>OY728167.1:536863721-546863721 GCA_963277665.1 Viscum album
TGAAAATTACACAGATCCCAACGATTTGAAACCATTGGTATAACCCATAAAACAATTGTGATAGAATACCCCAATGGTTTTACACACTAATGGAATGATGGTCACTACACTAGCCCTATACCAACGATTCTACTAGAAATGTTTGTATAGACTACCAAAAGTTAAAATATTCCAATGGTGTCAATTAAACCATTGGGATATATAAATATATATATATACCAACAGGGTGTCCAAGGGGGTTGGTGGATATCCATGAGGGGTTGTCCAAGGGGGTCGTGGTTGTCCACGGGGATAGGGGGTCGTCCAGGGTGTCGAGGGGGGTGGGGGTGTCCATGGTGTGGGGGCCTGTCCAGGGGTGGGGGGTTGTCCATAGGGGTGGGGTGTCGAGGGGGTTGGGGAGTGGTCTCCTGGGGGTGGGGGGGATGTCCAACCCCATACCCCATTGGACAGAACCCCCAACCCTATGGAAACCCCCTTGACACCACCTCCCCCTAGACAGCCCCCACCCACTAAACCCACACCCCACACATCTGGACAACCCCACCCCCTGGAAAGACCCACCCCTCTAGAAAGCCCCCACTCTCAACCGGGACATCCCCACTCCCTGGACACCCCCTACCCCCTTGGACATCCCACTCACCCCCATGGACACCACCCCACCCCTGGACACCCCTACCCCCTTGGACAGCCCCCTCACCCCCTGGACACCAACCCCACCCCCTTGGACACCCCCCCCACAACCCCCAGGACAACACCCCCAAGCCCATGGACATCCCCCACTCCCTGAAGAACCCCCCCTCTAGACATCCCCCACCCCCTTAGACACCCCACCCCCTGGACACCCCCCTAGCCCCTTGGACATCCCACTCACCCCCTGGAAACCACCCCCGGGAAACCCTTACCCCATTGGACAACCCCCCCCCCCCCCCCACGAACACCACCCCCACCCCCTTGGACACCCCAGCCCCCTTGGACAGCCCCCACACCCCCACACCCCCTGGCCACCCCCACCCCCTTTGACACCCTTGGACACCCCCACCCCTCTGGACATCCCCCCCTAGAAAACCCCCACCCTTCTAGACATCCCACACCGCCCTGAACACCACCTACCCCTTGGACAACCCACTCACCCCTGGACCCACCCCACCCCCTGGACTCCCCTACCCCCCTTGAACATCCCCTCACCCCCTGTACATAACCCCCACCCCCTTGGACACCCCAACCCCCTTGGACAACCCCTGCACCCCCCTGGACACCACCCCCACCCCTTTGACACCCACTTGACACCCCCACCCCCTCGGGACAGCCCCCCACCCACTGGACAGCTCCCACCCCTCTAGACATCCCCACCCCCTTGGACACCCCAACCCCCTAGACACCCCATACCCCCTTGGACAACCCACTCACCCCCTGGACACCACCTCCACCCCTGGACACCCCTACCCCCTTGGACAACCCCCTCACACCCCCTGGACACCACCCCAAACCCCTTAGACACCTCAAACCCCTTGGAAATCACCCACAACCACCCTGGAAACCAACCCCACCTCCTTTTACACACCCTAGACACCCCACCCCTGGACATCCCCCCACCCCCTGAACAGCTCCCCATCCATCTAAACAGCCCCCACCCCTTTGACACCCCCTGTACGCGCACACACACACATGATGGAACACACAAAAAGCATAAAGTTGCATGATATAACATCCATGGTTTATTTTACCAGAAATGAATTTATCATGGTTTAAATGAACACTATGAGACTTACCATGATATAAAGAACAAAGATAGAAAAAAAAAAATCTCAAAAAAGTAGTTTAAGGCATCGCAAAAAATAAAAACTAAAACCGAGCCGTGTGAAGCTTACTTGAGTTTTGAGAGTTGACCTGATAGATCTGGTAACAAAAAAGATAATGAATGATGTTGGGAAAACAAGGCTGGAGGTCAAAAATTTGAAGAATCATTTCTAGGTTTTCCGCATGGGAGAGACGAGTCGCAGTTCTCCAGATCGAAGAAAACAGATTGACTAAATACGGGGTGTGATAAATCATTTAAAAGGATTATCACATCAGTTATTTTATAACCGATGTCATAAACTATTTTTTTTATAAATTTGGTTATTTAATAACCGATGTAGAAAATAATTTATAACATTGGGTATTTTATAACCTATGTGAGAAATGGCGTTTTATCACGTCATTTCTTTTGATAACAGACATGCTAAATAACCGAGATTTCCTTTATCACGTCGGTTTTTTTATAACCGACGTGATAAAGAACCCATATTTGATTTTCATGGTGGTTATAAAATAACCGACGTGATAAAGCTAATCTCATTATTTTTTAGAACAGTTATAAAATAACTGATTTAAAAAATGGATTCTTATTGATTTATCACGTCCGTTATACAATAACCGACGTGATAAATTTATTTTTACCGCTTTTCATGTCGGTTATATAGATCCGACATGAAAAATGCCGACGTGTGAAACATTTTTTCCAATAATGATACCACCATAGTTGATATAATATGTAGTGGTATGTGTATGTGGGACCCATGTACAAATATTGGAAATATTGGGGAAGTGTTCGAGAAGGGCAGTGTCCACAGAACAAGTGGACTATGACCATATATCCATGTTGTGTAATTGAATTTATAAATAGTTTATAACTAATATATATATATAGTGGAATATATTGTGTTATATAGTAGTGGTAAAACCATATAATAATTACTCATAGGTCGGAGGATTAAACCGACAAGGTAGAAAATTTTAAAAATTTGAAATACCTATGGTCTTGGTCACCAACCATGATCATAATATATTCTAATAGATATAACCCTAATTAGAACAAAAACATTGGATATATCTTATCACAATTGTTTTTTGAGTGTATTTTAAATGTCCATTATGGTCACTCTAGAAAACCTATGTCCATATCTAGGCCCCAACCATGTCCATAGGCTATCCCAATAAAGATATGACCAATGAGCTCTACAAATATGGAGACCGGACATCGACACTATTATGAAGACTATATACATGGTTCCGAAGCATGAGAATATATTATTTTGGTTATTGTGGTGGTTTTTAATTGATTACCATTAATTGAATTTTGTGTTAGTGAAAAACTATAATCCCATATTGAGTATGAAATATTTATTCATTTAGTTGAAGAAAACTTGATAATTTTTTTGAGATTATTTTATGGTTTGGATATCATCAAATGATGGTGATGGAGGGATATATTTTTATAGATTCCTTCAAATTTCATTATGGATACATATAGTTCATGCTTATGAACTCCACTTCCATGAACATACAAAAAAAATTCATTATACTGATGATTTTATTATTCCAGGAGTTATTTGATATGTTTTTGGACTTTTTTCATCGATGGAATCCTCATGTATATGATTTCATAAGAGGATAAATATATAAAAATTATAATAATCATAGAATTTGTTAAATAGAAATATTTCTATAGGAATATATCTATATAAATGTTTTTTACATGAAAGGCAAATTTCATTAGGCATGTTGTGTCTTGAAAAGGAGTGGTTACTAATTCTTTGAATAATGAATAAGTATTATTAGGTATCCCCAAAGAATAATATATATTTTCATATTCCTTGCAGTCTTAAATGCTATTAAAAGTGGAGTATATCATATTTCTCATATATATTGTTTCCCTAATGATGGATTTTAATAAAAATGAGCATGAATTCTATTTTATGAATATGTTTCAATCATTTTTTGTGTACCAAAAATAGAAATTGATCTTTTATACCGTCCATTAGTTTCCTAAGTAGGCAATAATGTTTGGGGTATTATTAAATGTTTCTTATATTTGTCTAGGATGTGTCTTGATGTAATATTGGGAAGTGGTCACTCATGGTTCTTTTAAGTTTTCCCAACTGGTGTAACTATTAGATCTACAATAATGTGATGGACACAATGGTGGTTTCTCTAAAAATGATTCCACATTATCTTAGTGGTTTTTGGTTTTTAAACATAACATATGAAAATATCCTAAAGAATATTATCAATTGGAGTGGATTGAATTTTCATCAGTATGTGTGGATGAATTTCATGAAATATTTTGACTTTGAGATATCCTATTATCAGGTGAAGGGAAATATGATTGATGACGTGATGAGTTAGAAGTATCATGGTGATGTTGGACAAGAGTTTGGATATTTATAGAAAATTATGGAGGATTTTGATGCCTTTTATTTTGATATAGATATATTGGGTGAATGGAATTTTATGTATCAAATGATAGACCATTCTACCTTATTAAGGAATGTGGAGGAATCTCAAAGCAGTTGTCCTGGTTTGGAGGTGTAGTATTCTTGTATTTCTATGGTGATGCTCTTAATTAGTTATTATAGGATGATCAATATCAGTGGTTTTTTCAATGGAATCACTTTGATCCATGACTCCTGTAATATATAGTTCTTTTTAAGATTCATAGTTAACCTATAACAATTCATCATGGTATAACCAATATGTATTACACTTTCAGTTAATTTATGTGGATATAGATAGAAATATTGTTAATATAGATTGTATCTTAATTTTTGATTTTTCATTTAGTGAATGACTAAAATTTTGTTCTTAGTATTTTTATTCAACTATTGGAATTTAATCAGTGTAAATTGAATGAAATTTCAATGTATTTCATTATTATTCATCCCTAATCTCAAGGAGGTTATTTTTGGAGTTGGATCCCTAAAACCAACTTCATTATACTATATGACTACTTTTATTCATGTATTTTAAAACTAATATTTTTTCTTATCACATCTTGAATCTTCTTCTAGAGGACATTGTATGCGATGATATATTAAGTGTACTTATCTCTCTAAAATGTCAAAATACTTCCTCACATTGATAAGAACCTATAAGTGGCACAGATTTAATCTTAAATATATTTTATATAGCTAGATTATATCATTTTATAGGATTGAAATGATGTTGTCTATCAATGGTGTAGACTCAGAAGACATCTAGACACCTTCTTATTGTGTATGCCCTTGGTAATATTTAGTGCAGGAGATTATAAGAAGTGAACTACTTGTGGGAATCAAAATTATATGTGTTATTGGATATTTGTCTCTGAAGATGTGTGTAATAATCCTTAGAATTTAAGATTCTTGTTAATCCATCTTATGAGTCACATGCAATGATGTATTGATGAAAACGATGATGACATATGCTCATTGTGAGATATGATTTTTTTTGGTGCGTCATGAGTGATATTGTATTGATGACTAAAGAAAGAAAAATTTTATCCCTTATATTCATTAATATAATTAGATATATCACGCCATTTTATGGGGATATAACTTAATAATTATGTCCATTAACAAGGCATTATTATCAATAAATTATTTTCCATAAATTTAAAGATATTGACATTGAGTGCATAGGTTGAGGACAATAGCATGGAACCTATTTGATTTGAGATATCATGATACATGGATAATGTTACATAGTTAATGCTTATAGGAGGTTATATGTTGTTGTGACATTAACATGATTCTCTATGGTATCCTAGCATAATTATTGATGCTAACCTTTGACCTTAGGGACTGTTCCTCATTCCACTAAGAAAGGGGTCTTGATGGTTGCATGCTATGTGTATTCAAAATCTCAATTAAATTCCATGTGAATATAACATTATATTTAAATATTATTCACATATGTGGTTTAATAATTTTTCATGTTGGTTTCATCATTAGTATTCAATCACCATTTATTCAAAATAATATATATATGAGTTAAATAATTAATAAATATTTATTCCCTAGGAAAATATTTATTTAATTATATGAATATAAATTATTAATTTATTCTGGTTTATTCACAATGGAAAATATTATTTTATATGAATATTTAATAAACATTTATTCACTACATCAGTGAATCTAATATGTATATATTTATTAAATAATAAAGTAGTGATAATTATTTAAATAAATAAGTAATCATTATTACATGAAAAATAAATATTTATGATCATTTAGTGAAAAAAATTTATGGTTCAAATTGATGTGCTATATTAAATATTATTTAAATAAATATTAATTTATTTATTCAAGAAAATAATATTTATTTTATATAAGATTTTAGAAATTATTGTGTAAATAATAATAATAATATTTCTATTTATGCACGGGGTTTTCCAGAAATTAATACAATAGTAAGGGAACATACAAAATTATTTATTTTTAATCCCTAATACTATAAAAACCCAATTATTACATTTTGTTATAAAGTTAAATTTAATCATTTATTCTGAATAACGAAATATGGAGAGAATCCTCATAATCCCTTGACAACTCCCTCTATAGAATTCCCTGAATAATATTGAGAAATTCACTTCCTCAACATGAATGAATTCTTCTTCTCTTGAAGGATTTGAGTGTGATCAATAGTGATCATCAAATAAATTCGATTAATCCATCATATCACCTGAAGAGTTCTACAATGATGATCGTAGATTCACGAAGCATTTGTGGATCACCACAGGAGGGAATTTACCCCAGTTTCTTCTACCTAAATGATTGTAGGACTAGAGTGGTATTCTGATTTACTAGTAAGGGATGAATTACAAGATTAAGAAAATTAAAAATCTATCTATAAATTAATTATAAATTATATATGATGTGCATCCCTTTTTTCTAGTATTAAATATTTAATTAATAATCAATTTATTTTTTATTGTCATAATGTTATTCTCTATGTACATCATTGATTAATCATTGATTACCCAAGAATTAGTGTTGGAAATGACTTCACCAGCACTTCCAGTACACTTAGAATAATTAAGTGTTATTAGAGTGGGTCATATGATAATTTATAATGTTATATTATTCATTGAACAATTATTTGAAAATATTTCAGGTTGTTGATTATAGTTTACTCATTTATTAAATATAGATGCTTAAATAAATTTTTTATCATTTTATTTATCCCAATTGAAGTCCTATATTGTCTTAAACTGGATAATATAATATGGAGAATAATTAAGGATAAAATTGCGAGATTCCATGAATTATAGCCTGTAGATTGAGTTATATGGAACGTGACCAAAATTATATAATTTATACCCAAGTTCACTACACCTAGATGTATCATGGGATACAAGACATGATGAGAAGAAATAACATGTGTTGCAATTAATAAAAACTACATGTTGACTGATCCAACAGAGAACATAGTCTTTTAGACCATATGATTAGAAGGTTGTGTACATCTCTTGTAGTCTATATGATTTAGTGATGAAAGTTTCACTATTTGTGTGATAAAATACATATAATAGCATCACAAGATAATAACAACATGTATTTTTAATGATATACCTGACATGTAGTTGTTGTACATTCCATGCGACTCATTATTTCCCATGTTCAAAGAATAAACTGAGTCTATATGTGGGTTTTATAGACACAATGAAGGCATAACACATGGTTGGCTTTTCATTAGTATAATTCATGTCACCCATCTAAATACACACAAATTACATAGGCGTTTATCATGGATACATGGAAAATGATGAATCAAGATTTCATCTCACTAGAACAAAAAAAAACATTAGTCACACAGTAAAGAAACAAATGAAATTACATAATGATTAATTAACTGTATCATTTTAAACCTAATTACACTATTGAAATATTTTCTTTTGAATATGTAAAGAGGTTAAAAAATTGATAAAATATAAATTAACTGTACGTAATTATATTTAAATATAACTCATGTTTTTTATTTTCCATGATGCCTTTATGATTGGTAATCCCAAGAGAATTCATATTGGCATTAGGATAAAGATAATTAATTAATTAATTAATTAAATTAATTTAATCCTGATTATGTTAAGAATAAATAAAAAATTTAAGTGAATGTTAGTTAGTGTAATTTTTTAATATTCATTTAATTCTATGTAGATGAGAATGAGCTTCGACCGACCTGTGTATGAGACTAGTTTGTTTAATTTATCACTACATGGTTTATTTAATTATTTATTAAAATAAATAATTTCACATGTTTCCTTACTCTCCTCTCATTATGTATGGGAATGCTTGAAAAAAATTATTTTATGTAAACCCCATTTACCAAATCATTTGGTTCCCCTCACCAATGTGTGAGTAAAATTATGTAATTTACAGAGTTCCTAGGAAATTTGAGCTGGTTCATTTTAGAGCAGAGATGAAACCAATCAAGGATATACATAAGGGAACAAGAGGAATGTTATAACATTATTCGTTCTTGTTTCCAATAGATAATTACCTAGAGTTAAGGGTTGGTTTATAATATTAAAGGTAAACCAACGATCATAGAATATCGTGGTAATGATAAATTTTTTGGGTTTTAGGATTAATTTTTTTTGTATATTGTAATCAAAAAATAAATAAATTAACCAGAATTCAAGATGGAAGTAAAATAAAAATTATATTATGAGTAAACATTATCTTGAAATGGTTAATTGTTTAGGTAAAATCGACTTAATATTAAAAAAAATAAATGAAAAGGTAAAATTAGATGTTTATAGATAATATAAAAATATGTCAAATAAATAATTATATCTATATAGGATTCCACTACTTGGGTAAAAATCAAACCATAGTTCAAAGTACATGAACTACCTCTATAATGGAAAATTAAATTATTTAAGAATATCTATCATAATATTTTGATTGAATTAACCCATCATTCCATAATTTTTGACCTCCTTGGAGATACATATTACAGATAGGAGGAAATTTGTTGAGGAAATAATATTCTTGTATTTTATGATTGGGGAGTCTCCTCAACAAATCAATGATCATTGTGTAAATATAGAATGAAACTTGTTAATGCCAAAATAACCTTGAGTATCTTGACTAAAATCAGTATAGGTAATTAGAATGGACATGTGGATGCTTTTATTGAGTATATCCACAGGATTAGATATTTTAAAACAAATTATGAGGTATATTGAATTTCAATAAAATAGAGTGAGGTTATTAAAATGAATAAAATTTATTATCAAATACATTATGTAAACAATATAGTAAATTTACTATCTTTTTTATTGTAAAAATGGAAACACAAAAATCAATATCTTTATCACTATGATCTATATTAGATAAGGATAACCAGTTCACTAGCTTCAATTTTTAGGAATGGTATTAGTTCCGGTGCGTTTTCCTATTCCATGAACAGAAATTATGTGTGCTAGAAAACACACTTATTGAGGAAGATGAAAATATTATAGTGAGTAAGAACAATCTTTATATTTCAACCATTTATATGATTCCACATGTGCCTAATGTTTCAATATATCATCCATTTCTAGATATATTTTTAGTTAAACATGAGTATTTGGATGTGTATAGAATCATGTCTCACCATTGTGATATTTATCAATAGAATGTGGGAATAAAGATATATGAGATCCCAAATTCACATTTCACATGTATTATTTGAGAGTAAACATCATATGGGCCTTAAGTAGTCAAGATGATTGAGTTCATTGAGTTCTTTTACATCTAATGGTTTATAATCCTGAATGATCTATTCAATGATATCATTTTATCATCATTACATGGGGGTTTCAATAGTTTTATTGTTATTATATTATTATAAATAGTGAGAAAAATCATTTGGAACTATTTACTCTTATTCACAAAGTTGAAAAATACATGGGGTTTCAGAATCAATTGATCCACATAGTTAATACGAAAAGAAATAACAAGGAAAAGGGGTCGAAGTGTTATCCTACGTCCTAGGAACTCGACTACAATCCTTCAAAGAAAGAGAAGATATAGATTCATTAAAAGGAAAATTATGTTGTAAGTTTTCATGTGGAAATATTGGGTCTGGATGAAAAAAACCAAGTTAATGAATAATGGGGAAGCTTATGTTTGATCTATATCGAGTGAAATATTTCTATTTCTACATATTGAGTATTAGATACAACTTTTGGTGCTCACATTTGTATTCAAATACATTAACCAAGTATATTTCAAAATAGTTAAATATTATAGGTTTAATTTATATGCTACCAATAGAGAGATGAATGTCACTCTAGCCATTTGAGAATACCAACTTCCATTTCCAACTGGGATAGTATTATTTTTAAATGATTCTTATCATGTACAAACTCTAACCAAGAAATAAATTATTTTTGTATCCTACATATATAAAGATGGTTTTATATTTATTTAAAGAAATAAAAAAATGAAAATTTTATAAATACACTATTAATTATATGGAATACAAATTTAAATTTTTTTATGTATTGAATTATGAAAACCATGTATTGGAAATCAATAGTGAATCATTTTCGCACGAATCATTTCAGAACAAGTTTGGGAATCACTATCTTGGTCAAGTAAATCAGGATGATTTGAGCATTCTCTATCAAGAGGGTAACCTAGATTATATTGAGATAAAACCATATGTCATATTTCACACTATTTTATAAGTCCAAATGATATATAAACCTTTTGATGGAAAAGTTAAAATAGATACAATGTTTTTTGAATTTGTACACACAGATGTGTATATAAATTTTAACAGAATTTAGTGGTGGATAATTTTTACTTCATTACTTTTACTAAAGACTTGAGTAGATATGAATATGTATACTTAATGAGGAAAAACTATAAATCCTTGGAGAAATTTATATTGTTCAATAATATATCATAAAACCAAAATTATAATATGATAAAAAATATTTTACCTGATCAAGGTGGTGAGTATCTTAACCAAGAGTTCATTAAATTTATATGGGACTGTATGATTATATACAAACTGAAACCACTTATACACCAAATTGGATTGGTGAAATTGAAAGTATGAACTATTCCTTTCATTACATGTTATATTCGATGATGATCCATGAAATTTTTCCATTGTCCATTTCGGGATACGTATTACATACATCAACACACATTCTAAAATGATTACCAACTAAGTTAAAATACGAGAAGTCATTTTTATGGTGAGTGAGAACATCCTAAGTATGTATAGTGGGATTAACATTGATTTAGCTCAATATCAAGATACAAGAGAGTTTGTGTAGGAATATATTTCATAGGTTCCTAGGAAATATTTTGTTCTTGAATAAAAAATTATGTATAAGAATACTTGAGAGGTTAAAGAACCAAAAATATCTTTTTATCTAGTCAGCAATGATGGAATCTCAATATTGTTTGAGAATAATTCACCATCTTCCAAGAAGGAGTCCGTAGAGATATCATAAGCTTCAAGATGGAAAAATCTCAAAATTCTAACATGGATTCCATTTATCAGATGTAAGTATGGGTTTAAGATGATTATAAATTTAATGTCAATCTTGTAGGCTGAAGATGTTTATTTATGAGAAAACTGGGCCTATATGGTAATTTATGTTCCTATAAATCAAGGCTAGTGGCTATAAAGTATAATCATCATCGAGGAGTTGACTATGATGTCATATTTTCTTAAATTTATATATTTAAATTCATTATATTTATATTTTACATAGTTGATTTCCATTACTAGGATATTTGGATGATGGATGTAAAAATAGAATTACTTAATTGAATAAATCTTGGAGAAATATATATGAAACTACCTAAAGGGTTTGTGACTCCATGAAATTCCAATAAGATATACAAGTTGAAAATAACTATTTATGAGTTAAATCATGTATCGAGGTTTTGGAGCATGGGGTTTGATGAATCCATAAGTGATTTTGGTTTCAAAAAGAAATGTTGTGACCCATGTGTTTGCATGTGTTTTAATAGTAGTGAGAGAATATTCCTTTTCATAATTTACTAACATATTACATATTAGAAATGACACACCCCTCATACAGTTCATTAGGGACTAGTTGAAAAAATAACTCTCCATGACGGACTTAGGTGAAGCAACCCAAATTCTAAGGATCATGATTATCTAAGAAAGATCTAATCTACTACTTGGAATAAGTAAAGGAACATACATTTCCCATATAATAAATATATTTACTAAGGAAAGATATATGATGGGGATGGATTCGGTGTCATTATATACATCTTTACATGAAAATGTGTGATTATACACAATTGGAGAGAGAGAGAGAGAAAATGGGTATGATCGCATTCACATTTTTAATAAGGTATATCATGAATTCCATTATATGTATAAAGATTGATGTTTCCTACACATTATGAATAATAGTTATATATAAATAATATTTTGGAAAACGTCACTGGACAGTTGTTTAAGTTAATCCTAAGTATCCGAGCTACACCAGGGATATTTTCCTAGAATTTGTAGGTGCTGAGGGACTAGTTAATAGAGGATATAATAATTCAAGTTACCAAATAAATCAGAATACAATGAGGTCATAGTAAAGTTATGTTTATGGTCTCAACATAGGCTATGGGTTGGAAGATTTCAAAGAAACAAGGTATCACCAATTATACATAGTATTCTAAGTAAAAAAACATATTATACAACCAGATATTTAGTTTTTATTCACATATTTTTCAAAAATATTGATGTGGTACCTAATAGTAAATATCCTATCAAATTGTATAATGATAATAATATAGTGGTGTATCTCATAAAGGAGTTAAGGTAAAATCAATGGATGAATCATAAAATATTAAAATAACACATATTTAGGGATATTTCTCAATGTGGCGAAGTTACTATAACAAGAGATTCCAGGGAAGAAAAAGTGGTTGGACCCTTTAATAATGATTTATTTCAATTGAAGCTTGAACATCAGGTGAGAGAAACTGGGGTGAAGTTTGTTAGAGGTTGTATTCAGTAAAAGTGGTATTTTACTAGATTTGGTGCTTTAGAACTATATTTTATGTACTTTATGGTTACTTGTATCATTCTATTTTAATATTAACAAAATATCTTATCACATAATTTTTTTTATTCTATGGGACATAGTTTTTGATAATATCATAAGAATACTTTTCAAAATGAAAGGTCATTGAAGATCCCAAATATTATGAGTACCTAAAAGAGTCGATTGAAAATTTGTTTTTTATTATTCAAAAGGAGGTGGATACCTAACATACATAATGAAATAGAGGAGGTCTAAAGCAGTGAATCCCCTTGGAAATTTTTTTTACACTCCCAAGGTAAGGACAACAAGTTAGAGAAAATTACCAATGGATAATCAGGATTACTCTCCTAGGAAAGGGAATCCATATAAAAGTAATCCTCTCTTGGAATATAACTCATCACACATCCATTAGGAATCTTCGAGACACATCTTCTAACCAGATAAATAAACCGCCAAGGTGTGTTCAATTACAATTATGAAAGAACAAACTAAAAACATTTTCAAATCCTGACACCAGTGTGCAAAGCCCGAGTTTCCACCCCTAATTAACTACCTTCCCCATGGAAGATAATAAAATAATACACCTGCGATCCAATGTTTTCCCTCCCAAGGCGTCCTTAACACATCTGACCATTAATCAGTGACCCATCAACATTATGATTGAAATCGTTCTCCATTGGATTCCATATAATCCAACACCCCTAGGATCTTGGGAATTTCACTGACCTGTTGAGAAGTCTGTAGAGACTATAGGATTACAGCCTTCCTTAAATCAACAATCCCAGATAAAAAAGAATAGTCTTCATCCTCACTTGCAGCGAAGCCATCGACGGTTGGAACTCTATCCTTGCTTTGCTCCTTTCCTCCCAAAGAGTCTATAAAATCATTGTAATAATGAGGCATCTGATCGTAGAATCCATCACTTTATGCTCTATTCCCAACAACCAACTCATGAAGAAATCATGCATAGAATATCCTTTTGTACTGTCACTACCCCATTTGTCCATCATAGAACAATGGTTAACCACCCATTCTCCCTTGATAAAAATATAGACCACCGATTCATCATGGGGGTTACTAAAAGAGTCATGATTTTATTCATATATATATGTTTTATTTATGGATGATATTATTTGATGAGATAAAAAGTATATATTATATTAGGGGTGGTGACTCATAGGAATGTGAGACACTTTCTCATGGTCTATTCCCTTTGTATTCTTCAGTGCATGAGGTTATGAGAGCATGATACGCCAAAGGAAATATGTATTTATATGTTTATTTTGATATATCCATATAAAGACATGTGTAATGATCCTTTGAATTTAATATTATTATTAACTTATGTCATGATTTGTGTGATTTTATGTGTTGATGAAATCGTTATGACATATTCTAATGTTGAGGTAGGATACATTGTGTGCGTCATTAGTGATATTATATCAATGAATAATATGAAAAAGGATTTATCCCTTGTTTTCTTTAATGTATGTTGATATACCATTACCATTAATGGGAATTTAATTATGATATTAAGTCCATGTATATAGAAATATTATTGGCAAGTTCATTTCAATAATTTCAAAGAAGGAGACATCGAGTAAATTGTCGATTACACTAGCATGGAACACTCTTGTTTTTATATTTTGAAATAAGTGGATTATATTACAGAATGTAAATTTATACAAGGTTAAATGTAATTAAAACAATAAATTATTTTTCTATGGGACCTTTGGGGTGTTTCTAGATGCTAACCTTGGACCTTAGGCAGTGTAGCCTAATCTCCCCGAGAAATGGTTCTAGGGGGTTCCATAGTAAGATTATTTTGAACCTTAGTTATTTTGAATATGAATCTAACATTATGGATAAATATTATTATAAAACATAGATTAATAATTATTCTTATTGGTTTGATAAAAAAATTTCACTCAATAGAAATTCATGATAATATATATGTGGGTTGAATTTTTACAAAGCATTTACTACCAAGTTAATTATTTATTTAATTATTTGAATATATAGTATTTATTTATTAGATTATAATTAAATGGTAATAAAATATTAATTTAGTTATATAGAGGTTTAATAAATAATTTTTCTCTAATTAGATAAATATAATAAATATATATTCATTATAGAATAATATAGTGGTAATTATTTAAATAAATATATTTCCATTATTGAAGGACAAATAAATATTGAGAAGGATTTGTAGAATTACTTTTTTGGTATCATGAGAAATTATATATTAAATATTTTCTGAATCAAAAATAATTTATTTATTCAAAAAAATTTATTTTATCTCTCGGTTTAGCACATGTTAAGTTAATAATAATAAAATTATTATTATTTAGACACGGGGTTCACCGGGAATAACGAAAATAAAAAGGTTCCTTGTGAAATTATATATTTTCTTACCGCATCACTATATAAATCTGTTTATGATGTTTTTTGTGAGCCCTAGCTTCATTCCATCGTTAATCATAATGAAATTTGGAGATAAATATATCAAAAAATAGAGTTATCCCTCCCCAAAATGCTATGAATAATGTAGGTATTTTTTCCTCCACCAGAAGGAATTATTTTTCTCTTCATGTATTTAGTTTTGGTCCACAATGATCATCACATAGGTCATATTCATCTATGATAACACACATTGAATTTTACGGTGATTATGAAAACTGATATTTTAATACAAATTAATTGATGATTTATTACATAAATACACACTTAATACAATCACACAATATTATGACTAATATTGGATTTCTTAAATTAGGTATATAGAACATTAACATGAAACATAGAAATTATTAAATTATTTAAAAACATTAAAACATTCCCTTATATTCCATCTAATTTCTAATACTGTATGGGTTAACCGGGGGAAGTCCATATGAATAGTATAATCTATAAATCCCACTAATGGGATAATAAAATCAGGATGTGATGAAATTAATAAATGTCATTCAAGAGGGATATCAAGGTGACATAAATAGATGATATTCATGTACATCAATATTGAAGCATGATATAAGATGAGAACCTCAATAAAACATAAAAATTTGGAAACAACATAAAACATGAAATCATAAACATAAGTCATGGAAAACTAATGATATTTCATCACATAGTTAACTTAGGATAACCTCTCATAAACCATACATGGTATCTAAAGAGATAAAATCATTTCCTAATTAATTGAAGAGATATATAATTACAGGAACACTCTTCACATTCAAATCATTTACATTCATTTTTCTGTCATATAGATCATACAATATAATAATTATAGTTATCACATTTAATCCCATGATTAAGGAATGTGTCTTCATAAATAGAAGTACAAAATAAATGAAGGATATGTACATCTAGGTGACTACCCTTAAGAGTAAATATAGAAGGATATATAGTATTAAATATATAGTATGGAAAATCATAGGATAAATTCAGCAGCATAGCTGGAGTACATAATGATTCAATAAAGGGTTTAATGAGACTGAAATATGGTCTTAATTTACATAGAAATGATAACCATCATAATGGTATATGTAGAAAAAAACATTAAAATGGTTAGAATTTGGAAATTAAAAGGGTATAAGTCAAATAATGAACATTAATAAAGAGGAGTAGAAGAGGATCCCTTACATTGAGGGGCACTTATAAATAATTGGGAGGATCTTATAAAGAGAATAGGAACACATTATAAGGGTTTTATAGAGGTAAAGGAAGAGTACATTATTTCTTAAGTAGTATTGATTGAGTCAGAATTGGAATTTGGGTTAGTTTTTATATTCAACGTGTGGGGAATTTTTTATTAATTTCAAAACATATGTATTGGACTCTTCATCATAAAATAATAAGATACATAAAACATCCTATGGTTTGTGATAATGATTTACACCATATAAAAGTGGTTTTATTTATTTTATATGTCTAATAACTGAAGTACATAAAATAATTGACATGGTGATGTGGAAGTTTGTCTTTTTTTTAAATAATTATTTTTAAATCCTTAACATATAGTATAGGTTTTTGGGGGGATTCATAAAGGGTGGATAATTTTTTTAAAATAACATCAAATACACATTATTTTAAAGGGGAAACATAATTTAGTACATTTATACTATTTATACTATTTATTAAATTACTTTTTATCTTTCATTACGTTCTAATAAACACTGTATAATTATATTGTAATTAATTTTTAACAAATAATGCAACTATACTAAATAATTATGAAAAAAATACCATTGGATAAATTTTATGTGATAATTTAAAAAATAATATTTATTTTATCAAAATAATTTATTAAATATGAAACATTTCAATTTTAATTAAAATCCATATTCACTAAAAAATACAATATTTTATTATAATTACCACTTTCAAGACCCTGTAAAAATTACACTGGACTTCATTAACATACATAATCAATTGTATATAAATAATTATTATCAAATAAGAATATTTTATTAAAATAATATTTTTTAAAATTATTTAATTTATTAAAAATAATTCCTTAATTGAAACTATAAATTTCCAAAATATACAATTTTTATTTCTTCATGTCAAAATATAATTTCAATAAATCACACTATTTAATCAGTGATAAATTAATAATAAACCAAGATTAGTTAAATCATTATATTGTTAAAAATGAAAATAAAAAAAATTATTACAACTAAGACCTAGATATTTTAACACCCTGAGTTTTTATGAATTGTTTTTCAAATAAATTAAATTTCTTCCATAACATTCATTACACACGACATTATGCTTTACAAAACCCTGATACACTATTAATATTATTATTTAAACATGACCATTGTATTTTAACCATTAGACTTTTATTTATATATAGAAAGAACAATATTTTTAATACTAATTATAAATGTTTTAGATAAAAAAATATATTTATAGAAATGTAGTTAGTTTTTATTAAAATCTATATATTCTTAGAAAATAATTATATCTTAAAAAATAATTTTTATTAGATATTATGAAAAAATAATAAATTAATTTTTTGAATCTTTTAGAGGATTTATTTTAAAATATTTAATTAATTTAAGGAATGAACATGTCTAAATTATATTACATTTAATTTTTGAGTTTTTTCATACATGTTTAATTTTTTTTATAAATAGTGAAAAATGATGATTTTTATTAAAAATTAACCTTTTCATTTCAGGTATTTATGAGAATAATTTTGTTTAAAGATTATTTAAAAGTAAAATAGGTTGAATTATATCATTAATAATCCAATTTTGTTCCCTATAATATAAATCAAATTTAATTTTGATATTAAATCATTACATACTTCGGAAAATTTTCTAATTAGAAACCTAATTTTCTTTCACAAATAAGAGATTAATTTTAATATATATTTATGTACTTATATGTATGAAATTTAGAAAAATTTATTTTAAATATGGATTCATAATAATTAATATTATATAAAAATTCCAATTTAATTTTTGATAAAATCAATGCTAATAAGTAAAATTTAATTACTATGGTTAATGTTCAAATAAGATTATCGGGAGATTAAACTAAAATGTTACATGGTAAAATGACATAATATGAATTGAATATTATTTTCCCTTTCATTATTTCAGAATATTATATGGATTATTTCATAGATCCTGGAACTGAGATGACATGAGATTTAGAGGCTCGATGAGCCATAAATTGATGTTTAAAAAATATTAAATATATTAACATCACATGTATATAGTTTTCCTAAAAATGTGAAATAGCTCTTAAATTGAGTCTTTCATCAGAAATATGATGTCTATTTTTAGTCCATAATGCAGGGTTTTCCCTAGTCATAACATAACCATTATTGGAATTAGGCGTAGGGTTCTGTGCCTTTATGGGTGAATAATAAGATTAAATTAGTTATATTTACTTTATTTTTAAATTTAAATCCTAAATCTAACAATTTATTATAATTATGCCTCTATGGAATCTTTGTAGGGTTATTTTCATGACCATGAATGTTGAGATAGGGCTTTGGGGGAGAAGATGGTTGATAAAATCAGATTGGATCAAGATCAAGGATTGTTGCACCTTCATAGTTTAAGGATTTATAAAACATTTTTTTTCTTTTTATGACTATGAAATATATATAAAAATATTCCTAGAGATAATGGATTATATGGAAAATTATTTTATGGACCAATTTTCACACAATTACTTATATAAAAATATTAAATATATTTTATATTATGAGTGCATAAGTTTTTAAGATGAAAGGGATATATCTTAAATGAATCCTCAAATAAAAAATCGGAGACAATATTTGAATATGAAACATGTGGTCTACCACTGGGATAAATAAATTTTGTTGGTGTAGGGAATTATGATAATTTTTCCATTGTATGGTGTGTATATATAAAATAAATTGTTTATTTTATTTTATTTATTTATTTTATTTACATGGCCTAAAAAGAAAACCTATATAAATATTCTATTATAGAAATTTAATTGGGTTATATATATAAACCATGGATCATTGAGAAAAAGAATTAAATATTATTCATTATTGGATGAGATTAGAGGATTATGAACCTCTTAAACAAGGCGAATCATAATGCCACTAATGCAACATATCATACAACTATGATGTCGTGTATGTTCTTCATCAAGAGAAGATCCAAATTTAGGTAGGACTAATATTTTTTTGATTTATTCCCTTATGATTAAAAGATTGAACATAATAAAATCTATATGTTTGATATTTTTCGAATTTTATTTATTACATGATCCCCTGTATCAAATTTATTTATTTATTCAATTAATCTATGGGGTTCCATGTTTCTCACCACGAATATCTCCAATTTGAATTTTTTGTCCAGGAATGTTTGGAAAAATATTGTTTCCCCCTTGTTTATTTTATTTTACCCCATAGTTATTCACGTTCATCATCATTGGACTACAGTGACATGATTCGACTATTTGTAGGCTAAACCAAGAATGATCAGACACATGAATACACCGCATATTTATGTATGATGAACATATTGATGATTTGGGGATATATCCATTTTTTTGGATTTGGGTGATGATTCTTATGGATATTGGATATGGGACAAATTGACTATGATGAGAGACATGTAGGAAATTCTCAGAACTACTGTGGATAAAAAAATCTGATATCTGGGTATCAAAAGTCCAGAATCGATTATCAGATCCACATTCCATTTATTTTGAATGACCTATAGGTGTGATTTTTGTAGAAGAGGTAGATTTGGAAGAATTCATAGTGGATCTGAGATTCTATGAAAAACATGAATACTCATAATGTATTATAAGGAACACATGACATGTTGGCCCCTAGAAAAAATGGCTAGTTATTCCAAATGAGTTAAATATTACACATTGTGTTGGACCCCCACACATCGGGAGATCTAGTTCTAATGATCCGAAATATACTATATGTGTATAATAACATAAAAATGGCCATGTTCACATTCAATGTACATGGAAATAACCAGAGTACATGTCCATAGTACATGTCTAAGGTACATGGACACATATACCATACAAAGAGACGACTCAAAGCATGGGTAGGACCCTCTGTGGATGAGGCACACCATGTGGTCCTCTTACATTCTTTATAAGGAAACATGGGATGTGAGTGTCATACTCCAGAGGGAAACGGCCAGAAAACATAGTAGGGCTATACGTCGTGTGGGTCCCCATATTAGTTGTGTAACCATTTTTTAGGGAACACCTTCTTCTCATATCTCCTTCATTTATACATGGATTTTTCTCTCAGAGTAGACTATCTTGAGATTTTTTATGAATAGAAAACTATGGTGTGATTTTTAGTGGCTTCTGAGATATGATGGAATATTTTATGATTATGAAAAATTATTAGGAAATTCTTGATGATAGAATGGATTTGGAAGGATCATCAGATAAATTAGAGTGTAACCCTCTATCCATGACATGAAATTTGTTTTCTGTATATCCGTTAGAGTGGCACCCTACTATAGAGTTAGGGAATGAGTAATCAAGCACTGGAGGTGAACCTTAATGATGGGATAGGGCATGGGTCCTCTATAAAATATCATAGTGGAACCCTCTTGTGAAGTCAGGGCATGGGTCCTTGAACACTAGGGTGGTAACCTCCTAATGAGACATGGAATGGGTCCTTTATTGACTATCATAGTGGAACACTTCTGCGGATTCAGGGAATGGGTCCTTAATAACTAGTGTGGTACCCTCTTGCTGGAACATGGAATGGGTCCATTTTTTACTATCATAGCGGTACCCTCATGTTGGGTCATGGAATGGGTTCTCTATCAGTTAAAAGAGAGGAACCCTCTTGCAAAGTTAGGTAATGGGCCCTCGACCACTAGAGTATCACAATCCTGTTAGGACAAAACATTGGTCATTTATCTACTATCAATGTGGAAGAATTCTATAGAGTCAAGGTATGGGTTCTTGACCACTAGAGTGGTAGCATTATACTGGTAAATTGAATGGGTCCTCTATCAACTATCGGAGTGATACCATCTAGCAGAGTCATGCATGTATCCTCGGTCACTAGAGTGTAACTCTCTTATTATGACAAGGCATTGGTCCCTTATTGACTATTTTAGTGGAGCCCTCATATTGTACCATGTCATCAGTCCTATACCTAGAAATTATCTCCCATAGACACTGTGACATAGTGGATAAGTGTGTTTTGACATGATTTTTTTCTACTAAAAAACAAGTGAGATGTTGGTAATGAATGATGGGCCTCTTGGAACTGATGGAAAACTCTTTTCCTACAATGGTATGTGATATAGATACCCCCTTTTGTCTCTCATATATGTTTATTTTATGATCAAATATATATATAAAAGTATAATCTATGTGGATTTAGGTTCGTTTTATAAGATGAACTATTTACTTCCATTATGTCTCTTACTAATTCTTCTTCATCTTATGGGATATCCTACTAGTTTTGTATATAATCACACATGGAATAGAATTTCCCACATGTGTTTTTTCTTCTTCAGATGATGGATAGGTCAAAGATTATTACATAGGATTATAGGGATACCCTGGTGCATTTGAATACATATAGTGGCTAAGGATTGGAGATATAGAGTCTAACCCTTTCAATATATTAATTTTCTCATTTCGATAGGTTGTGCATCAATCTGTTTTAACATTTAGTTTTTCCCATTTTCATATTTTACTACAGTACTCTTATAATCCCAAGATGTTTTACATGTATGGTTCATTATCCAGATGTTTCATATTTTATTGTTATTCATCCTCACATACTCATGGAGATGGTTAGTTTCATGCCTATATGTACATTATAAAATGGTATCCAATATTAGTTATTCCTTTGAAAGATTTTTTCCTAGAACCTTGCCTATAGAGGTGGGATTGGGGCTGTTGTGGCTCGATACCCCTTAAGCCAAGTTGTGACTGATTGGTATAAAATCCATTCATTCCTTGGAATAGTTTTTGGTGTCTTCCTAATACAATGATATGATTGGGATTTATAGAAACAATTTCAAAGTTTTTGGAGTATGTATTTCAGGATACGGTTCTCATTGTTGATGTAATGGCTGATATATCCACTCACTACGACTCATACTACCTACTTGACCAATCAAAAAACTAATACATTAGTTTTAGGGATTAATGATATATTCATCATACAGGATTCAGTATTTTGACTATTTTTATTTATTTAGTTACATATATATATATATATATATGTGGGTGTGTGTGTGTGTATTCCCATCGGATCATGATACATTTTCATTTAATTTTCATGATTCCTCCATGAAGACAACCAGCTTGGTTATGAATTCAAGATCATGATGATGATTTAACGAGTGATGGGGCCTTAGTTTAGGATCCATCACATGATATCATTAATCCAAGTGGATATTTAGAATAAATCAAACTCGTAGAGTTTTATTTAGTACCATTAGAGTAGGCTTAGTATGTGTGCAAGCTTTGGAAACTCCAGAATTTGTAGTTCCAGAGGCCGCTGACGTTCCGTGGGGATCCATATCACCATGAGGTATGTAATTGGCAGAGTTATTGATCCATATTTTTAGGAATATCTAGAAACAAAATGATCAGGTGGTTTCACTTACAGTCATCCTTTTCCACTAAGTAACCTGGTGCTGGTGGAGTCCAATTATTATAATAAAGGATGACTCAACAAACTCATGGGATTAATTCCAATACATATTTATTGAGTATTACGACCACTAATACTTGAACTCAATTCAAATTCAAGAGCTTCTATAGGTAAAATAGTGAGGTATGATAGTTTCAGAGTATTCCTTGAGATTCATAGAACATATATGAAAATCTATTAACATGATTCCTGAATGATACATCTATGTGTATAAGTTTGAGGATTTTTTCTACAAAGACATCCATGCATGTGTGTTAGCACTATACATTCCAACTTATGTCGTAGTGTTAGAGTGGTTATTGGTGATGAAGATGTTATTTTTAGAGGGATTATAGGAAACTGGATATTTTAGTGGGTGTCTTAGGGTTTATCCATCTACAACAAGTAGAAATAAACAATCAGTAAGATATTGGTGCATGAGATCTTCCCGATATCAAACTCATGCATGTGGTAATGTGTAACAAGGAATATGTAAGGGACCATGACATCCATTAGAGTGGTGTTTCTATGAATATGATGCACAGGTCATGTGGAACAAGATTTTCTTGGTTGACATTTTGAGTGGGGGGGGGGGTAGGACAATAAAGGATGAAAAAACACGACATAAGTATTGTTGTGATGGATCTCCCCGAAAAGGGAAGGGCAAGCACCCATGAAGTGGAGTTGGAAGATGAGTAGGTGGGGATACAGGATGGGGATCTATATGTGTTATATGATATTATGAGATACTTCCACCACAACCACTAGGAATCTCGTTTTAGGCTAATGGAGCTAGTGGTCAGGGGCAAGGGTAGCTGTAGGTGATGGTGAAATATAACCGACATCACAAAAGATGATTAGAGGTGTGTACGATGTTTATTCTACTCTTAAATCAATAGAAATAGAAATAGTTTGAGTAATTCATTAATATCATTAATCCTTGTGTGATAGATGGAGCTCCAATTTGACACAGTATCCCAACTACTTTTCCTTGAGGTCTCTATGAGAAAATCTTCTTCGATCTCTTTTATCTACTAGAAGATCAATCTATCACTTGGTGGAGAGACATTCACATGGGACCTTTAGGTTATACTGATGAAACCATATGATTTTATCATCTGTATGGACTAATTATTTGTGGTATGAGACCATATTTACTATCACTATAGATGATTAAAACTCCTTTTCATTGGGGTGATGAAATTATCCTTTGTGGGAGAGAGAGATATCATTGCGGGATGACTGGGGTTTTCAAGTAGGAGGTTGTACCCCTACACTAATCAGTTGTTGAGTGTATATCATGGTTTAATATGTCTATATGAATAATAATTCCATATATTTTGGAAAATTTTATGAATGTCTTTACCTTGGCCGTTCTGGGATTACCTCATAGGTGATATATGTTGTTCTTATTTGACTTTCACTATGATAATTTTCCAAAATATTCTATGATATATCATATGGACCATAAAAATCATCAATAGATATAGTTTCAGTTGTAGGAGATCTGAGAGAAGGGTTTTATTAGACCCAGTGTGTCCCCCTAGGTAGATACGATGCTGTTCCTAAAACTCTAGATGAGAATTTGTGGTTTTCTGTGGATTATCATCATCTAAACTAAGAAATGGTAAAGAACTAGTACACCATGCTTAAGACTGAAAAAATATTTGATCTGTTTCGAGGCACAAGATGGTTCTCGAAGATTTCTCTCAAGAGGAGATACCACATGTTTGGAGTTCACAAGGCTGATATTTAAAATCTAGAATTGGGATGATTCTACAGAAAGTAGGAGTTCTTGGTAAATAATTTTGGTGTAATGAGTGTCCCAATAATGTTTATATATTTGATGAACTAGATATCCATAGTGTACATGGACTTATTTGTTTTTTCCTTTATTGATGACATACTCCTATACACTATGTCACAGGAAGAGAATTCATAACACTTTAGGTCAATCACAGATTTTCTTTGGGAGTAAAAACATTATGTTAATATCTCAATTTTCTAGTTTTGGAAACACGAGGTTCTCATTATTGTGTATTTAATTTCATAGAATTGATTTGTTGTGGAATTTGTGATGATTGATGCAGTACTTTCTTGGGAGCTACTCATGAGCATATCAGAGGTGCCTATTTCGATAGTATTTATTGGGTACTAAAAGAGGTTTTTGGAAGAACCTTCTCTGATTGAAACCCATTTGAACACTCTGACATGAAAAGGGAAGTAATTTACCTGGGCTTATCAGTACTAGAGAACCATTGAGGGGTTAGGTTGTTGATGATGAGTAATCCTATTTTGATACTATCAAAGGAGGACATGGATTACGTAATATATTGTTATTCCCCAAGAGTTGGGCTCTTCTGAGTGTTGATGTAGAGGTACCCAATGATCACATCTGTGCAGAGGCAGTTGATACCACACTAGCATAACTATGTGACTCACCACCTATATTTTGTAGAAGTAATGTTCACTATGAGTATGTGAAGTCACTATCTTCTAGAAGAGTGCTTTGCGGTCTACTCATACCATCAGAGTCTTAGTTTTTACTTCACACAGAGAGACATGAACCTGAGACAGAGGCACTAAAAGGAGTTTCTATCGTATTATGACTTTGAGATTGTCTATACTCTTTGGAAGAGACACATGGTGCTATATTGTATTATTGGGATGTCTCATGCTCACTTGTTTGATGAGGGGTCTGAGCAGTTATCTTCCCAAAAATTTCCCTTGATTGAGGAGGGTTGTGCAACATTTCATTAATCGATGTTTTGAACCCTACAATCATCCAGAGTGTGAGAGATTCCTATTTGAGAGACATCAACTGTGATGTATTATGATACAATATATTGTCTAGAGATTCATGAGATGGTTATTATGAAGGATGGAATCAAATCATTATCTTCCAGGGTTGAATGGTGGTCCCATTCATGATGCGATATTAGGTGGTGAGCTAGTTTCACAGATCTATTTTGGATATACATCCCGATGAAAGTAAGTTGTAGAGAGAATCTCAACACCAGTTTTGGTGGGATGGTCTAAGGGAGAGACTGGACGAGTTCCTTTAACGGTGCCCCATATGTCCCTAGGTGAATTCTATGAGCCAGGATATGATGGGTTTATTGTAGCCTCTCGAGATCCCAGAGTGGAAATGGGATGAAATGTCCTTGGATATAGTGATAGAGATTTAGTGAACAAAAAGAGTTCATGATGACATTTGGGTGAATGTTGACCGACATATGATGTTGGTTCACTTCCTTACCCTTACTATAAGGGAGTAGAGTTTTTTGGAGTGTTTGGGGGATTTTTTTACAAAAAGGAGATCATTCACCTTCATGGGGATCCCTTGACTATTGTGTCATAATGTGATGGGTGGTATATGTCATGTTTTTGGGTGGTCCTTCATGAGGCATTTGGATCACATGTTAGTATCAGAACAACATTTAATACTAACATAAATGTGAAGATAGAGTTCACTATCTAGGGGGTAGAGTATATGACGATGGATTTTGTGTTAGTCATCAATCATAGCTTGGAGGATTATTTTTAATTGGAAATGTTTGTTTATAATAACATCTATCCCTCAAATATTAGTATAACAGCTTTTGAGGCCCTGTACGGGAGAACCTATATGTCACACTTATGCAAGAAAATGATTTGAGAGGTGTAAATTATTTGGATAGAGATGGTGCAGGTGGTGATGGAGAAGGTTCATGTCATCCGTGAGAAAATGAGAACCACACAGAGAAGACAAAAATGTCATGCAGATTGATGTCATAAGAACCTGATATTTGAGTAGGGAGACCTTATTTCTTAATAAAATTCCCATGATGAGGATTGTTGATTTTTGATTGGGGAGGCAAGTTATCCCCAATATTCATCCAGATATTCGAGATCTTAAAATGGGTTGTTGAGGTTTCCTACCACCTTGACTAAGCCCCACAGTTGGAGTGGTTTCATGATGCCTTCTATGTGTTGCAGCTGGGTAGATTCATGTGTGACCCCCAAAGACATCAAATAAATGGGAAAACTAGACCTATAGTATGGGAACCCTATTTCAGAGCACCCATTGGTTCTTGAGGATTGGTAGGAGAGGAACCTACATGTATGGACCATACCCATGGTTCATGTGCTGTGGAAACACGAGAGCATGTTTGAGAGCTAATGTGAGTGGGAAAGAAAGATGATGGCTCAATATCCTGACCTTTTTCTTAGTATTCTAATTATGATCATGAAAATTTTAAATTAAGGAGTAAGGAAGGATCTATTTTTTTCATTGTTTGAATTTTAAAAAAATCTAGAAATATTTTTAGGGATTTGTGTTGAGAGAGAGCTGATTCCAAGGGATGGAGTGCTCAAAATTAATTTTAGGAAAATAGTAAATATTTTTAATATTATGCCTATACATCTTTTCATAAAAAATATGATATCTCTTAAATTGTTTCTTTGATAAAAAACTAAGACCACATTTAAAAAAATTAGAGGATCAATAGTGGTGCGACCAAAAGTTGTTCAATAAGGGAAGTTTGGATAAAATGGCCTTTGGCGGGTACATTTAAATAAAATAAATTTTATAGATATTTATTTTATTTTAATGAGATAACATAAAAACTATATACATATTATATTATATAACACATCCAAGATTATATGATTATCCCTGGGATCATTGAGAAGAGGAATTTTATATTCATCATTAGTGGATTGAGATCTGATGACGACAAGCCTCCTGCTCAAGGTGAATCGAGACACATCAAACACATCAGATCTTCCTCCTCCATTGGATAGTTCTATCTTCATAAACTATTGATTTGAATTGAGGTAGGACTCATCATTTGTGTATTTATTCCCTTATTATTAAGTTACTGATAATAATCAAAATAATTTTAATATGGACCCAATTTAATCCATTACATGCACCAATGTATCATATTTATTTATTTATTCAATTAATCTATAATTTTCCATGTTTATCATCCTAGAAATAATAAATTTTAATTCATTGGACATAAATTCTTGTCCATCCATTGTTTCGTAATTTCTTTGTTCTTTTACCCCAATATTATTTGTGTTCATCATCATTGGACTATGGGTAAAGGATTAAACTATTTCTGAGTGGTACGCACAGCGATTAGACCCCTGTATACATGGTACATTTTTGTGAGATGAACATATATATTATTTGGGGATATATAAGGTTGTGTTGTGGGATTTGGGTGATGATGTCCATGGATATTGGATTTGGGACTTATTGAATATGATTGGAGGCGCACATGGTGTACGAAAAACCACTATGGGTCAACAAAATTCAATTTTCAGCCACTAGAGAGCTGTAATTGATGATACCTGGATCATTACATTGATTTTATAAGTCCTAAAGGTGTGATTTGAATAATTATAGCCAAATATAGAGGAACACATAATAGCTCAATGATTCTGTGAAAACCCAACCACATTCCTAATAGTTTGACGAAAAGAAGGCCTGTAATCCCTTGGTTGTGGTGTCCATGATTTCTAAGTGAGTTAAATATCACATGATATGTTTGAAGATCACATGTCATGTGATCCAGTGCTAGTGACCACGAATATACAATGAGAGTACACAGACACCAATATAGCTAGGCAGCTGACTAGTGCACACAAACATGATCATAGTACATGGCTGTAAAACACGACCAAGGTACATATAAATGTTATTGAACAAATACATGACTAGGATCATGGTAATGGTACTAAGTGGTTGAGGAATTAAATTTAGTCCTCATAAATTCAATGCAGGTATACATGGGAAGTGAGATGTGTACTAGATAATAACACAACCATTTAGCTGAGAGGGGCCACTCGCCATTTGGTTCCCCTTACCCACATTGTACCCTTCTTTTCTATAAAATCTTAACTCTCTTATATCATTTTTTTGATAAAGAAGTTTTCATATGAGTACCATATCATGAGTGTTTCTCCATTTAGAATGAAATGGTGGCCTTTGTAGTTTCTCTTGAGATATGATGAAAGATGTTACGAGTGTGAAGATTTTTTATATAATTCTCGATGATGGTAGTGATTGGGAAATATCATAAAAGACATTAGTGTGGAACCATACATCTTGGATAGGGCATTGGTCCTCTATATTTCCATCAGAACATCTCCCTCCTATAGAGTCAGGGCATGGTCGAGTGGCACCTCCAACTAGGATAAGGCATGAGTTCTCTGTTGACTATCAAAGTGGAACCCTCCTATGGAGTCAGGGCATGGCTCCTCAACGACTATATTGGAACCCTCAGGGACAAGTCATGGTTCCTTTATCAACTATTATAGAGGAAACATCCTATGGATTATTGGCATGGGTACTCTATCAACTATTAGAGTGGAACCATCCTATGAATTCATGGTATTGTTCCTTGATCATTAGAGTGGAAACCTCCTACTGTGTTAGGGTATGTGTACCCTATCGACTATCATAGTGTCAACTTCCTTCTAGGACAGGGCATATGTCCTATTTTCACTATAATATTTCCCCCTAATATGATGATAAGGAATGAGTGATCGACCATTAGAGCAGAACCATCCCTCAAGTATAGGGCAAGGTTTACTTATAAACTATCATAGTGACATCGGACTATGGATTAATGTCACGGTTCCTCGACAACTAGACTAGAACACTCCTTTTGGGACTGGGCGTGGGTCCTTTATAAACTATCAGAGCGGCACTCCCATGTAGAGTTCGGGTGTGGGTCCCCAACCACTAGAGTGGAACACTCCTTATAGGATAGGGAATGGGACCACTATCAACTATTTGAGTGGAATCCCCCTATGATACTAGGTCATGGGTACTCTACCTATAGATTATGTCCCCATTAATGTGTAGTACATTGGTGATGTGTGTCTGGACATGTCTGTTTCTATTGTACAAACCAAAAAGATGATGTACATTGTTAATGGATCTATGAATAATGATGCATACTCTTTTCCGTGGCTAGGATGTTATATGGAGACCCCTTTCTCTCTCAATTGGGTTTTTTTATGAGATTATATATATCAATCTCATTATGGATTTCCTTTCATTAAATGGATTGATATTTTTTACTTCTATCCTTTCTCTTATGATTCCCCCTTCATCTTTTGGGGCATCCTACTTGGATTTTAAATAATAATCCCTATGTGGGATTTTAGAACATGTTTCATGTCTTATATAGAAGACAGTCAGGTCAACAGAGATTATAGAGGGTTGTGGGGATACCCTGGTGAATTTGACCAAATTTAGTGGTTGGGTCTTGGAGATCTAGTGTTTGTCTCTCTCAACACATTAATTTTCTTGTTCTTTCAAGTTGGTACATATTTTGGGTTAGGTGTATATTTTTCACATTTACTTTTTAGATCACACTATACTACTCTTATACTCCCTAGAGGTTTCACATGCATGGATTAATATTTATATTTTTATATTTTTTTATTTGTCCATTACACTTAGGAATGGTTATGGTAGGGATTATTTAATTCAATTACATTAGAAAAATACCTCTATTAGTAATGTATTTCATCACTTTCCACCAAACCCTATTCTATAGAAGTAGGAATGTGGTAGTTTTATTATGATCCCCATTAACTCGGGTTGTGATAGAGGATATCTCAAACAATGAAAACACATGCCCGTTCTTTATTTGTGATCAATATAAACTCTAGGTAGGATTTTGAGTTATGTGATTATATCACATTCATTAACCATAGTTGAACATGTATCAATTACAGAAGCTATAATTGATTCTCGCGTCAATGATTAATTTATTTTGTGTTTATAAATTTTTTCATCATTTCTTATACCTATTTTCTTATTTCCTATGGCAACTGATTGAGGATGATAATGAAAATAAGCCCAGGTTTGTTCCTCACATTTATGATTTATGGTTTGATCCCATGTTTCTGCATACGTTCACTATTGGTATTTTCTTTGGCCAACGATTTAACAAATAACATGTATATTATAATTTTACAACCATTATTTGGAGTAATGGATCAATACCATGGGTGTGGTTCTTGGTAGATGGTGCAATCTAGGTGCAAGAACAAAGGATGATCAGAGGAGGACTAGATCTAATCAAGGTCACCTACTATTCATGATTTACACGTGGTGGTGGATAGGTGTGGCTATAGATGGCTCAATGGTGTAATTTTCTAGTATATTTGAATAAAAAAAATCATATTTTGGAAAATGATAAGATATTATGATCCTAGATTTGTGATTCCAATAGGGTTTTATTGTAGCAACATAATCGATAGATGGTGTAGAATAGAACATAAGGATTTTATAACATACCACGATATACTATATGTAATATAGAACTACACTCCGTCTGGGGCCCTAAATGTGGGACTAGGGTTTCTATGGAGAATAAAATTTCACACATCAGGTATCACATGTAACACACTATTTGTAAAATACTAGAGGACTGACATGCATCTCAGATGATACACATGAAGGGGTAGGGTAGTGCTTATGGAAATGGACATTATATTATACTCATACATGAATAGGCGTATACTGGAAAAACAAGGTGTACAAAAGTTGGTTTATAGGAATAGTTAGAAGTAAATTGAAAATAGGATAGTGGAATGGGAAGAGATTAATATTGACCTATACACGCTGTGTACCTAGTTATGTCAAACCATTTATTTTGATGTTTATATTCCATGCGAGGTTGCAACACACATGAAGACCCGCGGTTGGCTAGACACACCATGCACAATCTATTACATGCCATTAACACCCTTTGAATGTGTTTTGAGCCCTTTGTTTCATAAATTTGGACTTCTATCAGTTGAGTTTATTCCTTGGGCCCATCCCCTTAATGGTATAATTTGGAATTACATTCACTGCTCTGGATTGTGATCAAATATTTAGGATGATTATGAGTTAGAATTTGTGGTGTCCCTCCATAAAAATGTGGTGTGATCCACTATAATTTCTTATTATATTATATTCAGGGGAAGTTGCATCTACATGACTTCCTTGTTTAGGTTGTTGATCCCCAATATAAAATTCCATTTTAATAGGTTTCATTATATCTTCAGCATATGATCCCATATATAGCAAGATGATCTAGATTTGGTTTTGAATTCACCCCTAGGTATCCTGGGTGTGATCCCCCATCTATGTATCAACTTCTTTAAAGACAAGTGAGTTTTATTGGGAAGGTACCAATGATCATAACCTCTTGGATGAGCTTTCACTTGTGATTGAATGGCTCATGGAGTGGGCTCTACAAGAATAAGAACTCCCTAAAAGCTTCATGCAGAATCCTATGGTTGATTGTTTGGTTGTGACTTCCTAGAGGAACTGCGTAATTACAAAGTATATCTTTTTTTGTTATTAGTTTAATTTCAGTATCAAATGTATGATCTAACAACTCTTAATGATTTATATCTATTTATTTTGGGGTGTCTTAATTGGTATTTTTATACTCACCGTTACATGGTCTATGCCTACACATGTTGTATACTTTGCATATGTTAGACCATTTGTCAGGCCAAAGAGGCCATACCTGAGTGATAAGGGCTCTTGATTGTAATTGAAGAGACCTGGGTTCGAAATCAGGTGGTGGATAATCTACTTATTATTGTAGAAGTACTTTAGAATTACTATAGCATGTATTGTTTGGTACTATAGCAGCCAGAACTGTTCACCTAATTTGGGCCTTCGGGCCACCGTTTTGGGCCTATGGGTCTTAGGGACTTTGAATCATCAAAGCATTCAATCCTTAGTGTCTTTGGGCCATAAAGTCCATGGATTATCCCAATTCACATAGATAAGGCCCTAGAAGAGGATTAGAGAAAAGAGTTGACGTCCCCAGAGTAGATCTTACCAGATTAGAAGAATGAGAGGGTATGGAAACCCCCATCTGGACCAGGTACAATACATATTTTCCAGGGGAAATTCTAGCCGATCATCAATGCAAGGTGGGGAGCTAATGAGATCAATGATGCAGAAGCTGGGGAGGGGTAGTTCAAGTGGTTTGGGCCTATGGGTCATATAATGGTAATAGTATTCATTTGGGCCATTGGGTCAAGTAATTGGCCTTTAGGTTGTGTTGGTAATTGTGCCTTGGTCCTATGGGTCATGTAAGGGTTCCCCTTCAACCCTTAAATGAGGGATTATCCATAATAAAATAAAAAAAGAAGGCCTTCAGGCCATTTGGGACACACCATTTGTTGAAGTCCTAGAAAGGCTAGGGATATGAAGTTAATTGTGAATCAGGAAGACCATGGTGTGTACCCATGGTTTCTTTTGATAGTAGTCCTCTCCTTCTTTGATGGTTTGACTTTTTTCATTTTCATTTTAGGGGCTTGTATTTGGCCTTGGTTTTCCAGTACCTTGTTGTCTTACTTTGATTATGGGATTGTATATCTATGCATGCATTGTTATCAATTTTATTAAATTTACGAATTGTATGGTCATGTATATGTGTGTGTGTGTACTAGTACATTAGGCTACTTCCTCCCGTGTGTGTGATATACCAACATGGAACTAGTCACCTGCCCCTGGCCTATTGGCAGATTTCTTTTGGTAGTCGCAGGTCGAGCCCCATCGATCCGTGTTGTGAGATAAGAACATGTATAAATCCAATTTCATAAAAAAATTTCCTTATATTATATTACCTTTATTAATGAACCATTTATGTTCCTTGTTTCATTTTTAAATCATGGATACCCCTTTTTCTTTTAAAAAATTATATGTGTTTCTTATTACCCACTAACAGTTGTGAACCCCCTCTATTCTCTTATCCACACTAACAGTACCCTATTTCTCATACAATAAATATAAAAATATCTTCTTTAAATTATTACCCAAATACTAGAGTCCGTATTTTTATTACGAAACCCACATTAGAAGGTTTTAGAAGAATCTTAAAGTGGTTTTCTGAAGAAGAGGTAAAATTATTCAACATTTATTTTTGTATTATTTCTCTTCAATCAAATTAAAATAATATTAAACTATGATTTTATAATAACACTAGTATATCCCATATTCTGATAATTTATTATATTAATTTAATTACCTATATCCATCTCCTCTTCTATCAGCTGGGAAACGAAACATTCAATCGTGTGTACGATGGACTCCTGCCTTGGGAACTGATGTAATTGGTTTTCCATCACCACCTATCACAAATGGAGATAAGGATAGATTTAATGATTATAAATTATATTTATTACATCATTATAATTATTTAATGATAATATCACTTATATATTCTTTCCTTCCAATCATTTGGAAAATGATAATGTCTCTAATTTCTATGTGTAGACTACCACCTCCATGAAGCGATACAACACATTTTTCATTTTATTTTGAAATGAATTGTAATAAGGAACGATTTATTGATTATATGTGATATATATAAGATATAAAATTATTTTTTAAATTTTATATATTATTTACCTTCTTTTCATCCATATTTGGAGGAAATTGAAACAATGTTTATGCGTACGTAAGGCATACCGTCCCTGTGAATGGGGTAATTCATTTTGAATCTCTCAATTTTTTGCATTAAAATAAATAGATATATAATGAATATATATGATAATTATATAATATTTAACATTATGTATGTGATTGAATCATAATCACATAAAAGTAATAGAAAATACCAAACCAAAATGCACATAAAAAAAGAAAATTTTAACCAAAACGTGATTTGAACATGGAATTGTTAATTAATGGGTAATAAAAGGTCATAAGTAAATCATAAATGGTAAGATAAATATTAATATGGTTCTTAAATATAGATATAATAAACCTATATTTATTATATTAGAAGTCTTAGGATGTAAGAAGTAAACAAATACTTGAGGTATGGGATTTGCAGTCTCTTTATTTCTGGTGGACATATACCATATTGACCACTCATTTATTATGTATAGTGTATATATTACAAATTTTACATGTTATATCGTGAATATAATTCTTTTAATGATTTTTATATTTTCAATTTTTAAATTTTTTTAAGGCTTTAATGATTAAAATGTTACCAATGTGGTATCGTTTTTATTTTGTAATCTCGTTTCTTTTCGGGATTGTTTAAGATTTTTCTACTAATGATGAAATAATATGATATATATCTCAATAAAATCAGTCACTTTATTTTAAAATTTTTTATTCCAGGAAATTATATGTTTTACATCCATTTTCAACCCTTTATGTACTCAAGAGAATAAAATAATTTATTAATAAAAATATACTTTATACATCTCTTCTGTCGATGTATTTCTATTCAATGTCCATGTATACTAATAATATTTAAAGTAATGTTTTTAATATTATAAAATTATTTTCAAAGATATTTTTACTCAGTTTTTACTTTTCTCAAAATCGTTTTAGTGGAATCATCTGGTCATTTTCTGAATAAGGTAATTTTTTATTTTATCGAAAATGTGAAAGGAGACATTGTTTTAACATGTAAAATATTAACTGTATATAAAGAAATAATTATTGCTCATTGTTTTAAGTATTTCATTATAATTTTTTATGTATATTTTAATATAATAGGATTCACACAATTTTATGTAGAATTCTAATTTTTAAAAGATAATTTCCGTGTGAGATGTATATTTTCCTCATGAAATGTTTGATGTTGTATTTCAAAATAATTTTCAATCATAGATGATATTATGTGATATTAAATAAAAATTACTATTCATAAGATCCAATTATACCATTATTATTCATTATTTGGGTGTTTTACTATTAGGATGAAAATATGTTTATAAAGCCAATTTCTTTTTATCGGTTCAGATATAAAGAATGTTTTGTGATGTAGTGGAATACCTATATATGGTTTTCATTATCTGGATGTCGTTATGTTATAAAAATGTAATGTGTTTGCATTATAAACAAGGATAGTGTTTACATTATAACCAAGGATGGTGGTTACATTATATCCAATGATGGTGATTGTTGTATAAATAAGGTTGATGGTCCTGTTATAGCCATAGAAGGGTGGGACCTCTATCTACCTCCAATGAACTGTGTAAATATTGATATCTCATGAGATAAAAAGGATTAGAATGGGTAGTCAATCTAGTTCAGTAAGGGAATTTTCCACAATGATAGTCGTGGGAGTGAACCTTGACCAGAACGATGGGTTGGGTAATGAACCCATTCAATTATGTAATTTTTTTCAATGATCCTTGACAACTATGTAAATAAATTTCAATGATTATTTGTACCATATAAATCCTTTTATAATACAAATGTTATTATCTCATGGCTTATTTCCTTTTATTCCATTATAACTCAGATCTTATGAACTGCCATGATTTATTACATGACTCTTGTTTTTGATATATGATATGTAGTGTATGGTTTTAAAATGGTTTTATCTTGTTCTCATACCCTTATAATCATGTTATGCTGATATGTCCATTTATTACCATTACTGAGAATAAAATTTAAACCATTATTACTCTTCATTTCCCCATGTAATGAAGTAAGGTATTATATAATATATGTCTACGAAGGGTGGTAGTTATGGAGAACTTAGTTGGAGATGATGATGTTTAGCTATGGACCAGTTGTTTATGGATCCAAGATTCGAAAGGAACTAATCATATATGATTATGGTTTTTATATTTATGGTATGTAAAAAATATTAATATATTATGATGTAATATATATATATATATATGCTAATCTTGTGTCTTTACATATACATAACACCTTATTAAATGAGCATACAGAGTAAGGGTAAGCTGTGTGATGGTTGGAATTTCAAGGGTGGTTCGATGAACATAGTTTTGGCCATGATCTTAATAATATTGAAAATATCCCACAAATTGTTTCATTAATACTTCATTAATTGAATTTTGGTTTTGGAATTATTAAGGGAAAATCCTAGTGAATAAATCTCATAAAGAAGCTTCAATAAATGGGATTTACAGAAAAAATATTACTAATCATCTTCATCGCTCCAACCTTCTATGAAAACTACAATTTACCATAACACTCAATACCTAAAAATCGTATCATTAATTATACAATGTCTACATTATCAATGGTTACGATTCATTTTTATCTTTTAAATCCATCCAGCTATATTTTATAATTTATTCAAATTAACCAAATTAGTACATGTGATTTCTATAACATCATTAGTTAATATGGAACTTATTCATTAGAAAAGGTAATTTAATTTATAAATCATAAAATTTTCATGTTAACTCCTTTCAAAAATTTCACCATAAAAATTATATTTAATACACTAAAATAGATTAGGGTACTTATGTATTGTTACCCCTTATAGTTCCTAGGTTTCTTCATCAAACCTGTGTTTCCATGATAGAACTTTGATCATGTGAGTTTCCGATATTCATAGAACATTTTCTCTACGATAAAATATCTTCACTGGATACTTCTTATATTAATGATCACTCTATAAGGGTACCACATATGGATTAAGTACATGTGATGGGTTTGGTATTTATATTCTCTAGAGGGATACATGGAATTGGTCCTGATCTTGAGACAGGCTAGTAGGTGATTCTTGTTAATAATACATTACACTTATGTGGTTAGGAACCAGAAAGCGATCGATATATCTTTGAATAATATTTCCCTTTCCCCCAAAACCTTCTATCTTTCTTCTAGTATGATTTAAGATGTAATAATTCATCCTAAAGCTCAATCTATAGAACTCTTCAATGATTTTCATCATATATTTTATATTGAATTTTTACGAATTTAATATAATACGGAATGTTTTAATCCTTACCTATATTATCTTGTATAAGATTAGGACCCATAATCTTCTACCCTCTAACTTAATCCTAACATGTTAGAGTCTAACACCTCTTACCATACAAATCCTTTTAAGTTACCATTTTAATATTGGAATGGAAATTGTTGTCACATGAGAAATCAACTAGGGGTAGGGGTTGATCCCTTCATTAATAGAAATATAATGTAAATGATATCAAAATATTCTCTATATTTTGAACAGTTGTCTCAGACTGGCCATCTCCGTAAGGGTGATAGTGGTATTGAAACATGGATTTGTATCCACTGCTTGATGAAGGATTATCTAGAACCATGAGATAGAAATTAAATCTCAATCAGATACAATAGTGATTTTAAATCCATTTATTATTACCACTTCTCATATGTATTCATGGTGAGTTGTCCTAGAGAGAAATCATCCTTCATATTAATGAAATTAGTTAACTTATTATGGTGATCTACTACCACTTAGACAATGTTATTTTAATTAGATATATTAGGGAGCCTTATGAAGAAACCGTTGGTAATGCATCAAAATTTAAATTATACTATTAGAAATGGTTTCATAATACCCATAGAATTATATAATTCATCCATAACTTGTTTTCATAGAAAGAATTGAGAAGAAAATTATGCAGTGTCCCTATTCATTTTATCCCAATAATTTTTTTTATTTAGATCCTAGTAAAACATAGGGGTTCTAAGGTGGATAGAGAAGTAATAGAAATTTGAATCATCTTGACATTTATTATTTTGATTTTGTTTTGAAGGGACATATATCTAGGCTATAAAATATATAATTCCATATTAAACAAGTTAAACACCTACTTATTCACTACCATTTTCTGTACCACCAAATCATTATTTTAGGACTCCTTGATACTCTCATGAATTGATGGTTGAACATTTATTTTAGTAAGATAGGATTAATATAATTTTCTTATTCCCATTTTCATCCTCTTTATTTCATGAATACTGGATCCCTTGTAATACTTATCATTGATAGGGTTTCATTATCTTTTTCTACAAAAAAAAAATTCCACTTCTTTAATTCTCGGGATGTTAATGGATTTAACAATCAAAATAATTTAACAAATATAATTACCTTATCTGGTGGATATTGAGATTATTTTGTGAAAATATATGTTTTATACTTTTATAATATATATATACATCACACATTTACACATAGAGATAATGTTACCAAATTTTCAATGTGAAGATCACTGCAGCTAATTCAAGATCATATGTTTAGTTGCTAAATTCTTGGATCATAGACTGGAGGGATGGATATGATTTCTTTTTTTTATATTTAATATGTAGAAAACCAAATCCCTTTTTAGAAACATCTCTATAGATAAAAAATACTTCCACACCTATGGGTAGGGGGTGTAAATAAGATATGATTATCCATCTTTTTAACTATATAAAATATCCTCACATTTATATTCCTTGAAAAACATAACCCCATTATTAGTTATCATGGTTAGTTGGATTCAAAATCATTTTATGTTTCTCATAAATCGATGTTAGTATCTGGATAATCTATGTAAACTACATATTTTTGTAACTTATGTTCATTGGAGAATCATTCAATTTCCCCTATTATTGATGTATCCACATATATCCCTTTTATGATGATAACATTTCCTGGGAATGTTAATTACTCAATCTAGAACTCACATTTAATATACATAACATATAAAATTTTATTTCAAAATTCCTTAAATATAATATTCAAATTAATCTCATGATCCTCCTTTATTATGGATTGTATTATAATATTAATAATAAAGACAACATTTTTTTAAAGATAATCCCAAAATACGACATTAATAAAGTCCATAAATACAGTTGAAACATTAGTGAGTCCAAATGGAATCAATATGATCTAATAGTTCCTACAGCATCAATAAGACATTGTATTGCGGATGTCCTAGTTATCCACCATTACATGATAATATCTTGATAGAAGATCCACCTTGTATATGTGATGGGCATCACCTAGGTGATCAAAAGAGTCATCAATCACCATCAAAGGATGATTTTTAATTATTTTAATATATTTAAGGTCACGATGATCAATGAAGATGAATATTGACCAAACATTCTTCTTAATGAAAAGTACTGTTGAACACCATGATGAAGTACATGAGCGTATAAACCTCTTATCTAGGTTATTCTGTAGTTTCTTGTTAATATCGTTCATGTTCAATAATTGAAATTCTATATGGATTAATTGATATTGGAAATGATCACGGTCTATGTTATATTGAGAACTCAACCTCTCTACTAGGAGGAAGGGTATAAAAATATTTGAGAAACGCATTTGTGAATTAGTTTACAATGGATAGGTCGTCAAAGATTATATTTTCCTTAGACTCAATCATTTAAGACTAATATAATTACTCAAAAGTCCATAATATACTTTCTTGAGAAGGTTAATTCAATGGATATTTATCATACCCATTGAACATGAATAGAATTGGAGGGATATTTATTATACATATGGTGAGTTCATTCTCTATAAAATTTATATTTCATGTATAAAAATAAATTAAATCCATTCCCAATATAGCATACAATTATTTTAAAGGGATTATCACAAGGATGGATGGTAAATTCATCCCACAAATTTTAAAAAAGGATGAGTTATATGGTTGGGATACAAAAAAATTTATTTATTTTTCTAAAACAGATGACTCCAATTCTATGTTATGTGGTGGTTTTTTTTGAATAGTTCTACTAAACATACATGATATTAAATAATTCATAGAACCCTAAGAAAATAGTATGCTTTTTTACCATTAAATGATTAACTAGAATACATATCACTACTTAATTGTTAAAATCCACCTTAGTAGTTGGGATAAATTAGATTGACCTTTCTCACTAAGACATGGAGGTTGTTTCTGTCTGTTATCATTAATGACCCTTGGCATATTTAATTTATTCACATAGTGTCCTTGTTAATTGTCGTTGAAGAATTTCACAACAGGAAGAGGGTTAACTATATAATTCCATTCTTTTATAACATTAGTTGATTTCTACCTTCAACATTAATTGTCTAGGATCCCTTACTTTCTACACCAAAGAGTGTTTTATTATCCACTTAAGGTAATTTACATGATATGTATTCCCACACTTTTGATAGGTGGGGTGTTAATATTTCTTATGTCCATGATATTTCAACATCACAACTCTAAAAATAAAATCCATTATCCCATTAATTTTCCATATACACGATACACATGAGATTCATGATTCCCCATATCAAAATTGCAGTCGCATTGAAATATTACCTAGTACCTATCAGAGTATCTAATCACCAATTATTTTCATATATTTGGATTTGTCCTGTGAAATAAGTGGTCAAATTTACATTTGTTATTGATGAAAGATCCGAAGGCATAACGTTCAAGTTTTTTGAGGTTTTCCTTGTACCCCCTCCAATGAATTCAACATCATTTTACTTGAGTCCAAGTAAATATATTTATATTTTATATTAGATAGAATGATGAAAATATTTTATTAAAAACATTTTCGGAAATTATTTCTACTTTAATCCATCTATCTCTTAATTGGGCTACATATTTTTGATAAATTTCTACGATTGATCACTTTCTCTATCCATATGATAAACAACCAAGATGACTTTATATTTCTCAGAGCATTGAAGGAGAAGTTGTAACATCCTAGTTAAATAATGAAATATAATATTTTCATATTTATTTATATTTTTCAATTAAATAAATCAGATTCTATGTTTGATGGCGTACGCAACACACAACAATGAATTTCTTCTATGTCTTTTGTTTCACACAATACAGAGTCATACTGAAAAATAATTATATAATATTATTTTAAATGGTAGCTAACACATATCCTTCGTATTGGTGAGAATGAATAGAACTAACCATATTATGATTACACATGTTTGTTAAATGTTTTTACATTTATCCAATAAATTTTAGAGGCATAAAATAAGAAAGAATCCAATTTTAAGAATATATACTCTAATATTCATTAAAGGGTAAATTTACCATCTTTTGATGGTGAAATATTTTTAAATATATTATTTATCCCTTTTATATGTTCTATTTGGAAAATAATATTATTTGTTCGAATCAGGATATCAAAATTTACTTTGGATGAAATTTTGGTATGTTTATGATAATGTTCATTTTTTAATGAATTGTGAAAAATACTATATTTTAATTCAACATTGCCTTTTAATATAATTTATTTATATGGTTAGATTATATTTTTAATTGGTTTCAAAGTGTAATTAGATTATATTTTTACCATTTAATCTTATGTTGGTCATTATAAGTAATATTACTTTGAAATTGGACATAAAAAAGTATCATTCTTTTGATAGATATTATTTCTTAAAAACACGCTTTTTGTTTTGACAACAGGAATTAATTTTACATTAATATCATCCACTTATGTATTTTGAATTTTAAAAAATAGATTCTATATTTGGAATCACGAGGTCTAAATTGTGAAAATAGGTAACATTTATTTTTATACATTACAAATATTTACATTAGTAAATATTTTATTTACCATGGTTAAAGGGAAAATATGGTAAATATGGGTAAAAAAATATTATTATAAAATATTAAATTTCCCTAAAATCTGTCATAATCCAATATTTTGATACATCTCCAACCATGTACATCATTGGGTCGATTTTTGGACCCCATAGAGCCACATGAGAGTCATAATGACACTTTATAACAATTAATTTAAAGTATAGAAAAAAATGACATAAACATATATCTATTAGTAAATTTTTTTATGGGGTTATATATGTTATCACTTCGACTATAAATATTCATATGAAAGAAAAAATGATTCAATAAATCATGGAATTTTATTTATAATTTTTAGATATTAAATAAATAAATTTAATTATGATACAATGGTGATATGATAATTTCTTTATTAATAAAGGATTCTAATAAAATAAATTATATATATTAAAATAATTTTTTTGGAAACTTTTTAGGACATACACGATTTTTAGAGACAATAATTACTTGTCATATTTGAAATAATGAAGTTTTTTTCAAAATAATCAAGTTATTATAGTGTTTTTAAATGTTTTGATATGAATTGTTTATAAATTGACATAAATGAGTTCTTAAAAAAATCAATTTTTTTAAATGATAAAATAATCTTAAAAATCTAAGATTCAGAAAACTGACATATATTATGTTAAAAATGTCATTAATGATCCATTTTGGATGTCTTGGAATTTTATAGTATATATATTAATTATATATTATGAATATATAAGAGGACATGGTAAAAGTTAAATAAGATAACAAATGGTTAAATAAAAAAGATAAGGATTAAAAAATATCAAAAACTTGTCCAACTCTGATTGGATGATTTTATTTAGACTTATATACACCTTATATTCTAGTTAAATATTCTTTGTACCTTTTGAATCTGAAAATGGTTTTATAATAAAATAATATTTTTAATATTTTCTTAAGAGCCCCTCCTCCCCCTTATAAAAGGACACCACCTCGAAACCATTGCACACACCTCTCACGCACCTTGGAACATACAAAAAGTTTCTACAGGAAGCCCTAAAAGTTCCTCTATTCCTCCAAGAATCCTTAACATAGGCATAAAGAACTTCAAGATAGCCTTATGGTTCAAACCAAATGAAGTTCGCCGATTTAAAGGTAACGCCTTCCCTCAAGTTATCTTATTTAATTTTACTTCTCCAACCCCCTAAACTCTCTTTATTCCATTATTTTATAACAACACCATTATAAAAAATAATCTTGGATGTTTTTATGAGTGTTATTTGAACTAAGAATCAACACACCTCCATCTAATGGATACGAACATACTGTTTCTATGGATGACGAACTACTGCCTCACGAAATAATGATTGTTCAAATATCTCCTACTGCCTCTCATGGTGGCCATTATGATGGAATTGTAATTATATACGATATTTATGATATTTATTTTATCTATATTATTATTTAATTCTCTTTTATAACATACCTTTATGATCTTCATGTTGTATATATATACAATAATTTCATTTGAGGAAGTGTAGACTACCGCCCCCTCAAAGTGATATGACTCATTCATACCATACATGGAATGTATAAAGGATGGTGTTAATGAAGTTACGTAACTTATATAAAATATGATATTTTATTCAAATAATAATATACATATGTATCATTTGGTTTTAATACCTTTTAAAATGAAAAAAGTGAAATGGAAGTAGCGTTCATGGGTACGTACGACTTACCGTCTCCATGAACAGTGATTTTAATTTTCATATATCCAAATGATATGGACTATTATAAATACATATATACTTGATATATATGATATATATTATATAAAAATAATGAATATCATTCTGGATATAATGGAATTTTTTCCACATGAACAATTTATAATTATAAGAAGATCATTTTAACTCAAGTTTTAAACATCGAACAAATGTATGATATGAAAAAAAATAATTAACTAATTGTTATAGAAAGGTAATAAGTGATATATATGTAATAATATACTTGAAAAAATTTCTCAATCAAATAGAAATTAACTTATGTTTATTATTATGTTAATTAAAAAATGAACGGGTCAAGTAGGACATGAGGTAAGGGACTTCGTCTCAATCCCCTTTCATTGAGGCATGATTTTATAATATAAACCTCTTTCTTTTATATGGTATATAATAAACCCCTTGAATTTTAATTTCATTCAAGGGGAATCATTTTTTTACGAAGCGTTTTACTAAATGACAAAAGGAATGTTTTTAACGTTTGCAGCGACAATGACCCCTCCGCTACTATAATCGTTATTTGGATTCCTCAATAAGCCTTAATGTTTATTAAAAAAAAGGAAACCCCTTAGTCTATTTGTTGGAGTTTTGGTATTGAAAATGGTTTTTGAAAAGGATTTATTATTTCAATATCTTGAAATGATTTCATGTGATTTAAAATGAAATGTTATTAGTGAAATGTTTATATTTTCAATATTTTATGTGTTATGATTTATAATGGAACTTGGACATTTGACAGGTGGTTACATGGTAAACAAAATGAGATGTGGTGCCGTGATAAAATATAAGGAGGGTTACGTTATAATCTATAATTCATTGGGTATATAATTCAGTCGTATGGCTATTCCATTTAGTGGTATGTGTGGAAGTCCACCATGTGGTTATTCCATTTAACTATGATTATGTCTCAAGTTACCTATATATGTTATGTGTTATTTCTATTGGTTTTATGGTATTATTTTTGTTACTAAAGGGTACAAAATGATATTTTATTCAGTTAAGATTATTCACTACTTCATAATGGGGAAAATTATTACTTACGATAAGGTATTCATGTTTTACTTGTTGTTTTGAAAAACTAACTATTTTCCTTCTTTGTGCATCCCTTACTGAGATTTTTTTCCTCATCCCAAGTTTTTGAAATGTTTTTCACAAGAAATAAAGTGGAATATGGTCAAGGATGGGATCATGAAAAATTTGTGATGTCTAAAACATGGAACTACATGTGGCTATTTTTTTAAAGAGTTTTTTTTATTTCATGAAAAATGGATACTGAGTAGAAGTGTCTACATATAATAATAAAGTTGTTATGTATATGTTATGACCTAAATCTATGAAGATATAAACCTAAAAATATCCTCAATGTGAATTATTTACTTAATTCAGGATTATGTAATGTTTAAGTTCAGGTCCATATAGTTGGTATCATAGGTCGGTTTAGAGAACTTTTGAATTTAGAATATTGATAAATTAATTTATGGTAAGATTGAAATGATATAGCATTTACATATTACCATTTTTCTTAGCCAAAGATATTTTTGTGCTCAGAATGGTTTTACAAAGAGGAAATAGGGTAGCTATGTTGGGAAGGCATAGAGAGGAGAATAACCTTCCAAAAAAGAATCCTGAGATGGTTTGAATTGAAACAGAACAATTTTTTGCAGTGATGGCACAATTTACTCATGCTAAAAATGGTGGTGGTATCCATGCATGAGATCATTCAGATCAACCACAGAGAAACATTTCAGTAGTGGTCCATTTCATAAGAAAATGTCCCCCATCATTCAAGGGATCATCTGACCCTATTCAAGTTGAAGGGTGGATAAAATCATGGGAAAATAAGTTTGATGTCATGGGTTGCACAGAAAATAAAAAGATTAGTCTTTTTTTTACCATTTTGAAGGTGAAGCTGATCAGTGGTAGTCGATGGTGAGAAATATCAGGAATAATGAATAGATTTATTCTTATGGTTGGGACAAATTCAAAGGTATGTTTATTGAGAAATATTTTCCTATGGTGGTTTGACTTTGGATGGAAAAAAACATTATTGGAATTGAGGAAGGAGGATGACTCAGTGGCTTATTACAAAGAATAGTTCACTCGATTGGCAAGGTATGCTCCAAATTTCATCTGTGATTTTGATAGTAAGATAAAACGATTTTACTCATGATTGAAGCTGCAATATCTTAGAGAATTAGCCACTTGTAAAATAAAATATATGAGAAACTTTTCAGTTGTGCCGAGAAGGTAGAAATGGAGTTTTCTTATGATCAGGTGTTCCAAGATAGAAAATAAAAGGAGAGGTCCAATTGGTAGGAAAAGGGAAAGAATTCATTATAGAAGCCTGGAGGCAAGAAAATTAAATATCAATCTTATGAGAAGTGTGATAATAAGAATAATGTAGAATGTTTATAAATGTTTGGAAAGTGGTTCTAGTTTGATATGTCTGGTCATATTGCTTGTAACTATAAGGAATATGATCAAGCAGGCAATGAAAAGCCAGCAGTAAGATGTTTTAAGTGCAATGAAACGGGTCATTATGAAAATGAGTGTCCAACGGAGAACTCAACTGTAGGAAAATAGCCTAACTACAAGCAGAAAGGGGTGGTGAAATCCTTTAGAACTACTTCATCAGATGTTGGGACATCGAATGAAGTAGTATCAAGTACACTTTTTGTTTATACAGATTATGCTAATGTGTTGTTTTATTCTAGGTCTACACATTCATTCATTCCAGAGAAGTTTTCTAGAAAATTGGGACATCCATCTCATGATATGAATCATGAAACAATGGTAAAAACAATGGGAGGCGATTTCAAGACAAAAATAAATTATAAGAACCTTATTATCCTTGTGTGTGGAAAGAATATACCTTAAAACTATATTGTTTTGCCTCCAATAGATATTGACGTTATTTTGGGCATGGATAGGATTTCTATTTATCATGCTAATATTAACTGCAAGTCTGAAGATGTTTTTTTTCAGAAATATTTTCAGTTTTTGTACACGAATGAACCCTTAATTTGGATAACATATCATGAAGATGAGAGACTAGTAAAATATGGAAATGAATGTAACCTTGCACATATTATTCGAAACAAAGAAACTGTTCATATTAATGATTTGCTAGTATTAAATGAGTACCTTGATGTTTTTTCTAACGAGTTTCTTGGTATAATACTTGATCGGGAAGTTGAATTTACTATTGACTTGGTTTCTGATGCTAATCCAATTTCAAAACCCTCTTATGGAATGTCTCAAATTGATCTTTTAGAGTTAAAGAATCAATTACATGCATTATTAGATAAAGGTTTCATTCAACCTAGAATACCACCATGGGGTACTCCTGTAATGTTTTTTAAAAATAAAGATGGTTCCATGAGACTTTTCATTGATTATAGATCCTTTTATAACATCACTGTTAAGAACAAGAATCATCTTCCTCATATCGATGATTTGTTTGATCAACTCCAGTGAGCTCATTATTTTCGAAGATTGACTTGAGATCGGGGCCCCATCAGTTGAAAGTAAAGGAAGAAGAAATTCTAGAGACCATATTTCATACTAGATATGAACATTATGAATTTTTGTTTATGTATTTTGGGTTTACAAATGCACTTTTTGTATTCATGGATCTTATGAATAGAATTTTTCATGAGTTCTTGGATAAGTTTGTGGTGGTGTTCGTTGATGATATTTTAGTTTTTTCCAAAATTAAATAGGAACATTAAAGTTATTTAATGGTTTTATTGCAAACCTTAAAAGAAAAGAAACTGAATGGGAAATTCATCAAGTGTGAGTTTTGGTTAAAAATATTTCATTCCTTGGTCACATTGTTTCAAAAAAATGGCATAAATATTGATCCTGCTAAAACAAAATTTGTTGAAGAATTTCCAATACCCACAAATATAACCGAGATATGTATTTTTATTGGTTTGGGAGGTTATTAACAGAGATTTGTAGAAATATTTGCAGTGTTATCTAGATCGCTAACTAAGTTAACTCGAAAAGGGGTCAAGTTCATTTGGACAAAATAATGTGATGATTGTTTTCAGGAAATGAAAACATGATTGGTGAATTCTATAGTTTTGGAACTGAATTCTAGAAATGGTGTGTTTATTGTATTCTTTGATGCTTCATTGAAAGGAACTGGTTGTGTCCTAATGGAGAATGATCACGTAATTTATTATGCATTACATCAGTTAAAACTTAATGAGTTAAATTACCCTACACATGATTTTCAATTAGCCACTGTTGTTTTTTGCTTCAAAAATTTGGAGGCATCATATGTTTGGGGTAAAATGTGAAATATATACTGAACAAAAATATTTGAAGTATATATTTACTCAGAAGTAATTAAACATGAGACATAGGAGATGGTTAGAATTAATCAAGGATTATGATTGTATGATCCTTTACCATCTGGGAAAGTCAAATAAAGTGGCTGAAACTTTGAGTCGAAAGAGTAATGCTACCTTAACCATGAAACATTTAGAATGATATCCTTTGGTATTTGATTTGACGAATTTTGGATTGGAAGTTGTTGGTGCAGGAAATTCCTCTATTTTGTTTTAGGTTTCCATACAATCATTCATAGTAGACAGAATTAAGAAAGCACAGAAAGAAGACAGTGAGTTACAGAAAAAGGTTGAGTTGGTTCAGAAGGGTAAGATACCAGAATTTAACATTGATAGAGAATGTTTTTTGAGGTTTGGAAAGATATTTTGTGTGCCTTGTGATTCACAGTTGAAAAAAGAGTTATTATGTGAAGCTCATAGTTCTCCGTTTTCAGTTCATCCTGGTAGTACTAAGATGTAGGAAGATCTTCGGGAGTATTATTAGTGGGATGAAATGAATAGAGATATTTCTAACTTTGCTGTGAAGTGTTTAACTTGTCAACAGGTTAAAGAAGAGTGGAATTTACCGAAAGGGATGCTTCATTCTTTACTAGTTCCAGAGTGGAAATGGGAAAATATATCCACAGACTTCATTATGGGATTACTGAAGACATCTCAAGGTAACAATTCAATCTTGTTTATTTTTGATCTATTGATTATATCTTATCATTTCAATCATATTAGAGATACTTTTAATCTAGATCAACTTTCATGGTTTTATATTAAAGAGGTAGTTAGGTTGCATGGAGTTCCCCCCTCCATTGTATCTAATCGTGATCTAAGGTTCACTTCTATCTTTTGAAATGGCCTTTAAAAGTCGTTGGGTATTGAATTAAAGTTTAATGTAGCTTTTCATCCAAAATCAGATGGGCAGTCAAAATGAACAATTCTAACATTAGAAGATATGCTACATGATTTCTCAATGGATTACCAGGGATGTTGGGACCAACATCATTCCTTGGTTAAATTTTCTTATAAAAACAGTTTTCATTCCAGTATACAGATGGCTCCATTTGAGGAATTATATGGAATGTAGTGTCGAACTCTAGATTTTTGGGATTAAGTATGTGAAAGGAAGCTGATGGGACGAAAATTGGTAGAAGATATCGCATATAAAGTTATATTAATTCTAAATCACAAGAGAACATCTCAGAGAAGGCATTAAAGTTATGCGGATAACTGGAGGGAGGATCTTTCTTTCGAGGTAGGTGATCATGAATTTCTCAATGTTTATCCATGTAAAAGTGTGACTCATTTTGGTAAGAAGGGGAAGTTGAGTCCAAGGTTCATTGGACCCTATGAAATTCTAGAGAAAGTTATATTAGTTTTATACATAGTGGATTTAGTTCCATTTTTATCTCAGGTACAATTTTTTTTCATGTTTCAATGTTGAGAATGTATATTCTAGATCCGTCTCATGTTTTGATCCTAGAGGTAGTTCAGTTGGAAGAGAATATCTCTTATGAGGAACAACCAGTCCAAATTACTAACCTAATAGAGAATGTGTTTCGAAATACAGTAATTTATCAAGTAAAGGTTTTGTGAAAAAACTATATAGTTTAAGAGGCAACATGGGAATCTGAAAATTCTATGAGGGATAAATACCCCCATTTATTTGATAAGTGAATAGAATTTTGGGGACACAATTCCCAAAAGGTGGGAAAGATGTAACATACCAGGTAAATAATGAAATATGAAATTTTCATATTAATTAATATTTTTGAATTAAATAAAGGGGATTCTATGTTTGTTGGCGTACCCAATGCGCAACAATGGTTTTTTTCGAAGTCTTATCTTGAACATAATGCTGATTCGTACTGAAAAATAATAATATGATATTATTTTAAATGGTAGTTAACGCCTAGCCGTTGTATCAGATGAAATTAATAGAACTAACCATATTATTATTACACATGTTTTTAAATGTTTTTACATTTACCCAATAAATTTTAGATGATTAAAATAAGAAAGAATCCAATTTTAAGCACAAATACTCTAATATTCATTAAAGGGTCGATTTACCGTCTTTTGATGGAGAACCATTTTTAAATATAGTTTTTGTCACCTTTATATGTTCTATTTGAAAAAATAATATTATTATTCAGAATAGAGACATCAAAATTAACTTGGATGGAATTTTGGTATTTTTCCTAAAATGTTCAATTTTTTAATAAATATTGAAGAATACTGTATTTTAATTCAAAATTGCCTTTTAATCTAATTTATTTATATAGTTAGATTATATTTTTAATTGTTTTTAAGTGTAATTATATTATATTATTACAATTTAATCCAATTATGGTAATTATAAGTAATTTCACTTTGAAATTGTACATAAAAAAGTATCAATCTTCAGATGAATATTATTTCTTAAAAACACTTTTTTTTTTGTTTTTACAACAGGAAAAACATTTAAATTAATTTTTTCCATGTCTTTGTTATGAATTTGGAAAAATGGATTCCATATTTGGAATAAATATGTACAAATTTTGTAAATAGGTAACTTTTTTTAGACATTATGAATATTTACTTTAGTAAATTTTTTATTTACCATGGTTAAAGGGTAAATCTGACAAGTAAGGGTAAAAAAATATTTTTATAATAATATTAAATTACACTAACATGTCCTCTAATCCTATTTTATGATACATTTCCAACCATGGTCATCCTTGGGTCGATTTTGGGATCCCATGGAGGCAAATGGGAGTGATTACGACACTTTATATTAATTAATTTAATGTAAAGACAAAAATGACATAAACATATATCATTTAGTAAAAAACATTTTATATGAGGTTATATAGGTTATCTCTATGACAATAAATATTAATCTTAAAGATAAAATTTTTTCTTACATTAGGGAATTTTATTTATATTTTTTAGACATTATATAAATAAATTTAATTATGACACGATGGTGATGCTATAATTTCTTCATTAATATAGGATTCAAATAAATTAAATTATAAATATTAAAATAAACTTATTTTCAAACTTTTTATTCCATCCACGATTTTTAGATATACTAATTACTTTTTATAATTGAAATAATTCATTTTTTTATATAATAATATTTTTATATATTTTTTAAATGTTTTGATATGAGTAGTTTATAAATTGACATTAATGAGTTTTTAAAACAATTAATATTTTATTAAATGATACAATATTTATAAAAATATATGATTCGGCCAACTGACATATATGATGTTAAAAATGACTTTAATGGTCCATTTAGGTCGCTTTTCATTTTATTGTAAATATATTAATCATATAATATTAATTTATAAGAGGACATGGTAAAAGTTAATAAGTTAACAAAAGGTTAAATAAAAAGATAAGGATTAAAAAAATAAAAAACCTATCCAATTATTATTTTATGATTTTATTGAGACTTTTATGAACCTTATATTAGAATTAAATATGTTTCGTACCTTTTTAAAATGAAAATACCTTTATAATAAAATAATACTTTCAAAATTCCCAAAAGAGCCCCTCCTCCCCCTTATAAAAGGTCCCCACCTCTAACCCATTAAAAAAACCTCTATAGCCCCTTGGTTCGTCCAAAATTTGCTCCAAGAAGCCCTCAACATCCCTATATTCCTTCTAGAATCATTAACTTAGACATAAATAACTTCAATAAATCATTTTTTTCAAAGAAAATGGAGTTACCCGATTTAAAGGTAACATCTTACCTCAAGTTCTATTCTATTACATTACTTCTCCAACACCTAAAATCTCTTTATTCCATTATTTTATAACAAAACCAGTATCCTAAATATTCTATGATGTTTTTATGAGAAGTATTTGAACTAAATATCCACACACATCCATCTAATGGATGCGAACATACTGTTTCTGTGGACGACGAACTACTACCTCACGAAACAATGATTGTTCAAATATCTCCCACCGCCTATCATGGTAGCCATTATGATGGAACTATAATTTTATATGTTATTTATGATATTTATTTTATCTTTATGATTCATTAATTCTATTTTATAACATACCATTATGCTTTTCATGTTGTATATATACAATAATTTCATTTGGGGAAGTGCGGACTACCACCCCCTCAAAGTGATATGACTCGTTCATACAATACATGAAACGTATAAAGTATGGTGTTAATGAACTTATGTAATGTATATAAATTATGATATTATATTGGAATAATAATATACCTATGTATCAGTTTGTTTTGATTCCTTTTAAAATGAAAAAATTGAAATGGAAGTAGTGTTTATCCGTACGTACGACTTACTGTCTCCATGATCGGTGCATTTCATTTTCATATATCCAAATGATATAGACTATTCTAAATACATATATACTGGATATATATGATATATATGATATATAAATCATGAATATCATTCTGGAGATAATGGAATTACGACCACATGAACAATTTATAATTATAACAAGTTCATTTTTAACTCAAGTTCCGAACATCGACAAAATGTCCGATATGAAATCCAATAATTCACTAATTGTTATAGAAAGGTAAAAAGTGATATAAAAGGAATAATAAAATTGAAAAATGTTCTTAATCAAGTAGAAATTAACTTAATTTTATTATTTATGAAATTAAAGAACCAATGGGTCAAGCCGGACATGAGGTAAGGGGCTTCGTCTCAATCTCTTTTCATTGAGGCATGTTTTGATAATATACACCTCCTTCTATTATATGATACATAATAAATTCCTTTTTAAATATAATTTAATTCAAATAAATTTTTTTACGAATCATTTTACTAAACAAAAAATAGAATATTTTTAATGTTTTTAGTGACAATGACCACTCCACCACCGTAATCGTTATTTTTATTCCTATATAAGCCTTAATGTTTTTTAAATAAAAAAGGAAACCCCTCATTATATTTTTGGGTGTTTTTTTATTGAAAATGATTTTTGAAATGGATTGATTATTTAAATATCTTGAAATTATTTCATGTGATTGAAAATGAAATTTTATTAGTGAAATGTATATATTTTCAATATTTTATGTGTTATGATTTATAATCGTACATGGACATTTGACGGGTGGTTACATGATAAAACAAATGACAAGTGGTGCCATGATAAACTAGGATGAGTGGTTATGTTATAACGTCCAATGTAATGGGTATGGAAGTCGGCCATATGGCTATTAAATTTAGTGATATGTGTGGAAGTAGACCGTATGGTTATTCCATTTAAGTATGATTATGTCCAAAGTTACCAATATATGTTATGTGTGATTCTATGGGTGTTATGGTAATCTTTTGTTTAAAAAGGGTAAGAAATGATCTTTTATTCAGTGAAGAGTATTTACTACTTCATAAAGGTGAAAATTTTAACATATAATATGGTATTCGTGGTTTACTTGTTGTTTTGAAAAACTAACAGTTTTCCTTCTTTGTGTATCCCTTAATGTGAATTTTATGCTTATCCCAAGTTTTTGAAATGTTTTTTATAGGAGATAATGTGGAATAGGGCCGAGGACGGGATCAAGGAAATTTCATGATATGTAGAACATTGAACTAGACATGACTCTTTTTTTCAAAGAGTTTTTTATATTATGAAAAAAATAGATACTGGGTAGAAGTGTCTACATGTAATATTGATGTTGTTATATATATGTTATGACCTAATTCTCTAAATCTCTAAACCTGAAAATATCCTCAATGTGAATTATTAACTTAATTCAACATTATTTAATATTTAATATCGGTTCATTATATAATAATTTCTTATCAATAGAGTTGATCCATTCTTCTACGACGATGGGATCATAAGATCTACTAAAATTCACAGGCCTTTTCCACACACACACACACACACACACTCACATACACACAAACACACACACACATATGTATATATATCAATTTTAACAGTGTTTTTCTTAGGGTATGTGGTTGTTACTCATAATTGAATTTTATGAATAACACATGATTAAATTAAGAATTTATCATCACGAAGTCCTAGATTCCTACTCCATTTGGGTTGAGAATATCATTTGTGTAGTCATTAAATTTCCCCTCATATTGGTTTCTGAATCACTTTCTCATATTTGAATCCATTGAATAAATTAAAGGGAAAATTATGCATGAGAATTTTAAAACTACTAAAAACATAGAATCATAAATATAAAACCATAAATATTAGTGGGATAAATAATAAAATACATATATTTCATAACCTAAAAATTTATTTGTTTTATTCTATGTTATACTTTATCTATTTCCAAACATATTTTTTCCCTTAATAATTATTAATTATGGGATTGTGAATTTTCAAATTAATATCCCACCGTATTTTCAAACATGGTGTGAATCACGACCTTTTCTTGTGCACCAGGGGATGATTGAGTAATAAAAAAACCACCCTTTTAAGGGTTTTTACCACTTAGTACAACTATCCTAGAGCCAGATCCACTTGTAGTCTCCAAAATCAGTTTTTTATTACATAGAAACAACATAATCATTACATTACCAAAATATAGGGATGTTTTCTTCTATTTAGTCTTATTCTAAAGGCTTTTACTGGGGTTTTATTATCTCAACCACAAAAATAAGTAGAATATCCTTGAATACCTACAATGAAAACCCATATTTTAATGAAAATTAATTAATGATTTATTATATAAAAACTCAACTAATATAATTATAGAAGATCAAGAGGATGTATTTCACTAGGAAATTTGATACATATTGCATTAACATAAAATATTATCACAAAACAATTATTTAGAAACATCAATGCATGCCCTTATATTCCATCGATCTTCTAATACTACATGGGATAACATGGGGACACATATAAGAAAAGGGTGAGTTATACATACAAGTAATAGAATATTTAATATATAACATGATTATATTAAAGGCTCATGCTTGACATCCAAATGACCCAGGATCAAATCCGGGTACTGTAACAGCACTGTAGTAGGTCACTGTAGCAGTACTATAGCAGCCGTGGAACTGTAGCAGAGGTGGCACTTACGGTGGAGGCACTGTTGCAGTATTATAGCAGCCGTGGAACTGTAGCAGCGGTAGCACTTACGGTGGAGGAACTGTATAGGAGGAACTGTAGTGTCGGCGGTACTGTAGCAGTTACTGCAGTAGCCAGGTTACTGTAGCAGTACTATTCACTGAAGGGCTCTTAAAGCCAAAAAATGGGCTTTCAAGACTTGTATATAGACCACTTGGTCTTGGGCCTTCGGGCTATGTAATGGGTCCCCCTCTACCCAGTTTGAAAGGGGTCTTTGATTTAAATAATAAATGAGGCTTCAGCCCCAACCTTTAAAAAAAATATAACATGATTATTGTAATACATGTTATTCAAGATTCATATAAAGGTTACATAAAGGGGTGAGAATTATAAACATTAACATTGAAGCATGATATATGATGATAACATCATGGTGACCTAGGAATAAGTCATCAACATAAAACATGACATCATAAACATAGTTCATGGATAAAGAAAAAGGAATTAAAACATCGAGTTATTAGGATAACATCCCATGCACCAGAAATGATATCTCATGAGTTAAAAACATTACCCAATTCATTAAATAGATATTTAATTTTAGGAACTCCTGTCATATTTTTATCATGTACATGCATTTTTTCAACAAAAATCATAAAACATAAAAACATTAATAATTAGTTTATATACCATGATTAAGAAATATAGGATACATACATAGAATTAAAATTTCATTTAAGGATATGAGCATATAGGTGAATAACATTTAGTGGAAATGTGGATGGGTATTCACTATGAAAACGTTTGTCCTGGAAAATCGCTGGATAATTTCTACCTCACAATGGGTTTACATAATGATTTACCGAAGGTTTTAATGGGGATGAAAGGTTGTATACCATTACTTTTAAATCATAAGGATGGTAAATGAGTTTCTAAAAAAACATTACAACACATATAGTTGGAAATTAAATCCAAATAATTCAAATTAAGCACTTGAATAAAGAAGAGGTGGAGAAGATCAATTATCTTGAGTGGCCATTTCTAAAATCATTATAAGATCTTATTAAGTGATTGAAAATAGCTTCTGAGGAATCTAGAGAGAGAATCAAAATTTTAGTTCATGCTAAAATGGTTTTGAGTGAAGCTGAATGGGAGATTGGGTTGGTTTCTATATCCAAAGATAGTGGAATTATTTATTAATTTCTGAAATAGGTTTTGGAATATATATCATAAAAAATCAAATCCAAAATCTATCCCATGGGTTTTCTAATGGTTTCTTCACAATCAGAGTGGTATTCTATATTTTATAATAATATGTACTGAACTCATTAAAATAATATCCTAGGTGTCGTGTAAGTGAGTAATGTTCATAAAGAATGAGTTTTAATACCCAAAAATACAATATAGGATTTATAAGTTTCAATAAAAGTTTATGTAATTAATAAAATAAATTCACGAACACATTATTTTAAATTTGAAACAAAATTTTGGCTAGGGACACACCATATTGTATTTATTTAAATATTTTATTATTTTATAATAAATAAATTATATAATTTTTACCCAAAGATTTGATTCTCATAACTTTTTTAAAAAAATCACGTTTTTCTAAATTTGACATGATGGCTTCAAAATTAAAATTTATTTTATTAAAATAATATTCTAAATATGATAATTTTCACTTTGAAGTAAAAAACCTATTTATTGAAAAATAATAGTTTTTTCACAATATTAATCACTTTTACCACCCTTGTAAAGATTACATTGGAATTTATTATATTATATTATATTATATTTTTAAATAATTATTATCTAATAAGAATATTTTATTAAAATATTATTTATTTCAAAAATTATTGTATTAATCAAAATAGTATATGAGAATGAAACTATAATTTTCCCAAAAATACAATTTTTATTTATTCATTTAAAAAAATTATCAAACAAATGAAATAAAAATTGAGAAATTGATAATAAAAATGGTTCAATACAATACCAATTTCATAAAAAATTAATACAACTAGGGTTTATTTACATTACCCCCTATCAAACATGTGTATTCCCTAAGGGGTAAGTGGGAGGTGGTGGTGATTTCTTGTGGTGGTTTGCGAACATGAATTATGTTGTGATACTAATAACTTGAATATCTCTCATAAACAGTCTCATTAATCCCTCAGTTGTTGAATTTCATCTTGGTCTTGGTTAAGCTAAAATCTGAGTGATTTCATATCCCTATAAATCTTAGATAAATGGGATTTATAGGGAATGATCCTACTGGTGAAATCCATCACTGCTCCCATCTACACAAATTATACTTCATCATAACCCTTAATATATACTAATATTATCAGTCATTGTACAACAACCATACTATCAAAATTTATGATTTTTAATGGTATTTTAAATCAAAATTTTTATATTTTATATTTTTTCTAAAATAACCAAATTAGTGAATGTGTTTTCAATAACATTGATACTTAATAAGGAATATATTTATTTTAAAATAGAAATTTATTTATAAGACATTGGGTCATTATAGTGATGATTGGAGGTCTACATATCATGTGTAAATCAATGTAATAGGGAATCTACCCTTGATTGATATGGTGTAAAAATAGTATAACAAGAGTGGTTCACTGATTAATTGATGATGTGATAATTACATGATAAAGGAAATTCAAAAAAATTATATTAATTATATATAATTTACATTTAATGATCCTACCTTTTTCTTCTGAGATTAAATATTTCAATTAATATTCTATTCAATTTAATTGGTATTGATGTTCACAGTCATGTACATCATATATTAGTCACTGACTATGCGAATACTATGTTGTCCATGTCTTCATCAGTGCTTCCACTACACCAAATACCTTCAAATTTGATTCTATCTAGGTGATTTTTGACCGCTTAATGAAGTTGGATCATTTCATAGTTATTAAGGATTTAAGTGTGATATGTTATTGATAGATGTTTTATATATAATAAGTTATGGAGATTCATTATGTTCTGAGGATAATCATCTCCTATATTGATCTTCAATTTACATCAGTTGTATGAAAGAATATTCAAAAAGATTTTTTATCTCAACTATTACTTAACATTAATTTTCATCCCAATATTGATGGTAAAATAGAGCATATAATAAAAAAATATAAGATATATTGCATGCATGTGTCTTGATTTTTAAGGTTCATGGTTAAATCATATTCCTTCTATTTAGTTGACCGATAATAATATCTATGAATTATCCTTTGGTATGGATCTGTTTGATGAATTTTATGTGCAACCTTAATAATTTTTTTTCTCTAGACCATGGTTCAGGAGCTCATAATTATTCGACTAAAATTCATGTACAGAAAAATTTTAATGGTGTGGGTGAGTCATAGGTGTGTGATGGATACTCAAGACTGCCATAAGTCTTACACTTGTCAAAGGAGAATTAATTTTAATTTTATGATTGGTTATTATGTGATTCAAAAGGCTTCTTCGAATTATGGGATGTATATGATCTATTTAGATATCAGATTTAACCTTTAAAAAAAAAAATTAAAATATTGGTTTCAGTTGGTGAATTAGTGTAATGATTAGCTCTTTCTTAGTATATGGATCAAATCCATGAAGTTTTTCAGGTTTCTCATATTCATTAATATATTAATAATGAAACACATGATATTTATTGAGGATATTTTGATGTTAGAGAGGTTGAAATATTTGTGGAGTAGCCTATTGTGATTCAAAATAATAAAGTGAGTGTGTTTTAGGGGCATGCCATTCCATTAGTTCATTCCTTTTTGAGGAACTCCAAATTTGAGAAATGTAGATGGGAGAATGATTTTAAGATTCATTCATGGTATCCTAATTTGTTTTGGACCATGTTTTGTTATAATATATAGATTGTTTTTTCAATTATCATTGATGTTATTTTCTTTAATATAATGTGATGACTATATTATGATGGATATATTACTAATTAAGAGTTATGTTATTGGTTTTTTTGATTTTGAGTTGTATTTTCTTCCTTCAGTGTTAGGTTTTAATTATAAAGGGAGATAATAAATTGATAGGTATCTAATATAGTGTCCTAGATTTTACATTGTCTTACACATTGTGTTTTTAAGGTGTTAGATATCATATGAGTATGTTTAAAGGAGGATAGTCCAAGAAGTGATATTAAACAACAATAAAATACATACATATTACAAAATTTCACAGAAATAGTCAACATATATTATAATAAATAACACACTTTATTTTATATGTTTATTGTATAAGAATATTAGATACATAACAAAATTATTTTACACACAAACATCAACATTTACCAAAAAAATATTCACATAAGATACCCTTATAGAAATATCATCCATAATACACTTATCATTACATTGGGAAGGGAAAAAATTAGAAATGGGGAGCTCATAACATTAGTAACGGTTGAAAAAATAGATTACAATCCAAAAACATAGGTGATAGTAAGATAAAAATTTGGGTAAGTGTACATAATGAAGATACATGAACCTAACATATGGAAATAATATCCAATAAATCATGGATCATTAATCCTGAATGAAAATTTATGAATTTCAACATATAAGAAAAATGGGACACATGAATTTTTAATCATGGGATAATCATAACAATTCATTAAACATAAAATTGAAATGAATCATAAATTAAAAATGTGGAATAATAATGTGGCATAATCATAAACATAGAAAATAATTCCCTATGTCAATCCTAATAGTCAACATCTTTACAACACAATGGTATAGTCCCATAGTGGATTGGGTTTAGTCCCCATTCCCATAAATATAATTGACTAGGGTTACTTCCTAATTCTATATATGCCATCTAAATAGATATAAATCATGAACTGATTTATTTTAGGACTACATAATTCAAACAAAACCCATAACATAATAAAAACACATAAATATGTGTTCCACATGAACATGAAAATATTTATAAATCTATCAAAGAAAAATTTACCCTTAAAAAATAAAGGATTTTAAATAATTTATCTATAATTTTTTTTCCTAATCCATCTATATGAATAATTAAGATGTAATTGTTAGAGAATATTTCTAGAAAAGCATATGAAACATAAAAAGACTTTGTCATAGAATTTGAACACATTACAAGAAACATAGAAAACCTTTTGGATAATTTAAAGAAATATTTTTTAGATTTTTTATAAATTCATTTTAAAAGTTAATTAAATATAAGTCATTAATTTTAGAAAAATTATTTAAAAAATTTAAAATTTAAATTGTTACCCACGAAAGCATAGATCAAAAGCATCATAACGAAAATTTAAGAACATGATAACATAAATTAGTCATGGGGAAAATGATAAAAAGATTACATTAACAATTTTTATAAAAAAATGTCCAAACCAATTTAAAATTAACCACTATAATTCATTTAATTAGGTATAAGGACATATATAATTGTTTATTATAAAAACATTGAAATTAAAGAAAAATAATCCCAACAAAAAATAAGTTATACAGTTAGTGCCGCATGCAAAAATCATTCATAGTAAATTATAAACCAATGCATGGGGAAATTTTGAGAATATTTGTTGTCTAAAAAAATTACCGATGGGGAATAATATATAAGGGGGTTTTTCTATAAATAACATAATATTTTCCATAATATAATTTTTTTTATAAAATATATTTATTTTTAATTTAGATTTCAATATAAAACCTTACCTTTACTCCTGACATCCTCAAAATATCTTTAATGTATTGCATAATAAAAAAAATCATAATTTTTAATGTTAAAAACTTATTGTTATATACTACATTTTATACTCCTCAATAGTTGTAACAAACACAATATCTATAATTAATTATCCCACCACTGCTATCCAGATTGGTGGATAGTTGAGCCATCAAAACCCCAAGCCTGCATTCAATATGCTATGAGATGCCGATTAGTTTTAAGAAGGCATAATATAAAATGTGATGTCTTTGACTAATATACCAGTATCTATTCAACTAACTATCTCCATTTAGCAGTGCATTAGAATAATAAAAATTGATAACAACATCTATAGTAAACTACACAGGGAATACCTCTATAAAATACATTATAGTATGAAATAAGAAAACCATAGTAAAAAAATAAAAAAATACATGCCCAAACAAAAACTAAGTCCGATAACTACAAAACTGGAAGAAAAAATAATGATGTGATGGCTCAACTCATAATCTCAAGGCCTAAACATAATTAAAAATTTTTGAACCAAAATATCACTACGCTCAATTAATTTCACTAATAAAATATCATTCATCTGCACAAGGAACATCAGGTGGAGGAAAATCCCATGAAGGGGTGTGTATATACATACCCAGTAAGATTCCCTGAAAACCAAAAAAATGAGTAATAGGGAGATACGATAGATGTATTCAGATCAACCCAAATAGGGAAAGAAAGCACAATACAATATAAATATTCTCATTAATAAACCAATATGTGGGATAAAGGAGAAATTGATCTCAAATCCAGCCCAATATTTGGGAGTCTTTCTATAGATCCAAAGGTCCATCATCAATTCCCATCATCTTGAGTATCTTTCCAAATTATTCATGAGGAGTCCAAGAACATCCCCGATACTAAACACCACGAGGGGGAACAATATCCAATAGAAATAGGACCCACACCCCAGTACGTTAGAGTGATTCCACATAGTTGATAGAGGACGGACACCCTATTTCGATATGGGGAGGACACTTAGTATCTGGGTAGAGTACCCTCACCATAGTGTGTTTGGGGGATTCCAGTCAATGGGTAAAGGCATCGCATCCTACTAATATGGGGGGGGGGGTCCAATCAATGAATAAGAGACCCACACCCTACTACAATAGGGGGTTCCACTCAATAGGTATCAATAGAGGATCCAATCCTTAGTGTTTCAAGGGGTTCCACTCACTAGGTAGAGGATTCGTTCCCTAGTAGCATAGGGGGTTTCACTAAACCAATGTACGGAGTATGGGGGACCTGTACCCTAGAACAATAGGGGTTTTCAACTATGACTTCTCTCAATAATGATCCCTTTAGATCACTTACACCATCAAATGTCACTTAAATAAGCAACATTATCAGAAAATGTCACATAATATCATAAAAGACAATATAAATTATACAATATAATTCTATATAGAAAAATTCTTAGAATAGGCTACTCCCATTCCATGATTTGAGTCCAAACAAATGAGATACAAGAGGAAGAATTTCTAGAGGGAACTGCATGACGTGTAAGTGACAAAAAAACATGTAGTCTGACCTAGTTTCCTGGAAAAGTTTCCTTGTGAACTCATCTTGGAAACCATGTCACCGTAAATAGAATATACATGGTTCACATAGAATTACATATCCACTTCAGGAATGAATGTGTGCTCCGAGAAATGGTCGTATTTCTTAGGTCGTGCCATGTGCTCCAAGTCATGTTCCGGGATATGGTTTGAATCAACCCATGGTTGTGTACTTCAATAGTATGTGGTGTGTCCTCACAAATGGGGTCCTGGGAATGTTCTAGGTGGCACATGGCTTGGTCACCTGGGGTGGGTCACACGATATGTGGGTATGGCCACACGACGTGTGATCCTTATCTTCCCCGAAACTTTTTCTTCACAACAAGGGGGGATACATGATGTGTGATCTTGGAATGTAAGATGTTTAGAAGATTTTTCCATAAAAAATCAATTTCTCTTTGTTGTTCTCTCAATCCAACCTACTTGACATGATTTATGCTAGTTGACAACTCGAAATATGCTGAAATCAATGGAAATGATGACATCTTTCATTTTCCATGCCTTTGGGTGTAAAAAATTAGAACCCTTCCACCCACAAAATACCCATCACAATCCCTAACACATATCCAATTACCTTCCATAATTTTTCTAGATTCCAAATCCATGGATACCTCGCCCTCATCCCACAACCTTTCTAGACCCATCTATAAATCATCATCCCATTCATCATTTTAAAATCATACGTGAATACTGGGGTCTCATCATACTCAAACCCACCTTGAAAATATCAAACATCAACTCCATGGGACAATAGTGAAGAACATGAATACTTTTGGAGAGAAATGCATAAGAAATAAGTCTATCCTTTGTTGGAAAAGTGTTCTAGGAAACCTATTACATAATAGGGATATTAGGGTTGAGCGTAAGTCTTGACAATCATAATTTATATTAAACATTGAAATTTTTGAAATGGGATCATGTGATGAATGAATAGTGGAGATCAAAAGTAGATAAATAAATAACCATGCTCAATATTTCAATAAATATTTATAATTCCACAATTTATGATCCCTACATTTATTATTCATAACCATTGGTGAATAATACATTTCATAGAAATAAAGAAGAAATTTTTAATTCATTGCCTCTCAATCCACCTTGATCTGATCACCATTCATCAGACAATATTGATCAGCCAATGAATAACACTCTCCTCCTTGTCTCAGTTGTAGAAAGGTTTATGTTTCTAACCATATGTAATAATAATTACTAAATATTTATAGATGGAGGTCTATATTTGGTTCATTAAATTATATAATTAATTAAATTAATGAATTAACATAACACACCCACCAATAATTGCCTCAAAAAAATTTCTGAAAATGACAAACATTAGGCCTCACATAGGGAAAACCACGCATTTAGGATTATATAGTTGCATCAAATTTATATTTCTAGGATCTCCTTAAAATATATTCCATAATTTCTAAAAGTAATTGTGTCTATTAGATTAGTGTATTTAATATATCTATAATATAAATTCTTGTCTCACTTATCCTTGAACCCTTATTCCATCTTAGCGCATGGATCTTAAAATATTTTTTAATATATTTCAATGAATTACACAGAAAAGATATTCTCTACATTATCCCCCCCATTATGGTTTTTTAACCCTAAAAATAGAAATTTAAACACAATGGTGGTGATATTAGGCTTCCATCTGGCCAACACACTCCCAAAATCTCTCCTACTAGATCTCATGTTGCCACAACACATGGAACAGTGAAATGGTCAATCATCACATGATACTCTCCATATGATCCTCAATTTCCTTTGGGCACTCCATGAATGTGTATTCATTCTACATGTATATCTCACCAAAATTAAGAATGATCATTGGATAATTCACATATCTATTCAGATATGACACATGGATGATGCCACACACTCGCTACCACAGTCTGGGTAAGGATAGGTGGGAAGAATAAAAAGAAACCATTTATTAAATCTCAAATAATACAATTAACCCTGTGGATTTCATTCCTCCCCTTTCAAACCACTATAATAATTATAATGGGGAGACTCTTAGGGAATCATGGTCTCCTAGCTCAAAATCCAAGTTCAAAATATTTCAATCGGTGTAAGATTTATGTCCACTATGGGCTATCCTCAAACACTCTAGGGCCACATGATCTTTCTCCATCATAGCCTGAAACATATTTTTCCCAATAATTGATGTCTTTCCAATCATGGTCTACCACAAGGGTGAACTATACAGTCTACCAAACAAAGACTAAAAAGGTTCCATGTAAATCAAAGCATGATATTTTTTATTATATGAGAACTAAACCAATGTCAAGTGATCATCCCAGCTCTGACCAAATCCCAGAACACAAGCTCTCAAAATATGATCTAACACCTGAATAGTGTCCTCCAGCTTCAAATCATTATAGGGGTTAAATGGCAAAATAATCCTCAACTAGGTCCCAAATTCCTCATTTATACCTCACCAAAACCATGATGCAAACTATAAATCATGGTTGAGCATAATAATTTAAGGGTACCCCATGGGTCCAGGCGATCTCTCGCACATTCAACTACACATGACTCCCCATGGAACTCTGCTTCATGATGGAAGGATGTGTGCCAACTTGGTGACTCTGTCACTAATCACCCATATAACATCATGGCGTTTCACTGTCCATAGAATCCCTATCACAAAGTACATGGAGATGAAATCACATTTCCACTCATGTATCTTAAGAGGTTTCATCAAACATATCAGAACCTTCTGATCAATATTCACCTACTAAAATGTGAAACACCAATAGAAAAACATGGCTTTGCATTACCTCATTCCCACCCACTAAGACTACCATAGAATGTCCTTGTACATCATAACCAATCTAGGATGTACAAAAAAATTGGATGTGGGAGACTCCCACAACTATTCCTATCGAAACGTGGTTGGAACCACCATCTTTCCCTAGAAATTGATGACATGTTTCTCTCCATCAGTAAATCCTTCTAGTGAATCTCTTGAAGATATATAATCATGAATAACGTCATAGTTTTTCTCTCCTAATTGATAATCCCTCACACACTAGATAAGTAGAGGATTCATCACCATTGATAGAAGATATATGAACTTGTGTCCCCCTAGGTTCATTTGTAATGAATAAAACTGATCAAACGCCTTGTCCCCCAAATAAGAATAAGATGGAATCTATCTCCACATTACACTTCCAAGGAGTATATACTATCTCAAAGTAAGGGGTATTTATGAAATCCCACAAGTGCCTCTATTTTAGGATCATATCTCTCTTCAAAGAGATACACATGAGATTTTGATAGTCTAAGTAACCAAAAAAGAATAGTCTGTGAAGATAGTTCCTCCACAACATCAAAGTGAATACTATTGCTACCAATGCTAGGTCTTGAGTCACATAGTTCTTCTCATGGGGTCTCAATATACATGTTCAAGATGATATCATTTCGAACCTATATATCAATACCCACTTGATACTAGCTTTATAGAAATAATAATACACTACACACTCCATGACCTCCTATAGTAGTCTCAAAATAGAAGCATTAGTCAACCTTAGCATCAACTCCTTGAAGGAAATATGAAACATCTAGGTCCTAGTAATCAGTTTTCATTTCCACATTATAATGTTAAAAGTGGTTTTAATATAAGATAATTGTTACACAAACCTCCTATACTACCCCCACAAATACAATTAAACTCTAAAACTACAACACACATTTGGGTGCCTCCTAAGAAAGAATTTCACCAATCCTTACAGGTTCCACATCTAAACCATGGTGATATATGACATGAAACAAAAATTGAACCTCATAGATCTATATCTTGAACCTGAAGAGGATACAATATGGCTAGTTCTCACTATGTATTTATAGGACCATCCTCATATGACCGATATGCTTCTCCTCTATCAAGGTGTAAATGATTAATTCATCAATGAAGAAAACCACAAATCAGTCCAAGTATTGTTGAATGATATGGTTAAAAAAATCTATAGTCATAGGGAAGGGTACTCAACTGGTGGTACTTATACCCATGATCAATAATTTAAAGAAAACTAAAAACTCACAATAGATCATAGAGGTCATAAAACCCCAATAAAGGAACCTTTTCTTTATGTTTTCCTAGTTCAGGGAATGATAATCAACACAAATCCACATGATCGTGTCCTCATTTTTCAAAATCAAAACTATTGTTTCCTTGGGGGACTAATGGGTCTGATATAACCCTTCTCTCAAAGGTCATACAACTACACTTTCATCTCTTGGAGACCCATATAGTCCATCTAATATAAAATAGAAGATATCAATATAGTCATTGTGTGAAATTCAATGAATAAGTTCATCTCCCTCATAGGAGGTAGTAATGGAACATCATTTTAGAAGATATCAATTAAGTCCTCCACTTATAAAAGAATCTATATTCTTGAATAGACCTTTGATCAATGGGACAAAATCTCCAATTAATTGGTGATGGGTCATTGCCTACTACATGAAATGCTCACTCTCTCATCCCTATGATTTCTCTCATGCAAAAAGTATAATATCATACCATCTGTTTGAAGGAACCTAACCTTTCTATGATGATATCTAATCTAGTACTGAATCATGGAAAACTAGTACCTACCCTTGATTACATCATAATGTTTTATCATGAAGAAAAAGTTTAACCTTGAAAAACTCTCACCATCTCACTCCAGCTCTCTCTCATAGTATATAATAAATATTGAAGAATCACACCTAGTTCGAACCATTAGAAAAAAATGTTGTGATATGATATCAATAGGGAGATATAACTATCATTAAAGGCATATAAAAATGATTGAGTGACTCATAACTATGTTTAAAAGCACTATATATGGTGTATAATAAACACTGACCTTACCCTATATCATCGTAGGATCAATCAATTCATAAACATCCATGGCCTTCAACTTCCCACATCCCTGACTGTCTTCTCATTAACCCTAGCATATACTGCATGGTGTTTATTGTGGAGGTAACTAATATCTTCACCATCCATAAGAAAATCCTCCCTCTAGATATCGAATTCCCCACTTCTAGTATCACCTCCCTGGGGACCTCCCTAGAAACACTGAGGATAACTCTGATCATGATGCTACCACTACCATAGAGATCTAGTCATTGTCTACCTTCCCCCCTTATCATGTTGGGTTGGGAAATCAAATTCCATGTGACGTAACCCGTAAAGTAAATATCAAACTCCCTTTCGGGATGACTTGATCCTCTAAATGAACTCTTCCCTGTATTTCCACTTGTTTGAGAAATATAATGTTGAGGTATCTAATGATAAGAGCTTAACGACTTACACCTACTCATTGGTGTAGATGACTCATCCCCATCTTGCCCACTTCCATATTTAGCTACCCATAATCCCTATAGAAGGATTCCATCCATCACAAGTGTAATATTTATAATTCCATCATAGTTGTTAACTAAAATTGTATCCACACTGGTATAGATGTGTTGATGGAGACCCTTCTCAAAATTCTGATCCCAAAAGTTACCATATCATACTATGTTGAGTAAGTTCCATGTAAGGTTATTGGTCCATAGGAATAATCAAAAACTATAATAATTCCCCGATGCAACTCAAGTAGCTACTGAATCCATATTGAGCTCAATAATGAGGGTTAATATTCCTCATGAAATTGTTTCTATAATTCCAATGATGATAGAGTCATCTCATCAGAAGTCTGCATGAATAGAATCCACCAGGGGAAAGATGATCCATAAAAAATACTATTATCTAGTGAAACCATCTGATCGATTAGGTTACACATGAGTTTAAATAATTATGTCACCTAATGAATCCAATCATCCACTTCATAGGGATAAGGATCACCAAGAAACATCATTATCCTATGATGCAGAAACTCATGTTTCTCCCTAATCATTCACATATAATAAGCCTGGCCTGTAGATACTATCTACTTCTTGATAGGTGGTGGTAGTTATCCTTACTTACATGGAGAAAACCCATTCTAAAATATCCCCTAAACTAAGGACTCATAAATCATTAGATCATTATAATGATCCTGAATCATTAAAAATGTTCATTTTCTTCATCTAGGAATCATGATTGTGATCATGATGCACCATGGTAATAATAACATATATATATACATATATATATATATGGGGAGATGACACAAGAATTAAATTCAAAGTTCTCAACCATACATGACGCATGTAACATTGATCTCTTTATTTAATGTCTCGATATGTTTATTCAACAAGAAGGTATTTTGTGTCATGATGTATGGTAATATTAGTGACCACCCCAACATTGGGTTCCCTATCCCAAAATCCCCCCTCGAGATATTTTTTAACCCTTAGGCTGAGTCCCAACAAATCATCATAACGAGACAACTCCAAAAAGTATCATAAGGAATGTATTCATCTGATACCACTCTATATTGACCTGATCCACCAGGTCCCACTTTATTACTAGAAGACAAAACAACCACACCCCCATTCATGTATCTAATATACGATAGTCTGTGAAAATTTCTATGGAATAATAATATAAAAAGTGAGGCCTTTGACTAATATAGCTATAAACATGCATAGAAAGAACTATATGAAACATTTTACGAGAATAATAATAAAAGAAATAAACATCTAAAGTAAACCACATATGAAATAATTCTCTAGAATACATCATAGTACAAAAGAATACAAAAAAAATAAAAATGAGATAAATCATTCCCAACAATAAATGAATTCCAAACCTGAAAAAATAGAAGAAAATGAATTCTAGGAGAGAATGACTCTCGATCTCTATTCCTGAAAACCATACATGACCTATTAAACAATGTATCTCTACACTCAACCAATTTCACCTCCAAAATATCTTTCATATGCACAAGACATGATAGGTGTAGGAAAGTCCAAGAAGGGGTGATTATATAGACACCCAGTAGGACACCCTGAAAACCACAATGGTTGAAATAGATAGTGATAATTGAAGTAGTCAGATCAACCCAAATAAAGAGGTAAGTGAAATACAATATCATATATATATATATATATATATTCATAAAGAAAACCATATTATTGTGAAATTGGTTCTCCATCTCATGACCATACCCATGTTGATGAGTATACCTATAGAACCAAATGACCGTCATCAATTCCTAGTATCTCACATTTATGCTCGATGAAGTCATGAAGAGGACCCACACTTTTCCACTAATACATATCCTAAGGGGGAACATATTCAATAGAAATATTACCCACACCCTAGTCTATTATATGATTATACTAAATATATTGAGGTCCCACACCCTGTTGCGATATGGGGATGTCACTTAGTAGCCGAGTAGAGGAGAGTCACCCTAGTGTGTATGGCAGATTCAAATCAATGGGTACAAGACACCTACCCAACTAAATCATTGGTGTACCACTAAATTAATGGTGGTCTCATAAAATATTAAAATAGGGGGTTCCACTTATTAGGTATAAATATAGGACCAACAACCTAATGTGTTAGGGGTGTTCCACTCAGTGGGTAGGAGACCCATGTCCTAGTACCATTGGGTGTGCTGCTCAACCATTGTATGGAGTATGGTTACAAACACCCTATTAAGGGAGGGGATTTCCAACCCTGAACAATATCACTAATGATCCTACCTGATTGATAGAATCATCATGAATCACATAAAGAATCATAATTTTCTGAACATCTGACATTGTATCTACAGTGCCACTATGATGAATTCCATCACATTTTACATAGATAAATTATTATGATAGGATGCTCAAAACCCAAAAGAGTAGTCTAAGAAAAGGATATATAAGAATAATAAGTTATTAAGGGAACTAAAATATGTGTATAGTCCCACGTGATGTGCTTTCCTACTTCACTGCATGGTTGTGCACTTTTCTATGCATGGTTTTGAACCATGTCAAAGTACATGATATGTAGAGGGTCTACATGGTGTGCCTCCAACACATGAGGCCTACTAGTTTTCTAATTTAAATAGCTTTATTCTTCAATCCATGACTGTATTCCAAGAGTTATACCTAGCCTAGGTACTACCCTTTGCTAGTTTACTCTCAGAGTACACGTGTACTCCCACAAGGGGTCCTAGGCATGTACCAACTGGCAAATGTCTTGGACACCTAGGGATGGTCACATGGTGTGTGGGCCTGGTCACATGGCATGCGATCCTTATCTTCCTTGAAAAAATATCCTTATATCATTAGGGTTACATAGCATGTGTTCTTCTGTTATGCCGCATTTAGCCGAGTTTTCCATAGAAACTCATCTTCTCCCCATGGATCTCCAGATCCAGAAACTCCACCCTAATTTCACCCATTTACAACATGAATTTAACTAAAATAATATGTATTGACATTGACCACAGAATTCCTAGCATTTGATGGCTGAATATATGAATTTGGCCAACCGAACGATGCTTGTAACAATTCCCGACATGTCTCATGTCGCTTTCCATCATTTCTGCAGATCAATAATCTTTAGAGGAATCACCCATATCCTTATAATAATAATAATGCATCTAAAATCCTCATATATATCATAATTCACTAATCCAACACAAATTTGGGGTTCAATTCCAGTTGAAGCCGCTCTGAAAATGTAGAACAAAACCCCATGGGCTAATGAAAAATAATGTAATGAATAGTGGGGATAAACAAATATGATTGAATCTAATCAATAATTGGAGAATAATTCAGGAAAAATTATAAAATAAAAAGGATATCAAGGGTGATATAAAGTCCTAGAAATTAGAGATTAATTTACGAAATCAAATTATTGAAATAACCTCTCATAACGAATGAATAACACATATCCAAAGTATATAAGTTAATATCCATACACAATATTTTAAAAAAGAGTAGTGAAATAGGAAATTGATGATCCCTACCTCAATTTTGAATTGATATATAGTGAATAAAACGTTCACCAAAATGGATAAGAGTCAATGCATTCAAAGCCTCTTGAACTACCTCGATATGATTAATGTTCATCATACGATGTCAATTCACCAATGAATAATTCTTTCCCACTGCTCTATTATTTTGTAAGGTTTGTGAAAATAATCCTATAAAATAATCATAATGATTTATTTATCGAGGTAGTGTTATTTTATTCCCATTAAATAATGAAATTAATTAATAAACTTGAGGCACCCTTCAATAGTTTCCTTAGTAAAATGTATGTTTTGGACCAACAATTGGATGTTCCTAGGGTAAACCCATGTTCTGGATACAATCGTGGTTTTATATTTTTGGTCTCAGTATTAAATCAAAATATATTATAATTATTTAAAAAAAATACTACATGTGGGTGATATTAACTTATTTAATATTTTTATAATATCAATTCTGGGGTCATCTTGCCTTGAAATCTAATGAATTATAGAGCCACATCTGAAAATATTTATTAATATATTGCAATGTCATACATGGGAAAATAGGGTCACTACAATATATTTTATAGTGAGAAATTTTTTATTTATGTTGATAATAGGTTTTATGTTTTATTATAGTCATTGATTTTTTAGAAATAATAATAAAACTAGTTAATTCTTGAATAAACCATTACTACCTACCACTAGTTCATTCAAGCTACCATTAGTTAAACAAAGATACCACCATAAGCTCCCACTAGATCATATACCATCAATAATCTCTACCATCAAGATGTTCTATCATCATGCGGAGCTACCTGTAAGAGATACCACTAACATCTGGAGTTACCAGTACCATTAGAAGATATCGTTACTCATAAAATTCATTTATCAATAAGTGGTTTTGTCGATAAGTTAAGATACCACTACCCCCTATGCTATAAGCTAAGATTATGAAATTTTAACTACTAGATTATCCTTATAACACAGATATTAAGAAGTAAATTCAAAATTAATATATCCAATGGATATAATATTGAAGTCAATGAAATTTATAGGTGCATGAATTTAAGAATGATTATTCTTAAACAACACCATAGATTTATTTAAATATCAGCCAGACCTTCTAGATATATATCTCAATATAGGTATTTTACTCTATTTATTATCATTTTCATGAAATATATATTTATATATGGAATATAATAAATTCAGTGGATCCCCTGGTGCATGAAAGTGTGGGAAGAGTAGAAGTGAAGTGGTGAAGTAGTTGTAAATTTTTACCAATTATTTGACTGATAATGAAGGATTTTCTAGCACTTTCATGATGCACTATTTTTCTACAGATTCTATACAAAAACACTTGAGTACTCTCAAAAAAAAAAATTCAAGTACTCATTGAAAATTGAAGCTAAAGAAACTAAGATTCATCAAATATTCACACTATTTATTCTTTTATCCTTATATTTTATCATAAATTTCAAGCCATGTTTTATTATACTCTATTTATTTGTAACCACATGATCATTTAATGAAATGAAGAGTGATAGATACTCTCTTTTAATTATTTTAAATTTTACTCCCATATATAACTATTGAAGAGGTCTCGTGTGACCTTCTATCATTTTATCCCCTGAAAAACTATGAAAAAGGATTTTGTACTGACTAGATTGTCTATGTATAATGGTATTTTAAAACTGATCCAGGTTTTCGATCAGTTTTTTATAATAATATACATGGATGTTCATGATTTCCATGTAGAAGATATTTGGTTTTTTCTTGAGACTAAATCCCTTTTTTAATTCAACTGTGTGATTTTTTTATCCTTGGTTTTATCCCAAAAAAGATATTTTTTATCTATAAAGAAAAACATTACTATGATAGTTAATTTTTTTGTTTCATATTCATTGATTTATTTTATTAAATCTATTTCAAAATTTGGATATGTTTTTGAAAATTAGTTTTATATGAGTTTTGATCGAACAAATAATGATAATTTTTTGAAAAAAAAAATTATATAATGTTGGTCAGAGTGGACACTCAAGGGGAGGGTGAATTGAGTTCCAATTAAAATTTCTGTTTAAAAATATTTCTATTAAAATCCCCCAAATTGAATAACGAGATAATCTGTAGTGAATTTGTTTTATAGTAAAGGGTCAGTTAGGTTCTCAAATATTGATTAATTCTCAGTTAATCTAATCTGAAGGTTAATTAACTTTTGAAGTTAACCTAATACTTTACAAAACATACAAACACTTGCTAGATTAACTATCAAAGAAACTTTAAAATTGTTGTGTATATAAAAGTAACAGAAGTGGAATATAAATTATATATTATATACATTAAACATAAACTAAAATGCATAGCAGATATTACCAGGAGGTTCAGTCTCAATCCGATACTTAATCCTCTCAAACAATTTATATAAATTTGATTCACACCCTGGATCAGGGTTTAAAATAGTTCAGAAACTGTCTAGGTCCTAAGACCTCTACCAATGTTCTTAGTGGGAAAACAAAGACAACAACACACATGCTGTGCAGGTCCTACTTGACCTCTACCATTATCCTCAGTGGGACACAAGAAGGTGTAGAAAGTTTGGAATGAGGATTTAGTATCCTCAAATTCAGCATAGGAGACAGTGTGTGTGTAAAATAAATAGGGTACACATACTACTCAAAATAAAACCAAAGAATCACTAAGAATACGTATGAATGAGTTTAGAAAATCTCTATTGATTGGAAGTGTAGCTCTGGACTTTTTGAATTCATCAAAAATTCTTCTGAGTCCTTCTCTGATTTTTCTGTTGAAAAACAGAGTGTCGTGGTTTAGCTTGGTGTCTTTCAAGAGTGAAGATGTTCTCTTGATTCTTCGTGTGTTCTTCAGTAGATTTGGATTGCACGCATGAGAGTTCTTTGAATATCTTGCAATGTGTTCTTCAGTTCTGCTCATGTTTTCTCTTCTATTCAGTATAGTGCACTGGTGTGTTTCTCTTGTCGCGTGTGTATTTTGTATTTGCGCGTCTTTGTGTATATTCTTCTTGGGAACACTATTCTTTATCTTCGAGTGCATGAGGTTTATCCTACAGGTTCCCATGTATTGCATGCCTCATACCTCATATAATGTCTATAAATAACATTAAATATTTCAGTGCATTAAAGGCGTCAAATATGACTGTTAAAAAGTTAAATAGAAAAATGAAAAAAGGTTAGGAAACAGTGTCACAGTGGTTATGAAAACGATGTCTCCTTCACGGTACGCCCTTCTCTATGTCTCCTTCATGGTATCTCCATGTCATGGTGTGTCCTTCAAGGTATGTCCTTCATGGTGTCTGAGTCAGGGTTTCTCCTTCACGGTGTGTTCTTCACGGTGTCTGACTCACAGTTTCTGGCTTCCGGTGCCTTGTTCATAGTGTCTGGATTCACAGTGCCTTGATGACTGTGTCTTGCTAACTGTGTTTGGCACTTAGAAAAATATGGTATCTATTCTTAGTGTCTTTCTTCATGGTGTCAGGCTTACTGTGTCATGGTGTCTCACGGGTCACGGTGTCTCATTGGTCACAGTGCCTGAGACCTAGGCTTCACGGTGTCAGGTTTCACTATAGCAGGGTCAGGGTGTCTGTGTCTTGCTCAAAGTGTCTCTCTGACTGTGGTGAGCATCATGGTGTCTTGTACTTAGGAAAATAACTATGTTCAAACATAAAAAGTAATATGCATAAAATGGATTGAGCTTAACCATTATACAGTATAAGATAACTTGAAACATAAATACACAAGAGTAATAAGATATGTGAGAATTGTGACCAATGATAAGATTTGTAATTATTATTAATATTGTTAAATCATAATTATATTTGTGATCAATGATAAGATTTTTAATTAGTAATGAGATTTGTGATCAATAAAACATGATTAATACATGAGGAGTCTAACATATAATTAAATATTTTGAGTGAAATGATTATTTTTACTGAATTAGGGGATTTTTTTTTTATTTTTTCAATAAAAAATTTTAATTGGAAAATAAATTTACCCCCTCTTGAGATGTCTATTGGTACCAACATGGAATCATAGAATTTATAAGTACTTTTTACTATGATATAGTTTTACCAAAATATCATGATTTTTTTGAAATGTAATTTTATTTATTTATTGATATTAAAATAAAATAAGTACTTCCCATAATTGGTCGCATTATTTTAAGGGAATAAATAAAACTCATTGGATTATCAAGATTAAAATACATATAGTGTGAATGGGATTTGATATTTGGACTGTTATTGAGTACAAATATGAAGGACATAATGCCACTAGCTCTTTTTGAAGTGATTCTACTATGGTTGATTATGATTGCAACAATAAAGAAATGAATGCATTATATTTTTCATTATGAGAAGTTGATTTTAATATAATATCATATTGTTAGACGAATTTCTAAATTTTCAATACTCATTCTGTATCTCGTGCAAGAACGTAAAATGTTAAAGAGATTTATTTAAATATTTTTATTATTATATATCATTATTAAAAAATGAAGCCTAAGGAATTATTTTCTAACATGTTTCTTAGTTTCAATAATATTATGAACATGATGCATGCAATTGGGAAGAGAATTAATGAAAATAATTGAGTGATGGAACTTTTGAGATGTTAACATGACATGTTGAGTGGAAATTTATTTTCTATAAACTAATAATATGATATTATATAATTACTAGTAAATGATCTTCTTGGAAACCTTATTATATAATAGGTGGAACTCCTAAAAATTCGAATAAGAAGATGAACTGAAGTAGAAAACGACAGCCTTTAAAATTTTTGACTCAAATATAAAATATTAAATAAAAAATTAAAGTTCAGGTAATGATTAATCACCTTCTAAAAGTGATAAGTAAATGTCTCACCTATCTAGATGATATAAGTAATTATATAGGAATATAAAATTCATAAAAAAGATTATCTATAGAGGACCACATGATAGAGAATGACATTGGAACAAAGAGTGGAAAAAGAATGAATCTACTAATAAAATACGTTGTTAAGAGTGAAAGGACACATCAGGGGTGATTTCCCTAATATAAAATATAAGAAAATATATAATAAAAAATGTCACTATTACTAAAATGCTTTGAAATCCACCTGGAGATCCATAAAATATAGGTCAAGTGACTCTTACTTTAGCATAGAATAAAAAATGACAGAACTAACATGTGTTTGATGACAAAACATCTGAGGTACTAAATATTATTCATTCATTTAATTTTTATTTTTTTATTCTTTCTCATAATAAAAACAATGAATTATTTTTGAGAAGTGAGGATTAATTTTAGAATTGTAATAATCTAGAGTAAATATTTAATGATATGAAATTTAAATATAAAATGCTAAAGAAACATCATTCCCTATGCATGATTTTAGGTCCACTAGGCTAGATTCACTGAGGGGGGGGGGGGATGAATCAGTGTATGGAAAATTAAAAAACATCTACGATCTTGTTTTATTTTTAGAAAAAATAGTCTTCTCCCTCTCCTTCTTGTTGTAGATTATGAATGAATCTTAAATCTTGCACAAGACACAACAATTTTACTTGGTTCACCCCACTAGGCTACGTCCAAGGAGCATACACTGGAGATGTGAAGATGTACCAAATCCCCTTTAAGCACACTTCTGTTTACAATGTACGGAGTAGACTCACTGTCCCTCCAGGTTTACAACCACTCATTGTATGAAAGATCAATGCTCTCTTAACTGATGTGTGATCACTACTTATTTATATGATCTACTCACAATTTAAAGACTTTTAGGTCCCTTCATTATCATAAATGAATGATTCTTCCTCTATAAGTAGATGCTCTATTGATGTCCAATTCTGACCCACAGATGAATCTCCCTTTGCACCGGAGGTACTGATAAATATTCCAACTTCCGTGCAGCCCTAGAACGATAGACACACTTCTCCAATGCTTAGCGTGAATCTCTATGATTTGGCGTGCTTCTCCAATCCTAGCACGCAAGTGTCACCAAACCACTTGCACAAAAATCCATTCTTTAACAAAAAACTTGGGTGACACACATACTTTTATGCCCAAACTAATATTGGCATGAAATTATCAATTAGAGGGCAACTTCTGAATAAAATTGTACTTGCATGCCCACACCACCACTTAGGCGCCCAAACCACCTGCGTGACTGGATCTCTAATTTCCTCTAAGTGTGGAGCTTAATCAAAAAATGAGTATGGTGGACATATATTTATAAGCTATTTTACCACCTTGAGTGTCATGCACAAGTCTCCTCCCGTTGTGCAAATCTAGCCACCCTAGTCTTTGTCTCCATAGTCACCTTGCGCGCCCAGACCAAAACTTGGGCGCCCCTCTTTCCATTTCCGTATTTTGATGTTCTGATCATGAAAAACATATGGCACGCAAGTTTCCTATCTACCAAGACACCGGTGCAAAAGTAACTTTTTCAAAAATAACTTTACTCCATTTGTCGATTTTGAGGCCCAGAAATTTGGAAAAAAAGGGAAACAACGCCACCTTGTATCTCCTCTTTTTGTACGGCCTCCAAATCATCCATTCCTTTTTTGAGGTTCTTCCTTCAATCACAGATTCTCAACAACATCTATTGAACTCTAAAACTCACCATGTAAACCTCATTTTTCAACAAATTGATCATCATGATCTACATTGTCAACAGACACAACATGGAGGCCCACTTTTTTAACGAACACAATCACCTCAAAATTGATTCGATGATACCTTGAGGGATTTTTTCCCAAAAATATCCCCCTTGGAGATTGTTGAAAACTCTTTTATAAAAACATACCTTATTAACGCTTCATCCACCATTTTCCACTTGCAATTATGATAGCAATCAAGGACTCACTCGACACATACTCTAAGCCCACAAGAGCAATTCACAGTGTGAGAAACAAGAGTAAATGAAAAGTTCATCAATGAATCACCTCATTTCTGACCCAAATTGTTTATACCAACCTGATACCAATTTCTAATCACTAGAGTGATTCTTACACCATTCCAACACCACTCTTCTACTTTTATCACGATTATCAGCAGTTGTGATATCTATTCTTTGATAAATCACTTATAGAATCATCATATTTTATACTAATCTTCATCATTTAATGGGATCTTATTTTTCCATGATAAGGTTGGGATGATCACTTCAAACATCACATACTCTCATCAAAATGATCCCCCTATCATCTTCTTCACTTGTATTGATAAACTCCCCCTATCTCTCTACGCCACCTGTCAGCTTCTCCCTATGTCTTTTCAAAATACATCGTATCCCTTCATTATCCACAGTTTCTCCCCATATAGGAGTCACTCTTTATTCCCCTTTGTCAATTTACCCAAAGGTCACTATTTTATGGTATGTAACAGAGTAGAGAACACATATTAGGGAATTAAGGAAAACACACCATACCTTAGGGAGAGGGGGTTCCACATCCACACTTTTTTAAGTACAGGGAGTTGACTAGACTCCTAGAGCAATTCAGTGTATCTCAAAATAATCATTGGGTAATTCATTTTTCAAAAGGCCGACAACCTGTAATTCTAGGGGCACATACTCTAACTTCACAATTTCTTGCTCAACCATCTCCTTAATAAAATGATACTTTATCTTAATGTGATTTTTCCTTGAGTGATGTATGGGATGTTTTCTGATATTTATAGCACATGAGTTATCACAATAAATTCAGATCAGAGACTTCACTTCAAATCCCATATCATCAAGTTGTTGCTTCATCCATAATAATTGTGTCCATGATTGAGTGGCCACAATATACTCAGCCTCCACGGTGCTCAATGAAATGTAATATTGATTGTTTCATAGCCAATAAATACAGAATCCACCTAGATATAAAGAACCTCATGGTATTGATTTTCTACCTTCCTCTGTATCGACCCAATCTGAATCAGTATATCCCTATAACCCAATCTAAGATTTTTCATTATATATCATTTATAAATCCATCGTTCCCTTGATATACCGAAGTATTATTTTTCACTACAAGCATGTAGATTTCCTTGGGATTACTCTGATATCTCAGTACTTGGCATGTGGAGCATACAATTTCAGGGCTTTTCATGGTCAAGTATAGAAAACTTCCATTTATTTTCCTGTATTCTATGATGTTAACTTTCATTCCATCCTCATATTTGGAAAGTTTCATCCGGGTAGCCACTAGAGTCTTCATATCCATGGAATTTTCCATTCCAAATATCCTTAGAACATACTTAGCATATTTTGAATGAGAAATTGAAGTAAAATTCCTTCATTGTGACACCTGTAAAACAAGGAAAAATTTCATCTCTCCAATATTTGACATTTCAAACTATCTATTCCTGAATTTGGAATAATGTCCACACTGTGCTTCATCTGATCCTCCAAATATTATGTCATCAAAATAAACTAGCACCATCGTCCCTTTATTACTTTCATTTTTGAAATAGATATTATAATTAATCCCCCATGTTGGAAACCATGCTTCTTCAAATACAGATAAAGCTTTCAATTCCATTATATTGGTGCTTATTTCAACCCATACAACACCATATTAAAAACCCCTTTCTCATCCTCATAAATGATAAAACCATCTGGTTGATAGATATACACCTCTTCCTCTAGAACCCTATTCGAGAATGCAGACTTGATATCCATTTGGAACTCTTTTAGCTTCCGTTGAACTGCAATGGCAATGAATAATCTGATTGTCTACAGCCTTGAAACTAGTAAAAATGTATCATCAACATCTATTCCCTATATCTGGGAGTATCCTTTGCATAGTGTTTGTTATTTTTTTTGAATCACTGTTCCATTTTCATTCATCTTGTTGTGATAAACCCATTTAATCCTGATGATATTCTCATCTGCTGGCCTTAAAGCAGTCTCCCATGTCTGATTCTTCTCAATCTGATCTAACTATTCATTCATAGTATGAATCCAGTTTTCATCTTTAGATGCAACATCTTGTCATTTAGGATCTACCTAAGATAGGAAAGATGTCTGTTGTAGAGATTTCATTCTTCTTGTATGAACTAGAGCTGACTGATCACCAATGATATTCTGCCTATCAATTTCAACTAGAATCTTTTGCTTTTGTGGAGATACAGATTTTACTCCCTCATGCTCATCATCAGTATCTTCTTATGAGTAATTAGTGGCCACCTCTTCTCCACCTATGTTGATTTCTCCTCATCACATTCATCAAGAATTTTCTCATTGTGCTGTTGAATATTCTCATCATTTTCCACAATAGTGATTTCATTTCTCACAACAACTTTTCTCAGCCTTTTATTAAAAAATTTATATGCTTTTATTTTTCCTGAGTAGCCAAGGAATATTTACTCATCTCCTCAAGACTGAAATTTCCTATGTTTTTCTTTGTTGAGTACAAATCACATACTTCGAAATATTCAAAAGTAATTCACTACTGGATTCTTCCCATACCATATCTCATATGAAGTATTTCCTTCTGTCGGACACAATAGTTCCATGTTATAAATATAGACCAACATCAATACTGCTTCCTTCCAAAATTTATCTGGCGGGCCTTTTTCTATAAGCATCATTATGACCATGTGGTTGATGATATAATGTCTCCTTTCTACCACTCTTTTCTGTTGAGGGGTTATTACTAAATAAACTTTATTCCTTATCTCACATTTCTCTAGATATACTTCCACCTGACTATTTGTGAATTCTGTACTATTGTTAGTACCAAACCACATAATTTTCTATCCAAGAATCCTTTAAGACTCCCTCCGGTACTGTTTTAAGTAGCTGAACACATAGGAATTATGCGAAAAAAATACCCAGGCCATTATAATATAGTCATCAATGAAAATAAAGTAGTTCCTCTTTCCATCAATTCCTATTAGAGTGATAGTCCCACAAACATCAGCATGAACCAATTTGAGCACTCTTGTTGACTTCTTTTCCTTTTCCTTATATGTCATTCTAATCATATTCTCTTGTTAGCATGCATCACACATGTGATTACGATCACGTGATAGCTTAGGGAGGTATCTTAATGCATCACACCTTACCAGATCTTCCAGGGATGGTTGGTATATATGACCAAGTTGTTTATGACACTTCTTGTTTTCTTCCTCTCTAGACAGAAAGAACATATCTTCTTGTCCAATTAAAAGGTAGAGATTTCCCATTGTTATTTTTCCTATATAAAAACTACCCTGTCTCTTCCATTGATGATACACATCATCTTAGTAAACCTTGTAGAATGTACTGAGTCACATAGTTGACTAATGCTCAGAAAATTGTGAATGATTCCTTCTACTACTAAGACATAAGCACATCTCATCACTTTACCCCCAATCCTGGCCTTTCCTGAGCCAATAAACTTCAAGAAATCATCATTTACAAACATGTAAACTCCATCTTTGTAATATTTTATGCATGTAACAAGATCCTTATTACCTGTCATATGATATGTGAAACCGATGTCAAGGATCCACACACCAGAATAGTCTGATGATTTAAGGGAAATTTCGGCCACCACTTCCTTCTCATCATTTTACTTCTTCATCGATATTTTTTCCTTCAAACTCGGCATAAATTGAGACTTCAGATCTTTCTCAGAGTATGATGGACCGAAATCATCTTGCAAAGATGCACATCTATTTTTTATCGTCAACTCAGTTGTTGGTTCATTGATCAGCTACATGAGAACATTTTTATACTTCTTTGGCACATTCTTCTGTATGGTTGATGTACAATATCTATCCATGTGCAGAAATCCTCCACACCAAAAAAGTTTCCTTCTAAATATGTTCTATAGAACCATTATCTGTTTTTCTGCCACCTCGGTTCTTGCTCCCTTCTACATCTTCTATCCATAGAACTCACATTTTTTGAGTGTCCCATAATTCCACAACAATAACACCTAATGAAAGGATCATTATAGTGTGTCACATTTTTACCACCGGTATTTCATTCGGTTACTTGAATTTTTTTATTTTTCATTATACCCACATCATTTTTCATTCTTGGAATGTGTGATTGTCATCTGACTTCAATCATGACTTATTTATATTTCTGATCGAACACTAAATCATCCTTAACATCTGAGATCGATTACTTCTTCTTTCCTACTAAACTACTAGGCTCATAATTCATCTTTTATAACATTAGAATGATCTTCATTCCAGATAATGTTCTCAGAATCAGAAGTTTTTCTTATTCCTTAACCTTTTTTCATAAACCGAAAAATTATCCTTCAAGTTCATCAATATTATTGATTTTATCTTTCATTGGGTTATTGAATCCATAGATCTCCATTATCTATTCATCAATATTTATTTTATACTCAGTAACCGATTTTGAGTCCTATGGTGTTGATGAAATGAGTTTTAAAATTTTTTCCATCATCTCATACTTCTATTCTTCTTGTTTCTGCATATAGAGTTTCGTATCACGTACTACTTTGTTGGATTTCTCTATTTTGGCTCTCCAAACATCTATCTCTTCAGGAGCAGCGTCTAACTCATCATGCATATCAACTATTCCTTAAAATTTTTGTTCTTCATTAATGTATGTTTATTCCTTTTTTGAGTACTACTAACAATACAAACCATAGAATTTTCTCCACAATCTTTGCAGTTCTCTATCTCTTCAACCACCTCAACCTCACACTCATCTGAACTGTCACATTATTCTGAAAGGAGATTTTTCATCTCAAAGAAATTTTTATTGAACTGTTTATTTCCACTCCCATAGGCTGAAGGATTATTCTATGGAATTTCAACTTCATCCTCCTCATCTTCTTGAAACTTCTTGAGGCACCTTGCTGCAAGATGACCAGCATTTCAACATCTAAAGCATGAAAGTGTAAGTTTCCCTTTGAACATTCCTTTTCCTCTATGAAGATTAGAGTAAAGGAATGACATCACCTCGTCCGTCACTTATTAATGAGAATAATAAATGGTGAGATTCTTCATGGCCTTGAATTCCACCTCTTTAGATTTCCCCTTTTCCACATCATCATTATCATAATTTCTCATTTAATATGAAAAAATTATATTGTGTAGGTTATCCAAAGTCATCTCTTTCAGATCATTATCCACCAAGACTGAAACTTTTGGATTGAACTGAGGTGGAAGTTTCCTCAGGATTCACTTCACAATATTTATGTTTTAAATGGATTCACCAAGATCTCTCATATCTTCTACAACAACATTTACCCTATCAAAGAATGCTTCAATAGAGTCATTCAGATTTATTATCATATCTTCATAATTTTTCCACAAAATTTACATCTTTTCCTCTTTGACCATTGTATCTTTTTCATATATATATTCATTAGCTTTTACCACATGGAATGTGATGTTTTTCATGACATCACCTTCATATAGATATAATTGGATAGGGATCCCCATAAACCATTGATTCCCTTGGCATCAACATCCAATTTTCTTCACTTGGCATCAACATCCAATTTTCTTCACTTGGCATCTGATAAATCACCACTATTAATATCCACAGTTATACCATGTGTTACTTCTATAGATACATCTATTCCCAAAGATCGGAATATTGATGCATTCTATTCTTCCATAGTTGAAAATTTTTCCCATCGAGGATCATAATCCCATTATAATTTGTGACATCCATTTGAGAGAGAAACAGTGATATCAAAATTTCCCTCTAATACCAATTTTTAGACCCATTAGGCTAGATACACAGATAGGGGGGGGGGGGTGAATCAGGGTATGAAAAATTAAAACAACTAACCCTTGATCTTGTTTTGTTTTTAGAAAAAACATTCTTCTCTCTCTCTATCCCGTTTTAGAGTATGAAGGAATCTTAAATGATGCACAAGACACAAAAATTTTACTTCGTTCACCCACACTGGGATAGGTCCAAAGAGCATACACCAGCGATGTTCCAATGTACCAAATCCAATATAAGAGCACTACTATTTAGAAATTTCAGAGTAGACTCACTGTCCCTCCTGGTTTACAACCACTCAAAATATGAAAGCCCACTGCTCTCTCAACTGACGTGTGGTCACTGCTTCTTTATAAGATCCATTCATAGTTTAATGACTTGTAGGTCCCTTCATTATCAAAAATGAATGCATCTTCATTTGTATATAGACGCTCTATTGACGTCCAATTTTCAATCATTGATAAATCTCACTTAGGACCGAACGTACTGGTCAATCATTCAACTTTAACACATCCTTATAATGACTAGCTCACTTCTCCAATGCCTGGTGAACTTCTCTTTGCTTTGGAAAAATTCTCCAAGCCTGGAACACAAGTGTCACCAAGCCACATGCGCAACACTCTCTTTTTTCAAAAAAAAATTGGGTAACCCATATCCTTTTTCTACCAAACCAATATTAGTGCACAACTATAAACTGGCACTTAACATATGAATAACATTATACATACAAGCCCAGACCACCACCTGCGCACCCAAACCACCTGTGTGACTTGAGATCTAATTTTCTATAAGTATTGAGATTCATCAAAAAATGAGGAGGGGTAGACCTCTATTTAGAAGAAATTTTATCACCTTGAGTTCCACATGCAAGTCTCCTCCCAGTGCACAAGTCCAGCCTCCCTAGTCTCTGTTGGCCCAGTCACCTTGCACGCCCAAACCAAAACTTGGGTGCCCCTCTTGACATTGTCGTGTTTTGATGTTCTGATCTTTAGAAACATATGGCGTACAAGTTTCCATTCCTCCAATAAACTAGAATGCAATTCCTTTTCCCAAAAAACCATTTCTTCATTTGTCGATTTTGAGGCCCAAAAATTTGGAAAACACGTGAAAATGGATCCACCTTGTATCTGATCTTTTTGTACCACCTCTAGATCGTCCATTCCTTTGTCGAGGTTTATCTGTTAATCATGGAATCTCAACAATGTCTCTTGAACATTAAAACCCACCATGTAAACCCCCGTTGCCTAAAAATTTATGATCATGGTTTTCTTTAGCAAAAAACACAACATAGAGGCACACTTTTTCAAAAAACACAATCATCTCAAAAATGATTCAATGATACCTTGAGGGATTTTTCCCCACAGATGCCTTTGAAATATAATTTTTCTATATAAATTGTCAAAAATACTAAATTATTGAAAGCAAATAATGATCTTATGATTTCCAATGAACAAATAATAAATTCACAAGATTGGTTTAAGAATTTTTTATAAACAATTACTGTAATATATGAAAAAACCACTCCTAAATATACCATATAGATTTTTCTTCATCATATATAGAGAAATATTTAGATGAAGATATTGTATTTAACTCTAGTTCTTGAAATTCTATATATAGTTCATATTCTTCTAGAAAAAATAAATTATTTATTTTTAAATGTTTAAAATCTATTTAAAGGAAGCCAGTTAAAAAATTTCTGATTACTAATCCTCCTAATATAGTCATTTATGGGCCCTAGAATATATGTGTACAAACATAATTTATTGATTAACATTTCATGTAGGAAACCTTCTCGTAGTGTAATAGTAAGTAACTATGCTATTTAGATAGTGGATGTTTCAAAAAAAAAAAACTCCAAAAATAATTTATCATTAATAACATTATAAATGTTGATGGGGTACAGGTCACTTTTGGTGACAAATCCAAAGGAAAATTAATTGAGCTTGGTCAAATACGAAATACTTGTACTAGTTTGATATGTCAAATATTATTTTTAGTTGGATTATATTATTATCTTTATATAATATTGTAGTTATGTGATTATGGAAATCATGTTAAATTATAAAATAATGCTTTTACAATTTACGATTCTAATAATGTTTTAGTATTTACATCTTTATTTAATGATTTTTTTGTTGTTGATCTAGATTCATTATTTCACAATTTTTTTTATATAAGTACCTTTAATAACGAGTCTTGGATTTCAAATAGTATACTATGACACTAAATATTTCACTCACATATAAATCTAACTAGAAAAGTATTAGTAAAAGATATTACAAAATTATAATTCTCAAAAACCAATGTCTATAACACATGTAAAAATGGGAAACAATATAAAATATAATAAAAACCCAAGAAGGATGTGTTAAATTCTCAGCCCAAATGAGTGATTCATAAGGACTTCTATGGAACAATTGAGTTTATATCCCAAATGTGAAGCACTATGATTATGATATAGTAGAAAAAGTTTCATGATATACTTTTGTATTTATTTTATCTCAAAAAGTGAATACTATTCTTATTTTTTTCCATGTTTGAAAAATCTATATAAATCCTTAATACACATACTATTAAAAACCTAATAAATTCCCATGGAAATGAGTTTAAAAATAAATATTTCGTGTATTTTTACTCACAAAATGGCTTTAGTAAAAAAAAATTATAGTCATAGAACATCACAAAAATATAATGTAGTAGAGTAAGAACTAAAATTATTCAGCAGATTTCCCAGACTGATATTAAAGCGTATGATTTACCTATTTATTTTTTGGAGAAGGATGTGAATATAGATTGATGTGTTATAAATGTAGTTCTAGTTTAATCACTTTTATAGATGACAACATATGAGTTAAATAATGTGAGAAAACAAAATTTTTATTACTTATAGTTTGTGTATTTAACATCTTTATACTAAAGAAAAATTAGGATTCAAAAAAAACATCTAAAGGGAATGATGTAATTTTAATTTTATATTAAACATATAATAAATTAAATAGGTAAATTTATTAAATAAAAAATATTATTGAATAATATATAGGTGTAAAAATTTAGGAAATAAATCCACTTGGTCTTAACACCCCTTTATAAAACCTATAGGGTGAATTTTAAAATTTAAATATTAATTCATCAACCAAGACTAATATTAGTTTTGTGAAACCTATAGAGAAATCACCATGTTCAAATAAACCATTTGAACATGAACCCCTAGAAGAAAATTATGTATTTAATATTTATATCCTAAGAATAGTTATGAATCATAGAGACCAGACCATAAATAAATTTTTAAAAGACCTATAAAAAGAAACTCACACTAGATATTATCTTAGAGATAAAGATTAATATCAATCCTTCATGTAATTAATTAATTCTAAGGACATCACATAAGAAATAAATGAGGATTTCAAGGTAATTAAAATGTAAGAAGAACCAAATCAATTTAAGTGATTCAATTTCTAAGAACTAGTAGAAATATATAAGGACTTCATAAACATTGACACTAATTTGGAGTTTAGGAATTAGGTAGATGAGTTGGGCACTACAATAGAAATAATGAAAGACTAGATTAATAAGAGAACACTCAAGAGGAATTGACTATGAAGAATCCATTACACCAGTAGCTGGACTTGAATCTATTAGAATATTAATTTTTATAAGGAAGATTTGGATTTAAAATTATATCAAATGGATGATAATAGTGAATTAAAAAATGGTTATATAATTAAAGATTTTTTTGAAACACACCATGGATTTCAAAGAACCCATATTCCAAATCATGTCGTTAAATTTTAAAAAACATTTTTATGGTTTGAAACAAGATAGTAGATATTATTATGATAGGATAAACTCTTTTTTAAGTACTAGAGGTTTTTCTAATGTAACATAAGACCCTACATTATTAATTATATTAATTAAAAAATATTTTTTAGTAGTAAAAATCTATATCGATGATATTATTTTTTGAACATCAAAAAATATTTTTCACTGATTTTTAAAAAATGATCCAAAATAAATTTGAAATGTGTTTGATGGATGAGTTAAAATTGTTCCATGGTTTTATATTCTCTAAATAATGAAGGAATAATTTTAAATCAGTTTAAGTAAAATAGTGATATCTTAAAATGTTTTTGTGTGTATAATACTAAATTGAGTGGTTCTCCCCAGCATACAATCTGTAAACAGAATATTGATGAATCTTGGAAACAAGTTGATCAAAAAACATGTAGAGGTATAATTAGAACATTAATATACATAACAACTATATAATATTATATTATATTGATTGTGTGAATGTTTCCCAATTTCAAGAAAACCCCAGTGAATTATATTTTATTTCATTCAAAATAATCTTAAAATAAATCATAAGTTACACAAACATATAATTGTTTTATTCTAGAGGGAATTTAATTGATTTTTTAATTTATTCAAATACATATTTTGGTTTGTGTATTGTAGATATAAAAACCATCTCTTGGTCATGTAACCATTTGGTAACGTATATATATTTATGGTGTGTTTGGAAAGATTTTTTTTGAATTATCTATTTATAATTTTAACTACATAACTATAGATAGCTGTAGAGAACAGAATATATAGAAGAAACACACTATACTAGACCTTTAATAAATGTTTAAACACATCTCTAGATATTATGATAACAAAAGTTCAATAAAAGTTGTCAAGAATAACGTTTCTCACTCTAAGACCAAACATATTGACATAGGACATATTTTTTTTGGAGACCATATTCAAAAACGTTATGTAACTATTGAATTCATTGGTACTGAAAACAATATTACTGAAATATTTACAAATAAATTGAATATATATAGAATGAGAAATATCATACATATTTTTTGAATTTTAATCTTTTTTTTTTCATTTTTATTGAATTTATTTTATTTCAGGTAGAGGTGAATCACACTGTTTATCTACAATAATATTCTACCATTTATATGCTAGCATGATTTTTCAACCACGGGAATGCTATTGTAGAATGTAACTATTAGCTTTCTACCATGCCTATTCTATCCTGATTATTCCAATGTGGTTATGCTATAGTGGCATGATACCACTGTGTGCTACCATTAGCATGATATCTTTAGGACATACCATTATATTGTTATCATATTAAATTATACAATTTATATCTTCTTAATTAATTAATTTTTGTATAATTAATTTTATTTTTGTTTATATTTTATTTTTAAGTCCATAAATTATAAAAATAAAAAAATAAAGAGTTTTAATATATAATTTTCTCTCACACATTCCCTTTTGAAATATTTAATTCTCTTTATAACAAGAACTATTCACCTAGAAATTCCAACCCTCGAACATATGAAAATATGGTGATAGTGAATCATGTTGGTGAATCTCACAGTGAGTCATATCAATTAAATAAGTATAATATATAACTGATTTGATTTTTAATCCTAAATATCCTTATATAACATCTCAAGTTATAGTTTCCTAGAAGAAAATTTACAATTATAACTTATATTTAAGAAATTAACTTCATAAGAATTTGATTTTGGGACTTGATGGGTAGAACAAGTTTTAAAGAATGATATACCATTCAAACCTAGGATTAATCATGATTTCAAACTATATATCGAGTATCAATTTAATGATAAGATGAATATAATCAAAACCAAGGTGGATGGAAAAGAGTTGAGATTTATTTCAAATAGTGGGATAAATGTATGTGATTTCTTTTTAAAGGAATCTGGGAGGATTATCAAAGATTTTTTCCAATTAAACCTGATAAATTTTTGTTCATGGATTCACTTATTAAGAATATTTGAATTTCCAGGGTGAGAATACCTATTACAGTTGAGTTAAATGGAGAATATTATTTTCTCTTAATGTTCATCCAACATATTTTGTGTCCCATAAAGGGGGAATTTAGTATTATATGGCATCAAGGAATTTTTTTTCTTATGATAAAGGAGGAAAAAGCAATATATACTGGTATTTTAAGGTGTATATGATAGAGTTGTTCAATCCTACCAAGATGTATAATTCCCTTTCCTATATTAATCCAATGCTTTCTTTATTTGAAGATAGAGTTCTTACTCTTAAAGGAGAGGAAAATAAAAAATTATGATGTGTTATTCCATAGTTATGTAACTTGTAAGAGGATGAAGGAAATTTTAATCCTTTAGATGAAAAGATATGTAGTAGAAAATGATCAATTGTATTAGAAATTGAACATAGTAATGAACCCTTAAAGACCATAAAATTTGTTTTCCCCTTTCTTAGAGCCAATAATGTAGTGGAGTATTCCTCTAATGAATAAGGTGAGGATATATTCAGTGTTGAAGTTAAATAGAAGGGAACTATAGATAATTTAGAGTAATATGACCTGGTTTCAGTATAATAAGGAAGTTATCCTAACATTTTCATGTGTTTTAATGAATGATATGGACCTCCTATTACACCTATATATCTTTCTACCAAAGATATTTTTCTATAAGATGATGAAATAGAAGAAAATGATGTTTCTAATGATTTTCAATTTGAAAGATCTACATTAGAGAGTTTTAAAGATGTTACTAATCAATCTCATGACTTTAGTGTAATGATGATGTTGGAGATGTGGATGAGAAATAAAATTCCATATAGAATATTTTTGAGTCTCATAAGTCTACTAGTGAATTGTGGTAGATCATTTCCCAGTATTCTTTTGTTAGTTAGGATTCATGAAATATATTTGAACCTTATTCTTTGACAAAGTCGAGGATGATTCACCTTCCAAGGAGGATAAATTCATATAGTCTTCTATACTTCTCTTGGAATATTCATACTCATGTTGTAATGAAGATGATTTTCATAATTTTGATAAGGGAAGTCTACTAGAGCAAGGTGGATCTAAAATATTGGTTTATCAGAATGATCTTAATGTGTAATGAGTGTAAAATATTAATGAAGTGGAATATTTGGATCCATTTGAAAATGGGGAACCTATTGTAGAACCCATTCACGAGGATAGTTCTATGTATAGTTAGGAGTTCTCTCAACCTCAAACTCATCCTTATTCCCCTACTAGTTAACAAAAATTATTTGATCTAGATGCCTTTTAGGTAGTTTTGGTATCTAATATTTGTAGTCTCCTCAAGTCATATTCCTTTTAAGATAAGAATATCAATGAATATAAAACCACTTTAATAGTTTCCTTGGTAATGGAATATCAAAAAGCCATACTTTTCATAAAGATTAGAAAATTGTAAGGGGAAAACAAGATGTTAGTGGAAAAAATTATTTTCATTAAATCAACTTTGAAAAATATGGGAACTAGTTCGACATAGAGAGATTTACATTTTTTTGGAGAGGTCATAATCATTATCTACACTAGGATTTTATTCTTCTATAGCTATACCTCCCTCTATACCTTCAAATATTGATTCTAATTTTATCATATATATTGAGCAAGAAGATCTAAAATCAATGTTGGGTGATTTATGAACCTATCATAAGGATGAGTTTCACCAAATAAAATCCCTTAGGGAGCATATTTCCAAACATTTTAGATAATTCCAAAATGTGGATAAAAGCAATGGAGAAAAAATCAATAAAGAAATCCTGTATTATCTCTCACGTATTTTACCAAATATGAACTTAACTATCATTTTGTGTAAATGGTTAATAATATGTGGATACCTCATGTTACTAGGGACATAAAATTACTAGTTAATTAGTTTAATACTTTGGAACCCTTACCAAGGATTTTTATGTAATATAAGACACACTTATTTAGAGTCATGGAGAATGGTGGTAGGGTTATTACCTGGTTTATATATTTGTTGAAGCTGTTTCTCTTAAAAATAAGGATGTTTTTATCAACCCTCTATATATTCCCATGACATCATCCATTTCATCACCCCAATCAACACCTCTTCTGAAGAATTCCATTTTTCTTATCCTTTTCGGGCATACAAATATTGACGTTGTTAGGAATCTCTAGATTGTTTCTTATTCAGTAGTATTTAATCCTCCTCCACCTCGTATCTCTACTTTTTTACCCTCATGTTTCTAAAATTTGTAATGAAATAGTGGATCATAAGTCTATCCATATTGAGGATTCTACATCATACTTTGATTTGGATTTTATAAAGATTTTATTTTTTATTTAATTTAATATTGTACTATATTCCCTTTTATAGTTAATTCCAATAATATATCAATACTTATAATTGTGTCATAAATATCAAAAAATAATTTTTTTTACATTTGTGGTAATATAAAATTTTGGATTAGGACTGTATATAATGAATAATGAATATGTATTACATATAAACATTTACTATTATTTAGATTGTTTTCATTTTATTCATTTCATAAATGTTTTCTTATGATTATGAAATCCATAATTTTTGAACATCAAAAGTTGGATATTGTTGGATTATTCCAAGAAACATATTATTTAAATGATCCCAAATCATGTTTAATATATTTATAATAATGTTTATGTTTTTTATAGTAAATTATTTTCTGAGAAAAATAATAAAAAATTTTATGTCTTGAATTTACAGTGATGACCTACGTCATTCTTTTTCCAACTACATTTAGTTAAACTCAGATACCACTCAAATATACCAATAGAATATCCACCGTCTAGTGTTGCTACCATTAAGTTGTGATACTTTTTTAGTAGAGATACCATTAGGAAATAATGTTACCTTTAGGATAAACCATTACCTTTAGAATATACAACTACCCTATGAAGATACCATTTCATAAAAAATGAATCCACCTCTCAACGCTTCTTCCACTAGTGATAAAAGCTACCACCAGTAGCTTGTCACCACTAGGTTCTCCTTCTACCAAAACTATTCCGGATTAAATTCAATCATAATCTATCCAATTAATAGATTAAGGCATTGAGTTAAATTTAGAGCCATGTGTATTTGTGAATGATTATTCTTTCAGAGCTCCATAATTGATTTCAAGACATTTCAAACATTCTGTCACACACGGTTTTTTTTTTCTGTCTTTGTATTGATCCGGCCCATTAGAAATACCGATCCTTTTCATGGGTATTTTATGAGATGAATCTTGAGTTTTGAAGTTTCATATATGTCTAACCACCATAATTTGGGATCCCCATTGCTTGTTTAGGAGTTTTTGAAGAAAGGGTGGTTACTTCATGATTTGGGCCAACCGTGAGCCCATTCCTAGTTTTTAAAAACTGGATTTGTTTCTTTTATAACTATTTTGTTTTTCATCCTTTTTCACCCATTCAACTTACCACTTGTCCTATACTGATATATTAAAATTTATATATCCTTTTGGACCCATTATAAATTCATAAGCCGGGGGAATTTGGGTTACTTATTTAGGTATTGGGCCAGTCCATGGGCCCATTTCCTGTTTTAAATAAATAATTTGTTTCATTTATATCTTTTTCATTGTTTAATATTTTTCGGTTATTCCACCTCCCCCTATAAGACAATAACCCTATACTAACCCTCATAATCTATTTTACCTCTTTGGAGCTCATTTGGGTCTCGGATTAGGGAGAAAATTCTCAGGAAACCTCAAATCGCCCAGAATTTCCAAGGTAATTTTATCATTCATAAATCAATCAATTCGTACTCTTTTAGCCACCAATATTCTTCCCCTGGTTCGTCCATACCTTAGGAGTCTCTCCAAGAATTTTCAAGCCATTCCCTTTTCTCTAGGGCTTCATATCTAATGGAAGACGAAGAGTTTTCTAGGATGAAAGGTGAGATTCCTTATCCTTTCTTCTTCCTCTTCCCCCTCCTTTCATTATTTATTGGTTTTATATTGTACCCTAGTCTTGATCGACCTAAGGTTTTGTTATAAAATGTTTTTTATGGGGTTTCTTTTTTTTTAGGTCTGATCTTTATAGTTTTATGGGTTATAAACCCGCGACGGGTGATTTCGGGTGTGCGTTTCAATTACGCCAAAGATTTGAGGTAGGATATCCCTTCCACATGCATTTATCATTCAAGTTTCATCATTTTAATATTTTAATAAACTTATATAAATGTTCATTATTGTCTTTAAGCCTTTGTATAATTTTCTTGGTGTCCAAAGTGGTTGTTTAATCATTGTTTTGTGAAAGGTAGTGTTGTTTTTCCATGAAAGTGCTCAACAAGTGTTTGTTTAAATGTTCCGTTATCTTTTGAAAATATTTTTTGAGGTTTATAATCTGGTTTATGGTATTTTTAACATGTTACAGTATCTTGAATGAAAATATGGCTTTCAATTGGTGTTTTATTCCTTTTCATGTACTTAAAATAAATTGTTTTTTTTAAAAAGGGCATGTCATGTGTTCGGTAAATTGCCCGGTTGGCTTTTATGTGTGATGTGTGATTTAAAAGTTATTTGATTGGATTTATAAAGGAATTTTAATAATGATAAATGGTATTTTTGGTTACTTATATGTATTTCTTATTTGTATTTGTTTTTATAATCAAGTGGGTTTTGATTTTCAACATATTTTGGTCCGAGTTGCCCAAAAATGGAATGTTTCACATCTTTATGAAAATGGTTGTGTTTTGAATATGTAACCTAAGTATTATAAGAGATTTATGAATGTGGTTTTCTTCTGTAAATGGTGTTTATACAGATCCTTAATAAAATTAAAATGCATACCTTCCTCAAAGTTTAGTTTTGAGAAAATGTTTAAAGGCCCGTTTGGCATTTCTTAGAAATGAAGGAGTGTTTTACTTGTATATAACAAGTTGTGCAATTGGGATTGTTTTATGGTCCATTAAATGAATTTATTAAATGTTTATTGGGCTGCCAAATATTATTTGTTTTGGTTTTGATGTGTTTTTATAATTGAAAGAGTTATTTTGAAAGTGTTTTATGTGCAAAGCCTCAATACACTTCATGAAATTGTTTTACCAAAATATTTAGCGGTTTGTTGATTAGTGTTAGAAATGTGAAGAAAGATTATGGGATGTTTGTGTTTTTATGGTTTTGGAATGGAATGTGGATGTGAAATGTGTATTTGATAATATGTATAACTTGATTGAGCACTAAAGGGGATCCTGGGTATCTAGGTGGGCGAACGTGTACTAGTATGCTAGTGATTCTGTGGGGGTTGACCCCTGTTTCACGTAGCAAGTTTGACGATGAAAAAACTAACTAAACTATGATGATGATGATGATTGGGGACCACTAGGTTATGGGTATGTTCCCTACTAGTGTCTTGTTCATGAGAACAAATATTTATTATGGTTACTTTCACCGAGATACGAGGTACCTGGGGCTCACAACTAACTAGTGCCTAGGGGTATTCCTGTGACTAGTGCTCATTGGCTATTTTGTACTCACCGTCGGCATACGGTGTGTTTGGTTTGTAAATTAAGTAGCATGTGTTATTTATTTGAATTTTAAAATTCTTTAAAGCAGCCCTCTTGAAAACTATGTTCATTTTGAAGTTGCACCTCTTTGAAAAAAAATAGTTACTTGTATTTTTGTTTATTAAACATGCAAGTTTTTGTCTGATAATTATTATAGCATGGAACCTCATTTGAAAACCATACATTCATATCTTGAATTTAAAACTATAAATTTATGTTTCATTTATTTTAAAGGAATGTGAATTGGGAATAGAATATCGGGCTAACCTACTGAGTTTTAATACTCACGCCTATAGTCTTCTTCTTTTTTAAGCCCTTGTACAGGTTTCATCTTTAGTTCGATCACCTTGGGTGACTTTTGATCATTGTGTTGGAGAGTGACCAGAAGTTTCAAATGGATTTAGTTGGTCATTGGGATTTTTCATTTGAGTTTTTTATTTTGTTCTACCTTTAGTTTCTTGTATAAATAATATTTTGTTCAATTTTTATATAAATTCATTTTGGGCTGTCCGTTTATTTCCGATGTTTGTTTGATTGTTTATATATGGGAGAAATCGTTCCCTTGTGTACTCTATTGATGCCCTTGGTGCTTGTCACCATCCCGGGAGGATCGGGAACGCCTCTCGGGACTTGTCGCGGGCTGGCCTGGGTGACCGGTTCAGGGTCGACTCAGGCTGGTTCATGACAAAATGGTATCAGAGGGAGGTTGGATATTAGCGGACCTTTCTTTTTAGAGCACCCTTGTTATTTTGTGGATGTCAAGGTAGATGGAGTAGGATTGTTGGGACTTGAGGGGTAAGTGCAAGAAGAGCGTCGCGAACTCTTTCTTGGTCTAATCCTCAGGTTTCCATGGAAGTCCGGTTTTATTAGTGTCCATTGTTCTAGTTGATTGTTTGGTATTGGGATATGACAAGGGGAGTCTGACCAATGGCCTTCGTGAGATCACAGGGCCTGGCAAGCCATGTGGAGCTGGGGAATGGTCCTAATAAGTCTCTCTGTGTTGGTGTTGTGTTTGGCATATGGCCGCCAACCATATGGTAAAGTCACCCACCGACACTAGTTCCCTTTTTTTGGGTCTCTTGAACCTTTCATGAATTCTGAATTTTTGTTTTTAAAATCCTTGTGTGAGAATTGTGGAAATGGGTTTTAATGTAATGATTATATTTTGAAAAGTGAAAAAATGGGGTTTTCAATAATTAAATATAAGAATGGTTTTGGAAGGTTGTGTTTTTGTGAAAAAAATGGAGGGAAGCAGAAATGATTTAAAGGGATTGGATTATCCATAATCTAAACTTGTGGTTTGTTGAAATAAAAAGTTTTGAAGTTGTGAATCATTTTAAAGTGATTCTGGATCTTTTTTTAAATGGGGTATTTTAGGATTTTATAAAGTTTTTTAATCAGATAAATTAGTTTTGGAAATTAGTATTGATCGGTTGGTGTTTTACTAGAAACGTTATTGGTCTCAATGGACCTCGGATTATGAAAATATACATTGCTGATTTTTTTTAAAATAATGGGAAGGGGTTTTTTGGAGTGGCTTGGTTATTTAAAAAGTTTTTAAAAATGAAAAGGGGTAGGTTTTCAAGAAAATGGTTCTTAATTAATTGTGGTTTTATTTTTGTGAAACATGAAAATGTTTTTTGACTTGGTGGTTGGTGTTCCTTTTGAAGGTAAATTGTTTTTTTGAATTATGATGTTTAATTTTAGCCTTTGGTGTTTTCATGGGTGCTCACATGCATGGTTTTATTTATATCTGGAAGTATGGCCTATATGGTATGGTGGTTGGGTGCCAGGGGTGGCATGGAAATGTGCATGTGGGTGATACTTGATGAAACACCATTGGTGAATGTGGAAACCCACCAAGTTAGTTTGATTTTTCAAAATTATTTTGAGCTGAAAATTGTGGCCTTTTTTTAAAAACCAATTGTTATGTGGCTTGATTTCTCTATGTCTTAGAAGAGTTGTTTATTTTGTTAGCTTCCACATGATCTATAATTCATACTCTTGTTCTATCTAGTGATGAGATCTTGTTGGTGGCTCAGTTTTGGAGTAATTTCCATTGGGTTTCTAAAAATGTGTTTGATGTTGTGATGTGGCCATGGATAGTTCTGCATTGGAAATATTTCCTGCTGATCAACCTAAGGACTCCTTTAAAATTTTAAATCCACATCTTTTGATGATGACTCAACCTGTTTTTTGGAATAGAGAGCTGCTTGGGATCTATTAAAAGTGCTTCTAGGTCATGATAATTCTTTTGGATAGAGTAGTTGTGTTTGGTGATGTTGATGTGTTTCGTCGTATTCCATGTCCATTCTGCCCCTCGTTTGGAGTGAGATAGAATTTTGATATCTATCTATGAGTTCCTATTTAGATGAAGGTTTTTTTTTGGTGATCAAGTGTGGTTTTTTTGAGTGGTGTGATCCTTATCACCTGACTGCGGTGCAGCAAATGCTTCAAGAATCAGGGGTCCAGCCATAGGCCTCAGAGTGAAGCTTTTCACGCAGTCAGAAAATCGACAGAGGTGTGGAGTGCTCTATTAGGATCCTTACTCCTCTGTTTTGTTAAGTTATTTTCTATGTCAATGTTTTGGTTCTTCATTTCTATGAATTTCCCTTTGTTGCAACAAGTGTGGTGGACTTAACCCCTCACACAGTGTCTATGGTTATTCCTTCATGGATGTGGGTTTTCAATCAATGTCCCTGTGTAGACCGCCTGTAAAAATCAGGTGCAGTATTGGTGTTACCTATTCATAGGGGGAGATTTTTGGGTAGTTTCTTTGTTTCTTTTGTTGTTTCAGTGGCCAAATTATTGGGTCCCCTTCCCTCCCATCCCCAAGTGACGGGGGTCCAGAATTGTGCTGAATGTGTCGACCAAGTTATTGTCCCCTCCATTCGGGAGTGGGTGGTCTATATGTTCATGTTGTAACTCTATTAAATTGCTATAGTAGGTTTTTGTAGGAGGGTTTTTTTTGGGTTTGTGTGAGTGAGTCCCAACTCTAGCTCATGTTCAATTCTTGTCTACTCATTGCTAGTTGGTTTCCAATGGTGGGGAGACCCACCATGGGTCTCCTGGATTTTTATCCTAAGAAAATTTCTAGTTCTAGTTGATTCTTAATGGTGGGGAGTACATTCTGGAATCCATATGTGTTGTTTTTTTTTCAGCCGGAAAGTGTTATGGCTTTCCGGGGGCGGAAAGCTTTAATGGTGGGGAGAATTGTCACACACGGTTTTTTTCTATCTTTGTATTGATCCGGCCCATTAGAAATCCCGATCCTTTTCATGGGTATTTTATGAGATGAATCTTGAGTTTTGAAGTTTCATATATGTCTAACCACCATAATTTGGGATCCCCATTGCTTGTTTAGGAGTTTTTGAAGAAAGGGTGGTTACTTCATGATTTGGGCCAACCGTGAGCCCATTCCCAGTTTTCAAAACTGAATTTGTTTCTTTTATAAATCTTTTGTTTTTCATCATTTTTCACCCATTCAACTTATCACTTGTCCTATACTGATATATTAAAATTTATATATCCTTTTGGACCCATTATAAATTCATAAGCCGGGTGAATTAGGGTTACTTATTTAGGTATTGGGCCAGCCCATGTGGCCATTTCCTGTTTTTTTAAAAATAATTTGTTTCATTTATATCTTTTTCATTGTTTACTATTTTTCGGTGATTCCACCTCCCCCTAGAAGCCAATAACCCTATACTAACCCTCATAATCTATTTCATCTCTTTGGAGCTCATGTGGGTCTCGTATTAGGGCGACAATTCTCAGGAAACCTCAAATCGCCCAGAATTGACAAGGTAATTTTATCATTCATAAATCAATCAATTCGTACTCTTTTAGCCACCAATATTCTTCCCCTGGTTCTTCCATACCTTAGGAGTCTCTCCAATAATTTTCAAGCCATTCCCTTTTCTCTAGGGCTTCATATCTAATGGAAGACGAAGAGTTTTCTAGGATGAAAGGTGAGATTCCTTATCCTTTCTTCTTCCTCTTCCCCCTACTTTCATTATTTCTTGGTTTTATATTGTACCCTAGTCTTTATAGACCTAAGGTTTTGTTATAAAATGTTTTTTAATGGGGTTTCTGTTTATTTAGGTCTGATCGTTATAGTTTTATGGTTTATAAACCCGCGACGGGTGATTTCGGGTGTGCGTTTCAATTACGCCAAAGATTTGAGGTAGGATATCCCTTGCACATGACTTTATCATTCAAGTTTCATCATTTTAATATTTTAATAAACTTATATAAATGTTAATTATTGTCTTTAAGCCTTTGTATAATTTTCTTGGTGTCCAAAGTGGTTGTTTAATCATTGTTTTGTGAAAGGTAGTGTTGTTTTTCCATGAAAGTGCTCAACACGTGTTTGTTTAAGTGTTCCGTTATCTTTTGAAAATATTTTTTGAGGTTTATAATCTGGTTTATGGTATTTTTAACATGTTACAGTATCTTGAATGAAAATATGGCTTTCAATTGGTGTTTTATTCCTTTTCATGTACTTAAAATAAATTGTTTTGTTTAAAAAGGGCATATCATGTGTTCGGTAAATTGCCCGGTTGGATTTTATGTGTGATGTGTAATTTAAAAGTTATTTGTTTGGATTTATAAAGGAATTTGAAGAATGATAAATGGTATTTTTGGTTACTTATATGGATTTATTATTTGTATTTGTTTTTACCATCAAGTGGGTTTTGATTTTCAACATATTTTGGCCCGAGTTGCCCAAAAATGGACTGTTTCACATCTTTATGAAAATGGTTGTGTTTTGAATATGTAACCTGAGTATTATAAGAGATTTATGAACATGGTTTTCTTCTGTAAATGGTGTTTATACATATCCTTAATAAAATTAAAATGCATACCTTCCTCAAAGTTTAGTTTTGAGAAAATGTTTAAAGGCCCGTTTGGAATTTCCTAGAAATGAAGGAGTGTTTTACTTGTATATAACAAGTTGTGCAATTGGGATTGTTTTATGGTACATTAAATGAATTTATTAAATGTTTATTGGGCTGCCAAATATTATTTGGTTTGGTTTTGATGTGTCTTTATAATTAAAAGAGTGATTTTTAAAGAGTTTTATGTGCAAATCCTCAATACACTTCACGAAATTTTTTTACCAAAATATTAAGCGGTTTGTTGATTAGTGTTAGAAATGTGAAGAAAGATTATGGGATGTTTGTGTTTTTATGGTTTTGGAATGGAATGTGGATGTGAAATGTGTATTTGATAATATGTGTAACTTGATTGAGCACTAAAGGGGATCCTGGGTATCTAGGTGGGCGGACGTTTACTAGTATGCTAGTGATTCTGTGGGGGTTGGCCCCTGTTTCACGTAGAAAGTTTGATGATGAAAACACTAACTAAACTATGATGATGATGATGATTGGGGACCACTAGGTTATGGGTATGTTCCATACTAGTGGCTCGTGCATGAGAACAGATATTTATTATGGTTACTTTCACCGAGATACGAGGTACCTGGGGCTCACAACTAACTAGTGCCTAGGGGTATTCCCGTGACTAGTGCTCATTGGCTATTTTGTACTCACCGTCGGCATACGGTGTGTTTGGTTGGTAAATTCAGTAGTATGTGTTATTTATTTGAATGTTAAAATTCTTTAAAGCAGCCCTCTTGAAAACTATGTTCATTTTGAAGTTGCACCTCTTTGAAAAAAAATAGTTACTTGTATTTTTGTTTATTAAACATGAAAGTTTTTGTCTAATAATTATTATAGCATGGAAACTCATTTGAAAACCATACATTCATATCTTGAATTTAAAACTATAAATTGATTTTTCATTTATTTTAAAGTAATGTGCATTGGGAATAGAATATCGGGCTAACCTACTGAGTTTTAATACTCACGCCTATAGTCTTCTTATTTTTTAGCCCTTGTGCAGGTTTCATCTTTAGTTCGATCACCTTGGGCAACTTTTGATCATTGTGTTGGAGAGTGACCAGAAGTGTCACATGGAGTTAGTTGGTCATTGGGATTTTTCATTTGAGTTTTTGATTTTTTTCTACCTTTAGTTTCTTGTATAAATAATATTTTGTTCAATTTTTATATAAATTCATTTTGGGCTGTCCGTTTATTTCCGCTGTTTGTTTGATTGTTTATATATGGGAGAAATCGTTCCCTTGTGTACTCTATTTATGCCCTTGGTTCTTGTCACCATCCCGGGAGGATCGGGAACGCCTCTCGGGACTTGTCGCGGGCTGGCCTGGGTGACCGGTTCAGGGTCGACTCAGGCTGGTTCGTGACACATTCCATATCATTATCTTAGTGTGTGTATTCATATCTTTTATTTTCATTTATTACAATTGATAATGGTACCAATAATGATATAAATTTATAGAAATATCTAATGGATATGAGTGTGGAAATTGAGTGATGTTGTGAATTATTTATTACCAAAACACTAATCAATTAGATGATTGAGAATGAAGGATTTTCTAAGAGATCCATAATACTTTTTTTATAATTATTCTATAAAAATATGATCGATCAATCATAATGGAAAAATCAGGGACTCATGAATAACCGAAGATGACCAGACTGATCTGTATCAAATGTACACACACTTTATTCCTTGTACCTTTTGTTTTAACTTAAATTTTTAGTTTAGTTTAGTTTTTCTATGTTTATTTTTAAATAAAATATATTATACTATATTTAATAGTGATATGAGCTCTATTTAAATTTATTTCCTTTAAACTTCCATATATAACAATGGAAGAGGTTTTGTGTGACATGGAATGGTTTTTATCCCACAAAAAACTATGGAAGAGGCTTTTGTATAGCTTGGACAGTCTGTGTATGGTAGGTTTTCAAACATTATCTCTATTTTGTATTGGTTAATATTATAATAGGATTATTCATAGAAGTTTATTTCCATGTGGAGGGGATTAGGTCTTGTCTTGAGGATGAAACCATTTTTTAATTCCATCAAACATTGAGAAAATTTTATTAAGAGGGAAAAAGGGGGTCGAGCCCCAGAACAAGTTACAGAGGCCAGAGGTATTGCACACCTAAATTATTAGAACACTCAAAAAAATGCACTCCGGGGGAAGATATCTAGTGGAACTAAAAATGTTACAAGGATTAGACTATTACCCCAAGAGGATTGGATGTCTGCGAATTAATTTCCTTCTCACCACTTGTGAAGGAGATTGATACAATGATGGAGGAACATTCTGTAGTTCAGAACTGATAAATGACTACCTAGTGTATATTGGTCATACATTGGGTTAAACATAGAAGGTATAGTGAAAAAGTCTCCACCTGATGAAGATATAATTCATGGGAGTTACAAAATTACAAACATTTGAGCAAAGAAGAAACCTCAACCAAGAGGGAGTCACCCTACCTGAGCCACAAGCTGAAAGAAAAATCCATGGAGCCCCTCTGATCACAGACATCGCCTCCACCCTTCATGGAACCATTCAAACAGGACTCATCAATGTTCAATTTGAATCTTTCCATAGGCGGTTTCCACCTGAAATAGATGTTGTGGGACATCACATAGCTTGATGGAAGGGGGATTCCATTTGTAGTCAAAACCCTTAGCAAGGATGGAGATAGACTTCCCTACTAGACCAGTGGCGCAGGGTTCAATGATAAAGCCCCCATCCTTACCAAGATATCTTTGCTGGAGGAGGAGAGAACCTCGAACCAGACCTTGTTAGGGGTATTCCAATGGACTAATTAGACCACTACAAAAAATAAGGCTTGTGATGTATGATCCTATGCATTGTCAACCGAACCACATAACTAGGACTAAATGAAAGTTTCCTCGGATAGACACTGTACCTCCCGCCCAACTAAATTGGTGATGGAATTATAGATGAGTCCAAACCAGTAACTATCAAAGAAGATATGGGATCCTGAATCTCCATTAGGTTGGAGGAAACAGTGGGACTTGAAAACAACAAAATTCAATTTCTTACAAATTTTATCTTTTGTGGCTAAAGTATTGTTATGGAGGTTCCCGGTGAGGAATTTCACATTGGAAGGGGTGATATTTCTCCAAAAAAACCCTCACCCTAATTCATGGCCAACATTGGTCTTTAAACCACTATGATAGGCCTTCTATGAGAAGAAACAAGATTGGGAGCCTGTGAATACCAGATGATCCGGGTCATTGGAAATATTAATATTGTGGAACATGGCTAGTAATGGAGGCATGAGAATAGCCTAAGTTAATGCAGGGAAGGAGGAGGCCTGCAAGAAATAAATCTCAGGAACTGTACCACCCAGAAAGACAATGATACTCCCCAACTAGTTATCATTCAAAAAGTGGATCATCCCCCCTTAATCCACCTCGACTATGGTTACATATTAAGGATCTGACACAAAGTAGTCTCCCAAATCATAGAGCATCTCCAACATATAACATCAAAATGAGATCCCTGTTTTTTAATGGATAACCATTCCAAAGAGAACACCCCTCCAAAACATCCCCTGATATTTTTTATTGAAGTATGATCATGGAATCCATGATGTTTCCAAGGCTGATACCACCCTCCTCAACACTGCGTGCCAATCTATGCCAAGAATCACAATGTTACATTTCATCAGCATGGGCATCCCAAATAAAGCTAACCTATATTTTTTCAATATTATAGAGAATGGAATTGGTGGGGAAATAGTGGTGGAAAGAACATTGATGGGTATGGAGGTTAAAAAACTCTTGACCAAGGTAATTCTCCCCCCAAATGAGAGAAAACATTTCTTCCAATTGAGAATGTGTGTGATTATTTTTTTTCATAATACCTTCAATGTGTTGGATACGAATCTCCCCTGATGAAATGGGTGCACCAAATTTTTCCATAGGAAATTTTCTTTGAGACACCCCTAATAGATCTTCCATACATTTGAAACTTATACAAGATAAAAGTTTAGAGATATAAACAAAACTATTCCCATGGTTGATGACCTTCCCACTATAGTTACAATATAAATCAAGGATAAAAAAGAATCCCTTTAATTAACCTTCTACCCCCATTGTGAAAAATAAAAAATTCATCCATGATGAAGAGGTGAGAAATACCATTGAGATTTGGTTTTCACTAGAACATTTGTACAAGTCCATCAGAGAAACATTTGTTTAGGAGTCTTCTAAAATAATCTTGGACAATGACAAACACACAGGGAGAGAGGGGGTCACCCTTCCTAATCCCCCAGGATGATTTAAGGATTTGAAAAATTCTCCCCATAAATGTGACATAGAACCACATATACCCAATACATCAGAAGAAGATAAACAACACCTCTTTCAAAAAACACATGCACCTCAGGACTCGATTGATGAAGCTCCACTCAGCTTTTTCATAGGATTTTTCCATGTAAATATTAATGGAAATGTTTGAACTTTTGAATTTCATGTTGATATAACCCAAAATGAAATGTGACAAGGCGATGGAGGATTGGATGGACCTATTAGGAAGTAAACCCTACTTCTCTTATGATATCCATTTGTAGAGGTGAAAAGAAAGTCTTCATTAGATAATCGTGGTAGGGACCTTAGAAGTAAAGTTACACATATTAATCAACCTGAATTGATTATGAGAGGAAGGGTCCTTGACATTGGGTAAGTGAATAAGAGTGGTGTTTCATTCCACATGAGGATTATTTCCCCCCATAAATAGTATTAAATGCCGTACACCATCCCATAATTGATGAAATCCATTGTTGTAGAATATAAGGACCCTAAAAATCCATTAGAACTAGGGGAAAATTCTGGTTTTTGTGTAGATACTTCTTGCAAAAAATCCTACTCATGTGGGACTCATTAAAATTCCCCAGTTATGGAATGAGAATCCATATGCAAGATATAGTAAAAAATCATAGAGTTACATGTGGGGTGTCTATCCTACAAGAGAGGGTTAACATCCTCAAGAAAAGAATGAAAATGGGACATAGCCATACCGATAACCACATGAGGGTAAATGTGGAAAGACTCATCCTCAAGAGGTATATTTAGAGTTATGGACCACTTTCTCTCTTTGATGAAAGCATGAAAGAAGGTGGTATTTCTATCACATTCTTTGTGCCAAGTCACCCATGAAATCTCTGTGTCATTTTTTTACTACTCCATAAGAAAGTCCTGAAGATGATTTTTCAAGTCCAAAAGGCTTATAAAGACATCATCATCATAAATATATTCACGCCCCTACTCCTGCTGGTCAATATTGGATTTTAAGGTGTCAATTTCTAGGAATTGAGATGGTTTAGAGTTTTCCCATTAAGTAAGATCATCCTGCAACCTTTGAATCCAATTATTGAAGCCCACCCATGAAGCCACATGTATGGATTTTTCCAATTATAACCGAGAAACTCAGATCATATTGGGTTCAGCCTCCCATCATATTGAATAGAAAAAATGGCCTTGGCTAATATTATTACCATCAAGAATATGTAATAGAGGGGAATGGTCGGAGACTTTACAAAAAAAATTCTCCATCCTAGTTGCATGGATGGTGGAAATGATCGTTAGGTTTTCTAGGAATCAGTCAAGATGGATCCACATAAGGCAACTGCCCTTCTGATTATTGTACAATATACACTTGTCTCATGAGAATCCAAAATCAAGAATGGAAATTCGATCCATAAAGCCATAGATATCCTACCTATCATGAAAAGAATGTGCACCACCAATATTACTTTCATGGGGATGAATACTAAAGTTAAAATAAACACCAATGAGCCATGAATCTTGGCCTAAATTGAGGTTACTCAGGTCATTCCAATAGAGCTACCTTTCTATCAGGTCACATTTTGCATAAATAAAGGACAATATATAGAAGGAAAAACCAATGATATCTATCATGACCCCCTCCAACAAAAGATGCCCCTTCTGAGCTGGAAATGGTGAAAGGCAGATAATGACCCCCCGAGTCCCTCCTCCAGTAGGCCCCGGGGTGGCGACTAGCATCAAGGGTATGAGTTTTCACAAATATGGGAGGCATTACCCTTTTTATTATTTAAGATCGGGAAATAGGATGAGTCAAAAACCAAAAGAAAATAGAACAAATAATTGAAAATAAACCCAAACCAATCCCACATGCATGTTTAAACAATTCTAAAACAAAGTACAAGTACAAGAAAACTCAAAAGTACAATACCAAAAGAAACAAGAGTACAAAAAACTACAACAACTCCAACTGTCCCGACTAGTAGGATCCCGCATGGCCCTGGTAGTCCTCCTGGAAACCTGAAAGTAAATGTAGGGTGAGCATAAAAGTATACTCAGTAGGGAAACCTAAAGCCCTCATGCACAGGTGGGGAGACATCCTAATGTCCCATGAGAACAACAGAAGAAACCAAAACCTAGCAAGTAATTCTATCCACCCAACCTCACTAACCATGCTCACTAAAAACACAAAACAACGGGTAATAATATATAAGAACAGAGTATTGGGTACCCCGCACCATTTCCCCCCACTAGCTAACTTCTCTTCCTAACAGAGAACGTCCTGACACTACTACACTCTTCCTGCCTGCACACACCTGGGTATCAGAAACCACATATCCCGCCCGCACACACCTGGGCCTCACAAACCACATATCCCGCCCGCACACACCTGGACCTCACAAACCACAATCATATCCCCACCCGAACACACCTGAGACTCATCTCGAAGGTTCTTGGGAACAATAAACTTGCCTGAAGAGTCTTGGGCTAAGAATCACACCAATCGAAACCTACCCGAAGAGTCTTGGGTGTAAGGTCGCCTCAAGCCATTACAACCTATGGAAGAAGGAGCAGGAAGGAGCTAGTAACTAAGTTGAAAAAACCCTCTCCCATGAAATGGGAGTGTTCGGAACTAAGTGCTCAACATGGGTGGGGTGCGAAAAAAACACAAAGATACAGATACATATATGTATACCAAACACAAAGCCCAACCTATGGCTTCTAAACAGAGAAACTGAGCACGTTCCTCGGCACTGCTACTACGAAGCATGCATACAACAAACAATCCCAACCCCATTTATGTTTTCATGTTTCAATTGTATTAGTTTATTAGTTCCTTAACTACTGGGCAATTATCAAACCAGATCAAGCGTTTCGTAGAAAAACCCTTCCAACCACAAATCAAGTTAGATAGAACACAAACAACACAAAACAACCTTTTTATAATCAATCAATCCCTATTGATTGTTCCTGCATTTAATTCATTATCATTCCCCACATCTCATTTATCAACCTTCCACATTATTTTAATATCACAACCCATTACTGTAGCCCTGATGCCTCTATAACCACATCTGCACAACCGTATCACAAAACAAGGCTCGTACCAAATCATTTCCCCATTAATATCATTTACCGCATCCCCGATGTCCATCCTATTCGTAATAACCTAGGATTAACCCACCCTTTTTCACACACCATGTAACCAAACCAACACCCACATGTTCATTATTCCATTTTTTTTCAACCAGTTTGATCACACAAGGGTTCTGGATATTCATTTAATCAGAAAAATTTACGTGATTAACCAATTTCCATATTCCACAAAGTTTCCATCCACAAAACGGTCTAGAAAGATAGGGAAACATTTAATTTCCCAAGAAAAGGCCCCCAACGACCGTGATTTTCAGTGGGTATAAGCCTATTCAATTCACAACAAAACAATAGGATAAACAAAGATAAACATAACAAATTTCCCATCAGCGTTATTTAAGCCAATTATTATCTTCATTAAACTAGTTCAACTATTTCTCATGAAAGCAAGAGGACACCCATCCCGCATGATGCACAAATTAGAGAGATGAAGGTAAAATCCCTACCTCAACAGGTTCTAACACTAGTGGAAAAACATATTTTAACGTCGGTTTTTTTTAAATTTTTGACGTCGGTTTTAAACCGACGTCTATAAAGGTGACGTAAAAAATATGGTTTTCAGTAAGTGTTTCGGTGTCGGTTTTACATAAAACTGAAGCCGAAACTATTATTCGACAGAATATTTGGGGTCGGTTTTAGAAAAAGCCAACGCTGAAATCCGGGTGGACATGCCCTTCGACATCAGTTATATCTAAAACCGACGCCGAAGCCCCGGTTGAACCCTCTTTCGGTGTCATCTTTACATAAAACTGACGCCGAAGTTAATTTTTTTTAATATTTCAGCATCGGTTATTTAAATAACCGACGCCTTAAATAATTTTTTTTTGTTCAGCGTCTGTTATTTAAATAACCGACGCCATAAATAAATTTATTTTTCTTATAAAATATTTCCAATTACACTTCTCAAAAAATTCAGAACCCCTGTAAAAATAACAATATATATAAAAAAATTAAATAGTATTTATCATCGAATGCCTCGTATAACTTCAATTCTTATATCTAGTTAATCAAAAAAATTATCTAAAGTAAAATTAAAATACACGTACCTGCAATCAATGACTTCAAGAAATTTTGTGACATTTTCAAGTCCCACGACTCCAACATTTACAACATGCTCATTGTTGGTTATTATTGAAGCATTAATTTGATTATTAGTAGGTTCAAACACCTAATATATTAAAATAGTTAGGTTTTTGTACCCATATTTAGAATATACATACCTCAAATCTTAATCAGACTTAACAAATAGTTCGCAAAAGTAGATTGAATATGGGTCATATCAAATTCGGAATAAGGATGTGAATCATTGAATGCCTACAATAATATTGAATGATAAAAAATAAAAAAATTGAATAATATGGGAGTAAATATATAAAAAATTAATACAACTAACCTTATGAAAATCAGTAGTTTTACCGGTTGTGATTATCTCATACATGAATCATAGAATATAATAACCACATTCAACATGTCCATTTTGACGATGACATTGCATTTATAAAACATTTAATTAAAACGAACAATATATAACAAAAATATAAAAAACTAATTACCTGTACTTCCACATATTTGATTTCCATTGGTTTCTTTTCTGACATGTATTCCTTGTTAAAATGTTTCCATGATCTGCATTTTTTTATATATGAACTAATAATACTTGTGTAAACAATGAAAATTAAACATAATGAGCTTATAAAAAATAAAAAAATTCCTGTTTAATAAGGTGAGAACTGGTTTACGCACTCCTCCTAATACAGAGCAAAACCAATATAAGGTGCATTCACTTGGGAGAAATATGCCTAACATCCAATGCCCCCTACAATACAAAAAGTTCACAATTAATGAAATTATAATGATAATTAGTTCATAAAAATGTTGATGTTCTTACTTATAAAGAAATGGAAAAAACCAGCACTGAATCTCTTTCTCTATTAATCACTCGAATATATATTGAACCCTTTCATGATTCATCACAAGTTTGGCTTCTAAGAAAATATACTCTGGATCTATAAAGCTGTAAATGCCTGTTGTTTCCTTTATCAAAATAATCTTATGTAGATACCTAATTTAAAAAGAAAAGATAGTTAGTCAATGACATAACAATCTTTTATTAAAGAAATAGCAATTCAAACGTCAATTTACTTACATGATAAACAACTTCACCACACTCTGTGAGATCTCTTCAAAATTAACTAAATTTATGATATCTTCTTTCATTAATTTCAATCCATAATTTCTTCCACATATATCAGGCATCATCTGAAACTCATAGATAAAATTCAAGGAAGAAGAGGACTCAGATAATCTTTTTAACCCATAAGAAATATCAGAAGTATCTACAAACAACTGTTCCTGAACATTTTGTTGCATTTGTGCAGTTTCTTTTGCTTTCAGATATTCCTATATAAGTTAAATGTTAGAAAACATTATAAGTAATTTTGAATCATTTGTAATTAATATTAAAAAAAATTCATACCTCAAGTGAAATATAACGAAGAAGGGCAGTTGGCCAAAGTAAAAAATGGCCCGTACATTCCCCAACACTGGTGATCTCCACAGTATGAAATGGTAGTAGAGCAGCAGGATCTATAATAACAAGTACTAATACTCTAACCTGACCCATCTGGAGAGGCTGATGATGTACCGAGTCCCCCAACAAATTCACCTATCCTAATACAACAATATGTACATGAGGATCTCCCGAAAACAACTCACAATATATGGCTTGATCCGAGGGAGGAGGTGGAGGTTCAAAGTAAGAAGGTGGGGAAGGGTAAGCATATGGGGCAGGGTAGTCCGGGTGAGGAGGCTGAGAAGGAAGAAAAATGAAAAAGTAATATTAGTGTTTAAAATTTTTAAAATAGAAAAATTGATTAAAATAAAATAATATACCTCGAAAGGTTGCGTAGACGGGGCATGGTAAGAAGATGGGGCAGGGTAGTCCGGGTGAGTAGGCTGATAATGCTGAAAAATGAAAAACTTATATTAGTGTTTATAATTTATAAAATATAAAAATTGATGACAAATAAATAATATACCTCAGAAGGCTGCATAGATGGGGCATGGTAAGCAGATGAGGCAGGGTAGTCCGGGTGAGCAGAATGGGAAGGCTGAAAAATGAAAAAATTATATTAGTGATTATAATTTATAAAATAGAAAAATTGACGACAAATAAATAATATACCTGCAAAGGCTGCATAGACTGTGATTGTCTTGCCAAGTGTTCTAATAAAGCCTTATGCACTGCTACTTAAATTTGATCACCCATAGACTGTTTCATATCTTTTAACTCTTCTTTTAAGGATTCTATTTATGGGTCTTTTGATTGATTACTCTTACAAAAAACCTTCCGAATACTAACACCCGCCTGATATCCTCTAACACGGCCGGGGTGTTACGCCTTTCCCAAAGCAGTGGCTAGGATGTCCATCCTACCCTCAGGGATAAAAGAGCCTTGTGTCTCTTGCTCCTGAAGTTCATCCTGAAATGAAAAAGAAAAAGGTTTTATTAGTGTTTATAAATTATAAAATAGAAAAATTGTAAACAAATAAATAATATTTCCATACAATTTTATCAGCCACTTGATGAGATTACTTTATATGATATTGTTCATTTTTTCTTCTTCTTGCTCGTTTCCATTTCTCATGGCGAGTGGGAGGAGATGGAGGACCAAACTGGACCTCTTCTGAACCACTACTTGATCGAGCTCTTAATGCTTTAAATTTTTCTTCATTCATTTTCTGCTCCAAATATTAATACCCTCCACATGATAAAGTATGAGGGTATACATTTTTCAACTGGATCTCCTGATGAGATCTCCTGGAGGCCTGTTATATAAAAATAAACTACTAAGTAATAAGAAAAATATAGCATAAATTTTAAAATATAAAACAATTACCATACCTGAAATTTCTCTTCCTGAAGGCTGTCAACAAATCGCTTCCATGTTTCTTCATCTATATATGGATACTTAAGACATGGAATTTCAAACCTTCTCTTTCCAAAAAATATAATTTTTTTTCAGTTTGTTTTTAAAATCTCTCCATCGAACTGCTGCTAAAGAGAGATGTCTTTTATTAATTTCTTTGGTTTCCTCAAAATTGAATGTCATCTGTAATTGAATAAATTAAATATATCATTTAAAATATATAATATTCAAAAAATGAGATAAAATAAATAAAGTAAGACATTTTACCGTCACGGCCTCCCAAAGCTGTTGCTTCAACATCCTTTCCACTGAATTCCAATCAGGATATAAAATACTAATCCTGCAACGGCTCTGCATTGCTATATAACTGACAAACTGAACTGCATTTGGGCCAACTGCATTATTATTATCATCAAAATGGATGTTTACTTTTTTATCATCACGAGCAAGTGATAGTTTCGGTAAACGTGTAATACCACGTTTACCAACCTGAGAACTTGATTTTTGAGTAGTAACTGGAGAAGTCTCCTCCGCCGAGGACGCATCAGTAGTCCTGCAATTTTTTTTTAAAATTAACAGTTTTATTTCATTAAATAGGTATATTACTGAATATTTAATAATATGTCAAAATAGATATACCTCGGTAACTGCTCCTCTCTATCTGTATCTGACATTACTACTAGAAATTGTAATGAAATTTTGTGTACCTGCATATCATTAGAAAACTGAATAAATAGAAACAAGGAAGTCAAAAATAAATATGTAAAAATAGAGGCATGGATTTTTATGTTTTAAAAATAGACACAAAATATAAATATTTACCAGAAAAATTATGAGACTAATTTAGTGTTTTTCCACATGCATTCATCATGATCGGTACGTACTGCATGCACTATGTCTGTCTTGTATTCATTGTAATCATCTGTAAATTGCGTAATAGATGAATAAGGCTCATGTAAATCACTAGCATCATCAGAATCATCCTCATCACCCAAATGGTATCTCTTACCTTTCAAAAAAACTGACCACTGATCATTCAACGAATCAATGACATAAAATACTTGTTTTCCATGTGTTGCCATGATAAATGGTTCCTCATTGTGATTAAATCGTTTCAAATCAACCAGTTTAAACCCATATTCATCATGTTTCACACCACTATTACTATCAACCCAATTACACTTAACAACATTGACTCGAAATTTAATATAATCAATTTCCCATATGTTTTAAATAACTCCAAAATATGACGTTGATACAGAAATTGGGTTTTTATCTTTGGCACTCGAAAAATGCACTGCTTCAGCGAATACCATCACACCACTATTTTGAACAGTACTCTTGTCATCCAGGTTTTTTGTGTAAAATGTGTAGCCATTGATATGAAAACCAGACCAAGTGATCACATTAAGAGATGGTCCCCCTGCTAACCACATCAATATTTCTGATACAGATATATCTGGGGTTACTTTCTCTTTAAACCATGAAACAAATGTCTTCTTATGCTCAATCATCAACCACTTTTCATTTCTTTTCTGATATCGTAACTTTAATTCATCAATATGTGAGGATATATATGGTTGAACCTCATCTATGTTGTTCAAAATGTATAAATGTTCTTGCATCACTTAATCACGTGGAATGAACTTTACCTTTAAGCCTCAAACCCCTCTACCTTCTCTATCAACTCTCATATGTCGAGATACAGGGAGACCAATATGCTCCACCTCATTCAAATAATCAGTAAAGAAATCAATCACCTCTTCTGATACTTATTTTTGAACAATTGAGTCCTCTAGTCGATAAGGATTTTTAACATATCCTTTCAAAATTTTCATATATCTTTCAAAAGGATACATCCATATTATATAAACAGGCCCATATATTCTTATCTCATCCACCAAATGAATCAAAAGATGAACCATTATATCAAAAAATGTGGGTGGGAAATACATTTCTAGTTGAAAAAGAATAAGTGTTCCTTCATTCTACAACACATCTAACAAATTTGGATCAAAAACTTTGCTACAAATGGATTTAGAGAAATTACATAACCTGATGATTGTCTTTCTGACAGCTTTCGGTAATATACCACACACTGCTACTGGTAGAATTTGTTGCATCAACACATGGTAATCATGAGATTTCATGCCTTTTAATTTACAATCCTTCAATGACACAAAATTATTCACATTTGAAGAAAAACCACTGGGTACTTTAATACCATGAAGACACTGGAAAAAATTCATCTTTTCAATCTTTCTTAATGTGTGATAGGCTGGAGGTAAATATGTTCTGTTTCCTTTCACAGCGGGAGTTAACTCCAAATGTATTCTAATTAATATCATGTCCAATCTAGCATGTAATCCATCTTTTTTCCTTTACTTTTATGTCTAACAAAGTTCCAATCAAACTATCACATATGTTTTTATCAACATGCATAAAATCAATGTAATGTTTTATCTCTAAAAATTTCCAATAAGGTAGTTCGAAAAAAATAGATTTCTTCTTCCAGATATGTTTTTGTAAACCAGAACTTTTTCTATTTCCAAATGTCGAATCAATATCATTCACTCTATCATAATATTCTTCAGATGATAATGGTGGAGGGGGGAGGTTGTATTATTGTAAACCGTTAAATGATTTTTTCAATCTACGATAAGGATGATCAATTCGAAAAAATCTTCGATGTCCCATGTACAATGTCTTTCTTACATTATGAAATTGATAATATGAAGTTTGTTCTTCAAAAATTGGACATGCTTTATGTCCCTTAACACTATATCCAGATAAGTTTCCATATGCAGGAAAGTCGTTTATAGTGAACATTATCATAGGAGGCAAAAGAAAATACTCTTTCTTGTATGCATCGAAAACTTTAACACCTTCCTCCCATAGCAGTTTCAAATCATCAATCAATGGTGTAAGATACACATCGATATCATTTCCCAGTTGTTTTGGTCTAGAAATCATCAAGCTCATCATAACATATTTTTTCTTCATACATAGATGTGGGGACAAGTTGTAAAGTACCAGCAAAACAGGCTATGAACTATGTTGGCTACTAAGGCTCCGATATGGATTCATTCCATCAGTACACAATCCCATTTTGAGATTTCTAACTTCACTTCCAAAATCATGATATTTTTTTATCAAAACTCTTCCACTGTGGTGAATCTGCAGGGTGATGTAAGTTGCCATCAGAGATGCTCTTATCTGAATGCCATCTTAAGTTTTTTGCATCAATTGAATTTGCAAATAGATTCTTCAAATGAGGAATTATTGGAAGGTACCAAATTTCTTTAGCTGGAGTTTTGATTCTGTTACTTAAAAATAAATCAGAATTGAATTATCAGAATTGTATGAAAAAAATATTGGATGATATCATTGGAAAGTAAAAAATTTAGTTTTCATAACGTTACATGACATCACCTAAGAATGAATCTGAGTTGACTTTCTCATCCATCTTATAGCGCAATGTCCCACATGTAGGACAACTTGATAAATGTTCATTTTATTTCCTATACATTACAAAATCATTGGGGCAAGCATGTATCTTTTTATACCCCAATCCCATTGGGTATAATATTTTCTTCGCCTCATAATTGGAATCTGGAAGCCCATTTCCATCTGGAAGTAGCTCTTTTAAAAGCTCAAGTAAACTAGAGAAACATTTATCACTCCACCCATTTTTTTCTTTTCAGTTAACTAATCTCAAAACTGCTGATAACACTGTATATTTACTGCAACCTGGGAATAATGGTTTCTCAGAATCTCCATAAAATCGTTCAATAGTTGGTGTTTTTTCGATGGTTTCAACACCTAAATCATGAATTAATTCTTCAATATGATCCTCTGCCTCATTATGAATATCATCATCAACATTGGATGTTGAATTTTCAGTTCTTTCACCATGCAAGATCCAACGTGTATAATTAAGGCTAAAACCATAACAAATGAGATGATTCTTGATTTCTCTAGAGTTTAACTTTCTCATATTTACACACTTCACACATGGACAGAAAATCAAATCAATATTTTGAAGATGTCATTTAGAAAATTCCAAAAAAATTATCAGCTCCTTTTTCATATTCACTAGTGGTTCTTCGTAAATAAATCCAATTACAATCCATTAATACCTGATATCACAATATAATTGATGAATATATTAAAAAATATAAACATTTAAATATCTATCAAATAAATTGTAAACAAAAACATATTTAATAAAAAACATTGATAATCAGATAAAATACATCAGATATGAAACGCATTTACAAATAGGTTAAACAATTTATTTTCATATTATATACATGTGTGTTATATTGGTATTATAATTTAATTATAATATCATTATTTTAAAATTTATTAGTTCATTTAACATAGTTGCAATATTTTGATGTTGCATGTGTCAAAAATATTGAAGAGTACATTAATTTAAAGGATGAAATAAGTGAAATGTGGGAGTACATGGAAATATGTATAAATTATTGATGATTTTTTTGTATGATCTGTACCTATGTACTAACAAATACATGTATCGAGATTAATATGACGGTGAATATAGTAGCAGTTCTAGATAGAGGATGAACCCATTATTGGGTTTAGTGATGCAGATGGTGTTATTCGAGAGGATGGATGGACATTGCGGAAAAAATGAGAATGAGAATTTTGGAGGTTTATCTGAAGGGAACATGGTAATTAAGTCAATTATGGAAATGAAGGTGGAAATGGGAATGAAGGTGGAAACATGAATGTTGAGTTAAAGGTTGGTAGGGGGAAGGTAGAGTCCCAGTGGGAGGTGGGTACATAGTAGAGAGGCTCGGAACGGGATTGGGAGGGAGAGGTAGAGAGGTGGTGAGGTGGAGAGTATGGATAGGTGGAGAGGTGGTATTAGGGAGGAGGGTCGGGATGTGGCAATTTTCCTGGGAGAGAATGATCAACAAGGATACGAGCTATAGCCAATCAAGCTACCATAGAGGCAACCATGTAGCGGAGAATCAATAGAGTGGTTACACTATTATAGAGAATTCACATCCTATAGAATACATAATAGATTCTACTAAATCCATTGAAATAGCTCTTACAATAATTAAAAATTTACTCTTGTTATCATCTTCATATTTAATTATATGATTAATTAAATATCAATTTTAATGTGCTAGATATGTCGTCAAAGGAATCAATGTTTCTTTAATTTGAGTCCTTATAATGTCAAAAATTGTGGAAGACAAAACACCATTATCTAAATAATACATTCATACATTGTATAGAAAAAAATAAACCAACAAAGAATTAATAAATGTTGGTGTGAAATGCAAGCCATAGACATGGGTAGTTAATTATTAATAAATCTCAATTATTTATTGAAAGTAAAAAATATAATTGGTTGTTTTAAAATGTAAAATATCAATCAAAATGGGTGTAATATAATTTTATAACTTCATTCACATTTAATTCAAAGTCACTGATGAAATAAAATATTTAGATGTTAATCCCAAATAACACAACATGACCTAAATGTTAAATATAGATACAAAAAAACAAGACAAACTACAAAAAAACCACACTAAGTTCATAAATAAATAACACAATAAAATTATTTTTTTGAAGAAGAATTAATTAAAATGGAAATGGAATTAAAAATATAGTAATTCATAATGTAATGAAACATCATTTTAAACTAAAATAATGATAATTCAAACAAAAAATTTGATGTTCAACCCGAAAGGAGATGTTAAATCCAAACTGCAACCGGTATAATGACTTCGAAAAACAAACACTATAAAATCTATACCAACAATGATAATACAAACAAAAAATAATGATAAACTACAACTAAAATCGAACCAATAATGAAAATTGCGCAAAATAGGGTTCTAACCCAAATGGAGATGTTAAAGCCAAATTGCGACTGGTATAGTGACTTCATAAAACAAAAACTATATAATCTATACCAAAAATGATAATAAAAACAAAAAATAATGATAAAATACAACTAAAATCGAACCAATAATAAAAAATCACGCAAAATAGGGTTCTTTAAGAAGAAATAAACAATGGTAGATGAAACAAGAGATAAAGAGGAAGAACGCATACCCGAAATCGTGAAAACGACACAAAACCTTCAACAATGGCCGTCCAAGATCGAAAATCAGGTTCGAAGGTCATCGGGAGTCCAAAGTGCCACAACAGAACTCGATTTCGATGATTGAACAAAATGAGGGTTTAGGTCCCCGAATAATTTTAAAAGACTTTTCGCGTCGGCTGTTGACTGGTCAACACACGGTTTTAGGGTAACACATAAGTGGGGAGAAACTACACGGCGTGTAGGATGGGCTACATGGCGTGTACATATTTATTTCATTCGGCAAGGACACAGCTTCAACACGACACATAGCCGTTGGATGGTCAACACATGGTTTGAGGGTAATGCGTACGAGGGGAGATACTACACAGCATGTAGGATGGGTTACACGGCGTGTACTTATTTATCTCACGCGGAAAGGACAGGGCTTCAACACGGGGTATAATCAGAAAGGTGGTACACAACGTGTACTCACACTACATGGCGTGTAGTCACAAAATTTTGAAAAGTGTGGGAAAAGTCTATCTACCCTCCAGAACACTTCATGACCCTCTTTTGGACAAAGGAATGGGCCGGAAAGGTCCGAGCCATTACATCAGATACCTCCGAAAACATTCTCGTCCTCGAGAATTCAAAAACCAACCTAGAGGAACCCAACAAGATACCTCTTAGGGTTCTCATTATAATAGTATCCCAACCAACAACCCTACTCATATGTGTTAGGAATTCCTTCTCCTATGTCGAGATATTATCATCTTTAGGAGGCACTAACTCACCTGCACGAGTTTAATTGCATCTGCATTAATGCATCTCGATTAAGAATTGGGTCTTCACACTTCTATATATTAGGATTTTTCCAACTTATGCTACCCCCCAACACCGTACAACCAACAAACTGACCGAACACATGGCTTGGGGAATTACTTCTCCCATGTCGAGATATTATCCGCTTTAGGCAGCACTGACTCACCCGCACGGGTTCAATCACATCCGCATTAATGCGTCTCGATTAAGGATCAGTTTTTTTCCCTTTACCCACACATCCGGACATGTTACACACTTCTAGAGAACAAGGAAACAAAACGTCTGACAACCATCAATCCAAGCATTCCATATATCAAAGTTACAGAGTATAACATCAAAAAAATTCTCAAAGAAAAAAGCAAAACACAATTCAAAACAACTCCGGGTACTGAGCGTGCATCTGAGCCTCCCGCTCCCATGTTCTCTTCTCGAGGATGCCATGCCTCCACAACACACGAACCAAGGTGATGGTTCATCCACGGAGCACATTATCTTTATGATCCTCGATTCTGACTGGTCGTTCCTTGAAGGTCGTGTCGTCTCCCATATCTAACTCTCCCCAGTCGATAACATGAGAGTTGTCGTGTAAGTACTGATGAAGCTGGGAGACGTGGAAGACGTCCTGAACCTTCTCCAACTGAGGTGGTAGGACCAGCTGATATGACATCTCACCGACTCGCCTTAGCACCTCAAAAGGTCCGATGAACCTAGGGGAGAGCTTAATCACCTTCCCAAACCTCTGATTCCCCTGTCGAAGGGAAACCTTCAAGAACACATGATCTCCCACCTCGAACACCAAGGGCCTCCTCCAATGATCAACATAAGACTTCTGTCAGTCCTGAGCCACTTTCATCCTCTCAAGTATAAGACGGACTTTCTCTGTGGTGCTCTATACTACCTCTGGCCCAAGAGCACCTATCTCTCCAACCTCTTCCCATCAAATGGGTGAACAACATGGTCTTCCATACAAATCCACTAACGGTGCCATGCCAATAGTAGAGCGGAAGCTGTTTTTGTAGGTAAACTCCACCAAAGGCAGGTGTCGCACCCATGATCCTCTGAAATCCAGAACGCATGCTCGCAGCATGCCCTCCAATGTCTGGATAGTCCGCTCTATCTGCCCATCGGTCTGGGGGTGGAAAGCAGTGCTAAGGCGTAGCTGGGTGCCAAAAGCATTTTGTAACCCCCTCTAGACTTTTGAGGTAAACCGAGTATCCCTATTTGAGATGATAGTCTTCAGAACTCCATGAAAATGCACCACCTCATCTATGTACCTCTATGATAAGGTACTCACCGGGACAGACTCCTTAATTGCAAAGAAGTGATCTGATTTCGTCAGTCGATCCACCACTACCCAGATAGCATCATAACCACCCTGAGCTCTGTGTAGTCATGTGATGAAGCCCATTGAGATGCCATCCCATTTCCACTCAGGGACATCTAAAGGATGCAACAAACCACAGGGAACACGGTGTTCAGCCTTTACTTGCTAACACGCTAGGCACTTAGCCACAAAATTTTCCACTTCCCGTTTCACCCCAGGCCACCAAAATTGTTCCCTTAGGCTTCAGTACATTTTTGAAACTCTCGTATGTACCTCCAAGTCTGAGCTACAGAATTCACAGAGAACTCACTCATGCATCGCCTCCGGAACAAAAAACCTTCCATGAAAAAGAATCTGATATCGGATGTCCTCTGAGCATCCTTTTGGAGAGTTTCCCTAATCGATACTATCCCGCATTACTTCCACCTCTATGTCTCCCCACTGAGACTCTTCCACCTGCTGCAACAAGGAGGACTGCACTGTCATCTGAAACAAACATCCTCTAACACCCTCTACCCTTGCATCCAAGTGCAAGGAAACCAACTCTACCATCGTGTTCCAAGCATCAGCGGATTCCTGAACCACTTCCTTATGCGACTTCCTGCTCAGGGCATCATCCACAACGTTGAACTTAAATTTAGTGTAAGAGATCTCGAAGTCATAGTTTTGGAGAAACTCAACCCATCTCCGCTGCCATAAGTTCAGGTCACGCTGGGAGAAGATATAACGTAAGATATTGTGATCTGAGAAGACCACAAAGTGATCCCCAATGAGGTAATGTTTCCACAAATTCAGTTCGAACACTACTGCTGCAAGATATAGGTCATGGTTGGCATAGTCACGCTCGTGAGGGTGGAACGACCTAGACCCATAACAAATCATACCCTTCTTCTGCATCAGTATGAACCCCAAACCAAGGCCAGAAGCATCACAAAACACCTCATACCACAACCCTTACTCTGGAAACCTGAGTACCAGAGCACTGGCCAACTTCTCCTTTAGGTAGTCGAATTCTTTCTGACACTACTCGCTCCATTGGAAGACCTGGTCCTTCCTAGTCAAAGCTGTAAATGGAGAAGAAACTCGAGATAAGTCTAAAATGAACCTCCGATAATAACCTACCAACCCCAGGAAACAACGAACTTCTGCCATTCTCTTGGATGCCTCCCAAGAAACAACTGTCTCTACCTTCGACAGGTCCACTGAAACTCCATGCTGAGACTCTACGTGCCCAAGGAAGTGTACTTCTTGCGTCAAGAACTTACACTTCGAAAATTTCCCATAAAGCTGGTGGTGTCGAAGGACATCCAAGACAGCCCTGAGATGCTCAAAATGATCCTCCTCTAATATTGAGTAGGTTAGGATGTCATCGATAAACACAATGACAAACCTGTCCAGAAACTCTCGGAAGGTAAAGTTCATAAGTCCCATGAACACAACTGGTGCATTCGTAACTCTAAACGGCATTACTTCAAACTCGAAGTTCCCATACCTGCACCTGAAATCCATCTTCGAGATGTCACTATCCTTTACCCTCAGCTGATGATATCCAGATCGTAGATCATTCTTAGGAAACCAACCTGCTCCCCTCAGTTTGTCGAAGATATCATATATCCTTGGAAGGGGGTAACAGTTATTGACCGTTACCTAATTCAACCATCGATAGTCTATTCATAGCCTGAGACCACCATATGCCTTATTCACGAACAAAACTGGAGCACCCCATGGCAACATGCTGGGTCGAACCAAACCATTCTCCATCAGATCATCAATATGAATCCTCAACTCTCGCAACTCTGAAGGTGCCATCCGATAAGGGGCCATCGAAATCGGATGCGCACCAGGCTGTAAGTCTATCCCGAACTCAACGTCGCATCGGGGGGGGGGGGGGGGGTAGAGTCACAACCTCCTCGGAAAAAAACATTGAGGAACTCCCCAACAACATATGGAACATCCATCATCTCTGTATCAGCTGAAACCACTAATAACCCGCCTAACAAGGAAAGGGGAGGCTTCACATGCCGAATTCCCACCTGATAGCTCCTCTAGCCAACAAAAGCTACACGCTGCCCATCCACGTCAGAGAACATGAATCTTCTTCGGAAGCAGTCAATAATGGAACTAACAGAAAACAACCAGTTGATGCCTAGGATGACATCGTATGGATGCATCTGTAGCAAAAGAAGATCCCCACTAGATCGATGAGGTCCCAACGTCATCCCACATCCTTGGAAAACACAATATACACTGGTCTAAGCTCCAACTGGTGTACTCATCACCAGTGGTATGAAAAGTCTCTCTACATCTAGATCCGAAGAATGGGATAGACTGCGTGCAAAAAAGGAGTGTGAAGCTCCCAAATCGAACCAAGCAGAACGAGAGTGTTGAACAAAAAAATCATACCTCGCACCACCTCTGGTCCTGTCAGAGCTGCCAACTCTACTTCATGCAACTATCCATGCCTAGATCCTCTGCCTCTCTGATGTCGACCACCTCCCTGACCATGCCCTGGTTGAGGTCCCTGAGGAGCACCCTGAAGTCGGCCTCCTCATGAAAAGTCTTCCCTCGGAGGATCAGGGTCCTGCTGCTGCTGGAAGGGTCTCGCCGGCAACTAGTGCTGCTGAAGCAGGCGCTAAACCTTCCCAACTCCACCGTACTGAGATCGGGTCAAGCACAGACTCTGAATGTGCCCGAGAACTCCGCAAGAAAAACACTTCGGTCCTGGGCTCGTGGAAAAGGGACGAGGACCCGAAGATCTGAACTGGAACTGCTGGGGCCTGCTCCCTACTGGCCTGAATCTGGAAGGTCCTATCGTAGGAGACCTTCTGCTGACTGCCTTCCCATTCGACGAACACGGTTGGATCCCCTCTCGTGGTGCACCTCCCTGCGAGTGACTCCTCTCTACAACCTCTAAATTCTTCTGTACTGTCAAGTACATCGGAATGGTGAAGGGGTTGATACCATACTGGAGCGAAGGACGAAGCACCTCCTCCAAACGTCTCGCCCGAGACTCTTCATCCGGAAAGAGATCAAAAGCAAAGAATATGAGACCCTTGAACTTTATCCCCAATTCTCATACAGACATACTCCCCATCTAGAGGGAGAGTAACTCCTGCCACTTCTCTGCCTTGATCATGGAAGAAAGGAATTCCTCTCAGATCTTCTTCTCACGGTCAGCCCACAAAACCTCTTCCTCTGACCTCTCCACGAGGTAGAGCGTCCACCACTGATGTGCCGCACCTCTCAGATGACTGACTATGAGGGGAACCCAGTACTCCCTCGGAGCATGGATCAAATTAAAAGCAATCCCTAGCTCCTCAAGCCACCCCTCCATCTCCATATCCGAAGTACTACCCTCGTACTTCTTGAGGGTTTATCGCTGGAATGAACGGAGAGTCTTCTGCCACTGATCATCATCCTCCTCTCGGTCAATCCTCAACTGATCGACCACCTGAATCTTCTAGGCCTCGACTGTCTGATTCACCCGGGGATGATGTCTAGGTTCCATAGTTTACGGTAAACAAAGATCGCCTAAGCCCGAGTAGTAAGGAAAATTCTCAAGGTTTCATTTTATCACTTTATTTCAATTTCTTTCCTAGAACACCCAAATGAAGTAAAACACAAACATGATGATGCATGTACCTTCCCTAGGGTCTCTACCCTGCAATCAATGTAGTCTCACTTGGTCGTTCGGTAGGCTCAGAGTCCTTGCATCGAATCAAGGGGGCCCTAAAACCCCGTGTCCTAGCCGGTCTTCCCTGGCCTATGTCACACACCAAGATCACCTAACACTGTTGCCCTACCATCCCATGAAATCCTTACTGTGTCTAACTCCACACTCCATCCTATCTCTCAACCATCACCTTTAATACCATTCTGTCATGACCCCCTCCAACCAATGATTCCCCTTCTGAGCTGGCAATGGAGAAAGAGAGATAATGACCCCCCGAGTCCCACCTCTAGTAGGCCTCGGGGTGGCGACTAGCACCAAGGGAATGAGTTTTCAAAAATATGGGAGGCATTAACCTTTTTATTATTTAAGATTGGTAAATATGATGAGTCAATCACCAAAATAAAAAGGAACAATTAAATGAAAATAATCCCACACCAATCCCACATGCATGTTTAAAAAATTCTGAAACAAAGTACAATTACAAGAAAACTCAAAAGTACAATACCAAAAGAAACCAGAGTACAACAAACTGCAGAAACTCCAACTGTCCTGACTAGTAGGGTCCCACACGGCCCTGGTAGTCCTCCTGGAAACCTAAAAGTAATCTTAGGGTGAGCATACAAGTATACTCACTAGGGAAACCTAAAGCTCTCGTGCACAGGTGGGGAGACCTCCTAATGTCCCGTGAGAACAACATAAGAACCCAAAACCTAGCAAGGAATTATATCCACCCAACCTCATCATCCACGCTCACTAAAAACACAAAACAACAGGTAATAGTATATAAGAACATGGTATTTGGTACCCCATACCATTTCCCGCCACTAGCTAGATACTCTTCCTAACAATGAATGGCCTGATGCTACCACACTCTTCCTGCTCGCACACACCTGGGCCCCAAAAACTACATATCCCGCCCGCACACACCTGGGCCGCAAAATCCACATATCCTACCTACACACACCTAGGCCTCACAAACCAAAATCATATTCCCGCCTGAACACACCTGGACCTCATCCCGAAGGTTCTTGGGAACAGTAAACCTACCTGAAGAGTCTTGGGCTAAGAATCACACCAATCGAAACCTGCCCGAAGAGTCTAGGGCGTAAGGTCGCCTCAAGCCATCACAACCTATAGAAGAAGGAGCAGGAATGAGCTACTAACTAAGGGGAAAACACCCTCTCCCATGAAATGGGAGTGTTCGACACTATGTTCTCAACATGGATGGGGTGCGAAAAAACACAAAGATACAGATACATATATGTATAGAAAACACACATCCCAACCTTTGGATTCTAAATAGAGAAACTGAGCACGTTCCTCAGTACTGCTACTACGAAGCATGCATACAACAAACAATCCCAACCCCATTTAGGTTTTCATGTTTTAACAGTATTAGATTATTAGTTCCTTAACTACTGGGCAATTATCAAACCAGATCAAGTGTTTCGTAGAAAAACCCTGCCAACCACAAATCAAGTTGGATAGAACACAAGCAACACAAAACCAACATATTTATCATCAACCAATCCCCATTGATTATTCCTGCGTTTAATTCATTATCGTTCCCCACAGTTCATTTATCAACCTTCCACTTTCTTTTAATATCACAACCCATTACTGCAGCCCTACTGCCACTATAACCACATCTCCACAAACGTATCACAAAATAAGGCTTGTGCCACATCATTGACCCTTTAATATCATTTACCACAGCCCCACTGTCCTATTCGTAATAACCTAGGATTCACCCCTCTTTTTCACACACCATGTAACCAAACCAACACCCACATGTTTATTATTCCATTTTTTTCAACCGCGGTGATCAAACAAGGGTTCCAGATATTCATTTAACCAGCCAACTTTATGTGATAAACTAATTTCCATATTCCACAGAGTTTCCATCCACAAAACGGTCTATAAAGATAGGGAAACATTTAATTTCACAATAAAAGGCCCCCAACGCCCGTGATTTTCAGTGGGCATAAGCCTATTCAATTCACAACAGAACAATAGGATAAACAAATATAAACATAACAACTTTCCCATCCACATTATTTATGCCAGTTATTATCTTCATTAAACTAGTTCAACTATGTCTTGTGAATGCAAGAGGAAACCCATCCCCCATGATGCACAAATTAGAGAGATGAAGGTAAAATCCCTACCTCAACAGGTTCTGATCACCAGGCTCCCCCAGATCAACTTTAGAAGACGTCCGTCGGCGTCTGTCGCTTCTGTCAGAACCCGACAAAAACCTCCTCGGGTGGAAGCTAGGGAGGAAAGGCCGAAGGGAAAACAACAGATCCAAGATCAGAAGTTCTGCGTCATCGTTACGATCTCATGTCCACTAACAGATCGTAAATCGGAGCTCAAACGAAGAAGCTACGGAAGAAAGGAGCTTTGGAGTCTCTGAGGAGGGCTCCGCTTGAAGGAATGTGGAGGAGAGGAATGATTTGAAAAGGAGGAGAGTACCCCTCCTTTTGTAGGCGAGAAAAACTAACGTACACAAAATGTACTTATTTGTACACGGTGTGTACTAGGATATTCCACACGGTCGCCACGTGGCTTCCAACATGACATTCAATGCGGCACACGGCCGTTGACTGGAAAACACACGGTTGTAGGGTAATTCATACGTGGGGAGAAACTACACGGCGTGTAGGATGGGCTACATGGCGTGTACTTATTTATTTCATGCAGCGAGGACATGGCTTCAACATGGAACACGACCATTGACTGGTCAACACATGGTTTGAGGGTAATATGTACGCAGGTAGAAACTACACGGCGTGTATGATGGGTTACACGGTGTGTACTTATTTATCTCACGTGGCATGGACACGACTTCAACATGGGGTATACTCGGCAAGGTGGTACAAGGCGTGTACTCACACTACACGGTGTGTAGTCACAAAATTATGAAAAGTGTGGGAAAAGTCCATTCTACACTCCAGAACACTTCATAACCCTATTTTCGACAAAGGAATGGGCCAGAGAGGTCTGGGCCATTACAATATCCTTCACTGGAATATGATAATTAGACAAAGAAACATGCTGGACTGCGATAGAGTTATTCCAAAAGAAAAAACTTGCTGGTTGACTTGATCACCATGAATGAAGTGCTGAAAACCAATTTTTTTAGAAAAGTCATGGATTTTATAATGTTATTGGTTTAAATTAAGGATAACGACCAAATACACATATCTACATCTGCGTTTTGACACCAAGAAATAGAACTTAAACCTCAGATCCAGTTCTAAATCATTCTAAATATGGTAGGAAATCATTAAAGCTGGAGCCATTGTGCTTTTTTACCCCAACACAGAGGAGAACTTTGGGATGGTAGAAGAAGAATAAATCTCTCTCTTAATTTGGAATTGGGTATGAAATACGCTTGAAGATGGAGAAAAACTTGTGGAATCATACACCTGCGAAAAAAAGTCAAGAGCTATTTTATAAGGGCATAGAAATGGGGGTGAAAGGAAGGGGGACTTGAACCTTCTCCATGACATTACTAACAAAATGGATTTTGGGTAAGATTATATATTGACCAATGCAGATGAAAGCCTCCAAAAAAACCTTCAATTCCTCATATTTTGAGGGATGACCTAGTGAGGGATGGAAGAGAACCAAGTCAGTGTAGGTATTGGTGGTGGTAATATACAAGGTGACTAGGGATTAGGGGTCTGATAAATGCTGCACAGGGGAAGAAACTACTAAATGGGTCAGAGGACCATGAAATAAGGAAGAGTGCTCCTACAGGGAAGTCGAATGTTGATTTGGGGGAGAGGCTGAAGAAGGGGGATGAGGGTTTGATATTGGAGGGGTGTGCAGATTCTTTGGGAAGGGATTGTATGACTTGGAATCAACCTTATAGAAAACATGAATGGAGTGGCCCTACAACTTTCATGTTGTATAACAATGAGCCGGTGAGAGATACAAAATGTCTTACCACCAGGCCATTGAGTAACCATCCATGAGAAAAATGCAGGGTGGGGGAGGAAGGGAATAGTTAATTTTAACTCAAATATGGGATATCCCCACATTCTAGAGATGTAGAGTCCTATCATTTGCGCATTGGAATGATGAAAGGGAGTCTCTGATTCCATGAAGGATGGAAAGGTTGTGAAATGGGAATCGGAGGTCGGGTAGATTTTCCCAGTCCACTAATAGTACATAATATTTAACGAAGTGAGCATCTATGGACCGCCTAAAGAGGTTAAACAAAATGTTTCCAATGAAAAAATATTTCTAGGACCATGCTTTCATGATATCACTACGTGAGGATACCATGAAAAAAAATTATTTGTGAATCAGAAATGAAACCCTCACCATTGATTCAATATACTAAGGAAAAAGTGAAATTATAAAAGAAGTATATATGATGTTTATCCAACCCAAAGCAAGAAACCATGGTCCATCAATGGAAATACACAACCAAATAAAATGATTCTGAAGGAAAATTGACAACTAGGACGTCGTCGAAATAGGTCATCTTCATTGAATCTAAATGTATATCAGGGATGGAGGGGAGAGGTGATGAGTGAGAAATCATGGGATGGAGAAGCGCCTCCTTTAGCGAGGGGTATTTTGGAACCATGAAGGAGGAAGGATGGACAACCACATCCAATGGATCTGATAGGACGATGTAAAATGGGAGAGCAAGAACCAAATAAAGTTCATTTACCGCCAAAGATGGGATCATGAGTGACACGACTGGTAGGGGAAATCGGAATGGCGAGGATGGATACATTTGAAAATGTAGAGGTGTGTGGGGAGCGTTATCTAAGATCATAATGTTGATATCCATCCCTATAAGTAAATTTTTTTCTAGTTTAATTCCCCTATTTGATTTTCTTGTTTTTTTCTTTGTTTTAATCAAACCAGTTTCTATTTTCTAAAATATAATGAAAAATTTAACTATGATTTTTTCTTCAATTTTTAATTTATATAATCTTGTTTATTTGAGTAAATCTATTTAACAAGTTGGAAAGTATTTTAAAAAATATTTTTAACTATGTTTTTTTCAAACTTATAAGAATATTTTCGAAAAGAACAATTTATGAATTTCTATACTTTTAATTTAACTAGACTTTTTTTGTTAAATTTGTGGAAATTTTTTTAAATGATTTTAAACGATTTTTTTTAATTTGAAACACAATTAATTCCCATTATAATTTTCCATTGGTACCAATAAAATTTTATTTTTATGGATTAATTAATTATTGTTATATAACCTTTCTACCATATAATACGATTGTATATATTTGGTTAAAAAATGATTCAATGTGAAAAATATTTTTTATTAAAATAATATTATGAATTGAAATTTATAAATCATTAATTTATTATAATGTATAATAAAATGAATTTCTAGAAATTTATTAGTTTAAAAAAAATTACATGAGTAATAAAACAAAAATAATGGAGTTCGCAACATGATATCTTATGTTTAGTTTCAAAATTTATAATGTTCCCTTGTTATCCCTACTCAAAATAAAATATATGAGGGGTCCCTTTATTCATTCGATTTCCCATAACATGTGCATAATAATACAATTTATCTCATTTACCTCTTGGACATTATAGGGTCTTTACCCATGTTTTGATGATTATTATTTTAATTAATTTGTTTTAAAACATCCCTTTGATTATCCATCTTCCTTACCCTCTTTATCTGAGGTCCTAAGGTGCTATTTCTAATATTTGGTTTTTTGTACTTGATATAATTAGGATATTTCTAATTTTATGGTCCCAAATCATACTTTGTGGGTCCTTTTTCATCACATAGGTGTTATAAAATTCTATCTTGTGAATTCAGTTGATTGTGGTAGGTTTATCCATGTATAGTATTTTTAATTTAAAGGTACAATTTGTGTCTTAATTCTACCTATAAGTTTCTATTTGTGAAATTGGATCCAGAATGTCTTTTTTCAGGAAATATTTTTTCATATAAACTATTCCTACCAAGTGTTTTTTAAAATTAGTTACATGTTTTTTATAGTATTTTATGGTTAATATGTTTTTTATTAATCAAAATATTGCAAAGGAAGGAAACTCATGATTTTTGAAATTTCAGTCAAAATTATGGGTGGGTTTGGTTTATAATTCCTTCCAATGCTTTGGTGGTGTATTATAGATATAGTTTTAATGATAATTTTAGAACATTGTTTATATATAGTGGTTATGAAGATCTGATTAACACTGCTAAAAAAGATATTTATTGATGTAAGTTTACCCTAGAATTGATCCCCTACAAATTGTTGTGTAGAAACTATAGTGATGTTGATATTGTATAAAATTAATGAAACTATCCCAATTATAAGATGTATTTATTATTTTATTATTCATATTTGAAAGGGGGATCATCTATACAGGATGGTCAGAGGTTAGCATGTGTAATAATTCTCTTTTTTCATATGTTTGTATAAATCATTTGGATATTATTGTGATTAATTTGTAAATTGATTTATCTATGTTATATTTTAATGATCAAGTTAACTGAAAAAACATAGACAGAAAGATATAATAAGTACCTACTAATCATTTAAAAACTACTATCTATCATTCCTTAGAGTTCCTGTTTGGAATTGATGAAGCACTACCAATATTTTTGATTCATATTTAAAATTTATATGAACTAATACACACTCTATACAATTAGATTACATCACTATACATTCTAGGAAGTGATACACTATGCCTTTTAGTTTAATGTTATTATTTAAAAACATAAGATAGTATTTGGATCTTAGTGTTCCTTAATCTCACTCACTTGAGGAATTTTTCCATGATTTTGAGTTTTTTCAATACATAAGTGGATGTATTATTTTTTACATATGATTTCATGTATTAATTTATTCCCACTTTTGTTTCTTTTGATTTTAGTTTGTTAGAATTTATTATGTCATTTTTTTAATCTTTTTACTTCTAGTTTTCAAAGTATTATTTTCATATGTATTTTTTATTCTTTTTAAATATTTTATAACATATTACAATTTAGAATATTTACATTTATTTCATTAATGTGATTAATTATAATGTATGATACTGATTCACTTCTCCATGTTCATTTTTATAATGGTTTCAATTCTTTATTATAATAAAATGTTGAATTATATACCCTTGATAAAATGATATTAAGTGATGGTCTCATGGGAATTTTTTAATTAGATTAAAGACTTTACAAGCATATTGGTATTTTAAAATTGCTTGAAATGGGTTTATTTTAAAATTATGTGCATGTAGTGTGGAGTGGATACCTACTAGGTATTATTTTCAGAAACATATCATAATTAAGGTTTATTATATATTACACGTGGATATAAAATATTTTATTTCGGTTCTAGTTCAATTCTAGATCATTTTTTGTTATGATTCCACGAAATGATTCATTTTTCTTAATAAACTGAACGGGTGTGTAGGGACTATATTAAAATTTAGTAGTATATTATTCATATATATTGTTCCACATCAATATTTTTATTATTATGAATCTATATTTATGTTGGAAATTGTATTTAAATATTACATTGGATTTATCTTAGGAACATTGGTTATGGTTTTTTTATTTTGTTTATAAATGATGAGTTATACTATTGCTTTATTCCTATTTTGGTTTCACTTATTATTGATGTTTTTATTTTGAATATCTGATCATATAAATTATGGAGTGGTCATGCTGAAAATCCATGTGTACATTCTGTGTTATTATTATCTCATTAGGAGTTATGATTCCCACTAGAAAAACTTTGATGCACGTGCACTAGTTAGTTACCTATGATGATCAAGATTGTTATTCAATATTAGGGATATCATATGTAGGTTCATGAAAAAATTGTATTAAGTCATAGTTGTTATTTGGGGAGTCATAATAGGAAATAGACAGGACTATAGAAGATAAACAAATGGATATGAATATGTTTATGGATAACAATTTTAGTACTAAACCTTGAGTTCCTAGGGAAGTTAGGTATATATAATTCTAGTTTCAATAAGTATTTGTATATTTTATCCATACACACATGTATTTGATCACAGAAGGGTGTGGGTTTATATGTTTTTATTTTATATATGTTTCTTAATGTCTCAAGCTAATCTTATGGATTGATTATGATAGTAATTAGTGTTGTTTATATGATCTAAAATTACAATTTCCCTTGTTAATTTTAATTCTAAGATGAACTAGGATATCTTCCTTAAGGTAATATTGTAATTTAATTGTTTTTGGATTAATTTTTTATTTTGTGACTTTTGGTGTTCATTTTTTCAGAATATGAATTTTATAATCCTATGGTATTTAACAAAGTATTATTGAATCATAAAGAAACCAAAAGATAATTTCAATTGTTGTGTTCTAGTGGGAGGTTATAAAACTATTTTTTTTAAAATTTAGAAGGTTTCAATGTAGTAATATAGTGATAAAAACAAAATAAGGAAAGGTATGGGATTTGAAATATTGTAGTGGTTTTGTTTTAGAATTTATAATGTTTTAATGTGCTGTAAAATATTTTATCTAACCCGAAAAAATATTTATGCGCATCTTTTAATTTTGTCAAATTGTTTTAAAAAAATGAATATTTTAATTTATGAATTAGCATTTGTATTTTATTTATGGATATGTGACTCTTAGGTTGTGTTGAAAAAAGTTAGTTGTATTTTAAATATTTGTAATACAAAAAATGGATAGGGAGTTTTGTAAATTTAATATCCATAAAATAAGATGCATATATCAAGTCAAATAACTTATTTTTTTTGGAAAAAAAATGAAATGGGTTACTAGTTAATTTTAAAAATTATTTTACTTTAGTAAAGGATATATAATTTTTCTATCTATAATGGGTTTAGATATGTTTAGTTTTATCTTATTATCCACGTCATGGTATCTTAAAATAAAATAAATATGTTAATAAAAATGATTATTTTTATATTACCCTTTTAAAGAAATTCGGTGGTTGGAATTAAAAGGGTTTTGAGTCCTTTTATTTGTTGTTTCAATATAAAGATACATTTCCTGGTGTTTGGTGTTAAAAAAGGTGTGATGTGTTTTGATTAAAACCATTCTTCTATTATTATACTAACATGTGTTTGTTTTATGTTTAATTATATTTAATATTGGAATTTCAAAAAATGCATTGAATGAATGATTTATTTTAAAAATATAGTTTTTAAATTCACTCTTTTCTATATAAGTTTTTTTCTCTTGAATAATTTATAATATTTATCATTTTTAATCTATTGGTGAACTTTTTTGTAATTTTTTTTGAAATTAGACATATCTTTACATTCAGGAGTGATGTAAAAGTCATATTATGTGTTTGAAATTTTTTCTAATAAAATTAATATGGAATTATTGTTTAGGAATTTGTGGTTTTGTTATAAATTTAATTTTGACGATATCAATGTGTTTTTGTTGATATTTTTGTGTAGATACAAAATGATGTGATTTCTAGTTTTTCTTTTCATTTATTCCATGATTGATGTTTAACTGTGTAAAAAATATAATTTCAATGAAATATGATTTATATTTTGTGATTTTATTTCGATTTTTTGTATTTATAAATTTTTATGCTTTAAGGGTTTTTCATATTATCAATAGTACGATGATTTATATGGTATATCAATCTAGAGAGAAAATGACTTCATTATTGATTCCCTTATAATTTTATTTATCTTTGTTAATGAATTTACATTTGTTTAGTTGAATATTTGAATGATATTTTTTATTGATAATAAGATAAAAAATAAATGGGGGGGTGATCCCCACCCGTGAATAATTTTTTAATAAATAATTTTTCAATGTTTTATATATTTTTTTCTATATATATTGAAATATCTGTTATGGTGTAACTGTTTTAATCCAATGTAATAACATAGGAATTTCTTTCGATATAATGTTTTTAGGATTGGGAGGATTTTAAAACCAAAATTTCATTTTCATGTGTTAAAATATTAATTTAAATATCTTATCTCAATTTATTAGTATCTATATTTTTGAATTGAGTTTTTGTGTTTTGTAGTGTTATTTTATTTTAGGCTAGTATTTGGTCATGTAGTGCCTAAGGGGAATCATTATGTGATGCATGTTGGAAATGTCTGAAAATGGATACGTTCAGAATATAAGGTCACTCCCTATATAAAAGTTATGTTTACATAATCGTGTACCCCCATACATAAGGTTTTCAGACGTAGTGAAAAAATTCAAGTGATGGTTTGAAGAAGTAAATCCATGCCATAATGAGGGGGTACTATAGTCACTATACATAAGTTTCATATTATTAATAAAATTTATAAATATTAGGGATACCATATGATTTAAATGGAGAAGAAATGATATTTTATAAATTGGGAAATTAGTATTTCAAAAGTTATTAGATTCTGGAAGGTATCAAAGGATGTCAAAAAGTTAAATACTGAAGTATTTTCATAGAATGAGAGTTCAAAAGTTAATATTGACATGAAATATGAAAATGGAATGCATAACAATGCATGAACATGGGTAATTTTCATGGATATGTATTTATACATTAGGGTCCCCCCATATTCTAAAAATACAGTTATGTCCTAGAATATAAGGGAATTACACTAACATAATAATTATAAGTGATGGTTTTAGATGTCAGTATTACCACTAAAGGGAATTAAACGGTTATGTATTTTATGGTTTCATGATGTTCGGTAATCTTTAAGATTCCCATATGATCTGTATGTGTTTCTTCCCTAATAAAAAAAATTTACCCATTTTTCATAGATGAAAATATCTCAATCTCTAGAATGAATCATATTATACAATTAGTAGGGGTCCTGCTAATCAAAAAAAATATAATTGATAGTCCTTAAGTGTTTTATGAATTGTATCCTCTATATTATATGATATTATTCGATATATTTTGTTAATAATGATTCAAACATAATTTTTTTTATTAAATTAAGTTTATAATTTTAAAAACAAAATTTTATAGTTTTTTTATAAACTGTAATGAATTCTATTTTTGGGATGTTGCTTTTTATATTTGATTATTGGAGAAGGAACGATGTAATAATATATGGAATCACACCATGATTACTTATGTTTAGCTTCAAAGTTTAGAACAATCTCATATTTCCTCGATAAATATTAATATCTCGCGGGGTTACTTTTTTCCATTAATTTTATTTCATCATCCCAAGAATCATCACCCACTAATTATATACATTGTATTGGAATTTAAGTGGATTTAATTCTTGATTTTGTAATTAATCTTATTGGTAAAGTGTTTTAAACCTATACCACTGATCTATTTCCTCCTTCACCTAATCATCTCATGAACTAGGTTGGTCTTGGAGGGTTTTTTTTCATGACGTAATTTAGGTTTTTCTAATTTTAGTGTCTATAATCATTCTTTTGGGGTCCTTTTTCCAATTAGTTTTGTAATAAAAACCGAGATTTAAAATTCATCAGATCAAGTAAGATTGACCAATTCATAGAGTTTTTTATTTAAATACATGATTTATTACATATTTATACATTTTTATTTATATTTTGGAAAAGGGGATTCCCCATGTTTCTATGCTTAAAATTTTATTTCATATAATCTATGCATACCAAGTGTTCTTTTAAATTTATTATATGTTTTTTTCCAAATTAATTTCATTATTATGGGGTTGTTTTCTTTATTAAATGAAATCTATAGAAATAAACAACTTGGTTTCTATTTTTTTAATTATTAAAGGAGTGTTTTATTTATTTTAATTTTTTAAATTCTTGGGTGAGGCTTCCATGATTTAATTTTTAAGAATGATTTTATAACCCGGTTTATCAAATTTTTTGTGAGGTTTAGTTATTAAAACAACCCCAACATTTCATACAAAAAATTACATTATTATATATGAATATTAAATACATTTTACAAACACGCACTCAGTGATTTTAAATGATTAATTTAGTTGGAGAATAGATACAAAATAATTTTATTTAAAAATGCTGTTCAAAATATCTATAAGATATTTACACATAGTACCTTTTGTAGAAATACCCTAATAAAACCATTCTTCATTACAACGGGAAAGGAAACATAATAAAGGGTGAGATCAGATGCTCAATATAGCTAAAATTGAGAGATATGAATTAATGATCATCTAGAAACATAGGATACCCATATGGGTACGAGATTATGAAAATTACATAAAAATTACATTCCCTATATATAATGGATCATAAACATGATTTATGGAAGAAATCATCTTTATTTCAAAATACATGAAACATAAGAGTAAGAAATACCCATCAATCATGATATATATGTTCATATCAAAATAGTGTGGTGCCATAAAATGTATATTTCCATTTTATATATCATTTATAACTACTAAGACCCTCTATTCATACTGTATTATGAATCTATACTTATTTCCCATATCAAAAAAGACCAGGCATAACCACTTCCATCCTATAGTAAAACAATCATGTCAACTTGTTTCCAATATTGGATCAAGAACATCAAATTTTTCCCAATGTTATCATAGGAGATATAAAAAATAAACCAATGAATTGGAGTTATATATAATTATTGGCCCACCAATCACATAATTAACTTGAAAAATAAGTGTTCCATATAATCATAATAACATTTATTATATCATCACATCATAACCCATGAAAATTAAATAGGTTTCTTAAACATTTCATCAACTCAACATATAATAAACCAGTAGAATAAATGGGTTCCATAAAAATCTCAACATCATAATCATAAGACATTCAGAGAATGAATATGGATGTCAAAACTAGACCATATCCTTGATCAAATAATGTCCACATTAATTTATCTTATCATAAATGAAAATTCAATTTAAATAATCACAAGAATATATCATAAAGATAATAACATTTTACTTTTGATTTTTTTGAAATAACCTAATTTCACAAATATTAAGTATAAAATTATAAGGCTTACATGAATAGATATGTGATGATGGTTAAAAATTATATTTGAGTCATATAAGTTAAATGAAATAAATACTTTCACACTTGTAAAAATTCAAATTAAGGCACCTCATTCATAATATGACAAGAATAAAACCTTTTAAAGATATTTTAACAATTATATAATAGATAAAAATTAATTTAAGCAATCATTTTATATTATTAAAAAAATTATTTAAAACTTTTTTAAAATATGGATATGGGAAATAATGTTTTTGAACTAAAGAGGTAAATAATGTTGGGTTTTCCCTTAAAAAATTGTTTAAATAACATGAATAAATGAAGTGAAGAAAAAGAGATGAAAATTGGTATTCATATGAATAAAATATAGGAGAATATAAAGTAAATATATTTTATAGACATGGATAATATAAATTTCTAGATGGAATTTCAACCACCAATAACCCTGAATAAAATTTGATCGAAAAATAAATCCATTACCACAAGTCTCAGATTTATTTGTTCGTGTTTAAACATCTATTATAATAAAAATATTTATTTATATAAGTATTATAGAACCATATTCACATATATTACATAATTTATGATTTATTTATGATATATTGTAAATTGGTTATTAAAAATTTATATTAAAGTCACTCTTCTGGGTGATACTTGCTTCATTATTCAATCACATTTCGTTTTAAAAGCCCTAGTCCCTATACATTTATCACGGTTTTATAAATTCCATAATTTGAATCATGATATATATATACATATATATTATGAATCCATAAATGTTATAAATATTTAAATTAATCGCACAGTTCCAGGTAGTGGTATATCGTTCATATGCATAAAGGATGTTTTCAATTTTTGATGCATGGAATGAAATAAATTAAAATTATAATTCATATTTAAATAATCATTATTATATCATATAAAACATATATATTTATAAAATATATTATTTATACCATCCCTGTAAATAAGAGATGAAAAATGAATCATATCTCTTCATGATGGTGGTAGTCCACACAAACACATGAGTGATGTTAACATTTTCTAGTGATCTATAACATATAATTTTAGATATTATATTATCATTCCCATAGAATAATTATATCATTAATATAATATAAACATTAGACCCATCATAATAATCATCTATGAAATATGGTGATGTAAAATTAACAGAATTATACATTCTTTTCCCATTTGATAGAATATAAGATGAATAATGGTGTTATCCCAATAATAATATAATTTAAATATATTTTCTTCACATAATTTATTATTTAATGAATAATATCTTATATTGGTATGTGTTAAAAGAAAAATAAGAAAGGAATTTATCTATTAAGGTAATTGCCACTCCATTGAAACAACTCCTTTAGATCTCCTTTTATAGACCATAAAGTTGGTATTTTGGGAAGATAAGAACTCCAGGATTTTTAGATGGGAGTAAATAAGATATTTTAATGTGTTTTTTAAGTATAACAATTTCACATAGGTGTGAATAAGATAAAATATTCATGGACTTTTATAATTTAGGGGAGAGACATTCTTGGGATTTCATAATAGATTAAAATATGATAATATCATTCTCTAAAAAAATGATTCCAAATGTAATGTGATTAAAAGGTAATATATTATGATATTTAAATCTTTTCATCCAATAAAATTAGTATAGGATTATGTGGTGTTTTAAAATATATCTTTTGGTTTAACCCCTTTCATAACATATTTTATCTTTAACCAGAGTATAATATTTTTCACTCTTAATGGGATATAATTTTACCTATATATTTATAATTGTCTCATCATTTGTCAATTGATTAAATTATGAACTAAATTTTAACCACTACTCTAATAAAAAAATATTTTTATTTTATTTAAACAATTTAACAAAATAATATTTTTAGAAAATATCATTAATGTCAATTATGACTATATTCAATTAATTTGACATAAAAGGAATAAATAAAATGTTGGAATTATAATATAATTATTTTACACAATAATTTAATTTAATTATCATATTAAAAATTCATGGAAAAATATAATAAAATCAAATTATATCAATTTCAATAATTCTAAGATTATGTATTTTATTTTTATGTTCATTGATTATATACTATATCGATGTTACATAAGTATTTGAGGGGATTAGATAACTACTAAAATTGTAAATAAGTTTATATGATGAAATAATTTAATTATTCTCAAAATAGATATTTATTATTACTCAAAACTACCCTTTGTCCTTATGTGGACACATAACAAATATTTTAATGTATGATATTGAAATTTTTTATTTTTCTTGTCTTGAAATTTTATATAGGTCATATTCATGGAAAATTTTCACTTAAAAAATTAATATTAAAGAATAATGTGATAATATTTTAATTAATTTCATCAAATAATTATTAAGATGAAAAAATGGTGACCATAACATTTAGTTGTAATATAGTTTAACATGATTTATACTATACTAAGGTGTTAAATTTGATAGTTGTTACTATTCATAATTCCTAAAAAAGTATCATATTTAACTAATTTGGACTTCTTATTTCCAAAATATAGAAATATTTTTTAAGGATTCAATTAATATATGTTAAATAAATAATTTTTAAAATAATCATGCAAAACACCATGAATACATCTTTATAGAAAAATTAATTTTATGACAAAAAACATGATTTATTCTTATGAAATGCCTAGTAATGGTATTAGATCATGCTTGAAACAATTAATTGAATATATAATATATAAATTTCATTAAGATCATTCACAAATTGCGAATCATTTAAATTAATTTGATATAAATAAATTGGGTGTGATTTTTTTTAGAAATACATCTCCTTTATTATCAAATGTTTTTTCCTTTAAGTAATTAATAAGAAATGAATTAAATTTAAAAATATGTAATCCATAATTTTTTCATAATTTTTTTGTCCTATTCAAAGCTAAAATTCCAATGACTATATAATAACATTCACACAAAATAATATAATTTTAATAGTATATATTTGTTCATTTAAGATATGTGTTATGTGAAACACAAGATGTTAATGAAATTGAATTTATTTGAAGAGAAATATTTCATAAAATGTCATAGTGTTATATTATACCCCTTCAAAATGAATTTCACCTTTTTTGTTCTATTACTCAAATAAAAATGATAAGGGGATACATATTCCTCATTACAACCTCAGATACCCATGTAGTTTCCTCAAATTTATGATTTTTCCAAAAAAACATTGACTAGTTGAGTGGAATTATTATTTTTACATTCTCTATATGATCCATAATGTCCATAGGTCATTCAATATAAGATATATCATGTTCCAGTTGTATGACCATTAAGTTCAGTACTTGTGATGGATTTGGCTTGTACATAAAATATATATAGTGAAAAAATCATGAACACGAGAGAGATTCAATGGAAGAACATAATGATAAATAACTATCCTAATATGATCAAGAAAATTAAAGGGACTAATAAATCTAGGGATAAACATTCCCTTCTATCTGAAACTCATAACCCACTTATAAGAAAATATTTCTAGAAATACATTTTCAAAAAAATTGAACTTGAGATGTTTTTGATGATTGTTAGTATAAATTTTATTTTTACTTCATACCACCTTTTATATGATGCTAAATTCATTTTACTATATCTTCTATTTATTATGTTAACTCAATAACCAATAGCTTCATTTATCCAACATCATCACAATATTTAATACTTATTTACTTCCTTATATATATGGATTAATAAGGATCCATCATAATTATTGATTGAAAGATATTTTTGTATAAAAATTATACTAAAGGAGGTTGTCAATAGAAACCACATTTGAATTATATTAAGTAAGCTCTCAACATGTATTTAATTTTCTGAATGGATCACTTGTACTAATAATGTATTTGAGGATGATATGCAATAGTAAAACTCAAAAATATATATAGAGACTACTAAGGATTATATAAAACATAGAGGTAAAACTCAGATCCTGATCAAATACAATAGAATGTTCTACTTCAATAATTTTCAACACTTCCATTATGTATAACATGGAAGGATAATCAATAGTGATATAGTCTCTGATAGATCTTAATTGTGATCAATTTTTTATGTGATTGATTATAAAAAATATTTCATTGTTACCTTTTGATATTTTTGGGAGTTTTATGAGATAAACCATGGTTATGTTTTTCTCTTTATATGCAGGTGTGGGTAATGGTGGTAATATCCCCTTCTAATTTTGTCTCTTATCCATAAATTACTGGAAAAGAAAGATGTGAGATATATAATTTTCAGTATCACTCTTTTGGTTGTCCCACTAGAAATAGTCTTTCAAATATACATAAATCATTATGCTTCCAAGATAATTTGTGAATGAATAACTCTGAGATTTATCTAATAGATCCTTCTTCAAGTCTAGTATTCATAGTAAACATACATGTTTCCTAAACATTATCGTTCCATTATAATCAAATTTAAACTCGATAAAATTCTTAACCTTCATATATAATTCCAAATCTTACTTATATGGATATTTATTCCAGACATAGATATATGGTTGAACAATCATTTGAGATAGATAATATTTCTATCATTTTATCAAAATTTGTAGAAAAATCCTTTAAAATTGTAGAAATATTTAATATTTTGTGATCGTCATCATAAATAAGATTGCATGAACCTTTTGAAAAAGGGCATATTTGACCTCATGAAATTTCCTAAGGTGGTAATATATTAATAAGTAATAACATTTAATAAACTCTGACCATATTATCTAGAGAATATTCATATATTTATTTTTTAATATATGATTTAATCAATTATGATATATAAATATGTAATTCTTTTGACCATACAAAACATTCCTCCATATCATGAATGAAAATATTAACAATTAATACTCCAATAAATATTTGGGTAATTTTTCATTATGTTTTATAAATTAAATTATGTCATAAGGTGTAAAAATATCATCATACAATATAATATATACTATTCCATTCTTTGACGCATCACTATATATTAGTGATCCTTCTTCACTATAGGGTAGTGTGAGTACAGGTTCGCGACCAACATTCTCTTTAACTCCATGAAATTCTATTAAAATTTATTTTCCCAAAGGATAATTGCTACATTAAGAGTTAACTTGGTTTTTATATTAGATATTAATGCAAATTCAATCAAAATGAAACAATAATATATGGAAAAATGAAGAAAACTATAGATATCTATCATAGTGGTCGGTCTTGAGAAATATCAAATAACTTCTATCATATAAGGGAATAATAATAAATCCTTACTTTAGGATATATTATGCACAAATGAAACATTCTGAAACCAATATTCACACTTATTAAATTTTTATTAATTTTTATCCTTCCTCAAGGTGATCAAAACAATTCATAAATAATATTAATTCCATTTCGTCATCTTTAAATATATAAGAATATCATATATAAATACTACCACAAACTGATATAGCTATTCTCTAAAGAATATATTCATTAAATCATTTAAGGTAGATGGTTATTTTATAACACTAAAAAATATAACTATAAATTCATAGTGTTCATACCTTGTATGGAATAAATTCATAGTTATATCTTCCTTATTGACCCTAAATTAATGATATAAAAAATGGAGGTCAATATTATTAAAATATTTATCTCAATGTAGTTGATCAATCAAGTCATAAATATTTGGTAGATAATATGTTTTCTATATATTTGTCTTTTTTATGTTATCTATAATCAATGAAGAGTCAGATTGATCCATTTTTATTCTTAACAAAAAAAGTAGATTCACCCAATGGTCATGTAATTGGCCAAATGAATCCCTTTCAATGATTTTCCTAGAGTTTCATTTCAATTATTGAAAATAAATTGGGGCCAATCTATATGGAGTCTTTAAAATCAGTTTAGTACATGGAATGAGTTCTATTGAGAACTCAAAATTGTGATTTGGAGTAAGACCTATAAATTATTCTGTAAATACATCAACAATCCCCAAAACATATACATATATTTGTTTTTGAGATTATCCCCAACTATCTGAGATAATTAGATGTCATTGATAAGTATTATAATCTACAAAATAAATTTAACCTTCATTGGATGATTTTATTCATCCTCACACTGATAATGGATTATGGTTTCATTTGTAATATTATTTTTGAAATTCGTTCCTCATCAACTGATATGAGATCTATTTAAAGAAAACTAATCCATTCATCAAATGAAATCAAATTCATCTAATGAGAGAATCAAAATATTTTTATAAAACACTATAACATATACTTAAACTAGAAAAGAACAATAGACATGTGATGTGGCCATTATACCATTAGGATTTTCACTACTAACACAATATCTAATTGTTGATATGGTAATTTTAAAACCTTTACAAGTTAATTAGATATAAAAGAGTTTGTAGAGATATAATCAAATAATTTATTAGTTTTATAAATTGGATGATAAGTGTACATTTAACCATGTCATTCCTATGTCCCACATTGGTAGTAATGATGATATGAGATTCCCCCTTGTCTTTTAGATTTTAAGGTTGTTTACATTGATCATCAAACAACTTAAAATTACGACAATAGTTGGAACAATTCATATATTACTTTTATTTTTTGAATTATATCATGGGTTGTTCATTACTTTGAGTATTATTCTCCTCCTTTAAATTAAATGACATATTCATCCCCTTTTATCTTGAACATGATATATGCCCTACATTTTAAAATTTATAGCAAACCCATGTTTCATTTAAATAATTACCATAATGTTTCATCCATATTTTTTGCATGTAGATGGAATTAATTTTTTTCCACCATGAAAATTATTATATTCTTCCTATGACTAGATATTCATTTTCTTATGAAAACCTTAGTAATGGTGGGAATATCCAATTGTTGTTTCCAAATTGAGTGTACATAAAATTATTTCTTCATAGCCAGTAATGTTTCTTTTTGATCAGACATTATAGAGACTTAGTTATAATCCATCATTGAATAAACCAATTTCTATTTTAGGGCCAATAATTAAACTATCACCACAGATTTAAAGTATTCTATAATTTTACTCATAATTAAGAATGGATTCATCCACTTTTTAGATATTCTCAAGGAATTCTATATCCATATTTTTACATAGAATACAAGGAATGTACTTACTAAAAAATATCCTCTTAGAAATATCCCATTAAATTGAGTAAATTTATTCCTCTTATCTCATATTCTTAATAATATTCCACCATTGATCTGCTTATTCTTCCAAATAATAATTATTTAGGAAAAATATTTCATGTTTTAATCACTAGAGAATAGAAAATATTTTCTCTTTGGTGTTAATCCACTACTCATCCACTAGTTGATCAAGAGATACACTAAAATAAGTTTCATGATTCATGATTAAAGACTGAATAATAAATTTCCCCATTTTTAGGTAATTTGGAATGTTGGTATGGTTTATAGACTGATAAAATTGTGGGATCATAGTAAAAAATTCAGTCGAGCTCATATATCATTTGGTTTCTCAGGTGGACAATAATTGAATTTTCAATTAAATTTTACGTTACTAGAAGTCTTATCTATATAATTCTTAAATAATACCAAAAATAAAAGTGTAAGTATCATGATATAATAATTTGGTTAAAAACTCATATAATAATGAAATTTTATTCATAGGTAGTATAAATCATCAAACCTTCTTCTCAGTATATGGGAACACAGTATTAACATAGGTTATTCATATTCAATAATAAAAAATTTATGATTTTATTACTTACAAATACTTATCCCCAGAGTTATCAAAAATATTTTTATATTAATAATATCCATATTTGATTGTGTTTATCAACTAATACCAACTACAGAAACACTAAAATTTCATAAATAAAGATTACATCAGTAGAGATGAGAACTCACTATATTTGAAAAATTCACACAAGAGGATCATAAAGTATTAGCATCTTTAGAGACTAGATACACAATATTTTATTCCATGAATGATATTTAGTATCTTCATGATATCTTTTCACGTAGTAAACATCAAATAAATAACCCACATAAAAATTATTCATAAAATGGGGAAATTAAACATAAGAAACGGTCACATCTAATTCTTATTAATAGCAATTAATGGAGAAATAAACTCATGATCATATGAAAACATAAGATAAGTATTACGGTGTGAGATCATGAACATAAAAAAAGTACAAACACAACCTTTCAATGATCATAAAAAATATTCATGGAATAAAAAATAATCATTTTATATGATATGAATCATAACAGTTAGAAATCATTATCAGTCATGAAACATAAGTTCATTTAAAAAATCTATGGCACCATTAAAAATATATAACCATTTAGTATATTAATTTTAATTGTTTTGACCATCAAATCAATTTGGATTATGAATCCCTACATGTTTCCCATATCATAAATGGTTAGGAATCAACACATTCATCCCATAGTGGATCATGTACATCAATGTGTTTCCCACAGTGGATCGATCACCTAAAATTGTATCTCATAGATATAACATGAGATATAGAAGATTATACAATGAATTGGATGTATATATAGTTCAAGGACAAACCATCACATAAATAAAATGATACATATATGATCAATAATATCATAATAACATTCATCATATAATCAAATGAGAACCCATACAAATTAAACTAGATTCATAAACATTTCAATAATTTTACATAACAAAACCCATGAAAATTAATGGGTTTAATATACATATAATCATAAAAATAACAAGCCATAAAAATAAATGATAAGGATGGTATTATTAGATTATATCATTGGTAAATTATAATTAACATCAACAGATGTTATCACAATTGATAATACCTTTAAAAAAAGAAATGGAATATTTTGTGAGGAAAATTACCTTTTACTTTTCAAATCAGTTATTTAAAATATAAATGTTTACATAGTATTGAGGAGGAAATTATCATTGAAAATAAAATTAGAAACCTGTAAAACATTATTAAACGAATTTATCTATCATGATGACATAAAATTATATTTAGGAAGTATAAGTTAAAATAAAACATTCCTTTCACACATTTGTAAAAATACATAAAAAGTACCTCATTCTGAAAATGACAAGAAACTTCCATTAATTTTTTTTTGTAAAAAGTTAATAATGGGTAAAAATAAAATTAAATAGTTATTTAGATAATATAAAAAAATCATTGAAATTTTTTTTAGTATAAATATATGGATGAAAATTTTTAATTGACTAAAGAGAGTAATAATATCAGTTTTTCTATATATTATATTCTTTTGATCTTTTATGCAATTGAAGTGAAAAAATTAAAGGTAAAAATTTATTATTAAGATGTTACTAAAATATAATAAAAATAATAGGTAATTATTATATACGAATCATATAATTTCCTTGATTGAAATTGAAGTATATGAACTGATGATTAAAATAGGTTTGAAACATAAATCAGTTACCTCAAGTCTATCATTCCCTCATTATCATTAGATCATATTTTATAATAAATATAGATTAATTATATATTTATTATAGACCCATATTCATATATTTAATAACATTTATGATTAATTTATTACCTCTTATCATTTTTTGATTGTCATCGTATTATTTATATCACTATTTGGGTGATAACTGCTTCATTTTTCATGCATGGTTTGGTTTAGTAGTCCTAATAATTTTACATTGATCATGGTTAAATCATTCATATAATGTTAACAATGATATAAATATCATATATATATTCTTGATATATATATACTTATATTAATCAATAAAGGTTAGAGATAGAATAATGAAATGCAACTTTCATGGAGACGATATGTTGAACCTTCACATAAACGATGTTTTTACTTTTCAAAGGATAGAAAAAACATAGTTAAATATTAATTAAAAATAAAAAAACATATAATATAAATAATATAAATTCATAAAATCCATCCTTATTACAATAAATTTAATAAGGAGATGAAAAAATGAATTAAATAGCTTCATGGAGGTGGTAGTCTAAACTTACACATGAGCAACATTTTCTTTTTAAAAATGTTTAGAATGTATGAAGATTGAAATGATAATATCATTAAAGTATAAAATTTATTTAATTAATATAATATATAAACATTTAAACCATCATAACAACTATAAATGAAATATTGTGATGGAAAATCAATTATATCACTATGTGGAGATGGTAGGTCGTATACACACACACACGAGATATTTTCACATCACATTTGATGGAAAAAATAGGGAATAAAGGTGGTATCATAATCAAAATAAAGTTTTATTATATTTAATATATTAATTTTTTATTTAATGAATAAGATAAATGATTTTTTGGAGTTAAAATAATAATTTAAAAGTTATTGATTAGGGTGATTACCTCTTCTTTGAAATAACTCCTTATGTTTTCCTCTTAATGACACTTGAATTGGTATTTTGGGAAGACCACCAACTCTAGAATTTATATGTGGGATAATATAAGATAATTTATATGGTTTATATATATCTATAATGCTAAATGTTGTGTGAAAAAGAAAAATATTGTGGTGCTTTTATAATTGAGGGGAGGGGAAGCCCTAGGGTTCTTTATCAAGATTAAAATATAATAACATCATTATCTAGAAAAATGATTTAAAATTGAAATATAATTGAATATAAGGTATTAGTGTGTTAAAATAAAATCAATAAAAAAATTTGAATATGATATTATGGTTTAATAAACCATATTTTTTTTTGTTTTTCGCCTTAGTAAATATATTTTAACCTTAATTATGGTAATGTCTTTCTCACTTTTAAGTGATTATAATTTTAAATATATGTTGATATTGGAACATAAATGAAAACAAGATAAAATTATTGAATATATATTATCCTCCTTGTCCTATTGAAATATTTTTATTATTTTTAAATAATTTAGTAAAAATTATTTTGTTAAAATATCATTAATGTCAATTTTGGCACTATTTATTAAATTTGAACTAAAATTAACATATAAAATTTTGGAATTATAATATAATAATATAAAAAACAAAAAAAATGTAATAATTGTCTATAAAAATCATTAAACACTATATATCATTCAAATTATATCACATATAATATTTTGAAATTAAATTATTTTATATTTTTATAATTTAAATATATATTGCATCATCATTTCAGTAGCATTTAATAAAATTAGATAATTACTAAAAAGTTTATATAAATTTCCATCATGAAAATAATTTTATTATGTTCAAAATAGACATTTAATATTAATTCATATCTTGTTTTTTCCAATTGTGGACACATAATAGATATTTAAATTTAAGAGATTTAATTTTTAACTTTTCATTACATAAAATATTATAATGGAAATTTTAAAGGACTATTACCCCTTAAAATTTTTAATTTCGATCCTAAGATGATAATTTTAGACTTTACATCATCCCGTAATAAGTAATATAATGAATTATGACTATAAAATTTAGTTTTACCCTTGATAAAATAATTTACCCTTTACCCAAGAGATAAATTTTACCAGGATTTCTATTAATAATGAATTGAAATAAAAGAGTCCTATTTAAAAATTTGGAACATGTGATTAAAAATATGGAATAATTTTTTCAATATTAAATATTTATAAGTGAAAAAATTAATTTTAAAATAAACAATCATATTACCATGAAAAAATCTTTTTAGAAAAACACATTTTTAAGTATAAAACTAGATTTACTCTTATCTCATGCCTAGAAAAAATGTTACATGAACTCTAAAACATATTATTGAACATATAATATATAAATCTCATTAAAATAATTAATAAATATTTAGTTTTTTATTTTATTAATATATAAATAGATTATTTACATAAAAACAATTTTTTAGGGAAAACACGTCCTTTATTCTGAATTGAATATTTATTTACATTAAATTTGTTGATATCCAAAGAATTAATTTTTTATATATTAATCTTATTTTTTTTTTAAAATTTATTCATTCTTATATATATAATCCAATAAAATGTAAATAATATAACTATCACATTAAATATTAATATTTTAATAGTATATCACATTTGAATTAAACTCAGTGTTGTGTGTAACACATGCTACCAGTGAAATTAAATTTATTTATCGAGAACTAATTCATAAATTATTATGGTGTTATACTTGAAAATTATTCAAAATAGAATTTTGATGTAACTATAATAGTTAAATGAACTCTACATGTTGTTTTGTAATATTCATAGTGATTATAATATTATCAAAGTTGATAGGATTATCCTAGTTGGGGGATATTGTTATTTTGATTATGTTATTTATCAAATGGGGATGCTTCAATAAAGTGTGTTCTGATGTGAGGGTGTGTAATGATCCATATTTTATATATATCTCTATTTATTATTGTGATATTATATGATTTATTTATAGACCAATGATTTTCACCTCCATTTTATTGATAATGGGAATCCAAAGAAATTAGACGTGAATATTGGAAAAGTTCCTACTAGGTATTTATTAAACTCAATGAATATTTCTATTACATCACTATAATTGTTAAGCATTGAGACTATTTCCGTATAAATTTATTATAACACTATAATTTCAAGGTATTTATATGCTATCCTTAATAGATGAATATGGTTAATTTTGAATATTGGATAACATAAGGATCCTGGTGTGTCTTTACCTTAGTCACCTGGATATTTATTCATGGATGATGGGTTATTAATTTATTATTTCATGGAAGTATTTTTTTTTACATTCAAATTCATACAGTAATTTACCCCCAATTATGTTTTTTAATATATTTTTTTTTCATTTTAGTAAAGTTATTTTTTTATATCAATGGGGGGATCCCTTTTAAAAATAATTTGTCTTCATTTTGCTTTATGAAATTTTGGAAGGATATTAAAGGGTGAATAATTTATATTTATTTCTATAATGTGAGTACTTCTAAATTAAGATTTTTAAAGTATTACCATACTTTAACATCCAATCATTAATAAATAGTTTAAATCCTAATTATGATAAAATAGATGAATTGCTTAACATGGATAAAATGAAATCAGATAGCGGTCTCGTGTTACATGTTTTTAATTAAAATAAAGAGTTCAAATTCATTGTGGTAGTTTCAAAATATTTTAAAATGGATACACTTTTAATGGTTTTTTGTTGTGTGTGGGGATTATTATTATTTGGTATTATTTTATCACACTATCACATTATACGTACAATGCATGTTCCTATTAGATAAAGAGATAATATTTGGGTTGCAGTCGAAGTATGGTGTTGGTGACAAGAAAAGTTTTAGATTTATTAATATGAGGAGATGTTTCCTAGGGTCAATGTTTTATTTTGGAATTTTATTCATTCAATATATTATGCTATATTAATATTTTGTTTCTCTCTTCTTCAGGTTTATGTTGGTATTTTTATTTTTTTTGAATTTGGATCTATTTAGGTAATTTTGTTTTTATTTTTTCTTTTTTTTATCGTTAATTAGTAAAATTATATGTTTATGACTCATTTAGTTTAAATTATTAATATAAATAGTTATTTTTCATGTTAAAACATCTAACTAACAGATTCCTTAGGCAGTAACTTCATGTGGAAGTTCCCTCTTCATCCTCTTTTATTAGGGAAAATCATTCCCACTTGTATAAATATAATTAATGGTAACTTGTTATTACCACATGGTGATTATAAAATTCATTGGTCCATGATAGATTTTGGATAGGTACTCATATCATGTGAATCCCATTATGTCTTATGTGTGGAATACCAATATTTATGGAATATCTACATTAAAATTATTTTAAAATCATTGATAGATTATGTTATGTGAAATGAAAAGTTAATCTTACGTTATATGTAACAAACATTTTATATTGAATTTCAAAAAACATCAAGACACTTCGATCATGTTAGTTACACACAAGAAAGATTTTTCTGGAATAATAATATAATATTAATATTTAATATGATAGTTATCACCTAGCTATTGAAATTTTAGAATAAATAGGATTAATTGAAATATAAAAATTTGGCCTAAAAAATTACATATAATTAATTATTTTATTACACATTAATTATAAATTAAGAAAATGAAATTGATTATAAAGGATGTGATTTTATGAAAAAACTTTTTTTATTAAACTAAAGGAATTTTATATTAATAAATTAAATTAACATATATTATTTAATTATATTAATGATATTAATATGTTATATATTAAATGATTTTTTTAAATTCATCCAAAAAGTTTTATCAGTAGAAAATAAGAACAAATCCAGTTTTAAGCATAAAAGACATATTTGTTTTTCTAAAAGGTAGAATTATTGCATTTTAATAGAGTTCCAGTTTTAAAATGATACTTTTAAAACTTCTATAAATTTTATTTGAAAAAATAAATGTAAATTTTAAAATTAAAGTATCAAAATTTACCATGGGATAATTTTTTTTCTGAGTAGTTTCATTTAACTCATGAATAGGGGAAAACAATAAATTTTAATTGAAAATTGAATTTTCATTTAATATATATTTATAGATAAATTATATTTTAAATTGTATTTAAGGTATAATTTATTCAATTATACATCAATAAATCCAATTTATATCATTGAAATAAAGTTCAAATTAAAATTGGATATAAAACAATTGTAACTTTCTAAAATTTTTAATTTAAAAACCTATTGTTTTTTTCCTTCTACTGGATTAATTTTAAATTAATTTCATCCAATTATAATTTTAAATTTTAAAAATGGATTCCATAATTATAAATTTTTAACTTACAATTTCTATTATGGACAGTATAGTTTTTCAAAAATAATATTTGTGAAATCTATTTAAATAAATAATAATAATTAAAGAAAAAATGAGTTTACCTAGTGGTTAAACATTAATATTAAGGTGAAATAACATAGAAACTAGTATAAACCCCGATTGTTTTGTCCACATTTAATTCATTAATCCTCTAATAATGAATTATTTCTTTATGGCATCCTTTGGTTATGTAACAATGTGGGTTCACCTGATATCTTTTCCAAGATTCCAACTTTGTCCGTTTTCCCAATTATAAATGGCCACCAAAAATCATACTCTATAAACACATATAATTTCCTTTGGCTTAGCCAATCTATATTTATACATCGTCCCAAATTTACTCACCTCATCCCTAAATACATAAATTTGTCATAAATCCATCCATGGAAGTCCATTGGTGAAAACCAACATGAGTCACCCGAGGAAGTGGTAACATTCATCAATGAGAAATTTTGTTTTATTTCTTTTTCAAACCACATAATTCCCATTTATAGTATGAATATATAATAACCTCAGTATCAAAAATATACTTATATGTTGTCATTTTATGGGTACGAATTACAACCTCACACACTTCCATCAAATGGGACACATAATCATTGTTCGTGTGTATGGCTGGATACCACCACTCGAATAGATGTCATTTGTTCCTCTATTACAAACTATTATGTATTGGAATAATTGTGTAAAAACTATTTTTATATGATATATATTATATTTTTTATGTCATAATGCTCAAGTAATTTTTATTTAACAATTGGATCCTAGAAACTTTGCATATAAGGAGAACAAAATACACACATTTGGAAAAGGAGAAGATCAAATATAAAGAAAAGTTGGTTTAAAAATGTTCAAAGGGGGGATGCTGTGAATGATCAACAAATCCCATGACGTAAAAAATCACATCATAGACTGCCGCTCTGGTTGTCACTTTGAATCTTCCCAATTCACCCCGCGAACAAAATCATTCACGGGATGAGGTGGTACCTTCAGTGCCCAATATCCAATTTTTTTTTGTGTGTATAGACATTGATTTCATCCCCCATTAACAAGTGTCCCCTATGAATAAATTTCTTCATGGGAGGATACCACACTGTAGGTTCCTGTAACCAATGAAAACAATCTTTTTTGGGGTCGGATGCTGATTTCCATCTAGGGGAATGACTTTCTTGTGATGGAAATTATTCATGGGACTAGATGTCCTCCTTGGGATCCCACAAAAGGATCCCAGTATCCCACCCTAGATGACCATACATGTGGGTTTCATATACCTCCATTATTCTATAAAAACACCCCATGGGGGATTTAAATTAAATAAAAATGTTCCATGATCCAAGAAGAGTGATGAGGAGGAGACTCAAAAGTGGATCCTTGGAGATGAATTGGGAGATGACCATAAATTCTTAGTAGTTAAACCAACCATATAATATTATGGAGGGAATAAAAGAGACATATGTGTATTCATGAACATAAAACCCCTTAAGTTAATACCCTTATATGAGGTACAAATGTATTCCCTCTTTATGGACCATTACTATGAGTAGGAAAATGATATGTTGGAAGAACCCTACCCTGTGTAATAGAGCACTATGTGGGATAAAATCGGACCTTCCTAAAAACACTTTATGTGGAAAAAACATATCCCCTCTTAGAAACAGTCTATTTGGGAAGAACCCAGTTCTACGTATAAAAACTCTATAGAGATAATATAATCACCCACATGGAAACATGACACATGGGAAGAACCACATCCCGTATTAGATCATTGTATATGGAACGTGGCCTCCTAGGTTTATCTTTTATCAATCCCCAATCACTTACTTCTATCATATCACCAAGCTCCATATTGGCCCCTCCACAGATCAATCTAACGACATATGGAAAATGCCTCTTCTGAAGCCACATGATAGGTATGATAAGATCATCAGTCACATCAGTGTCTCTTCTTGGGTTTACATACACATGGTATGCAGAGTAATGTTGTTAGAATCCACTATAAGGTGGACCCTTGTAATTTATTCAAGTCTACATTAACATGGTAGTGGGGGTCCTGACCTTGGGAGTTCCCATGGACCCAGGGGTGATCACATTAACCTCCCCATTCTTGAGATTAAGGAGAACCACTAGCCATTAACTTTTATGAGGGATGGTGATGAATTTTCCTCCCTTTCCTATGAATTAATAGAGTATACCTCCAAGATTAATACCTTATAATTTATTTTTGTAGGTTACACTTTTTCTCCTTTTCTCCTCCCAATGATACCAAAATAGGTGAGGAGATGGTTGCTTCAAATAACCCCTACCCATTTTCTCCCAGATCTATTTCACCAATAGACTGGGTGAATCATGTGATATTTAGATATACTACATCCTCCAATTTTGAACAGCAAGAAATACTCATGTGGGCTTAGAGGATATGATAGATAATGAAATCCACACAATTCCATACTTCAAATGGGCATCCTCATAGGTTCCATCCCCAAACCAATACCTCCAAAGGAATATATTCATGATAAAGAAGAAAACACATGGGAATTTTCATTGGTATAAAACCCATTCATATTCCCTAAAATGGAACTCCTCCTTAGGTATAGTCCTTATCACATACATAACTACGTGGGATTTGATTCCCAAAAGACTAAGATACATTGGAAGCCTCAGTGAGGTCCAAACTCAAAATCCAAATTCATTATAATGTTTTCGATGCCACATTCTTAGTAGGTTCATATAAACCTGGGAGACTGCATCTCTTCTGGGTCCCATAGGATTTCATGGTGTTAGTCCCACACCGAACATTGACTAGGCACCTTCAACAGGAATTTCCTTACTGCATGCTATTAAACTGCATGGTTTGGTCCTTGTTAAAAGATCCTAAAAGGTGATGTGTCATATTAAGTGGAACTAAAGTGCATGAGTTATGATTCCTATCATAATATTAAATAGGATTCCCAAATTATGGGTTCGATCCTGATATCAAAACAACTTTTCCCCCTGGATGATGGTAAACTCTAGAGCACCCCAATATGAACTTTAAAACCAGCATCATCCTAATAAATGACCAAATAGACTCTAATCACTGTACAAAAATGTTACATTGATGGAAAACCTCATATACATATATATCCATCCTTCATTGGAGAACGTCATATGCATATTGATAATTCTGATCCCATCCATGATCGTAATTCATTATTAACTCGAGGTTATCCATGTATAAATACATTATAATGAACAAAGGATTCACATGAATATTTTAAATAAAAAAGATTTTCCTGAAATATGAAATAGTTCCACCAAAAAGGTTTTGATGAGATTTAATTCCCATTCTCATGAAAAATGTGAGTAATTATGTATGGTTGGATGAGTTCCCAAATGAGCTCCTACCTTTGAAAAGTAGATCCATGATTCCTCATGGATATAAGATTCATTGGAAATTTCCAACTCCACAATAAAAACCTACTGGAGACCATTTAAAATAAATGTACCTAAAGAGAGTAATTTAAAATAATTCAACCCCTTACAATCATTTGTCTAGAACCAAAAGATCTTCATCAGAAATAAAATGGTGAACCCAATGTAATTCCTTAACCAAGGAACCTTTCAATCAAACACTCTTCAATAAAATGATGTCTCTCCATATTTCATGGACATGTATATCAAACACTATAAAGGGAACATCCTAAACCAAATAGAGGATTCTTTTGCCCACCCAGAATCTCCAACAGTGGGTTTCAGATGCACTAGTCCCTGAGTACCACCTAAATGGTACTCTCCCAACCCTAAAAGTGCCAAGATAGGTCCTCTGGTCCATGATTCCTCACCATCCATCCACCCAGCGATGGTCAGAAAATCTAGTACTAGAAAAAACACGCCCCCCATAAAAATATTTCTAGAGCCTGTCCCATGAACAAGATAATGAGTCCCCCCCTAACATTAGGGAGTCTAATGATGCACCCGCTGGTGACTTCAGCCCAGCAACACTGGGGTCCTGCTCAAGTGCCTCTATTGATAATTGACACTATCAATTCCATATAGAAGAACATGCTCACCATGTAGAGGATATCTCCCCAATGGTCCCATAGCTGATGAAAAATGGAACCAGTTCCACAGGGTGACCCACAAAGGGAAACGATCAATGAATCAGTAACAGGCCATCATCCTTTTTCCTACTAAATAATATTTCCACTTAAATATGATTAAAAACTATGGGAATATTTATATTTTGGATTTCTCTTACTAGGAATATAATGAAAGTACGGTGGAAAATTATAGGAAGAAACATATCCATATTAATGAAAATGAATCCCATACTAAAAATACGGTGGTGAGATATGAGAAGATGCACATTCCTACTCGTTCACATTAAGACTACCATGTAAATATGGTGGACAACATTTTGTAGACATATATTTCTACTCACACTTTTAAAGACATTTAAGAAAATATTGTTTCAAATGGATAGATCTAATTCATTTCTCAGCAATATGATTAACTCTAGGAAAATACGGGGACAAACCAATTTAAGATGATTCAAATTACTACAGATGCATATCAAGAACATCAGTCAAATAAAATGGAATATTGAAAGAATAAAAAAATTGTGGCACATTATTATATAGCCTAACATGAAAATATAGTAGCGATTGGAGAAACCTGTGGGGGTATCCAAGTTTTAAATCAGGTATATGATCCTATATCTACCCCCATATAGGAGGTCTATTAGTATTTAATTGCACGAAAAGGAGGACCAGAGAAAGAACATATTCTGACACCAACACTAGAATGGGCATTCAATCTCATTCCCACTAAGGACTTATTTCAACACACCATATCAATGATGGAGGTTCAAATATCAATCCCATACCTTATCATATTGACTTTCCAATATGTAATCATGTCCACAGAAATAGTTAATAGTCGAGCCCAAAACCTTGCCTTCTCAAGTGGGGTGATTCATCAACATGATGGGGTGATCTCTCATGAGTATAAATGCATCCCTTATCCCATAAAAGAGGGTCATCAACAATATTACAAGATAATAGGAAAACATTATTGGGCATAAATACCCATTCCAACTTGGGGACAATGGTATACTACTATCGTTTCACTAGGGCAGGCACATATCCCTTACTAAATTTTGGAATCTTACTGGGATAACCTAGAAGAAACATAGGATACTCTAGAACAGGAACCCATATATTATCGATGTAACTCCTAGAAAGCCGCCCTAGTCACCCAAAAGGGAGAGCGTAATAATAAATCATTCCAATGTAAACTAGAAAATGAATAGAAAATTCATAACCATTCTCTACTAGAAGTTATAAATCTAGAGGCCATCAAACTTATATCACTGCTGACCCATGATCCAAAAAATCAGTTACCAAATTATTAATGTTGCAGTAGTAGTTGTGATGGTCCTCCTAAAAACATTTTTACTAGAAAATCTATACATATTCCATAGAGAATCTTCTAGGAAGGATTCCTTCATGGTTGTAAGATGATCGATCACAAGATCACATCTCCCAATGAGAACCACAGTATTACTCCTTGTGGGTAGAAATGAAATTGGAAGAAGGTCCTCCCATTACTGTCGTCCTCCCCGAAGGTCCTCCCCAGGGTGTACACAAATGAATTTTTCCATGTATTATGATATCAAGCAATAGTGGTTGTAATATCGATGATGGTATCTAGTACAAAGGTACTCCCCACAGTGGAATTTTGTTTCAACAAGAAGAAAATCCCCTTAATGAGTCAAATATGATAACTCCCACATATTCTATGGTTCTTGGAAAGATGGGCCCAGACATGCTAGAGACCCTATAAAAGAAAATAGGCATCATTTCTCCACCACAAGACAACCTGGGGAAATGCTAATCCTATGATCCACTATGAACTATTACCATGAAAATAGACCCATAATATCCTCACTATATAAAAAATAGTCATGATGTGTTCATGTTGGGATGATCAAGTAGATAATTCTCTGGAAGAAGAAAAAATGAAATGTTTATTGTAAGAATAAAATTGGTCTTAGAGGACATACCCATCACATATTGGCCCACATACAGTTATCAAATTGAAATTATAGAGAGATTGTCAAAAATAAAAATAAAAAATATGTATCCTAATCAATGGACAAGTCTCCACCACCACAAAGAAAAATTCTTTCCTTCTGATGGGTGTGATTTAATGACCCAAACTGTTATGAATAAAATTCCCTTTCCTTTAATTAAATGTATTATAGATATAAAAAACATTTAATCCTTTTTATCTATTATATCCAATTTTATTTTAATGATCAGTAAGTATCCTTACCATTGATAATATAACCTTTAAATAGTGACCACATGACAAGTATAAATATAGGGTTTTAAAAAAACCTTTCAACAAAGACAAAAGAGGTGATGTCCTCGTCCCCTAGACTCTGGCCACAAGAAGCTCATTTTTCAGAGCTCAGGAAGGAGGAAGCATCATTGGGATTCAATTTTGACCAAGTCCAACCCGAGATTCAACATGTTAAGCCTGAACAAAATCTCCTATGGGAGAAGTTCATTTTTATAGATATCACCACATGGACATTGTTATTAGAGTTATCCCAAGAGTCTATCAATATTTCACACCTTACCCTTAGGTCTTATGTCGATGTTATTTGGGGTTATGTAAAAAGGTATTAGTTAATTATTGTGTAGTCCATTTTTATGAATAAAAGACTTATTCCATCAATTAATTATATAGTGTGTTTTATGACATCATAATTGCTCAATAGTGATATAATAAATACCATAAAAGGTATATTATACCAAATATTTGTTTTAACATTAAAATAATTTTATTTTAGATTTATTTGACTTATTTTATAATACCTTGGTGAATCCTCCAAAATGTATATTATATTTTATGATTTTAAAATCATTTCCTTGAGAGAGTGACACACCTCCACAAAATAAATGATAATATTGTAATATCATCTTCCCATTTAATAATAAATTAATTTTTTCCAATTCCCTTTTCTAGATACTATAGGAAAAAAACAAGTTTTGGATTGTGGTTTTGGATATTTTACTGTGTAGTATCAAAAACCAAAATAATAAAGAATTTCCCCTTCCTTTCCTATCTAAAACCACCCAAGAACCCTTTAATATTCACTTATACTCCTTTAAGATCGTCCTAACTCTACTCTTCAGTCACTAGATTCCTCCAAAGGTGCCCCTAGGCTCCCAAGAAGCCTCTCTCAATCCATTGGGATCACACATCCATGTAAGGGTTCATTCCAATATAATTTTGTCCAAGTTTCCATATATTGTTATACCCTTTTATTTTTCAATTCAAAATTATGGGGAATGTTTTTTCACCTCCCCCATACATTCCTTATTATGTTTTTATGATGTTAGACCTATTTCTATTTCATTAATCCCTCCCATGTACACCCGTTACCATGCCGAAATTTCGTAAGAGTTCTTCAATTTCTCCCCTTTCTTAAAGTTTCATTATTATGCTAAGCCTTATAACTCTAAATTCCTTATTTTGGGACATGTATTTATAAGACCCCCTATACTATTCATTTCATGTATATATGATTAGAGACCCCTTTCGATCTCATCAAACATTTTTATGATTTTTTATTTCATGCCGTTAGGCTTGTGAAATTGCACCGCGAATTTCTGTTCCAAAATCATTGTGTAGTGAATACCGTACCCATTCCCTATAAATGGTGTTCAATTTTATACAAATATACCTTTTTTATTGGGTTCTTTCATGTATTTATCCCAAAAACATTAATCTTGGAATAAATTATGGAAATAATGATTACCATGTTTTATGAACTATTTGGAACACTTAAGCATGAAAATTAAATGAAAGTGATGGGTGCAACAAGAATTATATAGCACTCCAATGCATTGGGTAATGTTTAGTATCATGATACATATTTTTGGGAAGTGGGATTACTGGATTCATTTATAGGAATTTTTTCCATCATGTTTGAACAAGGGTTTACCAGATTCAATAATGTTAATAATGAAACATTTTAAGTTATCGCCACATTTCCATGTTATGATGATGATATTGTATCATGACTTTATGTTCATGTTTCTTTTATTCTCTATTGATATGTCTATTTCCTAACATGTATTTTATTCCTCATTTTATGCCCTGTTTAATCCCTTACTATTCTTTATAGATCACCATTTTCTTATGTATTTACTCAGGTTATCCCTTGCAATACTAAGTAAGAAAGAATGTTGAGGTCATGTAGAAGAAGATTTTGATAAATATATTGTATTTCATGTATTAAGTTGTCATGTAATGTTCATAATCCCCAAAGAACCTAGATCTCCTGATCATCTAGGTTTTATTAAGTGGTATTTTATGTAATAAATCATGTCTAAATAAGAAATAAATAGAATGGTTTTTCTAGTTGGTATAAAAGGTAGGATTAGTTATTTTTTGGGATTGGGATTAGAAAAATATAGTGAAAGCCTTAGGGATAATATTAAATACAAGAAAAGTATCCCTAATTTTTTTATAGTATAGAGTAAGTGGTTTTTCAACAAAACACATCCATGTATGGATACAAACAATTAATGGTGGCTCTTGCACATGTGTATCTAGGGGTAAAACCCCAAAATGACACTTTCAGCAAGACTTTAATGGGAATTGGTGCATGAAAATGGGCCTTTCTGCACTCTTGGATTGAAACTCCTGGGGGATATGCTTCGGTAAATTCATAAGCTTAGTATGAAACATTATGAAGGGAATAAAAGAAATTCTCATATGAATATATTTTTGGATGTAGATCATCGATAACTTAGATCGAAGAATAGAAATTTATAAATTAAGGTGATACATGTAATTTATAAGTTCTCCCTTTTTTTCATTAGATTCCTCTTTATATGTTTAATAGTTTACAATACCTACACTAATCTTCCTTTTATTCTATCCAATGGTCGATTTTATGAGGACTAAGGCTAACAATAAATGAGATGATCAATGTAATGATTGTTATAAAGAGATTCAAAATGTGATAAGAGCAGGAATTACAAAAATTGTCAAGATACATTATTAGTTAACTCATATTTTAAATTGAAAAATGGGTCAAGAGGAGTTTCCAACACCGCCTAAGAAAGAACAAGCCACAATTGAGATGCTTTTGAGATAAAGGCCTCATACTTTCAATTGATAATCTGATCCATCAATCGTCGAACAATAGATCAACTCCATTGAGAAGATTTTATTTTTCCTTCAATGATCCAAACAATAGATGGTTCTTCTAGATACTAATCATATGGAGGGTGAAGTTGATCAACGGTGGACATTGATTAAAAAATGAAGCTTGAGGAAGACATCGAGGAATTGGAATGGAATGATTTCTTGAAAATGTTTTTCAATAAATATTTTTGTCACACCCTCCATATTATGATGGAAATATATTTCCTTTCACTCATGAAAAATAATGATGAATATGTTGTGGTGTATGAGGAAAACATCACAAGACTTTCACGATATGCCTCTAGTTTTTCCATTACCCTCGAATGCAAGGTTGACCGCTTCTTTGGTGGGATAAAACCTAGCCTACGAAATGCCCTGGAGATCCGAGCCTTTGAAAGCTATCAGGATATTGTATCATACTCAATCAAAGTCGAGATGATGATCATCGAATCTCAAGTGTATAATGGGGATAAGATATAGATTATGGACATTAATTCTGGAAATTTGATTGATAAATACAACGATCCAAATAATTCCAGCACCCCACTTGTAAAAAGTGTGGAAAGAAGCACCCAAGAAAATCTCTGAAGGGGATGAGTAAATTCATAGTTGTGGGAAGGAAGGACACATAACCATCAATTTATGGAAAGAAAAACCCCACTACTATAATAGAGGAATGAAATGCTCTATTTGATCATCAAATCACTGTTCATTTCTACAACTACAAAGAACCATGGCACTTTGCAAACTAGTGACCTAAGCCAAGGGTTTTCTGAGGCAACCAATAACCTGTATGGAAGTGAGGGAAATCTTTTTCCATCACTACCATTGAATTGAATCCTGAAAACGAAGTGTTTATTGGTGCATGTTTTATTCATTCAAGAATATAAAGTGTACTTTTTATTCTAGTTATATTAATTCATTTTTAACCTGAATCTTTAGTAGAATAATACAAATATCCCCACAAATAATGAATCTAGAGATGTCGGTGAAAATAGAAAATGGGGAAATTGTTTCATCACATGAATATTACTCCTCCCCTATCACAATTTTTGGATTTAATTTCCCTGTGAAACTCATCATAATTCTAATGGTGTAATTTGATGCAATTATTAGAATGGGATAGATTTACTTATATAGAGACAACATAAATTGTCATGAGAGTGAAATCACTACCTAGGTGGTGAATCAACCCCCAACTATATACAAGTGGGAGGAGGAGGATGAGTCTTCTTTAGCAAATTTATCTCAAGCATGGCTATTAATTCTTCATGAGCATGTGTATCATTCATAAGTGATTGTGTCTTATGAAGGAAACATACTTGAAGACATTCCTATTGTGTGTGAATTCACTGATGTATTTCCCGAGTAATTTCCTAGTCTTCCACATAGAAGAGATGTTGACTTCTCAATTGATATTATACTTGGGAGTTTCCAATATCCAAGATTTCATATTGAATGGCTGTTTTGGATCTTGAGGAGCTAAAAAGAATCAACTACAAGAGAATATAGATAAAGGTTTCATACACCCATGTGCTTCACCATGGGGTGAACGATTCCTGTTTGTCAAAAAGAATAATGGACCAGTGCTCATTTTCATTGATTGTTGTGAGATCAAAACAAATCGTGATAGAGAACAAGTATCATTTTCCTTTAATTGATGAATCTTTTGATCCAATATGTGGAGAAAAAATGATTCTCCAAGGTGGATATGTGGTTTGGATATTACTAGGTTAGGGTAAAGAAAGAGGATATCCTGGAGACTGCTTTCTGTTCAAGCTATGGGAATTATGAATTCATAGTAATTTTTTTCGAACTCACTAATGCTCCATAAATCATCATGAACATTATGAATAATGTCTTTAGAGAGTATATCAATATTTTTTTTTTGTATTTATAGATAATATTCTAATATTCTTCAAATCCATGGAGGATCATGATGATCATATTATCACTTTACTAGAGACCTTTCAAAAGGATAAACTCTATGAAATGTATAGCAAAAATGAGTTCTTGTTGATGGAATTCTCATTCGTAGGGCATATCATGACATGAAAAGGGATATCTGTGGATCATTTCAAAACAAAAGAAATTGGGTGATGGATGAGACTAATATTTTTGATGGATATCCATAGCTACCTAGTGTTAGATGGATTTTATCACCAATTTATGAGAAATTTCTCACAACTACAAATCCCTCTTACCTAGATGATTCAGAAAAGAGTCATGTGTTCATGGAATGATAAATATGTAGAATGATTCACTGAGTTTAAGAATAGGCTTATCACTTTCTCTATGCTCACGCTACCCACAAGTGGGAATATTTTCATAATCATTAGTAATTATTTTTAGAAGGGAATCAGATGTGTGTTGATGAAGAATGCAAAAGTCATCACCTATCCCTCAAGGAAGTTGAAAATTCATGATCAAAACTATCCCACACATGATCGAGAGTTGGAAGCTATGATTTCTTAGTTGAAAATACAGTGATATTATCTCTTTGGGAAAATTTTGAAATATATACGGATCATAAAAGTCTAAATTATATATTCACACAGAAAGAGATGAACATGCGCCAACGAATATGGTTAGAGCTCATCAAGGACTTAAACTACTCAATCCATTACCACCATAGGGAAGAGAATAAAGTGGAGGATGGTCTATGTAGAAAGACCCCAAGATTATATCATTGATTAGAATTGAAAAGGGTCTAATATTATAAGATTTTATGATGATGGAATGGAGAATCATAATGAACGAAACATATTTAATCCTTTCACAAAGTATTTCTCAACAGCCTCTTTTGGAATGTTTAAAGAATTCAAAAAAGGATGTGTAATAGACATGACCCTCCTGGTCCATTAATTTTCAAAAAACATGGTTCCACAAAATGTTTACACTGTTACGGTGGCACTGGTCACAATGACAATGTTATGGTGGCACCATCATGGTCACACCGTTGCGCTAGAACCGCATATGGTGTCTCACTAAACAGGTGGCACCATCATGGTTAAAATCCAAAACGGTGTCATGGATTTTCGGTGTCTCACTGAATCGATGGAAACATTACTGTGGCACTGTCACAGTCTCACCATCATGGTTGTACTATACGGTCAAACCGTCATGGTCACACATCGAAACAGTGGCACCGCTTATGGTCTCTCACCATTACGGTGGCACCATGTCTTCCTTTTTTTCCTTTACCTTTTTTCCAGTTTCCCATGTTTTCCCAGTTCTTCCCCCAAAACATATCTTTTTACATAAAAGTGTTTTAATACCCCTTTAAAATCCATTAAAATCCCATAAATGATACCTAAAATCCAGAAAGTGCTGGGCGACCCTTAACTTACAAAAATATGTGGCCTTTTCGTCTGTGTCACACCCTTTTCACATACTTTTCATCTCCACCCCTATTCCGCAGTTTTTTCATTTAATAGAAACCCTTTAACTCACAGCCGTTATAGCCACCTCTCCAATGATAATTATTAAATAACATTAATTCCATCATGTGTAACCATCCAACCGCGCGGTGAAACCATGATCCTCCTTTAAATCCATTCAAAATTTCATATCTTGTAACTACAAGATATCACATTTTTATCACAAGGGAATTCATCCATCTTCTTTGTTGGTCTCTTTCCTTTCCTTGGTGCATTTGGAGACCCCTATCTTGAGGATAGTGGTGCGCCTATGCTGGAGTCATTCCTAGTCGCTCTTGGATCCTCAGAGTTCCTCCCCAGCAAGTCACGCCTACCCATTTCTTGGTGCATGGAGAAAAACATGGATATTTGATCATACATGTAGTGTTTTTCCTTCTTCTCTCTTACTTTGTATCATGTGGGGTGGGTTTCATAATGTTTCCTTCAGGGATGGATGAAACCAAACATTAACAAAGATAATAAAATGGTTTTAATGAATGAAGGGGTGTGTTTGACGACGATGATGATGATGAACTCTCTTTCCTTCTCTTATATATTGAGAATTTTATGGGCTTATGTCCACTGATAATCATGGACATTGGTGGTCCTTTCATTCTCACTAATAAACCTATGTTTTTTGGGAAATTATATGATTTAATGGATATAACATGTAAAATGGTTAATCACGTAAACTTCATCAATTAAATGGATTTCCAATGAATAAAAATCCTTGTGTGGTCACCCCGGCTAACCATCCCCAAGAATTAAGATTAGTAAAAGGTGTTATTGAATCTAAAAAAACTCTTTCTCTGTCTTGGTAACTTGTGTGGATTTTATACATGATGCCTGTGGGGTGACATGAATGGGGATGGTATCCCCTACTTTTTTGGAGTTGTTGGTTTATAGATATGAGGCCTTTTGGGGCTGTATCGTGGGGATTGGTTTGGTTCTAGTACTTCAGGAATCTCAGAGATTCCTTTATTGTAGTGACGTTATAAGAGAACTGAGTACCAATGCTTAATTTTCTTCTTGGTTGTTTTTCCTTCTTTGACATGTGGCTATTCCTATTATTTTCTTGGTAGTGAAGAATTATTTAAATAGAACCACTTGAATATGATAACAAGACTAGGTTCATGGGAAGAATGATTTTCCGGAATGAGTTGTGGATTTTTTGTAGCTTTTGTGGTTTTTATGAATGAATAGGAATGAGGGTGTTTGTGTACGGAATGACATTAGAACCCATATATTAGGATGAGTGATTTTTTACCTATATGTATAATTTAGTTCTTATGTTTCTTATTTGTTCCCCACCCAAGTTGAGAAATTCATCCCAAATACCCCCATTTCACGGGGGATGGTTTTTTTCCCAACACTCTATTGAGTGGCTGGTTATTAGCTCCTTTTTTTTCTCCCTTTCCCGAGTAGACCAAGTCTCTTCTGGAAGGCTGTGAAGGCATGAGGTCCATTGTAGCCCAAGATTTTTTAGGCAGGGTAGTTGTGGTGGTTGGACTAGGTGTGTATGGGAAGTTGTTTCCCAAGTGACTTTGGGATGAGGACCATGTGTCTTCGAGCACGGAAGTAGTTATTGTAGACCAGATTTATTTGGGTGTGGAAGTATTTGTTCAGGTCCAAGTGTCTGTGGGTGCGGTTACGTGTGTTTGTTGTGGCCTAGGTGTTTGTGGGTGGGATGTGTGGTTGTGGTAGCCTAGATGTGTGCGGGTGGGATATGGTAGTGGGGATACACTGTGAATGGCGGGAGAGGTCTAACGCGTAGGATGTCTATAATAACCAGTGGGAATGTGGTGTAGGGTACCCAATCATCAAGGAGCAATTACTATTACTTTACTTGACTTGCGTTATTTGGGGAGTGTTCCTTGGTTCTTTTTGGGTAGATAGTTTCCTTGATAGGTACTTAGGTTATCTCTTTTTCTCACGGGGTGTTGGAATGCCTCCCCACTTGTGCATGAGAGTTTTTGGTTTCCCCTTATGAATATACCTGTATACTCACCCTACGTATATAAAACTGCTTTCAGGTTTCCATGAGGACTACGAGGACTCTACGGGCCCATAATAGTTCAGACATTGGGATAATTGCTGTTGTTGTTTTTCTTTTCTTTGGTACTTCCCCTTGGAGTTTTTCTTGTACTTACAACACTTATTATTGGAACATTAATATGGGAATGTATTTTTTTTACTTTTACTCCCAGTTTTGGTGTTTCATGGGATTTACTATCTTATCTCCCGATCCTATGGGATAAAAAGGGTAATGCCTTCCATTTTTTTTCGTGTGATTCTATACCCTTGGTGCTAGTCTCCACTCCGGGACCTATTGAAGGAGGGTCATGGTGGTCATTGTATCTTTATCAACTTCAATAAAGAAGGGTCTGGTAGTTTGTAGTCCCTTCCCTCATCTTGGTGAAGGTGTGTCGTTATAGAATGGTATCAGGGGGGTTGAGAGATAAGATGGAGTCCAGAGTTAGGCATAGTGACTATTACATGGGATTGTAGGGAAACAACATTAGGAAATCTTAGTGCATGAATTAGGCCAGGGAAGACTGGCTAGGACATGAGATTTTAGCCCCCCCGTGATCCAATGAAAGGACTCTGGACCTATCGAATGACCAAGTGAGGCTACACTGATTGCAGGGTAGAGACCCTAGGAAGGTTTCATGCGTCATAATGAATTGTGTAATTGTGTGTCTTTGGTATTATTGGTATTTTAAAACAAATAAAATTTCTAACAAAAAATATAAAATCATTCATCTACACTACTCGGGATTAGGAATTTCTTGTTTTCCTTACAACTATGGATCCCAGACGATGACCACAGGTAGTGCGGGTGACCAAGGATTATGGGGATCAGTTGTATGATCAACAGATGGATGATCGATAGGAGGAGGATGATCAGTGGTAGAGGACACTTCATGCCTTTCTGCAGGAGACTCTCCGGAAGTATGAGGGCAGCATCTCGAACAGTGAGACAGAGAGCTGGATCGAGGAGCTGTTGATATACTTCAGCTTTATTTGGGATTCAACGGAGTACTAGGATCCACTAGCTGTAATCCATATGTGGGGAGAGTTGCATCATTGGTGGATGATCTATCTTGGGGAGAATAGGGAGGATGAGGTTTCATGGATTGGCTTCAAGAGGGAGTTACGTGGGGAATTTATCTCCTCCACGATGAAGGATGAGAAGAGGCAGGAGATACTCTCCCTTCAGCAGAGGAGTATTTCAGTGAGGGAGATTGGGATCATGTTCAAGGATCTCATTCGTTTTTCTGTAGACCTTTTTTTGGATGAGGACTCTCTGGTGAGTTGGTTAGATGAGGCACTCCGACCTTTTATTCAGTATGTTTTGACACCCTTAACTATACCGACATACTTGGAGGTCCAGAAGAAGTCCAATGTCGTATAGAGGAAGAACACACTAAGATGCGTTCCATGAGAGGGGATCTAGTTTGGCTCGTCAAAGGGGAAGATAGTCAGCAACAATCCTCCAGCATCAGGGCCTTCCCGGTTTCGGCAAATGGGGAGAAGGCCCTTGCAGTTCCAGTTTCATTCTCCTGTAACTCACCCCTTCCTTGAAAGCCCTCAAACGAGATGCTTCATCTGTGGAAGTTGTGGGAACCTTTGGAATAATCTCCCAGACCGAGTGCAGTATAGTAGGGGTGGGAAGGATCAACACCCACCATAGTAGCAGTAGTTTCTGACCAGGACTTTTCAGTAGCAGTAGCCGGGACAGTGAGCTCCCACTCCTTTGAGAGAAGAAATTGTAAGAGAGGTCCAAAATTAGGGCAAGGATCTCAACCAGGGTGCAGTCAGGGAGGTGGAAGATATCCATGTGGTAGAGGATCTGGGAAAGGGCAGTTTCATGTCGTAGAGGTAGTATTTTCAAGAGGATCAAAATTCATTTGAGGTCTGATCATTTTGTTTAGCACTCTTGCATTTTTCTTTATTATTCAGGAGCTTCACACTCCTTTTTTCACCAATTCAAGCCTATGTGTTGTGTCTAGACGCAAAGAGGCTTCCCATACCATTTCTTGTGAGTATACCATTCGGAGGTCAGAAAATCTTGTCTCATGTTTGCTAAGGATGTAGACTTATGTTGGGACCACATCAGTCTGGTGGGGACCATATTTTGCTACAGATGCAGCAATACGATATAATTCTAGGCATCAACTATCTGTTTTCTATGTGTGCCATTATCGACTACTTCCTAAGAAGTCTTGTGTTTTCAGATATTAGGGGAAAACATGCAAATTTTTTTGGTGGGTGAGGTTTCCAGGAAGGCAACTGGTGAGTGGAGCCCCTTATTTCCTTGTTATGTGAGCTATTAGTGGAGTCAGCAGATATTGAGACGGTGGAAGTCTCAAGGATCATCAGTGAATTCATGGACACCTTCCCTGAAGAGGTGGGGACTCTACCCCCTCGACTTGATCTTGAGTACGAGGTAGACTTGAAACCGAGTGCCCACCCAACTTTGATGGATCCCTATCAGATGATGCCTTATGAATTGCAAGAGATACAGATTCAGATTGATGAACTAAAGAGGAATGGTTTTGTTCAACCAAGTGCGTCACCATGGGGTTCTCCATTCTTGTTTTCAAAAAAGACAGATGGTGGTATCAGAATGTGTATAGACTATCGGAGGCTGAACCAGGTGACGGTCAAGAACCTTTACCCCCTCCTGAGTATTGACGACCTTTTTGATTAGATGAAGGGGGCTCCAAGATTGACCTGCGGTCACGATATTACCAGTTGGGGGTGAAGGAGAGGGACATCTCGAAGACTACCTTCAGGTGCATATATGTGAACATTGAGATCCTGGTCATGTCGTTCAGCATTACGAATTCACCATCCGTGTTCATGGGGCTCATGAACTCTATCTTTCGGGAATATCTGGACCAGTTCTTAGTCGTGTTTATTGAAAACATCCTGATCTACTCAAGATCAGATGATGATCATGCCAAGCATTTGAGAACAGTTTTAGGGGTCCTATGACAGCACCAGCTCTATGGAAAGTTGTCTAAGTGAATTTTTTGGAATTGGAAGGTGCACTCCCTTGGACACATGGTTTTTGAGAAGGGGACAATGATTTATCCACCAAAGGTTGAAGCAGTTTTTTCTTGGGAGGCACCCAAGAATGTGACAGAGGTTCATAGTTTCCTGGGTCTAGCAGGTTACTACCGGAGATTCATGCCGAACTTCTCCTGAGTTGCAACACCTTTGATAGCCTCAAAAAAGAATGACCAGGATTTCATATGGAGTGAGAAGTATTGGGAAGCCTTCATATATCTAAAGGGGATGTTGTTTAGTGCCCTAATTCTGAGGTTTCCATAGGAAGGGGTGATGTTTGAGGTGTTATGTGATGCTTCAGACCAAGGATTGGGGTGTGTGAAGATGCAACAGCAGGGGGTGATCTCTTATGGGTCTATGCAGTTATGTCCCCATGAGCATAACTATTCCACCCATGATCTGGAGCTTACTGCGGTCGTGTTCTCACTAATGTTGTGGTGACATTACCTCGTTGGGGAATACTTCATGGTCTTCACGGATTATAAAAGCATGAGGTATATCTTCTCCCAGTAGGACCTAAATTTGTGGTAGCGGAGGTGGATAGAGTTTCTGCAAGACTATGATTTTTAAATTTCCTACACCTTATGAAAGGGGAACTTGGTGGCCGATTCCTTGAGCAAGAAGTCGCATAAAGATGTGGTTCATAAATTGGAAGATGCTTTGAAGGAAAGGGAGGATTTGGATGACTTACACCTAGACGTAAGAGTAGAGAATGGAAGATGCTGTCTGTTCTAGATGAAAGTGAATTCCTCTCTATTTCAGTAGGTGGAGGATTCTAAGTGGGGGGAATTAGAGGCTTATGTGATACACAACCATGTTGTCCAGGGCAATGCTCTGGAAGGATAGTCGAAATATGGCCAGAATCAAATGGTGTTTCATGGAAATTTTTTTTCTCAGTGGAAATATGCAAGAAATTTCTTGTTGTGTTCCACAACTAAACCCTGGTGGTTCTCTCAGGAGTTTACAAGATGTACCGAGGCTTGAGGTGTCAGTTTTGGTGGCCTGTGGTGAAACGAGGGGTGGTAGGGTTTGGGGCAAGGTTCCTGGAATGTCAGCAAGTAATGGATGAACATCGAATCCCATGAGGTTTGTTGAATCCCTTAGATGTAACTGAGTTGAAGTGGGATGAAATATCAATGGATTTCATCATAGGACTACCAACGGTCGAAGGTGGCTGAGATAATATCTGGTTAGTTGTAGACCGGCTGACAAAATCAGCTCACTTCCTGTAAATCAAGGAGTTGAGTGTGGTGGAATCCTTAGAACAAAAGTACGTGGATGAGGTGGTGCGATTGTATGGAGTCCCGAGGTCTATAGTCTTGGATCAGGATACTAGGTTTACCTCATGGGTCTTGATAGGATTGAAACATGTATTTGGAACCTAGATATACCTCAACACTACTTTCCACCCCCAGAAAGATGGGCAGACACAGTACACTATCCATACAATGGAGGATATGATACGGGCATGTGTTTTGGACTCTCAGGGATCATGGGAATAACATTTTCATTAAGTAGAGTTATCCGAAAATAATAGTTATCACTCAACTATTGTAATGGAACCGTTTAAATCCTTGTATGGGATGGAGTTTCATTCACCCATGTGCTAGGCCATGGTCGAGGATGTAGGATTTCATGCCCCAGAGGTAGTGTAGAGCACAACGAATAATGTTCATCTTTTACGAGAGAGGATGAAGGTGGCTCAGGACCATCATAATTTTTATGCTGATCATAGGAGGAAACCCTTAGAGTTAGAGGCTGGGGACCACATGTTCTTGAAGGTCTCCCCTTGGTGTGGGAAATGGAAGCTAGGTAGGGGGAGTAAGCTTTCTACCAGGTTCTTCAAACCCATTCAAGGTGTTGCGGTGGGTTGGAAAAGTAGCTTATCAGCTTGCACTACCACCACCTCTACTGAGGGTGAAATACATCTTCCATGTGTCTCAACTCTATTATTATATACACGATGATTCACACATCCTAGACTGGGGGATGATGAATATCGGGGATGACACGACATTCATAGAGAGACCAGGGAGAATTGAGGATCATGAGTAGAGTACTTGGGAATGGTAGGCACAGATGCACACCCAGTACCTAGAGCTATTTTGAGTTCTATTCTGTTTGTTTGTAATTTTTTGAGATGTAGTGCTCGACATTGTTAACTATGAAATGGACTATTTCCCTTGTTATCTTGATGTGTGTGAAGAGACATTCCTATGGGGAGGGGAGGACCTGATCCCTAATCAAGACGCATTAAAGTGGATGCAGTTGAACCTATGCGGGCGAGTCAATGCCTCCCAAAGAGAATAGTATCTTTACATGGGGGAAGTGACTCCCCAATCCATATGACTAGATGGTATAACCTTTATAAGTTTGTGTGGTTACATGGGGGAGAGGAGTGGTTGTGTATCCGTGATTTTTAGGGGATAGTTAGGGAAGAGGTGTTCCTGAATATCTAGGTTGTTCTGATTTTCAAAAAAAATCTATGGTGGGTTGTCTTTGAGAGGTATATTATGAGGTGGTTTTTGGACCCCTCTCTTCTCTTTGGGATTATCCTTGAATTCTCAAGGACGAGAATAGTTTGAGAGGTATCTGATGTAATAGACCCAACCCTCCTGGTCCAGAACTTTTCCAAAAACTCGGTTCCACCCAAAGGTTCCACCGTCACGGTGGAACTGGTCACTGTGGAAATGATATGGTGGAACCGTCACTGTCGCACACCGAAACTGTGGCAACTTCATGGTCACACATCGAAATGGTGGAACATCCTTACAGTGTCCCACCGTCATGGTGGCACCATTGCGGTCACACCGTCAGGGTCGCATCATCACAGTCGCACCATCACGATCACACAATCACAGTCGCACCGTCATAAGCGCACCGTACGATCACACCGTCACAGTCACACACCAAAACAGTGGCACCGATACGATGGGACCGTGTATTCCTTTTTTCATTTTCCTTTTTACAGTTTCCTGAGTTTTCCCAGTTTCTCCCCCGCAACGTATATTTTGACGTAAAAGTGATTTAGTACCCCTTTCAAAGCCATTTAATACCAATAAATTATATTTAAAATTCCCCAAGAATAAGGAAACCCTTAACTTACCAAAACGTGTGGATTTTTCCATAGTGTCACACCATTTTCTCATACTTTTTAGGTCTTCACCTGTTACGTGATTTTTAAATTTAAAGGAAACAATTTAAATCACAGACGTTATATACACCTCTCCGATTAGAATTATTAAAAAAAATTAATTCCATCGTGTGTAACCATCCAACCGTGTGGTGAAACCATGGTCTACCTTTAAAGCTGAAAAAGATTTCATATCCTATACCTCCAGGATCGTAGATTTTTATAGCACATTAATTCTTCCTTTTATTGGATGGTCTCTTTCCTTTCCATGGTTTGTTTAGAGCCCCCTTCCTAAGGATAGTGGTGTGCCTATTCTAGATCCTTTCCTACTTTCTCTTGGAGTCCTCAGTGTTCCTTCCCAACAAGTCACGCATCCCCTATTCTTAGCGAGTGGAGAAAAACTTCGATCATTCATCATCCAGGTAGGTTTTTCCTTCGTCTCTCTTACTTTGTATCATGAGGGGTGATTATGACAATGTTTACATCAGGGATGGATGAAACCAAACTTTAACAAAGATAATAAAATGGTTTTTAAAGAATGAAGTGGTATGTTTGATGATGATGTTGTACTCTTTTACCTTTTCTTATATGTTGAGAATTGTATGGGCTTATGTCCACTGAAAATTTTGGCCATTGTTAGTCATTTCTTACGCACAAATAAACCTCAATTTTCAGGATAATTATATGATTGAATGGATGTAACATAGAAACTAGTTAATCATTTAAGCTCATTCGATTAAATGGATTCCCAATGAATAATAATACATGTGTGGTCACCCTGGCTAACCAAACAAAAGAAGGAAAATTAATAAAAGGTGTTCTTGAATCTGAAAACTCCCTTGTTATGTCTTGGAAACAAGTGTGATTGTTCTGCTTCATGCTTGTGGGGTGACGTAGATGGGGACGGGATACCATGTTGTTTTTCAGTTGATGGGTCATTGATCTGAGGTCGTGTGGGGCTGTATCTTGGGGCTTGGTTTGGTTCTAGTACTTCGAGGGATCTCACATATCCTTTTTCTTGTAGTGTCTTTACAAGAGAACTGGGAGTGAATGCTTAATTTGTGGCTTGGATGTTTTTCCTTACTTTACATGTGGTTATGCCTATTATATTCCCTGTAGTAAAGAACTATTGAAATAGAATAACTTTAATATGATAAAAAGAATGGGTTCATTGTGGGATTGCTTCCCGAGAATGACTTATGGCTTGGTTTAGCCATTGTACTTTTTATGAATGAATAGTAACGAGGGTGTTTGTGTATGATATAACTTTGGAACCCCTAGGTTGGGATGAGTGCTTCATTACATATATGTATAATTTATTTATTATGTTTCTTATTCTTTCCCCACCCAAGTTATCACTTCATGCAGAACACCCCCATATCATGGGGGAGGGTGTTTTTTCCAACACTCTTATGAGTGACTGGTTATTAGCTCATTTTCTACTCCCTTTCTCGAGTGGCCCAAAATTCTTCAGGTAGGATGTGATAGCCTAAGGTCCATTATATCAAATATTCTTCGGGCAGGGTAGCTGTGGTGGTTGGCCCAGGTGTGTTCGGGAAGTTGATTCCCATGTGTCTTTGTGCATGGCAGTAGTTGGTCTGGACCATGTGTCTTTGGGTTTGGCAGTAGTTGTTCAGGACTAGGTGTCTATGGGCATGGTTACGTGTGGTTTTTTGTGGTCCAAGTGTTTGTGGGTGGGATGTGTGGTTGTGGTAGTCCAGGTGTGTGTGGGCGGAATATGGTAGTGCGACTACATTGAGAATGGCAGGAGAGGTCTGACACGTAGGATGTCTTTACTAACCAGTGGGAAAGTGGCGTGGGGTACCAAAACATTTATGTGTTATTACTATAACTTTACTTGATTTGCGTTATTTGGGGAGTGTTCCTTGGTGAGGATTTGGTGGATAGTTTCCTTGCTTGGTACATTGGTTATATACTTTTCCCACAGGGTATTATAATTCCTCCCCACTTATGCACGAGAGTTTTTGGTTTTCCCTATTGAGCATACCTATATTATCACCCTACGTATATAAAACTAATTTCAGTTTTCTAGGAGGACTACAAGGACCGTGCAAGACCATACTAGTTCGGATGTTGGGACAATTTTTGTTTCTGTTTTTCTTTTCTTTTGTACTTCCCCTTGTAGTATTTCTTATTCTTACAACACTTATTATTAGAACATGCATATGAGAATGGATTGTTTTGGATTTACTTTTACATCAATGTTTTTTGTTTCTTGGGATTTATTATTTTATCTCTCGATCCTACTAAATAAAAAGGGTAATGACTTCTATTTTTTGTGCGTGATTTTATACCCTTGGTGATAGTCACCACTACAGGACCTATTGAAGGAGGGTCTCGGGGGTCATTATCTCTCCTTCAACTTGAATAAGGAAGGGTCTAGTAGTTTTTTGTCCCTTCCATCTTCTTGGTGAAGGCGGGTCTTGAAAAGATTATGTGGGAGTTCAGAAGAAAGTGGAAACTATCATAAAATGGAAATACTCAGAGTTCAATGTTAATGAAGAAGGAACTGTGAGATTTGGGTCAAGAATATTTGTTCCATCAAATATAGAGGTAAAATGAACTTTTAAATGATGCACATAGTTCTAATTTTCCAATTCACTCCAAAAACACAAATATGTATCAGGATATATGAGAGTATTATTGGTGGGATAACATGAAGAAGGAGATCTCCAAATATACATCAAAGTGCCTAATATTTCAGCAAATGAAGGATGATATGAATAAGACTACGAGGATGATACAACCATTAAACATACCAACATGAAAATGGGAGAACATCACCATGGAAATTTTCACCGGAATTCTGAAGACATCCTAAGGAAACAATTCTATTTGGGTGGTGGTGGATCTTCTTACAAAGACTGCACACTTCATTGCAATTTGAGAGGATTTGTAATTGGATCAATTGGCACAGATATATATCAGAGAAGTGGTAAGATAGGATGGTGTACCAATATTGATTGTATCTGATCGATATCTGAGATTAAAATCTAAATTATAGAATAGTATTCAGTAGACTCTGAATACTAAGCTGAATAATAGAACGAATTATCATCCTAAAACAAATGGCCAATCTAAGTATACTATACAAACACATGAGGAAATGATCAGAGCATTATCAATGGACTTAAAAGGAGGATGAGATCAACATCGTCTTCTAGTTGATTTATTTTACAACAATAGTTTCCACTGAAGCATCCAAATGGATTATCATGAATCCCATTATGAGAAGAGGTGTAGAACACCGTCATGCTGGGATGAAGTTGGGGAAAACGTCTAGGTCTATAATTGGTCGAATAAATGGTGGAGAAGGTTAAGACAATCCATAAGAACATAAAAACTTCTCAAAGTCGACAAAAGAGCTATTTTGAAAATCATTGATGAGAAATAGAGTTTGAATTCATAGACATGGTATTCTTCTGCATATCTATATGGAATAGATTTATGATATTTTGGAATAAGGTAATGCTTTTTCCAATATACATCATCACTTTTGAGATCCTTGATCACATTAGAGCAGTGACCTATCAACCAGAACGCCCACTAAACCTATCTCAAGTCCATGATGTATTACATGTATCAATATTAAGAATGTACACAACAGACACATCACAAGTACTCAATCCAGAGGTGGTACCATTATAGAATTACCTCTCATATGTGGATAATCCATTGAAGATCTTATATAATAAAGAAACATTTCTACGTAATATGACAATGCCCCTTGTAAAATTGTTGTGGAGAAACAATAATTTCGAAAAAGCGACTTGGGAACCAGAGGAAGTAATGAAGCATAATGACCCTCATCTATTTTAGTTTTGGAAAATAAAATTTTGAGGGTGCAATTTCTAAGGGTGGAAGGTTGTAATGACCAAAACTATTATGAATAAAATTCCCTTTGTTTTAATTAAATGTTTTTGGATATAGAAAACACATACAATCCTTTGGTTTTATTATATCAAATTGGATTTAAATGAATGCTAAATATCCTTACCAATGATAATATATCCATTGAATAGTGATCACATGACAAGTATAAATATAGGGTTTTAACAAATCCTTTAGACACAGAAAAAGGAGGTCGTGTCGTAAAACAGTACACATGGATTGTACGAAGCTCATTTGTTGGATCTTGGGAAGGAGGTAGAATCAATGGGCTACTCTTTTGACCAAGTCCAAGCTAAGCTTGAACATGTTAAGCTTGAATAGAGTCTCCCACGATATAAGTTCATGTTAATTGATATTAACAAACGAGCGATGTAATAGGAGCTTCCCCAAGAGTCTTTCACCATCACACACCTTACCCATAGGTCTTATGTGGATGTTATAAGGGGTTATGTAACTAGGTATTAGTTACTTATTCTGTAATCCCTTTTTATGGATAAAATTATTATCCCATCAATTCATTTATGAGAATATCCTTTCGTAAAAAATAAATTAATTTGGTTAATTTTTTTTAGGGTAAAAATCATACATTTGAGAAATATATTCATTATTATATAAAAATATGGTTTTTATTGATAATATTTTATAAAATTCTTCTAAATTATGATTATATCAGTTCATTATCCTTAAATTATTAGGTAATCAGTTTGATAAGAGTTATATCTTTATATGATAAAACAAAAAGTGTATTTTGGAGGAATTAATATTGAGTAATTAATGATTTTTTTATAAAATTAATACCATAATAAATTATTATTATCAAATTAATTTTATTAATAATAAATGAGTATATAATATTTATGAAGTCAAATGTAATTTTTATTAAGGTTTAAAAACTATTTTTATTAGAACCCATAAAATTTATATAAATATAAGTTATCATTTTAAAAGTGAAAATTCACATATTTAAAAGATTATTTAGATAAAATTTATAATATATTTGGATTCAGGATGACAAAATTATCCAATGGTAAATTTTTCATTATTTTTTAAGACAATCGATTTTTTTTGGTAAAAATTAAATAATATATAAATATATAGTGTTTTTATGGAATAATAATGGCCCAATAGTGATGTAAAAAATATCATAAAATATTTATTCGACAAAATATGTGTTTTATCTTTAAAATAATGTCATTTTAGATTTATTTGACTTATTTTATAATTCCTTAGTGAATCCTCAAAAAATGTATAGTATATTGTATCATTTTAAAGTCATTTCCTTGAGAGTGTGACTCACCTCCACATAATAAGGGATAATATTTTAATATTAGCATCCCATTTAAAAATAAAATAAATATTACACTTTCCATTTCCATAAACCTTGTGAAAAAACCATGGGGTGGTTTGTGGTTACGAATATTTTTGTGTGTAGTGTCCAAAACCTAAATAATAAAGAATTCCCCCTTATTTTATATATAAACCATACCTTGCACCCATTTATGTTCCCCCAAACTCAATTAAGATCATCTTAACTCTTATATCCACTCCTTAGAGTCCTCACAAGGAATCCAAAAGCTCTTAATAATCCTCTCGCAAGCCTTTGGGATTACACATCCAAGTAAGGATTCTTTCCTTTATAAGTTTTGTCCAAGTTTCCTTATATTGTTATACTCTTTTATTTTTCAACTAAAAATGATTTTGTATGATTTAAAACAACTACAATAAATAAATTATTATGTTTTTATGATGATATACCTATTTATCTCCCATTAATCCCTCCCATTTACACCAGTTATCTTGTGGAAATTTTGTAGGAGTAATTCCATTTCTCATATTTCTTCACTTTTCTTCATTATGATACACCCAATACTTCCAAGTTATTTTTGTTGGGACATGTATTTATATGACCTTGTTACTATCCATTTCATTTATATATTATGAAAGACCCTTTATCTCTCATCAACCAATTTTATGAATTTTTATTTCACACCGTTTGGCTGCAAAAATTGTACCACAAATTTCTATCCCAAAACCATGGTTTAGTGAATACCATACCCATTCCATATAAATGGTGTTCAATTTAATGAAAATATAAATTATTATTGAGACATTAAATTAATTTATTCCACACCCCTTGATTATTTAATAAATTATTATAATGAATTAATACCATGTATTATGATTTATGTGGCACACTTAAGTTTGATATTGAAATGCAAGTGACGGGTGTGACCAGATTTATATAGAGATCAATTATATTGGGTAATGTTTAGTATCATGATACACCATGTTAGGATAGGGTTTCACCTAATTACATTATGGGACATTTTTTCACCATGTTGGGACAAGGGTTTACTAAATTTCTTTATGTTAATGATGTAGTGTTTTATGTTTTTTCCACATTTCCAAGTTATGATGACCATGCTATATCATGATTTTATGTTCATGAATATATTATGATCCGTTGATATATCTGTCACCTAACATGTATTTTGTTCTTCATGATATTCCTTGTTTACTGATTGACTAGGCTTTATAGCTCACCCTTTTCTTATGTATGTACTCATGTTATCCCATATAATGCTATGTTTGAAGTAATGTGGTGTTTTTTTTAAAACGTTTTCAACACAAATGATGTATTTTATTTCTTAAGATTTAATTTAATGTTCCTTTACCCAATATAAACTAGTAATATCGATCTTATGGGTTGTATTTAGTGAATGTTTATGTAATAAATAATGTTTAAATATGAAATAAAGAGTAGTTTTTTATATATGTAGACCATGTCCATATATTGGGAGAAAATAATCTTATAAGAAATTCCTTATACATGGAAACCATGATCTAAGTGGTGGAAGAAGGATATTTAATCAGAATTCATTATTGTGTTGCACAAGTTTCATCATCTAATTGTAGATGGCCTACCTGATGTTAAAATATGGGGATGAGGGGAACATGGATCTCTATATTTCTTTCCATGCCCCATTGAAAATAATCCAGCAAAAATTAAATATATGGTATAATTAATAAGTATATCTATTTGAAATAATATAGATGTTTAAGTTAAATATAATGTCCAATGATAAAAATAATGTCAATATTTCAAGGGAATGATAATGATTAAAAAATTATTCAGTAAAGATAATTTAAATACTTTCCCTTGTAAAACTGAACATAAAACATCATTACAAATGAAAAGTATGGAATCAATACAACATATACATAGTGGATAATAAGTTTGATATAAGGTTGATGTCATTGATGAATTGAAATTGTAAAACATTACATTAAATCATTCATGAGAAAATTATCCCTTCCTCTTTGAAAATATTTATAAATTTAAAAGTTAGAAAAATAATTTTAAAATAATTTTCATTAAATATAACTTATGAAAACTATAGAGGAATATTTAAATAATTGATTGGTCCTGATTATTAGAAATTTTGTTATTTTTGTACACGTTAAAACAAATATTCCTCTATCTTTTATTTTGAAAAAGACAAGTGAGAAATTTTTCAAAAACATTATAATGTTTCCTTTAAAAATATTTTAATAAAATTGAAAAATAGGTAGAAAATTTTTCAAGAAAACATTTTGATAATGTTAAAACATATATGAAAACAAATAAAAAAATAGGGATATTAAATAAAAATTATTTTTGACCGAAGGGAGGAATAAAGTCAGATTTAATTAAAAACCTTTTATCAATCATTTTAAGTTCCAAAGGGTTGTAATGAATGGATATATTACATTAAAACATAATTAATAAGTAGTATTGAATAAAATTAATGTTTTTCATTATATAATGAACAAATAATTTCCTTTAGTGGGAATTCATGTTTAAACAATCCTGATTAAAATGAGATTGTGAAATAAACACATACAAAGATCATAATGTTAAAGTGAAAATCAACCAGTGAAAATATTATATGTATAAAATATAAATCCAAAAAAATATGAAGTACAAAAATTTATAGTAAAAAATTCATTCAAAAAATAAACATATAATATTACATATAGTGGATAAGTAATATAACACAATGAAAATAAATTGAGTTATGATATTCTTTAAAACTTGGTATGTTTTATTTAAAAGCCCCTTTGGATGAAGTAATTCGAACAGAATATTAAAACCCCATAAATTTTTATATAATAATTATATTAAATGTAATATGTGTGATATATATACCATATAAAATAAATTAGGATCATAACAATACAAAATGCCTCAATGAAGGGAAATTTATATGATGTCCCATACCTCATGCTTCCTTTTCGTGGAACATGCTCTAATATTGTTTATAATGGTTTTATTAATGTAATTAGTTTATTTAAAACTTATATTAATATTTATAATATCATATATAGTCCTATTATATCATATTACCACATGTTTGTTAATAATATTTCAATATTTTCACAGATTCAGGTGTTAATTACCTTGTTTACTCATGCTTGTTTTGCTGATAATGTTTTCCTTTTTGGGAAAAGTATACAAATACATAATATCTAGAATTAAGTTAATGTAATAAATATCATACTGAATCAATATATACATTTTTATAATTATTCGTGATACTTGGACAAGGAAAATGAATCACATTGCTTCAGGGAGACTATAGGTTGTACGCACACACGACCAACGATATCATTCAATTAATGAGTGGAATGGAAATTAATTGGGTTATATATTAATTTTTTAAAACACGTATAATGTCATGTATATAAAATACATTCAATAAATGTTTCCTTATTAATTTTCTTGTAAAACATGAGGGAAAAATGAATCACATCGGTTCATGAGGTGGTAGTCCGTCATACACTCGAGTGACATTTTCACATTTTAAACAGCAAGGAAGTTAAAAAGGTATATGTGATATTATAATTTAAAAAGTATAATGATATTATAAAATATATATATATATATACGTTAAATCCATTATTATGCAAAATATTGATATCTGTTTGTGAAAAATGAGTCACATCAGGTTGTGAGGCGGTAGTCCACCATACACATAAATGATGATTTCATTTTCCATAAAATAGAGTAGAAGAGGGATAAATATCATATAATCAACATAATAAATTATAATTATATGTTATACACAATTTTTTAATATTGGATGTTTTATGGAATAAATGAAGGTGTAAAAAGAATAAAGGGAACAAAATATATTTTTTAAGATAATTACCTTCTCTTGGAGAAACCTCTATTTTATATCCTCTTAAAAACCATAGGGTTTCTATTTTGTAAATATCAAAATATATATAATGTGAGTAATTGTGTTGGGGATATGTTTTTTAGGGTTTTTTTGATGAAAAGGGGTTGATATGTGTGAAAAATTTAAGTGAGGGAGTGATCTTTTATAAGGGGGGGAGATGACACACATTAAATTTTTGAAAATAATCAATTTCAGCAAAATTTTTATTATTCCAATTGCCTAAAAATGATAAATTATAAAACCGCGGAGGTTATAATTTCTAGATATGGCCACAAAATTTATTTGGAAATGTTTTATGTAATTTTTCACCCTTGTATTCCTAGTTTAATCCCCTTAGTAAACCCATTTTTACCTAAACCACAATAATAAATTTTTCATTTTTTCAATATTCATTATTATAAAAAATTATGTTGACCATACTAGATAATATAAATACTTTTTATTCTATATTTTTAAAATAATTTTCTAATTTCAATTCACATAAGTTGTATAATCTAATTTAAAACTATACCAACTGACATGACGAAAAATAAGGTTTCCAAATAGAAACTTATCATATTTATAGAAGTATTTAATTTAAAAATTAAATGGGTAATTAAAAAATATTGTAATTTAGTAATTTTTTGATATTATTTAACTAATATTACTTTCAAACCAATTTAAAATATAAATTTACAATGTAAATTATTTAATTGAAAAATATTGTTTCTACAAAAATATGTATTTTTCACTCTTCATTGAAAAATTAAACTTGTCAAAAAATAAATAAATAAAATATACATAAATATAGTTTTTATATGATAATTGTTGAAAATAATTTTATTTTGTAAAATAGATTTTCTAAAATTCATAAAAAATAATTTTAAATTACACGTGGAAAGCAGAACTAAACGATTTTTTTAAAAAGTAAACATTTTAACAATATTACATTCTCTTTTAAATGATTGTTATATTATTTATAATCAATAGATAAAAAATCATAATTTAATTAGTATTACTCATACCCCCCCCCAATTTAATGGATTGGTTATTATGGTATACTATATTATGGTTCGTTTAGACTCAAGTGTGTGTGTTCGACAACCTACGAAAAAGATTAAATTTAATGAAATATATTTCATGGGTTGTTTAAGCTTGATGTTACATGTCGCGTATGATATCGAATACAATTTTTTTTATTTTAAAAGTTTATGTGTCTTTAATTAGTAATATAAATTGATTTATTATAATAATAATAATTTTTTTGTCGATTTTAAACCATGCTCTATCCAAATATTACCAAATTAATATTTACGTAAATTAAAACACCAAAATTAGTTTTTTCATAAAAATATTACTCAATTATATGTATCACAGTCTTTATAAATTCATAATGCTATTTTGAAAACTAATATCATAACATATTAAACAAATATTTGATGAATTAAAAGGATTATAAACTTCTACACCATTCTTATTTAATTATAATGTCACTGTTTTGGTAAAAATGATATTTTAACAATTTAATTTAAAATAAAATATTTCAAAAAACCCTAAAAACTTCCTCTAATAATAATATTGAAGTTATAAATCTGAAAATTAATTTATTTTTTCAGAATAAAATTTATAATTTATAATTAATTTTTTAAATAAAATCATAAAATATAATGATAAACTAATTTCTTATATGAAAATACCTTTTGAACGTATTAAACATCCTCATTTTTATATCATATAATTTATTAATATAACTAATGATATTATATTATAAATAATATTCATATAAAAAATATATTTAGTTTCATTTAATATTCTACATGAAATTTAGTTTTTTGAAAACAAATTTATGAATAAAATAATTTTGTCAATGTTATGAACAAAAAAGTAAAAAGAAATATTTTTTTCAATAAAATTAAATATGGGAAATATGTAAAATAAATTTGATAAATGAGTTTTTAAATTTTTAATAAATTTATTATATCATTCAAATTTCTTGTTATATAACCCCTCAAGCTCACTATGTATGATCCAAGAATAACATAAGTTTTGGTGACATTCTAGGGTGGTGATTACTTTTTCATGGACCTCATAGAAATTTCCATGAGTTTGTGTTTCTATAATTTATCATTTAACACATACAATAATTTTTCATGTTTTGAATTATATAGGTTTATGGAAGAACCTAGTGATGTTACTTCATTTCCAGGCTTAGAAAAATGAGATTCATAAGGGACACTTCCTCTACCTGATTCAATTTCCATCCCATCACATAAAATATTTTGTAATATTTTCACTTCTTTTTATACCAAAAAATATAATAGATATATTTTAGAGGTAATATTTTATGTTAACATGTCTAGGTTTTTCTTTAGATCATTGTTTCATTTTGAACAAGGTATTAAAAAAATATTCACTTATGGAAAATAAATTGTGAAACATTAGGTCATTACAACCACTAAGCATGTACAACCTATACCCAATGAGTCACTTTATCCACTATAAATAGTGTGTGTGAAGTAAAACATGGTGTTTTGATCAAAAATTATGACATGGTGTGTAGATGGTGACATGAATAATTGTATAATTTTGAGTTAAATGGTACACAACTCAAATTCACTTTGTGTGGGTTTTTATAATCACATTCACTATAACACTTCCAATTTAAATACATGAAGAATGATTCTTAGGGGGATAAAAACTATGTGGAAAAATTATAATAAAGACACATTAAATTTATAAATATACGGTTTGTGGTTATAGAATACATGATGTGTAGTCTGGAATGATCCGGAATAGAAAATTCATCATTTAACCTAACTGCACACTGTGACCACCATTGTTGCCTCCACTTTAAATCACATCTCCAATACCAGTTGATAATGTTTCCATTGGAACATTATTCATATCACACTAGAGATACTTTCTACCATCCATCATCATCTCGACCATTATTGTCCAACCATTTATCAGGCCAGACTACAAAATTTTTATGCTATCGATGATGCGTTATAGGATCTGGGATTATCTAGATGTCCTTGATCATATCCTCATGAAATCAAGCCAGAAATAAAACATGATTTTTTTTGAAAATAATAATGAATGTTGTGGCAAGAGGGATACCTTTCCACTAATGTAATAACACCCATTTAGGTTCATAAAAAAATATTCGTATGCGACAAGACTGATTTGATGATTTTTGGTAGAAAACTCCCCATGTAAAATGAATTTTTGATTATCATTTTCATTTTAAAATAATAATTTATTTTTAAATAATTTATAGATAGATACAATGTAGAAAAATATTTTATATAAATTATCCATGGAACAATATTTATGGAATAACCTTGATAAACGTATAGGCTTTATCCCAATGTTAGTCACATGCCAAAATTATTTATTTAACAATTAATCAATATTTCATTATCAAAATAAATTAATTGATGTTTAAAATAATTCATTAATCAATGAAAAAATTTAACAAATTTTGTATATTGATCAATGATTTCGTTTTTACAAGTATTCAACTCCAGTTCATCAAAACCAATTCCACACATTTCTTAAAAAATATTATCATATAAATTCTAATTTTAAAAACAAAAATTAATACCCGATTATGATTGATGAGAGGGTACATCTTTCCCCATCAGTACTAGTTACTATGCAGTTCAACAAAGGGAAATGATAGCTGATAAGTTATGTATGAGGAGATGTTATTGGCTTAAAGTTAATAGTATAGGGGAGGTGTTGGATATGTTTTTAGTCTTTTGGACTTCATGGGACTTTTTCCATGATCATATTATTCATGTAAAGGGTTCCCTCTGAACATAATAAATAATGGGGATATCCAAAAACAATAACAAATCTATGGAATTTGGGCATCGATGAAACTACATAAATTTCTTGAACTATAAAAATTAAAATAATTAAACAACATTTGATGGAATTCAAATTTATGAAGGGTAATTTACTTCTAAAACACCTTTTTTAAATGAGAAAATTAAAAATCACCACTCATTAATTAATCATATTAGAAAAAATTATTTTCAGGAAAAGAAATCTTTTAAAAAATAATTAATTTTACAAAAAAAATTCCAAAGGAAATACATTAGGACAATTTACAACTCTTTTCCTAATTTCCCATGGGAAATGAATTAATATAAATAAACCTCAAAGTAAGATTTAATTAAACCATAGTACATAAAACAATTCCTCAATTCATATCATGTTTTTTTCTAATAAAATATATTTTGAATAAAATAATAATTATTATTTTAATTAGTGCTTATTTTTAACATAGTTTAACAATTTAAAAATATTTTATTATCCCATTATTCAATTATTCCTTCCATATAGTAACCTAGAGTAATTTGGATATTTTATCATAGAGAGATAATGATGGAAATAAATTATGAGGAATAAGTAAAATTAAAAATAATAATATTTCATTTATTACTGATTATTTATACACTTCATTATGATAATTCGTTGATCTTCTTTCATTTTTGACACCACCATCGTGAATAAATTCTTTAGTTGTGCGGAGAATTTTATTCAATTTTAAGTCAAAGAAATTACTAAAAACTAAAGGGATAAGAGGGGAATAGATTATCTCAAATTTCAAAATATTTTAATATTCTTTATATGAGAGGGTATGTATTATTTAATTCCCTAATTATCATAAAAACGATTCAATTAAATTCCCCATGTAAATTAGAGAATTAAGTCATTCCATTCAGTTTGTTCAACCATTCAAAAATATGTTCCTTCCATAAAAAATATATTTTTATGTGTCATCCTCATGTGGAAAGGTAATTATATGTCACTGCCTCATAATTAGTGACATTGATCATCCACATGAACACTAACAGTATAATGATAATAATTATAATTATAACGTCCAAAATATTCTTAGTCTATGGATTTTCACTTGAGTCTATAGTTTATATCTCACTGAGGGAAAGCATCCCATTTTACATAGAAACCTGGTTTTCAAATTTCAATCCAAACTCTAATTTCATAGATATTAAATACTATTCTCATGGAAGTAATATTTATTTATTTATTTCGTTTTAGTACCCCATAATATTTAAGTAACAGGGAAAATTTCCAAAATATATATGGACTATAAACATCAAATTCCGGGACTAACTGAAAAAAATATCCTTGTGGGCATTTACCTTGGTGAATTTAACCCAATATTAAACTCCACATTCCAAGAAAAATGGAATGATAAAAAAATATTTCTAAGATCATATACTATGGTGAATTTATCATTTTACAATTTTTATTAACATTGAACATTGATCATAAAAATGTGATATGTCCCAACTAGGAAAAAATATGTGTCACTATACCCCCCCACACTATTTATAAATATGATCCTAAAAACCAACTTTAACTACTAATAATGAATCTTGAAAAACTACCTCATGCTGAAAAATATCCAATCCCAACATGTACTTAAACCTCTTCTGGTGGGTTGTCTCTATTTAATCTTTGATATTATTAAATATGGAACATACTCTTTCCTCTAACATATTAGATCTTTCTCCTATGATCTTCCATAATATTACAATTAATATAGACACAAAATTTTCTTAAAGACTCATTTAAGAATAAATATATGATTGTTTCACATGACTATCTTTAAAAATAATCATCCATTCAGTATCCTTAATAAATGGTCGAATAAAATTAAAGAACAAAATGAAAACATGAGATATTAACATATTCCACAATAAAGGTTCATTTCTAAGGACACCTCTAATGATAGGTTCAGTCTCCCCTCCATAAAAATATACCCAATTAAATATTACATTGAAACAATTAACTTACATAGAATACCACAATTGATCTCATCATAAATATTATATAATATCTTTAATAGTGCTATGGTATAACATGTTCTATATAATCTCATTTAGCTTCATATAACATATATCCAGCATGGAGTATTCAATAAAACTTTGATCTCATGATATATGGATTACATAGTTTTCACAACCATTAAATATAAAAATCTGACATCCATACATTTAATCCCATATTATTCCCCCCTAAATTTCAAAAAAGAATGTTTTCAACATTTTCACATTTTATGAAATAATGTTGGGATCAAAAAAATCATGCTTCACACATTACCATATTAATTCCCTACGGTTACCCATTCATCCACAATATGATGTTGATAGTTCTAACTATTCAAATTAAACTACACTATAGGATTCAAACCCCATGATAAAATAGAAAAAATTGAGAAAATACACAAAAATCCATTAGAGAACACCACCCATTACATATCTATATTTTCATTAATATGGGAATGTCTAATATATCTTCAATATATACCTCATAAAGGACTATAATAAACTTTTAGGATCGTTTCTAAAGATGATACAACTAGGTTATCATTAAAAACATGTTTGAATTATATGAAATATGTTCTTCTCTATCAAGGTAAATATTTCAATATTAGTAGGTGTGACTGATATATAGTAGAAATTATGGAGGTTCTATAACTAAAATTGGTATACCCAGGGGATTCAAAAAAATGATTAAATCCTAAACAAGTAGTGTTGGATGAATTCCTTCTGATTTCATCAACAAAAACAAGTTTCTATAGAGATGTTACATGAATCGTTCAACATAATTTAACAGTTATCATTTTTTCGTAGTTTTTTATTTCATGCATTAACTCGTATATGTGGAATTTAGCACTCTATGTTATGTAAGAGTCATATAGGGGTGGTATTTTTTAGAGTGGATTGATGAATTATTAAACACTAATCACTTCCACACTACCTTATCCTTCAAAAACCCCTCACAGAGTTAACATTGATGCCTACAATAATAACTTCCCAGATCAAAAAACCACCTTCAATATAGTTGTCCATTTACAGAACCACTAGGGATATCTCAAGGGAGAAATTCATACAATTCCAAAAACCATGGTTCATCCCCTCAAGGATATTATCTTGTACTAATGCTCGATCATGAATTCCATCAATGGTGGAGGAATATATCGTTTTGAACATATCTTGGATAATTTCTCTATAATCTCTAAAGGACCTAATGTTCTTGAGGGGGGGAGGATGGATTTTCTTTGCTTCAGAACCGACGCACATCTACTTCCCTTCATCAGCCCTTTCCGGAGATCAACATTGGACCAAAGGTTCACGACATCAGGAATAGAGATCCGGTTTTCCCACTTTCTTCTATGGAGATCTCGGAAGCTGAGATCCTCCTCGATCTGACCCTCATCGTTCACTTCAGAAAATCCCGTCTTGCGGTTGATGATTTCAACAGTTTTATTGTGAAGTCTTGGGGCCTTCAACTCCAGCCCGTTGTTAGATTGCTGGACAAACGAACCATCATGATTCGTTGTTCTTCTTCAGAGGATCTGGTCCGGGCGCTTTCCTCTGCTCCCAGGAAGTATGGAAGGTATGCCTTCTTCCTCTCCAGATGGTGTTATGAATGACATATGAATCGTGATTCCCCCTGCTTCCGATTTGGGTCAATTTTCCCCTGCTTCCGCTCTCATTTCAAAACATTGCGATTATGCATATTCTGGGAAATATGATAGGGATATTTTTATGTGTTGATTCCCGAACGGCTTCGATCAGCCACCCAGTTAACCCTATAATGTGTGTCGAAGTCAATGTTTCTAAGAAACTGGTAGAGACCATCTGGATTGAGGTCGCTGAAGAGATCCGCCGCAAGCAGCCGGTTGTCTTCGATCATTGGTTTGAGTTCTGTTCGTTATGTCAACGACTGGGTCACATAGATGCTTGTTTTCACCGTGGTATTCATCTGAATGCACCTGAGTTGATTCCCAGCGCTGGTGAAGATGTTGTGCCGGTTGTCAGGTACGGTATGGATGCACAACCATTCCCTGCGGTAAATCAGAATCCTTTGGTTTCTAGTGTCTTTGGTAGGATCAATGCTGGTATTAAAGTGGACTCCTCTAAGAATCTTGTCAGTCTGGATCAACTGGAATCCCCCTGATGTCTCATGACATTGCTAAGGATGCAGGTCATCAATATATGCGGTGTGGTCTGGAATCTCTTTCAAGTGAGCTTGTGGTTGGATAGAATGTAAAATCGGGGAATGATGACCAAAATTCAGTGATGGAACATGCTGGGCAGAAGGAACTGAATGATATTGAGACTGGAACAATTGATATTTCTCCTGATGAACCTGGGAGCATGAGGAATGGCACAGAGCCACATAATATACTGGATGAATTATCAGAAATCACTCTGCTTTTACAAGAGGGAGGCAGCTTGTTGACCCTAATTGAGGGAGAACACCAAGAAGGAAGTGGAAAAAATCAGAGTGATGATGGTGTGAAGGGGAATGAGGAATATTTCTAGGGAAAAGAAAATATTGTTGTGGGGCATAAAGCTTCATACAGTGAAATTGTTTGTGGTGCCAAGAGAAGCCCCTCCGGTAAGAGGGAAGCCTCCACTACCCCACCCAAGAGGAAGCCCAGAAAGGACTATTCTAATGTTACAAGGACTATGTCCACGAGATCTTTGGCCAAGAAATACATATTGCTTGATAATAAGGATTGGGGAAATCCATCAAATTCTATGTCCACTATGGATTTGAAACTTAGGAATCAGTATATCACGCTTTTGAACAATTTTACTCCCCAATCAGAATGGGAATCATCGGATCCGGAAGATCTCTCTGAGGATGATGCAAATGAAGGATTTGACACTTTCTGATCTTTTCCTATCTTGAGGTGTTTATGTCCCTTTTCTTTTCTCTGTACTCTGCATCTTTATTTTATTTAATAAATTTGTGGGGACTGGACTTTTTTCCAGTTCTGAGCCTTTCTCGTATATTATGAATCATGTACAATGAGTATCTTGTGATCTCTTTAGTCCTCAATAGATACTTGTACATGTTAATGATACACTGTGAATAGTCCAAAATTTCATGAACATAATTTTTTAGAAAACAAATGGTTTGAACCACCTCTTGAAAACGGAATCAAACTCCCTCTACAATAGAGTAATGAAATTATGAGGTTGAGTGAAAGTTCATCAAATATCATATCACTATACTATTGTGGATCTCATGAATGAATCCCCATCTTGTCAATAGGTTTCCAGAATAGATGGAATGGGTGTGTCACACCCCAATAATCCAACTACAATATATGGATTAGGGGTTTATTGGATTCATGGATACCATTAAAAATGGATCATCCATAGTGTATGCTGAAAAGGGGGAGTCTCTTTTAAATAAGTTGGAACTACTATAATATGTACAATAATTTATTCACTAATTATGAAGGTATGGATAATATTTCAATACTTTCATGTAAGGATATCTCTAAACTAATTCATTAAAAAAATATTCACCCAGTTAATCCGAAGATAGAGGAAAATTCACAGTCATAAGATCTCAAAATCATGTCTCTAAAAATGAGATAGAAATATATGGGTGTAATCCTTTATTTGATGTGTTTACTTAATAATGAAATAATAATATATGGTTAGGTTGACACTAGAAGGATATGTATACGCTGATATTCAACTATATAATTTATAAAAAGACTAAATATACCCCACAATTGATTCCATAGGGTTTTGAGTTGATAAAAAAAATATAAGGGTCAAAGTCAATTGATATATCAACCACCACATCACCACTAGGTTATCTGATACAAAAAATAATATTAAATAAATTACATTAAAAAAATGATTCATAATCACACATAACTATATCAAAAAACTAATTACATAAGGGTTGAGTAGATTAAAATATTTAAATAGTGTCAGATAATGGATACATAAACCACCAAACCAACACTATATTCTTTGGTTTTTCATAGAACTAAAAACTCATCAACATTAATAATCAATTTCCCAAAACAAACCTTAATCAAATACAAACCCCAAACTCTATCTCTGGGACCCTAAATAATCTAATACAATTCCATGATATTATTACCCATTAAGACACCTCCATTAGGTAACTCGTCCCTAACATATCGGTATTTGATATACTTTCATAACGTAGATACTACTTACCAGAAAATAATGTATAAACCCAGTTCCCCAAGGATCAATGTATTTTAAATATATCAATATAAATGATTTATTTACCATTATGTCTTCAATATATCTATACAAAAACTTGATCACTTGTTATCTATATAAAAACATCATTATTAATACCTTTATTAATTACCTTTGAAATGGAAACATAAGAAAAGGTGAGCATAAGAGCTCACTAATGGGAAAACTCATCAATGATTAATGAAGGTTTTAATGACAAGAATTTGAGAAAACATTCTCATAGGAAAATATATAATAAAAAAGATCAATTAATCATAAATTATATCCATAAATCCATATTGTAGGATATATAACCTCAAAAAATAAATAATATACTAAGCTTTAAAAATACAGAAACATGAGACAATAATCATGATGCAAGGAAAATATCATAGGAATATGGTATAAAAATAATCCTTGGAAATCAAAAAATTATAAATTTAGAGAATTATAAAAAAGAATTTGGACTATGAAACATTTTTATCTCCCACTTGAATAATTATTCAATGATATCCCTCATGATGAATTCCATAAATAATTTGGAATAAAATATTTGGTTAAATATTCATATTTCCCCACTATATTCTTTTCAATAATGTCTAATTATTACAGGTTCCACCATATTTTTAGAATAAAATCATTGTGAACATATCGACTGGATTTTTCATTCAAACTATATTTCATAGCTCTAACACATTATGTTCAATAGATTCTATTTGAAATGGAATATAATGTCAAAGTGTTTTTAATTTCATGAAATACCATATTTTGAGAATGATGGAAGGAACTTTTTCTATCAATAAATAACAATATTCTATCTAGTAACATTACATGCTCCTTTAGTAGGATCATTTACAAAATTTACACCATCCAATATTTCATAGCCAGTACAAATTCTTCTTATTTTATTAGAAATGTGATGAAAATATGCATCTTAGGTATAAAAATTTTCCTTTTTATTATAAATATAAAAAATATTATCACGCTCTTCCAAGTATCTAAATACCCCAAAAAATCCATTTCCATGAATCCCTAAAATGGATCCTCGTCACTAATGTATAGTTATTTATCAAATGATCCACTTCCTGACTTCCTAATTCTACCATCCAGAGATCAACATAAAATGACATACTAATACCACTACCAAGGTAATATCCAACTACATACATATAATAACATTTATCAATATTATAATATTAGTTTCATAAAACACTTTATCCATATATTGATCCTCAAATTTTGATGTTGGTTCCTTTGATTTGGTTAAATTGAAGTGAATGGTAAGTGGGGATGAGACAAAATTGCATTATTTTATTTGAAAATTTTCAATGATAATCAAGATATATTCTTTATTGGAAGAAAATTAGGATCTGTAATTTTTATCCCTACATATGCACATCCAAAAAATTATCATGTCTTGGCCATGATACTACATCTCAAATCTTCACGACTACATACTCTTCAACTCCAGAACATATTGAATATATAGACCCATACAAAAATATTTTAAATAGAATTTAGAAGGTTTATATATGTATCATTACTCTATAACATTGTATGATAATAATGATCAATTTTTAATCACATGAAAAATTTTTCATACATGAAATTTTCAAACTTGTGATTCCACTAATGATGTTCATGTTTAATTACACATATTCTTATATTCAACACACACAAAAATATCCTCCTATAAGGATAAAAAAATCCCTTGGTATACCTCATGTAATTATCCTCTTTCAAGTCGTTATGTTAAAATGTAGTCATGGAGTTCATCTACATCAAATTTACACCATAAAAATTATCAAGACTCAGTAATGTTTGGATAATATTAATCCTAACTACTAGTGATGAATATTTTTTTTTGAAATTTATCTCATATTTCTATTTGATTTATTTCACATAATTAAAAACTTTATATATCCTAATATTATTAGCTTCTTCATTAAATTTTAGCAGAATTTTGTTCTCCATTGATCACGTTTATTTAATTAGTGCATCCAACTACCGATTTAAATTGAATTATAAGAAATTCATTTCTTCACTAATAACTGAATCCCACTGTTTCAATTCATTTATTTTTTCAACAACTTTCAAGAATTCATGTTCCACATAATATTTTAAAAGTAAAAAATAAAAAATGACCCAAAAATATTGAAACAGATGTTTTACACTAGATGATATTTTCAACTTAACATGAGATTAATATCTTTTTAGTTGTAATATTTTTGATACCCAAACTTCTTATAAACTAACTATCTATTTCTTAACCTATGTAGCATTCCCTTAGGATTCAATAATCCTTGTGAATTTTTTAAAAAATACCATTGGTTTAATTTTCCATGAACATATACATAAATATAATTCCATTAAAACTTATGATATTTTTTTTCTTCCATCTAGGTCATGATGTACTTGTGTAATTAAATTTAATCCCATAACATCAGATTCATCCAAATTTATGTCCTTAAATAAGAACTTCTCATTTAATACAACATTTTTATTTCTAATTACTAGGTGTTTATCATCTTCTCATAATCTTAAACCAATGTATTAAAACAATTTCTTATAATAAAACATCCCTTTGACATTGCCTCCGGATTTTCACTATCTATTGTATCGATGAAATAAAAATAGACTTCCAAAGGAATTGAGGTGGAAAAATTCAGGTAAATCATTAATCCATAACAATTTTGATATACTCTGGACCATTTTAGCTAATAGGATTCAATTTTCCAAGTATTCTTTAGTGTTTACTTGTTTCACCTTAATGGATTTTTGCATTCTATAGTGCAATGAATTTATCATACATTCCCAGTTGATGTCATACTCATTATATCTTATATAATTATTTTATATGTTGTCTAGTGTACATTAATATTGGGTATGATACATGTATCCCTATAGACATTACAAATTGTTATTCTTCTATACACTCAATCATTATCTTATATGATTCATATTAAGTTTTGACCATTATTCATCTCATCCTTGAGTTTCCACTACCAAAATACCTAAATAATTAAACATACACTTGTGGGAATTTATCCATACCATCCTTGAAAAATAATTTATGAACATGATGATGTAATGGGATCTTCTGTGAGATTGAAAAGGGGTATTTACCCATATATCTGAGTAAAATAACACTCGATTCTAGGATCTATGATTCTGACCATTCATATTGAATGAAACCTTGTTTTCTTTCCCAATACGTAATTACTACAACCTATGATGCTTATTCAATCATGATTCAGTATTCCATTAACTATTAGAACCTTAATATTCTCTGAATTAGGTGACTAGGTTTAAAATGGTAGTCCTCTAGTCTTCTGAGGATGAAATTATGAACATGATACATTCATCATAATTTTCATTCATATTTAGTATAAAAATCATTACTCATCTTTCCACAATCATTTTCCTTAATTTACTTTTCTAGAACCCGTTGGGAAAGGTTGTTCTATATATTATATCATCCAACTACCCTACTGATAATAGGTTCTTCTAGAATCCTATAATGTTCCACACTTCCTTCATCCATATGAAACAAGCACTCTACATGAGAAGATTAACATCTCCATTCACAATGACTTCAAATTCATCTTAATTTTCCAGATAGACATTAAAAAATATTTAAGATACATAGTTTATCAGATATTTATGTTTTGATGTTGATTGGAAGGATGTACTAAAGAGAATTATAAATTAATTAATTAGAAAATTATCAGTAAGAAGTATGTACTTTCAACCATAAATAATTTTAATTTAATTTTAAATTATTTAATTCATCCTTCTTTTTATATCTCCACAATTTATACAATTCTTATAACATTTTCCATACACCACAAAATTTCAATGGGTGGTCATGGCCTAGTTGAATTTCCTCGATATTTATACCTATATTTATCATATGGTATATAAAGACACAAAATGTTTACACATTTTATTACATGATTCTCTAACATAAATATCTAATTATGAAAACACAAGGATCACAAAGGCCTAGTTCCTTTTTTAGACTAGGTTAATAACAAATAAAACAAGGAATCCTTTTTTCTATTGTGATATCCTATAATCCATTTGATCTGTAAAATCTTTGTCAGATAACCAAAGGAATACATAAAAAATGGGTGAGATAAAAATCCTAGTAATAGAATAAACCCAATAGGGAGATATAACTTACGAGCCAACAATATAACATAATATCATAAAATTATAATCAACTAATTATTTATATAAGGGAATAACATAATGAACATGATATATTAAGATCATGGTATCATAGGAAATGTGGTATAAACATATAGTAGGACATAAAACTGAGTAAATGATATCATCCTAGAGATTATCACATGGTGTTAGAAGTCTCATAATATATTTGGTTTACTCCCTAATTCCATACATAACGTCTCATGAGACTATAACATTACCTAATGCATTAGAAAATTATTTGGTCACACCCATAACAATATGGTCATGATCTATGTATTAAATATAAATGGAATCAACCATAAAGGATAAAAAATAATTATCTAGGGAAATAAAATGGGTTTCATAATCCTTATTTATAACATATTAAAATGAAATTTCATATTTAATGAATTTAATAAATAATCAAAAGGATTGTATTACACCATCAAAAGAAGGGTGAATATGTTTGGTATCTATGTGAGAGTGATATATAAATAAATTAGATTGAATAAATAACATTAATTATTATTATAGATGATGAAAATAATATTTAAAATATTTTTTTGAGGAAGATAACCTTTTCATTTTGAGTTAAATCAATGTATATCTTCGTATATGGAAAATGATTTTGAAATATCATTTTGAAAATTTCATTAGGAATGTATCCTCTTATTTTTTGAAAGACATTTATATAATCTGAAAATTAATCTATCATTAAAATTTTCATTTTAAAAAATAACCTTTTATACATAAAAATTAATATTTAAAACATTGATTGGTCATGATGGTGGAAAAGTTCTATCCATGCCGAATAAGTTAAAAAGGATGATTCCAAATGTCTTTTGATCAATGAGTGAAATAAAATTAATTTTTCGTTAAAAAAATATCAATAATTTTAGGTACCAATTAGAGGGAAATTGTAAAATTACATGAAAAAATAGTTTTTAACTAGAGGATGAAAAAATGGAATAGTTTTATTAAATAATTATCAAATAATTTCTTTAATAGAAATTCATTCTTAGGAAATCACGATTAAAATTCCATTGAAAATTATCCCTTACCACATTGGTAAATTTTGAATCAAAACATCCCATGAAATAATAAAGTTGTATTTTAATTTATAATCTCAAGATTTTGGACTATTTTAGGATTTATTATATAATTTAGTAGTATATACAACATTTAAAAAAAAATTATGTATATAAAAGAACATTTATCTCAAAGAAGGAAGTATGAGACTGAACCCATGAAAAGTATGTATCATTTATGTGTGAGTTAATAAATATAATGAATATATATATATATATATATAATTTATATCCCAAAAAATAAATTTCTTAATATAACATTAAAAAATAAAACTTGTTTTTACTCATAATTATTTCAAAATATAATCAATGAAGTAGTCGTTTAACCCAATGAATGGAAATTCATTTTAGAAGCCCCTTACATAACGCTTCCCTTAAGTTGAGTTCCCTTTAACCTAGTGTATAATATATTTAAACATGTTATTAAATTATAACATACCCATATTAATATTTATAATATCATATATAATTCTTTTATATCATATTATTACCCATTCGTTGATAATCATTCATTGAAACTTTTGTTTCAGGTATTAATTGGCTTGATTTCGCATCCTTGTTTGGCTAGGAACGATCCCGATATTGAACATTGAATATACTACCAACATATCCAGATTTATATTAATGTTATAATAATAATTATTTTTCTTTAAATAAATCATTATAATCATTATTTAACTTTGAACATTGATAATGAATCACATCGATTCTTGGAGATTGTTGGTCATATGTATGCATGAGTCATGTTATCATTTACACAATGGTTTAATGGGTATGGAAGTTGATAATATATTAATTTTATAGAATAAATATAATTCCATATGTATCACATATATTAAATAATTTTATCATTTTTAACTTCTATTTAAAGAGTTATTGAGAAACGTATCACTTTTCTTCAAAGGGTTGTAGTATTAGTACAAATGAATAACGTTGAAGCATTAAATATAGAATGGAATGTAAGAATATTTATATGATATTATAATTCAACAACTATAATTATATAATAATAATTTTATATAAAAATTATATAAATAGTTTTACCCATCATGTAGAAGTTGTAATAGAAAATGATTTACATCAGTTCGTGAGGTGGTAGTTCATTGTGCACCCAATCAACAGTTTCATTTCCTTTTTGAAGGAGGAGGATATAGTTTTCAATCATGAACGTAAAATAAAGAATAAAAATTTATGGAATATATTGTGTTTATTATATCATCAGGATTTATAAATATTATAAGGATGTGAAAGAAAAAATAAAATAAAATTCTCAGATAAGGATGTTATATATTCGTGAGACAACTTATATTGGTTTGAACCCAAATGCATCCTTGTTCATATTTATGACCAAAAAAGTCTTCTAAGTTGATTTTAGAGAATTAATGAATTTATTTAAGTATTAATTATAAAAAAAATTATTATGTAAGTGTGAAGTGTATGGGAGAGGTGCTGATTTATATAAGTGAGGTTACTTTCACACTTGAAATATTTGAAAATAATAAAGTGTATCTACATTTATTAATTTAATAAATGGAAAACCTAATTCATTATTGAACCATATAAGTTAAAAGTTCAATATAGAAAAATATAATTTGTATTGTAAATTTCTTGTTTAATTTTTAACCCCTTTCTATTTATTTAACCCATAGTAATCCCATTTAATCATAACTATGGTAAATAATCTTCAATGTTTTTATAATTAAGTATGGTAAAAAATTAAATTAGTTTTTTTGAATATTATAATTTATACTTAATAAAACTATGGAATGAATATTTTTTAAAATTTAACTTACAAAAGTGGAAAAATAAAATTTAAAATTAAACCAATAAACGCGATAAAAAAGTGGTTTTCCAAAGTGAAAATATTCAAATGTTTAATGTAATTTCATATAAAATAAAATATTTAATTGATTCCAATGAACTTAATTTGATTTTTAGAGATATAATTTTACATATTTAAATTTTTAAACCATATTATAAAAATTTGGATGTTATTAAAATTATTAATATAGCGAAAATTCTTAATAAAAACCAATATTTTTCATTATTCATCGCAAAATTTAACTGCTCAGAAAATTATCAAAAATTCACTAGAAGATAGTTTTGACAAGATAGTTTCAAAAATTATTTTATTATTTCAATTAAATTTCCAATAGTTTTATGAAATTAATTTTAGTAATGATCACAAAATGTGATAAAACATCTTCTTAGAATAACAAAAATTTTAAGCTTAAAATCAGATTTATTTTATCTAATGACTAGAAAACACATAATATTTTTTTTAAATATTAAATTTAATATATATTATAAAAATTTATTTAATATAATTCCCAAAATTTGATTTTTTATATGTTAATGAAAAACACATTTTTATGCATAAAAATAGTTTTTCCAGAAAAATGTTTTATTTATTTGAAAATGATTCTTATTATCATCTATAATTAATTGTTCACTAAATAATTGATTTTATGTCATGTAAATTTGTTCTCATTATTTATTTATTAATATTTCTAACTTATATTCCAACGGCTAGGTGAAAACTATCACAATAATACTTTTATAGTATGTTATGTTTTCTTTAAACTCCGTGTTGCATGTAACTTAATCTAAACATGGTGTTTCTGGTCATATATACAACAATACATAATTTTTTTCTTTTAAAATATCATGGAATTAAATTATTACACAATTAAATAAAATTTATCATCATAATATGAATTGTTTTGGTAAATAAGTGTTAAAAATTTGAAAATATATTTTTTGGAAAACAGGTTATAATAAGGGTTAATAAAACTTCCTATTTAATAGACAAAAATGGATATGAGAAGGTTTTATATAATGAAATATACTTGGTTTAAAAATAGGATAAACTAGGTGGGAAGTGAATTTTTTTAAATAGAAGTAAAGGGTAATGTCCAAATGATGAGGGAGATTTATAGAGGTTATTGTTCATAAGAAAGTGAATGAACATGAAAAAAATTTATAACCACAAAACCATAAACCAAATAGGTATGAAAAATTTCAATTATTTGAACATAAATAGTGGTAATATGAACAAATTTTATTTCATGATCCTTTTCCTAATGATGTGGAATTTTTTAGGGGTTTATAATTATTCTATTTCATTCAATTTGAATAGAAAAATACCATCCATTTGTCGAGTCTTGATCAATTTCGACATCATATCTTACTCTATGAGATGATTTTTTCAATTTAATGTAATAATTGATAATTATATATTTTAAATAATGATAATTCATTACATATATCAATATTTATAATCAAATAAAAAATTGTTAATGAAATTTATTCATAAATAATCATATGTTGAAATAAAAAATTAATCATCAAAACCTCATAAAAAATTCGACATAAAAAATTCCCTAAATGGTTAACCTTATGTATATTATGGAATAAATTGTTTATATATGATCACTAAATTTAAAAAATATACTTAATCGTAACCCACAAAATATAAATAAGTACCTCTTAACGGTCACATAACAAATATGTGAATACCTTGGTTATAAATTCTCTAGAAGTATGGTAGTATATTTAATTACATTAATCTATTAATTAAAACATACATACTTCCTTATTAATTAAATAAAAAAGAAATTATTCAATATATTCTATTAATCTAAAAAATGTTTAAACACCATCAATGATAAAATATACAACTTTTTCAATAAATCATTAATCCGTTCTATGGTCATCAATATTATCTCATTTATATTTTACATATTAATCATCTATTTATAGAAATTAAACACCATTTTTCCATTTTCAAAATCATATTATGGGTTATTTTTCATTAATAATGAATTTTCCATAATATATCAAATTTACACTAAATCACTTTTCTTGTTAATCATTACAATTCAAAATATTTTTTCAAATCTTAAATGAAAAACCTATATAGAGAAATAAATATATATTTAATTATTCATATAACATAATTCTTTAACTCACATAGAAAAACACTCCAATAATATCACATTATTTGTAAACAATTTAATATTATTTATCATCTTATTCTTTAATAACATTTTTCAATAATATGAAATTATAATAATTTTTTAACATTCATCCACCAAAAAATAATCATGATTTATTAACATAAAAAATAATGTTAGAACAACCCATACAATTCATATTTCATTTTTTTCTCTTCATCACTAGTTGTATAACCATTACTTATACAACCTTATTGATTACCATCACAATTTTTCCACATAGGACATCAATTTGAATAATTCTCATGCTTTACATATTTAAAACATTATATTTTCAGTGATACATTAGGGATACCATTATTTTCAAACATTTCAATAACCAATCATTCCCTTTTAAATAAAAAAATAAATTCATTTTTTCCTTACTCTCCACAAAAAAACATCTTCATGTTCCATTGATACATTCCTTGGATATATTATTTTCACATTATTAACATATAAGGAACTGAATCTTGTTTCCACCAAGGTCTCCACTAAATTAGTGATCAACTTAATATATTATTCTCTTATTCAGAGAGTCTGAGATTTGGTTATTGTGAAAGTTAATAACAATAAATCATGATAACTCATTAGGAATAATCAAAAAACCCTTCACTATAACCATTTCCCATTTTGTTTAATATTAACACATTTTCCAGAATACTCAATGTTATTCTAGTTCCTTACATTGACTAAAATAAAAACTCATAGTTTGAGAAATAAAATTCATAGTTTTAAATAACATAATCCGGATAAATATCTTATTGGATGTTGAAATCATGAATCTTTTTTTTAATATATGTAAACGTTGTTTTATAGTAGGTCATTAATATTCATTATTAAATTCTATCATGATTGTTACAAAAGTTTTTTTGAATTTCAAAAGAATGCCCCTTGGGAGTTTCAAACTTTGTGTGAATCAAAGCCAATTGTTGTGCACCGGGTAAGGATTAATTCTAGCTCAGTGTTCTGTTTTTGTGATTATTACGCCTAACTACCACTATGACATATCCACATAGACTTGTAGTATCTAAAAATGAATGTATTTTCTTGTAAACTATTAATACTCTACCTAACTAAGATTATATGATATATTATTTTACATAGAATTATCCTAATATTTATCCTTATATGTTTTCCGGGGGTTCTCACTAATGTTTTCTCATACTTGTTCCAGAGGATAACTAATCATTTCCTCTAACACTAGTTATGAGAACCCAATATTTTTATATATTTTATTACATGATTCTTAAATATAAATTTCCAATGATTACTATACAAGGATCATAAGGGTTTAGTGTCTTAATTAAAAAAGGTTCTTAGTACATTAATCATGGTATCTTTTTCCTTAGTGATCCCCTAAAATAAATTTGAGCTCAAAAATATGAATGGGATAACCTATGGATTATATAAAGGAAGGGGTGATTTAAAAATATGAGTTATAGAAAATACATAACAAGGAAACATAAAATGTGGGTCAATGATATAACATAATATAATAAAAGATGAGGCATTTTAGTAATCACATGGAATCATAACATAATGATCCTGGTGTCATGAGATCCTGATATCATAGGAAATGTGGTCGCAAAATATTACATGACATAAACTTCTGTCAAATGTAACTTCATTGACAGTGTCACATGGTAAACAATTTCCCATAGTATATTTGGGTAATTCCATAATCCCAATCATGATATCTAATGAGACATTAACATTTCCCAATTCATTATATCACTATCTTCTACCACCCATCATTAAATCCCATGATCTACTTGTGACACACAATGGAAATAAATTATATGGTATAACATAAGAATTTCACTTAGAAAGAAGATGGATTGTATAATATTTCTTTATATCCTAATAAAAAGAAATTTAATAATGAAATCATTTAAGAAATAATGATAAAGAATGCATTTACCCAATAAAGGAAGGGAGAATAATCCTGATATATATGTGAGAGTTACACATACAAAATTTAGATGAAATATATAAAACCCAAGGTTGTTGTTTTTTATCAAAATACATAAAAAAACTTCTTGTGGAAAAATAATCTCTTCACATTTAGTATAATCAAAGGATGTTTCCTTTGATGGGAAATTATTTTGAAAGATCATTTTAAACATTTATTTAGGAAAATATCCATTTCATTTTTAAAACACTTATATAAAATCTAAAAATATCTAAAAATCAATGATTTTTTGAATAACTTCTGAAACCTAAAAAATATATATTAAATCCTTAAGTGGTAATGATGGTGGAAGAGTTCCAATAATGAAGATTATATTAAAATATGGATTACTTCCATATTTTTGTAATAAAATTTAAAAAGAACAATTTTTGAAAAAATACAAGAAGATTCTATTTATTTTAAAAAAACAATTAAGTTTAAAAACAAATTTAAAAAAATCATAGAAAATATATGTTAACAATTTTAGAAAACCTGGATATGGAAGATATTTTTTTTCCTTAGAGAGAAAGGAAGTCGTATTTTATTAGAAATTTTCTAACAATATTTGTAATTACAAAATAATTGAAAATGGTGATTTTACTTCAAAACATTTTGGATTATAATAGTATAAGAAAATGTAAGGGTTTTATTAGAAAATGATCAAATAATTTCCTTCAATGGAAACTCAATCATAATAATTCCCGAATAAAATGAGATTAAAACATAGACACTTAGCACTTTGGTAACATTTTATTCACAAATTCCCATGAATTAAGTAGATTTATTTTTATGTAAAATAAAAAAATGTAGAAAGGATTCATAATATAATATTTAAAGGGGTATAATATACCAATAAATTAGTCAATAATGATTTCACTCAATATTTTGGCATAGTATAATCACTGAAGTAGTCGTATAACCCAATGATTGGAAATTTAGATTAGAAACCCCTTATCTCACATTACCCTTTAGACGATGAATCTCTAACCACTGGTATAGTTTTTTGAACCACGTTATTAAACTATAATCGAATGATATAAATATTTTTAATATCATATAAGATCTTTTTTATCATATTATTATAGGTTCGTTGATAATATTTCAAGATCACTATTATATCTTGTGTTAATTGCCTTATTATAGCATTCATGTTTTTTCATGAACTTTATAAAAATTTAAAATTTGATATACATCCATAACATATTTATTTATATTAATTTTTATAAATATTTTTTCATTAGATACATCTTTGGAATCATTATTTATCTTGGAACATGGATAAGGAATCACAGTGTTTCATATAGATAGTAGGTTGTACGTACACACGAGTAACATTATCATTTACATAATCAGTTAAAGGGTATGAAATGGGATTGTATGTAGTTTTAAATAATAATATAATGTAATATTTATCAAATATATTCATTAAATTAATCCTTTTTTATCTTACTTTAAAATGTTTAGTGAAAAAAGAATAACATCACTTCGTAAGGAAGTAGATAGTCGTACACACGAACAACTTTATTGCATTATCTACTAAATGGAAATTAAGAAGTTATATATGATATTATAATTCAATAAGTATGATTTTATCATAAATATATTATATGAGCATTAGATACATTATTATATATTTGCATGAGATGTGGTGATGGAAATTGAATGACGACAGTTCGTGAGGTGGTAGTCTTCTATACACAAGATCAATGGTCTTATTTCCTATTTGAGGGAGGTGGATATGTTTGTACTTCAAGATATTAAAATAAAAACATAATTATATCAACTATATTGTTTTTTTATATCATTATGTTTTAAAAATATTTGGAGGAGGTGGAGGAAAAAATAAAATAAAACACCCTTTTTAGGACGCTGCATCTTCTTTAGAAAACTTCATTTAGTCTACACAAAAATCCATCATATTATGAATTTATGAAAATAAATGCTATCTAGAATGATGGGAGGTATGTAAAAACGTTATTTTGGTAGGTATTGGACAATTCAATGGTGTTTGGACTTGTTACTAGGAGAGGAGAGGGGTGTCCTTTTATAAGGGAGTTGAGTTGGAGGCTTGAAATTATTTAATAGAAAAAGGCGTACTGATAATTTTTCACATGAAACAAGGATAAAAATGAGTCATTATCAATTATTAGAGGATATATGGTCAAAATATGTACAAAAATTTGCTTTTGAAATGATTTGGGTCATTTTAAACAATTATATTTTACTTTAACTACATGGTAAACTAAATTTAACTGATCATTGATATATAAATTTTTCATTTTTTACATGTTATTATGTTCAAAAATTTAATTTACCATATTAGATAATATAAATTTTTCTAATTAAAAATTTGGAATACATTTTCATATTAATATTTAATATAATATTGGTTCCAGTAACCTAAATCTTATTAATAGATATATAATGGAATGAATTTTACATTTAAATCAGCCTTAAAATGATTTCGATGTCATTAAAAGATTTAAAATAAATTAAATGTATTAATAAGAACTTTTATTTTTTTCTCTTCATCAAAAAATGTATCTTCATAGAAAATTCTAAAAAATTCACCCAAATATAATTTTGACATGATGATTTAAAAATATATCTTAATTTTTTAAAATTAAAATTTTATAATTTTCATAAATTAAATTAAAATCTTTTCACAAAATATAACAACACTGCTTCTCAGAAAATTATAGTTTTTATAAATAAATTTTTATTACATTTAAATCTTTATAGAAAACACATAAGATGAATTTTGAGTATCATATAGAATATAGAATATATAATTTTCATTAATATCATTTAAAAATATTTAATTTATTTATATAGAACACATTAGTGCACCGAAAATAGTTTTTTAGAAATAGATTTTATTTATTTTTAAATGGATATTATATTCACTTATAAATAATTTATAACTCGATAATTAATTTTCAATACAGGTGAAACCCCTATTTTTTTATGATTTAGATAATCCTATTCATACCTAACTTTCCAACATCTAGGGTATTACTATCATTATAATATTTTAATTGTAAGTCATGTTTCTTTTAAAATGGTATTTCATGTATCTCGAGCTAAACTCGGTGTGGCGTCTCATATACCCAATCAAACATAATTTTATTCTTTAAAATATAAGGGAGTTACATTATCACTAATTATTCCTTATCTGAGGTGGGATCCCCTCCCATATTAATTCATCACATAGTATGAAGGTACTTAGACCACTATGCTCTAATGTTACCTAATAATGATAAAATATTGGAAGTATGTGAACAATAGATCATTATTTCTATAAGAATTTATAACCACATTAAACATAAAATACCAATAGTTCAATAATGGAAAATGTATTATTGATATAAAAACATTATCTATGAAAGTAACATTCACTGATTTGAGATGATTTCATATCATGTTAACATCATTTTAATGATCCAATACTTTCCTTCTGATAAACTCATAAAAAATGGAATCAAATAGGAAATACTATATTTAAAGCAGCTAGTTATATATATATATATATATATATATATATCCACTGTGGTTCCTATAAGGACTCGACCTTAAAACATTACATAATTTTGAATTTAATGAATAATTCACATTGAATATCTTTTCTGGTTTAGATTTTTATAGAATTAGGACATACCTATTAAATCTCAAAAGATTACAATGTAGTTAATTCTACTCAGTTTTCATTTTTTTACAAAATAAAAACTCTTGAAAAAAGGATTCACGCCTAGTTCCATGTTTTAGACAACATGAATTTTCCTTGATCACATCCTTGACCCAATTCATCTTTATGTCCTGTGAAAAACATTTCAAAACATGGGATAAGCATACATAGCTCAGTAAGGGTTATAAAACAAATAATGAAAACATTTGTTCATCATTACATACATAACATAATATATTTAACATACCTCATGAAATCATAAGATTTTTGAATAACACATAGAAAATATAAATCATAAAGGTAACTTGTGGCATCTATATCATACATACATTGTAGCTATCATAGCTACGTAGGTAGTTATATTTGGAATACCCATCATAAAATATTCCATAAATATCTTAGGATAAACATTCACATTTACCTTCTTCATGTTAACCAATGCATTGGAGAGCTATCTCGGGATGACCCACCCTAGGTTTATCACGAAACTACCCGTATGAATAAACAATTCCCAAAAACCATAACATATTCATAACACATAAAACAAAAATAAAGGAAATATAATATTCCAACATTTTAATCAGAATATATCATTATATATATTGACATAAAAAATCCATTATCAAAACCATTTTCAATTCCAATATACATATATGGTATTTATTTTTCTTTTAAAAACATTACGTCTTGTTAAGGAATCCAAAGATAAAATGATACTCGTGGTGGAAAAAAAGGTCGTTGTCACCGCTTACCTTAAAAAGAAACATTATTTTTTCATTTAATAAAATTACTCGTAGGAAAAGATTCCTTTTTAATGAAATGTAAAGTAAAAGGTATTTATACACTATATAAAAGAATGTTGAGAATAATCCAAAATATGCCTCAATAAAAGGAGATTGAGACGAAGTCCCTCACCTAATGTCCGACTTGACTCGATCATTCCTTAGTCTCCTAAATAATAAACTAAAGTTAATTTATAAATTATTAATAACCTTTTCATGTTTATTATTAATTTTATATCACTTATTACCATGTTATAGACAATATGTAATCATTTATGTTATTAACGTTTGTTTCATCGATATTTGGTACTTGAGTAAAAAATGGACACCTTATAATTACAAGTTGTCCATGTCATCAACAATCCTATAAATAACTAGAAATTCCATTGATTTTTTTTTTAAAAAATACATTGGAATTTTACGAGTCTACAAAAATTTACGGCGTTTGATTCCGAGGCCCGGTGTGCCCAGAATCAATTTATGATGTTTTGTTTGGGTACGTTCAGTAAACGTACAAGCGGGTTTTAATAAATTTTGAACCGGTGCTTGGAATTGAAATCGGAGGGCACTATTGAACTCGCAGTGCCCGTATTCACTTAATAAGACTTTCACCTTGATGACAGTTGGTCGAGAAAGATAGTTAGTTTTTTGGGTTTTAATGGAAAAATTAAATAAAAATAAAGGTGTGGCTTTATTTTTATTCTTGTTGGTTAAATCCTCCAAGAGGGGGTAGGATGTGGGGGACACCACACCTTAACCTCCCATGAGAGGTTATAGTGGTGGGGCCCCACTGAACTCAACATCCCATGAGAGGATTAATTTGGTGGGGACGACCCGAGAACTTAACCCCTTAAACTCCCCATTAATGTGGAGAAAAACTTTCAACATTCCCTCATTAATGTGGGAGAGCCTCTTCACCTCCCCTGTCTTTTAATTGTGCCAATCTGTCCTAATTAATTCATGACAACTCTTGTGAATTAATTGCGAACCGTATTGATTAATTAATTCCAATTTGAATTGTTGTTCCAAAAAAATATTAGACAAACCATTCCTCTATTATTTTCATTTAGAATTTGGTAGAGCTTGGGAGGAGGAAAGATAGGGAGAAATGCTACTAATAAATAACGATGAATGATCCACTGACGAAGAACGTCGATTCTCTTCGAATTCTTCCCCAGACATCTACCGACATAGAACCACTACCACAACTGTCGTGAGAATTCGGGAGTGGAAGAGTTCTTGGCGTACGCGATGAACGAAGAACTTTCTGATCTTCTTCTGCAACGCCGTCAACGAACGAAGAACGACCGATAATCAAAAGGTAGGGGTTTATTACATGTTGATATTCCTTTTTTCCTAACTCTTTAAATGGTTGGAAAGGAATTGTTGTGAGTGAATTTTTGACCATCTTCTTCTCTTGATGAGCCATTTGTTACCACCCCTAAACACAGATGGTGCGGGCCAAAAAACATGGCCCGAATCCCTCCGCTGATCTCTTGTGATTTTTCTTCGGCATAGAGACGTAACAACGACGAGGAGATAGGGGCAAAAACGACAAAGGCCACGCTACCCGCGACCTCCATGAACCGCGCCGCCCCCGCGGTGCCCTACGCACCCCGACCATACCTACGACCCTCCCGCGACCTCCCGACGTGCTGCCCGATGCCCAACCAGCTCCCGAAACACTGTTTGGCACCCAACCTGCCTCTCGGTGCGTTGCAAGGTGCCCAGGACGCCTACCCGCGACCTCCCAGCGCGCTGCCCTGCGCCTGGCCGGCCTCCCAGCGCGCTGCCCGAGGCCCAGCCCGCCAGCCCGCGGCCTCTCGGCGCACTGCCCGACGCCCAGCCCGCCATGCGCGGCCTCCCGACACGCTGCCCGGTTCCCATCCGGCCTCCCGACATTCTATCTGACCCCAAACGTGGCCTGCCGGCACCCTGCGTGGCCTGCCCGCGCCCTGCCCGGCGCCCCGCTTCCTACCCAACACCCTGCCGCGCCCTGCCACGGCATGCCCGGCGCCCCGTCAGCCTGCCCCGCGGCCTCCCCACGCGCCCCATCCACCTACATCAAACTGGACCCCTTGGGGCCTCCCGGTCGAGCCGGCATCCCGGTCGCGCCCTCCGAGCCGAGCCGCGTTGGGTCGTGCCCTCGCGACGCTCCGGGTCGAACTGGCACCGAGCCCGGCCGAACCGTCCCCGTTGTCTGATGGGCCGGGCCCAGTGGACTGGCCGAACCTAACGGGCTTACCAGGTCGACCCAAACTGGGTCGGCCCATATGGGGCTGGGCCGAGTCTGTCCGACCGTTTCCGGGCCCACTATCGAGCCATTACATTATTTTGGCCATATCATTGGCACCAGACGTCCGTTTGACAAACCGTATACCGTAATGGAAATCATCGAGCGAGACAATTATTTTGGAATACCCCACTTGAGGTTTGGATGCATTTGGGGTATGGTCGGGTTGGATTGAACCTAAATCTAATCGGGCCCTCGGAACGAAAATTCCAATAACTCTCAGATCGGGCGTCCAATTGACGCACCTTCTATCGCGTTGTGTTCCTTTTGACGAGATTGAACTTTGGGATACATCAAAATGGGACGATGTGGATGTTAATGTATCTAATCTTGGATTTAGGAGAAGATCCTACCAGAATCAAGCATGCAAGCTGAATCCCTGAGGCTGGCTATGCACTGTTGATTGTTCCTGGATCATGTGTTGGTCTGACAGTTCTGATGACTGTTCCTGGATCATGTGTTGGTCCAAAAGTTCTGCCTTCTATTCCTGGATCATGTGTTTGTCTGACAGAATAGCTGGTCTTGGATCATGTGTTGGTCTGACAACTCTGACTACTATTCATGGATCTTGGGTGGGTCTGACAATTCTAATTGCTGGTCCTGGATTCTTTGTGGGTCTGACAGCTAAGATGATTCAATGGATATGTCTGATCATCTGTATATTTCTACACATGTGGTATACCTGTGTGAGATGAGTCAGAAACTCTTGTATTTATTCGTGAACAAGATGGATTATTTTATAACTTAAGTATATGTATGGGCATATACCTAAGTGGGGTTATCTGTCAATTTCATACTTTGTGGTTTATGCATGTTGGATGTTTTGAGACCTTGAGGGTCTCGGGGTCCCTACTATGTATCATTTTACTCACCACTACATGGGCTATGCCCACACCTCGTTTTGTTGGATGCAGATGATGGACAACGCTGACTGAAGATTAGAGTAGCAGGACTGGACGGTACCTGGAGGTGGACCTTACGACGAGTTGGTACAAGGAGGACACTGAAGGACGCGGAGTGCTGAGGAGGCCATCTGTACCTACCCTTCATGTAGGAACACCAGTGGATGACCTAGTAGATGCTTTACATTTCTTCATTTGTAGTTGTTTTTTAGTTTTACTTGTACTTTCCAGTTGGGCTTCTATTTCCGACCCCTTTTACTTCCATCACTTCTTTTGTATACAACTTTACTTAGTGTTTTACTTCCAACTCATACTCTGTTGTGTGTGTATTTTCAATTTATAAAGGCAATTCCTTCCCAGTTTAGGGATTTTATGCCTTTGGTGCTTGTCTCTAGCCACTGGCCTAGGGAATGCGGGTCTGGGTTAGTCACGGTATGGGACCCGAGGGACGGGTCATGACAAATTGGTATCAGAGGAGTCATTTCTACAACAAAACATAAGACTCCGATCTTTATTTTCTATGAATAAATAGTGTTAAGATTACTGAGTGTGGTTTTCAGTCTAGGGAGTCTAGTGTTGGTGCGGCAGCTGACATATCCATATACTAGGACCCTGACTTTTGATTTCCAACTCAGTGCAGGAAACAAATATTGGATGTGTGTTTGAAGAGTTTTCCTTGTGATCTATTTAAGTCATCTCACCAGGCATAACTTATTGACCATGGAGCACCTATTTCTTATCAGGATATCGTTGCGTAGACAGCCAGCTAGGGTTCCGATAGAGTACATGATGACGGGCCACTGAGCGACGAGGCTCTGGTGCAGGGCCCTCTTACTATGTTGAAACCTTCGGGTTGTTCACCAGTAGAACCACCACCCGTTGGGAAGTAGATTCCACCAGTCGCACTAGAAGATGGTGCACGCCGACTGAGCGCATTACATGAGTCCCAGTAGTAGAGGCCTCTGAGGTTTTGAGGCGAGACAAATTCCCAGATAGAAGAGGACTGGATGGAGGTGATTTATAGAGTTTTCTGCCTTGTTGATACACTAGAAGAGAATATGGTGATCTTAGATACTAGTCTTTTTCATTGAGTGACCATGAGGATGGTTCTCATAGTGATGAGGCTTCAGTATGTGGACCGATTCCTGAGATGGTACCTTCGGGTAGTGTGCTAGCTATATCACTTCTCGTTGGTTAGTAATTATGACCGGAAGTACCGGTAAAGGACACTTGTAGGATTAGTGCCTTACATGTGTTTCAACATCAGATCCCCCTCAGGTTCGAGGAGAGCCTGACTCACCGGAGGCTGAGGGCTGGCTTGAAGAGATGGATGAGAGTTCTCTAGAGCTTATGCCGCTTTGGCATGATGACTTATCGGTAGCTGAGTATTCATTGAGGCGTACTGATCATTTCCGGTACTCGATGAATATGATACGATCAGTGCCTCAGGGCTCGGAATATCGAGATAAGTGTGTTTAAGGACATCTGAGCCAGCACTATTCCTCTATGAATTCATACTTATGTTAGGGTTCTAGAGATAACCTTTGTGGTTGAATGTTCTTTGGCTAAACGGATACAACTAGTGAATGTTAGCAATGGGAAGTAGGGAACTGGTGCCAGTCTTAGAGACTTAGGCATGTAAAATATTTCAGGAAGAGGAAGTTTTAAGGAAAGATGAATCTCCAGGGCAGCAGACATGGAATCAGAGCTAGGAGAGTAGTAAGAGGTGGTCTACTTTACGACATATAAGAACCAACCCCGTTTTGTGGACCTCACCAGGCTTAGGGAGTTGGAGGATAGGGGAAGAGGGAAGCTGTATGCAATCAAGGAGTGTGACTCAAGGGCACTAGGAATGATTCGAGGTAAGGTCTGTGTCTAATACTAGATGCCTTATCAATAGACATTGGTACCAATCATTCCTTCCATCCATGAATCTTGTCTCAGACATTGAGTGTCTGGTTAAACCGTTGACTTGACCCTCACGTCTAGAGCTACCTTTGGGAGGAGACATGATAATCACACTTACGTCGATGGTTTGATCTGACCTTTGAGGTGAGAGTTTCGGTTGGAACCTCTTGGTGGTAGCGTCGAGGCCTTACGACGTTAGTTTGGGTTTGGAATTGACATCCACAGTTCACACTCAGATTAAATGTATAAGGAAAAGAGGTTGTAGTTTATCTAAAATTTTGGAATGTGGTTTTCCTTGGACTGGGGAAAAGGAAACCAAGGTAGCATAGGATAAACTCATGAATAAGAGTTTTGAGTTTTCAGCAGAAGTGGAAGAGTTTGGGGACATCCTTTCAAATGATGTTTCCAGGTATAACAACCCTAAGAGATAAGGACTTCTACTTAGCTAGATATTACCTGAAGTTTATACCCATTTTTTCCAGAGTTTTAGAACCACTTTCAGTGTTGAAAAAGAAGGGGAAACCCTTCGTGTGGTTAGAGAGATGCCAATAGAGCATTCAAGATCTGAGGCAGAGGCTGACTAGTGCCCCCATCTTGAGGCTTACAGAGGAGGGCGTAGGGTACGTAGTATACTGCGACACATCAGGGACCAGAATGGATGTGTCCTGATGTAGGAGCGGGCAGTGATTGCATGTGGTTCTTGGAAACTGAGATAGCATGAGATGAACTACACTACCCATGACCTAGAGTTAGTAGCATTGGTATTCTCCTTGAAGATGTGGAAGCACTATCTTATGGGCTAACATTTTACCGTGTACTCAGATCACAAGAGTCTCAGGTATATCTTCTCCTAGAAGGACCTGAACTTGAGAGAGCGATGCTGTCTTGAGTTCCTCAAGGGAAATGACTTCGAGATAGTCTATACTCCTGGGAAGGGGAATGTTGTAGCAGATGCTCTTAGCAGGAGATCTTGTTTACAGCTACTAGGCAAGGTGACGGAGTAGCTTGCTGCTTTAAAGATATCCATTATGGATAGACATGGATCAGTCTTCCTTCAGTCTATTATAGTCACTCTCCCACTTCTTTAGTGAGTCATGGAGGTGCAGTGTGGGGATTCTAACTGCGAGGCTCGACGTGCTCAAATATCCACAGGAAATGCACCTAATAGATTTTATAAAGGTGGGGAGAACATCATCCTCTTCAGAGGACATACTATGGTGCCAGTTTCACTACAGGAGGAAGTGTTGAGGGAGTTCCACACATCCCCTCTAGCATTACATCTAGGAGTGGTGAAGATGTACCAGGACCTTCGACCACTGCAATGGTGTCCAGGTATGAAGAAGGTAGTAGCATAGTTTTTCTCAAGATGCCTCACTTTTCAGCAAGTGAAGGTGGAGCATCAGGTACCAGTAGTCTTGTTTCATCCTTTAGAGGTTCCATATTGGATGTGGGATGGGATATCCATGGACTTCGTGATAGGTTTTCCACATAAATCCAAGGGTCACGCCTTGATTTGGGTGATTTTTGACCGACTCACCAAGCCATCCCACTTCCAACCTATCAGAGAGAGGGGTTCAGTAGAGAGCATGGGACGCCTCTATGTGTAGGAGATTGTGCGGAAACATGGAGTGCCTTCTTCTATCATCTCTGATCGTGACACACTATTTATTTCCCAGCTACGGAAGGGGTTTCAGGAGGCTTTCAGGACACAGCTTCGTCTGAGCACCACCTTCCATCCTCAGACATATGGTTAGACTGAGCGGATCATTCATACCCTCAAAGACATGATACATGCTTGTGTCCTCGACTTCAGTTTCATATGGGAGGATCAATTACCTTTGGTGGAGTTTTCAGTCAACAACAGCTATCACTCCACCATTGGGATGACACCTTCTGAGCCCTTGTACGGACGATCTTACAGATCACCCTTATGCTGGATCGACCCTAGGGAGTCAGCACTGGTGGGACTAGAGATGGTAAGAGCTACCACGGAGAAGGTGCAGATCATCCAGGAGCAGATGAAGACTGTACAGGATAGGCAGAAGTCGTATGCTGACAGGAGATGGAGACCTCTGGAGTTCAAGGATGGCGACCACGTCTTTCTACGAGTCTCACATCGACGAGGTTTACAGAGATTTGGCTGAGGTGGAAAGTTATCTTTGAGATTCATCGGACCATTCCGGGTCCTCAGCAGAGTAGGCGAGATGTCTTACCGCTTATCTCTTCCACCGAAGTTCCACCAGATGCACGACGCCTTCCACGTATCCCCACTGAGGAGATACGTGCATGACCATTCTCATATCATTGACCATGGTGAGCTGGACGACGACGATGGGGAGACTTTTACGGAGGTTCCAGTGGAGATTGAGGATCAACAGGAGTGAGTCCTACGTGGATGGTTGATACCTCTGATGCGCGTACGCTGGCAGCACGGGAACCTCCAGGAGAGCACATGAGAGAGGGAGGCTCAGATGTGTGCTCAGTACACCCATTTGTTCCCTTAGATTGAGTTGCAGCTTATGGGGGCGTAAATCCTTGAGGTGTGGAGACTATAAAGACCCTAAAATTCCTTGGAATTTTTTTTTCTTATATACATGGGAATTTTACAAATCCGTGAAAATTTATGGTGTTTGATTTCGAGGCCCGATGTGCCCGGAATCAATTTCTGAATTTTTGTTCAAGTACGTTCAGTAAACATACGAGTGGGTTTTTATAACTTTTTAACTGTGGCTCAGAATTGAAATCTGAGGGCACCGTTGAACTCACAATGTCGGTATTCGCTTTAGAAGACTTTCACCTCGACGATAGTTGGTTGAAAATGAAAGTTGGTTTTTTGGGATTTAATGAATAAATTAAAAGAAAATAAATTTGTGACTTTATTTTTATTCTTGTTGGTTAAAACCTCCAAGTGGAGGTTGGAGGTGGGGGCCACCACACCTAAACCTCCCATGAGAGGTTATGGTGGTGGGGCCCACCCGAACTCCACCTCCCATGAGAGAATTAATGTGATGGGGACCACCCGAGCTCTTAACCCCTTAAACTCCCCATTAATGTGGTGAAAACCTCTCAACTCTCCCTCATTATTGAGGGAGAGCCTCTTCACCTCCCCTAGCTTTGAATTATGCCAATCTCTCCTAATTAATTCATGAAAACTCTCATGAATTAATTAGGGGGTGCCGTATTGATTAATTTATTCCAATTTGAATTGTTGTTGCAACAAAATAATAGACAAACCATTCCTCTATTATTTTCATTTGGCATTTGGTAGAGCTTGGGAGGTGGAAAGCAAGGGAGAAAAGCTACCAACGAAGAACGAAGAAGGCTCCACCGACGAAGAACGCTGACTCTCTTAGACTTCTTCCCCGGACATCTACCGACGTGGAAGAACTTCCACAATCGTCATGTGAATTATGGAGTGGAAGAGTGCTAGGCATACGCGATGAACGAAGAACTTCCTCATATTCTTCTTCAATGCCGTCAACGAACGACAAAGGACTGATAATAAAAAGGTAGGGGTTTATTACATGTTGATATTTCTTTTTATTATCTCCTTCAATGGTTGGAAATGAATTGTCGCAGGTATATTGTCGACCATCTTCTTCTCTTGATGATGAATTTTTTATCACCACTAAACGCAGAGGGTGCGGGCCAACTAACATGGCCCCACTCCCTCCGCCGATCTCTTGTGATATTTCTTCAGCATGGAGACGTAACAACGACGAGGAGACGGAAGTGGAAACGAAAAAGGTTGCACTAACCACGACCTCCATGAGCAGCGCCGTCCCTGCGGTGACCCGCATCCCCCGGCCGAACCCACAGCCTACCTGGCGCCCAGCCTGCCTGCACGCGGCCTCTGGGCGGGCTGCACGGTGCCCAGCCGGCCTCCCTGCGCGCGCCGACCTTCCTGCATGCTGTCCGACGCCCCGAATGCCTGCCCGCGGGTTCCTGGTGCGCTGCCTGGGGCCCGTCCAGCCACCCGGTGCCCCACGTGGCCTGTTTTGGCCCCAGGCGGCATGCTGTCGCCCCGCGCGGCCTGCCCGCACCCTACCCGGTGCCCCGCCGTCTGCCCGGTGCCCTGCCGATGCCTGCCCGGCGCCACGCCGGCCTGCCCCGCAGCCTCCGCATGCACCCCGCGCGCCTCCGGAAAATCGGACCCCTTATGAATTCATGGCTGGGACAGCATCCCAGCCACGCCCTCCGGGATGAGACGCACCGGGCCGTGCCCTCGCGACGCTCCGGGCCGAACTGGCCTAGAGCCCGGCTGAACCACCCACACAGTTCGCTAGGCCGGGCCCAGTAGACTAAGTCGGGCCCAGCGAACCGAGCTGAACCTAACGGGCTGAACCAAATAATGGTCCAGGTCATACCCAACGAGTATGACCGGGTCGACCCAGACCGGGTTGGACCAGACCCGGGCCAACTACCGACCCATTACTTTATTTTGGCCATATCTTTGGCGCCAGACGTCTGTTTGACGAACCGTCTGCGGTGACGGAAATCTTGGAGCAAGAGAATTATTTTGGCATACCTCACTTGCTGTTTGGTTGCAGTTGGGGTACGGTCGGGTTGGATTGAACCTAAATCCAACCGGGCCCTCGAAACGGAAATGCATATAACTCTCAGATCAGGCGTTTGATTGACACACCGTTTATCGCGTTGTGTTCCTTTTGACAAGATGGAAATTTGGAATACATCAACTTGGGGAGAAGTGATAGTTTATGTATCGAATATTGGATTTAAGATCATACCCTCTCAGAATCAAGCATGCTAGTGGAAACCATGAGGCAGGTTGTGCACTGTTGACTGTTCCTGGATCATTTGTTGGCATGACAATTCTGATGACTATTCATGGATCATGTGTTGGTCCAAAATTTCTTACTTCTGTTCCGGGATCATGTGTTGGTCCAATTAAATAGCTGGTCCTGGATCATGTGTTGGTCCAACCGCTCTAACTTCTGTTCCTAGATCCTTTGTGGGTTCGACAGTTCTAACCGCTGGTCCTGGATCTTGTGTGGGTCTGACAGCTTAGATGATTCAGTGGCTACATATGATCATCTCTATATTTCTATATTTTTGGTTTACCTGTGTGAGATGAGTCATAAACTCTTGTGTTTCCTCATGAACGAGATGGATTACTTGATAACATAGGTATATTTATGGGAAAATATCTAAGTGGGTTTATCTGTTGATTTCATACTTTTTGGTTTATCATTGTTGGATTTTGTTAGACCTTGAGGGTCTCAGGGTCCCTAATCAGTATTATTATAATTACCCTGCATGGGCTATTCCTGCACCTCATTGTGTTGGATGCAAATGATGGACATCGCTGACTGAGGATCAGAGTAGCAGGACTGGACAGTACCTGAAGGGGGACCTTACAAACAGTCGGTACACAGAGGAGACTGATGGACATGGAGGGATGAGGAGTCCATCTATACCTACCCTTCAGGTAGGAACACCATAGGACAACCCATTAGCTGCTTTACTTTTCTTCAGTTGTATTTGTTTTTCAGTTGTACTTGTACTTTCCTGTTGGGCCTGTATTTCCAGACACTTTTACTTCCAGCACATCTTTTGTATACATCTTTTCTTAGTATTTTACTTCCAACTTGTACTCTTTGTGTGTGTGTTTTCAGTTTATAAATTCAATGCCTTCCCATCTTAGGGATGTTTCTTCTTTGGTGCTAGTCGCCAGCCCCTAGCCTGTGGAAGGCGTGCTTGGGGTAGTCACGACACGGGCACCGGGGGACGGGTCGTGAAAAATCCATTATCTCAAGAATTATATTCATGATTTAGATATAATATTAATCATATATATTGAGTATATATATGTATTTATAGTAGTACATAACATTTGGGGATAAGAAATGAAATGCACCGTTCATGGAGACGGTAAGCCGTACGTACACATGAACGCTACTTTCATTTATATTTCATAATTTAATGGAATTAAAACATAATTATAGCTAGTTATATTATAATTCCAGTATAATATCATATATAATATCAGTAACTATATCCTTTATATGTTCCACATATGGAATTAATGAGTCATATCACTTTGAGGGGGCGGTAGTCCACACTTCCTGAAATGAAATTATCGAATTTACCAACTATGGAAACCATAAAGGTATTATATAAATGAGAAATACAGAAGAATAAAAATCATAAACATAATATATATCATATATAAATACATTTCCATCTTAATGGCCACCATGAGAGGTGGTAGGAGATAATTGAACAATCATCGTTTCGTGAGCCGTCGTTTTCCATCCACAGAAACATTATGTTTTTCACCCATTAGATGGAGGTGTGTGTAAGTGTAGTTTGATTAATTCTCATAACTATATCCTATTATATTTAGGATATTTTTATTTTTATAAAATAAAGGAACCAAAGGAGTTTATGTGGTTAGAGAAGTAAAATTAAACCAAAGAACTTAAGATAAGATGTTACCTTTAAATCGGGTAACTCCATTTGGTTTGAACCAAACAGGTTTCTTGAAGTTCTTTATGCCTAAGGAAAGGATTCTAGGATGAAGAGAGGGATCATGGGAGATTATTGGAGTATAGGTTGTACAATGAAAATGCTTGAGAAGTTTGAGGAATGAGTTATAATTGAGGGCTTTTTATAAGGGATAGGAGGGGCTTTTTAGGAATGTTTGAAAAAATTATTTTATTATAAACTCATCTTTAGTTTCAAAATGTCAACTAATCATTAATGTAGAAGTTAAGATGACTCATGGTAGAAATAAAATCATCCAATAAGATCTGGATATGTTTTGGATATTTTTTTAATATTTATAATCTTATTTATTTTAATCATTTATTAATGAGGTAAATACTGAATCATTATTGTGTCATAAATAATTTAATTTATTTGATGTCCAAAAATTATAAAAAATACTATGATGTACGAAATATTTCTAGATTTAAAATGAATATATATAGTTAAAAAGATTACTTATATAACCCCATCTAAAAATTGGTTTACTAAAATATATTTTTTTATGTCATTGTTGTCTTTACTTTAAATTAATTAATATAATGTGTCATTATTACTCCAATGTGGCTCCCTGGGGTCCGAAATTCGACCCAAGGATTCCAATGGTCGGATATTTATCATCAAATAGGATTAAGACACATATTAGGGTTGTTTAATATTATTATAATATTATATTTTGCCCTTATTTACTATATTTACATTTAAACATGGTAAATAAAATATTTACAATTGTAAATATTTAAAATGTCTAAAAAAAGTTACCTATTTACACAATTTGGACTTACTGATTCCAAATATGGAATCCATTTTTCGAAATTCAAAACACAAAAGTTGCAGAAATTAATTTAAAATTAATTTCCGCTGTCAAAACAAAGAGCGTGTTTTTCAGAAATAATAACTATCAAAAGATTGACACTTATTTATGTCCAATTTCAAAGTGAAATTAATAAAAATGTCCAACATTGGATTATATAGTAAAAATATATTAAAATTACACTTTATAAACAACAAAAAATATAATCTAAACATATAAATAAATTAGATTAAAAGGCACTTTTGAATTAAAATACAGTATTTTTCACTATTTATTAAAAAATGAAATTTATTAGAAAAATAGAAAAAATTTAACCAATGTAAATTTTGATGTCCCAAATCTAAAGAAAAATTTTATTTTGTCAAATAGAACATATAAAAATGACCAAAACTAGATTTATAGAGGGTTCATCATCAAAAGGCGTTAAATCGACCTTTTAAAGAATGTTACAATATTTATGCTTAGATTCACTCACATTTTATGCCTCGAACATTTATTAGATATTGTAAAAACAATTTACAAAAATGAATAATCATATAGTATTTATTTTTATTCATTCTTGATGAAACAATGGCTAGGTGTTAAATACCATTTAAAATAATAATATTATATTATTAGTGTGCAATGTAAGATTTCAAAGAAACCCTTCTTTGTGTATTGGGTATGCTATCAAACTTATAATTCCTTTTAAAGTAAAATTCATATTTAATTCAAATTTTTTAATAAACATTAAAATGTATTATTCTTTATTTACATGGGATGTTATATCCTTCCCCACTTTAGGGAATTGCGTCCATACAATTTTTATTCACTTATCAATTATGTTGGGGTATTTATCCCTCATAACATTTTCAGATTCCCACGTTTCCTCTTCAACCATATGGGTTTTCCACAAAAACTTTACCTGTAAAATTACCTTACTCTGCAACACTTGCACTCTACAGTCCAGAATCTGGACTGGTTGTTCCTCATAAGAGAGATTCTCTTCCAACTGAACTACCTCTGGACTTAAAACATGAGATGGATCTGGCATATACTTTCTCAACATTGAAACATGAAAAACATTTTGTAACTGAGAAAAACATGGGGGTAAAGCCACTCTGTATGCAAATGCTCTAACATTCTCCATGATTTCATAAGGTCCAATGAACCTCAGACTCAACTTTCCATTCTTACCAAAACGCATCACACTTTTCCATGGAGAAACTTTGAGAAGGACATGATCACCTACCTAGAATGATATATCCTTCCTCTAGTTACCCGCATAGATTTTATACATGCTCTAAGTTGTTCTCAGGTTCTTCTGAATCAACTGAAATTTTTCTACCATCTATTCTACCAATTCTGGTCCCATTATCTTTCTTTCACCTACTTCATCCCAAAAAGTTGGTGTTCCAAAACACTTTCCCTATAATTCCTCAAATGAAGCCAACTGTATAGTGGAACAAAAACTGTTATTATATGAAAATTCAACCAAAGTAATATAATGGTCCCAACTTCCCTGGTAATCCAGTGAACAAGCTCATAGCATGTCCTCCAAGGTCTGAATTATTCATTCTGACTGCCCATCTGATTGAGGATGAAAATGTGTACTAAAATTTCATTCAGTACCCAATGACTTCTCAAGGCCTTTCCAAAAGTTAGAAGTAATCCTAGGATCATGATCAGATACAATGGAGAGAGGAACACCATGCAACCTGACTGTCTATTTAACATACAACCGAGAAATTTGATCTTGAGACAATGTATTTCAAATATGATGTAAATGAGCAGATTTAGTCAATCGATCAACAATAACCCAGATTGCATTGTTACCTCTAGATGTCTTTGGTAATCCCACAACGAAGTCCGTGGATATATTTTCCCATTTCCACTATGGCACTGGTAAAGACTGAAGCATCTCTTTCGATAACTGCCGCTCTACTTTAACCTGTTTATAAGTCAAACACTTCTCAGTATAATCTGCAATATCTCATTTCATTCCATCCCACTAGTAATACTCCCAAAGATCTCTATACATCTTAGTACTGCTATGATGAACTGAAAACGGGGAACTATAAGCATCACATAACAACTCATTCTTAAACTGTGAATCAGAAGGCCCGCATAATATTTTCCCAAACCTCAAAAACCAATCATTATCAATGTTAAATTACAGAAAATTTCCCTTTTGAACCAACTCTACCTTTTTATGTAACTCACTATCCTCTTTCTGTGCTTGCTTAATTCTGTCTGAAAGAGATGATTCCACTGACACCTAAAGAAAAATAGAAGAATATCTTGTACCAACAACTTCTATGAAAAATTTATTCAATTCAATAACCAAAAGATCTCGTTCCAAACATATCATGGTTAGTGAAGCATTATTTTTTCGACTCAAGCATCTGTCACGTTATTTTCCTTTCCTAGATGGTAACGGATCGTGCAATCATAATCCTTGATTAATTAAAACCATCTCCTCTGTCTCATATTCAATTCTTTTTGAGTGAATATATACTTCAAACTATTTTAGTCAATATATATTTCACATTTAAATCCATAAAAATGATGCCACCAAAATTTTAAAGCAAAAAAAAATAGCATATAATTCCAAATCATGTGTAGGGTAATTTAACTAATAAGGTTTCAACTGAAGTGAAGCATAAGAAATAACCTGATCATTTTGTATGAGTACACAACCACGTCCTTTCAACGAAGCATCCTTTTAGATAACAACTCACTATTTCTGTATGGTAGTGCCAAAACTAGAGCATTCACCAATCTTTTGTTCACTTCTTAAAAACAATCATCACATTCTTATGTCCAAATGAACTTAACATTATTTCAAGTTAACTTAGTCATCAGACTAGATAACCTTGAAAAAGATTTAACAAACCTTCGATAATTACCTACCAAACCAAGAAAACTACGAATATCGGTTATATTTGTGGGTTTAGGAAATTCTTCAAAAACTATTGTTCTAGAAGGAACAACAGTTATGCCATTTTTTTAAATAATGTGACTCATGAATGAAATTTGTTGTTACCAAAACTCACACTTGTTGAATTTCCCATATAGTTTCTTTTATTTTATGGTTTTCAAGAAAACCCTTAAATGACTTTCCTGCTCCTCTTTACTTTTATAAAAAATAAATTATCATCAATGAACACAACCAAAAACATATCCAAGAACTCACAGAAAATTATATTCATAAGATCCATGAATACAGAAGGTGCATTGGTTAACCCAAAAAGCATTACTAAAAATTCATAATCGCAATATCTAGTATGAAACATGGTATTCGGAATGTCTGCTTCCTTTACTTTCATCTGATGGTTCCCTGACCTCAAATCAATCTTTGAAAAATACCGAGCTCCCTGGAGCAGATCAAACAAATCATCTATATGAGGTAAAGGATAAGTTTTCTTAACATTGATTTTATTCAATGCTCTATAATCAATGAAAAGTCTCATTGACCATTTTTTTAACAAATAATACAGTATAACCCCATGGTGATGTGCTAGGTCGAATGAAACATTTATCTAATAACTCATGGATTTTCTAATTTAACACTAAAAGATCTATTTGATCCATTCGATAAGGGGGTTTTGAAATTGTTTTAGAATCAGGCACTAAGTCAACAGTAAATTCAACTTCTCGAGCAGGTATAATACCAAGAAACTCATCATGAAAAACATCAAGGTAATCATTTACCACTGGCATATCATTAATCTCAACACTTCCTTCATTTTCAAAAATATGTGCAAGGTAACATTCATTTCCATTTTTCAATAGTTTCTAAGCTTCCTGATATGTTATCAAATGTAAGGGTTCATTCTTGTACACAAACTAAAAATCTTTCTGAAAAGAAACATCTTTATCTCTGAAGTCAATGTTAGCATGATAAACAGAAATCCAATCCATACCCAAAATAACATCAAACTCTACTAGAGGCAAAAAAATAATATTTTCAGGTAGATTCTTCCCGCACACATGGAAAGGAAGGTTTTTATAATTTATTTTTGTCCCGACATTTACTCCAGGTGTTTTTACCATAAGTTATGTATTCATATCATGAGATGGAATTCACAATTTACTAGAAATTTATTAGAAATGAATGAATGTGTAGACCCTGAATCAAACAATACTATGGAATAATCTAAACAAACTAACAGTGTACCTGATACTACTTCATTCGATGGCCCAACATCTATTGAAGTAGTTGAAAAGGATTTCCCCACCCCTTTCTGCTTATAGTCTAGTTTCGTTCCCTCGGTTGAGTTCTTCATTAGACATTCATTTGAAAAATGAACCATTTCATTTCACATGAAACATTTTACTAACTGTAAAATAGATTTTTTATAACCATTACCTGGATCTTTTTCAGTGCAATTACGAGCCTTATGTCACATTTTACCACATCGGTAGCACTTACCAGAATTCAAAAGACATTCCCTAGCATGATTTTTACCATAATTTTCACAAACTGTAAACTTAATTTTCTCACCATCATACTTTTTTGTATATTTTTCTCTTTCTTTTTCCACCTCATCCTCTTATTCTGTTGTTTTTCCAAGAACACCTGATCATCGACAAACTCTATTTCCCCCTTCTCCGCACAACAGAAAAGTTTTTCATAACTTTTGAACTCACGAGAATATAAATCCATTTGATACTTTAGCTTTAATCCTGAGTAAAACGGTTGATTTTATTATCAATATCTCTAATGAAATTTGGAGCATACCTTGCTAGTTAAGTGAATTTTGCTTCATAAGAAGGCACTGAGTTATCCTCTTACTTCAATTCGAGGAATTGTTTTTCAATCCTAAGTCAAACCACCTTAAGAAAATATTTCTCAAGGAACATACCTTTGAATTCATCCTAATCAAGAGAATCAATCTCCTCACTATCCCTGATATTTTTCACCATTTACCACCACTGATCAGCTTCACCTTAAAAATAGTAAACAAAAAGACTAAGATTTTGGTGTTCTGAACACCCCATGACATCAAAATTTTTCTCCAATGCTTTAATCCACCATTATGGTAGCACTGGGTTAGATGATCCTCTGAATGATGGGGGATGTTGCCTCATGAAATGCTCTACTACTGACATGTTCCTCTGTGGTTGATCTGGATGATCTTGTTCATGAATACCATCACCATTTATAGCCTAAGTCAATTGTACCATCACTGAAATAAACTTTTGAGTTCTGATACTGACCATCTCAAGATGCTGATTTGGAAGGTTGTGTTCCTCCTGATGTCATCCCAATATAGCTGCCCTGTTTCCACTATGGAAAACCATCCTGAACATAGAAATATCTTTGGAAAAGCAACATAGTAATCTGTAAATTCTATATCATTTCAATATTAACATAAATTAATTTATGTATATTAATTTAACAATACCCTAACTCTTAATGTTATCTAAACCGACATTTGATACCAACTATATAGACCCGGACTTAAAAAATTATATAAAATTGAATTAAATTAATAATTCACATTGAATATCTTTTTAGGTTTAGAGTTTTAAGGAATTAGGAAATAACTATTACATCTCAAATGATTAAAAAGTATAAACTTCTACTTAGTTTCCATTTTTTCACAAAATAAAAACTCTTGAAAAAAAGAGTCATGTCTACTTCAATGTTTTAGATAGCATGACTTTTCCTTGATCTCATCCTTGACCCTATTCATCTTTATATCCTATGAAAAACATTTCAAAACATGGGATGAGCATAAAAAGCTTAGTAAGAGTTATAAAAAAATGAATGAAAACATTAGTTCATCATTACATACATAACATAATCTCAATAATGTACCTTATGAAATCATAATATTTATTAATAACACATAGAAAACATAAATCATAAATGTAACTTGTGGAATCCATATCATACTTAAATTGTAGATATCACAACAACATATGGAGTTACATTTGGAATACCCATCACAGAATATTAAGTAAATATCTTAGGAGAAACATTCACATTTACCACCGTCACGTTACACAATGCATTGGAGAGCTATCTTGGGCTCACCTGCACAAGATTTATCACAGAACCACCCGTATGCATAAACAATGCCCAAGAACCATAGCATATTCATAACACACAAGACAAAAATAATGGAAAGATAACATTACAATATTTTAATCACAATATATCATTTAAATATATTGAAATAACAAATACATTATCAAAACCATTTTCAATACAAAATACATATATTGTATTTATTTTTCTTTTAAAAACATTAAGGCTTATTAAGTAAGCCGAAGGTCAAATGATACTCGTGGCGGAGAAAAAGGTCGTTGTCACTACTTATGTTAAAAAGAAACATTATTTTTTTTCATTTAGTAAAATGCCTTGTAGGAAAATATTACCTTTGAATTAAATGAAAAGTAAAAGGTATTTACACACCGTATTAAAGAATGTTGAAATTAAAACAAATTATGCCTCAATGAAAGGAGATTGAGACGAAATCCCTTACCTCATGTCCGACATGACTCGATCATTCTTTAATCTACTGAATAATAAAATAAATTTAACATATACATTACTAAGAAACTTTTTAATGTTTATTTTTTTATATCACTTATTACCATGTTATAAACATTATGTAATCATTTAAGTTATTAACGGTTGTTTCATCGATATTTGGTATATGAGTAAAAAATGAACACCTTATAATTACAAGTCGTCCATGTCGTCAACAATCCATTATATCCATAATGATATTCATGATTTAGATATCATATACATCATATATATCTAGTATATATATATATATATATGTATTTATAACATTACATAAAATTAGGGGGTAAAAAATGAAATGCACTGTTCATGGAGACTGTAAGCCGTACGTACGCATTAACGATACATTCATTTCTATTTCGTAATTAAATGGAATTAAAACATAATGATACCTAGGTATATTATAATTACAGTATAATATCAAATATAATATCATTAAATCTATCCTTTATATGTCCCACATATGTCATTAATGAGTCATATCACTTTGAGGGGGCGGTAGTCCGCACTTCCTCAAATGAAATTATCGCGTTTACTCACTATGGAAACAATAAAGGTATGCTATAAATGAAAAATAAAGAAGCATAAAGAAAACATAAAAATAATATATATCATATATAAATACAGTTCCATCTTAATGGACACCATGAGAGGAGGTAGGAGATAATTAAAAAACCATCGCTTCGTGAGGCGTTAGTTTTCCATCCACAGAAACAATATGTTCTTCACCCATTAGATGGATGTGTGTGTAATTTTAGTTCAAATACTTAAAATAAAAACATACTAGTATATTTATGATACTGTTGTTGTTATAAAATAATGGAATAAAAATATTTTAGGGGGTTGGAGAATTAAAATAAAACAAAAGAACTTAAGAGAAGGCATTACCTTTAAATCTGGTAAATCCCTATGGTTTGAACCAAAGGGTTTCTTTAAGTTCTTTATGCCTAACATAAGGGTTCTAGGATGAATATAGGGATCTTGGGAGATTATTGGAGTAGAGTTTGTATGATCCAAAGGCTTTAGATGTGTGAGTAATGAGTTATATGTGAGGTATTTTTATAAGGGATAGGAGGGGCTCTTTAGGAAGGTTGGAAGAAATTATTTTATTATAAACTAATATTCACTTTAAAAAGTACAATGAATCATTAAAGTATAAGATAAGATTACTCATGGTTAAAATAAAATCATCCAATAAGAATTGGACTGGTTTTGGATGTTTTTTTTATATTTATAATCTTATTTATTTAAATCATTTTTAATGAGGTAAATACTGCATCCTTAGCGTGTCATAAATAATTTAATTTATTTAATGCCCAAAAATTATAAAGAAAATACCATGATTTAGAAAATAGTTTTATATTTATAATGAATATTTATAGTTGAAAATATAACTTATATAACCCCATGTAAAAATGTATTTATTAAAAGATATTTGTTTATGTCATTTTTGTTGTTGCTTTAAATTAATTTATATAAATTGTCATTATTACTCCCATGAGGGTCCATGAGCATCCAAATTCGACGCAAGGATTCCCATGGTTGGATATGTATCAGATAATTATATTAGGATACATGTTATGGTAATTTTATATTATTATAATATTATATTTTACCTTTATTTACTATATTTACCTTTTAATCATTGTAAATAAAATATTTACCTAAGTAAACAATTAAAATGTCTAAAAATAAAAGTTAACTATTTTCACAATTTGAACATACTTATTCCAAATATGAAATCCATTTTTCTAAAATTGAAACACTGAAGTGGTAGAAATGAATTTAAAATTAATTCCCACTTTCAAAACAAAGAGCGTGTTTTTAAGAAATAATAACTATTAAAAGATTGACACTTTCTTATGTCCAATTTCAAAGGGAAATTAATTCCAATGTCCAAAATTGGATTAAATAGTAACAATGTATTCTAATTAAACTTTAAAACCAATTAAAAAGATAATATAACCATATAAATAAATTAGATTAAAATGAACTTTTGAATTAAATATAGTATTTTTCACTATTCATTAAAAATTAACATTATCAGAAAAATACCAAAAATTTACCCAAAGTAAATTTTGATGTCCTGAGTATAAATTAGAATTTTATTTTCTCAAATATAAAATATAAAAATTACCAAAATTAGATTTAAATAGGGTTCAACATCAAAATTCGGTAAATTGACCTTTAAAAGAATATTAGAGTATTTATGCTTAGATTCATTCCCATTTTAAGACTCTAACATTTATTAGATAAATGTAAAACCATTTTACAATCATGTATAATCATATTGTAGTTATTATTATTCATTCCTGCTGATAAAATGTCTAGGCGTTAACAACCATTTAAAATAATAATATTATATTATTTGTGTGCAACGTATGATTTCAAAGAAACCCGCTATTGCGTATTGGGTATGATATCGAATATAGAATCCCATTTAAAGTAAAATTAATTTTTAATTCACAAATATTAATAAGCATTCAAATGTATTATTCTTTATTTATTTGGGATGTTACAGTTCCCATCAGTTCAATTGTAGTATAATTCACCTGGATGTTTAAGGATTTATTCACATCCATTGAAATCCTCACAAACTCAATTATTTTTTCCCATTATTCCAATTAACATTTATCCAATTATTAGGATTCCATCTACATAATATATGTTCTCGATATAGTTAAATGAGATATATTTCTCTCTAAATCTAATAGGAACCATAATTGATTCTATCATATAGATAGTTTCAATAATTGAATTCTTCTATCATAATATCTTCTAATTCTAGTAAATCATAGTAAATAAAATATAATAATAAAGTAAATGTGAATTAAACCTAATCCACCAGTTTAGTGTGAACTAATAATCTCTGATATAATTCATTAATGAATTACTATTCAACTATTTAGAAGAGGAAGGGACTTCAATTCACTAGATGATGACACTGAGCGAAGGTTCTTCACAAAATAAATTCAAACAACTGGAATTTTCCCCTCGGATTAGTGTACCTAACGATAGGAAAGAAATGTACCCCACTTAATGATTTAAGAAACACTACTCACAGAATCTTGAAACAATCCCATATATGAAATATTTAACAAAATAAAAACTATATGAAATGTAATGTGGTATCAAAATATTATATGCTTCATAATTTCATCAAAAATATTTGGGATAACAATGAAATTTATTATATTACACGATGTAAAAAGGATTAAAAAATATATAACTAATAATATAGTATTAAAATTTCATTCAATTTTTTATAGTAATATTTTATAACGGGTCCAATGACTCATTTATAGAGCTACTCAGCACGTCAAACCATTGGTACTTCCATCTAAAATTCATATAAAATCCTAAATTTAATCCTTCATTTTACTGGACCTAGAACCACCATAATTGTTATATTCAGTGGACTATACAGAATCCCCATACGGTAAACTAAAACCAAACTTCTCATCCCAACTGATTATATCCATATTCTTATAAAAAACCTATATGATGAAGTTGTCAAGGTTAAAACCCTAAAAAACAAACTAAATAATATGATAAACACATTATGATGATGTGAAAATTATATGACAGTAATTTGGATTCAATATCATAACATTATATCCATGATTTATCTTGTTAACATATATTATAGATATTATTCCCCCACATCATCATGTGAACATGGTTAATCATAATTATGTCCAAAAATTATCTTATGAATAAAAAAAATACTAATTATTTCCATGTATCAATATGATAACATGGTGAATTTCAATAATGTGTATTTATTATCTTATTAATAGAGATATTCTCATTCATGAAAATGAATTATCTTATGAATATAAAAAATCAAACTAATGTCCATGGATCATAATGTCATTATATATATTCAAAACCATGACTAGGAATTTTCTAAGGATAAATAATGATTTTTCGAATGAATTAGAGGAATATAGTTGACCCATCCATTACATAATGAAAAAAATACATATGTGTGTGACATGCATATGGAAACAACATCAATTCTATCATAACATAATTAACCTGTGAGGAAAGAAATTATTTCTTGAAAAATTTGTTAATATATTATCATAGTAAATAATTTCAACGAATGGGGATGATGTAATTAGAGAATATACTTTGCATAGAATAAACACATTTTCAGATATTTCAGAGTTGAAAAATAATTTTATAAGAAAATTTAAAATTTCATTTGAAAAATAAAATGTTTCCTTTAGTTGTGATAAAATTTTCAATGGATTAAAATTTATAAAATAACATGAATAATAATTAATTATGAAATCCTTGGAAACATGGAGATTATTTTTGATAAATAAAACTGAAGAAGATGGAATGTAAATGGATTCATGCACCAAACATTTAAAAAGATAATCTTTTCCCACAGTTGTGAATAAGACAATGTTGGATGAAAATGATCGTTCTATAAATGTTATAGGAATGATAATTTTTAAGAAGTAAAGTTTAATTAAAAATTAATTAATAAATAATTTCTGTATTTATAATGAAATAAATAATTTAATATATAGAATATGAAGATGGAAGAGGAAGATTCCAATCAAACAAGTGGGGAAAAGGTTCTCCACTTAGAAGAATCATTTTAGTTTTATTTTGAGCCAAAGTGAGTTAAAATGATAAAAATGCATGAAATAAATTAGAAATAACCGTAGTATATGGAACTAGAAAGATTTTTATAGAAAAATAATATTTAATTTCACCTAATTGGATATTAATTCATAAACAATCATTATTTTAAAATTATCTTGAAAAAAATACCAGAAGACTTTGGTATCCTTTTCACCAAAAGAACTTGAAATAGAAAGATGTTTTAAAACATGTAAATAAAATAAATTTAATAAAATTTATGATAAAATATATCCCCAAGAATATACACAAAAAGAAGATACGTTGTGATTGTGGAGTACGTCAGAATTAAAAGATGTTTAATTGAGAATACCCTACCTTTACCCCTGACTTCCTCTAATGTTCTTTATCCACTTTTATAATAAAAATAACCATCGTAATAAATTATATGAGGAAATTATTAATATATTCCACATTTTATAATCTTTATTTATATTTATTTATTTTACACATATTTGTTGGATATTGTTTTCTCTACAATCATATGTTAGCAATTTGTCTTATTATTGTAAGTGTTTGACAATGACGATGTTGATCCTATTTGTTTACTGTGATGTTCATCATTACTATAATATTAAAGGTGCTGTAATAATTTTATTCCAATAAAATATTCATTTACATGTTCATTTTTTTGGACTGAATTTTTATTTTTTAGAAGAGAATCTTTGATAAACCATTTTTGGGTAATTTAATGAAAATAATAAGTTATTTTATACTAATATTTATTTATTTCTTCACCATTCCAAAAAAATCATAACATTAATTAATCTTTAATAGCATGTATTACCTTTATTTCATTTTATTTAATCATTCATGATGTGAATGTTATAACATCATTCATGTTGATGGTAAAAAATGTCCAAATAAGAACATGTTATAACTTATAAATGAACAAATAGAGTTATATAATTGTAATATCAATTTATTATAAGCATAATTATAATAATAAACATACTTACCATGGAGAATAATGTTTTTATATAGGGGGGATTGTAACAACCCTTCACATTATTGCACTTTAATTCAATATTTATTACATAAAATTACACTAAATACAACCAATAAGATGAATAAGTATAGTGTCTTTGGGAATTAGGTACATTACAAAACAATTTAAAATAAGGAAAACATCATCTTTATTGAAAACATCCTTAAAATTATTACACTTAAAACAACTTGGGATAACCTTGGGACATACATAAGAAAGGGGTGATATATAAATATCTATATGGGAATAATAATGGAATAAGATAATATAGTTTAGAAAATAGAAATATCAATGGAGAAGAAAAGGTACATGAGTAATATGTCATGATATATCATGACAATCACAACATGGTAAATGAGGCAACAACTTAAAACACTACATTATAAATGTAGGTCAAGGATATATACCAATAAATCATGAAGGATAAAGTCCCATAAAGGGAATAGTTTCAATCCTTATCCAAAAATAAAATATCAATGGACTAAAAATTAAACAATTCATTGAAGTGTTATATGATTTCAGGTACACCTGTCACTATGATTTCATTCTCATGCTTAAGTGTTCCACATAGATCAAACAACTTTAATTCATTCATCATTATATATTATTAAATGATTAGGAGTGTGTAATTAATAAATGTAATTAAAAATTCAATTATGTATAATTGTTTAAAGGTGAAAAAACATAATATGAAATGTTTACAATATGCACTACAAAATTGTTTGGCCCTGTAAAATTGTAAGTAAATTTCAGTAGCATAACAACATCACATAAGAATTCATAAAATGGGTTGATGTGGGTGAAAAGGGCATCTCATCATATTTAGATAAAATTGGCAGTAATAGGGACATATAAATACATGTCCCAACATTAGTAACTAGAAATAAAAGTCATAAGATAATATAGAAACATGAATAAAGAGGAGAAGGATAAGAACACTTAAAAAATTTATGCATGGTATCGGGTGTACATAAAGGTATATAAGATGGATTATTGAGAGTTAAAGAGAGATATAATCATTTCAAAATAACATTTAAATTATGATGGAATATGGAAGAACTTATCAAAACATGAACAAATTTAATTTAAGAGACATCAAAAAATGGAGGTACCTGAATTGATATGAGAAGACCAAAAAATCCATTATAATATTTGAGCATAGTAACAACATAGATGAAGGTTAATATGATAGATGATAAATGATCTCTCACACAAATAATAGAAATTCAATAGTAATTGGATGTTTATAAATGAATTAAATTATAAAACATTTACACTAATAAGAATAATTTTAATGAACAAGGTTGAATTCAACATAGGAGAGGAAGGTCCCTTTCATGAGAGTGTGTTCTCAAATGCTTGGGAGGAGCTACTTAAGAGCTCGGGGGCACTATGGGAGGACTCTATAGAGGGAAGTGTTGAGTAAGGATGTTCTAAAACTATTTTGAGTGAATATTAATCTAATAAACTAAGATTGAGGTACATGGAAATTATATTTCTTTTTCAGAACAATTAATTCATTACACAAGTAAACACCGAAAAACCATATTAGTTTAGTGTCTTTGGAAGCTTGTAACACGTTCTTCTATCTTGGTGAATGATCTTCAACATCTCCCATAAAGATCATCCCCATTTTGTTTCTACCTAATAAAATTCTTTATATCCTCAAGAAAAGAAAAAATAAAAAGGGTTGCTAAATTTCCTAGTAATGGTAAATATTGAGAACATAAAACAAACCATAAAAATTAGAATGTAAAAACATGAATATAAAATTTAAATATCAAAATATTAAGTCATGAAATAAATCTTGGAAGGTTATAAGGAATAAATCATAAATGAACACAACCATGATAACATTGCATTGAAATTGAACATTGAATTGAGGAAAAAATAAGCACATAATATGATTTCCATAGTAGCCAACGCATTACATCCTCGACCATCATAGTGGACAAAGTCCATTACTGAACTGGGTTTACTTTTCTTTCCTACCATGTATTACTGAACCATATTTACATGACATTCCACCCATTTATTACTAAACTAGATTTACATTACATTATTTTCATGCATATCTCATGAGATATAAATCATTACCCAATGTATTGGTGGGAGATATAGGTCCCACCCTTCTCATAATGAAATAATTCTTATGTGTTGCACTAAAACATAAAGCATTCATTATAGCATAACCCATGAAACAAAATGGGTTTCTTAAACACCATTCTATCATAACTTAATCCATATATAATATCATTACATCATTAATATAATAAAATCATAGTAAAAATATGGATATAAACTTAACCACATTTAAAGAGTGTCATCTTAGATGAAAAATATTTTCAATAAAACTGTTGAACATAATTTCTATGGAAACTATCCTTTCTTCTTCAAAAATATTTTCTTTTCTCGAAATGTCGTACAATTTTAAAAGAAAATAATTTAATTGAAAATATCTATTAAATATTTTAAAGTATGATTCAGGGAAATAAGGAGTTAGGAAAGTGTAAAAATCCGTTCATGCTATATAAATTAAAAAAAATTCTTCTCATACTCTTCCTGGAAAAGTACAAAAGTACCTCATAAAGAAAACGAAAGAATAATTCCTTCCAAACCATTTAATAAAAATTTACCAAATGGTTAAAATTTACATTAAAAATTGTAGAATAATATAAATAAAATTATATTTTTAAGAATCATGGATATGAATGATAAATATACCCCAGTAAGTACTTATGAACGAACAATATTATATAATAATGATCTTGTAAAATTATCCCATATCATAGGTGTGATTTCTTAGTTCTGTAGCCGAAACTCCTGTATAGTGGAATTAGACATATTTTTAACATTTTAAATAAAGATAATAATATTTATGATATCATATATGATTCAATTATTACCTTTTATTAATTGTTCATCTGGTAATTCCACGTAAAGAAACATTTTGGGTAATAATTGTTTTATTTATCATACGTGTTTTGAATTTTTATTATTTATATTATTAAATAGATCATGATTTACTTACATCAATAATATAAAACCTGATTTATATATCATATATATTTAGTATATAAATCTTATATAATATATGGATAAATTAAATGGAATACACCGTCCATGGAGACGGTAGGTCGTACGTAGTCCCGAACGATGTTTTCCTTTCCTTATTGAATTGAATGGAAGTAAGTAAATGAAATATATATATATATATATATCCAGTAGAATTAATACATAATATATTTCATTTTTATTTATTATATATACGTTACAATCATTTTTTAAGTGTTAACGTGGATAATGAATATTATCGCTTCATGGAGAGGGTAGGTCGTACGTACGCACGAGCGACAACATCATTCTCATAATTATTAAATGGAATATAATTTCATGGTTTAATATATTTCATAATAAATATTTTTTTTATAATATTAAAATATAGTTATTAAATTCATTTTGATACTAATCCATGTAAGGTGGTGGTGAAAAACACATTACACCACGATGTGGAGAAAGTAAGTCGTACGTATGCACACCTGGTGATTTAATTTGTCATATGATGGATAAAAAGTGGAATATGGTTGTTTCATAATTATAATAACATATAAGTATATAAGTGATACTATAGTTATTATTATATAATGAAACAACTCATGAACTTGATGTATAAGTAGAAAGAAATATGAAAGTATTAATAGAGGGGATTACCTCTTCTTTGACGTGCACTCCTTAGATATCATCTTAATGGAACTAGATTTGGTATTTCGAGAAGACCAGAACCTCTGGAATGTAACTAGGGAAGTTGATAACAGAAATGGGTATTTTATGAATGATATTTAAAGCTAAAAATGAAGTGATGTGGTGAGGGTGGATGTGAATTTTTATAATTGAGGTGACAGGAACTTTTGAAATCTCAAAATATTAATTTGTAATAAAATCAAAGCCCACAAAAATACCAAAAAAATGATTAAATTTAGAATTATGAGATGAGATAGGTTTGTAATCACATCAACAAATAAATTTTAGACAAATTTATTATGTACATTAAAATCTTATCTTTTCAATTTAACACTTAGTTATTCTATTTCGTTTTATCTTGGGTAACAAATATTTCAATATAAAAAGGAAAAAATATTTACTTATTTGATTTCAATTAGATCATAAATAAATAATTTTGAAATTTTTTGACCATATAATAATTATTCCATATTTTTTAAAATGTTTTATAATATTTAAATAATTTAATAAAATAGTATTTTGATAAACAATCAATAGTGTCAATTTTGACACTATTCAATTTATTGATTTTCAAATAGAATGACGCCGAGTTAACTTCAAAAAAAATATTTTATTATATTTATATGAGGTCATGTTTATCTATAAAATTCATTATACATATTAATTATCCAAAAATATATTTAAATTAATATTGTTACTAACATTTATTTGATATATAAATTAATATTATAATTACTACAATAATTTTGTATAATTATTTTATATAATTAATTTTTGAGTAAAAATTAAATATAAAATACTATGATGAAGATAAGTTTAATATTTTTCATTATAATAAATTTAGTAGAATTTATCTCCTATAAAATCAAACATTAAAAATGATCTACTTATTAAATTATTAATGAGAAAAATTAAACATTAATTTAAATAAAATAATATAAATGTCATAATATATTATATAAGGCTCCAAATGGTCACTAGATTGAAATTTCAATGATTATGGAAGATATATAATCGACGAATAATATTTGGTCATGTTTTTGGAAATTTTTATGGATATTATGTGTTGGTCGGAGTGGATACTCAAGAGGGGGGTGAATTGAGTTCCAATTTAAAATTTCTGTTTAAAACTTTGAGTTAAAATCCACCAAATAGAATACAGAATTAAACTGTAGTGAATTTATATCAAAGTAAATGTTCTGTTAGGTTCTCAAGGGATTGATTAGTTCCCAGTTAATCAAATCAGCAGACTTGATTAACTTTTGAAACTAACTTACTGATTTACAACTAATATAAACACTTGCGAGTTTAATTATCAAAGTAGCTTCAAAAATAATTTTGGTTTTAAAGTATTAGCAGTGGAATAAAAATAACTTTGAAAATAAATAAGCACAACAGATTTAACCAAGAAGTTCAGTCTCAAGCTGAGACTTAGTCCTCTCAAAACTTTATATAAAAGTGATCCACACCCTAGATCGGGGATAAAAAATAGTATACAACTGTCCAGGTCCAAGACCTCTACCACTGTTATCCGTGGGAACAAAAACAACAGTAATCAGCTGTCCAGGTCAAGCACAACCTCTACCACTATCCCAGTGGGAAAAAAAATGAAAGAGAGTTGAGTGAGGATTTACAAATCCTCCAGTTAGAGTACAGGAGACAGTGTGTGTGTAAAATACAGCATATAACACACACTGCTCAATACGTAAAAAGATAAATCTCAGAGAAAAAATTTAGAGTTTAGAAATGGCTCTAGTGATTGTTGTGTAGTTCTAGACTCCTTTGATTGATCAGAATTCGCTATGAGTCCTCTTCTGGTTTTTGTCTGGAAAACAGAGTATCATCTGTTTCCTTGACATCCAGGTCTAGAGACAGTCGATGAAGCTCTCGGGTTATGTTCTCTTTCTCATCTCTCCACTGGTATGCAGTAATGAATGAGTTCTTTGTGTAAGTTCAGTCGTCTCTTTTCATTCACACTCGATTGTTCTTCCAGCACACCTTGTGGTATGTATATGTCTGTGTATTCGTCTATATGTCTCTCTTTGTAGTAGCACATCCTTCCTTTGTTTAAAGCACATGCTCCGGAAAAAGATGATTTACTTTTTGCAGGTACGAGGTACGGTTCCCTGACATCCAACAGCACACATTAAATAAATGTCAGTGTATTAAAATATACCTGATATGACCGTTGGTTAGATTAAACAAAGATAAATAAATTAAAGCAGTGTAGGGTTCTGTCTCTAGAACGGTAGCCCTTAATATCGGTAGACTTGTGTTACGGTGGGTGTCTGTAGGTCTGAGTATCAGTAGACATTTGTAACGGTAGACTTGTCTGTCGGTAGACTTGATGTATCGGTAGCGGTGGACTTGTAACAGTAGCGGTGGATCTGCCTTTAGCAGTAGCGGTAAATCTCTATCGTTAGACTTTGCATAATGGTGGACTTCAGCATATCGGTAGCTGTCAACTTTGCTGTAGCACTAACTATCGACTTCATTATATCGGTAGCTCTATCAGTAGACTTTAATGTTTCAGTCACTGTAAGCTGTAACTGTTGCTAGCTTGTAACGGTAGCTATTTGTTCTGACGGTAACTACTGTCTAACAGTTGCTCTACTCTGTATCGGTAGCTAGTTTGTAACGGTAGCTGAAAACTGTTTGAGAATTCTCTTGGCAGAATGAGTTAAGTCATAGTAAACATATATCTGATAATTCAAAAGACTTAATTTAAGCATAATGTAGGTAACAACATATATTAAAGTATATTTGAAATGTATTAAGCATAATCAAGATATAAAGAAAGAATGGTTGGGATTATCAAAACACAGTAAAGCCACTTAATTCCAGAGGGTTCAACAGTCTCCCCCTTTTTGATAATCACAACTTATGCCAAAAATAAAGTAATATCAGAGGAAAAAATATATCAAAGTATGATACCAACAGTATAGTATCAGAAGAAAAATCTCATCAATTGATATCAAAAATAAAATAGAATCAGAGGAAAAATATGAAAACAGGAATATATCAAGAAATAATGTAGTATAAGTGGGAAAGAAAAAAAGAAAATAAAAAAAATATTCGCATATTCCTCCCCCTATCAAGTTAACTACAAGATTTTCCTCCAAAGTAGTGATTTTCCCCCCTATCCAAAGTAGTGATTTTCTCCCCCTATCCAAAGTAGTGATTTTATCCCCCTATCAATTTCTCGCCCTTTGTGATTAACAAAAAGGAGGGTATCAGAGAAAAGATAAGGACTAGGAAAGAAAATAGAAAGAGTAAAATAGAGAGTGAAGAGAGGAATGAAGTATGTGATTGATAAGGAAAATATATATTGGGAAAATCAGAAAAGTACAAAAATACAATGAATCCCATAAACAAAAAATGGAGCTAGAAGCACTCAATCATCCTCTTGAACAGGTGTCTTTCCCTTGGGATCAGCAGAGGGTTCATAGGTAGAGTCAGCAGGCTTGGGAATTCCTGAAAGAACCACTGGTGGATCAGAAACTGATACAGTACCAGATCTGTAATCTGAGCTCCTCTGAGGGATCATCGGTGTCAGGCTTCTGATGGCTTGAACTGGAGTCAGTTGAGGAGTACTCCCAAAGGCAGATGGTGGAAGGTAAGGTGGTACAATAACTGGCTGAGATTCCACATGTAGGAAAGGCAGCAAGAGATTCCTGAAATCCATGATGATGCTTCCACCTCTCTCCATAGCAGATAAAAAATCATCTCTGTTCTCAATAAATTTGTCCAAGGCAGGAGTAAGCTCCCTGAGCTTACTAACCTATTCTCTGAAGGCTTGGGTAACTGGAGGTAACTTCATATTCTCAATCAAAATCTTGAAATGGTTTGTCATTTGGTGCTTGGTATAAACCTTTTCAAAATAAGCATCCACCTTATTCTTGATTGCCTCTTGAGAAGCAGTAGCTGCCCACAGGTGATCACGAACAAAACTACTAACTTCCCTAGTGGTAGCAAGAACTTGAGTATCTGATGCACCACTGGGACTGGCCTTAGCCAATTCTTCCTGAATAACAGTGCGGATCTGGTCAAGGTTCACACTTGAGCTAGTTGAGGGAAGAGGTTTCATTGAGAAGGCCACTATCTCTTTGAAAGATTGAGTCAGACTACTAACCACCTTCTGAACAAGTTCATCCTGACTGTTCAGATGTTCTTTGACTGAATTATTAAAGGCCCCAAAAACTTCCACAAATTGGTTGACCACTTCTTTGATATAATGAATGTCAGTGTGCAATTGGGTTTGAGAACTATTCAAAGCGTTCAATGAAGAAATTGATTGTCTAAGAGAAACAACAGCTCCTGTCCAACTCTCAATCTGAGTGTGGCACACCTTAAGTTCATCCACCATTTCTTTCACAGGACTGGACACACTACATCCAATGGATAACTCAAGGGATTGCTCCACGCTTTTCATCTCTTCAACCACACTTTTATTTATATCTGCCACTGATTCCCTTATTGTTTCTATCAATTCGGCTTTTAAAGACTTAAGGTCCTCCTTGGTTGCCAAATTTTCAGCCACAGTGGGTAAGGTAACTTATTCCTTTTGGGGTTGGTCTTCCTCATCCGAATCTCCATAAGAAAGTCCAAGAATCATATATCCAGGATCTGATGTCCAACCTTCAAAGTCATATAATTCTGATACTGAGCCAAGATTCTCTCCCTCACTTGGAACATTCTCCTGAGGTATCTCTTCCAAATGTTCTTCCTGAGGTAATTCTGCAATTTCCTCTACAACCACAGCAGATTCAATAGCCATTTGTTCTGAGTCATTAATGACTCTCTCATTAACAGGTGATGCTGCTATGTCTTCCTGATCAGCCACTATCCTGACTATACTGACTATTAGAGGACTCAAACTGAGCTCTTTTTCAACATTTTCCTCATCACCTGCTTCACCATAAGCCTCCTTTTCTCCATTAATATTATGATCAGATTCGGTTGTCTCATCCTCCTCAGAGGTATCCTTGACAACATACTGGCATTCTTCTTCTTCTTCTTCTGTAGTCTCTGTATCATCGTCCTTCAAGACAGTTTCTCTCTTTGGTAGTTCCTTTGGAGGGCTAGCTGCTCCATAAAAAATAACTTGATGCACAAGACTAGGGGGTAAGTCTGGATCTCCTCCTTCCTCTACTGATGTCTCTTCCTCCTCAGCTTCATCATCACTGTAGACCGGTTTAGGCTCATCTGGTCCAAGACCAGGATCTCTCACATCCTTTGGTCTAGAGGGATGATCCACAGGAGTGAACTTGTCATAATTTTTTCCATCATCATTCACCCATGATTTCTTCCAAGTATTCCAGCTGACTTTCATGTATTTACAGATAGTTCTTGTAATACAGAAGTTATCCTTAACCACTACCAGCTCATCCTGAGGTCCAGCTATCTCCTTCACTTTCAGCATCACAGAAATTAGCTTTGATAAAAACAAGGCATTTGATTTTGACTTCGGTCTAGTCATCTCTTCCAATTGAACCATAATCAATATACATAGATTTATTCTCACACTGTGCTTCAGCAAATGTAATAGATATATGTCTTGGAATCTCAAAGTGGCAAAGTCTCCTCTTCTCGGAATAACAACATGCTGAATAAATTTAAACAACATCTTATCTTCTCCTACCATCTCTGTAGAAATCACCTTTCTAGGAGTCCCATTCCCTGTGAGTTCCAGAAAATCATCATCATATTGAAACACATCATTGGTTGAAGGTACAGACTTGGAATAATAAGAAAAATCACCCTCATAAGGAACTCTCAGGTTCTCAGCCCATTCTTCTGAAGTAAAAGATACTGCCTGACCATTTACCATAGAAACCATTCTGCTTTCTCTTTCAGACTTTTCAAAACGAACAAATTCGTAGAATTGTTTCACCAGTCCTGGATAATAAGGTCCGTTGTTGTTCGTGAATCATTCTAGCCAACCTTGTTCTTGTAAAACCTTAAGAACTAACGACTTTCTTTCCATCAGCCATTCCACACACACCTCTTTTTCAACAACAATCTCACTCTTTGATAGGTGCGGGTTTACTGGTCTTCTCTGAGCTACACTTCAACTGCCACTTCCACTTGCATCAGTACTAGCTACTTTTTGTCTCTTCCCTGCCAGTGCTTCACTTCCATCAGTTATCTAAGGTCTCTTGACACGGGCCATTATGGATTTGAGGTTAGGGTTCTGAAGGTCGAGAGGTTTAGGTTTAGGAGAATTCGAGCAGACAGGTTCGCGGTGAGATTGAGTGAGTCTAGTTCGAGTTTTAATATCATTTAGGATTCATAAATCACATAAATCATAAATAAAATAAACAATAGTTCAATGACTCGGCTTTACAGAATAATACAGCGCACAAATGTACCGGTAAAGTCTTCTAACGATAAGGTCTCCCTAACGGTGAGGTCTCCCTAACAGTGAGGTTTTCTAACGGTGAGGTTTTCTAACGGTGAGGTTTTCTAACGGTGAGGTTTTCTAACGGTGAGGTTTTCTAAAGGTGAGGTTTTCTAACGGCGTGGTTTTCTAACAGTGAGGTTTTCTAACGGTGAGGTTTTCTAACGGTTTCAAGGGTAAGTTATCATTGCTAATTCATGTCTGATGAAACTTAATCTTTCTGAACTTAAAGGCTTAGTGAAAATATCAGCTAATTGAAGTTCAATGCCAATAAACTCAAGTGTTATATCACCTCTTTGATAATGATCTCTTAGAAAATGGTGTCTAACATCAATATGTTTAGTTCTAGAGTGAGACACAGGGTTCTTAGAGATATTAATAGCACTAGTGTTGTCACAGTTGATTGAAACATGTTTAAAATCAAATCCATAATCTAGTAGTGTGTGTTTCATCCACAAAATCTGTGAACAGCAACTACCAGCAGCGATGTATTCTGCTTCAGCAGTAGACAATGCATCTGAGTTCTGTTTCTTACTACACCATGATACTAGGGATTTTCCAAGTAAGTGACATATTCCAGATGTGCTCTTCCTATCTAACTTACAGCCAGCAAAATCAGCATCTGAATAACTTGTTATGTCAAATGATTGTCCTTTTGGATAAAACAAACCTAAATTCATAGTACACTTAAGATATTTAAAAATCCTTTTAACAGCAAGTAAGTGTGACTCTTTAGGATTAGCTTGAAATCTAGCACACATACACACACTAAACATAATATCTGGTCGACTATCTGTAAGATAAAGTGTACTCCCAATCATACCTCTATAATTAGTTTGATCAACTGGTTTACCAGTTTCATCAATATCCAATTTACAGGTGGTACTCATAGGTATATCACTTTCCTTAATACTATCTAGACCAAAACGTTTTAACAAATCTTTAGTATATTTACTTTGATTTAAAATAATACCATCTTTAGTTTGAAAGATTTTAAAACCAAGAAAATACTTAAGCTCTCCCATTAAGCTCATTTCAAATTCATTTTGCATAACTTCTGAAAAATCAGTACATAAAGAAATTTTAGAAGATCCAAAAATAATGTCATCAACATAGATTTGTACTATTAATACATATTTTGAAATTATTTTTATAAAAAGAGTGGGATCAACAATTCCTTTTGAAAATCCTTTTGAAATAAGAAAGTTTGAAAGTCTTTCATACCAAGCTCTTGGAGGTTGTTTTAAACCATATAAAGCTTTAGAAAGTTTAAAAACATGATTTTGAAAATGAGGATTTGAGAAACCAGGTGGTTGTTCTACAAAAACATCTTCAACAATAAAACCATTTAAAAAACCACTTTTCACATCCATTTGATATAATTTGAAATTTAGATGTGATGCATAGGCAAGTAAGATCCTAATAGCCTCTAATCTAGCTACAGGTGCAAAGGTTTCTTCATAGTCAACCCCTTCTTCTTAATTATAACCTTGTGCAACTAGCCTAGCTTTGTTTCTAATGATGTTTCCAGATTCATCAACTTTGTTTCTAAACACCCATTTTGTGCCTATGGTGATAGTGTCCTTAGGTCTTTCTACTAATTTCCAGAATTTGTTTCTTTCAAATTGATTTAGTTCCTCTTGCATAGCCATTACCCAAAATTCATCATTAATAGCATCATTAATATTTTTAGGTTCTAGCTGTGACAAGAAGGCTTGATGTTCAACCTGATTTCTAAGAGAAGATCTAGTCTGTGTCCCTCTATCAATATTTCCTACAACAGCATCCAAAGGATGATTCTTCATAATTCTAGTTAATCTAGAAAAGGCAGGGCTTGAGATTTTAGGTTCATCTACAGGTTGAGGTTCAACAGAAGCAGGGTCTGGAAAATTTCCAGAACTGGATGTTTTAACTACAGGTCCACTGTTTTTATCATTAAGGTTCAAACCAGAGAGATCATCTTCAAGATTTTCAAGAGAGATCTTAGGTTCATGTGGATTAGTTTCATCAAACTTGATGTGAACAGATTCTTCCACACATTTTTTTCTCTTATTAAAAACTATATCAGCTTTACTAGAAGTAGAGTAACCTTGGAAAATTCCTTCATCACTATTGGATGCAAATTTTTCGAGATTGTCTTTAGTATTAAGAATAAAGACTTTGCAGCCAAAAACTTTGAAGTAGTTAACCTTAGGTTTCCTATGGTTCCACAACTCATAAGGGGTCCTCTTAAGAATAGGTCTAATCAAGACTCTATTAATAACATAACAAGCTGTATTTACAACTTCAGCCCAAAAGTAAACAGGTAGGTCATACTCATTAAGCATAGTTCTAGCAATTTCTTGCAGGGTTCTATTCCTTCTTTATACTACACCATTTTTCTGAGGAGTCCTAGGGGTAGAGAAGTTATGACTATAGCCATTGTGTGAGCAGTAAGATTCAAACTCATGATTTTCAAACTCACGGCCATGATCACTTCTCAGAGTTTTAATCTTAAGTCCACTAAGGTTCTCTACAGACTTGGAATATTTAACAAAGTAAGAACAAGCTTCACTTTTGTGAGCTAGAAAATATACCCAAGTATATCTAGAATAGTCATCTACAAGAACATAGACATAATGCTTCCCATTTAAACTAGAAACTCTAGAAGTTCCAAATAAATCCATGTGAACCAACTCGAGAGGTTGAGAAGTTGAAACTTATTTCTTTGATTTAAAAGAAACTTTATGTTGCTTTCCCTTTTGACAGGGATTACAAACTTTGTCTGCTGGAAATTCATGTTTGGGTAGGTCTCTAACTATGTTTTTCCTAGAAAGTTTTCTAAGTGAATGCACATTGCAGTGTCCTAATCTTCTATGCCAAATCCAAGACTCCTTATGAAAATCATTTAAACAAGTAATATTTTTCTTAGCTAAAGAATTTAAATCAACAGCATAAACAATTTCATTTCTCAAATCAGAAAATACTAAAACATTTTTAGAATTAAAAACATTGCAAGAATCATTTTCAAATTTAACATAAAAACCATCATCACATAACTGAGAAATACTTAACAAATTGTATTTAAGTCCATCAACAAATAAAACTTTAGAAATCAACACTGAGTCAGTGTTACCAATCTGGCCTAAGCCGATGATTTTTCCTTTCGAGTTATCACCAAAAGTGACAAACACTCCATCAACTCTGACTAAGCTTTTAAAGCATGAGAAGTCTCCTAACATGTGTCTTGAACATCCACTATCCAAGTACCAGGTCTTTTTACAGGAGATCTTTAAGCATGTTTCCTACAAAATAGATTTAAACAGGAAATGATTTTGGTACCCAGATTTTCTTGGGTCCAGACAGGTTAGCCAATAACACTTTAGGTACCCATATTTGTCTAATGGGTCTCATAAAATTTCTAGAATCAACAGATTTTGAAAGATAAACCTTATTAGATCCATAACTATGAATATAACTCGTTGAAGCATATGAAGTTCCAGAACTAGCTACATTCTGTCCAGATTTAGGAATGAATCTAGTTTGGGTAATTTTCCTTTGTCCAGGTTGGTATTCTATACCAGTAGTCTATCTAGGTGATATTTTCTTACCTAGAATCTGAGTAAGAGTATCTTTACCATTTGTAAATTTCTCTAAGTCTTTCTTGAGTTGCTCATTAGATAATTTTAGTTCAGTGTTTTCTTTAATCAACTGAGCATTATTTTCCATTTCAATATCAAGATCAGATTTATGTTTAACAGTTAAAGCATACTATTTCTTTAAACCTTTGTATTTGTCTTTCAGCTTATTACTGGTTTCTTCTAAAATATCACAATATTCAAATAGATCAGATTTAGACATGTTATCACATTCAGAATCATATCCAGAATAATATGAATTAGAAGCAGGAGTTTCTGAAGTTACCTCAGAAGTGTTTGTCATAAAACACATGTTCGCCTTGTTTATGTGTTCAGTTTCAGAAACTTCAGATTCACTAGAACTGTCCTCAGAAGCACTCCAAGTGGCCTTTCATGGATTTCTTATACTTTTTATCCTTTTATTCATACTTCTTCTTGTATTTAAGCTTTGGAAAGTCTGCTTTTATGCGTCCTTTCCTTTTTCACTCATAACAGACAACTTCATCTGATTTATCAGGCTTCTTCCAATCCTTTTTCCAATGTCCTTTGTTGTCATACTTACCTTTGTAGTTTTACTTTCTGAAAAACTTCTTCTTCCTATAAAACTTTTTAAATCTTCTGGCAATGTGAGCCATCTCAGCATCACTGTCAGAATCACTCTCACTGTCTTCACAGCTTGAACTTTCATTGATAGCTTGAAGCTTTTCCTTATCCTTATTCTTTGAGGTTGTAGTTTTGAAGGAAACAGACTTCCTTCTAGGTTCATCATCTTTTTCTTTATTAACCATGAGTTCTTCTTCATACATCATCAGTTTTCCAATTAGTTCTTTGACTGGAAGTTCTCCAAGTCACACGATTCTCTAATGGAGACAGAGGTTCCTCTCCATCTTTCAGGTAGACATCTCAAATTTCTCATGATTTGTTCCTTTGCTGGAACATCCTTTCCCAGAGAAGTCATTGTGTTGAAAATTTCATTGAACCTGAGATACATATCAGAAATGGGTTCATCAGGCTTCATCTTAAAATTATCATACTTAATAGTATAGGTATTCAATCTCATCTCCTTAACATTAGTTGTTCCTTCATGAGAAATAGCTAAGGTATCCCAAATTTCATAAGCAGTTTTACAAGCAGATATTCTATTAAATTCCTCATCTCCTAAATCACAGTACAAAGCATTCATAGCTTTACAATTATTATTGTAGGCTGTCTTAGTAGCTTCATCCCAAGTAGTTCTAACAGTAGTTGGCATTTTGTATTCAGATTCTATAGCAGTCCAAATATCAAAACCCATACTCTCTAAATGAATTTTCATCTTGATTTTCCATTGATCATAGTTGGTGCCATTGAAAAATGGTGGTCTATTGGTAGCAACACATTCAACTCTATTGTCTATGATAACTAAATTAAAGAAAATATTTTAAAGAGATAAAAATTTAGAAATAACAGAAATTTTAAGAACTTTAAAATACAACTAAAACCAAAGATTAAAAACAGAGTACAAAATATTTTAAACTATCCTCTGATACCAAATTTTGGTCAGAGTGGATACTCAAGAGGGGGTGAATTGAGTTCCAATTTAAAATTTCTGTTTAAAACTTTGAGTCAAAATCCCCTAAATAGAATAAAGAATTAAACTGTAGTGAATTTATATCAAAGTAAATGTTCTTCTAGGTTCTCAAGGGATTGATTAGTTCCCAGTTAATCAAATCAGCAGACTTGATTAAATTTTGAAACTAACTTACTGATTTACAACTAATATAAACACTTGCGAGTTTAATTATCAATGTAGCTTCAAAAATAATTTTGGTTTTAAAGTATTAGCAGCGGAATAAAAATATCTTTGAAAATAAATAAGCACAGCAGATTTAACCAAGAGGTTCAGTCTCAAGCTGAGACTTAGTCCTCTCAAAACTTTATATAAAAGTGATTTTCACCCTGGATCGGGGATAAACAATAGTATTCAACTATCCAGGTCCAAGACCTCTACCACTATTATCCGTGGGAACAAAAACAATAGCAATCAGCTATCCAGGTCAAGCACAACCTCTACCACTATCCCAGTGGGAAAAACAAAATTTAAGAGAGTTGAGTGAGGATTTAAAAATCCTCTAGTTAGAGTACAGGAGATAGTGTGTGTGTAAAATACAGCATATAACACACACTACTCAATACGTAAAAAGATAAATCTCAGAGCAAAAATTTAGAGTTTAGAAATGGCTCTAGTGATTGTTGTGCAGTTCTGGACTCCTTTGATTGATCAGAATTCACTCTGAGTCCTCTTCTGGTTTTTTTCTGGAAAACAGAGTATCGTATGTTTCCTTGACTTCCAGGTCTAGAGACAGTCGATGAAGCTCTTGGGTTATGTTCTCGTTCTCAGCTCTCCACTGGTATGCAGTAATGAATGAGTTCTTTGTGTAAGTTCAGTCGTCTCTTTGCATTCACACTCTGTTGTTCTTCCAGCACACCTTCTGGTCTGTATATGTCTGTGTATTCGTCTATATGTCTCTTTTTGTAGTAGCACATCCTTCCTTTGTTTAAAGCACATGCTCCGGAAAAAGATGATTTACTTTTTGCAGGTACGAGGTACGGTTCCCTGACATCCAACAGCACACATTAAATAAATGTCAGTGTATTAAAATATACCTGATATGACCGTTGGTTAGATTAAACAAAGATAAAGAAATTAAAGTAGTGTCGGGTTCTGTCTCTAGAACGGTAGACCTTGATATCGGTAGACTTGTTTTACGGTGGGTGTCTGTAGGTCTGAGTATCGGTAGAAATTTGTAGCGGTAGACTTGTCTGTCGGTAGACTTGATGTATCGGTAGCGGTGGACTTGTAATAGTAGTGGTGGCTCTGCCTTTACCAGTAGTGGTAACTCTCTATCGTTAGACTTTGCATAACGGTGGACTTCAGCATATCGATAGCTGTCAACTTTGCTGTAGCGCTAACTGTCGACTTCATTGTATCGGTAGCTCTATCAGTAGACTTTAATGTATCGGTCGCTCTAAGCTGTAACAGTTGCTAGCTTGTAAAGGTAGCTATTTTTTCTGACGGTAGCTACTGTCTAACGGTTGCTCTACTCTGTATCGGTAGCTAGTTTGTAACGGTAGCTGAAAACTGTTTGAGCATTCTCTTGGCAGAATGAGTTAAGTCGTAGTAAACATATATCTGATAATTCAAAAGACTTAATTTAAGCATAATGAAGGTGACAACATATATTAAAGTATATTTGAAATGTATTAAGAATAATCAATATATAAAGAAATAATGGTTGGGATTATCAAAACACAGTAAAGCCACTTAATTCCAGAGGGTTCAAAATTATGATTTTAATAAAAAAATGTTTCATTGATTTCACATCAATTAATTAATGTTTACATCATTAAAGAATAAGACATTAAGGTAATTATTTATTTCACTATAATTAAAAATAAATTATGAAGATGTAGGTAATTATTTTATCTTTCTATGGAATATTTATTTTTGAAGATATCACCTTGATAAACTTATATTAAATTAGTGTACTTAGAAGAAATATGATTTTTGATATTTTGTCACTTTCAATGGTTTTGTTAATATCAATGTCATTTGCATTGTCTAGTGGAAATTAGATGACTGTGTTTCGAAAAAAAGATGTTAAGGAAAGAATTTTATCCATCTAATGGGATTCTGAAATGTTTTAGGATTATTTTATTGTCTTTATCATATTATTAGATACCCTAATTTAATTGATTTACCTTTAACTGTAGTAAATAAAAATTACCGTACTTACTATTCATAATATCAAAAAATAAAAGTAACTAATTAACATAATTTGTAACCACTAATTCCAATTATGGAATCCTTTTTCCATAATTGAAAACACAAAACTGGAAGAAATTAATTTAAGATTAATTCTGGTTGTCAAAATCAAAAAGAGGGTTTTAAGAGGTAAGAACATATCAAATGATTGTCATGTGTTTCAGTCAAATTTAATGGTGAAATTAATTCAAATGACCAAAATGGGATAAATTATAAAAATAGAATACAATTACATATTAAAAACAAATTAAAACATAATATAACTAAATAAATAAATTAGATGAAAATGCAGTTTTGAATTAAAATGCTGTATTTTTCAATATTCATTAAAATTTGTATTTTATTAGAAAAATACCAAAAATTCAACAAATTTTTTTTATATTTACTGCTTCAAAATAAGAATATTGTTTTTTCAAATTTGAAATTATAAAAGTGTAAAAAAAAGATTTAAAATAAGTGTGCCATGAAAAGGTTTCCACAATTACATATTTTTTCCCATGCTATTTTATCATGATTGATGTTTCTTTATGATAAATGACTTACTTACTTCCAATATTTATGTATTTTCTCTAGTTTTTAAGGTTTAGATTTAATGTTCAAGTTTTTTATTTCAAATGTTTATGGATTGTTTTAAGTTCTATATGTTTGCCCTTACTGAGCATTTGAGCTCACAATTTTTATGTTTTATTTTCCCCAAGAAATAAAGAAATGTTTTAGGTAAGGAAACTAAAAGGGGAAGATAATTATGGGAGATGTTGAAGATATTTCAACATGATTAGCTGTTTATATTCTGTGTTTCCAAAGACACTAAACTGTTACGGTCCTTGTGTGTCTGTTTTTGTTATGTATTAAGTATTCCGTAAAAGTAATTTTATGTCCATGTACGTCAATATTTGGGCCTTTACATATACAATATAATTATTATGTCATATATTTAATTCATATTTATTATATTTACTTTATCATAATTCTTCAATGGTTAGCGTGGATAATGAATCTCATCGAGTCGTGGAGAAGGTAGGCCGTACGTATGCCCGAGTGATGATATCAATCCCATAATTCACGAATGGTATTAAATTGAATGGTGTAATATATTTCATAATCAATATAATTTAATAATAATATATAATTATTAATTCTTTTTTTATACTCATCAATGTAAGGCGATGGTGAAGAACAGATTACACCAGGTCGTGGAGACAATATGTCGTACGTATGCACGCGTGGTGATTTCATTTTTCTTAGGATAAATAGAAAGTTAAATATGATTGTATCATAATTATAATATAATCTCATTATATAAGTTCTAATGGAGTTTTTATTTTATAATGAAACAACTCATGATGTATATTTAGAAGTAGAATGAAATATAAAGAATCGATAGAGGGGAATACCTCTTCATTAACATTCTCTCTTTAGATCTCCTATTAATGGAACATGAGTGGATATTTTGAGAAGAATAGAAAAACTATAATGTAACTAAATAAGGATATAAGGGAAATGGTCAGGTTATGGTCGATATTTAATGATAAAAATAATGTGATGTGGTGAGGGTGGATGTGCCCTTTTATAATTGAGGTTAGGGCCACTTCTGGAAACCTCAAAAATATTAATTTATAATAAAATAAAACCATACACAAAACCCCAAAAAATGTTCCAATTAATAATATTAGATTAGATATGGTTTTAATATAGTAAACAAATAAAATTTAGACGTGTGTATATGTCCATTAAACCCATATTTTTTCAATTTAACACCTAGTTATTCTATTTCATTTTAACTAGGGTAACAAATATTTCCATATAAAAAGAGTAAAATATTTACTTATTTGATGTAAATTAGATAATAAATAAATAATTTAAAACTTTTTTGACCATATCATAATTATTATATATATTTTAAATTTTTTTATTATTTTTATTAAATTTAAAAATGGCTATTTGGAAAAATAATCAATAATGTTAATTTTGACAGTAATAAAATTAATGATTTAAAAATATAAAGATAACAGGTTAACTTGGATAAAAATATTTTATTATATTCATATTGGGTCGATGTAATATTTAAAAATCATTTTACATATTATTTTTCCAAAAACATATTTATTTTAATATTGTTAATTACATTTATTTGATATCTCCATTAATAAAATAATACAACAATTAGTTATTGTAATTCTTAAATATAGATATTTTTTGATTAAAAATTAAAAATTAAATACTATGATGAAGAAAAATTTAAGATATTTCATTATAATATATGAAGTAGAACTTATCTACTATAAAATAAAACATTAAAAATATTATACTTATTAAAGTGTGAATGCGACTACTTTAACCTTACTTTAAATAAAATAATATAAATTTCATAATCTATTCTATAAGGATTAAAATGGTCACTAACTTGAAATTTGGATGATTATGGTCTATATATACTCTTCCAAAAATATTTTCTCATGTTTTTGGACATCTATATGGTTATTAGGATTTTAATACAAATTATTTCATTGATTTCTCATCAATTAACTATTTTTTACATCATTAGTGAATAAGACATTCGGGTAAGTATTAATTTTGTAAAAATGAAAAATAAATTATGATGATGTAGGTACCAATTTTATATTTCCATGGAATATTTATTTTTGACGATATCACCTTGTTATCCCTATATTAAAATTAATATACTTATAAGGAATGTGAGTTTGACATTTTTTCACTTCCATTGCTTTTATTAATATCTATGTCATTTTCATTGTCAAGTGGACATTAAATTACTATATTTTTAAAAAAATATGTTAAGGGTAGAATTTAATTCAACTAATTTCATTTTTTCAAGTTTTAGTATAATTTTATTTTCCTTATAATATTATTAGTTACACTAATTTACCTAATTTTCCTTTAATTGTGGTTAATAAAAATTAATGTAGTTACTATTCATAATATCCAAAAATAAAAGATACCTATTAACATAATTTGGAACCACTGATTCCAAATATATAATCCATTTATCATTATTAAAAATATAGTATTGGACGAAATTAATTTAATATTAATTCTCGTTGTCAAAACCAAAAAACGGATTTTTAAGAAGTAAAAAATAATCAAAAGATTGGCATGTGTTTATGTCCAATTTAAATGTGAAATAACATACAATTAAAAACATGGGATTAAATGATAAAAACATAATCCAATTAAACTTTAAATCCAATTAAAAGGATTATCTAACTAGATAAAAAAATTAGATGATATGATAGTTTTGAATTAAAATACAATATTTTTCACTATTCAATAAATTTTGGATTTTAAAAGAAAAAACCAAAAATTCAACAAAAGAAAATATTTATGTCCTCTTTCCAAATAAGAAGTTTATTTTCTCATATTGAACTAATAATAGTTTCAAAAAGTTGATTTGTAATGGGTGAACCATCAAAAGGCTGTAAAACTGTATTTTTTTAAAAAATACTTATTTTATCTGAAAAAATTGAATTTTTCCTTATATCATGTTCTATAAAATATGTAAGATGAATTATAATGTCACGAACTAGGCCAGGTCTTCATCTGACCCGGTGCCCAAACCGGTCCACGATAAGGCCTAAGGGGCGTTCCCAATCCCCACGGGCTGGTACAAGTGCCCGGGTATCAAAAATAAACATGGGAACGATTTACCCGAACAAATAAATATTAAACAAACAACAATCTAAATAAATTGAAACTAAAAATAGACAACCAAAAATAACCTTATACCATGTTCAGATTTATGTTTAACAACTTGAACTAAAAACCCAAAAGAGACTACATCAAGGAAAAACCAAAACTCCAACACAAACCTCTGTTTGACATGAGGAGTCACATGCCCAAGCCGCCACCGCCAAACTGCATGGGGATACAAATACAACTTGAACCATCATCATGAAGCCTGATGCCTAGACCTAGAATAAAAAATAAACATAGTCTACATACACCTAAAGGTGTATGCAGGGTGTGATCTAAAATCCCAGTAGGACTCCACTAAAAAAGTTTCAACGCATAAATATTAAATGAAAAATACATTTTCAATATTAACAAAAGAAAATAAATGAATTCTTGAACAGGTTAAAAGAAAACGGAATTAAACAAAACAGTTTCAAATGGAACAACTGAAATTAAAACACACACTCACTTTTTAAAATAACTGATGTGTCACACTGATGAGCATAAAGTAACCAATGAGCATCAAATATGGGAGAGGCCTCATGGGTTTTAGCTAGCTTGGGCCCTTAGATCTTCGTGTCTCGGTGAAACGTGGCTTAGAAGGCCAAGACCCTTATAAAACATGGTTTAGAAGGCCAGGAACCTCAGAAAAAAGTGGATTAGAAGGCCATGACCCTCAGAAAATGTGGCATAGAAGGCCACTACCCTCAGAAAGGAATACGTTTAGTTAGTGTGGAAATATTCAGTCCTGCCAGTGAAACCTTGTTGAGTCACCTCCGGGACACTGGCCCACTTGTCTAGTCCACCATCCTAGCTACTTGGGATTCCCACTTTGTGCTCAAACAAGGTCCAAGTTCATGTCACAAGTCATATTTATTTACCCAAATAAACAAGACACTACACGTGCGAAAAAAACTACTCTCGCTCTGAAAAAAACCATTTTGAAAGAATACGCACACTAAGAATATTTCAAAACTAAATTTCCACTACTTGTACAACCAATTAAAATTACTACGTGGTCAAAAAACACATTTATAGTAAAAAAACCATTAAAGGAATTTAGAAAACTATTTCAACATGTGTCCCATGACTTTAAACAACAAAAATACACCTGAATGCTCATCTAAGATATACGCTACACCAAAACGCCAATTTTACCCTTTGCAACCACAAATTATCTAAATATAACAATAATAATAATAGTAGTAGTAGTACTAATAATAATAATAATAATCATCATCATATGAACTCCAAGAATCTTTACCCAACTCAATTAGAACAATTTTTCATCCTTAATAACTATTTAATAAAACATTTAAGATTTTAATAAACAAATTTTGAAGAGAAAAACACGACTTTGTACACAAAAACAACCCAACCCTCTTTCAAAACCAAACACACATCATAATATTATCAAAACTTGATTTCCACCACTAATATCAATTAATTAAACATTTTACAATTTATAAAAGAAGAGAAATAAAGCACCACATGAAAATATTTCAAAAACACACCCAACCCCCCTTTTTAGAATCAAACGCACACTAACGACATACAAAAATATATTCTACATCCATTAAATGATATAATAATCCAAGTTCACCGTTTTTAAAACACTAATAACCAGGTCGACATGGGTTCTCATAGAAAATCCCACTTATATCGCATAAACACATTACTTATAAATCAATGAATATGAGATCACACTAAAATAAAATAAAATAAATTCACACCATGAAAACTAATTAAATATTACACTAAATTAATTAAACACACAAATATATTCATTAAAAAATAATTATAAGCATAACCACTAACTTGGAAGGTCGAAAAATATCATGATCTTGGTGCGCAAAATTCACCGCACTTCAATCGCACCGCAACAACACAATTAAGCCCCAAAAACATAAAATTAGATAAATTACACCATAAACGAACCAAACGTCAACCAAACCCTAACAAAAAAATAACCAAAATTCAAAAACAACCCAGTCTGAGGAGAACACACCTACGAAGAGGGTGCGGGAGGTTGGCAGAAGCTCTGAGGAGGTTTTCAGGGTTGCCGTGTGCCAAAAGAAATTCAGTCGAAAGTAAGGGAGGTGCGGGTCCGGATGGTGCGAGGCAGTGGGACGACGCCGGGTGGTGGGAGGCAGACCAGAAGGGGTGTGGAAAGAGGTTTCCAGTTGGTGCGGACTGAGGGAAGACGTGAGGGTGGTCCGACCGAGAAAAAGGAGGCGTGCGTGGGGGTTTTTATGCGCCAGAGGAGGCGGTCGCCGGGTGGTTCTACCGGGAGAGGGGAAGCGTTAGGGAGGAGACCAGTGTGACTTCTGTGATGGGGAGAGAAGTTTCGAAAGGGAGGTGTCGCCGAGGGAGATCCAGCCATGGGAGGTGCGGTGGTGCATTGTGGAAGGGTGCATCACGAGGCAGTGGGGTAGTACAAGTCAGCATGAGGCGGGCTTCTAGTCCAGTTTGTCATCGGATGAGTATGTGGTTGGTACGTGAGAGGGGGAAGAGGTGGTCTAGAGAGGAAGGGGAGGGAGCGGGGTTGTGGCACTTATGGTTAGAAGGGTGAGGCGATGCGCCAAAAAACCAGGGGAAGGGGCATGCATAGTGTGGTGAACAGAAATGGGGAATAGATCATGAGGAAGAGAGAGGGAGAGAATAAAAGGTAAAAAAGAGGAAACAGAAAATAATAAAATAAAATAAAAAAATAGAATAGAGATAAAATAAAAGATAATAAAAATAAAATAGAACCCACAAAAATGTGGGACTTAAGCCATAATAATATTTATACAAGTGAAAATCACTTCATAATTTTATAATAATGTTAATGGTTTAATAAAAATAATAACCTAATTAAAAACATTATATAATTCATAATAATAATAATAATGAAACTAAAATAACAAAACCTTCCAAAATAATAATATCATTATTAACTGAAGTTGGACACCGCGCACGGTTGCGTGCACAGTGGCACGCCAAATTACGAACTCATTTAATAATAAAAATAATTGTAAAACGTTCTCTTATTAAAGCGAGGAACCATGCATGGTCGTGCATATGGTCGGACTCCATTTTAAGGTCCCAACATCTTTCAAGACAATACCTGTTCAAACCGCAGCTAAAAATCAAGACCCAAAATAATTAAAATATAATAAGCGTCAGGTCGGGGTGTGACAGTTATCCCCACCATGACCTTTTCTGCCACCAGAAAGTCCCAAAAGACTTAACCAAGCCATGATTCCAAGCCAGACTGTGAAGATAACTAGAACAAAACTCAATCACCCGAAGATCGGGCATTCAAAAAACCCATGACCTAATACTAAAAAAATCTCAAAACCAGTGTCACCAATAAAAATGACCAACAATAAGGAATTCACCCCGAAATATAACTACAACATGGAACACCCCGACCCCTGACTTAGGGATCGCCGGGGCCAATCGAGATCTCCAAGAACACTTGTCAAGCGACCCACTATCTGAGCTAACAAATTAGCATGGTTGAGGTCGGTCAGAGCAAAATCATGGGGTTTCTCTATCAAGCGCACTTCGAAAATAGAGTCTTCCACAAGATCGTCCTATGGTGGTCTCCCCACCATATTAGGGTTCTCGTCAAACTTTGGTTCTTCAAACCAAAACAACTCACAACTTATACAACTTCTAACACTAGCTTGACCCTATAAGTTCCATATGTTTAACCAACACAAGAGGGGACATCGACGAGACAAGAACAGGGTCTCCCCACCATTTTAAAATTTCCTAACACCACAAAACCCGCACAGGCATTCCCAGTTTACTTTGACCAACACCGATTGAACCCTTCATCACGAACCCACAAACATGGGTCATCATACTACATGAGATAGTCTTGGTAGCGGAGACCCCAAACCAAGAGGCAAAATGGATAGGTGCACGTAAAATCCACAAGACATGAGTATCTCCAAAAGGAGTACAATTTATGTTCATAACTGACCACCAAAGGGTTCACATATCACGCTTGCTGGCTTTATAAGAATATGGATTCTCTGAACCACTTTAAGGCCTAAGAGGAACTCCGATAAATTTAGACCATAGAAAGGATACAGAGCATTATGCCCCTCTCAACAAAAATTAATCCTTAAAAGTCTATACCACATTAGGGAAATTTAATTTGTCTATCTCCTAACACTATGGGCATAAGTTGGACCAAACTCGAACCATGTCCGATGAGTTTTTTACTACATGAAAGATTAACCCCGAGACCTATGGCTAGGGCCCTGATGTCCGAAGCATATACTGCCTCACAGTCATAAGATGACCACATCAAACTAGAACTTCCTTCATTGAATAGGAAACCTGCATACTTCTCCTCGTGCCCCAAATGGAAACTCCATCAACATACCAACAGAGAATTGTAGGGAGAGACTTTGAGTGTCTGACAGACCACACTAGAGATAAAAAATAGAGTGGTCTGTCATACACACAACACAGACTGATTGAAGGTGCACTCCAAAAAAAGGTCTCATTGGCTCACACTCCTCATAGGATTAGGAACATTCACTTACCATAGTACAAACAGGACCAACAACGTGTACAAGTTTTAAACTGATGGTTCCACACTAACTTTGGGGAGTATGGAACATGATCATCAGAAAGTAAAACACCCCTCCTTCGCTACCTGTTGACTGGTCGAGCACCCACGAGATCAACCACATTCTCTCGCCTTCACTTCCTTAGGTACAACTGTGGAATGAGGCTAGTCTTGAGGATCGATCATGATATCCTCATTTCCAAAGAAAATAGAACAATCACCATTCAATATTTTAGTCCAACTCCACCAGACGTACTCGAGAAAATCTTACATCCGCACAACATTTGGAGTTCCTCCAAAACCAGAGACACTCCTAACTTTCCGAAAGCATTCAACGATATCAAATCAACATCGACATCCACAAACAGTCGACACAATCAAGAAGAACCCAACTCTGCCACTGCACTAAGAGTCTGGGTTGAGCTAAGAACTGAGAGACCTGCTGGAAACTCATGGGACGTTTCATGGAGCATATCCCAAACAAGAAACAAAAAACAACATTCCAAAAATCAAAACACATCACAAAACAAACATCCACATTCTAGGAACAAATCCAATAATTCAAATTTAAAACATCAATTAATTTATAAAGAAAAAAACTCACATAAAAAACCAAGCACAGTATGATAAGACCCAACAATCCATTTGAACCCATCGCTTTAACTCCGGACTCAAAACCATTTTCTAATTATAAAACCATTTAAGCACAAAAACCAATTTTAGAGAAAACCCCACTTTTTAGGAAACAAGATGATTCTTTAAAAATAAATCACTCACCACTGATTTTCCTAGATGCCTCACAGATATTCATTTTTGTGCCACTCACACACCCATCCACATGATCCCCCAACTATCCATTAATAACTTCCACTAGCACATGCGAGCACCCATAGGAATACCACTAGACAAAATAAAGCTTTTCTGCTTCCAAAACAAAACATTCCCAATATTCTAAAAATATCTCTTTCCAAACCATTTCCAAAATTCTTATCATATTTTAAAAATGATTTCCATTTATAAGACAACCAACTTAAATTTCAACAGAACAAAGAAATTATTTTAGCAATTCAATTTCAAAAAAAATCAAATGTTAAATTCCAAAAACTTGGTCCAAGAGAAACGCACCCCAACAATCATGCCAAACACACACCGAAATAAAATAAAAGCAACCCCAAGGTCTGCTTTCTTTAAGGAAAACACTTTTTCACCAACCCAAAACTAAATCAAGACATCAAAAAAATTAATGCACCTAGGAATAGGACTAGTGCTCTTGTCTAACCCGACTACATGGTTTAGCAGACCATGCCCTAGACAAGCACCAACCACTAGGAGTGTGGAACCATACTCTCGGGAATCACATGGGTCTCTACTCCATGTGAGTACACGCGCAGTACCAGTTGACTCCTATTATCATCCCCCATCCACACAGAGCAATGCCAAAACATAAATCTCGAACTACCCCTAGTTACTCGAGGATCAGAATGAGAATGTGTTCGCGACGCTCTCCCAGCACCGACAACTCGAGTACCGACTGTCCTATCTCTGATCTACCTGACACCCCAAGCAACAATAACAAACCTACCTTTGATACCATTTTGTCATGAACTAGGCCAGGTTGTTATCCTACCTGACGCCCGACCCGGTCCGCAGAAAGGCCCGAGGGGAGTTCCCGATCCCCATGGGCTGGCACAAGTGCCTGGGTATCAAAAATAAAACTTGGGACCGATTTACCCGAACAAATAAATATAAAACAAACAACAACCTAAATAAATTGAAACTAAAAACAAACTACCAAACAGACCCTTATACGAAGTTCAGATTTAAAGTTAATAACTTGAAATAAAATCCCAATAGAGACTACATGAAGGAAAAACCAAAACTCCAATGAAAACCTCTGTGCGACATGAGGAGTCGCATCACCAAGCTGCCTCCACCAACCTGCATGGGGAAACCAATACAACTCGAACCATCATCGATAAACCTGATGCCTCGACCTGGAATACAAATAAAAGAAGAGTCTACAAACACCCAAAGGTGTATGTAGGGTGTGATCTAAAATCCCAGTAGGACACCACCAAGAAAAGTTTCCACACATAATTATTTAATGACAAATACATCTGCAATATTAACTAAAGAAAAGAAATGAATGGTTGAACAGTTTAAAAGAAAACCTAATTATAGAAAATAATTTCAAATGGAACAAATTAAATTAAAACACACACACTCACTTTTTAAAATGACCAATGTGTCACACTGATGATCATAAAGTAACCAATGAGCATCAAATATGGGAGAGGCCTTGTGGGTGTTAGTTAGCTTGGGCCCCTATATCTTGGTCTCTTAGTGAAACATGGATTAGAAGGCCACAACCCGAAGAAAACATGGCTTAGATGGCCACGACCCTCAAAAAATGTGGCTTAGATGGCCATGACCCTTAGAAAATGTGGCTTAGAAGTCCACGACCCTAAAAAAGAATATGTTTATTTAGTGTTTCAATCGTCAGTCCTGCCAGTTAAACCAGGTCAAGTAACCTCTAGGACACTAGCCCGCTAGTCATGTCCACCCTCCTAGCTACCCGGGCTTCCCTATTTGTGCTCATACAAGTTCCAAGTTCATTTCACAAGTCATATTTATGCACCCAAATAAACAAGACACTACACATGCCAAAACCACTACTCTCGCTCAGAAAAAACCATTTTGAAAGAATACACACAATAAGAATTTTTCCAAACTAAATTTTCACTACTTGAAAAACTAATTAAAATTAGTACGTGGTCAAAAAAAAAACAATTTCATAGTCAAAAAAACCTTTAATGGAATTTATAAAACAAATTCAACATGCGTCATAGGACTTTAGACTCCAAGAATCCTCTCGAATGCACATTTAAGACATACGCTACACCAAAACACCAATTTCACCCTTTGTACCCAAAAATTATATAAAGAGAATAACAATAATAAAAATAATAATAATATTAATAATAATTATTATAATAATCATATGCACACCATGAATCTTTAAACAACTCAATTAAAACAATTTTTCATCCTTAATTACTATTTAATAAAACATTTAAGATTTTAATAAACAAACATTAAAGAGAAGAACACGACTTTTCACACAAAAACAACCCAACCCTCTTTCATAACAAAACACACAGAATAATCTTATCAAAACAAGATTTCCACCACTAATATCAATAAATTAATCATTTTACAATTTATAAAAGCAGAGAAATAAAGCACCACATGGACTTACTTCAAAAACACACCCAAAACCCCTTTTTAGAATCAAACACACACTAACGCCTTAAAAAATATAATCTACATCCATTGAATGATATAGTAATCCAAGTGCACAATTTATAAAACACTAATAACCATCTCTACATGGGTTCTTAAAGAAAATCCCACTTATATCGCATAAACACATTACTAATAAATAAATGCATATGAGATCTCAATAATATAAAATAAAAAAAATATCACACCATGAAAACTAATTAAATAATACTCTAAATTAATTAAAAACACAAATAAATTCATCAAACAATAATTATAAGTAGAACCACCTACGTGTAAAGTAGGAAAATATCACAATATTGGTGAGAAAAATCCACTGCACTTCAATCTCACCAAAAAAACTCAATTAACCACTAAAAAAACGAAATTGGATCAATTACACCATAAATGAACCAAAAGTAAACCAAACCCTAAAAAAAATAACCCAAAATTCAAGAAAAACCTAGTATGAGGAGAACTCACCTACGACAAGGGTGTGGGAGGTTGGTCATAGCTCCGAGGAGGCAGTCGGGGTTGCGGTGCACCAAAAAAATTTCAGTCGGAAGGAAGGGAGGTGCGGGTCCGGATGGTGCGAGGTAGTGGGTTAGTGCAGGTGGTGTGAGGAGGACCAGAAGGGGTGTGAAAAGAGGTTGTCGGTTTGTGAGACCGGAGGGAAGACGTGATGGTGGTCTAGTAGAGAAAGGGGAGGCGCATGCGGGGGTTTTGATGCGCCAGAGGAGGTTGGCACCGGGCGGTTCAATCGGGAGAGAGGAAGCGCGAGGGAGGAGACCGAAGATACATCCGTGAAGGGAAGAGATATACCGGAAGGGAGGTGTGGCCAAGGGAGATCCAGCCATGGGAGGTGTGGCGGTGCGCTGCGGAAGGGTGTGGCGCGAGGCAGTGGGGCAGCGTAGGTTAGGGCGAGGCAGGCTTCTGGTCCAGTTCGCTGGAGGAGGAGTATGAGGCTGGTCCGAGAGTGGGGGTGGATGTGGTTTAGCGAGGAAGATGAGGGAGCGGGGGTGCGACACTTAGGGTTATAAGGGTGAGGTGGAGCGCCAAAAAACCAGGGGAGGGGGCATGCGTAGCGTGACAGATAGAAAGGGGGAAAAGAGGGTATGCAAGAGAGAGGGAGAGAATAAAAGGAAAAAAGAGGAAATGAAAAATAATAAAATAAAATAAAAAAAGATAATTGAGATAAAATAAAAGACAATAAAAATAAAATACAACCCAAAAAAATGTGGGACTTAAGCCATAAAAAAATTAATAAAAGTGATAATCAATTGATAATTTTATAATAATGTTAATGGTTTAATAAAAATAATAACCTAATTAAAAATATTAATGAAGGTCATAATAATACTAATAATAAAACTAAAATAACAAAACCTTAAAAAATAATATTATCATTATTAACTAAAGTTGTACACCGTGCATGGTTGCATGTGTGATCGTGTTCACAGTCGCGCACCCGATCACACAACCATGTAAAAATAAAAATAATAGAAAAATGTTCTATTATTAATTTGGGGCACCACGCATGGTCGCACATATGGTCATGATCCCGTATAAGGTCCCAAAATAATTCAAAACAAAACCTGTTCAAACCGCAGCTAAAAAGCCAGACCTAAAATAATTAAAATATAATAAGCATCAGGATGGGGTGTGACATATAATGTTTTCTAAAAATAAAAATGTGGTTAGTATTATTCATTACCGAACGTTTATATCCCTATAAATAATAATATTTTAACAATATACCATTATTTAGTGAAACTCGGTATTGCATACAGCGCAATCTATCGAGGAAGGTCACTTTTCTGTGTAATGTAAGCCAAGTTAGTGTTGCGTTTATGAAAGCCACCTTTTGTGTTGAATATCACATAATACAAAACGAGTTCATTTATAAACTAAAATATATATATACTCAGTGTTGCGTGAAATGAATTCTATATAATGAAATTGAAATTGTGTCTAATAGAATCCAAGAATAGGGTTGAGTAAACAGCAAGCTAATACGGTGTTTTGTATAGTGCAAACTAATCTTGGGGTAGCCTACAACATAATACATAAAAAAATTAAAAGAATATATCTCATAAAATATCATGGTGTGACAATAAATGGGATAATTTGTGGTTTTATATATGAAATGAGGGGGGGGGGGGTTCTTTAATATTTTTCAAACATAGGACTTTGAATCTATATAAAAAAATAACCAAAACCACAAACATGCCATGGTATTTTCCAATGGTTTATGTGAAATGGGAGTGCTTTCCAATAGTTTATAAGTATAAGTTCTTTAATTAATAAAATAATACCCTTTCCTATGTGGAGACTATTCATACTCCTAAAAAAATGTTTTTAAAACCATAAAATATTGTAATGGGTTGGGAGGATTCATAAAAGATTTATAAAATTAATCAAATAAATATAGAATAAAGTTATTTTAAATGAAAAAAATATATTTTTACGTGTACATCATTTAAAGTATCTATGAAAATTATTTTTTTCATTATGATGTCATAATTAACAATCTATATTTATGCACTATTTAATTTTTATCTAAATCGTTGACTGTCTCATAAAATTAAGAAAAAATTTCTTTTGGATAATTTAGAAATTATAATTCAAAAAATGAATGTAGTTTTATCTAAATAATTTTTTAAATATATCTATTTAGTATTTTAAAATATGAATCAATATTTATTTAGAAATGAAGGGTTATTGATGATAATTTTTTTAAACGCTCATAAAAATTAAATTTGACTTCATAAGAATTATATCATAATTTAAATTTAATAAAAATTATTAAAAATAATAATAATAATTAATAAAAAAAATCTTTACAAATAAATTTATTCATCAGAATAAATTCATTAATTTAATTTCAATATTACCAAAAAAATTTGTGTATTATTGCATCAAAATATATTTTTCATCAAATTAATTACTTAATCATTTATAATGAGTGAAAAATATGTAATATCTATAATCAAAATTTTAATGAAATGGAAATATAAAAATTAATGTGAAGTTGTATCTATTCTTTGTTAAATTATTTTTACCCTTAATTAAACTATTTTCCTTTTACAGTGTAAATTAATAGTTACTACATTTACTATTCATACTATTAAACATTATGTTTTAGTTATTACTTAATATTAAATATGACGATTCAAAAATAAGTAATATATTTTAACAAAATCAATTCATTGAGGTGGAATAATTAAAATTAATATAAAACCCATATGCATGATAGAATGTGGTGTTTTGAAAAATACATTTTTAAGGGAAATATAATTTTACATTAACTCAATAACTAGAAAAATGTATTATATGAATTTCATTTAATAAAGATAAAAAAATTTATAACCGTTTAATTTAAATAATTTATCAATGCGGGATATTTTTAATAAATCATAATGGAAAAAAACTATGCATTTCAAATAGTTTTATTAAAAATGAGATTTGAAGCCAAATAAACATATACTAAAAATGAGTAAAAGGACGATTTAACTGTAATTAATTGAATTAAATTTAAAAACAATTACATTTTATTTAAGTCAAATTAAAATAACAATTTTAATTTTAAATTATGTAATTTTTCAAATTAAATGACAACATTACATAAAAACAACATTCATCATTATTCACGGAAAAAATATATGTTACGAAAAATCACAAAATTTTAGCCAAAGTTAAAATTGATATGATGATTAAAAAATGTGGCTTCATTTTTTAAATAAATTTTTTAACTTTTAAACATAATAATTATAATATTTTCTTCATAAAAATAATGAAAAATCAGTTTTGAAGAAAAAAGTATTTTGATGAACAAAATTACATTACAAAATATTGCATGATTATTTATAATACACAATCAATAACATTATGCCATATATATGTATAGAAAAAGTAGTTGATCATAAAAATATCAAAAAATTTAATTTAAGGGTTAAATTTGCAATATTCAAATAATAATTTTATTTTGGGTTTGATGTTGTGTATCACATACACAATTGAACAATGTTTTCTCTATTAAAAACATTGTGTGTTATATGGATGAAATGTTAATTGAAAGAAATATTTTTAATAACTAGAAAAATACATTGATGAAGTCTCAACTTTAAAAAATGACCCCCTTCATAATGAAGTATTTAGGTATACTTCATGAGAATGAAATTTATTAAACATGTAATGTCGATTTTATAGAGTAAAAATAAACAATGATTCAAGAGAAATTCAATGTAGTGTGTGTTTTCAAAGGGATAAATGAGATATCATTTTTATGTGAAAGTGAGGGACATTTCTGTGGATAGTTAAGTAAGGTAATAGTTAAAGATTAAATCACATGGGAGTTGGTTGAGTTAGATAATCTGATCTTGATGTTAATTTTAGGTTTAAAACCCCTCTTAAATGTTGATATATATAAATAATAAATATTATTTTATTTAAAAAAAATTTGAGCGATGATAATTTCCTTATTTTCCATATTTCATAGTGCTTAGTAATTTAACATAGTAAATATGTTTATACTAAAAATAAAAGACAACTCCCTTTATAATATTTTGGTGTGATGGATCAAAAATTTTACATCATTAATTAAAATTAAATTTCATAAAAAATAAAACATAAATTTTAAATTAAAATATAATTTTTTTGAAAATCTAATTTTATTGAAAAATTTATCTTAAATATTATGTTTTTGAATCTTATTTTATAAAAATTAATAGTATATTTAGAGTTAATATTTTCATTTTGTCATTGAAACATTACATTATATTCCCTAATTGAAAATGATGATTTTAATTTGTGTTGAAAAAAATACATTACAAACATAGATCTTGTAAAAATATCATTTTCAAATGATTTTAACCGTAATGCTTTAAAATATAGTATTTACCTTATTATCATGTAATTTTATTAATAAATGGATTTAATTTTATTTTGATGTTATAAATACCTAAAATCAATCTTAGGATTAATAATAACACAGAATAATGAATTACGAAATATACTAATTAAATATTAACTACTGATTTCATTATTTATTATTTATGAGTTATATTATTTTCAATTTTAAATAAAAATTACACAACATCAATATACATGTGGGATAGACACATACCCAAATACAATAAATCCGAAGTCTATAATGATATGAGATTTCAGATCCTTCAAAATACATACAATGTTATATACCATGTATGATTCACTTAACCTACTGTGAAAAACCCAAAAAATATGAAAAAGGAATTATTAGTGAATCTATATTAAACACTAATATTATACACCATTAATTTTTATTTCCTTTAGAAAGTAAATAGTTAATATTAGTTAATATTGAAAAATTTTATTTTAAATAAATGTTATAATATATATATTATATATTTTATTTTAAAAACCAATATTTAAATAATTTATAATTTAAATTTGATTATGTAAAATGAATTTTATTAATAATCATAATACAATTATCTTGGAATGATCTTTGAAGAATTTTCTAAAATAGTATATTTATAGGATAAATTTTAAAATATAGATTAATGACGTCACTTTAAGGAAATTATTTTATTATATAAATACATTGAATGGTTTTGAAAATTTTTTAGCTTAAAATTATATGTTTTAAAGTGTAATAAATATTTAAAAAAATTGAATTTGTAATCTCATTCTCCACATTTTGAAATTTTGTGAACTCTATTAATGAAAACTGTTTTTCAACTAATTTTCCAAATTAATTATTACATGATGAAGGGATGTTTATATTACATTTATTTTTAAATAAGTTTTCTATGAATTCTACAATTATTTTAAATTCATTGGATTTAATGAAATTGACATTTCAATTAAATCAGTACTCATTTCACATAAATCTATACTTTAAAACAGGGTTTTACGTGTTACACGTGCTAGAGTTAAGATTAATTTCCCTACATAGATAAAGATAGTTTGATAAAATGAAAATTATATATGATATAATTATTTTCATATAATTTAATATGGAAAATTTAATTTTTATATGTAAAATTTAGAATATTATGATTAATTATATTCTTCCGGATAATTGTGAAATATGTTTTTTAAATCAATTTATTTTTATCCAAAAAATAAAATTTAAAATCATTAAATGACGGATATAATATTTTGTATAAATAAGTAAATAAATGTATTAAAAAATTAATCTTTAATTGATACTACATAATATTAATTATCAAGAATGGTAAAAATTTTCATTTTTATACTAAAACTATTTTCCCCACATTATACGTTCAAATTTCAATGAAAATTTTATAATAGTTTTAAAAATGAATTGTTTTACATATTTGTTACATTTTTTTACATTTAACCCATATTTGGTTATATGGGTTACATTATATGGTTAACAAAATATAAAATCATATAGTTAAACTAGTTACATATTTTAAAAGGAAATATTATAAATGTAAAACCATAATGGTAAAAACTTGATAACATGATTAAAAACATATTTAGAAACACATGGTTATTACTGGATCCATCAAAAGTCACCCCATAGTCAATAATTTTGAAACATTGGTGCAATTAACATATGAATAGGGTAATGGAACTATTAAATAATAAAGTGATTTTCCAAAAGTTCAATTTTCATATCTTATAAATTGGGACCACATATGCCATTTAAAACAAAGAATTATCCTTCAAATTCATCATTCAAACTCTCCCCTTTTACTATTTATAGAATAATCTTACGAAACATATTCCAATGGTTATAAAAAACTTTCTTAATCCCTTTAATTTCAATGGATCTTCAAAAGGAAAAATTAACTCTCCTACATAAGCATTATCTTATCCAGAAGTTTTTATTATTAATCACACTCTTATGTGTACCTTTCCAACTTGGATTCCATTAAATTGGTTCCCTAATCCAATTTTCCTCATGAAATCTGGAACACATCCTCGAATTCCTAAGGCTACCTTCTAGTGATGAGTGTCGATAGTTTTATTATGGGGAGACTATAACCCTATATCAAAGAGTTCAAAAAAATATAAAAAATCAATCCCTGTACACATTAGAGCATGAAAAAAAATAAACTAAAAAATATCAAAAATAAATTGAAACAAAATCTGAAAAATATAACTTGAATATAAAACTTATGAAATGCATAATGTCTAAAAATATACATCATAGATACAACACTTATCACCAACTAGGTTGATACCTTATATCAAAAATAAATGAAAAATAAGAAAACTGGGAACAATTGGAACCCTAGGCCGAACTTCATCCAGTCTAGCGATACCATCCATGATAACCAATGAGATAAAGAAAAAATAATCCTGAGACTCAGACCAAACCTATATATGAAATAAAGGTGTGAAAGATACTTGATTAACCATGTGAAGAGGTGAAATGAGCAGGGTATTAGTAAAACTTAGTCATCCACCACCAATGGTGTCTAATGAAAATATTACTATGATAAATGGTGTATGCATAAATATATTGGGATAAATAAAAAAAATATAATAAGATACTTCTCAAAATAAAAAAACTATTTTTCTAGCTACCCATTAAACCTTAGGGTTCTTAAGTTACCCCCAAGAACAAAAAACCCACATCATCCCATTTCGTCCAACTCAGTCATAAAACATAGTGTGAAATATACTATAATCCACACAATATTCCATCCTTACTCAATGCGATTTTTTAGAACCCATACCACATATTAAAACCAATAATTCTTGAAACCTTCATCTATAACCTAACCAAGAACACAATAATATGTTCCAATACATAGCTCACATCCAACGTCCTAACACATTGATGTGAACCATCACATCCATCCTGAACCGTCACTATGATCTGCTTGTCAAACCTTAAATCTTCAACATGGAATGTCATTCCAACAATTAACCATTGATAAGGAACTAAATTTCTAACATCCTAAACTATGGACGAGGATGGTTATTTACAACATCTTAAAATAAGGATTGAGGTATTCATGTCAAATATCTAAAACTGTTTATGTTTATTCCAATATTACAAGGTTTTTCATGTTGATCGTTCAAGTAATATAAAATCAAACACACCCAAAACTATTATTTAAGAATTATCAATACAAGTCCCTATAAGGTCTTTAACACCACAAAAGACTCATAATTTCAATAAATTTTTCATATAAAAAACCCCTTAAATATTATTTATAAAACTATGGAATCTCATCCATACATTAAAATAATTTCATATCCACCCGTATAACATGATTCTTCCATTTTAATATCAAAATCAAGGTCAATTTCTACCTATTCATAAAAAATAGTCAAAATCCATCTAAACATTTTAACCAAAGTGGAACCACCCAATAATATAAATTAAACAATTGAAATACACCCCAAATCCCCTTTTAAAGACTCTGGTAGGTCATCATGTCACTTTAAAACAAAATCCACTTTAAAACATAGTTGTCACCAAAATAGGTCAAAACCTAATGCACATAGTGATAACCATTTTAGGGGCCTCAATGTAATTTCAAAAAACTCATTACATAAAACACTCAACTTTAAAGGGTTGGAAAACTCCATGAGTGTCTATATATATTATTTCACATTTAACAATATAACCAATGGGTATTTGGATGGTTAAAGGCATAAATCCAAGAACTAAAAATATTAACATAAACCTTGTGGTAAAACAAACCACACATGGGCCATATGGAACATAAAAAAAAATTGGTAAATAATTTACTATACTATGAATGATTCTCCTAGACCACCTACCTCGTTAGTGAATATTTCCATGACACTCCAAAACCATCGACCTTTCCATGCCCCATCTAACTATCATTCAAACTCACTGGAATCCTAAATAGATTTTCTTAACCTTCCAAGGTTTAACATCATGCTAAAAAAATATTAACAAATTATAATAATTATAATATATTAATGAAAAATAACCCAACTCAATATAATGATGTAAAATTAGTTAGGAAATCACCTCTTATAAAAACTATATGCTACCACCATTGGTGATCTGTAATAGAATCTCGACACTGTTGAAGGTAAAATACCTATTAGGAAATCTCAATTATGTAATTAATTTAATTAAATTATCAGTTTAAAATTATTAAAATTCACCAAGTCCTTATACCTCAATGAAATTTCCATCAATGATGTGTTAAAGAAATCTCAGTATCTTCTCTATTCCAGCAAATCAATAACATAACGAGAAACTAAGGATTGTACTATGCTGTAGTGAAATTTCTCAAAAAAACCAAAAGGGGGGAATTAAAATTTTTTAGAGGTAGAATGAAGAGGAATGGAGTCCATAATAGGTATAATCCAACTTCAAAATGCCTAATGATCAGTATATATGCACCCCATTTATGAAGTTTTATAATAAGGAATGTGTTGTGAGAACCCCTGGTCTATTTGTGCCGAATGGTTAAGGAAGAGGGAGGAGTTGATACAAACATTACATAAGTAATTTTTTCTATATATAAATTTTAATGAGGTTTTGGGAAGTTGAACGGTTAACCAAAGCATGAGCTAGTTGCATCCCTCCCTCTGCCTAAGGATCTTCACCTCACATGGTCACAGTTCACGGTTTAGAATATCTTATGAAAACCATGCATCCATAACTCGGTAAAGACAAAACCTCTGATATGGTTTGGTCAAAATGTATTTTAATCTTTTAAAAAATGTGAAATAACTAATTTGAATCCTATAAATTAAGGTGCATGGATAGTCTAAAACAATGTGCAAACTAATATTTTTCCCTCATTCCCTTACCCACCTAACATGGTTTCTCCATTGGCTCACATGGTTTTCATTAAATTGTTGGAGAACACAAAAACATAATCATGATCATGCTTCCATGTGTTTTCTTCTAAACTGGGTACACAAAACCATGTGGTCTAGAAAGAAAACTCCCAAACTCCCAAAACATAAAAACAATCTCAAGAGGATAACCTACACTCACAATATATCTTTTGATACTCATTACTCATATAATTTACCTCATGGTATTCCATTCCTCAAAATCTATTCTAAGTCATGCATACAAAATTTAAAAATATTGTATAAGAAGATTAAAAAATCTATCTTATATTATTCACACATACTGATGTAGGATCTTATAACCTCCCCACCATAATACATCTGAAATACAAAAATCCTTGGTGGTTATACATAATTACCACTTAACCTACATTGGTCCCCAATTCAAATGGAAATGTCATAGAATCATCCCAAATTCCCGAAACACAACCAATTCATAACATTGAACATAAGGCAATCAAACCCACAAAGACCTAAGTCGATGCCTATTTTCAAAACTAAAACACTGTGATGGATCATTCTTTAACCCAACCATTAGAAAAAAATCATCTCATTTCCTAATCACAAATCCCCCAACAATATTATTGAACTAGAACTTCTTAATATCTAGTGCTTGACACCTTAAACAATAGAAAATACAAAAAATAACATTGATCTAGTTCTCCCAAAATACGGACAACATGATTTTCATAAAATCATTACAGAATCCCATAAAAATAAAAATAATCATATACACCCATCATTGTGATCGAGAACCAAATATATTTGACACACAAACCTAGTCCATGCATTAAATAAGAACAAAAAAACTATTCCTCAAAACCCCGATTAAATTTTTTAATCACATCTAAAATTTTCAAATGACCCATCAGATGTGATTTAAAAATTCAAAAACCCACTTCATACACTAGAAAAATGGGAGAATACCCTTGACTGAATCATCCCTCAAATGCACATTGGTATGTCACCATCATATCTTATCAAGATGAGTTCACTCCCAGATGCATCCTATGATCATTTGAACACATATTTCGGGGTCCATACTCGACTCTCAGCGAAATTTCACTATCAGATCCTCTATTAACAAAAAAATTATCATCCTTCCCTACCACACCACTCACTCACCACTAACACAAGAACCCCATATTACTTTATAGACCCATTTTGAAATCAATTACAACTCTAAACTCAGTCATCCACGAAAACATAATACCAATTATAATTTCTTATGGAATTTACACACAAACCATACCAGCTCATCATTAGAATGAAGATTCCACCACGACAGACCACTATCTAGTTATACAAACATGTGACCCTTCTGGTATAATTTTCAAACCATCATGATTAAAATTTAGTCCTCACTGTAAAATTGTATTTATCACTACCTCGCTCAAGTGACTCTAACCACCGATACCCACACTCCAATCATCAGTAATCCTATGAAGTAGATGTGTACATCTCAATATCACTATATTTAAAAAACAAAAATTAAACTATCACTCCTTCCATTAATCCGTGAATGATACTCTAGATATTCAACAATCTCTCATCCTTCATAAGTACCCTACTCACAGACAGTTCATTGTGTACCTTCCACCATATGTATTCACTCACACCGCTCAAAAAGTTACAACTATAAGGAGTCAATTCATTAAACTAAAAAGACATTTAGGTATCTAGACATATCAATGATTTATTATTAGATTATTAGGGATGATGTTAATATTTTGGGTATGATCATCTCTACAATTGGAGTACTCTAGGATTTCATTGACAAATACCCCCAAAGACCCATACATTTTCTATCTCAACCCTAACTATAGGTACATGTAAATAACATTTAAAATCATTAGGCCTCCATACCTACGAGTGTCTTATCACACCCCCAGTAGTTTTCATCCAACTCACATTTACCATCTTAACTCAAGAACATCAATCATACACTTCTATAATATCTGATCTATAAGAAGATTTCAATATGTTGTCACCACACATTCATGCCTCTAGGATCCCATTAACATTTAACTATTACACTCTCTTGTGTAACCCAACAAAAGAATCTATGTTTGACTCTAGTAGAGAGAATATCATGAAAACATCAATCATTACCTTTTCCTCAAGCTTTTTTGACTCACATTCCCATATCACCCATCAAAGAGAACCATTGATGATTTCTAAAAACACATTTGACCCAATCATCATTCAAGAGTTCAACTAAGATCATTTACACCATAACTATATTTGTGAATATTTATACAGTGTTAATCAGTCCAGACATCTGACATGTCATTTACCTCAGAAACCCCATAACCTTGACCGCTCCTATGCTCATAGTCCATCTCATAACCATTTGGAACATCCATCCAGGCCAGGACTTAAACACACAAACATAATAATTATTCTAGGAACTACCCACAAGAATGGAACAATATTAAAAATTATCTATTCATAAAAAATAATATTCAACATGAATAAAATCAATAATATATAAAACCCTTCATTCACCTCCATTAATATTACAAGGTATCCACACATTTCAAATACACATAAAGGCTTACATAACTAAGACAAACCCTCACATGGGTCACCCTAAAAATCCACACTATATAGAATCCCAAAACCAATGTCACGTTGATAATTTTACAAGAATCTCTCACATATACCCAACATTTTCGTAGCACATAAACGAACTATGTCCAACTACCTCTGCCTGTATAAACCTTATGAAGGCTGTAACTCATGGGGAATCAATCAAACACTCATGCCAAGGTAACATATCATCAACATGTGAAAAAACTCATATCTAGGGTCTTAAATACACAATAATTCATATGCCAATCCAACCACCCATAACTCGGGTAACTGTCGTCTATAAGAACTTTTATATCAGACCACTCACTAGAGGTCCATAATAGACAAATGATCCATAAATAAACACCCACAAGGGATCCAATGGTTAGGAAACTCTTTCATACTAACCCACTAGGGTCAATGAACCTACTATTCATGAGGAATGCATTACAATTCCCATCATCAATCATCACACCGTGGATCCACATAACGATCCATCTAAAAGTGAACCATCTACATGTCATCTCAATAGGGTATAATGAGTCAATGTAATTCAATGGGAAAACACCATATGATATGTTTTTTAAACTCTAAAAAATGACCCTCTATCATAAAAAAGACACTCTATCAGAACTATATATTTTGCATCATACATGCCTACCATGATTCAGGAGATTCCTCATTCTCCGTAGGTCAAGAATCAATGCCACATCACTAGCCTCTTTACTAATCTCTAAGATATATAAATCCCTCATAAATAAAAATATCCAAAAAAACATGGTAATATTTAAAAAACAATTTTAAATACATTTATAACATAAAAAATAAAAATGATAATCCCAATTATGTTAACCTAGAAATCATTAAAGTATGATGTTTCATGACTCACTAGTACGATATAAATTACAGGATCTAACACATTCTTATTTCTATAGTATACAAAATCACAAATAATAAAACAATTGGAATGTAGTCTAATTTAATACAAATTTTTAATGCCCCATTCCAAATTATATTTGAAAATTTCATTGATCTAGTTCACCAAAAGTCCTCAATCATACATCAACATATGATAGAGGTTATCGAGTAATAGCGTGGCTCGATAGTGGTATTGTGGGGAAACAATATTTTCATATCATATTTTTTATATAATAATATAAATAATAAAACTATTGTTCCCTTATTACACATCATAAAATAATTCAAATATTATTTATAAAATTAAGGAATATGACCCATAAATTTAAATTTTTTTTATTCAACCCTTAAAACATGTGTATTTATATTTATCATCCAAAACAAGGTCAAATCATACAATTACATTAAAATCATTAAAAAGATTCATTATGAAAATTCCATAAAAGAGGAAAAAACACACTCATTTCAAATAAAAATTTGAAATAAAACCCAAAAAACCTTTTAAAAATACATAGAGGTTAACACATAAAATTAAATAAATCTAATTTTAAACATATATTTCACTCATTGAAACCAAAATCCAAGTCAAAATCAAATTCAAACGGTTAAAAAAATCAAATAATATCTTAAAAATTCCTCAAAAATCAATATATAAAAAATTTAATTTTTAATTGTTGGAATGGGTTGTCTTTGATCTGTTATCACAAAATCCAATTGATCTAATAGGTTTATGATTGGTCTAAAGCATTAATTTAAAACCCAAAACAATTATCATAAATTTGGGAGGAAACACACCACACATGGACTTCGAGGAACATACCACATACACATTAAAATGATTATATAGACTATGGGTAAATCTCTTATACCACCTACCTAATCCACTAATATTTCTATAACTTTTCCAAAGCCTGATATCGATGGAATGTCCCATCAAAGACTCATCTGAACTCATCGACATCTGAAAAAGATCAAATCGACCACACAATATATAACAACATTACATGTAAAAACAATTAATTAACTATAATAATTAAAATTAATTAATATGTTAAACCACAACTCAGTATAATGTTGAGAAAATCACTGAGAACTAACCACTATTTGAATCTCCAAATACCGTCCATGGGTGGTCAACAATGGACTCTTTACAGCATTCCATGGAAAATATATAAAGGATATATCATTAAAATAAATTATTATATTAATTTTTAATTGTAAAACTTTGAAAATTAACCATGTTCTTATACCTAAATTAAACTCTATAAAATTAAATAAAAAAGTCATCTTGATATCTCATCCATGCAATACATTGAAAATCTAAATGATAAAAGGTTTATTACACCATGATTTTGTGTAATATGTAACAAAAAATAAACTGGAGAATTCAAAAAATTTATAGGAAGAAAGAAGAGGAATGTTATCCACTGGTGGTTGAATCCTCATAAAAATTCCCAAGGATTTCCATAAATGCACCCCAGTCAAGGGGATTGAGAAGAAGGATAAGGTCAGGAGAAAAACTTGTCAACATGCAGATAATATTTGAGGAATATGGGGAGTGGATAAAAATTATGTGGGTTAATTTTAGAATTTTCCATCTCTTAATGATTTTTTGGGATGATAGACAATTTGACCGCATGGTTAGCCAAACCATGCACCAACCATGCACCTCCTGCTATACAAAGTACTGCACCTTTCATGGTAACAATTCATGGTTTGTAACACTTTTCACTGACCATGAATCTATAACTATCCTCCATCAAAACCAGTAGAATGATTTGGCCAAATGATTATCTAACTATGTGCCAACAATGCTTCACTATACTGGACTCCTCTACCGCAAGGTCCACAGTTTTTCTAAAACCATGCATTGGTCATTCATCATCCATAAAATTATCCTCCACGTCACTCTATTTCACCTTTAGATCACACTGTTTACCCTAAACTATGTTATGATCGTTAAAATTAACCATTCTCAGTTAAAAAAGAACTAGAAACACATTGATCATCATCTTGTCCCGTGGTTTGTTATAAACTGTGTACACTAAACCATACGCTCTGTTTAGAAAAATCCAATATATACCATATATCCTGAGGCACACCGGAACAAATAACAAACATTTTTTGCCTCACAATCATCCAAAAACAAAAACTTGTGGAATTTTAACTCGTCAATTTTTTATCTGAGTCTCACTTTAAAATTATACTAGTCTAGGAAAAGAAAATTGAAAATTCCTTCTAAAATTATTCATTCATACAGATGCGAGAACATAAATTAAAAATATCATATAAACATAATATGTTGAGTTCAGTATCATTATTATATTGATATTTTTTATATTAACTGTATAACCCTAATATTTTCTTTTTCATCCTCCGAGAAAAAAAATTGTTTGTGCGTTTGATGAACTACTGCCTCTATGAGATACTGTTATTTTTTTCATTATATCATTCATATATGGTACTAATTTTAGTAATTTCGAACAAATATGACATATCACATATATTTATTCTTCTAATAATGTAAAATTATTATCAACTTTCACCCCTTTCACATAGTGATAAACATGAATGCTAATCCCGGGTATGTGAAAACTACCACATCCATGATGAAATGTTTTCTGTTTTTCCAATAAATTTTTTACATTATATAAAATTTTAAAATATGTATGAAAATAATTATATAATATAAATAATATCATTATTCTACTCTTAAAATTGAATTATTTCAAAATAAACACCTCTTAAAATGTACTCGCAAAGCAAGTTAATGTGTGTTCAAGTTTAGTTTAGTTTAAACACCTAGGTGAACAACGATTTGAAATAGGACTATGGATGGCTTTGGGAATATTAAAAATAATACAATTATAATATTTTTTAAATAATAATTATTATATAGTTATATTAATATTATAGAAATTATCTATATTAATTTTACAAAAACATTTTCATTTGCTAAAATTAACGAAATTATTTGTTATCAATTTTGTTTTCACATTAAGTTACCCAAATAGAAATGGGTTAAATTAAAAACATTTTAAATAAACATTTTATATATGAAATAAATTTTAATGATATATCAATATTAAAAATGGATTCAAATTATGGGTAATGATATAAAAATTATTTAATATGTCCAAAATAGTTAAATTTATTAAAATATGATGGTCATTATACTATATAACTAATTAATTTAATAATAAAAAAAATTATAATAAATATTATAAAAGATTATAATTATTATTAATTTCATGACATAGTATGTTAATTATTATTTTATGTGTTATAGAAGTTAATTGAGTCATCAAAAAAAAGAAAGCAAGGTAAGGGTTTGTTGTCTCGTATGCACTTTCATTGAGGCATGATTTAATATTTTGCATCTATTTCTTTATTATGTTCTATAAATATAAAAAATAATAATAAATCATAAATAAACCTTATTCATGTGATATAAATTGTTATTTCTTAGTATCTTATACATGTTGCTTCATTCAATCCATTTCTCAAATTGTCAGTGATTCATTGTGTAAAATTTTAATCCCTTAATAAAATTTTAATATATATATCTTGTTTCCTTAAAAATGGGATAAACATGACCCAATTATTATATTTTATCATGAATCTATCATATTTCAAAATAATGAATTTTTATTTAATCTTATACCTATCATGGGGTTCTGATTCAGTTGTTACTAAGGCAGTAAAGGGTTCTCTGGAATCAAATCTCTCAATCGGGTCATAATCACTATTATTTAAATATAATCCTTAAATATTTATCTATTATAACTTGTGATGATGTTATGTTGTATTTACATGATATTGTTTCCCTGGATGTTACTGTTCTTTAAGGATATTAAATTATTTCATTAATTGTTTTTGAAAATAAATGTTTCACATTGGTAAGGATTTCTCACATTCTTACCAATTAATCTTTTTTTACATGTACATATTTCCTTCTTGAAAATAATATGATACTTTTTATAAATTTTATATTTACTAAAATTTATTATTTTCATAATTCTTTATCTCTGGAAAAAAGTAAAAGTTAATAAATTTTTAAAGATGTGTATTTTCAATATTTTTATTTCAATGTGATAAAAAATATTCAACATCCTTCCAACGTACTAAATTTTTATATCCTCTACACATTTTAATTTGATAAGTATCTTTATTTTTTTTAAAATAAAAAATTAATTTTTAATCTTAAACGTTTTCAATGTATTTTCACCTTCCATTTTAGAAAAAATTGTTTCCTTTTCATTATCCCGTTCTAAAATATTCTTTTTAATTGTTGGTGTTTTCAATCTATTTTGATTTCCCTTTCTTAAACTTTTATAAGGATTATCTCAAGAGTAAACGAATTCATATTATTTTCACATTTTATTTTAAAAATTTTATGTTTTTAAAGGATATTATATTTTGAACTATTTATAATAGGTTTTTAAAAATTCCCCCCTTTTATTTGATCCCTGAATTATGACATCTATACAATACATGGATACTAAAAATCCTTTTATTGAGTTATACAATTTCTAATTTGAACTCCATATATATAATAATTTTATATTTAAAATATGATATATATTTATTTACTTTTGGGGGAAATGGGGTTTTAAACCAATTTTATTTCCCTGAATGGTTTTATCTTCATGTTTCTTAATAGCAAAAGAGAATTTTTTAAAAGAGACCCATAACCTTGAATTTTTCCATGATTAATAAAAATTATTTTCAGAATTATTTTTTTATTTTAGTTATCAATATATTGAGGTTCATATACCTCCATTGAAGTTATGTTTCTTATTTCACCCAATATTATTATTTTATTATGTGATTATTTTGGGTGACCAATTTTTTCGTATCAAGTGATATAAATCATAATGTTATTTGGTTGATTTATGTAGCCCATTTTATTTACGAATATATGAAATTTTAAGTGCATCCACTTATATGTTTTTTTGAATCATATTTTATTTATAAATTTTCTTTATATGATTAATTTTACATGTAAGGAATCCCATTTTCATTTTACCATTTATTTTATGATGTGGTGATTGTGTTAATGTAGAAAATAAATGTCTATATTATGAGATAAGTGAGAACTATATATGTTTCTAGTACACATTCTAAATGATTATATCACATGAGATAGTAATCTAATTTGAATAGTTTAGGAAGTAAATAGTTTCTAAAATGGTGAGGTTGTTTGAGTTAACCTTTACTCAATTTTTACATGTGAATGGGTTTGGAAGTCTCAAGGTTCACAGTGTGAGAGTGTTTTTGTGTTAGGGTCTACTAGAAAATTTATATGTGAACAAGTTAGATTGTCACTAGGCTCAGAAATGGTGAGGGCGATGCATGAAGTTGTATATAAAATTTTACAAGTGAGTAGGAAAGAAAGATGATATTTTTATAAAGGATGAATTTGATGGAATTAGGAACTAAATACATTGTTTATTATCAATAGGTTATAGAGTATCGAGGATCACCTAGATAAAAAATCATAAGTTAATTCTTATAAAATATTTAAATGAAATTTTTCATCTTATTCCATATTTTCAAGATTATGACTTATTTTTATTTATTCCACACTTTTATATCATTATTAGAAGTTCAATTATATTTGATATTTTTCATGTTGGGCCATAAATTTATGGTTCTTTTAGGATCATATTATTATCATATACTGATCCATAATATTTTATGATAACTATCTATAGTATGATGATATTTTATTGTCTTATTTATATCATTATGATATTATCTTTCATGATTTTTATCTAATCTTTTATGTTAATTATTTTCCTTTACTAAGTATTGAACTCTTCCCTTTCTAATGATTATAATCGATAGGTTATAAAGATGACTGTATCAAATGATATGTATAGAGATTTTCAATATAATATTTATTTTTAATAAAATTTTTCATGTGTTATAAAATATTTTATTTATATAGATAATCCCAAATACACTAAACCTTTCAAAAATTGGGTTTTTTGAATGTCTGTGAGATCTAATATTTCAATCATGATATTATTGTATTGTTTGGGTTATTTTTATCTTGGTTCACATTAGTTGGTATCATAGTAGGTTTTAGTAATATTGAAGATTTATTTATTTATTTTTAGAGATTATTTAGGTTAAAATTAGTGTTAGGTTTTGAGAACGTTAGAAAATCCCCAGAGTTGAGTCAAATAATGGGATGACATTCTAAAATATTTACAGAGTTTGAGTAAGAGGGTTTCCTAGAAATACATGTAGTGACCCCAAACCTTATAGAGAATATTTGATGCCTACTTTATTAAATAGGATATGATATAATGGTTCTAATCCAAAATAATTAAATAGTTTAGTATTCCTGGTGAACAAGATGCATAATTCAAATTTAAATTAAATTTTGAAACAAAGAATAAAAAAATAATTTTCTTTTATAATATCATTAGTACCAGTAGTGTATCCTTGAATATAAACTAAAATATACATCTTTGTATCCTTGGTAAAATAAAACATAAGAAAGTGGTGACCTCAAAGGCTCAGTAACAGTAAATGCACAGTACAAGCTATGATTAAATAAGGCATAAAAAATATGGAATGGTAAATAACTCAAACTCATGAAATTTAATCAATAATGTGATCATTACTCGGAAGGAAGAAATGATGATCAAATGATTCCATATAAATAATTAGATGATTGTGAAATATGTCTATGGATATTCTATGTAATTTAATAAAAACATGGAATATCAATAAAATATTTAATAATTACGTAATGAAAAATGATGGATATAAAAAAAATTAACAATGAGGATTCATTCCAAGAATCTAACATTGTTAAGGATTCATGAAAAAAATATAACACCATCATGGTTTCATTCCATGAATCTAAAAAATGTGTATGTTCGCTGCCAAAATAATATCTAGTTTTTCTTAAGAAAATTAATGTTTAATATTGGGGTTATAGCAAGCCCCGAATGTCACATATTAAATACAATGCATTCCTTATATGAAATTGGTGAAACTTAATTAACATAAACATTGATATGAAAAATTTCATATAGAATTTAAATACATTCCTCAATCAATAAACATAATCATTGAGCATCTGATATAATGAAAATTTTACCAATATAGCACATCCCCTAATAAACTAATCATAACCCTTATAGATAAATGATAATGATGATATTATTAAAATATATACCCATTGGAGAGATGGTAATGAGTTTCTTCATTGATTAATATAAATAAGAAAAAATATCATTAAAAACATTTGTGAGTAAAATATCCTTTTCATTTTGAAAAACATGTTTTAAAATATTTTAATTGAAAATAAATTTTAAAACCTTTTATTCAAAAATATCCTCATAAATATGAAATTGATTCTCCGAATAAATGATGGTCATGTTAGTGGGAGATTCTAAATATATTGTAAAGAACATTCCTTTTTCATTGTAAAATGTTAGATATGTTCCTTTATTAGAAAACTAAATGAAGATTCATTTGAAATGTTTTACTAAAAAAATATAACAATATATTTTAATAAATTATTTTTAAATGGATAAAGAAAATATTTATGAAATCATTTTTATTAACAATGGTTTTTTAGGAAAAAATATTTTCGATAGAAGAGATAAATGATGTAATTTTTTTATTAAAATTTTTCCTCAATAATATTAAGTACCAAATAGTGGTAAAGTGGTACTATTACTTGAAAAATATCATGTATAACCAGAGTATAAGAAAATGGAATGGTTTATTAAACAATTATTGTAAAATTTACTTTACTGTAAATTCATGTATAAAAAATCTCTATTAGAATGAGATTTTAAAAAAATCCTTAAAATTACAGTAACGTTGAAGTGAGAAGTAATCACTAAATAGATTATAGGTGTAAAATGTAAATTCAAATAATAAAATAATAGATAAAAATATATGTTTATACGATTTTATAAACATGATCATATAATGTCAATGACAACGAATAAGTAGTATTTCCTAATGGAAGGAAACTGAGTTCTAAGGTTTCTATACTACTTAGTAACTTTAAAATCAAATCCAATTAGATGTAATATTCTAGATTGATGCCTAAAATACAATGATTAATTAATTTTTCATGTTATCACATGTTAAAGGGGATTTATATAAACCATAAAGAGTATTTAGGTGCATAAAATTACAATATTCTTCAATGAAATTAAATTGAGAGGAAATACCTTACATTATTCTTCATTTTAGTTGAAGATGAATTAAACCCTTTATAATGGTTTAAACAAATTATTAAAAATTTAAATTACCATATTAATATTTATGATATAATTAATGATCCTTTTATAAAATATTATTACCTGTTCGTTAATAGTCTTTCATTCTTTTTATCATTTCGGGTAATAACTATGTTTTTTGAGTATGATTTGACATGTTATTTTTTGTTCCTATAACTTATATCATGATTTAATCATATCCAGAATGAAAAACAAGATTTAAATATCATATACATCAAATATATATTTATTTAAAGTAATTTATAATATTTAGTGTTATGAAGAGAAGAAAAATTTCCTCAGAGAAGGTAGGTCGTACATACAAATAAATAGTGTTTCCATTTTTTTCATAAAAAATGATAGAAAAATAAATTATACATATGTATACTACCATTATGGTAGTTTTTTATTTTCATATAGATCACATGTTTTTATTAAAACAATCCTTAGTACATTACATGTAATGTGTGAATGAATCACATCGCTTCATGGGGTGGTAGATAGTCGTAAAAATGAGGGATGTTATTATATTCGCACAAAATCGAAGGAATGATGTTATGTATGACATAATAATTTTAGAAGAATAATAACATCATAAATAAAATTTATATTACATATAAACATTAAATTTATCATTGTTACCAAACTTAAAAGGTGGTGATGGAAAAATTAATGACATATGCTCTCTAGGCGGTAGTCCACCGTACACACGAACAATGATTTCATAACCCATTTAATATAAGTATGTTAAATTTTAAGTTGCACCCATAAAATAAAAAAACATCATAATATTTAATATTATAATGATATTATATATTCATTCTATAATATATATTTATTTATATTTTGAAGAAAATAAAATAAAAATACTTTTAGAATAACATTAATACTTATTGAGGTTTCATCCATAGGATTGTACTAAATCCATCAAAAATTTACATTATTTGAAAATTAAGGATGATAATATTAGGTTAGGTATTTTTATTAGATTTTTTTTTCAGTTATTTTCCAAACCATAATGGTTTTATGGTGAGAAGAGGGGAATTGAGGGGCTTTCCTTTTATATGTTGGGTATAGGACAAACTTGGTATTTTTGAAAAGTATTGGTTGCTATCGTATTTTTTCGAGAAAATTTTCTAAAATAATGGAAGAATATCTATAATAGATGTTATACGGTTTATATACGATATAAAATGTGAGCTATAAAAGATTCTTTGTCATATTCCCCTTAATATTAATGTTTAATCCCTCGGTAAACTAGCTCTTCTCTTAATAACTTTAATTAATTTTAACTATTTTCACTAATTAATTTGGTGAAAAATTATGTTAAACCTAATAGAAATAGAAATATTTATAATAAAAAAATATTTAATCCTTCCTTCCATGTTTAATTAAATAAAATAATTTAAAATCAATTTAAAATTAGCCCTGTAAATTAATTGAGAATTCTGGTTTTCAATGTGATAATATTAAAAAGCTTATTGATTTATTATATAAAAATTAAAAATAAAAATTATTAAAATGAACTATATTTGAATAATAGATCTGTATTTTTTCAAATTTTACTTCAAAAATATTTTAAAATATATTTTTTTATTAAAAATTATTAACATGAAAGTCAATTTTTAATTTAAATTCAATATTTTTCACTATTTATAAAAAATTAAACATCTGATAAAAAAAAAAAAATTCACCCTAAGATAATTTTTATATTCTGATTTCAGAAAATTCATTTTTTCATATGAAATCTATAAGAGTGAAAAAATTTGGTTTTAAAATAAGTTCACCATGAAAAGGCTGAAAAACTACTTTTAGAAATATATTGTTTTATGCATAAAACTAGATTTGTTATTATATTATTCTTATGAAATATATTAGATTAATGTCAAAAAAATTACTGAATATATAATATGTAAATTAATTAATATCACACACTAATAGTAATTAATTTAATTTAATAACATAAAACTACTTTCATGAATAAAAATAATTTTTGATTAATACATTTACATTATATTTAATTAGTTTTTATATACATTTCTTGTTAATTGGAAAAAAAATCATTCGAACATATATTTTGTTAATTAATTTAATCCTATCCATAACCCCCAACTTAACATTTAGGAGATAATTTTAATATTAAATAATAATATTAATAGTATTTAGAAAAACTCAAGTTAAAATAATAATTTCATGAATTTCATGAAATTTATGATAATTAAAATTATTTTTTATTCATACTATATTTAATAATATATAATTATTTTAGAATTTTTGGGTGTTACATTTTTGCATCCTTTTGTAAATTGTGTCCTCAAAATTTAAACATGACTATCGATGTCGAGGTTTTGACATTTGGAAACACCATTGATGAAAACACCACATCTTAAAATGGTTAATAAAAAATAATCTTATAAATTTAGAATTTGATGTACCAAGGTCATATGGTATAACACATAACTACATTTCTGATTAGGATAACATCAGTGTAAACTAAATATATCTATATAGAAGGAAATCCTAAATCGCTATATAGATGGATTGTGGTCATTGATCACAAGAAGGTGAATGATCAATAGAATTTTAAGGGTCCCAAAACCATAAATATAATATGTATGTAATGGTAATTTATATCCTCATAAATGATGGTAATATGATATCATTTTAGTTTGAGATCATTTTTCATAAAGTTTATAAATTCTTTAACAAGCCAAGAATGTAAAGAATTATATATACATGATAAATGTTTATTTCAAAAGAATAATTTCATCCTTTTTTTATTCATAGATAAATTTCAATTTAATATATTATTCCATGAAATAAGTATCAAAATATGAGTTTTTTTAATTACCGAAGCACTAATTTTCACTTATAACATATTGTATGGTCCATAAAAGAGTGGCATTTCTTTGCATTTATCTCTAACTATTTTCCAAAACCAATATGGATATAAAAATTTATCTATTAAAATAAATTAATCTATATAACCATTTACAATGATCAATATAAACTATTTCATAAATATTTAAACATATAACCATTGTAAGATATTATGATCCATGATTGTAGAAGTAAGATTACATAATTTCAAAAAATAATGTATAATTAATCAGTTATAAGGTAGTTAGTATGATCCAAAATAAAATATAAATATCTTCAATCACTTTATCTGAGCATAATTATATCAACATTAGGAAACTTTTAATGGTTATCTTTATTTGAATAATTTGTTTTACATGAGGTTTAACATTCCACTAAATCATATTCATAGCTCATTGTCACCGTTTAACATGTGATTTCATATCAATAATAAAAATTATTGTAGTATAACCCTTATACATTTCATAAATCTATAAACCACAATATCATTGATTAATATACTCTTCTAATATAATTCCTGAATCCAAATTCAAAAACATTAACAATTACACCTCATTGACAATAATAACATAATATTGACTCTAATCCCTTAGCTTCTTCATAGGTATATTCCTTTAGTTCATGGGGAATTAATTTCTATTTTTTCCTATATGATTTCCATTGATGCATTGAACAATGGAAAATTCATTAATTACCTTTAAATCATCACTATGGTGGAATTTTCCTCAACACATAACTAGAAAAAAATTACCTTTTAAGAATAAATTATAACGTAACCTTCCCTAAGTATCAAATTCTGTAAAACCATTTTTCCATTCTTACCTTTATTCACCATTTACTCTTTTGTCCTCTTCTTCTCTTTCTTCCCTTCGAATCTATAAGACATGAATAATACTTTCTCTTTATTAATAGCACATGATACTATGTTTACATATGATGAGAATGATTGGGAGACCAGTTCGCTTCATATAATTGGCTTAATCCCATCAATGAAACTGTCAATATAGCACTTTGGATTACATATATAGGCCCCAACATTCCATTATAACCTTGTAATGTTGGATACATACATAGAAATATTTTACCCTTCTTTCTTTCTTATACTCAAGAAATTTATTTCCATATCATCTTGTTACAAATTAGAAAAATATTTATCAAAGACGATTACTTTGAAATCCTTAAAATCCAATATCTATATTTCATAATCAAACTTAGTGTTTTGAATTAATAACCATCATTGATCATTATCTCTAGATATATGATAAAAATACTTGAATATATTATCACATTCACCACTTCATAGTATGATAAATACCTTCTCTGGGGAATTTATCAATTTCATATCTAAAATTAGATTTGTTTCCTCAATGAATAACGATGGTTACTAACACATGAAGCTATATATAATTGTTACAACACATGGATGATTATTAGGATGTTCTATACAGGAAATTTTATTACTCACAACCTGAGTCGGCTTCCCAAAAATGATTATAATTTGATCAGTTCTACCTAAATATCTAACCCAGTCTTTGTTATCATTACCTATTAGGAAATGCCAATATTAAGTACGTGAATTTAAATGATTCTTATTTGGTCTATTTGGTACCATTCCTAAATATTGACATAAATTATATTAGTTCATAACATTATGAATCATAATTTATAATCCCACATCTAGTTAATCACTTATCATAGATAATATCACAATCAGATAATGGTTTCTTTAGGAATACATTTATTTTAAACTCATTCCTAATGTTTTATTAATGAAATTATGAATTATCGTAAGAATATTCCCCATTATTGTAATACTAGGTGAATATTATGGCCCATTTTCATGTTGAAAGTTATGCTCGAGTATAACCTGATGCACGATTTTTTGAGTTATACCCATAGGTACATCTGTTCCATAACCATGTCCACTTGTAGTACCCAGAAAATGATGCATTGTATAAAAAACATTTAATTATACATTTCCAAAAGATTATAATGTTTTTCCATATTTATCCTGAAAGTATACTTTATTGATATGTTCCTTAATCATTCTTTTCCAAAATATAGTAATCATGGTTTCTACTAAACATCTTCTAATACCAATTGTAGAGACCCTAAACCTAGTTTCTCAGAGATGGTGTCTTACTACCATTACCTTGTCATATGTAAAATGGTTTAAATCCCAAAAGACTATATATTTTTGTAATATTGGTGAAGTAGATTCAGAATATACATTTATGTTACATTTGAAAACATAAAATACATAAATAAATCTATTTTAGAATTTCTTTATTCCCTTTAAATAATACATTTATATCCATCAAAAATTACATCCTCATACTGTGGGTAAATAAAACCGAAGAAAGGGGTCAATTCAAATTCTCAGTAAGGGTATGATCATAGTAGAATATATGAATAAATAATGAGTACTCAATTTAGAAATGTAAATAACAAAAACACATTCCATTTAATCAATAACTTGAGAATAAATTCTTATGAACAAATGATGATCACATAATGAAATATAAATAATAACATGAGAATGAAACATTACAATTTATATTCTAAATAAGAAAATAATTATCCAGAATATCAATAATTGAATTCATATTGGAGGTAGGGATAATGATGGATATCTAAAATACAACATCGATTATTCACCCTAAGAATCTAATACCATCAAGGATTCATACTAGGAATCTAACACCATCTAGGTTTCATGCTAAAAATATAATAAATGAGTAAGGACTTGTCCAAATCCATATCTACTATGTCACATGAAACCTAACGATGCATCGAGGGGATATAGTAGGCCCCGCCTATCTCATAATAAATCTAATGCATTCTTCATATGAATTGGGTGAAAATAATTAATATACAAATTCATATTAAATCTAGAATATGAAATGTAAATAACATCCCCAATAAAAAATAATAAATATAGATATTCTCGTGTAAGGTGAATGGTATCAAAATAGTACATCCCAATATAGGAAAATCATAATCCATCTAAGGAGATAATGAGGATTATATTATTTCAATATATTCCCATTGGAGTAAGTGTAATGGGTTTTTGGGATTTATCAATATAAATACCAAAAAAGATCATTAAAACAATTCGTGAGGAAAATAATTTTTTGATTTGGAAAAAAAGTTTGAAAAATGTTTTTATTGAAAATAACTTTTAATTTTTTTTAAGTATCCTCATAATATCTCAAAGGAATATATAGTGAAATGATAGACAGTTCAGCCGGGAATTCCATACATGCCATAAATAATGTTCCTTTTATATGGTAAAAGGATTTAAAAGTGCTTTTTTGGAATGAGACAAGAATATTCAATTGAAAACATTTATCATAAAATAAAAAATGTTTGAAAATTTATTTTAATAAATAATTTTTAAAAGGTGGATGAAAACATTTTTGAAATCATTTTTATTAATCATGGTTTTGTAATAAAATAGATTTCCAACTGAATATATAAATGAAGTCAGATTTTATTTCAACATTTACTGAATAATTTAAAGTACCGATGAGTGGAAAAAATTCACTATCACATGAATGGGATCATTAATAACCAAATGAGAATAAAATTAAAGGTCTTATTAAAAAATTATCATATATTTTTCTTTAATAAAAATTCATGAATAAAAAATCTCAATTAGAATGAGATTGAGAAATAAACCATTAAAATGATTGTAATGTTTTAGTCAGAATTAATAAATGAATCCATAATGTGTATCAATTGAAAATCCATATTAAATAACTGTAAAGAGAAAAATTTATTTTCATAATTCATTATACATATAATCATATAATATTAATGACAATAATGATGTGATATAAACTAATGGAATGAATTTGAGATGTGATATTTCTTTTGTACTTGGAAACTTTTGGCTCAAATCCCCATAGATGAAATAAATAAAATTGAATATTAAAATAAAATTATGAATGAAATATTCAATATATTACATGTCAATGTAGTAGTATATAAACCCTGTAAATTTGATTAGGTTCATAGCATTACGATATGCTACAATGAAATTAAATTGATATGAAATCCCTTTCCTTATGATTCCTCTAGTTGAAAATGAGATATCCCCATATATAATTATTTGAATTTTTTTTTTATCTTATTTAAAATTATATTAATATTTATGATATAATATTTTATCCTTTAATAAAAAATTATTAACCATTTGGTAATAATATTTCATTATTTTCATTATTTCAAATAATAAATGCTTTGTTTTTGAGTATGTTTTGACTTTTTATTTTTTGTTCCACATAAATTTATTAGGATTTATTCATCTATAAAATTTATAAAATTAGGTAAATTATATATATATTCATTATATAGTTTTTTTAATCCATTATATTTACTAAGTTTAAATGAAATACATTATTCCTGAAGATAGTAGGTTATTCAAATGCATGAACATTGTTTCCATTTTCAAGTATTATTGATAGAAATAAAATTAAATGATATATATGTATACTATAATTAATGAAATATTTTTATTTCACCAATATTATAGATGTTTTTAAAAACAACCTTAATACTTTTCATTTAAAGCATGAATGAATCATACCGCCTCACGAGGCGATAGTCCATCATTCACATAAGCGACATTATTGTATTATAAAAAAATGGAAAGAATGAAGGTATGTGTAAAATAATAATTCCAAAACCCAATAAAATTAATTATATCATATTTATTATATATAAACAAGAAAACAATCATTATTTTCAACTATGAATGGTGGTAATTAAAAAATTAATGACATTGACTTGTGATGTGGTAGTCCGTTGTACACACGAATGATGATTTCATAACCCATTTGATTGATGTTTATGATGTTCTTGGTCATAGAAATAATATAAAAAAATAACTATATCAAATAGTATGAGGATATTATATATTTATGTTATAATATTTATTTAAGGAGGTGAATAATGAAATAAAATAAAAATTATTTCAGAAAAACATTACCTCTTTTCCAAGTTTCCTCCATATGTTTGTACTAAAACATTATAAGGTAAGATATATACAGAAATAAGGATTCTAGTATTGGGATATGAAATTTTGGAAGTTATTTGGGTAATTATTTATTGAAAAAAGGTTTCTTGATTGTCCTAAGAGAGGAAGAGAGTGGGTGGCCTTTTATAAGTTGGTGAGAGGATTCACAAGGTATTTTTGGAAAGTGTTGAGTGATCTCACATTTTTTGTAGTCCATGTGTCAAAAATAATTGAAATATAGCAATAATAGGAGTAATATGGTCGATATAGTTATATCAAATGGGTGTTTGACACTTGTATAGTTCATTTTATCCCTTAAATTTAATGTTCAGTCCCTCGATAAACTATATGTTCTCTTAATCAAAATATTTAATTTCTATTTTATTCAGTAATTACATTGGTCAAAAAATTAGATAACAATATTAGAAATTTTAAATTATTATAAATCCAAAAACGAGATCTATTTTTTAAAATTCAATACAACTAAGTGGATATAATTAATTTAAAATTAATTACGCTTACGAATGAGAATGTGGGGTTTTAAAGTGAAAGTGGTAAAAATTTTGCATAGATTTTATATATAAATAAAATATAAAAATTATTAAAATTACATAAATTACATAAATAGATGTTTCATTGGTCAATTTTTTTTTAAAATATTTTATAAAATATTTTATAATTATAAATTATTTTGAGGAAAATTCAAATTTTCCTTGAAATTTAGTGTTTTACACTATTCATCAAAAAATGAAACATCATAGAAAAATAACCAATGTTAACCCTAAACAAATTTTGACATTATTATTTAAAAATTTATGTTTTATTTTGTCAAATTAAATTCATGAAATTGTTGAAATTTAATTTTAAAATATGTTCCCCATTAAAAGGTGTTGAAACTACCTTTAGAAAAATTCTTCTTTTTTGAATAAAATTTGAATTGTTAGTATATTATGCTTATCAAATCTATTGGATGAATTATAAAAAAATATTATAAAATGTAAAATATATTAATTTAATAAATATCATCTAATAATAAATATTTATTTATTTTTTATGAATAAATTCCTTTATCTCATAAAAAATGTTTTTATGAAAAAATTTACTTCATATTTTAATAGTTTTAAAATTAATTTCAAATTACTTTGTAACAAATGAATTCAACCATATAATTTAATAAGTTATTAAATAATGTTCATAACAACCAATTTAACTAATATGAGATAAATTTCTTTTTAAATAATAATGTTAATAGATTTTAGTAAAACGCAAACAACTTACAATGACATAGATCAAAATAATATTGATATTGGTTAAACTAAATGAACTATAGGGTAATGCGGAAATATAAAATAAAAAAGTGTTTTGGATAAATTTCTTTCATGATTAAGATAATGTTTCACATATTATTACTATTTTTTCATTCATATCAATACTTTTAGTGTTGGTAATGGCAATAACTAGAAGGAACCATGAGTGAGAAGGAAAATGTGAAGGTTTACATAATGAACTAACACATTATAATTATATAATGAATGATAAACCATGTGAATATTAAAAACTATACATCATGGAATATGATAATTAATTTTAACAAAGTCAATTTCTTAAACAAATTAAATAAGAGAAAAATGGTGTCTTAGGTAATATCATGTATTGAAGATGGTGAAGGTAAAAATGATTGATTACTGATATGTTAAAAATACTTAAAGAACAACCAATGTATTTTTATTATGGGGATTGGAAGAAAGGTTTCATCTAAAAGAGGGGTTGTTTTAGAATGATTTTTTTTAAAAAAAATGAAGAGGTTGGTTACAATAATGGGATTTAAAAATTTTAATCCTAAGGTATGAGTAAATACATGTTACCTTATATGTGGAAAACACTAAAATTAATTATGTTAATGAAATAAAACATAGGAGTATTATCGTGAATCAACACCATGAACAATAGAACATGGTGAAGCATGTTAAGTGACTTTTGATGAGTTATATTCTGATAACTAAATCCTACACTTTATCATTGTGGGTATGAGATATTTATTATAGCCACACTATGTTGTATAGTTTATTATCATAGTTTACCACATTTATGTTTTCTTATAAAAAAAATATAGTTTCATGCTACTTCTTTTATGAAATCTATGATTATTAGAATATAAATTTTAGTATGTGTCCTTTAGATGAGTTTGATATAATTCATTAAAGATTTCAACACAGACTCCCTATTTATGGATCATGGTTAGGTCACTCAAAAAATTATAATTATTATATAAATGTATGGGGGAAGATATAACAATTAGAAGTCACCAAAGATAAATCATAATGATATAGAAAAAATTGACAATTACAACATATCATCTTCATCATCACCCATCAATGCATTTCCACCATGTATTGGGCCTGATGTGTCGTGGTAATTTAAAATAACTATTCCAATGGAATACTTTTAGTACAACCCACTACTATCATCAATAATACAGTTTCACACAGTGGTCAAGTGAAAAGGAGGGAGGGTACTCAGTGATTTTAGAGTTGGGGTAAGTTTGAAAATCATGTTTGATACCCAATAATAATTCATCCCATACAGTGCGTGTGGGATGATGTCTGGTTCATGGAAAATCAAATTTCGACATCTTAAATTCCATATAGAGTGGATGGAGTGAGGAACCCATCATCATCCAAAATTTTCCTAATAGGATTTTATGGAGTTGGGTGTGCCAGGATTGGTGAAAAAAGTAGGTAAAGTTATGAGTAGTTATATGTTAATGTAAGAAACATATAAAAGATATATGATAGATAGGGTGATGTTCAATGCACTGGAGAAAAAAACATTGTAAAGGGATATGAGATGTCCAAATAGGGATCTAAACGATCCTCATAATGAGGAGGAGAATGCATCAAAAACTTCATTATATGGCATTAACATTTTTTTTAAAAATCACAAAGTTGATGAAACATGGGAGATAAGAGATTGGTGTGTAATGTGTATTTAATATAAAACTGGGGATCAAATATCATTCCATAAAAAAATTTATGATAAATATTAACTCTAGATATAAACTATGAAAATACATAAGGTTAAAAAAGGTTATAAAAAACAACCAAGAAAGTTATTAGACTCAAATGATTGTGATGAAACACAATATTGGAATTAATATTATAATACGTAAATAGTCATCACTAATACCTATATATTTATTTAAATCCAGAGTATTATTGACACATACATTTATATAACACTTTTAGTATGTAATATTAAAATTATGGGGACAAAATTTTATTAAGGGTGGTTTAATGTTAAGGAATATGATTTTGGATCCTTTAAAATACATAATATGTTCTGTAACTTGTTCCACATGATAAACCCAATGTAATAAACACACAAAATATTAATAATACATTACTAATGAAGCTATGATAAACTATAACATAGAATAACACTAATAGTTATTTCCTTCAAAAGGAAAATAATTAATATGAGTTAATATTTTAAATGTTATTTTTAATAAAACTTGTTTTCATTATTTTATATATTATAATTTACAAAATTTATTTTTGAATTGTATAAATGTAATTTGAAAATTTTAAATTATTTTTGAATTACCCACAATTTTTTTTCTTTAGATGAATTTTTGATATTTTCCTAAAATAATTTTTTTTAGGTGATTATTGAAAATACCGATTAATGTCATCAATGTTATGAAATTATTTTTTTATATGAATATATTTAATTTTTGGAAGCAATTTTCTTATAAAATTTTATATTATAAATTAGAATAAACAATTTTAAAATAATATTTTCTATTTATAAACCGCTGGTGATCATTTTGAAAAATTTTGTAGCATTTTAATGAAAAATGTATTTAATTTTTTTTTTCTATTTCTTATAACATGATTAAATGATGTGTTTTATATATTTTATTTTTAAATAAAAAATATATGAATTATAACAATCACATTAAATCTATTTGAATCAATAGAAATGATAAATATATCGTAATCATAAATATTTTTTCCCCAAAAATGAATTAATAAAAGTTGATTTTTATGCGTTCCACCTACTAAATGTAACATTAATTTCAATACATATATAAATTTAATTTTATAAAATTATTCTTAAATGTTGATAAAATAATTTCATATTACATAATATATCCAAATTCATTTTTATCTATAATATTTATATTTTTAGGATTAATATCAATCCCTTCAAAATTTATGAAACTATTATTTTAAAATTATTTTATAATCAATAACATAGAATTTTGATAGAATAAAATGAAGAAATTTAAATAATGGATCTTATATGATGTATAAACACTTAAATAAATATATTAAAAATAATTCAAATTTTAATAAATACTTTGTAAGATTACAAACCCATAATGGTCAAAATGTGACTTCTCTACTAAAACAATTATCCTGCACGTTATTTTATTTTATTTTATTAATTTTTTTTAGTAGTTATATAATTTAATTGGATTAAATAGAGGATCAATTTAGTTCTATAACAGTTAAATATGGTTATGTGTGTTATTTTATATATTTTTTATAACATAAAATCACATAGTTAAAAACTATTTACCTAGTTTAAAAGTAAAAAACATTAATGTAGAAACATAATGGTAAAAGAATTATATCATGTTAAAAAATGTAATATCCCAACCTAGGTGCCTCCCACCAGTTCCCCGATATTGTCAGTCCCAAGATGTCATGTGTTCCTCCTTATATTCCAGAGGCTAACGACATGCAATGAATGTATAATATTGATCATGGGGGGACTATACCCTCTTTATCAAAGAAGTGTAACAATGAAAATAAATAAACAATATACATCTGAATATCTGTTTTCATAATAATACCAGTATAACATGATAATCAAAACATGAATACAATATCCAAAACTAAAATAGTAGATATTTCATTCCATAAAAAGTGTCAAAATTTTAATTGAAAAACAAAAATGAAGACTCTGACTCCTCTATGAATGTCCCAATACCAGGTATAGTTTACTCACCCATTGTCCACTCCAACGTAGAAAAATAATATTGGGAGATCCGAATTATCCTATGTTGAAAAAATGAAGTCTATTTGTGTAGTATTGAGGCATCCATAGTTGGGTGTGATTATAACTCAGAAGGCCACCGCCAACAGCTTCTAAAACAATATGATGTTAATAGTAGTGTATATAGTTGTATAAATAATAAAGTAAAATGCATAAAGTAAACAATTATCACATTTAATTATTCAATAATTAACTATATAAATCCCAAGGTTCACAATGATACTGATAAACCAATACATGTTTCAACCCATGTCGTAGGATGAACATTCCCTAAGGGATATAACATATCAAAATACCTTGTTTATCCTTTTTAATTTCATTTTAATTAATATCATGGACAATTGGAACCGTAGTCTCTTTCCAATCTCATGGCCACAAAATATCATGTCTAACACCCTGTGGGTATTTGGATTCGTTGTCTCTTTACCACACCTCAATGTCATGTGGGAATTTTGAACCTTAGTCCATGACCCAAAATTTATATCACATATGTATATTTATGGCCCTAGTCCCTATCCCGCACTAATTTATCAAATATGAGTATTTAAAGCCTTAGTCAATGTACCACACTAATTTATCACATATGGGTATTTGGAGCCTCATTCCTTACCCCACACTCATTTATCAAATATATCTAAAATATCCCAATATCACACAAAACTAAAAATCATATACATCAAGGTTGTGCATCAGTAACCTTATTATAAAAAATTCTCAATAATTTATACCTTTTTATATTATCACAAAATCACTACTCATTACATTATTCACATGGAATAATATGAAAAATTCATCATTACACCAATTATCAAAATTAATTGACATAACCCATTAAACCATTAATGTTAATCCAAACATCCATTTATTCCAATTGTTGTTAAATAACATACCTCAAAAATTAACCAATTACACTAGCTCAAAAACCCATCAATTTCACAATCACAATATTACATTAATTAAATAACCAATTAAATAATCCAATTCAAGAAACTCAAATTTTCTGAATTTAATCCATGTCATTATAACATTGAAATCAAATTAAATCATTTCAATCTATTATACAACTGAACAATTACACAAACACATTTATTTAATAATTTTGTAACCTCATTCATCAATCAACTCAATAATCATTTAACTAATTAATTATCCAAAATTAACTAATTAAATTCAAAAATTATCTTCTAAATGTTAAAAGAATTTCTACAATTACCTAAATTTAATTTAAGTCAAGTCTTTGGTAATTCTATAATATACAAACTACCTTGAAATTGTTTACGAGAATTCACCCAACAAAAATTTCACAAATTGAAATAGAATGGTCAAACCAATGATGAATAAATAGATAGAGAATGAATTCCTAGACAAAATATAAAATACAATAACAATCATCAAATCCTAGATCCAAACCCCCACCAACTAGGGATAAAACATTCCACTTTATCTAGAATGAAGAGAGGGAGAGAGAGAAATCTAATATGGAATAAACCACATACTGGAAGAGGGGAAGATTTTATAATACGACCTTCTATTCATTAAGAACGGTTTTTGATAGCCCTAAAAATTCATCAGAATGAATCAAAAAATGAGATGACATTTTTATGATTTAGTTGTGTTGAAATAGGGTGATGGTTGGGGGATTGGGAATTTATAATCTAATTTTCTGGGGACTATGTTTTGTCACCCACTATAACAGCCCATACTTTACATGTAGATATTACTTCAACATTTAATAATATTAGTTAAATTATTTAATGAAGACAAATCCTGGACCATATATGTTTATTGTCTTTGGAAACTGGGAAACATAAACAACTGGTTCATAAAACATCTACATTTTCTCCAGCTTATTTCTTCAAAAATAGACTCCTTTTTGAAAAATCTTAAATAATACCCTTATTCATGACATGGGGAAAAGAAACATAATAATATGTGAGCTCAAATTCACAATAATGGTAATCGAGGGAAATATCAATCTTGTTATAAGAACATAACATTTGAAAATCTTATACTACATATAAAACATCAAAATATCATGTCATGGGATAAATCATAAAAGTGAAATGTGATCCCAATAGTCATAACATAAGATATTAAATTTTATGGAATATACACATAATAATATAAAATCATTTCATATTAGTCAAGGCTCACCACCAAGACTATCATTGCAATAAATGTCCATTACTAAATAGAGTTTACTCCTCATTCCAGTCATGAATTAATGAAATGGATTTAATTGACATTTCATTCATACATATATCATGAGATATGAATCATAACCCAATTCATTGGAGGGATGTATAGGTTCCACCCATCTTATAATGAATCCATTATTACGTGTTCCACAAAAAATAATCATTTATCATAGCATAACCCATGAAATAAAATGGGTTTTTTAAACATCATTACATCATAATCCATTAAAAATAGAATGGATTTCATAAAAAAATTACATCATAAATACAATCAATTTAGTGTAATAATATTAATTGAAAAATAACCCTATGTCATCTTATATGGAAAATAATTTTGAAAAAGCACATCAACATAATTCCAAAGGAAAATATCCTCTCTTTTTAAAAAGTATTTTCTTTTTTCAAAATGACTATAAATTTTAAAATAAAATAATTTAGATAAAACTAATCATGAAATTTTTTAGATTATTCTTCATGTAAATAGATTTTTATGAAAGCTTAAAATTCCATTAATTCTGTATGAGTTAAAATAACATTCTCCTCGTACTTTTCTCAGAAAAGTCAAATAAAGTACCTCAAATCGAATAATGAAAAAATATTACATTCATAACATCTAATAAACATCACAAAAAGGTAAAATTAACCTTAATTTTTTTTATAAAAATATAAATAATATTACATAATTAGGAAACATGGATGTGGATGAAAAATATACCCCATTAAATACTTACGTATAAAAAATCTCAGAAAAAAATACGATTGCAAAATTATCCATTAGCTGAAGTCTGATATAAGTAGTATGTATCCAAACCTCCTATATAATGATTTAAATAATGTTATTGACTTATTTAAGAATCATAATAATTTTAATGATATCATATATGGTCATATTATCATCTGTTTTTTAGTAACATTTTATTGTCACTTGTTATTCAGATATTATACTCTTTACGTTCTTCTACAAGATTTTTCGAATAAGTTCATGTTCCACTTCTAAAAATATAGTTAAATAAATTAAATAATTAAATTAGTATAATATATATAAAATTTATTCATTAAATATATCTATATAATGATGGTTTAAGGAAGATCATGTATAATTAATTTCATCGCATCATGGAGACGACATGTCGTACGTACACACGAGCGATGATAACATTTCCAAAATTGTCAAATGGTATTCAAGTGGATGGTGTATAATATTTTAGGATTATTAAAATGTTATAATAACAATATATAGTAATCATTTCCATCATTATGTATGGTGGTGGAGAAAAATAGATTACCCCACAATGTGGAGACAGTAAGTCATACGTACGCATGCGCGTGGACTTCATTTTTCATAGGATGGATAGAAGGATAAATATGGATGTTTCATATTTATAATAAAATATTATTATATTATTTATAATTATTTTATTACTTTATAATGAAATAACCAATGGATAGGATGTATATGAAGAAATAAGTTTGAAAGAATCAACTGAAGAGATTACCTCCTCCTCGATGTGCTTCCTCTAAATCTCTTTTAGATAACTAGAGTTTGTCTTTGAAGATGAAAATAACATATATAATGAATATATGGAGGTTTATAAGGGAAAAGGGTAGCGGATGGTCGATATTGAAAGCTCAAAATGAAGTGAAGAGGTGAGAGATGAGGGCCCTTTTATAATTGAGTTGAGGGGCACTTTTGGAAAATCAATCAATAATAATTTATAATAAAACAAACCCTACCCAAAAACCTCCAAAATATCCCAATATCTTTTATTAGATGATATAGGGTTTTCATATCATCAACCAATAAATTTTTGATAGGTTATTGTTTTCAATTTAAACCATATATGTTTAATTGAAACTTATTTATTCTATTTAATTTTAATTTCTGTAATAACATTCTAAAAATTTAACAGTTATAAATATTTACTTATAAGGAGTTAAATGACCATAAAATGATATTTTATGAAATTTTAGACCTTATAATTAGAAATTTCAATTTTTAAATATTTTTACGATGTTTAATTAATTTAATAAAATGTTATTTTTATAAAATATCAAATGTGTCATTTTTGACACTCTTAATTTATTTGGCTTGAAATAAAATCCACATAGAAGATAAATTCGAGAGAAAATATATAATACACTCTTAATATGTCATATTCACCTATTAAATTTTTCGAGAACATTAATTAGTTTACATGATATTTCATTTAATATTTTTAAAACCATTTTTTATATTTCTATAAAAAAATTATTTCTACATCACTAAGGTGTCATCATTAATGGTAATTATTTAATCTCTAAAAAAAAATTCTACGATGTATGTAATTATTTTAGATTTACAGAGACTATATATAGACGAAATTATCTCCTAGTTATCCATTTATTAAAATTAATATACTTATATAAAATTAAATTGTGACATTTTGTAAAATTAATTAGTTTTTATTATATTCATGTCATATTCATAGGTATGTGGCCATGAAGTTATTACATTTTGAAAAAAAATGATAAGGGTAAAATTTCATCATCTAATAGGATTTGTTTCAGGTGTTAAGGTAATTTTATACTACTGTTTTTACCATTAATTACCCAATTTACATTTAACCATGGTAATAAAAATAATTACCAATGTTACTATTCGTAAAGCCAAATAATAAATGTAGAATTTTAACATAATTTGGACCTACTGATTCAATATATGGAATGCATTTTAAAAACATTAAAAATATCTAATTTTCAGTGATTAATTTAAAATTTAGTATGTTTTTGAAATGAGAAGATGGGTTATAAAAGATAAAATATTACAAATGATTGAAATGTTTTTACATATAAATTTAATGAAAAATAAATTCTAATGACCTTAATTATATCAATTGGTAAATATATATTCTATTTATACTTTGAAACCACTAAATAATATAATTTTACCATATAAATTGTTTCAATCAAAAAAAAATTATTTTCAATTAATGTTTAGCTTATCTTTACTATTTATCAAAATAATAAAGTTATAAGAAAAATATCATAAATTAATCCAAAGTAAATTTTTATATCCCTCTTCAAAATAACATGTTTATATTATCATATAAAAATCATTAATGTGTCAAAATCTTGATTTAAAAGGGGTTTCCCATTCAAAGGTGTAAAAATTAACTTTTTTTTAAAACAATAGGGTTTTTATACATCAAATAGGGTTTTATTCATACCATATGACTAAAATATACATTAGATGAATATCAAAAATATTTTATTAATTATATAACACACAAAGATACAATTAACTTCATTAAAAAAAGTAACTCACTAAAAAATTCAAGTATCTACTTGATTTATATTTTTTATAAAAAATTGATAGCCAATGCATTCACAATTCATTTTCATAAGTATTTTATAGTTATTCTCACTAACCTAACAACATGGATATAATAATAATTTTATAATAAGCCATCTTTCAGTTTGTTTAAACTCACGATTGTGTCCAATGTAAGCTAACGAGGAATATAAATTATCTAAAGAAAATATTTCATAAAAACATCTACGTGTTATATTCTACCCCCCTTAAACTAAATTTTACCCTCAAAATTACCCACATAAAAAAACAGGTGATGATAACTCTCCCACAATATTTCATTAAGATCCCATGCATCTTCTTCAAATTTTTGGTTCCTCTATAAAAAATTATCTAAGCGAGTTGTCTTGTTTCAAAGGCCTTTTTTGTTATGATCCAAAATCTCTATCTGTTGTTCTTCATAAAAAAGATCTTTCTTTAGCGGTATGACATCTGAGATTGGTATATGGGAAGGATCGGGTGTGTGATTTCTCAGAAGAGATATATGTAACACATCATGAACTTGAGAGTGATTTGGTGGAAGCACCAATTTGTAAGCTACCTTCCCCACACGATCCATAATTTCAAAATAACTGATATACCTAAGGCTCCACTTGCTCTTCTTTCTAAATCTCAATACTCACTTCCATGGAGATATTCGTAAGAACACCTTATCACCCACTTTAAATTATAGGTCTTTTCTACAGTTTTCAGCATAATTTTTTTGTCAGCTCTAAAATGCTCTTATGTGTTGTTGAATATATCTGACCTTTTATACTATTTTATCAACAAGATCAGGTCCTAATATATTTAATTCCTAGAGTTCATCCCAACAAGATGGAGTTCTAAACATGTTTTCATAGAGGGACTCATAAGGAGCCATCTGAATACTGAAGTGAAAGTTATTATTTTATGACACTTCCTCCAATGGTAGGTCCTTATCATAATCACATTTGAAGTCCATCAAGAAAGATCTCAAAATGCCTTCTAGAGTTTTACTTTTCCAATAAAACTAACTGTTTTTCTCAGGATGAGAAGTAGTGCCAAAACATAACTTTGTATCAAAATCATGCTGAAAACTTAGCTACATCTTCTAGGTAAACCTCATATCCAAATTATATAGAATGGATAGTGTGAATGCATGAAATATTACAACTTCATTTAAATATATCATGGAATCTGATCAAGAGAGAAATACACTGTAATTACAATGAACTGTGATGACTTTGTAAAGAGAACTACAATAACCTAGAGAGCATTAATGCCTTTGGATGTTTTGGGATGTATGATGATAAATTCCATAGTGATTCTTCCCATTTCCATTCTTGTATGGGTAACGGTTGTAACATCCCCATATAAATTTGTCTCTGAACCTTAACTTGATGACAAACCAATCATTGAGAGACATCTTCGACGACTTCTCTTTTCATTACATCCAACTAGAACTACTCTATCTGGTCCCATTACATCTTTGTGCCTCCATGGTGAATTTAAAATGAAGAACTATGACCCTCATCCAATAACTCATTATTTAAATATGGTATGGGGGAATAAAACCCAGTTCTTAAACCTTATTATTTTATCATAATCAAGGTTGAATTCAGGAACATTTCTCACCTTATTTTGTAGCTCTACATCTTTCTTCTGCTCATCCTTAATCTTTACCTGTATTGATGGTTTAAAATTCATTTGTGGAAGATAAGATTTCACCCTTCCATTAAAATTCCAAGATCCATCTTTCTAAACACCATAAATATTGGATATTTTTTTATCCTCATTGTGGATTGGCTAGAATGATCTTGTCGACTTAATACATCTTCACACATGCATGCATTTCCATGGTGGTAATGTATTGAGAAGTCATAATCTTTAATAAACTCCAAAAATAATCTTTATTTCATATTTATCTCTTTTTGTGTGAAAATATAATTTAATCTTTTCTATTCAGTATAAATATCACACCTTTCACCATAAAGACAATTCATCAATATCTTTAATGAAAAGTTTATCGCAGCTAACACTAAATCATTAGTTGGTTAATTTTTCTTTTGTATTTTCAACTATCGTGAGCCATAATCATTAAACATATCATTTTTTATGAGAACACATCCCATCCCCTTCTTGGATGCATCACGGTATATCATAATCCTTTCTACACTACAAGGTAGTGTGAGGACAGGTGCACTGGCTAACATTATTTTTAGTTTGTCAAAATTCTCTTCACATTCCTCCGTCCAAACGAACATAACTAATTTCCGAGTTACCATGGTGAGTTGTTTATATAATCATGAAAAATATTTCACAAAAAATCAATAATATCCAACCAAAACAAGAAAACTTCAGATCTTAGTTACTGTTGTTGGTCTTGACCATCCATTGATACCTCTATTTTTACTAAATCTATAGAAAACCCATCTATTGAGATTATGTTACGAAAAAATGAAACTTTATGAAGCCAAAATTCACACTTGGTAAATTTTTCATAAATCTTCTCCTTTATCAGGGTCTTAATTGATCTCCATGTTCTCTATTTACCTTTTAATAGTCAAGAATTTCATCTATAAAGACTACCACAAACTGATCAGGATAGTATCTAAAGGCCTTATTCATTAGATCCATGAAGATATGGGAGGAATTAATAAGACCAAACAGAATAACTATAAATTCATAGTATATGTACCATGTACGGAATACTGTCATTGGTATATCCTCTTTTTTGACCCTTAATTGATGATATCCTAAACAAAGATCAATCTTAAAAAATTATAGATTTCCACGTAGTTGGTCTAATAAGTCATCTATGCAGGGAAGAGGATATTTGTTCTTGATAGTGATGTTGTTAAGTTCTAAATAATAAATGTAGAGTCTCATTGATCCATATTTATTCTTAAAAAATAGAACATGTTCTTCCAAAGGTGACACACTAGGTATTATCAATCCCTCCTAAATATTCTCTTGGAGTTGCTTCTTCAATTCCTACAACTCAATTGGGGAATTCTATAAGGTATCTTTGAAATATGCATATCACCTAGTATGATTTATATTTGAAACTTAAATTCATTATTTTTTTGAAGGACTTGAAATTCTTCCAAAAATACACCATAAAACTCCAATACAATTGGTGTATTCATAATCATATGTTTATCCCAAACCATTTGTGATAAATAACCTTCATTTATAGGAATCAAGACCCATAATATAGAAGACATTTCTTCTAGAAGTTTATTTTCATCATTACATCGATAGATGATCATAAATTGATCTGGAATATAAAATATGACTTCCTTTCCTTAGAAATCGACTGGTTCACCATATTGAGAAAGCCAATCCATTCCATGAATCACATAAAATTCTACTATAGTAATGATCATAGTATTTTCATGAATCACTTTCCCATAAATTTAAAATGGAGAAGAATTATAATCTTTTGATGCAACCATTTTTCAATTAGGAGTTGTCACAACTAAATCAACATCAAATTATTGAGGTAATGTGGTGATAACCATAGAAAATTCTTCAGAAACAAAAGAGTGGGTGGATATAGAATCAAATAAAACATTTTTTACTTTAGAGTAGATGGTATGTGTACCATTAAACACATCATTATCTTACTCCATGTCACCGATAGTGATTTCATGTGACTTTATTTGAATTTGACCTTAAGAGTTTGTTGATGTAGATCATCATTAATTTCCCTTAAATTAGGGCATTGATTGGAATAATTCCCCATTTCCTTGAACTAGTAGCATTGGGGTGTAGGAGGTGCATTTTTTGTAGCCTTTTCTTTGTTATCATCATTATAATTTTTTCCCATCACTTCATAATTCAACTTCTCGATGACCTTCTTTCCCAAATATTACACATTTACTAGTATCATTAAGAAAATAACCTCCATGTTTATTTCCACATAATGAGAATAATGGAAAACTCATCTTTTTTTAGCGTGGTCTTTAGATTTTCCTTTGAATCCCATTTTTATCTTATCAAAAAACCATATGATCGATGGGTTACTCAATTCTTCATCTGAACCTTGAGATCACATCTAACAATTTCCCCATATCTATTTAAGTCCCTTATGAAAAATTCCCATCAGAGACATGGTTTTAAGCCACTGAAGAATCTATCAATTGTACTCTCCGGTTGGATAATATTTCCAAAAGCAGACCTCGAATGTATTGTAAAATTATCTTCGTACGTACCAACAGATTCATCATCCTTTTTCTTAAGGTCATAGAACCCATTCTCCATCTTTGTTCGAAGAATAAGAGGAAATTTCTTATTGAAAAATAAGATCTCAAACTCATCCCTTTACATGGACTCAATTTCACTTATTTTACTCATATTAGTGATAATATTCCATCATAGATCAGTTTTACCTTCCAAACTATATACTGCTAATATGACTTTATCTTGTTCAGAACATTATTTAATGGAAAATATATTTTCTATGGTTCTGATCCATTGTTTAGCCACCAATGGATAACAAGTCCCACTGAATGAAGGTGGATGATGCCTCATTAGGGATTCAAAAGAATGTTGTTATCTAATTTTCTTGTTTGGAATTATGAGATGATTAATAGATTGAGAAAGTTGTGTGAGCATGGTTACAAAATTTTTCATTCCATCTCCCATAACATTTGGTATCTCAGGGGGACAATCATTGCATTTCTTGTCGCGTTCCACATTTACACGGTTCTTTCCGGATCCATTCATTTTCTAAGGCCAAAAACCATAGTGTAGAAACACTAATAATAATGGGAAAACCACATAATTCTATTATAAAATTTCAATTTTGGACACATTTTGTGTTATCCTTGGTAATTAATGAACATCTTTAAAACCCTAGGATAAGATTATAAACTATGCTTAGATATATCCTAAGGGTTATTCATAAGGTTCTCTCATCCTAGTTTCCAAAGGTAAACTATACCTTTTCTCATATACCAACTATAAAGTACCATAATTTACATGTAGATATTACTTCAACATTGAAGAATATTTATTATATTACATAATAGAGACCACTCAAAGACCGTATTGGTTTAGTGTCATTCGAAATTGGGAAATATAAATAATGGGTTCATAAAACTTCTACACTGTATCTCGCTTATTTCTTCAAAACTAGAAACCTTTTTGAAATGTCTTACTTAATAACCTTCTTCATAACCTTGGGAAAAGAAACATATGAATGAGTGAGCTCAAATTCTAAGTAAGGATAAACAAGGTTAATATCAATCATATTATTAGAACATAACATTTGAAAAATCTTATCCTGCATATAAAAGATTAGAGTATCATGTCATGGGATAAATAATAAAAGTGTTATATAATCCCCATAGTCATAACATATATCATGAAATTTCTTATAATATACATATAAGCATAGAAAATCATTTCATATTAGTCAAACCTCATCGCCAAGTCCAATATAGCAGACAAAGTCCATTACTAAATCAAGTTCACTCCACATTCCAGTCCTGTATTACTGAACAAGATTTACTTTTCGTTCTAGTTATTTCTATCTCATGAGATATAAATATTTAACCAATGAATAGGAGGGATATATAGGTCTCAACCATATAATAATTAAACCATTCTTACGTGTGCCACAAAAAACATAAATCATTTATGATATCATAACCCATGAAATAAAATGGGTTTCTTAAACATCATTCCATTATAATCCATTTAAAATAAATGGATTTCATAAAAATAATTTCATCATAAACACAATAAAATAAAATTTATAATACATATGGAAACATAACCCAGGGTATCTTATATTGAAAATAATTTTGATAAAACATTGGATCTTAATTTCTGAGGAAAATATTCTTTCTTTTTCAAAAACATTTTATTTTCCCAAAATACCATGTAATTTTAAAAGAAAATAATTTAGTTGAAAAAAATCATGAAATAATGCATAGAAATATTCATGGAAATATGGTTTCATGAAACTGTAAAATTCTATTCATGCTGTAAAATTAAAAAAAAACATTATCCCCATACTTTTGCTGGAAAAGTCAAAAAAGGTACATTAAATCGAATAATGAAAAAGGATTTCATTCATAACATTTAATAAAAAATTACAAAAGGGTAAAATTAACATTAAAAAATTGTATAAAAATATAAATAATATTAAACAATTAGGAAGCATAGATGGGGATGATAAATTTTCTCCAGTAAATACTTATATATAAACAATCTGGGATAAAGATGAGATTGTAAAATTATCCATTACCTTAGGTCTGATATCCATCGTATGTATAAAAACCTACTAAATAATGATTTAAATAATTTTATTGACTTATTCCATAATTTTAATCATTTTTATGATATCAAATATGATTATATTATTTTTTGTTTTTTAGTAACATTTCATTTTTGCGCATTATTCAGATTTTAACTGCTTTATGTTCTTATGCATGATTTTTTGGATAAGTTCATGTCCCAATTCCTATGTTATAGTTAAATAATTTAAAGAATTATATTACCATAATATATATCATATTTATCATTCAATTCATTTATATAATCATTGTTTAATAAAGATCATTTAGAATGAATCACATCGCATCATTGAGGCGGTAAACTATACGTACGCACGAGCGATGATATCATTTCATAAATTCTTAAATGGTATTGAATTGTATGGTTATAATATTTCAGGATTATTAAAATATGATAATAATAATTTATAGTTATTATTTCAATCGTTATTCCCATCTTAGTAAGGTGGTGGTGAAAAATAGATGACATCACAACATGGAGACGATAAGTCGTACGTACCCATGGGTGGTGATTTTTTTTCATAGGATGGATAAAAGGTGAAATATGGTAATTTAATATTCATAATAACATATAAGTATATGAGGTAAATTGATTTTATTAATTTATAATGACACAACTAATGAAGAGGATGTAGAAGAAGAAATAAGTTTGAATGAATCGGTAAAAGAGATTACCTCCTCTTTGACATGCTTCCTCTAAATATCGTTGTAGAGCACTAGAGTTTCTATTTGAAGATGACTAGAACCTCTAGAATGAAAATATAGATGTTTAAAAAGGAAAAGGGAAGGGGTGGACGAGCATGAAGGATCAAAATAATATGAAGATGTGACGGAGGGGGTTCCCTTTTATAATTGAGGTGATGGGTACTTTTGGAAACTCCATATATATTAATTTTTAATAAAATCTAAACCTTCAAAAAAACCACCAAAATGTATAAATTATAATATCATATAAGATAGGGTAATAATCTCATAAACCTATAAAATTTGTACATTTTAATTTTTCAATTTAAATCATATATTTTTAATTGACACGTAGTTATTCTATTTAATTTTAATTGTGGCACAAACATTCTAAATATTTAATGGTTATAAATATTAACTTATATGTTATTAATTGACCATTAATGGATATTTTATGACATTTTAGACCTTATAATTATCACTATGTAATTTGTAAATATTTTTATGATTTTGAAATTATTTAATAGAATGTTATTTTTATAAAATATCAATAGTGTCAATTTTGATTCTATTCATTTTTTTGGATTTAAATAAAATCCAAAGAGGAGAAAAATTCAATCCAGAATGTTTAATACAATCCTAATATGTCATAGTACCATATAAAATTATTATATAAAATTAATTCATTCATATGATATTTATATTAATATTTTTAAAACCATTTTTTTATATTTCTATTAATAAAATAATTTCTACCTCACTATCGTGTCATCATTAATGGTAATTATTTAATTTCTAAAATAAATAAAATTTTATTATGGGGGTAATACTTTTAACATTCCATAGAAAATATATAGTTGACATTATCTCCAACTTATACATATATTAATAATTATACACTTATATAAAATGAGATTGTGACATTTTGTCACATTCATTTGTTTTTATTATATTATTGTCATATTCATAGGTTAGTGGCCATTAAGTTATTACATTTTAAAAAACTAATGATAAGGGTCAAATTTAGTCATCCAATAGGATTTTTATAGGTGTTAAGGTAATTTTGTAATAATATTTTTACCTTTAATTACCTGATTTACCTTTAACCATGGTAATAAAAATAATTACCAAAGTAACTATTCATAATGCCAAAAAAAGTAGCCTATTAACATAATTTGGACCTAATGATTCCATATATGGAATAAATTTTTAAAAATTCAAAACAAAGATGTTTTGGTAATTAATTTAAAAACAGTCTCGTTGTTTAAATGTGAAAAGAACTTCCAAAAGTTAAAATATTGTGAAAGACTGAAATGGTTTTACATCTGAGTTTAATGTAAAATTAATTCACAAGACCTACAATATATTAAATTGTAATAATATATTAAATTTAAACTTTGAAACCATTCAATTAAATAATTTAACCATATATATTATTTCAATGAATAAAAGTTATTTTCAATTACAATTTAGTATATTTTTACTATTCATCAAAACATGAAAGTTTTCAGAAAAATATCAAAAAAAATTCTAAAATAAGTTTTTATATCCCTATTTAAAATAATATGATTATGTTTTCATGTAAAAATTATTAATGTGTAAAAATATTAATTTAATAGTGGTTCTCCATTCAAAGGTGTAAAATAAAACTTTTAAAAAAACCATTTTTTCTACATCAAATACGGTTTTATTCATACCATATGACTAAAATATCCATTGTATGAATATAAAAAAATTAATTAAGTATATAACACATATATATCAAATTAATTTCATTACCAAAATTAATTCACTTAAAAAATACAAGAATCTAATTTATTTATATATTTTTTAAATAATTGAAAGCCAATGAATTCACAATGCATTTACAGAAGTTAGTTATTATTATTCCCAGTAACCTGATGGTAATGTTATAATGGAAATTTTATAACAAGGGCCTCTTCTGTTTTGTTTAAAATCATGATTTCATGCAAAGAACTCTTCTGAAGAATAAAAATTATATAATGAAAATATTTCATTAAAAAATATGTGTGTCACACTCACAATTTTAAGGGTTCATGGTTTTCTCTAACCATGCACCTAATTGTGTGCCTCCTTCTAAAGGGTTTCATGGTTACTACTATGAGGGAACAAAGTTTGAATAACCGGGAACCAATTGTGTGAATCCCCCCAGTTTGGGTTCAAATAGTTTTTCGTCCTGGGTACACTATTTGGGTAAACCGTGTGCCCACCATGCACTACACATATTCCCTCCAAAATTCTCCAATTTCTCCTAAAAGCTCCCCAATGTAAAACACAAACAATATATACTAAAAAAAGAATAAAGTGTACCTGTAAAAAAGTTGCAGAAATATTTAGGAATTTTTGGGAACATACAATCTCCCCACCTTATAATAGATCATCCTCAATATGTACTCCCAAGTATATCTAATATTATGAGGAAACAATATTTGGGCACTAATCACACATATATAATTCTCTCTCAAATGTTTCCTACTAAAGATTACCATTTTTACATAATACTTGAAAAATCTTCATAGTCATTCCTTGAAACATTTTCTCACTATGATCCAACACACATATCAGATTCTCCTCGAAGGGCGCATCAATATCTCAAAAACAATCATCCACATCGATCACATGGGAAGGGTTATGGTAAGATCTATGAAGCATTGAAACATGAAAAATGTAATTAAAAGAACTGTACATCTGTATAAGAGCCAATCAATATGCCAGTAGCCTGATTCTCTCCACAAACTCAAAGGGGCTAACAAACATGGGTGCCGATATTCCATGTCTCTAAATACTACAGTGACCCAGTCTTGGTGAAAGTCGGAGTAACACATGATCACCCACGATAAACTCTAGTGGTCATCAACATCTATCATCATAAGACTTATTCTTTCATAGAGTTGTATCTATATGACTGTGAATTAGCTGAACCATCAATGAAGTCTCATGTATGCGACTTGGTCACAATATCTCAGACTCACCTCCCTCCATGTATTGAGGGGATATTTATATCTCACCATAATGAGCCTGGTATGCTTACATCTATATAGTTTACTGATAAATATTATTATAAGCGAAATCCTCCAAATATAATTACTTCTACGAAGACCCACCAAATTCTAGGACAAAAACTTGAATAATTTCCTCAAGAACTTTTATAGTACATTCCAACTTCCCATATGTCTATGGGTTCAATGTTATACTTAGTAAAACCAGTGTACCAAGTGGCTTCAACATGTCCTTCCAAAATAGTGACGTAAAACATGTGTAATGGTCTGAAAAAATACTCTATGAAACCCAGTGAAGATGGATTATCTCTATATCATATAAGTCCCCAAACAAATCAACTGATAATGTCTTCCATATATGAATGAAATGTGCTACTTTCATCATTTGGTCCACAACCACCGAAAATGTGACATTCCTCTATGGAGAACTTGGGAAACCAACCATGATGTCTATATTAATATCATCCCACTTTCATTATGGAATGGGAAATATCTATAGTAAAACACTAGGTCATTGATGATCAACATTTCCCTTTTTAATAATGCAGAATCGTGTCATGAACCCTGCCATCTCCTTTTTCATGCTCGACCACCAAAATTGTTGACATCGGGTATAATAATTTTTTTTTGTAACCCAGATACACCTCATACTTTAAGGAATCAAATTCATGTATTAGCTCCTCCCATATACTCATAGGAACAAATAAAATTACATTCATAGATGATCTCATCCTCAACTATAATGCACTATAATGGTTTCTACCAAACATTAAGGATTCCCCTTAATGAACAATATTTCAGATCTTAACACTTTATTTCCCAAATTAAACTAAAATGTGTAGACTCCACTATCCCATATATGGAAGTCATCTTTTCCTGGTCCTACTGATCCAGAACATGCATCTCAGACTACAAATTCATTATCATCAACTCAGAACTTGATTCCTGAACTATGTTAGTTTGATTTTTCCTTCTCAATGCATCATCCAAACTATTTCCATTCTCAGACATATAATGTAGCTCGAAATAAAATGACATCATATACTCAACCCACCTCAACTAATGAATATTTAAAAAATATTGTTAAGGGAAATAATTTTTTCTATTGTGATCAGTATACATAGTTAAATTTTCTCCCATCAAATATTACCTCCTTCACTTCAAGGGATAAACAACATAATCCAATTTAAAGTCTTTAATAGGATAGTTCCATTCATTCTTCCTCCTCATTCATGGATCAAAAACCACAAGCCTATCTCCCTACATCAATAATACCGCAATACCTTTCCCAAATGAATCATTAATCACCCTATACACCTCACTAGGCCTGAGTATGATCCCAAACAATGTAGTGGTAAAATATTTCTTCTGATCGTAGAAATAATTCTCACATCATCCAGACCAATTAAAATTTATCCCCTTCTTGTTCAATCCTTAATGTGGTTCTTCCAAACATTAATATCTAGAATAAACCAATGAATAGCCTAATAATCCAAGAAAACTACAGATAAATAAAATTTTCTTGGAATTCTACCAATAAACTGTTATATTAAGATTCCTTGGGCCCACTGACACACGTTCCTCTAAGTTAAAGTGACCCATAATGTGAATAATGTTAATCCATAATTGACATTTATTGTCATATATACAATTACCTAATAGTTTAAATAGGATAATTTTAAGATGCTGTGAATGATCATCATTATTCTTATACTAAAACAATATTTAATCCAAAAATACAACAAAAAACTGATCTATTTTCAAGTATATTACTATGTTCATCATGCCCATAAATACTACTGCTGTGTTCGTCAATCCAAATGGAATTATGAATAACTCATAAAGGCCATACCTTCATGTAAAAATGTTCTAGGTATATCATAAGGTCAAACAATCAATTGATGATACCCAGAACTCATGTAGATATTTGATACGATAGAAGCACCCCACAACTGATCATATAGATCCTCAAATGGTGGAATATGATACTTGTTCTTAAATGTCATCTGATTCATCATCTGGTAATCCACACACTATTGAAAATTTTCATCATCATTTTTTGTAAAAAATATTTGGGAACCCCATGGATACGTACTTAGATATTTAAAACCCTTATCTATCAACACATCTAGTTCAGTCTTAAGGTCTTGAAGTTCCATTGGTGTTATTTAATGTGGTGGAATAGAATCTATATTATCACCTGACATGAGATAAATTGTAAATTCCTGGCCTATCTTAGGTGACATTAATATGAAGTCCCCAGGAAACATGTCCTATATCTTGTCAAATATGGATGTAATGAAATCATGATTTTCACTGACATCATTCTTCAAAAGACATGAATCTTGGGTGGTGAGCTACCCCATTTTCTGATTAATTGGACCCGCACAACCTTCCTGGATATCACACTCTTCATGATGAAGATAATTGTCTCCATCAAGGGATGTAAATGTTGCTATCTTTCTGTAACAATATATGTGGTCATAGTATTACACTAAAAAGTATATACCCATAATCTTTTCAATACATGACATTTATATAGTGTAAATATAATAAATGAATCAATACTAAGAAATCTTGACAGATTATCCTTTGCACAATCATTTTCCTCTTAATTTTACTCCCAAAGGTGTATTTGTAATCATAGCCCCGCTAAGAAACTCCAATTCCAGGGTCAAAAAATTCAAAATTTATGTATATATAAAAGAGGAAGAGGTACTAGTGTAAAATACAACACTAGATGGTGTTGAAGTTACATGAATAATAACACTAACTCTCGATAGTACTACCTTGTTACCCAAAAGTGCTGGATGAATTGTATCCAAATACACAAACCCTCATCCATATGATGTAGTCTGAGTCCCCTAAGCAAGAACAATCTAATGATACCGACTCTCTTTCCTAGAATTACTACGTTTATTGCCTCAACTACCCCATCCAGTATATCTCCATCTTCCAGCCTTACATGGTCTACAATATCCCTTTCCTGCAATCTGGTACTTCCAAGATTCTCCATCACTACCCATATGTCATGGGTTCTAATAAAACATCTATTGATGTCCCATTTGTTCATAATCTTGACACTCTAGTAGTGGTCTAGGAAAATGACTATGAAAGTGGCCCGGCTGAGTGCACTGATGAAGAAAATAGTAAGACAAAATATTGAGTAACCAACCCTTCCCCCTAGCCACAATTATTTCTATTGGTTTGGGAATCATTATCATATTGATTCTTTCTAGTTTCGTAATTCATATTTCATGATCATCCAGCTAGAAACACATGTCCTCTCAATGAATCATCTTTTAGGATACCCTCATATATTGAAGCATGATCCACCAAATCACCAAATTTATTTAATGAAAAATTGTCAACTTGAGACTTAATCTCATACTAAATCTATCCTATAAATTTCCTTAAATCTCCATATCATCCCAAAATAGTGCTATATGAAAGCATTTCATTTTATTAAAGTGACTAGAATATTCAATCAACGACATACTCTTATAGGTCAACATCATGAAATCAAATATCCACTCTTTTCTCAGTGTATTTGGATAAATTTGATATTGGAACTTCTCAAAAAAGTCATTCCATTCATAACATCTTCCTACAAAGTAAAATCCTGAAGATCCCCCCAGTTATTCACTAATCCTTGTAGCATACAAGCATCCAACGTTAACTTTTACTCTACATGAGACTCAAAATGGTAAAAAAATTTATGGATGGGCTGAATCTTGAACCTATTTGCCTCATTTCCACTCTCTCAAATGAAACTCCCGAGTTAGTTCATACATACTCTTCAAAATCCACTATTTTTCTCTCTCTATAAACTAAATGTAGAGAGCACATTTATTATGGAAATTCTCTCCATCTCCTTCACCAGGAACTTTAAGAACCTTAGGTTCTACACCTGGAGGTATATAACTAGACATGTACTCTTGGCATCCTATCAATAAGAGTTATCATGGAGGTATATCTATAAAATTATAAACACACGTATCAGTTGAAAATAAATAACATTATTATCACAATTTCATAAGAGAGATTTATAATAAGGAAAAACAATTCATTCCCCCAAACCCCACCACACGGCCAAAATCGTGGAACTATCACTACCCTTAACCACCCTCCATCAATTTTAAGGTTAAAAAAGGGTAAAAAAATTATCATCATTAATTATTCAAATTAGACTCCCATTTTTAACATTTTTCACCATCTCAAAATTATCAAATTCCTATTATGGGTTTTTTCATTTACAAAAAAAGCAATGAGAAGAATTTTTAGTCATAACACATAACCAAAATATACTTTTTCATGCAAGATAGAAATGATACACCAAATAATATATCGTATGTTCATTTAATGATGCATTCATACTCAAATCCCATGACATACCGGGACTCATGTCGAGTTTCATAAATACTATTAAAAAATAATATGATCACAAAATAAGTGCATCGCATGAGGTGAAACAACATCCAACTATGAAAACTAACATCAATAACAACAATCCCACCCTAGGAACATGGGTTTCACCTTTATACATGGGTAACCTAGTCACATTAATGATCTCTAAATCAATACCCGACATAACCTATTCTCATGTTTACCATTCCAAAATAGTAATGTAAAAGGAATGAATATAAAACCTCCTCTGATACGACTTTGTAACACCCCAACCCAAGATCCAACCATAGATTCCCCATGCTAGTTAGCCATAAGACATCATTCACACCTTCACATTATCTATAGTCTACTTACTAGTTGTGAGGGTCTATTATTGATCACGGGGAGACTATACCCTCTTTATAAAATCACCACAACAAATGATTTAAATAAATAGTAGACAAATTAATAACCATAATTGAAATAATATCAGAATCACATGATAATCAAAACATGAATACAATATAAAAAAGTAGTATATATTTCATTCCATAAAAGGTGTCAAGTGTTTAATGAAAAATAATAATTGTGGAACTGTTAAATCCAAGAGGGTTTTGACACCATACTTGGTTCCCTCATCTATGCTCCATCCCAACATATCTATCTACTATAGGAATATTTGTCTTATCTTTTCCAAAAATCATACAGTCTATTTGGGTATCGATTAGGCATACCATGTAGGGTGTAAGTGAAACTCAATAGGACACCTCCAACAACATATAAAATAATATCCATATGATAATAATGTATAAATTTTTATAATTAATAAATTACAATACATAAAGTGAAAATTTATAACATTTTTTATTCATTAATTAACAACAAAAATCCCCAGGTTCATGATGAAACCCATAAAATAATACATTATTTGTCCCAAGATTGAATTTGAACAATCCCAATTGGATATCACATATCACAATAGCATTGCTATCATTAATCATCTCATTTCAGTTCATATCATAGCCAACTAAAACCATAGTCTAATGCCAATATCATGGATGTAGAACATCATATCTAACACCACATTGGTATTTAGTGCATGTGTACATATCCCAGAACTCAATGTTTGATGGGTAGTTGGATCCTTAGTCCTTTTCCCACACTTTATATCACATATTTATATTTGGTGCCTCAGTTCCTACCCCTCAATCATTTATCACATATTTTTATTTTGAGCCTCAGTCCCTTCCCCACACTCATTTAGCAGATATAGATAATTGGACTCTCATTCCATATCACTCACTCATTTATACCATATATCAAAATATCACAATATCACACAAAACACAATTTCATATACATCAGGGTTATGCAACATTAATCTCCTAATCACACATTCCAACTAAATTGAACCTTTTAATTTTGTCAAAACCACCAGAACTATTTACATTCATCACATGGAATAATATGATTAACTCATCATTAAATGAATTATCATCATTTATAAACATAACCCATTAACCCTTCAAAGTTAATCAAAACATCCCCTAATTCCCATTATCAATAAAATCCACATCTAAAAAATTATCCAATTAAAAAATCCAAAATAACCCTTCAATTCTATAATCATAGTATATCATTAATTAATAGAATAATTAATTAATAAAATTCAACCCGCTCCAATTGCCTAAATTTACCTGAAGTCATTATCACAAGGAAATAAAATTAAATTAATTCAATCTCTGATTTAATTGAACAAATATAGAAAACAATGAATTTACTGACATCATAACCTCATTAATAAATCAATTCTAGTATTCATTAACTAATTAAATAGTTGAAATTTATTAATTAAAATTTATAATTAATTATTAAATGTGAAATAGAAATTTTAAAATTACTTACATGTAGTCGAAATAAAGAATTTAAGAGTTTAATAATTGAAAATATACCGCAAAATCATTGATGAGCATTCTCCAAATGTGTATTTTACAATTTTAAATTGGATTTTTAAACCCACAATGACAAATGAGATCTAGAATCTATTATATGAAAAAATATAAAATTGAATGAAAATAATAAAATCCTAGATCGTAACCCTCACCAAAGGAAGATAAAACATTACTCTCTATCTGAATCAAGGATTTAGGGAGATATAAATATAATTGGGATTAAACCACATACTGGGTGAGGTTCATATTATTCAACCTAGCCTTCAATTCACCATGAATGTTGTTAAAGGGCACCAGGAATTCATTTGAAATCCTCAAAAAATGATATTTATCATTTAGTGTTAAGTTGGGTCGAAATAGGGTGATGAAAGGGTGTTTGGGAATTTTTAATCTAATTTTTGGGGGATTTGTTATCCATGTTCATGGATTTCTATATGGGATTCATGGTTTTCCATAACCATGTGCATAACTATGCACCTCCTCCTAGGGGTTCACACAATTACTACTAAGAGGGAGAAGAGTTTAAAAATCCTTTCCCCACCCATTTGAATCCTATCTGTTTGGTTTGACATGATTTAATGGATTGGGTATAGGGTTTGGGTAAACCATGTCAAAATTGTGTAATACCCATATTCCTTAAAAAATTCTTTAGTTTCACATAAAAAGTCATAATTCAAAACAAAAAAAGATATACTCAAAATAATTCTTACGTGTACATGAAAATGAGCTCGAGAAAACTTCAAAAAAGGTTAGGATCATTAAAAAAATGTGTTTAATTTTTCCTTTTTCCATTTAATGAAAAAAATACCCCCAATCAAAATATATTTATCATGGTATCCATTGAACATAAAATAGGATCATAGAATTATTAAATTATAATGGGGGATTCGAAATATAATTGTCTCCTATTTAATAAAATGGGATCAAATAAAAAATTTCAAAAAACGATTCTCATTAAAATTACACATTGAAACTCATCCATTTTACTCACCCTATAACTTTATATTATAAACATAATCCCCCACTCACTCATAGTTATCCTTGTCTCCTTAATAAGGAAACTTCCATGGGAATAATCAAGTCTCCAATGAATATATTATCTTCATCTTATGTTTTTTATCTTCAAATTACACATCCAAATATATTATCTATATAATAATATGTTGAAATACATACTGTTAGAACACTGATTTATTGTTATATTACTATTTCATCTCTCATTTATTTATTTACATCCACATAAAAAATTAACATCGTTAGAGCATTGCACAGACAACTGCCTCCATCAGCTGACATCATTTGTTTTTCATTAGATTCATTCAAGGATGGTATTAATAGTGGTAATGATTATTAAATTTTAAAAATAAAATATAATATTTAATCTTAAAATTCAATTTAATAACTAAACTGACCACCTATCATGTATTGAGAATGGATAATTATAATCCTGTGTATGTTCTTATTATCTCCCCCATGATGAAGTGTATTTCTTGTTTCATTTTTTTTTCATAAATTATAAATAATTATTTAAATATGGTTAAAAATAATAAAAAAAATTAAAATTATATAAATATGATTATTTTATAATTATCTAGTGTGAATAGAAATACCTCCTTCAACATACTCACCAATCAAGTTAAATCATGTTCAAGTGTGGGTCTATATATACACATACATGAAAAGTGATTCAAAACCATATTATGGATGAAAATGGGAACATGAAAACTAATATTATAAAAAAATATTTTGTAATTCATTATTGTTATTTTTTTTCTGGAAATATTATTTATTAATTTTAAAATATTACAAATGTTTCTTTTTTACTTTGATAAAATAATGAAAATAAATTATTATCAATCAAGGTTTATCTTAATATTACAAAAACACATATGAGATGAAATAAGAACATTTAAAATCAATAAATAATATAATAGAATAATAAATTATATATCAATAGTGAATCAGGTTCCAAATGATAGGTAACTATATCAAAATTAATAATAATGCACAAAAAGTTAATGTTATTAGCACCCAAATATCATAATATGCAATAACTAATTAATGTATTAATGATAAATAATTATGATAATAATTGTTAAGGGGTGATATTTATCTATAAGTTTGTGAAATAGTTTATTAATTTATATATTTATACTTTACATGTGGATAGACTTCCATTAACAAAGCATGGAATCAAGGTGACAATTTGTTGTCTCAAATTTACTTTCTTTGAGGCATGATTTCAGGTTTTGAACATATTTCACAATGATGTGGTATAGATATATGTAAAACGAATTACATAATCCTAAATTATAATTTTTCAAGAGATATAATTTTTTTTTTCACTATCACTTCAACATGTTCTTTTAATACAGTTGCTTCTCAAGTTGTAAGGGTTTCTTTGTCTCAAATTTGATTCCATTTGGAAATTTTGTATGAAAAACATGATATTTCCTTTTAAATGATGAAATAAATAACCAGTTACCCTTTTACCATTATTATCTTATACTTCATGATATTAATTTTTTTATTTAATGTTCTACCTCACATGGCTTTTCGATTCAAACGTTCTAATGATACTACGGAAAATCACAACTCTAATCTCTTTATCATCTAAGAATGACTCATATAAGAATAAAATATATAAATATTTATCTATTATAACATATTGTTATGCTAAGTTTTATATAAAACTTATTTCATAGTAATATTAATTCTAATTATCAATATATAATCCTTTCATTAAGGGTATTCCAAAATAAAATTTTATCATTTGTAAAAATAGGTCCAATTCATACCAATTAATATATTTTTCCATGTATATATTTTACTTCTCACCTGTTTTATTATGTATTTTTGGTTGGATTATATGGAATATATTATATGATTCTTAGAATTATTTGTTTCTTTTAAAAAAGAACAATCATTATTCTTTCAATGATTTTTGTTTCAATAATGTTAATTCAACGTCCTGAAAAGGTTTTTTTGTCCAATAAAAAATAAAATATTTTTCTTCCCCTCAAAATATTTATTTGATACCCCTTATGTATTTTATCCAATATTGAAGATTAATATAAAAAAGTTAAATGTTTTTAAGTGTATTACCATTTATTTTTTGAAACCATTATGTCTTTTTCAAGTTAACAATTTAAACATTTATTTAAAAGTACAATTTATCAATATATTTTTACTCACCATTATTGATGAATTTATATAGATTATATAATGGGTAAATGTTTTCAATTTAGTTTAACTACTATTTTTTAAAACCATTTTATTATTGATCAAACATTTATTTTTAAGTCATTATAATACGATTTTGAAAAGTCTTCTATTTAACTTCGTCAATGAATTATGAAATCCCAAAGGGACATAATAACTCAAACTCCTTTATTTGAGTTTTAATATTTATTTGTTGATCCTTTTTTACATGACATTGACTTTTAAATTATAATTTCCTTTTTCTATGAAATTTATTCTTTTCATGTTTATTAAAAATAAAGGCTACTTCTAAAATATAGAACCATAACTATGACATTTTCAATTGTGAATATATAATGATTTCAAAAGGGTAATTTGTTGATTTAGTTTTCCTTATCTTTTAGATTCCATACCTCTATTGGATTTATGATCAATTTTATAGCTGTTTTTATTCTATTAGTATGTGATTATTCTGGGTGATCAACTTTTTTAGTATAAATTAGTTTAATTAATCTTTTTATTAGAATGTTTTATGAAAAAAAAATATATTTAAAAGGTCTACTTTGAAATTTTAATTATTTCCATTTAATATTTTATAAATCAAATTTTACATCCCTGGGTTCATTATATGATTATTTTGAAATGTCCTGAAACCCATTCCATCATGAACTTTCCCAGATAAGTTGGTACCCTAATTACCGAGCCGGCTCTGTCATGGCTAAAAGAGTGTTTTGAATCCCAATATGATTGAGACAAGCAGCTGGTATCATGCTATAAATGTGAGGAGATTTTTTTCCCCAAAAAAATGGTAATTCAAAAGATAAAAGTCAGTATGATAAAAAATGTAATGGGATAATATATTAGAATCAAATTGTAACGAAAAATTTCAAATACCATATCATCTTGTAGAACAACATCATCCAATAAAAAAATCTGAAAAACCATGGAACAAGTGGATTACATCTTCCTCAGTCACCTCCAACAATCTGAGTCCCAATGATAAAGAACATACACCATATCAAATGAGAACTTTTCAATTTCTTACACATGACATAAGATAATATATAAATTCCTAAAGGCAATTTTTTGGGTTTGAGATATAATTCCAAGTAGGGTCTCACCATGTTTTAAATTCTGTAACAATTAACCAAATCAGATTTAAATTTAAATAAAACAAGAAATTTAATGAAATTTAAATATTTTTAGTAAAATATGATTTCATAATTAAGAAAAGTAATATATATCAAAAAACTATCTAATGGAATTTAGATTTAATATTTATATAAATAAGTTATCCTGAATAAAATAGATTTAAAAATAAATTTCATGTCAGCAGAAAAACAATCAGGTAATTGAACCCATTAATAATACATGAGGTGTGTTAGTTCCCGGTAAAAGGTTTTTCATACTATTGAAGCAGTAATCTCAGCTCAATGTATTCACACATCCCTCAGATTAGGCCCCTAAGACTCAACTCCACATTTGGGATAATCATGTTTCAATAAGTTTATGCCAGTGTTTTCATCATCAATCTAGTGCTAGGACATTAGATCCAAGTGTTCTTATCATATTTACCCAGTAACTATGTAGTCCCACTTTTGGTTTAACCATTCAATAAATCAATCATTTTTAATCATTTTAGAATAAAATTTCCCAAATTTCCATTTTCAACATGCCTTTGAAATTTCAAATAACATCATAGTTTATCATCCATTCATGGATTTTCAAATCATATTTAAATTTAAAGAATTTATCTTATTGTTCAAATTCAACTAAATTCATAAAATCAATTTCCATATCACGCCATTAATTTAATCAAATACATTATTTAATTTTAATTCCAGTGAAATTGGGGTGGGGGTCACAATATCCATTAAATTTTCAAAATTAAACATCAATAATATAATATATGGTGTTTAAAATCAATTAAAATATCATTTAAAATCAATCATGAAATTTTATGTTTCAATATTAAGTTGAATCATATGGAACAACTGAAATTTTCTTAGTGATCAAATCAACACACAGAATGAGAAATTCTCGTGACAGAAAATGGAAATATATCCCAATAAAGAAAACCAAGATCTCAAATCATCTTGATCATACTCAATTTCAATTAGAAATCATGAGATCACACTGATTCCAAAGAAGGGTATCAATTAGAATGAGAAAAAGACAATGAGGAAACTAGTCGAAGATATAAGTCCAAATCAAGAGTTATAAAAGGTAATAAGTAACCAAAAAAACATGATTTGGAATTACAGGTTCACGATAAGAATTTTTACAATAAAAATTCATTTTTAAGAATTATTCACACAAAACCCCCACTAAGATTGAATAATTCATTATTTGAATCCTTGACTCATGATGTAAATATCCAGAGGGGTGTATACATTGAAAATGGAATCTATTAAGGTTAAAAACGTATATCTCAAACATTTCACATCGTGAAACAAAATCATCAGTTATAAATTATTAAAATTATAAAAATGATTCATGGATTTTTACCAGTGAGGGATTCATCTCATGGATTGCATACAAGGTATTAATTTTCTATATACATAGTAAAAAATAGGTTCAAGTAGTAATGAATAGAAAATTCCCCAAATTCGACTGAGAACTAATGTAAAACCTCTTAATCTTCTGATACATTTATACCCAAGATCCAATAATTCAAAAAAAACATATAACCCTACAAGTTAAATAAATTAAAGTTTTATGTAATATATTAAAGCAGGTAATTAGGTATTACAATCACACAAAATCCTAAAAACACTTTATGTATCCAAAATACATGTCAAGAAGATCGTATATTTAAGAGATAAGGCCACTACCCTAATATTAATTCCTCATTACCTAATGTATCATGAGAATTAGAATCATGTTTCTATATATTATAAACCAAGGTTATCATCCACCCATGAATAACATTTGTTTAAGTATCAACAATATAGAGGAGATGTTTTCTTCTGGAAAAATCATGTTAACCATCACGATCTCCCCAAATCAAGGCATGTCAAGGGTTAGAAATATAAATTCAATGTTGTGAAAAATAAAACACAATTTGGATCAAAATAAACTATATTATAAGTTCCAAATGGTAAGAAACATTCCCCACTAACTCCACAGTCTAAAAAGTACCCACAAGCCTTGGTGAAATCTTTACTTTTTTCAATGATTTTAGTGATCCAACGAATGTGAAACTCTAAAAAACACCTAGTAAAAAATAAAAAACTCAAATGATTATTAATGATGAACACCATAGGATATATGTTGGATATGGTTCATTAAATGTTTATAATGAATAACCTAAATCTTCATCATTATCTCTTGGACTACACTCAGTCTAACCAAGGAATTTTCACCAATCTATAACCATTACAATGAAGACCTGAAGGGCTATAAATATGATGCCTCAATAAGAGACATTATAATAGTGAAATGTTAGATGTTACTAAATGGAAAACCTATGAGTCCCATATAATCATTCCATAATCCACAAAATTTATGAACACAATTACAAAATATTTCCTATATAATACTTATATCCTCCTTTGTTTGGTCATTAATTTTCGGATGACATGTCATGCTAAAATGTTCCTAGGATCCCAAGGACTCCTCAAGGCCTCTCTAGATGTCGAAAATGGGTATCCCTATCTGATACTGTAGTAGATGAAACTCCATAAAATCTGAAAATATCCTTAACATATAGATGTTCCAATTACTCAACATTGGTTATATCTCAAATATGTAAAATGTGATTCAATTTTATTATTATATTGATAACAAACCATATCACTTTTTCTATCAATGTGTCAATGGAAAACAAACGAGAAAGTAAATTGAACTATGAACCATCTTCTATATTGACACTAGAATTAGCTACAGAAAACATGAAGGTCTCCAGTGCTTGAATTTGACATGTTTAAATGTATAACAATGAGATAAAAATTCAGTGGTGCCTCATCTCATACATAGACACCTGAATTATTTCTCCAAATCATAGAAAATATTTGTTCTATCTTGGGACACTAACTAATGGGAATTATATAAATATCCCACCACATCAGTTCTCATAAGAAAAGGTACACAAAATATGTTCCAGAAGCATGAAATAAACTTATAAGATAATGAATAGATAGAAATAGTCCCCCGCCATAAATAGTGTCCCTAATGACACAAAATCCATCATCATATTGTTGTTCTCAATGAATAATCTCAAGAAGAGAAGAGGTCAACTGCACACTCTCCAAATCAATGCTAAAATCATCTTCTAATACTCCCAAATAAAATTATGTGAATATATCCATCAAATTACACTATTCTTATGATTCATTCACTAGATTGGTTAGTTGTTTCATGCTAAAATAATCATCCAAAAAATTAACCATTACATGGGTGTATGAAATTTCAAAATATAAATATTTTAGGTTATCCGCCGAATGAATCTGTTGTGGATTAAAATATTTTTTAGGGAAGATATAACTCAAAATTTGGAATTCAAAACGAACAATAAATTTTTCATTGACAAATAATGCAACCGACTTTAATCTGAATTCATCATGGTTGTGAGTTCAAGAAAATTTATTAAATAATATATATCATGTTTACAAAGATATTTGAAACCATAGGCTACTAGAATATCACCCTATATGTGGATTCTGCCCAATCACAAACCTATTATGTCACAAAAGATAACATTTCCCTACCCAGCCTCAAAAAGAGCCAGCATTAGAGAAAAGGTAAAAATATGTTTCAACTCATCCAACAAACTACAGTATTTCTCATCTCAAATGAACATCAATCCTTTTAAAGTGAGTGTGTTCATTGTAGATGCTAATTTTTAGAAATCCTTGTTGATCATTCTATAATATCCCTCCAACCGGAATATCCTCTAAATCATGGAAATATTGTTTGATTTCCACCATGTTATAATAAAGTCCACCTTGTTAGGATCAACTAAAATATCATGTTATTATACCATGTATCCCAATAAAATAACATACCAAATCAATAAATTAAATTGTGAAAGTATCTTGTAATGTTGATGATTTATCATGATATTTAGAACTGCTTTCAAACGAAACACATGGTCTTCCTCAGACTATGAGGAAACAAATATGTCATCCAAAAATAATTATCTTAATGGATCTAGGTATGCATGAAATATCATATTAAATAAATCTCCCAAACTTTAGCATCATTAGGTAAACCAAATTTTATAAAAAGATACTCATAATTTCAATACCTACTCCTAAAGGGTTTTTTCTTAATGTCATACTATTTTATTCTCAACTTTTTATAACTAGATTGATGATCATTATTTGAGAAAAACCCCACCCCTTTAAACTAGTCAAAAAGATCATCAATCCATGGTAATAGATAATTATTCTTGACATAATTCAATAATGTTTTTTGTGATCACTAAATATAAGTGTTTCACTGGTTTTTTTCACATTAAGAATAGGGGCTGCCGAAGGTGACACACTCTGGCATATAAAACCTTTTCCAAAAAAATCACCCAAATGAGTCTTTAACTATTTCAACTCCACTGGTTCTATATAGTACGAAGTAATAGAAATGTGATGGGTACATGGTAATAAGTTAATATAAAACTATGTATCTCTTACCGAATCAAATGTTGAGAAATAAGAATGAAAATTTTTGGGGAACATTAAGAAAACTAGAGCGAGATCATCACTAAAATATTCTTAGTCTAATTCAAAATAAAACATATATATTACCCAACACACCTCCATAAAATGTGCTCTAAATATACATAAACTCAGGACCCATTATCTCTAAAAGACACAACATTTCTCCTTAATCATAGTAATGAAGACCAATCGAAGGTAAGAGACAGTAAGGGCATTATCAATATTCATCCAATCCACCTCAAAAATTTCATCAAGTGGTTTCATGTAAAGAAACAGAAATCTATAGGTATGATGAGTCTATGATAAATAGAAAACTGAAGTACTAAATCAAAGAACCTACCCTCTATTTATTCTTAGGGGTGTAGTAATATCCATAAATTAAAATAGAAGCTTTGTAGGATGAATTTATAGTTTAAAACATGAGATGATAAAAAAGAGTGAATTGTACCAATATCAAATAATGAACTCACTAAAGCTGGCTCTATATTGATCATGCCTCTCATATTTTTTGGATGTACATTATCTTCTATTGGTGAATCTTATACTTTGTGAAGAAGCACCATTCTTGATTCATGAGTCTAGAACACCTTTTCTCAAAAAGCATTTAATTCCACCGCATAACTTTCAGTTCTAGATGAGCTTGTTCCATAAAATGGATAAGAAAATAAATAAAATAACTTCTATAGGTGTCCTAAGTGACCATAGTAAAATGATTATTTTTTTCCTTAGTAAAAACATATTCTGAATTCCCAAACATGCCACATTGAATGAAACTTAAAACATCACTAACTAGAACTGTAGTAGATATGCATAATGCATACTATCTAGACCACCATGAGACTCATCATAGTTCCTCTTACCTTAAAGGTAACCAATAAAACAGTCAATGGGATAAAAAGGATCTCTCACCAACACCAATATAATTTCCAAGTTAATCTCAACAATCATTTCTCTATCCACCACATTAGTAAAAAAAGAGAGATTTATAAAAGAAAACTTATTATCATATATTAGTTCGAAGACCCATCTAAAATTTCACCGCATTAAAATTCATGCTCTCCACTACCTTGGGATAAAACTAAACAATATTAGAAAAATATTTCTTAAAATAATTCATGGTCCTATCACCCTGATGGAGGTTGATAAAGTCAATTTATTTTTCAAAGATCAATGACTGTGGAGAGATTTATTCAGTAAAAATATCTCTAATTTATTTTTAATATATTCAAAAATTATTCTTTACCACTAACATAAAATCCCACAATCTCATGAAATGTCCCTCATGATTAATGGTAGAACAAATCACCTTTATAACTATAGTTGTTTCCAAGAAACCAATAGTTCAATCATTTTTAACAAATCCTTAGCCACTAGAGGATCATTTGATCCCCATAATGCTCGTGGTTTATGATGATGAAACTCTTTATCACAATATTTATATTTATCTATTTGAGGTTCCACTACCTTAACATAAAATTGTACTGTTGTAGGTCCATGCCCTAGTGTGTGTGAAATAAGGACCACTCTCTAAAGAAGAATTTGGTCCAAAATGGGAATTAATTGCTATGGTTCACCATCTTTTTCCTCTTAAATATTACCGAAATGTATCATCATTGTCATGATGATTCAAGACATCAATGTAAAATAATAAAAGCATCAATAAGGATACACATTTCAAAATAAAAAACATGAGATACAAGAATATCAATTCCATCAAGTAGAATTAATTATTGGTATTTTATGATACTCAAATAATAAGTAGAGAAATGTCTCAAAATCACATAAAAACATTCCTCAAGGAAATTTTCCCAAACACCTATGGTGATTTAAGGCTTGTTACATTGATTTCTGGACATAAACATGCTTTCAACTACCGTTAATGTCACTTAAATACAACCTCACATATTCCAAGTTATCCTAACTATGTACTGAACTCTAGGAAAGGTTCACAAACTATGCCACCTTCAATAAAACTTATCATGAACTATCCTAGATACCTTGATACATTGATACGTTATATGACATTAAAATGTAACATATGGAACTACTGATCACAAATGGTTGGATAATAGAACCTAACGTCACGCAAGAGTCAAAAGGGAATGATTTTAACAAAAAAATAGATTAAGACAATAGATAAAAATTATTATGATAAACAATATTGAGGGATAATTTACTAGAATTAAAAGGGTAAAACAAAAAATAGTAAATCATCAAGTGGAACAAAATCTACTAATGAATAGATGATAAAAACCATCTAACAAGTTGATCCAATCAATGTTTATCACTTATAATAGTCAGGGTACCAAGAATCAATAACATGAACCACCTCAATGTGTTTCCTTCACATTTCTTGATCCTAGATTATGATAATTTATGGTATCTCAAAATAAAACGTAAGGTGTGAGATATAATGCTCAAAATGGTCTCTCTATCTAGTCTATAATAAATTCCATAACAATTAAAACAATTATTCATAAAATTTTAAAAAAAGGAACTTCATGGGATGATAAATATTTTCATAGAAACAATATTCCATAATAAAAAAGATAATATTTATATCAAATCATTATTAAATGAAAATTTATATAACATATATATATATAAAGATGTTGGAATGAATAATATTGTTCTATAATAAATTGAATGTAATCGAAAAATAAATCATATCCTAGAGCCATGTTAAAATATATTTGGTATGTTAGTTCCTAGTAATATGATCATCACACTACTGAATCATTGATCTCAGCTTAATGTGTGAACACATCCCTCAGATTAGGACATGATAACTCAACTACCCATCGCGGTAAATCATGTTGTAGTATGTTTATATCAATGTTATCATCATCAATCCACTTCTATAATGACAGATCCTAGAATTATAGTCCTAATTAACCACAAACTACCTATTCTCACACGTTTTCCAATCATTATTTTAATCAATCAGGGTAAAAAAAATCATTTTAAAATAGTTCAACAAAATAACCCAAATTTAATTTTTCAACATTCCTTTATCATTTCAATACCAAATCATAGGTTTTCAAAAATTCATGTGCCCTCAAATCATATTTAAATTTAATCTATATATCTCAAAGTTAAAAATCAAATCATTTCATCATATCAATTTCCAAATAAAAAAATGAATTTTCCCAAATCCACCCAATAATTTCAATTCCATTAAAATTGGGTGGTTTTCACAAATTCCATGAACTTTTAAAAATAAAACAACAATCATCTCAAATATAAATTTTAAAATCAATTAGAAACATATTTCAAATAAAATATCTATTTAGATATAATAATCTTTAGTGTGGATGATATTCTTACAAGATTTATAGTGTAATCTACCATGGTTTTCATATCCAAAAATCTTTTTAAATTTATTGTTTAGCAAAAAATTAGTCATATTCCAAGTCACCAAGGGCCTCCAAAAAAATTGTTTCAAATAAAACATTCTATTTTAGTATAATAATTTATTTATGAAATTTTGTTAACTACTTATTTTTATAATTTTATGGAAAAATATGATAAAAGTAAATTATATTTCAAGTAAATTTATTTTATTAATTATAATATTTTTAGAAATATAATCAATAAAACTGAAATGAAAAATTAAATTTCACTGAATTTGTATAATTTTTTTTAGATTATATGTTTTCAAAATATATAAAATTGAATTTTATTAATGATAAAACTGTTTATTGGTCAAATAATATCATTCCACCTTTTGATTAAGAAATTATAGAAGTTGATATAAATTTCATTCATTTATGAAAAATTATAAATCAGATGTTTGGATGCTCTAAAAATTTACCAATTTAATGAAATTTTTCCTATCCTATTGTAGTTTTCATGATTATGTGTGATAATCTTATTTAGTGATATCATTCAATACATAGGTAAAGTTGTTTCGTGGTCCATTTAAAATTTTATAAAATCAGATAAACATAATTTAATAGGTAATAAATCTGAATATGCTATTATATATTCTAAAAATTAAATGTATCCTAGTATTTAAAGTAGTACATATTTTCATAAATATTACCTTATTAAATGAAAGTGTAAAAGAAAAATAATTATCTTCTCTTATTTTATAGAATATACATCCAACCCCATGTTTTGAGAAACAAATTATCATTCTTGTATTTTATTACATATTTACACTTTGTAAAAAAAATATCCAGCAATACAAAATATATTATTAATAAAATTCATCATCATTTTTAAAAAATGAATAATAACTTAAACATGTCAGTCCACCATTGAGAAATAATTTCTTGATACCGTGTTTTTAGAAACTCATTCAAAAAAGGTATAGCCTATAAATATTTTCCAAATCTATAAAAACAAGAATTATACATGTCATGTTTATATGAACTCTATAGGTAACATAATTCCCTTACCTGTATAATCCCCATAGTCTCCCCATATGAAAAATTATAACTAATATTATACCAAAATATTAATTATTATAAAAACAGTAATAATATAATGATATATCTAATGAATTTTCTAACCCATATTTAATCCCCGAAATTATCCTTTATTTTATTCTCAAGGGGTCTATAGGAGAGTGGATTGATGTGAATGATTTCATAGTTTTTTTTGGAATTTTTCAACATAAAACACTAACATTATCACATTATTTTACCAATAAATTAGTTATCCACATTGTACTCATCCATTATATATATGTGGTGGTTCAACTATTTACATGTGCGTGTACACCCACACCACCATATAGTAGCAGACCGAGCTAAAAAAAAAAAATTCATATATTATATTAATTGATATTATAATGAAAAAAATTATGGGAAAAAAGAGATAAGGGTTTTATACATATACTTAATCCAGGAAGATCATTTGGAATTACTAGATCATAAACCTATAAAGGATCATCGAACTATATAGTACGAGTGGGGTCTGAAATCTTCTTGGAATAACCAGTATACTTGTTAGATTTAGAACTAACCATAGTAGATTTCAAGGGATAATGAACGTAAAATAATTAATAGAGTGAAGTAATAGGAAAAGGATCTAGAAAATACATATATGGAAAAGTATAATATTTAATAGGAGTGGGATTAATCATTAGAGAATTAAAATATATAAAATTATTATTAGACATAACGTTTAGTGAAAATATTGGTGGTTTAAATATCTAGGGTGCCTGGAACAGAACTATTTTATAATAAGATAAGATACATGGTAAATATAATGAATGGTCTGGTTATAATTGAATACGATGAGTGGTGATATTTTGTACGTTCATATCCCCTTTCAAATCATTAGGCTATGTTTCACTACCACTAGGGTTTTTTTAGAACAATTGTCTCATATAGGATGGTTCCAGATTAATAATTAAAAAAACATTAATGACATGACATTTTATGTTATGCATATAAATATTTTAAATTTTATACACAAAATAAGAACTGTTGGATTAATTATTATATATCTCATGTAGAAACTAATATCAATTATCCTCATCTCATATATCAATTAAATTATTTACATTTTATGCATTGGAAAAGAAATAAAAATTTAATTTTAAAGTCATAAGTAATGTGTATTCCACACAAGAAAGAAGATAAGATGTGACATAATTAAGGAATAAAAAATATTAATAAAAACATAAGATACATACGACATAACATAATCATATAATATTTAATGTGAATAATATAAAATCATAAAATATGTGTCATAAAAAATAAAAACCTTAAAATTAGTATATTAACATGGGTATGATAAAGCTTTTTTTAATTCGATCCAATTTACTTTTGGTTATTTCATTTTGTCATTTTGGTCATTTGATTAGGCCATCTGTCCTTTTTTGGTCATGGAAATTTGGTTAATATTTTGGGGATGTTAATTGGAATTTTTTTTAGTAAGGTAATTTTACTCACTGTTTTTATTTTTCATTATAATTTTTTTAATATCATTCGTTTAAATTTATCATTTTTTTGGTATATATTGGATTTTTATAGTTTTTTTGTATTTTTTGGTCATAATACAGTTTAATTCAATGATAAAAAGTGAAAATAAAATAAAAATAAAATTCCTTTATATTGAAAATACACATCACAGTTAAGTTGGAAATAAAATATTCAAAACCAACATTAAAACAATTTTATCAGAACCATCCTTAAAAATAAATTTCAATATAAACCAAATTAACTAACAAAACCAATCGATTATAATATATATTACTCACAAAAAATATAAATTCACAATCATCTCAAAAAATTAGACTTTTTGAGTCATCACAAGTAATACATTGATCAAGGCCAATTGGGGTTTGTGATATTATCAATTTCATTCACACTATCATTAAAACAATTATTTGGATTAATTCACTAATGGAATAGTATTTAGGACATGGATGACCTTTAAACTAAAAAATGTGTGTCATTAATGATGTAAAAACATGTGGCTGATCTATAAAAATATTATGAGTGATGTTAATAACTAAAAATCAATAGACTTTAATATATGTTCCACATCTCTTTATTGAATCCAACCACATTCATTTCATCATCGTGACTTTCCCATGCGGTTAATAATCCAATATTTATATTTTCTTAAAAACTATATAATAACATTCATTTTCCTATTTAATCCTACTATTTTATTTACTAGAATAAATTTGTTTATTAGAGTTTTCATAAAAATATCATGTTTTGTTCTTATACTCCATACACATTTAGAGATAATAAATGTGCACCCATTGTTACAATATATTTTCTTTCACAAACCATTGATTTAGAAACCAAAATACAATGATGATATTGTTTATATGTAGAGTAAGAAGGTAATCTCAAGAAATGAAATATAAATGAATAATAAAATTAATTGAATAATAATATTTTTAACTTATCGTTTTAATACATTAACCAATAATTTCAACTAATTTATAACACTTCTCTAGTAATATACTCTCTCCCTCTGAAAGGTAATGAACTCTAATTTTTACATATAATTTTTTACTATATAGAAATATATAAATAGTTTAACATACATGTCAAATTACATGGAATATGATAACATATACATGTTCAATTTTCTTATTTGATGTCCTCATCTAAAAAATCACAGTTAAATAAGACTGTGTGATGAGAAATATCATGCTCTAAAAGGTTTGATATAGTCAATATATATAATCCATTAACTACCATTATTTATGGAAGTGATAGAATAATAGGTACAATTTAATCATATATATCTTCAACATTTTTCAATGTTTGGTTATGTATCATTGTCAGATAAGAAAAATACGTTGAAAAGAAATACATATATTCTTGAGCCATGTAACTTTTCAAAATGGAACCTTTAGGAGGATTCCTATTTAAGGAATAATAAATAGGTGTATATATTTTTATTTTTATTGGATAATTCAAATGAAAAGAAACAAGTCCTCTAAGAATTATTTTAGTTCAATGATGGAAATTTAGATTCTATATACATCTGAAAAATGATGGAGGAAATATTTTCTCAAAATCATAAAAAATTATTGGTGCCTCTTCAAAATATTTATGAAAGAAATACTTCAAAAACCTTTTAGCACAAAGAAAAATAAAAAAAATTCTAAATAGAATCACCTCCACCATTACATTATGTCTTTCCAAATGGATCTAACCATATCATCCATTTCATCATCTATCATAGGTCTGAATATATTTATTTATACAACATCATTCTATTAAATTAGAGTTCTATATTTTTTCACTATAGGATTAGTACTGATCAATTAATATTCTCAAGTGAACGCTATTATTGTGTGAGAATTTCACTAAAGGAATGTGTTAATAAAAATCACCTATGAAATAAATAGAACAAGATAATAAAATATACTCAATGATTTTAATTATTCTCTCAATAATCAACCATTTAGGGATGGTACATAGTACTAAAATATTGTTCCATGTACATGGTCTGTAAAATACTTCTCCAGAACTTCGAGTTTAACCTCAAATACCAATTAAATATAATAGGATTTTTTAATCCATGAAACATAAACACTACAATATTTTATATCCAATACATATTTTCAATAAAGAAGGAATATTTTATATAGTTAAGGTTTTTTAACTTGATATGGATTTCAACTAAAACCCATGTTGAATTTTAACCATATATATTTTTGGGAGTTTGATGAAAAACCCATGGTGATGTATTATCATTTTTATATGGTATTAATAATGGTCTTAAACTCCTTTTAGACTTTTATCCCTCATCAATGACTTGATAAAATAATAATAATTTATATACATACTCATTAATATAACTCTTTATGTTTCCCCAATAGAAATAATCTTCCATATAGGATACTGGTATGTATTATACTCTTTTCCCCCTTTGTTTGTAGGTTCAATACCCTCATCCTTTCCAAATAAAAAAGTATTTCCCCAACCTTTGGGTAATTTAATTTCCAAATCTATACATACGAATTGGTTTTGAAATTTAAATAACCCATAATTATCTTAACAAAAAAGTTTAAATAACCCATAAAGGTTATCGATACTTTTATTCATGTGACCATAAAAGTAATTGCTCTTCAAAACTATTTTTCACTAAAACACACACAAAACTAAAGGGTTTTATATCAATAAATTTCTTTCAAAATATCCCCAATCTTGATAAAATCTCATTGAATAGAACCTCAAAAGGATGCCTGGGACATTAAACTTATGATCGGTATTATAAAAATAATCCCATGATGATATCCATAACTCTTATGTTAATATTATAGGAAGACATATATGGTTCCAAATTTAAAACAATCACTTGAAATTTATTGATTCTTATAACTGAAATACAATTGATGAAATACTTCGACAATAGAATTCATGAATCCAAATAAACATACACTTAAATACATTCATTTCATAATTTATAATAACATATGTCTTTCAATGGTTTATTTGATAAAAATTAGTTTATTCCATTAACTTAGATAATTAACATTTTCCACAAATATAATCCATTGAATTATTGTGCAATTTGTTTACCACACAAGTTTTCATAAAATTACATTACTATCGTATTTGACACATTTTGAATCTCAAAATTGTTCGTATTGTTAATCATATTTCATGATATCACAATAGGAACAATGAAAATATATTGCACTCTATTCATCATACAATTTAGATATAAACTATCACTGAATTTTCCATCACATTATTTATTAACATTATTCCTCTTGGTTCTATCCATTAACTAAAACAACAAAGCATTGTATGAGAAATAATAATCATATTGGTAAACCACATAATAATGAAGAATGAATTATAGGAAATAGATATCCTACCATATTATTTTTTATTCAATGAAATATTATGTTTATGCATGGTTATTCATAGAAATGATCTATTTAAATCATTTATGATTGTTTTGAATGAGCTTGGGAATATCCAAAATATATCTCCCAGTTGTTTCAATCCAGGTGTGCATCAGGGATTGTTTTTATGCTCTAGGTGATGATCTAGTCTAGATCAATACACTATTTTTAGAGTTATTGCACAAAGGAACATCTATTCCAGAGCCACATCCACTTACATTATCTAGAAAATGATTTCATTTCATAGAAACCACTCCTTTTATCCCTTACCAAAATTCCACGACATTTTCGTACACATTGATTAATCCTTTGATTTATGATTAGAAAAATCCATAGAAGATGACATAGAATTATCTCTAGGGATATCAAAAATATTTCACCATATTTTGGTACCAAATTTTAATTAAAACGATCCTTTGATACCAAATGTATTTTTATAGGATTCTAATACATAAATATTGTAACATCCAAATATTCCATGATACTCTTCCTTTTTAAATAATTCAATAGTGTGCGATATACGCAACACCGAGTTCAAGAACACCATGGCCTATCCAAATAGCCATTTTTAAAAAATTATTAATATTATTAACCCCATTTTTAATATTTTATAATTTTAGCACTCATATTTTCTTTATTAGACATATTATAGAAACAAATTCAATTTTTTCAGATAAAAGAAGTATTTTTAAAAAATACAGTTTTCCACCGAGTCCCCTCTTTAAATACAATATTTGAAAAATTTAAATATTAATTTTTATGAAATTAAATTCTTATTTAGAATTAGGAAACAAAAATTTAGTTTCGATAAATGTTTTGTACTTTTCTGATAACATTCATATTTTGATGAATACTGAAGAAATACTAAATTTTAAATGAAAACAACTTTTTTAATAAAAATTATTTATAGTGTTAAATTATACATTTGAATAGTTTTTACGTTTAAATATATTATATTTTTATCATTTAAATCAATGTTGTTCATTTAAATTAATTTTACTTTTTAATTAAACATAAACACATTTCAATCTTTTGGTAGTTTTTTCTTCTTTAAAACTGGTTTTTTGGTTTGGACCACAAAAATTAATTTTAAATTAATTTCTGCAACTTCATTATTTTGAATTTGAAAAAATGGTTTCCATATTTGGAATCAGGAGGTCTAGATTGTGTAAATAGGTAACTTTTATTTTTATACATTATGAATAGTAACTTCAGTCAATATTTTATTTACCATGGTTAAAGGATAAATCCGGTAAATAAGTGTAAAAAATAATATTATAATAATATTAAATTAACCTAACACTTTTCCTAACCCTATTGGCTGATACATGTAAGTGAATGGGAATCCTTGGATCTATTTGGGTACCCCATGGAGCCAATATTATGTGAAAATGACACTTTATAAAACTTTATTTAACGTTAAGGAAAATGTAACATAAACATATATATTTTTGAAAAAAAAGATTTTATATGGGGTTATATAATTTATATTTTTGACTATAAAAAGTAATTATAAATACAAGACAACTTTCTACATCATGATATTTTATATATAAAATTGATACATAAAATAAATATATTTATTTATGACATAATAATTGTGCATTATTTTCCTTTTAATGGAAGAATCAAATAAATGATATTATAAATATTAAAAGAAATATAATTTGATTGTTTTGATGACATAAAATTATTTTATAGGTATGAAATGTTAGGTTTTATTCAATTTATTTTTTCTAAGTAATCAATTTTTTATGGATTTCACAGAATCCAAATACTAAATAGTGTCAAAATTGACATAAATGTATTTCTAAAACAAATATTATGTTATTAAATGATATAATATAAATAATAATCTAATATTTGGAAAAAGAACTTAACTAATGTTATATATATTATTAATGAACCACTTATGGTTTTTTTGGAATTTTATTTTATGTTTATTAACCATATTGTGTAAGAATACAAGAAGACATGGTAAAAGTTAAACCATTAAAATAAGTGTGAAATCTAAAAGATAAGGTTAATAAGGTGTCCAAAAACTGTCTAAAAGATATTGGTTGAGAGTATTTAGACCCATAACCTCCTTATCCTCAAAATAATTCCATTTTTATCTATTATAAACCGAAAATAATTTTATAGTAAATTAATATTTCAAGCTCTTCCTAAAGTACCCCTAAACTCTCTTAAAAAAGGATACATCCCCTTCTCTCAAATTCACACATCCAATGACATTTTTCTTGGAAAACCCCTACAAAAATATCCTAAAAAGTACCCTACCTTAAAAATATAGGCCTTTGATCAGAAATCCATCCTATGGAGCCTTTTTTCAAATAAAAATGAATAACCTAAAGAAGGGGTAATTATTTAATCACATCTTTCAAAGTTCATTTTTCGTCCACATCCTCTTTCTTTGTTGTTTACAAAACAAAAAATAACTCCAGTACATTATAAAAACTTTTATTTCACAATGATTTTATTATAAATATGGTACAACCATATTCATTATTATATCCATCAAATGAATGACAAATTCACCATATGTGCGTACGTACGGCTTACCATCTCCACTTCGTGGTGTAGTATTTTATTCAACACATCATTATTTGGATGGGTATAATAATGAGTATAATGGATGTAAGTAATAAATATACCATGTTAATTACTATTTATATAAAATATACCATCTAATTACATAATGTTTCACTATCAATAGAATGATATCGTCACTCGTGCGTACGTACGACTTACAGTATCAACCACATGATGAGATTAATTTCCACATTCCCCATTCAAGGATGATTATAAAAATATATATTATTAATAAGTATATAATATATAAAATAATAATTATAATTTAATATATATATAAATATATATTTAAATATATCTCATTCACTTACTTCTGTTCAATACGACTCGAAAAAGGAAACAACATTTGTGCATACGTACATCCTACCTTCTCCATAAACGGTGTTTTCCATTTCATCTATATATATATTATACAAATTTATATTATGAATATATATGATACATAAATAATTTTTTATATTTTGGAAGGAATTAAATCATTATACAAGGGATACGATCTAGAATGAAAATTAAAACACATACGACAAAGAAGGAGATTATTACACGAAATGTTATTTTAACATGGAAATTATTATTAAATGGGTAGTATAATGTCATAAATGAATCAAGTATAATATCATAAATATGAATATGGTTATATTTTAATTTAATAGCATACTATGTTCATTATACATGAGTTTAAATGTACCATTGACCAAAAGAAAGTACAACGTAAGGGTAAATTCCTCAATCACATCATTATCTGAGATTGTTTATGTGTATGTTTTTACTAGAACATATTTATTATCCATGTCCATGTTTCATAAAACTATTTTCAAAAGGATTATTTTTAAGTGAATATTAAACAAAAACATCATTTTAAATGGTTTGAATATTTATTTTTCTAAATAATTCTCATTAATGTCCATATTTTCAAAATGGTTTAAAGGATTTTTATATGGACTTGAATGTTTGAAAATGTTAATTCCTTTAAAAATTTTCAAAGGGGTATGGGACAGTTTGATTCAAAAAATTCTTTTAGATGTATTAATTTTTTAATCATTTGAATTTTAAATGATTTCATGAAAAGGATATTTCTCTCAATGATTTTTACTGTTCATTTTGAACTATGTCAACATCCTTTACTCGATATTATTCTAATTAAGGTAGAATGATTATAATAATATAGTCCATATTGTATTGAATGATTTATTATATGTTTTATTGTGGATGTGATATTTTTATACCATTCATGGTTTATGTTTGAAGTATTGACATTTCATATTCTAGTTTAAATATGAATGTTTATGTTATGTTTCACCCTTTTAATATGAGGAATGAATTAGACTTAGTAAGAGACGGGAGGGCCCCACTAAAGCCCCACGATGCATTAGTAGGTCTCATGAGACAAATTATTGTCTGGGCACAAGTCCTTATCAAAAGTTTTATTTCTATTCCTGGAATGAGGCCTTGACTATATGGTTATGTTGTCCATCATTATGCATTCCCTCATTATGAGATTAGATATTACATGTGATTATTTGACTAGAATAATATGCATGTGCATGTTTTTATGGTATTGCTTGATCTATTTTTTCTATATCATGTTCAATTTTATTTTTAAAAGGATGTTGTCTTTATTACACATCTTTCCTTAAAATTTTATAGCTTCTTCTAAATTATTTACCCTTACTAAACATCTGAGATCACCCTTTTGTATTTTTTATTTCCTAGGATGCTACGAAGTTTATTATAATTGATATACATGTTTAATATTGGGGAATGGATGCATTCTCAAAGGATTACTTATGTTGTGTTTTATGTTAAAAAGTTTAATGTCATGTTCATGTATGTAATCTATTTTCAAATACTAATAAACTAATCAGTCCTCATGGACTTGATTACTTGTAATCATTCCAATGTATTGAAATAACACACCATATTTGGATTACTAGAGTCATGGAATTATAGTTGGTATCAAAGGAATTTTAGCAACAACCATGGAAATAAATTTAAAGACACTTATTTTAGGGACCATAACCCTACGATATACATTGCAGATAAGTATATAAGAACCCCGTAGAATTTTGGTAATGTAGGGATTGGGTGTGATTTGTAAGTAATACATCCCTTTCTAGATACTATAAGTTTACGTGGTTCTAGCACATATGTACCTAAGAATGAAAACTCCTACAAAGAGTTTCCGGCTTGACCTGGGGTATCATGGTACATGACAATGGGCCATACTATGCACCTAGTTTGACACTCTTGGGGGATATTATTAGGATAATTAACATTTTCTTTACAAACAATTATGAATGAATTATTAGTAAATACTTACTAAAACAAAACATATTTATTATTATGGATTATATGCGTAAAGGGTTCAATGTATGTGAAGTATTTTACTTTTTTGGAATTATGAAATGCGATACATATACTAACCTAATATATTCCATTGTTTAAAAATGGATCCTAGTGAAAGGAATTAAAATTGTACCAATGCACGTAATCCATATAGGGATTTATCTCCCACTGAAGATAATTATTGTGGAGCTGGTGATGTAACTTGTGCTGAACCGCTTATGACCATACTGGGAAAACTCACTCAGGTTATGAATAATATCATACTCATTTGGAGAACCATGATACATAATGTGGAGGATCAATGTTAGACCACTTCATGATGCAACAACCAAAAACGTTTAGTGGGACTACAAATCCTTTTATAGCTTACTAGTGGATAAGTTCTTTAGAGAGAAAATATTTCTTACTTTGGGATGTAATGAAAGGGAAAAGGTTTTCATGGAAGTTTATCACCTCCTAGGAGGTGCAGATCAATGGTGGTTATTAATTTAAAACAAAAATGAGGATGAAGAAGTGGGAAATATGAAATGGAGGTAGTTTAATGAATTTTTTTTGGAGAAATACATTCCTCGTGAATAGCGAGCTGATATGGAAAGACAATTTCTGAGCCTGAGAAAAAAGTAGGATGATAATATTATAAAGTATGAGGATAACAACACAAGGAAAAAAAGTCATGCTACAGACAACATACGTAACCCAACAAGTAAGGTTGATTTATTCTATTATGGGTTAAAACCATTTCTCCATTGAGCATTAGTCTCACAATATTTCTCATCATATGGAAATATAGTCTCGTGTTATATCAATACAACAAAGGAATTCTCTATATCTTATGACATTAAAGTAAATCAAGAAAGAATTGAATGGTGGAGAAATAGAGAGATAAAGGGAAAAAGGGAAAGAAGGATTTTCCCTTATGTTATAATTGGGGGACGAATCACCTTTGTACCTACCTAAAAGGAATGGGAGTTTGTTACAGATTTGGATAAAAATGTCACCAGGAACATGATTGTAAGGGAAACAAAGAAGGTGTGCAATGTTATAATTGTAAAGATATGGGACATTATGAAATAGATTGTCCAAATTCACAAGTAATTATACCACAAAAAAATAAAGTCTATCATTTTCAAGATTATGTTTTTACTACTGTTGAAGTGGAATAATTAATGTATTTGTGTTTTTGGATTCAATAATTATTCCCTAGTTATAATAAGAATGTGATATATATAAGGATTGTACTTTGGTATTTTTTTCATCATGCTTTTAATACGATGAAGACAATAATATATTCATTATGTGACAATAAGAGAAAAATTTCATTGTTTGAGGAATCTGATGTTACAATTTATTTTGGAAATTAAGAGACCCTTTAGAAAGATACTGGACAGAAGTATTTTGGATAACTCTAATGGCTGGAATGGATTAAGTTGAACTTTGGATATTATTGTTTATGGTTAAAAAAATTCTTCAGATTATTTATGGAATGATATAATACTATAGGTTTAGAAAAATGACAGGATATAGGTTGGGTGATAACCCGTTTCGTCAGACAAAGATACGGGAATCGAACACATAACTGAAGTGTGATAAGCATACATCACCTACCACTAGCCTACAAGAAGTCCCGGGTTGTTATAAAATAATTTTCTTCCATCGAACTGTATATTTTTTTATTAGTAACCTTAAACAATTAAGATAAATAGAATATTATTGAGTTTTGTCTTTTGAAGAGAAAGATGAGTTTGTGGTACAGAATGAAACACTACATGTAAATTAATTTTGCACCCTTCTGTTCTTTGTATATGAATAAAATTAATTCTACAACACTAGGAAAAGGATCATAAAACCAAAAATATTTTTCTAGGACCTTCTTTTGTGATGGATCAAATAGTTCCTTAAATCATTGTAGATTTATAACTTTCGGATTGTTAACTTTCTCCGAATAATATTATATATCACTCTATATCAGAACATGATGGTTTTTTTTACTTACATATCCGTGTTTTTCTATATGGAACCCTACTATGTTTTATTTCCGGTAACCTTCATACATACCTTCCTTTGTTTTAAAATAGAGGCCTCGTTAATCCATTTTTCGATGTGGAATTTAAAATAATATATTTTTGATTATCAAACCCATAGTTTAAAATATTTATTATAATTTTTTAGGACATAATTTATTGATGTAGGGGATAAAGTAACACCCCCAAACTTCCACAGTATGCTTCCTTTTTAAATAATTTAATATCCTATAATGTACACAACACTAAGTTCAAGCACACCATGACCTATAAAACTAGCCATTTAAATGTGTTTATGAATAGTATAACCAAATTTTTAATTTTATATAATTTTAACATTCATCTTTTGTGTTTCTTATACATACTATAGTGACAAATTGAAATTTTCAGATAGAAAAATTATTTTTCAAAAATGCAGTTTTCCGCCTTTTAAGGGAGAACACTTTTTAAATCTAATATTTGACACGTTTATATATTAAATTTGATGAAATTAAATTATTATTTTTAAAAGGGACATAAAAATTTATTTTGGATAAATATTTGGTACTTTTCTGATAACGATCATATTTTGATGAATAATGAAAAAATACTAAATTTAAATTGGAAACAATATTTTTAATCAAAATTATTTATAGGGTTAAATTATACATTTGAGTAGTTTTTGAATTATATAATTATATTATATTTTTAAAATTTAATCCAATTTTGTTCATTGACAGTATTTTTAGTTTTTTAATTAAACATAAACACCCTTCAATCTTTTGGTAGATTTTATTTTTAAAATTCCACTTTTTGGTTTTTCCCACATGAATTAATTTTGAATTATCATCCGTAACTACTGTGTTTTGAATTTGAAAAATGGATTCCATATTTTTATTCAATATTCCAAATTTTTTAAATAGGTAACTTTTTTTAGACAATATGAATAGTAACTTAAGTAAATATTTTATTTAACATGGAAAAGGATAAATCTGGTAAATACTGGTTAAAAATAATATTATAATTATTTTATATTACCCTAACACATGTCCAAAAAATATTTTATGATACATGTCCGACCATGGTAATATTTGGGTCGATTCTGGGACCCCATAGAGCTACTTGTATGTGAAATTGACACTTTATAAAAATTATTTTAAAGTTAAGGAAAATGTAACACAAACATATATATTTTAGTAAAAAAATTTATATGGGGTTATATAAGTTATATTTTCGACTATAAATAGTTATTATAAACATAAAACTATTTCCTATATCATTATATTTTATCTATAATTTTTAGACATAAGATAACTGTATTTATTTTTGACACAATAATGATGCAGTATTTTCCTTATTAATGAAAGAATCAAATAAATTATATTATAAATTTTAAAATAAATATAATTTGAATGTTTTGATGAAATAAATGATTTTTTTAGGTTAATATGAAGAGTTAGGGTTGATTAAATGTATTTTTTTCTAAGTAAAATTTTTGTTATGGCTGTAAAAAAACCAAATACAAAATAGTTTCAAAATTGACATAAGTGAGTTTCTAAAACAAATATTATATTATTAAATGATATATTTTTCATAAAAATATAGTATTCTAAAAAATTAATTAAATAATGTTATATATATCATTAAGTAACCACTTTTGGTTTGTAAGTGATTTTATAGTATATTTAATAACCATATAGTGTAGGAATACAAGATGACATGGTAAAAGTTAAACTATTTAACTGAGAGTTAAATCTATAAGATAAGGTTAATATGATGTGTTAAACTTGTCTAAATGATATTGGTTGAGAGGATGTAGACTCATCCCATACTTATCCTTGAAATAAATCTATTTGGAGATATTAAAAACTGAAAATAATTTTATAGTAAATTAATATTTCAAGCTCTTCATAAAGTGCATTTCATCTCTCTTATAAAAGGGTACTTCCCCTTCTATCAAATTCACACCTCCAATGCCATTTTTCCCTGCCAAAACCTGATATAATCTCCTATAAAATTCAATAAATTAAATATATAGTGGTTACTTTGATCAAAATTCCATCTTAAGGAGCCCTTTATCAAATCGAAAGGAAGAACTCGAAGAAGAGGTAATTATTTCATCACCTCTTTCAAAGTTCATTTCTACTTCCACTTCCTCTTTCTTTGTTGTTTCCATAACAAAATAATAACAGTAGTAACTTCTACATACTGCGATGTTAATGTTATTTTATTATAAATATGGTACAAATATATTCATTATTTTATCCATCATATGAATGACAAAGTCACCATATGTGCGCATGTAAGGCTTACCGTCTCCACGTCGTGGTGTAGTTTGTTATTCAACACTTCATTATTTGGATTGGTATAATAATAAGTATAATTGATTTAATTAATAAATATAACATGTTAATTATTATTTATATATAATATACCATCAAATTAAATAGTATTTCTACATCAATATATTGATATCATCACTCGTGTGTACGTATGACTTACCATCTCCACAACACGATGTGATTCATTTATGTGTTCAACATTGAACGACGATTATAAAAATATATATTATTAATAGATATTTAATATATGACATACTAATACTATTTTAATATATATATATATATATATATATATATATATATATTTAAATGTATCTCATTCACTTACTTCTGTTCAATACGATATGAAAAAGTAAACATCATTTATGCGTGCGTATGGCCTACAGTCTCCATAAATGGTGTTTTCCATTTCATATATCAATATATTATTCATATTTATATTCTGAATATATATGATGAAAAAATAATGTTTTTTATTTTTTCTGTAATTAAATCATGATATAAGTGATACGATAAAGAATGACAAGTTAAAACATGTATGATAAAGAAAGAGATTGTTACTCGAAATGTTATTTTAACATGGAAATTATTATTAAATGGGTATTATAATGTCATAAATGAATGAATAATGATATCATAAATATGAATATGTTTCTTGTATAATTTAATAACATAATATAGTCATTATACAAGAGGTTAAATATACCCTCGGCCAAAAGAAATTACAACGTAAGTGTTAATTCCTCAATACCATTATTATCCGAGATTGATTATGTGTAAGTTTTTACTAGGTCATATTTATTATCCATGTCCATGTTTTATAAAAGTGTTTTCAAAATTATTCTTTTTAAGATACTCTTTAACTAAAACATCATTTTAAATGGTTTAAATATTTATTCTTCTAAATCATTTTCATTAATGTCCATGTATTCAAACTTTATTTAAGGATTTATTTATATGGACTTGAATTTTTTAAAATATTAATTCCTTTCAAAAGTTTCAAAGTTTTATGGGACACTTTGATTCAAAAATTTCTTCTAAATGTATTCCTTTCTAAATTGTGTGACTTTTAAATGATTTCATGAAAAATGAATATTTCTCTTAAAGAGTGTTACTGGTCATTTTCAACTATGTCAATATCCATTACTAGATATTATTCTTATTGAGCATGATTAATTATAATAAAATATTCAATATTTTATTGAATTATTTATGATATGTTTGAATGTGGTTGTGAAATTTTTATATAATTCATGGTTTATGGTAAAGGTATTGACATTTTTTTCTCTAGTTTTAATATGAATGATTATGTTATGTTTCACCCTTTTTATATGAGTAATGAATTGGACTTTGTAAGTGACGTGTGGGGACTGTTATAGCCCCTCGATGCATCGGTAGGTCTCATGAGACAAATTATTGAATTGGCACAAGGTCTTTATTTTTATTTTTATTTTTAGTCTTGGCATGAGGTCTTGACTATGTGGTTATGATGTCCGGCATTATGTATTCCCTTGATATGAAATTAGTTATTACATGTGATTATTCGACTAGTAGAATATCTATGTTCATATTTATATTGTAATGTTTGATTTATGTTTTCCATATTATGTTCAAGTTTTTTTAAAAGGTCGTTTTTATTATTACAAATCTTTCCTTAAATGTTTATAGCTTCCGCTAAATTATTTACCCTTATTGAGAATCATAGCTCACCCCTTCTTATGTTTTATTTTACCAGGATGACTAGAAGTTTATGATGATTGATATATAGGGTTAAGATAGGGGAATAAAGGAATTATAAAATGATTATTTATGTTGTTTTTTATGTTTAAAAGTGTAATGTAATTTTCATGTATGAAATCTAGATTCCATGATAGCTAAACCGATTGGTCCTTCGGAACATGATTCCTTGTAATCATGCCAATGTATTAAAATAATGCATCGTCTTTGGGTAACTAGGGTTAGAGAATTACAAATATAATTTTTTAATGGTACTTTTTATATTTCATAAACACAAGCCTCATGATCATAATGGTTTGGTTCCTTTCGAATCATGGAACACAATCTTGTTATTTCATGATTTATCTTCAACGTATCCCATAAGGAACATCCCACATAGTAGTATTATTACACAAAACCTATTTAAAATCTTTTATCATAAATTGGGAAAAGGATACATCAGAAAGGTTGATCTCAGAAGCACAATAAGTGATAACAAGGGAGATATCAAAATATCATGAGCATAAGGGTATTAGAACATGAGAATCACATATAAATACCATGCCCTACATATCATAAATAATAAACTTGAGTTATGTAATAATTTATGGAAGTTCATAAGTCTGTATTCATACTAGAATAAAAAAACTAGATCCATGAGAACATAACATTAGAAAACTAGGTATATTTTTTCATACAAATATGCATATAAAATAATTTCCTTAGTAGACATGATTTATTTCCAAAAAATCAAAGTGGAATGGATTCACTCAAAAACCATCGTAGTATTCATGGTTCACACCCAATAATAATGTAGTGGATGAATATCCATACTAAACCGGGTTCACTCCCTATTCTGGTCTGATTTATCTAATGAGATATCAATCTTTAACCAATCAATTGTAAGAAGATATAATTACAACAATTATTTGGTTATAACATAACCACAATCCATTTTATTAATATTACTACTGAAATTGGTTAAAACATAAAAAGCATAACATAATGAAAATCATACATAAGTGTGACATAAAATCCAAAATTTTTTATCATATTAGAAAACCTAAAATCTAACGGGTTTCAAAGAAATTCATCATATTTCTTAAACATGTATTCATAATTAATATAAAACTTAAAAATAATGAATTATATTGGTTAGTCTAGACCATTTCCCAAGTAAATAATAAGTAAAATTAAAGAAAGTAATCTTAGATAAAAACTTATTTTGAAAGACCACAAGCTTTAGTTTTGTAGAAAATATCCTTTCCCTATTTAAAAGACAGTTTTTAAAATGGAAAACATTTTAAAAATAATTTTAATTTTAAAAAATCATGGAAACATATAATGGAATCATTAAGAATAATTTAAAATATTTATTGAGGAAAATATTCTTTTCTCTCTGAAATAAACTTATAAAACATAAAAAAGTTTTTAAAATAATATTATTTGAGAATAACCTTTTCTAAATATAAATTAGTCCTTGAAACATTATGTGGTCATGATGGGGGGAAATACGTTTCATGTTGTGTAGGATAAAACAACTACCCATTTTACATGTTTGGTAAAAGAGGAAATGGACATGTTTGGAAAATGACATGAATTATCTTTTGAGATTATTTTGTAAAAAGTAAATTTTTTTTGAAATTTCATTAATAAATTTAAAAACATTTTTTAAACATTTTCAGAAAACATTTTTTGAAGAATAAGGGTTTTCGACTGAAGAGTGATATAAAGATGATTTTTCTTAAAATTGTTATTTTGAAAACGTTATTATAAAAAGTGAAGAAAATGAAGGGAAGAAAATTATTATTTTGGGATAACTATAAGAAAATAAATTTTAAGAGTTTCTTTATAGATAGATAATAATATTTCATTATTTGAATCATAAACATAAACAGTCTTCATAAATGATATTATTATATAAAAAAACTATTACCACTTCTATAAAATTGAATATGAAACCTCATGAAAGAGTGATCCTAAAAAGGATATGTAAGTACACATATTTTTGAGGAATATATTCAAAAAATAATTTCATGGTATGTATATACACCACATAAAAGAAATATCTTGTTAATATGGTATGTGTATCATAGAAGTAAAAAGTGACATGGAAATCCTTTACCATAAGTATCAACATCATTAATAAATGTTTGAACCTATTGTATAACGATATAAGTTTTCTATAAATATATTAAATACCAAACATATATATATCATACAATATATGATTTACTTGTGACATTTTATTACTTGTTTATTAACAATTTATCGTTTAAGTGACATTTCGGGCAATACAATGTTTTTTTCAGATATATTTGGATTTTTATTTGTAGTCCTATTAAATTAATTATATATCCATAATCACTATAATTTTTACCATTTCATAAAAAATTATATATCTTCACTGTTTATGTATTTCGATTAATCCATAAAATTTAGAGATAAAAAATGAAATAAAACATTCATGGAGATGGTAGACCATTTGTATGAGTGAATGCTGTTTCTATTATCTCAATGAATGAAATGAAATAAATTTAAATAATATATAAAATTTAAATAATAATTTTTATGTCATATGTATCACATATATTCATTAAATGTACCTTATTTACCTTCCATGTAAACCATTAGTAAAAAATTAATCACATCACCTTATGAGGTGGTAGTTCACCATCTACATGAATGACATTATCATATCCCTTATGGGATGTAAATTAAGAATTTTGTCTGATATAATAATTAAATAAGGTATATAATTTTAAAAATATCAAATATATTCATTGAATCTATTCTTATTTCAATCCAAGTTAAATAGGAATTAAAAACACCTCACATCAGTTCACGAGGGAGTATTCCACTATACATTGGAGTTTCATTATTATTTTTCAGTGGGTTGGGTGGTAAGATGGTTTATATCCTATTATAATTCAAGAGGAATAATAATAATTTAAATATCATAAATCAAAATTAAATCCATCATTATATCCATCCATGAGAGGTGTGGATGGAAAAAAGGATAACAATAATTCGTGAGGTGGTAGTCCACCATACACACAAATGATGATTTCATATCACATTTTATGGATATAGATATGGTTTTAGCTCATTTCTTAAACATAATAGAACCTATTTATATGAATGATAATTATATATGTAACACCCTGAGATTTTAAGGTATAGATTCTTTTTTTATATTCTTTGATGTCTTGTGTTGGATGCTAAACCAATATTATATTATTCTATTCACAACACCATATTAGCTTTCCGTATATGAAACAATATTCATGGATTTTGATACACTCAAGAGCGACCTTCCACGATTGCAAGCATTGTATGCCATACCGAGTTTCACTAAACAATAATATATTGATAAAATATTATTATGGGATATAAACAAGATGTTAAGAATAGTTTTAACCACATCTTGAATTTTATATAACCTTAACATTCATTTTACATATTTTCTAGACATGATATATGAACAAGTTCATTTTTTGGGATAAAAGAAGAGTATTTAACAAAATGTAGTATTGATGACTTTTAATGTCACATCCTTTTTAAATCTAGTTATTTGGAATTTTATATATTTTAAAAAAATAAACTACTTTTTTGGATGTGGTACATAAAATTTTACGTATTTTTAATTTTTGGTATTTTTTTAATGAAAATATTATTTTAATGACTGGTGAAAATAATACATTTTAATTCAAAACTACATTTTTATGTAATTTATTTATATAGTTACATTATCTTTTTATTGGTTTTAAAGTGTAATTGGATTATTTTTTTATCATTTAATCCAAAGTTGGTCATTTTAAGTAATTTCCCATTGAAATTGGACATAAAAACATGTAAATATTTTGATTGTTATTTCTTCATAAAAACCAACATTTTCGTTTTGACAATGAGAATTATTTTTAAATTAATTAAGGAAACATTTTTTTTTGAATTTAGAAAAATGGATTCCATATTTTGAATTAGATGGTTAAAATTTAGTAAAAATTTACCTTTTTTTGGTCATTATGAATAAAAACATCAATAATTATTTTATTTACCATGGTTAAATGGTAAATCTGATAAATAAGGGTAAAAAAATAATATTATAATACTATTAAACCACCCTAAAACATGTCATAATCTAATTGGATGAGATATTTCAGACAATGGGCATCCTTGGGACGATTTTTGGACCCCATGGGACCACTTGGATGTGAAAATAACATTTTATAAGAATTAATTTAGAGTAATGAGAAATATGACATAAACTTGTATCTTCTTAATAAAACAATTTTAATATGTGTTTATAAAGAGGATAAATTCAACTATAAATATAAATTTTAAGGATAATAATATTTCCTATTTCATGTTATTTTATTTATAAATTTTAGAAGCCAAATAAATATCTTTATTTATGACACAATGATAATGTAGTTATTACTTTATTAATAAATGATTTAAATAAATGGGACTAGAAATAATAAAATAAATTTATTTTGAAACTTTTTATTCTATGAATGGATTTTTTTTGTGATTATAAATTTTTATATTTAATGTAATGATGTTTTTTTGAAATAATCATGTTGTTATGGATTTTTAAAAAGTCATGACATGAATAGTATAAAAATTCACATAAATGAGTTTTTAAAACAAATACTATTTTATTAATTGAATAATAGTTTTAAAATATAATATTTAGAAACATGACATAGATAATGTTTAAAATGTAATTAATGAACAACTTGATGTTATATTGGTATTATATAGTAATTATATTGACCATATAGTTTGAATATACAAGAAGACACGTTAAGAGTTAAATTAGTTAACAAAGGGTTAAAGCTAAAATATAAGGTTATATTTGAGACATATACATGTCTAAAATCTATTGTTTGAGAGTATTTCAACCCATATGCGTCTTAGTCACTAAATAAATCAATTTTTAGCTATTTTAACCCGAAAATATTTTTATATCCAAATAATATTTCATGTTTTCCCTAAAGTTCCCCTCACCTCTCATATGAAAGGGAACCTCGCTTTCTCTATAACTCACACCTCGAAAGACTTTTGGTTTGGCCAAAACTTGACCATTTCTCCATAAAACCTCCCTTAATTCATCCTATAGGCCTAATGTTTGGAAGAGAGAAATCCTATGTAGCCCTTTTTTTCATATCAAAAGGAAACACCCGAAAAAGAGGTAATCGTTTTATCCCTTCTTTAGAAGTTTGTCTCTTCTTCTATCTTTTTTATATAATGATTCCATAATAAAATAACAAATTAAATATATGATAAATTTAGATATATTATTATTATTATGGTACAATAGTATACCTCCTTTTATCCATCCTAAGAATAACAATACCACCATGCGTGCGTGCGTACAACTTACCGTCTCCACGATGTGGTGTAATTTGTTATTCAAAAATACTTTATCAGTATTTGTATAATGATGAGTATAATGGATTTAAATAATTAATATAACATTATAATTATTATATAAAATTAATATACCAAAAAATTACATACCATTTAACCGTCAAGATAATGATATCATCACTTGTGCGTACGTATGACCTACCATCTCCACGACGCGGCGTGATTCGTTCTCCATGTTAACAATTCAAGAATGATTAAAAAATTTATATGAAGATTGAAAATTATTAATATAAACATAATTTCATATATAAAGTACATCCTATTTATAAAAATCATGGATTACATGACTTCACAGGAATAGGAAAACAAAGTAGTTATCCCCCTAAATAATTTTAATATAGAAATACTATTTAATTGATATAATAGGATCATATATGATATAAAAAATATGGATATGGTTCTATTATAATTTAATAACATTATTTATACATTATAAAGGAGGTTACCAAACACTCAACTAGTGAAAAGTACAAGGTAAGGGATAATTTTTCAATCTCATTTTTATCCGATATTGTTTATACATAAGTATTTTCCCAGGATATATTTATCATCCTTGTCCATGTTTTCTAAAAATCTTTTCATTAGAAGTTTACTATTCCTCTCTATTTTTTTAATGTGATTTTTACCCTTTTTTTACATTTACTACATTGTATGGAAGGAATCTTTCTTTTATTTACCATACGAGGTAAGTTTTTACTTTTCCGAAAAAAGTACAAGAAGAATATTTTTTCTTTTATGACAGGAATAGATTTTTATGTTTTCATGATGCATTTTTTCCATGAAACATCCTATATTCTATTTCATGTTTATTTTCAACTAAAATATTTTCTTTTAAAATCCCTTGGCATTTTTTGAAAATAAAATTTTTTAATATAAGAAAGGATTTTTTCCATAGAAATTACGCTCAAGTGTTTTTTGAAAATTATTTTCAATCTAAGATGACATAGGGTTATGATTATATCCCTATTATTAATTTTATTTTATTGTTTTTATGATGGAATTATATTTATTAAATCCATTTATCTTATAAAAATTATTTTATTATGAAATTCGGTTTAAGAAACCCATTTCATTTCATGGGTTAGGCTATGGTGAATGTTTTTATGTTTTGTGGGACATGAAAGACTGATTTCATCAGGAGATAGGTGGGACCTATATCTACCACAAATGAATTGGGTAATGGTTTATATCTCAGGAGATAGACATGACTAGAATGAAATATAAATATGGTATAATAATGCATCACTGGAACGACAAGTAAACCAGGTTCAATAATGGAATTTATCCACTATGACTATCTTGGCAGAAATTCCTTGGATATTATGGAAATAATATTATGTGCATATTAGTTTGCCATGATTACATGTTTTATTCCAATTCTATTCTATCATGTTTAATGTTTTTTGAAGATCTATGCCTTACATAATGCTAAGATTTATTTCATGACTCCATATTTTGATGTTAAAACATTATTCTCATGTTTTTACGTTCAAATGTTTATGATTTGTTTTATGTTCTTTAAATTTACCATTACTAAGCATCTAAGCTCACCCATTTATATGTTTCATTTCACCAAGATATAAAGAAAGGTTTTAGGTAGGAAAAAGGGGGAGATCTTTATGAGATATGTTGAAGATCATTCACCATGTTAGAAGATGATGTTCCGAGTTTCTAAAGACACTAAACTAATAAGGTCTTTGTGTGTTTTTTTGTGTCATGTATTAAGTATTTAGAAAATAAAAAGTAATCTCTATGTACGTCTTTCTTGGTTTTTTAGAGTTGGTATTAGAGAAAAGGATTGTATTACCTTTGGAAACAAGGATGCGAAAACATTAGTGAGATACCTATAGATATTTCTAGGGGATGTATAGGGATGTCCCTAAGGGTATGTATAACTATAGGTTATAGTAATATACCTATAGTAATGATCATGAATAACCTAGGATTAAAACTAAGATGTTAGAGATTGAAATTTCACCCATGATTATATTGTATTCCTAGTATGATTTTTTCCACTCACACTATTCTTTTGGATTTTAGATGATGGTTGGAACCTGATGGAACCATGTTAATGATCAATCCACTTGGAAATGCAATGATTTTACTCATGAACAACCAAATGATATGGGATATGGAATGAAAATTATTATTTCTATACTAAAATAAATTATGAATCATTCTGGACTTCCTAATGATTATATAAGGGAGAAAAATTCTATTGAGTCCTTTGTGAGGAAAAATCCACCTTCTTTCAGTGGGTCTTCTATTCCACTTGTTGCAGAACAATGGATCACTACAATTGGAACGATATTTTCCATCCTTTGATGTTCGAAACATGAAAAAATTATTTTGTCTATCTATTGAGTAGAAGGTGAAGCAGACTAGTGGTAGACTCTAATTAAGAATACAAGGTAGAAAGATTAAATTGAATCCATAGAATAGGACAAGTTCATGAAATTATTTCTCTATATGTAATTCCATCATTTTCTTCAATCAGTTATGGAAAATGAGTTCTTTATTCTTAAAAAAATGGATGTTGAATCTGTCAGTACATATGAGGAAAAGTTTACAAGACTTTCAAGGTATGCTTCTGGCCTTATCATCCAACCTAAAATTAAAGTTTATCGATTCTTCAATGTATTAAAACCTAGTCTTCGAAAGGAATCAGCTATAATTGAATTCAGTAAATATTAATAGATTGTGCATTGTGATATCATGGTAGAACTAGACCTTGGTGTTACATATCCATCTCATGGTTTTTACAAGAAATGAAATATGGAGTTCAAGGGAAAATCTCAAAAAAATGGTGAAAATAAGATGAATGTTTTATTATGCTCAATGTTTGGAAATAAGCATAGTGGATATTGTCTTAAAGGGACTAGAAAATTTTTTAATTGTGGAAAATACGGTCATCGAGCTATTGAGTGGAGATGTAATAGGAAAAATAATGATAATAATGTAAATAGAGAATAGACTATAGAGAACGCACAACCAACACTTCAATGCTACAATTTCAAGGAAATAGGGCATTAAGATAGCCAATTCCCTAATATAAGGGTTAATGATGATCGACGTCATCAACCTCTTATGTAAAAAAATGTGAAGTCACATATGATCACTATTAGAGATGTTAAGTATAAAAATGAAGTGGTGTAATGATTATTTTTTTATGTAATGGGATTACAAAATAGTGTTTTGTAATCTCATTTATAGTATTATGGAATATTGGAATATCTATGTATTGGTCTATTGTGGTTTTCAATAATTATATGGTACCGATAACCATGAAAAAATGTTGAAATCATTATGGAAACCACAATATATACACATAATGAAGGGATAAGAAGATAATGAGATATTTGATAGTATTAATGATTTGATAACTAATACAAGGAAAAATTGATATTGTGTTTAGTGTATATAGAATTTTTTATATTTTTGTGTGTGTGTGGAAATAGTTAATTTTGATAGAATGCATGTTTTCACTAAGGTTCCATGGTAATTCATGTAATTATCAAATTTCAATAGAATACATGATCAATTTATTCACTTGTTTGGAATGAGACAACCAAGAATTGAAAAATGAGATATGGGAGACAAATGTTAAGTCAATTTAGTTCACCTCTTTGTAATGTTTTATATTTTCAGTTTTTGGAAGGATTTTAATATTATCCATTTATGGATAGTATAAGTTATATTCTGATTGACTTTTTTTAAGATTAATGTATTATATCACTATAGGGGGACTTATGAATATTTTATAACCTATTCAACCATTTTTGTTGATACAGATGGAATTAATTTTAATTCTATCACATCATCTGCTACCAATTGAAGAATGAAAAATTCAACGTCATTTATTTAAATATGAGATGAAGTGTAAATTGTTTAGGGAATGACCAATTGTGAGATTTTACTAAAATAAATTAATTATATCTCATCATAAAAAAATTCATCACCTTCTAGAAAAATATCTTGAAAACAAAAATGATATATTAGTACCTTTTTATTCGTTGAAAAATATTGTCCCTTAAATCATCGCAGATTTATGTCTTTATGGTAGTTAACTTTCTCCAAACCTTATTATCTATAACTATCCATCAAAACATGATAGTTATATTTCTCTCCATATCCATGTTTTCATATCCTAATGATGTTATCCTATATGGAAACCCAGTGATGAGTTTTTTGGGTAAATGTTATGTTTGTAACTTTCCTTTTTAAAATGAAGTTTTTCATTCCTTTTTACGATGTGGGTTTACATGAAAGAAACATTCAAGTATTAAACCATTTATAACCTCGAAAAATTTGGAGGGAGAAATTTGTTTTAAGGGGGGTAGAATGTAACACCCCAAGATTTTATGGGATATATTATTATTATTATTATTTAGGAAAGAAATATTTTATTAATGGTTAATATCAGCAGTCGTACACAAGCAGAGCCAAGAAGGGAAATTGTCCAGCCATAGTTTGTTGACATCGAAGGGGCCTGAGGCCGCCAGCTGATGGGCCACATTGTTTCCTTCCATTTTGGTAAAGGAGAAGGTGCAGCAAGAGAAGCCTTGGTGCATCGAGCGGATGCTTCTGAAGATAAATCCAAAGGCCTGGAGTCCAGCGTCAACGTGTTTAATAGCATTGACAACTGAAAGGCAGTCAGAGTCGATGATGATATTAGCCCATCCATATTCCACAGCGAGCATCATTCCTGCCAGAATGGAATAAGCCTCAGCAACTTCAGGTTCCCAGAAGGCATGATGTGGTTCATATTTTGATGCAATGATCTGCCCCAGATGATGTCAATCCTGGAGGCCGAGAGCAACTAGACCATCCTTGGGGACAGAAGCGTCCATGTTAAGCTTTAGAATCCCTTCCTTTGGGGGGGGGGGGGGGGTCCAGTGAGGGGAACAGGAGGGGGAAACGCCTGGCATAAAGTGTCCTTTTCATTCCTTCCAGCCCTCAATCCATGAAGTATCTTGTTCAATCTAGAACTCGGGAGGCTGATGAACATGGTGGAAAACTGAATTGTTACGCTGAACCCAAATGATCCAGGTGAGGGTGCAATGGGAGCTTTCATCAGACGATGAAAGAGGGGAACACCAGCACATCAGAAGATCGGGGAGGTCAGAAGAAATGTCCAGTGAAGCATCTGAAGCCGAGTCACATTTATTCCAAATTTCCTTGGCTCCCAAGTAGTGAAAGATGGCGTGACAAGGGGTTTCATAAATATTCATGCAAAAAGGGCAGGATTCAACACTGGCCATATGTCAGAAAACAAGGAGGCTCATGGTAGGGAGGGTGCCCGTGCACACCTGCCACCAAAACTGGTGAATATTTGGGGGGACGTTGAGCTTCCAAAGAGCTTTCCAGGGTCCCTCATCTCGGTCGCGAGAGTGAATGCCAAGAGCCGGTCTGTATCTAGATCTCACCGTGAACTCTCCTGAAGAATCATTGGTCCAAAAAATATGGTCAGGGCCGGCATCAGGGACCTAGGGGATGCTTAGAATAGTTCATTAATCTCTTTCATTAAACCATTCCTGGATCTTTTCCACACACCATCCAGGGCCCAGGTCTGAAAAGAGGTAGTTGACAGTGGCGTCTTCAAGACATGGTTGAGCAGGGGATGTAGACCGCACACCATCCTTATCGAAAATCCAGGGATCAGTCTAGATGTTGACGGATGAGCCATTTCCAATCCTCTAGCCCAGTCCTTTTTCCAGGAGATTTCGGGCCCCCAAATACTTCTCCAGAGGAAGCTAGGGCGGGGGCCAAGAAAGGATCCCCGTAAGTCCGTGTGGGGAAATTACATGGCACGGAGTACCCGCGCACATAAATATGATGGATGGATTAGAAGGTGTCATCCTTTCTTGGACAATAGGGCGTCATTGACCAGCAGAAGATTCCGACTTCCCATCCCTCCCTCCGACTTATGTTTGCAGAGTTTCTCCCATTCCAACCAGTGGGGTCGATTTCTTCCATCATTTTTCCTCCACCAGAAGTTGGTAGTAAGTGAATGGATCAGGTTGAATATGGCTGCCAATAGCATAAACATCAACATAAAGTAGATGGGGATAGACTGAATGACAACTTTAATTAGGGTTCCTTTTCCAGATTGGAGATGCTTTTTGGGGTCCAGCCTTGAATTTTTTCCTTAATCCTATCCACCAGAGCTACAAAGATTTCTTTTTTGGACTAGCCAATCACTGTAGGGAGTACGAGATACTTCTGGTGTTTATCAGCCAAATGGATGCCTTTAGAATCACAAAGCTTAGCTCTCTTGGCAGAGGGAACCCCTGCACTGAATGAGATTTCTGTTTTATCATGGTTAGAAAACTGTCCAGACGCTCGCTCATATTGCTGGATTTCTTGGCTGATAACCTGGCATTGATTAACAGTGGATCTAGAGAAAAGGAGGCAGTCTTCAGCGAAGAAGAGATGTGACACTTGTGGGCTCTCACAGCAGACCTTTGCACCATGAATAGACTTAAAGGATGCAGCCCTGAAAATAATGTTAGAGAAAACATTAGCAACCAAAATGATGAGAAAAGGGGAGAGAGGGTCTCCCTGGAGCAGGCCTCGGGTTGGGGTGAATCCTCTGGTGAGCTTCCCATTGACCTTGATTCTAAAAGATATGGTCGAGATGCAGTGCATGACAATTTCTATCCATTTAGTGTAGAAGCCAATTCTCAGCATCACAACTCTAAGGAACTTCCATTCCACTTTATCATAGGCTTTGGTCATATCTAGTTTCCAGTCCATGGTTCCTATTTTCACAGTGGAGCATGTTTTCATAGAGTGGAACACTTCATGGGCCACAATTTCATTATCAGTAATCAGCTGCTTGGCCAAAAAGGTGCTTTGGTTTTTGGTGAATATATCAGGAAGCCAAGGACGCAGCCGATTGACATGTATTTTTGAGAAGATCTTATAAGAAACATTGCAGAGGCTAATAGGTCTAAAATCATGGATCGTCTGAGGTTTCTTGATTTTGGGGATGAGGAAGAGGACCGTTTCGTTAATGGCGTAAATGCTTGTATACCCCTCCCAGATATTTTTTTATCATTTTGAAGATGTCAGTACTAATGATGTGCTAGTATTATTTAAAAAATTAGGAGTAAAAACCATCTGGTCCCGGGGCTTTAGTGGGGTGGATATGATTCAACGCCAGGTGTATCTCATCATTTGTCCCATATTTTTTAAGTTTTTAGTTAATCTCCTCAGTGATCACAGTTTTGATACATTCTTCCACTTCAGTGGACATGAAAGGAGTCCCCATGGAGAAGATTTTCTGGAAATAGCCTACCAAAGCTTCGTGAATGCCATAGGTGTCAGAAAATTTGCTTCCATTAGGTTCTGAAAGGATCCTTAGCGAGTTTTTTCGGCGCCTAGAAGATGTTTTCAGGTGGAAATACCTTGTATTAGTATCACCCTCTTTAATATGGGTGTCACGCGCCCGCAGAGCCCAAAATCTTTCATTAACACGAAGGGCCCCGTCCGGCTCTCTTTGAGTGGCACCAATCCTTTAAATGTTTCCACTAGAAGGGGGTTGCATGAGTAAGTTGTGCAACTTATTTTCAAGGAAATCACAATGCCTATCAGGTTGGTGGAATTTCTTGGTGCTCCAAAATCTTAGGTCAGAAGCAACCTGTTGGAGATTGAGGCCAACATCTTCCTGGGAACCTGTCCAACTTGATCGGACCACCTCTTCACATTCCTGGTCTTTTACCCAGAATATCTCAAATATGAAGGGTCTACTGGGTTGTTGATTTCATTCTCCTTGCAAATAGTCAATGAGAATTGGGCAGGGATCTGAACAGTTAAGGGCCATGTGGCCAACATGAAACTTATTAAACAGATTTTTCCAATCAGTAGAACCTAGAAATCTATCGAAATGCTCAGTGATGCGTGTACCATCAATATTGCCATTGAACCAAGTTAAATGATTACCTGTGAACCCCAGATCAACCATGTTTGCCTTAGTGACCGCATCTTTGAATTTAGACATCGAGGCTGGGTGTCAAAATCATCCGCCTCTTTTTTCCTTATGGAACATCATCTCATTGAAATCACCTCTGAAGAGAATAGGGCTAGGTAGATCATGTCGCAACTTGCATAGAAGGTCCCATGACTTCTTCTTATCAGAATGGGATGGCCAGCCATAGAATCCCACAAAGCTCCAAGGTGGGTGCGAGTCAGATTGAATAGTCGCATCCACGTGGTGCATGGAGAAAGACAAAATTTAAACGTCAATATTGTCCTTCCAGAGGAGACAGAGGCCCCAAGAATGGCCTTGTCTAGGCACCAGAAAGCAGCCTTGGAAGCCACACTTCTGAGCAATACCATTGATGTCCTTGTTTTCCAGTATGGTTTCAGACAAAAAAACCATATTGGGGTGACTTTGAGCATAATTACGCTGAAGCATTCGAACCGTTCATGGGTTGCCAAGCCCATGACAGTTCCTGCATAACACAATCATTGCACTAGGCGGGGCTGGGTCTCGCCCGCCGCCGCCTTTGGATCCTCCAGACACAATTCTCCACTTTTAATTTTCCATCTTTTGGTGGGATTCCTCCTCGATTGGCATGTTTTGGTTTGTCGTTTCCTGGCCCCGGGGTTAGGGTCTTCCGTGTGACCATCACTTCCTCCCCGTTGCACCCTTTTCCACGTGCGACGGGTGATTGGGCCTAGCATTGGGGTTCCCGTCATTCCATGAGCCTCCATTGGTGTTTTATCAATTTCGGACGATTGTGGATCCGGATCCGGATATGGTGGCTTGACGTGCATCTGCATTGGCGTTGAGCATTGCCTTGGTGGTTCTTTTTGCCTCGTCTCCGACCTTGTGGATTGTTGAATTTTGTCCTTCAAATGGTTAGGATGAAATCCTACTCCCCTCTGAGTGGGATAGTTAGTGTTGGAGAAATCCGGAGGTCCTATCATAATGGCTTATCCAAGTGGAGGTTCCACCTGACTTGTATGTGCCAACGTGAGATGATCACGGTCCTTTTGTTTTTCTGTCTCAGGGATGAAAGCATATTTATTCATTTTTTCATAGATCCAAGGGCCATATTAGAGGGTGATGTCACTTGATCCACTCCTAGTTTTTGTGGAACACGTTCTTTCCTGGTGGCCAAGACAACAAAAAAAAAGAAGAATTGTGGAAGTTTCTCAAATTCAAAGGATATTCAGGTGTTGGTGTCTTCGATTTTCAGGAACATTCCCCTCATTAGGGGATATGATACCTAGATTTCCACCTTGATCTAAACCTTGGGGCCCCATTGTATTGGATCGGAGCCATCCCATTCAAGAAAGTGGCCTATATTGTCCCCAATTTCCCTCATTATGTGTTCCGTTCTAGCGTGGAGGGGGATTCCTTTAACTCGTATCCAGAAGGGGGAGTGGGTTAAATTCACTCGCTGGATATCATCTCCCCCTTTGAATTCCTCCATGAGGAGTAGTTTATTATCGAAGGACCATGGTCTTCCATGTAAGATTTTGTCTCTATCTATCTCATTAAAAAACTCAAAGATGATATGATTAGTCCCTGCCTTCCGAATAGCCACACCTGCATCAAGTTTCCTGATGGACTGGAGAGTGTTTTTGAGAGCCCCCTGATTAACCAAAATGTTTTCAATGAACATTCCAATAACGAGCAGAGACATGAGTTTTTTCATGAGTGGTTCTTCATTTCTCTATGCTACGATTGCCGCTTTTTCTTTATTAGTTAGGGATAGCCCCTTCCACTACATAACTAAATCGGATTCCATAGTGCAATTCAAGGGATGAGTGGACAATACTCATAAGGGGCTGACACCCTTGCGGATCCCAAACCACCCTCACTTCAAAAGACCCTGTCCAAAAAAGGGTCTTTGGAATGGAGCATTTTCCTCAGCCCCTTACGTTGTCCACCCACCTGAGACCGCCTCCCAAGCCTTTGCAATCAAAACAACCAAAAAACTGGTCATGTCCGATAACAGCGTCGCCCCCCCGTCTTCATGGAGAAACTCCCCACGGGAGGCCTTCACGGCTTCACAACGTCTCGGTCCTTCGCGGGTAAACATCGTCGGAGCCTCTCGATAATAACGTCGTGGACCAGCCACCGTGCAAACACGCGTCTCCTCCGGACTTCGCAAAAGATGATTCATGAACTGGCCTCTTCGGGACCTCGATTCGCGAACCAGAAACTGAGCACCACAGCCATTCGCGGTAGGTAATTCATGGAGAAAACAAAGCGCGAGCAAAAAAACACCTCGAAACAACACGTCCGGTGCTTCGTGACACAATTTCTTCGCGAATCGACCCCTTTGAGGAAGGTGCTTCGCGAATCCTCCTCTTCGCGAGCGTTCAAAAACGGGAAACCAACGCGGAGTGTGCTTCACGGATCAAACCCCAAACAGCGAAAAGTTCACACCAGCATGGAAATTGAAGCCACCCCCAATTCGTCCCCTATCTTTGCGAAGCCGTAACGAAGGCCAAAAAGGTGAGGGAAGCGACGAACAAATCTGTCCCAACAGGGATGATGGTGTCAGGAAAGATTGCTAGGTTCCCTGGAGGGCCGGATCTATGCCAGGAGGCGAGAGAAAACAAAAGGGAGAATTCTGACTCCCTTCAAGCCCTAGGGATGGCTCCAGGAACTGGTAGAGACTCCCGAAGGTAGACAGAGCAGTGACTTCACAGCGGGGGTTGAGGCGCAATGCAGAAGATGGGTAACAAAAACGAGCCACCAAAAACGCCGCAGATCCACCGCACTAGAGTATCAATAAATAACGATATATTGTTAAAATATTATTATGGGATATAAAATAGCTGTTATGAATAGTATTACCCACATTTTAAATTTCATATAATGATAACATTCATCTTATTTATATTCTATACGTTATATAATAACAAGTTAATTTTTTGGATAAAAGAAGTATTTTTCAAAAAATGCAGCTTTGGTGCCTTTTGAGGGAACCCACATTTTAAATAGATTTTTTAGCACATCTATATATTATATTTGAAAAATTAAAAATATTCTTTGGAACCATAACATAAAAATATACTTATGTTGAATTTTTTATATTTTTCTGTTAAAATTTATATTTTATTGAATAGTGAAAATACTGCATTTTAATTGAAAACTATCTTTTCATCTAATTTATTTATATAGATATATTATATTTTAATTGGTTTTATAGATTAATTATATTTTTTTATCATTTAATCCAATTTTGGTCATTGGAATTAATTTCCCATTGAAATTGGACATAAACACATGTCAATATTTTGATAGCTATTATTTCTTAAAAATGTGCTTTTTGGTTTTGAAAACGGAAATTAATTTTAAATTAATTTCATCAATGTATATGTTTTGAATTTGGAAAAATGGATTTCATATTTTAAATCATAAGGTTCATATTTTGTAAATAGTTACCTTTTATTTTCTGAAATTGTGAATAGTAACTTCGGTAATTATTTTATTTACCATTGTTAGATGGTAAATCTGGTAAATAAGGGAAAAAATAACAGTATAATAGTATTAATCTACCCTAACACATATAATAATCGTATTTTAATAGATATTTTAGACCAGTGGAATCCTGGGGTCGGTTTTGGGACTCCATAGAACCACTTGGATGTGAAAATCACATTTTATAAGAATTAATTTAATGTAAAGAGAAATATGACATAAACTTGTAACTTCATAATAAAAGAATGTTAATATTGGGAAAAATAAGATAAATTCAATATAAATAGTAATTGGAAATATTATAATATTTCTTACATCATGGTATTTTATTTATAATTTTTTGACAACAGATAAATAAATTTATTTATGAAACAATAATGATATAGTGATTACCTTATTAATGAAATATTTAAATAAATGAGATTATAAATTTTAAAATATATTTACATTGAAACTTTTTTATTTAATACAAGAATATTTTGGATCATTTTGACTTGTTATATTTGAATTAATGATGTTTTTTTGAATGAATCTTGTTCTTATGGATTTTTAAAAAGTCATGATATGAGTAGTATAAAAATTGACAAAAATGAGTTTTTAAAAGAAATAATAATTTATTGAATGATTTAATAGTCCTGAAATTATAATATTTGGATAAATTACTTATATTATGTTTAACATGTCATTAATTAAGAACATGAGGTTTGATTGTATTTTTCAGTAACTATATTAACCATATATTATGAATATACATAATGAAATGGTAAGAGTTAAATTAGTTAACTAGGGGTTAAAGCTAAAATATAAGGTGAAATTTGAGACCAAAACATGTCTAAAACCCAATATTTGAGTGGTAATTGACCCATACTTATCATATCCTATAAATAAATCGATTTTAAGCTATTAGAAACTGAAATTTTTTTTATAACATTTCAATATTTCATGATTTTTTCTAAAGTGTCCCTCACCTATCTTATAAAAGGTCACATCCCTTTCTCTTTAACTCATACATCTAATGCATTTTGGTTTTTCCAAAACCTACCCATGTAAACTCTTAACCTCCCTCAATTAATCATAGTGGAATACCATTGTGCATAGATACATCCTTGGGATCCCTTTTGTTCAAATCAAAATGAAACACCCTAAGAAGAGGTAATTGTTTTATCCCTTCTTTCAAAGTTATTTTCTTTTTCTACTTCCTCTTTCAATGTTGATTCCATACTAAATTAGTAAATATGTTATATAATACTTTTTGAGATGTTATTATAATCATAGGACAAACTTATTGGTCCTTTTATCTATCATACAAATAATAATATCATCGTGTGTGCGTAAGTACGGCATACCGTCTCCACGTTGTGGTGCACTTTGTTACTCAAAAATAATTTATTAGGACGGGTATAATGTTGAATATAATGGATTTAAAAAATAAATATAACAAGATAATTATTATTTATAATTAATATACAATCCAATTTCATTCTATGTAACCATCAATAGAATGATATTGTCACTTGTGTGTATGTGCAACCAACCGTCTCCACGATGCGGTGAGATTCGTTCCCCATGTTAAAAATTCAAGAATGATTATAAAATTTATATTATGGGCGAAAATAATAATTATGAACGTTATTTAATGGATAAAATACATCCTATACATTAAAATACTAACTTATATGACAAAACATGAATGAAAAAACGAAGCAGTTAACACCCAAAATGATATTAATATTGAAATACTATTAAAATGATATAATTGGATCATATAGGATCATATATGATATCATAAATATGGATATGGTCCTGGTATAATTTTATAACATTATTTTACCATTATAAAAGAGATGAAAACATGCTCTACTAATGAAAATTACAATCTAAGGGATAATTTTTCAATCTCATTTTTATGTGAGATTGTTTATACGTAAGTATTTACTGGGAATATATTTAACATCCATGTCCATGTTTTCTAAAAATATTTTCCTAAAATATTTTTTTATTATTCTATGTGTGTTTAAAATTATTTTTACCCATTATTTAATTTTCCTTCATGGTATGGATGGAATCTTCCTTTTGTTCACTATACGAGATACTTTTTGACTTTTCTAGAAAACGTATATAGGGAATTTTTTTAATTTATACGACATGAATTTCATTTAAATTTTCACGATTAATTAATTACCTGAAATTTCCTATATATTATTTCATATTTATTTTCAACTAAATTCATTTCTTTTAAAATTTCATGGCATTTTAAGAAAGGAAATTTTATTAAAGAATAAACGATTTTTCATTCGGAATTAATCTCTTGTGTTTTATCAAAATTATTTTCCATCTAAGATGAAATATGGTTATGTTTATATCACTATTATTACTTTAATTTGATTGTTTTTATGATGGAATTATTTTTATGAAATTTATTTATCATATATGGATTATTTTATCATGAAATGATGTTTAAAAAACCCATTTTATTACATGGGTTATGCTATGGTGAATGTTTTTATATTTTTTGGAATATATAAGAATGATTTCATTATGGTATGGGTGGGACCTAAATCTTCCTCCAATTCATTCGGTAAAGGTTTATATCTCATGACATAGACATGAATAGAATGAAATATAAATCCAGTTCAGTAATACATGACTGGAACGACATGTAAACTTGGTTCATTAATGGACTTTGTCTACTATGTTGGTCTTGGCAGAAATGTCGTGGATATTATGGAAATCATATTATGTGATTATTATTTTTCCAAAATTACATGTTTTATTCCAATTCAATTTTATCATTATTAATGTTTCTTTATGATCTATTCCCTACGTATGGCCATCATTTATTTCATGACTCTATATTTTTATGTTTAAACTTTATGTTCATGTTTTTATGTTCTAATGTTTATGGTTTGTCTTATATTATACATGTCTACCCTTATTGAGATTTTGAGCTCACCCTTTTAGATGGTTATTTTCACCAGAATATAAATAATGGTTTTAGGTAGCAAAAAATAACGTGAATATCTTTATGGGAGATCTTGAATATCTTTCACCGTGTTAGAAGATGATGTTCTGTGTTTCCAAAGACACTAAACTAATACGGTCTTTGGGTATATTTTTTTGTCATGCATTAAGTATTCTAAAAATGAAAAGTAACATCTATGTATGTCAATCTTGTTTCGTTAGAATATATTTATATAAAAATGGTTTAATTATAATATATAAAGGTGGATGAAGAAATAAAATAGAATTATTGATTTGGGATGTTTCCTCTTCTTCAGACAACATTTTTATGTTTTCACGTAAACCATTACTAGTTTTTCTTTCTTACCAAACGAAGTCTTCTAGGATAAGAAGATGGAATTAATGAATTTATTTTTACATTTATTCTTTGTGCGAAATTTTTTTTATGTGTTATGTAGATAGGACAGGGGTGACTTATTATAATTGAGGTGAATAGAACATTTTTAATTTTTTAAAATAAAAAAGAATACATGTGTTTTTAATCTCTCAAAGGATCTAAAATTTTACATTAATGAAAATTTTAGATTATAAGTTTGATATATGATGATTAAATGGGGTTTGGACATGTTTTGTGCCATTTTAACATTTATCTATTCAGTTTAACCGCCCCCCTGATTAACCATGTTTACATTAACCCCAGTAAAAAATTATTTCAGTTTTTATTATTCGTAATGGAAAAAAATTAAGTCTCCCTTTTTACATAATATAAATTTCTATGAGTCAAAAAAATCATTTTTTATAAATTCAACTCATAGAATTGGGAAATTTAAATTTAAAATTAAAACCCCATAGGTAATAAAAAGAAGTTGTCTAAATAGAAAAGAGTAAAATGTTTTAAAAAAAATTACATAGAAATTAAATATAAAATTTATTCCAATGAAGAAATAGTATTAATATTAATTTATTTGAGATAATTTTACTTTTAAAAAAAATTTAAATTTTTTTAATGTTTTAAAAGTCATTAAATGAAATGAAAATTCATAATAAAACTAGAACGCTTCACTATTCATTAATGATTTTTTCTTATTTGAAAATTATAAAATATTTACATGAATATTATTTTAAAATGATCATTTAAAAAAAGTATTCATTTTTAATAATAAAATAAAAAAATGAAATAATATGGTAAAATAAGAAAAAAACTATTTTTAGAAAAAATCTATTTTATAAATAAAATTTGATTTATTTTATATCTTATCTTGAAAAAAATAAGATAAATATCACAAGTTAAATAATAATATTTAAATATTATTTCATGTTTCATTTAAACATGGGGTTGCATATAATGAAAGATAAACACAATATTGCATATAACAAAAGATAAACATGGTTTTTCATGTAAAAAAGATATCGAAAAGATTAAATTTTTTTTAAGGTAAAATATTTCACAAAATCTTTTGAGGTTATAGATATTTCAATGGAAATATGATAGTTTCCATCCATGTTAAGACTATTGGTTTTTTAGACTAAATTATAGGTAAATTAATGTTGTTTTACTGGATTTTAGAGTACTTATTAAAGCGTGAATTGTTTGATCATGGTCAATATGGACCATGATTTTAAACCTATCAAACATATTTCTTGTGGTAATGGTAATTAGGGTGTAAATTTGTTGAAAAGAATATCAAATTTACCCATAAAGTATTTCTACATGACACAGATCCTAAAACAAGATTGATGCATGATTTGACATACCATGTGACCAAAACATTTTTGTGCTAAGGGAAGATAGTATACTAGAAAAATTTTGTCAACTATGAATCCAAAAAATGTTTGACTATTTTTAATTATCCTAAACTCCATTTTAGTATTGTTAAACCTCCAAATTCATGAATTCATCATCTTATTCCTAATCCACTCAAAACCATGGATTACTAATGATTAATAATATTATTTTACAAACCTCATTATGTGTTTTTGTAGATATATGGAGATTAGATTTTGGGAATTTAATGTATGTACTCATTTTCCTTCCATTATTCAAGATCCTATCATATTATCTCTTCTTCATTTCTACAAGGACATAAACTTAGGAAATAATGGCTATATTAGATGATAGGTTCTTAGTTTGGTGGAAAGTCAACTTTAGATCTAGAAAGTTGAAAGTTATTTTTTTGGACAATTTCCAAATCTAGAATAAATGGAGGATCTTGAAGGGATTTATAATTATGAAAATATTTGATGAGAATGTTAGTGTCTTGGATGATTCTTTTAAACATTTTTTGATTGCTTTTGTGTTGTATATGAGGATGTATTGCTTCATTCAACTAGATATCCTCTCCAAACCTGTACGTTATATGCTTATAAGGTTTCAATTTATTGTTTACATCCATATTTCCTTTACATTTCATATTTCTAGTAATACTATATTATAATTGTGTATAACCTCCTGATTTTATGGGTTTAGGTAGAAGGGGTATAGACCAAGTGACCCTTAGGCTAAGAAATGAGGTGACCGTGAGGATGTAGATCCACAAAAAGTGAACTTATGAACATAGGGTGTATTACCATCAATTGGAAACATAGTCCCCACGACGAAATTATAATTGTTTTTTGTACTTAGGTACCCTTGTATGTACTTTATTGGGTAATGATTTTTATATAGTCTAGATATTTTGTGTAAAATCCAATTGGTTTATTATGAACATTGTGGCTATGATTATGAGAAGTAACCCCTTGTATCATTGGAGAGATCTTCCTCATGAGTGGTGAGTGGAGACCAATAATGGGTTCTGGATTATGCTTATGGATATTTAATCCCTAGATATATTAGGATTTCGTGAGTTTATTGAAACAAATAATTGATCGGTGTTCCATAAATACATTGGATGATACATTGCATAGGTCTCAAGCATTTCCTTAGAACATGTCCATGGGAACAAAATAGGTATTTGTTGAGAGTTAAATCTATCTATTTGGGTTCAAGGTTAAAGAAAAGACTATGAGATATAATACCACAATGTTGTGACATTTTGTGTTAATACTTGTGATCATGGAGAAATTTTTAAGAGGAATCCATGATAGTCTTATGTCAGGTGGTATGTAAGATGATATGACATGAGTGGATACTAAAGTGTTATGATGAAACATTTGAGGTGGAGATAATTTTATCTTATTTTGAAAATTATGTGTGAAATCATTATAGTGATTGGTGTTATATTAATTTTTTGTATGAAAACCTTTCTGTGGTCCTTAGTGGATGTGACATGCACCATTGTGTGTGAGATACCCTTGGCAATGGGCATGGTTTCCTAAGACCATGGTGCATGTTCCATGCACAAGGGTTCATGAGATTCACTATTTTCTTCATATATATGTTCTTAGAACATGGTGCATGTTCCAATAACCATTATGCATGATATACCCTTAGACCTTGATAGAGTTTACTTATACATTGGTTGAATATGACATGCATCGACATGCTTGTGTTTCACTTGGTCTTTATTTTTTATAACATGCATTGGGGTGTAGGTGTTTTTGTTTCCATTATATAAATTTAATGATATGTTATAACTAGTGATCTTATGTTGACCATGAGAACTATGTTTTATGTGTTAGTCATATGGGTGTTTTTGTAGCCCATGAGACCAATATATAATTCATAATGACAATAGTACACCCATGTTTCTTCTTATCCAATGTTTTATTTGGATGACTTGTACTTGTATATGGATAAGTACTCTCATGATGATATTATTTGTTCTTACTTATATGATACTCATCATTATGTGTTATTTTTAGTCCTTTGGAAGTATTACTGATCATTTTCTTAATAAGTGGGATATAATTTTATGTTTATCCTTTAGAGTGGGAGTGTTCATGACTTTTGATGATGACAATGATGTACATAGACACATGGTGGGGGCATCATGACCTTCCATCTAGACCCATGGTAGTAGTAGTATAGGTACTAAATTGTCAATCCTTAACCCTTGGAATTAATTATATGTAATAGAATTTTGGAATGACCTTTGGATAAGATGGAATTTTATGTCCTTGTGGTGAAACCCATGATAGAGGTTGGATGCAACAACTGTGTGTCCTAATCTGACTAGATTCTTATTGATTAAGGAGAGAATACTTCATCACAGAAGTGGCTCATTTTTTCTATTGAGAAGCGTTGTGGTTAGATTATTATACTGAGAATAATTGATGCTATATCCTAAAATTGTGAAATTTTGTGACACATAATACCTTCTTATAGAATAGAGATGAAGTTGGTACGACTGGGTTCTTGGATACTTGGATAACATACATCCACATGAAACATTATTTTTTTATTTCCTATGTATTTATATTATCATCATACAAAAAATTATAAATATGTTTGTTAGGGGTTCTTGGAGATACCCTATAGATTTATTAAACTCACACCCAGTAAGGACACCATGATTCTTGTGTACATTATACATTCTCTTTTTAGGTTGATCACAGTGATGTAAAGTCATTCGAGATGTGGTAGCTCAGTGTGTGTGTGGAGATCAATATTGTTTTGGAATCATAGATTTTGTTGAGTCTACAATATAGTTTAGTTTTTGATATATCCCTAATATATATATATATATATATATATAGAAAAGTAATTTTCATGGATCAGTGGTATATCATGTTCAATATTATCATTTTGTATAACATTATTTTTATTGATATTTTGTACATCCTAATGGCCATGAATTTATTATATGATTTGGTTATTTCCAATTTGATTTACTCTGATCGGAGGGTATAGTCTCACCTTTCCATAATACAGAACCAAATTGAAAGTAGGAAATTTCTTCTATATGGGACACTCTGGAGGAAATGTGTAACTCTAGTATAAACCCGATGATTCTTGAAAGGGTGTTATATTTTGAAATTGTTTCCTTCATTTTTAAAAAAATATGAGGTCCTAACAACATCCTCCCTCTGAAATAACGTTTTTAAATTAGTTCTTTACATCTATTCTATCATAAATAATCAAATTATTCCATTTAGATACTAGAGAGGAAACATTTATTATATGAGAACTCAACCAGTGGAAGTTGTTAATCTCTATTTCTGTTGAATTTTATTGATCAACATCATAACATATTTTTTGACTTTTTAACTATCCGTTTTTACTGAACACCATTTTCATGATGACAATCCATGATAATATTCATGTTTATATCCCATCCTTTATAAATACTTCCCCGAAATTTTGAGGTAAAAATTGGATCTCAATCAGATACAATTGAGATTCCTACTCCATGAAGCCTTACCAAATTCATTGTGAATATTGTATAATGTTTATTAGGTGATAAATATTATCAAATAGTAATTAAATGGTTGGAATTTAGGTGGGGATTATTTATAAATAAAATGGATTTATAGAATTTATAGAAATTAAAATTACCTACAAGGAAATTCATTGTTATGTTCTCTAATATCTGTATTTTTATAGGCAACAGTTACATCATCACCTTAGATTTATGATGTATAACCTTTTTAGGTTTTCATACAAATCATCTAGATATATTCTCTAGAATCTCTCTTTTCATGATGACCATTAGAGATGATTATTGATATCTCTACTCATATTTGTTATTCAGGATAGATAATTAAAGATTATTTAGGTTCATCGTCCAATGGATACATCATTAATTATGGTATTAAAGAAACAAATATCAATTTCATAATTTTTATAATTATATTATTGTCAAAGGTGAACTCTGGAATATTTTTCACCTTCTTTTACATCTTTATATCATTTTTTACCTCCTCCATGATCTTAAAAATTGTGTATTGTTTATTATTCATTATGGAATTATAGTATCTCTCCACATAGATTATGATTTTAATGTAAATCCTATAAAAATATATTTCAATTGGGTCTCAATAAATCCTAATCATGGATAAAGTAGCATGATATTTACTACTTGAAGCATCATCCACCATGTTTTTCTTCTAAGGGTTGTAATGTATAGAGTACTCATAGTTTGGGATAGAATCTAACCCACTCCATTGATGTTATTTTATCTAATTATATGTGAATATGTGATTTATTTTCTTATAATTAGTTTATATTATAGACTTTACACCATTTTGACAAGTATGCGGTATCTTTAATGAAAATATTCCTACAATGTTCTCCAAATCAATCGTAGGATATATTTTTTCATGGAAAATCAATAAACATGATTCATAGGAACCAATATGTCATTTTATATTAGAAAAAATCCAAATCCATTCATTGATACATATATGTATATAAAAATAATTATCTTTTATAGGTTAATGTGAGTGAAGGCATATTGATTAACCTTTTCTTAAATTCATTGAGATTTCGTTTACATTACATTATCTGAAGATTCCCTTTTGAGTTAGATTTGTTATTTGATATTACATTCCTGATAAATTTACCCAAAAGAATCTATAGTGTCCTTCCAATCCATGTAATAATTGGATCACTATTATAGTAGTGGTTCTGGTCCATTTATCAATTAATTATATCATATTTTGATCAATATAAATTACCTCTCTTGTAATTACAAGACACACAAATGGTAACTTATGTTGAAATAATTCAGAGTTGCTAAATTTGGACAAAAATGTATCCTTTATCAAAGAATAAATCAAAATATTTAAATGAACATAAGTATCTTCTTCACTCATATAATATCTGTGATTATCATCTTTAACAACTACCAAAACTTTTATGAGGTATATTTAAGGACCCCATTCATCAAATCCTTGAGGATAATAGTGGAATTTATAGGTTTTAATGGGAACATTATGAATTTGCAGTGTCTATGTCTTATATAGAAGGGAATCGTAGATATATCATCCCTTTTAATAGTTAATTGGAAATATCCTAATTTATGTTCAATTTATGATAACTATTAAGATATAGTATGTTGCAAAAAAATCATCAATATGCTGTATTTAATACCTATTCTTGCTCATGATCATATTATGTTCATCATAATCAATTAAAAGATGTACTAACCCACCCCCATATTGAAAAAGAGAAATGGGGCACCCAATAATGATGAACAACGTTATATAACACCCTTACCAAATTTTCATGGATATTCATTTTCTATTAATCAAATTTATTAATTTTATTATATTAGGAGTCTTATATATATATCATCAGATATAATTTTTAGGCAAAATAAACCTCTAAATCTGAGGGTGGACCATGTAAATATTACAAAAATACATCAAAATATTATTCAATAATAAATTTATAATGAATATTTTCCTTTTCATTAACTATTTTTTTAATATCCTCCATGATTGGGTATTGAGACTCATATAATGGAACAAACTTCCATATAGCGATTACAGTCAACCTCAAATTGATAGATGACTATTGGTTGATTTGGAATATGAAATTTGACATCTTATAGTCAAAATTTATATGAAATGTACTTTGGGAGAGTAATTACATGTTCAATACCATATCACATACCACCAATGGATTAATAATTATATTTTTATGAAATTTCATTACACAAACCAAAATTGGAGAGGAATAATATACCTTGGAAGTAATAATCACACTACCAGGTGTCTTAACCAATAATTCAATATCCAATGCTTGAAGAGGTAAAGTAATATTATTATAATATATGTTTGACACAAATGAATCCAAATATATGGATATAAATAAGATAATTATATATTTTGAGAGGTGATTAAGTTTTCCATTAACCGCTTAGTTATCATTAACCAATTTGGTTGTAGTGATTCCATTGGCTCTTCTTTGTTCCCATAGTCATGGAGTTTATCGAGTTATATTATCCCCTTTTTCCATTTTATTGGGGAATTGTCTCATATAATGAAAACATTTAACAAATTTGAAGCATAATATTGTTGGTGGTGAATTAGTTACATATTACTTATCCTCCATTGTATAGATTTATTTCTTAATAACTTTTAAAATGTTAAAAACTCTATGGAAAACCTTTACACACTTATAACATTTAAATACTCATTTAAATTAATTACCATAGTTTTTTTCTACATTTTCGACATGTATGTGCTTGAATTTTTATTCTTCTAGGTGATTTTGAGTTTTGAAGAACCTTCATTTTTGTCATATTATCTCTAAATACAATATAAGAGCCGCATATTTCCATTTCCACCTTATATGTAAATAATTGTTTTAATATCTACTACTGTCCAATTTGGATAATTTGGTTCATATATTTTGTTTTAGGACATAATTGAAATGATTTTGTGTTCTTTGAAATTCAATAATAAAACTAATTGGATACCTTGAAACTCTCATAAAGTTTTCTTCATATGGAACAATAAATTCATTCTAATTTTTCTTAATATCATGGAATTATTACTCTATTTTAATGTGGTCTATTTTAAGAGAATATATAGTCTTCAATATCATCCTAAACTTCTCAAATTCCCTTTTTGAACTTCCTCATTTAGACCCAAGTTATTTGTAAAATTCCACCATTACTCTGATTCAACATCCAACTGATAAAAAAAAAGAATACATATTCTAATTATGATCATTATAGAATCAGTGACATATTTTATATAATATTCATACATATGTAAATAATTAACAGATTAGGATACCTGATAATGGAAGATAGTTATAAAAAAATAAATTACTCAATACAATGTTTCTCCTTCCTTGGCATGTTCGATCTAGTTTGGGTAATTGTTTATATACTAGGATATAATTTCCATGATGGTTTAAACCCCATTTCCTATCACATTTGGTCTCTAATTAGTACTGTCAATACATTATCCATCAAACCAATTATTAATTTAATTCATGTTGGGTTTTTCTATCGACTAAAACAAAAAATCATTAGTTACTATATTAAGAAATAATTGTCAAATTATGAATTGTTATGATAATGAAAATAAATTATGACACCTTCATTTAATATTTTGAAATTTTAGGTTCATTTTATATTAATAGTATTTAGGTTTTATACACCTATTATTCATAACCTAGTCCCAAAATTTGATTAAACACCAATGAAATAAAATCAAAGGTTACCAAGCCATAAAGCATTTATATTTTGAAGAATTTTCAAAACATAATCTATTGATATAGTAAACAAACACACATACCCATAACCCAATGGTATACTAGATTCATTGAATTGCTATAAAAATTTACCAATTCAATATATTTCATGAATATCACCCACAAATAAATTTCTCAAATGTTATCAGTATAATATCAATATAAAATAATACTTTATATATTACCCAAGTAATAGAAACATACGAAAATTTCAACTATAACGATTAGTAAGAGAAAAAAATATCAATGATTCATATTTTGTTAAATAAAAAACATGAGAGAAAATATGAGCATGAGAAAAATATAGGTTTGAAAATAACAAGGATTCGTAATATCTATCCACAAGGAATGACACAAGGATAAATAATATCAATGGATAATACTTATACCATTAAATAAGAATTTTGAAACATGAGACAATAATAATGAGACTTGGAGTATAACATAGGAATGTTGTATGAAGATAAGAATATAAATTAATTCTCATTGGGAAAATAGATAATCACAATCAAGTACATTCATTATATTTTAAATATATTTAATCATTATCATTTCCAAAAATCATCAAGTTATCATATTTAATAAAGATCATTTCCTAGAATTATCTTACCAATATAGCTAATTGTAGTCATATACATAGATTTTATTACAAATATTTCTAATCACAATCATTTCATTGTATCATAATTTTAACAATAATGATCACAATTATATCTTAAAATTATCTTATAAACAGAACTAATTGAAATCCTATCCATACATTATTCTGTTGAAAAAGAAAATTTCCACCATTTCCCTGAATAATCATGTTAATATTGATAATCACAATCATTTACATTCATTGTATCAGGAACTATATAATGATTTAGAAAATTAATTAGATGGATATAACAGAACCACATATAATATTATTATAAACCATACCTATGTGTGATCCATGAACAAGATAACATATTTAATTCAATCCCATAACAATTATCCTTTGAGATATAAATGAGATTCTTAACAAATTTTATGAGATACTATCAAAATAAATATAGTGAATTATTTTTAATTGTATCATTTTTGAATATTCCATTTGTAACAAAGAAACATTAATAGATGTTTACATAGTTGAAATGCACATTTGTAACAGTATTAAAATTTTTCATTGAAAAATAAAAATAAATATCCTTACTTTTTGATAACATTTATTTTGAATGAATAATATTTATCAAAAAACTTGAAAAGAAATTAATTTGGAAATCCATGAAAAAAATATAGAGGATGTTCCTTATAGAAAATTAGTAAATATGGATAGAATATGTATTCATGGGAAATTTTTAAAAAGAAATTCCTTTCAAAAAATTTCAAAGAAATAAAAGTTGGTTTAAATTAACCATCATAAGAATTATAAATAACATCACTTTTGTAAATAATTAATGTAAAATTAAAAAATACATAAATAATAAAGGATATACAAATTTAGACATACATAAATAAAAACAAGTAATATAGACATGGAGGAGAAAGATACTCGACTAACAAGATGATATAATTTTATCCCCACATAGAAGCATCCAGTCCATTCAATTATAGTGAAAAGAGATGTGAGATGGTATGATGAAAATGAAAACCCAAAAATAACTATAGGATAAAAAATAGATCAGTTTTAAGAGAGAATAAATAGAAACTTTCACCAAGTTATAAATTCATTTATTAATAATATTTATTTGAAAATGTGGTTAGAATGAAACCCCTTACGACACTAGTAGCCTTATATAAAAATTCCATAAAAGAGAAAACCTTACATTTACTTTTAAATCACTTATATTTTATGTAATTTATAATAAAATATATCCATATTTTAGTATATGAACCACATAGTATAATATCAGTGTTGATGTGAAACATATATCAAGGAATGGAAATATAGAATACGCTCCCTAGCATTTACTCCAAACATCCATGAATGTTATATAACCTCCTGTATAATAACCATAACCACATTAATTAATTATATAATAACCATACTCATATAAATTTGTTGGATCCAAAATTTGGGAAAAAGAAGAGACCCAAAGGAGGCTCCAAAGAACTACCTCACGAAGCCCCTTCGCGAAGGTCCCTCAGTACCGCGACCACCGTGATGGATGGAGGCGGAAGGTCCTGTGAACCGGGTTGATGTTCGCGAGCCCGCCAAGAAGCAAGGAGGCGGACCCCTCCACGAACACATTTGACATTCGTGAGCCCGCCGTGAAGCAACCAAGCCTCTCTTCGCGCCGCGTGGACTCTGCTTCGCGGCGCCTCTCACCAATAAATACTGGGCTTCCCTAGAGCCCAAAGGACGGACACTCCGACCCTTCGACTTCCTAGCTCCCAAATCGTGAAGCACCCTTTGCTCTGCGAACCCTGAGCTACGCAAGGTACTTCTGCTCTGCGAAGTGCCTCCCCTTTGTCTCATGTTGATCCCCTCTTCCGAGAGGGATGCCTTTCGTGAATCCTAAGGGCCTTTGTGGAGGAAGGGGATCCCCAAGGGGACGCTGGTCATCGCAAATCATTTATGCCACGTGAAGAACCCTTCATGTACACATGATCCACATGCCAAGGTAGGGTCAATGTACATCGCGAAGCACATCGCTTCATGACCCCCTGCTTCGCAAGGCTCCTTTGCTCTGCGAGGCGGTGCTTCACAAAGCTCTACCCACTTCGTGAAGATCCTTCCATATGCACCTTCTCCCCATGCTAAGGCTAAGGCACCCCACTTCTCAAATAACACCACTTCTCAAGTGCCCTCCACCACGCGGAGTAGCAGAGCTTCACAAGGCCCTTGCCTATGAACCCCTATGCTTTGCAATTCCCTTTTCCGGGTGACCCTCCAGGTTTGCACGATGTGATTTCAACATCCCCTGGACACTACGACCCATTTTTCTGCTTCGCCTCATGCTTATTCTCATAGGCACGCTAACGACTATTGCTTTTTCGCATAGCGACGCTAACGTGGACCCCCAAATGGATAACTCCATGGCACCCCCTAGCCACGACATTGTCAGTGCCTTCCCTCTACCAAGGAGCAGAGGGTACTGGTTATGTATTTCCTAGGGGGAAGAGTGATCCCACCTCATTCGAGCTACAGGACGTTAAACTGTCAAGCACCCTCGTCCTCAACACATGACGTTAAACTATGACATTTCACCCACGCGTCCTATGTCGGAGTCCCCGGCTCGGGCATTCTCTATGAACACTGGTCTCCATGGGTATGGGATCACCCCTCATAGATGATGATATCCTCCTTTTTGGAGTGGAGTTTGTCCACAGGGGAAGGGAATCCACCTCGGTGTAAGCCCCTGGCCTTTCGTGCGGGAGGTAGCACCCATGCACCCATGTACTTCCCTGGTGCCAAGGTCCATGAGGGGAGAGGGGAAAAAGGGATTTTTCACCCTTTCCCTCTCTCACTGGGATTTTCCTCCACTGGGAATCCACTATGGAGTAAGTCCCAGCCTCCCCGCCAAAGGCCTACAAGGGGCGTGGTGGGGATCAACAATTTCCCTCTCCCACTCAGCTTTTCCACCAATGGGCCTCCGCCTTGGCGTAAGTCCCAACATTCAAGATGAGGACCAGCAAGGGATGGGAGTCATGCCCCTCCTTTAATCTGTAACATGTTCCTCTCCCTTTGGGCTACATCATTCTCAGTCCTCCTCCTGGAGTAAGTCCCAATCTCCCTCTCCCTAGGCAGCTTAGAGCCTAAGCTCCATTTCACTTCCCACGGATGCACCTTTCGCGACGTGATCGTCATGTCTTTGCAGCCTCTTGTTTATCACACCGAGCATGACTCACATGGGATTAGGGTAAGAATTGACCGTGACACCTATCCTAGGTATCCTAGAGTGTAATCCCCACACCTCTACCTTTTGAACTACATGGACTTTGATCCATGTCAAGGCATGGCACGTAGGAAGCCTCCCTGAGGTTCAAGCCCACCACCCAGTCAATCCGACCCTCTTCATGTCGGTTCACCAACCCCTTGGGAAGCCTAGAGTGTAATCCCCACACCATCATTAACTACGGGGACTTTGATCAATGTTAAGGCATGGTATGTAGGAAGCCCCCCTGAGGTTCAAGCCCAACACCCATCTGACCCTCGGTCCATCTTCATGTCGGTTCACCGTCACCCATCCCATGAACTACGAGGTCTTTGATCCATGTTAAGGAATGGTACATAGGAAGCCTCCCTGAGATTCAATCCTAACACCCGGTCGATCTGACCATCTTCTTGTTGGTTCACCGCACCAATCCTGGGCTGCCTAGAGTGTAAGCCCCACACCTCCACCTTTTAAACTACGTGGTCTTTGATTTATGTCATGGAATGGTACGTAGGAAGCCTCCCTGAGGTTCAAGACCACCACCCAGTCGATCCGATCCTCTTCACATCAGTTCACAAACACCTTGGGAAGCTTAGAGTGTAAGCCCCACACAATCCTGAACTACGAGGATTTTGATCCATGTTAAGGCATGGTACGTAAGAAGCCTCCCTGAGTTTCAAGCCCAACATCCACTAGGACCATGGTCTTTATTCACGTTGGTTCTCTGGCATCCATCCATGAACTATGGGGACTTTGATCCATGTTAAGACGTGGTACATAGGAAGCCACCCTGAGGTTCAAGCCCAACACCTCTCAGACCCCCAGTCCATCTTCACATCAGTTCAACGACATCCCGAACTACAGGGACTTTGATCCATGTTAAGGAATTGTACATTGGAAGCCCCCCTGAGGATCAATCCCAACACCTTGTTGTTCCAACCCCCCTTCACGTCGATTTACCAATACCAGGGAAGCCTAGGGTGTAATCCCCACACCATTCTTGAACTACATGAGATTTGATCCCTATCTCCTAGAAAGGGTATGTGGGAAGCCTCCTCGAGGTTCACCCCCATTCAACGGTAAGCTGTTGTCACCACCATCAGTGGTAAGCTGTTTTCAAACCCTTTCAATGATAGGACATTGTCGGCATCATCAGTGGTATGCCATTGTTAGTTCTCATTCAATGGTAGACCATCTTTTGATGAACTATGTGGACTTTGTTTCCCTACCACGGGGATATATAGGAGGCCTCCCTGAGGTTCAAGCCCATCACCCATGCCTCATCCTGATCACTACCTCGATCCTATGTGTCTTGGGGAGCTCATTCCCTAACCCAGAGGTTCCATTTATTCTGGGTCTCATCCATGAATTCATTCTCACGGGGCACCTCCTCAGGTGTCCCACCATCGCCATCGAACTATGCGGATTTTGATTCTCGTCCACGGGGATACATAGGATGTCTCTTTGAGGCTCAAGCCAAAAACTGTCCACCATCCACCTTGATTCTTACCCGGGACACCACGTCACGATGAGGTCATTCCATCTCATTCCCCTCCACAACATTCGGGAATCCACCCACGCGCTAGCCCCAATATCGGTGTTCCCTCCTGGAGGCTCCTTCATCTGATCGACTCTAATCAATGTTCTGATTAGTCTGATCCGTCTCTGCTGGACGTTAAACTTGTGGCATACCCTGTGTCCAACATGGGAAGATGGGGAAAACCTTAGACACATGACTAGGGAATATTATTCCCCACATTTGACGTGGGATTCCTCGGGCTTCTGTGCCTTATAGAATCCCTATAATAATGGGAAGAAGATCAGATGTGCCAGTGTTCCGGCGCCCAAACACACCAGCAATGCCTCAACGTGACTACTCCTCCAACTGAATGTTACTGCACTGACCGGACCCCTTGGAATGTCCCGACAGAAGCAGTTTAATTAATCAATGTCCATGAAAATATGGCACTTGGAAGAGTTTCACAAACTACGTCTTAATATATAAGGGAGACCCAGACTAGGTGACGAGCTCCGAGGAGGAATCCATGGAATGAAGAAATGACATCACATCACCCCGTTTCGATCAAGGAGCAAACGTCCCCTAACAGGGAGCAGATTCCGCCCACATTTGGAAAGTGGGAAGGTGGGGCAATATAATGGCGTCGACGTCACCTGAGAAAGACGGACACGCACGCCCCGAAGAAAGCGTCGGAAACAGAAATGGTGAACCCAAAATGAAATTATTCTCTGAAATGTGGGGATTAGTAACACTCAAGAAATTACTAGACTGACGTGTCACCGGCTCCAACTATTCGGCGCTGGATCCCGCCATGAAAAATGCAGGATTGGCGTGAAACTCACCAGAAGTTGGGCAGTCAAAGTGTTGGGCACTTCGGTCTGTGACGTTGTCAACGTGGATCCCTCTTACCAGTCATGGAAGATGGAATGGCGCTGGGTCACTGGTCATCGATTCATTTTCCTGTCAGTACTAACAAGTTGAACTCCCTACTTCCATGAACCCATTTGCTTCACCAGGAACACGATCACCGTCTGCCCATTGATGTAGGGGTGGGGGCAGCACCGGCATGGCTACTCCATGCGGTTCCTATTCTTCAATGGAAACCTCAACCACCACGGCTTCCCAGCGCACATGCCCCATCCACACATCAGAGATAGTCCTGCGGAGGGTCATCAATGACCTCGTTTGGTGTTACGAGGAGGAGGTCATAATCCCAACTCGGGATATGGCCCGCCTAGATCTGGAGGCATCTGTGCCTCGATGTCAACGTCTCCCCCGAGGGCCGCGCAGGGAGCTATTTCTCCCCACCCCGACATACAACTACTTCGGGAGCTTGTCTCCCGAGCGCTTTGATGACTCCCTACCTTACGCCAATGAGGTAGGTGACGTCTGACCAAGCCTGGTCAGAGTCCCATCCCAGGGACTCTTGGTGAGGGCCCCTACCTGGTCGCGTCAGCGCCACTGCCCGATCTTGTTGGATGAGGATCAGGTAGGCTACGCACCTGCGCCACCAACGCCAGTCCATCCAAACCGACGCCATCATTGGGCGCAAGCAGAGGACGCCCACCAAGGGGAGTCAAAGTCGACGACTACTGTGGACCGAGCCACCACCGACACATATCCTCAGGACCCTGCGTACAATGACCAGGGACGCTTGTGCACTCAATCAGGATCAAGGCCCCAACCGCCCTACGGGTAGGTTGGGTCGACTCTCCTGCTCACAAGCACAAGTAGTGGTCGCCGCGAACCAACCCGCAACGATCCCACCCCGTACGAAGGACCTCCCCATACCACCACTACAGCGAGCATGAGCCTCCCTCGCTCTAAATCTCATCATGGAGGTCTTCCCCATGCTATCCCCAATCCAGAAGAAGGTCTACCCCGCAGAAGTGATGCTCGGCATAGGGGCCTCTCCCATGCCCATTACATTGGATACAGAGTCCACCCTCCTACTCCCGACCGTCGATATAGGGACATTATAAATCTGGTCTCTCTTCGATGCGGGGATCCGCCCTACATCCTCTCAGCAGCCAATGAGGGACCACCTCACCCTGGAAATCAGAGGGGTGGTGGCCAGCCTCGCTCCACCCGCACCAAGAATGAAGTTCCTCATGATGCCCCCGCCGGTCCCAGCGGAGGTTTGGTCTGCCCTAGTGGTATCCGTGGAATCTCTCCCCATGTCCCCTCCGACATTTGTCCCGGCGCTCCTCGCACCCCGACTATCTTAGGTGGACACCCTATCCACCCCAACACCAGTGTGGCTGAAGGAACTCCTGTCAGAAATCAACCCCGTCCCGAGGAACAACCCAGGGGAAGGAAGGCAGGTCTTCACCACCAAAAGAAGAATTTTGGGAAATCCCAGACGGAGATCAAACCGGTCCGCTTCTTAGACTCTGAGGTGGAGTATGACTTGGCGTAGGAACCCTCCCCTCACTCATATGAGTCATGGGCCATGGCAGGAACAAGGAGAATTATCCTGGTTCTACTGGAATGCAAGGTCCACAGGATTCCTACCTCCCTCCACCGGTATGTCCAGTATGACGATGTTCTGGAGACCCCACAGGTTACGGTCATGCAATCCCTTCCATCATCACCACAAGTGTTCTCTACCTCCACGAGAGATCACAAAGAACTATTCTGGGTGTCAGTAGCAGGCGAGAAGCATCGTGACCCATCACCAGTATCCCTGCCCCTGAGCCAGGAACGGCGGCTGTCAACCCCACTTATCGCGACGTAGTGGCCAGGTCGTTGTACTCTTCAGAGGACAACCCGAGAATCGGCAGGCAGTCAACCAGCTCGTCGTACTCTCTGCCGGCCATCCTACTGTTCCAGTGGTCTGCCTCCGTACTTCTGCTTGTTCCTCATCCACCCTCAATCGACGAGTGTGGAAATGAAGGGCCAAACCCTGAATCTAAGTCGAGTAGCTTCTGGAATATCTTCACCACAGATCACTTCCCGGAGAGGTTCTGGATAGTGGCAGCACTGAACATATGTGCTCCGGAATCCCTAACCCCAGATGAAGTTGAGTGCTTCTGCCAAACCCTATGGGCGACGCACTTCCATCTTCATTATCATTGGGTGGTGTACCCCAGGAGCCAAGCACGCTTTGAAGGCATCAGAGAACAATGTAGTTTGGTCGATTTGGATGCGCTCCCTGTGGCCCAGCACCCTGAGTCACAAGGTCACCAGAGGACCCTCCAACAAAGCTGCGTTCATAGATTCAAGGTACTCTACAAAATTATCAAGGAGGCTTCCCCCACATGCAGATCCATGGTTGGGGGCAGTATGCTGCCCTCCTCTTCAGCTCAATTTGCCGACAGCCTGACCTGTTAGGTGACATAGGGGACATGACTCCGTGAAAGGTCTCGGTTAATATGGACGAACCATTTGGAAAAGAGGACGACCTAGATCTCCTCAGGGATGACCTCCCTTCTGAGGGGGTGTCACACTTACTAGATCCATTTGGAAGGATCACCCATCAACAGAGAAATATCATGGGTCTTCCTGTGCCTACTGAGTCCTAAACCCTCAGTCGGAACCCAAATAAAGGCAAGGAGCTTGTCGGCACCCTCAAACCCTATGACCAGTCCAGATCGGTCCAGAATGCAAGGGAAGATTATGAAAAGGTCGCGTTGCGTTAGAAACACGCTTAATAGAAGAATATGGTCAATGAACTCTTGGCTGAACGCGCTGCAGAGTGACAGACGGACTACAGAAATCCTCCGCTAGGAGGTCAGGGATAGGCAAAACCCCCCTTGTAAACTACCCCGCGGAGACCCTGATCAGCTTGCCTGTGCAGACAGAGCTGAGGCTTGAACTAATGGCAATAGGGCACATTATGTATAACCAAATCCTCAAGAGTGGCATAACAACCCAAGGGACCCAGCCCGTGTTCCCCCATCTGCCACGAGGGACGTGCCACCAGTCGATCCATGAGCCACCGTGACTGTTTACCATATAGAAGAGCCCGACAATGAACCGGTGGTCAGGGATCCCCATCAAGATAGGGACCCTCGTACAGATGACCCGATGGCGGCACTCATTGCCCGCCTTGAGGCATTGGAAATGGGACAGGTGTCAATCCCACTAGATGGAAAGCCATACCCGACATGGGTGGATGATATGCAGAAACCTCCGGGTTTTGAGAATCCCACCTTCTCCCCCTTCAATGGGCCGGGGGACCCGCTGCAGCACCTAGCCCACTTCAAATCAAGGTGTGGGCTGATGCTAGGGACTCCTGCACAGCAGGAGGCCGCCAAGCTCTGGTATTTCGTTCAGACATTGGAAGGGACAACGTTCGTCTGGTACATCCAGCTTCCCGTCGGATCTCTGACATGCTGGGAGGACCTTCACAGACAATTTCTGTATCAGTTCAGCTCGACCACCCAGAAAACGAGCATCGCAGACCTATTCAAGTGCAATCAAAGGCCTTATGAGCAAGTCGTGGGCTTTATTTCCCAGTGGATAGGGCTCACATACTCCCTTGACATGCCACTAACTCATGAGAAATTATGGAAAATGTGTGTGGGAAATGTTAAGACCGAAATAGTTCCATCTATGATCACCAAGAACTACCCTGGGTGGTTTCTGAGACTTCTCTGATAAGGCCCAGACCCTGGAGGAAGTCCTGCAATAGGCCTGACATGAACACCCCTTCCCTCCTACGATTCCCACGTGAAGGGCTGGAAGAGCTGAGCCCGCCATGGTGGCACAGGTAGAAGCCCTTGGACAACTGACATTATTACCAGTGCAGCCACCTCTACAACCTCATAGAGGCCCGCCACCACAGGCGCAACCTCCTGCCCAGTAGAGGCCACATCAGAATCAGTATGTTCCCTTGCACAACGCGCCACCGTGGCCTAGGCGGGATAATCAGGAACCGCCTCCTCAGCATGCTCCTCCAGCCCCTCGTCAGGGCCAGGCTCCCAGGGCCCCCTTTCTGAACAGAGGAAACCATACCTACTCGTTCCATGATAATCAGGTCCCCGACTATTTCTGTAGTGCCTTGGAACAAGGGATCGTGCGCTTTCCAGAGTGTGGAAGGCCAGAAGAGGTGAATCTCACCGATCGCCCCGAAAATTGCCCCTATCATCAGATTCTGGGGCACACCCTCAAGCAATGCTATGTGTTTAAAGACTGTCTCCAAGACCAGGTCGATAACAACATAGTCCCGCTGGGCCCAGCCCCAACACACGTGGCGTGTGTCTTTGTAAGACCAGACAGCGGTAGCGATAGCAAAGGGGAGTGGAAGCAGGTTTCCAACCGTGGAGCCCAAAATTAATACGGCTAGATAGCTCGTAAAATAGTAGCACATGCCCATGGTATCATTCGGGCATACTTGAATCTTCCAGAGCCTTCATAGTATGCAGCCTCCACTTCTGCATCATCGTCTCAACCGGCCTCTTCCCAGAAGAGCAAGTATAAGTGACGTAATGGGAAACAACGTGCCCCGCTGATTCCATCGTCGTCCCGCACTCTCGGAGACTTCATACCCCCTGAGATAGGGATTCCTCCCAGAATCTACCCAATGGTGGATGAATCATAGATTGACAGTCAGGGGTAATCTTCAGTTAATACCATGGAGTTGGTAAATCCCTATATGACTCCCGACGACGGGGAGCGCCAGGAGAACCTCCCAAACATCCCTAGACGACGCCAACGTCGGTGGAGCCACGAACATATGGGTCGTCAAGACATGTTAGTGGATACTTTCAGCTAGGCTATGCATGCCACTGATACCAGACAACAGGCTTAGCATAGAGCTCAGAATGCAAAACCTCCTCACCAGGTTTCCTCTAATCTACCATCACCGCCATTTGTGTTACTAGACCAGGCAAAGCTACCTCGCCCGCATCGTGACCATTCTCGCCCTGCTCAAGGACAATCTTAGTCGTCTGATCCTCGTCCAGTAGCTACTCTTCATGCCTCAACTAGTGAGAAACAAGACATACCAGCACCAGCCAGCCGCTGGTCCAGCCAGTAGGGCCCATCGTGCCTCCAATCACAGAACGACCTCCTGTATGTATAGGTTCGCGCCTAACACGAAATTACGATGTCCTCAAGCATCTTTCCAGCATTCTAGAGAGGCTCTCTATCCTTGAAGATCTTCTCAAGTCACCGGAAATGCGCAAGGTGCTATCCAAGGCTTTAAGAAGCCCCCTCCAGTTTGAGAAGGTGGTAGTAGCTGTATAAGCCCTCCACACTGAGGTGATTGAGGACACTGAATTCCAGGCAGTTATCTCATTCTCTGGTGAAGACAAAGACACTCTTATACATGGGTAAATCTGTCCATTGTACATCACCTGTTAGTTTAATGGTGTGGATGTCCGCCGCTGTATTGTTGACACGGGATCTAGGATTAACCTAATCCCGACTCAGACACTGCGAAATCTGGGTTTGTATGAGGATGATGTAACTCCATCTGACCTATGAATCCAGGGATACGATAGGACCATGCAGACCCCGTTCGGCAAGATCCGTTTGAAGACCTATTTGAGTGGCCTAGTCGCCAATACCGAATTCATTGTTGTCTCCCAGGATACCGCGTACAATGCATTGATGGGTAGGCCATGGCTCCACCTGCACGCAAAGGTACCATCATTGTATCAGCAATGCCTCAAATACACCCTCAATGGCCGAGTAGGCGTGCTCCATAGAGATGTGTATCCTTTTGCCTCTTGTGAAGCCCGTTATCTGTACGTTGACTACTACAAGAGCAAGGACAAGCAGATTCTGGCAAGTGATATTGAGACCACCACGGTCACAATTTACCCTTGGGTGGGTCTGGATGACGCCTATGTCTTCCCAATCCATCGATTGGAGGCCATGACCCATGATATGGGGCAATTTTTTGTTGTCTCTGGGACAAGAGGAAAGGATATTCCCAAGTCCAAGAGACGGCAGGAAATCACCTCGTATTCCTACAAAAACCAGGTTTAGGTGATTCCAGAGCCTCCTACCCCCGTACGGTATCAGATTGTTCGCCCCATTGCAATGACTGTACATCATATGTTCCTATTTCACTGGACTTTAATTAACCGACTTAAGATGACGCGCCACTATTGCTTTGATATCATCAAGCGTGGCCCCTTGGGTCGAAGACCGGATGGGATCAGATCAACTTCCTTCATTGACATGGTCTCAATAGCATGTGAGTCTCACGATATGTTGTCCACTACTACCCAGGCTGGGACCAGCCTCCCATCAGAATTGGACGACCCAGGGGATGATTCCCCTGCTAGGTATCCCTTCGCAATTGATGAAGGAGATTTAGAGGATGCTCCCCATGCCATTGAAGAAGGCGTCAACAACACGGTCGATGAGTTGGTACAGGTGAACCTTGGTAGTGAGGCAGACCCGAGACCCACGTTGATAAGTGCTGCCATGACCTTCAAGGAAAACAAGTGGTACATAGACTTCCTGAAACAACACCGTGATGTGTTTTCCTGGAGTTATGATGAGATTCCAGGGAAAGATCCTCAGGTAGTCGTCCATCGCCTCAGTCTCCCAGTACATGATTGTGGGTTCAAGCAACCTCCCAGGAAGATGCACCCTTCTCACGACGCCATCGTCAAGGTTTCACTTGAAAAGATCATTAGGGCCAACTTCATTAAGGAAGTCCAGTACCCTAAATGGCTAGCCAAAATTGTGCCAGTCAGGAAGAATAATGGGTAGATCAGGGTCTATATCGACTTTCACGATCTCAACCACTACTGTCTAAAGGATGATTTTCCCCTTTCGGTGAAAATGTTGTTGATCGATGCTATGGCCAGGTTTCAAGCTCTCTCCTTCATGGATGGTTACTCTGGATACAACCAGATCCGGATGGCCCCCGAGGATGGAGTCCACCGCTTTCAGGGCACCACAAGGTACTTTCTGTTACCAGGTTATGCCCTTTTCCCTGAAGAACACAGGTTCCACCTATCAGCGGGCCGTGCATCATATATTCAAGAAAATCCTCAGAAAATTGGTGTAATGCTATGTGGACGATCTGGTGGTCAAATCTATCCAGAGCTAGCACCATCTCAAGGACCTTGAGAAAGTGTTTGATTTCCTCCGTTCCCGCCACCTGAAAATAAACCTGCTTAAATGTGCCTTTGGGGTTACCTCCGGCATGTTTCTCAGCTTCGTCGTTAGATACACTACTGGAAAACGGGGCTATACCCACGGTTTTCGCAAACCGTGGGTATAGGGGTAAAATGGTGACCTATACCCATGGTTTCATAAAACCGTGGGTATAGATCACCTATACCCATGGTTTTGCACAAAACCGTGGGTATAGATTATTTTTGAAGACCTATACCCACGGTTTTACAAAACCGTGGGTATAGGTGTTTTTTTTGAAGGTGTATACCCACGGTTTTGGCCAAACCGTGGGGGTAGAGTTTTCCAGAAGACCTATACCCACGGTTCCTCAAAACCGTGGGTATTGGGGTTTAGTTTTTTCAAGACCTATACCCACGGTTTTCAGAATCGTGGGTATATCTTTCCCACCATTAGGCGGGGAAAAAAATTACGCGGGACAATGGGAAAAAATTGGTGGGAACATGATTTTTATTAATATAAATACAAATATAAAATTATATGTTTAAATGACAGTAATATTTCGTAGCTGAGTCGGTCCCTTCGTTCGGCGCTTTGAAGAGATTCTTCCTGAAGCCCGGGTTCGATTCCCGTCGGCTTTTAATTTTCATAATAGAACTAATATTAATATACATAGAAAGATGTATAAATATAATACCGGATTAAAAGATAGCTTGATTGGTCGTTTCAGCGGTGCGGTCGGGGATATCTAGTTAAGTGCGGGTTCGATTCCCGCTGGCTTCTTTTTTAAATTAAATAGTCAATGTTAATATATATATATATGATGATATTTTTATAATTAACGTATATGAAATGTAGCTCAGTTGGTTCGATGTAGCGGTGTGTTTAAGGATTTCCCGTCTAGCGCGGGTTCGATCCTCCCCGACTGCATTTTTAAATTATATAATGTATATTAATATATATACGCTAATATATGTATAAATAATGTATTGAATTGATGGCTCGTGTGGTAAGTGGGTGTTGCGAATTCGCGTGCTGCTGTGCGAGGTCTGGGTTCGATTCCCAGCAGATTCAATTTTTTTAAAATTAAATCCCCACGGTTCTCAAACCGTGGGGTCACTGCATTGCCAGCGTGGCCACCCACTTGCCACGCTGCCACAAACCTATCCCTACGGTTTCTACAAACCATGGGTATAGGGTGACCCCCCTATCCCGACGCCGTTCCAGCCTGCGGTTCGCAAAACCGTGGGTATAGCCTATACCCACGGTTTTGGGGGCTATACCCACGGTTTTGAACCGTGGGTATAGCCCGTTTTTCCAGTAGTGATACCAGGGCATCGAGATCGACCTAGAGAAGATCAAGGCCATTAGCTAGATGTCCCTCCGAGAAATATTCGGGAGCTTCGAGGATTTCAAGGCCACTTGGAATATATACGCCGATTCATTGCGAATTTGGTTGGAAAGTTTAATCCCTTTACTTGGATCATGAAGAAAGGTGTCGCCTATTCATGGGACGAAGAGTGCCAGACCGCATTCGAGGATGTTAAGCGGTATCTGCTTCAACCTCCGGTTTTGATGCCACCTGTTGACGGAAAGCTGCTGGTCCCCTATGTGACCTCCCTGGAATGGTCTCTCGGTGCCCTGCTTTCCTAGAAGAATAACATGGGGAAGGAGAACAGTCTCTACTACCTCAGACGCATGCTCCTTGATATAGAGACTAGATAGTCTCCCATTGAGAAGAGCTGCCTCGCGCTGGTATTCACAGTACAAAAGCTGCGACATTACTTACAACATCATGAGGTATAACTAGTATCGCAGGTATATCCGCTGAAGTACATCCTAAATAGCCCCATGCTGATAGGCCATCTAGCCAAGTGGAAAATGATTCTCCAATAGTTTGACATATGTTTCGTCCCCCAGAAGTCCATTAAGGGGAAAGCATTGGAAGATTTCCTCGGTACCCATCCGGCTCCCTCCGACCAATCCCTGGACCTTGATTTCCCTGATGAGGCAATCCTATCGGTGGATCAAGACACGCCGTGTTGGTAGATGCATTTCGATGGTGCTGCCCTGATCCCCGCCGACCAAAGGCTAAACAATCCTAAGATTAACAAGGTAGGCCTGGGTATTGTATTCATTACCCCGACACATGCCATCCTGCCATACTCATTCCTGTTGTTGGAAGGCTGCACCAATAATGAGGCAGAATATCAATCCCTCACTACTGGCCTCGAGCTAGCCCTCGAGATCGACGTTCCCCATTTTCATGTGAAAGGGGACTCTGAGCTAGTCATTAAGCAGGTCAACGACGACTATGTTGTCAGGAAACCAGAACTTGTACCATTGTTGGAACACACTCCCCAGCTAATGGCCCGATTCTCTTCTCGATAGGAAGTTTATCTTATCCCCCGATCTTAGAATGGTAGAGCCGATGCCTTGGCCAACTTGGGTGCATCACTTGTAGAACCCGAGAAGGATGATCTAATTATATAGGTGGCACATTGGAGGGTTATTGCTCTCGTCATCCCGGATGATGATGACGACCTACAGGTAATCCATCTTACCACTGGATCCTACACGTCAGGACCCCTAGTTCCCCATGATGCAGTGATTGAAGTGAATCACAACTGGAGGGTTCCTTTTGTCGATTATCTCCAAAATGGTTACCTTCCAGCCAATCAGGCCGAGCACGAGCAAATTTGACGCCGCATGTTACGGTTTACCCTCTAGGACGGTCCCAGCCTTGAGCGGATCCTCTACAAGCGCAGGTTTGATGGTGTTCTCTTCCATTGCATTCAAGGAGTTGAGATTACACAGGTCAATCAAGAGGCTCATAGTGGTTCTTGCGGTTCTCACAAGGTTGGGACAAAACTGTCTCACCAGGTCCAGAGATTGGGGTATTTTTGGACCTCTGTGATCCATGACTACATCATGTTTTCCAAAAGGTGTCATGCATGTCATGTTCATGCCAACTTTGTACATCATCCACCAGAGCCTCTTCACACTACTAAGTACACTTGGCCCTTTGCGGTCTGAGGATTAGACATTGGGGGACCATATCCACCGGTGACAACTCGCCAGTGTCGATTCATCCTGACCACTAAGGATTTTTTCTCCATGTGGGTAGAGGCAGTTCAATTCAAAGAATTTTAGGCTCAATACATTGTTGATTTTTTGAGCTCCAACATCATCTATCGATTTGGAGTCCCTCACGTCGTGCTCACCGATATCAGCACAAATTTTCGAGCAGCTAAGCTGATGAAATTGTATGCCAAGTACAATATCCATTCTAACCACACCTCCCGCTATCATGCGCAGGAAAATGGAAAGATCAAGGTATTCAACAAGACCCTCTCTAAATTTTTTTATAAAATGGTTGGTCAGAACAAGAAGAGTTGGTCGGACAAGCTACCCAACACCCTCTGGGATTATCAGACAATGACTCGTAATTCCACCCAGGTTACCCCGTATTCCCTGGTGTACGGAACAGAGGTTGTCCTGCCCATCGAGATTCAGCTGCCATCATTGTGCACAGTATTCTATGATTAGCAAGAACCGGATAATGTAGCTGAAATTCGTCTGGCTGAATTGGAAGCACTTGATGAGAATAGGCTTTGTGCCCTACATAATCTGGAGAGGCACCAAAACAAGATCGCCAGAGCCTTGAACAAAAAAGTTTTCCTCTGCTCCTTTTTACAAGGTGAGAAGGTATTGGACCTCAGGAAACCAATGATACCTGGCAGGAAGCCACCCAATCTTCCAAATGGGAAGGGCCTTACATCATTCACAAGGTTTACTCCAATGGCGTGTACTCCATGGTCACCGTGGATAGTGAGCATATAAATCCTCCCACCAATGCCATGTTCCTCACGCAATACATTACATGAGCTGTTTAGTCCAACACGACATTAAACTGCAGAGTCCAACATGACTTTAAATTGTCCGTTCCTACATGACCATAAAGTATGAAACATCCCGCATGACATTAATCTGCATGTCGTCCTGTAATACATTAAACTGCGTATCCAGAACTATGTATGGCTTGATTCACATCCTCATGGGATATGTAGGAATTCTCATACGTCTTGTCTTGATTCCAACACCACATTCTTCTCATTTAACAACCCCCTGGGTGTAGTTTCCTCAGAGGACCCCATGTGAAGTGACCTACGCTTCTCTAAGCATCACTGGTAGTGATATTACAAAGGTCGCACCATGTTCCCCTCATTGTTCTTCTAGTCCTCCGACGTCCTCACCGCTTGACGCTAAACCGTATGACTTTTCAGAACTACATATGGATTGATTCTCGTCCTTATGGGATATGAAGGACCGCCCAGACATTTTGCCTGTCGGCCCAGCCCAAACGCCAGAGTCTTCCCCACATGTAGACTTTTTCCCTAGTTCGCATCGGGCTAAACTCAATCCTGTCACACAACCCGGAAAAATTTTCCAGTTTCATGGATGGGTATAGCTATGATTTTCCCACTCCTTTGGTGGGACTCCATCATCTTCCCCATCCGGAAGGGCTCCCGAATGGTATGGATGCTAGACCTAAGGGCTCTCTCATACCATTTCGGGCCAACACCCTCAAAGGATATCCCAAACATTGGGTGTAGAGGTTCATTCTTCCCCATTGTATCTCCAAGCGACGAACTCCCTTAGGGAAAAGCCATGTCTTAGTCCCCCTATAAGACGGGGAGAGACAAGGCTAGTTCCTTGTTTCCCACACCGAGCACTACTCACGTGGGCTTAGGAGATGTGATGTGTGGGTAACCGTACAAGAGGACACATGACCATCCATTTGAGGATCATCCTCAAGCCCCTTGGCCTTTTCGGGCATGAGGCACAGGTTCTCCCTTATCGGAATGTACGGTGTGGTATGAGATTATGTTATCCTTTACATCAGGTTACTCGCCGCATCGTACACCTCACTTGATGGGGGAATCCTACCCATATCTGCGTACCATCCAGAACTACGTGTGGCTTGATTCCCATCGTCATGGGATACGTAGGAATGCCCGAACATCTAAACGCTGGGTCCAGCCCCATCTCTTAGAGATCCCCCAGTTATCTTCCCCCTTGGCCTATCTTTTCCCTCGTAGAGGAGTATATGGTGTTGCATGGGACTATGTCCCCGGTCATGTAGAGTTTGTAATGACCACGCCATTTAACACCTCCTCGAAATTATCTATCTCCTTACTCTATTCATCCCTTCAAATCAGTTACACTCAAGATGAGCCCACTCGTTGACCCTCTTTGGCGACTCACCAATGTGTCTAAGGGTACTCTGGTGTAGTTCTGAGAATGTTGGATTTTACTTTGACATACTCTCACCCATTTCTCAGGATTTGTGTTTCCCTTCATTATGGCTTTAATCGCCCTTCACATCTGAAGGGACCCTCGAAAGGCAGGGATTCTCGGCTCAAGGGCCCTCCTACCATCACGGACCAGCGTCCTCGAGGGTCAAAGACAACAAACCGATACAAATCCCGCGTTTCGAATATGGTCAGTAGTCGAAGCTCATTTTTTGTTCCCACTTCAGGATAATGCGATATGGATACTGCGTTTCTTCCATGGTTAACAATTATCCTCCATCTCCACGCCAACCCCATTAAGCCCAAAATATCGGTTACATGATTCACATTCGTCTCCACCTCATCATGTCATATTAAACCTCCAACACTCTTGACACTATTCCTTAGTGCGCATCTACAGGTCAGGGGAATAAAGCCACGGTAAGGGATCCATTTAGAGCTCTTTACCGATTTCCCTTCGATGGGTGTTCCAGATATTGCAATGAAGATCTTCCCCCATTGTTTCCCAAACTGAGTTTGACTCACGTGGGCTTAGAGATCAGGTCGAGGTCTACGCTTACATGGAAGTTTTCCACCCCTCTGTGGTCTGAGATCTAAGCCCATAAGATAAGATCTTTTAAAAACTATGTATGGATTGATTTCCATCCACATGAAATATTTAGTATCACCCGAACATCTCATTTCGTGTCCAGATCGATTGGAAGCTCACTCCTCCTGCCACCTTTTACCTTCTGAACCATACTGGCCCCCAGGACATAGGTCTCTTTCTCGGTTTTGCGCATTGTGTAGCATGGGAATACGTCCTCATTCATGTCAGAAATATCACGTTGTGTGCACTCCTTCATGTCCAAGTCATACGGCTTTAAACTATGCCACCTGGTCATATCACATGACTCTAAACTGAAACATTATCATCCCGTCCTCACGACAAAAAATGACACTACATTGTGGGGATCTCATCATAGAGGAAATCACATTGGGTATCAGTCATTTACCATAACATTTTTCAACGCCTGTATATGGATTGATTATTATGGCAATGCCAGGAATTTTTTCCCTAGGCCTATCGCTTCACAAAAAAAAACATTCACCTTAAAGGACAAACAAGATACATCAAATGCTGCTTCTTTTGGTGTGAGGGCTAGACCTGTGCACCCCTTTCATCCTTTTCACTGGTACATTACTGTGCCACACCAAGAACTACATGCATATTGATCTCCATCCTCAAGTGGTATATAGGAACGCCTGTGCACCATGCCTCAGGCCTAGCACAACTGTTTGTGTTTGGTCCCTTAACCTAAACACTTTCCCATGGAACACATGGTAATTTGGTCTTACGTCCTCACTCACGTCGGGATTCATAAGCATCTTACCATGTGTCCCCTGCTTTCCATACCAATCAATGGTCTGAGCTCTAAGACCATAAACTATGATCTTTCAAAGAACTACGTGCAGCTTGATCCCCATCCTCATGGGGTATGTAGGAATGCTTGTGCATTTTTTCCTCTGGCCCAGCTCAACTCTCATTTCTGATCCCTCGACCTAAAACCAGTCCATGTAACACGTAGTGGTCAGAACCCCGGTTCCCATTCACGTCAGGTTTTTGTAATTACCCCACCATGTGTCTCCCGCATCTCCTACCATCTATGGTCCGAGTTCTACGAAGTTAAACTAAGATCTCCCATTTGGAAGGGCCTTGAAACCCTTTATCTAATGCGTATCATTTTCACATTTAAATGCATATGAAAGAGATCCCAAAGTGTGGAGTTTTCATGGGGGCACCCCATCATTCCATTACCAAGCTTCATGAACTTTTTATTTGGATCCTCATCCTCTTCCACATCTAAAAGGACCCCCGGATGGCATGGATGCTCAAGCCAAGGGACCTCCTACCATTTCGGGCCAACGTCCCTATGGATCTTGGACGACATTTGTGACATGTACCGTGTTTCAAACATGATCAGCGGTCGACCCTCATTTTTCTGTCCCCATTCCAGGCTAATGTGATGTGGATACTTCTTTTCCCCCACGGTTAACAGTTATCCTCTATCACCATGCAGCCATCATTTTGGACTAGATTTCGAGAGTCATGATTCACACATTTCCACTTCCTTATGTTCAAGTTGAATTACAACATACTCGGCTTTATCTCTTTGAGAATCTAGGTATGCTACATGGACGGGTTAGCATCATTGGGCCGGTATTCACCATGCATACCTTCTCCCTAACATATTCCCTCCTATTTTGGGAAATCCCCACCACTACTTCTTGTTTCCCACATCGAGAACGACTCACGTGGGCTTAGTAGTTTTGGTAGGGTGTGCACCGGCATAGTCAGGGTTCTCATCATCCCGCATGACGTTAAATTATTCTTCCAGAACTACGTACGTCTTGATTCCCATCCTCATAAGATACGTAGAGATGCCCAGGTATTTTGCCTAGGGTCCAGCCCCAGGAATCATAAATTATGTTCCTCCTCATTCTTTGGCCCCCTGGACCGAACCCTTGGGGGGAACCATTTGATTACAATTTCACCATGGACAATTTCAGAATGTCCCATGATGACATCGGGAAGTGACGGATCCCTCACCAGAGAGGCCCTATCTGAAAGAAGGAATGGTCCATTATCAAACCGAAACGCCATCTAGTGTGCTCCAACCACGATGGATTAACTTCAAGAGTGTTGGATTATGTTCGAACAAACCCTCACTCCACATTCCACGCTTTGTGTGCCCCTTTATTCGGACCCTCGTCCTCTTTCACGTCTGGAGGGACCCTCTAACGGTATGGATGCTCGACCTAAGGTCCACCTACTGTCCTAGGCCAACGTCCCAAAACACCGGTAATGTTGAAGGGACCCCCTAACATTATGGATGCTCGACCTATGGTCCACCTGCTATCCTGGGACAATGTTCTGGAAGACTGATCGATGAAATTTTGAGTTAGGCCCCGTGTTTTGAACATGGTCAGCAGTCGTCCCTCACTTGTTACCCCCATTTCAGGCTAACACAATATGGATGCTGTGTTTCAAACACGGTCAACGGTTATCCCTAATTGTCATGCCACCCTCACAATGTTTTGAATCCTAGGTATCATGATTCACACATCCCATTCCCATCGCTTCAGATTGATTTCGGAGCCCCTGATGTTACGTTTTCGTGCATGAGAGAACACCATAAAAATAGTAATTCGGCTGTTATGAGAGCTTCATTCTCCAGTCGGGTCTCTCCCACTTCTTTCTGAAAATCCGAGCCAAGTATTCAAACCCCAGATGCCCGAAGCATGGTTTGCACTCATATATTCGTAAAGGGTAATAAAGTGGATTTCCCTTGTTTCTCACATCGGACTTGACCCATGTGAGCTTAAGGAATGATGGTTGGATGCGCCGTGAACCTTAAAAGGATGAAACAGTCCAATGAAAACAACATAACTTATGCGAACAAGAAAGGAATGAAAGTACATTTGAGGGTTTGTAATCATTACAGTACCTAAGGGTTGACTCCCACCATAGATGGATTGTCCTCATCAAAAGAACGTTGCAGCTCCACCACCCTCCAGTTGGTGTCTTCCAAGGCTTGTTGTCTCCTGTTCAGCTCCCGCTCCTCCTCGGCAGCGAGAGGGCGCAATTCGTTAGCTGCAATCTGGGCCCGCTCCACATCAGCCCGAATGGCAGTAATCTTCGCAGAAGCTCACCTCAATCCCTCTTTGGCTTCCACTAGCTGGGCCTTTAGTCACGATATTGGCTTAGCTTGCACATTGAGGGAGTTTTAGCACTCATCCTCTCAATTCTGCAACCGCTGGACCTCATATTCAGCACTCTGGAGCCTCTTGATGTTTACCGCCTTCCTTCACTGCCAGCCCACACCAAGGCCATAGTCATACTCGTATATCTTTTCTTCCATAAGATCTCATATGAGCATGTGAGGACGTTGGGCATCCACTCCTCCATCACATAGTTCTCGCAGCCTTGAGTGAAGCCTGTCCATCTCATCCAACCATAGTGCTTATGGGGTTTCATCGATGAAGCGCTTGATCAGTTTCCATGATCGGCGACAGACTATTTTACAGTCCTCCTTGTCAGAAGTCGTTCTGTCCCAGTCAGCTCGGTTGGCTGGCTCATATGCAGGGAATGCCCCAAGGACTCCTCATCCAGGTCCACATCTGGTGTTGGATCAGGCGTAGTAGGGCCTGGATTGCCTGGTTGATCCTCATCATCATATTCCACCTCAATGATCTCGGGGACGGTTCCACTGGCATCCCCACCAGTGATCAGGGGCACTACAGTACGGTCAAGTTGAATATCTGACTCCACGACCATTGGAATGCCCGTGGGAAGGACGCCACCAGAAGCCCCATCCAACCTCACCACAGCGGCCCAGGAAAATCGAAGGACTGTACGCGCCACGAAAGGGACGTGGATGTCAGTTAATGCGGTCGGTGGATAGCAGTTGTGAATGAAGTAGAGAATACTTAAAGAGTTCAAATCCCTGGTCTCGCTATTGGGATGATGACGTCGGAACCCCGAGACGTGGCCCCCGTATGTGGTCAGCATGTCTGAAGAGTCCGGGGGAGCTGCCTTGACTGCCCCAGTTTCTTCGGATGCGAAAGATGCAGCCATAAATGTGGATCCTAAAGGTACCGCATCGGAACCCACTTTGGGGTGAGAACGGGGTCTATGCACGAGATCCTCATGCACATTGTAGACACTGGTGAGGAATTTGGAGTAACCTAAGGTCAATCTCTCGATAAGGAACTTGGGATTTTACCTCAAGGGCTTCTGCAAAATGCTCATGATCTGAGAATGGTCAACGACTTCACCCTCCTCCGGTGAGCTCTCCCTTCTAGCCTCATCTTCCCCAGAGGACCTGTCTGACTCATCCGGCAGAGGGAAGCGCTCCCTCAGGTCAGCAGCTGACAGCTACGGAGGGACTGTACGATCCAACATCACCTTAACCCAGTCTGTCATCGGGCGCGGGGCACCCCAGGAGGGGACGAAGTCTTCAAGATTAGCTATGTACTCCTCCACCTCTGACTGGGATAACGTGAAACCAGCCCTAACAGGTCCAATCCTCGTCAGGTCCATCCCGAAGCGGTTTATGTACTCCCATTAATCAGACAGGCTGAGGAATTTCCGGTTGACTTCCGAGAAATCCCAAGCCTATGGGAAGACAACATTTTCTGGAATGTCAATATGGTGCAGCGGTTTCCCTGTGGCCTGAGTGGAAATCCTCTGGAACCCTCTCGGTGGCCGCCCTTCAAGATGGCCCTATTCTCCTGGGACCACTGGGTCTGCTGCCGCTGCCAGACCTGTTGTCGCTGCTTCCTCTCCAGCGGGTGCCCGCGTCGTCGCTACAGCAGCCCCGCCATCTCGAGATTCCCTCACCGCCTTTCGGCCTTGGACCCTAGGTTGGGGGAACTCACCCTCATCGACCAGGATGGTTGGTCTCTTCTAAATCTCGCCATGATAGGCCGCCTCCCAGCTCTGGGCATATTCTTTCACTAGCCCAAGGACGACGGTCGGTGGAGGCAGCACATTCCACATTTTCTTGTATTCCGTTTTATCATGAGCCACATATCCCTCATTACACATGGGTTCTCCTCGTGGCACACCCCCAGATACACCTGTGGGGGTCAGCCGTTGCAGGCACCAGAAATTCCTGGAAAACCGGTGTGGGGTGTATGGCTCGCAGAGACAATCGCGGTCCACCTTGGCCACCAAGACTCCACCTCAAAAGGCCAGTAGGTAGGCCCGATGCTTTTCCATTCCCTGGCCGCCATCAGTGAATGCCCCTTTCTGCATCAGAAATGGGTGGAAATTGAATTCCTCCACCCTCCACACCCGGTTCAGAACCGAGGGTGTGGTCAGCTTGGTCGGAAAGCTCCCCGCAACATTCAGGATCGAGGGATGGAAGTCTGACTCCGGTGCCGAGATGGGGTTTGGACACTCAAAAATCCACCTGATGTGAGATTCCATCCATCCATACAGGAGGTGGAGCGGCACACATACCCTCTATAGCCTCTTCCCCTCACTGATGTGCCACAGTAATTTGTACGACTTGGTGAGAATTGGGATCCCTAGGTTGATCCGCCCCCCTATCGCCAATGAGGACGCCATGATGAAAGTACTGGGGCGTACCCACATGTTGGTATCCCTCACGGGTAGGATACAACCGCAGATCAGAGCCGTGATGAATGCTGCCAGCCTGACTAGTGGCTGCTGCTCAGTGCTAACACTAAACCCCCAGGTCTTCCATTGGCCATTCTCCAACAGCTGCCATTACGAACGCTTCATACATCCGGCCGCCTTTGGGCATGTTCGAGGTCTTGGCAGGAGTTTTCATTCTACCGAGAAGTTGAGAAACATCTTGAACCAATTCTTGAAGTGAACATCCCTAACAGCCTCCTTATGCTCCCCTGGCATTAACCCCATCAGTGCCAATGCTAGCCGTGACATCTGTTCCAGATCCTCCCATGCGCCCATCTCCGGAAGGAATTCTCCGTACATATCCCCCAAAATTGGGACTCCAAATATCTGGTAAACATCCCACAAGCTGATACAGACCTCCCCGTGATGCAAGTGGAAGGTATTAGTTCCCGATGACCACCGAATCAATATCTCCGGCATTAGCTGCTTCGGCTGATAGATGTGAAACTGGGAAGCCCATGCATCCTCGTACATGCCCACCCTCTTCAGCTGCACTTCAAACTCCTCACATGAGGCTCCTACCAAGTAGGCCCATGCCCAATCATCTGTGACGTTGCCGCCGTGGCGCAGGTCCCATTCTTCAGACCAAACCTTCTTCGGGTTCCCCAGTGCCTCCTTAATAATGTTCTTGTACAAAGGAGGGGATGTATTCGGCTGTAGCTCCTTCTCGTCGATGTTGTTCAGGTGATTGTATAAAAAATATGTGCTGACAGGTGTGATGTCCTCCCGGGCATGACCATCAGTGCCCTGAACCATCGGTGCTGGCACAACGTGCTATGGAACCCATAAGTCGGCTCATCCATACATGCTTCAGGGATGAAGACGTCATCCCTCAGCCCAAATCCGTACAACGACAACCTCTTGCACAATATATAGTTCTTCTGACTCTCCGACGAGATCTCCACCAGGGAACTATGGTCTGAGTGGATCTGGATTAGCTCCCCTAACACCAGGATGTTGGCCATCTCATCCCACCGGGAAACATCCACAATGACCCCCTGGGAGACATCTTGGCGGGACATTCAATTTCAGAATTTGCGTAGTTTACTGGCAGGTTCGTGAACCTTGTTCGCAAAGCTTGTTCGCAAAGACCCCTCGCAAAGACTGTTCGCAGAGCCCTTCCTAGGCACTTAGTTTCAGGGTCACGAAGTGATGAGACGTGAAGTCAAAGACTCGCTGAAGTGCCACGAAGCAGAATCCCGATTCGCAGAGTGCACTCGCAGAGTACACTGTGTTTCGCGAATCAAGAGCTCAAGAAGGCGAAATCGCAGAGAAGAAAGTGGAAAAGGAGAAGGAACACCCCATATTTATAGGCAACGCCCTTCGGAGCTTTGCGGCATGTCCAAATTGCACGGAGCTTCGCGGCGCGTGCGTCCAACACGTTCCCTAGTTGCATCGCGAGACCACTTCACGAGAAAGCATCACGAATAACTGAAGATTTTGGCGATTTCCCTCAGACATCGACCCTTGATCTCTCCGTGGCTCCAAGTCTGAGGGGGGGGGGCATTTTTTGGAACCAAAATTTTGGAAAAAGAAGAGACCCAAAAGAGGCTCAAAAGAACTGCCTCGCAAAGCCCCTTCCCTCAGCACCGTGCCCACCACGAAGGAAGGCGGTGGAAGGGTCTGCGAACCGGGATGACGTTCGTGAGCCCTCCACGAAGAAAGGAGGCGGACCGCTCTGCGAACTCATTTGAAATTCGTGAGACCGCCTCAAAGCAACATAGCCTCTCTTCACGTCGCGTGGACTCTGCTTCGCGGTGCCACGTGCCTATAAATACCGAGCTCCCCCCGAGCCCAAAGGACGAACAATCCGACCTTTCAACTTTATAGCTCCCAAATTGCGAATCATCATTTTTTCTACGAACCATGAGCTATGTGAGGTACTTATGCTCCGCGAAGTGCCTCCCCTTTGTCTCGTTTTGATCCCCTCTTCTGAGAGGGATGCCTTTCGCGAATACTAAGGGCCTTCATGGAAGAAAAGGGATCGCCATGGAGACTTGGGTCAATGTAAAGCATTTTTTCCTTGCGAATCACCCTTCATGTACACATGATCCACATTCCAAGTCAGGGTCAATGTACATCGCGAAGCACATCACTTCACGACCCCCTGCTTCGCGAGGCACCTTTGCTCCGCGAGGAGGTGCTCCGCAAAGCTCTTTCCACTTCACGAAGCACTTTCCATATACACCTTCACCCCATTCTAAGGATAAGGTACCCCACTTCACGAAGCACACCCCTTCGCAAGTGCCCTCCTCCATGCGGAGCAACAGAGCTTCACATGGCCCTTGCCTATGAATCCCTCTGCTTTGCAATTCCCTTTTCCATGCAACCCTCCAGGTTTGCACGTTGTGATTTCAAAGTCCCCTGGACACTACGGCCCATTGCATTGCTTCGCCTCATGCTTCTTTTCATATGAATGTTAATGGCTATTGCTGCTTCGCATAGCCACACTAACATGGACGCCCAAATGGATCTCTCCAAGACACCCCCCAGCCACGGCATTTCCGGTGCCTTACCTCTACCAAGGAGTGGAGGGTCCCGGTTATGTAAGTCCTAGGGGTGCGGAGTGATCCCACCTCGTCCGAGATACAGGACGTTAAATTGCCAAGCACCCCCGTCCTCAACACATGACGTTAAACTATGACATTTCCCCCACGCGTCCTATGCGGGGTTCCCCGGCTTGGGCATTCTCTACGCCCACTGGTCTCCATGGGGATGGGATCTCCCCTCACAGGGGATGATATCCTCATTGTTGGAGCAGATTTTTTCCACGGTGAAGGGCATCCACCTCAGTGTAATCCCCAGTCCTTTCTTGCAGGGAGGTAGGAACCATGCACCCCCGTACTTCCCCAGTGCCAAGGTCCAATAGGGGATAGGGGCACAGGGGATTTGTCACCCTTTACCTCTTTCACTGGGCATTACTGCCACTGGGCCTCCACTTTAGACTAAGTCCCGACCTCCCCGCCAAAGGCCTGTAAAGGGCGTGTTGGGGATCTGCAATTTCCCTCTCTCGCTGGGCTTTGCCACCAATGGGCCCCGTCCTAGAAGTGAGTCCCAACATTCATGATGAGGACCAGGGTGGGATGTTCATCGTGCCCCTTCTTTCTTCCATACCAAGTCCCTCTCGCTTTGGGCTTCATCAATCCCGGGCCTCCTCTTGGAGTAAGTCCCAATATCCCTCTCCCTGGGCAGCTTAGAGCCTAAGCCCCATTTCACTACCCACAGACACACCTTTCGCAACGTGATCGTCAGGTCTTTACAGCCTCTTATTTCTCACACCGAGCATGACTCACATGGGGTTAGAGTAAGCATTGACTGTTTCACCAATCCTGGGCATCCTAGAGTATAATCCCCACACCTGCACCTTTTGAACTACATGGACTTTGATCAATGTCAAGGCATGGTACGTAGAAAGCATCCCCGAGGTTCAAGCCCACCACCCGGTCGATCCGACCCTCTTCACGTCGGTTCACCAACACCTTGGGAATCCTAGAGTGTAAGCCCCACATCATCCCGAACTACAGGAACTTTGATCCTTGTTAAGTAATGGAACGTAGGAAGCCTCCACGAGGTTCAATCCCAACACCCATCGAACCCCCAGTCCATATTCACGTCAGTTCACCAGCTCCCATCCCATGAACTATGAGGTCTTTGATCCATGTTAAGGCATCGTACGTAGGAAGCCTTACTGAGGTTCAAGCCCAAGACCCGATCGATCCAACCATCTTCATGTCGGTTCACCACACCAATCGTGGGTAGCCTAGAGTGTAGGCCCCAAAACCCACCTTTTGAACTACATGGACTTTGATCCATGTCAAGTCACAGTATGTAAGAAGCCTCCCTAAGGTTCAATCCCACCACCCGGTCGATCTGACCCTCTTCATGTCAGATCACCAACACCTTGGGCCGCCTAGAGTGTAAGCCCCACAGCATCCCGAACTACGAGGACTTTGATCTAGGTTAAGGCATGGTATGTAGGAAGCCTCCCTGAGGTTCAGGACCAACATCCACCAGGACCAAGGTCATTATTCACGTCAGTTCTCCGTCATACATCTAGGAACTATGGGGACTTTGATCCATGTTAAGGTGTGGTACGTAGGAATCCTCCCTAAGGTTCAATCCCAACACCCCTCAGACCCCCGGTCCATCTTCACATTGGTTCACCGGCATCCCGAACTATGGGGACTTTGATCCATGTTAAATCAGGGAACGTAGGAAGCCTCCCTGAGGTTCAAGCCCACCACCTGGTCGTTCCGACACCCCTTCACATCGATTCACCAATACATGGATATCCTAGGGTGTATTCCCCACACCATTCTTGAACTACGTGAGATTTTATCCCTGTCTCCTAGACAGGGTACGTAGGAAGCCTCCTCGAGGTTCACCCCCATTCAGCGGTAAGCCGTTTTCACCACCATCAGTGGTAATCCATTTTCAGCCCCATTCAGCGGTAGGTCATTGTCAGCATCATCAGTTGTAAGTCATTTTTAGTTCTCATTCGATAGTAGACCGTATTCAGATGAAATATGTGAACTTTGATTCCCTTCCACTAGGATACGTAAGAGGCCTCCCTGAGGTTCAAGACCATCACCCATGTATCATCCTGATCTCTCCCTAGAGACTATGTGTCTTAGGAAGCTCGTGCCCTAACCCAGAGGTTCCATTTCTTCTGGGTCTCATCAATGTGTTCATTCTCATGGGTCACCTCCTCGGGTTTCCCACCATCACCATCGAACTACGCAGACATTGATTCTCTGCCACGGGGATACGTAGGAAGTCTCTTCGAGGATCAAGCCCAAAACCGTCCACCATCCACCTTGATTATTACCTAGGCCGCCACGTCCCGGTGAGGTCGTGCCATTTCATTCCCCTCCACAGCATTCGGGAATCCCCCCACGTGCTGGCCGCAATATCGGTGTTCCCTCATGGGGGCTCCTTCATATGATCCACTCGAATCAGTGTTCTGATCAGTTTGATCTATCTCAGTTAGATGTTAATCTTGCGGCATACCCTGTGTCCAACATGGGAAGATGAGGAAAGCCTCGGACACATGCCTAGGGTATATGATTCCCCTTATTCGATGTGGGACGCATCGGGCTTCCGCACCCTCGAGAAGCCCTATAATAAGGGGAAGAAGATCATACGTGCCAGTGTTCTGGCACCCAGACACGCCAGCGATGCCTCAACGTGACTACTCCCCTAATTGAAGGTTGCAGCCCTGACTGGAATCCTTGGAATGTCTCGATAGGAGTAGTGTAATTAACCAACATCCATGAAAATATGGAACTGGGAAGAGTTTCACGAACTATGTCTTAATCTATAAGGGAGACCCGGACTAGGTGACGAGCTCTGAGGAGGAATCCACGGAAGGAAGAACCGACATCCCATCATCCCATTTTGATCAAGGAGAAAACTTCCCCGAACAGGGAGCAGATGTCGCCCGCCTTTAGAAAGCAGGAATGCGGGGCAACAGAACGGCGCCAACGTCCCCCGAGCGAGACAGACGCGGCGCACCCCGAAGAAAGCGTCAGAAACAATATTAACTTTTATAATAATAATTTATATTCATGTATTATACAAATAATAGTTTTTTGTTTTTTCTTTCATATTTGAATGTTTGTAATTTTGATTTCTTTCATGGAGGTTTTATAATGGTGGGGTCAATCCTAATTATTTGATATCATGTTCAGCATTCCATGATTAATAAAGGTTGTGTAATAATTTTTTCTAATGATTCATTCAATGTCATGTGGATTTGATGTAATTTATTAATATGGTTCTTGAGAATGAAATCAACGACGAGCATGGTTCTAGTTATATTCTGACTATAATAAGTTACATTATAGTTTTTATTCATTTTTGGATCTCCCATACAAGAACATATTCGTTAAATTAAAAAATATTTAGCATATTATATTACCATTACTTTATTTTTCATCATTACTCATTATTTTAATGTTATAATGTCATTCATGTAGTTAGTAAAATCGACCGAAATAAAAATATATTTCAAAAAAACAATTAGTAAGAAATAGAGTTATATAATTGTAATATTTTTACCTTATAAAAAATTATTTTTGACATAATATAATTATATTGTAAAATTATTTTTATAAAGAGTTTGGTTGTTTTGGTAATTGATAAAAATTGTGAAGAACTAGATATATACATTGATCTCCTTCTTCGAAGGGGTTATTTAGAGATGAAGTAATCAGAAAAAATTTATAAGTAGAAGAAAAAAGAGTATAATAATTATTTAGGAGAGGTAATATAGGCTTGGATTGAATATATATTTTATAGAGTGTGTGGTTTGGGAGGGTTAGATGAGAGATCCTTTTATAGGGGAAAATTAGTCACATATCCTTAGAAACTTATGTTAGGTGATAATTAATTATTGAATCCAATTAGAGTTAGGATAGTTAGGTAAGGAATGGTTCAAGGAAAATTTATTTTAGACTTCCACACCTAAAAATGGAAATATATATGGTATCGTTGTAATTTTATTTATAGAAAATTCATGCCATGATAGTTACATATTTTCCCATTATTTACCTTATTTAATTATCTACCATTGTAATTATTATTTAAAAAACATAAATGGACCCTATAAAAGAATTTCAATTTGATAATTATAAATTATGGATATTTTTAACATAATTAAATTTATATATAATTTAAATTTTCTTCTAAATGAAAATATACAATATTTTAAAAACTAGTTTTAATAGAAAAATTAATTTTCAATCATTATGTGTTCTTAATATTGTTTAATGTAAATTATTAATTATTTGATAATTAAGATAATTATATAAAAGTTGAATGGTTAAATTATAGTTACCATTTAAAAATAATCAATTTAATTTAGTATTGTAAAAATATATAACCTATTAGAATTTTTTTTGACAAATATCCCCTTCTAACATTAACCTATTTTAATCACATATCATTAAAATTACATATTTGAATTCTTAATAAGAAATTTTATCATTAATTTATATTTAAATTTATATATATATATTTTATATTTAAATAAAATCATTTCTATTAATAATAATAATTCATAAAATTATATAGAATTATTTTTAATTAAATATTTTCCTTTATTTTCCTTATTTACTGTTTTTGACTAATATTATTTTCATATTGTTTTTATAAATTAAAATTATTCAATATACTGATCAGATTTAGTAATACCCATTGAAAATATATCCATTTAACATGTTTTCAATGAATATATATCCACTGACCATATTTCCAATGGAATAATATATAATTTTTTTATTTCAGTTTCTTATACAGTCTTAATTACATTTTTCAAATCATGTATATTGTTCCTTTAATTATATTTTAAAACATCAACTATATTTATAGTTCTATGAAATTCTTCAATACTTTCATATGGGGTAATGATATTCATGGAAGACTCTGAGGATAATGGTTTTCTGTTCATGGTATTTTTATTTAGTTAAAAATTTATTACACTTTCACTTTTCTTAATGATTTTTATATTATCTTCTCATAATATATTAATTCTTATATAGCCTTGTAATATATCATCATTATAAAATTTATCATGGGTTTTTCACTATATTGGTTCATTTAAAACAAGAATTAATAAAGAGAAAAATATATATTAAAATTATGTGGTGTTACACACCTTTTATGATGATGAGCCTAGTGTTTGACCCTAAGCCCGTATCTAATAGGTAAGGGGATACATACTATCTCCAATATGTACCAGTCATAAATGGGAAGCATTATCCTATAACAACATGTAATATATATTCAATATAATAACCAAAATATATCTTGTAATTGATGTCAATATATGGGAATAATTAAAAATTATAACAAAGGATGTATGAGAAATGATTATACAATGATACACTGCATGGGTAGACATTATGGAATATCAACAAACATGACTACACCATTTTGTACAAAAAAAATTAAATGAGATTTTATCCTATATGTTTTAGGAAAATAGAGATGAATACCCAAGTACAACCATGTACCAAGAAATCCTGGTAAGGGTCCACTATATTTAACTGTTATTGGTGAGTACCACCATGTGTCTCTAAAATTATTCTCCATACGAACAGCCTAAGTTCCACGATCTCCATCCCCATATGAAAACAATGAATAATCTCTATAGTTATAACATGTGTTGGATTTGATCCTATTCTTGGGTGATTATTAATATACCCAGTAAGTCACCTTGGAATAAAAATTTAGAGATGACACAATTAGATTGCTCGAAAAATTTGGTATAATAGTGTAACTGGATAAGGAAAAACCTAAATATGATTTCCAAAAAAATCCTAATAACATAGGGAATTGTAGTATCACCATAGCTTGAATATCTAAATAATTATATCATCTATGTATTTAGGGTCACATTGGCCAATTTAATATCTGGTGTGTATGATGTCCACAAAAAAGCTATAATTCACACCTCAATGGTTAACAAGAGTAATCAAAATAATCCGTAAAAACATTTGAGATTAGATCCTACATGATTTATTGTTAAAGAAATATAATAAAATAATAGAATCTAAATTATCTAAACAATTCATTATCATAAGATCCTCATTTCACTACAATAGAACTAAGGATTGAGATTATGCCACATTAGGGTAATGTAAATAAAACAAGACATATCAACTCAGTGTATTCATATCAATGGAAATGTGTATATATTATCTATAGCACTAAAACTCTTATTACCCTAAAACTTTCTCATAATTGTTTTCTCTATAATATCTATTAGTAATGGAAATAACATGGTCCCAATTCCACAATTAGAGACACATTAATCGAGATGATAATTGATCCCTATAGATGACCCATACCATAGTGTGTGTAGTTTCAAACATCCAAGAGGCTTACCATATTCATTATTGGAGGATCCATACTACATCTATATGAGAGAATACTATACTCTTCGATATACACAGATGCTCCATTACCTAGTGAATGATCTGTTTTAAGTGTTTTACCATCTCCATTGCTACTCCAGTTATATGTTAACACACATCATCATATCTATGAAGGTATAAAAATCTAAATACCATTAATATAAACTTTATATGTAAAATTCATATGGTTAATGACATTATATATTTTTGAATATCCATAATTTACTACACATTCCTTCCAAACTAGATTCTTAGCGATATAAATGAAGAGTACTACATACATACAAGTATATTGGACCCCTAGTAGAATACATTGTTTGTAAGAATATAAAGAATGGTTAATTGAGTACAACCACTAAAAAAACCTATCGTAATATCCCGGATCTGGGGGCCACACAACGGGGCCCCCGAACCCGGTTGGTCACATGACCTCAAGCGCATTTCCTCAAATGCCATAGGCAGCCAACTAGCAGCGAGGGCCTAGGTATCATAGTGGGGAAACTATTACCTCATTTGTCAAAGTGTAGTGCAGCGAAATAAAATATAAACATACAAAAGAGAAAGTAGTAAACAATATAATCTGAAATGGACAATAGAACTGAAGTAAAAGACAACCAACAATCATATAAATATGATGACACACTATGTATCTAACTCTAAGAAAGAATCCCGAACAGGATACACTACAATCTATTAAAAGGCAACTCAAATTACAAGTACAGAAACACAAAACCAATGTATTGAAATAGGAACGCAGCAGCATCTCAAGACTAAGCTTGGACCCATTCTCTCATACTCCTCTACATATATCATGTACCTGTGTAGCGAACCTTTCCATTATCAACACATGTAGACATATAATCTGTTTGGGCCAAAGACATGGCCCAAACAGGGTGTGAGAAATAAATCCCAGTAAACAACCACTAATGGAACGTGCCCAACTGTCAGTGAAAATGTACAACAGTAATGTGCAATAATAAAATGCAGTAAACTAGGAAGTTCTCAAATGTAACCTACTAGTTCATATCCACTGTAGTAATTATTTATCAACTCAAAACTTGTTCTTTAGCTTGGCAGGTACAACATAATAAATCAACACAGTGAATACTCAATGTAAAAGTTGTCCTTATAAATCCAAATCCTTACCCTCAGGAAAGAAGAATTGAAACCCATCAGTGACTTCCCACAGGCCTAACAAATATTTCCCTCGGGAATATGAGATATTTCCCTCAGTCATGGAAGCTACTGCCCACAGGTTTAGGAAATGTTGCCCATAGGCTAAACAGAACAATGCCCTCAGGCTAAACAAAACACTGCCCTCAGGCTACATAAACCAAGTAACTGGTCCAATACCAACACATAAGCAGGCAATTTATACATGTTTCCTCTCAAGAAAACATGAAACATGCTATATTCATAGCATACCCACAGGTATCCTAGCCAAACGGATAAACAAGGGAAATGCACCAACGGTGTGGCCCTTGACCAAAGCAACGATCCCAAACATATGTTTACACTAATTTATAGATTACCTATTCAATTCTAGGCATCTAAACAGACAAAGCCTCAGCTATACGAAACCTTGAACATGGGCCCAGGCACAACGGTGCACAAATTATACTCGATAGTTGTAATTAAACACAATACCACCTACCTCGATCTCCTCTGATCGATATATGTGAAAGGATCCTCCCGAAATAACCAAGAACAATGTAAATCCAGGATAACAAAATAACGGTTTAAACCTAAATAACATCCCTTAGAGAATGAATTGGAAATAAAGACTCCAAGAGAAGGAAGCTCTTACCCACGAGGTTCCAACGTGATGGACGAGGGAAGAAACGGAATCTCGTTGTGCAGTGGGGAGCTCATCCAAGATTCGGCCTCTTCTCTTGAGCTCCAAACGAGATTACTACCTCCTCTATTGAATGAGGAGGCTACTGCCTGTTTTAAGAGAAAAAAAATGACTACACGACATGTACATTCAAGTACATGACGTGTACTTTCCTCATTTAACTTCTCCCATGGAAGCTACTTTCTACCGCCTCACTATTCATCTATTGACTGATTACATGACATGTAATACTAAGCACACAACATGTAGTTAGTTTCTACACCCTCAATCGCTGACAAGGCTACATGCCCTGTTCTCTTATCCACATAGCCAAAGTACACGACGTGTATGAAACAGTATAGGATGTGTAGTTATTCTTTACACCCAAGCCTACACGCCCTATCTTCTCATCCCACACGGCCAAATTACACGGTGTTTATGAAAATGTACACAGTATGTACCCAAAAATTTGGGATTTTTTCCACATTTCCCTTGTTTTCTCAAAACACATAAAGAAAATGAAAACGAAAAAAATTGTTCCTCAAAGATAAGAACCGAGTTCTTACAAACTTCCCCCCTTAAAGAAATTTGCCCCCAAATTTCCCTTCAAAGGGTGGTGGAGATAAAGCTTTGAATAACTCTGGACACTGAGCACGTATGTTGGTCTCCCGCTACCAAGATTCGTCATGCACTGGGCCATGCTGTCATAGCACCTGTAAAAGAGGAACTAACCACCCTCAGAGAACCTTTATACTCTTATCAAAAATACGTATCAGATTCTCCTAAAAGGAAAAATCTACCTCAAGTTCAACCTCCACAGGTTGAAAAATGTGAGATGAGTCTGAGTGATAATAGCATAGTTGAGATGCATGGAAGATGTCGTGGATGTCCCAGTACCTATGTGGTAACTGTAACCGATAGGCAACTGGCCCGACTCTCTCCAGAATCTCAAACATCCCTACGTACCTCAGTGAATGTTTAACCGGTCTCCTGATCCACCCGTGTCCTAAACTCAGAGAAACCCGCAAGAAAACCTTGTCCCCAACCACGAACTCCAATGTTCGTTTGTGGCAACCAACATAACATTTCTGATGGGACTGTGAAGTAGCCATTCTATTCAATTTAAACAGGACCTTCTATGCAGTCTCATGCATGAGATGTGGTCCCAGTAAAGCTTCCTCACCTACCTCCAACCAGCACAAGGGTGATCATAATGGACTTCCATATAAAGCCTCGTAAGGTTCCATCTCAATAGTTTCCTGAAAACTATTATTGTAGGAAAACTCGGCCAGGGGTATGTGCTTCTCCCAATGATCCCCCAAAGTCCAGGAAGTATGCACGCAGTAGGTCCTCTAGCACCTGTGTCGTACGCTATGACATGCCATTGGTCTGAGGGAGGTAAGCTGTGCTCAGAAGCAGCTGTGTACCCAGTGACCTCTGAAAACTCTTCCAGAAATGAGATGTAAAACAGGCGTCCCAATATGAAAGGATAGAATGTGGGAACCAATGAAGACGTACTACCTCTCAGATATACAACATTCTGAGATCATCTATTCCGAAGGTCTCCTTGATTGAAAAAAAGTGAGATACCTTTGTAAATCTATCCACAACAACCCACACTGCATCATTGCCACGAGGTGACCTCGACAACCCGATCACAAAGTCCATTGCGACATCATCCCATTTCCACTCCGAAATGGGTAACTGTTGTAACAGTCCAGCTAGCCTATGATGATCTTCCTTCACCTCCTGACAGGTGGAACATCTCGTAATAAAACCTTCTACATCTTTTTTCATACCTGGCCACCAATACTGATGTCTCATGTCATGGTACATTTTGTTAACACTGATATTCACAGCCCAAGATGAAGCATGAAACTCCCGCATCAACTCCTCGCGTATATCCCTTGGATCCCATAATCGTCCATGGATATGCAGTACCTCGTCTTTGGCTATTGTCCAAGAAGGAGGAGGGTCCTCACTTTCCACCGACTCCCATAGAACTAAGCCTTTTGAATCTGATTGTTGTATCATTCTCTCTCTATCCAGTAGGGTAGAAGTCATAGCTAAGGATGAATGTTAGGTGCACCCCTGACTATCATGCACCTCCAAATGCATCTCAAAGAACAAATTCAGAAGCTGCCACTCACCAATGGCCTCTTTCGCTACCTGTATCAGAGTCCTCCTACTCAGTGCATCAGCTACTACATTGGCCTTACCAGGTGTATAGGCATGCTCAAAATCGAAGGGCTGAAGGTATTCAACCCACCTACGCTGTCACAAATTAAATTCACGCTGCGTAAATATGTATTTAATACTTTTGTGGTCTGTAAACACCAAAATGTGTTCTCACAAGATATAATTTCTCCAACAACATAATGCATGAACAACTATAGAAAAATCGAGATCATGCGTCGGGTAATTCCACTCATGTGGCCTCAACTACCGAGACTCATACGCAACTGCTCGATCGCCCTGCATCAACACTGCTCCCAGCCCAATACCTGATGCATCAAATTAAACTGTATAGATCTTCCCTTGCACTGGAAGTATCAGGACTGGTGCTAATGTCAACCTTACCTTCAGCTCCTAAAAGGTTGTCTCACAAGCTTCTGACCAGATGAACTTCACACCCTTCTTAGTCAAACCCATCAATGGTTCTTCTAAGTGGGAGAAGTCCTGTATAAAGCGCCTGTAGTAACCAGCCAACCCCAAGAAACTCTGTATTTTAATAAAATTACTAGGTTGATACTAGGAAACTACTGATCTCACATTCTCTTGGTCCACTGCAACTCTTGCCTCTGAGATAATATGACCCAGGAAGTGAATGTGGTCCGTCAAAAAGTGTCACTTTGTGAGCATAGCATATAACTGATTCCCTCTCAGTGTACTCAAACGATCTGATGATGGGTGGCATGGTCATATTGAGTATGATAGTACACCAAGATTTCTTTCACAAAGAATACCACAAAAAAACCAGATATGGGTTGAATACATGATTTATCATAGCCATGAAAACTACTGGCGCATTTTTGATTCTTAACAGCATGACCAAGTAATCGTATATACCATATCTACTCCGAAACACTATAAGCGGTATGTCTGATAGTCTAACACGCATATTATGATATCCGGATCTCAATTCAGACTTTGAGAACACTCGTGCTCCTCGAAGTTGATAAAAAAGATCGTCAATCCTCGGTAAGGGATATCAGTTCTTAACCAGTAACTGGTTCAATTTCTGATAATCCAAGCAGAGTATGAGGGTAACATCTACCTTCTTTGAAAAAAAAAAACAGGAGAACCACAAGAAGAAGTACTGGGTCAGATAAAAACCTTGGACTTTAACTCCTTTAACTACCTCTTAATCTTCTGCAGCTTTGGCGTAGCCATCCTATATTGAGGAATGGACACCAGTGATGCTCCTGGAACAAGCTCAATAGATAAGTTCACCTCTCGCTCTAGAGGTAGACCAGAAAATTTGTCCGGGAAGAAATCCTTGAAATGATCAACCACTGGAGGGAAATCATTCTAAAAATTCCCCTGATCATCCAGATATGAACCCGCAATCTAGGTTTTCACTCCACCTTGCCCATGATGCTCGGGTCTAACCCGGCTCACCTAGACAACCCATTCTCCCTTGTATAGAAACTCTCTACCATTTGTGGACTTAAAACTCACCCTGCGACGATAGTAGTCTAAAAAGGCTCGAAAGGGTACCAACCAGTCCATCCCAAGTATGAAATAATATCCTGTCATATATAAGACATAGAGGTCCCCTAGAAAGTGACACAAATCGACCTCTAGGGGAAACTCCTTGCATTGATGCACACCTGTCATTCTCATTTCCAATGGAGTGTCTAGCATTATGATATTAGAAGAAGAAGTAACATAGAGCCAAATGCTCTCCACAAATGGCACAGATATAATGTTACGTGTGGAACAAGTATTGAGAAGTACATGAGATAAAACAAAAGCAACTAGAGGAGTACCTCTGATAGTGGAAGGTTCGGGATCCTGCTCTTGCTGGGTCTGTTGCACTACAAATGTCTGCCCAGTGATGCGGACCTACGACACAGCTTGGATACCCTGAGCTGACCCACCCTGCTATCTCTGAGATCCTGGTGTCTAGATGCTACGACCATGACCACCACATCTACCTGAACGTCCTGACGCATCCCAATTCCCTGACTGGTAAGAAGCTGCTGGCCCTGCTCCTGCACGCGGAGTCTGCACATAACCCCTCTCACTAGCCATTGGTGGAAACACTATGCAAAAAATGCTGAAGATGGCCCAACTTGCCATAAGCTTGGCACTCCACTGGGTCACGTGGACACTGAGGTCTTTTGTGCCCCTCTTTACCACATTGGTAGCACATTACCTGGCTACTTGAAGAAATCATCTGACTAGTACTGACACTGTGAGAGAATTCCATCTGACTCTTGCTCTTACCAGTAGAAATTGTACCTGAAACCGGTGCTGAACCACCCTGGTTTGCAGCACTAGATTCCTGCAGGTTCTTCTCTGTAATCAACGTATGGTTCAAAATAGCATGTACTGTAGGAAACCTGAAAACATTCACCAGATCTCAGATGTCATATCGTAGAACATCATCAAAGCATCTAGCGCGCGACGTCTCATCACCCACCAGAACAGTTACAAAATGTTGTAGTAGATGAAGCGGGAAGAATAGTCCATCATTGACATGGCGACCTACTGTAGATTCATGAAAACTCAAGCTTGATCTTCCCTTAGCGTCTCTGGAAAGAATAAGTCATAGAATACTACCTAAAAATATTCCCACACCATGTCTCGGTGATGCTTAGTCTAGGTGGTAACATCCCACCATCTCTTGGATGAATTGTGTAGCATGTACGTAGCAAGCTTGACCGCTCTCCCTATAAGCGTCTCTAGATGCTCGAAGATCATTTGCATATAACCAACAAAAGACTTCATAGCCTGTGGTCCGCCATCCCCTGAAAACATAGGCGGATGCTCCTGCTAGAATATACGTGTCACCTCTTCCATAGATGTGGAAACCGGAGGTGCTCCCTGGAAGTTCTGTATGAACTGCATGAAGCCGTCACAGAACTGTGTATCCTTGCCTGCGTCTGGTATAACAGCTGGTGCCGCATCTGGAACTACTGGAGGATCCATCGTTAGTCCATGGCCTACCACCTATGGAGTATAATCATCGCCACTTTCTTGGAGAACAACTCGTGGTTGTATCGGCGGTATGACTCTACAATGTCAAACTCATGGATTATTTTCATTTACTGTCGAGATTTATTTTGTCTATTAAAGTGTGCCAATGCAAATATGGAATGAAGACCACAAAAAATTCCAAATGAGACTACACGGCATGTCTATGGTCTACACGTCGTGTACCCCTTAATCCCTCACATGTTTGTGCTCTTTTGTCGGCCTGGGCATGTCTCAACCCTATGTAAACAGTGTGTTACATCCGAAAACAGCGTGTACACCACCCCATTTCCCCAGCCTCATGGCCAAGTACACATGGCCTCTCACTGATCAAGACTAAATGGCGTGTCCCACAGGTACATGAAGTGTACTAGAAAGATACCGCCGACCTGTGTTTTTTAGTTACACGACCTGCTACCCAGCTGACACTACACAGCGTGTTCCAGATGGACACGACGTGTACTAGGAAAGATAGAACTGACTCGTGTTTGTTAGTTACATGTCCAGTTTCCAGAATTACTCTACATGGCATGTTTAACTTGTACACAACGTGTTCCCCCAAGAATTTCCCTATCCCGTGTCTCTTCCTACATGACCTAAGACAAGTTTGGAGACTACTCGGCGGTTATAAACAGGTACAATGCTTGTACGAAATAATTTTCAATTCATCCCAAATAGAAGAACACATGGCATTTAGTCAAAAATACATGGCGTGTATTCTGGGTTTTTCCCGATAGTAGGCCTCATAAACTATTTTGGATCCCAGAAAACACTGAAACTAACATCAAAGTGCCAAATTCTGATCTGTGAGGGCCCATACTCCACAAGGATCAATGCATTGCATCTTATACGTGTTATAAATTAGGTAAAAAAGCCAATGATCCACCAAAATCTGGTTAATGAGGGCTCGTAACAACTCAAGAACCAAAGTTTGGAACTCATTCTAACAAAACCTCATACAAACAATACCCTATCAACAATAGGCATATCTACTAAGGTACATATCACAACAACATGAATTTTATAGCACAACATCTATCACAACAACTTGATTTTTCTAATTCACCTACGTGGTATGGAAACTATGAATGACATGTGATTCTAACCAGTGCCTAAATGATGCATGAGATGTCATACCCTCATCTCATTAGGATGAAACTAAATAGAACCCAAGTATAAAATATAAAGAGCACACCAAAAGTGCATCACCCAATAGTGAAAATCAAATCATCTATAATAATCATAAACAGAAAATCACAATTGAGGTCAAGGCGATCCGGGCTTTACCTGTACACGGCGTAGCTACTCATGAGCATAGTTTATTACCGAATCCCTTATCACTCTATCTTTTCTCATTGTCGCAAAATAATAAAATAACACAGAGAAAAGAAAATCTTATGATACCACTTTGTAACATCCTAGGTCTGGGTGCCACACAATGGGTTCCCCGAACCCGGTTGGTCACATGACCATAAGCGCATTTCCCCAAATGCAAGAGGTTGCCGACTAGCAACGAAGTCCTATGTCTGATATTGGGGAAACTATGCCATCATTTTTCAATGTTTAGCACAACGGAATAAAATATAAACATACAAAAGCGGATAAAGTAAACAATATAATCTGAAATGGACAAGGAAACATAAGTAAAAGACAATAAAAAATCATATAAATATGATGATGCAATATGTCTCTAATTCTAAGAAAGTATCCAGAACAAGATAAACTTCAATCTAATACAAGACAGCTCAATGTACAAGTACATCAACACAAAACCAAAGCAGTGCAATAGGAACACAACATCATCGCAAGACTAAGCTTGGTCCCATGCTCTCCTACTCCTATGAAACTATCATGTACCTGTGTAGGGACCCTTTCCCTTATCTAAACCTGTAGCAATATAATTTTTTTTGGGCCCAAGACATGACCCAAACAGGGTGGGAGAAATAAATCCTAGTAGGCAACCACCAAAGCCCCGTACCAAACTATCAGTGAAAATGTGCAACATTAGTGAGCAATAATAAAATGCAGTAAACTAGTTAGTACTCAAATGTAACTATCGCTACTAGTTCATAGCCACTGTTGTAATTATTTATCAACTCCAAGCTTGTGCTATAGCTTGGAAGGTACAATATAAGAAATCACCACAGTGAATATTCAAAGTAAACTTTGTCCTCAGACATGAAAATCCTTACCCTCAAGCAATCTGAATTGAAACCCACAGGTGACTTCACATAGGAATAATGAATATTGCCCTTAGGAATAAGATATATTTCCCTCAGGCATGAAAGTTACTGCCCACAGGTGTATAAAACGCTGCACACAGGTTAAATAGAACAATTCCTTCAGGCTAAACAAAACGCTGCCCTCAGGATAAATAAACCAAGTAACCGGGCCGAGCCCAACACATAAGCAGGCAATTTATACATGTTTCCACTAAAGAAAACACAAAACATGCTATATTCATTGCATAACCATGGGTATCCTGAAAAAATGGCTAAACAAGGGAAACGCACCCACAGGGTGGCCCTAGATCAAAGCAATGTTCCCAAACAATAGTTTATACTGATTTATTGATTACCAAAACAATTCAAGGTATCTAAACAGACAAAGCCTCAATTATAAGACACCCTGAACATGGGCCCCAACACAACGGTACCCAAATTCTTCTCGACAGTTTTAATTAATCACAAGACCACCTACCTAGATCTCCTATAATTGATATATGTGAATGGCGCCTCCCAGAAAAACCAAGAACGACGTAGAGTTGGGATAAAAATATCCCGTGAAAACCTAAATAACGTCCCATAGAGAAATAATTGGAAAGAAATACTCCAGGAGAAGGAAGCTCTTACCCGCGCGGTTCCAACATGATTGACGGTGGAAGAAACAGATTCCCAGTGTGCGGTCGTGAGCTCCCCTAAGCTTCAGCCTATTCTTCTGAGCTCCAAATGATCCTACTGCCTCCTTTGTCGAATGAGGAGGCTAATTCCTATTTTAAGCGAAAAAAAGACAAAAGGAAATGTACTTTGAAGTACACGGTGTGTACTTTCCTCATTTAACTGCTCCCCTGGAGGCTTATTTCTACCGCCTCACTATTCATTTTTCTACTGATTACACAACGTGCAGTACTAAGCACACGTCATGTAGTTAGTTTATATACCTTAAATCACCGACAAGGCTACACACCATGGGTTCTCATCTACATAGCCAAAGTACACCGTGTGTATGAAACAGTACATAGTGTGTAGTTAGTTTTTACTCATATTACTACACTGTAAGAACCCAGTTTTTGCTATAAAAGACTTTGGAATATTCTTGATGTTATTCTATAGCATCACCTTCAGACGGCATGCGATTCCGAGCCCCGATGTGGCCAGAATTAAATTTTCAGTGCGTTCAAACTGAGAATGCCAAATAAATTGGATAATTCCTAAACGGTATTTCGGATCCTAAATATGAGAGTACAGATGGGTCCAAAATGGGGTGTTTACACTAGGAACGATATAAAAAATGTTGGCGCGGGACGTTGGGATCCCTCGCCCGTTAACGGAACGTTAAACGGATAATTAAAAAAATTAATTTTTTCATTTAATGGATTAACTCAAGTATCACTTAAATGATGGCTCAGATTGGAAAACTGAGGGAACTATTGAGTTCAGAGCATGCCGTTTACCCTAGTCCGGGTGTAATTATCGCGGGCGCGAGCTGTTAGTGAAAAATGGCCATGGGGGCATTTTTGTAATTTGGCGGCCTCCGACGTTCAGTTTTATAACTTTTGAACAGGGCGTCGGATTAAAAATTTGAGACTGTCGTTGTTCTCAGGAGGTGGAGTTTTCCTAGGGGAGGCTTAATCTGGACCCCGCCGGATGTTCAGGTTCGGGCCAATGAGCAGGCAGTTAAGTGTGTTTTCTTTCTAAACACTTTACCCCCCTCACCCTCTCCCCCTTGTGGTTCTTCCCTGGTGCAAGGAGCTTCCAATGAAGGGGGAAATCCATCCTCTCCTCCACCTCTCCAACGAGTCGTGGCAGTCCGGAAGATCGTCGCGAAGCGTCGGGCTATGCCCCTGTAGGTAGGAGTTTTTAGTTTTGCTTTTAAAATTTCCAAACCATTCTTTCAAGTTCAATTGTAATGTCGAAATGCTGTTTGATCTTCGATCAAATACCATGTATGCGTATTACTTTCTCCAAGCTTTCCATCACCTGTTTCTGTTTGTAAATCCGAGTTCCGAGGAGCTCGCAAACGTTCATCAAAGATTGTGGGTTTTGGTGTTTTCCGGTGGTTTTGGAGCTTCTCCGGCCGGCATTGGGGGTTTTGGTAGGTGGTCCGGCAGGCTCTCGGGCGGTGGCAGCAGGCCGACACGGTGGCTCGACGAGCGGGCGGTTCGGATTGATCGGGACAACGGCCGGGTGAGCTGGGGGCGTCGGCGAAGGTGAGGCGGCCGGGGTCGATCGGCCGGGCGAGCGGGCCTCGCTGAGGGCGACAGTGGACAACAGAAGCGTCGGGCGCCCGCCTGTATGGGGCGCCAGCCACCGTGGTAGAGGGTGAGCCCAAAGCATGTCCTCGGGCGTGCGGTGGAAGCAGGACACGCGGGTCCTGCTGGTGTGCTGAGGAAGACCGACTGCTTGGCCGATCTGTTGGGAGACGAGAACCCGTGATCGGCGGGTCCTGCTGGGCGACGCGCTGAGACCGGCCAATTTCCCGGTCTAGTTTAAATAAATAAATAAATAAATATATATATATAAGGTTTATACTAATAATAATAATATTATTATTATTATTATTTTGAAAAATGATTTATATATCATAAATCATCCACAGGGAGTCCGATTTGGGCACCGTCTGCGGCGAAGCGTCCCTTAAATTGAGACAGATATTTTGAGATGGTTTTGGGGGTTTTTAACTCCTGAAACGGGGGGCCTCGGTGGCACGACACACCTTTAAGTAGTTTGGCGTTTTCCCGGGAGGTTTTGTTCTGGGCGGCGCAGACACATCTGACGTCCGATTTGAGCACTGTCAGCGGCATTGAGACCCTTGTGCCGAGGCAGAGATTACTATTATGGTTTCAGGCATCGAAACTAGAGTTGAGGCATGGGACCCACGAGCTGTCTTTCAAGCTGCATGCACCTTATTGTAATTTTTTTTTTCAGACGTCCGTTCGGGGCGTGCGAGCAGTCGATTTTGAGTGTTTTTCTGAGGGCATTGCAATGGTGCAATCCGCCCACTTTAATTCTGCACGAGGGTGTGGGCCCCACGAGGGCCACTTTGGGGGTTAGTGGTGATTTCAAACGTAATCACCAGGATTTTGTTTTGGACAAGTGAATAGTCCATCTTTTGTAATATTTCGTGAGGATCGCAACGGTGAGATCCTTTTGTTGTGCTTCAGGACCGGGATGCGGGTCCCACGCAACACCTCTCATGTTCGGTATGTAGGAACACATATTTTCCTCCAAATATCCATTCCACTCAAGTGAGCAGTCCTTTTGACGTGTTTTCCCTAGGGTATTGTAATGGTGCGATGCGCCAGACTATTTTCAGGGCAGAGGCTCGGGACAACGGGAAGCCGTTCGGGCATAAAGCGGTGTTGGCGGCTTTTACGTCGGATATCTATTGGCGGTGAGTAAGTAGTAGATCTCAAATGTTTTTCTGCGAGGATTACAACGGTGTGATCCGTTTGGATGTGCAGAGTCTCTTCTGAGACCTCACATAAATGTGGAAGCATGAAAGGCATACTGTTGGAGGTTCTTCCTGCGATGTTTGCAGAGAACCCATGGCATGTGATCACGTTCACTCTTGGGAGAGTGATGTGAATTCTTGAAGAGATTTAGTTGGCCGTGCCTGGGCCGATGTGGTGGAAATTTGGAGTTGTTTTGTTTACGCCCTTCCCGTTGACGTTAAGTGTCATGTGCATGATAGCCTTTGGGCTGGAAATGTGGTATAATCAGGGAGTATATGGGAACTCTTGGAGGTACATGTGGTTGTTAGTACCTGATAAAATTTGGGTACTCAGTTGGGGTTGAGTTCGGGCCACACGTCCTGTGGGCCCCATGTGCGTGTCGTGTTCTGCTTTACGTACCTTTGACCTCTCGCGATGTAGAGGGTCCCTCTATTCTCGACTGTTGTCCAGAAGGGTTGAGTTTTCCCATGGTTCTGTTCTCGTTTGTTGACCAGCAGAGTTGAGTTTTCCCCTGGTTCTATTCTCATTTGTTGACCAGCAGGGTTGAGTTTTCACCTGGTTCTGTTCTTGTTTGATTGACCAGGAGTGTTTAGTGGGTTTCCCCTATTCATGTTCAGGATGGTTTCGACCAGTAGGGTTGAGTGGTTTTCTCCTGGTACTGTTCTCGATGGTTTGGCTAGCAGAGTTGATTCGTGTTCCCTGGTAGAGTTTTTGTGGATTCGGTGTGACCAAAACATTATGCGGGCACCAATCCTCTACCCAAAATGTTGTTTCCAACAGGGTTGGTCGGGAGGTTGTTTCCAACAGGGCAGGCCAGGAGGTTGTACCATCCAGCATGGGTGACCAGTGTGGTACCATCTAGTAGGGATGGCCAGTGAGGTACCATCTTGAAGGGATGGCCAGTTGTACCATCCAGAAGGGATGGATAGTATATCGGTGTTCACCGAGTAGTACCATCCATCAGGGATGTCCAGATCGGTTATTGGTTTAAGTTCATCGGGGCTGGGAAGTGTTCCCCAATGATGGTTCCGAGCCTCCCTCCAGTGGAGTACCCTTTTACGGGAATGGGCATTGGGACTCGTTGACAAATTTAGCTGGGTCTCCCTCCAGTGGATTACCCTTTTACGGGACTGGGAAGTGTGGCACCCGTCTACTTTTTCTAGGTCTCCCTCTAGTGGGAACCCGTCGACTTCCACAGATTACCCTCCTGCGAGGATGGGCAGGGGGTCGCCTATTGATTTTGAGGAGACCTCTTGACTACGGGGCAGTGACGAGGTGTGGCTTGATGATCCCCCAAAACTCTCAAGTACGAGGGGTGATTTCTCCACCGAGACATGTCCTTGAGACGTGACCTAAAACCGTGCGGTCAAGTTAGTGCCTCCCAAAGAGGATAATGTCAAGGTGCAGTGATTTGATCCCCTTGACTTGTAGTTTGGGGCAGACGTGTGGAATGCTGGGAATCGATGGTGTTTACTTCTAGTACTGTTGGCTACTCACATTCTTGGGCTTAGCTATGGGATGAATATCCCCTTATGATCTTGTTCGGGTTTCTTGATAGAGCATATGTATATGTATACCATGTTCTGGTACCTACTCCTTGGGTTTTGGCTACTCTCCTTCCAGAAGAGGCGAAGACACGCTGGGTATGCCAAATGCTTTCTATTTCTAGCTTCTCATGGTTAGATGAGTCTACTCTCCTACTATAGGTAGCAAAGAATCGATGAGAAGTTCATCTTCTTAGCGTTTCTAGCTCCTTGTGTTTGGACAAGTCTACTTCCTTTCTCTTGATGGGTTTAGATATATTCTTTACTGCACTCTCGGTTGTACTTCTTTACTTTTATCAGTTTGATATACTTCTCACCTCTTCATAACCTCATTTTTTTCTCCCTAGAGCCTTCGGTGCATCCTACTGATTATTGTTTTTATACGCACCCCTGCATGGGATTTGCCCGCACTTGGTGTGCCCTTGCAGAAGACAGACAGGTTGGTCATGACATCAGTGGAGCTTAGGAGTTTGGGAGCTTGGACCACGTGCAGTGGTCGTCATCGGGTTCCAGGTGTGGGACCCTCTCATCTGTGCTTTTGTTTACCTGTTTCCGGGTTGTGGCACCTTTTCTGGTTGGCCACGTGTTTTCCTCTTTTTTTTTCAGTTTACCTTCAGCACTTTCTTTGTACTGTTTAGAGGTATATGCACTCTGTGGTTATTTATAGCCATTAATACTTTACATTCCTTTTTTACTCTATACTTCTGCATTGAGTGGGTTTCATGTGTGTGTACAGGTACTTAGGCAAAGGCCTCCCCGAGTTGTTTAACCTTCGGCGCTTGTCGCCAGCCCCTAGCCTATGGAGGTGGGCTTGGGGTAGTTGCGGCTCGAGCCCGAGTACGGTCAGGTCGTGACAATGTGGTATCAAATGTGGTTCGTTCCTTGGGACGTTGTTCAGACATCCCTAAAAATTAATTGGTTGGGATTTAGGGAAACATTGTTAACGTGTCTCGAGAGAGGATCTCAGGCCAGGGAGTCCAGTGATGGTGCGGTGGACGATGTATCCATTTACCAGGACCATGATAACCCGCTGGTCGACTCAGCATGCTGAGACACTTGTTGTAGGGAAAATTCGTTTGTGCATCACATAGGATTGAGTCTTGATTGTCCTTCTTGAGTCAGCTCCCCGTTGTTGCTATCATTATATACATATATGCTCATCTGATCACGACACTCCTTGATAACATTCAGGTTGTCTCTGCGATGACAGCCAGCCAGGATACCAGCTTTGGTTCATGACGACGACCTTGTGAGCTATGAGGCCTCAGTCCAGGACCCATCATGCGAGCCCCATTCTCCAGGTGGTCCGGTAGTAGAACCCCACCTGGTGAGCAGCAGACAGCTCCTGCAGAGCAAACGAAGCTTGAGCGCAGGTTGAGCGCACTTCTTGAGTTCCAGCGATAGAGACCACTGAGGTTCAATGGTGACCCAGACCCTGAGGTAGCAGAGGTTTGGCTAGAGACAGTGGTTTGCCTCTTCAGGCTTGTGAAGACGCCAGTAGATCTTATGGTGGATTTGTCCGCCAACCTTTTCCGTGGAGCAGCTTGGTGTTGGTGGAGTTTGGTGACTCAGTTTCTTGAAGAGTCTTCGCTTTCGTGGGGTGACTTTCAGTTGTTGTTTTGTGAGGAGTTTTTCCCCTCCTGCTTAGGATCTATTCGGATTCAGAAGCTCCTGCAGTTTTAGCAAGGAGGGATGACGGTGGCCGAGTACACAGCTAGTTTCGCAGACCGTGCATGCTTTTTCTCGAACCTGGTCTACGATGATAACTTCCAAGCGCGGAAGTTTGAGCAGGTTATTTGTAGAGATATTCATGCTATCATAGTACCCTTGATAATTCCCACTTATGTCGGGGTGCTAGAGCTGGCGCTGGTGACAGAGAGCTTCCTGTCACGCTCTATAGTTGGTGGTAGCAGCAGGCTCGATAGAGCTGAGACGTCTTCCGCAACTAGCAGGTGTCGGCTAATAGATCCTCAACGTAGGTGGCTTTCTGATAACCGGACTCAGGGATGTGGTCGTACACAACAGTGGCGTCGGAGGGCACCAGTGCAGCTTGGAGAGATTCGGTGTTATTCTTGCGATGGGCGAGGTCACATGGCGTGATACTGCCCGACCAGGCACGCTGAGAATATCGGGCAGGGAGCAGGTGCACCACCATGACATATGTAGCGCCGTGATTGGAGTATCACCCAAATAGGTTGTGCTTGCAGAGGAGTGGGAGGAGCTAGAAGTGGAGGGTGACCTTACGAGGTCTTCCCATCACCACCAGGAGGTCCACGTTAGGCTCCAGGAGCTAACAGTTGGGACCACAGATAGCCGCGAGGTTTGGATGTCTATGATCCTGTAGAGCATGAGGTGATAAGAGGTACGCTCTACATCTCCTCTACATTTTGTAGTATAATTGTTAGGATCTATGTGTGAAATGATTTTCTCCCTACTCCTTGTTTGAGTTGTTACCAGGGTGGATCGGGGTGTCAGTGTAACCCTGTGTTGGTAAGGTAAAAAGGAATGAGATCTTTTTCTTTAGTCGATGGTGTCGACTCATTTGCTTCCCGAGCGTGTATGAGAGTCTGGGTCATGGGACATCGACTATGAAACCTTTCATGACCAGAAATCCTTGGGTGTTTCACCATATGGATATTCTGAAGTAGGGAATCACCAGGCTTTGTCTCATGTCCAAGCAGTTATTCCAGTCGCGGCGTGAGACGTAGGAGTTCGTCCGGGGAGGTGAGCTACCCCCGATGGCCTTTGGGCCGTTTGATACTGTGCAAAGAGATGGTGAGGTTCCCTACCGCCTTGCCCTAACCCCAAATTCTGGAGTGTGTGCACGATGTCTCCTACGTGTCTTTCCTGAGGAGATGTGTGTGTTCTCCTATGCATGTGATCAGAAAGGGAAGACCTTTCATGAACAGATCAAATCCTTTAGTCTGTGTGTGGTGACGCGGGACTGTGTAATAGTTCTTCTGGGTACGGGAGAGCCAGGTGCGGGCTTATTATCCTGAGTTGTTCCCTAGTTTTGCTTTTTGGGGATGAAAATATTTAAGGAGGGAATGATGTAAGAACCCGGTGTTTGCTATAAAAGACTTTGGAATATTCTTGATGTTATTTCAGAATAGTGCCTTCAGACGGTGTGCGATTCCGAGCCCCGGTGTGGCCGAAATTAATTTTTCAGTGCGTTCACACTGAGAATGCCAAATAAATGGGATAACTCCTAAACGGTGTTTCAAATCCCAAATATGAGAGTACAGATGGGTTCGAAATGGGGGTTTTACTCAAGGAACGACATAAAACATGTCGGTGCGGGACGTTGGGACACCTCGCCCGTTAACGGAACGTTAAACGGATAATTAAAATAATTAATTTATTCGTTTAATGGATTAATTGAAGTTTCTCTTAAACAGTGGCTCAGATTGGAAAACTGAGGTCAATGTTGAGTTCGGAGCATGCCGTTTACCCTAGGAGGCGTGTAATTTTCGCGGGCGCGGGCTGTCAGTGAAAAACGGCCCTGGGGGCGTTTTCGTAATTTGGTGGCCTCTGGCGTTCAGTTTTATAACTTTTTAACGGGGCGTCAGATTAATATTTCGAGACCTCCGTTGTGCTTGGGAGGTGGTGTTTTCCCTAGGGGAGGCTTAATATCAACCCCATCGGAAGTTCTGGTTCGGGCCGATGGGCAGGCGATTAAGTGTGTTTTCTATTTAAATACTTAACCTCCCTCACCCTCTCCCCCTTTTTGTTCTTCCCTGGCACAAGGAGCTCCCAATTAAGGGGTAACTCCATCCTCTCCTCCATATCTCCGATGAGGCACGACAGTCCGGTGGATCGCCGTGAAGCGTCGGGCTACGCCACTACAGGTAGGAGTTTTCAGTTTTGCGTTTTAAATTTTCGAACCCTTCTTTCAAGATCAATTGTAACATCGAAATTATGTTTGATCTTCGAAAAAATCTCATGTATGAATAGTCCTTTTTCGGAGCATTCCATCACTTGTATCATTTTGTAAATCTTAGTTTCGAGGACCTCGCAAATTTCCGCCGAAGATTGCGGGTTTTAGTGTTTTCCGGTGGTTTTGGAGATTCTTTGGCCGGCTTTGGGGGTTCCGGTAGGTGGTTCGGTGGGCTCTTGGGTGGTGGAAGTAGGCCGGCACGGTGGCTCGGCGAGCGGGCAGGTCGGCTTGATCTGGACAGTGGCAGGGTGAGCTGGGGGTGTCGGCGAAGGCGAGGCGGCCGAGGTCGAGCGGCCGGGTGAGCGGGCCACGTCGAGGGTGACAGTGAAAACTAGAGTCGTCGGGCCCCTACCTGCAGGTGGCACCAGTCACTGTGGTCGAGGGGGAGCTCAAGGCATGGCCTTGGGTGTGTGGAGGAAGCAGGACCCGCGGGTCCTGCTGGCATGCCGAGGAAGACCGATCGCTTGGCCGGTCTGCTGGGAGACGAGGACCCGCGATCGGCGGGTCCTGCTGGGCGACGCACTGAGACCGGACAATTGGCCGGTCTAGTTTAAAAAATATATATATATATAAAAGGTTTATAATAATAATAATAATATTATTATTATTATTATTACGAAAAATGATTTATATATCATAAATCCTTCGCAGGGCATCCGATTTGGGCAATGTCTGCGGCGACGCGTCCCTTAAATTGAGACGGAGATTTTGAGACTGTTTCTGGGGGTTTTTAACTCCCAAAATGGGGGCCTCGATGGCGCAACACACTTTTAAGTAGTTTGTTGTTTTTCCGGGGGTTTTAGTTTGGGGGGAGCGGACACATCCAATGTCAGATTTGAGCGTCGTCAGCGGTGTTGGGACCCTGGTGCCGAGGCGGAGATTACCAGTATGGTTTCGGGTGTCGAAACCATATTTGAGGTGTGGGCCACACATGACGTCTTTCGAGCTGCATGCACCTTTTTGTAACTTTTTCATCAGACGTCTGTTCGGGACATGCGAGCAGTCAATTTTGAGTTTTTTTCCGAGGGCATTGCAATGGTTCAATCCGCCCACTTTAATTCTGCACGAGGGTGCGGGCCCCACGAGGGCCGCTTTAGGTGTTTGCGGTGATTTCTAGAATTATCACCGGGTGTCCATTTTGAACATGTGAATAGTCCATCTTGTGTACTTTTTCGAGAGGATCACAATGGCGCAATCCATTTGTTATGCTTCGGGACTGGGATGCGGGTCCCATGAATCACCGCTCATGTTCGGTATGTCGAAACACATCATTTTCTCCGGATATCCATTCCACTCAAGTGAGCGGTCCTTTTGACATGTTTTCCCGAGGGAATCGCAATGGTGCGATGCACCTGACTATTTTTGGGGCTGAGGCTCGAGACCACAGGACGCTGTTCGGGCGTAAAGCGATGTTGTTGACTTTTACGTCGGATATCCGTTGGAGGCGAGTAAGTAGTCGATGTTGCAGGTTTTTCTACGAGGATTGCAACAGTGCGATTTGTTTGGATGTGTGGAGTCTATTTCGAGACATCACATAAATTTGGAATCATGAAAGATGTACTGTTGGAGGTTCTTCCTGCAGTGTCTACAGAGAACCCTTGGCATGTGATCGCGTTCACTCTTGGGATAGTGAAGTGAATGCTTGAAGAGATGTAGTTGGTCGTTCCTAGGCCGATGAGGTGGAAAGTTGGAGTTGTTCCATTTATGCCCTTTGCGTTGATGTTAGGTGTCGTGTTCACGATAGCCTTTGTCTTGGAAACATGGTATACTCAGGGGGTATACAGGAACACTTGGAGGTACATGTGGCTGTTTATACCTGAGAATGTTTGTGCGCTCGGTTTGGGTTGAGTTGGGGCCACACGTCGTGTGGGCCCCATGTGCATGTCGTGTTCTGATTTACATACGTTTGACTTCTCGCGACATATAGGGGCCCTCTGTTCTCAACTTTTGTCTAGTAGGGTTGATTTTTCCCCTGGTTCTGTTCTCATTTGTTGACCAGTAGGGTTGAGGTTTCCCCTAGTTCAGTTCTTGTTTGTTGACCAGCATGGTTGAGTTTTCCCCTGGTTCTGTTCTTGTTTGTTTCAATATCAAGGTTGAGTGGGTTTTCCCTGGTCCTATTCACAATGGTTATGACCAGCAAGGTTGAGTGGTTTTCCCCTAGTTCTGTTCTTGATGGTTTGGCCAGCAGAGTTGCTTCGTGTTCCCTGGTCGATTTTTTGTGGATTATGTGTGACCAACACATTACGCGAGCACCGATACTCTACCCTGGAGGTTGTTTCCAGAAGGTCTGGTTAGGAGGTTGTTTCTAGCAGGGCTATCCAGGAGGATATACCATCCAGCAGGGGTGACCAGTGCGGTACTATCCAGTAGGGATGGCCAGTGAGGTACCATCCAGCTGGGATATCCAGTTGTACCATCCACCAGGGATGGCCAGTTGTACCATTCAGTAGGGATGGCTAGTACAACTGTGTTCACCGAGTAGTACCATCCAGCAGGGATAGCCAGAGCGGTTCTGGGTTTACCTTCAATGGGGCTAGGAAGTGGAACTCGATGCCGGGTTTACCTCTAGCTGGGCTGGGAAGTGGTCCCCGATGACGGTTCTGAGCCTCCCTCTAGTAGAGTACCATTTTATTTGACTAGGAATTGGGATCGTCGATGACTTTAGCCGGGTCTCCCTCTAGTGGATTGCCCTTTTATGGGATTGGGCAGTGTGGAAAATGTCGAATTTTATCAGGTCTCCCTCCAGTGGGAACCCGTCAACTTCCAGGGATTACCCTCCAGTGGGGCTGGGCAGGGGGTTGCCTATCGATTTTGAGGATACCTCTCTACTGTGGGGCAGAGATGAGGTGTGGCTTGACATTCCCCTAGAACTCTCATGTACAAGGGGTGCTTTCCCCACTGACAAGCGTACTTGAGACGTGACCTAAAACCATGCGGGCAAGTCAGTTCCTCCCAAAGAGGATAGTGTCAAGGTGCAGTGATTTGAGCCCCTTGACTTGCAGTTCGGGGAAGACGTGCGGGATGCTGGGCATCGATGGTGTTTACTTATGGGACTGTTGGACATTCAATTTCTTGTGCTGAGCTACAGGATGGAGATCCACTAAAGATCTTGTTCAGGTTTCATGACAGAGAATATGTATATGTATACCTTTTTCTAGTACCCACACCTTCGGTTTTGGCTACTATCCTTCCAGGAGAGGCGAAGATGCGCAGGTTATGCCACGTGCATTCCGTGTCTCGCTTCTCGTGGTTGAACGAGTCTACTCTCCTGCTATAGGTAGCGAAGACTCAAAGAGAAGTTCATATTCTCACATTTTCTAGATCCTTATATTTGGAAGAGTATACTTCCTTCCTCTTGTTGGGTTGAGCAGTACTCTTTACTACACTCTCGGTTGTACTCCTTTACTTTTCCCTACTCGATCTACTGCTCACCTCTTCAGTAAATCCTTTTTCGCTCCCTCGAGCCTCCAGGTCATCCTACTGAGTATTTTTTTTATACTCACTCCAGCTTGGGCTTTTCCCGCACTTGGTGTGACCTTGAAAACGACAGAAAAGTTGGTCATGACTTCATTGGAGCTTAGGAGTTCGAGAGCTTGAACCACGTGCGGTGGTCATTATCGGGTTCCATGTGTGGGACCCTCTCACATGTGCTTTTGTTTACATGTTGCTGGGATGTGGAACCTTTTCTGGTTGGGTGCATGTTTTCCCCTTTTCTTTTTCAGTTTACCTTCAGCACTTGCTTTGTACTGTTTAGAGGTCGATGCACTATATGGTTTATTTATAGCAGTTAGTACTTTACTTTCCCTTTTTACTATGCACTTTTGCATTGAGTGGGCTGCATGAGTATAGAGGTACTTAGGAAAAGGCCTCCCCGAGTTGTTTAGCCTTCGGCGCTGGTCGCCAACACATGGCCTATGGAGGTGGGCATGTGGTAGTTGCGGCTCGAGCCCGGGTAGGGCCGGGTCGTGACATACACTCCCTCTCTTCTCATCCCACACGACCAATGTATATGGTGTGTATGAAAACATACATGGCGTGTACATATAAATTTGGGATTTTCCCCCCATTTCCCTTTTTTTCTTAAAACACTTAAGGATAAAGGAAAAGAAGAAACTCATACCTAAATGATAAGAACCGGGTTCTTACACCTATGTGAGATCAATATATATAATGTGTAATGTAAGGTGTATGAATATTATGGATTAAAGGTACATGAATTAATCTAACGTAGATAGAAAGAATTTTTAATCTGTATCTATATAGTTTACATAGAGTCTCGAGAAATACATTATCTGAGGAAATATTTAGGCAAAGGGAATGTACTCTAGATACACATTGAGTTTCTTCATCTACTATACATGGTGTCCATGTGGGATACATGGTGTGTACAACTTATGTTAACATTATGAATTTTTGAAATTTTTAAGTTGAACCAATCTATCCACTATACACCTAATATGAAAAAATAAAAAAAATGGGTGGTTGTAGTATTATGAAATGGTGTTTCTAGGGTTACATACCAAATTCATTGATTATGATTTACATTGTTTGTGACCTGAAATCACACGATTTGTGATATATAAAAGCATTTTTAACTAAATATTTTTTTATTGAATTACAAGAAATTATTCACCTTACAATTATTAATGCATGAATGGTAATAATAAATATTTATATATTAAAATAAACTTTTGGTTTGGGAATTCGTGTTTGTATTCATGAATGTTTTATAATGTTATCCTCATGGTTCAATCTAATTTCACACTATGAACACCACTATTTTTTCTGATATTTATTTTGCCTCCACTATCAGTCGATTTTGTTAATTCTAAAATCTCATCCATAGCTCAACAGATCTACTTTGATTGATGTAACATTATTTTATATATTACTATACAAATATTCATCAAATTATGAATGAAATAGGTATCACCATCACTACCAAATGACCATTCCTATGATTCTCTCAATGTAATCCAAAGTAGAATCCTGAAAGAATGGTCAAACTCAAGTTTGAATAAAATGAGAACCATAATAATGAGGATGCTGTTTGTAGAGATACACAACCACCTAATGATGGTATCACGTTCAATTTAATTGAAAAAACTAGTATGAGACAAGAATAATGTTATTTATATTGGTTTAAAACAATATATGGGGAAAATATATTTTTTTATCATTTTATTTCTCATAAAATTAACTATTAATAAATATTAGGTAAATATGCACAAATATTAACAAATTAAATTAAATAAGTAATATATAGTGGAATATTAAATTGAAATACTTGATTAACATGGAGTCTTGTTCTTTCTGTCATTTCCATTCTAAAAATTTATATACTAAATAATCAATATCAAATGTATAAAATCAAATAATAGATTTTTAATATGAAATATTCATCCAATAGGAAAATAATCCAAATTTGTAACCTGATCTAATATTTCCTTTTAGTAAATATTCAACTAAACTTCCTCAATAATATTTCTATGGTGTTCTCAAAATGTTTTATCTAATTAATTATAATTTAACAACATAAATTAATTAAATAATTAAAATTCAATTATTTGAGTGACATGGTTTGAAATTATTTTTTAGGAATGACGAGATAATTTCAAAACACCATTCCTTTTCAATGAAAAAAATTAACACTGCCTTTTTTTCATTAAAAATATTATGAAAATAAATATTCTGGAAAAGGAATTAGAAGGATAAATAAGTTTAATTGATTTAAAAAAATATTTCCAAAGGAAATTAATTATATCAATTTCCAAAAAAACACGAATTTATATTGAAAAAAAGTTTTGAATGAAATCTCCCACATGTATTCGTTTAAAGGAAAAATATTCCACAAAAAAATTTTATTATTCAATGTAGTATTGTTTATAAAATTATGAGTCTTTTAAATAATATAATTATTATTATGAAACTTATTCGAAATTTTTACTTTAAGAAAATAATTGAAAAATAATCAGTTATACCATTATTTAATAATTTTTTCTATATTGAAACTGAGAATAATTATTATATTTAGGGTTAGAGAGAAAGACCAAAATCATAAATAAATAAGTGATGTAAACATAAAAATATTTACTATATTTGTTCTGATTTAGTTATTTTAAGATAATAATTAATTTATCATAATTTATTTTTGACATAACCACTATGATGAACTACTTATTTTATGTAAATAAAAATATTGAATTTTCTCTGAATGAACTTCCATTAATGGAAAATGAGGGGATAAATATTCTCTCTAAATTTCCAATGAAGAAATGTATTAGATAATAATGATAAATATTATTTCTTTATCTATATCTTATTATAATGTCTCAAATATATTCATATAACAAAACTTCAAATTAAATCATTCCAATAAATTTTATCAACCCAATAATATTTATGTATAGAAAAATACATTAATAACAATCTGTCATCACCATAGATAATGTTATGTCCATGTCACTACCTTGTCACAAGTAACATTTAACGTACAAGTAAACACCAAAAACATAATAATAATAATAATAAAAAGACTGAAAAATTATTTATCAATAGCTAGACTCCCAAGAACATAATATTAAACCTCATCTATGAAAAATATAACATTTTAGAATGAACTACAAACTTTGAATTTCATTTTGATCTCTGATTTAGAAGATATTAATACTTAATATTACGTAATAAATATTTAATTCTTTAATAAATGAAAATAATTACAAAATAATCAAGCACCTATAAAAATTAATAATAGATATCACTAGGGTAACCACTATGTTCCTAAACCAATGAACTAATTATAAAAATTGACATCATTTACTGTTATAAAAATACCATTTTACCCATTTTGTGGAAATAAGTCTTGGAACTAAAAAATGAGATAAGTCTTGAATGAGAAAAAAATTAGGTCACTATAAAAGGATTGGTATAACCATGTATAGATAATTAAATAATTACTTGGAGCCTAGGTCTGTGTTGCGGGGTTCATAAGAATGGTTAGACAACCATGTTACATAACCATGAAACATGGGATTTCATTCAAAAAATTTAATCATCAACTCAAATACCACAATTAAAGCGGAATGAAATAAAATTAAAATTCACACCTAAAAATAACATCATGTTTAGTGCACAAATTGTGTTGATCAAGATTTAAAAGGGCGAATCAACACTTTCTGAGGTGATAATCAACTAGGATAGTGAAATTCATAGAATACTTCATGAAATAGACATTTCATGTAAAATAAATTTTGATTTAGTTAGGTAAAATTTATGGATCTAAATATATTTATTAAATAGGTTCTAAAATTCAATAAAAGAATATAAATCATGTATGTTCGCTAAGATCACCAAATATCACCACTAATAAAAAAGGACCACACAGATTAACATGTATGTCTTGTGGGTAGCTATAAATGGAAAATTTTTATTAATTATAAAATATCCCCTAATCTAAATCCTCTGATATAACTTTACATTATATTACTATAGGATTTTACAATTATAACTCAAGAGGATGATCAATATGAGGTGGTTATTAGGTATATACTTCCATATTTTAATATCCATGAAATATTTTCTATTTAAAGTTACCAATAAACCATAATAATAATTTTAACTAACAATTTCAAAACATATATTTTTACCTTAAAAACGCCGAGAAAGAACTCTATTAATGAAAATCCATTCTAATAAACACACCCCACATCAAATAATCAAAAAACAGTAATAACCATTCATTAATTATATTTATGAAAGTTAAAAAATATTTTATAAAACATAACACCAAATCTACTCATAATTTCAATCATTTATAGTGAATAAAAAATTATCCTACAATATACACGTAACTAGACACAAATATGATATTGTTAATAACTATTTAACCTTCCACTTTGTTTTACCAAATACTAGATTAAAAAACAACCAAATTATCTCCACCCATTCTCTCGATATAGAAAACGCAGGGTTAGGGTTCTTAGAATTCATAAATGATAATATAGGACCAAAATGATATAATCGAGATGAAAATTCCCTCAATATGAAGTTAAACCACCCAAGAACAGTAGTGAAGAATTTAGAGATGAAATTAATGATCAAAATGATTTAATGAAAACTTAAGAACCTATGATACCAAGTGAGGGTTAAAATGGGAGAAATAAGAAAGAGTTTAAATTATAAATACAATTTTATAGCCACTTTTTAATGAACAGTCTATTTATATAAACGATCCAAAAATAACATTCATCAACTATGAATTCCTCTCTTTTAAATATTTTCAAAATTCAATGTTTATAAGGAAATATTTCTATAGACATTCATCATTAGTGGACATCTAATGTCATACATTTTGAGAAATGGACACACATTGCATTGTTTGGAAACCCTATAATAAAAATTACATCCAAAAATTATTTGAAAAAGAATTAATTTAACCTATCATGATAAAAAATATTACAAAATTAAGAAAATAAGATTTTCACCTAAAGTGGTAGTATAACTGTAAAATGATAACAAATAATAAAAAATGTCTTATCTCGTCAAAAAAGGGTTGGAAAATTTAAATCAAGTATTTTATACTCCATAAGATGTATAAAATCATGAATTTAGTATTTTTGGTGCTCATAATGGTTTGAAATATAATTTTAAAAAAGTATTCTTTTATATGTATTAGTCTTGTGAAAATGTTAACAAAAAACCTACAAGATCAGTTAATCAAAGAAATTTAGAAGAAAATAAATCTTTATTTATTTTTGATATATGGAATCAATTAATAAATGAATCCAAAATTAGTGTTAATTAATATGAATGGATGTAGTTTTTAAGAAAAAATATTATTTTTAAAAAACCAATTTAAATAAATTTTAAAATTAGAAAACAAGGTTAAATTTTCAATGAAAATAAATAAAATGATTCTTTTATTAGTTATGACGCAAAAAACTAAACTATAAATGAATATTATTAGAGTTTATTTGTATTATATAAATTATATTCTAAGAACTAATATTATGGGAATATTTGAAATGTTTATAAAAAATTAAATAATTTATCTATGTGGTCAAATTGAGATAATTTTTCTCGCTAATGATGTTTAAGAAATATTTGGATTTTTGGAAGAAACAATCATTGATTTTATAGTATAAAATACTCATAATGTAGGAGCATACCAATAAAAAATACAATAGATGATGTACTTGAAATGATCAATTGTATTGATTGAACATTAATATTATTTTCTATGTGTTAAAAAAGTGTAAAATTAAAAAACATTTACAAATGCGCTTATATTGTCATTAAAATTTAGGAAAATGATTCTAGACTCATTTAAAACAATTAAGATAAAATACTTCTAAATGAAATATTAAAAATATTTTTTAAAATTTTAAAACATGTATAAAATAATGCAAAAAATATGTTATTGTAGTCAATTTTTATAAAAAAAATACAAGTAATTATTACATGAATTTTTACTTACACAAATGAAGAGAGAGTAAATATGATGTTATTTTTTCACATAGTGATTTAATTATTTTTTTTAATATTAATATATATATTTTTAATATGAAATAAGAAAAAAACATGAAAAAATAACCATAAAAACTCAATTTTTTAATCATTTTAAAACAAGTTTTTTTTGGTGCATTTGATATATTTTTTTCAAACCAAACACAAATGAATATGAAATTTTAGGGGAAATAAATGATTGAAGATATAATATAAGAATTAATTTTATTTTACTGGTGTCGAACATGAAAACATTGATAGATTAATAGGTTAATGACATCATTTTCAATGAACAATTAGGTCTTCAATTCCAAACTCACTAAATATTTTTAGTTATAAACTAAAAAAAATCTCAAATCAATTGTTCTCATTATGATCATAGTTTGTTTATATGAATTAAAATTCATTCTAAATTACAAAATTTTGTAAAATAAAAAATAATGTATTATCATTATAATATGTTTGAGGATTAGAAAAATAATCCATGAGTCATTTTTTACTTCAAATAATTTGCACTGAATGAATTCAAATATCAAGACACATATTAATATAATTTAAATATTTTATGGGATACTTGATTTAAAAAAATTTATATTATCATTAAAGGAAATAAAAATTAAAAAAAACTAAATTTGTCACATTTAGGTTTTAAATTTATTATATAATAATTTATACTCCTGAAAATAAGTGGCATGAAAATCCAAAACTAATCTACACCAAATAATCAATTTTTATATGTACTATATAAATTAACAACAAGTTTTAATTACCTGAAATTTTAAATTATACTCTCAATAATAATATTTCTAGAAAAAATTAATATCTAATCATATATAACTAGTAATAATGGTTGATATGTGAATTTTTTTCCTAAGGTTCAATCAATTGAAATGGAAAAAAATAATTCAAGTCACACATTTTAGGTAATGTCTGTCAAAAGATCAAAATTACTCTAAGATGATATGCAACCCATAAAATTAAAATATAATAATTATTAAATTATATTGGTCTATAATTAATGCTAGAGGTTTGAATTAAATTCTTGACTCACGTGAGAAATTTATATATAAATTTTATGTGAAATTGAATTTCAAAATTTTCTAAGCAGTTAAAAAATGTAAAACATTGTTAAATGGTTGATGAATGTTTTCATCATTAGTTTTTATTATTACACATAGAATATTTTGGGAATATAAATGTAAGGGGGAGAAAAAATATAATAAACATGACATATATATTATATACCCCTTAATTAAATTATAGTATTATAAAATATAGAGAAATGGAGAATCCCTTGGGAATTATTAAAGAGTTATTTAGATAACATGAATTGATAATTTTTGTGTCATTATTTATAATTTGAAATGGAGTTATCAAATAAAAATTACTATATGGGGTAATGTGTTTATTATTGGGTACTCTATTCCCATTAATATTTTTTTATAAATTTAAATAAATAAATTATTTTTTGATAAAAATTTATAAAATTAGAATTCATTATCATTTCCAAAAATAGCATTGGATCAACCACACACCTATCTCCCCCTCTATTCCTCCTCGTATTGGAGTGGATATCATATGCTTAATTATTATTTCTATCATTTCTCTACCACATGGATGTTCCATGGGTTTGGTCCAAAAGTATTATTGATGGATTTTATGAGTTTTGAATGTTTTATTAGAAATTTTAGAATCATTAACAATGTGTAAATTAACTAAAAATGTATATTTTTTTAATCAATTAGTATAATCTAAGTTGGATTAATCACAGTCTATAGTTTTCCATTGTGACTTATTTATCGACTCCATGGTCACCGATAACCAGGCTCATTATGAGATGAGTTATTCAAATATGATATAAGACATATCAGGGGTTCCTTTTCACAATTGGTTTTTCATTAGGAGGCTGAGAGACATGTAAAAGTATTGATTTTAGGGAGAAAGATTGAGTGTGTCCTTAATTAATGATTATTTATCATTTCCATGATAATTTTATTTACTAATGATAATTTTTAAAATAGAATTATTAATTTTTGATATATCAATTACATAAAATGATGTTACGAATTTTTTATAGAGTGTTCTTCATCAACTAGGGTAAATGGAACTATTGGTTCATCATGAACCTAAGGAGTCTTTATTGCTGTACTTTTTCCCACATTGAAAATCATGATTATTTTACTTAATTCACTATATGTGGTTTTATGGAATCTATTTTATAATATTGATTGAAACTCATTAAATATATATAAAAATTAATTGCAAACCTCATTCTTAATATATATGATTCATGAAGTTAAAACCCTAGTAAAACAAAAAAGAAGAAAATTTTACACCATTTACTAGTAAATCCACTCCTAGGGAGTCCGTAATAATTTTTTGATAAATATCCCTCACAGGGATCTGAATTAATCCCTCCTCTATGATGAATCCCTTAGTTTTTTATGAATCACCAAAAATTTGGGTGTGATTATTATCACTTTTTTGAGATAGAAAGTGTCTTGCGTAGACAAAATTAAGTGGAAAATGGTGATTTATAAATATAATATAAAATAAAAAAAATAAAAAAATAAAATTTTGTTTCATAATATATGTGACATAAACACCATGCTTAAAAATAAAAATAATATCCCTTTAAATTTACTCTCTTTAATAGATTGTGATACATGAAACATCTGGTCTAAATAAACCTTAAAATAGAATACCATTATAACATAGCCAATAAGGGTATAAAAAAATAACTAAATTATGAAAATAATATGGTTTTAAAAGATATAAAATATAATTCAATGTATTTATATTGATTATAAATAAACTTTTAATTATATGAAAGAAAAAAAGAAATGTTTTCTAAAAAAAATATTTTTCAATGAAAGTTATTTCATCATGTTTTGAGAACTTATATTAAAATAAAATTTTATAAGTTTTAAAAAATAGAATAAAATACAGTATTTCATTTTTGAAATTATAATTTCAAAATTAGATATGGTTTAATTTTCGGGACATTTCTAAAAATATTCATTCTTTTCTAAATAGTGAAAAATACTGATTTTTATTTAAAATATCATTATATTACATGAAATTACAAGCCCTATTTTATTTTAATATATTATTAAAAGGAATATTAGTTAAATTATATACTTATGAATCCAAAGAAGGTAACTTTAATATATTTCATATTTAATTTTAATATTAAAACCTTGAAATTTCCTCTTTGAAAACCCACTTTCTCAATGAGTTTGTGGGTAAACTTTTTATTTCAATTCATCCACTTATAAATACTAAATTTAGAAAAAAGGATTACATGTTTTGAATCATTTTTATTTATATTATCTAATAATTTAGACATAATTTTTTTTACAATAATTAATAATAAAAACTGTAAAAATTGATTATCACGATAAAGTTGAGAATGATTTTACAAGATGGTGGAACTAAAATGATAAGGGTTAAAAATGAAATAAAATATTTAAAAACCCATTAGATATAAATATTTAGAATTTATCAACAATAAATATTGGTAATGATTATTTTTTTGTTATTTTTTAACTAAAAATATGTTGGTGTAATTGATTCTTTAAAATGAACTCCTTGTATGTCCACTCTCTCACTTATAAAAGACCGCCCCTATCATCCTCTCTTCACACTTACATGTCCATCTAGTTAATAAAATCACGGAAAAAAACACTCCCTTACTTCAATACCAACATAAAAGGGCCCATTGTTGAAAAAATTCCCTCCTATGATTTATTTTGGTGGAATCTGAAAGAATTCATCTGAGTAAGTGGTAACATTCTCAAACGATCATTTTTAAATTGTTTTTTCTTCAACCACATTAAAATATTATTCAATCAGGTTATTAAAATTTCTCAGGTTCATCCAATATATATATATATATATATTATTAGTAGAATATGTTATACATATCATCTTCCATCAAATGGGAAACCAAATCATTGATCATGTGTACCATTAACTACCATCTCGTGAACCAATGTAACTTGTTTTCAATCAAAATCTCTCATGGTAAGATATAACTCTATGTTTAATGTGCGTGTTTACATATAATATTTAGGATATAAATATTCATATTGAATTAAAATACCATAGATATGTTCTTATTTCCTATTCTATTTAAAATATAATAATGTCTCTTTTGTATATGATGGACTACCATCTGACAAAGTAATGTGATTATTATTTTTACTTATTATTTACATGGGTGGTAATAAGGATAAATTTAATAAATTAATTTGGTATATGTGAAATGATATTTATTATGGAAAAATAATATATCACCCACATCCTTAACTTTTCTATCATTAATTGAATGGTATCATTGCTCCTATAGACGTCCAACCTATCATCTCCAAGAAGTGATATGATTCATTTTCCATGTACAACCTTCAAGGATGATTCCAAAAATGATAAATAAGGAAAAATTTGATACAAATAAAATTATTATAATACTATATATGATTTATATATATCATATACACAACAAATGGACCTTTCATGAAAAAACCCGCATTAGAAAACAAGGAAATTAAAACTCTATAAAATGAAAATAATGGAATATTTTTAACTAATGGGTAGAAAACTATAATAAGAGTATCATATTTTATATTATAAATAAAAATATTTCTATTTTATAAACAAATAAAATTCTTAAAACCATTATATTGGTGTTTAAAGAACAATAAAAAAATTTAAAGGGTGAGGTAAGGGACTCCCCCTCAATTTTCATTCATTGTTCTATATTTTATTATTATTATAGTAATTTAATTTATATGGTGTGAATACTTAATATTTTAAAAATAATGTCATTTATCCTTCATAATTCATGATGTTTTATCTTTCAGTTTGAATTATTTCATCCATGGGGATTTCAATTGAATATTTCCAACTTGTGAGAGATTTCATCTCAATTTCAATTTCATTGAGAAATATTTATATATATGAACCTATTAACTTGTATGTGGTGTATATACTTTACCTTTAAGGTATTTAACATGAATAAATATTTATTTATCATTATTAACATTCCATTTCAATTTCATTACTAGTTATGTAATACAGAAATGAAAAATTTATTCACATCACTTTGTGGAGGTGGTAGTCACACGCGTTCACGAGAAAAGTTATTTCTTTCCAATGGATTTAATAATTAGATGTGAGGTAATTATTACCTTTAAATAATCATAATAATTTAATATATTTAATATACATATCTACAATTTCAACATGCTGGACTAGGTTCCAATAAAACGGGTGCCCTGATCCGATGCACCACATGGTCTTAGGTATGCCTCCCCATATTCCAGAGGCTTCTCACTAGAAGCACGGTTATATGGATATACAATTCAAGGACTATAAAATTTTATTAGAGTAAAAAAATAGAATTTTTTTTCAAAATATATAATGTAAAAATAAAATAGTAAAACTAAACAACAAGAGACAAGGGAAAATGAGAAACCAAGTGAAACATAGTATAAACATGGAATGTATACATAAAATGTCAATATGTCATACAAAAAAAGACCCAAAATACAAAAAAATAAGAAAAACCCCAACTATGAACATAATTACAACATTAAAGAAACATCCCATGGTCCAAACCATCATCCAAATCTCAAACCAATCACTAGGTCCCTATCCAGAACATGTACCAAAAAACAAGTACCATTTTCTCGTGTACCCAAGTTTCATGGTGGCTCGAGTAGGGTATGTGTACAAATAAGTAGGCGACTCCCAATTGTGTATAAAGAAATATTCAATATATAAAATAATTTTTGCCAATAATCAAGGTGAATTAAATAAATAGGGTGTGAAATAAATAAACAATGAAATAAAATAAAAATGTTTCATAAATAAATTAATTTTAATTTACCATTTTTATATTTTAAGTTCCACTTTACAATCCATCCAACCTCAACCACTTCAGTAATGTTGGGTACCTAATCTATAGAATAATGGGGTGAAATAACATTAGTCATAATGTTCTATCACCAAAAAATTCATCTTAATTATATACCTTGGAGAATCAGTCTAGGTAACCATATCATGTAAATAATTTGGGAGCATAGAGCTTTACTGCAACCTTCCAACCCATTCCATCATTAGGAGCATAGATCTTTCATCTAACATCCAAACCCATTATAAACACTTATGGGTCCTAGAGATTCAGTCTATCCCAACAAAAAAAATGAGGGGCTTCAATCCAATTCTTTTATTATATAGTATATTGGTGAGGACTATAGAATCATAATATCCCAACCCATGGGAGTAGAGCCTCTTTCCAATACACCACTCAAACCATTTACAATGTGGACACGATTATTCAAACGGTTATCATATATACACATATACCATTTAAATTACCATGGTCCTAGTGGGACCTTAAAACCAAAACATGGAATAAATAAAACCTAACACTTAATTTATGCCATAATACACCAAAACAAAATAAAAATTGTAAAATAATCTATAACCCCCCCCCCTTTAAAAACGAGTATTCCTATTTGAAAAAGTAAACCATTCCCCAAGGCATTCATTTCAACTCCCAATCATTTAAAATATTCATAAAATCATTTTCACAAAAAGGGAAACACACCCATATTTTAAACCATCATTCAAAATCTATTAAGGAAACATATTTTTTGAAACCCATTGTGGTAAACACCTCCTCTTAAATAATTACCCACTTTAAAATATCATTGTTCGTCATTGGAAACCATAGCTAGATCAAAATAAAAAAATACTTCATTTAAACCATTTTCAAAGTCCTCGTGGTCATTTCAAAAACACTTTTATAAGAAATTTTCAATCATCCCCTTAAGTATTCCCATTATCATAGTACAAGAACCTACCCATTCACTCTTATAATTTCTCTAACTCAATATTTAAAAATTCATTTCACCATTTTCAATGGTTTTTCATACCTCATGGGGAGTCCTAGGTTCTGTCTCACAACATCAATTAACCAAATGGTGTCCAAGAAGTGTCTCATGCCTCAATATAGGGCCCAAATTAATTTGATTAGTTAAAAATGTTAAAAAACATCATGGTACTACATAAAAACCAACATATACATGCATAAAAATTTATGAATATGAGAAAAATATTATAGAACACCAACTACATGATCATAGAAAAAAATGTCCAACTGCCATCCTTGATTAGAGCACAAAGGGAATAAAACCCCAAAATGAAGAACTCCATGTAAAACATGGGTAAAACATCCAGAAGGAGTGGAAACATGGGTTTAGAGATTCAGAAGGAGTGGAAACATCCAAAAACCCCACTTCTTGGAAATTTAAGAAAACATTTTTGAATACATACTTGAATCATTGATTTTTAATAAACAACACTTCAAAATCCTATGAATTGTGGTAAAAAATCGATGGAGGAGGGTAGATCTTCTGGTTAATCACCCTTTATATAGGGGGTGAATGAGGGTGAAAATAAAGGGACTTATCTTAAAGATCACGATGTAAAATTATGAATTTCTCTATTTTTTTATGAGATGTGGTTTGGATTAAATTTTTTAAAAACTATGTTACAACTGTGCATCTACCTATATTAAATAGGGGACTGGGATTTAGGTTCTGGATGCCCACCCACACTGTTTTGAAAAACCATGAAGCTCCCTTGAGATTACCTCTATCAAAATGGGAACATCCGTACATGTGTTTGGGAAGGCCCACACAATTTTTAATCAATGTAAGGTCCATGTCCTCAGCTCTGCCTAAGAAAAATCCACCCAACATAGTTATGGAGTATTGTTAAACAATCCATGTTCCTATAATGAAACTTGATCATGTTTTTCCTATTCACATATAATTCATTTCCCAAAGCCCCGTGACACCCCTGAGACCTTCCCTAATCTTGGGAAGATTTACAAAAAACCAAAATATAAATTTGTATCTACTTTAACTTATGGTATAGATATTACAATATAACCCCTTATAATATCTCCCCCTTGAGCTACACTCTAAAGCATCAATCAAACTCTAAGGTAAAAGGTCAGGCCATAGTTCCCACCTATCCACTCCAAACTTTTATGATTCCTTCAGAACACCATCATGTCATTACAATATTTGGATCAAAAATATACTCACTGTGTAAACCTTCCCACTATAATTTTCTACACAAGTCGGATTCTCTATGATGGATGAATCAACCTCATGTTCATCATTACCAACATCAAACACATGGAAACAGTTTTTGGTAATTCAACTAAAACTAAAACACAAAAAGGGAATTAGACAAAGCACTACATCAGCCTAGGAGATCCAATAGATGAACCTCAATTCAAACTCTCCCCACAGTTCAATGTAACATATCATACTTTACTAATATCATATCATTTTTTCTTAACCCACGTATAACAAAAAACTTTCACCACACAAAGGAACATAAAACTTTTCAACCACATTAAAAAATCGATATCAGTCAAAAAATCAAGGCCCAATTCCTTGTTCCACATCTGGACACCCAGAACACAACCAAAGCACAACCTCGATCTCATGGATGTCAACCGGTCAAAACCCAATCTAACAAACTTTTTCAAAAATGAAACACCAAGATGGAACTTACCCAGTTCCATCCAACCCATAACAATGATCACATCACCAAGTAACCACTTATCTACTATGGTGATCCACACCACATGATTTATCTCATGAACGTCATATTCTAGTGTTTGAAACCTGCATCAATGGAATGGACCAACAGAACCTAAAAATAATTCTTCCAAAAAACACTCTATGTGTTTTCAAACTCATTTTTCTAATACATCCACATGAGTGGAAACCAACACTGACATCTTTACCTTCCATAAAAACCACACAAAATTTCCTCATATCATCCATCCATACATAAACTAAGGATGACTTGGATTATATTTAAATGATTATTTCATTCCCAGAACATAGTTATCATTTCAAAAAAACCAATATAAGGTGGTTTACAATTCACCAATTTTGTTCCCTTTACTATGCCATTTTGGTCTATCCTTTACTGAATCACCTCAAAATTTCCCAACCATCATAGTCGACACACTACCCCTTTACGTAACCACAACACCATCTCACCTAAGGCATACTACTACCATTTGAATTCACCTACTAAATTCTATCACCAGCATCTGATGAAACTCCACCATCCAGGAATACACTACCCTCAGTACACTCTTCTTTCTCTACGACACCCACTAACACATCTTTGAAAAAAACACCCCATATTTCTTTTAGAACCAGCTCGAGCAAGAGGATAACGCCTTATACAATAAACCACCCAATATATGGACCACCTTACCTTCCATGATGATTCCAGACATATACCTCATTGGATCCTCATTAAAATATTGATTCCACCACATCTCACTCACAGTATTCTCCACACATCTATGACTGAAATATCTTTCTCCACCTCAATAGTGTCATTTTCACTTCTCCACTCCAGAAATTCCACCCACCACGGTGCAAGCTCTCATCATTAAAGGACCAAAACGTTGAAATGGTCATCTCACCCCCACGTGACTTAGAAAATAAAACAATAACCATCAACCCTACCCTGACATCTGAGAATGGTACCATTATCATTCACCAACATGAAAAATAACACATGAATCTAATTCGGAGAAGGCTGGTGGTGCACCTCGAACCACACTTCATCACTTACACTTCTCCACGAATGTAACCTTCAAGTTATTCTTCATATAACCAAAGGAAAAATCCCTATGTGGCATGAAATATATCCAATTTTCTCTTGGTGTACACATGATGATGTCAAGATGTTGGTCACATTCTGATTGAGTCTGGGAGTTCACCAATATTTCATTAATGAAACCATCACTATTGATCCAACACCAATGTTACATCCCACTGTGAGGACACAATAACTTATTTAAAGTCTCAGGCTTCCCTTCCTTAAATCATCTTATAAATCCTCAAGCCTAAAAAATTCAAGAGTAACATGACATCAATAAACACTACCACCTCTTGATACTCTACCAAGTATCCAAGACCCAACATTACTTTTAGCAGTGATGCAACCACACAACTGATGTTCTTCCAGGATGACCCCAGTGACATACAATAAAAACAAAATGATCCATCACAATGATCCTAAACTATATAGTCTCTCACATAACAAGTGATCCCCACTTTGGTTTCATAAAAAATGATATACCCTTACTTATGAACTACATATTTACATATCCCAAACAACATCGTGCATCTCAAGAACGTAACCAACACCGAATCATCATCAGAATACTCGAGGCCACACACATTCCTATGACCATTCACTGAACCTTACTATAGAACCCATGATATAAACTTCATTGAAGCTAGGCCCAAACACACACTCCCACAATATCTTATCCCACTGATCCACCAACCTTATCAAAATAGAGTCACCCCTGGAATTATTTTATAATATGTTAAACTTCACACAAAATAGATCCATTCACCTGACCACATGTCCTTCTAGATATCACTCCAAAACAAGAACCATCTATTCAAATTCTATCCACACATGTCTCATCCACCTAAGGTCATCCTTGGTTCCAGTGTTGAAAACCATCAAAACCATAGGTCTATGTTTCCAAACAATTTGTCCGTTAAATATTACCCTTATAACTAACCATATGCAATTGATTTCCTCTCTTAGAAGAAAAAAAAGGAATGGACATTCATTTTACTAAAACTCGATGGATCCTACCATTCATCAATTTCACCACTAAATCATCCACACATGCCTTACATCCCAAATAACATGCTACCCTAGGACAAAATCACTCACGATTACCCTCTATTACTAAAGACACACGCCAATGTAAACCACATAGATCATATTCACCAAAAAAACTTGTTATTCTATATAACCAACCTGGTCATTCCCACCCTAGGAGACCCTTTTTGTTCTACTACGAAGATCCAAAACATCTTCATACTCCTTATGAACCTTTGAGAACTCACATCATGGTCAACCCCTCTCACAGGTTTCCCTTAAATGCAAAATGATACCAACTCCTCATGCAATATGATGGGGTACAAAAATTAAATAATCTCTCCCTTTAAACAATATAAATTAAAATAACAACAATTAACCACTCACTAAAGACACTCCAACCCACATTTAAGAACACACATTGTCCAAAGAACCATAGAAAACATTTACGCTAGGTTCCACAGTCATAACAACACAACCACTACTAACTACACTACATAGAAAATACCCATTATTTGGTCCCAATTCACACCCACATGATCACCACCCACAAGGGTTACCACATCCACATCACCATACAACATCTCACAACCCCAAGGTAACTGCCCTACCAAAGGTAGGAGAATCACGTCCCTTTCACCACACATCAAAAAATTATAGACCCTCATAGCCCATTACAGTTGTCTAAATACAAGGAACTCTCATGATAAAAATATCCATACAAAGGGACAGATAAACAAAAAAATGAATACTCATTGTCCTTATCTAAAGGTTAAACAATTTCATATTTCCCATTTTTTAAATAAAACATTACAATTTTAAAATACAAGGATTCACATTTCAAAACCTTTTTATTACCCAACATTTAAAGAATTATATATTAATTGAAATTCATAATTTAAAACATCTTCATTGATAAACGTTTAAAAATAAGATCAACTAATATAAACTATAGATATAAAATTACACTGATAACATATGAATCCCAAGGAATAGTCAATTGAAAGAAATATATGGATGAACTATCAATATTATGTGTCTAGAATGATACATTAACACACACACACCATATCATTCCATATAGGTCCAAGATATAAACCCTCATAAATAAAATAACATCACATACAAGTGTTCCACTCAAGGTGAACATATTAATCAACTGTAAACTAAAAAAACAAAACATTAATTCCATCTCATAAAAGCTTGGGTTTTCTCTCATACATGGGTGTTAAGTAACCCAAGAACATGCTCATTAGAACGATATGAAATTATTATAACATCCAATATACCATGCCACAAATAGTTAGACAAAAGTCACCAACTCTAATACTGATTTTTAATTTTATGGCCTGAGTACCAAAAAAATAGATGCCCCAATCCCGTGGGCCACATTACCTCAGGTGCTCCTCCCCAAATTCTAGAGTCTTTCATCTAGATGCTTGAGTCCATAGAGATTAAATGGGGATATTATACCCTCTTTTTAGAGTGGACAAACAATATAAACAATATAAATATATATAATGTAAAAATGAAACCGTAAAACAAAACAAAAAGATTCATGTTAAAAAGACAAATCAGGTGAAACATAATATAACTTGGGAATGTATAGACAACATGTCAGGTAGTCATACAAAAAATAACCCAAAATAATAAAACTATGAAAACACCCAAATACAGTCTCCAATACTACCAGCTCCAAACATCTAATTATCAAACTCATATTCCAAAGAAAAAATCAACCACTAGGTCCTTTCCCTGAACTCCTACAAGAAAAAAAGTAGCATCCTATCAGGTACCCATGTTCATTGGTGGCCTGAGAAGGAATTGAGTAAAACATAGTATGAAACCACCAATAGTTCTTAATGAAGTAACCAGTCTCTAAAATAGTGTTTCTAGATAATCATGGAGGAATAAATAAACATAGTGAACAATAAATAAATAGGAAAACAAAATAATAAGTTTCATATTTAAACAAATATTAATTAACCATTTTTATCTTTTAAGATCTATCTGGAAATTTAACCAACCTCAACCACTCTGAACATGTTGGGTACCTAATCCATAGCATAAATGGTCAAGAAACATTTATCCACAAAAGGGTGTTCACTAATCAGTTCAACTTAACCTTGTACCTTGGATAATTTGACTTCATAATAATCTATTGTTTAGAAATTGGGAACATAGATCCTCAATCCATCATCCCAAACCTTTCCAACCATAGGATTAATGAGCCTTAATATGAAATCCAAAAACAAGAAAAATATTAGTATTCCTAGATTATCGGTCTACATTGACCAAAAAATGAGGCGCCTCTTTCCAATTAACAAGTAATATAGTACATAAATGGGGCCTAGAGTATCATTCTAGCCCAACCCATGGAAGTAGAGCCTCGTTCCAATGCCTCAATCATATCATTTTCCACATACACATTCTACTATAATAATTTATCACATTTAACTATATTTCATCATAATTAACAAGGTCCCAACATACCCTTAAATCCAAAATATATCTTAAATAAGTCCCAACAATTAAATTAAGGCATTAAACACCAAAGATAAAAAATAATTTCAAAATCATCTTGAAGTCCCACATTACAGAATGGCTTATCCTCTTTGAAAAACTAAACCATTCCCTAAGGATTTCACTTCCATTACCAACCATTTAAAAGTACCATTAAAAAAATTTCACAAAAATGGAAACACACTATCATTTTAAATCATCATTTAAAATATATTACGGAATCTCTTTTTTCAAATAACTTTTAGGACATCGAATCCTCTTATAACATTTTCCTAACTCAATGTTTACCAATTAATTTCACCATTTTTAAGGGTTTGGTATACCGCATGGGTATCATTTGGTTTTGTCTCGCATCATTAATGAATGAAACATGGTCTGTGAAGGTCTCATACCTCATTATAAGGAACAAATTACTTCCCTATGTCAATGAAATTAAAAAAATACAAGTAAGTACATAGGCTCAACCATAAACACTAATAAAAAATTAACACTATCGGGAAAGTCTTGTAGACCGCCTATCTCTTGCTTGTAGAAAACCAATTTTCCAACAACCAACCATGATTGATGATAAAATGGAATCAAATACCATGACAGAGAACACATTATAAATAAGGGTTTATAGCTTTAGAAGGTGAGTAAACAACCAAAACCAATAGTCTTCTGAGTAATGGGAGAAATAGGGTGAAATACATACTTGGTGATTTGATTCTCACTAAATGGGACTCATAATACATATGAATTGAAGTAGAAACATTCATAGAGGAGGGGAGATCTCCTGGTACATCATCCTTGTTATAGTGTTCAAATGGGGAACCAAATCAGGAGAGGTATCGTGAATCATAAGAGGAAAATATGATTTTTTTTCATTTTTAATGATGTATTTGGTTTGGCCACATAGTTGAACAAATCTTGCACCAACCATGCATCAAAATCTATCCCAAAGGGGACTTGGCCACACAATTTGGCTAGCCACCTTAATGGTTTGTCCAAATAGTGTGGCTCCCTTACACTAACCTCTATCTAATGGGGTATAGTTACACGAGTGATTGGGAAGGACCTTACGATTATTAAAACATGTGGGTATATATCCTAAACTCTTCCTGAGAAACCTCCATTTGACATGGTAATGGCGTAGAGTTAAACTAAATGTACATTGATCAAGAAACTGGAACAACTTGGACACTTATCCTATATTTTGTTTTATAAACCACAGGGACTCCCCGATTATCTGTCCTACTCTCAGGAATAATTAAAAAAATTAAACTAAAATGTACTTTAACAGAGTTTTAGGATCATAAAATATCCATTAATTATATATTTATATCCATGCATGTGAGGTGGCGATGAAAAAGGAAACATATCACTTATGGAAGGTGGTATTCCACTCATACACACACAAATGGAATTTTCATTCCACATTGGAAGGAAAAGAGGAAACATGGTTTTCCTATCCTTATAATTAAATTTTAATATAGTTATGATACTTATTTCATTAATCTATGAAAGTAATAATTGTTTCTAATGTGGTGTAATGCAAAAAAACATGACAGACTCTGGTTAAGACATATACCTCCTCTATGGATATCTTACTGAATATAACACCTTATGACTTCTAAGATAGGTAGTTTTTTATAATAAGAGCTATAAAACATAATTAGGAGAGTTGGTGAGGAATTTGGGGAAATATAGGTCAATCTAGAGTTCTCAATGTGTGTGTATAACACAATAACGTAATTTCTCTTTTATAAGTGAAGGGAGTGACACTATTGTAGATATTAAGAACTTTTAAAAAAATATATAGTCATTTCAAAAAGAAATTATAACCAAAGAAACCCAATTTCTAAGATAAGAAAGGTTAATGAAAAAAAATCAACTCATCAAATAATTTATGACAAATTTTCTAGATATTTTATGCTTTTTATTTTTGATTAACCCCCTAATTAACCTTTTTTACCCTTACCATGGTGATTTTTTTAATGGTTACTATTCAAAATGACTAAAAATGAAATTGGTCTCATAAAAAAAATTAACACGATTACTTAAAATATACAATCCATTTATAAAGATTATTTTTTTATATGGAAGAAATTGATTTTATTATATGTGCACAAAATTTTAAAAACCCATTTATAAATAAAATGTTTTTATGTGAAAAAAGAAGATGTTATATTTATTTATGTCATAAAATATTGAGCAGTTTCAATGAAAATAAATTTAATGGCTTATAATTATAATAATTTTGTTTATTTAACATTATATCCAAGAAAAACCCAAATAGAATCTTTGAAGTACACTATTAAATACCATGATCCAAAAATAAATTTAAATAAGAATAAAATATAACATAAGATTGAGGATGTAATGAATGGTTTTTAAAGTTTAAAATGTTGTTTTACATGATTTTTTAAACCTTAATCACATATTAGGTCAATAAATTGGATTTTTAATTTCTAAACAAACCTTACATTATGGTGATGGTATAAAAGTTAAACTGTATTTAAAAACGGAACTATTTAGTCAAAAGTCAACCATATCAAAAAAATCTCAAAAATCCATTGTAATAAAAATTAGATATTATGAATAAAAAATAGTGTAATTTTTTCAAATAATTTATCTAAAATTGGTAGAATTTAATTCTAAAATATATTCATAGAATGCATAAAAACCATTTTTACATCATATGTATTTATGAAGAATAAATTAAATTTATTCACGTTAATTTCATAGGAACACCAATTAGTTGACTTTTAATTTACATGATTCAATATTTTATAAATAAATATAATAAAAAAAATCAATGAAGAGTTAGTTCTATAATTCCATATGATAAAAATACCTTATGCACTTAAAAATAATTTTTTGAAAAATATATCTTTCTTGCATTAAATAATTTTATCTACATTTCTAATAAATAGTTAATCAATGTATAAATTAATATCAAATATTTTGAATATATTAAAATAAATAATTAAAAAAATTATACACTAAATAAGAGAAATTTATATTTCATGTGAAACATGTTAAATTTAAATAAAACATGTTTTTATAAAAAAAATACCCCTATTAAACATTAGTTGTTTTTAAAATTATATGATTTAATTCATATCATTAAAAATTGTGTAATTATTTATTACTAATTAGTCATTAAATATTTATTTTATAAAAATTTATACGTATAATTCAAAGTTTAGTTACTCAAATTCAATCTTTTTAATCCAATGGCTAGGCTATAATTTAAATATGTAGATTAAATTATTTCTATAGTATATTTTGATTCGTTAAATATCAGTGTTGCATGTGGAACATTATATTAAACTCAGTATTCATTTAATGAAATATAAACTAAAATCATATGGTGTTACATCACCCCCACCATAATGAAATTTCATTCTTTAATTTTTATCTGAGGTCCAATGAACAATAGATTTAAAACATTTAGAAAATGAATTACAAAGAGTGGAAGAAAAAACACATATGTGGAAATAAATATTGATTATATTATCTTTTGAGAAATTTTATTTCTAGGTATGGACTATGAAATTTACCATTCTCTAAATATTTAATAAACTTTGCATTTACCATAATGAATCTGAAATTTGTGAAAACATTTTTAAAATAAAACGATGATAGCTGATTAATATTTTTCATGTAAAACTCCATAGTTTTTTCTTAATTTTTCTTAAGGAATTATTTTACCAATAATATATTGAATATTAAAAAATATAATTTTAATATTTCATTCCATGGTTTCATCCTTCATTTATATATTGTGTAATTTTCCACATTTTTATTATCTCGTATACTAAATGATAAATAACAATGCTGGATATTTTATTCCAAAAAAATTGAACTAAATTTTATCATATCATAACATCCAAAAACATGATGTAATGTTATTCCACCAATTTATATGAATTAAAAAACTATTTGCAGAAGATAAAATAATTTATAAAATGAATAAATATTCAACTAGAGAAACAATACACTAATCTTGAAATCCTTACCAAAAACACCCAAAGTTAAAAATAAAATATTATTATAAAAAATATCCCAAAACACTTCAAAATTTTATTGACCTAATACAAAACCGTAAAATCCGAAAATTTTGTCAATATTATTCCAATATCTACTTAGAAATTATATTAAAAAACATCAATCTCTCGTAAATTTAAAACCAACAATGTATAGTCCTATATAATATATTCTCCAAAATATACTAATATTTTTTATAAAATAATCTTAATCAGCATAAAATAACTGAAAAAAACCATATAAGTTTATAAAAGATTACTAAATATTTATTCCTAAAAAAACATAATAGATTAAATTATACAGACCCATTAATCATATATTTCTCCAAAAAATATTAAAACCATTTATCCCACTTAAACAAAATTAACTCAAAATCATGGATCATATTAATCCTAATGGTTATCTATACCTCAATCATTCATTGTTCCTAAATACTAGTAATTTTTTCCCAAAATATATTTAATCATCTTAAACTACCATTACATAAAACCTCAATATGATAACTATTTCATTGAATTTATAATCAATTATACTCTTATTAACCTATTTTAGTGTCTAAAACTCTTCAATTACCATCAATTGATATCATATTAACATCTCGTGTCAATTAAACTCTACTCTGAATAAGCTATAACACCCTAAAATTATATCATCCCATAATTATTAAAATTATAATAAGGGTTGATCTTTCATACATTTCTAGGAACTTTTAGGTTTGTAATTTTAGATAATTATGAAAACAATTACACCAGTTTTTGGACTTTTCCACACAATGTATGTTTTTTCGTAAAAACATGTTCTTATATTAAAAATCGTATTTCATTCATGATAAATTATTCATCCAAGATGTGTCACCATTGAATATTCTATAATACCAACACATCTGTAGTCAAGATGAATTTTTTTTAATACATGGGATAATATGATCAAAGCTCAATAATAGATATAAAAACAAAGTAAACTCATTAATCCATTTTTAATTCATGAAATCACATAACTAATTTTTTCTTTTTATATAATAGACATAGAGATAATGTAATCATTCATTTTATCATGAAATAAAATTCAAATCCCAATGATCAATTAATAATTTTTTTAATAATAATGATGCAGAAAACAATAATCAAGGGAGTCACTTGCATAAACATGCCAAATCATGAATGAAATTCCTTGAAAACTAACATATCACCATTAGAAGATCATAAACATTCATTTAATCATGAGAACATTTTATTTAATTATGAAATAAATTTTTTTAAACTAATATTATGAATTAAAAACCCATGTAGGTATCTTGGTACAATATACATAAAATGAATCACAAAAGAATCCTTCTAATTAAATAAACATCAATGTTAATTCCAATATACCACATGGGAGTAACATATATCCACTTAACTCTATCACAATACAGAATTCATAAATGTGTTATATTAGGGTCCCCCACTATCATATATAATTTCCATGAACCGTATAATGTGAACAATATATAAAAGAGTACATTTACATCATAAAACTCTTAAAAATTGGTATTTTGTGTCAAAATAAAAACACTTTCTATTATCATAAAATAAGAAGAAATATCATTATGTTTTGAAATAATTTTGAAACTAATAAATAACAAATCAGTGAGAATTTGATATTATTTCATTAATTATAGAATATTTTATAGTAATATTAATAATTAATAATAATCATGATGTCGAGATAATCCATTGATTCTATATACATTAAAAATTGCTTTTATAGTTTTTGTAATGAAGGTAAACAACAATTTGTTTGAAAAATGTTGAAGATTATACATATAAAAAATATGAAAATAAATTAAAATTCATTTTAAAAATAAATTTAACGATATTATAATTATAAAAAATAAAATAATTGAAAATTTTTACGTAATGTGGACATGGATGAAAAAGTATTTAATACAATTTAAGCAATATTTTAAAGAAAAAACCCTTACCCTATATCCTAACATGACACACACATCATTTACAGTTCTATTTAATAAAATGTTATTAATTATATTATTTCATTAGAACATTTTTCATGTTTATTTCTTTATAATCATTACTATTTTATGACTTATTTCCAAATTTTATTTAGTAACTAAGTAATATGAGTTTACGTTAGACATTTTGAGGCCGTTCAAATCATTATCTCTCAAATTGACATTAGTGTGTTGACCGTGGTCAATGGGTTCATGGTTAAATTATCATTATAATCTTAAATTGGATATAATTATCATAGTTATAAATTCAATATAATCTAAAACAATCCATGTAAGGTGGCCCAGAAAAATTAAGAAAAACCTTTCATCGAGGTTACAGTTCGTATATACGCATGAACTGTGTTTTAATTTTTCTAATGTATGAAAATAAAAAAAATTATAAAAAGTTTAAAAATATTTATTATTTTATAAATATAATACTTATTCATTCAATACATCTTTATTACTATCCATTTTGGGAGAAAATTAAAAATAAATCCCACCGCTTGGTTGATGTGGTAGTCCACACGTACACACGAGCACTATTATAAATTTTCAATGGATGGAAGGGTATGATGGTAGATAATATACTATCTTTAAAAAATCAAAATAATGGTGTAGTTACGATATATATTTATTAAATACATATTTATTACCATACATGTGAGGTGGGGATCAAAAAGAAAACTCATCACTCCATGGATTTAGTTATCCCCATGTACATACGATAAAAATATTCATATCTCATATAATGGAAATGAGGTAGAAACAATTTCTCCAATAATAATAATAATTATTATATCTTAATATATTTACGATACTAATTTCATTATTCAAGGATATTTATTATATATATTAATGTGGTAGTAGAATAAATAAACTTGAAAGAATTTGATTAAGACTTATACCTCCACCATGGATATCTTCATTAAGCCTTCTCAGATTAGACTTGTGGTGATATCAGAACATATATATTATCGGTAGAGGAGTTGAAGAGGTATTTGGGTGGAGAATGGTTGAGCTATATTGATTAATGAGTTTGGATATGTGAGTACAGGAGGTTCCCTTATTTAAGCGAAGGAAGTGGAAATCTTGTAGATATTTAAAACATTAAAATAATATTAATATAAAATCAATGGAGAGTGGAACAAAGGAAAAAATATTTGGGAGAGAAGGTAGTTTAGGGGTAAAATATAATAATTAAGTATAATTTAAACATTCCTTTAATATATTTTAATCCTTATCTTTTAGATTGACACCCTCTTTAACCCTTATAACATTACTGTGGTCTCACAATTGCACCCTGGTCTCCATTCATTATGAATAAAAATTAAATTGAAATCATTAAAAATTATAAAAATGATGATTATAGATAAAAAATACATTTTATACGATTTTGTTTCCTTAAGTGGTGGAAATAAATTCTAATATGAGAACATACCACTCTTAAAACAAATTTTTAGAAAGAAAATACTTTTATGTGAAGAAAGTGATGTTATAAAAATTTGGAACAAAGACTATTGAGTATGGTTTTTTACCATGAATTTTTAATATTATTATTTAAAAATTAAAGTTATTTTAAATTAAAACCATTTAAAAATAGAAGGGAATTATCTACCGATAATATTAAATGGAAAATTACACAAATAGTTTTTAATTGAAATTAAATATAACATAAGTTACAAAAAGTCAAATATAGGTTATAATATTAGAAATAATGTACTGAAATGATTTATTTTACTTCTTAAATAAATATATTGGTTAATTAAAATGTTTTATGAATATTTAAATCGATCTTATATCATTATGTTGTTATAAAATTTATGGTATTTATAAAAATGATATTTTCCATTATTCACTAAAAATAAACCACTTCTAAAAAATTCACAAAAAACCCCAAGGGAAATTTTATATTATAAATAAAAAACATAGGTTTATTTTATAAAATAAAATTTCAAAAATTGAAAGAAAATAATTATATAATCCACGCACAGAAAGTTTAAAAATAATTTTTAGAAAAAATTTATTTTTGAATCACAAAATGAATTTATTCTCATTTACTTCATAGAAAATAACATTATATTATGTTTAATTTATTTCATTAAATATATTATAAAAAAATTATTCAAAATAATTAATTAAAAGTGATATTTTTAATTTATTTAGAGAATAATATATTATGCACTTAAAACATGTTTATAAAGAATATCTCTTTTTACTATCAAATGTTTTTATCTTCATTTATTAAAAATTGGTAATCTATATATGAGTGATTACTAAATAGTTTTCACTCACAATATTTGTTTAACAAATTTATTACTCTAAATAATTGAAAATTATTTTTTAATGAAGAGTATCAAATATAAAAAAATAGATTTTCAAAAAAATCTCCCCTTATAAAATTAAATTATTTGTATTCTTATATAATTTAAGGATTATCAATAAAAATTGGGAAATTATACCCTAGGAAATAATTTTTATATTTTTATTAAAAATAATTTTTAGTATATCCTTCATAATTCCGTTACTTATATTCGTACTCATAAATTCAAAAGATATGTTATAATAATCAGTTTAAAATAATATTAATTTTTATTATATAGTTGTAATTTTATGCTCGGTGTTTTTTGTGGTAGAGAATATTGAACATAGTATTCATTTAAGTAAATATAAACACAAATCACTAGGTGTTTCACTCTCTATACCTTAAGGAAATTTTATGCTAGAAATTTTTTCTCATGTCTGAAGAAAAAAGGATTTAAAAAATTTCTACCTCAATTCTGAGGAGTGGAAGATATTATAAATAGGTGAAATGAAATATTGATTATATGTCATTTTGAGGAGAAATTTTATATATAGTTTTAGTCTAGAAAAAATATCACATATTATATATTTCATAAACTATGTATTTATTATAATGAGAGTCATTTTACTAAAATTATTTTTAAAAGTGTATTATGATAGCTGTGAAATAACTTTGAAATATGTATCAATATTTGTTTTTCTTATTTCCTAAGGAATTATTTTAACAATAAGATAACGAATATTGGAAAATATAGATACTTTATTTTCCTATATAATTTTTCCATTTATTTGTGTATCGATAAGTTTTCCACCTCTTCTATATCACATGTTATAAATAAAAAAATAACCATGATGAATTGTTAATACCTAAAACCAAAAATTTACATCATTCAAACCATATGATACATAAATGGAATGAGAAGTTATTACTATCATTTCTATCGACTAAAAAATTATTTTAATAGATAAAATAACATCCAAAATGGATAGAACTTCTTATGAATAAATAATACATTAACCTTCCGAACCATGTCATTGAAAAAAAATTAAACATTATATCTTTCTATATCCAAATAACCCCAAAACTCTTAAAAATATTCCCATCCAAATTTGATACCCATAAATCCAAAATATTTAATCAAATATTTTAACAAGATAAACAATAAATTTATTTCTAAACAACATCAATCACTAATAAATAAAATTACTAAAAATTTATATTCCCTAAAAAATATTAATCTTTTCCCAAAATTAACATAATCACCATGACCTAAATCCATAACAATACCACATATTCTTCTAAAATAATACTCAATCTTTCTTCCACAAATAAAATCCCATACAAGTATTAATTTTCAATTCAACATAATTATATATTTATCCCAAAAATGTTATTAACCTTTATTCCACATAATCATAAATAAATCAACATCAGGGATCATATTAATCCAAATGGTTGTCTATACCTCAATCATGTATTTTTCTTATATACGAATAAATGTATCCAAAAATTTCCTTAATCATCTGAAACTCCAATCACATAAAAACTCAAAAGGTTTTCGATGACATTAATGTTATGAATAATAATTGAATAAAAAACCCATAATGGTATCAAAACATCTTAAATTGTCCTCACCCAATAACTTCCAATCCTATAAAGTTATCTAATCACTCCTTCGATACAACCTATAATTCCCCAAAAATTTATCCACTCATATATACATGATTTATAAAAGGTGAAACATTTTATTTCATTTTTATAATAATTTAGTCTTTGATTTATCGATAAATAGGAAAACCATTAGATAAGATAGTTTAAATTTCCATACATAGTACATTTTTTCCATAAAAATATGTTCTTATGTTAAAACTCATATTGAATTAAAGAAAATTTCTTCATTCAAGATATGTTAATGTTGAACAAGCTATAATACCTAAAACACATAAGAACTGTGATTTCATTTAAACATTGGATGAGAAAAACAAATTTCCTTAATGGATATAAAAATAATAGAATCCCATTAATCCATTTTTACTTCATGAAAATCCATAATGATGTTTTAATTTTTTACTTAATAAACATAGATCTCAAATAATCATTTTTATTAATCTTGAAATCAAAATCAAGGACCAATGTTTTCATAAATTTTTTTTAATAAATATTTAATTCCAAATCATTATCAAGATAGTTACATGTCAAAACATGATAACTCATTAAAAAATTTACCAAAAACAAAAAATTCACTTTCAGAAGACTATAAACTATCTTTTAATAATGAGATCATTTTATTACCTTATGGAATGAAAATATTAATTTTAAATGCCCTATATATCATTGCAACCCCACTTAGGTAATTTGGGAAATAAACCATTTAATTACCCATTCAAGAACACATACAAAGGAATAAACATCATGGTTAATAACAATATATCTCTTTTTATTAACTTATATCTAGTTAAATTCAACACATTTCAAAATGAATTTGATATATATATATATACTGATAAACCATATCATGAGAAAAATAAACAAAATATATCATTTCAATCATAAAAACCATAAACAATTTCATTTCTACCCAACATCAAAAACACTTTCAATTTCCTCAAAATGAGATGAAATATCATTTTCTTTTCAAAACAATTTGAAAATAAATCATAGATAAATTGGAATAGATTCAATATTGAGAAAATATAGAAACTTGTATAGAAATATTAATAATTTATAACATAATGGTGTGAAAATACATTCATGGTTTATATGATAAAAAATATTTCCCCAACGTTTTTGTAAATAACGAAGAAATTTTTTTAAATAAACGTAAAATATATTATATTTTAAAACATTATAAAAGAAATTAAAAAGTAGTTGAAATTTAATTTTATATTTTTTTTATGTAAAAATAATAACATTCATGAAATATTTGAAATAGTATGGACATAGAGGGAAAATATTTTAAATCATTTTATGCAACATTTTAGAGAAAAATACCTTCCCTCATATCCCGACTCGCCACATAAGCCTTTTACTTTCTTGAGTCATAAAATTTTATTAACTAAATAACTGATAAAAACATTTAATGGTTTTTAACTTAGTATTATACCTTTTATTTAATTTTTTACCATGTATTACTATGTTATAATGTTGATTAAGCCTATGTTCGACATTTGGAGTTCGTTCAATTAATAATCTCCTAAATTAAAATTGAGGCATTGAATGTGGTTAAAGGATTCACAGTTTCATTATAGGAATAATATAAAAAATGTTATAATTATAATTTTTAAACATTAAATATACTTTTATATACATCCCTGTAAGCATGTCATGAAAAATTAACTATATCATTTCATGAGGACGGTTGTTAGTATGTACGCTTGAACGACATTTTCATTTTTCTAATGGATGAAAGGGAAATAAATTAAATATAGGTTTAAAATTAATAAATAAAAATTATAATTATATAAATATCATATTTTCTAATTAAATTCATCCTTATGCCCAGCCATGTAAGGGGGAAATTAAAAAGGAATCACACTGCTTCATCAAGGTTGTAGTCCCACATACACAAGAGAAACGTAATCATTTTCAAAAAGATAGAAGGGTTTGATGGTCGTTAATATATAATATTTCAATAATAAAAATAATTTCACATATTTAAAATATATTCATTAATTCCATATTTATATCCATTAATGTCAAGGGGTGATGAAAAATGAAACACATCGCATTACGGAGGTGGTAATCCCCACGTATGCAAGAGCAACATTTTCATTTACCTTGGGATGGAAATTATTTTTAAAACAATTTTTCCACAATCACAATAAAATATTAGTACAATGATGATACATATATAATTATTCTATTATGTTTAGAATATATCTGATTGTAGAAGAATAAGAAATTAACATAAAATAATTTGGTCGGTACTTATACCTCTTCTTGGGATATATTCCTTTAGAGTAAACCTTAACCATTATAGGATTGTTCTTTAAATTAAACCAGTGTACAATACAAAATATATCATTCGTAATTATTATATATTAATATATTAATTTTCATTACATAATATAAAGATCCATACTAGAATGGTTTGGACACGTACCTTTATAAACATTGACACACAAACAACTGGTCCATATGTGAGCTATGTCATATCCCACTATGTTCATCATTACCAGAACCCTTATTAGACATATAAAAGTTTATAACATTTATCATAACCTAGGAAAATTAAACATAACAAAAAATGATATCAGATTACTATTATGTGTATACAAAATATAATCAACATGTCATGAGTATAAGGGTATGATAATATAGGAATAAAATTTGAATACCTTACCATGCATATCATAGATCATAAACCAGATTCATGGAATAAATACGTCAAGTTCATAAGATAGAAATAATAATGGAATCAAATAACATGAACTATGAGAACTGACTGAAAATTAAATTTTTATTATTTCAAACACTTTTAAGAGAAAAGTGAGAAACCATAAATTCAACCACAAAAGGAGCTGACAGGACCAGGAGCTTCCAAAACCATTACAGGAATATTTAATACTACCAGAGTTATGGCCCCTAAAAAATTTCCAATATATATAGGTTTAAATTTTTTTTGGGCCATCCTTTATCAGATCTTCAATCTCATAGGCTAGTTTATCCCATGAATGGATGTACTCCTCAAGGCAGATCATCCCATTATTGAAGCCCCCAACGAGAATCAGATCATTCTTGTCTATCTAGGTGTATTGATCCTTATTGAGATTCACTTGTAGTGACCTCCACCATCATTTTGGAAGCTTCATCCTCAGAGGCATTGAGTCGTAGAACCTATTTGACCTTTTCTTCTTCCGAACCCAAGATAAATTCCAATTAATGTTCACCCACACCACATAACATCCACCGAGAAATGTCCACACTATCCATATTCATAAAATTTAGCTTATTGGGTGATCATGTCTCTATTGGAGGTGGTAAAGAGGATTAATCCTTCCCTTTACGGGTCCGCCTCATGTTACCCCTCGGTCTCCAAGGATCACCTACATAAATATTGTTTCCATCTTTTTTGGGCTCCTTCTCATAGAACCCATCACTATCCTAGAACAGGTCTAGTTAATCTGTATTCAATCCTTCCACATCAATCACTTCAAAAATGTTTCTTAGTTTAACCAGATATTGGGTCACTGGTCTATCGCCCCATGTTATCCTATAATTAGATGGATGAGTCAGGTCCTTAACAACCCCATGTAATACCTCCATGGAAAAAGCACCACTACCCAACATTAAGATGTTATAAAAAAATAAGCATTTCCTAACAACCCCTCTCCCGCTGCCTTCTCATCCCTGCCTACCACCCAAGTCAGGGAAACATTACTCAAATCCAGTTGTGCCTATCTCAAAGCATCATTGTTCTAATAATTTCCACTATCATCTGTGTTCATTACCATACAACTTAAAGGGTCTGCCATATTTTTCCTCAATCTGTTATAAATATCAGAATCCTTCAGGTTATAAGATGATATATCCGCCTATAACTTTCCCATTGTAGCATTCGAGTTACTCAAACTCACATACCTTCCATCATTATAGGTGGATCCATATTTTTGGAAGAAATCCAGAGGAGCCTACTTAGTCAGTTTTCCATTAGCTAAATCACTCTTCAGGGAAAAAAAAGTGTCAACATCCTTTAGGTTTGGATCATGGCTTCCCACTTTTAGAAGTTGAGTGGCTGGAGCCACTGCATTACCTCCATAATGATCCATTGAAACCTCTTTACACATCTTTGAATCAACACCCCCAACAAACTCCACCCCGAAAATAGGAATCAAGAATCCACAAATGCCTACACAACTTGCAAAAGTACACCCCTGATTGGAAGAACACTGGCTGTTTATATCTGAATTTGTCACCAACAGCAACCCACACCCACTTCACCAGAGGCTTTGATACATCATCCTCCACACATACCCGTAGAGTAATCAGATGTATGATAGTGGAATTTCTTTTGCTTAATCATAAAAATTGACTAACCATGTTACTTAAAATCTGAAGGATTGGAGGGTTTTGTAAAGGTAATGGATGTTTGGGGAAGGAAAACCAGATTATGACTAAAGAGGAATCCTGTTTCATATGGAAATCATAAGACCAACGAAAGAGGAAAACCCATAAACCAAGACACATATGTGGAGCACTGGACCATACATAAATCAAATCTTCATCTAAGGTGAAGAGAATCATCAGGTAATGTTTGTCGAGAATACCTACAACAGTGCGATCTCATAACCCCCAATGTTTGAACACGAACTGATCAAAATCATTCACTGAAGGTCGATGGTGAGTAAAGCGATCCACTAGGTTCAATACCAGGAGACTTTAAGATTATGTGAACTCCAATAGTGATAAAGGGAGTTGAGGCACACCATCATACATACATGTTCAATAATATCATTAAAAAATCATTGTATCATAACACATGAATGTAAATGAATTTCCAAAAAATTTCATTATATCATAACCTATGGAAAAGAAACACATTTCATTATCATTTCATGATTTCATGAAAACATAGCCTATAGAAAAAAAGCACGTTTTACAAGAATTATTTCACTATAAATATAAACCATCAAGAGAAATATTATGAATGGAATCCTTGGATCACATACATAGTAATTAATAACTAACGTCAAAGTAGTACATATTAGATAAAACATTATTTTTAATGAAAAATCACATGAAACATTTCTTGAGGAAAATATCATTTAATTAAAAATAATATTATTAAAATTAAAAATTCATAAAATATTATAGAAATACATTTAATTGGAATTAATTTCAAAATTTATAAATAAATTTTCAAATAATATATTTTTCATGATGTCTATAAATTCTCTTCAATCCATATATGTTAAAATAAATATTCCTTTAAAATTTATTATAAAATCCAAATGGGCCTTGTTTGTAAATAACATTAATATTCCTTTTATAAACATTGTAGAAAGATAAAAATGGGTTAAAAATTTATTTTATGAATTACTTTGGTTACTATGAAAATATTTTCGAACACATTTTTAGAAATCATGTATTTGGAAGAAAATGGTTTTTCATCTGAAGAGAGATATAAATATGCATGTCTTCCTAAAAGTAGTATATTGAAATATTGAGTATAGAAATAGAGAAAAATGAAGGTAAACATGTAGTCTTCATAAATAACCATTTTAGAAGAATAAACCTAAGTTTTATGATAAATATATTAAAATATTGGATTTATAATCATGAACAATCCTGATAAACAATGATATTTAATAAAAAAACACAAACCCCTTTAGTAAAAATGATTCATAAGACCCATGAAGGAATATAATAAAATAAAAATTAAAATATAATGAGAATAAATAAATTTAAGTTATTACACGTCAAATGGTCTATATATAAATCTCATAAAATAATACGGGTGAGTAACATAACATATGTCTAAATGAAGAAATATTGAGACAAAAATACCTTACCATATTCTTAACATTATTATTACACATTAAAATGTCCAGTATAATAAATAAAAGTTTATAATACATATATTAAATAATAATAATTATATATATCCTAAAATATATGATGTGTGAACTTTTATTACCTATTTGATAACAATCCCATTTTAATTGCGTTTCTCTAGAAATAAATGTTTTTTTCAAGTAAGTATTGATTTGTTATTTTTTTACTCTTATATTGATAATGGTTTCATAATATCAATAATTTTAAACATTATATTAATATTACACATATTTATTATATAATTATATAGTGTAATACATAAATGATAAAGATAGAAAATGAATTTCATTGTTCAAGGAGATAGTAGGTCATACATACACATGAATGTTGTTTCCATTTTTTGATGTATTAAATAAAGAAAGGTGAAATATTTATTATAAAAAAATATTTTTTATCTCTAATATCACATATTTACATTAAACCCATCCTTATTTCCTTCTATGTAAACCATAAACAAATCACATTACTTAGTGAGGTGGTAATCCTTCGTACAAACAAGAAACTTCATCGTATTCCCACATAATGGAAAGTAAGGAAGTATATGTGATATTTTATTTAAAAAAGTATAATAATATAATATATATCGTATATAAATATTTAACCCATAATTATATCCATCCTTGAGAGATGGTGATGAAAAATTAATAACATTAGTTCACGATGCGGTAGTTCATCGTACACATGAATGATGATTTGAAATCCCATCTGATGGAATAAAATATAGATATAGGTCGTGAACCTAAAAAATTCATTATATGGAATATATTATGGTTATTTTATTATTATGACATAATAATAATATAAAGATGTTTAGGAATAAATAATAAAAAACACTTAATTAGTGACATTACATCTTATTTAGTCAAACACTTTTGGTTTGAACAAAAATCCATCCTAGGTTGATCTTAGGACCAAATTAAAGATTATATGATGATATTAGTGAATTAAGGAAAGTATTTTCTTAGGTATTAGAGAAATAAAATGGTTTTTAAATTATGAAGATGAGATGAGTATGATGTCTTGTTATAGTTGAGGTGAGTGGTACAATTGTAATTTTTTTTAAAAAGGAATAACCACATTTTTTACATGGAAGAAATTCACTAAAATAGGAAATTTTCAAGAAATAGATATTATAAGGTCGAAATATTTACATAAAAAATATTTTTGACGTGTTTTAGTCATTATTATTGATATCCATTTAGTTTGACCCTCAGTAAATCCATTTTTAATTTAACCATAGTAAATATTGTTTTCTATTTATACTATTAATTATAATCATTAATTAATTTCAGCTTATTAAATAATTTAAATTAATCTATTTCAAAATATTGAATCTAATTTTCTAAGTTACATTTATATAATTGGGAAAAATTAATTTAAAATTACACCCAGAAATGCGATGTGAAACTGAATTTACAAAGAGAAAATGTTCCAATGTTCCATTTGTTTTATCAAAATTCATTATAAAATGATTTCAATGACATTAATAAGATTACTTAAAATATCATCGAAGTTATTTTACTTTTTTCTCTTTTTATAAAAAAACTATCCTTATAAATTCCGTACACTATAATGTACATTTCAATAAAAATAATATTTTTTTACTATTCATCGAAATATTAATCATTTCAAAAAAATCCAAAAAATTCACCCTATATTAATTTTGAGAAAATTATTTCCCAGAATATGTTTTCTTCTCAAAATAAAATTCTACAAGTGTCAAAAATTAATTTTATTATACTTCTAAAAAATAAATAAATTTTTTTTTAGAAAATATTATTTTTTAGACATATAAATACTTTATAAAAAATTAAATATTTTTATCAATATAATTTATTTATATAAAACCATTATAATTAACATTTAAAATTTGATTATTCTTATTCATTTCACAATATTTAATTTCAAGGTAATAATGATCATGTTTAAATAAAAATAATAACATTTTGTCGAAGTTCTCTATAACTTGAGATTGTATATAATATGATCTATCAAGATATTTAAATTTATTATGGAAAAAAATATTTCATAAAATCTTAGGGTGTTAGAAATAGGACCCATAACACCTGGGGGGAAACTTTTTGAGGCATGTTTTATCTCAGTCAGTCTATAGTTCTCAAAGTGTGGGGAGGAGTGAAGAGATGAATTGCGCTTTTATAAGTGATGGGAGTGACCCATGTGAATATTTATAACTTTAAAATAATATAAATTAATTTTCACAAGGAAATACAATTACAAGTATATGATAGTTTAAAGTTAAATTACACTTAAAAAATCATATTTATACATGAATTGGATATTTTTTAAGACTTAGTTATTTGATTAACCCCCCACATTAACCCTTTTACCCATACTATGGTAAACAAAATTTACCATGGTACCTAAAATTTATGAAAAAAATTTAAATTAATCTCATTAATATATATTAAAATGATTATTTTAAATATAGAATCCATTTTTAAGGATTCAATTTTCTAAAGTGGTATAAATTAATTCTAATAAAAGCTCACAGAACACATAAAATACATTTTATGGAATCAAAACCATTTTTATGTAAATAATGATTTTATAATTATTCAAGTCAATAAATTTTTTTTTTGTTTTTACTATAAAGTTATTGAATTATTATCATGAAAATTAAATTTTATTGAGATTATAAGTATTACAAAACTAAATGGAACCTTACAACTACACAAATAAATAATACTATCCAAAAATAGTTTTTAATTGGAATTAAATATATGTTAAGTGAAAAAATATAAATAATGGTCATAAAAATTAGAAATAATATTTTTAAATGATTTATTATACTTATTAAAAAAACATTTGGACTAAAAAATTGTTTTATAAAATTTTAAATCAAGATTAAATAACGATGATGTCATAAATATTACGATATTTATAAAAACTCTATTTATCTATATTCAATAAAAATTCCACCATTTTCAAAAAATATCAAAAATTCACCCTAAAAAAAATTCAATATGGTGAAACCAAAAATTAATATAATTTTATAAAATACAATTTATGTTTTTTAAAACGGGAATAAATTAATAATATTATTCATGAAAAAAACATTTAAAAAAATTAAAAACAAATTTATTTTCGAAATGTAATGTGGATTTTTTCCCATACCATGCCAAGTTAAAGAAATTGAATGATTTTTATATATTTAATTTAATATATTATAAATAAATTTAATAAGAACCATTAATCAAAAATGATTAATTTTATTTGTTAAGGAATATATACATTTTTCACTAAAAGACAATTTTAGGAAAAAGATATTCTTGTATCATCATATGATTTTGTGTTTATTTATAAGGAATAAATAATTAATGTATGAGTGGTTATTCATTATTTGGCATGTATAATAAATAATTTTTCAATAAATATAATACTATAATTAAGATAAATTTATCATTTAAAATAAAAATATTAAATATAAATAAAAAAATTTATAGAAAAAATCGCATTTAAAACATAAATTATTATTAAATATATAATATTTAATTATTATCATCCAGAATTGATTACTTATTATCCGGGAATTGATCATTAAATTTTAATTATGAAAATATTTCTACATCTGCATTATAATTAGCTTACTCATATTCATAGAAGTCAATAAAATAGTTATGTTATAATAATCATGTTTAAATAATAGTATTTCAATAGTATATCATGGTTCATTTATGTTTGGTGTTGCATGTGTTATATGATATTAAACCTATAAGTCATTTAAAATAATAAAAAATAAATCTTAGGGTGATACATATTTTGGGTAAACCTATTTTTTTGGTATATGTATGTCTACATCATACTTCCAAACCATTTAAGAAAACCCCAATTGGGTGTTAGTGTTCCTATGAAATCAAAGTGTAACTTGAAACACCAATACATGTACCAATGGATTATAGAAACTACCCTCATAATACATTATATTTATTTAAAAAACAACATCTAGAGTATTGATTTTATCAATTATCAACCAAATAAATAATATAAAAATATTTTGAATCTTTAAACAATATTGTATTCAAAGATGTAATAATTCATAAATAACTAAAATCAATTAATAATACATGAGATATTATCTAATAACACATAAGGAATAAATAATAATTAGCGAATACATTCCCTCCCCTGGCCACTCAAAATATTAACTTTTCATTCAATGTGAAACAATGAATAAAGGGGAAGAATAAAGAAATATAAAACTAATGCAAACAAAAAATAAAATAGGATAGAAAAGTGAATGAGAATTCCCAAGAATGAAATCATGATTATGTACCATGGGTCCCTTACATATAATTCCTCTTTATTCTCATATGTATATATATATATGTATATTCATAGACCCCTTCACTTTAAACTAGTCAAACCTATGTTTTCTTCTCCTTTTTGAAATCCTTTTTATTTTATTTTGTTCTATTGATATTTCCTCATTCATGATTTGATATTCCAGGAATCTTAAGGAGTTTGTTTTTTTAGTTTGATGAAAATATTATGAATGAATATATCCATGTTTTAGTCTCCTAAATATCACATTCATGAATATGTGGCTAAATAATGTTTCATTTGAATGTTTATGTGGTTTCATTGATCCTTCACACGACCTATGGTTGATATTTATAAGTTATTTTTTAGAAAATTGTTCGATCGATGATAAGGTTAAATGGAATAGATTGACCACGTGGTGAGAGTGATTACCTAATGGATAAGCGACTATGAGTAATGAAAGTGACCATGTAGGATGTTCAAAAAGTGGTTAATTTTACGGCATCACGGTCGATGGATGAAAGTCTTATTTGATCAAGTTTCTTCATATGGTTGATTATCTATGATACAGTTAGTTTTATTGCACTGCTGATCCCATCAAGACCATTTGTAATTTTCACTTGTTTTCAATAGATTAAATGTACAGTCACTCCTCCAAAGTTTTGGTTACCACCATTTGGTTTTCTTAGTGAAAACCAAATCATTCAAGTCAATATGTCGTTGGTTGAGAATATCATTATTTGGTAAGTTTATTCTTTTGGTTAATGGATGATAAACATTACCGTATGATTTTTTATTTGTGTGGTAGATCTAGGACTTTGTATAATTTTTATCCAATTTTGGTTTTATTTAGTAATCCTAATACACCTAGATATTATTTTATTTCTTCCAAAAATATTATAATCACTTGAAAAAATCATCAAAATTCCACATATTTAATAAATTACTTATTCACAGAATTTAAAAAATTAAACATAGGTTTCAATCAATTTGAAAAATAGATATTTAAATTAACCTATAATTAAAATATGTTAAAATTACACTGTAAATAATAAAATGGTTGGATGAAAACTATGAAAACGCTCTAAACATATATGAATGCATTGGAACTATAAATTCACACACTCATCATCCTTGGACCCCAAACTATTATTTTTTAAATTATTAAATATGAAAAATTCAATCAAATCCAATGTAAATTCAATTTTTTAACACCATAGTTCTTTTATCATATTGTATCCTAATAGAATTGTGAAATTCAAGATGAAATTAAAATATTAAATAAGATGTTTGATTGATTTTAGAAGCGGGTTCATAACCATGTTATGATGTTTGGAACACAAAAAATGTTTTTTTGGAACATGGTTTTAGGTTGGGAAGTTATGCCATAGGCTCAAAGGAGCCTCAGTAGGATTTGGGTGTATGCTACAATTAATATTCTAGTATTACCACTGGTTCATCGTTGGTGTATGCTAGTGGAAGCAACTACTTCTAGGAGCCACCGACTAGCCAGTGGCCTCTATCAGCTCATTGGTGGGATCATTAAATGGGGAAATTAACTTGTTTCCGTATTGAGTTTCTAAATGGGTTGAGCAAATTTTCTTCCACCCTATCATTGATACAGCCATGGGCCTCTCCCCCCTATATCTCCTTTGACCGCATTTGTATTGAGAGGTTTTGAGGCCATTATTCATTATTTTTAGGTGCATAATTGACTCTTCTACACTCATTTTACCTTCCTTAATCTTCTTGGATAATATTTTGATATCAGGTAATGGGTTTTAGATTTGATTCCATCATAGCATGGTGGAATCATCTGAGTGAGTAATGGATTTTTCTTTTTCTAGGAATAGGATAACCCATGACTCTATCTACATATGTTAGTTCATCATTTTAGTTAAGGTATATCATGCCATTTACTTTTCTCTAATTTTTCATTAAAATTGGATTTTATTTTGGATGAAATTGGTGTTTTAGGTTACAAATTTTTCTAGTCCTGGTTTTAGGGTTACATGAAGGGTAGTCATCACCCCATTTCTTGAAGAACTAGAAATCATACAATATTCGGTCAGTATTTAAATATTATATAGAGTAATAAAGTAATTTATACATTATTAATAATTATTATATTTAATTAAATATTGTTGTTTTTTATGATAGGGTATCAGAATATTGAGACTATCCTGGTTTCTCAATTATGATATTGGAAAGGCTTTGATGGGCCTTGTCACCTACCACCGACCATTAGATCTAATATGGAAAAAAGATTTAAAATGAATTATGTGGTCATTAATACATGTACCATATGTAATTTTCCAATGCATATGTGTTTTGTGATGTGTTGGAGTCCCACTACTAATGGTGTGGTACCCATAATTAATTTATTGTGAAATTAAATTGTTCAAAACTAAATAAATCGAAGAGTTAAATTTTTTAAAGTAAATATGGTTCTTTATTCAGTGTTTATATAAGATGGTTACCAGTGACACTTTGGTCCCTTGGGCATCGGCTCAATTCCTTGGTCATCAAAGGCTTTGAACTTACTAATTAATCATCTATTTTTATTGAAATGGATCTTGACAGGATCCTTAAATTTGGAATGGATGAGAGAGACCTATTGGAACTAGACATAAGTGTTATCATTACCATATATAGGAAGGTGGTGTTTCTTAAACTAGTATGGTAGGCCTTGGTATTCATTCTTGAACCGAAGACCAAACACCTACTCCATTGAGGCCTTAATGGACCTAATGTGTTAGTAGTCACGTGTTAAGGGGTTTATTTGTCTTATAGATGGTATTAAGATTTGGGATATGTATTTTAGGGGTTCCCAAGTAGGTTTCCCTTATTATGTTCATACACATGTCTGGGATCATTGGGAATGGGTAGTGATTTACAAGGGAATTCTCCAAAAGCATGTATAAATTAGCACATCTAATAAGGATAGAATCGTAATAAGATGGGTTTGGGAATTTTTCCAACTCAATAACTACATGTTATGTATCAACTATTTTATTAACTTAATTTTAATTAGATAGATTCATATTATTCAAATTTAATTGTTAGATCTTGAGAGCTATTCCACAATAAAATAATTTAATGATTGGGTGACAAGGTAACCATGGACCCGATGGTACCTATCTATTATATGAGATGTTGGTTCCTCTAAATCATGAATTTGACAAATTTATATGATTTAAATGATTACATTAATATTTATAGTTATACTTTTGTGACTTTATGGGTGATAATTAAGTGTATATCATGTTGGATTCCCAACAGATGAGGATCAACCCCTTAATTAATGAAAATGGTTATTAAATATAAATAAATGTTTTAATTAAAAGTGATTAATGCTTATAAGTAATTATATTCATGGTGATATAATGATCTAATAATTAATTATATCATTACCTAAATGTCTAGGGTTTTTGGGATTCCTACAAATATCATGAAATTACGGAGGTTTCTATGTGAACCATGGAAACCCCACTTACATAGCGTATCACCGAAAATTCCAAGAATGCTAGGATATAGATGATTAAATAGTTTTCTAGGTGGACTTACTTCTCCCAAACACTAAAATATTATTTAATCCCTAAGGTTGATGATTATCAACTCATTTGATGATTGGGATACTCCATTGGATTGTGTGGACACATCGTGATTTCATTTCCAAAAAGATGTCTACGAATAGGATGTTGAGTCGACGATTAATATATGTCGAGTTATCAACTCATATCCAGTGAGTATTCCATTTCTATTTCGTAAGGTTAATCACCCAAGGAATTAATTATAGATTCCAAGTCTTTATTACCTATGGACTGGGACCTAGGAATCTAACATCCGAATAGAATATTTATCATTAATATTACTTTTTGGGTTCTATTGGTTACTAATGGCTTGAGTAGTATGCCTTGGATGCCACTCGATTCCTTACATTAAATATATAAATCCAATTCCGAGAATTGTAGCTTATATTTGGTTGAGGATATTATGAGGGATCTTGGTATTAGGACTTATATCCCCATGTGGCGTTGTAGCAAGCTCATAGACATCTTTGGTGATGAACGAAGTATGTAAAGTCATCCTATATAAACATAAGGCAAAATTTTTGTCCTTTTTTTCAATTTATTTTCAATATTAATTATTATTATTATTATCCAATTGAGTAATTCTCATACACATACACTAAATTTTCTAGTTTTTATGGGGTTTTGGTAGTGATGCCCTGCTGAGTTTTGTACTCACACCCTGCCCAAGCCACTATTTAACATTGGTAACTGAGAGAAAATTCACTTGATTTTAGGAATAGGTTTAGTCTAAGGGTTGTGATTACATAATTGGGTAGGAATATGTAGATGAAATTATTTATTATAATGATTGGGGTTCCGGATTTCAGGGATGCATTTTCTTTTATTTTCTATTATTTATGAATGTATATGTCACCAGCCCAATGGATGTTCAATTTATGTGTGGCATGGTTGTTTTGTTCTTTAATGCATATCATGTATTATTTTTGGATGGTAATTATTTTTCTCTATTATGATTATTTACTAATGTGGATGATATTTATTGAATTGTTATTAAAGAACCATATGATATGGGATTATAGTCTCCCAACTACACCATCTTTGTCCCCCACTTCTAGCAAGAAACCTCGAGCATATGTGGAGTGATTCTTGAGGTAATGTGGATAACTGATTTGGTGAAATTTCAAAGAGTGTATCAGGGTGGGACATGAAAAGGTGGAATCATAGAATTTCATTCTAATAGTTTCACTATTTTTGATATTGTAGATCATAGTACTAGGAATGTATTAGAGAATGTTATTGAAATAATACGAGTGCATCAAGAATATTTTTTCTAATAAGAATTACAGGTTACCAGGGATATGGGATTTGTGTTCATTGTTTTCAATTTTATATATTGTATTATTTTATATTCAAATGATGCACATTTTTTCTGGAATATTATGATTTATTATCTATCTATATCTCTTAGACCATTGTAAAGATCATGCTTATTGATTTTAAATCTTTTCCTATAGTGGAAATAGGTAAAACATGTATTATATGGGGAACATAGTATCCAAATTCTATATCCCTTCTAGTGTGGAATTTCACTAATGACTGAGGTTTGGTTCTTTAATGTGTCAATAACTACTCATAAAAAACTTCACTATACATATAACAGGTTGAATTCTAATCAATTTTATGGACTTTTTCATGGATTTTCTTATAATCACAGGTCATTTTCATAAATGGTGAGAAATTACATGACTATGATGATGATTAATTCCTTGTTCACAAGCAGTATAGTGAGCCTAGTGGGGTGGGGTTTCTATAGGTGCCTAATATTTGGACTCCCCATATACTATTGTTGTTCTTTTTTTTTGTTATTAGAAACCTATATTGTGTTTCCCACATACCATGGAATAGAATTATACTTAAAAGAGCTGTTGATGCCTATTACCCTTATTATAGAACATCCATGAAGATTTCATTTCATAAGGCTAGATTTGTATGGTGGATTGTAATCCTCATGGGAATGACCCTATAAGAGGGTGCTCCAGGAGGATTAATTCTTGGTAAAGGTGATTAATTATAGGAAATTCCATAAATGGTTAAGTAATTACAATCCTCCCTTAAATTTTTTGGTTTATTAATGGGATTCAATTTTGGTTTATTAATTGGTTGTACTTAAATGGTATGTAAATTGAAATATATAAGGTGTTCTAGTATGTAACATGCAATTAAATACTGATACAACTAAACCCTTTTAGTAATATTTTGATCCTTATTTTTTAATATTACACTTTCCAATATTTGAAATTACCTCCCTTAGTGTTTGTAGTCATACACATTGGATGTCATGTAGTAGATGAGGTTAGATGGAGGTTTTTTCATTTTCATTATAATTAAAATTTTGATATGACCTATATGTAGGTTCTCGATCAATTAGTGGTGTTCATTGTATGAATTAATCATTCATTAGACCCTTTGAGTGTGTTTTTGAAAAAACAATTACATTGGGTTGAGAAGGGATCCTGGATTTCAGCCCATGAGATGTGACCTTGGTTAAGGATTTTGCCTATAGGTTAGGTGGATGGAAATGGATGCCCAAAAATGAAACCTAATAGGTTCTTCTAGGTGTTGAAGCTAGAGACCCTTAGTTTTACTTTGCACTAAATGATTCAACATTTTATTTGATCAAGGGAAACCGATGAGAGGAGTTATCCAAGGATGGTGGTTTCCCTTTTGGTGGAGCACATGTACATGATTTTTCCTATAATAATGACACATTGGAGGTGTTTTGGGTTTATATGTTATAAAAAATGATGCCTTAGTTCTATAAGGAATCACCTAGGGTTATTGGGTACACAAAACCACTTCAACAGGTAGGACCATTTGGGTGTTTGGGAATGTAGACTAGTGATGTTTTGTCAGAATCGTGGTTAGAGAATGATTTTTAGTTCAATATTGGAATGAAATAGAGCGGAATTTAAGTGTGTGGGTATGGTTTAACTAAATTTTACTGAGTATGAGAACCTATGGTTCTAGGTCATGTGGTAGAATGTCGATTGATGGATCATGGAATAAGTTAGGTGTCCAATTCAAAGAGGAATTCCGAGGGAGCTCCTAGAATGTTGAGATCGACATATCCTGGATCACAATTAGCATAAGCTTTATGAAACACATCTCAAAATATTGTCAGTAATCTCCTTTGTATTGGTGGTAAAGGATAGTTTTCCAATTGTGTTTGGGAGTTATACATGAGGTGTATTGGTTACACAATATACCATTTAGGCAAGGAATTGGTGATGGTCGTGTGTGCTCTGAGGGTCGATGGTAGTTAATGAGAAACATGCAGGTGTTATGACCCAGAGTTCAATTGTGATAATTTAATTTCTAAATTAGGATGGTTTTTTTCTTAAAATGTATTAGGTTCCATGAGATTGTTTACTCTAGTCTAGGTCTGGACACATATTGTCAGAAAGATATGGTGTCATGTGTTATTTAATTAATTTATTTATGAGAACAAGATGAGTGCTACTTGAGAGGACCAACATGAAGATAATGGTATAATATCATGAGTAACATCCAATTAGTGGTGATACAATTATGAATTATGTTTTACTGAGTACCATGGATATTGTTTCCACTTATCTAAAATGTGTGATAAGTCATGTTGACATTAACACTAAGGAATGAGCGAGAATAATCCATGATACTATTGATGTATCATGATTGAAGAGGAATATTTTATGATTAATAGGAACATTCCATGTTTGTGTGATTATGAGGATGCTCCTATGGTGGGGAGTGGGACGTCAACCGCCTGTATGTGACCCTCATGTGAGAAGGATCACGGGAGTGAGGGACAGATTATTCAAAAATCATATTTTCTTTTGGAACATGATGGATAAATAGATCATGTACTACTATATTACTATTTTAATTTCAAGTGTAGGTTTGTATAAGGTATTTAGTGGGTTATGATCATGGTAGTTAGGTTTAAATTGATTTGTATCAATCCATATGTGTTGAATCAAAAATCCATCGGTTCTCATGGTAAGCATGACATGAGATTATTTGACTTGTTATCCATATGTGGACATAAACTAGGATCCCTACATGGACTCAAACGATAATTCTTGGATAATAATGGGATTCCACCATGCATAAAGGAATAATTGGTTTTTAATTTGTGATGTGTTAGGGGTTATGAAGAGTGTTTCCAGAAAGAGTCAGTTAGAGAAGTTCAGACATGTGTTTTGTGTAATATTGGATGTGGAGAGTTGAAAAATGCATCAATAGAGTTTATTATATTTTATAATAACATTTCATGTATCAAATTGGTATTTTCAAGGAAATCTAGCAAGATAAGGTTTTTATATTGGTTGATAGGAATTCAATCGTTTCTGATTGAAATCAAGGATGTTGAGTGACGTCCTCAAGGGTGATTTGGTAAAAAGAGGATAGAATCATGTCAGGATAATAGTTAGGATGATAGGGGTGTATTTGGGTAGGCCACATCAATTAAGGATTTATCATTATCTAAATTGTTCATTAAAATCAAGAACATATATGTGGAATCACCATAGGTTGGGTGATAAATCATATGATGACATGGTCATCTCTCAAAGTTGACAAATGTGGGTAATTGTCATCTTGATGTTCCAATAGAGGTTATGAGTGTTGTCTTGAGGATTTATGGGTTAATTTTTATTTGTTCAAAGTGGAACTCACGAATAACATTGGGAATTTATAGATAGAAAATATCTGTTTGATTAGAAAATTCATGGATGAGGTAGGTGGGGATACTTATTTGGATTCCCATAGTGACTTATTCAGGGTGAAAAGTAAAAATTATTGAACTATATAAGATCCATTCTTTAGATGAGAATTTTAATTTCAAAAAAAAATTAATTTTCAAATAATTTTTCAATCCAATTTAAAACTAAAATTCTAAAAAGTGTTATTACGTAAGGATAACCTCATGATCAATGTTTTTTATTTAGTGGGAGGTTTAGGAGTTATTTAGGGAGATTGGATGATCCTTGGGAGAGGTCGGGTGGATGCTATAAGAAATTTTATGGTAGTTACCCTACCTAAAGACAACAACATTCCAATAGGGTCATTAAATGTGGAAATTATCCTTTTATCCCTCATGTTTTTAAAAGGAGAAACTCGATTTTCATCCTCCCTCTCCCCCACATATCCAAGGGGCTCCCCCCCTCTTTCACCTTTGATCCCTCATTGATTTGGGTTGTTTTGATGCAATTTTATGGCATTTTGAGGTGAGTATTTTAATTTGATAAATATATATATACCTTCCCATATATTCTTTGATATTTTTTTGTTTTCTATTTTATGGGTTTTCTCTAATTGCACCAATTCATGGTAGAATTAACAGAGTACATTAGGGATTTTTCTCTTCCTTTGGAGAGGGTGACCTAGGATACCATCCACACATCATGGTTCATCGCTTCGGCTATGGTATGTCATGTTATAGATTTTTCCCTGATTTTAAATTGAAATTGAAATCTTTTAATTATGAAAATAGAAACAATGGTTGGTCATTTTTCTCATATTGGGTTTGGTGGTCTTTCAGGGGTATTTAACACCCCGTTGCATGAATAACTAAAATATGTGATGCATTTGGTTAGTATTATTCCTTTATGTTGAGTTAGAAATAAATAAATTATTTATTTATGCATGTTATATTTAATTAATTATTATGATTTATTCGAGATATGGGATCTAAATGTCGGGAAATGCCCACATTCTCAATGAATAGAATTTATGATCTTGGAAGATCCATGAAAGATACTATCACCCCTTCATTCCAATCTAGAAAAGATTCAAAATAAGATATGTGGTCTATCTTACATTCCCCTTATGTTATTTTCTAATGTGTATGTGTTAATTAACGTGATCACGGTCTACCACTAGTGGTAACAGACACATAATTAATGTATTGTTCAATAAAATTAAATAAAATGATTAAATTATTGGGTTAAATGTTTTAAATAAATCAACTTTTTTAGTATATATATATATGGCATGGTTCTAGGGGACACATTATTACTTTTTGAACTGGCTCAATTCCTCAATCATCATAAACCATTACATTACGAATAAACAATTTCTTTTCTTGGAAAGGACCAAAAACATGGATCCTTAAATTTTGAATTTGTGAGAGAGACCAATTTCACCTAGACATAGGTGATTACATGAAATTATTTAATAATGTTGTGTTTCACAAACTAGTATGGTCAGACTTGGGAGTAATTCATGACCCTAAGAACAACTTCTTAATGCTATTTAGTCATTAAAGGTACTTTAATATTATACTATGTGTCTTAGTTTTATTCTTTCTCTTTGATAATGGATTTGGACATGGGATATGTCTTTTAGGGGTCCCTAAGTATGTTTCAACAATAATTTTTTGACCCTAATATGGGAATGCTGGTAATGGGAACTAATGACCAAGGGAATTCCCCTAAGGCAAGGATCAAGATACATGATCATTAAGGCTAGTATCATAACAATATGGGTTTAGGAATTTGAAAAACCCTCCAACATCATGTTATGTATCAAATATTTTTTCAAAAAACTATTAATTGGTTAGACCTAGATAATTTTAAATGAACCTATTATACATGAGGGATGTTCCACCCTCAACTACGTTTAGAAATGGGTGCTAAGGTGACTAAGGACCGGTCCCTATTAATATATTATATCTGATATTGGTTATTCCAAATGATGGATGTGATAAATCAATATTATTTAAGTGTTATTAATCATATGTATATTTATACATTAGTGTTTGGATGTATAATAAAATGTATATACCAAGTCAGAGTCTCGAAATATTGTTATCAACCACTTAATTAATGAAAATTTTCATTATCTATAATTTACTGTTTGAATCAAAAGAGATTAATGATTATTTAGACTTTTATTCCTGGAGATATTATGATCTATTAGCCTATACAATCACTATAATAAATCTATATGTATCACATATTCATCCCTTCATCAATAAAAACATGAGGTTTCTGAGTGCATCTTGGAAACCCATCATAGTTAGAGTATCACTAAAGAATCCAAGTACTCTATGATCAAGATGATGTGATAGGTTTTTAGGATTTTAAATTTCCCTATGAACTGTATGTTTGAGAAATCCCTAAGGTTGATGATTATTACCTCAATAAATTCCATGGATACTTCCTATGATTAGGTTGATGCACTATGATTTCATTTCCCATACCTTTATGAGATTAAGATGTTTATCTAATGATTGATGTGTGTCGAGTTATCATCTGAGATCATGAGAGTATTCCATATATATTGAATAAGTTCCTCCCCATTATTAATTCTTTCTATTTCCCATGTCCTGATTTACTACATATTGAGGCCTAGGAATACACCAACAGAAGGGAATTTGGAATGTCGATATGTCATTGGGGTTCCACTAGTTACTAAAAAATTGATTAGTATACCTATGATTCCTAGGATCATATATGATTCCTTTCATATAAGATAACAAGTTGATACCTGGTATTATACTTTATATTCAATGTTTTGGAGTTTGGGTGATCCTGTAGAAGGAATCATATCCCCCTTTGGTGATGTTCCTTGCACAGATACATCTACAACACTAGAAAAATATGTACGACCATCTTGGGTGGAAATAATTCCTGAAGTATTACCTTATATATTTAATTTATTTATATAACTTATTATTATAGTTATTATAATTCATTAGAGTAATATAAGTTCACATAAAATGCATCTAGTTTCTTTTTATGGGGTTGCATTGGTGGTTCCCCATTGACATTTTTACTCACACCTAGCACAGAACACCATTTCACATGGGTACTAAAGTAGATGTTCACACGTGTGAAGGAATAATTTTATGTTCAGTCCTACGATATCATTGTTTAATAAGATTTATTGAATGAAATTAATTTTTATGATGAATTTTTCTAGGTATGTTAGGTGTCCAGTGTTATTTGTAAAAAATACCTCAAGGTATCATTCAATCATTTTTGGGTGGATTTTGTTTGTTAAAAAATAATATTTCTATGATTATTTGGGGAGATACAGAGAGATTTTTGAAGATCTATATTGAAAAAGATCCATGAAAAAGGAATGAAAGCTATGGATGTGTTATAAAAAGATCGTATTCAAGGTGGTGTTGTTTCCCAGTGTTCAATAAATTTCTTTCCTCAATATCTGGATAATGGAGATATGTGTTTTTAGAAGAGGATATTGAATGGAATATTGTAGGTGGTTTTGAATATTTCATGCAAGGCATGTTTTAGTATAAAAACAAAAAAATTTGGAAATTCATGAATCACATGAAAGATTTGAATTTGTGCGAAAGATGAGTTTCCCTGAAAGAGAGTTATGCACCCAACGTGATGTCAAATAGGGATTTACATGAACAGAGGTGATCTTATTTAAACAAAGGAAGAATCATAAGGATATTTCATGAGGGTCTTTTGAATTTGGAAATAGGTGGCTAGCCCCCTCATTTTATTATCTCGATACATATAGAGAATCCCACTCTAAATCACATATGATGTCAGTGCAAAGTGTTTTTCCCAAAAGGGGGTGTTTTTGAGTAAGAAGGGAGTTGAGTGTTAGAATGGACTGGTGCATAAAATGTTATTTTGTAAAAGTGTTTGTAAATTGAGATCTTCTTCAACAAAGAATAAATTTAGAGCACAAGTCAGTTTTGGTGCACGCTTGACAACCTAAGGTTGTGTGAAATATTGATGTTTCCCAGTACTTTTGTTGTATAGTGGTATTCATCAGTAGGGGAAAGTGGGACTTCAATAGAGAATCTACATACTGTGGAATATGAATTCATTATTGATAATGGAGTTACCTACATGTCCATAAACTATGAGTGGATTTATTCTAATAGTAGTGAGAAAAGGAAGAGGAATACGGTGATCCATTCAACTAGTATTGAGTCAGAGAAAGAGACTTAGGGAGTGAACCATAGGAAAGTAGTGAGATAAACCTAAACCTTATAAAGGAAGTGAGTCTGTACATATGAGTTATCTATCTCGAACATTGAATTGGTAGTGATACTAAGTGTATTTGATACACAAGAAGATTTTTTTTGTATTCTCCTTGTATGTAGCTCACTGAGGGTAAAACATGTAAAAATCTATAAGATTATGTGATTTTTTTCCTACATTAATTTTAAAGAATCATCATTAGATAAAGGATAAAATATATATCGACATTAACACATAGGTTCAAATAAAATGACCCTTATAATAAAGAGATCAAGATCCAGTGCGGTAGTAAGAATTTCTTAAATAATATCCATACCCTGATTCACCCCCATCACACTGTATCCAGTCCCATATTGGACATAATAATTGGTATCAATGCATTGGTTTATTATATTATATTTTTTTCAATGACTTGGATTAGTCGATTTTTGAAATTAGAGTTTCAGTTAGATCTTGTCTCGACATTCTAAGCCAAAGGGAAGAAATTCAAATAAGAGTAATAATTATAGTGGTATTCTATAGAGTGTAAGTATATATGGAAAGAGTTTTGTTCATTTCATGGAATCATGTAGTGAATAAAATAATGATTTGGATAAATCACACAGTGAAAATAATTACTCATTTAATAATGCTTCATGAATTAGTGATGAACCTAATATTAAAAATGATACTAGAACTACTCATGATGAATAAATTCTAATAAGGTTTTAATTAGATGATTTAGAAATGAAAACGGAATTAGAATGGAAGTCAACAGAGGAAAAAAAGTCTCAATATATTTGGGTAGAAGAATTATAAATTGAGGTCAATAAGTTAAAACTTTTAAATAAAAGGCTAATTGATGTGGATACTGATCATAGGGAGAAGAATGATTCTCATGCTTAAGAACTGAGATATATTTCTACAAATATAGAAAACCCAAATGATGATTAAAATGGTGTGAATCTGAAGTCAGATGAAATTTATAATATAAAATCCATAAATGATGATATTAATACATAGTTATCTAAACCAGTTCATGAGACCAAAATTTTATAAAAAGACAATGCGTGATGTTATGTTTCTATTTCTCAAGAAAAATTTAAAATAATATAGAAAAGGGACATGATGGAGAAGATCACAGATGAATTTGAAGATGAGATGAGTAGTGGGAAGAATCTCAAGATTGAACATAATGCATGACTTGAATCAAGGGATATGAAGATTTAACAATTTTGATAAGATAAAGAATTAGTAAATAAGGATGTGGAGATATCTAATGCCAAAGAAAAGCCTAAATTTAAAGATTCCTTTCACTTACTATATGATTATATTTTGGTAGGTTATGATGAAAGGAAAAAAATAAAATATTATATTTATAAAGAGAAACATAAAATTTTTTCTCATCTCAAAGGTCATATAGTTTTCAAATAATCATATTTGGTATTCATTAATCCACTCCCATGCATGATAGGATTAGAGCGATGAATAGTTATAGAAATACGAAAATTCCAATAGATACTGGAAACATTCCTAGAAAGGATTTTATAGGATGTAATGTTATCATGTGTTCTTTATGTGGGATTCATGGTCATACATAAAGATTTTTCTATAGGATTTGGAATATATTTCATGATGTGAAGATAGAAATATTTCTAAATTTGAGAATAAAAAGAAGCATCTTGAGAAATCTAATATAAGAGTATTTCTGAAGAATGTATCCATGAAATGATGTTATTGTAGAAGAATGGGACACACCATGGGTTTGTTTCAAGAATCCCAATGGCTCAATTTCTGGAGGGAAAAAAATCATGATGTATCCACATCCAAATTGATTGACTATGATACAAGGTATTTTTCTAATAGGAGATTTTTTATATGTTCTAATCATTGGAATTCATCAAGATATTGTAGAAAGATAAAAATTGGGAAGGAAAATGAACATTAATAGAGATCCCCTACTCTAATGGTGTATAATGAGAAAACCTATATTGGAAGATAATGTGATAAGTAGAAAAATATGTTTACAGACTCAAGGGAAACACAAGGATCTCAACGAAAGAAGTTTCACTCGCCTCCCCTGTTATAATCACAATCTCTCTCTTGGGAAAAATTTTAATGAACCATGTTGAAAAAGGGAGGTGAAAATCGTGTTGAGATTATAAAGAATGTATTTTTAGTGGAGGAGCCAACAATGACACAAAATAGTGTGGAGACTCGGTTAAAAGATAAAAAAGAATAATAATTTCTTAAAAAACTAAAATTTCATACCACAAGGAGATAAGTTATGATAGAGGAAATATCCCACCAATGGTGGATGATAAAATATAATGTGACCAATGGAGAGATTCATACTCTAGGAATGAATCTTGAGAAATGTAATTTTTATGGAACTTCAAAGAAAGAAAATTTTTCCACTGGGTTTAAACACAAAATTTAGAGAAAGGCCAGGCCTACAGAACCTAACTATTATAAAAAGACTCAGCATGTGGGTAAATAATTCTTAGTCATATGTATAGAGGAGTTGAATTTGGCTAGGTAGTTGGAACAAGCACACAAATAGTATAATTTTTTGTAGTAAATTATCAATGGTTTGATCAATCATGATCAACCACAATCCTCTTCATGAGGATTCCAGAGATTATCCTCTCTCTATGTCTATAAATTCTATTAACTGATATTGAAGTGTTTATGATTCAAGGGGACATACGATCCTAGGGGAAGTGGCGTCAAAATATGCGAAGTGGTGAAGTCATTTTCCCTAGAATGTTATATAATTAAAATAACTGACCAGAGTATAAGAATAAATCTAGAAGAATTACACCAAATGAGTTAATGGTTTATGGATTCTTGAGCCTTATGGATGTAATTGAGAGCAACAGATAGATATGGTGTCATTAATATTCTCTTATGTTTCAGACACCAATTTTTGACTCTGTAAGCTTAGAGTTTTTTTGACAACTCATTTCTAGGTGGTGAATTCACCCAATGAAAATCTCATTGAAGGTAGATACAACTGGAAAAATTATTTAAACAAAATAAGTATCTCAAACCTACAGTCACATGTGAATAAAGGATATCCAATAAGTAGAATGTTTGTGCATCTAAATAGTGGGCCTAACAACTGTAAGAGGTTAATATCATTGTGGGAGAATTTTATCTCCTAATCAGATGGAATATATGAATAGTATATAAAGGATGAATGTTTATGTTCGAGAGGTTCAATTAGAGGAAAAGTAGAATCATTAGTGTATTTCATGATTATCCATTTATATATGATAATATGGTGCTAGATAACTATTTATAGAATAATAAGAAGCTATGAGAGAATATCAATAATGTTTCAACAAGAATATGGGAAAAGTAGTTGAATGGAATTATTTCATAGTGGTGTAGATTGAATAGAGGCTATAATGAAACAGGGACCCGTTGTCTGATGAATGTAATGAGGATGTAAGAGACTCAAGAGGAGTAAAAGTAGCTACTTATGATTCAAATGAAGATACCTATGATTAATAGGTGGAGGCCAAATCTATATCATCATGAATGCCAATGAATGTCATCTAGACTAAATGGGTCTTTCACAAAAGAAACTGAATGAAGATAGTGACACATGGAAAGAATAGAACATTCATTTTTCAATCTAAAATTTTCAAGGATATTTTGAGAATATTTGTAATGGGTAATTCAATGGAAATGATGAATCCGGTGGGTACCCTGATAAAAATGTAACAATATGATGAAGGAAAAGTGGTTAATGTCATACAATATATACTGATCATTGGAAGTCTATTTTACTTAATATCAAAATGACCAAATATTTTATTTTACCCATATAAAGAAACAATCTACCAAATAAATACAATGGAATAATACATGATTTCAGTAAACTTAATTCTTCTATATATCAAGGTAATTGTGTATTTCCGTTTTATATACAATAAAAAATATCATCATGAGTTATTGTGATATACAGATGCAGATTGGGTTTCATTAGATTATGATAGAATATAAACAATACGTGGTGCATTCTATCATGGCAGATTCTGTATTTCTTGGCTAAAAATGAAAGAATATTTCATTTCATTGACCACCATATAATTTGATTATATTATGTCCACTAAAGCATGGACATAGTTATTGTGGATGAAGGAGAGGATTCATTATCTGAGAGTTGAAGTGATATTTCTAATCAGAATCCATTGAAATATATAACGTGATATAAATCAATGAAAAATATTTTCCATCATTAATGTAAATGGTATATTTAAATCAAGTATCATTTTATCAAGGAGACTGTAGAGAAAAGGATTTTGAAGTTGGAGTATGTTTCGACCTAACTAAAGGTTGAAAAAATTATGACAAGGGAATTACCCAAGAAAGCATTTGAATGGAATCAATTATCTCTGGGTGTTCATCTGACTCTAAAAAATTGACATGTGGGGACATGGGACCCCCTCTCCTTGAGGAATATTTTTTTCCTCTAATGTGATGATATATGTTCTTTACCATACTTCATACCACAAATTAGTTACCTTTTTCTTCATTGAAAAAGGGGGGATATTGTTGCTATAAAAGGTGAGAATGTGTCTTCATCAATACAGGGGGAGAAGCTTCTAGGTGGAGCAGCATGATAGGGGGAGTCAAATATGATAATGGGAGTAGTGATGTAGGGGTAGTATAGAATCTAAAAATTATAAATCTGATTATTCAATGGCCACATATCATGACATTTGGAGTTCATGATGAAAAATGTTCAGTGGTTTCAACAATGAAGTGATTCATTAATGAACTTCTCATGATTATCTTATTATCACACTGGGTATGGCTCATGTGGGATAAGAGTGTGTGTTGAGAAATTAACTTATCACTATATAAATCATAATTCTATAATTTTGGTATAAAATTAATGAATCATTAATGATGTATCAAAATGGGAAATGTTGTAAACCAACATAATGAGAGATATTGTTGGGGGAAACCCCTCAATGTAAAGTTGAGTCATTTTTTGTTGGACTGTGTTTATTGAAAAAGATAGTTTCCATGATTAATTTGGGGGTTGAGAAAGATTTTTGAAAATATATTCTTAAAATGATCAAATACAAAGGAATTAACGCTCTGGTTATGGTAAAAAAAAGATCATATACATGGTTCAATCATTTCCTAGTGTTCGCTAAATTTTTGGGCCTCAAAAACATCAGAATGGAGAAATTTTTTTCTTGAAAAGGAAGTTACAAATAATATTGGAGGTGGTTTGGAATGTTTTATTCAATAAATGTTTCATTATCAACAAATAAAAGTATGTAAAAGGCATAAAGCATGTGAATGATCTGAATTTTCTTTAAGAAGAGTTTTCCCGAAAGAGAGTTATGCGCCCAATTCAACGTCAAATGGGGTCATACATGCTCAGATAGGATCTTATGTGAATGGAGGAAGATACATTATAATATTTCATTCATGTTTAGATTAGTATATGTATTAGAGGATACCCCCTCATTTTAGTAGTTCAACACTTAGAGAGACAATCTGATCATTGAATCACATAAGAATTTCATGAAAAAAGATTTCCATGTAAGAAGGGGTTTTCATGTAAGAATGAAGTTGTGCATAATAATGGAGATTCATGCCAAAGTTTTGTCAACAATATTGTTCATAATTTAGGGTTTTCCATTACATGTCATAAATTTTTCATAAAATTCATTAATGCTGCAATCAAGACATCCCAGGGTTGCACGAATGATGGATATTCCCAAATACTTATGTGGTAAAGTGTTTTTCATTGGTGGATTTTAGTGGTACATCAATAGAGAATCTACATATAGTGGAGGATACCTTAATTAGTGATAATGAAGTTACCTACATGTCCATAAAATTTGAGTGGATCTCTTCTAAGAGTAGTGAGAAAGGAATAGGAAGATGGTGATCCCTTCCATTAGTAGTGAGCCAGAGAAAGAGACGTAGAGAGTGACCCTTTGTAAAGTAGAGATATGACCCAAAACCCAGTAAAGGTAGTTATCCTACTAATATTATTTATCTATCCCAAACATCGAATTAGTTGTAAGACTTTTTCGATTTGGTACATTGTCACATTGCCGTCATATGATCCTTGGATGTAGCATAGGGAGGGTGAACCATGTAAAAATATCTGTGTTTTTGTGCTTTCATTCCTACATTACATTCAATTAATCATCATCAAACAAAGTGTAAAATATAGATCAACCTAAAAACACAATTGAAAATATATTAAACCTTATAATAAAGAGGACAATATCCAATGGGGTAGGAAAAAATTCTTAAATAATATCCATACCCGGATTCACCCCCACCCTGTTAGGGTATCTTGGAACCTTTTAGACCTAAAAAGTATTGTTTACTAACTTTTATTCTCATATGAACATGTCACTGGACTACTTGGTTGTCAATTTATGTACGTAATGGCTGTTCAGGTCTTTACTGTATATGATATAATATTTTTTCATGATTATTCATTCTGTTAACATTGATTTTTTATGCTTTTGGATGATTTTTGGTGATTTTATATTACTGAGCATTCTAATATGGGGGTATAGTTCCGTCACCATACCATCGTAGACCCATGCTACAAGTTACCAACCTATAAAATATGAGGAGGCACACCTAAGGTCATGTAAAAAATCAGCATGGTCCTTATTTTTAGAGTGAATAATTTATAGACTTAGAAGACCTCATGTTATCAATCCTCTATAATAATATTTATTCATTTCTAAATTAAGAAAATTTAATTGTGTCCCACTTATTTCATTCCCTCATTAAAATTTATGCATAATTATTCAGAATATTTCACTCAAAACTCAAATATGTTTTTAGTACTATTTTTCACATTCTAATTTCATACATGTTTCATCATATTCCTCATGAATTTATTCATCTCCACCTAATGATTTAGGAACTTTTAAATATCACAAGGGATTAATCAAGTATTTAATTTTGTCTAACGGTGGGTGGGATTTGATTATAAAATGGTAGAGGCTGAAAGAGGAGGCTTGGATCTAAATTGAAGCTCAATGAATGATTTTTAGTTTCCAATGAGAGTGAATTATTCAACAAATTCCATTCACAACAACACATATTCACTAATTTTAATTATCCAAGGTCATCCCACACCTTTCGTCAATTCAGTAGTAAAAACATTCCCATCTTTTGTTTCTTCCTGTAGGATTCATTATTTTTTTCCTAATATATTATCTTGAATGCATATAGGGACCTTAGAATTTATATGGTAGGTATGGGACCTACCTATACCCATATTAGAAAGTATTATCCTATCCACATATTGTCATCAAAGGCCAACATTCCATAGTTTCAGTACTTTTTCTCCACCATCTACTCCAAATATTATATGCCTGAAGGTTCCAACACCAATGGACTTCTGAACAGCTCTCCATCTTCTTGTGCAGGGTATCCCATTATTGAATTTCAACATCAATTCATATTAATATTCATTCTTTACCAATTTTTGGAACTTTTTGAGCATATATTCGAATCTATATTTCTCCTTGTTATCATATTTTTTAGGGAAATAGAGGGAATTTTCCAGTTCAAAATAGAGGTTGGATTTTAGGGCCAACCTGGGAAGAAAAATATTCTAGAGAAATGTATTATGGTATATTTATCCTAAAATGTGGATGCCTATAAATGAATTTCTGTATTCAATGCTAAATAAGGATTTATGTATAGATAGACTTAAAAAATCCAATGAAAAAGGGGAATTTTCATTCAAAATAATGCCTCAATAATTTAAAGGTCAAGGTCCTTGAATGTTATAAAGCCTGAATTAAATTACATAGAATAATATAGTTATTCAAAATTGTCTTCATTATATCAGTAAGTATGGTGTTTTTAGGAAAATATCATATTTTTTTTACAATCCTTATAGGTAAGTACATTAAAAAATACTCTAGTATGTCATGGATTCAGTTTAAAAAATTAATTTTTTTCCTTTAAATTCATTTATTTAGAATTTTAGAAAATATCATATATGAATTAATATAATTTTATTCAATGAATTAAATTCATTTCTTAACCTTTGGAATTATTGATAGTTTGTAATATTATTCCAGTTAAATTCCAAGGTTTCAGAAACATACTAAAAATGAAAAGGACATAAAATGTATGAAAAAGAGAAAAATATAGAACATTTAAAAAGGTATTAATATAAAATGGTTTTCTCCCACACACATAATTTATGTAGTATCCTCAATGTATTGAAACTAATTTAACATGTAAACAAATTTTATGTTTAATAAAATAAAACAATTAGATGATGCAGATACGTACACAACAATGATCTTCATTGACAAGTAGGTTAGAGGAGTTTGATATCCTCCACTGGTTCTTGGGGTAGATTATCATGATACAGACTCAATCTATGTCTATTATAAGTGAATGGGTTATATTTTCCTTCATTAACAACATTCCCATCACCAAAAGGGGATACATTGGTAACTATAAAAGGGCATTCCCATCTGGATTGTAGTTTACCTAGTGTCAGCTTTATCCTTCTGTTGTATAATATCACTTGGTCTCTGACATTTTTCTAATCAACATGTCATGAGAATCTCTTTTCCATACCATATAATTTTAAATTTCTCCAGGTATTTTCTCTTAACTTCTTCAAACTATTGTAACAATAATTTCTTCTTTTTTTTGGATTTATCAATGTCCAACTTCAATTATTTAACATTTGAATATTCTTTTTGTTCTAGTTCTATCGGTAGATGTTAAATTTTCTCATAAAATAATAGGTATGATGTTATTCATACAGATATAATTTTGGTTACATTGTAACCCTAGAATTTTTATTTCATCCATTGGATCTAGTCATTCCTATTTTTTAACATATATTTTCAAAATTACCTTTATTTCTTAATTTAAAAATCCATTTAATATATTTTATATGGATGATTAGGGGTGGATACCTTGTTACATACTAGTTGTTTCTTTATAAAATACTCTATAAATATATTCAAAATATAATTCCTTTAATCACTGATGATTTCTTTCAGCATATCAAGCTGAAAAAATTGTTAGACATGTATAGAGAACACTAAAACAAGGTATCATCTATTTTAGTAGCCTTAGCGTCCACTAATTTAGAATCATGATCTATAGAAATAATAATATAAGAGCTACCAAAATACATGTAAAATAATACCATAAGTTTTATTCCCCAATCATAAAAATTTAGCAGAAAAATATGGGTTTTTGGTTCATTTATTTTCACTTAAAAATATTTGCAATAAATAGAAATTTTTCACCATTCTTTACAAAACACATGAGAATATTTAAATAAAGTCGTCCAATAAATTCCAAATTCCAAAAATTTTCTTGTAGTTATTTGTGATCCATTTTTTCCTCTATATTCAAGATTATAATAAAACTCAAAATGGACTAAATTTTTATTTAAAACAAATATCATCTTGTCTCTTGATCACTATAAAAGTTTCTACATGAATGGGTCTTCCCAAGATTAAAGTTATGAATCAAGATTAAGTATTATAATTTTATTTGAATTTAAATGATATGGTATATTAAACATATCAAAATATCATTACATGTCTATATTATAGAGTACTTCTACTTCAAATAAATACAATCATTCTCTAAGTAGGTGGTCATTCAGTGGGTCCTAATTTAGAATTTTCACTTCTTCAATGTTGGGAAATATAATCTGGTGCTAGGGTACCATATCTGAAGCTCTCTTATAGTCCTAAATATCCATGTTTAACTATTGATTTAGTATCAAGCACCAAAATAGACACATAATTTCATCTAAGATATTTATTAAGTATCTAAGAGAAGCATGGTCAGAAAAAATATGAGTTTTATTCCATGAATATAATATTTGAATTTTTCTAATGAAAAAAAATTGTATGAAACTATTTATCAATATTTTTACAGTTGATATTGGAAGAATATAATGATATTAAGGAATAATAAAATACATGTGGTATTCCATCACTTTTTTGTGATATCATAGCCCCCACAACATTATTTGAAACATCACATTACATCAGAAAAGGGTTCTCCCAATTGGTTAGAATCATTAATGGGGGTGATTCATATTATTTTTAGAATATCAAATGATTTCATAGATTCAATATTAAAATTAAATTAATATTATTTTTAATATAAAACAAATTATAGCTAGATAAACATGAATAATTTCCTTGATAAATATCTTGAAAAACTATAAATTTCATAGAAGATATCATTCTTGTTTGACACAAATTGGGTTTGTCAAAGAATTTTTCACCTCAATTTTTAATAACTCCACCCAATTACCTTTTATGGGATGGAATTTCCTAATACTATTCTACTATCCACCATAAAATTCATCTTTTAAAATTTAATTCATGATATTTATTTTTATTTTCATGATATTTTCATGATTTCATAAATATAGATGAAAATAATTATCATAAATAGTAAAATAATATAATTATACATCCAAGAAGTCCTCAATGTCGTCTGAGAAAATACTCACCATGGACCTATGAATTCTACCTTTGGAAATTAACGATCTAAAAGTCATCTTTCTTTAAGACTAGGATTAAAAGGGAAATGAAAATATAGTTTTCCCATAGTCCCCTAGGATAATGAGGAGCTAAAAATATTCAACAAAATCATCCAAAAAGAAATTATATATTTTCACTTCTAACCACTCTAGAGTATTATAAATAAATATGATGGGGAAGTTATCATTCCTATGGACTTGGTTAAAATTTATATAATCAATACACACTCTCTATCTATTATGAATTCTCCTAAGGATCAATTTATTTTCATCATTTTTAAAAATGATAAAACATGTTTTCTTTGGAATTACATAGACTTGGATAGACCAATGTGAGTTGGATATTGGGTAAATAATCAATTTTTTAAAAAATTATCCATAATTTTTTTCTACCTCTATTCTGGGGGAATTTATCCTCCTTTGGTAATTCCTAAACTATCTGGAGTCTCCTTCAAGATGATTTTTTTGTGAGAATATTTTTAGACTAATTCCTAGAATATCACTTAAAATACACCCTTTTCATGCAAAATCACATTCAAAATCATAGTAAATTTATTATTATCGGTTTGAGAATGGTTATTAGCAATGATTATAGGTACTTATTCTCCCTTAATTAGGTACATATAATTCAAATAAATGAGTTATGGTATTCATTCTATATTTGGGGGTTCTTCTAAGGATGAAATCATATTTGGGTTTATTACTACCATCATTTGTATTTTTTTCACACAGTATTATATGTAATTTTCCTCATCATTAAATAAATAACTAAATATGTCATGGTATTCAATGGTTACCTTATCCTCAAATTGTGAAATGTATTGTTTAAAATTATGGATAGATTTTTCCTCTATGGAATTTTCAGTCAGTTAGTATTTCTCTAAACTCTTGATCTTAGGAGAAATACCTTAATATTAAACTGGTTCATCTTCTTCAAAGTGGGATAGTGTAATGATTGAGTGGTCAGATGAAGGGTATTTCATAGAGTTGAATATTTTTAAATGTAGTGTGCAGTCATTAAATTATATGATGAATTTTCCTACATAAACATTAATGATTGTCATAGACATATTCAAGAATAGTATTCCCAAAATGATGGGTGAGTGTTTTAGGATCCTATAATCCTCAATTTGTTATATGTATAATTCTATTAGGAAGATAATATAATGGATTTTCATAAACATATCCTCCCACACTCCTTCTAAAAATATAGTGCATGGTTTTCCATGTTTTACCACCCCACTTTTGGGATTAAATTCAATTATCTAAAAACATATAAAAACTAAGTGATATATTACATTTAGGGAATAACAATAATAAAAAAAATAATATGAAAACAGAAAATTTCCAATGGTATAATGGATAGAAAATTTACATGGATTTTAATAAACTTAGGTAATTATACTGTGATTAGTGCTGAGACACTATTTCACAAACTAATTATGTCATGTACTTAAAGACTCCTATAATTTTTGTAAATTTCCATATTAAATTTAATATGCATTGGATTCTATGTTCTTCAAGATGGTAAATATTAATATACAATTTCTAAAATTTTTCCATAATTTCTCTATATAGTTCTTCTTCATAGAACTTTTTGGACTGAATTATTCTAGATTTGAATGGAAGTGGAAGATCAATCGTTACAATTTCGTGAATTTTAGATGGTGTCCCTAGTATCTTCTTTTATTGGATGGTTCTTCCCCCAAATTCATTACTTTTATATTTATCATTTTATAGGTTTTCAGGTTCTTCATTAACTATGTAATTCCTCATTTCCATAATTTTTTTAAATTTTCAAAAGGAATTTGAATTATTGAGTTTGGTGGATGGGTTGATTTGAGAATTGTGATTTGGAATCAAATCTTAGGAGTTAAAACATACAAAAATAGGTTTTTTAGATATTTAATTAGTAACTTTTGGTGTCTTGATGGATCAAAGGATATATGAGATAGAACGTGGGGTTTCAGATACCAAAAACTACAACAAACCACTACCCAATCATTAGGCATCACCAACTTTTTAGTGGGTCTTTTAAGGAGGGAAATGTATATTCTGTCCCCTCAAATTATAATAGGGGTATCTCCCTCTTCCTCCTTTATTCAGGTTAACCCAATCTGGATGGACACCCCTATTCCTCACCACTTTCTCCCTTATATTGGGTGAAATTTTATATTAATTACAATTCCAATGCATGGTATTAAATTATTCAAATCCATAAACACTTATTCTTCCTTTATCTTGCTAATGTGAGAAATTATTTTTGAGGTTATAATGGATATTTCATAATATAATAGTGAAATTCCCTTATTCGTTCAAAAAATTCATCCATTTTAGATAGAGAATCTATCGTGATGACATTCTCCATTCATCGTTTACTATTTTATCAGAGGTATGTCACACCATGGATTTATTTAAGGGTTGAAAAATAAATAAAATAATATTAATTATGTAAATGTTTCATGGACATAGGTTTTTGGGACAATATTTGTAAAAATAATTTTTTGAGAGCCTCTCATAGCTTGAACGACTTCATTTTAGAGTGACTCAACGACCTAGTGATTTTTTCACAACTATTTAGTCTATAGTAATTTTTTAAATTAATGTAAGAGGATCAAATTAATTTACTTTGGTGTCCCAGTTTGATAAAGGATCTTATGTGGTTGGTGTAGGTATTTATTATCATAGATGAAAAAATTATACCTTAAAATAGCCATTGGAACTTGTAAATAAATCAAGATAGTTCATTTGAGGTAGGTGGTCCCATGTATAAAAATTATGGTTTATGTATTTGATTATTTTCATTGTGGAATGTGGAATCACCACCTTTAGGAAATCATCATATGAGTTAAATAAAATTTAAAATTAATTAAATCAATTTTAAATTTTTTAATTAATTGAATTGTTTATTTAATTAATTATGTTAATTATTGATGTGAGACATAAGGCATCTTGGACCACTGTGGGCCCTTGGAAACCTGCTAGTTTCTTTGGAAACAAGATAGTTTCCAAGGCGGACTACATCCACTAGAGTGGTCGGTGTATTAACTAGAAAAAGAGAACTATATTCATGATGATTCTAATCTCTGAATACTGAATTGAATACCTTATAAACCAGTAGAATATGAATCATGGATCTCTCCATATGACCTACCCGGGTATCCTCATTTCACCGTGAAGGCCGCGGGTTCATAATTTCAACTACATTGTTTCTCGCATTTCTGGTCATGTCACCAACTAGAAAAGAATGTTCTCGTCATTCAGAGGTAGTATCACACTTGTTAATAGCATCCTCTCATCAATTCATTTCCACACACGTTAGGCAGTTAATGTTCCCAAGGGAGTTCTTGTAAGAATCAGCAGGGTCTTGGTTTCTTTTATCTCGGATGATCATTCGGATGGAAAGAGTCATTGGGCTTCCTAGGAGAGAATTTACAAGACGGCTGAGGAGGTAGGCATCAATGTGAGGAGAATCTTGGGGAACATTCATGACATGAATGGAAAAAATTCATGGGATGTGATAGAGGGCCATTCGTAGTGGGGAAGGTTTATGGATACAACGTAGAGTGAGTGGTATCAGGATGGCCATGCATCTTCGGTCTGGACCACAATTTCTAATTTGATTTAAGACCATTTTATGCACTCCATATGGATCATCAGGATAGGGTAGATTTATTTCTAGCACTATGACTGGTCTGGATCACGTCTTGGCTTCTGATATTGTACCATAATAAACATTTCTGTCTACCAGGAAACTATATTTCCATATTTTGTTTCAGCTATTCTGAATATTGAGTAGAGTGATGTCTTAGACCTTATTAATATCAACGATTAGCGAGACAAATGTTTTTTCACTTCTTCTAGCTTGGGTCCATTTTCATTGAAGGAGTTCCGTAGGGTATTTACGGCCTCTGTCCTGACTGATGTGTGGGGAGGAACTCTATGGAGAAAAAAAATCCTAGAAAAATACAATTTCCTAGATTGTAGGATTCAAAATCATGCAATTTCCACTAATGACAATGTGAAGAGGATGAAAATCCAATTGGATTCACTCTGATGCTGCTGTAGGGCGAACATGGAGGAAAAATGGATCATCTTTAATTCTTAGCTGGCTTGACCACCACTATTTGGTCGGCCTTTGGTGAGTTTATGGGTTATGCTGATAGGGGATAGATGTAGACCATCCCCCCTTCATTGATCATAGGTTCTATGGTACGGATGGCTAGATCCATGAGTAGAAGGCCCGCATGGTGGTTTTGGTAGCAGGTTGCTCGTGCATCTGGACAGCTCAGAAGAAGGTTGTTTTCGAGGGGGCTACCTATTCTAAAAGGGGGATGGTGGAAAGGATGAGATTTTTACTGGTGGACTTATTTTGGATGGGTAATGTTTGGAAGGATTCTCCCACCATGAGGGTGGTTTCAGGCCAGAATCACTATTTGTTCCCCACTACATCGGCAGGCAGGGGCATTGGGTTCTATAGTTTCCCATCACACAGGTCACAAATGGAACACTGATGGCTCAAGAATGATGGGCATCATGAGTGGGGGGGGGGTGTGATCTGTGACAAAAAATGTGTGGTTATGGATGCTATTGTGGCCAGCTTCGACATGGGTGATTCTTTATAGGCTGAGGACCTTGCGATGCTCTTCGTCCTGTAGTTGGTCAGGATGTGGAACATCTCCCTCAATGTAGTGGAAACCAACACCATCGTTATCTATAACTCCCTGTCAGGTAAGATCTCCACCCCATGGTCCATTTCTTAAATCATGAGGAAATTCCTAAGTATAATGGATCCCAACACTGACATTATCCATACATGGTGTGAGGGTAATAAGGTTTCAGACTATCTTTCTTCCTTTTCAAACCATAGGAAGAGTATCATTTTCCCTCTAGATATTGTCTTGATTTTTTTAGGGGGGTCATCTTGATAGAGGGGATTCTCTTTGGATGCATTATTTTATACCCCCTTAGATTCTTGTCTCATGGTCCCTTGGAACATTGGTTCCTTAGTTTTCTCTAACTATTTCTCTTTTTTACCACTTTTATATAATTAATGAAAGGATGATGATGATTATGATTAAATTGTGATTACCTATTATATTTAGACCCCTTTATAGTTATTACTATGCCAGATATGGCCTAATGTTGTTGAATAGAAGCATGTGGAAAGCTCCACGTATATGTGTCGTGTGACTTGGAATAAATAGGTTTGGAATGTTGTGTGAGAACCCTTGCGGTAAGTTTAACCTAGGTAGATAGACAATAGGTAGCATAGTATTAGTTTGGGAGAGTGTACTGATTTGGGATTACCATTTTTTTAGATGGGCCATGATCCATATCTACAAACCATTTCCAATATGGAATGTTCTGGGTGTCCTATGAGGTTGTGTTCTATTTATGATATAATTAAGGTGGATGATTTCTATTGTGATATTTTTTATTCTAATATTGGATTTCATGAGACTAAGGACCCATATTAAGGTTCATCCACCCATGTAATGACTAAAAGGACCCCGAGCAGGGTGAGTCGCCCATGATGACACCTATGGGAACCTAGTGGGTGCTTCAATGAAACTGAACCTTGTGAGTTATTATGTTTGGGTATGGATAATGTTGATGGTTTCGTGCATTTTTCTAACCAGTGTTATGGTTTTTATATTGTTTTCTTTGTGGGGAATGTGGTTTCCCAATTTTGTTTTTTAGAATCCTTGCAATGAACCTGATGCTTTGGAAAGAGAAAATTTCCATAGGGTAATTATCCATTTATGTTTGGAAAAAATTTTAGGGATGAATTTTATTAATTATATGGAAAAAACTAGTAGGAGTGGTCTTTATCTATGTATTAAAAACAACATATGGGTGGTGTTTGTTACCTTTACTTGATGAATTATTATAGGGGAGTTATATGATACACGGATGAGAAAAATCCCATAGGGGAGGTCTATGATAATTATATGATTATTCCCTGGGATTTAAAAACTCTCATTGGGGAGGTATTGATATCATTAGAGGTGTTTCCAAGGATTTGGAGATATGGTTGATCTTGTTTAATATGGCGGAACATTTCATGAGAATTCACCACCTTAGTTATACTCGATATGTATAATTTTTTTCGATCTATTATATGGGTATTCATAAGCATCAATACATACTCAGAGACCAATAGACATTGGCCGAAGAAGTTATAGTTGATTGGGGTAACAGACTTGAGGAATGATGGTGGTAGTTCATATAATTATTTTCCAACCATTATTTATTTATATGTATATTTTACATGTTCATATGACTTTATTAATTGGAAATGTAGATAAATATCTTAATTGTTTTCTTCAGTGTAATATACTCACACCATGCTCGGGCGGCCACTAAACTTTCGTACCAAATAAACCCTCACTAATTGCAGGAAACGGTTTAAAGAACCTATTTTTTATTGATAATATAGGATAGCTCATACAAGATTAAGAGATTGAGGTCATGTCTTATCTTGGTTATATATTAGGTCCAAGTAATATTTTATTTTATTTTATCTATTCTTTATATTTTGTTAATCTTATGGGTAATTTTTTCGTATATAACTGTATTCTTTGTATCACTACTATTTTGGTATAATATTTTTATTTAGTTTTTATACTATAATTTTATTTATTTTTTATGATGATTTTATTTCTCAGATAAAAATTTCACAACTCAAGTGAGGCTCAACTGTGTTCTTAAAATTTTATTCACTAAAAAACCCTCTACAAAAGTATAAATTTATATAATATTCAGTTATCACATAATAGAAATGGAATGAAAAATTGTGAGATGAATATAGGAAAAATAGACTTTATTATGATTTGGGGAAAAAATATTCCCCAGTCTACTCTACCAACATTCTACAACTCGAGTTTGGTGATTTATACTAGACTTTTAATTTTCTCAGGGACATTCTAATTGAGTGAAAGTAGTTTTAACGTAGAAAAAAGGTTCAATAGATTTCAACTAGGATCTCCATTTACAAGACCTCCCCATGATTACAGTACTCTAAAAAATAATGATATCTAATCATTAATAAGATTAAAATAATGATTAACTTAGGATCAATAAATAGTTGCAAGAGTGAAATAAAAAATTTAATAGGAAACATCCTGAGTAAAATAATATCTTCAATGAGTTGTTCTCAAGATTAATTAATAGGAAAAGATGGTATTTTAAGAAAAAATTATAAATGATTTTAAAAATATCATTTATCTTAGAAAAAAATAAGTGGCTGTCTATCTGTATGAGCCTCTTGTATATTTTATCTCTCTTTCAGGCATTCATAATTTATCCCATTATATATCCTCTTTTGAATTTTAACTAATCAGACTTGTTAAAAAAATTAATGATACAAATAATATGTTTGAAAGATGAAGAAATAATGTCTTAATTATTGTCTTTTTTATCATACAAATAATGCATAATGACATATGGTACGATGTTTCATAATAAAACATAATTAGATGTTTCCATCCATAGATATAAACACTTTTTTAAATTCACAATTTATTTATTTAGGAAACTAAATTTATAATTAATACAAATGAAAGAGTTTATTTTTAGATGATAATACAATGTTAAAGATTATATCTGAACAATAATCTCAATATGAGGATTAAAATTGATTCCTCCAGAAGATAATTTGATATGTGTAAAAAAATTCTACAAGTACTTTTCTAACATGATAATTACAGTATAATAAGACAAAATATTTTTTTATTATGATACACTTACAAAATCATTGAGTTGAAAACATATAAGATAATTTAATTATGAATTTCATTTTCATAAGACAAATTAAGATCCTCACAAGAGAAATTAATTTGTTGAAAATCCTTCTTCTTTTGATTTTTTATCATAACTACTTTCTATAAGAAAATTCATCAACACCATAATAGAAATTACATACACCACAAGATAATATTTTATATTTTTCCTATGAAATTTTATATACATTATCAATAACTAAAATTTGGCATAGGCTATGAGTATTTCCAAAAGAGAATTCTTTAGTGCATAAGATAAATTCTGATGAATATGAGAAATTCCTTAGGAAGATTTTTTATGACAACTCATTGCATCCAAAACAATTAATAATAAGATATATGATACTTAAAAATAAATATAACATGTTATAAAAATATGTGAGTATTTTTTTCGAATCAATGTATTGATGCGTTTTTGAGATGTGATGGAACAAAATATTTATAACCAATAATCTCTCAATTTTTGTGATCACAAAACCAAAATATAAAACAATTAAAAGGATCCTACAAATAATAATGTTGTTTTTTTTCTAAAAAAAATTCCTTTGAATGATACTATAAATACACCACCATTTTTTGATCTAAATTACTATAGTAAAATTAGAGAAAAAACCCAATTTATGTATAACTTTAATAGATATAAATTAATGGAATATGAAGTACTTATGTGAATAAGTTTTTGAATTGAATTATGAAATAGTAGTACAAACTATAAAATTTTAAACAAAATAGGGAGAATAAGTAGTCTATTATAAGAACATGATAATGGTCATTTATAGGAGTTATATTCTTAAAATATTCAGATTGTTTAGGTGGAATATTTGAGGTAGTAAAAGGAGTAACAACACATTCACCACCCAAATCACTAAGCGACACATCAAATCTGAACATTCTTCTAAGGATAGATATAATTTGCGAAATGCTCATAGATATACTAGAATAGAGTCTTGCATATGATTCCTGATCAGTGGATAAATTATATATATCTATAAGAGATAAATAAACCATTTATGAGATGACATTAAGAATCAAGGATTCAGGAACATGTTTCTAATTATCCCTTGTGTATATGGAAGGTGGATCAAATTTTGATTTCTTTCATTTTGAGGAAACATGAGGGAAATCATGAAAAAATGTCCATATAGCCATAATCCAAATAACTAAAAGAGTGCGTCAACACACATGTCTATCTTCTTTACAAAATAATTGCAGTTAAAGTCCAAAATAATAGTAGAAAATTTCCATGATTTTTTTATAAAGGTCCTAATGCAACATTAAAAATTGAAATTTCTGGTTCAAATACTGAATAATGTTTTCATCACATCCATATAAATATTTGATAAACCATAAAAATTGGGGGTAGGGGAAAATATAACTAGAACAACCTATTGAATAATTGAAAATTATATTAATTTATTAACATAAAACCTCATTGATTGTTAAATAATATAATATTATTTATACAATAAGGAATCACATGACAATGATTGGATAACCAACTATTGAATGTTCACAATATTTTCATCCAAAAAATAAATGTGGTTGTAAAGTGAAAATTCCATATTTTTTAGTAATTTTATAATAATGTTAAAATACATCAAGGTATTTGTACAAAATTATTTTAATGAATACAAATTTTATTGAAATAAATTTCCCAAATCCTTCATAGGATTTTCTTAATTCTAAAAAATTATTTTTCGAAAACCCAAAATAATATATATATATATATATATTCTATTTAACAACCTTCAAATTATATGGGGAAATAAGATATCTTTAAATAGAAGCAATTATTGTAGTGATAGTGTCATGTTCATGATAGACAACATTCAACTTCCTTCCCGTAGAGTCTCGGGAAACTGGTCATTCTATAGAAGACATATTAATAAGAACACCCTGAGATTCATCTAAAAGATATTTTAGAATAGTATATAGACAATAAAAATTGATCTTAAATACCAGATTAGATTAAACATATAGTGTTCATTTGATTTACTCAACATGTGGCATTGACATCTTATTTACAAAATCAAACTCATTCTTTAAAACTATAATTTCATTTTGAATCTAAATTTCAACTCTAAAATCTACCAATATACCCATAAATGAATTATAATTAGAAAATAATTCATCAAAATGAGACATAATTATATCAACAAAATTTATAACATCATTAGTACACACATCAGTGCTACTATGGTTAACGTCTTCCTGAATAAGAGAAGTTACTTCTCAACGTTTTTGTACTTTTTTTATCTCTTATACATGAGAGGATTCAAATGACACTCTCTTATTCATCCTATTAATCCCTAATAGAAACTACATATCATTATGAAATTCATCTACCTGTTATGATCTTAGAAATTCACTCCATATGAAATGAATGATCTCTCATTTTATTCATAATTAATTCTTAAATGTTCTAGATACCTCAATCAAAGGTAATGCATCAAAAACTATAGAGAACACCCTTTATCGAATAATTATAAAAAGGCTCATGATGTTCATATCCAAACATTCTTTAGAATAATATTTTATTGAATCTTGTCCCCATATACTCAATGAGAGACAAATTTAATTATTAAGACTTAACTAAACCACAATTAACCACTAATAGAATCCCTAATCAGTTTCTTATGTTTAATAATATATTTAAGTTAAATTTCATAATAAATAACCATTCCAACTCCCATTATTCTATCAATAGGAGGTATATAATGTTGATGGTATTCCAATTCAACACTAGAAGAAAATTCTCCAGGACATCTAGAAACTAGGACTACCCTGTATTTATCCCCCTAATCCTGAACATAGTTCCCTTCAACATATTCACTATATCTAATGGGAAAATTTTTCTTTATTGAGGAGCTCATACACATATATTTTTTAACCCATGACAATGATATGTCATAACATAATCTAACCAAACACTAATTTTTACAAAAATGAGTGTCAACCCCCATAAAAAGGATATAATTTCACAATATTTTTATAAAAATAACACATATATTTTAATGATGTATATTTCTATATTGAAATTATTATTTATCAAAAATACAAATATCAATGAAATATCTTCAAATAAAATCATCTCGTACTCACCAACTCATTAATTGATTGTAGATTGAATGAAATTAACATGAACCTTCCTTTCCATCTTAATGATTCTTAAATCCTTCTTCTCTATATCCCTAACTCAAAATAGATACATCATAATACCAGGACAGATTGACTCATCAATTAAAACAAGATATTTCATTATGTCGAAACTTAAATCATGCAAACACTGGAAAACACCATCCATTTCTATTGAGGACATTAACAAATCTTTCTAATTCACAATTGATTGGATTAAAACATAATTATCTCTCAATTTAAAGACCAAATGATCATAAAATTATTATACCTCATTCTCAAAGAGTAACATTTTCTACTTCTCATCATATATATACAGTCATCCTTAATTATTGATAACTTTATATAGTTACATTTCCATTCTGTCCAACCATCTTAAAACTATAACATCACCACTAAATACCTTAATCAAATTCATTAGTCAATTTAATCTACTGTTGGTAACGTTATTAGAATTATTTTACTCTCCCATATAATATGATTTAAAATTAATTTATTTTCATTGATCGAGGGTAAGATGGGTTTGATAATGAAGGAATAAATCTCTAGAGTTCGTTAGGATTTTATGTTTTCATGTGATACAAATATACTATCACTGTTTCATGATATATGAATGGTCAGATATTCTGATATGAAAAAGTAAAAATAGTATTCAGAAATTTTTTTCACATTATTACATGTTATTAACTTAAATAGAGACTCTGAATACACAACTATAGATAAAGCAGAAATATTAACAAAACAATTCTTCGTAAAAAACCCCAAAATGCACAATTATAATTAAGTCAATTGAAATAAAATAATCTTAATTCATACTATAGAAAAAAATCAATCATTAAATATTGGATTAGTAAAATGGTTTTATAATTGATTTATAATACCAGTAATTTCTAACATTATATCCGTATTTTTTGAATGTTTTCATATGAGTTGACGCCTTAAATCTATATAAATTTTTCTAGAATGGTTTATTAGATTTTAATTAATTTTTATAGAAATAGTGTTACCATATTTCATTGGAATTTGATCAAAATTAAATGAAAAATCCATTATGGTTTGTTTCATCTACAACACATGTGTTCAACAACTACAAACTATAGTATATTAAACTTCTATAGTTGATAATGAATCAAAAATTTGTTTCTTACAACACCATGAAACTATGGATTTTCTAAAAAATGAATGATTCTTAAGGTACTATTTCTCTCTATTCTACACTCACCAAATTTTTCACCTAAATATGATGTTAAATCATGGTAATAGGTTTTGGAAAAATCAAGGACACATAAATTATTCCATAAAAATATATTAAACTTATTTTGTAAGGTGTAAAATGTGATTCCTTTTGGATTTATTTAATTAGAGAACAAAGACATACTGAAAAATAATTTCTGGTCTACTTATTGTGAGATAAAGTAATATCCTAATTATTACTCTTTATAGAAAATTGTACACTACTTTTCCAGCTTCATCCTAGTAATGGTTAATATTAAAACTCATAAGAGTTGAAAAATTCTTAATATTTTCATATCAAAATCATCTAAGTTAATCAAGATAATATTTTTATTAGATTAAAATATTTTCCGAATATTTTTAGTAAATTATTAATCCATGAATATAATTTACCTTACACATCATGCTCATCTCAAATAATTTTTTCATAAGTATTTAAAATTCACTGTAAATGTTTTTTATTGTTTAATAGAAAATTAAATTATCAATATAATATTATAAAAGTAATGTATATTTTGATTAACTATTCATGAAAAGAGTGGGGTATACAAATCCTCCAATTAGACTATATATTAATATAAAATAACATAATCATTTATACAATTCTATAGGGGCTTGTTTAATACTATAAATATCTTTACTAAGTTTGAAAAAATAATTTTTAAAGTGAGGGTATTCAAAACTAGTAGCTTTTCAATATAAAATCCATCCATTAAAAACCCATTTATAATATAATATTTAATATCCATATGATATTTTAAAAATTTATATGATATTCATATTCTAAAATCATATACAATATTTTAATATAGAAAAAATTCCAATGGATTCCTCAAGATATATTACATCTTCTTGATTATAACATTTGGAATAAAATATTTCTTTATTCTTAGTGATCTCACCGTGATCATGATATTTTTTCTAAAATACGCATTTTTTAAATAATGGGATAGTAATATGATTTGTCAAATAATTTCCATACTTCATTACTCATGAATTCTTTTATCTATTATCATATATAAACTGGACAATTTTCATCATCTGGGATATCTTATAAGGTTTTCGTTCAATTAGGGACATAAATTTTAAAAAATAATTAATTTTTTCTATATTTTTTTTAGTCTGAACACCAATATCTTGGTTTCCAATAATAGTTTTTAGAGGATTACATTTAAGGGTTATTGGTTTTCTAAGTAGTAAACATTCATTTTCATTTGTTCCAATCCTTTTTAGACATGACTGTTCATTATCATATATAGAATCATCAGGATTTTTATTCTAAAATAATTGTTCATGTTTCAAGTTATTCATTGAATAACTTAAGTCATCATCATGAATTTTTTGTGATCGAAAGGATAAAGTTCATAAAATTTCACATTAGTGGATTCTTCAATTACCCTAGAATTTTTTTAGAAAACTCTATATGCCCCAGAAATAGTAGAATAACATAGGAAGATTCATTTTTCATCATTTTTATCAAACCATATGTACTTGTCCTACATTTTCAAGATATAAAATATTCATATAAAAAGATTAAAGTATCCAACCATTGGTTTTATATTATTACATATCTCATCGGGAATTTTCATTATGATAAGCCTTTTTAAAACACTTTTAATGGCATAAAATTTTTTGTTAACAATTTCCACACAAAAATGAGTGGGAGTTATATATTCCAATAAAATTTTTAAACAAATTTTTTGAGAGGTTTTATTCATCCATTTAAAAACACCATTTGTTGAGGTATTATATGAGTAGAAAATGTCTGTGTGATACTGGTTTCTGAGAAAAATTAATTTAATACATCATATACCTCTTTATCAATTCTAAAGTATATAATTTTTGACTCAATTTAATTTTGTTCTACTTTATATGAAATGATAAAGATATAAAAACATTAATTTTTATGTTTTAGTAGATAAACCGATGTAAATCATGAAATATCATTAACAAAAGTTTGAAAAATATTTACATATAGGTTTTTTGTTTTAGAATATTTGGATAAATCCAAATTGAAACTCTTTATGGTTATATAAGTATAACAATATTTTATTAGTTTGAATTAATTTTTTTCACTTTATCATTTTGATTGAATCACATAGTTTATTTTTTACAATTTAATTTGTGGAAAAGCAGAAATCAATTTTCATTTGGATAAATTTATTAGGGAATAAAAGTTAAAATGTACAAGCCTCAAGTTCCAGATCATTGATTCATCAATTTTAACATTCAAACAGTTTATATTTTTCCTAAAAAAATATTTAATATCTAAGTTGAAAACATTTTCAGTTCTATGTGATTTAATTTTAGTTAACTTATTTTAAAAAAACAATATTATTAGAAAAATTAAAAAACAATTCATCATAACAAAGTTGAGAAACACTTATTAGGTTAGTCTTTAATCCTTCAACATAATATAATTTTCTCATTAGAATTGATCTATGATATCAAAAGAATCCCATATCAACTATATTTTCATTGGAATTGTCACCAAATGTTGTATTTACTCTCTAAATCTTAGATAATGAGTGAATGTTGGAAACATTTACAATCATATATCTAGAACAAACACTATCCATAAATCATTTTGTTTTATTATTTACATGGATAGTTTCGTATGAAAACATATAACGAAAAAATGATATGGTTCCAAAATTATCCTAAGTATGGATGTCTATTGAATAAAATATGTTAGAATCCAAATCTATTTCTATTTTTTTAATTTTTAGAATTAGAATTAGATAAATTTATATAAATATATGAATTATTTAGTCTAAAAACCCGAGGGTTTCTAATTTATTTTTTTAAAAAAATTACCTTTTTTTTAATTAAATTATTTGATATTATAAATATTAATATTTTCAGAACTATATATACAATAATTTTTATATGGTTTTGGATTTTATTTATTACTTATTATGTCGTATTTTTCATTATTTTATTCATTATTACCATGTATTTTTTATAATATTAGTCCCCCATGATACATACACTAGAATCATCCTTTTTATTTTCAACTTCAACATCTAATACATTTATTTTATTTTCATGGACAACACTACTAAATGTAGGGTCCTCTAGTTAAACATTGAGTTTCAAAAATTATTTTGTGAAATCATCCATTTCATTGAAAGTGAAATCATATGATTCAATTAGAGACTGTTTATTTATCTTCAATGATTCATATTGGTCTTCTAATATATAAAAATAATCATTTATGGTTTTATAATTGAAACATTTTATTAGATTAAAAAGAAGAGTAATTGGAAAAAAGTACATCATCAGTTTATTACATAAAGAACATATTTTCCTTCTGATTAGATACTTCATATTATAGTCATAATTGAATTAATTACAATAGTCATTTGAGGCAATATAATTATCCTTTATAACATTCTTTTCTTTCTTATTATATAAATCCTTTCTATTAACTTATCTTCAGACTTCTTATTGTATTGTAATTGAGGGAACTCTGTGTTGATGTGTCCAAGCTACCTACACTCAAAACAACTATGTTCATTTTTATTTTAATAATATATTTATTTATATTTTTAATTATTTTTTAAATCCTATACCCATATTTTTGATCTTTTCAATTATCTTTGTAAATTGAGTAATCTCATCTTTTGAATCTAGATTTCCTAATGTTATTCATCATATTATCTTGAAACTAATGCATAATTGTTTTTATTCTCATATTGCTAGGTATATTATTTTAAATAATAATTTTCACATTTTACGATCTTATGATCTCTTGCCTCAACTTCAATATTATCTTTATAAATGATAAATAATATAATGAAACCCTTACTCCAATATTAAATTCAAAAAACAATATATATTTTTTTTTTCAATTTATGTGAATAAACATAACATAATTTATCCAGTAAAAACATAAAACATAAAATGTAAATATTGAATCACTTACATAACCAATGAAATTTTAGTTTGTATTTTTATATAATAAAGAATAAACTCTTACATAATAATACCTTTTTCATTAAGTTATTATTTCTTACACTATAATAAGATTTTATTTTCCCCATATTATGCCATAATAATTGTTCTTACTCATCATTAAAACTATTGAAAAAAATTAAAAACATTGGATGAGAAAAAAATACAACTTAGGGATATATAAAATGATGAAAATAAACTTGTTAGTCTATTTCCAAACTATGGGATCATATAAGGGATTTTACCATTAATATAATAAAATTTACACTTATATAATCATTTAAATTGACCTAAAATAATCATTATTACATAAATATTATCATAAAATCATTATAGGATAACATAATGAAAAATTATAATCATGTGTGTTTCTTAGAAAACATTTGATCACATTAAATTCTATTTCGTAAAAACATAACTTTTTACACATAAGTGGAATAATCATTCTTTTAAACTAAATATCATTAGTTTACCTTATAAAATAAAATTATTTTCATAAAAACCCAATAGAATTAATAGAAACATAATGTAGGTTATTTAAGATATCATCTTTAAATAATACTTATAATAACCCTTTTATGTTCCCTTAAAATGTTATAACATACCCTATTATATCCGATATAATTTTTCAGAGAAAATAATCATTACCCAATGAATTAGAGAGCTATATCAGGATCACATACCATTACAATTAATGAAAAAATAATTTAACATACAAAAAGCACTTCCATTTACAGTCTGAAACTAATAATAATATACTTTTTAACAGATTAGAAATAGTTTTCGGATATTGATTTGCCAATTTCCATTAAACCCATTTTTCAAAAGTAAAATTCATATAATGAAATGAAGAAGAATTTTTCATTGAATAAAACATATAGTCTTATAAAATATTCCAATAATATAATAATAGTTTTCCTGGTTTGAAAATATGTTGACTTTGTATATTTTAAAATAGAACATTACTTTTACCATTTGTAATAAAATTTAAAATATTCCATATTAAATAAATAATAAGATTCACATTGAACAAATTATAAAGAATGTAAAAAGAGAGATATTGAATTTAATTTATATCTTATATATTTCAATATACATATCCTTATATTTATTTTAATAGTAAGTATATGGAGCAAAATATTTTGAAAATAAATCTTTTAAACATTTAAAATGACGTTTTTAGTTAATGTACCCCTTTTGACTAGATTACTTTTGAACCAATGAAAAATTAAAGCAAATAAAATTGATAATATTTTTAAAAACATTTATATTTAGATAATAATTATAAAATACATTTATATGATAGTGTAAATACTATAAAAAAGAAATTATGTGGTTAAAATATCTACAATCTCAAAGAAAGGGAGTCAACAATAGAAATGCTTTGTGTAAAATCTAGTTACATTTTACATTCATTAAATGAAGGATTTTAAAATAATAATATTTATTTACCTAACTAAATAATTTTTCATTTTAATTAAATTATCACTATCAATTTTATTTCATTTATTACCTTTTATTACTTAATTACATAATCAGTTCATTTTATGACGGACATTTTGTGGAAGTTCAGTTCATATTCCCAAAAAAAACTAATGTAAGATTACTGTTGTCAAACATTCTATTAATCCATAATAATATTAATATTAATTATTAAATCATTATCATTATTATATATTAAATATAATTTTTATAACCATATAGGAGAGTTATATATTAAAAATAAATCATATCACTTCATGTAGGTGGTAGTCAAAATGTGTGCACGAACAATGTTATCATTTTTCAATGGATGGAAATGTATGAAAATTGAAGATAGACTATATTAAATAAAGATTATTATGTCATTAATATATTATATTTTAATTATATTCATCATAATAACAATCCTTGTGTGGTGGTGATGAAAAATAAAACACATCGCTTCATGGAGGTGGTAATCCACATGTATGCACGAACGATGTTTTCATTTCCCCTATGATAGAAAAGAGAAGAAAACAGGTTTCGAAATTAACATAAAAAAATATTATTTTATGGTATATACTGATATTATTAGAATATTGCTATAATGATACAATTGAAGGAGTTATAAGAAGAAATAAAAAATAATGAACTTGGTTAAGAGTTATGCCTTCTTCTTTGGAAAACCGCCATTCCATTAATCTTAAGGTCTTTAGAAAAGTTGTTTATGTTTATAATAATGGATTGGTAATGTCTGAATTAATTTCTACATGTGTAATTTGGTATATTTCTTAGAGAAAAAACTATGTTTTTTTGTTAAAATTTTTTGAAATGGGTCCCTTTATAGGAAATAATCAATGGTGTTTTCATTAATATTTAGTATTTTAGTGTCAATAATGTTACTATAAAATATAAATTGGATTATAAATTTTAATTTTATTAAATCATGGACTATATTAAATCTCCCTTGATGATTTTTATAATTTTAATTATTTTAATATTAATTAATACAATATTTTTTATCATAAAATACATATTATGTCATTATATTTTTTATAGTATTATCATTACATTAATAATAACATGAGAACTACCTATTTCAAATATTATAAAAAATACAATCCCAAATCCATAAAAAAATATTTATAACTCTTTAAATTCCTAAGCTAAACTAAATATTATATTTAAAAAAAATTAATATTATTATGTAATTTTGCTTCTATTTTCAGAAATACTCCCCCATACCGATGAAAATGTTTTAGATAATTATACTAATTTTAAAAATTAAAATTAAGTTATAATAATATTAATAATATAGTTTAATTCATCCATGATATTTTTTTACTTCAATATTTATATTTTCTCACATATGTGTCATGAAAAATAAATTAATATTTTATTATTACTCTTCTCAATATTGTAAGCACAAAAATAGAATATGGATAAGTTTCTTATAATATAAAGAAAAAATTAATTAATATTAGTCAAAATAATAATTTCCTCATACTATTATGTAATAATTTTGAGAAAATCCTTCTTAATTAATAAATATTATATTTATGACTATAAATTTCATTCTTCTAGTGTTGTGAAAGTATTATATCAACACTGAAAAAGATGTCCATATTTATCAAGAAATGAATTGGAATATATATGTGTTGAATTATATATTTATTATATTTTCATTGTAATATAATAAATTATTCATTACATAAGTTTCATTATTTTTTATATCATATTTATTTTTTAGAGATATCGTAAAAGATACTATATTTCATACAAGATGTATTTTTCCACTAGTCACGTTTTTCTAACTTATTCGGTAAAATCTAAATAATTTATCCAAGGATAATTTTTAATTTATGAGTCAAAATATTAATTCCCTTTATTAAAATTAAACTCCTATAAGTGGAAGAAATTACTTTTTTAATAAATTCTCAAAATATAATGATAAATGGTTTTCTACAAAAATGAATTTTTAAGTACAAGAATGATTTTATAGAAAAATTAAGCATAATATTAATTTAAATGAAATTTATATGAATATTTTTCAAAAAAATTAATTAATTATATTTAAATAAAATAAAATGAAAATTGGAACATTTAAATACATGATATTAAATGATATATTTATATAAAATCTTTATTCTTCACTGTTCACTGAAAATACAACTTTTAATAATAATCCCAAAATTTCACCCTAAGATAATTTTTGTTTTCTGATTTCAAATATGATATCCTTTTATAAGAAACAATTTCTAAAATTTTATGAAATTAATATTTATATTCACTTAAAAATGAATATAAACCATTTTTTAGTAAATCGTTTTTTTTGAAGTATAAAATGAATTAATTGAAAATTAAGTACTTCTCTTTTATAAATTAATCAATAAATTTTCTTGTATATAAATTTTATACATATTTTTTACAATATGGAAATTTATATTCATACCTTCCAATTTAACATCTAGTTTATAACTATTACATTTAATGAATAAAATTTTTATAATATAACACAATTCTCTTAAACCTCGGTGTTGCGTGTTACGAAAGGAACCAAGAACATTATTATTTTAAACAAACATTTTGGGGTATTAAATGTTATTCCCTTAAAGAAATTTTTTCCTCGTAATTTTATCATGGTCCATATAAAAATGGTTTAAAACAATATTTTAAACTGTTTTTTAGAATATAGAATATAAAGCATAAAATCAGGAAAGGAAATAACATTTTCTAAATTAAAACATGCATTTTTTGAAAACTCACATCATAAAAATTTATAATAAAATATTATTTTGAAAAGTTGAAAGGTGAAATATGATGGTCAATTGGAAGAATAGATAAATATGTTTCAAAATAGATGAATGGTAGTGATAATAGAAAATATGGACATGGAGAAGAAAAGTATTATACAAATAATTAGGGGTAGTGATTGAGAATGTGATCACGATAAAGTTAATGACCAAAAAACAATAAATCGGTATGGGATAAAGAAGATAAAATATTGATTAGAAATGAAGGTAAAAGGATAACATTTTTATTTCAAGATAATTTTACAATATTTTAGGGATTCCTTTACAATCAAGATAGTGAAAATGTAAATAATAAATACTTTTTTATATCAATTTCATAAGCATGATTTCTTTAATTAGTTAGGATTTGATTAATTTTCCCATTTATTTTTTCTCTAACTCTATGAAATGAATTTGAAAAATAATTATTTCATGCCTGATCCAAAAAAATAAACTTAAATGGATTAAGATTTCTACAAAAGGATAAATATTTCTTCCTCTTTTCTTGAGACATTAGTCAAAACAAAAGTAGTTACAACAAGGTAAGAAAAATATCCAATATGAATAAATATTCATATGAAGAAATAAAATATTAATATTCGAAGCCTCAATAATAACACCAAAATCTAAATATAAATCATTTTATAAATAAAAATCCTTAAAATTTTCAAAATTATTCCAGAACGGGTTGAAAACCCATAAATTAGAAATATTTTATCCCATATTATACCATAATTATAATAAATCTTATCACTAAATTACATCAATCACATCTAATGTGAAAATAGAAAAATGTATATTCCCTAATTATATAATCTCTAAAATATAATTATGTTTCAAATAAATAATCCATATCACCTATATAAAATCATATATACTTATAAAAGATAATTTAACCATTATTTATCAAATTAATTCTCATATTAGAGAAAATAATATTCATTTAACTTAATTGTATAATGTTTCTAAAAGATTAAACTTCTTCAAAAATGAAATTAATCAATTTTTCTCCAAGTCATGTTTAAATACCATTGTTATCTCCATGATAAATCATATGTTCCCAATATGAAAGACCCCTTTTATCCAAATTAAAAATAATTTTTTAAATATAAAAGATAATATTAACCATAAAAATAATGAATAATTTTAAACTTTTATCCATAGAATACAAATTTATTATTCATCAAAATAACTTTTTAATAATACACATTCTAAACCCAAGGATTGTATTACCATAATTACCTCCCAAAATGGGTGTATTACCATAAACACACTAAATAATTTTAAAGTCTCGTTACATAAAACCTCAGAAGGGTTGTCTTCATATTTGATAGTCTGGTAAACCCTAAAATTATAATCCCATGATTATATCCACAACTCTTAAGCTAACGTCACATAAAAACATACTATTTTAAAAGATTATCTAAACCATACATTGGTACAATCTAAATTGTATTGAACTCATACTTCATGATCCTGTTCTAAAAACACAATCATTACAAATTTTAGCTTCTATACCGATAAATGTTACCCCATTTTATCAATTTAAATCATAATGTGTAAATGGAAATATTGTATCACTTACATACATAAGGTAATTTTAGAATCCGAGTTTTAGAGAATAATGACAAACTCTTACATAATAATACACTTTTCATTAAGTGGGAATTTTTCCATTGTAACATTAATTTATTTTATCATATTTTTCCTTCATAGTAATTTATACTCATCCTTAAACCATGTGAAAACTTTTAAAAATGTGAAATTTGTACATAAATATTATTAAGGGACAAATACATATCAGAAAAGAAACCCATTAGTTTATTTCAAAACAACGATATCATATAAGAGAGTTTCATTTTCAAAAAATAAAATTTAAGATCAAATAATCATTTACACACATAATAAATATGATTTACTATCAAAATGTTTTCATAAAAATCCATATAATAAAACATATATGAAAAACCAAAACCATAAGGGTCTCTTAAAAAACATATGAAACCATGAAAAATATTTTCTTAAAACCGTACATTTTTACCATTAAATGGAAAAAAATTACTTCAATGAAAAGAAAGTAATTATATTACCTTATGAAATCCAAATATTTCCCTAAGAACTCTTTAAAAAGCATTGAAAATTCGTATAGGAACCTTGGTACCTCATATTTATATAACCCTTATAAAATTTTCACAAATGGTATAACCAACTTTGTTAATTTCAATATTATTCACCATAGAACATAATCATGACCGAATGAATTGGAGAGCTATATCGAGCTCACATATTGTCACAAAAAATTGAGAAGGTCAAAAACATAGATAAAACCCATAAAATACATGATTAGCATCATCAAATTCATAAAATTATAATTTTGAACCCATAAGAAAAACATTTTCGCATATTAATATAGTTTTTTTCATTAAAACAAAACTTTTAAACATAAACTTCCCCAAAAGAGAAGAAGGTTTTATCATTGAAGAAAAAATGAAGATTATTATGGAATATAAACATAAAATAATTTTTTTAGTGGTGAAAAAATTCAATGACTTTATATACATTAAAATATAACATTCCTTTTTCATTTTGTAAATAACGTTAATACATCCGATATAAAATATGTAAAAATATTAATTTTTAAAACCGTTGATATAATGTAAAAAGAGACATATAATTTCTTTTATAATTAATATATATTTATATAAATACATTCATTAAATTATTTTATAAAATTGGATATTGAGGAAAATATTTATACAATAATATTTTGATCATTTAAAATGGGGTTTTATGATAATGTGTCACTTAAGGCATTATAACTTTTGAACCAATAAAATAGTGAAGGAAAAAAATTGATATTTTTTAAAAAAATTAGTTTTTAGATAATAATTATATATTTCATCAATAAGGTAGTGAATACCCCACAAAAAAAAAATAAAACATGTTGTGATAGTAGTTGAGTGTGAAGTCCTCATTTTAATTTTTTGTTGAAAATGAAAATTCCCGTATTATATGTTTTCATGTCTCCAATATTTATATTTCCCAAGATATAAAGTTCTTTATAGGAAGTTATTATGTTTTACCAGATGGATAATTCTTTTTCCACCATACATTCATTTATAATGTATGTGGATGCACTTGTAAAAAGTACATCAGATGGACATATATAAATTCTATCAAATTAAAGGCCTATAAATTCCTTCCAATTGAGTTCTATAAATTACATTGGATGGAATCCATTAGATAGAGACATAAAATTTTATATTATGAAAAATAAATAATATTACTGTAAAAACATGATCAATGTTTCTGGATATCTATCTATCATTTATTATGGGCAGAATATTTAATGAAATGTAATGGTGCCTTACTAAATGATCAAACAAATATAGATATTTAGTGAAGAACACATTTAGTAAAGAATATTTCTTTCTGATTACATTGAAATAGATCCTAGGAAGTGAAGAATCTGATTGTTTTGGGAATGATTATAAATAGGATAAAAACCATGAGGGAGAATATACATTCATAAAACGATGATCTAAATTTTCCACTGATTTCTTGATATAACTTGTTCTGAGTATACTTCTTTATTATCCCTAGATATTTTTCATAATATATCATTTGTGATGTTATCTTTGAATAATCATTAATATTGTCTTTTTTATTTTTTTGATTGTATGATATGGTTGATAGAGGGGTCTCATATATAGATAAATAGTATTTTTCTGATCAACATAATCATGTTTTCTTGGTTGTAGGGAAATAGATTTTGTGAAATCTTTCTAATCAAGGGACTCCTAGTATTGGAAGAAGCACCTTAAAAAATGGAAATTCATGGGTACCAAAAGATGTGTTAAGATACTTCCTCATCACTTGACGTTAAATTGAAGATTGTTCTTCAAAAATATATTATAAATTCGATACATTCTTTAATAAATGTTATATGAATTTTTAATTATTTTTTGCGTGTTTTACATATTTAATCTAGTAATATTTGATAAAATTTATATTTTTTGGTATATAATGTTTCCATATGTTTTTATAAAGTGTATCAGTACAATTTCTTATCTCATGTAGTTTCTTAAAGGTAGTGGGAAAATTATATGCTTACATTTTTATAACTAGAATTCAACTTCCCCCCCTCCTTTATTACATTGAATACTCATATGATCTAAAATTTGGTATTATAGTAGGTTTCTATATATATCATGTTTACACTAGTCATCATTGTAGAAAACTTTATTTTTCTTTAAGATAAAAAGTTTTTCTGTTGGGTCATTATAGAATAAAATCATAATAGGACATCCATTTTTGATATTGATGACTGTGAAATATATTTATATAGAATTAATGGTTTTGTTACTAATATTATATTATATAACATTTTTATAATAAAAATAAGTTATATGATCCTAAAAAAATAATGATACAACTTTAAGTAGAGAGGAAAAAGAATAATATTACTGAATAATCTTGTTTGAAATACCTTGTTTCCTTCCATGGAAAGAAATGTTTACAATTATATATTATCGTGTTAAATAGGTAATACTGTATAGAAAATCTAGATGTTAATCATTTTGAATATTCTATAGTTTTGGAAACTAGATGGGATATCCTCCATACATATAATAAAGCATTTTATTCCATAATGGGTGAATGAGTTATGAAAATGCATCAACATTTAAATATTGTTGTTAATAGTTTGTAGTCTCTTGTGGAAAATGAGTTATCAGATGAGGATGTGAAAGAAATAATTATTGATATTATTCATAAAGAGTGGGAATCTAAGAGTACAATGATAGACGATTTTAAAATTTATCTAAGCTAGTTTTGGATTATTTAATTGGAACTCTCATAAAATATTGGTGTGGGATAAAAAGTGATGATAAAAATAAAAATAAAAAGAACTAGGTTTATATTAATTCAACATATATCACTATATATACTAAATACATGTCCAATTAGAAAGTTTATAAATATATTAAAATGAATAGAAATTTTATATTTGAATCAAATTAAAATTCATTAGTGTAAAGTTAGAATAATATAACTCATTTAGCTAATAGGATCAACAAGATTGTTATAATGAAACAATTTCATTACACATATAAGAAAAAAAAATGAAAAAAGCGATAAGAAAGATACTTCTGAGATGATTTGTTATGTGTGAAAGAATTCAGGACATATAATGCTAGATTTTTCAAGGTTTAAGAATAAATAGAATGGATCAAAGAATAATTTTTACAAATAAAGGTTAGGAACAATTGAAATCATCATATAAATGGAGTTATAGTGGAATAAAAAGTTATTCATAGAGTTTTAATGATAATAACAATGATGTTAATTGTTTATTAGTTTGTATACTAAAATTCCAATGAATAACAAATTCCATAGGTAAAATGTATCATCTAAACCCCTTATCACCTTAACATTAAATGATAATTATCCAAAATATGATTATAAATATATTTCAAATTATTTTAAAAAATAAATGGTTATTATAGTGGGGGGATGAAGATAGTGTATCTTGTTTTGAAGAAGTTCCTAGATATGTTAACCTACTGGATAAAAAATAATAATAAAATTTCAAAATACTATGATTATCCTATGGAGGAACTTTTAATAGAAATGTATATAATTTGAAATAATACTTATGATATTTTTAATCATACTAAATTTTTATATTAAAAAGGTAATTCTAGTTCAACTAAATATTATAAGAATATATATATATAACTAAATTCATATATACTAAGTTAGAAAAATCATTTTTTAACTTTTACATATGAGAATAAAAATTATTATAACCATTAAAAATGGTAACAACCACATAGAAATTTTTCTGTATTATATTTTACTTCAAAAAAATGCATTTTTAGTCTATCTATTTTATTCGTAAAATTGTACTAATTTGTACAAAGTATCCTAGAGTTGGTCCATCGAAATAATATATTTAAATTAAATTAAATATTTTTATTTTAATAAATCTTATATCTCCAAAACTTTTGTCCCATTTTATCATAAGATTATTCAACAGTTGTGCATTCTAAAAATTTTATTTTCTAGTATTTCTAGTCCCATGAATGCTGGGTAAAAATAATTAGTGTTTTTTATTTCAGGGAGGAAGGATGGGTTCTAATAGACAAAAAATCCTCTACATAGATAGAAATTATTTCAAATTTATGATTGGAAACAAAAATATCCTTCCAAATATTATTATGATGAATGGAGGAAAAATTAATTTTGGAGACAAAAATAAAGGAGAAATATATGGTATTTATGATATCAAACATATTTCTAAAAAATTAACTTAAAATTATTCATATGTTTTGTGACATAAGAAAAATATCGTTAGCATAATTCAATTATGTGATTAAGCTTATCTTGTTAACTTTAGGAAGGATAAATTTAATATTCATTATTCAAAAGGTAAATTAATTAATTATTTTGATAGACATGTGAATATTTGTTATTTAAACATAGGAGACCATAGAATCCAAGATCTATATTTCCCTAGTGTAATGTAATATCCATCATGGATGGGATATAAGGTTGGGATATTGTAACGTATAAAAGTTTTCTAAACATTCTATCAAATGATTTTCTTAGACATCTAACTGATACAATGATTAATTATTTTAATATTTATAATCATATCTAAAATGTTATGAAAAATAAGCTAAGCATTAAATATAATAATAATGTATCAACCTTTCATGAACACCCTCCCCCCAATGATTACACCTTCCAGGATGACATGAGAGAAGGGAGACAAAAACCAACTGAGTCCAACCTCCATCAGGCCCCGAGTTGGTGACTAGAATTGAGGGTATAGTAAACATACAATTGTGAGGCATTACCCTCTAAGAGAACATGATAAAGAGAGAGATAAGACTAATACGCCAATAAAATCCTTCTTATATTTATATATAAAATAAAAACCAAGTGTATAAATATAATTTTATATAGTTTGGAATAAATTTAATGGGATACTAAAACTACAAAAAAGTTAATCTTGGAAGAAATTATGAAGCCTAAATGGATTCTATAGAACCTTAAGCTAATAATATCCCGCTCTATCTCTAACCAGATCTTTTGGACCTAAAAAATTATATATATATATATATATATGTGGCATGAGCATAATATAATACTGATTAGGATCCTTCGTGAAGCCTCTATGTATTGAGGTATGAACAACGTATGATAGAGTTGGGTGTTAAGATAATGAATTCATCAATAGAGTGTGTTGATTTCCTCTTCACTATAGAGGAGGAGTAACAAGATGTTTCGAGGGATATTTCTCTTCTATATGTTAAAAATATCAAAATAGATAGAAGAGATTGATGAATTAATTTTATTGACACCATTATCAGATGATAACTATATAATGATAAAGAATCTATGTGATAAATAATTTATCCATCCCCTTTCAAGAATTGTTGTGTTCAACTTATTTTTCATTTTTAAAACATTTTGAATACAAAAACCGAACATCAGCTCTGGATTCATTCAATAATCAAAAAAATACATGTATTCTTTGATAGTGGAACTTTTAACCATTTCTTAATGATAGAAAACATTGTTCATCCAGTAAGATAAACTAAAAATAAAATAGAAATTATATTTGACCATGGCCCTTGAAAACTGAACAATTAATAAGGAATCATCTTTAGGAAGAAAGGTTGGCTTCACACTGTCTTTGACACAACTATAATTTAGTGCTTTATTTTTTTATATATTTATTTTTTTCTTCTTTCTCTTTTTCAAAAACTAGGATAATAATTACAGTGAGACCATTCCTTAATGGAACCTCACCCATATTATAAGTTTACATGCCCATAGGAATCTAGGGAGATATACTCTCAATGTAAGAACAAACAAAAATATATGGTATATAGTAATTGATGGGAGGATAAAACTACTACATGAACTAACCCAAATACCATCAACATTACATTAAATCACACCATCAATCTAAGTAGGAACTTAAACTAGAGGAAATTAAATGATACTCATTTATATTAAATGAATTTAAAATTAAAAAAAAAGTTGAACATAATGAAATGTATGTGGAGTTCATTATAATTTCAGCTGTAATAGCCACGTCCCTCTAAGAAAACATTGACCAAAAGAACCAATAAGAAGTTGAAATTTTATAGCCCTTTGTATTTAACTAAAAAGATATTCTTGAAGAGGATACTGGAGTTTTATAACTGGAGGATCTTCCATTATTCACCCTTTAACACAAATACCTAGAGCTAATGTATGGGAAAATGAAACAGAATATTGGAACACATGAGTGGAACTATATTTTGAAAAAACACTCTGATATTATTTTAAAAAATTGTTTTTTAATTTACATCTTGATATTAATGAAATCATATAATCATAACAATTGTTACAGGACCAAGAGGATGCTAGAATTGAGGAGATAGTTCATCTCATATTTGAATAGAGGTTGGAATGGCCAAAATTACCACCATCCAAAAATGATAACTTTAAAGAGGTATTATACCATGAAATTAATCTACATGCTAAAACTGATAAGGGGGTTAAAAATAAACTAAGATCAATATATTTTACTTTTTCCAAGGTTAATTTTCTTATTTTCTCTGTAATTTTAATATTACAGATTTATTATAATAGATTCCTACCCTAGATGAAAATAATAAATAACCTAGAATAGCTTACCTTGAAGAAAAATTAATGTTTGAAATAGTAAAGGAGGAATTGGAGTTGATGGAAATTGATGATGCGACTACCTAAGATGATGAACAAGAGGATCTTGATGAATACTAATTTTTTAGATTTCATGAATCTTATTTTGAAGAATTTATATATTATGCTAGAATAGAATTTGTTTTTCAAGATGAAGTGGTCCTTGTACCTATGGGGAAGAATCTACTCCCTCCATATTTCCAATGAAACTTATTTGTGAAAGGCACAATAGTAAGTAAAAAATAACTTATTTTCCTTAGCGAAGATATATAATAACAACATACTACATATGATGGGGGACCTTTGAACTATGCTCACAGTGTTTGTATTTTATACATTTAGATCTTTTTAAATACTATCCCCTACATTTTTATCATTTAGAATAAGTGTAGGAGCCACTAGATGAACAATAAGACACAACAGCTATGGAAGAAACTGTGGAGACCATATTTTTATTCTACCACTCCAATTTTATAAAGCACCTCACACTACCGAGGTGGGACATATATAGTAATATATCTAATGGTGGATTTATCAAGAAGCCGAACCGAGATCATATAGAAGAAAAACAATGTGTTGCTTCGCATCACGCAAACCCCACCCTATTATGCATTATAGATGACCAAAAAACTATCCAACTATGGGATATCTAACTAAAAAACCTCTTAGGTGGTTTAACCAAGACTCTTTACCCTTATATTTCTTTTTTTTATATCATTATTTTTGTTAGAGTAAATTTATATAGTTTCTAACTTTATTTTTATTTATGTTTTCCCTCAGTAGACAATACCAATGGGAATAGATCAAGCCGGTCTAAAGAACACTATGGGAGAGATCAATTTAAACATGTTGATAAATAAAAATCAGGCTATTTCTACTCATTTTCACGGCATATTCACATTAATTTGTTTTATTTTACAATTATTTCAATGGAAAGTGTCGTGAAAAGGTGTGGATAAACTCTTGAACATGTTATAATAATTTTATAATTCATGTTAGTTAATGATTTGAAATATGTAAATTATTATTTATTTCAATATTTTCATTATGATCCTATTAAATTTTAAAATAAGTAAACAAATAAAGTTCTATTTATAAATATTTTAAACACCATATATCATGTTTACATATATTTTAACGAATTTCAATTTAAAACTAATCAAAATAAATTATGAACACGTACATAGTTTTTGTAGGATCATGTTTTCTTGTATTCTAAAAATATTATTCTATAAATACAAATCTGTATGTATCCCTTTTGTATTGTCTTTTTTCTTGATTATTGAATCCTTTATTAAACTCAGAATCTGTCATTTATTGTATAAAAATTACATTCTAGAGTTGGAAAAAATCATTAGTTCTGAAACAAGGATATTTGTATAATTGTTGATTGTAATTGAGAACTACCTTTATAGAATATTGGTCATAGAACTAGAAAAATGAGTTTTAGTGAAATTATTTTTATAGAATCAATTTTATAACATAATGTCACTAGAATTTGGATCTTAATATGAGGTAACATGGACTATGTAAGTGTTTTTTAGATTATGACACTTAAGGGGGGTGATTTGAGTCCATAATTAAAAAGTTCTATTTAAAATGATGTAAAATAAATCCCCTGATTTAGAATAAAATACATCCTAGTAAAACAAATTAGTAGATTTATAAATATTCTGACCTATTAAAATATTTTTCAAAGAATTGTATGTTTTCAATTGAAATAATAAAGAATAGTATTAAATATTTTGAAATTAATTTATTAAATAAACATACAATATAAACAGAATATATGATAAACTATAAAAGTGAAGGAAATGTTTTCAGATATATATATATATATAAGCATTGAAAACATAATATTAAAAGTAACAATGTATATAATAATAAGAGGTTCAGTCTCAAGCTGAGACTTAGTCTTGTTGAATTTTTTATCACCTTCCACTATGAAGTTTATATAAATAAACTTAATCCATAATGTGGATCGAGGTATTCAACAACACATATAGTTTTTTCCACATCACAAAAACCTCTTCCAATGTTTTTTTGGGAGTGAAAAATGTGACATGACATGTGTGGACCTCTTCCACTATGATCCTTAGATATTTATGGTGTAGAAAGATAATTTGTGAAGATATTTTTGTATCTTCTAGTTTTTCACAGGAGTCACTATGTGTTCAAAGTAGACATAACTAAACATGGATCATAATGTAAATAAAGTACAAAAATAGGGAAGACAAAATAGTAAAAGGGACGGTATTACTCTGTGTGATAAGTGTTTCATATTTATGCCTCTTTGATGGTAGATTTAAATGAATCTCAAGTCATATTCATAAAGTTTTTTGTAAAACAGAGTATCATAGAAGAATCTATATTGTGAAGTATTGGTGATCCAAGTTTACAAAAATCTATTTTTTTGTGTGTTCTTTGATTGTTTGAATTATAATATCACACACATGAAACACTCTTATTGAGTTGTGTTCGATATTGTTTTTTACCACACATTTCTTGTTTTTTTGTTCCATGGCTTTTTAGAGATTCTATTTTCAGCTTTATGTTCTTCAGCATAAATCATGTTCTTGAGCATGGTTCGGTACATCATACCATGCACTATGGTCTGTCATCTATTTCCATATTGTCTTCAAATGTCCAGAAAAATTTCATCAAATTATCATTTAGCCATAAATTTCATAAATATGACCAATGGGAATGATGAATTTAATATGAGAAAGGAAAGGTTGCAGTGATTCTTTTGAGTGGTGACTCTCTAGTGGTCTCTCTGTGGTAGGATGATTCAATAGTGACTAAAGGGTGGTGGTGACTTATTTTTTGTTGTGTCAAGAAAACGGTGTATTTAGAACGGTGACTCGGATGTTGCATTATGTCCGGAGTGTTGAGTCGAGAATGGTGAGTTTGGAGCGGTGAATCAGGTTTGGTGACTCATACATAGTGCTTTCTAAAAACTACTTTATAACGTTGACACCTTGGAGTGGTAACTCGGGAATGGTGAGTCGGGAAGGGTGACTCATACATACAGATTTTTTCCAGTAATTTTTATGATTCCAAATTCTAACATAACATAGTAAACTTAATAGATACATAATTAAGCTTGATTTTTGATTATTAAAAACTAGATAGGTCAACATTATCCTCCTTTTGACGATCACAAATCCTGGAATTAACATTAAGTATTTTTATACCTAATATTAGAAGAATATTGAAATTTTAAAATTGAATTAGAGAATATATCATAACATAACATGCATGAAATAATATAGTAGCAGAGATATAGAGAGGAAATAATAAAATAAAATAAATTCCATAAGGATTATTTGACATAATGTACTTATCCCAACTTTTGATTATCAAAAAGGTAAAAAAATGATTAAAATCATATGATGTAGGAAAAAAGGAATGTGTATATTAATAAAATGGTTTAGTTACATCCACATAAAAACAAAAAGTCTAAAATATGGTATTCTTATAGGTAGCATCCAAAGGTTCTTTTTCATTATCAGAAGTGATGGGGGAAGATACTGAAGGCCTAGGGATAATTCCTGGTAATATAGGAAAAGGTGATGTTATGGAGGAAGGTATCTCTCTATAGATAGCTGGCAGCATGTTCCTGATTTTTTATAGAGGATTCATGTGAAAAGATGAATTAGAGGGAGTAGAGGAGAAAATGGTTTGGTGACAAAGGATAAACGGTATTGTGGATAAGGTGAAGGGTGAATAGGTTCATTAGTGATTCCCAAAGATGTTGAAGGACTAGTAATTGAATCTTTGTAAAAAACGATAGATGTATGAACATGATGATAAGGCTTTAGTAAATTGATGATTTCCATAATAACATTTCCTACCATTTCGATGGCCTTATCAGAATCATCCTTATTTACTATAGAGTAGAGAACTATAGGAGTCAGTTCATTAAACTACATAACTTTCTCTTTGAAGGATTGTGTGAGTGGTGATATCCTAAGATTATTATCCAAATACTTAAAAATACATGCCAACTAATGCTTGGTGTGAATTATTTTAATATAGAAATCAATATTATTTTGATCTCTTCTTGATAAGTTGTGGCATATATGAATAAACCCTAACCATGGAATGAACATAATCACTATTTTTCCTAATTGTTCTCAAGATCTAATAGTCTGAACCAACCACCATAGTCTGAAAATTTTATATGAAAAATGATCTGATCATCACAACATTCAAGGATTTAGAAGTAGTAGCATCCAAGGTTGATACACCTTTCAAATCATCTCTGACTACTAATCTAAATTACTCAACATCAAACATTGGATGAGGAAGTGTATCAGATAGAAAAGGCTAACAAGAAGAATTTCCAATAATTTTCAAAAAACCATCCAAGGATTCTTTAAAATCACATGCCATTTCTTTAACCAATGATTTGAGTGTTTCTAAATCATAACATATCCTATTAAAGCTAAATCTTATTTCCTTATTTTTATAAATCATCCTTGGTGTAAATTTCTAAATGATTTTCTCTAGAAGTAGTGGAAAATCTATTTAACTAATACTTTTTAGTGGAGAAGGCTGTGATCTTATACGATATCCAAAACCAGCCAACTGATTTCATGTCATATTGACTTACATAATATGATTGAATCTAAGGATTGTCAAGGGAAGGTGTTGTAACTAATATTGGCTTGAGTGAATTGTATTTTGATAGGTCAATTTCATTAATTAATGATCTTTGAGGGTCATTATAGTCTATATAAACCGTAAAAACCAAAAAATATAAGTAATCTGTACCATTCATCCATAGATGTTGTAAGGAATGTTTTGGTTACTTCATCTATTCCCAAACTAGGATTTTTCTCTCCCTTAACAGATGCTCCCTTTAGAGTATCAACTGACTCAATCACCAAAATTTCAGTATCTCCATCTAGTGTGTTACCCATATTTATAGGTTCCATGGATTCATCTACATATTTCATTAGTTGTTCATCTGGTTTAACAATATCCATAACAGGCATAGAAACATCCATTATATCTTCTCCATCATGATCAGAATGTTTAGAACTATAACCATAACATTATTATCTTATTTATTTGTACCATATTTATCTTCATATTCAATTTCACCATTTTAATTTTCATTTTCATTTTCTCATACACCTATTCATCACCATAATCAACTTATTCACTATTTTCATCACTATCCTTTCCACTTTCTTCATCATATTTTTCTATACAAATCTCTAGAGTTGTAGATCTACTTTTATAATTAATACTTTCTTCTTCAGTATCCTTATTTTTATCATTATCGTTGTGAAAAGATTATCAATATGGTAGAGCCTATAAAGGTCCAAGATAAGAGTGAGATGGTTCTACATGCTTTTTAGGAATATCAGGATCACTTCTTTCTCTATAAAATAGATTATCTTCATCACATCTAGAGACAATATCCTCTACATCTTCATTTGAGTATTCAATTACTTCATCTAGTTCAAAACCAGGATTGGTAATATCCATTGGTCCATTGGGATGATCAATATGGTTGAAAATATCATAAATCATTTCATTGTACTCTAGCAATTGTTCTTCCATGGATTCCAGCATATTTTCCTTCTCTTTCATATAACCTCAGTAATGAAAAAACTACCACAGTCTATAACAGACTCTTTATTTTCTACAACTAATCAATTAAATTTCAAAATATAATCAATAAACATTGAATAAAAAAGGGAATTTTATCTTGAAGTGGTTTTAATCATATGAAACAATTGAATAATGGGTTATTTTCATAGGTTGATTTTATATCATTTCATATAAAGGTACAGAACAAACACATCTTGATATTTCAAAGTGGAAAATATGCCTTTTCTTGGGTAAAGAATATGTTTTATAATCATAAAAAATAGCCTTGTTTCACCATATTCCTCAAAATAAATAGGTATTCTTAAAGTCTAATTTCTAGTTAGATCTGTTAGAGCCTTTTTGAATTTTAAAAAATCACTATTAAGAGTGGTACATCCCTGAAAATATTCATAGAAAGCCTAATGGGGTACTCCTAAACATACATCCTAAATACTTGAGGAGAATACACATATGTGTCAGTTTATTATGGATCAAATTATGAAATAATATTCTTCAATGAAACAAAACTCAACATTTTGATAAACTGAGAGACATGCATCGGATACAGAGGTCACTTATTATTTGAAAACCATTCTAGCCATCCTTTTTCCATCAAAACACTTAACTCAAGTGAATTACATGATAAAAAATAATATGTAGTGATCTATTATTTTTTAGTATGATAAATAGGGTTGCAAGTTATGGATTAAAAGGATTCTAAATCATTCAGGATGACACACATTTCTTCTTCTTTTATGGTCAAATTTTTTCTGTAGTCAACATAGAGGGTCACTTCATTCTAACCATTCTGAACAACTGGATAGAGATTTAATGTAACATAGGGAAGACGCAAAGGTAGGGAATGAGGTTTGAAAAATGGTATCACGATCGAGAGGCCTGAAATTTTTTGACAAGTTTCTATTTTATCATATAGGGATTTTAAAATCGAATATGAGAAACATATCGAATAAATCAAACTATTAATAAAAATATTCGACTTCTTAGTCTAATATACTTTTAATGACCGAAATAATAGGGAGATAGATCGATGGTGAGATAGAACGATGGTGAGATAGATCTATGGTGAGACACTCAATGGCAAGACACTCAATGGTGATACACTTAATGGTGATACATCAATGGTGAAACACTCAACAATGAGATATTAATGGTGATAAAATCAACAGTGTTACATCAATGGTTTGTTACTTAATTAATATTAATCAATCCTAACTCATGTTTGATATAACTTAATCTCTCATAGTTCAAATCATTAGTTAAAATATCAACAAGATGACGTTCAATGCCAATATTTCAAGAGTTATATCACCTTTTTGAAAATGATCCCTCAAAAATTGTTGTCTTACATCAATATGTTTTGTTCTAAAATAAGATAATATATTTTTAAAAATTTTAATAACACTCATGTTGTCACAATTTATAGGGATATTTCAGAATTAAAATCCATAATCTAGTAATTTATGTTTCATTCATAAAATATGAGCACAAAAATTAATATCAGTTTTGTATTCAGGTTCATCAGTAGATAATGGAACATATTTTTTCTTCTTACTACACCATGATACTAGTGACTAACCCAAAAGGTGACATGTTCAGTAGGTTCTTTTTCTATTTAACATGCATCAACCAAAACAGGAATGAGAATAACTAACTAAATAAAATTCATGTTCTCTAGGATAAAATAATCATAAATTGGATGAATATTCTAGGTATTTAAAAATTATTTTAATAAGAGGTAATTTTGACTCTCTTGGGTTTTCATGAAGATGAAAACAAATTCACAAAGGAAACCTAATGTTTGGTCAGCTAGTAGTTAAGTATATAAGACTTAAAATCATACCTCTATCCTTGGTTTGGTCCACAGGATTCCCATCCTCATCAAGATATAGCATAAATTTGGTACTCATGGGGGTATCACTTCCATTAGTTTTATCCATACCAAAATGTTTTATAATATCTTTATTATATTTACTTTGATTTAAAATAAGTCTTTCTTTGTTTTGAAAATTTTGAAATCCATGAAATAATTTATGTTCTCAATCTAAAAAAATTTTAAATTCACATTTCATAATTTTTGAAAAATCCACAAATTTTTGTTTTAGAATATCCAAAGATAATATCATCTTAAAATATTTTAATAACTAAAAAAGATTTTTACATTCTTTTGATAAAAAGGGTATGGTCAGTAAGACCATTTTCAAAACCATTTGAAATAAGAAAACATATGAGCCTTTCATACAATTCTCAAGGATATTATTTTAAACCATATAAATATTTTGTTAATTTAAAAACATGATTTGGAAAATGGGGATTCTGAAAAATATGGGATTGTTAAAAATAATCCTCAACAATATAACCATTTAAGAGTTCACTTTTGATGTCCATTTGATAATTTTTGAAAATTAGATGAGATAAAATGGCTAGCTAGATTCTAATGGCTTAAAGTAGAGATACACATGTAAATATATCTTCATAGTCTATGAATTTTTTATGACTATAGCCTTGTGAAACTAATCTATAATTATTCCTTACAATAGTTACATATTCATAGACCTTGTTTCTAGACACCCATTTAGTGCATAGAGTTAAGGATTCCATGGGTATCTCTACATGTTTCCATACATTGTTTCTTTAAAACTTATTTAACCCATCATTTAAATAAATTATACAGAATTCATCATTAATTGATTTATTTATATTCATAGGTTCGAGCTGTGAAGAAAAAGGCATTATGTTCAACCTTTTTTCTTACAGAAGATCTACTTTATGTTTCTTTATCTAAGCCACAAACTATAGAATATAAAGGGTGATTTTTAAGTTCCATAATACCTCTAGAGAATGTTGGACTAGTTTTCTCTAAGTCTTCTATATATTCTGGTTCTATTGGTTCATAGTAAAGAATTATATCAAAATTGGATGATTTTTCTGCATGTTTGACAACAGAATCAGAAGATTTATAATTCAAGTCCTGATTTGATAGATCGTCCTCATAATATCCTAGAGTGGTATTAGCTTCATGTGGATCTGTTTCATTAAATATGAAATATAAAAATTCTTTCGCCCATTTTGATCTCATAATAAAGCCTCTATATGATTTTAAAGAATCTCAATTACCTAGGAAAATAACTTCAGCCCTTTTTTATGACAACTTGTCAATATTATCTAAGGTTTTAAGAATAAATAATTTTCATCCAAAAAATCTAAATTAGTTTACTATAGAATTTTAAATTTTCAATAGTTTAAGAGGGGTTTTCTTCAAGATAAGAATAATTACCGAAATGTTGAGTAGATAACATGTTGTATTTATATCCTCAATTGAGAAATAGATATCTAAGTCATATTCATTAAGCATAGTACTAGAAATATATTTAAAGGTTATTATTCTTATTTCTAAAATTCCATTATACTAATGTTTCCTTTGAATATATATGTTCTTTATATAACCATATTGTGAGAAAAATTATGATAATTATTTATTTTCAAACTCATATCCATAGTCACTTCTTAAAGACTTAAATTTATGTCCACATAGATTTTCTACTGATCATTCATACTTGGTAAAATATGAACTAGCTTAACTCTTGTGATCCAAAAATAAAACCCATGTATACCTAGAATGTCATATATAAGTATATAAATGTAATACATATAATTTGAACATAAAACTGAAGATTGTCCAAATAAGTCCCTGAAAACCAAATCAATAGGTTGAGAATTTGATACTTCTTTCTTTGTTTTGAAATAATTTTTTTGGGTATTTTCTATTTTGTGAAGGATTACAAACATTATTGTTTTGATACTCATTTTTTGTAGATCCTTGACTAATCCTTTTCTAGTAATATTTCTATGTAACTAAATGTTACAATGGCCTTTGCTCTTATTCTAAATCCAAGATTCTCTATGTAAGTAACATAAGTATGAAACATTTGGTGAATGTAAAGAATCCAGATTAACAACAGAAACAATTTTATTTCTATAATAATTAAAAACTAATTCATTTTTAGAGTTAAAAAATTACAAGATTTAATTTTAAAATTGAGATGAAAAAAACCATCAAAAAATTGTGAAATATTAAGAAGAGTTCAATTTAAACCATACAAAAATATAGTACTTTATAAATTAAAATTTAATTGGTGATACCAATTTCACCAAGACCAATGATTTTTACATTTGTGTTGTCACCAACAATGACATGTCCCCCAAGAACCTTATTAAATTATTTAAGTTTTAATAGTCTTTTATTATATGATTTGAACACCCACTATCCATGTACTATAAGCTCTCATGAGAACTTTTCAAAAGAATTATGAAAGAAGGAAATTAGTTAAGATAAGATTTTGGTACCCATATTTCATTGGGTCATGAAATGTCAGTAATAAAATCATAAGAACCAAAATAAGCTTAATGAGTTTCCATTAAGTATTTTTCAAATTTTTTGAGAAATTAAACCTATTGGTTCCTCTAGTATAAGAGAATATAGAGTTGTTTTTATAACCAGATGCAGCTGAAAATTTTTCTAAACTAGAACTGGTAGAATATTTTCTTGATTTAAGAATACATTTGTTTTTAATTTTTCTAACATGTCCATGTTCGTATCCTATACCTATAGTGTATTTTAAAGAAACTTGTTCTTCAATAATTCGTGTTAAAATATTTTTCATATCCGTAAATTTTTCAAGATCATTCATAAACTATTCCTTAGAAAGCTTATGTTCATTATTTTTTTTATGTTTCTGGTCTTTTTTCTTCTTTTCTACAACAACATCATATTTATCAAAAATATTAAGAGAATGTTTTTTGAGTTATTTGAATATGTCCTTTATCTAATCAAAAGTATATTGATCCATATTTTAATAATCAATCAATTATTCTTTTGTTATTTTCAAATCAACATAATTATACTCACCATCTCCAGAGAAATGAGAGTTATGTTCATTAAACACAGAAGTTACCTCAGAAATATTTTTCATAAATCACATATTATTTTTATCAGATATTTCATCATGAGATAAATCAGAGTCAATGGAGTAGTCCTCAAATGAAATTTGGGTATATTTCATAGTTTTCATTTACATTTGATCCTTGTTATCATATTTATTTTTTTACATAATTTTTCAACTTTCAACTATCACATGTCCTTTTCACTTTCATTCGTAATATATGATGTCATTTGAATGATCATATTTCTTCCAATACTTTTTCAAATTCCAATGGTTTACATATTTTCATTTTAAGTCACATTTAATGAGGAATGTATTATTTCTGTTAAACACGTTTAATATTCAAGCATGTCGAGCCATTTCCTCATCACTTTCATCTAGTAAATCATCATAATTTGATCTTTTATCTAGATCTTAACCTTTATACTTTTTTTTCATAGATGAAATGGTTCGGAAATAAATGTATTTTCTTATAGGTTAATAATAATTTCCACAATTATCCATTATTAATTCCTCATATATCATAAAATTTCATATCAACTCCATCACAGGTAGTGCATCGATGTCAAAAGATTCTATAATTGACAGTTATTTCCCTCCCTCTCTTTATGAAAGACATCTCAATAGTCATATGTTTTGTTCTTTTGTAGTGACTACCTTTCCTAGTGATCTATTTGAATTGATGATATCATTGAACTGGATATATATATCAGATATAGGATCATCAAACTTAATCTTAAAATTATCATATTTAATAGTGTAAGTGTTAAGACTCATTTAATTAACATTTTTAGTTCTATTATGTAATACAGCTAGAGTATCCCATTTTTAATAGGTATTTGTATATGTAGAAATTATATTTAACTATTAATCTCCTAAGCCATAGTATAAGGAAATCATGGATTTGTAATTTTTCTTATAAGAAGGCTTAGTTGCATCATCCCATGTATTTCTAGAAGTAGTAAGAATTTTATACTCATCTACTATGGTAGAAAAGATTTGAAAACCCATACATTCAATAGGCTTTTTCATTTTTATTTTATATTAGGAATAATTATTCCCTTTGAAATATGGAGTTCTGATAGTAGAGGATCCTTCTTGTATGTTATCCATATTAAAATACTAATAAATAAATATTAAGAAATTATTTATAATTAATAATAATTTGAATATGTTTTTCATACAACTATAATCATAGTTAAAAAGGGTTGAAAAGATTTTATATCCTCCTCTAATAAAAAATACCATTCAGATTAAGACACTCAAGATAGGGGTAATTGAGTCACTAAATAATTTTTTTTAAATAGATTAAAAACAAATCTCCAAATTTATAATAAAATACATAATAGTTACCCAATGTAGCATAATTATAAATGATTTGATCTTTTATATATTTTTCAAAGTGTGATCAGTTCTCAGTTGAAATAATACAGAATACTATTTTAAAATTTGAAATAAATGTACTAAATCAAATTATAATATAAACAAAATATAATATTTAATTTTAATGTTAATGAAATTTTTTATGTTTTAAATATATAATGTAGTTAAAATAGAACACTAAAAGGAACAACGGTAATAATAACAGGAGGTTCAGTCTGAATCTAAGACTTAGTCCTCTCGGCATGGGGATTACCTAGAACAAAGAAGTTAAAGCAAATAAAATTGATCCACAACATGGATCTAGGTATACTAAAACACATATAGTGTTATCCATGTCACAAATACCTCTTCTAAAGTTTTTTCGGGAGTGAAAATTTTGACAGGGCATGTAGGGACCACTATCACTGTAATCCTTGTGAATTTAAGGTGTAAAAAGATATGTTGTGAATAAATAAATGTATATTTTTATTTTTTCACAAGATTCAGTGTGTGATAAAATACAGAGATAAACACACACTTCTTGTATTATAAATAAGTTATAGAAAAATAGATGACAAATGAGTATAAGGGACAGTGTTTCTTCGTGTGATAATTGTCGTAAGTTTGTGACTCCTTGAAGGAATCATGAAATAAATATGAAGTCGTATTCCTAATATTTCTTTAAAATAGAGTACAATAGAATCATTTAACCTGTGATGTACGAGTGATCCAAGTGTACAATATTCTTCTTCATCGTGTTTTCTTCAAATATTTGAAGTATAAACTCACATGCATAAAGCTCCCATTTTGAGTCATGTTTGATCTTGTTTTTTATCATTCATGTCTTGTTTATTTTTATTAAATGTCTTTTAATATATTTATTTTTATCTTTATATTATTCAATTTAAATCATCTTATCGTTCATGTTATGGTACCTCGTACCTCATACTACAGCCTGACATTTATTTAAATGGTGTCTGCAAAAGCCCAGAAAAAGGTAATTAAAATAATCACAAGCATTAAATTTCAAAAATATGATAGTTAGGAATACTGAATTCAAAATGATATTGGAAAGGTAGTGGGGTGTATTTTGAGCGGTGACCCTATAGAAGTCTCTCAGGATGTAGGTCGATTCAATGGTGAATAAAAGTTTTTAGTGACTTATTCTTGACAGGTTCTGTCTGGTGATGTCTTTGGAATTGTGACTTGAACTTAGCTGTATGTCAAGAGTGGTGAGTCTATAATAATGAGTTTGGAGTGGTGAGTCAGGTTAGGTGACTCATACCTGGTGCATTATGTAATCTATCTTGTAATTGTGAATCCTTGGAGTGGTAACATAGGGATTCTGAGTCATGAACAATTACTCATACTTATAGAATTATCTTGATCGTTTTTATGATTATATATGCTAGAATAGCATTGTAAACTTGTTATAAATATAATTTAGCATTATTTGTGACTATTAAAATGAAGATATGTTAACAGTGTTAAATAAAAACTTAAGGGTATAAATCAAATATAAATGATTTAAGTGCTTTGAACCTGGAATTAAATGGGAAATTTGGATCAAATGATGGATATCTGAGATGATGACATATTGTGTGTGGGTATCCATATATTAATTTTAATAAGTTCACCATCATAGTGTTATGAACATACATAGATGGGAAAAATTAAAAAAAATATATAAATAAAGTGTATGAGTCAAAAATGAATTTATTCTTTTGAGGTGAATATTTAACCCATGAAGGGGAAAATTGAATTATAATAAATTCATTTGATTTGTATTAATATTGTAGGAAATCAAACATTGGTTTGAGGAGAGTTAGAAAAGAGGGAAACATAGATTTTCTTTCTGATAAAATTTTGATTATGCTAATATCTATTTTGATCCACCCCAAAATAGAAACATTCATTGAATTAATGTGAGTTACTAGTTTGATGCACATATAAGGAATGGTATTTTGATCATTGGATGAATTTATGTTCTATTTCAATTAAGGATTTGAAATTTAGATATTGGAAAGATTACTTTCAACATAATTTTGAATAAATTGAACTTCAATGATAAAATTTTCATTGAGTGAAATAGTTTATGTGTGGGGTAGTTAAGTGAGATGATAATTTCAACATTTTTAGCTGTTATTCATTGAAAATAAAACTACTGTTCATTCAAATATTGGTTATCTGATTAGTTTTTTTACATTGAGAATTGTGTAACCTAATTGAAAAAATGGATTAATACTAGTTTTTAAGGAGTTGGTAATTTTAATAAAAAAATTACAGCCATAAAATTTAAAATGAAACTCTAATCATGGACTTAATAGTGTAATAGAAAAAATACACTAAAATGAAATTTCATTTTTTTAAATATATGATGAAAAAATGAGAATTTCAGAATAGAATGTGTTTCTGACAGTCATTATTCCTATAGTGTCTATCATTCATAGTCAACTTATCTGAGGCACTACCTTCCTCAAACCCCGCTGAAAACTATATCCACAATTAGTATACTGACCATTGAAATCCTATCATTCCCCCATTTCTACCCATGTATCACGGTCGCTACATTGGCCATGAGTTCCCTCACCAACTACCATCCAATGCACGACCACTTCCCTTAGCATATCTCCACCCCTCTCATGGTCACCATAATGACTAATTAACCACACCCATTTTTCCATGAACCTATTAAAAACAAGGCTTCTAATCCACAAAACACTAACCAGCCATGTGAAGACTATAGGATACATTAAAGCATGAAACATTACACTTATAGAAGATATCCTATGATCTATTTCCTTCTACCATTGAAACAGAAGACCACATCTCTGTGAATGAATCTGAATTAAAAAAGACCCACCGCACTCCTAAAACTAGTCTACACTATTCCCATGATATAATAGGCCCAAGATAGGTCTTCCCACTTCTTCCACTAACATTTAGGCCCATGTACCAAGGACTTATGAAATACAATATTTGGACATTTTAATGGTAGAATAATTTATATTACACAATATTTTACTATATTTATTTACCATCAAAATAGTGGGGTGTAATGATTGTAATGTCATTGATCACCACCATCGAAGCTGAACACCTGACATCCATTCGAGAAGCTCGCCTCAATACTGAATACAAGGATGAATAAGGTTTCTAATGTAAATAATTTCCACCCTCATCCATTAAAAATATTCATCATATACTAACTTCAAATATATTTTTATGTTTCTATTGAATTCCTTATGCAATTACATTCCTCTTGTTAATAATAATTCTACTGTTTTTTGAAAATTAAGTTGTTTTATTCCCCTAATTTCTTAATGTTCTTCACAATTATCCATTCTGAAAAATGATCTATTAAATTCTAATTCATGGAGATATTAATCGAGGGCTAGAAACCCATGTGATATCACATATGAACCATATTATTTATTAATTTATGGGTTTCATCCTTAATGTGGTAAAAAATTGAAAGACACTTATCTATGATATTCACCTAATCATTCCAAGTAGCTGTTATATCCTTTAATTTATCAAATCATCTCACCCTACCTATCTCATTTCATATCATATACCAGTGGATCATTGTTGATTGAGGGACAAACAACATATTATGGGGTTGGTTGTTAAGGCAGTGAAATCCTTGATGGACTGTGTAAATGGACTCTTTACAGTGGAGGAGGTGAAACTAGATATATCAGGCTAGATTACTCTCATATATGTTTAGAACAAAAAATTATATATCGGAGTGAAATGGAATATTGATATTGAAACCATTATCGGATGAGAACAATATAATTAAAATGAAACTATATGAACAACCCTATAAGAAACCCATTTCACCCATTGTCGTGTTTGACATATATTTTAATTATTTTATATTCTTGAAACTGAAATAAAAAAAACCTATCATCATATATGGCTACATTCAAAAATAAGAAAAATAAAATACAAAATCTCTAGGATAGTGAGACTCCAAACCCTTTCTCCTTGAGGGATGACATTGGTCATCCACATGGTTGCACTATTTGTAAAATAGTAATTATATATAACTATGACCCATGAAAATTGATTGATCATGGTGTGACTATAACCTCTAAGGAACATTTTTATGTATAGATGATCAAAGTTGATAGGTTTCTATGAGTAGGTCATTGCTAGAAGATTATTCCTTAGCATTAGACCATATATGGGTTGTTAACCTCTATGTTTTGTAATTTAAAGTTTCAGTAACAACATTTATGGAATTTTTTCATAGATCTTGGAATGAAACTATATCTAATCGAACATTATGTTTATGATTCCTTTATACACATTGATTCTATATATTTCACTATTTTTACAAATATTGGCCGATGAGGGTGTTATTATAGAGGGAGAAGCCTTATATGTATATTCTCGGTGAGGATTAATTCCCAATTATAATGATGTCTTGGAATGAGGTGCAACATATATATGTTGGTATGAGATCATATAGTGGATGTTTTCGAATTATAGATGTTTTCTTGTGTTTATTTTTTTTACATGGGAGTTTGGTTCATTCCAAATTGTTCATGTCTTGTGAGAGGCCAATATTTTGGACTAGGTGGGAGACCGAGAGGTCCTTAGATATGTATCATGAATTTAAGTGAGTTTTTTTCTAGTATTTTTCATCAATAACTACTAAAAAGGGTTATCCAGAGAATTTTAACTCCCTTAAAGTGTTCTGAGAAAATGAGAATGTTGGATTCCCTGTAATATTTTTAAATAAACCCCCTACGTGCGTCTGATTTTACTATTATAGCTAGTTTTCAAGGGAATGATTTACTGAGTATCCAGCCCCATTAACTATAGATATCCTTTGTGAGTATGGTTCAATTATAGGTTGTAGCATATAGTTTTAGAAAAAAATGGATTGTGGATAAGAATATGTTTAATCATGTAAAAGGAGTTATTCCAATTTTTTTAAAAGATAATTAGATGTTTTTTCTTGATTGATGATATTGAACATTATGTAAATAAGGTTAGTATTTTTATTTCTTGATCCATGTTTTGAAGTGATGGGAATCATGGGATCATGATTCAGGTTAAGTGATCAGGTGGTATAAGCGTGTACACATGTTTCTTTTGGATGAGGTAAAGGTAACATGAATTTGATACACACAACACTTTTGAGTTTGGAATAGGAGAAAAACCAAGTGAAAGATAAGGATTGATGGAATAAATGAGATTTTTTCTGGGTTAGTTTCCCATCAATTATTTATAAACGTTTTCAATCTCGCTTTCCTAGTAATTAGTGATAATGAGATATATCCCTCTATTATAGAGGGAACATTAGAATTGGATTGAGTCTGATGAAATATAAAATCCAGAAATTGACCCTTATTAGGTATTTAAATGATGGTGAGTTCAACCCCATAGGATCTAAAAAAAATTCATTTTAATTAAACATGATAATGTTGAGCCACAGTCCAGTTTTAGGGCATTTCCCTCATTGTTAATCGGTTTTTATGGACATAGAATTCCCATGTTCCCATGATCTGGGAATACGCATTAAACTATTTTACCTTGTAATCACTTGGTTTTGAACGAGATAGGACACACCAGATGTTATATTCAATGATGGATAGGGTGTGGAAAATAAAATATAAGTGTTTGGGTTATTTGTGAAATGATAATAATACACCTAATGTAAGGATAATCCTATCAGTAATGGGTGAATAACCATCATTTTGGAATGGTCATTGATGTGGGGTGATCAGTCAATGAATGGTTGAGCTAACTCTAGGGATCAGGTGTGTGGTATGAACTGATGTTATATTGTTTCCTTGTTAAATAACATATTCATGATCCCGATGGAGTGATATATGGATTCAACATGCTGACATTAACATCGAGGTGATATCGATGTGAATTGAGGGTTATTTGTGGGGTGATCCATGATTTGGGACATGTTTTAGGGGTGAACCTATTTCTTCATGTGATTTAAGGGGTGAAACACCGCTTTATCCCATGGTAGAAGTGGTTAATCTTGTGATGAAATGTAATGAAGCTTCTTTTTGGGGTGAAAATTTTGGAACTAAGGGAGGGATGATATTATAGCTCGGGGTTCGAGGAGTACCATGTATGTTGGGGTCATTCATAGAAACACTAGTTTAGAGGATGTAATTTATTTTGTGGATGTCATAATGTGTGAAAGAAGAATGTTTATTATTTGAGGTGGTATGACAGGTGTTATGCGTGAGATTAGATATAGTGAGATGAAAACCATGTTTGGAAAATCATGTGGTATGTTTTTAGTGGATCATTAGAACACTATAGGATGTGTTTCAGTATGATATTCCAATGGTGGTGAGCATATTTGGTTGAAATTAACTATTTTGATCTATGTCTTATGGTGGGAGAACCATTAGCTGGGTTATGAGGTTGTTCATAACATAAGGTTTTCCCATGACATATGGGTATTGTGAAACGCCGTTTAGAGGATTAGATATTGACATAGAGCAATGTATTCGGTTTTGATGGATAGTGCTCCTTGTATTTATAGTTCCATAATAGAATGAAATTTAGAATTTGGGGATCAAACACATTGGTTTGATCATATGTTTTGTACTTGATTAGGTTAGGTTTGAAAATTTCACAGTTAACAATACTTCGTTGGGATAAGAACTTAAATTGTGTGGAGACTGTAATACCACATGTCTGGATTATCTGTTAAAGGAAAGATAAATCTGAATTAACACTTTGGTGGATGGTTCATTTTGAGAACATGAACATGGAAGATATTTACTAGAATTATAATTTCCTAAAATAGTGTTTTTTGATAGAGTTCAAGGATTGTGTGATAACCTAAGAGTTTCAGAGAGTGTCAGAGAAATGACATATGGTTGTTTTTCTATAAAATTATAATAGAAGACAATTTACATTAGGACCAAAGGGGTCACACCATAAATGTTCTGGGATAGGGGAATTCCCCTAAACATGGTTCGTCATAGCATAAACAATAGGTCCATTTTTATATGGGCTATTATGATTTTTTAATCATAAAAGGAAGTATTCTCCCTTTTTTGGGATATATATACCGTGCATGTGAGGGGAGAAATAATTGATCATTCCCCTCTATTATTCTCCTTTGATTTACAGTGTTCTGTGGTTTTTTTTCATTACATCAAGTAAAAAATCTCACCCCTCTTTATTCTCATTTATTTTGAGGATTTGGTAATTTATATATAGGGTTTTAGTTTGAATTACATTGTTGCATGATGGAATCATCCTATTTGTATAGTAATGGTGTGTAGTCTTTCTAGAGGGAACTCTGAGATGTCATGTACATAATAACACTTTTTATTTTGTTTAGGTATTCCACCATGGTGGATTTTATAATCTTTTAGCTTAAAATAAAATATTTCTTATAAAGAACTAGGCATCAAATGATAGGGTTTTCTTCATGATAGTGTTTAGGGTGTGTTTTGAATCCTCTAGGTGTAGTTGATTTAGGTTCCAATGATGTGATGGTGCTAACTCAGTTTGTCAATGATTATGCCACTTTGGTTTAAATTAAATAATTAGTTATAATTTTTTATAATTTATTATATGGAATGTAAGGATTAAAGGAGGAGGTTGGGTTGTAGTATAGTTTTGAGAAATACATAGAAGATCATGGGTTGTTAGTTTCCTAAACGATGATTAAAGGGAAATAACTTCTTTTTTGAGGTAGGAGTTCCTTAGTACCAAAAAAAGTGGATTATAACTATTTTATGTGGAATGGGATATTTTTTATCACACAACACAAGAAAAATAGTAATTTTATGTTAATTAAATTATTTTAAGTTAAATTAAATTTATATGGATAAAACAAAGTACCATGAACCTGATTGACCTTGGGAACTAGTTTCATTGCCTCGGTCATCAATGCACAAGGCCTTGAGTATTATATTATTCCTTATGATTTACCAACCCCAAAGGGTCTACACATAGTGATGTTCAATGGGAATTATGTAGAGGCCCTAGTATTATGAGACCATAGAGACCTTTGAAGACATGTTAAGAATAAACTAAAATAATTGACTAGTGGTTATCCATGGGATATTTAAGAGATTCAATTATTACATTGGGAAATTTATTTAACCATGGGGTGTTCTTTCCCCACTGAGGGATAGTGGCCTAGGTGGGTAGACCCTAATGAGACAGATGGTTAGGTTGGGTGAGAGGACTGGCCTATAGATGATTTGGGATTCTAGATGGTCTCTGTGTTGACTCTTAGGTATTATGACCATGTAAATTTTAAAAAGATTCCAATGGGGCCACATGATGGTCCTTATGAGACTATCAGACATATTAACCAGGAGTGATAAGTGTTAAAAAAAATAGACGAGAATGTGTTATAATAGATACATGGGGTGTACAAACTATTATGTCACCCATGGAACCCTAGTGAGGGACACTATGAGATGTTTACCCTAAGATGGAATGTGTGGAAAATTGGTGGTGATGACTTTAGGTCGCATTCTTCATAGGCTAACCTTAGCTATGATATGGGTTTCAGAGGATTCCCAATACATTTGACATTACTAGGATACCACAGGCCTTGCTTTTATTCCTAGAGTTATATGCATTTCCATGGGTCAACCCCCTACGAGTCATCTTAATTGTTATTATTTTAAAAATCCATGGGTGATCTTCGTTAGGTTCGGTAATTAAGAGAAATATTTTTGAATTAATTGCATGATACCCCTTGGGTTCGATGATTACAGCTAATATTTTATAATTATGGGGTTATAATTCTTTTGGTTATGTAGTTATTCATGATTAATTGACATCCTAGGATAATACTACAAGGAATTGATAGTATTTCCTCATGACTTGGAATTTCTTGGGTGATTCCCTTGGGCTTGGTATTATTCAATGATTACATGAAATTATTTGTGTAATTCCCCTGTATTCAACATTATTACATTATTACTTAGATGGCAATGGGTTATTCCGTTGGGTTCTATAATGTTTCATCATTAATTATAATGTAAAGTTTTATTCCCTTATGTGTGACAGTAATGATTGATTACATACAAAACCCAAGGTAAGCCCCTAGGGATAAATCGTTATTTATTATATCATGTAATTCCCAGGATAATCTCCTCGGGGTTGGTGTATTCAAATTATTGCATTTGTATGATCATGTTATCTTTTCAGAGACACTATAGTACTAGTAAAAGAATGTATAGTCAATCAAGATTAATGTATAGAGGATATTTGGTGATTGTATATTTATTTATTTCAATAGTTCAATAATTATTTAGATAATGTCACATATACTTATCACTATAATTTTGGTATGTGTGTTACAATGTTGGTGGTTCCATACCGAGTTATGTACTCAGACCCTTCTCATGCCGATATTATACTGGGGTAACTAAGTATATTATCACATATTGGTAACCATAGGTTTGGTCAAGAAATGGGTTGAAATCTCGAGAATGATAGCTTGATTTGGGCTGGAGATCGAGATGGGGTGTGGATCAGAACTACATTACATTTTTTTTGTATTTTATTTCACTATTATCTTGTATATTTTTTCTTCCAAGTGGGTGATGGGTATTCTATGCATGTATGTCATCCTTTTATCTAATAAAACATTTTCAGGTTCTTTATTTATTATGTATAATATGATATATATGTTAGATAGATATATATTCTTTAGTGGAAACATTAATGTAAGGCTATAGTCTCCCCACAGTACTAGTTTGGACCCTCACTGTTAGTCGGACGCCTTTTCCATTTGGAGAGGCATGCCAGAGGTCACATAGTGAGCCAGTTTGGTAACATCTCATATTGAGCTAGTTCAGTACTTACAAAAATCTATCCATAACTTCACCTCATATCACATCGTATTTAATAACATCTAATTACCCATCCAAAACTCTTTTTGATAAATAGAAAAACACTTTTAGAGTTTGTCTCAATGTTAAAATAAATCCTTAGTCACTCAACAATAAAGTGTAAATCCTTGAGACTTTATAGTGTTCAAAAAAATATGAATCATTATATCCAAAATTTATGCAAAGATAATCCTCTAGAGAAGTTAAACTATTTATATTTATTTAAAGGGATTCACAATGATTACCATCGAATAAATGATCCTCTTTACCAATTTCCACTATTCGCTTCTCATGATTTCATGCAATCTTATACATTCCAATTATCCCTGAAATCAAATCCCCCTAGGACACTATGTATTTCAATCCCATATATCTGACTAATATGTTCTTGAATATTTGAGTATAGACTTACCAAGTCATTGCACACATCACATTTAATTCATCTTTATTGCTATGTGGAATACATTACCCTCATTCATATAGATAATAGAATCATATATACCATCTAGTTATGGTTACACTCTCTTTAGTTTATATCAATTAAGGGCCTTGATGACATAATTGTAATATGACAGGACTAATCCAATATTAGTCGAGCTCCAATCGATGACATGATCTGCATTATACCCAACCACCCCTGATTAAATGTGTTTGTAATATCTTTTGGAAGAAATATATCAAAATATGAAGGTTATCAAGATAGATATCTCTCCAGACTCATGTAATAGGGACCAAATGTGATCCTTTTACACTCAATATACCAAATATGGAGTTTATGACACTCTATTTGATATACATAGTTGGGTATCCACCAAACAAAAAACCTTTCATTCCTCTTGATATTATTCCATATCTCGTAAAATAATCCTACTCGTGCTATCCATAACATTTCATTATAAAAAATAATACTATACAATGATCATCAGTTAAGGATAACTCAAAATCATTCATTTATAGGTAAATTAACATTACACTTCATGAAATTTATATCTAAATATACATCTATGAGATAAACATGAAGTAATTATAAAATGGATATTTCTTTTTATACGACATATTTAATACTCTTATAACTCTTTTATGAATACTTAAGAAACCCCATCATAATAACCTATCTACCATATCAAATATGATAGGTTTTCAGATCATCGCTATGTTTATTAAACATTTTGGGGTCATATAAACTAATTAAATTAATATGTATGTCATGTTGCATCTCTATGTGAACATATGACACACAAAATCATTTTTTTTAAAATTTTCAAAAAAAACCAGTATTATTGTAAAAGTGGGAACCTGCACATCCACAAACCACACCCAATTCATCATCACACAAATTTCAGCTGTAAACATTGAAATTCAAAAACCAACAAACAAAAATTCAAAATGGGCATCGTAAGAAGATCACGTCAACCCGAAAATCACGTGAGTGGCTGAAGGATCCCTACATCGAGGTAAGACACGTCAATTCCACACGTCGTTGCCATAATCACAATGTTGTTTCACCAAATTTCGTCGTCAACTCCATCATCGGCCGTCGAGTATATCCGACCTCACACCAAACCCCAATAGAGAATGAATGAACCTTCGCGAGATCACCAGTAAAGGAACACCACAACCGTTGCACACAATGCCGACGACCACCATCAGAACCAGAAGCAAAGAACACCCAAAACCAGACTAAACAACATCACCAAAAAAACTAGAACAGGAAAAACATCCACATAAATAATCCTAGAACATCCAAGATGTTGCCTAAATCCAACTCAGAACACAGACATCGATGTAGGCCTCACTCCTGGAAAAACTACGGCAGCCGAACCACACACCCAAAACCTCTATGTAACCACTGCTTGTGATCCTACATAGAGAGTCATGGTGGAACAGGTGGTCGTAGCAGGGAATGAGCAGCCGAGGGCTCCAAACGACTGCAGCGCCGATGAGGCAGAAGATAGCCACCAGAACAAGAACAAGCTGATTCAAGAAGCGCATTAAAAACCGTCAACCGCTGAACCGATAAACCCAAAACCCTTAGAAACCACTACACATTTTACAACTCAGAGTGGCACAGCGGAGATGGGAGGTCATAGCCGGGATCTGAGATGTCAAGTGTTTCAACCGCGATCAACCTTCATCGGAACCCCTAACATCCCTTGAACGAAATCGTCATCGTCGTTAGAATAACAGAAGCACCGTCTCCCGAGCAGACCTCAACCATCGTCAAACCATCATCCCAACACAAAATCATCACCAGTACGAAATCTCTAGGGCAAAATTTGCCGACAGGGTTTTTTTTCTTTTTAATGGGTCAAACGTTAAAATAATTAGGTAATTGGGTCTCTTGAGCGCCAGACCATGTGGCACTCAAGGGTTTCGGAATTGGAGCGCCACTTCAAGTGGCGCTCCACCAATTTGGCGGAAGAAGAGTGCAGCGCCACTTGAAGTGGTGCTGAAAAAATAAATGCAAACCATGCAGCGCCACTTGAAGTGGCGTTGCACCCTTCTTCCCAATCAATTCGGCGCCACATGACGTGGCGCCGAAACACCACCCCATCCTATAAATAGGACCCTCGCCCCCCACCCCATTCCTCACTTCCTACCTCACCCACCCCCATTCCTCCCTCCCTATCCCTTCCTCTCTCTCTCTCTCAAACGTTTTTCTTGCGTTCTTCGGTTGCGGTGAAGCCTTGCCTCTTCGGTTGCTCTGCCTGTGTACCTACGTCGTCACAAATTTGAGGTAAATCTTTCTTTAAATTTATTTAATATTTTTATTTAATAATTTAGTTGTTTAATTTATAGAATTAGTATATAATGTTTGTATTTTATAAATAGTATGGTTTTTTTAAATGTAATTAGATAATGAAATGATTAGTTAGTTAAATAATTAATCATAATTAGTTGATTAATCAATGATAATTAAGTTATTAATTAATCATAATTAGGTAAATAGTTAAATGTAATTAGATTATTAATTAATGATTATTAGCTAATTAATTAATCATAATTAGCAAATTAATTAATCATAATTATTTAATTAATGAATCATAATTAGTTAATTAATTCATTATAATTAGGTTATTAATTAATGGTAAGTAGGTAATAAATAATCATAATTAGTTAATTAAATAATCATAATTAGTTAATATCATAACTAATTAATTAATTAATCATAACAAGTTAATTAATTAATCATAATTAGTTAATTAATTAATCATAATTAGTTAAGTAATTAATCGTAATTAGTTAATTAATTAATCATCGTAATTAGTTAATTAATTAATCATAATTAGTTAAGTAATTAATCATAATTAGTAAATTAATTAATCATAATTATTTAAGTAATTAATCATAATTAGTTAAGTAATTAATCATAATTAGTAAATTAATTAATCATAATTAGGTTATTAATTAATCATAATTAGGTTATTAATTAATCATTAGTAGTTAATTAATTAATCATTAGTAGTTAATTAATTAATCATAATTAGGTTATTAATTAACCTTAATTAGGTTATTAATTAATCATAATTAGTTAATTAATTAATCATAATTAGGTAATTAATTAATTATAATTAGGTTATTAATTAATCCTAATTAGGTTATTAATTAATCATAATTAGGTTATTAGTTAATCATAATTAGGTTATTAATTAATCATAATTAGGTTATTAATTAATCATAATTAGGTTATTAATTAATCCTAATTAGGTTATTAATTAATCATAAGCAGGTAATTAATTAATCCTAATTAGGTAATTAATGAAACATAATAGGTTATTAATTAATCATAATTAGTTAATTAATTAATCATAATTAGGTAATTAATGAAACATAATTAGTTAATTAATTAATCATAATTAGGTAATTAATTAATCATAATTAGGTAATTAAATAATCGTAATTAGGTTATTAATCAATCATTACTTGCTAATTAATCAATCATAACTTGCTAATTAATCAATCGTCACTTGCTAATTAATTAATCCTAATTAGTTAATTAATTAATCATAATTAGTTAATTAAGTAATCATAATTAGGTAATTAGTTAATCCTAATTAGTTAATTAATTAATCATAATTAGTTAATTAAGTAATCATAATTAGCTAATTAATTAATCATAATTAGTTAATTAATTAAGCATAATTAGTTAATTAAGTAATCATAATTAGGTAATTAATTAATCATAATTAGTTAATTAATTAATCATAATTAGTTAATTAATTTAATCATTAGTAGTTAATTAATTAATCATAATTAGGTTATTAATTAATCCTAATTAGGTTATTAATTAATCATAATTAGTTAATTAATTAATCATAATTAGGTTATTAATTAATCATAATTAGGTTATTAATTAATCATAATTAGGTTATTAATTAATCATAATTAGGTAATTAATTAATCATAATTAGGTTATTAATTAATCCTAATTAGGTTATTAATTAATCCTAATTAGGTTATTAATTAATCCTAATTAGGTTATTAATTAATCATAATTAGGTTATTAATTAATCCTAATTAGGTAATTAATAAATCATAATTAGGTAATTAATGAAACATAATAGGTTATTAATTAATCATAATTAGCTAATTAATTAATCATAATTAGGTAATTAATGAAACATAATTAGTTTAATTAATCCTAATCAGTTAATTAAGTAATCATAATTAGTTAATTAAGTAATCATAATTAGCTAATTAAGTAATTATAATTAGCTAATTAATTAATCATAATTAGTTAATTAATTAAGCATAATTAGTTAATTAATTAATCATAATTAGTTAATTAATTAAGCATAATTAGTTAATTAATTAATCATAATTAGGTAATTAATTAACCATATTTAGGTAATTAGTTAACCATATTTAGGTTATTAGCGAAGTAGTTATATTATTCAGCGAAGTAGTTATATTAATTAGCGAAGTAGTTATATTAATTAGCCAAGTAGTAGTAAATTGCCTATGGAATATACCTTTGCATTACATTCTAGGAATGATAATGAATTTAGTTTTCAATCTACCTTGACCTCGGTTTGTAATTGAAGTTATGAACTTTAATTTAGTAGTTCAATATATTTTTTGCATATTAAGTGTTAGAGTTATCATGAAATGATTGCTCTCTTGAGTAAAGTATCCCCGGGTAGAGGGGATTTGGGTCGGACCACCTACTTTCCTGGAGGCTTGCCTTGTCTAGGAAAGTGAATGGGGTTGGCTATCTGTCGCTCCGGGCTTACTCATGTGGAGACTTTAAATTTCATATAACTCTATGCTTTTACATGACGTGTTCGTGTACCTCATTCATATAATGCATGTGGATATGTATAAGTATATTTGACTTCTATTTTTGGGTAAGTAACACAAACTTGTGGGTTGTGTAAATAGTTACACATCAATATGGTTTGAACATATTGATTTGGTGGAGGGATTAGGATTCCAACCTAAATTACTAGAAGCATGCATACATAAATTGATTCTTTAATCAGATTTAATTAATAACAGTGGTTTCTTTTAGATGAAAAAGATGGTCGCCGCTTATATTTATTGCAACGGTCAAATAATTGAGACAGAACAAGGATGCAGTTATACTATACATCCAGAAGCTGTTGTGATGCTTGGAGGATGTACTACCTTGGAAGCTGTGCAAAGGAAAATCCATCGGAGATTAAAACTCGCGAGGAATCAAGTAATAGAGTCCATTACATTCAGACATCTTCAATTTATAGATAGGTTTTGGCATGTGCCCTATCCGGTAAATGATGATGATGATTGGGAATATATACTTTCATTGGTTAAGTATATACCTAAGAATCAAATGATGGAGTTGTATGTCACTATAGCTACAATGGAGGTTCCATCGACATTGGAAGTTGACCCATCTCAAATTCATGAAACTATGTGATATGCTCCTTCACATCAAGACGTTCCATCAGCATCAGTAGTTATTCCATCATTTCCATCAGCCACAGTTTCAATGGATAGTCCTCCATATACTTTAGATGCATTGGTTGATGAATTTGAGGATGATGACAATTTTGAACTAGATGAAGAGGAAGTTGAAGAAGAAGAAGAGCATGCGGAAGATCAGTCTGTACCAACTCATGCGAGGTTCAACCAACCATTGAACCATCCTCCACTATTGGCTTCCTGGTCGACTGAAGGCATGAATCGCTTGCCAGAATTTGATTATTCAGTTATCACTCCCAGTTCAGAATTTCCAGGAATCATTGGTGGCATAAATCGAGTGTCAGATAACGATGTTCTGTATATTGGCAGAGAGTTTGAGAGCAAATAAGCAATGAAAAATGTGATAAAACAATATCACATTGAAATACATTACTCATATGTTGTAGAAGAGTCAAAGAGATCTTATTATTTGATCCGTTGTGACAAATCTGAATCGAACTGTCAAATGCGTCTGCAAGCTATTATTGATAACACTTTTCACAGCTGGCGCATCACTAGATTTACTCCACACACATGTGTGAACCCAAGCTTGGCACAGGAACACTCTTCATTAGATGTTGAGTTTGTTTCAACTACTATTGTTGAAATGATTAGAGCATGTCAATATGTCCCCGTGGTTCTGGTCATTGAGCAAATCAAACAGCTTTTTGGGTATCGAATCTCTTACTGGAAGGCATGGGCAGCACGACAAAAGGCTATTGTGAAAGTGTATGGTGATTGGGATGACTCTTATCGAGTTCTACCACAACTGTTGGAGCTTCTACACACCAATAATCAAATAGTCTATCGGTTACATACAGTTGAATATGTTAACCAACAGAACCAACTTGACCGCTCAATGGTTGTGTTTGATAGATTATTTTGGACATTTTTACCATGTGTGGCGGCTTTTAGACATTGCAAGCAGTTCATACAAATTGATGGAACATTTCTGTATGGAAAGTATACCGGAACTTTATTGATTGCTGCCACACAAGATGGAAATCGAGCCCCTCTGCCTATAGCATTTGCAATTGTGGAGAAAGAGAACTTCTCATCATGGAGCTGGTTTCTGGCATGTCTCCGAGAGTTTGTTACGGATGCAGAAGGGATTTGTCTTATTTCTGATCGCCACCGTGCAATCAAGGAGGCGATACAGTCTGAGGGTCTTTCGTGGAGACCACCATATGCCCATCATCGATACTGTATTCGACACATTGCCAGCAATTTGCGAAAGAAGTTCAAGAATGAGTCGATGAAAAAGGCAATCTTAAAAATTGGTATGAACATCCTTTTCTGTTTAAAATGTTTTTGTCGTAGTTATTTTCATAACTGTTCAGATGACTGTTTGTATGATAGCATATGAGCCTCAACAACAAAGGATGGAGGAGCGTCTTCATGATATCCACAGAGTGAATCCAGAAGTGTATGATTACATGATGCAAATTCCAAAGCAGAAATGGTTGTTGGCATATGATGATGGGAGGAGATATGGTCATATGACGACCAACATCGTAGAATGTATAAATGGAGTTTTCAAAGGTGTTCGAAAACTACCTATCACAGGTAAATACGAATATTTCAATATATGTTACTCAGAAGAGTTACTATTATAATATAATATTTGTATAATGTCGTAAATCTAAATTTCAGGGTCGGTACAAGAGACCTTCTATCGTAGTGTAAAGTACTTTATGGAACGAGGAAAGCAAGCTGAAGAGGGCTTGAACAGAGGGATGCGCTATGGACACCATTTCCAACGCGAGCTAGATACAGTTCTTCAGGAGGCCGCAACTTACCGTGTAACTGCATTTAATCGTCCAGAGCAACGATTTGAGGTCGCTGAGCCCGGTGATGCTATGGAATGTAGCAATGGTCGTGTGCGAGTTGTTTTATTGGAGAAGCGTTACTGTGATTGTGGCAACTTTCAGGCACTGAGATATCCCTGCGGCCATGTGATTGCTACATGTGCTTACGTACACGTATCTTGGGAGCAGTTCGTTGATCCATCTTATCGACTCGAGAGCATCAACTCCTGCTACAATACTCTGTGGATGCCAATCGGGGAATATCAGAATTTTCAGCTGCCTGATGGCGCACCCACGCTTCTACCGAACAACAATAGACTTCGACCTAAAGGGAGGCCAAAGTCGACTCGTATTCGGAATGAGATGGATTGGCCTAGTGAACATACAGCTGGACGGCGGTGCAGCATATGCCGCCAGGAAGGTCATACGAAGACACGTTGCCCTAGACACATAGGGCAATCATCTAATGGTTAAAATGAATCATGTACTCTATCAGTTACTGTAAAACTTTGTACATGTAATTATTTTTATCATTTCACCATTTTTAATCATATTTGTCTTACTTGTAAATAGGGTAATTTTTGGAAAATGTACCACGATTTCACGTGACATTTTTTGTCGAACGATCAACATTACATGAGTAGCTTTAAACAAACAAAACCAACTCAAAAAAAAGGAATGTACCTGTATAAGAAAACAAAACCATTTGAAGGGAGGTATTATACCATCAGGAAGAGAGATTCTAGAAATGTTCAATGTTATGACAAACCTTTAGATGAAATGTGTCAGTTCCCCACTAGATGTGCATGTTTCTTCAAAATTTTCAGGCTGGAGATAATCCACCATAAGTTTCACATAGCCTTATGTCTTCCATGGATTAATGTCAAACACTTCAACCAATTTGTTTACTTTATGGGGAAGTAAAACCTCATTCCTTTGAATATGCACATTACCATGAACATATAAAATCATCATTTTTCAAGAAAAACTACTAATCTCATGTTCACTGAAATACCCCTTAACGTAAGAATGATACAAATAGTGTAAGTACCCAATAGCAAGATTCCAATCCATTTTGAAGGATAATGGGGATGACAAGGAAACATTAACCCCCAGGCCCACCCCTTCCACCCATTCAACCAACTTCGGTAACTCCTATAGAAGTAGTTTTTCAAAAAAATGAAATGTCACACCACCACAGCTTTCTACATCCATATTAACCCCCCAATTCAGTTTCATTAAATGTGGACAGCCCTCATTTTTACCAAAGTTAATGATGCACTATTAAACCACCACTTTCAACCCCCGCCTCAAAAATACAGAATGCACCGAATCATTTCTCATCCCTCAAAGCATTTTTTATTTTTGAGGCGGGGGTTGAAAAGTGATGGTTTAATAGTGCATCATTGACTTTGGTAAAAATGGGGACTGTCCACATTTAATGAAACTGAATTGGGGGGTTAATATGGATGTAGGAAGCTGTGGTGGTGTGACATTTCATTTTTTTGAAAAACTACTTCTATAAGAGTTACTGAAGTTAGTTGAATGGGTGGAAGGGGTGGGCCTCGGGGTTGATGTTTCCTTTTCATCCCCATTATCCTTCAAAATGGATTGGAATCTTGCTATTGGGTACTTACACTATTTGTATCATTCTTACGTTAAGGGGTATTTCAGTGAACATGAGATTGGTAGTTTTTTCTTGCAAAATGATGATTTTATATGTTCATGGTAATGTGCATATTCAAAGGAATGAGGTTTTACTTCCCCATAAAGTAAACAAATTGGTTGAAGTGTTTGACATTAATCCATGGAAGACATAAGGCTATGTGAAAATTATGGTGGATTATCTCCAGCCTGAAAATTTTGAAGAAACATGCACATCTAGTGGGGAACTGACACATTTCATCTAAAGGTTTGTCATAACATTGCACATTTCTAGAATCTCTCTTCCTGATGGTATAATACCTCCCTTCTCATCTCGCCTTACCAAGAAAAATTATCTAGAGCTTTTGAGGTTGATTTATACTCAGGGGCATGACAAAATTGCAAAGATGTTTCTATTGTTACTAGACACATAGGGCAATCATCTAATGGTTAAAATGAATCACGTACTCTATCAGTTACTGTAAAACTTTGTACATGTAATTATTTTAATCATTTCACCATTTTTAATCATATTTGTTGTACTTGTAAATAGGGTAATTTTTGGAAAATGTACCACGATTTCACGTGACATTTTTTGTCGAACGATCAACATTACATGAGTAGCTTTAAACAAACAACACCAACTCAAAAAAAGGAATGTACCTGTATAAGAAACCAAAACCATTTGAACTATTAAATGAAAATGTCATCCGTTTTTTATAATGAAAGATGAACTTACAGTGACTACAAAACAAAAACGAGGAAACTCTGAACGTCTTCACCCCAACACCCCAACACGGGAGACAACAACTAACCCAATGTGTTTATGCTTCTTTCAAAATTATATGCTAAATTACATATCTTACATGATAAAAGTCATAACTTACATGAAATTAATGTTTTATTGTTTACACATTCAGATGGAGCAGCCACTTTTATCTTTCCAGGAGACGCACGTGTCGCGCGATGTGTTGGCGCGACGACCTGTTAGACATCTTCATGTTCGGAGAGCGCACCGTTTCTATCATGAGGCACCGCCGACAGCTATTTGTCCATACCTTAGACGTGCAGGCTTTTATGGATTCGCTATGTGTGACTTCAAGACCATCGACCATCATTTGATAGCTGCATTGGTTGAGAGATGGCGGCCAGAGACACACACATTTCATCTCCCAGAGGGGGAGATGACTATTACATTAGAGGTCGTCGCCTACATGTTGGGGTTACCTATCCATGGAGATGCAGTTACGGGGGCCAGTACCGGCGATTGGGTTGCAGTCATACAGAGGCTGCTAGGCATTGATGTCATCGGCGCACGGGGTGTCCTCCAGGGTTCGCGCTTGCGAATGAGGTGGCTCGATCAGCATTTCGACGTCATTCCAGATGATGCAGACGAGGAGACGCTTCTTCAGCACACACGTGCATACATTTTGCGGCTGCTCGGAGGCATGTTGTGCGTCGACTACTCCACCGCTTTGGTACACATGATGTACCTCCCATTACTTGAGGATCTGGATCAGACTGCTACATACAGTTGGGGATCCGCTGTATTAGCACATCTGTACAGATCTCTCTACACCAGTTGTCAAGCCGATTCACATCAGATTGCAGGTTGCATGGTGTTAGTACAGATGTGGGCCTGGGAGCGTTTTCCACGCATCGCTCCTCGAGTTGTCGCACCGCTTGCACCGGAGCTACTTCAGGACTATCCTCGGGGACGATGGTATGTCTACATCATTACTTTCGGTTATTTAGTACTTTTGTTATTGTTTTTTATAAACTTACCGTAGGTTACTCTTTTTTCACAAGGTGGAGTCAGTCTCAGAAGTTTTCACATACTCCGAGACATAGTGTGCACAGCTTCAGACAGATATTCGATGCTATAGTGCCGGCTGATGTAAGTTAAACAGTACTTTTTTGTAGGAAAATTTGTTTTGTTATCACTATTTTAAGTTATTTCAATATAATCTCAGTAAAATTATCATGCTACTATATGACTTATTTTTTGAGTTTACATTTCAGGTTTCATGGACTCCTTATACAGGTTATGTCTACGCATCACTTCCACTATAATGCACATCTTTGGCTGGAGATCGTGCTGCAGTAGTACCACTCATTCACTTCCACATCGTTGAGTGGCACCAGCCAGACCGGGTCATGCGCCAGTTCGGTTTTATACAGCATATCCCCTTGGCACCACGACAGACTACCGAGTTACATTCGATTGTGCTTATAGGTAGACAGACGACAGACTGGCGACAACATCATGCATCTTATATCCAGCTTTGGGACAGGCGTGCACGATTCAGTATCTTTCCACAGGGATATATCACATCACACTCTCATTTATCTGATCAGGGGGATTATGCACACTGGTATCGACGACATACCATCATGTACCTTACACGTCAGGGGATTGGCATTCAGCGATTGGTATGTTTACTAAGATTTATTAATTTTGTTTAACTCATTTTTGATATTAATTTGATTGTCATTTCATTTGCAGGCAGACGCCATTGGTCAGCTTGCACATTCCACGCAGCCTTAGGAACATGCATATATTCTGCGGGAGGTAGTTCATCGGGATGTGGTGGCTCTATTGGATCATCTCTGGTTGATACGTGATAGTTTTTTTGATGAGGATCCACAGATATATCCTGATCCATATCTTCAGGCAGAAGCACCTGAGGATGACGATGTCTCTGCTATGCCTGCTGAGGAGGATGCACCGCCACCGCCGCCGCCAGCTAGACGACAGAGACGAGCACATCCGGGGGGCAGAGGCGACCACATCGACATCCGAGAGCGGCTCCTACAGATGTCGTCGCACCACAGACAGACCATCTCGCCCAGCCGACTGATGATTTTGCACAGCAGGGAGACATTTATATACCGCATATAGCGTCTCCGCAGACTACTGTGGACTTCGATCTGGGTGCAGTCACACAGCTTATGGCGGCCCCCTCTCCTCCCGACGAGGCCTTCTTCAGTACCCCATTTCTACCATTTGTAGGAGCTTCAGAGCCATATGTCACCCCATATGGTTTTGGGGCATCCTCACATGATTTTGGGGCGTCCTCAGATGATTTTGGTCAGTCCTCTACACAGCATCATGAGGAGGCACCAGAAGCACTGGAAGAGGAGGAACCTGTAGAGAGGACACCGGAGCGACATGGACGTCGGACGCGGAGAGGACGTGACATTCAGACACCGCGTTGTGGTACCAGAGGGCATCGTCGTTGATGTTTTTGGATGTGATGTTGTATATATTAAAAAACTTATTCACTATGATAAGTAATTTTTGTTTAAGTCAAACAAGAAAATCAAAAATCTATTAAATAGAAACTTATTTCAATTAACTATTAAATTATAAAGTACAGGTACAATATAAACAAAATTTGTCACAGCGAGTTAACCATTAATAATTAATAATTATAATGACAAATAATAATTAATAATTATATTACTAACTAATTAATTATTGTATTAAAATAATAATATTTTATAGACGTTTAAAGTCACATAGTTGAAACATTTTTAAGTTACAACTAGGTGGTTTTGAAAGCCTATAAAATATTTTCTATCGACATTTTTTACGTAATTTTTTTATTTTCATCTATTCAGTATATGTTTAATCCAAGTTTCAAGTTTCATTCATATTGGTCATATGGATTATGTTTTATAGACGTTTAAAGTCACATAGTTGAAACATTTTTAAGTTACAACTAGGTGGTTTTGAAAGCCTATAAAATATTTTCTATCGACATTTTTTACGTATTTTTTTTATTTTCATCTATTTAGTATATTTTTAATCCAAGTTTCAAGTTTCATTCATATTGGTCATATGGATTATGTTTTATAGACGTTCAAAGTCACATAGTTGAAACATTTTTAAGTTACAACTAGTTGGTTTTGAAAGCCTATAAAATATTTTCTATCAACATTTTTTACGTAATTTTTTTATTTTCATCTATTCAGTATATGTTTAATCCAAGTTTTAAGTTTCATTCATATTGGTCATATGAATTATGTTTTATAGACGTTCAAAGTCATATAGTTGAAACATTTTTAAGTTACAACTAGGTGGTTTTAAAAGCCTATAAAATATTTTCTATCGACATTTTTTACGTAATTTTTTTATTTTTATCTATTTAGTATATTTTTAATACATGTTTTAAGTTTCATTCATATTGGTCATTTAGATTATATTTTATAGGCTTTCAAAGTCACATACTTGAAACATTTTTAAGTTTCAAGTAGGTGGTATTGAAAGACTATATGTTTAACAATATTTCATTTTTTTTTATAAATAGTTACTTATAACTATGTAAATATATACATGTATAAATATATAATTATACATATACAAGTATAACTATAATTACAATATAATTCTAAATATAATTATAAATATAATTCTACACACACACATACACACACACACATATATATATTTATATATGAATATTAAATATATTTATAAATAAATTTTAAATATATATGTAACAATATTTTCATAATTATATATTTTAAATATATTCATATTCATATAATTATAAATATTTATATTTAAAGATTAGTTTATAATTATATAATTACAAATATATTTTTTATTTAAAAAATATATATAAATAGATTTATATTTATAAATATTTATTATTAATTATATATATACATAATTATATTTATACACACACATATAATTATATATATACATAAATATAATTTCATAATTATATAATTATAAATATAATAATAATTAATTTAGCATTTTTAAATACATATTTATAAGATTATTTTTAAAATTTTATTTATTTATTTTGAAATTATTTATTAAAAAGAGATGAGGTGGAAAAAAACTAAAACAAAAAAAAAAGAAAACAAAATTTTATTTATTTATTTTGAAATTATTTATTAAAAAGAGATGAGGTGAAAAACAATTAAAAAAAGAAATAAAACAAAACCAGAAAAAAAAACTAGAAAAAAAAGGGTGGCAAAGAACCACTTGAAGTGGCGCTAGCCACCTGAGTTGTTGAGCGCCACTTCAAGTGGAGCTCAATAAACCCTTTTACCTAATTAATCTAAACCTAGACCCATTTTAATTAAAAAAAAACCATCCGCCTAAAAAACCCAATCTCAAGCCAGCAGCACCACCAGAGAGAGATTAGGAGACAAAAGATGGAGGGGGAAGGCACCGGAGTCCTCCACCATCCAAATCACCACCGACGAATACCCATGAATGAGCAGGGGAAGGGGTAGATGCCGCTCCCGAGATCTCCTATTCCACTGTTTTCAGTGGAGTATTTTTTAGGGTAGCATCTAACAAAATTATGCATCAGATTCCCATGCATGGTCAACAATGAAGGCACATCCTCCAAGGAAGGCACCGAGTATCCAGGAGTGGGATCATATACCAACCCCCGCTGATTCTATGTGAACATCTGATAAACCCCTCATACAAAACTATTTAGTTAGTAACATCTATAAATAAATCAAGTTTTTATAATGGTGAGATTTAGGATTCAAATTCCAAATTTTCATCTCCTCGTACAAATTCAATCATCCTAACTCCACAACATCAAATTTTATGATCTCAACTTATGTTGTACACCAATAACTAAATTCATGTTTAATACATTCATCTGTGGAACTTATTCCATAAATTTTTTTTCATAAAATAATGAATCAATTTCCATTATTATTTACCATAACATCTTAAACTCAATTTGGATAATTTCATATTCACTTAATAATTTACCATTTAATCATTCTTTTAGTGAATAATTTTATTCACTTTCTCATGGTAAAAAATGAATTTAACCTTTGAATTCTTCTTTACCATCACATAATCTAAACACTTAATTATATGAAGTGAAGATCACTTTTGGATAGTATAATATTTTAATTCATTACTTTTAACTTCATAATTCCTAACATGTTATCACTAGCCTCTTATAAACTATATTCTCTAAAGAGTATCATGAAAATAAATGACGACTCCTTTGTGTTTGGAAATAAATCTTATTTCCTAGGAATATTCAAAAATTAATCTCTTGATTCCACAAGAAATTTTTTATTCTATATGTTTGGAGAATATTCTATTAAATAGAGGACTATTTATGAAAATATTCCACTAATTGGTGGTGAGAAAATCTTCCCCGGTATTATAATAAATATATGGATAAACACATTACCCTAGATAATTTTTTTTATCTGTTATACCTTCACAAAAAAAATATTATAAAATTTAATTAATCATAAACCATTTGAATACAATTAATCATATTATTTTCTTAATAATAAAATTTATTAATGAATAATTTATAGTACTAGATAAGAGAAAATATATAAATATATGAATCCTCTGCTTGCATCCTTGCTATAGTATGATAGAAATTTTAAAATCTTTCATATACGTATCAAATCCTCAACTATGGTTATTATATATAAACCAGATACCTTGATTCATTTATGGACGTTTTCCCAATGGAAATCCCCAATATCTAATCAACACAACGACGTTGATAAAATCTCTAGATCTAAATCCCAAATACAAAATAAATATAAAAAACATCTGGATCTCATAAATATATATATACATCAACAATCCTAGATCTATATCTCATCAAATAGTTTTAGATCCGAGGAAATATGGGATATCTTCCGTGAAAATATCATGGAATGATACATCGGGAGAAAAGTATATCATCATTTAGGGATTTCGATCTCGAAGAACGGTGTTCGTAAGGCCTTGGTATCCCTCTAGGTTGATGGGAGAACCTTTATTTACACTTAGGAATGTAAAATTACATGTTATAGCCACATAAGAGGTGAAATAGGTTATTAAAAGTTAAAAACGAGTGATATCTACAATTTTAGGATTTCACTATCGACCCTCACATGATTTATTTGCACGGTTAGACAAATAGTGTTCTAAACGTGCAGTAGCCATTGCGTCAAGGGGGCACTTCACATGACCACATCATATGACCTATCAATCTATGATTTAACTATGTCGAAGCTATTGCCTCAAAGACCATATATCACATAGTTTATCCTAGTTAACCGTACTATTTGTACAAACCATGATTCAACTGTGCACAACCTTTATTCTCCATGATTTTCTTATACTTTAGCCAAACCCACCCCATGTCTCAAATCCAATCAATGGTACTCATGTCAAAACAAAAAGAACATAAAATCATGCCTGCGATAACTCTAGAAAAGGTAAGAATCATACATCCGTGTATAATATGGATGGATTTTCATTACTCATATCGAAACCACCATTACATCTAATATGATAAATAACTGATCTTATCTAATCAAAATCATGACATTCTCCATGAATCTTAGTCAAATCAATGTGATTAGATGAATTCATATAAATGATTGGTTTTATAGAATTATATCAAATAGAACTCCCAGAATATATTAACATATATATTGATTTAGTTCTAGTTTTATATAGATAGAAAAAGTATAGTACATCGATTTAACCAACCAACTTTGGTTCTAAACATTTAGAATGAAACCAACCTCGATCAATAGATCCATAGATTTATCATAATATATATTTGATATTTTTATAATGTTAGTGAGTAGGATAATAATAATACCAAGCTAAAAAAATTCACATTAAATAATATATATATATATATGTATATATATATGGCCTAGTATTATTTTCAAGGTAAATTAATTATCCTATTATACTCCAATATGATAATTCAATACCAAAAAGTTCTTCATTATCCACTCATGGTCAGAAAAATATTTATCTTGATAAGGTTATCATAAAATAATTTTTTAATTAATGGATATTTTTTTCCCATAAAAATATTTGTAGGAATTTTTCATTATGTCAAGATTGAGGAAAAAATTCTAACTTCAAATTGTTCAATTTTAAATCCCAGGTAGTACCTTTTCATTCCAAATACTTTCATACCAAAATATAGTATTTTATATTATAATACATTATAAATTTCATCATGAGTCCAAACAATATTCAAATCATCAACATATACTAAAATAACCACAAATATATATCAAATACTCTTAATAAATACACATTGACAAATTGGAATATTTTTATAGACCACATTTTCTAAATATGCACTCAAATGGTTAGATAATATATTACCTAAAAAACTTATTCCATATAATAATTTATTCAACTTTATAGAATATAGATATAAATTTATTGAATATTTAGTTTGAATTTTGAATTCTTTTAGGATTTTTGTACCATCTCGTGTTTTGGATCGGATGAAATTACAAAGGGATTTTACTATTGTCATTTGGTGGATGGTCTATTTTGTATACAAAGATATGGATTTTAATTTAGTGGGTTGGAATAGCCAAACCTATTTATTTTTAGGCATGTTTCAAGGATTTAAGGGTCCATGGGGTGTTATGTCTGGTTTAGAGAGAGATAGGCCAAAGAAATCACTAGTTTTTGTGAGATGAACATGGTGCATGGTTTGTGTGAAACTATTTGGCCCCAAGCTGAAAACTGTGCAGATCAAACATAGGTATTGATGTGAAGAGAATAGTTTTTGCATGATTTACCAAAAACATTCACATTTTATGTGAGGTTAGTGATTCTTAGGTAGTATCTATGAACTATTCAGTTCATGGTTGTGACATAGTTCGGAAAACCATGTGAGACAACCTTGCAAGGTAGGGTTCTTAGATAGAGGGAGTCACACAGTTGGCACACTGTTTCGCCAAATAGTTCATCGGAACCATGTGAACTAGTATTGGGGTTGAAATTAACCTTTTCCATTAATTATACTTTAAACATATATTTCCTTTTCCGACTCTTCTTTATAGTGGGCTAAGGATGTATGGATCAGGATTTGTCATATATTCTTCATCTAAATCACTAACCCTTGGAATCATCAGATCCATAACAATAAGATCTTATATCCTCTATTAAATATTTTTTGAATCATTATACCTGTATTTCAGTATTTTTGTGCGATTCATATTCCCCTATTTTTCAGGGCATTCGATGGCTTCTTCGATTTCTTTAAAACCATGGAAAATCAAATCTTCATATCAGATGTGTGAGTCATCCTCAGGATTAATTTTTTGGTCTTTTCTCCTTCCCATAGTTTCATCAAATTTTAACTTATAGTTTGTCGTACTGTATTCCATATTCTTCCAGTGACACTTCGATTTTTATTTATTAAGTAATTGAAATGGTTTTCCATGACCAATGTGACTACTCCTTATAGAAAATACCCATTTGTGGGTCATTATCTTGGTCTTTGGACACCCCATTGGGTGTTCCAATTGTTAATTTCAATTTCCCATTCCTTAAATGGTTAAATCACCATGTGTGAGTTTATCCTTTGTAAAATCACTCAATCCCTTAATTTAACTATCTTAAATGGATGGCCTTGATATTTTCCATTGAGCTACATGCCTCAAACATAAAAATTTAATTTCTTAAGATTGATGCTTCATCCTAGCCTTGATTAATTGTTATTACATCGTATGGATGTCTATATTTATTTCTATAAATAATTCCTTTCAATTTATTCCTTGTTCCATATGATTTAATGGATTTCTCCCAATGACTTTCCCTAATCAACATAGTTATTGTAATGTACTTTTTTGAACTAGTGGGTTTTCCTTTTTCTAAACATGTTATTAAAGGAATGTTTAATTCAAATTTATTCACTTTAGAGATGATGGGGATTTAATGGGTTCCAACAAAAAGACCCCTTGGATGGGCTCTTATGACTTTTCGCTAGTATGTTAAATACATAGTAAACATGTTAATGGATATATCAACTATGCTTGGGATGGTCTTGCCAACAGTCATATAATATTACCTCCAGAAGAGTCACACCGGATCCCAAGGGGAGACTCCATGGATATGATCAATGGAACATTGGTCGTACTAGACCATGATAGAGACTCATACCCCTATGTGTGATAATAAGGAGGGACTCAGACGTCAATTCGTGCTGTTTTCTCACCATTCCTGGTGTGACCCTTGTGATTTCTTACATGAATCACCATGGATAGACTTATGTGGATTTAGAATCATGTCAATACCCTTGAGAAATACATGAAATTCATTCAAAATTGTCATGGATAGGCTCAAGGTTACCCTAAATATTTTATAAATAATTATGTATTTTTTTAAATATGTTTTCAATTGGATTAAATAGAATATAAAACTTTTCAAATAAAATGGATTGGTTCATTTGAATTGGAATGTAGGGGCATGTACCCCAATCCTAGTCACAAGCTTGGGGAAAATCCATCTATTTTCCCATTATCCCTCCCACTTTTCTCTTGTAGGTTTCATTGGTTTATATTCACTGGCTTAGGATGAAATAGGTATATTAGATGGGTCTCCATGAGGAACCCATTCTAATGTCTTTAATTATTTATTCTATAATGAATCTAAATTAATAAGGAACACTATTCATTTTATAGTTAGTGAATGGATTGACCTGGACACCATGGGTGATAGCCTACTAAGATTTATATATCACATCCTTCCCGGGATGCCATTACACGGGGTTACCAAAAGAGTTATACATGTTTTCAGGTTCTTGTTCCTTACTTTTGTTGTGTATTGTATTTGGGATTAAGGAGAATGGGACTGAGTTGGTACTCAGAATTCTCATGGAGACAACCCCTAGGTATTTTTATCCTTTTATTTATTTTTGTTGTATTATCATGTACCTTAATATTGTATTTTACTCCTAATTGTACATATAGCATCTCATAGACACACATGCATCACTATATAGTTGGCCATTGATAGTTATATTCAGTTTATATTTCATTTATATTCAACCTCTTTTTTATTTCTTTATTTTGATTCAAGGGTTTAGTATCCCCACCATACCACCATTAGACCCTTACAGCTAGTCGGCATCCTCTGGAATATGGGGTGATGTTCCTGAGGCCATGTCATGACCAATCCATCTACTAATATACATTCAGTTAAGGACAAGATATTACAAATTTGTATGAGGCCCATCTTTTTTTCATTGTATTACTATTTTAGATTGGTAGATAGGAGACTAAGAGTGTGTATGGGATTGGTAAATAGTTGTTCCTAGGAGTGATCAACCCGCATTTGGGGGAAAGTCAATGTGTCTAGGGATGGTATTGTTATTGTTGTAGATTGTTGTTACAGTTGATTAGTATTTCACATTGAGTAATTGGTGTGTGTTCTGCTTCTTCATAAAATATGATATTTAGAAATTACCAATGGCCGGACTCAGCAAGGAAAAAGCATTACAAGAATCATGATTGAAACATAGGAATTCAAGATCCATGGATATTCTAGGCCATGTATATTGCATTGTTAGGCTACTTGAAACTGCTAGTGTTCCATGCTTCCATGTTAATATCCATAAATCCTTATGTTTGTTTTTCTGTTATCATGCTTAGATATAACTTTAATACTCAATCGGATATTAAAGTATTGACATAAAAAAAATGGTGTGAGAGCGATTCTGAAATTTATAATGTGTATGGAAACTTTATAAATCTTAGAATGGTTCCCCCATGTAATTGAACCCATATAGATTCACTTTATATATTGAATGCATGATGTATAAATTTTATTATTATTGTTTTTTTTTCATTTCTAATAAAGAGTGTTGCGGTTAGATGGGAAACATTTGTAATTTTGTAAAGTGTATGGGTGCTTTATAAATTGACTAGTGGTAACCCATACATCTAAACCATCTATTAAGAGATTGTATATTTGTTTTGAAAAAATTTGTTAAATAATTTTTTTAATTTGACATTGAATGGAATGGTTTCTGTTATAAGGCCTTGTACCTCTATTATTTTCAAATTGTGACCCGTTTTTATATATCTCATTAATGTACAATTTTACCTAAATAGGTTAGTTGGGGCATGTCCCTTATATAATCAAAAGATAAATATTTTTTAAATGATAAAATTTTAAAATTATCAGATGGTTTTAATTGATCATAAAATGAAATTACATGACACTAGTAAGTTGCCTTTACTTTTATGTTCCATAGTATTAAACCCCAATGGGGGTATGTTTATGCTATATAAGGATGGACATTGAATCTGTATGCTCATATGAAGGTACCTAAATATAAGGTTCCTCTTTAGTTAATGTAATACCTTTTTAATCTTCTTGAGTTGTTTTGGATGAGTCCTTTTAATAAATGAGTGGTGTTTAAAATGTGTTTGTGTGATAAAATGGCCTAATTGTACCAGGATATCACTAAATAATAGTGCTTAAAATGGATGTTTAACATAACATAACTATTTATCCTTGCATAAGTAATTATATTCTGTTTCCTTATGAGTTTTATTGGCCATTCATTAAATATGCACCTTGAAAAAGTGTTGAATTAATTTGGATTTGGATTAATACCATGAAAATGGATCATTGATTTGTTTTACTATCCTTAACATCATGTTACGTTATTTTTAATCATTCTTGGTTTTTTCCTTGAAGTAGAAAATCAGCGTTTCCATTGGGTTATTGCTTACTAATTTTGAATCTAAATGATTGGATTTTAACCTTATTGCCCGTTTATAGGTGTGACCTCATTTTGGGTCAATTTTTTCAACATCAGTAAGGGTATAACATTTTTTAGGTAGTGCCATAGTATCATTAAAACCCTTTGTTACTTCATGCGAGAAATTTCTCTTATGTGGTACTGTTAGAGTACCATAGTCCAATGTAGGACTTCTAGTTTCTAAAATAACACCCAGGTATAGATGGGTGGTCATGTGTTTATTGACCCTTAAGATGAGTGTGGGAATTCTAAAATTCACATTTCAAGTAGGCTGGCCATGGAAAGGCGATGTTTAGATACTTATTGGGTTGTGAGACCCTTATTTCTTCCTTTTCGGTGTTATATAACTCGTAAGGTCATTAGTTTGTTTTATAGTCATATGAGTAATGTGAATATTGGGTTAATCCTCAATGTGATCCATCATATATATGAATGTATATGGATCTTAATCCTATGGATAGAATCAATGATGTGTTTCTTTTATCTGGTAATTTCAGGGTAGTATGCATTGATATACACCGTACTCATCATCTTTTCAAATCGTGTAGTGAACCGTGTATGTTCAGTGTTTCTCATTTACATTTTGATTTGTTACACTTTCAATTCTAGTCATCTCAAGAGTAGAGTGACTTGGGAATTGATAATGATCATGTATCATTCTAATGATTGGGGTGATGTTCAATGGAGAATCAGGTGTTTTCCATGTCGGTCAGTTGTTTTGGATTTTATGCATTTTTCCTTGATTTGTGGTAATATGACATAAAGAAGAATAACATGTCCATCTTGGTGTGAATATAATATATCTATCTTGAGTGGATGGTTGACTCCTTCTCTTTAGAGAAACACTTTCTGAAAGGGTGATATCCAAGTCCAGGAATCACAGTCAGGAGTCAATAGAGCATGTGTCATGGAATGAGTCCCCTCCTAGTCAGGTCTAACTACTAAGGACACTCCAAAGTTAGGTACAGTCACATATTTGTTAGTTATATGTGTCATCCTAGAAGAAGAAACATAACCAAGAGGTACTTTCTTAAATGGTCATCACTTCACTTGGTCTCCCCTAAGGTTGCTAAGTTGTGATCATGTTAGTGATTTCTAGGCACCACAAAGTCGAGTGGTTTGTTTTTTATAAAACCTTTGTAAAAATTGTTTTTTAGAGGTGTACCTTGAAATCAGTGCTTAAGAATGCAGTAATGTCTTATGTGGTAAAGGAATCACGGTCGGGTGATGGTGATGCATCATCATAAGTAGCTGAGATCATCTAAAGAATTCATCTTGTGGTGGTTTGACTGACCTTCTATTTGTATTGTTGGTTATAAATTTTTTTGATCATTAAAGTCATTTCATATTTAATGTGTAAAAAGTGTCTCATATCCATTTAAATTATCGTTAAAAACATTTAGTGTACTCTCTTCAATAAGGAGACCATGTCCGCTCTCTAGGTATCGTATGAGTACAATGAGAGACCATTTTTATTACTCCACACAGAGGTTTTAAAACATTATTATATTTTTTGAGTGGTTTCTTCCAGAGTACGCTCTTGAAGGGTAGTTTTTTATGAGGTATTGTTAGTATTGTGTGATATATGGGTTTCCAAGTAGGAACACCATGTATGAACCCATGGAAACCATCTATTTTCCTCTTTACTTGGATTATATGTGGATTCTGCTTTAGTTTCAATCAATGTTATTGATGTCAGTTCTTTGACCTTGCAACACCATACCTCTTATAAACACCAAATGTTGTTTTCCTTGGATTTGTTCCTTTGATTCCAGTTGTTGACTATGAGGTTACACCATATTTTTATCCAGGATTGAAAAGAGTGTTTTTACCTTGTTGATACTAAGATTTTGGGTCGAGAAATGTTTCTAGGATCATGCATATGAATTATAGAGTAAGTGGAATTTTTTTTAGAGTTATCCCTGGAAGTTAGTTACAAGATTTGATTAATGTGCTCTATGAAAATATCGGGTCTTATTTTTTTAAATGCATCGGGTTTAGCCTTTGAAGATGCTGGTAATATAAGCATAGATTTTCTATAATGGTTTGTTGGTAGTGATTTAACATTTCAGCCCCTATTTTTTAAAAATAAGTTCGGTTTCTAATTGTCCATTTGATTTAATCCTATCTCATTTCATGAGCCCAATTGAAATGTTATGGGCATGTTTTGGAAATCAAATTTGACAGTGAAGATATTGTGATTCAGAGGTGGCCCTTATATTACTAAAGCTATTGTGGAAGCACCACTTTCTGGTTGGTTGAAGATATAATGTAATGATTATATATCATGTTGGATGGGCTCTACCATTCTTTGTATCAATGTTTAATCTTGGAAAAAAGAATTTTATTTAGTTTATACAGTTTCAGTTCCATGTGTTATTGTGATACTTGAAGGTGCATCGGGCATTTAGAAATGTAACCCGACCGTATTAAGGGGACTTCAATACCTAAGTAGGTTTAGGGATTTTATCCTAATTTTCCCAAAGATTATTTCTGGGACAATTTATAATTTAGGGAAATTATATAATCCTATGTTTTGGACCGGATGAAATTACAAAGGAATTTTATTTCTAGCATTTGTTGGATTGTCTATTTTGTAAACCAAGATTCATATTTGAATTATATGAGTTGGAATAATCGAAAGTGTTGTTTTTCGATGTGTTTCAATAAATGAAATTCCATCGAGTGTTTCATAGTGTTTCAGGAGTGATAGGACGAGGAAATCACATGTTTTTGTGGAATAAATAGGGAGAATGGTTTGTTTGAAACTATTCAACCCCATGTATCAAACCATGCATCTACAGTAGGGGTTCATATGTTAATCACACATGGTGTGCATGGTTCATACAAATCCTAGTACTTTTCATCATTATTAGTATCACATAGTTAGTAAATATTCAAAATTCAACGCACATTTGGGGAATGTTTTGGAAAACTATGTGGGACAACAATCTAATGTAGGGTATTGAGAAAGAAGGAGTCCCAAAATTGGAAAAGAGTTTGGCCAAACCGTGTGGCCAAACATGAGATCCAATTTTGAGGGCTAAAATACTCTTTTCTTACTTATTTATCCATTTAATGTCTCTTTCCTACCCCTCATCCTCATTTCTTGTGGGCTCTGCATCCATACACACATGGAGCTCTCCCCCTTCAAGAGTAAGGGATCATGACTTCTCTTTAGTTCATCGTCTGAATAACTCACTATCAGAAACATTGGGTCCATAATTGTATTATATTTGATCCTTTATTACATATTAAAAGGATATTTCTCCATCCATTGTGTTATTTTCCTGAGACTCATTTTCCCTATATTTTGGGTGTCAAATTATTTCTTTCATATCATCTAAATCGGACCTAATCAATGCTTCATATCCGATGTGTGAGTTATCCTTGGTATAAGGTAGGTGGTCTAGGCTCATTATAATTGTTTCATATCATTTTAAATGATTCTTTGTTGTACCAAACACTAGACCCATATCGGTACCATTTATTTTTTCCTAATAAATTAACTAAAATGGTTTTCCATGACCTATGTGAACTATCCTTATAGTGAAACTCACATGTGGTTCATTCTCTTGTCCTTTTTCCCATACATTGTGTGATCCCACTAATAATGGATATTTTCCCATTCCTTAAATGGTTAAATCATAATTTGTTATTATCTCCCTTATTAAATAACATAATCTCTACATCGAACTAAGATAAATGGATGGACTTGTGATTTTCACTTGAGCTTCATGCCTCAAAATTTATTATTTAATTTCTTATGATTGATGCATCTCCCGAACAATGCTTAATTATTATTCACATTGCATGGATTATCATGATTATTTTTCTAAATCTATTATTTCCATCTATTACTTGCACATTATGAATTAGTGAATTTTTTCCAATGCCATTCCTTGACCAACATTATTATTATAATTTAAATGATTGAAATAAAGGGGTGGTCATTTCCTAGAAAAGATACAAATGGATTGTTTTATTTTAATGTCTTCACTTTAGAGTTTAGGGTAAAATACGGTGTTATTAATTGAGGAACCCTTGGATAGACTCTTGTAGCTTCATGCTGGTATGTTAAATTCTTATTAAACATTATGGGGGAGATATCAGTTATTCCTATGAAGTGGTCATTGTGTATTATATAGTTTTACCTCTATAAAAGTGAAACCAATTCCCTAGGGGAGTCTCAATGGATGGGATCGATAGAATGGTGATTGTACTAGGGTAGGAGAGTGAATTAGAACCCTATGTGAAATACCAAGGATATACTTGGAGGCCAGCTCGTGTTATTTTCTCCCCATGCATGGAGTGACCCATGGTATTTCTTATATGGATCACATTGGTAGGAATTCCTTGGATTGGGACTCATGTCAATCCCCTAGAAAAATTAATGGAATTACTTATAAATTATCATGGATGGGATATGGGTGAATCTATATATTTTATAAAGAATACATGAATTTTTAGAAATGTTTTAAAATTTAATTAAAGAGAATATCAAAATTTTCTAAAATAATCGAATGGGTCGTTGGAATTGGAATGTAGGGACGTGTCCTCCAATCCCAGTGTCAACATTGGGGAGAGTCCAACTCTTTAACCCTTAATACTCTCATTTTACCCTTTAAGGTTTCATTGGTTTAGATTCAATAGCTTAATCCAAATTAGGTAGAGTGGATGGGTCTCCAAGTGGAACCCATTCCAATGTGTACAATTATTAATTCTATATTTCATCTAAATTAATAAGTTAGAATTTTAATTTTATATTTAACTAATGGATTGTCCTATACACCCTAGTTTCTATCCTACTAGGATTTATATCACACACCCAGATCGGGACACCATTAAACTACAATACCCAAGAAATTATACATGTTTACAGGTCCATTAACCTTTATTGTGTCATAAATTTTAATTAGGAGTGAAGAGAATAGAAATTACATGGTACTCAATCTGATCAAGGAGAAGACAATTGGATATTGTTTATTATCTTTAATTTATTTTGTTTTTACTTTTCTATACCTCTCTGGTGCATATTTATCCTTATTTTACTTATATAATATCATGGAAACACATAAGTCAATGTAAAATTTACCCTGGATGCTTAGGTTATGTTGATATAACATTTATCTTCTATTGCTTTGTCATTTCATTATTATGCTTCTCATGCTATCCGATGACTTTATTATGATAATTTCATTGTTCCAATATGATCTTTAGGATATAGTCTCCCCACTATACAACCATTATACCCTATCTTCATGTTGGCATCCTTTGCTATACGGGGAGGCACAGTTTAGGCCATGTGGCGAACTATTCGGCTTTTGTTCTACAGTCAGTATGGGTGGGATTTTACAAAGTGGTATCAGATCCATTGTTTTCCTTTGTATTACTATCTTGGGTTGGTAGATAGGATACATGGAGTGTGTATGTTCTCTGTAAATAGTCATTCTTAAGAGTGATCAACACATATATAGTGAAAATTTCATGTGGATAGGGATGGTATTGTCATTTATGTCACTCGTTGTTACAATTGATTATGATTTCACCATGAGTAATTAGTGTAATTTCTCCTGCATATTATTTTTTGAGATTTAACCATTACCCTTAGCCTGGTATAGTATAGATAAAGCATTACATGCACCATGATATGATCATAATAATTCATTGGACTTTCTATGTAGATTTAATTGTTAAGCTACTTGATACTGTTAATGTTCCATGCTTCCAACTTAACTTCCATAAAACCTTGAATTTATTTCTTTCATAGATTGATTCGTTATATTTTTAATAATCAATGGGTAGATAAAGAGTTGGAATAAAACTATTCATTATGGGAATATATTTACAATTTATAAGGTGTATGGGTGTTTTAAAAAATTTTGAATGGTTCTCCCATGTCATAGAACCCTTGTAGATGCACATTATACACCGAAGGGATATTGTATAAATGTTAATGTTGTTGAATTCTATTTCAATAAAAATAAAAATAATTTTTGTTTCATTGGAACTATCTGAAATTTTTAGTGTATGGGAAATTTATAAATTGATAATTTCTAGCCCATATAAAAACCATCTATTAAGATGTTGTATATATATATTTTTAATTGTTGGTCAAATAGATGTCATTTAATTTTACCTTAAATTAAATGGTTTCCTTTGTAAAGGTGTTTACCTCTATTATTTTGGAATTGTGACCCAATAGAATAAATTTCATAAATATAAAACTAGACCCAAGTATGTAAGTTAGGGAATGTACATTATTTAATGAAAAATGAATGATGTTTTAAATGATTGATGTTTAAAAATATTCAAATTGTTTTAGTTGAACATAAAATAAAATTTCTGAACTGAATAAAGTCATATTTACTTCTATGATCCTTAGTATTGAACCCCACAGGGGTATGTTCGTGGTATATAAGTATGACATTCATTGTGTTCCTTTATGTGGTGGTCCCTCACTAGAATGTACCACTTTAGTTAATGGAAAAACTTGTTAATATTACTAAGTTGTTTCTGGTGAGGCCTTGTAATAAATGAGTGTTGTTTAGAATCTTTTTATGTGATAACTTAGAAAATAAAATTATTGGATGTGACAAAATAGTAATGTATAAAAATTATTTTAATATAACTTACCTATTTTTAAATGTGGCTATAATTTTATTCTTTTTAATTATGATTGGTTTTATTCATTCTTTAAAACCAAACCTTGAAATGGTTTAAGAATTAAATGGAATTCAGTTTAATGCCTTAAAAATGGATCCTTAAGTGGTGTATGTATCCTTAACCCACATTTATGAGTAGTTTTAATCCTTCATTATTTTTTCCCAGAAATGGAACAAGATAATTTCCATAGGTTTCTTCCTTTCATAGTCTAAGTTTAAATGAGAGGCCTTTAACCATAGTGACCCTTTATAGGCATGACTTCAATTTGGGTCAATGATTTCCTATTTGATAAGGGGCTAGCCCATTTTCAGTATCACCCTCAGATCTTTAAAACCATATTATTGTTTCATGCGATTATTTTCTCTTATGTGCTATTTTTCAGGTTCCATAGTCCCATTTAGGACTCTTAGTTTATAAAAAACAACCTTTTTGAGATGGGAGGTCATGTGTTATCTGACACCTTATAAGAGTGTGGGAAATCTGAAATTCTCTATTCAAGAAGTTTAGACATTCCGAGGACATTTTTGGCTGCTAAGTGTGTCGTGTGACCCTTATTTTCTTCCTTTTCAGTGTCACATGACTCGAGAGGTCATCATCTTGATATACAGTAATATGAGTAATGAAACTCATGGTTTAATCTTCAGTTTGGGATATCTGATACATTAATTAATATGGTCGATAAGACAATGTATAGTTTCAATTAATTTTATTTTAATCATGTCATATTAGGGTAGTATGCATCGACATACAGGTTATCCATTATCATATTAAATAGTGAAATTAATTGGGTATGTTATGTACTTATCATTGTAGTTGTCAGTTCTTAAATTTTGAACATCATCCATCTCTGAAGTAGAGTGATCTGGGCGTTGATAATGGTTTTGGTTCTTCCCAATGTTTATGATGTTGTTTTATGGAGAATCAAGTTTTATATATAATGATCAGTTGTTTTGGATTTTACACCTAATGACTCGATTTGTTAGAATGTGACTTGGATAAGAATCACTTGTCTCTGTTTGTGTGAATCGAATCTAAAAATCTTGATTAGTTGTTTATCTCTATCTCTTTAGTTTAACTGATAATTAAAGTGTGTTATCTATGTAGTGGAGTCTTAGTTGGTAGTCAATGGAGCATGTGTGGATGAATGAGTCCCCTCTTTGATAGGCCCTCTAACATAGGACACTCCAATTGTGGTAAGTGTCACATCTGTTCTAGTTAAATGTTTCCTCCAAGTAGAAAACACATAACCAATAGGGACCTTTTTGAATGGTCATCACTTCTCTTGGTCTCCCTTGGGGATAGTAAGCTGGGATCATGTTAATTATTTAGAGGCATTATGATATTAAATGGTTTTCAATGGATACTATAACGCCCCGACCCCAGAATCCCAGAGTCGGTGCATTATTACGTATCATTGGCATGATCACAAAAGTTCATATCTCGAAAGACCAATTAGTTTAGTAGCCTTGGAAGTACTAGATACATTCATAAGGTTTACAATACATGATAAAGTGAAAAACTAAAACAATATAGTCTCTATAGTCCACACTCTTATCCTTTCAGACTATCCCTACAGGTCAGTCATAAACTACTTCTTCACATCCTGGTAAAAATAAAACATAGAAAGGGGTGACCTTAGATGCTCAGTAAGGATAACAATATAGCAGAAACATTTATAAATAAGCATAAACATTTAAGGCAATGTATAACTAAAACAAAAGCCTTTTAAACATGAACTTCAACACAATATGGAAAAAATAAAATTAAGTAATTCCATTTACTTATTCACATGAATATTCTACTAGTCGAATAATCACATGCAATATCAATAACCACTTTCATAATAACGGAATTCATAATTCCAGACTATCATAACCACGTATCCAAGGTCTCGTGCCAAGACTACAAATATGATTTTTTCAAGGCCTCGTTCCAAGACACTAGTTTGTCTCATGAGACATACCGATGCATCAAGGAGCTATAGCGGGCTCCACCCATCACTTACTAAGTCCAATTCATTCCTCATATGAAAATTTTGAAACATAACATAAACATTCATATTGAAACTAGCATACCAAATTTCAATAATTTATCCACATACCATGAATTTTATAAAAATAACACATCCACAGTCAAACATAACTCATTCAATACCATATGGAAGATTTTTTTGTAACAGATTAACCACAATAGAGAATAATGAAGGATATTGACATAGATGAAAATAATAATCAAAACTATTTGAGAGAAATATCTCCATTTTTCTTGAAATCATTTAAAAGTCACACTATTTGTCAGGAAGTCATTTGAAAATAGATTTTTGAATCAAAGTGTCCCATACCACTTTGAAACTTTTAAAAGGAATTTTAATTTTAAAACATTAATGTCAGTATAAATAAATCCTTAAAAATATTTTTTAAGAAATCGACATTAATGAAAAAGATTTATAATAATAATTATTTTAAACATTTAAAATGATATTTTACTTAGAGTTACTAACCAAAATAGAGACACTTGGATACAAATAATTGAGGAAATCAATAATTAATAATATCATGAGAATAAATGGATTCATGATATACTATGTCAAAGTACATTATATACACCACATAAAAGTGATTTGGTGTATAACAATAAAGAAGTCTCAATGGAATGTAAATTGAGATGAATTCTCTTATAAAGACCATATCCTTAGGTTAAGGATAAATAAAAGACATAATTATGTGTTAAAAATATAAATACACTCAATATGATTGGATATTTAGTGTAAATCAATTATAGTACATTCACACATATTCTTGTAAAAACAACACTAATGAATTGGATACTTAACTCAACAAATGGAGATTGAGTTAAAATTTACTCTTATCAAGTTCATATCGATGACTTGAGAAGTTATAAATGGAGTGATTATGTGTATTAAAAATTATATCCACATAAAGGGGAGTGTAAATTATGACATAAGCAAATGAGTAGTGATTCCACACATAATCTTGGAGTAAAATAATCAATGATGTATGCGTAAAGCCGAATGAGTGGAAATTTAAATTTCAAATACCCTTATCGATTTTATAACATAAGAAACATACACACATGAAATAAGGATCATACAATGATTATGTAAATATCCATAAATTAAAGTATATAACACAATGAATACAATCATGGGCAGTACACACACCACATGCAATAAATAACTGGTGAACAATGGAAATCTCATGGAATTAAAAGTGAGATAAGAAACCCCTTACTTTGTACTTTTTCCTTGGTTGACAGTAGGTTAACATCCTGTATAATGGTGAAATAATTTTTATTTAATTATACAAAAATAATTTACATTAATATTATATCATATATGATCTTTTAACATTGATTTGTTAATAATATCTAAGTATTATCGTCATTTTGGGTGTTAATGGATTTGTTTTCCTTTATATTATTTGTTATGCGAGCCGTATTTGTTATGGATGTGATGTATCTTATTCATATCCATAATTATATCATGTCTCTAAAAAAATTTATTCATCAAATGAAATTTAGTCTTGAATGTATATGATGGGGAATGAATCTCATCGCATTCGTGGAGACGGTAATCTGTACGTACGCACAAGCGACAATATCAATCTTTTTATATTAAAATAATATATAATTGGATGATATATCATATATAAAGAATCATTATAATGTTATATTTATTATTTACATGAATTATACATCATTATTATACCCATCTAAATAATAATATATTGAATAACAATTACACCGCAACGTGGATACGGTAGGCCGTACGTACACATGTATGGTGACATGTCATTCAAGTGATAGATAGAATAATGAATTTTCGTTATTCCATAATTATAATAACATCACATTATATATAATATACTGGATTTATTATTTTATAATGGAAATAACTAGTAAAGAATAAGTTGAAGAAGAAAGGAACTTTAAAGAGGGTGGTGAAGACGTTACCTCTTCTTCGGGTTCTTCCTTTTGATTTGATCAAAAGGGATCCATAGGTTGGCTTTCAGATTAAACTATGGCCTATAAGATTATGTGATCAAAGTTGGGAGGATATTTGGGCAGAGGTTGGCCGAGAAAAAAGGCTTTGAAGGTGTGAAGAATTGGTTAAAAGGGGTGTCCTTTTATACGGGGGAGGAGGGGCTCTTTAGGAAAAACTTAATGTATTATTTTATAATAAATTCCTATTCGGTTTCTAATGGCTCAAAAGTGGATTATTAAAATCCTGAGGTGGGTATGGGTTGAAATAATTTCTACCAATAGATTTTAGACAGGTTTGGGTCATTATATTAACCTTATCTTTTAGTTTTAACTCTTGGTTAATTAGTTTGACACTTACCATGTCACTTTGTATTTTTATATTATATAGTTAATAAACTTATTATATACCTTTAATCGACCCCCAAGTGGTCCATTAATGATACACCTATTTTGATACAAGTCCTTTGGTCGAACCTTAGATTTTTAGGAATTTAATATCAATTAATAATATAATATTTGTTTTAAAAACACTTTTATTTCAATTTTGACACTATTTGGTATTTGATTTTTGTGAAAATCAAAACAGTATGATTACTTCAAAAAAAGTTAATAAAATAAATCTTAACATTTCATATTAACCAATAAAATTCTTGGAATTCATTAAAAGTCTCAAATTATATTTATTTGGGTATTTATAATATCAATTATTTTAATAATTCATTAATAAGGTAATTACTGCATCATCATTGTGACATAAATAAATTAAATTATTTAATGTCTAAAAATTATAAATAAAATACCATTATTTATAAAATCTTATTATATTTTTAATAAATATTTATAGTCGAAAATATAACATATATAACCCTATGTAAAAATTGTTTTTCTAAAAGATATAGGCTTATGTCGTTTTTCAATTTCCTTTAACTTAATTAATATAAAGTGACATTATCACTTACAAGTGGATCCATGAGGTTACAAAATAGACCCAAATATTCCCATGGTCAGACATGTATCAAACAATAGGGTTAGGACACGTTTTAGGGTAAATTAATATTATTATAATATTATTGTTTACCCTTATTTAATGGATTTACCCTTTAACCATGGTAAATAATATATTTATCGAAGTAATTATTCAAAATGTCTAAAAATGAGAGTTAACTATTAACACAATTTGGAAATCCTGATTCCAAATATGGAATCCATTTTTCCAAATTCAAAACCCAGAAGTGGCAGAAATCAATTTAAAATTAATTCCCGCTGTCAAAACAAAAAGCGTGTTTTTTAAGAAATAATAACTATCAAAATATTGACACTTGTTTATGTCCAGTTTAAATGTTAAATTACGTCTAATCACTAAAAATGTATTAAATGGTAAAACTATATTCTAAATATACTTTAAAACCACTCAAAATCATAAATTTTCACTATTAATTATTTCAATTAAAAAAGTTGTTTTTATTTAAAATTTAATAATTTTCACTAATCATCAAAATATGAAAGTTATCCAAAAAGTACCAAAATTTCACCCTAAGATAATTTTGATATTCCAAATCCAAAAATGAAGTCCATTTTGAATGATAAAATTTATCAAATTTCAAAAAGTTGGCATTACTATTCATAACAGCTAGTTTTATTAGTTGTGGTGTGTTTTAGAACATGAAGTTGCGTACGACAAACGCTACTGTATTATTCAGCGAGAAGCGTACCGTGGAAGCTTGGGGTTTCACATTCTTTCCTCCTTCAATAAATTGTGTCCTCGCAATTTTTAAAATTGGGCATGGGAGTATAATGGAAAGTTTCACATTGAAAAAAGAGTCAATAAAACTATCACTTTAAAAGAAAGAGAAGTACAAAGGTCACCCGAGATAACATATACTAGGATTCCATGTAGAAAAATATGGATATGGATGATAAACTAAGTGTCATGTTCTGATGGAGAGGGATAGAAAACATGATCTGGAGAAAGTTAACAACACGAAAAGCACAAACTGGTGATGGGACAAACGGTCATTAGATTCCCAGTGGGAAAAGTAGACGAACAACATTATTATTATTATTATTTTTTTAAGTTACATTACATATAGATGAGGAATTCATTTCTGAGATTGAATAAGAACATAAAGAGATATACTTAATTTTTAATTAAACTTTCATTCATTAATAAATTTCTATTACTAACTCATTTTTAAATAATGAGTATTCCAGAAGACTTGGTCCCACTATAAGAGCTACAATAAAACTCTTATAGAATCACATGATCCACGAAGAATAAACTATCTATTTACCTTGTCTTTAGAGATTAATCAAAACCGAAATGGTTAGTATAAGATCTAATGATCCCCCAAAAGGTTATTTCATTAGATAAAGAAACACTAATCTTATTTTCTAAAATCAAACCAATAATACCCCAAAGTTAAATAAATAGAATTCAAAAAAGAATTGTCCTTAAAATCCTTTAATAAAATCCAAAATAATATTGAAACTCAAAACGTAGAAGAATTTGGTTATGTAGTCATCCACGTTAAATTGTATCTCCAAATGACATCAACTAATCTTAAAATCACATACTTAAAAGTAATTAACCTAATCACATATTCTCTATTATAGGTTAATCATTTCCATTAATAAACCAAATCACTATAAATCCACAATAAAGACAAAGATAATAATCTACCATTACTCCTCAAATTAAATCCCATAGTATTTTACTTTCCTTGGGCATTTAGTATTCCCAACAAAGTGAACATCTTCCAAAATAACATTTATCACTTAATCACCAAATCATTTTCTTATACTAAGGGTATTCATTTGATAAGATCCCAAATAAACTTATTATTGATCAATAAAATCATTAATCTAAAAATAATTTGTCACACTAACCAGGGACTTCACGTAGTCCAGTGGTAGGTGATAAATCCCAATCGCACTTTAGTTGTGGGTTCGATTCCCATAGCTATGTCCGACGCGCTGGGATGTCACACGGTTAGCGTGTTTTCCTTTTTTAAAAACTATATTTTATAATATTACCAAAATTAGATAAATTCATCAGAATAACCATAACATAATTTAACCACAAATGTTATCTCATACCTTTCTTTTTTATCCCAAAATATAATAACTTGTAATTTCCTCAAACCCAAAGATCATATAAAACAAAATGGTTATTTATAACTATATCCACAAGAGAAAAGATAAGTATTCCTCTAATGTAATTCTCACATGGAAATCTACGGGGCCACAAATACAAGAGAAAATTATTCCAAAGTAATCCCATCAACAAGGATCACTAATACATCTAAACATTTCTCCAACCATTTATTTCCACATAACTTCTTCTTTGACCAAGAAAATATCCTATATAATAGGTCATTCACTCAGGTGATGTCCAGGTCCCCTAAATTTACGTCAAATGACTGTAAATGGATTTTTGGGACCATTTTTATTTTCTTCCATAGTAATCTTTATTTTTCCTTGGAAGTTTCTCACTTTATGTCCTTCTTTCCCGCACATAAATCATTTCTTTGTTTCGTTGAGACACTTTTCTGGGTGTCTCCTTCCACATTTCCTACATGAAATAAATTTAGGATTCTTTTCTCCATGGTCTCCACTGCTGGAGCTCTTATCATTCATCACCTTTATCTTCTTTGTTGAGTCCGGAAGTTGGTTAATATATATGGTGTTGATCATATTTTTGGAAAACTGATTTGGCATGAACACGATATCTCTTACGCCTATCAACATTCCATTTTGTTGCTCATTTCCACCACTGTTCACACCTTATACATCATTCTCAAAGTTACTAGGACTTCTTTGGAATCCATCCATTGACTAAAACCAAAAAGCATTATGTGAGTAACAGTAGTCATAAAATTATTTAGAGAATATCATTACACCATATTTTCAATTTGAAACACCTTAGGATTAACCAAGGTCATTTATTCTCATCTTATATAAAAATACTTCAAATTGTTTTGTAATGAAAATGTAAATTATCCTAAGAATTCCCCTAGGAGTGTCGTAATCAAGAGTGCAACAAGGCCCGTTGTCGTGCACCAGTTCTTGTTCGAGTCTAGCTCAAAGCGGTGTTTTTGGGTTTTACCCCTAGGTACATATGTTTCAGAGCCGCCTCTACAAGCTCATATCCATACATAGATGTATTTTTTGGAAAACTCACAAAATCTATACAATACCAAAATTCTAGGAAGTTATTCTATACTAATCCTCAATGTCTATCTTAGGACTATGTGCTCTAATTAGAGTTTATCTAAATCTAGTTTCCAAGGATTGTACTAATCTTCCTATGATACCAACTGTAACACCCCGACCCCAAAACCCCAGAGTCGGTGCATTATTACGTATCATTGGCATGATCACAAAAGATCATGTCTCGAATGACCGATTAGTTTAGTAGCCCTGGAAGTACTAGATACATTCATAAGGGTTACATTACATGATAAAATGAAAAACTAAAACAACATAGTCTCTATAGTCCACACTCTTATCCCTTCAGACTATCCCTACAGGTCAGTCATAAACTACTTCTTCACATCCTGGTAAAAATAAAACATAGAAAGGGGTGAGCTCAGATGCTCCGTAAGAATAACAATATAGCGGAAACATTTATAAATAATCATAAACATTTAAGGCAATGTATAACTAAAACAAAAGCCTTTTAAACTTCAACTTCAACACAATATGGAAAAAATAAAATGAATTAATGCCATTTACTTATTCACATGGATATTCTACTAGTTGAATAATCACATGCAATATCAATAAACACTTTTATAATTATGGAATGCATAATGCTAGACTATCATAACCACTTAGCCAAGGCCTCATGCCAAGACTAAAAAGAATATTTTTTCAAAGCCTTGTGCCAAGAAACTAGTTTGTCTCATGAGACTTATCGATGCATCGAGGAGCTATAGCGGGCTCCACCCTTCCATTACTAAGTCCAATGCATTCCTCATATGAAAATTTTAAAACATAACATAAACATTCATATTGAAACTAGCATATGAAATGTCAATACTTTATCCACATACCATGACTAGTATAAAAATAACACATCCACAGTCAAACATAACTCATTCAATATAATATGGATGATTTTATTATAACAGATTAACCACAATCGAGAATAATGAAGTATATTGACATAGATGAAAACAATCATCAAAACTATTTGAGGGAAATATCTCCCTTTTTCTTGAAAACATTTAAAAGTCACATTATTTGTCAAGAAGTCATTTGAAAATAAATTTTTGAATCAAAGTGTCCCATACCACTTTGAATCTTTTAAAATAAATTTTAATTTTAAAATATTAATGTCCATATAAATAAATCCTTAAACATATTTTTAAAACATCGACATTAATGAGAAAGATTTAGAATAATAAATCTTTAAAACATTTAAAATGATATTTTACATAGAGTTACTAACCAAAAGAGAGACACTTGAATACAAATGATAGAGGTAATAAATAATTAATAATATCATGAGAATAATGGGATTCATGATATACTATGTCAAAGTACATTACATACACCACATAAAAGTGATTTGGTGTATAACAACAATGAAGACTCAATGGAATGTAAATTGAGATGAATTCTCTTATAAAGACCATATCCTTAGGTTAATGATAAATCAACGAAATAATTATGTGTGAAAAATATAAATACACTCAATATGATTGGATATTCAGTGTAAATCAATTAGAGTAAATTCACACATATTCTTGTAAAAATAACACCAGTGAATTGGATTCTTAACTCAACAAATAGAGATTGAGTTAAAATTTACTCTTATCAAGTTCATATCGATGACTTGAGAAAATATCAATTGGGTGATTATGTGTATTCAAAATTATATCCACAGAAAGGGGAGTGGAAATTATGACATATGAAAATGAGTAGTGATTCCACACATAATCTTGGAGTACAATAATCAATGATGTATGCGTGAAGTCGAATGAGTGGAAATTGAAATTTCAAATACCCTTATCGATTTGGTAACTTTTGAAACATACACACATGAAAGAAGGTTCATACAATGATGAAGTAAATATCCATAAATTAAATTATATAACACAATGAATACAATCATGGGAAGTAGACACACCACATGCAATAAATAAGTGGTGAACAATGGAAATATCACGGAATTAAAAGTGAGATAAGAAACCCTTTACTTTGTACTTTTTCCTTGGTTGATGGTAGGTTATACTACAGTATAATGGTGAAATAATTGTTATTGAATTATAAAAAAATCATTTACATTAATATTATATCATATATGATCTTTTAACTTTTATTTTTTAACAATATCTAAGTATTATCGTCGTTTCGGGTGTTAACGGATTCGTTTTCCTTTATATTATTTGTTATGCGAGCCGTATTTGTTATGGATGGGATGTATCTTATTCATATCCAGAATGATATCATGTCTCTAAAAATTATTTTTATTCATCAAATGAAATTTAGTCTTGAATGGATATGACGGTAAATGAATCTCATCGCGTTCGTGGAGACGGTAATTTGTACGTACGCACGAGCGACAATATGTTTATTTTGATATTAAAATAATATATAATTGGATGATATATCATATATACAGAATAATTATCATGTTATATTTATTATTTACATGAATTATACATCATTATTATACCCATCTAAATAATAATATATTGAACAACAATTACACCACAATGTGGAGACGGTAGGTTGTATGTACGCACATACGGTGAAATGTCATTCAAGTGATGGATAGAATAATGAATTTGCTTATTAAATAACTATAATAAAATCACAGTATATGGAATATAATGGATTTATTATTTTATAATGGAAATAAAAGGAATGAAGAAGTTGAAGAAGAAAGAAACTTTAAAGAGGGCGGTGGAGACGTTACCTCTTCTTCGGGTTCTTCCCTTTGATTTGATCAAAAGGGATCCTTAGGTTACCTTTCATATCAAACTAAGGCCTCTAGGTTGATTTGAGGGAATTTGGGAAGATATTTGGGCAGAGTTTTCCCGATCCAAAAGACTTTGAAGGTGTGAAGAATTGGATAGAAGTGGTGTCCTTTTATAAGGGGGAGGAGGGGCTCTTTAGGAAAAACTTAAAGTATTATTTTATAATAAATTCATATTCGGTTTATAATGGCCCAAAAGTGGATTATTAAAATCCTAAGGTGGGTATGGGTAGAAATCCCTCCAACCAGTAGAATTTAGACAGGTTTGGGTCATTATATTAACCTTATCTTCTAGTTTAACTCTTGGTTAATTAGTTTGACACTTACCATGTCACTTTATATTTTTATATTATATAGTTAATAAATATACTATATACCTCCAAGAGACCCCCAAGTGAACCATTAATGATATACCTATCATGATACAAGTCCTTTGGCTGAACCATATATTTTTATGAATTTAATATCAATTAATAATATAATATTTGTTTTAAAAACTCTTTTATGTCAATTTTGACACTATTTTGTATTTAATTTTTTTGAAAATCATAACAGCATGATTACTTAGAAAAAATTTAATTAAATCAATTCTAAGATGTCATATTAACCGATAAAGTTATTTTAATTTATTAAAAGTCTCAAATTATATTTATTTGGGTATTTATAATATCAATTATTTTAATATTTCACTAATAAGGTAATTACTGCATCATCATTGTATCATAAATAAATTAAATTATTTAATGTCTAAAAATTAAAAATAAAATACCATTATTTAGGAAATATTTTTCTATTTCTAATGAATATTAATAGTTGAAAATATAACATATATAGAACTATGTAAAAATTGTTTTGCTAAAAGATATAGGCTTATGTCATTTTTGTATTTACTTTAACTTAATTAATATAAAGTGTCATTATCACATAAAAGTGGATCCATGGGGTCCTAAAATCGACCCAAAGATGTCCATGGTCGGAAATGTATCAACCAATAAGGTTAGGACACGTTTTAGGGTAAATTAGTATTATTATAATATTATTTTGTACCCTTATTTAACGGATTTACTCTTTAACCATGGTAAATAAAATAATTACTGAAGTAATTATTCAAAATGTCTAAAAATAAGAGTTACCAATTTACACAATTTGGAAATCCTGATTCCATATATAGACTCCATTTTTTCAAATTCAAAACACATAATTGTCATAAATTAATTTAAAATTAAATCCTGCTGTCAAAACAAAAAGCGTGTTTTTAAGAAATAATAACTATCAAAAGATTGACAGTTGTTTATGTCCGGTTTAAATGTCAAATTACGTCTAATGACCAAAACTGTATTAAATGGTAAAAATATATTATAAATATACTTTAAAACCACTCAAAATAATAATTTACAACTATTAATTATTTCAATTAAAAAAGTTGTTTTAATTAATATTTAGTAATTTTCAGTACTCATCAAAATATGAAAGTTATCTGAAAAGTGCCAAAATTTCTCCCTAAGCTAATTTCGATATTCTGAATCCAAATATTATGTCCAGTTTGAAAGATAAAATTTATAAAATTTCAAAAAATGGGTATTACTATTCCTAACGGCTAGTTTTATTAGTTGTGGTGTGTTTTAGAACATGAAGTTGCGTACGACACATGCTACTGTATTATTCAGCGAGAAGCGTACCGTGGAAGCTTAGGGTGTTACAGATACAACCTTTGTAAACATTGTTTAAGAGGAATGGACATCAGATGTTGTGATTAAGAATTATGGAAGGGATTATGTGGTAATGTAATTTTGGTTGGGTGATAGTGATGTGTCGATGGATGTAACTGAGCTCCTCTAAGGAAGTTGACCTGTAATGACCCAAAGTTTTATCAATGTAATTACCCTCTTATACATATGAATTATAGTATAATCACATTAGGTAGAATAATTAAGTATCATTATACCAAATACTATGTGATCATTAAACATAATTTTTCAACTTCTTGTTCGAAATTTTGAAAATCTGACATACATGATTGCGATCAGTAAGATTTTGGAGTCTAATAGTAGAAAATTATTTTTTTTGTGATCAGTAACCTACCCTTATGAAGATTCAAATACCCTTATGAGTAGTAGTATGACCCTTATTAATAGTAAATATTCCCAAATAATTGTAACGTTATCCATTAATGTACAAATAAAAGTTATATATCTTAGAAGGAAAATATTACCACAATAAAAGTATTGGTGTTTTTTATAAGTTATAAATAATTAGTTATAATATATTAATTTGAAATAAAATTTATTTTACTAAAATGTCGTCATAAATTCGTAATTTTTCAACTTATGTTTTTAAGATAATTTTATATGACCTTGTGTGATTTTTTAAAGCATTATGAAATCAGTTTAAATTTTAAAACTCTGTTTTCCATGTAAATTATGATTTTACATAAAAATTAAATTAATAATATTTATAATATTATTTTGGAAAATTGGATTTCATTTTTGGATTCTACCCATTTAAAAATTGTTTGGTTGAATTTTTGGGATTTTTCTAAAATAGTTGAATTTTTGGTGAATAGTAAAATGCATTAATTTACCGTATAAATGCATTATAAATTATATCCACTATTACTGACATCACAAGTGATGAAATCACCCAAATACTGAACTCACATGACCTATTTACTATTATAGGTAATTGAATCATCACTATTTCTTATCTTGGTATAAATAAATAATCTAATGATTAAATTATTAAGTAAACCCCATATCCCCTCCACTATATATACCACCCCTCAAACCCTCATTACTTCTCACCTCTAAAGTTTCAATCCATTCTTAAACTCTACCCAAAGATCTTACCTATCCCCACCCCCACTACCAGGTGATGTTTTCCTCATCAAAATACCAAGCCTAGGTTCATTAAGGAGGATCTCAAGAGTAGGATTCAAGAGGTAATTTCTCTCCCTATTTTATTTCATTTTCCTTTCAAATTTTAATTCTTATCTTATCTTATCCTCAACATATCATATCAAAATTACATAATAACTCCACTATGATTTATATAATAATATTATATCATTTTAATAGAACATTATTCATTATACTTCTCCCTCACACTCTTTGATAATAAAAAGTAAATCATTGACCGTGATGTGTTAATCTACCTACATCATGGGTGATGCAATTCCATTTTCCTTAAAATAATACAAGGATGTAAATAAAAGCATCAAATAGTTGAAAGATGTTTCTAATGTGTATCTTTTATCACATTTTATGTCCTAGAACTAACGTATTTACATGACATTGAGTGATAAAATAAAAAAGTTTGTTGCGATCGAAAACCAACCAAATTTACCAAAAATGATCATCAATAAATGTTATCTAATGATTAATCGTCAAGGTACACAAACAAATGCATTATAAGATCATTTATATCTTTTTAATTTTAATAATATTATATGTTAAAAATTATTTATGTTAAACAACATTTCAAACGACCATATGTTCATGAATACAAGTGAAACGTTCATAAAAGCTACGGAAATTAACACTCCCGAACAATGAATTTGAGGTTTTAACTCATCCAAAACCAAAAAAAGATCATAATAAAACCCTAGTAAACAATATTCCTGTATAAAAGGTTTTATAATTCCTAATTAATGAATTAATTTCATTATATAAGAAATTAATGTGAATAATGATTCGTGATACATGGTAAAGGGAAATTCTCGAACCCAATATTCTTTCTTAGGGTTCTCCCTCTTTCACTCCATTTTTGATATGGTTACTCCTTAAAAATCATTTTTCCTCATTTTATTTCCTTTTATGGGATATAAATTTTTACCACTTCAATTTATATCAAACAAAATTTTTTCCAAAAGAACTCTTCTTTCAAGAACACGCCTTTTACTTCTCACTCAAGGTTGATAGTTCTTGTACGAAGTATGTTATTCCCTATATCATTGGGAACCCAATGTTTATGAATGTGTTCATAAGGGTTGAAACCAATTCATTTCCATGGTTATTTATGTTCATGATTTATATATGTTCTATGTGTAATGCATGATAATTAAAATGTTATGATGTGATGGGTGCACCATGAATTATATAGCGCAATATGAATGTGTGAATGTGACGAGTGCGCCCAGAATTATACAGTGCTCCAATGAATGTGGTAAAATGATGAATATTATGAGTAGAAGGGAAACTATTAATGAATAATATGTTATAAATTTTCACAATTATTTGTGGTAGTTGACCACTAATACATGATGTTTCATTTTTATGCATTTCCACATTTCAAGTATTCTATTTATGTATCCTCTCATATTCATGATCCTTTTCCTATATTGTGATTGTGCTCACCCATTTTTATATGGTTCATATCTTTCCTATTATAAGGATTTTAGATCACCGCTTTTGATGTATATCCTCATGCGACTACATGTACTAAGGAGATGTAAATATCCAATAATAATATAGAGAAGAAGGAATTAAATAAATGTTTATGATTGATGTTATAAATGTTATGTTTGGTCCTCATTTTCCCAAGACAATAAACCTATGGATCCTCGGGGTGTAATAAAAATATGTTGTTTATATTTAATATGATGTAATAGTAATGTACGAAAAGGATTGGTATCTATATTTTGTATCATAGTCAATGTTTAGTTAATTTGGGAATTAGGATTAGTGAACCCTAGAGAAAACCTATAGTATTATACTAAGTAAATATATGCACATAAGAAGCTTTACATAGGGATTACATATGTTATGCTTTTAGTAAAAAATTTACAAATTAATATGTTATTTATTCATAAATTAAATACTTATGTTTTTTTATAACATTTTCTATTTTATAAAATGGTGGGAACTAGGAGAAACCAAGCCAACAACCCATGCGAGGTCCAATGCAGTGATTGCCTAAATGACAACCCCAATGATTTGGGAGGTGGAGTTCAAAACATCATGGATGTTCATACCCAACTATCTCAGGTTATGAACAATATCCAGAATAATGGGCAATGTCCTCCTTCACCCAGGAGGGAGAAATAGGAAATCTAGGGTTTTATGAGGCAACAACCACCGACATTTATTAGATATTCAGATCCACTAGTTGCGGAACAGTAGGTCAACTCACCGGCGAAGATCGTTTTTGTTCCTAAATGATATGATACGAAGAAGATGACACTAGTTCTGTATATTAAAGATAGAGAGGCCATTAAATGGTGGGATTTGGTTAAGAACACCAAGCTACGAGAGGAAATTGAAGAGATGGAATGGGAAGACATGAAGATCATGTTTCTTAACAAATATTTCCCACGAACTCTTTGTACGAAGATGGAGAGAGAATTCATAGTGCTCATGAAAAATTAAGGAGAATTCCTCATGACCTAAAAATATAATATCACAAGGCTTTCAAGGTATTCTACGGGTTTTGTTATCAATAATGATAGAAAAATTGATAGATTATTTACTAGGTTAAAACCTCATCCTAGAAAGGCTCTTGCAATTCGAGATTTTGGGAGTTAGGAGGAAGTTTTTTGGTGTTCCCATAAAGTGGTATGGATTTTGGTGAATGTTCCCATGGCTATGGATAAAATAAAAAAATGGAGTTTCATGATGGAGGATCTAATGATAAATGTTGGAAGAAATCTCAATGACCCACATGCCAAAAATGTGGGAAGTGGCATCATTGGAACTACCTCAAAGGGACAGGGAAATTATTCAAGTATGGGAAATAAGTCCACCATTCCCAAAAGTGTCGAAAATACTTGAGAAGTAAGGAGAATGTATTAGAATAAAGGGGACCCCACGCATGGTCCAATGCTAAAATTGTAGGGAGTAAGGGCACTATGCAAGCTAGTGCACTAAACTTCGAGTCCTTGAGGGTAATCAGTGTCAATAGCCACCAAAGCCAAAGGAACTAGTGAAGGATTATTCCATCACCACGGTAGAAGTGGATAAAGATAATGAAGTCATTCAAGTTAGACGTCCTATTCAATCAAGAATTTAGAAATTCTTATTTGTTTATGGTTATACACACTCCTATATATCTTTTATGTTTTCTAGAAATATAGAATCGAAGCCCAGAAACTTTGAAGTAGATATATCAGTAAGAACACCATTTTTGAATTCATTGCAACCCAAGTGTTTGAATCTCCTCATATTGGAGTATGCGGGAACATTCTTCAAGATAATATCTTAACAATTCCATTTGTAGATTTCGACACTATAATGGTAATGGAGCAGATCCCATTATATAGAGAACACATCAACTGTTGGGAAAAGGATATATCTTTTCATATTCTGAACCATCCCATGCTCCTATAACAATGCAAGGAAGATCATGAATCTCCATTGAAAAAACTATAAATAGTGTGGGTGTTGATTCCCTATGAAGAATAATATCTTGTCAAAATGGTTGGGTCAAAGGAAAGTGCCAATCTTGCAGAAATGACCGTCATGAGGGAATATAGTGATGTATTTCCTGAAGAGTTACCCAGATTTCCCCTAGATCCTTTGGTAGAGTTCTCAATAGAACTCATACCTATATCTACTCCTATCTCAGAGTGTCCCTATAGGATGGATCCTATCAAAATGGAGAAGTTAAAGATGCATCTATTGGAGAATTTGGAAAAAGGGTTCATATGCCCTAGTGCATCACCATGGGGTTCTCCAGTACTATTTGTGATGAAGAAGGATGGATCAGTTAGGCTATGTATCAATTATCGGGAACTCATCAAGATCACCATAAGGAACAAGTTTCTTCTTCCAAGGATAGATGACATGTTTAATCAGTTAAGAAGAGCTCAATACTTCTCAAAGGTGGATCTTCATTCTGGATATCATCAGCTAAAGGTGGTGAAGGAAGATATTCATAATACTGACTTCCATACAAGGTATGGGAACTATGAGTTTCCGGTGATGCGCTTCGGACATACTAATGATCTTGAAGTCTTCATAGATTTTATGAATAGTGTATTTAGACATTACATTGACAAATTTGATGTAGTTTTTATCGTTGATATTCTCATATACTCCAAGATCAAGGAGGGAAATGAAGAACATCTATGAATTGTGTTGGTGACATTGAAAAGGAGATGTTTTTTTTTCAATTTTAGAAAGTGTGGCTTTTGGATGAATCAAGTCATGTTATTGGGACAAGTGATCACAAGTGAGGGAATTTTCGTGGACCCTTAAGAAAGGCTATTTAGGAATGGCCTAAACCCTATAGTGTAACATAAATCCGTCGTATTCAAGGATTAGTTGGGTAATACCGATGTTTTTTGAGAAATTTATCATGATTTTCCAAATGGATAACTATGTTAATAAGGTAACGGTTAAAGTATGTATGGACTGAAGAATGTGAGGGAATCTTTAAGGAGTTAAGGAGAAGGCAGATAACTACATTTGTACTCACGCTACCAAAAAGTGGATAACGTTTTGTGATATACAGTGATGATTAAAAGAAAGGATTGGGTTATGTACTCATGAAAAATGATAATGTGATAGCCTACACCTCATAGGAGTTGAAGATCCATGATCAGAACGACCCGATGCACGATCTAGAGCTGGAAGACGTGATTTTTTTCCTTGAAAATCTGGTAGCACGACCTTTATGGTGAGAATTGTGACATATACACCGACCACAATAGCCTATTGAATATATTCACATAAAGGATATCAACATATTCCAATGGTCATGGTTAGAGATAATCAAATATTACGATTTCTTTATTCACTGTCATTTTGAAAAGGCGAACAAGGTAGGTGATTCTCTAAGAAGAAAAGAACATGCTACTCTATACATGTTATGGATTAAAAAACCCTATAATCTTGGATATTCAATGTATGTATTTTCAAATAATAAGCGCAGGGGATACATCCTACCATTCCCAAATTAATTTTTAAGCATCTATCCAATATAAGATTAAGGAGGCACAAAGGGATGATCTGGAGTTACAAAATATGGTGAATGTAGTAATGGAAAGGAAGCTACATGAGTTCCATATCGGCAGTGATGGTGTGATTCGGTTTGGAATGCATATTTGTGTGCCTTCATCACCTGAGATAAATAAGGAGCTACTGAACAATTCACAACGGTCAACATTCTCTTTCTATCCCGGTTTCACCTTGATGTATTGAGATCTCTGTGAACAATTCATGTGGAATAACAAGAAGAATGAGATTGCAGAATATAAATCAAAGTTCTTTGTATGTCATCAAGTTAAAGAAGAGCCACAAAATCTCAAAGTTATGATGCAACCATTTCCTATACCCATGTGGAAATGGGAGAATTTCACTATGGACATTGTCACGGGTCTCCTGAATACGTCCAAGGGAAATAATGTGATATGGGTTGTGGTTGAAAAACTCACAAAGACTGCCCATTTTATCATTATTTAGGAAGATATCTCTCTTGAACACCATGAAAATATATATGTGAAGGAAGTGGTGAGACTTAATGGTCTTCCACTCTCGATTGTCTCTGACCGTGATCCAAGGCTCACATCTAAATTTTGGAGGAGTCTTCAACATGCTTTATGTACTGAATTAAATTTCTGCATGACCTATCACCCCCAACCTGATGTCCAATTTGAAAGGACTATTCAGATGCTTTCAGATATTATAAGAGCATACAATATAGAATTCAAAGGTGGATGGGATCATCATCTCCTATTGGTAGTGTTCTCATATAACAATAGCTTCCACTAGAGTATTCAGATGGCTCTATATGAAGCTCTATATGGAAAGAAATGTAGAACTCCAACATGTTTGGATGAAGTTGGAGAAAGAAAATTACATGGACCTGAACATGTTCAAGAGATGACAGAGAAGGTTCAAGTTGTCTGGAAACATATCAAAGATACTCAGAGTCCACAAAATTTCTATGCTAACAATCATCAAAGGGACTTGGAGTTCGAAATTAGATTAAGGCCTTAATTCTAATATCACCATGGAAGAGAGTCATGTGGTTTGGAAAGAAAGGAAAGATAAGACCAAGTTACATTGTCCCGTTTGAGATCCTTTACCTTATAGGAGCCTTAGCCTATTTGCTTTCACTTTCACCAAATATGGCTCATGTTTAGGATGTGTTTCATGTATCATTCCTGAGGAATTACATACCAAACCTCTAACATGTATTGAACTCAGAGGTGGTATAGCTGGAAGGTGATCTCTCTTATGAGGAGTAGCTGGTGAAGATTCTAGACTAAAGAGATGAGGTTCTACGCAACAAGACAACCCACCTTGTCAATGTCTTTTTGGAGGAACCATAAGTTTGAATAAGAAACTTGGGAATCGGAAGAGGCAACGAAGGAGAAGTAACCTCACCTCTTTGTGTAAAATGAAATTTTGAGGGCGAAATTTCTTAAGGGGGGAAGAATGTAATGACCCAAAGTTTTATCAATGTAATTCCCCTCTTATAATTAAGCCTTATAGTATAATCACATTAGGAATCACAATGACATATCATTATACAAAATACTATGTGATCATTAAACATAATTTTTCCACTTATATGTTTTGAATTTTGAAAATTCGACATACAAGGTTACGATTAGTAATATTAAACAAACATTATTTTCATTGAATAGTAACCTACCCTTATGAATAGTCACCTACCCTTATGAATATTACTATGACCCTTATTAATAGTAAATATTCCAATATAATATTCTTGCTACCCATGAATGTATAAATAAAAGTTAGACATTCTATAAGTGACAATATGACCACAGTAAAAGTATTAATATTGTTTATAAGTTACAAATAACTAATTATAATTAATAAAATTAAAATAAAAATTATTTTCCAAAAATCTGTTCATAAATTCAAAAGTGTATGTCTTATGGTTTTAAGATAATTTTATAATTCATTTTTTAATTTTTTAATTCATTATGAAATCAATTTTAATTTGAAAACTATTTTTTAAAAGTAAGGATTTTAATTAAAAATTAAATTAAACATATCTATAAAATTATTTTTTAAAAATGGATTTCATTTTTTGATTCTACATGTCAAAAAAATGGTTAGGGTGAATTTTTGTGATTTTTTTGAAATACATGAATTTTTTGTGAATATTAGAATGCATTAATTTACTATATAAATACATTATAAATTAAATCCACTATTCTAGAAATCAAAAGTGATGAAATAAACCAAATATAGAACTAAAATTCCCTCTTTACTTTTCATGGTCATAAAATAATTACTACTTCTTATCTTGGATTAAATTAATAAACTAATGATTAAAATATTAAGAAAAACCCCTCTCCACCTCCACTATAAATACCACCCCTCACACCCTCATTACTTCAGACATCTCAAGCTTTAAGACATGCCTAAAATATACCAAATGTTATTCCATATACCCTCCCCCAAGACCAGGATCTCCTGGCCTCATCAACTGACAAAGCCTAGGTTCCTTAAGGAGGATTAAAGAGATAATTCCTCTACCTCTTTTCTTTCATTTTCTTTTCAAATCTCATATTTTTTATTATCTTATCCTCAACTTATATTATCAAAATTTTATGATAAATAGATTATTATTTATATACTATTATGATATAATTTTAATGTAATACTATTCATTATACTCCTCCCTCCCACTATTTGTTAATAAAAATGAAATTCTTCTCTGTGATGTGTTAATTTACATACATAAGGGGTGATGTAATTCCATTTTCTGTAAACTCCTAAAAAGATGTAAATAAAAACATAAAATGGTTAAAAAAAGATTCTAAATTGTATTTTTTATTAGTATTTATGTTCTGTAACTAAATTATTTAAATGGCACTATGTTATAAAATAAAACAAGTTCATTCTGATCAAAAAACCACCCACATTAACCAAAAATGATCATCATTAAATATAATATAATGATTCATCCTGATTGTACATAAACAAATTCATTATAAGATCATTTATATATCTGGTATGTTTCTAATATTAAATGTTAACAAATCTGGATGCTCATCAACATTTCAAACAAACATATGTTCATGAATACAAGTGAAACGTTCATAAATGCTAAGGAAATTAACACTCCTGAACTAAATATTTTAGCTTCATAACTCAACCCAAACCCATAAAAGAACATAATGAAACCATAGTAAAATTTATTCATGTATAAAAGGTTTTGTAATTTATAATTAATTAATATAATTTCATTATACATTACATTAATGTGAAGAAACTGTTTGGACACCAGGTAAGTGGAAATTCTCAAACACAACTTTCTTTCTTCGGGTTCACCCTCTTTCACTCCATTTTTGATATGATTACTCCTTAAAAATAATTTTTTCATCATTGTATTTCCTTTTATCAAAAATTAATTATTTCCCTTAGAATTTTTGTCAAACAAAATGTTTTCCAAAATAACTATTCATTTAAGAACACACATTTTACTTCTCACTCAAGGTTGATAGTTCTTGTATCAAGTATGTTATTACATATTATTTTTGGGAACACAATGTTTATGAATGAGTTATTAAGAGTTGAAAACCATTCCTTTCCATGGTTATCTATGTGATGATTGATATATGTTCTATGTAGAATTCATGATAATGAAAATTTTATGATGTGACAGGTGCGCCCAGAATTATAAAGAGAAATATGAATGTTTGAATGTGATGGGTGCGCCCGGAATTATATATCACTACAATGCATTGGGTAAATTTATGAATCTCACGAGAAAAAGGGAAATGATTCGTGAACATGATTTTTTAAATGCTAACAATTATGTGTGGTAGTTTACCACTAATACATGATGTTTCATTTTTATGAATTTTCAAATTTCAAGTCTTTTATTTATTCTTCCCCATATGTTCATGATCCTTTAAATACGTTGTGATTTTTCTCACCCATTGTTATATTTTTCATATCTATCCTATTATTGGGATTTTAGCTCAACACCTTTTGATGTATATATTTAGGTGACTACATGTACTAAGGATAGGTCAAGAGATAATAAGAATCTAGAGAATAATAAATTTTATAAATTTTTATGATTGATGTTGTAAATGTTGTGTTTGGTCCCAGGTTTCCCATGACACTAAACCTCTAGATCCTCTTGGTGTAATAGTAATGTAAGAAAATCATGGGTCTCTATATAACCTGTGATGGATCGACTAACCTCCCATTTGATTCATTGGTTATAATATGTCTCAATCATTTCAAAGTTTTTTTCATTAATGTGGATAAAGCGTCGCAGATCCTTTTTGGAGATTGTTAAAACCAAATATTATACTCTCGTCTTTAATGAAACTTGGTCACCTATCTTTGTATAATTTAAATACACTGAGTGAGTGTTGGTCTTATTCCATGATATGGTTTAAAAACACTGTTGGATTTATTCAAGTGGTTTTTCATAGAGTTTTCTCCAGAAGAGTGGTTTTTTCATGAGCTCTAGTTAGTCCTGACTGATACCTCAGTTCCCAAGTAGGAACTACATGTACATACTCATGGACATGAGTTCTTTCCTCTTTACATGGACACCAAGTGGATGACGCATTTGATTCATTCAATGTTCTTGATGTAGGATGTTTTTAATTGTCAATTGTACCTCTTTTAAAAACCATAATTTCATTTCCTTGTATGAGATTCTTGAATTTTAGATACTGACACTGAGGTTACCCCAGATTTTAAGTGGGGATCGGAAGGACAATTTTTACCATGACGATCCAAAATCTCCATATCAAGAAATGTTTCTATAATAACGTTGAGGAATGAAAGATTAAGTGGTATTTTTTTAAGGTTATCATTGTAATACAATTGCGGGATTTGATGAGTTTGATCTGAGAAAATATTAAGTCACTATAGTTTAAACTCTTCAGTTTTAGCATTTGAAGATGTAGGCCATCTGAGCTTAGCATTTCGAGAGTAATCATTCGGTAGTGGTTTAACCTTTCATTCTATGATTTGTTAAATAAGTTATTCATAGAATCAAAACTACTATGGAATCTTATCATGTCGTGAGGGTCATTGAAATGATATGGGAACATTTTGGAAAACAAATCTAATGGTAGAGATACCATGATTCATATTTGTACCTTAAATTAATGAACATACGGTGGTAGCACTGGTTCAGTTGGTTGATTAGATGATTGATTAGTCAAATATCAGGTTGGATGGGATAGAGTACGCTTTATCTTGAGGTTTCATCTTGGAAACAAGAATTTAATAAAGTTTCTTTGATTTATGTTCCATGTGTTACGATGATGCTTAATGGTTCATGTAGAATTTGGAAATGTCACAAAACCATTTGAATAGGACCTCATAACCCAAGTTGGTCAAAGTGATTTTATATTATTTTTAAAAATCCTTATCGGGGAAGAGATGTTCTATGATTTAGTGATTGTAGCATCTAATGTTTTGGACTCGATGAAATTACAAAGGAATTTTTCTTTATTTGGTGGATAGTCTATTTTGTAAAATGAGCTTCAGATTTGATTTTTGTGAGTCAGAACACTCCAATGTGTAGTTTTTAGATATGGTTCAGGTCCCGAGGTGTACCTCGGGTAGATTGTTGATTTTCGGGCCACAAAACCCTGAAAATCCCTTGTTTTGGTTGGATAAACAAGGAACATGGTTTGTCTGAACCATGCTACCCCAAGTAGAAAAACATGAGATTGAAGTGATGGTGAAGATGTGAAGCACCTGGGATTTTAATTATTTACCAAAATCATGTTACTTTTCCACACAGTTAGTACCACTCATGCAGTACCTATTAACTTTTCATTGTACTATTGATGCACAAATAGGCAAACCTTGTGGGACAACTGTGAAAGTTTGGGTTCTTAAATAGAGTGATCCACACGGTTGGCATACGGTTTAAACAAACCATGTGACCATGTTTTGTGGGTGAAGTACACTTTTGTACTTAGTGATCCTTTTGTCCTATATTTTCTTCTTGTACACTTCTCTTCTAGTGGTATCCACCTCCCTATTGGCATAGAGCTCTCCTATGTCTATATCTAGGGATCTTGATTTCTCCAACGTATATCATCTAAATCACTCATCTTTAGAAGAATCATATATATATATATATATATAATGGTATTCTCTTCAGTCCACTCAAAAAAATTGGAATATTTATCCAACTATTGTGCTATTTGGTGTGACTCATTTCCACCAATTTTCAAGGAGTGGGACGCTTTCATCATGTTCTTACAAACCGGACCAAATCAAAGCTTTATATCATACGTGCGAGACGTCCTAATTAAATTTTTGGTGTTCTAGGATATTTGCACTCATTTCGCCCCTTTTTTTATTATGCTTCATCGTACCACATGCCCATACATTCCCAAGAAACATTGGTTTTCTTAATAAAGTAATTAAAATTGTTTTCCATGACCAATGTGACCTCTCTTTTTGGTGAAAACTATTGTTTCAATAAGTTTCCTTATGACTTTTTCATTCCTATATATTCTAAAAATAAAAAACACATTTTCTTAAGTAAATTTTTCTTTCTCTAAGAAATATTTTCTTAAGGAAATTTACTTTCTGTAAAAATGTTTTTGATATTACCTGTGGTTTTCATTGTCTTATCTGGTGTTTTACTAAACCAAAACTAACCATATTTTTCTTAAGTAAAAAAGTTTATCATTATCATACCTAGAATATTACAGTTCCTTATAATTTTATTTCCCTAGAACGGTGACTCTAATTTATTCTAAAATCATACTCTGATTTCTTCTAAAATTAGACTTCAATTTATCCTCAAATCAGACTCTGATTTCTTATAAAATAATACTCTGATTTCTCCTAAAATAAAACTCTGAATTCTTCGTATATTAAAATGAGACTCTACTTTCTTTTGATATCAGACATCGATTTTTTTTTGAAATCAGAATCTGGTTTCTCCTATAATCAGACTCTCATTTCTCCTGAAACCAGACTCTGATTTCTTCTGAAATCATAATCTCATTTCATTTGAAATCAGACACCCATTTTAACTAAAATTAGACTTCGATTTCTTCTGAAATAATTCTCTGATTTCTTCTGAAATCAGACTCCACTTTCTCCTGAAATAAGACTCCAATTACTTCTGAAAGCACTCTATTATTTCTTCTAAAATCATACTCATGTTTATTCGGAAACTAGGCTCTGATTTATTTTTATATTAGACATATATTTCATCTAAAATATAACTCTAATTTATTCAAAAATCATTCTCTGGTTTCTCTTGAATTCATAATCCAATTTCATCTGAAATTAGACTTTGATTTCTTTAGAGATCAGACAAAGGTTTCTTCTGAAATCAGTCTCTGATGTCATCATAAATCTGATTCAAAATTCATTATAATTCAGTCTCTGATTCAGTTTTATTTCACAATCCAATTGTTTAATTTTATAAGACTCTAATTCTCACATTCTAAATAATCTGATTAAAATTGTTTCTTAGAATTACCTCATTTCAATAATGAAACATTTCATTTTATCAGATCTAAAAATGGTTAATGTTTCTTCGGTAGAACAATGTTTTATTTATTAAATATTATTGTTTCTCACACATGATAATTATTCCAATGTTTTATTATATTAAATGATGGCGTACAGTCAATTTTTAACTAACTGATGGTTGAGTAGAATGTGTAAAAGTCCCTATGAAATTTGAAGGAAAAATATGACCATTGGAGGAGGAAGTCGAATGTTGGAATTCAAGCCTATAAATACCCAGCCATTTTAACAACATTCTAGTTGAACTCCCATGTGATAAATTATAGAGATATAATTTGTTATGTGAGAGATCTTCTCGAACATACCCTATGAGAATGTTGTGAAAAAATTGTTCAAGATGTAAACAAGTTTTGCAGCTTTCTTAGTGTGATTCCGATTGATGTCGATCAATCAAGGGCTTCCAGGGATAGGAAGCTAGCTGTGTTGATCACCATATAGATCAAGGGATTGCGAGAAAGCAAGACATATTCAGATATTCTAATAAAGGGTTTCCCTTAGTGTGGGTAAGATAGACTTGAATGAAAGTATAAATCAAGGGTCCATTATCCAAAGTTGTGGGATACCCCTCTCTTTGCGTTAAAATATTTATTATACTTTTTAATTGTAGTTATTAAAAGTTTTATTTCCACTTTATTTTTTAAATAAAGTATTACATTCATATATATTCTTATACATGGATACTATATTATAAATAATATTCTATATGATTTAAGGTTGAATCATTCCATAAGTAAACTTTTCTTAAGTTTCATTATGGGATCCATCTTATCATATCCTGATGAAGTTAATTTCATAATTAAGAACTAAAGATGGTTTGTAAATACATCTTTCTTAATTTTGTTAAAAAAAATCATAAGGATAAATACAATATTTATTAAACTAAAAATTCTCCCCCACCTCTTTTAATTGAGCATATACATCTATATTTTGATCCTACAATTGGTATCTGAGTAGGTCTCTGAATTACCTATACTTACAATGTTTTTTTATTCAAATTTTCAGGCATAACTTTACTTGTTCAATATTTTATTATTATTTTCACTATAAAATCTTTGTTTATATACTTTCTAAGTATTCCATTTTGTGGAAAATATATTTTTTATGTTCTTATAGAATAGATAAAATGAACGTTGGATCCATTTACAACCTAAATCCTACCAGACCTCCAATATTTGATGGAAATAATTATGATTACTAGAGTGATAAAATGAATACTATCCTTATTAATACCAGTTTTGATAACATTTATATGTTATGTAGAGACTACATGATTCCTGACATGGAAATAATACAATTCACTGATAAAGAAAAGAAAGAGTATACGAATAACTTTATGGTACAAAATAATTTGTTATATTCAATGAACATGAATATTTATAGTTATGTTACATCCTTGGAAGCAACTAATATCATATAGAATAAATTATAAGTTAAACAATTTGGAACATCCAAGTACATTGAAACAAGAAGAGTTATGATTAGAGATGAATATCGTGGTTTAATGTTTCTAGATAGAGAACCATTATTATAATTTCAACATAGGTTTATGGCTATTGTCAACAACCATAATTCTATGGCTGATAAAGGACATGATAATGAGTTTCTTGTGGATACGATAAAAGATATATTCCCAATGAGTGGGAATCCAAAAGAACAATAATTGATGATTGTAGGAAAGTTTTATACCCCACTCTTGATTAGTTATTTGGGACTCTTCGACATCATGAAACTATAATGAAGATAGATAAAGATATAAATAAGAAAAAAAATGGCAAAGATAGTGTTTCATTCACTACTATATAAAATCAAATGAAATCGAATACTCCTAAAAGTGTTACTAAATCATAATATAAGAAAGCTATTATTATATCTGAATCAAGTGATAGTGATCATTTTTAGAATGAACATAGAAATAATGATCAAAGGATGAACAAGATTATGGGAATGAAATATTTCCTATATAAATACAGGAAGAAATACAAAAATATAAGAATGATTCAGAGATGAATTATTATGAATTCTAGATGGCATGTCATATCAGACCAGACTATCCAATGCACAAACGGAAAGAAAGAAAGGATAGGAATTCTGAAAGAAATAAAAATAAGTACTAAGTGTCTAAGTCTAAGAAACATCTAAAGGATAATGACACTAGGAGTGCCAGTAGTTGTGACACTTCAGATGAATCCTCAAAATATAAATCTTCTTCTTATATGAATATTGGTTTTATAGATAGAATTATTACTGAAAATCAATGTCGCACAGTGAAGGTAAAAAATAGAGAATATCTAACCAATATCTCGTTAAATGCTAATTTTTCTAATGAAGAATATTAAGAATATTCAAATGAAGAGTCTTCTTCATCAGAAGATAATAATTTACCTTAATTTAAATAACTCTCTAGGTTTTCCATGTTATGTGAAAATGAAAATTGTAAGATCAAAAAAACTTTTTAATGAAATATTATATAATATCTATCACAAAAAAAGAAGTATCAGATCTTTCAAAAGATATTTATCATAAAATTATTGATTTTGAAGATATTTAAAAAATAAATAAGGAAGATAATTCTGAGAAGGTTAAACATTATAAGGATCTTGAAAATTTTATTTCTAAGAAAAATGTTTTAGAGGCTAAATCAAATTATAATACTAATGAGTATGAGGATAAAAATTTATTCATTATAATAAAATCTAAAATATTTTCCTTAAAAAAATTCAAACATTTCCCATAGAAATGATGGTTTTGAAAAAATGTATTCATACTTATTCCACTAAGGAATATTTCTATAGTTGGTTATACTCATCCAAAACTAGTTTTTAGTCACAACTATTCTGTACCCCAAAGTGCTCCTTTTTTTACTACTTGTCAATGTGGTGGTCATTGGGATAAAATTGATCTTTAATTAAAACCCAATCCTTAGGTTTTCATAATGTATACATTTATAAGAAAATGTGGATACCTGAGATCTTACTTTCTAACATTTCCAAATCCAATCATGTTTGGATTCATAAATTCTATCTTTTTTATTTTCAGGAAAAAAATGGATGTACCAGCAAAAATATGTGGTGCATGGATAGTGGATTTTCCCGAAACACGACTGGTAATAAAAACTTCTTTGAAAAAATTATCAAGATGAATGGAGGAAAAGTAACTTTTGGAGATAATTCTCAATAAGAAATTGTTTGTATAGGTTACATTGTTCTTCATAGAAAAGATTTAATTTCAAATGTTTTGTTTGTTAAAGGTATTTATCACAGCCTTATAAACATAATACAATAATGTGATGAAGTTTACCCTGTGAATTTTAGGAATGATAAACACTTAGTACACAGTTCAAGGAAGAACTTTACTCTCTTTTCCAATAGGAATGAGAATGTTTATAAACTAAACATGGAAGATCTTAGGACCAAAAAAATATCTTTCTGTAGTGCAATGGAAGATAAATATTGGTTATACCATAGAATACTAGTACATTGTAACCTTATAAACCTATGAAAAATCTATAATATAAGACTTTTTAAGGATATACCGGAGCTTATATTATATTCTTAAAAAGTTTGTGATCCTTTTCAATAATGAATGCAATAGAAATCCAGATTTAAATCAATTAATATAGTCTCAAATTATAATGCATCACAGCTAGTGCATATAGATCTTTTCTGTCTAAAAAAATGGGATGTATTGGTGTCAAATACTATATATTTTTTTAATTTTTTATTACATTAAATATATATGGGAATAGTTTCTAAGAAGGAAATCTGAATCCTTTTATTAACTTAAATATTTTTCAGCTAAAGTAAAAAATGAGAAAACCCATCCCCTGATAAATATTCATAGTGATCTCGGGGGGGAATATGAAAATTCATATAATGAAAACAAAATTATAATGACATTCATTAATCATAAATTCTCATATCTAAAAACACCCAACAAATGGTGTTATTGAAAGAATAAATTGAATTCTTCAACAAATAAATAGAACCATGTTGCGTGAATATTCAATTACTAATACCATTTATTCTGAATATGTAATGACTAATTTATATACTATTAATCATGTTTTAATCAGACCTTTCCTTAATAAAACAACTTATGAGTTATGGACTGGCTGAAAATATAAAGTTTATTACTTCAAAATTTTTTGATGGAAAGTATTCATCTTGAATACTTAAGGCAATTTATATAAATTTACACCCAAATACGATAAATGAATTTTCTTAGGATTCTCCACTACTTCTATGGATTCTAGAGTTATTTAAAAAAAAATTCTTGAACTACTGAAGAAACATTACAAGTTACTTTTGATGACACTTGTTCTTTTTTTAAACAACTCCACCCTATATCCTCGATTTTTTTTTCAAAAACTGATTATCAACCTTTGATGAAAGATTATTATTGTAATGAAAATACAGAATAATATTTTTCTGAACTATTTACCCCAAAAGATTTTTTACCTTATATTAATTTATAGGTTTTACAAAACCAAAATGAGTTTTTTCATAAGAATTGTCCAAGTGACAGTATCATTTGTAATGTAAATAAATTTATAAGGAATATAAGTTATTTTAGAAATAAAGTAGAACACCTAGCATTTCATTCCCAATTAGAACCTAAAATCACTTATGAAGATTTAGGTGATGATGATTAGATTAATGCCATACAAGATGGGCTAAATGAATTCGAAAGGAAAAATATCTAGACCTTGGTTGAAAGACCTAATGAAACTTCTATAATTGGGGTGAAGTGGGTCTTCAGAAATAATTGTGATGAAAATGGAATCATTGTATGAAATAAAGAATGATTAGTTTCTAAGGGATATAATGAACAACAAGGGATATACTATAAATAAACATTCACTCCAGTAGCTAGAAATGAATCTATTCGTATTCTAATAGCCTTTTCATAATTCTTTAATGTCAAACTATTTTAATGTATTTGAATTGTCCTTTACTTAACTGCTATGTTGAAGAGTAATTTTATGTTGAACAAACACCTAGTTTTGAAGAAAAAAATATCATGAAATTTTTTGAAACTTACCAACAATTTATATGAACTTAAACAAGGCCCTAGAGCCCTGTATGATAGTCATACAATATTTTTGACAAAAAAATCAGTTAATGGAACTCCTAATCCAACCCATTTTATTAATAAATATATGAAAAATGTTTTGAATGTTCAAATTAAGTTTAATGACATTTTATTAAGATAAAATTAGCAATCCTTAACTGATTATTTTGTGAATCTTATGAAATATGTGTTTGGAATGAGTTTCATGGATGAGTTAACATTTTTTATTGGTTTTGAAATTTCTCAAAAACCAAAAAGAAAATTATATATCTCAACATAATTATATTAATTATATTTTTAAGATATACATATATTACAACACTAAAAGTATAAGTACATCAATCGGTACCTCAAACACTCTTGATCTTGATGAACCTAGGAAACTAGTAGATCTAATATATTTTAGAGGTATGATAAGAAGTCAATTATACTTAATAGTTTTTCATCCAGACAAAATATTTTTAGTATGATTATGTGCATGATATCAATCTAATCCCAAATAATCATATTTAGAAGATGTTTAATAAATTTTTCGTTATTTAAAGGGAACCATGGATTAAAGACTATCTTATTCTTCTGGATATGATTTTGTTTCAATTTTTTTATGATAACTTTGGTCGATGTAGAATGGATAGGAAAAGTACATTCTGAAAATGTCATTTATGAAGAGATTAATTATTTTCTTGGTCATGCAAGAAACAGAACTCTGTAGCACTTTCAATTGTTGAAGATGAATATGTACCTACTGGAAGTTGTTGTGCTCATGTTTTATTGATGCAACACACACTCACAGACTATGGCATGAGTTTTACTAAAAAAAACATATTGTTTGATAATAATAGTTTCATTTATATTATAAATAACCATGCACATCACACTTTCACAAATAACATAGATATCAGGCATTACATTTCTAGGGATTACATAATTAAAAGATATGTCATTATTTAACTTATCATAATTCAAGAACAACATGCTGACATTTTAAAAAAATAATTACCCTCTACTAGATTTTAATACATAAAAAATGGGAATGATAACCGTAAGTTAAACATCTATATTAACTTATAGTTAAAACTATATATGAACACTAAGCTACTCAGTCTCATATGGGGAGTACATATGTTTATTGTTTTTATATTTCATTTTCCAAATTTTTTTCTAGGACCTAAAATTTACAGAACTGAAAATTTTTTCTTTTCCCTAAAAAAATACAGAACCTTTGTTCTTTATGAAGAACATTATTAAAATTGAAAAATCTTTCTGAGAAATCCAGAAGATATATTTCATTACTTAAATCTTCATAATTCCATTTTTTACTTTTTGGTATTTTTATCTTTTATTAAGAAAAAAATATCAAATCCACTTTACTTAAATTTAATTTTTCCATAAAACAACAAAATATTGAAATCTATATATCCTTATTCAAAATTGATATCATCCATCAGATAATATCATGAACATCTCAATTGTTGGATTGATTTGGAAATTTGAACAGTCATCTCGAAGCCTATATAAAAGACCCCCTATTCGCGTCCCACATTAGTTATCTCAGTGAATCTGTGCTGATGCTCTTTCGTTCTTCAAATTCATCGTTCGTTTTTTCATGTTTCCTTAACATCTGAATGTCTCTTGACATTTCATCATAGACTCTGATGGCCTCAAAAATGGAACTCACGGATTGACTAATTTACATCGAAAGGATGGTAGATCCAAATTTCATTATGATGTATGATTATTTTATCTCAAAAATCATAATGGAAAATAGTTGGGAAAGTCTATGGATTTCCAAACTAAATAGTCAGTATATGTTTTATCCTAATCCACTTATAGATTTTATTGATATTTTTTATTTTTATAAACAATGTCTAAGAGAGATGTTTTTATTCAAGAGTTATGGAAAACATATTATTTGTCATTCAACAATCCCACTAGTATCTTGGATATAACTTATGATGGTAAATCAATATTTTTCTCACACAAATTATAAGAAAAGGAAGGATCTTGTGTGAAGGTTAAGGAAATTTAGTGTCCTGGATGTAAAAGTGTAATGTCAAAGAAGATTTCTCACCATCCAATTAATTATAGATTACTAGATCTATGGATGCAAGGTTTTCTCATTCCGAGAAAGAGATACAAGGATTCCATTATGCAATGTGATATCTTCGTGATGGATTTCTTTGTTAATATAATGAAGATAAATCTCATGAAGTATATTATTTTGACAATCAACAATTTTTTGAATGACACCATCAAGTCTCATATCATAATGCATCATGTGATCTTGTCGAAGATAATTTCCTTGTTCTTAGAATCTTTCAAAATCCCCGGCATCTCAAAGCCTAGAGTTTTCATGATAATGTAGTTTCGTTATGATAACCTTAGAAGAATAAATATTGGTTTTAATGTTAAGATAGGACTACTCATTAAACTTCCAAATAAGGATGACCTAGCTATCAGTAAGAAATGCGAAGTAGGAGAATGATCTAAGAAAACTCTAAATAAAACAAAATATAACGAACCCGAACGAAAAGAGAATGTACCAACACCTAAGTTGGTATCTACTCCACCCAATCCGAAAAAGAAAAAAAAAACTTTTCTGTTGAATTTGTTTCTCAATGGAGAGTGAATAATAAGAAAAAAAATACGGAGATATATTTTTTGGGATACACCCTGCTGAGGATAAGGATATAAACATTCATGCAGTTGAATAGATTGTGAAGAAATCTAAAGTGAATAAGTTAACTAATAATATATCATAAGCCGAGATAGTTCATGATTTTCTTAGAGATATAGAGAAGGTATCAGAATATGTTAAGGTACCAGAATCCTTCTAGAAAGAACCATTGGAAATTAAAACTCCAGGTGCATAATAGAATGAATTTTATTTTGATTGAAGAACACATTTTTGATGAATAATAAGTTCATTAAGAAGAAGAAGAAGAGTAAGAGGAAAGTGATGTTGTAAACATAATAGTGAAATAATATAAGGAGAAGGACATACCTTCTGAAAAACTATCTATTAGAACATCCCAAGATGAATCCACCAAGGTAATCTTATAAGGTCAATGAGCTCCAAAAAATGAGGATGCTTAGGATAACTTTGATAAACCTTAAGATGATAAAATTATTAATCACTATTTTTTTCATCATGATAATGATAATAAAATTGGTGAAAATGTTTCTAATAAATAAGTAGTTTATGATGATAAAATAGTCCAAATTTCTTGAAGTGAGCATGAGACTCATAAAAATGAGAGAGTAATCTCTATTGCAGTGAAAGGTATTAATGGTTTTGTTGATTCACCAAAGAAAGATAAAGTTGGAAAATCCCAGGAGAATGTTGATTTTGGAACATCTAAGGGAAATAAAGATGTGAATGATGAAATTCCCTCACCAACAAAGGAATCTACTTCATAATATTCATTTTCCTTTGGACATGATTTTTATGTTCAGTCCTTGAAGAAGCTTGTGAATACCATTCCTTTATTTCCATGTATTGATTCTAGGTGCCAGATACGTCAACAAACAATCAACCAAAAGTCATATCCAATAATAATTCTCAAGGAAAAATTAATCAAACTTGGATTTGATTTTAGGACATTTCAAATCAGTTTTGATGCTCAGAGAAGATCTTTCAAAGAGATAACCAAGTGGTCTACGTTAGTGATTGATGATATGAAAATTATGGATGGTTTAAAAAATTTGGTCAACATTTAATTTGATATGTCTGATTACTCAATAATAAACATTTCTAAAATTCTTTCAAAGAAGCTGAATCAAGACAAAGATTCTTGGATCTAAGAGGATAAATACCTGAATGGAAAGCTGAATTTTGTTGCTTTAAATTTGAAAAGGGAAAGGGAATTCATGGAAGAAATGGCTGAAAAGTTCAAATAGAAAAAATATGTGATAAACGATCAAGGTGAAATTCATAAGTCTCATGATGACCGGATCAAATAAATCAAAATGGAAAATCAGGTTCATGAATAGATGATCACGAAATACGAAGATGATCATAAAGTGTTGAAGAAGTTGAAGGCAACTAAAAAAAGATAACACTAAAAGAGAAGAATAAGGATGAATGATTTTTTCATAAACCCCAATATTTTGTAGTATTTTCTTACTCACAATGTCTTTCATCTTAATAAAATTTTTTATACTTCCATTTTTTTTAATTGTATATTCCTAACTATTTGAGTAAAAAAATTTTGTTTCCATCAATTCCTTTTAAAAACATAAATCAAGAGAAAATAACGATCGAAATAATATTATGAAATATATTTCTGATGTAAGGGGATATTACTTAATGAATAAATACATAATTAAGAATGGATAATGTCTCTAATAATGACAAGAATATGAACCATAGGGCTTTAAAAATATAATGTGATGTTATTCGTATTCGAAATTGACTATAAAAAAGAGAGATAAGTATATATTTTTAACATAAAAATGAAAACCGTAATACATTATATTCATTTAAAAAAAAATTTGTGATTTCCAAAAATGGGTAGATTATTGAATCAATAAGTTTCATTATAACTTTTACATTCCATTATGTTTTAAAAATCTCAAACACATTTTCCTAAAGAATATTATCTTTCCTTGAGAAAAATTTTATTAAGGAAATTTAATTTATCTAAAAACGTTTTTGACATTAGATATGGTTTTAATTATCTTAAATAGTGTTTTCATAAACCAAGACTAACCACATTTTCATTAAGTAAAAAATTATATCCTTATCTGAAATGGAATCTTAATGTTCCATAGAATATGATATCCCTTGAATTGTAACTTCGATTTATTCAATAATAAGGCTATGATTTCTTCTAAAATCATGAATATATTTCTTCTATAATCAGGCTCTTATTTCTTCAGAAATCAGCCTCCAATTTATTCTGAAATCATACACAGATTTCTCTTGAAATTAGACTCTGATTTCTCTAGAAACGTGACTCTAATATCTCTAGAAATTAGGCTCTAATTTCTCCTGAAATCAAAAACTAATTTCTCCTGAAATCAGAATCTCATTTCATCTAAAAATAAACTATAATTTCTTCTAAAATCATTCTATGATTTGAACTCAAACCAGACTCTCATTTTTTCTAAAATCAAACTCTGATTTCTTCTCGAATCAGACTCTGATTTATTCTCAAATCAAAAACTGATTTATTCTGAAACTAGACTCTGATTTCTCCTTAAATCAGACTCTGATTTCATCTAAAAAATGTCTCTTATTTCTTCTAAATCCATTCTATGATTTAAGATGAAATTATACTCTAATTTCATTTGAAATTAGACTCCAATTTATTCAGAAATTACATTCGTAACTCTTCAGAATTCAAACTCTAATTCCCTTTTATTTTTTAATTCAATTTTCACTTTTCATAGACTCATATTCTCACTTTCTTAAGAATCTAATAAAATTATATTCTTACATTTACCTCATTTCCTAAAAGTAACATTTAATTTTATTGGATCCTATACTTATTGACATTTCTTATGTTTGAAAATGTATTATTTCTTATATATTATGGTTTCCTAAAAATGATAATGTTTCCCATGTTTTCTTATATGGAATTATGTCGTAAAATATATTTATAACAAACAGTTGGATGAGTGACCTTTGTACAGGTCACTCAGAAATTTTGAGGAAAAATATGACCATTGGGGGAGGAATCTGACCATTAAAATTCTTGCCAAAAATTAACCATCCATTTGAACGATGTTGGTGTGAAACTCCTATGTGCTAAATTCATGAGAGATAATTTTTTCTATGAGAGATCATCTCAAACCTGCCTTATGAAAATGTTGTGGTAAACTTGTAAATTCTATGAACATCTTGTTCATACTAGTTATTGTGATTCTAATTGTTGCTAATAAACCGATAGCGTCTAGGTATTTGAATAAAGAGGTGTTAATCACCTTTGAGATCAATGGATTGTAGGGATATCAAGAGATATTCCGATATTCTTATCAATTTCTTACCCTTGTGTGGGTAAGACAAAATTTCATGAAAGTATAAATAAAGGAGCCTTTATCCAAGGTTTTTTCATACCCTTCACATTGGGTTAATAGATTTCTTATACGTGTTTAATTTTTATTGTTAAATGTTTTATTTCTGTTTCATTTTGTTGAGGAAATAAATTATAACATTCTTATACGGACTTATACTTGTATACTCTGTTATAAATAAGATTTTATAAACTTTAAGGTATAATATTTCCCTACGTAAAATTGTCTTAAGTTTCTTTACCAGATCCATCAAATGGGGCCCAAATCAAGTTAGTTTCAAAATTAATAAATAAAGAGGATATGTGAATCCATCCTTTTTATCTTGTTAAACATAGATTTTCATAATGATAAAAAATTATTATTTTTAAACTGACAATTCACCCCCTCATGTAATTAAGCATCTATATCTATATTTCGATGCTACAAAACCCAATTGTGGGTCATTCTATTAGTCTTTGGCAATCCCATTGGGTGTCCCCATTATTAATGGTCATTTTACCATGCCTTAAATTGTTAAATCACTATTTCTTTATTTCTCCCTTGTTAAATTATGTAATCTCCAAAATAAACATGAATAAATGTATATCATTGAGATTTTACCTAAAACTTCATTCCTCACAATTTATAATTTAATTGCTTATTATTGATGCCTCACCCTATCCATGATTAATTGTTGTGTACATTGGATGGATTCCTGTTTTCTTTTTCATAAATCATTGCTTTCCATTTATTCATCATGATTTCTGACTTAATGGATTGTGCCTAGTGACATGCACTGACTAACTTGCCAATTTAAATTTTAATTCATAACCTAATGGTATTTCCTTTTGAAACACAGGTTGTAAATGGAATATTCAATTCAAATTTGATAACATTAGAGATGAGGGTGATACAAGGGGTTCTGAATTAAGGTCCCCTGGGAAAAACTCTTGGACCTTAATGATAGTATGTTAAATATTTATTAAACACTCCAAGGTTGATATCATCTATTCTTGAGATGGGATCATCGAGTGTTATATACTATTACCTCCAGAAGAGTGATAGTGATTCTATAGGGAAGACTTTATAGACCAGATCGATTCAATGTTAGTTGTACTAGGACTAGAGGGATACTCAATCCCCTATGTGAGATACTAGGGATAGACTCAGAGGACAGTTTGTATTGTTTTCTCATCAGGCATGGAGCGACCCATGAGATTTATTACACAGATCACCTTGGAGGGAAATGATTTTATTTGGTCTCATGTCAATCCCCTAGAGAGATACAATGAATTCATTAAGGATTTTCATTGATAAGAGTAGGGTGACTCTAAATATTTTATTAATAATGATGTAATTTTTCCAAATATTTTTAAATGTGAATAAAAAGCATATTAATGTTTTCAAATAAAATGGATTGTATATTTGGAATTAAAATTTAGGATTGTATCCTCTATTCCCAATCAAAATCTTGGGGATAGTCCAAATCTTTACTCATTTTCCATATCAATTTTCCCTTACAAGTTTCACTTGTTCAGATTCATGTGAATATTCTAAAGAAGGTTTATTAGATAGGTCTCCAAGTGGAACCCATTGAAATGTGTTTAATTATTTTACATGTATTGAATATAAAATAATAAGGCACAGTTTTCATTTTATATTTCATTAATGGATTTTCCTAGACATAGTGGTTGTCAGCTAGAAAGGATTTATAAATCACACTATTCTCTATCCATTATTAAACTGGGGTACCCGAGTGTTTTTACATGTTTACAGGTCCTTGATCCTTACTTGTGGAGTGATTTGTATTTGGTAGTGTGGAGCATAGGACTGAGCTGGTACTCAGGATTCTCTTGGAGATAGCCCTTAGGGATATTAATTTATATTTTATTTATTTTTGTTGTATTTTTCTATACCAATTTGTTGTATTTTTCTCCATCATATACTTTTAGAATCTCTTAAAAACACAAGCATCAGTGTATAATTAGCCATGGCTATTTATGATTAGTTGATAGTTCAGTTATCATCGACTGCATTTTCATTTCATTATTCTTATTCCAAAACATTATGTTTACTTTTTTATGATAATATCACTATAACACTTTGATGTCATGGTTATATTCTTCACACTATAACACCATTAGACCCTTTCGATAATTTGGTAGCCTCTTCCGTATGAGAAGGTGTTCTTGAGGCCATATAAGAATTGTTCTGGCTACTGTTCCATAGTCAGTTGGGTCAGGATGTTACAATTTTCATATATAAATCATTATTAATATTACCATATAGTTATGTAGTCACAAAATCCATGATGTGTAATTTAATATGTTCATTTATAAAAAACATCATGAGATACAAAAAGGTTACTCCATCTATTTTAAGGGAGCATGTTTCTTCATAATCATATCCAGGTCTTTATGAGAAACCTTGAGAACCAAGGTATGCCTTTTATCTCACAAATTAAATATTCCTTTTTTATTAATAAAAAATAAAAATTTATAACCCCGTTATTTGATACCTTCTAGGGTTTTTACAATCAATCCAAAGACCACATGTTTAGCAAGAATATCTAATTCAAATTAGAATACAACTTTCCATTTATCCCATTCTAGTAAATCGTGAAAATCATAAACTATTTTAGGTAATTCAACCACATAAATAATATAAATTGTTATATTATTTGAAAACATTTCATCAATATTGATATCCACTCAGTTCCATCAAATACTAGTGTTAGTATATTTTTAATAAATTTGGTCTTGATTGAGATCATGTACTTTAGGGTCATTTTTTCTTATGGAATGTTATGATCAAATGGAATTCCATTTTCATTGAGTTTATTTATTTATTCAAACAACATGGCTTTTTTACTATTCCTTTTAAAGTATTTTTGTCTTTTGAACCCATTAGGCTTTTATACATAAAATTTTTATTTGAGGAATTTTTTATTATTCCATTATACTATTCATTGTGGACATCTATTTTTGATGGTGAATTTTTAGAAAATATATATGATTTTTAAGGCTTTTCGAGTCAATAGATTCCTTAAGAAGTTGATTTGTAATTTTTTTAAATTTATGATATATTGAGTTTATTCTTTCTCTTATTTTTATGAGGATCGAGATGAAACAATGAGGTTATTTTCCATGATATTTCTTTTAGTGTAAGTCTATTTCCCCCTTTTAATGTTTGAAATATTTTTTCATCGAAATGATAAATAATAAATCTTGTAGAAAATATTTCTCTTTTAATATTCTCAAAATAATTTATGATTTTGGGAGATTAAAATTTATCATAAATCTATAATCTTACAAAGGTCTTGTTCATATTTGTTGCAGGGGTTCTACTAGTTTATTTATAGCACAATGAAATTTTCATAAATATGAAATATTATGTTCATGACCACAAATTAATTGTAATGGAGAATATTCATGATATCTTAATTTTATTATTTAAATTTTCTTTACATAATGAAATATTTCACATCCTTATGCCAAAATGGGAAAAATCATATGATATAATCAAGCGATAAGTTGGAATCACATTATAAATGATCCAAAAAGATAATTTTGAGTGTGAACAAGAGTTATATGATGTTAAACACATATTTCGATATACATGTTATAATTTTGAATATAATTTTAACAATATTAACTATTATAATCCAGAAAATGTTTCTTGATTGAATAGTCTACTAATTATTCCATTTTCCTTACTATTTGGGAAATCAACTTCATAAATTCTAGTGTGTGAGTTGATAATAAGCACACATAGGACCATATATTACACACATCAACCAAGATCAAAAAATAACTAAATTTTCTACATGTTAGTTAGATTAGACCGCAAATGTCACCGTGAATTCATTCCAAAATGATCGGGTATTGGCCATTAATTTTTTATGGTGGTTGTATTATAATTAAATTTCCATGAGAATAAAAAATGAAGTATATTAATTGTGTATGAGAACATTTTATCAAGAAATGGACGATTATACATGAATTTAAGTACATTCTTCATCGTTATAGACACTAGTTGACCTAAACATCCATGAAATACAATATTTTTATCATGGTCAAGAAACCTATAATTTACCATATTTTACTTAATTTTACATATATTAACATGTTAAAATTAGGAGGGATATCTTGGAAGTTTCTATTAATTCAAATTGTGGTCATTATATGTGTTAGATACAGATACATTAAATACCTCCTTCATCCAAAATCTCTAAGTGATATCCACGTACCTCCCAGTATAGCTATTTTTATATTTCTAAATCCTTAGTTTAATTTCTCAATATTGGTTAATATACTGACATGATCAATTTCAATTTTCATATCCACAATATATTTCTCTTATTTATGAATTTTGTGCATCCTGTAAATTTGAATGCGGAAAATATCTTCATAATGGGAATTAATAATACTAGGGGATTTCATAAAATACATTTCTATCATAAATAAAAAATTTTATATGAATATTAGACGGAAAATAAATGGAAATAAAATGATATATTCAATATTCATTACAAAACATTAAAATTTTAAAAGTTCATATATATATATCATGATAATTAAAATATTATAAGTTTTCTTGATACCTTGAGAGTTACTAAAATAATCAGATATATAAAAAATCATAATTTATTCATCATACTTCAAGGGTTGTTCCGTGATGTTTTCTTTAGTGCTATTCTTCATCCCTTGGATTTATTATTTATAAATATTAATAAAAAGATTCCATGAATTCCATGTAAAAGACCAGTGGCCCTTCATACCACACTAAAATAAACAAATTTCCTTATTTTTTATTTTATTAGATATACGTTTTGAAAATTGTTCCACTTTTTGTGGTTTCCCATTCCTCTTATCATTGATTATAAAACCACCCTGATAAAATGACTCACCTCAACTTTGGCCAAACCGATGTCTTCTATGACCATGGTTATGTGAAATCGTATTTTCTTCAAGAAATTTTGTTGCACCATTATGTTGGGATTAAAAAACCTCATCAGGAGTTAGTTGTTTTTTCCTTTAATAGGATGGATATAGATTAAATTTAGAGTACTTTTTTAACCTTTTTTCTAATATTGTTGTGGAAAAATAACGTTCGAAGTAATAAAGGGAGATATGATTATTTTTTATTATATAATTTTCTGTAATACTTTTCACAAAATTTTAATCAAGATGTAATTTAAACCATCATAGTTTTATATATACTAATTTATTTATAATATTTTAATCTAATGTGACTACATTCATATCGAGATTTTGGTTTTATTACAGATCATGGTCATCATATCACTCTTAAAGGATTTTTCCTAACACTAAGGAATTTGTCATCATTAAGTATTCCTTAATTAAATCCTAATGACCGTGATAATGAATAAATGTTAGGGCTTGAATAGTTATTGAGTGGAAGCTTTATTTCCATATTGGATCATCATACCCAGGACAATATCATTTAAATTCTTCTCGGCATCATAAATCCATGAAAAATAATTATTTTTAAAAAATTTAAGAGATTCAAAACAAGTATTGTCCATATTCATCCTAGAAAATGTGAATTATAACATTTTCCTAACTTTTCGATAAAATTTGTGCTAAGAAAATGATTTAATTTTGATTGAGACATCACAAAATTCGAAAAACAAAAAATATTATTCGATCATAGGTGAAAGGAAGCATAGAATTGATATTTTTAATGATAATAGTGATGTAAAGATAGTAATGTAAAAAAATAAATACAAAAGTAAGATAAATTTTTAAGGGTAGAAAAATTACATTTATATTGGCATTGTGAAATATATATATATAGGGTATATGAATATTGTAATCAATTGTCAAAATTAATCCATATCTCTAAGATAACTCCAATAGAAAGGATTTCAAATGTTATAGAAAATGATGTGTTGAACATATTTAATGTTTGAATATAGAAATAGTTTTTTAAGTAATGAATAGTTATTTTAATATTTGATTTATGTTACCCTAATAAAAATTACTCTTAACAAATGGGATGTAAAAATAAAATCTTAGAAAAATAAAATTTTAAAAACAATATCTTGCTATGGAAATTATAATCAAACCAATATATGAATTCATTTAATATTAAAAAAATGATTGTCCCCCATTTGACTACATTAAAATTATCCTCACTTAAAGATTGAGATAAATTTCATTATAATTTTATTTTAAAAAATATTTTAACTTTTAAAACAGTTTGAAGAAATTTATCTCATCATTCACATGAGATAAATTTCAATGATGAGAAAAATTAATATAGTTAGTTAATTTTTTTATTTTTCTAAATATTTCTTTATTGATCATGAAATTTTTACATCTCATATGTGAGATAAATTAAATTTTTTAAATGACATGTATGTGAAATTTATCTCGTTTAATGTATCATAATGTACTATTTTATAAAACATTATTTGAAACAATCTTGGTAAAACCCCCCTTTAATTAAGGAATGGAATATCCTTTTTATCTAGGTTTGGAGTGAACTCATTACATGGCCCATAAGAATAGACATTACATGGACTGAAGGTCTGAAGGCACGATTTCCTAAGAAAGTGGGTGGCCCTAATATAATTACATGGTCAAAGATTCCCCCTTATACAAATTTATAATCATACCTTGAATTTAAATCATCTCTTACATTAAATATATATTATTTATTTAAAATTACATCACCGTACTTCAAATTTATCTCACTTTTAGTATAAGAAGAATTTCATTTCTAAATTGATATCATTATTTTTCAAATTTATCTAGTCTCACAAATGAGATTAATATTATTTTATAAAATATATAACATTATAAAATAAATTTATCTTCTATTTTACATGAGATTAATTTATTTTTTCAATGTATAGTTCATTTTTTTCGTCTTTCACATTAGAGAAATTTCATTTTTTCACAATGAATAATTATAAGTGAGATAAATTTAATTTTTTTTAAAAAATACAAAATATAATGTGAGATTTAACTCATATCATACATGATATGAATTTAATTTTTTGAATGATTTATAATTTTTTATGAAATTTATTTTATATCAAACATGCCGTAAATTTCATATTTTAAAATATTTAACAAATTATGAGGAATTTATTTCCTCTCACAGTTGTGATAAATTATAATTTCAAAAAAATATTATTGAATTTGAAATTTATTTCAACTCATTTATGAGATAAATTTAATTTTATAAAATATGTGTCATTATATATTAAAATTACCTCGTTTTATATATTTAATAAATTTATTTTCAATGATGATATAATATAATTAGTGGACGTTATAACATCTCATATATGAATATTTTTAATTTTTGAGAATATTTTTAAAATAAAGATTAAATTATCTCAACACATGAATTAGATAAATTCCATTTTATTAAAAATGTATCATTGTATATAAAATTAATCTCATATCATACAAAAGATTGATTTTATCTTTTGTAGTATATAACATGATATGTGAAATTTATTTCATCTTGTAAATGAGATGTTTTTTACATTTTTAAATGATATAATATTATTTTTGAAATTTATTTCATACCATATTAGAAGTTAATTTAAATTTATAAAAGATACATTATTATCAATGAAATTTATATCATTGGTCACACTTGGTAAATTTCATTATTTTTAAAACATAATGTAAAAAATATGAAAACTCATTTTCTAAAAGAAATAAAACAATATGTGGACATTATCTATCTCATCCATGAAATAATTTTTTTTTCTAAAAATGCATTATTATTTGAATTTATCTAATGGAATATATGATATAATTGTTTTTCTCAAATATGTGTTATTATAAATAAATTTTATCTCATATCGTATCTTAAAAAATAATTATTTAAAATATGACATAGTACATGAAATTTATATAAAACATGAGATATTTTTATATCATAAAAGACATATCATTATATGTGAAATTTTTTATATCTCATGAATGAGATAAATTTTAAATTTATAAAATATTTATCATTGTATATAAAATTTATCATATATCATACATAAAATAAAATTCATTTTTAAAAGATATAATATTGTACATTGAATCATATCCTGTAAATGTAATAAATTTTGTTTTTAAAAAATGTATCATTGTAGTTGATGTTTTTATCATTTTTATATTTAAAATAAATTTTATTTTTCATATTATGTATCATTGTATATTGATTTCATCTAATTTCATGAATAAGAAAATTTTACATATTTTTTTACATTTTTTTATAATTTTATAATAGTTTTAAAAAAAAATTAAAAAAAATATGAAAATTATTATAATGTGAAAAATATATCATTTCATATTACAAATATGACACTTTTTTCTTAAAATAAATTTCATCTTAAAAAAAATAGTTATTTTGGAAGAAATTTATCTCCATCAATCAATAATATAAATTTCATCTTAGGAATTTTAAATTATATTACATGAATTTTATTTAACTTTAAATGTGATATAATGATTTATTTTTTAAAATATAATATAACAAGTAATATCTCACACATGAGATAATTTCCATTTTTTAAAACATGTTTAAATGAATTTGAAATATATCTCATCATGAGAAAATGTACTTTATTTGATAAATGTATTTTAAAAGATAGTAGTAATTTTATATTCCTATATTTATTTTACATTAATATAATAATGGATTTCATCTTGTTGAATAACTTTGATAAATTTTATATAAAAATTTAAATGCTTATATAATTTTAGTAAAAATATATTTTATTAAATCAAATTTATCTCACTAAAAGTAATAATGTCAATGGTATCCTGATAATTGGGTACTCGATTGTACCCAACACGAGAAACTAGGGTTTAGGTACCTCTGAACTAGGTTTGGGAAGGGTTATAGTTTTAAATATTATAGAAAATTATTAATTATGTTGGGAATGAGTATCATTTACAAGATACATGCATCCAAAATATGTGTTTGTGTGTGATGAAAATATTATTAAAATTGGATTATATTAATGATATTTTATAACTATTTAGATAAAATATATTTATTATGGGGGGTAGAATCATTCTAGGGTAATATGCCTAAAAAATTCATAATAAGAGAATGCATTTTCTAGGAAACGTTTCGTAATATGATTGTGACTAGATGAAATATTTTCAATAGCATGGTTCCTAATTGGAATTCGTAGTTTACACTATATTTAATCTGGAAAATTTTTATAAAATTTAAATTTTAAAATTTTCAATGGTCGTGGGTTTCAAATAAGTATTGGATTTCAGGTTTGAGTTCGAATTTCGGTATTGTTGACTTGGTATTAATTGGATTAGGATTTCAAGATTTAAAACTGGGTTCATGTTCTTGTGAATTTACTTTGATGATAACTCAAACAACAGTCATTCGTAAAATGTATGACTAATTTTAGACAAAATAATTAAAACATTTCAATTTTCTAAGAGCTAAAAAATATTTTTATATTTGAAAGGAAATAAAATAATCGTCTTTTGATAAAAATGATGTTTGAAAATAACATAATTACCCTTTTTTATATCTATTATATTGTTAAATAAGAATAATTTTTATAATCAACTGCATGAAATAAATTACATATAAAAAATTTAAATATATAATTTTATAAAAAATTTATTCTAGATATATTTTTTATGGAAAAAATATTCAATAAATAGAATATAACAAAATCAAATTTATTTTATTTCTTATAGATGTATTTACAAATGTTCAGGTAGTCTAAATTATAAGTTACCAAATTTAGTTTTGTTATTTCATCATGATATATGATTATAATATAACTTATATTAGGATGAGGATATTATATTAGTGAAAAAATTTAATTATTTTTATCACTCATTATATTATCAACAAGTGTAATAAATTAAAATAAATATTCAATTATATTAATTTTTTAAAAACATTATACATATATAATGATTATTAATTATTTTGACTAAAATATTTATCACTAAAAAAATAAAATCCACAGATGAAAAATATGAAATAAAAAAACCAAGATAACTAAATAAATAAAATTAATTTTTATTAAAAAGTTTGTATGTTAAATTAAATTTTTCATTAAACGTAATATAAAAAAATTCATAAAATATATTTAATAACTTTTTTTAATCCTCAAATATTCCTAGAGAAAAAACAAATTTATATACGGGCCGTGGAAATTATTTGATGGTATGTGAAAAGTAAGAAAAAATGTTATTTTAAATATTAATTTTTTTTAAGGTTGTGAGTTTATGATGTCAAAAAACCATTTCTTGTAGTAGAGCAATATACCTATATACAGATGGGGGAATAAAAAAGAACCTTATTTCTGGAAAAAAATTCATGTGGATGGATTGGAGTAGTTTTTCTTGGAATTCCAAAAAAGTGTTTCACAAAGAATTTCCCTTCATAAAATATATTTATTCATCTTTAAAATAATCAACACCTTATCTAATACCGTATTTTTTTGTACTACTTCCCATTACCTACACTGCACAAATAATTTCATTTTGTGTTGTTTTTTTCATCTCTTTTGCAGTTTAAATCATCGACAATCCATTTTTCATTGGTTATGTAAATAATCGTGTTTTTCCTTATTTGTAATAAATTTGTGGTCGTTTTATTTTAATATTTGGTGGTTTAGGGAGATTTTTTTAGTATTTTATAACATTTATGTATACATTTGTTGAAATATTTTCCTAAATTTTTTATTTAATAAATGGAGGGAAAAAACTAACTTCCACTACTAAATTTAGTGATGATTCCTATTAGTAGTAGTTTATAAGAACTAATTCTAAATGAAATAATTTATAGAAAAATAATTTATAATTTATGAAATAGGTTATACAAATCACTACTAAATATTCAAAATTTAAAAAATTTAAAAGACACATTTTAAAATTTAATTTATATAACATAAAATGAAACCTGACAATAGTTATTTAAAAAACGTATAGCCTCCAACTATACATTTAAAATAATAAAACGTATAAATAAAATATTTATAAAAGTTATCTTATTAATAATAATTAATAAAAAATATAAATATACAATAATATAAATAGGATATATCCACACCTCACATCCATCTCTCTACATCCACTACATAAACCAAAACCACTTGATCATAAAATCATATATAATAAAAGAAAAATAAATCCAAAATCTTCCCTCAGCCTATCAATTTGATATCCCATCCAAAACTATATTCAACCACTTCCATAGTTGGCCTCATCCCACATGAATCCAATTTCATCAAAAATATGTCAACTAAAACGATAACGTTATAAAAAAACATAACAACTAAACACAATAAAACTAATTATTTTAGAATCCATGGTATTGTTTAACCATACTAGAAAAACAATAAACCATACTAATTTCCTTCCAAGGGTGATTGTGATAAAACCTCTAAATATCCTACATACTACCAACATTTTTCACTTTTAATACAAAACATGTACATTTAAGAAAATGGGACATGAAAAAATGTGGCATAGCATATATTCAGAATTGTTTAAAAGACCATTGTTAAACTGTTCATCAAACATATCACACATCAGCACAGAAAAAGTGATATATAAACCCGCATATCATGGATTAATTCAATATTTCAAAATGATATATGAAATTAAACCTCCAATTTCACCTAGAACACTATGAAAATTTAAATTACCTATTCACGATATGTTCAACCCTTTAAAATCAAAATAGATTTTTTTATAATAGTATATGTAGTTTTTAAATCAATGTGTAGTGTGCTTTGAATGAAATAAATTTTCAATTTAAAAAATATTTTGATGTGGTTTCCGTTATTATATTTTAAAATTAACACTATGGTTTTTTTCCTGTGATTTCATGGAAATCTGAGATATTTTCTTACTTTTGATCCCCTGACGCATGTTTTTAAAGACATATATATTACTAAAAACATTTAATTGATTATTTCTGATCACATAATCCATTTTATTATAATTATGTTTTCTGATACACATCACAATTGATTCAAAAATATTTTCCCAAGATTTCACAACAATATGAGGTCTCTTTATTTAGTAATAATCATCACATACATGTTTAGAGTTTTAAAACACAAAAAAGTACCTAAATAAATTATGGAAAAACCTTAAAAAATTTATTATAGAAACATTTGCAAAAATTATAAAATATATATAAATTATTATCTTTGGTTTCATGGTAATATGAGGTCTTTTTCTTCATTTTAACCCCATTAGATACATTGTTAATGAATTTATTAGAATTAAAATTTATTATTTAGTAATTCCAAGAAAACCACATGTCAGATTTAATTTTTGCCTACTCATACACATAAAATTTGATAAAAATATAGTTTATCTCCTGATTTCATACCAATTTGAGGTTATTTACTATTTTTTAGATAGCTAAATGCATGTTTTCTAGTTTTCAAACACAAAAAATGAATTTACAGGCATCCCAAAAAAAATCCTTCAATACTACTGATTTGGAATCAGATATTAAATTTCCAAAATAAATATATAGTAGATATCCTAGGATTTTATGAAATTATTTGTGTGTTTCCTTGGTTTTTACCCATATACCCATATTTTAAATGACACTCAAATAATTAAAAAATACATATTTAGTAATTTCAAAAAACCGCATATTGGATTGATGTGTCGTTTACTTAAACACATAATAAATGATTCAATGATATTTGTACCAAGATTTTTTTTCTAATATGATTTTTTTCTCTATATATGTAACCATTACACACATGTTTTAGAGTTTTGAAAAAAATAAATATATTCTTATATATATCATAAGAAAAATATCAATTTTATTGATGTAGTGTTAATTACAACATATTAGATATAAATTTACGATCAATATCCTATGATTACATATTAATATGAGATCATGTTATTGATTTTGAAACCCTGACAGACATTTTAAAAAATGATCATATCATTAAAAACATCATATTGCATATTTTTTAGAACATCACACATTGGATTGATGTGTTTCTAGCTCATTCATGTTAAAAATGATTAAATACTAGTTGTCACAATATTTCCATCCAATCTTAAATAATTTTCTATGTTTTTAACTCCTATGTTCATGTTATAGAGTTTTTAAACAGAAAAATATACTTACATACATCTTGAGAAAAACATCAATAAGATTGATGTATTATTAGTTTATTTATTTCAAAAATCAATCAATAATCGTTATAACACCCCAACCTTGATGACACTTAACTAGTGCCCCTAGCCGATGCACCACATGAAGTAAAGTGCATGTCCTCATATGCCAATCATTTATAACTAGTAGTCTAGGTATAAGGTGTAACTATGAGGAGACTATACCCCCATATAATATTGTAAAACTAGAAGTAAATAAAAAAATATAATACACAAAGTAGTAAGTGAAAATAATAAATTCACCTAAACAAAAACATGTTGTAATAGGGTGAAATACAAAATATCCCAAAACAATGTTGTCATACATACAAAAACCCACTCACTAGGTTGGTTATATGACATAACGAGAAAAATAAACTACAAAATTCTACACAATATCTTCAAGTTTTACCCATCTATTGAATTGAAACTATCTAAGCTATCATTCCAAACCGTGAAAAACTCAACACATCCCACAACCCAAATGTAAGTTCCCCAGTTTTTCTAGAGGTGAGGATATTTCTTTTTAGGTTAAATGAGTTTAATTTCCTTTTAGGATTAGACCCTAGGTCTGGCCATGGGCTGGTTGGATTTTTTTTGGGAAAGAAAGTGGAAAACATGTTGAAATTTGGATGCAGGCTAGGTACATGTCGTGTACTTAGTCTATACGTCGTGTACTTCTAGTACACGTCGTGAACTGGTCTTTCACATTGTGTAGCAACTCTAACTCAGAAAAAAAGGGAAGTATATTCCATGTACATTCCCATAAAGTATTTTTATAAATGAGGCAGTAACCTCATATTTTGGCACACATTAGTTTTTCTATCATTTTTTAACACAAAAATAATCTAAAATGGTTATTCATTTTTAGAATCCTTATGAAATATTATTCAACTATCATCTTTCATGTTGTAACTTCATAGATAAGTACTCCATTACTTTTTAGTTGTTTATGATTATCTGGAACAATGACTACGCTATTTGGATTTAGTCTCATATGCCCTGATATCACGTTCTTCGTCAGTTCATCACATTTCATCCAAAACAGGATGAATCAGGACTTGATACTGGACGAGCTGCCTACTATCGAGGCAAGGTAGGTGGTCTTTACTTTCATTCGGATTTTCAAATGCTTTTTAGGCATTCAAACTTTCCACTACCCACCAGTCTTTTTGGTGAGGCCTTGTGGTTTAGATTGTTGCTTTCTGTAGTTATATTCAGACCTAGTGAGGATTCCCACAGGTTTTGTTTAGGTGTTTTGGATCATGTTACATTATTCAAGGTCACCCAAGGAGTGAGAATTAAGGAAATAACCTATTTATTCATGTTTAATCCACCCAAGGAGCGTTTTCTTGTTATTTCCTAGTAAATGTAATCCTATTAATGCTTGGATAGAATGAGTAGATTGTTTAGTCGATGTACTAACTCCTTCCCCACTGAATATCTTGTTCATACATGCCTATTTTGATAATAATGGAATGTTAAATGGTTTATATGGGAGGATATGACCATATTCTTATTTTGATAAAAGGTTTTCATGAGTGGGTATACTAATGGAATGTGCAGGTTGATGTGAGTGGGTATAATCATTGGGAATATTGGTCTAAATTGAATGTTACTTTGAATGTTTGAATGAAGGATTTGGAACATGGTAGTGTATGCCTTTGGTTGTCTCTTCCCCTTGGGTCTTGATTCTGTGGGATACATCGGGCCTTACTACCTCGTGGATCCAGCTTGCTTGGGATCGTGTAGGACGTATTATTGCAATGATCCTAAGACCCCAACCAGTGCCTAACTGAGTTTCAACTTGGGAATCCCTATGTGGCTCGATGTGATTCCATGGACAAGCTCCTTAGATCTTTCCCTCCATGGTCTAGATTTATTACATCAGATGCCTTGGTCTGATGACACCTTGGTTCCAGCCCTTGAGGTATTCTCTTCAATATGTAGCGTGGATGTGGGATTCTAATTTTCATTATAGGGTGTGGTTGTGGGATATTTGAATTCACTATATGTCGTGGTAGTGCATTACTTGACTTCTTTATATAGCATGGTTTTGGTTTCATGATACAGATGGATGTAAGGTGTGTCCTTATGACTTGATTTTATACATTGTAATAGATGCCTCGTTTGGAGTTGACTCTCTTTTTCAGGTAGCATTGAGGGATTTTGGTTGTACTTATTATAGTAGATTTATGCCATGGGAATACACACTTACATACTAGTTGTTTACACTTTCAAACACTTTTTTTATATTTTTTTTAGAACTGTATAGACCTGGGTGGTTTCCTATTGGGGTGTTTATATCACAAACTATTTGGGCCTCCACGGGGATCGGAAAAAATTATATGGTAGAAGTTGATAATAGGGGAAATCACCCTCATACAGGTTGTTGATTGTGGCTTTAGAGTAGGGGAACATAGGACCAATCTGAGGCTTTTGATTCTTGAACACCTTTTGGTCTTTTATTATTTTTTTGATACATGTATTGTATTTTATTTCAATGTACTGTTATATATTCTTTCTAGATACTTATTCCATATTCATCCATTTTTATATGAGGCATTTCTGTTTATTGTTATGTTATCTTTTTATTTCTTTTCTGAATTTCAGTTTTATGTTGTTTATTTCACCTCCACTATTTAATATATGTTTGATTTCCCATGTGATACTATGGTGATGAATGAATAGTCTCCCCACTGACTCACATAGGCCCTTGAATCTAGTTAGTAGCCTCTGGAATTTTGGGAGATGTTCTTGATTCCATGTGACCAACCGAGCTTGGGGGACCATTTTTTGTGGCATCTGGGTCCGAGATGTTACAAAGTGGTATCAGAGGACCTTTTTTCTGGTTTGAATAACTGTTTGCAGACACTATAAATAAATAAGAAGGAAATGGAGTTGGGTTATATACTGTGCCCAGGAGTATATTCCTCGTGTATATGGAAAATCCAAATTGAATCGAATTAAATTCTGATTTTTAGGATTTTGACTTTTACAGTTGATTCAATTTCACTTTTGGGTGATGCACTTGATTTATTATATTACTATTGATGCAATTTTAGGTTAAATTTTATTTGCAACTCGATGAGATGAGGATGTTCCATATCATGCATCATATATACACATGTTATAATCACATGCCATGAATTATTCCATGCCATGTTGGATGCATTAGATATTGCATTATGTTGCGATAGTTGATATGATAGAGTTCCTACTATTGTGTTAGTTAGGTGAATTCGACAAAGGCGTGACATCATCTTTCAAACCATAAGGAGTATGAGCCCTTAGGAATTGGGAAATGATGCACTAGTGAAATGTAAATGTTAAATGATCTTGTTACATGTATTGTTTGAAAAGGGAATCGAGGTTGGATTCGTGAGGTGTTATGGGCCCTCATGGATTCAAAATTGGTAACCCTTGGTGGAATTTTCAGAATAACAGAATGTGAAATGGAAAATTGAACTTGTGGATAGAAACTTAACCTAGACCCAGTTTTGAGACACCAAGAGGTATAATTTATAGTGGTCCAATGGTTGTTAATTATACAGTCCTAGCTTTAGGAGAAGGATGTGGATTTGACTTGGTTTCTACAAGGGTTTTGACCTATCCTATGATTTTGATCTCTGTTCTTTGATGATTTAATTTCCTGAGGTGTGCATTTGGAATTATAGAGACATGAAATCACGATAACCTCTAGTGGTACATCGTGATGAAGGAAATGAACATACTTCAGAGAAGGTGGGCCATAGGCTACGGGTTGATCCTAAATCAGTGCCTATTTAGGCACCCAAGGTTGTTCCAGACACCGGTGCTGAGGCACAGTTCTGTGATGGTTTCTTTTGATAAATGCAGAATTTTCTGGTTGCACCGTAGCTAGTCTTGACTATGCTTAAGCTGACACTGGTGTTCCAACAGCAGCATCCTCCTACATTTTCCGGGGATGGTAGACCAAAGGCTATGGAGTTATGGCTAGAGGCCACGCTATTTATTTTTTATCATCTGGAGATGCCTACAGATTTGAGGTTAAATCTCATGACTTATATGGTACATGGAGCGGTAAAGAGATGGTGCACCATTTTGAACCATGATTAAAGTCTACAGAATATGTGTTGGGCTAAATTCCCAACCTTCTTCTCTGAAAACTTTTACCCCATATAATTACGAGTAGAGTGGGCAAGTGAGTTCATCCATCTGAAGCAGAGCATGATGACAGTTATGTAATACTTTTCATGCTTTATAGAGATGTAGTTTTTTGCATCGATATATCTTACTGATGACCTTTTGAGGGTGGGGATCTTTAAGGAAGGTCTCAGACATGCTATCGGATCTCAGGTCATCATGTTCAGGATAAAATCTATTTTTGATATTGTGGATCAAGAGAAGATTATAGAGTGGAAACTAAGAGGATATGGTGGTACAGAACAAGGGATTTTTTTTCTCACCATAGTGGATCTACCTATTCAGGTTGGAAGCTTCGTTTCAAGGCTTCCCATGACGTGGGTTATAGTAAGGATGTGGGTGTATCCATCTTGGGGTATTTCCATTAGTGTGGTAGGTGAGTCTGTGTGAAAAATAAGTGTGACAGTTACCCAGTTGAGGGTCGAACTTGCTGCAGGATATGGAACATGCAGCGGTTTTGTAGGACCTTCCCTCCAGCTGTGAGTGGTAGGGGGTCAGATTTGATGTCGGGTTCAGGAGAAGGTTCTTCATCTCTGATTTAGGTTGGGAGCTAGAGTAGTGAAGGCCAGGGAAGTGGTTTTTATGGTAGTGGTATTGAGACACCATGTTCTCATAGAAATTAGGGTAGGTCAGCTCAGGGTATCCAGGCTGGGTCACAGGGCTATGGTACAGGCCAGACATATGCAGTTTGACAGACCCAACAGGAGTAGGATCTAAAACCATCTACAGTTAGAGGTAACATCTTTATAGCTTACAATATTGTGTATACTTGTTATGATATTGGTTACTGTAAATTTTTTATCCATTCCCGAGTTGTAAAAATCCTTGGGCTTGTGGTTTTTCTTTCTAAGGTCATTTTGATGATAGAAACATCATTGGGAGTTAGAACGGGTGATTTGTTCCAGTGTATGGAGTGTCCCTTTGAGGTTGGAGGGTGTCACTACATCTAGGATCTTTATCTCCTGGAGAAGATAGAGTTTGACATCATTCTCGAAATTAAATGGTTTGTATCTTATCGATCATATTATGATTACTATTAATGGAAGGTGACAATTACATCACTATAGGGTGAAGTATTTTTTCACAATGGTGAATGGGATGTTAAGGAGAGTAGAGCTCGAGCCGATCATCGTGGTCTGGTAAGGATGACATCTCATTTTCCTAGTTTATATCTAGATGAAAATGTAGTGATTCAGGAAAATTTTCCTTAAGTGGTTGAGCACATTAGGGAAGTATTTTAAAAATATTTTTCTAGTTTACCTCCTGAGATAGAGGTGGAGTTCTCCATCGAGCTAGTTCCAGGAGTTGTGCCAATATCTATTCTTCCTTAGAGGATGGCTAAAAAAAAGTTGAAGGATCTCAAGAGGAAGCTAGAGGATTTGGTGGAGAAGGGGTTTGTCAGACCCAATACTTCATAGTGGCGTTCTCTGGTCCTTTTCATGAAAAAGTATGAAATAACACTTAGGCTATGCGTGGATTATTTGCAACTGAACCAGATGAAGGTTAAAGACCGATATCATTTTCAACGGATAGATGACATGTTTGATCATCTTCGAGGAGATCTAGTGTTCTTGAAGATCTACTTGAGGTAAAGATATCACAAGGTGTGTGTTCTACTAACATACATACCTCATACATAAATTCATGTTAGGTATAGGTTATATGAGTATCTGGTTACGTCGTTTGGTCTCATGAAAAAGCTACCAGTTTTCATGGATTTGATGAACCGAGGGTTCCTTATTAAACTGTTACATATACCATACTAAATAGAGTTAGGACGAGGTAGATATCAGATTCAGAAGGTCTAGTTCTATGGGAACGTGCGGCATGTGAGGAACCTCCTCCTGGTTGGACTGTAGGCGATCCTAAGATCCTGTATATCAATGGAAATCTATGAGTTCCTATGGACATGCGTGATAATTTGATGTGGGAGTTTAATGCTTCATCTTGGGAAGTTCATAATGGGGTCACCTTGATGTACAATGACTTACAACGATAGTACTGGTGGACAGGAATGAATAGATTAGTTGCTGGTTTTGTTATGAGGTGTTCCACCAGTCAGCAGGTGAAAGCATAACATTAACAACCAACTGGTCTTTTACAGAAGTTACCAATCCTAGAGTGAAAGTTGTATGATGTCGCATTGGATTTCATTACTGGTTTTCTGAGGTCACCTCAAGGTAAAGATTCTACGTGGTTTGTTGTTGATAGGATTACAAATGTATCAAATTTCATACTGATCGATGATAACTTCAGTGTTAATAATCATGGAATGTTGTATATCTGAGATGTGGTACAACTTCATGGGGTCCCAAAAAATATCGTTTTAGGTAGGGATTCCATATTTAAATCTATTTTCTAGAATATTTTTCAAATGGAACTAGGTAAATAGGTGTTTCTGAGCACAACATACCACCCTATGACTGATGGCCAGTCCTAGAAAATGATACTGGTGCTAGAGGACATACTACAAGAATGCGTCCTGGATTTTGGGGGCTCATGGGAGAGGCACATTCCCTAGGATAAGTTCTACTACAATACCTTATATGATATGACTTTTCATTCTCACATCTACTGGTTAGAGGTAGGAGAGGTAGTTCTACTGGGACCACGTCTCATATAGGAGATGTTAGAGTAGGTCCATATGATTCAGAAGTAGATGGCTACATCGTAGTCTATTGGGAAATCATATGTTAATCGCTACAGACGACCTCTATAGTTCGAGGTTGGGGATAGATTTTTCTTGAATATTTCACCGAGGTTGGGACATAGGAGAATCAGAAGATAGGGAAAAAATTCACCAAGATATGCCGGGTTGTTTGAGATTCTAGAGAGAGTCAGGTCGGTTGCCTATCAGTTGTATTTAACTCATTGGTACCAATACATGAATGATTTCTTCCATTTATCTTAGCTACGCCACTATCACTGAGAGAAATATCACGTTTTTCATCCTAAGGAGGTTGAGCTTCAAGTTGATGCGTCCTTTGAGGAGTATCTGATTCTTATCGTAGACATGAGCATAAAGGTTCTCTGAGGCCAGTCAGTTCCTATAGTAAGGGTGATATTGTAGCATTTTTGTTTATAAGATGTGACTTGGTAGAGGGAAGAAGAAATATGTGCTCAGTGGCCAGATTTCTTTTCAGAAGAATCTTAACCACCCTTCGGAGAGCAATTCGGGGAATAATTTCTATAAGGAGGGAAGATTGTATGATCCCATGTTTTTGTTGAGGTACGGATCTATCTTTTCTAGTTAATTGTGTTTAAATTCCTTTTTTTCTTATACCTTAGGTCAGTACATGGTCAGGTTGGGTTTTTTTAGAAATAAAGTGGAAAACAGGCATAAATTTGGCTACAGGCTAGGTACATGTCGTGTAACTTGTCTACACACCGTGTACTTCCAATACACATCGTGAATTGATCTGTCATGATATATAGAAAGTCTAGATCATAAAAAAATAAAATTACATTACACAAAGTGTTCTTGATGTAAATGTTGTGTACTTTCCTAGTAGGTTTATTATAACAGAAGCTGTAGACAATTATTTTGAGGTACATTGGTTTTTCTCTCATTTTTGAACCCAAAAACCATGTAAAATGTTTTTCCTGTTTTAGAAGCCGTCTGATGTTTGATTCAAGAATCGTCTATCACATTGGAATTAAAATGACAATTAATAAATTAATTTTTAGTTGTTTTTGATTCTACATAACAACAAGTGTGCTATTTTGGATTTCGTCTCATATTCCCAAATATCCCATTCATCATCAGTTATTCAGATTTCATCCAATCCAGGAAGAATAAAGACTTGATACGGGATGAACTGACTAATACCGAGGTCATTAAGGTGGTATATACTTTCTTTTATATTTTTTGGTGCTTTTTGGGTGTTCGTCTTTTAAACATCCCATTGGACATTCTTGATAGGCCTCATTTTTGAGCTATTTTCTTGTCGTAGTTGTAGTCAGACATAGTAAGGATTCTCGTAGGTTCCGTTTAGGTGAGTTGGCACCCATTACACGATTCAAGGTAACCCAAGGGGTGCACCTTAAGAAATAACCTACTTGTTCCTATTTAAACTACCCATGGGTTGTGTTCTTGTGCTTTCCTAGTTAGAGGAGTTCAGTTAATGCTTTGATAGCTTCAATATCTTGTTTATGAGATGTGCTACCTCCTTGCTCACTGAATATCAATTTCGTTACTATTTTGATATTATTGACATTTTTAATGTTTTATATGGGATAATAGGCCCATATTTTTCTTTTGATAAATGGTTTTCATGAGTGGGTACACTCATGGCTTGTGCAGGTTGATGTGAGTAGGTATACTCACATGGAATGTTTGTTTAAATTTAATGTTTGAATAATTGGGTTTGGAAAACACTAGTGGATGCCTAAGGATGACTATTCCACAAGGGTCTTGATTCTGTTGGATGCATCAGGCCTTGCTACCACGTGGATCCGGCTTTCTTGGGCTCGTATAAGACCTGTTATTGCCATGCGCATAGGAACCCAACTAGTGCCTAACCAAGATTCCACCAGGGATACCCATGGGACTCAATGGGATTCCCTAGACATAATAAATGTATTTTTTCCTCTATGGTCTAGATTTATTATACTCTATGCCTTAGTCTGATGACACCTTAGATCTAGTCCTCAAGGTCTTCTCTTCACTATACAACGTGGTCGTGGGATTCTACTCTTCACTATATGGTGTGGCTATGGTAAATTTGACTTCACTATATGGTGTGGTTGTGGATCAAATGACTTATTTATATAGTGTGGTTGTGGTTCCCTGATACATATGGATGTATGGTGTGGCCATGTGACTTGCTTTTTTACTTTGTTATAGAAGCCTTATTAGAAGTTGGCACTCTTTTATAGGTATCCTTGAGACCTGTTTGGTTTTTCTTATTACATTATACTTATTTCAGGGGCATTCACAATTAATTACTAGTTGTTTACCCTTCCTAGAACTTTATTAGAATTGTTATTATATGTGTATAGTCATTGGTGGTTTCCTACTAGGACGTTTATCTCAAACCCTGTTTTTGCCTCCATGGGGACACAAAAAGATTATATGGTATCAATTGATGATAGGGGAAATCTCCCTAGAAAGGGTTGTTTATTGTGGATTTGGGGTAGGGGAGCATAGGACCAAGTTGAGGCTTGCGATGCCAGGATACCTATTGGTATTTTGTTCTTTTTGGGATACTTGTGTTATATTGTATACCCATGTACTATTTTGACTACTTTCTAGATACTTGTACAATCTACATCATTTTTTATAAGATAAATTTCTGGTTATTGTTATGTATTACTGTTATTTCTTATCTTACTTTAAATTTTATGTTGTTTATTTCAATTTTTCAATTTATTATATGTTTTACTTCTTCTGTGATTCTTTGGTAATGTGGGAATAGTCCCCCCAAAAACTCACATAGGCCCTCACTTCTAGTTGGTAACCTCTCGTATTTGGGGATATGCATTTGAGGACATGTGACCAACCGGGCTCAAGGATCTATTTCGGTGGCATCCGAGTTTGGGATGTTACACCAAACGTATGCAAGAAAAATATATATGAGAGCTACTCAAGTACCTAAGTGCAATGGAGGACTGAAGAAGGTCTAATTAAAACTCAATAACCCACCATAAATGGATTATAAACCATCACCAGTTAGTAAAATAGTTTATTAATATATCTACAATATCAGTAATTAAATTTGATATTAAAATTAACATGTTTCATATGACAACCTTGATTTTTATTACAACTTAAACATGCTTTATTACATAAAAATTCACTTGATACAATAAAGAAGATCGAGAGGTTTAGTGTCTTTGGGGCTTAGGATCATTACATAAAAACTTTAAACTTGAAATACAACATCTTTATTGAAAACTTCCTTTACATGACCACTACATTCCTTCGTACTTAGCATTGCATGGGATAACCTGAGGACATGCATAAGAAAAGGGTGAGCTATAAAGCCCGGTAAGGGAGTAAACAATGAATAACATGAGGAGTGAAATACATGTTAGGAAATAGGCATATCAATAGAGCATAAGAGAAACATGAACATAAATGCATGATAAAGCATGATAATCATAACATGGAAATGTGGCAACAACACTTAACATTTAATTAGCATGAGCCAAGGCTCATTGCACATGGAGCATGAGTAAATCCTCATTGCACTTGAAGCACGAGTAAACCCTCGTTTCACTTGAATTAGCATGAGTAAACACTCATTGCACATGACGTATCATGATACTATACTTTACCCAATGCATTGGAGCGCTATAAAGGGCGCACCCTTCTTAAACATTTCATTTCATGCATAAGTGTGCCACATGGATCATAAAACATGGATTCATAAAACATAATCATTTATTCCACGATAAAGGGATGTGGAATTAATACATGAAACTTTATAATCAATAAGTAAATGTTCATAAAGGTGAATACCCTTGATGGAGAAATGGGCATGGTATTCACTACACAATGATATTGGCTTAGAAAATCGGTGTGATTTCGGCAGCGTAATGGCGTGACATAAGAATTCATAAAAAAGGTTGATGAGAGAGAAAGGGGTTCCTCATCATATTTACATGAAATGGACAGTAAGGAGGTCATATAGATACATGTCTCAACAATTGAAAGGGAATTTAGATTCATGATACAAAAGTATTGCTTGAATATAAAAGAAGAGAAAAAGGTTTCTTTCGGAATTTCGGCATAGTAACGGGTGTACATGGGAGGCATTTAATGAGAGAGAAGGGGGTATCCCATCATTCAAACAATAAGAGGGCAGTATGGGAGAGGTTCAAAACCATACCCCAACATTCATAATTGAAAATAAAAGGGCAATACAACTTAAAGAAAATTGACAAAAATGAGAAAGGAAGAAAAAACCCTTACTTGGAAGTGTGCTTCCAAAGGCTAGAGAGAGGCTTGTGAGAGGCTTCTTGGGAGCTTGGGGCACCTTGAGAGGATTCTAGAGAGAGTAGGGCAGAGGTTGGACGAACTTCAAGGGCTTTGAGTGAGGAGGAAGTGGGAGCTTGGGTGGGTTTATATAGGAAAGGTGAGAGAATTCTTTATTATTTAGGTTTGGGACCCCTTATATTAAAAGAATCCAAACCACAAACCATCCCATGGTATTTGCCCATGGTTTCTGGAAAAGTAGAGAGGAAGACAATATTTTACAAGTCCAAGGTCCGAACTTATTAAAAAATTAGGGTTGCTTATGTGGAGGTGAGTCACACTCCCATGGAAATTAATTTAAAAAGGCAAAGTGTTGAATAAGTCTTGAGGGCTCCATTAATGCTTTGAAAAGTGAGTCAAACAAACCCAAAACCTAATTATTTTAATGATATAACACATATTGGCCGAACATAAGGATTATGGTATTTTATTACATCACCATTGGGTCATTATGATGTCATAAAACACATTATATATTTAAATGGTATTTAATATTTACCCAAAAATTTGACTGTCTCAGAAAATTATGAAAAATTCACCGTTGGATAATTTCGACGTCCTGATTCCAAAAATAATATTTATTTTATCTAAATAATTTTCTAAATATGTGAATTTTCACTTTTAAAATAAAAACCGACATTTATATAAAAAAATTCACGGGTTTTGACAGAAATGGCTTTCAAACCTTAATAAAAATTTTAATTGCATTCATAAAATTATAAGATCATTTATATTTAATAAAAATTAATTTAATATTAATAATAATATTTTATTAAAATATTATTTAATTCAAAAATTCTTTAATTTAATAAAATATAATTCTTAATTAAATAATAACTAAAAACACAATTTATACTTTAAAAACTAATTACAATGTATCAAAAAAATTGTATTCATTATTATATACAAAAAATAATGTACATGAACATGGTACTACTTATTTGTTACATAACCCCTTAAAATAACCGCATAAGACCTAAGGGTAAGGTGTGCGATGGTGACAGACTCTTGGGGTGGCTCGGATAACATCGCTCGAGTGGTAATCTCTATCAACTTCCATTTTTCCCGTAGACGATCATGTTCGAGCTTGACTTGATGAAGCTCAGCTTGGGATTGGTCAAGGGAAAAGCCCAAAGACGCCACCTCTTTTCCGAGCTCCGACAAATGGGCTTCGTAAGGGGCAATTCTACTGGATGAGGCTATCGCTTCCTTTGTCTGAGTAGAAAATTGGTTCGTTAAAGCCTTATATTTAAACTACCCAGATGATCACTATTCAACAGCTATAAAAGTAACGGTCACAAATCTTAAAAAAAAGTTGATATCTTATAAAAACATTTTTCATAAAGAAACATTTAACTGGATCAAGAGGGATTTTCCATTAATGAAATTTTGGGTCGTTACAACATTCCCCCCTTAAGAAATTTCACCCTCAAAATTTTCTTTTTCCCACACTAAAACAAATGTGGGTAACTTAGCTTCATCATATCCTCCGACTCCCAAGTTGCTTCTTCAAACTCGTGGTTTCTCTATAACACCTTGACGAGGGGAATTGTCTTATTTCGTAGAACTTTTTCTCTACGATCTAAGATCTTCACTGGTTGCTCATCATAAGAAAGATCGTCTTCTAATTGTACCACCTCGGAAGAGAGTACCTGTGAAGGGTCTGGTATGTACTTCCTTAAGAGGGATACATGGAAGACATCATGCACCTTGGCCATAGTAGGTGGAAGTGCTAGTCGATAGGCCACAGCCCCAACATGATCAAGAATCTCGAATGGGCCGATGTACCTTGGACTTAACTTCCCTTTCTTTCCAAACCTCATGACCTTCTTCCATGGAGATATGCGTAAAAACACCATGTCTCCGACTTTAAACTCAAGGTCTCATCGACGATTATCTGTATAACTCTTCTATCGACTTTGGGCTGCCTTGATATGCTGCTGAATGGTTTTCACCTTCTCCACCATTTCTTCGACCATTTCTGGTCCAAGCAGCTTACGTTCACCGACCTCATCCCAACATGCCGGTGTTCTACACCTTTTCCCATACAGGGCTTCATATGGTGCCATTTGGATGCTCGAGTGGAAACTATTATTATAAGAGAACTCAACTAGAGGAAGATGTTGATCCCATCCTCCTTTAAAGTCCATTGAGCACGCTCTCAACATATCCTCAAGTGTTTGGATAGTCCGCTCGGATTGGCCATCAGTTTGAGGATGATAGGCCGTACTGAAGTTCAGTTCAGTATTCAGAGCATGTTGAAGACTCTTCCAAAACTTAGAGGTAAGTCTTGGATCTCGGTCAGACACAATAGATAGTGGTACTCCATGCAACCGTACCACTTCCCTGATATATATCCGTGCCAGTTTATCCAAAGAGAAATCCTCTCGAATAGCAATGAAGTGTGCGTTCTTTGTAAGACGGTCCACAATAACCCAGATTGCATTGCTGCCTTTGGATGTCCTTGGAAGTCCGGTGACAAATTCCATGGTGATGTTCTCCCATTTCCATTCTGGTATGGGCAATGGTTGCATCATCCCCTTAGAATTCTGCCTCTCTGCCTTCACTTGCTGACACACCAGGCACTTTGATGTATACTCAGCGATCTCCTTCTTCATGTTATCCCACCAAAAGTTTTCTCGGAGATCTCGATACATCTTTGTGCTCCCTGGGTGAATAGAGAAATTTGAACTATGTGCATCATCCAAAAGTTCCTTCTTCAGCTCCGAACTTGATGGGACACATAGTCTTTTCCCAAAACGCACAATTCCTTCTTCATTAACATTAAACTCTGAGGATTTTCCCTTTTTGATATCTTCCACTTTTTCTTGGATTCTCGCATCATCCTTTTGAGCATCCTTTAACCTTTACAAAAGAGATGGTTGAGCAATCATTTGTGAAAGGATTGATGATGTTCCCTTCTTTATGATTCCCACGTCCATCTTCATCAAGTCTAAGAAGATTGGATCCTTCTCAATTCTCATCATTGATAGAATTGCTGGATCCTTTCTACTTAGGGCATCTGCCACCTTGTTCGCCTTCCCAGGGTGGTAATGTATTGAACAGTCATAATCCTTGATGAGCTCTATCCATCTTCTCTGGCGCATATTAAGCTCTTTCTGTGTGAATATATATTTAAGACTCTTGTGGTCAGTATATATCTCACATTTCTCTCCATAGAGATAATGCCGCCAGATTTTCAAGGCAAAGATCACCACCGCCAACTCCAGATCATGCGTTGGATAGTTTCGCTCATAGATTTTCAACTGCCTTGAGGCATAGGATATCACTTTATCATTCTGCATCAGCACACATCCTAAGACCTTCTTCGAAGCATCACTGAATACCACAAAAAGCTCCCCACTTGTGGGTAAAGTGAGCACGGGTGCAGTGATAAGCCTCCTTTTCAACTCCTTGAAGCTTTCTTCGCATTCATAACTCCAAGCAAACTTTACTCCCTTTCGAGTTAGCTTGGTAAGAGGGCTGGACAATCGTGAGAAATTTCTCACAAATCGTCGATAATATCCAGCTAACCCCAAGAAGCTACGGATATTAGTTACTGATGTTGGCCTCGGCCATCCCTCAATTGCATCTGTTTTGGAGGGGTCAACAGATATCCCATTTCTTGTCATGTTATGACCCAAGAATGAGACTTCCTTCAACCAAAACTCACACTTGCTGTACTTTTCATAGAGCTTCTCCTTGCGCAAAGTCTCTAGTACAGTTTTTAAATGCTCCTCATGGTCCTCCTTGGTTTTGGAGTATATTATAATATCATCTATAAAGACTACCACAAATTTGTCTAGGTAATCTCTAAAGACTCTATTCATCAAGTCCATGAATATTTCTAGAGCATTGGTGAGTCCAAAAGGCATTACTATGAATTCATAGTGCCCGTACCTTGTACGAAAAGCAGTCTTGGGGATATCTTCCTTCTTCACCCTTACTTGATAATATCCCGACCGCAAGTCGACCTTGGAGAAGTATTGTGCTCCATGAAGCTGATCAAAAAAGTCATCGATTCTTGGGAGAGGATACTTGTTCTTTATCGTGATTTTGTTAAGTTCACGATAATTGATGCAAAGGCGCATTGACCCATCTGTCTTCTTGACGAAGTGGACTGGTGCACCCCATGGTGATGCACTTGGGCGTATAAACCCTTTATCCAGATTCTCCTGTAGTTGTTTATTCAGCTCTTCAAGCTCAACAACAGCCATTCTATATGGAGTCTTGGATATTGGTAGCGCCCCAGGTATAAGTTCAACTGAGAACTCAACATCTCTTCTTGGAGGAAGACCAGGAAGTTCCTCAGGAAATACTTCAGCGAATTCCCTCACAATAGGCATTTCTTCAAGGGTGGTTTTTTCCTTGGACTCAATCATCTGAGCCAGATATTCATGCTCATAAGGCATTAATATCCATGCTTGAGATGATGGAGCTAAAGGAGATTCATCTTCCTCCGGACACTTGTAAAGAATCAGGGGTCGATTCTCCATATGGAGTGTGATTTCCCTCTCCCGACAATTTATGTTGGCTCTATATAAGGAAAGCCAATCCATGCCAAGAATTGCATCAAATTCCACCAAAGGGAGTATGACGAGGTTTTCCGGGAAATTAAATCCACATATTATAATAGGGGAGGACTTATACTCATGGGATGCAATGATTGCCCCATTTTCCGTACTCACCGACATCTTTACTTCCATGATTTGTGGTGGTGCATGGATTGTTCTACTAAACTTTTGAGATATAAAAGAATGCGTAGAACCTGAATCAAAAAGTACGTTCGCTATTCTTGAATGAATAACTAGCGTACCTATCACCACTTCGTTGTTGGGGTTCACTTCGGCAGAAGTGATGGAAAAAGATCTTCCTTGCTGTCTTGGAGGTTGTTGACTGCCTCCGATAACCCTTGGATTAGGGCACTGATTCGCAAAATGACCCGGTTCTTTGCATTTGAAGCATTGAACAATGCGTTGAGGTTCGAACGGAGCGTTCCTCTCCTTTGTCGCAGTCGCGGGTCCTTCTTGCTGACAGTTAACAGCTAGGTGCCCTTCTCTTCCACACTTGAAGCATTTTCTTGTCCCCCTAAGGCAATTTCCAGGGTGCTTCTTTCCACAATTTTGGCAAGTGGGGTGCTGTAATTTCTTAGCGCCATTGGATTTATCCATCGTACCACCAGCATTGAAGTCCACCTTACGCTTCTTGTCCCCATGATACCCATGTGATTCTCCAATCTCCATTTCAACCTTGAGGGAACATCGGACAATTTCCTCATATCTGTCGAAGTCACGGATCGCTAATGCTTTCCGCAAGCTAGGCTTCAGCCCACCAAAGAAGCGGTCAACCTTGAATTCGGGGGTAATGACAAAGCCGGAAGCATATCGTGCAAGCCTTGTGAAGTTTGCCTCGTACGCTGCCACAGATTCCTCATCTTTCTGCTTGAGGGAAAGGAAGTCCCTTTCCATCTTAAGACGGAGGGTGCGTGGAAAATATTTATCAAAAACATCTTCTGGAATACCTTCCATTCCAAAGCCTCGATCTCCTCCTCAGGCTTTGTATTTTTGATCAATGTCCACCATTGATCAGCTTCACCCTCCATACGATAAGCCTCCAGGAGAACCTTCTCTTTTTCAGAGCATTGGAGGATGGAAAATATCTTTTCAATGGAGTTGATCCATTGTTCAGCAATCGTGGGATCGGATGATCCACTAAAAGTAGGAGGCCTTTGTCTCATGAAGCTTTCAATAGCGACTTGTTCTTTCTTAGGGGGGGGGGGTTGAACGTTCCTCTTGACCAGTGTTTCTATTCAAAACTTGAGTAAGCTGAGAGAGAAGCGTGACAAAGTTTGCGATTCCCGCTCCCATTGGATTGGGCATCTCATAAGTACAATCATCACACTGATCTTCACAACGGTTGTTAGCCCGAGTTCTCCTATTACCGGCCATTGGCTGGAATAAAAGGAAAGTTAGGGGTAACACATAAAGGGTAATCCAAAGACAAAAGTTGATGACTTATAAATAAACTTTAATCTCTTTAACTCATGAGTCTATAGGATTCAATCCAGGCTTTTCATGATCTTCCTTCTAACATATATTCTTAGGGGCATTTTTTTCCCTTAATAAGGGTTCATACTAAGATTGTGAATTTATCAAAACATATCCCCCGGGAGTGTCGTAACCAAGAGTGTAGCAAGGCCCGTTGTCGTGCACCAGTTCCCGTTCGAGTCTAGCTCAAAGCGTTGTTTTCGAGTTTTACCCCTAGGATACATCTGTTCCAGAGCCGCCTCTACCTGCTCGTATCCAGACATGGATGTATTTGTCTGATAAACCACTTACTTAGTATTTACCAAAACTTAGGGATGTTTTTATTATGCTTAGTCTTGTATCTAAGGCTTTACTAGGGTTTCCTAATCCCAAAAATAACTAAACCTATCCTCTGATACCAACTATGACAACCCTGATTTTTATTACAACTTAAACATGCTTTATTACATAAAAATTCACTTGATACAACAAAGGAGATCGAGAGGTTTAGTGTCTTTGGGGCTTAGGATCATTACATAAAAACTTTAAACTTGAAATACAACATCTTTATTGAAAACTTCCTTTACATGACCACTACATTCCTTCGTACTTAGCATTGCATGGGATAACCTGAGGACATGCATAAGAAAAGGGTGAGCTATAAAGCCCAGTAAGGGAGTAAACAATGAATAACATGAGGAGTGAAATACATGTTAGGAAATAGTCATATCAATAGAGCATAAGAGAAACATGAACATAAAGGCATGATAAAGAATGATAATCATAACATGGAAATGTGGCAACGACACTTAACATTGAATTAGCATGAGCCAAGGCTCATTGCACATGGAGCATGAGTAAACCCTCATTGCACTTGAAGAACAAGTAAACCCTCATTGCACTTGAATTAGCATGAGTAAACACTCATTGCACATGACGTATCATGATAGTATACTTTACCCAATGCATTGGAGCGCTATAAAGGGCGCACCCTTCTTAAACATTTCATTTCATGCATAAGTGTGCCACATGGATCATAAAACATGGATTCATAAAACATAATCATTTATTCCACGATAAAGGGATGTGGAATTAATACATGAAACTTTATAATCAATAAGTAAATGTGCATAAAGGTGAATACCCTTGATGGAGAAATGGGCATGGTATTCACTACACAATGATATTGGCTTAGAAAATCGGTGTGATTTCGGCAGCGTAACGGCGTGACGTAAGAATTCATAAAAAAGGTTGATGAGAGAGAAAGGGGTTCCTCATAATATTTAAATGAAATGGAAAGTAAGGAGGTCATATAGATTAATGTCTCAACAATTGAAAAGGAATTTAGATTCATGATACAAAAGTATTGCTTGAATATAAAAGAAGAGAAAAAGGTTTCTTTCGGAATTTCGGCATAGTAACGGGTGTACATGGGAGGCATTTAATGAAAGAGAAGGGGGTATCCCATCATTCAAACAATAAGAGGGCAGTATGGGAGAGGTGAAAAACCATACCCCAACATTCATAATTGAAAATAAAAGGGCAATACAACTTAAAGAAAATTGACAAAAATGAGAAAGGAAGAAAAAAACCCTTACTTGGAAGTGTGCTTCCAAAGGCTAGAGAGAGGCTTGTGAGAGGCTTCTTGGGAGCTTGGGGCACCTTGAGAGGATTCTAGAGAGAGTAGGGCAGAGGTTGGACGAACTTCAAGGGCTTTGAGTGAGGATGAAGTGGAAGCTTGAGTGGGTTTATATAGGAAAGTTGAGAGAATTTTTTATTATTTAGGTTTGGGAAACCTTATATTAAAATAATCCAAACCACAAACCATCCCATGGTATTTGCCCATGGTTTCTGGAAAAGGAGAGAGGAAAACAATATTTTACAAGTCCAAGGTCCGAACTTATTAGGGTTGCTTATGTGGAGGTGAGTCACACTCCCATGGAAATTAATTTAAAAAGGCAAAGTGTTGAATAAGTCTTGAGGGCTCCATTAATGCTTTGAAAAGTGAGTCAAACAAACCCAAAACCTCATTATTTTAATGACAAAACACATATTGGCCGAACATAAGGATTATGGTATTTTATTACATCACCATTGGGTCATTATGATGTCATAAAACACATTATATATTTAAATGGTATTTAATTTTTACCCAAAAATTTGACTGTCTCAGAAAATTATGAAAAATTCACCGTTGGATAATTTCGACGTCCTGATTCCAAAAATAATATTTATTTTATCTAAATAATTTTCTAAATATGTGAATTTTCACTTTTAAAATAAAAACCGACATTTATATAAAAAAATTCACGGGTTTTGACAGAAATGGATTTCAAACCTTAATAAAAATTTTAATTGCATTCATAAAATTATAAGATCATTTATATTTATAAAAATTAATTTAATATTAATAATAATATTTTATTAAAATATTATTTAATTAAAAAATCCTTTAATTTAATAAAATATAATTCTTAATTAAATAATAACTAAAAACACCATTTATACTTTGAAAACTAATTACAATGTATCAAAAAAATTATATTCATTATTATATACAAAAAATAATGTACATGAACATGGTAATACTTATTTGTTACATAACCCCTTAAAATAGCCGCATAAGACCTAAGGGTAAGGTGTGAGATGGTGACAGACTCTTGGGGCGGCTCGGATAACATCGCTCGAGTGGTAATCTCTATCAACTTCCATTTTTCCCGTAGACGATCACGTTCGAGCTTGACTTGATGAAGCTCAGCTTGGGCTTGGTCAAGGGCAAAGCCCAAAGACGCCACCTCTTTTCCGAGCTCCGACAAATGGGCTTCGTAAGGGGAAATTCTACTGGATGAGGCCATCGCTTCCTTTGTCTGAGTAGAAAATTGGTTCGTTAAAGCCTTATATTTAAACTACCCAGATGATCACTATTCAACGGCTATAAAAGTAACGGTCAAAAATCTTAAAAAAAGTTGATATCTTATAAAAACATTTTTCATAAAGAAAAATTTAACTGTATCAAGAGGTATTTTCCATTAATGAAATTTTGGGTCGTTACATTTCACCATTAAAGAAATAACATTATCCTTTTATTAATTTGGATTCTACTGAGTCAACCATTCAACTATAACTACTCTGGGCATGCTGAGAGTCCAAGCCATATACAATAGGGGTCATAAAAATATTTTGGAAGGGGGAAATCATTTATCAATTAAATTAATCCATTGTACCTCATAGTTTTAGTAATGGTTCTCAAACTAGGGATTTATAACACCATGTTTTACCATCACAATCATATATAATACTAGGCGTTCCCAGAGCATTAGTCTTTCAACTATACCATAGATTACAAATTCTATTTTCAACATCCTGATCAATTATACTGAACACCATGTCCATTCAATTTGAGTGAAGAGCATCAGTCCATCCTCTGAAAACTATGTTACACCAGTGTACCTAGAGAATCAGTCTAGCCTGCCTAAAATCATGGATGCGGAATTCCTTGTCAAAAATCAAAAAATGTATATAATTCTAGTGGTGCCTCAATAATCTGTCTAGAACATATACAAAGGATGAGGAATACCATGTAAAACATCATAATCAATTCCATAATTACTCAATTCAATTATTCATGGTTCAACATGCTTAACCTTTTTAACAAGATAACATTAGTGGTTCAACATCATTAATTTATCAATATTCATTAACATTTATCATTTAATCAGTACCAAAGTCACAATTGGACTTAAGAACCAAAAAATTACTCAAGAAGGCCTAACCCCTTTAACATTTCATAAAATTCTAAAACCAAACATCCATGTTAAACAGTTTGAAAACATACCTTCATATCATGGGTCTTTATCTTTTAAATTCGAAAAAAGGTCCAAGAACCCCATTTCTATTTATATCATCATAGGATTAATCATATATTTTTCACTAAAAATTGAACTAAAAATTTATTTCGAATAAATATTTAAAATTAATTTAAAACCTATTTTTATTTTCCACTTGGAGTTCAACAACTCCTTTCAAATCAAGAAACATTTAAAAATTTAGCTTTTCCATTTTTTAACCAAAACCAAGAAAACCCAAAAACAAACATTTGAATCCATTTCAATCTCCTCATATGAATTTCATCAAATTCAAGTACATAATATATTTTTAACTCATCCTTATAATATGTTATTTTTTTCAAGCTATACCATTAACCCTTAACTATTCATTCAAAAAAACCAACATGATTAACCCAATTAATCTCTTAAACATCTTACAATAAACTTCATAATTTTTTTGTTTCTATTTATGGAAAATTTAATACCCCATGGGATGCCATAGTTTTAGTATTAAATCACCAATAGATACAATATGATCTGTGGGAGTTCTAAGATATCAATACAAATCTCATATATAGATTACACAATCCAAGGATGAAAACACAAAAAATGTGGAATTTATGAAAAAACATACATACATGTTAAAAAAATATAACCATAGTATGGGTAAAGCTCTTAGACTACCTAACTTATTTTTTAATCATTTCAAAAAAAATTCAATGTATGGAGGTATTTCCAAGGCATGTCCAGGCATCGTACAAACCCCTAGGAACCCAACTGATCTAACTACAAACTCCAATGATCTAGTATCACACCAAGAAACCAAAATTAATTAAATAATACAAATATAATTTATTAAAATACTAAACACTAATGTGGGATAATGTTGGAAAACTCACCATATTAGTTAAATCTTATTAAAACTCTAAGAAACTGCCATGCGAGGTCCACATGGGATCCCTTCACAATTCCTAAGAAAAATACCTAATAGGAGATACAATTTCAACACTTAATAAAATTAATTAATTTTGAAAAACTTATGAAACTTCACCATGAACACATATCATAATGAAACACCATTCCATGATGTGTGTAATTCATCTTGTGATCTCTACTTCCCAAGCCCAAAAAATTCCCCATCATCATTTTCTGAATCCACTATATTTTTGTGAAATCAGAATCAAATCCCTAAACCCAAACTACAAATATTAGGAAGACCTAGAAAATATTGAATGAGGAGGAGGGGATGAGAAATATCACCTTAAAATACCAACAAACACCATCAAGGGACACCAAAATTTAATGAGGAAGATGATGATGAAGGAGTTTGGGGATCCCAAGGTTTTTTTGACTCTTTTAGAGGAGAAAAGTTGTTGAATGGATAACAAATTTAGGGGGTAGGTTGATTATTTCAAATTTTTAATGAAATTATTATTAGTCACATATTTTGGCCACACAATATTCTAAAATGTGGGACCAATGTGTTCCCTATACTATCCAACACCCATGAACCACATGGTTAGGTCACACTATTTGAAAAAAAGTGTGCCAACCGTGCTATAATCACTACCTCCCTTCTTGTTAAAGGTGCAAAGTTTGTTTAAAACTAAGCACAGCCTGCACACCATGCCCCAAACACTCCTCACCCATTCATAGTTTCTCTATTTTCCATAAAATATTTACCCCAAACCATGCATGAATGGTGATAATCAACCATGAAAAGTACAAAATGAAGTGAAAATTTCGTCATCATCAAGGTGTCACATGGTTTCTTATATATCATGCACCCAAAACTGTAATCCTTTTTCATAAAACTACAAAATTCCTAAAACTTAACTCGAAGCCACTTATTTTAATCCAAACACTCGAGTTACCTTACAAGCCTCATTACTCATATAAAAAAAAATAGGTATTCTAACCCTTTATTCCCATTATATGTATCTATTAAAAAATTACCTATTATTGAAAATGAAAATTCAAAATCCTTAAAATAAATCAACCGTCAAGATACGAGATCATATAACCTTCTCACCATAATACTTCTCATCCTTGATATGTCTTACTTTTCAACTATCTATACCACCTAACCTACATTAGTCACTATATTTTAACCAAAAACTTCATTCAACATCCAATATCTTGAAACACTACCAAAAAACAAACTCCAAATCAATCCCTCAATCAATGAAAATCATGAGCTATCATCCATTTCAAATCGACTCACTATGATGGTTCTTACTTGATTCAATATAACTGAAACATAGAATTTTTTTATTACTCAATAACTTATCATTGATATGATGTTTTCTACCATAAACATCATCTTATCACTAACATCATCCCATTATTAGTAACTATTCTATTTTAAAACTCAAATATAACATTGAACTCACGCTCGTATAACACACTCAATATGGTATACAACTTACTATGACTTAACACTGAAACGAATTTAAACACCATCAACATATGACCTCGTCACCGAAAACCAACTATATCACATGAGTAATAGATTTACCTTAATGAAATAAAATATACAAAATTTTCATAGAAATCCCATATCAAACCCAAAATGTGCCTAGAATTCCCAAAAAACACACCATAAATATCATTCAACCTTCCACACCCACATTATGTACTTTCCCATGTTTTAATATCTCCATTCGTCTCACCCCTAATTCATCCAACTCCATATGTAGGCCCATTTCTATATTATATGATCATAATGCCTTCACCCCCATAGACATTAAACAAACAACCCAATCACACCCATAAGAGTCCATAACATACCCCCAATGAGATTCCATAGATATATTATCTATTGAATCGAAACAGCTATTGGTGAACCTCCAAAATATGACTAAACATACACCCCACTATGAGTGATAGCTCAAAAGAGGCCCTACATTAAACAATAAATGACATTAAATTATCTTGGTGTATTGATATTTCTCTCCCAAAATACTTAATATAATTTAATGATATTTTGAATGATCATATCTTGGATTCGAGTATGCTAAGGTGTTTTTGAAAAATAACACCATCACTCTTCCATATATAATGTCACATCTATCTAATGGGACAAGTAAAAGACATCCAATGGTCACCAGACTCCCTACCAACAAGCATCATGTCATTCCCAAATCGGCTCTCAATCAATTTTACACTGCATATTTATCCCAAGAATCTCAGTTCATTCTCTCACATCATTCAATCGAAAAGTTGATGACACAATGTTTCACCCACACTCATGTCTCTGACATCCTAGTAATGCTCAACCATTGCATTCTCTTCTGTAACCAAACCATTCAAACTATTTACATCCTCATCAAGTCAGGTATCCTAAAAAATCATCTCACATGATCTATCCACTGTTCATGCCATCCCCAAATTCCCATCTCAACCAAGGGAATCATTGTTTATTGGAAAAATTAAAGGAAACTCACATATCCAAAACTACCTTCACAACCAATAAAATCTTTAGTCATATGATAGTTCCAATTAAATCACTTATTCTTTAACAACATTTTTAATGACACATCCCAAGAAAACTGATCTGAGAACCTAACCGATCATTTCCTCATGAGCATTATGCGCCACTAAAGGATAAATATTCTAAAGGATTTCATGTGTATGGATACCATCTATCTCAGTGTGTCTCATGATTTAATCATGCCATGCCTATCTTTAATATACAGTCATAACCTGAAGAAAAAATTCTCTTCTAGTCCATATAAATTCTACCCATAAAATCCTTTCCGCACAACTCTCACCCATGTGAGGCACCCAAACAAGCATAGAAACCAATCACAAGGTTAAAACCCTAGCATAAATGTTCTCTTTCTAAAAACCAAATTATTCTAAAGTGCCTAAAACTCATAATATGTTTCACCCATAACATAATAATATCATAATTTTCAAAACCTACACTTAATCCTCATTTATCTCATTGCACTTAAAAGTCAGCCAACCAATCTAATTGGTTATCATTAAAATAAACACGGCACTAACTCCCTGAACTAGAGTCATGTCAAGAATGTCACTAACATCTCTCACCATAACTGATAGGAGAAGTAAAAAAATAATTCACTAGTAATGACCTCTAATATCTATTCCAAATCATAAAATCTATAACTCATAGGGTTTCAAACACACTGTTGTCCAAACATCACATGCCATTAATATTTCAAAATTATCACTTATAAGGTGTCATATATGAAAGTCTCACTTGAAAAATCATCATCCCGCAACAATTTCACCCATAATACTTGAGTATTTATATGCTAGAATAATCTCTTTAGTACCTAGACATATACACTGGCACATATAAAATTACTTGAATACGAAAACCAATCACCCACTTCTAGGGAATCTATCCCCTTTGAGAATTAGCACATCTGAGTGATCAGTGGAGGATCTAGATATACTACCACCCCTGAAAAAAACCACAAGGGTTCAAATTATCCTATTCATATACCATAATTACCCACCAGGTTCACTACACCAATCGTTCATGAGCACCGCACTATAATCCTCAATAATGAGTTCTTCTCCATAGATCTACAAAACCATCCATCAAAAAAAAATATAGAGTCACACATTAGAAAATTTGTAATATGTGGATCCTGTATGGATATAATTGTAAAGACTTATAAATTTCATATAATTTATATTTATTTATTTAGTACTTTTTTGAGGTCATGAAATCTGACTGTGCACGATTCTGAGGCCCAGAATGCCCAGAATGACCCGTCGAATTTTTTGATAAGAATTAATTTGCGTGAGTGAGTAGTTTTCCTAAAAAATGGAAGAAATCTTAAATGGGTGCCTATATAATAAATATGAGGGAACTGTTGCATTTAGATAGCGGGTTTACCCTAGGCATGACTTATGTTTTTTCGGCGTAGGACACATGTGAGAAAACACAAAAATGGAAAAACTGTAAATAAAATAACTTTATTTAATTATTTTATTTCCGATTATTCCATTTTATGGTTTTCCCACCGGATTCCTGCGACGACTATAATTTTGTCGTTCCTAGGGTAAACCCCCTTTCTTGAACTTAACGGTGCCCTCATATTTCTGATCTGGGAACCTGTTTAATAGTTATTCGACTTTTTTAGGAAAACTCCTCACTCGAGCTAATTAAATCATAAAATAAATTTGATAGATATTCTGGGAACTCCTGTCCTCAGAATCGGGTGCAATCAGATTTCAAAACCTCAAAATAATCCCTAATAATTCAAAAAAAATTATATGGAATTTTCGGGTCTTTACATTCTCCCCACCATAGGGCCATTCGTCCTCGAAATCCAAAGCAAATCCAAATCAAACAAATGAGGGTACCGAGAATGAATCTGATCCTCACCCCCCCCCCCCATGTGATCTATTATATGTTCTCATGCTGCACAAAACTCACACTAGAGAGATCGTTTGTCCCCAAAGGACTCACTCCTATTGATCCTCTGTCTCCACCAGAAACACCGAAAAAGTCACCCCATCATTGATGCCCAGCTTTCCCTAGTCGATAACATGCGATGGATCATGCATGTACCTCCTCAACTATGAATCATGGAAATCAATATGCACTCGGTGCATCTATGGGAGAAAATCTAGATTGTACTCCACCTCGCCTACTCTACTGAGGATCTAGAAAGGACTAATGAACCTCAGAGCTAACTTTCCACCCGTCTGAATATTTTCAATCTTCATTGGGGTGAGACTCCTTGGAAGACATGGAATCACTCCTCAAAATCCAAGGGTCTCAATATTATGTCGGCATAAAACATAGTCCTAATCTACATAGTCTTCACTTTCTAACAAGTAAGGCATCGTGATAAAAGCTATGCCACTCCCTTATTCATCCTTGGCCACCAGTACTGACGCCGGAGGTACTGGTACATGTTTTCCACGTCAGGATGTACTGCTAAAGGGAGTGTATGGAACTCCATCAACACCTCCTCTCGTAGAGTCACTGGTACCATGGTGCATACTCTAAATAGAAAAATGTGCTCCCCACCTTTAGAAAATCCTTCAGGAGACCGTACAGAGGATATCTGAGTACGTCGAGAATCGCAGTGAACATCCCCATGATATGCCTCCCAAACTTACTGACGAATTAGGGGAGTGACAGTCATAGACTGGAGGTAAGATGATCCATCATTATCAAAGAAGGATATATGCAGTGCCACTATATACTCTAACGCCTCACTCAGCATCTGTAGACCATAACTCCTGCTAATTTAATCTGCTACCATGTTCCCCTTCCCAGTAGTAAATACTATCTCTAAGTCATAGTTCTAGAGGAACTCTATCCATTTTTGATGTCCCTGGTTCAGGTCCTTCTGGGGGAATATATACCTGAGACTCTTTAGATTAGAGTAAATAGTAGACGGCTCACCCATAAGGTAGTGCTGCTACATCTTCTGCACAAAGACAATTGCTACTAACTCCAGGTCATGGGTAGCACAGTTCTTCACATATTGTATGAATTTCCATGAGACGTAGGTGATCACTTCGCACTCCTTCATTAGGAAAAAACCTAGTCTGATACCTAATGTGTCATAGTAGACTACATACCCAACACCCACTTCTGTTTTCTTCAAGATGGGGAACTTTTTAGTATTTGTATTAGCTCCTGAAAGCTCTGCTGACACTTCCCCATCCACAGGAATGGCTCCCCCTACTACGTCAAAGCTGACAAGGGTGTCTCTACCCTGGAGAGGATAGGTAAAAATCTCTTGTAGTACTCAGCAAAATAAGAATTCCATCTCCATTCATGGAGGTATTCTTGGTCACATATTTTAAAAGATGTCCCCACACTCTTCCTCTATTGTTGGGAACTGAAAACTAAAAACTCCTACTACCATGAGGGTAAGGCTGGTGGACTCAAGATTGATTGGTTGCACCCTCTTATACATGATTTTATCCTATGCTGTATGGGTTTCCTTTTTCTCCAACTAAGGAAAACCACATTCCAATGTTGTAGACATACTACATCCTTTTTTCCTAAAACAATGAATATGTGTATAAACTGTGGATGTCTAGTCCATACCCAAACTAATGTCGTAAGTCCTCAACGCTACCACCAAGAGGTTCCAACCAAAACTATTTCCTCATGGGTAAGATCACACCATTGGTATATGCGTGATTATCGAGTCTCCTCCCAAAGGTATCTCCAAATGTAAGGGTCAAGTCATCAGTTTAACTGGAATCTCTAGGCCTTGAACAATATTCGTGGAAAGAAGAAATGATTGGTACCTATTTCTATTAATATGGAAGCTAGTAGTAGACACATACTATACATTAAATTATTCCTTGAGACCTTGGTTCACACTCCTTGACCGCATGCAGCTACTCTCATTTTTTTCCTCCAGCTCCCTGAGCCTGGTGGGGACCACATTAGGGTGGTTGTTGTAACATGTAGAAATGTATACCACCTCATTCTCTTCTCCTTGCTCCACTTCCACGTCTGCTGCCTCACAGATTAATCTATCCCAATCACTTTCTCTTCATGAAACATTTAACATGCCCAAGTCTATGAGACTGGCATCAGTTTCTGACTTTCCCACTATTAACAATAACTAGATATATCCGCTCATCCAATGAAAATTCAACCAAAAAGGTTATCTTTATTACCTTAACATAAGTTTGAATTCATAGAGGAATAGTGCTAGATCAGATGTCCCTAAACACTCCTCGCTCGGAGGTCCGAGCCCTTATACACTGACTATACTATATTCAATGTGTGCCTCAAAAGGTTGGTACACCTCAATGGATACTCATCTATCGACATGTCATCATGTCAAAATATGTAGAAGATCTTGAGAACACTCACCCCTTAGCTTTCTATGGTAAGAGACCCCATTCTTTGAGGAAGGTTCTCAGGGTTTTTCACAGAAAAGTCACCTCTCCGCAAGTTCTGAGTAATCTAAACCTTATCATCATCCTGCTGAGCAACGTAAAAAGTCTCTCTACAAGGACCACCGTCTGATCGAATGGTTCCCTGGCTAGATTGAAACTCAACCACCTCCTCAAGCCAGTCCATAGTCGCCTGTGGGTCAGTATCGCCTCATAAACTGAGGGTTATCTGATGTTGAATCATCTATAAGGAACTTGACCTACATGTTTCCTCTACCGGTACCGCCGGTTGTAACTGCTGACCAACAGGAATTGATATAGCTAGTACACTACCCAATGGTACCATCTCGGGAAACGATCCTTGTACTGAATCCTTGTCACTATGTGAATCGTCCTCATGGTCACACACTCATAAATACTAGTATCTAGGATCACCATCTGATATATTAGAGTCCCAATTAGGCAGAAAACTCTAGCCACAACCTCCAGCGAGTTATCAACATCCTGGGGATCTGTCTCGCCTTGAAACCTCATAGGTCTCTGCCTCTAGAACTCATGTAAAGTACTATGTCGGCGTGCATAATCCACTGGATTCATCTATATCTAATCCACACATGATCGCTAGAATAATGATGCACACAGGATCTCTTGGTGGGTTGTCATCGTTTAATCCCTTGGGAATCCTAGATGGATGTCTACACAGCGAAATCCGGATAAGGAACTGGAGATCCACAATCATTAAGTTATACCTGGTGAGATGACTAAAAAAGAAAGTAAATTTTTTTCCAAAACACACGCAATTAGTGTTTTCGTGCACCGAGTTTGTAATCAGAATTCAGGGTTCTGGTTTATGGATACTTCATCCACCATACCAAAAAATGGACTCCCCTAACTGAAAACCACACTCAATACACTTAACAATATTACTTCATTGAAAAGATTAGAGTCCTATTTCTTCAGTAGAAATGACTTCTATGATACAACTTTGTCACGACCCGTCCTCCCGGGGCCCACACCGTGACTACCCCAAGCCCGCCTTCTGTAGGCTAGGGGTTAGCGACTAGCGCCCAAAATGTGTATCCCTCCTTTAAACCCGTAAAAGCACACAATCCAAGAACACAACATAAAGAATCCATGAAGTAAACTATTGTAGTTAAAAGTGTACTGAATGTAAAGGGGGCTAGAATACAAGACCAACATAAAAGTACATGTACAACTGAAAGGATAAAGAATCACTTGGATCATCCATTGAGGATCCTACCTAAAGGGTGGGTATAGATCATCTCCACAACACTCTATTTAATATGGTCTCCTCTATATACCACCTATTCTTTGATCCTTCATGTCTTAGCCCAACTCATCATCATCTTCACAAGACAAAACAAGGTGGGGGCGAAGCCCGTGCATGGATGTCTATAACAATACTCAGTAGGGACCTCGAGACCCTAAATGGTCTCCTAAAGTTCCCTAAAGGAATTACCACAAAGAAAGACCACAATCAGAAAGCATGAAGCAGTCATCAACTCTACTTATGTATATGTATTGGAATATACCTAAGAAGAGTAGATGACCGCTTCGTGCTTGGTGATTGAGGTATTGGTTTGTTCTTCTTCCTTTCTGGAACATTGGGAGACATTCAGAGTTCTTAGGGTTTCTACTAAGTATCGTTATACTCACCCATGCATGGGATCCTCCAACACCTTGTTGTGTCTTGTGCAGATGACGAACATCTGGGCTGAGACTTGAGGGAGCCAGGACTAGGCGGTATACGGAGGAGATGGGCGGATGTGGAGTTCTCTGGAGATGATCGGTACCTACCCTTTAGGTATGATCCTCAGTGGACGATCTAGGAGTTGTTTTCTCTTTTCAGTTGTACTTGTAATTTTCAGTTGGGCTTGTATTCTGGACCCCTTTACTTTCAATACACTTTTTACTACATCATTTTACTTCGTGGATACTTCTTGTTGTGTTCTTGGATTATGTGTTTTCACAAGTTTAAATGAAATTCCTTCCTATTATAGGGATGCACATTTTTTGTTCTAGTTACCAACCCCTAGCTTATGGAAGGTGGGCTTGGGGTAGTCATAGCACGGTCCCTGGGGGACAGGTTGTGACAATAATGATGAATGAGACAGTACTTTTCTCTGCAGGACAAGACCTAAAATGAAACCAGCAGATTCATTCCCATGGTCCAAGATACATACATCAATCATAATTTATCAAATAAAAACAAAATGTGTGTCACTATAAAAAAAATCAAATACATATTTAATATAAAAAATACAAACATCAATCCCATCACCTAGAGACCTGGGATTCCAATAGAAATTGGTGTTCGCGAAACACCAGAATGATGTGCATTACATACTACGACGCATTTATATATCTATAGTCTATAAGACTATATGTTTTAAAATAATAGGAATGAAAATACTTTATATACCACTTTGTGATGTCCTGGCCTAGATGCTACTAAACTGGTTCCCTAAGCGGTTGTGCTTCATAGCCCCAAGCATGCCTCCTCAGAAGCTAGAGGCTACTGACTAGCAGTGGGTGTTTAAAGTGGGGCTATGAGGAGACCCTAACCCCATATAATAGTGAAAAATATGAATTAAATAACCAAAAATCATACTCATCATTGTAAGAAAACATAATTTTCTAATCAGATGAAATACAGTAAACTCCGAAACATCTATGTCATACATAAGACCAACCAGACACTAGGCTGGATACATGACATGTAAAAAACTAAAATAAAACACAAAAGACACTATAGAATCATATATATGAACCCATACAGGCACTTGAAACTATCCAAGATGTCCCTCCTGACCATGAAAAACTCAACACAGACCTCATCCCAAACTTATGCCTACAATAAACATGTGAGAGATACTCGGGTACCCAAGTGGAATGGAAGCTCGAGTAGGGTGTGAATGAAACTCAATATACCACTACCATAGGTATATAAATAAATACCTTTGAGTACCATAGTGTTTGAAGATATATATAAGTGCAATAAATAAATAAGATAGTAAAATAAATTTAACTATTAATCATTGATTATTAGCCTTTCATTCCATTGGGTTCTATTGGGCCACCTGAAAACCCAAACCAAATCTATCCATTCCTAGAGTCCAAGATATATACCAGAAGGTTCAGAACATTATGTCACAAGGGGAATTCATTTCTCAGTTATATTAATCCTATTTACCTTTGAGTTTTTGTCCAGGTACTCAAACTCAGGATTTGGAACACCGTGTCTAACCATCCCAATCATAAATAATGTCAGTGGAGCCTCTTGTAGTAGCCTACAATACTAAAAATATGGCATTTATCAGTGCTAGAAAAGTCAATTAACAGTGCTAAAAAGGCACTGTTAATCAAGGTGAGGATATAGGGGGGTCCCTTTTATCAGTGCTCCAAAAATCCCTGATAAAGGCCCCTTTTATCAGCGTTAAAAAAAGCACTGATAAAAGACCCCTTTATTAGTGAATTTTTTTAGCGCTGATAAAAGGGGATTTTATGAGCTCTTTTAAAAAGCGCTGATAAAATTCAAAAAAAATATAAATAAATAACTAAACATTATATAATTCGGGGGGAGCTTTTAACAGTGCTTGACCCCCCCCCCCCCCATCAGCGCTAGGCGGAACCCCCTTCACACTCTCTCGCACGCTGCCCTTCCCGAACATCCCCACATGTGCGCGCACCCCTTTTCTTCCACCTGAACTCGAACCCACGACCTCCTCCCTTTTGCAGCTTCACCTTTACAACTACACCATTTCATTTTTTTCTCTATTTAATGATATATCAATTTATTTATATATATATTTATATTTATTCGTATATTAATATAGATTCATATTGAAATAATTATATTTTTTCATATATTAATATATATATATTTATTCTTATATTAATATATATTTATATTTATTTATATATAAATTTTTAGTTATAATTTTTTATCTGTATATTTATTTGTATATTGAAATATTTTTATAAGATTAGTTTTAAGTACATTTATGAAATGTGTTTTAATGTGTGTTTATAAATAAATGAATACATACATACATACATATATACAACACAGACACACACACATACAGACACATATATATTTATGAATAAAAAAGTATGTATGTGTATATGAAAAGACATATAATGTTTAAACGAGCATAAAATATAATCCAGAAGACCATTTCAACTCCACAACCCGTAAAATCGATGAAAATGGAACAATATTTTATATGATGTGTGGTAGAGTCCTAACAGACATTCAGATCAGAATTTATGTGTTTGAAGGTTAAATAATTTGGGTATCCTGACTAAAAGCTCGGTTTTGGAGGCCTTCTGGGGATTTTTGGGCCTCAAAAATTGTGACATAAGATATTCGTGGGTAATTGGCACATAGATATCGTTACAAGCTTTGATTTGATATGATATAGAGCTCATACAGACACTCGGATCAAAATTTATGGCTCTTTGAAGTTTGAGTAACATTTTCAACTTATTTTAGATCTTTTATTAACTTTTTGGATTTTTTGTGTCTTCAAATTGTTATTAAATAATTTTTAGTCATTAATAATTAGAAAATTATTAATTAATAATATTTTTTATAATATTTTAAAGCCATTTTCACTAAATTTCTTATATAATAAATGTAATAGTCTATTTATACTTATCTAAAAAATATTTTAAAAATTTATATTATATTTATATCAATATAAATGTACTTATATAACAGTATTTTATTTTTCATTATTTTTTTTGAAACATAAAATTTATCAACGGTAGGAAAAAAAGCACTGATAAATCCCCCCTTTATCAATGGAACTAAATGAAGCGATGATAAGTGGGTCCCATTTATCAGCGCTAAAAAAGCACTGATAAAGGCCCCCTTTATCGTTGCTTTTATTAGCACTCATAAAAGGGAAGCAATTCTGTTGCCCATTTTTGTAGTAGTTCTACCACATATACATGGACAAAGAATGGATTTCCAATCATCCTGATCGCCATTAGGGAACTCCATGTCTATACCTTTGGAGTTAAGAGCATCATTATGTCCTCTGAAAACAATGGTGCACTATGGTTCATGTACAATAAATCTAGCCTCCCCAGAACCAGGAATGAGGAACTCCTTGTCCAACATCCTAATCTATATATATAATACCATTGGTTCCTCAAGAATTAGACTAGAACCTTTAACATGTCTAAGAAACACAATTTCCAAGATTCTAATCTATTCCATAATTAGTTAATTGCATTAATCAAGGTCAACACACCTAACCTTATTAACAAATTAACATTAATGTTTCAACAAAATTCATTTACCAACACTCATTAACCTTTATCATTTAATCAATCCCAAGGTCCCACCAGGATTTCAAAACCAACAAAATTCTTCAATGGGGACCAAACCATTTCACGTATCATAAAATGACATAAAGAAACAACCACATTAAATTTTTTGAGAACCTCCTTCCATAACATGGGTATTTCTCTATTAAAAACCAGACATGGTCTGAGACCCGAATTTCCATTTAAAGCATCACAAGATTCATTATAGTGTTAAATAAATAACTAAACACATACTCATTTAAAATAAAAAATTGAATTCAATTTAAAAAACATATTTTTAAACCACGTAGATCTCAAAATCTAATTTCAAAACATGAATAATTTCAAAATGTATCTTTTCCCTTTTTCACTCATAAAAAGTTAGAAACTCTACACGTGCATTTAAAACAATTTAAATGGCCTCATAATCATTTCAAAAATGTGTATTATATAAAAACATTCAATTTATCCTAAAAATGGGTTACAAAAACATTTATTTTGAAGCTATACCAAATAGCACTTAACCATTTGTTCCCACTAACCAATGAACTTGACTAGATTAATCCCCTTTTCAACTAAATTTACCCTTTAAAATTTCATGTTACCATTTCATGAAAATAGAACCCCCATGGGTGGTCATGAGTTATTTATCAAATGAAAAAAGAATCTAATGTTATCTGTGTGAGGTCCAAGGTATCAATCCCAATCCCATAACCAGATTAATTAAACCGAGGAAGAAAAAAACATAACTAAGACCATAAGAACAACCTAAAGACACATGAAAAACAACGAAATAGATAATGGGTAATTATATTATACAACTATCCTTTTTTTAATCTTTCCAGAACCTTTAAAATCACTAATGCCTTTCCAATGTTCACCGAAGCATCATCCAAACCCATCAGTACACAAAAAATCTTGTAAACACCACTTGGGATCTAGTCTCCCACCACAAAACCATAATTACTTGATTAAAACAAATATAAATGCATAATAAATTACTCCCCAAGGAGAAATAATATCATAAAGCACACGTGGTTGATAAAATATTATAGAAACTCCATGAAACCTTCATAGGAGATCCTCATTGACTCCCTACACTAGTCCCAAGAAAAATCCCTAAGATGTGATAAAAATTCCAAACTTATTTAAATTAAATAATTAAAAAAAACAAATAAAAATCAATATGATCACATAAAATAATGAATTTAAGTGTAACCATGTGAGTTATTAGTCTCAATATATCCTATACCAAATCTAACTGAAATCCCCATCATCCTTGGATGATTACAACATTATCTTATGGAATCTGAATCAAATCTTTAAACACGTACATCCAAATTTGTAAAGATGACTATAATGAAATAAAGGGAGATATGAAGAAGATAAATATCACCATAATCACCAAATACACACCATGAAAACACCCCCAAATAAAAGTAAGAATAATATGAGGAATGGGTTTTGGGAGCCCTTGGTCCATGTGGCCCTATTGGGGGCGAAATGGGATAGAATTGTAAAAAACCTAAGGATTTATTATTTCCATTTCATATTTTAAATGAAATTTATTCATTCGAATGGTTTGGCCACATGTATTTACTACACATGCTTCAATCGCGCACCGCCTACTATCTAACACCCATTCCCCACATGGTCAGGCTGCACAATTTAACAAACTGTGTGCCAACGGTGTTCTCATAACTACCTCTCATATATAACAAGGCACACAATTTGTATGAATATAATAAACTCTTTAATGTTGTTCCTCAGACCTTCCTCAACCTCAAAAGGTTTATCCATTTACCTCACAATATTTACCACAAACTATGTTTGAATCATACAACTCAACCATGAACAGCTCAAAATGAACTAAAAACATCCTTAGCATCTTGGTGTCACCTGGCTTCTCCAAAACCATCCACATAAAATCATATACCCTTCCAAAAATACTCTAAAACACCTGAAACAGAACCTGAATCCCCTGATATTCATCCAAACAAACAGTCTACCTCTCTAGCCTCATTTTTTATCTCAAAAATACACTTTGACACATTCCAACTCTTAGATTTCCATTCTGAGTGTCAATTTAGAATTTGAATCATATTGTAGATGAAAATTAAAAATCCTTCTGAAATTTTCAACCCATCTAGATTTGGGATCATAAAATCATATTCTAATGATTTCATGGAACATTGATGTCATTTTCTAGTTTTTTACTCAATGACGCACATTTTTAAAGACTTTCATTTCATTAAAAACTGCTTAATGTGTTATTTTAAGAAAATATCATGTCATATTGATTTTTATTATACTCATACATATGAAAAATTAATCAGAATATTTATCCCATGATTTAACTTCAATATGAGTTTTTTTTTATTTTTTTTAACTGTTATTAGCATCTTTTAGGGTTTTAAATAAGAAAAAATTTTGTTTTGGGAAACCCGAGCAACATATCAATCAAATTTACGTGGTTTCCATTAATACATTTAAAAATGTATATATTCATTATTTTCTATATTATTTCATAGAAATTTAATGTTTTTTTAATGGTTTAAACCCCCTAAAGTATTTTTTTAAATAATTTAATATCATTAAAAACAAATTATTGAGTAATTTAAAGAAAACTAAAAGTCAAATTGAAATGTCATCTACTTTTACACATAAAAACGACTCAATGATAGTTTTCCATGATTTAATGTCAGTATGAGGTGATTTTATGTTGTTATAAACATTCTATTCATGGTTCATAGTTTTAAAATACAAAAAATGGGCTTGCAAACATCCTGAGAAAATCGTCTATCAAATTTTTTTGGTGTAATGTATTAAAGTTTAAAAATCAATATAGGGCCATTTTGCTATGATTTTATAGAAATATGAGGTCATATTCTTGGTTTTAAACCGCCGATACATGTTCTTGAAGACTTTAATATCATTACAAAATATTATTTAATAATTTTGAGCACACCCCAAATTTAATTGACTTGTAATACATTCATACCAGTCAAAAATGAGTCAATGATAGATTTATAATGATTTAATTCTAATACTAGATTGTCTATATAGTTATGACTATTATGCACAAGTTTTAGAGTTATAAAATATAAAAAAAATTATTTTGAAAATACTAAGAAATATATCAATTGGATTTATGTGGTGTTAGTTTCACCATTTCATAAATTAATATGAAATCATTTTCCTATGATTTAAAATCAATATGAGTTTTTTTGTAGTTTTAACTCCATGATTCATGGTTTGAAAATCATTATTATCATTGAAACATACATATTTAGTAATTATAAGTGCACTGAATGTTTAATTTAAATGCAATATGCTCAAAATCATAAATATGTTTCAATAAAATCGTAATATTTTAAGCAAATATAATGTTGTTTTCTTTGTTTATAAATGTTACCAGTATCCTCTATATTTAAAAAAATGCTTATGAACTCCACAACCAAACCATCAATTAGATTGATGTGGGGTGAGTTTCTATATTTAAAAAATCAACCAATTCTCAATATCCTTGGATTTAAATATAATCTATAGTCATTCACTTGGTTTTTTTCCCCAAACACACATTTTTAAAGATATTAATATCATTAAAACTACCTATTCAGTAATTCCAAGAAAATAACACATTGGGTTGATGTGACACAGACTAATATACATTAAAATGATACATAGACTATTTTTGTGTGATTCAATTCAAATTTAATGTTGTATTTAGATTGATAACTATTATACCCATGTTTTACAGTTTTAAAACACAAAAAATCGCTCTTATAGACAACTTAATAAATCTATCAACTAAATTGATGTGGAGCAGGATAATACCTTTCAGAAATGACTCTATGGAAATTTTAATATGATTTCATGGTATTTTGAGTTTTTTTCTTTGGTTTTTACCCCCAAATGCAAGTTTTTAAAATATTTTTATATCATTAAAGTATACTTATTTAGTAATTCTAGGAACTCTATTTGTTTGATTGATCTATTTTCTACTCGTACACATCAAAATTAATTAAAATATATTTTCCTATGATTTCATGATTATTCAATGTGGTTTTATATGATTTTAACTATTACACACATTTTTTAGAGTTTAAAAACACAAAAAATGCACTAACAGACATCGTGAGAAATCTATCAATCAGATTGATGTGGTTTAAATTTTCACATCTCAAGAATGAATATAAGATATTTTTCATAACATTACATGGAAATCCGAAGTCATTTTCTTAATTTTTACCCCCAGATGCATGTTTTTAAAGACTTTCATATCATTAGAAATGTAACACCACAAGCATTCATGGTACACTTCTCTTTGAATAATATAATATCTTACACTGTACGCAACTTCGAGTTATAACACACCATGAAAAATCAAACTATCCGTTTAAAAAGCAGTTATGAATAGTAATATCCACTTTTTGAAATTTTATAAATTTTATTTTTCAAAATGGACTTTATTTTTAGATTCTGAATATCAAAACTAGATTATGGTGAAGTTTTGGTATTTTTTCTGAAAATATTCAATTCTTAATGAATAATGAAAAACATTACGTGATTGTTTAAAACTAACTTTTATTTTAATAATTATTATTTTTTTATAATTTTTCTTAAAAGTAAAAATAGATACATAATACCTATATTAGTCTAATGTAATTCATTGGATTCATTTTATAATAATATTAGATATATAAATTTTTGTTGAACTTTTTAACGTGTTTTACCCACCTTCTATGCACATTTGAAAATTTCCATAAAACTTAATTTTACCATTTCTGTGAATTGAGATTCAAAAATCAGAGAGACACGGTTGACATCAGTATGTAAATTTTTTTTCAATGGGATGAAAATATTTTTTGGTGAATAGTAACATTTAAAATATATTTACCACGTTTAAAAGTAAATATGCTAATTAAATGTAAAAATGATAGTATAATTATCCTAAAAAATTTTATAATTCTATTTAATAAGTTTCTTTCGACCAAAATCAACCTTAAGAATAATATATGATTCTTTTTGATCTACTTGGATTAGATTTGGACATTTATTATTATTTTATTTAAAGAAGAGTTAAAAGTGTTAAATTCAAATTTTAATAAATAAATTTTATTTAATATAGTGTTATACAAAAGATAATTGAGACTATAAATTTTCATTAGAAAGATAAAAATATTTCTTACATCATGGTATTTTATTTATAATTTTTAGACATTAAATAATTAAATATATTTATGACAAAATGATGATGTAGTAATTACCTTATTAATGATGTATTAAAATAATTGATATTATAAATATCAAAATAAATTTAAATTGATACTTTTGATGAGTTAAAAGAATTTAAAAAATTAATGTGACATTATAGGGTGGATTCAATTAATCTTTTCGAAGTAATCATGTTGTTATGACTTTCACAAAAACCAAATACTAAATAGTGTCAAATTTGGCATAAATGAGTCTTTAAAACTAATACTATTTTATAAAATGATATAATATTCCTAAAAATATAAGTTTGGCCAAATGACTTATAAAATGATATATATATCATTAATGAACCACTTGAGTTTATCTTAGTAGTTTATAGTATGTTTATTAACCATTTATTATAATAATACAAGAAGACATGGTAAAATTTAAACTATTTAACTAAGAGTTAAAACTAAAAGATAAGGTTAATATAGTGACCTAAACTTGTATAAAATCTATTGGTTGATAATTTTTATACCCATCTCCACCTTATCCTAGAAATAAATCCTTTTTGAGCCATTAGAAAGTGAAAATGAATTTATAACAAAATAATATTTCAAGATTTTCCTAAAGTGACCCTCACCTCTCTTATAAAAGGTTACTTCCCCTTATCTCAAAATCACACATGAAAAGACATTTGGATCGGACAAAACATGATCAAATATCTGCCCAATTATTATCACTTCAACCTTGAGGCCTTAATTTGATCAGAAAGAAAACATAAAGAGTCCTTTTTATCAAATAAAAAAGAAGTACCCGAAGAAGAGGTAATAATTTCATCACCTATTTCAAAGTTTATTTCTTCTTCCCATTCATTTTTCATAGTTGTTTACATAATAAAATAATAACTCTAGTACCTTCGACATACTTGGATGTTTTTATAAATATGTTACAATCATATTCATTATTATATCCATCCTATGAATGACAAAGTCACCATACATGCATATGAACATCTTACCATCTCCACGTTGGGGTGTAGTTTGTTATTCAACAATTCATTATTTGGATAGGTATAATAATGAGTATAATTGATGTAAGTAATAAATATAACATGTCAATGATTTTATATATATGATATGCCACCCAATTACATACGATTTTACAATCAGTAGAATTATATTGCCGCTCATGCATACATACAGATTACCATCTCCACGCACGCAATAAGATTCATTCCACATCGTAACCATTCAAGAAACAATTTCATTTGATGATTAAAAATAATGTTTAAAGAAGTTAATATCATTTTGGATATGAATCAAATACATCCGATCCCTAAAAAACATGACATACATAACAAAACATATAAAGGAAAATAAATCATTTGACACCCGAAACAATGATACAACTTAAATATTATTAACAAAGCAATATTAGAAGATCGTATATGATATCATATTTATGTATGTGGACTATTGTATAAATTAATAAAAATTATTTAACCATTATACAGGATGTTTACTTACACTTGACTAAGGAATAATACAAGGTAATGGTTATTTTTACAATCTCTTTATTATCTGAGGTTGTCAATACATAAGTATCTATTGGGCCCTCATTATCATCCAAATTCTTTTTTATTAAAAATGTATTTCAAATTTTTTTACTAGTTACTATACTATGGGTTAATGTAATTTATACACTATTTCAATTTTTATAAAATGGTTTGAAAGGAATCTTTCAGTCACTTTCCAAACAAGGTACTTTATGACATTTTCAACAAATTAAGGAAAGAATGTTTTTTTAACTTATAAGAGGGGTGAGGCTATTTTCTTCCATTATAAAACCATATAAGCTTCCCTTAAAAGCTTAAAATAAAATTTTCAAAATAAATGTTTTCTTTACTTTTTAATGATTTCAATGTAGAAAGAAGTATTTTACTCAAATAATCTTTTTTATTGATATCATCTATGTCAACATCCTTTGTTATTTGATTTATTATGATACAATATTACATATTGTATTGTGATATGTTTGAATGTGGATGTGAAAATTTTATACCATTCATGGTTTATGGTTAATGTATTTAGATTTCATATTCTTGTTTTAATAAGAATTTTTATATTATGTTTCAACCTTTTCATATGAATCATGCATTGGACTTAGTATGTGATTGGTGGAGCCCTCTATAGCTCCTAGATGCATTGGTAGGTCTCATGAGACAAACTAGTGTCTTGGAACAAGGCCCTGAAAAACTCTTATTTGTAGTCTTGGCATGAGGCCTTGAGTATATGGTTATGATGTCTGGAATTATGAATTCTAACATTATGAAATTATCTATTGATATTACATGTGATTATTCAACTAGTATAATATCTATGTGAATATGAAAACGGAATTATTTGATTTATCTTTGCTATATTATACTGAATATTATGTTTAAATGGCTTGTGTTTTAGTCTTATATATTGTCTTAAATTTTTATGCTTATTTATGATATTTTCCACTATATTTTTATCCATAATGAGCATCTTATCTCACCTCTTTCTTATATTTTCTTATTCCCAAGATGTGAAGAAGTATATTATGATTAAACTGCATGGATAGGCCAAAGGAAATGTGTGTGTTGAAAAGGGTACACAATTTTTTTTTCATTATTTCATGATGTAATGTTAAACTTATGTATATATCTAGTACCTCCAAGGCTACTAAAGTAATCGGTCTTTCGAGACTTGAACTCTTGTGATCATGCGAATGTTATGTAATAATGCACCGACTCTGTGTAAGTAGTATTGGGGAGTTACAAGAAAATTCTTATTCAGTTAATTTGAAAAAAAAAACTACATGATGAATAGACATGTATCCTACTAATACTCATAATAAATGGTTCAAAAACATTTTCCCCATGATTTTAATCCAATATATGGTCTTTTTAAATGGTTATTATTGTTACACGTGTGTTTAGATTTTTTAAAACATAGAACAATGTGCTTACAGACATCATAAGATAATCATTAATCAGATTGATGTGGTTTGAGTTCCAACATTTGAAAAATTAATCTAAAATCATTTTCCTAGGATTTTATAGTAATCTAAGATTATTTTCGTGGTTTTAACACATAATTATTGTTTATAAAAACTTGTATTCCACTATAAATTTTTTATTGAGTAATTTTGAGAACATATCATATTGGATCAACTTTTCATCTACTCATATATGTCACAAATGGTTCAAAAACATTTTCCCCATGATTTCAGGTCAATGATAGGTCATTTTCATTGGTTTTAACCATTATGAGTTTATTTATTGTGTTAAAACACACAAAAATGCATTTATTGGCATCTGGAGAAACCTGTAAACCTGATTGATGTGGGTTTAGTTCCAATTTTTTTTGGTTAATTGCACTTTTGATGTAACCACTATAAAATAAAAGTAAAATAAATCAAAATTATATTTTTTTATGTTTATATGTTACTGTGTAACTCTGAAATTTTCAAATAATTCCTGAGATACATCTCTATTAATATAGGAAAACAACTTCCAGTGCTCATGAGACATTCCTTCAAGAACATTATATATATATATATATATAGTTCTTATAGAAGTTTCACTGAAATCATTCTGTTGTCTAAAATTTTTAGTATCTCCATTTTATGTCCAAATTTCTCATGGTCCATGGGTGTGAAATTGGGTCACGGACATCGAAATAAAAAATTATAGATATAGATAAACATAAATTTTTATTAGTATATTTATAATTTTACTCAAAAAATTTAAATTATTCATCATTTCATATTAAATTATTATTACCTTTATTTGGTTTTCAAACACCTCATTCTTCCAAAATATGACAATATGCCTCCAGATATTATAATTGCTGGGAAGGATCACTGTAACAACTAGGTCCCATTGACTGCACATCCACCCCGCCTTAACATGGTCATCGGGTCTCGGCCTTCCAGGAACCACCAGTTTCCTTGAAGACACGTGGTCCCACCATGGGCCCCACACACATACCTGAACAGGTCATCTGACTAATTATTTTCCCCATAGACCAACACTTTTCCATTATAGTGTAATTTTTCCTCACTCACAAACACCATGGGAAACAACCTAGAAGGTCACCCTTCCTGATCAGTACTCCTAGACAAACATGCTTAAATGTGGAGTTCTAACCTGGTAGGCTAATTAAAAGGAAGGTTCACCTTGTTCACATGAGTCATATCATTTATTCGTTTAACCCTTTATCATTCAAGGGTGTTACATCCACCCCCCTAGAGAGAAAATTCCTCGTTGTGGGCCTTAAATCTCAACCTAGGAAATGCACCGCACTTAAGGCTGGGTTCTTCCTCTAATACCAAATGTAATAACTGGTTCTTGGTGATAGCACAACCATCTCCCCTTAACATGGTCGTTGGGTCCCGGCCAGCCAGGTACCCCCAATTTCCCCACAGACATGTGGTCCCCACCCTGGGTCCCACCATCATGCCCGAATGGGTCATCTGACTAATGATTGTCCCCATATACCAACACATATCCATTACAGTGTTCTTTGTCCTCACTCAGACACACCCTGGAAAACTTCCCAGAAGGTCACCCATCCTGATCACTACTTGAGGACAAACACGCTTAACTATGGAGTTCTAACCATGTAGGCTTCCTAAAAAGAAGGCTCACCTTGTTCACATGAGTCGTATCATTTAGTCATTTACCCCTTTATCATTCTCAGGTGTTAAATTCACCCCCGACCCCAAGAGCACAATGTCCTCATTGGGGGCCCTATATCTCAACCTAGGAAATGCACCACACTTAAGGTTGGGTTCCTCCTCTAATACCAAATGTAACAACTGGGTCCTGGTGACAGCACAACCATCCCTCCTTAACATAGTCATTGGGTCCTGGCGTTCCAGGTAGCACCAATTACCTCGTAGACATGTGGTCCCCACCCTAGGGCCCACCCACATGTCTGAATGGGTCATCTGACTTATGATTATCCCCAAAAGCTAATACATGTCCTTTCTAGTGTGGTTTGTCCTCACAAACACAAAAACCATTGGAATCTTCACAAAAGTTCACCCATTATGATCACTACTCCAGGCCAAGCACACTTAACTGTGGAGTTATAATGAGGTAGGCTCCCAAAAAAGAAGGCGCACCATGTTGATATGAGTCATATCATTTAGTGGTTTAACCATTTGTCATTCTAAGGTGTCACACTCACCATTTTTAAAAAAATATTACTAAAAATATATCAATAGATTATATTAGTATCACTAGGAGGCACCATAAAATCATTCAATGGAATGAAAATTTTAAAAAATAAGTCCCATAAATTAGTTGTATTCATATGTCTATCTCTTCTATTGTTATCATTATTTGTTCCATGAAAAAACTAAATAATGAATAAAAAAATTGATTTTTACAATGACATACATAATAGTATTGGTTGCCCATGATTATCTACTTGATGGAGGAATGACTCCCTCCTCCACCAATAGAGAGACATTGGAAAATGAGCTAACAACAATATTTTGGGAATCTGGTGGCTCATTAATAGTCTCTCATACAATGGAATCACTCAGATCCAACAAAGAGGGCTATAGAGGAATTGTGCTCGAAGATGATTATTAGCTAGGATCTATAAATAATTATGTACACTATTTCATTTCAAATTTTTTGAATATATTCAGCTTATAAAAAATAATGAGTAAAATAATTCAAAAATTAAAAAGTTGAAAAATGTTTATATGTCGGAAAACTTTTAGATTTGAAATTGCAATATTTTTACATTATCAAAATGAAAATTCAATTATATTCATCTTTTTTTAACATTTTTATCAAAATATATTAAGAATAGTACTTATTCATTTTTATGCTCCCTTACAAGTTCCATTTCATCAATATTGAAAGGGAAAATTTTGTATATTTTGTGGTAGATATAGTTTAGTATCACAAATTACAAATTGAGCTTCATAGCCACTATCATAAAAGTAGCATTTTTTATTTTTATTATAAAAAAACAACATGTTGTCCTAGAAATAAATGGAATATAGACTATAATATTATTGAATTATAGTTTAAAAACGAATACAAATTTTTAACCTTTTCATTTTTTAAAAACTAATGAGAACACAATTTTATATACATGCATAAAAATTTTTGAATTGCTACAATGAAATACATAGTAGTGAGAGGGTATGTATTTAAAAATTTCTTAATAAATAATATCAGAAAAAAATTAAACAATTATAATTGTATAAAATATAGATAACTCAAATAAAATTGAGGAAAAGAAACTTGTGGAGAATTGATTTACAAAAGGTATCTAGTTATATAAACAATAATCATGTTTTTTGTATTCCAATCCACATGAATCTCTCAATTTTCCCAATCATAAATTCTCCCATGATTTGATAACCATAATAATGGTATTCCCACTTCTATATCTAAAATCCTGATATCAAAATATTTATAACCAAAAAACCATAGATAATTTATAATGAATACCTCAAACGTATATGCACTAAAATGACTACAAAAACAATTATGTTCTCTATAGTGAATAATTTTTTTAACACTTCATGTGATTTGTAGTTCTTAAAGATAGTTTGTAACCTATTTTTTGTCTCCCGATCTTTGAAGTGTGGACTTATTTACAAATATTCCCCAATCATTTTATTTTTTATTATATAAATTCTATTGTAATGAAATCACTTTCAACCTATTTTTCATCTTTTTATAGACTGGATATCTCCCAATATCTACCATTGAAGTTTTCTTATACTACTATAATGATTAGTTTAATCAGTTTTTCATAAATCCTTAAATCATCATTATTTCAAAATTCATTAGCTCGTCAAATTTTCATAAATCCTCACACCATAGGTAATGAATAAAACCTTATATGATCAGTATATAGTTTATTAGGGTCATATTATGCACACATCGGTGAAAGAATAAAAAATATTTTAAATCTAAAATACATAATAAAGGGTATTTTTATTTTTGAAACAATGTTAAAATTAGTCATTAACTGAAAAATATCACCCTTTTTGAAAATCCAAAATAATCATGGAAAAATTATAGAAATATAAATTCGACCAAGAAAAAATCCATTTTATTTCAATAGAAAATGATTAATAATGTAAATACACACTTAGATAAATAGTCAACTAACAAGAGTCTTTAAAAATACAGTGTAGAGACCCGAAGCTTGACGTACATGGACATTACATTACATTTGCGGAATACTTAGTACATAACAAAAACACACACACAAGGATCGTAATAGTTTAGTGTCTTTGGAAACTCGGAATAAAATCTTCTAATCATGGTGAAAGATCTTCAACATCTCCCATAAAGATCTTCCTTTTTTTTACCTAAAACCTTTCTTTATATCCTTGGGAAAAGAAAACATAAAAGGGTGAGCTCAAATGCTCAGTAAGGGTAAACAAAAGAAATCTCAATCACATCGTATTCATAAGAACATAACATTTTGGAAATCATAACCTGCAAAAGAGAGCATAATTTCATAACATGGGATAAATCATGGTAGTGAAATGTAATCACAATAATCATAACTTAAAACATGAAACTTTGTGGCATTCACACATAATCATAGAGAATCATTTCTTGTTAGTCAAGACTCATTGCCAAGACTATCTTAGTGGACAAAGTCCCTTTCTGAATCGAGTAACCCTCGTTTCAGTCCTGTTTCACTGAACCGGTATAACCTACCATTCCAGCCATGTCTATCTCATGAGATATAAAATCTTTACCCAATGCATTGGAGGGAGATATAGGTCCCACCCATCTTATAATGAATCCTTTATTATGTGTGCCACATAATCATAAATCATACATCATCGCATAACCCATGTAATAAAAAATGGGATTCTTAAACATCATGACATCATAAAACAAATCATATAAGATAAAGGAATTCATAAAAAATATTTCCATCACAACATAATCAAATCCATGTAATAATAGGAATAGAAACAGAACCCTTTATTATCTTAGATTGAAAATAATTTTGATAAAACACTTGAACTCCATTCTTGAGGAAAATATCCTTTCTACTTCAAAAACACTTTTCCTTTCTTAACATGTCATAAAATTTTAAACTAAAAGAAGTTGATTAAAAATAAACTTGAATACTTGTAAAGGAAGCTTCTTGGAAACAATGTTTTAGAAATCCATTCATGCCTTATAAGTTAAAAAAAACATTCTTCGTACTTTTTTCGGAAAAGTCAAAAAGTACCTCGTACGGAAAAACGAAAAAAGATTCCTTTCATATTCTTTACTAAAAACTCACCTAAGGGTAAAATTGGATTTAAACTATTGAAAGTGGATGGAAACAATATTACATATTGAGGGAACATGGATGTGGATGATAAAATACACCCCAGTAAATACTTACGAATAAACAATCTCGGATAAAAATGAGATTGTGATATTTCCCTTACCTTAGGTCCGACTTGATTTGTAAGTGTCCGAACCTCCTGTATAATGATTTAAATCATGTTATTGACTTATTACAGAATCATATTCATTGTTATGATATCATATATGGTTCACTTATGACATTATATTACCCGTTCTTTTGTAAATTCCACGTTAAAGAAGCGTTTTGGGTAAAATCGTTTCATTTATCGTAGGTGTTTTGACTTGTTGTTCTTGACATAATTATTACTTATATCATGATTTACTCACTTCCAGAATATAAAATATGATTTATATATCATATATATTCAGTATATATATATATATAATAGTTAGATAAATAAAATGAAAAACACCGTTCATGGAGACGGTAGTCAGTACGTACGCATGAACGCTGTTTTCCTTTCCTTATTGTCTTGAAATGGAAGTAAGTAGATGACATAAATATGTATATATATACATAAATCCAGTAGCTTTATAATGACATATATTTCATTATTATTTCTTATGTATACATTATAATCATTCTTAAATGGTTAACATGGAGAATGAATCTCATCGCGTCGTGGAGACGGTAGTCCGTACGTACGCACGAGCGATGATATCATTTCTATAAATATTGAATTGAATTGGAGTGGATCATACAATATATCAGAATCAATATGATGTTGTAATAACTATGTATAGTTATTCTTTACACCATTATACCCATCCATGTAAGGTGGTGGTGGAAAATAGATTACACCACGGCGTGGAGACGGTATTCCGTACGTACGCACGCGCGGTGATTTCTTTTTCCGTAGGATGGATAGATGGTGAAATAGGGTTGTTTCATACTTATAATAACATATCAGTATATGAGTGATACTGATGTTATTACTTCACAATGAAACAACCTAAGAAGAAGAAGTGGAAGAAGAAATAAAGATGAAAGAATTGGTAACGGTAATTACCTCTTCTTTGAAGTGCCTCTTTGAGACCTCCTCTTAGGGCACTAAAATTGGTCTTTGAGGAATACCAAAACCTCTAGGATGTTTTTAGGGAAGTGGAGAAGAGATTTTGGCAGGGGTTGGCCGAGCTTGAGTGCTCAAATTGGTGTGAGGAAGAGGGAGAGGAGGTGTCCTTTTATAAGGGAGGAGAGGGGCACCTTAGGAATATCTCAAAATATTATTTTATATTAATGTCAAAATCGGTTTATAATGGTTCCAAAGGGTCTTATTTCGAAGCTCAAATGGGGATGGGTCGAAATCCTATCAACCAATAGGATTTAGACAAGTTTAGGGTATTATTTTAACCTTATCATTTATATTTAACTCTAAGTTAAATAATTTAACTTTTACCGTGTCTTTTTGTTTTCTTTCACTATATGGTTAATACACTTACTATAACATGCCAAACAAACCCCAAATTGTTTATTACTAATAAATATATTCTTATCTAAGTCATTTCGCCGAACCTTAGATTTTTAGGAATAAAATAACAATTAATAATATAATATTTTATTTAAAAACTATTTTGTGTCAATTTTGACACTATTTGATATATGATTTTTGTGAAAGTCATAACAGAATTATATGTTCGAACCAAGTTGATTAAATCAGCACTAATATATCATAGTAACCTATAAAATTAGTGTAATTCATAAAAATTCTCAAATTAAATTTATTTTTGTGTTTATAACATCAATTATGTCAATATTTCATAAATAAGATAATTACTGCATCATCTTTGTGTCATAAATAAATTAAATTATTTGATGTCTAAAAATTACAAATAAAATACCATTATGTAGGAAATATTTTTATCTTTCTAATGAATATTTATAATCGAATTTATCTTATGTATAACTCCATATTAAAAATGATTTACTTATTAAACTTTGATTTTAACTATTTTAACCCTTCTTTAAATAAATTAATAATAAATGTCCTAATCTAATCCAAGTGGGCCTAAATGGTCATATTTTATTCATAAGGTTGTTTTTGGTCGAATTACACTTATCCAATAGAATTAGGACATGTGTTAGGGTAATAGTAATATCATATTTATCCTTAGTTACCCTATTTACTATTAACCGCGGTAAAAAAAAAGTAAAAAGTTACTATTCACCAAAAAATTATTTTTATCTCATTGAACCACATTTTACTTACTGACATCAACCGTGTCTCTCGGATTTTTGAAATTCCATTCACAGAAGCGGTAAAATTAAGTTTTATGAAAAATTTAGTTTTTTTAACTACCACTTAGTAGTTTCACTATTCATCAAAAATTGATGTTTTTCAGAACAATGCCAAAATTTCATCCTAAGCTATATTTTATATTCCGAATTCAAAAATAAAGTCTATTTTACCAAATTCATAACATAGAAGTTTCATTAATTATTTTTATAATTAAATCCCGCTGTTAAAACAAATAGCGTGTTTTTAAGAAACAATATCTATCAAAAGATTGACACTTGATTATGTCTGGTTTAAATGTGAAATTACAACCAATGACCAACATTGTATTAAATTGTAAAAATATATTCTAAATATACTTTAAAACCACTCAAATTAATAATTTATCACTATTAATTATTTCGATTAAAAAAGTTGTTTTTAATTAAAATTTAGTAATTTTCACTATTCATCAGAATATGAAAGTTATCCGAAATGTACCAAAATTTAACCTTAGGCTAAATTCGATACTCCGAATCCAAAAATGAAATCCATTTTGAAAAATAAAATTTACAAAATTTCAAAAAGTGGTTATTACTATTCATAACGGCTAGTTTTAATAACATTTTAATAGCATATCGCTGTTTAGTGAAACTCGTTATTGTGTACTACACACGCTATCGAGGAAGGTCGCGATTGCGTGTAATGCAAGGCAAGTCGAGGATGTGTTTTGTGCAAGCTCCTTTTGGTGTAGCGTACAACACAAGACATTAGTGAAATAAAAAAGAATATTTTTCATAAAATCTCGGGCTGTTACATTCTACCCCCCTTAAAATGAATTTTGCCCTCGAAACTCGTCAGGGTTATAAATAGTTTACTATTCAAAAGTTTATTTAATAGAACCCCACATCGTAAAAAGGAATACCAAAACTTGGCTTTAAAAACTAATGTATGAAATGTAACGATTACCCAAATAACCTAATCACTGGGTTTCCACATAGGTGAAAATATGGATATGGAAGAGAAATCTAACCATCATGTTCTGATGGAGAGTGGTAGAGAACATGGCTATGGAAAAGCCAGTAATCACAAATCCATAAATTTGTGACGATCTAAGGTACCATCGGATTCATCAGGTATAAGATCACTAGGACAACATTTTTGGTTTTCAAGATCGTTTCCCTAAAGTTGAAAATTTGAATTAGAATAAATACTTTCTTTATTTTGGTACAATCTCACTGTTGTTCATGCCTTGAACAATTTCCACTTCATCTCTTAAATAAATGAAGTTGAATTTGTTATTCATGAAGTGTTAGCAGATCATGTGATAGAATGACGGGTCATTCCATCTGTCTCAAAAGGTTAGCAAAATTTATATACATAAGTCGATCTATAGTGGGATTAATCATATATGGTTCCTAAAATGGGTTTATACCTCATATATCATATTACTTAATATAATAACACTAGTTTCTACTAAACAGGGACTTCATGTAGGTCAGTGGTAGGCGACAAAGGCCAGTCGCACTTCGGTTGTGGGTTCGATTCCTACAGCCTTGTCCGAAGTGATGGGCTGTCGCCCATCCTGCAGGTTGTCCTTTTTCTAAAACTACGTTACTATAACATCCCATCAATAAAATCGAAAATCTTTTATCCTTAAACAATACTAACTTATGTCCAACATAATCCAGTCTAATCTTTAGGCTTATACATAATACTGCAGTCCACTCTCATAATATAGTGACAACGATTACCAGAGATTTAACACCATCGTCGATCCCCATATATCATAAGATATGTTTTATTGGTCACATTCCAAACATTCAAAGTCCTTAATCATGTATTCTCTTGAATACCTTAGTGAAAACATGAATTCAGTTAAAAGTTAACACTTTCCACATACCAAAATCCTCAAAATTCTATATACTCAAATCATGATATCACTTAGTCCTTATATCAATCATGAGCTCATGAATACTGTTAAACATTTAATTTTCTCCTTATCCCTTCATTATGCCCATATCATCTGCATTCCAAAAATATCTGAATAACCTTTCATGGATACTGGTAACATTAATTAGACAACAGTGTAACAATCCTTACATGTCTCTTTATTCTAAAGTACCATGAGATTACTTATACAAAATTACACATGATAAACATGTAATCATTCCACTACATTCTTAAACCATTAACCGAGCTTCAACAATTCTTTCACATCACATATCATTTGTAGTCTCTTCATCATCATCCACATAAATACTACCCATACGACCATACTGATTCTCTTCATGAGTCTTTCCCTTAGGGAATTGGTTTGCATAATGCCCATACATTCCACATTTAAAACACTTAACCATTTTTGATGTCGTAGTAATACCATTATCCTCATCCATGGTGTTAACTGAACCTTTTCCTTTGCACTTACTTGCTTTGTGTCCTTCTTTTCCACACCCAAAGCATCTTCCAGTTCCCTTGAAACATTCTCCTTGATGCCTCTTCCCACATGATTTACATAGGGGAAATTGAACTTTCTTTCCTCTATGATCATCATGAAACTCCATCTTTCTCTTATTAGCCGAGTCAGGAAACTTACCAAATTTTAGTTTATTGATCATATTATGAGATTGCTGATTCGGCATAATAATGATGTTTGGACTTCCAAATCCCATTTCATTATGAAGAATATCATTCCATTGTCCATCATATCCTCCATTATCGTGAATCATCTTGTTTCCATCCATTTTCTAAAACCCAAAAAGAATAGTGTGAGAGGCAAAAATCATGCTAGGGAAAACAACATAATAAAGGGGGAGTACCCTCAATATCTAACATCTTATGTTAAATTCTATGATCGTTACCGTAGTTCTAGGACTATATCCTATACGTATACTTATCCTTAGGGACATCCCTAGACATACCTTATAAATATCTCTAGGGATCTCACTAAAGTTCTCGCATCCTAGTTTCCAAAGGTTGACTAAACCTTTCCTCTGATACCAACTGTAGAGACCCAAAGCTTGACGTACATGGACATTACATTACATTTGCGGAATACTTAGTACATAACAAAAACACACACACAAGGATCGTAATAGTTTAGTGTCTTTGGAAACTCAGAATAAAATCTTCTAATCGTGGTGAAAGATCTTCAACATCTCCCATAAAGATCTTCCTTTTTTTACCTAAAACCTTTCTTTATATCCTGGGGAAAAGAAAACATAAAAGGGTGAGCTCAAATGCTCAGTAAGGGTAAACAAAAGAAATCTCAATCACATCGTATTCATAAGAACATAACATTTTGGAAATCATAACCTGCAAAAGAGAGCATAATTTCATAACATGGGATAAATCATGGTAGTGAAATGTAATCACAATAATCATAACTTAAAACATGAAACTTTGTGGCATTCACACATAATCATAGAGAATCATTTTTTGTTAGTCAAGACTCATTGCCAAGACTATCTTAGTGGACAAAGTCCCTTTCTGAATCGAGTAACCCTCGTTTCAGTCCTGTTTCACTGAACCGGTATAACCTACCATTCCAGCCATGTCTATCTCATGAGATATAAAATCTTTACCCAATGCATTGGAGGGAGATATAGGTCCCACCCATCTTATAATGAATCCTTTCTTATGTGTGCCACATAATCATAAATCATACATCATCGCATAACCCATGTAATAAAAAATGGGATTCTTAAACATCATGACATCATAAAACAAATCATATAAGATAAAGGAATTCATAAAAAATATTTCCATCACAACATAATCAAATCCATGTAATAATAGGAATAGAAACATAACCCTTTATTATCTTAGATTGAAAATAATTTTGATAAAACACTTGAACTCCATTCTTGAGGAAAATATCCTTTCTACTTCAAAAACACTTTTCCTTTCTTAACATGTCATAAAATTTTAAACTAAAAGAAGTTGATTAAAAATAAACTTGAATACTTGTAAAGGAAGCTTCTTGGAAACAATGTTTTAGAAATCCATTCATGCCTTATAAGTTAAAAAAAACATTCTTCGTACTTTTGTCGGAAAAGTCAAAAAGTACCTCGTACGGAAAAACGACAAAAGATTCCTTTCATATTCTTTACTAAAAACTCACCTAAGGGTAAAATTGGATTTAAACTATTGCAAGTGGATGTAAACAATATTACATATTGAGGGAACATGGATGTGGATGATAAAATACACCCCAGTAAATACTTACGAATAAACAATCTCGGATAAAAATGAGATTGTGATATTTCCCTTACCTTAGGTCCGACTTGCTTTGTAAGTGTCTGAACCTCCTGTATAATGATATAAATCATGTTATTGACTTATTACAGAATCATATTCATTGTTATGATATCATATATGGTTCACTTATGACATTATATTACCCGTTCTTTTGTAAATTCCACGTTAAAGAAGCGTTTTGGGTAAAATCGTTTCATTTATCGTAGGTGTTTTGACTTGTTGTTCTTGACATAATTATTACTTATATCATGATTTACTCACTTCCAGAATATAAAATATGATTTATATATCATATATATTCAGTATATATATATATATAATAGTTAGATAAATAAAATGAAAAACACTGTTCATGGAGACGGTAGTCCGTACGTACGCATGAACGCTGTTTTCCTTTCCTTATTGTCTTGAAATGGAAGTAAGTAGATGACATACATATGTATATATATACATAAATCCAGTAGCTTTATAATGACATATATTTCATTATTATTTCTTATGTATACATTATAATCATTCTTAAATGGTTAACATGGAGAATGAATCTCATCGCGTCGTGGAGACGGTAGTCCGTACGTACGCACGAGCGATGATATCATTTCTATAAATATTGAATTGAATTGGAGTGGATCATACAATATATCAGAATCAATATGATGTTGTAATAACTATGTATAGTTATTCTTTACACCATTATACCCATCCATGTAAGGTGGTGGTGGAAAATAGATTACACCACGGCGTGGAGACGGTATTCCGTACGTACGCACGCGCGGTGATTTCTTTTTCCGTAGGATGGATAGATGGTGAAATAGGGTTGTTTCATACTTATAATAACATATCAGTATATTAGTGATACTGATGTTATTACTTCACAATGAAACAACCTAAGAAGAAGAAGTGGAAGAAGAAATAAAGATGAAAGAATTGGTAACGGTAATTACCTCTTCTTTGAAGTGCCTCTTTGAGACCTCCTCTTAGGGCACTAAAATTGGTCTTTGAGGAATACCAAAACCTCTAGGATGTTTTTAGGGAAGTGGAGAAGAGATTTTGGCAGGGGTTGGCCGAGCTTGAGTGCTCAAATTGGTGTGAGGAAGAGGGAGAGGAGGTGTCCTTTTATAAGGGAGGAGAGGGGCACCTTAGGAATATCTCAAAATATTATTTTATATTAATGTCAAAATCGGTTTATAATGGTTACAAAGGGTCTTATTTCGAAGCTCAAATGGGGATGGGTCGAAATCCTATCAACCAATAGGATTTAGACAAGTTTAGGGTATTATTTTAACCTTATCAATTATATTTAACTCTAAGTTAAATAATTTAACTTTTACCGTGTCTTTTTGTTTTCTTTCACTATATGGTTAATACACTTACTATAACATGCCAAAAAAACCCCAAATTGTTTATTACTAATAAATATATTCTTATCTAAGTCATTTCGCCGAACCTTAGATTTTTAGGAATAAAATAACAATTAATAATATAATATTTTATTTAAAAACTATTTTGTGTCAATTTTGACACTATTTGATATATGATTTTTGTGAAAGTCATAACAGAATTATATGTTCGAACCAAGTTGATTAAATCAGCACTAATATATCATAGTAACCTATAAAATTAGTGTAATTCATAAAAATTCTCAAATTACATTTATTTTTGTGTTTATAACATCAATTATGTCAATATTTCATAAATTAGATAATTACTGCATCATCTTTGTGTCATAAATAAATTAAATTATTTGATGTCTAAAAATTACAAATAAAATACCATTATGTAGGAAATATTTTTATCTTTCTAATGAATATTTATAATCGAATTTATCTTATGTATAACTCCATATTAAAAATGATTTACTTATTAAACTTTGATTTTAACTATTTTAACCCTTCTTTAAATAAATTAATAATAAATGTCCTAATCTAATCCAAGTGGGCCTAAATGGTCATATTTTATTCATAAGGTTGTTTTTGGTCGAATTACACTTATCCAATAGAATTAGGACATGTGTTAGGGTAATAGTAATATCATATTTATCCTTAGTTACCCTATTTACTATTAACCGCGGTAAAAAAAAGTAAAAAGTTACTATTCACCAAAAAATTATTTTTATCTCATTGAACCACATTTTACTTACTGACATCAACCGTGTCTCTCGGATTTTTGAAATTCCATTCACAGAAGCGGTAAAATTAAGTTTTATGAAAAATTTAGTTTTTTTAACTACCACTTAGTAGTTTCACTATTCATCAAAAATTGATGTTTTTCAGAACAATGCCAAAATTTCATCCTAAGCTATATTTTATATTCCGAATTCAAAAATAAAGTCTATTTTACCAAATTCATAACATAGAAGTTTCATTAATTATTTTTATAATTAAATCCCGCTGTTAAAACAAATAGCGTGTTTTTAAGAAACAATATCTATCAAAAGATTGACACTTGATTATGTCTGGTTTAAATGTGAAATTACAACCAATGACCAACATTGTATTAAATTGTAAAAATATATTCTAAATATACTTTAAAACCACTCAAATTAATAATTTATCACTATTAATTATTTCGATTAAAAAAGTTGTTTTTAATTAAAATTTAGTAATTTTCACTATTCATCAGAATATGAAAGTTATCCGAAATGTACCAAAATTTAACCTTAGGCTAAATTCGATACTCCGAATCCAAAAATGAAATCCATTTTGAAAAATAAAATTTAAAAAATTTGAAAAAGTGGTTATTACTATTCATAACGGCTAGTTTTAATAACATTTTAATAGCATATCGCTGTTTAGTGAAACTCGTTATTGTGTACTACACACGCTATCGAGGAAGGTCGCGATTGCGTGTAATGCAAGGCAAGTCGAGGATGTGTGTTGTGCAAGCTCCTTTTGGTGTAGCGTACAACACAAGACATTAGTGAAATAAAAAAGAATATTTTTCATAAAATCTCGGGCTGTTACATACAGAATATCTTCTTCTTTGAAAAAATTATCTAATTTGATGTTTTAAAAACAAGTTCACCCCCTTTTATATTTTCCAAAAAAAACTTTTAAGTACTTTTTAATCCCTAAACATTTTTAAAATATCTATTTTGAAAAAAAATATCCTTTTATATTTTTAAATATAACATTAATATATATCAATTATCCATCGTGAAAAATGTATGGAGTCTCAATGGAAGGATATTAATTCTTTAAATTCTTGGGATACAAGAATCTTCTATTTACAAATGGTAAATTATAAAATTAAGTTGATAAAAAATTAAGAAAATAAGTACAAACAATTGTAATAAAAACATTAAATTAACCATAATCAATTTTATTTTAGAGACAAAACTAAAAAGTAAAAATGTTATAGGCTATCAAAAACTGAAAAACTAATCCATATTAAGTAAATTTTCATCCATATTCTTCATACATTTAATACATTTTTGTTTCTTCATCATCATGTAATCCTATACCTCAAACTTGCATTATTTATCTGCTAGTTTCTTTCCAAATTTAATTCTCTTATCAGCTGTTTTCAATTCATGAGATTCTAACTTCTAAATCATCTCATCCACCTTCCTTTCATGTGATTTTTTTCTTTTGAAGCTGATTTTCTATTTGGTAGTTTCAATAAACATCAAACTTTATCAACTCATCTGTAGTGGTATAATTTTAATATGCACATTAAAAAAATATTATTAGCCAACTATTTATATAATTCTATTATTTTATAATGAATATCATATTTCTTATGAAATGAATAAGACTATTCATCAATAGACCTGGTATAATTGTCCTACTATTTTATGTACTTATAAATTTTCTCAACATCTATTAATGGATTTTAATTTCATAGATAAAAATATTAAATATTCTTTTCACATTAGAAACTAAACCAATCAGTTGATTTTTTCACTTTAAAACGTCAATGTGATTTAGTTATCTCAAAAAAAATTATTTTTTTACATAAATATAGTATCATATTAGTGATGTTTTCAACATTAATCGGTATAATTAAAAAAGAATTGATATTCTAATCAAAATATTTTGTAATCACATTAGTTTGATATTTTCATGGTCTATTAGATATTTATACTCTCTAAATTTTCTATAAAATAATCTTGTTGAACTAGTAATTTTTTTTCTTCCTTTAGGGTAATCCCCTCATCATCATGTGATTCATCATCGGACTTTCCGGAATTAATTTTATTTTCCATTTTTTTCATATATTTTCCTTTTAATATTTTCATAAAGAAGATATTGAACTCTATTTCGATGATCTTGGTTCCTTGTAAGATTATTTAGTTTCTTATGTCGAATAATGTACAAAATATTTAACCTTTGGAAGGTATTATATAGCTTCATCAACAAGTTTTTCTATCTATTCCTCATCAAATATATCCTTAAAAATTTTCTCTAATGTGGGGACAACATCATAATTAGAAACTACCAATACACTATTAATTGGGTTTTCATGGAAATATCTAATGGAAATACTTTTGATAATGAAATTTCAATTGTATCAATAACAGAAACACATATACATTCACTATACTATTGATGCGGTGTAGATACAGTGGAAGATATTTCTATATATTATTGTGTAGATTGTTTTCCATATTCATAAAACTCAATTATTATCTTAAAATTTCATTCCTTAGGAACGTACTCTTTAAGTGTGGATGAAGTGAAAATAGTACAATTAGCTTGAGAAGCTTCGATCTTCTAAGAATATTTGTTTCTTTTTGTTATTCTATTCCCAAATCATATCAGTTTCATATCTTGTATATTTTACTTATTCCTTGTCTAAAAAAATAATTTATTTCTAGTGACCCTTTTATCATATTTCTTTAACACTTCATCAAAAAATTTCTTCTATAAATCGTTATTATTATCTATTAAACTCTGAAACAGTACATCGTAATTCTTTTTTTTCTAATATATTTGGATTTTTAGATTTAGGAATTTATTTCTCTTAATTATATTCTATAATGTATTTATCAATGTATTTTATGTTCCATCTATAGATTGAAGATCTTTTAATTTCTTCTTCTCCATTATTTTATCAAAAAATAAACCTTAGCATTATTAAAATATTTTTATTCTTCCATAAAAACATCTAATGAATATTTATCTTCAAATTTCTTCTCAATAAAATCATATGTCAATCTCATTCAAGATATTGTTTAATCATTGATTTTATTTACCATAATTCTCTCTATGAAATATTCCTACCTAACATTTTTTAATATAATATTCTCTATGAGAAACGTATTCAATATTCTTATATATAAAATGATTTTCAATTTGAAAATCTAGTACGTATGGATTTAATATTTTTCCACATAAATTTATCCTGGTTAAATTAACTAAAATTCACAAGAAAATTGACTTATAAACATATTTAATTTTAGCCTTATATTTGTCTGTTTTTTTTTTCTATAAGAGAAATGAATGGATCCATTGAAATAATATTCTCACATCTAATGATATGTATCAAGTATTATGAACTTTTCATTTATATAAAAAAGATAATTTTATTCATATTCTCCCTCAGAAGATATATAGGATGTTTTTAATTTGTGTGAGATAGAAATTATTCCCCCTTCAATAGAATTCCATGAAATTGAGATAACATCTTAAGAGATAATGTACACTTTTTCCAAACAAAACAAAATTCACCTAATTAACTCCTACAACTTCTAAGAAAAATCTGATCCATAAAATTATTTAATAATACATTTTTGAAACCGGTCATGTTCTTCCATTGGTGTCAAAAAAGATATCCAACCCTGGATTTGATAAAAATCATTCATTATGAAATTAAATATTTCAAATATCTGCAGATCTATTAATCTCTCCTTGATAATTTCAATACTAGATAGTTCTAAGGTAGATACCATAACATTATCAATAGATGAATATTAATATCTAAAAAAAGAAAATTCATTAGAATAGATCTATAGAGAAAACATCAAAAAAATATGGTTCCACCTAATTGATGGTTTCTGGTGCAGAGGAAGTGTGTAACGGTGGGATATATATTAAAATTTATTTTAATAATAATTTCCGGAAACCATGACTGAGGATCTTTCATGTTAGATTCTTAATTAATTTATTTAATACATGAATAAATAAATAACCAGGATTTGTAACTTTCTAACTTAATGATTTTTGATCATCTGAAATGACCCTTTATAGTTATCTTTGTCGCACTATGAGGATCCATGGATAGATTCCCTCGGGCGGTGATTGACATGTTCTTTAATGATATCTAAGTAACACTAATCAATCACTAGGTGCTATCATGATGAATCAAATGTCTGGAATTGTTCGTTCATGATCACTCATTATTTTCCATTGAAAAAATATCTCCTCCACTCTTTGTTTGTGATATGGAGAGAGAACAAGGAGGAGTCAAGAAATATTTTTTTGTGCATAACAATCATCTATTAGAAATTTTTTGATTCCATATACAATAGGTATAACCATATATTTATAGAGTTGGGGTTTAGGTTAAAATATTATTTAATTTCTTGTAATCCATTAAATAAAAAATATAACCATTAATAAACCTCATTCCACATAATAATAATATCATTTTTGTTATTTTTTAATGCGCACAAACTTGTACAATAACAAATATCATTTAAAGGTCGTGTTAATTAATATTTTTCACCAGAGTCAGTCTTGGTCCATTCGAACTCCTATAGGATTTATTGAACTAATAAATATATATTTTATTCACAAATAAAATATTTTAATCTCAATATAGAATATAAATATTCATTAAATTATTCATAAAATAGAATAAATATTTTATTCACAATCCAGTGATTAAATATTATATATATATTGATGTAATCAAACAAATTATTTATTTATAATCAAATAATTATTTATTACCATGTGAATATTAGCGATCAATAAAACATGAATAAAATTATTCCTAGGTCTTGAGAATAATATTAATTACAATAATTAAATTCCAATATAATTTAATAAAGATCACTTAAAACACTTAGTGTGTAACCCTCTAGGGTTCTTTCTCAATGGAATTAGGTATGCTCACCTAAATTCCAAGTTCAATGTATATAAATGGTTCAAGAAACCCAACAGAAATAACTTTATTTTTCAATGATGGTAACAACCCACAAGTGATCACAGCGTAATATAACCCCTTTATCAAAATATCTCATCATGAAGGATTCATATACATGATACCAAACTATACACTGAATATGAATTTCTTTGACTATCTGAAAAAAGAACATTGTTACACCATAGGCATGGAATTTAATGTTGTAGTTTTATTATAATCAATGGGTTGAGATACTGACTTCCATTAATATTGGAGTGACAAATATTTCCTTGAATTATTCATTGATGAATATTCACTCACGAAACTCCACACATATCCCACTTCCCCATGAACTATTATCATCATGACTTTCTATATACATATAATTACGATAGTTTTAACATGTATTAATAATAATCTTAGAGTCAAAGGACCATCAAAGAAGCTCACAGATATGAATATTCGATGACACCAAAACATGTAGAACTCTTACTGGTGGGTACGTTCTCGTAATATCTCATATTGGAGATTAAAATGTGTGAAATTCATGAGAAGAAGCCACATCTTCATATGATTACTCACACCTGGCATTATATGTACTATGTGTCCTCTCATAGTACATTATTCAATCACAAAACATTATTGGATAATATCATCATAACACATCAAGTATCTCATCATAGAGGGGAACTATTATGATCTTATCAATGTGACATAGACTCTAGGATATTATTACATTATATCCATGGAAAAAACAACAAAATATGAAATACATCAAATATACATGAAATCAAAGTACAAACAGTTTTCCTAGGACACCAACTCTATAAAAATATAACTTGGACTAGATCCAACTAACTACAACCTTCAGTTCGCTAGATCTCACATAATATCCATATTTATACTGAGTCAAGGCTTTATAAAATGGGGTTTCCAGTTTTTCTTCAATCAAAATACTACTCACTTCAACTTCACATTTAAAAAAATCGCTCAAGCGATAATACCTATGAAGTATGTGATTCGTCTGCTGATGTGGCCTTTTCTATTTTTCAAGAGACATCACTACAGTATAATCACTATAGACTATGATATGATATTTAATTCTAGGTACCACATCAGTCTCATAGATGAATTTTTTCATCAATACTTAGGTTTAGCTACATCAAAAGAGACAATACACTCACTCTCTATTTTAGAATCTACATCCATAGCCTTTATTGAGATTTTCCAGCACATAGAACCTCCATTCAATGTGAATATTTCTCCCCTTTTTTATTTCATGTAGTCATGATAAGTATTGAATCAATCATATGAATATCCTCTGATGGAACATTTTCTAGAAAGTTGAATTTTATGTCACACTGGTAACAATCCCCTCATGGAAATTTCCATATTTAATCTTTTTAGTATCATAGAAATGATTGTACTTTATCTTAGGCTAATAAACCTCTTGGATATATAATGATGAATATTTATCCCATGAATATATGTTTAATCATCCAAATACATCATAGGGCATAATTTATTCATCCACGCCGTATCAGACTATTGAATTGGTTTTGTTTCCATTGAGTAACATGACATCAACATATACTATTATGAAAACCACTAAACTTACATAAAACCATTTATAGACACACATCTGACAATAATTACTTATTAAAGAAAATTATGTTATGAAATCATCAACACAAATCTTCCATGACCTATATGCTTTCATCGATCCATAAATGGATCTTTTTCCCTTACATAACATTTTGGAATCATTTAGAGTCACAATCCCTTTGGGATATATAATATAGAAATCTTCATGAAGGTTTCCATTAATGAAATGTATTTCTTACATAAATTTTTAAAAAAATATAATCATGGAAAGATGAACTGACAGGTTGATTTTTATGGATTTCATCACTGAAATTAGTGAAAAGGATTCATCATAGTCAAATCATTGACTTTATTTATACCTTTTTTCAACCAATAAAACCTTATAGGTATTTAATTTTACATAAATGTATAGTTTCTCCATGAATAACCATTTATAATTAATTTCCTTTACAATTATTTGAGGGTCTACTAAAATCTAGACTTCGTTTTGGTACATGTGATCCATTTTAGAATTTATGGCCTCTTGTCTCATGGACACATCTATTCCACTTTCTTTTTCTTTATAGGTTATAGGATAATTATTATCAACTAATAATGTGTCACCATAATCAGTTACTAGAAAGCAATACAATTTTGGTTCTCTCACAAATCTAGTACTCATACATAGCAATTATATCTCCAGAACAGTTTCATCTTACATGTGGATTTATGGAATTTGTTATTATGACAAACAATGTTATCTTGAGCCTTGAATTCCTTGAATTATATCTTTATCCCACAATATATTTTAGATATAAGATCTTATTCTGGAAATTTGGGACAATTATCAAGAAAAACCATTTGTCTAAATAATATTATAAATAATATCCCTCTATTCGTTTGGGATATCCTATAAATATACACTTTTTTCCTCGGGGTGTGACCTTGTTACCTAAAGAGAGATTATCAAATTCTTCAAAAACCACAAACGTGTAAGTAATAAAACACAATTCTATTTCAATTCTATAATTTTTATGTTATACTGCATGTTGCATTAGTTTTCACTATGTTTAGAATGTATGATTTCGTGTGTAAGACATATCGCCAAAAGGATAATAGAATACTCACATGAATCATCATTTATCTCACCATATCCAACAATGTATGGATCCTAACATTCCTTACACCATTCCAATAAGGTGTATATGAATGAGTGAGTTAACATAATATCCTTAACACACATAAATAACCAATGAAGTCCTGATGGTGATATTATCCACCATGGTCTGGGTGAGGATTCTTAATCTTCTTACCAAGCTGCTTCTCAACCTCATGATTGTACTCCTTGAATTTATGAAAAAAACCACTTATACCTCTATATTTATACATATAATTATCTACTAAAATCATTAATAAAAGTTATGAAGTATGATTACCCAACCCTTTATTCAATAAGAAATGTTCCTCACACATTTGTATGATCTAATTTCTGAATCTCTTTATCCCTTTCCCCTTTCCACTAAATGGGGATTTATTCATTTTCCCCAATAAACTGTGTGACATACACCAAGTGGTTTTGGACTAAAAGAATAAAAATACCCATCTTGATGTAATTTGGTCAAGAACCTCTCATTTACATGACTTATCCAATGATTAAAATGTTGGGTTTGGTATGATTCATTTGATTAACGTCATTATCTATTTCCATTACGTGGTTTTTTTAATCCAAGACACACATACCGTTATTTAAATTTGGCTTACCAAAACAAATGTTATCATTATAAAAGAGTTCCCAAATTTTAGAATAAATCCATTTGTATCTATTTTAGATACATAAATAATGTTTTTTGTAATTTGAGGTACATAATAATAACCCTTTGAAGACAAGATCATTCTAGTTGGAAACATGAGGTTCTAGTCCCCAATATCCACATCATTAGTTTAGCTCCATTGGATGCACATAGATATATATCCCCTTGGTCCGTCATCCAAAATCTACATTGTTCATATATTTGAATACATATGTTAGAACCACAAGATGTATCTAAAACCCAATTTTTATAAATAGACAAATTGAACTCGATTACTAATGCAACTGAATCATCCCCACTATTCATTGTTAGGGTGAGGTTTTCTCCTACTGGCCCTTCTTGTCACATGTGAAGAGGAAATTTTTGTGTTCCCCTTCATTCCCCTACATCAACCTCTTATTTGAAGGGAATGAAGAAGCATTGGGCTTAAATCTCTTATCTTTAAATTTCCATTTTTTTAGCATAAGGTTGGTAGGTTTTTCAGGATTCGTATCCTCGTATTATTAGAGCAGGATAGAAAGAGGATATGGTAGAGAAATATCAATTTTTTCATATGAAAAGTCACAACATAGATGGTGAATCTCGGAGGGAGTCATGTGAGAATCAGGTCGATGGCATGTTCTTCAGGGAGTTTAAACTATATAACCTCTAAGTGATAAATGTAGCCAATGATATTTACTATATGATAAACAGTTGGGAAACCCCCTATAATATTTCTCTGAAAGAGTTCCATGGAAATATAAAACTATTCTTGTCTAGATCTCTCATAGTAAAGACCACGGAGGTGCTAAACCATGCTATATGTATCCCTGTTTTCATGAGACTTCATTAGTTCACTAGACATCGATGAAAGAATCAAACACTGAATTTATACCCCACCACCAAAATGTTTTTTAGACAAGGAACTCTTCATCACTCACCTCTTTAGGAGACAGATCATGAATTGAGGATTCGAGCACATAAGAATTCCTTTCAGGGCATAGCACAACCCGAATAGATCTAAACCACTAATCAAAGTTACTTATAGTTAGTATGATGTATTTATTCAAAATTGATTAAAGGGGTATTGTGGATAATGAACTTTTCATTTTATTCTTAAATTAAAATTAAAATATTTTTAGTACATTTCTTGACTAAAATGTAACTGAGATATAATACATTAAATGTTTTTATTAAATATCCCTCTATTTTATCAAAAGAAAATATCCATCACCGTTGAACGCAGAATGTATTATTTCTTTAAAATTATAGTGGAAAGGATCCGCATTACGTTTCTTAATGATATAGAATTTTTCCATGAAAATGATAATAAAGTAATTTGGTAAGATGACTTTCCAACTGCATAATTGTAGCTCCATGATCCATTTAGTGGATTCCCAAATCCTAAAAATATTTTTGGATTTTCTCAACACATGATTTCAAATTTTTAATGTACTAACATTAGATGTTAAACTAAATGAAATTTTTGTTAGGAAAACCCAAAAATCTCATGATAATTCCCCGATAAAAGGAAGTTTCCAATCATTGTCCATGTACAAAAGTTAGTTGAATGGTTTCATTTTCAATCAAGTAATGGAAGGTTTAGAATAACATAATAATTGATTAAGGTATTTTAGTTTATTATGAAATTTTTACATCTTATTAAAACCTTTACATGTATTTTTAATATTACCTATTTTTTATTAATTTAATTAACCATGTTTGGTAAAACATTTACGCATAATTCATTTGTTTAAATTCCATGTTTACAAATTTATTGAATAATTTTTTTCACCATGTCCTTTAATCCATAAAATAAATAATATCATAGATAAAAAAAATTAATTGATTAAAGGACTGATTCAAGTGAATTATCTAATGGTTGATTTTATGAGGAGAAATTAAATCAACCTTTTACCTAAGGGAAATAACTCATATTTCTGGTCTTTCCATGAGTTATATCATTCCACATATCCACCTTTTTATAACCTATGTTTGAATAATTATGGTTCTGTATTGATCCCCCTCCATAGGCCATGCATTATTTATTATGGACCACTCATTCTTTGGTCTTGAAGAAATATCTCGTGTGCCTCTTGTTCATGATATGTTTTAAGAATGAGGATTTGATAGATAATTTATTGTGCACATAAAGTATCTATTCTAAATTTTTGGATTCCATATACAATAGACATAACTACATATTTATAGAGTTGGGGTTTAGGTTAAAATATTATTTAATTGCAAGTCATCCAATAAATAAAATTTATAACCATCAATAAACATCATGAAACAAAATAATACTATCATTGTAATTATTTTGTGGTGCGCGCCAACTTGTGCAACAAAAAATATTATGTAATTGTCTTTTAAATTAATAGTTTTAACCAGACTTGATCATAGACTGTTCAAACTACTATTGAATTTATTGAACAACTAAATAAATTTTTTTTCGTTAATAAATATTTAATTCAAAATCTATAAAATGAATATTTATTAAAATATTCAATCAATAAAATAAATATTATATTCAAAATATAGTGAATAAATATTGTCTGTATAATCACAATATCAAATAAATTATTTATTTAAAAAAATTATTTGTTTATTACCTTGTTAATATTAGTGATAAAAATAATTGTATAAAATTATTCCTTGGTCTTGATAATAATATTTCTTCTAATAATTAAATTCAAATAAAAATTACTTTTTATCATAATAAACACTTGGTGTGTGGCCCTATATGATTCTTTGTCATTGGCATTTTCCTAAAGCACAAAATTACTGTCTAGACACATGTCAATCAACCTAATAGAAAGAATAAAATATCTCAATGTTGAAAACTGTATAAAAACACTCACTGTGTAATATAATAACTTTATTAAAATATCTCATTATGTAGGTTGGAAATATATATCACCAAAAAATATGCATGATATGTCTTTCTTCGACCATTTGAAGTAAATACATCATCACACCATGGTTAAGGAATTTAATACGATGGTTCTATTCTAATTAGTGGAATGATATATCATCTTCCATAAATATGTAAGGGATAAATACTTCCTCAATATATTCATCAATAACATTTCACTCATGATGAACCCAACATATTCTTCTTTTCCATGAACTATTATTGTAATGGTTTATGAAATGCATCTAAGTACGCGAGTTGTAACATGAATTAATATTATCTTAATGTCAAAGGACCATCACACATTCTCACATAGAGGAATATATGAAGTTGAAAAAACATTCACAATTCTTACTATCCATTGTAATCACATAATATTTCATATTAGAGATTACCCAGTGCAAATATCTTGAGAAGAAGTCTCATTTTCTTATGAGTACTCACACAAAACAGTTTACACAATATGTATCCCATCCTAGTATAATATCAAATCCTAGAAAATTATTTGAGAATTTTATCACATCACATCAAGGCTTTAATAATTGTGGGTAACTACTATATCCTTATCAATGCGATGTATACTATTGGACAATATTGAATTAGATTGATGAAGAAAAACAAAAAAAATTACAATACATCAAATATAAATGTAGTAAAAGTACAATTATTTTCCTAGGACAACAACTCCAACAATCCTAATAAAATAGTAAATATTATATTGGATAATTATTGTCTTTATAAGATAAAACAAATATAATCTCTTCATCAAAAAATCATATGTTATCATTAATATTTTAAGAGTAGAAATTTTCAAATTCACACACACTTTTAAAAAAATTGATAATTTTTAACATTATTAAAAATTTCAATCAAATCTTAAAATTTTTGGAATTGAAATATAAGGTTAAAAATATTTATAAGTTATCTTCCATTAGGTTGTATTGTTATTATTCATTGAAATATAGTTCTAGATAAATTTTAAAATGGGATTTAAAACTACTATAGAAATATAATGTATATTGTTCAAAAGTTAAAAATACTAAAAGTAGAAAAAAATAGAAGAAATTAATTATTATATATAAATTAAAACTAAATAATATCAATACTTCTCAAACCATTAAACACATTAAATATGTAGTTTATGTAAATTTAAAAACAAATAAAAATATCAGTGAAAGGTTTTTATCTACCGATATATAACACCTTCAAGTCTATAAAATTATTTATTTTGTAGATAGATCGTTTTTTGTTCTTGAAGTCTTTTCAAATAATATCTTCAAAACCCATATTTTAGTATCCATATGATGATTATAAGAAGTATGATCCATTGAGACAAATTTTTGTGTTCTCTCAAATTATTGAACTCCATTTAAAGTACTATTTTTTCCAATGTCCTCAATGTAGACACAGTGTATATAAAGCTATTTTTCTATGAATGAAATTTTTTTTAATAAGTTTAAATTCTTTTGGTTTTAATTCCCAATGGAAATGTAGTTTTTTGGTATCATTTCTAGATATTTTCCCAAATTATTTTCTTCCAATAGTAAACATAGTTTGTTTTTTCATTATACCTTCAATATTAATCTATTTTTATAAAAATACATCATTGTCTTGAGTGAAGGACATATTATTTGACCTCTCTATATAATCAATTTTATTATATTGATTTACAGAATTAATATGAACTTCCACTATTTTAACATTGATTTATTCATATTATATCATTTGTATTTTTTGGAATATTTTACCACTATTTATCAAACATAGATACATGTTTTACTTTCTCCTTATAAAATTTTTGTTTTCCCACAGATTTAATAAAACATATTTAATTTTAATAGTTTCACCTTTACATTCAGTGTACTTTTTATACTACTACTTATAAAATGTTTCACATTCAACAATATACGATATCATTTCTTCAATATTTTTAGGGGCGCTTTTATCATCATCCAAACTAAATGAATTATTATCATTAGTGTCTTCATTATAATCATAAGAATAATGTCAATATTCAGTTAGATTGGTCAGTTCTCAATAGTTAGTCTTCTTATAAAACATTTTTCATTGTTTTCATAAAATTTGGTGATATTTATACTATTTTCACATTCTTTCAATGAATTAATAAAATCAGTGTAACCTTATTTTGGCTCTATATGTAATTTTTTTAAAATCTTCTTTATTTTATACTAATAATATATTTTAGAAGAATATTTTTCTTTCATCTTTACCATGGAACAATCAGGTTGAGTATAACATAATTTTCTACATTCATAACATATAGTCTTTGTATAATATTTCTTCTCAAACATATCCTTTGTATTTATCCCATATTTACATAATATAATTTTAAATTATGAATATTAAATATACTTATTTCCATACTATCATGTTCACCCTTAGTAGGTTCTCCATTACTATCGTATGAAATTCTTCTTCAAATTCTCTTATATAAACGAAGATTATGTTTTCTATGACTTTATGTTAATGTTGTTTAAAAACCAACATCAGTCTTATTTTTATAACTTTTTATATATCTCCTTAAATGTAAATAATATTGAATAATATTACAAAAACTTTAATCAAAATTGAACTTTGTGACAAGATTATTATCATCGATAATAGTTCTTCTAGATTTCCACTCCTTTAGTAAAATATATATAACATTTTCAAAAGTCTTATAATCTGATAATTAATTTTCTCTAAGATATTTTATGTTTTTTCATGATCACTATAAATATATAATTCACTTGATCTATGGATTCACATGGAATATATTGAAATGCTTTATAATATTTTCTAGGCCTTGCTCTTTTAGTTTCAAGAACATTTTATGTTACAAAATGAGTAATATCTATATTTTTATACATAAGAAATGTTGTTAGAAAAGATGAAATGTGACTATAAATATTTCCATAAACAGAATATAAAAAAAGTATTCCTAACTGTCATGTTTAACCAAAAATATTTATGATCTTCTATAGTAAGAGTATAAGTATCATTCTCTATAATTTTTCAATTTTTGGTACTCATAAGAAAGTTTTCATATTGAATATTAATTATGTATGTTTCTATTTTTCCATGATATAACTCAAAATCAATGCCATAATATATAGGTAGTTTTTATATTATTATTTACTATATATCCAATATGATTTCTTATAATAAAAAAAATTCAATTCTCTACTACAGGTTAGTTAAATGAATCTAAATAACATAAAATATGATAAAGTGAATGAAATATAAAATAATTTTATAATGCTTAGTCTCAAGCATAGAGACCTAATGTGATACCAAATTGTTTCGTAGAAATAGTTGACAAACACAATACAAATGTTGGAGGAATTATAATTTCAAAAACAACTACCAATTTTTAACCTCCTCATGTATAAAAAATTAATAGAAACATGATTTCTAATATACCCCCAAATATTATCATTGTTTTATCAAGTTAATTTATAGTAGTGATATGATTGATATTACACAATTATTAATTGATGTAATAAACACATTATAAAATTAATAAATCCAGATTTTGAAAAATACTGATAGGATAAACCAAACATAAGAAAAACATTACAAGGATTATTGATTTACAAATCATCTACCACTAAAGAATATTATTTAAAACAACTTTTTTAGCTGAAAGTAAAATAATAAAATGTAAACTAATTTAAAATTATCCTTGAATATATATCCATTTAAAGGTATCCACTTATAAAAACCAGAAATATTGTTCTATATTTTACTCCACATGAATCCCCCGATCTGACTCATTAAAAATTTATTCATGCTTCTATGACTAAAAGATCGATATTCCCACTTCTATAACCAGAATCTCGATATCAAAAAAATACAATATAAAAATATTAAGTCATGAACAATGAAGTAGCATCACACTAATATGATCTAAGAAGACTCCCAAGAAGGAAAATAATCAAAATCACTATTTTCAATTAGATATTAATGAATTATCAAGAGTTACAAATTTTAGGGATATCTAGTAACTTGATACTTATGTGTCATAATCCATGAAGATAAATTCTATTTATAAACCTACCTCCAATGGTTGAATTATGAATTCTTCGTGTTTAATTATAATCTGATCGATAGTATTCTATTTTTCATCTTTTGATGGACCCGGTATCTATGTATATCAATTGATGATTTTATTCTACACTATAATAGTTCTTAGATTAACGAGTTTTTCATAAAAACCTAGATCATCGGAATTTTAAAATTCCCCAAGACATTGGATTTTCAAAACTAATTAAAAAATATTCTTTTAATAAATCCTGGATTTCTCAAAATATTATTTTATAGTATTAAATTATACAATCATTAAAGATAAAAAATTATAAATTGGTTAACCCTAAGATATTTAATACCGTATATTCAGATTTTAAAAAATAAGGTAAAATGTGTGGTTGAATCAACAAAAATTAATATTCTTCATCATCCATATAATAAAACATATTCACCTATAAATACAATATAAATGGTTAAACATCTTCATGTGCACCAGTACGGATCAAGAATAAGAATTTGACAGAAGTAAAATGTAATGAATGATTTATTATACCTTGGTAAATATTGACCCACTTATATTTTAATATGAAAATAAGAAATTCACCTTGAAAAAAACTATAAATTTACATTAACAGTTTAATTCTATGATATATAATATATTTACATAGTATCCCACATTTAAATGACTAAATATTCTACTGTTACGAGTTTTCAATCCTTATCTATGATTAGCACTATGCAACATGATTACATGAATATTATAGGAATTGAATATTTTATACTTTATTAGAGAAACTCAAGATAGAATTTTCAAATCATTCATTATTTTATATTGGTTATTGACATTAATTATCTACACTTGATGTTATTATGAATTAAATTTAAAAAAATAGAAACACATCAATAATATAAATATGGTTATGTATATAAAAGGAGGTTGAACTATTCAATAATATCCTCATTAACAAATTTTATTAATTACATATCGCTTTTATCTTGAGACCTTAGTCATACCATTTTCTTAAATATCAATTCATTAAAAAATGGCTCTATCATTACGAAATTCATTAGTACATATCTATGATCATGTAGTAACTTGAATTTGGTCAATGTAAAATTTTATCCCTTTCTAATTAGACATCATATACTCAGAAATACCCATGACTATTTTTTAAAAAGAAAATTATTAGATATGTCATAAAGATTTAAAACATGATTGAATCTAGTATCAATTTTATCCAAATACATAGAAAATAAGTAAATAAACTCTATAGATATATAGATAACAGTAATAGAACCTTCCAGCTGTGCTTTATTCCACATAAATGACTTTAAATATCCTTACTATATAGTAGAAACAAGAAAATATGTATAAAATATACATAACGATTTGATAAAATAAAATAATCATTGAAAGTAAAAATAATATGTAAATGATTCTAAAATATATATACGACATTAGATTACACCTCAACTAATTTTATCTTTCTCAACCAAATGAACAGAATAATGAATAATGATAGTGAAAAAAATTAAAGAATACATAATAGATACAAATGAAAATATTTCAATATAATTTGTTCTTGTAGATTTTCAAAATTAGTTAGATTTATAGTTTTTGTTACAAAGTACTCTAAAGAAGGTGTACAACTCAATTGGAACTATATTTAGTTTTTAACGTAACATGTTACATAATGTAATGGGTAGAAACTTCTACATCAGAATATGTGAGTGATGAATTTTCCATTCATGTAACTTTTGTTTTTTATAGTCAATGCACTATGAAATGTTTCTTAAATATCCATTTAAAACTTTTACATTCATTACGATTTTAATATATATATATATATTTCTCATAACTTTTAGTTGAAAAAATAGCTGGAGGATAATTGATATTATTATTTTTCCAATAACCCAAGATTTATATCCAATATATTCAAGTCCTTATTAGGACTATAGTGATTCATTTATTTAATGTACTCATTATGAAATATAGAAATTAAATTTTCACATATTTTCTTGTAAGTACACAATATTTCAATATTATGATATATACATCTAAAGTTCCTCTAAAGTATTTTGAAAAATATTTTTTCTTCTTCCAATTTTGTGTTCTAACAACATCAGATATTGCACCTCATTAAATTTTCCCCTTATTTAAATTTATTATAGTTTCCAAAATTATATTATTGTATTTGTTAATTATCCTAATATTTATTAACTAGATAAAACATTTACTAAATTTATCAATTAAACATATCCATTGAATTATGTAGTTTTAACTTGAATATATTAGATGCATCAAGAAAATGATGATGATGCATAAAGTAATATTGTCTTCTATGTGTTAATAATTAAAGATCAATATCAAAATTAAAACTATGGTAATAAAAAGATGTATGAGTGTTACAAAGAAATAAGTTTCTTATTTGAGGAGAGTCAATAATTTTTTAAATTAAAAAAACATGAATTTAGATCAATTTTCTTATCGGTACTTCAAAATTTTTCCACCCCAACGTCCAATAATTTTATAAATTATTCGATCAGTGTCTATAGGTTTACATAAATGAAATTTCTAGTAACTTTATTTCCTAAAATAATCCTTGATATAATGAATGTATTATAATTCATATTCATCTATATATGTATATTATAGGGGGTCAATGAAACTAGTAATATTTAGTAGTACATAAAATAGTGAATGTTTCAAAACCATCAGAAGCCAATCCCAAATGAAAATTCTGTGGATCAGAAGAAAAATATGGATATAATAAATCATTCATATTCCATGGAATTTAATATTTTGTATTCCATATAAATTCATAATTTATACTTTCTAAAGCATGACCCTTTATGTTTTACGCATTATTAGATGACATTAATATTCATTATATTAAAATATTCATCGAAAATTAAATCAATACATTAATGGTAGTTTTCTTCTACTACTTTTTCATGGTGTTAAATTAATTTTTACTCTCACTATTACTCATTGATTTCTATCTTCATGTATGAAGTATTTTTTACTCTTCGTTATCAGACTCTTATCCCCAATAATGAATAAAATCATTAGGGATTGCATGTAATTTTATATAATCAAGGCCAATGTTTTTGATAATTTTATTAATATCATAGAATTATGTAGGGATATTAGATTAAAAAATTACAACATGATGAATATAAAAAACCATGGACATTAAATCTTTAGTAATTCTAATGATAAACTTGATATAGTATTAAATAATTTAAAAAAAATTGAATACATAGCATTCCCTCTGTACAACTATTGATTTTTTCCTTCAACTAATTCATGAAACATAATTTTTTCTCCTGAATTTAGAAGTAAGATTAAACCGATTAGTGGGAGAAACAATGGATGAAGAGTTAGGATATGTGTCATGGGATGGGGGTGAATGGAGAAGGGGGTCACTATCGAGGGTAAAAAATTTGGGGAGAAGGGTTTTCATCGGGGGTCTCCACCGTCAGGGGTTACGATAATGATGTGAAGGGCCTCTATTACGGGTATCTACTATCCGAGTTTGTGGTGGGGTTTATATCAAGGGGAGAAGGGATGAACATGGGTTTGGGGCTGTAGGGGGTGAGTGAGTTGTTTTTAGGGATTTATATATAGTTAATGGAAAACTACCACTAAATGTAAATGTATATATAATTAATTATAGTACAAATCCATTTATAAAAATCTAAGATTATATTTTAAATAATAATATATAGGTTAATATTTAGTGGTGGTTTTATTTATTTCCACTAATAAACCATTGAAAAAAATATCCTTCTTATTTTATTGGTACACCAAAAAATTATTTATCAGTTCCTTCATAGATGATTATGAACAACTGAATTGATAACTACATATACTGGTGGAGGAACTAGAAGTGAAAATATTCTCAATTTATTTTCAAAATATGCTACCAAATGTTCTATTAGAAGTGTATTATTCATCAAATAATCCCAATTCATCATAAAATAAGTTGTATAATCTTACATGTGCATGAATATAATGTGGATATTCAAATAGCATGTTAAGAATTTCCCAAAAACTGATAGCTGAACAAAAATATCACCCCTACATAAAAATACACATATGATTCACATACATGGGGATGAATGGAACCAATAATGTGTACACTATCTAAATGAATTTTTGGGTACTAAAAACATGCAATTTAAGAAAGATTTAAAGTCTTCTTAGGGATAACACACTTAAAAACCCCTAGTATCATAATATTTTGTTAGAAAATCATTACATTATCATGGTATTAAATCATAATTTGTTAAAAATATCCATAAATAAGAATAAGTATCTTTTTACAAACACAATAATGACTTAATATTGTGTGGTTATAAAAGTATTAATAAACTTATATGTTATATAAAAAAGAACCTAAATGGAATATGTCAGCTAATGATGGATAAAATAATAGGAGTAATAAAAATTTAAAATATATGTAAACACATTATTGAATGGTAACTTCACCCCCTTAAAAACTTCTAGATTAATTGTTAAATAATTTAATTCCACAAATTCTTATAGCTAATTGGGATTAAAATATTTGGATATTACACTATTTTAGTTGAATATCAATTACATTACGAAAATAATTCCCTAGGACCATAATAGTTTAAGGTCCTTAGAATCATCAGATAATATTCTTATAAAATTGTGAAAGATATTAAAAATATCCCATAAAGATCCTCCCTTTTATTACACCTATATAAAAACATTCTTCAATACCTAAGGAAAGGAAACATAAGAAACAGTGATCCTAGATACTCAGTAAGAGTAAACATGGGAGATATAAAATAATAATCATGAACATACAAGTATAAGAACATAATCATATCATTATAAAATCTAACCCTACATATCAAAGCTTATAAAAATTAATTATTGAACAAATATTATTATTTAATAACAAATGAATCAAAATGGAATCAATATAACTACAATGAAATCATAACACAGGAATAAGTCATGGAATTATGAAATCCACACGAAAAAATAAAATAATTTCAATTGTAATCAAGGAATCACTACCAATTATATCATAGTGGAATGGGTTTACTCTCCAAACAATCTTAGTAGTCATGGTTCATGACCTAGACTATCTCAATAGTCGAGGTTAACTCCCAAAACCATCTTTTATGTCAAGGTTCACTCCCAAGACCATATTAGTATACGAATTTCATTACTGAACTAAGTTCACTACCCGTTATAGCCATGTCTATCTCATGGGATATAAATCATTTACCAATGCATTATAAGAAACTATAGGTACCAAATATCTCATAATGAACTCATAAATATGGGTTCCACAACATAAAAAACATTCAACATATTATAAACCATTAAATTAAAATGGGTATCATAAACATATCATCATATCATAACCATTAGAAAAGATAATCAATAAACAGTTACAACTTTGGTAAAATGAATTTTGATCCTGATGAATGAATAACATTAAAATATGCATTAAATTTCATCAAATTAGACATATTATTGATACAAAATTTTAAAGGTAACATTATACACCTCGTAATATAATCTATGTGCATAACATATCATGTGTATCAAAGAAAGAAATTAAGACAAAATTACATTACTGATTGGTAAATTTTGAACCGAAAACTTCGTAGAAGCGATATCATAAAATGGATTTATAATTAAAAATAAATTTATGTAAAAAAATAATATTATAAATTCATGTGAACTATATAGATCATGCAATATAAATGAGTTTTGAATATTGCATAATTCTCACAAAAATAATAGTAAGACTAGAAATCCCACTAGTACTTGAGTAATATTTGAATCATGACCCCATGAAATAATAAAATAAATTTAAAATTATAATATCATTAAATAAATTTAATTCATGATATAAAATTTCATTGGTAATTTTATACACCATATAAAACCATCAAGTATTTAATATTGCATAATTCTCGAAGAAATAAAAGTGAGACTAGAAATCCGATTACTGCTTGAGTAACTTTTGAATCCTACGATCCATAAAATATTAAAATCAACTGAATCCTTAAAAATAATTAAAAAAATTAATTTCAATATATAACATGTTATAGGATAGTATATACACCAGAAAATGAGAATAAGTTTCGAATATAGCATATATCTCATAGAAATAAAAGTTAGATGATAATACTCATACCTTAAGTATTGAATTTCCTCACACACATTCAAATATCCTATATAAAAAAATATAAGTATAATATAATTTTAGTAAATAAAAATATTATAATATATCATATAATATATTATTTTATTATTACATTACATTACATGTTTATTAATAATTCCATGATAATGTTACATTTTGGGTAATATTTTCTTTTTTTTTCATATACGTTTTGACTTGTTATTTTTTATCATTATTATTTGATCAAATTTTCGTTATCTATATAATTAAAAACATGATATAAATATAACATATATTCAGTATATATGTATTTATAATAATATGTTAAATATAGAAATATAAAATGAGATACACTGTTCATGGTGACGGTAGGTCGTACAAACGGTGTTTCTGATTTCTTGTTATATTGAAAGAAATAATGATAATGAAATATATGTGTATATGTATTATCATTACATGATAATTATTATTTAATATATATCACATATATTTATTAAACCCATTATTAATACATTCCATTTAAATTATGAATAAATCATATCTTTTTGAGGTGGTGGTAGTCCACACATACACAAAAGATGTTACCGTATTCCCACAAAATTGAAAGCATAAAGGTATGTGTTATATAAAAATTATAGAAGAATAAATAAATCAAAAATATCATGTATATAATTTAAAAATTGTAATTACATCAGTATTCCCATCCTCTAAAGGAGGTAATTGGAGGAAGAATGATATCAGTTCGTGAGGTCGTAGTCCAATATACACTGGAACGATGATTGGGTATCTCATTTTATAGTATTTTTTATATTATATGTCATACCATTAACAAAAAAAATATCATTATAATTTTTATAAAGATTTTAATATATTCTAATATAATAAGAATAGTTTTAGGGGTGGATAAAGAAATTAAATAAAAGTTATCACTGAATAATGTTACCTCTTTGTAACGTAATTCCTTTTTGTTTTCACCAAAAGTATAAATTGGGTGTATGTATTACATTTGTTAGGACTCTTGGATGATAGCATGGATGTTGAGAGATTATGTTTTTCGGATTTTATGTGCCAAATGGTATGATAGTTTTGAATAAGAGAGTGGGTGAGTTCCCTTTTAAAGTGGAGGAGTGGCATTCTTGTAAATATAATAAAGGTAAAAACTATTGAGGGGACTTATATACATCACATGCCTCCAATAATGGTAAATATTTTATCCAATGGAGTATATTTAAAAAATAAGTACATCAATTATATTTTTGACATGATTTTAGGTTATTTCCCCCTTAAGTCAATGTTTAACCACTGAGTTAACTTGTTTTAACCGTAATTATTATCATTGATTTTAATTACATTCACTAATATATTTGGTCATAAAATAAGTTGAAAATAATATAAATTTTAAATTATTCTGATTAAAAATATCAAATCCATTTTAAAAATTATTGTAAAATATTTTTAAAACCTAATTTAAAATTTATCCCACTAACGGGACGAAATAGGAGGTTTTTAATGTGAAAATACACAAACGTTTGAAATGTTTTCATATAAAATTTAAATATGAAATTGATTCCAATTACATAAATTATATTAATATATATATATATATATTTTATAAATATATTTTAAAAATAGTTTAAAATATAATTTAACTATATAATTAAATTAGATGAGACGGTAGTTTTAAATTAAAATTTATTTTTTTCATTATTCGTCAAAAAATAAATCTTCAATGACAAATAAAAAAATCACCCTAGGTAAATCAGGATAATAAAATTTGGGAAATTATGTTTACTTTTCTCATGTAAAAAATATAATAGACAAATTTTATTTTTACAAAATTCTACAATTAAAAGGCGGGATAACTACATTATAGAAAAATATAGCTTTTATGATAAAAATTGGATTTTCTCTTATTTTATGCCTATCAAAAATTGTTGACTATCATAAAATTTATTTTTCTTATAATATAAAAATTTCATTAATATCTCTCACCAATAGTGATTAAATTGATTTATTGGGATAAAACATTTTTTGTGGGCATAAAAATAGTTTTTTTTTAAAACACAGACATTGTATTCAATTTGATTTTAATTTCATTTCAAATTAATTGATAACAAAAAATTAGTTTTATAAATTTGTTTCAAAAATAGTTTCATAATTTAGTTAATCATTATTTTATCTTCTATTCCAATTACTATCTGAAAACTATGAAAATATTTTAATAATAAATATATATTATAGTTCAAAAAAACACGGTCATGTGTGTAACACAATATATCAAAGGAAATTGTAATTGTGTGTGATAGAATCAAAACATAGTGTTGTGTGTACATAAATATTATATAAATTTTTAATTTAGTGAAATTTTTATTTTTATTTCATTCAATACAAACTAAACATAGTGTTTTCATATAACACAATCTATATTCAGTGTTACGAGGAATGGAAAATAATAAATGTATAAATTAATTAAAAAAATAATTCACAAAATCTTAGAGTTTACATTATATACCCATTAAAAATAATTTCTCCCAAAAAATTCATTTGGGTAATCAAATGAGTAATACTTGAATGTTCCTTTCATAAAAACCCGAATTGAAAAAATGAAGACTAAAATTTCCTTTTAAAAAGAAACTCAAAAAAATTGGTTACCCAACAAAGATCATAACAAGCTTTCCAAAAAGCATAACATAGGTGTGAAGGGAATATTGGGAATTTATGAAATGTGTAAATAATTATATATAGTGATAAAGATAACTAATCCCAATAAAGTGGGTAATCTATAGATAGGAAATGATAAAAAAACAATAAACGAAAGAGGCCAAAAAATAAGGTCATTGATATCATAAAAAATAATTATAACATGACAAAATTTTATCCCAACACCTTTTTTCATAAATTAGAAGAATTTTTCACAAGAAGATATACTTACCTGATTTCATTCCATTTATTATTCAAAATATACCCTTGGTTTTTGCCTTGATCAATTTACACTTCATCCCTTACTCCGAGAAATAAAGGTGAATTTTCCATCCATAATGCACTAAAATATCATGAGGTTTATAAATAAATTGATAAGTAATTTAATATACCTTTAATTAAACACTGGAAAATTATATCATAGGTTATCTGATAACCATAAATCCTCATATGGTGAGATAATACTTTAATATCTAAAACATCATCCTAAATTTTTTCAAAAACATTCCATAAATGGTTAACCTTGTAACCGTTCTACAAGATGAAGATTCAAAACATTATAAATAAGTTCCATAAATTTCTAAAAATCCCCATAACATTGATCCCTAATAAATTATAATGTATCTCTTCATTTTCTCACATCAAACATTTGAATAACATCATCATTTATTCTCTCGAAACATGGTAATAATCTGAATTACCATAAATCATTATGGAAAACATGAATTTTTGCTAATTCCAATGGTTATTGGATATATTCAAAAAATAATAAAAAAATTCATAAACCCCATCCATGATATTATAAACCATATTTTCAACAAATCCTTAATAAGTTCCTATGTAATAATTACCATCCAATTTACTTATTTATATCCAACATCTCTCTCCCCCAACATTATTAACTCCCCATCTAGAACATATTAATGATTATCTTCTCATAGTATTGATGTAAAGTTTCCATTAAATCTATTTTAATTTCGATAAAACCCATTCAACGTATTCTACTAATTTCATAGAGAAAAAAAATAAATAGGGAACGCCTTATATATTTCACAATTCATATAACATAAATCTTGAATCCATGGACATAAACACTTAAATATTTTGTCTTAATTGATTTGAATAGAAATTTTACATCCCTGGTTTATATATAAATTCATATTATAGGGAATTTATTTGGGTAAATCACATGTTATCTGGAGATAAGACATTGAACTCCATGACAATTCATCACTATATGACCCAATTTTTCACACAGATAACATCTTCACCACCATTTTAGGTATTCCTCTAGCTTCTTCATCCCTTCTTAATAACAAGTATGAATCCAAATATTCATCCCTCTATCATCCTTACCCTATGAATGTTCATAAAATTCTATCTTTGTATTATTCGATGTGTTAGTAATATCTCTAAAGATTAATTTTTTAAGTAATATGTTGTGATAGATAATTCAGCATAGTCGTATTATCATTCTATATAGTCATTATATAATTTTTATTCTCATAGGTACCAAATTTTTCATTATATTAATTGAAAACACAGTTCTTCTTGTTCCCACCATTTACTAAAACCCAAAACTATAGTGTGAGAAATAATAATCATAGTGTAAAACAACACAATCATGAAAAATCACAAATATAATGTCTAAATTATGACATTGTATTTAATTTATGACACCATAGGTTTATCCTAGTCGATTCATAGTCATATTATATATTAATCCTATATTATGGATCATGAAATGTTTTTTGAATTTTTGAAGCATATCCCCCAAGAGTGTCAAACCAGGTGTCTAGTAGTGTTCATTTTTGTGCACCAGGTCTTGATAAAGTCTTGCTTAATATGTTGTTTTTGGGGCTTTTACCCCTATGTATACTTGTTCTAGATCCATATCCCCTTATATTATCTAGGCATAAATGTATTTCTATGAAACCACTTGCTCTATCATTTACCAAAATTCTGTTACATTTTCCTATACATCGACTATTCCTTAAATACAACCTTAGTGTCATCCCTAAACATATCCTTAAAAATTCCATATAGATATCAATAATTTTATTTATCATAATAGATTAAAAATTTTGAATAAAAAATTATTTTTATAAAAATTATGGTTACTCAGACTTAACATACTTGTATATTACATCATTTTAGATTAATATTCAGCACATTACATAATTACATGCTGAAAGATTGTAATATATTAGTGTATTTGGAATCATGTAAACATTATCATGTATCATGGTTAAAGTTTTTCAACATCTCCATCAATTATATTACCCTTTTGTACTCCTAATTAAAATTTTTCTTCAAAACATTGGAAAAGTAAACATAAGAAATGGTGATCTTAGATTCTCAGTAGGAGTAAACAAGGGAGATATATAAGCGTAATTGTGACCATAAAGTTACGATAAAATGGCCATAATATAAGAATATCATACCCTTCAAATCAAAGATCATAAACATGAATCGTCCAATAATCATTTGTAGTATATAAAACATGAATTATAAGGTAATCAATATCATAATTCATGAAATCATAACATAGGAATAAGGAATAGAATTATGGAAGATACATAAAAATTTAAAATTATTATCTTATTAGTCAAGGAATCAATCTCAAATCCATATTAGTGGAATGGGTTTACCCTCAAACCATTATATTATTCATGGTTTACTCCCAAGGCCCTCATAGTATTTAAGTATCACTCCTTACACCATCATTGTAGAAAAGGTTAATTTCCAAGACCATTATTGAAGAAAAAGTCCATTACTGAACCAAGTTCACTCTCTAATTCGTCTATGTATATCTCTTGATATATAAATCTTTACCCAATGAATTATATGGAGATATAGGTCTGAACCGTATCATTATAAAATCATTTATTTTTTCCACAAGATTTTTAAAAAACTCAACATATCATAACCCATGAAATGAAAATGGTTATTGTAAACATATCATTATATCATAACTTATTGAAAAGAGATAGGTTTCATGATCATTTAACCATATATTAACTCATGAAATGTTATGGGATTCATAAGAATTTACCATGGTATAACCTATGGAAGAGATGCAGTTTTTATAAACAACTTTTCATAAAAAGCATATACTATTCAGAGAAATATTAATAATGATATTATTTGATCCTAATATGATTAATTCATAGTTTACATCAATGGATGTCATCATCTATTGAAACTAATTTTAAATGAACATTTAAAACATATATTTTTTAAAATATCCTTTATTATTCCAAAAAACAATTTTAAAATATAAAACATTTTTAAATCATTTTTCATTGAAAATATCATAGAATACATACATAGGAATATTGAAAACATTTTTAAAACCTATTATTTGAAATTATTTTTTTAAACTTATCAAGGAATATTGAAATATTTTGAGAATATTTTCTTTGAAAATGTATGTGAAAACTTATAATGGAAACTTGAAAACATTTTGAAAACCTTTTCATTAAAAATATCATTTATAATTTAAAAGGAAGCTTGATAATATTTTAATCAACATTTATTTTATAATATATATGAAATATTGTAAAGGAATATTGAAAACATATTGAAAATATTTTCATGCAAATATATTTGAAAACATATAATGTAATATTTAAATCCTTTTGAAAACATTTTCTATGAAAATATCTTACAAAGTTTATAATGGAAGCTTGAAAACATTTATCAATCATTTTTATTTTAAAATAGATTTTAAAACAAATAGAGGATTATTTTAAATCATCTTAATAATTTTTCTTTGATAATAACCATATAATATCAATTAAAAATAGTTATTAAAACATTTTTAGAAACACATAGGTTTGGAAGAAAATATATTCCTCATTGAAAATAAAAATAAGTAATTTTTTATTAAAAACAATTTATTAATAATTTTAAAGAAAAAACAGTTAAAAATTATTACCATTACATGAATATATCATGAAAAACTGTATAATAATATATTTCATGATATTTATTTATATGTGGATCATAATATTTCATCAATGGAATCATAATCATATACAATCATATTAATCAATGAGATTGTAGTAATAAATTATTTCAATATTGGTAACATCGAATTATAATAACAATGAAACAATAATATTAAATAAATATTTAAATATATTTAAAATAAATATAATCATGATCAATATGTCAAATGGCAGTATATAAAACTTTTAAAATAATATAGGTGCATAAAATAACATTTGACAAAAAGTCTGCACAATGAGAAAACATTATGTTACCAATTTTTTAGCTTTTGAGTTGTAAACCCCATGAAATAGATATCATCAAATGGATATGTAAATATTGATAAATTTGAGGTTAAAAATAATATAATAAATTATTGGTTAGTACATACACCATAAATTAAATTATTGGTGAATATGGCATAAGTCTCGTAGAAATTAATGTTAAACTCAAAATACCAATACAACATGAGTAACATTTGAATCATGATCCCCATGAAATAATAACCTCAGTTGAAAATTTTAATATTATTAAATAATGAAAATTAATGATATGATATTTCATTTGGAAGTTTATACACCACAAAAAAGTAACGAGTTGTGAATATGTAATATGTCTCATAGAAGTAAAATTGAGACTGGATATCCCCTTACTACTTCAGTAACTTTTGAAGAATGATATACATCAAATAATAACATAAATTAAAATTTTAAATATCATTAAATAACTAAAATTCAATATATAACATTCCATAGGTCAGTATATACATCACAAAATAATACTTGGTGGTGAATATAGCTATTTTTTTATAGAAGTAAAAGTGAGATGATAAAACTCTTACACTATGTTTTGACATTCATCATAAATATTAAATCCTCATGTATAAAAAATATAATAATATTAGATAGCTGAAAAATAATAATATTCTTATATATGATAACTTATATGATTTTATTATTACTTTATATTACCTGTTTATTAACCATTACACGTTAATTTTACGTTTTGGGTAATATCTTCTATGTTTTTTGTATATGTTTAGACTTTTTATCATTGATAATTTTTCATTGATATTTATTTCCGTATCTCCAAAATCTAAATTCTTATAAATTTCATATATATTTTTTATATATGTATAATTATAGAAATATATAAAATATAGAAATAAAAAATGAGATACATCATTCAGGGAGACGATGGGTCGTACGTACACATGAATATTGTTTCTGTTTTGTTGTCGTATTATAACAAAGAAAGTAACTGAAATATAGGTATTATATTTATATATTATATTTCAAAAAAAATTATTAGTTTATACATATAAATATTATTATTAATCCAATCCTTAATATATTCCATGTATATTGTGAACATTTCTCATCGTTTTGAGGAGGCGGAAGTCCACACGTCCACAAACGATGTTCTCATATTCCTGCAGAATAAAAAGAATGAATTTATGAGTTATATAATAATTTAATACAAATAATTAAATCATAATTATCATATATATAATACAACTAAAAATTTAATCATTATTACAAACAATTAATGTTTTTACTGGAGGAACGAACATCATCGGTTAGCAAGGTGGTAGTCCATCACACACACGAATGATGATTGTGTATCCCATTTGAAAGAAATGTTTGAAAATTTAGGTTTTAAACTTGGAATAAATGATCTCTGTATATTTTTTATACTTCTATTATTATATAATCATTTAATAAGAATAATTTAAGGGGTGGATAACGAAATGAAGCAAAATTTCTTATTGACGAACTTTACTTGTACTTTGAGTAATTCATTTTGTTTTGAACCAAAAGTAAAAAATTGGTTGGATTAATAAAAAATGAGAGGAATATATGATGAAATTAGGTATTTTGATAGATTATTTTTTCAGTTTTTTAATTATCCAAACTGTTTGGGTTGAGTTAATCAATGAGGGGGTGAGTTCCCTCTTATAGTGGAGGAGTGGAATTCATATAAACAGAAAAAGGTAAACACTATTGAGAGGACATACATACATCATGTGCCTCCAATAATGGTAAATATTTTTTTAAAATTATGGATATGGTCTAAATATGTACATCCAACGTCTTTTTTCAAAAAAATTTGTTTATTAAGTGAATGTTTAACCACAAAATAAACTTTTTTTACCTTAATCTTTGTAATTAATTTTAATTACATTCACTAATATTTTTAGAGAAACACTATTTTTAACGTAATAAAAATTATTAATTACTATTATTTAAAATATAAAATTCATTTTAAAAAATTTTAAAAATACAAGTGGTATAATTTAATTTAAAATTATTATCACAGAAGAGTTAAAACAACATGTTTTTAAAGTGAAAATGTCCAAATGTTTGAAATGTTATTATATCCAATATCAAGGTGAAATTTATTAAAATATCCTGGATTGAATTAATAGATTTATAATTGATCATAGTATAAATTAAAACTAATTTAAAAAAAAATAATTGTATTAAAAAATTATATTAAAATGCATCTTTCAATTAAATTTCAGTGTTCTATACTATTCATACAAAAATTAAACTTATTTAAAAAATATCAAAAATTCACCCAAATTAAATATTGATATTATGATATCAAAAATGATAATATTTTTTCAAATTAAAGATATAAATGTTACAATTTTTTTTTAAAACAATTCATCCATTAGACGATGGAAAAGCTATCTTTTAGAAAAACATAGCTTTATGCCTAGAATTTGGTGTGTTCTTATTTTATGCGTATAAAACATGATGAGTTTCAAGACTATTGGATTTATTTATAATATATAAATTTCATAAATATATATCGCTAATTGTGATTTATTTAATTTGTTAACATAACACTTTTTTGATGCATAGAAATAGATTTTCACTAAAACACGTCCTTTAATTTAAAATAACATAATCTATATTTAGTGTTTCATGAAATGAAAAATATTGAAAAGTATAAATTAATTAAAAACATGTATTTCACAAAATTTCAAGGTTTTATACTAATTTTTTAAACTTAAAGTTAATATTGTTGGAAATTTTAACTAAAGGGAATAATCAAGAAAATAATTGATCTGAAAAATCTAACAGAATATAAAAAAAGATAGAATAAAATTTATAATAAATACACATATTAGAATGGTTACAACAATTAATTTAATTATAGATAGAAAACCCTCACCTATCCATGATGTGTAAAACTATAAATTCAAAATAACTATAAAATTAATTCCTTATAAAAGGATTTCGACATTTTCAGTTGTATTTGGATTTTCTATATCTCCTTTAATTTTTATGAGCTACAGATTTCAAATTTAACCACCTTGAAATGATGATCTTGATTCATATTAAAAATATTTTAGAATCCTAATCAACCATAACGAAAGATTGAGGCGGCATTGGAATAATTTATAGTAAAGTATCCACCTAATTATGGGTAACTACATCCAAATGTATACGAATCATGATTCAAGGAAAATTATTTGATTTAGAAAACCATTTGAATAATGAAAAATAAAAATTTATCTCTTCTTCTATACTATGAATGGGATTAGTTTTAATATCTTATTCTCTAAAAATCACATGTATTATGAAAAATATGTTTCCATGAAAATGAGTGATACTTCCAATTCAATTGAAATTCTTATATTCAAAGCTTCCCATGTTACTAATTATATTCATGAAAGTACACACATAGTCGCATTGGTTTTTTTTCAAGCCTTTACTCCTTTCTATTGATAGAAATATAACAAATCAATCAGTTTCTAAATATCATTCCTATCATGTAGAGGGTGGTGGTGGATATCATTATATTGAAAGTATAATTAATGAACTTAGATGATATTATGAAACAAATGAACATATTTTCTTAATTCAATAATATCTCAATGTAAATAGAATATATTGAAATGAGATTTCATGTGTGAATAGACAAGGTACTGGTATGCTTATTTAAAGTAGATAATCATGTAAAATTCATATTCTTTATACATGAAATAACACATACAAGGTAATATCATAAGTGTCATGGAATAATAGGTAACCTGATTATTATGATTCCAATGTCATCATCAAAATGAATATTTTCTAAATAAAATGTAATATTAATGTTCTAAATCATTATGGAGTAATACACCCAAAGAAATGGTGAATCTGGGTGTGTAGGATACAAATGATTCTTCCTTGATTATGGATCTTATTCTCTCACCTTTATGAACACTTTGTTTTATCTCCCTCTATTCTATCTCAATGGGAGATGAGAATAGTAAATTACATGAGGTATTTCGCGTTGTTCACCCACACTATGATGTGTCTCAGTAGAATTAATAATAATGTTCCTATGCACTTTATTCACTAAAATATCACCACTTTACAAGTACATGTTTTGAGTGGTCACATAGACCCTCATAGTTCACTTACCCGAATAATTCAAGAACACATTATCATCCTTCAAAGAATGATTCCCTTTATTATTTTATGAGACATTTCTTTTCCAGAAAATTATAATGAAAAAATACACTATGAATGGAATTTATCTTCAATACATAAAATGTAAACATCTAGTGAGAGAAAAAGACTCATATAATACCGCCTTATTTGGAATTCAACATTCTAAATGAGATTTCGAGTAACACCATGTTCTTCTTCCCTTAGTTTTTTTCAAAGTCATTCTATAGATCTCAAACTCATTAATGTGATTTTCCACTTTTAAATTATCTCTATCATTTTAATCCCTCAAACCAATGAATCCACAAGCCTTCAAACCCCGATTTGAAAACTCTCATTAAGTGGTGGTTACAATATTCATAATGAGCCAAAGTAAAAGACAATGAATTTTTTCATATATGGAAATCGAGTTCCAAAAAATAATTCATCATTAATTGGTTCAATGAACCTGGCCATTTTCCCATAACACACCCAAACCCAAGGGCACAACCTTAAACTGATATCCTCTTCAACATGGTGCACTTTTTTAAGCCATGACTGCTTAAAGGGTTGTAGTATGGATACACACAGCTCACAGGTAAACACCTAGACCACCATGCCTTCCTCCAGGCCCATAGCATACTGCCTATGGGTGACAGGTAAATTCACATATCACCCTGATAAGTGAAATTATGTGGTATTAGCTGTGTAATATCCCATCAACTACATTATTGACCACGACGTCATCTCCACTCACTAGTGAGGATATATTGCCTATTTTTCTTTTAGAACAACAATTAACATAGATTACACCACAATTTTATTATTGTTTTTTCATTGCAAATCAACATATTTGGAACGAAAACCTCTAAAATAATTGTGGTCCTTCCACAAGAGTGTGGTCCCTTATAGTAAACATTTTTTGAAGTCTTGTCTCAACATACCATAAGAAATAGTTATCGTTCTTCCTGAGATAACCTCTACCTTCACCACACCCACTGGCTATGGAATAGTCATGGTTGTGGTGATGGTCTGATTTAAAAAACATGGGAACATACAAAATTTGAATTCCTGATAAACATTCTTTATCAAATATGTCATCAAACATAACCAAAAAAAATTGAGATATTTTTTTCTAACAATTGCTCCCTTTGTGTTTGTTGAAAACACTCCAGACACTCAAAAACTGATTTATCTTCCTGTGAAAACACCAAATTAATGATTTATAGCATTGATCCATTAACCGCCAATTCTTATCACAAATGATACATGCTCATTGTGAGAAAAATTAATTAAATTTAAATTTATTCACAATGAAAAACCTGGAATTATTATAACAAATACAAATCCCTCCAAATGATATTTCATAGACATAATCTATGATGGGTACTAATTAGAATGTAATGTATTCCCCATGGTTCATGGGTGGCGGGCTATAGGGTGCCCTAATGTGAAATATGGGGGTCACAATATGACAACTTTGACTCGATTCCCAAATCATGAATGGATCAATTATAGGTATGTAAAATAATTATCAACTATTAACCTCCCAATAAATATCATTTTTAGAGGTATTAAGTCATACAAAGACCCCCCATGGGCGGTGAACCCTATTGAAAAACAAATCCTTGAGGCAATGATACCAAGTTGACAATATTGTGGTGGAATGTTTATTACTAAAAATCGTCCAAAATTATTTTCAATGCCGAGCGTGTAGCCTTGGATTAATTGTGAAAGTACTTAGGGGGATATTTTTAGGTCCCAATTAGAATACAATATATGACCTAGGGGTTAAGAAATGCTGGTTACAGGGTGTCATGAGGTGACATATGGGTGTTACATTATGAAGCCTTTGAATTGAGTCCCAAATCATAAATAAAGGGTTAAAGAGAATGATATATATTTCCTAGAAATTATCATCCCCATAAAATGGCATTTTTAGAGATGGGTGGTGTAAATGATTCCCCTTATGGGTAGTGAACCCTAAAAAATAACAAAATCATGAGGCAATTATCCAAAACATGTAATATTATCGTGAAGGGTCCCCTATCCAAAATAGTCAAATAATTTTATTTTAGTTGGAGTAAAAACCCAAGATAAATACATTGAAATTTACTAACCATAAATATTTTTTAATTAAGGCATTTAAACCATGAAATTTAAATAACATGTTACATGTGTTTTCAAAAGGTCTGATGAAGTACTACTCAAATGGATCTAATTTTTAGTCACATAACCTCATAATAATGCTACTAAAATGGTTTTACATTGTTATAATATTTATATTAGAAAATTATTTTATAATAAGTACTATCGTATGATTAATAAATTAGTTATTCATTACATGAACATATCATATAAACCAATAAAATACTATTTCTGTGAGGATATCAAGCTCATTTTTTAAGAAAAAATTGAATTGTTGTTATTTGTAAAAGAAAATTAGTGTGCTAAGGGATATTGAATTTAAAATTGAGATTTAAATAGTTTTTCAAGAATTATTAACATGAAAAATATGCTCACAAACAAAATTAATGAAATTCAGGAATGTTAGAATAAAGTACACACACAGTTCATCTTATTTTAATGTTTTTTTAATGTTTTTGTTGTTATCATTTAAATGATGTTTTTATCTATAAAGGTATAAAATAGTTCCAAAGAAATTAAATAATTTTTAATGTATTTAAATAATTTAAATTAATACAATGAAAAAATAATTTTTCAAATAATAAATTTTTATTTTTTTCTTATACATTCAGCCATAAATGAAATTAATTTGATTAGAGGTTAGATTGTGTATTTTGAACTAAAAATAAAATATTTCCAGATGTTATTCATTGATTTGTAAAATGCATTTGATAATTTTCTTTGAGAGGTTTTATTTAAATCACTTAAAAGAAAATTAGTACATTTGGTGTATATCATACTCATCAAAGACATTTATGTAGGGATTCTAACTTGATTTAGAACTGCAGTTAGTGGCATTATATTATTCACTATCTTGATAGGACTACATCAGGGTTTGTTCAAAATCTCATACAATAAATCTTTGGTCTTAGATGAGCTTAAAAATAATTTACAAGTTAAGATGCATAATTTAAAACTTTTATGGATAATATATTTATTTTTACAAAATCTGAAGATACAATCAATTTAAAGTTACATATTCAAAGAAAATATTTATAATCGAAAGGTTTCAGTCTTAGTAGGGAGAACTTAGAATTTAGGGTGTGGTGATTTAGTAAATCATTTTATAGTACTTTTAAATATGTGAGATTGGTAGAAGACACTACCTAAAATTTTTAACATTTTCAATATTAATCATATATTATACAATGTTATGGAGATATTAATGCAGATATATCTCATAGGATCCAAATTGGAAGGGTAAGATGGAAAAAAGAGTTTCGATGGATTTTTTCTCTTAAAATGCCTTTAAAATTAAAGTGTAAATTTTATAATATTATTACTAGACCAAGTATTATATATGGTAGTGGGTGTTGTAATTTTATGGGATATATTGAAAAAATACCAACGGTAATAGAAAAGAAAATTCTAATTTAGAGATGTCATCATTATAAGATGTATAAGATTAGAAAATAATATATTTGAGAGACTATTAGTTTTTCTTTGTTTGTTGAGAAGATTATTGAGACTAGATTATGATTATTTGGACATTTTATATGATGGTTTATGGATGAACCTATTAATCATGTAATCTTAATGAAAAATTCACTTATTAAAACAAGTATTGGTGGAACTAGAATTCCTTAAACAAATCATTCAAGATGATATTGTTCTAAGTGGTTTAAATTAAAAAGGTCTTAATAAAGATAATTGGAAAAAAAATTCCACATATTCGACCTTATTTAATTTTAGATATGAATTGTTTTCTTTTTTTTTTGTATGTATGGAAAAAATAATTTATTTATTATGAAATATATAATATCATAATGACTGAATACTGACATTAACTATTAAAAATATATCTCCATATAAAAGGATTTGTATGTATTGATAATATGATATGTGAATATATGATTTTTGATGTGATATTTCTATGTACACCATCTTATTATAGTTACAACCTCAAGGCTTTCATGCATCAAAAATAAGAAAGTTTATACCATATGAACATTGAGAGATGTCACTACTATTATATGAATAGTATATATTTCACATTAAGTACATATTAATTACCATAAAATAAATATGTACAAATCATATAAAATAAAATAAAATTAAACATTTACAATAAAAACATTGGGTGCATTTTATACAAGAAAGTGACAGAACGAAGTGATGAATGCTTAGATATTTGATATCATCTGGATGATAAACCTTGTCGTCTTAATGATATGTTAAAACATTAAAAATGGAAAATATAAACCATTAAAGATTTCATATTCTCCTCATATAATTTATTCTTACCATATGGATATATTGTTAGACTCTATCAATAGTTTCTAAAAATGATTCTGTATGAATAACACCATTTTTGGATCAAGATAAAAAAGAGCAAAAAAATTATGTGTGTTTCATTTTCGCATTTTTAATGTAATTTGAAGAGAGAGATAGATACTATTAATTTTATCATCTAATATTGGTCAATGAAACATTATTTCACAAAGATCATATTATCATGTATGAATAGATTAATGTTTTAATAAATCATCTAATTAGTGTTACTTTTACATTTTTTATTACTATAATGTGTTTTTGTTATTTTTATTTGTCATTAATTCATATTATGTTATACAACCATTAAAAGGTATGATTTAGGTTGGTTTTGATATTTTACAAAGTCATTTGGGATATCAATTGTTCTTATAATTGTAAAATACTTGATCTTGGTTATGGTTTATTCCTTGAGGTGGAAAAAAATATTTGTATGGGTTTTGACTCAAATATTAAGGTTATTGTTATGGTGGAACTCTCACAAAATATATTCTAGGGAGAATATGCTTGATGTTTGAACTATAAGTCAAATCTTATGTATTTTAGTTTATGTTTCTCAATTATTCTTCTATTTTCACAATTTAGCCCACATGATATTAAAACTATGAAAACAATTTTATATTCAAATAAAATCAATAATATTATAAATTTATTTCAAATGAAATGTTTATCATACTCAATAAATTCAACCAGCAAAATGGAAATTCTAATTATTAATTACTTATAAATTACTTTTTATGATATAATTTTTTATCATAATATAAGATGAAATTTTAAATTTTAAATGGATCACTAAAACATGTTGATGATTCTTCCGAAATATATTTTCTCAAGGAAAAAATATAAATTACCAATGTAAAATTTAATAAAATTTAGAGTCAAAGAAAAAAAATTCTCTTTCAAAAGGGAAAAAGAATACAAAAATCTCAATTTCTAAATTTTTAAAAATTCAATACAAATAATTATGATATTTATTTTATTAATATATCATGCATCACCATACCATTTTTAGAGGAGATAATAATCCAAAAACGTCTATAATTACCATTAGAGAACCCAAAATTTTATGAAATTGATGGTCGATATCTTATTATTTTTATGAATGTATTACCAACTTCTGATAACAAAAATATCATGATAATAATTAAAATTGGTTTAAAGTGACAAGAACTATTAAATTATCTTAAATTATAACATATTATAAACATTACCCTTAATTCAATATTTTTAATATTTTGGATTTCATAATAAAATTAACTTTTAGAAAAATAAAAATAGAATCCCAAATATTTTTATATTTTAGGACATAAAAACATCCACCTTTTCCTTTTATTTAGGATTACCATTATTATTTTCTAATGAAAGTGGTTAATCAATGAAAATCACAAGAGAGATTTTATATGTGTCAACTATTCATGACAAGAATTAATGAGATGACTATAAATGTCTTTATATTTTGATAAATATAACTCATACATCTAGCTAAATGTTTGGACCAATAATAGAGTCATAAACTCTAATGAATATGATGAAAATATGTGGATTGTAGTTTATCTAAATTTTTAAAATTATACAATACCAATAATTTGAATAAACTCAATTAAATAATATAGTTTGTCAACATGAGGCTAATCACAGTGCATATCAAACATAGAAATCTCCAGATGTAATCATGTCAAGGAATCATATGTTTAGTTGTGTATAATAGTTTTCAGAGTAATTGGATATATATATTTATATATTATGTTTGAATTAGTCAAAATTTACCCTTTTAAATTAAATTTCAGATAATTATATTGTTTTTTGTATTTTATTCCATATAAATAAATCCTTTGGCCTCAATTGAGAGGAATTATTTATGGGTCTCTCATTCTACATAGTATAAAAGTGTGTTCCCCAACCCTAACCCCATATATCCCCTATATTTTCTACAATATAGACTATGTAATATTTCTCCAATGGGGAGGGACCCCAGCCATATATACCTCAAGTTATATAATCTCTCATTTCCCATCATAGGAACCATACCTTTCTCTACCGGATGAGTTTGACATAACCTATATAAGCCTATCTTCATGTGTATCCTTAGCTAGCCACCACATATAGGGAAACCCTCAGATATTCCCATTATTATGTGCCTCATATGAATTAATTCCCATTACCATCACTCTTATTCCCCATAATCTCATAGCATAACCACCCAACCTCTCTGCACCCAACCTTTTCCTTTAGGTGTAGCCTTGTGTCGTGTGAGCCTTTTGTAAACACACCTTCCCCAGAAGGAGTCGTAAAATAATGAAAGAATTCTTATCATGGGGTATATGAAAATTAATTTAATATGTTTTCTAAATGTTGATTTAGATGTAACCTTGGGTTTTATCCTATATAGGAGTGCAAAAAAATTGTTTGTCGCATATCTATTAGTTAAAAATAGAGGATTGGTTTGATTTTGTGTTTTCTGAAAATAATGAAACCAATTGAAACAAGAGGTTCAAAATAGTAGATGATAAGGGTGATTGGTTCAAGGTTATATTTCCTCTTATGATGTTATCATATATCATAAATAGGTCAATATGTCACCTTATTTATTAAATATTACAAGACTCATTTATAGATTTATCTAAACACCATAATCTGGTGGCTATTGTTGAAATTTACATAAAAAATATTACTGAAATAACACAAATACATTTAATCAACTAACCATTAAATTAAATATTATACAGTTTCTAATTTATTACATTTCCATGAAATTTTAGATTTATGGTTTTAGAAAATTTGTAAAAACATTACATAACATTGTGGATATTTCCCAATAATGTACATTATTTCATAAAAAATATATTCTTATGGAAACACTCTCATTTAATTCATGAAACTTTTTAATTCATGATTTTTCAGCATTCACCTTATATTCATACATACACATCCTTATTCCCATTGAAAAATGATTTAAAAACATAAATGAGAAAAAAAATTAAGGGGTATTTTAATTCCTGAAAAACCACAAAAATGTTTTCCTTTTAAATAATCAATGTATAACTCATACAATAATTTACTTACTCATGAAATAAAAATAAAAGACAAGAGTTTTAATAAAAATATATATAAGAAATTATAAATCAAAACTCATAATCAATAGATTTACTTTACAAAACATGAGAACTCATGAAAACATTTTATTTAAAAACAAACCTTTTAGATTTGAAAATCATAGACATTCCTTTATTCGTGAGCCCATTTTATTACCTTATAAAACAACTTGATTTATTTTAAAACCCTTAGAAAATTTTAAGAATAATTTAGTTATCTTTGGAAATTATCCTAATAATCACCCCGAAAAGAACCCTAAAAAGTAATAACCATCATGGTTTATCCCAATATATGTCGTAGAATTATCAAATACTTTGTCAACTCTAAGTCATTACCCAATGCAATAGAGAGCTATATTGGTATCTGAAATCATCATATAAAATGTGCAAGAACAATGTAAATTTGAAATGAAATAAAATATTTAATTTTCATCTTAAAACACATAAAAAAATTCCATTTTAGTTCAAAAAAAAATCAGTTATATGAAAATAAGAACAAATATCCTTTTCATTTGAAAAACGAATTTAAAAAATTCTAAGATTAATGGAAAAAAATATTCATTGAGAAAAATATAAAATTCTAGAGTACACTTGAAATTTAATAAATAAAAGGATGCAGGGAAAATATTTTCTTACTGTTAACGTTAAAAACATTCTTTTTATACATATTTTAAATAAATCCAAAAATCACTTTTTCAGAAAAAATTATAGAGAATTTTTTAAAACATTTTAGAGGAAATTACTAAGTATTTTAAATTAAATTTTAACAATATTTTATGTACAGACTAATTAATTATTTAAACAATTAAAAGAACATGTAATTGGAGGAATAATAGTTTAAAACATTTTATGATTCATTTTAATGAAAAATATAACAAATTGTGTCCCAAATCACCACGTATATCAATTGAATTATTGAATAATAAAATATTATTAATTACTTACTTTATTATAAATATTTTTAATGATTATTTCATTATTATTGTTCCTTTTTTTTCATTTATTTCCATGTTTTATTTTTTTACTATGTCAGATAATTTTACATCAGATGATTTGAGGTCATTTAGTTTATAATCTTCTAGTAATTTTGGTGTGATGAGCATTGTAAACGGGGTAATGGTTATATTATCTCAAGAATATTAAATATTTTATAATTATTTTTTTTATAAATGAAATATTATTTTATGAAAATTCATTTAATGTGGTGAGGAAAAATGATGAACATCATTTTATAGGGATGATAGTTTGTAAATAAAAATGAACAAAATATTAATTTTTATAATTGATGAAAATAAAATAAAGTAATAAAAGGTTTAAATTTAAATATTAATAATAATATTCTATTTATTATATTTATTCATTAAATCTATCTGTATTAATTTATTTTTAAGATATAGATAAAAAAATGAATCTAATCACTTCATGGAGGTGGTAGTCACACATACGAATGAGAAACATTATTTTCTTTAAACAGATGGAAGGGTAAAAAGGTAGAAAATATATTACCTTTAATGAATAATAAGAATGTAAAAACTATAATATAAATTTATATCAATTTTCATTAATTTTATCTTTAAAACCATCAATGTGAGGTAGTGATGAAATAGGAAATATATTTCTTCATGGAGATGTTAGTCCACACATACGCACAAGCCCCTTAACCCCACAACAAAAAAAGGGAGGGGAAGGGGGCCTAGCTAAATAGTCAGATTTGAATGTGTCTAAAATAATGATAATTTGATAGGGTTTTGTGGTCTATATGTCATATATATATATTATATGTTCCCACAGAGAATCCTTGATCCAAATGACATCCCGACAACCAATACAGACACAGACATTCGAAATCGCACAGGCGTATAGGGCCCTCACGAAGAGCAGGACCCCCTCACGTACATAGAATCTTCCTTGTAGGGTATCCAACATGAAGATCAAAGAGTAGCGCCAAAATGGTACTCTCCCCATAGTGGAGGATCCGAGATAGGCCCTTCAGTCTGTGAAGACTCGCCAGTCATCTCCTTATCCTTGGACGACACCCCAACACAAGGCAGCCCAGTGGTCATATCAACCCGTTTCGGGAGCATTTCCCTATAATGTGACAATGAGTACCTCCATTATCATTTGGAGGATGATGAAGTCTATTCTAACAACTTCACCTCAAATTCATTGGGATCCTACTCATGGGCCCCTACTAGAGAACGTCACCTCCAACACCGGACAACCAAGCATCCTTATGTTGAAGAGGACCTTATGTCGAGGGAACCTACTGAAGTCCAGGAGACCCGAGACCCTTGGGCCTCCCGCTAAGGGTAGAAAATATATAATAAGGAACATGTTATCACTCTGGTTCCTGAGGAGAAAATCTACTACACTAATGCGGCAGCATTGAACTGGAAGACATATAAATCTCCCCCCTCCACTCAAGCCCACCATATAAATAGGGTGGCACAATACGAGCACATGCACGTTCCTCCAAGTGCTCACTAGTTCCACGAGACAAATATAGTGGATAACTATAGGAAGATATAGAAAACTGTCGATGCCCAAAAAACCCATCAATCAAATAGGACGGAAACTAGCTATACATAGGAATAAATACTTACTCATGCATATCAAGCCCACCATCTAAATAGGGTGGGAAGAAAATATGAGAAGATTTAAATTTATTCGGATGCATAAAAATCTCGTGAGACAAATATAGCAGGAAATGAGTGGATGAAAATCCTTGGTCATGAATATGTAGTCCACCAGTCAAATACGGTGGAAAAAGGAGAAGAAAACCGGCGGCAGACTCATTCCTCTATCCCGACATAGGATAACTGCTAGTATGTATTGGCTACTCATGGAGGACCAGAGTAGGCACAAACCCCTAATTTGTTATCATAATGTTCCTTCATACATTTTCAAGACAAATATGTATCTCAACACATACAAGAAATGATGGAATATTAGACATCGATCCCAGAACATATCATCCAAACATGCCAACACATTATTGCATCGGTGGAAAAGGAAAGAAACTAGGCCCATGACCCAATTTCCATGAAGGGAATGACTCAATCACTAAATGAGTTAGTCACTCTCGAGTAGTTATGAATCTGTGGTCCTTTACCGGAAGGCCTATGGAAATATACTACGATACATGGACAACTGGATCTGGAACAAATACTCGTTCCAAATGGGGGACTCTGATCCAACGTGGTGTTCGCTCCAAAGCAGGCATATATCCCTTCAAAAATACACGATGTTCTTTAACATATCATGATGACATCATGGGACCCAGCATGATTGGGGCCCATATATATAGGCCATTACAAATATCAGACGCCCCGGTTTCCCGCATTAGAGAACTCAAAAATGAAACGCTCCTATGGAAATTGGAAAATGAAGAGCACAAACATCATCCTAGTCTGTTGGAAGCAGGGGTTCTTGACACCCTCAATAATATATAAATAAAAAATCAAGACCCTAAAAGTATATTACAAAATTATGGAATTGGAATTAGCAGTTGCGAAGGTCCTCCCGACAATATCACTACCAGCTGCTCTAAAGGTCCTCCCCTAAGAAACCACGGGGGATCACTTCGGGGACAAAAATGATCGATCACAAGATCATATCTCCTGATGCGTGTCAGGATAGCCCTTCACTTGACCTGAAGACCAGAGAGTAGTAAGGTTCTCCCCTTGCTGTCGTCTTCCCTGATGGTCCTCCCCAGGGTATAGACTACATTTATGCTTCTCCCTACAGTCCGAAGTCAAGTCACGATGGTAGTCCTCACCATAATGGAAGTCATTTCTAAGGCCCTCCCCACAATGGATGTTTATATTAATTCCCTCCCCGTAGTAACGTTAATCCATGAGAATTCCCCCCCCCCCTCATTACAGTACATCATGAAGGCCCTCCTCAGGATGTGCACTGCATAAATTATCCCTACATTCGAGTATCAAACTGTGATAGCAGTCCTTTCTATCACAACAGTCATCGAGATGGTAATCCCCTCAGTGAAATAATATTGCAAGAAGGTCCTCCCCCACTGTAGCCCGCCCTGAAATTCCACCCATCGTATATGTCGTAAAGACATTTCTCAAGGTCGGGCATCAAGTTGTAATAGTAGCCCTCTCCATTGCATCACCAATTGAGAAATTACTTCCAGAAACCAAAATTCATACTGGAAAGAAGGTCCTCCCATTTCCGTAACAAATATGAGAAATCCCTCTAATGCTAATGTTCTTAGAAAGATAGAGCCAGATACACCGGGAACTAAGTTTATAACGATTGATATTATTTCTCAACCAAAAGATGGCCTGAGGCCATGCTCATCTTATGAGCCACCCCCAAGACATTCACATATCAATGAGTCTCCCACCATCCAGGATTCATGGAATGAGATTATTAAGAATAAATCGAGAGGTGCATATCATGTACAAGATCCCTAGGAAGAACAACAGCAGGATATGTTTCTTGTGAGAAGAAAACTATAAAATTATAATATACCAGTGATGTATTGGCATACAACCACTTCTCACTTCGATATAGCAGGAGATTTGTCTGGGGAATGTATATGTGAAATTTTTCTCAAAATATGGACAACTCTTTTAAGAGATGAAGGAAAAATTCATACCCTACGAAGGGTATGCGGACCATATAAACACGATAATGGTTCGTTGCCGTCTATTTGACCTAGAAGCACTCCCATCCACATCGAAGCCACATTCATTAAGGAGAAAGAAAATTCTTTAACTGGATTGCCTCCATGCACTACAGAAGATGCATTGCCTCATTGGAGATGCCCTGACTTGAGTCCATATTCGGGGATGGGGAGAACACGGAGCTCTACACTTCACCATATGTCATGTTCAGTAAACCACATTTGAAATGTTATATTGAAATTTCATCACCCAAATACAACAATCAATTGAAACCCTTGCTCAGGAAAGATCTGATAGTCAACAAAAAAATAGCGTGGAATAGGTCTCAAAAGCGTCAGGACAGAAGAGATCAAGCCATCGAAAAACTTCTAAGTCAGGAAACCAAGAACATTACAAAGGCTTCCCACATAAGGGAAGCCAACCAGCATATAGTGCTCATGTATTCAAGAGACCATAGACTCTGTACAATCCTAATTCCATATTCAGATCACACCTGCACGGGAGTGTGTGAAATTGAAATGGCAGCAATAGTAGCGGCTATAGCCACAATGTGGGAACAACCCCATCCCATAGGGATGATGGAATTTCTAAATCAAAATTCCCTCGTAAGACTGAAAAGTGAATTCCATAGAGAATCAATGTAAGGATGGGAAAACCCCATCCCACTAGACTGGGGGCATTTTTACCACATTTCCCCAAACAAAAAACGTCTATCTTTTCCCATCTAGGAACAACTATGGGAATATGAGTCACTCATTCCACTCCTTCTCATGGATTGAACCCTCTAAGATAAAGGCTCATTATGATGAAATACTAGGTCCCCATTCATGACAATAATTTCCAAGATATCCAAATAATATCGTGTAATGGAAGGAAAAATTCCAATAAAGGATGCAGAAAATCCTTCCCACCATTCGACACCAGGTACAACGCCACCAATGTGGTATATATCAGTGAACGTTGTAAAAATAAACCCCATAGATCTCAAAATAAATGGAATAGAGGGAGAGGAAGCCAGGGAAGATGTTTCCCTCCGAGATGCATCCCACACCAAGCCTGATATTTTCCATCCCTCGAACCAGAGAGTGGTTTGAAATTTGGTCGCCCCCTCAATTAATCTGTCATTACCTCCTATGTAAAACCCCAACAAAAAAATAATAAATCCAAGGATATCTATGACCCACCTCCTCCACCCATGGAAAATGTTTCCCTCACTCTCGAGGAAAGGATTTCCAAGAAGGAGGATGAAATGAAATAAATCTGGAGAATTAATACTGAGTTGCGTCGAGAAAGCTACCTCGCATGATGTGTTCCCCCTATGAAATGTTAGATGGTGTTCCCAGAAGAGGTTCCATTTCCACATGAACTCATCCCAGTGAATGAATCCAAACTCTTAGGCCCGTCCAATTTGGCATCAAGACCAGAAACCTACTTAAACCTAGCTCTGTAAGTACATCAAGACTTTTAACCACTAGGAGGGCATCCATAATATATTCAAGTAAACCCACAAATGATACCCCCAACTGGGTATCTAACCCAAATTCCATAACAACCGAAACACCTAGATTTGGCCATTGCCACACTAGCCCAAGCTCAAGCATGGAAGGATATGCATTAAGGGCTCTTTAACACCGTCGAGCAACTAACATCTCATCTAGAAGTTATAGAGGGGAGGTGTGCTCCGATACAATCAGAGCTCAAAACCTAACATGATTGGGTAAGAAATGTTCTGCCACTACCAAACTTTATAAACCCCATATTCCCAGTATTCAATGGATCATGGGACCCTGAACAAAATTTAATGCACTATTCCTCTTACTGTGACCCCATTATGGGCACATCGGAGTAGAAAGAAGCAGTAAAACTCAGGTGCTTCATAAGAACCCTATAGGGCTTCGTTTTTTGTATTTTATAATAGGTTCCCATCAAATTCAATCATAGGATTAGAGGACCTATGGCGATAGTTTCTAATCTTGTTCAGTTAAACGCTGCCTAATACGATGGTCAATGATCTCATGAACAACATGAAGCAAGATAACGAAAGAGTCTCTAGGTAGAAAGGCCTGACTTATTCCCTGAACCAGACGCTCCCCCAATATGAAATGATCACCATGTGCATCAATAACCACTGTGATGAATTTAAAACACTATTCATCCTAGTGAAGTACACATGTGGGATTTGATATTTCTCAACTATTGCCCAAATAATATAATACTCCTTACAACAGACCAATATGATGTCTTGAATGGCCCCATCATCCCAATGGAAAAGAACGAGAAAAGATGAAGTGGCCTCTATCATGCTTAATCCATCCTCAACACCAGATCTAGTTGCGAGGCCCCCACCAAACTGTGCAGCACCCCCTAGATTCTAACATACACCCTACCTTAGTAATATGAGTGATAGGGTTCTAGGAGAATTCAGTTCGAATAATGAAGAAATAAATTCTACTCGTTCCGAGGTAACCAGGTCCATGGCTATTTCATAGCCACTTGGAATTGCAACCTGCTCCGTCTACCAGAGCCAAAGCGAGATGATGAAGTGTGTCTCGAAGATCATCCAAGTTATTATCCCTATCACCAGATACTATGACATATAATCAAGGATATAATCATTTTCAAGGATCTCATACAAAAGATGGTGGATTCTGTCCAAATTACGTTGGGCCTGCCTCCAACATAGGTGGCGTATGTTTCCACATCATACTCAAGAGAGGAAGAGGAATGGAAAACATTCCCCCACAAGGAGAAAATGTTTGACAATTGGATGACCCAGAAGATTATCAACCGAGTTCATGGAATCCTCCAAGCACAGTTGAAACAACCAACTGTGCCCCTAAAAGATCCGGATACAACACATCCATCTTTCTTATCCCGCAGTCCTCTAAAGTCCATAAGGGAAGAAAGTAGGAGCAATAATATTAGATGACACCAAAGCAGAAGTTAGTGTTGACACTTTTGGACTTCATTATAATGACCCATACTTTACATACATTGTTAATACTTCAAAATTGAAGCATACTTATTACAACATATAACAAAACCACGAAAGGACCGTATAGGTATAGTGCCTTTAGAAACTGGGAAACATAAACAACTGGTTCGTAAAGCATCAATTTTGCCTCCCACTTATTTCATCATATCTAGAGTCCCTTTTTGGCATATCCTACTTAATAACCTTCTTCCTGACCTGGGGAAAGAAAACATACAAAAGGGTGAGCTCAAATTCTCAGTAAGGGTAAACAAAAGAAATATCAATCACATCGTATACACAAGCACATAACTTTTGGAAATCTTAACCTGCAAAAGAGATCATAATTTCATAACATGGGATAAATCATGGCAGTGAAATTCAATCACAATAATCATAACATAAAACATAAAACTTTGTGGAATACACACATAATCATAGAGAATCATTTCTTGTTAGTCAAGACTCATTGCCAAGACTATCTTAGTGGACAAAGTCCCTTTCTGAACCGAGTCACCCTTGTTTCAGTCCTGTTTCACTGAACCGGTATAACCTACCGTTCCAGCCATGTCTATCTCATGAGATATAAAATCTTTACCCAATGCATTGGAGGGAGATATAGGTCCCACCCATCTAATAATTATACCATTCTTATGTGTGCCACAAAATCATAAATCATACATCATTGCATAACCCATGTAATAAAAATGGGATTTTTAAACAACATGACATCATAAAACAATTCATATAGGAATTCATAAAAATAATTCCATCACAACATATTACAATAAATGTAATAATAGGGATATAAACAGAACCCTTTATTATCTTATATGGAAAATAATTTTGATAAAACACTTGAACTCCATTCTTGAGGAAAATATCCTTTCTACTTCAAAAACATTTTTCCTTTATTAACATGTCATAAAATTTTAAACTAAAAGAAGTTGATTAAAAATAAACTTGAAAACTTTTAAAGGAAGCTTCTTGGAAATAATGTTTTAAAAATCCATTCATGCCGTATAAGTTAAAAAAACATTCTTTGTACTTTTGTCGGACAAGTCAAAAAGTACCTCGTATGAAAAACGACAAAAGATTCCGTTCATATTCTTTACTAAAAACTCACCGAAGGGTAAAATTGGATTTAAACAATTGTAGGTGGATTGAAATAATATTACATATTTAGGAAACATGGATGTGGATGATAAAATAAACCCCAGTAAATACTAAAGTATAAACAATCTCGGATAAAAATGAGATTGTGATATTTCCCTTACCTTAGGTCCAATATGCTTTGTACGTGTCCAAACCTCCTGTATAATGATTTAAATAATGTTATTGACTTATTCCAGAATCATACTTATTTTTATGATATCATATATGGTCATATTCTTAGCTTCTTAGTAGTAATATTTCATTGCTACTTGTTATTCGGGTGTTTATAACTTTTTGTTCTTATGCATGTTTTGTCGAATAAATTCTTATTATTTTCTTTAGGTTATAGATACATCATTTCCAGAATGGTATTAGTGTAATATATATATCATATTCATTCATTCAATTCATTTATATAATCATTATGAAATGAAGATCATGTAGAATGAGTCGCATCACATCGTGGAGACGGTATTCCGTACGTACGCACGAGTGATGATATCGTTCCTATGATCGTTGAATTGTATTGGAGTATATGTATACTATTTAAGAATCAATATCACTTTATAATAGTCATATATAGTCATTATTTACACTATTATACCCATCCATGTAAGGTGGTGGTGGAAAATAGATTACACCACGGCGTGGAGACGGTATTCCGTGCGTACGCACGCGCGGTGATTTCTTTTTCCGTAGGATGGATAGATGGTGAAATAGGGTTGTTTCATACTTATAATAACATATCAGTATATGAGTGATACTGATGTTATTACTTCATAATGAAACAACTAAAGAAGAAGAAGTGTAAGAATAAATAAAGATGAAAGAATCGGTAATGGACATTACCTCTTCTTTGAAGTGCTTATTTGAGACCTTCTTTTAGGGCACTAAAATGGGTCTTTGAAGAAGACCAGAACCTCTAGGATGTTTCTAGTTAAGTGGAGAGGAGGAATTTTCAGGGGTTGTCCGAGCTAGATGGCTCAAAGTGGTGTGAGGAAGAGTGGGAGGAGGTGTCCTTTTATAAGGGAGGAGAGGGGCCCCTTTGGAATAACTAAAAATATTATTTTATTATAAAGTCAAGTTCGGTTTTAAATAGCTCCAAATTGATATATTTCAAAGCTAAGGTGGGGATGGGTCGAAATTCTCTCATACAATAGAATTTAGACAAGTTTAGGTTCCTATTTTAACCTTATCATTTAGATTTAACATTAAGTTAAATAAGTTTACTTTTACCGTGTCTTCTTGTCTTCTTATACTATAAGGTTAATAAACTTACTATAAGCAGCCAAAAGAACCCCAAGTTGTTTATTATTAATATATATAACATTATCTAAGTCATTTGTCCAAACCTTAGATTTTTAGGAATAAAATAACAATTACTAATATAATATTGGTTTTAAAAACTATTTTATGTCAATTTTGACACTATTTAGTAATTGATTTTTGTGAAAATCATAACAGAATAATTACTTCGAAAAAAGTTAATTAAATCAATACTAACATGTCATATTAGCCTAGAAAATTAGTGTAATTCATAAAAAGTCTCAAATTACATTTATTTTGGTGTTTATAACATTAATTATGTCAATATTTCATTAATAAGATAATTACTGCATCATCTTTGTGTCATAAATAAATTAAATTATTTAATGTCTAAAAATTAAAAATAAAAGACCATTATGTAGGAAATCTTTTTATCTTTTTAATTAATATTTATAGTCGAATTTATCTTATGTATAACCCCATATTAAATTTTTTTTACTTATTAAACTTTGATTTTAACTATTTTAACCCTTCTTAATAATAAATGTCCTAATCTAATCCAAGTGGGCCTAAATGGTCATATTTTATTCCTAAGTTTGTTTTTGGTCGAATTACACTTTTCCAATAGAATTAGGACATGCGTTAGGGTAATAATAATATCATCTTTACCCTTAATTACCCTATTTACTTTTAACCGTGGTAAAAAAAGTAAAAAGTTACTATTCACCAAAAATTATTTTCATCTCATTGAACCACATTTTACTTACTGACATCAACCGTGTCTCTCGGATTTTTGAAATTCCACTCACAGAAGCGGTAAAATTAAGTTTCATGAAAAATTCAGTTTTTTAACTACCACTTAGTGGTTTCACTATTCATCAAAAATTGAAAGTTTTCAGAAAAATACCAAACTTTCACCCTAGGATAATTTCGATATTCCGAATCCAAAAATGAAGTCCATTTTGAAAAATAAAATTTATAAAATTTCAAAAAGTGGTTATTACTATTCATAACGGCTAGTTTTAATAATATTTTAATAGCATATCGTTGTTTAGTGAAACTCGGTATTGCGTACGACGCAAGCTATCGAGGAAGCTCGCGATTTTGTGTAAAGAAAGCCAAGCAATTGTTGTGTATAAAAAAGATTCCTTTGATGATTTATATAACATAAAAGTCTCGGGTGTTACATTCTACCCCCCTTAAAATGAATTTCGCCCTCGAAATTCGTCACTTTGTAACAAATAGATGAGGATACCTCTCCCTCATCATATCCTCAAGCTCCCATGTAGATTCTTCTAATTGGTGGTTCCTCCATAAAACTTTCACCAATCGAGTGGTCTTGTTTCGTCGGACTTTTTCGCTACGATCCAGAATCTCTGTCGGTTGTTCTTCATAATAAAGATCTTGCTCCATGGTACAACTTCTGAGCTGAGTACATGTGAAGGATCAGGTATGTACTTTCTCAGGAGAGATACATGGAACACATCGTGAACTTGAGAGAGATTCGGTGGAAGCGCCAATCGGTAAGCTACCTTCCCAACACGATCCAGTATTTCGAAAGGACCGATATATCTAGGGCTCAACTTCCCCTTCTTTCCAAATCTCATGACCCTCTTCCAGGGAGATATTCATAAGAACACTTTATCACTCACTTCAAACTCTAGGTCTTTTCTTCGATTGTCGGCATAACTTTTCTGTCGACTCTGAGCTTCTCTTATGTGTTGTTGAAATGATCTGACCTTTTCTGCCATTTCATCAACGAGATCAGGTCCTAATAGATTTATTTCCCCAACTTCATCCCAGCAAGTTGGAGTCCTGCATTTATTTCCATAGAGATCTTCATAAGGAGCCATCTGAATACTGGAGTGAAAGCTATTATTATATGAAAATTCCACCAAAGGTAGGTGTTGATCCCAACCTCCTTTGAAATCCATAGAGCAAGCTCTCAGCATATCTTCTAGGGTTTTAATTGTTCTCTCAGACTGACCGTCTGTCTGAGGATGATAAGCAGTGCTGAAACTCAACTCTGTATACAGAGTTTGCTGAAGACTTCGCCAGAACTTCGAGGTAAATCTCGGATCCCAATCAGATATAATAGAAAGTGGTACTCCATGAAATCTTACAACTTCCTTTACATATATCCTGGCAAGCTGATCCAAAGAAAAATCCTCTCTAATAGCAATGAAGTGTGCAGACTTTGTAAGACGATCAACTATGACCCAGATAGCATTATTTCCTTTGGATGTTTTAGGAAGTCCTGTGACAAAGTCCATAGTAATGTTTTTCCATTTCCATTCGGGTATGGGTAATGGTTGTAACATCCCCTTAGACTTCTGTCTCTCAGCTTTAACTTGTTGACAAACCAAGCATCGAGAGACATATTCAGCAACATCTCTTTTCATGCCATCCCACCAGAAGTACTCTTTCAGTTCCCTATACATCTTCGTGCTTCCAGGATGAATAGAGAATGAAGAACTACGAGCCTCATCCAGTAGCTCCTTCTTTAATTCCGGGATGGGAGGGACACAAACCCGATTCCTGAACTTTATTATCCCATCACAATCACGGTTGAATTCAGGAACATTTCTCACCTTCTTTTGTAACTCGACATATTCTTTCTGTGCCTCTTTAATCTTCACATGTATAGATGGTTGAACATTCATTTGAGAAAGATAAGATTTTTCCCCTTCCATTATAATTCCAAGATCCATCCTTTGTAAATCCATAAATATTGGATCTTTTGTGATTCTCATCATGGATAAACTAGCATGGTCTTGTCGACTTAATGCATCTGCCACCTTGTTTGCTTTCCCAAGGTGGTAATGGATTGAGCAGTCGTAATCCTTAATCAGCTCCAACCATCTTCTTTGACGCATATTCAGCTCCTTTTGTGTGAAAATATACTTTAAACTTTTATGATTACTATAAATATCACACCTTTCACCATAAAGGTAATGCCTCCAAATCTTTAATGCAAAGATTACCACAGCTAACTCCAAATCATGTGTTGGGTAATTTTTCTCATGGATTTTCAACTGTTGTGAGGCATAAGCTATCACCATATCATTTTTCATAAGAACACACCCTAATCCCTTCTTGGATGCATCACTATAGATCACAAACCTTTCTCCACTATAAGGCAGTGTGAGCACAGGTGCACTGGATAACCTTCTTTTCAACTCCTTGAAATTATCTTCACATTACTCTGTCCAGACAAACTTAACTCCTTTCCGAGTCAACTTGGTGAGTGGATTAGATAATCATGAAAAATCCTTCACAAAACGTCGATAATATCCAGCCAAACCAAGAAAACTTTAGATCTCAGTTACTGTTGTTGGTCTCGACCATCTTTCGATAACCTCTGTTTTTGCTGGATCCACAGATATCCCCTCTTTTGAGATTATGTGACCCAAAAATGCAACTTTTTGAAGCCAAAATTCACACTTGGTAAATTTGGAATAAATCTTCTCCTTTCTCAGGGTCTTCAATATAATTCTCAAGTGATCTTCATGTTCTTCCTTGCTCTTTGAATAGACAAGAATATCGTCTATAAAGACTACCACAAATTGATTAAGATAGTCTCTAAAGACTCTATTCATTAGATCCATGAAGATAGAAGGGGCATTAGTAAGACCAAATGGCATCACTATAAATTCATAGTGTCCATACCTTGTACGGAAAGTCGTCTTTGGTATATCCTCCCTTTTGACCCTCAATTGATGATACCCTGAACGAAGATCTATCTTGGAAAATTATTGAGCTCCGCGTAGTTGGTCAAATAGGTCATCAATGCACGGGAGAGGATATTTGTTCTTGATAGTGATCTTGTTAAGTTCTCAATAATCAATGCACAGTCTCATTGATCCATCTTTCTTCTTAACAAATAGAACAGGTGCTCCCCAAGGTGACGCACTAGGGCGTATGAATCCCTTATCAAGATTCTCTTGGAGTTGCTTCTTCAATTCCTGCAACTCAATTGGGGCCATTCTATAAGGTGTCTTTGAAATAGGCAAATCATCTGGTACGAGTTCTATTGAGAACTCAACTTCACGATTTGGTGGAAGTCCTGGTAATTCCTCCGGAAAGACATCATCAAACTCCCGTACAATGGGCATATTCTTAATCATGAGTTTCTCACCAACCATTTGAGATAAATAACCTTCATTTAGTGGAATCAATACCCATAAAATGGAAGAAATTTCTACTAGAAGGTTATGTTCATCCTTGCATTGATAGACGATCATAGATTGTTCTGGAATATGAAATGTGACTTCCCTTCTTTGGAAATTGATATGAGCTCCATATAAATAAATCCAATCCATGCCAAGAATGACATCAAATTCCACTATAGGAAGGAACCCAGGATTTGCAGGAATCACTTTCCCACAAACTTCGATCGGAGAAGAATTATAAACTTTTGATGCGACTGTTGTGTCATTAGGTGTTGTCACAGCTAACTCAACATTTAATTGTTGAGGTAATACGGTGATACCCTTAGAAAATTTTTCAGAAATAAAGGAGTGGGTGGATCCAGAATCAAATAAAACATTTGCTACTTTAGAGTGGATGGTAAGTGTACCTTTCACTACATCGTTATCGTACTCCACATCGCTGATAGAAATTGCATGTGACTTTCCTTTGTCTTTAGCCTTAAGAGTTTTTTGACGTCGACCATCATCATCAACCCTGGGATTAGGGCATTTATTGGCATAATGCCCCATCTCCTTACACTTGAAACATTGAAGTGTAGTAGGTTCATTCTGTGTATCCCTTCCTTTGTTTGCATCATTAGACATCTTCTTCCCATCATCGCGGCATTCAAATGCCCGATGACTTTCCTTTCCACATTTGAAACATTTACTTGTCCCTTTAAGACAACTCCCTCCATGTTTCTTTCCACACTTTGAGCATAAGGGAAATCTCATCTTCTTTTCAGTGTGATCTTTAGATTTTCCTTTGAATTCCATTTTCCTCTTCTTATCAAACCCATATGACTGATGGGTTACTCCAATCTCCATCTCGACTTTGAGAGCACATCGAACGATTTCCTCGTAGCTATTGAAGTCCCTTATGGCTAACGCCCTTCGAAGACTTGGTTTTAAGCCACTAAAGAATCGATCGATCTTACTCTCAGGTTGGATAATAATACCAGAAGTGTACCTTGCAAGTCTTGTAAAATTTGCTTCATAGGTACCAACAGATTCATCATCCTTTTGCTTCAGTTCAAGAAACTCTCTCTCCATCTTTGTTCGGAGAATACGAGGGAATTACTTATTGAAAAATAAGTTCTTGAACTTGTCCCATTCCATGGACTCAATTTCATCCCTTTGACTCGTATTCTTAATAAGATTCCACCATTGATCAGCATCTCCTTCCAAACGATACACTGCTAGGATGACTTTATCATGTTCAGAACATTGAAGAACTGAAAATATCTTTTCAGTAGTAATAATCCATTGTTCAGCAACTAATGGATCAGTAGACCTGCTGAAAGAAGGTGGACGCTGCCTCATGAAGGATTCAACAGAATGTTGCTCCTTCCTTTGCTCGTTTGGAAGTCCTTCATGATTCATAGCTAGAGAAAGTTGTGTGAGCATGGCTACAATATTTTTCATTCCAGCTCCCATAACGTTTGGTTGCTCAGGGGGACAATCATTGCATTTCCCGTCGCATTCTGCATTAACACGGTTCCTTCGGGTTCTAGCCATTGACTAAAACCAAGAAGAATAGTGTGAGCAACACTAATTATAATAGGAAAACCACATAATCAAGAATAAAATTTCACACATAAGGTCTTATCCTAGGTTATTCATGGCCATTTCTAAAACACTAATATTTTGTTCTATGCTTAGACTTATCCTTAGGGTTCTTACTAAGGCTTTCACATCCTAGTTTCTAAAGGTTGACTATACCTTTCCTCGGATACCAACTATAACGACCCATACTTTACATACATTTTTAATACTTCAAAATTGAATCACACTTATTACAACATATAACAAAACCATGAAAGGACCGTATAGGTATAGTGCCTTTAGAAACTGGGAAACATAAACAACTGGTTCGTATAGCATCAATTTTGCCTCCCACTTATTTCATCATATCTAGAGTCCCTTTTTGGCATATCCTACTTAATAACCTTCTTCCTGACCTGAGGAAAGAAAACATACAAAAGGGTGAGCTCAAATGCTCAGTAAGGGTAAACAAAAGAAATATAAATCACATTGTATACACAAGCACATAACTTTTGGAAATCTTAACCTGCAAAAGAGATCATAATTTCATAACATGGGATAAATCATGGCAGTGAAATGTAATCACAATAATCATAACATAAAACATGAAACTTTGTGGCATACACACATAATCATAGAGAATCATTTCTTTTTAGTCAAGACTCATTTCCAAGACTATCTTAGTGGACAAAGTCCCTTTCTGAACCGAGTCACCCTCGTTTCAGTCCTATTTCACTGAACCGATATAACCTACCATTCCAGCCATGTCTATCTCATGAGATATAAAATCTTTACCCAATGCATTGGAGGTAGATATAGGTCCCACCCATCTCATAATGATACCATTCTTATGTGTGCCACAAAATCATAAATCATACATCATTGCATAACACATGTAATAAAAATGGGATTTTTCAACAACATGACATCATAAAACCATTCATAAAGGAATTCATAAAAATAATTCCATCACAACATATTCCAATCAATGTAATAATAGGGATATAAACAGAACCCTTTATTATCTTAGATGGAAAATAATTTTGATAAAACACTTGAACTCCATTCTTGAGGAAAATATCCTTTCTACTTCAAAAACACTTTTCCTTTCTTAACATGTCATACAATTTTAAACTAAAAGAATTTGATTAAAAATAAACTTGAAAACTTTTAAAGGAATCTTCTTGGAAATAATGTTTTAAAAATCCATTCATGCCGTATAAGTTAAAAAAAACATTCTTTGTACTTTTGTCGGACAAGTCAAAAAGTACCTCGTACGAAAAACGACAAAAGATTCCTTTCATATTCTTTACTAAAAACTCACCTAAGGGTAAAATTGGATTTAAACAATTGTAGGTTGATGGAAATAATATTACATATTTAGGAAACATGGATGTGGATGATAAAATAAACCCCAGTAAATACTAAAGTATAAACAATCTCGGATAAAAATGAGATTGTGATATTTCCCTTACCTTAGGTGTGATATGCTTTGTACGTGTCTGAACCTCCTGTATAATGATTTAAATAATGTTATGGACTTATTCCATAATCATACTTATTTTTATGATATCATATATGGTCATATTCTAAGCTTCTTAGTAGTAATATTTCATTGCTACTTGTTATTCGGGTGTTTATAACTTTTTGTTCTTATGCGTGTTTTGTCGAATAAATTCTTATTATTTTCTTTAGATTATAGATACATCATTTCCATAATGGTATTAGTGTAATATATATATCATATTCATTCATTAAATTCATTTATATAATCATTATGAAATTAAGATCATGTAGAATGAGTCGCATCACATCGTGGAGACGGTATTCCATACGTACGCACGAGTGATGATATCGTTCCTATGATCGTGGAATTGTATTGGAGTATATGTATACTATTTTAGAATCAATATCACTTTATAATAGTCATATATAGTCATTATTTACACTATTATACCCATCCAAGTAAGGTGGTGGTGGAAAATAGATTACACCACGGCATGGAGACGGTATTCCGTACGTACGCACGCGCGGTGATTTCTTTTTCCGTAGGATGGATAGATGGTGAAATAGGGTTGTTTCATACTTATAATAAAATATCAGTATATGATTGATACTGATGTTATTACTTCATAATGAAACAACTAAAGAAGAAGAAGTGGAAGAAGAAATAAAGATGAAAGAATCGGTAACGGACATTACCTCTTCTTTGAAGTGCTTATTTGAGACCTTCTTTTAGGGAACTAAAATGGGTCTTTGAAGAAGACCAGAACCTCTAGGATGTTTCTAGGGAAGTGGAGAGGAGGAATTGTCAGGGGTTGGCCGAGCTAGAAGGCTCAAAGTGCTGTGAGGAAGAGGGGGAGGAGGTGTCCTTTTATAAGGGAGGAGAGGGGCACCTTTGGAATAACTAAAAATATTATTTTATTATAAAGTCAAGTTCGTTTTTAAATAGCTAAAAATTGATATATTTCGAAGCTAAGGTGGGGATGGGTCGAAATACTCTCATCCAATAGAATTTAGACAAGTTTGGGTTCCTATTTTAACCTTATCATTTAGATTTAACATTAAGTTAAATAAGATTACTTTTACCGTGTCTTCTTGTGTTCTTATACTATAAGGTTAATAAACTTACTATAAGAAGCCAAACGAACCCCAAGTTGTTTATTATTAATATATATAACTTTATCTAAGTCATTTGGCCAAACCTTAGATTTTTAGGAATAAAATAACAATTACTAATATAATATTTGTTTTAAAAACTATTTTATGTCAATTTTGACACTATTTAGTAATTGATTTTTGTGAAAATTATAACAGAATGATTAGTTCGAAAAAAGTTAATTAAATCAATAATAACATGTCATATTAACCTATAAAATTAGTATAATTCATAAAAATTCTCAAATTACATTTAATTTGGTGTTTATATCATTAATTATGTCAATATTTCATTAATAAGATAATTACTACATCATCTTTGTGTCATAAATAAATTAAATTATTTAATGTCTAAAAATTAAAAATAAAATACGATTATGTAGGAACTCTTTTTATATTTCTAATGAATATTTATAGTTGAATTTATCTTATGTATAACTCCATATTAAAAATTGTTTACTTATTAGACTTTGATTTTAACTATTTTAACCCTTCTTAATAATAAATGTCCTAATCTAATCCAAGTGGGCCTAAATGGTCATATTTTATTCCTAAGTTTGTTTTTGGTCGAATTACACTTGTCCAATAGAATTAGTACATGTGTTAGGGTAATAATAATATCATCTTTACCCTTAATTACCCTATTTACTTTTAACCGTGGTAAAAAAAAGTAAAAAGTTACTATTCACCAAAAATTATTTTCATCTCATTGAACCACATTTTACTTACTGAAATCAACCGTGTCTCTTGAATTTTTGAAATTCCACTCACAGAAGCGGTAAAATTATGTTTTATGAAAAATTCAGTTTTTTAACTACCACTTAGTGGTTTTACTAGTCATCAAAAATTAATAGTTTTCAGAAAAATACCAAAATTTCACCCTAGGCTAATTTCGATATTCCGAATCCAAAAATTAAGTCCATTTTGAAAAATAAAATTTATAAAATTTCAAAAAGTGGTTATTACTATTCATAACGGCTATTTTTAATAATATTTTAATAGCATATCGTTGTTTAGTGAAACTCGGTATTGCGTACCACACAAGCTATCGAGGAAGGTCATGATTTCGTGTAAAGAAAGCCAAGAATGTGTTGTGTAGAAAAAAGATTCCTTTGATGATTTATATAACATAAAAGTCTCGGGTGTTACATTCATACCAAGAGACATGGTACAATGTGAACTGCCCTAAAAAATGGTACAACAGGCACCACCCCGGCAAACGGTACAATGAGAACCGCCCTTACAAACAAGATTGTCATAGGAAAATAGTCATACAGAAGAATTTTCAGATTAATAACTGATCTTCAACTCCATTAATGTCATTCACTTGATAGAACTCTTCTCGGATGGAGACTTTGTCCATGAACCCAAATAAAATGTGCCTAACCGGAGAGCTGGAAGAATAGGCCACAGAGGCTAGAGCTTTCCTGGAAGTCATGATCACGACATGAGTCAAAACCCCAACCATGCCATAACTCAAACCGTTAAAATTGAGAAAACTCATGGAAGGACCCTCCGACAGACACAACAAGAACCTGAATGCTCCTCTTCCCCCGTCGGAAGAAATCCCAGCCCATTTCTATTGGAATATACATTAGGGGAAGAAAAATATCAAATATTCCAAGGAATATACGAGGAAAAGTTTAGAAAATCCAGGAAACGACCGTAGCACCACCAGCTCCTATCACAAGGGTTGACCCACCTACATCCAATGCCGAAGACCCTAAAGTGTCTATAAAAGAGTAACCCTGATCTGGGAATCACTTACATTTAGAAAAAAAATATGACATTCTAAAGTAGTTGTCTTCAGTAATAGAAAATTTTTTAATACTAGACACATTAATCATATATGTAGATCTTAGGGAGGCACTCATAGAAGCCTTATAAAGTCCCCATGAGTTTGAGTTCTAAGTAACAGAAGTCAATGCCTATCGAATAGAGACCAATCCGAAAGAATGTCACGTCGTCAGCATCTTCACATACAAGGATGAATACACCGTCATGAATGGGAACATCAAACCCTTAAATGTGTCTGGTAAGATAAATGAAATTGTTTTCCAGAGGATATTTATCGACAATGGCTCTGCAGTCAATATCCTGCCACTAGGAACACTTCATCGGTTGGGCTATGATGAAGACATATTTACACCCTACACTACAACTCTGCTGGTATATGAAAAAATAGAGTATAAATCATTGGGACAAATCTAGATTAAAACATCACTTGAAGACCTCAAGTCGGATTCTGAGTTCCTAGTAGTATAGTATAGTACAAACTTCATTGTCTTGTTAGGAAGGCCTTGGATTTATTAGCACGCTGCAATTCAATAGTCATACTATCAGTGTGTCAAATATTACAGTAATAGGAAGAAACTGGACATTGCACCAAAATAAATCCCCATTTGAATCATGTGAGTTGCATTATATTGATGCAAGGTTCTATGAGATGAAATAGAAACATTCATCGGCTGACAACATTGATTGGATTACTGCCCATAATTTATTAGAATGGGCCCCCACTATTCCCCTCCATCAACTTGGGGAAGATTATGTAATAGCCATTAGCAACGTTGAATTCATAAGTGAAAATCTGGATGAGAACTAAATTTTCTACATGATCTCTGTTATGGATGCTATGTCTAAAGAGACAGAAAAGTGGTATGACTCCCATGAAGTTAAGAAAAAACTTAACAAAGATACTCCAAACCCGTCATCTGGACCCCAGACTGGCCTAGCCTTTCTCAATAAAAAAAAAGACTGTATCTCTCCCAACATTGTAGATTTTGTCTCATGAATCCTCACTCCATCAGAAGAAGAAGAAAAATATGATGAAGAATAATAACAAGAATAAGAAGAATAGGACCATAAATTTTCTCCACCTTCATTCGAAGATGGTGTATCCACCATAATAATTGAACTTAATGAGATAAATATGGGCACTGAATATGACCCATGGCCTACTCTGATCAGTATGGCTATGCATATATAGGAGTAGAAGTCATATACCACCTTCCTAAAGAAGAATCGAGATTTGTTTTCCTTGAACAACATAGAAATTCGTGGCTTTGGTCCTTCAGTTTCCACTCATCATCTGGGCTTACCATAAGATCATCAGGGCTATAAAAAGCCATCCAAAAGGACCCACCCAACATATGTTTTCCAAATAGAGGCTGATGTTGACAAATTGATCAGAGCCAAATTCATACTGGATGTCCAGTATCCGATCTTTCTAGAAAACATATTCCCTATCAAAAAGAATAATAGACAGAATATAATCTTCATTGACTGTTGGGACCTTAATCGATATTTCCCAAAACAAGATTTCCTGGTCCCCATCGCAGAATTTTTGATCGATGCCACCATCGAATATGGGGCTCACTCTTTCATGGACGACTATTCTAGATACAAGAAGATCCAAATGGACCGAGGGAATGAAGAAGCTACTACTTTTAGGTCCCCTCAGGAACTTTTCATTTATAAGGTGATACCATTTGGTTTAAAGAATGCTGGTGACACATATCAGCACCCCATACATTGCATATTCAAGACCTTCTTGGGAAAAGCTGTTGAGTGTTATGTCGATGATTTGGTAGTTAAATCATGAAAGAGCTCAGCCACCTTGTCGATCAAGAAACTATTTTCAAAAAAACTGTGGAAAAAAAATTTAAATATGAATAACCTAAAATACACATTTGGTGTTACCTCTGGAAAATTCCTCAGCTTTGTCGTATTCCATCGCGACATTGAAGTCGACCCTGAGAAGACAAAATCTATCCTTGGCTTTTCCCCACCTCACATCCTCACTGAGTTGAGAGGTCTCCACGTGCACCTTGCCAACATCCGGTGCTTCATAGCCAACTTGGTAGGTAAATGTTTACCTTTCACAATGTTAATGAAGAAAGGGGCTATATATGAGTGGGGTTATGACTTCCAAGAAGTGTTCGACAATATCAAAAGATATCTCCTAATCACACCAGTGATGATACTTCCATATCAGGGGAGACCACCCATTTTTTATGTACCAAACTGTAATGGTCATTAGGCGCCTTCCTCATTTTGAAGAATGATGTCGGCAGTGATAATAACATCTATTACCTCAACATAACAATGATTGATACTAAAACTCAATATTCAAAAGTTGATAAGAACTACCTAGACCTAATCTTTGTAGTTTAAAAAATCTGTCATTACCTGCAGCACCATAAGGTTCATCTAGTCTCCCACTAAAACCCACTCAAATATATCCTCAACTATCCAATGTTAACTGGATTCCTATCATGATGGGCGGTCATCCTAAAATTGGTTTACATACGGTACGTACCCCAGAAGTCCATGAATGTCCAGGAATTAGCAGACATCCTGGAAGAGCATCCCTCAGAAGAAACAACATTGTTGGATGTTGAACTTCCAGATAAAGAAGTACTCCCCATCCAAGAGGACCCCTAGAGAAGCGAAATGTACTTCGATGCTGCTTCCAGAGGCCCGATAGGGAAAATGATAGAGGATCCAAAGCTCAACATTGTGGGGATGTGAATTATACTCTTATCCCTAGAAAATTCCTTCATGTCGTATTCTTTCATTCTTTAAAATGGGTGTAAAAATAATGTAGCAGAATATCTGGCCCACATTTCAGATCTAGAATAGCCACTTCATGTGAAAGACAAAGACCTAAAAATAAATGGTGATTCAAATATAGTCATAAAAATGGTCAATGGTGACTATTCCATTCTGACCGAAGTATTGACACCCTTGAAGAACCATGTTTGAGAACTGGTGGCAGAATTCCCATTAGAACAGAAGTTGACCTATGTCCCCCCAGTCTAAAAATGCTCAAGACGATGCTTTAGAAAATATAGCCACAACCTTGGCTCATCCAGACAGGGATGAAATGGTCATTTTCATTTCCCAATTTCAGATAGTCTAGCCATTTATCAAGAGAAGTACAGAGGAGATAGATAAATTATCCCAGTTTCTGAGCCTTATGGTCACACCACTAGTTGGATGATTCCCAGTTCAAATTACCTTCGGAAGGGGGAACTCCCACTAGACTTGGATGGAAGGGAAAAGGTCTGAAGATAGAAAATCAATTTTTCCTTTTAAAATGGGGTAATCCAAGATATGTTTCTCTAAAAATGAGGCCTTGACGGGGTCCTCATTAGGTGAATTGATGGAGAAGAGACTGTTTCCATCATAATTTAAGCCCACGCCGGAGCATATAGAGTGCACCAATCAGCAACCAAGATCTGCCACCAAATCTGAATGATTAGGTATTATTGGCCCACTATGATACAATATTTTTTTGTATTCGCTAAGAACTTCCATTCCTACCAAGTTCATAGAAATTTTATACACCGACCCTCAGAGTTACTTCATACAGCTATGTACACCAGGACAATCGCCTCCTTGGGGATTGATGTTGTGGGACTATATCCTCCTGCCACAGAAAGAAAATTATTGTTCATACTCACAACAACCGATTTCATTTCCAAATGGGCCGAATCCATGCCCCTTAAAGAAGTCAAGGATAAATTCATCGTTAGCTTTTTGAAGGACATAATCATTACCGGATTTGGTGTAACTCATAAAATAATGATGGAAAATAGAACTAACTTCTTCTTTGCTGAGTTTGACAAGTTATACCCGGAGTATGGAATCAAAGTTAACCATTCATCCCACTACCACATGGTGGCCAATGGGCAGTTAGAGGCTCTCAGCAAGACCTTGTCCAACCTATTCCACAAAATTGTTGATAAGGATATGAAATCATGGCCATAAAATCTCCTTCATGCTTTATGGGTGTACTGGACTATGACCAGCACTGCCACACAGGAGACCTCGTACTCACTAGTATACAGGATATATGTGATTTTACCTATCGAAATCCAGGTTTCATCACTTTATGTGGACATTTTTTATCAATATTATAGGGAAGAGTAATCCCAGAGACAGTTTGATGAGTATGAGTTTCTAGTGAAAAGGGCTATAAACATTACACCATTTGGAAATCTACCAAAATCGGATCGCACAATCCATTAACAAAAAGGATCACCTTAGATATTTCCTCGAATGAGAAAAGGTGTTAGTACTCAGAACCCTGATGATACTCAGTAAGAATCCTCTAATGCTTGAACCAAAGTGGGAAGGACCATATTTCATATATAGGGTCTATTCCAATGGAGTATATTCCCTGATATCAATGGATGGACAACTCATCACAAATCCTACAAAATCAACATTTCTAAAGAATTATTTCACATAATAACAATGCCTAGTCTTGGTCCAAAATATATGAAATTAAAATATGAATTGTAGTACCACCATGTTATGGTCCAAACCTTATGACCCTAAACATTGATCCATAGTCCTTTCCACATGACGTTAATCTGTAGGGAGATTGTCCTTGAAGCATTACATTAAACTGTGACTCATGTCCTCGTTTTAGGATGTTAAACTGCATTGCCCAATTTTTCCTAATTTCTTGATGATAAACTACATGCTATATCACAGAACTATGTACAACTTGATTCATGGACTCACATGATGCGTAGAGAGTCCTCAATCCTTGGTCTTGTTCTATACCCCCATAAAAAACCACTATCATATCCTCTATTTCCCCACACTGGCGCAAGAAAACCTTGTCACTCCTTGTTTCTCGCATTTATTATAACTCACGTGAGCTTACGATCAGTGGTAAGGATTCCTTTATGTAAGAAAGTGATATAGAATTATGGTAGACCCGACAACCATATTGAATAAAATAAGAATGTTCTTACCCCCATGTCCAAGCCGGATCGGAATGGGGAACATTCAGAACTATGTATGGATTGATTCCTACACTCGCAAGATATGTATTGATGCATGGGATTGACATCTCAGCCCAACCACAAAAAACTTCCCTCACATTTTCGTAAACATATACTCATCCGCATCAGTACATGGAACATTAAGAACAATGTGTGGCTTGATTCCAGCTCTTGTAGGATATGTAGTGACGCTCGAATTTGGACTCCTGGACCATAAACCACCAAAAAATTCCCTCCACTCATGAGAATTCATAAGATCATACTCCCCCTATACATATGAGTCCGACCTATATGGAAGCTCTAGTAGTTCACAGTTAGTAATGGTGTGGGTATTCATTATATTTCTAGTCACATCTTTCCCATTTTTCATACTCCATATTCCAGGAAAACATGGATCCCCATAATCATTCATGGCCATCTGAGATTAAAGCCCAGTGTCCTAAGAACTCCTTTGATTCGCTATGAACATCATTACTTGGTGGCTCTGCATATGATTCCCCAAAAAATGGCCATCAATTAAAGGAAAATTTATCCCCATGAGATTCTTTTCTTACCTCAGTATTCCCAATAGGCTTCCAAGCCTCATGCCATCCCTCTAGATCTAGGTTTCCCCTCGAGACTATGGTTTACACCTTCTACAATCACTCATGTCTAAGGAACACCAAAACATCCTGATTGTGATTAACTAAAACCTATTAACGATATTTATGATATCATAATCATCCTCGTTTTATGACTCTAAACAGCACAACATCATGACCTCATTGCATGATATTTAACTGAAATGAAAAAATCATCCTTGTCGTATGAAATTAAACTCTATAATGATTATTTTAGTCTAAAGGTATATCTGATGTTGATTTTTTCATACTTTTGTGGTGACCCAGAATCCTTGTAATCCCTTATTTGTCACACTTGGAATAGCTCATGTGAGCTAAGGGATATTAGAAAGAGATCCACCACGACATTATGGTAATACAGTCCAAGAATGTGGTCCTAGAAACCTAACTCTAAAAGGCATGTCACGGTTTCCTTCCCTGATAGGAACCCCATGTCCTGTCCATGTGACGTTAAATTACTGGGTACCCCAAATAAGGGACAAAGGCCTCACCCTACATGTGAGTCAGATCTACGTAAGGGATACCTAATTCCATTGGTAAATCGCATCCCAAATGTTTCCAATATGTCTGGATACACTCATTCCATACCTCAAACTTTGTGATCTGAGCGATCTTGAATCACCATAACCCTCTATGGCCATCTGAGATGGAAGGACAATGTCCGGCGGACACCTTTGTTTGGCTATGCAAACAATGTCCTGATGGCTATGCATATGATTCCCAAAAAACAGTATGTTCATCAAAGGAAAATTTATTCCCAGGAGAGTCCTCTCCTATCTCATTACCCCCAAAGGACTCCAAGCCTCATAACATACCTCAATATTCAAGGTCTATCAACGTCATCATTTTAATTTTCCTCCCTACACACATCCTGCATATATTAGAACATGCAGGCCTGATTCATCTCTGGCCTCTTTTGGGTTTTCTAAAAATACCACTTCTATATGCATGATGTTGATCCTCATACAAAAGAAGAATTCCCCCACTCATTTATGTGTTTCCCTAAAGAAGTTAGTTAAAATACCATTTCTTTGTGTTCAGGTTCACCCCCAATCAAAGGTCACATAATGTATTCAAAAAATTCCTAGTCTCTATAATCCTTCATATCCATCAGATATGGATGTCCAGTGTCCTGTGGACACCTTTGTTTGACTATGCACATCATGCCCTGGAGGCTCTGCATATACATCCTACAGAACAACATTCAATTAAGGGAAAATTCATTCTCAGGAGAGTCATTTTTAGTTTTCGTTCGCTCAAATTCCATTTATGTCCTATCACACCCTCAAATTTGGAAAACCCATATAAAATAGCATACAAACCTTCCTCTTTACAAATTCCACTAAAATAAAAATGATTTCTAACTGAACTAACCATTCAACAACTCTCTCTTATGAAAGTAAGAACTGTGCATGAAAAGTTCCCCACTCAAAACTGATATGAATGTCCCTAATATTTTTAGACACCATTACATAGACCAGCCTCCCACCATGGACCCCAACATCAAAATATCTTCAAAGTATTGCAAACCCAACCAGGCCATTTGAGATGAAAATCCAGTGTCCTACAGACACCGTTGTTTGACAATGCACATCATTCCCCTGTGGCAATGCATATATCTCCTACAGAAAGACTGTTAATCAAAGGAAAATTCTACCCCGGGAGAGTCCTTTACATCCTCCATACGCCTTAGATGACTCCCGAGCCTTATGCATGTCTAAGATTCAGAAATTCAGGGCCATGAGAAAACCCTAATCCATGTCTGAAAAATATTAGAACATTTCCCAGTTAAAGAATCATGAATTGGGGCCCCTACCCTGTTATGTTTGGCTAAAGCTGTTTCACCTAAAACATCAGTATTGATTTTGGTTATAGGACTGTGAACTAAAAGTGAAAAATATGACCTACATTCTAGAGAGAAAATACGTAATGGGATCCTTTGTATAAAATTCAGGAATCATTTAATTAAACATACACCCTATATTGTTTAGTAAAATATATTGAGCCATCAGAAGACACGTAAATCATGTTAAGTTGAAAACCCACAAAGGGAGGCCTAAGGACAAGTCATGTTATTCCCAATAAGACTGTGTCAAACAAGAATATGAAAAAGATAGTGTAATAATGAAAAAGACATAAAATATCATGAGTTGTAGCTTAAAACCTCAGCAATAGTCGAACTACACCCACTATGTCCCACGACTCAGGAAAAAATTACAGCCTGATTCAATTATTTATGTTTACTGTTTTTGAATCATGGTTTAAAAGTAATACCTGGTCTAAATGATGTTTACATGATTGATTATGATGAATTTTCATGACATGAAAAGATAATGAATATGTATTTAAAAGAAAATTAGTTCATTGAGTTCAGTATGAAATGGTGGAACATCCCCAGTTCGGAGTCTCTATAAAGTATCAAGAAAAAAGATAGAGTAAATATCATGATTTGGGGAGATATACAATAAATCACAGCTCTCCCTTTCAAGAAAGATGGCCAGTAACTACCGCTGGCTATCAATATTATGATCTATGAAAGCTACCTCCTCTGTGTTAGACTGGACCATTGGATGCACCAGATCCAACACAACTTTAAGGTCCCACCCTTTTTTATGGATAACTTTAAAGCAGGAACGCAAAGATGCCAGTTGATCCCTCAACCTTGCGGCATAATCCACGCACTCTCTAAACTCTTCCTTTTTAGAGACCTCTAAATCAGGAACCATCGTCTTTTCAGCTCGAGTTCCTCCAAAAAATCTCAGAAGGTTGCCATCTGTTGATGGGAAAAACTGAACATGGAAAGCATGCCATCACAGGAAAAAAGGTCTTCTTGGGCTATGAAGATTTGGTAGATGTGGAGGTGTAAGTGCCTATAATCGAAGCTTCCAGAACCCAATCGGTGAATAATCACCAAAAATTTTCTGTCTCTTCAGCACAATTGGCCATAGGTGTCTCCGTGACAAGAGTTGATGACTGGCGCCATGCATGTTTTCACATTGACTGGTGCCCCCCGTGACACCATTACATTATTCCTCCCCCACTACAATGATTTTATAAGTAAGAAGTGTCATCTTAGGTGTGGGAAGGTACCTAATACAGGTTAACCAAAAGGGGGACTTTCCCATCCCTCAGATGGTTAAATCATTGGAGCTGGGTGAGGAGGACTAGCTGGGGATTTCGGGGTGGCTGGTGATACTATGTTGGGGCCAGCCTCATTAGAGTCATGAGCAGTATTTTCCAAAGGTGATCATTCTGAATCACTCCCCACTAAGATCAGTTGTACTAGTGAATCCCCTCCTAGATGCTTCTCATGGTGAACTGAGCATCTTCTTACCACAAGGGAAGGAATATGTGGGTTATCCATCATGGTTTCCACATAGACAAGAATAGAATACATATCCATCACTCTCATAATAGAAGAAGGAATGTTTGGTGTGGTCGTTAGGGGGAGGGTGGGGTGGAGAATGGTTATTGGCTTTGACACCTGCTGAACTGGGTCTCTCAGCACCCCATCGTGGTAACTTTTCACCCACAGTTGTGAATATTCCAATGAAAAAAAGTGGATTATGTCATATTGGGGATAGTAACTTCCATAGAGGAAACTTCACACATCATCATAATCCATAACTGGAAAAGAATTATAGGATTTGACTCTCCCATTAACTAAGAAAAAGGAAGAAGTGCAGGTTGTTGAAGGTACCAAAAATTCCTGGAAAACCGGTATGAGAGGTGTGACTCACAAATGGCCACTCGATCTATAGGAGCAGTGGCCATCCGATCCCCAAGAAAAATAATGTATAAGAAATATTTCTAAATCACTTCCCATGTCACCACTTTACGACCCATGAGGGGTATGATGCGGTGCAAATGAGAAGGGAAAAGCATCATTCAGCAGGTCAACCACATCAATAACGCTCAGAGTTGTAGGAAAAACTGCAGAAATGTTGAGAATGGAAGGTTGAAAGTTAGAATGTGGAACCATTGCAGTATACCAATATTCATAATAGGGAAGTGTTATTCCATCCAACCATACATGAATTTAAACGGTCTGCTGAGACGACGTGTGGGTCCTACCATCCTATATTTATCCCAATAACTCATAAAGATGGGTGAGAGTAGGGAGGGACAAATTAATGGGTCGACCCTCTACCAGCATGGCCTCCACAATCAATGTATAGGCACAAACCCTACTATATACATCACGGGATTGGGAAATCCATCCACTCAAAAACATGGAAAATAAACCTGGTAATCTATGTGCAGGTGATAGTTATTGTTGAAGATTATTTTCTCATGTGGTATATCTTCCCTCTTCATGTGTAGCACAATATGACACTAGTGTCTAGTGAGACGGAAGGGATGGATGAGTTAAACTACAGTGAGGCCTCGACTTTGGTCTGTTATCTTGAAAGAATATACCTACCCACTCCCTAAATGGGATAAGAGTGTAATCCTTAAGGGGATGCTCAACTAATATCTTTATCATAACCAGTAAACATCTTGTCAAAGGGGACACGTGGTCAGTTTTATTCCATGTAGCGGCTGCCGGGAGAAACTCATCATACATTTATCCATGGATGGGGAGTCCTCCATGCTGGTGGATATCACCTAAGATTATTCACACCTCCCCATGCAATAAATGGAAGGAGTTGGTTCTTGAACACCAATGGCTCAACAGCTCAGGAGGATTCTGCCTAGGGAGAATGCTATGAACTAAGATACCCAGACTGCCTGATATATGCTCACAACCTTCAGCTGGTAATGGGACTCCAAAAAGGCCTGATATACCCATAATTCCCATGAACATTCATCAAAGAAACATCCTCCGGCCCGCAGATCCCACATGGTGCTCCACCCTCAATTGGGATTTTCAAGGGAAATGTTGATATTGGATGGGTACTCATGGGCGATTAGTCTCGGGACAAATTTGTGACACCCGTGATTGCCTTAAATCCACACGGAGCCTCCTAGTATAAAGATATTTTCATAAATTGGAGTAGTTATGACTTCACATGTTGGGGTAATCTTGGTTCGATCATGTCCCTGTGGTGAATCCAAGACAATGAAAGGGGTATCTGGGTCTGCCAATGGAAGAGGAATATCATTAGGGAGACCAAAGCTATAAAGTGGAAACTGTACAGATATAGGGTAAGATATGAGACTTGGAATAAATATGTCTTTTAGGAATCTATTATGAGGAATTATATAAGATCAAATATGATCCTCACTATCCCCTACCATGGTCACCCTCTTCTTATTCGATTTTATCGCAACTTGTTAAGAAGCCATTGTAGCCTGCAAGGGAATATCAAAAGGCTGATAAAAATTAGTCCAATGAATGTTGTTGGATAAACAATACAATGGAATCGCTAAAGGATTTAAAAATACATCAGCATAATGATTTTTGTAGTATTCCTGAAATTGGTACGTGGTTGGCTTATCTCACATACTGCATAATATGCAGAAGAAACTTCCCCATAAAGCTACGGTATGTGGAAACGTTTCACCATGTATAACCATGGTATGCGAACCAACCATTGGGAACTAGCTTGTGGAGTGTTGGCCTACAAAGAAAAGGGATTGTGGAAGGTGGATACTATGATCCTATGCCTCGTTATGTTCATTTTCAAAGATTTAGGATTAAAATATTAAGTACAATTTATTAATTCTTTATGTTAGGTTCGTCGGTTCGAGCATGGTATGCAAACACACAAGCAGCGTAGATTTCTCCTACACAATATCCAGATTATTTTTTTAAAATTCCACAATGTCATTCGAAAAATCCAAAATTCAGTTCGTGAAAAGATAAATGGCGAAAAGTTTGGTTCGCGGCACGTACAAAGCGGTTCACGAAATTATTTTCACAAGAAGAACGGTACACAAATACAGAGGATGTCAGGGGATTTGAGGGACCATTTTTCCGCAAGAGATAGTAAAATAAAGATTACATTGGCCCCTATATGTAGGTGTGGTACCCTCCTACCAGGCTTATCTGTTCTACTATGAACCATTTTAGTTCAGGTCCACTTCTACATTGGAATAGTTTCTTTTTGTTTCGAACAGACCCCATTATGATGGGGGGAATTTTTAGGCTCCTGAAAATTCCTCAAAGTGAATAAAATCCTACTACAATAACTTTGAGAAAGGAATAAAGTACTCATTCTTGGATAACATGGTGAATGGAATCAAATTGAGTTACAAATTTCAGAAGAAACATGAAGGAATTCATGTTTTCAATGGATTTTATGTGGCATGTGTACTATCACTGGGAAGGGTACACGGACCTCCTAGATCCCAAATCACTAATATGTTGAACGATTTGTGGGGATCTGGCTCGTGGAGCTATGGCCAGCGAACACAGTGGATGAAAAATGTGTTGCAAAATGACTCAGGTGGGTGAAGTCCATTCATGAAGTACAGTGGATGGTTTTTCAAGTTTTAACACCAACCTTTTTGGATTCATGTATCATATATGAAAATATGTAACAAAATAGTGAGACATTTAATTATTATAAGAGCCTATATCAATAATAGAATATGAAATTTTTAAAGAACTAGTTGTATAATGGATAGAAAATGCCTTTGGATATTGAAATTATGTGGGTAATTATAGTGTGATTAGGGCCTATATAATTCTTCAAAAAATAATTATTACATTACCTTGAGGCCTCCTCCTTTTATTGAAATGTTCATAAGAAATTTAACATACTTGGTAATATATCAAAGTGGTTCATGATGGTGAACATTAATACAGACATTCTGGAATGTTTCTAGAATTTCTCTTTGAAGTTCTTCTTCATGGATATTTTTGACTGAAATGTTTTGGATGTGAATGGAAGTGAATGATCCCTCTTCTACCTTTGTTGTATATTCCATGTTGTCACCAATATCCTATTTTATTGGATGATTATTTCTCCATATTCATTAATTTTATATTTATCATTTTACTAGTAGTTATTTTCTTCATCAACTATATAATACCACATGTCCATACATGTATTAAAATTTCAAAAGGAATCTGAATCATTGAGTTTGGTGGATGGGTTGATTTGAGAACTGTGATTTATAATAAAATTATTGGATTTTGAACATCATAAAATTGGTGTTTTCAGAAATGGGATGAGGATCATGTTGAGTCCTGATAGATAAGAGGAGACTCAGGATAGAATGGGTGGTTGCTGCTACCAAAAACTATAACAAACCATTGGTTAGTTGGTAGGAACCAATGATAGTCATTTGGATTTTTATTGGAAAAAATATTATATATCCTCCTATAATGTTATGAGGGGATCCTTCTCTTCCTATCATCTTCAATTGAGGCCAATATAGATGGACTCTCCTCTTCAACCCTTCTTTCCCCCTTGTTTTGGGTGAAATTTTGAGGAAATTTCAATATCGATGCAAGATATGGGATTCCTCACCTTCATACACTCTTATTCCCCATTCACCGTGATAATTTTGGAATTGTTTTATTTAGGTTAGAAATCAATATTTCACAAGAGATTGGTTAAATTTCCTTATTCCTTTGAAACATTCATGTAGGCTAGCTAGGGAATGTCCCATGATTACTGTAGTTGGTCATCATTCATTTTTTATTTAAAGTTATTTAACATCATCGATTTAATCAAAAAAAATTACTTGTAAATTAAATTAAATTTATTATTAAAATGGTTCTATGACATAGGTATTGGACACATATTAGTAGAATAAATTTGATCTTAGCCTCCCATAGGTGACATGAAGTGGTTTTGGTGCGATGTAATGAATCAGTGAATTTTTCCTCGATATTCCAATTTATAATAATTTTTTTAATTAATGTTAAATGATAAAATTGATTTAATTATGTGACATGGATTTTATAGGACTATGTGTGGTAGGTGAAGGAAAATTTATCTTAGGCAAACCTCAACAGGGCTTGGATATAAACTTGTCCCTTCAAAGTAAACTAGGAAGCTTGGTTGAGGTAGGTGGTCTCACGTATACACCCTATCATTTATACATTTGAATATTTGATTTGTGGAATGTGGTATCACCATCTTTGGGTGATCAACCTTTGAGTAAAATAAATTTTTAAATGATTTAAATCAATTTCCAAATTGATAATTAATTGAATTTTTAAATTAATTAAATGAGATGATTTTGTATGGTTTTCACAAGGCGTTCAGGGCCACGATAGGCCCTTGGACACTGGTAGGATTCCATAGCCACTGATGATTGAAGGATTAAATGATTAGATTAGGATCCATATGATATTTAGACCCCTTTAGAGGTGTGATCGATCCTAATATGACATAGTTTCCCCTGAGTAGGAGCTTTCATCCACCTCCCTATAAAATTGTGGAATGAATTGGGATTAATGGACCTAGTAGGTCTAGTGAGAACCCTTGAGGAATTTTTTTCCAAGCTAGACAGACAATAAGTAGAACATTCTTGGGACGCGTGACTATGCTTGTATATGAAAATGTTCTTATTTTGTAGATGGGTCATGAGCCATATCTTATGACCTTTTCCAATATGGTTTTTTATGGGTATCCTATGAAGATGTATTCAATTTATTACACAATTGAGGGGTATGATGTCCATTGTGACATGTGTTATTCTCTATGTGGATTTATTGGGACAGAGGACTAGTAGTAAGGTGAATCTTACCATGTAATGACCTTATGGACCCCAAGGAGGGTGCCTCTCCGATGATGAGACCTAGGGGACCCTAGTGGGTTCCTTAATAATAGTGACCCTATTGAGATATTATGTTGGGGTATGGACAATGATAATGGAATCGAGAATTTTCCAACCAGTGTTATGGTTTTTATATTGTTTTCATTTTATGGGACTGTGGTTTCATAGTTTTGTTTCATAGAATCTATCTCATGAACCCAATTATATGAGATGGAAAAAACACTCATAGGGGTGGTGCTTATTTATTTTGGGAAACCCCATGAAGGGTCTATCATTTATTTATGAATGGAGAAAACTCATTGGTGTGGTCTTTTTCTATGTATATAAAAACATTGGGGTTGTTTGTGTTACCATTAGCTAAGAAAAATCTCATAGATGAGGTATCTGAAACCAATATGAGAAAACTCTCTTAGCATAGGTCTGTGATATATATGCACTTATTCCTCTCGATTAGAAAACTCTCAAAGGGTAGGTATTTATATTATTATAGGGGTTTCAATAGATTTTTTGATGGTGTTGATCTTGTATATTATAAGGGAACTTCTTAGGGGAATTACCCATTTTTTATACTTCATATTCATACGAGGGTTGGTATGATTATATGTGTTGTCATGGTCATGATGACAAACTTAGAGACACTTAGGCACTATCTAATGCTAATATATTTGATCGGGGTCACAGTACTATGTAACGATGGTGGTTGTATATTTATTTACATTTTAACATTTATTTATTTACTAGTACATGTCACATTCTCATATCACAATATTTATTGGCTATGTATATGGATATATTGGTGGTTCCCTTATGATTTATGGGCTCACACCCTACTCATATTACCACTACACATGGATACACAAGAAAAAATCACTTCTTTCAAGAATGTGGTTAATGAATGATTGTTTTTATGATAATGTAGGGTAGATCATATGAGATAAATATATTGAGGTTTTGGATTATATCAGTGAAGTAAGACGCCCTAGATCTATTTTATTTTATTTTTTCTTTTCTAAATAAATTATTTGTCCAATGGGAAATTATTTTGGTATAACTATATTCTTTTTATCACTATTATAATGGCATGGGACCTTTAATTATTTTTGCATACTCTAATGTTGTTTTTTGTTTCTGATTTTGGTATTATTAAAAAAATGTTTCACAATGACTTGAGAAGGGATGAATTAATTTCATGAATTTTTATCATTAAAACCCAACTTCTATAAAGTAATAAATTATTTAGATCTTATAATATCACAAAGGATAAATAAAATCAATAAAATTAAGAGAAATATGGAAAAAATATAATTTACAGTGGTTCAGGTTACAAAGAAACCCGAGCCCACTCCACCAACACTCTACTCCTCAATTACAGGGGTTTTCACAAGGCCATTCATTTTCTCATGGACTTACAAAATGGGTGATATTTGTTTTCAATTGGTAAATCATTTCCTAAGATTTCATCCAATATCACCTTTTACAGGTCATTTCAATGGTTTTATAATACTTGAACATAATGAGTCATAATCATTACAGAGATGAATATAAAGATTAATACAGGTTCAACACACAGTTACATGCAAAAAATGGAAGATGAATGAGAAACATAAAGGGTGAAACAATATCATTAAAGATCAGTTCTCCAGATACTTTAATTTCAATAGATAATATTTTTTGACAAAATTGATGACCATGGATTGATAATGTATTTGAGAAAGGACAATGTGTGTGTCTATGTATATGAGCCTCTTATATTTCTTATCTTTAATGCATTCTTAATTTCACCTTTTATATCTCCTCATTTGAATTTGAACTAATAAGATTTATTAATCAAATGATCTAGAAAAAAAATAATTTTTATATATGAAGAAACAATATCATAATTAGTGTGTATCCTTATTTCAAAATGTGTAATAAAAAGATATTGTAGGATTTAGTACACTTCATATTCATTGTATGTTACCATTCATGAAAATAGAAACATTAATAAATAATTAATGTCCACATGCAGGTAACATATTTACTAATGTACATAAAATAAAGAGTTTAACTTTTAGAAGATATGGAAATGATTAAGAGTGTATCCAAAAAATACTCTAACTCTAAGGAGAAAATGTGATTCCTCTATATGTTAATTAGATATTTGTAAGATAAATTTCTAGAAGTGAAATTATTTTTTAATAAATCAAGTATTATAAGATAAAATAGATTCATAAAATAATTCACCTATTCGATCATTGAGTTGAAAACATATAATATAATTTTCATATGATGTTATGTTTCATACGGTAAATTATGATCCCTGTAAGAGAAATCTATTTACTATAAATTCTTCTTCTTTGGATTTCTAATCATTAATTATTTTTATTAGACAATTCATCAACACAATGAGTGAAATTACTTATTCTATATGATAATCCTTTTATATTCATCTTGTGTAATATAAAATCTTGTAGCACAAAATAAAATTTTTCAAGGGTGATGATTCTTTCCAAACAATAATTCCTCAGTGTGTAAATAAATTAAGGTTTATAAGGGAAATTCCTTGGGAACATTTTTTATGACAACTCAGCGCATTAAAATGAGATAATAACCATGGATATGATCCTGAAATAGTTTTGAAAAAAATATTATTAAATTAAAATAGCATTATTTTAGTATCAAAGTATAAATTATTTTATGTGATGTGGTGGACCAAAAATATTATATCCAACAATCTCCCCTTTTGGTCATTAAAAACCTGAAAAATCAAATAATCAATAGGATATTACAAATAACAAAGTTGTATATTTTTTTTAAAAAATACCTTAGATTATCCCCCTTCTGTGGCATAAAAAAGGACAATAAAAATAGAGTTAAAATAATTTAATGTATCAGTTTAACATATATTAATCATTTGAATATAAATTAATGAAAATTAAAATATTTTTCAAAATCTTAGGAAATAAATATTCAAAAAATAAAATGATATAAAAATAAATAGAATAATTATAAATTTACTAAATCCTCAAAAGTTTTAATTTATGAGGTGACTAATTAAAATATTGAGATAGGTCATGTGTAAAATAATATGTAAGAAAAGGAACATCATCACATTAACCCCTCAACTCACTAAGTGGGACATAAAATGTGAATTTTCCTCTAATTATAGCTCTATAGTGAGGAAATTCCTTAGATATACTAGCATGATGGCATAAATATACTTCCTAATAACCAGCTAAATGATATTTTTCTATAGAAGAGAACTACATATTCGAGGAAGAAACAATAATAATTTCAGATTTTGGAAGAAGTTTCTAATTTTCCATTTTATACATGGAAGCAGAATCAAATATATATTTTTTCATTATGAGGAAACATGATGGAGATCCAGAATAGTAGGTCCAATAGGTCATCGAACTCATAACTGAAAGAGTGTATCCACACATATTAGGATCATCTTTACAAAATAATTATAGCATTAGTCAAAATAAATAGAAAAACTTTTCCATGACATTTTTAAAAAGGTACTAATGAATCATTAAAAATCTGAATTACCTATGAAAAAAATAATTAACCTTTTATCCCATATGTCTAAATATCTAATAAATTACAACCACTGGTGTTATAGGAAAATAAAACTGTAAAAACCATAGGAATAGCTAAAACTTTTTTTGATTTTTTATCATTGGACCACTATGATAGATCAGTAATAGCACCCTATTTAGACAATCCTAATAATGAATTATAATAATATTTTATTCCAAAAAATAAAATTTATTAAAATTAATCCTCCCATATTTCTATTTCTTATTAAAATAAAGATCATATCCTTCAATGTATTTTTAGTTATTTATTTGAAACTAGAGATATTGTCTTGAACTAATTATCCAATATCCTTAACAACTATTTCAAAATTATAAAAATCCATTCTAGGAAAAATAAAAATAATCCTTATATCTATAGAAAAAATCAATTCTAATTAATTTAATACTCAATGGGTAAATAATTTCACATTATATAGAAGCAATTCTGGAATTGTGAGGGTTATTTTCCATAGATAAAGATTCCAACTTTTATCCCATGGAAGCTCACACAAATGATCATTCCTGAGATGATCCAGAAATAGTAACTCCCAAAGATGCAGCTAAAAGAGATTTTATAATTCTCTTTAGACCATAATGATTTATATTAAAAAGTATATTATATTAAGAATACGGTATTCATTTGATATACTCAAATCGAGACACCAACATCATCTTTACAAAATCCAAATCATCCTTTGAAACTAAATTATGTTTAAGAATATAAATTTTAACACTATTTTATACCAATATAACCTCAAAAATTTTATCTTCAATCATCATTTCATCAAACTGAGACAGAAATCAATCACAACAATTTAAAACATCTATAGTGTGCACCTCATTTCTACAACAATCATCTTCTTTAGGAATAGGATACGTAACTTCCTAATAATATTTTACTTATTGGTTCTCTTCTACTTGATAGGGATAAAAATACACTCTATTCTTTTTTTCTTTTAATCCCTAACAAAACATCACTTTTGGAAATTTCTTATTCCTCCTCTTCTAATACCAGAAACTCACTCCCTATAAAATGAATTGTCTCTCTTCTTATTCACCATTCATCTTCAATGGTTATAAGGATTTAAAACAAAGTAACTACTTAAAACACTATATATATAGTCATTTCATAACAAATGGTGACAAGACTCTTGATAGTCATAGAAAATCCTTCCCTAGTTTTAGAGAATGGAACAACTTACTCTAGTATTGGATTTTGAGGAATCATTTCACCCTAAACTATAGGAGAGATAAGTTTAATTATAGTTGATTTAACTAAACCATGATTCACCACTGATCATGATCTTTGATCAACATCGTTTATTATAACAGTATATTTTGGTAAAATATCATAATATATAACCAATATAACTCTCTATATTCATTCAGTAACAATTACATAATATAATGGTTCGTCAAATTCCACAATAGAAGAAAATTCTTCCAGAGATCCAGAAACTATAATTACTCTGGATTACTCCCACTAAACCTAAGTAGGTTCCTCTTCACCATATTACCTATATATAATGTAAAAGATTTACTTTATAGTGAAACTCTATAATTATCCACTTCACATTAACAATCCATAGTTATGATTTTTTAACCCATGAAAATGATATTACATAACATCATTTAACGGAACTCTTATTTTTACAAAAAAAATGAGGATAAAAATAATTCTAAATGGATTGGAATTAATAGACTTTTAATTAACATGAAACATATGTTTCATGATATATTTTTCTATATTGACATTCTTATTCATAAAAATTATTTTCATCAAGGAAATATATTCAAATAGGATCTTATCAAACTCACTAACTCATTGAGTTATTGTAGATTAAATGATGTTTAAAAATCCTTACTTTCAATATTAAGGGTTTTCAAATCCATGTTCTACATATCCAAAAATAAATTTAGTGAATTCATAATCTCATTATGGATTACCTCATAAATAATAAAAATATATTTTTTGACGTTGAAACAACCCTCATGAAAACACGACAAAACACCATTCACTTCAACCAAAGACATTGATAGATATTTCTAATTCACAAATGATGTGACTAGGACTTATTTATCTCAAAAATTAATTTCCACATGATAATAAAATTTATATATATATTTCTCAAAAAATAACACTTTCCACTTATATTCATAAAAATACATCCATTTTTAAATTTTTATGACTTTATTTATTAGCTTTTACATTCCGTCCAATCAGTTATAATCTAAAACAATCCCACTGAGGACCTAAATCAATTTCCTTATTCTATTTAAAATAATATTGTTAATATTATATTAATTCTTTGATTTTCCTGTGATCAATGGATGAAAGGGAATCTAGGATCATTTATTGAGGGTATAATGTGTTTGGGATTAATGTAATAAATCCCTGATGTTTATAAGGGTTTTATTTTTTCATGTGAATACTGATTTACACTCTTTATATTTAAATATATATATATATATTAAAGGTCACTTATAGTGACTTGAAAAACTAATCATAACAAACAAGAAACATATCAATTTATTATATGTCAAAAAATAAAATATATAATCTGAATACAAAACTAGAGATAAATCAGACAGATTAACAAAAAATATTTTTCTTTTTAAAAATTAGAAAATACTAAATTAGAGTTAAATCAATTGAAATAAAATAATAAAAATTTTATTTGATAAAATTAAATCGATCAATAGGGAGTCACTTTGTGAAAATATAATCAAATTGATTTTCTGTACCATTGAATTCCAATAATATATGCAAATTTTATGATTGATATCATCATAACTGAGGCATTAAATCCATAAATTTTTTTTGGAATGGTTTATTAGATATTTTGAAATATTGATAGCCCTAGTGTTATTACATTTTGTTAGAATATGATCAAAATCATATCCAAAATCCATTAGGGTTTCTTTAATCTACAACACTTTTGTACAACAACTAACAACATTAATGTATTCAATATCTATAGTTGATTATGAAAAAGAGAGATGTTTCTTACTAGACAGTGAAACTAAATATTTTTTTAAAAATAATATATTCCTAACGTAGAAATGAAATCTGGTATAGAACAACAAACATTAGCTTCTGAATATGATGTTAAATCAATCATAAAGTTTTTTGTAAAAATCAATGATAAATAAATTATTCCTTTTAAATATCTTAAAATTGTTTTGTTAGATATTAAATGATATTATTTTGGGTTTTATTTAAATCTAAACAAGAGAAATACTGAAAACATATTGTTTTGTGTACTTTTTTGAGATAAATTATGCTCTTAATTATTCCTCTATCTAGATTATTTTCAATTAGTTTTCCGGCCACATCCAGGTGTAAGATAATATTAAAACATATATGATTTTAAAAAGTATTAATATTTTTGTTTTAAAAACTCTTAAGTAAATTGAGTATATATTTTCATTGTTTTGAAATATTTCAAAAATATATATATTTGAAATCTAGGAATATAGTTTAACTTACCACTCATGTTAATATCCTTTTCTTTTTTTATAAGTTTTGAAAAGTCACTACAAATTTTTTTTTTGTTTTTTGAAACCAAAATAACATCATGAACATAAATATTTACAATTAAAGTATATTTTGATAAATCCTTCCAAAAAAGAGTGTGTTATTCCAATCCCATAGCAAAACCATTTTATAAAAGAAAATAAATTAAGCATCCATTCCAAGCATAAGGGGCTTTCTTATAACAATAAAAAACATTTTTAATATCAATGAAATAATTTTTAAAAGGATGGTATCCAAAACCAGGAGTATTTTCAATATAAGCTTCCTCTATTAAAAATTAATTTTGAATGGAATATTTTACATTCATATGATTAAATTTATAAATCATATGAGATTGATATTATAAAAGTATTCTAATGGATTATAATATAGAAATGGGGGAAAAGATATCCACATAATCTATTCCTTCTACTAAATTATAAAATTTTATAACAAATCAATATTTATTACAATTGATCACACCTTGTTCATATTTTTTTTAATTAAATAACCATTAATTTCCAATAATAGGATAGTTGAAGGGTCAATCAACTTGTTCTCAAAGACGGTTTATCTTGAATCGGTCTTTAGGTTCTTACATAGAAATGACCCAATTTTTATCGTCTAGGTATTTTTTTGTGGTGTTAGGTTCATGCTAATAAATAATGGTATAAAATTAAGGAATACTTCCTACACTTATTTTAGTAAAAAATATCACATTTATGTTTTCTGTAATAGTATCTAAAGGATTAATTTTAAAGGTTATATGTTTTCTAAGTTTTATAATTTCAGTTTCATTAGTTCTTTTACATTTATGATAATATTTTTCATAATTATGTACTAAATCATCATCTTTTTTATTCTCAATAAGAGTTTAATTTCTCAAATTATTCATTGAATCACATATGTCATCAAATTGATTTTTTTTATCAAAACGATAAATGATGTTAAATTTCACATGAATAGATTCATCAAATATCCTTGAATTTTTGTTAAAATATCTATAGGATTTACAAGTATTAGAATATCCTATGAAGATTCATTTTTTATCCTTTGGATCAAATGTTACATGATTATCCTTGGTTTTCAAGATATAAACATTCCATTAAAAACAATAAATTATCCAACATGTTGTGTTAATAATATCATCCAAAAATAATTGGCCATTATATATTAATATAAAAAATTTCTATAATTTTATTATTTTGTCATATTACCCCTTTAAATAACACCATTAATTTTTGATATTCTAGTAGTTGAAAAGGTTTATTATTATACCCCATATTCTCTTCTTAAAGACATAATATAGGAATAAATTTCATTTTATACTAGTTTGAAAATGAAATGACAAGGAATAAAAAAGCTTCATTTTTATGTATCAAGAAATATACCAACACAAATATTGAAAAATCATAAACCAAAACATAAACAAAAAAACATACCACCTAATCATGTTATTAAAGAAGGCTATAACATATAAATGATGATAATTTCTATAGTTCTAGTAGTTAAACTTGTTTTAATTATTTAAAATATTTTTTTGTTTCTTTCTCATTTAGAATGCATCACATATTTTCTTTTTCACTAATTTATTTTATAGAAAATCAGAAATGGAATTTCTGTTGGATAAAATTCTTAGGGAATAAAAATTTAAATTTCCAAGACTACTACGATTGGTCTATGATTCATCAATTTTATTATTCAAATAATTTATATTTTTTCAACACAAATAATAGATATATAAGGTAAATACATTTTCAGTTATGGGTATTTTAATTTTAAATAACATATTCTTAAAATTAAAATCTAAATTACTAGAATAATGGAATGATAATTCATTATTAAAAAGTTGAAAATATTTATATTGATGTGATTTAATCCTTCATCATAATTTACATTACTGATGATGGTTGATTGAGGATCTCCAACTAAACAAATATCAACTATCTTTGCATTGTAATTTTCACCAAATGTTGAATTTCCTCAATCAATCTTAAAAAATTATTGAAATTTTGAAAATCCCCATTCATATATGATGAACAAAAAAAGGCCATAACTGAATTTTTTTTATAAATTTTTATGTGGTTAGTTCCCTTTAAAACATATCATGAAAAAAAATTGGTTACCAAATAATCATAGGTATGGAATTGTTATCTAAAAAATATTTGGGTATCATAATCAGCATACATTTTACATAATTTTCAGAATTATACTTAAATAACTTTGTAGATATAACAGAATTATTTATTATAAAAAACTAAGGGATTATTATGGAATAATAAATTTCCGATTGACCATTTCTTCTATAATTAATGTATGTGGTATTAGATATATTTATATTTTTTCAATGAGGAATATAATTATTTTTATACAGCTTGGGATTTTAATCATCACTTCCCATGCCATAATTTTTATCATTATTTTTATTATTTCCTTGGATTTTTTTAAATATCTACTCCCTTAGTAAAAACAGTATCATAATCAGTTATATTTTTTTCTGTAATATATAATTTTTTAATTTTTTTTGTCATAAATTGCACAACTAGAAGAAAACATATCTAGTCTAACATTGAGTTCAATTTTTTGTTTAAATATTATTTTTGACTGATAGAGGAATCATATTATGTCTTTAAAGACTTGTTATTTCTCATCACGGTCTTCTAATATATAAATTACCTCAATCAATTTTTTATGAGATCAATTTTTAGGGTCAAATTCAAATGAATATTAATAGGAAGAAATTACCTCATCATTTTATGTCATAAAGAACATGTTTTCCTTATGATTATATACTTTATATTTAGAATTATAATTAAAGTCATTACTAGAGTCCTTATGGGAACTTAATGTATCCTTCATAACGTTCTTCTCTTTATTCTTATACACAATAATTTTTACGAAATTATTTTCAGACATAATATTTTCTTCATATTGTGGGAAGTATGTATTGTTGTGTCCATGCTTATTATACTCATAAAATATATGTTCATTGGAATTTTCATTAAAAAATTTTATTGTTTAAGGATTTTTTGAATCATATCCCCTTATTGTGGGTCTTTTTAATATTCTTTGAAAATTTAATAATCACGTCACTTGAATATGAATTTATTGAATTTTCTTCATCTTGTGAGAATTAAAATTATGTCTTCTTGTTTTTGTTTTCATCATTTGAAGAATAATTATATTAAATAATACTTTTCGTATTTTATCATATTATTCTCTCTTTCCTCAGCTTCCATCTTAGCTTTGTACATCATATATTATAGTCTCAACCCTTACATTAATATCTGATGCAAAAAACATAATATTTATGTTTTTTGATTTGATACTAATAAACATAACCCCATTTTATCCATTAAAATCATAAAATAAAAAATTGAAATATTCTATCACATACATACTGAAGGATATATTAGGTTTATAGTCTTAGATAATAAGGACGCACTCTTCCAAAATAAAACCATTTTCTTTAAGTGCTTATATTTTCCACTATTCCATGATTTTATTTTTCTCTATTAATTCATCATTATTATTCATACTCATCCTTTAACTCATTGGAAATAAATTTGAAAAAATGGTATAAACACAAAACTCCGATTAATGGACATATACAATTAATAAAATAAATTGGTTGGTCCATTTCAAAACATGAGATCATATACGATATTTTACCATTAACATAATAATCTTTAAACTGAAATAACAATTTCCTTCACACTAAAAAGACATTAATACATGAATATTTTAATAAACACTTTATAAGAAAATATAATGAAAAACCTATAATCTTGAGGGTTTAATATTAAACATATGTACCTATGAAAAACATTTTCTTAAAAATATACCTATTACTCTTAAAGGTAATAATAATTATTCTAAACAAAAAATAATTATCTTACCATATGAAATAATAAAAATTCCATGAAAAATCACTAGAAATAATATAAAATTAATGTAGGTTACTTGGTATGTCATCTTCATTGAAGCCTTTAACGATCCCTTATTTGAACCCTTAAAATTGATTAATTCCAATATATTTATCCTTAAAGAATAATCATACCCAATGCATTAGAGATCTATATCAGACTGAACCACCATTATAAAAAATTTAAAAGGTCCATACCATTAATAAAATACAAAAAAATATTTCATTTCCACAATCAAACACAAAAAATATTCTTTTGAGCCCATAATCAAAACATTTCCATATATTGATATATTTGTTTCCCATTAAAACACTATTTTTTAAAATAAAACAAACATTAGAAAAGTAATAAGGGTTTTTATTTTAATATAATATAAAATAAAATAAATTAACCCAAAAAATTAATTTTTGTGTCTGTGGGAAAATATTTTGTCTTCATATGATTTAAAATAGAACATTCATTTTTCTTTTTATAAATAACATCAAAACATATCTTATAAAATACATAAAAATACTCCTTTTAAAAACTATTTATATAAAATTAAAATAGACATAAAATGTAGTTTATAATTTATTTATATTAATATAAATACATCCTATAATGTATTTCTAGATTATTTAAATGGTAGAAAATATATACAAAAATAAATCATCAAAACATTTAGAATGATGTTTAATGGTTTATTTTCTCTTATGTCTTTATATATTTTGTACCAATGAAACATTAAAGTAATTAATATTTAATGAAATATTAAAAACATTAATTTTTATATAATTAAGATAAAAAACTTATATAATAGAGTCTATACACCACACAAAATAATGAATTCAGTGAAAATAGCCTAAGTCTCAATGAATGGGAATTAACAATAGAAAAGCCATACCTTAAATATTTTCTAGAATTGTAAATTCATTAATTCTTGGATAATAAAAATTATATTAGTTATTTAATTGAATAAGATCCATTTCAATTTTCATTAAATTAAAAATACCCATTTTGTTGTGATTATGACCATGTTTAATTTATTTACCTAATGAATTAAGTTTATATTAGACGTTTTGATGACATTTGGTACATAATAACAGAACAAATTCGGTAGGATGTCTATTTTAAAAAGAAATAATTTTTAAACATAGTTTTAAAATTAATAATGAATTTTTTTTATAATTTTTATTCCTTAAATACAATTGCATAACTATCCATTAAATTCGTACATGAAAAAATCATATCACTTCGTGGAAGTGGTAGTCCACTTGTGTGCACGAACGACGTTATAATTTTTTAATTGATGGAAATCTAAGAAAATATATGATATATTATATTTAAATAAATATAATTATTTTATAACTGTATTATATATTAAATGAATCTTTCATAAAAACCATCCATGTTAGGTGGTGATGAAAAACAGAACACATTTCTTTGTGGAGGTGTTAATCCACACATATGTATGAGCAATGTTTTCATTTCCCATAGGTAGAAAAGGAGATAAAAAATGGATGTGAAATTAACATAATAATATATAATTATATATAATATACTAATGTTATTACATAATTATTATAAGGATATAATTGAAGGACTTAGAAGAACGAATAAAAAGATATAATTTGGTTTAGAGTTATACCTTCTTCTTTAGAAAATCTCCCTTAGATTGAGCTTAAGGACTTTGGAAAAGAGGTCTATGGTCTTACTAATGTCTTGGTAATGTGGTAATTATATTTTATAGTAGTTATTGGGTATATTTTTTATAGAAAACCAACTCTATTTATGTTTGAATTTGTTTAAATGACTCCCTTTTATAGACAAAAACCAATGGTGTTTTTGGAAATATCTAGCCTTTAATGGTAAATAATGTGACTATAAAATCTGAGATGGATTAAAAATGGTCATGGGACTAAATTTCAGACAATATTAAATCCTAATTATTTTTTATGTAATTTTAATTACTTTAAAATCAATTAATAAAATATTTTTATCATAAAATAATCTTAAACCCATTTTCATTATTATAATGTTATATGGACATTTAAAATAACATGAAAACCAGAAATTTTAAATATAATAAATATATTATACCTTAAACATATTATACATATAATATTATTTGAATATTTATACTCAACTAATTGTTATAATTTTTAATATTTTTAAAATCTTTTACTAAATATTTCATATGTTTTCCTAAACACTGCGCTATAGCGCTGTAAATGTTTTAGATAATTATAATTAATTTTAAATTTAAAAATAAATTAATAAAATAATAATAATTAATTTTAATTCATATTTACTATTTAATTTCATTTAGTATGTATATTTAATCTCATATGATTCATGAAAACTTATTTAATATATTATTTCAACTTTTCTCTACATTGCAAGAACTGCACAAGAATTTTGATATGTTTTTGGTTATATACCTCCATAATTAATAAATATTTTTTCAAATAATAAATTAAGAATAATATTAATTTATTAATCATATAAAAGTATTATTAATTATTAAATATTATCTTTATGATTTTATATTTCACATTCCCATTGTCGTGCTAGCATTGTGTCGGCATTGAAACTGATTTTCATATTTATCATGAAATAAATTCTAGTATACATTTTTTAAATTTTTTTGTATTATATTTATATTATATTATCACAAATGATTCGTAACATATGTTTCATAAATATTTCATTCCATCTTTTTTTCCAAGCGATATTATAAAATATCTCGTATTTCATAAAAACATTATTTTTACTATTCAAAAAAATTAAATTATTCAGAAAAATATCAAGAATTTTTTATAGGATAAATTGTAATTAATTATTTAAAAAAATTATTCAATTTTATAAATTTCAGATAATATAATTTCCAGAAGTTAATTTTAAAATAAACCCAAAAAAACCTGATCACAAACTGTTTTCAAGAAAAATGTATTTTTAAGTATAAAAAGTTTTTAAAAAAAATTAAGCATAATGAATTTTTAAATAAAATTAATTATAATATTTTTAATTGAAATGAATTAATGTATTTTTAAAACTAATTCAAAACTAAATGTCACATTGTGAATACTTGAAAATAAATCAATGTTTTATATAAAATCTTTATTTTTCACTATTCACTAAAAAATTAATATTTTGAAGATAATCCTATAATTTCACCCTAAGGTATGTTTGGTATAATGATTTCAAAAATGGTTCCCATTTATCAAATATATTTTCCAAACGTTTTAGAAATTAGATATATTAAACACTAATAGAAAGAGATATAAACCATTTTTAATAAAACATATTTTTGAAGCATAAAATGAATTTACTAAAAATTGAGTACTTATTTATTATGCATTAATAAAAAGAATAGGAATATTTAATATATATTTTATACATATTTTTCATAATTTTTTTTATTTGTATTCAAACCTTCCAATTTAATATCATGTTTATAATGGTCACATTTAAATAGTAATATTTTTATAGTATATCACAACTCTTTTAATGCTTTGTGTTGCGTATTAAGAATTGTATAATGCATAGTGTTATATTAATCTAAATATTTTGGGTATTACATTATACCACCATAAAAGAATTATGTCCTCACAATTTTATCTCTTTCCTCATAAAAGGGTTTAAAAACGTTTTTTATTGTGATGGCCCAAACCCTCATGATCTATCCCTTTGCCAAATTCTTGGATCCTAAGGGGTCGCACCTCGTTCGGTGCGACCCATCGGCATGACCGATCAGTGCGACCTATCGACACGACCGATCGGCGCGACCGATCGGCGCGACCGATTTTTGTGACCTATCAGCGTGACTGATCAGTGTTACCCAGCCTTGTCGGGTTTTCCTTCTACAGGTTTTCACGTAACGCCTATATTAGGCCTTTTTGACCTTCTAAGGCTTTTCAAGGCTGTTTTTAACCCATAATTAATATCTAAAAATCCCGAGAAACCTCCCTATTAAATAACAATTAATTCAGTCGTGTGTAACCACCCAACCGCGTGGGGAACCATGATTTGAATTTAAAGCCACTCAATTCTCATGTCCCGTAACAACAGGATCTTATCTATATATCAGACGGTAATTTCTTCTTCCTTATTTTCCCACTTGGCTGGCTTCCTTTCTTCTTAGTACGTTTGGAGCTCCTGACGCCCCTCCCTTGCAAGTCACACATCCCTTGTTCTTGGCGCGTGGAGAATAACATCAAACTTTTATCAATCAAGTAGGGATTTTCTCCTTCATCTCTCCTTTCTTTCTATCATGTGGGGTGGGAATGCTTTTGTCTCTGTGGAGATTTCTGAAACCGAACTTAATGAAGATAATGAACAGGCCTATAAAGAATGAAAAGGGGGGTGTGATCAATGTTCTGATGTACTCATTATGTTGTTATGTGTTGTGAATTGTACGAGCCTATGCTCACTAAAAATCATGGCCATTGGTGGTATTTCTCTGTGCACTAATGAACCTCGGTTCTCCTAGTTGTTTAAATAACCATAACATGGAATTGGTTAATTACGTATACCCGGTTTAATAAATTGAAAGCACCAGGATCAACCCCTTTTCTGTGATAACCCCGGTTAAAGCACAGTGGACTTGAAAACATGGACTGTGTTAAATCTTTTAAATCCGAAAATACCTGCATGGGCCTACCTTGTGTTGGTGGTAGTGGTTGGTTTTTTCTTTCACTGGTTGTTTTCTTGGGCGATATGGGTGGGGATTGGATCCCCTATTCTTATTCTTTTGTCGGTTGTGAATTTGAGGTTGTGTTTACTCTGCTTATATAATGAATTGGGGTGGAATCCTCTATTGTTGAGAAATTGTTGGCTCCCGTATTTTGGGGACATGGGGCTGTATCTCGGGGTTTTCTTTGGTTCCAGTACTTTGATGTATCTCACATATCCCTTTGTTTTTGTGACTTTACAAGAGAACCGGGTGTGAATGTTTAAGTTTTTGTTTGACTGTATTCTTTCTCTGGCTTGTTGTTTTGCCTATTAATTGCCCAGTAGTGTAGAATTCACCTAAATGGGGTTACTTGAATTTGAAAACAGGAACAGTTTAAATGGGAATTGGTTTTGGAAATGAGTTGTGGCTTGGCTATGAGTGTCGTGCTGTTCTTTCATGAATGAATAGTAATGGGGGTGTTTCTGCTTAGGTTTTGGAACCCCTAGGTTGGGATGAGTGTTTGTTACCTATACATATATCTATAGCTTTTATGTTTTTTATGCTCACCCCACCCAAGTTGAGCATTTAGTGCCGAACACCCCATTTCATGGGGAGGGTGTTTTTCCCAACACTTCTATGAGTGGCTGGTTATTGGCTCCTTTTCATCTCCCTTTCCCGAATATCCCAGACTCTTTAGGAAGGATGTGATGGCATGAAGTCCATTATTTAGCCCAAGAATCATTGGGCAGGGTAGTTATGGTGGCTGGCCTAGGTGTTTGCGGGCAGGTTGTTTCCCAAGTGGCTTAGGGATGAGGCCCATGTGTTTTCGGGCGTGGCAATAATTGTTCTAACCCAGGTGTTTGTGGGTATGGTTACACGTGGTGGTTATGGCCCAGGTGTCTATGGGCAGGATAGTTGTTCTGGACGAGGTGTGTGTGGGCGGGGTTTGGCAGTGGGACTGTGGTGGGGTTGTGCCCCAGGTGTGTGTGGGCATGGTTTGGTAGTGGGAATGCGGTGAGAATGGCGGGATTGGTTCGATGCGTAGGATGTCTTTAATAACCAGTGGGAAAGTGGCATGGGGTACCCAAACATCTATGTGCTATTACTTTAATATACTTTACTTGACTTGCGTTATTTGTGGAGTGTTCCTTGGTGAGGTTTGGGTGGATAGATTTTCCTTGTTGGGTGTTTTGTTATCTCTTTTTCCACGAGACATTAGAATGTCTCCTCACTTGTACATGAGAGTCTTTGGTTTTCCCTACTGAGTATACTTGTATTCTAACCCTATGTATATAAAACTAATTTCCAGTTTCCAGGAGGACTTGTTGGATCGTGCGGGACCGTACTAGCTCGGACCATTGCGGCAGTTGTTTTAGTTGTCTTCCTTTTCTTGATATCTTTTTACTTTTGGAGTTTTGTGGATTGTATATTTTACCTTTGAACATTCATATGGGAATGGTTTGATTTCATCCATACTTTCCCTTTCAGTTTTGGTGTTGTGGGATTAACTATCTTATATCCCAATCTTATTAAAATAAAAAGGGTAATGCCTTCAATTTAGTGTGTGATTTTATACCCTTGGTGCTAGTTGCCACTCCGGGACCTATTGAAGGTGGGGCTCGGGGGTCATTATCTCTCCTTCAACTTGAAGAGGGAAGGGTATGGCAATCTGATGTCCCTTCCCTCCTCTTGGTGAAGGTGGGTCATGACAGAATGGTATCCGCAGGGAGGTTGGTGTTGAGAGATAGGATGGATTCTGGAGTTAGGCACAGTGAGGATTGCATGGGATGGTAGGGTAACAATGTTGGGTGACCTTGGTACGTGAATTAGGCCAGGGAAGACCGGCTAGGAGATGGAATTTTAGCCCCCCCCCCCCCGGTGATCTGATGCAAGGACTCTAGACCTACCGAATGACCAAGTGAGGCTACACTGATTGCGGGTTAGAGACCATAGGAAAGGTACATGAATCATAATGACTTGTGTTCTCTTGTTTCTGGGGTGTTTTGTGAAATTAAAATGATTAAGAAGTTTAAGGAAAATTTAAGAACAATATTCTACACTACTTGGGATTAGGCAATCTTTGTTTACCTTGCAGCTATGGAACCTGGGAGACAACCACGAGTTGTGCGGGCGATCGAGGTCCAGGAGGTTGACTCGGCTGACCGAAGGAGGGCTGACCGAGAGGAGTAGGATGATCTATGGAAGAAGAGGCTTCATGCCTTCCAGCGACAGACCCCCGGGAAGTATGAGTGAAGCACCTCAGATATACAGATGGAGAGCTAGATCGAGGAGCTAGTGTTAGCTTTCGGCTTGATTCGAGCTCCAACAGAGTATTGGGTTTCTTTGGTCGTCAGCCAGATTTGGGGAGCAGTGCGTCAGTGGTGGATGCTTTATCTAGGGGAAAGGAATGAGGTTGATATTGCGTGGGATGATTTTGAGAAGGAGTTCTGGGCGGAATTCTTCTCTTCCATGATGAAGGCTGATAAGAGGCAAGAGCTACTCTCCCTCCAGCAGGGGAGTATGTTAGTAAGAGAATTTGTAATCAAGTTCAAGGATCTCCTTCTCTTTGCTCTGGACCCTTTTCCGGATGAGGAGTCTTGGGTGACACGTTTAGAGGAGGCACTCCGACCTTCTCTTCAGTACGTTATTACCCCCTTCAACCTACCTACATACTTGGAGGTATAGAAGAATGCTGAAGTGGTGGAGAGGATGCACATTCTAGGAGGTGTATCACGAGAGGGGATCCAGTTGGGATCATCGAAGGGGAAGGACGTCAACAGAAGGCCTCCAGCATCAGGGCCCTCTAGGTTCTGACCAGCAGGGAGTAGGACGCAGCAGTTCCAGTTCCGGTCTCCCGATCCTCGCCCCTTCCCTTCGGGCCTGGGACTGAGGTGCTTCGTCTATGGCAGCCATGGGCACCTTCGGAACCAGTGCCCGGGTAGAGTATAGTACGGAGGCAGTGGGCAGGCCCAGCACCCACCTTAGTAGTAGCTCCCATCTAGGCCCTTTTAGTAGCAGCAGCAGGGGCAGCGAGCTCCCGCTCCTCCGAGGGTAGACGTTGTAGGAGGAGGCCGCCCCCAGGGCGCTCCTCAGGGACCTCGACCAGGGCATGCCTGGGGAGGCGGTCGATAGCCGAGGGGCAGAGGAGCTAGGCGTGGGTTGTTGCACGCCGCAGAGGCAGCAGTTCCAGTAGAGCGAGAGGTCGTTCGAGGTACGATCAGCTTGTTTAGTACCCTTGTGTATGCCTTGTTCAATACAGGAGCTTCACACTCCTTTGTTACACCCAGTCTGGCCCACGCTCTGGGTTTAGACACTTAGAGACATCCAGTGCCCCTGGTGCTGAGCACACCAGTCGGAGGTCAGACCGACTTGTTGTATGTTTGTCAAGGATGCAGACTGATGATAGGGCCACATCAGTCAGTCAGGGATATCCTTCTGTTGCAGATACAGCCATATGATGTCATCCTAGGCATTGACTGGTTATTCTCTGTATGTGCCGTCATTGACTGTTTTTGAGGAAGGGTTGTGTTTTCAGACTTGGGTGGCCGACGAGTGAAATTCATCGGTGAACGGGGTGGCCAGAAAAGAAGCAGGCAGGAGGAATTCTTCCTCTTCGTGTTAGCTGAGCTATCAGTAGAATCGGTGGATGCTGAGATGGTGGAAGTTACAGGGATCATCAGTGACTTAATGGATGTCTTACCTAATGAGGTGAATGTAACAGCCTGAGATTTTATGAAAAATATTCTTTTTAATTTCATTAATGTCTTGTGTTGTACGCTATACCAAAAGGAGCTTGCACAACACGCATCCTTGACTTGCCTTTCATTACACGCAATCGCGACCTTCCTCGATAGCGTGTATAGTATGCAATAACGAGTTTCACTAAACAACAATATGCTATTAAAATATTATTAAAACTAGCCGTTACGAATAGTAATAACCACTTTTTAAAATTTTGTAAATTTTATTTTTCAAAATGGAATTCATTTTTGGATTCATAATATATAAATTAGCTTAGGGTGAAATTTTGGTGATTTTCGGATAACTTTCATATTTTGATGAATAGTGAAAATTACTAAATTTTAATTAAAAACAACTTTTTCAATCGAAATAATTAATAGTGATAAATAATTAATTTGAGTGGTTTTAAAGTATATTTAGAATATATTTTTACAATTTAATACAATTTTGTTCATTGGATGTAATTTCACATTTAAACCAGACATAAACAAGTGTCAATCTTTTGATAGTTATTATCTCTTAAGAACACGCTATTTGTTTTGACGACGGAAATTAATTTTTAAATTAATTAATTCAACTGATATGTTTTGAATTTGGTAAAATAGAAATCATTTTTGAGTACATAATATCAAATATATCTTAGGCCTAATTTTTGGTATTTTTTTGAAAACTTTCAATTTTTGATGAATAGTGAAACCACTAAGTGGTAGTTAAAAAAACTAAATTTTTCATAAAACATAATTTTACCGCTTCTATGAGTGGAATTTCAAAAATCAGAGAGACACGGTTGATGTCAGTAAGTAAAATGTGGTTGAATGAGATAAAAATAATTTTTTGGAGAATAGTAACTTTTTACTTTTTTTATCGCGGTTAATAGTAAATAGGTTAACTCAGGGTAAATATGATATTACTATTACCCTAACACATGTCCTAATTCTATTGGATAAGTGTAATTCGACCAAAAACAACCTTATGAATATAATATGACCATTTAGGTCCACTTGGATTAGATTATGACATTTAATATTATTTTATTTAATGAATAGTTAAAATAGTTAAAATCAAAGTTTAATAACTAATAAAATTTTAATATGGGGTTATACATAAGATAAATTCGACTATAAATATTAATTATAAAGATAAAAAGATTTCCTACATAATTATAGTTGATTTATAGTTTTTAGACATTAAATAAATTAATTTATTTATGACACAACGATGATGCAGTAATTACCCTTTTAAGGAAATGTTAACATAATTGATGTTATAAATGCTCAAATAAATGTAATTTGAGACTTTTTATGAATTCCACTAATTTTATAGGTTACTATGATATATTAGTGTTGATTTAATAAACTTGGTTCGAACATATAATTCTGTTATGACTTTCACAAAAATCATATATCAAATTGTGTCAAAATTGACACAAAATAGTTTTTAAATCAAATATTATATTATTAATTGTTATTTTATTCCTAAAAATCTAAGGTTCGGCCAAATGACTTAGATAAGGATATATATATTAATAATAAACAACTTGGGGTTCGTTTGGCATGTTATAGTATGTGTATTAACCATATAGTGTAAGAAAACAAAAAGACACGGTAAAAGTTAAATTATTTAACTTAGAGTTAAATCTAATTGATAAGGTTAAAATAATAACCTAAACTTGTCAAAATACTATTGGTTGATAGGATTTAGACCCATCCCCACTTTACCTTCGAAATAAGATCCTTTGGAACCATTATAAACTGATTTTGACTTTAATATAAAATAATATTTTGAGATATTCCTAAGGTGCCCCTCTCCTCCCTTATAAAAGGGCACCTCCTCCCCCTCCTCCTCACACCAATTTGAGCACTCAAGCTCGGCCAACCCCTGCCAAAATCCCTTCTCCACTTCCCTAGAATAATCCTAGAGGTCCTGGTCTTCTTCAAAGACCAATCTTTGTTCCCTAAGTGGAGGATTCAAAGAGGCGTTTAAAAGAAGAGGTAATATCCATTACCGATCTTTTCAATTTCTTTCTTCTTCAACTTCTTCTTCTTTAGTTGTTTCATGATAAAGTAATAACATCAGTATTACTTACATACTGATATCTTATTATAAATATTAAACAACCCTAATTCACCTTCTATCCATCCTACGGAAAAATGAAATCACCGCACGTGCGTACGTACGGAATACCGTCTCCACGCCGTGGTGTAATCTATTTTCCACCATCACCTTACAAGGATGGTTATAATGGTGTAATGAGTAACTATATATAATTATTATAAAGTGATATTGATACTGAAATAGTATAAATACACTTAAATACAATTCCACGATCATGGGAACAATATCATCGCTCGTGCGTACGTACGGAATACCGTCTCCACGATGTGATGCGACTCGTTCTACATGATCATCATTACATAGTAATTATATAAATGAATTGAATGAATAAATATGATATATGTTACACTAATACCATTATGGATATAAGGTATCTATAACCTTAAAAGAAGAATAAGAATTTATTCGGCAAAACACGCATAAGAACAAAAGGCAATAAAGACCCAAGTAACAAGTAACAATGAAATATTACTAATAAGAAGCTAAGAATATGACCATATATGATATCATATCAATATGTATGATTCTGTAATACATAAATAACAATATTTAAACCATTATACAGGAGCTTCGGACACGTAAAAAGCAAATCGGACCTAAGGTAAGGGAAATATCACAATCTCATTTTTATCCGAGATTGTTTATACTTTAGTATTTACTGGGGTGTATTTTATCATCCGCATCCATGTTTCCTCAATATGTAATATTATTTCTATTCACTTACAATTGTTTAAATCCTATTTTACCCTTCGGTTAGTTTTTAGTAAAAGATATGAAAGGAATCTTTTGTCGTTTTTCGTACGAGGTACTTTTTTTGACTTTTCCGACAAAAGTACAAGAAGAATGTTTTTTTTAACTTATACGGCATGAATGGATTTTTAAAACATTATTTCCAAGAAGCTTCCCTTACAAGTTTTCAAGTTTATTTTTAATCAACTTCTTTTAGTTTAAAATTGTATGACATTTTAAGAAAGGAAAAGTGTTTTTGAAGTAGAAAGGATATTTTCCTCAAGAATGAAGTTCAAGTGTTTTATTAAAATTATTTTCCATCTAAGATAATAAAGGGTTCTGTTTTTATCCCTATTATTACATTGATTTGATTATGTTGTGATGGGATTATTTTTATGAATTCCTTTATCTTATATGAATTGTTTTATGATGTCACGATGTTTAAGATTCCCATTTTTATTACATGGGTTATGAGATGATGTATGATTTATGATTTTGTGGCACACATAAGAATGGTATAATTATAAGATGGGTGGGACCTATATATTTCTCCAATGCATTGGGTAAAGATTTTTTATCTCATGAGATAGACATGGTTGGAACGGTAGGTTATACCGGTTCAGGGAAACATGACTGAAACGAGGGTGACTCGGTTCAGAAAGGGACTTTGTCCACTAAGATAGTCTTGGAAATGAGTCTTGACTAACAAGAAATGATTCTCTATGATTATGTGTGTATGCCACAAAGTTTAATGTTTTAAGTTATGATTATTGTGATTACATTTCACTTCCATGACTTATCCCATGTTATGAAATTATGCCCTCTTTTGTAGGTTAAGATTTCCAAAATGTTATGTTCTTATGAATATGATGTGATTGATATTTCTTTTGTTTACCCTTACTGAGAATTTGAGCTCACCCTTTTATGTTTTCTTTTCCCCAGGATATAAATAAAGGTTTTAGGTAAAAAAAATAAGATCTTTATGGGAGATGTTGAAGATCTTTCACCACGATTAGAATATTTTATTCCAAGTTTCCAAAGACACTAAACTATTACGATCCTTGTGTGTGTGTTTTTGTTATGTACTAAGTATTCCACAAAAGTAATGTAATGTCCATGTACGTCAGGATTCGGGTGTCTACAGTGATGACTCTACCCCCTCGACGAGATATCAAGTTTGGGATAGACTTGCAGCCATGTGCACATCCGATTTTGATGGCTCCCTACCGGATGGAAACTTTGGAGCTACGGGAGTTGCAGATTCAGATTGACGATCTGATGAAGAGGGGTTATGTCTGACCAAGTGTGTCACCGTGGGGTTCTACAGTCTTGTTATAAAAGAAGGAAGATGGTGGTCTCAGGTTGTGTATAGACTACAAGTGGCTGAATCAGGTGAAAATCAAGAATCTCTACCCTCTTCCGAGGATAGAAGATCTCTTTGACCAACTCAAGGGGGGGCATGATGGTTCTCGAAGATCGACCTACGGTCTAGATATCATCACTTGAGGGTGAAGGATGGAAAAATTCTGAAGACTACCTTCAGGTGCAGATATGGTCACTTTGAGTTTGTGGTCATGTCGTTCGGCGTTACAAATGCTCCAGTTGTGTTCATGGGGATTATGAACTCCGTCTTCCGGGAGTATCTGGATCGGTTCGTAGTAGTGTTCATCGATGACATCCTGATCTATTCAAGATTAGAGGAGTATCACGCTGAGAACTTGAGGACGGTTTTGGAGGTCCTCTGACAGCACCAACTATTTGGGAAGTTGTAGAAGTGCAGGTTCTGGACGCGAGAAGTGCACTTCCTTGGGCACGTAGTGTCTGAGCAGTTAGTAGCGGTACACCCATCGAAGTTTGAGGCAGTTGTTTCTTGGGAAGTACCTAAGAATGGGGCAGAGGTCCATACTTTTCTCGGATTAGCAGGTTACTATCGGAGGTTCGTACCCAACTTCTCCCGAGTTGCAACACCTTTGATATCCTAGACGAAGAAGGATTGAGCTTTCATATGGGGCGAGTAGTGTGAGGCAGCCTTCATCAATCTGAAGGAGAAGTTGGTCAGTGCCCCAGTGCTGAGGTTACCAGAAGAAGGGACAGCATATAAGGTGTTCTGTGATGCTTCAGGGTAGGGCCTCGGATGTGTGTTGATTTAGCAGCAAGACACGATCTTCTATGTGTCTAGGTAGTTATGTTGCCATGAGCGTAACTATGCCACCCATGATCTAGAGCTTGTGGCGGCCGTGTTCGCACTAAAGTTGTGGTGGCACTACCTCGTCGGGGAGCGCTTCGTGGTCTTCACCGATCAAAAGAGCTTGAAGTATGTCTTATCCTAGTGGGACATGAACTTACGGTAGAGAAGGTGGATGGAGTTTCTTGAGGATTATAATTTTGAGATTTCCTATACCTCAGGGAAAGGAAATGTGGTGGATGATGCCCTGAGCAGGAAGTCACAGATGGATGCGGTCCGAGAGTCGGCGGATGCCTGGAGGACGATGGAGGAGTTGGCCACCCTGCACCTGGATGTGAGGATGGATGGCGGTAAGGGTTTCCTGTATCAGATGACAGTACAATCTTCTCTATTATGTTAGGTGGAGGAGTCTCAGTGGGGATACCTAGAGAGTGAAGTGATGTGTGACTGAGTTGACCAGGGCAATGCTCCGGAAGGGTGGACAGAGGATGGTCAGAATCGGATGCTCTTCTAGGGGAAGATATTTGTTCTAGAGGTGATGTGTGGAAAGGTTCTTAGTGAGTTCCACAACTCACCCTTTGCGGTACACCCAGGAGTTTACAAGATCTATCAGGGTCTGAGGAGACAGTTTTGGTGGCCCGGGGCAAAGCGGGAAGTGGCAGAGTTTGTGGCTAGGTGCCTAGTGTGTCAGTAGGTGAATGTTGAACACCGTGTTCCAAGTGGTTTGTTTCAACCTTTAGATGTCCCCGAGTGGAAGTGGGATGACATATCGATGGATTTCATCACGGGGTTACCCAAGGTTCAAGGAGGATGTGATGCCATCTGGGTAGTAGTGGACTAGTTGATGAAATCGGCTCACTTTCTGGCATTCAAGGAGTCGGGTACAGTGGATGCCTTAGCACGAAGGTACGTGAATGAGGTGGTGTGGTTGCATAGAGTTCGAGATCCATAGTCTTGGATAGGGATGCACGGTTTACCTCACATGTATGGAGAGTATTGCAGTATTCTTTTGGCACCCAGCTACATCTTAGCACTGCTTTTCATCCCGAGACATATGTACAGACATAGCGCACCATCCAGACCTTGGAAGATATGCTACGAGCATGCATCCTGGACTTCGGGGGATCATGGGTGCGACACTTTCCTCTAGTAGAGTTCGCCTACAATAATAGCCATCACTCTACCATTGGCATGGCCCCATTCGAAGCCCTATATGGAAGACCGTGTCGCTCACCTGTGTGCTGGACTGAGGTTGGGAAAGCAGGTTTTCTTGGCCCGGACGTGGTGCTGACCACGATAAAGAAGGTTCAGCTTATATGATAAAGGATGAAGGCGGATTAGGACCAGAAGAAGTCATATTCTGATGATAGGAGGAGACCCATGGAATTCAAGGTTGGGGACCACGTGTTCTTGAAGGTCTCCCCTCAGCATGGACAATGGAGGTTCAGCAGGGAAAGTAAGCTTTCTCCCAGGTTCATCGGACCCTTCGAAGTGTAGCGGCGGGTCGGTGAAGTGGCTTATCAGCTAACGATACCACCGCCACTACTGAGAATACACGATGTATTCTATATGTCCCAGCTCCGACGATATCCGCACGATGGTTCACACATCCACGACTGGGGAGAGCTAGATATAGAAGATGATGCAACCTTCGTGGAGAGACCAGTGATGATCGAGGGTCGTGAGGAGAAGGTACTTCGTGGGTGAACCATTCCCTTGGTTCCTGTGTTGTGTAGACATGTTGGTCTTGAGGAGAGTACTTGGGAGAGGGAAGCGCAGATGCGTGCCTAGTACCCAGAGTTGTTTTGAGTTTTATCCTGTTTTGTCCGTACTTGTTTTCTATGTAATGCTTTACCTTCTAAACTATGGGATGTGCAGTTTCCTTTTCTGTGAATGTGTGTGAATTTTCCTAAAGGATGGAGAGGGGAGGACCTGATTTCTAGTTAGGAATCATTATAGTGGATGCGCCTAAACCCGTGCGGGCGAGTCAGTGCCTCCCAAAGCAGATAGTATCTTAACACGGAGGAAGGGAAACCCCTCTCCCACATGGCTGGACGGTTTAGTCTTTTGTTTTTCATGGTTTCACGGGGAAAGGAGAGGTAGGACGTCCATGATTGTTCAGGAGATAAGGTTTTCCTTTGTCAGAGAGGTTCACTCCAGAGAGGTATCTTCCGGGGTGGTTGTTTGGACCCCCTCTTTCCTTCGGGTATGGTTCTGGATTCTCGAGGGAGAGAATATTTTGAGAGTTATCTGATGTAATGGACCAGACCCTCATGATCCATCCCTTTTCCAAATTCTAGGATCCAAATGGGTCGCCCCTCGTTCGGTGCGACCGATCGGTGCGACCAATCGGTGCACCCGATCCGTGCGACCGATCGGCGCGACCCATCGGTGCGACCGATCGGTACGACCCATTGGCGCGACCCATCTGTGCGACCGATCGACGCGACCAATCATCTTGAACTATCAGTGCGACCAATCGGCATGACCTATCGGTGCGACCGATGAGCGCGACCTATCGGGGCGACCGATTGGCGTGACCTATCGGGGAGACCGATCGGCGCGACCGATCGGCGCGACCGATCGGTGTTACCCAGCCTTGTTGAGTTTTCCTTCTACAGTTTTTCCCGTAATGCCTCTTTTAGGCCTTTTTGACCTTCTAAGGCGTTTCAAGGCCGTTTTTAACCCATAATTAATATCTAAAAATCTGTAGAAACCTCCCTATTAAATAAAAATTAATTTAGTCGTGTGTAACCACCCAACCGTGTGGGGGACCACGATCCGAATTTAAAGCCGCTCAATTCTCATGTCCCGTAACAATAGGATCTTATCTATATATCGCACGTGAATTTATTCTTCCTTATTTTTCCTCTTGGATGGCTTCCTTTCTTCTTAGTACGTTTGGAGCTCCCAACACCCCTCCCCTACAAGTCGTGCATCCCCTGTTCTTGGCGCGTGGAGAATGCCATTGATCTTTGATCAATCAAGTAGGAATTTTCCCCTTCTTCTCTCCTTTCTGTGTATCATGCAGGGTGGGCATGATTTTGACTCTCTGGAAATTGATGAAACTAAACTTAATGAAGATAATGAACGGACCTTTAAAGAATGAAAATGGGGGTTTGATGGATGTTCTTTTGTACTCATTATGTTGTTATGTGTTGTGAATTGTACGAGCTTATGCTCACTGAAAATCATGGTCGTTGGTGGTCATTCTTTGTGCACTAATGAACCTCAGTGATCCTGGATGTTTAAATAACCCTAACTTGGAATTGGTTAATTACGTATACCCAGTTTAATAAATTGAAAGCACCAGGATCAACCCCTTTTCTGTGATAACCCCAGTTAAAGCACAGTGGAATTGAAACCATGGAATGTGTTAAATCTTTTAAATATGAAAATACCTGCATGGGCCTGCCTTGTATTAGTGGTAGCGGTTGGTTGTTTCTTTCATAGGCCGTTTTCTTGGGTGATATGGGTGGGGATGGGATCCCCTGTTGTTATACTTTCTCCGGTTGTGAATTTGAGGTTGTGGTTACTCTGCTTATATCATGAATTAGGGTGGAATCCTCTTTTGTTGAGAAATTGTTGGCTCCTGGATTTTGGGTACATGGGGATATATCTCAATGTTTTCTTTGGTTCCAGTACTTTGAGGGATCTCACTTATCCCTTTGTTATTGTGACTTTACAAGAGAACCGGGTGTGAATGTTTAAGTTGATGTTTGACTGTCTTCTTTCTCTGGCTTGCGATTTTTCCTATTAATTGCCCAGTAGTGTAGAATTCACCTAAATGGGGTTACAAGAATATGAAAATAGGAACATTTTAAATGGGAATTGGTTTTGGGAATGAGTTGTGGCTTGGCCGTGAGTGACGTGTTGTTCTTTCATGAATGAGTAGTAACGAGGGTGTTTGTGCTTAGGATTGGGAACCCCTAGGTTGCGATGAGTGTTTGTTACCTATACATATATCTGTATCTTTTATGTTTATTATTTGCGCCCCACCCAAGATGGGCACTTAGTTCCAAACACCTCATTTCATGGGGAGGGTGTTTTTCCCAACTCTCCTATGAGTGGCTGGTTATTGTCTCCTTTTCTTCTCCCATTCCTGAATCGCCCAAGACTCTTTGGGCAGGCTGTGATGGCCTGAAGTCCATTATTTAGCTCATGAATCTTTGGGCAGGGTAGTTGTGGTGGTTGACCCAGGTGTTTGTGGGTAGGTTGTTTCCCAAGTGTCTTTGGGATGAGGCACAGGTGAATTCGGGCGTGGTAGTAATTGTTCTGACCCAGGTGTTTGCGGGTATGGTTATGCGTGGTGGTTTTGGCCCAGGTGTCTACGGGTGGGATAGTTTTTCTGGCCCAGGTGTGTGCGGGCGGGGTTTGGCAGTGGGACTGCGGTGAGAATGGAAGGATTGGTTCGATGCATAGGGTGTCTTTAATAACTAGTGGGAATGTGGTGCGGGGTACCCAAATATCGATGTTCTATTACTTTACTTGATTTTACTTGCCTTGTGTTATTTGGGGAGTGTTCCTTGGTGAGGTTTGGGTGAATAGCTTTTCCTTGTTGGGTGTTTGGTTATCTCTTTTTCCACGGGACATTAGAATGTCTCCTCACTTTTACATGAGAGTCTTTGGTTTTCCTTACTGAGTATACTTGTATTCTCACCCTACATATATTAAACTGCTTTCAGGTTTCCAGGAGGACTTACGGGGTTGTGCGGGACTGTACTAGCTCGGACCTTCAGGGCAGTTTCTATTATTATTTTCCTTTTTTTGGTATCTTTTTACTTTTGGAGTTTTGTGGCTTATATATTTTACCTTTGAACATGCATATGGGAATGGTTTACTTTCAGCCGTACATGCACTTTCAGTTTTGGTGTTGTGGGATTTACTATCTTATCTCCCGATCCTATTAAAATAAAAAGGGTAATACCTTCCATTTAGTGTGTGATTTTATACCCTTGGTGCTAGTCACCACTCTGGGACCTATTGAAGGTGGGTCTCGGGGGTCATTATCTCTCCTTAAACTTGAAGAATGAAGGGTCTGGCAATCTTCTATCCCTTCCCTCCTCTTGGTGAAGGTGGGTCGTGAAATTTATAATCAATTCTTTATATTAGAAGATAGAACATAAAATCATGCAAGAAGAAAAATTAATATTAAAAAATACCTTTGTTTCAAACTCACAACATAAAAAGGGATAATAAAAAATATTTTTAAAAATGGAAAAGGGAAACATTAAGGTCACATCTAATAATGCATAACTAAGTTTCCAAATAGAATATCATTATTGGGAAGTGAAAATATAGACATGCAGGAGAATAGGATTGTCTAAATAATGATGGTGGGCGATAGAGAATTTTATCATGAGAATGTTAATGACCAAAAAACTATAAATAATTACATTTTAAGAAGACCATAAATTCATTTTAAATGAAGTAAAAAATGTTAAAATGTTTATTTAAATATTATTTTCATAGGGTTTAGGTATTATTTTTCCATCAAGATAGAGAATAATAAAAAAATCCTTACTTGATTTCATACAATTTAATAAGAACAATTTCTTACTTTTATTATGATTCAATAAAGTTTCACTTATATTTCATATCTTACACTAAGAAATATAAAAAATTAATTCATCAGGTCTAAATCACTAAAATAAAAATCTAATGGATCATATGATCCACAAAATGATAACAAGTAATTCCTCTTATTTTAAACATTAATCAAAATAAAAATAGTCATAAAAAGGAAATATAATGTCCAATTTATATAAATCATTATAGTATTAAATAAAATACTAGTCACTAAATCCTAAATAATATCCCCCAAATGTCAACATAAATCATTTGATAAATAACTATCTCTAAAATTCATCAAATTATTTCTGGACGAGTTCAAAACCCAAAAATTAGAAATATTTTTTAACATATTCTTCATATATAATCACAAAATTTATCTCCATATAAAATTAATCACTCCAAAAGGAAATTAAAAAAAATTATAATCCCATATCATATAATCTCTATATTATAAACATTTTTTCTATAAATAACCTGAATTTCCATAAAACCGAAAGAGAACCAAATAGATTTCCAAATATATAATTCAAAATTTATTCTTCAAATTCAATATCATATTATCCACAATTATTTTAATTTACCTTAGTTAGATAATGATCTTAAAATAATAAAATTATGAAAAATAACATCAATCTCATGGTCACCAAATAACATTTAAATCTCTTGGTTATCAATATGATATATCATATGTTCCCAACATGTATCAACCAATTCATCCAAATTATCCATAATTACCTCATCTAAAAACATCATATTAACCCTAAAGTTTATCAATACCTTTAAAAATATATTCGTATAATATAAAATAATTATTCCTTATGTAATTTTTTTCTAAAACTCAAACAAAACCCTAGGGTTCTATTACCATAAATGCCTCCCAAATACTCGTAATATTCTTAAAATCCCATCACATAAAACCACAAATGGGTACCTATTACATTGAACATATTATTAGCATTGAACTTCTAAACCCATGATTTTATCCATAACTCTTATGTTAACCTCACTTGAAAAAAATCGTAATTTTCAAATTTATATAAACACTAATTTGATACTACTTAAATCATGTATAACCCTGTAATCCCAGATTTGGTGCTAAAAATATAATATTTACATTTCTAGTTTGATAAAAATAATCATGACCAAATTTTATTCATTAAAAAAAGAAAACAACATATGTAAATATTGTGTTACTTATATACTTCTGGGAATTTTAGGTTTATAGTTTTAGGTAATTCTGATAAACGATTATATAATAATACCCTTTTCATTAAGTGGTCATTTTTTCCAATGTAAAGAGATTTTATTTTTCCATATTAAGTTTTCATCGTTATTCCTAATAATACATGAACCAAGTGAAAATCATTTATAATTTTTCAATGATCACAAAATTATTATTAAGGTACATATACAATGAATATAAAAAACTTTTTTGTCTATTTCAAAACCATGAGATCATATAAAAGATTTTTCCAATAACATAATATCTTTTTAGTTCAAATAATAATTTACATATTCATGAGAACAACTTCACTACCAAAAACTATTCATAAAATAATTTATAAGAAAACATAATGAAAAAATCATAATCATCAGTGTTTCTTATAAATCATAAGAACTCATGAATTTTTTTTTGTAAAAATATATATCATTACCCTTAAAGGGAAAAACAATTCCTTTAAAAAAATATCATTAGTTCACCATAGAAAATCATGATATTTACATGAAAAGAATTTTTTATAATAGATAATTCATATAGGTTCCTTGGTACATCATCTTCATAGAAACCTTACAATAATGTTTTACAATTGGAATAACATACTCGGATAATTACAACATAATTATCCCGAGAACAAAATCATTACCTAATGCATCGTAGAGATATATTGGGATCAAATTGAATTATAAACAATGTAAAAGAACCATAAAATACATAAAAAATAAAATATAACATTTTCATCATCAAAAAAACAAAAAATATACTTTTGAACCCATAAGTAAAACATTTTTGGATATTGATACATATTTTTCCTTCAAAACCCAATTTCCAAAATTTTAATACCATGAATAAAGTGATGAAAAAAATTTTTGAACAAAATATGGAATCTTATAATATATTAAAAAAATCATATAATGACTGAATTGGGTGAGAAATTATTTGGCTTCATATATGTTAAAATTGAATATTTCTTTTTTCTTTTATAAATAAAGTAATCACATCTCGTTTAAGTTAGGAAAAAAATATTCCTTTTACAATCCATTGAAAAAAAGTTGAATGTTTCATAAACATTACTCTATGTTTTATGTATATCAATATAAATGAATCTATAAAAGGATTTTATGAATATGTAAATTAAGTAAAATATTTATAAAATAACATTTTAGTGAATTTTAAATTAGGATTCATGGTAAGGTGTCTCTTATGACTTCATAACTTTTGAACAAATGAAACATTGAATGAAATAAATTTTAATAGATTTTTAAAAACATAAATTTTTAGAAAATATTAATAAAATAAATCAATAAGGTAGTGTAACACAACCCAATAAAAAATATTTCTTTATAATTGTTGATTCGAAAAACATCTGTCTACCTTTGTGTTTAAAAATCAAAATTCATATTTTATATGTTTTCATGTTTTTTATTTTATTCTATAACAAGTTATAATTTGTTTTGAAAAAATATATTAAATTTTACCTTATGGATAATTCTATTTATATCATACAAAAATTTATATATAATTTGGCTAGAGATATACAATGTACATCAGATTAACATTTATAAAGTCCATTAGATTGAATGCTTATAAATTCAATCAAATTGAGTTCTATAAATTCCATAGGATGTAATCCATAAAATAGAGAAATAATGTTTTATATGATTAAAATTTAATAAGAATACTAAATGAACATGAAAAATGTTACTAAATAGAATATTTATATCATTGTACTTATGCTTTACCAAATGAGTGTCAAATAGTGAGATATTATGTTGAACACGTTGATTGAATAAGAGGTTTTTCTACTAACCTTGAAAATAATCCTGAAAAGTGCATAATATGATTTCCATAGTAATTACTACACATAGGAATGTAACCATGAGGAAATGAAATATTTTATATACTTATGATATCAATTTACTGTGGAAGTGTTGTACCATCTTGTTCTGATGTGATTCATTGTAATCTTTAGATATTTTTTGTAAGCCATAATTTGTGATTTTATCATTGTAAATTCCTTAAAAATTACTATTTTATTTATTATTTTAATGTTTTATCTGAAAGTGAGAGCTCGAGGATAGATAGATAGTGTTTGTCTTATCAAAATAATTTCGTTTTCCTAAGGAAAGGGAAATATATTTTTCCAACTTGTTCTGATCGATTGATTCCTAGTCATAAATATAGAACCTACAAAAGGCTAGCTTATGGATAAATAATGTTGGGTTAAGATGATTCCTTGTCACTTTAGGTTAATGTAAATATATATATTAGAAAATATATTGATAATTTATTTAATTCATTAAATAAATTTTTATTTCATTATTATTATTTTTTTATAATTTTTACACATATCATCTATCATATTTTTTAAAATGTTATATTCTTTTATAGAAATTATTTAAAACTCTCATTATAAAATGTATTAGTTTAAATTTTTATCTGATAAACAAACCTATAGGTTATGGGAATATTATATATTTAAGTTTTTATAAACTACAATTCCCCCTCTTATAGTATAATGAATACTCTTATGATATAACATTTGGTATCATGGGTGGTCTCTACCTATAGCTTTCTTCACTAATCATGATTGCAGAAAAGTGCATTTTTTCATTAATATGGAATGTTTGTCTATTGGGACTTTATAAAATAAAAACCAAAAAGGAAATGAATCATTGATGGTGCAGACTATGAATACTAGTGAGATTGAATGAATACTTCTCTTATTTATAATTGGGTAGATAACTTTTTTAGGATAAATAGAAGTTATAATATTCCAAATAAGGATGTTATAGAATTATATAGAGGGGGAAATGAATAATTTTATTTGAATTATCATGTTCAAAATAATTTATTGTGTTTCATGGAAAGTAATGTTTACAATTATATTTCATCTTGTGAAAAAGATAATAATGTATATAAAAATTTAATGATTATTCATTTTTGAATTTCTAATGTTTTGAAAACTAGATAGGATATATTGTATGCAGATTATCAGGTATTTGATTTCCTACTGAGTGAATAAGTTACCAAAATGAATTAATGTTTCAATATTATTGCTAATAGTTTCCAGTCTTTTAGTGAGAATGGGTGATTATAGGAGAAATTAATAAAAATTTATTTTTGATATCATGCCTAAGGAGTGGGAATCTAATCATACAAATATTGATGATTTTAAGAATATAACTAATCTTATTTTCGATGATTTAATTGTAAATTTCAAGAAATATTTTATTTAGAAAAAAAGTGATGATAAAAATGAAAAAAAAATTATTGAGGTTTCTTTTTATTAAAAATTTATAGTTATATATAAGAATGTGAAGTCAAGTCAGAAAGTTTAAAAATATTTTAAATATAATATGAAAGTGGATGTTCAATTAAATTCTAGTTTCTGAGTGGAATGTGAGAATAAACACACTCATTTAGAGAAGTTTATGAATAAGATTTTTTAAAATAAAAAATTTAATTAAAAGTATAATAAAACCATAAAGATAAATGTGATAAGAATGATACTTCTTAGATGATTTTCTATGAGCGTAAAAATTCTGGGCATATAAGTCTAGATTTCATGAGGTTGAAGTTGAAATAGAAATGTTAAAATAAATATTATCAAAATAAAGATTAGAAAATTTTGAAATCATCACATACATGGAGTGATATATAATGATATCGTTCTTCTAAATGTAATTATGATAATAATAATAATAATAATAAGGTTATGGGTTTCTATTCTGTAATTATAATGAATAACCAATGATATATGAAAAATATACATGTTTAATCCCTTACCAACATATCATTGAATGCTAATTATCCTATATTTTATGATGAATGCAGTTTTACTTATTTTCTGGAACAAAAGGTTGTTACTTGCGAGGATGAGGATAATACACCAGGTTTTGAAGAAGTGACTATATGTGGTACATTATTAGAGAAAATGAATAATAAATTTACAATATACTACAATCAGGATAAGGAGGAAATTTCTATATGAAATTATACCATTTCAAAACCTACTTAAGATATTTTTAATCTTATATCAGTGTTATATAAAAAATATAATTATATTTCAATTAAATATGATAGAAATATAGTTGTAAAACTAAATTCTAAGATTTTATGTTTAAAAAACATTATTTAAATATTAATTGGGTGAGTAAATTTTTTGAAATTATTTACTAACATTTATAACCACATTGAAATAATTCTGAAATAGGTTCTACTTCATCAAAACAACATTTTCAGTCTAATTATTTTATTCCAAAGAGTACACCCTTTTGTATAAAGTCTCAAAGATGTGGATTTTGGAAAAATAAGTGGTCTTTAAATAAAATTGAATCATTAAGATTCCAAAAATGTTATATATATAAATAATCATCATTTTTTTAACATAATATATATGGGGATATATAGATTTCAAAAAAAATATTTTCTAACAATTCTGGACCCAACCAATTATGGGTACCAAAATATTATTGTTTTTTATTTCCGAGAGAATGGTTGGGTACCAAAATTCAAAACATCTAGTTCATGGATAGAAGTTGTTCTAGAGACAATAATTCATTAAGAAGGTTATTCTAAATGATTATTAAGAATAAGGGTATAAAATTTACTTTAGGAGAAAATGCTCAAGGAGAAATATATGGAATAGATGATATAAAACATCTTGGTAAATCATTAATTTAAATTTTTTTATCTATTTTGGGACTTTAGAATAATCTCATTAGAATAATTCAATTATGTGATAAAGGATATGTTGTGAACTTCATGAATGATAAATTTACTATTCAAAGTTCAAATGGTAAATTTATTAGTTATATGGATTAGAATGAGAATATTTTCACTTTAATCCTTGAAGACATTGTAATAAAAGATCTAAAATAACTAAGTGTAATTTATGATAAATTTTGGTTGATTAAAAGAAGGTTAGGGTACTATAATATAAGAACTTTTGTTAAAAATTCTAAAAAATGACTAGTTAGTGATTTCCAAAGATTAGGTTTAATTATTCTAATGTTTGTCACCATTATCAATAAGGTAAGAAAAATAAGCCATGAATTAAATATATTATTCATATATCAACTTACATGACCCCTCCCCCAAAATAGTGCGTCCTGTGGGATGAAAATAAGATAAGGAAGGTAATGACCACCTATGTACCACCATCTGTTGGCCCCATTTTGTTAACTAGCACCAAGGGTATAATAAAAATAAAAATGAGAGGAATTAACTTCTTAGAGTACATATAGAAAAGAGTGACAAGGAAAATAAACAACTAAATTCCTACTCATATGTATATATAAAATAAAACCAATTTTCATACATATAATATCATATAGTACGAAAACCACTGACATGGAAACTACAAGTACCAAAAAGGTAAACTCGGTAGTGACCACGAAGCCCAAAAATCATTTGAAAAAAATGTAATATTCTATTATCAATCTTGATCTCCACCCTTATCCTACTGACATGAATTTTTTATATATATACATTAGGTGATCATCATAGTACACTCAGTGGGATACTCCCTAGAGAATTTCCTACAAAAGCTAATGAAAGCATAATAATGCCCAATGAATAGAAAGTGGAACTAAATCAACATCTAAACATGTGTACAATATTTCTAGGCTCACCGTAGTTATCTCCCATAAAGTATCACATACAAGGGATAATACAGTATAATAAATCAACAAGGGTACCCCTCTACTACTCCCCTATTAGTTTTCCACTCTTCCAAAACATTGGATGTCCTGGTCCATATCTCTCCAAAAGTAAGTTAGCCCAAAGACACCTATGTTAAGTATCACAACATGAACCTCATGCATAACATTGTCACATCATCCATATCACCTCACAATATAGTAACCAAGTAGTTTCTAGCCTCCATCAAATCATATATGACGTGTATCGTATATCAAATATTATACCATAATCCATCACATCCTATACACCATGTTAGTTACCTCAATCCATCACAACCTATGTAGACCAAACCTATAACAAGGAATTTTATAATATTATAATAGATAAATGTGATTGAAATAACAACTATCCATTATATCCATCTACAAACATATATAGGAAATCGACAACCAAACATACCAGTACATAATACAACATAGATGAGACAGTGGGGGCCAGAGGGGTAGCCATTCATCCATCCTCCCATATGGATGTCGAGGAAAACCATCCTTGAATCAACTAGTTTTTAGTCACCCTAACTATAATATGTGTGGTAGTGTACTAAATCAAAAAACATACAAGATATAATATTGTTCACCACCACACTATAGGTATAACCTAGTCTTCGACTCACTTTGGCTAACATCTCGTAGGCTTCTGGTTGTGAATTCTAAGACCTAGATATCTTAAAATCACTTAATCGTTTAATGAAATATATCATTTTTTTATTAATTTTTTATCATTTCCAATTTTTTGTTAATTAATTAACCATTAATTAACATTAAAAATATTCTAGAAATATTTCATTATTCTACAATGAGGATTCCATGCCCTCTAAGAAAAATAAAAACTTGGTCTATGGTTTCTAAAGATAATCTCATTGCAATATAGTAATGCCAACCCCATATGGTAAGTCACATATTAATCACTATTAACAAATTTCAATAAATTTTGGGAACTCTAGGAAAGCAACCACATATACCATCATGAAAAGAAACCAAAAAAATCAAACTATCTCAAGTAGTGGTGAGAGGAATGAATACAAACAAACAACAGTGACATCCATCCATTAAATAATTCTTTAATAGAAATAATCCATCTTAATAAAAAAATAGGTAAAACCATCCTCAACCCATTCTCCCATATTCGTTTCCATCTCTCATCCCCACAAGAATATCTGAACACATCTTTCTATCACATGTGTTAATTATTCCCACATCATTCACGCCTCCCAACCCATATCTCATTCGTCATCCTAAGATCAGACATCCCAAACTCTTGTCACATCTCATAGCAAAGCTCACATACAGACCACACACCATAAGGTAGAAAACAAATAAGAACAGTTAATAGGGTAACTTGGCCCAAAAAAAGGAATTCAGCCTTTGCAAGAAAATGAGAACTAAAAGCCCCTAACTCAAGGCATGTAACATTAATAAAAAAAATGGTCACTCTCAACCCCAAGTATTAATCTTTATCAAATAGCTAGTTTTATTTCTTCTTGAATTAACTAAAACATTATTCATAGGTTTCAACTATGGTAAACCTAAGGCATCAGCTATAATAATATAACACATGTAATTAAAGATGATTCCTAGAATTTCATATCCTTATAAAGATTTATAAAAAATAGGTATCATTTATAATACCATTAATTACTATCATCCATAAGTTTTAACATGATTCACATTCTTTATCAATTCTAATAACACATAAAATAGCATATCCAATTAATTATTCATACATGCGTCAATTTTATTATACTCAAATTATAATTAACACCATATTTCATAGTCATGCATATTTAATTCCTTAGACAACTACTTTTTACAATTTTACATTCTCTACCAATTCCATCATGCTAAACCAAGCTTAAAAACATGATAGACACGGGATAACATAGATTGTTCACTAACTATAAAAACCTGAGGAAAACATTATCATGGTGAAAAAGACATCAAATTTCCATCAATATTACATTATTTAATCTGACTTGATATTTATTAGGTTAATTCCATTTCTATCCAATTGTTTAAACCATGGTCAATTTACGATTGAAATAAATAAAATTGATGCAATGAATCCCTTACATAAAAATCATCAATGTTCTTCACACATGAATGGTATAATGCCAAAAACCTCTGATCACAACTCCCATAAGAAACTACATCTCCCGAAGATCTATTTCCACTAAAACATTGAAAAAAACAAAGAAAAATCCATAAGAACTACAATGATAAAATTCCAAATAATTGGAAGAAGAAAAAGGAGGAAATGATATCAAACATAAAGAAAAAACTATAAATAGAGTTATATATTACCTTGGATTACCATGGATCAATAAAGGGAAGCTAGGGAATGATCCTTATCAAAAAGGCCTTCAAATAATTTTAAAACCCTCTTCAGGAGCCTATAGGTTGGGTAGAATAATTTAGCGTAAACTAAGTTCATGGGTCTTGGGGAATTTATAAGCATAGAGAAACTTAAGTGACCAGGGAGTAATCTCGTGGAAAACATGGCAGTACACATCATCTAAGTAATGGTTTGAAGGGATCATTAAATAGTCCCCTATTCTAATCTATTTTCAAGTTCAAGGGTCAAATCATATTAAACGAGATCAGGGTGCTATAGTGAAGCCATATAAAATATGTTGTAGAACCCCATTCACCAAGAATGGGACTAATCCACATTCCACTACCCATGGTGTAGCTGCCCCCAGATTGAAAGTAGCCTAAAAACCTTTATGTCATGATTTTATCCTCCACCCCACAGTTCTTGTCCACCAAAGAAGCTCATATGCCACAACCTACCTCCGCAGTGTAGCTCTGTATGAAAAGGTAGTATCCTTATTTCCTCCTCCTAAACTCCCCTTCGCCACAACATTCCACATTACATATAAATTTCTAGGTTTACGTTGTATCAAAAAACACCATGTTGCGTCCTTCCCAAAAATGGTAGTGGAAGTCCCCCCCCCCCACAATTAAAACACCCTCCAAACATCTTGGATCCTTCTCTTCATGCCTTCATCACCCAAAACTCACAATTGGAAGGGATTCTGAGATCCTAACCCTGACATTAGATACCACTCAAAACATTCCCATTCTCAAATTTTCAAAACCATTCCAAATAGAAATAGGGAAGAGGATGGTCATCCAAATAGCCACCTCACAAGATACATCTCAAGGATATCACCATAAAAGGATCTCAACTACATAATAAAAGTAACAAAAAAAAACCCTAAAATAGTAAGAAACAAATCCTAAAATACTCTCCAGGTAGGATACCCCAAAAATCTGAAATATTATTCCATAAAACAAAAATAAAGAATCCATATCATAAACAAAAGGGATAATATCCACAAAAAAAAGAGACATTACAAGAGAAAAGCTAAACATAACATAGCTCAGGGTAATTAATGTATAACTATGACTCATGCTCTTTGGTACTCTCCACCATTCCTCCGTACCACCACATTAAAAAAATCATGTGAATATCAATACCATAAATCACTTTCTCATGGTAGTCCTAGACCTTCAAAGGCTTCTCCTAAAAGGGAGTATCATCATAAACATTGATCTTAACCAAATTGATAACATGATACTCATCACGAAGACAAAAATAGAGCTACGACATCTGAAAAACATTATGTATCTAGATAATCTATGAGGGAATTGTTTCCTGATATACCGTGACTCAAACATGAGCCAACACCTTGAATTTCCCAACACAAATTGTACAAAGATTACTCCCAATTCCCAAACATCACTCTGCATGATGATGATTCAACATCAAGAACACATGTTATCCAATTTCACACTTTGTAGGTATTATCCTATGATCATCATGGTATTTATAATGATCCAACATTGCTTTTATCATTTTTTGAATCACTTCAACCATCAATATTGTATTTTGTACCAGTTTGGGCCTGAGAATTGATGACTCTCCGACTCGAATCCAACATAATGGATAATAAGAATGTAATCTATAAAAATATTTAAATGGTTTCATACAAACGGTGGAGTGAATATTATTGTTGTATGAAAACTCAACCAAAGGAAACTTACTTTTCCATGAACCTCTAAAATCGAGGATACAAGAGCACAACATGTCTTTAATAGTCTGGATGGTTTGATCATTCTGGAAACCCTTCTATTTATGGAAATACGTTATAATGTATAACATAGGGGAAGATGAATATTAGATACCTCTTCACAACCTGAAAGTGAAATGAGGAACACAGTCATATATGATCTTACTTTGGACTCCATGGAGTCTCAACACCTCCTTCTAAAATTATCTCAACAAAACATCTAGTGATAATGACCCCATAATTTCTATGATGTGGGATAATTTTTTAAAATGATTCAAAATCACCCATAAAAAATCAATGCCTCCCTAATATCAATTCAAACCAGTAATGAATACCATCAAGATTTCCTCCCACTTCCTCTAGGGAATATCAAATGGATGGTGAAAACCACTGGTAACATGATGTTCATTGTAGGGTCCTGAAAAATCCGCATAGGAAATTTTACCCAAATTCCCCCAAAGAATTGGGGCAAATAATCAAAGAAGAGACACAAAGGACCGGTCCACAAACCAGTCCATGGAAGCGCAATGTGGCCAGGCACCGTGAGGCACCCCCCTCCGTGAACCATTTTCGTTCACGAAATGGAGGCGGAGAGCCTCCGCGGTCACAAGGCAGGACGGGTGCCAGTCCGGTTCACCATCACGAACCACCCCAACCGCAGAACATGTCGACCGGCTCAAGCCACACCCATTGTCATTTATGGAATAGAGGTGAAACCCTCTGCAGCCGCGGAGCACTCCCAGAGTTCGCCTCGCGGAGGGGGAGAGCGTTCAATACCCACCATGAATCTCTGATTGACCGAGTCATCTTTGAACCGGGTATTTGGTTATGGACCTCCGCCAAAAGCCCCACGTGGCCACAGATACATTCCTTTCCCAACTCTATAAAAGGATACCAAGGGGGAAAGAAGAAAGGATCAGAGAACGGGAATCAGATTCGGAGGGATTGGAGATTCGGAAGGAGAAGTAAGGCTTCGGATTTCGCAAACAGCGAAATCTCCATCTGCGAACCATAGCAGGTATATGAATTAAGAAGGAATTGTAAAATGCATAATAATTTGGTGAACCGCGTACCTAAAATAACAAAAAAAAGAGAACCACGAACCATACCCCCTCCGCGGATAACTTACCCGCATACCATGGAGTTTATGCCTCTTTTCCCACCCATCGTACCGCGTAGCACCCTCTTCCTCGGGAAAATCCCCGACCGACGAGCCTCCTATCGGCACCGCCCTTGGCCGCCGCTGCCCGCCTGGAACCCTCCCCGAACCACCCTGGTTCGCGGATTGAGCCTGAAGCCACAAACCACCCTGGTTCACGAATTGAACCCAAAGCCGCGAACCACCCTGGTTCACGGATTGAACCTGAAGCCGCGAACCACCCTGGTTCGCGGGACGCCAATCAGTCCGCAGACCACCCTAGTTCGCGGATGGCTTCTCCAGCCGTGTGGCACTTCCCCACACGAAAGGCACCACTACCCATGCCTCTCGGTGGCTAGCCAAATACTTTGGTGTTCTCATTTCCAGAGCCAGGTAAAATCCTTCTAATCCAGCCAGGTCCTCTACGACTCCGTCATTGTCCTATTCATCGGCCCCAATCGAGGCCTCCATCGAAGCCACCGGATCCGCGTGGTATAACTTTCAGGCACATCAGCGCGCCATTTTGAGTTCACATACCCACAGTAAGCAGGGGAAAAGGGGTTTCCTCGACCCTTGAGCAGATTCCCGCAGCATTCCTGGGTTCACATTCCCACGGTAATGTGGATTCTGAGCTCGAGAATCCCCTTTCTGCCCCTCCACATGTCCAGGGCTCCTCGGGGGTATTAAAATACCCATCAGAAGGAAGCCCTCGTGGAATGAAAGAGAGTAGATGGGGATATGATCACCCCCTTTCCTTCTCCCGCTGGGCTTTGTCGCTCCGGGCGTCCATCTCGGAGTAAGACCCGACCTTCTGGGCCTCCTCAGAGTGTAAGCCCCAATCCATCTCCACGGGAATCCATCTCAAAGTAAGCCCCGACCTTCTGGGCCTCCTCAGAGTGTAAGCCCCAATTCATCATCAAGGGTCACCTTCATGCGTAAGCCCCACTCCACATCTCACAGACGCACCTTTCGCGACGTGATCCTTTGGTCCCTGATGCCTCTTGTTTCTCACACCGAGCATGACTCACATGGGATTAGAGTAAGCATCGACCATGACATCCTCCTATGGGATTCCCCAGAGCATAAGCCCCAATCCAAAGCGAACTACGTGTACTTTGATCCCTGCCTCCTAGACAGGTTATGTAGGAAGCCTCTATGAGGTTCAAGCCCACCACCCATTGGACCACCTGGTTTGTCTTCACGTCAGTTCCCCGACACCTTATCAAACTACATGGACTTTGATCCCTGCCTCCTAGATAGGGTACGTAGGAAGCCTCCACGAGGTTCAATCCCACCACTTGGTCGTCTCTTCACGTCGAGTTTTACCCTCATCCAGCATGACGTTAAACTATATATCTGAACTACATGGACTTTGATCCCTGCTTCCTAAGCAGGGTACGTAGAAAGCCTCCCTAAGGTTCAAGCCCAATAGTCGGTCGACCCGATCATATCCACATCAGTTCACCACGCCACTCCTAGTGCTTCCTCAATCGAGTTCCAACCGTTCGGGGTCATTAATCCAGTGAGGGATGGAAAACCTTGGGCATAAATGATTCCAAACCCCTACATCCAGTTGACCATTTCCCACCAGGGTTGAATCCATGGATTCTATGTTTGGGTATAATCCAAAGATTCACGATCATATGAATACATCTTAAATCTATAAGAGAGTCCCGGAACATGCAATAATTCCCCCCAAAAAGGGTGTGATGAGCCCGACTTCCCATCCTCTCGACCAATGTGAGTTCTTAAGGGTCGTTGGTCAGACCATCCGATGAACGCCTGCCTTTGGAAATCAGGTCCATCAATCAATGGATACGGAGCCTTTGGGCGTTTCGTGGCCAAAAACCAGAACGAGACAAAAAATGGTGAACCCGACGTGAATATTTAACCAAACATGACAGATTCAACTTAATCTCATCCAGTGCCCCCTTATGATCCAAAGGAGGGCCGAGCAAGGTTATTAATTACGCATGGGATTATGAGATGCTGCTTTGATGGGTTTGCTGCTTGTATTTGCTAAAACTTTTCACAGGCACTTCATTCAGAACTCCCTTCGATCCAATGGCATCGCAAAGGAACTCACAAGTGCATGCTTCCAACAACACAAGGACGAGACCTCCTCAACAACGGAGGACCCCGTCACCCACCCAGCGTCTTAAATTCTAGGTTTCAGACACGTTGATCTGAGAGTACCACATGAATGGTACTCTCCAAATAGTGGAGGAGGTCATGCACACCCTCCAATCCATCCAGATTCGTCGGTCTCCTGCCCAGCAGTGACCGCAAAGGTAGATCCAGAAAGCCCCTATTGCTGTCTCCGACCATTTCGGGAGCCTATCCCCGGAACGAGACAATGTGTACCTCCCTTATCATAGGGAGTCGGACGAGGTCGACGTTGAGGAATTCATCCCTGTCGAACGGGGGTTCCGCTCCAAGTCCCCCACCGGCAGACGTCATCGCGGTCATGCCGCGACTCAACATCCTCGCGCCAAGGAGAATGTTTCCCCGAGGAGTCAGGTCCACGCTCCCCGAGCTCCGGCCCCTCAGACTACCCGACGAGGGCAGAAGACGTACAATCAGGGACAGGTCATCACCCTGGTCCCTGAGGAGGAGCTCTGATGCTCGACCATGGAGACTTACAAAGAACATGCACTTACACCTGTTCGCTCCTCCCGAGCCCACCGTCCAGACATGGCGGCATCGTACAAGCCGGCGCGCATCCCCGCCGAGCTCCATCAAGCTCGTCGCTCACGCAGGACGACACTAACCAGGCAGGTACCTCTCCCTGACAAGGGTCTTGAAGCCCACCATCTTGACACGGTGGCGGCCCAGCACCTACAGGACCAGCTCCGGGCAGTTGCTTCAGACGCTCGCCATCCTGATATGGTGGCCATCAACAAATCCCGCCACCCAGATGTGGTGGAAAATAATAGGCGGGAACGTCTCCCCGCCAACAAAGGCCACCGACTCGATACGGTGGGAAATCAATATATGCAGTGCCAGCTCCATGAAGATGCAAGTAAAGTCCACCACCCCGATGTGGCGGCAAATGGAGAGAGAAACCGGCGTATCCTGGTACAGGGGCAGACTCGTTCACCTGCCCCGACATAAGATAATTTTCAGTACCCACAGACCACTGGAGGACCGGAGCAGGATATTCCTACTCCGATACCAGAATGGGCCTTCATACCCATTCCAGCCAAAGATTTCTCTCTACATATCCTGGTAATGATGGAGGAGCAGGTATCGATCCCAGATCATATCTTGCAGACTTGAAAAAACGTAATTGCATCGGCGGAAACAGTAAGGACTCGAGCCCGTGAGCCTATCTCCCCAATTGAGGCGACTCATCTAAGAGACGATATAGCCTCCTCGGAGTAGATCTACATCCCTGCTTCAGCCCAGGAGGGTCACCGGCTATATTCTGCGATGCAAGGGAAACCTGATCGAGAAGCTTCAATCGTTCCAACTAGGGGACACCCGTCCATTACAGATATATCCCTGCTAAAAGTCAAGATGTTCATCGGCGTATCCCGGAAACATCACGGGGCCCAATTAGAAAGGGACCCGAAGAAGGAGAAGGCCGTTTTCAAAAGCAGACGGTCCCCGCTGCCCGCAAAAGAGCACCCCGAACGCGCCGAAGGCAACCGGAAAATAAAAACCAGGTTCATGACTCCGCTCTATTTGAAGTCGGGGTTCCAAATGCCGCTAAGAACACATCGAAGGCTCAGAACCCTGCCCACCCATTATCATATTATGGCAGTGGTAGTAGCAGTTGCGAAGGTCCTCCCCGCAATGTGGCTACTAGCAGCTCTGAAAGTCCTCCCTAGAGCACTCGTGGGGGCCTCCACTGTGGGCATATAACGATCGGTCACGAGAGCATCTCTCTTGATGCAAGTCACGGAAACCCTCAACGTGACCAAAAGATCGAGCAGCAAGAAGGTCCTCCACTTGTTGCGGTCCACCCTGAAGGTCCTCCCCGGTGTATACACTGCAATCACTTTCCATGCAGTGGGACCACATATTATGATGGTAGTCCTCGCTATCATAGTCGCAACTACAGAGCCCCTCCCCGTAGTGGCGTCTCATTACAACAAAAGGTCCTCCCCTTGTCGTAGCCTGCCCTGAAGGTCCTCCCCAGGGGTTTCGCTACAACGGAACTCCACGCAGCCAGGAATCAGGTCACGGTGGTAGTCCTCGCCACCCTGATAACGTAGGTCCTCCCCGTAGAGATGTCAAGCAACGAGAAGGCCCTCCTCTCATTGCGGTACATTCTAGAGGACCTTCCAAGGATGTATCCCACAGATATTCTCCATGCGGCAGTAGTAATGGTAGTCCTAGCCATTTTTGTAGCTGTGATGGTAGTCCTCACCACCACGGCTTCCATTGCAAAGGTCCTCCCCGCAATGGCCCCAAAAAACAAGGTCCTCCCCTTGTCGCGGTGTGTCCTGAAGATCCTCCCCAGGATGCACGTCGAACGTCAATCCATGATGGTCATCCACACCATGATGGCAGTTGTTGTGAAGGTCCTCCCCGTAACGACGCTACGCAGCCATAAGGTCCTCCCCTTGCTACAATACGCCTCAGAGGTCCTCCCCAGGGTGTGCACTGCAAAAGTTCTCAATGAAGTGAAGCATCAAGCAGTAATGGTATTCCTCACAATTACGGCCGCCATTACAGAGGTCCTCCCCGCGATGACATACCTTTTCAACAGGAAGGCCCTCCCCCTGCCGAATCAAGCACCGAAAAGCCCTCGTATACCGAGGCACTCAGAAGGATGGGATCAAGGATGTCAGATTCCCAGTTTGTCGCAGATGACACCCTTCTTCGATCAGGAGCCATTCCAGGGCCGCGTTCATCTTCTAAACCACCTTGGAATCACCCACTTGACAATTCGATACCTACCGGTCCCACTGCCTCCGATTACAGTGAGAGCCTTAGTTTGGCTAACCAGGTAGAAGAATCACAGGTGGAGGAGTATGCTGACATGTTGCACATGAGGAAAGGACTGGACAGAAATGATATAACAGTCATGTTTTGGCCCATGGCCACCTCTCAGTATGACGTACCCAGAGAGTTGTCATAAGAATGCATGCACGACATCCACCATAATATATGGACAACCCTCCGCTGGCTGAAATCGAGCATCCTGCCCTATGACGGGTATTTAGACCACATCAAGACAATAGGGGACCTCCTACATCACATCGACCTGGAGGCCCTTTCCTCGACGCGACAATAATGCCCCGAGAGGCGCAAAGGGAATATGGAGGCAGCTTGCCTCCATGCACTACACGAACTACGCCGCCTCATCGGTGACGCTCCGACGAGAGTCCATATCAGGGGATGGGGGGAACACAGAGCTCTTCATTTCACTCCGATCCCTACCCAGAAAAACCCGTTCGGAATGGTATCGTGTAACATCATCACATCGAGACGGCAATCGGGTGGACCCCCTGTTCAAGAAAGGAAACACACCCAACAGAGTCAGGCCTTGATTAAGTCCCAGAATCATCAGGCCCAGTGAGAAAAATCCATTCAAGAACTCCTGAATCAGGCCACCGAGAGCATACATCAGCCCTCTCTCCTAAGAGAGGACAATAAACGATCTCTTCCTGCCTCCCCAGAAGGGACCGATCCACAGGTGAATTCGACACTAGGTTTGGTTCACCCCCGGATGGGGGCACAAGAGATCAGGCAGGTCGCGATAGCCGCAGCCACTACCGCAATCTAGGGTCAACCCCAGCCTGCAGGGCTGGGGGCATTTTTAACAAAAAATTCCCCCGTAAGACCAATAAAACTGGGAAGAGACTCAACGTTCAGGGAACGGAGCCAGCACCATCCCTCAGGGCTGGGTGAATTATTACCCCCTCAACAAAAACCTCCCCCACGAGAGTCAGTATTCTCTCATCTAGGGAGGACAGTGAGAAGAGGAGGTTCTCATCCTATCCTGTCATTCGAATCATCATCCCCTTCGAGAGGAAGGAGCACCATAAGGTCGCATCAAAGAACCCTCAGTGTCACCCTTCATCAAGAAGTCCGAGGGAAATCCCAGGTCATGAAAGGGAAGGCCAACCGAAGATGCGGGAGATCCTCTTCCTATTTGGAAGATGACGTCCCCTCCACCACGCAATATGCGTTCATCAACGCCATAGAGGCTAACCCCGTGGGTGACACCAGAGAAAATGCAAATCTGGACGGATCGGGAGATGACGGTTCTGGTCGGGCTATGACTCACAATGAACCCCCAGGTGTATACACCTGGAACCAGAGGGCTGCTTTAAATATGTGTGCCCCTTCAGCTAACCTCCCTCCGCCTACCCTGTGAGTTTCCAACAAGGATAAGAATAAAGGAACGGTTACCCTTAACTTGTCCCCCTCTCTCGATAAAAATGAGACAATCACGCTCGAAGAGAGGTTCGCTTGACAGGAAGAAGCGATAAAATAATTGAGGTGGCTTAACACTGAGCTGCTCCAGAGAAATCGCCTTATTGAATGTTCGTCCCAAGAAGAACCATGTCATGCACTCCCAGAAAGTGCACCTCAAAGGCTAAGGCTTGCCCCGGTAAACGAAGCACGATCAGGAATCCCGCCCAATGAGGCGCATGGTTCGTCCAACTACCTAAACGTGGATGATGAATACCAGTATTTCCCTCTACTTAGGAGGAAACCGAAGAAAGTACGCCTGAACCCTCCGAGGGTACCCCGAACGGAATATGCACCGTTGGTGCCGGCCAATCCGGATCCTCAGGCAATGCCTCGGGCTACGCCTGCCCAGGACCAGGCCCAACAGGATGTAAACCAAGGACTCACCAATAACATCGAGGAACTAACAGCTTGATTGGAAACAATGGATGGTCGACATGCTCCGATACAGTCGGAGTGGAAACCCTACCCATATTGGGTGACCAACACACCACCTCCACGCAATTTTGGGAGCCCTGTATTCCCCATCTTCAATGGATCAGGCGATCCGGAGTAGCATTTGATGCACTATGCATCCTATTGTGACCCTATGATGGGGACTCTGGAACTGCAAGAAGCAGTGAAAATTAGATGCTTCGTATGGACCTTGCAAGAATCATCCTTCATCTGGTATATGAGTCTGTCGGCCAATCGATAAAGATCTGGGAGGACCTCCAGCAACAGTTCATGTTCCACTTCATCTCAACACTGCTTAAGACAATGGTCAGTGATCTCATGAACTGCAAGCAGAGGGAGAATGAGAGGGTCTCAGATTTCATCGCCATATGGAAAGGTCTAACCTATTCTCTGAATAGGCCAATGCCTCAAGATGAGATTCTAGCCATATGCATCAATAATCTTAGAGATGAGCTGCGAACATTGCTCATACCGGTGGAGTGCCCCACTGGCTTCTCCCATCTCTCAGCCATCGCCCAGAGAATTGAGGACTCCCTGCAGTGGACTAATTCAATGTCCCGAATAGCCTCGCAGGCTCCTGTGAAAAGAGCCCCTAGAGCTGAAGCATCCGTTGTCACACTCAAGCCGGCCCCTGTGCCCGCTCCATCGCTCAGGCCTCCACCAAATTGACAAGGGCCCCCTGCATATCTGCGGCCGCCCCCGCCTAAACAGGATGATCATAGAGGATCAAAGTGGAACCAGTTCGAGGAATGAAGGCAAAAAGTATACTCATTCTGATACGATCAAGTTCATGGCTACTTCATTGCCGCCATGAACTGCCACTTGCTCTGCCTCCTGGAGCCGAGGAGACCTGAAGAAGTCGGCCGCGATGACAGGCCAGATTACTACCCCTACCATCAGATGTTGGGGCACAGTATCCGAGAATGCTTCGTCTTCAAAGACCTCCTACAGAGGATGGTAGATTCCGGACAAGTCGAGCTGGGACCACCCCCAGCACATGTGGCATGTATCTCTACCACAGACTCCGAAAAAGAGGAGGGGTGGCAGAAAGTCACCAGCAAGCAGGGGTAGAAATTTGACATCTGGATGACTCGGAAGACTATCAACCGAGCCCAGGTCATACTCCGAGCTCAACTACAGCATCCGGTGTTTCCACCTGTAGCCTCTAGAGCTGCAGAGCCGAAAGCATCAGCCTCACAACCCTCCACAAGCTGGTCATCTGGATGGAGCCGAAGGAAGAAACAATCACAAGAGGAGCAGTCTGCGGCGGGGCCAAAGTTAGTCTTGACCCTGGCAGACTTTATGCCCTCGAATTTGGCACCACAGGCACCGACCCACCAAACGGTACCATCAGAGACAACTGACCAGGTTGACCTGTTAGAGGATGAAGATCCAATCTTAGGTTCTATCAACGTCATCAATCTCATGGAATCATTCCATGATGAAGGGTATGGTTACGAACCTGAGTTTCCTGTACGAGGAGCCAGGAGGAGGAATCGCAGAGGCAGGGGATACCAAGGGAGGCGCAGCCACGGCTGAAACCAACCCTACAGTTGGACCCCGGCCCAGACCGTCAATACCAAGGAAACCCATGGGAGAGCCCTTCAGTGGACTCAACAGGAGAGGGAATGCCCCTCCACCTCCACAAGCAGTCACTCTGGACCTATTGTTCTGCGATACCCACCAGAGGAGGAGCAAGTGTCTGGTCACCTAGTGCGCACAAACAGACCGGCTAGGTCATGTTCTCAAAATGCTGGAACACCATCGATATCCATCTCTGCGGCCGGTCCCTCCTCGTAAAATGCTCCAACTCCCAAAGTACCCGCTAAGACTCTCCCGCCAATAGAGAAGCATCAACCACTGGAGCAAAAAATATGACATCCTTAAGCAGCTGGCGTCATTACCATCCATGTTTTCAATCTTGGATACCCTGGGTTTTTCATCCAACATAAGGGAGGCGCTTATCAATGATTTGATCATCCCCCAGGAATTTCAAGCCGAGGTAGCTGCCGCTGAGATTTACAGGACAAAGACTGACCCGGCTGAATGCAATGCGGTGATTTCCTTTACTGATCAGGATGAAGATTCCATCATACAAGGACACATCAGACCACTATATGTGTCTGGAACGCTGAATGTAATTGAGATCTGAAAAGTCATTATAGAAAATGGCTCTGGAGTTAACCTCCTTCCCCTACGGACACTTCGTGTAGAGACCCGAAGCCTGACGTACATGGACATTACATTACTTTTGCGGAATACTTAGTACATAACAAAAACACACACACAAGGATCGTAATAGTTTAGTGTCTTTGGAAACTTGGAATAAAATCTTCTAATCGTGGTGAAAGATCTTCAACATCTCCCATAAAGATCTTCTTTTTTTACCTAAAACCTTTCTTTATATCCTGGGGAAAGGAAAACATAAAAGGGTGAGCTCAAATTCTCAGTAAGGGTAAACAAAAGAAATATCAATCACATCATATTCATAAGAACATAACATTTTGGAAATCTTAACCTGCAAAAGAGAGCATAATTTCATAACATGGGATAAATCATGGCAGTGAAATGTAATCACAATAATCATAACTTAAAACATGAAACTTTGTGGCATACACACATAATTATAGAGAATCATTTCTTGTTAGTCAAGACTCATTTCCAAGACTATCTTAGTGGACAAAGTCCCTTTCTGAACCGAGTCACCCTCATTTCAGTCCTATTTCACTGAACCGGTATAACCTACCGTTCCATCCATGTCTATCTCATGAGATATAAAATCTTTAACCAATTCATTGGAGGTATATATAGGTCCCACCCATCTCATAATGATACCATTCTTCTGTGTGCCACAAAATCATAAATCATACATCATCTCATAACCCATGTAATAAAAATGGGAATCTTAAACATCGTGACATCATAAAACAATTCATATAAGATAATGGAATTCATAAAAATAATCCCATCACAACATAATCAAATCAATGTAATAATATGGATAAAAACAAAACCCTTTATTATCTTAGATGGAAAATAATTTTAATAAAACACTTGAACTTCATTCTTGAGGAAAATATCCTTTCTACTTCAAAAACACTTTTCCTTTCTTAACATGACATACAATTTTAAACTAAAAGAAGTTGATTAAAAATAAAATTGAAAACTTGTAAGGTAATCTTCTTGGAAATAATGTTTTAAAAATCCATTCATTTCGTATAAGTTAAAAATACATTCTTCTCGTACTTTTGTCGGAAAAGTAAAAAAAAGTACCTCGTACGAAAAACGAAAAAAGATTCCTTTCATATCTTTTACTAAAAACTCACTGAAGGGTAAAATAGGTTTTAAACAATTGTAAGTGAATAGAAATAATATTACATATTGAGGAAACATGGATTTGGATGATAAAATACACCCCAGTAAATACTAAAGTATAAACAATCTCGGATAAAAATGAGATTGTGATATTTCCCTTACCTTAGGTCCGATTTGCTTTGTACGTGTCCGAAGCTCCTGTATAATGGTTTAAATAATGTTATTGACGTATTACAGAATCATACATATTGATATGATATCATATATGGTCATATTCTTAGCTTCTTATTAGTAATATTTCATTGTTACTTGTTACTCGGGTCTTTATTTCCTTTTGTTCTTATGCGTGTTTTGCCGAATAAATTCTTATTCTTCTTTTAAGGTTATAGATAACTTATATCCATAATGGTATTAGTGTAACATATATCATATTTATTCATTGAATTCATTTATATAATTACTATGTAATGATGATCATGTAGAACGAGTCGCCTCACATCGTGGAGACGGTATTCCGTACGTACGCACGAGCGATGATATTGTTCCCATGATCGTGGAATTGTATTTAAGTGTATTTATACTATTTGAGTATCAATATAACTTTATAATAATTATATATAGTCACTCATTACACCATTATACCCATCCTTGTAAGGTGATGGTGGAAAATAGATTACACCACGGCGTGGAGACGGTATTCCGTACGTACGCACGCGCGGTGATTTCATTTTTCCGTAGGATGGATAGAAAGTGAATTAGGGTTGTTTCATATTTATAATAACATATAAGTATGTAAGTAATACTGATTTTATTACTTTATCATGAAACAAATAAAGAAGAAGAAGTTGAAGAAGAAAGAAATTGAAAAGATTGGTAATGGATATTACCTCTTCTTTTAAACGCCTCTTTGAATCCTCCACTTAGGGAACTAAGATTGGTCTTTGAAGAAGACCAGGACCTCTAGGATTATTCTAGGGAAGTGGATAAGGGATTTTGGCAGGGGTTGGCCGATCTTGAGTGCTCAAATTGGTGTGAGGAGGAGGGGGAGGAGGTGCCCTTTTATAAGGGAGGAGAGGGGCACCTTAGGAATATCTCAAAATATTATTTTATATTAAAGTCAAAATCGGTTTATAATGGTTCCAAAGGGTCTTATTTCGAAGGTAAAGTGGTGATGGGTCGAAATCCTATCAACCAATAGGATTTAGACAAGTTTAGGTTATTATTTTAACCTTATCAATTAGATTTAACTCTAAGTTAAATAATTTAACTTTTACCGTGTATTTTTGTTTTCTTACACTATATGGTTAATACACTTACTATAACATGCAAAACGAACCCCAAGTTGTTTATTATTAATATATATATCCTTATCTAAGTCATTTGGAAGAACCTTAGATTTTTAGGAATAAAATAACTATTAATAATATAATATTTGATTTAAAAACTATTTTGTGTCAATTTTGACACTATTTGATATATGATTTTTTTGAAAGACATAACAGAATTATATGTTCTAACCAAGTTGATTAAATCAACACTAAAATATCATAGTAACCTAGAAAATTAGTGGAATTCATAAAAAGTCTCAAATTACATTTATTTGAGTATTTATAACATCAATTATGTCAACATTTCCTTAAAAGGGTAATTACTGCATCATCGTTGTGTCATAAATAAATTAATTTATTTAATGTCGAAAAATTATAAATAAAATATCATTATGTAGGAAATCTTTTTAGATTTCTAATGAATAATTATAGTCGAATTTATCTTATGTATAACCTCATATTAAAAATGTTTTAGTTATTAAACATTGATTTTAACTATTTAAACTATTCATTAAATAAAATAATATTAAATGTCATAATCTAATCCAAGTGGACCTAAATGGTCATATTATATTCATAAGGTAATTTTTGGTCGAATTAAACTTATCCAATAGAATTAGGACATGTGTTAGGGTAATAGTAATATCATATTTACCCTTAGTTACCCTATTTACTATTAACCGCGGTAAAAAAAGTAAAAAGTTACTATTCACCAAAAAATTATTTTTATCTCATTGAACCACATTTTACTTACTGAAATCAACCGTGTCTCTCGGATTTTTGAAATTCCACTCAAAGAAGTGGTAAAATTAAGTTTTATGAAAAATTCAGTTTTTTTAACTACCACTTAGTGGTTTCCCTATTCATCAAAAATTGAAAGTTTTCAAAAAAATACCAAAAATTAGGCCTAAGCTATATTTGATATTATGTACTCAAAAATGATTTCTATTTTACCAAATTCAAAACATATCAGTTGCATTAATTAATTTAAAAATTAATTCCCGTCATCAAAACAAATAGCGTGTTCTTAAGAGATAATAACTATCAAAAGATTGACACTTGTTTATGTCTGGTTTAAATGTGAAATTACATCCAATGACCAACATTGTATTAAATTGTAAAATTATATTCTAAATATACTTTAAAACCACTCAAATTAATAATTTATCACTATTAATTATTTCGATTGAAAAAGTTGTTTTTAATTAAAATTTAGTAATTTTCACTATTCATCAAAATATGAAAGTTATCCGAAAATCACCAAAATTTCACCCTAAGCTAATTTCGATATTATGAATCCAAAAATGAATTCCATTTTGAAAAAAAAAATTACAAAATTTCAAATTGTGGTTATTACTATTCGTAACGGCTAGTTTTAATAATATTTTAATAGCATATTGTTGTTTAGTGAAACTCATTATTGCGTACTACACACGCTATCGTGGAAGGTCGCGATTGCGTGTAATGAAAGGCAAGTCAAGGATGCGTGTTGTGCAAGCTCCTTTTGGTGTAGCGTACAACACAAGACATTAATGAAATTAAAAATAATATTTTTCATAAAATCTCGGGTTGTTACATTCTACCCCCCTTAAAATGAATTTCGCCCTCGAAATTCGTCGGGGTTATAAATGGTTTACTATTCGAAAGATTCTTTAATAGAAACCCACATCGTAAAAAGGAATACCAAAACCAATCTTTAAAAATGAAAGTATGAAACGTAACGGTTACCCAAATAAACTAATCACTGGGTTTCCACATAGGTGAAAATATGGATATGGAAGAAAAATCTAACCATCATGTTCTGATGGAGGGTGGTAGAGAACATGGCTATGGAAAATCCAACAATCACAAATCCATAAATTTGTGATGATCTAAGGTACCATCTGATTAATCAAATATAAGATCACTAGGACAACATTTTTGGTTTTCAAGATCGTTTCCCTAAAGTTAAAGAATTTGAATTAGAATAAATTCTTACTTTATTTTGATACAATCTCACTATTGTTCGTGCCTTGAACAATTTCCACTTCATCTCTTAAATAAATGAAGTTGAATTTGTTATTCGTGAAGTGTTAGCAGATCATGTGATTGAATGACGGGTCATTCCATCTGTCTCAAACAAAAGGTTAGCAAAAGTTATTAAATATACATAAGTCATTCTATAGTGAGATTAATCATATATGGTTCCTAAAATGGACTTATAATTCATATATCATACTGCTTAATATAATAAAACTAGTTTCTACTAAACAGGGACTTCCTGTAGGCCAGTCGCACTTCGGTTGTGGGTTCGATTCCCACAGCCTTGTCCGACGCGATGGGTCGTCGCCCGTCCTGCAGGTTGTCCTTTTTCTAAAGCTATATTACTATAACATCCCATCAATAATATCGAAAAACATTTTATCCTAACTTATGTCCAACATAATCTATTCTAATCTTTAAGATTATCTAAAATACTTCGGTCCAAGCTCATAGTATAAAGAAAATGATTACTTTAAATGTCACAGAACAATCACGTGAATGCCATCATTTATCCCCCATATATCATAAGATATATCTTGTTGGTCAAATTACAAACATGTTAATACCTTAATCATGTATTCTCTTAAAGAATGAATACCCATTGAACCTTAGTGAAAACATGAATGCTGACAAAAGTTAACTCTTTCCACATACCAAAATCCAAAAATTCTATATACTCAAACCATGATATCACTTAGTCCTTATATCAATCATGAGCTCATGAATACTGTCAAATATTTCATTTTCTCGGTTTCCATTCATTATGCGCATATCATTCTTTTTCCAAAAATATCTCAATCACTTTCCATGGTTACTGGTACCATAAAATTATTGAAAACCACAATAGACCAATACATAAATATTCCAATACTCCATGATACAACATTATTTTGGAATCCCATTAACACTTAATCATTCCACCACATCGTTTTCATATTCAACATCGCCAATAGTGATCGCATGTGACTTCCCTTTGTCCTTTTCCTTAAGCGGTTGCTCATGTCGATCATCACTAACCCTTGGATTAGGGCATTTATTAGCATAATGCACCATTTCCTTGCACTTGAAGCATTGAAGTGTTGGTGGTGCGTTCTCTGTAGTGTTTTCTTTATTCACATCATTAGAAACCCTTTTTCCATTACTTCGACACTCAGCTACTCTATGACCTTCTTTTCCACACTTAAAACATTTTCTAGTCCCTTTAAGACAATCTCCACCATGCTTCTTTCCACACTTTGTGAATAAGGAAACGTTCATCTTCTTTTCACCATTATTCTGAGATTTCTCCTTGAACTCCATCTTTTGTTTCTTGTCAAAACCATGAGATGGATATGTAACACCAACTTCCATTTCTACCTTGATAGCACAACGCACAATTTCTTCATAGCTACTGAAGTCTCTTATAGCTAATGCCCTTCGAAGACTTGGTTTTAAGCCACTGAAAAATCGATCAACTTTGCTTTGAGGTTGGATGATAATGCCAGATGCATACCTTGCAAGTTTTGTAAAATTTGCTTCGTATATACCAACAGATTCATCATCATTCTGCTTTAGCTCAAGAAACTCCTTTTCTACCTTTTTTCGAAGAATACGAGGGAAGTACTTACTGAAAAACAAGTTCTTGAACTCGTCCCATTCCAAGGACTCAATTTCATCTCTTGGCCTCGTATTCTTGATAAGATTCCACCATTGATCAGCTTCACCTTCCAAACGATATACTGCTAAGATGACTTTATCATGTTCATAACATTGAAGAACTGAAAATATCTTTTCAGTGGTACTGATCCATTGTTCAGCAACAAGTGGATCAGAAGACCCACTGAAAGAAGGTGGACATTGCCTCATGAAGGACTCAATAGAATATTGTTCCCTTCTCTGCTCATTTGGAAGTCCAGAATGATTCATAGCTTGTGTAAGTATAGCCATAAGATGTTGCACTCCATCTCCCATAACATTTGTTTGTTCAGGAGGACAATGATTGCATTGTCCATTGCATTGATCAACACAGTTCCTTCGGGTTCCATCCATCGTCTAAAACCCAAAAAGAATAGTGTGAGAGGCAAAAATCATGATAGGGAAAACAACATAACAAAGGGGGAGTAACTTCAATATATAACATCTTAGGTTTAATTCTATGATCGTTAGCGTAATTCTAGTACTATAACCTATACGTATACATAACCTTAGAGACATCCCTAGACGTACCTTAGAAATATCTCTAGGGATCTCACTAAAGTTATCGCATCCTAGTTTCCAAAGGTTGACTAAACCTTTCCTCCGATACCAACTGTAGAGACCCGAAACCTGACGTACATGGACATTACATTACTTTTGCAGAATACTTAGTACATAACAAAAACACACACACAAGGATCGTAATAGTTTAGTGTCTTTGGAAACCTGGAATAAAATCTTCTAATCGTGGTGAAAGATCTTAAACATCTCCCATAAAGATCTTCTTTTTTTTACCTAAAACCTTTCTTTATATCCGGGGGAAAATAAAACATAAAAGGGTGAGATCAAATGCTTAGTAAGGGTAAACAAAAGAAATATCAATCACATCATATTCATAAGAACATAACATTTTGGAAATCGTAACCTGCAAAAGAGGGCATAATTTCATAACATGGGATAAATCATGGTAGTGAAATGTAATCACAATAATCATAACTTAAAACATGAAACTTTGTGGAATACACACATAATCATAGAGAATCATTTCTTGTAAGTCAAGACTCATTGCCAAGACTATCTTAGTGGACAAAGTCCCTTTCTGAACCGAGTCACCCTCGTTTCAGTCCTGTTTCACTGAACCGGTATAACCTACCGTTCCAGCCATGTCTATCTCATGAGATATAAATCTTTACCCAATGCATTGGAGGGATATATAGGTCCCACCCATCTCATAATGATACCATTCTTATGTGTGCCACAAAATCATAAATCATACATCATCTCATAACCCATGTAATAAAAATGGGAATCTTAAACATCGTGACATCATAAAACAATTCATATAAGATAAAGGAATTCATAAAAATAATCCCATCAAAACATAATCAAATCAATGTAATAATAGGGATAAAAACATAACCCTTTATTATCTTAGATGGAAAATAATTTTAATAAAACACTTGAACTTCATTCTTGAGGAAAATATCCTTTCTACTTCCAAAACACTTTTCCTTTCTTAACATGTCATACAATTTTAAACTAAAATAAGTTGATTAAAAATAAACTTGAAAACTTGTAAGGGAAGATTCTTTGAAATAATGTTTTAAAAATCCATTCATGCCGTATAAGTTAAAAAAACATTCTTCTCGTACTTTTTTCGGAAAAGTCAAAAAAAGTACCTCGTACGAAAAACAACAAAAGATTCCTTTCATATCTTTTACTAAAAACTCACCGAAGGGTAAAATAGGATTTAAACAATTGTAAGTGAATAGAAATAATATTACATATTTAGGAAACATGGATGTGGATGATAAAATACACCCCAGTAAATACTAAAGTATAAACAATCTCGGATAAAAATGAGATTGTGATATTTCCCTTACCTTAGGTCCGATTTTCTTTGTACGTGTCCGAAGCTCCTGTATAATGGTTTAAATAATGTTATTGACGTATTACAGAATCATACATATTTATATGATATCATATATGGTCATATTCTTATCTTCTTATTAGTAATATTTCATTGTTACTTGTTACTCGGGTCTTTATTGCCTTTTGTTCTTATGCGTGTTTTGCCGAATAAATTCATATTCTTCTTTTAAGATTATATATACCTTATATCCAGAATGGTATTAGTGTAACATATATCATATTTATTCATTCAATCCATTTATATAATTACTATGTAATGATGATCATGTAGAACGAGTCGCATCACATCGTGGAGACAGTATTTCGTACGTACGCACGAGCGATGATATTGTTCCCACGATCGTGGAATTGTATTTAAGTGTATTTATACTATTTGAGTATCAATACCACTTTATAATAATTATATATAGTTACTCATTACACCATTATACCCATCCATGTAAGGTGATGGTGGAAAATAGATTACACCACGGCGTGGAGACGGTATTCCGTACGTACGCACGCGCGGTGATTTCATTTTTCTGTAGGATGGATAGAAGGTGAATTAGGGTTGTTTCATATTTATAATAACATATCAGTATGTAAGTAATACTTATGTTATTACTTTATCATGAAACAACTAAATAAGAAGAAGTTTAAGAAGAAAGAAATTGAAAAGATCGGTAATGGATATTACCTCTTCTTTTAAACGCCTCTTTGAATCCTCCACTTAGGGAACTAAGATTGGTCTTTGATGAAGACCAGGACCTCTAGGATTATTCTAGGGAAGTGGAGAAGGGATTTTGGTAGGGTTTGGCCGAGCTTGAGTGCTCAAATTGGTGTGAGTAGCAGGGGGAGGAGGTGCCCTTTTATAAGGGAGGAGAGGGGCACCTTAGGAAGATCTCAAAATATTATTTTATATTAATGTCAAAATCAGTTTATAATGGTTCCAAAGGGTCTTATTTCGAAGGTAAAGTGGGGATGGGTCGAAATCCTATCAACCAATTGGATTTAGAGAATTTTAGGTTATTATTTTAACCTTATCAATTAGATTTAACTCTAAGTTAAATAATTTAACTTTTACCGTGTCTTTTTGTTTTCTTACACTATATGGTTAATACACTTACTATAACATGCCAAACGAACCCAAAGTTGTTTATTATTAATATATATATCCTTATATATGTCATTTGGCCGAACCTTAGATTTTTAGGAATAAAATAACAATTAATAATATAATATTTTATTTAAAAACTATTTTGTGTCAATTTTGACACTATTTGATATATGATTTTTTTGAAAGTCATAACAGAATTATATGTTCGAACCAAGTTGATTAACTCAACAATAATATATCATAGTAACCTAGAAAATTATTTGAATTCATAAAAAGTCTCAAATTACATTTATTTGAGCATTTATAACATCAATTATGTTAACATTTCCTTAAAAGGGTAATTACTGCATCATCGTTGTGTCATAAATAAATTAATTTATTTAATGTCTAAAAATTATAAATAAAATATCATTATGTAGGAAATATTTTTAGATTTCTAATGAATATTTATAGTCGAATTTATCTTATGTATAACCCCATATTAAAAATGTTTTAGTTATTAAACTTTGATTTTAACTATTTTAACTATTCATTAAATAAAATAATATTAAATGTCATAATCTAATCCAAGTGGACCTAAATGGTCATATTATATTCATAAGGTTGTTTTTGGTCGAATTACACTTATACAATAGAATTAGAACATGTGTTAGGGTAATAGTAATATCATATTTACCCTTAGTTACCCTATTTACTATTAACCGCGGTAAAAAAAAGTAAAAAGTTACTATTCACCAAAAAATTATTTTTATCTCATTGAACCACATTTTACTTACTGACATCAACCGTGTCCCTCAGAGTTTTGAAATTCCACTCACAGAAGCGGTAAAATTAAGTTTTATGAAAAATTCAGTTTTTTTAACTACCACTTAGTGGTTTCACTATTCATCAAAAATTCAATGTTTTCAAAAAAATACCAAAAATTAGGCCTAAGCTATATTTGATATTATGTACTCAAAAATTATTTCTATTTTAACAAATTCAAAACATATCAGATGAATTAATTAATTTAAAAATTAATTCCCGTCGTCAAAACAAATAGCGTGTTCTTAAGAGATAGTAACTATCAAAAGATTGACACTTGTTTATGTCTAGTTTAAATGTGAAATTACATCCAATGACCAAAATTGTATTAAATTGTAAAATTATATTCTAAATATACTTTAAAACCACTCAAATTAATAATTTATCACTATTAATTATTTTGATTGAAAAAGTTGTTTTTAATTAAAATTTAGTAATTTTCACTATTCATCAAAATATGAATGTTATCCGAAAATCACCAAAATTTCACCCTAAGCTAATTTCGATATTATGAATCCAAAAATGAATTCCATTTTGAAAAATAAAATTTACAAAATTTCAAAAAGTGGTTATTACTATTCGTAACGGCTAGTTTTAATAATATTTTAATAGCATATTGTTGTTTAATGAAACTCATTATTGCGTACTACACACGCTATCGAGGAAGGTCGCGATTGAATGTAATGAAAGGCAAGTCAAGGATGCGTGTTGTGCAAGCTCCTTTTGGTGTAGCGTACAACACAAGACATTAATGAAATTAAAAAGAATATTTTTCATAAAATCTCGGGTTGTTACATTCTACCCCCATTAAAATGAATTTCGCCCTCGAAATTCGTCGGGGTTATAAATGGTTTACTATTTGAAATATTCTTTAATAGAAACCCACATCGTAAAAAGGAATACCAAAACCAATCTTTAAAAATGAAAGTATGAAACGTAATGGTTACCCAAATAAACTAATCACTGGGTTTCCACATAGGTGAAAATATGGATATGGAAGAAAAATCTAACCATCATGTTCTGATGGAGGGTGGTAGAGAACATGGCTATGGAAAATCCAACAATCACACATCCATAAATTTGTGACGATCTAAGGTACCATCTGATTAATCAGATATAAGAGCACTAGGACAACATTTTTGGTTTTCAAGATTGTTTCCCTAAAGTTGAAGAATTTGAATTAGAATAAATACTTACTTTATTTCGATACAATCTCACTATTGTTCGTGCCTTGAACAATTTCCACTTCATCTCTTAAATAAATGAAGTTGAATTTTTTATTCGTGAAGTGTTAGCAGATCATGTGATAGAATGACGGGTCATTCCATTTATCTCAAACAAAAGGTTAGCAAAAGTTATTAAATATGCATAAGTCATTCTATAGTGAGATTAATCATATATGGTTCCTAAAATGGATTTATACTTCATATATCATACTGCTTAATATAATAAAACTAGTTTCTACTAAACAGGGACTTCCTATAGGCCAATGGTAGGCGATAAAGGCCAGTCGCACTTCGGTTGTGGGTTCGATTCCCACAGCCTTGTCCGACGCGATGGGTCGTCGCCCGTCCTGCATGTTGTCCTTTTTCTAAAGCTATATTACTATAACATCCCATCAATAATATCGAAAAACATTTTATCCTAACTTATGTCCTATATAATCCATTCTAATATTTAGGCTTATCTAAAATACTTCGGTCCAAGCTCATAGTATAAAGAAAATGATTACTTGAAATGTCACAGAACAATCACGTGAATGCAATCATTTATCCCCCATATATCATAAGATATATCTTGTTGGTCAAATTACAAACATATGAATACCTTAATCATGTATTCTCTTGAAGAATGAATACCCATTGAACCTTAGTGAAAACATAAATGCTGACAAAAGTTAACTCTTTCCACATACCAAAAATCCAAAAATTCTATATACTCAAACCATGATATCACTTAGTCCTTATATCAATCATGAGCTCATGAATACTGTCAAATATTTCATTTTCTTGTTTTCCCTTCATTATGCGCATATCATTCTTTTTCCAAAAATATCTCAATCACTTTCCATGGTTACTGGTACCATAAAATTATTGAAAACCACAATAGAACAATACATAAATATTCCAATACTCCATGATACAACATTATTTTGGAATCCCATTACATAAACACTTAATCATTCCTCCACATCATTGTCATATTCAACATTGCCAATAGTGATCGCATGTGACTTCCCTTTGTCCTTTTCCTTAAGCGGTTGCTCATGTCGATCATCACTAACCCTTGGATTAGGTCATTTATTAGCATAATGCCCCATTTCCTTTCACTTGAAGCATTGAAGTGTTGGTGGTGCGTTCTCTGCAGTGTTTGCTTTATTCACATCATTAGAAACCCTTTTTCCATTACTTCGACACTCAGCTACTCGATGACCTTCTTTTCCACACTTAAAACATTTTCTAGTCCCTTTAAGACAATCTCCACCATGCTTCTTTCCACACTTTGTGCATAAAGAAACATTCATCTTCTTTTCACCATTATTCTGAGATTTCTCCTTGAACTCCATCTTTCGTTTCTTGTCAAAACCATGAGATGGATATGTAACACCAACTTCCATTTCTACCTTGATAGCACAATGCACAATTTCTTCATAGCTACTGAAGTCTCTTATAGCTAATGCCCTTCGAAGACTTGGTTTTAAGCCACTGAAAAATCGATCAACTTTACTTTCAGGTTGGATGATAATGCCAAATGCATACCTTGCAAGTGTTGTAAAATTTGCTTCGTATATACCAACAAATTCATCATCCTTCTGCTTCAGCTCAAGAAACTCCTTTTCCATCTTTGTTCGAAGAATACGAGGGAAGTACTTACTAAAAAACAAGTTCTTGAACTCGTCCCATTCCATGGACTCAATTTCATCTCTTGGCCTCGTATTCTTGATAAGATTCCACCATTGATCAGCTTCACCTTCCAAACGATATACTGCTAAGATGAATTTATCATGTTCAGAACATTGAAGAACTGAAAATATCTTTTCAGTGGTACTGATCCATTGTTCAGCAACAAGTGGATCAGAAGACCCACTGAAAGAAGGTGGACGTTGCCTCATGAAGGACTCAATAGAATATTGTTCCCTTGTCTACTCATTTGGAAGTCCAGAATGATTCATAGCTTGTGTAAGTATAGAAATAAGATTTTGCACTCCATCTCCCATAACATTTGTTTGTTCAGGAGGACAATCATTGCATTGTCCATTGCATTGATCAGCACGGTTCCTTCGGGTTCCAGCCATCGTCTAAAACCCAAAAAGAATAGTGTGAGAGGCAAAAATCATGATAGGGAAAACAACATAATAAAGGGGAGTACCTTCAATATCTAACATCTTAGGTTTAATTCTATGATCGTTAGCGTAATTCTAGTACTATAACCTATACGTATACTTAACCTTAGAGACATCCCTAGACATACCTTAGTAATATCTCTAGGGATCTCACTAAAGTTCTCGCATCCTAGTTTCCAAAGGATGACTAAACCTTTCCTCTAATACCAACTGTAGAGACCTGAAGCCTGACGTACATGGACATTACATTACTTTTGCGGAATACTTAGTACATAACAAAAACACACACACAAGGATCATAATAGTTTAGTGTCTTTGGAAACATTGAATAAAATCTTCTAATCATGGTGAAAGATCTTCAACATCTCCCATAATGATATTCTTTTTTTTATACCTAAAACCATTATTTATATCCTGGGGAAAAGAAAACATAAAAGGGTGAGCTCAAATGCTCAGTAAGGGTAAACAAAAGAAATATCAATCACATCATATTCATAAGAACATAACATTTTGGAAATCTTAACCTGCAAAAGAGAGCATAATTTCATAACATGGGATAAATCATGGCAGTGAAATGTAATCACAATAATCATAACTTAAAACATGAAACTTTGTGGCATACACACATAATCATAGAGAATCATTTCTTGTTAGTCAAGACTCATTTCCAAGACTATCTTAGTGGACAAAGTCCCTTTCTGAACTGAGTCACCCTCGTTTCAGTCCTGTTTCACTGAACCGGTATAACCTATTGTTCCAGCCATGTCTATCTCATGAGATATAAAATCTTTACCCAATGCATTGGAGGTATATATAGGTCCCACCCATCTCATAATGATACCATTCTTATGTGTGCCACAAAATCATAAATCATACATCATCCCATAACCCATGTAATAAAAATGGGAATCTTCAACATCGTGACATCATAAAACAATTCATATAAGATAAAGGAATTCATAAAAATAATCCCATCAAAAAATAATCAAATCAATGTAATAATAGGGATAAAAACAGAACCCTTTATTATCTTATATGGAAAATAATTTTAATAAAACACTTGAACTTCATTCTTGAGGAAAATATCATTTCTACTTCAAAAACACTTTTCCTTTCTTAACATGTCATACAATTTTAAACTAAAAGAAGTTGATTAAAAATAAACATGAAAACTTGTAAGGGAAGCTTCTTGGAAATAATGTTTTAAAAATCCATTCATGCTGTATAAGTTAAAAAAACATTATTCTCGTACTTTTGTCGGAAAAGTCAAAAAAAGTACCTCGTACGAAAAATGACAAAAGATTCCTTTCATATCTTTTACTAGAAACTCACTGAAGGGTAAAATAGGATTTAAAAAATTTTAAGTGAATAGAAATAATATTACATATTGAGGAAACATGGATGTGGAAGATAAAATACACCCCAGTAAATACTAAAGTATAAACAATCTCGGATAAAAATGAGATTGTGATATTTCCCTTACCTTAGGTCCGATTTGCTTTTTACGTGTTCGAAGCACCTGTATAATGGTTTAAATAATGTTATTGACGTATTACAGAATCATACATATTGATATGATATCATATATGGTCATATTCTTAGCTTATTATTAGTAATATTTCATTGTTACTTGTTACTCGGGTCTTTATTGCCTTTTGTTCTTATGCGTGTTTTGCTGAATAAATTCTTATTCTTATTTTAAGGTCATAGATAACTTATATCCAGAATGGTATTAGTGTAACATATATCATATTTATTCATTCAATTCATTTATATAATTACTATGTAATGATGATCAGGTAGAACGAGTCGCATCACATCGTGGAGACGGTATTCCGTACGTACGCACGAGCGATGATATTGTTCCCATGATCGTGGAATTGTATTTAAGTGTATTTATACTATTTCAGTATAAATATCACTTTATAATAATTATATATAGTTACTCATTACACCATTATACCCATCCTTGTAAGGTGATGGTGGAAAATAGATTACACCACGGCGTGGAGACGGTATTTCGTACGTACGCACGCGCGGTGATTTCATTTTTCCGTAGGATGGATAGAAGGTGAATTAGGGTTGTTTTATATTTATAATTACATATCAGTATGTAAGTAATACTGATGTTATTACTTTATCATGAAACAACTAAAGAAGAAGAAGTTGAAGAAGAAAGAAATTGAAAAGATCGGTAATGGATATTACCTCTTCTTTTAAACGCCTCTTTGAATCCTCCACTTAGGGAACTAAGATTGGTCTTTGAAGAAGACCAGGACCTATAGGATTATTATAGGTAAGTGGAGAAGGTATTTTGTCAGGGGTTGGCCGAGCTTGAGTGCTCAAATTGGTGTGAGGAGGAGGGGGAGGAGGTTCCCTTTTATAAGGGAGGAGAGGGGCACCTTAGGAATATCTCAAAATATTATTTTATATTAAAGTCAAAATCGGTTTATAATGGTTCCAAAGGGTCTTATTTCGAAGGTAAAGTGGGGATGGGTCGAAATCATATCAACCAATAGGATTTAGACAAGTTCAGGTTATTATTTTAACCTTATCAATTAGATTTAACTCTAAGTTAAATAATTTAACTTTTACCGTGTCTTTCTGTTTTCTTACACTATATGGTTAATACACTTACTATAACATGCCAAACTAACCCCAAGTTGTTTATTATTAATATATATATCCTCATATAAGTCATGTGGCCGAACCTTAGATTTTTAGGAATAAAATAACAATTAATAATATATTATTTGATTTAAAAACTATTTTGTGTCAATTTTGACACTATTTGATATATGATTTTTTTTAAAGTCATAACAGAATTATATGTTCTAACCAAGTTGATTAAATCAACACTAATATATCATATTAACCTAGAAAATTAGTGTAATTCATAAAAAGTCTCAAATTACATTTATTTGAGCATTTATAACATCAATTATGTTAACATTTCCTTAAAAGGGTAATTACTGCATCATCGTTGTGTCATAAATAAATTACTTTATTTAATGTCTAAAAATTATAAATAAACTATCATTATGTAGGAAATTTTTTTATCTTTCTAATGAATATTTATAGTCGAATTTATCTTATTTATAACCCCATATTAAAAATGTTTTAGTTATTAAACTTTGATTTTAACTATTTTAACTATTCATTAAATAAAATAATATTAAATGTCATAATCTAATCCAAGTGGACCTAAATGGTCATATTATATTCATAAGGTTGTTTTTGGTCTAATTACACTTATCCAATAGAATTAGGACATGTGTTAGGGTAATAGTAATATCATATTTACCCTTAGTTACCCTATTTACTATTAACTGCGGTAAAAAAAGTAAAAAGTTACTATTCACCAAAAAATTATTTTCATCTCATTGAACCACATTTTACTTACTGACATCAACTGTGTCTCTCGAATTTCTGAAATTCCACTCACAGAAGCGGTAAAATTAAGTTTTATGAAAAATTCAGTTTTTTTAACTACCACTTAGTGGTTTCACTATTCATCAAAAATTGAAAGTTTTCAAAAAAATACCAAAAATTAGGCTTAAGATATATTTGATATTATGTACTCAAAAATGATTTCTATTTTACCAAATTCAAAACATATCATTTGCATTATTTAATTTAAAAATTAATTCTCGTCGTCAAAACAAATAGCGTGTTCTTAAGAGATAATAACTATCAAAAGATTGACACTTGTTTATGTCTGGTTTAAATGTGAAATTACATCCAATGACCAACATTGTATTAAATTGTAAAAATATATTCTAAATATACTTTAAAACCACCTAAATTAATTATTTATCACTATTAATTATTTCGATTGAAAAAGTTGTTTTTAATTAAAATTTAGTAATTTTCACTATTCATCAAAATATGAAAGTTATCCGAAAATCACCAAAATTTCACCCTAAGCTAATTTCGATATTATGAATCCAAAAATGAATTCCATTTTGAAAAATAAAATTTACAAAATTTCAAAAAGTGGTTATTACTATTCGTAACGGCTAGTTTTAATAATATTTTAACAGCATATTGTTGTTTAGTGAAACTCGTTATTGCATACTACACACGCTATCGAGGAAGGTCGTGATTGCGTGTAATGAAAGGCAAGTCAAGGATGTGTGTTGTGCAAGCTCCTTTTGGTGTAGCGTACAACACAAGACATTAATGAAATTAAAAAGAATATTTTTCATAAAATCTCGGGCTGTTACACTTCGTAAGTTGGGCTACAGTGAGGATGATCTAATTCCCTCAGCCACAAATTTGTTAGGTTATGAAAAGAGTGAGCAGAAGCCAATGGGATAGATTAAGCTAAAGACCCATTTTGGTGACCTGGTAGCCTATGCGGAATTCTTGGTGGTCCGACAGAGCACAACATTCAATGCCCTACTGGGAAGGCCATAGCTCCATAAGCACATGGTCATTCCTTCATCCTACCACCAGTGTATCAAGTACTACGTCAATGGAAAAAGCGGGATGTTTCAGGCCAACAAGGACCCTTTCGAGCTCTCTGAGTCACATTAAATCGAAGTCATGTTCTATGAGAAAAAGAAGAAGAGGCCTTTAATCAATAGCATCGACTGGATCCCCGCTCCAAATAGCCTGGAAATTGTCCCCGATGACCCCCTCAAGCAATTTGGGAGAGATTATGTCATGCCCATCAACTATATTGAGAGTAGGAGTTCATGTCCGGACACGCATTCGGATGTCCTCATGACTTCAGCCACGATAGTCGAGCACGACAATGCGGGAATTTCTACCTACCCTTGATTTGGGGACGAATACTCAAGCATGGATGCCCACGATGCCTCTCCCACAAACCCTCGAAGGCTCAGACTGAAAAACTCTCTCCTCATCGGATCAAGAAGATGAGGACGTGGGAGAATAAGAGGGGGAAAATCTCTGAGATGAACCTCCCGCATTTGAGGAGGGTATCTCCACCACTGAGGACGAGCTCAGGGAAATAAACCTGGGTACCGAAGAAGACATGAGGCCCAATCTAATTAGCACGGCCATGTCTCCCGAGGAACACGAGGTATATACCTCCTTCCTAAGGAAACATTGGGATGTCTTTGCGTGGAATTACATGGAAATGCCAGGGACTTGATCCCGAGGTAGCGACGCATCACTTGGGTCTTTCAGAAGACCATCGGGGCTACAAACAGGCCTCTAGAAGGACACACCCCTCACATGCTTCCAAGATAGAGGCTAAAGTCAATAATATCATTAAAGAAGACTTCATCAGGGAGGTCCAGTACCAAATTTGGTTGGCCAACATCGTCCCTTTCAAGAAAAAGATGGGCAAATCTGTGTCTGCATTGACTTCAGAGACCTTAATCAGCATTTTCCGAAAGATGGTGTCCCGGTTCCAATCACCGAGTTGTTAATTGATGTGACGGCTAGGTATGAGGCTCTATCCTTCATGGATGGCTATTCCAGATTTAATAAAATGAGGATGGCCCGAGAAGACTAAGAAGTCACTGCCTTCAGGGCCCCACAATGGTTATTCTGTTACAGGGTCATTCCCTTTGGTCTCAAGATTGCTGGCGCAACGTATCGACATGCCATGCATCGGATCTTTAAGTCGTTCCTCGGGAAATTCGTTGAATGTTACGTGGATGACCTAGTAGTCAAGTCTAGGCAGTGCTCAGATCACCTGTCGGACCTTGAGACCATCTTCAACAAGCTCCGACAAAATAGCTTGAAGATGAACCCCTTGAAATGCGCCTTTGGAATTACCTCAGGGAAATTCCTTGGCTTCGTCGTACGCCATCGCGGCATCGAGGTCGACCCTGAGAAGACGAAGGCTATCCTGAGCCTGCCACCCCCCTCGGAATATCACTGAGCTGAGGGGATTCCAAGGACACCTAGCCTATATTAGGCGGTTCATAGCCAACCTGGCAGGAAAATGTTGTCCCTTCACCAGGTTGATGAAGAAGGGGGTTACGTACCAATAGATGAATGACTTCCAAGAGGAGTTCGACAACTTGAAGAAGTACCTCTTAAGCCCACCAGTTCTCATGCCCCCTATTGAAGAAATGCCTCTCATTATATATGTGACGGCCCTAGAACGGTCATTGGGAGCCTTCCTTGCATAGATGAATGATGTCGGCAGCGAAAAAGGTCACTATTACCTCAGTCGAACCATGATTGATGCTGAGACTCGATACTCAAATATTGATAAGAGGTGTCTGGACTTGGTCTTTGCGGTTCAAAAGCTGCGACATTATCTACAACATCATGAGGTCCATTTTATCTCGCAGAGTAACCCGCTCAAGTATATCCTCAGTCGCCCGATGCTAACTGGATGCCTATCCCGTTGGGCGGTCATCTTGCAACAGTTCGACATCCGGTTCGTGCCTCAAAAATCCATCAAGGGACAGGCATTAGCAGACTTTCTAGCAGAGCACCCTTCAATAGGGACCACTGCACTGGATTCTAAACTACCTAATAAAGATATCTTCTCAGTTCAAGAGGAGTTCCCAGTATGGGAAATGTACTTTGACGGCGCGTCCCGAAGCCCCACCGGGAAGAGGATGGAGGATCCCATATTCAACAAAGTGGGTCTGGGGATAATACTCGTGTCCCCATAAAAGGTAGTTTTTTCGTATTCCTTCCTCCTATCAGAGGGATGTATGAACAATGAAGTGGAATATCAAGCCCTCATTGCAGGCCTGGAACTCGCACTCCAGGCACAAGTACAACACCATAAGGTAAAAGGTGACTCGGAGCTGGTCATCAAGCAAGTCAACGGTGTCTATGATATTAAAAAAGAGGATTTGACCCCCTTGTTTGACCATGTCCAAGTTTTAATGGCCGAGTTCTCCACAGAACCAATATTTAATTATATTCCCCAGTCCCAGAATGCTCAGGCTAATGCATTAGCCAACGCGGCCAGAGCCCTATCTGACCCAGACCGGGATGAAACGGTTATTAGTATTGCTCACCGTCGAATGGTATTGCCATTTGTTCAAGATAAGACAGAAGAGATCCACAAAGTATGTCTTTTCCCCGAGCCATATGCTCCTACTACCGACTGGATGACCCCCATCAAGAACTACCATCAACGGGGAGTGCTTCCATCAGATAGGGCTGAACGAGAGCAAATACGGAGAAGGGAAATAAATTTTGTCTTATATGGAGGTACGGGTCAACAAGAGGTCCTCTACAAACGAGGCCTGGATGGAGTGCTCCTCAGATGAATTTATGGAGAAGAAACCGCTACCTGTATGACTAAAGTACATGCAGGAGCATGTGGAGCACATCAACCCGGGACCAAGCTTTCCCATCAGGTTCGAAGGCTTGGGTACTACTGGCCCATAGTGGCACGAGACTGCGAGCATTTTACCGCAAAATGCCACTCATGCCAGATCCATGACAAATTCATACACCATACCCCAGAGTTACTTCATCAAGCTAAGTACTCCTGGCCGTTTTTTGTCTGTGGGATGGACTTCGTGGGACCATATCCTCCCGCCACGCCCAAACAGCTGATGTATATCCTCACAACGACCGACTTATTTTCCAAATGGGTAGAAGCCATGCCCCTCAAGGAATTAGGGGCAATAAATATTTTCAGCTTCGTAAAAACCAATATCATCACCATATTTGGTGTCCCTCATACCATACTGACGGACAACGACACCAATTTTTGCTCTGCTAAGTTGGAAAAGCTATACCATGAGTATGGTATCAAGGCTAACCACTCATCCTGCAACCATGAAGTGGCCAACGGACAGATAGAATCTTTCAACAAGACCATGTCCAACATCCTCCAGAAAATGGTGTAAAAAGAGAAGAGGTCATGGACGGATAAACTCCTCCATGCATTGTGGGCTTATCGAACCACAATCTGCACCGCTACTCGGTTTACCCCGTACTCATTGGTGTACGGCACGACGAAGGTCATGCCCATTGAAATCCATCTTCCCTCACTCCGTGTGGCCATCTGTGATCGATTATCTGATGATGAGCAGTCAGAAAAGCGGTTAGGTGAATTGGAACAGCTAGACAAGAAGCGGCTGCACACTCTGTACCACATGGAAGTGTACTAGAACCGGATCGCACGAGCCTTCAACAAAAAGGTCTGCCTCCGGTCTTTCATGGAAGGAGAATTAGTGCTCGTCCTCTGGACCCCAGTGATACCTGGAAAGAAGCCTCCAAAGCTGGAGCCCAAGTCGGAAGGACCATATGATGTACACAAGGTCTACTCCAACGGAGTGTATGCCCTGATCTCCATGGATGGGAAATCCACCATGGCTCCTATGAATGCAATATTCTTAAAGAAATATTTCGCATAGAAACTGTATGGACATCGTCCGAGCTTTATGGCATTAAACTGCCAAGCACCTCATCCTGACCACTTGACATTAAACTGTATGGACATCGTCCGAGCTGTATGACATTAAACTACCAAGAACCTCGTCCTGACCACATGACGTTAAACTGTATGGACATCGTCCTCACCGCATGACGTTAAACTTCATAGAATCTAACAATGTCCCCCATCCTCACCGCATGACGTTAAACTGCACGGATTTCACAGAACTACATATGGATTGATTCCTGTCCTTGCAGGATACGTAGCGACGCCGAGATTCCCTATCCTGGCCCAGCCACTTCAAAAAAAATGTGTCCCCTTTCCCCCGTGTATGGACCAGACCTGCATGGGGTGTATCATCTTTACACAGAACTATGTATGGCTTGATTCCTGCCCTTGCGAGATACGTAGCGACGCCGGGATTCCCTATCCTGGCCCAGCCACTTCAAAAAGAAAATAATTTCCTCTTCCCCTGTGTATGGACCAGAACTGCACAGGGTGTGTCATCTTTCAGAGAACTAAGTGAGGCTTGATTCTTTCCCTCGCAGGATACGTAGTGACGCCAGAATTCCACACCCTGGCCCACCCACCTCAAAAAGAAAAACAAAAGTGCCCATTCCCCCGTGTACGGACCAGACTTGAATGGGGTGTTTTCACGTCCTCACCGCATGAAGTTAAACTGCATGGAGATCTTCCTTACCGCACGATGATAAACTGCACAGATGAAGAAGAATTAAGAATGCCCCTCCCCCCGTGTATGGACCAGACCTGCATGGGGTGTTCTCATCGTCCTAACAACATGACGATTAAACCGTATGGACTCTGTCCTCACCGCATGATGTTAAACTACACGGATTCCAGAGAACTATGTATGGATTGATTCCTGCCCCCTCAGGATACGTAGCAACGCCAGGATCCCCAATCTTGGCCCAGCCCCCTGAATAAAAAAATGCATTCTTTCCCCCGTGTATGGACTAGACCTGCATTGGGTGTACTCATTCCAGATAACTATGTATGGCTTGATTCCTGCCCTCACAGGATACGTAGCGACGCTAGTATCCCCAGTCTTAGCCCAGCCACTTCAAAAAAATGTTCCTTCTTTCCCTCGTGTATGGACCAGACCTACATGGGGTGTACTTCTCGTCCTTACCGCACGACGTTAAACTGCACATACAATGATGTTAAAAATTACCCTTCTCCCGTGTACGAACCAGACCTGCACGGGGTGTATATCTTCTTCCTTACCGCATGACGTTATACTGCACGGAAGTTGTCCCCACCGCACGACGTTAAACTGCGCAGACCCCTCTTTTTCTTTCATGTCGGGTCACCTTCGTCTTTACCGCATGTCATTAAACAGCACGGACTTCATCACAACCCACCCAGGACACATGGCGATACGAGATGAAGATACCCCTTGCACATTTGGATACATCATTTCCATACATCAGACCCCACGACCCGGATAATTATGGATCTTCATAACCACTCACGACCATCGGAAGTGGAAAGTTATCGACCCGTGGACACCTTTGCATGACTATGCATACCATGCCCTCAGTGGCTCTGCATATTAATAGCCCATGGCCCGTCTACCAAAGGCAATATTTCCATAGGCGACACTCTTCCTAGTTCTGTACGCTTACCAGCCTCAGAGCCCCCATACCATACCTCTTGATCCAGATGTTTATGGCAAAGTGGTTTACAAGTTCATTCCCCTTTTCACATCCAAATGTTGCCAGGGTATCTTTATCTGGGTAGCCTATGTGTCTGTCAGTGGTTCACATAGCAACCTGCATCAACAAACATCAAGCCTTGACTATGCTACTTTGACTCGACGGACAATTGTAGTGAAGATGTTTTCTGAATAACCGGACACCATTATCCCCACATGCCGAACTCTGCACTGGGATCAATCAAGAATTATCATAATCATTCATGGCCATCATAAGTGGAAATTTACCGACCCGGGGACACCTTTTTACGACTATACATACCATTCCCTTAGAGGCTCTGCATAATGATAGCCCATGGCTCGTCCATCAAAGGCACGATTTCCTCGGGCGGTACTTCTCCTAGCTCCGTACGCCTACCGGCCTCAGAGCCCCCACACCACGCCTCCAGATCCGGGAAATCTCAAAGTTGCAGTTTACGACCTTCAACCCCCCGCCTTGTTCTAAGTATATCAGAACATCTTGACCCAAATATCCTTCGAGTGACTGCAGCAATAGTCACCCAATGGTCCGAGCTCTATGACCGATAAACTAGGAGTACTTAGTCCTAAACGCACGACGTTAAACTGCATGGAGCGAAGGCACACCCCCGCGAGAAAGATAAATCAGCGCAGGGGGGTTCTTTAAGCTTTAATAGCAACTAGGGACGAATATCCCCGACATGTCCGCATATTTCCTCACCAGATGACAGAATTCGTGGCCCGGACAATCGCGGATCCTCAGGACCACTCACGGCCATCGGAAGTGGAAAGTTATTGACTGTGGACACCTTTTCATGATGATTCATACCATTCCCTCAGTGGCTCTGTATATTGATCACCCCTGTTCCATCTACCAAAGTCAAGATTTCCTCGGGCGGCACTCTTCCTAGCTCCATACTCTTACTGGCCTTAGAGCCCCCATATCACCTCTCCTGATCCAAAAGGCCCTGGAACCATGATTTACACCATCAAAACCCCCTTCCACGCCTAGGGCATGTTGAGGTATTCAAGCTCGGTTATATTCTGATGAATAGAAGCCTTCAAAATAATGCCTTTGTCCTCGCCGCATGACGTTAAACTGCACGGAAGCCGTCCTCGCTGCATGACGTTAAACTGCATAGCAACCTTAAAAAAATATTTCCCCCATCCTCACCGCATGACGTTAAACTGCAGGGAAACCTTTAATGATATCCTCGCCCTTACCACATGACGCTAAACTGCACAGAAGCTGTCCTTGCTGCATGACGTTAAACTACACATCACCCTTTAAAAATGCCTCTTGTCCTTGACGCATGATGCTGAACTGCATGGAATATGTTCTAACCACGTGAAGATAAATTACACTGTCCTACTCGTCATGGGTACAGTGAGAAACAGAGGCTTTTCTCCATCCTTCAGTGCATGGGTCAGACCTGCACGAACTTCCACCTCACACCCGCATGAGAAATAATTACTTCACCCATTCTCAAGAAGTTTAGTATAGATATTTCCCCCATATTCAGGCACCTTCTCATCATAAACCATACTCTGTACTCAGAAAAATCCAAACTCTCATAAGCCACCCCTGGTGGTTCCAAATCTCAACATCCCTGAAGTTGCTCGGCTATCGGAAGTGGATAGTCTTTGACCTATGGGAACCTTTGTATGACTATGCATACCATTCCCTCAGCGGCTCTGAATATTGATCACCCTTGGCCCGTCTACCAGAAGAAAGATTTCCTTAGGCAATGCTTCTCCCTATACGCCTCCTTGCCTCTGAGCCCCCATTTCTATCCCGGGATTCATAAAACCTCTGAGCTACAGTTTACCAACCTCCTTGACAATCCTACGTGAATGCGGCGGAACATCTTTTACAAGATTACTGAGAACCTGGAGAAGTCGTTCCATTTCAGATGATGTCCCAGCTGCATGACTTTAAACTGCGTCAAGCCTCAACCATCCCTTAAGCTAACTGAATGCTTAGGGAGGTGGTCTCCGGACCACACTCCTGATTATTATGGATGCTCCCAAAACCCTTTCATATGTCACACTCCCCTTCTGAGCCACCCCTGATGGTTTTCATAATTTTCCAAGCCACCCATCGTGGTTTCCGTAATCCGGACTTCCATGAAGTCCCTTGGCCATCAGAAATGGATAAGTCTTTGACTTAAGGACACCTTTGTATGACTATGCATACCATGCCCTTAGCGGATCTACAAATTGATTTCCCCTGGCCCGTCTACCAAATGCATGTTTTCTTTAATTCATGCTCTTCCTACCTCTGTACGTTGACATAACTCACATGCCTTGAGACATGCCCTGCATGCCGCTCAAATTCAAACATGTTTCCCCCACATGCATTTGAAGGGTATTAAGACATATTTTAATCAGTTAAACCCCATTGGGGCCCTCACCCCACCATATTTGGTCAAAGATATTCGATCTAAAACATCAGTAATGATAGTCTTGTTGGTGGGACTTTAAACCACCCAGAGAAGAAAAAGGCACAAAGCATGTTAGGCCGAAAACCTGAAAATGGCGACCTATGAAAAAGCTGGGTTATAACCGCTGAGTCCATACCGTATGGGCCCAGGCAAAATCAGGGCATTAAAAGAAGAAAAAGACAAAAAAAATTGTACGGTTTCCTATAAAACCCTAGAAATAGTCAGACTACACTCGCTGGATTCCATGTTCCAGGAAAAAGTTAGAGCTTGATTTATTTTTAGTCCTTGACTCAGATTATTCTATGTTCAGGTAATTAACATATGCGGCAATCATAACAAATAGTTTATATCACAGAAAAAGGCAACAAAGGCAGTAAGGAGAAATTTTTCTTTGTTCCATAACAAAGTGGGTAAGAAGGGAATCCACAATTGGGAGCCTCCTCTAGTGCGAAAGGTGATTATAGGAGTTTTTTAGAAGATTCAAAAAGTTGTATCAGGCACTGGTGAAAATCCTAGATTTCCTGAGAGAGATTCTACAGTAAGGTCATCTCAACTTCTACACCAGCCCACAATTCTTTTACCTCCTGATCCGCCTTTGTGCTTGCCCTTATTTCCTCCTCCATCTGCCGCTCCCCTTCTCCAATCAGGGCGGAGACGTTGGCCTCTTCCTGCTGCAGCCGCTGTATCTCATTTTTCAGCGCCTCCAGGTGAGAACGCTGCTCAATAACTTCTCTCTAAAGCCCTGCGACAACCCCGGCATGGTCATGAGCCTCTGTTAGGCAGATCTGCCGAGTCGCATAAAGGTACTCTTCGAATTGGGCAGCGGAAAGGCGAGATTCAAAATCACCTAGCCTATCCCGATCACCTACTACCTACTTGACTATGTCATAAACACCATGATAGTCGAAGCCATCAAATCCCAGTAGCATAAACAAATTGCGTAGCCTCGGTAATTTGGTCAGCATCTTGACCAAGGGCGTTTGAGAGATCAGTCTCTAGATTTTCTCCCAAGCCCTTTGGCGAGCGGGTCGAAGGCTGGAGAGGACTTGTAGATCGGGCACCGAATCACTCCCATATGAGGACACATATTCGGGGATGAACATCACCAAGAAGGGACCTGAGGCGGCCTCGCCCACAAACTCTGGCACTGTAGCAGCTTCAACCCCGACAGTTGTGGTCATAGGCACAGCCAGGTCTGGCGACACAATTGTCAGCGCCAGAGGTCATGGTCCTAAAGCCCAAGTGTCAGTAAGACAGATGAGTACCCCTAATTAGAGAAGGTAAGAAAAGGCAGTCAGTAGCAGGAGACCGGGGAACTTACTATTAATCAACGAGGCATCTGCATCCGCGAGCTCTACATTGCCACGACAGCCACTCGAAGAGGATGCCACATCTTCGATAGGAAATGAATTCTGGGGAGCCCCCAGAGGTGTCCAGGGCCTGAGGCTATGCCTAAGGCCTGCAGTTTCCAAAGCCATCCCTAAGTGGTCGCCTATGGAGACCAAGCTCGAAGAAATCACTCCCCTGGTAAACACAATAATGGCCCGTTCCTGGTTCCTAGAAACTGGATTAATGGCAGGCTATTCCTTCATCATCACGAGATCTGTTGGACCTAGGGTAGTTGGCTTTGTCAGATATGGAGCCCCCTCAGCGATCATGGGTGCCCCATCATCCTCTGCAATTGAAAAAGTTATATGATTAGCAAGGGTCTCGGATACCATTGGTTCTTCCTCTGGCATATCTCTGACTGATAAAGGTGGGATTAAAGCATCTGTATCGTCGGCCCCTCCGGCAGGACTCACCATCTCGTCGCGCCCAGGCGTGGTTACGGGTGATTCCGCAGGCAGAAAGGAGGCGGAAGGTAGAATCACTTGGGTAGCCATAGCTAGATCCCCGAGTGGTCCTGCACCATGCGTCAAACAGTTAACGACTGACGATGTCTAAGAATGAAAGTTGGTGAATGAGAAAACGGGAAGTCATGATTACCCGACGTTCCCTGTTTGAGCCATTCCGATAAACGAAACGCCTGTTTCTGTCTCTGGATCTGCCCAGGGGACAGTTCTCCCAGAATTCTGGAAGGGACGGGATGATGAAATACCTTAGATGAATCTGCGATGGTCACCTCCATGATCTCAACTGTGCCAGGGGATCCTTCCTCGATGACCCTTTTGGGCGAAAGCACATGCTCCCCCACCGCGGTACCACGAGGGGTATACTCCGGAGAAGGAATCACCCCCTGAAATTCTTTGGCACCCTGCATAAATGGAAGAAACCTTAGAACGTCCACAATAAAGGGGGGAGAAGTCAGAATGGGCGAGTAGAGAAACATCTTCTTCAGGGTCGGACAATTTGTGGCGTCTAATCATCATAGACACCCGAATACTCCCATAGAGATGATTCTGGAGGGAATGAATGTACGCATCCATATCCTTCAATGATCTGACTATTTGATCCAAGTCCTCTTCCAACTACAAGTGGGGTGGAGCAAAGATCGTCTCGATACCTAGAAGTTTAAGAGGGCCTGTTTGAAGAAACTCCCAAACTTCCTCATCTAAACCACTGTCCCTCAGGTCATCCCAAATCCTCCAAGACTCCAGGAATGCGGCCATGGAATGAATCGCCGACTGGGGAGGATCAACCTGAGAAGGTTAGGCAGTGGTAGAAGCTTGTAAGGGTGCTAATGGCCGCATTTGTGTTCCAGATCTTGCTCCCGCCTTAGAACTCTCTGGGACCATAGGTGGGCGGGACCTCACAGGTAAGGACGGAAATTCCCTGGATTCATCCATGATGGGGAAATCATCAAGATCATCGCCCCCGGAAGAGTGGTCACTTCCCTCCCCCTCCTCATTAGTCACCGGATGCAGCATGTCCTGGACTCGGTGGGTTAATACCGCGTGACCCTCGCACGCGTAAATATAGGATTCAAGATCCTGGAGATATTGATCGACCCACTCTGGGTCCACATCATAAAGAATGTTAACAGGGGAATATATATAGACCAGCTCGTCAAAATCCACTTCTGATTCCTGAAGGTACTACCACCGAAATGGGGGTATTGGCTACGAAAGGATGACTGACCCTTAAATTCATTCCATTAGCCCCATGCCGTTGGGAAGGCAGCATCTGCAGGAATAACCACCCCCCTTTGGGCAGCCTCAAGGGAATGAGAGGATACACCTCTATCTGTTAAAATCTTCCCCGGAAGCACGAGACCAGTCGGGTGACGAAGGATTTTTCCCAGCCTAGTTGGAGCACTATCCTCCTTTCGCTTCCTTTTTCCTTTTGATGGTTTGGGACTTGAGATGGTGGGCACTAATGTCCATAGCTGGAAATTTGGGTAGGATTGTACCCAGGAGTCAGCATAATGCTTAGATAAGAAAGGCATGGAGTCCGCAAGGGTGTGGGTTATAACCTCACAACCGGTATCCTCCCGGGTAAACATTAACCACAGTTTTCTGGCTGCCATCAAATGATGGTTCTCGCGGGCACCATTAAGTGCGGGGGGACACTGTGCTTGGACGCAGCCAAATTGATGCCCAAATCGACAAGGCGTGTACCCCTCATAGATTAGTTCTCCACTGATAAGAGACACCAGAATACCCTCTCGGAGGGAGAGGAGGTAGCCCCACTTGCTAAACTCTTCTGTTATGGTGTTTGTAATTGCGCCAGCCGGGGAAGAAAACGGATGAAAATTGAAATAGTCGTAATTCAAAATTCGACTTGATAACAAATGCTTGTTCAAAACTATCTGTTGACTATCCTTCTCTTGGGTCACCCACTCTTCGGGCATAACCCCACTGGTCAATTGAACGTACGGCTATAATGTGGTGCTCGGAATCTAAAGAGGGTTGATGAAGGTGTAGCAGTTCTTGATGTGTACGCTTAACCATCCCTAGAGGATTTGGAAAGGGCCGGCCACTCGGTTTGGCCGATTCCCCTCAGTAATGTTACCACGTAACCGGTAAATCCTGGCCAGTACTGGAACAGCTAGGTTGATAACGTTACCAGTAGCCAAGTGTGCCACTATGACAAAAGTAGTGACCCACACGCCACCAACCTCGCGTATGGGTAATAATCAGCAACTTAAGAACATGGACAGAAAATCTGCTAGGCGGAGCAATCGATCGACATCCGGAATAAGCTCCTAGCCCTAGTCACGAAAATCACCTTGCTCCAAAGTCATCCAATAGCTGCTCCTCTGCTTACGGGACTCCATCGTAGGGCAAGTCATGGGCCTGCGTAGGAGATCCGCGGATTCGTCATATTTGTTCTTTCTCACAAAAGCCTTCACCCATTCACGGTATGGTACGAGATGTTTTGAAGACATATCCTATGAGGGCTTCCGAGCCTGGTTAATGAGATGCTTCACTAGGGAGGAGTCCTCTCTTCGTTCTCCCACATAGAGGAAGGAGACAGGAACTCGTCATACATACTCCCAATGACGGGGACCCCTGAAATTTTAAAGACATCCCACAGGCTAATGCCCACTTCCCCATGGACCAGATGGAAGGTGTTGGTGTCTGGGATCCAATAACTCATAAGATTTTTGGCGAGGGTGTGAGGCCGGTGGGTATAGGTTTAGGACACCCAGGCAGCTTCATACAAGCCCACGACTCGCAACTCTGCCCCAAATTCTGCGCAGCTCTGACAAACCCAGAAGGGCCACCCCCAATCCAATGACTTAAATGCACCTCCCGGTCGGAGATCCCGATTCGCCGGCCAGCCATGCTGGTCGCTTACCATGGCACTGTGGGAAATACTCCGATAGTAGTGGATTGTTACTTCCTGTTGATGTGGTTCTCCTGTCGGAGATACTGGTAGATGATTCAACAAAGATCGGATAGTCGTACCCCTCGAGGCAGGCCACCCGCAGGTATGTATCATGAACTGGGGAATAGTGGCAGTAAATATCCATGCTTCGGGATTATTGTCACAGGAGGGTTCAGGAATCGTGGTATCGGACAATAAACTGAACCCATAGGCAGGAAGAATATTAGAAAAACGATATTCTTGCTGTGATTTAGAGAGCCGGTTGGCAAGGAAGGAAGACGGTAGAGAGTGGCGCACTTCATCTTGAACAGAGCCAGCCATGTCCTTCAGACGTTGATCAGTAGTTGAGAGGGGCTCTGCAGCAGGCCTCGGCGCAGAACGAGGGGGAACCATATTTTCTCCCTGCACAAGGAGTCAAATCAGTCCAGAATAAAAATCTGGACAAAAATAACCAGATGATTGGTTAATGAGCCTTCATAATCAAATCCTCAAGGAGGCCTTGGAGGATGGTTCACGATGACATCATCCCGTGAACCAGCCCTTCGCGAAATCAGTTCGCGAAGACCTGGCCCGCGGAGCATTGGCTAGGAAGCCGCGAACCAAGTTGCTCCGTGGAAATTCAAACCCGAGTTTATTTGGAAGACTCGGATACCTTTTTAAAGTTCAAGAAATATTTAGTCCGCAGAGCATCGAAACCGAAAAGAAAGTTCCTCCGCAACCAGTCATCACTTACTTTTTAATTAATTAAGAGTAATGGTTCGCAGTTGGGAAGTCGGTTTGTGGGTGAAGGCGACCGCGAAGAAGAAATGGTTCGAAGAAGTTGCTTCCAGTTCACGGAAGAGGCACTTTAAAAAGGGGCAAACATGCGGAGGTGAAGGAGCTTTGGTTTTGCGAAGTATCCGGTAAAGGACAAGTGAGGGCTCCCCGTATTTATAGGTGTGGTCCCCTACTAGGTCCACCTTTCTACTGCAAACTATCTCAGTTTTAGGACCACTTTGCATCATAATGGCCTCCTCTTTGTTCCGATCAGACCCCATTCCGATGGGGGGAATTTGTAGGGTCTTGAAAAATCCGCAAAAGAAATTTAACCCAAATTCCCCAAAGAATTGGGGGAAAATAATCAAAGAAGAGATACCAAGGACCAATCCGCAAACCGGTCCATGTAAGAGCAACGTGGTCAGGCACCGCGAGGCACCCCCCTCCACGAACCATTGTCGTTTTCGAAATGGAGGCGGAGAGCCTCCGCGGTCGTGAGGCAGGATGGGTGCCAGTCCGGTTCACCATCACGAACCGCCCCAAACACGGACTGCGTCGACCGGCTCAAGCCGCACCCGCTGTCGTTTGCGGAATAGAGGTGGAACCCTCCGTAGCCGCGGAGCACTCCCTGAGTTCACCTCGTGGAGGGGGGGAGCGTTCAATACCCACCGTGAATCGCGGATTGACTAAGTCAGCTGTGAACCGGGTATTTGGTTATGGGCCTCCGCCATAAGCACTGTGTGGCCACAGATACATTCCATTCCCCACTCTATAAAAGGTGACAAAGGGGGAAAGAATAAAGGATCGGAGAACTGGAATCGGGTTTGGAGGGATTGGAGATTCAGAAGGAGAAGGAAGGCTTCAGATTTTGCAAATAGTGAAATCTCCATCCGCGAACCATAGTAGGTATATGAATTAAGAAGGAATTGGAAAACGCATTATAATTTGGTGAACCGCGAACCTAAAATAACAAAAAAAGGAGAACGGAGAACCATACCTCCTCTGCGGATGACTTCCCCGTAGACCAGGGAGTTTATGCCTCTTTTCCCATCCGTCGTATCGCGTAGCACCCTCCTCCGCGGGCGAAGCCCCGACAGACGAGCCTCTGATCGGTGCCGCCCTTGGCTGCCGCTGCCCGCCTGGAACCCTCTACGAACCACCCTGGTTCGTTCATTGAGCCTGAAGTCACAAACCACCCCAATTCGCGGATTGAACCCGAAGCCGCAAACCACCCTAGTTCACGGATTGAACCTAAAGCCACAAACCACCCTGGTTCGCGGGACGCCAATCAGTCCGTGGACCACCCTAGTTCGCGGACAGCTTCTCCAGCCGTGTGGCACTTCCCCACGCGAAGGGCGCCACTACCCATGCCTCTCAGTGGCTAGCCAAATACTTCGGTTTTCTCATTTCCAGAGCCAGGTAAAATCCTTCTGATCCAGCCAGGTCCTCCGCGACTCCCTCATTGGCCTATTCATCGGCCCCAAGCCAAGGCCTCTGCCGGAGCCACCAGATCCACGTGGTATGACTTTCAGGCGCATCAGCGTGCCATTTTGAGTTCACATACCCACATTAAGTAGGGGCAAAGGGGTTTCCCCGACCCTTGAGTAGATTCCCGTGGCATTCCTGGGTTCACATTCCCACGGTAATGTGGAGTCTGAGCTCGAGAATCCCCTTTCTGCCCCTCCACTTGTCCAGGGCTCCTTAGGGGTATTAAAATACCCATCAGAAGGAAGCCCTCGTGGACTGCGAGAGAGGATATGGGGATAGGAGCACCCCCTTTCCCTCTCCCACTGGGATTCGTCGCTCCGGGCATCCATCTCGGAGTAAGCCCCGACCATCTGGGCCTCCTCAGAGTGTAAGCCCCAATCCATCGCCACAGGCATCCATCTCGGAGTAAGCCCAGACCTTCTGGGCCTCCTTAGAGTGTAAGCCCTGAATTATCATCATGGGCTGCCTTCATTGGTAATCCCCACTCCGCTTCTCACGGACGCACCTTTCGCGACGTGATCCTCTGGTCCCTGCTACCTCTTGTTTCTCACACTGAGCATGACTCATGTGGGCTTAGAGTAAGCATCAACCATGACATCCTCATTTGGGCTACCCTAGAGCGTAAGCCCCAAGCCAAAGAGAACTACGTGGACTTTGATCCCTGCCTCCTAGACAGGGTACGTGGGAAGCCTCCATGAGGTTCAAGCCCACCACCCATCGGACCACCTGGTATCTCTTCATGTCGGTTCCCCAAAACCTTAGAGAACTACGTGGACGTTGATCCGGGCCTATTAGACAGGGTACGTAGGAAGCCTCCACGAGGTTCAATCCCACCACTCGGTCGTTTCTTCACGTCGAGTTCTACCCTTGTCCAGCATGATGTTAAACTGTATATCCGAACAACATGGACTTTGATCCCTGTTTCCTAAGCAGGGTACGTAGGAAGCCTCCCTGAGGTTCAATCCCAACAGCTGGTCGACTCGATCATCTCCACATCGGTTCACCACGCCACTCCTAGTGCTGCCTCAATCAAGTTCCAACCCTTCGGGGTCATTGATCCAGCGAGGGATGGTAAACCTCGGGCATAAATGATTCTGAACCCCTGCGTCCAATTGACTGTTTCCCACCAGGGTTGAATCCGTGGATGCTATGTTTGGGTATAAACCAAAAATTCGTGAACATATGAATTCGTATTAAATCTATAATAGAGTCCCGGAACATGCAATAATTCTCCCCCAAAAAGGGTGTGATGATCCCGACTTCCCATCCTCTCGACCAATGTGAGTTCTTAAGGGTCACTGGTCAGACCATCCAGCGAACACCTGCCTTTGGAAAGCAGGTCCATCAATCATTGGATACGGGGCCGTTGGGCATTTCGTGGCCAAAAACCAGAACGATACATTCATCCTTCACCTTCTAGAAAACCAAACATCTAGACACAAACTCTAAAATGACATGCTTCAGCCTAAGACACAAAAAATGACATCTCATTTCTTGGTATATCATTATCAATATATGATATAATTCCAAGGGATAGATATGGAACTCATGAAGAAACACCTTATGCATCACCAATTGGATTAAAATCCTTCCATAGAAAAACACTCGGTGTTGTTCATCCTTTGACCAACCATCTGGGGCATCACCAAAAAAAAAACATGGTCTCTACAGGCCTCTACCTCAGAATCCCCCATCAAGGATTCCTCCACCTCATTCACCAATGATGATTGTAATATTATCTAGAAAAGAAAAACTCTATAATCAACCCCACACATTTAAATATGAATATCCATGAGTTCTTCCATCACTCTCCATTAATCACCAGATTCACGAAAAGCATTACTACATGAATTATTTCTCAACTCATGATTCACAATACTCCCATTATTATTATATATTAAATATCTATATTGTAATACTATAATAATTAACTCCATTTTCACTGAGAAAGTTCAATTCATGTTGGGAGAATATATACATTAGGCTCTTCTGATCAGTGAAAACAAAAAAAAACACATGACAGTGAGGTAATATAACCACATGTTCATGGAAAACACAATAGATACCAACTCAAGATCATGAGTGGTATAGTCGCGCTCATGGGGACATAACTATTGATACCCCTTAGAAACAAAAAATCTCTAATGTATATGAATTCATACCAAAAAAAAGAAATGAATCATTATAGAAACCACAAAATTGAACTCCCTCTACTGGAAACAAATGACTACAGAACTAACCATCTTATCCTTTAGGTACTCAAAAGATACATAACACTGGTCATTCCCCAATAATTCTTCATCCTTTCCCATCAATTCTATCAATGGAGTAAAAAATTTAAACAAATAGGCTAAAAACCATCTATAATATCATACAAGACCTAGGAAACTCTTTACCATCACAACAGTCTTGGGAGATTCCCAAAAATCAGTCGCTACTATCATTGATGAATCCATAGTTACTCCTTACTAGGATGTTACATGGCCCAAGAAATAAATATTAAGAACCCGAAACTCACACATAGAAAACCTCTTAACCAGCAGCTAATAACCATGATCTCCCAATATAGTACATATATTTTATGTATTTTCAATCTCTTACGTGGATTACACAACAATTTCATTGATGAAAACCACCATGAACATATCCCAAAACTCTCCCAACATTGTGTTCATCGAAACCATGAACATAGATAGTGCATTAATCTCACTGAAAAACATCACAATGAACTCATAATTTCCATGAAGACAAAAAAACATGATTTTTGGAATATAATCATCCTTCACCCACATGTAATAATATTATGACCATAGGTTGATATTCGAGATATAACTTTCTCTTTTAAGCTAATCAAATAAATCCTGAATCCATGAAAGGGGGTATTGGTTCTTTATTTTCACTTGGTTCAATGATGATAATCTCCATATTGATAAAATCATCCATGAGACTTAATCCCAAACAAATACACTACTCAAAAGGTGACACACTCTTCCAAACACAACCTCACTAAAAAATCATAATGTTCAACCGGCATCTATCACAACTCAAAATTCACCATCCTATACTGAGAGAATGAGATTGGTGGAATTCCTTATTATAAACTGATCCAAAACTCAGTCTCTCATCGAGGGGGAATTTCCATAATCACCTCTAGAAAGACATCATGATATTCTTCCACCACCATGGGAAACAATATCAACTAAACCTATGATGAAATAATCCTTTGCTCATTCATCAAGGAAGATAATGATATAACCCTACTTCGATTCATATGAGGGTGTCACTCACCAATGAACATTAATATCTCTCCATCAACAACGTAGAAAATAACACGTCTCTTGAAAAAATCCACAATACCATGTATTGAATCATCCAATCCAAACAATTTATGATTTCATAAGGTTGTATCTGAAAACATAGGTATTCTCTTAAAGGTTAGCAACACCCCATTAATATTCCAAAATCTCTACATAATTCATGCAAGTATACTTAACCTACAACTACAGTAGTTTAATGCAATGGAATGGAAATATTCACCACAAAAAGACCCAAAGAATAGAAAAGGTTATGTTATATAAAGGATTTTCTAGCTCATAAATAAAAAATAATAATTCACCCATATATTAAACATGAAAATGGTACCACAAATGATTTCTGGAACTCCTTGTGTGGGAAACACTAAAAAATGAAGTTGAAAAAACACCTTCTCTATAGACTCTATATCCCTAATAAAGACCACCTATATAGCTACACTGTATTATCTCGACATGAGGTATATCTCATGGTTATCCTATGACCACCCCATATCCTATTAACTGATCTGAAACTAGAATACCATGCTGCTACGATCATTCCAAAAACTGCCACAACAGAGGAACTTGAAGTAGAACACCTAGTGACCAATTGCATATCAAGATGTTAATGCACACATTCAACTAATGATATCATCCTCCAATATATAATCAGATTTTGGTCCATTATTATAGGTATATGAGCCTCCACACCTATATAAATGAGATAATAAGGGTTGGGTGCTTCCCCCGGCTGACCAAAAACACCTTTATCCAAGAAAAGTGGAACACCTTGCCACATCTATACATATAAAGGAATAATGAAAAATCCCCATCGTAATGAATTGTTTATAGATAGAATACTATCAAAAATCACTTCTCTTACCATCACCCCAAGATAATTCATTAATATAAACAGAATGACATGCCATTGGATCTCTAGATATAAATATTCCAATAAATTCCTCACCCTATCCTCATCAACTGGAAATAGGTGTGAAGCATATCACATAATGGTCATGAAATGGATCCCAAACTACCTCACACTAGAAATTACCTTTCAAAGGGTAATAATCTCATGGTTATAGGATTCCAATGTGGTAAATGAAATAAATTATTTGTCAAATGGGTCTCAAAACATCCCCCATGAGACATTTTACTTCTTGTGATCCCCAGGAAATAAGATCCACCACTTCCTTATTGCTCCATAAAGAATCATCACATCTAATGAAAGTTGTACTCATTTTGAGAATACATCATACTAATGGTTATCTAATCTTCCTCCAACCATTCCTCTATGAATAAGTTTGAATTGAATTCCTAATACTTCTAAAAACACTGGAGAAAAAAATCTTCGAGTGTCCTCATCCATGTGTTGTCATCGTAAACCCCTACTTAGTGGCTATCTCCTAGAAAATCCTCCCAAAAAACTTTAGCACATGCGTCATTTGGGTGGCGACTTGGAGCGATACCTACAAAAGAACAAATGGTTAAACTACTAAACATGAAATGTGTAATACTTTACATTAATTAATTAATTCATTTTTTTCCTTTTTTTCTTCGTATCTTAAGTTCTACACATTATGAACATATTCACAAAGTAGAATGATAAATGATCATTTCCAATGCCTCTACCTTGCAACGAGTATCGCTTTTTTATGTTGGCTAAGAAAACTGAAAGGTCCTTATATCAAATCATAGGGGGCCTAAATACCTTTGTACCAACCGGTCCCTCATGCTTACATCACATTCTAAACTTTTCTATATTGTTTTCCCTAACAATCCATGAAATCCTCACCTATGTATAACTCCAAATTTATCCCATACCTATACCTAAACCACTCATTTAAATTTTTCATGACCCCTTCCCCCAAATTGTACCCCTCCTAGGCCAAAAATGAGAAAAAAGGAGATGATATCCACCCATGTACTGCCTCAATTAGGTCCCATGTTGGAGATTATAACCGAATGTATAATAAAAATTCAAATGTGATGAATTACACTCTAATTGAAGACTCTAAATAGAGAGATAGGATAGATACACTCGTAAATGACTACTCAAATATATATATATGTAAACCAAAATACATGCATGAAATGTCATAAAATAATAATACAATTCAATGGATAATAACAAGTACCAAAAAAGTAAACTCAACTGCGACTATAAATCCTAAATACCTCCTATAAAATTGAAAGCTAGTAATATCCAGACCAATCTCCAACCTACTCCTAACGACCTAAAAATGTTTTATATATACATGGGGTGATAATGATAGTAAAATAATTAGAATCATCCTCCTATACAATATTTTAAAAGATAAAGAATGAATACTAAATCCTAGTGAATAACAAGTGAAACTTACTCATCACCAAAGTAGGTATACAATGTTTTCATCCTCTTTATGGATATATCTCACTATGTCTTCCATACAAGGGATAATATAATATAATAAATCGATAAGGGTACCTTTATACCACTTCCCCTTGGTTTTCTACTCTACCTGAAATTCCCATGTACCAATCCATCTCTCTCTCTAAAAGTAAGATAACCCGAAGACATCTGGGATAAGTATCAAAACATGAACCTCATGCATCAAATTATCACATAATCCCATATAAAATCACCATATAGTATCCATAAAGTTTATGGGATCCACCACAACATGTATGCCATGTATTGCAAATAGGGTATTATACCTCAATCCATCACAGCTCATAGATCGACTAAGGTACCTCAATCCATAAAAATCTATATGCAACATACCTTTATTAATCATTTAGATTTTATGTATGGAGATACATTCATGTGATATAACCATAATAAATGAAATCCCTCTTTATACATATATAGGAAACTAAGGACTGTGCAAAATAATGAAAAATACTACCAAGAGAATATATCGATGCCTAAAGGTATAGTCCTATATCAATTATCCCACAAAAATGTTGGGGAAAACACCCTCGTGTATCTAACTATGAGTCAGTGTCCGTAACCAATATGGGTCGGGTATCATATGAAATCATAAAACATACAAGATATTATATATCTCGCAATGACACTATTGGAATCACCAAGTCCTAAACTTGACTATAGAAAATATCTATTGGACACCTTGCTACCACTTATAAGAACAACATATCCAAAAATCACACAAGAATTTAAAGAGATGCATTAATTAATTCATTCCATTTGATCATTTCCATTTGTTAATAAATTCATTAACTGTTTATTAAAAATCAACATTATTCCTAAAATATTTCATTCTCCAACATAATAGGGTCCATTTCTTCAAGGAATATTCCAAACCAAGTTCACAATTTTTCAAAATTATTTCTTTCCATTCAAAAAACTACTACCACATGGGTTAAGTCATTTAATAAATATTATTAACAACCTTCCATAAATTCTAGGTACTTTAGGAAAAAATCCTAAGTTATCATCAAGAGATGCAACCAAGCACATCCAACTTCCTCAATAAGTTGGGAAAGGAATTTAGAAAAAAACCTAGATACCCATCCATTAACATATTAATGAATAGAAAGATTCTAGGTTAATAACAATAATGGGTAAGATCCAATTCATCCCATTACATCATATTTGGTTCAATCCCCAAACCCACATGCATATCCTCAGGTATCTCATTGTCACAACCATCATCTGATACCACATCATCATGCCCTCCCAATCCATATCTCATTAACCATACGATTCTTAGTCATCCTAGGTTCATATCACATCACATATAAAATATCATATCTGGATCACATCATAGAAGATTGATAATAAACAAAAAATTGAAATTGGGAAATTTGGCCTGAAATCAAGGCATTTGGCCTTCACATGAAAATGGGTTCTCACGACCCCCAACTCAATGAATCCAACCCTTATAAAAAGTAGTCACTCTTGTACAAAATAATTTATCTTTATCAAACAACCAGTTTTATTTATTATTGAATTAAGAAATTTATTATTCGCAGGTTCCAACTACAAGTAACCTAAGGCATCAGCTATAAAAAGTTATAACAAGTAACTAAAAATGTTTCCTAGAATATCCCAATATTATCAATATTTGGAGAATAAAAATTATCTTGTAACATTATATTAATTATTATCCTCAATAATAATTAACATGCTTCATGTTATTTATCAATTCCATTAAAACAAGGAATAAAAACCCCAATTAAAGATGCATATTTTCATCAATTTGATTAACATCAAATTATTATAAAAACCATATTTCTTAAACATGCATATTTAATTATTTATACAAATACATTAATTTCAGAATTACATTATTTACCAATTAAAACATGGTAAAATAACAATGATAACATGATAAAAATATTATAAAAGAGATATCATACTATCTAACAAAACATGGGGGAAGCCGTTATCCTGGCGGAAAAAACATCGGCATACAGACATCAATCCCATTATTTAATCTGATTCAATATTTATTTGGTTAATTCCTTTTCCAAAAAATGGGATAAACCATGGTCATTTTACGATTACACATAAATTAATTAGAATAAATAAATCCCCTAATTTGAATGTGTCAATATTATTGACATGAGAATGGACCAGCATCACAAACCTCTAATAACATATCCCATAACAAAATACATCTCTAAAAGACTCATAGAAATGAAAATAAAAAAAAATAATAAATAAAACCCAAGAAGATCGGAAAATATAAAATTCAAAAGTGTGGAAACAAGAAACAGGATGAAATGAGATTAAAAGGAGAGAACCCGCTAGAAAAGTGGGTAGATCTTACATTGGATCACCAGAGACTAATCACTAATGAATGAGGTTGGATTCCTATAAAAATGGGAATCAAATACATTGAATACCCACTTCAGGGTGCCTAGAGTTTAGGTGGAAGAAGTAGAAGAAAACCTGGTTTGGGGGTGTCAATGGTATTTATAGGAACAAAAAACGATAAGAGACCACACCCCATCCCCATAGACCAAACCATAGTGCACCTTTGTTACGAAATGGTGGGAAGATACTACATTGTAGTCCCCTAGGTAAAATCAATTTTTGGGTGCTATAGTTATATCATGTTAAAGGGGGGAAAGGGGATACAGTGAATCCATATACACATCTCCGTAGAACCCCTTCGCTAATAAGTGGACTAGACTACAACCCATTGCCTATGGAGTAGCTACACCCATTTTGGTAGTAGCGTCAAAAACCATTACACCAAAACCTAGATCCTTCACATGACCATGCTTGAACACTGGTGAATAATCTATCCCATATCCTACTTCCATGAAATAGCCAGTCCTAAAAAAGGTAGTTTCATTATTTCCTCCTCTCATGCTCCCCTTCACCACATTACACCAAAGAGGCTAGTATTACGATGAAGCCAAAATATCCACACTGAATACCTTAAAAAAATAGTTGTCCCCCCCCCACCATTTATCCAAACTCCCTAAAAACTTATTGGAACCTACTCTGGGTGCCTCCAACACCCAAAACGCACATATGGTTGGGATTCTGGGATATGTTCCTCACACAATATCTGAAAATTTATAGTTAGTGGACATGAATTTGTTCGATCCAACACAAACTAAATGAATAAGAGGAAAATATTATGTATATATATTTTCCAATTACCATACAAGATATATGTGGGTCTATTTTATTTATAAAAAGTTGGAATTTCTTTTTTTTAATTATTTTGTTACTGATATTATACAAGACAAAATTTTACCATTGGTTACTATTCAACGTTATCATAGTGGAGAAATTGAAAATTTTTATTTATAAGCATTTATTAGTAATAATGTTTAGGTACCTTTGATTAATGTAGGATCATTGAATGAGGGAGGTGGTAAGCTAGTGATCATATTTTATTTTAAATAAAAACTTCACAACATCATAAGGAATCCTTTCCTATCATATGAAACCTAGTAGAGTTATGAACCACTCAAATATAACTCTCAAAATCATCTTTTATATGCAGAAAATATAAAGAGATATTTTTGTTTGATATTTTCAAGTTTGGTAAAAGGACCTAGTTCTTTATAAAATGGTTATTCTCCCCAACATTGATTCATTTACTATCATATTTATGGATTATAAGGGAATGAAAAATAACTGCATACACCCCTAGTATTCATTCCACCATCTAAAACTAGTTCTATCCCAAATAAATAATATCTTATACTAAAATTGTTTATCCCCCCCCCCTAACTATCCTAACTGCATCCTCATTCATCAAAACTGGTTACCCCAAACCAACAAGAATTTTTAGTAACTAGTTACACCCCCAGCTACAATATCTTTCTCTTTATTTTCTAAATCATTATAAACAGATCATTTCTTGATCCACAAGAAACTAGAATTAAATTTACTAATGTATAATCATCAGGATCCTGAACAACTCTATTATGAGTCCTTTTTCCTTCATATTTTTTCATGATCATAGTAAGAGTAAGAAATTATCAATCTTAAATTATATTGAACATCATACAAAAAACATCCTTACTAATGTTCTTATTCTTGAACTTTTATTTTATTCCCTCTACCATATACATCTTTATCTAACTATTCTTCATCTAATTATTCACAATACTATGCACTACATTTCATCATGTTTGTTTATTAGCTTTATCCAATATATCTCTATTCAATGAAGAAAGTTTGGTCTCATTTGATATCTACTTATTTAACTGAGTAGGAACTCAGTCAGCTACTCTAACTATTTCCACTTCATCCAATCGATCTCAAATCAGTGATGGTTTTCCTTTATTTAATGAAAACTCAATATAATGAACCATTTTTGATGATATTATATTTGATGTTCCTACACCCGATGATTATTATTCTTTAATCAAGTATGAAATTAATTAGAAGCTCACATAGAAAATTATTCAACACTTCCGCTACTACTAACATGAACAGTGTTCCACAAATAAAATATTAATACTATTTAAACCCTTTAAATATGGCCCCTCTATAACATTTTGAGGGAAATTAAATGTATTTTCATGCTCAATATAACTTTGATTTTCAAAACATTCTCTTAATTTAATTTAAAAGAGAATCTCTTGAATATTTTGGAACACTTTTAAACACATATAATGTTTCTTGAAAGACCTCCCTTTATATGAAATCCTATAAAATAAGAAATAGGTAAATTTTTATAACATCCTTAACCTCAATAGTTAAAAATACATTAAATGTTCATCTAAGTGTTGTCATGTTATGGACATTACATGGTTTATGTAAACCTCCTTAGGAATCCTATGTCTGGTGTATGTTTGTATATTTCGTTTATTAGGGACTCTCTATATGATGGTGCACATTTATTATTCTCAATTTAATGTACTCAAAATCACACATAAACAAATGAAACAAACTCTATCTTCCTCCATCCAATGGACTTAAAAACATTCATTATTCGATGGAACTCTATTTGGTTTCCCTTTGGTTATGAAACCTCTATATAATATAATTAGGATAACTTTATCAATTGAAATATCATACCCTTATATGGTGGATCTTAAAAATTATATATTATTGGTTCTCTTCATATGTGACCACCAGCTGATTACTCAGAAAACCTTTGTCATGTTATTCATCCTTAGCAACTCATGCAAGTACATCATCAATGGATCATCAATCTGATGAAATCATGCACCACAGTCTGATGTTCCTCAATAGGATGCCACACAACATTATCTCAAACTTTTTACTTCCATAGATACATGGAGGTCCATCACATTTATACATCAGGTTAATTTGAAAATATTCATCAATTGGATCTATCCAATTTTACATAAGAATTTTCATCTTCATTGTTATCTCCATCTGGTGCCTTCAAAAATATTTACATATATGCATATCCCAAATTATTTATATTTTAACATAGGTTTTTTCATTATGATAATATGAAAAAATGCATACAACCAATAACTCAATATTTGATATTTGGACATTCATCTGCTAACATGAGTTTTTTTCATCCCATCACATTATTTTTTATGTCTGGTAAAATTATTAAACACCATAAAAATAGTTTTTTTGATAACTCAATATTGATCATAGACTTCTCTCACATTTTACTTCTCTATTTTTACATTGGAATTACTTTTACAAGGGCATAAATACTCTAATTTTAGCATGTTAAACATCATGAGGTTAGGAACGTAAAGAGCATCAAAAAATCATATGACTTTGTTAGGAATCATTCTAACACTCTATAAAGAATATTTCTTACACCTCATTAAGAAACTTCCTTAACCTCTATGAAAATAATTTCTTACCCAACCCCAAAAAATTCTTCTCTCATCTTTCTCTACAACCAGTTATTGACATATTGGAGAACAATGCAACCAAAGACACTTTAGAACAATAATATCCAAATTTTCCCTTACTGTCAGTATCCTCATCAAAAAAATTGAGATTTAATTATGTTTTCTGATTGAATTGTGCTTGGTTTTTTCACCCCCCCCCCAATATTACTTATCTTCCTTATTGACAATAAATTTGAAAGGTAACATAGTAAAAAAAACATAGCACATTTTCGTTCCTCATAATATTGAAAACAAATCTCAAGATAAAAACATCTTCACATGAGCTTATATATAAAGATACTTTAAATAAATAACTATATTTCAAAAGAGTAAACCTAGTGTAGAATATAAGAGTGTATAATCAATTTTATCTATAGCATAACATCCATATAAAAAATTTATCATGGTTATTCCAAAAATTTTATATACGGGGTAATCTTAAATGGTTTGTTAAAAAAATACTACATCCAAATTTTAATTTTCATATAAAAACCATTCAATTGTATAGACACAATTTCCAAGACATGTCATCTTTCTTATTATCTCTACTTTTTTAAGAAAACTATGATTCTTAAACCTCTACTTCATCTTTTCTCCCCCTCACGAGCTCTACAACATTCCTCATCATGGTGTTATTAATGATTCATAATGGATTTATTGAGCATGTAATAAAACATATATACCACATATTCATCTTATTTACTTATTATACAACAATTTCATTCAATTTACCACAAATAATAATTTATATTGGGAATAAAGAGTAACCTCAGTGTTCTTGATATGTAACGTTTATACTAAAAATATTCTCTCAGTCTAATCTTCATAATTTTGTAATATTTTTAATGGGAGGTAATTTTATTATTATCATTTATATAAATGGTATTTGAAGTAGTCATTCTGACACCACATGTTTACATCAAAATTTTTTTCAAATAAATTACATTTCAATGATGTTTTGTGTTCTACGCTACACAAAATTAAACATGTGTTACATACAACACTATGTTTCAAAAAACATAATTTTATTATTATAATTACATAGACAATAAAATTATAACCAAGACATTATATTTGAGGACAAAAACATGATTAACTAAATTATGAATCTATGGTTTACACATGTAAAACCCTTTAGAAATAAAAATGAAATCTTTTTCTAAAAAATTATTTAAATGCGCACAATTGTGTTTTATACCAATAAAATAAAAACAATAATTTTTTTTGGATTATATTAATTATATATAAAATATTTAATCTAATGTTTAATATTTATCCTATTTTTATTCTTGTAATGATATAAAAATAAATCCACTTTTATGTTTAAAAATATATTTTTCTAAAAAGACAGTTTTATGCCTTTTGATGGTGCAGTTGTTTTAAATCTAGATTTTCACACTTTTATAATTTTTATTTGAAAAAATAAGCTTCTTCTTTTAAATAAGTTTATCCAAATTTACTTTAGATATATTTTTGGTATTTTTCTGATGAGTTTCATGTTTTCATGAATAATGAAAAATAATTATTTTTAATTAATAACATCTTTTTCATATAAAAATTTTTGGTCGTAGATTTTTTTAACTATTTTAACGTTTTATTAGATAATTTTAATATCATTTAATCCAATATGGATAATTGGAATAAATTTTTGATTGAATTTAGATATAAAATCATTCCAGCATTCTGAATGTTTTTACTTTAAAAACAAATTTTCTCACACCATCTATGGGATTAATTTTAAATTAATTTTATCCATTTATGTGTTTTGAATTTTGAAAAATGGATTCCATATTTTTAATCATAATTTAAAATTTTATTAAATAATTCCCTATTAATTTTGGACAATATGTATAGTAACATTAATAAATTTTATTACAATAATTAAGGGTAATATATGAAATTAAGGGTAAAAATAATGTTATAAATATTATAAAACAACCCTAAAACATTCCCAAATGTTATTGGATGAATTTTATTCTATCCTTAACACATAAGGTTTGAAACTAAAAAATTTAATGGACACCCTTCAATGGAAATGGCTTGGATATTATTAAAATCAAAGATAATGACAAAATGGCAGACTCTTACTTTTAATAAGTATAATATTTTTAATTTGGGGTTAAATAGAATATATCCTAAATATCTATATTATTATGAAATTTAAATGGTTTATCTACATCATGGAATTTATTTTAAATATTTAGTGATGAAATATTTATTATAAATAATTACAAAATGATGATGTAGTAATTATTTAATTAATGAAACAATCAATTAAATGATATTAAAAATATAATATGAAATATAATATGACATAATTAAGGTTATAAAATAATTTTATAGGTGAATATTACATATTAGAGGTGTATTGAATGAATTTTGTCGAATTTATCTTCCTGTACACATTTTCATAATGTCAATGTAATGAATAGTATAAAAATTGACACTAATGATATTTTCTAAAAATAATATTTTTTTTTAAAATTATTTAATATTAATAAAAATTATAAATAAGGAAAAACAGGATAAATTATGGTCAAAGATATCATAAATGGACCATTTATTATTTAATTTCTACCTTATATGTATACATATACACATTTTAAATTTGAAAATGTTGTTACCATAGTTATAATTAAAATATTTTAACTAAGAGTTGATCAAAATGATAAGTTGTAAAGTTAGATAAAAACTTGTTTAAAATATTTTGTTTGATGTTATTACCAAAATATCCCACATTATCATATAATACCTTTCTATATTGATGTATTTTTTTGAGATTTAATTTCTTACTATATGATCATTTGAGAAATTGAAAAAGTGCCCCTCGTCTTCATTTTAAAAGGACTTCGCCTCCCTCATCTTATCTCACCACATTGAGTATTTTATCCCAACCAACCTATGAAAAATATTCTTCTACAATTACATATCCACATTCTGGAGGTTCTTTTTGTAAGAACCCAAACCTTCTTTTCAGGTATGAGTTTTCCTTCTCTTGCATTTTAGATTAAAAGAGGAGAATCTAGAAATTTAAGGAGTACATGTCATGTACTTAGGAGTACACGCTATGTACCCGGTTTCCATGGGTTACCGTGTACTGGGTGTGCAATGGTCGAGTACATGGTTATGTGGCGTGACCAAGAGACCACCTAAAGCGAGGCCCGATAAAGGCATATACACATCTTGTACTTTTAAAAGACATGCCATGTACATTTCTATTTATTTGTTAAATCAGACAGGGTCGCGTCTATTTGGATGAAGAGCCTTCTTCTCGACTCATCTCATCCAGCAACGACTGTATGGTGTGATTCTTATCCGAGCCCCCGATCGACCATCTGTGCTCTGAATCAACCGTCGTAGATTTTGTTGGAATCACCATGGTGATTTATTCCTTCATCAAGAGCCTTATCTCTTGATTTTTCCACCCTCGTGACATGTAGATGGTTGAACCTTTTGAATGTTTTTGTAGATCTCTAGTGTTCTAAGTTGATTCAGAGGCTAAATTTCACATATATGGATCATACAACGCCAAGGTATGTGGTGTGTTCCTTTCCGTAGATTTTTTATGATTTATATGTGAACAAGTTCCCAATACCCTAGTTTAGGGTATTGTGTGGTTAGTGAATTTAACCCTATTATTTTCTGATATGATTTGTTTTCTTGAGTATGGATTCTTTATTAAGATTAGGTTTTATTAACCTTATTATGGGAGTGTTTTCCCATGTTTGTGTGATATTGGCCGTTGGGTCTATAATTTCTTATTAGGCTGTTATGATTTTCCATGACTAGTATTTTTAGGATAGGGTTGATATTATATGACATGCTTGTGATATGAATTGTAGCTATTTATCCAAGAAGTATATTGTGATTTACTTTGGCTGCTAGATATCTTTTGTGCACGATTGACTTACATAGGTTTGTGGGAAACTGGTGTAGTTAGACCATAGGGTGAATGGACGATGAGGGCTTCCACAAAGTGTCTGTTACTTTTCATGTTGTGAAACCATACGGTGGATGGACATTAGTTCTCCCTCAGAGATTATGTAGTTCCTCATTGTGAGACCATAAGAGGAATTGGATGTTGACTGATTCCCCAGAGTGTATGTAGTTAATGATAAAAGACCACATGGGGAATTGACAGTGAGTTCTTCCTCAAAGTGTCTTTGTTTAAGCTGAACCAGAGGGGTTAGACTGTTAGTACTTCCTAGAGGGTTTCTTTTGATTTTTTGGTTGCATTTTTATTTAATAAATTTACATGAATGTAGTTAAAACTGTAGGATTTTTTACATTTGAGCACTTCTTTGTTTATTACATCATTTTTCATATTTCCTGCCATATAAATTCACTGATAGTGAGGCACAGATCATCGGGTAGTTCCCTACTGGGATTCGTCTATAACCCTGGTTGGGTCATGCTTTTGGGCCCAAAAATATTATATTGTTGCATGTATAGATAAGTGAAAGCGCACTTCTACTTAAGGTACTTGATTGCTATGGAGCTAGAGAGCATGGTACCAAGCCAAGGCTTGCGATGCTGTGAAAGTTTTTTACCTGTTTTTTCATTTTTACTTTGTTTTAGTACTTTATTCCAACATGTTGACTTTTTTTGTTACTTTCCTAGATACCTGTGACATGAATTATGATTTATATATATGTTACAATTGTTTATTTACTTTCAGTCTTCTATTTCTTTCTTATTTCATGGTATTACTGCTTTTGCTATTTTTATCTGATTTCTAATCCAATGTGTTACTCTACCAATGAGGGAATAGTTTCCACATTATCACACCCAAGGCCCTCGCTGCTAGTCCACAGGCTCTGGGATTCGGGGAAATGTGCTTGAGGCCATTTGACCAACATGGTATGGGGAACCTTTGGGAGGCACTCGGAACCGGGACGTTACAAAGTGGTATCAAAGGAATTCTTTCTTCATGACTTACTGTTTGGAGCCTATAGACAGGGGTAGGAAGGAATAGGTAGTTAGTAATAATCTATTCTCGGGTTTAGCTAACCCATGTACAGGGAAATGCCAATTTATATCATATATTTCATTTTTTATAGTTTTTCAATTATTAGAGTTGATTTTATTTCACCTTTTCTTGATTCACATGTTTTGTGCTATTAACATTGAAAATATTGAGGATTTATTTCTGTTGAAAACTAATGATATGAGGGTATTCCATCTCATGCATCATATAATCACTTAGTAGATATCACATGTCATACATTATTGTCATTCCATTTAGGGTGCATTAGAGATTGAATGTTGTTGTGACAGATGTTGTGCTAGGTATGCATGTTGTTGTGATAAATTCCTCAAGATAATACCTATTTTTTTATTAGGTATTGATAATGATTAAAGTTATATTTAATGAATTCCAATCATTGGTCGCTGAGGTGTTGTAGTCCCTCGTGGATCGGAATTTGGGGGATCATTGCACTATTATGCATGTATATGACATGTAAAATATGACAAACTTCTATCCACAGGGTGTATGGGCCCTCTAAGATTGAAATTTGGCACTTTAATGTTCATTTAAATGTTTTTATAGGTTTGAGATTAGTTTCTGAGGATTAATATCTAGAAAAACCCAGAATAGACGGTGTGTATTGCTGAATACACGCCATGTATCCTTCTGTTTGAGAAGGAACTGTTTTTCTTATGTTCACTCCATGTACTATATGTACATGTCGTGTAGTCTCTAACCATGTCACTAGCTATGTGGGCAGAGACACAGGGTTGGGATATCCTTAGAGGAACACACCCTATATCGGACATAAACACCATGTTGTAGGAACTGTGTCTCTACCCATGTGACTAACGACATAGATGGATGAACCATAGGTTATACACACCATTTCAAGATTGACCAAACAGTGTAGTGTAACCGATGTATATTGTCTTGTGACTAACAACACGGGTTATTGAAATCCTTCCAGTATAGGTCATGTCTAGCATGAACATTCTGTGTAGTTTCATTATAGGAAAACCATATGGGTTAGTCATGTAGAAGAACCCGGTAGGGGAAAATGATTCAAGTACACGCCGTGTCCTGGGAGAACATGTCGTGTGTATGGGGTATCACATGACCATGGTTGGCGGGAGAACACGCACATGTAAAGATGTAATGGAACACGCCATGTAGTGGTTATACACTCCGTGTTTCAATGATTTGTTAAACATCATTATTTTATTCTACTATTAATTTCATTCACTTCTAAGTTTCAATCCATTTTAATATTGAACTGAGGTGTGCACTTTACCTTGTAGATTTATTCCACCACAACATCCTCTGGTTGTATGCCTGATTCACGGAAGTGACTAGACACCAGACATGGTTGATCAGGGATTACCAGTAGACCCTCCTATCATGCATGTCTTGGTACCAACCGTCATTCTGGATACAGGTGCATATTCACAGTTCCGAGAAGGATTCATGAGGTTTTTACAGACTTTCATGGGAGCACCTCATCCTTCCCCATCTATGGAAGAGATTACATGGGTCTTTCAGAAGCAGCATCCTCCCACCTTCTCAGCGGAGGGAGGAACTCAGGATGCAGAGTCATGGTTAAAAGCCATGATGTCAATCTTCGAGCATCTGGAGATGCCTCTAGAGAGGAGGGTGTATCATGCAACTTATATACTCTAGGATTCCTGGAAGAGATGTTGGGTTATGGTTTCACAGGTGAGACGCCAAAGTTTTATGAAATGGGATGAGTTCCAGCAACCCTTCTATAACTAATTCTACCTGAAGACTTTGAGGACTGACCGGAACCGATAGTTCATGAATTTGGAGCAGGGTACTCTCTCAGTCTTGGAGTATTCTTCTTGCTTTATAGAGATGCAACTCTTAACACCCATTGTAGGGGCTAATGAGTTATTACTAGCGAGTAATTTTGAGTATGGTTTAGGAATTACATATTTTATAAAGTTAACATATTTAGGTTGACTTCCATCACTTCTATAGTAAACCAGGCGCTGCTCACAGAGCGCAAGCTGAGGGATTTTGGGGCTGTGAGCCTGGGTGGCTCGACATCTTGAGTTGGTACCCCTCCTACTAACAATAGGAAGCACCATAGGGAGTCTACATGTGGATATTCAAGTAGGAAGAATACTTATTATGGTGGCCAAGTGGTGTGATACTAGCGTGGTAAAAGCGGGCATACGAGGCAACATTTCCTGAGAGAACCAGTTGAGTTTTGATATTTTGGAAAGATGGGTCATCTTCAGAATTTTTGTCAGATCTTCTCACCAGTAGGTGGTAACAGAGGTTTATCTATGACTCCTCGTTCTGGATTAGGACCAATAGTTTCTCATCACTCAGGGAACTGGAGTTCGTCTGGCATATCAGGATGAGGTGGAGGTCATGGACTTGGTATCCAGTCACCTAGAATTTAGTGAGAAATGGGTGGATCAGCTCAGGATGGTCATGCAGGGGCACAGGGTCACGGTATAGGTCAGACATTTTCAGTGGAGCTAGCACATTAGGTGTAGGATCCCAGACCCTCTACAGTTAGATGTACAATTCTAGTTGCCTTAGTTTTATCTTCTATACTTTCTGATATATGGGCTTCCCATAGTTTCATATCTGTTATTATTGTGGAGAACCTTGGGCTCTGTATCTTTACTTCTACTGATTTCTTGATGCTAGACACACCATTGGGGGATAGAACGACTAGTGTACTTCAGTGCAAGGAGTAACCTCTTGAGGTCAGCTGATGTCACTTCTTATGGGACCTCTATGTCATAGAGATGATAGGCTATGATTTCATTATCAGAATGGACTGGTTGGTTACCTTCCAGGATATTGTCGATATTGACAAAGAATGAGTTTCACATCACCATAGGGTCGGTCATTTCTACATAAGGGTGAATGGGATGTCCAGGAGACTAGAGGACCGGAGCATCATGGGTTTGGAGGAGTTACAACCCAGATTTCTAGTCTATATATAGATGACCAGGGGACTTCACAAGTGGACTTTCCTACAGTGGTGGGTCATTTCAGAGAAGTCTTCCCAGATGACTTTTCAGGTTTTCCAACGGAGAGATAGGTGGAATTTTCTATTGATTTTGTGCTAGGAGCAGCACCGGTTTCCATTCCTCTATATAGGATGGAAACACCAGAGTTACGGGAGCTCAAGAAGAAGTTATAGGAGTTACATATGAAGGGTTTAATTTGGCCAAACACTTATCCTTGGGTTTCAACTGTCATGTTTAGGAAGATGGTGGATTGTACCCTCAGACTTTGAGTGGATTATCGGAAGCTGAACTAGTTGACGGTCAAGAACAAATATCCCATGACGAGTATTGATGACCAATTTGATTATCTTATAGGATCCTGCGTGTTCTCGAATATTGAATTGCGATTTGGTTATCATCAATTGCACATTAGACCATCTCATATACATATTAAAACCTTTCATAGTAGGTATGGTCTATACGAGTATGTGGTTATCTCGTTTGGTCTCATGAACGTGCCTGCAGTTTTCATGGCACTCATGAACCGAGCGTTCCATCCATTCATGGATTCTTTCAGGGTAAACTTTGTGGAAGATATCTTTTTGTACTCTCACACTTGACATGACCATTCTACCCATCATGATATCATTTTGAGTACACCGAGTGAGCCTCAATTATATGCTATGCTATCAAAATCCAAATTTTGGATGAACCAAATTCACTTCTTGGGTAATGTTATCTCAAAGACAGGAGTATCAGTTGACCCAGGGAAAGTGAGAGCAGTAGTTACTTGGGAGTATCCGAAGAATGTCTTTGAGGTAAGATGTTTTCTAAGGATGTATGGATAGTAAAAATGTTTCATACATGACTTTTCACATTTTGAAGCACCACTGATGGGCCTAAGTAAGAATGGTACGAAGTAATTGTGGATAGATTCTTGAGATTTAGCATTTTAGGAGCTTAAAGGGAGGTTGACTTAGCACCAATACTAGTATTTCCAGATCCAGGAAATAGCTATATTGTATTCTGTGATGCATTAGGTATCGGCCTGGGAGTAGTTCTAATGAAGGGGGAAGTTGTCGTTGTGTACGGGTCTTGGCAGTTGAGGCCAAATGAGAGGAATTACCTGACGAACAATCTTGAGTTGGCTATAGTTGTTCATGCTCTGAGCTATTGGAGACACAATCTTCTTGGAGATAATTTTGTGGTTTTCACCGACCACAAAAGTCTCAAGTATATCTTCACTCAGTGTGATCTGAATTTGAGGCAGTGAAGGTGGGTTGAGTACCTTCAGTCCTTTTATTTTGAGCTTGCCTACACATCTGGGAAAGGCAACGTTGTGGCTGATGTGTTGAGTAGGAGGACTCAGATACATGAATTTTAGTAGTCCAATAGTGAGTGGAAGCTTATGGATCTATTCTCTAAGATGCATTTGGAGGTTCATGATAGACATGGGTAGACGTTTATTTCTTCTTTAGTTGTTACCTCTACTCTACATGATCGAGTGTGAATGAGTAATCTATCTATTTTTGAAGGCCTGGTCCTATGGGATAATGTGTTTGGAGAGGACCCTATTCTTGGATGGACCATAGGTAAGGTTGATATCTTGCACTTTCATGGACTCTTATGGGTGTCAGCAGACATATGTGAGGAGATGATGCAGGACTTTCATTGCTCAGTTTAGGCAGTTCATCCTAGAGTTACCAAGATGTATCGAGATCTACACTGTCAGTATTAATGGCCTACTATGAAGAGAGATGTTGCTGGTTTTGTGATAAGATGTTCCACCTGTCAGTAGGTTAAGGCGGGGCATCAATGACCAGTAGGGATTTTTCAGTAGTTACCCATTTCTGAGTGCAATTGGAATGATGTCGTGATGGACTTCGTGATAGGGTTACCAAGATCGCCTCGAGGGAATGATGTATTTTGGGTTGTCATTGACATAATCACAAAGGTTTCCCACTTCTTACAGATTAAGGAGACCTTCAGTTTTGTTGATCTGAGAAGGTTGTACATATAAGAGATTTTACGTTTACATGGGGTTCCACACTCCATCGTTTTAAACAGGGATGCCCATTTTTCATCTCGGGTCTAGTAGGGACTATAGAGGGGTTTGGGTACACAGATACTTCTGAGTGTAGCCTACACTCTTTAGAATGATGGCCAGTCTGACCGTACGATATAGGTGTTGAAGGAAATTCTTCAAGAAAGCATCCTAGATTTTGGAGGTTCTTTAGAGAAACACATATCTATTTTGGATTTTTCGTATAATATTATTTCTTAATCTACTATTTAGATGGAATCTTATGATTATTTGTATGGTGGGCCATTCTAATCACCCCTATGTTGGCTGGAGGCTGGAGATGCAACTATCGAGGGACGTTATCTTGTCCAAGAGACCACATAGTAGATAGTGATGATCCAAAAGAGTATGGATATTGGACATTCATGAGAGAATTCATATGCTAATCGATATAGACGACCTATGGAGGTCTAGGTGGGAAATAAGTTTTTTCAACGTGTCACACCGAGGTTAGAACACAGGAGGATTGTGAGATAGAGTATTATTTCACCGAGATACGTCAAGCCGTTTGAGGTTTTGGAGAGAGTCAGGACGGTTTCCTATCAGTTGTAGTTACCTCAGTGTAACCGAGTTGTGCATGATGTCTTCCACATTTCTCAGCTACAACGTTACTTCTCAGAACTGTATCATGTTTTTCAACCCAGGGAGATTGAACTGGAGGTAAATGCATCATTCGAGGAGCATCCTATCCGGATTTCTGATTGCAATGCAAAGGTTTTAGGTGGCCGGTCTTTTCCTCTTATACGAGTGCTATGGAAGCACGAGAAAGTACAGGATGAGACTTGGCTGTGTGGGTGACCTGAAGACTTCCTAAAGTAGGGGTTGATAAGGCATATACATGTCGTGTAATTTTAAAATATACTCCGTGTACTTTTCATTTTATTTTTTAAATCAGATCGTGGTCGCGTCTAATTGGAAAAAACTCCTTCTTCTCAACTCGCCTCATCTAAGAATGATCGTAGGGTATGATTCCTCTCTGATCCCCTGATTGACCATCTGTTATCCGAATCAACTGCCATCCATTGTGTTTGAATTTCCACGGTGAGTTAATCCTTCTTCTAGATCCTAATCTTTTGATTTCTCATCTCTCGTGAGATATCATTGGTTTAACCTTTTAGACGTTGTTGTATATCTATGATATTCTAAGTCGAATCAGAGGCTGGGGTTCAAGTATATTGATCGTACAATGTCGAGGTAGGTGTTTTATGCATTTCCGTAGAATGTCTTTCAATTAGATTTGCAATAGTGACTAATAACCTAGTTTAGGGTATTGTGAGGGTAGGGAATTTAACCCTTTTATTTCCTATTATGATTTTTTATTGAGTAGTGATTCTTGATTGGGAATAGGTTTCATTAAACTTGATATGGATATTTTTTCCCATATTTGTGTGATATTTGTTGTTGGGTCTATAATTGACTATTAGGAAGTTATTATTTTCAATGCCTAGTATTGTTAGGATGGAGTTGATATTATATGGAATGCTTGTGATATGCATTGTAGCTGTTTAGGCAAGTTGTTTATTGTTATTTACTTTGGATGTTGGATATCATTTGTGCATGATTAAATTACATAGGGATGTGGGAACCTACTGTAGTTAGAACATAGGGGGAATGGATGCTAAGGGGTTCCCCATCGTATCTGTTACTTTTCACATTACGAGACCATTAGGGGGATGAATGTGAGTACTCCCTTATGGTGTCTGTAGTTCCTTGTTGTGAGACCAAAAGAGGAATTGGATGTTGAATGATTCCTCAGTGTGTTTATACGTACCAATAAAAGACCACATGGGGAATTGACGGTGAGTTCTTTCTCATAGAGTCTTTCTTTAAGCTAAATGAGAGGGGTTAGACCATGAGTACTTCCCAGAGTGTTTCATGTGATTGTTTGGTTTCCTTTTTATTTAATAAATGTAAATGAATGTAGTTAAAACTGTAAGATTGTTTACATTTGAGTACTTCATTGTTTATTACTTCATTTTTCATATTGGCGGCCATATATATTCACCGACAGTTAGGAAAAAATATTTGGGTTTTTTCTTACTGGGATTTATCTCACACCCAATTTGGTTCATGCTTTTAGGAACAAACATATTATATTGTTACTGGTATAGATAAGGGAAAGAACCCATCTATATCAGTTACATGGCTGATGTGGAGTTGCAGAGTAAGGGACCATGCTGAGGCTTGCGATGCTGCTGGATTTGTTTACCTGCTTTCCCTTTGTACTTTGGTTTAGTACTGTATTCAAGAATTTTGACTAGTTTGGCTACTTTCCTAGATACCTATGACATGAATTATGATTTATATATATGATTTAGTTCTTTATTTACTTTCAGTATTAAACTGTTTTCTTATTGTATGGTATTACTGCTTCAGTTATTATTATCTGATTTCCATTCTGCTGTGTTACACTGCCAATGAGGGCATAGTTTCCCCGCTATCACCCCAATGTCCCTTGCTGATAGTCATCAGACTCTGGAATTCGGGGAAATTTGCTTGAGTCCATGTGACCAACTGGGTACGATCCACCATTGGGAAGCACCCGTAACATGGATGTTACACTTTTCTTCCCAAAGGACTAACTCTAGTTTCATTTAGAGGAGATCTGAAGGAGCCGTTTCGAAGAAGTGGTAATTTCTATAATCGGTCACTCTATTTTTTTTCTCCTCTAAAAATTCTATAAATATTTGATTTATATCATAAAATAATAAATTCAGAATCCTCAACACTCTGAAATGTTATAATTATTATGATCACACCATTCTACATCCCCTTTCCCATCGAATAAGATGTGAATGTATCCCTCAAGTGTACGTACGGATTACTGTTTCCACATAGCGATACAATTCATTTTTCATCACCATATTTTATTAGTGGGAATTATGGTAGGATTAATATTTATAAATTATAAATATATAATAATTATAATTCTGGAATAATAATATTATATCTACATTTTTACCACCTAATATTTTAGGAAATGATAACAACACTCGTGTGTTTGTAAATGGATTACCAACTCCAAGATGTGATGTGATTCATTTTTTAAATATTTTTCTCATGGGTGTTAATAATGATGAATTTAATTAGTATATATATGACTGATATAAAATTATAATGACTTTATAAATGATTGGAAAATGATCAATTTTTAAATATCAGGACTGTAGAACTAGAATGTGCTTCGAAAACGAAGCATATATCACCTAGAAGATAGATTTTAATTAGTAATAAATAAATGATAAGATGATATAAAAAATAATACATGGTATAATTGATATATTTTTATGGAATAAATTTATAATAAATCATTTTTATTATATAGGAGGTTTTAACGTGATTAATTAATGGTGAGACTTGAGGTAAGGGATTACTGTATCACGTTTATTTCGGTGGAACACATACATTATACACTACTTATTTCTTCTTCATGGTTTATATTATACTCATAAATGTATTTTATGAATCTTTTTTTGAAGACTGTTTTATTTTATTATCCATATATTTTTCTTTCTGTCATGGTTCATACGATTATATAGAAAAAAAATTACGGTCTTATTTGACAATCTCATTAATATTTTGGATTATTTCATTTTAAATTTCCATTGGGTAATATTTAACTTTCATGTTCATGTTTTATATATATGTTTGCAAAATGGTTTTTATAATCTACGATAATTATTTTAAGTTATTTGTACCCATGTTTGAATTTTTACTAAATGGTTTGAAAGGAATATTTTTTGTTTTTCTCCAAACATGGTACTTTGTGACTTTTAAGGAAAAAGTAAAAAAGGAATGTTTTTTTAACTTATATGAAATGAAAATATTATTCTAATTTAATGATTCCTTAATAAATTTAATTCTACCTTTCATGATTATAATGTTTTTTCAAAGAAAATTCTTTCCCTTTATAATATATTATCGCTTAAAAAATGATTTCATAAAGGAAAGGATATTTTCCTCCATAATTATTTCATGTGATCTTTCAAGAAAAACAATTTCATCTAAGATGACATTATTTGATGTTAATTATTCTATACTAGGGATATGAAATAAGGTTATAATATTTATTTATTCTATGAACGGTTTATTTTTATATAGGAATGATACTTATAAAACCTATTTTGTTTCCATTACTTCTATTATGATGATGTTTATATGAAACTCATTTATTTACATGGATTCTAATGTGATGAATTTTTTATGGTTATATGGAACAAATATCTAGAGTATTAAATAAGTTATGTATTGGAACTATATCTTGCTCTATTTAAATGGGTAATGAATTATATCTCATTATATAGTTTAGGGAAACAAGTCGATGTTCTTTATCTGTGATGGGAAACAAGTTTATGTGCTTGATCTGTTAAGGGAAACAAGTGATAATGCCTAATCTAAGAATATTGGTAGTTAACCATGACATTTGAAATTGTTTTATAAACTTATAATGACACCACACACATTTATGACTTGATAATATCTTTCAATAATAGGTTATCATGAAGTTTATTTCTTATGGTTCTTGTTAATATTTTACGCCATAACTTGTGTTTATGATCCATTATAGGTTGGATACAAACATTTTTTTATCATGATCACATTCCCATATTTCTTATCATATTCAGTCATAAGATAATAATTTGATCTCTAAAATTTATAACCTTATTGAGCATTTGATCTAACCTTTCTCTTTTGTTTCCTTCACACGAGATATAAATACAGGTGTTATGTTTGATATGATAAAAGGGATCTAGTTATGTAGAATTATGTGGTAGATGAAGTAGATATTTTATGAAAATGTTATTATGATTACAAGTTTATAATGGCACTATACATTTATGATCCTCATGAATTTATTTATATAATGAAATGAGTATTCATATAAAAATATATAATATCTTTTTATGAAATGTTTGGGCTATTATAGTTGGTATTAGAGAAAGGGATTAGTTATAAATTATATAATAGGGTGATAAAACCATACTAATAACCCTAAGGATACATCTATATATAGGATAAAATCCTATAGTTTCGTTAATTATTATGAATGGCCTATGTTAAACATAAGGTTTCAAAGTTGGTTTCATGATTTAATACATTTTCATAATTACTTTTCATGATTCCTCACTATGTTTTTTATTTACCACAATATGGTTTTTGTTTTTACTCAATGCAAGGAGCCCGAAGGAATCAAGGTAATTCCAAATGTGATTGAAAATTAATTGAATATCCACCTGAGAAACCAAATGTCATGGGATTTGGGATGTAGAACCTTGTTTCTTTTCTAATTATTCTTTCTCTGGCTATGAATGAAATGGATTTTCCAAATGATCAAAGAAGGTAACAATGTACTATTAAATATTTTAAGTGGTAAAATATTCCTTATTTTAGTTGATATTTTTTCCCACCTCTGGTTGAGAGATGGATTAATACCATTTATAAAAAATTTATATTCATCAGTTCCGAGGACATGAAATAGTTCTCCTATCAGTTCATTGTTTCAAAGGTGAAGAAGGTAAATAGTGGAATAATGTCATGAATATGAGGAAAGAGAAAGAAATTGAATCCATGGAATGGGATGAGTTTAAAAAAATTATTTTTCAATAAGTAAATTATTTTTATTCTTTGTGTGAAGATTTAGAAGGAGTTACTTTAACTAAACTGAAAGGATGATGAATCTATTGGTACCTATGAGGAAAATTTTACAAGACTTGTAAGGTATGCTTCTGGTATTATTATCCCACCTGAATGTAATATTTAATAATTCTTCAGTGGATTAATACCATGTATATAAATTGAATTATCCATAAGAGACTTCTTTATCTATTTCGAAATTGTTTCATGTTACCTTAAGAAGTAAATGGAAATTGGATATTCCCACCAATCCCATGGTTTTGATAAGAGATGAAATATTGAGTCTCATGGTAACTCGAACAAATCACACGGTGGAATGAAATTACTCCCATAAAAAATATAGAACTGTGGGAATAAACATCATGGGATGTGTTTAAAAAGAGCTTGGAGGTGCTTTAAATGTGTAAAGGTAGGTCATAAATCCAATTAATGTCGAAAGGGAATAAGCATAATGGTTAATGAAATAATGGAGAAGAAGAAACAAACCAATGCACCACTGATGATAAAATGTTATATACGAATGGAGTTTGAAAATTATTCCAATAAGGTCATGAATCCAAAGGTTTTTTATTGTAAATGAAAAAAATACACAAATGATCAAAGATAAAAGGAAATATCCCAAGATGGATTCGTGTACCTTTCACCACATCGTTTTAAAAACCCATATCAATGAATGGATAGTTCATATCTGATTGAAGTTTTTGGGAATCATTCGAATCTCATGGGTATATTTATTCTCTGATTGTAGTTTGTGGAAATTTACAACATATGAATCTCATGATTCTCACTATATAGAATTTCATGTGATTCTGGGAATGTATTAGCATTATCTAGATGGATATTATATTAATTATCAAGGAATCGAAGTTACATTCCATATTCTCAATAAACCTATAATTAATTATCAATGTAAGGATGAATATGAACATCCAATTGAAATTTCTTCCATATTTTGGGTCTTAATTATAATAAATGGAGGTTATATATCTCTTCATGATAGGTAGAAACTCAAAATTAACTATACACCTATTATACAAGATTTTTTAATGTTTATCTGAAGGAGTTTCCTTGTATTACACAAAATCATAAAGTTGATTTGTTGATAGAACTAAAACCCTGTAATATGACTATTTCGAAGAATCCTTAGAGAATGGCCCCAATGGAGTGTTAGAAATTGAAGAATAAATTCTCAGAGAATATTGATAAGGGATTTATATACCCTTGTACATCACCTTAGGATGAATCTATTCTATTTATTAAGAATAAATATCGTCAATGTGTATTTGAATGGATTATCAAGAGGATAAAAACTACAATCCAAAACAATTATCCTCTTCTAAGTATCAATGATTTATTCGATCAACTATGCAGAGATCATTACTTTTCTAAAACTGGCCTTCATTCTGGATATTATTAATTGAGTTTCAATAAGGATGGTATATCCTAGATGTCATTCCAAACAAGGTATGGACACTATGATTTATTGTGATACCTTTTAGTCTTTATAATGCCCATGCTATTGTCATGGGAATGATGTATATGATCATTAAATACTATCTTGATCATTTTTTGTAGTTTTTATAGATGTTATTATTGTATATTTCACAATCAAGGAATAACATTAATATCCCTTGAGGTTGGTGTCGCTGACTCTGATAAAGGATAATATTTATGAAAAATTTACCAATAGTGGATTTTGTCTTCAGAATGGTTCAATTTTTGGGACATATAATCTCATGTGAGGGTATATCGGTAGAACCTTCAAAGACAGAAGTTGTTTAGAAATTTCCCGAACTAACCACAGTAACTAAAATCCCTAGTTTTTTTCATTTGGTCTAATATTATTAGGTCATGTTGAAAATTTTTCTTGATTGTCCAATCCACTAACCATGTTAACTCGAAAGGGTTCCATGTTCCTCTGGATGAATGAATGTGAGAAAATTTAATAGAACTAAAGACAAGATTAGTCAGTTCCCATGTACTTACAATACCTTACATTGGAGTAGGGTATTCAATTTATAGTGATGCATTGATGAAGGGATTATGATGTTTTCTTAATAAAATGATATGGTTATTTATTAATCCTCAGGATAAATGAAGGTTCATGAGAATAAATACCCAACTCATGATTTGGAGTTAGTTATAGTAATCTTGGTATTAAAGATACATAGACATTATCTTTATGAGGAAAGTGGGATATGTATATACTGATCACAAAATCATAATGTAAATATTCACACATAAGTACATGAATATGGACCAAAGAAGATAATTGCAATTGATTAATGATTATGATTTCTTAATACACTACCACCCAGGGAAAGTGAACTGGGTAGAAAATACTTTGAGTCGAATGGACTATGTTATCTTATATATGATGAGGATCGCAAAAGAATAAATATTTCTTAACTTTTAAAAGACGGATCTAGAAATCATAAAGGAAGGGGAAAAATCATAACATTCCCAAATGAATCTGAAACCATCCATCAATATAAATATTAAAGTGGTACAGAAGGAATATGTTGATCGGAAAAAGAAGGTGAAACATTTTCTGGATTTTAACAATGATTATGATGGAATAATAATTCTTAAGAAGCTTGTATGTGTAACTACTATACCATATTTGAAGTAGTAACTATTGTATGAGGTTCAGTGTTCATCATTATTTATTCATCCTGGAAGTACACAGATGTATAAATACATGAGAGAATATTTTTGGTGGGGTTGAATAAAGAGGGATATTGAAAAATATTTTTCTCAGTGCTTAGTTTTTCTGTAAGTTAAGGACAAGAGACAAAAATCTAGAGGGATGTTGCGGCCATTAACCATACTTAATGGAAATGGGAAAACATCTCCTTGTATTTTATCATCAAACATCCCAAAAAATCGAATGTCCATAATTCTATATGGGCTATAGTTGGTTTCCATAAAAATTCCCAACACATCATTTCTATTAGATATGAATTCTATCTTGAGAATATTTCAAGACTATATTTTATTTAATTTGTAAGGTTTCATGGAGTACCACTTTACAATGTATTTGATCAAGATCTGAGGTTTACTATGATGTTTTGGGGAATACTTTAACATGTTATGGATATAGAGTTATTTTTTATCACTGCATATCATCCTCAGACATATTTTCAATATTATAGGAAAATTTAATCTCTATAATATATGTTCAAATATTTCTCTTTGGATTTCAAATGTGGCTGGGATTAATACCTTCCTTTGGTATAATGTTTCTATAATAATAGTTTCCACTCTTCCATTTAGATTGTCCCTTATGAATCCCTCTATTGTAAGAAGTGATGAACACCAATTTTCTAGAATGATGTTGAGTAATGAAAGCTATTGGGACCTGATCTAGCTAAGGAAATGGTTGAAAATGTTACATCCATTTAATAACACATAAAATCATCTCAAAATCTACAAACATGTTATGTTGAAAATATTTGGAAATATCTAAATATTGAAGTAAGTGACAAGTTATTTCTATGAATGTCTCCCAGGAAGAGAGTAATGATATTTAGACAAAATGGAATTTTAATCCCTAGGTTTATCATTCCTTTTGAAATTATTGATCGTCTTAGTATGATAGCTTATCGATTGTCTCTTCCATTGAATCTAACTGAAGTTCGTGATGTGACCCATGTTAATCTATTGAGTAATTAGATACATGATAATTTAAATGTACAAAACTAATAGGTAGTACCGCTGGAACAATAATATTATTATAAATAACAATCGCAAGATATTTTGGATCATAAAAATTAATTTCTTAAAAAAAACAAGATCACTCATCTAGTTAAAAAAAAAATTTAAACACCAATTTGAGGAAGCTACATGAAAAAATGAGGATGTGATGAGGAAGGGTATCCTAATATTTTTTTCATCCAGGTGTTCAATTTTTAGGGAAAAATTATTTTAAGGGTTTTACAATTTAATACCCCACGTTTTTATGAAATATTTTTGAATAAATTTAATTTCATTGATGTCTTTTGTTATACGCTACACCATATTTTACTTTTGTTACATGCCAAATTGAGTTTCTAAAAAACATAGTTTTATTATTAAAATTATTTAAACAAGGTAATTATAACCTAGTTACTAGAATGGTGGATATGAAAATCATTAAATATATTATTAAAATATAGTTTGCAAGTGTAAAACCCTTCAAAAATTAAAAGGAAATATTTTTCAGAAAAACCATTTAAATGCACACGAGTGTGTTTTATACAAATAGAATTAACATATCAATATTTTTGTATTATATTAATGACATATACATATGTAGTATTCAGTATAATTTTTTACATTTAGCTAATGTATTTTCTATACATGATTTAAAAATAAATCCACTTTTATGTTTAAAACTGCATTTTTTCTAAAAATATAGTTTTCCAACTTTTCATGGAACACTTGTTTTAAATATAATTTTTCACACATTTATAAATTATATTTAAAAAAATATCATTATTATTTAAAATTGGTTATCAAAATTTTCTTTGGTTTCATTTTTTTTATTTTCTAATAAGTTTCTTATTTTGATGAATAGTGAAAATTGTTATTTTTAATTGAAAATATATTTTCTTCTGAATATTTTATAGTGTAAAATAATATTTTATTAAGTATAATTATATATATATTATATTTAATTAAATTAAATATAGTTAATTAAAATCAATTTCACATTGAATTGATTTAGAAAAACATTTCAATCTTCTGAACGTTTTCACTTTAAAAAGTCATTTTCTCACCTCATCTAGAGAATTATTTCTAAATTAAATTTATACATTTATGTGTTTTGAATTTTGAGAAAATATATTTGATGTTTGGAATTATAATATAAATATTTAGTAAATAGTTCCCATTTAATTTTGGACAATTTGAATAGTATTTTTTGTAAATTGTATTACCATAGTTAAGGGTAAATCTGGAAATTTAGGGTAAAAATAATGTTATAAATACCATAAACCATGAAACAAAAATTATTAGGTGAGTTTAAAACAATAATTAACATCTAATTTTTTAATTTTACTAATTTAGTGAACACTTTTCCAGGAAAATGACTTCAAATATCATTAAAGTCAAAGAGAGTGACAAAATTTCACACACTTACTATTAATAAGTATAATACTATTAATTTAAGGTTAAATAGATTCTATGCTTGACTATATATATTATTACGAAACATAAAAGTATTATCTACATAATTTAATTTAATTTTTAATATTTAGTGAGTAAATAATTATTATAAATAAATAGAAAATGATGATGCAATAATTGATTAATTAATTAAATAATCAATAATGTGATATTTTAAATATTAAAAGAAATATTATTTTATGAAATTAAGGTTATCCATGAATTTTATAACTGCTTATTTCATATTAGTGTTTTATAAAATTAATTGGTTCAAATTTATCTTATATGATTTATTTTAACAATGTTAATGTAATGTCCAATACTGAAATTAACACTACTGATATCTTCTGAAAATATTATATTCTTAAATTAATTTATGATCATAAAAATAAAAAATATGGAAAAATTGGATAAATAATGGTCTAAAATTTCATAAATGTCCCATTTATGGTTCAATTGACACCTTATAGGTAAAAATGTCTAAGTATTCATATTGAAAATGTTTTTAGAATAGTAAAAATTAAAATTGGATAAATAAGAGGTAATCAAAATGATATGTTTTAAACTTACAAAAAAAATATATATATAATCTATTGGATTTTTGGATTAGCACCCTATAAAAAGTTATCTTTGAATAAATTTTCATTTTGATATATTTTTATTGATATTTAATTTATTATAATTTAATCTATTGAGAAATTGCAAAACTGCCCCTCACCGCCATTATAAAATGAAACCTCCTCCCTCATTTAATTTCAAAAAAATTAGTCTTATATATCATCCATACTATGAAAAAATATGTTCTCAACATACATATCCATATTTTAGAGGTTTTGTTCCTCCCAAAGCATCAACTCTAGAGTCCTTTATAGGAGATCTAAATGAGTGATTTTGAAGGAGAGGTAATCGCTCTAACTGATCACTCTCTTTTTATACTATTATGTAACTCATATAAATCTATGATAAATGAAATGAAATAATAACTTCATCATCATCAATATTCTTAAATTTTATTTTGATTATGAACACACCATTATACTTCCCCTTTCCCATCGAACAAGAAATGAAATTATCTCTCTGTTGTACATAGGACTTACCATCTTCGTGTTGTGATACAATTCAATTTTAATCACCCTCTTTTATGAGTTGGAATTATGATGGGTTTAAATTTTATAAATTATATCTATAACTTAATTATAATTATATAATTATAATATAATATCTACCATTTTATAACCTAAAATTTTCGAAAATGATAATGTTGGTCGTGCATACGTATGGATTGCCATCTTCATGATACGATCTGATTATGTTTTCATATATATTTCAAATGGGTGGTAATGAGGATGAATTTAATGAATATATATGATATATATAAAATAATAAGAACTATTAACATGATTTGGTCATGATCAAAGTATAGGGACTAGGACTTCCAAACTGAAAAATGCTTGGAAAACGAGGCATATAATCCCTAGAATAGTTATTGTAATTATTAATAAATTGATGTTATGATGTTATATACATATAAAAAATGATATTATTGATATATGGTTATGTAATAAATGCATTATAAATCCATATTTATTATATTGTAGGTTTCAATGTGAACGGGGAAAGGTGATACAAGAGGAAAGGGATTTTTGTTACACTTTAATTTTAGTAGGACACGTGCATTATACCCTACTCATTTGTTCTTTGTGGTGATATAATACCCATGAATGTATTTTATGATTATTATTCATCATATTATTTTATTTTAATATATACATATATTCTTCTTTTTTTTTGTTTCATAAAATTCTACTGATTATAAAGTTGTAAGGTCTTGTTTTACAATCTCAGAAATATTTGTCAATGTTTCATTTTAAATATCTATTGGGGAATATTTATCCTTCATGTCAATGTTTTAAAAAAAATTAAATAAGTTTTATAACATTATTATCATAATATTTAATTTAATTTTTACCCATGTTAAACTTCGTACTAAATGGTTTGAAAGGAATCATTTTTTCATTTTCCAAATAAGGTACTTTGTGACTTTTAAGGGAAAACTACATAACAAATTATTTTTTTAACCTATAAAACAAAGAAGTTATTTTTCTGATTTCAATACACCTTAATGTATTGAATACTACTTTAAAATATTACAATTTTATTTTCAATGAAAAATTTTTCCTGTATAATTTCACTGGACATAAAAAAATGTTTTAAGGAAAGGATATTTTCCTCAAGATTTATTTTAAGTGATCTTTAAATAAATAAGTTTCTATCTAAGATGAAATTATTTTATTTCACTTATTATTTAATGGGTATAGTACCCAAATATTCAATTATTATTATTTATTTTAATGTTTTATGTTTATGATGTACTAATACTTATGAAACATTTTTCTTTTACATGAGTTATGTTATGATGAAGTGTTTATGAATCTCATTTATATAGATGGGTTGTAATGTGATGAATGTTTTATGGTCCAATGGGAAAAATATTTATAGTTTTAATTAAGAGATAGGTGGGAATTAAATATACCTATAATTAATTATGTAATGAGTTATATCTCATCATATTGTTATGGGAAACAAGTCTATGTGATTGACCTATGATGGGAAACAATTCGATGTGCTTGATATGTTATGGGAAACAAGTGATGAGGCATGATCTGAGTGTCTTGGTAGTTAACCATGAAAAATGAAATTGTTTTCTATACTTATTATGATGCAATACACATTAATGAGATGAATATATGGTTCAATAATGAGTTAATATCATGTTTCACTCTGATGGTACATGATAATATTTTATTCCATAACGCATGTTTATGATCCATGATAGGATCGATATGAACATCGTTTGTTATGATCATGATCACATACCAACATTTCTTATCTTAAGATTTTATAAGATAATAATTTTATACCTACCATTTTTACCTTTACTAATCATCTGATCTCACCCTTCTCTTATTTTTCCTTTCCACAAGATATGAAGAAAGGTGTTAAGTGTGATTTGATGAAAGAGATATAATTATGCAGAATAAAGTGGGAGACATTATAGATATTTTATAAACTAGCTATTTATGAATTCGAGTTTAAAAAGGCACAAGACCTTTATTATGCTCAATCATGTATTGTATAATAAATTTACTGTTCATTTAAAAATATGTAATATCTATTTATGAAAGGATTTGGTCATTATAATAATCTTCTCCTCAGATTTTGTAACATCATAATTACCTTTAGGTTATAACATCATTTTCATGATTTATTCATGGGATGGTAAGATACACATAAATTTTTTTTATAACATTCCCATCATGTTCCCACCACATTAATTTCTTCTGAATCATTACCTTTATATCTATTGATAACTGGTTATCATCTTTTTCCATATTTTCTATAACATATTTCTTCCTTTTATCTAGAAATATTTTCTGTTTCCACTATATTTCTATCCATATCCATTTGATCAATCCAAATAACTATGAACATGTTCTTTTATTGCTAATATTTATTACTCATCTAAGCTTTATTAAATTTATCAAATGATATTCTTGAGGCAATAACATTATTCGCCTCCAGAACATTCTTTTTCAACTCACCATATTTTCTTGGATGGATTTCTCTTCTTTGTTTATTCAATCTTCCCATTGATATATAACACATTCATAGTAGTAAAATATTATACAAACAAAAAGATGATATATACACAAAATTTTAACAACACTATTACTATCCACTAAATCATTTTCTTTCAGACATATAGTAGTACTTATCTATATTTTTTTCTTATTTTTCTTTTATAAACTTTTTGTCAATTTTTTTAGGGATATACTTTGTGTACATATTACACTCATTCTAAGTGTAATATGATATCTAAGAAATATTAAATTTTGACCATTTATTTTTAATAGAAGTATATTTATATTGATATTATTCGAGAATAGGATCAACCTACTTTTTTATACATTTATTTTCACCAGATTGAAAATTTTGAGCATTAACCTCAACTTTATTATGATGTATTACCTAATATTTCTTAACTCACTTGTTATAGAAAGAAACATTGATTTTTATTCATGAAAATATTATTTATTTCCTATCAAAACATTCTATCAGAACAATTAACATCTTATTAAATTTATACGACTTTAACCATTTGTGATTACATCCCTCAACTAGTGTTTTCATTACCTTATTAAGATTCTCCCATACAACTGATTTTTATTCATAAATTTTAAATTTTATCTCAATTTAACCAACTTATATTTTCAAATATATAATCACATTATGGTTTATTCATAATGTTTTATTCTATTTCCATTCTCAAATTTTAAGTCCTGAAATTTTTATTTCAACTTATTCCTTTCCATCATGGGTTGTTTAAGTTACATAAGTGATTCGTCCAAATTTTCTTTAAGATTCCACTGAAAATATGTTTTCTCATCAAAATCATCAAAACTATTTTGTGAAGTTACTACACTTTTTACACAAGATAATAAGTAGACATTTCAATCAATTTTGTTTTTGTACGAAGATAAATCCATCTTTATTTCACTTAATAAATTTTTCTTCTTGTTTCTATAATAATTTTTATTATGTTTCTTACAATTATTTTTCTAAGAATTATTATATTATTCTTCTAAATCATAATCTTCATAATTATTATAAATAAATTATACTATAACATGGCCTTTATCATTAAAATTCTCTCATTTAAAAGAAATTTTATCATATCCTTTAAATTTTACCTTTTTGTATCTTTCTTAATGAGGAGATATGATTTTGTTAAAGTCCTCTTTATTTTCCTTTACATTTGAATCAATTGATTCTTATTGAAATTATTTGTCTATATTATTCCCATTTAATAGGATTTGAATGATATTTATTACTTATTCTTATTATTAAATACTATTATTTCCTCCTAAAATATTCCATAATAATTTTTTAATGTTCATCAAGTGATAAATCATCTCGATCTTCTATAGATCATACTTTGGCATCAAATCTATCTAGAAAGTTTCTCATTAGTTTCTTAATTATGGTAGAATATTCCAACTTCTCATCGAAACCTATGATATTATTGAAAAATATAATTTAATTTTGTAAATTATTATTCAATTCTTTATTTTTTATCCATCTTACAATTGACAAACCTACACCTCAAAATTATTAATTTACCTTCCTTAACATTCTCAGTTCCATTATAACTACTTCTCAACATGTACCTTATTTTTTATCCATTGTAAACCTAATAATATTTATATCAATATTATATATAAGATACATAAATATGGAATTCTAGGATTTTTCATTATCTTACAGATTCCTCTTGTCAACAACTATATTATAAACATCATCAAAGGGAGTAAATATCACTATTGAAACATATCTAACATCGAGGAAAAGTGATGGAAGATGGTATAAAATTATATTATTCCAACTATGATAGTTTCTATCATTGAATACTAGAACACCAATGTAGTTTTCTGAATTTATATTATCCATCCTTAGTAGATGGTTTTACATTTCAGAGGGAACATATACTCTGATACTAAATGAAGTTACCTTGATCGGTGTAGGATCACTGATAGTGGAAGGGGTGAATTAGTGATAATTTTTTATTTTACAGTAATGGTTCTTAAATTTTTATAGAAACATTTCCTATTATATAAAACTTTTTAGGGTTATGATCTTCTCAAATATAAATACCAACGTAGCCTTTAGTATCCAACAAATATAAATTGTGATTAATTCTTGATATTTACAAGGATCCAAAATAATCCATTATCCATTACATGCTTTCCCCCCAACATGGATTCTTTTAATATATTATTTTATTATTAAAAAAAATAGGAGGAAACTTTTAATATCAACAAGTAATAATTCTTATAACTAATCATTTTTTATCCCATATAAATGATCTCTTTTACAATGGATGGTTATACCCCCAAATTTCACTACTACAAATAGTGGATATACAAACAGAAATTTCCCAACAGTTTTCATAAACCATTGGAGTAGGGATGTCGAGAGTTCCTTACCCAATGATTTCATTAAATCGTTGGAATAGATGTTTTTAGATGTGTTTTACCCAACGGTTTTATCAAACCATTGGGATATGTGAGTTTTAGAGGACTTTTACCCAACAGTTTTATCAAACCATTGGGATATGTGAGTTTTAGAGGAATTTTACCCAATGGTTTTATCAAATATTTGGGATATGTGAGTTTTTGGAAGGCTTTCCCAGCCGTTTGTTAAAACCATTGGGAATGTTTTCCCTTGAATTGTCAACATACCCAATCCCCCTTCCGCGCGATTGTAGGCCCAAATCCAAGACCTAAAGCGGAGCTCTCCTGTTCAAAATATTATTCCACTATATCCATCTTGAACCATAAAATTATTTTTTTATACAATTCAAATCAATAAGTGGGACCTTGTGTTTAATGTTTTTCATCTAATTTTTTTTTCTATTTTGATTTGGCCTAAACTCGAGGTCTGTGCGGTATGGTATACCCAATAATAGAAATTTGATTTTTTTTCTATTTTTTTTTTCTACACTTCAACTATCATAATTGAGTGAATCAAAATTATTTGAACTATTTATAGCCACACCTCTGTAGAGTTAGTGATCCATATGATGGGATTGTGGCCGGATAGAGTAGTGGTGTAGGTGGTTTTCCATATTTTTTATTGTGGAAAGATATGGTAGTTTCTATGGAATTTATAGCGACCCTGCCTTTTCTTACATTACTATTACATCATTTTAAAGATAAAAAACATAATAGTATTACTCGTAGAGGATTTAAAGGTTTAGTGTCTTGGGAAAACTAGGACCATACATAAAAATTACAACATCAAGTATAAACATTTATTTAATTTCTTCTTCTCTAGCTTCTTATTGGCACTTTTCCTATCCTTAGTACATGTAGCCACCTGAGGATATACATAAAAAGGGGTAAACTAAAATCCCAGTAAGAGGGTAGATAGTAAAAATATTTCATGGGTTGAGCATAATCATGACATAGGTAAAGAAATCATGAACATGAGAGGAAGCATAAATATAAGACTTGAAATGTGGCCATGCATAAAAATGAAACATTGTGTCTTAGTGGTTAGCTACCACACATACATGTGAACCAAGCTAGCATCTTGTTCACACATCATACCACATCTACTCATGAGATTCATCACTTTACCCAATGCATTGGAGTGCTATATAATTTCGGGCGCACCCATCTCTATGAAACATTCATATTGTGCTATATAATTCCTGGCGCACCTGTCACCTCATAATATTATCATTATCATGAAAGCCACATAGAACATATATCAATAATGAAAATAACTAAATGATGGTAAGGAATGGGTTTCATCTCATAATAATACATTCATAAGCTTTGGGTTCCCAAAATAATGAGGGATCAACATACTTGATACAGGTACCATCAAACATGAATGAGAGGTAAAAGATGGGTTCTTAAAAGAATATTTCTTTTGAAAAACATTTGGATTGACATAAAATTCATTAGAAAATAGGTATATCCCAGAAAAGTAAAGAAAATGATGAAAAAAATAATCTTTAAGGAGTGACCATATCAAAAATGGAGTGAAAGAGGGAGAACCCGAAGGATAAAAGTTGGGTTTGAGAATTTCCCCTTACCTTGTATCTGAATGCTTCCTTCTCTTTAATGTCCTATATAATGAAATTATATTCATTAATTGGAAATAAATAACCTTTTTTACATTAATATGGTTCATTATTTTTTCATTAAGTGATTTAATTTTCCTTTGGATGAGTTTTAGTGTTCAAAAACATCATTCAGGAATGTTTATTTTCATGGTTTACTTCAGTGGTTCACTTGTATTCTTAAATTGATGTTTGGGTAGAACATGGGTAGACATACCGAACTAATATTTCATGTTATTAATGATATAACATATGTTTTAATGATCTTATAATTAATTACATTATATCCATGTGGATGAACCATTAGATAAAAATTCTATGATGATTGTTTGGGTTAATTTGGGCGGTTTTTCGATCACAAAGAACTTGTTTTAATTTATCCCTTAGTAATATGGCCATAGATTATTTCCAGAAAATCAAATAGTAGATAATAAATATAAAATATTCTTTTTCAACCATAAAAATTGTTTCATGGCTATATCTTAAGGTATAAATTGAAGAAGAAAGCATGTCATTCTTGAAGGTTATAAATTAACACCTTACGAACAACGTTCTCTTTAATAAAATAAAAGGAAGAGGGAAAGAGGGTTGGATGATATAATATCCCATTATCATCATAAATTCTAGTAAAATTATAATAATAGAGTTACAATACAATTTGGTTGAAGATAGGTGGGGAGATATCAAGAAAAGAACTTGAACATGAAAGGAAATTAAAGGAGCAGAGGGAGAGAAATTACCTCTTGAATCCTCCTCTTGAGATCCTCCTTAAAGAAGCTAGGTTTGGTCTTTTGATGCGACCAGAAGCACATGTACGTAGGAAAGGGGCTAGAGAAGATTTTTGGGCAGATTTTATAGATGTCTTGGAGCTTGAGAGGTGTGAGGAAATGAGGGTGTGAAGGGTGGGTTTTATAGTGGAGGGGAGAGGGGTTTCCTTAATATAAAATTCATTAGTTTATTAATTTCCCCTAAGACAAGGAATAGTGAGTTATACATGACCAATAGTAGTAAATAAGGCATGTGAGTTCGATATTTGGGTGCTTACATCACTTGTGATGTCAGTAATAGTGTATTTAACAGATAAATTTATATACGGTATTTTACCGTATTTCACTATTCATCAAAAATTCGAGTTTTTCATAAAAATACCAAAAATTTACCCTAACCATTTATTGATGTGTAGAATCCAAAAATGAATTCCATTTTTCAAAATTAATTTTCTAAATATTATGAATTTAATTTTTAAAGAAAGTCATAGTTAATTCGAAAAATAATAATCTTAGAGGTGCACTTAGTTTTATTTCTCATTGAAAAATTAATTAAGATCTCATTATCTTATTTCCTTAAGAATATAAAATAATATTATTGTTTACTATTCATAAGGGTTATATTACTATTCATTTTACTATTCATAATGGTATGTCACTATTCACCAAAAAAAGTTTGTTCTATCAGACTCCAAAAATCATCTTGAACAAAACTGTGTATGTCAGGTCTTCAAAATTCCAAACACAGAAGTAAAAAACTTAAGATTAAAGGTCATTTATCACTTATTAGTTCATTATGTTGTTCTTTCATATGATTTTATGACATAATTATAAGAAGAGAATTTTCATTGAAATAATTTTGGTCGTTAAATTCTTCCCCACTTAAGAAATTTCGCCCTCGAAATTTCATTTTACATAAACAGGTGCGGGTACTTCGCCTTCATTGCCTCTTCCGGTTCCCAAGTTGCATCCTCAAACTTATGGTTCCTCCACAACACTTTTACAAGGTGGGTTGTCCTGTTGCGTAGAACCTTATCACTTCGGTCCAGAATCTTTACTGGCTGCTCTTCATAGGAAAGATCACCTTCCAATTGCATCACCTCTGAGTTTAGTACATGTGAGGGGTCTGGTATGTACATCCTCATTAGTGATACATGAAACACGTCATGAACTTCATCCATATTCAGTGGAAGTTCAGTGCGATAGGCCACGGATCCTATGCGGTCAAGGATCTCAAAGGGGCCAATGTACCTTGGGATTAACTTCCCTTTCTTCCTGAATCGCATGAGTCTCTTCCATGGAGATATTCGAAGGAAGACTTTATCTCCAACGTCGAACTCCATGTACCTTCGACGTTTTTTAGAATAGCTCCTTTGCTGACTTTGAGCAGCTTTGATGTGTTTCTGGATGACTTGAACCTTCTCTATCATCTCTTGAACAAGATCAGGTCCAAGTAGCTTTATTTCTCCCACTTCATCCCAACAGGTTGGAGTTCTACATTTCTTTCCATACAGAGCTTCATATGGATCCATTTGAATACTCGAGTGAAAGCTATTATTGTATGAGAACTCAACCAATGGGAGATGATTATCCCGTCCTCCTTTGAATTCTAGAGAGTAGGCTTTAAGCATATATTGAAGCATCTGAATAGGCTTTTCATATTGGCCATCAGTTTGGGGGTGATAAGCCATGATGAAATTTAATTCAATACTCAAATCATGTTGACGGCTCCTAGAGAATTTAGAGGGGAACATTTGATCATGGTCAGAGACAATTAAGATAGCAACACTATGCTGTCTCACCACTTCCTTAACATATATCTTTGAAATTTGTTCAAGTTAGAGGTCTTCCTGAATAGCAATAAAATGGGAAGTCTTGGTGAGTCGGTCAACCACAACCCATATAACATTATTTCCCTTCGACGTCTTTGGGAGACCCATGACAAAGTCCATAGTAACATTTTCCCATTTCCACATGGGTATAGGCAATGGATGCATCATACCTTTGGACTTTTGTCGCTAAGCTTTAACTTGCTGACATACCAAGCACCTTGATATATATTCTGCAATATCCTTCTTCATGTTATCCCACCAGAAGTGTTCTCGTAGATCACGGTACATCTTGGTACTCCCAGGATGGATAGAGAATTTTGAGCTATGTGCATTATCTAATAGCTCCTTCTTTATCCCAGGTGATGAAGGCACACAAAGTCGCGTTCCAAACCGAATCACATCATCATCATCGATATGAAACTCTTGCAGTTTCCCTTCCTTTACCGTAGTCACCATCTTTTTTATCTCCACGTCATCCCTTTTTTCTTCCTTAATCTTCTCCTGGATGGATGGTTGTGCAATCATTTGGGCTAGGTAGGATGTATCCCCTGCCCTTTTGATTTCCAAATCCATTCTTTGCATATCCAAGAAGATAGGGTCTTTCTCAATCCGCAGCATGGATAGAGTAGCAGGTTCTTTTCTGCTTAGAGCATCAGCTACCTTGTTCGCCTTTCCAGGATGATAGTGAATAGAGCAATCGTAATCCTTGATTAGCTCTAACCATATAATTTGATGCATGTTGAGCTCCTTTTGTGTGAATATATACTTTAGGCTATTGTGGTCAGTGTACATGTCACACTTCTCGCCATAAAGGTAGTGTCGCCAGATTTTCAGGGCAAAAATCACGGCTTCCAGTTCTAGATCATCCGTCGGGTAGTTCTGCTCATGGATCTTCAACTATCGTGAGGCGTAGGCTATCACATTGTCATTTTTCATGAGTACACAACCCAAGCATTTTTTTAAAGCATCACTGTATATCACAAAACATTCTCCGCATTTTGGTAGTGTGAGTACAGGTGTAGTGATCAACCTTTTCTTTAGCTCTTTGAAGCTTCCCTCACATTCTTCCATCCAGACATACTTTACCCCTTTCCTTGTTAACTTAGTTAGCGGGCTTGATAATCATGAGAAGTTTCTCAAAAAATGTCGGTAGTACCCAGCTAATCCATGAAAACTACGGATTTCTATGACACTAGAGGGCCTGGGCCATTCTTCAATTACCTTTGTTCTCAAAGGATCCATGATCACATGTCCCAAGAATGTGACTTGCTTCATCCAAAATTCACACTTGCTGAACTTGGCATACAACTTCTCCTTTCTCAATTTCGCCAACACAAGTCTTAGATGTTCTTCATGTTCCTCCTTGTTCTTGGAGTAGATGATAATATCATCAATAAAAACGACCATAAATTTGTCGAGGTAATGTCTAAAGACTCTATTCGTCAAATCCATGAAGATTTCAGGGGTATTAGTAAGTCCTAAGGGCATCACCCAAAACTCATAGTGCCCATACCTTGTTCGGAAGGCAGTCTTCTAAATATATTCCTTCTTCACCTTTACCTGATGATATCTAGAACAAAGATCAACCTTTGAGAAGTATTGATCTCCTCTTAACTGATCGAACAAGTCATAAATCCTTGGGAGGGGATACTTGTACTTTATTATGATCTTTTTTAGTTCCCAATAATCGATACACGGTCGCATTGTTCCATCCTTCTTCTTCACAAAGAGCACTGGAACCCCCCAAGGTGATGCACTAGGGCGTATGAACCCTTTGTCCAGATGATCTTTCAGCTACTTCTTTAACTCCTCCAGTTCTATAGGAGACATCCTATAGGAACACTTTGAGATAGGAGTAGCTCCGGGTATGAGTTCAATTGAGAACTCTACCTCATGATCCGGGGGAATTCCGGGTAACTCTTTGGGAAATACATAACCATATTCCCTCATGATGGGAATTTCCTCAAGGTTGGAACTTTCCTTCGACTCAACCATTTGGGCAAAGTATGCTTCTTCATAGGGAATCAACACCCACACCATTGAAGGATTTTGTAAAGGAGATTCATGATATTCCTTGCATTTGTAGAGGAACATGGGATCGTTCAGAATATGAAAAGATATTTCCTTTTCCCGATAGTTGATATGTGCTCTATATAATGAGATCCAATCTATTCCCATTATAGCGTCGAATTCCACCAAGGGAAGCATTATGAGATTTTCCAGAAGAATCATCCCACATACTACAACAGGAGAAGAGTCAAACACTTGGGTGTCAATGATTTCACCACTTGGTGTTTTTACAGATATCTCTACTTAAAGGTTTTGGGGCTTTGATTCTATTGTTCTAGCAAACCTGCAAGATATAAAGGAATACGTAGAACCAGAATCAAATAAGAATTTTTCCATTATTGAATGAATAAGAAGTGTACCTTGTACAAATTTATTATCATGCTCCACCTCTGCAGTAGTGATGGCATAAGCCTTCCCTTGTTCCTTTGGATTTGGTGGCTGCTGATGCTGATTACCCTCGAGAACTTGATATTTAGTGCACTGGTTTTTATAGTACCCTATCTCCTTATAGTTGTAGCATTGAACCATGAGTGGTTCACTCCTTTCATCGGCTACATTATCCTTCCTTTTCGTGTATTTCTATCACTCTTGAGCATGGTGTCCTTCTTTCCCACACTTGAAGAATTTCCCCGTCCCTTTGAGGTAGTTCTCATGGTGCAACTTTCCTCATTTTTGGCATGTCGGTCGTTGAGTTTTCTTCCCACCATTATCATTAGACCAATGGAATGAAACTCCATCTTTCATTTCTTATCACCACAGTCATGGGACCATTCTCCAAACTCCATCTCCACTTTGAGGGCACATCGAACAACTTCTTCATAACTCCCAAAGTCTCGGATTGCAAGAGCCTTTATAAGGTGTGGGTTTAATCCACTAAAGAATCTATCAATTTTCCTATCATTGTTGATAACAAAACCCGAAGCGTACCTTGAAAGACTTGTGAAATTTGCTTCATAGTTTATGCCAGATTCTCCTTCTTTTTGCTTGAGCTCTATGAATTCTCTATCCATCTTCATGCGAAGAGTTCGTGGGAAATATTTATTAAGAAACATTATCTTAAAGTCTTCCCATTCCATATCTTCAATTTCCTCCCTTGGCTTGCTGTTCTTAATCAAGGACCACCATTGATCGGCTTCCCCATCTAGACGATAAACGGCTAGTTTCACCTTCTCCATATCATAACATTGAAGCACATAAAAGATCTTCTCCATGGAGTTGACCCACTGTTCTGCAACTAGTGGATCAGAAGATCCATTAAACCTCGATGGTCGTTGCCACGTTAAACCTTCGATAGCCAGTCATTACCTCTTTGGTGAAGGAGGACGTTCCCCATTATTATGGTTATTGTTCATAACCTGAGATAATTGGGTAAGCATCGCCATGAAGTTTTGAACTCCACCTCCCAAATCATTGGGGATGTCATTTGGGTAATCGTTCCATTGGCCCTCACATGAGTTGTTGTCCTAATTTCTTCTGGTTCCCACCATTTTCTAAAATAGTAAAGGTTAGAGAAAAAAATAAGTAAACAGGTGATGAATAACTTATTAATTTAAAAAACTTATACCAAAAACATAACATATGGGATCCCTATGTAAATATTCTTGTGTGCTTATTTGTACTTAGTCTTGGTCTAGAGGTTTTCTCTATGGTTCACTAATCCTAATTCCCAAATTAACTAAAACATTCCTCTGATACCAATTATAGAGACCCTACCTTTTCTTACATTAATATTACATAATTTTAAAGATAAACAATATAATAGTATTACACATAGAGGATCTAAAGGTTTAGTGTCTTGGGAAAACTAGGACCATACATATCAATTACTACATCAAGCATAAGCATTTATTTAATTTCTTCTTCTCTAACTTCTTATTGGCACTTATCATCTCCTTAGTACATGTAGCCACCTAGGATATACCTCAAAAGTGGTGAGATAAAATCCTAGGAAGAGAGTAGATAATAACAATATAGCATGGGGTGAGCATAATCATGACATAGGTAAAGAAATCATGAACATGAGAGGAAGCATAAATATAATACTTGAAATGTGGTCATGCATAAAAATGAAACATCATGTCTTAGTGGTTAGCTACCACACATACTTGTGAACCAAGATAGAATCTTGTTCACAAATCATACCACATATACTCATGAGATTCATCACTTTAACCAATGCATTGGAGTGCTATATAATTCTGGGTGCACCTGTCTTTTTGAAACATTCATATTGCACTATATAATTCCAGGCGCACCCGTCACCTCATAATATTATCATTATCATGAAAGCCACATAGAACATATATCAATAATTAACATAACTAACCCATGTTAAGTAATGGGTTTCATCTCATAATAATACATTCCTAAGCATTGGGTTCCCAAAATAATGAGGGATCAACATACTTGATACAAGAACCATCAAACGTGAATGAGAGGTAAAAGTTGGGTTCTTAAAAGAAGAGTTCTTTTGGAAAACATTTGGATTGAAATAAAATTCATTAAAAAATATGTATATACCAGAAAAGTAAATTAAATGATGAAAAAATAATATTTAAGGAGTGATCATATCAAAAATGGAGTGAAATAGGGGGAACCCGAAGGATGAAAGTTGGGTTCGAGAATTTCCCCTAACCATATATCTGAATGCTTCCTTCTCTCTAATGTCTGATATAATGAAATTATATTCATTAATTAGAAAAAAAGAACCATTTTTACATTAATATAGTTCATTATGGTTTCAATAAGTTATTTTATTTGCCTTTGGATGAGTTTTAGTGTTCAAAAACATCGTTGAGGAATGTTTGTTTTCATGGTTTACTTGAGTGGTTCACTTGTATTCTTAAATTGATGTTTGGGTAGAACATGGGTATAAATACAGAACTGATATTTAATGTTGTTAATGATATTACAGAAGATTTAATGATCTTATAATTAATTAAATTAGATCCATTTGTATGAATCATTAGATAAAAATTCAATAGTGATTGTTTGGGTTAATTTCGGTAGTTTTTCGATCACAAATAACTTGTTTTAATTTATCACTTAGTAATATGCCCATAGATTATTTACAGAACATTAAATAGTACATAATACATATAAAATATTCTGGTTCAACCATAAAAATGTTTTCATGACCAGATCTGAAGGTAGAAATGGAAGAAGAAAGCATGTCGTTCTTGAAGGTGATAAATTAACACCTTATGAACAATGTTCTCTTTAATAAAATAAAAGGAAGATGGAAAGGGGGTTGGATGATATAATATCCCATTATCATCATAAAATTCCATTAAATGTATAATAATGGAGTTAAAATACCATTTGGGTGAAGATAGGTGGGGAGAGAGCAAGAAAATAACTTGAACATGAAAGGAAATTAAAGGAGAAGAGGGAGAGAAATTACCTCTTGAATCCTCCTCTTCAGATCCTCCTTTTGGAAGATAGGCTTGGTCTTTTGATGAGACCAGTAGCTCTTGTACGTGGGATAGGGGCTAGGGAAGATGTTTGGTCAGATTATAGAGAAGTCATGGAGCTTGAGAGGTGTGAGGAAATGGGGGTGTGAAGGGTGGGTTTTATAGTGGAGGGGAGAGGGGTTTCCATAATATAAAATTCTTTAGTTTATTAGTTTCCCCTAAGACAAGGAATAGTGAGTTATCCATGACCAATAATAGTAAATAAGTCATGTGAGTTCGAGATTTGGGTTCTTACATCACTAGTGATTTTAGGAATAGTGTATTTAACTGATAAATTGTATATATGGTATTTTACCGTATTTCACTATTCATCAAAAATTTGAGTTTTTCAGAAAAATACCAAAAATTTACCCTAACCATTTTTCGACGTGTAGAATCCAAAAATGAAGTCCATTTTTCAAAATTAATTTTATAAATATTATAAATTTAATTTTTAAATAAAGTCATAGTTTATTTGAAAAATAACAATCTTAGAGGTGCACTTAGTTTTATTTCTCATTGAAAAATTCATTAAAATCTTATTATCTTATTTCATTAAGAAAATAAAATATTATTATTATTTACTATTCATAAGGGTCATATTAAAATTCATTTTACTATTCATAAGGGTATATTACTATTCACCCAAAAAAATTGTTCTATCAGACTCCAAAAATCATCTTAAACACAACCGTGTATGTCAGATTTTCAAAATTCCAAACACAGAAGTGAAAAACTTAAGATTAAAGGTCATTTATCACTTATTAGTTCATTATGTTGTTCTTTGATGTGATTTTATGAAATAATTTTAATATGATAATTTTAATTGAAAAACATTGGTTCATTACAGCCTTTATTTTACTTTATCATAATTATTTATAATTTTAATTTTGTATCTATTTGGTTTACTTTGAGACTATAATAATTTTTTATCATATTCTTGAGGTTAATAACATGGTTTACATGTAAACCATCATACTATAACACTCATACAGAGATATTCATAAGAATAATTCATGTAAATTATTATTGTATATGTTTTTAATCATATAAAAGTTTTTTATAAATAATTCTAATATATGAAGCATTTAACATTTGGGGGGTTGTGCAGGTGGAGGTGAGGTGGGGGCTGTGCAGATGGGGGTGGGTTGTGTAGGTGGGGGTGTGCAGGTCGGGGGGAGGGCGTCTGTGCAGGGGGAGTCTTTTGGGATGAGGTGGGGGCTGTACAGGTGGGGGGTGGGGTGGGATGTACTGATGGGGGTGGGTGGAGGGGGCTGTGTAAGTGGGGGGTGCAGGTGGGGGTGAAGTGGGTGGGGGGGAGGGGGTGTGCATATGGGGGGTGTGAAGGTGGGGGGATGTGCAGTGTGTAAAGGGGGATGTGGAGGTGGGGGTGTGTAGTAGGGGGGTCTGTTGGGCGTCAGGTGGAGGGGTTGTACAGGTGGGGGTGGGGGTGGGTTGTGAGGTGGGGGTGGGGGAGGAGGGGCTCTAAAAGTGGGAGTGTAGGTAGGGTGTACAGGTGGTGGGGGGTCTAAAGGTGGGGAAGTTTAGGTGGTGGGGATGCGCAGTGTGTAGGTGGGGAGGGGGTGTGCAAGTGGGAGGGGGTTGTGCAGGGGGAGTCTGCTGGGGGGTGAGGTAGGGAGGGGGGTTGTGCGGGTGGGAAGTCATCACTTCCATAGTTCTCCAATAAGCACTGGGAAGTGGTCCCTTCTAGATATTTGGATAGGTCTGAGGCCTCTTTGTTTTTGTTTCTTGTCTATTCATATTGATGAGTAAGGAATCACGTGATCTAAAAGTCACATCCACTATATAGGATGAATTCCTTCTCCCACAACACATTTTTCTAGAAATATTATATCCATGGAAGGTGGTGGGGGCCTTTTAGATTCCTTTCATACAGAGACCAGGGGAGGAAATTCTCCATATATATCAACCTAGACCAGGTACCTACTACCATATGCACGTCCCATATTCATAATCCAACCTCTCCATGTATTAAATTAATAGTGATTCTATCTAGAATTCACCTTCTAATGACATCCTAAATTTAATTTATGTTATGATGAAAAAAATATCAAGGAATCCATACAACTTCATATAGAAAAACACCCTTAATCATCATTCCATGATGATGCAAATCCTTAAAAACTCATTAACGTGCATCATATCTTTCTTATTAACTACTTATATATATTCAATAACACATATTCCTTCGACCAGAATCCAATGCCCCAACATTTTCCCAATTGAAAACTTGATCCCATCAAGTTATCAAGTCACCAATCCTACCAAATTGAATTTTAACTAAAAAATACTGATCTAATCCATAACACCCATTATTCGTTTTTCATAACATGAATGAAAACCCAATTAAATCTCGTAGCTCTCAGTCACACCCCCGTGGATAGCCCTCGACCCCCTAGACATCCCCCCACCTCCGTGTACAGCCTTCCCACCCCCTTAGGGAACCCCCCACCCCCCAGACACCCCCTATCTCCACGGAAACCCCCACCCCCTTGGACAGTCCCTCCACCCCCATGGATAGCCCCCAACCCCCGGACCCCCTCCCCCGGAGACAAACCCCCACCCCCCCATGGACCCCCCCCCCCCCCCCCCGAACACCCCCTACCCCCTTGGACACCCCCACCCCCTTGGACAGCCCACCCACCCCATGCACACCTCCAACCCCCTAGACATCCCCACCACCCCGGTGAACAACCCTCCCACCCCCTGGACACCCTATACCCCCGCTGGACAGCCTCGCCACCCCCGTGGACAGCCCTCCCCTGGACACCCCCTACCCCAGAACATCCCCTCAACCCCATGGACAGCTTTCCCACCCCCTAGACACCCCAACCCCCAGACACCCACATCCCCTTGCACACCCCCACCCCCTGGACACCCTGTACCACCCTGGACAGCCCCCATACCCCAGTGGATAGCCTACCCACCCCCTGTGGACACCCCCAACCCCCCTGGATAGCACTACCATCCCTGTGGACAGCCCCTATTCTCCTGTGGAAAGCCCTCCCACCCATAGACACCACCGATCCTTGTGGACATCCCCCACCCCCCGAGACAACCCCCACCCCCTGGACACCCCCACACCGGGACACCCCCATCCCCTTGGGCAGTGTATGTGATCACTCAAATAATATACTAAAATATAAACTTTTTTTGATATAAAATTTACTCAACTCCTGAATAATTCTCCTCCACAAGTGTACATGATCTTGTACGCTAATTTTTAGTTCTTCAAAGATATTTTGTTATAAATATAGTATTTTTTTTTTGTTTTTTATATTATGATTATCATATAGTGTAGTGTGTCAGTAATGGTTTCATATAAAGTGAACAATTCTCATTTATATAAATATATTTTCGATGAAACTTCATTCTTATTTAATAACTTTTGACAAAATGATTTATAACAATTTTTTTACAGAATGGATAGAAGATTGATGTATGAGGATGATCGGATATCAAGCGATTTTCAAAAAAAATTGGAGAGATTTTTAGATTTTTCATTTCACAAGGCTTTAGATAGTGGTCATATACATTGTCCCTATTACAATTGGGTTGGAAGACCTTGGTTGAGCCGTGAAGAAGTTAGATACCACATAACCAAATATGGTTTTTAAGAAAACTACTTTGTGTCGTATAACAATGGGGAGAAAATGAATTCTCAAATTGCTGATGATCCAAATGAGTGTACTGGAATGGATAATTTATTATATGACCATTTTCCATTTCTTCTTCATTATGAAAAAGAAAGGATTCTAACCCAAGAAGATTTTGATATGAGTAGACATGATGTGTCTAATGAAAATGATGATGTTTTTAGGGTGAAAAATTTTAATGATGCTTCCACGAATCCATTATATCGACAATGTAGTAAAATGAAAAAGATGGAATTTTTAATCCGATTGTTTCATGGGAAAACTATGTATGTGATTTCTAAAACTGTCATCGATTAAATTATTACCTTCTTGAAGGAATTAATTCTAGATGATGCAGATATTCCCTCAAAATACTATATGCCATGGAAGTTAGTTGAGGAACATGGATTTTCAAGAAACAAAATTCATGCTTGCCTGAAATATTGCAATTTAATCTGGGAGGAAGCTGCTGAACTAAATGATTGTATAAAATGTGACACATCTCACTGGAAGAGAAAAGCTAATGGAACAACATCTCATGTGCCACCGAAAGTAATGTGGAACTTTTCATTGACCTCCAGACTCCATATTATTTTTATGTCTGATGACATGTCAATAAAAATGAGATGGAATGATACCGAGATAAATAAGACTAATGATGAGATGGTTCACCCTGCATATGGTTTTTTACGGTAGAGATTTTATGCTTGATATCCTGATTTTGCATCTAACGTGCTTAATGTGAGGTTGGGTCTTTCTTGTGACAGTTTTAATCTGTTTGAGTATATGCTTACGTTGCACAACACATGGCCTGTTTTTATACACATTTATAATCTCCCCCCATGGTTGTGTAGGAAAAAACCTTTCACCTTCATGAGTATACTCATATCTGGCCCTTCTGATCCTGGAAATTATATAGACGTATACATTCAACCTTTAATAAAAGAGTTGAATCTTCTTTGGAATGTGGGTGTCCACACATACGATGCATGTTCGAAAGACATATTTCATATGCGTGTTGCACTTATGTGGATGATCAATAATTTTTCTACTTATGCAATGATGTCTAGATGGAGCACTAAGGGAAAACTATCATGTTCTGTTTGTATGAAGAAAACATGATCCAGAACAATGAAACATCGTTGTAGTTTCAATTTTATGGGACATCTATGATTCCTTCCAATGGACCATCCATATAGAAATAATTGTTGAATATTTGACAATTCCAGGGAGACCGATGATCCTCCTCAGTGTATGTCTAGAACTGATGTTCTTAATGAATTGAAAGAGTTCATTTTCTCATTAGGGAAGGGTTAAATGGAATATGGAAAGAGAAAGAATGTTTTCACTGAAACCTGTTATAATTGGAAGAAGAGAAGTATCTTATTTGATTTTCCTTATTAGTCAACCAAATTTTTACGTCATTTCATCGGCATAATGCAGATTGAAAAAAATATATGTGAAATTTTTCTTTCAATTCTTCTAAATGTTAAGGGAAAGACAAAAGATGATGTACGGTCTCGGCGTGACTTGGTGGATTAGGGCATCAGACCAGAATTTCATTCTATGCATATCAGTGAAAATAAATGTAAAGTTCCATGTGTTTATTATACGATGACACCTATAGAAAAAAATAAATTTCTAGAAGTATTGGAGACTATTAAATTTCATTATGGATATTCAAGCAACATATCTAAACGAGTCAACAGAAGAGTGTAGAATCTAAAATATTTGAAGACTCATGATTATCATATCCTTCTACATGAGTTGATTCCAATACAAATTCTTCATCTTTTGTCCAATAATGTAAGGGTGGATGTTATTATGTTGTGACATCTGTTTAAAGATCTTTGTGCTATGAAGTCTTCCAAGTCTTTCTTGCAAAAAATGTGGGTTGATGCCCCATTAATTTTGTGTGAGTCAGAGAAAATATTTCCTCCATTATTTTTCACATGCATGTTGCATATGACTTTTCATATTCCTAATTAAATAATTCTCTGAGGAACTATTTCTTTTCATTTGATGTATCCAACTGAAAGAAAGATGTACACATTAAAGACTTATGTCCATAACAGGAATCATCCTGAAGCTTCTATCATGAACGGTTAGTTGGATCAAGAATGTATGGATTTATGGTCTATGTATTTCTTTGATCATACTACAAGAATGAATAGACCAATGAGAAACAAAGAAGAACAATATGAGAAAATTGAACCCAGTTTTCCATCACTTCCTCAAATAGGAGGAATTCCTGAATCATATACATTGACGACATTAAGCCTTGAAGAGCGAGAGATGGCACATTGCACAGTTTTGTTCAGCTATGAGTTGTTTGATGACTATATCTTGTAAGTAAATTTAATATGTATATTATATATATATATGTATATGTTAAAATATTCCTATTTTTATCTGTAGGGAACATAAAGTGATGATAAATAAAAAGCATTGTTCTTTATCTTTGAGAAGGAGGGAGACTTTTCATAGAAAAGAGTTTTCTACTTGTTTAAAATTAAAGGTAATAATATTACTATTTCAAATAATTAAAACAATAATTAATTAATTCTAATATTGATATATATTTCAGGTGTTGATTTTTCCTGGTGACCGTGTCTCTGAGGAAATAAGAACTTTGGATTTTGGTCCCAATACTGTGGTTCATGACCGTAAATCAATTGTTATCAATGGGTACAAATTTATTATCACTGAAAGAGAAAAGAACATGACCACACAACATGATGGTTTTTTGGTTACGTACATAATAAAATGTTATTCTAGTGAATTAGATAGTAGACCACAATTTGAAAATGTAGGTTATTAAGGAGTCATTGAAAAAATAATAATAATGGATTATTATTCTCATGGATGAGTCACGATGATGAAATGTAAGTGGTTTGATTCGATGAATAGGTAGGGCACATTTATTGATGATTGTGGATTTCAAGTAATTGATATGACTCACAGTCTTACAATCTATGAACCATATGTATTGGTATCATTGGAAAAAAAAGTTTTTTATGTCAAAGACCATATTCGACCTCGATTTGGTGTCATTATTGAAGTAATTTTTAGACATATTATTGATGATGGTGATGATGGAATTGACACCATCTCTACTACCGTCGGAAATGATCCATTTATTACTTTCGTTGACTTCAATAGCTCAATTTTCAGAGTTGACTGTGAAACTGAAGTTGTGGTGGGAAATATATAAAATCATCCATCGATGTTCTCAATTATTTTGTTTTACCTCGACTTGGCATGTTAAGGTGGGTACTGTTCCAATTGATTTAATATTTATTACAAATATGTTGTATCTGACTTGACTGTTATATGAATTATCAATTTTTATTGGTTTCAATTTTATTTGAATTGCATTTTCTAATTTTTAATTGAACTGTTTTCAAACATAAAAAACAAACATTTCTAACTTGGTGAACATTTCAAGGCTTAAACTATATTTTGTATAAAATTTGTATAACTTTAAGACCATTCAATAACATTTTACAAGGTAATGAACATGATGTTTTGTATTCTTCTGCAAAACATGTATTGAAACCTACATCATCTACCTCGGCTAAAGAAATTAAATTTTTTCTTACTTTTGACAACTTCTTTAACCCTAATGAATTTGGTAGAATCAATGTTCCATGATTTTAATAGACTGATGACACATAGTAAATAACCATCCTACTAAAACATAAATTTATTTATTTTATCTTGTATGATTTATTGACTTCATTATATATCTGTTCAAGACCACATAAAACAATGGATAGTTAAATTATCCATGAATCCCCCTATTCCCTCTCATTTATTTTTTATTTTGGGTTACACATTAGTTATCATTTTCTATTTACTTCCTTATTTTTTTCAAATTAAGGAAATGAAACCAATTGAAGAGAGGCAATGAAAACAGATTATGGAAAACAATCGTCGCATGACTGAGCTGGGCATTCCACCACTAGTTCCTGCTGTGAGTATTTTAATCCAAATATATATATTTAAATAATATATAATGTCATGTGGTTAATTTTTTTAATTTTTTTTTTCAGGATCCATCAATTAGGAAATAGTTATTTGATGAGCTACCTAGTAGTGGTCTCAATACTCAGGGTGGTGTCATGAGGGGGGTGGTATGAGAGCTAGATGATCTAGTCGGCGTACCCGATTAGACCCTACCCCTCCCAATAACATACCATTCATTCAAAATTCTGATCCCAGTGTGTCGTTGGGGAAACATGTGATATTTTGGCCTCCCATGTTTTCACCACCATTTATATATGAGCCTCCTCACCTGTCTTTGCCATATCTGATGATGATTCCCACTCCCCATCCAACATCCGATGAGATATATCTGTAATCATATTTCACTTCTGCTTCCTTCTCTCTGGAATTTTATATTCCATCTTCTTCGACTACTACTCCACCAGAGACTGTCCTTGCATAGCATACATTGGGACCTACTACATCTATACATAATGTTCCTTCAATTTTTGTGGATCCAGCGGTGCCCATTGATCAGACTACCTTTGGTTTACTTATACAACCCTAACAAATTTTTACACCATTATTTATTTTCATTATATCATGTATTGATATAATATTTATTTTTCATTCATAACAAATACATCTACTAATAAGAGGTGGGGGAGGGGAGTACATGAATTTGTGTGGTGTGGAACTGCCGCAAGCAGTTGATGGTGGACTACAATGAATACTGTAAAATGATTGAAAAACAAGGGAAGCAATGTCGGAGTTTTTTTACGATGCTTGACAAATACTCCAACATCATTCCTGTTAGCTCGGTCTCATGGAGACAGCTACCAAATGAAGTTAAGGATAAAGCTTGGGAAGAGATATGGGTAAACAAATCTGTCGTATTTAATGAAATATATATATTTTTATTTGTATGAATTAATATTTTAGTATCATCTATGGTTTAATTTCCCCGATAGTGAGGGTGCACGACCATCACGTCTAAAGGATTTAGGCGAGATTTGGAGAGCTTATAAGCATGACTTGTACATTGGATGGTGTTTTAGAGTGGGAACAGAGTTAGAGGCGGTTACTTTCATGGATTATTTTCCGTTAGAACATTATCAACAGATGATTACTCATTGTATGACTTTCCAATTTTAGGTATTAATGAAATTAGAGGTATTTAAATGAAAATTTTCATGTTTATCATTAATAGTAATTATTGAATTTTATTTAGGAATCATCCTGAATAAATAAAAAATTGATTCTAAAATAATACGTCCATACATTGGGATGTACTATGATGCCAGATCATGAGTGGTTGCAGGTATAACAGTTTATAATTTTTCATTACGAATTATACTTTCTATTGCTTCCTCCATAATTTATTTTATTGAAAAAGTTGTCATATAATTTTAGTTATGAAATTAATTATTGGTATCCTATTTTAAATTATGGGTTCCTAAATTCGATGTTATTTTAGAGGCATAAATGAAATATAAAAGGACGTGTTCCTCGAGAAAAAATATTTCAGTCGAGTAGAAGGAAGAAAGATGGAAGTGTGGTTAATGAACCAACTCAGCAATAGATTGTAAATTTTTATTTGTAGATTTAAAATTTTAATCTCTATTTTATAACATAATAATCTATTTATATTTGTAACAGCCTTCTTTAGAGGCGCTTGATTCCCATTAACCTGACAATTTTGGGCCAAACGATCACTTACGTTAGGTGTTGGGATATGAGCACCCTGGTAGAGTACACTGCCGACCTGGGAAGAAAATAGTTCTGATGAGGTATTGGCCCTCCTTTGGTACGATTTCTATTTCCACCGAGTTCTGATAGGTTAAGGCACAGGCTGAACAGGCTGAAAACATGGCCACAGAGATGGCATAATTGTCTTCTAGGGAAAACACTACATTTATAAAACTGATGGATGTTATACATCCAACTCTTACACCAGAGTCTAGAATAGCTTGTGATGAATATATTTCATTGATGTTTTCTATATATGGTGCACCAGGTGGTAGTTCTAGTAGAGGTCGAGAAGATGGTGAGGAGGAGGCTGAGGTGGGGGAGGAGGAGGTCGAGGCGGAGGATGAGGCCGAGGAGGAGGGCGAGGCGGAGGAGGAGGGTGATGCAGAGGCCGAGGCTGAGTACGAGGGCGAGGAGGGGGTGTTGAGGAGGTTGGTGATGATGATGGGGACGACAATGAGGATGAGGGTGAGGATGATGATGATGGTGATGATAGTAACATTGATGTGGGACAGCTTGATCTGTTACATTTTTTACGCATATTGATGAACTTTGATGTTTATAGATTTGTTCTGCCTAAATATATGTGTTATTAGGTAGGTAACATTATCTTAATTTTTTATCTATAAATAATAAAACTTGACCTAATGATTTGATGTGACTGATTCACTCCTCCCCTAGAACCCCCCACCCCAGTGGATAGCCCACCCACCCCCTGTACCCCCCTGGATATCCCCTCCATCCCCGTGGATAGCCATCCCACCCCCTAGATAGCCCCTCCCCCTTTGGACATGCCCACAACCCCTATGGATAGCCCCCTCCCCACCCATGTGGACAACCCTCCCACCCCTGTGGACAGCCCGCCCACCCCCCTAGACACCCCATACCCCCTGGACAGCCCTTCCCACCCCCCTGAACAGCCCTCCCACCCCCTGGACAGCCCCCCCACCCCCCCCCCCCCACCCCCCGTTGACACCCCCCCCCACCCCCCGTTGACACCCCCCCCCCCCACCCCCGTGGACAGCCCGCCCACCCCCCTTTAACAGCCCCTACCCCCTGGGCACCTCCGACCCCCCTAGAATGCCCCTCCACCCCCATGGACATCCCACCCACCCCCTAGACAACCCCTCCCTAAATGGAAATCCCCCCCTAGAAACCCCCTACCACCCTGGACTACCCCACCACCCCCGTGGACAGACCCACCCACTCCTCGGACACCTCGTTCACCCCTGGACACCCCCCCACCCTTTGGATAGCCCACACACACCCTTGGACACCCCATCACCCCTAGACAACCCTGCCACCCTGTAGACAACCCACCCACCCCTTGTACACCTCGTACACCTAGAAATCCCCACCCACCCCCTAGACACCCCATTCCCCCCTAGACAGCCCCCACCCCTGTGGATAGCCCCCACTCCCTTGGATAGCCTGCCCACCCCCTTGGACACCTCGTATCCCCTTGGACAGCCCTTCCACCCTCGTGGACAGCCCACCCACCCCCTGGACACCCCGTACCCCCTAGACACCCCCACCCCTATGGACAGCCCGCCCACCCCCCTGGACAGCCCACCCACCCCCGGGACACCCCCTCCCTCCTTCCACAACCCCACCACCCCATGGAAAACTCGTTCATCCCCTAGAGACCCCCTCCCCCCGTGGAAACCCCCCCCCCCACTCGTGCATAGCTCGCCCACCGTTTAGACACCCCTACCCCCTAGACTGCCCCACCACCCCCTTGGACAACTTTCCCATCCCCTAAACACCTCGTACGGTGTGGCACCCCCGCCCACCCACATGCACACCATATACCCCCTGGACAGACCCCCTCCCCCTCCCACCATCCTTGTGGATAGCCCTCCCACCCCCGTGGACAGACCGCCCACCCCCTTCGACACCTTGTACCCCCTGGACAGCCCCGCCACCCCTGTAGATAGCCCTCCCACCCCTGTACATCCCCCACCCCCGTGGACAATCTTCCCACCCCCATGGACAGCCCGCCCACCCCTTGGACACCCCGTACCACCTTCACAGCCATTCCCACCCCCTAGACACCTCGTTCCCCCTGGGCACCCCCACCCCCACCCCCTTGGATAGCCCTCCCACCCTCGTGGGCAGCCCGCCCACCCCTTGGGAACCCCCTACCCCCCTCGACAACCCTTCCACCCCTGTGGATAGCCCACCCAACCGTAGGCCACCCCCTCCCCTCGTGACCACCCCCCCCCCCACCCTCTGGACACCCATCCATCCCCCTGTACACCCCCACCCCCTAGAAATTCCCTCCACCCCTGTGGACAACACACCCACAGGGGGTGGGTGGACACCCCCACCCCCTAGACACCCCCATGGACAGCCCCCCACCCCCAAGACACCACCCCACCCCCCTTGGACATCCCCCAACCCCCTGGACACCCCTTCGACCCCCACCCCCTTGGACAACCCCCCTACCCCATAGACAACCCCCATCCCCTTGTCTATCCCCCTCCCCTCCTCGACACGACCCCCACCACCTGGAAACCCCCTCCCCCCGGGCACCCCACCCCCACAGATAGCCACCCCACCCCCTAGACACCACCCCACCCCCCTTGGACAACCCCCAACCCCTGAACACCACCCCACCCCCTTGGACAACCCCCAACCCCTAGACCCCCACCCCCCGGACACCCCCAACCCCCTAGACACCCCCACCCCCTAGACACCACCCCACCTCCCTAGACACCACAAATCCCCCCATTGACAGCCCCCACCCCCACCCTAGACTCCCCCCCACCCCCTAGACACCCCCATCCCCTGGACGCACCCCCCCCCCCACCACCCCTCATAGACACCGCCCCACCACCTGGACACCCCCACCCCCTGGACACCCCCACCCCCCTGGACACCCCCACCCACATGGACAACCACTACCCACCCCTAGAAAACACAACCCCCTTGGACAGTACCACAACCCCCTGGACCGCCCCACCCCCCTTAGACACCACCCCACCCCTAGACACCCCCACCCCTTGGACACCCCCACCCCCTGTAAAGCCCCCAACCCCTGGAAACCACTCCACCCCCTAGAAACCCCCATGGACACCCCGCCCCACCACCCTGGACATCCCCCCGCCCCCTGGACACCCCCTACCCCTGTGGAAAGCCCCAATCTCCCGGAACAGCACCCCCACCCCCACCCCTGGACACCCCAAGACCCCCAAACCCCCCCCCCCCCAGACACCACCCCCCCCCCCCCCCTTAGACAACCCCAACCCCATGGACAGCACCCCCCCTGGACCCCCCCTAGACACCACCCCACCCCCTAGACACCCTCTATCCCCTGGACATCCCCTACCCCTTGGACAGCCCCACCCCCTCCCCCCACCCCCTAGACACCCCCCCCCCGGACAGAATATTACTTTCATCTAAACCAAATATTTCATAGTTTTGTTCTTTTTTTCTTCTATATCATGAATTATTTCATTCATGTTGATTTTCATAAAATGGAAGCGCTTTTAGGGGGGAAATTAGGTGACCAAACTGGAAACAAGGGTTGATTAGAGTGATGGATGTAGTGCCTCAACTACCCAGTCTCAAATGTTGAATCACTATAGTTTTATCAGTTGTAATATATAACTTCCATAAATTGATATTCTCCACCTGGGCCCAAAAAGTTGTGTCAATTCTTGGTTATAGTCTATTGGCTGACCAAATTACCTAGACTCGGAATTTGAGATTGGTTGGAAGATTAATGAGAAAACATCCAACTATTACCCGGTTTCAGTATTTAGTAATGTGGAAGGAAAGGGTTTGGAAAGTAACAACTATGACAAGGGGGAATATTCTAAACAGTTTATATTCTAGTGAATATGGAATGTAATCTGCACAATCTATGCAATTTTGGAGTCTGGTGTATGAAATATCGGATTCTGTGTGTAGGTGTAATGCCTTGTGTCTTTAGGTGTATTTTATATTTTTCTAGTGTATTGGAGTTTGGTGTATGAAATATTGGAGGCTTTTACATATTGGATTTTGTGTACAGGTTATATTGGATTCTATGTGGTTTATTGGTCTAGGTGTATAGGCTTCCTGTAGGTGTATTGGGTTCTACATATCTGGGTGTTGGGTTCAGCATGCTGCTATGAAATCTGGGTGAAGGATATACCAACTGTTTATAATCATTAGTATACTGCTAAAAGAAATTTTAATACTATACCAACAATTTATAACCATTACTATAGGGGTGACAAGTATACCAATGGTTACAAAACCATTGGTATGTCAAAGGAATTCTATATTTTACCAACGTTTTTCTGCAACCGTTGGGAAAAAAACTATTCCAATGGTTCAAAAACCGTTGGTAAAACACTGAATGCTTTGTAAACCAACAATTTTGAATGATTGATATAGATTTTTTCCAACAGTTCTAGGTAACCGTTGGGAATCTGGTATTTTTTACAACATATACCAATGGTTATTTAGAAACCATTTGTATATATCTATACCTACACCGTACTTACCAAAAGTTTTCCAAACTATTGGTATATTGTATACCAGCGGTTTTCCCTTCAATACCAATAGTTTTAAAATGTTGGTATAGTTTAACATTCTAGTAGTGTTTTATAACTATTTATTCTTTCTTCATTGTTGGTTATACCTCCAAAAAAACCTTTAAAATAAATGGTTATACCCCCATATTTAAGCTCGTTATTCTTTATTTTTGTTCCATTATAGAAAGATAGTCTCTTTCTCTATAAACAAGTTGGATCACCTTTACTTTTGAACAATCTTTATGATCATAAATAACTCTATTTAGAGTATATTAACCTCTATAATTCCTCATAATCGTAGTAAGGGATGAATATTCTCAACATGGACATTTTTAGAACTTCATCATGAAAAAATACCTAAAAATGTTCATCTGATCAGCTCTGTCTGGTATGCCCTTTTTCTAATGAATATTCATCTGGTTGGTCTTCATCTGATGCATCTCATTACTCTATGCTTCAATCTAGCTTTAATTATTTAGAAAATATATCTAATAATTGCATCTGATGCTTCTATAACTGATAAAGAAAGTTTAATTTTTGTATATTCCTACCTCTTGGTTATGATTTAAACTCAATCATTTTGTCAGACTATTTCCTCTTCATTCGATGAATACTAGATCAATGAATCTTTTTCTTCAATAAAATAAAAATATGTCTGATGAATCATGGTCCAATGATATTATATTAAATGATCCTTGGCATGATTATTATTATTATTCAATTAATTAGGAACATGATTGGAATCTTGTATCATAAATTCATTATTTCTTTCTCTTCAAATTATAGGAAAATTTATCTCCACATAATATCAATATTGTTTCATCCAATTATTTATATGAACCTCTGGATGATATGGTGAGAACTCAAATATATTTTCCTCCTTAATGTAACTTTTAATTTAAATTATTTCACTCAAATAAATTTCATTGGGTGATTCTTGACACTTATGGAACATTATAGAACACACTTGACGTTTCTTGAAAAATATCGCTTTCATAAAAATTCTTTAAAATCGACATTAAGTAACTCTTAAAAATATCATTTACCTTGCTCGAAAAAATACATTTAATTTTAATCTTAGAATTACCATGTTAAGGAAATAGCATAATAAATGTGAAGACACTCAAAAAAACTTTTTTCTAGTATATTTTTTGTCTATTTTATTCATTATGATTTCCCTATCCGAGGGTCGGCCTTTAGTATTCTCTAGTCGATGAACTCAAATATATTCATCATCTGGGGGAAAAAATCTAGATTCCTCTATCTGAGTGACTTAGAAACATTTTTTATTTTATTCAACACTTTTTGGATGTATTTTTTTAATTAATCTTCTATTAGACATACTTAGTATAACATTGTCTACTAAAACCACATACCTCCATCTGGTGGTTATTTGTAATGCTCTCCAACCAGTACTCTTTATATGAAATGTCACACCCACCATTTTTTAGCCATTTTATTTATTTTATTTCTCTTGGCGTCGGGTGATTTTGCGTAAGTGCGGGAGAGTCATAGTTTAAAATTGTAATGTTAGGATGAGTTGATGGTTTGGGTTAGTGCGCGAACACCGTACGTTTAAGACGCATTGTCCGCTTGGCTACTGTACAGTGCACAAATACTGCATGGTCATCAAGTTTTAACATTATGTGTGTAGATATATGTATATGTATGTTTATATGTTTATATATGTGTATATATATGTGAATATATGTTTGTATATGTTTATGTTTTAATGTTATGTGTATATATATATATATGTTTGTGTATATATGTTTATAGGTGTATATATATATACACAAATGTTTATAAATAAATATGTTTTAGAATTATATTCTTATGTGTATATATGTATATATATATGTTCATATATGTTTATATGTTTATATATGTTATATATATATTTATATATATATATATATGTATCTATGTTTATATAAGTAGGTTTATATATGTTTATATATATTTATATATGTATATATGTTTATAATAACTATTATTATTATTATTATTATTATTATTATTAGAATAAAAATGAAAAAAAAGTAGGAAAGGCTTAGGGTTGCGCGCAACCCCCCCCCCCTTCTCCACCCTTCTTCCCCGCGTGATCCCCCCTCCCTGTCTGGCCTCCTGGCCGCCTCCCCGACGCACACTACCGTCAACCTCCTAGTCGCCCAGGCCATGTAACCCCACCTTTGTCAGCCTACCGCACAGCACCCCCCCCCCTCGGCACTGCTCCCGAACACCGCGTCGGCCCACCTCCGACTCCCCGGCTCCATCTCCCCATCCGGCTCCCTATCCCGCTGCCCAAAAACCGCCATTTTTGGCCTTGTCCCAGCACCGACCCATCGGCCTTGTCCGAACGCCTTCTCCTTCTCCTTGCACTGCGACTCCGCAACAATGGTGTGCAACGGATTCTCGGATAGCCGGATCTCTCGGGCAGATTCTGTGCGGTGTGTTTCCCCTTTTTGGATCTTCCACCCGTGGGAAATTTCTCCGGTTTTATTACTTGGTTGTGTCCGATTTGTCAAGGTATGAATTCACTTGATGTTTTTGATTGTCGCAACCGCGATTTAGGTTTTTTTTCTCATCCATTTTGCTTTGGTCGAAGCCCGTGACTTGGGTTTAATGCAGTGACATGTTTATATGTTCAAGGTTGTGCGATCAGCTTGTCAGGACCGTTGGACCACGTTCCGACAACTGCTGTTGAGCGCGACTACTTTTATCGCCGATATTTGGGTAAGGATATATTTATACATTGTTATATATTATTATTCAAATTTTAACATGAAATTGAGTTGCGGAACCCCGAGGTCTTTGTCTGGTCTAGTGTCGGCTTTACCTGAATTATTAATTTCGCAATGTCTCGCTATTTGCATTACAGGATATCTATACCTATGGTATATAGGTGTATGGTGTATATATGTATGTATATATATATATATGTACATATGCACATCAAATACACGTGTTCATGACTGTGTGACGTGTGAAGATGGTTACTGCTGGAACAATATGCGTTTTGGACATGGGTTAACCGAGGAAGGTGTTTCCAACCATTTCCCCTTTTTGATTCAAACCTTGAGCACTTGAATTTTTTGAATTAATTCTTTTATATCGTTTCATTTCTATTGTGTTTTATGAAAAGAATATGACATAGTTATATTGTTTTTTTAAATTTCTAAAAGTGGCTTTTGATGTTGGTTTATATGAAATGCATAGGTTCTTGGTAAAGTTAAATTGAGTGCCTTGTGATGTGTTTGGTTGTTATTTATACTGATTGTATTTTGGAAATGTAAGATTTGGTTTAGTGTGTTTTTTTGACAAAATTATGAACCAATAGTTTGTTTTAGAAAAGTTTTGGAAATGGTGGTTGGTTTGAAAGATGCAATTTTCTTTTATAAAGTGTTTTGAAATAATTGGGTTTGATTTCAATGCTCAGTGTTTTATGAAAATGGTTTCTACGGTGATTCTTCTAAAAACTAGATGTTTCGTTAGGTGTTGGCACATCCATGGGATCACTAAGTGCTCACATGGATGTGCCTCCAAATGAAAATAGCACATAAAAACTATATTTTATTAAAACTAGGTTTTTCATGGAATGGTTTGGTATTTCAGAGAGGGATGAAAAGAAGTTGGCCCAGTTGGCCTTTGGTGTGAGTTGAATGGTTGTTCTGTTTGAAGTCTTGTTTGGTATTGGGTTTTGAATGGGGTGTTTGTACTGACTTTTGGGAAAAGTGTGTGTTCCCGATTGCAAACATAGCTCATTTATTAAATGTTATGAAACTACACATGCTGTGAAGGCCCGGTTGGCACCTTGTTGAATGTGAAGGAATTTCATATATACATATTTGTGGGCAGCTCTACAGGGGGACTTCCCTTCTAGGGTTGTCGTGTAGTGGTGTCCGTGTAAGGGGTTGGCAAGTGTGGTGAGATGAGTCACGTGTGCGAGGTCCTCCTACTTACACAGTATTATAGAAATCACCATGGGTTCCTAGGCGTCTTAGAGATTATCGAGTGACGGTTGCATGCTAGCCCTGATTAGACGGGTTAGTACCCTCTAGAGTCGTGGACAGGCCAGGAGGAATATGCCACTGGTTGGCTATTAGGGCGGCCAGTTGGTTATTTACTATGGAGTACCACGTTGGCAGGTAGTCTGAAACCGAGTACGTACAGGGGTTTTCTAGGGATGTTTAGGATCACCCATGGTTATTGCTAATATCTGCTTGTATACTTTTACTTGCACTTGGTTTCCAGCATTTACTTATTTCCTGTTCTTCTTTTTCACAAATGTGTTAAACATGAATTTGAAATTCAGTTTTCAAGAAATGCATTGTTTTGGGGAAAACGGGTTGTGGTGTGTGTTGGTTTTTGAAATGGTAAATCAGGATCCTTTTTCCTTTAAAATATGAAAACTCTATTTTCTATCTTTGTATGTGAAAACTAGTGTTTTTGGGATTGTTTCTGGAAAGTGGTATTGGATGGATTCTGTGGTTTACTTTGGCATCCCTACTGATCATTTTTAATTCTCACGCCTATTTTATCATTTCAGTCACAGGTTTCCCTTGTTCCAGGTTTTCTTGGCTGAGTTGCTCATGTTGGGAGCAATGTTGGCCTTGGTTGGGAGGTGACCAAAGGGTCACATGGAGGTACATCTGCAGTTTGGTTTTATTTCCTTCCTCTGCTATAGTTTAGTGATTTTGTTTTGTTTATTCTTATTTACTTATTTATCTTTTATGGGCCAAATCATTCCCAAAGTTTTAACTTTGATGCCCGACAGTAATTGTCATCCCAGGGGGATCGGGAACGCCCCTCGGGACTTGCCGCGAGCCGGATCGGGTGATCGGTTCAAGTTCGCCCCGGGCTGGTTCGTGATAAAGTGGTATCAGAGGAGGTTCTTGATATTTGGGATGTATGGTAGAAGGAGATTAGGATTTTTCGGGACTCAGGAGGTAGGTTACGGGTTGGTGCTTGATCACCATCGCTTGTGACAAGACCTGAGTTACTAGGGGTAGTCTGGGTTTTGAGTCTTTTGCCTTTGGTTGTTCTGGTTTGAGGGGTGATAATGAAGACGAATCGGTTCATGTTGTGGCCTCACATGGAGTGGTGACCCATGTGGAGTCCAAGTGTCTAGTTCAAGTCCCTTTTAGTTATAAACCTTACTTAGGATATGGCTCACCACCTTGTCGCTGAGTTAGACATATGCACCAGTTCCACATTCCGGTGGTTTGTTTCTGATTGTGTTTCATTTTGATCTCGGTCTATGTGAGAGTGTGTTAAAAATGAAAATGGTTTTAAAATGGAAAATCATTTCCTTTAAATTGTTTTGAAATTAGTAAACTGGGATTTTAATGTGGGAGTGTTTTGATTTGGAATGTTTGACTGCGTGTTTGGATTTGATAAGGGAAAGAAGTGTTCGAACCTTGGTATTCCTTATGGAGGATCACATGTGCATCGATATGTGCAGAGAGTCCGTGGGAGAACTTGTCCGCGAGCGATGTAGTCGGGATTAGGTGAACGCACATGTGACAGTCCATAAGGTTCCATAGGTGAGTTTTAAAATTTAAAAGAAATGACGGGTTTTGGAAAATTAATTTTTACTTGTGTTTGTATATGTTAGGTTTATGTGCCTATTGCCTTTGACTTGGGATGTTTCTTTGATTGAGGTTTTTCTTGATGCTGATCGTAATTGTGTTTTCCATGTTGTTCTAAGTATGCTGTCCAGAAAGGTCGATGAGTTTGCTAAGGAGTCATACCCGATTTTCAGTTATTTTCGTGTGTTGTATCTATTAAGGTAATCAAAGTTTGTTAGAGGCAGTTTTTTAGGTTGTGGAATTAGTGTGGGCCTTCGGATTGGGAACTCCCAAGGTTGTTAGGGTTCGTACCATATCAGGTTTATTTGAGGGTCCAGTTCTGGACTATTAAAGTTGGATGTCTCACTAGTGTTGAAGATTGGGGTGTGTTTAATGGTAATTGGCTCTGGTTCTGGTTCCCCATCTGGAAAGGAGTGTATACCGGAGGAACCTATCACCAAGACACCATCTTCATCGGTGCTGACTTCCTATTGTCTAACGGTTCTCTTGTGTGCCAACAGTATGGCCATTTTGGGAATTCTAACCCACCATCTTTCATCCCTTTGAAAATGTGCCACCATTGTGGTCGTTTGAATCTTTGAGAAGAGGAAGAAGTTGGGGACTAGAGAATGCAAATGTCTGACTATGAGGAAGGGGATGCTTTAGCCATCAGAGCCCCAACCACAGGTCTTGGGGTGAAGCTCACGCACAGTCAGGAGTTGTCGAGCGTGCATAGAACCTCGCTTCGAATTATGTTTTCAGCTTTCTGATGGGAAATATCCAAAGTTTTCTTGTCCTATTCTTGTCATTTTTTGTAAGATCATCCTTGTTGTGGTCGCGCGATGAGATTATTCTTCTGCAATCTAAGTGGCCTAATTTTCTCTTGGTATAGTTTCTAAATCTTTCAGATTCTTTGAAAGGTATCGGGTCTGTGACTAAACGAACCAGTTTTGATCTTGAGGATGGTCTCAGCTGCGTACATTATGGGGATTTTTGGTTTTTTGAAATTAATGGGTGTTGTTTCTGGGCTTTTTATTAGGTTGGACGCCTCTTCATGAGTTTTCATATAGTGTGTTTGTTTTTTGTAGGGGATTCCTCCTTCCCAGTGTCTCGGTGTGCCGGTTTCTTCCCAGAATAGTTTTAATCCTAGTGGTGGAGTTGTTCTGTTAGCTTTGAGAAGGTAGGATGAGTTCAGTTGGGGTGTTCCTGAATTTCCCCCCCCCCCTGGGGGTGGTGTGTTCAAGTTTCAAGGTTTCCGTGTTAGTAAATTTCTGTGGTGGGGAGAACCCTCTCGTGTTCTCCCCTCAACCTCAGACAATGATTGTACTCGAGTTGGTCGGGTGTGACTTGTGTTGGTAGTGGTCACCCTGAGCCTTTCAGTTTCTTCTGGTTTTTCTAGGCACGGACTCTAGTTTTGCTAACCGTTGGCTTGGTGACTTTCTGGGGGCATAAAGTGTTTGTGGTGGGGTGAATTGTCACACCTGCTTTTTTTATTCATTTTATTTATTTTATTTCTCTTGGCATCGGGTGATTTTGTGTAAGTGCGGGTGAGTCACGGTTTAAAATTTTAATGTTAGGATGAGTTTATGGTTTGGGTTAGTGTGCGAACACCATACGTTTAAGATGCGTTGTCCGCTTTGGTACCGTACGGTGCGCAAATACCGCACGGTCATCCAATTTTAACATTATGTGTGTAGATATATGTATATGTATGTTTATATGTTTATATATGGATATATATGTGTGTATCTACGTTTGTATATGTTTATGTTTTAACGTTATGTGTATATATATATATGTATGTGTATATATGTTTATAGGTGTATATATATATACACATATGTTTATAAATAAATATGTTTTAAAGTTATATGCTTATGTGTATATATGTTTATATATATGTTCATATATGTTTATATGTTTATATATTTTATATATATGTTTATATATATATATTTGTATATATGTATCTATATTTATATAAGTAGGTTTATATATGTTTATATATATTTATATATGTATATATGTTTATAATAACTATTATTATTATTATTATTATTATTATTATAAAAATGAAAAAAAGGAAGAAAGGGTAAGGGTTGCGCGCACCCCCCCCCCCCTTCTCCCCCCTTCTTCCCCGCGCGAGCCCCGCTCCCCGGTCGGCCTCCTGGATGCCTCCCCGACGCATGTCGTCGTCGACCTCCCGGTCGACCAGGCCGCGCGACCCCTCCTCCACCGGCCTACCGCGCCGCACTCCCCCCCTGGAGCTTCTCCCGGACATTGCGTCGGCCCGCCTCCGGCTCCCCGGCACCGGCTCCCCGTCCGGCTCCCTATTCCACTGCCCGGAAACCGCCGCCGCCAGCCCTATCTTGGTTCCGCCCCGCCGTCCCTATCCCAATTCCTTCTCCTTCTCCTTACACTTCAACTCCAAAACAACGATGTGTAACGAAATCTCGGACAGCTGGATCTCTCGGGCAGATTATGTGCGGTGTGTTTCCCCTTTTAGGATCTTCCACCCGTGGGTAATTTCTCCTGTTTTCTTACTCGGTTGGGTCCGATTTGTCAAGGTATGAATTCCCTTGATGTTGTTGATCGTCTCAACCGCGATTTAGGTTTTGTTTCCTCATCCGTTTTGGTTTGGTCGAAGCCCGCGACTTGGGTTTAATGCAGTGACATGTTTATATGTTCAAGGTTGTGCGGGAAGCTTGTCAGGACCGTTGGACCACGCTCTGACAACCGCGGGTGAGCGCGAATATGTTTATCACCGATATTTGGGTAAGGATATATTTATACATTGTTATATATTCTTATGCCAATTTAAATGTGAAATTGAGTTGCGGACCCTTGAGGTCTTTATCTGGTCCAAATTCGGCTTTACCTGAATTATTAATTTAGCAATGTCTAATTATTTGCATTGCAGGATATGTATACCAATGGTATATAGGTGTATGGTGTATATATGTATATACATATATATATACATATATATATATGTATGTATATATGCACATCAAAGACACGTGTGCACGACTGTGTGACGTGTGAAGATGGTTACCGCTGGAAGAGTGTGCGTTTTTGACATTGGTTAACCGAGGTAGGTGTTTCCAACCATTTCCCATTTTTGATTCAAACCTAGATCACTTGAATGTTTTCAATTAATTCTTTTATATCGTTTCATTTCTATTGTGTTTTATGAAAAGCATCTGACATAGTTATATTGTTGTTTTAAATTTATGAAAGTGGCTTTTGATGTTGGTTTATATGAAATGCATAGGTTCTTGGTAAAGTTAAATTGAGTTCCTTGTGATGTGTTTTGTTGTAATTGATAGTAATTGTGTTTTGGAAATGTAAGATTTGGTTTGGTTTGTTTGTTTGAAAAAATGATGAACCAGTAGGTTGTTTTATAAAAGTTTTGGAAATGGTTGTTGGTTTGAAAGATGCAATTTTCTTTTATAAAGTGTTGTGAAAGAATTGGGTTTGGATTCAATGCTAAGTGTTTTATGAAAATGGTTTCTTAGGTGATTCTTCTAAAAACTAGATGTGTCGTTGGGTGTTGGCACATCCATGGGAGCACTAGGTGGTCACATGGATGTGCCTCCAAATGAAAATGACACATAAAAACTATATTTTATTAAAACTAGGTTTTTGATGGAATGGTTTGGTATTTCAAAGAGGGATGAAAAGTAGTTGGCCCGGTTGACCTTTGGTGTGAGTTGAATGGTTTTTCGTTTTGAAGGACCGTTTGGTATTGGGTTTTGAATGGGGTGTTTTTACTGACTTTTGGGAAAAGTGTGTGTGCCTGATTGGCAACTTAACTCATTTACGAAATGTTTTGAAACTGCACATGTTGTGAAGGCCCGGTTGGCACCTTGTTGAATGTGAAAGAATTTCATATATACATATTTGTGGGAATCCCTACAGGGGGACTTCCCTTCGAGGGTTGTGGTGTAGTGGTGTACGTGTAAGGGGTTTTCAAGTGCGGTGAGATGAGTCACGCGTGCGAGGGCCTCCTACTTACACAGTATTATCGATATCACCAAGGTTTCCTAGGTGTCTTATAGATTATCGAATGACGGTTGCATGCTAGCCCTGATTAGACAGGTTAGTACCCCCTGGAGTCGTGTATAGGCCAGGAGGGATGTTCCACTGATTGGATATTAGGGCGGCCAGTTGGTTATTGACTTTGGAGTACCACGCCAGCAGGTAGTCTGAAACCGAGTACGTCCAGGGGTTTTATAAGGATGTTTAGGATCACCCATGGTTATTGCTTATATCTGCTTGTTTACTTTTACTTGCACTTGGTTTCCAGCATTTACTTATTTCCTGTTCTTCTTTTGCACAAATGTGCAAAACATGGATTTGAAATTCTGTTTTAAAGAAATGCATTGTTTTGGGGAAAACAGGTTGTATTGTGTGTTGGTTTTTGAAATGGTAAATCAGGATCCTTTTTCCTTTAAAATATGAAAACTCTATTTTCTATCTTTGTATGTGAAAACTAGTGATTTTGGGATTAATTCTGGAAAGTGGTCTTGGTTGGATTTTGTGGTTTACTTTGGCATCCCTACTGAGCATTTTTAATGCTCACACATATTTTATCATTTCAGTCGTATGTTTCCCTTTGTTCAAGTTTTCTTGGCTGAGTTGCTCATTTTGGGAGCAATGTTGGCCTTGGTTGGCAGGTGACCGAAGGGTCACATGGAGGTACGTCTGCTATTTGGTTTTACATCTTTCTGCTGCTAGAGTTTAGTGCTTTTTTTTTGTTTATTCTTATTTACTTATTTAATTTTTACGGGCAAAATCATTCCCAACGTTTTAACTTTAATGCCCGGCACTAGTTTCCATCCCGAGGGGATCAGGAATGCCCCTCGGGACTTGTCGTGAGCCGGCTCGGGTGACCGGTTCGGGTTCGCCCCGTGCTGGTTCGTGACATGAAACTTGTGATAGATGACTCAATAAACCTCTTTTTTATCATTCTGCCTTAGAAACTCATTTCATTACATCATCATAAGATCATTATTCCAATGAAATTTTATACCTTAGTTCAATGACTACTTGTCCAATGCTACTCAACTTTGTCTTAAACGTTGTAGTTTAATCACTACATAGAGCGCCTTTACATTTCTTCATACGATTCCATCAAAAATATACATCTATTGAATATTTCCAATTATACTTAAATCATGGAAAATTCATCGAAATAATTATCTGGTTCCTTCTTAACTCCTTATTTATATACTTATCCCCCTTTGTTCCGTTTTTAACATTGGTTATATCTGTTTGATAATATACACAACTTCATATAGCCTAAAAAATAAACATTGTGACTCAGGACTCAATCTAATAACATGAGTATGGCCCATAAAATCATATTAATTTTTTCACGTGATTACATTATGAAGCATTATAATGAATTTATGTTTCATAACTCAATCTTGATCTTGTATTTCCCTAACTTTTTACTTCTCCCCATTTTTACATCATTCACATTTTTCAAAAGAGTACAAAATCATCATGGATCATGATAAACATCATTATATTAGAATCTTTAAGAACAAAAAAAGAATCACATCACTTTTTAAGGATGTATTCTTACACTCTATATGTAAATTTTCTTACACATCAAAGGAAACTTCCTTATCCTTAATAAGGAACGTTTCCTACTCAACTCTAGAAAATTTTTATCTCAAATTTATCTATAAATAAATATTATCATATTGAAAAAAATACAACCAAAAACAATTTAGAATAATAAAAGGAATTATACATAACTTATTATCTCCATGAACTCATAAATAAAATGGTATAGTACAAAAAAGAAATAGAATTCATCATGAGTTTACTGAAACTTTTTCGAGTGAATTATCAGTTGCTAAACATTTTTAGGTAGAAACCATTAGTACTTTTTAATATAATATAAATTAATTTTTACCTAGAATGATTCTTAATAAAATTCATTAATATTTTTTGTATAGGATTAAATTCAAAAATATGTTATTAACTTTTAGATGTAATGTAATCATATTGAATACATAACATAATTTATATAAATTTTCTCTAAAATTTGATAAAGAAATATTTCTTATAAATTCTATAAAAATTAAGCCTTATCTAGTTTTTAATAAAGAAAAAAACATTGTTGAGTAAATAGTGCAGGTTAGGTATGGAGAAACATCCAATTTTGTTTTCTAACATCAAAAAATGGAATCTTTGGAAGATGTTTAAAAAACTAGTTTTCATCCCATGTTATAAAATTATTTAGATTGAATATAAACTGAAGAAGTTATCTGTAAATATGTACCTATGGAATAAATTCAACCTATTTTTGAAGAATTGTTTTTATAAAGATAATAAATAATAAGATCTTAAGGAATCATCCCACTGATATTATCATTGGTGATTTAGATAAACAATTCAGAACTCATAGTTCCATAAGAAAAGAATGTGAACATTGTGCTTTCATATCAATGATTGAACTTGAGACAGCTGAAGATGACTTAGGTGATGAATATTGGATAATGTAAATGAATTATTAATTTAATCAATTTTAAAAAAAAAAGTTTATTCAATAGTATAAGGACCTAATTATATTATTTTTATTGCAGTAAAATGGTTTTCCAACAACAAACATGATGAAAATGGATTTATATTAAGAAATAAAGTGATGTATGTTACTAAGTGATATAATCAACATGAAGGAATTGATTATGAAGGACCTATTTCTCTAGTATGTATAATAAAAAAATATCCATATACATATAAACATGGTTGTATTCTCAAAGCTTAATCATTACTAAATGTATGTGAATTATGATTTTCTTAACAGATATATATAAGAGGAAATTTATCTAGAATAACTGCCATGTTTAGAAAATAATAAAACATAAGACCTTTTTAAAACTTACTAAGAAACTCTATCAACTTAAATAAAAACCAAGATCTTCATATGAAATACTTAATATATTTCTACTTAAAAGATATTTTTAAGGGACTTATTAATCAAACTATTATTATTAAGAAATTTTTTAAACAAAACCACCATTTTACAAATTTATATCGATTAATTTATATTTTTCAAAAATAAAAAATCTATTTCTAATTCCTTTTAAAAACTTATTAAATCTGTGGTAGAAATGAGAATGATAGGTGAACTATTTTTTTTTTGAATTTATCAAAAACTAGAAGGAACTTTATAATCTCAATAAAAGATTACAACACCAAAAACATTTAAGAAAAAGTATATGTAGTTTATTATTTCTTATAGACTATCAAACAGAGTTAATGTTTTTTATATGCTTATGTGACATAGTTCAAGAAAATAAAAAAGATATCATAAGAAATTTTTTTAATAAATTATTAATTATCTTAAAATAAAAATAGATCTTGGATTATTTTGTTATTTTAGAAAATGAATTTGAACAAAATTTGTTTTAGAAAAAAATTTGGTTTATATAAAATGAATAGGAAAAGAACATGTAAACCCTATAATTTCTTAAGAGAATATTTATTTTTAGGTAATTTTATGGAATAATTCTGAAAAAAACTATCCACTGTGTGATCTGAATATATTTCATCTAGAATTTATTTTCCTCAATTATTGTGGATGCAACACATGATCATTGATTTTGGAATGATTTTTAGTAAAATATATATATTTTGTGATAACACAAGTTCCATAGATTTTTCTAAAACCCTATATCATCAATAGTAATAAAATCACATGGATATAAGACACAAATTATATAAGGATCATGTAGGATCGAAATAATGATGTAGATGCTCAATATACAAGAGGGGGTGAATTGTATACTTTAAAAATTCTTTTGGAACCTTTAAAGTTAGTTATGAATAACTATGGTTTCCTTAAGCAAAGGAAAGGGCTAAGTTTAACAAAGATTAAACTAAGAAAATTCAAAACACCTCTAACACCAAATGAAAACTTGGAAAGAGATTTTGAAAGTGGGTTCTGGAAATATGGTTCCGGAAATTGAAACTTAACAAAAGATTAAAATATGAGATTCTACCTTAAAGCGTATAGAATCTAAATGAAATAGAGTACATGTAAGGATGTATAATTAAGTTATACTTTCCTTAAAATACAAAATGCAGCGGAATCAAACAAGTAGTAAAACTACAAGTAACAAGATATAAGTCTTTTAACCCAAAGAGAAGGGTATCCAACAACCTTGGATAAAGGTCCCTTGATTTATACTTACAAGCAAGTCTATCTTACCCACACTAGGTTAAGCCCTCGATACGAAGATCGGAGTCTCTGTCTTGCTATCCCCGCAAGCCCTCAACTTCAAGGTAGTTGGCAACCTCTGTCTTCCTCAGCAAGGAAGCCCTAAACTTCAAGGTGTTGGAAACCTCTGTCTTCCTATCCCCGGAAGTCCTCGAATATAATCACCAACATTCGGAGTCACACGATGCTTTGAGAGTTAATAAGAGCATCTCTCTCTAGAAATCACTTCAACATCATGTATGAACAATGTCAAAGAAGTCATTCATCAGTCATAAATTCATCATTGAGCTCTTTCAAATGAGCTCTTATTTATAGGCATGGTCGGCCTCCTTTCCAACGGTCATATTTTCCTAAAAAATCAGAGGGACCTGTACATGTGTAACTTAACCAATGGTTAGTTTATAATAGAATAGACGACATCGTTTTATAACAAAATAAATGAAACAGAAAGTACAACATCATTTTAAGTCTTAAAAAAGTTCGGAGTGAATATTCTGAGTGAATGTTCGGAGTGAGAGAAAAATATTAAAGAGTAAACAGATTATAACAACGTAAGCAAAGTGAAAGTTTAGAGTCTAACCAAAAATAATTTTCGGATTCTAAATAAATTCAGAGTGTATAAAACAAATATGATCAGGTTCTGTTTAATAGGTGAATTCGGAATGAGAATTCAGAATGAGAATTCGTCATCAGAATTCGTAATGAGAATTCGTCATCAGAATTCGTAATGAGAATTCGTCATCAGAAATAGTAATGAGAATTCTTCATCAGAGTTCGTAATGAGAATTCGATGTCGAACTTCATAAGGATTCGTAACCTGAATTCGAAGTAGAACATAATCAGAGTTTGTATCCGGAATTCAGAATGAAACTTTATCACAGTTCACATCTGGAATTCGGAGTGAAACTTTATTACAGTTCATTCAGAATTTGGATCATAAATCAAAATACTTCATATCAAAGTTTCAAACAATTCCAAGAATATAGAAATGAATCTGAATCTTATACTTATGAAAAATATGGATGAAAATATGATAAGGATAATTTTTCTTACAAAATCGATTTTCCTTATAAAAGCAATTTTCCTTATAAAAGCGATTTTCTTAAAGATAAGGTGTTTGTGATTTTCAAAACAAGAAGGAATAGAAAAGTCATAAGGAAAACCTTATTGACTCAACAATCTCCCCCTTTTTGGAAAGCACAAACATCCTTACGAAAAAGAAATTCTAAGAAGAAAGAAAAACATTAAGGCTTATCTCCCTTTGCTTTAAGGATATTGATGAATACGACTAACTCCCCATTAGGCTTCAAAACTCTAAGGATCGTATTCTAGATTTCCGGAATGACATTTCATTAAGAATAATAAAGTCTTCTTTAATGAAAAACTCCCCCTTAGATAAACTCTTATTAGAGATTTTTTTCTTTCTCACCCTTTGTTCAGATTCTTTTTCCCCTTTTATTAGGGTTCTTTTCCTTCTCCCCCTTTGTGATTTTCAAAAAGAATTCAAGGAAATGGAAAATATAACAAAGTACCTGAAAAACAATTAGTAGCAACAACAAAAGAAATGAGCAAGCATAAATTTTCATTAAGTTTGAAAAACTCAACAACAAAGAAATTTAGATGCAACAAAAGATCGGATCTGTCTATTTTGGATCTTTTTTCCTTCACCATGAGACCCTTAAGAATAGTCTTTATCTTCTTCAATTCTTTATGGTCTTCCTCGGCTTGCTTCTCTAACACAAAAATTCTTGCACTTTGAACTTCAATCTTTTCTTCCTGGGCTTTAATCTTTTCTTCCTGAGCTTTAAACACTTCCTCCTGAGCCTTCAATTTCTCTTCAAACTCAATCCGATGATCCCTTTCAAACTTCCAGTTTTTAGAAACAGAATTCAGCTTCCCATTCAGATCTCTGACTTCTTGAATCCGGAAGTTCTTTTAATCTGTCATCTTTTCTTCAAAGGATGAAGTAAGCTCATTTATCTTCCTATCTTCTATCTCAAAGGCATCCTTTACATTGTCTTGGAATTCATCAAAGATCCTCATCTCTTCCACAGTCTTCCTCGACCAACTAGTCATCCTCTTGCAAGATCTTTTGTGGGCTTCATAGCCGACAAAGAAAGTTTTGAACTGAGCCTCTATTTCAACACACTTGTCCATAACCATAGATACGGAGTCTGTTTTCTGATTCAAAGCATGTGGGAGCATCTGGCATCTTGAATCAATACTTGAGAAAGTCGGAATAGTACCTACCAACTTCTTTAAAGACTGAACAACAAAGTCATGCCCCAACGAAGATGACTCCGAATCTGAAACTTTTCTTGGAGAATCTTCTTCTTCAAAATGCTCAACCTTTTTCTTAGAATAATCACCAACTTCCCTTATCTTTACTACCACTGAGCTTGGGGTATCAAGAACAAGTTGCTTTCCCTTGTCCTTTTTTGGAATGGATTCATGTTCTGGAGTTCTCTTTTCACTATCAGAAACTTGAACAACATTGTCTTCCTCATCAGAAACTTTCTGAGCACCAACCTCTACATTCTCCATTTGAGCAATATCATGTAGAATTTGTTCTTCCTCTGCATGATAAGCTACTTCTTCTTCTCCTCTATAGCAGTTCTTTTGGATTCCCACTCATTGGGCATAATATCAATTATCTTATCCACAAGTGCTTCATCATCTAACACTTTTTCTCCCATAGACTGTAAGTTGTTGATGATAGTCATAAACCTCTGTTTAACTTTACAAATTGGTTCACCATACGGAAAATCGAATCCATGGTATTCAGCTCTAAGCATAGCTCTCCTAGTCTCAATCACTTTAGAAGTTCCAAAGTGTGTAACCTATAACTTCTTCCAGATACAATTAGCTGCTTCACAAGAAGAAATTTGGCTATATATATTTCTGGTCATTGATCAAAGTAAAGTATTGCGTACCTTATAATTGAGTTGATACTCTTGCTTTTCCTGGTTAGTAAAAGTTCTAACTTCCTTGTCAGGAATTTTATAATATCCAGTAATCATAACAAAATTGTCCACTCCAGTATTGATAACAAAAGTCTTCATTCGATCTCTCCAGTACTCATAATCATTACCATCAAATATTGGTGGTCTTGTAGGATTTAGATTATCAATGGAACCAACATTGACTCCTGCCATACTAGAACAACCTTTGGAACACAAACTTATTAGTAAAAAAATTCGTAATAAAAAAGTTCGGAATGAGAAAGTTTGGAATGGGAAAGTTTGGAATGAGAAAGTGAGCAAGAAATACTTATACGAGAGTACAAGTATTTCAGAGACCTCCTCTGATACTAATTGTAGGATCGAAATAATGATGTAGATGCTCAATATACAAGAGGGGGGTGAATTGTATACTTTAAAAATTCCTTTGGAACCTTTAAAGTTAGTTATGAATAACTATGGTTTCCTTAAGCAAAGGAATGGGCTAAGTTTAACAAAGATTAAACTAAGAAAATTCACAACACCTCTAACACCAAATGAAAACTTGGAAAGAGATTCCGAAAGTGGGTTCTGGAAATATGGTTCCGGAAATTGAAACTTAACAAAAGATTACAATATGAGATTCAACCTTAAAGCGTATAGAATATAAATGAAACAGAGTACAATTAAGGAAGTATAAGTAAGTTATACTTTCCTTAAAATACAAAATGCAGTGGAATCAAACAAGTAGTAAAACTACCAATAACAAGATATAAGTCTTTTAACCCAAAGAGAAGGGTATCCAACAACCTTGGATAAAGGTACCTTGATTTATTCTTTCAAGAAAGTCTGTCTTACCCACACTAGGGTAAGCCCTCGATACAAAGATCAGAGTCTCTGTCTTGTTATCCCCGCAAGCCCTCAACTTCAAGGTAGTTGGCAACCTCTGTCTTCCTCAGCAAGGAAGCCCTCAACTTCAAGGTGTTGGAAACCTCTGTCTTCCTATCCCCGGAAGTCCTCGAATGTAATCACCAACATTCGGAGTCACACGAAGCTTTGAGAGTTAATAATAGACTCTCTCTCTAGAAATAACTTCAACAGCATGTATGCACAATGTCGAAGAAGTCATTCATCAGTCATCAGTTCATCATTGATCTCTTTCAAATGAGCTTTTATTTATAGGCAAGGTCAGCCTCCTTTCCAACGGTCATATTTTCCTAAAAAATAGGAGGGACATGTACACGTGTAACTTAACCAACGGTTAGTTTATAACAGAATAGATGACATCGTTTTATAACAAAATAAATGAAACAGAAAGTACGACATTGTTTTAAGTCTTAAAAAAGTTCGGAGTGAAGATTCGGAGTGAATTTTCGGAGTGAGAGAAAAATATTAAAGAGTAGACAGATTATAACAATTTAAGCAAAGTGAAAGTTCGGAGTCTAACCAAAAATAATTTTCGAAGTCTAAATAAATTCGGAGTGTATAAAAAAAGATGATCAGGTTCTGTTTAATAGGTGAATTCGGAATGAGAATTCGGAATGAGAATTTGTCATCAGAATTCGTAATGAGAATTCGTCATCAGAATTCGTAATGAGAATTCGTCATCAGAAATCATAATGAGAATTCGTCATCAGAGTTCGTAATGAGAATTTGATGTCAAACTTCATAAGGATTCGTAGCCTGAATTCGGAGTAGAACTTAATCAGAGTTTGTATCCGGAATTCGGAATGAAACATTATCACAGTTCACATCTGGAATTCGGAGTGAAACTTTATTACAGTTCATTCAGAATTTGGATCCTAAAACAGAATACTTCATATCAAAGTTTCAAACAATTCCTAGAATATAGAAATGAATCCGAATCTTATACTTAAGAAAAATATGGATGAAAATATGATAAGGATAATTTTTCTTACAAAAGCGATTTTCCTTATAAAAGAAATTTTCCTTATAAAAGCAATTTTCTTAAAGATAAGGTGTTTTTGATTTTCAAAACAAGAAGGAATGGAAAAGTCATAAGGAAAACCTTATTGACTCAACATATCACACACAAAAAGTTGATATTTTCTCCAGTTTATCAAAATGAGAGAACAACTTTATGAAAATTTTATAAAACCATTAAATTCAAATAGATTTGAATATATTAAATATACTCTTACCATGATCAATATAATGTGATAATTTATCTATTTCTTGTTTACCTATCAACTTCTTGTAAAACATTCCTTGAAAAACGTGCAAACATTATTCATATGTTTTTCATATGTTTTCATTATTTTATATTCATTGTTCAAAAAAATCACTATATAGTGTTTTTATGAGACAAGTTAAGTTACATAGTAATGAAATCCGTTTAATATTTTATAGGAAAAACTATTTCACTATCATTTTGATATGTATTGAAGTTATTCTTATTATCAGAAAAACATTCTCAAGAAATTATATTTTTAAATTCCCTAAGAGTTAAAATTTTCTATCTTTTGTTATAAATTCTGATAAAGAAACTTTGTTAATTTTGTTACACTCATTCAAATTCTATCAGAATTATTTTAATTTTATAAAAAATAAAACCTTTATAAAAATTATTATAAAATATTGAGGGTTCAAAACATACAACATTATTAAAAAATTAACATCATTATCTTTTTATATTTAATCACAAATGCCGGAACTAGTTGGAATTCAAACAGTCACTCCTAAAAATTATATATAGCAGGAGTGGCTCAAAATTATCTATATGTTTAATGAATATAAGGAGATAAATTGTCATTTATCTTTTCATTTTTCAATTTTATTCTAGGTTTTTTCTTATTTTCATCATTTTCATCTATTCAACCCTCATGGTCACTTATAATGATTTTCTCTAAGGGACATTCTTAAGGAAATGATTATTTATAGAAGTTGGTTTGAAGGTATGAATCCCTTTTAAAATTAGAAATTATTTTTCATGGATGGAAATAAATATATGTATCTAAATAATATTTTTATTTACATTACCCAAAGTATAATAAGAAATTTTTATCCAAATTTTATCAAAAATGTTTTGGTGAGGTTCATAGAAGAACAAAATATCAATAATGAAGGTGTTCCCATTAGAGAGAAGATTTGTTATTTTGGTGATGAAAAAATTATTACATAAGAATTATCTATTTTACTATTGGGAAAAATTTTATATACATTGAAACAAAAGGTTCATCAAACTAAAAAGATAAGGTGCTACATAAAAAAAATTATATAATAGGAAGATTGGTGATTCATCTTGAATTTCTCCTAAATTTCCTTGAAAAAAAATATTTCCTATGATGTTGTCAACGTCTTAAGAAAATAATAATTACAAGCTATAATGATTTATTAGTTTTAGACAAGATTTTTATGAGTAAAAAACTATGAAGGAATAATTTTTGGGCATTTCAAATAAGACGAAAGATAGTATTGTGAAGTAAAAAAATCAAAGAAATATAAAGAATCTTAAGTATTTCTAAGGTAAATAAAGTGAGCTGATAAATATGTAGAGATGGAGGAGGAAGAAATTCTTCCAGCCGATGATTTGAATGATGAATAATCAGATCCTTTGTTTGTATCCCCTTTTTATATTTCACCACCATCGATTCCCCAGATAGAATAATTGACCATTTCTTTTATGGAATCTTCGAAGTATTATAAAAATGAAATAGGTAATAAATTTTTAAGCTATGTTTTAGAATATGTGAATCCAAATGTTACTTGAGTAGTTGTAAAAGATGTTATAAAAGTTACTGATAAACCTACTCATCCAAAAAAACATTCTTGAATACCAAGGAAGTGGATGTCCTTAATTAATTATGATGAATTTTTAAAATCAATAATAAGATAATTAGATATTATAGAAGTTTTAGTTAGTAACTCCCCATCTTTAACATATCATTCTGGGGAAGATTTATCTCTTACGTTCTCAAGAAGAAGAATAAGAATATTCAAAAAATGAAAATCACGCCTCAATAGAAAAAGATGTGGATCATGATCAAACAGATAAATATTTGTATTTTGTGAAGAATTACTAATCTCTTTTAATTTAAAAATAATAATCTAAACTACCAGGAGATAGAGAGCCAATATTTCTAGAATTTTCAAGTAATTCTACTAACTCTGTCCGATGTAAGAGTTCCAAAATAATTGATATGAAAACGAATTAATTCAATAAATAAATTAAAAAAAATACAAAATATTATGGAAATATTTCTAAATATGATATCACATTGAAAATATATTCGAGGAAAAGTAGATTTGATTTAGGGATCGAGCTCCCTTGAGAAATATTTTGAGACTGTTATCAAAAGTGAAGTAAAGATAAAGGATCATAAAGGAAAATGACATGTTGAGTTTATAAGTATGAAATATATTATCTAATGGATGAATCATATGGAATAAGATATCATGTTTAGTGATGAAAAATTATCTATAATAAAGAGGGAAACTAAAACAGTTTCAATGTATGCTAAAAATAAAAAGAATGAAGTTATATATTGTACAATAGTTATATATGGTATTAATGATCTTTCATCTAGATAGACTCATAGAATTCCAGGAAAAATAAGAAAATAATTTTTTTATAAGAAAAGGTATAAAATTTAGAATCTAATTATGAATAATTAGAGAGTACTCGAAGAGATCAATTGAAGATAATAACAATTGTTAAAAAAAATTAGAGGAAGTCTGAATTTTTTAAACTCTTATGTTTTATAATCATCCTTAAATATTTTTTATTCACAATTTTCGATGAATATTTTTGTTTTTATATATTTATGGATAAATTAAATATTATTCTTAAATACTTATTTTATTTATATAAATTTTTGTATAAAAAATTCCTCACATTTTAGGAAATAAATATATATTAAAACTCTTTCCTTATAATTTATTTTAAAAAATAGATAATGGGGGAGTAGATCACTAAAAAGTTTTATATGAAATGTGAGGTAAGTGTTCAAATAAATTTCTTTAAAATCTTCTCTTTCATTTTTTGTATTGTTCTTTTCAAAAAGGTAGATATTGTTGATTTGAAATACGTCCTTCTACCTTTACTTTTAAAAATCACAATTCAAAAATTATATGTTTACATGTTTCAAATGTTTATTTTTTCCAAGATATAAATTATATTATAGGGAGGTGTTAATTTTTACTATATGGAGTATTTTAGTTCTATTTGATGGACATTTATAATGTATATCATATGAGCATATACAAAGTACATTAGATAGATCTTTACAAAGTTTATCAGATGGAAGGCCTATAAATTCCATCTGATGGAGTTCTATAAAATCCATCAGATGGACTTCATCAGATGAAGATATAAAATGGTGTCGGTTGAAAATTTACTAAGTCTACTGGATAAATATAAATAATTTTACTTGATGAATATCTATAATTTGTACTAGATGTAAAATTTATTTTTTTAATGGTGATTTTCCAAATTTAAATAAATAGGAAAGATGTTGTGTTTGATTTATTTAGTGAAGAATATGTTATTCTGATTTCTTTGTAACTAATCATGAGAAGTAGATAATCTGATTATTGGTGGAATTACCATAAATAGGACTTCAAAATCATGGATGAAGAATATTGTTGGACTCCTCATGTGTTAATCATGTTTTAATGATCACAAATCTCATTACTGTTAATTAATCTTGATCTTCATTGCACATCTTTCTAATGCTCTTCAATCTCAATAATAGCTACACATCATGTTTTTATGATAACAAATCTTATGATGTTAATTACTCTCTTTATTATTTACAAATCTCATGTATGATCACAATTCTCACATATTTTATCACATCTTTATATTTATGATTCATATTCTCTTACTCTCTAATGATTAACCTTAATCCATATTCTGTATATCACTGTCTTAGTCCAAATACAGATATTTGTCTAAGTATGGAGACACCGTGAAGGACTCATCGTGACTAGACACCGTGACCAGACACCGTGACCGAGACACCGTGACACAGACACCGTGACCCAGACACCGTGACCCAGACATTGTGACCACTCACCGTGACCAGACACCGTGACTAGACACCGTGACCAGACACCGTGAAGGACACACCATGAAGCTCATACCGTGAACCACATATCGTGAAGAAGACATTGTTTCCATAATCACTGTGACACCGTTTCTTAAGCTTTTGTCCATATTATTTTAAATAATTCTAATGGTCATATTTGTTGTTTTTAATGCAATTAATGTTATATAATGATAGTTGTTGGCATGTCAGGAAACCGTATCTCGAACCTATAAAAATGGAATCATTCCTATTTCCAGAACTCGTGGAATATAATAAAGACTGAGATGTAGTACACGTGTAACGCAACAAGCAACAACGAAACAAGAAGAGAAGCGGTGTGCAAGTGTGAATATACAATACGAAGAACGAACATACACCCGAGTGCACTGTTCTGAACAAGAAGAACAATCCTAAACAATAATGAGATTGAAAGACCTTCAAATAACTCTCATGAGTGAAATCCAATACTGCTGAAGATCACACGACGAATCAAGAGATCTTTCTCACTCCTGAAGAAGACAAGTTGAACTACGACACTCTGTTTTTCAATAGAAAAACCAGAGAAGAACTCAAAATCATTTCTTATGAATCCAACGAGTCTAGAGCTACATTTATAATCACTAGAGCTTTCTAAAATCTCATATATCTTCTCTACGTGGTTTATTTATTAAATTTAGAGCAGTGTGGTGTACTCTGTATATCTTTACACACACTATCTCATGCACTAAACTGGAGGATATCAAAGTCCTCACTAAAATTCTCTTAACTTCTGTTTACCCAAGTCAACTATGGAAGAGGTCCTTGTGTGACCTGGTCTTTGTTTTGTTTCCCACTAAGAACAGTGGTAGAGGTCCCTGCGTGGCCTGGACAGTTTTTTAAAACTATTGTTAACCCCGATCCAGGGTGTGGATCAAATTTATATATCTATTTCAGAGGACTAAGTCTCGGCTTGAGACTGAACCTCTTGTTATATCTGTTGTTCATCTTTTATTTAAGTTTAAATTATACTACATATATCTTATTTATTCCGCTGCTATTACTTTGAAATACAGAACTATTTTGAAGCTACTTTGATAGTTAAAATATAAATTGTTTACACTTATTGTAAATCAATAGGTTAGCTTCAAAAGTTAGTTTGACCTTATGGTTAAATTAACTGAGACCTAATCAATATTTGAGAAGATAAGTGAACATTTACAATCTGTATAAATTCACTACAGTTTAACTTATTTTATAAATCGGGGGATTTTAACTAGACAATATTTTAACAGAAATTTTAATTGGAACTCAATTCATCCCACTCTTGAGTTTCCACTCCGACCAACATTTGGTATCAGAAGATTAGTTTTTGTTCAAAGATTTTTGAAACACTCTTTTTTTCAACTGTGATTTTATTTTCATCTTTAAAGATCTTAAATTTCTGTTATTTATAAATTTTTATCTCTTTAAATTATCTTTCTAAAATCTAGTTATGGATAATATACTAGAGGTTACTGCTAATAACAGGACACCTTTCTTCAATGGTACAAACTATGCTCAGTGGAAACTTAAAATGAAAATTCATTTAGAAAGCATAGGTTTTGATATTTGGACTTCCATAGAATCAAAATATAAACTTCCCACTACTGCTAGATCCACTTGGGATAAACCCATAAAGACTGCTTACAATAATAATTATAAAGCCTTGAATGCCCTGTACTGTGGTTTATGAGATGAAGAGTTTAACATAATTTCTTCTTGTAAAACTTCTTTTGAAATTTGGGATACTTTGGGTTTTTCTCATGAAGGAACAACCAATGTTAAAGAAATGAGATTAAATACTTATACTATTAAATATGATAATTTTAAAATGAAAACTGATGAACCTATTTTTGACATGTATCTCATGATTAATGAGATAGTTAATACAATGAATTCATTTGGAAAGTCTATTCCAGCAAAGGAACAAATTATGAGAATCTTGAGATGTTTACCAGACCGATGGAGAGGCACCTCTGTCTAAATCAGAGAGTCATGTGACATTGCTGCTCTACCTATCAAAGAACTCATTGGTAAGCTTATGATGTATGAGGAAGAACTCAAGGTGAATAAAGAGGAAGATGATGAACCTAAGAGGAAATCAGTGGCTTTCAAGACTACTGCTTCAAAGAGCAAGGACAAAGATAAAGCTCAACTACCTATTGACAGTTCAACCAGTGAAAATTCAGATTCTGATAGTGATGCTGAAATGGCTCAGATAGCCAGAAGGTTTAAGAAATTTTATAGGAAGAAGAAATTCTTCAGAAAATAAAATTAAAAAGGAAAGTATGACAATATGGTACATTGGAATAAGGATTGGAAAAAGTTAGATAAAAGTGATGAAGTTTTCTGTTATGAGTGCAAAAGAAAAGGACATATTAAAGCAGACTTCCCAAAGCTCAAATTCAAGAAGAAATATGATTACAAGGACAGTAAGTACAAAAATGCTATGAAGGTTACTTGGAGCGCTTATGAGGATAGCTCCAGTGAATCTGAAGCTTCTGATACTGAAACCAGAAATAAGGCAAACATGTGTTTTATGACAAACACATCTGAGGTAACCCTAGATACTCCTGCTTTAAATTTGTATTATTCTGAAGATAGTGAAGAATCTTATTCTGATTCTGAAAACATGACTAGTGAGGAATTGTTTGAATATTGTAATATTCTAGAAGAGACATTCAATGAACTTAAGGATAAATACAAAAAATTAAAGAAACATCATGCTCTCACTACTACTTTCAAAACTGAACTTACTATTGAAAAAGAAAAAAATTCTCAACTATTAAAGGAGAACACTGAACTGAAAATGTCTAATGAGAAACTCAGAAAGGATTTAGAGAAATTCACAAATGGAAAGGATACACTAACTCAAATGCTAAGAAAGAAAGTTGCACCAAAATACACTACTGGAATAGGCTATAAACCTGGATAGAGACAGTTTACTAAGAATAGATTTATTCCTAAATCTAGACAGAATACTTCTAGTTCTAGTTCTGGACATTTATATGCTTCAACTAGTTATATTCATAGTTACGGATCTAATAAGGTTTATCTTTCAAATTCTGTTGATTCTACAAATTTAATGAGACCCATAAGACAAATTTGGGTACCGAAATCTTTGATTGCTTACCTGTCTGGACCCAAGAAGATCTGGGTACCAAAATCATTTCCTATCTAAATCTGTTTTGTAGGAAACCTGCTTAAAGAGCTCTTGTATGAAGACATGGTACTTGGATAGTGGATGTTCAAGACATATGTCAGGAGACTTCTCATGCTTTAAAAGATTAGTTAGAATTGATGGAGGCTTTGTCACCTTTGGTGATAATTCTAAAGGGAAAATCATCGGCTTAGGCTATATTGGTAACACTGACTCAATATTAATTTTTAAAGTTTTATTCGTTGATGGACTTAAATATAATCTGTTATGTATTTCTCAGTTATGTGATGATGGTTTTAATGTTAAATTTGAAAATGATTCTTTCAATGTTTTTAATTTTAAAAATGCTTTAGTATTTTCTGCCTTGCGAAATGAAAATGTTTATGCTCTTGATTTTAATTCTCTAGACCTGAAAAATATTGCTTGTTTAAATGATTTTCATAAAGAGTCTTCTCTTTGGAAAAGAATATTAGGAAACTGCAATATACACTCACTTAGAAAATGTACTAGGAAGAACTTAGTGAGAGACCTACCCAAACTTGAGTTTCCAAATGACAAAGTTTGTAATCCCTGTCAAAAGGGAAAGCAACACAAAATCTCTTTCAAACCAAAGAAAGAAGTTTCAACTTCTCAACCTCTCGAGTTGGTTCACATGGATTTGTTTGGACCATCTAGAATTTCTAGCTTAAATGGGAAGCACTATGTCTATGTCTTAGTAGATGACTTTTCTATATATACTTGGGTATACTTCTTAGCTCACAAAAGTAAAGCTTGTTCTTTCTTTTCTAAATACTCCAAATCTGTAGAGAACCTTAGTGGACTTAAGATTAAAACTCTAAGAAGTGATCATGGCTATGAGTTTGAGAATCATGAATTTGAATCCTATTTCTCACACAATGGCTATAGTCATAACTTTTCTACCCCTAGGACACCTCAGCTGAATGGTGTTGTAGAAAGGAAGAATATAACCCTACAATAAATTTCCAGAACTATGCTTAATGAATATGACATGCCTATTTATTTTTTGGCTGAAGCTGTAAATATAGATTGTTATATTATCAATAGAGTCTTGATCAGACCTGTTCTTAAGAGGACCCCTTATGAGTTGTGGAACCATAGGAAACCTAAGGTTAACTACTTCAGAGTCTTTGGCTGCAAAGTCTTTATTCTTAATACCAAAGATAATCTTGACAAGTTTGCATCCAATGGTGATGGAGGAATTTTCCTAGGTTATTCTATTTCTAGTAAAGCCTATAGAGTTTTCAATAAAAGAACCAAGTGTGTGGAAGAATCTGTTCACATCAAGTTGGATGAAACTGATCCACATGAGCCTAAAACCTCTCTTGAAAATCTTGAAGAAGACTTATCTGTTCTGGACCTTAATGACAAATCAAATGAACCTGCTATAAAGTCAACCAGTTCTATAAATTTTCGAGAACCTGCTTCTGTTGATTCCCAACCTTTTGATGAACTAGAAATTTCTAGTCCTACCTTTACTAGATCAACTAGAATTCTAAAGAATCATCCTTTAGATGTTGTTGTAGGAAATCTTGATAGAGGGACACAGACTAGAGTTTTTCTTAGAAATCAGGTTGAGCATCAAGCCTTCTTGTCACAGCTTGAACCTAAAAACATTGATGATGCTATTAATGATGAATTTTGGGTAATTGCTATGCAAGAAAAACTCAATTAGTTTGAATGAAATAAAGTTTGGAATCTTGTTGAAAGACCTAATGACACTTTCACAATATGCACAAAATGGGTGTTTAGAAATAAAGTAGATGAATCCAGAAACATAGTTAGAAATAAAGCTAGACTAGTTTCACAAGGCTATAGTCAAGAAGAAGGTATTGACTATGAGGACACTTTTTCTCCAGTATCCAGATTAGAAGCTATTAGGATTTTACTTGCTTATGTTGCACATCTAAATTTCAAACTATATCAAATGGATGTCAAGAGTTCATTCTTAAATGGATATATTGCTGATGATTTTTTTGTTGAACAACCACCTGGATTTTCAAACCCTCATTTTCCAAATCAAATTTTCAAACTATCAAAAGCTTTATATGGTTTAAAGCAAGCTCCAAGAGCTTGGTATGATAGATTAAGTACTTTTCTAATTTCTAATGGTTTTACAAAAGGAATAGATGATCCTACTCTATTTATAAAACGAATTTATAAATATGTTTTAGTTGTACAAATTTATGTAGATGATATTATTTTTGGATCTTCAAAAACTACATTATGTACTGATTTTTCTAAAATGATGAAAAATGAATTTGAAATGAGTTTAATGGGTGAACTTAAATTCTTTCTTGGTTTTCAAATATTTCAAAATGATGATGGAATTATTTTAACTCAAATTAAATATACTAGAGATCTTTTAAAACATTTTGGATTGGATAGCACAAAAAGTAGCGACACTCCCATGAGTACCACCTGTAAGATAGATCTTGATGAAAATGGTAAATATGTTGATCAAACCACTTATAGAGGAATGATTGGGAGTCTACTCTACTTGAATGCTAGTCATCCTGATATTATGTTTAGTGTGTGTATGTGTGCTCGTTTTCAAGTAAACCCTAAAGAGTCACATTTAAATGTTGTAAAGAGAATTTTCAAATACCTCAAGCATACTTTCAATTTAGGACTGTTCTATCCCAAAGGACAATCATTTGAATTAGCTAGTTATTCTGATACTGACTTTGCTGGATGTAATCTAGATAGAAAAAGAACCTCTGGAACATGTCACCTTTTAGTCAAGTCACTAGTATCATGGTGTAGTAAAAAACAAAATTTGGTTGCATTATCAACTTCAGAAGCTGAATACATAGCTGCTGGCAACTGTTGTGCACAAATTTTGTGAATGAAACACACATTACTAGACTATGGATATCAATTCAAACATGTATCAATAAATTGTGACAACACAAGTGCTATTAATATTTCTAAGAATCCTGTTTCTCATTCTAGGACAAAACATATTGATGTAAGACATCACTTTTTGAGGAATCGTTATCAAAAAGGTGATATCGCTTTGGAATTCATTGGTACTGAATATCAACATGCTGACATATTCAATAAACTATTAAATTATAAAAGATTAGGCTACATCATACATGATCTTGGTATGATTAATCATAAATGAATATCTTACTGATCTTAATGTATAATACTTTACTGTACTTTACTTTATAGTTTCATACTTACTGTTTCTAAGTTACTGTTTTATGCTCACGGTCTGACAACTCACTGTCTCACCGTGACTATATAAAATGCTCATTGTCTCACCGTGATGACTAGTTTTCTGTATCACTGTAATGCCTACTCACGGTCTCACCGTGAAAACCTTTTTTTTATTCTTATTTTTAACCCGTATCGCGGTAATTTTTATTTCACCACTATTTCATTTCCCACGTTTATGTTTTTATGACGTTTGACATTCCCAAATGATAAAAATTAAGGGTTTCATTCGATTCCTTACCCGAACTCTCTCCTGAACCTTCTCTTCCCTCTCGCCCGAACCTTTAGTGAATGCCAAGGATGAAGTGTCCATCTTCACCCTCGTCTGAGAAGCGCTGCTCGAAGAAACAAAAGAGGATACCGAGGATAGCTCCCGAAGGACCTCTAAACCCAAACCTGGTAAGTCGTACCGTTGTACATGAAAAAGAGGTTTGCCCTGAATGGTTACTTTCTAGCAGATCATTAGTTTTAAAAAATTTAAGAGAACAAGGATGGCTCGAATGGTTCACTGGACAGAATAGACCGATTTACCCAAGATTGGTATCTCAATTCTATCTGTATGTGAAGTTTTCTTTTGAGTTTGGAGAAAGATTTATGGTGACCAGCTGGATCGAAGGTCATAAGTGCTCTTTCTCTTCAAGGTTGTGGGCTGCATACCTAAGAATTCCACATGAAGGAGTTTGTGAAGATTACTAGAGAAACCCTCCTCCAACAACCAACATCTTTGACCTGGAGACTGCTTTGGAAAGTCTAACTGGAAATGGCACCAAGCGAAGGGCCATAGCTGCTGAACTAGATGGGGAGACAAGATTTTTGTTCAAGTTTGTTCAGAATTTGGTTAGTCCAAGAAAAGTGTATTTTTCTGTGATGAAGTATCAGGATGTGTTCCTGATTCACCTATTGAAGAATGGCCATAAGATCAATCTGTGTAAATATGTTATCAACCATATCTATGATCTGATCAAAGTAACTTCCAAATCCACCTCCCTGTTTTATTCAAGGATGATTTCAGCTATGTTAGTTGCAAAAGGGATGGTTGGACTAAATGAAGAAACGTTATAGGACCTTGATTTCTGCCTATCCATTCCTATCATCAGAAGGATGAAAATAAGATGGAATCCCTGGAAAAAGCAGTGGGTTGAGGATAGTGATCAACTGTATAAAAATTTTAATCTTGTTGACTATCCAAGAAGGCCTAAGATCCTAGCTGATCCTAGTTTGGAACCAGATGAAGTGGTTGAGTATTCAGAAAAAGAAGAACAAGAATAAGTAACAGCTGAAATACCACCTAGAGAAGAACCTACAATACCTCCAATGGAAACAGTTCCTGTTGAAGAGGAAAGGGTTGTTGTCCCTGCTGTTATCACTGTTGAAATACCTCAAGGAGAGGAAGTTGTTTTTGTAAAGGAAAGGAATAAGGATCCTTCAGTTTTTCTTCATGAGGAAGAAGCTCATCCCAATGCTGCAAGGAAATTGGTTTTTCCTATTTCAGAATAGTAAGCAACTATAGAGGCAGATCTTGTTGAATACACTCGTTCTGTTGAGAAAGAACCAAGTCTGGAAGCTTATCCAGTGGAACAATCGGTTCCTGAGATTATTCCATCGGCTGAAGAAAGAATGGAAATTGCGTTTCAGCTAGCAAGGAAAGAGTTTTCTGAAGAGGATAGGGATGATCCTGTGGATCTTTTCCATGTTTCTGAACCTCAAGAATCTGGAAGGGAAGCACAAGTTGAGGGCGAGGAACCTCAAAACCTTGATATTGTGGAAGCTGGATCTGCTGAAGCTTCTCAACCTTCTATCACTTACTCTGTGCACTCCCTGTATGAGTTCCCAAGCATTCATGATGTGAATGAGTCACAGCAAGTGACTGCAACTGGAATGGATCGTTCTTCTCTGTTTCAACTGAAGTACTTAGCTCATTCAGAACCAGAATCAGAGCCCCAACCTCAATCTGAATCATAATCTGAGTCTGAAGATGACTTTGAACCTCAACCAGAATCTAAACTTCTACCTTTAAATGCATCCTTACCTGAGCTTCACTCCTTTGTGACCAAAGAAGATCTGAAAGTTTTTGGAGAGACTTTGTTAGTTTGAGTTGAGAAAATTGTCTCCACTCAACCTCGCCCAGTGACTTAGTTAAGTCAAGAATATGCATCAATTATCTTGGAAAATATTATCTTGCATATTCAACCAAGGATGATCCGAGAAATTCAAGAAGTTAGAGTAGAGAATAAGCTTCTGAGTGCTGATGTTACAAATCTGAAAAAAATGGTTGCAAGTCTGCAGAATGAGTTATCTTTGAGATCAGAGCCTGCTCCTGTTTCTGCCCCTGCACCTATTGATATTTCTCTTGAGTCTTCTGATTCCCTCCTTGCTAGGGAGATTGTGTCTCAAGTTCATCCATACCTACTATCTTTTGATGAAAAGATTGGAAAAAGCACACCAAGATGCTAGAACTCATGAGAGAGTTTGTGTAAAATCTGAATAAGCTTACATATGAATACACTGGATGTCTGCAAAAAGTTCTGAAACAGCTCAAAGTTCTAACTGAAGCTATCAAGTCTTCACCTGTTTCTGGTCAGACCTCCACACCTTCTTTGGATGATTCTATGCTAAAATCCATAATAAAAGAAGAATTTCAGAATGCCTTCAGTGGCTTGGATCTATCTTCTTTTTCAGAAGTGGTTAAGAACAGTGATAGAGCATTGGACTTGGTTAGAATTCATTCTAAGATATCCAATGATGCTCAACAAGAGATATCCAAGAAAATAGATTTGTATATTTCCCAGATTTTCTCTAAAAGTGATCTAACATATCACTTTAGATATGTTGTGGAAAATTTGAGAATCCCTCCGGTGACTCAAGCTTTTAAAGCTCAAGTTCAGAAACTTTCAGAGTTCACCAGATTATTGGACAGATTTCTGGAGAATAAGGATGATTTTGAAAAGGCTATGCAGTATGGTGGTGAAATCATTACTGCTTTCATCAATATTTTGAATCCGTATCTTCATGTGCAGAGTACTTCTATAGTTTCTCCAGCTACTGCACCCCTTAGACCTGGCCTACCTTCCTTAGCCTCAACTGCCATGACAGTTAGCCAAGCTCTTTCTTAGATCCGGCCAGTCATTCTTGACCAACCACAGCCTAGATCTTCTACTGCTACTACTTTGGCTCCATATGTTTTTGAAGGTCTACCCTTACCCTCATTGTCTACAACATCTATGCCTTCTTCTACTTCAGCACCAGCTCCTGCTGCTGATAAAGGCAAAGACAAGGTGGATCCCTGAAGAGTCTGAGGACTGTTTTTTCTTTTTGATGGGATGTCTTTTGTTTTTTCATGTTTTATTGTATTCTGAACCCTTTTTTTAATGCCAAATTCAGTGTTTCATTTCCTTCTCTCTACATTTTGATAATCCCAAAAGGGGGAGAAAAACTACAGTTGTTAGTTCTATAATATTATAAATGGGGGAGAAAAACTACAAGTATCAGTTCTATAATGTTTTTTCTATGATAGTATCTTTAATAATACATTTCATTTATATTCTGCCTATATATGATTTGTGATCATCAAAAGGGGGAGATTGTTGGACTCCTCATGTGTTAATCATGTTTTGATGATCACAAATCTCATTACTGTTAATTAATCTCGATCTTCATTGCACATCTTACTAATGATCTTCAATCTCAATAATAGCTACACATCATGTTTTTATGATAACAAATCTTATGATGTTAATTAATCTATTTATTATTTACAAGTCTCATGCATGATCACAATTCTCACATATTTTATCACACCTTTATATTTATGATTCACATTCTCTTACTCTCTAATGATTAACCTTAATCCATATTCTGCATATCTCTGCCTTAGTCCAAATATAGATATTTGTCTAAGTATGGACACACCGTGAAGGACTCACCGTGACCAGACACCGTGACCAGACACCATGACCCAGACACCGTGACCCAAACACCATGACCCATACACCGTGACCCAGACACCGTGACCCAGACACCGTGACCCAGACACCGTGACCACTCACCGTGACCAGACACCGTGACCAGACACCGTGACCAGACACCGTGAAGGACACACCGTGAAGCTCATACCGTGAACCACATACCGTGAAGAAGACACCGTTTCCATAATCACTGTGACACCGTTTCTTATGATTTTGTCAATATTATTTTAAATAATTTTAGCAGTCATATTTTTTGTTTTTAATGAAATTAATGTTATTTAATGATAGTTGTTGGCATGTCAGGAAACCGTATCTTGAACCTATGAAAAGGGAATCACTCCTACTGCTAGAACTCATGGAATTTAAGAAATACTGAGATGCAGTACACGTGTAACGCAACAAGCAACAACGAAACAAGAAGAGAAGCGGTGTGCAAGTGTGAATATACAACACGAAGAACTTACATACACTCGATTTCACTATGCTGAACAAGAAGAACAATCCTGAACAAGAAGGAGATTTCAAGACCTTCAAAGAACTCTCATGAGTGCAATCCAATACTGCTGAAGATCACACGACGAATCAAGAGATCTTTCTCACTCTTGAAGAAGACAAGATGAACTACGACACTCTGTTTTTCAATAGAAAAACCAAAGAAGAACTCAGAAGCATTCCTGTTGAATCCAACGAGTCCAGAGTTACATTGATAATCACTAGAGCTTTCTAAACTCTCATCTATCTTCTCTACGTGATTTATTTATTAACTTTCGAGTAGTGTGGTGTACTCTATATATCTTTACACACACTGTCTTCTGCACTGAACTGGATGATATCAAAATCCTCACTCAAATTCTCTTAACTTATATTTACCCACGTCAACTGTGGGAGAAGTCCTTGTGTGACTTGGTCTTTGTTTTTTTTCCCACGAAGAACAGTGGTATAGGTCCGTACGTAGCCTGGACAGTTTTGTAAAACTGTTTTTAACCCCGATCCAGGGTGTGGATCAAATTTATATATATATTTGAGAGGACTAAGTCTCGGCTTGAGACTAAACCTCTTGTTATATCTGTTGTGCATATTTTATTTAAGTTTAATGTATACTACATATATCTTATATATTCCGCTTCTATTACTTTGAAATACAAAACTATTTTGAAGCTACTTTGATAGTTAAATTAGGAAGTGTTTACACTTATTGTAAATCAATAGGTTATCTTCAAAAGTTAGTTTGACCTTGTGGTTAAATTAACTGAGACCTAATCAATCTTTGAGAAGCTAAGTGAACATTTATAATCTGTATAAATTCACTACAGTTTAACTTATTTTATAAATCGGGGGATTTTAACTAGACAACATTTTAACAGAAATTTTAATTGGAACTCAATTCACCCCCCTCTTGAGTGTCCACTCCGACTGAAAAATATTTTATGTAATGATGATATAATGATACTGATGGATTTTTGTAACATCATTTTACTGAGTGTGGTTCTTTTTAATATTTATATTGTTTTCTTGGGTCATTATTAGTTTGGTTGTCTTTATAAATGACATAATATTCTCTATTGTATTTTTTGTTTGTATGATCTAGTGGATTGAAGGATCTCATGGATAAAGAGACAGTGTTTTCTGATTGGCTTCATCATGTATTCTAGGGGATGGATAAATATATTTTTTCTAGTCATTTTGATCAAGGTATTCCAAGGATTGGAAGATATAATTTGCAATAGGTTAAGTCATGGGTACCTAATGTTGGGTAAAGAGTATTCATTATCACATAATGATAATGTGAAGATATTTCTTAGGAAATATACATTAATTTTGTTTAATTAATGAACAATTGTTGTATTAATTGTTTGTTATTATTTTTACTAGTTTTATATATTCTTTTTTTCATGTTTTATCAATGTTAATATTTTTTTGTATAAACAGTTTCGTACTATGGCTATAAAGTTCATCAGTGCAACTCTTTATCTAATAAAAATTTATAAATATCTTGGGAAATTTATTTCATTAAATTTTTATAAACTATAATTCTCCCCACCCCACCCTCTATAATAGTAAAATTAATTTTCATATGGTCTAACCAAAATAATGAAAGGTAATCGAGACTAGAAATCACTTACCTTAAATATCCCCAAGCATCATATGTTCTTTAACTCCACAATAATAAAATTATATAAGTTATTTAACTTAATAAAAACCATTTTCAGGATAATTACATTATCATTATACCTTATATGTAATTTATTAAAAAAATTATTTATTGACTCAACCATTTATTATTACACCAGATGTTTTGAGGACGTAATATTCATAATCCCAAAATTGCTTTTATAGGATTAGTGTTTTCAAAGTGGATGTTGTTTTATATTCTCAAAAATATTAATCATGATATTATTGAAATTTTTATACATTAAATACAATTTTATAACCATTTATGAGAGGAATGTATGAGAAACGAATCACATCACTTCATGGATGTGTTGGACCACACGTACACATGAACGGCGTTATCATTTTACAATTGATAAAAGGTAATAAAATAGATGATATATTACCTTTATAAAATTAAATTTATGTCATTATTAGCTTATAAATTAATTAAATCCACCATAATAACAATCCTTATGATGTGATTATGAAAAACTAGACACATCGCTTCGTGGAGGTGCTAACCCCCACGTACGCACGAGTGATGTTTTCATTTTGCATAGGATGGAAAAGGAGAAGAAAATGGGTCATACCATTAAAATTATAACATATAAAAATATTTATGATACTTATTTTATTATAATATCATGCTATGGATATATTTCAAGGGGTTGAAAGATGAAATTAAGAAAACATAGTTAAGAGTTATACCTTCTTCATTGAAAGAATTCATTTTGATTAAGGTTAAGGACATTGGAAAAGGGGTTTATGGTCACACTAATGGATCGGGATCCTGGTAAAAAAAGTATAGATGGATATAGGAAGGTTTTTTAGTTAATATTGAACATTATTTTTGTTATAAATGGTTCAAATAATTCCCTTTTGTAAGAAAAAATCAATGTAATTTTCATAAATATTTAGTCTTTATGGGTCAATAATGTAATTATAAAATTTCATGTGGCTTAAAAATGGTCATGGGATGAAATTTTCAACAATATGATATCCAAAATGTTTATTTATATAATTTTCTTGAATTTTAAATAAATTAATAAAATATTATTTATCATAAAAAACACTTAAATTTATTTTCATTATTATCATTTTATCTTGAATTTAAAATTAACATGAAAAATATATATTATGTGTATAATAACTAATATTATCCATTATACTTCCTAAATATCAATATAATTCATTAATATCTAAAATTATCTAAATACGAACATTTTTATTATTTTTAAAATTATTTACTTAATTTATCTTCTATTTTCTAAATGATGAGCCCTTGCGGTGTAAATATTTTAGAAAATTATTAAAATTTTAAAAAATAAAAATACATTATTACCATAATAATAATTTATTATAGTTCATCATTAATATTTATTTCATTCCACATGTATATTTATTCACATCTATGTCTTGACAAATTATTTAATATTTTATTTAGACCTTTCTCACCTTATGCATGCACTAAACAAGAATTTGGATATGTTTCCTGTTATATAACTCATAAATTCAGAACTATCAGTCTATTTCAAAAATTATAAATCATATTAATTAATAAAGTTAAAAAACAATTCTTCACTCTCAAATATTATCTTTAGGATACCAAATTTTATTTTTCCAGTCTTACGCAAGCACTACGTTGGCATTGAAATTGATTTTCATATTTTTCATGAAATAAATTATAAATTATATGTTTTAAATATTTTTTTATGAAATATGTAGTATATTATCATAAATTATTTTTTCAATAAGTTTAATTAATTTTAATATCGTATTTATTTCATTGTGATATCATAAAAGATATTGTATTTCATAAAAACTATGTTTTTTACTATTCAATAAAAATTTAACTTCTTTAGAAAAATTTAAAAAACTAATACTAAGATATATTTGAATTTTTGAATAAAAAAATAATTCCATTAAATTAAAATTAAATTTCTATAATTACTAGAAATTACTTCTAAAATAAACCAGCAAAATGCGACGAAAAATCGTTTTCAAGAAAAGTGAATTTTTAAGTATAAAAATGTTTTCATACCAAAATTAAGCATGATGTTAATTTAAATAACATTAATTGAATTATTTTTTAAAAAAATTAATTATTTAAATTTTAAATCAATTTCAAAACAAATCTTAATTTTAAAATACTTAAAAATAAATGATAGTTTAATATAAATTCGGTATTTTCATTGATTCACTTAAAATCAATCATTTAAAAATAATCCCAAAATTGGACCTTAAGATAATTTTGTTGTGATAATTTAAAAATCGAGATCCTTTTTATCAAATAAAATTTCTAATAGTGGAAAAAAATAATTATAATATTTTCTCATAAAAAATAATAAAAAATCATTTTTATTATAACATATTTTTGAAGGATGAATTAACATTACTGAAAATCAAGTACTTATTCATTATACATTATTCATTACATTTTCATTATATAAAACCTCCATACATATTTTTCATAATTTGGTTATTACTATTCACACCTTATTTCTTAATAGTTGGGTTATAATGGTAACATTTAAATAATAATATTTTTATAGTATATCTAAATTCACATAAAGTTGGTGTCTCATATTAAGTGAGATATCTATCATAGTATTTTTTTAAAATAAATTTTTAGATTTTTCCATCATGAGTGTTCCAATGATATATTTTATTTTGAAATATTTTAATTTAGTATATTGTTTAATATATGTATAAATTCCACTATATTTGGATAGTATATTTATAAAAATATTAAGAGATTAATTGGGTTCAAGAAAAAGAGTTCCTGAGGTATCCACATTGTTTATAATCTTGGTCATCCTTCTACTTATTATAGTGATTCTCTCACCACCAATCATTATAAAGGAGTCTTTATTCAATTTTTTATTATTTCACCTTATTTATCTAACATTATTAGTACCTTAATAAGCTACCGATACGGATTTCTACATTTCATGTGTTACAACACATTGGGAAATTTTTTTAAATTCATTTAGACTAATTCCACATATAATATAATTCATATATTTTTATTTAAAATCATATATTTATTTTAAAGAAGCATCCCATGTCTTAGGACTAGTCTTGGGGGTTTTATATGGCTTAACTACCTTCAAATAAACTTTTATACCATGATTTTCATGTTTATAATCTTCTAATTCATCAAGCATTTATAGTTTCCACCATTAAATTATGGTGATCCTATCATAATCATTCCCTCTCTATTATTATCCACTGAATCCACTTGACAATGATCTTTTTGACTTCAATATTTTAAAATAGTGAACTTGAGAGTATTATCCTTTGATACCAACTATTGGTCAGCTAAATTTGGAACAATGACTCAAGAGGGGTGAATTGAGTTATTGAAATTTTATTCACTTGAATCCATCCCCTCTAATGGAATGAAAAAATATGATTTTATCTTAACTCAATAGGGAAAAATAATTAAAAAATTAAGATAAATATAGATCATATAGAATTTATAGTAGTTTTTGGTAAAAGATTCTATAGTTCACTCCCCCAAAACTCCACTCCTGGAGTTTGGTGATTTTCACTTGACTAATAATTTTTTTGTGGACTAACCAGCTGAGTTCAAGAATCCATCACTTTGTACAAAGGTTCAAGATCATTCAACTAGGATATTCCATTACATGACCTATCCATGGGCTTAGTTCATTCAATCCCAATGAGTGTGGATCATTTTAAAGATAAAAATAATGTATGATGTAGGTTCAGTAAACTGTTGCAAGTAGCTAATAACATATGAAGAAAAAAATTCATAGTGAAAGAATTTCTTGAAAGTGTAGATCAATAGATTCATGATTTTCAAAAGATAATCAAATAAGCATAGATATAGAGATGGTCAATAATTGATATTATATCTGAACAAGGACTATGTGTGTGTTTATCTATTTGTGTATCTTTTATTTCTTCTCTCTCTTCCAAGCATTCATGAGTTCTTGTTTTTTATATCATATTTGGAATTTTATATAAGAACAGTTTCTAATCCAATGGTTGAGAGAAATAATCTTTATCAATTTCAAGTGGCAATATATTCATTAGCTTGTGTACTTATTTTCCAAATATGGAATGAACAAAGATGGTGGGATTTAGCAGATTACATCTTCATTATATTTTTTCATTGTTGGAAATTTATTACTTAACATATTTAGACTTTAATAATATAGAAAAAATATTTTTTGACAGACATAAAAAAGTGTTGGCTTTTTAGAGTACATAAATTTGTTATATAGTGTATCAGAAAGATACTCTAACTCTAAGGGTGTAAAACTATTACTCTATATGATAATTTTATTATTATAAGATAAATTCTTTGACGTAATTTTCTATTAATATAATTCATGCAATGTATTATAAGAAAATACATAATAAAATACACATATCAGATCATTATCTTGATAGAATGTAAGATAATTTACTTATGACGTTATTTTCTATAAGTTAAATCAATATCCTCATAAGAGAAATGAATTAGTTGAAAATACTCCATCATAATTATAACAAAGGCTTCTTTCAAAATGATTATCCATATAATCTATAAGATAAATTTCTTATGTTATAAGATATTCATTTTATTCCAGTCTTTTATATTCTAAGAACCTTTACCGAAAAATGATATTTATCACGGGTGATGACTCTATCAATAAGATAATTATTTAATATGTAAGATAAATTTAGGAATATAATATGAATTACTTAAAAAAATTATGATAACTCAATCCATTCAAATGAGTTATGAATAAGATATATGATCTGAAAACACTTAAGATAAATATATCTATAAAATAAATATGGACTTTGTGTAAATAAAAATCTATATGAGTTTATGAGATATTATGGAATAACATAAGTCTATCTAATATCATGGTTATTTATTTAAGATTTAGGAATATTATATATGGTGTATATCATCACCATGGTTTCTTCCTATACCATCACTTCTAGTTTTAGTATCTAAAATTTCTGGAGGAGTTCTTGAGGTATGGTCTCGAACACTGATCCAGACAGTGATGTGGGGTAGAGGGTGGTGGTATGTTACAATGTAGTATAAGAGATGTTGATTTTTATTTTTTTCTTACTATTTCAGGATAGGGTAGATAGGATGTTTTAGAATATATCAAAACATGGGATGAAACCTAGTTTGGTGCGTCGTGAATAACATTCTAAGGGGAATTCTAGGTTACCTAGTGTGTGGGATTAATGGTCTTGGGTTATCATATTATGGTTATTTGTGATTTTCACTAAGTGTTCCACAAATGAGGCTCATTATTTTTTATTTATGAGTTATTTTATTATATACCTTGTCCCATTAATAAGATACTTGATATGGATGTTAGCTTTTGACCTATATAGGAAAGAGTCACATCATGTATATTAACAAGGACATTGGATCTACATGATATATAGACCTTATAATGTTGTTATTTTAATAGATGAAAAAGGCTTGGTTGTTTTTAGTTTCAGAACCTACTCATATGGTTTTTCACATATAATCACTTGAAGGGAATTCTACTCAACTGGACCAAATTGTATTCAAGTAATTTTATTTTATTTTTGGGTATTATGGATCTAATTGTGGAATGTTTGATGGAATTGATGGGGACAAAATCCCTTTAGTTGGGGACAATTAGAGGACAAGAGGGGTCATTAAGGTTAATTAATGCCTTTAATTAATTCCCTATGACTATGTGTATTATGTAGGTTATGTTATTTAAAGTTACAACAATAACATATATATTGGATTACTATATTCCATGGAAATAGAGTCTACTTAACCAAACTAGGTGACCTGAGTTCCTTATCATGGATCAACTAGGATGAATTAATGGGGACCAATATAAGTTATATTTATTAAGGGAGCAGTCTCATGGGGGTTCTTTGTGTGAATTGGTTCCTTGGTAGGCGATTGGTTTGGTATGGGATTTCACTGCATATGTGATACCATTGAGATGGTGATGGAACATGAGTTATCATATGGTTTTGAGTGGGATATGTGTGGTGTTTCCTAGGAGTTATGTCCCTAGTGAGGCCCTGGTTTATGAGCTAGGTGGGACAACCTAGATACCCTAAGATTTGACTCAATTTTTAGTGAGTCTGATCCCTATAATGATCGTGGTAAAAATTTTCAAGGGGTTTCCAGGGTTTTAGAGGTTCCATTGATGTTGGGAGCATGGGAAGCTACTTTCATTTTAGATTGATGCATGAGAAGGGTTGTTGAGTTATGGTTATGGCATGGCAGTGATCATTTTTGATGAGATATTCTAATGGAACTTTTGGTTTGTTGAGAATTATGTGTCATGGGGAACGGTTAGTGTTTTGGGATTTTGAACCATACTTGATGGTGTATGACACATCATGGTGCGAGTCGAGTTTAATGGAATTTGTTATAGTTAGGTTTTCAACCCCTAGGTTTTGATGATAATTAAGTAGTGCACACTATATGTGCATGATACTTTGGGAATTATTGATGAGATGCATGTGACTATGGAGACTCATGGATTTGAATAGAAATAAGGTGTGTGACGTTTCACATCATAACATAGGTGAGGGTGATTCATCCTCATCCAGTCATCTTGGGTAGGTTTAGAAAGAGTGTGGTACATGAAAGTTGAGGTTTTAACATATTGATATGGTGATAAGGACATTATTATGGTGGGGATATTTCCTTCATTAATGGGAGATTTGAAAACATGTAGTTAGGTTCATAATTTTGGGAGACCAATTTTTTTATTGTTCTGATGAAAATTGGATTCCAATGACCAAGTTTTGACTTCCATATTAGAATAATTTGACATAATCCATGAGTGTTGGATTAGAGGTACATCAATGATCTTTGTTTGGATATTCAAAAAAGATAATTTGTACTATTTGGAGTATATGAATTGTAATTTCATTGAGATTTGGGTATGGACTTTGGTGAGTGTGTAGGAATGATCAAGGGGTGTCTCTCGGGGTAGGGGTACCAAGATAAGTTTTTGATAATGTGCTGGTGATGGAAGCCAAAAAATTGAAGAAAAGTCAGAATAAAAAGGTTTGACTTGTATTCTAATATTTAATTTGATGTAGTGCTTTAAAAAAAATATTAGGAACAACGTTTTTGAAATTGAGGAGGTGTTTTAGAAATCAAACATCCTTTTGAAGTAAAAAAGAAGTATATTCCTAGATTATGTAGGGACTAAAGTTATGCGTCCATTCCACATTGTAATTCGATAACGGGAATGGTTATTAGCATTTAACCATCATTATCATTTATGTTTGGGAATGGTAGGATGGAAACCACATCGGACGCATCATTGGAATGTAGATGTGGTGCTTCAATAATAAATTCCAATGGTGGGTGGTATCATTATTGATAAATTTTTGTGGTGAGTTGCATTCTATTGTGGGGATCACCATAGTCTTGATGTGTAATGGAATGTTGAAACCATTTCTGTTTTATGATATATGGGATCAGGTGAATAATTTATTGGTGTTTTAGTAATGAATAAGGGCCTTAGATTTGGTTTTAGTAGTCATGGAAATTTTAATTAGAGGTTCTGCCTTCGATTTGATGTGGAAATTTTGAAATGGAATTAGTTCATATGGATTTGATTTGGTGATAGAAATAGGTTAGGTTGTCCAATTAGATAACCACGAAGATTTATCATGAACAAGAGCTATTTTTGTTGTGAGTTTTAGATCATTGTCTCCATACAAGCATGAAATTTAGAAGAGGAGTTTGAATATTTGAGTTTGTAATACAGTTCAATTTGAGGACCGTTATTTGGAATTGAATTATGAGTTCTTAAACATCACAATGGTGGTGGTTAGAACATGGAATAAGGATTGGGTGGTGTCTTGGGGACTTGAATGATCCTCTATAGTGATCTAGGGGATAATGTAGCTAAACATTATAGCAAACCACAGACTACACATTAGTAAACACTGGCTAGTTTATGGGGGTTTTAAGGGGGAAAATGATTATTTTCCCACTCAAATTTTAAGAGGTTGGAACCCCTTCTTCCTTCTTTGTTCTAGAGAACCCAGGTCAGAAGGCTTCTCCTATTCCTCCTTTATTTTCCCCTTATATGGGGTGGAATTTTGAGGTGATTTTATGGTGGATGGAAGGTATAAGCCTCCTCACCTCCCTATGTTCTTATTGCACCTTCATCGCATTGATTTGGTAATTTTTTGGTTTAGGTTTGAAATTGTGATTTCACTAGATAATGGTGAAATCTCCAGATTCCTTTGAAACTTGCATTCATCTAGGATGGAGGATGCCCTGAGGCAATGTACACCTACTATAGTTCATTATTTCTTCAATGCTATTTAATTTTTTTGAATAAAATATGGTTTTAAATATAAATTAAATTAAATTAATGATTTATATGGTTCATATACATATCTATTGTACCTAGATTAGTGCTAGAGATCAGTTGTTGGCCTACTATAGTCTAAATGACATATTCTTGGTGTGAAAAGAAATCTTAGTGATTTTTTGCTTGATATTAATCATTATATAAATAGTTTAGTTAATATTAAATGGTCAAATTATGTAATTTTTGTGTCATTGATTAATATATTATCTAGAGTGGTTGGTGCATGTCTGGATGGTCATGGACGGATCTCTATCAATAATTATAGATCTATCGTCCATTGTAAATAAAATAATAAGATTCAATTAAGGTAGGTGGTCCCACATACACACACTATGGTTTATGCATTTGATTATTTTCGTTGTGGAATGTTGTCTTGCCACCATAGGGTGATCAAACTCTATGTTAAATAAATTTTTAAGTAATTTAAATAAATTTATAAATAATTAATTAATTTAATATTTAATTTAATTAAATGAAACAATTGTTGAAGTGGTATAATAGGTGTTCAGGTATAATGTGGGCCCTTGTACACATGTTGGTTACCTCAACAACTGATAGTCGAAGGCTTAAATGACTAAATTATGATATCCTATGATATTTAAACCCCTTGAGTGGAGTTACTAATCCAATTATGACCTTGTAGACCATGAGTATGAGCATGTATCCACTTATTTATAGAGGTGTGGAACAACTTTGTATGGACTACCCTTTTAAGCTAGGCGAGAACCTTTGAGGTCGGTTTAGTCTAGGTAGATAAACAATAGGCTGGATGAACTTTGATTGGGTAAATGAACTAATATAGGATTATCTTTGTTTTTTAGATGGTTCATGATCCATGTACTATGACCTTTTCCAATGTTTTGTTTCATGGATGGCCTATGAGGTTGTGTTGTATTTATGAAATTGTTGAGATGTGTGACATCCCTCATGAGATGGATTAGTCTCCGAGTGAACTGTTTGAGAGCTAGGATCCCTGGTGGAGTTTATCTACACATATAATTACCTAAAGAACCACAAGGAGGGTACCTCACCCATGATAAATCTTCAGGGACCCCATTTGGTTCCTCATGGATATTGACCATAGTGACAGGGTTTCCTTGGGAATGGATAGTGATAGTGGGTTCAGGCATTCTTCCAATCAGTGTAATGATTTTTTTTCTTTTGTGGATTTGGTTTCCTAGTTGTGTTTCCTATAAACAAAATCATGAACCTAGGGGAAAATATTTTTTATATACAGAAAATTCTTTTTAATGTGGTATTTTATGTATACATCAGAAAACTCTCGCAGTGGAGTTCTCCATCTATGAATGGAAAAGTAACATGGTCCAGTTTGTTTTACCATTGGCTGAAAAAATTCCCTTGGGGTATCCCTCACATGGTATAGGAGCATTATAGAAAATTATAGTTTTAAATTATTGTGTAGGATTTTTTTGATGAGATCATGATATTTAGGTTTTGGTTGGGATCAGTTATGTAATAGAGACTAGTGCTATTTTATTTTATTATCTATTTTGTATATGTGATTGGTCTATTGGGTGACCATTTTTGTATGAATGTATTCCTGTATCATTGTTCTTATTAGATGATATGTTTATTTATTTCTATATACTCTGATATTTTGTTGTTTTGTGTGATTTTTGGTTATTTATTTATGATTGTGGATTCTGATATTGGGGGTATAGCCTCTCCATGGTAAGATATTTGATCCTCATGTATTTTTAACATCATCTGAAATTTAGGGAGGGATGCCTAAGGTATTGTAGTTTTCATCAGTTTGAGAATTTATTAATGGTTTGAGGAAGAGATATTACAGAGTGTTATCAGACAAGTTGAATTTATTTTTTATTACTATTTTCAGATATATTAGGCCTAACATTTAGTATTGTGTTAGAGATTGTGAAGAAACTCAATCTATTGTGTCACAAAAAACTTTATTAGGGGCTTTCCAGGTAACTAGGGGTGTGGGATTGATTTTTTTGTCTTTCACTAGTATGGTTATGTGTGATTTTTACCTAGTGTGATACAAATGAGGTTCGAGATTTTTGATTTATGCGTTATTGTATTTTGGCCACTGTCTCGTCATCAAGAGTCTAGAGATGGATTTTTTCTATTAATAAGTAGTTGAAAGAGGAATCTCATGAATTAAATCATTTGTGCAAGATCCACATGATTTTTATGCCCACTAGTGTTATTTGTTCATTGATTATTGGGGCTCAGTTATTTAAATTGTCATCAAGTACTCATAAGGTGTTATCTCGAATAAGTACTTGGTGGAATTCTAATCAACTAAAAAAATTTCTTATTTGTAATTTTATTCTAGTGGAAAGTATTATGGATCCTATGGTGATATGTTCTATGTTAGAAATAGTGACATAGTTTCTTTATATGGGGATGATTAGAGGTCCTGAGGGGTTAATAAGGGTAACTAATTACTTTGAGGAACATCCTATGAAGGTTGTTATTATATGCATTTAGTTATTTATAGTGTTAACAATAATATATATGATGTTTTCCCATATATATTAGAATGGCAATCTACTTAACTGAACCAAGTGACCATGGTTCCTTGATGCGGATCATCTAGGATGATTTGATGGGGACCATATTGAGTTATGGTTCATGAGGGAGTAGTCCTATAGGGGGTCCTTGGGTAGAACCAGTTCCTTTATCGGTTGTTGTGTCGGAATGGGATTCCACTATGGGGTGAAACCCTTGAGAGGTAATTGGCATGTGAGATGTCATATAGTTATGGAAAGTAATGATGTTGTGTTAATAATGAGTTATTCCCTTAGTGATACCTTGGTTTATGTTCTAGGTGGGAGGACCTATATACCATGAGATGCGACTTGGTGTTTAGAGAGTTGGAGCCTTGAAATGATAGAGAGAAACCAATAATAGTGGTTAGTCCAGGTTTATTGGTGGTGTTCAGGAAAGGAGAACATGTGGGTGCTTGCATTAATGATCAATGCATGGGAAGTGTCTTCATATAATGGTTAGATATTGGTAGTGACTAGTTTTTAATATATGTGCCTAAGGAACTTCAATTTTTTTAGTACTAGAGTGTAGTAGTGTATGTTCATTGTTTTGGGCTTATTAACCATTGTTTATGGTATATGAATCACTGGGGAACAAGTCATGTTCATTGGATTTGGTCATAGTAGGTCATGTGACCACACGATTTCATTGAAAATATGGTAGTACATGCTATATATGTCTGGTAATTGTGGAAATGAAGATGATATTTTTGCGATTGTAGTGACCTAGAGATTTGGATTGAAGAAATGTAAGTGGAATGTGCAATGGGATAATTCTTGGAATGGAAGGATAGTGGGGGACGATAGCAATGAGCATGGATCAGGATGAGTGGTACACATGTGTGGGGCTAAGAGATTATTTAGTTATACTCAAGAAGTGATATATGGGAATTCACATGGTGGGGAGTGAACCGTTAGACTACATAGGCTGATCCCCTTTCTATGGATATGATATCAATGAACTCCATGGAATCCATTCTAAAAAAATGGAAATATATTGTAAATGATATTTTTTCATCTCTCAAGTGAGAGTAAGGTGGACTCATCTTATCAATGCATACAGGGATAGATGGATTGTGGGTCATGATGGTCCACATCATAACTTAGTGATGCGATGATAATGAAACACATATAGTGGGGATTTTCCATCCTATCTCAAGGGATATGACCCATGGATTCAGGATCATACTTTTGGGAGACCAGATAGGGGATGATTCTGATGTTAATTGGATACCATCATATAGGGGTTCTTAGTATAAATTTTATTTTCTTGATGGGAGGAGTTTGAGCATTGGATTCAGACTTATAATAATTTGATATTATATTGTTTTTTTAGATCGTAGTTGTGTTGGTGCTCTTGGTATTTCATGGAACGATAGAAAATTTTGACTAGTTGGTGTTTTTTCCATCGAATTTAGTCAACATTTTGATATGGAATTTTGTGATCACTTATTAATGGTCAAGGGGTGTATCATAGGGTAGGGGATCCCAGATCAGGTGTTATAGTAATGTTTCAAAAGTGTAATCCAAGTATTTTTTGAGAAATAAATGTATTGATGGCATATGAATTGTTTTCTTTCATATAATTGGATGCATTCATAAATAAAATTGGGCACATCATTTTTGATATTATAGAGATTCTTTGGGAACTAACTATTCTTTTGAGGAAAAACTGGAATATTACTATCTTATTAATGGATGAATGTTATGAATCCATCTCCATTTTCGAATTCGGTTATAAGGATGGGTATCGAAATTTAATAGGTGTTCTCTTGTATGTTTTGGAGATGTAGTATGGAAACCATACTATGCATTTCATTGGAACATGGGGAGGTTCATCAATAGGAAATTATGATAGTTATAGGTATTGTGGTTTAGAATTGGATATGATGAGGTGTGTTCTTTGGTGGGGAGAACCAGATTCATAGATGGTAATTGAACAATGACACCATTATTTTTTTTAGGATATATGGTCTAGGTTACAAGTAGTCTTGGGGTTTCAACAATGAAAATGACCCTTGGAACAGGTTTTGGCAGTCTGGGAACTTTGAATTAGAATTTTTTCCATGGATGTGCTTTAGGATTTTAAAAATGGAACAATTTCATTTGGATTTGAATTGGTGACTAACATAGGTCATGTTTTGTGGTTGTATGGACATTAAACATTCATGAAGAAGAGAATTGTAATTGTGGGGAGTTTTAAATGCCTCATATCCATGTAGGAGTGAAATTTTGTAGAGGAGTTTGAATATTTGCATTAGTTGTATACATAAACTTGAGAAATAGGTTTCAAAATAAAATTATGAGAGATATAACATCCCAAAAGTGGTTCTTTTTAAATTAAATAAGGTTTGGATGGTATCACATGTGCTTAGAAAAGGCTCAAGGGTGGTCGGGTGGATGCAGCTACCAAAATCATTAGAAACCCACATTTTTTTCAGTGGGGATTTTAAGGTTAATATATTAGCACCTTGAATGTCAAGAAGGGGAAACTCTTGATTATTATCTTTTTCGAGAACACATGGTTCAGATGGCCTCCCTTTTCTGACCATTATTCCCCCTTGTTTTAAGTTGGAGTTTGAGGTGATTTAATAGTGGCTGCAAGGTGTGGGATTTCATATATCCTTTCACAGATGTTTCTCCTTTATTTCTATTATTTAGGAAATAATTTTTTTAGGTAAGGAATGGATATCTCTTCGAATAATGGTAAAATAAAATAATTCCACCAAACTTTTCACACAACCTAGTTAAATGAAATCCCGAGTCTATGTTAGTTTGAAAACGTTGTTTGTTACATCAATGGTATATCACATCATGGATTTAAGTACAGTTTTCCATTTCAATTAAATTAAATTGATTATGGAAATGGTTTAGGAACATAGGTATTGGTCATAAATTTGTACTGGGGATATATTTCGGGCCTCCCATAGCTAACAAGTCTTGGTTTCAATGTAACATATTGACCTAGTGAATTTTCAAAGGTTATTACAATTTATATTAAATTGGATAGATAATTATAAAAGAAAAAATTAAAATTTTTAGGAATCATATATTGATATATGATCTTAGTTGTTTGGTGACCTTGGATAGACCTTAGAAGGCATACGTAAAGTTTGCGACACATAAAAATAAATATAAAACTTAGGTTGAGGTAGCTGGTTCTATATACACACCCTATGGTTTAGGAATATGATTAATTTCATTATAGAATTTGGTATAAAAAACATAGGGTGATAAACCCTTATGTTATATATATTATTCAATCAATTAAATCAATTTCGGAATTTATGATTAATTGAATTATTAATTTAATAAAATTATATTACTAGGGATGGGATGCATAAGGTATCTGGATCCACTATGGTCCCTTAGACAGTAGTTGGTTTCCTCGGAAACCAATGGTCAAAGGACTAAATAATTAAATCAGGAGTGCCTATATTATTTAGGCCCATTAAGATGTTTGGTTGGGCCCCGTATGACCTAGTGGCCCTTGAGTAGGATCCTATGGATACTTACCTTTAGAGGTGTCATGTGAATTAGGATGGATGACCCCAGTAGACAAGGTTGGAATCCATGAGGAATTTTTAGCCCATATATATGGACCATATGTAGAACATGCTTGGTTTGGGTGAGTGGATTGATCTGGGATGAAATTTTTTTAAAATGGTTCATGAGATATCTCCTCTAACATTTACCAATTTTTTGTGTACAAGGTGACCTATGAGGTTATGTTCTATTAATGACATTGTTGAGGAGTGTTACATCCCATGTGAGATAGATTATTCCCCAAGTTACATGCTTAAGACCAAGTACCCCTTGCAGAGTGTCTTCACTTATGTAATGACCTAAAGAACCCCATGGAAGGTACCTCACTATTGATGAGACCTTTGGGACCCTAGTAGGTTCCCTAGTGTTGTTGACCTTAGTGAGAGGTTTTTTTTGGTATGTATAGGGGTGATGGGATTGGTTTTTCAGAAAACCAGTGTTACAATTTTTACGTTATTTTCTTGTTGGACTTTGTGGTTTCATAGTTTTGTTTCATGTAATAATGATTTTGAGCCAGATTCTATGAAATATGGTAAAACCATAGTGGTAGTCTTTTTTATGAAAAAAAACACTCGGTCCTTTATTTATTCATGGGAAAACAACAATAAGGGGTAATCATTATAAATTTATATAAAATTTCCTTAGGTAGGTATATGTTACCTTCTGTTGAGAAAACTCCCTTAGGGATTCTTGTATTAATTTTTTATAAAAAAACACATATAGGGTGTCTATGATGCTTGGAAGAGAAAAATAAAATAGGGTAGGTCCATGAATATTATAGTCTTGTGAAATTAGTTGATAAAACTCCCATAAGGGAGGTCTATGGTATTATTAGTGGGGTTTTCCTTAATTTGGAGATGGTGTTGATCATGCATACTGGGATGGAGAAATCAATGAGAATTAAATAGTTTTTTATACTCAATACATAGACCGAGGAGACCTGGATCATTTATGTGGGTTGGAATGGTAATTGAAATATTCTCAAAGACACTCAATCATTGGCCAAATAAATAATGTTCAATAAAGGTCTCATAACGTATTATTAATAGTGTTTGTTTGTTTGTTTGTTTGTTAGAAGTTTTTTATTTATCTATTCACATCACATGAACATATAACCACTTTCAATAGAAATGTATGAGACCACATTTGTCATGCCCTACTAATTTATGTACTCCCACCATACATGGGTAGTAACTACACTTGGTTTCCTGATCATCCCTTACATTTTTCCAACACAGGTTAGAAGAAATGAGTTTTTTTACTAACCAGGATAGATATAATAAGATCAAGAGATCATGGTTTTATTTTTCCTTGGATGTGTTGGATGACCTAGTTGTACAACATTGTATTTTTTCTAATCTGTATACATGATCATTCTAATGGGATACCATTTTTTATGAATATATTCCCTACATAATTATTTTTATTGGATGGGGTGTTTATTTATTTAAAAATACTCTATTTTTATGTATGATGGTGGATTATTTATATATAAATTTAGACAATAATATTGTAGGTATATCCTCCCTAGTATATATCCTTTTCCCTCTCTTTTCACCAGAATTCTCTGGTGTTTGGGGATGTGTGCATGAGTATAAATAGTTACCCCTGTTCTTATCGCTGATTAATGGCCCGAGGTAGCGAGACATTAAAATTTTTTATCATAGTGGTTGATTTTATTTTTTCCCTACTATTTTAGGATATGGTATACTAGAGATTTAAGAATGTGTCAAATGTTATGATGAATCCTATTTCATTGCATCAAGAATAAATTTTTATGGGGGAGTCAAAGTTACCTTGGGTGTGGGATTGATTTTCTTGGCTTACACTATTATGGTTAATTTTTATTATTAAATAGTTTGATGCACATGAGGTTTGGGATTTGTGGTTTATAAGTTATTAGATTTTTCCCTTGGACCATTTATAAGAGGTTGTATATGGATTTTTTTCTTAGCTTGTAGAGGAATGATACATTACATGAATCATATCATGCATGTAAGATCTACATTATGTATAAACAAAATAGTATTATTATTTTTATTGATGACTGAGGCTCAGCTACATAATGTGTCATAAATTACACTATATTTTTTTCATGTATAAGTAATTCATGGCATTATACTCAGTTGGACTGAATTTTATTCATGTAATTGTATTCTAGTAGTTGGACTTATAGATCATATAGTTAGATTATCAGTTGTGACGATGGTTCCATGGTCCCATTAGCATGGGATGATTGGAGGCCCGAGGAGGTAGGTAGGTGCAATTAATGCCATATAGGTTCATAGTATGAGGATAAGTATTTACTAGGTTCAGTTGTTTAAACATTCAGAAATAACCTCTATGGGTTTTCCCACATATATTATAATTACACTCTACTTAATCAAGTCTAGTGACCATGGTTCCTTGGCACAGATCATATAGAATGTTGTTATAAGGAACATATTGAGTTATAGTTTTCTAGGGAGTAGTCATGTAGGGTAATTCTCATTGAGAATCAATAAATGATTAGGCTATTGGGTTGTCATGGAATGTTACTACATAGGTGATACCCTTAACAGTGAATTGGAACGTGATAAACTATATGGTTATGGGTAGGAACCATGTGGTGTTTTGTGAGTTATTACCCTAGTGAGTCCATGTTTTATGGGTTATGTGGGAGGACCTAGAGACCCTAAGATATGACTATGTGTTTAGTATGCCAGAGCCTTATGATGATCATGGGAAACCCATGAGAGGGGTTGGATCGAGTTTAGTTGTGTGATTGAAGTAGTGATCATAGGTAGGTTCTTATGTTTGACATCAATGCATGGTAGGTGCCATCAAGTTATGGTTATGTCTTGGTGGTGGATGGTTTGAACAGAGGTGTATTAAGAACCTATGGTTTGTGGATAATAATGTGTCATAGGGAATGGTTAGTGTTTTGGACTTGTGATCCTTGCTTAATGGAATCCAACTCACTAGTAAATGATTCAGTATCAATTGAATTAGTTACAACATGACATGTGACACCAGAGTTTTGATGAAAAAGGATAGTTCATTTTATATATGTGTGGGGATTACAAAAACATTTATCAGATACTTGATGATGTGGTGACCTAGAACTTTTTATGGAAATAAGGAGAGTAGACTTGGGATTGGGATTACACTTGGAATGGAATGATTGAAGTGGAAGATAACATTGAGTGTGGCTCAGGATGAGCGGTGCACTTGTGTGGGGATTGGAAATTGTTGAGTTATTCTCAAGAAGAGATATTGGGAAGTCTATATTGTGGGTAGCGCACCATTGGGTATTTTTGGGAGTGGACCTTGATATAGACTAGATATCAACGAATTTCATGATGTCCGTACATATAACGTGTAAATGGATAGTAAATTCCATTTCATTTTGAAACATAGGCGAGAGTGAGGTAAGATCATCCAGTCATCGCATGTAGGGATAGAAGAAACATGAATTATAAAGGTCCTGATTTTAACGTAGTCATATGATGATAAGGACACTCTTAGTTTGGTAGAATCCTGTCAATCGTGGGTGATATAACCCCATACAACCAGAGTTGTCATTTTGGGAGACTATTTGGTATATTTTTTTATTGGAATTGGTTTCTAGTGACTAGGTAGGTGGTAGGAATAATTTTTTCCCTAAATTAGGGGAGTGTGTGTATTAGATTTGGGATTAGAATAATTTATAAAGATCTTGGATTACTGGATAAAAGGTGTTTAATTTCTCTTGGTGTAGCAAGGAATGATGGTTCATTTTTACTAGTAGGGGTTTCTGCCATAGAATTTCATCCGGAGTTAAATATGGAATTTCTTCTGTGTGTACAAATGATGAATGAATTTCTACTAGGGTAGGGGAATCGAAATTGGGTGTTCTGGTAATGTGTTGATTTAGGAAGTTGATGGACTTACGGAAATTTTTTTCTGAGGTGGATCGATTTGAGATAAAAAATTTAATTCGATGTATTACATTAGAAATCAGATTAGGCATGTCATTTTGGATATGGAGGAGGTGTGTTTGGAATCAACTAGGATTTTTTAGGAAAATACTATATTTTTTTAGCTTATTCATAAATAGAGGTTATGATTCCATATCAGTTTTTAATTAAGTGATGAGGTTAGATAGCAACATTTAATCAGTGTTCTCATGTATGTTTATGTGTGGTATCATAGTAACTGCTCTGGGAACATCATTGGATCATGTATTTGGTACTTCACTAGGAATTTATAATGGTTTAAGGCTTTATGGTTTGGAAGTGGCTATGATAAGTTATGTTCAATGGTGTGGAGAACCATATTCCTAATGGGTTATTCAATGGATACACGATTAGTAGTTCAGGATAGATATGACCAGGTAAATGTTGTCTCAGTGTTTTGGAACTGATAACGATCCATGGATTGGGTTTTTGTGACATGCGACCTTTTAATTGGGGGGTTTTTCCTTAGATTTTGTATGAGAATTTGAGAATGGAACGAGGTCTTTTGGATTTCAATTGGTGTCTTATGTTGGTTAGGTTTCCTGATTCAATGACCACCAAAAATTCTTAAGAATACATAGTGTTATAGTGGGGATTTTGCAATGCCTTATTAGCATATTGTCCGAGAATTTTCATGAGGTTTTTGAATATTAGAGTTTAGTGGACAAGCAATTTGAGAACCGATATTCAGAATCAAACTTTGAGATAATTAACATCACAAAAGTGGTTTTTTGGGAATGGGAAGTGTCTAGAGTGGTGTCTCATGTGCTTAGTTGATCCTTGGGAGAGGATAGGTGGCTAATGAAGCCAACAAATATATCAATCCAATAGAAATATAATAGGAAACACAAACTCTTTCATGGGGTGTTTAAGGGTAAAAAATATTGAACCCCCCAAAATGTTAATAGGGGAATCCACCCTTCATTCCTTGTTTAATTTCACCCAGTCCAGATGGCATCCCCTCTTCCTCCCTTCCTTCCCAGTTGTCTTTTGGTAGGATTTTGTGGAAATTTCACAATGGATTAAAGGTGCATGCTTCCTCATATCTATCCATTTTTCCTCTATAACCATTTTGATTTGGGCAATTCTTATTTTGGGTTTAAAAGTAAATAATCATAATAGAATGGTCAAATCAATTGATTCCTTAAGAATTTCCATGAAAACTGGATAGAGGACATCCCATGAAAATCTCTTCCTATCATCATTCATTATTTCATATGTCATATGTCATGTCATCGATTTATGTATTATTTCCCATTAAAATTAAATTAAATTTATTATGGAAATAATTTGAATACATATTTCTTGGAATATATAGGTAACATGGCTATGTTTCTGGCCTCCCATGTTTTATAGTACTTTTTTTTAGTACCGGGTGAGTTTTCATTGGATGTTCCAATAATATTAATTTTTTTAGTTAATGTTAAATGGGAAAATAATTTATTTGGGTGTCAATGATTTATATCTATTATCCAATGGTTGGTGTGGATTTGGTGGGTCTTGGATGGAACTCATAATTTTTTTTGATAGTTAATAGCCCTTGGAAATAAATTGGGAATCATTAGTTGGGGGAGGTGGCCTCATATACACACCCTGTAGTTTATGTATTTGAGTATTTGCATTATGTCATGTTTTCTCACCACTATTAGGTTATCTACCTCTTTGTTAAATAAAATTTTAAAATAACTAAATTAACATCCAAATTTATTATTAAATTAATTGTCAATTTATTAATTTGTGAAGATTATGGATGGGTTGAAAAGGGTGTATAGGGAAATTGTGGGACCATGGACTTTGGATGGTAACCACATCCACGTATGGTAAACATATTAAATGATTAAATTATGATTCTTCATGATATTTATACCCCTTTAGAAGTGTTTCTGGTCTTGGTATGATCCAGTAGACCTTAATTAAGAGTTGATGGACACCTCTTTATAGAGTTGTGGAGTGACATGGGAAGGATGACCCTAGTAGACCTCGTGAGAACCCATGAGGTATTTTTAGCCTAGTAAAATATAAAATAGGAAAAATTTCTTGTGTTAAGTGAGAAAAACGATCTATGATGACCTTTTTTATAGGTCATGAATCATATCCTCTAACCTTTGTCTTTGTGGTGTGGTTTGGGTGTCCTGTGAGGCTGTTTTCTATTTATAACACTGCTAAGGGGTGTAACAACCCCCATGAGATAGGTTATTCCCCAAGTGATATGTTTGAGACTGAGGACCCCTAGTAGGATTCCTCCACCCATATAATGACCTATATAACCCAAGGAGGGTGCCTCGCCCATGATGATACCTAAGAGGCCTAGTGGGTGCCCCTATGATGGTGACCCCAGTGAAAGGGTTTGTTTGGGTTTGAGAAGTGATAATGGGATTGGGAGTTTATCCATATTTTGTTATGGTTTTTATGTTGTTTTACTTTTGGGGTGTGTGACTACCCAATTGAGTTTCATATTATCTAGTTCATGATCTTGATGAAATGATACTAGAAAATACATATAAGGGAAGTATTTATATATATATATAGTTAATGGTCATATGGGATGTATTTTATTTATGTATGGTAAAATTTCTATAGGGTTTATCTTTATCTATATATATAAAACAACATTGGGGAGTTCTATGTTAACATTGGGTGGGATAATTCCCTTAAGGCTGTATGTGTTACCTTTAGATAAGAAAACTACCATAGGGGGGTCTGTGATACTAATTGGAATAATACCTTGGTTTAAAAAATTCTTGTAAGGGATGTATATGATAGTAGTAATGGGGATGTTGTGGATTTGGATAAAGGGATGATCTTATATAATATGATGGAGAATTATAAGATCATTAACAAGTTCTATGATACACTATATATATACATGGGAGACCCAAGTTTGTTGTATGGTTTGGTATGGTCATCCTAACATGCTTAGAGACACTCAGCCATTGGTTAAAGAAGGTATGGTCAATCAAGGTCACACACCTAAGGAACAAAGACATACATTTTTTTATTTATTTTTAGTTGTTATTTATTAATCTGAGCATGTCACATTCATGTATCATTGTATTTACTATTTATGTATAGGAACGAATTGGTTGTTCCCACCGAGTCTTGTACTCTCACACTATTCAGGTGCCCACTAGTGGCCCACACTTATTGTAGAAATGTTTTAGTTGAGGATGGTTTTCTTGATTGATTAATATAGCTTAGATGATATTAGGTTATCTAGGTTGTGGTTTGGCTCAGTGACATTATAGGGAATAATTTTATTTTATTTTATTTTAACTGTAATGTATATGTGATTGGATTGTTTAGTGGGAAATCATTATAATATGACTGAATTCCCTAAATATTTACTTTTATTATAAGTTCTGTTTATTTATTTATTTGAATTATGGTGGTTTTTTTTATTCAGGGATATCTATTTGTGATTTTTATCATTCATATTAGGGGTATCACCTCCCCATTATACCTCCTTAGACACCCACTGCAAATCAGTAGCCTCTAGAGTTTGAGGAGGGGTTCTAGAGGTATAGAAATCACCATAGATTTAGGAACTGATTAGTGGTTCAGGGTAGTGATACTTAATGAAAAAGTTCTTCTTGTTTTTTCTTTACATTTTCATTTGGCCTATTCTTCATGATCAGGTTGTTCTTGTTGTTCAATTTCAGAACTATCTCTTCCTTCTTATTTACTAATCGGTCAATTTTATTCCAACTCTAGTGTGTTCATGGGATTGATTTCCTATAAAATTATTATTGTTATCATATTCATATTTTTCCTTTGATTAGTTAATATTTAGGCTGGCAGTTTTCATCTGTATTTGGACAAAAATTTAATCAAACTGCTAAACTAATTCTTCAACTCCTCTATTTTAGTCCTCAATATTTGAACTCTAGGTTAATTATTATACTATTTTAGTGGTGTTTCCCTGGTACATGGATTCTAATAGGGTATCATTTTATATAAATGAGGTTTTTGTTGTATGGGTTAGTTGTAGGTATATTTGAAGGTTTTCTGTAATGGTGGTGGGTGTTGGTATTAGTGGTTTTGTTCTTATAATGGGGGATAATTTGGATACTATTATTTGAGGTGGGTCTATCCTAGTTTTTCTAGTTTTCAAATACATATTGAACATGGTTATGATACCTTAATCATTAGTTTATTTGAAATTCTCTTGGGTAAAATGTTGTTTCAAAACTCTATATTTCTTTCACATCACCACACTGGTTAGTGAAATTATTAGGTGATTAGAGTAAACTACATACCTTAGTTGGTTCTTGTTGTTCACATATTTTCTTTAAATCCATTTGTCTCACCAAATTGGTTATATTTTGTGTTGAATTTTCATAATTTTTAAGAAATATTTTCAATCAAGACTTTTTATTTTTCTAGTGACATTTCAATCAGATATCATTTGGATGATAAATCAAAAAACATCTATTAATATTGACCTATAAGTGATAAAATAACATAAAGAAGTGGTTCCATACTATAGCTTTATGGGGATAACTGGAAAAAATATTTTTGAATATCTTTTTGTACTCATAAACAGTTTATCTTTATAATTTCATAATGGAATTACTCTACTTAATAACATATATTATCCATTGGGTGGGAAGAAATCTTTTCATGAAGTATAATTTAAGATCATCTAAATCATGGACTTCTCTGAGTTTTAGATTTTATAACCATTATTTTTCACCTCCTTTAAGTGTGGAGGAAAATAAACTCCACAACACTTATTACTCAACCACTCCTTCGGGTTTCAAAGTATATCTGACATATTTTAATGCTTGTATGTGTTTTTTGATGTCTTCACTTGTAAGATCATGAATTGTGGGAAACACATAGATCAAATCAAATTTTAATTCATTGTCATTTGTTAAATCGTTCATAACGATATTTTTATGTTAATTATAAAATTGAGGTTTAATATGGTCTCTGAGTTTGTAGTTTGGATTATCATCCATGATGACAAACATTGAATGAAATCTTGAGTTTTCACTTGAGTCTATAGGATAAATTTATTCAACTCATATTTGAAAATTTAAGATTCATAATTTGCTCCAAGTCTTTTCAATTATAGGGTCAAAATTAAATTAAGGTTAAGGTAATGTCATCAAATTTTAAAATCAGTTTTTATGTAAATTCCTCCTTGGTGATGATGCTATGTTTTTTAACACACACATTTCATGGTCTATGGAAAAAGAAATTTATTACCTAGGATAAATGAAGAATTATTAGAAACCATGGGATGTATCCTTGAGATGATTGGATAAGAATTTGGAGTCACTTGTTGAATAGTTGAAAAGGGGGAATTGTTTTAATTTGGTGATTTTCTAAAAATAATGCATGTAATTGAAATTAGTGTTTTAAAATAATAAATGATAAGTGGTAATGGGTTAAGGTCATATTTCCTCTTAAAATGTTATCATAGTACTAAAATTGTTTTGCTTCTCTCCTTGTTAATTGATTAGATAAAAATTACTCTATTGATTTATCAAAACACCTTAGACAGAAGGATATTGTGGACATTGACCTAAAAATAATATCTTCTTTTCAATGTAACACCCAATGATTTTATGATATATTTCCCCTTAAATGAATTTAATTTCTTTAATATCTTAACTTATACATGAAAAAGGGTATAAAAATAAAAAAAAATTATTTAAATATTATTATGTGATAGTTATATAATTTTTAGAAATCCTAATGTAAATATTAATTGAGGTTTATTTCTTAGATCTTTAAAAATAATAATTATTTTCAGTGAGTAGTGAAAAATATTGTTTTCTGTGAAATTGTAATTTATTTTCATTAAATAAAATAATAAAAAAGATTTATTCTATTTTTATTTTATATTAATGTCATATAAGACAAATTGGAATTAAAATAATAAAATTAATTTCATTAGGATCATATTTTTACATGATTTTGATATAAGTCAATTTTTAGGCATAAAATGCATTTTTCTGGAAAACTGATTTTCATCACATTTTTCAAGTTAATTTTTTAATTATGTTTTGAAAATTATAGGATTTGAATTTCATAAAATGGATTCCAAATTTGGAATCATGAGTTTTGAATTTTTGAAATAGGTCCCTTTTATTTCTAGGAATTATGAATAGTAAAAGTGAAAAAAATTATCACCTCAAGGTGATTGGGTTGAAAAATAATTTTATAAGACATTAAAAATTCATCTAATCACTGAATTATTTTTATTTGATGAGATTAATTCAAAAATGGCCATCCTAACTTTCAAAATATGTCATTTTTGTTCCATTTTCTTTTGATCAAGACATTTTTATTATTTTAAGTAAGAAAAATAAAAAAGGTCTCTCTCTTGCCTTCTAAATTTTTATTATAAGTTCATATATGGATAAAAATAAGTTTACGTTTGATATTAAAGGTTATTTTCTGAAAAATGAAACTATTTTTTATTGATAATTTATTTATAATTTTTATTGATTATGTAATTTCCTTAAAACCTTATACAACACTGATATAGTACAAGTTCTAGTAGTGGAAAATCAGATAAAATAATATCAAAAACATTAAAACTAATGGTTTTGGGATGAATTATAGTTAAAAAAGAAATTTATAGAAAACAATAATGTATTATTATTGGTTATAAAGACTATATTGAAATTCAATATTTTTCATGATGTATTTAATGTAAAATTAAATTAATAGTGACAAAAATGGAATTACTGATATTTTATATTAAAGAATAACTTTATTCAATTATTTAAAAATAATAAAAATATTAAAAGAGGAAAAGTATGATCATTAATGGTCATTTCATACCTTGGCCATTTCTGAGAAATATTTTGACTTATAATTAAAATGACAACCCTTTAAGATTGAAATATCTGTTTCTGTGGTTAAGGATAAAATCGGTTAATGAATACGTCAAACAAAAAATAAGGTTTAAAATACCACTTAAACATGTTCAAATTATATTTATTCAAGGTATTTCAATCATATACCAATATATATTGTAAATCCATTCCATTTGGTTCCACTTAATTCCATGTGTTTCCTTTCATTCACTATGAAAAGGAACCATCACTCATATCTTATATACACCACCTAGAGATTCTAATCTCAAGAAAAACCTAAAAAACACTTATAAACATCCTTATCCATCTTTTATATGTTCTGATATTCAAAAATACCAACCCTATATTCCTTAAGAGGATATCTAAAGGATCTCTTTCACAGAATAAGAAATCATATTCACTAATCACTTTCATTTTTCTTCTTTGTTTAACATATTCAATTATGTACTAAACATTAAAATATAATACTACCAATATATCCCATGTAAATATATTTAATTATGTTTATGGTGTAATATTTATTTCGTATCGTTCTCTATCAAATGGGAAACAAAACCATGGCTTATGTGTACTGTGGACTACCAATGCGTGAACTGATATAATTTGTTTTCTGTTACCACCTCACATTAATTGTAATTATCATAGAACTAATGAATATACATTATAATTATTAAATAATTATACTTCATTATGTATAATATTTCATGTCATTTATTACTCATCGATAAGTTAAATAATGATAACATCGCTCATGCGTACGTACGGCCTACCATATTCACAAAGTGATGTAATTTATTTTTCATTAATTTTTCTCATAGATAATTTTAAATATTTATATAATTAATATTTATTATTTTATATCATTATTAAAATTTGGAAGATGATATAACCATGATCAAGATACAGGGACCATAACTTTCAAATCTAAACATACATGAAAAAACAGTGCAGTTAACACCCAAAATGATAATAATAAATGATTATTAACAAAATTGTTATAAGATCTTATAAATGGATCATATATGATAATATAGATATTTATATCATTCTAGTATGTAATTATAATAAATATAAAATATTATACCAGAGGTTAAAATGTCTTACTATGGAAGCCAAACTTAAAGGATTTCATCTCAATTTTCACTCCATTGACACATATTTGGTATTGTGCAGCTATTTATTTTATATTCTATGTATAATTATCAATTTTTTGACATAAATATTTATTTTTTATTTTTTTATTAAATTTTAAGTTCATGTTCTAAGTTTCAAGGGTTTGTAATTTAAAAGTTACCAAAGAGGTAAGAATTTAGTTTACAATATCATTTTTTGGGGAGTGCTCTTATTATAATTGAATGAATCCTATAATATAACCTTTATAAAATTTATATATTTTATTATAATCTATAGACTTAAGGAGTTTCCATGTTTTTTTGCAACTTTTTGCTCTTTTTTGACATGAATCAAGTGATGTAATGTTGAAAATAAAAGTCAATATTATTTCTCTTTTAATATGATATATTTTATTCTATGTCTATACATTTAAAAATTAAATTAAAAAATTATTATTTATTCACTAAAACATTTATTGAGAAAATTTTATGTTATACTTGAATTTTTAAATGGATTTAAAGGAGTCTTTCTCATATTTTATTAAAGGTTCATTTTTTACTTTTTTTACAAAAATTTAAAAGGAATTTTTCCTTTTAATGTATAAAACATTAATACATTTTCACACCAACATAACTATTTTACAACATTTAACTTATTTTATATGTTTTCAATGGTATTACAATGAGCATCGTTTAATGAAAAAAAAATTAAAATTTCTATATTATATTTTGTTATATTCTTAAAAGTAGTTGATTTTAATATGAAATTACATCTCTAATGAATTGATGGTTATATTTTATCTCTTATTAATTTTATAGTTATTAACATTATCTTGATAAATTGAATTTCTTGAGATAATTTTTTATTAGTAATTACGTTTCACTTAGATATCCATATTTTTTTATCATGAATATTATTATTGCCTAAACATTATACCATTCCAATATATGGTGATTTTTTATAAATGTTATTTGACTGACTAAGGATATTATAATATTCTTTATTCTTTACTAAATATAGATATTTATTGGAAAGGAAAGTTATTTATAAATTAAATTGATCAATAAATATTTGAGGAATTTATTATACAAGAAGTGATGGTTGGGAACTTGAATTACATAGGCCCTAAATACATTAACATATCTCATGAGACATATTAATTGGAAAAACATATTAAATGAGTTTTTTTGTATAACTACCAATTGATTAAACTATCTTGGAATAAGATCTTGACTGTAAGATATCATGATTCCAAAAATCATGATGTATAACATTAATAATTTCCTTAATTGGGAATTAAATTATTATTATCCATGATATTTCTATATTAATATTATACATGGATGTATGACTTGTTCATTTATTCATTAAATGAAACATGTTTTCAGTTATTTACCTTTCTATATTAATTAGGACTTATTTATTCAAGATAGATTCAATTTTACATAACCCTTACATAACATATGAGCTCACCATTTATTTTTTTTACATTCCCTACTATATGTAGTAGTATATTTAGAATAATGTCAAGGACGCACGAATTTTTATTATGATACGTTTTCTTATATTTCCAATGTATTATGGGAATCATCAATGTATCTAGTTCTTCAAAACAAGTAAACTGTTTGGTTTTTATAATCAAACTCCATTTCATGTGTATATGAATGTTATAAACCTACTCCCAAAAAACCAAGGAAAAACATAATTGGTTGTTAGTGTTCTTGGGAAATATCATAGTAACCTAAAACCCCTACAAACATGAAAATTACTTATAAAAAACCACCTCTTAATGAAACATATTCCTTTCAGAAAAAAAACACCATTAGTAGGGAGATTATATATTATCATCCATGTAATAATATCCTAAAATTTCAAAACTATAAACATCATTGTATTCGAAGAATTAAATATTCAGTAGAAATAAAAATAAATTAATTTGAAAAGATATTTTATTTAATAATTCATGAGTAATAAAAACTTACAAAGGAAAACTTTCCCTTTGCTAATCACATGTAATATTACCCCACTATTCAATGTGAAATAGTGATGAAAGGGGAAGGATGAGGAATTATGAAATTGAAGAAAATATAAAATAAAACAAGATAGGAATGTGGTGGTAGATTCTATAACGTGAACTCCAGACCAGTTCTCAGGGATCCCTTATCCAACATTCCTCTATTTTATATTATTGAGTCATGTCCCCCTTCGATTTCATCGAGTCTAACCTATATGATCCTATCCTTTTTGAAATATTTATTCTTTCCTTTTTTAATTAGATCGTTCCTTGTTCATGATTTTATCATCTACGAAACATGTATCCTTATTTCATTTGTGTCATTGAAATATTATACATTATTAGATCTATGTGGTAACATCCTATTGATAAGATCCATAAAAATTCTATATATGTATGTTTTGTTATAAATTATATGTGAGTTTCATGAGGACTTCATGTGAAATGTTTTTTATTATTATAAGTTGACTTTTCATAACATGTTGGATTGACTATATGGTGAAACGGCATGGAATGATCATGATGTATGAATGAATAGGTGAAAGATAAGTAATGATGTGTAAGGAAAATTATTGTGTGGTAGGTTCAACATATTGTTGATTAGATGGTCATGTGGTTTGTGTATCACATAAATGGTCAATCAAGCTTATACATATGGTTGATTTTAAATGTTATAGTTTTTTAGATTTCATGTGTGCTCAGTTCAATACTTTGAAAATTTTTATCTTTGTTATATGGCTTGAATGTGTAGTCAATCCTCACATAGTTAGTTGAATACCTTGAAGACGATAGAGTGAACATGTGGTCTTACAAATTAATATATGGACGATTATGAACTTATTTTTATTTTTAATATCTTCTTGTGGTTGATGGTTCACCCACATGGTAAAAAAAGTTACCACATAATAGTTTCTCTTTACAATTGGTCATGAAATTTTTGAAATTTATAGCCATAGTCCGATGTTTATAACATTCAAAAAACTCCCAAATCATCTTTGATTTCATGAAAATATCTTACAACCACCTAAAAAATTTGTAAATTGATATATATTAAATGTATTTAGTTACTCTAATAATTTTTAGATATGAAATAAAAAATAAAAACATGTTTTAATCCCACACTAATTATTGAAACACTCCTATAATTTAAACATTTGAAAATATCATAGTAAATAAAAAAATGGTAGGATTAAAACCATAAAAATATTCAATGAAATATTTGAAAGTATTGGATATAAAAAATAAAACATACCCCTATTATCGTGCCTCCCATCAGCCTTGTGACTCCCACCAAAGTCCATGTCACACCCTTTTCTACCATTAATTAGAAAATAGGGAAGAAAAACTATATTTTATCTCACAAATGGATCTATTCCATGTGTATTTTAAAATGGTACATTCTAAAGGTAATTCAACATCTTTTTTCCCCAAGATCACCCATCATTAGAAAAAAAACCTCCATATTATTGCATCCTCACACATTACCCTATACCCATTGAATCCTCCCTTTGTTTCATAAACTACTTGCCAAAAAACCTTATGATGTCTTCTATAACTTCTTTTTTAAAAGTGAACTATTTTTCGACAGTCCCTTATGTAGCTTTCTCAATGTCTCCATCCTTGTATCTAACATATTCTTTTATGTATATATTTATTCTTATCTACATATCTATATTTAGATAATACTTATTCTATGATTCTCCTATTACACCTGTTTCTTGTTTCTACCTTGATAGATATACACCATTGAACTAACACAATTGAAATGAAGAATGATTTTGGGTATTTTATTTTAAAACCATTTCACTCAACCTTTTGTTTCTTAGAGTCATAATCCATTTCATCTAGACTTTTGGTTTTTCTATTTTGGTATTGTTTCACCTGGCCTTTTGGGTTCTCTAGTTAAGTGTTGCTTTACCTGACCATTTGGGTCTACTATTCAAGAACCATTATACTGAGCCATTTCATGTCCTTTAATTGTCTATCAATTAATCCAAAATCATTAATAAATTTTCATTCTTAATATATGAAATTTTTTGTTGTCAAATTTTTTTAGTGGATCGTTGGAAAAAATTGTGTTTTGATAATTAAAAAGTATTAATTTTTTCCTTTAAAAGTCGTTATAATTTTAATTATGTAAAGTATGATTAATCATGATAATATCATAATATTTATTTAATTATTTTTTTAGTTTTTTAGTATTTATAATTCATAACATGTAATACAATATTTTTGATATATTCCTAGGAAAAATAATTCATTTGAGATCTTATAAAGTAATTTTATTTATTCTGGAACAAATATTTTGAAAATCATAAAATTGAAAGTTTAGAAAATTTTGGAACATACCGCATGGAATTAAACTGACTAAGTAACCTGGCAGTGTTACCTGACCACATGAAAAAAATGTACAGACTGTATAAGAGTCAACTAACTATGTCATCTAACCACATAAAAAATTTACTCCTCATATGGGAGTCAACTAGCTTTGTCACCTGACTATGTAAAACCACCACATGAACATCAAATACTGACTGTGTGGGAGTAAACTGATTGTGTCCTAGGACTGTGTTTCCTGGCCATAGAACCTATCATGATTAGAATTATCTTCTATATTTTGACTATAACTAGGGAAACAGAACTCCAATTTAAGTGATTAATTTTTTTTAAATATATAAAAATTATCAACTTCTCATTATAATAAATTTAAATTGGTATCAATATATATATATAAAAAATATATATTGAAGTCACTATATGATTCTAGTTATAAACTGATAGTTTTTCAAAATAATTATTCTATTATATTTTAATGATAACATGATATGTAGAAGTCATATTTAAGGTGAACATTGATTATATGGAAATATAAATAAATAGTATAAATATTATTGAACTATATATAAGCTTATTATTATTCTTTGAAGTTCTATTTTAAATATAAAAAGTTATATGTTATGTTTTCTACAAATTTCATAAATCGATAATGTGAAATCATACATATGAATTTCATTATATAGATTATACTATGTAGATTCTACTATATAGGTTCACTTAACTGAATCCCCTAAATAATTATCCTACATGAAACCCATATGAGTAATTACTTATATTGTGTTTTTTCTACAGACTATTGTAGCATATAAAAATTTCGTCTTTTTTACATAACATCCCACTTTTCCATTTGTTGACGGTTTATTATGGAAATATTTAATGTTTTATTTTTTATATGAATACATATTATTTATTTAAAATCCATTAAAATATTTTTAAATTGTTTTATTGAATTATTATCACATGGGTAGATGTTTATCATTTATTTCATAGGAAAATCTGAGTTCCGCATTAAATGTTGTTCGAATGGAAATCATTTATCTTCTAGGTTTTAGGAGAATTATCCAAGGTACATTAATGTTGATTATAATTATTCATCATCACTATATTAATTACACTAATGGGTTATAATTATACAATAATAATTTAATCTTACATGTTAATGATTTGACACATGTGAGTATGCTTTGCATGTGCTTTTAAAAAATGAAATTGTACTTTTTATAGTGAAAAAGAAATATTAATGTGATTTTGGATTAGAATATTGTCTGCATATATGAACTCAATATATGAATTTTTACATATATGAATAAAATACATGAGTCTCAGGACATTAATGAAACTATACAAGGAATAAAAACTTTTATGATTTCCTATTTCTCTCAACTATACATTAATTGCTTTATCTTTTGCAATTGGAGAGGTCATTACTGCTTCAACACTCTAGAACTAAATTTGTACAACTGGTTCTTTGGTTTAAATTCTTCTTATCATATTTGTTTATGAATTTGCAACTATTTATTCTAACCCTTAAAAGGAATTATTTTGGGATGTGACTCCCAATAAATTGTTAGGTATTAAGTTGTTCCTCTAGGGGAAAAAGGAGGGTTGTTTGGGTTATGCCTCTGGGTAGAAATTTTTAGGTTTGTCTTGGGTTTAAGCCTATATGGGAAAATTGTTTTGTAATCGGGTTGTGACTCCAGGTAGAAAAACGTCATTGTAAGATTCCATTATATTGGTTATAGTAGGTTTCATTACTCTCAGTTCATGAGATGGGTGAAGAGTATATGTAAGATCATTTAGATCAGAACTACTATAAAAAATATCATGTGTTCTTTTTCATTTATTTTTCACCGCAATAACATAATAACCCTGATATAACCGAAAAATTCATTAATCAACTTCATAAAGCCAATTCAGGCCCCTCTTGGATATATTTTTATATTTACTCTAGACCAACCATTAGTACCAAATGAGGAACTCTATATATATATAAATATATATATATATATTATTTAGGCTAAAATTTATAACATATCAATAAAGGGTAAAAGAACATTTTTTAGATATAACGAACAAGTTTTAATGATGGATGAATATCTCAAAAACAACTTCATTTTGATGGTACTGATTATGGATATTTGATTTCTCAGATGGAATATTTCTCGAAGAAAAATGGAATTGATCAATGGAAAGTCATGGTAATGACATAAAATATACCTGAAGGTGAGCCTAAATCACTGTTTGTAAATTATGTGGTAAAGTATGTACTAAATTACAAGGTGATGAATATCTTTTCCCATCCAATAAATATGATTGTTAATAGTCACATTTCATCATGTAAAATTTCTCTTCACAGTTGGAAAATTATTTAGGATACACATCTTGGTATTGATAAACATATTAGAACTAGGTTGGGTATATTGAGAGGTGAATATTATGAATTTAAAATGGGTGAAGATAAAATTTTAAATTAAATGTTATATATATTCTCTAGTATTGTAAATCTTCCGAGTTATTTTTGGAGAAAATCTTGAAAATCATGTCCTTTTTGAAAGAGTTCATAGTATAATTCCTATGAAATGTAAGGCCAACAATGTAGCTATATTTGAATGTTATAATTTCAAATAATATACTCTTGATGATCTGATTGGATGATTATTACACTATGAGTTAGAACTAATAACTCTTACTAAAGAAGATAATTCAAAGGATAAGGGAATTTATTTTAAATTGAATGTAACTACTAACTCTATTGATTCTATGTTAGAGTGTAGTAGGAGGAATTATATAAATTATATTAAAAATGGTGGATATAAAAGGAAGAAATGATACTCTAGGATATCATTAAAAGACTATCCCAGGATGATCAAAAGGAGAAGAATAAAGGTAATTTCATTTCAAATTATATAGAAGATGTAATTTTTTGAGTGTAGGGAAAATGGGAAGATCAAACTCGATTTCACAAGCATAAATAATGAAAAGAATAATATAATGAAATATAAGATTTAAATTGAAGTAAATTCATATCGGATGGACTTTTACAGAGGATTTGAGTTCCCCATAAAAATTTGGTTTTAAAAAAGATATTGAAAAATCATGTTTGATGTATTATCCAAATCGATTAAGTTATACTACTCATTATTAATCTTCTGAATCAAATTTAAAAAACCTAGTGCTAAGGAATTAAATTAATATGTTTTTAGAATTTAATATAAAGGTGAAAAAGTTACTAGTTAATACTTGAATCAAAAAATACAACATAAGGATTTTCTTAACGAAACTAAAAATTTGAAATCCATCTAGGATGATAAAAATTGTGCTCATACATATCTGAAATTTTTTTAAGAAAATATGAAAAATCAATTTTTTGAAATTGATATATTAAAAAATGAAGATGATTCAACATCAGAATCTCATGAATTTGAAATAATGAATTTTAATACCATTATAAAAGACAACAATCTAATCAAAAATTATATTGAAATTTAAAAATCAAATATCTCATTTTTTGTTTGAGGTAGGGAAAAATTTGATAAAATGTTTAGTTTCAATAAAAATTATAATAGGATATGTGTTCTTGGTAATGATAATAGTTCACCAAAAATGTACAAGACATTCATTTTTAAAATATGTAATTTAAATTAATCTGTTTCTACTTGTTTTAGATTTCATATTAAAGATCATTATACTAATTAATGTTCCTTTATATTTCCAAAATCATTTATACATACTAATTATTTAATTTCTAAATCGTTTTCTTCTCGAATTCTTATAAACTAATGTTTGAAATCGGTTTGGGTTCCCAAAAATTCATTTGATAAACCCATCAGACCTAAATATCCATGGGTATCAATGAACTATTAAATTTATTTTTATAGGCACTATGTCTTGGAAGCATCAAAAATTGATGTTTGGTACATGGACGTTGAATGATCAAGGAACATGACCTATGGAATTTATCTATTTCTATATTTTAATCATTTTCATATAGGTAATGTTACCTTTGGTGATAATTTGAACGGAAATGTAAAAGGTTTTGGTGAGGCTAGAATTTATTATTATGTTATTATTTATAATGTCTTATGTATTGGGGTTTTGAAACATTATTTAATAGGAATTAGTGAGATATGTTATGATGGGATTTTTATAAAATTTAAAAATGATAAATTCATTGTGTCTTAGGATAAATATATTTTGTTTTTTGAGAATAAAAAATAAAAAATTTATTCAGTTAATATTTCTGAATTAAACAATCAAAATGTCAAAGGCAGAAATGTTGTACAATCTTATAATATTTTATCACATTGGAGGATGGGAAATGATAATTTCAGGTTTATGAATAATATTTTCATTAACCAAACTATTTTGAAGTTACCAAAATTGAAATTGTATAACACCTTTTCCTGTGACACATTCTTCAATGGTAAACCAAAATAATTGTTTAAATCTAGTTACAGATGTAACAGTCGTAAGAACTACAGATCTCATTCAGTTATATTTTTTTGGACGTATTAAAATTTATATTTTAGGGGAAATTTTGTATTGTCTTTTTATTATAGATGATTTTACAAGGTACACATCGTTTTACTTTCTTATACATTAATTATAATCATTATTTAAAGTTAATTTATTTTTGTAAATTAGTCTAGAATAATAACGGTAGTTTAATTAAGTTAGTTAGAAGTGATCATGGTCATAAATTCAATAATTTGTAATTTATTTATTTTTGTGAAGAAAATAGGTATGTTCAAAAAAATTCATCCCCTGTGACACCACAAAAAAATAATGTAGTAGAGAAAGAAATCAAACACTTCCAAAAATTGTTACAACCATGATAAATGAGGTTAAATTGCCTAAATATTTCTGGGTAGAAGCTATGAATACATCATAATATGATTCTAATAGAATAATTTTAATACCATTAATGAAAAAGGTGCCTTATGAACTTCTGAAGGGTTGAAAACTAAAAATTGGTTATTTTAGTGTTTTTTGATGTATGTTTTTTATTAATAATAATAAGGATACATTATATAAATTGGATTCTAATTATGATGAAGGTATTTTCTTAGGATATTCAAACAATTTCACAAAATATATAGTTTGTATTATAAAATCTATTATGAATGTCTGTACTTATCATGAGTTTATTTCTTATATTGTACTAAAGAATATATATTAATATTTAGATGAATCTAATTGGATTTTTGAAATTCAAGGTGAATTAAATTAGTTTACTTGACATTATGTGTGGACATTGGTTGTTCCACCAGAATATTCTCATGTAATTGGAACAAGTTGTCTCTTTAGTAATAATCTCAATGAATATAGAAATATAGTTAATAATAAAGATTTAATAGTTTTACAAGTATATTCTCAAGAGGAATTCATTGATTTTGAAGATTATTTTTTATCTTTTTCCACTTTATAAGAAATTATAATATTATTATCATATGATTCTTTTCATGGATTAAAATTATTTTAAGTGGATGCCAAAACTGATTTTCTAAATGGTTGTATTTCTGAATAAGTGTATGTTATAAATCCCCCTTTTTTAAAATGATAATTATCCTAATTATATTTTTAATCTACCAGAGATATTTAATGTTTTAAAACAATATCCTCCAGCTTATTATAAATGGATAACTAGTTTTCTTTTGAAAAACAATTTTGAGAAAGTAAAGGTTGATCCTACCCTATTTATTAAGAAGTTTTGTAATTATATTTTTATTGTAAAAATATATATTGATGATATTATATTTTAATCATCAAATAAACATATTTGTAATGAATTATCAAAAATTTTGATTTTTGAATTTTATATGTGTATAATGAGGGAATTAAAATTCATCCTTGGTATAAATGTTTTTTAAAGAAATGATGATTTTACGCTATCTAAATCTATGTGTGCTATAGAATATGTGAATAAATTTTGTTTATAATATTATAAAAGTGTAAATACTACCTTGAGTTCTACATTAATGTTATATTTAGATAAATATTCAAAATCATTTGATGTTAAAACCTATGGATTAATGATTGGTCGTTTATTATATTTAACTTATTCAAGGCTAGATTTAATGTTTTTAGTTGTTATGTTCTTTGATATAAAAGTGATCATATGGAATGCCACATTTAATATGTTAAAAGTATCATTATATATTTTAAATGTTCTTTGAATCATAGTTTATTTTATCATTCTAGAACTAACTCTGATTTGTTTAGTTATTCTGATTCTTATTTTGGTGTTTGAAAGATAGATTGAAAAATCACTTTAAGTGTGTGAAATTTAGTTGGTAAATATTTAGTTTAATGGGATTCCAAGAAACAAAAATCCATTTCAATTTCAACTATCAAATATTAATATATATTTCTTTTATCATGTTGTGATCAATACTTTTGGATTAATAAAACACTTTTTGATTTTGGTTCTTAATTTGGTTAGATTACTATTTTTATATTATAATTCTACAATGTATATTTCCAAAAAACCTATAAAACAATATAGAACTAATCATGTTGATGTAAAATACTATTATCTTATAGATTAGGTTAAAAATGGAAATATATTTTTGGAATTTATTTCTATTGAAAACCAACTACTTATATGATTACTAATACCAAATACATTATTGTGTTTGAGAAAATAGAGTTTGAACTTGATTTAATGGAGATTTAAATTAACATGGCCTGAATTTAGGGGGAGTTTAGGTTTTTTTATATGATGAAATTTTCATATTTACATGAAATATTTGAAATCTGAAATCAATTTATTATATTAATTTTACTTATTTTTTGTAAATATTTTTCATTATATTTCTATTTTGAGACGTATCAAACATACTAGATAATTTTATTTTAATTTATAAACTTATATATCGCATAAATTTGTATTTTATGACGGGGTTTTCATTAATTTTTAAAAATTCTACTCGTTGAACAATGGATTCGTGGAACCTGTTTTAAAAATCGAAGGTTTTTTAGTGGATCCTTGTTATTTGTTTTGAAATATAACTATTTAATAAATGTATGAAATACATTGTTTCTTTTAAAAAATATTTTTTTATTAAAAGGGTTTATATTAAATATTGAATTATTCTACTACAACATTATCATTTTTATATTTTAGAAAAGGGTGATATTCTCTTGACTTTATTCATTAGTTTTTTAATAATTAAAATGTGTAGAATTTTTAGTGGATCTTTGATCCACATTATGTCATGATAATTAGAAAAGTTTTATTGATTTTTCATTCAAAATTATTAATAATTTGAATTATTTAAATTATTATTAACCATGGTGATATCATAAAATTTATTTTCATAAAAAAAATTAATTCATAAATCTCATAATATCTACTAAATGTTTCATAAAGATTTCCTAGGAAAAATAAGTCATTTGAGACCTTATAAATACATTTTAATTAGTCAAGAACTGAAATTTAGAGAAGTATAGAAATTAAAAATGTGGAAAATTATGGATCCTACCTTATTGGAGTGAATAGACTGTGTCAGTTGACCATGTTAACCTATCGCATGAACAAAATGTATTGATTGTATGGGAGTAAACTGACTATGTCACCTGACTGTAGGAACATAATTTACTGACCCTATGAGAGTTAACTGACCGAGTCACTTGATCGAATGAAAAAAAATTATTGACCATGTGGGATTCAAAAAATCATGTCACCTGAATATGTCAACATACCCCATGAAAAAAAATGTACTGATCTTTTGGGATTCAACTGATTGTGTCACCTGGCTATGTCAACATAACATGGAACCAACTGTGAATAAATATATCTTCTTTATTTTGAATATAACATTTGATACAAAACTCAAAATAAAGTTGTGATTTTTGTGTTATAAATATAGAAAATATATCTATATTTAATTAAAATAAATAAAAATTTGAATCATTATCTATATATATAGAAATGATATTTAATTCACTGAATCATTTTAGTTCAAATTTTTCAGTTTTCAAGAATAGTTATTCTACATTATTTTGATGATATCATGACCTGTAGATGTAAGACTAAGGTTATTATTGATTATATGAAAATATAATGAAATTATATAAATATAATTAAATTCGTTATAAGATGATTCTCATTTTTTAAGGACTATTTCATGTCTGATGCATTATAGGTTAATATGTATACAAATTTATAGAATCACATATACAAAATCATATATGTGAATTTCCATACTTATATGTCACTATGTAGATTCACCTATATAAATCCCCTACATAAATATTCTACATTAATCCCATATTAACATTCAAATCAATGGATTTTTGTTTTTCTATAGGATATTGTAAAATCTAGAAATATTCATTGTTCTACATAACATGTCACTTTTCTATTTGATGCACATCTCTGATGTATATATTTAGTGTTTTATTTTTTCAATAATTAATTTTCAATTATTTAGAATCCATTAAACTAATTTTTAATTATTTTTATCAAATTATTATCACATGGGTTGAATTTTAACATTTATTTCTTGGGAAAACATAAGTTCCACATTAAATGTTGTTTGAATGTGAATCATTTGTCTCAAATTATTTAGGGGAGTTTTCCAATGGAATTAAATTTTGATTATAATTATTCATTAATTATATATTAATTATACTAATGTTTTATCACTATATATCATGAATTTAATTTTATAGATTAATTATGTGAACCACACGAGTATGCTTTTCATGTGGATTTAATAAACAAATTGAATGTTGTATTGGGAAAGAGGAACAAAAATGGGCTTATAGTGATGAATATTTTTCATATAGATGAACATGATATATGGAGTTAGATATATCTATATCAAATACATGGGGCTAAGGAAATTCTTGAAATAGTACAAGGAGTTCAAACTTTGAAGATCACATACTCTCTCAACTAAACATTATGTGTTTGATCATTTAATGTTGTAGATTTAACTACTACATCGACAATGAAACACTAAATATATACATCTAGTTCTATGGTTCTAATTATTCTTATCATATTTCTATGTGCATAATTGTAATGGGTTGCACTACCCATTAAAACATAGTATTTTGTGTTATGAATCCAAATCAAATGTCTGGCATTGGGTTTGCCTTCAATTGAAAAAGGTTGGTTTTTTGTTGTTCCTCCAAGAAGATTGAGGAAGGTCTATTTTAGGTTTAATCCCCCATGGGGGAAAATGATTTTTAATTAGTTTGTGACTCCATTTGGGAAAAATTAATTGTAATATTATATTATATGAGTTATAGTGGGTGTCATCACTCTTAGTTCGTGAAGGGGATGAAGAGTAGATAAAGGATCGTTTTGATCCAAACTATAATAAAAATCACTTGTGTTATTATTCTTTTATTTTCTACTAAATTAACACAATAACATTGATATGTCCCTTAAATTGATTGATAAATTTTATAAAATCTAATGAACCACCCTCTTTGATATATTTTCATCTTAACTCTTGACAAAAAATATTTCCATCAGTATAAATAGTTCTTTTTTAATCATTTATATCATGCAGAGTGTACATAAAAGAGAATAGAAAAAATTGTGTATAATATATTGGGATTTTCTTTATTATTTTAGTATTTTTATGTAATCATGTTACGTATGCTAAGGTTGAAGGGGGCTCTTAGGAGTCCTTTTTTAGTTTTCTTATATTATGTGTCCAATCTAGGTAAAGATATCTTAAGGGAGAATGTTAAAGTAATTAGATATTTAGATATTTAGGGGTGGTTTGGATGTTTCTGTATTATCAAAGTTATTTTAAATCTCTAATATCCCTCTTATAATTTTTATTGGATTCACTATAAATAAATATTCAATCCTCACTTGAATTGCATGGTTTCTAGGTCTCTCTTCTATAATAATAAACACTATTTTAACATTATTTCATTCTGAACATTTAACCCAAATAGCCTATCTGGGTCACATATTTGAATCTTCACACAACATCTAAATAAAGGTTCACAATTTGAAACAAAAATACTGAAATAAAGAAAAATAAATAAGAGAACAAATTTAGTATATAATATGTGACTCTTGTGCCCAGGTCCACTCTATAGTTCCATGTTCATGGTTTTTTCATAACCTCAAGAACACCTCACTATATTCCAGAGCCTACCAACTATGGTGAGGTACTAATCAATATAATTAGGAGACTTTTCCCTAAAATGATAGTTCAAAAAATAATAGAAATAACTAAACATTATACACATCCATCAGAGTGTGCAAAATAAATAAAAAAATCCAATAACATGCATTATATTTTCAAACAAAACATATAACAAATCACCCATTGCATTGATATCAGATATAAATAAACCGTAATAAATAGAATAAATGCACACAGGATCTACTAACATCTCTCGGAATCAAATAAAAAAATGGATACCACTTTTTCATACCACATCCTTGATACTCTTAGTAGTGCTCTGATGGAGTTCACCACATATTTTTAAATACACATTCCTATAATCCAACGGAAATTGGCTATAAATTAGGTCCTAAAACATTAACTATGGAGGCAATACCCATGATAACATGACCTTTAATAACAAATAAACTAGAAAAAAATCCCTATCAGAGTACACAAAATATAGAAACGAATCCAATATCATACATGATTATATCATATAAAACAGTCCATGGATCACCCACTGGCCCGATCCTATATACATAATAATCTAAAAAACAACACATGCACACTAGACATAATGCCAACCCCATGACTCACACACCCTATCCCTTAAATACCCATCATGATAACCCATCCCAATCTACTACACAACATTTTATCTGACCTAAAAACTGGGAATAAGGACTTCATGTGCAGTGAGATGACCATGTAGGGCGTAAACATATAACTATGTAGGGTTTCACATGGTACCCATAATATAATTCCTCATATTCGTGTTTATGCAATAGTAAATGAAATAAAATAAATATACAAACTCATTAAGTGATAATATGCTAATCAGGCTGCCAAGACGCATGATGAGACATGCATGCCCATCAGGACACCATGTGCTAACCAGACCACCACTATGCTCGACCACATCTACTTTAGTAAAATGCCAAAAATCAATTCATAATATCACCTCATACCAAAATCCATATCATACCTAAAGACTAGTGGTAGGTATGAATCCATACCTCAACCCAATAACAAATGTATGGCATGTTCATATTTCCACATCTCAACCCAGTGCCTTATGGCTTGATGTAGGGTCCATTAGTCTTTTTTCACATTGTACCATGTCTCAGACCTCTCTTGAGTGATCCTCAACCAATGATTATAGAGGAAAGGTTCACCTAACACAAAAACACATCCCATGGTGGTCCTCGACCTACTACCTAAAGCGATATTTCTCATTCATTATCCTATATACTTCAACCCACTACCTGAGGAAATAGGGAAAAATCATACATCCATTTACCCTGACCTTCTACTAGAAGTGGCATGGAAAGTAAATTCATCCATAAACATTGACTCACCAATTTTCTATCAGAGGAGGTCTAACCATTCACATCGAACCATCCATGAACATTCAAGAGAGGTCACATCAAGCACAAGAAAAATAGGTAGGAATCGAATCTGATCACACAACTAACGAATGATCCCATGGAACTAGTTGCTTGAGACATATCCCCTTATCTCTAACACATCTCACCTAAGACATTAGGGTGTTATCTAGGTCCTCTAAAACCATCATTGTCTCTGATTTTAAATACCAACTCAATCCTTTCAACTATTGGTGACAACTTTTTCTAAAGGATCCCACTAACCTATCCCCAAATGGGTTAGTTCACTTCTTTTACAAAGTCCTTCATAACTCCTGGTATCTCTACTAAAGGACCTCCCAAATCCATTATGGTTACCCAACCTTATCCTCAATAAGAGGGGCATGATTCTTGTCTAGAATTACAATGGTATCCTAATTCCAAGACTTGGACAACCCTAAATACTGTCACATGGGTCCCATGATGAATCACTTAAGGTAGATCCCTTAACCCATCACCTAGAGAAAACCCCTCTCTATCACACATTCCATGTCCTAGAAGAATTTTTCCAATTTCCTAATACTTAAATACTATCCTACAACCATGGGAGGGTGTTCCAAGTCACTTGTGAGATGTGTGGTCATCTTTCCCACCATCATCACTCATCCCCAAGACAATCATACCTACCCACTAACCTTAAGAACTCAACCTATGTATCACTCACTCCTACTCATAGATTGATCCCTTCCCCAGGCCACTCACTAACTAATATAACAATCTCTGTCCTTGGAGACATAGTCATTGAGCAATCATGAACTACCCAAGGTTCTAAAGGGAACATGATCTCATCTTAGGAGGCTCGAAGCCACCCCATAGTCTATCTTAATGAATCTACTGGTTCTTATACCGCATCCCTGAACCCATGTAATTTATAATAAATTCATGATCATAAATAGACATGCATATAAAGCTATATCTTAGAGTCCACCAAACTAAATAACAAATTTAACCCCTCACAAGGCTACACTGATTCCCATATAATACCACCGATCCTTATCCATTATCTTGGGAACCTATCTCATGAAACATAGCACACTTAATTATTTATAACATATTATAATGAATTATTAAATTTTATTTAAATAGTTATAAGGTTTAAAATCTCATCAAGAAATTTTAACTCCATAAAACCTCAAGAAATAGAGTGTGGTCCACTCCATACACACTACCAATCCTAAGCCTTGAAACTACCCAGTTTAAGAGACTATTTCATCATCCAAAAAAATATAATTTAGGTGAAAAATATAAATAAATTATTTAGTTGACATACCTTCATTGAAAATATAGGAAATAGTATACATATATCCTCTTGGGTCCTCCTCTATGAAACCCAAGAAAAATAATCATCATCCTCAATCAATTCCACCAGGATCTTGTGGAATCAATTTAAAAACCTAGACCGAAAGAAAACCAAAATTTTCTCTCCTGAAGAAGAAAACTAATGGAAGTAATGGAGATGAAAATAACACCTTAAATAACCACCAATAATCATCTCCAAATGTAGAGGATAAAAGGGGGAATAAGAGGGGATGATTCTACCAAACAACTCTCCACATGTGTGTCTGGTCAACCAAGAACAAAGGGGGTATAACCCCCAATATAGTATTTAAAAAAGAACATGGTGTATTTTATGGTATACACATAGTGTTTACAATATCAATAACCTAGGTATAGGGATCATATCTCTACCCTAAGTATCATGGATTTGACACTATGTTCATGTTTTGAATAGGATGCTGCTACAATTGTTTTGTAGATCTGTTGCATGTCTTGTCTCTAAATCCCTTAGGGACACCCATGACTAAAATTAGGACCTAAATCCCATCCAAAAACATCTTTTAGTTGTATTAAAACACTCAGGATCCAACTATGGGATTTGGTTATCAAAACAAACCCCTCACCAAATTAAAATTTTACCCTCTAACAAAACATAACGATGCATAAATCCATAAGGTGTTATATGGGATTTTTTTTAACTAAACATATTGTAATAATGAATTTATGTTACCCAAGCCACATCTCCTAACATGGATGACAATAAAATATTTCTTGGCATGGAATATTTTAGATAATAAAATATGGTTTTCAAATTTAAAGACCTATGATGTAGAAAAACAATAAAACATAATACCCTCAAATAAATAACAATTTAATAAAATTAATTAATTAGGGTACCATAAATTATATTATTAAATAAAAAAACTAGAAAGTTTCTAAAAAATATATAATATTCAAAAAACCATAATGAAATGCATAGAAATGATTATCAATAACTGGTAATGTCACCCATCAATTATTCAAAGCATGAAAGGTGGGGAGGTGTTGATGATAACTTTATAATTTATTTGTATAATATAAAAAATTGTAATAAGGAAAATTAAAAAAAATGTATCACACAAGGGATCATCGAATTATATTCAATTGAAAAAAAAGTTTGGGTGAAATGACAGAATAGATGAATCATAATTGTAAGACCCATCCTAACCATAATTATAGTGTCAATAAATATCAATCAAGTGATGATCATATATATAGTTGGTTGTGAATAGGTTAACTTTTATTTAATGAATGTTTTGAAGTATGGAGTGAATTTAGGGGAATTTATTTCCATCTTCATTACTAAAAATTTATCAACCATAAGAAGTTTGAAACAAGAAGAAAGATAAAATATAATGGAAATCTTAAGGATATAGTGTACAATATGTTGGTCATGTTAGTTAAAAAATTAAAGAATAAACAAAATTAACAATGTGGACTGGGAAATTATAAAGGGGATACAAACTTAACTTGATCTCTTTAATAAAAAGGTAATTGAATATTGAGTTGAAGTGTCTCTCTAGTAAATTTAGGTAGTCATTTTTAAGAGAAAATGAGACACATCTTGTGATCATAAATTCAATGTTATTAGAAGATAAAAAAGGATAACTCGTTATATCTGAAGGAAAACAAAGTAATAAATACCTTGGAATATTTTAAACATCATGGAATTATCCCTATAGTTTGTATTCATGAAGAAATTTTGAAAGTAGGTAGCACAAGTCACCATAAAAAACAAAGAAGGAATATGCCTCAAATGATGGAGGATATTATGTAATTTTTGAAGCTACATGATATTTGATTACATTGCATGATGAAATAGGGAAAAGAAAACCATTTTGTACAATGATGTATGATTAATAAAACTACACATAAAAATTTTATTTCAGATTAAAATAATATATATATATATATATATATATAATATATTTATAATAATTTAAATAATAAATAAATCTTAAAAAAATATTATAGCCTGAAATTTTAGTTCAAAAAAGACATTGACCTGAAATCAAAATAGTTCTGAAAATTACAATATTTGGTCTTATATGATTATAATCCATTAATTTTAATCTACTAATTTTAAGAATATATTACATATATTTTTCGAATGATTGATTATGTATTGCTAAAATGGATCTATTATGTAACCTTGTAATATCACTAATATTGGTGTTGAGTGTGTATTAGATCATTTTAACATGAATATTATTGAACAATAAAACATGTTATATGAAAAATAAATTAATTATTCATGAATACAACATATCATATAATGTAATAAAATAATAGTGTTGTAATGATATGACAATCTATTTTTTCAATAAAAAGAAAATTATAGTTTTTTGGATTTCTAAAAAAGGAATTTCATGTGTTGAGGGATTTGGATATTACTAATGAGAGTTAAATATTTATTATAGAAGAAGTTCCCGTATAATTATTCTAAATGGAACCACTAATGATGTTTTATAATGATTAAATAGAGTACGTAAAAGGTTGTTCTTATCTGAATGTTGTTGCAATATGAATACTATTGTTGCCATTATTTGAAGGATATTATTAGTTGTAGAAGGATAAATGAATTTTAAATTAAATAAGTAATGTAATTTACTAAATAAATTCTAAATAAATATTTTTATACACTTATAAATAAATTAGCATACTAGAGTATATATCCAAAGATTATAAAAGTTTCTGATTCGTTAGTTGAACAATATAATGGTCAATGTTTAAGAGGGTGTTTGAAAATGATTTTTTGTAATGATGTCAGAATTTATTTATTTATTATAATAGACATGTGGTTACAAATATCAATGATTTATATTGACTATGAAAAATATATCATTATCTCAAAGTATTTTTATGTATTGACATTATGATATATGGATATGGATACTTGATATATGATATCACTTTGTACAACATCTTATTATAGTTATTATTTGAAGGGTTTCATCTATGAAACATAAAAAATTTGATATCATGTGAACAATGATATATATCACTACCACTACATGTGTAGTGACTATATGACTTAATGTAAATCATAATTAACATATAGTGAAAATATAAATACCATATTAAATACAACAAAATTTCATATTTAAATCCCAACATGTTTTGGCATACTGTATAGATGATGGTTCCATAACTAAGTGATGACACCTTAGAGATTGTATATTTTTTATAAGATAAAACTTATTATCATAATAATATACTAAAATAGTTAAAATAAAAAATTGAAACCATCAAAATTTATATTCTTTGCCTATATTTTATTTTTTTTATATTGATATTGTAACACCCCAAGCATCCACGGTACGCTTCTCTTTGAATAATACAACAGCGTGTGTTGTATGCAACTTCGAGTTCTAACACACACCACAACCAATCAAACTAGCTATTATGAATAGTAATACCCACTTTTTGAAATGTTATAAATTTTATCATTCAAAATGGACTTCATATTTGGATTCAGAATATCAAAATTAGCCAAAGGTGAATTTTTGGTATTTTTCTGAAAACTTTAAATTTTTTATAAATAGTGAAAAAACACTAAGTTACAGTTTAAAAATGATTTTTTTTAAATAATTATTTATTTTATTTAAATTTAATTAAGTTAAAAATAGATACATAATACCTATATAAGTTCAATGTATTTCATTGTAGTTAGTTTAGAATAATTTTAGATATAGAAAAATTTTATTGAACTTTTCATCGTCTTTTACCCACCTCCTAAGAGAATTTGGAAATTAACATAAAACTTAATTTTACTGCTTCTGTGAGTGGAATTTCAAAAATCCGAGAGACACGGTTAATATAAAGGATTAAAATTTGGTTCAATAAGATAAAAATAATTTTTGGTGAGTAGTAACTTTTTACTTTTATTTACCACGGTTAAAAGTAAATAGGGTAATTATGGGTAAAAATGATATTAATATTACACTAACACATGTCCTTATTCCATTGGAAAAGTGTATCTCGACCAAAAACAATCATAGGAATAAAATATTATCATTTAGGTCCACTTGTATTAGATTAGGACATTTATTATTATTTAATTCAAAGAAGAGTTAAAAGAGTTCAAATCAAAGTTTAGTTACTATATAATTTTTAATATAGGGTTATACATAAGATAAATTAGATTGTAAATATTAATTAGAAATATAAAAAGATTTCATGCATAATGGTATTTTATTAATAATTTTTAGACATTAAATAATTTAATTTATTTATGACACAATGGTGATGCAGTAATTACCGAATTAATGAAATATTAAACTAATTGATATTATAAATATCCAAATAAATGTAATTTGAGACTTTTTATGAATTATAATAATTTTCTAGGATAATATGACATGTTAGAATGTGTTTAATTAAATTTTTTTGAAGTAATCATGCTGTTATGATTTTCACAAAAATCAAATTCCCAATAGTGTCAAAATTGACATAAAAGAGTTTTTAAATTAAATATTATATTATTAATTGATATTCTATTCCTAAAAATCTAAGTTTCGGACAAAAGACTTGTATCAAGATAGGTGTATCATTAATGGACCACTTGTGGGTCACTTGGTAGTTTATAGTAAGTTTATTAACTATATAAAATAAAAATACAAAGAGACATGGTAAATGTCAAACGAATTAACTAAGAGTTAAAACTAAAATACAAGGTTACTAATGTGACCCAAACCTGTCTAAAACCTATTGGTTTAGTTTTTATCCACCTATCCCCACATAAAACTTTAAATAATAAACTTTTGAGCCATTAGAAATCGAATATGGATTTTTTATAAAATAATATTTCCAGCTTTTCCGAAGGAGCCCCTCACCCCTCTTATAAAAGGTCACTCCACCTTCTCACTAATTCACACCTTCAAAGCCATTTGGATCGGCCAACCTCCACCCAAATATTCTCTAAACTTCCCTCACTTCAACCTGGAGGCCTTAGTTTGATCAGAAAGCTAATCTAAAGAGCTCTTTTGATCAAATCAAAAGGAAGAACCTGAAGAAGAGGTAATGTTTTCACCACCCTCTTTCAAGTTCCTTTCTTCTTCAACTTATTATTTCTTTATTATTTCCATTATAAAATAATAACTCCAGTATCTCCTATATACTTTGATGTTATTATAAATATGGTACAACCATATTTAGAATTCTATCCATCCCTGGAATGACATGTCACCATACGTGCGTACGTACGGTTTACCATCTCCACATCGTGGTGTAATTGTTATTCAATACATTATTATTTGGATGGGTATAATAATGATGTTTAATTAATGTAAATAATAAATATAACATGACAATAATTCTGTATATATGATATACCATCCAATTATATATTATTTTAATATCAAAAAAATGATATTGTTGCTCGTGCGTACGTACGGACTACCGTCTCCACGAACGCGATGAGATTCATTCCCCATCGTATCCATTCAAGTCTAATTCTCATTTGATGATTAAAAATAATGTTTAAGGACTTGATATCATTCTGTCTATGAATAAGATAAAACCTATCCATAACAAACAAGGATTATGTAATAAAACATATAAAAGAAAACGAGTAAGTTAACACCTGAAACGACGATAATACTAAAATATTATTAACAAAGCAATGTTAAAAGATCATATATGATATCATATTAATGTATATGATTCTTGTATAATTTAATAACAATTATTTCACTATTATACAGAAGTTTAACCTACCCTCAACCAAAGAAAAGTACAAGGTAAGTGTTTATTTCACAATCTCTTCATTATTCGAGGTTGTTTATACCTAATTATCTACTGGGACCTCTTTATCATCCACATCCATGTTTCTAAAAAATGTATTTCAAAACATTTTTACTATTTTACAGAATATGGGTTAAAGTCATTTTTACCCTTTTTGACTTTTTATAAGATGTTTATAAAGGAATATTTCTTTCGTTTTCCAAACAAGGTCCTTTTTAACCATTTCGACAGAATTAAGGTAAGAATGTATTTTTTTTAACTTATACGGAGGGTGTGGTTATTTTCCACCGTTATAAAATCTTCAAAGCTTTCCTTACAATCTTATAAGGATATTTTCAAAATAAATGATTTATTTTATAATTATGTGACTTTTAAATGATTTCAAAAAAGAGATATTTCTCTCAAATAGTTTTGATTTCATCTATGTCAACATCCTTTGATGGATGTTATGCTTATTTAAAGTTGAGTTATTATGATACAAAACTTCCATATTGTATTGAAGGTTTTGTGATATGTTTGACTGTGGATGTGTTATTTTTATACCATTCATGGTTTATGGAGAAAGTATTGACATTTCTTATGCTAGTTTTAATACGAATGTTTATGTTATGTTTAAACCTGTTCATTTGAGGAATGCATTGGACTTAATAAGTGATGGGTGGAGCCCGCTATAGCTCCTCGATGCATCGGTAGGTCTCATGAGACAAAATAGTGTCTTGGAACAAGGCCTTGAAAGAATCTTATTTGTAGTCTTGGCACGAGGCCTTGGCTACGTGGTTATGATAGTATGGCATTATGCATTACATCATTATGAAAGTGGTTATTGATATTGCATGTTATTATTTGACTATTAGAATATCCATGTGAATAAGTAAATGGAATTATTTTATTTTATATTTTCCATATTATGCTGAAGTTCAAGTTTAAAAACATTTTGTTTTAGTTATACATTGCCTTAAATGTTTATGATTATTTATGAAAGTTTCCTCTATATTGTTATCCTTACTGAGCATCTGAGCTCACCCCTTTCAATGTTTTATTTTTCCCAGGATGTGAAGAAGTATTTTATGAATGACATGAAGGGATAGTATTAGGAGTTATGACTCCGAAGACAATATGTTGTTATAGTTTTCACTTTTTTATATAATTTAAACTTTATTAATGTATCTAGTGATTCCAAGGCTACTAAACTAATCGGTCTTTCGAGACTTGATCTTTTAAGATCATGCCAATGTTATGTAATAATGCACTGACTATGGGTAACTGGGGGCGGGGCGTTACAGTTTGTATCAGAGGAAGTTTAGTACAAACCTTGGAAGCTAGATTTATATAAACTCTGATTAGAGCACATAGCCCTAAGATAGACTTTGAGGATTAGTATATAAGAACTTCATAGAATTTTGGTATTGTAGAGATTTTGTGAGTTTTCTGAGAAATACATCCATGTCTAGATACGAGCAGGTAGAGGCAGCTCTGGCACAGATGTACCTAAGGATAAAACCTGAAAACACCACTTTGAGCTAGACTCGAACGGGAACTGGTGCACGACAACGGGCCTTGCTGCACTCTTGGTTACGACACTCTCGGGGGATATGCTTAGGATAATTTTCATTTTATTTTTGAACCATTATAAAGGGTTTATGAGTATATACTTCCTCAAAGAAAACATTTTTTTAATGATTATGGATTATATCCATAAACTGTTCAATTTATGTTAAGTGTTTTACAAGTATGGAATTATGTATTTTGATTCATAAAATGATCTAGTTTATGCCATTGTTTAGAAATGACGCCTAGTGGAAGGAATGGAAACCGTATCAATGCACTCACTCCATGTAGGGATTTCCATCCCACTCAAGATAATTATAGTGGAGCTGGTGATGCAACTGGTGCTAATCATCTAATCACCATACTAGGACAACTCACTAAGGTTATGAATAATAAACTTACCCATATGGAGCACCCTGATCCTCAATGTGGAGGATCAATGTTAGATCCCTTAATGAGGCAAAAACCACCAAAATTCAATGGGAGTACAAATACATTAGTATCTGAGCAATGGATAAGTTCCCTAGAGAAAATATTCCATGCCTTGGGGAGTAGTGAAAGGGAAAAAGTTATCATGGCAGTTTACTGCCTCACTGGAGATGCTGATCAATGGTGGTCATTGATTCAAAACACAAAGGAAGATGATGAAGTATAAAATATGGAATGGAGGGAGTTCAAGGAGATTTTCGTATAAAAATATTTTCCTCGTGACCATCGAGCAGATATGGAAAGGCAATTTCTGAGTCTGAGACAAAATGAAGATGAGAATGTCGCAAAGTATGAGGCTAACTTTAAAAGGTTAGAAAGGTATGTTGGAGATTATATACGTAACCAAATAAGTAAGATTGATCATTTCTTGTACGGGTTAATACCATTTCTTCATCAAGTATTATTCACACAATCCTTCTCGTCGTACGAAGACACTGTCTCATGTGCTATCAAGACAGAAATGGAATTCTCTAAGTCTTATGACTTTAAAGTAAAGAAAGAGAAGAAGAGATCTGCTGATCAATCTAGAAATGGAAATAAGGGGAATAAGGGAAAAGTTGAATATCCATCTTGCAGTAAATGTGGGAAGAAACACCCTAGTACTTTCTTAAAAGGAATGGGAGTCTGTTACAAGTGTGTTGAAAAAGGCCACCAAGCTCATGATTACAAGGGAAAGAGAGTTGTTGTCAATGTGGAATGATATAATTGTAGAGAGATGGGACATTATGCAAATAAATTCCCTAAGCATCAGGGGAACTTACCTCAGAAATGGCCAAGGGATCAAGGCCAAGCTTATGCTATCACTACTGCAGAGGTAGAATCTTTGAAAGACGTGGTGGCAGGTAATTTAATGGTTTCCTCATGTTTATCAAATGCTTTATTTGATTCTGGATCATCGCATTGTTTCATATCTTCCCAGTTTTCTATGAAAATTAGATATTTCAAATTTGATTTAACAAGGGAGTTGTCCATTAAAACTCCTAAGGGATGTAACATTGCAACAAAGTTTTGTGAATCAGTCCCCATTAGAGCACATAAATGTTCTTTATCTGCTGATCTCATCGGCATACCTATGATTGAGTTTGATATAATCCTTAGTATGGATTGGATTTAAGACCATGATGCGAAGATTTATTGTAATAAGAAAGAGGTTACGATTCTTGATGATGATGATGACAAGGAACACCTTATCTTTAGAACAGAATCATCACCACCTAATTCTTATCTAGATCCACCCCAGTAGCTCAACTAAATTCAATTATTGGGGAGGAAGATAATGAAATGACTGTGTGTGAGCAAAGTAATTTTCAAATAGATAATGTACCTATTGTGAAAGAATATGTATATGTGTTTCTGGAAGATTTACCTGGAAATCCTCCAGAACCAGAAGTTGATTTTTCCATTGATTAAATTCCTAAATCAAGGCCCATATCAAAAACCCCTTATAGAATGGCCACTGTGGAATTAGTTGAACTATAGAAACAACTAGAGTAATTGAGTAATAAGGGATTTATTCGCCCTAGTGTTTCTCCATGGGGAGCCCCTGTCCTTTTTGTTAAGAAGAAAGATGGATCTATGAGGTTATGTATCGACTACAGGGAAATCAATGCTATAACAATAAAGAACAAGTATCCCCTACCTCGAATTGATGATTTATTTGACCAACTGGATGGATCTCAATACTTTTCAAATATTGACCTTCGATCTGGATACTATCAGTTGTGTGTGAAGAAGGAAGACATTCCGAAGACAACATTTCAAACCAGGTACGAGCATTACGAGTTTACAGTAATGCCTTTTGGGATGACTAATGCACCCTCTGTTTTCATGGATCTAATGCACATAGTTTTCAAAGAATATCTTGATGAATTTGTAGTGGTATTCATCGATGATATCTTTGTATACTCCAAAATCTATGAGGATCATGAAAATCACTTGCACACAATCCTAAAGACTCTTTGAAGACATGAATTATATGGGAAGTTTAGCAAGTGTGAATTCTGGCTTCAGGAGATTTCTTTCCTTGGCCATATTATCTCTAAGGATGGAATCTCTATTGATCCTTCTATGACAAGAGAAATCCAAGAATGGCCAGCACCAATGAGTATAACTGAGGTACGCAGTTTTATTGGTTTAGCAGGTTATTATCGATGTTTCATCCAGAATTTTTCCCAATTGGCTAACCCATTAACGAAGCTCACACGTAATGGGGTTAAATTTGTTTGGACAAAAGAGTGTGAAGAATGTTTCGAAGAACTAAAGAGAATATTATTCAATGCTCCTATATTGACCCTACCATCGGGGAATGATGGGTTCGTTATTTATAGTGATGCATCGAAGAAAGGAATTGGTTGTGTCCTTATGCACAATGATAGAGTTATTGCCTATGCATCACGATAGCTGAAAATTCATGAGAAAAACTATCCTACTCATGATCTTGAGTTAGATGCTATAATCTTTGCTTTGAAGATATGGAGATATTATCTCTATGGTGAAAATGTGAGATTTATACTGATCACAAGAGTTTGAAGTATATTTTCTCACAGAAAGAACTCAACATGAGGCAAAGTTGATGGCTTGAACTACTCAAGGATTATGATTTCATGATACACTACCACTCGGGGAAGGAAAATAAGGTAGCAGATGCTTTAAGTAGAAAGGATCATGGAGTTTTGAATAATATGAGAGTTGAAAAGGATCCTATATACATGGATCTAGTAAAGATGGATATGAGAATCACCATGGAGGGTGAAACATCAATGCTTTTTCAAATGGGTTCCAAACCATATTTTCTAGAAATGATAAAGAGTTCTCAGACCGGTGATGAAGAGTTAAAAAAAATTAAAGTTGTGATTGATGGGAGATTGAGTGACTTTGTGTATGAAGATGGAATTTTGAAATTTGGGAAGAGACTTTGTGTTCCCAATATACCTGATCTAAAAAGAGAATTGTTGGATGATGCTCATAGTTCTAATTTCTCTATACACCCTGGGAGCACCGAAATGTATAGAGATTTGAAGGAACATTTTTGGTGGGACAACATGAAGAGGGAGATTTCTGATTTTGTGTCAAGATGTATGGTTTTTCAACAAGTGAAATCTAGAAGGAAACAGCCTGGAAGAGTATCGCATCCTCTTCCCATACTTGAGTGGAAATGGAATAATATCACGACGGACTTTTTCATGGGACTACCAAAGACTCCTAGAAGGAACGATGCAATATGTTTCATTGTTGATCATCTTACCATGTCTTCACATTTTCTTACTATAAGGGAGGATTTACCACTTGAACGTCTTGAAAGACTATATATTAATGAATTTGTGAGACTTCATGGAGTACCCATATTGATTGTTCCTGATCGTGATCCCCGTTTTACTTCAAGATTCTTGAAGAGTCTTCAGAAGTCATTGGATACTGAACTTCATTTGAGCACTACCTACCACCCTTAAACAGATGGACAATCAGAACGGACTATTCAAACCTTAGAATACATGTTGAGATCATGCTCACATGACTTTCAGGGTATGTGGGATCAATATTTTCCTCTGGTGTAATTTTCCTATAACAATAGCTTCCATTCATGTATTCATATGGCACCATATGAAGCGTTATACGGAAATAGATGTCGCACACCAACCTGTTGGGATGACGTTGGTTAAAGAAAACTTGTAGGCCCAGAACTGGTGGTGGAAACGATGGAAAAGGTAAAGGTAATCCAAAACCACATCAAAGCAGCTCAAAGTAGGCAGAAGAGCTATGCCGATAACCGAAGGAAGCATTTGGAATTTCAGGTAGGAGATCATGTTTTCTTGAAGGTATCTCCATGGAAGGGAGTTATAGCTTTTGGCAAGAAAGGTAAATTGAGTCCCAGGTACATAGGACCTTTCAAAATTCTAGAACGAATTGGGGCTGTAGCTTACCAGTTGAAAATGCCACCAAGCCTCTCCAAAGTTCACGATGTGTTCCACGTATCACTGTTGAGAAAATACATGTCTGACCCAACGCATGTACTCACTTATGAGGAATTAGAATTGGAACCCGATCTATCTTATTGTGTAGAGCCCGTCAGCATTCTTGATACGAGAGAATAAGTGTTGAGAAACCGGACGACTCGTCTGGTAAAAGTTCTATGGAGAAACCATAAAATGGAAGAGGCAACATGGGAACCCAAGGAACTTATGATGAAGAACCACCTGAGTCTTTTTATGTAGTAATATTCTTGAAATTTCGAGGATGAAATTATTTTAAGTAGGGGAGAATGTAACACCCCAATCTTCCATGGTACGCTTCTCTTTGAATAATACAATATTGTGTGTTGTACGCAACTTCGAGTTCTAACACACACCATAACCAATCAACTAGTCGTAATGAATAGTAAGACCCACCTTTTGAAATTTTATAAATTTTATCTTTCAAAATGGACTTTATATTTGGTTTCTTAATATCGAAATTATCCTAGGGTGAATTTTTGGTATTTTTCTGAAAACTTTCAATTTTTGATGAATAGTGAAAAAACACTAAGTTATAGTTTAAAAACGAATTTTTATTTAAATAATTATTTAATTAATTTAAATTTAATTTAGGTCAAAATAGATACATAATACCTATATAAGTTCAATTTAATTAATTGGAGTTAGTTTAGAATAATTTTAGATATATAAAAGTTTATTGAACTTTTCACTATCTTTTACCCACCTCCTAGGAGAATTTGGAAATTCACGTAAAACTTAATTTTACCACTTCTATTAGTGGAATTTCGAAAATCCGAAAGACACGGTTAATATCAAATAGTAAAATGTGGTTCAATAAGATAAAAATAATTTTTGGTGAGTAGTAACTTTTTTACTTTTATTTACCACGATTAAAAGTAAATAGGGTAATTAGGGGTAAAAATGATATTAATATTACCCTAACACATGTTATAATTCTATTGGACAAGTTTATCTTTACCAAAAACAACCTTAGGAATAAAATATTATCATTTAGGTCCACTTGGATTAGATTAGGACATTTATTATTATTTAATTCAAACAACAGTTAAAAGAGTTAAAATCAAAGTTTAATTACTAAAAAAAATTAATATAGGGTTATACATAAGATAAATTATATTGCAAATATTAATTAGAAAGATAGAAATATTTCCTAAATAATGGTATTTTATTTATAATTTTTAGACATTAAATAATTTAATTTATTTATGACACAATGGTGATGCAGTAATTATCGAATTAATGAAATATTAAAATAACTGATATTATAAATATCCAAATAAATGTAATTTGATACTTTTTATGAATTATAATAATTTTATAGGATAATATGACATGTTAGGATTGATTTAATTCACTTTTTTCGAAGTAATCATGCTGTTATGATTTTCACAAAAATCAAATTCCCAATAGTGTCAAAATAGACATAAAGGAGTTTTTAAATCGAATATTATATTATTAATTGATATTATATTCCTAAAAATCTAAATTTTAGACAAAGGACTTGTATCACGATATTTTTATCATTAATGGACCACTTGGGGGTCTCTTGGAAGTTTATTGTATGTTTATTAACTATATAATATAAAAATACAAAGAGACATGGTAAATGTCAAACTAATTAACTAAGAGTTAAAACTAAAAGATAAGGTTAATAATGTGACCCAAACCTATCTAAAACCTATTGGTTGAGTTTTTTTCGACCTATACCCACTATAAACTTTAAATAATCTACTTTGAGCCATTAGAAACCGAATATGGATTTATTATAAAATAATATTTCTAGCTTTTCCAAAGGATCCCCTCACCCCTCTTATAAAAGGTCACTCCACCTTCTCACTAATTCACACTTTCAAAGCCATTTGTATTGGCCAAACCCTACCCAAATATTCTATCAACTTCCCTCACTTCAACCTAGAGGCCTTAGTTTGATCATAAAGCTATCATAAAGAGCCCTTTTGGTCAAATCAAAAGGAATAACCCGAAGAAGAGGTAATGTTTTCACCACCCTCTTTCAAGTTCCTTTCTTCTTCAACTTATTATTTATTTATTATTTCCATTATAAAATAATAACTCCAGTATCTCCTATATACTGTGATGTTATTATAAATATGGTACAACCATATTCAGTATTCTATCCATTCCTTGAATGACATGTCACCATACGTGCGTACGTACGGCTTACCGTCTCCACGTCGTGGTGTAATTGTTATTCAATACATTATTATTTGGATGGGTATAATAATGATGTGTAATTCATGTAAAAAATAAATATAAGCTTATAATTATTCTGTATATATGATATACCATCCAATTATATATTATTTAAATATAAAAATAATGATATTGTCGCTCGTGCGTACGTACGGACTACCACCTCCACGAACGCGATGAGATTCATTCCCCATCGTATCCGTTCAAGTCTAATTCCAATTTGATGATTAAAAATAATGTTTAAGGACTTGATATAATTCTGTATATGAATAATATACAATCTATCCATAACAAACATGGCTTATGTAACAAAACATATAAAAGAAAATGAGTAAGTTAACACCCTAAACGACGATAATACTAAAATATTATTAACAAAGCAATGTTAAAAGATCATATATGATATCATATTAATGTATATGATTCTTGTATAATTTAATAACAATTATTTCACCATTATACAGGAGTTTAACCTACCCTCAACCAAGGAAAAGTACAAGGTAAGGGTTTATTTCACAATCTCTTCATTATTCGAGGTTGTTTATACCTAATTATCTACTCGGACCTCTTTATCATCCACATCCATGTTTCTTAAAAAGGTATTTCAAAACATTCTTACTATCTTACAGAATATGGGTTAAAGTAATTTTTACCCTTTTTTACTTTTTATAAGAGGTTTATAAAGGAATCTTTCCGTCGTTATCCAAACAAGGTCATTTTTAACCTTTTTGACTGAATTAAGGTTAGAATGTCTTTTTTTAACTTATACGATGGGTGCAGCTATTTTCTGCCATTATAAAATATTCAAATCTTCCCTTACAATCTTATAAGGATATTTTCAAAGTAAATGTTTTATTTTATAATTATGTGACTTTTAAATGATTTCAAAAAAGAGATATTTCTCTCAAATAGTTTTGATTTCATCTATGTCAACATCCTTTGATGGATTTTAAGCTTATTTGAAGTTGAGTTATTATGATACAAAACTTCCATATTTTATTGAAGGTTTTGTGATATTTATGACTATGGATGTGTTATTTTTATACCATTCTTGGTTTATGGAGAAATTATTTCCATTTTATATGCTAGTTTTAATACGAATGTTTATGTTATGTTTAAACTTGTTCATATGAGGAATGAATTAGACTTAATAAGTGATGGGTGGAGCCTGCTATAGCTCGTCGATACATAGGTTGATATCATGAGACAAACTAGTGTCTTGTGATGAGGCCTTGAAAAAATCTTATTTGTAGTCTTGGCACGAGGCCTTGGCTACGTGGTTATGATAGTCTGGCATTATGCATTCCATCATTATGAAAGTGGTTATTGATATTGCATGTGATTATTCGACTAGTAGAATATCCATTTGAATAAGTAATTGGAATTATTTCATTTTATCTTTGTCATATTATGCTGAATTTCATGTTTAAAAGGCTTTTTTTTAGTTATACATTGCCTTAAATATTTATACTTATTTATGAAAGTTTCCACTATATTGTTGTCCTTACTGAGAATCTGTGCTCACCCCTTTCAATGTTTTTTTTTTCAGGATATAAAGAAGTATTTTATGAAAGACATGTAGGGATAGTATAAGGATATATGATTGTGAATACAAGATGTTGTTGTAGTTATCACTTTTTATGTAATGTAAAATTTATGAATGTATCTAGTGATTCCAAGGCTACTAAACTAATTGGTCTTTCGAGACTTGATCTTTGGGGATCATGCCAATGTTATGTAATAATGCACCGACTCTGGGTAACTGGGGTCGGGGTGTTACAGATATAATTGGTGAATCATTGTCAATAGTTTCCAAAGAGATGTTTAAATGAAAAATATCAATGATGGTACAAAATAGAGGGAGGGAGATGGAGAAAAGTGAAGAAACAAAGAGTTTATCATTTTATTATTTTTAATTTTACTTTAAGAGATAGAGGCAATTAATTATATCATATAATCAAGATCATGTAAAAACTTAATGAAAACAAATTTTATTGTAATAGATTTTTTGAATAGTGTTTTTCCTAATCATATAATGCATTTTACTTATCCAAATGTTTTTACTTTAATGTGTTTTTTTTTATTTTCCCACAACATTAATTTATAATTGGTTATTCTTCCATTAAAATGAAGTGTGTGTACTAGTCATGCCTTTGTACAAAGGTCGTAAGGATATCAATTGTGCCTATTATGTTAAAATACATGACCTGAGTTGTAGGCTGTTAATCAAGGTAGGAAAATGGAATTGTAGTAGTTGTTACTCTATTTTTAAATAAATTGTTCTTGTGGAATTAAAAATAAATAAATAAATGTGATAAAACAATGGATCTGTGAACAATGTTCCCAAACCAAAGTGTTTTAGTTTAAACGGGTTAATTATTTTTTATTTTTCACACTTTACCCCTCTTGAGAATGACACTATTTAGATTTCATTATGTTCAAATAGCATTAATGTGAATTTTAAATTATTTCCTTTGAAATATATATCACACATAAGAAATCTAACAGGAAAAATAAAAGTTTTAAATAAAAATATATTATTTAAAATTAAATTTCATGATCCAAATTTATATTAGATAATTATACCAAACCACTTTACCTGTGATGGAATAAATGACAAAAAATTAATGAATAATTCAAAATTCACCCATAATATAGTTGAACAATAATATATATTAATTAATAATTTCTTATAAAATATTTTTTTTTATTAGAATTTCTTTTTTTAATGAAAAAAAATTAAAATGTTCAAGGGTATAAAAATTTATGTCGACACTTCTTCCCTAATAGGCCTTCTCCAGGAAAAAATATAAATTATCAATGGTTAATTTAATAGATTTTAAGTTCAACAGGTAAATATTCTCCTATAAAAGTGAACAAGGATATAAAGATACCCAATATTTACTTCTTAATATTATGATCCAAATAATAATATTTTTCATCGTATTAATCCTTCAATTATATCCCTAAAATCTTTAGAGGTGAAAATTTCACAAGCTTCCCCCACCAGGACCCCTCATAGACCTATTTTAAAGACAAGAGTCACCCCCAAAATCCACCTGCAATAGGCCATGTGGCTGCGGCTAACACATAGAGTATAGATCACATTAATAGGAGGCATTACCCTCACCCATACCAAAAATAGAATATCAAAAGCACCAATAAAATCCATATGATAAATAAAAACCAATATTTTGTAATAATTATAATTATTGTAAATTTTATATAAACACAAGTCTCTTAAAAATCCAATATATAACTCATATAGAAGAAACTCCATCCACAGATACCAAAATTGACCTTGTAATGTCTAGCTTCATCTTCAAATACATTTTTGATACCTATAAAACATATTTATGTATATATATAAGGGTGAGAATTCGTGTATATGGAATAGGATCCTCCTCAATACCACTCATCTGAATATGGAGGGTGCATATTGATTCCTTGGTGAATATATAACAGAACCGATGTGCACATAAAACAAGTCATCTAACCCAAATTCACCAAGGATCACTCATCAAACATCAAATATAAGTATAATGAATTAAAATCAAAGAATATAGTAGAGGGGGTACCTCACACTACTTCCCCAATGGGGTTTCTCTCTCACATCCTAATGAAAAATGTCTTGGATCCGTCATCCCTTCCATACTTGTGCATTCACACAATAGATGTTTACATCAAGTCACTACTCATATGTGATGGACTACAGTCCTACGCTCCCTATACCCACAAGGTTCAAGGTTCTCATTAGAAACACTATGTATTAGCCAAACGCAACTAAAATAACATTCATATTCAAAACACATATCATAATTCCCTAATGATAGAGAATTGTGAACAAGAATGAAATTAGACTCATGAATTTTTCTTAACATGTATTACCCCCACCATATATCATTATATTATAACTACATATCAAAAAATAATAGGATATCATGAATAGTAAAGACATCAACCTCAGGACATCCTCCTACCATGTAGAACCCCCACTATATATCACATCATCATTGTATTAATCACACTTCTAACTTATAGAAATCATATTTGATCCATGTTTGGAAGAGAGAATAGGGAAGGATTAATTGGTCATATGTTCCCTCATCAACATGAATGTTTACTTAAGACACATAGAACCCAAAACATTTGGGAGACTATAATATTTTTTAACTCAAGTGGGGTGCGTATAAAATGACAATAAAATACAACATGACTATATTACCATCACACAAAAGACCATCCCTAAGGTTCTATACCAATAATTATGATATTATCCCATATTAATCACCACATCTCCAAAATCATCTATCAATATTTTTTTTCTATTTATATAGCATTATCGATCCCCATTTATTACCCACACAATAGCCACAACAACAACCATAAATTCACTTTAAACACAATATTAAACATTTTCAAGTTTATTGTTACTAGCCATATTATATCTATTATACCATTCATCAACAAAATTTAATGGTGGACCATTATTTAGACTAATTCCTGCTTCAATCCATTCGTTGATTCATATTTTATTATTATCTCATTCTTTAGCTTTGGTTAATCAAAATTATTCTATCCCATTTCTCATTAACGATTTTATTAATTCTAACTACATTCCATTACATTATGAATCTACAACGCAACCCCACATTATCCACACAATCATATCACCAAAAACTATCACAAATTTATTTTATTGCAATCAAAGGTCCACACCCAAAAATCATTACCAAAATTTCTACATTCACGCATAACTACCTCAATTCCAATTTTGCATGATTTAATGAATCATTGAAGTGAAAATAATATCAATAGAAGTTTCCAAAACTATCATAGAATAACATTTCAATTAACAATTCATACAATAAAAAGGAATAAAAAATACAATAGCGAACTGCACTATGTAGTCAAATTTTTATCATTATTTCCATGTAGATTATTTCTATCCAGCATAAACAATATTACTATTTCTATATTTTCCAAGAATCTCATTCATTACCATTGTTACATAATTATATTTTTAGGAGATATGATTCTATTAATTTAATTTCAATAATTTGAAACTTGTTTTTCAATAGAAATAAACACACAATAGTAAATCAAATTTATAGTATCAAGTAATTAAATAATAGAATTTTCTTAAATGTAAAACAGTAATGATGATGACCATTTAACACATGAAATAATATTAAATCATAGAAAAATTATAGGATACTCTTTATCATTTCATTTTATTTATTTCAATTATTAACATTCTTATGTCAATTTTCACCATTTACATAGATGAAAAAAGCATTAGGATAAAAATGCAATTATATAAAATAAGGAAGAGAGTTCATAATTCCCCTACCTTGATTTATTTTACATGAGAAGTAATGAGGGAGAGATTTTCTTAACCTACAACTCAAAATACGAAAATTGAAGCCTAGTTTCTAACTCTTAATTGTTTGGGATTGAGGGATGGAAATGACCAAGGAACACTCACATGACTCGAATGACAATGTTTTGATTATCTTGGTTCAAATGGAAGAAAATTGATCGAAACATAGATGAGACATTGAATTTTTAACGCATATATAGATGAATCACACAGTGATTCTCCAAGCTACTTCCTTTTTAAAATATCATTCCATCCCATGATTCCTATTTAAATTAGTCGTATATATTTATCATTATTTAAGAGCATTTAAATTTCTTAAAATACATCTTTAACCACTTGGTTATTATGTAAAACATTTACCACTCCACCAAATCCTTTATTTTATAGCTAAAATGGCTTTAATATACTTATATATATATATACAGATAAATAAATATATATGTGTATGTACATAAATATTCATAATTTATAAATTCATACAAATATATAAGGAAAAATAATCATTAATAAAGGTAGTTATATATATATATATATATATATTTAAAAATATATACGAATATATAAAAAATCTTTTAAATATATATAAATACATTGAAATTACATAAATATATATCAACGCACACGCACACACAGATATATATAATTAAAAATGATTACATATAAATAGAAATATATATAAATGCGCACACACACATATATCGAAATATTATATATAAAAATATTTTTGTATATAAAAATATATATGAACATACATAAAAAATTTAAATATCTACAAAATATAAGAAAATATATATAATTTTACATAAATAAATATAATTAAATGTAAATATATTATTAAATATAATTTTATACAAATATTAATATATTTAATAACATATAAATATATAAATATATATGAATACACAAAAACACAAACAAATATACCCACATTTTTTTAACAAGGTGAGGGAACACCCCATTTTATTAAGAAAATAAAATCATCGTTTAAACTGGGGTTGAGAGGAAACCCTAAATGATGTGGCTCTATTTTTACATAGTTTTTCCACATCTTTTATTTAATTTTTATCAATTTAATTATTTTCCTTTTGAATCTGGTTTTGAACTGTCTGGTTTCGGATTTTGTTCGGTGACTCTTCGACGGAGATGATTTATTTTATTCTAGTTTTGTTCGCTTGGTGGTGGTTCCGATTTCTAGTGTGTTTTCATTACTGTGTAATTTTCTGTTTGATGATGGTTGTTCTGGCGTGGTGGTCGATGGATCCACGTTCATGGTTGATTGTTTTCGATGGGTTCCGTTTTGGTTCCTCCATTCGACAGCAATGATGCAGTGATACAGCTTGGGGAAGGTGATAGTCAGGGTGCGCGGCTCTAGGCGGTTTGCAGCATGAGGCATTGACGTTTTCCTACTTTATTTTGAACTGCGTATTTTTGAAATTTGAATCCTTGGTATTGCTTGAAAGTGGTTGGAAGGTTCTTTTGTTTGAATTTTGTATTTGGTGTTTTGAATTTTGTGAGGTTCTCACTCAACCATAAAAGTGATTCTTTGAAAATACAAAAATATTGAATTGGCTTGGACAAAAATCATTTTTTTATAATTAATTATGTATTTTTAGTCCTTAAGTTAAAAAATTTTTTATCTTACTTATTTTATCTAAAATTATTATTTGATTAATAGTTGTGTTAATGCCAATCTGCTCACCTTTTAAATAATTTGACTTTAATAATTATTAATCTTTTAACATTATTTTTTGTGTTTTTATCAATTTAAACATTATTTTAATATTTTATTATTCAATTTGGATTCATTAGAATATATTAACTTTGCTAATTAATTTATTTAGTCATCTTGACAACCATTTAAGTAAGTAATGTGTGCTTTTAAATTAAGTTAAATCATTCGCTTTTAATTTTATTAGTTCAAATAGTTAATTAATTAATTAATTAATAGTTTTTAAACATTAATTTTATTATTTTATGTATGCAGATTGATTTTTAATTTTTTTTATAATTTTTTTGGTCTACTGGTGGGGTAGACGAGCTCTTGTGGTGATTTATGGGTCACCTTTTCTTTTCAATGTCACTCGCTACTACTTTATAATTTGCATGTTTAGTTATTCTTAATTTTAATTTATTATTAATTTAGTTTAACAAGTATTTAGTTTATAATTTATGTGTTGTCAATTAATAAATTTAATGTTTTAAAGGTTAATAAATATCTTGTTTTTAATTTACGGTATTTAGCATTATTTTAATTAATTATTTTATGTCTTTTTATTTGATTTATTTAAGTTTTAATTCTATTTTTGATTTGTGTGTTTAATTTTGAAAGGCCACTGTTGTGTAATGGTGACTTCCATTTATTTCTATCAGTGACCCTGCACCACTATGCTAGTATAGGTTAATAAATGTAATTTTGAGGGCCGTGATGACCTCCGGCCTATTCAAAATTTGGCGCCGTTTCTGGGTAAGGAACGCACTGAGAGTCTAGGGTTTGAAAAAAAACAACAATAAAAAAAACTTAAAAAAATTATATATATAAAAAATCTGTTTTTAAAAAAAAAATTGTGTACTAGAACCTACTGTTTGTGTTGATTTTGAGACATCTGATTCACTGTGAACTGTTGTGTGTTTAATCTCACATGGTTTTTGTTTAAAAATGGAAGTTCGTGAAAACTAGAATCAACAGGGGCCATATTATGTGTGTTGTGGCTATTATGGGCACACTACCTGGTAGTGTGTCTATAACCAGCCACAACAGGACTTTTATATTGAAGAAAATGAAAATTTTGAACCTAATCCTGAATTCCTAGCTAAACTAGAATTAATATAAACCAAACTAGATGCTAGGGAGAATAATTGGAACAATTGGTTAACCAAAACCCATGAAATACAACTTAGAGATTCTCAAGAGCGAGATCAAAGACTAAAAAGATTGGAAAACATGCTCTTGTATTTACAACAGAGGGTTAAAGAACAAGAAGAATTGTAAGACAATGAAAATGAAAATTTTTATAAAAGATTTTAAAATCAAATGGAAGAGGAAAATGAATCAGAAGTTGGGCAAGAAACCATTCACATTGAAAAATCTGAAACTATTGAACCAGATCTTGAAATAACCTAGTAATTAAATAAAGAACACAACACTGAAAATCCTAAAAAGAGCATTAATTCTGTTGAGTTGGAAAATTTTAAAACTGAATTAAAACATATTGAAAAATATTTCCCAGTTCCTTTCATCATCCCTTCTTTAGAGAAAAATCATTGTTTTAGGAGTTTTGATAAGGAAGTCACTCGAGTTTAAGATATACTTGAAACTGAAAACATTAATGTTAAAAACACTTCACCCAACTTTTTTTAATTTTTAAACAATAAGCTTGAACTTGATATTGGGTATAATCTGGATGAGAACATTAAATTAGAAGTTGAAGAATCTGAAATTTTTGAACTTGAACTGAACACTTCTCTTCCATGTTTTGAAACTATAAACCCATCTATTTCTGAAATAATGTTTTATGATGATGATAATGAGGGAATAATATATGAATAAATACTAACTGATGAGTTTTAATTTCCCTATTCTCAGAGTAATGACTTTTTTTAATCTTTGTGCAATGAAATGGAAATCAGTTTTAACCAATTTGAGTTGAATTGTCTTAATTTGAACATTATGGAAACTGAATTTATTGAAACTGAATTGTACAATTCTTCTCCTGAACCTTCTTGAACACACTACAGACCTTGTTTTAGAAAATGAGCCTTTTGAACTTGATCATGAAAAATAGGTTGAGCACACACTTGAATTAGGCAGAACTGATTTGATAGAAGCAGTAGATGTTCAGTGTGGTTTAATAGATGAGGATCTTTTGGAAGAGATTTATAACATTGTTAGAGCTGAATCTGCTGCTATTCAAATAAATTCTCTTCCTTGTTTGTCACTCTTATCCTCACCTGTGAAGGGTGTTGAGCCTTTTCATGGTACTGATAGTAGTCCATATGGGGAATCACACTTGAGTTATAATGTTCATGATTCTGTTCAGCGCTCTATTGAATCTCCTCTTGAACCTGCTAATCAGAATTTACCCACATGCACCCCTGAATGTGAATCCTTGAGTGTTGAAGTTAATATTGATAGCCATGAAAATAATGATAACCCCTTTGAAGCACCTAGTTTAGTGTTTACCCATCATGTTAATTTAGATTTTGAAATTTCTGAAACATTTCTGGAAGTGGACAACATTATGCTTGCTACTGTTAAAGGGTGATACTTAGTGGTTATTTTAGGCTATGATAATTCAGTTATTGTTGTGATGAATCTTGTTGCCCATAGATTTCATTTTCCTATTAAAAATAATTGGGAGAAACACATGTGGTGGTTCCTACTGAGGAAACCACATCCACCTAGTGAATACAGTTAGTTACTAGGTGAGTCTGGCTGGGGACTTTAAACCTAGTGTTTCATGGGAGGAAACCCATGGTTTTACTTTTGTGTTCAATAAAAAATTGTAATTAAATAAATTCTAACTAAAGACTTTAAAATCAGTGATTCATGGGAGTCAACCCATGCCCTTTCTCTATTTTCATTTTTTTATTGTTTTGTGCTGAATAATGTGAATCTTTGTTGCCTTATACTTGCTCTGTCTCTACTAGAAATTTCTGCCTCTATCTTCTTTCTTTGTGATCTTTTAGTTGTTTCTGCTGGTGTCATCAAAGGAGTGGAATTCCCATGCTGAAGGAGTAATGTAAATCTAGTCAGAGAAGTACCTTACTGTTAGATTCTGTTTCTTCTTTCTGCTCCTTAATGCTTTGCTGAAAATCTGCTACATTTTTACTGTATAAAATTCTGCTTTTATGAGAAAATTCTACTACTTGTCACTATTCTGTACATAAATTCTGCATGTGCCCCCTTTCTAAAAATTGAATTGCATTGTTATTAAAATATTTTCACTGCTTGAAATTAAGTGTGGTGGAGTACATGCTGTTGGTCTTTTGGAACCGATTATTCTATAGGTTGTTTAGCATGCATTCTACTATTTTATAGAATATTCATTTGAATCATACGTTGTTAGAATGATACACCCTATCCACTCTCCACCCATAAGATTCATGTCTTGTTTAAACTTGAATTGAAAATTTGTGTCACTAGACTTAAATAATAATGCATACACTTGTTAATAGACCTGCTGATTATTTATTCATTGTGGAAAATAATATTTTTGAACTCCATTGTGACCCTTATACATGTCATATATCTCCCAAATTGAAAATCTATTTTTAACATTAATTGATTAATTGTTCTTCTCCATATTTAGAAGTCAACTTTGAAGACAAAGTTGGGTTTTAAGTGTGGGGAGGGGGTCAATTATTGAATTTCTAAACTGTGCTTAATTGAAAGCCCATCAATTCCCACTGAAACTTCAAATTTTTTGTAAAAATGGATAAAATTTTTCAAAATTCTTGCATAATTTTATGCTTTACACTGTACTCAACTAGGTCTTTCCTTAGGAAAAGTTCCTTGCTGGAAGTTAAAAATTGCTTTGAACCTGAAATTGATGAGTTTGGATGATTTCTGAGTGATCTTACTTAGTGATTTGATGGAAATTTAGTTTAGGACCTATTTCTGAATGTGATATGGATTACATGTTTATGGAGTTATGATCATACCCTTGGAACTGGAAGTTTGATTCTGATTATAGGGGCCTCATTATTTTTTTTTAATTATTAAAAGTAATCACCTTAATGATCCAATGTAAATGGTTTTTATATAAATCTTTTTTAACTGGAGTAATACTGGGCATCTGGGATCCCACGGTGAATCTCTGAGACCCTAGATGTTGGGTGTACTTCTGTTTACTATAATCCCTCTATAAATCTTGAATAAGTGCATTGCACAGTGTTTAGCATAATGTACATGTCTTGGGAAATATAAATAAAGTTTCTAGGGTCAAAATGAGTTCATTAAGGTGATGGGAATGATGAACTCCAGATGAAGAAGGCGACAATTGGTTTATATGGGAGTCATTTGGGTTGTATCAATAAGGTGGTTCAAAATATATATATGTGTGTGTGTGTGTGTGTGTGTGTGTGTGGAACCAAGGTTATGATTCATTTTACAAAGTTCATTTTGTTAAGGTTTTGATTCCACATATATTTTACCTGTTATCACTCTTGAATTTAGAACTTGAGCTTTAATTGTAGTGAGTTGCTATGCAGAGACACATATGAGGCATGACACTGTCATTGATGGATGATTCATAGCTAGTTGATTACTCTTTGAGTTGTTTTCTAGGAAAGATCTTATTTGAAGTTATATTTTTAAAAGCCTAATCATACTTCTTGAGTCCTCTGTTTTAAAATGTTCTGAACATGTTACAGTGTGATCTTAATCATAAATAAATTTTACAAATTTTCAAAGGAAATAAAGCATGGGATTTTTTGAGGAAAAACAATGTTTAAGTGTGGGGGAATTTTATGTGGCTCTATTTTTACATAGTTTTTCCACATATTTTATTTAATTTTTATCAATTTAATTAATCATTTTGATACTTTTTAATAAATAATGGAACTTTTGTAATTTTATCACTACATTTGTTAATTAATCATTTTTTTATAATTAATTATGTATTTTTTAGTCCTTAAGTTAATAATTTTTTTATCTTACTTATTTTATCTAAACATATTATTTGATTAATAGTTGTGTTAATGCCAATCTGCCCACCTTTAAAATAATTTGACTTTAATTATTATTAATCTTTTAACATTATTTTTTGTGTTTTTATCAATTTAGACTTTATTTTAATATTTTATTATTCAATTTGGATTCATTAGAATAGATTAACTTTGATAATTAATTTATTTAGTCATTCTGCCAACCATTTAAGTAAGTAATGTGTGCTTTTAAATTAAGTTAAATCATTCGATTTTAATTTTATTAGTTCAAATAGTTAATTAATTAATTAATTAATAGTTTTTAAACATTAATTTTATTATTTTATGTATGCAGATTGATTTTTAATTTATTTTATAATTTTTTTGGTCTACCGGTGGGGTAGACGAGCCCTTTCGGTGATTTATGGGTCACCTTTTCTTTTCAACGTCACTCGCTGCTACTTTTTAATTTGCATGTTTAGTTATTCTTAATTTTAATTTATTATTAATTTAGTTTAACAAGTATTTAGTTTATAATTTAAGTGTTTTCAATTAATAAATTTAATTTTTTAAAGGTTAATAAATATATTGTTTTTAATTAATGGTATTTAGCATTATTTTAATTAATTATTTTAAGTCTTTTTATTTTATTTATTTAAGTTTTAATTCTATGTTTGATTTGTGTGTTTATTTTTAAAAGGTCACTATTGCATAATGGTGACTTCCATTTATTTCTATCAGGGACCCTACACCACTGTGCTAGTGTAGGTTAATAAATGTAATTTTGAGGGTCGTGACAACCTCTGGCCTATTCACTAAACATGCCTTGAACGCCCAGTGGATTGAAGTCCCTGTAAGTAGCCTAAAATATGTCATATCACTGGTCAAACGACTCACCCCCCCCCCCCTCTAGAAAACCTCTCCACATGAGTCCAATCCAAAAAATTCAATTCCCCTTATATCCCCAAATTTTGTGTGTCTGTTTTTTTTTTGTTTTTATGAAAATTTATTCATATATTAATAGTTATTAATTAACAATAACTAATAAAAACAATCCTTGAACATCTCTAAAAGGAATTTTTTAGTGATAGAGAATTATTTACTACTAGAGCACAATTAAAAGACCAAGGCATTTATCAGTGATTTTAGAATTGAAGATAAAGTTCATACTGCATTGTGTAACAACACACTACAACAATAGAGACAACACTCGTAAGCAACAAAATCACAGTACAATATAGAATTTAAATTAAAAAAATTACAATACAAATACAATAAAAACACTATATTGTATACATTTCAAACATTGGTTAATAAAATTACATGAGTAAGTAAAAAAAATTACATATATTCAAAAACATCGATGTTACTTTCTTTAATCCTTTGTCCCAGACTCATGTAATTTCTGAACAATCCACCCCGGATCAGAAAAAAGAATACACCTGTATAAAAAAATAAAATATATATTAGTAATAATATAAATAAATAAATTAAATATTAAGGGTTAATTTTAAACTATACTTTGAGTTATACCAGGAACAAACTATTTCATATTGAGTTGTGATTGATTATTTCACGTCACATCATTTCTTGATCAACATAAAGCATTATATATATATAAATTAACTAAATAAGTACAAGATAAAAATTGTATGGAAATACATTATATAATAGTAGATATAATGATGATAAAATAATCTTGTATTTTTCTCTCAGTTTTGGAAATGAAATGTATGTTTCAAACTAAAATGACTCATATATATTTAAAAGATTTACATGGAGTCCTACTGGTCACATTATGAATTTTATTAAGTTTAATCTTATTTATAATCATCCAAAATGACTTGTGGATCATTTTCATAAAGAAATGAAACAATTTGAATGCATTTTATTAGTTTTGAGTAAATCGCATGTCTTTTTAACAAAAATGTCATTTTAAATTGGAAATATTCACATTGAGTCATATCGGACACATGTTGTATTGATTTAATATGATACTTATTCCTACACATCTAAAATGACTTATAAATCATTATACTAAATTATCAAGACAATATGATCTTGTTTCTTGGGTTTTCATTAAGTGACACTTTTTGAACTAAAATGTCAATTTGAAATAGATAACAATATATTTTAGTGATTTCAATAGAATTTTGTTTCATAATGATGTGTAGATGATTTATACACATCACAAATGACTTATGGATCATTTTTATAAAGTATAAAAATAATCAGAATGTGTTTTATCAGTTTTGAGTATGTTTGTTGTCTTATTTACTAAAAATAATGTATCTTTTAGATAAAAAGGCGCACTTGGAATCATAACGGTCACACCATTAATCATATTTAGGTTCAGATGATTCCTACATGTTCTAAATGACTTATATATCATTTTCCAAATGTATCAAAACAATACGAATTTGTTTTCTTAGTTTTGAGTATGTCATCTTTTTTATGAAAATGTTATTTTAAACTAGAAACACACACTTTGAGCCATACCAGTCACATCATGTTTCGGTTTGATGTGATAATAATTAATACATCTAAAAAATTACTCATGAATAATTTTCCTAAATTATTAGGACAATACAAGTGTGATTTCTTAGTTTTCATTGAGTAACACTTTTTGATCTATGATGTCAATTTTAAACTGATAACAAGCCATTTTAATCATACTGGGAACATAGTGTATCATATTAAGGAGTGTATAATTCCTAAAAATCAAAAATAACTTGTGTATCATTTTTCTACAGTGTGAAAATAATATGAATTAATTTTATCAGTTCTGACTTTGACAGTTATCGTTTTTTCTATAATTAATGTCAATTTTAAATAAAAAATGAACTATGAGTCATATATGTCACACCGTGATTCAGATTGAGGTGAGGATGATTATTACAAATTCAAAATGAGTTATGGATCATTTTTATAAATTATAAAAACATTCCAAATTTTTTTATTAGTTTTGAGTATATCACATGACTTTTTTACTAAAATATCATTTTAAACTAGAAACACCATATTAGGTCATATTGTTCACATTGTGTGTCTATTTGATGTTATAATACTTCCTACACATAAAACATTACTTATGAATCGTTTCCTTAAATTTCCAAGACAATCCAAGTGTGTTTTCTCATTTTTTAATGAGTGAGCCTTTTTGAATTTAAATGTCAATTTTAAACTAATAATGAACACTTTGAGTCATACCGGATACATCATATATCAAATTTAGGTTTGGCTGATTACGATACATAAAAATGACTTATGGATTTATTTCATAATGTATCAAAATAATATGAATTCATTTACTCTATTTTGAGTATGTCAGTTGACTTTTCTACTAAAATTATTGTTAATTTTAAATAAAACAATGTAGTTGGAGTAATATCGGTGACACCATGAATCAGATTTAATTAGGCTGATTCCTGCTCATCACAAATGACCTATGGATAATTTTCATAATGTATCAAAATAATTCAAATTTATTTTCTTAGTTTTGAGTACATAAAATGTTTTTTTGTACTAAAATTTCATTTTAAACTATAAATACACACTTTGTGTCATACCTATCACATCATGTTTCAGTTTGATGTGAGAATGATTCCTACACATCATAAGCAACTTATGAATATCTTCCCTAAATTGGTAAGGAAATATGAGTATGTTTTCTCAATTTTAATCAAGAAAAATATTTTAAACTAAAATGTCAATTTTAAAATAATAACGGATTGTTTATGTCATACTGAGCACATCATATTTCATATTGAGGTGAGGCTAGTTACTAAACATCACAAATTAATTGTGGATCATTTTAATAATGTATAAAATAAATAAAAATTAATTTTATTAATTTTGAGTATGTAAGTTTCCTTTTTTTCTAAAATTAATGTCAATTTTAAATAATAATATACACATTCAGTCATTCCAGCGACATCGCGTGTCAGATTGAGGTGTGACTAATTCATACATGTCACAAATGACATATGGATTATTTTACTAGTGTTTCAAAACAATATGTACTCCCAATGTTATTACTAATTATATTTTCTTTCTTTGTCAAACTGTCAAAACTTTATATTGATTTGATGATATTCGCCTAAAACCCATTCTTTTTGTTAAAATCCATAAGAGTATTGAAAGATCATATGCCCTTTATATCACGATATTTCACCAAAAACTCAAGCTATGGAGAAATACATTCTTGTTAAAAAATTTCTTCAGTGTTCTATGTGTTTTTCATAGAACACATAAGTTAAAAAGTACATAGAATGGGTTTACCCAACCCTTGAGTTTGTGGTAACAACTCGTGAGGTAATAGGTACATGATCTTCTTTTAATCTTCTAGTTTTCAACAAAAATAGAGGTTATTTATCTAATAACATCAAACCAATATGATTTGTTGGCAATCTGATGAATAAAGGAAATGGAAAGCTTGGAAACATTGGTAGAAAAAAACATGTTATCTCTTTTATGGATTTTTGTAGATAGTGAAAGTAAAATATGACTTCTAAAAAGATCTATAAAAAAATAAATATGTATTAGAGAAAAATGATAACGAGATTAAATTACTATTATTAAATACAATAATGAAAAAAGTAATTAAATAATTTTTAAGACTTCACCTTTTCATAGTGGTTGTATACATTTTTTATCTATTTAATTATTTTTATTAACTCAGTTGTAGCCTGTATGTCCAATCCCTCACAAGAATGAGAAGCATTGAACAAACCACTCTGAATCAAACAAATGAATACACATGTATAATAAAAAATTTCTTATCTGAGTAAAATTAAAAATAAATAAATAAAAAATAAATATAAAAAAAGAAATTAATTATATGAATAGTCATTTTACTGTGAAAACATCATGATTTTCTCTATGATTGAACAGAGTTAGTGTCATTGCTCTTCCTACAAAGGTAGTGGAGGGAACATGAACGAAATTAATAAATACCAACAATGTAGGGGAGAAATGTTTTTGAGTGAGAATAATTTTATATATGTTATGGTGCAGAACAACATGAAATATGGACAAATATCTTCTAAAATAATTGAAATATTCAAGGAATAATGAAAATTAAATCATAATTTCATTATATAATTTTTTTAGTAAAATAGAGAATGTATGTTGTAACATTACCTTTACATATTCCAAAAGGGTTTCCATAATTATTGTCTATTCTTCCCCTGGATTGTTAACATCGTCATGTGTAGAAGACATTGTCCACATGATTATTCAATCCTTTAATTTAGATTTTATTAATGCGTTATAGAATAAAAAATATTCTAAAGGAAAACATAGTATATTAAAAATCATTTACCTTCTAATTTAACTCTATTTATTTTTTTATGGTTTTATGGATTTAAACAGTTGACCACACATTAGTGGGAATAGTGTGGTACCTTATTCAATATTCCCATCAAATATTTCCATCTCGAATTAGTTTTTATGTTGTCGATGTAAATAATTTCAATGTTCAAAAATCCCAGCCTTTGAGGAATGTTTCAGCCAAACTGATTGTGTGCATTCTTCAAAAATGGGAAACCCAATATTAATTTAATTTTATAGCTAGATAAATTTATTAAAGGAGGAAAGACAATTATCATCCCATATTATATGGACCTCAATGGGAATTCCTCACCTCTATGTGCATCATACATTGTAACACTTGTATCCCACATCAGTTTCAGATCCTTGATAAATGGATTAAAATAGAAAACAATATCATTACTGGGTTTCATTGTTCCAGATATTTGTAGAGACAACATAATATATTTTCACTTCATTCATAACCATAGTGGAAAGTTATAATTTTCTAACATGAAGAGCCATGTTTTGTGATTATTACTATATTTATTCCATGTCAATTGTTTCAATGTTTCCTGAAATCTATATAGTCTTATAAATCATAGAATGGTAAGAAATTATCAAACATATTTTGATGGACTTGATTCATTTTTATGTTATCGATCTATTCCATACTTTGGGTATTATATGAGTGATTCATGGTCCTATTGATGAAATATTCCATAATTTAGATAGGCATGTATTTTTTTGAGATCATTACAATTTAGAGTAGAATTTGTTTAGTGTCATATATTCGTTATAAAATTTCATTTTATTCTATAAGAATATCATTCAACAGACCAAGTAGTCCTATAAATCTATTTTCACTACATCTACTTCCAGCTTTCAAATTATAAGACATTAATATGGGTGAATTTTTTTTCGTATAATCGGTATACAGTGGTCTCTTATAAAAACAATTCAACTTCTCGAAAAAAAAATTACAATCATGAAGTTCATATTCAATTTCTATTTTCATATTTTCCATGTGATCTCTGTCATCATTTATATTGGTATTCATATCAAATTATCCATAAACTACTGTATCATTCCAATTGGTGTGAAAACACAGTTTTTCCCAAGTTTGGAGAAACATTTATAGCTCTGATATATTTTCTGACAACCAAATGTTCTTCCAACTATTCTAGACTAATTTTTATTGAATAAAAACAAAGTAAACATGGAAAAAGAATTTGATAAGGGTTTTATGCATGCTATATTGCCTACATGATTAACTATTTAACTCCATCTACGTACTTTTTTTTCAAAAGATTACTGTTAATACATTTTCAATTCATATCCATCCTATTAGGTTAATAAAATATTCATTTTTTATTATAAATAAATAAATGCACATAATATATTCATTATTAATGGTGAATGTTGTAGTTAATTCTAATAAGAAGATCCCAACATTTGTTTTCTTCAAATAATTTTATTAATATTTGATGGAAATGAGTAATTGAATTTAAGATAAGATTTACTCCGCTATGGTAGGTTTTATCCTATGAATTCATCAAAATATGAAAAATATAGATGACTGTCATCCTCATAAACTTCATCTCCCTAATAGTTATTATTAAAAAAATTTCTTGAGACTCATCCCCCATCTCTTGTGGAAATCCACCAACATTTCTTCAACTACTCTAAGATGGATCCATCCCATTATAGGTACTGGTGATCATTTTGGATGAATACTTCTTAGAGAAGTTAAATAAATATAAAATAAATGGGGGATGAATCTCAAGAAACAAAATGTAATAACAATTATTCGAGTGATGAAGTTGATGAGGGTGAAACCAACCCTTTCTTATCTTAAATAATGGGGGTGCTTAGCATTTTTCAGTTTTTTTATTCGTAATATAACTACAACAAAAACTAAAATAATTAAATATTTTTTTCTCCAATGGAAAATAATATTAAATCATATAAAATAATTCCCATAGAAGCTACTGTAATTTTTGAATCTAGAGTTGCAAAAAAAAATTATTATTTTTATAAAGATTATTAAAATAAAATTGTTCATTGTGAAAATGTACCTAGTGACTCATATATTTAAGTTATAATGGTATAAAATAAATATGATTCTTGAGTATAACCTAAATGGAGTGAAAGATCTTGAATGAAGAATCATCCATCTGACAGTTGTATTTCATGCATATATTTTATAGTATTTTAATGTATTGATTTGTTTACATAATTGAATATTATTTATAATTTGTGAAAGATTTGATTTTTTATATGTTTAATTGTAGGATATGACTTATCATCAATAATGGAATGAAAATAGGAATTTTTTTGAGAAAAAATTCACTTCATACTGCGATCAATGTGAAGCGGCATGACAACGGATATTTGTGGATTCAGTAGAGATGGAAAAACGAAATATGGAATTTAAACGTCATGTATTCCATGTAGATGATGTAACCTTTTAAGAGATGATATTTTGGGAAGAGTAAACTCAAATTCATGATTTTTTATTCCTCCATGAAAATATAGAGATTACACATCATGTAATTATTTAAAAGTCATGTAATATCCTGATAAACCTAATTACGAGCCGTTGAAGAGATTTTTAATTAAGAATCTAAAATATTTGACCACGGGACCCATGATGGATATTTTTTAATGTAATTATTATTCCATTTAATGGTGAATATACCCTGGGGAATTCTATATCTAATAGACCATGTCTCCACTCAATGATTAATTCAAAGCCACTATCGCTGGGATCAAGGGTTTCCACTATCATGATGAGGGAGAAGGTTCTTTATTCTCCTAACCCCTCGTGGCTAGCATGAGGTGGTAGACTATGGGAAAAAACTATAAATATAAGGGATTAAATTTTTAAGGTATTTTTTCTTAAATTCAATTCATTTGGATATTTTTCACGACCCTAAATTCTCAAATCTCTTCCTTTCTATATCACTCATGACTATTACGTGATCGGTGTGGAAGGTATAATTTGAACTCATTGACTGGGGAATGATTCACACCGTTAACATTGTGTGTATAGTCTTATATATTTAAATATGTTTCTGAGTTACCAATTCATTGAATACCCAAAGTATCATGATCATTGTGAAAAGGTAACGCTAGTGATTTTGTTATTTTCTACCATCAACATTGGATTCAGCTAACTCAGTTCCAGCACCTATGATTTTTTTGCATTATTTTATACCCCAATCAATTGTGAACCTAGATTTATAATTTCCAATCATTTTTTCCATTTTCTAAAAATAAAAAACAATAACCATATGTTCTATCCATAAAATTGTTATATTTCATTCATTAAATGGTATAAGATTACTTTATTTAATTAATATCTTCCCCAAACCTATCTCTGTTTATAAGGCCCCAGCCTTAAACCTTACTTAATCTTGAGTTATTACAAGATTACACATTGAGGATCTTTTCAGGTTTAGAGTTTTAGAGAATTAGATCATAAAACTTGAATTACATTCCACATATAAACAAAGTGGTTACATAAAGATAGTATTCTTCATTCCCATCAATGGAAACATATTTAAAATAAACATGGATTCTTTCTTGACACTTCCTTGACACTATCATCATATCATGTACCTTTCCCTTGTCCTGTGAAAAACATTTAAAAAAACTTAGGATGAGCATAAAAAGCTCAGTAAGGGATATAAAAATATGGAAAGGAAACATGGGTACATATACACATAAGAATGAGATCATACTTCACCCATAAAACATAAGCACTTTAACATACCTCATCAAATCATGAATAAATCATAGAAATCAAAAGACATAAAGGTAACTTGAGGCATTCATAACATTCTTACGTAGGGAGTAACCCTCTTGGTTACGTTTGGAATACCCATCACAGTATATTCCCTAAATCTCTTCGGAGAAACCTTAACGTTTCACTCCTTCGCGTTACCTCAACATAATCGTATCACATAAAACATGCATAAAGAAAACATAACATTTCCACCTTTCAATCACAAGATATAAATACAACACATTGATATAAAAACATTATGAAAACAATTTTCAATACCAAAATAAAAGAAAAGTAAAACATGGTATTTATTTTTCTTTTAAAAAAAGTTATGGCTTGTAGAGGAAGCCGAAACTCAAATAACGGTCACGGCGGCGGAGAAGTCGTTGTCGCCGCATACGTACGACAAAAACATTTCCTTTTGTCATTTAGTAAAACGCTTCGTATAAAAAATATTCCTCTTGGATAAATGTAAAAGTCAAAGGGGTTTATACACCGTATAAAATAAGGTTGTGTATAAAACAAAATATGCCTCAATGAAAGGAGATTGACACGAAGTCTCATACCTCGGGTCTGACTTGACTCGATCATTCTTTAATGTCCTGAATAATAAACTTGAGTTAATTTCTACTTGCTTAAGAACCTTTTTAAAGTTCATTATTCCTTTTATATCACTTATTAACATTTCATGAACACTATGTAATTATTTAAGTTAATAACGGTCATTTTAACGATCATTGATACATGAGTCAAAAATAAACCCTTTATAATTACAAGTTGTTCATGTATCTATTATATCCAGAATGGTATTCATGATGTAGATATCATATATGTCATATATATCCAGTACATTCATGCATTTATAATATTACATAATCATTTAGAGGTAAGAAATGAAATGCACCGTTCATGGAGATGGTAAGCCGTACGTACGCATGAACGCTACTTTCATTTATATTTCATATTTTATAGAATGGAATCATAATGATATAAAGGTATATTATAATTCCAGTATAATATCATATATAATATCATAGTTCCATCCTTTATACGTCCCACATATGGTATTTAACGAATCAAATCATTTTGAGGGGGCGGTAGTCCGCACTTCCTTAAATGAAGATATCGCGTTTACCCATAATGGAAACCATAAAGGTATACCCAAAATGAAAAATACATAAGCTTAAGTAAAACATAAACATATTATATATCATATATAAATATAGTTACATCTTAATGGCCACCTTTGAAGGTGTTAAAAGAATGTTGAACAATCATCGTTTCGGGAGGCATAAATTCACCATCCACGGAAACAGTATGTTCGTTAACCATTAGATGTAGGTGTGTGTAAGTGTAGATATAATACTTATTATAACAACATCATAGTATATTGAGGATACTGGAGTTGTTACAAAATAAAAGAATAAAAAGAGTTTAGGGGGTTGGAGAAGCAAAATAAAACAAAAGGACTCAAAAGAAGACATTACCTTAAAACCGGGTAACTCCTTTTGGTTTGAGCTCAAAGGCTTCCTTGGGAAGACTTCTGCCCAAAGTGAGGCTTCAAGGAGTAAGAGAGGGAAGTGGAGAGACACAATGGGAAGGGGTTGGCCGAGCCAAAGGCTTTGGGAGTGTGGGTAATGAGGTAGAGGTGGGGGCCTTTTATAATAGGAGAGGAGGGGCACTCTTGGAAAGTAAAGAAATATTACTTTATTTGAAAATGAGATTCGGATTTAAAAGGTCCCACATTGATATAATTCGAGGATAAGGTGATAAGGGTTCTAAATATACTCATCCAATAAGTTTTGGACATGTGTAGGTTTTAGATATTACATTATCTTTCCATTTTATTTAAATCGTTAAATAATGAGGTCATCGCTGCATCATCATGATGTCATAAATAATTTAATATATTTAAAGTTTAAAAATTATAAAAAAAATACTATGATGTAGGAAATAGTTTTATCTTTCCAATGACTATTTATAATCAAAAATATGATCTTTATAACCCCATGTAAAAAAAATTTCGTAAAACATATGATGTTTGTGTCATTTTTACTTTTACATTAAATAAAAAGTTATTTATGTCATTTCCCAACCAAAGTGGTTCCATGGAGTCCCCAAGTTGACCCATGGCTTTTTATGGTCGGCCATGACACATCCAATGAGGGTAGGACATGTGTCAAGCTCATCTCATACTATTAAAACATTATTTTTACCTTAAACTACACTAATTACCACTAATCGCGATTAAGAACTTAATAAGTTACTATTCACCAAAAAATTACTATAATATCATTGAACCACATTTTACTTCTTAATGAAAACCATGTATGTCGGATTTTTTAAATTCAAAACACAAAGATGGAAAAATTTCATTTAAACGGAAAATCAGTTTTTATAAGTACCACTTAGTGGTTTCACTATTCATCAAAAATTGAAGTTTTTCAGAAAATTACCAAAAATTCACCCTAAGCTATATTTGATATTCCGAATTCAAAAATGAAGTATATTTTACAAAATTCAAAACATATAAGTCACATTAATTAATTTAATAATTAATTCCCGCTGTCAGAGCAAATAGCGTGTTTTTATAAAACAATAAGTATCAAAAGATTGACACCAGTTTAAGTCTAATTTCAAAGTGAAATTGATTCCAATGACCACCATTGGATTAAATGGTAAAAATATATTCATATTACACATTAAGACCCATTCAAAAGATAATCTAATCATATAAATAAATTAGATTAAGAAGCAGTTTTGATGTAAAATGCAGTATTTTTCACTATTCATTAAAAAATGAACATTGTCAGAAACATACCAAAAATTCACACAAAGTAAATTTTGATGTCCCAATCATAAAGAATAATTTTATTTTCACAAAAATAGCTTATAAAATCATCAAAAGATAGATTTAAAAATGGTTTGCCATCAAAAGGCAGTAAAAAATCTTTTAAAAATATTAGTGTATTCCATGCTTAAGATTGGATTTATTTTCATTTTAAGCCTCTAAAACCCTATCTAGTTCATTAATAGACATAGATAAAAATATCTATTATTCATTACTTACTTGGGATGTTACATCCTTCCCCCCTTTAGAAAATTGCGTCCCCGCAATTTATTTACTTATCAAATAAATGGGGGTACTTATCCCTCATTGCATTTTCAGATTCTCATGTTGCCTCTTCAATCATGTGGTTTTTTTAAAAAACCTTTACCTGGTGAATCACCTTATTCCGTAACACTTGATCCCTGTGTTCAAGAATCTGGACCAGTTGTTCCTCATAAGATAGGTTCTCTTCCAGCTGAACTACCTCTGGACTCAAAACATGAGATGGATCTGGCATATACTTTCTCAACATCGAAACATGAAAAACATTGTGTACCTGAGATAAACTCGGAGGTAAATCCACCCAGTATGCAACTGATCCAACTCTCTCCAGAATTTCATATGGTCCAATAAACCTTGGACTCAGCTTTCCTTTCTTACCAAATCTCATCACAATTTTCCAAGGAGAAACCTTGAGAAAAAAATGATCACCTACCTCGAAAGATAGATCCTTCCTCCGGTTATCCGCATAACTCTTCTGCCTGCTCTGAGCTGTTCTCATGTGTTTCTGAATCAGCTAAACTTTTTCTGCCATCTCTTCTACCAATTCTGGTCCCATCAACTTCCTTTCACCCACTTCATCCCAGAAAGCTGGAGTTCGACACCGCTTCCCATATGATGCCCGAAATGGTGCCATCTGTATACTGGAATGAAAACTGTTATTATATGAAAATTCAACCAAAGAAAGATGTTGGTCCCAACTTCCATGATAATCCATAGAACAAGCTCGTATCATATCCTCCAAGGTCTGAATTGTTCGTTCCGACTGCCCATCTGATTGAGGATGAAAAGCTATACTAAAATTTAATTTAGTACCCAACGACTTCTGAAGGCCTTTCCAAAAGTTAGAAGTGAACCTGGGATCACGATCAGATACAATGGAGAGGGGAACTCCATGCAACCTGACTATCTCTTTAAGATACAAACGGGAAAGTTGATCTAGGGAAAAAGTATCTCGTATAGCAAGGAAATGAGCAGATTTAGTCAAGCGATCAACAATAACCCAGATTGCATTATTACCTCGAGATGTCTTCGGTAATCCCACAAAAAAGTCCATGGATATATTCTCACATTTCCACTCTGGAACTGGTAAAGGCTGAAGCATCCCTTTCGGTAACTGCCGCTCTGCTTTAACCTGTTGACATGTCAAACACTTCACAGTAAAATCAGCAATATCTCTTTTCATTCCATCCCACCAGTAATACTCCCGCAGATCTCTGTACATCTTAGTACTGCCAGGATGAACTGAAAACGGAGAACTATGAGATTCACATAACAACTCTCTCTTTAACTATGAATCACAAGGCACACAAAATCTCTTCCCAATTCTCAAAACGCAATCATTATCAATGTTGAATTTAGGCAACTTACCTTTCTGAACTAGCTCTACCTTTTTCTGCAACTCACTGTCTTGCTTCTGTGCTTTCTTGATTCTATCTCATAGAGATGATCTCACTGATACCTGAAACAAAACAGAAGAACATCCTGCACCAACAACTTCTATGCCAAATTTCATCAAATCCTTAACCAAAGGATCACGTTCCAAACGCAATATTGCTAATGAAGCATTACTTTTTCGACTTAAAGCATCAGCCACTTTATTTGCTTTTCCCGGATGGTAATGAATTGTACAATCATAATACTTGATTAATTTTAGCCATCTCCTTTGTCTCATGTTCAATTCTTTCTGAGTGAATATATACTTTAAACTTTTGTGATCGGTATATATTTCACACTTTACTCCATACAAATGATGCCTCCAAATTTTTAAAGCAAAAACAACAGCAGCTAATTCCAAATCATGTGTAGGGTAATTTACCTCATGAGTTTTCAACTGTCGTGAAGCATAAGCAATTACCTGATCATTCTGCATTAGGACGCAACCAAGTCCTTTCAATGAAGCATCACTGTAGATAACAAACTCACCATTCCTGGAAGGTAGTGCCAAAACTGGAGCATTCACCAATCTTCTTTTCAATTCCTAAAAACAATCATCACATTCTTTTGTCTAGATAAACTTAACACCCTTCCGAGTTATCTTAGTCATTGGACTAGATAACCATGAAAAATTTCTAAAAAACCTTCGGTAATAGACTTCCAAATCAAGGAAGCTACGAATCTCAGTTACATTTGTGGGTCTTGGCCATTCTTCAACAACTTTTGTTTTTCCATGATCAACAGTTATGCCATCTTTTGAAACAATGTGACCAAGGAAAGAAATTTGTTGTAACCAAAACTCACATTTGCTGAATTTCCTATACAATTTCTTTTCTTTTAAGGTTTGCAAAATAACCCTTAAATGTCTTTCATGCTCCTCTTTACTTTTAGAAAACACCAAAATATCATCAATGAAAACCACCACAAACTTATCCAAGAACTCATGGAAAATTTTATTCATTAAGTCCATGAATACAGCAGGTGCATTGGTTAGCCCAAAAGTCATTAATACAAATTCATAATGTACATATCTCGTACGGAACGCAGTCTTCGGAATATCTGCCTCCTTTACATTCAGCTGATGGTACCCCGATCTCAGGTCAATATTTGAAAAATACTGAGCTCCCTGGAGCTGATACAACTTCATTTGATGGCCCGACATCTGCTGAAGTAGTTGCAAAGGATTTCACCACCCCTTTCTGCTTGTAGTCTAACTGCTTCCCATCACTCAAGCTCTTTGTCGGATACTCGTTTGCATAGTGACCCATCTCATTGCACTTATAACATTTTACTAACTGTAAATCAAATTTGGTCTTACCTTCACCTTGATCCTTTTCAGTGCAATCACGAGCCTTATGTCCCATCTTACCACATCGGTAGCACTTTCCAGAATTCAGAATACATTCCCCAGCATGCCTTTTGCCACATTTATCACAAACTGGAAACTTAGTTTTCTTACCATCAGACTTTTTTGAAGAATTCATACCTTTCTCCTGCCACCTCGATCTCTTCTTATGTTGGTTGTTATAGAACACTTGATCATCGGCAAACTCCATTTCCACCTTCTCCGCACATCGAACAAGCTTTTCATAACTTTTAAACTCATGAGAAGCTAATGCCCTTCGATATTTTGGCTTTAATCCTGAGTAAAAACGATTAATTTTACAATCAAGGTCTCGGATGAAATTTGGAGCATACCTTACCAATCGAGTGAACCTTTCTTCATAGGTAGCCACTGAGTCTTCATCTTGCCTCAATTCCAAGAATTGCTTTTCCATCCTAAGTCGAACAGCCTTAGGAAAATACTTCTCAAGAAACATACCTTTGAATTCATCCCAGTCGAGAGCATCAATCTCATCGGCGTCCCTAATATTTTTAACCATAGACCACCACTGATCTGCCTCACCCTCCAAACGGTAAATAGCAAGACTAAACTTTTGATTGTCTGAGCACCCCATGACATCAAAAATCTTCTCCAGTGCTTTAATCCACCCTTCAGCTAGCACAGGGTCAGATGATCCTCTGAATGATGGGGGATGTTGCCTCATGAAATGTTCCACCACTGACATGTTCCTCTACAGTTGGTCTGGCTGATCTCGTGCATGGATACCACCACCATTTATAGCCTGAGTCAACTGCACCATTACTGCAACAAACTGTTCAGTTCCAATTCCGACCATCTCAGGATGCTGATTCGGAAGGTTATTTCCTTTTGTATGCCTTCCTAGCACTGATTCACTGTTTCCTCTGCGGAAAACCATTCTGAACAAACATGTCTTAGATGAAGCAACATGGTAATCTTCAAATGCTATATCACTTCAATTTGACCATAAAAAAAATATTTTTGGATAACCATTTAATATAATTCTAACTCCTAAAGTTATCTAAACCGACCTCTGATACCAACTATAAGGCCCCAGCCTTAAACCTTACTTAATCTTGAGTTATTACAAGATTACACATTGAGGATCTTTTCGGGTTTAGAGTTTTAGAGAATTAGATCATAAAACTTGCATTACATTCCATATATAAACAAAGTGGTTACATAAATATAGTATTCTTCATTCCCATCAATGGAAACATATTTCAAATAAACATGGATTCTTTCTTGACACTTCCTTGACACTATCATCATATCATGTACCTTTCCCTTGACCTGTGAAAAACATTTCAAAAAAACTTGGGATGAGCATAAAAGGCTCAGTAAGGGATATAAAAATATGGAAAAGAAACATGGGTACATATATACATAGGGATGAGATCATACTTTACCCATAAAACATAAGCACTTTAACACACCTCATCAAATCATGAATAAATCATAGAAATCATAAGACATAAAGGTAACTTGAGGCATTCATAACATTCTTACGTAGGGAGTAACCCTCTTGGTTACGTTTGGAATACCCATCACAGTATATTCCCTAAATCTCTTCGGAGAAACCTTAACATTTCACTCCTTCGCGTTACCCAATGCATTGGAGAGCTATATCGGGCTCACCCGCCCTTAGTTTATCACAGAACCACCCGTTTTCATAATAATGACCAAGAACCTCAACATAATCATATCACATAAAACATGCATAAAGGAAACATAACATTCCCACCTTTCAATCACAAGATATCAATACAACACATTGATATAAAAACATTATGAAAACCATTTTCGATACCAAAATAAAAGAAAAGTAAAACATGGTATTTATTTTTCTTTTAAAAAGAAGGTATGGCTTGTAGAAGAATTCGAAACTCAAATAACGGTCACGACGGCGGAGAAGTCGTTGTCGCCGCATATGTACGACAAAAACATTCCCTTTTGTCGTTTAGTAAATGCTTTGTATAAAAAAGATTCCTTTTGAATAAATGTAAAAGTCAAAGGGGTTTATACACCGTATAAAAGAAGGTTGTGTATAAAACAAAATATGACTCAATGAAAGGAGATTGAGATGAAGTACCATACCTCGTATCCGACTTGACCCGACCGTTCTTTAATCTCCGTTAAAAGTGTAACTCCTTTTGATTTGAGCCTAAAGGCTTCCTTTGAAAGGATTATGCCCAAAGGGAATCCTCTAGGATGAGGAGAGGGATGTGGAGAGAGTAAATGTGCAGGGGATGGCCGAGCCAAAGGCTTGAGAAGTGTGTGAAATGAAGTAGAGGTGGGGGCCTTTTATAAGAGGAGAGGAGGGGCAATTTTGGAAAGTAAAGAAATATTACTTTATTTGAAAATGAGTTTCGGTTTTAAATGGTCCCACATTGATATAATTCAAGGATAAGGTGATAAGGGTTCGAAATATACCCATCCAATAGGTTTTGGACATGTTTCTGTTTTAGATATTACATTATCTTTCCATTTTATTTAAATTGTTAAATAATGAGGTCATCGCTGCATCATCATGATGTCATAAATAATTTAATTTATTTAAAGTATAAAAATTATAAAAAAAGTACTATGATGTAGGAAATCTTTTTATCTTTCCAATTACTATTTATAATCAAAAATCTAATCTTTATAACCCCATGAAAAAAAAATTCGTAAAACATATGATGTTTGTGTCATTTTTACTTTTACATTAAATAAAAAGTTATTTATGTCATTTCCCAACCAAAGTGGCTCCATGGGATCCCCAAGTTGACCCATGGCTTGTCTTGGTCGGCCATGACACAACCAATGAGGGTAGTACATGTGTCAAGCTCATCTCATTTTATTAAAGCATTATTTTTACCTTAAACTACACTAATTACCACTAATCGCGATTAAAAATTTAATAAGTTACTATTCACCAAAAAATTATTTTAATCTCATTGAACCACATTTTACTTCTTAATGACAATCATGTATGTTGTATTTTTTAAATTCAAAACACAATGATGGCAAAATTTCATTTAAACGAAAAATCAGTTTCTTTAACTACCACTTAGTGATTTCACTATTCATCAAAAATTGAAGTTTTTCAGAAAAATACCAAAACATCACCCTAAGCTATATTTGATATTATGAATTCAAAAATGAATTCTATTTTACAAAATTCAAAACATATAAGTCACATTAATTAATTTAATAATTAATTCCCGATGTCGGAGCAAATAGCGTGTTTTTATGAAACAATAAGTATCAAAAGATTGACACTAGTTTAAGTCCGATTTCAAAGTGAAATTAATTCCAACGACAAATATTGGATTTAATGGGTAAAATATATTCTAATTTCACTTTAAAACCAATTGAAAGGATAATATAATCATATAAATAAATTAGATTAAAAAGCAGTTTTGATGTAAAATGCAGTATTTTTCACTATTCATTAAAAAATGAACATTTTCAGAAAAATACCAAAAAATCACACAAAGTAAATTTTGATGTCCCAATCATAAAGAATAAGTTTATTTTGACAAACATAGTTTATAAAATTGTCAAAATATAGATTCAAAAATGGTTTGCCATCAAAAGGCAGTAAAACAATCTTTTAAAAATATTAGTGTATTCCATGCTTAAGATTGGATTTATTTTCATTTTAAGCCTCTAAAACACTATCTAGTTCATTAATAGACATAGATAAAAATATCTATTATTAATTACTTACTTTGGATGTTACATCCTTCCCCCCTTTAGAAAATTGCGTCCCCGCAATTTATTTACTTATCAAATAAATGGGGGTACTTATCGGGTTTAGAGTTTTAGAGAATTAGATCATAAAACTTGCATTACATTCCACATATAAACAAAGTGGTAACATAAAGATATTATTCTTCATTCTCATCAATGGAAACATATTTAAAATAAACATGGATTCTTTCTTGACACTTCCTTGACACTATCATCATATCATGTACCTTTCCCTTGACCTGTGAAAAACATTTCAAAAAAACTTGGGATGAGCATAAAAAGCTCAGTAAGGGATATAAAAATATGGAAAGGAAACATGGGTACATATATACATAAGGATGAGATCATACTTTACCCATAAAACATAAGCACTTTAACATACCTCATCAAATCAGGAATAAATCATAGAAAACATAAGACATAAAGGTAACTTGAGGCATTCATAACATTCTTACGTAGGGAGTAACCCTCTTGGTTACGTTTGGAATACCCATCACAGTATATTCCCTAAATCTCTTCGGAGAAACCTTAACGTTTCACTCCTTCGCGTTACCCAATGCATTGGAGAGCTATATCGGTCTCACCCGCCCTTAGTTTATCACGGAACCACCCATCTTCATAATAATGCCTAAGAACCTCAACATAATCATATCACATAAAACATGCATAAAGGAAACATAACATTTCCACCTTTCAATCACAAGATATCAATACAACACATTGATATAAAAACATTATGAAAACCATTTTCAATACCAAAATAAAAGAGAATTAAAACATGGTATTTATTTTTCTTTTAAAAAGAAGGTATGGCTTGTAGAGGAAGCCGAAACTCAAATAACGGTCACGATGGCGGAGAAGTCGTTGTCACCGCATACGTACGACAAAAACATTCCCTTTTGTCGTTTAGTAAATGCTTCGTATAAAAAAGATTATTTTTTAATAAACGTAAAAGTCAAAGGGGTTTATACACCATATGAAAGAAGGTTGTGTATAAAACAAAATATGCCTCAATGAAAGGAGATTGAGACGAAGTCCCATACCTCGGGTCCGACTTGACTCGATCATTCTTTAATGTCCTGAATAATAAACTTGAATTAATTTATACTTGTTTAAGAACCTTTCTAAATTTCATTATTCCTTTTATATCACTTATCTCCATGTCATGAACACTATGTAATTATTTAAGTTAATAATGGTCATTTTAACGATCATTGGTACTTGAGTCAAAAATAAGCCCTTTATAATTACATGTTGTTCATGTATCCATTATATCCAGAATGGTATTCATGATGTAGATATCATATATGTCATATATATCTAGTACATGAATTCATTTATAATATTACATAATCATTTAGAGGTAAGAAATGAAATGCACCGTTCATGGAGACGGTAAGCCGTACGTACGCATGAACGCTACTTTCATTTCTATTTCGTATTTTATAGAATGGAATCATAATTATATAAAGGTATATTATAATTCCAGTATAATATAATATATAATATCATAGTTCCATCCTTTATACATCCCACATATGGTATTTAATGAATCAACTCACTTTAAGGGGGCGGTAGTCCGCACTTCCTTAAATGAAGATATCGCGTTTACCCATAATGGAAACCATAAAGGTATACCCAAAATGAAAAATACAGAAGCTTAAGTAAAACATAAACATATTATATATAATATATAAATATAGTGACATCTTAATGTCCACCTTTGAAGGTGTTAAAAGAATGTTGAACAATCATCGTTTCGGGAGGCATAAATTCACCATCCACGGAAACAGTGTGTTCGTTAACCATTAGATGTAGGTGTGTGTAAGTGTAGCTCAAATCCTTATTATAACAAAATCCTAGTATATTTAGTATACTGGATTTGTTACAAAAGAAAAGAATAAAAAGAGTTTAGGGGGTTGGAGAAGCAAAATAAAACAAAAGGACTCAAAAGAAGACATTACCTTAAAATCGGGTAACTCCCTTTGGTTTGAGCTCAAAGACTTCCTTGGGAAGACTTCTACCCAAAGTGAGGCTTCAAGGAGTAAGATAGGGAAGTTTATAGACAAAATGGGCAGAGTTTGGCCGAGCCAAAGGCTTTGGGATTGTGGGTAAGGAGGTAGAGGTGGGGGGCTTTTATAAGAGGAGAGGAGGGGCACTCTTGGAAAGTAAAGAAATATTACTTTATTTGAAAATGATTTTCAGATTTAAATGGTCCCACATTGATATAATTCGAGGATAAGGTGATAAGGGTTCGAAATATACTCATCCAATAGGTTTTGGACATGTGTAGGTCTTAGATATTACATTATCTTTCCATTTTATTTAAATCGTTAAATAATGAGGTCATCGCTGCATCATCATGATGTCATAAATAATTTAATTTATTTAATGTCCAAAAATTATAAAAAAAATACTATGATGTAGGAAATCTTTTTATCTTACCAATTAATATTTATAGTCACAAATCTGATTTGTATAACCCCATGTAAAAATTGTTTTAGTAAAACATTTTATGTTTGTCTCATTTTTACTTTAACTTTAAATAAAAAGATATTAATGTCATTTTCCAACCAAAGTGGCTCCATGGGGTCCCCAAGTTGACCCATGGGTTGTCTTGGTCTGCCATGACACATCCAATGAGTTTAGGACATTTTTCAAGTTCATTTCATATTATTAAAACATTATTTTTACCTTAAACTACACTGAGTACCTCTAATCGCGATTAAAAACTTAATAAGTTACTATTCACCAAAAAATTATTTTTATCCCATTGAACCAAATTTTACTTCTTAATGAAAACCATGTATGTCGGATTTTTGAAATTCAAAACACAAATATGGAAAATTTTCATTTAAACGGAAAAATCAGTTTTTATAAGTACCACTTAGTGATTTCACTATTCATCAAAAATTGAAGTTTTTCAGAAAAATACCAAAACTTCACCCTAAGCTATATTTGATATTCCGAATTCAAAAATGAATTCTATTTTACAAAATTCAAAGCATATAAGTCACATTAATTAATTTAATAATTAATTCCTGCTGTCAGAGCAAATAGCGTGTTTTTATGAAACAATAAGTATCAAAAGATTGACACCAGTTTAAGTCCAATTTCAAATTGAAATTGATTCCAATGACCACAATTGGATTAAATGGTAAAAATATATTCTAATTTCACTTCAAAACCAATTCAAAATATAATCTAATCATATAAATAAATTAGATTAAAAAGCGGTTTTGATGTAAAATGCAGTATTTTTCACTATTCATTAAAAAATGAACATTGTCAGAAAGATACCAAAAATTCACACAAGGTAAATTTTGATGTCCCAATCATAAAGAATAAGTTTATTTTGACAAACACAGTTTATAAAATTGTCAAAAGATAGATTCAAAATTGGTTTGCCATCAAAAGGTAGTAAAACAATCTTTTAAAAATATTAGTGTATTCCATGCTTAAGATTGGATTTATTTTCATTTTAAGCCTCTAAAACACTATATAATTCATTAGTAGGCATAGATAAAAATATCTATTATTCATTACTTACTTGGGATGTTACATCCTTCCCCCCTTTAGAAAATTGCATCCTCGCAATTTTTAAAATTGAGCTTGGAAACATCCTTGAAAGTCCCACATCGGAACAAGAGTCAGTAAAACAATCACTTTAAAATATAGGAAGATAAGTAAAGAGGTCACCCGAGTTAACCCATACTAGGACTCCATGTAGGAAAACATGGACATGGAGGAGAAAACATAGGGTCATGTTCTGATGGAGAGTGATAGAAAACATGTTTAGGAGAAAGTTAACAATAAGAAAATCACAAACTTGTGACGGGTTAAACGGTGTTGGGTTCCCCAGTAGGAAAAGTTAATAGACAACATTTTTGTTTTAACTTACTTTTTATTGAGGAATTTATTCATAAGGAAACATAATCACTTATCATGTTGACTTTAAACTTTTACTAGATTCCTTAATAAAACTCATATTTTTTCCAAAAGACGAGTATTTAGGGAGACTTGTTCGCATTAAGAGTACTATAATCAACTTCTAGAGAATCACCTAATCCACAAAAGAGAACTATATACATCTCATGTTTTCTATCACTCTCCATCAGAACATGACCCTATTTTTTCGCCTCCATGTCCATATTTTTCTACATGGAATCCTAGTATGGGTTAACTCGGGTGACCTTTGTACTTATCTTTCTTTATTTTAAAGTGATTGTTTTACCAACTCTTGTTCCGATGTGGGACTTTCAAGGATGTTTCCAAGAGCAATTTTAAAATTGCGAGAACGCAATTCCCAAAAGGGGGGAAGGATGTAACACCCCAGGTAAATAAAGAATATGAAATTTTCATATTTATCCATATTTGTGAATAAAGTATTAATATGACTTTAAAGGGGACTCTATTCTCGATGGCGTACCCAACACGCAACAACGAGTTTCTTGGGAATCTTACGTTGCACTCTAATAATAAAATAATATTATTTTAAATGGTAGTTAACATGTAGTTGTTGTATTGGCAGGAATGGATAGAAATAACTAAAATATGATTATATATGTTTTTAAATGTTTTTACATTTATCCAATAAAAGATAAAGGCTAAAAATACGGAAAGAATTCAATTTTAGGCGTATATGCCCTAGTTTTCACTAAAGGTTCACTTATCGCCTTTTGATGGAGAAACGTCATTAAATATAGTTTTATTCACTCTTATACATTATATTGGACCAAATAAAACTCTTCTTTAGAATCGGGACATCAAAATTTACTTTGTGTAAATTTTTGGTATCTTTCCAATAAAGTTCATTTTTTTTAATGAATAGTGTAAAATGTTGTATTTTAATTCAAAACCTCTTTTTAATCTAATTTATTTATATGATTAGATTATCCTTTTAATTGGTTTTAAAGTGAAATTAGAATATATTTTACCCATTAAATCCAATATTTTTCGTTGGAATTAATTTCACTTTGAAATCGGACTTAAACTAGTGTCAATCTTTTGATACTTATTGTTTCATAAAAACACGCTCTTTGTCATGACAGCGGGAATTAATTATTAAATTAATTAATGTGACTTATATGTTTTGAATTTTTTAAAATAGACTTCATTTTTGAATTTGGAATATCAAATATAGCTTAGGGTGAATTTTTGGTAATTTTCTGAAAAACATCAATTTTTGGTGAATAGTGAAACCACTAAGTGGTACTTATAAAAACTGATTTTCCTTTTAAATGAAATTTTTCCACCTTTGTGTTTTGAATTTCAAAAATCTGACATACATGGTTGTCATTAAGAAGTAAAATGTGGTTCAATGAGATTAAAATAATTTTTTGGTGAATAGTAACTTATTAAGTTTTTAATCGCGATTAGTGGTAATTAGTGTAGTTTAAGGTAAAAATAATGCTTTAATAATATGACATGACCTATACACATGTCCTACCCTCATTGGATATGTCATGGACGACCAAGACAAGCCATGGGTCAACTTGGGGACCCCATGGAGCCACTTTGGTTGGAAAATGACATAAATACCCTTTATTTAATGTTAATGTAAAAAATGGCACAAACATGATATGTTTTACTAAAACAATTTTTAAATGTGGCTATACAAGTCTGATTTTTGATTATAAATAGTCATTGGAAATATAAACAGATTTCCTACATCATAGTATTTTTTTTATAATTTTTAGACATTACATAAATTTAATAATTTATGACATCATAATGATGCAGCGATGACATCATTATTTGACGATTTAAATAAAATGGAAAGATATTGTAAAATATATGAACTAAACATGTCCAAAACTTATTGGATGGGTGTATTTAGAACCCTTAACACCTTATCCACGAATTATATCAATGTGGGACCTTTTAAAACCGAAACACATTTTCAAATAAAGTAATATTTCTTTACTTTCCAAAAGTGACCCTCCTCTCCTCTTATAAAAGGCCCCCACCTCTACCACCTTAACCACACTCCCAAAGCCTTTGGCTCGGCCAAACTCTGCCCATTTTGTCTCTCCACTTCCCTCTATTACTCCTTGAAGCTTCACTTTGGGCAGAAGTCTTCCCAAGGAAGCCTTTGAGCTCAAACCAAAGGGAGTTACCCGATTTTTAAGGTAATGACTTCACTTGAGTCATTTTGTTTCATTTTGCTTCTCCAGCCCCCTAAACTCTTTTTATTCATTTATTTTATAACAAATCCAGTATCATAAATATACTAGGATGTTGTTATAATAATTATTCGAGCTACACTTACACACACCTACATCTAATGGTTAAAGAACATACTGTTTCTGTGGATGGCGAATTTCTGCCTCACGAAGCGATGATTGTTCAACATTCTTCTAACACCTTCAAAGGTGGCCATTAAGATGAAACTATATTTATATATGATATATAATATGTTTATGATTTCCTTAAGCTTCTGTATTTTTCATTTTGGCCATACCTTTATGGTTTCCATTATGGGTAAACGCGATATCTTCATTTAAGGAAGTGCGGACTACCGCCCCCTCAAACTGATTTGATTCGTTAATATCATATGTGGTACGTATAAAGGATATATTTAATGATATTATATATTATACCATACTTTAATTAAAATAATATTATGTATCATTATGTTTTAATTCCATTAAATATGAAATAGAAATGGAAGTAGCGTTCATGCGTACGTACGGCTTACCGTCTCCATGAACGGTACATTTCATTTCTTATCTAAAAATGTTATATAATACTATAAGTACATATATATAATGGATATATATGTAATATATTACATCAAAATTATGGATATCATTCTGGAATTATAACATATATATATCTCTCTCATTTTTTTTGAATTCCATTAATATGACAAAAAAATGAAAGTAGCGTTCATGTGTATGTACGACCTACCGTCTCCATGAACGGTGCTTTTCGTTTTTTATCTCCAAATGATATGGAATAGTATAAAATGAATATTTACTGGATATATATTATATTTTAATCATTAATACTATTCTGGAAATTATTTACTTATAACTACATCAGCAATCGTTTTTCGAACAAGTTCATTTTTGACTCATGTACCAAACATCGGCAAAAACGTCGGATATGAACTAACATTATTAAACAATTATTATAAAATTATAATATGTGATATGAACTGAATAATAATCTCTAAAGGAGATACTTAGGCAATTATTAATTGACCAAAGTTTATTATTCAGGAATATAAAGAAACGAACAAGACAAGTTGGACTTGAGGTAAGGGATCTTACTCCTCTCTTTCTTTTTAAGTACACTTTTTTATGTCATTCCCTCTAAAGCTCATCTTTCTTGTTATTGGGATGTTATTTTATATTACACTTACTGTAATTTTTATGTTCATGTGATGAGAGACCCTATTCTCTCTCATAAATCCATTTTGGAAGTTTTGAGTGGCGCCGTTAGGCTGCCGAATTTTCGTAAGAGATCTAACCTCTCTCTTTCTTTTTAAGTACTCTCCTTTATGTCACTTATTTTAAGCTCCTATTTGTTATGTTGGGGGATGTTATTTTATATTCCTCTTTCTATAAACTTTAAGCTAATATGATGAGATACCCTATTTGATCTCATCAATCTATTTTTGTAAGTTTTATGCGGCGTCGTTAGGCTGCCGAGTTTTCGTAAGGGATTTTTCATCTCACTTTTATTCCCGTGAGATTTATGCTACATTTTCCACAATTTCCTTTGATTGGTATATGTACTACCCATTATTCTAATCTATGTGTAATATACTTTCGTTTATGAGTATTTACATCAATGATTTATTGTCCTTCTTTCATGGGGTGTATGTTTTGAAAGATACCCAAGTCGGTAAGGGAACCTTTCACCCTCCTCTTTTTTAAAAGACTTCTTTTGTTGGGTCTTTTAATTTACATATTGTTATGTTGGGATATGTTCTCATATATCTTATTGATGTAAATTTTATGTCCAAGTGATTAGATACACTTTTTATCCCTCATCAACTCATTTTGATGTGACGCTGTTAGGCTGTCAAGGGAACTTCTTAACCCAATTTCGATTTCTTTGGGTTCAACATGTAGTTATTGATTATGTCACCCTTTGAATATGTGTGAATGACCTTTGATTATTTTACACTTAATATCCACTTATATTTGGTTTATTCATTTGTCACACATAATTATGCAATTGATTTATCCTTAAACCAAGGATATCGTCTTTGTATGGGACTTCGTCTCAATCTCCTTTCATTGAGGCATATTTTATTTTATACACAACCTTCTTTTATACGGTGTATAAACCCCTTTGACTTTTACGTTTATTCAAAAGGAATCTTTTTTATACGAAGTGTTTACTAAACGACAAAAGGGAATGTTTTTGTCGTACGTATGCGGCGACAACGACTTCTCTGCCGTCGTGACCGTTATTTGAGTTTCGGCTTCCTCTACAAGCCATACCTTATTTTTAAAAGAAAAATAAATACCATGTTTTACTGTTCTTTTATTTTGGTATCGAAAATGGTTTTCATAATGTTTTTATATCAATGTGTTGTATTTATATCTTGTGATTGAAAGGTGGGAATGTTATGTTTCCTTTATGCATGTTTTATGTGATACAATTATGTTGAGGTTCTTGGGAATTATTATGAAGACGGGTGGTTCCGTGATAAACTAAGGGCGGGTGAGCCCGATATAGCTCTCCAATGCATTGGGTAACGTGAAGGAGTGAAACGTTAAGGTTCCTCCGAAGAGATTTAGGGAATATAATGTGATGGGTATTCCAAACGTAACCAAGAGGGTTACTCCCTACGTAAGAATGTTATGAATGCCTCAAGTTACCTTTATGTCTTATGATTTCTATGATTTATTCATGGTTTTATTAGGTATGTTTTATGGGTAAAGTATGATCTCATTCTTATGTATATATGTACCCATGTTTCCTTTCCATATTTTTATATCCCTTAATGAGATTTTTATGCTCATCCCAAGTTTTTCTGAAATGTTTTTCACAGGTCAAGGGAAAGGTACATGATATGATGATAGTGTCAAGGAAGTTTCAAGAAAAAATCCATGTTTTAATCTTGAGTTATTACAAGATTACACATTGAGGATATTTTCGGGTTTAGAGTTTTAGAGAATTATATCATAAAACTTGCATTACATACCTCATCAAATCATGAATAAATCATAGAAATCATAAGACATAAAGGTAACTTGAGGCATTCATAACATTCTTACGTAGGTAGTAACCCTCTTGGTTACGTTTGGAATACCCATCACAGTATATTCCCTAAATCTATTCGGAGAAACCTTAACGTTTCACTCCTTCGCGTTACCCAATGCATTGGAGAGCTATATCGGGCTCACCCGCCCTTAGTCTATCACGGAACCACCCGTCTTCATAATAATGCCCAAGAACCTCAACATAATCGTATCACATAAAACATGCATAAAGGAAACATAACATTTCCACCTTTCAATCACAAGATATCAATACAACACATTGATATAAAAACATTATGAAAACAATTTTCAATACCAAAATAAAAGAAAAGTAAAACATGGTATTTATTTTTCTTTTAAAAAAAGGTGTGGCTTGTAGAGGAAGCCGAAACTCAAATAACGGTCACGGCGGCGGAGAAGTCGTTGTCACTGCATACGTACGACAAAAACATTCCCTTTTGTCGTTTAGTAAAACGCTTCATATAAAAAAGATTCTTTTTGGATAAACTTAAAAGTCAAAGTGGTTTATACACCGTATAAAAGAAGGTTGTGTATAAAACAAAATATGCCTCAATGAAAGGAGATTGAGACGAATTCCCATACCTCGGGTCCGACTTGACTCGATCGTTCTTTAATGTCCTGAATAATAAACTTGAGTTAATTTCTACTTTCTTAAGAACCTTTTTCAAGTTCATTATTCCTTTTATATCACTTATTACCATGTCATGAACACTATGTAATTATTTAAGTTAATAACGGTCATTTTAACGATCATTGATACATGAGTCAAAAATAAACCCTTTATAATTACAAGTTTTTCATGTATCCATTATATCCAGAATGGTATTCATGATGTAGATATCATATATTTCATATATATCCAGTACATGCATGCATTTATAATATTACATAATCATTTAGAGGTAAGAAATGAAATGCACCGTTCATGGAGACGGTAAGCCGTACGTACGCATGAACGCTACTTTCATTTCTATTTCGTATTTTATAGAATGGAATCATAATGATATAAAGGTATATTATAATTCAAGTATAATATCATATATAATATCATAGTTCCATCCTTTATACGTCCCACATATGGTATTTAACGAATCAAATCACTTTGAGGGGGCGGTAGTCCGCACTTCCTTAAATGAAGATATCGCGTTTACCCATAATGGAAACCATAAAGGTATACCCAAAATGAAAAATACAGAAGCTTAAGTAAAACATAAACATATTATATATCATATATAAATATAGTGACATATTAATGGCCACCTTTGAAGGTGTTAAAATAATGTTGAACAATCATCGTTTCGGGAGGCATAAATTCACCATCCACGGAAACAGTATGTTCGTTAACCATTAGATGTAGGTGTGTGTAAGTGTAGCTCTAATACTTATTATAACAAAATCCTAGTATATTGATGATACTGGAGTTGTTACAAAATAAAATAATAAAAAGAGTTTAGGGGGTTGGAGAAGCAAAATAAAACAAAAGGACTCAAAAGAAGACATTACCTTAAAATCGGGTAACTCCCTTTGGTTTGAGCTCAAAGGCTTCCTTGGGAAGACTTCTGACCAAAGTTAGGCTTCAAGGAGTAAGAGAGGGAAGTGGAGAGACAAAATGGGCAGGTTTTGTCCGAGCCAAAGTCTTTGGGAGTGTGGGTAATGAGGTAGAGGTGGGGGCCTTTTATAAGAGGAGAGGAGGGGCACTCTTGGAAAGTAAAGAAATATTACTTTATTTGAAAATGAGTTTCGGATTTAAAAGGTCCCACATTGATATAATTCTAGGATAAGGTGATAATGGTTCTAAATATACCCATCCAATAGGTTTTGGACATGTGTAGGTTTTAGATATTACATTATCTTTCCATTTTATTTAAATCGTTAAATAATGAGGTCATCGCTGCATCATCATGATGTCATAAATAATTTAATATATTTAAAGTCTAAAAATTATAAAAAAAACTACTATGATGTAGGAAATCTTTTTATATTTCCAATGACTATTTATAATCAAAAATCTGATATTTATAACCCCATGTAAAAACAAATTTCGTAAAACATATGATGTTTGTGTTATTTTTACTTTTACATTAAATAAAAAGTTATTTATGTCATTTCCCAACCAAAGTGGCTCCATGGGGTCCCCAAGTTAACCCATGGATTGTCATGGTAGGCCATGACACATCCAATGAGGGTAGGACATGTGTCAATCTCATCTCATACTATTAAAACATTATTTTTACCTTAAACTACACTAATTACCACTAATCGCGATTAAGAACTTAATAAGTTACTATTCACAAAAAAATTATTATAATCTCATTGAACCACATTTTACTTCTTAATGACAACCATGTATGTCGGATTTTTGAAATTCAAAACACAAAGATGGCAAAATTTCATTTAAACGGAAAATCAGTTTTTATAAGTACCACTTAGTGGTTTCACTATTCATCAAAAATTGAAGTTTTTCAGAAAATTACCAAAAATTCACCCTAAGATATATTTGATATTACGAATTCAAAAATGAAGTCTATTTTACAAAATTCAAAACATATAAGTCACATTAATTAATTTAATAATTAATTCCCGCTGTCAGAGCAAATAGCGTGTTTTTATAAAACAATAAGTATCAAAAGATTGACACCAGTTTAAGTCTAATTTCCAAGTGAAATTGATTCCAATGACCACCATTGGATTAAAGGGTAAAAATATATTTAGATTACACATTAAGACCAATTCAAAAGATAATCTAATCATATAATTAAATTAGATTAAGAAGCAGTTTTGATGTAAAATGCGGTATTTTTCACTATTCATTAAAAAATGAACATTGTCAGAAAAATACCAAAAATTCACACAAAGTAAATTTTGATGTCCCAATCATAAATAATAAGTTTATTTTGACAAAAATAGCTTATAAAATCATCAAAATATATATTTAAAAATGGGTTTCCATCAAAATGCAGTAAATCAATCTTTTAAAAATATTAGTGTATTTTATGCTTAAGATTGGATTTATTTTCATTTTAAGCCTCTAAAACACTATCTAGTTCATTAATAGACATAGATAAAAATATCTATTATTCATTACTTACTTGGGATGTTACGCTGTTGGTTATAACATGGACTTGAAAATCATATACTACCCAATAGTTTAGTGATTTTTTGTTTTATGTTTATAAATTTCAAAATTCATTAACCCAGCATGAATTGACGATGCCCATAGGGATATCATTTTTTTCACTGTTGTCAGGGATAGGAGAAGATACTTTGTTGGTTGAATAATTTAAAAAAACTCTTTTATTATCTCTTCTATTTTTTGATTTTATCTTAGGATTATTATTATTATTATTAAATTTTACCACGATGGGAATTTTTATTGATGGAAAGACTATAGATAAAAATGAAATCCAATGATAGGTTCATCTTCTTATTGGATGATATTGCACAACTAATCAATGAAGATAAAATGAATAAAAATTAACCCTACAGGTTCCGCTAACCGTACCCTAGAATTGAATTCACAACACCACATATATTAAATTAAGTATTCTACAAGGAGTATTATGAACAAAGAATCGTTCACAACAAAATGAAGGTACGTATCAATTCCAATGATGACGTATATTCTAATCACAATGCCCTTTATTTTTCAGGATCAGAATACGATGAAGATGGTTCCAATAATGTAGAAAATTAATGGTTCTAGGGATAGTTTTGAAAACAGTAGCATAAAAAGATATAGGATAAAAAGGAACATTGGATACGTAGATTCTACAATGATTCCTTGAAAAACTAGGACCACAGAGAAAGGATGTATAATAGGAGTAGGATGAAGAACAAACAACTACCACTTTTATCAAAAAAATTGAAAATTTATGTTCTTTGTAGGAAGAAGAAGAAAAACTAGTTGCACCCTACTCAGGAAACACAGAGGAACAAATTAAATCATCATGAATAGAACAAGTTATATATATTGAGGCTAAACATGAAGAAATCATTTATGAAACTAAACAAATGAATCCATCCATTGAAAAAGAAAATTTTTAATGAGTCTTGACCACAACATAGATCTTGTAAGTCATACTCAAGCTATTTAGACTCAATCACCACATCTAAGGTCCACGCCTATTCCATTGAGGAGAATTCAAGATGATCTTGGAGGTATTAAAAGTAAAATTTGGATGAACATGATATGTTTAGAATTATAAAACACTATAATTAGCTAACTCGGGTATGTTCAATCTAAATAACCGTTAAAAAAGAGTAGCTACCAAGATGCTACCAGATTTTTATCATTTTTTAAGAATTTAGATTTATTGATTTCTTAGGATTTAATTTTATATTATTATTTAATTTCAATACTATTTTTGTTTTTTAGCACAATTTCAGAGGGCTGGAACTTTCACTTTATTAATATTTTTTGGTGTCCGAGATGAAGGCACATGAAGCAAGAAGTAGGAATCAGAAGAAGAGGTTGTAACAAAATTACACGTTGTGAAAGGAATTTACATGTTGTGAATATACATTAGGTAGAACCTACACATACATGATTTAATGAATAAATTAAATGGGATTAAGAGTCTCAATTATACATGTGTTCACTGTATTCCAAACATTTAATTAGATTCTTTTACTGCCAATTACATGCCCCATATTTGATTCTTTCTTCAATCAACAGAACTAGAAGACATAAACATCCTAGTATAATTATCATGTGATGAATTAAAATTTCATTTTCAATAAATATAAATTAGAAAAATGTTCAAAATAATTAGTATATATAATCTTGTAGATTAGGAATTTACAAATCATGATTTAGAGGATCATTTTTATCATTATAAATGAAATTTCTCAGTGATTTGGCCATGAATTTAACTTGTGATTTTTTCATTCATGGATTTAATTATTCATATGAATTTTTATGAGTGATTATCCAAAACCAATAATCTCCTTACAGATACATCCATTAAGCCTAATATTTTCCATTCATTCATTTTTATATTTCATGTCAAACTTTGGCAGGTTTTCTTCTAGAGCATTCATTGCATCTTATCGAGGATATGACTAAAAAATCAATTTTAATATAAATAAAACATTTGTTATTTATCAATTTATAAATGGACTAACATTAAATTAACAATTTTTAATCTTTTAGAATCCATTAATATCCTTTTTAGGAAATGATCCATATAACAAGCCCATATTATCTATAGTGACCCGACCCCAAAAGGCATGAAATATTTGTAAACAAAATACATACATGAGTCTTTTATTGAAAATTATTACACAAATTAAAACATAATTTTTTTCTATATAACTTCTAGTATGACTTTATTCCATCTATTATATCCCATCATATCTTTCATATTACTCGTTTTTTATTCCTGGGGAAAGGAAACATAACAAGGGTGAGCTAAAATGGTTATTAAGGGAAAATAAAGTGGAATAAATAATGAATCAATGAGGAAAATAATCATGGAATGGTAATTAACTGAACACACATTCCAAGAATCCAATAGGACAAAAATTAATGAATAAACAAAAAAGGCAAGGTAAATGAAAACACATTCCATTAAAATAACTAGATAAAGAAAAAAAATTATAAAGATATGAAAATAAAAACATTCCATTTAATCATTGAACATAAAATGATATGTAACCATATATATGTTGATGTAGAATCTTAGGGATGAATAATAACTAAAACTAAATGATGGAAATTTTTTCCTTTTGGATGTCATGTATGAGGAACAAGAAAACCTATATCGTCAAAACCATTCATAGGTGATTTTAAAACTACAGATAGAAACCAATTTAATTTGTGCAACTTATTTGTCTCATTAGAAATAATAGATTTATCGAGGGGCTATATAATTTACGTGGCCCATCAGTTGTATCATTTCCAAATCATTCCTCGTATCTAAAAGTCGAAATAAATAATATGTCTTAATAAATAACTATATTGAATAATGAATATAGAATTATCAATATTTCCCCAAATAATCAAATAAATATCAAAGTAGACTCCTTATATAAAATGGTATATAGTTTAGGCAATAATAATATCCATGATAATGAAAATTGATAATTTAGGGGAAATTCATTGTTTGATTATCATAGGATGTTGAATATTTCATGAGGAATAACATATAAATCATGGAATTGAATGTGAATAGTAACCTTGGAAAAATAATCCATAAACCATACAAAAAAAGATTAAGGATGGTATCAATAAAATATATCCTCTGTGTAGTATAATAAAGGGTTGTTTTCTTATAAGAATATAAATAAAAAGATCTTTTAAATAACAATTTTGAAAAAAATATCCTTTATTTTGAAAAAAAAATAAAAATAAACTTTATTTGAAAATAACTTTTAAAAAAATTATCATTAAAAAGTAATCTTTTAAATTTGAAAATGAAACTTAAAGGAAATTACGTCTAGTAAATATGTACTTGTCATACAAGGAAATAATAACATTTCTTTTTCATGGTAAAAGGGTTAGAAAATTTATTTTTTTAGAATTTGACAAGAAGATTCCTTTGAAAACATTTGTAATATGAAAAAAGGGTTAAAATTTCTTTTCAAAATCATGTTAGAAAATTTTTTTAAAGCCTTTTTAGAAAATGGTGTTTTTAGAAGAGAACAAATTCTACGACTAAAGAGGGAAATGAAGTCGGGTTTTCTTAAAAATAATTTCTAAATCATTTTGAGTGCTAAAGACTAGGATAATGGTAGTATTACTTATTAAGGGTCATGAATAACCAGAGGAGAATGAAAGTAAAGGTTTTATTATAAAATGATTAAATAATTTCCTCTCATGAAAATTAATGTGTAAACAATACTGAAAAAAATGATCCTATAACGTAAGACCATGAAAACATTATAATGTTGGAGTGAGAATCAATAAATGAGTAAATTATGTGTATCAAAATTAAATCCACATATTGAAGAGTAAATAAATAAATAGATAGTCAAATTCATCATAGACAAAATCATAGAATATAAACGCCAATGAGTAATTAATATAACCTTATGAAAAGGAATTGGGTTATGAATTTATTTTCAATATGTTAACTTTTAACATGAATCCCCTTGGATGAAATAATTAAAATTGAAACTAAATATATCATGAAGAATGATTGAATCTTGATTTTATATGAAAAATATTCAGTTTGTGCCTCATGTATAAGATATTATGTTCCCAAAAATAAATTTATTGTCTCAAAAGAATGTTAAAAACCACAAGAGGAAGTGAGATTGTATAGATAATCATTAAAAACGTTCTTGAAGATAATAATCTTTTAACATTCCAAAGAGTAACATACCACTTTGAATCATTTGAATCATAATATACATGAAGGTATAACATTAAATTAAATATATAATAACATGATAATTAATAGATTCATCATCAAACTTTCAAATAGATGTGTATACACTATATAAAAGAAACTATGCACATAACAACAAATAAGTATCAATGGAATGTAAATTGAGAAGAAATCACATTCCTTATGTTTCCCTTTGGGTGAATGTCCATTAACCATCCGGTATAATAATATTATGTTATTTATCTACTTATTGGGAATATTTTTCATGTTTATCCTTTCTTTTATTTAACTTATTAACATGTTTTATACAACTACTTAATCAACTAAATTTTCTTCGAGTGTTTTTATTGAATTCGGTTTATGTGTCAAAAACAACTTTGGTAAGTCAAATATGGTCAAAAGGGTCATTACATAATATCTCCAGAATAATAATAATGAAATAATAACTATATTTATACATCAATTATACTTTTAAATCTAATTAATAAATATTATTTAGAAAAATGAATCAACGTTACAATGATGGAGATGGTAGCCCATACATTTGCATGAGTATCATTCCCATTTTTCAATGATTATTAAATAAAGATGGTAAATAATATTATATATATATATAATTATCATTATATAATAAATAAATTATTATTTAATCATATTTACTTATATATATATATAATGTTTCTGATTTAAAATAAATCACAACGTGTTGAGGAGGCAGTTTTCCACATGTCCACATATGACGTTATCAATTTTTAAGTGTTTGTGAAAGGGTAATAAAGAAAATTTTATATATATTATGTTTCCAAAAAAGTGATTATTTCATGAATATCATATAGAGGTTTTTTATGTCACATATCATTAATTAAAACAATCCTTTATACATTCCATGTATAGTGTAAATAAATCGCATTGCTTTGATGGTGGTAGTCCACGCTTACACAAATGATGATATCGTATTTACACAAAATGAAATGTATTAAGGTAGGGTTAATAAAATAATTAAAAAATAATAAATAAATTATCAATATCATTTATATCATATATAAATAAATTTTTCACCATAATGACCACCATTAGACGTGGTAAAGGAAAAATTAAGCATCATCATTTCAGTATGTGGTAGTTCATCATTAAAATAAACAAAATGTTTTTTATCCATTAGATGGGGGATGTGTGTATGTGTAGGTATAACACATAATATTAATGCAACTAAAAGTAATTAATTACCATTAAATCTGAGAAAATTCTTCACGTGCCATCGTCTCCCTCAACACCCCCTTATACTACTCCAGCTTTGGTGGCTACTCCAACTCCCTATGCTCCCCTATGTCCTTGTAGAAATTCAAGAGTCAGACTACCTCTTACTCCTTTGTTCAGACATGTTCTCTATTGGGACCCTTTTTTACCTCAAGTGGATTGTGATTTTTCCTCGGAGGATTCTTTGGGTTCAAAATCATTCTTAGAAGAGGGATGTATGGCTCTTTATATCCCTACTAATGTATTTGGTAAAGTGGTGTATCATATTTAGTGGAATTTGGTTGTGAGATTTGTAATAGAGGAGATTCCCCTTGTGGGTTTTCAATGGTTTTTCATCTCATGGGGTTTTCATTCTCTGTACAAGTTTTCAATGATGAAAAGAAAATATTTTTTCATCAGTCTGTCATTGTGGGAGGACTTTGTTTTTGTGTGGTGTAAGTTCCTACTAACTTTATCCCACTAAAGGTTCAATCTCTTCCATTGGTCAATGGAGGACCACTCTAGGAATGATCCCTCCTCAGCTGCATTTTAGATCTCGCTCCCTAGACAATCCTTTCTTTAATGATCAATGGTTTTCTCCAGGGTATAAGTGAATCACTGGGTTGATTTCTTTATGCTAATGAAAAATCCCTTAATCTAGAGGATGCAGAGGTGGAGAAAGTCTGCATTGAGATGTATAAGAAGCACTCACTCCTGAACCACATTATTCTTCTTGTTGAAGGGATTTCAGACTATTCTCAGGCCCTGGTTTCCCTTCTCCTCATCATTTTTTCTATACTATTCAATCCAGTGCCATGCTTCATTAGAATATCACAAATCTTACAAGGATGGACTAGTCTGTGATAATTGGAAGCCCCCCCCCCAATTAAATGAGAATTAATCCTCTTTTCCAGATGGTAATTTTATTCTATCTCAACCTAATCTTGGTCCTAGCGATAGAGGAAAGTCATTACTTTCATCACCTTCAACCTTGTTTCATTTTCTTCATCATATCAAGTGGTTGGCCATCAGATTTTGGTGAGCCCTCCCTATCAAGATTTTGGTTATTTTCCTCTCGGAACACCTTCTCCTAGTCTAACGTGCAACATCCACGTCCTTAGGTTTTATATATCTCCCTTGTGCTAGGGACAGATTGTGCAATATTGATGGCTTCCACCTCTCTTCTACAACTCGCCATCACCGAACTCAATTTGGATCCTTTATTAGTTATCCTATTTCAGTCTTCCTGCTCATCGCCAATCATCATCTCTCCCTCATCATCGAAGGTAGTGAGCCCCATGGCTTCACCTATGGTTTTTCTCCCTTCAACACCAAAATATATCATATTTATATTCCAATATACAAATTCTATGTGTTCCAAGATTCCTAGTGGGGTTTGAACTAGTTCTAAGACCCAAAATAAAATTTATTTTACTTTTTAAAAAATACTATAGGGCTATGTTTCTAGTTCCAAATCTAGACAGTTATTCAATCGATGATCATTCTGGTCATCTGGAATGCTTTCAGACAGGGAAATTAGGAAAAATCATATTTTATCTCTAATTAAATTCATAATAATTCTTTTTTTTATATATTTGTTGTTCTTGAACATAAATAGTATGCTTCATGGATTAATGATTTTGCTCAATGAATGAGGGTCCAGGGATTCTTCATGGCTCCCCCTCCAATTCTCACATATGGATATTCTATAAGTCCTCTATTTCAGATGAATTGTTATCTTCGTCGGAGTAGTTCATTAATAAAAATGTTATATAGGGTTCCCAAAACATTATGTTATAAATAGTCCACGCTAAATGTGATACTCAGGCCAGGGATTCTCTCTTGGATAACCAGTTCTCTCTCAATCCTAGAGACTTAACATGGAGGGTTTGAGCTGAATTAAGCATTGTGGCTAGTATGGAGGAGAAAAAAGGCACTAGATCCTTCCCAATGAGAAAACATCACACTTTTTTGCTGTTCATGTCTAATAATGGGCTTATAGATTCCGACTTCATAGGATACCCCTTCACCTAGTGTAATAATCAGTAAGGGAATCATCATTCTTGGAGTCTCCATGACCAATTATTGGTGAATGGTTATACTATCTTTCTCTACATTTCATAATAACAAATTCATGCATATGGCTCTTTGGATCTCAAATCATTCACCCCTCTACATTGTTATGAATTCTATAATTGATCGAGAAGAATACATTTAATTCTATCCTTATTGGGCGGTGAAACCAAGCTATTTAGAGATAATGCAAGGCTTGTGGAGCATCCAATCCCATGGAAATATTCGGTTATCTATTCATAATAATCTCAGGCATCTTAAGGGACCCCTACATTCCTCGGACAAGGATATTACCTCATGTAACCGGGACCTTGAGGGGATCAACATGGACATCCAACCGTTGGAGTTTCTCTTTGATGCATAATGGGATGAATCAAAATTTGTTGAACTCATAAATATGAAATTTTATTTGGATTAATTACTATTGAAGAAACAATTACTATCCTGAGAAAAATCAAGAGTGAAATTGATTCGTGAAGGGATAGGAACACCAGTTATTTCAATGCTCGTATCAAAGAAAAGAGCATGTCGAAGATTCCAAACGTTCTTCGAGAAGTTGGATCCTATTCTAATGATAGGGATGTGTTTGGGAGTATGGATGATACCTAAATAAAATCCTTATTATCATTCCCTTTCCCTAGAATGGTAGGAGTCTACCCATGAGATTTGGCTATTATTTTTTAGGTAATTCCTTGTTTGGTGTCAATGGAGATAACAACAAGTTGGAGACCACCCCGGATGAAGAAGAAATTCACAATGCGGTATGATTAATGACTCTAGACATTTCTCTAGGGTCGTAAGAATTCCCTACATCATTATACTAGGTATTTCAGTTATTTTTAAGAGGATACTAATCCATAAAATTCATGAATACTTCCTAGGTGGTAACCTTCCCCTTGTGGCAAGCACAACTAAAATTCTATTGGATCTCAATATTAAATAAACTCATTATTTGAACCGATATTTCCCTATCAGATAGTGTAATGTTCCATATAAAGTGATCCATATCATCCTTAACAAGATGCATTCTCCTTTCCTTTTAATATAGGTGGCTGAAGTGCAGCATGGGTTTATTGATGGTCATTCAATCCAAGGTTACATAGGCCTAGCTCAAGAGGTAATCCAAGAAATCAACTTGAAAACTTTCTCTATCAATGTTTCCATAAAGAATTACATGGATAAATTTTGTGACAGAGTTGAGTGGAAATTTATTCTAAAGGTTTTATATTTTATGGGGTTTTTGGTTTGGGCCACTAATATTTTATTCTAAGGCTTTATCTCTCTATTTCACTCCACAACATTCTTGGGTAATAAATTTGGTTTCACTAAAGCTGTTAGAGGTTTGAGACAAGGATACCCTCTTTCCCCATCCTTATTTTTTATCTCTCAAGCTGTTTTAATTCGGTACAACAATCACTACATCAATATTGGTAGAGTTATCCCCTACCGTAATAAGAAACAACTTGGGAGTATCTCCCGACGCATGTTTTTTTATGATACCATATTCTTTATCAATGGTTATATGAGGTCAATTATGGTGGGAAATAGTTCCTTATAATATTACTATGAATGGTGTTTTAAAGTAATCAATCACAAGAAATGTTGCTTCTTTTCCCCAAATAAATTCTCAAATCGGAGGATAAGTTCTTTTAAAATAAGTTTCGATATGCACATGGTTACCATTATAATGGATACTTAGGCACTCTAGTGTCCTGGAAAAATATCTTCATCCAACACTTTGATATGGTTATTGATATTTTTTTGGTCAAATCCACAAATGGAAAAATATATTCCTATCCTTCAGAGGTATAGTCACTCTGATAAACAGTTTTCTCTCATCAAAACCAATGAAAATTATTTCTATAATGAATGCCCCTAAAAAAATTGATTTCCAAACTAGATAACTAAATGACTTCCTTTCTATGGGATTGCCACTATGAAGGTAAATTCCACTGGGTTTCATGGAATAAGCATGCCAATCCCATTAAAGAACTGGGTATCAATATGAAGAGTGTTTCTCTCACCATTTTTCGTCTCTTCTTGAAAAATTACATAGCAGGTAATATAAGGGAGGAAAATGTGGGGAAAAACAAGTTCCACACCCACAGAATTAGTGGATCCGCTCAATGATTTAAACCCTATCTAATCCAGAAGATGATCCAACCCTATCATCCTATACTTCAGCTCCATAACTAGGGGATTATAGGCAAGGGATAAATCTGTTACTGGCATAAAAAATGTCCTAAAAATGTTCTTGGATTCCCTGGATATCATGTTCCTAATATTATCTTTAAAGAGGCCAGTGTCCATCCTAATTTTATCCATGACACTTTTGAGGCATGAAACAGTCAATTTTTTACAACATCGTGCTTAACCAAGCCCCAGATAGATGTGTTTTCATAGGAACTACATCAAGTACCTTTACTGTTAAATACTTCCAAATTCTTCAGATGGATTTTGTCTCCATATACTCTTAGGGTAAGACTTTATGTTTTAAAAAACAACCTTATATGTTCAATTTTATAGTTTGATGTGTCTGAAACAAATCACTTCCAACCGAGGTGAATATCCAGCGGTGGGGTATTTGCCTCGTTTCCAAATGTGTTTACTGCAGTGATCTTACGTTTGAATCTATTATTCAACTATGTTATATAATAGTGAATATGTTAATTCTATTTTTGGATTTTTTGGGTAGTTTACAGATTGGGTGGCACAAGAGTAAACCTCTAAACTCTTCTTTTGTTAGTGGTTTCATGGTGGAGAAAGACTATGTGCGGAGAGGAAGGCCATTACAGTTATCCTTTTAGTGAATGTTGGATCATCTGGTCCACCAGGAAGAATATCTAACACTAGAACTCTCTCAGTTAAATCCCAAGTATCCAGTTAAAAATAAAAAAAATATTTCTGGATTTGGCCAGTTTATGTAGTGCCTCTGAGGCAACCCAATTTATCAAGTACATCCTTCCTTTTTTCTCTTCCATCCAAAATAATAATGATGCTCAAGGGAGATGGATTCATTTTTTTTCTCCTTTATAGGGAAATAAACTAAAAACATATTGATCCTGCCTCTTGGGATACATTCATGGAGGATGTGTGATAAGGGATTCTAGGTGATCAGTTTTAACATCTTTTTATGCCTTATTTAGGGATGGAGATTCTCTCTAAGATGAATCCCAAGAATTGATCACAGTCATGACTCTTCTGAATCAAGTAAATATACCTATCAATGATATTGATACTAACTCCCTAACATTTTATAATGCAGTTACAGGTAAAGGACCTATTCATTGGTTTATTGAGTACTCTATCTGAATGTGTAAGGGGCTGTTTAACAACCATATGACCATCCTCTATACCTGATGAGAAGGGAATGATGTTTCTGACTACCTAGCCTCTACACCATACCACAATGATCATTTCCATTTATTTATAAGTCTTGGGTACTTTACCTTAGATGGTTCTGACTTTGTTAAAGATGACTCTCCATGCCTTCATTATTAAAGTTGACTCTCCTGTACACACACACCCACATAAACCTCCATGAAACAGTGCAGAGATATATAAAACCGAAAAAAAAAAGCATGCATAAACTATTCCACAACCAGAGTACAGCAGAAGTACAAAGGGAAAAACAGGGCCCACCAAAAGAAAACTACAAAACCGCGTCCAACCTGCTCTGAAGAAGGGGAACGCTGCCACAAACACCCGCCGGAAAGCTCCCTCGGCACCGCACCAGTAAACACCCTGGAAAATCTCGCTCACTCAGCTCTACCTGCTCTGAGTCCTCCTGGGACTCCGTCGAAAGGCATGTGGTCTGCACAAGACACAAACATGTACGGGCAAAGCCCGTGCAGGGGTGAGTATAAACATACTCAGTAGGCACCCCAAAAACCCAAAACCAAAGAGAGCAACTGAAAGACAATAGTCTGCTCATCCCAGCCAGAGGGAACCCAGACGATAGAGAAACTCCATCTCGTGACCAACCTCGGCTAAACACAACTAGTTAGCTCAACTCAGCTCAGCTCAGCTCGCGCACAAAGCCACAAGAAGTACCGACCTCATCACCATGAATTGTCCACAACTAGGAGAGCACCCTCCACGATCACTTTCATCCCAGATGACACTCATCTGAGAGATACACTCCATCAGGTTTCTCACAAACCTCTCAAATGCTCACCTGAGAGATCACGCTCGTCGGTTAACATCACTGAGGATAACTCACCGAAACAACATAACCACCAAACTCCTCGGATAGGGGATCACTCCTTGGGTCCGCTAGGGGATACCAAAACCCACTCCGATAGACAAAGATCTCACAGATAGGGTATCACTCCCAGGATCCGCTGGGGGATACCACGACCCGATCTGGCATTCATAGGTCTAACAGATAGGGGATCACTCCCAGGATCCGCTGGGGGATACCACAACCCGATCTGGCGATCGACAGAAACACATCACTCAGATAGAGGATCATCACCCATATAAAGGTGGTCACGACGATACCGAAACCCTACCTGGTATAACTCGCGATGTAGGGGACCGAACTGATGATGCTGCAACCCTACCGAAACCACACGCTGAGTAGGGGATCGCATAACCAACGATACCTCAAACCTATTATACACCTCATGCTAAGTAGGGGATCGTATACCCGATGATGCCACAACCCTACTGAGTACGGACCACCGCGTAGGGGAACATAATCCTGATGATGCCACAACCCTTCGAGGTTAACCAGCTAGATAGGGGATCGTCGCCCGTGAATAAGCGGTCACAGCGATACCAAGAACCCGATCTAGGGAAAAGATGCAAGAGGATCCCGCTCCGGGCCCACCGGAGGGATGCCACAACTCTAACAGTTCAAACATCCCATCGAGAGGATCACAAACCTATACGAAGGTTGTGATGCCACACGAACCCTCGTGGAAACGAACCAAGGGAGTACCCTCAACCACTGTTGGTCCAAAACGTCGCAGTCCCGAGCGACCCGCAACAACGCCACACTGCGTACCTCCAAGGCCAAAACTGAGGCCACCATCACATTTTACGTGGAAAAAGACGCAGGATATGCTGCTTACTCGCCCGAAACGGACTACCGCTGAAAAAGGCACTAATCACCGTAACTAGCTCGTGCGGGGCCCACACAACGATCCCGAAACCCATCGAGTGGATCATACCTCGGTGATCCCCTCGGAAAAAAAGCGGAATCGACTACTCGCTCGTCAGAAATGGACACCCGGTGAAAAAGGTACTATTCACCGAAGCCAGCTCGGGTGGGGCCCATGCCTCGATCCTGAAACTCAACGAACGGATCACACCGTTGCGATCCTCTCGGAAAGGCACACAGGATCGACTCTTCATCCGTCAAAAACAGACTTTTGGTACGAAAGGTGAGTTTCTCCGCAAATGCCAAAACCCAGCCTCGTGGGGCCCGCACCCCGTTCTCAGTCCCAACACCCAGAAACCATCTCAAAAAGTTTTTCGTACCTTCAGGGTCTCAACGCCACTGACGGCACATCATTCGGATGCTCCGGGTAGAAGTTACAACGGCCCGAAGTCATAAAATAATAAAATAATATTATTTTATACAACGTTTATAACTCCCGGGCCATGATCCCGAACCATAAAATTCTCAAAGTGTGTTCAAAAGGTCCGTCTTGATGCAAGTAATGCGTCGCGGAAAACGGCTCGCAAATCGGAGTTACGGTTTGCGAGTTACGGGGGTTTAAAGAACCCCCGGAAAAACCTGCTCGGACCACTGCCAGCCTCGCCGGAAACCACTGCGCTGCTGCCAGATTCCGCCGCGCCGCCGCCGCCAGAAACCACCGCGCCGCCGCCGCGCCTCGCCGGATTCCACCATGGCCGCCGCAGGAATCTGGGGTTTCCGCCGAAAAACATCCGGAAACCCCTAGGAGCACCACGGTGCTCCAAAAACAGATCCGAAACATGTTTCGGAAACCTCGGGACCCAAACTATACAACCCTTATGAATATTTGAAGAAAAACAACACATAAATGGGGTACGGTATATTAAAACTCAAAATGCCTACCTCGCGGGCGAAACGCCGACGATCCGCACTCCAAAGCTTCCACTGCACAATCCTGGAACGCCCGCCGTCGAAATCGGAGCTAGACGACACCTTGATCGCGCGATTCGGCCTCTGATTCACCGTCGGAAGGAGAGGAGGAACTCCTCTGTGCTTCACGCGTCCAACAAGGGGGGGATATTTGTTTCCAACAAATATCTGTTTAACTCCCCGGCCCGACACGCCCCCAACCCCACGCCCGACGCGGATAAGGATAAGGTCGCCCTTAGGGTAAACGCGTTGTTCTGAACGCAACGGCGGACTCAGATTTGTGATCTGAGACTTCGTTTAGAAGTTATTCGAGCCGACGCTCAAAAACTAACTTTTCCACTTATTTACGAAAACGCCCATGGTGGCGTTTTCCACCGCAGGCCCGTGCCCGCAATGTTTACACCTCTCCTAGGGTAAACGGCATGTTCGAGACGCAACCATGCCCTCGGATTCCCATTCTGAGCTACCGTTTAAGAGATATCACACCCCCTCCACGTGCATAGTATAAAAAAACTTAATATTTTTTTATAAAATTAATTTCGGGCACACTGGGCCTCGGAATCGCACGCCGTCTTCGTGCCTAGCTCTGGAATTATTCATAAAAATATTCCAAAGTATGACAGGGCCAAAAACCCGAGTCGCTACATCCTCCCTCCCTTAGAACTTTTCGTCCCCGAAAAGCCCTTAGCTCACGGGAAGTGACTGGACTCTCAACTGGGTCTCACACACCAGCGAGTTCACCATCAAGAACCCCTGCCCGAACACATAAGTCAGAGGGACTCATCCACCACACCTCAACACTATCTGCTTTGGGCGGCATTGACTCGCCCGCACGGTTTTAATCACATCACATAAAAACGTCTTGGTGGGGGAAGGAGCCCTCTTCCTCATGCATTCGAAGCACTCTGAACAACACCCACACATGGTCTTACCAACGCCCTGAACAAAACTCGAGCAAGAAACAGAAAGGATGGGTACCACTAAACAGTGTCTATCAAACTACTGCAGAAAGTAGAAAGGACACAAGGCGTACCTCTATCCATCCGCGGAGCCTTCGGGTCAACAGCCTTTAGGGCATGCAGCTTTCCTCGCCCTCAGCCACCAGCTCCCTGAGCTTGGCGTGGACCACCTGGGGGTGGGGGGTGGCATCTGGTACCACCTACCACCTCCTCCTGTTGCACCCGCTTCGTCGCCACGACGGCCGCCCTGCAGACCTCCTTGCTCGAGACGCTGCCTCTGTCAAGGCGGTCCATCGACCGGCTCCCTCTCAGCAGCTCGACGAGTCGGACAATCTCTAGCAAGATGTCCCCGACCGTCGCAAGAATAACATCGCCTCTCATGCGGCTAACCAAAACTGGTCTGCGAGCCCTGAGCCTCAGATCCTCCATCCTGGGGTCGCCTCCTGAAACGTCAGCCACGTCCAGACCCCTGAGTCTGTCGTCGGCTACCATATGCCAACGTCTCAGCTCTCACGTTCCCAGCACTAACAGGCAGGATCTGCTCAGCCAGAAAGCTCTCCACCACCAATGCTCGCTCCAGTACTCCAGCATAGGTGGGCAGGCACAAGGAAACCACACCTGCTCGGATGTCCCTGCGTAATCCCTGCTTGAAGGTCCGAGCCCTAAAGAATAGCTCTCGAACCATATACAGGGATTAATGTGACAGGTCTGTAAACCTCGTCGAGTACTCCGACACAGTCAGGCCCTCTTGCCGAAGCTGCAGAAGCTCCTGGATCCGCACCGACCTCAGCGTCACCGGATAGAACTCCTCCCTAAAGAGCTGCTCAAACTCTTCTCACGTGAGCATCTCCTCGTCATGGGATTGCGTCACCAAACTCCACCATCGCTCGGCCGAACCATGTAGAAGGCTCGCCGCTAGGACCACCATCTGATCCGGAGGCGTCCTCACTAGGCGGAAAAACTCGAGTGACTGCCTCAAGCCAGTCATCAGCTGTCTGGGGGTCTGGATCACCCCGGAACCTTAGAGGTCGCTGCCTCTGGGACTCGTGTAGCGCACTCAGCCTTCGCACAACCATATCCTGTACTACCGGCACAACCAGTTTCTCGACAGGTGGTGGCTGAACTGGCGGACCACCTGGAGGTCCAGCCTCAGAACCTGCGCCATGTTCCACAACCTCTACACGGGGCGGATCGTCAGCACAATCCTGCTGTGGAACCCTCATTGGCTGTCATCGTGGAGGTATCCTGAAATATATTCAAGACGCACCACAGTCAAAGAGTATATCTGGAGAGCTGACTCAAGAAGGACAAGGAAAACCCAAAAACCCAGTTCTATATGATGCATGTACCATTATGTCCCTGCGACCAGTGTACGAATGTCCCGAGTCGAAAGGCAGTTTATCAGAGTCTTGGTGTATGGATACGTCGGCCGCCGCACCAACACTGGAGTCCATAGCCTGAAATCCGAACTCGAAACATCCTAACACTGCCGCAATGAAACCCAAACCAAACTCACAGCTAGACCAGCTACGCTCTGAGATCCCAAAGGTGGAACCTCCTCTGATACCACTCTATCATGACCCGACCCAACAGGGCTCGAGCCGCGACTCCCCAAGCCCGCCTCTAATAGGCTAGGGGCTCGCGTCTAGCGCCGAGTAGGATATCACACACATGGGAGGCATTAGCCTAAGGTACCTGTACACACGCACCCACATAAACCTCCATGCAACAGTGTAGAGATATATAAAACTGAAAAGAAAATGCATGCATACACTATTCCACAACCAGAGTACAACAGAAGTACAAAGGGCAAAACAGGGCCCACCAAAAGAAAACTACAAAAGCGCGTCCAACCTGCTCTGAAGAAGGGGAATGCTACCACAAACACCCGCCAGAAATCTCCCTTGGCACCGCACCAGTAAACACCTCAGACAATCTCGCTCACTCAGCTCCGCCTGCTCCGGGTCCTCCTGGGACTCCGTCGAAAGGCCTGTGGTCTGCACAAGACATAAACATGTGCGGGCAAAGCCCGTGCAAGGGTGAGTATAAACAAACTCAGTAGGCACCCCAAACACCCAAAACCAAAGAGAGAAACTGAAAGACAACAGTCCACTCATCCCAGCCAGAGGTAACCTAGATGAGAGAGAAACTCCATCTCGTGACCAACCTCTGCTGAACACAACTAGTTAGCTCAGCTCAGCTCAACTCAGCTCACGTACCAAGCCACAAGAGGTACTGAACTCATCACCAGCAACTGTCCATAACTAGGAGAGCACCCTCCACGATCACTGTCATCCCAGATGACACTCGTCCGAGAGATACACTCCATCAGGTTTCTCACAAACCTCTCAGATGCTCACCCGAGAGATCACGCTCGTCGGTTAGCATCACAGAGGATTACTCACCGAAACAACATAACCACCAAACTCCTCAGATAGGGGATCACTACTAGGGTCCGATAGGGGATACCAAAACCCACTCCGGTAGACGAAGATCTCCCAGATAGGGGATCACTCCCAGGATCCGTTGGGGGATACCACGACCCGATCTGGCATTCATAGGTTTAAAAGATAGGGGATCACTCCCAGGATCCGCTGGGGGATACCACAACCCGATCTTGCGATCGATAGAAACACATCACTCAGATAGAGGATCATCGCCCATATAAAGGTGGTCACGACGATACCGGAACCCTACCTGGTATGACTCGCGATGTAGGGGATCGAACCGACGATGCCACAACCCTACCGAAACCACGCGCTGAGTAGGGGATCACATAACCAACGATACCTCAACCCTACTATACACCTCATGCTGAGTAGGGGATCGTATACCCGACGATGTCACAACCCTACTGAGTACAGCCCACCGCGTTGGGGATCATAATCCCGATGATGCCACAACCCTACGGGTTTAACCAGCTAGATAGGGGATCGCCGCCTGTGAATAAGCGGTCACAACGATACCAAGAACCCGATCTAGGGAAAAGATGCTAGATGATCCCGCTCCGGGCCCACCGGAGGGATGCCACAACTCTAATAGTTCAAACATCTCATCGAGAGGATCACAAACATATACGAAGGTTGTGATGCCACACGAACCCTCTTGGAAACGAACCAAGGAAGTACCCTCAACCACTGCAGGTCCAAAACATCGTTAACCCGAGCGACCCAAAAAAACGCCACACTGCGCACCTCCAAGGCCAAAACCGAGGCCACCATCGCGTTCTACGCGGAAAAACACACAGGATAGGCTTCTTACTCGCCCGAAACGGACTACCGGTGAAAAAGGCACTATTCACCGTAGCTTGCTCGTGTGGGGCCCACACAACGATCCCGAAACCCATCGAGCGGATCATACCTCGGCGATCCTCTCAGAAAAAAAAATGGAATCGACTACTCGCTCATCCAAAACGGACACCCGGTGAAAAAGGTATTATCCACTGAAGCCAGCTCGGGTGGGGCCCACGCCTCGATCCCGAAACTCAACGAACGGATCGCAACATTGCAATCCTCTCGGAAAGGCACACAGAATCGACTCCTCATCCGTCAAAAACGGACTTCTGGTGCGAAAGCTGCATTTCTCCACAAATGCCCAAACCCGGCCTCGTGGGGCCCGCACCCCGTTCATAGTCCCAAAACCCGGAAACCATCTCAAAAAGTCCGTCGTACTCTCAGGGTCTCAACGCCACTGACGTCACGTCATTCGGACGCTCCGGGTAGAAGTTACAACGGTCCGAAGTCGTAAAATAATAAAATAATATTATTTTATACAACGTTTCTAACTCCCGGGCCACGATCCTGAACCTTAAAATTCTCAAAGTGATTTCAAAAGGCCCGTCTCGATGCAAGGAACGCGTCGCCGTAAACAGCTCACAAATCAGAGTTACGGTTTGCGAGTTACGGGGGTTTAAAGAACCTCCGGAAAAACCTGGCCGGACCACCGCCAGCCTCGCCGGAAGCCACCGCGCCGCCGCCGGATTCCGCTGCGCCTCACCGGATTCCGCCATGGCCGCCGTCGGAATCCGGGGTTTCTGCCGGAAAACATCCGGGAACCCCCGGGAGCACCCCGGTGCTCCAAAAATAGATCTGAAACATGTTTCGGAAACCTCGGGACCCGAACTATACAACCCTTATGAAAATTTGAAGAAAAACAACACATAAATGGGGTCCGGGATTTTAAAACTCAAACCACCGACCTCACGGGCGAAACGCCGATGATCCACGCTTTAAAGCTTCCGCAACACGATCTTGGAACGCCCGCCATCGAAATTCGAGCTCAACGGCAACTTGATCGCGCGATTCGGCCGCCGATTCGCCGTCGGAAGGGGAGAAGAAGGGGGAGGAACTCCTCTGCCCTTCACACGTCCAACAAGGGGGGGAGATATTTGTTTACAACAAATATCTGCTTAACTCCCCGGCCCGACACGCCCCCAATCCCGCGCCCGACACGAACAAGGATAAGGTCGCTCTTAGGGTAAACACGTCATTTTGAATGCAACGGCAGACTCAGATTTGCGATCCGAGACTTCGTTTAGAAGTTATTCGAGCCGATGCTCGAAAACTCACTTTTTCACTTATTTACGAAAACGTCCCTGGTGGCGTTTTCCACCGCAGGCCCGCGCCCGCAAAGTTTACACCTCGCCTAAGGTAAACAGCACGTTCCGAACGCAACCGTGCCCTCAGATTCCCGTTATGAGCTACCGTTTAGGAGATATCACACCCCCGTCACGTGCATAGTATAAAAAAAACTTAATATTTTTTTATAAAATTAATTCCGGGCACACCGGGGCTCGGAATCGCACGCCGTCTTCGCGCCTAGCTCTGGAATTATTCATAGAAATATTCCAAAGTCTGACAAGGCCAAAAACCCGAGTCGCTACATATAATTTATAAAATTTTCAAAAAATTGGATTTCAATTGTTTCACCATTAAAAGGCGATAAAAGTTCCTTAATAAAAATATAGGTGTTTATGTGTTAAAATGGGTTTGCTCTTATTTTATTCACAGAAAATATATTGGATGAATATCAAAAATATTATATTTAATATATTATATACATATATTAATATAATAATACTAAATAATTTAAATTAATTTAATTTATTTGGGTAACACATCATTCTTAGCATAAAATTGTTTTTAATAAAATACTCCCTTTATTTTCAATTTTCTAATGTAGCCATTTATAATTAATGTTTAACTAATGAATTCATATAATATTTTTTAAAACATTTATTTTCATTAGTTAGTTGTTATTATTCATAACTACTAGTCTAATTGCTAGTTTATATCTTATTATATTAAATAATAATTAATATATTGTTTTTTGTTTAAAACATGGTCTTGCGTGTAACACAATCCATTGAAGAAACCCTTTTTTGAATATTCCTCACACTAACTCACTATCACATGGTTTTAAAGCTATAAAATTTGTTAAATTGTTTAAAATAGTAATTATATTATAAATTCTCGAGATATTAGATTCATATAGAAACCCTAGACTTTTTCACGTTTTATTACATGATTTTAATCATAGTTAACTATAAAATTAAAAGCCAAGGATCATGAAGTTTAGTATATTTGGATGTCTAGATATATAAAACTGAAAACAAAGGACTAAATAAAATATATCTTTATTTAGAATTCATGACGAGGTGCTAACCATTTTTAAGCCTTTACATAATCATTGGACAACCTAAGGATAACATGAATAAAAGGATGAGCTAAATAGCCCACTAATGTAATAAACATAATAACAAACCATAAAAGGTGGGTTATAAGGCATAATAAGATGGCATAAAGGGTATGGATATACATAAGGAAGCATAAAATATATAATCATGGTATAGAAGGATGAAAACCAGAAGCTGAGATGGCTGCTCTCGCTCGTACTTCTTCTCTCTCCTCCCGGCCGGCCAAGCTCGTGGACCGCCAGAGGTCGTCATCGGTTCCTGCTCCTTCGTCCGCCATCCAGAAGGAGGCATGTGCCAGTTTTTTCCCCGCATCTTCAGTTCCTATTCATCGACCATTGGATGGTTCTCTGTGGAGGGATTTAGACCGCGCTCTGAGGGGCTGGTCCAATGGTGCTTCGTTCAAATACATTCTCTACGGAGTGGCACGTCCTCAGGTGGTTGCAGGTGGAGGTGGTCCTAGAGACCGCAAAGGGCTCTGCTGAGATCCCAGTGATCGTGTTGGAGCCTCGGGGCCTGGGTTGGTGGAGTGGTGTCCTTCGGTGGCTCTATCCAACAAAGAGATCCTAAAGACTGCCTTCTTCCACGACCTTTCCCTGGTGGTCCGTTTCGGGTGAAACAAGCCTTCCCTTGCAACGTTCAAGAGCTTCGTGGACTCGTGGGGTCTCTCGGCTCCGGCGGCGGTGTCTAATCACTCTAGGGTTGCTTTTTTCATTCACCTGTTCTCCACGGGAGACTTCGCCTCTACTTGGGCTCAAGATGATAGGAGGTGTGGCTCATGGAGGTACTCTGTTTCTCGTTGGTCTTGGGATTGTCATTTCCGAAGGGAGTACCCTCTAGAGGCGGTCTAGTTAAGCCTCCCAGGCCTTCTTTTTTCACTCCAGAACCCAGCGATCTTGAAGGCGATTGGATACTCTTTGGGTTCCTTCTTGTGCTCCGATGCTGCAACCAGAGCCTCCAAGCTTCTGACAACCATCGTATTGGTGTGGTTATGGATCTTTCAGTGGACCGCCCTACTCGTGTGTTGCTAAGGGACGATAGCGGTTTTTGTTTGCGGCAATGGATCTTTTACAAATCTCATTCGTGGTTCTATGTCTTTTGTGGTCTGCATGGGAATACGGGGAATGTATGCATAAGGAAGCGATCAGAGGCCTGTTCTTCGAGGGCGGGTGAACAGGGGGGCCCTTCCAGGGAAAGGGAGGCTTTGGTTTCGCTCCCCTTTTGAGAGTTGTGGGTGCTTGGTCCTGGTATGTAAGGCATCCCGGATGGAGCGGTGTGTCCGGTGGTGACTTCGTTGCCGACGATGACGACGGGGGAGGCAGATGTTACTATTGGAGAATGTCTAATTTTTCAAATTCAGATGCTCGTCCCCACGCATCCGTTGCAGAATCTGGCCCTGCCATGGCAGTCGTCCTTTTTTCGGGATATTCTTTGGACATTGCGGACTTGATTTTTTGGTCGCCTCTCATCCAGGAAGATCCTTGGGAGGATGAAGAGTCGGTTTCCCCTCCTAGGGATATGGTGTCCTTCCGAGTTGAGAACGGCTGCTCTACATAAAAATCGATGCGTATCTGGAAGGCCATGCCGAAATCTCCACCTTTGTTTCACTTTTCGTCTCAGTTATCCCCGAATATTCTGTAGCAGCCACTGGCGAGCGGCCTGGTGTCCAGCAATGCTGTTTTTCAGAATGACTCGCTCCCTGCGGGTGTGGCGAAGGCGATCCGTTCTGCCTGGGAATCTCCACAGAGGATGCTTATGATCTCTCTTGTTGGGGGCTAAACATACTAACCCTAATGAAGCCAAGATCCACTGGTTTATTAAACGGAGAATAAGAAAAAAAAATTATTATAAACAGAATCGATGATCCTTGATAAATCTGGAGGAATGATCTCAGTCGAGATTCAAGATGAACGAAGCTGTGCAAGATAATAACGAACAACAGATATAACGTGTTTCGGTCCCAAGGGGACCTACGTGCACGGCGAGAACACCACCCAGGGCAACTATTTTATTAAGAAAACAAGAAAAGGGTACAGGCACACAATACAGACTCGAATGCAAAATTAAAGGACCAGAGAAACTATCCGAGGAGGCTGGGCTTGCTGAACTAGGTGGCAGTGATCAAGCCTGTCACGTAGAGTCAGTCCCGTCCACTCCTGGACGGACTCACGCACACATGCAAGAAGGATACAGTAGCATACATATTAAAGAAAGAATAAACCGCGACAGAGCCAAGATCTACAAACCAGATCTTGGATACGGTGAAAAGAATGTAAAACTGTTACCCCCTTGAAGCTTAGCCGTCAAAGAACCCAGGTACCGGGACGATCACCACTGAATCTCCACCGGAAGAGATATCCGGTTATAGGAGGCGGCTCGTGCTGCGGCAGTGGGGAGTGCGGGTGCCGGACGGCTCCTGGTCAGTTCGTCCTTCGTCTTCGCGGAGTCGAAGCAAATCCAAGCTCGACGAGAGTTCTCTCTGAACCAGACGGAATCCTCAACAACTGAGAAAAGACGCTCCTGTCTTCACACACAGAGAAAGAGAAGCAATCAATGCGCAACAGAAGATAGCAGGCGGCGCAGCGGATCAGCGGGATGGATGCCGCGTGGACGGTAGAGATCACCGGGACGGTTCGCATAACCGAGACGAGCCAGCGCATGGTGCACGTGGCACCGACCGAGTGGAGAGGCACGTCACACAGCGGATCAAGGCCAGCCAGAAGAAACACAACGGGCGCAAATCCAAGCCGTCGGATGGACGGTAATCAACGGCCACAGCAGGTCCACGCTATCAGTAAGGAAAACTAATAAACCGGGTCCAAACACAGTGAACCGGGAAACGAGTCCGGACCGAAAACGGGCCAACAGAACTCCATGAAACAATGCCATGCAAAAACAACAAACATGCAGAGTGTAAACAGAACAGATGAATTTATTTCATTGCAACAAAATGCACGCATATATGTTCAACAAATCTCCACCTTGCAATCAAATACAATTCAAGGATTCAAGGATGATGTTCTCGCAACCTACATTACAGAATAGGGACCAAATTCATAAGCCTAAGACAATGCATGAATTTAGATAACGGAACAGCCTTAGTCAAACTATCGGTCGGGTTATCACCAGTGGGTATCTTTGTGACACTCACTTTCCCTGATTCTATAATATCCCTAACAAAATGTAACCTAATGTCTATGTGCTTCGATCTACCATGGCATACATAATTTTTAGACAGATGCAAAGCAGATTGGCTATCACAGTGAACTACTATACTCTCAGCAGATAATGACAACTCAGAAAGCAAACCTCTAAGCCAAATGGCTTCCTTAATAGCTTCCGTTAAGGCAATGTACTCTGCCTCAGTGGTAGAAAGTGCAACCACTGACTGCATGTTGCATTTCCAGGATACCGGTCCTCCATATGCAAGAAAAACAAAGCCAGTGATAGACTTTCGGGTGTCAATATTAGCAGCATAGTCAGAATCAACAAAACCAACAATGTCATCATTAAAATTAGTATTCAAGCCATATCGAATGCACAATTTATCAGACATGGAAACATACCTTAACAACCATTTTAAAGCATGCCAATGTGCCTTACCAGGTTTCCCATAAACCTACTCAAAGTACAAACAGCAAAGGCTAAATCTAGTCTGGAACAGACCATAGCATACATAAGACTCCCCACAATATTTGCATATGGAATCTTATTCATAAAGGTAGTCTCATTTTCATTCTTAGGTGATTGATTTAAGGACAACTTAAGGTGTTGACCTAAGGGAATGTTAACGGGTTTAACATGCTCAAACAGATATATTTTTAATACCTTCCTAATATAAGCATACTGGGATAAGTACAAAGTTCTAGCCTTCCTATCCCGAATTATATCCATACCAAGGATTTGATTTGCATGGCCTAAGTCTTTCATTTCAAAGGCACAGTTCAACTGGTGCTTAACAACATTTATAATCCTCATGTTTTTGCAGATCAACAACATGTCATCAACGTATAATAAAAGATAAACATGCTAATGTTTAACAGTCTTGAAGTATACACATGCATCAAATCTGCTTCTAGAAAACTGATTTTCAATCATAAAGGAATCAAACCTTTTATACCATTGTCTCGAAGATTGCTTAAGTCCATACAAGGACTTATGTAAAAGACAAACATGATTAGGTTTGAACAAATTTGAAAATCCTTCAGGAGGTGTCATATAAATAGTCTCATCTAGGTTACCATGTAAAAAAGCAGTTTTAACATCGAGTTGTTCAATATGCATATCAAATTTGTCACCAAATGCAAGCAGGATTCGAATGGATGAATGCTTAACAACAGGGGAGAAGATTTCACTATAATCAATGCCTTCACGCTGTAGAAAACCTTTTGCAACCATACGGGCTTTAAACTTGATTTTAGTTTCTCCTACATTGTTCTCCTTCTTCTTATAGATCCATCTACAACCTATAACTTTCTGGTTATTGGGTCGGGGAACAACAACCCAAGTGTTGTTCTTAAGAAGGGAATTCATCTCCTCTTGCATCGCTCTCACCCAACTCTTGGCTTCTTTGGACTTAATGGCTTGCTTATATGTTTGAGGCTCATCATTGGACAGATCCTGAGCTACATTAAAAGCATAGGAAGCAATGTCTGCCTGGTTGAATCGGGATGGGGGTCTAATAACCCTTCTCTCTCTGTCTCGGGTAAGCTGATAGCTGCTCAGGTCATCCGATTCTGGGCCCTCAGGTTCTGATTCCGAATTGGAATCTGATTCAGGTTGGGATTGGGTGACCATGGGAGCAGTGTCAGTACTAGACTGCGGCTGGTCACTGGATCTTAAAGGGACTTCAACACCTAGAGGAGTTATGTCCCGTGAGGGTTTAGTATCTTGTTCAGAGGGTCCAGCAGGTTCAAGTTCCTTATCTTTGGACATGCCAGATTCATGGAAAACAACATCGCGGCTGATGATGCACTTCTGGTAACCAGGTTTATCTACCCATAAACGATACCCTTTAACACCTTCTGGATATCCCACGAATATACACTTAACATCCCTAGGAGCAAGCTTATCATTCCGTGAATGTGCATAAGCAATGGATCCAAAAATCCTAAGGTGACTAAGATTCGGGGGAATGCCCTTCCAGAGTTCTTCTGGTGTCTTAAAGGAGTTGGCAGAAGATGGGCAACGATTTATGAGATACACTGCTGTAGAAGCAGCCTCAGCCCAAAAGGACCTGGGGAGTTTTGAGTGGGATAACATACACCTCACCCTCTCAAGGACAGCCCTATTCATTCTCTCTGCTAACCCATTCTGTTGTGGAGTTTCCACTACAGTTCAGTATCTTTTAATTCCTTCTGATTCACAATATTCAATGAACTCATTGGATAAATATTCTAAACCATTATCGGTGCTAAGGGCTTTCAGTTTCTTGTTACTTTCACTCTCTACAGAAGCTTTCCATTTCTTAAAAGTCTGAAAGGTATCAGACTTGTGTTTAAGTATATAAATCCAAACTTTCCTAGAGAAATCATCAATGAAGGTAACAAAGTATAAGCCTCCACCATGGGAGGTAAATCTATAAGGACCCCATAAATCAGAATTCACACATTCGAGAGGCTCTTTAGCCTTATACAAAGACCTGCTGAAACTTACCCTCCTAGACTTCCCATACACACAGTCTTCACAAAAGGGAAGATTGTTCAGAGTAATATTGCTTAACAGGCCCTATTTTTGGAGTTCACTAAGACCCTTGGCACTAACATGCCCTAGTCTCCTATGCCACAAAGCAGTGGAATCCATTCCTGAGCTAGAAGAGGCATTCAACTGATCTCTATGCACCTTACCATCTAACACATACAGGCCATTGCGAAGGGTTCCTTTCATTACTGTGAGGGATCCTCGGGCTATTCTAAGGCTTCCAGATCCAGACTTGAAGTTATACCCTCTCTGGTCAAGTATTCCTAGGGATATTAGGTTTCTTTTCAGTTTGGGTACCCACCTAACTTCCTCTAGAGACCTGACAGACCCATCATGAAGCTCAAGAGATATTGAGCCTATTCCCATAATGTGGCTGCTCTCGTTATTCCCTATAAAAACCTCACCGGACTTGACTTCCCTTAACTCAGTAAAGAACTCCTTCCTAGGACACATGTGGAATGAGCATCCTGAATCCAGAATCCACTCATTTGTAATGGCAGTATCAGAGACATTTAATACATCAGCAGTGTCAAAGTCTTGTTCAAATAACAAGGAATGGTCATTATTACTTTCTTTATAGTCACCCTTCCTGTTGGGGCAGTTCCTTTTAATGTGCCCGGGCTATTTACATTGGAAACACTTGATTACCTTAACTTTAGACTTTCTCCCATGTTTCTTAAACCGGCCCCTATCTTTTCTTTTACCCCTTGACTCACTTCGGCCTCTTGACTCACTTCTGTCCCTAACATTTAAACCCTCATCCGCAGTTTTTACAATACCCTTTCTTTGCAAATCTTTAGAGAGCAAGGCAGATTTAACTTCCTCTAAAGTCAAGGTGTCTTTACCATACATCATAGAGTCTTTAACAGAGTTAAATGAATCATCTGATGATGTTAACAATATGATGGATTGGTCCTCATCATCCAACTTAATATCAATGTTGGCCAAGTCTAATAAGATTTTATTGAATTCATCAATATGTGTCCTGACTGCAGTTCCAGGGCGCATTTTAAAAGTATACAATCTCATTTTCTTATATAGTCTACCAACAAGGGATTTTGTCATATAAAGGGATTCCAATTTAGACCAAATACCAGCAGCAGAGGACTCATATACGACTTCTCTTAAGACCTTGTCTCCTAAAGACAAGAGGATTAAACTACGGGCTTTTCTCAGGGTTTCCTCGGGGACATCTACAAATGAAGTGGAAGCCTGCCCATCAGGGGCAGTAGTGGTGATTTTCTTCCTAGTGCTAGCAAGGGCATCGATAAGGTCGTTGTGATCTAACAAGGCTGTCATCTTAATTCTCCATAGATTAAAATCGTTTTCTCCATCGAACTTATCAATATCAAACTTCGTCGAACCCATAATAATAAAACAGAAGGCTCTGATACCACTTGTTGGGGGCTAAACGTACTAACCCTAATGAAGCCAAGATCCACTGGTTTATTAAATGGGGAACAAGAAAAAAAGTTTATTATAAACAGAATCGATGATCCTTGATAAATCTGGAGGAAGGATCTCAGTCGAGATTCAAGATGAATGAAGCTGTGCAAGATAATAACGAACAACAGATATAACGTGATTCGGTCCCAAGGGGACCTACGTGCATGGAGAGAACACCACCCAGGGCAAGTATTTTATTAATAAAGCAAGAAAAGGGTACAGGCACACAATACAAACTCGAATGAAAAATTAAAGGACCAGAGAAACTATCCGAGGAGGCCGGGCTTGCTGAACTAGGTGGCAGTGATCAAGCCTGTCACGTAGAGTCAGCTCCGTCCACTCCTGGACGGACTCACACACACACGCAAGAAGGATACAATAGCATACATATTAAAGAAATAATAAACCGCGACAGAGCCAAGATCTACAAACCAGATCTTGGATACGGTGAAAAGAATGTAAAACTGTTACCCCCTTGAAGCGTAGCCGTCAAAGAACTCAGGTACCGGGACGATCACCACTGAATCTCCACCGGAAGAGATATCCGGTTACAGGAGGCGGCTCGTGCTGCGGCAGTGGGGAGTGCGGGTGTCGGGCAGCTCCTGTTCAGTCTGTCCTTCGTCTTCACGGAGTCGAATCAAATCCAAGCTCGACGAGAGTTCTCTCTGAACCAGACGGAATCCTCAACAACTGAGAAAAGGCGCTCCTGTCTTCGCACACAGAGAAAGAGAAGAAATCAATGCGCAACAGAAGACAGCAGGCGGTGCAGCGGATCAGCGGGATGGATGCCGCGTGGACGGCAGAGATCATCGGGACGGTTCGCATAACCGAGACGAGCCAGCGCATGGTGCACGTGGCACCGACCGAGTGGAGAGGCACGTCACACAGCAGATCAAGGCCAGCCAGAAGAAACACAACAGGCGCAAATCCAAGCCGTCGGATGGACGGTAATCAACGGCCACAGCAGGTCCACGCTATCAGTAAGGAAAACTAATAAACCGGGTCCAAACACAGTGAACCGGGAAACGAGTCCGGACCGAAAACGGGCCAACAGAACCCCATGAAACAATGCCATGCAAAAACAACAAACATGCAGAGTGTAAACAGAACAGATGAATTTATTTCATTACAAAAGAATGCACGCATATATGTTCAACATCTCTCTTGGATGGTGGTGTGGAGGAAAGGATGTTCCAAATCCCATCAGATTACTGGTTGGTTTTCTCAAAAGATCTTGATGGGCTGCCCAAGAAGAAGATTCTTTCTCCCATGAGGTGCATGTCTTCTGTCTCCCCTTCTAGACCGTTCACCCACTTAAGATCCAAAGAAACTAGTATCCCCACTATTTTTCTTTGCCGAACACCTCTGGTCATAAATACCAGATAAATCTATGATTATGTTTTCCGTTCTTCTCTGGAACGCTCCTGGCTTCGGGGTTCAAGCCAAAATAGCCTTTGCAGCCTCCGAAGCTTGGAAGCATTCAGCCTCTATTATGGTTATCATCGAACTGAAACAATATCCGCATAAACTCCAATCCATCGCCAGAAGAATGGGATACCCGTTGTCTCTACATGGTCACCTGGGAAACAAACGTATTTTGGATTGTTTGAATAATAATGTTTCAGTAGAGTTGGTTGATCTCACGTCGCAATTTATTGACACCAGAGTCTCTTACAATGGGTTGGTTGCCTTCCTCTCGTTGGTTTACGCTAGCACTGACCCTGTCGACCGTCAGAATCTATGGTAGCACCTGGAATCGTTACAAATAGCTCCTCCATGGTTTGGGGGGGGACATCAACGCGATCACTAATCCCTCAGAGAAAAAAAGAGGATCGATCATGAGTAGTGACGACATGTAGGATTTCAAAGACTTCATTTATTCTGTAGGTTTGTTCGATCCGGGGTTCACCAGTTCCATAATAACTTGATGCAATAATAGGATGGGTGACAGTCGTATCTGGAGCCATCTGGATAGGTGGCTTAGGAATATGCAGGGGATGGACTCCTTTTCAAAATCGTCGGTGACTCATCTTCATCTGCTGTTATCCGACCATGTAACCCTCATTCTTAAACTTCAAAGAGAGTCTCCACGAAGATGTGCTTTCCATTTACTGAATTCATGTCATAAGGACAAGAGCTTCATGATCATGCTGAATGAGTCATGGGACCGCCGGGTTGGTGGCAGGGCCTGGAATAGCCTCGTCAATCGATTGAACCGACTCAAAGTGCATATACAGGGTTTTCTCAAGTCGCGGCCTCAGGATGAATATAGGGTGGAAAGAATACAAGAAGATATTAATATCCTGGAAGAGAGTCTCCAAGAGTCCTGGGATGAAGACGCCTTTGTGATGCTATGTGATAAATGCGCGATCCTTGCAGAGAAGCTGGTGAAGATGGAAATGATTTATAAACAATGGTATCATGTGAGGTGGTTGAAGGATGGTGATCGTAATAGTGACTTATTCAATAAATTATTTAAGGAAATGACCTACTCAATGATCAACATCGGGCTGGGGAACGGGGCGTTCACTTCGAACGTCGAGGTGGCGGGACAGATGGAACTGGAACACTTTAAGGGGCTACTTGCGGGGGAGATCTCGTCTTGTTATGAAGACTCTCAATTTGTGACACCAACAGAGAGATTTTTGGTTTTCGTACCACATATGGTGAATGAGCAGGAAAACTACTCTCTTTCTTTGGTCCCTTCGGTGGAGAAGATCATGGATGCGACCTTCAGGTTGCACGACGACAACACTCTTGGGCCTAACAGGTTCACCAGCGCTTTCTATGTGGTTTCTTGGGAGGTGTTGGGATCTCAGGTGGTGGAAGCGGTGAAATATTTATTTGGCTGCGGTCCCTTGAACTGGATTGTTTGCACTTCCAGAATAATTCTCATACCAAAGATCAAGGACCCCTCCAACATCGCTCATTTCCAGTATACTTTCCTCTGCAACTTCTCTTATAAGATCTTGGCGTCCCTCATCTCAACTTGGCTTGGAAGAGTCATTCCTAGGTTGATCTCGAGGGAACAATATGACTCCATCAAAAGACGGAGCATACTGGGGATGGTGGGAATATCGAGTGAACCGGTCAATGATATCAACACCATGTCTGTTGGATAAAATGTGATTTTCCAAGTGGATATGGATAAGTATTATGACAAGCTGGAGTAGAGCATCATCATCAAGGTGATGCAAATGTTTGTGTTCCAAGATTGGTTCTGTGAAATTTGTTTCAGGTTCTTCTATTCCCCATGGCTGTCAGTTTATCTTATGGGAAGGTGCTTCGGTTTCTTCCAATCAGTTCGTGGGGTTCACCAAGGATATCCCTTGTCTCTATCTCTCTTAATTTTGGCCCAAGACGCTTTATCCATGAATCTCAACCAATGTGCAGAGGTTGGAAGGTTAGCCCCTTTCAAGAGCAGGTGCGGCTTTGATCATGTTTCACATATCATGTTTGCGAATGACATATTGATTTTCATTAATGGAAGGCGTAGATCCCTTAGAAACCTCATGGAAATCATGTCCTCCTACAATAACCTGAGCAGGTAGTCTGTCAAAATGGGGAAGATACAGGTTTTCATTTCCGGCAGATGTTCAGGAAGACGTTGCAGGAGAGTCCAGGACATTCTGGGATTCCATTGGAAGAAGATGCCAATGTTCTACATAGGATTCCCACATTCTCATGGGCACATTAGGAAGCATCACTTTGAATACATCACTGACCAAATTCTTGGGATAATCCTCAACTGAAAAAACAACCTCAAGTCCTTTGGTGGGAGGGTGATTCTTATTAACAACATTATTTCTTTTATACCTAGGCATGTTTTATCATCGAGTAGGCCTCCCAAATGGATTTCTAATCGTATGAATAAAAATCATTCATCATTTTTGTGGGACACCAGATACGAGGGTCGTTTCCACTGGGCCTTATGGTCTTGTATGGTCAGGCCGATTGAGGAAGGTGGAGTAGGTCTCCAGGATATTTGGGAAACTATCCAAGGCATGCAAGGTCGGTTGGAGTGGGATATTATCATGGGGGAATCTATGTGGTCTTCGTTATTCAAGAGGTGTTATGGTGATCACTGGGCGACTGAGTGGGGTGAGGCCCTCGATACTCTTAGTTGGCCTGCTGCATGTACTCACATCTCAAGGCTCTTCAAGGTTCGTCTTGATGGATCATTGGGAATGGGGAGGACCGCTTCTATAAGGACAAATAGCCAGGCGGAACGTTGGAATTCCCTAGTTATCCCCATCCAGATCTCTTGTTTAAGGAGGCTAAGGAAATCCCTAGATTCGTCCCATCCAATCTTACTGTAGGTCAGGTGAATCCATTTTAGGATGTGGTCATGGAAGACGTTCTGAATACCTGATGTTTCACCGGGTCATCTTCGGGAAGATTTTTTATCTGGGACTACAAGCGGCGGCTGCATGTAGAGAGCCACCATGATGCTTGGGATACCAAAACTGGGTGCAAGGAGATTCCTACAAAGATGAATATCCTTACCAGTAGAATACAGAACAATGCTCTCCATACGGAGGACAACAGACTGAGGAATGAGATCCCACTGGTCTCTCACTGTGTCTACTGCATGTATACAAAGATATATTCAGATGTTATTCCCATTTTTTAGAGTGAGTGGGAAAAATTTCTATGGTCATGGTTCTCACCCCGATGAGGTTTGGATGAGGAAAAACTCAAGCTGCAGGGTTACATGGAATCGTGGTTCCAGGGTTTGGATGGTAGGGTGATGGAACACAAGGCCCTAGAAATAATTCTTTCCTCTATTTTATGGATACTCTTGGAAGTACGGAACAAGGTTCGGTGGGGCTCCCGAGTCTCTTTTCTGTTCCTTAAAATGAGACTGAAGTCACTGATTACAGAGATGGGTCCACTGTTGAAGGGCTGGCAATCATCGAATACAGTGTGCAGGTTGCTCAACCATGCTTGAATTCCTTGAATAGCGGGGGGACGTTGGATCAGGTGGTCACCACCCCTCGGAGGCCTGAAGCTGAACGTGTATGGATCCTTTATACATGGTGTTGGTCGGAGTGGATACTCAAGAGGGGGGTGAATTGAGTTCCAATTAAAAATTTTTGTTAAAAATATTCTTATTAAAATCCCCCAAATTGAATAACAAGTTAAACTGTAGTGAATTTGTAAAACTATAAAGGGTCAGTTAGGTTCTCAAGAGATTGATTAGTTCTCAGTTAATATAATATGAAGATTAATTAACTTTTTAAGCTAACCTAATGCTTTATAATAAATAAAAACACTTTCTAATTTAACTATCAATGTAACTTTAAAACAATTTTATATTTCAAAGTAATTAGCAGCAGAATATTCAATATAGTTTACAACCAAAATAAATAAGCACAACTGTTTTAACCAGGAGGTTCAGTTTCAAGCTGAGACTTAATCCTCTCAAACAATTTATATAAATTTTGATCCATGCCCTGGATTGGGGTAAACAACAGTACAAAGATTGTCCAGGTCCTAAGACCTCTACCACAGTTCTACGTGGGAAAACTAAAAACAATAGCACACTGGCTATCCAGGTCACACTTGACCTCTACCACATTTCTCAGTGGGAACTAAAAAGATTTAGAAGGTTTGAGTGAGGATTTTAGATATCCTCCAGTTCAGCATAGGAGACAGTTTGTAAACACAACACACACATCTCAAAATGTAAATAAATGAAACAAAATAGAGCTTAATAGATAGAGGTGAGTTTAGAATTCTCTATGTGTTGTAAGTGATGCTCTGGACTCCTTTGGATTGAAACAGATTAAGCTTTGAGTCCTTCTTTGGTTTTTGTCAAGAAAAACAGAGTGTCGTAGTTCAATTCTTTCACTTCCAATGTAGATATTCGGTTTGATCATCTTGAGTGCACGAAGAGGCTGTTTTAGTTCATCACTCCTTGAAAGTATAGGTTCTACAGATTCTGAGTTTATTCTTGCTTCTTCTTCTATGTATGTAGGTATTTTTATCTTCAGAAGGTTGTGTCATGTATGCATGGAAATATTCTCTCCTTCTCTATAGTTTGAGGTTCCCTTTTTGTACCTTGATCTCCGACAATAGGAATGATTACCTTTTCATGGGTACAAGGTACGGTTCCCTGACATGCTAAAAACCCACATTAATTAATAGCAGTTGCATTAAATTTAACAAATATGACCGTTAGAATTATATTAATAATATTTACAAAGTATAGAGTTTGAGTTACAGTGACTGGATAACAGTCATCTTCCATCAGTAACTTTCTGTCGGCGAACTTGTATCGGTAGCTCTGAGTATCAGTGAGCTCTCTATCGGTGGAATTGTAATGGTGATGGTTACTCAGTGTAACATTAGATTTATGTATCAGTAACTCTTTATATCGGTAGCTCTTCTTGTGTCAGTAGCTGTCTGTCTATATCAGCATACTTGTATCGGTAACTGTTTGTCAGTAGCTCTTCTTCTCTATGAGTAGTTGTTAACATCGGTAGCCGTAGCATTCTGTGTAGGTCGACTTGTGCATACTGGTAGCTGTCTGTCTGTCTGTTTATATCGGTAACTATACTCATCAGTAGACTTGCATACCGGTATACTTATACATACCAGTAGCTCTATTATGTACCAGTAACTAAGTGTCTGTCTATTAATTCTATCGGTGAACTTTGTCTATCGGTAGACTAAGTACCAGTAGGTCTGTCTATTTTTCTGTATCAGTAGCTATGTGCATACCGATGGACTTACCACTTATCTATTCTATGCAACACAAATCCAGATTGAGTTAGAATTATTTCAAAGTACGTAGAAACATATATAAACATTGATTAACATATTCCAAATATCATTTTAATATTCTTATCAACTTATCAGAAGGATGAAAAAGTAATTAATTATATGAATGAACATTATTTGGGATTATCAGCATATTAAAACATAATTGAGATTATCAAAATAGGCGAGGTCAACAATCTCCCCCTTTTTGATAATCACAAATTATGATATTATAATTCCAAAATAATTTGCAATGTATCAGAGGATATAGTATTAAATGCAATGGTATTAGAGGTAAAAGTAAAAACAAAGTACTAGAATTATAAAACAAATGTATCAGAGATATGATAAAGAAAATAATCAGTGTGAGTAATGACATTTGCAGATGTATGATTTGAAAAGTTAAATGTATCAGAGGTAGAATTATATTTCTCATAAGTATCATAGGTCTCCCCCTTTCTTATGCTCATATATCTAGCTTCTCATTCCCCCCCCCCCCTTTGTGATTAGCAAAAAGTAGGAAACAAACAAAGAGAGAAGTAACAGAATGGAAAAGAGAATAAGATCATTTGTATTTTGTGGTGAAAAAAGATACAGAGGAATACAAAAATGAAACAAAAAAGAATAAAATTGATTCCTATCAAATGTCTTAGCCACTATTCAATCCACATCCTGAATGTCCACTTGGAGTTTCCCTTTGGGATCCGATGTAGACTCAGACTGTGTGGATGCAGGTGGAGGCTTAGGAACACCCGAAATGATCAGTGGAGGATGATCTACTGAAACTATTCATGGCCTGTACTGTGTAGCTCTATGAGTGATCACATGAGTAAGGCTTCAGATGGATTGGGCTAGAGTCATCTGAACATGAGAAGTAGTATAGGCAGATGTAGGTAAAGATGGAGGTAAAATCACTGGTCTAGCATCAACATGAAAGAAAGGAAAAAATAGATTTCTAAAATCCATAATGATTCCTCCTCCTCTCTCCATGGCAGAAATGAAATCATCCTTGTTTTTCATAAATTTTTCCAAAGATGGAGTCAACTCCCTCAGCTTGCTGACTTGTTCTCTGAAAGCTTGATTGACTGGAGGAAGATTCATGTTCTCTAACATAAGCTTGAAATGGTTATTGAATTGATTCTTGTTATAGAACCTTTGGAAATAGTAATCTACCTTTTCTTTCACTTCTTTCTGAGAAGAAGAATCTTCTCTTATATAATCCTGAACAATCTTCATGATATATCTAGTGGTATTCACCACTTCAGTCATGGAAGAAGAGTCCACAGAGCCACTGGTTGATGCTGAACCAAGCTCCTCTTTCATTAAATCACAAATCTGATCCAATTCTATTGAAGGTCTGGAAGCAAGAGAACAAATTGAAAAAGTCACAGTTTCCTTGAAACTCTTAGTTAGCCCACTGATAATATTTTTCACTGAAGAATCCTGGGTGCTAACATGCTTTTCTATGGAATGCTTAAATTCCTCAAAAACTGAGACCATTTGGCTGACTACACTCTTCACATAAGCCAAATCCTTGTCTGCTTGAGATTTAGAACTCATATAGGATTCCAGAGTGATAACTGATTTCTTTAGAAATTCAACATTCTCTGACAAGCTAGACATTTGATTTTGGAAAGATGTGACTTCATCCACTATCTCATCCATATAGGTTGACACATTACAACCAAGAGAGAGTTCAAAATATCTTTCTATGTTGCTCAACTCCTCAACAAAACTATTCTTTAAACCAAAAACAGAAGCACTCAAAGACTCTTTCATCTTAGAGTTCAAAGATTATAAGTCATCCATGGTTACCATATGAGAAGGCACAATAACAGGTTCTCTTTCAGACACAATACTGGCCACTGATTCATTCAGAATAGATTGAATAGATGACACCAAGGATGCTTCCATTCTTCTTATCTCTTCCACAAAAGATGTCTTAAGATCAGACTTTAACTTCTCTAAGTCGGTTTTTCTTACCACATCCACATGTAAAAATTCAGAAGTGATATTATAGTTTACTTGAGGTCGGATGACAGGTGTTTCATCTTCAGATTCTAGGTACTCCAACCCACAAACTACAAACCTTGGGTCCCCTGCCCAGTCATCAATCTCAACAGCCACTGAAACACTGCCAAGTCTGGTTGGATGCTCCCCCTCAGCTGGTGCATTCTCCGGTAAAGCAATAGCACCCTCAGCAGCTCGTCCTTCCTCATTAGAATCCTCCACAATCATCTCTAAATCAACAGCATGAGGTTCCTCAGGAATGAGTGTTGGTTCTTCCATCTCATCCAAGACAGCCTCTTTAGGCATAACTGAATTTCCAATCAGCGGACTCAGGCTTAGAAAACATTATTTTGAGATTACAGAAACATGTTCTTCATTCTCATAGACTTCTTATTTTTCATTCTCTGGAGCAGTCTTCTCATGGTCTGATCTCTTCTGGTCTTCCCCATCCACAGTTTCCTCTTCAGTGCTTAAAAAATTCTCTGGACTAGGTAGGTTCAAAGAAGCATTTTGCTTTTCTTGTGATACAACTTCAGGAGCTGGGCTAGGAGGAAAGTTCAGATCTCCTCCGTCTACTGAAAAGGAATACTCCTCTTATGAATCATCACTATACTGTGGCTCATCCTCATCAGGTCCTAAACCTGGATCCCTCACATCCTTAGGCCTAGAAGGATTATCCATATGATTAAACTTATCATATAGCTTCTCATTATCAATAACCCACTGCCCTCTCCATGGGTTCCAGCTAATCTTCATATACTTACAGATTGTGCTTGTGATACAGAAATTATTCCTTACCACCACTGTCTCATCCTGAGAATCAGCTACCCCCTTCACTTTAATCATAACTGAAATCAACTTGGCAAAGAATAAAGCATTGGTCTTCGATTTGGGTCTTGTCATATCCTATATTTGAAACATTAATAGCCTGCATAGATTCACTTTCACACCATGTCTCAAGAGATACAAAAGATAGATATCTTGATATCTCAAATTTGCAAATTCCCCTCTTCTTGGACTCAGCACATGTTGAACAAATTTAAGCAATAATCAGTTTTCTCCATTCATTTCAGCATCAACCACCTTTCTCTGCTTTCCAATACCAGTGAGCTCCTCTAAGGCAGTCTCATAATCAAATATGTCACTAGTAGGTGGTACTATCTTTGATGAATACCTCAAACTCCTTCATGGGCTACCTTCATGCATTCATCCCATTAAATGGATGAAAAGGTTATTTCCTTGCCATTTACCCATGAAACCATTATATTTTCCTCATCGGATTTCTCAAATCGCACAAAAGCATAAAACTCATTTACTAGATTTGGATAGTAAGGTCCATTTTTGTTTTTGAAACATTCTAGACATCTCTACTCCTTCAATACTCTAAGGGTCAATGATTTTCTTGGCAAAATCCTTTCTGCACACAACTCCTTCTCGATTACAATATCTCTATTTTGCAAATGCGGGTTCAATGGACGCCTCCCCAACCTTGTTCTACTAACACTGCTACTTGCTTCAAGATCTGTTTTCTGCTTCTTTGCATTTGGATCATCAATTTCATCTCTGACAGTAGGGAGTTTGGTTTTTTCCATCTCTTGTTCGAGGAACTTAGGGTTCGAATAAATGAAGATTTGGGAGCTAAGGCTTGAGGGTAAAGGATTTGAGGTGGATCGAAATGAGGTTAAGACTAATGTTTTATCATTTAGGAGTCAAAAGATAAATAAATAACACATAATAAGTATAATATAAACAATACATATTCGAGCATCTAAAGCTACATAAGTTTAAAACAGCGCATAACACATACCGGTGAGAATTCCTAACGGTGAGCCTTTTTATCAGTGAGGTCCACTAACAGTGAGGTATAGCGGTGAGGTCTCTAACGGAGAGGTTTTGAATGGTGAGGTTTCTAACAGTGAGGTTTCTAACAGTGAGGTTTCTAACGGTGATGTTTCTAAGAGTGAGGTTTCTGACTGTGAGGTTTCTAACAGTGAGGTTTCTAACAGTGAGGTTTCTAACGGTGAGGTTTCTAATGGTGAGGTTTCTAACAGTGAGGTTTCTAACGGTCAATATTAATCATCACTAACTCATGTATAATGTAACTTAACATATATGAACTTAAAGTCTTGGTGAATATGTCATCTAATTGATGTTCAGTACCTATAAATTCAAGAGTAATATCACCTTTTTGGTAATGATATCTCAAAAAGGGGTGCCTTACATCAATGTGTTTGGTCCTAGAGTGAGACGCAGGGTTCTTAGAGATATTAATCGCACTAGTGTTATCATAGTTTATAGGTACATGTCTAAATTGATATCCATATTCCAAAAGAGTGTGTTTCATCCACAGAATTTGTGCACAACAACTACCAGCAGCTATATACTCTGCTTTAGTAGTAGACAAAGCAACTGAATTCTGTTTCTTACTACACCAAGATACTAAGGATTTTACCAATAAATCACATGTTCAAGATGTTCTTTTCCTATCTAACTTACAACCAGCAAAGTCAGCATTTGAAAAAATTATTAAATCAAAATATTTTCCTTTTGGATAAAACAATCCTAAGTCTACATTATGTTTAAGATATTTGCAAATTCTTTTAACAGCAAGCAAGTGAGATTATTTAGGATTAGCATGAAATCCTGCACATATACACACACTAAACATAATATCAGGTCGACTAGAAGTAAGGTAAAGTAGACTCCCTATCATACCTCAGTAGTAGGTTTGATCCACTGGTTTCCCAGTTTCATCAACATCCAACTTACAAGTGGTACTCATGGGTCTGTCACTACCCTTAATACTATCCAAACCAAAAACTTTTAAAAGATCCTTTGTATATTTACATTGATTTAAAATAATATCATTTTCTTTTTGAAAAATATGAAATCCAAGAAAATATTTGAATTCTCCCATTAAACTCATTTCAAATTCATTTTGTATACTCTTTGAAAAATAAATACATAAATAATTTTTAGAAGATCCAAAAATAATATCATCAACATAAATTTGTACTATCAAAACATCTTTAGAAATTATTTTAATAAAGATATTTGGATCAGCAATCCCTTTAGAAAAACCTTTAGAAATAAGAAAATTACCATGTCTATCATACCAAGCTCGTGGAGCTTGTTTTAAACCATATAAAGCTTTAGAATGTTTAAAAACTTGATTTGGAAAATGAGGATTAGAAAATCCAGGTTTTTGTTCAAAAAAAACATCTTCAACTATAAAATCATTTATAAAATCACTTTTAACATCCATTTGATATAACTTGAAATTCAGATGAGTAGCATAGGCAAGTAGAATCCTAATAGCTTCTAATCTAGATACAGGCGAAAAGGTTTCCTCATAGTCTATTCCTTCCTCTTGACTATATCCTTGTGCAACTAACCTAGCTTTGTTTCTAACTATATTTCTAGATTCATCAACTTTATTTCTAAAAACCCATTTAGTGCCTATGGTTAAGGTGTCTTTAGGTCTGTTAACTAATTCCCAGACATTGTTTCTTTAAAATTGATTTAGTTCTTCTTGCATAGCCATTACCCCAAATTCATCATTGATTTCATAATTGATATTTTTAGGTTCTAACTGTGAAATAAAGGCTTTATGTTCAACCTGGTTTTTTAGAGAAGCTCTAGTATGTGTCCCTCTATCAAGATTACCAACAACAGCATCTAAAGGATGATTCTTTAGAATCCTGGTTGATCTAGTAAATGTGGGACTAGAAATTTCAGGCTCTTCTCTAGATTTAGGTTCTACAGAAGTAGGTTTTGGAAGGTTTCTGTAACTATATGTCTTTACAACAGGTTCAATGATATTATCATTAAGGTCCAGAACAGAAAAATCTTCTTCAAGATTTTCAAGAGAAGACTTAGGTTCATGTGGATCAGTTTCATCTAATTTGATGTGAACAGATTCTTCCACACATTTGGTTCTTTTGTTAAAGAATTTATAGGCATTTCTAGTTAAAGAATAACCAAGAAAAATTCCTTCATCACTTTTAGAAGCAAACTTGTCAAGATTATCCTTAGTATTGAGAATAAAAACTTTGCAGCCAAAAACTCTAAAGTAATTTACCTTAGGTTTCCTATTATTCCACAACTCGTAAGGGGTATTCTTGAGAATAGGTCTAATCAAGACTCTATTTATAACATAACAAGTTGTTTTTACAGCTTCATCCCAAAAGTAAATAGGTAGGTCATACTCATTGAGCATAGTTCTTGTAATTTCTTGAAGGGTTTTGTTTCTTCTTTCTACTACACCATTCTTCTGATGTGTCCTAGGGAAAGAGAAATTGTGACTATAGACATTGTGTGGGAAATAAGATTCGAATTCATGATTTTCAAAATCATGACCGTGGTCACTTCTTAGGGTTTTAATATTAAGTCCACTAAGGTTTTCTACAGACTTGGAGTATTTAATAAAGTAAGAACAAGCTTCATTTTTGTGAGCTAAGAAGTATACCCAAGTGTATTTGGAAAAGTTATCTACCAAGACATAGACATAGAGCTTCCCATTTAAACTAGAAACTCCAGAAGGTCCAAACAAGTCAATGTGAACCAACTCGAGAGGATGAGAAGTTGAAAATTTTTTCTTTGATTTAAAGTAAACTTTATGCAACTTTCCCTTTTGACAGGGAGTACAAAATTTGTCATTTGGGAATTCAATTTTGGGTAGGTCTCTAACTAAGTTCTTCATAGTCAGTTTTCTAAGTGAATGAATGTTGCAATATCCCAATATTCTGTGCCACATCCAAGACTCTTTATGAAAATCATTTAAACAAGTAACCTTTTGTTTAGCTAAAGAATTCAAATCAACTGCATAAACATTTTCATTTATCAAAGCAGAAAATACTAAAACATTTTTAGAATTAAAACCATCATCACACAACTGAGAAAAACTTAACAGATTATATTTAATTCCATCAACAAATAAAATTTTAGAAATTAAAACTGAATCAGTGTTACCAATATAGCCTAGGCCGATGATTTTTCCTTTTAAATTATCACCAAAGGTGACATGGCCTCCATCAACATTGATTAAGATTTTAAAACATGAAAAGTCTCCTATCATGTGCCTTGAACATCCAATTTCGAAATACCATATCTTCCTATGGGAACTCTTCAAGAAAGTCTCCTACAAAACAGTTTTAGATGAAAAATGATTTTGGTACCCAGATTCTCTTGGGTCCAGACAGGTTAGCAAGCAAGGCTTTTGGTACCTAGATTTGTCTTGTGGGTCTCATACAATAAATAGATTCAAAAGATTTTGAAAGATACACATTATTTGATCTATAACCATATGAATAACTAGTTAAAGCACATGAATTTCCAGAACTAGAACTGGAAGCATTATGTCCAGATTTAAGAATAAATCTATTTTTAGTAATCTATCTCTGTCCAGGCTGATAGCCTATTCCAGTGGTATATTTTGGTGCCACTTGTTTTACTAGCATTTGAGTTAGAGTATTCTTTCCATTTGTGAATTTCTATAAGTCTTTCCTTAATTTCTCATTAGAAAATTTCAATTCAGTATTTTCCTTAAGTAATTGGGCATTCTTCTCCTTTTCTATATCAAGTATAGATTTAACAAAGCCGGTCAAAGCATGTTGTTTCTTCAAGGTCTTATACTTGTCCTTAAGCTCATTACAGGATTCTTCTAGCATATTAAAATATTCAAATAACTCCTCACTAGTCATGATTTCAGATTCAGAATCAGAATCAACTCTAAAATAATATGAATTTAAAGTAGGAGTATCCAATTAATGTTACCTCAGATGTGTTTGTCATAAAACACATGTTAGATTTTTGATATTTCTCGTCCGGAGTAGAATCAGAATCACTTGAAATGTCTTCTGAAGAACTCCATGTTGCTTTCATAGCTTTCTTGTACTTGTTGTCCTTTTAGTCACTTTTCTTCTTAAATTTTAGCTTTGGACAGTCTTCTTTCACATGTCCTTTCCTTTTTTATTCATAATAGATAATTTCATCACTTTTATCATACTTTTTCCAATCCTTCTTCCAATGAAATTTTTTGTCATATTTTCCTTTGTAATTTGATTTTTGGAAGAATTTCTTCTTCCTATTGAACTTCTTGAATCTTATGGCTACCTGAGCCATCTCAACATCACAATCAGAATCTGAACTTTCACTTGTTAAGATTTCAGCAGGTATGTGAACTTTCTTCTTATCCTTGCTATTTAAGGCAGTAGACTTAAATGCATGTGACTTCCTTTTTTGTTAATCAACTTAATCCTTGTTTACATTTAGCCCTTCTTCATACATAATTAACTTACCAATTAATTCTTTAACAGTCATTGAACTTATATCACATGATTCTCTTATTAAAACTGATGTGCCTCTCCATCTTTCTGGAAGACATCTTAGTATTCTCATGATTTTATCCTTTGCAGGAATAACTTTTCCAAGTGAGCTCATAGTGTCGACAACCTCATTGAACCTGTGATAAATGTCATAAATGGGTTCATCAGGCTTCATTTTAAAATTATCATATTTAATAGTATAGGTGTTTAGTCTCATTTCCTTAACATTGGTTGTTCCCTCATGGTAAATAGCCAATGTGGCCCATATTTCATAAGCAGTTTTACAAGAAGATATTTGATTAAATTCTTAATATCATAAAACACAATACAATGCATTCATTGCTTTACAATTATTATTGTAAGCTATTTTCATAGGTTCATCCCAAGTAGTTCTATCCGTTTCTGGAATCTTATATTGAGTCTCTATAGCAGTCCAGATATGAAATCCCATACTTTCTAAATGAATATTCATTTTAAACTTCCACTGGGCATAATTTGTACCATTAAAGAAAGGTGTTCTGTTGGTAGCAGCACCTTCTAATCTATTATCCATAATCAGATTTTGGCAAATATATTTAATGAGATAAAATTTAGAACTAATAGAAATTTAAGATCTTTAAGATACAACTAATATCACAGTTGAAAAATAGAGTATTAGGAAATCCTTTATGAATAACAATCCTCTGATACCAAATATTGGTTGGAGTGGATACTCAAGAGGGGGGTGAATTGAGTTCCAATTAAAAATTTCTGTTAAAAAGATTCTTATTAAAATCCCCCAAATTGAATAACAAGTTAAATAGTAGTGAAATTTTAAAACTATAAAGGGTCAGTTAGGTTCTCATGAGATTGATTAGTTCTCAGTTAATCTAATCTGAAGATTAATTAACATTTGAATCTAACCTAATGCTTTACAATAAATACAAACACTTGCTAGTTTAACTATCAAAGTAACATTAAAATAACTTAATATTTCAAAGTAATTAGCAGCAGAATATTCAATATAGTTTACAACCAAAATAAATAAGCACAACAGTTTTAACCAAGATGTTCAGTCTCAAGCTGAGGATTAGTCCTCTCAAACAATTTATATAAATTTTGATCCACACCCTGGATCGGGGTAAACAACAGTACAAAGACTGTCTAGGTCCTAAGACCTCTACCACAGTTCTACATGGGAAAACTAAAAACAATAGCACACAAGCTATCCAGGTCACACTTGACCTCTACCACAATTCTCAGTGGGAACTAAAAAGATTTAGAAGGTTTGAGTGAGGATTTTAGATATCCTCTAGTTCAGCATAGAAGATAGTGTGTAAACACAACACTCACTGCTCAAAATGTAAATAAATGAAACACAATAGAGATAAACAGATAGAGATGAGTTTAGAATTCTCTATGTGTTGTGCGTGAATCTCTGGACTCCTTTGTATTGAAATAGATGAAGATTTGAGTCCTTCTCTGGTTTTTATCAAGAAAACCAGAGTGTCTTAGTTCTGTTCTTTCACTTCCAATGTAGACATACAGTTTGATTAGCTTTAGTGAATGAAGAGGTTGTTGTAGTTCTTCACTACTTGAATGTATAGGTTCTACAGATTCTGAGTGTATTCTTGCTTCTTATTTAATGCATGTAGGTCTTTTTATCTTTAGAAGGTTGTGTCGTGTATGAATGGAAAGACTCTCTCCTTCTCTATAGTTTGAGGTTACCTTTTTGTACCTTGATCTCCGACAATAGGAATGATTACCTTTTCATAGTTACGAGGTACAGTTCCCTGACATGCCATGTAAGAACACGGATATTTCTTTCAGGTATGTTTTTCCTTTTCTGGTCGTTTTGAAAAAAAAAGGTGTTTTCTAGAATTTTTTGAAGTACACACCATGTACTTTTAGAGTACACGTCGTGTACTCCTTTGCCACTCGAAGACGTGTCCTGACCATGTCCGGGCCACACACACGGTGTGTAGGGGTGATGTGGAGGCCGCTTAAAGCGGAGTACGGAAAAACAGAGTACATGCTGTGTACCCCAGAAGTACATGCCGTGTATTTTCTTTTTTTTTCACTAAACGCATCAGGGTCGCGCCTAATCTCCAGAATGACCTTCTTTTAGGTTTCGTTCGGCTGAGAGCTCCCGTACGACCGTGATCCTTCTATGAGCACCCAAGTTGCCATTCGATCTCCGTTTCAGCCGCTGTCGATTGAGTTGGGATCACCTCGATCTTTGACGTTCTAAGGAGAATAAATCGTTATGGTCCACTTATATCAATCTCCTAGCATCGAGGTAGGTGGTTTGTTTCCATACGTTGAATGTCTTTGAGTTTTGGTTGCAAAAGTGCTGAATACCCATGTATCGGGTATCCCGGGTTTGGGATTTTGATCCTATTATTTAATTGACTTAGATTGCTTGTTAGATTATGATTAATTGATACTAATGTATGCTTGTTTGCATGTTTGAGGATCACCCCATGGGTGTTTTTCCCTGTTTGGTTGTTTATCATCGTTTGGCACCGTTTTCCTGTGAGGAAAACCATACTTCAATTGCTAGTTTACTTGTTATAACTAATTTCATGTGTTTCCTACTGTTTTAATGATTTTGATGCATTGTAGCTATTATCCAAGTAGTTATTGAACTTACTTAGGGCTGCTGACAGTCGATTACGCTCGACCGGACTGCTCAGGGATGTGAGAACTTGGTGCGGGAGATCAAAGAGGGAATAAACGGTTAAGTGCTTCCCTAGAGGGTCTGTTGGTTTTAGTTTCGTATGCAGGACCTACGAGAATGGTACTTTGTTCTTATCAAGAATGTTCTTAGTTTACACACGTATCGAAACCACAAGAGGAATTAGACGTAAGTTCTTCCTCATAGAGTCTGTAGCTATCGTTGCAAGACCATAGGGGAATTGATGTGAGAGCTTCCCAGAGTGTCTGTGCCTTGTTGGATTACTGGACTATAGGGGTCTGCTAGTTTGAGACACCCAGAGAGTCAGTTTGAATTTTGTTTGGTTGGTTGTGACGAGTCCACCAAGCCAAATAACAAGCTTGGGTTTGTATTGCTTGAGGGTTAGGTAGTCTTTCGAGTTACTGTTATGTTACTTGCTTGACCTTGGAATAAAGAGCTTTCCTAGTTTCCCTAGTTGTTTAATTAAATGAATGTGAATGGTAATTGGTAGGATTTTTACTGGTGTACTGCTAGTTCATTACTGTATTTATTTCCTTTACTTTTTCTATATTTCACACTGACAGTAGGGCACAAATCTTGTGGTGGTTGCCTATTGGGATTAGTCTCACACCCTATTTGGGTCTTGCTTTTCGGCCCAAATAGATTATATGGTTGCAGGTGTGGATAGGGATTGTGGCCCTTCCACCTCAGGTACTTGATTGCTGGTTGGAGCTGGAGAGCATGGGACCGGGCTTTGGATTGCGATGCTTCTGGAGTTTATGTTTACTTTTAGTATTTGGTTTCAGTTGTATTTCAGCACATTGATTTGTTTATAGCTTTCCATATACACATGTACCATACTACATCATTATTATATCAGACATTGCTTCTACTTTTAGTTTCATTTGTTGTATGTTGTTTACTGCTTCCACTATTGTGCACGTTTGTTCATCCACTGTATACTTTACCCAATGAGGGCATAGTTTCCCATCGACTCACTAAGGCCATCGCTGCTAGTCAGAAACCTCTGGTGTTTGGGGAAACACGCTTGAGGTCATGTGGTGAACCGGGTACGGGGCACCAGTTATGAGGCTCCGGATTCGGTTTGTTACAAATTGGTATCAGAGGAGGTTTTATTTCTTTTCTATTGCCTTACTGTTTTCTGACAATATAAAGGGTTAGGAAGGAATGGGTAGTTAGTACTTAACTATGCCTGGGAGTAATTAACCCGTGTATAGGGAAAATCTATATTACCTCGTAATTATAATTTTCAGTTTTTGAAAGTGTTACAGTTTATTATATTTCACCGTTGGGTGATGGACATGTTTTGTGCTATTATAGTTCATAATATTATGGTTCTATTTTTTTGAAACCTGATGAGATGAGGGTATGACATCTCATGCATCATATAGGCACTGGTTAGGAAATCACATGTCATTCCTTTTTCCATGTCATCTAGGGTGCATTAGAGATTGCATGCTGTTGTGATAGATGTCGTGATAGATTATGCATGATGTTGTGATAGTTGCTGTGATAGAAATACCACTATGTTGATAGGGTGTTGTTTATTTTTGCAGTTAATTTATCATGGACGCCAAACTTTTTCATAGAGGTGTTATGGTCCCTCGAGAATCAGAATTTGGTGGATCATTGGATTGTTATGCTGTTTACTTGTAGTATGCATTTTTATGATGCCAAGATTTGAATCGTGGGGAGTATGGGCCCCCACGGATCAGAATTTGTCACATAGATGTTTGTTTTTTAGTGTTTCTGGTGTTCAGTGCAGTTTCTGAGATACTGCCCGAAAAAACCCAGAATACACGGTGTGTACTTTATGAATACATGCCGTGTAGTTTTTAAACCATGTTACTCACTGTGTGAACAGAGACATGGGTTGTAGAAAGTCTTCGGGGACACGCTGTGTACGATAAGTACACGCCGTGTAGTAGTCAACCATGTACCCGACCGTGTCACTAACAACACGGGTCGGGGAAGCTCGTGTAGTACACATCGTGTTTTGTAAGAACACGCAGTGCAGCCTTGTTCTAGGTATCCATCCATGTCACGAACAAAACGGGTCAGTGTTATCTTCTCCTATACACACTGTGATTGTTCAGAACATGCCGTGTAAGGGACACCATGTAGCCAGCCGTGTAACCTGCTACACGGGTCGCAAAACCTGTCTAGTACACGCCATGTCCTTAGTGATCACGCCGTGTATTTTAGGATTAAGAGGACCGTGTAGGTTAGCCGTGTAAAGAGACTAAGGCAGGGGAGTGGAGTTCAAGTACATGTCGTTTGTTGGGACAACACGCCGTGTAGTCTGGGGTGTTACACAACCAGTAGTGGATGAAGTACACGCCCATGTGAATGGCTTAAACAAACACGCCTTGTAGTTTAAATACACGCCGTGTAGTCGTGTTTTTCAAACTTAAGTGTTTCTCTCTCTTGTTCCTGTTTTGTAACCTTGTGTTTTCTCTCCTTGTTAATCCTAAATCTGAGGTGTGCTTTTGACCTTTCAGGGCTATGTCACCAAGACGTCCTCCCGTTGCACGTCAGGAACCAGGCAGTGACCATACACATGATACGACAAACCAGGGACTACCAGTAGTTCCACCGATCGTTCCATACAAGGCACCTGCAGTGATTCTAGACACTGGTGCCGATGCTCAGTTCAGAGAGGGTTTCATGAGATTCATGCAGACCTTCTAGGGAGCTCAGTATCATGCCTCGTCTATGGAAGAGCTGATGCGGGTTTTTCAGTAACAACATCCTCCCACTTTTACAGGGGATGGAGGACCTTAGGCTGTAGAGTCGTGGCTAGAAACTATGCTTTCCATCATCGAGCATCTGGAGACACCCCCAGTTAGAAGGGTTAATCTCGCGACTTACATGCTGCAAGATTCTTCCAAGAGATGGTGGGATGTAGTTTTGCAGGTAGGGCGCCAACAGACTATGGCTTGGGACGAGTTCCAGTGTACGTTTTACGACTACATCTATCCGGCGACGCTGAGGGGAGACAGAGCCAGAGAGTTCATGAACCTGCAGCAGGGTACTCTTTCATTATTGGAGTATTCCTCCCGTTTCACTGAGTTACAATGCTTCACTCTTGTTCTAGGAAATGACGAGCTGTTTTTGGCAAGGAATTTTGAGGAAGACCTCAAGCCATAGATCAGATCATTGGTGAACGTCTTGCAGTTGACTTCTATTACTCTGATAGTCAACTAGGCGCTGATCACCGAACGAAATATGAGGTAGAATGAGGCTTTTGACCAAGGATGTTCATCATCCAAGGCTGATTCATTTCATACTGACAGTAGGAAGCACCACCGAGAGTCTACTCGAGGTGACTCGAGGAAGTGAGGTATTTCTTCTGGTAGATGGGATCTCCCTTCTGGAAACCAGGTGGTCTGCTATCAGTGTGCGAAGAGTAGGAATAAGAAGCCTCAGTGCCTGAGAGACCCAGTGGAGTGCCGATCTTGTAGCAATATGAGTCATTCTGCAGCGTTTTGGCAGGGTTCTTCTTCCAGCGGCTAGTGAAGGAGGATCTGTTTCTACTCCTCGTACAAGAGCAGGATTACCAGTTCCGCAGTAGACTGGGGGCTAGAGTTCTTCAAGTCGTTCAGGCCAGGGTAGAGGTCATGGACGCAGTGTTCAGGCTTAGGGAGGATCAGCTCAGGGATATTAGGCTGTTACACAGGGATGAAGTACTGGCCAGACGTTTGCGGTAGAGCAGATTCATCAGGGGCGAGGTCCTGGACCTTCCACAGTTCGAGGTACGATCTTAGTAGCCTCAGTTTTATCTTCTGCACTTTTCGATACCGGAGCTTCTCATAGCTTTGTTTCTGTGCACACTATGGAGAGACTTAGACTTAGTGTCTTTACTTCTGAGGATATGATGACACTAGACACTCCCTTGGGACTTAGAACTGCTAGTGTGCATCAGTGCAAGGAGTGACCCCTTGAGGTTGGTGGGTGTCACTTCCTATGGGATATTTATGTCTTTGAGATGACAGGTTATGATGTCATTCTTGAGATGGACTGGTTAGTTTCCTTTCAGGCCTTTGTCGACTACTATCACTGAAGTGTGAGTTTCACATCACCTAAGGGTGGATCTTTTCTTCATAAGGGTGAATGGGATGTCCAGGTGAGCAGAGATGGACTAGAGCATCATGGGTTGGGCAGTGTTACAGCCCAGATTGCTATTTTATATCTGGATGACCCGGTGACTTCTCAGATATATTTTCCTCTGGTAGTTGATCTTTTTCCAGATGTCCTTCCAGAAGACTTTTTAGGTTTTCTTCCTGAGTGAGAGGTACACTTCTCATTGAGCTTGTGCCAGGAGCTGCACCGGTATTCATACCTCCTTATAGGATGGTGACGCCTGAGATGCAAGAGCTCAAGAAACAGTTGGAGGAGTAGTAGGAAAAAGGTTTTATCCGACCCAGTACTTCCCCTTGGGGTTTTCCGGTGTTGTTTGCGAAGAAAGCGGATGGTACCTTACGGCTGTGTGTGGACTATTGGAAGCTGAACCAGTTGACGGTCAAGAACCGATATCCATTGATGAGAATTGATGATATTTTTTATCAGATTCGGGGAGCCATGGTGTTCTTGAAGATCGATTTGAGATATGACTATCATCAGATGCACGTTAGACCATCAGATATACCTCTTACAGCCTTCCAGAGCAGATATGGTTTGTACGAGTACTTGGTTATGCCGTTCGGTCTCACGAACACACCATCAGTTTTCATGGCGCTAATGAACAGAGTTTTCCATATTTACTTGGATTCTTTCGTGGTGGTTTTCATGGACAATATCTTGGTGTACTCTCAACCTCGACATGAACATGCTACCCATCTTGATATCGTATTGAGTACACTGAGAGAGCATCAGTTATATGCTATGCTCTCAAAGTGCCACTTCTGGATGGATGAGATTCACTTCCTGGGTCATTTCATCTCAGAGACAGGAGTATCAGTAGACCCAGAAAAGGTGAGAGCGGTAGTTACATGGAAGAATCCGAAGAATTTCTTCGAGGTACGGTGTTTCGAGGGGCTGGCTGGTTACTAAAGGTGGTTTATATAGGACTTTTCATGCCTAACAGCACCGTTGACAGGTCTGACCAAGAAGGGGGAGAAGTTTTTATGGTCAGATTCTTTTGAGTCAACTTTTCAGGAGCCGAAGTGGAGGTTGATGTCATCACTGATACTGGTCTTGCCAGAGTCGAGAAAGGGCTATACTGTTTACTGTGATGCTTCAGGTATCGGGTTGGGAGCTGTGCTTATGCAGGGAGATGGGGTCGTTTTTATGGGTCTCGGCAGTTGAGGCCACATGAGAGGAACTATCCTACGCACGACCTGGAGTTGGCTGCTTTTGTTCATGATTTGCATGGTTGGAGACACTATCTGCTGGGAGATAATTTTTTGGTATATACTGACCACAAGAGACTCAAGTATATCTTCACGCTGTGTGACTTAAATCTGAGACAACGGAGGTGGGTCGAGTACCTACAGTCTTTCGACTTTGAGCTTGATTATACAACTGGGAAAGGCAATGTTATGGCAGACGCACTGAGCAGGAGGACTCAGTTACAGGTAGTTAAGGAGGCCACCAGCGAGTGGCAGCTTATGACTCTGTTCTCCGAGATGCACATGGAGGTGCATGATAGACAGGGACAGACCTTTCTCCCTTCTATGGCTGTTACCTATACTGTTATTGATCTGGTGCAGACGAGGCAACTATTGGATTCAGAGGGCTTAGTCCTACGGGAGAGTGTGTTTGGAGAGGATCCTCTTCCTAGATGGTCAGTGGTCGAGGATGAGATCTTGTGTTTCCAGGGACATGTATGGGTGCCAGCAGACATATGCGAGGAGCTGATGCAGGATTTTCATTCCTTAGTTTGGGCAGTTCATCCTGACAGCACCAAGATGTATCGTGATCTACATCGCCAGTACTGGTGGCCAGGTATGAAAAGAGATGTTTCTGGTTTTTTCATGAGATGTTCAACTTGTCAGCAGGTGAAAGCGGAGCATCAGCAACCAGCAGGGCTTTTGCAGCAGTTACCCATTCTGGACTGGAAGTGGAACGATGTCGTGATGGACTTCGTGACCGGATTGCTGAGGTCGCCTTGAGGGAACTATGTTGTTTGGGTTGTCATCGACAGGCTTACGAAGGTTTCTCAATTCTTACCGATCAAGGAGACCTTAAGTGTTGATGATATGGGACGAATTTATATCCGAGAGATTGTACGTCTGCATGGAGTTCTACACTCCATTGTTTCAGATAGGGATGTGCGCTTTACTTCTAGGTTCTGGCAGGGGATACAGAGGGCTTTGGGTACACAGGTACTTTTGAGTACAGTATACCATCCCCAAACTGATGGCTAGTCTGAGCGTATGATCCAGGTACTTGAGGATATGCTCCAATCTTTCATTTTGGACTTTGGCGGTTCTTGGGAGAAGTATATCCCTCTTTTGGAGTTCGCCTACAACAACAGTTTTCATGTGACTATTCAGATGGCATCTTACGAGGCCTTGTACGGTAGGCCATGCCGATCACCTTTATGCTGGATGGAGACAGGAGAGACATCTTTGCTGGGACCTCGTCTTGTTCAGGATACCTCAGAGTAGATAGAGTTGATTCAGAAGAGGATGGCTACAGCATAGTCTCGGCATAAGTCTTACACTGACCAGCAGAGACGACCTCCGGAGTTCGAGGGCAGGGATCAGGTTTTCCTGTGTGTCGCACCGAGGTTGGGACACAAGAGGATCCGGAGACAGGGTAAGCTTTCACCGCGGTACGTCGGGCCGTTTGAGGTGTTGGAGAGAGTTGGTCCGGTTGCCTATCGGTTGAAGTTACCTCAGAGGTACCGGGCTATGCACGACGTCTTCCACATTTCCCAGCTCCAACGTTACATTTCAGGCCTGTATCATGCCTTTCAACCTGAGGAGGTTGATCTTGAAGCAGATGTGTCGTTTGAGAAGCATCCTATCCGGATTGTCGATTACAGTATGAAAGTTCTCTATGGCCGGTATGTTCCTCTAGTACGGGTGCTATGGCAGCACGGGCGAGTGCAGGATGAGACTTGGGAGTGGGAGGCCGATGTACGATCATAGTGGACAGAGCTGTTCAGGGATCCTTCTTCTACGCCTCGCTAGGGAAATTCGGGGATAAATTTCTTTAAGGGGAGAAGTTTGTAAGAACCCGGATATTTTTTTCAGGTATGTTTTTCCTTTTCTAGTCATTTTGAGAAGAAAAAAAGAAGTTTTCTGGATATTTTTGAAGTACACTCCATGTACTTTCAGAGTACACGCCATGTACTCCTTTGCCACTCAAAGCCGTGTGCTGACCGTGTCCGGGCCACACACACAGTGTGTAGGGGTGATGTGGAGGCCGCTTAAAGCGGAGTACGGAAAAACATAGTACACGCCGTGTACCCCAAAATTACAAGTCGTGTTTTTTTTTCACGAAACGCACCGGGGTCACGCCTAATTGCCAGAACGACCTTCTTCTAGGTTTCGTTCAGCCAAGAGCTCCCGTACGGCCGCGATCCTTCTCTAAGCCCCCGAGCTGCTATCTGATCTCCGTTTCAACCGCTGTCTATTGCGTTGGGATTGCCTTGATCTTAGAAGTTCTAAGGAGAATCAATCTTCGTGGTCCACTTATATCGATCTCCTAGCATCGAGGTAGGTGGTTTGTTGCCCTACGTTGAATGTCTTTGAGTTTTGGTTGCAAAAGTGTCAGATACCCATGTATCGGGTATCTCAGGTTTGGGATTTTGATCCTATTATTTAATTTCCTTATATTTCTTGTTATTTTATGATTAATTGATACTAATGTATGCTTGGTTGCATGTATTAGGATCACCCCATGGTTTTTTTTCCCTGTTTGACTATTTATCGCTATTTGGCAGTGTTTTCCTTTGAGGAAAACCCTATTGCAATTGCTAGTTTACTTGTTATAACTGATTTCATGTGTTGCCTGCTGTTTAAATGCTTTTGATGCATTGTAGCTATTAGCCAAGTAGTTGTTGAACTTACTTAGGGCTGCTGACAGTCGATTACGCTCGAATGGACTGCTCAGGGCTGTGAGAACCTGGTGCAGGAGATCAAAGAGGGAATAGACGATTAAGTGATTCCCTAGAGGGTCTGTTTGTTTTAGTTTCATACGAAGGACCTACAGGAATGGGACTTTGTGCTTCCGAAGAGTGTTCTTAGTTTACACACGTATCGAGACCATAGGAGGAATTAGACGTAAGTGCTTCCTCAGAGAGTCTGTAACTATCGTTGCAGGACCATAGGGGAATTGACGTGAGAGCTTCCTAGAGTGTATGTGCCTTGTTGGATTACTAGACTATAGGGGTCTGCTAGTTTGAGCCACCCATAGAGTCTGTGTGAATTTTGTTTGGTTTCTTGTGATGAGTCCACCATGCCAAAGAACAAACTTGGGTTTATACTGCTTGTGGGTTAGATAGTCTATTGAGTTACCTGGTGTGTTACTTGCTTAACCTTGGAATAGAGAGATTTTCTAGTTTCCCTGGTTGTTTAATTAAATGAATGTGAATGGTAATTGGTAGGATTTTTACTGGTGTACTCCTAGTTCATTACTGTATTTATTTCCTTTAATTTTTCTATATTGCTCACAGACAGTAGTGCAAAAATCTTGTGGTTGTTACCTACTGGGATTAGTCTCACACCCTGTTTGGGTCCTGTTTTTCAGCCCAAATAGATTATATGGTTGTAGGTGTGGATAGGGAATTTGGCCCTTCCACCTCAGGTACTTGATTGCTGGTTGGAGCTGGAGAGCATTGGACCGGGCTTTGGCTCGCGATGCTGCTGGAGTTGCTATTTACTTTTAGTATTTGGTTTCAGTTGTATTTCAGCACGTTGATTTTTTTACAACTTTCCATAGACACATGTACCATACTACATCATTATTATATAAAACATTGCTTCTACTTTTAATTTTAGTTGTTTTATGTTGTTTACTGCTTTCTCTATTGTGCACGTTTTTTCTTCCACTGTATACTTTACCCAATGAGGTCATAGTTTCCCACCGACTCACCAAGGCCCTCGCTGCTAGTCGGTAGCCTCTGACGTTTCGGGAAACGCGCTTGAGGTCATGTGGTGAACTGGGTACGAGGAACTAGTTATGAGGCTCCACATTCGGGTCGTTACATGCCAACAACCCACATTAATTAATAGCAGTTGCATTAAATTTAACAAATATGGATGTTAGCATTATGTTAATAATATTGAAAAAGTATAGAGTTTGAGTAACAATGACTGGATAACAATCATCTTCCATCAGTAGCTTTCTGTCGGTGAACTTGTATTAGTAGCTCTGAGTATCAGTGATCTCTCTATCGGTGGACTTGTAACGGTGATGGTTACTTAGTGTAATAGTAGCTTTATGTATCAGTAACTCCTTCTATCGGTAGCTCTTCTTGTATCAGTAGCCGTCTGTATATATCAGCAGACTTGTATCGGTAGTTGTCTGTCGGTAGGTCTTCTTGTCTATCAGTAGTTGTTATCATCGGTAGTCGTAGCTTTCTGTGTAGGTCAACTTGTGCATACCGGTAACTGTCTGTCTGTCTGTTTGTATCGGTTACTATACTCATCGGTAGACTTGCATACTGGTAGACTTATACATACCGGTAGCTCTCTTCTGTACCAGTAACTAAGTGTCTATCTATTAATTCTATCACTGACCTTTTTCTATCGGTAGACTAAGTACAAGTAGGTATGTCTATTTGTCTTTATTAGTAGCTATGTGCATATCGGTGGACTTAAAACTTATTTGTTTTATGAAACACATATCCAGATTGAGTTAGAATTATTTCAAAGTATGTTGAAACATAGATAAACATTGATTAACATATTCCAAAGATCATTTTAATATTCTTATCAACTTATCAGTAGGATGAAAAATTAATTAATTATATGAATGAACATTATTTGGGATTATCAGCATATTAAAACATAATTGAGATTATCAAAACAGGTGAGGTCAACACAAGGGTTAATGAGAGGAGGAGGGCTCCTTCACGACTCACAAGGCTCATTGCTTCTGGGGTTCAGTGCCTTATATGGCACAGTCTCTTCCTTAGGTGATAAGGTGAAGGCACTCCTCTCTGGTTTGGCATTCTGTAGAAGTTTTGGTTTCCAGGTGGCAGAGATGGAATCAGATTATGAGGTTTTGGTGAAGTCTATACAGGGTCTTCAAGAGGTGTCATGGGACATGGTTTACCAAATCTAAAGATGTAGGAGGGAAAGTTTCATGGGCCAGAAGCTCCACCATGTTTGGAGGGAGGCGAAATTTGGCGCTGACATGCTTTCTCAGCAAGGAATGCTCGGGGAAGAAATTAGGATTTATGACAGTATGGGTTCCTTACCTTGGGATTGTATGACCATTTTACAAGGGGATTCCTTGGGTTTGAATCACTTCTGACCCCCTTGAGAGACCTTTGTAATTTTATTTGGGCTACCATGTATAATAATAAAAATTCAGTCAGTATCATAGGAGATGCGTAAACATCATAAAAAATTACATAAGCATGAGTGAAGGCTCATTGAACATGAAGGAGATTGAGTCAAGGTTGACCACCAAGGTCGTTGCACATGGAGCATTAGTCATGTATAACAACCAAGACTGTTGCACATTAAGTTTCATGAGACTAAACATTACCAAATGAATTGGAGCACTATATAGGCTCACACATCATAACTTGTTCATAAATATGTGTGCCATATGAGGAATCATACATAAGGAATCAAACATAAACATAAGGGTTACCCATTATAAGAATTTTATATCATAATCTTGTAAAAAAGGTATAACCTAAGGGATTATAATAGTGTTGTCCATGAAAGAAAAGATTTAAATCATTAATTTGGATTGATAATGAAAAAAAGTCAGAGATCATGATATTTTATCTCCAAAACAAATGAATACATATAAAAAATAGAGTTTATGAAATTTTAGAAATAAAAAAATTTAATGCGGTTTAAGGAAAATATTAAAGAGAGTTTCAAGAAGAAAAGGGCATAACCGGTCATATAAAACCAAAATTGATCTAATAATTTTTTCATAATAAAAATTGAGATTTTATAAAAAAAATTGGACTAAAATAGATTATGGAGAGCATCAAAATGGGTAAGAATTCTATATGATCCCTTAAATCGAGATTTATTATCGGGATGAATTCTGTAGTGAACCTTTTAAAAACAAGTATATCCCCAATAATTAAGGATGATCATATCATGATATGGGAGTTTGGAACATATATGATACATTTAAAATATTTAAATGAAAATAAAAGATAATTTAATTTGGGTAAAAAGAGAGAACGAATAACCAGAAGGAATAATGTTCGTTCGGGTAGAATCACATACCTTATGTATGAAGGTGTCCTTCACATGGGCCTAATGTCACAAACTGTCCCCCAGGGCTCGTGTCGTGACAACCCCAAGCCCACCTTCTATAGGCCAGGGGCTGGAGACAATCATTGAGTAGGGATATCCCAAAAGGGGAGGCATTTTCTTTTAAACATGTACACACACAAAAATCCCAAACTGTAGAAAGTAAACACAAAGTAAACTAGAAGAGTCACTGAGACAACTATTGAGAGTACCATAAAAACTGAAAGTAGAAAGGGTCTAGAAGACAATCCCAAAACACAAATGAAAGTACAAATTCCATGGTCCATATGCTCAAGACCTCACCAAAATGGTAGGTGAATGGTAACTACCTATAGCCATAGAAGTACACCCATTTGTCTATTCTCAATGAGAACCACTTGGTCCTAGACCACCAAGTCCTTTGTCGAAGCGTCAATCACCTAAAAAAGACACGACACATGAAAGTGAATCCCATCCAAGGTTGAGTAACACGATACTTATTAGGGACCCCAAACCATAAAGGAAAGTCAACAACACATAATGAAAAGGAAAAACCAAAAATCATGATCAAAAATAAAAATATCTCACACCAGGTATAACTCAAAGTATATGAAGTATAATTATTAGTCGTAAAGATGAACATTCACACTTCTAAAGGATTCATCATCTAGGCCCTATCATGAAATGGGCCAGTGGAGTCACTGAGACTCACTCATATCTAGGTCCAATATGATCACTTAGACCCACTCATCTCTAGGCCAGCTAGATCACTTAGACCCCCTCATCATTTGGCTAGCTAGATCATTTAGACAAGATGTCTCTCAGCCAGCTGTATCATTTAGACCATACCATCTCTAGGGCAGCTAGATCACTATGACCCACTCGTCTCTTGCCCAGCTGGATTACATAGACCCACTCCTCTCTTGGACATCTAGAAAACTAAGACATGCTCGTCTCATGTCCATCTGTATCACTATGACTAGCTTTCCTCTAGGCCAACTGGATCACGTAGACCCACTCCTCTATGGGCCAGCTAGAAAACTAAGACCTGCTCGTCTCTTGGATAGCTAGATCACTAATAACCGATCATCTCTAGGTCAGTTGGATCACTAAGTCATGCTCCTCTCTTTTCCAGTTGGATCAATAAGACCCGCTGATCATATCCTTTGCGTCACAACCAATCATTGGATTCCTGCTCGTACCGTGCTTGATTCTGGGAGAATCTAATCATTAATCCATTGGTCTCATCTCACATTCCATGAAATCTCATTTAGAGTATTCTAAAAGAACCATCTTGTCGTAGGGGTCCTAACGCCGTATAATGTGCATCAATCGGATGCCCGGTCTGATAGATATTTGTGTTTTATTAAATAGTGGTCGGTTGTGTCCAGGCCCTATCCAACATGGTCGGACCGATCCGAATAACCCAACCAGGGGGTTGGGTCCCACTTGACCCGTCCCATTTCTTATGACCCGACCTGGAGGGGTGTGGCCTGTCCTAGTCCGGCCTGGCCACTAAGCCAGGCTGATTGGGCCATGCTGGACCTAGCTTGGTTCTTTCACGGGTCCAGCTCGATGGGTCGTCCAACGAGCCGGTTTCTTCCGGTTGGGGCTGTAACTTACGGGCCAGTTCTTTCCAAGATCGGGCGGCCCAAATTCCACGTTTGTCTCGTCTACTCAGCCCACATTGGCGGTCCAAATCTTCTCTATCCTTGTCAATCCAGTGGCCCGGTTCACGCTACTGTCCCTATCCGCATGGAGGGCCAGTCCTCCCTCTACCCAGACACCCACTAGGCGTATGGATCATGCCACACATGGCCGGCAGAAGCCGAACTCCCCCTTTCCACTTGCCATAGACCATTGACGTTGGACGCTCCTCCAACGCAGTGCCTGAGCGGTGCCACCCTCCAGTGTTGGTCCGCCCATGCGGACCAATCCTCCCACGTGCCATGAGGCTCTACCACGTGACACATGACTCTACTATGGGTCTATCTCGCTGATGCGGTCTTCATACCACTTCCTTATGCCACGTTTTCCCTCCAACGTGGTTTGGTGATGCATCTGCTAGAAGCTGGCCTCTGTGCCGACAACTCCTACTGCCATCGCAGCCTGGTTCCACCACCGTAGCTGGGGGAAGCCATAGTAGCCTCATGCCACCACCACAAACTTGTGCCATAGTCAATTTTTTGCAGACTGTTGCGCCATGATGAAGGTTAAGAATGCAAGAATATGGGAGGGGATGGAGTCACACATAAGAACTCTCAATGAATGATCCATGTCCTTGGTCATGTTGACCCGGATGCATTCTTGTTAGCAGAATCACGAAGAACTAAAATAAGACATAATATTCACTATGATAGATATCCCCTTTATATTACATTATTTACCATCCCACATGAACAATCGACCAACGGGTTACTTGTTCGTGTGTAATCTCACATTCTTCGTTTTAACAAAATAATGGAAAAAATAAATTCACACAAAAAATCATCAAACCACTGACTAGGAAATAATATTTCTAGAGGATGATCATTCATCATTTTCATCCAATCTCTAGTTATGATTCTCTATCCAAGGGTATCATAACCACATTCTGATTCTCAAGCTTTCGTCATTGGAGAGTTTTCCTTTAGTGAATCAGAGGGATTTTAAAGATCCAAATATGATCTCCATCTCCTATTGTCCCCTTAAATAGGGAACACACATCGCAACATTTCTATTACGCCGGATTTTCCCCGTTACGTTGTTTCATTTTTGAAATAGAATTTATATTACTTTGTGTTTCAGAATCATTATGTGGTTCCTTTTTTGTAATGAAAAAGTTGACATGTATCTACTTTGCAGCGAAATAATTTCGAATAAAATAAACTTGTTAAGTTTATTTTATTTTTCCTTAAAACGTCTGAAAAATAACTTTCTCCCTCGACCCGCGTTGACCAGTGTTAGGCTTCACCTAAGGTAAGCATACCCTCACAAACTCAACAAAAATCTCTGATTTCAAATATGATATACCATTTATGAGTTATAAGGTTTTGAAAATAAAATAACTTTATTCAATTATTTTATTTATGTCCAAAAAATACATTTTATTATTGACCCGTGTCGTCTAATGTTAGGCTTTTCTTAAAGAAAGCATACCTTCATAAGCTCAACAGTGGTCTCATATTTTCAATCTGACTCACCATTCGTGAGATATAAGGATTTGAAAAATAAAATAATTTAATTTAACTATTTTATTTATGGTTATTTCATTTTCAATTTTTCTCATTGGATGCCCACACCTACTAAACATAAGTCACACCTAGGGTAAAACTAACATCCAATATTCAATGGTGCCCTTGGATTTCTGATCTGGTCACCTGTTGTAGAGTTATTACACTTTTTCAGGAAAAATGCTTATGAGTGCTATTTAAAACATAACATTTTTCAACTGATCATTCATTGTACTCCAGGCCTTGGACTTGCACGTCATCTCAGTGCCTAGTCTTGAAAAAATTTCCCATTTATTTTTTCAAAAAAATCATGGAATTATAGGATATTACATTACTCCCCCTTTAGGGATTTATATCCTCATATGTCAAAACATGGGATAATCAAACAAATGGGGGTACTGATTATGAATTTGAGGCTCCATATAGCACATGCTCTCCTGGATATTCCTATGCTTCCAATGAACACACACCAAAGGAATCTACCGTACATGAAGGATCCTCTCATATCGATCTCCTTTCTCCACTGGGTACACTGTTAATGTCTCCTCATCGTCAATCTCTAGCTCACCATGGTCGATGACATGATAAGGGTCCCACGCATATCAAATCATCTATTATATGTAGAATACGTCATGCGCCCTCTCTAACTATGGTGGTAGAGCCAAGTGGTATGCCACATTTCCCACTCTATGTTGTATCAAGAATGGTCCAATGAAACTCGTAGATCACTCATCTCCCTATCCAAACAAATATACCCCTTGTCTATGAGAGACTCGTAGGAATATGTGGGCCCCTTCCTCAAACTCTAAGGGTCTCTATCGCCTATCAGATTCGGACTTCTGTCGGCTATGTGCAGTCTCCATCCACTCTCGGATGACCTAAAGCTTCTTTGTGATAACATGTACCATCTCAAGACCCTTGAGTACTGACTATCCTGGGTCTGTCTGGCATAATGGTGACCTACATGGTCATTCATACAGTGCCTCGAATATTTCCATACCAATGGTGGAGTGGTAGCTTTTGTTGTACAAAGACTCCACCAGTTGTCGATGGTCCTCCCAACTACAACCAAAATCAAGGAAACAGTCACGAAACATGTCCTCCAATTTTAGTATGGTTTGCTCCATCTGACCATCAGTTTGTGGGTTAAAGGCTATTCTCAAGCACAATTGAGTCCCTAAAGGCTCCTAAAATACCTTTCACAATTGGGATGTAAATCATGCATCTAGATCTGAGAGTATCGTAGATGGGACTTTGTGGAGTCTAACTATCTCTTGCACATAGAGGTGTCCCAACCTATATTCTGAACCCTTATCTTGAATGGGTAGGAAGCGGGTTGGCTTGGTGAGTCGGTCTATGATCACCCAAATGGTATCATTCCCCCTAGAAGTACGTGGTAATCCCATCACAAAGTCCATCAATATTATATAACACATCCACTATGGTACCTCGATGGGTTGTGTCAAACCTGGTGGAACATGGTGCTCAGTTTCACTTGTTGATAAGTGAGACCTCTCGATACAAACTCTACTACTTCCTTCTTCATCCTTGGCCAATAGTACTAAAGTTAAAGGTACTAGTACATCTTGTCCACACCTATATGTACCACCAAAATGGATGAATGGAACTCCCTCAACACCTCCTCCCACAATACCACTGGTACTATGGTGCGTGCTCTAAAAAGGATGATGTGCTCCGCACCTTTCGAATATCCAACAGGGGTATGCCATGTGGACATCTGGGCACGTGTAGTACTGTAGCTAGAATCTATAAATTGTACCTCCCTGACTCACTATAAGAGTGGAGGGGAAACTACCATCGACTGAAGATATGATACCTCATATCTATCCAAAAAGGATATCTGAAGTGATTCCAGCTACTCTGTGGCCTCATTCAGTAGTTGTGAACTCGATATGCTGCTGAGGGAATCTTCCACCACGTTCCCCATATGAGAAGTATAGACTATCTCAAATTCATTGTCCTATAGGAACTCTAGCAAACATCATTTTCTCAAATTCATATCCTTCTGAGAAAAGATATACTTGAGACTCTTATGGTCAGAGTAGATGATGAATTTTTCACCCACAATGTAGTGTCGCCACATCTTTAGTGCGAAGACTACATATTTCAAATCTAGTTCACGAGTCACATATTTCAGCTTATTCGGTTTAGTGTGTAGTGAGCTATAAGAAATCACTACCTTCCCCTAAATCATGACACAACCAAGCCCGGTTCTTAATGCGTCACAGTACACCACATAGTGGGATCCCTCCTCTGGAAACCTCAAGATCGGAGAACCTTTCAAGATCTTCCTTGGTTTCCTAAAAGTTCTGTTAGCATCCTTCTGTCCACACTAAGGATTTTATCTTCTTTGTTAATTCCATCATGGGTGTTACTAATCTGGAGAATTCAGGTACAAACCTTCGATAACCAAGACATCCCAAGGAAACTATGCACCTTAGTAATGCTCTTGGGTTGTTCGAAAGAAATAACCACCTCGATCTTCACCGGATCCACCACAACTCCAGCCTCTGAGATGACATATCCCATAAAGTGGAATTTTCATATCCACAACTCAATGTTTGAGATATTTCCATATAGGTGGTGCTCTTGAAGTGTGTCTAGAACCATCCTTAGGTGCATCGCGTGCTCATCCTCATACACAAAATACACTAAAATCTCATCAGTTAAGACCACTACAAACCAGAATAAATATGGTTGGAAGATCCTGTTCATGAGTCCCATGAACATTTTTGGGGAGTTCTTGATCCCAAAAGGAATCGCTATGTTCTTGTAATGGTCGTAGTGACATCTTATAGCCGTCTTTGAGATGTCATCACCTCGTACTCGAAGCTGGTAATAGCATGATCTGAGGTCTATTTTTGAGAACCATCTCGCTCCCTTCAGCTAACTGAAGAGGTCGTCAATCCCAGGTAGAGGATACTTTTTCTTCACGGTAACCTAGTTCAGTCGCTGGATGTCCACACATAACCTCAAGATTTAATCTACATTCTTGTAAAACAACACCGAGGATACCCATGGTGAAATTATGGCCCTTATGAACCCCTTACTCTGAAAGTCCTCTAACTGTACCCTCAGATCCCAAAATCTACATGATCCATCTGATATGAAGGTGTAGATATTGACATTCTACAAAGGTATAGATCTATGAAAAAGTATACCTATCTACGCTGAGGTACTTCTGAAATATTCTCTGGAAGGACGTCCTCGTACTCATCCACCACTGAAGGAAACTATGGACTCATCTCAAAACATCCAGTGCTACGCGTGTAAGGATGGTCGCATGAAATTACCCCTTCCCCTATCCTACAGCTCCCTGATACTGGTGTTGACCACATTTATGTGGTGGTTGTAACATGCCGAATTGTATACCAACTCCTACTGGTCTCACAGCTCCTCTTCCATGTCTGCCGCCCTATAGATTAATTTGTTCCTACATTCCCATTGTTGACATCCACCAGTTGAATATTCTCTACCAAAGGACATTCAACTACATTGGTTCTCTCTATAACCCTATATTAAGTAGGAATGCATAGAGGAATAGTTCTGGGTCGGATGTCCCTAAACACATCTCTCTCAGTGGTCCGAGCATTGAAGAACTTGTCATATCATATTCATTAAATACCTAGAAGGGTCGGTATGCCTCAATGAATACTCAGCTACTGACATGTCATCCCACCAAAGATGAAGAAGCTCTTGGGAATGCATATCCCCTAGATTTTATGGAAATATCACTTTCTCTGGTAGAGGTTCTCAAGACCTATCAATGGAAAAGTCACCTCATCATAAGATCAGTTAATCAAAACCCCATCATCACCCTGTTAAGATGCGTAGAAGGCTCACTAAAAGGACTTCTATCTGTTCAACTGGCGTCCTCACTTAGCTGAAGACTCATGTCATCACCTCCAGCCAATATTCATCGACCTAAGGATCTATCTCTCCTCTGAACATGGGTGGTCTCTATCTCTAGAAATCATGTAAGGTATTGATCCTACATGCATTCTCTACCATTAGGTCCAGTAGTAACTACTCACTGATGGGAAGTGTTATCGCCAGGACCCCGCCCAAAGGTACCATCTCGGGCAGCGGTCCATGTACTAGATCTTCAATACTCTATAGACCATCCTAGTGGTCATGCACCAGATTCTTGGTAGGCTGTCTATGTGGATGCTTCTTGAAGGGTATCAAGATGAACCATGATTAATATATTATACCGAGTGAGATGACACTGACTCAAAAAGATCATGAGAAAAGCAGTCAAAGACGCATGCAACCATTGTTTTCATGTACCGAGTCGGAAAGCAGAATTTAGGGTCCTGGTGTATGGATACATTGGCCTCCTCACAAACACTTGACTCCCTGGCTAGAAATCTGAACCTGAAACACTTAACACCATTTCCCCATAAAAATTTATAGACTGTCATTTATTTTAGTAGAACCGACCAACCTATGATACCATTTTTTCACAACCCATACCCTAGGGCTTGTTCCATGACTACCCCAGACCCTCCTTCCATGGACCAAGGGATGGAGACGAGTAATATGAGTATAATACAATGATTATAAACCTGTACACATGAAAAAATCTCAAACTATGGAAAGTAAACACAAAGGAATTCAAAAATATCACTGAGACAACTACTGAGATTATAATACAAACTAAAAGTAAAAAGGGGCCAGATTACAAGCCCAAAACCACAAAGGATAGTACAACTTACATGGTCCTTCTGATTGAGACACCACCTAACGGATATGTGAAGGGTATCTTCTTATATCCATAGAAGTACACCCATCTGTCCCGTCCCACTGAGCACCACCTGGTCCCAGACCACCAAGGTATCCATCAAAGCATCGATCACCTTCACGGAACACGAGACGTGCAGGAGAATCCTGTGCAGGGGTGAGTAACCCAATACTCACTTGGGACCCCAAACCACCAAGAAATAACAAAAAAGAAAAACCACAAAGTAAAATCATGAAACATGATCACAATGAATAATAGCTCACACCATGTATAACTCAAAGTATATGATGTAAAATTATTAGTCATAAATATGATCATTAGTAATACTAAGGGATTCATCATCTACTCCTGATCATCACCTGGGCTCTCAGGATTACTGAGACTCGCTCATCTCTAAGACCAGATGGATCACATAGACCGACTCATCTATGAGGTAGTTGGATCAATTAGACCTTCTCGTATTTGGGCCAGCTGGATCACATTGACCCGCTCCTCTCTTGGTCATTTGGATCACTTAGACCTGCTCATATCTCATAAAACTGGATAACTAAGACCTGCTTGTCTCTGGAACAACTGGATCCAAAAGTTCAGCTTTTCTCTGGGCCAGCTGGATCACTAAGACTCGCTCTTCTATGGGAAAGTTGGATCACTAAGACCCTTTCCTCTCTTTTCCAGTTGGATCATTAAGACCTGCTGGTCATATCCTTCCACTCATAGACGTTTGTTGGATTCCTACTCATAGCATGCTTGATTTCGGGAGAATCTACTCCTCAAGCTATCAGTAACATCTCAAATACCACTAAATATCACTTAGATTATTCCCAATGGAACGTCTAGTCACAAGTCAATCAGACACCCAGTTTGAATGATATAGGTGTTTTAGTCAATAGGGGCTATTTGTGTCCGAGACCGATCCAATTTGGTCGGACTGACCTGACCAACCCACCACGGGGGGACCATCATGACATGACCTAGTTCGGCCGACCTGACCCGGTGGTGTATGGGATGGTCAGGTCCGACCTGGCTGTTGGGCTAGGCCCATTGAGGCTTGATGGACCCGGCTGGGTTCGGTCGTGGGTCCAACCCCCATGGGTCACCTCGTGACCTGGTTTCATCCAACATGGAATAAAACTATTGTTCCAGTATTTTCCCAGCCTGGGTCACCCAGAGGTCCGGTTTGTCTCGTCGTCCTAACCGACATCGTCAGGACATATCTTCTCCACCTTGGGCCGACCAGCGGCGCGATTCATTCCACTGTCCCAACACGTAGGGCATTCCGGCTTTCCCCCGTCCCGAACTCCCACTAGGAATCTAGTTTGTGCCACACACGTTCAGTAGAGGCCGATAGCCCCTTTACCACATGTCACAGACCGCTGACGTGCGCCTCTCCTCCAACGTGGTGCTTGAGCGGCACTGCCCTGCAGAATCGGTCCCTTCACGATGAAAAGTCCTTACACATGACCCGAGGCTCTATAGTGGGTCTATCTCACTATCTCAGTGTGGAGACCTTGTCCTTGCACCATGTGGTGCCTCCAACATGGCCAGGTGGCAGCGTCCACCTGTCTCGAGTCATCAGAATATGTCCTAGAAACTTCTGCTGCCACCATGGCTAGGTTGTCGTGACATGGTGCCGCCACCGAAGCTGGGTTCCATGACCTCCTAAGACCAACATGGCCTCATTTCATGACTTATCACTAGTTCTATGGTTCACTTTGTCATGGCCCTTCCACATGGTTCATCCTCGGCTGATGTGCTACCGACAATTGCGCCAAGAAGAACGGGAAAATGCAAGAGGAGGAGAGGGGATGGAGTCAAACATAAGATCACCCAAAGAATGATTCGTGTCCTTGTTCATGATGAATCAGATGTGTTCTTGTTAGAAGGATCACAAAGGACCAAAATAAGGCAGAAAAAATCACTAAGATAGATATCCCCTTTATCCCCAATAATTAACCATCCCGCACGAATGATCAATCCGCAGAGTACTTGTTCGTGAGTTAACCCACATTATTCGTTTAAAATAAACAATGGGGAAATAAATTCACATAGAAAAGAATCAAAACCCTACCTAGGAAAGGATATTTCTCAAGATTGATCATTTTTCGTCTTCCTTTGATCTTCGGTTCTGATTCGCTCTCCAAGGGTATCGTCGCCGCTTTCCGATTCACCTACGTTCGTCATTAGAGATTTTTCCTGGAGAGACACACATGGATTTTCAAGATCCAAATATTAACTCCAACTCATTTTATCCCATTAAATGGTAAAAACGCATCACAACATTTCTATTATGCTAAGTCACCACTGTTATTTTGTTTCATTTGTGAAACAATATTTCTGTTCCTTTGCATCGCAACGTCCTTAATCGGTTCCATTTATGGAATGAAACAGTCAGTTGATCGCTGCGTTGTAGTGAAACAATTTCGAATAAAATATTCTTTTTATGTTTATTTTATTTTTCCTTAAAATGACTAAAAAATAACTTTTCCCTCGACCTGTGCTAGTCAAGGTTATGTCCTTTTAAAGTATAAAATCTAATTACGAACCCAACAGTGTTATCAGATTTTTAATCCGAGTTACCATTTCTGAGTTATTGGATTTGAAAATATAATAACTTTTATTTCAATTATTTTATTTAGAGTTACATCCTGAAAACCCACTTTCACAGTTGTCCCGCACCAGCCGATGTTAGGCTCCGACTAAGGGAAGCATACCCACACAAACTCAATGGTACTGTCAGATTTTCAATTTGAGATACATTTAATGTGTTCTATGGATTTGAAAATAAAATAACTTTATTCAATTATTTTATTTACAGACAAAAAATAATTTTCACTATAGACCCGCACCAGCCAATGTTAGTCTCTGTATAAAGAAAGAACACCCTCACGAGCTCAACAGTGGTCTCATATTTGAAATCTATGTAACTATTCGTGAGTTATAAGTATTTGAAAAATAAAATAATTTTATTATTTATTTTAGTTGCAGTTATTCTATTTTTGGGTTTTCTAACTTGAGGCCCATACCAAGTAAACATAAGTCATGCTTAGGGTAAACCCGCCATCCTTAACACTATGGTGCCTTGATATTTTTGATCCGAGCTCATATTTAAGAGTTATTCAAATTTTTTAGGAATATCACTTACCCAACCTATTTAAAATTTTCCATTTTCAATGGATCATTCTAGGAACTCTAGGACTTTGAATCACACACCGTCTTAGTACTTGGTCTCAAAAATATTTCCATTTAAATTTGAAAAAAAATCATGGAATTCCGGGGTATTACACCTAATATCTTGATTAATAAAATTAGATTCAATAATTAGTAATTATAGAAACTATTATACTTTTAATTTATTTAGTATAATTTAATTAAGTTCATTCATGGACTTTTTGATGAGTTATATTGTTCAATTTCATCATTCGGGAGCATTATTTTACTTTTTTTTCATGATCAGTTTACTTGTATACATGTACGAAAGGTCATGTAATGTGGGGGTAATTATATAGAATAGAACCTATATGATATTTATGATAATAAAAAGGTTATATTTTTCTTATATATCTTTTGGTTTTATTTCATGAAGATTAATCATTAGATAAATAGTTAATGATAATCTGTTGGGTTTATTTTGGTGCTTTTTGATCCCATGTAACTCATTTTGTTATAAAGATTAATATCATGTGTATAAAATGACTATAGAACATCACATAATATATAATTCATATATTATAATCTGGTTCTAAAATAAAAAATGGTTCATTACCAACATTAAAGATAGTAATGTAATTTGAAAACTTCGTCCTTCAAGTATGCGATAAATCAACACATCACAGACAATGTGCTCATTATTTGAATTAAAGGAGGGGGGAGGAGGGATGTTGATGCATTAATGAATTATCATAATAACATTCCATTAAATATAAGTATATGAGTTATTATACCATTTGGATAAATGGAGGTTAGGAGAGAAAATGAAATGGAAGTTACATGAAAAGAAATTAAAAGAAAAGAAAGGGGGTTTTAGTTCTTGATTCCTTCTTCTTGAGAACCACCATATGGGATTGGTTTTACTTTTGTTAAGACCAAAATATCATGGAAGTTGGGGAGTGGGATGGGAGGATATTATAGAAGAATTTGGACAAGGCTCAAGGCTTGATAGGTGTGAGGAGAATAGGTGGTGAGGGGTTGTATTTATAGTGGAGGAGAGGGGTGTTTTCCCATTATTTTAATCATTAGTTAATTATTTTCGCTCAAGACTATGAATAGTTTGATAATTATCACAAAAAATATTAAAATAACGAATTTAAGTATGAGATTATGGGTCTTACATCAGCGATGACCCAATTAATAATGTTATTAACTTATAATGTAAAAATATCATAAATTACCAAATTTTACTATTCCAAAAAATCAAGTATTATAGAAAAATCCCAGAAATACCCCCAAACCATTATTTGACATGTAGAACTCAAAAAATAACTCCAATATTTCAAAAAAAATCTATATATGAGAAATTTAATTTTCAATTTATATCCTAATTTAGTCAAAAAAATGCAGATTTTAAAATTATTACTGATTTTATAAAACAATGAAAAATTAAATAAGCCCTAATAAAATTATATTATAATAATAAGACATCAAAATATTAATTTATGAATACATTTTATGAAAATAAATTTTCATTTAAATTATTAAATTAATCAAAAACTTGTAATTAAATATTAATGACTTACAAAAATACCAACACATAAATAATAATTTTTAAAATTTTTATTTACTTATAAATGATATAATTATATCATATTTTCATTTATAAGATGGATAAATTTTATTTATACTTTCATTGGTGGGGTTACTATTCAATTATCTGGTTTTCTATTCATAAGAGTCTCATTCTATTCCAAAGGACATGTTATTCTTCCATCAGTAATGCTAGAAACACATCTAATTTCATTAATTCATAATTAATAATGTTTCTATTGTTTTATCTATATGATTTTATGTAATTATACTATATGAAATAATTATAAGAAGGGAATTTTCATTGATAAAACATTGGGTATATACAGTCTTCCCCCTTATCAAATTTCACTCATGAAATTCCATTTTACATTATAAGTGGAAAACAAGTGTGGGTACTTTTCTATCATCGCTTCCTCTGGTTCCAATCTTTCCTCTTCATACATATGGTTCCACCATAGTAATTTAAACAGGTTAGTTGTCTTGTTGTGTATAACTTTATCTCTATGTTCCAAGATCTTAACTAGGTACTCTGTGTGAGAGAGATCATTTTCCAATTATAACACCTATGAATTCATTACTTGTGAGAGATCATGAATTTACTTCCTTAAGATGGATACATTTAATACATAGGGGGATTGAATCGTGGTAGGTGGATGTGTTAGTTGACAGGCCATACCTTTGACCCGATCAAGAACCTCAAAGGGGCCAATGTACCTATGACTTATATTTCATTTGTTCCCAAATCTCATGAACTTATTCCATATAGATATTTGAAAGTATACCATGTATCCATCTTTAAACTCAATATCCCATCGATGAATACCTGCATAAATATTCTGTCAAATTTGGGCTACCTTGATGTGATGTTGATGGGTTTTCAACTTTTCCTCCATTTCATCGACCATTTTAGGTCATAACATATTACACTCACTAAATGCATCCTAAAATGACGGTGTTATACACCTTTTCCCATAATGGGATTCATATGAATCCATTTGGATGATTTAGTGGAAACTTTTTATTTAATAGAACTCAACCTGATGCAGATGTAGGTCTCATCCTCTTTTGAAGTCCGCATACCATGATATGAACATGTATTCCATTTTCTGAAAATTTTTCTCATATTTTCCATATGTTTGAGGATGATAGTCCTTACTTAAGTTCAAATCAGTGCTAAGATCATGTTGGAGAATTTTCTAGAACATCAAGAAGAATCAAAGATATCAATCGAATATAATCGATAGTGGTACTTCATGCAGCCTTACCCCCACTTTGATATATATCCATGCAAGTTGATATAATGATAATTCCTCTTGAATTTCCATAAAGTGAGATGTAATTGTCAAAAAATTCAAAATAACACCTATAGAATTGTTCCCTCTTTATGTCTCTGGAAGACCAATGACAAAGTCCATTATGATGTTTCCCCGTTACCTTGATGGTATGGGTAATGGTTTCATCAACCCTTTATACCTTTTCCTTCCATCCTTCACTTATTGACATACCAAGAAATTTGATGTATATTTAGAAATCTCTGGCATTATTTTGCACCAATTTTTATCTCAGAGATCTAGATACATCCTTATGCTCATAGGGTGAATAATGAAGGTTGAGCTATGTGAATCATTTAGAAGATACTTTGTTATCTATAAATTGGATGGTTCACATATTCATGACCCAAATATTTTGAATCCATCCTCATTGATATTGAACTTGAAGGATTTCACATTTCTAAAAGTTTCCACCCTTTCTTTAGTTTCCACATCATTCCTTTTAGAATCCATTATTTTCTTCTTAAGTTAAGGTTGAGAAATAATTTGAGAAAGGATTGATTATTTTTCGTCCTTAGTGACTCCCATATCCATCCATTGAAAATCTAAGATGATTGGATCCTTCTCAATTCTAATCATATATAAAGACTCATGATCCTTTCTACTTAGAGCATATGCTCCCTTATTTTATTTACCAAGATGGTAGTGGATTGAGCATCCATAATTGTTGATAACATCTAACCATATTTTATTACGCATATTAAGATCATTCTGTGTGAATATATATTATAGAATCTTGTGATTAATATATATCACACAATTCTCTCCATAGAGATAATGCTTCCATATTTTCAACGTGAAAATCACAACTATTAACTCCAAATCATGTGTAGGACAGTTTTGCTCATGGATTTTCCACTTCCTTGAGGCATTGGGTATCACATTATCATTTTTAATCATTATACAACCTATTCAATTTTTTAAGAACCATTATACACTAAAAAGGGTTATCCAATTGTCGGGAGTGTGAGTATTGGGACAATCATAAGCATATTCTTGAGATCCTTAATGATTTTCTCACAGTCTTGAGTCTATAAAAAATCTCTCCCTTATGTGTCGTCATAGTTTTTGGGTTTGAAAATTATGATTTTTGTTCAAAAATAATCAGTAATACCCATATAGGTTATGGAAACTATGGATCTCCATTACAGATGCAGGCATGAGACACTCTTTGATTTCCTTTATCATTGAAGGGTCCATAGATATCCCTTTGCTGGTGATGACATGACCTCAGAATGATACTTACTTCATCAAGAACTCACATTTTTTGTACTTTTAATATAGTTTTCCCCATCTTAATATATTTATCAAAATATTTAAATGCTCTTTGTGTTCCTACTTGATCTTTATGTATATCAGTACATTATTGATAAAGACTACCATAAATTTGTCAAGGTAATCTCAAAATTCTATAATCAATAAATCCAGGAAATTTTTTAGTTAATTAGTGATTCTGAAACACATCACTACAAACTCATAGTGTCCATTCCTCATTTAAAATGAAGTCTTTGGAATATCTTCCTTCATCACCTTTATGTGATGATATCCCGGATGAAGGTCTACCTTTGGGAAATAAATGGCCTAGTGTAGCTGATCGAACAATTCATCTACCTAATACATGGGATACTTTTTCTTTATCATGATTTTATTGAGCTCATGACAATCAATATAGAGGTTCATTGATCCATCCTTCTTCTTAACGAAGAGGACCGGTTCACCACATGTTGAAGCACTTGGGCATATAAAACCATGGTCCAGATTCTCATGTAACTGCTTCTTCATCTCTTCCATCTCTATAGTGGACATTCTATAAGGAGTATATTATATAGGGAGATATATAGGAATATTTTCAATTGATAAATCAACCTCTCGGATAGGAGGAAGATGATCCAATTACTTGGGGAACAAATCAGTGTAGTCCCTTACAATAGTCAGGTCATCTAGCATGATTCCCTCATTTTTCACAATCATTTGATCTAGATATTATGATCATAAAAAATTAATATACACACATGAGAGAATAATTTTAATGAAGATTAATACTCCTCATTATACTTGTACAAAATTAGAAGATGATTTTGGATGTGAAGAGTGATATCCATTTCCTGATAGTTGTTATTTTTTCATTGAATAAATATAGCCAATCCATGATCAATATATAATCGAACTCTACCAAAGGAAGTAAGATGATAATTTTTGGTAGGTTTTATCAACAAACATTGACTAGAGGGGAGTTATATACTTTTAATTCAATAATTTCCACATTTTTTGTTCTCCCAGATAGCCCAACCTCCGTATTATGAGGTGGTGTTTGAATAGTTCTAATGAACTTGTACAATATGAATGAATGAAGAGAACCATAATAAAATAGTACATTCACTAATGTTGAATGAATTAACAGCATACTTATCACCACATCTTTTTATAGCTCCACCTCAACAGTAGTGATAGCATATGACCTTCAATGATTCCGTGGAGATCCTATTGGATGCCTCTGAAAACCCTAGGCTTAGGGAATTGGTTTGAAATATTCCCATGTTTATTGTTGTTTAAATACTAAACTTCAGGCTGAGTGTTGATCTAATCCTTCCTTTTTTATTCCACATTTGTGTAATTCATCATATCCTTTCTGTAGTTCTTAGCTATATTTCCTATTCATGCACATTTGAAGCATTTACCGGTTCCCTTTAAATAGTCCCCATGATTCTTATTCCCACAATTTTGACATGTGGGATATTTAATCTTCTTTCTATCATGGGATTTATTTTCTAATCCACCTGTATTAGGCTCAATTCAATGATTCCTTTTTCACTAGGCCCATGAGACCAGTGAGTGTCTCTGATCTCCATTTCAACCTTGAGGGCACAACAGAAAAACTACTCATAAATCTCAAAGTCTCGAATCACCAAAATTTTTCATAAACTAATATCGGGTCCACTAAAGAAGTGATCCACCATGATTTCTATGTTCATGACAAAGTTAGAGGCATATCCTTAATGCCTTGTAATGTTTTCTTCATACGCCCTGATAGACTGTTCTTCCTTCTTTTTATGTCCGAGGAACAGTATTTCAATCATGAGATAGAGGTTTTGGGGGAAATAATTATTAGAAAACATTTTCATAAATTCCTAACAATTCCTGGAATCAATTTCCTCCTTGGAAGTCATATTTTTGATCAGTTACCACCACAGATCAGCTTCCCCATAAAAAATGATAGACCGCCATCACACAATTATATTCTTATGAGCACTGTAGGACGTATAATATCTTTTCAATAGATTTAATATAATATTCTATGTGGAGGGGATCTAAATATCTACTAAACATAGATATCATTTTCTGCATGATGTATTTCACAGTAACTTATTCATTATTTGGATAAGGAGGGTGTTCTATGTGATTCATGATATTATTCATAACTTGAGGAAGTTGATCATGTACTATCATCAAGTTTGAGCACCAATTCTCATCATATTTATCATGTCATCAGGTAAATAGTCACATTTCCTATAACATTGATTGTTAGAACGTGTTATTAAATTTTTATATATTAAATAAATAAATAAAGTTTAATTAAGGGGATAGTATACAAAGCTAATAAGAATGTAAAAAGAAACACTAAACAAAAAAAGGATAAAAATTTAAAGGATGTGGATATCCTAAATTTTTATTCCTAGGTTTCAATATAGGTTATCCAAGATTTATTTCCATACATATAATATTATATGAATTTTTTTTGTTCCCTTAATAGTTGTTCATAATGAGATTAAAAATTCAACAAATTATATCACCCTAGACTGTCAAACCAGGTGTTTAGTAAGTCTTGTTGTCATGTACCATGTTACCCAAAGATAGGTATGAAACACCTTGTCAGAGTTGCTAATCCTAGTTACATTTTTTCTAAAACCACATAAAATTGTTGTATCTATATAGGGATGTATTTTCTTGATAAACCAATAACTCTCTACTAACCAAAATTTAGGTATGTTTTCTCATACTATGTATTATTCACAAGGTTATTACTAAGGTACTCTATTTATAATCTACAAAAATAACTAGACCTTACTCAGATATCAACTATAGAGACTCAATAATTTTTAACATATTATTAATATATTTTATACATAATTAACTATCAAATTACAAGCCAACGATCATAAATTCTAGAGTCATTTGAAGACTAGGTAAATAAAATTTAAAACATGGTATTAAATAAAACATTTTTTATTTATCATCAATTATGAGCCCCTAAATTACTATGATCCCTTATATATTCATAGGATTACCTATATAAAACATGAAGAAATGGATGAGCTAAATTTCCCAGTATTGGAATAAACATAAGAATAAAGCATAGAACATTGGTTAGAAAGCATAAGAAGATGAAATAAAAGGCATGGATATAAAAAAGAAACCATTACTTATGTAAGTGTGGATTAATAGGGTGTTTAGAAACATCATACAACATAACATAATCATTATTCAGGGATAATTGCACATGAAGGATCGTGAGTGAAGGTTAACTACCAAGATCGTTGGACATGGATCACAAGTCAAGGCTAACCACCAAGATTGTTGTGCATGATGTCCCTTGAGTTTAAAAATTGACCAATTTATTGGAGTTCTATCTCGTTGAACCCATAATAACATGTTCATCACTATGTCTACCACATGGGAATTCATTCATAAGGAATCAAACATGAACATAATGGTTATCCATGGTAAGAATTAGGTATCATAATCATGTTAAAAAAGGAATAATATAGGGGAATATCACAATGGTTTCCATGAAATAAAGTATTTCAATCATAAATTGGAATTCATAAGTGAAAATTGTAATAGATCATGACATGTGATATCAAAATGAAGTTAATTCATTAAAAAATGGAAAATAATAAAATTTAGAAATATAAAATTTTAGTACGGTTTAAGGAAAATATTAAAGTGAATTTTATACCGAAAAGGGAATAATTTTTCATAAAAAACATGAAGTAAACCACGAATATTTTAAGAAGAAAAAACAGAGATTTTAGGGAAATAATGGTGGATTAAAACAAATTATGGAGAGAACAAGAAAATGGGTAAGAATAAGGGAAGTTCCATTAAATCGGGATTGCATATCAGGAAGAATTGAGTAGGGAACCTTTTTAAAACATGTATATCCCTAAAAAATAAGGATGTAAGGATCTTGATACAAATTTTGGAAAATGTAAAAAAATTATATTATTTAAATAAAAAATATAATATCATTTTGGTAAACATAGAGAATGAATAACCCAATGGAATAATGGCAGTTTGGGTAGAATCCATTACCTTATGTTCAAAGTTGTTTTTCACCTGAACATAATTTCCTGAATAAAAAAATTAGTTTAATTAATTAATAATTATATAACCTATAGTATATTAAATATAATTAATATAAATTTATTATGATCATTCATGTCCTTTTTGATGAGTTATAGTGTTCGATTTCATCGTTCGGGAGTGTTTGTTTGCTTGGTTTTCTTAATCAGTTTACATGTGTACATGTACGAAAGGTTGTGTAAAGAGGGGGTAATTATCCAAAATTGAAAATATATGTTATTTATGATCTTTAATAGGTTAAATTTTTCTTATATACCATTTGGTTTTATGTAATGAGGATTAATAAACAGATAAATAGTTAATGATAATCGTTTGGGTTTATTTTAGCGGTTTTCGATCACAACGAAATCATTTGGTTATATAGAATATTATAATTTATATAAAATAATTCTAGAAAATAAAATATTATATAATACATATATTATAATATATTTCAACCATAAAAATGGTATCATTACCACCGTTGAAGATGTTAATGGGAATTCAAAACATCGTCATCCTTGAATGCGATAAATTAACACATCGCGAATGATGTTTTCACTCATAGTATAAAAGGAGGGATAATGTTAGATGATGATGAATTATTCCATAAAAATAACAAAATTTCGTTATATTTAGGGAACCAGAATTATCATACCATTTTTATGTGAGTATTTGAGGATAGTAAAAGAAAAAAATAAATGTGAAAGGAATTTAAAAGAAAAGGAAGAGGATTTTACCTCTTGATTCCTTCTTCTTGAGAACATCCATAAGGGATTTTTTTGGTCTTTTGTTAAATGCATTCAATTTCCTTGGGTGGTCATGGGAGACTTCAATTCCATCCTCAGCCCCTGTGAAAATATTGGACCCTCTCACCTTTCTATGTCCTCTAGGGAATTCAGAACTGCTATTAAAGACTGTAATCTTTTTGAAATCACTCTTTCTAGTGCTATATTTACTTGGTACAGAAAACACCATAATAAAAAGGTTTCTAGTAAACTTGATAGGGCCTTCGTCAATATAAAGTCTCTTGATAACTAGGATAATATTTCTAGTGTTACTCTCCCTAGTCTTAACTCTGACCATCATTCCATCCTTGTTAGCTTTCTTATAAATGATAAAAAATTTGTCCTTCCTTTTAAATTTAATAATGCTTGGTCTTCGAATCCTGATTGTGTTTCATTCATTTATAACATCTGGAATTATATAAACCATCAACAAGACTCTTTTGCCTGTATTCACAAATTGAAAACTCTCAAATAGGCCCTCAAAGGTTGGTGCAAATCTTCAAATTCTCAAATAGATCTGGATATCTCCTTACTTGAGAAGGAACTTAGTCGTTTCCAAACTCAAAACACCAACTCTGATTTCAACTTGGATCCTCAATTGGAAGTTAATATCTCCATCAAACTTAATTCCTTTATTACTTTCAAAGATAATATTCGCAAACATATGTTCAGGACTAAATGGCTTGTTGATGGAGATCGTAATACAAAATTCTACAATTTCCTTCAAAGAATTAGAAAGACCAATCGTCCTCTTTCCAAACTTTCTAATAATGGAGTGATCATTGACTCTAAAGAGGCCATCACGGATCATGTTACCTCGTACTATTATAACATTTTTAATGGTCCGGTTATAAACACTGATCTTAAACCTGATATTATTCCTCTAATGGTGGATGAAAGGGACAATGAATTGCTTTTGAGTACTCCTATTGACCATTAAATTAAAGACACTGTCTTTGGTCTCAATCCAGACAGTGCTCCTGGTCCGGACGGGTTCAATAACGGGTTTTTTCCAAAATCATTGGGACATAATCCACAAGGATGTTTGTAACCTTGTTAAGAGCTTTTTCACTCGTGGCTTCCTCCCACATGGAATGAATGCTCAATTCTTAACCTTAATACCTAAGGTTGAGAATGCATCTGAGATCCATCAATTCAGACCGATTACTCTTATTAACATGATTTTTAAAATCATAACCAAAATCATTGTAAATAGACTTGCTCCTATTTATAATAGAATTGTTTCATGTAATCAGTGGAAGATCCATTCAAGATTGTATTTGTCTTGCCTTTGAATGCTTTAACAGTTTAAATAAAAAAAATAGAGGGGGATGTGTGGCGATCAAACTGGATATCAAAAAAGCTTTTGACACCATTGAATGGAATTTCATATTTAAAGTTCTAAAAACCTTTGGATTTCAAGATCTTTTTATTGGAAGGATTAGGACTTTATTTCATTCAGCTTATATCTCCATCCTTATTAATGGCTCTCCTAGAGGTTTTTTTAATTGTTCTAAAGGTTTCAGACAGGGTGATCCTCTTTCTACTATTATTTTTGTTATTGCTGAGGATTATCTTAGTAGACTCCTCAGTAATCTAGTTGATCAAAGTAAGATTAAACCTATACAATTTTCTATAAAGCTTAACGCCCCTACTCACCTTTTATATGCTGATGACATTATCCTGTTTCTTAAAGGGGATAAAAAGAATATTCATATTCTTAAGAAATCTATTGCTCATTATGAAGAGGTTTCTGGTAAAGCGATCTCTTGGAATAAATCTTTCATTTTCTTTGGTAAGAATTTTCCTGTTAGAAGGAAAACTAGCATTACCACTTATTTGGGAATTAAAGAGGGTCTCTTTCCTTTCACTTATTTGGGAGTTCCAATGTTTTGGGGGAGACCCAAATCCAGCTATTTTGCTAATGTTATTGATCAGATTATAAACCAACTTTCCAATTGGAAAGGGAAATCTTTCTCCATGGCTGGGAGAATTTGCTTGGTCAAATCAACCATTGTCTCTAAAATGGTCTACTCCCTCATGATTTATAAATGGCCTATTGGTATTTTCAAGAAAATTAATACATATATTAAAATTTTCATTTGGACTGGAAGTATTCTTGAAAGGAATCTTGTCACTATACCTTGGAATTCTTGTTGTAGACCTCTTGATAAAGGTGGGATTGGCATAAAAAATTTAAAGCTTTTCAATAACGCTCTCCAGGACCATCTCACTTGGAATATTATTAATCCCTCTTCTAAATCTACTAAATTTTTGTATCATAGATTTATTTATAAGCTTTTAAAAGGGAATTTTACTTTCATTAACTCTTACATCTAGCCATCTATCAGGGACTCATATCATAATATCATGGAGAAATCTAGATGGATGGTAGGTGCCGATTCTTTAATTAACTTATGGTGTGGCAAATGGTATGATAACCCCTTGATAACACTGTTACCTACTAGTCACATTCCTGAGGACACTAATCAATCTATAAAATATGTTCTTAAATTTCATCGACATGATCTCCCTGATAATATTATGCAGATCATTGATAATCATTATTTTTTCCCTGATGGTGACTTCCTTGTCTGGGAACCTGCCCCAAATGGCATTCTTGACTCTAAAAACTTTTATAAGCAGAATTTTTCTCATATTGAATCAAATTATCTTTGGGTGAGCCAGTTTAATAAAACCTAGATTAAACCCTCTAGGGTCACTCTCATTTGGCGTATTGCCCATAATAGATTGCCTACGGATATTGTTCTTCAAGTTTTTGGCATCCAACTTTGTTCTAAATGTCGCCTGTGTAACCAACACAGGGAGGATGTGGATCATCTTTTCCTATCTTGTGCGATAACCTCTACCTTATGGAATTTTGTTTTTGATTTATTCAACTTCAGATGGTCTTTTACTGATTCTATTTTTGTGTGTCTTAAAAACTACACTAGATGTAAACTTTCTTTGCAGATCAAAAACATCTTACTGGCGGTAATGGCAGAACTCATCCATGAGATTTGGTACGTTAGAAATGACCTTATTCATAATAATCACACTTTTAGTCTCAATGCAGGAAAATATCAGAATCTTGTGGTGATCTAGGAAGCTGATTTCATTCAAAAATACTACTGCAACAAATCGGCTGGGGACTTTGAGATCCTTCGCCGCCTCCGAGTTCCTGGCATTTACCCAAAGCCCAAACTCACCTTCGAGGTTTTCTGGCAGGCACCAATGCCAGGATGGATCAAAGTCAATTTTGATGGTGCTTCCAAAGGAAATCCAGGACCTACTAGTTGCAGAGCTATTTTCAGAGATTCTGCTGGTCAGTGTCATGGCTGTTTCTACGTCGGATGTGGTCACTCGTCATCGCTGGAGGTGGAACTGTTGGGTGTCATCCATGCTGTTGACTTTTCTCTTCAAAGAGGTTAGAGGAAGTTATGGATTGAGAGTGATTCAACCACTATCATTCATGCCATCTGGAATGGCAGCATTCATCTGGCCTGGAAACATACTACTCGTTGGATGAACTGCCTTAACTCTCTTCATGGGATTGATTTTAGAGCTACCCATACTTACCGTGAAGCGAATTCCATTGCTGATGCTCTTTCCAACAAAGGAGTTCACCAGCGCATGACTTGGATGAACTCTCTGCCTGCTGATTTATTTGATCTTTTTGATAGAGATTGTAAAAAAATCCCCTATTTCAGACTCTTGTAACTTTCTTGATTTTCAATAAATTGTGCTTTGGTCTTTGACCAAAGCATTACCTTTAAAAAAACTTAATTAATAAATTCAAAAATAATTATTTACTTATACTATGATATAATTATATCATATTTTTATTTATAAGATGGTTAAATTTTATTTATTCACTCACTTGTGAGGTGGATATTCAATTGGCTAGTTTACTATTCAAAATGGCCACATTAAGTTCAAGTTATTATTTCATCGGTATAGGTTCCTTATCTTCTAGAAACAACATTTATTTCATTAATTAATTATTTGTACAGTCTGTATTATGTTATCTATATGATTTTATGTGATTATATCATATGAAATAATTATAATAATGGAATTTTAATTGATAATATAATGGGTCGTTACAATTCCCTTATGCGCTTGGTATAGCGTGTAACATATGCTATCAAATACAATGTTCCTACTTTATATAGGAAGTGATTGAAGTCATCGTTAAGAAAAAATGAAATGATCAATATAATGTTGAGGTCCCCTAATCCATAAATCTATAATGATTTAGAAGACCATCGGTTCAACAAAAAATCATGGTATTTGGAAAACATTTTATTTCTATGTTATTTTTGTAATGTTTGGTAATTATTTTACTTCCTATGTATAATTACTTGATATATTTATATAAACATAATTAAAACATTTGGTTTTGATTTGATTAGTTTTAAAATTCATTCAAAAATGAATTTTGATTCCTGAAGAACTAAAATAAATTTCTAAAGGCTCTTAAGGGCCATAAATGAGTGAAACTTAATACTATTTGTCTCTAAATATTCTAAAAAACTAATATTGTAATAAAAATAATATATTAACCTAAAAATTACAACTTCTAACTTGTCATTAGTATCTATTCATCAAATTTGTCAACTAAAAACAGTGACATATTAACTCAAACATTGCGTAGGTTAGCAGTTTGAGTCAAACCCTTATCGTCCTTCGGTCATGTGTTCATATCCCACGACCATTTTGGATTTTATGGGTTTTCATAAGGCATGCATGTTATCCATTTCTAAAATAATATTAATATTATTTCAAAAATAAATATGATGGAAATCCTTGAAATAATACTAATAAATAAATATCTTTTAACAATGGCTTTCAATACAACCCAGATACATAAATACTTCATCCACTTATTTTCACATAGATCATTCCTTGGTCTAGAGTTTATACATAATACAATTTGTTAGATTTATAAATGACGACACATTATTTTCAAACAAAAACTATAATTATCCATCCTTAAACATTACATAATATTTAATTAAGTGAATAATTCACATTGTGGATCTTTTCAGGTTTATAGTTTTAGAGAATTAGGCCATAACTATTACAATACATCTCAAGAATTACATGTAGACACTTCTACTCAGTATCCATTTTTTTATAAAATAAAAACACTTAAAAATAAGAGTCATGTCTAGTTCCATGTTTTAGATAGAATGAATTTTCCTTGATCCAATCTTTGACCCTATTCATCTTTATGTACTGAGAAAAACATTTGAAGAAAACATGGGATGAGCATAAAAAGCACAGTAAGGGATACACAAATAAGAAAAAATGTTAGTTTTTCAAAACAACAAGTAAACCATGAATACTTTATCCTAAGTAATACTTCTCACCATTATGAAGTAGTAAATACTCTTCACATAATAAAAGATTATTTCTTACGCTTTTGTCACCAAAGGATTTCCATAAAACCCATAGAAAGAACACATTACATAAAAAGGTAACTTGGGAAATAAACATACACAAATGGAATAAACATATGGTCGACTACCACACATCTCACTAAATGGAATAGACATATGGCTGACTTCCATACCAAATTCATTGGAGTTTATAAAGTAACCACCCGTCCTGGTTTATCACGACACCACCTGTCATTTGGTTTATCATGTAACCACCCATAAAATGTCCAAGTACCATTATAAAATCATAACACATAATATATTGAAAATATAAACATTTCACTAGTGACATTTAATTTTCAATCACAAGAAATCAATTCAAGATATCGAAATAATCAATCCATTTAAAAAAACATTTTCAATACCAAAACACTCAAAAACAGAATAAGGGGTTTCTTTTTCATTTTAATAAACATTAAGGATTATAGAGGAAGCCAACTAAAGATTACGGCGTCAGAGAAGTCATTATCGCCATAAACGTTAAAAATATTCCTTTTTCCGTTTAGTAAAATGAATTGTAGAAAAAAGAATAATTTTTAATAAAAGTAAAAGTCAAAGGGGTTTATACACAATATAAAAGAAATTCATGTATAAATGAAAATATTCCTTAATGAGATAAGATTGAGACTAATTCTCGTACCTCATGTATGACAAGATTCGTTCATTATTAATTCACCTAAATAATAAACAAAATTAAATTTATACTTTATTAAGTAATTTTTTCAATAATATTATTCCTTTTATATCACTTATTACAATGTTATAAATATTATTTAATCATTTAAGATAATAAAGGTCGTTTTGTCTATATTTTGTACTTGAGTCAAAAATGAACTTATTATATTTACAAGTTGTCCATGTGGTCAAAAATACATTATCTATAAATTTATATTCATGATTTAGATATCATATATATCATATATATCCAGTATATATATGTATTTATAATAGAATATTACATTTGGACATAAGAAATGAAAAGCACCGTTCATGGAGACGGTAAGTCGTACATGCGCATGAATGCAAATTTCATTTCTATTTCATATTTAATGGAATGAAAACTTCATGATACATAAGTGTATTATAATTCTAGTATAATATAATATATAATATCATTAACTCCATCCTTTATATGTCCCTCATATTTCATTAATGAGTCATATCACTTTGAGGGGCGGTAGTCTGCACTTCCTCAAATGAAATTATCGTATTTACCCACTATGGAAACGATACAGGTATTCTATAAATGGAAAATACAAAAGAATATAAACAATATAAATATAATATATATCACATATAAATAAAATTCCATTATAATGGCCAACATGAGATGCAGTTGGAGATATTTGAACAATCATCATTTCGTGAGGCAGTAGTTCGCCGTCCACATAAACAGTATGTTCATATCCATTAGATAGAGGTGTGTGGAAGTGTAGTTCAAATCATTCTTATAAAAATATTAAAATATATATAAGATACTGGTGTTTTTATAAAAGAATGAAATAATGAGATTTTAGCAGGTTTGAGAAGTAAAATAAAAGAAAATAACATAAGAGAAGACGTTACCTTTAAATCAGGTATTTCCCTTTGGTTTAAACCAAACGGTTTAGTTGAAGTGCCTTCTGCCTAAGGTAAGGCTTATAGAAGAAACAAAGGGATGTAGTAAGAGTAATTGGGTAGAGTTTGGATGATACAAGGGGATTGAGAGGTGTGAGTAATGGGTTATCATTGAGGGTATTTTATAAGGGGAGGAGGGGATCTTTAGGAATGTTTGAAAATATTTTTTTATTATATAATGATTTTCAATTTCTAAATGTCCAAAACACATTACAGTAAAAGATAAAATGACACATGTTTGAAATTAAATCACCTAATAATAATTGGATAGGTTTTGGATATCTTTTTAATCTTTTTAATCATATTTATTTAAATCATTTATTAATGAGGTAAACACCGAAACATTATTGTGTCATAAATAATTTTATTTATTTGATGTCTAAAAATTATAAAAAAAACCATAATTTAGGAAATATTTTTAGATTTCAAATTAATATGTATACTTGAAGAGTTAACTTATATAACCCCAAGTAAAAATTTATTTACTAAAAGATATATGTTTATGTCATTTTTGTATTTACATTAATTTAATTAATATAAATTTTCATTATCACTCTTAAGTGGCTCTATGGGGCCCCAAAATCGACCCAAGGATGGACATGGTCATAAGTGACTCAAACAATAAGGTTAGGACACATGTTAGGGTAATTTAATATTATTATAATATTCTTTTTACCTTGAATTGTCCTATTTACCTTTAACCGCAGTAAATAAAAGTCAAAAGTTATTATTCAAAAAAAAATATTTTCATCTTATTGAACAAAATTTTACATACCAATAATAACCATGTATATTAGATTTTCAAAATTCAATTCACTAAAGCGGTAAAATTTTATTTAAATGAAAAACTTGGTCTTTTAGCTACTACTCGGTGTTTTTACTATTCAACAAAAATTAAACGTTTTCAGAAAAATACCAAAAAATCATCCTAAGCTATATTTGATTTTCCAAATTCAAAAATGATGCCTATTTCACCAAATTAAAAACTGTTGGTCATAGTGGAATCTTAAGAGTGGGGTGAATTGAGTTCCTACTTAAAATTTCTGTTAAACCCTTTATGATAAAGATCCCCCAATTTTGAAACAGCCCAGTTAATTAAGGAAGTAGAGATATAAATGTTTAGTTGGTCAATAGGTTTCTCTAAGGGTGATTATTCCTCAGTTTAATCAATGTAAAAAAATTCTTCAACTATTAAAACAAGTCTAATGAATTAAACACCTACACAGACTAATAGAACTAACTATCAATGTCAATATAAAAACCATTTTCTATTTTTCAAAATTATAAGCTGCAGAAAATAGACAAAATAGATTATTACATAATATAGTGCATAGTAAAGTTCAAAAAAGTGGTTCAGTCTCAAGATGAGAATTAATCCTCTCCACTTGGTGATCACTTTCCACCAAGAAGTTTATATAAATGATAAACATGATACACAACTTATATTGGGGTTTACCACAGTTTTTCACAAACTGTCCAGGTTTTACACCCTCTAAAATTGTTCTTCCTAGAAGAAACAAACAATACATACCACACATGGTCTCTTACATAGTTATTCGTGGGAATAAAGTGTAAGTGAAGTTTTATGTGATAATTTTCAGTATCCTCTCGTTCAAGCACAGGAGACAGTGTGTGTAACAGACAGACACACCCACACTTCTCAAATATGTAAAATAAAATAACACAATAAAGCGAATATTATAAGATCGATTTTAGATGGATATATATTTTTTCAGTTCATCTCTTGACTCCGTGGTGTGTATAATTTGTGGTTAGAGTCTTTATTTGGAATTTATCCTAAAAAAATAGTGTCTCAACTCTAGGTTATTTCTTTCAAGAAATGAGTGTTCGACTTATTGTGTTTATATGAAGTTGATGAAGCACAGAAGGAAGATGATATTTTTTCCCAAATAATAATCGTGATGCTCTTGGGTTCACAACGTAAGTGCTGGATGGTTCTTCTTTTTTCTAGCGAGTAAGTTCTTTCTGATGTGTTCCTCTATCTGTTTCGTTCAATTCTCTTCTTCCTCAGTCTTCTCTTTTATATTTGAGGTCCAACAATAGAAATAAGTAAATCACGTTTTTCCACCTCATACCTCATACTGTCCCCAGATACAGTCTATTGATATTTCTACAATCAACATTAATTATTGTTAGAAGCATTAAATTTACCAATACGATTGTTAGAATATTATTAAGAATTTGACAAAGTATGGAGTTGAAGAGTGAGTATCAGTAGGCTGGTAACGATAGCCTTCCCAAAAGTAATCTTCACCAGTAGAGTGCATTGGTAGCCTTGAATGGAAATCTTCTCAACAGTAGCCTTTAGTGGTGACCTTTCATCGGTGAATTTCATTGGTGAACATCATTGGTGACCTTCATCGGTGACCATCATAAGTTACCTTCATCAGTGACCTTCATCGGTGATCTTTCATTGGTGATCTTTCTATCAGAGACCTTTCCATCGATGACCATTCTATAGGTGACCTTTCTATCAGTGACCTTTCATTGATGACCTTCACCATTGACCTTTCATCGATGAACTTTCTACCAGTGACCTTTCATCAGTGACCTTTATATCGGTGACCTTTCTATACATAGAGAAAATTTTCACAATAATCTTAAAAAAGATAGTTGTGAGATTAAAGGTATATAGTTATCACTTGATAGAAACTATTAATATTAATTACACATGATAAGCCTAATAAAAACTTGATTATCACATAAATGAAACATGGTTTGGGATTATCAAATCAGGTGAGTCCAACAATCTCCCCCATTTCGATAATCACAAATTATGTCAGTATATTTGACTCAGGGTTAAGCACAGTTGCTAAATATCTTTAGAAGTTTGTATAAGTAAAATTGAACCATGTTTATTTTAGATAGTATATAAATGCAAAGATTCCAGTTAACTTAAAAACTTCTCCCCCTTATAGGAAACTTAAAACATACTTAAAACTTTTCCCCCTTTGTGATTAACAATAAGATAGGAAGAAAAAAAGAGAAGAAAGAGGATTTTATTATTAATGAATCAAAAATAAAAGATACAAAAATGTGTGCAAAGATCCTTATCAACTAAGACATACCATATTCAATCTAGATCAGATATTTTCAAGGGAGATTTGTCTTTTGAGGCTAAGGAGTGAGGTCTAGAATATATATGGATATTCCTAGGGATATCAGTGAGTAGTGTAGGGGGATTTGAAATAGAGGCATTAGAAGACCTATAGTGAGTAGATCACGGGGGAATCATAGAGGTTAATCTCTTGATAGCCCATGCATGAGTCATCAATTGAGCAACACTGGTAGAGGATGAGGTAGCTAATGAATAATGCAATGCTAGTGGAACAATTATGGAAGTGTAGTCCACATGGAGGAAGGGTAAAATAAGATTTTTTAAATCCATAATAATGTCTCCTCCTCTTTACACAGCTGAGATAAATTCATGTTTATTCTCCATGAATTTATCCAAGGAAGGAGTCAACTCTCTATGCATACTAACCTGATCCTTAAAGGACTAAGTAATAGGTGGAATCCTCATGTTTTATGATAGAATCTTAAAGTGACCATCCATCTGATGCATAGTGTACACCGTTTTTGTAGTAGAAATAAAATTTCACTTTTATGGCCTCCTGATCATAGTAAGATTACCTTATACAATCTCCCACAAGCATATGAATTTCCCTTATAGTGTAAATGACTTGAGTCATAGAATGGGGGTCTGAGGTACTAGCACTAGAGAAGTTCTCCACTTATTCTCTGACATTCGATCTGAAAGCTTCTAAATCAATAAGAGGAGAGGTTGAAGAGGAGGCATATGGACACATAGGTGCCATAGTGAAAGCCACTATCCCCTTAAATGATTTTGTTAGACCACTAATAAGCTTCTTCACATCAGCATCTTGTCCACTCACATGTGTCTCCATATACTTATTAATGTCCTCAAACACAGTGAACATCTACTAAACCAAACTCTTGTCATATCTAAGATCTATGTCCACATGAGTATTTGAAGCCACATAGGAGTCTATAATTACAATTGAATACTTCAAAGATTCCATAGACTCTGATAAGGTTCTTATATGATCCTGACAGTCCTTTACCTAATGTTGATGATTTGAGTGAGATGTTGAAACTATCATTTCCACTACAGATGTTATAAGTTCCTAATTGTGAGATAATGATCTTTCTATCCCAACATATCTCTCATCAAAATGTCTCTTAAATTCTGATTTTAAATATTCCAACTCATCATTTTTCACATAGCCCTAATGAAAAGGAACCATTGGATGCCCAATGGTAGTCTCTATAACATAAGGAATTGGAGGACTTCTCATAGGATGATCATCATCAAAGTCTCCATAATCTATGCCCAAAACCACAAATCCCAGGTCTTCTGACCAATATTCTATTCCATGAGCAACAGAAACTGAACTTGTGAAAACAGGTTCCTCCCCCTCACTTGGAGAATTCTCCTGATCAACCACATTCACCTCTTTCACACCTTCTTGCTCAACTGCATCAATATGAGGTTCCACTGCCACTTCCTCTACAAAATATTCAACTACTGCCAAATAAATTACATCTTCTACCAAATTAGAACCCTATTCATCTATAAATTATACCATTTATGTATATCCTATCAGAGGAATGAGACTTAGACATTCCTATTCACTTTCATTAGATGTTGTCTAAAAGTCATCATGGCTAGATTCAGTGTCATCTTCCTCCTCTGAGGTCTCTCTAATTTCACTTAATATATTTTGATCTCCTTCTTCTTCACTGTTTTCCTCATCATCACTTTCCCTTAGGAAAGTCTCCCTTGTAGGATCCTTTTTGGTGGGCTAGGCTTAACAAAAGATACAAAATTGGCATGAGAAAGGGCAGGATCACTACTGTCATCTACAGGATAATCCTCTCTGACCGGCATAACAGAAGCATGTTATTCTTCATATGAGTATGCAGGCTCTACTTCATTAGGCTTCAGACCAGGGTCTCTCTTATCCTTAGGCCTAGTAGGATGAGTAACTGGGTTGAAATACTCATACAACTTATCCTCATAATTTACCCATCTTCTTTTCCAAGGGTTCCAAATGATTTTCATAAACTTGCAAATCATCTTAGTAATGAATAAGTTTTCCCTTTCTACATCTGTTTCCTCCTTATTTCCAGCAACTCCTTTCACCTTCAACATCAAGGATATCAATCTGAAATGAAACAATGCATTTGAATTGTAACTGGGTTTTTTCATATCCCTTAATTGAATCATTAGTAATCTACACAAATTTATCTTCTGCCCATGCTGCAATAGATATAAAAGAAATACATCTTGATATTTCATGGTAGCAAAGTCTCCTCTCCTGGGACTCAAGACATGCTAAACAAACTTAAACAACAATTTATTTTCTCCTTCCATTTCAGAAGAAATTAATTTCCAAGGGATCCCATTCCCTGTCAGTTCATCCAAGAATTCTTCATTATAGAATAACTCACTAGTGGTAGGCACCACTCCTGAGTAGTAATCAGAAATATCTTCATGAGGTATCCTCAAACACTCAGCCATTCAACAGAGGAGAATCTCACACATAATCCATTTACCATAAAAGACATTCAGTTTTCATTCTCAGACTGTTCGAATTTCAAAAACTCATAAAACTCCTTAACTAACTTTGAATAATAAGGTTCATTGTTTTTTGAAAATCATTCGACTCAACCTTGAGTTTCAAGTGCCTTCAGCACTAAAGACCTGCTCGATATCAGCAATTCTATGCTCATTTCCTTATCAACCATTATTTCCCTCTTTAATAGATGTGGATTGAGAATATTTTCCACTATTGTGCTTCAACTACTGGACCCATCTCAAGGCCTCATAGGATTTGACAAATCTCCTTCATCGTTAACCAAAAGTGTCTTCAATCGTGCCATGCGATCTGAAGTGGTTCGAGGGTTTTGTCAGAAGGTTAGGTTATGAGGTTAGAGAACACGAGGTTCTGGAGAGAGGTGGATCTAAATGTTGTGTGCACTTTAATTTTATCATTTAGGGATCGAGAAACAAATCAAGTAAAACAAATAAGTAATACTAAAAAATGATTCAGATTCCCGAAGAAAAATGCTAAGTCATGGAAAAGTCAATTATCGGTAAGGTGCCAACAGTGAGGTTCGTAAAGATGAGGTCCAATGGTGAGGTTCCAATGGTGATGTTCCAACGGTGAGGTTCCTAACGGTGAGGTCGAACAGTGAGGTTCCAATGGTGAGGTTCCAACGGTGAGGTGCCTAATGGTAAGGTCCAACGGTGAGGTCGAACGGTGATGCTCCTAACAGTGCAGTAAATGGTGAGGTTCCAAGGGTGAGGTCTAACGGCGAGGTTCCGATGATGAGGTCTAACCTTAACATTTTATCATACCGAACTCATTTTTGATGTAATTTAACCTCTCATAACTCAACTTCTCTGTGAATATGTCAGCTAGTTGGTGTTCATTGTCAATGAATTCAATAGTGATGTCACCTATTTGATAATGATATCTCAAGAACTTATGTCTCACATAAATTTGATTTTTCCTAGCATGAGATACTGGATTTCTAGAGATGTTAATAATAATTCTATTGTCACAGTTTATAAAGACATGTTAGAATTGATACCCATAGTCTAGTAAAGTGTGTATCATGCACAAAATTTGAGCACAACAAATAATAGCAGATATATATTCAGCTTCGTTGGTAGATAATGAAACTGAATTCTGTTTCTTTCTACACCACAATACTAGTGATTTTCCTAAAATGTGACATGTTTGAGAGGTTCTTTTTCTATCCAACATGCAACCGAAAAATTCTGCATCCAAATAACTTATTAAATCAAATGATTATCCTATTGGACAAAATAGTACTAAGTTTGTAGTATACTTGAGATATTTAAAAATCATTTTAACAGTAGTTAAATGAGACTCTTTGTGATTGAATTGAAAATGAGCACACACGCACACACTAAACATAATATCAGGTCTGCTAGTAGTAAGATAGAGAAGACTCCCAATCATACCTCTGTAATTGGTTTGATCCACTGGTTTACCAGTTTCATCAGTACCCAACTTACAAGTGGTACTCACAAGTGTATCACTACCATTGTTTCTATCCAAACCAAAATGTTTAAAAATATATTTAGTATATTTTCTTTGATTTAAAACAATACCATTATTATTTTAAAAAATTTGAAATCCAAGGAAAAATTAAAGTTCCCCCGTTAATCTTATTTCAAATTAATCTTGCATCATTTTCGAGAAATCAATAGATAAAGACTTTTTAGAGGATCCAAAAATAATGTCATCTACATAAATTTTTACTGTTAAAACATCTTTGGAAGTACTTTTAATAAAAAGAGTAGGATCATCAATTCCTTTATTAAAACCTTTTGAAATTACAAAATAACTAAGACTATCATACCAAGATCATGGGGCTTGTTTTAGACCATATAAATATTTATAAAGTTCAAAGACATTATTTGAAAAATGGGGATTTGTAAAACTAGGGGGTTTTTCAAAAAATACATCCTCCATTATGTACCCATTTAGAAATGAACTTTTGAAATCCATTTGATAAAGTTTGAAATCCATATGAGCTGCATAAGCATGTAATGTCCTAATGGATTCTAGTCTAGCTATAGGTGAAAAGGTTTCCTCATAGTATATTCCTTCTTCTTGACTATATCCTTGTGCAACTAGTCTATCCTTGTCTCTAACTATGATTCCAGATTCATCAACTTTATTTTTAAACACCCATTTAGTGCATATGTTTAAAGTCTCTTTAAGTCATTCTACTAATTCCAAAACGTTGTTTCCTTAAAACTAATTTAATTCTTCTTGCATAGCTATTACACAAAATTCATCATTGATAGCATCATAAATATTTTTAGGTTCATGCTTTGAAAGAAAGGATTGATGTTCAACCAGGTTTTTCAGAGAAGTTGTAGTTTGTGTTCCTCTATTTAAATCACCTACTAAAACATTTAAAGGATGATTCTTGAGAGTTCTAAAACCTCTAGAAAGAGTTGAACTAGACTCCTCATGGTTGTATAAAGGTTCAGATTCACCATGAATAGATTCTAGAAAATATCCAAAATTAGTTGTTTTCACTAAGGATTCATTGTATTTATCATTAAGGTCTAGAATTGAGATATCTTCCTCAAGATGTTGAATGGAAGTTTTGGGTTCATGTGGACCAGTTTCATCAAATTTTACATGAACTGATTCTTCCAAACATTTGTTTCTCTTATTGAATACTTTATACGCCTTACTGGAGATTGAGTAACTTAGTAAAATTCCTTCATCACTCTTAGAAGAAAATTTGTCAAGATTATCCTTAGTGTTAAGGATAAATACACTGCAACCAAAAACTCTAAAGTAATTTACCTTAGGCTTCCTATTATTCTAGATCTCATAAGGGGTTTTCTTAAGAAAATGTCTCATTATGACTCTATTGATGATTTAAAAAGATGTATTAATAGATTCAACTCAAAAATAGATAGGTAGATAATACTCATTTAGCATAGTCTGGGAAATCTCTTGAAGTGCCATATTTCTTATTTCTCTGTATCCATTTTGTTGAGGTTTTATAGGAGAATAGAAATTGTGATTATAGACATTATGTGAGAAAAAAGATTGAAATTTCTGATTTTCAAACTTAGGCCCATGATCACTTCTCAAGGTATTAATTCTAAGTCTACAAAGATTTTCTATAGACATGGTATATTTAATGAAGAAAGAACAAGATTCAGTTTTGTGAGCTAGAAAGTATACCCAATCATATCTAGATGAATCATCTACAAGAACGTAAACATAGTTCTTCCCATTTAAACATGAAACTCTTGATAGTCCAAACAAATCCATGTGAACCAACTAAAGCAGTTGTGAAGTAGAATCATCTTTCTTTAGATTGAAAGAAACATTGTGTTGTTTTCCTTTTTGACATGGATTACAAACTTTGTTAAGTGGAAATTCCAATTTAGGTAAGTCTTTAACTAAACCATTCCTATTTAGTTTCCTATGTGAGTGCACATTGTAGTTTCCTAATCTCCTATGCCATAACCAGGATTCCTTATAAAAATCATTTATACAAGAAATATTTTTCATAGCTAAAGAATTTAAATTAAAAACATATACATTTTCATTTTAAGAGTAGTGAATATTAAATCATTTTCAGAATTAAAAACATTGCATGCATAATTTTCAAACATAACATTAAAAACATCATCACATAACTAAGATATACTTAATAAATTTCACTTTAACCCATAAAAAACAGTACTTTTGAAATTAATATAGTATTAGGTTTACCAATCTGGTTTAATCTGACGATCTTCCCTTTAGCATTATCACCGAATGTGACATGTCCACCATAAAATTTAATTAGGATCTTGATGCATGAATAGTCTCCTGTCATATGTCTTGAACATCCATTGTCCAAGTACCATAGAGTTTAATATGAGCTCTTTAAACAATTTTCCTACATAATAGATTATGTGTAGGGTAACTTTGGTACCCGAATTTTTCTTGGTCTAGAGAGGTTAGAAAGTAAAGATTTGGGAACCCATACTTGTCTCACAGGTTTCTTATAATCAACTGATATGTTTTCAGATATGAAAAATTTCCTAGTTCCTTTAGAGAATTTATTTTCAAAAGATGGTCCAGAAATTAAACTAGCAGTGAATTGTCTAGATTTTGGAACAAATTTATTTTAAAAAATCCTTCTCTATCCTGGTTGATATCCTAGACCAATTGTATATTTTGGAGAAATCTGTTTTCCTATGAACTTATTCAACGTATTTCTACCTATATTAAACTTCTCAAGATCCCTTTTTAATCTCTCATTTGATAATTCATGTTATTTATTTTATTTTAACAGCTGAGTTCATTTTTCTTTCAAAATATCTAAATCAGACTTATAATTAGAATTTAAAGCATGTTGTCTTTTTAATAATTTATATTTATCCTTGATTTAATTAAAGGTATACTCAATCATTCCATAGTACTAAAATAGTTCATCCTTAGTATTATTCTCATCATTATTAGATTCACTTTCATTCCTTGAATCATAAGCATTAGGTATAAGAGAATTGGGTGTTACCTCATATGTTTCTGTAATGAAACACATGTTTGCATGTTTTTTATTTTCAATATCAGAAGTTTCAGATCCACTGGAGCTATCTTATGAAGAAATCCAAGTAGATTTCATAGCCTTTTTATATCCCATGTCCTTGTCTTCATATTTCTTCTTAAAATTCAGTTTGTGTCAATCAGCCTTCACATGACCTTTACATTTACACTCATAGAATACTATCTCATTCGTGTTTTCATTCAATTTTCTATCCTTTACCATCATACCATCCTTTATAGTTTGATTTTATAAATAACATCTTCTTATGGTAGAACTTTAGAATCTTCTTGCAAGATGATCCATCTCATCATCACTGTCAGAGTCTGAGTCTTCACTGGTGGAAGTGTCTACATGATATTGAACTTTTTCTTTATCATTTCTCTTTGTGGTAGTAGTATTGACTGCTAAAGATTTGTTTCTTGGTTCTTCATCAGCTTCTTGACTTACCTTAATCACTTCTTTGTACATCATAAGTTTTCTAATTAATTCCATTATAGGTAGCTTGCCTATGTCACAGGATTCCCGGATAGAAACAGAAGTACCTCTCCATCTGTCATCTTGGTATCGAAGCAACCAAAAAATATAAACTTTGTTGTCCACAAGTTTACCAAGAAGACTCATGGTATTTACTATTTCATTGAACATGATATACATTACAGATATAAGTTAATCAAGATTCATTTTAAATTATCATATTTAATAGTATAATTATTTATCTCATTTCTTTAACATTGGTTGTTCCCTCATGAGAAACAACCAAAGTATCCTAAATATCTTAAGCATTTTTACAGGCAGATATTCTATTGAATTCTTCATCACCAAGATAACATTACAAAGCATTAATTGCATTACAGTCATTATTTTATGTAGATTTAGTCAACTGAGACCATGTGTCCCTAGTAATAAGAGGAAAATCATGGTTTTCTTCAATTCAATCCCATATTTTAGGATCCATATACTCTAGATACATTTTCATTTTTAATTTACATTGAGCATAATTATTACCATTAATGAAAGGTGTATTGTTAGTAGCAGTACCCTCAACTCTTTTATCCATTATTAATTAAAATTTAAAGAACTGAAAATTTGGATATGACAAAAATTTTAAGATCTTTAAGATACAGCTAAAATCACAGTTGAAAAGAATTCAAAAATGTGCACACCAGTTTAGATAGTAGCAATAAAAATTTACCCTCTGATGCCAAATGTTGGTCGGAGTGTAATATCAAGAGGGGGTGAATTGAGTTCCTACTTAAAATTTCCCTTAAAACCATTATGTTAAAGATCCCCCAATTTTGAAACATCTCAGTTAATTAAGGCATTAGAGATATAAATGTTTAGTTGGTCAACAGGTTCCTTGAAGGGTGATTAATCCTCATTGAATCAGTGTAAAACACTTCTTCAACTTTTGAAACGAGTATACTGAATTAAACACCTACATGCACTAACCATAACTAACTATCAAAGTCAATATAAAAAGAGTTTTATGTTTTTTGAAATTTTATACAGTGGAAAATAAACAGAACAGAGTATTACAAAATATAGTGCACAACAATGTCAACAAAAAGATATTCAGTCTCATGTTGACACTTAGTCCTCTCCACTTAGTGATCACTTACCACCAAACAGTTTATATAAATGAAAAACTTGATACACAGCCTGTATCGGGCTTTAAAATATCTTTTCAAAAACTGTCCCGGGTTCACACCCTCTACCACAGTTCTTAGTGGGAAAAACAAACAATACAGACCACACACAGTATCTTCCACAGTTATTCGTGGGAAATAAAGTTTAAGTGAAGTTTTCTGTGAGGATTTTCAGCATCCTCAAGTTCAAGAACATGAGACAGTGTGTGTGATAGAAAAAAAGACACACACTTCTCAAATACGTAAAATAAAATAACACAATAGGGAGAATATTATAAGATCGAGTTTAGAAGGATCTATGTGTTTGCAGTTAAGCTATTGACTCCTTGATGTGATGAATTTTCAGTTAGAGTCTTTCTCTCAAAGTTTTCCTAAAAAATAGAGTGTCGCAACTCCAGGTTCTTGATTTCAGGAACCGAGTGTTCTGCTTCTTATGTTGATAGAGAGTTGCTGAAGTATATAATGAAGACGAGATTTTTTCCCAAATGATTTTCGTGATGCTCTTGGGTTCACAATGTAAGTGTTGGATGGTTCTTCTTTTATCTAGAGAGTAAGTTCTTTATGATGCGTTCCTCTCTCTATTCCACGCTATTCTTTTCTTCCCCGGTCATATCTTTTATATTTTTGGTCTAACAATAGAAATAAGTAAATCATGTGCAGTCCTCCTCGTACCTCGTACTATCCCTAGATACGGTCTCTTGATATGTCTACAATCAGCATTAATTAATGTCAGAAGAATTAAATTTACCAAATATGACCGTTAGAATAATATTACGAATTTGAAAAACTATGGAGTAAAATAGTGAGTATCAGTAGTCTGGTAACGATAGCCTTCCCAACAGTAATCATCACTAGTAGAGTGCATCGGTAGCCTTTAACAGTAATCTATTCAATGGTATCCTTCAATAATAATCATTTCAACAGTAGCCTTCAACAGTGACCTTTCATCGGTGACCTTCATTGGTGGCCTTCATCGGTGACCTTCATCGGTGAACTTCATCAGTGACCTTCATTGGTGACCTTCATCGGTGACCTTTTATCAGTGAACTTTCTAATGGTGACCTTTCTATCAATGACCTTTCTATCGGTGACCTTTCTATCAGTGATCTTTCATCAGTGACCTTCATCGGTGACCTTTTATTGGTGACTTTTCTATCAGTGACCTTTAATTGGTGAAACTTCTATCGGTGACCTTTCTATAATTAGATAAATTTTGCACTGTAAGCTTAAATAAGAGAGAAGTGAGATTAAAAGTATACAATTATCACTTGATAGAAACTAAGAATATTAATGACACGAGATTAGCATAATAAAAACTTGATTATCATATAAATGAAATATGATTTGGAATTATCAAAACAGGTGATTCCAACAAAAACATAGAAGTTTCATTAATTAATTTAAAATTAATTCCCGTTGTCAAAACAAAAAACTTGTTTTTAAGAAACAATAACTATAAAAAGATTGACACTTGATTATGTCCAATTTCAAAGTGAAATTACTTCTAATGACAAACATTGGATTAAATGGTAAAAATATAATATAATTACACTTTAAAACCAATTAGAAATATAATATAACTGACCTAGACTGTCGTTGAAGTTTTTCAAAGTTTAAAATTTAAATTCCTACTTACTACTGTATATGTGGCAAGCAGGGTCGAACCCACAGGGAAGGCTAATTTGGCCGCTAAATACTAAAAAAACTTGGCAAGCTCCACTGTTGTCAGTAGCAGAGTGGTTTTTTTCTATTTCTTTTTAATATTTTAATATTTTTTTATGTTTTAATAAACTGCAACGTAAAAATACACAACTCTTGTAAATTTGTGCTACCTACACTAAAACAGAGTACAACAAAAAGAACGTTGCACAAAGGAAATGAAATGCTGATAATAGACAAAAGAGATGAGTGCTCGGGGATTGCTCTAGTCTAATGGTTTAAATCATTTTTACTATTCATGTAAATGTACTGCTTCGTACCACTGAATAAAGGTGAATTAGCTCCCTCGCCAGGAGTTAAGTCACGGAAATTGTACAACTTTGAGTTCGCCACTCCAAAGAAGTAAAACTTCATAAAAATGATTTTAAAAGTTGGCAGTACACACTCGCCGTGAGTACTGAAGTTTTCAATTTGAGTTTAATGTTTTTAGAAAATGGTTCTACAATCAAACTCGCCAAAAGATTGTAGGTGCATGAAATTCAGTCTTGTGGTGCAAAACAGATGTATGTATTTAGAACTGATCTCACCGATCAATTCTAAACACATTAAAATGATAAGTGAAAAGGATGAAAAAGATACCAGTTGAGCTAGAACTCTCCCCGAACTAAAAGACTTAGCTAACTATATTATTCATTATCACTACAGTAATAGGAAACATTATAGAAACAGAGTACAAAAGTTTAAAACGTGAGGGAGAAGGAACTCCCTAAGAATTCTCTGCTCCTGAACCTCTGCTCTGCTCCGGGACTCGAGTGTTCTTCGAGTGCGTGTCTCTCCGAGTGAATGAATGAATCACCCCCTTCCAATGAATTCTGCTTGCTCTGCTTAAGTAACTTCTTTCATCCATTTCATGTCACAGTCACAGCTTACACCGACTTTAAGAGTTCTTCACTCATGCACTGCACACGTGCGTTTAACCCGTGATAGGCACGTCGTGCGAATTTTTCTCTCGTAACTAACTCTAGATGAGTTAGTTGGATGAACCTGGATGTGTTTAAGTCCCTTGAATGATCCTGCCATGTAAAATAGAATAAATAAATGAGATCGCAAAGGAATAAAGTTAGTTAATTTTTAAGTTAAGAGTTATTTTTACAAAGTTAACATAAATTGCTTGATAATTATTTTTATATTTTATAAAATTATTCACTTAATAATACTAAGGTGATACATAAATTTATTAAAAAGCTATTAATTTAATTAGGTTTATAGATATCATTACTAAGTTATTATCTTTATACATTTTTAAACTAAGTTATTAAAAATTAAGAACATAAATAAATAATTAATTAAGAAAATAAATTAGATTGAAAAAATAATTTAATTATTACTATTAAAGAAATTTAATCATTAGGTTAATTAATTAATTAGTTAATTTTAATTAAGTAATTAAAATTACAAATTATGTTTTAAGTATTTGAAAGTGTATTTTATGGTTTGTTTATAATTATTATTAATTATAAACTTATACTATTAATAGTGTATTAATTAATTATTAAAAATTATTATTATGTTAGTTTTATAATTAAATTTATAATTTATTTAGTTATCAATATTATAATTGTTTAAGTTTATTAATTTTATAAATTTTATTCTATTCAATTGACTTATTAAATGTTACTTAAACTTAAACTTTTGTTTTTTTTCCTTTACACTTTTTAATTTACTTTAATTATACTTTTATTATTATATTTTTTTACTTTATCTTTATATAAATTTATATTATTTAATTTTTAATTTTTTTTATCTTCCCCCTCCCCACAATTCGGCGCACAGCAGGGGAAGGGGGTTTCGGATTTCTTCACAGTGGCGCAACAGGTTTCCCTTCCTCTAGGCCACCGGTGTAGCAGCCAAGGCATACGACGGCTCTCCTTCAGCAACCCAACGACAATGGCGAAGGGGTCCAGTGACGATGACTTCAGCTCTCGCGGGTAGTGCGGCGCGGCTTCAACTACACAAAACCATCGGACCTCCTCCTCACGAATAAACAGAGGCATCGAGTCTTCTTCAGCACTACAACAGGGGAACCTGTACTTCGACGGACCCACGGCGGCGTGCTCCTTCGAACCGGGCAGCGACGGCATCTGTTTGAGGACCTGGGTAGCAGATCCCAGTTGCTTCGGAAACTCTGGGGAGACTTCAATTTGCAAAGGACCGGATCTCAACAATCTGCAGAGGGTTTCCGGTATTCAACAGCGGTGGCTTTGAGTTCTACAAAAATGAAATCTGAATGGAAAAAGATTTTCGAGGTCTTGGAAGTTTTTTTTATTTTCCCTCGTTGTAGTTATGATTTTCTGCAGATACGGTGAATCAGTTTATGGAAAAAGCTGGAGAAACTACTATAATGGTATGATCAGTGAAAAAGAGTTTGATCCGCGATGGAGGATTGAACAACGGTGAGTGGTTGCTGTAAAGAAAAATTTTATGTCGATCGTGAGAAGGTCTGCTGCACATCGGTGCTTAGATGAAGAAGAAATGAGAATCGGGAGTCATTGACTCACCGATGGAAGTATGAAAGCAGTGGACAACCGGTGAGGTTAGAGGTGTGCTGATGGTGAGGTGCAGCGGGGAAAAACCTAACGGTGTGGGTGAGAGAAATTGAGTATCGGTGAGTTTGAGGAAGAAAAAAAAAAACAAAAGTCTATCGGTAGCTGCAAATGAAAACAGAATATGCTGGCTTATCAGTGAGAAAAATAAAAAGGCCGTATCAGTGAGGAAAAAGAGTAGATGCAGAGCAGCTGCTACCAATAAGAATGGGTATCAGTAGCTAAAGCTACCGACATAAAAAATATAATATTGGTGAGGTATGAAAAGGGGTATAGTCACCGGCAGAGTGACTTAGCGATGAGGAAATGTCACCGCTGCAAGCATAACCAAAAGAAAGTGAAATTATAAATTAAAATAAAGCTTAAATGAACTAAACATAAAATTAACCACTAAAATAACAATTCAAATAAAATAATAAATAAATCCAGTTTCTTGTATGTTAAATAAATTTAAATTATTCACCTAAAAGAATTTAATTAAATATAATTAAATTAATAAGATAAACCAGATGCCTAGTTAAAGTTTAAAAAAAAAATTTAAACCAACGAAAAGCTACAGAGGGGTTAGGATGAGGTGTAGATAGGTAGCAAGGATACCGATAGAAAGGGCGTTGAAAATAAAACAAGAAGTCACTGGTAGGCTCATATACCTCACTGGTAGGCTAAAACAAAATAAAATTGAATTAATACCCAATCTGCATATATAAAATAATATATTTAATGTTTAAAAACTCTTAATTAATTAATTAATTAACTATTTGAACTAATAAAATTAAGGGTGAACCAATTTAATTAATTTAAAAGCACACATAACTTACTTAAATGACGATCAGGTAGACTAAACACATAAAATAATAAAATTAACCTATTCTAATGTAACTTAATTAAAAGATTAATTAATATAATAAAGTCTAACTTAATTAATTAGAATTATTTTGATTAAATAATTGTTTAATTAGAAATTAACTTATTAAAAAGTCCACCAGAATTAAATTAGCCAAACTAAATACTCTACCGTTTATGAATTCACCGGTTATAGATAAATGAGAGCTACCGGTAGGAAAGAGTATCGGTGACTAAGGTCACCGATAGAGGCAAGGTCACCGATAGAGAGTACCAGTAACCTGCTATCGGTAGCTAAGCTACCGATAGTCTGGAAAGTCACGACTAAGTTATATAAACTTAAAATTAAAAGAAAATTAAATTGCGAACTCAATAATTATTAAAAATGAAAATTTTAAATAAAATAAACAAATTAAGAATTAATTAAAAAAATTGAAAATTAATTATATTAAAAACAAAGAAGGAATAAATCAACTATTTAAGGATCCATAATTACATAAAATGTCATAAAAAATGAATATTTGAAAAATAATATTATAAAAATACAAAAGTTAATTTATTAAATAAAAAGTGTAAAAATAATTAAATAAATCATTAAAAATTAATAAAAATGATGTGGCAAACTGTGAAAAAATAGAGCCACATCAAATTCCCCCACACTTAAGAATTGTTTGTCCTCAAACAATCCCATGTTTTATTTTCTTTGAAAAATTGAAGTATGGAATTAATGAATTTGTTCAAAATGTAACATGTCCATCATTCAATATAGAGGACAACACATAATAGTAGGCTCTTAAAAAAATAGACTACTCATATGAATCTTTCCTAAAACAAATACTCATGGGTAATTAAGAACACAAATACCATCCATCAAAGAAGATGGCATGCCTCATATGTGACACAACTTAGTGACTCATTTCAATCCAAACTCAGGTTCTAATCTCAAAAGCGACATGTGGTAAAATATCAATGGAATTATGACCTCAACCAAGGAACTTTGTACTTTGACTTTTTCACCTATGTTCCAAAAAAATAATTAAATTCTTTGTGAATCACCTCAATGATACAACCTAAATGATTCCTATATAAACCAATCGATCCATTCTTCATCTGGAGTTCATCATTCCCCTCTCCTTAATGAGCTCATTTTTAACCCTAGACACATTATTTATTTTTCCCAAGCCATGTATCATTGTGCTAAGAACTGTGCAATGCACTTATTCAGAGTGTACAGAGGGCTTTTAGTTAACAGAAATGCACCCAACACCTAGGGTCTCAGAGACTCACCGTGGGATCCCAGATGCCCAAATTACCCCAGTTTCAAAAGATTTAAATAAAATTCATTTACCTTGGCTCATTAAAGAAATTACTTTTAATAATTTAAATGAAAATGAATGAGGACCCTAGAATCAGAATCAAATTTCCAGTTCCAAGGGTTATGACCACAACCCACTTAACATGTGACCCAAATCACTTCCAGAATTAGTTCCTAAACCAAATTTCCATGAAATCTCTAAGTAAAATCACTAAGAAATCATCCATTATCATCAATTTCAGGTTCAGAGCAGTTCTTAACTACCAATAAGGAACTTTTCCTAAGGCAAGACTCAATTGAGAAAAATGTAAAGCCTAAAATTATGCAAGAATTTTGAAAAAAAATTATCCATTTTTTTCAAAATTTTTTTGAAGTGGAATGGGAATTGATGGGCTTAAAATTAAGCATAGTTTAGCACAGTCAAGAATTGACCCCCTCCCCCACACTTAAAACCCAATTTTGTCCCTAAAGTTGACTTCTAAATATGGAGAATAAAAATTAATCAATTAATGTTCAAAATAGATTTTCAATTAAATATATTTTTGACATGTATAAAGGGTCTCAATGAAGTTCAAAAATTTAGTTTGCCACAATGAATAAATAATCAACAGGTTCATTAGAAAGTCTATGCAATAACATTTATGTCCAGTGACACAGATTTTCAATTCAGCTCAAAAGTATCATATGATGTGTGAAAGCACAATTCATAGAGTGTAAGAAAGTTTAGCAAAGTAAGATTCAAATAGATGTTCAATTAAGAAGTAAGAAAATACAAGCTAAACACCCTAATGAATAATCAGTTCCAATGAAAAACACAACTACCAGTAACAGGTACCCCGCACACTTAATTGCATACGGTGAAATGATTTTAACAATAGTGAAATTCAATTTTTTTTAAGAAAGGAGGCTCATGCATATTTTTAATTCATTAGTAATAAGACATGAAACAGAATTTTATAATACAAGCAGAATTTTAAGCAAGCAGAATTTTATTAACAAAAACAGGAGCAGAAAAATAAATGCAGAAAGTTGAAGTACTTCCTTGACTAAGCTCTTGTCCAAAAATGACCATGGGGATTCCACTCCTTAGATGACAACAGCAACATTCCTAGAAACACAGAGTATATATACTAGGAACAAGTATCCAGCAAAAACAGAGCATATATAAGCATGCAAAGCAGCACTTTATTCAAAGTAAAATAAGAACAGAACAAATGTAAACACAAAGAAATAGCATGGGTTGAATACCATGAAGCACAGAATTTAAAGTCTTCAGTTAGACTTTACTTAATTACAATTTTTTTTATTAACAAAACAAAGACCATGGGTTGCCTCCCATGCAGCGCTAGGTTTAAAGTCCCCAGTTAGAATTTATTCAAGAACAATTTTCAAGAACAGTGAAGGTAGCCAAGCCCTTTGGCTGCCCCTCAAAATAAAGTTTTAATCTTTGACCATTGACCAACATGGGTTTATTTTCTTCACTTATAATTTCAACAGCTCCATTATTAAGTAATCTCACAATAGTAAAAGGTCCAGACCACTTGGACTTCAGCTTCCCAGGAAAGAGTTTAAGTCTAGAATTAAAGAGAAGGACCTTCTGTCCAGGTTTGAATTCCTTGTTTTGAATGATAGAATCGTGAAAGATCTTAGTACTCTCTTTATAAATCCTTGAATTATAATAACTCTCTCTTCTAATCTCATCTAATTCACTTATCTCAAGAAATCTCCTCTCACCAGCACTCTTAAAGTCAAAGTTTAGAGCCTTAACTGCCCAATAAGACTTATGTTGCAACTCCACAGGTAAATGATAGCATTTCCCAAACAACAACCTATAAGGAGACATACCTATTGGTGTCTTGAAAGCAGTTCTATATTCCCATAAAGCTTCATCCATTTTAAGAGACCAGTCCTTCCTAGAGTTTGACACAGTTTTCTCAAGAATTTTTTTCAGTTCTCTGTTAGAAATTTCCACTTGTCCACTGGACTGTGGGTGATAAGGAGTTCCAGTTTTATGAACACAACCATATTTCTCCATCAAAGCTTTAAATTTATAGTTCTTAAAATGTGTTCCATTATTAGTAATAAAATATCTTGGGACTCCAAATCTTGTAAAGATGTTCTTTTTCACAAATTTTATCACACTGTTTTCTTGATTGTTGGGAAGAGCTACTGCCTCAACCCACTTTGGTACATAATCCACAACAACAAGAATGTACTCATTCCCATTAGATGATGGAAATGGACCCATGAAATATAACTCCCAAACATCAAAAGTTTCAACCTCCAAAATACCCTTTTGGGGTAACTCCTGCTTTCTACCCACATTACCCAGCTTCTGACACCTGTCACACCAAACCACAAAACTCCTAGCATCCTTAAAGAGAGTAGGCCAATAGAAACCAGACTGCAGGACTTTTTGAGCAGTCCTCTCACCCCCATGGTGACCTCCCCAAGGTGAAGAATGACAACTTTCAAGAACAGACAACATATCTTCCTCAGGTACACATCTTCTAAGAATACCATCAGAACATCTCCTAAATAGCAAGGGATCATCCCACAGATAATATTTAAGTTCAGAAATGAATTTCTCCCTTTGATTATTAGATAGATTTTTGGGAATGACACCTACTGCCAAGAAGTTGGCAAAATCTGAAAACCAAGCAGATTTCCTGACTGAGACAGTGAGAAGCTTCTCATCAGGGAAAGAAGAGTTAATCTCCCTAGGATTTTCAGATTCAGATTGAGTAACAGGAAGCCTAGATAAGTGATCAGCAACTAAGTTTTCAGCTCCCTACTTATCCCTAATCTCTAATTCAAACTCTTGTAACAGTAATATCCATCTAATCATCCTGGGTCTTGTTTCCTTTTTAGACAACAAGTATTTTAAGGCAGAATGATCAGTGAAAATAATGACTTTTGAGCCTAACAGATATTGTCTAAACTGCTCAAGAGAAAACACAACAGCTAACAATTCTTTTTTAGTGGTGGTATAATTCTTTTGAGCATCATCTAGCAGTCTAATAGAATAGTATACCACATGAAACTTCTTATCTCTCCTCTGTCCAAGGACAACACCTACAGCCATGACACTAGCATAACACATAAGCTCAAAAGGTAACTTCCAATCAGGAGCAATAATGATGGGTGATGAAGTGAGTTTCTCCTTCAGCAGATTAAATGATTTCACAGTTTTCATCAAAATTGAAAGGTGCATCCTTTACCATAAAAGAACACAAGGGATTAGTTATTTTAGAAAAATCTTTTATGAATCTCCGGTAAAAACCCGCATTCCCTAAAAAACTTATAACACCTTTGACATTAACAGGAGGTGGCAGTTTTTGAATTACATCTATCTTAGCAGTATCAACTTCCAAACCTCTCTTTGACACTTTATGACCAAGGAAAATACCCTCTGTAACCATGAATTGACATTTCTCCCAATTAAGCACAAGGTTGGTTTCAATGTATCTCTCCAAAACTAGCTCAAGATTCCCTAAACAAGTATCAAAAGTACTCCCCACTATAGAAAAGTCATCCATGAAAACTTCAATGATTCTCTCAATCATATCCGAAAAGATAGCCATCATACACCTTTGAAAGGTGGCTGGAGCTCCACACAACCCAAAGGGCATCCGCCGGTAGGAAAATGTTCCAAAGGGGCATGTGAAAGTGGTCTTATCCTGATCCTCTGGAGCAATAGGGATCTGGTTGTAACCAGAATACCCATCTAGAAAAGAGAAAAATTTATTTCCAGCTAGCCTCTCAAGCATTTGATCAAGGAAGGGCATAGGAAAATGGTCCTTCCTCGTGGCTACATTCAGCTTCCTATAATCTATACAGACTCTCCATTTTGTGGCTTTCCTAACTTGGACTTCTTAATTTTTTTCATTCTTTACTATAGTGAAACCTCCCTTCTTGGGGAAAACCTGAACAGGGCTGACCCAAGCACTATCAGAAATGGGATATATCATTCCAGAATCTAGCAGTTTAATTACTTCCTCTCTCACAACTTCTTTCATGTTTGGATTTAATATTCTTTGAAACTCTACCCTAGGCTTATGGTTAGGCTCCATAGGAATCTTGTGTATACAGAATGAAGGACTAATTCCTTTTATATCAGCTATGGTCCAGAATATGGCAGATTTAAACTTTTTCAAAACATTCAACAATTTTTCTTCTTGGTTTGCATTATGTTCAGCAGAGATTATTACAGGCAAAGTAGAGTTCTCACCTAAAAATGAATATTTAAGATGGTCAGGGATGGGCTTAAGCTCAAGATCAGGTGGTTCTACACTTGAAGGAAGAATCTTAGGCCTGGGAGGTCCAAGATCTTCAACATATTTCTTGTAAGGAGTATTGAAAGATGAAAGATTTTCAATTACATGCTCAGATTCAGAGATAACAGTCCTACTGTCCAAGGTGGGCAGTATGCTGTCCAAACATTCTAGATCAGAATTCAGCAGGTTTATCAAAGAAGAATCATCAAGTTGTCTAATAAGCTCTCCCTCAGTAATATCAAAGTTATCAGAAGTGTTGGTGCTAACAGAAACACCCTCCATTTCACTCATAAAGCTCCTAAGTTCAGAAACATGGGACTCTCCTACAGTAGAAACTGGAGAGTTTTCCAGTTCTGTAAGATTTTCTAGTTTGGTTGTCACAACAGAATTTTCAGCTTCTAGAACAGATTCACAAAGCTTTTCTGCTTCACAAATGTTTTCTTCAGCAAAGGATTTTTTTTCAGATTTATCAATGCGTTCAAGTTGATTTTTATAAGAACCTTAAGCTTCAAGAGACTCAATTTTTGAACAGTTTTCAGAATATATTGGTCCCTTAATATTTTTAAAAACATTGAAATATTCTTCTTGTTCACTAATTTTGAAAATCAGTTGACCCTTTGAAACATCTATAACAACACCACCTATGGCCAAGAAGGGCCTACCCAAGATGATAGGTACCTCTTGATCACACTACATGTCTAAGACAAGAAAATTAGCAGGCAAGAATAACTTCCCAAATACAACTAGTAAGTCATCCACCCTTCCCACAGGATGTGTAAAGGATCTATTAGCTAACTGTAGTATAACCGTGGTGGGTTGAAGGTCACCCAGCCTCAACTACCGAAACAGTGAGTATGGTAGCAGGTTGATGCTAGTACCTAGATCACACAAACAATTAAGCTGACATGAATTTCCTAGGGTACAAGGGATGAAAAAGCTACCTGGGTCTTTCAATTTTGGTGGGATTTTCTTTTGAAGTATAGCACTACACTCCTCAGTGAGATTGTAGGTAGAAAATTCTTCAAGGGTATTTTTGTTTGAAACAATTTTCTTTAATGATTTCTGGTAAGATGGGATTTGAATTAAGGCTTGGATAAAAGGGATGTTCACTTGAAACTTAGAAAGAAGACCAAGTAACTGAAGAAGTTCAGCCCTAGTATTACTTTGTGGTTTAAACTTCTCAGGGAAAGGTATGGGTGGGGAAAAATTCTTCAGAACAGTAGGCATGTCCCTCACCTCTTCCACAAATTTTTCTTTTCATTTATTCTTTTGATTTTTAGAAAAAATTTCAACTTGAGATCCAGGTGACAGATTCATATTCTCATTATTTTCAACATCTTTCTATGAATTTCCAGATTGTGAAGAAAGCAGATTTTCATTTCCAGATTCAAACAGGTTTTCATTTTGGGTATTTTTTACAGTTTTTTAGTAATATTTTGCGTATTCAGCCTACTCCTAGTAACAAAATCCATGATATTCTCCCTAGGATTATGTTCAGTGGTACTAGGCAACCTAACTTTATCCATAGAAGTCAAATCTCTAGCTAATTGGCCTAGCTGTGTTTCCATGTTCTGCATTCTCACATCAGTTTTCATTTTTTCTGACTCATATTGACTTTGATGCTTGGTTAGATGATTCAAGATTAGATCAAGATTAGAAGACATGTGACTGTCATTATTTCCTTGTGTATTTGATGACTCACCCCTTTGTGGATTATGAAAGTTCGGTCTTGGTTGGTTCTGATAATTAGGGAAAGTTGGTTGTTTAATGACTCCTTGATCTTTCCATGACAAATTAGGATGGTTCCTATAGCCTTGGTTGTAATTATTTGAAAATGGATCTTCTTTTTGTGGCATCCTAGAACCATAATTGACAAAATTTGAAGTTTCAGATTGTTGGGCAGTTAGATCAACATTAGGACAAAAAATTTCAGAGTGCCCAAACATACCACATTGAGTGAACTGTTGCCTAAGTGACTGATACTGGTTCTGGTTTTCAACTTGATTAATAGTTTGTTTTGAATTATGGTTCATTAATGTTTGAAGTTGGTTAGTGATTTCAGCTAGTTGAGCTTGAGTATCAGCTCCTGAACTAGTATTAACATTCCTATTGACTCTCTTCCTTCTCGAATTCTTATGTTGAGAAATAAGGGCCTGATTATTGAAAATTTGTCTCAACTCCTCATCAGTTTTATCATTGTAATTACCCCCAGTAGCTTGATCCACTAAGTTCTGACCAGAGGAGGAAAGCCCTTCATAGAAGGTGTCCATGAGGAGATGTGATGGGAGTTGATGATGAGGACACTGCCTAAGCAGATCCTGGAATCTATCCCAAGCTTCATGAAAAGATTCTCCATCCTTTTGATAAAAACAATTGATTTTTGTTCTAAGCTCTCCTTTTAGTCTTTGAGGATAAAATTTCATAATGAATGAGTTAAAAACTTGATCCCAATTTTCAAAAATATTTTCATCTAAACTTAAAAACCAATTCCTAGCATTCCATTTAAGGAAAAAGGGAAAAACTCTCGTCCTAAGTTCATTCTCAGTGAGTCCTAAAAGTGGTAGTTGCTACACAGTGTTGTAGAAGTCTCTAATGAAGGCCAGAGAGTCCTCATTAGAGAGCCCATTGAATACAGGAAACAGAGAAATATGTGACTATTTCAATTCATAGTTTTTGGATATATGACTTAATCTAATGGGTGATGGGTTGCTTGAAATTTGAGGGAGTTGGAACTCCCTCATCCTAGGCCGTTCATGTTCATCTAAGAGTTCTGGATGGTTATTTTGGAAGTTATTATTAGGAAATATATTATCTTGATTTTCCATTTCAGTTTTGTTCTTTCTTCTTAGAGCAGCAAAGTGTTTATCTAATTCAGGGTTTAGAGGCTCTAATCTAACAACAGATTTTCTTGTTCTCATACACACAACAATAGATAGTTTCAATAGTAACAACTCAGAATGTGAAGTAATAGTTTTTTTTAAAGATTTCAAATTTTCCAATTTTTTTAAAGATTTTTATATATATGTGTTTTTTTATATGTTTTTCTTTTGAGTAATGGCTCGTGCCTTCCCCAGAAATGGCGCTAAAAACTTGACCTAGACTATCGTTGAAGTTGGTCAAAGTTTAAAATTTAAATTCCTACTAACTACTATATATGTGGCAAGCAGGGTCGAACCCACATGGAAGGCTAATTTGGCCGCTAAATACTAAAAAAAACATAGCAAGCTCCACTATTGTCAGCAGCGGATTGGTTTTTTTACTATTCATTTTTAATCTTTTAATATATTTTTTTGTTTTAATAAACTACAACGTAAAACTACACAACTCTTGTAAATTTGTGCTACCTACACTAAAACAGAGTACAACTGAAAGAACGATGCACGAAGAAAATAAAATGCTGATAATAGACAAAAGAGATGAGCGCTCGGGGATTGCTCTCATCTACTGGTTTAAATCATTTTTCATATTCATGTAAATGTACTGCTTCGTACCACTGAATAAAGGTGAATTAGCTCCCTCACTAGGAGTTAAGTCGTGGAAATTGTACAACTTTGAGTTCGTCACTCCAAAGAAGTAAAACTTTATAAAAATGGTTTTAAAAGTCGACAGTACACACTCACCGTGAGTACTGAAGTTTTAAATTTGAGTTTAATGTTTTTAGAAAAAGGTTCTATAATCAAACTCGCCGAAAGATTGTAGGTGCATGAAATCCAGTCTTGTGGTGCAAAACAGATGTATGTATTTAGAACTGATCTCGCCGATCAATTCTAAACACATTAAAATGATAAGTGAAAAGGATGAAAAAGATACCAGTAGAGATATAACTCTCCCTGAAATAGAAGACTTAGCTAACTATATTATTCATTATCACTACAGTAATAGGAAACATTACAGAAACAGAGTACAGAAGTTTAAAACGTGAGGGAGAAGGAACTCCCTCAGAATGCTCTGCTCCTAAACCTCTACTCTGCTCCGGGAATCGAGTGTTCGTCGAGTGCGTGTCTCTCCGAGTGAATGAATGAATCTCTCCCCTTCCAATGAATGCTGCTTGCTCTGCTTAAGTAAATCCTGTCATCCATTTCATGTCACTGCCACAACTTCCACCGACTTTAATATTTCTTCACCCATGCACTGCACACGTGCGTTTAACCCATGACAGGCACGTCGCGCGAATTTTTCTCTCGTAACTAACTCCGGATGAGTTGGTTGGATGAACCTAGACGTGTTTAAGTCCCTTGAATGATCTTGCCATGTAAAATAGAATAAATAAATGAGATTGTAAGGAAATAAAGTCAGTTAATTTTTAAGTTAAGAGTTATTTTTACAAAGTTAACATAAATTGATTGATAATTATTTTTATATTTTATAAAATTATTCACATAATAATACTAAGGTGATACATAAATCTATTAAAAAGTTATTAATTTAATTAGGTTTATAGATATCATTACTAATTTATTATATATATCCATTTTTTTAACTAAGTTATTAAAAATTAAGAACATAAATAAATAATTAATTAAGACAATAATTTAGATTGAAAAAATAATTTAATTATTACTATAAAAGAAATTTAATCATTAGGTTAATTATTAATTATTTAATTAGTTAATTTTAATTAAGTAATTAAAATTACTACTTAAGTTTTAAGTATTTTAAAGTGTATTTTATGGTTTGTTTATAATTATTCTTAATTATAAACTTATACTATTAATAGTGTATTAATTAATTATTAAAACTTATTATTAAGTTAGTTTTATAATAAAATTTATAATTTATTTAGTTATTAATATTATAATTGTTTAATTTTATTAATTTTATAAATTTTATTCTATTCAATTGACTTATTAAATGTTACTTAAACTTAAACTTTTGTTTTTTGCCCCTTACACTTTTTACTTTACTTTAATTATACTTTTATTATTATATTTTTTTTACTTTATCTTTATATAACTTTTAATATTTTTTATCTTCCCCCTCCCCACAATTCGACGCACAACAGGGGAAGGGGGTTTCGCCCTTCTTCACAGTGGTGCAACAGGTTTTCCTTCCTCTAGGCCACCGGTGCAGCAGCCAAGGCATGCGGCGGCTCTCCTTCAGTAACCCAGCGATAGCGGCGAAGGGGTCTAGCGACGACGACTTCGGCTCTCACGGGTAGTGTGGCACAACTTCAACTACACAAAACCAGCGGACCTCCTCCTCATGAATAAACAGAGGCATCGAGTCTTCTTCAGCACTACAATAAGGGAACCTGTACTTCGACGGACCCGCGGTGGCGTGCTCCTTCGAACGGGGCAGCGACGACGTCAGTTTGAGGACCTGGGTAGTAGATTCCAGTTGCTTCGGAAACTCTGGTGCGACTTCAATTTGCGAAGGACCGGATCTCAACAATCTGCAGAGGATTCCCGGTATTCAACAGCGGTGGCTTTGAGTTCTACAAAAATGAAATCTGAATGGAAAAAGATTTTCAAGGTCTTGGAAGTTTTTTTTCTTTTCCCTCGTTGTAGTTCTGATTTTCTATAGATATGGTGAATCATTTTATGGAAAAATCTAGAGAAACTACTATAATGGTATGATCAGTGAAAAAGAGTTTGATCCACGATGGAGGAATGAACAACGGTGAGTAGTTGTTGTAAATAAAAATGTTATCTCGATCGTGAGAAGGTCTGCTGGACATCAGTGCGTAGATGAAGAAGAAATGAGAATCGGTGAGTCATTGACTAACCGATGGAATATGAAAGTAGGGGAAAACTGGTGAGGTTGGAGGTGTGCTGACGGAGAGGTGCAGCGGGGAGGGTGAGAGAAATTGAGTATCGGTGAGGTTGAGGAAGAAAAAAAAACAAAAGGCTATCGGTAGCTGCAAATCAAAAGAGAATATTGTCACGGGATGAGCGTCTCAGCACAGCGGTTCGCCCGTGCGGCACCCCAGCCCCCTCCAAGGCGGGCGAGGTTCAGCCGTCCAGCTCTTCATATGTGAGGTTCACTGGTTTCGTCCTACCATGGACTCATCAGGAGAGTGGCCCCAACTCCCAACCAGTGGTGTCAAGGTTGACACGCACCATCATCCTCTTTGTCGGGGCGACTCTCATCTCTTCAATAGGGACTAACCAGATGAACCGCAGCTTTGATGTTCTTGCTGGAGTGGGACATGACCCCCATGATTGGGTCGTGACATTCTCCCACCACCATTCCATGCACGCCCTCATGCATGCAGGATCGTGGCCTTCTGTGTGTCCGTGAATGCTTCCAACTAACCAGTTACCAAGCATGGCCTCAGGGGACGCTCCTTCCTTGTCGTTGGCATCAATGGCCCACCCACTCTCTGGGTCGCAAACCACTGTGGTCCACCCTCTCTCTCAGGGTCGAAAACCACCTCCACGAGACCCACCCTTCATAGTGGCGTCTCTGCCTCGGACATCTCGCAAGCGCGACCTTCTACGTTGTGTCATCTCCGCATGACACCCCGGGACTCCGCTCCCACCACCAAGGTCCGTCCGGCAGCATTCCGCAACACCACGAGGCACATTCCCTCTGATACCACTTGTCACGGGCTGAGCGTCTCAGCACAGCGGTTCGCCCGTGCGGCACCCCAGCCCCCTCCAAGGCGGGCAGGGTTCAGCCGTCCAGCTCTTCATATGTGAGGTTCACTGGTTTCGTCCTGCCATGGACTCATCAGGAGAGTGGCCCCAACTCCCAACCAGTGGTGTCAAGGTTGACACGCACCATCATCCTCTTTGTCGGGGCGACTCTCATCTCTTCAATAGGGACTAACCAGATGAACCACAGCTTTGATGTTCTTGCTGGTGTGGGACAGGACCCCCATGATTGGGTCGTGACATTCTCCCACCACCATTCCATGCACGCCCTCGTGCATGCAGGATCGTGGCCTTCTGTGTGTCCGCGACTGCTTCCAACTAACCGGTTACCAAGCATGGCCTCAGGGGACGCTCCTTCCTTGTCGTTGGCATCAATGTCACGACCCAATCATGGGGGTCCTGTCCCACACCAGCAAGAACATCAAAGCTGCAGTTCATCTGGTTAGTCCCTATTGAAGAGATGAGAGTCGCCCCGACAAAGAGGATGATGGTGCGTGTCAACCTTGACACCACTGGTTGGGAGTTGGGGCCACTCTCCTGATGAGTCCATGGCAGGACGAAACCAGTGAACCTCACATATGAAGAGCTGGACGGCTGAACCCCGCCCGCCTTGGAGGGGGCTGGGGTGCGTGTCAACCTTTGATACCACTTGTCATGGGCTGAGCGTCTCAGCACAGCGGTTCGCCCGTGCGGCACCCCAGCCCCCTCCAAGGCAGGCGAGGTTCAGCCGTCCAGCTCTTCATATGTGAGGTTCACTGGTTTCGTCCTGCCATGGACTCATCAGGAGAGTGGCCCCAACTCCCAACCAGTGGTGTCAAGGTTGACACGCACCATAATCCTCTTTGTCGGGGCGACTCTCATCTCTTCAATAGGGACTAACCAGATGAACCGCAGCTTTGATGTTCTTGCTGGTGTGGGACAGGACCCCCATGATTGGGTCGTGACAATATGCTGGCTATCGGTGAGAAAAATAAAAATCCTGTATCGGTGAGGAAAAAGAGTAGAGGCAGAGGAGCTGCTATCGATAAGAATGGGTATCGGTAGCTAATTCTACCGATAGAAAAGATATAATATCGGTGAGTTATGAAAAGGTACAGAGTCACCAGTAGAGTGACTTAGCGGTGAGGAAATGTCACCGCTGCAAGCATAACCAAAAGAAAGTAAAATTATAAATTAAAACAAAGCTTAAATGAACTAAAAATAAAATTAACTAATAAAATAAAAATTAAAATAAAATAATAAATAAATTCAGTTTCTTGTATGTTAAATAAATTTAAATTATTTTCCTAAAAGAATTTAATTAAATATAATTAAATTAATAAGATAAACTAGATTCCTAGTTAAAGTTTAAAAAAACAAATAAAAATTTAAACCAAGGAAAAACTACAGAGGGGTTACGATGAGGTGCGGATTGGTAGCAAGGATACCGATATAAAGGGCGTTAAAAATAAAACAAGAAGTCACTGGTAGGCTCGTATACCTCACCGGTAGGCTAAAACAAAATAAAATTGAATTAATACCCAATTTGCATACATAAAATAATATAGTTAAAGTTTAAAAACTCTTAATTAATTAATTAACTATTTGAACTAATAAAATTAAGGGCGAACCAATTTAATTAATTTAAAATCACACATAACTTACTTAAATGACGAGAAGGTAGACTAAACACATAAAATATTAAAATTAACCTATTCTAATGTAACTTAATTAAAAGATTAATTAATAGAATAAAGTCTAGCTTAATTAATTAGAATTATGTTGATTAAATAATTGTTTAATTAGAAATTAACTTATTAAAAAGTCGAGCAGAATTAAATTAGACAAACTAAATACTCTACCGTTTATGAATTCACCGGTTATAGATAAATGAGATCCACCGGTAGGAAAGAGTATCGGTGACTAAGGTCACCGATAGAGGCAAGGTCACCGATAGAGAGTACCAGTAACCTGCTATCAGTAGCTAAGCTACCGATAGTCTGGCAAGTCGCGACTAAGTTATATAAACTTAAAATTAAAAGTAAATTAAATTGCAAACTCAATAATTATTAAAAATGAAAATTTTAAATAAAATAAACAAATTAAGAATTAAATTAAACAAATTGAAAATTAATTATATTAAAAACAAAGAAGGAATAAATCAACTATTTAAGGATCCATAATTGCATAAAATGTTATAAAAAATGAATATTTGACAAATAAAATTATAAAAATACAAAAGTGCATTTATTAAATAAAAAGTGTAAAAATAATTAAATAAATCATTAAAAATTAATAAAAATGATGAGGAAAACTGTGAAAAAATAGAGCCACATCACTAACCATATAAATAAATTATATTAAAAGGTATTTTTGAAATAAAATGCAGTATTGTTCACTATTCATTAAAAAATGAACTTTATCTAAAAAATACCAAAAAATTACCCAAAATAAATTTTGATGTCCCGATTCTAAGAGAGAATTTTATTTTGTTAAAAAGAACATATAAATTTGACCAAAACTATATTTAAAGAGGGTTCTCCATCAAAAGGCGGTAAATCGACCTATTAATGAATATTAGAGCATTAATGCTTAAAATCAGATTCTATATTATTTTATACCTCTAAATTTTATTGGATAAATGGAAAAACATTTAACAAACATGTATAATCATATTTTAGTTATTTCTATTAATTATAGCCATTATAATGGCTAGGCGTTAACTACTATTTAAAAATAATATTATATTATTATTTTTCTGTATGACCCAATATTGTGTGCAACATAAGATTTCCTAGAAACCCATTGTTGCGTATAGGGTACGTCATCGAACATAGCAACCCATTTAAATTAAAATTAATATTTAATTCACAAATATTAATAAACCTAAAAATGTCATATTCTCTAATTACCTGGGATGTTACATCCTTCCCCCCTTTTTGGAATTGTGTCCCTATAATTATATTTGCTTATCAAATAAATTGGGGTATTTATCCCTCATAGAATTTTCAAATTCCAATGTTGTCTCTTCAACCATATAGGTTTTTCCACAAAACCTTTAACTGATGAATTAAATTATTCCACAAAACTTTCTCTCTTTAGTCAATAATCTGGACTGGTGTTCCTCATAAGATAGATTCTCTTCCAACTGAACTACCTCTGGGCTCAAAACATGAGGTGGATCCAGAATATAATTTATCAACATTGAAACATGAAAAAAATTGTGTACCTCAGATAAACTTGGAGGTAAATACACTATGTATGCAACTGATCCAACTTTCTCTAGGATTTCATAAGGTCCAATGATCCTCAGACTCAAATTTACTTTCTTTCCAAAATAAATCACACTTTTCCATGGAGAAACATTAAGAAAGACATGATCACCTACCTCAAAAGAGATAACCTTCCTCCGGTTATCCGCATAACTTTTATGCCTACTCTAAGCTATTCTCATGTTCTTCTGAATCAATTGAACTTTCTATGCCATTTCATCTATCAATTCTGGTCCCATAAATTTCCTTTCACCTACTTTATCCAAAAAATCCAGAGTTCGACCCTGATTTCCATATAATTCCTCAAATGGACCCATCTGTAAATTGGAATAAAAAATGTTATTATAAGAAAATTCAACCAAAGAAAGATGTTGGTCCCAACATCCCTGGTAATCCATTGAACAACCATGTAATGTATCTTTCAATGTCTGAATTGTTTGTTCTGACTGACCATCAGATTGTGGATGAAAATCTATACTAAAATTTAGTTCATTACCCAAAGACTTCTGAAGGCCTTTTCAAAAGTTAGATGTAAACCTGGGATCATGAGCAAATACAATGGAGAGGGGAACTCCATGAAACTTTAATATCTCTTTAACATACAACTAAGAAAGTTAATCTAGAGACAACGTATCTAGAATAAGAAATAAATGAGCAGATTTAGTCAATCGGTCAACAATAACCAAGATTGCATTATTACCTCAATATGTCTTCAGTAATAGCACAACGAAGTGCATGGATATATTTTCCCATTTCCAATCTGGCACCATTAAAGACTGAAGCATCCCATTCAGTAACTTTAAGTCTTCTTTAATTGGCTAACAAGTCAAAAACTTCACTATAAAGTCACAAATATCTCTTTTCATTCCATCCCACCAGTAATACTCTCGAGGATCTCTGTACATCCTAGTACTTCTAGGATGAACCTTCTAAGCCAACTCTACCTTTTTCTTCAACTCACTATCTTCCTTCTGTGCTTGCTTAATTCTGTCTGATAGAGATTATTTCACTAACACCTGAAACAAAATAGAGGAATTTCCTGTACCAACAACTTCTATTCCAAATTTCATTAAATCAAAAACCAAAGGATCTCATTCCAAACATAGCATGGTTAATGAAGCATTACATTTTCAACTGAAAGCAACAACCACTTTATTTTATTTTCCTAGATGGTATTTGATCGTGCAATCAAAATACTCGATTAATTCTAGAAATCTCCTCTGTCTTATGTTCAATTCATTCTGAGTGAATATATACTTCTAACCTTTTTGGTCAGTATATATTTCATATTTTACTCCATACAGATGATTCCTATAAATTTTTAAACCAAAAACAACAGTAGCTAATTATAAATCATGTGTAGGGAAATTTAACTCATGAGGTTTCAACTGATGTGAAGCATAAGCATTTACCTGATCATTCTTCATAAGGAAACAACCAAGTTCTTTCAATATAGCATCACTGTAGAAAACAAACTCACCATTTCTTGATGGCAGTACCAAAACTGGAGCATTCACTAAACTTTTTTCAATTCTAGAAAACAATCATCACATTATTTTGTCCAAATTAACTTAAAACCTTTTCAAGTTAACTTATTCATTGGGATAGATAACCATGAAAAATGATCAACAAACCTTCTGTAATAACCAGCTATACCAAGAAAACTATGAATCTCTGTAATATTAGTATGTCATGGCCATTCTTAAATTTTTTTTCTTTTAGTAGGATCAATAGTTATTCCATCTTTTGAAACAATGTGACCAAGGAAATATTTTTTTTGTAACCAAAACTCACACTTGGTGAATTTCCCATAGATTTTATTTTCTTTTAAGGATTGAAGGACAACCCTTAGATGGATTTCATGTTCCTATTTACTTTTAGAATAAACCAAAATATCATCAATAAACACAACCACCATTTATCACCTGATTCAACAGATCCATCACTACATCAAACTGTTCAATTATGATTCCGACCATCTCAGGATTCTTATTTTGAAGGTCATTTCCCTCTCTATTACTTCCCAAAATATATTCCCTATTCCTCTATGAAAAACCATTCTTAACTCAAAAATATCTTAGGCAAAGCAACATGGTAATCTATAAATGCTATATCATTAACATAAATTAATTTATGGATATTAATTTAATAATAACCTAACTCCTAAAGTTGTCTAAACTGACCTGTGATACCAACTATAAGGACCCGGACATAAACATTACATAATCTTGAAATATGTTAATAATTCTCATTGAGGATCTTTTCAGGTTTAGAGTTTTAGAGAATGATTCCATAAATATTACATTACAACTCAAGAATTACGTGTTGACACTTCAACTCGGTATCCATTTTTTATAAAATAAAAATCTCTTTAAAAAAGAGTCATGTCATGTTCCAGGTTTTAGATAGCATGATTTTTCCTTGATCCCATCCTTGACCTTGAGCATCTTTATGTCCTATGAAAAAACCATCGAAGAAAAACTTGGTATGAGCATAAAAATCTCAGTAAGGGATACACAAAGAATGAAAATTATTAGTTTTTCAAACCAACAAGTAACCCATGAACACTTTATCATAAGTAATACTTTTATCCTTTATGAAGTAGTAAATACTCTTCACTAAGTAAAATATCATTGCTTACACTTTTGTAACAAAAAGATTTCCATAAAACCCATAGATAGCACAAATAACATATAAATGTAACTTGGGACATAAACAAACTTAAATGGAATTTTATGAACCCGGTTTTTGCTATAAAAGACTTTGTAATATTCTTGATATTATTCCAGAGTAGTGCCTTCAGACGACCTGCGATTCCGAGCACCGGTATGGCCGGAATTAAATTTTCAGTACGTTCACACTGGGAATGAAAAATAAATGGGATAACTCCTAAACGGAGATCCGGATCAGAAATCTGAGTTTATGGATGAGTCCAAAATGGGGTGTTTACCCCAGGCGCAACATAAAATGAATCGGCGCGGGACGTTCGGACCCCTCGCCTGTTAGCGGAGTGTTAAATGGATAAATTGAATTAAATTATTCATTTAATTGAACAAACTCAAGTATCTCATAAACGGTTTCTCAGATGGGAAAACTAAGGGTACCGTTGAGTCCAAAGTGTGCCGTTTACCCTAGGCGAGGTGTAAAAGTTGCGGGCGCGGGCCTACTGTGAGAGACGACAACCAAGGGCAAAACCGTCATTTCAAAATGTCCACTTAGTGATTTTTATCACTGGATTTCTTTTTGAATAACATTCGAACAATGTCTCGGAATTGAAATCTGATACTTACGTTGAGTTCAGAGTGGGGTGTTTTGCCTAGGCGTGAGATAAAATAGGCGTGCGCGAGGGTTTCAGAATCTGCGCCCGTTGGGAGAGTTTTAGTGAATTTTTATAAATTCATGGTTGAGGGAAGACCCATTCCCTCCCTCCCTCCCTCCCTCTCTCTCTCTCTCTCCCTCACCCCTCTCTCTCTCATGTTCTTCGGCATTATTCTCCGTTCTTCGGCGGATTGAGGAGCCATCTCCTTCGGAGCCTTGGCGGATCGGAGCGGGAGCGTCGTGGACGCGTCACCTACGACGCGCATCAGAATCGAGGTAGGATTTTTTTGAGCTACGATTCAATTTTTAAATTTAAAAATTTCTCATTGCCCCTTGTTTCTTAGTTTTGGATACACCATTGATGGCCGCATGAACATGACTATCAACCCATGTTGAAAAATCAATTTTTTGTTCATCGTGTTCTTCAACCGTTCTTCGGGTTCTTGAGTGCTCACAATTAAGCGCATAAAATCTTTAATGGATTGTCGATTAGAGGCATGCACTTCGATGGTCTCGTCGCAAGGATCGCAAGTATGGGCTTGGAATAATTTTCGGGTGTGCGGTGGAATCGCGGTGGTCCGCGGAAGGGTCCATCAGAATAGAACAACCAGCGGCGGCCGACGGTGGTCTGAGGCGGCGACCGATGGTGGCCCGAGGTGGCGGCCGAAGGTGGTCCGATGCGGCGGCCGACAGTGGAGAAGCGGTGCGGACCAGGCGGAGCCGACGGGAAGAGAGGAGGAGCCGGGTGCGACGATATCACAACGGAGCTCGGAGGGAGTTCGGCCGGCCGAGGTGTGTGCAGCGGCGTCGGCGCGGTGCAGTGGGCGTCGGCAGGGCGGAGGCAGCTGGAGGGGCTCGCGGCGTCGGCCGGTGGAGCCAGGCTGGGAGGCAGCTTCAGTGGAGTAGGGCCAACCGCGGACTATCAAGGTCGGCAGGCGAGACCCGAGGCGGTCAGCGCCTCGGGCGTGGGTGGGAGACGAGGACCTGCTGGATGCGGGTCCTGCTGGACGCGCGACCAAGACCGGCCTTTTGGCCGGTCTTCTTTGGAGAGCCGGACCTGGGGTCTGGCGGTTTGAGGCGGCCCGTGGCCAGAAGGCTGCGGCGCATTGGACCAGAACCGCGGCTGGGCTGCGGGCCGGCAGTCTGGACCAGGCCGGCCGGTCTGGAACGGCCCATTTTGGGCCCTCTTACATTCGGGGGGCCGTATTTTCCAAACGGCACGTCTATTTGATGCGCCGTCTGCGGCGGTGAGTTCGTATCAGCGGGGCAGTTTGTTTGAAGTGAGTTTTGGGGATTTTGAGTATCGTTCTCAAAGACGGGAGACCCGAAACTCTTCCATTTAATAACATTAAATTATTATTAAAGATGCGACGGACGTGGCCCGCGAGTCAGGCGTCCGTTTGACGTGCCGTTAGAGGCGCGATGGACCTGGGGATGAGACGGTGCTTCCAAATTGGTCTGAAACCTTTGTGGGTGGGTTTCGTTGCTCTGCGGCATGAAACACAACATGAATAATTAATTAATTATTAAATTAATTAATTAATTGTTGCGTTGGACCGAACTCCTGTTTGGGATGTCCGATTGATGCGCCGTCAGCGGTAGGATGATTCGAGACCTCGTGCAGACTTTTTGAGTTGCTTTCCAAAGCATTCGGATTGGATACAAGGTGCGGGCCCCACAAGGCCTAGTTCACACATTTTACGGTGAAACGTCACTTTTTCACCCGACATCCGTTTGGGGTGAATGAGCACTCATTTCTGAGTGTTTTTCCATGGGGATTTCAATGGCGCAATCCGACCGCCTAAATTCGGGCTCGAGGTGTGGGCCCCACAGGGCCCCGTTTACGTATAATGCGGGGAATTGCAACTTTTGCATCTGGAGTCCGTTTTAGGCGTTTTCAGTGGCGTTGTGACCCTGACATCAAGACGAGGTTGACAAGGGTGGTTTCAGGCGATGAAGCCGGAGTTGAGGCGTGGGCCCCACGGGCCGTCTTTTGAGCTGAGTGCAGCGTATTGCGGCATTTTCATCAAACGTCTGTTCGGGGTGAATAAATAGTCGTTTGGATGTGTTTTTCTGAGAGTTTCGTGATGGAACAGTTTTCCTGACCTTTTTGGGATCTTGGTGTGGGCTCCACATGGGCTGGCTATGGTGAATAGTGCCATATTCACCAGTTGACCGTTTCAGGCAAGTAAATGGTCTATCTCGTGTGTTTTTCCGCGAGGATTGCAATGGTGTGATCCGTTCGGGAATTTGGAGCCTCGTTTGAGATCTTATTAAATGTGGAATCATGAAAGGGTGTTGGATGGAGGTCCCTTTGACGCACTCCGAACCAACGCGTGGTAGCGATGTTGGTAACACCCGGTGATGTCAGTTGCAGTGTTGAGTTATTGGATCTGTTACCAGGTCTACCCTCCAGTAGGGTTGGGCAATGGGGCGCCTGATGATTTATTCCAGGTCTACCCTCCAGCAGGGCTGGGCAGTGGGTCGCCTGTCGAATTCGTTCAGGTCTACCCTCCAGGAGGGCTGGGCAGTGGGTCGCCTATCGACTTCCTTCAGGTCTACCCTCCAGAAGAGACTGGGCAGTGGGTCGCCTTTCGATATGTTCTGGGTCTACCCTCCAGGAGGGCTGGGCAGTGGGTCGCCTGTTGACTTCTTTCAGGTCTACCGTCCAGCAGGGCTGGGCAGTGGGTCGCCTGTCGACTTCCTTCAGATCTACCCTCCAGTAAATACTGGGCAGTGGGTCGCCTTTCGACGTGTTCCGGGTCTAACCTCCAGCAGGGCTTGGCAGTGGGTCGCCTGTCGACTTCTTTCAAGTCTACCCTCCAGTAGAGACTGGGCAGTGGGTCGCCTGTCGACGTGTTCCGGGTCTACCCTCCAGCAGGGCTGGGCAGTGGGTCGCCTGTCGACTTCTTTCAGGTCAACTCTTCAGTAGGGCTGGGGAGTGGGTCACCTGTCAGCTTCTTCCAGGTATACCCTCCAGCAGGGCTGGGCAGTGGGTTTCCTGTCGACTTCTTTCAGGTCTACTCTCCAGCAAGGCTAGGCAGTGGGTCACCTGTCGGCTTCTTCCGGTTCTACCCTCCAGTAGGGCTGGGTAGTGGGTCGCCTGATGATGTATTAGGGTCTAACCTCCAGCAGGGCTGGGCAGTGGGTCGCCTGATGATGTATTAGGGTCTACCCTCCAGCAGGGCTGGGCAGTGGGTCTCCTGATGATGTATTAGGGTTTACCCTCCAGCAAGGCTGGGCAGTGGATCACCTATTGGCATTTCAGACTCAGGCCTTCTTATGAGGCTATTCAGTGACTTTTTCACCGTGACTACTGGAGCAGGATCTTTGGTTGTGCGGATTGGTGATGTGACAGCTTTGACGTGACCTTAGAAAATACGAGAACGAGGGGCGCTTTTCCCACCGAGACGCATCCTTGCGACGCAACCTAAAAGACGTGCGGGCGAGACAGTGCCGCCCAAAGCGGATAATATCAAGGTGTGGTGATTGAGACCCTTTTACTTGTACCTCCTAGGTTGACGTGCAGGACGCTTGGGTTCAGTGTTGGATATCCTTTGAAACTGTTGGTGACTCTTCTTGGGCTGAGCTTGGAGATAGAGATCCCCTTACCCACTCATTCGGGTTTCTCGTTGAGCTTATATATACCTCCTATTGTTGTTCCCACTCCTTGGGTTAGGTTACTCTCCTTCTAGGAGGGGCGAAGACGTGCGGGGTATGCCACGTTCTTTCAGTGTCTAGCTTATCTTGGTTGGACGATTATACTATCCTGCTATAGGCAGCAAAGACTCGACGAGAAGTTCGTCTTCTCACCATCTCTAGATCCTTGCGTCTGGATGATTCTTCTTATTTTCTCTTGTTGGGTTGAGATGCAATCTCTCTCTCTCTCTTTTGTACTCTTACACTGTTCTCTGCTCTGTCTACTGCTCCCCATTTTAGTACCTCCCTTATTGCTCCCTAGAGCTTTCGAGGCATCCTACTGAGTGTTTTTATACTCACCCCTGCTTGGGCTTTGCCCGCATTTGGTGTTCCCTTGCAGACGACAGACATTTCGGTCGAGACTATGGAGGAGCGTAGAGGACACAAGAGCATGGGCTGCATTTGGTGGCCGTAGCAGGACTTCCTGGGTGTGAGACTCACCAGCAGGTTACCTTTGTTTTACCTGTTGCTGGGTTATGGCACCTTTCTGGATGGGCGCGTGTTTTTCCCCTTTTACCGTCCAATTTACTTGTCATCACTTTACTTGTACTGGTTAGAGGTCGATGCATGTATGTTGGTTGCCCTTTTTGTAGCAGTGTTGTACCTTGCTTTCTTTTCCCTGCACTGTTTCTTTGAGTTTCCTGCGTGTGTGTGTACAGTTTCTTAGGCAAAGACCTCCCCTAGTTTATTGTGCCTTCGGCGCTAGTCTCCAGCCCCTGGCCTATGGAGGCGGGCTTGGGGTAGTTGCGACTCGAGCATCGGTACGAGTTGGGTCGTGACAAAGTGGTATCAGAGGTGGTTCGTTCCTTTGGGCGATGTTCGGACATCCCTAAAAAGGAATTGGTTGAGTTTTGGGGAAATAGTGTCAATGTGTGTCACGTCTGGTCTTCACTTTGAGATATGTATTTAATTTTAATTTTAATCACATAAGTTTTATTTCCTTTTTTTTGTAAATTTTTTTGTTGGAGTTCGAGCTGAGCGCGATTTTAGTGGTACGCACTTGCAGTGATAAATGGACGTGGGCTTGACGTTGCCCGACGCACGGGCATGGCACGGGTGAAGCCTTGTGGCCTTCCCGGTACACGGGTGGTCTTACTTGGGTATTATTAATATTAACGTTTTAAGCGAGTATTTCTTTTATTTTATTCTTATTTCCTTATTTTTATAAATATTATTGGTATTTTTATTACATTTCAATTATTAACTTATATTATAAAATCCTTTTATCATTTTCTATTTTAGAATAGTCTAATTATTATTATTGTGTGTGTATACATATACATATATATATATACATGTATATATATATATGTATTTATATCTCTCCATTTTTTTTTTTATTTTATCTTTATAATTTCATTTCTTTTTATTTTATTTTATTTAATTCCTTTTTTAACCCACCTAATCCCTACCCTAGCCGCCACCCCCATCTTTTTTTCTTTCCTCTCCCCCACGTTTTCTTCTCCCTTCTCCTTCTCTCCTCCCTCCTTTCTTTTCTCTCTTCTACTACGGCGCACCTCTCCCTCCCTTTTGCCCAGCGCACCCCACCCCAATTCCCTTCCCCTTCCAGCGTGCCTCACCCTCCCCTTTTATCTCTTTTTTCTTCCGTTCTTTTTTTCCTTCTCATTCTCTCCTTCTCTTTTCCCCTCTCCCTTCCAACACGCCTCACCCTCCACTTTCTCTTCCCTTCCACGCCCAGCACACCCCATCTTCCACCGTTTTTCTTTTTATTTTATTTTATTTTCTCTCCTCACCCTTCTTCCTCCTAGAAATCCGACCATCCCCACCCTCTTCCGGTCTCTCCATCCCACACTCTCGCTCACGCTGCTGGACAACCCCCGCAACCCGGCTCGCACTCGCCGGACAGCCGCTGCGCACCCCTCGGTTGGATCCTGACAATTCTGCAATAAGGTTTGGTTTTATTTTATTTAATTATTATTTATTTTTATAGTTGTTAATTAATATATTCAGTTATTATCGAATGTGTTTAAAATTGTTAATCAAATTATTTGATTATTATTAAATTGGTTAATCATTTTATTTAATTTGTTTAATTGTTTATCAATTTAGTTAATTGAATTTGTTTAATTGTTAATCTATTTGTTTAATTACTATTAAATTTGATTATTAATTATTAAATTTAATTAATTATTATTTAATTTGTTTTATTGTTAGTTAAATTATTAAATCGCTGATGTTGTGATGGGTTGGCGATGAGAATTTTTGGTCTACTGTTTTAGGACCTTTTTGACGGTTCTGTGCAGTGTGACCTTTGCGCAGCGGGAGTATTGCGCCATATCTTTTTTCTTTCGTTCCTGCATTGAGGTAGGTGGTTCCATGCCTTTGCATCATTTAGATAATTTAATTTGTTTTTTTAGTTTAATTTAATATATTCTATGAATTAGTTGCATGGTGCGATCTATGTTTATAATGTTTTGGCGTGTTCATTTGATGAAAATTGGGTTTCCGAAATAGTATGCTTTTGTTGTCTATATGTGTGTTGTTGTATAAATGAATGGTTGGGTTTAATAGTTTGTGAAAAAGGCGTTTTAAAAATTGTTTGACATGTGTGCGTGATGAAAATTGCACTCTCCTTAGAAATGGGTATGTTATTTTCCATTTCAATCCTGTTTTGGAAAATTTTATAAGTGTTTAATAATTGTTTATAGAGTGCCAATGAGGTTTTAGAAGGGTCAATTTGTGAAATTTATTTTTTTAATGGTTTCTTTTGCATGCGATATGTTTTGTAAATTTAGGAATTGTTTATTTAAGTGGTGTTTTGAGTGCGAAACATGGTTGAAAGGTTTTTGAGGGTTTTTTGGCAGGTGTGAAAGGTGTTTTCAAGTCACTTTGGGTGTTTGTGTTTTTGAATAAACATTTTCAAAGTATATGAATCACTTTTTGTGTGTTTTCCTTGTTGTGTACTTTTGAAGTTGGAATGCAAAATTTTTTGAATAATGGAAAACAAATTTTGACATGGTTACCTCGTGTATCAAGTTTTAAAGTGACACCTCTATATAAAATCAAGCTGTTTTTGGTGTAAAGTATTCTTGTTTTTTTTCTTGAAATGATTTCAATAATAACCCAAATTATTTATTGGTACATTTATATGACGCTAAAATGGTGCTTTGTAGGAGTTGAATATGCGTTCATTTTTAAAGTGGTGTATTTTTATAAAATGAGACATGTCGTGTGCGTGTGTCTTTGAAATAGTGCTTTGGTATGAAAATGGTGACTTTTGTGTGAAATATCTTATTTGGTCTACGATATGAGAAAGAAATATACTATGTGAATGTGGAACTTGATTGAGCACATGGGAAAACCCTGGGTATCTAGATGGGCGGACTAGAACTAGTGCACTAGTGAACCGGATGGGTGTCATCCCTGTTTCACTTAGCTGGATTGACAATTGAAACACTAACTAAACATATGATATCTGAGGGTCGTGGCCTTCTAAGCCACGTGTTCTGAGGGTCGTGGCCTTCTAAGCCACGTTTTTTGAGGGTTGTGGACTTCTAAGCCACGTTTCACCGAGACACGAGGTTCTAGGGTCCCACTCGAGCTAGATGATCCTTAGGGGATTTACCCATAGTGGTCTACCATCGACGGCGTGGTGCCTTCCGTCGGCATATGGAGGACCACGTGTGTGTGTGTGTGTGTGTATGTGTGTGTGTGTGTATGTGTGTGTGTGTGAGTATGTGTGTGTGTTTGTGTGCCCATAATGAACCTTCCTTTTCATCTTTAAAATCGTGTTTGTGAAATGAGTTCTTTTTAGTGTTTTCCTTTAGAATTTGGTTTGTAAATGTTTTCTTTAAAAGAATTTCGAAAGTATAACTTGAATAAGAACATTAAATTGTCCTTTTGATGCTGTGGCATGGAACCTTTTTATTGGGTGCCATCCTACTGGGCTTTTAGATCACACCCTACATACACCCTTGGGTGTATGTAGATTCTGTTTCTTCTGTATTCCAGGTTGTGACTTCGTGCTCAGTGATGGTGGTTCAGGTTGCAGTTAGTCTTCATGTGCATGTTGGTGTTGGTAGCTTGGGGATGCAACTTCTCGTGTCGCATGAGGTTGGTTTTGGAGCTTAGTTCTCTATTTCTGTTGTTGTTCATTTTGGGTTTTTAGCTGAATTTTAGACCTAAACCTGTTTATAGTTTAGAAGTGTGTTTTGTAGTCTGTTTCCAGTTTCAGTTATTTATCTGGTTGGTTGTTATTCTGTCTTGTATTTCGGGTAAAATCGTTCCCACTTGTTAAAATTGATACCCGGGCACTTGTGCCAGCCCGTGGGGATTGGGAACGCCCTTCGGGCCTTGCCGCGGACCGGGTCGGGCGCCAGGTCGGATGGCGACCTGGACTGGTTCGTGACAATGTGTCTCGAGAGCGGCTCTCAGGCTAGGGAGTCCAGTGATGGTGCGGCGGCCGACATATCCATTCAGGAGGACCCTGATAACCCGCTTGTCGACTCGGCACACTGTGACACTTGTTGCAGGGAATTTGATTCATGCATCATATAAGATTGATTCCTTGACTGTCCTTCTTGAGTCAGCTCCCCATCGTTGTTGATATATATATGCTCATTTGACCGCAGTGCTCCTTGATCGGGTTCAGGATGTCTCCGTGATGATAGCCAGCCAGGATACTAGCTCTGTTTCATGAAGAAGATTCCGTGAGTGAAGAGGCCTCAGTTCAAGACCCATCATACGATTACCCATTCCCCAGGAGGACAGGCAGTAGCTCCTCCACCTGTGGAGTAGCGGATAGTGCTGGCAGTGAAGGCCGATGACGAGCGCAAGCCGGGCGCGCTACGTGAGTTCCAGCGACAGAGACTGTTGAGGTTCCACAGTGAGCCATACCCTCAGACAGTGAAGGGTTGGCTAGAGTCGGTGGGTGGGGGTTATTAAATGGAGGGGATGCTGTTGGTGGGGGGATACAAATTGTTTAGTATTTCTTTCAGCTATAGGAGCTGAATTGGATAAGGTCTCCAAGGCTAGATGCAGCGAGCAGGTATAGAATCTTCTTCTAGAAATAGTGGAATCATTTTTTATTGTGTGTACTACAAGGAATTCAAGGTTGTTCAATAATCAAGAACTAATTTTTCACCTCAGCATGACGGAGCTGCTTATGGATTGAGTCTGACTCAGAAATTGCTTCCAAGACTTTGTAATCAAGAACATGGAATGTCCCATAGAGGTTTATTACTCATTAGATCGAATATCTCAAGAATATCACTCGACTCAATCTAGTTATTTCACCTGAAGAGGTCAATTTCACAAGCATTCTCAACTTTAGGAATCAAAGTGATAAATTGGGCATTGAAACCATGGGGATGCACCCCTAAGGTGAAGAAAGAAGAGACCAGCTTACAAACTTCCACCAGCCCCCCCCCCCCCCCACCAGCCCCCAACCCCATCCCACCCAACCCCAGCCCCCCCCAGCCCCCTTCCCCCAGTCCCCAGCCCCCTGCCCCCCCACCAGCCCCCAGCTGCACGAGCCCCCTGCCCCCCCCAGCCCCCAGCCCCCAGCCCCCCCAACCCGAGCCCCCACCAGCCCCCAGCTGCACCGGCTGTCTGGCCGACACCCCGCGGGTGCCTCGGGGGTGTCACGCGGGGCGGCGGCTCCCCCCGAGTCGGCCGCTCGGCCGCTCGGCCAAGCCGGGCCGGGCTGGCCGAGCCAGACCGGTCGGACCGAGGCGGACCGGGTCGGCCCGGGCCCAGACCCCCTGTCTTCGGATGGTTTTCGTTAAAATGGCCGTATCTTGAGCTACGAGCCTCCAAACGACTCGCCGTCAGTGGAAACGCGATCCTTGGATCGATACGGTCGTTTCGGTATATCTCACTCAAGGTTTCGGAATACTTTGAGTTTGTCCGGGTTGGTTCATACACGAAACCAACCGGGCCTTCGGAGCGGAAACACTCATATCTTGAGCTACGGACGTCCGATTGATGTGCCGTCAGCTTTGTTTAATTTCTCTAAGTGAGACGGATCTTTTAGCTCACTCCGCCCAAGGTTTGGACGCATGTGGAGTACGGTCGGGTTGGTTTTTCCTTAAAAAACCAACCGGGCCCCTGGGACGAAAAAGCCAATAACTCTCAGACCGGGCGTCCGATTGACGCGCCGTCTGCGACGTTGAGTTCCTGTCGATGATACAGAACTTTTGGATACATCAAATTCGGACTTTGTGTCAGTTGATGTATCAACCTCTCGGCTCGTGGAGCGGACCCTCCCGAACGAGCTTGCTGTGTGCGGGAACCCTAGTGCTGGCTGCGACTGCTACTTCGACAGTGACGACTGTGCATAGATCCTCAGTGGACTGCAGCGACGACTGTGCAGAGATCCTCAGTGGACTGCAGCGACGACTGTGCAGAGATCCTCAGTGGACTGCGACGACTACAACACTCAGCGATCCTACGTGGATCAGTGCTACAGGTCCTGTGTGGGCCCGATCCTGTGTGGGTCCGATCCTGTGTGGGTCAGCGCTCAGCGGTTCTGTGTGAGCCAGCGCCTACAGGTTCTGTGTGGGCCCAATCCTGTGTGGGGCATTGTGGGGGTTAGTTACCTATCGATCCTTTGTGGTTCCGACGACTTAGATGGATCAGTGATCATCTTTATCGTCATTCGAAGAAGTATACCTGTGTGAGCTGAATCCTGTGTTACCCTCCTTTGTGGATTGTGTTGAGCTATCCTGTGTGGATTTACTGTTTACTCTCCTTTGTGGATTGTGTTGTGCTATCCTGTGTGGGTTTACGTTTGTTTTCCTGTATGGACTGGGTTGTGCTTGGACTCGGACGTTGGAGCCGAACGGGAATTGATGACTTAGGTATATGTATGAGCATATACCTAAGCAGTGTCGGTTGTTACTTCGTGATTGTATCTTTCCTTTGTGGATTATCCTTTGTGGATTTCAGGAGACCTTCGGGGGTCTCGGGGTCCCTACTGAGTAGCTTATACTCACCCCTGCACGGGCTATGCCCGCACTACGTTGTGTTGGTTGCAGACGACGGACAACGCTGACCGTGGTGGAGGCGTGCGGAGCAGGACGATACCTGGAGGTGGACCACTGGGCGGGACGTACTCGGAGCGGTCAGGTGGACCCGAGGAGCAGTGGAGCCTATCTGTACCCACCCTTCAGGTGGTACTTCCAGAGGACAGCTCGACGCTGCAGTTTTTCCTTTCAGTTGTTGTTTTTCCTTTCAGTTGTACTTTACAGATGGGCTTGTATTTCCGGCCCCTTTTACTTTCAGCACAACTTGTACTGTTTTTACTTAGTGTTTACTTTTCCGCTTGCTTACTCTGTGGTTCTTGTTTACTTTTCAAAGGCAATTCCTTCCCTTTTTGTTAGGATTTACGCCTTGGTGCTAGTCGCCATCACCTGGCCTATGCAAGGCGGGCTTGGGGTAGTCACGACACGGGCCCCGAGGACGGGTCGTGACAAATTGGTATCAGAGGCGGTCGGTTCTACCGTAGACTCTGATCTTTCTTCTATGTGAAGCAATAGTGCTTAGTGTATTGAGTGTGGTTATCAGTCTAGGGAGTCCAGTGTTGGTGCGGCGGCCGACGTATCCGTACACCAGGACCCTGACTTCTGACTTCCGACTTGATGCACGAAAACATTGATTGCGTGTGTGTTTCAAGTTTTCTTTGTGATTACTTGTGTCAGCTCACCAGGTATACTGTTCTGACCGTGGCGCACTTGTTTCCTTTTCAGGATGGCCCGACGACAGCAGCCAGCTAGGGTTCCGAGAGTAGAGCGCGACGATAGCCCGCCGAGTGACGAGGCCTCGGTACAGGGCCCGTTGACAGCAGAGGCACCGGCGGTACCTTTACCCGCTGAGCCCCTGATGCTTCCAGCACTGGCAGCTGACGATGCACGACACCTCGGAGCTCTGCACGAGTTCCAGCACTAGGGACCACCCAGGTTCCATGGGGAGACGGACCCCCAGGAAGCCAAGGACTGGCTGGAGGCGGTTGTCCGAGTTTTCAGGCTAGTGAGGACACCAGCAGACCTCATGGTGATCCTCGCGGAGATCCTACTGCACGCAGCAGCAGGACAATGGTGGAGCCTGATGCTCCAAGTACACGATGAGGCCTCCCTCATCTAGACGGACTTCTTGAGCCTCTTCCGCTCAGAGTTCGTCCCGGACACCCTCCGTGCGGTGCGCATTCAGGAGCTTCTTCAGCTGCGGCAGGGCAGCTTGACGGTCACTCAGTACGCAACGAGGTTCACCGATCTTTCTTGCTACTCGACCGACATGGTACGGGACCCCTTCTTCCGGGCCTGGACCTTCGAGCAGGGATTGAGACACGAGATCAGGGCATCGCTGATCTCCCTCAGCATCCCGACCCAGGCAGGAGTGCTAGAGCGAGCCCTTCTGATCAAGAGCTTTCTGGCTGAGTCCACAACGAGACCTACCGCAGGGTGGCAGGTAGTAGAGTCTTCGGAAACTGGTAGCCGACGGATGACTCAGGGTTCCAGGCAGACCAGGCCTTCCGGCAGACGACCTCGGGACACTGGCTCAGCAGTGCGGGACACACAGTGCGGAGACAGCCTTCCGAGAGGCAGGCAGTGCTACTCGTGCGGCGGGCAGGGCCACATGGCTCATGACTGCCCGACCCGCCGTACCGAGGAGCAGAAGACAGTGGAGGGGCCACCCAGGTAGAGGCAGAGGGTCGACCGTGGCGGTACTCAGGGAGGAGGCGGACGAGGCAGAGGAGCTGGCCGAGCAGCAGGTGGTGGGCGATGCTTTGAGGCTCTGCCACCACCACCACCAGGAGGTCCGCCCCGACCACAGGGAGCTGGCGGGCAGAGACAGGCTCATCTCCAGGCAGCGGAGGCCTACGACCAAGGCGCGCCAGAGATGATTCAAGGTACGATCTGTGTCTATTCCACCCTTGCTGCAGTTATTATAGACACAAGAGCGAGTCACTCTTTCATAGCCACTGCCCTTGTTCGGAGCTCGGATATTCCGACAGAGCCATTGGCTCGATCCTTACGGATAGAGACTCCTACGGGAGCAGACTCGACGATTACGCACTGGTGCCGGCAGTGTGAGATTACTCTAGGAGGCGAGAGCTTCGGCTGGGATCTTCTTGTAGCGGCGTCGAGGCCTTACGACGTCATCTTGGGCATGGATTGGTTATCTACAGTCCATGCTCAGATTGACTATTTTAGGCGCAAGGTGCGATGTGTGCGCACCGATGGGAGCAGGTTCACCTTCACCGGCGAGAAGAGAGCATTCGTAGCACAGGATGGACTCATGCAGAGGAGAGGGAAGCCCATCACTCATCAGTTGGCTAGCCTCATCCTTGGAGAAGTTGACGTGCGGGGTCCTAGTTTTCCTGCAGTGGTGGATCAGTATGCAGACGTCTTCCCCGACGACGTTCCAGGGTTACCTCCTCGCAGAGAGGTAGACTTTTATATTGATCTGTACCCCAGGAGAGCCCCGATATCCACTCCAGCATATCGGATGGCCCCCACCGAGCTTCGAGAGTTACGGGTACAGTTGGAGGACTTGCAGGGAAAGGGGTCCATCCGACCCAGTGTTTCACCCTGGGCTTCCCCAATATTGTTCGCCAAGAAGGCGGACGGGAGCTTGCGACTGTGTGTCGATTATCGTCGCCTGAACCAGGTGACAGTGAGGAAAAAGTATCCGCTACCGAGGATTGATGACCTCTTCGATCAGCTCAAGGGAGCACGATGGTTCTCGAAGATAGACCTCAGGTCAGGCTATCATCAGCTCAGAGTTTGAGACAAGGATGTGCAGAAGACGGCCTTCAGATGTCGGTATGGCCACTATGAGTTCTTGGTTATGCATTTCAGCGTAACCAACGCTCCAGCAGTGTTCATGAGCCTCATGAATAGGATCTTCCAGCCATACCTCGATCGATTTGTCGTGGTCTTCATCGACGAAATTTTGGTGTACTCGACGACGGAGGAGGAGCACGCCTACCACCTGCGGGTTGTACTAGACACACTCTGAGAGCACCAGATTTATGGCAAGATCTCGAAGTTCCAGTTCTGGTTACATGAGGTCCACTTCTTGGGGCACGTCATTTCTGAGGTGGGAGTTGCAGTGGATCCCGCGAAGATCGAGGCAGTGCTAGCTTGGGAGCCACCCAGGAGCGTGACAGAGGTGCGAAGTTTCTTGGGTCTAGCCGGATACTATCGGAGATTTGTGCCGGACTTCTCCAGAGTTGCGGCGCCACTCTCAGCGTTGACGAAGAAGGGGAAACCCTTCGTGTGGTCAGACAGATGTCAGTAGAGCTTCCAGGAGCTGAGACAGAGATTGACCAGCGCACCTATCTTGAGGTTGCCTGAGGAGGGAGTTGGATACGTAGTCTACTGCGATGCATCAGGGAACGGACTCAGATGTGTCCTGATGCAGGAGCGGGCCGTGATTTCCTATGGATCACGTCAGTTGAGGCCGCATGAGCAGAACTACGCTACCCATGACTTAGAGTTAGCAGCAGTGGTCTTCGCCCTGAAGACTTGGCGGCATTATCTGATGGGCGAGCGCTTTACAGTCTTTTCTGACCACCAGAGTCTCAGGTACATCTTCTCTCAGAAGGACCTGAACCTGAGACAGCGGAGATGGCTCGAGTTCCTCTAGGACTATGACTTTGAGATAGTCTATACTCCTGGGAAGGGGAACGTAGTAGCCGATGCCCTCAGCAGGAGGACATGCATTCAGCTACTTGAGGAGGCGACAGAGCAGCTAGCCACCTTGCAGATATCCTTCATGGATAGGGACAGAGCAGACTTCCTTCAGTCTCTCACAGTCTCTCCTCCACTTCTGCAGCGGGTCAGAGAGGCACAGCGTGGGGACGCTGACTGTGAGACGCGGCGTGCACATATATCCTCGGGACTGGCACCTGATGGTTTCTCCCTTGGAGCAGAGCACGACATCCTTTTCAGAGGACGTACCTTGGCACCAGTCACTTTACGAGAGGAGGTGCTGAGAGAGTTTCACACTTCTCCTTTGGCGGTACATCTTGGAGTGGCGAAGATGTACCAAGATCTCAGACGACAGCACTGGTGGCCGGGAATGAAGAAGGCTGTGGCAGAGTTCGTTTCACGGTGCCTCACCTGCCAGTAGGTGAAGGCAGAGCATCAGGTACCAGCAGGCTTGGTACAGCCCTTGGAGGTCCCGGAGTGGAAGTGGGACGACATATCAATAGATTTCGTGACTGGACTTCCACACACTTCCAGAGGTCACGACTCCATTTGGGTGATTGTGGACCGACTCACCAAGTCAGCACACTTCTTCCCCATCAGAGAGCAGGGCTCAGTGGAGAGCTTGGGGCGTCTCTATGTTCAGGAGATTGTACGGCTTCACGGTGTTCCATCGACTATCGTCTCCGATCGGGACGCTCGTTTTACTTACCGGCTTTGGAAGGGGTTGCAGGAGGCGTTCGGGACACGGCTACGTCTGAGCACCTCCTTTCACCCTCAGACGGATGGTCAGACGGAGAGGACCATTCAGACTCTCGAGGACATGCTCTGCGCATGTGTCCTCGACTTTGGTCACAGCTGGGAGGACCACCTACCCTTGGTGGAGTTCGCGTACAACAACAGCTACCACTTCACCATCGGGATGGCACCATACGAGGCGTTTTACGATAGACCTTGCAGATCTCCTTTGTGCTGGACAGACCCTGGGGAGTCAGCACTCGTGGGACCATAGATGGTCCAGGACATGACATAGAAGGTCCAGGTCATCCAGGAGTGGATGAGGACAGCTCAGAGCCGACAGAAGTCTTATGCTGACAGGAGGCGGAGGCCACTAGAGTTCGAGGATGGCGACCACGTCTTCTTGCGTGTCTCACCTCGATGTGGATTACGGAGATTTGGCCAAGGCGGCAAGTTGTCTCCACGCTTCATCGGGCCTTTCCAGGTCCTCAGTAGGATTGGCGAGGTGGCTTATCGCCTGGCTCTGCCACCTCAATTGCACCGGGTGCATGACGTCTTCCACGTATCTCAGCTGAGGAGGTACGTGCACGACCCGACGCACATCATTGACCATGGGGAGCTAGACGTGGATGATGGGACAACTTTTGCGGAGGTCCCAGTGGAGATAGAGGATCGACAGGAGAGGGTCCTACGTGGGCGATCGATTCCTCTTGTGCGCATCAGATGGCAGCACGGGAACCTCCAGGAGAGCACATGGGAGCGGAAGGATCAGATGCGTGCTCAGTACCCACTTTTGTTTCCCTAGTTTATGTTGTATCTTTACGGGGACGTAAATCCCTGAGGTGGGAGTAATGTAAAGACTTGTAAATTTCAAGGAAATTTTTTTCTTAATTTTCTTTGGAATTTTACAAGAGCGTAGTTTCTGATGGCACCTGATTCCGAGGCCCGGTGTGCCCGGAATCATTTTCCGAAGTTTGGATCAGGTACGTTCAGTGAACGGACGAGCGGGTTTTTCTAACTTTTGAACCGGTGCCCGGAATCGAATTCCGAGGGCACCGATGAAATCGCAGCGCCGGTATTCGCTTAGAAACACCTCTTTCGGAGTTGCGTTTGTTCGGGTGTGGTTTTTAATTTTCGGGCTTAAAGTTAAGAAATAAAATAATTTTACGACAACTTTATTTTATTTCACTTAAGCCACTTGGAAGCCACTTGAAGCCACTTAAAAGCGGCTTAAACTGAGTTGATCTTGATAGGATGCTATCCAGAAAATATCCTACACCCTCGGTAGGATATTTGTGAGGTGGAGCCCACACGAGCCCCGCCGTTTCTTTCCGCTAAGTAACGCACCCACGAAAACCCGTCATTATGAAAGTCAACTGACGCGTTTTCTTAATTTCTTAACAGACCATTTAATTGGGCGATTTATTTCATAAATTAAATGAGCTGTTTCTTTCGTTGAATTAATTCAACGAATTGATGGGTCGTTACTTACCCTTTTTCGTGTGTTGGCATAATAATAAAATAAGACCAACCAGTCTTTTGAAAGTTTGTGCGTCGAGAGGTTTTGATAGAATCCTCGTACCTTCTTTCTCCTTCGCGAAGAACGCGAAGAACGCGAAGAACGTGAAGAACGCCGTCATCTGCGGAAATCGACGACGCTCCAATCCGAGACGTTCTTCCCCGCCCCGATCTCCGATCACCAACCGTTTGAGGTGAGTGATCTCGAGTTTCTTCTAAAAGTTCTTTGTGGTTTAAAACGAAACACAGATTTAATTATTTATAATTAAAATCTGTAGTTTCTTGGTCCGTCGAGTTCATCGATGCTACGTCGGATTCTGCGACGACGCAATGCCCTTCCGCGACGACGCGACGATCTCCACCTTCCACGACGAGCAATTCTGCGAAGAACGCTCACGCGCGACGACTACGAGGTAGGGATTTTATTTTTTGGAATTACCCCTTTTTATTATTCCCGTAAATGTTTCTTTAAAAAGTTAAAGAACCGGATTTGTGAAAAATTTTAAATTTATTAAAATTGTTGTTTCCTGTGTGGAATAAAAATTCTCCGGTTGTTTATATCTAACGCGGAGGGTGCGGGCCAAACAAACACGGCCCGACGACCCTCCGCCGTTCTTCGTTGTTATGCGGATTTGACGGGCGGCAACGAAACGTGCCGCAACAGAGGTTTGATGATTCCACAGTGAAGAACGAGTCCCGAGAGGAGCAATGACGTAGACGGGAAGAAAAGCGGGCCACCGGAGCGACTCCGGCGGCCCGCGGAAGCCGGCGGCGGCGCGGGTCGCCCGGAGGCGGCGGCGCCCGGCGCGCCGCCAGACGAGACCGCCGCGGCACCGGCCGCGGCGGCGGCGCTCGCGGGACGCGGCTGAAGCCGCGTCCGGCCACCAGGGAGACACACCGCGGGTGTCGCGGGGGTGTCACGCGGGGGCGGAGGCTCCCCCCCCGCGTCACTTGGGATGCGGCTTCAGCCGCGTCCGACTATCTGGCTGACACCCCGTGGGTGCCGCGGGGGTGTCACGCGGGGCGGCGGCTCCCCCCGCGTCGGCCGCTCGGCCGCTCGGCCGAGCCGGTCCGGGCTGGCCGAGCCAGACCGGTCGGACCGGGGTGGACCGGGTTCGGCCGACCCAGGTGGGGGTCGGGCCGGGTCGGCCCGGGCCCGGACCCCCCGTCTTCGGACGGTTTTCGTTCAAATGGCCGTATCTTGAGCTACGAGCCTCCAAACGACTCGCCGTCAGCGGCAACACGATCCTTGGATCGAGACGGTCGTTTTGGTATATCTCACTCAAGGTTTCGGAATACTTTGAGTTCGGCCGGGTTGGTTCATACACGAAACCAATCGGGCCTTCGGATTAGAAACGCTCAAATCTTGAGCTACGAACGTCCGATTGACGTGCCGTCAGCTTCGTTGAATTCCTCTAAGTGATACGGATCTTTTAGATCACTCCGCCTGAGGTTTGGACGCAGGTGGAGTATGTTCGGGTTGGTTTTTCCTTAAAAAACCAACCGGGCCCCTGGGACGAAAAAGCCAATAACTCTCAGACCGAGTGTCCGATTGACGCGCCGTCTGCGACGTTGAGTTCCTGTCAATGATACGGAACTTTTGGATACATCAACTTCGGACTTTGTGTCAGTTGATGTATCAGCCTCTCTGCTCGTGGAGCGGACCCTCCCGAACGAGCTTGCTGTGTGCGGGAACCCTAGTGCTGGCTGCGACTGCTACTTCGACAGCGACGACTGTACATAGATCCTCAGTGGACTGCAACGACGACTGTGCAGAGATACTCAGTGGACTGCGGCGACGACTGTGCAAAGATCCTCAGTGGACTGCGACGACTACCGCACTCAGCGATCCTACGTGGATCAGTGCTACAGGTCCTGTGTGGGCCCGATCCTGTGTGGGTTCGATCCTGTGTGGGTCAGCGCTCAGCGGTTCTGTGTGAGCCAGCGCCTACAGGTCCTGTGTGGGCCCAATCCTGTGTGGGTCATTGCGGGGGTTAGTTACCTGTAGAGACCCGAAGCCTGACGTACATAGACTTTACATTACTTTTGCGGAATACTTATTACATAACAAAAACACACACACAAGGATCGTAATAGTTTAGTATCTTTGGAAACTCGGAATATAATCTTCTAATCCTGGTGAAATATCTTCAACATCTCCCATAAAGATCTTCCTTTTTTTATATACCTAAAACCTTTCTTTATATCCTGGGGAAAAGTAAACATAAAAGGGTGAGCTCAAATGCTCAGTAAGTGTAAACAAAATAAATGTCATTCACATCATATACATAAGAACATAACTTTTGGAAATCGTAACCAGCAAAAGAAATAATAATTTCATAACATGGGATAAATCATAGTAGTGAAAGGTAAACCCCAATAATCATAACTTAAAACATGAAACTTTGTGGAATACACACATAATCATAAAGAATCATTTCTTTTTAGTCAAGACTCATTGTCAAGACTATCTTAGTGGACAAAGTCCCTTTCTGAACCGAGTCACCCTCGTTTCAGTCCTGTTTCACTGAACCGGTATAACCTACCATTCCAGCCATGTCTATCTCATGAGATATAAAATCTTTACCCAATGTATTGGAGGGAGATATAGGTCCCACCCATCTCATAATGATACCATTCTTATGTGTTCCACAAAATCATAAATCATACATCAGTGCATAACCCATGTAATACAAATGGGAATCTTAAACATCATGACATCATAAAACAATTCATATAAAATAAATGAATTCATAAAAATATTTCCATCACAACATAATCAAATCAATGTAATAATAGGGATAAAAACAGAACCCTTTATTATCTTAGATGGAAAATAATTTTGATAAAACACTTGAACTCCATTCTTGAGGAAAATATCCTTTCTACTTCAAAAACACTTTTCATTTCTTAACATGTCATAAAATTATAACTAAAATAAGTTGATTAAAAATAAACTTGAAAACTTATAAGGGAATATTCTTGGAAATAATGCTTTAAAAATCCATTCATGTTGTATAAGTTAAAAGAAAACATTCTTCTCGTACTTTTGTCGGAAAAGTCAAAAAGTACCTTGTACGAAAAACGACAAAAGATTCCTTTCATATCTTTTACTAAAAACTCACCGAAGGGTAAAATTGGATATAAACTATTGTATAAGGATATAAATATTACATATTTAGGAAACATGGATGTGTATGATAAAATACACCCCAGTAAATACCAAAGTATAAACAATCTCGGATAAAAATGAGATTGTGATATTTCCCTTACCTTAGGTCCGATATGCTTCGTAAGTGTCCGAACCTCCTGTATAATGATTTAAATAATGTCATTGACTTATTCCATAATCATACTCATTGTTATGATATCATATATGGTTCACTTATGACTTTATATTACCCGTTTTTTTGTAAATTCTATGTTAAAGAGCATTTTGGGTAAAATTGTTTCATTTTTCATCCGTGTTTTGACTTGTAATTATTCATATGATTTATTAGATCATAATTACTTAATTCCAGAATATAAAACATGATTTATATATAATATATATTCAGAATATACATATATATAATAAATTAGTAAATGGAAAGAAATACACCGTTCATGGAGACGGTATGCCATACGTACACATGAACGCTGTTTTCGTTTCCTTATTGAGTTGAATGGAATTAAGTAGATGACATACATATATACACACATAAATACAGTAGCTTTATAATGTTATATATTTCATTTTTATTGCTTATATATACTTTATAATCATTCTTAAATGGTTAACATGGAGAATGAATCTCATCGCGTCGTGGAGATGGTAGTCCGTACGTACGCACGAGCGATGATATCATTTCCATAATTATTGAATTGAATTGGAGTGGATGATAAAATATATCAGAATCATTATGATGTTATAATAACTATGTATAGTTATTCTTTACACCATAATACCCATCCATGTAAGGTGTTGGTGGAAAAACAGATTAAACCACGGCGTGGAGACGGTATTCCGTACGTACGCACGCGCGGTGATTTCGTTTTCCGTAGGATGGATAGATGATGAAATAAGGTTGTTTCATACATATAATAACATATAAGTATATGAGTGATACTGATGTTATTACTTCATAATGAAACAACCTAAGAAGAAGAAGTGGAAGAATAAATAAAGATGAAAGAATCGGTAACGGACATTACCTCTTCTTTGAAGTGCTTCTTTGAGACCTCCTTTTAGGGAACTAAAATGGGTCTTTGAAGAAGACCAGAACCTCTAGGATGTTTCTAGGGAAGTTTAGAGAAGAAATTGTCAGGTGTTGGCCGAGCTTGAAGGCTCAAAGTGGTGTGAGGAAGAGAGGGAGGAGGTTCCCTTTTATAAGGGAGGAGAGGGGCACCTTTGGAATAACTAAAAATATTATTTTATTATAAAGTCAAGTTCGGTTTTAAATAGCTCCAAATTGATATATTTAGAAGCTAAGGTGGGTATGGGTCGAAATCCTCTCATCAAATAGTATTTATACAAGTTTAGGTTCCTATTTTAACATTATCATTTAGATTTAACATTAAGTTAAATAATTTTACTTTTACCATGTCTTCTTGTGTTCTTATACTATAAGGTTAATAAACTTACTATAAATAGCCAAAAGAACCCCAAGTTGTTTATTATTAATATATATAACCTTATATAAGTCATTTTACCGAACCTTATATTTTTAGGAATAAAATAACAATTACCAATATAATATTTGTTTTAAAAACTATTTTATGTCAATTTTGACACTATTTAGTAATTGATTTTTGTGAAAATCATAACAGAATTATTAGTTCCAACCAAGTTAATTAAATCAATACTAACATGTCATATTAACCTATAAAATTAGTGGGATACATAAAAAGTCTCAAATTTCATTTATTTTGGTGTTTATAACATCAATTATGTCAATATTTCATTAATAAGATAATTACTGCATCATCATTGTGTCATAAATAAATTAAATTATTTAATGTCTAAAAATTACAAATAAAATACCATTATGTAGGAAATATTTTTAGCTTTCTAATGAATATTTATAGTCGAATTTATCTTATGTATAACCCCATATTAAAAATGTTTTAGTAAATAAACTTTGATTTTAACTCTTTTAACCCTTCTTTAAATAAATTAATAATAAATGTCCTAATCTAATCCAAGTGGGCCTAAATGGTCATATTTTATTCCTAAGCTTGTTTTTGGTCGAATTAAACTTATCCAATAGAATTTGGACATGTTTTAGGGTTATAATAATATCATTTTTACCCTTAATTACCCTATTTACTTTTAACCGTGGTAAAAAAAAGTAAAAAGTTACTATTCACCAAAAAATTATTTTCATCTCATTGAACCACATTTTACTTACTGACATCAACCGTGTCTCTCGGATTTTTGAAATTCCACTCACAGAAGTGGTAAAATTAAGTTTTATGAACAATTCAGTTTTTTAACTACCCCTTAGTGGTTTCACTATTCATCAAAAATTGAAAGTTTTCAGAAAAATACCAAAAATTAGGCCTAAGCTATATTTGATATTATGAACTCAAAAATGATTTCTATTTTACCAAATTCAAAACATATCATTTGCATTAATTAATTTAAAAATTAATTCTCGTCGTCAAAACAAAAGGCGTGTTTTTAAGAGATAATAACTATCAAAAGATTGACACTTGTTTATAACTGGTTTAAATGTAAAATTACATCCAATGAACAACATTGTATTAAATTGTAAAAATATATTCTAAATATAATTTAAAACCACTAAAATTAATAATTTATCACTATTAATTATTTCGATTAAAAATTTGTTTTTAATTAAAATTTAGTAATTTCCACTATTCATCAAAATATGAAAGTTATCCGAAAATTACCAAAATTTCACCCTAAGCTAATTTCAATATTCTGAATCCAAAAATGAAGTCAATTTTGAAAAATAAAATTTACAAAATTTCATAAAGTGGTTATTACTATTCATAACGGCTAGTTTTAATAAAATTTTAATAGCCTATCGTTGTTTAGTGAAACTCGGTATTGCGTACTACACACGCTATCAAGGAAGGTCGTGATTGCGTGTAATGAAAGGCAAGTCAAGGATGCGTGTTGTGCAAGATCCTTTTGGTGTAGCGTACAACACAAGACATTAATGAAATTAAAAAGAATATTTTTCATAAAATCTCGGGGTGTTACATTCTACCCCCCTTAAAATGAATTTCGCCCTCGAAATTCGTTGGGGTTATAAATGGTTTACTACTTGAAATTTTCTTTAATAGAAACCCACATCGTAAAAAGGAATACCAAAACCAATCTTTAAAAACAAAAGTATGAAACGTAACGGTTACCCAAATAAACTAATCATTGGGTTTCCACATAGGTGAAAATATGGATATGGAAGAAAAATCTAACCATCATGTTCTAAGGGAGAGTGGTAGAGAACATGGATATGGAAAAGCCAACGATCACAAATCCATAAATTTGTGACGATCTAAGGTACCATCTGATTAATCAGATATAAGAGCACTAGGATAACATTTTTGGTTTTCAAGTTCGTTTCCCTAAAGTTGAAGAATTTGAATTAGAATAAATACATACTTTATTTTGGTACAATCTCACTGTTGTTCGTGCCTTGAACAATTTCTATTTCATCTCTTAAATAAATGAAGTTGAATTTGTTATTCGTGAAGTGTTAGCAGATCATGTGATAGAATGACGGGTCATTCCATCTGTCTCAAACAAAAGGTTAGCAAAAGTTATTAAATATACATAAGTCATTCTATAGTGAGATTAATCATATATGGTTCCTAAAATGGACTTATACTTCATATATCATACTGTTTAATATAATAAAACTAGTTTCTACTAAACAGGGACTTCTTGTAGGCCAGTGGTAGGCGATAAAGGCCAGTCGCACTTCGGTTGCGGGTTTGATTCCCACAGCCTTGTCCGACACGATGGCCCGTCGCCCGTCCTGCAGGTTGTCCTTTTTCTAAAGCTATATTACTATAACATCCCATCAATAATATCAAAAAACATTTTATCCTAACTTATGTCCAACATAATCCATTCTAATCTTTAGGCTTATCTAAAATACTTCGGTCCAAGCTCATAGTATAAAGAAAATGATTACTTGAAATGTCACAGAACAATCACGTGAATGCCATCATTTATCCCCCATATATCATAAGATATATCTTGTTGGTCAAATTACAAACATGTGAATACCTTAATCATGTATTCTCTTGAAGAATGAATACCCATTGAACCTTAGTGAAAACATGAATGCTGACAAAAGTTAACTCTTTCCACATACCAAAATCCAAAAATTCTATATACTCAAACCATGATATCACTTAGTCCTTATATCAATCATGAGCTCATGAATAATGTCAAATATATCATTTTCTCGTTTTCCCTTCATTATGCGCATATCATTCTTTTTCCAAAAATATCTCAATCACTTTCCATGGTTACTGGTACCATAAAATTATTGAAAACCACAATAGACCAATACATAAATATTCCAATACTCCATGATACAACATTATTTTGGAATCCCATTACATAAACACTTAATCATTCCACCACATCGTTGTCATATTCAACATCTCCAATAGTGATCGCATGTGACTTCCCTTTGTCCTTTGCCTTAAGCGGTTGCTCATGTCGATCATCACTAACCCTTGGATTAGGGCATTTATTAGCATAATGCCCCATTTCCTTTCACTTGAAGCATTGAAGTGTTGGTGGTGCGTTCTCTGCAGTGTTTGCTTTATTCACATAATTAGAAACCCTTTTTCCATTACTTCGACACTCAGCTGCTCGATGACCTTCTTTTCCACACTTAAAACATTTTCTAGTCCCTTTAAGACAATCTCCACCATGCTTCTTTCCACACTTTGTGCATAAGGAAACATTCATCTTCTTTTCACCATTATTCTGAGATTTCTCCTTGAATTCCATCTTTCGTTTCTTGTCAAAACCATGAGATGGATATGTAACACCAAATTCCATTTCTACCTTGATAGAACAACACACAATTTTTCATAGCTACTGAAGTCTCTTATAGCTAATGCCCTTCGAAGACTTGGTTTTAAGCCACTGAAAAATCGATCAACTTTACTTTCAGGTTGGATGATAATGCCAGATGCATACCTTGCAAGTCTTGTAAAATTCGCTTCGTATATACAAACAGATTCATCATCCTTCTGCTTCAGCTCAAGAAACTCCTTTTCCATCTTTGTTCGAAGAATACGAGGGAAGTACTTACTGAAAAACAAGTTCTTGAACTCATCCCATTCCATGGACTCAATTTCATCTCTTGGCCTCATATTCTTGATAAGATTCCACCATTGATCAGCTTCACCTTCCAAACGATATACTTCTAAGTTGAGTTTATCATGTTCAGAACATTGAAGAACTGAAAATATCTTTTCAGTGGTACTGATCCATTGTTCAGCAACAAGTTGATCGGAAGTCCCACTGAAATAAGGTGGATGTTGCCTCATGAAGGAATCAATAGAATATTGTTCCCTTCTCTGCTCATTTGGAAGTCCAGAATGATTCATAGCTTGTGTAAGTATAGCAATAAGATTTTGCACTCCATCTCCCATAACATTTTTTTGTTCAGGAGGACAATCATTGCATTTTCCATTGCATTGATCAACACGATTCCTTCGGGTTCCAGCCATCGTCTAAAACCCAAAAAGAATAGTGTGAGAGGCAAAAATCATTCTAGGGAAAACAACATTATAAAGGGGGAGTATCCTCAATATCTAACTTCTTAGTTTAAATTCTATGATCGTTACCATAGTTCTAGGACTTTATCTTATACGTATAATTATCCTTAGGGACATCCCTAGACATACCTTATAAATATCTCTAGGGATCTCACTAACGCTTTTGCATCCTAGTTTCCAAAGGTTGACTAAACCTTTCCTCTGATACCAACTGTAGAGACCCGAAGCCTGACGTACATAGACTTTACATTACTTTTGCGGAATACTTATTACATAACAAAAACACACACACAAGGATCGTAATAGTTTAGTGTCTTTGGAAACTCGGAATATAATCTTCTAATCCTGGTGAAATATCTTCAACATCTCCCATAAAGATCTTCCTTTTTTTTATACCTAAAACCTTTCTTTATATCCTGGGGAAAAGTAAACATAAAAGGGTGAGCTCAAATGCCCAGTAAGGGTAAACAAAATAAATGTCATTCACATCATATACATAAGAACATAACTTTTGGAAATCGTAACGAGCAAAAGAAATGATAATTTCATAACATGGGATAAATCATAGTAGTGAAAGGTAAACCCCAATAATCATAACTTAAAACATGAAACTTTGTGGCATACACACATAATCATAAAGAATCATTTCTTGTTAGTCAAGACTCATTGCCAAGACTATCTTAGGGGACAAAGTCCCTTTCTAAACCGAGTCACCCTCGTTTCAGTCCTGTTTCACTGAACCGGTATAACCTACCATTCCAGCCATGTCTATCTCATGAGATATAAAATCTTTACCCAATGCATTGGAGAGAGATATAGGTCCCACCCATCTCATAATGATACCATTCTTATGTGTGCCACAAAATCATAAATCATACATAATTGCATAACCCATGTAATACAAATGGGAATCTTAAACATCATGACATCATAAAACAATTCATATAAAATAAAGGAATTCATAAAAATATTTCCATCACAACATAATCAAATCAATGTAATAATAGGGATAAAAACAGAACCCTTTATTATCTTAGATGGAAAATAATTTTGATAAAACACTTGAACTCCATTCTTGAGGAAAATATCCTTTCTACTTCAAAAACACTTTTCATTTCTTAACATGTCATAAAATTATAACTAAAATAAGTTGATTAAAAATAAACTTGAAAACTTATAAGGGAAGATTCTTGGAAATAATGCTTTAAAAATCCATTCATGTCATATAAGTTAAAAGAAAACATTCTTCTCGTACTTTTGTCGGAAAAGTCAAAAAGTACCTTATACGAAAAACGACAAAAGATTCCTTTCATATCTTTTACTAAAAACTCACCGAAGGGTAAAATTGGATATAAACTATTGTATAAGGATATAAATATTACATATTGAGGAAACATGGATGTGGATGATAAAATACACCCCAGTAAATACCAAAGTATAAACAATCTCGGATAAAAATGAGATTGTGATATTTCCCTTACCTTAGGTCCGATATGCTTCGTAAGTGTCCGAACATCCTGTATAATGATTTAAATAATGTCATTGACTTATTACAGAATCATAATCATTGTTATGATATCATATATGGTTCACTTATGACTTTATATTACCCGTTTTTTTGTAAATTCTATGTTAAAGAGCATTTTGGGTAAAATTGTTTCATTTGTCATCCGTGTTTTGACTTGTAATTATTAATATGATTTCTTAGATCATAATTACTAAATTACAGAATATAAAACATGATTTATATATAATATATATTCAGAATATAAATATATATAATAAATTAGTAAATGGAAAGAAATACACCGTTCATGGAGACGGTAGGCCGTACGTACGCATGAACGCTGTTTTCGTTTCCTTATTGAGTTGAATGGAATTAAGTAGATGACATACATATATACACACATAAATCCAGTAGCTTTATAATGTCATATATTTCATTTTTATTGCTTATATATACTTTATAATCATTCTTAAATGGTTAACATGGAGAATGAATCTCATCGCGTCGTGGAGACAAAAGTCCGTACGTACGCACGAGCGATGATATCATTTCCATAATTATTGAATTGAATTGGAGTGGATGATACAATATATCATAATCATTATGATGTTATAATAACTATTTATAGTTATTCTTTACACCATAATACCCATCCATGTAAGGTGTTGGTGGAAAAACAGATTACACCACGGCGTGGAGACGGTATTCCGTACGTACGCACGCGCGGTGATTTCGTTTTACGTAGGATGGATAGATGATGAAATAGGGTTGTTTCATACATATAATAACATATCAGTATATGAGTGATACTGATGTTATTACTTCATAATGAAACAACCTAAGAAGAAGAAGTGGAAGAAGAAATAAAGATGAAAGAATCGGTAACGGACATTACCTCTTCTTTGAAGTGCTTCTTTGAGACCTCCTTTTAGGGCACTAAAATGGGTCTTTGAAGAAGAAAATAATCTCTAAGATGTTTCTAGGGAAGTGGATAGAAGAAGTTGGCAGGGTTTGGCCGATCTTGAAGGCTCAAAGTGGTGTGAGGAAGAGAGGGAGGAGGTGCCCTTTTATAAGGGAGGAGAGGGGCACCTTTGGAATAACTAAAAATATTATTTTATTATAAAGTAAAGTTCGGTTTTAAATAGCTCCAAATTGATATATTTCGAAGCTAAGGTGGGGATGGGTCGAAATCCTCTCATCCAATAGAATTTAGACAATTTTAGGTTCCTATTTTAACCTTATCATTTAGATTTAACATTAAGTTAAAAAATTTACTTTTACCATGTCTTCTTGTGTTCTTATACTATAAGGTTAATAAACTTACTATAAGCAGCCAAAATAACCCCAAGTTGTTTATTATTGATATATATAACCTTATATAAGTCATTTGGACGAACCTTATATTTTTATGAATAAAATAACAATTACCAATATAATATTTGTTTTAAAAACTATTTTATGTCAATTTTGACACTATTTAGTAATTGATTTTTTTGAAAATCATAACAGAATTATTAGTTCGAACCATGTTAATTAAATCAATACTAACATGTCATATTAACCTAGAAAATTAGTGGGATTCATAAAAAGTCTCAAATTTCATTTATTTTGGTGTTTATAACATCAATTATGTCAATATTTAATTAATAAGATAATTACTGCATCATCATTGTGTCATAAATAAATTAAATTATTTAATGTTTAAAAATTACAAATAAAATACCATTATGTAGGAAATCCTTTTATATTTCTAATGAATATTTTTAGTCGAATTTATCTTATTTATAACCCCATATTAAAAATGTTTTAGTAAATAAACTTTGATTTTAACTCTTTTAACCCTTCTTTAAATAAATTAATAATAAATGTCCTAATCTAATCCAAGTGGGCCTAAATGGTCATATTTTATTCCTAAGCTTGTTTTTGGTCTAATTACACTTATACAATAGAATTTGGACATGTTTTAGGGTAATAATAATATCATTTTTACGCTTAATTACCCTATTTACTTTTAACTGTGGTAAAAAAAAGTAAAAAGTTACTATTCACCAAAAAATTATTTTCATCTCATTGAACCACATTTTAATTACTGAAATCTACCGTGTCTCTTGGATTTTTTGAAATTCCACTCACAGAAGCGGTAAAATTTAGTTTTATGAACAATTCAGTTTTTTAACTACCACTTAGTGGTTTCACTATTCATCAAAAATTGAATGTTTTCAGAAAAATACCAAAAATTAGGCCTAAGCTATATTTGATATTATGAACTCAAAAATTATTTCTATTTTACCAAATTCAAAACATATCAGTTGCATTAATTAATTTAAAAATTAATTTCCGTCGTCTAAACAAAAGGCATGTTTTTAAGAGATAATAACTATCAAAAGATTGACACTTGTTTATAACTGGTTTAAATGTGAAATTACATACAATGAACAACATTGTATTAAATTGTAAAAATATATTCTAAATATAATTTAAAACCACTAAAATTAATAATTTATCACTATTAATTATTTCGATTGAAAAAGTTGTTTTTAATTAAAATTTAGTAATTTCCACTATTCATCAAAATATGAAAGTTATCCGAAAATTACCAAAATTTCACCCTAAGCTAATTTCGATATTCCGAATCAAAATATGAAGTCAATTTTGAAAAATAAAATTTACAAAATTTCAAAAAGTGGTTATTACTATTCATAACGGGTAGTTTTAATAATATTTTAATAGCATATTGTTGTTTAGTGAAACTCGGTATTGCGTACTGTACACGCTATCAAGGAAGGTCGTGATTGCGTGTAATGAAAGGAAAGTCAAGGATGCGTGTTGTGCAAGCTCCTTTTGGTGTAGCGTACAACACAAGACATTAATGAAATTAAAAAGAATATTTTTCATAAAATCTCGGGGTGTTACATTACCTATCGATCCTTTGTGGTTCCGACGACTTAGATGGATTAGTGATCATCTTTATTGTCATTCGAAGAAGTATACCTATGTGAGATGAATCCGGTGTTACTCTCATTTGTGGATTGTGTTGAGCTATCCTGTGTGGATTTACTGTTTACTCTCCTTTGTGGATTGTGTTGTGCTATCCTATGTGGGTTTACGTTTGTTTTCCTGTGTGGACTAGGTTGTTCTTGGACTCGGACGTTGGAGCCGAATGGGAATTGATGACTTAGGTATATGTATGGGAATATACCTAAGCAATGTCGGTTGTTACTTCATGATTGTATCTTTCCTTTGTGGATTATCCTTTGTTGATTTCGGGAGACCTTCGGGGGTCTCGGGGTCCCTACTGAGTAGCTTATACTCACCCCTGCACGGGCTATGCCCGCCCTACGTTGTGTTGGTTGCAGACGACGGACAACACTGACCGTGGTGGAGGCGTGGGGAGCAGGACGGTACCTGGAGGTGGACCACTGGGCGGGACGTACTCGGAGCGATCAGGTGGACCCGAGGAGTAGTGGAGGCTATCTGTATCCACCCTTCAGGTGGGACTTCCAGAGGACGACTCGACGCTGCAGTTTTTTCTTTCAGTTGCAGTTTTTCCTTTCAGTTATACTTTACAGTTGGGCTTGTATTTCCGGGCCCTTTTACTTTCAGCACAGCTTGTACCATTTTTACTTAGTGTTTACTTTTCCGCTTGCTTACTCTGTGGTGCTTGTTTACTTTTCAAAGGAAATGACTTCCCTTTTTGTTGGGATTTACGCCTTGGTTCTAGTCGCCATCCCCTGGCCTATAGAAGGCGGGCTTGGGGTAGTCACGGCACGAGCCTCGAGGACGGGTTGTGACAGCGGCATTCATTTGTTCCACTGTGACAAAACCAGAACCGGTACTCGAAGAAACGTTAGTAGACCAGTATCTAGATGATACAATCTTCTTCTCAGGTCGACAATTCACTCTACCCTGATGCTCATCTCCTAATACCTGATGTAGATGATCGTTTGGGCCCAAATTGTCAGGTTCTTTTTCTGCCAATGCCTCTAAAGCATTCTGTTGATTGATATATAACATAAATTAAAATGATAAAATAATATAAGGAATTAAATTCAGTAAAAATAAAAGAAATTGAAATATACTTACAATCTCCTTCTCGGTGTCGAGATTTGGCACATTACCATCTTTCTTTTTCCGGCTTGTACAAAACAAAGTTGAGCGAGGAACGCGACCCTCAATATTAGATGCCTTTTTTGGAAAAAAACAAAGAAATAAATCAAAATTGGAAGTTAAAAAAATTACACAAAACAAAGCTAAATATTTTAAATGTTAAATTACCTGTGTCTTCTCATGATCTGGTAATGAAGTGTGTCCGCGAGTATAAATGTGTTTCATTGCACTCTTGTTTTTTTATTTCTATTTGATTTCTCCTATAAACAAATAATTATATAAATTCATTAACATAAATAAAACAAGTAATTTAAAATCGTTATTAAATAAATAAATGAATGTATATATAATTTTAACAAACACCTTAAATGATGAACTCTTCCAATAGTTGATCATCTCTTTATATTGTGATATTGGGCAATCTTGAATCACCGGTACTTCTTCAAGCTCTATACCAAATCTCTTTTTCCACCCAAGATATAAATCATACTTGTAGGCTCGCCACATTTCACCTAAATCCATTATCCTTGCAGCCTTTGCATTTTTTCCATTGGGAAAATTATATCGAAGCTTCAATGGACATAATATTTGTTAAGAAAATATTATAAATTTATATATATATATATATAAAAGGTGATTAACATTACTTACCCAAATCTCTGCCCAGGCTTTGTCCTTTATTTGTTGTCCAACTGCATTCCAACTTATTGGTTGAACCGGAATGATATTGCTGTGTCTAAGAAGTGTTCCCATAAAACTTTTTCATTCCATGCCATTTTTATTAATTATAGCATTTTCCTCATTGTAATCAACTATGATTTGCATGTTCTGATTCCAAACCTCACACATTTTTGTGCGGCCTCATCGTCTGGTAGAGGCTGGAGCTAATCATGAAACCAAAATAAATGAAAATAATATATATGAATTTATCATTAATCAGTAACAGTAATGTTTAAAAAAATACCAATAGATGGGGGATCTGCTGACCCCTGAAGTGTTGCGTCTGGAGGGGGGGCATCCTCCATGGTAGGTGAGTTATCTACAGGAGTACTATGTATAGTAGATGCAAAGTGTACTGATGGAGGCAGAAAACCCGATGGATAACCCTGTACAGATGAGGGTGGATATGGATATGGATATGGCGGTGGGATATATGGGGGCACAGTACCCTGTACAGTGGATGGTGGGAACGCAAACTGAGGGATGAGAGTCTGAGAACTACCATCCGATGTGGGTGCGGGCAAAAAGGGATACAGAAAAGGTGGGTATGGATAATATGGAGGTGGCATAATGGGAGGATGGCCTCCTGGTGTCTCAAGCGGCGTAGTAGTAGGCTGACCTGTAGAATTAGTACCCCCCGCCACAATATCATCCTCAGTGGCATAATCCAAGCATCTCCTCAACGATGCAGTCTAAAATAACATAGATGATAAAATAAAACGAACGATAACAAGATAAATAATATGAAAGACCATAATATTCAAACACAATTTGTACTTACATTGTTTCCAGGAGGAGACCTACATTTTTCATTTCTCAATATTCTTCTACTCCTTCTAGTATCATCATAATCAGACATTTTGACATCGAAATTTAAAAAAATATTCTCAAATAAATAGAAATAATGCAAAATGATAAATAATACAATTGTATCATAAAACAATGAGATACATTTTCATGTGTGATATTTATATTGATAAAATATCAAGACTTTTCTATGTTCAATATTTACTAGAGAAGTGGTTAAACATAAATTGGTGAGGCTATTAATAGTTTTATATTCGATAATGGTATAAAATATACTAGTTATTTTGATATCATGTATGAAAGTTAAAAAAACACATACAATATTGCGATAATATCAGGTAAATACTTACAAATGTTTCAACGCTATGTGGGGTCTGTGACAATTTCTGGTTCACAATCTATTCTAAAAATTGCATCATCTGTATCATCAAATGCAACATTTGAATAAATACCAACATGTTCATCCACAACATCATTGTCATCCATGCCTTCTTCAAAAATATGTCTAGGAATAGCATAAAAAATAACACCAAATTGTGGTTGTAACGGGTCACTTACATAAAACACCTGTTTAGCTTGTGACGCAAGAATATAATGTTCATCGGTACGAAGCTGGCGATTCATATCAATCACTCAAAATCCACAGTTATCAATATGCATTCCTTGTCGTGTCATTGAATCAAACCACTTGCATTTCATCATTGCGACACGACCATGTGCATAGTAATCTAATAAAATGATTCTTTCAACAGCACCGTAATATGATATATTTTCTGATCGAGGCTGCCTGTCCGATGCACTCGCATAAAAATCTGTTGTGGTGCTTATCGTGACACCGTCATGATGTGTTGCCATTTTTTTTGCACAACTATTTATAACAAATTTATATCCATTGACAACCATTGACTTACAATCACGCAACACATCGTTTGGACCAAAGGAAAATGCTTTTATTTCATCTGATACTTCAATCATTGGTAGAGTTAAAACCTAAAAGATACCAACATAGAATATTAAACAGAGACATGTGATTATGTTATGAGAAGAAGAAAAAGAAATATATTACCTTTTACTTTAGCCAGGCAGCAAATTCTTTGCTGTGCAACAGTTCCTTCCTCTTAATAGATAGAGAGCGATGTCTCTTTTTTATAATTTCAAAATGTTCTCTACAGATATGAAAGCATTAAAATGTCACAATATATAAAGAAATCACACAATGCAAAAAATACATATTTATTAGTTTACTTACTTCATATAATAATCAAGCACACCACAGTTGAATAATACTGTGCGATGTGCCATTTCCCACTCTTCCCTGCTTAAAGTACACAACGAGTATGATCCAGATATCCCCCCTGTTTGGGGAATTAAAGGAAATTTAGGCTCAATGGGATCATATTGCTCATCTTCAGTTCTCATTAGTCGATTAGACCTCGTAGTGACGTTAGCTAGGTATGATGAACAGAAATCCATGCATTCTTGTGCTAAATAGCATTTCACAATAGAGCCTTCAGGATGATATTTATTTCTCACATAAGATTTCAATGTAAAAATCATTCTTTCGGTAGGATACATCCACCGACTCGAAACAGGACCACCAAAGAGAAATTCCATGGGAAGATGCACAGTCAAATGTAACATAATTTTGAAAAAAGACGGTGGGAAAATTTTCTCCAAGTCGCAAAGAATAATCGGTGCATCTCTCGGCAATTTCTGAACAACACTTCTGCTCAATATTTTGGCACAAAGATCTCGATAAAATTGACATAACCTAATCACCACAACTCTAAAATTATGTGAAAGTAAATGACGAATGGCAATGGGAATCAACTCATGTAACAAGACATGGTAATCATGGGTTTTAAGAGATTTGAGTTTCACATCTTGTGTGTTCACCCTTTTCAAAATATTACTTGAATAACAATCCGGAACCTTCAAACTTTCCAAGACATGATGGAATTGTTTTTTCTCCACATTTTTCATCGAATAACAGGAAACAGGGACTTTCCACTTATTTTGACCAATTAACTCAGGATGAAGTCTTGCTCTTATACCCCAATCCATCAAATCACGACGACACCGCAAATCGTCTTTTGTTTTGCCTTTGAAATTTAAAATAGTAGCAAGTAACATCTCACAAATGTTTTTCTCGATATGCATTACATCCAAACAATGACGTATTAAATTCGATGACCAATACGGCAACTCAATGAATATTATTTTCTTTCTCCAATTGCTGTTGGAATTTGAATTAACATGCTTTAGCTTTCTGATATTTGATTGAATTTTGCCGAGAACATAATTCAAATCATCAAGTTATTTAACAATATCAGTCCCTGACATTCGTTGAGGTGTCTCATCTGTCTCGATGGAATTATCGAACTATCTCCAATTTTTCCTGTATGGATGATCCATTGGTAGAAAACGTCGATGCCCTATGAAGCTGTAAGTTCATCGAAACTTTAATCTTCGGAAACGTGTATTTTTCATACAAATAGGACAGGATAATTTCCCTTTAGTACTCCAACCAGACATCATTACATAGGAAGGGAAATCATTTATCGTCCATAATAAAGCTACACGGAACATAAAGTACTCCTTTCTGAATGCATCATACGCTTGTGCACTAACAATCCAAAGCTCATTTAACTCCTCTATTAATGGCTGCAAGTATATATCAATATCATTTCCAGGATCACTGGGTCCAGATATCAATATACTCAGGATAGTGCACGACTTCTTCATACACATCCATGAAGGAAAGTTATAAATGTGAATGAAAACAGGCCAAGTACTGTGTGAAGTATGCATTTGGCGAAATGGGTTGAAACCATCACAGGATAATCCCAATCTAACATTTCGTGGGTCGGCTGCAAAATCAGGATGTAACCTTTCAAATTTCTTCCAAGCCAATACATCTGCAAGATGCACTATTTCATCGTTATCCTTATTTCTTTCATCTACATGCCATCTCATATTCTTTGCCATTTGTTCTGACATAATTTTTTTTTGAATCCTGGGAATTAAAGGGAAGTGCCACATCACTTTCTGTGGTATGAAATATTGAGATCCGCCTTTATTAGTCTTCCACCTTGATGTGCCACACTGTTTGCACTGACTCAAGTCTGCATTCTCCTTCCAGAACAAACAACAGTCTTTGAGACAAGAATGAATCTTAATAGATGAAAATCCAAATTTGTCAACCAACTTTGATGCCATGTAATCATTTTCTGGAATACATGCATCATCAGGCAGTAAATCCTTAATAAATGTAAGGAGATAGTTGACCGCAGTATTACTAAATCCATACATTGTTTTCCCATGATATAATCGCATTAAAAACTCAAGTTTGCTCATTTTTTCACATTCTTGATATACTGGGGTATTTGCATCTTCCATCAACTTTTTAACACTCTCAACGTCATCATCCTGATTAATAGATGAGAACTGTGTTCCAGTATTTATTTCCTCTAGCACTGGTCTACATGAGGAGCTAGCTTCAGAAAAAAAATGAAACCGATCAGAAATCAAATTTTTCATACCAATCTTTTCCGCTGAATCGATGGCATTCAACACTTGAGCTTTTTCTCCATTGTGATACCACACATGATAATTTTTTTGGAAACCACTTTTAGTGATATGGTAACTCACTTCCTCATGAGTTAAACAAGGTCTTCCAACACAATCAAAACATGGGCATCGAATCAACCCACCATCTGAATCATTAGTGAATGCAATTTCCAAAAAATATTGTAACTCCTTCTGAAATTCATCAGTGATCCGATCAATGTTGTACATCCAGTATCTATCCATCCTGAGGCAGATAAACATACATTAGATAAATAATCTAGAAAATGACTTAACATTATATGTATTGTTTCAAAAGATATTAAGTAATCATCAATATTGACTTTTTATAACTCAACCACCATTATCTAAAGTATTGTTTTCCCTTCCAATGAAAAAGCTATTAATCAATGTTATAACAGGGTTCCATGCCCTATCTTTTATGGATGGATACTCCAGGTATAATCAGACATGGATGGCCCCCAAGGATGTAGAGTCTCCCATAATTATGGTTCCATATGGGAATTTCTACTTTTAATTGATTATCATGGGATAGAATAAGTCATAATCCAGTTATCAACTGTCCATGCACCACATCTTCAAGCCAATTATCATGAAATTTGTGGAATGCTACTAGGATTATTTGGTGGAAAAATCCTACCATATTTGGATCATCTCAAGGATCTTGAGAAATTGTTTATCTTCCTATATTTCATACAATTTAAGATAAACTCCCTGAAGTTCAAATTCAGGGTTACCTCTATTAGGTTTCTCCACTTTACTACAAGATATATGGTCATCGAGATTGACCCAGAGATGATCAAGTCCATCAATCAGATTCCTCCCCCATGGAATCTCTAAGAGTTGTGGGCCTCCAAGGTCTATTAACCTATATAAACTGATTTAATGTGAATCTAGTTGGATAGTGTAAGATCCTCTAGTGTCCAATGAATAAAAAATATTATCAAATTGACCCTTAATAGAAACATCAATATCTATGTTTGAAACATCACGAATAAGAGAATCAACGAGAGGATTGTTGGGTCGGAGGTGATGGCAAGAGGGGGGTGAATTGCCTTTTAAAAATAATTAACAAATTAAAAGTCAAATATCAAAGTGCAGCGGAAATAAAGAAGCAATCACACAAGAACTTGATAACGGAGTTCGGCCAAAACCCGGCCTACGTCTCCGCTCCCAACTCAACCGTTGAGAGATTCCTACCGCTTGCTTTTCAATGGTTGTAGCAAGAAACCCACTAGGCTTTGAGGTAGCACTAGGACCTATTACAGCTTGCTTTTGTGGTTTAGCAAGAACCCACTTGCTTTTAATGGTTTAGCAAGAACCCACTAGTCTTTTTACGGGTGAAGACTAGCTCACCGAGACACAAGCCTTTTAAAGGAAAAGCTTGAGAAAACCTCTTCACACCTTAGTGGTGGTGTGAGAACCCAAAGAAGGGGAGATGAGAAAAGAGTTGGGGTTTGTAGGCACAAACCCAATTTTAAAGCTCAAAAAGAGATAAACAATAAAACCCGTAATGGAGAAGCCTTGGGCGCCTTTGATTGATTGATGATGTTTGAGGGCCGCTTCCAAGCTTCTATGGAGGTGCTCTTGGATGTGGAAGTTGTTGGAGCACTTTGGGTTCCCTTGGAACAATCCGTCGGAGCTTCGCCAAAGATGTAAAAATGTGTCCGGTGGCTTGTGTGTCGTTCCGGGGCTTCCTAGGCCTTTATTTATAGGCTAGGAACCTTCAAGTATCCGTTGGAGGGCTTTGGAGCCGTTGGAAAAGCCCTCGGAGCCGTTGGGAGGCTTTTGGAGTTGACTGGTCAAAGCCAACGGCTAGTTTGACCAGTGCTACCGGCTGGCCGGTGCCTTGGCAGTGGAGGAGAAGTCTGGTCCAGGGGCCACCGGTCGACCGGTACATCTCCACCGGCTGGCCGGTGCCTTGGTAGAGAAGAAGAGTCTTGATCCAGGCTCCACCGGTCGACCGGTGAGGAGCCACCGGCTGGCCGGTGGAAAGACAGTAGATTGCACTATTTGGGCTGGATGCCACAGGTCGACCGGTGGCAGAGCCACCGGTCGACCGGTGGGGAGGCAGTGGCTCAGCCTTGAGTCAGGGTGCCACCGGCTGGCCGGTGGTCAAGCCACCGGCTGACCGGTGGACTGAATTTCAGTCCACTTGAAGTCCATTCTTGGGCCAACTTCTTGGCAACCTTGTGCCTATCATCCACAACACTTAAACACAATGTTAAACACATATTAAAGTGATTGTGATCATGAAAATCAAAGAGTGTGGGGTACAACAATCTCCCCCTATTTTGATGATCACAATCACTTATCAAGCAATGTAAAAACTTAAATGAAATGCATGCCTAAATGATAAATTGAAAATAAATACTAAGCGTGATAAAAAAGATTCTCCCCCAATCAATCAAGAAATTTCTCCCCCTTTGTGATTATCAAAATAGCACGGGGCATAAAACTTGATTGAGGGAAAATCTTTTTTATCACGCTTAGTATTTATTTTCAATTTATCATTTAGGCATGCATTTCATTTAAGTTTTTACATTGCTTGATAAGTGATTGTGATCATCAAAATAGGGGGAGATTGTTGTACCCCACACTCTTTGATTTTCATGATCACAATCACTTTAATATGTGTTTAACATTGTGTTTAAGTGTTGTGGATGATAGGCACAAGGTTGCCAAGAAGTTGGCCCAAGAATGGACTTCAAGTGGACTGAAATTCAGTCCACCGGTCAGCCGGTGGCTTGACCACCGGCCAGCCGGTGGCACCCTGACTCAAGGCTGAGCCACTGCCTCCCCACCGGTCGACCGGTGGCTCTGCCACCGGTCGACCTGTGGCATCCAGCCCAAATAGTGCAATCTACTGTCTTTCCACCGGCCAGCCGGTGGCTCCTCACCGGTCGACCGGTGGAGCCTGGATCAAGACTCTTCTTCTCTACCAAGGCACCGGCCAGCCGGTGGAGATGTACCGGTCGACCGGTGGCCCCTGGACCAGACTTCTCCTCCACTGCCAAGGCACCGGCCAGCCGGTGGAGCTGTACCGGCCAGCCGGTAGCACTGGTCAAACTAGCCGTTGGCTTTGACCAGTCAACTCCAAAAGCCTCCCAACGGCTCCGAGGGCTTTTCCAACGGCTCCAAAGCCCTCCAACGGATACTTGAAGGTTCCTAGCCTATAAATAAAGGCCTAGGAAGCCCCGGAACGACACACAAGCCACCGGACACATTTTTACATCTTTGGCGAAGCTCCGACGGATTGTTCCAAGGGAACCCAAAGTGCTCCAACAACTTCCACATCCAAGAGCACCTCCATAGAAGCTTGGAAGCGGCCCTCAAACATCATCAATCAATCAAAGGCGCCCAAGGCTTCTCCATTACGGGTTTTATTGTTTATCTCTTTTTGAGCTTTAAAATTGGGTTTGTGCCTACAAACCCCAACTCTTTTCTCATCTCCCCTTCTTTGGGTTCTCACACCACCACTAAGGTGTGAAGAGGTTTTCTCAAGCTTTTCCTTTAAAAGGCTTGTGTCTCGGTGAGCTAGTCTTCACCCGTAAAAAGACTAGTGGGTTCTTGCTAAACCATTAAAAGCAAGTGGGTTCTTGCTAAACCACAAAAGCAAGCTGTAATAGGTCCTAGTGCTACCTCAAAGCCTAGTGGGTTTCTTGCTACAACCATTGAAAAGCAAGCGGTAGGAATCTCTCAACGGTTGAGTTGGGAGCGGAGACGTAGGTCGGGTTTTGGCCGAACTCCGTTATCAAGTTCTTGTGTGATTGCTTCTTTATTTCCGCTGCACTTTGATATTTGACTTTTAATTTGTTAATTATTTTTAAAAGGCAATTCACCCCCCTCTTGCCATCACCTCCGACCCAACATTTGGTATCAGAGGACGTATTTGAATAATTCCCTAACCGGTTTCAAATTAAAGATCCTTTTTGATGGCTTCTACCGCTTCAACCTCTTACGCCCCCGAAGGTTTTTCTTTGGATCGTGCTCCATTTTTTGATGGGACCGATTATACTTTTTGGAAAACCCGCATGTCAACATTTCTTAAAAGCATTGGCTATCCAATTTTTAAAATTGTTATGCATGGTTTTACCCTCACTTCTTTCGACGAATCTAAATGGACCCCCATAGACATTGCAAATTTTGAGCTTGATGGCAAAGCCATGAATGCTCTACATTGTGGGTTAGATCGTTATGTTTTTGATTGTATTTCTTCTTGCACATCTTCTCATGATATTTGGAAGCTTTTAGAACTAACCTATGAAGGTACTAGCGAAGCTCCAAAGCAAGAACCCGCTCAAAAGCAAGAACCCGCTCAAGAGAAAGAACCCGACGAAAAGATCAAGCCCGTTTGCCCACCTCACAAGAAAAGGGCCAAGAAGAAGAAGAAGAAGGCTTTTAAGAAAACTTGGAGTGATAGCTCCTCCTTCTCTTCTTTCTCCTCGAGCGACAATGGTAATAATTGCCTAATGGCAAAACATGAGGTATCTTCCTCCTCTTCATCCTCCTCCTCCTCTTGTTCTTCAAATTCCAATTCTTTGAATCATTTTTCTTATGAAGAACTCTCATATGCTAGAGACCAATTAGAAAAAGGTTTTCATGAATTATCTTCAAAATTTGTTTCTTTAAAAAAGTCTTTCAAAAAACTTTCCTCCGAAAAAGACCAACTTCTCAAAGAGAAGGAGGAACTCTCCCTTAAAATCCAAAATTTTCCAAATGTTGATTCCATGGAATCAACAATCAAAGACCTAAGGGAAACCCTAGCTAAGTTCACCCTAGGGGAACAAAATTTGAACAATATACTTGGTTCCCAAAGGGTTTCTAGAACCACCAATGGACTTGGCTATACCAACCGAGCCTCCTCCTCCCATGCTCAAACTGTTTTTGTAAGGGGGAGCTCCGATTATAAATTTTGTAATTATTGCAAGAAAACCGGGCATCTCATTTATGAGTGTAATTGTAAAAACGCCCGGTACGGCCAACCCAAATCGATTTTTTATTCAGATGAATTTTATAGGAGAAGACCCGCTATGAGACAAGTTTGGATTGAAAAATCCCTTCTTGCGAGTCTCTCCGGGCCAAAATTAGTTTCCTTTCCCCGGTGATTTATTGTTTTTATTTAGGGGGAGAATTTTCTAAATTATTTTCATTTTTATTCAAAACTTTCCATTCAATTTTCAATTCAAAATTTTCTATTAAATTTTCATTTCTAAATTTCCAACAAGGATCACCTGTTCAATTATCTTTCCAAACCATGGGAGAAGAATCCTAAGAGACATTCCATTTAGCATCAACATCAATAAGGGAAAATGCAGATATATAGGAGGACCAAATAGAGGAATACATTTAATTTATGTTTTCACTTCTGAGAATAATAATTAATTTAGACGATCAGAATGCAGTAGCTTCTAAGGGGTCAATTACTAGTTTCCAAACTAAATAAGCATAAAAGGGTTTATTATAAAGACTGATATTTTTGATACCAAGGCCCCCCTATCAAATGATCTACAACAGGTGTTCCAAGGCATAGTTACTAATCTTTTTTCCAAAATACTACCAATCTAAATAAGGATTTTCATGGCCACAGTAATAGACTTGATAAGAGAACAAGGCCATTTATAAACCATATGGGAATAAAAAAATTTAGAAACAATAATAGCTTTAACCAAACAGACATGACAAGCCATTAAAATGGATTTTCTGTTCCATGTTTCAAGCTAATTGTTGATATTACTAATTATCACATGAAAATAATAATCCTTCGGTCGGCCACAGAACATCATAACACCAAGATATGGAAAGATGGAAAAACATTCCTAATAACCAAATCCGTGATGACTTTTGATTTAATAATTTTTGAGATATTTCTACCAATGTATACAATGGACTTATTCCAACTAAGTTGTTTCCTAGAAATATTCTCATATTATAGAAGATATTTCGTGATATTCTCGATATTTATTTTATCCCATTTATTGAAGAGGATGATATAATCAGCATAATGTAGTTGGGTAGAAGTAAAAGAATTATGACCAACACTAATAGAGTTCATCTTTCCATTTTTATCCATGAGGGAAAACAATCTAAAATGATAATTTAATGAAATAACTAAAATAATAACAAAAAGTGGATCACCTTGCCTAACTCTTCTAGAACAAGATAAGTATCCCTATGGGGATCCATTTACAAGAAATGAGATATGACCAGATGTAAAATTAATCAAAATCCAATTAATTAATGTGTGTTCAATAACAAACATGAGAATAATTTTAAATATAAATCCCCAATACAAGGTATGAAAAGCCTTTTTAATGTCTAATTTATTGGCAACATTCCCCCCCATGAATAGGGTTTTTAAAGAGATTGAATCACTCTAAATCCATAACAATACAATCATCAATGGTCATTCCTTTAATGAATCAAAATTTATTAGAAGGAACAATTTTATTAGAGATGGTAGAATGTCTAATTGAAATGATATTTGTAATAACTTTTTTTTAAAGTGTTGATAAGAGCATTAGGCTGGAATAAGTGTATCTCATTTTCATTTTCTGTCATTGGAATTTGGAAATGGAATTGAGAATTTAATCCATTAGGTTGAAGGTCCCAATTGAAAAAATTAAGAGCATGGTTGAAAACATCTTCAAAAATGATCTCCCAATAATTCTGAAAAAAGAAATTTATAATTCCATCAGGACCCTGGGAGCTTTCCGGCCCAAAACTAAAAATTGCATCGTTGATTTATAGTTCCAAATTAATTGATAAAAGTTATGTATTATCTTTATGAATTTCCAAATTTGGGTATAATACCCTCTATTGTGGGGGATGGTAGATGATTCATTAATGTGATATTCATTATAAAAAATAATGTGCTCTAAAAAGTCATGTCTATTGTCCAGAATTTGATCTCCTATTTTTAGTAAAGAAAGAGGCCTAAAAATTTTATGAACAATTTGAATATTATTAATGAAATTGGAATTTATAACACAATACTTATTTCAATTATCTCTAGATGAATATTTTTTATTACATCTTAAATATTGTATAAATAGTTAAGATTAAGAGTCATCTCAGATTCCAATGAAACAACACTAGAGAAATCATCATGGGTACACTGCTCCTGGAAGGACAGACGAGAGGCATCAAGATTGGATATGTCCATGTCAAGATGAATAAACATATCCTTACTCCAATGTTAATGATTTACCTTCTGAATCTTTTGTTTAATAATACATGAAATGTCATTCTTCTTACCACCTACTCAACACCAAACTTCCCAAACATCATTTTCACATTCTGGATGAATAACACAATTTTTATTGAATCTAAAGGGTAATGGAGTCTTAATAACCTTTCTTGAGATAAAATTCAAAATAAGTTGATGATCATTGTAAAGATGAGATAATGATATAATTGAAATGGAATCCCAAGAACGTAAAGAAAAATCATTATCAAAATACCTACTGATTTTACTGGCCATCATACATTTGGGGTGCCCTTTATAACAAGTTATCTTTTCCCCAACATGATTCACTTCAATCAAATCATTTTGTATAATAAAACCATTGAATTCACTAAAATAAATTGACCAGTTCATAGGACATATTTTTTCATCCGGATTGATAATAAAATTAAAGTCCCCAAGAATGATCCAAGGATCATTAATATTGTTTTTGAGAGAACCAATTACACCCCAAAGAGTTCATCGATCTAGATAACTATTACTAGCATAAATTAAAGAATAATCCAACTTGAATCCAAAATCAGAAAAAGAGAAACTAACATGTTGGTTTCTTGATCTGACCAAAAGGGGGTCAAAAAGAGAAGAATTAACCCACACCCAATGATTTTTGACATCGAAAAAACTGTTTTAAAAACCTAATAATGTGAAGCCAATATTTTTAAAATTAGAAAGGAAATTAGAAAAAACTGTTTTGAGATCTTCAATCCCAATTATAATAGGTCAATAAAGACTAATACATAACTTATGATACCTAAATTTGTCTCTATTATCTAGGACTTGGAAATTATAAAATAGGATTCTCATTTGTATCCTGATTTTCGGTGGATCACCCTCTAATTATCACCCACTCATTTTATTAGTAATTTTAGGTCGGTTCCCTATATTCATTATGGGTATATCAAGAGTTTGAATTTGAAAAGTTATATCTAAAAGAGTGGAAATATTCTTGAGAAGGATCTAATTACTACTGATATGGATTTTGAAAAAACTATTGTTAAAGATAAAGATACTGGAAATGATAAAAAATGGAATGATAAAGATACCGGAAATGAGGTCGTCCGGAGGAGGCCGTCGAGAGGAGGAGAGTTCATAGGAGGGGGAGATTCCGTCGGGAGCAGGGAGTTGCGGCCGTTCAGAGGAGGGGAGTCCGTCGGGAGGAGGGGAGTCCGTCGGGGGAGGAGGGGAGTCCGTCGGGGGAGGAGGGGAGTTCGTCGGGGTCGTCCAGAGGAGGGGAGTCCGTCGGGGGAGGCACGGTCGTCCGGGGAGGAGAGGTCGTCGGGAGGAGGGGAGTGCGTCGGGGGAGGAGGGGAGTCCGTCAGCATCAGGGGAGGCGCTGTCATCCGGGGAGGGGGGAGGCGCGGTCATCCGGGGAGGGGAGTGCGTCGGGGGAGGGGAGTGAGTCGGGGAGGGTTCCGTAGGAGGAGCTCGAGATATTGGCCAAATCGCACATATAACCACAGATGAATTTTCATCCGTTGGTATAACCATGCTATAGCCACAGACTTATAAAACCATGGCTATAGGTCCATGGCTATAGCTTCATTTTGTAGTAGTGAAAATTCCTTAAAGGGTCAATAAAAACAGAAAAACCTAGAAACCCCCAATTAGAAATTCATTCTAGAAGGGAAATCAATGATGGATGATGAATAGAAAGTGAAAATGAACAAAAAAATGAAAAACGATATTGTCATACAAGAAAAACGAGTGAGGAGGAAGATAAAAATTAACGTATCTTGGATTGAAGCATTGATTCCTCTAAGAGAAATAGAGATTTCACGCATGAATGTCTGTATCGATTAGACCCTTAGATTCTTTGAGCCTTGATTTGTTTAATCCTTGGATTCGACCCTTGGATCTATTTAAGAATTTATTTTAAATTGGATTTATCAAGGAGTGTCAGTGTGAGGTGGCTTCTATAGATAGCTTCGAAAATTATCACTAATTAATTCACGATCAGAGTTATTAAATAGATCAGTAACAATTTTATCAATAATTCTATAAAATGCTGAAAAAGATCCCTTTTATCAATGCTGATGAAAAACATCTTTATCAGTGCTAAAACTTTAGTGTTGATAAAAGTTTTGTAACTATAATTATAAATAAGAAAATTATTAATATATATATATATATATTATTTTATTTTTATTTAAATATGTAATTATTTATTTATAATTATATTAATACTTATTAAAAAATTGAATATTTATTTATAATTATCAATATATAATTTTATAATTATAGTAAATATACATTTATAAATATATTTATAATTATTTACTTATAATTATAAATATATTCATATCATTATGTATATTTAATAAATAAACATAAATATAAATATAGTAAATATATTCATTAATGAAAGATATTTATTTTAATTTGGTAATTATAAATACATTTATATAATTATATATAATTATATAATTATATATATATATATATATTTAATAAATAAATAAATATATATATATAAATAAATAAAAATATAATAAATATATTCATTATTTGGATATATTTATTATAATTTTATATTTATTTTAAAAAAATTATTGTACTTTTATTCTTAATGAAATATATAATTATATAAAAACATTTGTATAAAATAATATATTTATATAAAAGCATTTGTACAAAATAATATGTACATATATATTTATATCATATTATTTATTTATGTAAATATATATATAATAAATGTATATAAATATAAATATATATAAATCTAAATATATATTAATATAAATATAAAAAATATATTCAGTATTTAAATAAATTTATTATAATTATACAATTATTTAAATAAATATAAATATCTATTTATAATGAAATAAATACTTTTTTTAAAAAAATATTTATTTTGTTATAAATATTGATGTATACATTTATAAATATAGTAAATATACATTTATAAATATATTTTTATTTATACTTATTTACAAATAAAAATATAAAATTATCAATGAATATATAATTGTTAATGAATCGATGTTCGAAATGTTTGAAATTTAATAATTAAGAATGAGTACAATTTAAAAATATTAAAAAAATGGATAAGATTTCATAATTAAATATAAATTACTAAAAAATGGATACATATTGAAATAATGATGAAAACATATTGAGAATATTAAAACATAGTAAATAAATGTATATAAATAAATAATAGAAAGTGATTATATCCCTAAAAAAATTACAAATGAATTAATACATAATAGTAAAAAAAATAAAAAAAAATTTATCATTAAAATGCATAATATATTAAATGTATCATGTTATAATTAAATTATAAAATGAATAATAAAATTTGAATAAATTACATTAATATTTTGTGCCTGTTTTTGTAAATTATAATTCATTAATTATGTAAATATTTTTTCGTACAATATATATAAAAATACATTAATTACTTACAAATATGTGAAATCAATATAACACACATTTAATATATATTAAATTGAAAAATTAAACAACATTTAATTATGTCCATTTCATGATGCAATTAGTCATCAGTTTTTATTTATATAAATTTTAAATTATAAACCGTTATTTACGAAATATATGACATATTTAATGTAAAGCGTAAATATGTTTTATTATATAAACAATATTTTAGGAAATATTATATACATTCATGTATATATATATATATAATATTTACTACTGATTAATTTTATAATATATATACATGTTTCTAAAATTTATTAATTTATATAAAAATTATTTAATTAATAAAATTCTAAATACTTTTCTAAATTTAGTCATTTTTAATTTTTTAATTTTTTAATTTTTTAATTTTATTCATGTTAAATATATATATATTTAATATATATGTTTTATCAGAATTCTTAATTTATCTATAATATATTAAATTTATTCATATTTATCAATAAATATATCATTGATAAAACTTTTAATTTTTTTTAAAATTTAAAAATTTTAATTTTTTTGACTATTTATTAATTTTATTTAGGACCTTTATCAGTGCTATAAAACAATGATAAAGGATACCCTTTATGAGTGTTGAAAATAAAGTGCAGATAAAGGGTCCCCTTTACTGGTGCTAAAAATAAAGCGCTCATAAAGGGGTTCAATCCATGGTTTCTCGTGAGTTGTATGTGGAGGTGAACAATACAATATAACACATCTCAGTACAATAAAAATAATTATTAAAAAAGTTTAAAAGGCATAAAATCACTAGAACCTTTGAACATTATTTAATGAAAAACTACTTCATAATAACATAAATATTATAATGATATCAATAACCCATGATCAATCCATATTAAAATAACAAACAACACATGATCCTCAGCCTAGTTGGTGAGGTATCCTTAAGTGAATCCACGAGACGCAGCTTTAAAACCAGGAAGATGGATATTTCCAAGTACTGTAGTAGTACAGTAGGAGTTACTGTTTGGTATTATAGCAACCGGAACTATTCAACATGGGCCACTGGTTTGGTCTTGGAGTCCTTAAGGACTCAGGGCCACCGAGGCCTTCAGGTCAGTAGGGCTTTCAGGCCACCTTTAAGGCCTTCGGACCACATTCAGTTGTCCCAGATAGAATCTACAGAAAAGGAACAACCCTAGAGAAGGATTCAGAGTAGGCGCACTCACCAGAGCAGAACTAATGGATTTTGAAGAATGAGAGGGTATGCCTATTCCATTGGGACCAACCTGTGCTTGAATGGGAAGCTTAGCCAGATGGTCATGTGTAGGTGGAGAGATACCATCACGATGCAGATGCTGGGGAGGGGCAGTTACTTGTAGTTATAGTCTGCTTGAATTCCCTAAGACCTTCGGGTCATGTAATATCTCTTAAGCCTATGAGCCATGTGATCACTAAGCCTACGATCCTTGTAAGAGTTCCCCCTTATACCTTGAAAGGGGGGTTATCCAAAATCAATAAAAATGAAGTCCTTCGGGCCATTTGGGTACAATAAAAAACACATTTTCACTTATGAATCAAGAAGGGGTTAACATCAAGGGTTCATATTACACAACATATTAATATAGTTGTAAAAACATATCAATAATGGATTACTCCCTTTGAAAATATGATAAAATACATCACTCTATCCATTAAAACTCATCAAACAACATTTGAAACAATAAAAGGAAATAATACATCCATGTTCTTTTCTAACATAAAAAGAATCTTGAAAAAATACCAAACATGGACTAATTCTTATAAATAATTGATCAAAACATAATGGTAATTCATTATAATTTATAATAAATCATTACATGAAATCCATTTTGATTTATTCATTAAAAACCATGGGTGGGATTTTAAAAATCAATTTTTTTGCGTTATGTCCATGGAGGGAAGTTCATAATATTTAAACATAAGAAAATATCCTTTTATGATAATTAAAACATAAGAAAAACACTTAAAAACCCTTAACCCTATCAACGATAATTATTATAAAATTTACATATGATAAAAACATGTATTTAAAATATGCAAGAATTCATGGTTCAACGTTTAAAGGAATTCAAGTGGATCCATATAATAGAATTGATGAAATCGGTGCACAAAAGTATTAATAGACTAAAAAGAAGCAAGGAAATTACTTAAAGGGTCAATAAAGACAAAAAAACCTAGAAACCACCAATTAATAATTCATTCTAGATGTGAAATCAAAGATTGATGTTGAATATAAAGTGAAAATGAACAAAAAAAATGAAAAAAGATATCGTCAAATAAGAAAAACGAGCGATGAGGAAGATAAACATTAATATACCTTGGATTGAAGCATCTATTCCTCTGAGAGAAATAGAGATATTGCACATGAATTTATGAATCCAGTAGACCCTTAGATTCTTTGAGCCTTGGATCTATTTAGGAATTGGTTTTAGATTGGATTTGTCAAGGAGGAGTGTTAGTGCGAAATGAATTTCGTAGATAGCTTGAAAAATTATCACGGATTCATTCAAGGTCAGAGTTATTAAATAGATCAGTAATAATTTTACCAACGATTTTAAAAAATGTTAAAAAAGATCTCTTTTATGAACGCTGATAAAAAACATCTGCATCAGTGCTAAAACATTAGTGCTGATAAAAGTTTTGTACATATAATTATAAATAAAAAATTGTAAATATATATATTATAATTTTATTATTATTTAAATATGTAATTATTTATTTATAATTATATTAATACTTTTTAAAAAATTGTATATTTATTTCTAATTACAAATATATTCATATCATTATGTATATTTAAAAATTATGTATATGTTTAATAAATAAATATAAATATAAATATAGTAAATATTTTCATTATTTAAAGATATTTATTATAAATTTTTAATTATAAATACATTTATTTCATTGTATATATTTATATAATTATATATATATATATATGTATATTTAATAAACATATATAAATAAAAATAAAAATATAGTAAATGTATTCATTATTTAGATATATTTATTCTAATTTTATATTTATTTAAAAATAATTATAGTACTTTTAAACTTACATAAATATATATTTATAAATTTTTTTTTATAAAATAATATATATATATATATCATTTTATTTATTTCTATAAATATAAATATATATATATATAATAAATATATATAAATATAAATATATATAAATATAAATATATATGAATATAAATATACTAAATATATTCAGTATTTAAATAAATTTATTATAATTTTACAATTATTTAAATATATATAAATTTTTATTTATCATTAAATAAATAAATTTTAAAAAACAATATTTATTTTCTTATAAATATTCATATATACATTTATAAATATAGAAAATATACATTTATAAATATATTTTTATTTATATATATTTACAAATATACATAAAACATTATTAATGAATATATAATATTAAATGCATTCATGTTCAAAATGAGTGAAATTTAATAATTAAGAATGAGCACTGTTTTAAAAAATTGAAAAAATGGATAAGATTTATTAATTAAATATAAATTATTAAAAAATGGATACATATTGAAATAAAGATGAAAAAATATTTAGAATATTTTAACATAGTAAATAAATAAATATATATAAACAATAGAAAAGATTACATCCCCCAAAAATTTACAAATGAATTAATATGTAATAGTAACAAAATAAAAAAAATAAAATTTATCGTTAAAATACATAATATAATAAATGTATCATGTTATAATGAAATTATAAAACGAATACTAAAATTTGAATAAATTACATTAATATTAGGTGTATGTGTTTTTAAATAAGATTTCATTAATTATGTAAATTTTTTTGTTTCTACGTTGTATATAAAAATACATTAATTACATGCATATATGTGAAATCAATATTACACACATTTAATATATGTTAAATTTAAAAATAAAACGATATTAAATTAAGTCCATTTCGTGATACAATTAGTCATCATTATTTGTTCATATAAATTTTAAATTATAAACCATTGTTTACTAAATATATGACATATTTAATGTAAAGAATAAATATATTATATTATATCTACCATATTTTACGAAATATTATACACATTCATATATATATATATATATAATATTTATTACTGATTAATATTTATAATCTATATATATGTATGTAAAATTTATTGATTTTTATCAATAATTATTTAATTAAGAAAATGCTTAATACTTTTCTCAATTTACTCATATTTTGTTTTTTTATTTGTTTAATTATTTCATTTTATTAATTTTATATATCTTTATATTTAATATATATGTTTTATTAGTATCTATAATTTATCAATATTATATTAATTTTTTTCATTTTTATCAATAATTATTTCATTAATAAAAGTTTTAATTTTTTTCATTTTACACAATTTTAATTCTTATTTGATTAATTATTAATTTTATTTTGGACCTTTTTGGTGCTACAAAACACTAATAATGGATACCCTTTATGAGTGCTAAAAATAAAGTGTAGATAAAGGGTCCCCTTTACGAGTGTTAAAATAAAGCGCTCTTAAAGGGTATGATTTATTATTGTTAATGGAAAGTGTTGATAAATGTTAGCATTTTTAAGGCATGTTTTATATTAGTGAATTGCCCATTAACAATTAAAACTTATCAAATAATTAATACTAAGTAAATAATTAAATATTAATAACTACTAAATAATTAATAATTAATAATTATTTACTTATTTATTTTTAAATAATTTCTAACTAATAATTATGAATAATTACTATGTAATAAGTAATTAAAATTTTAAATAATAAATTTTAAATAATTATAAATAAAAAATAATTATTAAATAATTATTTTTAACAAGTTATTAAAATTTTATTTAATTAATTAATATTATTAATTTGACTTCTGTCTTAAAAATACCACTGTAATGATTATGTAAGTAATTTAAAAAATATAAATTTTCAGATTTGGAATCAGTTGTTTATAAACTACCATGAATTAGTTACAATTTAGTGATTGTTTTCAATAAAAGTCTGCTAATAATAAATAAATAATTTCAAAAAATATAATTTTACAGTTGTTTATAAACCATCATAAATTAGTGTCAGTTTAAAAAAATTGAACCAGTTAGTGGTTATTTTGAAAATTACTGCTTAAAAGTATCGTTAAATTCCATTTTTCTTATAATGAAATAGGATTCTAGATTAATTGAAGGAAATAATAAGTTTCTATAAGGAAACTACATTTACAAAGAAAAGATTAACTCTTTAATTTTTGTAATTTAATTTAATGAAACCAAAATACCCTTATGAAAAGAATGATTCTTATGTTTTCAAAAGGACTCTTACAGAATGAGGAAATGACTATTATGGTTTCCCATGTGATTTCAAAAAAATCTTAGAAGACACTTATGCACTCTAGGTTGAATCTTACAAATGAGCGATATACTCTTACGAAATAACATTGATCATAGGAAATTATATTTTACATTTATGAAATGAAATTTTACAACGGAAAATTCTCTCATGAAGGAAGAAATGATTCTTATTAATATGAAAATGAATCTTACAGAATCATATTACACTTAAAAAAATAAAAATATTTGTATAAAAAAATGAATATGACTCTTATTATAAGACCTCATCCTTAAAAAATACTTAATTTTGAGTTAAGTCAAGAATTTGACATTGAGGATCTTATCAGTTTTTGAGTTTTATAGAAATAGGCCATAAATATTACATTATAACTCAAAAATTAAAATGTAGAAAATTATTCTGTATCCATTTTTTTCACAAAAATAAAACTCCTTAAAATAAAAAATGAATTATTATCTTGATATAAATATTCATGAATTATTCTTTCTCTCACCATTCATTATACCCTGTGAAAAACATTTCGAAAACATGGGATGAACATAAAAATATCAGTAAGGGTTATAAAATAATGAAAGAAAACATTAGTCCATCAATACATACAAATCAATGAAATAATAATTTTCAATCATACAACATAAGATATTTAACTTAACTCGTGAAATAATAATATTTATGAATAACACATTGAAACATAAATCATAATGGTAACTTGTGGCATCCATAACAAACTTGCATTGTAACTTTTACAACTATATGGGGATTAACGTTTGTAATACTCATCACAGTATATTACCTAAATCTCTTAAGAGTAATATTAACGTCTACCTCCATAACATCAAACAATGCATTGGAGAGCTATCTCAGGCTCACCCACCCTTGGTTTTCATAGTAAAACCCGTATATGTAAACTATGCCCAAGAACAATTACATATTCATAACACATAAAACTTGAATAAAGGAACGATTCCATTTCAACACTGCAATCACAATATATCATTTCAATACATTGACATAATAAATCCATTCTAAAAAACCATTTTCAATACCAAAATATATATAATGTGTATATGGTATTTATTTTCCTTTTAAAAACCTTACATTTTGTTAAGGAAGAAAAATATCAAATAATGCTCATGGAAGAGAAAAGGTCGTTGTCGTCGTGTACATTAAAAAGAAACATTTTTTCTTCATTTAGTAAAATGATTCATATAAAAAATATCCACTTTGAATGAAATCAAACTTCAAAGGTTTTTACATACCATCTAAAATATAATCATGTATAAATCAAAATATGCCTCAATAAAAGGATATTGAGACGAAGTCCCTTACCTTGAGTCTGACTCATCACGTATGTTCCTTGTTCTTACTGAATAGTAAAATTTCGATAATTTATAATTTACATGGAACCTTATTCATGTATATTACTCATTTTATATCACTTATTACCCTGTTATAAACATTACATAATTATTTAAGTTAATATTAATCGTTTTGTCGATATTCGGTACTAGAGTCAAAAAATGAACTTGTTATAATTACAAATGGTCCATGTGGTCAAAAGTACATTATCTCAAGAATGATATTCATGATTTAAATATCATATATATATATATATTATGTATATGTATTTATAATATTACATAACATTTGGAGATAATAAATGAAATGCATCATTCAGGGAGACGGAAAGCCGTACGTATGCATGAATACTACATTCATTTCTATTTCATATTTAATGGAAGGAAAACTAAATGATACATAGTTATATTATAATTCCATTATAATATCCTATTTTCTATATGTTACATAATTTCATTAAATCCATACATTATATGTTCCATGTATGACATGAACGAATCATATCACTTTGAGGGGGCAGTAATACACAATTCCTTAATTAAAATTATCATATTTACACATTATGGATAGCATAAAGTTATGGTTTAAAGAAAAAAATAATCATAGAGGAAATATAAATATAATAAATATAATAAATATAATATATAAATATATTTCCCTCATGGCCACTATGAGAGGTGGTAGGGGAAAATTGAACAATCATCGTTTCGTGAGGCAGAAGTTCGACATACACAGAAACAATATGTTCGTATCCATTAGATGGAGGTGTGTGTAATTGTTGTTTGAATAATCCTCATAAAAACATCCTATTATATTTTTTATATTGGTGTTATTATGTAATCAAATAATAATAATATAATATGGAGTGATGAGGTAAAATAATCGAATGGAACTTTATAGAAGACATTGCCTCTTAAAGCGTGTAACTCCCTTTGATTTGGGACAAAACGCTTACTGGAATTGCCTAATTACAATGTTACAGAATCCAAGAGTATTATAGGTATGTTGGTAGATTATTTAGGAATATGTTTTATGAGACAAGGGTCTTTAGAGGTGTGACTAAATGGGTAGAGGTGGTGACCTTTTATAAGAGGGAGGAGGGGCACAGTAAGAATTTTTTGAAGTATTATTTTATTATAAAATGATATTCAGTTTAAAATGGTACCAAAGTCATTTATTTCAAATATTAGATTCTTTTGGGTCGAAACCCACTCAACCAATAGGTTTTAGAAAAGTTTAGGTATCAAATGTAACCTTATATTTTTCTTTGACCCTTAGTTAACTAATTAAACTCTTACCATGTCTTCTTGTATATTAAGACTATATGGTAAATATAGTTTCTATCTAATGCCAAAAAACATAAAATGGTTCATTAATGAAATTTTCGACATTATCTACATCATTTGGACGAATAATATATTTTTAGGACAACTATATAATTTAATAAAATAGTATTTGTTTTAAAAACTCCTTTATGACATTTTTTATACTATTCATATCATGATTTTTTAAAAATACATAAAAACATGATTAATTTAAAAAATCATGATTATTTAAAATATAACAAGTCATAATCAACTATAAAATTCTTGGATGGCATAAAAAGTTTTAAAATAAATTTATTTAAATATTTATAATCAAATTTATTTAAATCATTCATTAATAAGGTAATCACTACATCATCATTTTTCCATAAATATATATATTTATTTGATGTCTAAAAATTATAAATAAAATAAAAAGATGTATTAACTAATTTTATCATTCTAATTAATATTTATAGTTAAATAAATAAAATATATTATCTCATATAAAAATTGTTTTTGTAAAAAAGACATGTTTATGTTATATTTTTCATTACATTAAATTAATTCTTATAAAATATCATTTTCTCATCAAAGTGGCTCCATGGGGTCCCAAAGACAAACCAAGACGCCCATGGTCGATAAAATCTCATCCAATATCATTATGACACATGTAAGGGAAGTTTAATACTATTATAATATTATTTTTTACCGTTATTTACCAGAATTACACTTTAACCATGGTAAATAAAATAATTAGTGAAGTTACTATTCATAATGTATAAAACTAAAAGGTAACTATTTACACAATTTGGACCTAATTATTCCAAATATGGAATCCATTTTTCCCAATTCAAAACACATAAGTTTCAATATTTAATTTAAAATCAATTCACGTTGTCAAAACAAAAAAAAACGGGTTTTTAAAAAGTAATAACTATCAAAAGAATGACATGTATTTATGTACAATTTAAAAATGAAATTACATAAAAATAACACAATTGGATTGAATTATAAAAAAATAATCCAATTACACTTAAAAAAAAGTAAAATCCAACTAGATAAATAAATTATATGAAAAGGTATTTCTAACTTGAAATGCATTATTTTTCCCTATTCATTAAAAAAAGAACATTATCAGATACCAAAAATTTATCCAATGTAAATTTGGATTTACCAATTCTATAGAAGAAGTTTATTTTGTAAAATAGAACATATAAATGTGAAAAAAGTAGATTTAAAAATGGTCCACCATCAAAAGGCAGTAAAACAAACTTTTAAAAATATTAGAGTATTTCATACTTAAAACCAATTTATTCTTATTTTAATCCTCTAAACATTATTGGATAAAAGTAAAGACATTTAACAAACATTTATAACCATATTCTAGTTAGTTTTGTTCATTCCTTCCAATATAACATCTATGTATTAACTACCATTTAAAATAATAATAATATTATATTTTTTTTTCTATATAACTTAACGTTGTTTGCAATGTAAGATTTCGGAGAAATCCATTGTTGCATGTTGAGTATGCTATCAGAAAAAAGCATCCCCATTAATGTAATAATAATGTCATATTCATAAATATTAAAATATATTAAAAATTGTTATTCTAAAAATACATAGGGTGTTACATCCTTCCCCCATTTTGGGAATTGTGTCCCCACAATTCTTTTCACTTATAAAATAAGTGGGGGTATTTATCCCTCGTAGAATTTTCAGATTCCCATTTTGCCTCTTCAACCTAATGGTTTTTCCACAGAAGATTTACCAGATGAATTACCTTATTCTGTCACACTTTCTCTCTTCGTTCAAGAATCTAGACTGGTTATTCCCCTTAATAAAGATTCTCTTAAAACTAAAGTACCTATGTACTTATTAACATGAGATGGATCCAGAATATACTTTCTAATAATTTAAAAATGAAACACATTGTGCACCTGGGATAAACATGGAGATAAATCCACTATGTAGGGAACTGATCCAAATTTCTCTAGATTTTCATACGGTCCAATGAACCTCAGACTAAGCTTTCCCTTCTTACCAAAACACATCACACTTTTCCCTGGAGAAATTTTAAGAAAGACATGATCACCTACGTAGAAAGAAATATCCTTCCAAAGGTTATCCACATAACTTTTCTTCCTGCTCTAAGCTGTTCTCATGTGATTCTGAATCAAATGAAATTTTTCTTCCATCTCTTCTACCAAGTCTAGTTCCATCAACTTCCATTCACCTACTTCATCCCAAAAATCCGGAGTTGGACACCGCTTTCCATATAATGCCTAAAATGGTTCCATCTGTATACTGGAATGAAAATTGTTATGATAAGAAAACATGTAATGCCCCAAACCTAGTTACCCAGATCTGGTGCATTATTTTAATACATTGTCATGATTACAAGGAATCAAGTTCTGAAGGAACGATCAGTTTAGCTGTCTTGGAAAATAGACTACACACCTGAACGCTACATTAAGCTTTTTAACATAAAACAAAACATAAATAATCCTTTTAGAATGCCTTTATTCCCCTAGATTAACCCTTCATATCAATCATAATACGCTTCTTGTAATCATAGGAAAATAAAACATAAGAAGGGGTGAGCTCAGATTCTCAATAAGGGTAAATAATTTAGCAAAAGCTATAAAAATTTATGGTAAGATGTGTAATAAAAACAATATACATTTAAAAATAAACATAAACATAACATGGAAAAAATAAATAAAACATTACCATATAAACATGAACTTGGATATTATACAAGTCAAATAATCACATGTAATAACTAATTTCATTACGAGGTAATGCATAATGCAAGACCTCATAACCACATAGTCATGGACTCGTGCCAAGACTAGAAAAATAATGCCAAGGCCATGTTCCAAGACACTAATTTGTCTCATGAGACATACCGATGCATCGAGGGGCTATATTGGGCCCCAACCATCACTTACTAAGTCCAATACATTCCTCATATGAAAAAGGGTGAAACATAACATAAACATTCATACTAAAACTATCATACGAAATGTAAATTTTTTATCTATAATCCATGAATGTTATAAAAATAGCACATCCACAGTCAAACTTATCATAACCCATTAAAAACAATATGGAAGATTGTATTATAGTAAATCAACCTCAGTCAAGAATAATATCCAATAAAGGATGTTTTCATAGTTGAAAATAATCAATAAAACTCTTTGAGAGAAATACCCCTTTTCATGAAATCATTTAAAATTCTCACAATTTATAAAGTAAGTCATTTAAAACATATTTTTTAATAAAAGTTTCCCATACCACTTTCAATCTTTTAAAATAAATTAAAAAATTAAAATAATCATGTCTATGTAAATAAATCCTTAAAATCATTTTGTAAACATTGACATTAATTAAAATTATTTAGAAAAATAAATCTTTAAAAACATTTAAAATGATGATCTAGTTAAAGTGTCTCTTATAGAAAACCATAAAAGAATATTTTTAATTTTTTTTAATGAAACATGGACATAGATGATAAATATATCCTAGTAGATACTTACATAGAAACAATGTCGTATAATAATGAGATTGAGGAAATAACCATTACCTTGTATATTCCTTTGCACGAGGGTACGTTTAACTTCCCGTAAAGTGACCATAGTATGTTATTAAATTAAACTAGAACCATATTAATATTTATGAATTCATAATTTATTTATTTATGACATTATACTACCCATTTAATAATAATTTTCATGTTAAAATAACACTTTGAGTAATAATCGATTTCTTTATTGTACATGTTTTAACTTTTCATTATTAATTGTATGACATATATCATGATTTAATTTCTTCTATAATATAAAAAATTATTTTTTTATCATATATATTTAAAATATAAATATGTATAATAGATATATTTATGAAATGGAAAACACTATTTATTGAGACGGTAGGCCGCACGTACCCATAAATGTTGTTTCCTTTTTCATATTTTATTGAACAGAAGTAAATGAATGAAATATATGTAAATACATATATATATATATTCTAGTAGATTTATTATGTCATGTATTACATACTTTTTAATAACATATATTTTTATAATCATCGTTGAATGGTGAACGTGGAAATGAATCTCATCGTGTCGTGGAGACAGTAAGCTGTACATACGCACGAGTGAAGATATCATTCTATTGATGATGAAATCGAATGTAATTGGATGGTATGTTATATATAAATAATAATTAACAGGTTGTATTTACTATTCACATCAACTATGCTAATTATTATACCCATCCAAATAGTGAGGTGTTTAATAACAAACTACACCACGACGTGGAGATGGTAAGCTTTATGTAAGCACGTATGGTAAATTTGTCATTTAGAGGATGGATAGAATAATGAATATGGTTATACCATATTTAAAATAACATTACAGTAACATCGTAGTATGTATAGGGTAATGGAGTTATTAATTTGGTATGGAGCCAACAATCCCGTACCCAAGTGGTAAGGGCTGCTGCTTGGCATCTAAGGGACTCAGTTTCAAAACCGAGTGGCAGAAAATTTTTGGGTATTGTAGCAGCACTATAGTAGTATTGTAGTAGGTACTATAGAAGGTACTGTTCGGTACTATAGCAGCCAGAACTATTCACCCGATTTGGTCCTTCGGGCAACTTGTTTGGGCCTACAGGTCTCAAGGAACTTCATGTTATCAAAATCCTTCAGTCCATAGGGCCTTTGGGACACAGAGACCATGGAGTAGACCAGTTCACACAGAGAAGTCCCCAGAAGTTGATAAGAGCAAAAATAGTATCTGTCACCATAAGTAGAGCTAACCAGATTAAAATAATGAGAGGGTATGACAACTGCAATCAGGAATAGGTACCATGCAGCTTTGTACGGGGAAATGCTAGCCAATCATAAATGCAGGTGGGGTGCTAGGTGATCAATGATGAAAAATATGGGGTGGGGCAGTTCTAGTGAGTTGGGCCTATGGGTTATGTATTGGGAATAGTATTCCTTTGGGACTTCGGGTCATGTATTACAAGTCTTGTCGGGACTTGTGCCTTGGGACTACATGTCATGTACGAGTTCCACTTCAACCCTTAATAGGGGTATTATCTATAATAAAAATAAGAATTAAGGCCTTGAGGCCATTCATGTAATTTGTTAAAGAAGAAAAAATGAAAGAGGAAGTGGAAGAATATATGAACTTTGAAATAGGTGATGAAATAATTACCTCTTCTTTATGTTCTTCCTTTTGATTTGGAAAAAAAGGGCTCCTTAGGATGGATTTAGGATAAAAGTAAGGCCTCTATGTTGAGGAGAGGGTAGTTTTTAAGATATTTGATCAGGGTTTGGCCGAGATAAATGGCATTTGAGGTGTGAATTTTAGAGAAGGGGAAGTACCCTTTTATAAGAGAGGTGAGGGGAAATTTTGGAAGAGCTTTAAATATTAATTTACTATAAAAATATTTTCATTTTATAATAGTTCCAATTGGATTTATTTTGAAGAATTGGTAGGGATGGTTCTAAATCCTCTCAACCAATAGATTTTAGACAAGTTTAGGTCACCATATTAACCTTATTTTTTAGATTTAACTCTTAGTAAAATAATTAAACTTTTTCCATGTCTTCTTGTATTATTACATTATATTGTCAATAAGCTTACTATAAAATTCCAAAATAACTTCAAGAGGTTAATTAATGATATATCTAAAATTATTTAAGTACTTTGTCCGAATATAATATTTTTAGTAATATTATATCATTTTCTAATATAATATTTGTTTTAGAAACTCATTTATGTCAATTTTGACACTATTTTGTATTTTGTTTTTGTGATGGTTATAAAAACATGATTACTTCGAAAAAAATACATTGAATCAACCCTAACATGTAATATTAACCTATAAAATTCGTTTATGTAATCAAAATATTTAAATTATATTTATTTTAATATTTATAATATCATTTATTTGATTCTTTCATTAATAAGAAAAATACCGAATCATTATTGTTTCATAAATAAATATATTTATTATGTGTCTAAAAATTATAAATAAAATATCATGATTTATGAAATCTTTTTTATTTCAAATGATTATTTATAGTGGAAAATATATCTTATATTACACTATGTAATTTTTTTTTACGAAAGGATATTTTTTCACGTTATATTTTCCTTAACTTTAAATCAATTTTTATAAAGTGTCATTTTCATTTACAAGTGGCTCCATGGGGTCTCAAAATCAACCCGAAGATTCCAATGGTCAGACATGTATCATCAAATAGAGTTAGGACACATGTTAGTGTAATTTAATATTATTATAATATTATTTTTTACCCTTATTTACTAAATTTTTCTATTTAACATGGTAAATAAAATATCTACTAAAGTTATTATTCATAATTTCTAAAAATAAAAGATAACTATTTACACAATTTCTACCTCCATATTTGAAATATGGAATCCATTTTTCCAAATTTAAAACTCATAATTTTTAGAAAATAATTTAAAATTAATTCTCAAGGTCAAAACCAAAAAAGTAGGGTTTTAAAAAGTAAAAACTACTAAAAGGTTAACATGTGTGGATGTTTAATTAGAAATTTAATTTACATTAAATGAAAAATATTGGATTAATTGGTAAAAATATAATATAATTATAATTTAAAACCTCTCAAATTTATAATTTAACACTATAAATAAATTTGATTATAAGATTCGTTTTCGATTAAAATATAGTATTTTTTTCACTATTCATCAAAATATGAATGTTATAAAAAAATACAACAAATTTTTACAAACAAAACTTTTATGTCCAAATTCTAAAGAATAATTTAATTTCATCAAATTGAATATATAAAATTTTCAAATATGGGTTTTAAAAAGGGTTCCCTAATAAAAGGCGGAAAACTGCATTTTTTTAAAATACTTCTTTTATCTGAAAAATAGAATTCACCTATATAACATGTATAAGATTCACAAAATATGACTGTTAAAATTGTATAAAATTCAAAATGTGGTTAATACTATTTATAACCGCTTTTTTAAACAGCTATTTTAATAGATCATGGTGCGCTTGAACTCGATGTTGCGTACATCGCACGCTATTGAACTATTTAAAAAGAAAGAATACCATGGAAGCATGGGTGTTACAGTATCCCATCCTTTAATAAATTTCACCCTCTCAATTTAATCTTAGTATTGAAAACAAGGGGTTTGACGTTTCAAAATATCATAGTTGAAATCCCACATCAAAAAATGGATTAGCGAGGCCTCTATTTAAAATAAAGAAAGGTACGTATGAAGGTTACTAGAAATATCACATAATAGGGTTTCATGTAGGAAACAATGGATATGGAAGTGAAATAAAACCATAATTTTCTGATAGAGAGTGACATAGAATATTATTAGGAGAAAGTTAACAATCAGAAAGCTCTAAATCTTCGATGATTTAAGGGACCATTTGATCCATCACAAAAGACAGTGCTACAATTTTTTTTTGGGTTTTATAATCCTTTTCCTAGTGTTGTAGAATTAATTTAACTAATATACTTAGAACACAAGGAAGCATACTTAATTTACATGCAGTGTTTCATCCTCTTCCACAAACTCATCTTTATCTTCAAAAGTTAAAACTCAAAAATATTCTATTTATCTCAATCTTATAAGGATCCAAATATAGTCATGTACCATTTAAATAAATGAAATTATTTTATAACAACCATGGACTTATTTTAGGCTAGTGGTAGGCGATAAATCCTTGTGGTACTTCACCTGTGGGTTTGATTCCTCCTACTTTGTCCGACACAATGGGTTATCACCCGAACTACAGGTTTTCATTTTTCTAAAACTATAGTATTATATCATTCCAAAAATAATATTAAGAAATGTTTTTACCTTAAAAATACTATCCAAAGTTCAACTTAATCCATTCCACCCATTAGAGTTATCTAAAATACTTCTGTCCAATATTTGTCTAAAGGGTCTCTAAATTTCAAAAATCAATTGTAACATCAGATTACTCAAACTATGTAATGTTGCCCTTATTATAACATAATGAATATATGATTATCTTCATTATATTAAAACTATGATGAAAATAAAAAATAGTTCCATACAATCCTTATATATATACCCAATTCTTTTTATAACCAAGACATAATTCTTGAATCCAAAAACAAATATACATTTATTATTCCACTTCAACTATAGTAATAGCATAAGCTTGTCCTTGATGCATTTTATTTTTCTGAGATATAATTACTTGATGATTTGGACAATCGTTTTCCTAATGTCACATATCTTTACAATTATAACATTGGAAAAATTCATTCTTTCCCTTATAATCACGAGCCTGGTGACATTTTTCTCCACATTTGTAACAAACTCCCTTTCCTTTTAAGCTAGTACCAGGGTGATTCATCCAAAAATTATCATATAAGGGGAAAATACTTCTTTCCATTTTTTCCTTTATCTATCTCTTTCCCCACCATTCTATTCTTCTATTTCTTTACTTTAATGTCATAAGACATAGAGAATTCCTTTTCTGCCTTGATAACACACGATACTATATTTTCGTATGATGATAAATATTATGAGACTAACGCTCGATGGAGAAATGGTTTTAAACCATAATAGAATCTATCAATATTTCTTCTTGGGATATGTATGTAGTCTGTAGAATGCATTGATAACCTTGTGAGGTTCGCCTCATACTTTGCAACGTTCTCAACCTCCTTTTGCCTCAGGCTCAGAAATTGTCTTTCCATATCTGCTCGTTTTTCACTAGGAAATATTTCTCCAGAATAATTTCTTTAAAATCCCTCCATTCTATATTTCCCACTTCTTCATCCTCCTTTGTGTTTCCAATTAATGACTACCATTGATCTGAATCTCCCGAGAGGCGATAAACTTCCATGACAACCTTTTCCCTTTCATTACTTCCCAAAGCAATAAATATTTTATATAAGGAACTTATCCACTATTCAGCTACAAAAGGAATTTTAGTCTTACTGAACTTTGGTGGTTGTTTCCTCATGATGTGGTCTAAGATTGATCCTCCGCATTGTGGATCAGGGTGCTCCATACGAGTAAGGTTATTATTCATAACCTAGGTTAGTTTTCCCAGTATGGTCATATATTTTTTATCACTAGTTTCATCACTAGACCCATTATAATTATCTTGAGTAGAAGGGAAATACCTATATATATTACGTGCATTGATAAGGTTTACATTCCGTCCACTGGGATCCATTTCAAAACAATGTCATAGAATAAGATAGTTTTTGAATCAGAAAGCATAATTCCAAACCTATAAAATACTTAACATAAATTTAAAAATATATGAATATAATCCATAATTATAAATATGTTTTGTTTGGGGATGTATTTACTCAAGAATTCTTTATAATGGTTTGTAAAGAAAATGTGAATTATCCTAATCATATCCTCTGGGAGTTTCAATCCAGGTGCACAGTAAGGCCCATTGTCGTGTATCAGGATACCCCATGTCAAGCCCAAAACTCCTTGTCAGAGTTTTCACTCCTAGGTACATATGTTCTAGAACCTTGTCCACTTGTAGTATTAGGACATGGATGTATTGATTAGAAGACCCACATAATCACTACATTACCAAAATTCTACGGCATTCTTCTATACTTGTCTACAAAGTATATCGTGGGGTTATGATCCCTAATATAAATGTTCTATATATATTTCCAAGGATGTCGCTAAAATTCCTATGATACTAATAGTAACGCCCTGAACCTAGTTACCCAAAGTTGATGTATTATTTTCATACATTGGCATGATTACCCAGAATCAATTCCCGAAGTACGGATCAGATTATCGGTCTTGGAAAATATATTACATACATGAATGTTACATTAACCTTTTAAACATAAAACACAACATAAATAATCCTTATAGAATGAATTTATTCCCCTAGAATAACCCTGAATATCAATCACAATACACTTCTTGGCATCCTGGGAAAATAAAACATAAGAAGGGGTGAGCTCAAATGTTCAGTAAGTGTAAATAATTTTGAGGAAGCTATAAACTTCTAAGGAAATATGTGTAATAAATAAAATACTTTTAAAATTAAACATGAACATAATATGGAATAAATAAATCAAACATTACAATATAAAAATAAACATAGATATTCAACTTGTCAAATAATCACATAGAATAACTAATTTAATAACTAGGTAATGCATAATATCGGACATCATAACCATATAGTCTAGGCCTCGTTCGAAGACTAGAAATAAAAATTCTGTCAAGAACTTGTTCCAAGATAGTAATTTTTCTCATGATACCTGCTGATGCATCGAGGGTATATATTGGGCCCCGCCCATTACATACTAAGTCTAATTCCTTCCTCATATGAAAAAGGGTGAAACATAACATAAACATTCTTACTAAAACTTGCTTTCGAAATGTCAAAAATTTAACCATAAACCATGAATCGTATAAAAATAGCACATCCATAGTCAAACATATAATAAATCATTTAATACGATATATAATATTTTATTATAGTAAATTAACCTCAATAAATAATAATATACAATAAAGGATGTTTACATAGTTGAAAATAATCAGTAAAACTGCGTAAGAGAAATAGCCCTATTCATGAATTCATTTAAAAGTAACACAATTTAAAACGGAAGTAAATTAAAAAAGAATTTTTAATCATAGTGTCCCATACCACTTTGAAACATTTGAAATAAATTAACACTTTAAAACAATCATGTCCACATAAATAAATCCTTAAAATCATTTTGAAATCATAGACATTAATTAAAAGTATTTAGAAAAATAAATCTTTAAAAACATTTAAAATGATGATATAGTTAAAGAGTCCCTTACATAAAACCTTAAAAGATTCATTTTTAAGTCATTTTAATGAAACATGTACATATATGATAAATATGTCCCAATAAATACTTACAAATAAACAATCTCGGATAATAATGAGATTGAAGAAATAACCCTTACCTTGTACATTCCTTTGGTCGAGGATATGTTTAACCTCCAATATAATGACCATAGTATGTTATTAAATTATAACAGAACCATATAAATATTTATGATATCATACTTGATTCATTTATGACTTTATACTAACCATTTAACAATAATTTCCATGTTGAAATAACATATCGGGTAATAATCTTTTTCTTTATCATACATGTTGTAGCTTGTCATTCTTGATCGTATCACTTATATCATGAATTAATTGCTTAAAAAATATCAAAAATTATTTATGTATCATATGTATTATGAATATAAATATGTATAAGATATAGATATATGAAATGGAAAACATTGTTTATGGAGATATTAGATAGTACGTGTGCATAAATGTTGTTTCCTTTGTCATATCGTATTTAATGGAAGTAAGTGAATGAGATATAAATAAATACACACACACACACACACACTGATATATATATATATATTTAAGTAGAATTATTATTTAATATATTATATACTTATTAATAATATATATTTTTATAATCATCGTTGAATGGTGAACATGGAAATAAATCTCATCATTTCGTAGAGACGGTAAGCTATACGTACACACGAGCAATGATATCAATAAATTGATGGTGAAATAGTTTGTAATTGTATGTTATATTATATATAAATAATAGTTAACATGTTATATTTATTATTTAAATCAATTACACTCATTATTATACCCATTCAAATAATGAAGTGTTGAATAACAAACTACACCATGACATGGAGACGGTAAGCCATATATACTCACATATGGTGACTTTTTCATTCATAGAATGGATAGAATAATGAATATGGTTGTACCATAATTTTAATAACATCATCGTAACATCAAATTATTTAGAAGGTACTGGATTTATTATTTTGGTATGTAAACAACAAAGAAATAGGAAGTGGAAGAAGAAATGAACTTTGAAATAGGTGATGAAATAATTACCACTACTTCAGGTTCTTCCTTTAGATTTGAACAAAAGAACTCTTTAGGTCAGATTTATGAGCAATGTAAGGCCTCTATGATGAATTGAGGGTATTTTTTAGGATATTTGATCAGGGTTTGGCCAAGCCAAATGGCATTGGATTTTTGAATATGAGATAAGGTTAACTACCATTTTATAAGAGAGGTGAGGGGTACTTTAGAAAGAACTTGAAATATTAATTTACTATAAACTTATTTTCGGTTTCTAATATCTCAAAATGGACTTATTTGAAGTATATGGTTGGGATGGATCCACATAATCTCAACCAATATCTTTTAGTCAAGTTTGGGTAACCATATTAACCTTATCTTTTAGATTTAACTTTTAGTTAAATAGTTTAACTTTTACCATGTATTCTTGTATTATTACACTATATGGTTAATAAACTTAATATATAATGCCAAAATAACCTCATGTGGCTAAGTAATGATATATATAACATTATTTATGTCCTTTGGACTAATATTATATCTTTAGGAATATTATTTCATTTAATAATATAATATTTTATTTAGAAACTCATTTATGTCAATTTTGACAGTATTTAGTATTTGGTTTTTCATAAATCCAAAAAAACTTGATTAAATATAAAAAATACATTGAATCAACAATAACATGTAATATTCACCTGTAAAATTCGTGTATGTCATCAAAAATTTCAAATTATTTTTATTTTATTATTTATAATATAATTTATTATATTATTCCATCAATAAAGAAAATAATGCATCATTATTGTGTCATAAATAAATATATTTATTTTATGTATAAAAGTTATAAATAAAATATAAAGATTTAGGAAATATTATTATATTTCTAATTAATACTTATATTAAAAAATATAACTTATATACCCCCATATAATTTCTTTACTAAAAGATATATGTTTATGTTACATTTTCCTTAACGTTAAATTAATTTTTATAAAGGGTAATTTTCACTTTCAAGTAGCTCCATGGGGTCCCAAAATAGACCCAAGGATTACCATGGTCATAAATGTATCATCCAATAGGGTTAGGATATGTGTTAGGGTAATTTAATATTATTATAATATTATTTTTTACCCTTATTTACCGGATTTTTCCTTTAACCATGGTAAATAAAATAATTACTGAAGATACAATTCATAATGTATAAAAATAAAAGATTCAAATATAAAAACTTTTGACCTCCTGATTCAAAATATGGAATCTGTTTTTCCAATACTAAAACATAGAAGTTACAGAAATTAATTTAATATTAAATCATGTTGTCAAAACCAAAAAACGAGGTTTTGAAAAGTAAAAACTAGAAAAAGATTTACATGTGATTATGTTTAATTAAAAAGTGAAATTACTTTCAAAGACCAAAATTGGATTAAATGGTAAAAATATAATATAATTATACTTTAAAACCCCTCAAATGTATAATTGTATAGTACAAATAATTTGGATTAAAAAAGTTGTTTTCAATTAAAATTTAGTATTTTTTCACTATTCATCAAAATATGAAAGTAATCAGAAAGGTACCAAAAATTTATCCAAAATAAATTTTTATTCTCCAATTACGAAGAATAATTTAATTTCATAAAATTTAATATATAAAAGTGTCAAATATTGTATTTAAAAATGGTTCTCCATTAAAAGGTGGAAAACTGCATTTTTCAAAAATAATTCTTTTATCTAAAAAATTGAATTTGTCTCTCTAATATGTCTAAGAAACAGAAATGATGAATGTTAAAATTATATTAAATTCAAAATGTGTTTGAAACTATTCATAAATTATTTTCAAACTGCTTTTTTGATAGGTCATGGTGTGCTTGAACTCGGTGTTGCGCACACCACACACTATTAAATTATTTATAAAGGAATCATACCATTGAAACTTGGGGTGTTACAAAAATCATCAATAGAAATATGTTTATCCATAATTTCTTGTTAATCCTATGAACAAGAACATATCATATCTTCCAAGGTATGAATTTTTCTTTCTAAAAAACCATCTGATTGAAAATGAAATGTTGTACTGAAATGTAATTCAGTTCCCAATGACTTCTGAAGGCCCTTCCAAAAGATAAAAGTGAACCTGGGATCACGATCAGATACAATGGAGAGGGTAACTCCATGTAACCAAAATATCTATTTAATATAAATCTAGAAATTTTATCTAGAGATATAGTATCTCGAATAGGAAGAAAATGAGAAGATTTAGTCAATTGATCAATAATAACCTAGATTACATTGGTACCTTGAGAAGTCTTTGGTAATCCCAATACGAAATCCATGGACACATTTTTCCATTTCCACTCTAGCACAAGAAAAGGCTGAAGCATCCCTTTTTATAAATTACTCTCTTCTTTAAACTTTTGAAAAATCAAACATCTCTGGATAAATTCAGCAATACCTCTTTTCATTCCATCCCACCTGTAATACTCCCAAAGATCTCTGTACATCTTAGTACTACTAGGATGAACTAAAAACTGAGAACTATGAGCTTCACATAACCAATCTTTCTTTAATTGTGAATTGAAAGTCCCACATAATCTCTTTACAAACATCAATACACAGTCTTTATCAATGTTAGATTCACATAACTTACCTTTTTGAAACAATTCTACATTTTTCTGCAACTCATTGTCTTCTTTCTGCGATTTCTTTACTCTGTCCGTGAGAGGTGATTGTACTGAAAACTGTAACAAAATAGAGTAATTTCCTACACTAATAGCTTCCAATCCAAAATCCATACAATAAAAAACTGAAGGATCTCATTCAAAACGTATCATGGTCAATTTAGAATTACTTTCATGACTCAAAGCATTAGCCAACTTATTTTCTTTTCTGGGATGGTAATAAATTGTGCAATCATATTCCTTTATAAATTCTAGCCATCTCCTCAGTTTAATTTTTAATTCTTTCTGTGTGAATATATACTTCAAATTTTTTTTATCAGTATATATTTCACACATTACTCCATACAAATGATACATAAATATTTTTAATGAAAAAACAACAGAAGTTAATTCCAAATCACATGTAGGGTAATTTAACTCACGAGGTTTCAACTAACATAGAGAATAAGAAATTACCAAATCATTTTTCAGTATGAAACAACCAAGTCCTTTCAAAGAAGAATCACTATAGATAAAAAATTCACCATTTCTAGAAGGAAGTTCCAAAACTGGAGCATTCACTAATCTTTTTTTCAATTATTGAAAACAGTAATCACATTATTTTGTCTCTATGAACTTAACACCTTTCCGAGTTAACATAGTCACTGGGATAGATAACCATGCTAAATTTTCAACAAACCTCTTTTAATAACCTGGTAAACCAATAAAAATATGAATCTCGATTATATTTGTGGTTCTTGGCCATTCTTAAACAACTTTTTTATAACAGGATTAATAGTTATTCAATATTTAAAAACAATGTGACCATGGAATGAAATTATTTTTAACCAAAACTCACACTTCATGAATTTCTAAAATAGTTTATTTTATTTTAAGGTTTGAAAGCAAACCCTTAAATGGCATCCATGCACCTATTTAATTTTATAAATTACAAAAATATAATCAATAAACACAACCAAAAACTTATCCAATAACTCATAGAAAATTTTATTCATAAGATCCATAAATATAGAATGTTCATTGGTTAACCCAAAAGTAATAACTAAATATTCATAATGGCCATATCTTGTATAGAACGTGGTCTTAAGATTGTATTCTTCCTTTACATTCAACAGATGGTACCCCGAACTCAAGTCAATATTTGAAAAAATAATGAGCTCCATGGAGTGGATCTAATAAATCATCGATATGACTAAAAGGATGCTTATTCTTTACAATGATATTGTTAAAGGCTGTATAATCAATCAAAAATCTCATTGAACCATATTTATTTTTAACAAAAAATATAAGAGCATCCCATGGTGACGTGCTATGTTGAATGAAACCTTTATCAAATAACTCATGTTATTTCTTCTTTAACTCTAAAAGTTAAATTTGAGCCATTCATTATGGGGGTATTGAAATTTTCTTAGCATCAGAAACTAATTCAATAGAAAATTTTACTTCTTAATCAGGTATTATACATGGAAAATAATTAGGGAAATGTCAAGATAATCATTTACCACTGGCACATCATTAATCTAAAAATTTCATTTGTTTTCAACAATATGTGCATGTTAACATTCGTTTCCATCTTTTAATAGTATCTCAGCCTCCTGATATGTTATCAAAAGTAAGGTTTAATTCTTGTACAAAAACTGACATTATTTTTGAAATGAAACCTCCTTAGCTCTGCAGTCAATACTAGCATGATAAACGGAAATCCCATCCATACCCCAAAAAACATCAAACTCTACTATAGGAATAAAATAAGTTTTTCAGGTATATTCTTTCCACACACAAGGACAGTAAGGTTCTTATAATTTCTTTTTTTTTCTCAGCATTTCATCCACATTTTTTTACCACAAGTTCAGGATTCATATCATGATATGGAATTCCCAATTTACTAGAAAATTTATCATAAATGAATGAATTTGTAGACCCTGAATCAAACAACACATTGGAATAATCAGAATAACAAACAATGTACCTGATAATACTTCATTTAATAGACCAACATCTGCTGAAGTAGTCTCAAAGGATTTCACCAGCCCTTTCTACTTAATGTCTGGTTTCTCTCCATCATTTGTGTTACTTGTTGGACACTCATTTTCATAATGACCCATCTCATTTCACCTAAAACATTTTACTGACTTCAAATCATATTTTATCTTACCACTACCTTGATCTTTTTCAGTGTAATTACAAGCCGTATGCCCCATTTTATCACATCATAAGCACTTAACCGAATTCAAAAGGTATTACCCAGTGTGATTTTTACCACAATTTTCACAAACTATGAACATATGATTCTTTCCATCTGCTTTTTTTGAAGAGTTATTCCGTTTTTTTTCTGCCACCTAGACCTCTTTTTTGTTATTTTTTAATGAACTCCTGATCATCGACAAACCCCTTTTCCACCATCTTCGCACATTGAACAAGTTTTTCATAACCTTTAAACTCAGAAGAAAATAAATCCCTTAAAGACATTGGATTTAATCCTAAGTAAACATGATTGATTTTTATATTATGATTCCATATAAAATTTGGAGCATACTCTCTGGGTCGAGTATTTTTTTGTTTCATAATTTTCCACTGATTCATCCTCCTGACTCAATTTCAGGAATTGTTTTTCTATCCTAAGTCGAACTGCCTTAGGAAAATATTTCTCAAGGAATACACCTTTGAATTAATCCCAATCAAGATCATCAATCTCCGGAATATCCATAATATTTTTAACCATTGACCACCACTGATCAGCTTCAACTTCAAAATGATAAACTGCAAGACTAACATTTTGATATTTTGAACACCCCATGACATCGAAAATCATTTCCAGTGCATTGATCCATCCATCCGCGAGCACAGGGTCAGATGATCCCTTAAATGATATGGGATGATTCCTCTTGTAATGCTACACTACTGATGTGTTACTATGTTGTTGATAGGGATGATATCGTGCATGAATACTAATACCATTTATAGCCTCAATCAATTGTTCCATCACTACAAAAAACTGTTCAGTTACAATCCCAGTTTTCTGGTTTGGAAGGTAGTTTTCCTCTTGATGTTGTCCCATCATTGTTTCCATGTTTACTTTGAAGAAAACCCATTCTGAACATATAAATATCTTAGGTGAAGCAACATGTAAATCTTGTAATGCTATATCATTTCAATCATATCATAAATTAATTTATGGGTATTATTTTAACAATATCCTAACTCTTAAAGCTATCTAAACAGACCTATGATACCAACTATATGGCCCCAACATTAAACATTAAATAATATTGATTTAATTATATTATTTTACATTGAGGATATTTTCAGGTTTAGAGTTTAGAGAATTAGGCCATAACTATTACATTACATCTCAAAAATTATAGTGTAGACACTTCTTCTCTATCCATTTTTTTCACAAAAATAAAACTCCTTAAAAATAAAAGAAGAATTGATTTATTGATATAATTATTATTAAATTCTTCCTTTACATTACCCTTCATTATTCCCTGTGAAAAAAAATTCAAAAACTTAGGATGATCATAAAAATCTCAAAAAGGGTTATAAAATAAGGAATGAAGACATTAGTCCATAAATACAAAAAAAAAACAATGAAATCATAATTTTAAATAATAAAACATAAGATCTTTAACAAACCTCATGAAATCATATGATTTATGAATAAAAAATTGAAATCATAAATCATAATAGGTAACTTGTGGCATCCATAACATACATACATTATACCTTTCACAGCTACCTAGGGAGTTATGTTTGGAATACCCATCAAATTATATTCCCTAAATCTCTTAATAGAAACATTAACGTTTACCTCTTCCATGTTACCCAATTTATTGGAGTGATATATCGGGCTCACCCACCATTTTATTATCACAAAACCACCCATATACGTAAACGATTCCCCATAACCATAACATATTCATAACACATAAAACAAGCATAAAGAAAAGATAACACTTCCACAATGAAATCACAATATATCATTTCAATATTTTGAGATAAACAATCAATTTTAAAAACTATTTTCAATACCAAAAAACAAAAAAATTGTATGTGGTATTTATTTTCCTTTTAAAAAAAATATGGCTTGTTAAGGAAGCCAAATATCAAATAATTCTCGTGGTGGCGAAAAGGTTATTGTCATCACGTACGTTAAAAAAACATTTTTTTGTCATTTATTAAAATAATTCATAAAAAAAATATTATATTTGAATAAAATTAAAATTACAATGGGTTTATACACCATATAAAAGATAGTAGTGTATAAATCAAAATATGCCTCAATGAAAGGAGATTGAGAGGATGTCCCTTAGCATTAGTCTGACTCATCACGTATGTTCGTTGTTCTTACAGAATAAGAAACTTAAGATAATTTATAATTGATTAAAAAAAATTTAAAGTTTATTATATATTTTATATCACTTATGACCATGTTATAAACATTAAATAATTATTTATGTTAATATATCCCATTTTTTCGATATTTGGTACTTGAGTCAAAAATGAATTTGTTATAATTACAAATTTTCCATGTGGTAAAAAGTACATGATCTCCAGAATGACCTTCATTATATAAATATCATATATATTTAGTATTTATATATATTGATAATGGTACATAACATTTTTAGATAAGAAATGAAATGCATCATTCATGGAGATGGTAAGCCATACGTACACATGAATACTACTTTCATTTCTTTTTCATATTTAATGGAATGAAAAATAAATGATACATATATCTATTATAATAATTGTGTAATATAATATTTTATATATATTACATAATTTCATTGAATCCATCCTTTTAATGTTCGATGTAAGGGATGAATGAGTCATATAACTTTGAGGGGGTGGCAGTCCGCACTTCCTCAAATGAAATTATCGTATTTACACATTATAGAAATCATTAAGGTCTGATTTAAATAAAAGAAAAAAATATAAACAATATAAATATAATATAAATCATATATAAATATATTTCCATAATAATGTCTACAATGGTAGGTGGTAGGGAAAAATGGAACAATCATCGTTTCGTGAGGCAGTATTTCACCGTACACAGAAACAATGTGTTTGTATCCATTAGATGGAGGTGTGTGTAAGTGTAGTTCAAATACATATCATAACTACATACTAGTATATTGAGGATACTAGTGTTGTTATGTAATGAAATAATATTAATTGAATAGGGAGTGAAGAAGTAATATAATTTAAAGGAACTTTTGAGAAGACGCTACCTATTAAATCGTGTAACTCCCTTTGATTTGAGCCAAAATGCTTTTTTGAATTTCCTTATTCCCATGGTCAATCTTATAGGAGGAATAATGGGATATTGGTATATTATTTTGGTAGAGTTTGGATGATCCAAGGGGCATTAGAGGTATGATTAAAATGGTACAGGTGTTGGCCTTTTATAAGTGGGAGGAGGGGGACTTTAGGAATGTTTTTATGTATTATTTTATAAAAAATGATTCTCAGTTTAAAATGGTCTCAAGGTAATTTATTTAAAATATAAGATTATTTTGGGTCACAAAACTCGCAACCAGTAGGTTTTATACAAGACTTGGTCATAAATTTAATATTATCTTTTATCTTTAACCCTTAGTTAACTAATTTAACTCTTTCTATGTCTTCTTGTATATTCATACTATATGGTTTATATAGTTATGATAAAATTTCAAACGAACATCAAGTGTTTCATTAATTAAATCTTAAATATTAACTATTTTATTTGGCATAATATTATATTTTTAAGAATATTATATCATTTAATAAAATAGAATTTTTTTTAAAAACTCATTTATTTTCTTTTTTATACTATTCGGATCATGATTTTTTTAAAAATCCATAAAAACATGATTCTTTCAATAAAACATCATTAATAAAAATATAAAAATTCACAATTATCTTAAAATTATTTGATGTCATAAAAAGATGTAAAATAAATTTTATTTAATATTTATAATCTTCTTTATTTTAATGACTCATTAATATGGAAATCATTACATCATTATTGTGTCATAAGTATATTTATTTATTTGATGTCTAAAAATTATAAATAAAATAAAATGATATATTAAATAGTTTTATCTTTATAATTACTAATTATAGTTGAAGATATCACTTATAGAACCCTATATAAAAAGTGTTTTATTAAAAAAGTCATGTTCATGTTATATTTTTCATTACATTAAATTAATTCTTTTAAAATGTCATTTTCACATCAAAGTGGATCCATGGGGTCCCAAAATCAACCCAAGGATTCCCATGTTCAGAAATATATCATACTATAGTAGTATAAAACTTGTTAGAGTAGTGTAATATTATAATAATATTATTTTTTACCATTATTTACCAGATTTACCCTTTAACCATGGTAAATAAAATAATTAATAAAGTTACTATTCATAATATCTAATAATAAAAGGTACATATTGACACAATTTGGACCTCATAATTTGAAAATGGAATCTATTTTTCCAAATTCAAAATTTATAAGTTGAATTAATTAATTTAAAAATAAGTCTCGTTGTCAAAACCAAAAAGTTGGTTTTTAAAAAGTAATAACTATCCAAAGATTGACATGTGTTTGTGTCCAATTTCAAAGTGAAATTACATATAATGCTAAAATTGGATTAAAAATTAAAAATATAATCCAATTACACTTTAAAACAAATTAAAAATACAATCTAACTATACTAATAAATTAGATAAAAAGGTATTTTTGACTTAAAATGCTGTATTATTCACTATTCATTAAAAAATGAACTTTATCAGAAAATTACCAAAAAATTATCCAAAGTAAATTTTGATGTCTCAATTATATAGAAGAAATTTATTTGGTCAAATATAACATATTAAAGTTCTAAAATCTATATTTAAAAGGGGTTCTCCATCAAAAGGAGGTAACACGACCTTTTAAAAATATTAGAGAATTGCATGATTAAAACTAGATTCATTATTATTTTAAAACTCTAAAATTTATTGGATAAAATTAATGATATTATAAAAGCATTTATAATCATATTTTAGTTAGTTTTTTTCATTCCAACCAATACAACATCTATTCATTAACTACCATTTAAAATAATAATATTATTATATTATTCTTCTGTATAACTCAACGTTGTGTGCAACGTAAGATTTTTGAGAAACCCATTGTTGTGTGTTGAGTACTCTATCTGAAAAAGAGTCCCCTTTAATTTTAAAATGATATGTTATTAATAAATATTTAAATAAATAAAAAAGTATTATTTTATAAATTCCTGGATTTTTTCAATTATGAAATTTGAAATACCCTTATTAAATAGAGAATGTATCTCACTCAAAATAAATTGATTCTTAATTTTTTTTAAAATATTACTCACTTCAAAATTTCAGGGTCATTTCAAGGGAATGTAAAATCACAATAGTAGTTCCTCAATTTTCTGAAAATTCATTCTATAGAAACCAAATATAGGATTAAACCTGAAATGAATAATTTCATTAAAATAAAATTAACAATAACCCAAACCATCATTAACCTTCAAACCACCAGAAAACATCTCCGAACTCCCTTAGAACCCAAGACCTGAAAAAGTGTTCAAGAAAACATGATCCCTTATAGATATTGATCAAATCGTTTCTTGAAATACTACAAAAGTTCATAAAAAATAAAATCAATTCATGTTTGATATGTGATTTTAATTTTTTCATGAGTATAAGACCATTTACTGATAATACAATAACCACAAGAACAATATTTATTGGTTATGTGACTATATAAATTATATTTATCACAATTTATGACATATTCTAAAGTATATTCATAATTAAATATTTTTATTATATCATCTTTCATAAATAATGTTGGTCATTTATAAGAACAAAAAATTAAGTGCATAGTTTTTCCAATATTTTGAGACATGAAAACAGTCAAAATTTTTCTTATATTTAGGGTTAGAGTTTTGATTTCACAAATAAAGTGTTTAATTATTCATAGTCACAAAATACACTTGATAGGTAAGAACCATTCACTATATTAATTATCGAGATGATTATCAATATCATTATAAATTAATAAATACAACTCATACTACTATCTCAAGTATTTAAATAACAATGGGTTCATAAACTAAAAGGAATATGTAGTAAAAAAAGAGCTGAAAATTATATCTAAATGTGTAAAATTATACAATAACATTTATTTGAATGATCCTAAATAATAAATTCATTTTCTCGATATGAGGTTAATCACATTGCATATTAAACATATGAATCAAAAGATAGTATCATGGGATAGAATCAAACATTTTTGTTTGTATAATAATTTTTATGGTAATTATATATTTAGATATTTAGGTTAGGTTTGAATTAGTCATCCTTATCACATGTATTTTAAATTTAAAATCTATCTCTTTTCTTTTGCAATGTATTAATTATAAATAAATCCTCTGACCTCACTTGAGTGGCATAGTTTATTAGTAACCCTTTCTATGTAGTATCATAAATAGTTCCTTAACTCCATACCCCTTTCATTCCTATATTTTCTCTTAGAGAGTATTTATGATATTTCTACCAAGGGAGGAAGCATCCCACTATGCAGTCAACCCTCATCTCATGTCGACACCCCTCACCGAGCCAATGCATCATCATTTTATTTATTGTATGTGTCCTACATGGCCCGTGTAGACCTCACTACATGTGCCCACTCCTATTTGGACACCACATATGTGGAAACCCCAAGACACATCTACTACTATGTGCTTTGTATGTTCTCATACCCATGCCCATCACTCTAGCTCCCTAAATCTAAGGTTATCACATCCCAGGCTTTATGCATTTTACCTCAATTTGGAATGAACCTATGTCATGAAATCCTTCTTCCAGCTACCCTTCCCTAGAAGTAGTCATATAAGATGCACTCCATCCACCCCCTCCTATTGTTCTTACCATTAGCCAAGCATCTTCCACCCAATTCAAAATCAAGCCCTTTATCCCCACCAATAATAAATAAGGGGAATATAGATTATCTTACTTATTGCACATGATTCTCTATTATGTGGTTCAATGGGTTATCCTATGATCACACTAAGTAAAAAAATTCATCTAATCATGATATATCATCAAGGAATTAAACACATAAATGTTAACAAAGAATGGCGTGCCTATATCAAAAAGTAATGACCTTTATATTTCGTAGAGAATGATAGATTATTATAACAAAGTAGAAAATTAATTATTCCTACCTATGAGGGATTACACCATTTTGTGGATGCAAACTGATAACTTGAGGACTCCCAAACACTAAAGGGATTCTAGTTCCATCATTGCAGAATGAAGAATGATGTTTCAAAATTTATTGGGGAAATGTAAATATTTGTGTGAAAAAGATTATAATACACACCTATTAATAATGGACACCCATCAAATATAATGGATCATATCACCTTATATAGATAACCAAAATGTGTGTGAATAAATAAAGAGTTTGGTTCCGTATCATGTGTCATAAATTGACACCCTTAATATTTGTGAATACATTTTTCAGTTTTATTACATATACAATGAAATAATAATACATTAATAATGGATTAGAAATTGAAGGAAACCATGTAGGAGGATCTTCCAAATTCAAACATGAATTATCATAATCTTATTCCTCAATCATACACTTTGATGGGATCTATTCATAGGTTATGGTATAATTATCATTATGATTTTATCACCTTTTAAAATTTAGGGATATTATTATATACTATATATCTATGATTTTTTTCATCGATACAAGGATCCAACTTTCACAAAATCTCATAATGGCTTAATGAAAAACATTAAAACACTCTCTGAATCAATGTAAAACTCCTTTTGGACACAGTTTATTCAAGGTACCATAATTTTGATACAATTTTTTTAGAACATATTAATTATCCTAGGGTATAATTGTGTAGACCTATGGAATTTAATAGTATTAAAAAATATACATATACCATATATATAATCAAAGACAAACCTGTAGAAAAACATCGGTGTTACTCAACCTACTAAGTGGCCTGGTGTGATATTTATCAAACATACTCATATCTCTATAAAAACTTATCCACCCTAAGATGTATCATATATATTATATGTATAACTACATAATCCCTTATTCTACAATATCATTTGACAACTATACAGGAAACAATATCGATCTAGTATTGGTCGTCTCATCTTTTCTTGATTCCTAAAAAAACTGACCATGTCAATGAACAAATCACATTTCATTCATCTAAAAAATTCGCACATCACATATCCCTCATACAAGTAGTTGATCATGATATATGTGATTAAAATAAATATGGTTATTCATTTCAATTAAATCAAGTACAATATTTCTTTACTTGTCATACATGTAGAAAAATCCTATCTTGGTTGCACTCCAACCGATGACATGATCAACAACATACACAATCATATCTTGATTATCTGCGATGCTCATGAATTATGTAAGAAATATATTAAAGTGTGAAGTATATCTTGTTAGGTATCTTTAAAAATTTAGGTAATAAGTATTAATAATAATCATACATCCCTACATATATTGATGACAATGTGATATTCTATAAGATATACTTTGGTGGGATAGTACAAGTAATAAGTCTCCACTTATTATCTTATGAATGCATTCTTCATATATCATATGCAATCATTTTTAATGAGTATACGAATCTATTCATACTAACCTTTATATATCATCACAACTCATTATACACCATGATGATAATTGATTAGGGTCAACTCAGTCTTACTTCGAGATGATATCATCATTAAACCATTAAGGTAAACAACTTACAATACACATTAATGAATGACAAATTGAAATTGAAATTATTATAAATTATTGATAAATTTACAACTATTTCAATAAAATATATCATGTGTTTGACACCCATAGATTCTACATGACTGTCATGTTGTTGTTAAAGTAAATGTTTCATAAATAGATCTTCTACATTCCCTTTTTTATCCACTCAGTTGATTATTACAAACCCCTCTCAAATATTTCTCATATGAAATAGATTTTTGGAAGGGTTTTTTGGTTTTTTGGTGATATTTGGATTATTTTCCCTTTATGAATCCATTTTTATCATACTAAATCTTGAACGCTCATTCAATTCTAGGAATCACCCCATGTTTAGAGATGATCTTCTTCATCCAAAAAAATCCTTCTTAAAAATTTAATGAGGTGATTTAATCTATCTTTATTGTTGACTTTTATATGGTGGCTTATTTGGAACTCTTCCAACTAATATCACATTAATTTAGGAAAAACAAAAAACTATATTGTTACATCATGACATATTTTTCGAATTGGATACTTTCATACTTGTAACCTTTTTCATAGAGTTCATAATTTCCTCCAAATATCTAGAACATATCCTTATCAATTATTAGGTACTCTAGTATTTTCTTCACAGTGATCCACTAACTCTCAATGTGATTATATTTGTATCTAAAAGTTATTAAAAAAGTAAAAGATACATCGGTTCAACTACATAACATGGAATATCTGATAGATATATATTAGATGCATAAGTAATCATATCCATCCTTTATAACTATTTATAAGGATCCTAAATATTCCAAATATTTTTTCCATTCAATAGTTATACAGACCCATTATTGTATTTTTACATGAAAAACTATTTGAGCACTATACCAATAATTTTTTTGAATTAGTCCATGCAACCTCTGAGATATATCTCTATATATCTTCATAACCATATTTATGTTTCTTCACCCATGTATATCATTGAGAAGTATTTATGTATCCAAATCTTCACTGAGTGAAGTGTCAGGATATCATTTCAAAAAAAAAATGTTTTCACCACATACAATATAATAAATACTAAATTTATTCCACAAATACACTTATTTTAAAAATAATAATTTAGGTTTCGGATGAACCCAAACTCTTTGATTTCACCATCAAACTAGATTTCCCAACTCTAAGAATTCTAAATCAAACTATAAATTAACAATTAGAGTTTACATACCTTATTAGTCACATGTAGAACATAAAAATCATCAGGATATATCATATATATTTCCTCGACTAAATTCATATTAAGGAATGATATTTTGACATCCATTAGGTATATTTTATAATAAAAATGAGTTGTTATGGATATAAATGTATTAATGGAATTTTTCATTTCCATAGGTAAAAAGGATTCTTAATAGTTAATACCATGAATTTTCTTATAAAATTTTCCCACCGATTGTGATTTATATATAGACCCAATATAATCAATGTCAATTTTTTATGGAAACCCCACTTGCCTCCTATGGGGTTTACCCCTTAAGGTGCATCCACCAAGTTCCAAACATAATTACCATACATGGAGTCCATTTTATGTTTTGTAGCTTTTAATCATTTCTCAAAATCATAAATCTTGATGGAATCATGGTAGAAATTCTGTTTATATCTTATGAAACTAATTTCATTATAATATTTCTTAATAAATTCATATCTATTAGGATCTTGATGAATCCTACCCGACCATATAAGTTCTTGTGTAACTTTAATCAGTTCTTCTTCTACAACTCCTTATAGAAACATATAAACTTCTATATTAGGAGAACATTTTGAATGTCTATCTTGAAATAATAAAGGATTAACATTACTTCCACCCATTCCTTGACTTAATTGTTCATTATAAAGGAAAACCCCACATCAGGCCACAAAGACTTTGTTTTCAATATTACTATTTAAATAATATAACACATTTACTTTACGATAAAAAAATTATATTTTTATGTTTTAATGTTGAGTTTATTAGAATAAAAATGTGGACCATATTCTTTATAACCCCAAATAATCATAAAATATTTAACGTTATGTTTCTCATACCACAACCAATATTCTGTCTTCACAAATTCTTTATATGGAACATCGTTTAGTAGAATTTCCACAATATCCATACTATAATCCGAAAATAAAATAGAATGGTCACACTGAATCATAATTTATCTAACTATGTCACATAAGGTACAATTTCCCCTTTTAGAAACACCATTCCCTTATGGTGTTATAGGTGATGTTATTTTTGAAACAATTCTATAATCCCTTAGATGCTCGATGAATTACTAGCTTAATTATTCACCACCTTGATTTGATTGAATGATCTTAATACACTTACCTAGTAGATTTCATATTTCATTCTAAAACTCTTTAAATTTTTAAAAAGTTTCTTATTTATGTTTCATCATAAACAAATGTCTGTACTGACTAAAATCATTGGTAAATGTAATTAATTACCTAAAATCACTACTCACTTGAGTACTAATTTTTCCACATACATCAAAATGTATGAGATCCAACAATCCACTAGCCCTTTATTATTTTACACTAAAAATTTCTCTTCTCATTTTTCCTAAAAAACAAGATTATAAATTTTCAAATGATTCAAAATCAAATGAGTCCAAAAATCCATCTTTATGGAGTTGTTGAATGTGTTTCTCATTTATATTCCCATGACGATAACAAAAAATATGCTTAATATTATAACAAACCCTAAAATATTTATTCAAAATGATATAAGTATGATTTTATATATCTAGAATGTGTAAACTATTTATCACTTTTCTAATTCCATAAAACATATCATTTATATATATAGAATAAATTTTGTTCTTAATAGTGAATGAGAATCCCTTGTTATCCAAAAAAGATAGATAAATCAATTTTGTTTTTATTAAATGAACATAATAATAATTTTATAATTCTTTAACAATTCCTCTTTGTAAATTTAGATAATAAGTGTTGACCTCTAATGAAACAAGTCTCGTTCCATTACCAACATAAATATCTACACCATTCTTTTTCAATTCCCTTTCATCCTTGAGTATATGTATACCAGCATATATGTGTGACACACACATGATATCTAATAACCATTAGTCATAGTTGGTGGAATTGATCTCTATAACATCCACATTTAGAGTCTCTCATCATATATCCTTAAGAAAACTTATCAACCATAGATGCAACACTATGCCAGAATCACCATTTTGTAGTGGTTTTATTTTTTTTAATTGAGATTTAAAGGTTTAAAAAAATAAATATGAAAATTTATATCCCTAGTAATTTCACATAATTTGTAAAAACACATTGAATATTTTGAAAATGATTTTAAAAAATATCAGGGGAATCATTCTATGATGTCTCATACCCAATTCACTCCTGTGTAACCAAACACAGTTTGCCACATAGCCACAACAACACCATCCCATACTCTTAAGTATGTTGAATAGTGGTGAGGGCCTTGGTTATTTCTATGGGGAGACTATTCCCTCTAGTCGTATTGGATAATATTTGAGAAAATGGTGAAAAATGGATGTGTAATAATAATCAACAAGGTATAGAAACAAGTATAAGAATCAAAGAAAAAACCAAAAAAAGTTTTAAAATGTTTCATATATAAAAGAAGATGGAATTTCAGTACAAAATTGTTTAAAATGTAAACATTCCATTTGGATTATATTACAACACATGATATACAAAATAATTAAAAATGGAAAATACTATCCCAGAAAACCAAGCATTGTCTTAATAATCTACTAACAATATCCTATCATTAATTAAGATGTCGGGTATCCAAAATAGTAAGCTTCCATTTGTCCACACCAACAATCATATAATCATCCCATGTACCAATGGTGGCCTAAATAGAGGGTGAGATAAATCTAAGTAGTCCATCACTAAAGGAATCTATACGAAACAAGTCTGTGAATTTAAACTGTAACAATGTGCTTTTATATAAATGTAAAGTGGTGTAAAAATAAATAATTAATACCATCCATAGCCTAATTTGGAATATAAATATATATTTATTTATTTTTTTACAATTCAATTTATAATGAGGAGATCATATATAAGGTTTTATGAATACTGTAAAAGATAATAATTATAATAGAGGACCTCAGGTTAACTAAGGCATCCACAACCATAGGAGGTCAAACCAGCTTGTGTTATACAACCAATAATCCTAGCATAATGGACTTAGTGTTATACATGAGTAAACCCCAAGTAATTCCACTGGAAGAGTTTATAACCATGTTTATGGAGGACACCCATAATAAATTTCACTCTAAGCATGGCTAGACCCAAGAAGAATGAACCACAAAATCAAATTTTTGGTGACATAATGTTGAATCAAAGGAGTGTATCTGAGTCATTCTAATATCTATAGAGAAAGTGAATGGGTCCTATGGAATCATTTTGGTCATCCTTTATGGGAAATAGGCCATGTTCTATGGTGGGTGTCTCCCTTGGAAACTAGATCAATGAATCAGAATGGCATCCTCTGAGTGCTTAATGAATTCCCTCGTGAATTTAAGGCTAGATCAAGTCTTACCATTCCTACGAAGAAGAAAATGTTTCATATGCAATAGCACCATAAAAATATATCCTTTAAGACCATTTAATACTCATTCTAATTAAATTTTCATTTGGATCATTCAATTACCTTTCATCATACATGACAAGATAAAAATAAGGAAATAAAATCAATTTCCATTTCCATAATAAGTTATCAAGGAAAAGTGATATTTATACAAATATATGTTTTTCATTTAATTTTTAAAATATTAAATTACTAATTTGAAAGACTCACCATATAAAAGTTCAAGTCAATGTAGCTGAACATTATATCAGTTAATCACAATATAGAGAACAAAAATCATAATAAAAAAGTCATCCTACTTGGGGTTGTTATCATTTAGGTCGCAACCTCCTAATATGTTAAGAGGTGTCGTTAAGGACTTAGGTTTCAATTTAGTCAATTAAATTTAAGGTTGATTAATTTGTGTGGAAATGTCCAGTAAAACCGGTTTTGACAAAAGATAAATAGTGTATAAACAATAGGACTTTGAGGGAAATTTCATATAACACCTACTATAATATTTCAGTACTCTCCTCATGTAGCATTGGCCTTTCATTTGGTCAATATTGGATGAAAATGGAGAAATGGACAAATACCATGAAGATAGTGCATATGATCTCGCACAAAAATAACTTCATCGATGTAAAGGCAAACAATGAAAGGATCTAAAAGAATAAAAAGTTTACTAATGGCTTTCCAAAATGATAGACATAACTCGAATCAGAGTCTAGATGATGGAATAAGATACCAGACTAGCTTTAGGCTAAATTGGGAGCCTCACAGGAGGATCTCATAGGCAATAGAGAAGAAAGGGAATATTGTGAGAAAGAAATAAAGTATTATAAACCTTTAATGAAAGCCCATGATATTTATAATGCATTTAATCTCATTACACGTTCTGTAATGAACAGGTTTTCCCCTGTGGGAAAAACCAATACACGCCATGATAATTTTCTGGCCAGAACAATAAAAATTATGTATTTAATACAGGTTGTGTATTTGGATTTGGTATAGGCTCCATCCACACCTAAAAACTTCAACAAAAAAAATTCAATGACCATACCTATGGTGTGGTTTCTAGGTTTAATTCAAAATATAAATTCTGTAAGGGTTTAAATAAAAATTAAAATTATTAGTACCTAATATAAAAACTGGGATCTTATAGTCTCCCTCCACTAAAGTCACTCATATACAATTTTCACTTACAAGGGTTGTGAAGAATCATATGAGAATTACTCTAGTAATGAAGAAAATTCATCATATTCTCTCTCCCAAGTATCATCCTACACACATTAATGCTACCATCATTCCTATACTATCGGAACAAACCTTCTTCAAAGATCCTTTATGCTATGATCAATGACGTGAATGGGCTATTAAATTAGAGAATAATTAATATCCAATTCAATATCTTTAAGATCAAAAGTATTAGTAGGTCCGACATGGTAACAATGAAGCTACGAAACCAGGAAGATGTCATGCATGAAATAGTATTTCTAATGATATATGAATTGATAGGATATAGGCCCAAATCTATATAATAAATAAAAAGGCCCAACAAAATGAGGTGAAATATTACATTACCTATGTACATATCTTTTCCCAAGTATGTGTGATACTTTTAATAAAACAGAATCCCCAACCAAAAACTTTAGAGGTCATCAACGACGATCGACAAATGATTTTTTATTTAGGCTGAGCAGTACCCATATACTATCTGATCAACTAGACCTACTATGAATTCTCCTAAATGAGATGAGGACCTAGTAACGGTACCTCCCATTCCTCCAGATTTCATAGAAGTGAATAACATGTCCTTCCATATAAGTCATCATGTGGATCCATCTAAATGGTTTACTATATTCTATTATTGTAAGAAAACATAGCGAGGGGTGTATGATTCTCCTAAGAACATATAAAATGAATAATTCATTCTCATATCATGTCCCCCAACACTTTAATATTCTGTTCCAACATACCATCGGTCTAAGTGTGAACCTTTGTGCTAAGAAGAACCTGTGTAAGCAAATATTTTATAACCATTTCAAAAACCTCTTAATGAAATAGGAATCCCTATCAGAGATTATGGTTTGACGCACCCTATTTAAGAGTACAATATCCTATACATACAGACTCCAGAACTCATTAAACAAGAAATTATTTTAGATATGATGTATGGGGATTCCATTTTTAGTCAATCCATTACTAAACGAACCCCTTTTTTACCTCAAGGGGAACTTAGTAAACCAGTAATAAAATCCATCCGGACATCATCCCATTTCCATTCTGGGACCAGTTATGACAGTAAAAATCTTGAAGTACTCTAGTGATCTAGATTTACAAACTGAAAGGTGGAACATGTAATGATAAAACACACAATATAAAATTTTATTTCATTTAACTAATACTAGAGGTGCATGTCACAATACATCTTGAAGATGACTAGCTTTATTGAGTACTGAGAAGCATGGGATTCTTACATAAAATGACCTCACGTATCATTAGGAACCCAAAAATGTCCCTGTGTAAGTAGGATGTCACCTCCATCGACAGACCAATCCAGAGGTGGTTGCTCACCTGAAATTATTTCCTGTATTACCAAACCTTCTGGATCTAAAAAAATCATTCTCTTTTCCATATCAATGAATTAAGAGGTAACTGGTAAGTCTATAAGAAAATTCCACTAAAGACACTCTTGAAACCATTGATGCATCTTAGAAAAGAGGGTCATAAACTTCCATTCATCACTAGATTACTGAATGACTTGTTCCTGAGTTTTACATCTCAGCACATTAGCTACCACATTTACCTTTATAGTCATATAGGCTTACTAAATGTTACAATACTGGAGGTATTATACCGACATACAATATCCGTGATTCAAGTCACACTGTAAAAATACATATTTGTTGTTGTTGTGGTCCATAAACACCACAATGCACTCTCCCATAAGATAATTTCTTCATAAGTGAAAAGCATGAATAACTTCTACACTCATGAGGTCTTTCATAGGATAATGATGCTCGATAGGTCTCAACTAGTGATACCCATAAAAAATTAATTATTCCTCCTATGTCAGTACTGCACCCATCTTGATTTTGTATTGCTCAAAGAACATAGTATAACCTCTTCTATTATCTAGAAGAATTGAGATCAGTGTTGAATTAAGTCTTCCTTTATTCCCAGGAAACTCCTTGTCACATGCTTTAAACCATAAGAACATTACAACCTTCTTATTTAGATTGGTAATGGGTTCCATTAGTAATGGGAATTATTGTAATAAGAACAAAAAACATCCATATAACCCTAAGAAATCTATATATCAAACATGTTCTTAGTATTAACCTAGGATAAAACAACACTTACTTTCTCTGGGTCAAATAGTACTTCTAATTCTAAGATAATACAACACATGAAGTTAACCTTTTCAATCTAGAATTATAACTTTTTATGATTATCATATAAATGATGCACTCCCAATGTATTAAATATGATGTCAACATATTTTTCATGGTCACATTGAATTTTAGAGTACGCCAAGATTTCATCCCAAAAAACCATAAAAAGGAATCCATGTAGGGGTGGAAAACACTATTAATCAAGGCCATGAAAATATAAGTCATGTTTTTAAGACTGGATGGCATAACAAGGTACAAATATTAAACCTACCAACATTGAAAGGTTGTATGTGGTATGTCTGAAGGGTTGAATCACACCTGATGAAAGCCTTATCTCATATTGGTCATCTAGAACACAATATATCCTCATAGATAGCCAACGATATCATCTTTTTGAGGAAATCATTGATGTTTCATCACTATAACCTGGTTCAAATATTTAAAATCTGTGAAATTTTGGACGGTTCCATCCATCTTCTTAGAAAAAAGGTAGGAGAACCCTGGGGAGAAGTACCAAGTCAGATAAAACCCATAGATTCTAAATCAGATATATATTTATTGAGCTCCTAGAGATCAGCAGGTTCCATCCTGTATAGAAGAATAGATATTAGAGATACTCCCAGAATTAGATAGACCATAACCACTACCTCTATCTTAGAAGGTAGTCTATAAAAGTTATTAATAAAAAAATCCATAAAACTATCCACCATTAGAGGAAAATCTATTAGAAACACTATTTAATAACTTATGAAATCGTTGGAAATTTGGTCTATCACTATGCCCATACCACAATGCTCTAGTTTAACTCTACTAACCTGGTAATCCCATTTACCCTTATGTACATATCTACATACCTTGAGCAATGTGAAATTAACATTTTGTGATAATAGTAAATATGGTCATGATAAGGCATGTTCCATTCCATCCCATGTATGACATCAACCCCTAACATATAAAGGATTATAAATTTCCAAAAAAATGATAACTACTGATCTTAAGAGGACAACCCTTTCATTGTTGTATACCCTCTAATTGTACACCCAACGGTGTTTCCGGGTTCATCATCCCAAGAAAGTACATAATTTCGAGACCATGAATTTCAATATTCATTATAGTGATAAAGGAGTGTGATACACATACAATGAACAGAGAAGATATTATAGTAGAGGCTACTAGAAAATTATCTAGTATAGAAAAAGGTCATACACTCTTCTCCTCGGGTATCAACTATAAGACATGCAACTGGACTGATCTATGGACCCGACCTATAGGTGGACTACCATGAGTAAGTCAAATCTATTGAAATAGTTAATTAAAAGTATGTAAACCATGAATAGAACCTCCTCCTCAGTTTGTTTGGCTGGGGCTACTCTGGATTCCTACCCGATATAGAGTCACTGGTCCTTCTCATGATGGTGGAGCTAGTTTTGGTCCTCTTCTTCTATAAATAGACAGAAAGTGATGGAAACCCATTGAATATGACCCATTTATCAATAATCATGGAACTCCCGAAGGTCTCTATCAAACTATGGATTAACATTCCCATTCCTTCCACACTGATGGAATACCACAAAGCTACCAATTTATGTACTATGGCTTCCACTATTCTGATAATAATCCTTAAGACAATGCTTCCTGCCACTATGAAAACTACTACCTCTCTCGGCATTGACCCTCTCTACAATATACTATCAATTTCCATCAAATTTCACCCGGTTATAATATCATGATTCATCAGATCCTAAAATGTATATAAGAAGACGAAATTCACATGAGAGTAGATTTCATACCTAAAAAATACATGAATCATATTAATTACAATAATAGATCACTAAAAATAATTGGTTAACAATGTTGAAGCTCGATGAAGCATGCTGAATAGTAAATGATGGACATAGAACCCTAATCTAGGTGTATAAAATCCATGGCTTGGTCATATATCAACATAAGAGGGAATAAAATTATTCATAGAAGTCAGTATAGAAGTTTCCCTAGACCATGACCTGATAAAAACTAGCTAGGGTAATCACATCCCACCCACGATTGGAAAAAACATGTAGCACGGAAATGGAAATCTTGAAACTACTCTCTAATATAATATCTAGATTCTCAAATATAGATAAAATAGATTATATCCATGACTCAGTAGCCTCAATACCTCTATCCCCTGAGAAGATGGGAGGATATGGCTCCCGGAACGCAAGATTATTATCAGACATCGTAGGTCTAGGGCATGGAGAAAAATGTGTAGACTACATCAATCATAGAAAACTATCCTAGAGTTAAATTTCAATTCCCAATTTGGGAATTATAGGCGGGTTCGTAGGTGGATCTACTGGAGGTATCATTGGTGGCTCATAGCCCACCTCCTCTAGAACATAGTCATCTCCAACCTCTTGTCATATAAATCAAAGATGTTTTAGTGACATTAATCTAAAAATGTCATGTACATACCTCAAAAAAAGATTTTATATCATTACAAACATGGAGATCTTAATAAGAATATTCTTCATTCCCAATGACCAACTTTCACTTATATCAGCAGGATAAACATAGGGGATCACTACCCAAAGGATATTATCCCAACTACTGGGGTTTAAGGTCATGGTATTGGTAAGTATTTATGATTTTATATATAGGGGTTCTAGTATATAAATGTACAATTACAATTTAAGGAGGGAGAGACTTTAAATTTCACTTGGACTTTTCATTTATAGGAAACCATTTTATTTATAAGTAACAATTCATAATGTAAGATTTAAAGCGAGTTTGTACATAACATGAGGATCAAATAAATGGACTGTCATTTATTGTTTATAAAGGCCCTTAAAATTTTTAAACTAATATTGGAACCCATTTAATTACAACCACCCCTTATATTCAGTCACTTAATGTAATGGATAAAGTACACTATATCAATTAGTTGAATTAAACATTCTAATTTATAAAGGCCCATACACATTATAAATTTAAATTGGTATCCATGTAATCATATCCAGATCCCATATCATATATCCATGGTTTCATAGATTACATTTTTCAATATTGGCTACTTAACATGACACCATAAATCTATATGGGATACACCATTTAGGTTTATGTAGAAATTTTGAACATGTAATTTATCTTTCCTACAGAGGATGATAGAATAACAAGAATATATAACAACCAAGTAACACTAAACAATAACAGGAAACAAAACCAATATATGAAAATAAATGTACTTATATGCCATGGAATATACATTGCAAGTGAATCACTAAGTGACTACGATGATGCCTGTAGTAATACTCCTTGCTGAACTGAGCCAATGTAAAATATCCACAAAGATAAATAAATATCACATTTCATGTGAATCACCCAATGCTGAAGTTATATCAACTGTAATAGGTAGGACATAAAAAACCACTCACATCCAAATGAAACATATTGTTTACCCCAAACATGGTATAGACACTCCCATGTATGTCATATGAAAAAGTTGTATCATGTTTCATATCTCATGTGAAAATTTTCTAAACAATAAGACAAGATATAAATCTCTTTGATTACACAATGTGAAGTCACAAACATGGTTCAATCATGATTAAATGAACATAGTCGGCCACATGGACTCAATCATGCATCCCCATACACCAGCGTCTGCTGACTAGAATTTAGGGATGTGGGTGTGTTAGTGGGTAGACTATGCCCTCTATTCATAGCACATCAAAATGGTGAAAATGGGGAATAAAAAAAGGTTAATAATAAAGAATAAGGAATAAAAAATAGTCATAAGAATTCATGTAATAAATAGTCATCAAAAGATGTAGACTATATCATTTAAAGAATATGAAAAAATGTATCTAAAAAATGGTAAAAACGCGTACATGGAAATAGGAAGAGAATATAATACATGATATACAAAAGAATAAAAAAGGTAAAAAGACAATCCAATCATCCCAAGAATAGCACAATTATCTACTACCAAAATCCTATTGAAAAATAATAAGTCTAGTATCCAAAATGGGACACTTCCCTTTTTCCACACCCGTGATCATATAATCTACTCAGGTACCAATGGCGGCCTTGATAGGGTGTGAGATAAATCTTATTAGGAAACCAACAATGATTTTTCTACAAATCCACTCTATGAATATAAACTATAACTGTGTGTAGGTATATAAAAGTAATGTAGTGTTAATATAAAGAAACCATACCTTCCTCATCCTCTGTGGGTCTCTAAACAAAAATTTTTTAGTTAATTAAAATTTATTTTATAATAAGGAGATCACATATATATTCTGTGAACAGTACTATAAAATATAGTGATTACAACAAAGGATATGAGGTCAATCCAAGGCATCCTTAACCTTAGGAGGTTGATTGAGGTAAAGTTATACAACCATGAACCCTAGAAAATGGTACTATGATTAATCCAATAGGAAAAACCAAGGAATTCCAATGGAATTGTTTCTATCCAATCATATGGAGAATGTCAACAACATATCTTAGGATTATAATGATTGGATCAAAGGAGAATTATCCACATTTTCACCTGTCTGTATACTTCATTATGAATAAAAAGAGTGTATCTAAGGAATTATAATTTCTAGATAGGAAAATAAGGGATCTTATGGATTCATTCTTGGAATCCTCTAATAGAAAAATATTGTGTTCTACTATGGGTATATCCCTTGGAAATTGTCTCAATGAATTGGAATTGTGTCCTATGAGTTCTCATGTAATTCCCATAGGAATCCAAGGCTGGGTCAAGTCTTACCATTCTTTCAATGATAAAAAGGACCATATTCAATAGGTTGTATATAAATATATCATTTAAGGCCTTGTAATTCAAATTCCAATTACATTTTCATTTGGTTCATTCCATTACCTTTCATCATACCTTACATGGTTAAATAATTACATGAAACCAATTTCCAATTCATCAATAATTTTTCAAGTCCAAGTGAAATCTTTATAAACATATACATTCCATTTAATTTTTAAAATATTCATTTATTAAGTTGTAGAACATACCTTTTAAAAGTGTTGGACCCTCTATGATATTGTAGTTATCATAATAAAAAATAATTTCAATATAAAGATTATCATTCCATTTAATATCTCTATGTAAATCAATTATGTCATACATAACAATATAATTCAATTAGTCCATAACCTATATTCATGAATAAATATGTTTACAAGTGTATTTATACAAGTATTTTAGGATAACACTTAGTCCTATAATGTTATGTGCAAGATAGACTCTTTATAATCTTTCTAGATTCCCTGGCATCAATAGTATGTTCGACACATCAAAGTTTGACAGGCCGAAGTCGACACACCAAAGTTTGACAGCACAAAGTCGACACATATAAGTTTGACAGATTGAATTCGACACACCGAAGTTTGACAGACCAAAGTCGACACACCGAATTTTGATAGAGCGAAGTTTGAAACACCGAAGTTTGACAGACTGAAGTTGACACACCAATCTTTGACATACCGAAGTGGACCCACAGAAGTTGACAGACCGAAGTCGACACACCAAAGTCAACACACCGAATTTGACACACCGATGTTCAACACACTAAAGTCGACACACAGAAGATGACTCACCAAAGATAATAGACCGATGTTACCAAACCGAAGACAATAGACCGAAGATGATTCACTGATAGTCATAAATAACTATTTCGGTTTTGTTAATTCAAATTTATTTGTTATGGTTATATTTAGAAAAATTAAGGTTTCTAACATTATTTAATGTTGTCTGTAGGACTATCTGTAGACAGTATAAGGTACATGCACGTGCAGAGATCTTCATGCCTAGTAGACCCTAGAGTATAAAAGGAATTCAATCAGAGATATCCAAATAAATAAAAGACACATAAAGATATACATGACAAAGAACACGCAAAAAAGACAGAGTGTGCGAATATTCAAAGAGAGGAACAAAAAGCCTAAGATCACAAGAAGTTTCTAAAAAGCATCATTCTGCTGAAGCTCATTGTTCATTGAGACTTTGACGAGCTGAAACTTTTCACTTGTAGAAGCTAGAATACAGAAACTAAGATACTATGTTCTGAACTCAACTTCTAGAAAAGTACTCCAATATCATTTTGTCAACATCTATTGAGTCCATAGAATTACTGCATAACACACAGAGAATTATTAACTCTATTCTCTTTCATAACTCTATTGTGTTTTATCGTTACTATTTGAGTAGTGTGTATATATTTCACACACACTGTCTCCTAAAAATAACTAGAGGATATTAAAATATCCTCACTCTCAATCCCTTCTTACACTTGTATCCTACATAGAACTGTGGAAGAGATCCTATGTGGTCTGTTTATTTTTTTTCCCATGATTAACTGTGGTAGAGGTCAAGTGTGACCTGGACAGCTGGGGGTGCTGTTGTGAACCCCGATCCAGGGTGTGGATCAAAAGTTTATTAATATAAATTGCTTGGTGGTAGGTGATCACCATGTGGAGAGGACTAAGTCTCGTCTTGAGACTGAACCTCTTGTTTTATCTTCTACGTTGTATATCTTATATTTCTTATGTGTTATGTATTTCCTGTATTAAGATAAAATAAACTTTGATAGTTATTTTAGCAAGTGTTTACATGTGTTTTGAATCAGTAGGTTTCTTTTGAATGTTTTAATAATCATTATGTTGGTAAAAATAATAACTTATCAATATTCTGAGAACCAAATTGAACCTTCATGACTTTTATAAATTCACTACAAACTTACATTGTGTTTATTTTCATAGGGGGATATCATTTTGTAAAGAACCATTTTTTACAGAAATGTTTATAGATACTCAATTAACTCCCCTCTTGAGTCATCTACTCTAACCAACATTTGGTATCAAATAATTTTTATAGTTACTATTATTTTTTCAAATAGTATCAACTGTGATTATAGTTGTGTTTCAATGATCTTAAAATTTCTGTTATTTCTAAATTTTTATCTCTTTGAAATTCGTTTACAAACATTATCATGGGAAATAGATTGGAAGCAGATGATACTAATCGACCACCTTTATTTAATGTAACTAACTATGCTCAGTGGAAGCATAACAAAATCATCCCAACATTCTGGAGAATATCATGGATATAATAGATTGATTTAACTTAGATAAGCCGAGAAGGATGCTAGAACATACCATCTGAATAGTTCCTAGATGTATGAAGTGGGTGTAATTGATAAATCTCTGAAAAACATCTAAAAATTGAGTTGAAATTCATTATTAGAGTAAATTTCACATATGATATAGGAAAGGGGAATAAAGAGATTCATGGATAACATACCAGTTACAGAGATGTACATCTGTAAATTTTTTGAATATGCTGTTGGTGATGGTAAAAGGGGTTCGCGAAGAGGTTGTTGTGGGTCAACTTTGGCGGTTGACAGTGGAGCAGGTTTTGGAACAAAGTATGTTCTTAGTGGTAAATCGAAGTTTCTAGTAGACGAAGGAGGTCAAGGTGAACAGAGATAGGGAGCTGAGGTGATGTGAAGAAAATCAGGAGTTGAGGTGATGGATTTCTGTAAACAGGGACAGAGACAAGGAGACAAGGAGTGATGGAGATGGGGAGCAGCCGAAGACTGAGATGAGGATACAGGCTTTCCAGAGACGAGGAGCCGGAGAGCAGTGTACGAAGATGGAGATGAAGCGTGAGTGGGATGGTGGATGTCGAAGGAGATGAATACAGTCAAAGAAGTAAGGTGGTGAATGCGTTGCAGGGATGGCCATCGGCAAATGCGAGCTGTGGGAGGAAGAAGCCCGAGAGCTGAACTGTAAGCGCGAATGCGTAAGGTGGAGAAGCCGTGGGTGGTTGTCGAGAAATTAAGGGCACCGCGGGTGTAAGGCGGTGAAGGTGTTGCAGGGATGGCCATCGTCGAATTAGAGCTGTAGGAGGAAGAACCCCGATGAGTTGAACTCTAAGCGCGAATGCGTAAGGCGGCGAATCCGTGGGTGGTTGTCGAGAAATGAAGGGCACCGCGGGCATTTGTGAGGAAGGTAGTGGGTATTAGGGTAATTGGAAGCGAAAAAATGGTGACGTGGATGTTTTTGGTGGTGACACATAGGCCTGGGTACACCCAGCTTTAGTAAATATAGTGGATATTTTAGGTAGGAAAACAAAAAAGGGGAAGATCTTTATGGGAGATGTTGAAGATCTTTCACCAAGTTAGAAGATTATGTTTCACATTTTCAATGACACTAAACTAATGTAAAATTTGAGCATATATTTTTGTAATGTATTATGTATACCACAAAGGAAATTTAATGTCTATGTACATCAAGCTTGGATCTTTACAGTTGGTATTAGAGTGAAGGATTAGTTATCCTTTAGAAACTAGTATGTGAAAACTTTATTGAGATTCTTGGAGATATTTCTAAGGAATGTCTAGGGTTTTACCTATAGGTAAGTATAAATATTTGTTACAGTAGTATAATTATGGAAACAGTTATGAATAAACTATGATTAAACCCAAGACATTAGATCTTGAAGGTACTCCCACTTGATTATTTTGTTTTCCAAGTATGTTTTTTTACTCTCACACTCTTATTTTGGGTTTTAGACAACGGTTGGAACCTGAAAGAACCATGTTAATGATCAATGCACTGGAAAATGAAATGATTGTCCTCCTGATCAACCAAATTTTATGGGAAATGGAATGAAAATTTTTATTGCTATACTTACAGAAGATATGAATCATTTTGGACTTCCAAATGAGGAGAGAAGGGAACAACATTTTGTTGAATCCTTCATGCGGCAACTCCCACCTTATTTCAGCATGTATTATGATCCACATGTTGATGATCAATGGATTATTACCATTGAAAAGATATTTTCCATCCTTCACTATTCAGAAAAAAGAAAAAGTCATTTTTGATACTTATCGTTTAGAAGGTGAAGTAGACTAGTGGTGGACTCTAATCTAGAATACAAGGCAGCAAGATGAAATTGAACCCATGGAATGAGACAATTTCAAGTAAATATTTTTCAATAATTCCTCCATCATATTCTTTGAATAAATATGGAAAATGGGTTCCTTAATATTAATAAAAAAGATTATGAATCCATTGGTACATACGGGGAAACTTTTACAAGACATGAAAGGTATGATTCTGGTTTTAACATCCAACATGAAAGTAACGTTGATTGATTATTTAGTGGATTAAAAACAAATATTCAAAGGGAATTTTCTATAAGATACTTTAGAAACCATGAAGAGATTGGGAATTGTGCTATCCAGGTAGAAATAGAATTTGATGTTATATATAAATCTCATGGTTTTGACAAGAAATGATAGATGGAGGTCAAGGGAAAATATCAAAAAAATCGTGAAAAGAAGATGAATGTTCCGATATGATCAATGTGTGAAAAGAAGAATGATGGAGATTTCCTTAAAGGGGCTAGAAAATGTTTTAAGTGTGAAAAAGAGGTTCATCGAGCTGTTGAGTGCCAAAATAATTAGAAAAATGTTGCTAATGATGTGAATATTGAAAAAACTATAGAGAATGCACCACCCCACTTCAATTCTACAAGTGAAATGAAATAGGGAATTATGAAAACCAATGAAAAAATCCAAGGGTTGTTGATGATAATCAAATTCTACAACCTCTTAAGGACAAAATCAAAGGAAAATCATATGCGATCACTATTGGTGATGTTGAGTATGAAAATGAAGTGGTGGAATGATTATGTGTTTATGTAAGGGGATTACAAAATAGTGTAGGTGAATATATTTTATAGTATTATGGAATATTAGAAGATATATGTATCCGTCCATTGTGGTTTTACATAAGTATATGGTATCTGTAACCAAGAAAAGATATTGAAATATTTTTTGGAAAGAACATTATAGGTACATAATGAAGGGATAAAGAGATAATGAGATGTTTAATAGTATTAATGAGCTCCTGACTGATATAAGGACAAATTTATATCATGGTTTGAGTATATATAATTTTTTATATTTTTTGGGTGTGGAAAGAGTTAATTTTGACAGAATGCATGTTTTCACTAAGGTTCTATGGTCATTCAGGTTATTACCATGTTTCACAAGAATAAATGATTATGTTATTCACATGTTTGGACTATGATAACCAATAAATACCTTATGAGATATGGGAGATAAATTTTATGTCGATTTAGTTAAACTATTTCTATAATTTTATATAATTAGTTTTTGGAAGGATTATAAGGTTATCCATTTATGGATAGTAAGATTTGTACTCTGGTTTAAGTTTGTTACATCAATATATTTTCTCACTATAAGTGGTCTTAGGCATACTTGATTACCTGTGATAACCTTTTTGTTGAGATGGATGGAATGACCTATCATTCTATCGAATGCTCTTCTAACACTTCAAGAATGAAAATTTTAACTTCATTTCTTTAAATAAGAGGTGATGTGGAAAATGATCAAGGAAAAAACAACGGTGATATTTTACCAAAATAAAGTAATTATTATTCTTATGAAAAATTCATCAACTTTTTTGAAAGGATTTTGGAAACAAATTTTTTTTCATAGTACCTTATTATCCGATGAAACAGATGGTCCCTTAAATCAAAACAGATTTATGGCTTTCTGGTTGTTAACCTTCTCCAAACCTTATTATCTATCACTATCCATTAGATCTTTATGATTAGATTTCTCTTCTATATCCATGTTTTCAATTACCACCTATGTTATCATATTTGGAATTCTACTGATGAGTTACATTGGGTAACCATTATGATTATGATTTTCCTTTTTAAAATGATGTTTTAGTATTCCTTTTTACGAAGTGGGATTCTATGAAGGGAACATTCATGTATTAATACTTTTATAAACCCAATGAATTCAAGGGATAAATTCATTTTAATGGGGGTAAAATGTAACAACATGATTTTTTATTGACCATTTTTTGATTAAATTAATACATTCATTTATATCTTGAAATGTACTATGTTAAACATTCATTTCACACTAAACTCCCTTGTCATATGTTACACACAACACTGATTTGGTGTACGATACACGGAACACTGAATATAGATTTTGTTCAATATATAAATGAACTATGTTTTGATTATGTGATACCAAACACCAAATTAAGCTTTTACTATAAACAACAATGACTTTTCTTGTGTTACATGTAAGTGTGATTTTCCCCGAGTGCTTGAGTTGTATACAATACCAACATTCACTAAACAACGATATATTATTAAAATATTACTATTTTATGGGATATAAACTTTCCATTATGAATATTATTAACCATATTTTTAATTTTATATAATATTAACATTAATCTTATGTATTTTTATAGACATGATATAAGAGAAAATTCAATTTTTTCGGATAAAAGATGTTTTTTTTCAAAAAATGCATTTTTACCACCATTTGATGACATACCAATTTTAAAGCTATTTTGAATAATTTTATATATTATATTTGAAAAAAATAAACGTCTTAATTTGAATAATTACCTAAAATTTTACTTTGGTTCATGTTTTGGTATTTCTATGATAAAATTCCTATTTTAATGAATATTGAAAAAAACTACATTTTAATTCAAAAATACCTTTTCATCTAATTTATTTATATATTTATATTATCTTATTAATTGATTTTAATGTTTAATTGGATTATTATTTTATCATTTAATCCAATTTTGTTAATTGGAAGTAATTTTACATATAAATTGGACATAAATACATGTCAATCTTTTATTCATTTTTACTTCTTAAAAACCCACTTTCTAGTTTTGAAAATGAGAATTAATATTAAATTAATTAATGAAACTTTTTTGTTTTGAATTTTGAAAAATTGATTCCATATTTTAAATCAGTGTATCCAAAATATGTCAATAGGTTACTTTTGTTTTTTTGGATACAATGAACCGTAACTACGGTAATTTGTTTAACAATAGTTTAAGGTAAATTAGGGAAACAAACAATATGAAAAAGAAAATAAAATTACCATAACACTTGAGAAAAATCATATTATATGAATTAAAGTTTACCAATATCACCTAAGGGTAGGAATTGATTCATTTAATGTACTTTGTTTCCATAAAATGATGTAATTAAAATTAATACAAAATAAAATGATAACATGTCACTCGCTTATATCATGTAAGTATAATAATTTTAATATAGTGATAAAATTCATAAAACATAAAACATAAAACATAAAACATAAATAGTCTCCATAAAGATAATGAAATTATCTTCAGCATATGAATTTATTTTGACTTTTTAGAGACAAAATAATTACAATTAATTATGACACAATAGTGAGGTAGAAAACATTTTATTGATAAAAATATCAAATAAATGGTTTAAAAATATTAAAATAAATATCATATATACTAATTAATGTGATAAAATAATTTTCTAGGTGAAAATCACATGTTAGTATTGTATTAAATATTTGGGATTGAATTTATGTTCTGTGCGGATTTTATTTAATGTGAAATGAATGAATAGTATCAAAATTGACAATATTGATAATTTATAAAAAATAACATATTATTAAATAATTTAATAATCACAAAAATTATTTAAAAAATAAAAAGTGAAAATTATATAGTTGAGAAATTCATAAAGTTTCAAATTATGGACAATTTACAACAGATATGTAAGTATTTATAACCATTTGATATTTAGAATTTCATTACCACAAACCAAATTATATACACTAAATAAGGATAACTCAAAATGATGACGTATAAAATAAAATAAAATTATGTTTAAATTTTATCGGATGATCTTATTTAAAACCATACTCATCATATCTTCTAAATAAATTATTTTTGGATCATTATAAAAAAATTAATTTATAATTAATAAATATTTCAAGACTTTCCAAAGGCGCCCCTTCCCTCTCTTATAAAAGGGAACCTATCCTTCTCTTTTAATCACACCTGAAAATCTCTTTCGCTCGGCCAAAACCTGCCCAAATCTCCTACCATCTTCCCTCAATACATCCTATAGTCCATCCTTTAGGAGGAAAACTATCTTATTTAGTCCTTTTGTTCATACCAAATGGCGATACCCGAAAAAGAGGTAATTTTTTTATCACCTCTTGCAATATTATTTTCTTCTTCTACTTCATCTTATGATGTTTTTCTCATACTAAAGTAATAAATAATTAATATTATACATTCTGGGAGGTTATTATAATGGTACAACCATATACCTCCTTTGATCCATCATACGAATAATAATATCACCATGCGTGCGTGCGTATGGCTTACCGTCTCCACGCCGCGGTGTAATTTGTTATTCAATAATAGACAAATTTTGATGGGTATAAAGATGATTATAATTTATTTAAATAATTAATATAACCTTATAATTATTATTTATAATTAATATAACATCTAATTCCATACCATTTAACCATTAAGTGAATTATATCGTTGCTCGTGCGTTTGTACGGTTTACCGTCTCCACAGTGTGATGAGATTCATTCTCCATGATAAGCATTCAAGAATAATTATAAAGTATGTATAATAAATAAGACTTTAATATATGACATAATAATTATACTATATTTATTAGTATATATATATGTAATTTACTTACCTCAATTCAATTCAATAAGGAAACAGAAACAACGTTCTTGCGTACGTACGACATACCATCTCCCGGAATAGTGTGTTTCATTTCATTTATCTATTATTTACATATATTTATATACTAAATATTTATGTTATAGAAATAATTTTTTTACATTCTATAAGTAATTAAATCATGATCTATGAAATAAGATCATGAATAACAAGTCAAAACACGTATGATAAATAAAACGATTATTACCCAAAATGTTGCTTTAACATGGAATTGATAAATAAAAAGGTAATATAAAATAATAAGTGAATCATATATGACATAATAAATATTATTATGGTCATTTCATAAGTTAATAATACGTTTAAACCCAATATACATGAGTTTTGGACACATATGGAAGAAATCAGATCTAAGGTTAGGGATAATTCCACAATCTCATTTTTTCAGAGATTGTTTATACGTAAGCATTTACTGTGGTATATTTTTCATAAAAATCCATATTTCCTAAATATATAATATTTTTTGTATCCTTATAATGTTTTTAATTTCAATTTTACCCATTGGTGAATTTTTATTAAATGGTATGGAAGCAATCTTTCTTTCGTTTTCCATATAAGGAACTTTTTAGCTTTTCCAGAAAGAGTACGAGAAAAATGTTTTTTAAATTTTAAGGAATGAATGTATTTTTACATCATCATAATGAATTATTTCCATAAATATTCCTCTACATGATTTAATGTTTATTTTCAACTAAATTCTTTTCTTTTAAAATTTCCTGGATTTTTGAGGATAGAAAATATATTTTAGAAGCAAGGATATTTTCTGTAGGAATTAAGCTCAAGTGTTTTATCAAAATTATGTTCCATATAATATGAAAAAGGGTTATGTTTCAATTTATATTATCATATTCTTTTTATTATTTTTATTATGTAATTATATTTATGAAATCCATTTATATTATATGGTTTATTTTATGATGGAATGATGTTTAAGAAACCTATTTTTTTCTTTCCTTGGGTTGTTCTGTGGTGAATGGTTCATGTTTTGTGGAACATGTGAGGATGATTTCATTATGAGATGGGCGGGACATATATCTACATACAATGCATTTTTTAATGATTTATATCTCATGAGATAGACATAAATGGAACAACAAAGTAAATCTAGTTCAGTAATATACGGCAGGAATTATAAATAAATCATGATCAGTAATACATGGATGGAATGGTAATTAAAGCCAGTTCAGTAATGGACTTTTTCACTATGATGGTATTGGGAGCAATTCCTTGCCTACTATGGATATCATATTATGTGATCAATTATTTTCCATAGTCCCTTGTTTTATGGAAGTGCTACATTATCATGGTTAAAGTTCCTTTATGATCTATGCCTTATGTACTTCCAAGATTCATTTCATAACCCAGGATTTTAAAATTTAATCAATATGTTCAAATTTTTACGCTCTTATGTATATGGTTTATTCTATGTTGTCAATGTTTACCCGTACTGAGCATTAAGCACCCACACTTTATGTTTTATTTTCCCCAGGATATAATGAACGATTTTAGGTAGGAAAAAAGTGGAAAATATTTTTGGGAGATGTTGAAGATCTTTCACCAAGTTATAAGATTACGTTCCACATTTTCAAAGGCACTAAATTAATATGGTCTTTGGGTATATATTTGTTTAAATTTCAAAGTATTATGCAAAATAAATGTAATGTACATGTATGTCAATCTTGGGTCTTTATAGAGCATCCTATTAGTATTAAGTGATATAACCCTATTCATGTAGGGTCATGGTTTGGATTAATGATTGCTAGATGGCAATGGATGGAATTGGATGCAACGAACATGAGATTACATGATATAAATTTGTTTTTCATGATGGGAATATTCCATGTGTGGGATTCAGGATTTGGATGTCCAATGAAAATCTGAATGTGTTGGACTAGGAATACATTAGTGTTATGGTAGAACATGGTAGTGTTTTTGGATGTTTCATAGTTCAATCATATTATTTGACCAAAGTTTGGGTATAATTTTCAAAGGAATTTGATTTTATGATCACGAGATACATTTGAGTGTGAGGGTATCATGGTCCCGGAATTTGAAAAATGTTGATGGATAGAGATGATAATTTTTTAGACATGTTTTATGAAGGAGGCTTGAATTCTTGTTTAACTATTATTTGGATATAGTGACCTTGAAACTGCAATAGGTGCGTATTTTTGAATATCACTAATTTAATTCAATGATTAGCTGGAACCTTTCAAGGAAGGAGTGGTAGGATTAAACCTTATGCATGGCTGGCGATGCTCTTCAGTTTTTCTTCAAAATCAAGAATAGGGAGAGATTCCATCCCTTTATCGGTCTTTTCCTTGAATGTTCTGACATAGTATGATGGAAACTATCCAAATAATGTTAATGGAACATGGTTATAGTGTTCTAATAATAAATTATAATGGAATAAGCAATAAATCATTGGAATTGAAGCATATGAATTAAGTCATGTGGTGGGGGAGCCATAGGCCTAATGATTATTAAAGAGATGACATGATTGTATCTCATGATATAAAATCAAGGGTATCAACTATACCACCATTTGAGTAATGGTTACGAGTGTTGGCTCATGTTTCGGGGTTCTGAGAACCTTGAATTGAGGGTTGTTCTTTAGAGATTTTTGAACGTTCAGGAAAATAATGTTGCAATTTAATGAGAAGTTAGAGACCCTTATAGGTCAGGATATATAGATTATTGGACACTAGGACTTCTTAGTGACGATAATTGTTATATTGGGTTGTTTTTAATATCACATGTGTATAGACGGGAATGAAAATTTAGAAAGAATATAAAATTTAGATTATTGGATGGGTAAAATTTTGAATCAGGGTTCAGAAAGGAATTTTGAGAGTTTAGATTACTTAAAGTGATGTTTTTTTTTATTTTCAATTAGTATTGAAATGTAGATCGGTTTCTTGGGTGATTCTAAAGATCTTTTTGTTATGTTTTGAGAGTCTTTAGGTTTCTGGTCGGGGTGTAGGTTTTGTTGTACATGACTTAGGACAAACCATGTGAAACCCTTAGTGTGGGGAGGGTTTCAATTTTATATCTATAGAACATGGTTTCTTGGAATTGTAAACATATGGTTTGTAAGAAATGGTATATATATTAGAGTAAATCATTCTCTTATTTTTGGAATTTGGTCTTGGTGTACATTTTTCACATGGTTGTAACGAATTCATGTGAAATGTTATAGACCGAAGAAGTGCTAGTTCAAATGCTTGGAACATAGTTTAGAAAACAATGTGGCTCAAGCATGTGATTATGGTGTGTATGGAGAGTGTCTAACACATGCTTGGTTCTAGGTTTTATCAACTGTTTTTCTAATTGAAATTATTTTTTTATGGTTTTTTCCTCTGATTATTTTTAAACATTATCCGCCTTTTCATCATCCTTTTGCCTTCACGACCCATCTGACCAAGCCCCTCCATCCATATATTCTTCCTTAATCAGGGGGTGTTTTTTGATATATTTATTCAGTGATTTAAGGCATGACCCCAACTTTTATGATCTCCATTATGACATCCCACCTTTTTATCACATAAACTTTCATTACACTATACAAAACTGAGGATCTTTAAGGTTCAGTGTCTTGGAAACCAGGAACTCAAAACATGAAAACATAAAACGTTATTCTTAAATACTTGAAAGGATTATCCTTATGTTCATCCTAGGTTTATTACTGAATCTCATAACCTGGGGACATACAACAAAAGAAAGGGTGAGCAGAAGGCCCAGTAAGGGAAAAAAGGGAAACATTTAACATGTGAACTTGAGATACATCAATAAAGTCATGAAAAAGAACTTTAAGGCATGAGAATGAAATCATGAGGCATATAATAATAAAAATAACGTATTTAATAACATGAAGATGTGGATACAACATTTAACTTATACAATAATTTCTGTTTCACCAAGGTCCATCCCCAAGGTGTCATTAGAAATTACCATGGTAATTCACCAATATATCGTTAAAAATGGTCATCTCTTGAAATTAAGTCTTTACCCAATGAATTAGAGCAATATCCAGGCGCACCCTTAAATTTTCCTTTTTTATCATGTGATCCTCATATATAATCATAAAAAATTTCATAAATACTCCATATAGCATAAAAGAAATGGGTTTCATTTCATAATCATAATGTTTTAAAAAACTGTTTAAAGACATGATCTTTATGTCACTTTAAACCCACATAAAAGGAAAGTGGGTATCATGTATGTAAATCCCAAAATTTAAAATAGAAAATTTTGTTATATATTTTAATACCCCTTTAGAATAAATATCTTTGAGTATTCACTTAATAAAATAAAAGAATTTGAGAAAAAGAGAGTGACATTTTGAGACGGAAATTCGGCAGCATAACGACTATGTTGTAGGGTTTTAGAAAACATTTAAAAGAGAGGGTACATGGGTAACCCACTCATAAATGATCCATAATATAGTAGGGGGAAAGAATATTAAGGTTTTAAGAACATGTTAATGAAATTTGAAATATATACCATATGAAATGAAGAACATGAAAGAAGGACAAAAATATGATTTATCTTATGAAAATTCGGCAGCCTAACAACATCACTAAAACTTCAAAAAAATGAATTGACGAGATCAAATAGGGTCTCAAATCATATGAAAATGAAATATAAGTATGATATATATAGATATTATACCACAACATAATAAAAAGGAACTTTAATGACTTGAAAAAAAATAGAACTTGAAAATTTGAAGGGTGAAAGAATCCCTTAAAAATTCGACTGCCTAACGACGTCACTTAAACTTCAAAAAAATGAATTTACAAGATCAAATAGGGTCTCTCATAATATGAAAATAAAAGATAAGTATGATAGATATAGATATCATACCCAAACATAATAAAAAGGAACTTGAAAGACTTGACAAGAAAATAGAACATGCAAATGAGAAGGGTGAAAGAATCCGTTACAAAAATTTCGGCAGCCTAACGACGCCACATAAAAATTTATAAAAAGAAATGATGAGAGTAAGAAGGGATATCTCATCATATGGACATGAAAAGGGATGTAAGAGGAATATAAAAGAACATCCTCCAACATAATAACATGGAGCATAAAAGAAATGACTTAAAAGAGAGTATTTGAAAAGAAAGAGAGAGGTTGGATCCCTTACCTTAAAACATAACTCTTAAAACTCGAATGTTGGGACCTTGAGGGCCTGGGTGAACCTTGGGAGGACTCTTTGGGAGGTAATGAGACCATATATTCGTTGGGGGAGAGTTGGGGGTGGAAATAAAGGAGGAAAGGGTGGGTATTTATAGGGAAAGCGAGGTGATACTTTACTAATTTCAAGGGACACCTCACTAGTGGTTTTGGAAAAACCATTGGCTTGCCCATGGTTTTGGCCACATGGGACCCCTTATACAATAATTCATCTCCTTCGGTCGACCTTCCCTTAAAATATCTCATGACATCATCATGATGCAGTCATGATGTCATTAAACATACCGAAACTCTAAAACTGTATTTTTACTATTCACTGAAAATTCAACTTTTTCCGAAAACTCCCTAAAATTTATCTTAACATATTATCAATGATCTGAATTCAAAAATAAACTCAATTTTATAAAAATAATTTTCTAAATAATTTTAATTTAATTTTTAAATAAAAAATCTATTCACCGAAAATTCATTTTTTTTTTCAGAAAAATCCCCAAATAGTACCGTAACATAATATCGATGCTATAAGTTCAAAAATAAAGTCCATTTTATAAAAATAATTTTCTAAATAATTTTAATTTAATTTTTAATTAAAAAACACTATTCACCCAAAAAAACTAATACTTGACTAATAATTAATGAAACAGTTATTTACCTATTTTATTGAATCACACTACTTAATCAAGGTGCCTAAATTATATTAATACTTTCTTTAAGTGAGATTAAAAATCCATTTGGTCACATTACTAATCTTAAGCATAAAATCACTATTCATAATTTACTATTCATCAAAAATTATGTTGATCTTATTAAACTCTAAATTTCATACTGAACACATTTGCAGAAGAACTTTTTTTAAAAATCATTACACATCATTAATTATTTAAGGTTTACATAAATATTTTAAAATATCCTTTTTTCAAAACACATCTATAAAATACATCCTATATTCATTCAAACATTTGAAAACTCCGAAACTTCACCATAAGAAGAAAAAACAATATTATTTATAAAACAGGATTATGGTCTCCTTACATAGCCCCTTATAACCCAAGCATAGGACCCAAGTGTAAGGTGTGATAAGGTGGGAGAATCTGAGGGCGGCTCTGCCAACATCGCACGAGTAGTAATTTCTATCAGTTTTAACTTCTCGCAAAGGGGATTCCATTCTAGATTCACATGATAAAGTTCGTCTTGGGTTTGGTCCAGAGGAAAGCCCAGTGGTGCTACCTCCTTCCCAAGTTCTGTTAGATGGGCTTCAATCGGTCCAAGACTACTGGATGAGGCCATCAAATCTTCTTTCTATATTAATTAACCAAGATCACTTGTATTTAGAGACAATAGTCGCAATATTTAGTTTCCAATGTTTATACTGACTAACAGTCATATAATAGTCAAAACCCAACAGTCTCATTTTAATTATACTCATGTTATCAAATGAAACAGTTTTGATGAGTATGAAACATAAAACAAAACACAAAATTAGGAAACAAGATTTATTTAAAATTTCGGGTCGTTACATTCTCCCCCCCTTAAGAAATTGCGTCCTCACAATTTTTAAAATTGGGCCTGGAAATTTCATCGAAATTCCCACATCAGAAAAAGATTCAGAAACACTATTACTTTAAATGAATGAAAAGGATGTACAAAGGCCACCTGATTTAACCCATACTAGGATTCCATGTAGGAGAACATGGAAATGGAAGAGAAAACAAAGGGTCACGTTTTGAGGGAGAGTGATATAAAACATGATTATGAGAAATTTAACAACAAGAAAATCACAAAATTATGATGGGTTAAACGGTATTTGATTTCCCAGTAGGAAATGTTAACAGACAACATTTTTGTTTTATGTTCCTTTTCATAGTTTTGAGGAATTCATTTACTACATAGAATAAAAACACACGAAATATATTTACCTTCAAGTAGAGTTTCATCCCTTAATAATTTTCTACCAAAACTAATCTTTTCCCCAAATGATGAGCATTAAAAAAACACTTGGTCTCATCAAAAGAAACAGAATCATCTTCTAGATAATCACATAATCCACCAAAGATTTACTGTCTATTTCTTCTATCTTTAAACATTATCCCCAAACAGAAAGGGTAAGATAAAACAACTCTTCCAAAATAAAGAACCCCATAGGAAGGGAAACTACTTTTAAATCTTAAAATTTCTATGGTATTACCCAAAGTTCATCATAGACTATTCCATAAATAACTGTCCTTAAAATTACTCAAAATAATCCAAACTAAGATTGAAACCCAAATACAAGAAGGATTTGATAACATAGTCTTCTAAAATAAACATTATCGTTCATCTCTAAACAACATCAACCACTCCTAACATATTAAAACAAAAGTATCTAACCTAAACATATTTTTTCCATGATAGGTTAATCATTTCCATAAGTAACCTATATTACCACAAGTTCACATTAAATTTTACGATTCTTCAAAATATAAGTCAAACATTATTACTCAAAAAAAATACCGTAGTAATCTATTAACCTCGATCATATAGGGTTCCCAATATTGTGAACGTCTTCCAAAACAATAATCATCTTTTAATCCCCTAATCATATTTTTTTCAAGAAAAACAGATTCACAACATCAACATGTGGTACATAACAATAGATGTTTTCCTTAATGATATAAAACCGTCTTAGTTAGTGACTCGATGTTCTTATAAAACATTAAAGATATGCTCATAGGGTATGAACTAAAAAAACAACATGACATAGACAATTATTGTGAAGATGTAACATGTACTTTAGTCATCAAGATCCATCTCAGCATAGGACTTTCATTGTTCCCTTGTCCTTGAAGATTGTTGATGCTCATCATGCTTCTCATCCCTTCCAAGAGAGCATTTCCTTGGATAATGTCTAACTTCTCCACAATTACGTCATTGAAAAGTATAAGGTACATTAGATCGAACCTTATCTATATTTATCACATTTTCCATTTTTTTAAAGAAATTATCTACTTTATGCCCTATCACCCCACACTTAAAATATCTCCCGGTTCCTTTGTGACATTCCCCTTGGTTCCTCTTTCCACACTTTTTGCACAAAGGAAATTGGGTATTCTTCCCCTTATCAACTTTATCAGATGAACATCCTTGAGACTTCGTCTGCTTCTTCCTTGATGAATTTGGGCATCAACTAGGTACCAATTATTAATTGTGATTTTTGTAGCTAGTTTGGCATTATCACAATATGTTTAACTTGATCTCTCATCATCTCTATCACATTAATAGGGTAATCATCACATTTCCTATCGCATTGGTTGTTGGGAAATGTTCTTCCATTTCCCACCATTAACTAAGAAAAGAAAGTATAATTAGGGGGAAAAAATACTTAGACAATAATCATGAAAAGGAAACTAAATGCATAGAAGGATAAACTTGTAAAAGAAAAGTATACCCTAACTTGTGATCCCCTAGGTTCCAATATAGGTTATTCATGATCATATATTCTTATGTGAATCATTATTTTATTTTATCTTTGTTCCTTTAATAATGGTTCATAATAAGCTTATGAATTTACCAAAGCATATCCCACAGGAGTGTCATAACCAAGAGTGCAGCATGGCCCGTTGCCATGTACCAGTTCCCGTTCGAGTATAGCTCAAAGAGGTTTTTTTCGGGTTTTACCCCTATGTACATCTGTGCCAAAGCCACCTCTTCTTGCTCGTATCCAGACATAGATTTATTTTCTTGATAAACCACTAACTCAATACTCACAAAAATAATAGGAAGATTTACTATATTTAAACTTTTCTAGAGGGTTATTCCTAAAGATTTCATATCATAATTTCCACAAATAATGAAACCATCCTTTGATACCAACTATTACATCCCACCTTTTTATCACAAAAACTTTCATTACATTATAAAAAACCGAGGATCTTTAAGGTTTAGTGTCTTGGAAACCAGGAACTCAGAACATGAAAACATAAAAAATTCTTCTTAAACACTTGAAAGGATTCTCCTTATGTTCATCCTAGGTTCATTACTATATCTCATAACCTGGGGACATACATCAGAAGAAAGGGTGAGCAGAAGTCCCAGTAAGGGAAACAAGGGAAACATTTAACATGTGAACTTGAGATACATCAATAAAGTCATGAAAAAGAACTTTAAGGAATGAGAATGAAATCATGAGGCATATCATAATAAAAATAACTTATTTCAGAACTTGAAGATGTGGCTACAACATTTAACTTAGACAATCATTTCCGTTTCACCAAGGTCCATCCCCAAGGTGTCATTAAAAATTACAAGGTTATTCACCATGATATCGTTAAAAATGGGCATCTCTAGAGATTAAGTCTTTACCCAATGCATTGGAGCACTATCAGGTCACACCCTTAAATTTTCATTTTTTATCGTGTGACCACATATATCATCATCAAACATTTCATAAATAACCCATATATCATAAAATAAATGGGTTACATTTCATAATCATTACGTTTTAAAAAACCTGCTTTAAAGATATGATATTTATGTCACTTTAAACCCATGGAAAAAGAAAGCGGGTCTCATGTATGTAAATCCAAGAATTTAAAATAGAAAATTTTGGTATATATGTGAATACCCCTTTAGAAGAAAGAGCTTTGAGTATTCACTTAATAAAATAAAATAATTTGAGAAAAAGAGAGAGACATTTTGAGACGGAAATTCAGCAGCATAACGACTATGTTGTAGGGTTTTAAAAAACACTGAAAAGAGAGGAGAAAATGGTCACCCACTCATAAATGATCCATAAAACAGTATGAGGACATAATATAAAGTATTTAAGAACATGGTAATGAAATATGAAAGATATACGAAATGAAATGAAGAACATGAAAGGAAGACAAAAATAAAATTTCTCTTATGAAAATTCGACAGGCTAACGACATCACATAAACTTCAAAAAAATTAATTGAAGAGATCAAATAGGGTCTCTCATAATATGAAAATAAAATATCAGTATGATAGTTATATAGATAATACCTCAACATAATAAAAAGGAACTTGAAAGACTTGACAAGAAAATATAACTTGAAAATGAGAAGGGTGAAAGAATCCCTTAAAAATTCGGCAGCATAACGACGTCACTTAAACTTCAAAAAAATGAATTGATGAGATCAAATACGGTCTATCATCATATGAAAATAAAATATCAGTATGATAGATATAGAGATAATAACGCAACATAATAAAAAGGAACTTGAAAGACTTGACAAGAAAATAGAACTTGAAAATGAGAATGGTGAAATAATCCGTTACAAAAATTTCAACAGCCTAACGATGCCACTTAAACATTCATAAAACAAAATGATGAGAGTAAGAGGGGATCTATCATCATATGAAAACTAAAAGGTAAGTAAGAGGAATATAAAAGAACATCCTCCAACATAATAACATGGAGCATAAAAGAAATGACTTAAAAGAGAGTATTTGAAAAGAAAGAGAGAGGTTGGATCCCTTACCTTAAAACATAACTCTTAAAACTCGATGGTTGGGACCTTGAGGGCCTGGGGGCACCTTGGGAGGACTCTTCGGGAGGTAATGAGACCAAAGATTCATTGGGGGAGAGTTGGGAGTGAAAACTAAACGAGGAAAGGGTGGGTATTTATAAGGAAAAGGAGGTGATACTTTAATAATTTCAAGGGACACCTCACTAGTGGTTTTGGAAAAACCATGGGATTTCCCATGGTTTTGGCCACATGGGACCCCTAATACAATAATTAATCCCCTTTAGTCGACCATACTTTAAAATATCTCATGACATCATCATGATACAGTCATGATGTCATTAAACATACCGAAACCCTAAAACTGTATTTTTACTATTCCCTGAAAATTCAACTTTTTCCGAAAACTCCCAAAAATTTATCTTAACATAATATCAATACTCTAAATTCAAAAATAAACTCCATTTTATAAAAATAATTTTCTAAATATTTTTAATATATTTTTAAATAAAAAAACTATTCACCGAAAATTCATTTTGTTCAGAAAAAACCCCAAAAATTACCTTAACATAATATCGATGCTATAAGTTCAAAAATAAATTCCATTTTATAAAAATAATTTTCTAAAAATTTTTAATTTATTTTTTAATTAAAAAACAATATTCACCCAAAAAAACTAATACTTAACTAATAATTAATGAAACAATTATTTACCTATTTTATTGAATCACACTAATTAATCAAGGTGCCTAAATTATATTAATACTTTCTTTAAGTGAGATTAATAATCCATTTTGTCACATTACTAATCCTAAGCATAAAATCACTATTCATAATTTACTATTCATCAAAAATTAAGTTGATCTTATTAGACTCTAAATTTCTTACTGAACACATTTGCATAAGACCTTTTTGTGAAAATCATTACACATCATTAATTATTTAAGATTTACATAAATATTTTAAAATATCTTTTTTTTCAAAATACATCAATAAAATACATCCTATATTCATTCGAACATTTGAAAACTCCCAAACATAACCATAAGAAGAAAACACAATTTTATTTATAACACAGGATTATGGTCTCCTTACATAGCCCCTTATAACCCCAGCATAGGACCTAAGTGTAAGGTGTACTAAGGTGAGAGAATCTGAGGGCGGCTCGGCCAACATCGCACGGGTAGTAATTTCTATCAGTTTGACCTTCTCACAAAAAAAATTCCATTCTAGCTTCACACGATGATGTTCGGATTGGGTTTGGTCCAGAGCAAAGCCCAGTGGTGCTACCTCCTTCCCAAGTTCTGTTAGATGGGCTTCGATCGGTCCAAGACTACTGGATGAGGCTATCAAATCTTCATTCTATATTAATTAACCAAGATCACATGTATTTAGAGACAATAGTCGCAACATTCAATTTCCAACGGTCATACTAACTAAAGATCATATAATAGTCAAAACCCAACAGTCCCATTTTAATTATACCCATGTTATTAAATGAAACAGTTTTGTTGAGTATGAAAAATAAAAAAACACACAAAATTAGGAAACAAGATTTATTCAAAATTTCGGGTCGTTACATCCTTAGAATCTCTTATCCTCTCATTTTAATTTTCTATTATCCCATCTTAGGGTTCAGCTCTGATTCCACTAGAGCATGGTGGAATAGATCAATTGATATGATTCTTTATTTCTATTTGTGATAAGGTAAACCTATGACACTATATTCCGCTAATTTCTCAGGGATTCAATAACACACATCTCTGTTATGAGTTTCTTAGATTTTCTCCCAAATTTAAATTAAATTATTTATGGTATTGGAATGATCGGTTAGGTATTTGGCCCATTTTGATTCTAGTGGTCCATATAGGACCTATTATGGGTGTCTGGTTTCATTTATTTATTAATCACGGTACCCGTGATCTTTTTTGAAGTTGTTTCCTTTTAAATTATCATTATTAAATTTTATTGATGTTTGGGTTATGTTACAAGCTTGGGTCATTGAGACAATCAATTTTATTATCAATGAGGTTGAATAAGATTGGATGATCCTTTATAGACAATATAAACCATTGGAAATAAATTTTAAATCACCAATCATGAGTTATGGGGTCTATATACTTTACCCATAGTCTATTATGTTTTGAAGTGAATTTTTTGTGGAGTCCTGTTAGCCTCAATGGGAAATTACTTGTTTTAATTTATAATTCAATGGAATGTATTTTAACACAGTTAAACTCCCCTTACACATGTTTAACTTAAGAAGAGGTGATCATAATGGGGTTCTACCATCATAATTTTACCTTGGAATCTTGGAAAAACAAACTAGGGTATATGTTTAATAAAATTGGGTAATGTTAATTGATGAACTTTCTTGGAACCTTATCCTTGATGTAATTGTTCTTCATAACATATTTAATGGGTTTAAATTGGTTAAATAGGTAATATAATTCTAATTTTGGATTATGAAATTGAATTTCACAATATTTAATATTACAAATTGTATTTGAAATTTCTTTTGGGAAATGGTAATAGCTTGGGATTTTAAAGGAAATTTGGAAATTAAATTGATGGATTTTTTTAAATATTTTTTGAAATGGTAACATGAATAAGTAAATTTAAATATTAAAAGTTCTTATTATTGGAAATGGTTTTGAAATTATTTTTATAATGGGAAGTTGAATTTTTTTCAAATTGGAAATGTAAAATGGTTTCATTTTATTGTAACTGATTATTTTCTACTGTATTTTGGTTTTTATTGTTAAACTTTGTGTGAATATTTCTATTGGGTGGATGAATGGTTTTTATGGTTTATCCTAGGTTTAACACAACCCTAGGGTGGACACAAGAAATCGATGGTTATACCATCAGCAAACACATCCTTTGGATGGATGCTTGGATGGATGAACCTGGGTTGAATATGGCCCCCAGGTGGATGACTGGTTTTGATGGTTAAACCATGGGTGAATAAGGACCCCATGCAGACACAAATAATTATAGTTGAACTCAGGATGAACACAACACTGAATATATTCTACGTCCCTAAAGATGGGTATATTACCCTGAGGTGATGCATGTTTGGAATAGGGATGAGTATATTTCCAATGGATGTGAGATGGTAGGAACAGTCTTCATAACATGATCAGATATACCTTTAAAATATCTAAAGTAGGTTTGTACCATTTACGAGGTGAACCTATCCCCTTGAGTGAAAAAATTTCTTATGAAATTGGGATTAAGAGTTAAATGGTTAAATTTTTTTCTATTTTCCTTTCACACATCTCCCTACACTTATTTTTAAATAGTTTATAATTTGAAACACCATTGGTGGTGGTATACTATATTGAAATCACACCCAACCCCAACCACTACTACCCATGGTTTCATGAGTAGCCCTCACTTTTTATCGGTTTAGGATAGGCTATGATTGGGGTTTTTTTAGAATGATTGAGTGGGACATCTCAAACGATATCCAGACACTGGGATGAGGTATGGATCAGAGTCACATAAGATCCTTGTATTTTATTTTCATTTTATTAATTTTAATGAGACCATCCTAGTGGGAAATTTATTTTTAGACTTTATGTGAGTGTTAATTCTTTATAGAATATTCAGTTTACTTCTTCATTTTTGTAATCTAATGTGTAATACATTCTCTTGTATGTTTCATTTCTGATGATAAATATTATATAGGGGTATAACCTCTCTACAGTTACTCTTAGACACTCAAAACTAATCACCATCTTCTAGAATTTAGGGAGGTGTTCCTGAGGTCAAATTAAGAACCAGTCTAGCTATTATTTATAGAGTTAGTTGGGTCGGGATTTTACAAAACAACCCATAAAATCCACCACTAAATGATGAATTCTTTCTTAAAAAATTATTCATTGATTAACATCAATTTTTAGAAATAACTACAATAGAAACACATTTAGAAATTATTTTGAAAACAAACCCTAAATAGCACTTTTAGAATAGTTCCAATTTCTAACTATTTTATACATAATAAGGGATATCAACATCATCATCATGAAATATTCCAAAATATATAAAAAATAGATATTTATGAGTGTGAATGAAACTTACAATGTGTGTGTGGTGTTTGCGAGGTTAATTATGGATTAGTTTCCATTTTATATAGAAAATGAAACATAAAGGAGTTGGAGGTTCCGCTTAAAGTGATTGAGAAGGTAGATCCTATAATCTTATTAATTATGATGAGTTATGTTTCATTCTTCGGGTATGGGCAATAAATTTTCTGAAGGAGGTGTTCATATTTTTTCTACCATTATGGGAAATTATTCAACAAGAATCCAACTAGTGGGGAGATTGATGATCTTTTATTCAATATGGAAAATCTATGTGAAACAATAGAGAATCCATCCTAGAGTAATCAAGTATAAAGGCTTATAATTAAAGAGTTTTATATTTCATGGATGTATGGTGGTTTGTTAAGGCTGAAATAGAGATGATGATGAGAGAGAAAATGAGTTTTACTAAATAATATAATTTGTCTATTTACCATGATGATAACATAAGAACATGGTTTATTGTTTATAGAATTATTCTAATACCTCCCAAAACTATTTATAGTTATAATGAAGATATTTGAGATTATTTAGAAAGAGCCCAAAATATGATTTTAGGAAGCTCAAAATTATTTGAACATAATTATGTATTTATTGTTCTTGAGGTAGAATTATTTAAAATGGGAAAGGGCAATTACTCTACATGATGTGTCTATAAAATAATTCATTTACATGTAATTGAAGTATACATAAAATAAGATAGATTATTTACATGGATGAAAAATATAAAATGGATTTGAGATTTGTGAGAAATTTATGAGTAAATTATCCTATGGGTACTATTGCGTTAGTAAATTTAGTTACACATATTTTAATTGATTCCCACATTGGTAATATGAGTTAAATAGAGGTAAAATGAGATCCATCTGATTAAATTTATTCATTCATATCAGAGACCATGTAAAAGTAACTAGAACATATTTAAAGGTAACTCAGAGAGTTTGAGGTTTTTATAATGGTCCTCAAGAAGCTATTAATATTTTTCTAGTTTCCATATTTAATTTATTTTAAAGAAGATAAAATAAATCAGGTGTTGATTTGGGATGTGTAAGAACCCAGTTTTTGACTCAGATATGGATCCTTTAAATTTTGTTCTACATCATTATTATGGTCCATTTTAGGATGACTAATGACTTTATGAAGGATACTAGGGTTTCGATTCCTTTTTCGAAGCTTGGTACACATCTTTTTGCGAGATGTTTCCTTATTGCACGGTTAGTGGAAATAGTACGTGCATGTCACATGGTTGGATCTTACCATGAGGAAGGTCTGCATTTTTTGGAAGAGCCTTACCACATGGTAGGTTTATATTTGTATAATTCATGTGGCCTAACCATGTGAGTCCCCCTCTTCTTTGGGTATTTGTGCATGGTTGGTTCACGGTTTAGCAAACTGTACAACAAAAACCTGAACATGCCAATTTCAAGGTAAAATGAATTTTTTTTTGCTTAATGATCTAATTAATCTCCTCATTCTTCCCTATTCAGAGTACCAGTGGAATGAACCTAAATTTATCCCATTTTGGATCCCCTTGAAGGCCTATGATAGGGATTGAGATAACTCCTTCATCTGAGATCTGATCAAGCATTCAATAATCATCTCGATGCGTGAATGGTAATTACTCGAGTCCATTTTGGTTTATCTTCATTTCTCTTTTAATCAACCTAGTTATCAAGGTTTAGGATTATATTCTCATTTTACATATCTACTCTGATCCTATCTGAATTATGGGTTGATACTGGATGAGGAGAGTCGTATGATTACTTAGTGGGTGGTCTATAACTCATCCCTCAAGATCATTGATTTTTGAAATCTCATGTGGGGACGACTGATTTTATCATCGGCCATTTATTAAATTTATATTCCTTTCATATAGTAATTAGAACTGTATGGTTATTATATTTCCATAAATATTAGTTTTTTTGTGGTTAAGTACATAACTCTGAACACCACATGTTGGGTGACATGCTATATTTTAGTTTTTAGTGTTTTAACACTTCTGATCCATCATTTGGGTGTGCTTGAGCCTCACCACAATAATGGTAAGACACCTTATTTTAAATTCCTATTGAATCATGATATTTTGAATATCTTGTAATGAATCACTTCCACTTGACCCACCTGAGGTATGTTCCTAAATGTAGGTAATTGATTCAAATGATATTATGGAAAGCATACTTAAGTATATGACATGGAATTATTAAATGTAAATGAATGTTTGGTTGCACATATGTAACAAACCTTTACATGTTTATGGAAGGCATTCAAGTGAACCTTAATAATTAAATTAAAAGTTTTCATGTTACCTGGCCTTGTGAAACTAATGAAAGGAACGTCTTGAACCAAGTAAATTTGTTAATGGAAAAGATATCAAATGGAACAATTAATTGTAATGAATTAAATTTAATGTACCTCTTTATGTATATGGAAATTGATATTTTTATAGGATATATTGACTCGTGTTAGCTCTTGGATTCCTGAGGGAATTCCTTGGGTACTCGAGGACATCATTCTGATTCAAGGATTTTAGTTGCCTTGGGGGAAACCCACCTGAGAAATTGATCCTTTTCTACCTATGGATACCTAGTATAATGTTGTATGATCCCTTAATTATTATTATTGGATTTTTTTGATACACTTCTTAGATCCAGTGTGACCTGAGGTTCATTGGTTTTATCCTTTGGCTCGGTCACTGCTTATCTATTATTTTTCCTTGGATGAATTCATCAGAATTAGTTAAAAATATAAATGTTGAAATGACTTGGATGGTGATCCATGAATTACATTGTTACCCAGTAGCTAGACTCAGTTACTAATGAGTTAGTGGCCCTTAAGGTCTATGTTTCCTGGTTGATTACCGTGGAACCACATCATATTAATTATCAATTATAGTTTCCTTATTAAATCATTGAACTATCAATATTTATAATATCACAAGGTGATGTTAGTGATTTATATTACTCAAATAACCTATTTATATAAATTGGAACATAATTAATTGATGAACTAGTCACACATTCACACACCATCCAAGGGATGAAGTAGGTAATTGGGTATTTGTTTACATTTTACTACTTTAATTTATATATTAATTCATGTACATGGTTAGATTTCCATTACATCGGCCAGATGTTATTGAAACCATTGGTAGTGGACCACTGATATTTATCTCACACCCTCTTTGGGTGCCATTTGGTACCTTGGGAATATTACATGTACACATGTGTTGATAAAGAAAGTGTACTACTTCAGACACCTGATTTCTTATTGTTCTAGTATAGAGCTTGTAGAAAATGAATGAACTAGAGCTCTGGATTTTGGGGAAGAATTTATGTTTGATACATTGAATATAGCATGTATGCCTTCTACATTGTATCCATATTTTATAGCTTTAAAGATACATGACATATATCACCATATGTCATTGTATGTTATTGAAATTATTCTAGTTATTATTGATGTGTCTACATCCACTTTGCATTCTATTTCCTTACATTTCTTCTCCAATATATATTTCAGTATATCATATATGTAATACACTATTTTTCACTCCGGTAATTAGGAAATATTCCCTCCATGGACACAACATAGTCCCTCACTACTAGTCAGTAGCCTCTGGTATTTGGGGAGATGCGCTTGAGTCCATGTGGACAATCTGGATCAGGGAACCTCCTAATTGGCATCTAAGTCTGGGATTTCACAAAGTGATATCAGAAAACTTCTTTTATTACATTTCTATTTAAAGACAACAAATATGAGATTAAGAACACTTGAAACTTTTTCATAAGACATTCTTGGGCATCACAGACCTTTTTTCGAGGTAAAAGTCAGGTTTCCAAAATTATAATTGTTGTTTTTCTTTTTCCTATTACAATTGATATCATTTCACTATTTGGGGACACACATTTTTTGTGTTGTTTTTGATTATTCTTATTATTGATATTCTATTTTATCCTCGGTCCGATTATATGAGGGAATAGAGCATTACCACAAGAATCATATAGGCACCTAGAATTCTTTTTTCATGCATATTTCCTGGCCATATTGGTGCATTTCACTGTTCCGCATTTCTTGACATGCCTATGCTTATTGAGATATGTTGTTGTAATTATTGAATTCATGCAGTACTTTTGGTGATGTTATTGTGTGATCACATGTTTCAATTAATGATGTTTTATGGGCCCTTATGGGTTGGAATGAGTAATTTATCGAATCAAGTCTTTAATTATAAATTCAAATGGGTGTTAGTCTCAGTAATAATGATTATAGGCCCTAATTAATAGGGAAATACAACTCATTTTAAACGAAAATTGAAATATATTATAAGTAAATGATAACATAAAATTGAAACATGAATTTTAAAATGGAATGTGTTTGAAAACATTGTCCTGCCTTGTCATGTTTATGAAAGGTAATGGAGTGAACCTTTTAATTAAATATAAAATAAATGAAATGGTTTCCATTAAATGAAGAGAAAAGGTACTATTTACACTTTATCTATTGGAACCTATGTAATTAATTCATGGGAAGTTACCTATTCCTATACTTCTAAGAATACAGTTGGGGGAGAATACCTTTGGCAGTGAGCCCTTTTTGAAATTCAGTTTCTGTAAGTGTTTATATCATCCTTCTTTAATCTTATTTTGAGGCGTGTTCTTGGAATGTTTCGACAAATTCCACCATGATGTTCCCATGATATGTATAACGACCCATAAATTACATAAGTGGTTATTACATCAGAATTTAAGCATACTTATTACAAAATATAACAAAACCATGATAGGACTGAATAAGTATAGTGTCTTTAGAAACTGGGAAACATAAACAACTGATTCATTAGTCATCTACATTGTCTCCAATTTATTTCATCATATCTAGAGTTTCTTTTGGAATATCCTACTTAATACCCTTCGTCCTAACCTGGGGAAAAGAAATCATAAAAAAGGGTGAGCTCAAATGCTCAGTAAGGGTAAACAAAAGAAATATCAATCATATCATATTCATAAGTACATAACATTTTGAAAATCTTAACCTGCAAAAGAGATAATAATATCATAACATGGCATAAATCATAGTAGTGAAATGTAATCCAAATAATCATAACTTAAAACATGAAACTTCGTGGCATACACACATAATCATAGAAAAATATTTCGTATTATTCAAAACTGATTGCCAAGACTATCATAGCAGACAGAGTCTATTACTGAACCGAGTTCACTCCTCGTACCAGTCCTGTATCACTGAACCGGATTATCTTTCCATTCCAGCCATGTCTATCTCATGAGATATAAATATTTACCCAATTCATTAGAGGGAGATATAGGTCCCACCCATCTCATAATGAAACCATTCTTATGTGTGCCACAAAATCATAAACCATACATCATGGCATAACCCATGTAATAAAAATGGGCTTCATAAACATCATGCCATCATAACATAATCCATAAAAGGACATCATAAAAATAATTCCATCATAACATAATCAAATCAATGTAATAATAGGGATATAAATAGAACCCTATATTATCTTAGATGGAAAATAATTTTGATAAAACACCTGAACTCCATTCCTGAGGAAAATATCCTTTCTTTTTCAAAAACATTTTTCCTTTCTCACCATTTCATACACTTTTAAACTAAAAGAAGCTAATTGAAAATAAAATTTAAAACTTTTAAAGTAATATTCATGTAAATAATGTTCTATTAAATCATAAAAATCCATTCATTCTGTATAAGTTAAAAATAAACATTCTTCTCGTAATTTGGCTGGAAAAGTCAAAATGTACCTTGTATCGAAAACTACAAAAGATTCTTTTCATATCTTTGACTAAAAATTCACCAATAGGTAAAATTTGATTTAAAAAATTGTAGGAGGAGAGAAATAATATTAAATATTGAGGAAACATGTATGTGGATGATAAATATTCCCCAGTAAATATCAAAGTATAATCAATCTCGGATGAAAATTGAGATTGCGAGATTTTCCCTTACCTTAGGTCCGATATGATTTGTACATTTCCGAACCTACCGTATAATAATTTAAACAATGTTATTGAATTATTCAAGAATCATATTCATTGTTATGATATCATATATGGTCATATTCTAATCTTCTTATTAGTAATATTTCATTTCATCTTGTTATTCAGGTGTTTATTGCTTTTTGTTCTCATGTGTGTTTTGTTGAATAAATTCTTATTTATCTTTCTTGGGTATAGATAAATCATTTAAAAAATTATATTAGTGTAATATATATCATATTTATTCATTCAATTAATTTATATAATCATGGTTTAATGAAGATCATGTATAACGAATCACATCGCACCGTAGAGACGGTAAGCCGTACGTACGCACGTCGGTAGAAAATTATCCTCTTCCACATGGCATCTAGGTACCCATATCGGTTGCTCTATAGTGTTTCACTGGTCAAGAAATATAGGTTATCTGAAGCCACAAGGTGATAGAGACCCACTAGAGTACCAATGTTGCATCCGTATGGGACATCATCATCATTTCTATCAGACAATTCCATCAGTATCTAGTGGAAGAGGATCCACACTAGATCCACCTTCAGGTGTATGTTCATTTACTCCGTGTCATGTGGTGAGATTGATTTTCACTAGCAGGATTGGCCAAGGAGGGGGTTGTGGTCATGGTATCCTGACGCCAGATCACCAAAAACACCAAAAACAATAGTATTGACTATGGTAGTCCCACACTTGAGAAGGACTGTGGATCAGTCCAAATGCATGAATTATAGTCGATACCTGAGGATTAGTCTAAAAGACCATATATAGTACGAGGTACTATTCTTGTAGCCTCTACTATATTATATAATTTATTTGATATAGGTGATTCACACTATTTCATATCCTTATCTATCGTAGAAATCATTGGTCTAGAAATACAATTATATGGTGTTATCCCCATAGAGTTACCATTGAGAGTATGGTTAGAGGGAATATGCTAGTGTAGGGATTTTCCACTTGAGGTAAGCAGTTAACCGTTATTTTGGGACCTCCTTTTTATCGAGATTATGGGATTCGATGTTAGTATCAGGATTTATTGATTGTTTCTGTATCAAGCCTTTGTAGACCGTTATCCCCAAATGGTATAGTTTACATCACTAGAGGGAATAAGTTATCTACATTAGGGTGATTAGGATATCTAGGCTAGCATATCTAGACCAGAGAATAATGGGCTAGGTGGGGTGAACTCCCAGATTTCTAATCCCATCATGGAGGATCATGGTTTAGATTAGTCTGAATTCCGTCATTTAGTACATCATTTTAGGGATGTCTTTCCGAATGAATTTTATGGATTACCTTCTAAGGGATATGTAGAGTTTATAACTGAGATTGTTCTAGTAGAATCTCAATTTTACCTTCCTCCATATTGTATAGAAGCCATTGAGCTCAAGAATCTCATTCGACATTTAGAGGACTTGGAGGCCAAAGGTTTCGTATGGTATAACACTTCCTCTTGGGATTCATCTATACTTTTTTTTCAAAAATGTATATGGAAACCATAATCGGTGCATGGATTATAGATGATTGAACCATATAATGGTCAAGAACCAGTATCCACTTCCCTAAATAGATGATCTCTTTGACTAGCTCCGATGATCTGTGTTATCCTCTTTTATCGACTTGAGATCGGGCTATCATCTTGTTTGACTCAATCCATCAGACATACATTGTCAAATTTTTCATAGTAGGTATGGTCTGTATGACTTCATCATTATGTAGTTCATTTTTATTAATGAAATCACCATTTTAATTTAACTGATGAATAGAGTGTTCCTCCCCATTTTGGATTCTTTTATCATTGTATTTGTGGACAAAATCTTATAGTACTTTTACAATCATAGAGACCATGAAAATAACCTTGATATCATTCTAAGTACACTGATAGTGAATTATCATTATGCTAATATTTCGAAATTCCATATTTGGATCATAAAATTTCACTTATTAGGTCATATTATCTATGAATAATGATTCTATATTGACCTAGAGAAGGTTTGTGTTGTGGTTTCCATGGAGAAGCCTAAGAATGCATTTGAACTACAGAGATTCCTGGGGATGGATTGATAATATAAGCATTTCATTCAGGACATCCCATTCCTTTCCTCACCACTTACTAGTCTTATAAATAAGATTCTTAAGATCCTTTGGATAGAAGAATGCAAGAAATACTTTTTGGAGCTGAAAGGGAGGATTTTGTCAGCACCTATTATGATTAGGCTAGAGCCTCGTAGAGGATATACCATATTCCATGATGCATCAGGAATTAGTCAAGGATTATTTCTGACATCAGTGGATACAATTGTTTCTTACATAACTTGGTATTTTAGGACCCATGAGAGAAAATACCCAACACATGACCTTGACCTCGAACCAATTATTCATTCCATACATTACTAGAGACACTATCTATTGGTTGAGAACATTGTTTTGTACATGAAACACAAGGGAATAAAATATACCTTTTTAATAGCATGACTTGAATCATAGACAAAGAATGTGGGATGAATTTCTTTAGTCCTTTGATTTCAATCTTTCATATATGCTAGTAAATTGAAACATAGTCACTAATGAGTTGAGAGAGAAAACTTAGGAAAATGCTATACAAGAAACCAGTGATGAAGGGAAGTTAATGGCCACCTTTTCTAAAATACATTTGGTTATTAATGATAGTCACTAGAAGTTTTACCTCTCATCCTTGAATGTTATATATTCCCTCAATGAGAATGTGGAAGGGCAGGATATTTTCAATATCTTAGGGGCTTTGTTCTTCATAAGAGTATATCAAGAGTTGAACCACCTCTGAATTGGTCTGTGGACAGAGATGACATCATTAGTATTCATGGGAGTTTCTAGGTTCCTACATAAATGAGAGAGGAGTTTATGCAAGAGTCCCACACATATCAGTGGGATGTTAATGAAAGAATCTCTAAAATGTATCAAGATATTCGACACCAATATCAGTGCCTGAACTGAAATATCAGATAGAAGATTTTTTCACTAGGTGTTCCAACTACCTGTAGGTAAAGATATAGCACCATAGACCTACAGTAATGTTATAGTCACTTCCAATCCTAGAATTGAAATTAGAAGACATTTCTATTGATTTCAAAGTCATCTTAACTAGGTCGCTGAGGTGTAGCGACGATGTATGGATTGTTATTGACCGACTAACAATGTATCCCACTTCATTCCTATTCTAGATAGGTTATTGTTTGATATGATGGGAAGAATATATGTATATGATATCATAAAACTACATGGTGTTCCTAGTACTATCATATCAGATTGTGATGCTTCTTTCTTGTTACAGTTTTGGAAGGGGTTCCGAAATATAATGGGTACACAAGTGCTACTTTGCATATCTTTTCACCCTCAGACTGATGGACATTTAGAATGGATGATATAGGTTCAATAGTACATGATCTTATAATTTTCCTTTATTTCAGTGGTTCTTGGGAAAATAATATCACTCTTATAATGTTGAAGTATAATAATAGCTTTTAGGAGACAATCTATATGGATTAGATTAGTCTGAATTCCGTCTTTTAGTAGATAATTTTAGGGATTTCTTTCCTAATAAATTTTATGGATTAACTTATATGTGATAGGTAGAGTTTATAATTGAGATTGTTCTAGGAGAATCTCAATTTTATATTCCTCCATATTTAATGGAACCTATTGAGCTCAAGGATCTCATTCGACATTTAGAAGAATTGGAGGCCAAAGGTTTATTATTGTATAACACTTCCTCTTGGGGTTCATCTATTCTTTTTTTTTTTCAAAAATGAATATGGGAACCATAATCGGTGCATGGATTACAGATTATTGAACCATATTATGGTCAAGAACCAGTATCCACTTCCCTAAATAGATGATCTCTTTTACCAGCTCTGATGATTAGTGTAATCCTCTTTTATCGACTTGAGATCGGGCTATCATCATGTTTGACTCAAGCCATCAGACATACATCGTAAAACTTTTCATAGTCGGTATGGTCTGTATGAGTTCATCATTATGTAGTTAATTTTTATTAATGAAACCACCATCTTCATTACACTGATTAATAGAGTGTTCCACCCCATTTAATATTCTTTTATCATTGTCATTGTGGACAAAATCATTATTTATTTTCACACTCATAGAGACCATGAAAATAGCCTTGATATCATTCTAAGTACATTGATAGTGAATTATCATTATGATAATATTTCCACATTCCATATCTATATCATAAAATTTTTCTTATTAGGTCATATTATCTATGAATAAAGAGTCTATATTAACCTAGAGAAGGTTTGTGTTGTGGTTTCCTTGGAGGTGCCCAAGAATGCGTTTGAAATACAGAGATTCATGGGGTTGGATTGATAATATAAGAATTTAATTCAGGACTTCCCATTCCTAACCTCACCACATACAGGTCTTATAAATAATATTTTAAGATCCTTTGGATAGAAGAATGCAAGAAATACTTTTTGGAGCTGAAAGGGGGGATTTTGTAGGTAGTTATTATGATTAGGCTAGTGCCTCGTAGAGGATATACCATATTCCATGATGCATCAGGAATCGGTCGAGGATTATTTATGACATCAGTGGATACAATTTTTTCTTACATAACTTGGTTTTTGGGGACCCATGAGAGAAACAACCCAACAAATGACCTTGTCCTTGAAGTAATTGTTCATTCCATACATTACTAGAGACACTATCTATTGGTTGAGAACGTTGTTTTGAAAATGAACCACAAGGGTGTAAAATATACCTTTTTCATAGCATGACTTGAATCATAGACAACCAATGTGGGTTGAATTTCTTTATTCCATTTATTTCAATAATTCATATATGCTAGTAAATAGAAACATAGTCACTGATGAGTTGAGATAGAAAACATAGGCACATGGTGTACAAGAAACTAGTGATGAATGGATGTTAATGGCCACATTTTCTAAAATAAATTTGGTGATTCATGATACTCACTAGAATTTTTACCTCTCATACTTGAATGTTATATATGCCCTCAATGAGAATGTGGAAGGGTAGGATATTTTCAATATCTGAGGGGCTTGGATCTCTATTAGAGTATATCAAGAGTTGAACCACCTATGAATTGGTCTCTGGATAGAGATAGCATCATTAGTATTCATGGGAGTTTCTAGGTTCCAATATAAATGAGAGAGGATTTTATGCAAGAGTACCACACATATAAGTGGGAAGTTAATGCAGGAATCTCCAAAATGTATCAAGATATGCGATGCCAATATCAGTGCCGGAACTGAAATATTGGATAGAAGATTTTTTCACTAGGTGTTCCAACTGCCAGCAGGTAAAGCTATTGCACCAGAGACCCACATAAATGCTATAGTCACTTACAATCATAGAATGGAAATTAGAATATATTTCTATAGATTTCAAAGTCGTCTTGCCTAGGTTGCTGAGTTGTAGCGACGATGTATGGGTTGTTATTGACCGACTAACAAAGTATCCCACTTCATTCCTATTCTGGATATGTTATTGTTTGATGTGATGGGAAGAATATATGTATATGATATCATAAAACTACGTGGTGTTCCTAGTACTATCATATCAGATAGTGATGCCCCTTTAATGTTATAGTTCTGCAAGGGGTTCCAGAATGTTATCGGTTCACAAGTGCTACTAAGCATATCTTTTCACCCTCAGACTGATGGACATTTAGAAGGGATGATATAGGTTCTATAGTACATGATCTTATCATGTTTCCATAATTTTAGTGGTTCTTGTGAAAATAATATTACTCTTATAGAGTTCAAGAATAATAATAGATTTTAGGAGACAATCCATATGGATCCTTTTTTGGCCATATATGGTAGGTTGTGTCATTCACCCTTGTGCAGGTTAGAGGCAGGTGAGGTGTCCCTACTAGGTCCTCATCTCTTGTAGGAGTATTTGGTGAATATTTATCTAATAAAGACAAATATGACAACTACTCAGTTTTGAAATAAATATTATGTTTAAAACCTTGGATAAAATCTATATTTCAAGGTCAGGGATCATGTTTTTTTCGGGTATCGACCAGACTAGATCATAGACAGTTAAAGAAGAAAGGGATATTGTTGCCTCAATATGTAGGTTCATTTTATATATTGGAAAGAGTTTATCTAGTTTTCTATTAGCTGTTACTACATCATAGGTACCATTCTATACACAACATCTTCCACATTTCACAGCTTTTCCGTTATCATGCTGAAATGTCTCATACTTTTGATCATGAGGAAGTTGAGCTTGATGAAAATGTTTATTTTGAGGAGTATCCTATACACATCCTTCACAAGATCATGAATAATCTACAAGGTGATTATTTCTCTCTAATATGAGTTCTATAGAAACAAGTTAATTTATAGGATGAGACTTGGGAGTGGGAGGTCGATGAACATGCTCAGTGTAAAGAGTTATTCTCTTACAGTGTTTTACCGCCCATGGAAGCAGAACTCAAGGATGAGTTCCTTTAAGGGGGAATATTGTATGAACCAAGTTGTTTAATATGGTATGTATCCTTTAGATTTTGTCCTAACACTTTATTATGGATCTTTTTAGGATACCTAATGAATTCACGAAGGAACCTGGGGTGTCTGGGGCTTGATCAGATCCCAAAACCCATCTTTTCAGAAGTTTTTTTTTCTATCGCTGGTTAGTGGAAACTGTGCAGGGTGGGTGTATGGTTGTATCTAACCATGTTTATGGTAACCATTTTTGGGAATAGTCTTGAATCATGTTTGGAATATAGTTTCCAAGCCGTGCGACATAACCATGCAAGTCCCTCCCCTCTCTAGGTACTCGTGCATGGTTGGAACACAATTTTGAAAACCATATTACCAAACTAGGCATATTCCATTTTACAGGTAAATGAAAAATTGTCCCCTAATGTTATAATTATCATAATAATTCCATATTTATATCTCCAAAATGATAAACCACCATTTTTTTCATTTCGGATCTCTTTGATGGCCTAAGCGAGGGATTGAGAGATCTCTATTTTCTGGGATCTGATGGAGCATTTGTTCATCACTTTGGCTGCAAAAAAAATAGTACTCAAGTCCTTTTTGGATATTATTTATTTCTCTTTATCTCGACCTAGTAATCTGGTTTAATATTTTATGCTCATTTTTTAGATCTACACTGATCCGGGCTAAATTTGACGCTAATGTTGGAAGGGGAGTGTAGTAAAAGTTCTAGATGGGTGTTCTATAACTCATATCTTAGGTTCATAGATTTTGGAATTGTTATGTGGGGTATGATGAATCCTCAGGAAGGGTTTATTGAATTTATATTCCATTATTAGAGTCAATTTAACCATATGGTTACGCTCTTTCCACAAATTTTATTGGTTGTTAGTGGTTGCGTCGACAACTCCCCACACCCCTTGTAGGGTGATATACCATATTTCTGTTATTAGTGTTTTAACAGTTTTGATCCATCGTTCGGGTGTTCTCATGATTGACCACACTAATGGAAATCCTCCATATTTTAAATTCCTACTGAATCATGAAATTATAAATGGATTCTAACGTGTCAATTATAATTGACTGACCTAAGGTACATGCTTAAATATAGGCAATTGATTCAAATGATATTATGGAAAGAATAATTAAGTATATGGATTGGCCTTATTAAATGTAATGAATGTTTGATTGCATGTTCAAAGAACACCCTGCCATGTTTATGGAAGGAATCAGATTTTACCTTATTAATTTAATTAAAGGATTCATGCTACTTGGCCTTGTCAAACTAATGAATGGAAATGATTCATCCAAGTGAATTTTTTAAAGGTATAGTGATCATATAGACAAATTAATTTTAATGAATTAAATATAAGGTTATTATTTATATAAATGGACCTTTATATCTCTATATGGTGGATTGACTTGTGTTAGCTCTTGGTTACCTGTAGGAAATCCTTGGGTACTCAAGGATGTTGTTCCTATTCAAAGATGAGAGTTTCATTGTGGGAGACCCACCTAGGAACTCAATCCATGACTACCTATAAATTCTCGGTATGACACTATAGTATCCCTTAATTATTATTATAGTATTCCTAGGATATAATATTTGGATCAAGAATGATATGAGGTGCCTTGGTTACATCATTGGTCATGGCCACTACTTATCTCTCATTTTACCTTGAATGAATTCCTTGGACTCGATTAGATACATTATTCTAGGAATTCATTGGACGGTTCTCCTTAGATTACAAATTTACCCCTTTGATAGAATCTGTTACTACTATGTTAGTATCCCTTGAAATCTTGGTTTACTTGTTGATTACCAGGGAACCAATTAATATTAATTATATTATGACTTCCTTATTACATCTTGGAACCTTAACTATTTATATTTTCATGAGGTTATGTTAGTGCTGTCCATGCAACATGTGACATATTTATATAAACTAGAACTTAATTAATTAATGAACTAGTTATATATTCAGACACCAGCCAATGGCTGCAATAGGTACTTGGGTATTTAGGTACATTGTAGTGTTTTACTTTATATATTTATTGATGAACACTATTACATTTCTATTACATGGGATGGATGTTGTAGACATCATTTTTGGTATCTCACTATGATTTATATCACAACCTCTTCAAGAACTAATTTTTACCCTGGTTAGATTATATGTATGCATGTGTTGATAAAGGGAAGTATTCTACTTTGTACACCTGATTTCTTATTTTGCTAGTATGGAACTGGTATTAGATGACTAAGATAGAGATTCGTATGCATGGGTTGTATTCCCATTTCCTACATTCGGTTTACCATGTATGTATGCAAATTTTCATCTATTTTTTCCATCCATCTAGTGACATGATATATATCATCATCTATCATTGTATGTTTTCCAGCTATTTTAGTTATTATTGAATTTTCTCCTTCTATTGTGCATTCTATTTCCTTATATTTATCCTGCTATTTATATTCTCTTGAATCATATATGTTATCCATTTCATTTCACTATGGTGATGAAAGAATAGTCTCCCCATTGACACACCCTAGGCCTTTACTACAAGTTGGTATCCTCAAAATTTTCAAAGATACAATTGGGGCCATGTGTCTAATCGGGCCTGGGGAATATCCTAAGTGAAATCTTGGTCCAGGATGTCACAAGATGTTCTTAATGGATTTAAAGAATATGATCAAAAACGTGATCATGATCTAAGATAATATTAAAGGAGAAACATCTTAAGAGTGTAATGAGAGTTTACAAGAGTTTTCCACATTGAAAATAGAGTTTCCACATCATAGAGGATGAATCCATGCATTATTTAATTTATTTCAAACACATTTAAATTTATAAGTTTTTGTGAAGCGGCTCATAAGATATGTGAGGATGGTGAATGCGTTTTTAAGTGGTAATATCATGGATATTAAAATTTTCTATGATATTCCATGTTTTCTGTGCTATTGTAAAGAAAAATTAATGGAATTTCTCAAAAATACCCAATTTTATAAGGTTCAAGCGATCTCTTTTAGTGTATCTTGGGTTGTAGAGTCCTTAAATACCTAAGAATAATCTTATATACACATAAATTATATGGATTGTTTTCGATATGAAGTGGTCAACCTGTATTTGATTTGATATGTTTAAAACTAACAATAAGTGACCTAGGTGAGTTCAATTTATGAGAAAGGGTTGTTCCAACGTTATTATAAGGGATGGATTGGATGAAATTCTTTTTAAATTATTTCAATTTCATTAACTTGAGAAGGCTTCATAAAATAAAATCAATCTAACCTTATAACTTACTAGTTTAACACCTTTAGATATAAATGATAATCACATATTCTCTTGGAGGACCATTTTCTTGAATATTCCTTTGTTAATGTTCTTATTATTACAAGAAACTTTTTCCAGTAAAATTCAATAAGTAAGAGGATGAAAGAAACTCATTTAATGGGAATCTAAAATAAAATAATTGATTTAACATTTAAACTATGAGAAATGAACTATAATCCATACCCTTGTAACTTCCTTATATCAACCAATGAGAGGTTCATCCTTCCATTAATACAATTTTTTTTTGATGTATGATGAAAGTAGACTCATGAGGGAGGAATTAAAGAAGTAAAAAAAATGAAATAATGAAAACTCCACCGTTTTGTGAGTGATTTATATATTAAACATGTGAATAAATTTAAAAATTAATGAAATTATATTTATGTGTGAAACAAATAATAGAAAATTAGATGTACAAGAATTATTATTGAGAAACTAAGGTTATTTTAACCACTTGAAAGTGAACAAAAATCATTACAAAGAAAAATAGGCAGCATAAAATTAACATAAAAACAAACACAACCACTCCCCAAACCCACCAACACCGGTAAAATAAATTATAGTATTTTATGACATGGGTAAATATACTAATATTACTCATCTTCCCACTTGATTATGGTTGGCTGTGGGTGGTGTAACGTTTGTCAAATGTGGAATTTCCCACCCTTGACCTGAAATGGGGGAATGCTTTCATGCCAACAATAGATGTGTCCAAATGAACATCTAGATAGCCTAATTGGAGTAGTCCATATAATAATAAATTTAATAATAGTATATCTCCAAAAAAATTTAAAAATTATTCTCTATTGGATTTTGGGTTATAGATATATGATCCAAATGGTGGGCTATTATTCAGGGCCATAGCATCTGACCCATAATTTCATATTCATCTTTGTATTCATAAAACTCCATTCAAAACATAGAATTATATTTTTTCACGGTTTAATGAAATTTTCCTTATGATGTACATTATATCTAGTGGAAATTTTATATTAATTGTATATTTTTAATTAATGAATCATAAAAATAATTATACTTTGGTCGATTTTTCTTCACGAAGAATTTGTTGGCATAAAGGCCCATTTTGGTGGTCTTCCAATGAGATTATTCAAGTCTCTAGAAGGTTGAAATATCTATAATATAATGGGGAATGTTAAAATAAAATATTAAATTTAAATCAACTTCATTGTGTTATTTCCAATGTTTCTCAATACATAAAATTTAATAGTGAACTTTAATCAAGAATTTCAATAGTGACATGAAATAATATTCCAATTATAAAATGAAGTAAAAATGGTGTTTATGAATATGTAACCACATAAATATTATGATATATAAAATGAATATAATCCACTTTTAGTGTCTAATCAACCCCCATAACATGAGTTTTTCTTTTCTCGAGAAAAATATATCCAAATAATATGAAATTTACTTCCCTTTTAAATCACATTTTAATATACACTTCTTAAGAAAATAACTCATACAAAAAAATAGGGAAAGCCATAAAAATCATTTTATATAAGTTATTTCATTAATTATATCTCATTCCCAAGAATATTTTTTTATTCAAATCCATCGCCAAATTTCATCCAATTTTAATAAATTATGATGATGTTTTGTGCATCATAATATATATGGGAGTTTATTTTTATTCAAAGGGAAAAGATGGAGGTGTTATTTGGAATCATATATTAATGTTAAGATGAGTATTAAACTTTTTCTATGTTTTTATTGGTGAATTTATTCATGGTAATTGAAATTAAAATCAATTAAATAAACCCCTACAGCGAGACTTTGTTGATGACTCACAATATTAGAGACCATAGAGCATCAAATAAATCCCACATTCTTAAATATAATCATGATTTAATCAACAAAAATATCAAATTATAAAAAATAAAGGTAAAATTCCCAAATCTGGGTTATACAATTATGGATTCATGATCCCTAACTATTTAAATCCACACATTAGGCTAATCCATTGCTCTATATGAAAATTCATTATTTTTTTTTATTTTTTTGAATATTTTTTTATTACACATGATAAATATAAAATGATCACCAAATCACTACAATTTATTAGGTGACCCCATGAACTCAAACTATTTCCCAACAATCCGAAGGATGTGGGTAGTAATTTTTATTATTTTATTGATGGAAACATAAATTGTGAAAAATATCATTAGATAGACATAATTTTTAAAATCTATGATGATGAACATAAACATGGATTAGAATCAAAATCAATTCAAGAATTTTTTTTTATATTTATTTTCAAGGTTTTAAATGTTTATTTTCACCTTCATGTTTAATGAATATTTTCCTTCCACTTATACACAAAAAAATTATCTGAAAATGAATTTTTTATCTTCACCCCCAACTTAATATAAAACGATCCCCAATGTTTAAATAAAAGAAAATTAATATTGAGGTAGTGGTGCAGAAGAGGAGTTATAAAATAAAATTAAAATAAGAAACATGGAACAATGTCTCCTTGTGGTTGAAGATAAAGTTCATGATGCTTCTGATTACTCCTTCGATAACCATGTCACTTAGATATGTATCATCAATTATGGAATATAATGTTTGATGTCGTGGAAAAATTATTTTCCTAAAAATATATGAACATCAACATCCCCTTAATCTTACACACCAAAAAAAATATAACAGAATGGAAACACATTAAAGATCCCTTAACTAAAAATTTGCAAAGATAGAAAGGATAGGATAAAAAACTAAATTATTTATTTTGAAACCCCCATAATTGAGTCAATATATATGTAAAAGTCAGGTTTCCTCTTAGAAAGTGCATTGTTTAAGGCCATTAGCTCAACATAAAAACTAAATATATCAACTTTTTTTTGGTTCGTAAGTTTTTTTAGTTAAATAATATTTTTTTATTATTTGTTTAATTATTCAAGGAATGGTTTTGACCTCTGAACATTGACATTTATGACATGACCACTAGTGTGATCGTGAATCTATAATTCCCCATGGGGGTCCACATGATGAATTGTGTAAGGACCTGACTATCTAGACCATAACATTCTTGGGGGTAAATGATTTTTGGAACTACACAGGAGAACAAATTTTCCGTGTTCATAATATTTGACTTTGAGAATCCTATATTTCTATGATTGAAATATCTCTTTATTTATCCTTGAATTTTTATAAGAATCCATCCTAAGTTACTCAGGTTCATTAATATCTAATTAACTCATTACTTCATTCAAGGAAATATCAAAGTTCATTTTTTTATTTCCTAAAAGAACTTATGGTCTATTTAAATATGTAAAATGAACTATTTTACATAAACCAACCTATATGGTGACTTTCTTAGTATGGATTTGAACACAGCATGACACTCCCAAAGGGCATCCAACAGCTTCTCATACCAAACATTCCAAGAGGGATTGATAGTTCTTTCAATAATTTTATTAATTTCACTATTTTCCCAATCATCTTGTCTATGGGTTTAAGGATTTTAGGAATTCTAAAATTTATGAGAAATTACATACTAATACCTGAGTGCTAAGAAGGAGAGATTTCAAAATTGGGTTATTTAATAATTAATAATATCCCAAGGAATTTCAGATCTATATAATTTGTGTTATTTCATGAATTGGATCACAACATGGTGGTCAATGGAATTTCTAGGAATTGTGTCTACCCATTTTGAGAAATAATAAATAGACAATCGGATGTAATGGCATCCCCTAGAGTTTTGGAGGGGTTCCATGACATCAATTCCCCAATAATAAAATAATTTCACGACAAGAATGGGTGTAATGGTAATTTGAGTCTTTTTAGTTATATATCATAATTTTTGACATTGTGTAAAACTTTGAGCAAAGGTGAATGAATCTTTAGTAAGGGTAGGCCAAACTAAACCACTTTGTAGGACCTTTTAATTGGTTTTATTTATGGAAAAGTATCCCCCCCACATTCCTCTTGATGGAAGAATTTTGGAATGGACTCCTACTCAAAAATTGGGAAAACATATTCTAATGGCTTCATCTGGATAGAACTTAAAGTTTTATGGATCATCAAACACATAGTGTTTGAGATAAAAAATTAATTACCTCTTATCTTTGGTCCTAAAAAATTTAGTAATGATTCTCATAACCAAGTGGTTTTCTATGTTAGTATACCATTAGAAATCACACACAGAATATAGGTTGTCATCAGGAAATTAATCAGGCATAGAAAAGTGGTGTGTGTTGTCTATGAATTTCATCCCATTGAGGTGAAAATATAAATCATTTTCAACACCCTTTTTATCCATATTGTTTATATCGAACTCTTGAGTAATAAGGAACAAACAAATCAATTTAACCTTGGAATCCTGTTTTTGGAAAAGGTATTTCAATGCTAAATTAACTTTAAAGGCAACAGCAGGGAAAACTAAGAGATATGACCTAAAGGTTTCTAATGAAAATACAACTAAAAGTAAATATTTCTTATTGGTGGTTTAGTTGGTTTTAGTGTCATTAAATTTTTTTCCTTATTAAGCAATTATTGATGGAGTGTTGTCACAATGTTTTCCTAATACTACTCCAACAAAAAATTCACTCTCATCACACATGAGTTCATACGAGGGATTCCAATTAGGTTCTTGTAAGATAGGTGGATAGATAAGGGATGAATTAAGTGTATAGAATGTTTCGTCATAGGTTTCGACTCATAAAATAGTGCTTCATTCACAAAAAAGAACAAAATGGTTAGGAAATGGGGCTGAAATTTCTAATGAACCATCTATAGAAATAATCAAGTCTTAAAAAGGACCCCAGTTCCTTGAATTTTTTTGGATAGTGAAAATGAATAATGATATCAATCTTGGATTTATCAACTTCAATACCTCTACTAGAGACCAGATAGACTTGAATTAGTCCTTCCTATAACCTGAAAGGGAAATTTTCCTAATTTAGGATGGGAATATTATCCACACATCTAGAAAAACACATTCAAAATTTACAAGAAATCCCTAAAATGTATCCCAATAGATACAGAATTCATCCATAAATACCTCTAATCAATCCACCACCAGGTCATATAATATTCCCATTATGAACTATTTTAAGGTACTAGGGGAATTACATAATCAGATGGGAATACGATTAATGGAAAAAGTATTGAATGGATAGGTGATGGATGTGTTTCCATGATTATCTAAAGGGAACTTAATTTGGATATACACTGACTATCCATCGAGGAAATAGTAGAAATCAAGCCCTTCCACTTTCTCAAGGATTTGATCAGTTAAAGGAAAGGGAAAATGGTCTTTCTTGGTGAATGAGTTTAACTTACTCTAGTCAGTGAACACTCCCCACCCACTTATCACCCTTATGGTGAGAATATCACCACCCTCATTGGTAATCATAGTGACTCCAGACTTATTTTGAACAACTTGAATTGGGATAAAATAGTCATTGTTAGAAATGGGGTATATGATACCTATTTTAACTACATAATAAGTTCTTTGCTTACCTCAACTATGAGATTATTATTGATTTTTCATAGGGGTTTTCAACAATATTTTGATTCAGATTATAAAATATCCCTATGAGTTCCAAATAATGGTCTAAACTAAAGAACATCAGATAGGGTCTATCAAATTGATTTTTTATGTTTTAACAAGATATCCATAAGAATAATCACTTGATTGTCTTCATTAGAAGAAGAAATGAAAATAGGGAAGGATTTATTTTCTCCTAATAATTTATACTTGAGTGGTGAAGGAATGAACTTAAATTCCAAACCATGTTCGTTAGAAGTTTAAAAATAATGATGGATCTTTTCATCTAAGTAATTTTACTTTTAAAAATTTCTCGACAGAATTAGTTCATTTTGAATAGAAGTTTCATCCACCACATTGGCCAAATCAGTGTTAGGAATGGGTATGAACATGATGTTTTTTATTTATCCAATAGTTTTATTGAGTGGATATCTTGATAAATCACCTAAGGATAAATTTGAAAGAGATTTAACACAAGGATAAACATTTCTCTCATGTGAAAAAGGGAATAGATCTCATATTGACTTAAATATCCTTTAAAGATTCCTTAATGTTCCACTGGTTCACTATCAACACTACATATCCAACTGATCTCAAGCATCTCTTCATCATCCCAAATTGGGTCATTTTCTTTATAAATGTGTAGATCGAGGCTCTTATTTATTAAGGTTAATATCATTTTACCATTCCAAACAAGGATGAATTAGTTGATTATTACTAAGAAGGGATGACCCAGTTTGATGAGGTTCTTCTCCATAAGACACAATATTGGGTGATTTTCATGGATAATGACGTTAGTATGGTTAATAAAAATTTCAACTTTCACAAAAAATATCTTTTAAGACCCCCTTAGTAACTCTAAATCTACGATCTACAAGATGGAGTGTGACAGAAGTTGGTTATAAATCTTCACTCCCTAATTGGAAATATATTGTAAATCGAATGAGGTTAACACTAGTTCAGAGATAAAAAAGGAATATGAAATCGTTTCCTCATTATTTTAAATTGATGTATGGAAACTCAACGTCTTTATTTATAGGAGAAATGGTTCCTTAGATGGTGTTCGTTACATTAGCGTCCAAGAGGACTTGGGTTTTGTGTGAGAATTTTCTTTTGAATGTACAGAGGTCCTTCAATTACATGGTGTATGCATGCATGGTTTGGATTTGATCAAGAAAGGGCATGTTCAACTTAACTTGTGAGAATATTTCCCACAACATTTCATTTAGTTTAGTTTTAGATTTTTCTCTAATGAATTTGTAAAAGGCGTTTGGTTTTTTATTTTTTAGTGTGGTTGTGGTTCCTTCAAATTCTCATTGGATTTTTTGGATTCTGATTATGGTTCTTCAACATTTTCATGTGGTATTAATTCTTTTAATGGGGTTGGAATAGTTTTTTTATGTTTTTCAATGGATTTTACACATCTTAAGATTGTCACTAATTTTAGGTGTTCATGTTATTTTTCTATGTAATTATATTCTCCACATAAGGTTGAGATTGGTACCACCTAATTATGAAGAGGCCACCTATGGTTTTAGTGGTTTTCAGTAAATTCTTAAGTGATGGCATATCCGAATTAAATCATCCAATTTTTACAAAATTTTTTAAGGTTAGAGAAAGGGATTTATTGGGTACATGCTTTAGTTGGATTGTTTATCCCAGGGGAATATTTAGGTTATTGGGTGTCCTGTTGAATAGGTTGTTGGATGGGTTGTTGAAATGGGGAAAGGGGATGTTGGTATTTGGATGGTTGTGGTTGGAACAAATTATGGATTGAAAAATTTCAAAGAGGGTAGAAGTTTTGTCATTATGGCTGATTGGGTTTCTGGGTTGTTGGGTATCCATAAAATATATTTACTTATGGTCATTATACCATGGATTGAATGTTTTCTAGTACTATAGCTTCTAAATGTTACTAGCATTGATATCCTTTTCTGGTACTCATGAAATAACATCCTCTATAGAAGGTAATTTTGGCTATTTTTCAGTTTTTTGGTCATTCATGTCACAAAGTGTGCAAACTAGGTCAATAGTTTGGATTTCTTGGACCTTCCTATGATTGATCTCCTCGAACTTCCAGTAAGTGCAGAATGTATTTCCTTATGAGTTTGTTCTTACCTATGGGTATGAATTCAACCAAATTTGGGTGGATTCTAATATTAATGTGATGTTCCCCATGTTTGGTTTTGTTTGACAATTCCTTCTAGATACTCATAAGTAATATTAAGGATTTGTTTTTTATGGTTCCAGCACACAACATGTAAATGAATTGTTTGCTTCCCAGACTCAACCACTCATAAAAGATTTGAACTCGATCTTTTATTTAAAATAAATGGCGGGGTACCATGTTGAGTGTGTATTTTGACCTTTCCGATGTTTAATAAAATGTTTCAATATATATATTTTTTAAAATGATAATATTTTTATGTGCAATTGTTTTGTGATGGGGGATGTATTTTTTTGGTAGAATTTTCATTGAAATTTATCCTAGGACTGGATTGATTCATGTATCATATTTTTTAGACAATTATTTTCTTAATGACTCAGTGATAATATAAAGTTCCTCATATTATACCACTCAAATTTATGTGGTGGGAACATTGTCAATTTTTTTTTATTGAACTCCTTAACAAATATTATTGAATTTATGACTTCATCCCATGACTGTTTTGATGGTGGTTTAGGACATGAGGTATGAAGACATCCTAGAATTATTGTGGGGAATCATGTTAAATGAATAATGTTTCATTAGTTGAGGTAGGTGTGAGTTAGTGATTCCTAGTATGATCAATAACATTCCCCAAGTTTGAGGCTTCCTCATTTGGTTTTCCATTTTGGTTCCCACCTAGTTTTATGAGTAGGTTTCCTTAAAAACCCTTCATTTGAATGGGATTAATTTCTGAATCTAGGGTATTAGTAATATTATGGTCTATATAGAAGACAAATTTAGGTTTTCTTAACTCCCCAACCCTAAGTCTATCCACACCAACCAAATGGTTTTTTTAGTCATGGGTATAAGCATACATGCACCAAGAAAAGAGAATATATAGAAAGGGGAAATGATAAAATAAATTTATGCAAGAAAAAATAAATGTGAGAGAATAGAATGAGTGTCAAGATTACTAACATGGTTCCATATAAATGGTTCCATAATTTGGTCTCACTAAAATTTACCAATGTTTATAGGGTTGAAGTGGCCACTTGTAGTGTGATTTAGGTTGTCGGATCCTTAGATATCTAAGAAGAAACCTAAAAAAATATATTCTTTGGACTTTTTTGGATATGCGGTGGGAAAATTATGTTTTACTTGATATGTTTAAATGAATACTATGTGGCCTACATGAATTCAATTTTTGAGGAAGGGTTGATACTAGGTTATTACAATGGATCGATTGGATGAAATTATTTTTAAATTTCATGAATTTCATTAAATCAAGAAGGAATCATTCAATGAAATAAATGTAACATCATAAATTACTGGTTTAACAAATTATCATACACATGATAATCACTTATACACTTGTAGGATAATTTTCATGATCAATCCTAAGTGAAGGATCATATTATCACATGAAAAGTGCGGCAATAAAATTCAATAAGTAATAGGTTGATTGAAAATCATTAAATGAAAACTCAAATAAAATAACTTATTAAAACATAAAAGAGTGATAAATAAAATACAATATATCCCATTTAAACTCCATTAGATCAACCCATGAAATTTTTAGCCCTACATTAATGCAATTCTTTTGGTTGAAGATGGAAGTAGACACATGGGGGTGAAATTCAAGAAGTAAAAAAATGATATAACAAACACTCCACCATTGTGTGAAGGATTTATCTCTTCATTGTGTGAATATATTCATTAATTATTGAAATAGCATAATATTGTTAAAAGAAAATATAAAATGAGAAGAAAAACAGTTTTTATTAAGAAACTATGTTTATTAGAACATCTTATATGTGAAAGAAAGTCATTACAAAGACCAAGCGCCAGCATAACATTAAAATAAAAAAATAATAATAATAACCCCATATCCACCACCAAAACCACATTAAATAGGAATTTTATATTATTTGGGTACATAACACAATATTAGATGTCTTATAACATTATTAAAATATTCTTAGGGTGGTGGAATGTATTTGGAATGTGGAATTTACCACCCTTGACCTAAAATGGTAGACAACTTGCACGCCTCCAACAAATGTGTCCAAAAAATTGTATATGGACAAATTAGAGTGTTCTATATAAAAAATAATAATATGATATAACCTATTATTATAAAAACATTCATCCAATTTTGACTTTTGGTTTCAGAGATAATATCTAAATGGTGACCTGTTATTCTAGGACACAGAATCTAGCCCAAAATTTCCTCTTCAACTTGGCTAGACTAGAACTCCCTTAAAAACAAAAAATTAGCTTTGTTAACAATTTAATTAAATGTTTCTAATCAATTCATATATCTCTATTCCTAATTGTAGCTTAATTGGAGTTTCTAAATGGCAGAAACATATTGATATTTTGATTGTGTTCGAGTTTTCTCCACCTTGAAGTTATTAGCATGAAGGCCGATTTTGGAGGTCTTCCAATGTGTTTCTTCATGTACTCTAGAGGGATTAGATGTTACTAATGGAATTGAAAATATTTAAATAAAATATTAAATTCAAATCAATGTTAATGTGGAATTTAGAATGTGTCTCAAAATTCTCAATGTAGTATTGCACATTAATAAATAAAAGCAATCATGATGTGAAATAATGTTAAAATTATAAATGCACTAAAAATAGTCTTTATGAATAATGAAGAAAATGAATATTATAATATATAAACCAAAAATGTTCCTATTTTGGTGGTTAATAAATTAATATAAATGATTTATAATCAAATAAAAATATAAGATTATGGGTGAGATGTTTGATTTATATTATCTTAATAATATAATTCTTATAAAGGGATTAAAAATCTTGAGATTTTGAGAAGATTTTTTCGAGTGGAAAATATCTCCAATTTAAAAATTTAAGATCAAAAACTCCTTAAAAAGAGACTAATAAATATATAAGATCCTCTTTATTAAATAATAATGGGAATGATTCTAGAATGATGACTTCTGTTTTGAATCTGAGAATAAAGTGAGAGTCATTAAAAACATCCTACTACCCACGATATCAATATATCATAAGGAGAGCCTATGAGTATGGATCGTGATCCATAAACCATCAATAGAGGTTCTGTATTTTTGAACTTGACGTTGAACAAATCCAACACAAATAATATATTAGGAGAGTTTCAATGAATAACTGATTGAGTAGGAGTTTAAGAGGACACTTAAAGAACTATTAGAGGAAGTATAAATATCCCAAAATGAGGTGTATAAATGATTTTTATAATAAATCATAAATATGAAGGATTATATTAAATAAACCATTGGGAATTGGATATTTTGAACAATTTAAGACCATGAATTTCATGAGATTGTCTGCAAGGTATTTTGGAATTTTCCTATCAATATTTTTTGGAGATATCTTGTACATTGTACTTAGTTGATTAATAATAGTGAAACAAGGTATCCGAACATCACCCAAACCTGGAAAGGAATAAGCTTTCATGTTTAAACCTTCTAAATCCTTATATATTGTTCCTTTTGAATTATACATTCTTGAGTAAGTCTAAGAGACTATAGGAGGAGAATATCAAATATTTAATTTGAAATTGAGGTTGAATTAAAAAAGTGTATTCATAAAAAGAAAATCTATTATTTATTCACCCCTCTGACTCTTAGTGATCTCAAGGATTTGGGAACTATAAGTGATATCAGTGTAAATGACCCATCTATAATATCCAACTAATAAAAGAGAATAGAGGATCAAAATCCTATTAGAATACAAGGAGTACCTTTTTTTATGGAAAAACATTTCATTCATGGAATAACTGGATAATTTGGTATTTGTTATCACAATGTATTGATGTTAGTGATACTGTAACAATTGGATTCCCTACACATGTAAGATATGTTCTCATGAAATTTTTTTGATAAGAGAAATCATTATGTATATGGGATATCTAGAAAATCTATCCTTTAATCTATATATGATAATGTTTAAAATGAGATAATAGAACATAAAATTACTTAGGGGTGTGGGTGAAGCTTGATAATATGTATGAGGGAAATGTGAAAGTTATGTATGTCTAACTAAAACATTGAAGATAAATTTTTCAAGATATACAGATTCTTGGTGATGAGATAATTACTTACTAATTTATAAGGGTAAATGAAATTATTAGTCACATCAAGGGATTTGGGGGTGCTCCATAATATTCAACTATTTTCATAAATCTAATGAAGAAATTTTTAGACACATTTGATCCAAATATATCTTCTTTATAAGAAATTGGCGAGTTTTCCCTTAATGAGTTACACAATACACTTATTGATTAAAAGATGAGGAAATCCCAAGTTTATAAAATGAAATTGAAGGAAGAAATGACATTCTAATCTCCAACAAAACACAAGTTGAAGAATTAGAGATATGAAACTTTCACAAATTATGATGGGGACAAATAAATGAAGCTATATTATCCTGAGAATAAATGAAGCTATAATTAAATATTTTACTTGATTTACTATATAATCATTTGTCATGCAATGGCAGTATTTGTATAAGATTTTCTTTGATAGAACCTCTATGAAACTGAAAGATAAAATTTTCTTCTTCCTTTTTCTGTTGATATTATAGAACATTGTGGGATAAAGGAGAATATTGTATGTATGAAATTTGGCTCATTTCAATCGTGGATTCCATTGAAGGTTGTATTATTATATTTTCTACTTTGGTGATGTTTATCAAACTCGTCAGAAAATGATCCAATGGTTACATATTATCATCTCTGTAAGGTATGACTGTAAAATATTTTTTATTTTAGTATTTTATGTAGTTTCATATTATCTTTCTTGGAGACCCTCAGCCAATGGTTTTTAATTTCATCAACTTCATCTGATAATTTTTTAGACTCTCAAAAAACTTTAATGGTATCAGAGGAGGTCAATGGATTAATATTATGAAACCTAAAAATAAATAAATATAAGAAAAAAATCATAGTAGTTTCATATTTCTAGAAATACGGTTTTATAAAAGGGTTTACCCTTATATAGTTGGGCTATTTAAAGGTTAGAAACACCTTACCCTAACATAGCTAAGAGGCATATGGGTAACCAAGGTATTAACCATATATGGAGTGTTCTACTTAAGGATCACTGTAACATACATTTACATGGTGTTAAGGTTGCGTAAAGGTAGTTGGGGTTTTATAAGAGTTATATAATGGTTAACGAATTATTACTCTTACATATAAAGGTATTGTTTAAAGGTTAGCATGCTATTTTTCATTATGTAGATTGGTACCAGATCCACTGTGTAATGAGATTTGATGGTTACCTTTACATATCATATAATATTTTAAGATTACCTTTATGAAAATTACATGATAAAGGTATTACCTATACATGAGCTACTGCATAAGGTGGTTTTCCTCCTTACCCATAAAAAATTGGAACTATGAAAGTGTATTACCCTTACTCATAACATCTTTAAAAAGGATGAGGACAATTACCCTTATATAGAGTGTCTTTATAAGGGTAATGGGAGGGTACCCTAATACAGGAATGGGTCCCTATGTAAGGGTAATCATAATTGTTTTAATTTTTTTTAATTGTTCCAAAAAAATAAAATGATTTATATGTTTTTAGGAATGTTTACAAATCATTGTAAAATGTATTTTTTGATATTTTAATTTATAAAAATAATTAATACTAATTAATTATAACTTACTTATAATTAAATATGTTAATTAAACATTTTCCCCAAATGTTAAGTTTTAATATTTGAAATACATTTTAACAAAATTGTATGGAATAACATATGATCCAGAAATAAACTTCTGTATTTATAATGATAAGTCATAATTTGTAACATGTTATAAAGTATGAAATAAAGAAAAAATATAACAGATTTATATTTAATTTTTCATTTATTCAAAATTAAATATTTATAATTGGTCAAAATAAAAGGGAGCATCATTAGTATATTAGTTAAACCACATGAAAGGGTGTTTTGATGACTGATATGGCTATGGTTTAAATAATGAATATGAACATGATACTCAGATTATTTAAATTGTTTACATTAATTAAATTGTATTACAAATGTTTTATAATTCATAATATATCATATATTTTAAAATGGATATTCTATATAATGATAAAAATGTTATATTTAAAAAAATTAACAAATAAAAGGTTTTAGATGGTTTATAAAATGTTTATAAATAATTATAAAATGTATTGTGGGATATTTTAATTATTTAAAACTTTATATAATTAATTTTTAAAAATTTTTATAATTAAATAAATGTAAACAAAACATTTTTACAAAATATTAAATGTTAATATTTCAAATACCTTTTAACCAAATTAAATGGAATAACTTATAATATAGAAATAAATGTATTTATTTAGAAATCATAATTGATAATTTATAAAGGGTTATAAATTATGAAATATGGATTAAATATAAAATGTTTTATTTAAATTATGATATTTTAATAATTATTTATTTTAGAATTGTTCAAAAATAAAATACTCCACCAGACATGGACGACCTGGAGCCACTTAGAAATCATGTTTGAAGTGTGAGTTTTTAGAGAAGCCCGGAGTGGGAATCCACCACTGGGGAAGAGAAATCTAGTTTGGGTTGCGGTGAAGACTTCGAGTACTATGACTTTTAACTTTGTGGCTTTTATCTTACCTCTTTGTATTGGTTTACTGGACCTCTTTTGTTGGGCACCGGGCAACCCCTAAGCCGGCTTTATAAAAAATGAGAAAAATGATTTAGAGCAGAATAAGTATGTGATATTTAGATTATGTAAAATCATTACATAATTGAAATTGAAATTGAAATTGAAATTGTTTATAATTCAGATAATATCAAATATTTAAAAATTTTAATTCCATATAATGATAAATATGAAAGAGTTCATATTGAAATGAATAATTTTTTTTCAAACTTATGGAATGTCCATAATTTTACAGGTGAAAATTATAGAAGGTTTTATAATTAGATTCTATTTATGAATTTTTAATAAATATTTGTCTCATGTTTAAATATTTTAATTGTTCTTATATTTAGAAGTCATTCCCTACTACATTCATGTATAGTAAATTTCTTATGAAATGTGAATATTGTGTATGCTTTAGTTTATTTATAAATGTTTTATAGTATAGAGAATTGCATTAGATGGTAATATTAACTTTATAATGAATATATTTTATCATCTATCTTAACCTCAGTATATAATTTATGTTATGAACATGAATTTAGTTTTAGAATATAGTTTTTCATATTAGTTTTCAGTGTTATGATGAATTGGATTATCTACTGAGTAAAGTATCCTTGGGTAGAGGGAATTGTGTTTAGACTATCTACTTACTAGGATGACTATTCCTGGTATATAAAAGTGAATGGGGATAAATATATCTCTCTCTAAGAATGTTCTTGTATATATTTTCAGTTTCACATAATTCTAGGCCTTTACATGAAGTGTTCATATACCTTATACTTATGATGTATGTGGATATGTTTGAATATGTTTTCCTTTTAATTTTTTATGTAACACAAAATTATGGGTTGTATAAAGGGTGACATATCAATATTGTTTGAACGTATTGATCAGGTGGAGGGAATAGGATTCAAAACATAATTACTAAAGTCATGCATACATAAAATTGAATAATTTGTGATAAGATACTAATATTAAAATCACCTTCAAATAATAAGTGTGATATTCATTCCAAAGTGACACATTTCAAGACAATGATCATCCAACTAGGTAGTCTCATGTTAAATTCAGGTTCCCTTATATTATAATTTGTGCAAAAATCTAGTAATAAGTGAATCTTAGTTATCTAGATAGGTAGTTTCGTGTCATAGTGTGGTTCCCTTTGATTTCCCTTAGTAATATTTTTTAGTGTTTTTATTGGCTAACACATAGCTGTGAAGAACAAATAGTTTTGATATCATATGAATAGCGTTGATTTTACCCATATGATGAATTCGAAAAAGGATTTTACACTTATCAATCCTACAATCATATATGATATGATAGGAATGATTCAGAACCTAAATAAATAACTTGTTTGATGAAAACCCTATAAGAATGATTTCTTAGTGAAATTTTGATCCTGGATCACTAGTGAGTAGGATGATTTTATAAATGGATCATAATTTTAGTGGGATCCCATTTAATAAAATTCATTATTATGTGGCTAATAATTCATGGTTTTCATATGATAAAACTTAGTTTTTAGAAAAATATCATCTTCATCATCAAGATATCATTGTAATTAATCCTTGAAAAGAGAATATTAATGTTTGTTCTCCTAAGAATTGTAACTTGAGAAAATTTATTTATCAAGGTAGGTGATTTAAGAAATGTTCTTAAGGAAAATTATGTTTTTCAGAATAGTTTCTTCCTTAGTAATGAAGTGATGATTTTGTTCCATAAGTGAATGTAGATGCTTATGGAATTAAATAGTGATTCATTCATGGTTTCAAATGAATTATATGCATAATGACAAAAGGAATATTATTCTCCACTCATGTACTCAATATTATAATGTACGTTAATTATTTAAGGAATTTTAGTCTAATATACTAAATAATATTGGGTATGTCAAATGATATTCAATATGATTTAATTTTTTGATGACTTAACGATACTAAAGGATCCCTTAAACCTTTAACGGTTATAGAAACCAATTGTATTTTTTTAGATACTTGATATCGACTATATGAATTATATGATTTATAATAATATATAAATTTCATATGATGATAAAGAATTAAATGATATATATTGATGGTTGTTTTCAAGTAATGGAGAAAAGGTGTTTATTAATTAATAACATGGATTCTTTAGTCTTGATGAAACTTATCATATGATCTGTATTTTTTTCACATTTAGATCTTGAGAAGATCATGTCAATAATAGTTGTTTAAATTAAATTAGATAAGTTATTTTTTATGCACATAGTTATGATTTGTTAAATTATATAACATTTTTAAAGGGGAGTATTAAAATGTATTATTCTGGTTAGGGAATTTATCTTATTATAATATCGGTTCTAAATTAAAATATATATAGTACAAGTTGGTAAAATTTAGAAATAAAAGATGAAAAGATGGTGGAAAATTTAAACAATTTTTCTTCCAGATCCAAATCAACGTCAATGAAATCTAGGGTTGTTGGAAAGGAAGATTAATAATTCAATATGATTAAATTATCCAAGATTTACCTAAAATAGGTTGTGAAGCTCTACAGAATGTATATTTCATGTATGAATTTTATTGAAATTTATTTTTAAATTTATATAACACTAATTTTTTTAATAAAGTCTTATTTTCAAATAAAAAATTTTCCAAACACATAGAATACCATATATGATATAGTTTATTTGTTTAATATTCACACTGAACGGAAATAAATGTTATTTCTTAACATAAATTTTTTCGTGTATACTATAAAGATATTCTTAAGATAATTTAATTCCTAAGAGGAAAGTGGGAGAATATTTTTATTTAAAAAATTTCAAAATTAAAAAATAAAGAATCACACCAATTGAAATTTAAATTGAATTTTAGTGAAGATATTTAGGATCTATTAGTAAACAATAATATAACTAGTTTTATTATTTAAATGAAAAATTCCGATGGAATAGGGTTACAAACTTGATAATGAAGATCTGTGAAATATTTCTATGTAGACAATATAAGTTGACTGAGTAACATTTGATATTGTAAAGATAAGATGTTTGAATATATTTGAGAAGTTAAATAGTTCAGAATAAGATTCCCATGTCTCAACATTATTCAAACTAGCTTACTTCATATATGTTTCTCACTAATGAGTTTAGTGGGAGGGTTTTATCTGATGATATCATATATATATATATATTAAATAGATTAAATGTGATATAATGTGTTAGAAAAACCAAGAAATTATTGTAAACATAAGGTTGATCTAGCAGTTCATCATATATGATTTGATAAACCAATGATTATGTTGTTTTTATTAAATATTCATAATGATTTTATGAATTTTAAAATGTTTCATATCAAAGGAAACCTCCATTTTATTATTATTTAAAATTTTCTACATAAATTTATATATAAATCTATATTTCATGAAGTGAAATGATAACTTACCTTCGAAAGTACAACATTGAGTTTATGCATAACCGAGTTTCATTATGGGGTATTATATGTTATAATGAAGTTTTAAGGTTAACGTGAGTATGATTCTTGTATATATATAAAGAATATGCTCATGAGGCACAAAAAAATAATATGATTCTATTTGTGCACTGGATGTCCTACTAAGTATACTAGTTAATGTGCAATACAAATGTATTTGGTATACTAGGGGTTCATGGATCATATTTCAGTCCCTAGCACCTAAAGTTATAAATATACATAGCATGAGAACCTTCCTACTTTAATACCAATCTTGCATCAGTATACATATTGACTTATCAAATATGGGGATGGTTGGGTAAGTTGCTAATCATGTTGTCGGTTGGAGTTTGACTAAGATGGGATTTTCCTTTCATATAACGAATATAATATCTATACCCTTGGTTGAGATAATTTGGTGGAGTGTTTAGAGAAGCCTAGATATTTTATATTTATATGGATAAGGGAAATTTGATGGGTTTATCCATAAGGATTAATGACATATGATGTATTAATCTATCAAATAAATTTACACATAGAGATTCAAGAATATAAGAGTCAGCTATATGAGATTGACATGATCTATGTTTCATGGTCACTCAATGTCTTGGAAAAAGGTAAAATATAATAATTCACATTATTATATGATGTAGAATGGTGGAGACATTTATAGAGATACATGTGTTTTATTGAGATCACACTAGATAACTTTATAATTTTAGTAGTATTAATACTTTGATAGAGACATATCTATTATTATATATTTGGATCTAGAGATTCATTTTTGTGTTCAAGACCATAAAGGACTATGGGGTATTTTTTTAATTAATGGTTATTTATTTTGACTCATAGATATTCTCTAAAAGTTATTTAGAGTTAATTCAAAAAAATATGTGTTTTCGCAAGGTATTGCATATGATGTGATAAAAGGCAAAATTGATGATAGCTATCAAATTTTTTTGGAAGGTATCCAAAAGTATATTTGGATATAATTTCAGAAGGTATTTTATATGATAACACTTGAGATGAAATGGCACAAAAAGTCCATTTGGATATAGTGAATGTGGGAGATTGTAGGAGATATTCCCTAAAACCATATATATAAATATTGCATGAAATTTATGATTTTCATGAATTGTATATCATTCCATGAATATTAAATGATACATTTTTATCATTTATTATTATCACATATTATCTATAATTTATTATTCCATTTCATGAGACGAAACGTATGGAAGTCGAAATATTCATATGATGAATGTATATCGTTTGAAGAATTTATTTATATATTTTAATGCATGATTAAATGAAATTGCAGTTAATTATTTTCCTTTATTTACTATTAAATTTATTTCCATTTGATTTCCATAACCTACCTTTCATCTTGTTCTTCTACAGCGTATCTATATTCTAGTACATTATGGGGGAATTGATAATACTACTTGTATAACATGTGATTCATTCGATCCATGGATACCTATGGAGGTGGGATTCTTATCTTTTCAATTTATCGATCTTTATTAAAACTCATTAAACAATGATCAAAAGGGTTGGTAACATCTTTGGGTTAATGTACTGTTTAAAATTATTTCTTTATTTTAGTATTTGTTTTAGTTTTATATTATCTTGTATGGAGATCCTCTTTCAAGGGTTTTTAATCACTTTGACTAGATCTAATAAATGTCATCACATTCAAAAAGAAACCTTAATAAAGAACATTATGACTAATAATTATCTAGTGATTCATGTGATGAAGAAATCTCTGAAAATAATAAATCCTTCATTAATAAGGTTAAAATGTGAAAAGATATTTCAAATAGTATATAAGAAGAAGAAAGATATGGGTGTACTAAATATATGTTAATATTTAAATTGGTTTTCTTCCAAGAAAAAATTACAAGATTAATAAGAGATTAAAATTGTTTTAGAATTAGAATATAATGGAGTAATTCAAGGAGAGTGTCCATATAAAATAGATTAAAATTTCCAAGGTGAAAATCATAATATTGGAAAATATTAATCCAAAATTGGTTGTCAGAGAAAAATATCATCATGAGGATTTATATAGGTTCCTTAAAGATTAAAGCACTTTAAATACCATGAGATTCAATTATTATAGGGTTGTAGAGATCTAGGATGACTCATTCAAGGATAATAAGAAATTCATTCCCAAAATAATGATACAATGTATTTTTAAATGATCAAGTGACACTGAATCTATTTTCTTCAGTTATACAATTTTTGAGAAATGATATGGATATGTTTAGGATGATTACTATTATTAATAATTTCCTCCTATAATGAGGATATATAAAGGTGATTTGGGAATGAAATAATCCCAGAAAAATGGAAAAGTAAAGGCTATATGATTCCAGGATAGTAAGAATATTTTTATAAATAATATCATAAATATACATAAAGAATATTTTTCAATGGATATTTAGAGTGTTGGGGAGGTTTTTTACAGAAATCCTATGATTGATGATATAATTTTTCATTTCTATGAAACTGAAAAAAATCAAGGTTAAGAAATCCTAAAATGAAAAGTATTAGTTATATTTAGAGAAAAAATAATCATAAAAAGTAAGAGTTTGAAGCTAGAAAATTGAAAGGAACGATATCATAGGAGGTTGAAGTTGAAAAAACCCAAAAAGTGATAAGGAGATATGATCAATATATTCAAGGGTATTCTTGTCCAAATATGATGGTGATGAAAGAACAAGGACATTTTTGTGACAAAAAAACAAGAAAAATAACACGAGAAGGTGTTATGTGAGAATAATGAGAACACTATAAAGGGTTTAGATGATAGTTTATTAGTTCTACCAACCCTTACCATGATGATAAAAATTTAAAAAAACATCTATGAAATAATGTAAATTTATTGCTCATAATAATTAGATTTCTAAGAAGATGGAGAATACCAGAAAGCATTTAAATACATTTGATGTAAAATTAAATGGAGGAGACATGAAGACCTCATCAAGATCAACAATAAAAAAGAATGGAGGAACCTGGATTAGTGGGAACTTGTATCCTTACTTTTATACTAAATCAAGAAGATGACCCCTCATTATTCCATTTTATATGCGTTTGAAATAATATATATAGAATCGATGGAATTCATTAAAAGGGGAAGTTGAATGATGTTATTATTTATAGGAATAAAAAATAAGTTGTAATTCATGGTGTTTTAAAACTGATATGAGGAATAAAAAGAGATTTCACCCATAATTGGAGTGAAACATTAAGTTAGTTGTCAACAATTTCAAACTACATGGAATTTTTAATTCCAAAAAACCTAATAAAAATAGATGGGGGTATTTCTATCGCACATCTCATTTCTATTTTAATGCTGATTATAAAGTGGGAGTGTTGATTAATGATTTAGGTAAGATAATGGAAGAGTATTATGAATTACACATAAACCATTTTAATGAATTTTTTATGTTTAGTGAAAGATATGTAATTTTTGATAAATCTATTTAATAGACTATATAATGATTTTTTTTAAATTGAATCACATGTTGAATTATTAATGGATGGTTTAAATGACATTTAGATATATTTATTTTTTTACAGTGGGTTTCTAAACATAGATTTAACCAATAATAGGATCGGGTCTATGTTTTTTGTTGTCTCATCATTTACTCATAAGTGAATCAAGATTGGATTCAAATGTAAATAGGGGGAAACAATTTCAATAGAAAACCATTTTCTAAAGAGGGATCGTTTTTTAATTAGTTATTTGTAACCCCTATATTCATTTTAAATTTATTTTGAATATGGGGGAGAATAAAAATATTTGGATCATATATATTGATATGGAAGATTTCCTGTATTTCTAACAAATACAAAGAGGGGTATTCAAGTGCCCATGAATTAATCTTGTATTTTTATCAAGAACACAGGTTGTTGTGATAATGAAGCTACAAATAAGGGTGTGGTGTTTTGTAGATTGATGAAAGAGATTCTTCCATAACACATGTAAAGGTAAATAGAAATCAGATGGCGGTATTACTTGAAGAGCTTGAGAATTCCTATAAAATAATCCCTATAATTGTGATGATTGTATATACTGATCTTCATGGAATAACAAAGAAAGTGTTAAAGGAGGTATTATAGTATTATCTCTATTATTTATAAATAGTTTTGGAAGAAGCTTGCTAGTGGGTAAATTGAATATCAACTATTCAATTTTGTAATTCTATTTGAATATCTCTAGAATCCATCATTTAGTAATAGTGGATAAATGTTACTAATTAATGAATTTTATATCTCATATATCAAAGAGGGGTTGTTAAGGCTTAAATAGAAATAAATATTTGAGATTATATGAGCTTGAGGAAATAATCTAATTTTATTATTTAACATGTGATTGAATATGGAACTTGATTCAAGGGTTTCAGAATAATTTTAATAATTCTCAAAGTTATTTAGAGCTATTATGAATAGATTTTCGATTATTAAGAGGGCCTGTATATTATTTGAAGAAGTTTGGGATTGGTTTGAGGAAATTCTCGATTTATATTTCATGATTTTGGATTCTAAAAAATGAGATAGGGTAATTTATCTTTGAAATCCACTTATAAGATATTTCATCTACATGGAGGTAAAGTGGCCAACATATAAGAAGATTCAGCTATATGAATGAAAATTTTTAGAGGGGTTTTATCTAGTTGAGAATAATATAAGTAAATTATCCTACAAGAACATCTATATATGTAAATTTAGTTATTTAGTTTTAAATTTATCCCCACATAAGTAAAATGAGTTATATAGAGTTAAATTGAGACTCACATGCATAAATTCAATTATAAATAATAGAGACTATGTAAAGGTCACAAGGACCTACGTAATGGTAAAATAGAGAGTTTGATAGTTGGGTATAGTATTTCATGACTTCCTTGAAGGAAATACCAAGGTTTCTATATTCTGATTAATGGTTATTTTGGCTTAGGTACAGGTAATACTATAAAAAAAATGTTCTATAAATCTTTTTGGGTTCATAGAAATAATTTTTGATGAATAAGAGAGAACTTTTATACGATGATTTGTAATTATATTCATGAATCAAAACAATATGATCAAACATATAATCATGATCCAATCTAAAATCAAATGAGAACTACCTAAAGAGAGCATTGGGTTCTAAGATTAGTGTTCCATGGAGAAAATGGAGTTGTAGCATTACAATGGATGAATCCGTACATAATGTGATTTGTTTGAAATATATTTCAATTTCATGGCATTCATGATGTGACTAAAAATGAAACAGGAGGATGAAAACTATGTTTAAAATTTAGTAAGCAATGGATATTAAATGCTGTTATGATAGGACATGTTTTTGTACCTATTTTAAATAATCGTGTATATCAAGGAAGTTGATTCAAATGAAAATAGAAGATTATGGATAATCTGTTAGATATATACTATTCTTATAATCCTGTTTCTATGAAGGAATTAGAGGGATAAATTTTTTTATAAGATTTTATCAATTGGAAAAGATCTATAATTTGAAAATATGACATCACATGTGGTAGAAAAAATTTGAGTTTTCATTATTTTAAATGGGAATAATATTTATGAATTATTAAGTGAGTATTATTGAAAGAGATTAATAAAAGAATGGAGTGAACATGAGGTATACGCGGATAAAACTGAATAAAACATGTTACATATGATCATTGATGGAGGGAGTCTTGTATATAAAATATAAGGTTTATATCGAAGAAGAAGGAGAAGGAGGAAACCATTATATATTTTTTGTTCAAGAAAAAATGTAATCAAGAAGGAGGAACTAATATATTCTACCTTTGATATCACTATATAGTTAGTAGATTCTATGAGAAAGACAAAATATCCATACACCATCATGATAGGGTCTGGTATCAAGGGATTTACGGTCAACAAGTTCAACACAAAATCTATATCAAAAGAGTTGTTCAATGACTGTTTGAGGATGAGATTAGGGGGAACCTTGAAGAACTATTGAGATGTTGTATAAAACTCCCACCAGGAGGTGAAGATATTCATTTCATAATATAGCTCCAACTAGTGATATTTTAGAATAAATAACCCCCTGTGAATTGGATTTTATGAACACTTGAAGGCCAAAAATTATAGAAAGTATGATTTGAGAATTTTATTATATTACTCATAAATATTTTCAGGAGAGAACAAGTAAATTGTAATCATGTGATTAATAGTGGATAAATCGGGTATTATAACATCACTCAATTCTTAAATAGACTATTATTTCAAGGTCAAACCTTAAAAATTACTAGGAATTATGCCTTTTAGACTCTACATATTCGAGTATGGATGAGTGAAAATAAGGGGATTGTATCGATACTTTAACCAGATACAGAGGTTTCATTAAGAAGTCGTATTTATAAAAATAAATGAGATCACTGATTCAAACCCTCCACCTCCCAATAATATTAAGGATCTAAACACTATACTATAATAAAGAAATATATATGGGTGAGTAATATGATTTATAACCATTGATCATGAAATTTTAATGAAAATAATACCACTAAAATGATAAAATCATACATAATATATATTTAATTATCAAATATCCATGTATAATCATGACTAACACAGGGTATCATGTAAATTAAATAAAAAATATTTTTCCAAGGAATCATACAAATCATAATAGTTGTGATTCTAGGATAATGAAGTGGGTACATATTTATCTATTCTATCATATTGACAAACTGAAACCATTAGGGTTTCCTAAATAGAATAACTTAAACCAAACACCAAAAACAAGTTAGCTAACCATTAAGGTTTCCTTATTATTTTATTTCCTTACAAAAGATAATCCAAGGACACATAGTTGTTACAGTGACCTATACTTAATGTTCATGGTATGGAAAAGTGATTCTTGTATGTAATATGACACTTGGTATTATAAAAGGGTTTCCTCTTAAATATCTCACCAACATATTTAACATCATATTAATATTAAATACATGTATATTACATCTTATGTGGTATTTAAATTATCATGTTTTTATTCCTTTGAATAAGTATGCTACAAATGATTTATTTTTTAATCCCTATTCCACCCCCCATGGATGAGCCCGTAAGGGGCACAACACCGCTAGGGTTCCTCCCGTGCCACATCCCTCCACACCGAATTGACTCCCAATCTTCTCCCTTGTACGGAGGATCGAGTCGGTTGTTATCTATTTCAGTTGATCTTGATTCCTTGTTTCTCTGATTCTTTCCTGACTCCAACTCGGATGAGTTTGGTTTCAAGGTGGCATGGTGTTTCTTTTGAATTTCAAAATTGGCGGTTTGCGAATGACTCTTCGTCAACGGAGCTGGGTGTTTGGTGGTTGGGAGTGGTCTTCATGGATCTTTGGGATAGCGGTGATGGGAACTCATTCGGGATTTAGGTTATGCTTTATCCCTATGACCTGGTGTTTTTATTTTCTTGTGGTTTGTTTTTGCAATGTTTTCCTTTTTTGGATGATTTCTGGATGGTGATTTCTGTGCCGATGTGTTTTGATTTGGCGGTGCTGCCTCGACGGAGGAATGCATGATGAATCAGCTGAACTTCTTGCATTTTCTATGAGAGGGTTTGATGAATTATATGTATTGGTATGGAATGTTGGCTGGTTGGGATGTGAGGGATGGTTTTGCGATGACGGTGAAGGAGGAATTGTGGTTTAAGGGCAAGGTGGGACTTCTGTGTTGTCTGCGGATCAGGGTGCTATGACGTTAGGATCCGGTCATCTTCATTAAAGTTTCTTTGACTTCCTCTATGGATGGATTCTTCTTGGAGGACCATTTCATTTCGCTTGAAGGCTTGGTGAATTCCACCGGAGTTTACAGACAAGTGGTTTTGGGTACGTGTCGATGGCCGCGCCGAGGGACATTCAAGAAAACCCTTTCTGAGGTTTGGCCAGCATTTCTGATGTTCTTGTGCCCTGGTTCATGGTTTCTTGGACATTTACATTGGTTTATGATGTTTTTGTGTAATGGTGAAAGTGGTTGTATCGGAATCTTGTAGTGGGGTACTGGGAACACATAAACTGTATTTTGAAGATGGAAAAAAATGATTAGCAGCAGCTATTCCATCCCCCATGTTAATGTATTCACCCCACATTAATTGGTAATGATTTACACAACCCACAAGTCTGTGTTATTCAACCAAAAATAGATGTTAATTATATTCATACATATCATAATGAATCCTATAAATAGTGTATATAAACCATTCTTTTAAGTCTATTGGGTTATATTATATTGAAAAATACCACTAGAGTAATCCTAGAGTGATAATTATTCAACCCTTAACATCTATAAAATAATACATAAGCATATAAGCTAGTGGTTAGTCCAAATAGAATTCCCTCTATCTAGGGATACATTACTTTTGAGAGAATTAAATTCATCATATCTCTAACAAATAATATGTAAAAACTATATTCAATGGCTATTTTCTTGTTTATAACTCTAAAAACATCACAGCTAATGTAGAAATAAAATAAATATTATATAATTTTAATAATAATGAAATACTAGGATCTATCTCCTCAAATAAATTTATCATATAAATAATGAACTCACAATATTTATACATATGAAATAGTTTACTAAACATGAATATAATATAATTTAAAAAATAAATAAACACTTTATTTATCTTCCAAAACATGAGAAAATAATATTCACTCGTTCATATTTTATTTTAAAATGTATAAAATCATTTTATAATTCCTAACATATATAATTTATAATAAAATTATAAATCATAATTTAAAATATCAAAAATAATTTTTCTAACTTTATCCACACATTTAGAATTTTATGGTTGACAGTTAGTGGTAAGGTACATATGATAGTAGAGATAATGTGTATATTTTTATTCCTATTTTATGACTTGATATTTTATCAAAAAAATGATATATATGTATATATATATATTATTTCTTATTATAGTTGTTATTTTATAACACCAGTTGTATTCTAGGATATAGAACATATCGAAAATATTCTATGACCCCCTATTTTTTACATTCTCAGGATTCAATCATACATTATTATATTGTATATCATAAGATATGAAAATAATGAAATTTAATGGTTCCAGTTATATCACACATTATGATATACAATTGTTGTATTTTAATGAAATAGAATAACTTCTTCATATTATGATACAATTGAAGACAAATAATGATATAAATTTCTTTTCAAACCCAATGAATTAACCACATTTAATCCTTAATGAATAATTCTCTGATACCAATGATGGATTTAGAGGGATCATTCTTTGATGAAAGGAAATAGAAAAAATCACAACTAGTTTTTTATTTGTCTTCAATAAATTAAATACATAAATTTAAACATAAAATTACATATGTATATCACAAAAAAGAGTAACCACAATCTTCCTTAGATATTGCTTAATGATGATCAAGAAGTTGAAAATGAGTTCTTCTATCCTATGAGGGGTTACACCATCTAATGGATCCAATTTTAGTTCTTGAGAAATCCTAAAAAATAAAGCGGTGTTAGAGCCTTCATTAAATAATGAGGAATGTAATATTGAGATTGAATGGAGCTATAGAAATCTTTTCATGAAACTAATGACCATCCATACATGTTCTTACTAACCGCCCATCCAATATGATAGATTCTATCCCATTATATATCTAATATTGAAATGTTCTAATGAATGAAGAATGTGTTTCTATATTGACTGCCACATAATGTAATATGTACTACATTGAACCCTTTCTATAAATATACAAAGAAATAATAATTCATTAATAATATATTAGAAACCTACGGAGATTGTTTTGGAGGATCGACCAAATTCATGCATTCATTATCGTAAATTCATTCCCTTATATCCTCGTATATTACTTATAGATATTTTTAAATATGATATCCCTTTAATAATATGTTTTTACAATACTATATCTTATGGTAGAAACTACATAGATTCCCTTAGATATTTTCCCATTATAATCCCTAACCACACCCTTTATTGTAATGAAACTCCCTATCAATCTCTCATCACGAGTCACCATGGCCCATGTGTGGATTTTGTATATTGGGAAACTATTTTCCCAAAAATCTATAATAGTCTCATGTATATTATTTCCTAATGTCATACTCTTTGGCACTGTTCCCTTATGTTTCACACTCAAGGGATCGTTTCTTGAATCCTTTACCCATAGATGTGTCTAGATCATCTTATTTATTTATATGTATCAAGATAATCACACTTTCAAGCCTCTATCATGTCACTTACTACTCACTACTACCATATTTCATGACCATATACAAAAAAACATTTTTAATAAATATAATACTTCTAGATCCTCTATTCAAGAGGCATTTCAATTGGCCTTTTAGGTGAACTATTCAGAAATTATTTCACCCGGTCTTTTTGGTCTTCTAGTCAAGAATCATTTCACCTTTTCATTTTGGATTTTCTATTAAGATTCCATTTATCCTAACCATTTTTAGGCCATTCTTGAATTTATATTTCACCTAAAATAATCAAGTAACAGTCATCCTAAACATAAAATCATTTACCTAGCCATCTTTTCATGAATAATAAAATATAATTCTGAATCCTTTCTATCATGAGGTGTTTACATATAGGATAAAAAATAAAAACAATCATGTGACACATATATGTATGTAATTTATTTCAGTCTTTTTATGTAATAATTTTTTTATATCCAATTTTATGGGGATTCTATGTATTTTTTTTAATTTAATTGTGTGTCCAAGATATGTAACCCAAACCTGATAGGGAGTGTTAGAGTAATTAAATATTTATATATTTAGGTTAGGTTTGAAAAATATATCCATATCCCATGTATTTTAAATTTAAAATATCCATAGTTTATGTTTTTTTGGATTCCCTATACATAATGACACTTTCATAAAATTAGATTCATAGTTTCTATGTCTCTATTTCTATATTAATAATCCCAATAATAACATTATTTCACTAAAAAATTTGAAAAATGACAACTTAAGTGGGTCATATCATCATATCTTCACACATCATCCAAAGAAATGTTCATAATTTGAAATAAAAATATTGAAATAAACATAAATAAGAGCTAATTTTATGTACATGGGGAAAAAATTTTAAACAAAATAAATAGTCATAAACATGATTTGTTACCCAAAAATAGCTTATATATTTATTGATAATTTAATTTCTCTAAGGATGGAATATGTGAGAAAATAAAATACAACATTCGAATTTAATGTTCAATGATGGGAAAAATAATAAAACATAATACCCTAAGAAAAATATTAATTTAAGGGTAATTAATGAGTTATGAAATATAAATACACATTAATGGGTTATAACACTAATAAGAGGGAGTGAATCAAAGGTAAATTTTATTATTTATTTTCTGTAAAATTAACATTTGAGATGTATTAGAGTCTGGTCCTTTCATATATTAAATCTAAGCCTTTCCAAATTATATAAAGGTAAATCAACACAATTCCACATACAATTTTTACATGGTTCTCCCCAATATGTGTGATTGTATCCTTATTGTAGTCAAAATGATTTGAGCTAGAAATTATTCACTATAATTAATCATAAATTACAAGTATGTTGGTTAGGTATCATCATGAAACCATAGAGGCAATTTGTCGAGCATATCCCAATACATTGCCTTCTAATTTTTTTTGACTATGTTAGTTCCTATTAGTTTAATAAATAACTAAAAAAACACAATGATAATGATCACAAAAATTTAAACATGTCACTAAAAAATGGATATTCTGCATTGAGCCTCTATGATGAACTAATTTGTCATTATCACTATTTATAAAACCCCTATAATATAACTTCATTGTATTTATATACTCATAGAACTAGTGTAACTGATTCACATTACTATTTTTGGGTACACTGTTTGACTAATCTAATAAAAAACACATGAAACTATTCTCTTACAATTGTTCAATGTGAGTTTCTTTATTTACTTTTTACTATGTTCGTATTTTGTTACTGTAAACTTCATACCCCATTTCATGGTTCTTAGTGTGAAATTGCAATGTTTTCTTCCCTCTTATTCACATTATACACCAGATTGAAACTCATGATGTCCTATTCTTCATTTAAATATTTCAACTGGTGATACTTAAATTATTAAAAATATTCTTCTTCTTCATTTCACATATAAGAGTATGTCTATTCTTATTTTTATTTTCATTTTTCATTGTATATATAACCATACTCTTGTATAAATAATTTCATGAACATATCCTAGAATTAGAATCATACTTAATTTATATTTTGTAATTTTATTCTTATTATAAAAACTAAACAAGAACAACTTCTTCTATATTCATGAAATCAATTTATACCTCTATATAGCTTCACTCTTAAATGATAATATCTCACTCTATCACTCTATCAGTATTTTGATGAATTTTTTGAATGAGATGGTTTGGGGGTATTTATATGTAATTTTCACTAACTTACCTCGCTCTACAAACATAATAAACTATTCAATCCCCCTTCTTACTTTGTCCTTATAAACTATTCATTCAACCTACACCAAATTACTCCACTAAGAATGAACCCTTATTTATGATATTAGCTTCATGGATCAAAAATTAATATTTCTTGCATTTGCAAAAACATATCCACATCATTTTGATTGGCCACTCACTCTTCTAAAACAAACATGATTCTTCCTCTGTGCCTCATAAATTACTCGTTAAACCGGATGGAGTCATCATACAATATCCGTAGAGAATGATCTATTATTTATGACACTAAAAGTATTAATTTCAGATGTTCACAAATGAACCTCATGAACTATGAATTCATAAACGAGAAGTATTCCAACCTCTAAATGGCATGAATTAGTAATATGTAATATCTATATTCGTGAAGAAACATTCAATAGAGGTTTAAGATAGAGATACACATGGATAATTATCATTTTCTAGCATCATAAATATAATTTCCATTCAACCTTTTAAAAAAAAAATAGTATGTGACATGAGGAAGTCCCAAATTGAAACTCAAAATGGAATGTCTTCGTAATAGTACTCTACATAACTTATGTAGGCCAATAAACTTTATATGGTGTAGCCTCCCACTGGTGGCCTCCTGTGTTAACTCACATATGATAGGCTAATCCATCTTTTTCCATTTTCATTCTGACCCATGCACTTAACTTGTGCTCCATGTGCGCCTGGAACATGCTAGATCTCACTATAAACCTCATCTTTCGATGTATAGGATTTATAAGGGAGAGATGGTTCATGTAGAAAACTTCTATGACTATAGTTGATCTAGTTCCCTTTTTTATCCTATTTGGTATTTTTTTTAGAAAAAGTCACTAAAAACACATAGCCAAAAGTTATAACCTCAAGACATACACTTTCATCAAGACAACATTACTCATATTCTAAAAAACATGAATCTTAATTCAAGTGGGGATCATATCCCCTATTTGATTTAGTATAAATAATACTCATGATTGGATTCTTCATTCAACACATTTAATTCCTCTTGATGTCGAAAATGTTTTATTTACAAAAATATCTAAGAACATGACATATTTATTAAGAAAAACTCTACAGTAATCATAAGTAAGTTTGGAAATAAATACAATACCCTAAAAAATTCTTTGTGATATTTAATATCCCCCATTGGGTTTTTTTTTCATCACTATAATATATCTTCAATATACATAAAATCACATCCATTCTAAAACAGAAATTTCCAAACACCACACAATCAGATAAAATATTTTTTTGGAAATAATTTCATTCCTCAGTTACAAGAAATTTGTGTTCCTAGTGACATTGATCTCACCCCTTTAATTAATAAACTTTAACCACTTTAAATAATAACCATAACTACATATTCATAAAATATAATAAAATATGTATGTACTCTTCTCACCCTTTGATAAAAGAATCCAAATCATTGTCGGGGTCATCCCATCACTCTCTTAAAAGATAATGGAGGATGGACCTGAAGTTTTAGCCCCAATTATTCAAATATTTTTTGGGTATAGATTTAGTAAACATATTAATAACATTAAATTTTATATAAATTAAACACAACTTTACATATATATTTTTAAATATCTACTTGATGAAATTACTTTTAATATTAACCTATTTTTATATAGAGTGTTTCATTGGGTTCATTGAGAGATCCATTTCACTATAACTATCACATGAAATTTTCAGTAGTCTTTCAACATTCACCTTTATATTTTCTAGAAGAATTTTCACCCATATCATATCAATATATGCATTGGTAGTAGAAATATACTCAACATCAAGAATTTTAAAATAAAATTTTTCCCTTACTAGGATATATTATACAACTCACCCTAAAAAAATAATGATCCTCATAGTGTTGATAGAAAATAATTTCAATATTTATGAAAATTATAATTATTGAATCAATTTAGGTCTAGTTATCCACATATTTTATATATAAAACCATAATATTATGTTCCTTTTATATAGATGATAAATCTTTTAGTAGCCAGCCTGGGAGACTCTTTTAAATAATTTTGATATCAAGCAAACAATTTTATTTCAATAACAGTATATAGAATTGGTGTCATAAATAAATCAATATAACAATAAACATTTTGATATATTTCTAATAAACACTCTACCTTGGTTCATCCCTACTTGACTTCATACCTATAGTGATAGGTTTGGATACATCCTTTAAATCATTGTTTCTATATTTATTCAATAGTTCCTTTGAATATTTATTCCATTTAAGAAATATGTAGCTTCCCATTTGCCAAATTTTTATTACCATAGAGAAAAAAATTTCTCTAAGAACTAAAATTTAAAAATATATCATCATTTAATTATAAAATTCTTTATAAACATTCTAATTTTCAGGTATAAAAAATATGCCATCATTATAGAAAATTATAATCACAGTATCTTTTTTTATCTTCTTCAGTTGTAAGTTTACTCAAATTTTTCTTTCGAAAAGATCAATTTCACTAAAAAACTATCTAGTGTTGAATACGAGGATCTAGGAACATGTTTCATCTCAAATAAGGGTTTCTTCAACTTGAAAACTTTAGTTTCTTCAAGAATAAAAGTAAATCCTTTAGGTTACACAATAAAAATTACTTATTTGAGATCTCCATTTAATAAAGAAAATTGCACATCCATCTAATAAACATTATAGTGTTTGTGCGCTAAATCTTCTAGAAAAATTTTAATAGATTTATGAATTGAAAAAACTGAAAAAAGTTCCTTAATGTATACATATTAATCTTTCAAATAACCCCTATAGAATAATCTAGATTTATTCCTTAATATCTATACATTTTCAATATGTTTCTTTCAAGAAAACCATTGGGTCCCTATTATATTCTTTTATTCTAGTCTAGGAACAATATCTGATGTGTCATTTTTCTCAATTTGGTCTATCTCTTCATTCATACCACTTATCCATTCTTTGTTTTTAATAGTCTCTATAACTAGATTTTGATTAATCGGGGAAATAATAGCTATTTTATTTTGATATCTCAGTCTTCATAAGGTTTTTACTAGATCTTCTTGAATACCAATTATATTTTATAATACAATATTATTTTTCAATATCTTATTCTTTATTTTTTTAACTCCACTAGTTTTATCATCATAGCTAGTTCGATATGATTTAACATGAACTACTTATTTTTTATGTATACTTTTTTCTTTATTCTCTACTCCAAAAATCAATATTTTTTCTTCTTCAGTGTTCTAGAATCTTAAACATTTATTGATTATATGTAGGGTTAATTTTTCAACAACATATAAATATTAATAATAATCCAACATGTGAATTATTTTTTTATAGTATATATATCCTATTCTACTGGAAAAATAACCTATGAAGATCCCATATTCAACATTCTCCTCAAATTTTACCCAGTTTGTATTGTTGATCTTCAATAAACATGAACTATATTGCATGTTAAAATACATAATAGTTAACTTCTTGTTACACAAAAAATAATATAGATTCATGTTTTAATAATTTCTAAAAAAAAAATATTATATATATATGCACATTTGTATAAACTAGTTCTCTTAATTTGAATTTTAAAAGTCTACATTCAGATTATATTGTTCTTCCAATTCCACACCAACTTTTTCTTTTTATCTCAATTATTCTATTTTTTGAGAAGTATAAGGAGTACTATATTGATGTTTAATTGAACTATTTACATGGTGTTGTTCAAAATCCTAAAAATTTAACCCATTTTCGTTTTCTAGTCTTAAAATTTTGATTTATATTCCAAATTCTCTTTCAACTTTCCTTTAAATTTTTTGAATATTTCATTTACTTGTTACTTATGACTAGTGAATATAGAAGTTATGATTTAGGTGAAATCATAAATGATTGTGATAAAATATAGTTCACAACTACAAGATTCATTTCTCATATGAAAAAGATGTTGAATTAATAAGATCAAGTGGTTATGTAGATTGAATCTCAACTGATTGGTGAATTTTCTATATAATCCTCCCATTTTGAAAGGATTCACAGTATTTTTTTTCTATCTTCAGTTGGTGAAGATTTATTACAAAATTATTATTTTATATTTTACTCAATTGTTTTTCCTAGGATGGTCAAGTCTTCTATTTCACATGTTACTTTCACCATTCATAGTAAAATAAAATGAATTTCTAAGATCACCAATTTTTATCTAATTACCACTTATTATTTCTTCCTTGATGATAATTATTTCATCCTTTATGTTTTTTGTGATGATTGAATATTTCATGAAAATAATTTCATTTCCTTCATCACAAAGTCAAATGACACTGAAAATATTATTTCTAATCCCGTTACCAGAAATAACATCATTGGATTTTACCTTTTTATTTTCTATATCTCAACAATACCAACACCTGTGATTTTAAAAGTACTATTGTTACTAAAAAAATTCCCCTCCAATATATTCTTCTATATTATTCATAATATTGATATTTCATATCATGTGATAGGATCAACTACTATCATGAATCAGTGGAATATCTATATTTCTTTATTTTAAAGAAACTTTAACAATCATATTTTTTCATCCACTTCCATCTTCAAAATTTATTTTTATTTATCATTATAGATTTTTTTTTCAGGATGTGTATTTATTCACTCATTAAAAAAATTATCTGATTGATTAAATATCCCATATATTATTTGTAGTGACTCTTGTTTTGATGGATTTTTATTTTTAATATTTCATTTCATATATGTAGATTTATCCTCAGAGTTGTTATAGTGTTTGGGAATCTCAAAACCCTGAAAATAATATATTAAAAATATTAATATATTTTAATGCTCATTAGTTCATTATTTTAGTGTAAATGGATTTTCCTATATATTTGGACCATGTATGGGAAATACGATATCATGGTTGATTCTAGAATAGGGGGTTTACACTAGGCATGCCATTAGGTTGGTTAGCATCCGATGTTTTGAGGGGGTGACCATTGGTGGATGTGTTTAACTAAAATAAATAATTAAATTATTTATTTTATTTGAAATGACATAAACTATAGAAACCTATATAATTAAACACTTATAATAAATCTCCAGGGATAGCCATAGAACCATGGGGGGATTTTATAGGAGGATTAGATGTACTTCATTGGCGGATTGGAATAGGGAATGACATGTGATCAGATCAAGGTGGTAAGATCAGAGGTTAACATAGTGGATCTTCTTCATTGTAATAATGTAAATTATTAACCAATTATTGATCCAAATCAAGGTAGGGATCATATTTTTTAGTCTCTTCCCTTTTGATTATAATATTTAGCATTGATTCATATCTACTTTTATTGATCTGTGGTTTCACTTCGTTCACAAGAGTCCGTATATTTAAATTGTGTTGATTAAATAATTTTAATTTTTTATGAATTTTTAAAACCCAAAAATTCCCCATTATGTTATCTTTGGCCTAGAATTCTTGGAAAACAACTGTTTTACATTCGTTATTCTGGTTTTCTCCATGTAGTTCTTCATGTTCTTCATTCTTGACCATATGGTCACATTTGCACACTGTCGGAATGGGTTTGAGCATGATCATATCTATGGATTCATGGATGTTATGTGAACGAAATATGATATGGTGATTAGTGGATGGATCAAGATGCATTACAGGTGATTCTACATGGATCAATGGTATGATGTGGAAATAAGAAAAGGGATGTTTAACGAGTCAGACATTGACTCATCAACAGATGATCAGATTCTATTTTCTAGCCACCAGTGGAAGGAAAATGATAGAAAAATGCATTACCCATTGATTTTGGTGGATTTAGAGTGGTGAAAATGTGAAATCAATAGAATAAATGGAGGATCTTGAATCCACATAAATAAACATAAGTTTATATAAAAAAACTCGACTGCACAGTGTGTATATTAAATAAAACTTTCCATGTAATCCCCTATCTATGGTGGTTAGGGTTTAAGGTGGAGAAAAATATCACAAAAAATGTGGACCCCCACACATCATGTCACCCGGTTTTTGTATCTTGGGGTGTACTCCATGTGTACATGGGCATTGACACATCCATACACACAATCATGGACAGAGTACATGGGCACAACCATGTACTCGAACCCAACCAGGATACATTGATGTAGCCATGTACATGGGAATGTTAAAATGTACATGGGTATCAACGAATGATTATGTTAAGGCCTTCAGTGGAAAAGACATGTTGTGCACTACTAGCACACACAATGTAGTGTGACAGGGCTTCCCAGGACATGTCTATAGGAGAAAACGACTAGGTAGTGAGGTGAGGTCACATGTCGTGTGGACCCCCATACATTTCATGTAACCCCTATAGAAACTTATTTCTCTAATATATCCTTATTTAGGACATAGATATTGTCCTATGGTAGCCTATCCTGAGAGTTTTTCATCATAGAATGTGATGGTGGACTTTGAAGTTGATTTCAAGGTATAATATATGGTGTTCGAAGAATGAATCTTATTCAAGAAATGCATGACGATGGAATCGGTGAGGTAAGATCATCATATAGATTTCTAGGTTCTTACCCCTCTGTCACACTAGGTTTTGGTTCCCCATACTATTTATAGAAGTAGTGTAACACCCCAAGATTCCACGATATGATTCCTTTTTAAATAATTTAATAGCATATGATGTACGCAACACCATGTTCAAGAACACCTCGACCTATCAAATTAGCAGTTTAAAATGCGGTTATGAATAGTATTAAACAAATTTTAAATTTTATATATCCAATATAATTTTGACATTCATATTTTTTGTTTCATAGACATAATATAAGGACGAATTCAATATTTCAGAAAAAAAGTAGTTTTCAAAAAATGAAGATTTTCCGCATTTTAATGGAGATCCCTTTTTAAAAACAGTATTTGATAGTTTTATATAATAAATTTTAAAAAATTAATTTCTTATTTAAAAGTAGTACATAAAAATCTAGTTTGGATAAATGTTTGATACTTTTCTGATAACTTTTGTATTTTGATGAATAGTTGAAGATAATAAATTTTAATTGAAAACAAATTTTTTAATACAAATAATTTATAGCATTAAATTATAAATTTTAGTGTTTTTAAAGTATAGTTATATTATTTTTTTATCATTTAATATAATTTTGGACATTGGAAGTAACATGTCATTGTTTTGATAGTTTTTACTTCATAAAAAACCACTTTCTAGTTTTAACAATGAGAATTAATTTTAAATTAATTTATACCAACTCTATGACATGAATTTGTAAAAATGAATTTCATATTTGGAAATAAAAGGTCAAAATTTTGTTAATAGGTTCCTTTTATTTTTTTAAATTATGAATAGAAACTTCAGGAATTATTTTTATTTACCATGGTTGAAGGATAAATCAAGTAAATAAGAGTAAGAAATAATATTATAAAAATATTAAACTACCCAAAACATGTCCTATTCCCATTTATTGAGATATTTCCAACCATGGGAATACTTTAGAAGATTTTAGGTCCCCATTGTAGCACTTGGGTGTGATAAGAATTTATTGAAAGTAAAGATAATTATAACATAAACATATATCTTTTACTAAATCAATTTTAACATAGGGTTATAAAACTGATATATATTTATATAATTATAAATTATAAATCTAAGAGGATTTTATAAATCATGGTGTTTTATTAATAATTTTTAAACATTAGATAAATATATTTATTTATGACACAATGATGATGAAGTGATTACCTTATTAATGAATCCTTCAAATAAATGAATTTGTAAATATTAAAATAAATGTAAGGTTAACATTTTTATGCCATCCATGAATTTTTTAGACTAAATTGATATATTAGGGATGATTTATAAAATTTTGTTAGATTAAATCAAGTTCATACATATTTATCAAAAATCAATTACTAAATATTGTTAAAATTGGCATAAATGAGTTTTTAAAATAAATATTATTCTTTTAAATGATATAAAAATCCTAAAAATCTAAGATTCATAAAAATGACATAAATAATGATTAAAATGTTAATAATTATCCTCTTTATGTTCCCTTGGAATTTTATAGTACCTAAAGTAACCCTATAATATAAAAATACTAGAAGACAAGGTAAAAGTTAAACCTGATTAACTATGGGTTAATCCCAAAAGATAAGGGTAAATTTATGAACTAAACATGTCTAAAACCTATTGGTTGAGATGATTTAGACCCATAATCATCTTATTATAGAAATAAATCAATTTTTATCTATTATAAATAGAAAATAATTTTATACTAAATTAATATTTCAATATTTTCCTAAAGTGCCCTTCACCTCTCTTTTAAAAGGGAACCTTCATTTCTATTTCTTTCACACCTCCAAAGCCATTTTTCTCGGCCAAACACAATCGAAATCTACTCCAAAATTCTTAAATTCATACTATAGGCCAAAATTATGGATTAAAGACAACCTAAGGAGTCCTTTTGTGAACATCAAAAGGGGAAACTTGAAGAAGATGTAATCATTTTATTCCTTCATTCAAAGTTCATTTTTCTTGTACTTACCATTAATAAGTCGTTACCATAAAAAAAATCATATAATATATTCTTATATGTTTTTACGATTATGGGAAAACCATATTACTCTTTTACCCATCTTATGAAAAACAATACCACCATGCATGCGTACTTACGACTCACTGCCTCCACGCTGTGGTGTAAGTTTTTTTTCATGTAAACATTATTTATATGGGAATAAAGATGAATATAATGGATTTAAATAATAAATATAACATGTTATTGCATCTATAAAATTAATATTCCATCCAATTCCATACCATTTGACCATTAAGGAAATGACACTCTCACTCGTGCATACATACCACTTACCGTATCCACGATGCGATGAGATTCATTCTCCAGTTTGACCATCCAAGGATGATTATAAAAAAAATATTATTAATAATCATGAAATTTATTACATAATAATACTTCTGTAATGATATATATATATATATTTACATATATTTCATTCACTTACTTCCATTAAATACGATAAGAAAACAGAAATAGTGTTCATGCCTACGTACAGCCTACCGTCTCGATGAACAGTGTATTATATTTTCTATATATATATTATATCTATATATGATATATAAATCATATTTTACATTCTGGAAGTAATTAATTTATGATCTAAGTAATATGATCAAGAATAACAAGTCAAAACACGTACGACAAACAAAGCAACATTACCTAAAATCTGGCATTAACTTGGAATTGTTAATAAATGGGTAATATAAAGTCATAAAAGAATCATATATGATATCATAAATATTATTATAAATCTTATATAAGTTAATGATATGTTTAAATACATTATAATTGAATTTCAGACACATACAAAGAGTATCAAACCTAAGGTAGGGGTTAATTTCTCAATCTCATTATTATCCGAGATTGCTTATGTGTAAGTATTTAATGGAATATATTTATCATCCATGTCCATGGATCATAAAAATGTTTTCAAAATGGAATATTTTAAGGTTTTATGGAATGGAATCTTAAACTTGATAATCATTTTAAGTGATTTAAATATTTATTTTTCTAAATATTTTTAATTAATATCTATGTTTTCAAATTGAGTTTAAAGATTTATTTATATGGACATGATATTTTCAAAATGTTAATTATTTTCCAATTTTTCAAAGTTGTATTGGAAAATTTAATTCAAGAATATCTTTTATCTGAAATAATTTATAATTTTTTCAACTTTTAAATGATTTTAAGAAAAAAGGGATATTTATTTAAAAGAGTTTTACTGATCATTTTTAACTATGTCAACACCATTTAAAAGATATTATTCTCGATTAAGGTAGATTTATTATAATAAAAATTATCTATTGTATTGAATGATTTATGATATATCTGACTGTGGATGTTCTAGTTTTATACCATTTATGGTTTATGGTTAAATTATTGACATTATGTGTGCTACTTTTAATGCAAATGATTATGATATATTTCACCCTATTCATATGAGGAATGCATTGGACTTAATAAGTGATGGAAGGGTCCCACTAGAGCCCCTCAATGATGTAGTAGGTTTCATGATACTAACTAGTGTCTTAGAAAAAGGGATTGATATAATATTTGTGTATTGACTTGGAACAAGTCCTTGATGTAGTAGTAATTATGTCCAACATTATGCATTACATCATTATGAAATTAGTTTTTACACATGATTATTCAACTATTAGAATATACATGTTCATGTTTATATGGTAATGTTGGTCATATTTTTACCATATTATGTTCTTTTTTATTTTTAAAAGGATGATGTTTTTATTATACATCTTGCCTTAAAAGATTATAGCTTTTTCTGAATTATTTACCCTTACCGAGCTTCTGAGATCACCCCTTTATTATGTTTTGCTTTTCCTAGATTCCAGGATGTGTATTATGATTGATATACATGGTTAATATTAAGGAATAATTTCATCCTCAAAGGATTATCTATGATGTATTTTATGCTATAAATTTTCATGTAATGTTCATTATGTAATCTATTTTTGATAAATGATAAACTGATCGGTCTTTCGGGACATGATTCCTTGTAATCATGCCAATGTATTTAAATAATGCACTGAATCTGAGTTACGGGGGTTAGGGATTTAGAGTTTGGATCAGAAGAAGTTTAGTACAAACCATGGATACTATATTTAGAAAAACTCTGATTAGATAACATTACCCTAAGATAGACGTTGATGAATATGCAAGATTTTTGGTAATGTAGATATTATGTGGGTTTTCTAAGAAATTCATCCCTCTCTGGATACTACAACTAGACGTGGTTGTAGGACTAATGAACTTAGGAGTGAAGAGCCTGACATGGTGTTTTTTTCTTGATCCAGGGTATCCTGGTACACGACCACGAGCCTTACTGCGCACCTGGTTTGACACTCCCGGTGGATATGCATAGGATAATAGAAATTTTATTTATAAACCATTATTGAGTATTTATGAGTAAATAGGTTCTCAAGGGGACAATATTTATGATTATGGATTAGATAAGAAAAAATATTTCAATTTAGGTTAAGTATTTTACTAGTTTAGAATAATTCATTATGATTCGTAACCTAATATAATGTCTTCCATTATTTAGAAATGGATCCTAGTGGAAGAATTGGAAATCATATCAACGCACGTAATCCATGTAGGGATTTAACTCCTATGTAAGATAATGATAGTGGAGTTGGTGACACAACTGGTACTGAACATCTTATAACTATACTGGGACAGCTGAATCAGGTTATGAATAATAGCCTTACCCATATGGAGCATCCCGATACTTAATGTGGAGGATCAATATTAGACCGTTTCATGGGACAATAACCTCCAAAATTCAATGGGACTACAAATCCATATGTAGCTGAGCAGTGGATAAGTTCCTTAGAGAAAATATTTCTTAATTTGGGAAGTAACGAAAGGGAAAATGTTTTCATGGCAGTTTATCATCTCTCATGAGAATGTGATCAATATTTTTCATTAATTCAAAACAAAAAAGAGGAAGAGGAACTGGGAAATATGGAATACAGGGAGTTTAATGAACTAATTCAATAGAAATACTTTCCTTGGGAAGAGTGAGTTGATAAATAAATACAGTTTCTGAGCCTGAGCCAAAAGGAGGATGAGAATGTTGCAAAGTATGAGGCTAAATTCAAAAGGTTAGAAATGCATGATACAGAATACTTATGTAACCCAATATGTAAGATTGATCGATTCATTTATGGGTTAAAACCTTTCCTCTTACGGGAATTTGTCTCACAATATTTCTCATCGTATAAAGATACAGTCTCGTGTGCTATCCAGACAGAAAAATAATTCTCTATGTATTATGAAGTATTATGACATTAATGTAAAGTAATAGAAGAAGAGAATGGTGGAGTAAGAGATAGATAAAGGGAAATGTGTAAAGAATTATTTTCCATAATGTGACAATAGTGGGTAGAAACACCCTTGTACTTGCCTAAAAGGAATGAGAGTTTGTTAAAATTGTAGAGAAAAAGGTCACCGGGCTTGTGAATTTAAGGGAATGAATGAAGTTTTGAAATGTTATAATTGTAAATATATGGGAAATTATATAAAAAACGTTCCAAAGAGTTATGGAAATATAGCTCAAAAAAATGGATCAAGGTCAAGCTTATGTTGTTACTACAGTCAAAGTGGAACAAATAATGTATTTGTGTTTTTGGATTCTAGAATTATATTTTGGTTATAAGAATGTGATATATATAAGGATGATACTGAAATAATTTTTTTCATTAGGGTTTTAATATGATGAATGTAACCATATTTTCAGTATGTTACAATAAGAGAACATTTATGTTATTTGGGGAATCTGATGTTACAATTGAGTTTGAAAATTTAGAGACCTTTTAGAGAGAGTTTGGAATGAAGTATTTTGGATAACTCTAAAGGTTGGAATGGATTAAGTTGATCTTTTTATCAGATTTTTTATTGTTAAAACATTTATTAAGATTGTTTTTTGAGTATTATAATAATACAGTTTTAGAAAAAACACAATCTGTAGGTCGGGTGATAACCCATCGTGTCGGACAAAGCTTTAAGAATCGAACCCACAACTGAAGTGAGACAAGGCTTTATCTCCTACCACTATCCTACAAAAATTCCATTATAAAATAGTTTTATTAATTTAAATGGTATAAGTTTATATCTGAAACCATATACTATTAATTTAAATACAATAATTTTGAATTTTATTATCTTTTCAAAATAAAGATAAGTTTTTTGGTAGGAAGTAGTTAATGGATGAAACTCTACATGTCAATTAAGTATGATTACTTGTTTTCATAGTTTATGAAGAAAATTAATTCTTCAACACAATGGAAATGATATTGAAACAAAAAAAATTCAACCATAGTACTGTTTCCAAAGAATTAAATTGTCCCTAGATCATCACATATTTATAGCTCTCTGACTATTAACTTTCTCGTAATCATGTTATCGGTCACTCTCCATCATAAATTAATGGATTTTTTAAACTTCCATATCCATGTTTTCCAACATGGAAACCTAGTATGTGTTATTTACAGTAACCTTCATACCTGCCTTTCTTTATTTTAAAATACAGGTCTCATTGATCCATTATTTTATGTGGGATTTCAAATTATATATTTTGAAATATAAAACCCCTGGTTTGAAATCCTAAGTTTAAATTACAAGGAAAAAATTTATTGAGGAGGGGATAATGTAACACCCCAAGCTTCTACGGTATTCTTCCTTTTTAAATAATTCAATAGCATGTGATGTACTCAACAACGAGTTCAAGTGCACCTCGACCTATAAAATTATCTATTTAAAAATAGGTTATGAATAGTATTAACCACATTTTTAATTTTCTATATCACGTATAATTTTAACATTTATACTTTTTGTTTCTTAAGCATAATATAAGGAAAAATTAAAATTTTTAGATGAAAGAAGTATTTTTCAAACAATGTAGTTGTGTGCCTTTTAATGGACAACCCTGTTTAAATCCAATATTTTTCACTTTTATAGATTAAATATGATCAAATTAAATTATTCTTTAGAAACATGGATTAAAAATTTAGTCTGGATAAATTTTTGGTACATTTATGATAACTTTAATATTTTGATGAAGAGTGAAAGATACTAAATTTTAATTGAAAACAACATTTTTATTCAAAATAATTTATTATGTTAAATTATAAAGTTGATTAATTTTAAAGTAAAATTATATTATATTTTTATAATTTCAATTAATTTAGTTTATTGGAAGTAATTTCACATTTAAATTGGACATAAACACATTTCAATCTTTTGATAGTTTTTACTTCATAAAAACCCGCTTTTTTGATTTGACAATGGGAATTAATTTTAAATTAATTTCTGCAAACTCTATGAATTGAATTTGGAAAAATGGATTATATATTTGGAATTAGATAGTCCAAATTATTTAAATAGTTACCTTTTATTTTTTGACATTATGAATAGTAACTTTAGTAATTATTTTTATTTATTATGGTTAAAGGGTAAATCAAGTAAATAAGAGTAAAAAATAATATTATAATAATATTAAACTGACCTAACACATTTTCTAATCCCATTGAATGAGATATCTCCAACAATGGGAATCCTTAGGCTGATCTTTGGTCTCGATGGGACCACTTGGGTGTGATAATGACATGTTATAAGAATTTATTTAAAGTAATGATAATTATAATAGAAACATATATATTTTACAAAATCAATTTTATCATAGAATTATATAACTGATCTGTATGTATATAAATAATAATTAAAAATTTAATTTTTTTTCCTAAATCATGCTATTTTTTTAAAATTTTAATAGCTTAGATAAATATATTTATTTATGACACAATGATGATGCAGTGATTACCATATTAAAGAATTATTCAAATAAATGAATTAGTAAATATTAAAATAAATGTAATTTGAACGTTTTGATTCCATCCATTATTTTTTTGGATTCCATTGACATATTATGGATGAGATAATACATTTGGTTTAAAAAAATCAAGTTTTATTACTTTAAAAAAACCAATTACTAAATAGTGTCAAAATTGACATAAATATGTTTTTAAAACAAATACTATTTTATCAAATGATATAAAAATTCTCAAAATCTAAGATTCGATGAAATTACATAGATACCAATAAAAATATCATTAATGATCCTCTTGATGTTTCCTTTTCATTTTATGGATGTAAATAATACATATAACATGATATTACTTATTTAAAATTCTTATCCCATCAAATTCTTTACCATTTGACCATTAATGAAATGATATTATCGCTCATGCGTACATACTACTTACCATATCCATGATGTGATGAGATTCATTATCCACTTTAACCATCCAAGGATGATTATAAAAATATATTTTATTCATAATTATGAAATATATGACATAATAAGTCTACTTGAATGATATATATATGTACATATCTTGCATTCACTTACTTCCATTCAATATGATAAGAAAACGGAAACAGCGTTCATTCGTACGTATGACATAAAGTCTCTATGAACATTATATTCCATTATATATATATATATGTGTGTGTGATATATAAATCATATGATATATTATGGAAGTAATTAAATCATATTCAAAGTAATATAGTCAAGAATAACAAGTCAAAAACATTCAATAAACAAAGTAATATAACATGAAATATTGCATTAACTTGGAATTGTTAATAATTGGGTGATAAAATTTATAAAAGATTCATATATGATATTATAAATATTATTATGACTCTGATATAACATAATAATATGTTTAAAAACATTATATTAGGTAATGGTTAATTTCTCAATCTAATTATTATCTAAGATTGTTTATGTGTAAGTATTTACTAAGACATATTTATCATCCATATCCATGTTTCATAAAAATGTTTTCATAAGGGAATATTTTAAGGTTATATGGAATGAAATCTTAAACTTGATCATCATATTAAATGTCTAAAATATTTGTTTTTCTAAATAATTTTATTTAATTTCCATGTTTTAAAAATTATTTTAAGGATTTATATATATGGACATGATTGTTTTTAAATGTCAATTGTTTTCAAATGTTTCAATATGTTTTGAGACACTTTTTTTCAAGAATACCTTTTAAATTAATTTATTTATAAATTGTGATAATTTTAAATGATTTCAAAAAGAAAAGGATATTTCTCTCAAAGAATTTTACTTATCATTTTTAACTATTTCAACATTTTTTAATGAATATTATTCTTGATTGAGGTTTATTTTATATAATAAAATATTCTATATTGTATTGAATGAGTTATGATATGTTTGATTGAGGATGTTTTATTTTTATACCATTCATCATTTTTGGTTAAGGTATTGACATTTCGTAAGTTAGTATTAAAAAAAATGATTATGTTCTGTTTCACCCTTTTCATATAAGGAATGCAATGGATGTAGTATGTGATGGGAGTGGCCCGCTATTTCCCCTCGATTCATCGGTAGATCTCATGAGAAAAACTAGTGTCTTGGAACAAGAACATTATCAAATATTTGTGTATTTTCCTAGCACAAGGCCATGACGTAGTAGTAATTATGTCTAGAATTTTTCATTCCCTAATTCTGAAATTTGTTATTGCATGTGATTATTTGACTACTATAATATCCATGTGCATGTTTATATGGTAATTTTTGACTTATTTTTACCATAGTTTCTTCATGTTTTTTTAAAAGGTTGATATTTTTATTATATATCATTACTTAAAATTTTATAGCTTCCGCCAAATTACTAATCCTTATTGAGAATCTGAGGTCACCCGTTTCTTATGTTTTATTTTCCCAGGATTACAAGAAGTGTATTATCATTGATACAAAGGGTTAAGATTGGGGAATAATGTTATACTCAAAGGATTATCTATTCTGTATTTTATGTTAGAAATTTTAATGTTACATTGATGTATGTAATCTTTTTTCCAAGACTGCTAAACTGATTGATCCTTCGGGACATGATTACTTGTAATCATGAAAATGTATTAAATTAATGGACTGGGTCTAGGGAACTAGGTTCAGGGAGTTAAAAGTAGTGTTAATACTCCCCTACATTAGGTGTGTGTCCTCTATCTACATAGTGGTACTCCTCCTTCTTCAAGATCTAGCGATGTGCAGGTACTCAATGAGAGTTGTGGATCCATCGAAATTGGATCCTATTAGCTTGGAGTAGGCCCCTCTGTAAAAACATTGATGAGGTTGGGTTTAATTGTTTTCATTGAAGATTGACTTGGGATATTAAAGAAAACCCATCGACTGTGGATCGGGATATAGATATGGATATCCCCTTTATATCACATCTAGGTTCTTTATGAGAATATATTTATTTTATTTTCATTTCCATTTTTTTATGGATTGAGATAATATCTTTTGAATCCTTCAAATTCTTTCTTATTAGTTTTGGGGAATCTTTCTAGGTATGTATAAACTCACCCATTCATGGGATTTTCCTATATGTGTCATGTCTTATGAGGATAATGGATAGACCAGTTGTGACTTTGTGGGAGTTTATGGATACTTGTGTCCATTCACTGCATATGAGGGTCATACATGGATATCAGGAGTTGTAATCTCTTAATCATTCCTTTTTCTAGTAATATTCAGGTTGGGAATTCATTTTTTGTTGGGTGTGTTTTTCCTATCATTTTGGTTTATAATATCGTATGATCAAGTATTTTCCTAGAGGTTATTGAATTCATGTTTACACTCTAGATTTTTTTATCATTTATATTCCTCATCACATTTTCATGAATATGGTTGGGTATTTTTTCAAGTAAATTTGGAAAAGGCCACCAATTTAAGTTTTCCTTCATTGGGATGGTCTCCAGCCCCTATCCTATTGAAGGTGGACATGGGGATATGAATACTTGGCCTTATTCCAACCAAGAGGGCCCTAGTGGTTTATGTTATTATAGTATAGTGTCTTAGTATTTCATTCCATGGTATGGTGGTAGGTGTTTTCCCTGTTTTGATTATTGGATGGGACTTTAGGAAATGGTTTTCAAGATTCTTTAGTGTGTATTTTAGTTCAAGGAACCTAGTGTTGGTGTGGTAGCTGACATATCAATTCAACGAGACTCTAACCAATATCTAGTAAACTCGGCATATTGATACATCAGTTGTGAGAAACTTGGTGCATGAATCACATAGTATTGAGACTTTTTACTATTATTCATGAGTCATCTCACCATATGTATATTTTCATCTAACCATGGTACATATTGATCACTTTCAGGATTCCCCCATTAAGACATCCATCTTGATTACTAATACAATCCATTGAGTTATGAGTCATCAATTTAGGTGCTATCTCATGAGGTGTTTTATACATGAAGGAAGGGAGCAGTGTCCCCTCCATTCACTTAGAAAATAGTACTTGTTGTTCAAGTTGATGATACATTCTGGATTAGCATGTTATGAAAGTTCTAGCATTAGAGATGACTGAGATTCAATATAGATAAAAATCCTTGGGAAGTAGAGTGTTGGATTTATTTATTGATTTGAGTCTTTATGATTTTTTGGGACCCTAATAGAGAAGATTGTTTCATAGGTATCCAGTCTTTTATATGGAGAAATATGGTTTTTATGGAGCCTAGTCATGTAGACCCATGATGATATGATTCACTCATACAATAAATTTCAATATTTGTTTCATGAAAAGTATTACCCCTTGCACATATGCTCAGTTCGGATCTAGGATCTTCTTAAGCTATAGTAGGATAATGTGTCTGTTACTAATTATTCTAAGTGGTAAAATTACCTTCCATGATACTCCCTTAAAATGGTTCAATTTGGATTATTCTAGTCAAGGATGTTTGATTAGGGTCTCCATAGATACATTCAAGCCAACATAGTCTTCTTGTGCCTTTGGACATGTTCAAGAGTAATAGAGGGGTATCTAGTGACTAAGATATTCCTAGAAGAGGGACAAAGTGCGGTTGGATCTAGTGATGGGTATAATAAATTTGAAAATTCCCCATCTTCTAGTTCATATCAGGGATTGAGGTCTTGGTAGAGGAGGCACTGTCATTATTGGATGCAGAAATGTGGGTTTCTGGCTTAGGGATCATGTAGAGGATTCAGTCATCGTGGAGAGTTTCAATGCTATAATTGTAATGGTAGGAGTCAAATGGAACATTATTTCTCGACCCTTCCTTCTAAGAAAGATAGGTAGGCGGTGAATAGATCACCAGGGAAGAGGAAACACCATAATCAGGGATCTCCCAAGCATCAGGAGGGAATCCCTGATTGAGGTGGTAAAAATAGATGAGCAGGTAAACCTCTAGAGGTAGGATCTATTGGTGTAGGCTGCTGATATGATTTTCTTCCATTACCACCACCAGTAGTCCCATGATAGGCTTAAACATTTGGATGTTTAAGCTGTGGATTACTATAGGATATGGAGGGAAATGACCATGCAATTCATGATATGATTTAAGGTAATATTTTCATCATTCATAAACATTCCCCACAATTAGTAGACATATTAATTAGTCTTTTTTTATTTACTTATCCATTTTGGTAGAGTTGGATCACATAGTTGAGACTTTAGCCAAGCATCTATAACTAGATGTTCCTACAATAAATGATTCTTTGATATTACTTATGTTCTAGCTACGTGCTTTAGTTTTCAGTAGAGAGAGTTTCTTTTGATACCTCTTGGTCATCATGATGAAACCATATGAAATAATATTAGGTATGGAATAGTTGTCCATGGCACAGACCTTGACTGAAGATCATCACATATCAGTTAGATTATCTTGGACTGATTGTATGAGATTATATTTTTTGGGTGAGATAGAACTCTTAGTGGATTGAGTGGGTCTTGTGGGTAGGAAGTTGCAACCCATCACCCATTATTTGGTTTTTTTAGTCTTGGGTCCAGTGGGGGCATTAATTATCTATATTCTTTCAGCAATGGTGTACATTATTTATATCCTCCCTAAGGATGTTATAGGACTACCTCCAAGGTGGTATATGGACTTATACATCGGCTTGAACCCCAATAATGCATTGAAATATTTTGTATCATATCATATGACCATTATTGAGCTCCAAGAGCTAAGGGTATAGTTGGAGGACCTTCAGAAGAAGGGTTTTATTAGACTCAGTTTGTCCCCCTAGGTGACTTCATTGTTGTTCATGAAAAATATAGATGGGATATTGAAGATTTGTTTAGATTTTTCTCACTCGAACTAGGTTATGATAAATTACATGTACCCCTTACTGTGTATTGATAACCCCTTTGACAAGTTGTAAGGCATGGGTCGGTTCTCAAAGAATATTCATAGGTTTCGTTCAAAATAGTTGAGATTTTATGTGGATGATATTACTAGGATGTCATTCTAATGTTATTATAGAACTAATGAGTTCCTAGTGTTTCATTTTGATGTGATGAATGACCTTGATATTTTTATGGATCTTATTAATCAGATATTTCATCCATAACTTGGCCGATTTTTGGTTTTCTTGATTGATTACATACTCATTTATTCTATGTTAGATAAGGTGCATGAAGATCATATGAGGATGGTCCTAGACTTACTCCAAGAGCACAAGAATTAGGTTAATCTCTAGAATACTATCTTCTAGATTTTTATGGTTAAATTTTTGTGGATTTTCATCTAGTTAAATGTTTTAGGTATGGACCCAAAAAAGATTTATGTGGTTCCTACTTCGGATCCACCCAAGATCATATCTGGGGTGAAATGTTTCCCTTGATTGATAGGGTACTATAGGTGGTTGATGGAGTAATTCAACAGATTAATAGATTATTTTTCTTCCATGATGTGAAAAGAGTATTCATTTATCGGGATCATGTTGTTTTAGAGATATTTTTTGGAGTTGAGGATAAGACTAGATGATGCTCTAATACAGAGACTACCATAGGGGGAGTGAATTAAATAGGTTTTTACGATTTCTCTAGATATGGGATCAATTTTTTGTTGATACAGAGGTAGGAAGTTATTTTATATGTGAAGAGGCAATTGATTCCCCTAGAGACAAAATACATGACTCGTTAATTGGATTTGGTAGTGGTGGTATTTATTCTAATGAAACAGATTCATTATATTCTCAGTGATTATTTTTTTGTTTACTCTAACCATCAGGGTATCGGTTATATCTTCACATAGAGATATCGTAACCAAATTATGAGGCATTAGTTAGATTTACTATGGGACTATGACTTTCTGATGGTCTAGAATCATGAGTTGGAAAATGTGATGGCCCATTCTCTTAGAATGTAGTCTCTTTCTCACCCAGTAGATGAGGTATCTAAGTAGTTGTTTTTTTGTAGTGTTACCTAAAATATGATAGGGGTGTAGTCTTTCCTAAGTGAATAGTGGTTACTCCTACATTTTTTCAGTATTTTAGAGAGACTAAGATGGGATACATCTACTATGAGGGTCTACATTTAAAAATATCCTTAGGATATCCACTGGATAGATTCTATGAAGGATGGGAGCACATCATCCTTTTCTAGAGATGGATGATTTTTACAATCTTCTTGCGAGAGGTGATGATGATGAAGTTTCACACTTACCCCTTGGTTATACGTATCCATGTTGAAAATATGCACAAAAATATTCAACAATAGTTTTTTTTACTGGAATGAGGAAGATAATTACTAAGTTCATCCCTCAATGCCCCACAAGTCTGAAGATAAAAGGTGATCACTACTTTTTGATAGGTTTTACACATTCTCTTGAGGTCTCTACGAATAAATGGGAAGGAATAACCCAATATTTTTTATAGGGATTTCAGGGATAATGAGATACCATGATTATATCTTGTTGATTGTTGAAAGAATCCTGAAGTAAATAAATATTCTTTACATCCAAGAGTAGAGTTCAATTGGGAGTTTGTAGTTGTTGTACGTGTGTAAAATTATAAAGATTGATGCGGTGTCCTCAATGATCAACTCCAAATGGGATGTGAGGCTTATGTCACTTCTATGTAGATCATTATAGAAGGAAATAAGGACCCAATTGAGGATGATAATGATGTTATAACTATATATGTATGGGAAATCCAAGAAGACTATCTAGCTATTGTAGGATATACTGAGGGCTTCTATTTTGGATGTCGACTATAGTTGGGAGTGTCATTTTCCATTGGTAGAGTTTTCTTATAATAACAGTTATCAATCTACTATCACCATGGAACCTTTTTAGGCCCTATATGAGAGACCTTTTAATTCAAATTTATTATGGACAAAGATTCGATTGACATATCTTGGTGGGCCATAGATGGTGTGGGTGACGACAGTGAAGGTTTAACTGATCCATGAGCATATGTGGATAACCCAGATAGAGGGAAATCTTATATAGATCGACATTTAGGAACCTTGGAGTTCGACCAGGGAGACCATTTTTTATGATATTATCCACATGATGATGATTAAAGTGGTTTTTCTAGGGAGGAAATCTATCCATGAGGTTCATTATGATGTTTTTGATCTATAGAGGGTTTTCTAGGTTTTTTCCATAGACCAGTCATCATAGTTGGACCAAGTACATGACATCAACCATGTGTCACAAATTTTGAGATATGTTCATTAAACTATGCATGTCATTGATTGGGGTGATATGGACATCGAGGATGGATCCAACTTCATGAAGTTCCTAATGGTGATCAAGGATCGGTAGGAGAGGATCCTAAAGAGATGGACCATTCCCTTGGTTTGTGTTCTAGAGATGTATTGGAGCATTTAAGTGTAAATATATTAAATTTTTTAATATATTTTAATTCACGTTAATTCATGGTTTCATTGTAAATTTATTTTCCAGTGTTTGGGGAATCATATGGAAAATATAAGACCATAGTGGACACAATAATATAGGATTTACCTTAGGTGTGACCTATGTTTTTTCGGTGTCAGAAGTTTTGAGGGAGGTGACCATTGGAAGATGCATTTAATTAAAATAAATTTAAAAATAATGTTATTAATTTTAAAGGAAAAATCCGAGATAAACCTCTATAAGTACCAACTAATTAAAGTAAAAGGGGATAGATATTTAACCCTGGGAGTATTTGATAGGAGTATGTTACATTCCTCATTGTTGGATTGAAACAGTGAATGATGTGTAATATAATCATGGCAGATCAAGGCGTAGTGAATTAAGTGTATGTATAAAATCTTCCTCATCACAATCTTTCTCATTCTTCAGCAATGATCAATAAAAATTGAGGTATGGATCATCATTTATGGTCTTCACCCTTTTGATTAAAATATTCAAAATGGATTTATATCTATTTCCATTGATAGATGATTTCACACCCTTCACATGATACCCTATGGTTAAATTAATTATATAAAATCAATTTATTTTTTAATGATATTCTAACACCAATGGATTCCCAATTATGCGATCTTTGGACAATAATTCCTGTCCAACATTGTTTTACCTTCTTCATTGTGAATTTCTCCCCACTTTTCATCATGTTCCTTACCATTGGATATGAGGCCATGGTTCAAAATTATTGAGGTGGTATTGAGAATGCTTTTTCGATTGGATTCAGGTAATTTATGCGAACGACATCTGAGATAGTGATTTTTGGAAGTATTGGGATGGATTTTGGATGGTGCTTCTGGGATCAGTGATCTAAAGCAGTGAAGGGTGGTTGTAAGTGAAATAGAGCACGTGAAGTAACATGAATGGATGCTCAGATTCCATTTCCATACAACTAGAGGCTTTGAAATGATGGTCGAAGGAAAACCCGTTTGATTTTGGGGGACTTATAGTAGTAAATATCCATAATCATTGGTAGAAACAGATGATCTTGGATTTGGATGAAGAAAATTAAGTTTATAAGGAAAACTCAACTACATATCATGTATTATGAAAAACTCATTTAATGTAGTCCCCTATGTATGGAATCTAGGGTTTAAAATAAAGAAAAATATCACATTTTCTGTGGACTCACCACACACCATGCGTTCTTATACTAGTGGATTAGTATGAACTTTGGGATTATATTATTATAGACATGTCCAGACAAACGAGCATGATAATAGAAAACATGGATGAACATTTACTCAGATGTGGCCAGGATACCCAATCACATCCATGCACACGGGCACATGCTGATGTACACGGGCACGGTCAGAAGAGCATGGGAAAGACTTTGGTGGTTGAGATACATCATGTATGACCAGTACACATATTTTAGTGTTAAATGGATTCTCAATACATGTCCATAGGAGAAAACATCCATGTGTAAAGGTGAGGTATCATACTATGTTGACCCCCATACACATCATATAATCACTCTAGAAGCTTATTACTTTCATATATACTTCTTTGAGACTTGTATTTTAGAACATTAGTAGCCTATCCTAAGTAGTTTTCCATGTAGAACATGATGGTGTCATTTGTAGTTGATTTTCCAGTATGATGTTAGTTGTTATGAATGTGACTCCTCTTTATGTGATTCTTGATGTTGGCGGTGATCATATAGGACCATCTGAGTGGTGTAGGGGTTTATAATCTCCTATAAACCCATGATGTATGTTCCCCATACTCATTATATAGTTAGAATCAGTAATCCCATACACTGAGTATAGTCCCTCTATATATGTAGTGTAACTCCCCTGTCTTGAACATCCTTCAGCGTACATATCATCCATGACAGTTGTGCCCCACTATGTTGTAGAGCGTAATAATAAGCAGTGGTCCCCTACAAATAGACTCTTGTGATGCTATGTTTGATGATGGGAATTAGAGATGGACTTTGTAGCTATAGGAGGACTCATTGACTATGGATTGGGATATGTAGATGGAGATCCTCTTTCTCGCTCATCTGGGTTTTCTATGAGAATATATGTATTGTGTTTTTGTTTCCATACTTTTATAGGTTGATTTGAAATGTATTGTATAATCATAATGATTCCTTCAGGGTTTTTGGTGCATTATACTAGGTATTTATATACTCACCCCTACATGGCCTTTTCCGGCAGCTGTCGTGTCTTAAGCAGAAGATGGAAAGATCAGTGGTGAGTTTGGTTGAGCATAGGATACTTGGGTTCATTAACACCGTATGGTGGTCAGACTTGGATATCAATTGTCTATCTCTCTTTCACATTCCGTTTTCAGATTATAGTCTGTTCAAGAATTCATTTATGTTTGTAAATTTATTTTCCCACTTAAAATTTGGTTTATACAATCATACTCTATTGTATTTTCCTAGATTTTATTGCATGAATGTTTACACTCTAGATGTCATTGTCTTTTAAATTACTCTACAATTTTTTATGGAGATGGTTGTGTGAATGTGTATATGTACATTAGGTAAAGTCCTTCTATTTCATTTATACCTTATAGACCCTTGTCTTCTACCAATAGCCTATTAAAGGTAGGTTTGGGGTCATGAAGGATCGACCTTTCATCGACTGAGAAATCCCCTATGGTTTGGGTCATTATATTTTTCTATAAAATAAAATAAAATCTCAGTATACATATCTAATGAGATTTAATTAATTAATTTTTCGTCTCCTTTTTTCATATTCCAAGAAATTCTTATTTTCTGTTTAATATAACTCCCTCTAAATTCATTCATTCTCTAATATGTGACATGTTGTACCAATATAAGTAGGCTTTATTCTAGAAAATCACACTACAAAATCTGTAACCATTGAAATTAGATCTTCCATAATAATATTAATTCTATTTAGAATTTTTTTTCTTTCTACTACCTCAAAGTGTACTTCCATCGATCTTGAGGAGGTAATTCTCATAGAAGTATTCATATCATTATTTATTGAAAATATATATTTCTAATTTCCATTATTAGGAAAAATTTATCCATGGTCGGTAATTTACTCTTCATTGATAGAAATAACATATTTATTTTGAATTTTAAAAAAATATTTAACCTTTAATTTGTAGGGAAACATTCTCAACAGCCTGATATTTTTCAGCTTTAACATCTACATATTTTTTAATATCTTCAGTACTCTTATTTAGATAATTTTTATCTTAAAGACCCCTTGATTTTTTATTATTCAATTCTTCTTCTTTTAGTGTTGGTTTTTCATCAAGATCATTCACCATTTTTTCTTACTTCAAAATATTCAACTACAGTTTTTTATGTCATTAATGTAAGTATCCTCTATTTTGAAAAATTATTTGTCACGAACTAACCCGGGTTGACCCTAAACCAGTCACCCGACCAAATCCATAGAATGGCTTGGGAGGCGTTCCCGATCCTCCTGAGCTGGCAACAAGCGCCAGGGCATTGACAGAGTACAATGGGAATGATTTCTTCTGATGAAAATAAACTAATAAGTATAAATAAAATAGAATGCCGCAATGTAAATAAATGACACTGAAAATAAATAACGAGAACAAAACACACTAACATTATCTCGACCAAAAACTCCTCGGGACACCGAGAGTCACCCTCAAAACCACAAAAATCTCTCGCCCATGGCAAGAAAGCTCAATTCGAACCTGCAACAGAAACTAAATACAAGAAAACACTATAGGTATGAGTATTAAAACTCAGTAAGTAGGCCTGAATAATCTATTCCCAATGCACAAACATTAAATAAAGAAATAATTGATTAACATGTTCAAACTATAAATATTAAAGTTGAGTTTTTCCTAATCTTTGTTTTACAAACAAAAACGCATAACCCATTACCCTCTTTATTTGAAATAAGAACCAAGGGGAGAAGAAAAAGAAAACAAAGAAAGGTAGTAACGACTTATTTTGATAACACTGAGTAAATATAAGGATGTTTAATCTTTCTAAAACACTTTTTCTTTAAAAAATTTTAAAACATAATCCCATGTTTATAATTTACCAAAAGAACATCAAAACCAAGCATGAGGTTATAGTTTCATATAGTGAGGGTAATGGAATTAAGGGTACAAGTATCGGAAGAACACGAGAACTCTTAGTAACTCAAAGGAAGACCAGAACATACTAAACATGGGACTTATCCTGAAGGCATGCCCTACTCAATGACGTCATAATGCCCTAATGCATGATCGTCTCCCTACCTGGCCTGGTCGAGGAGACCAATACCTTAGCTATAAAATCAAAACATCTACTTCTATGGGGTACTAGAAGTACATACCCTAACTAGTGCATCAATCATTCTCAGTAAACCTCTATGCTATAATAGATTCCCATGTATATTTTACAAAGGTCTATTCCATGCAATTTAAACATCAAGCCACATATATATACATATATCACCTCACACACACCACACAGACCATCACCAACCTAACCACCTCAAAGTTAGTCCCCTTCCTTAAAATAATTATCATATGAGGTAAATCCCATACTGAGGAACCTCCCATCCCGAAATCAACCAACTAGATAGGATACCCAACCGAGGAGGTTTTTTTTAAATAGTCATTTAAAGTGACAAACGGGCCTTTAGATTCACAATATTTAACCAAATAATTATTTTAAAAAAATCAACCATGAACAACAATTTTTAAGAACCGAACACACCTTTGAAAACCCATTTAATAAATGAAAATCACCACTTTAATTCAAAAACACTATTTACAAATGCCAATGAGACATCGCAATAAGACCTTAACATGAAAACCTATTTGAAAACATCAATACTCATTTTTGGAATCTCAAATACCTTTATTAAAATAAAAACATGATTCTTAATGTCATAAACCATGTGTAAGAGAAATGTAATGACCCGCCAATTCTCATTGGCTTGAGAGCTCAACAAGTCATTACTTGGCCTTAAGTGACATCCCCAAGGTGCCAAAGGGTTTCAAAACACATGGGGGAAGATTTACACTTTAAATGAAAACAACCAAAAAACCATGGAAACTACATAAACATCTCCAAGAAACCACTATATGATGTATGATTTAAACCCAAGGTAGTTCAGACATTTATTTCATAATAAACCTACCAAAGTGAAATAGCGGAAACCAAAACAAGATCAGAGTAAATAGAGGAAAGACAACCAGCAAGACTCAAAGACAACAAGGACTCCAAGGCTCCACAAGCTTCATGCTCCATCATCACGAACCAGCCCAACCATCACGAAGTAGTGCTATAAACATGCGAAACTTTACCTTTTCCAACATCCTGGTATATGACATCTACAAAAGCACCATTGTTCCAAAGCAGGGCGTGAGTAATGAAACTCAGTAGGTTTTCCTTGATGACTTCCCAACCCATGCCTCATGGATAAAACATGTTAGCACATTTATATAAAACAATTTATATAAAACAATTCTAAAATGGTTCACAATATAACAAGTTCCAAATCAAAAAAAATTTTCAACCAACCCAATCTTCCAACCAAAACCATATTTTCCAAGAAAAATAACCAAATCACATTTCCAAATCAAAACCACATTTCCACTTTGGCATAACCATTCCATTCCACATAACCACATCATTACCCATGAATGAATCATTATGAAAGTTCCATACTCATGATCGGTCTCTCGTCGATCTACCAAGTCGTCACAAGGTAATTATTCCCCATGTGTCGTTACACTTTTGGCACCGAGCACAAGTTCATATTTCAACCATGCCTCGTAAATACAATATAAACACACACACCAAGTATGCCCAAAAATCACACCATTTCAACCATGGAAAAACCATTTCAATAAAAAAACCCTTTTTGTTAAAAACCTTTTCCCACAAAACCTTTTCCAAATTCCAGCCAATACATATTTTAAAATCACCTTTTTAAAATCAAGAAACCAAAACACTTTGTACAAACCATTCATTCAATTTCCACAATTTCATCAAAACCCATAAATCAACACTAAGGAAGATTTATAACATGATTTGCAACAAATTTTCACAATCAAAACCAAGCAATTAAATCAATTTGAACTAAGCCTTCAAGTTCCATGAAAGTGGAATCGAGAATGAAACCACCTACCCCAACAAGTTGGGAATAACCAACCAATAGACGAAGAACACCAACAAAATCGAGACGATTCTCCAAAAAACCTCTTTAGATCTCTTATCCTAACAAAACAAAGACCAAATATTGTCATATTTGGCATCCACACCCTTAGATCTACCCATAATGGACATAAATCAAAAAAACGAGAGAAGAGGGGAAGTAGATCTAAGTAGATCTAAGAAACCGATCAAGAACGATCGCATACCTTAAGAATCCGGCTTCAATTTTCCATGAGAACCCTTCGAATCGCCTTCGGAACGCCTGGGAGAAGTCCTCCAACCCTCAAGGGAAAGTAATCCCGAGTTAGGGCCACATTGGAGGTTTAAACAAGGCAATAAAAGGAAAAACAAGTTAGATCCTCAATTTTAGGATCTAACTTTAAGTGACCACATGGTTAGTCCGCACGGTTTGAAAAACCGTGCGCTAACCATGAGTTAGCTTCTGCCTTGGCCATCCTTCCCATATGGTTTGGCCGCACAGTTAGACAAACCATGCGCTGACCGTGTGGAAGACACTGCCTCCCCAGTCATCCATGCACGGTTTGGCCGAATGGTTTAGACTAACCGTGCTGTAACCGTGTGCCTTCCCCTTTACTTCAAACTTCAGTCCAGGATCTCTTGACTCTCCAAAACGTCACCCTTAAATTTTACAACAAGAAAATCATCAAGTAAGGGTTACATACCAGAAACTGGGGGTACTACATTCTCCCCACCATTAGCCTTTCCATCCCCGGATGGTAGAAAACCAAGGGTTGCCTGAAAGAGTTCTGGCCACTACTCTTTTATTTCTTTCTTGCATTCCAAAGTCTCTTCGTGAATTTGACCATGTTTCCACAAAATCCGCACTAAGCCGATGCTTTTTCCATGCAAGAGTTTATCTTGTCTATCCACAATCCGCACTGGGATGTGTACCAATGAAGAATCTGGCTCTAGGTCAACATGATCCCATCTGATCACATGGTCAGGATCAGGCTGATACTTCTTCAAATGAGATACATGGAACACATTATGCACTGCACCGAACCATGGTGGTAATTCCAACCGAAATACTAGCTCGCCAACTCGTTCCAGTATCTCAAAAGGCCTATATATCGAGGAGATAATTTTCCCTAATTCCCAAACCGATGATTCCCAAGTCTTGGATAGATCTTCAAGAAGACATGATCACCCACAACAAACGTCAATGGTCTGCGAAGGTGATCTGCATAAGATTTCTGATGACTTTGAGCAGTCTCTATCCTCTTTCTAATCAAATAAATCTTATCCATCGTTTCTTGGACAAGGCTCGGCCCAACTAGTGAAGTTTCACCCGTTTCCACCCAGCATAGTGGATAACGACACGGACAACCATACAATGCTTCAAACGGAGCCATGCATATCAAAGCATGATAGCTGTTATTGTATGAGAACTCCACTAAGGGTATTTAATCCTCCCATGAGCCACCAAAATCCGTTTCACAAGCCCGCAACATGTCTTCCAACGTCTGTATCATCTTTTCAGATTGTCCATCCATTTGAGGATGATACGCTGTACTCATATTCAACTGAGTTCCCAGGGCTTGTTGTAAGGATTTCCAGAAATGATATGTGAACCTCTGATCTCCATCTGAGACGATAGAAACTGGTACACCATGTCTCTTTACCACTTCCTGGATATAGATTTTTGAAAGATCTTCCACCGTATGAGTTTCACGAATAGGGATAAAATGGGCTGACTTGGTTAGACGATCCACTATCACCTAAATGGCATCGTGTTTTCAGACCATTTTTTGAAGTCCTGTAACAAAATCCATTGCTATCTTCTCCCATTTCCACACTGGGATAGGTAAAGACTGTAACATACTAGCCAGTCTCTGATGCTCTGTTTTAACCTACTGACAAGTTAAGCATCACAAGACGAACTCGGACACCTTCCATTTCATGTCACTCCACCAAAACTGCACCTGTAGCGCCTTATACATCTTCGGTGTACCCGGATGTACAACCCATATCGAATGGTAGTAAGCATAAAGGAGTTGTTCCTGAGAAGTTAAAGGTACAACCATCCAATATCGAAACTACAGAACTGAACTCCCATCTGACTTCCATCCCTCAATGGTCTCCCCACCATTGATTTTTTAACTCATTGCAACATAGTCTACATCGTATGCTTGTGCCTCTTTACTATCTCCACCAAATCAGGGACAAGTGTAGCTGAAAATAAAACAACAGCATCACCTCTGTCTTCACATTCCACATGAATGTCGGCTATGACCGACATCAATTTCCATTCATCTGAAGCTTCCTTTTCCAACTGAGCATATGAATTCCGGCTTAATGCATCAACCACCAAATTTCCCTCACCCGGTGTATACATAAAGTTGAAGTTAAACATTTGAAGATACTCCATCCATCTCCTCTACCTCAGATTCAAATCTCGTTGTGAGAAAATGTGTTTCAAGATTTTTTGATCCATAAACACAGTGAATTTCTCACCAAAGAGATAATGTCTCCATGTCTTCAAAGCATGGACAACTGTAGCCAATCCCAAGTCATGTGTTGGGTAATTCTTCTCATGCACCCTCAACTTCCTTGACCCATAAGCAACAACATGGTCTCCTTGCATGAGAACACAGCCCAACCTTGATCCTAAAGCATCACAATACACCACATACCCCTGTCCTGATTCTAGAAAGATAAAGATGAGTGCTGATGTAAGGCGGACTTTCAAATCTTGAAAATATCATTGACATTTCTCAATCCATTGAAATGCACTGATTTTCCTTGTCAATGTTTTCATAGGCGAAGCTAGTCGTGAGAAGTCACGCACAAAGCATCGATATTAACCAGCTAGACCAAGAAAACTTCATATTTCAAAGACATTCTTCGGCGATTGCCAAGAAATAAAAGCTTCTATCTTTTCTGGATCCACTAAAACAAATTTCTCAAAGACGACATGGCCCAAAAAATGTATCTCTTGTATCCAAAAATCGCACTTTGATAATTTGTCATACAACTAATGGTTCCTCAATATTTCCAACACTCTCTCCAAGTGTTGCTCATGCTCAGCCCTTGTTCTTGAATACAACCATATGTAGTCGACAAACACCACAATAAAAGAATCCAGATATTGATGAAATATCCGATTCATAAAATCCATGAAGAACACTGGTGAATTCGTTAGACCAAAAGGCATGAATATATATTCGTAGTGGCCATATCTTCTTCTAAAGAATGTCTTTGGAATATCCTCCTTCTGAACTCGCAACTGGTGATATCCTGACCATAAGAAAATCTTAGAGAACCACTGATATCCCCTCAATTGATCAAACAAGTCATCAATACGTGTAAGTGGATATCTATTCTTTATCGCAACTTGGTTAGGATTACGATAATCCACACATAGCCTCAAGGTTCCACCTGTTTTCTTTACAAACGAAACTGGTGCTGCCCACAGAGACACGCTTGGCCAAATAAAGCCTTTGCTTTCTAGCTCCTCTAACTATACTTTCAAGTCCTTTAACTCCGTTGGTGCCATCTTATAAGATGTAAGTGAGATAGGACAAGTCCCCAGTATGAGATCAATCATAAACTCCACTTCTCTTACCGGTGGTAACCCCAAGAAGTTTTCAAGAAAAACATCTAGAAATTGATCCACAACTACGGGAAATATGTTATTCACGATCTTGTCCACCAATTCCAAGTTTAATGCAGCCAACTGGTACAAGATCATTGCCACTGCTGGTGCTAAAAAGCCTACTTCACATGCCTTCACCACTCTTTCTTCTCTAAAGAGATGCTCGATGCCATCCTCAGTCACGAAACTGAATGTTATGCTATAACAGTTGAAGTGAGCCCTGAAATTTTTCAACCAATCCATACATAGGATTATATCATAGACATCCATATCCATCACAAAGAAATCCCATTTCAGCTCAGATCCATCAATAGTTATAGAACACGCTCTACACACGAAGTCTCTACATTCTCTTTCACCGAGGGGTGTTTGAAGTTTTATCACAGAGGGCATCATTTCAACTCTTAAGTTTAGAAAATCAGCAATACGAGAATCAAGAAAAGAATGTGATGCACCAGTATCGAACAATGCTTTCATGAGGGTAGAATTCAAATGAATTGTACCTCTCACCGTAGACGGTCCAGACTTTTCATCCAGAATCACCTGTTCTGATCCATAAAATTGCTTTATTGCTTCACTTTTCCCCTTATTTCCTTATTGAGATTGCCCTACCTGAGGATTCATGGTATTCCTGGAATCACCATAACTGGATATGCTCTGTTGGCGAGACTAATTTTCCTATCCTCGCCCTATCGAAGCATAAGATGCTTGCGACGCCGGGGAAGTGTCACACGCACCTGACCTCGGAGCACTGCGACAATATCGCTGAAGATGCCCCATCTTGTTGCAATTGTGACATGATTTTAGTGGTGTTGTACATTCTTGTTTCATGTGGTCAATTTCGCCACATTGAAAGCACCTGGTTTTCATCATGGGTCGTGGAGGAAGATTCACCGATCCAGCCGTTTGATTTTGATTCGCACTCACACATTGGAAATAGGTGTTCCTCTTCCGCTTATTCCCAGGATTAGAGTTCCCACTCGTTCCCATGGATATCATCATACTCCCTCCTCCCATAACTCATGATATGTCTCTTTCATCTAATATTGCTGTTTACTATCTCCGTATAATCCGTAATACAGATCACAACTATCTTCGAGAGAATCTCTTGTCGCAATCCTGATTCAAAGATGCGTGCCTTAAACGACGCACTTGCGGCATCCTCCGGTGAAAAGCATACTAAATTCATGAATTTAGCCTCATACTCCGTGATAGAGATATTTTCTTGCTTTAGGATGAAAAAGTCAGTTGTCTTCGGGATCTTGAAGGTTTGAGGATAGAATTGTTTATTGAACAACTCCTCAAATTCCTCCCAGTTCAGGCATTGATCCGCCTTATCCTGCACCTCCAGCTCCCACCACTGTCGTGCAAGATCTTCCAGCATATACGTCACCAATGTTACTTTCAGCTCCACTAGTGTGCTGATGAAATCGAAGATACGATTCATCCTGATTAGCCACACCTCCACCTTTTTTGGTTCAGAATCACCCGAAAAGATGGGTGGATTCTGCTTCTGGAATTGGACAGAATGGTCTACATGCCTTGACTCATCCCTCCGATTCCCCATGTCCACCGCTTTGAATTCTTGAACTATACTTTGGACTAGCTACTGGTTCACCTATAGCTCAGGTGTGACCACATTCTCCGCAGCCTCTTCTGTTTGGTTTCTACGACGTCTAACAGGTGCCATTTTCTATGCAAACAACGCAGTCCATTAGTCTCACTTCCTAGCAACTAAAAGCTTAACATTTCAATTCCTATCACATCACTATCACAACATTGATTTCCAATCATTTCTAAAACATATCTTTTCTTTATTTTGAAAATAAATCTATTTTCAAAATACAGCAACCATTATCTTTTCGAAGTCTTTCATTTGAAAACACGCTTAGAATTTTCAGAAAACACGCTTTTGAATCAACTCATAATCCATTTTTCAATATTATTTATGAAGTCCTAGTGGGAAGTCATTCCTATACAATGAATTCCATGCTCATCTCATTTGATAAACCCACGACAATGAGATTTTCACCATTCTAGAAGTGTCTCCAAACACTTATGTACCCAACTCCCTGGTAAGTTGAATTTCAACATAAAGGGGTTAGCTACATCCTTTTATGTTATACCTTTCAAGTTCTGACAATCCTACTCCTTTCTAAGATTCCAACCCAAGGAATAGACCAGAAGCAATTTCAAATCCAAGACCAATAACATCAATGATCACTTGTTAGGCAAGGACCCAACAAGCTGGTACCATTTGTACCACAAAGGAAGGACCAGACTGATACCATTTGTAATGACCCTCCAATTCTCATTGGCTTGAGAGCTCAACGAGTTATTACATGGCCTTAAGTGACATCCCCAAGGCACCAAAGGCTGGAAATAAATGTATAAGGGTTTCAAAACAAATGGGGGATGATTTACCATTTAAATGAAAACAACCAACAAACCATGAAAACTACATAAACATCTCCAAGAAACCACTATATGATGCATGATTTTAACCCAAGGTAGTTCAACCATTTATTTCACAATAAACCAACCAAAGTGCAACAGCGGAAACCAAAACAAGATAAGAGTAAACAACGGAAAGAAAACCTGCAAGACTCAAAGACAACAAGGACTCCAAGGCTCCACAAGCTCCATGCTCCAACATCACGAACCAACCCAAGCATCACGAAGCAGTGCTATAAACATGCAACACTTTACCTTTTCCAACATCCCGGTATATGACATCTTCAAAAGCACCATCGTGCGAAAGTAGGGGGTGAGTAATGAAACTCAGTAGGCTTTCCCCGATGACTTCCCAACCCATGCCTCTAGGATAAAACATGTTAGCACATTTATATAAAACAATTTATATAAAAAAATTCCAAAATGGTTCACAATATAACAAGTTCCAAATCAAAACCATTTTTCAACCTACCCAATCTTCCAACCGAAACCATCTTTTCAATGAAAAACAACCAATCCAAGTTTCCAAATCAAAAACACATTTCCTCTTTGGCATAAGAATTCCATTACACATAACCACATCATTACCCATGCATACATCATTATGACAGTTCCATACTCAGGAGTGTTCTCTCGTCGATCTACCAAGTCGTCACAAGGTAATTATTCCCCATGTTCCATTACAGTTTTGGCACCAGGCACAAGGTCATATTTCAACCAAGCCTCGTAAATGCAATATGAACACACACACCAAGTATGCCCAAAAACCACACCATTTCAACCATGCCAAAATCATTTCAATAAAACAACCCTTTTTATTGAAAACCTTTTTCCCGAAACCCTTTTCCAAATCTAGAAAATCCATATTTTAAACTCACCATTTTAAAATCAAGAAACAAAAACACTTTTTACAAACCATTCATTCAATTTCCACAATTTCATCAAAACCCATAAATCAATACTAAGGAAGTTTTACAACATTATTTTCCCAAAAATTTCACAATCAAAACCAAGAAATTAAATCAATTTGAACTAAGACTTCAAGTTCTAAGAAAGAGTAATCGAGCGTGAAGCCACCTACCTCAACAAGATGGGCGAAACAAACCAACAGACGAAGAACGACAACAAAACAGAGCCGATTCTCCAAAAACCCTCTTTAGATCTCTTCTCCTTACACAACCAAGACCAAATCTTGTCATATTTGGCATACACTCCCTTAAATATACCCATAACGGGAATAGATCTAAGAAAACGAGAGAATAGGAGAAGTAGATCGAAGTAGATCTAAGAAACTGATCAAGAACGATCACATACCTTAATAATCCAGCTTCGATTCTCCAAGAGAATGCTTCGAATCGCCTCCGGAATGCCTGGGAGAAGTCCTCCAACCCTCAAGGGAGAGTAATCCCGAGTTAGGTCTGCTTAGGAGGTTTAAACAAGGCAATTAAAGGAAAAACGAGTTAGATCCAAAATTTTAGGATTTAACTTTAAGTGACCGCACAGTTAGTCCGCACGGTTTGACAAACCGTGCGCTAACCGTGCGTTAGCTTCTGCCTCGGCCATCCTTCACGCACGGTTTGGCCGCACGGTTAGACAAACTGTGCGCCAGCCATGTGGAAGCCACTGCCTCCACATTCATCCATGCACGGTTTGGCCGCGCGGTTTAGAGTAACCGTGCGCTAACCGTGCACCTTCCTTTATACTTCAAACATCAATCCAGGATCCCCGACTCTCCCAAACGTCACCCTTTTCTTTTACAACAAGAAAATCATCAAGTAAGGGTTACATACCAGAATCCGGGTGTACTACAAGAAAACTGTGAAACTTACCCAACACTTGGTGTGAAAATCCCAAATAAAACACACCACACGTTCAAAGTCTGTTTTAAAATCATGTGCACACCACTTTATCAACCATAATAAAAACAAGTCCACATGGGAACCCAATTAATGAAAAATAACCACCATTTTAAATTCAGAAAAAATTCACAAGGTCCAACTTGGCATTTAATAAACACTTGGTATGCATGACCTGACAAAAATGCATAACATGTTAAAATTTTCATTCAAAATTATGCACACTTCAAAAAATTTCCAAAACACGATTAGAAAAATTAAAATTACGTAGATAACATTAGAATTTTATTAACAATTCTCAATGAGTAACCCCAAATTTATGTAAACCAAAATCATTCAAAGAACACATTTTTGATCAGATTAATGCCCGCAACCTACTAAAACAGAATACACACCACATGAACAACTTAATGAACTAGTTGCACAATTTATGAAAATAGATTAAATATAATAGGATTGGTTTCCATCATAAATTCACCTCATACAATTTTAACACACTACAAAATAGTGAACATAACTAAATTTAAAAAATAACAAATTTCACCAAACTAATTGATCACAAAGGATGTCAAAACAACATAGCAAGTAAAATAATTGGCCAAACAATGACTATCAACAAAGCCAAATAATTTTCTCCCAAACCAATTATTATAAAAATAAAAATAAAATAACTAGTTAATATTCATAGGATATAAAAAATATAAGAAATAAAAGAATTTATAAATATAAAATGTCAAGGAAAAGGGATCCTACCTCAATCATCGATGGACAGCCCGAAACCGGTGTGAATCCTTGTTCGCATTGGGACCGTGCCTTTGAGGGTTAAAAAAATCCATAATCATCAATTTAGACCCTTGATTTTTTGGATAAACATTGAACAAACCCTTCCATGTTGGAAAAACCATACATAGTAGAGAAAGTGAATACCAGAGGGGGAAAAAGGAAGGTCATTGTCAGAATAATGGTGTTCCGGTGAGGGAGAGGTGTCAGTGATATGGTCGAGCGGCACGACGGGTCGCCGGAAGGGAGTCGTGTGACCAGGAAAGGATCGCCCAAAGGGGGAGGCACCAGGAATGTTGCGCCAGGCTGGAGAAGGCGACACCAGAGGCTGTGGCGGCTGGTGGCGGCGGCAGGTCGGCCAACAGGGGTGTGCGGCGAGTCTGCTCGAAGGGGCAGGGATGGCAACAACCAAGTGGGGGGGGGGTGCTCAGCGATGTAATGACATTCATAGACGTGCGTGACCAGCAGAGAGGGGGGAGCTCAGCAACCTTCAACTAGGGAGGGGGGGGGGCTGCGATGCACAACCTTACCCTTTTCTCTCTTTTTTTTGGTTTTAATTAAATTAAACCATTTAATATAGTAATAAAAAAAGTTATATAATAAATATAATAATATACACAATGATAATAATAATAATAATAACAACAAAAAATTTAATAACAAATTAATAATGATAAAGATATATGTTTTAATAATATAAATTTCTATAATAATAATAATAATAATATTTTTTTGGATAATTACAATAAAATATTATTAACCACCATTCTAATTGCTCATAAAACATTTAGTTTTCCCCACATGTCGGGAGGGTCACACGGTGACCCGGGTGTCGCGACACTGTCCCCCGACTGAGTTCTACTTGAGCGTAGACACTACAAAACACATATGTGCACTGTTCTCAACAAAAACTCAATGTTTTAAACATGGCTCACCCCAAAACTGACTCGAGTCATGACCAAAGAATAATTTAAACTCGGGCTTCACAATTCTCCTCACCATAATGCTTTCCGCCCATGGGAAGACATAACAAGGAAAAATCCCAAATAGGAACTGATATTTCTTTAGAATTGAAAGATATTTTCAAAGATAAACAATGAAGAGATCCCAAAACACTACCAAAAAGAGAGAGATTAACAAGAATAACTCTGGTGACAGAATTGAACTCCTTGTTAAGTGCCACCCACCCCCCAAAAGTTTAACCACCTCTTACTAATTGGTTCAAAGGACACATAAATTTAACGATGTTAAAACCAGGATCAAAATACACACACCGTAAACTTCATCAAACGGTACTTAGTCATTTTCCCCACCCTCAATTAGCATTAAAACACATCATAAAAAACAATAACAAGAGTAAGACAATTACCCTCTCAAAAGAAAAAACCGAGCTTAAACGACATCCTACGAGTACCTATTAAAACCTTACTACAACCGACACCAGAACTCCCACACCCTAACTCTTTACTAAAAAGGAGAATGTAGAAAATAGTTGGTTTTGCATGAGACCACCCATCAGTAAACCGATACCCGGAACGAAACTGATATATTTACACGGGAGGCCTAAACGGACTCCCCACCATATGAGACAAGCCAAACTGAATTCAATGATACCCATAATGGGTCTCCCCCCTATAAATACTAATGATATTAATTGAACTCAAAGACTTTTAGAATGGACCAAACACCACACCGTAAGGGGACGGAAGGGAAGGGCCAACCGATAGCGCCGAAGCTACGACTCTCACTATACCAACAACTCCACACCCTCCGAAGAACAAAAACAATTCCATAATAAATATATATATTAATCCGGGATCTTTTTTACATCTCTTTGGTACTCTTAACTATGCGCCAACTTCACTTTAGGACCTAATGATGGATATATGATGATTGAAGCATGTCCTTCCTAGTAGTTAGGATTAAAAAAACTGTACAGAAATCACATATAAAAATTCCACAAAACATACCATCATTAAAATATCAGAGGGGGTCGAAATCAACCATTATAGAATCGAAGGAAAAGAAACACCAAAAAGCTACTAGGAATGTCTATTACATCCAAAGAACATTGAAAAAAGGAATCCCCCAAAGGATCCCAAACATCACCCTACTCCTACTGACGGGCTGAGGCGTCCTTCAACGAGATGGTTCCAGCATTACGATGCTTCTTGGAAAACCCTGACAGAACCACTAGAGATGACCCTAAGCATCCGAATGTGTGGAAGGTTCTAGGAGTACTCGGACATGTCAGCCTCTTGTGTCCTTGCGTACCAGACTGGTGACAGATCACGATATTGTGCTGTGAAGAAGACGACTGAAGATCTGAAGGCCTCTTAATTCCTCTACCTACACCACCAGCATCATCCCACTTCCCATTCTTCTTATCACCATCCACTGCACTGCTTCCCAAAGATGGAGGATTTTCCACCTGAAATCCTCATACTAACTCATATTCAGCCAGAAATGGTTTCCCCACAACCTCTGAGAAGGCAGTTAGGTTGAGTAATTTCACTTTTGACTACAGTCTTGGTCATATTCCAGAATCAAATTATCATGCCTTCCAAGTATCATTTGAAATAGACCACTGGTCATATGGAACTAGGTCTATGAAATGTCAATATAATTCTAGTTCCGATTCAACGCCCTGCTTAAGATAACACAGCTTCATCCTCTTCCTCATCTTGGTAAACTTAGAGAAATATTGTTGGATAAAAGACAACATGAAGAACTTCCATGTTAAATATTCATGTGGCTTATTCTGAGACACATACTTCCACCATTTCCAGGTTGGGAATTCAATCATAAAGGTTTCCAACTTCACCTTTAACGACTCAGGAAAACCAATGAAACATAAGTGCCTCCCCATCTTCTGCAACCACTTCTCTACCTAAAGAGGGTCCGCATGACCATATAAAGGTGGAGGGTTCAACATCTGGAATTCCAGAACATAATCTATAGTTTGATCAATTTGAGTGTTTTTCAATGATTCATCCCCCAAAGCCGCACCTTGGGGACTCATAGGATCTTCCTAGGGGAATGAACTAAGAAACAAAGAAACAAGGAACTCAATCAAAACAAAGTCATTACCATTTTAAATTCAACACTTCAAAAATCCTAAAAAACTATACAAAACAATTTTTTTTTTCAGAAATAGGAAAGATTCAAACAATTAACAAAAGGAAGACTAGTGTTGTTGGGTGACTCAGAGACATGGATGGCGGCCGTATGTCATTCACGCCACTGCCCGAGAGGGCATTCTAGGGTAATGTCACTGACTCTACTTGGATTTCCAGACAAAGTGAGCTCACATAGGTCACTTTCACAACTCCTATTTCATTTCTCCAATACCAAAAAACCATTAGAATCAAAGGACATTGACAAACCCAAACCTCCTAAGGTATCCCGAGGTTTGGAACGAGCAAGGGTTCATGACGTCCTTCCCATTCGTACATCTCAAGACCCAAAAATCATACTCCTTCTACCATGAAAACCCTATATAATAATGGGATATCTAAAAAACAAGGTCCTATCAAGGGCCAACCGACTTTTATATCATTTTTTCATGAACCAACCCAGGTCAACCCTGAACTTGTCACCCGAGCCAATCTGCGGCATGGGCTGAGAGGCATTCCCGATCCTCCCGGGCTGGCGACAAGCACCAGGGAATCAACAGAGTACAATGGGAACAATTTAACCCAATTAAAATAAACTAATCAGTATAAATAAAATACAAGGACACAATGTAAATAAATGACACTAAAAATAATGAATGACCAAAAAACACACTAACCACATCTCGACCAAAAACTCCACATGACCGTAAGAGTCACTCTCCAAACCACACACAACTCTCTCCCATAGTGAGAAATATCGAGTCAAACCTAAAACAGAAACTAAAAATAGGAAAACAATCTAGGCGTGAATATTAAAACCCCATAGGTGGGCCCAACTAATTTATTCCCAATGCACAACCTTTAAATAAAGAAAATATTGATTAACAGGTTTAAACTATAAATATAAAAGTAGGTTTTTTCCTACTCTGTGTTTTACAAACAAACATGAATAACCAATTACCCTTTTAATTTGAAATAAGAACCAAGGGGAGAAGAAAAAGAACATAATAAATGGCATTAAAGGCTTATTTTTATAATAGTGAGTAAATAGAAGGATGTTTACTCATTCAAAATAACCTTTTATTGAAAACATTTTTAAACATAAACCCAAGTTCACATTTTACCAAAAGAACATCAAAACCAAGAATGAGGTTATGGTTCCACATAGTGAGGGTAATGGTATTAAGGTTACATGTATTGGAGGAACACAAAAACACATAGAAACTCAGAGGAAGACCAGAACATACTATACATGTGACTCAACCTGAATTCATGCTTAACTCAAGGACGTCATAACACCATAATGCCCGACTGTCGCCTTACATGGCCAGCTCGAGGGGACCAATCTAATAGCAACAAAAAAACATCCCCATACTATTGGGAACTAGCAGTATATACCCTAACTAGTGAAACAATCATTCTCAGTAAAACTATTTTCTATTCTAGATTCCCATGTATATTTCACAAAGTGGTGTGCCATGAAATTTAAACAACAAGAAAAATATACATACATATATCTTCACACAAACACCACACAGATCGACACCACCCCGACCACCTCAAAGTTAGTCCCCTACCTTAAAATAAATATCATACTAGGGAAATCCCACCGAGGACCCTCCCAACCCGCAATCAACCAACTTGGAAGGAGACCCAACCCACATGGTTTTTTTTAAATAGCCATTCAAATCGTCAAACGGGCCTTTAGATTCACAAAATTTAAACAAATAATTATTTCCAAAGAAATTAACCATGAAAACCCATTTTTTAAGAACTGAACATACCTTTGAATACCCATTAAATAAATTGAAATCACCACTTTAACACTTTTTTCAAAGGCCAAAGAGACATCGCAACAAGCACTTCGAATTAAAACCTATTTGAAGACATAAATCATCATTTTTGGCACCTCAAATACATTTATTAAAATCAAAACATGATTATCAAATTCATAAACCACATGTAAGAGAAAACTGGGAAACATAACTAGCACTTGATGCATAAAGTCCAAATAAAACACACCACACGTTCAATGCCTGTTTTAAAAGCATGCACACACCACTTTATCAACCGCAGTCAAAACAAGTACACTTGGGATCCCATTTAAGGAAAAAACACACCATTTTAATTTCATAATTAATTCATAAGGCCCAATTGGGAATTTAATAAAAATTTTGTATGCAAGATTTGATAAACAAGCACCACATGTTAAAATATACATTTAAAATTATACGCACTTAATATTTTTTCCAAAACATGATTCCAGACATTGAAAATATTTAGATAACCAATTAGAATTTTATATACAATTATAAATGAGTAACCACAACTTTATTTAATCAAAACTCATTCAAAGAATGCCTTTCTGATCAAACACATGCCCACAACCTACTAAAATGGAATACGCACCACTTCCACATACAAATTCCCTAGTTGCACAATTTATTAAAGGTGGTTAAATAACGTAGGATTGGTTTCCATAAAAAATTCACATTATTCCATTTAAACACACTAAAAAATAGTGTACACAACTAAATTAAAAAAAAGAACCATTTTGCACCAAAATAATTTATTACATAGCACGTCAAAACAACCGAGTAGGTAAAATAATTGGTCAAACAAGAAGGAAGGTCGGTGACAGAATATGGGTGTTCCAGAGAGGGAGGGGTGTTTGTGAGAAGGTCGGCCGGCACGACAGGTCGCTAAAAGGGGGTCGCGTGAATTGTAGAGGATCAGCCGAAGGGGGCGGTGCCCAGAATGTTGCGTCGGGCTGTAGAAGGCAATGCTGGAGGCTGTAGCAGCTGGTCGCAGCAGGAGGTCAGCCAGTAAGGTGGGGGAGAGGGAGGGGGGGGTGCGGAGAGTCTGCTCGAAGGGGCAAGGAAGAGGACAACCAAGAGGATGGGGGGATCTCGGTGGTGGGATGGGGGACGACAAGGTGCGTGACTAGTAGGGAGGGGGGAGCTGGCTACCTTCAATCAGGGGTGGCTGTGATGCCCAACCCTACAATTTTCTCTCATTTTTTTGTTTTAATTAAATTAAACAATTTAATATAGTAACAGTAAAATTTATAAAGTAAATATAATAATATAAATGATGGTGATAATAATAATAAACAATAATAATAATAACTCCATTAATAAAAATAAAATTATGATAAAAATAATTCTTTTGATAATATAAATTTCTTTAATAATAATAATAATAGTTTTTTATCATTAATATAAAATATTTTTAACCACCATTTTCATCACTCATAAAACTTTTAGTTTACCCCGCATGTCGGGCAGGTCATGCAGTGACCTGGGTGTCGCGACACTGTCCCTCAACCGAGTTCTACCTGAGCACAGACGCTACCAAACACATATACGCACTTTTTGTGAAAAAATAAATGTTTTAATCATGGATCACCCAAAACACGACCCGAGTTAGGACCAAAGAGAAATTTAATCTTGAGTGTGACATTATTCCTTATCATCATTCTGCTAATTCTATTTCTACAATATTTAAATTTATTTCATTATTTTTTATCTTACTCAAGATTAGATTCAAGTTCTTATTTCAACACATGTTCTATGTAAGAATCTTCATCATATACATCCCCACTTATTTAGGTTTCATCATGTAATAGAATTCACGATCATCATTGTTTTAAACCTTTTCTTCCTTGAAATTGATTTTTCTCCAATATTTGAATGTCATTTTCTCTTTAGAATTTTTCTTTAAAACATTATCCTTTCTTATCTCATAGTTGAGATGAATATTATGTAACTCATCCATAGATATTTATTTCTTATCTTTTATGTTGGGGATCTTCAGTTCACATATTCATAGAATGTTTCTCATTAAATTCATAATAATCATAAAATCCTCTATGTTTTCAACAACGACCCTAAACTGAATAAAAAGTTCATTAACTTTGGTATAATATTCATCCAATTTCAAATCTTCATCCATATATGATAAAGTTTATTTTTTTAATATTAATACTGAAATGAAATATTTTTTATTTCTTAATAGAATTTTTTTAGGTATTCAATAAAGATATTCATAAGCTAATTTATTTAATAAAAGGATATTGGGAGCATATTTATATATAAATACGTTCAAATTTGAAAAATAATGAATTAAAACAATTTAAATATAAATATAAATTTACTTAAGATATTTAGGATGTATTAGTAAAAAATTATATAATTAGTTTTATTATTTAAAGGAAATTTTTTGATGGAATAGGGTTAAAAAGATGATAATGAAGAACATAGAAATATTTTTATGTAGAAAACATAATTTTATAGAGTAAATTTGGATATTGTGAAGCTAAGATGTTTAATATATTTGAGAAGTTGAATAGTTCAGAATAATATTTCTAAGTCACACCATTATTCATACTACCTTTCTTTACATATATTTCTCACTGATTAGTTTTGTGGGAGGGTTTTATCAGATGGTCTCATATATATATATATATGTGAAATATTTTCCAAGTGATATAATGTGTTAAAAAAATCAGGAATGTTTTGTAAACATATGGTTGATATAGCAGTTCATCATATATGATATGATAAACCAATGATTATATAGTTTTTGTAAAATATTCATAAATATTTTAATAATTTTAAAATGTATCATATCAAAGGAAACCTCCATTTTATAATTCTTTAACATTTTCTACATAAATTTATATACAAATCTATATTTCCTGATGTAAAATGACAAGTGATATTTGAATGTATAACTTTGAATTTATCCATTATTGATGTTCATTGTGGATTATTATAGGTCATAATGAAATGTTAAGGTTAATTTGAGTATGATTATTGTATAGATATATTGAATATTCTCATAAGGAATTAACCAAATAATATGATTCTTTTTGTGCACTGCATGGCCTACTAAGTATACCAGATGGAGTGTCATACAAATGTATTTGGTATACTAGTGGTTCATGGAACATATTTAATTACCTAGTACCAATGGTTATAAATATACATATCATGAGATCCTTCATACTTTAATACCAATCTTTCGTAAGTCTACATATTGAATAATCAAATACAGGGGTAGATGGGTAAGTTAGTAATCATGTCATTAGTTGGAGTTTAACTAAGATGGGATTTTCCTTTCATATAACGAATATGATATCTAGGCCCTTGATTGATATAAATTGGGGGAGTGTTTATACATGCCTAGAGATTTTATATTTATATGGATAAGGTAAATATTATGTGTTTATCCATATGGATGAATGACATGTGATGTAATAATCGATCAGATGATTGTACACTCAGAGATTTAGGAATAGATGAGTTAGATATATGGTATTGACATGATCTATGTTTCATGGTCAATCAATGTCTTGGAAAAAGATAAAATATAATAATTCATATTTTTATTTGATGCATACTAGTGGAGAAATTTATAGAGATGCATGTGTTTTGTTGAGATCATACCAGATCCATTTATAACATCAGTAGTATTGACAGGTTGATAGAGGCATCTATTTTATTATATATATGGATCTAAAGATTCATATTTTTTTAATGCCATAAAATCCTATGGGGTCTCACTTTTTTGTTGAATTAATGGGGATTGAGTTTGACTCATAGAGATACTCTAAATGTATTTTAGAGTAATTTCCAAAAAATTAGATGTGTGTTTGAAAGGTATTCCATATTATGTGATACAAGGTGAAATTGATGATAGATTTAAAAATATTTTTAAGGTATCCAAATTTATTTTTTGATATAATTTTAGATTGTAATTTATATGATAAAATTTAATATGAAATGGAACAAAAATTCAATTAGGATTTAGTGAAATCGAGAGATCGAAAGGGATATTCTCTAAAGCCATATATATAAATATTTCGTGAAAATTATGATTTTAATGCATCTTATATCAGTCCATGAAACGTAAATGATACATTTCTTTCATTTATTATTATTACATATTAGCTATAATTTATTATACCATTTCATTAGATGAAACATATGGAAGTTGAAATATTCATATGATGAATGTCTATTGTTTGAAGAATTCATTCATATATTTTAATTCGTGATTTAATGAAATTACATTTATGTATTTCAGTGCATTTCCTATTTAATTTATTTCCATTTTATTTCTAGAAGATATCCTTCTTCTTCTTCCGTTTCATGTCTATATTCTAATACACTATATGATAAAAGAGAATCCTACTTGTATAAACTATGATTCATTTGATCCTTGGATACCTATAGAGGTGGGATGCTTATTTTATCAATTTATTGATCTTTATTCAAACTCATTAAATAATGATCAAAATGGATGAGAAGTTCTTTGGTTTAATGTAACATTGAAATTTTTTTTTATTTTTTTTATTTTTATATTATCTTGCAAGGAGATACTCATAGAAGGGGTTTTAATCCCTTCCACTAGATCTGATAAATGTCCTCACATTATAAAAGACACCTTAATAAAGAAAATAAAAATCATAAATATCTAGTGATTCATGTGATGCATGAATCTCTAAAAATTATAAATACTTCATTAATTAGTTTAAAATGTGAATAAAAATCTCAAACAGTATAGAGTAAGAAGAAAGAGATGGGTGTACTGAATATATGTTAAGATTTAAATTGTTTTCCTACCAAGAAAAGATTCCAAGATTAAGAAGAGAGTATAATTGTTTTAGAAACAGAATATAATTTAAGAAATCATAGAGAGTGACCATATAGAATAGATAAAAATTTTCATGGTGAAAATCACAATATTGGAAACTTTTAATGAAAAAATGTTTGACAAGGAAAAATAAAATCATTAGGATTAATATAGGTTCCTTAATGAATAAAGAACCACAAATACCATGAGATAATATTATGATAGAGTTGTATAGATTCCGGATTACTCATTCAAGGATTATGAAAAATTAAATCCCAAAATAATGATATGAAGTATTTATAAATGATCAGGTGATACTGTATAAGGCCCCAACCTTAAACCTTACTTAATCTTGAGTTATTACAAGATTACACATTGAGAATATTTTTAGTTTTAGAGTTTTAGAGAATTAGATCATGAAACTTGCATTACATTACACATTTAAACAAAGTGGTTACATAAAAGAAAATATTCATTCTTCCCATCAACGGAAACATATTTAAAATAAAACATGGATACTTTCTTGACACATCCTTGAAACTATCATCACATCATATACCTTTCCCTTAACCTGTGAAAAACATTTCAAAAACTTGGGATGAGCATAAAAAGCTCAGTAAGGGTTATAAAAATATGGAAAGTAAACATGAGTTCATATATACATAAGAATGAAATCATACTTTACCCATAAAACATAGACACTTTAACATACCTCATCAAATCATGAATAAATCATAGAAATCATAAGACATAAAGGTAACTTGAGGCATTCATAACATTCTTACGTAGGAAGTAACCCTCTTGGTTATGTTTGGAATACCCATCATAGTATATTCCCTAAATCTCTTCGGAGAAACCTTAACGTCTCACTCCTTCGCGTTACCCAATGCATTGGAGAGCTATATCGGGCTCACCCGCCCTTAGTTTATCACGGAACCACCCGTCTTCATAATAATACCCAAGAACCTCAACATAATCGTATCACATAAAACATGCATAAAAGAAACATAACATTTCCACCTTTCAATCACAAGATATCAAGACAACACATTGATATAAAAACATTATGAAAACCATTTTCAATACCAAAATAAAAGAAAAGTAAAACATGCTATTTATTTTTCTTTTATAAAAAAGGTATGGCTTGTAGAGGAAGCCGAAACTCAAATAATGGTCACGGCGGCGGAGAAGTCGTTGTCGCCGCATACGTACGACAAAAACATTCCCTTTTGTCATTTAGTAAAACGCTACGTATAAAAAAAAGATTCCTTTTGAATAAACATAAAATTAAAAGGGGTTTATACACCGTATAAAAGAAGGTTGTGTATAAAACAAAATATTCCACAATGAAAGGAGATTGAGACGAAGTCCCATACAAAGACGGTATCCTTGGTTTAAGGATAAATCAATTACATAATTATGTGTGACAAATGAATACACCAAATATAAGTGGATATTAAGTTCAAAATAATCAAAGGTCATTCACACATATTCAAAGGATGAAATATTCAATAACTACATGTTGAATCCAAAGAAATCGAAATTGGGTTTAAGAAGTTCCCTTGACAGCCTAACTGCGTCACATCAAAATGAGTTGATGAGAGATAAAAAAAAGTATCTCATCACTTGGACATAAAATTTAAATCAATAAGGATATATGAGAACATATCCCAACATAAAAATATGTAAATTAAAAGACCCAACAAAATAAGTCTTTTAAAAAAAGGAGGGTGATAGGTTCCCTTACCGACATGGGTATCTTTCAAAACATACACCTCGTGAAAGAAGGACAATACAACATTGATGTAAATACTCATAAAATAAAGTATATTACACAATGAGTAAAATAATGGGTAGTACATACACCACTCAATGGAAATTATGGAAAATGTAGCATAAATCTCAAGGGAATAAAAGTGAGATGAAAAATCCCTTACGAAAACTCAACAGCCTAACGACGCCACTTAAGACTTCCAAAATGGATTGATGAGAGAGAATAGGGTCTCTCATCATATTAAAATAAAAATTAAAGTAATATTAATATAAAATAACATCCCAATAACAAGAAAGATGAGCTTTAAAAGGAATGACATAAAAGAGTGTACTTAAAAAGAAAGAGAGGTGTAGGATCCCTTACCTCGGGTCCGACTTGACTCAATCATTCTTTAACGTCCTGAATAATAAACTTGAGTTAATTTAAACTTTATTAAGAACCTTTTTCTAGTTCATTATTCCTTTTAGATCACTTATTTCCATGTTATAAACATTATGTAATCATTTAAATTAATAATGTTTGTTTTGTCGATATTTGGTTCTTAAGTCGAAAGTGGACTTCTTAAAATTACATGTTGTTCGTGTGGTCAAATGTTCATTATATCCAGAATTATATTCAGGATTTGGATATCATATATATCATATATATCCAGAATATACTTGTATTTATAATATTACATTATTCATTTAGAGGTAAGAAATGAAATGCACCGTTCATGGAGACGGTAAGCCGTACGTACGCATGAAGGCTACTTTCATTTCTATTTCGTATTTTATAGAATGGAATCATAATGATATAAAGGTATATTATAATTCCAGTATAATATCATATATAATATCATAGTTCCATATTTTATACGTACCACATATGGTATTTAACGAATCAACTCACTTTGAGGGGGCGGTAGTCCGCACTTCCTTAAATGAAGATATCGCGTTTACCCATAATGGAAACCATAAAGGTATACCCAAAATGAAAAATACATAAGCTTTAGGAAAAATTAAACATATTATATATCATATATAAATATAGTGACATCTTAATGGCCACCTTGGAAGGTGTTAAAAGAATGTTGAACAATCATCGTTTCGGGAGGCATAAATTCGCCATCCACAGAAAGAGTATGTTCGTTAACCATTAGATGTAGGTGTGTGTAAGTGTAGCTCGAATCCTTATTAAAAAAACATCCTGGTATATTGAGGATACTGGAGTTGTTACAATAGAAAATAATAAAAAGAGTTTAGGGGGTTGGAGAAGCAAAATAAAACAAAAGGACTCAAAAGAAGACATTACCTTAAAATCGGGTAACTCCCTTTGGTTTGAGCTCAAAGGCTTCCTTGGGAAGACTTCTTCCCAAAGTGAGGCTTCAAGGAGTAATATAGGGATGTGGAGAGACAGAATGGGTAGGGTTTGGCTGAGCCAAAGGCTTTGGGAGTGTGGGTAAGGAGGTAGAGGCGGGGGCCTTTTATAAGAGGAGAGGAGGGGCACTCTTGGAAAGTAAAGATAAGTTACTTTATTTTAAAATGATTTTCGGATTCAAAAGGTCCCACATTGATATAATTCGAGGATAAGGTGATAAGGGTTCTAAATCCACTCATACAATTGGTTTTGGCCATGTGTAGGTCTTAGATTTTACATTATCTTTCCATTTTATTTAAATCGTTAAATAATGAGGTCATCGCTGCATCACCATGATGTCATAAATAATTTAATTTATGTAATGTCTAAAAATTATAAAAAAAATACTATGATGTAGGAAATACTTTTCTCTTTCTAATGAATATTTATAGGCAAAAATATGACTTTTATAACCCCATGTAAAAATTGTTTTAGTAAAATAACTCATGTTGGTGTCATTTTTTACTTTAACATTAAATAAAAAGTTGTTTATGTCATTTCCCAACCAAAGTGGCTCCATGGAGTCCCCAAGTTGACCCATGGATTATCTTGGTCGGGAATGACACATCCAATGAGGGTAGGACATGTGTCTAGGTCATTTCATTTTATTAAAACATTATTCTTACGATAAACTACACTAATTACCTCTAATCGCGATTAAAAACTTAATAAGTTACTATTCACCAAAAAAATTTTTTTATCCCATTGAACCACATTTTACTTTTTAATGACAACCATGTATGTCAGATTTTTGAAATTCAAAACACAAAGATGGAAAAATTTCATTTAAACGGAAAAAGCAGTTTTTATAAGTACCACTTAGTGGTTTCACTATTCATCAAAAATTGAAGTTTTTCAGAAAAATCCCAAAAATTCACCCTAAGCTATATTTGATATTAAGAATTAAAAAATGAAGTATATTTTAAAAAATTCAAAACATATAAGTCACATTAATTAATTTAATAATTTATACCCGCTGTCAGAGCAAATAGCGTGTTTTTATGAAACAATAAGTATCAAAAGATTGACACTAGTTTAAGTCTGATTTCAAAGTGAAATTAATTCCAACGACCACTATTGGATTTAATGGTAAAAATATATTCTAATTTCACTTTAAAACCAATTTAAAAGATAATCTAATCATAGAAATAAATTATATTAAAAAAAGGTTTTGAATTAAAATACAACATTTTACACTATTTATTAAAAAATAAACTTTATCGGAAAGATACCAAAAATTTACACAAAGTAAATTTTGATGTCCCAATTCTTAAGAAGTGTTTTATTTGGTCCAGTAGAATTTATAAGAGTGAAAAAAACTATATTTAATGACGGTTCGTCATCAAAAGGCGATAAGTGAACTTTAGTGAAAACTAGGGCATATACGCCTAAAATTGAATTCTTTCCATATTTTAGGACTTTATCTTTTAATGGATATATGTAAAAACATTTAAAAAAATATATTATAATATTTTAGTTATTTCTATCCATTCCCGCCAATACAACGGCTACATGTTAACTACCATTTAAAATAATATTTTTTTTTTTTATTAGAGTGCAACGTAAGATTCCCAAGAAACTCGTTGTTGCGTATTGGGTACGCCATTGAGCATAACATCCCATTTAAATTCATATTAATATTTTATTCAAAAATATGGATAAATATGAAAATTTCATATTCTTTATTTACCTGGGGTGTTACATCCTTCCCCCCTTTTGGGAATTGCGTCCTCATAATTTTTAAAATTGAGCTTGAAAATATCCTTGAAAGTCCCACATCGAAACAAGAGTCGGTAAAACAATCACTTTAAAATAAAGGAAGATAAGTACAGAGGTCACCCGAGTTAACCCATATGTAGAAAAACATGGACATGGAAGAAAAAGAAAAGGTTCATGTTCTTGAGGGAGAGTGATGGTAAACATGTCTAAGAGAAAGTTAACCATAAGAAAATCACAAACTTGTGATGGGTTAAACGGTATTCGATTCCCCAGTAAGAAAAGTTAATAGACAAAATTTTTGTTTTAAGTTAATTTTTGTTGAAGAATTTATTCATAAGGAAACATAATCACTTAGCATGTTGACTTTCAACTTTTACTAGATTCCTTAGTCAAACTCATATTTTTTTCCAACAGACGAGTATTTAGGGAGACTTGTTCACATTAGGAGTACTATAATCAACTTCTAGAGAATCACCTAATCCACCAAAGAGAACTATATACATCCCATGTCTTTAGGCTTTAACCAAAACCAAAACCAAAAAGGTTAGTACAAGGTTAGATAATCCAGAAAAGGATAACCCATTAAAAAGAAAATCTATGCTTAATCTCCAAAATTTGTCCAACAAAACCCAAAGTTCAACGAGGACCATCCGATAAACAATTTTTCCATAAAATTACTCAAAGTAAACCAATCTAAGATTGAAACCCAAATATTTGAATGATTTAGTCACATAGTCTTCCAAGTTAAATCGTAACATTTATCTCCAAACAACATCAGTTGCTCCTAAAGTCTCGTATTGAAAAGTAATTAACCTAATCACATATCCTCCATGATAGGTTAATCATTTTCATAAATAAACAAAAATCAACTTACTCTTAATTCATAAAATCATATAACTAAAAAAAATCAGTAAAACTAACCAGGGACTTTACGTAGTCCAGTGGTAGGCGATAAATACCAGTCGCACTTCGGTTGTGGGTTCGATTCCCGCAGCTTTGTCCGACGCGACGGGTTGTCACACGGTCTGCGTGTTGTCCTTTTTCCAAAACTATATAATTCTTAAATCATTCCCCAAAAAGAGATAAAATCATCAAAAATGATCATAACATATTTTAACCTCAAGTTTATCTCATGCCTTTCATTTTCCAGCATATCATATAATAACCCATAATCACCTCAAAAGTAAGGATCATATAAACTCTAATGTTTACCTTTATAATTATTACCTGAACTTCCACATCGATTGGTCAACTCGTACATGATGCATTACAGAACATACCAAGGTTCAAGTGGTTGATCATGACTCCTTGATATTTGGTTTAGAACAACCATGAGTTTCCTCATTGAATCCTCCATTTTATCTAGTATCTTAATCAGAGAACCACCACAGTTTCCTTCAAACCTGTTGTCTCTTTGGTGCCTTCTAGATCCATCCGTTCACTAAAAAAAGAAATGTCAGTGTGAGTATATCATCAAAAACATCATGTACTAATGAGGAAGGTAAACACTAAGATATACTTACTCATTCACTTTATCTAAAACTAGGACTCTTTCTGAAATCCTAACCATTACGGTAATGTCACTTATGCTTAAAGAATAACCTATCCTCTAAAGTTATCTAAACCGACCTCTGATACCAAATATAAGGCCCCAGCCTTAAACCTTACTTAATCTTGAGTTATTACAAGATTACACATTGAGGATCTTTTTAGGTTTAGAGTTTTAGAGAATTAGAACATGAAACTTGCATTACATTCCACATTTAAACAAAGTGGTTACATAAAAGACAATATTCATTCTTCCCATCAACGGAAACATATTTAAAATAAAACACGGATTCATTCTTGACTCATCCTTGACACTATCATCACATCATGTACCTTTCCCTTGACCTGTGAAAAACATTTCAAAAACTTGGGATGAGCATAAAAAGCTCAGTAAGGGTTATAAAAATACGGAAAGTAAACATGAGTTCATATATACATTAGAATGAAATCACACTTTACCCATAAAACATAGGCACTTTAACATACCTCATCAAACCATGAATAAATCATAGAAATCATAAGACATAAAGGTAACTTGAGGCATTCATAACATTCTTACGTAGGAAGTAACCCTCTTGGTTATGTTTTGAATACCCATCACAGTATATTCCCTAAATCTCTTCGGAGAAACCTTAATGTTTTACTCCTTCATGTTACCCAATGAATTGGAGAGCTATATCGGGCTCACCCTCCCTTAGTTTATCACGGAACCACCAGTCTTCATAATAATTCCCAAGAACCTCAACATAATCGTATCACATAAAACATGCATAAAAGAAACATAACATTTCCACCTTTCAATCACAAGATATCAATACAACACATTGATATAAAAAAATTATGAAAATTTTTTTCAATACCAAAATAAAAGAAAAGTAAAACATGGTATTTATTTTTCTTTTATAAAAAAGGTATGGCTTGTAGAGGAAGCTGAAACTCAAATAATGGTCACGGCGGCGGAGAAGTCGTTGTCGCCGCACACGTACGACAAAAACATTCCCTTTTGTCGTTTAGTAAAACGCTACGTGTAAAAAAAAGATTCCTTTTGAATAAACGTAAAAGTCAAAGGGGTTTATACACCGTATAAAAGAAGGTTGTGTATAAAACAAAATATGCCTCAATGAAAGGAGATTGAGACGAAGTCCCATTCAAAGACGGTATCCTTGGTTTAAGGATAAATCAATTACATAATTATGTGTGACAAAAGAATACACCAAATATAAGTGGATATTAAGTGTAAAATAATCAAAGGTCATTCACACATATTCAAAGGATGACATATTCAATAACTACATGTTGAACCCAAAGAAATTGAAATTGGGTTAAGAAGTTCCCTTGACAGCCTAACGACGTCACATAAAAATGAGTTGATGAGAGATAAAAAGAAGTATCTCATCACTTGGACATAAAATTTAAATCAATAAGGATATATGAGAACATATCCCAACATAAAAATATGTAAATTAAAAGACCCAACAAAAGAAGTCTTTTAAAAAAAGGATGGTGAAAGGTTCCCTTACCGACATTGGTATCTTTCGAAACATACACCTCGTGAAAGAAGGACAATACAACATTGATGTAAATACTCATAAAATAAAGTATATTACACAATGAGTAAAATAATGGGCAGTACATACACCACTCAATGGAAATTATGGCAAATGTAGCATAAATCTCACGGGAATAAAAGTGAGATGAAAAATCCCTTACGAAAACTCAACAGCCTAACGACGCCACTTAAGACTTCCAAAATGGATTGATGAGAGAGAATAGGGTCTCTCATCATATTAACATAAAAATTACAGTAAGATTAATATAAAAGAACATCCCAATAACAAGAAAGATGAGCTTTAAAAGGAATGACATAAAAGAGTGTACTTAAAAAGAAAGAGAGGAGTAGGATCCCTTACCTCGGGTCCGACTTGACTCGATCATTCTTTAACATCCTGAATAATAAACTTGAGTTAATTTAAACTTTATTAAGAACCTTTTTCTGGTTCATTATTCCTTTTATATCACTTATTTCCATGTTATAAACATTATGTAATCATTTAAGTTAATAATGTTTGTTTTGTTGATATTTGGTTCTTAAGTCAAAAGTGGACTTCTTACAATTACATGTTGTTTGTGTGGTCAAATGTTCATTATATCCAGAATTATATTCAGGATTTTGATATCATATATATCATATATATCCAGAATATACATGTATTTATAATATTACATTATTCATTTAGAGGTAAGAAATGAAATGCACCGTTCATGGAGACGGTAAGCCGTACGTACGCATGAACGCTACTTTCATTTCTATTTCGTATTTTATAGAATGGAATCATAATGATACAAAGGTATATTATAATTCCAGTATAATATCATATATAATATCATAGTTCCATCCTTTATACGTCCCACATATGTTATTTAACGAATCAACTCACTTTGAGGGGGAGGTAGTCCGCACTTCCTTAAATGAAGATATCGCGTTTACCCATAATGGAAACCATAAAGGTATACCCAAAATGAAAAATACATAAGCTTAAGGAAAACTTAAACATATTATATATCATATATAAATATAGTGACATCTTAATGGCCACCTTGGAAGGTTTTAAATGAATGTTTAACAATCATCGTTTCGGGAGGCATAAATTCACCATCCACGGAAACAATATGTTCGTTAACCATTAGATGTAGGTGTGTGTAAGTGTAGCTCTAATACTTATTATAAAAACATCCTAGTATATTGAGGATACTGGATTTGTTACAAAAGAAAATAATAAAAAGAGTTTAGTGGGTTGGAGAAGCAAAATAAAACAAAAGGACTCAAAAGAAGACATTACCTTAAAATCGGGTAACTCCCTTTGGTTTGAGCTCAAAGGCTTCCTTGGGAAGACTTCTTCCCAAAGTGAGGCTTCAAGGAGTAAGATAGGGATGTGGAGAGACAGAATGGGCAGGGTTTGGCCGATCCAAAGGATTTGGGAGTGTGGGTAAGGAGGTAGAGGTGGGGGCCTTTTATAAGAGGAGAGGAGGGGCACTCTTGGAAAGTAAAGATAAGTTACTTTATTTTAAAATGATTTTCGGATTCAAAAGGTCCCACATTGATATAATTCGAGGATAAGGTGATAAGGGTTCTAAATCCACTCATACAATTGGTTTTGGCCATGTGTAGGTCTTAGATTTTACATTATCTTTCCATTTTATTTAAATCGTTAAATAATGAGGTCATCGCTGCATCATCATGATGTCATAAATAATTTAATTTATTTAATGTCTAAAAATTATTAAAAAAATACTATGATGTAGGAAATATTTTTATATTTCTAATTAATATTTATAGTCAAAAATATGACTTGCACAACCCCATGTAAAAATTGTTTTAGTAAAATAACTCATGTTGGTGTCATTTTTACTTTAACATTAAATAAAAAGCTATTTATGTCATTTCCAACCAAAGTGGCTCCATGGGGTCCCCAATTTGACACATGGATTGTCTTGGCCGGCCATGAAAAATAAATTGAGGGTAGGACATGTTTCTAGGTCATTTCATTTTATTAAAACATTATTCTTACCATAAACTACACTAATTACCTCTAATCGTGATTAAAAACTTAATAAGTTACTATTCACCAAAAAATTATTTTTATCCCATTGAACCACATTTTACTACTTAATGACAACCATGTATGTCGGATTTTTGAAATTCAAAACACAAATATGGAAGAATTTCATTTAAACGGAAAAATCAGTTTTTATAAGTACCACTTAGTGGTTTCACTATTCATCAAAAATTGAAGTTTTTCAGAAAAATCCCAAAAATTCACCCTAAGCTATATTTGATATTTCGAATTCAAAAATGAAGTCTATTTTAAAAAATTCAAAACATATAAGTCACATTAATTAATTTAATAATTAATTCCCGCTGTCAGAGCAAATAGCGTGTTTTTATGAAACAATAAGTATCAAAAGATTGACACTAGTTTAAGTCTGATTTCAAAGTGAAATTAATTTCAACGACCACTATTGGATTTAATGGTAAAAATATATTCTAATTTCAATTTAAAACCAATTCAAAAGATAATATAATCATATAAATAAATTATATTAAAAAGAGGTTTTGAATTAAAATACAACATTTTACACTATTCATTAAAAAATAAACTTTATCGGAAAGATACCAAAAATTAACACAAAGTAAATTTTGATGTCCCAATTATTAAGAAGTGTTTTATTTGGTCCAGTAGAATGTATAAGAGTGAACAAAACTATATTTACTGACAGTTCGCCATCAAAAGGCGATAAGTGAACCTTTAGTGAAAACTAGGGCATATACGCCTAAAATTGAATTATTTCCGTATTTTAATCCTTTATCTTTTATTGGATATATGTAAAAACATATAAAAACATATATAATAATATTTTAGTTTTTTCTATCCATTCCCACCAATACAATGGCTACATGTTAACTACCATTTAAAATAATATTATTTTATTATTAGAGTGCAACGTAAGATTCCCAAGAAACACGTTGTTGCGTATTGGGTACGCCATCGAGCATAGCATCCCCTTTAAAGTCATATTAATATTTTATTCACAAATATGGATAAATATGAAAATGTCATATTCTTTATTTACCAGGGGTGTTACATACTGAATCTATTTACTTCAGTTATACAGATTTTTAAAAATAATATGGAGATGTTTAGGATGAATAATTTTATAAAATATTTCCACTTATAATAAAGATATATAAAGGTGAGTTGCGAAAGAAATAATACAAAAGAAAATAGAAAATTAATTGCGAGATGATTCCTAGATTATATGAATATTTTTATAAATAATATCATTAATATATATAAATACTATCTTTAAAGGGATATTTCGAGTGTTGGGGAGGTTTTTGACACAAATCCTATGATTTATGATATATTTTTTCATTTCTATGAAACCAACATGAATCAAGGGGGAGAAAACCTGAGAATAAAATTAGTAGTTATATTAAAATAAGAAATACTCCTAAAAAGTATGAGTTTGAAGCTTAAAAAATGACACAACTAAAATCATAGGTGGTTGAAGCTAAGAAAAACCAAAAATTGATGAGGATATATGATCAATCTAGTCAATGGTATTCTTGTCTAAATATGAAGGTGAATAAAGAACAAGGACTTTTTCGTGCTAAAAACAAAAAAGAAAAATAACAAGGGAATGTGTAATGTAATAAGAATGAGAAAACTATAAAGGGTTTAGAAGATGGTTTATTAGTTCTACCAACCATGACCATGCTGATAAAATTTTAAAAACAAATATCTTTGAAATAATGTGATTTTATTTCTCACAAAAAGTAGATTATTAATAAAAAAGAGAACACCATAAATAATTTAAAGTCTCTTGACCTAAAATTTAATGGAGGAGGAACAAACAGCTTATCAAGAGAAAAAAATAAAAAGGATGAAGGAACCTGGATTAGTGGTAACTCTTATCCTTACACTTATAATAAATCAAGATGAAGACCCCTCCATATTCCATTTTATATGTGTTTGAAATAATATATAGATAATTTAAGGAATTCATGAATAACGGAAGATGAATGTGGTTATTATCACTAGGAAGAAATAATACGTTGCACCTCATGGTGTTAAGTTGAAATTCATGGTGTTTTTAAACTAATATGAGGAATTAAAAGTGATTTCATCCCTAAAAATGAGTAAACATGAAGTTACATATTAAAAATGTCAAACTACATGGAATTTTTAATTCTATAAAACCTAATAAAAATTGATAGAGGTATTTCGATCACACTTCTCAAATATATATTTAAGCATGATTATAAAGTGGGAGTGTTGATTAAGGTGTTTGGTAAGATAATGAAAGATTATTATGTCTTACTCTTATACCTTTTTAGTGAAATTTCTATGTTGAGTGAATGATATGTAATTTTTGAGAAATATATAGAATAGACTTTACAATGAAATTTTTGGATATTGAATCACATATTGATTTATTAATGGATGGTTTAAATGAAATTAAAATGTATTTATTTTTTACACTGGGTTTATAAACATAGAGTTAACAAACTATAGGATATTATCTAACTTTTTTGTGGTATAATACTTATCTCATAAGTGAATCAAGCTTGAATTCAAATGTACTGAGGGAGAAGAAATTTCTATAGATAACCCTTTTCTAAAGAGGGATAATTTTTAAATGAGTGATTTGTAAACCATACATTCCCATCTAATTTATTTACAATATGGGGGAGAATAAAAATAGTTGGATCACATATATTGATATGGAATATTTCTAGTGTTACTAAAAAATACAAATAGGGGTATTCATGTTCCCATGAATTAAGCTTTTATTTTTTTTCAAGAAGATAGTTTGTTTTCATAATGAATCTACAAATATGGGTGTAGTGTTTTTGTCACGACCCGCCCTCGGGGTCCGTGCCGTGACTACCCTAAGCCCTCCTTCCATAGGCCAGGGGCTGGCGACTAGCACCAAGGCATAAATCCCGGTATACAGGGAAGGAATTGCCTTTGTAAAGTAAACAAACACCACAGAGTAAGCAAGCGGAAAGTAAACACTAAGCAAAAGCAGAGTACAACTGAAAGTGCGGAAAAGTAAATGGGCCAGTATACAAACCCAAACTGAAAGTAAAGTACAACTCGAAAGGTAAAACAACAACTGAAAAGTAAAAGCCACTACACCGAGCTGTCCACTGGAAATCCCACCTGAAGGGTGGGTACATATAGCTCCACTGCTCCACGGGTCCCGCCATCCGCTCCGAGCATGTCCCGCCCAGTGGTCCACCTCCAGGTACCATCCTGCTCTGCAAGCCTCAGCTAAGATCAACGCTGTCCGTCGTCTGCAACCAACACAACGTAGTGCGGGCAAAGCCCATGCAGGGGTGAGTATAAGCTACTCAGTAGGGACCCCGAGACCCCTGAAGGTCTCTCAAATCCACAAAGGATAAACCACGAAGAAAGGTACAATCACGAAGTAACAACCGACACTGCTTAGGTATATGCCCATACATATACCTAAGTCATCAATTTCAAATACGCTCCAACCTCCGAGCCCAAGTACAACTCAGTCCACACAGGAAAGTAAACGTATTCCACACAGGAAAGCAAAACGTAATCCACACAGGATAGCACCACACAATCCACACAGCAAAGCAACAGGATTCAGCTCACACAGGAATACTTCTTCGAAAGACGATAAAGATGATCTCTGATCCATCTAAGTCGTCGGACCCACGAAGGATCGATAGGTAACTAACCCCCGCAAAGGACCCACACAGGATCGGGCCCACATAGGACCTGTAGGCGCTGGTTCACACAGGACCGCTGAGCGCAAAGACCCACACAGGATCGGGCCCACACAGGACCTGTAGCACTGATCCACGTAGGATCGCTGAGTGCTGTAGTCGTCGTCGTCAAATCCACACAGGATCTCTGTACTGTCGTCGTCACAGTCATAGTAGCAGTAGCAGTAGTAGCAGTCACAGTAACAGTCGCAGCCAGTACTAGGGTTCCCGCACACAGCAAGCTCGTTCGGAGGGTCCGCTCCACGAGCCGAGAGGCTGATACATCAACTGTCACAAAGTCCAGAGTTGATGTATCCAAAAGTTCCGTATCGTCAACAGGAACTCAACGCAACAGACGGCGCGTCGATCGGACGCCCGGTCTGAGAGTTATTGGCATTTTCGTCCCCGGGGCCCGATTGATTTTTAAGCCAAAACCAACCCGAACGTACTCCACCTGTGTCCAAACCTCGGGCGGAGTATGCCAAAAGATCCGTCTCACTAAGAGGAACTCAACAAAGCTGACGGCACGTCAAACGGACGTCCGTAGCTCAAGATATGAGTGTTTCCGCTCCGAAGGTCCGGTTGGTTTCGTGTACGAACCAACCCGGCTGAACTCAAAGTAATCCGAAACTTTGAGTGCGATATACTGAATCGACCATCTCGATCCAAGGATCGCGTAGCCACTGACGGTTCGTCAATTGAAGGTCTGTGGATCAAGTTATGGCCAAAAGACTGAAGACGACATGAAAACGGGGGGTTCGGGTCCGGGCCGACCCGGCCCGACACCCCCCCCCCCCTGAGTCGACCCGAACCGGCCCGGCCGGCGGCGGACCGGCGCGGCGGCGCGGACCGGCACGGCCTGGCGCCGCTGGGGTCATGCGCGGGGGGCATGGCCCCCGCATCCTGCTGGCGGCGCGGCTTTTAGCCGCACCATTTTGTGAACCGGCCCCCCTTCGAGGGGGCCTACTTGAGGGAAACCGGGGGGCCGCCTGCCCCCCCTCAATGAAACCGCCCCCCAATTAAATGGGGGGGGGTCTTTTGAGCGCTGGCCGGGCGAATTAAATTCCCCCGGCCTTTGACCTTCCGGCCGGCCACCTGGCCGGTCGGTTTTTCTCCAAGGGGACCGGCAAACCGGTCCCCTTTTTCCGGCTTCCGACGCCGGCGGCCCGGCCGCCGGTCTTCTCGTCCCACCGCGGCCCGGAACCGGCCGCGGTGTTCGTCGTCCGGCGCGGTGCGACGGCACCGCTCCCCTCCGCCGTGCCTTTGATTCCCTTCGACGTGGCGCGACGGCATCGCGTTCTTGATGATCCTTCCACGGCGCGACGCGACGGCGCCGCGCAATATAAGTGTGCGAATATCCGCGTGGTGCGACGGCACCACGCCATCTTGTTTCATCCGCAAGATAAATCAACAAGAACAAAGGACGGGGTTCGGCCGTGTTTATGCGGTCCGGCCCCCTCACGTTAAATGATAACACATATTTAAATATCCTCACGTTAGTCATGCCAGAACCATGAACAAGAATAAATAAATAAACAATTAACAACAACCCCTACCTTGGGTTCAAGTTCGAAGATCGTCAACGACCTGCGGAAGACAACGTCGCGGAGGTCGGGCATCGCGGTAGTCGTTCGTCAAATCCGATGACGAAGAGGTACGTCCGAAGAGGTACGTCGTTGGCGAATCTTTGTATGCCGACGAAGGAAGTCCGAGGAGGAAGCGGCGTTCCCTTTCGTTGACACGGAAGACGAAGAAGAGAGGAGCGGCGTTCTTCGTCGAAGCTTGAGCGTTCTTCGTCAAAGCTTGAGCGTTCTTCGTCAAAGTTTGAAGAAGAAGGAGAAGAACCCAAAAAGCTCTCAAGATGGCTAAACAATTCTAACCAAATAAAATAAGATAGAGTCTTATTTTATTCACAAACTTAACAAATTGAATTTCAAAGGTTTGAAATTCAAATAAGATAACTCCAAAATTAAATGACAAGTTGTCATGTCATTTAAAGAGGGGTTAAAGGGAGTTTGAGAGAAGATGGAATGTTAGGTTCGTGTGGGCCCCACCACACTTAATCCTCTCAAGGGAGGTTAAGTGGGCGTGGGTCCCACCCCTAACTTCCTTTGAGAGAAGTTAACCAACAAAAGTAAAATAAAAAGTGTTCCACATTTTTATTCAACTTTTTATAATTCTCCCCAAAACTAACTTTCGTCCCGAAATAAACGCAACTTCGGAAAAGGTCTCCTTAAGTGAATATCGGCGTTGCGAGTTCGTCGGTGTCCTCAGATTTCAATTCCGAGCACCGGATCAAAAGTTATAAATTCCCGCTTGTTCGTTCACTGAACGTACCCGAGCCAAACTTCGGAAATTGATTCCGGTCACACCGGGCCTCGGAATCAGGTTCCGTCAGAAACCGCGCTCTTGTAAAATTCCAAAGAAAATTAAGAAAAAAATTCCCTTTAATTTTACGGGTCTTTACAGTTTTGTAGACTATGAAGGATATTATTCCATTGTACATGAAAAAGTAAATATAATACAGTTTTAGGTGATACTGGAAGAGATTGATAATTAATATAAAATAATCCCTTTAATTGTGATTATTGTATGTACTGATCTTCACGGAATAACATAGAAATTTTTGATGGCGGTATTATAGTGAATGAAGGCTTTTAATTAATGATTTTTATATCTCATATATCAATGAACATTTGTTAAGTCTTAAATATATATAAATATATGAGGGTAGATGAGTTTGAGTAAATAATATAATTTTTATTTATTTATCATGTTAATGAATATGGGACATGATTTATCGGTTTTGCAATTATTATAATAATTCTAAAAATTATTAGGAGCTATTATGAAGAGGTTTTGGATTAATGAGAGGTCATATAGATTATTTGAAGATGTTTGGGATTGATTTGGGTAAATTATGGAATTATATTTTGTGATTTTGGATTCATGAAAATAATAAAGGGGAATTCATCTATGTAGGCCACCTATAAGATATTTTATCTACATGGTGGTGAAGTGGCCAACTTATAAGAAGATACAGTTCTATGAATGAAAATGTTCAAGGGGGATTTATCTACATGATAATCCTATAAGTAAATTATCCTACGAGAACCTCTATATATGTAAATTTAGTAATATAGCTATAAATTCATCCCCACATAAGAAAAATGAGTTATGTGGAGGTAAATTGAGACTCACATGAGTAAATTTAGTTATAAAGATTAAAGACTATGTAAATTTCACCAGGACCTATGTAATGGTAACATAGAGAGTTTGACTTTTGGGTAGAGGTTTTATGGACTTCTTTGAATGAAATACAATGATATCTATATAATGATTAAGGATTATTTTGGCATATGTGTTGGTAATACTAAAAACTAAATGTTCTGTAAATTTTTTTGGGTTGATAGTATTAATTTTTGATGAATAAATGAAAATAAATTAGATAATGATTTGGAATGACATTCATGGATCAAAAAATTATGATAAAACATGTGATCATGATCCAATATATTATCAAATGTGAACTACCTAAGGATATAATTGGGTATATAGATGACTTTTCCATGCAGAAAATAGAGTTGTAGCATTATAGTGGATGAATCCATACATAAGTGGATATATATCAAATTTTCTTAAATTTTATGGGATTCATGAAGTTTATAAAAAGGAAACATGAGGATGAATAATAAGTTTAAAATTTAATAAACCATGGATATTAAATGTCGATATGATAGGACATGTTTTTCGGCCTATTTTAATGAATTGTGTATATCAAGGAAGTTGAATCAAATGAAAATAGATGATTATGGATAATCTGATAGATATATACTATTTTTATAATTTTGTTTCTATAAAGGTATTATAGGGATAAAAATTTTAATAATATTTTATCAACTTGAAAAGATCTATAATTTTAAAATATAATATCACATGTGGGTGAAAAAAATTGAGTTTCCATTATTTTAAATGGGAATGATATTTATGTACTATTTAATGAATATTATTACAAGAGATGAATATACTAATAGAGTGAACAAGAGAGATACCCTAATATAACTCTATAAAATATAATACTTATGATCATTTAAGGATAGAGCCTAGCTTATACAAGAGAAGCTTTATATCAAAGAAGGAGAAGGAGACAACCCTTACATCTTTTTGTTGAAGATAAAAGTAAGCAAGAAGGATGAACCAATATATTCTACGTTTGATATCACTATATTGATAGAATATTGTATTAGAAAGACCAAATATCCATACACCATCATTAGAGGGTCTAGTAACATGGGAATGATGGTGAAAAATTTCAACACACAAGCTATATCAAAATAGTTTTGGTTCAATTCCTATTTGAGGTGGAGATTTGGGGGAACCTTGAAGAACTGTTGAGATGTTGTATAAAGAACCCACCAAGAGGTGAACATATTTCTTTCAAAATATATCTCCAACTGGTGATATTATAGTATAAATAACCCACCATGAATTAGATTTTATGAACACTTCATTACCAGAAAATTTAGGAGAGTATGAGGTGAGTATTTTAGGATATTACTCATCAAACTTGTCCGAAGGTAACTTTTACATTGTACTGATGTGATTCATAGTGGTGAAACCAGGTATTATAACATCAATCAATCCTTAAATGGAGAATGATTTCAATGTCAATCCTTGTTAATTCTTATGAATTATGCCTTTTAGATTATACATACTTGAGTAAGGATGAGTGAAAATAAGGAGATAGTATCGATTCTTTAACTAGCTATAGATTTTTAATTAAGAATTCATATTTAAAAAAATGAAAGAGATCGCTAATTCAAACCTTCCCCCTCTTAATGATCATAAAGATATAGGCACTATAGTATAATAAATAAATATATATGGGTGAGTGATATGATTTATCACCATTGATCATGAAATTTTAATGAAAAATATCCCACTAAAATGATTAACCCTTAAATAATATAAATTTAGTTATCAAAGATCCATGTTTCATCATGACTAACACTAGGTATCATGTAAATTGAAAAATTACACTTTTTTCAAGGAATAATACAAATCATAATAGTTGTTATTCTTGGATAATCTTGTGGGTAAATATTTACCCATTATATCATATTGATAAACTGAACTCTATCACTTTAGTATATTCACCGTTAGGGTTTCCAAAATAGTATAAACCAAACCAAACACAAAAAACAAGGGAGGTAACCATTAAGGGTTCCTTATTATTTTCATTCCTTACATAATATAATTCATGGAAACCTAATCGTTACGATGGCCTTTAATTAATGTTAATTGTATTGAAAAATGATTCATGGATGTAATCTCAAACATGGTATTATAATGGGTTTTCTAGTTAAATGTCTCATCCAATTAATATACATCCTATTCATATTAAATTCATGGATATTAAATTTTATTTTCTCTTTATCTTATCATGTTTTTATTCCATTGAATATGTATTCTTCAAATTATTTAGTTTTGGAATCCATATTCCATCACTCAAATTAATATATTCACACCACATTAATTGGTAAGGAGTTACATAACCCAGAAGTTCATGTTATTCAACCAAAAATAGAAGCTAATTATATTCATACATATTAGATTGAATCCTATGCATAGTGTATATAACCCATTCTTTTATGTATGTAGGGTTATATGAGATTTAATAAAACCACATGAGTAATCTGAGTGTGATACGTATTCAACCCCTAACATTTATAATATAATACATAAGAATCTAAGCTAATGGGTTTTCCAACCACAAGTCCCTCTATCTAGGTATACAATACTTTTGAGAGAATTAAATTCATTATATCTCTAACAAATAATATGTAAAAACAATAATCAATGGCTATTTTCATGTTTATAACTCTAAAAACATCGTTGTTAAAGTAGAAATAAAATAAATCTTATATAGTTTTAATTATATTGAAATACTAGGATCTATCTCCTAGAATTAATTTATCATATAAATAAAGCACACACAATATTCATATTTCTTAAATAGTTTACTAAACATGAATATAAATAATTTAAAAAATAAATAAACAATTTATTTATATTCCAAAACATGAAAAACTAATACTCACTATTTCATATTTTATTTGATAATGTATAAAATCATTTTATAATTCATAAAATCTATATTTATAATAAAATCATAAATTATAATTTAAAATATAAAACATAATTTTATTAACTTTTTCCACATATATTAAATTATTTTGTTGACACTTATTTGAAAGTACAACTGATAGTAGAGATAACGTGTATGTTTTTGAATCCTATTCTATGAATTGATATTTAATATTAAAATATGAAATATATATATATATATATAATTTCTTTTTATAGTTGTTATTTTAAAACACGAGTTGTATTCTATGATATATCACATAACATAAATAAGCTATGACCAATATTTTTTCATATTCTCGGGATTCAATCATACATTATGATATTCTATATCAGAATCTGTGATAATGAAGAACATTAATGGTTCCATTTATATCACACTTTATGATATGAAACTATTTTATATTATGGTATAATGAAATTGAATAATTTCATCATATTATGATACAATTGAAGATAAATAATGGTATAAATTTAATTTAAAACCCAATGAATTAACCACATTTATTCCTTAAAGAATAATGCTCTCATAGAATTGATGGATTTAGAGGGATCATTTTATGATCACAGGAAACTGAAAGAAACCCAAATATTTTTGAATAATCTTCAATAAATTAAATAAATAAATGTAAACATTGAATGACATATGTATATCACAAAAACAATAACCTCAATATTCCTTATATAATGATTAATGATGATCAAGAAGTAGAAAATGAGTTCTTCTAACCTATGAGGGATTACACCATCCAATGGATCCAATTTTAGAACTTGAGGAATCCCAAACAATGAAGGGGTGTTGTCACCTTCATTAAGAAGTATGGAATGTCATTTTGGGATTTAATGGAGCTATATAATGTGTTTCATGAAACTAATGACCATCCATATCAATTCTTACTAATCGCCCGTCCAATATGATAGATTGTATACCCTTATATATCTAATATCGACATGTTCTAATGAATGTAGAATGTATTTATATATCAAGTATCATCAAATTTAATATGTAATATATTGAACCCTTTCAATGAATATACAATGAAATAATAAATCATTCATAATAGATTAGAAACCAAAGGTGTTTGTATTGGAGGATCTACCAAATGAAAACATTCATTATCGTAACTCTGTTCCCTTATATCCTCTTTTATGATATATGGATATTGTTAAATATTTTATCCCTTTAATATTATGTATTTCCAATACTATAGCTTATGTAAAGAAACTATATATCTTACCATTAATATTTTCCCACTATTATCCCTAACCACACACTTCATTGTCATAAAACTCCCTATCATGCTCTCCTCATAAGTCACCTAGGCCCATGTGTGGCTTTCATCTATTATGAAAACTTGTTTCCCAACAAAATATAATAGTCTCATTCACATTGTTTTTTAATGTAATACACATTGGAACTGGTCCCTTATGTTTTTTATCTGTTTATATGTATCAAGATCATCACACTTTCAAGCCTCTCTTATGTCACTTACTACTCGCTACTACCAAATTTCATGAACATATATACACCAACCTTTTTAACAACCAAAATACTTAAAGATCATCTATTAACTTATCATTTCAATTGTCCTTTTACATATACTATTCAGGCATTATTTCTCCTTGTATTTTTTGCCTTCTTGTTGGGAAATATTTCAACTTTTCATTTTGGAGTTTTTTAAGATGACATTTCTGCTGACCATTTTTAGGCCATTCTTCAATTTCATTTTTAGTCAACATCTTCATGTAACGGTCATCCTCAACATTGAATAATTTCACTAGACATATTTTTGTGAATAATAAAATATATTTTTCAATCCATTATATCATGAGATGTTTAAATAGGGGATAAAAAGTGAAAAATATCATGTGACACATATAGGGTTATACTTTATTTTAGTATTTTTATACAATAATGTTAGGTATATCCAATTTTAGGTGGATTATATGGATTATTTAATTTTTTTTTAAATTTAATTATGTGTCCATGATATGTAACCTAGACTTGTGAGGGAGTGTTAGATTAATTAAATATTTATATATTTAGGTTCGTTTTGAACAATATAGACATATCCCATGAATTTTAAATTTTAAATTTCCCTCGTATTTTTTGTGTTGGATTCCCTGTACATAATGAATCTATCATAACATTGGATTAATAGTTTCAAGAACTGTATTTCTATATTAATAATCCCAATAATAACATTGTTTCACTAAAAAATTTATAAATCAACAACTTAAGTGGGTCATATCATCGTATCTCTACACATCATCCAAAGAAATTTTTATAATTTGAAATAAAAATATTGAAATAAACATATATAAGAACAAACTTTATATACATGGGGCACTAATTTTAAACAAAATAGACATATAGAATGATTATTTGTTACCAAAAAACATCTTATAGAATGATTGATCACTTAATTTCTCTAAAGATGGAATATGTGAGAAAATAAAATAAAACTTTTGAATTGAATACTCAACAATGGAAAAAAATAAGAAAAAATAATACGCAAAGAATAATCTTAATTTAAGGGAAATAAATGAATCAATTCATATAAATACACATTAATTGGTTGTACCACTGATAAGAGGGAGTGAATCAATTGTTTTTTTATTTTTCTTTAAAATTAACCTTTGTGACTTATTAGAGTACGTTCCTATATAATATTAAATTTGTGCCTTTAAAAATTTCATAATGGTAAATAAACTCAATTACACATGAAATTTTTTACATGGTTCTCCCCAATATGGGTGATGGTATCCTTATTGTAGTCAAAATGATCTCAGCCAAAAATTATTCACTACAATTAATTAGAAATTACAGGTGGGTTGGTTAGGTATCATCATGAAACCATGGATATAATGTGTCAAGAATATCCCAATACATTGTATCCTGAAAATTTTTATTATATTATTTTCTATTAGTTTAATAAAACATTACACCAACATAATAAGAATGATCATGGAAATTTAAACATGTCACTAAAAAAACTGTAATTCCCCATTGAGATTCTATGATGGGATAATTTTTCACATTCTCAATTTTTAAAAAACCCTTATAATGGATCTTCATTGTATACTTATACTCATCTAAATAGTCTAACTGACTAACATTATTGTTTCTAGCTAAACTTTTTGACTACTCTCAAAAAAAATCTTGTAAAAGTATTCTATTGCAACTGTTCGTTGGGAGTTTCTTTATTTACTTTTTCCTATGTGCATATTTTGTTACAAAAAACTGAATACCCCATTTCATGGTTCTTTGTGTGTAATTGAAATGTTCGCTTCCCTCTTCTTCACATGACACACAATATTGAAACTAAATATGTCCCATTCTTCATGTAAATATTTCACGTGGTGCCACATAAAGTATGAGTAATCTTTATCTTCTTCATTTCACATATTTGAGTATGCACAGTCTTATTCTTATTTTCAATTTTTAATGTATATAGAACCCTCATCCTATATATAAAATTTCATGAACATATCCTATAATTATTATCATACATCCTTTATCATTTTCAATTTTATTCTTATACCAAAAGATTAACAAGAACAACTTCTTCTCTCAAAAAAAGAAAATAAATGATAACTCTAGATAGATTCACTCTTAAATTTTATTATCTAACTATATCACACTCTCATTATTTTGATGTATTTTTTGAATGAGGTGGTTTGCGGGTATTTATATTTTATTTGCACCAACTTACCTCTCTCTACAAACATAATAAACTATTCGATCCACCATCTTACATCACCCTTCTAAACTAGTCATTCAAGATACACCAACTTAATACACTAAGAATGAACCCATATGTTTTATATTAGCTTCATGGATCAAAAAATAATTTTCCCATGCATTTGAAAACAAATCTCCACATCATTGTGATTGGCTGCACACACTTCTTAAACAAACATGCATCTTCCTCTGTGCTTCATATACTACCTGTTCAACCGGATGGGTTCTTCATACAACATCAATAGATACTGATCTCTAATTTATGATTAAAAAATGTTAATTTATGATTTTCACAAATGAACCTCATGAACTAATAATTCAAAAACTAGCAGTTTTCAAACCTTCACATGGCATGAATTAGTAGTAGTGAACATCTATATGCGTGAAGAAACCCTCCATCGAGGTTGAAGATAGAGATATGCATGGAGAATTAAAATTTTTGTTGGATAATAAATATCATGTTCATTTGACATGTTTAAAATAAACAATATGTGACATGAGGAAGTCCCACATTGAACTCAAAATGCAATTTCTTCTTAATAAATTACTACATAACTTATATAGGTCAATAAACTCTATATTGTGTAGCTTCCCACTGGTGTCCTCCTGTGTTAACACACATATGAGAGGCCAATCCATATTTTCCCATTATCACATAGACCCATGCACTTAAAATGTTCTCTATGTGTGCTTGGAACATTTTATTTCTCACTATCGTCCTTATCTTTTGCTGCATAGGATTTCTGAGGATGAGATGGTTCATGTATCTACCTTTGGTGACTATGGTTGAGATAGTTCCCTTTGTTATCATATTTGTGAATATATTTTAGAAAAAATAACTAAAGACACATACCAAAAGTTATAATATCAATACATACACTTTCATCAAGACAACAATACACTTATTCTCAAGAACATGAAACTTCATTCAAATGTAGATCATATAACCCAATTTTTTAGTATAAATAAAACACAAGGATGGATTATTCATTCAACACATTGTATTATTATTTATGTAGAAAACATTTTATTTATAAAAAATACTAGAACATAACTTATTTATTAATAAAAACTCTATAGTAATCACAAGTAAGTTTGACAATAAATACAATACCATCAACAATTCTATGTGATATTTAATATCCCCCTTTTGAGTTTTATCAACACTAACATATCTCCTCAATAGACATAATATCACATCCATTATCAATAAGAAATTTCCAAACACCACACAATCTGATAAAATAATGTTTTTGAAATAATTTAATCCCTCAGTTACAGAATATTTGTTTCCAAGTAACTTAGATGCTCACCCCCTCAATTCATACACTTTACCCACTTTATAGAATAACCAAAACTCCATATCCATAAAATATAAGAAAAATATTTATGTATTCTTCTACCCCTTTGAAAACAGAATCCAAATAATTGTTGGGGTCATCCCATCAATCTCTTAAATGATAGTGGGAAGATGCACATGATGTTTTAGGCTCAATTCTTTGAATATTAATCTTGGTATAGCTTCATTAAACATATTAATAACTGGAAATTTTATATAAATGAACCCCAAATTTACATATATATTTTTAAAACTCTACATCATGAAATGAAATATAATATTAATAGGTTTTTATCGAGAGTGTTGCACTAGGTACTTTGTGAGATCAATTTCACTCTAACTATAACATTAAATTTTCAATGGTCTATCAACATTCACCTTTAGATATTTCAGAAGAAATTTCACACATATCATTTGAGTATATGAATTTTTAGTAGAATCATACTCAACATCAACAATTTTAAAATCCACGATTTTTTTCTAACTATGATATATTACAAAACTCACTCTTAAAAATGAAAGATCCACTTGCTGTTGATTTAAATTCATTTAAAAATTTATGAATATTATAATCATTGAATCATATTATGTTTAATTATTCACCTGTTTTATATATTAAACCACAGTTTGATGTTACATTGATATACTTGATGATGCTATTAGTATCCAACATGAGAGACTCATTCAAATAATATTGATATATATCACACAAAGTTATTTAATACAAAATATATAGCATTGGTGTCATAAGATAAATCAATATATAAATTAACATTTTGAAATATTTATAATTAACACTCTACCTTGGTTCATCCTTAATCTACTTCACACCTATAGTGATAGGTTTGGAAACTTCCTTTGAATCATCTATTCCACATTAATTCAATAGTTACTTTGAATATTTTTACTATGAGAGAAATATGCAGTTCCCATTTGTCAAAATTTTATTCTAATAAATAAATTCATTTCTCAAAGAATTGAAATTGAAATTGAATCTTCATTTGATTATAAAATTCTTCATACACATTCTCTTGTCATGTATAATAATTATGCCATCAATATACAAAATTACAATCAGAGTACCTTTTTTAACTTCTTCACTTATATTTTTAGTCAAATTTTGCTTTAAAAAACTTCAATTGCTTAAGAAAACAATCTTGTTTATAATATCATGATCTAGAAACTTGTTTCAACCCATCTATAACATGAAAACATTTGTGTCATCAACAATAAGAGTAAATACTTTAGGATACACAATAAAAATTACTTCTTTTATATCTCTATTTAATAAATAAAATTTCAAGTCCCTATAGTAGACCTTGTAGTGTTTGTGTCCCAAATATTCTAGAAACATTATGATGAATTTATGTATTAAAAAAAGTGAAGAAATTTCCTTAAATTATACATCTTAAACTTTTAAATAACCCCTACAAAATAATCTAGATTTATTCCTTGATATCTCTAAATTTTCATTATGTTATTTTTCTAGAAAAACATTTGTTCCCTATTATATTATTTCCTTCTAGTCTAGGAACAAGAATCAGGTGTATTTTTTCTCAATATGGTCTAGATCTTCATTTATACCACTTATCCACTCCTTTTTTTAACAGTCTCTATAACTGGATTTTGTTCAATTTGGGAAAGAGAAGCTATTTTATTTTCATATCTCAGTATTCATTAGGATTGTACTAGATCTTCGTGACTGCAAATTATATTTTCTAATACAATTTTATTTTCAATATCTAATTATTTATTTATTCAACTCCACTAGTTCCATCATAATTAGCAGTTCTATATGATTTAAAATCAACTAATTCTTATTATTATATATTTTTTTCTTCATTCTCTACTCCAAAAGTCAATATTTTGTCTACTCCAATGATCTAGAATCTTCTATATTTATTGAATATATTTTGGGTAAATTTTTCAACAATATATAAATAATAATAATAGTCCAAAATGTTGATTCTTTTATTATAGTATATATATCTTATTCAATTGGATATATAACCCATGAAGATCCCATATTAAACATTCTCTTCAAATTTTCTGCAATTTTTTTTGATCTAAAAAAATGAAATATGTAGAACCTTAAAATACTTCATAGTCAAATTATTGTTACAATAAAACTAATATAGAATCATGTTATAATATTTTCTCAAAATAGATCTATTATATATATATATATATTCTAATTTGTATACACTAGTTCTCTTAAGTAGAATTTTAAAATTCTACATTCACCTTTAATAGTTCATACAATTTCAACCCAACTTTTGTTTTTTATGTCAATTATTCAATTTTTTAGACGTATAAGTAGAAATATATCTATGTTTAACATAAATCCTTACCTGATATGGTTCAAAATCATAACAATTTAACCCCGTTTTGTTTTCTATTTTCAGTATTTTGATGTATATTCCAAATTCTCTTTCAACATTCCTTCAATTTTTTAAATATTTTAGTTACTTTTAACTTATGATTATTGAATATGGGATTTATCATTAAGGTGGAATCATAAATTAATATGAAAAAATAGTGTTCACCACTACTATATTGATTTAACATTTTCCAAAAAGGCTGAAATCAATAAGGTAAAGTGGTTTAGTAGACTTAATCATTACCCATTCGTGAATTTCATATATAAGCTCACATTTTTGAAAGGTTTCACATAAATTTTTTATTTCTCTCATCAATTGGTGAAGACTTATTACCACATTATTTTTTAATATTTTACTAAAATTGTTTTTCCTAGGATGGTCAAGTATTCTATTACACAAGTTACTTTCATCATTCACAGTAAATTAAAATGAATTTATAAGATCATTAATTTTGAATTAATTACCACTGGTTAATTATTACATGATGTTAATTATTGAAAACATTGATTTTTTTGTGATAATTGAATATTTCATGAAAATAATGTCATTTCCTTCATTAAAAATTCCACTCACACCAAATAGATTATTTATAATCCCTTTAACAAAAATTACATCATTGGTTTTTAACTTTTCATCTTTTATATCTCAACAATACCAAAACCTCTTATTTTCAATGAACTATCATTACTAAAAATAATTTCCCCTCCAATATATTCTTCAATATATTTTAGAATCATGAAATTTCCTATCACGTGAGAGGAACAACTACTCTCGAGAATCAATGGATTATCTATATTTCTTTCTTGGAAATAAACTTCATCAATAAGATTTTTTTCAACCACTTCCATCTTCAAATTTTATTTTTTTTAGCATTTTAGGAAATTTTTTCAAGAAGTGTATTTATGCACTCATTAAAACAATGACCTGATTGATTACAAGTCCAATATATTTTTTTTGTGACTCCGGTTTTGATGGATTTTTATTTTTAATATTTTATTGCATATATGTAGATTTATCCTCGGAGTCGTTGCAGTGTTTGAGCGTCTAAAAACCCTGAAAATAATATATTAAAAATATTAATATATTTTAATTCACATTAGTGCATTATTTCAGTATAAATGGATTTAGGCGTTGATTGGGACCATGTATGGGAAATATGATATCATGGTTGATTATAGAATGGGGGGTTTACCCTAGGAATGACCTAAGGTTGGTTAACATCATACGTTTCGAGGGGGTGACCATTGGTGGATGTGTTTAACTAAAATAAATAATTAAATTATATATTTTATTATAAATTACCTAAACTAGAGAATCATATATAATTAACCAATTATAATAAATCACCAGGTATAGCAACATAACCATGAGTGGATTTTATAGGAGGATTAGATGTACTTCATTGGTGGATTGAACTAGCGAAAAATGCATGATCAAATCGAGGTGGTAGGATAGGCGATTAACATAGTGGGTATTATACACTGTCGGCATGTGAATTATTCAAAAATTATGGATCCAAGTATTGGTAGGGATCATCTTTTTTAGTCTCTTCCCTTTTGATTATAATATTGAGCATTGATTCATATATGATTTTATTGATATGTAGTTTCAATTCGTTCACATGATTCCATATAGATAAATTGTGATGATTAAATTTATTTATTTTTTATGACTTTTTGACACATGAATTCATAATTATGTGATCCTTGGCCTATAATTCTTGGAAAATAATGGTTCTAGCTTCTTTATTGTGGTTTTCTCTCCATTATTCTTCATGTTCTTCATTCTTGACCATAGGGCCATGGTTCCATATTTTTGGAATGGGTTTGAGCATGATCAAACCAATGGATTCATGGATGTTGTGTAAATGACATATGAGATGGTGATTTGTGGATGGATCAGGATGTATTATAAGTGATTCTTCATAGATCAAGGATCTGAAGTGGAAATAGCCAAAGGAAAGTGCGACAGGGCACACATTGACTCATCAATAGATGATCAGATTTTGTTTTCTAGACACATGTGGTAGGGAAATGATAGAAAGAGGAATTAACATTAGATTTTTCTGGATTTTTATTTGTCAACAGGTGAAATCAGTAGAATAAATAGAGGATTTTGAATCCACATGAAGAATCATATGTTCCTATAAAAAACCTGACTACACAGTGTGTATATTGAAGAACGAATGCCTTGTTATCCCCAAGATATGTAGGTTAGGGTTTAAGGTGGAGAGAAATATCACGCACAATGTGGACCCACCACACTTCATGTCACCCAATGTTAGTAGCTCAGTGTGTACTCCAAGAGTACAAGGGTATGGACCCATCCATAAACACAATCATGGATAGATTACACGGGCATAGCCATGTACTCGGACCCAACCAGGATATAGTGATGTAGCCATGGACATGGGAACTTTACAATGTAAATGGATATAAATGAATGATCATGGATAGGAATTGAGTGGCTATGAAACATTGTACACTACTAGTACACACAGTTTAGTGTGACATGTCTTCCCACGACAAGTCCATAGGAGAACACAACTAGGTAGTGAGGCGAGGTCACATGTCATGTGGACCCACAAACATTTCATGTAATCCCTCTAGAAACTTCTTACTCTCATATATTGTTCTTTAGGACTCAAATTTTGGCCTAAGGTAGCCTATCCTGAGAATTTTTCAATATAGAACATGATTGTGTAATTTGAAGTGGCTTTCAAGATATGATGTAGGGTGTTCCAAGCATGACTCTTCTTCAAGAAATACATGACGATGAAAGTGGTGAGGTGTGATCATCAGAGAGATTTCAGGGATGTTACTCCTCTGTTACACTAGGGTTTTGTTCCCCATACTATTTGTAAAACTAGTGTAACACCCAAGCATCCATGATACACTTCCTTTTTAAATAATTCAGTAGTGTGTGATGTACGCAACAATGAGTTCATGCGTACCTCGACCTATCAAAATAACAGTTTAAAAAGATGTTATCAATAAGATTAACCACATTTTTAATTTTATATATCCCATATAATTTTAAAATTTCTAGTTTTAGTTTATTAGACATAATATGGCAGAAAAATAAATTTTTCAGATAAAAGAATTATTTTTCAAAAAATGCAGTTTTTCTACATTTTAATAGAGAACCCTTTTTAAATTCAATATTTGAGAATTTTATATATTCAAATTAAAAAAATGAAATTCTTATTTATAATTAGGAAATAAAAATTTATTTTGGATAATTTTTTTGTACATTTCTTATAACTTTTATATTTTTATGAATAGTGAAAGGTAATAAATTTTAATTGAAAAAAAAATTTAATCGAAATAATTTATAGTGTTAAATTATAAATTTTAGTGGTTTTAAAGTAAAATTATATTATATTTTTATCTTTTAGTATAATTTTGGTCATTCTAATTAATTTCACAATTGAATTGGACATAAACACATGTAAATCATTTGATAGATTTTATTTCATAAAAACCCACTTTCTAGTTTTGACAACGGGAATTAATGATGTGTAAAAAAATATGTTTGACCTTGGATGTGATATTTTTATACCATTCATGGTCTATAGTTAAAGTATTGACATTACTTATGCTAGTTTTAATATGAATTATTATTCTATGTTTCACCACTTTCATATGAGGAATGCATTGGACTTAGTAACTGACAGACAGAGGCCGATATAGCCACTCGATGCATTAGTAGGTATCATAATACAAAATAATGTCTTTGCACAAGGCCTTGATAGAATATTTTTGTATATTCCCGGAACAAGGCCTTGATGTAGCAGTAATTATTCCCGACATTATGTATTCCCTCATTATGAAAGTATTTATTACGTGTGATTATTCGACTTGTAGAATATCCATGTTCTTTTTTATATGGTAATTTTTTTTTCTTATTTTTACCGTATTATGTTCATATTTTATGTTTAAAAGGATGATGTTTTTATTATAAATATTTCCTTAATATTTTATAGCTTCTTAATTATTTACCCTTATTGAGCATCGGAGCTCACCCCTTTCTTATGTTTTTTTTCCCCAGGATGACATAAAGTGTATTATGATTGATAAGTAGGGTTATGATTGGGGAATAATGTTATACTAAAATGATTATCTATTTTATATTTTATGACACAAATTAAAATGTAATGTTCATGTATGTAATCTATTTTCCAAGACTGCTAAACTAATCGGTCCTTCAGGACCTGATTACTTATAATAATACCAATGTATTAAAATAATGCACTAACTCTGGTAACTGGAGTTAGGGAATTATAGTTTGTATCAGAGGAATATTAGTACAATCCTTGGAAAATAGATTTAGAAAAACTCTGATTAGATAACATTAACCTAAGATAGATGTTGGGGAACATCCAAAATTTTTGGTAATATAGATATTATATGGGGTTTCCAATCAATACAAACATGTCTAGATAATACAAGTGGATGTGGTTCTAGAACAGATGTACCTTTTTGTGAAAACTCTAATACCGAGTTTTGGGATTCACACGGTGTATCCTGTTAAACAACAACAGGCATTGCTGCACACCTAGTACGGCACTCCCGGGGGATATTCTTAGGATAATTCATATTTTCTTTACAGACCATTATGAAATATATATGATTAAATATGTCCTAAAAGGAACCATATTCATGATTATGGATTAGATATGAATACATTTTTCAATTTATGTTATGTATTTTACTATTTTGAAATTATGTATTATGATTCATTTACTAGTGTACTATATTCCATTTTTTACAAATGGCACCTAGTAGAAGAAATGAAAATCATATTTACACACATTTCCCTTGTAGGGATTTCCCTCCTATTCAAGATACTGATAGAGGAGCGGGTGACACCACTAGTAATGAATTGCTTATAACCATACTAGGACAGATGAATTAGGTTATAAATAATAACCTTACCCATATAGACCATCCTTATAAAAAATTCATAGGATCAATGTTAGAACTCTTCACAAGACAACAACCTCAAACATTCAATGGGACTACAAATCCTTTTGTAGAGTATCAGTGTATAAGTTCCTTAGAGAAAATATTTCTTTCTTAGTGAAGTAATGAAACGAAAAAGGTTTTCATGATAGTTTATCATCTCATAGGAGATGCAGATCAATAGTGGGCATTAATTCTAAACAAAAAGGGGTATTAAGAAGTGGGAAATGTGGAATTGAGGGAGTTTAAATAAATTTTTGTATATAAATGCATTCCTCGTGAATAGTGTGCTGATATGGAAAGAAAGTTTCTAAGCCTGAGGTAAAAGGAGGATGAGAATGTTACAAAGTATGAGGCTAACTTAACAAGGTTATATTGTCATGATATAGACTACATATGTAACCTAATATGTAATATAGATCTATTATTTGATGGGTTAAAACATTTCCCCTGACGGGAATTGGTCTCACAATCATTCTCATCGTATGAAGACATAGTCTCGTGTTCTATCAAGACAAAAAATTAATTCTATAAGTCTTATGACATTAAAGTAAAGAAATAGAATAAGATAATGGTGGATAAAGAGAAAGATAAATGGAAAAGGGGAAGAAGGCTTTTACCTCATGTAACAATATTGGGAAGAAACACCCTGGTATTTTCTTAAAAGGAATGGAAGTTTGTTACAAATGTGGAGGAAATGGTCACTAGGCTCATGATTGTAAGAGAAATAAAGAAGGTGTGAAATGTTATATTTTTAAAGATATGGTGCATTATGAAAATTATTTTCCAAAAAATCAAGGAAATATACATCAAAAAAATCAACTAGGTCAAGATCAAGATTATTTTGTTACTACAGTCGAAGTGGATTAATTAGTGTATTTGTGTTTTTGGATTCCAGAATTATATTCCTGTTATAAGAATAAAGTGATATATATAAGGATGGAACTACAAAACTTTTTATCTACATTAATAATTTAATATGATGAAGGTAATCATATTTTCAGTATGTTATTACAATAGAAACATTACGTTGTTTTGGGAATCTGATGTTACAATTGATTTTGTAAATTTAGAGTCCTTTTAGAGAGATTTTGGACAGAATTATTTTGGATAACTCTATTGGTTAGAGTTTTTTAATTTGAACATTGGATAGTTTTTTTGAGGATAAAATAGTTCTTAAGATTATTTTTGGAATATTATAATACTATATTTTTAGATAAAGGATAACCTGCTGGTCGGGAGATAACCCGCCATGACAAACAAAGATGCGGGAATCGAACCCACAACCGAAGGGAGATAAGGATTTATTACCTACCACTGGACTAAATGAATTACCTAGTTATTATAAAATATGTTTCTTCATTTAAATGGTAATTTTTTATATTTTGAACCTTATACTATTAATTTAAAAAGTTTTTTTTGAATTTTATTATCTTTTGAAAAGAAAGATGATTTTGTGGTTGGAATTAGTTAATAGATGAAACTCTACATGTTAATTAAGTATGATTCCTTTTTTTATTAGCCTATGAGGAAAATGAATTATTCAATTTAAGGGAAATTATCTTAAAACCAAAAAAATATATCATAGTAATGTTTCTGAATAATCAAATAGTCCCTTAGATCATCACAAATTTACAGCTCTATGACTATTAACTTTCTGCTGATCATGATCTCTATCAATCTCAATCAGAACATGATGGATTTTTTTCACTTCCATATCCATTTTTTCTTACACGTAACCCTATAATGTGTTATTTCCAATAACCTTCATACCTACCTATCTTTATTTTAAAATAGAGGTCTCATTAATCAATTTTTCAATGTGGGATTTCAAATAAGATATTTGGAAATATAAATCAGCTAATATTCAATCCTAATTTTAAATTACGAGGAAACAATTTATTGAATGAGGGGATAATGTAACACCTTAATCTTCTATGGTAAGCTTTCTTTTTAAATAATTCAATAGCGTGTGATATACACAACACTGAGTTAAAGTGTTCCTTGGCCTATCAAATTAGCCTCTTAAAAAGAGGTTATGAATACTGTTAACCACATTGTGGAATTTATATATCCCATATAATTTTATAATTAATAATTTATGTTTCTTAGACAAAATATAATGACAAATTCAATTTTTTAGATTAAAGAAGTATTTTTAAAAAAATGATTTTTTTCTTTATTTTAATAGAGAACCCTTTATAAAATACAATATTTGGAACTTTTATATACTCAAGTTTATGAAATTAAATTATTCATTAGAATAGGTACATAAACATTTATTTTGTATGAATATTTCTTACTTTTCTGATAACTTTCATTTTTTTTGGAATAATGAAGATACTAAATTTTAATTGAAAACAACATTTTTAATCAAAATAATTTATAAGGTAAAATTATAAATTAGAGTAGTTTTAAAGTATAATTATATTATATTCTTATCATTTAATTTAATTTAGTTAATTGGAAGTAATTTCTCTTTTTAATTAACTATAAAGACATGTCAATCTTTTGATAGTTTTTACTTCTTAAAACACCACTTTCTAGTTTTGACAACGGAAATTAATTTAAAAAAAATTTCTACAAACTCTACGATTTGAATATGTAAAAATGGATTTTTTAATTGGAATATAAAAGTTCCTAATTATGTAAATAGGTACCTTTTACTTTTTGACCATATGAATAGTATATTTAGTAATTATTTTTATTTACCACGGTTAAAGGGTAAATCAAGTAAATAAGAGTAAATAAATAATATTATAATAATATTAAAATTCCATAACACATGTACCAATCCAATTGGATGAGATATTTCCAACCATGGGAATCCTTAGGATTATTTTAGGTCCCCATGGTACCACTTGGGTGTGATAATGACATGTTATAAATTTTTTTTTAAATTAAAGATAATTATAACAGAAAAATATACATTTTACTAAATCAATTTTAATATAAGGTTATATAACTGATATATATGTATATAAATAATCATTAGAAAAGTAAAATATTTCCAAAATCATGTTATTTTATTTAAAAATTTTATACATTACATAAATCTATTAATTTATGACATAGTTATGATGTAGTGATTAAAAAATTAATGAATTATTGAAATTAATGAATTTATAAATATTAAAATAAATGTAATTTGAATATTTTTAATCCATATATTAATTTTTTGGATTACATTGACATATTATGGATTATTTAATACATTTGGTTGGAAAAAATCAAGTTTTTATGACATTAATAGAAAACAATTACTAAATAGTGTCAAAATTGACATAAATAAGTTTTAAAAAAAATACTATTTTATTATATAATATAAAAATAATAAAAAATAAAATATTCATCCAATTGACTTGTATAATGATAAAACTATCATTAAGTATCCACTTGAGGTTTCTTTGTCATTTTAAAGTAAATAAATTAACCCTGTAGAAAAAAATACAAAGAAACATTGTAAGAGGTAAACTGTTTCACTAAGCATTCATCCCAAACGATAAGGATAATATAATGACATAAACATGTCTGAAACATATTTTTTGAGAGGATTTAGACCCACCCTCTTATTATCCCAGAGTTAAATCTATTTGTATCCTTTTGAAACCTCAAATAATTTTATAATAAATTAATATTTCTAGCTTTTCGTAAAGTGCCCCTCACCTCTCTTATAAAAGGGAACCTCCCATTCATATTAATTAACACCTAAAATGCCCTTTTTGTTGGAAAAAACCTTCACAAATCTCCCCCAAACTTCCCTCTCTTCATATTAGAGGAAACAAATTGGGTATAAATCCAATTTAAGAGTCCTTTTGTGCAAATCAAAACAAGACACCTGAAGAAGAGGTAATCGTTTTCCCCTTCTTTCAATGTTCATTTATTCATGTACTTCATAATTTGCTACAATAATAAAATAATAACTCCCTCATATAATATATTCTTATATGTTGTTAAGATAATGGGAAAAAAAAATCCTCTTTTACCCATCCTAGGAAAAACAATACCACCATGCGTGTGTGCGCACGACTTATGGTCTCCACATCGTGGTGTAAATTGTTTTTCATATACAATTTATTTATATGGGATGAAAAATGAATATAATGGATGTAAATAATACATATAAAATTTTATTTCTTATGTAAAATTCATATTCCATTCAATTCTATACCATTTTACTATTAAAGAAAATTATAATGTCGCTCGTGCGGACATACCGCTTACCGTATCCACGACGCGATGAGATTCATTATCAACTTTAACCATCCAAGGAAAATTATAAAAAATATATATTATTCATAATTATGAAATATATTACATAATATGTCTAATGTAATTACATATATATATATATATATATCTTTCATTCACTTACTTCAATTCAATACGATAAGAAAATAGAAACATCATTCATGCATATGTATGTACCCCCATCTCCATGAATAGTGTATTTCATTTCATATATCTATATATTATAAATAAATATGATATATAAATCATACTATATATGATCTGGATTTAATTCAATCATGATCTATATAATATGATCAAGAATAACATGTCAAAACACGTTTGATATTCAAAGCGATATTACACGAAATGTTTTATTAACTTGAAATTATTAATAAATGGGTAATATAAATCCAAAAAAGAATCATATATGATATCATAATATTATTATGATTCCGATATTGGTTAATAATAACTTTAAAAACATTATACAGGAGTTTCGGACATGCACAGAGTGCATCAGACCTATGGTAATGGTTAATTTCTCAATCTCATTATTATCTGAGATTGTTTATGTGTATGTACTTACTATGACATACTTATCATCCATGTCCATGTTAAATAAAAAAATTTCAGAAGGGAATATTTAAAGGTTGTAGGTAAGGGACTCTTAAACTTGATAATCATTTTAAATTGTATAAATATTTATTTCTTTACATATTTTTAATTAATTTCCATGTTTTCCAAATGATTTTAAATATTTATTTATATTGACATGATTGTTTAAAAATGAAAATTACTTTCAAATGTTTCCAAGTAGTTTGGGGAAATTTTGTTAAATACTTTATTTTAAATTATTTCATTTATAAATTGTGTGACTTATAAATGATTTCAAGAAAAAAGGATATTTCTCTCAAAGTGTTTCCCTGATCATTTTTAACTATTTAAAAATTCTTTACTATATATTATTCTTCATTTAGGTTGATTTATATAATAAAATCTTATGTATTGTATTGAATGAGTTATGATATGTTTGACTATGGACGTGATATTTTTATACCATTAATGGTTTATGGTTAATGTATTGAAATTTCCTATTCTAATTTTAATATGAATTATTAGGTTATGTTTCACCCTTTTCATATGAGGAATGCATTGGAGTTAGTAACTAACAGGAGGGCCCCGCTATAGACCGTTGATCTATATGTAGGTCTCGTGAGAAAAAATAGTGTCTTGACATAAGTCCTTGAAAGAATATTTGTGTATATTTTTGGCATAATTATTGGACGTATTAGTAATTATGTCCGACATTATGCATTCCCCCATTATGAAATTAGTTATTACATATAATTATCCGACTAGTAGAATATCCATGTGCATGTTTATATGATAACTTTTACTTATTTTTACCATATTATGTTCATGTTTTATGTTTAAAGGGCTGAGGTTTTTATTATACATCTTTCCTTAAAATTTTATTGCCTTTTCTGAATTATTTAACCTTACTAAGAATCTGAGATCACTCTTTCCTTATGTTTTATTTTACTAGGATTCCAGGAAATGTATTATGATTTATAGAAATGTTTATTCTTGGGGGGTAATGGAATACTCAAAGGATTATATATGTTGTATTTTATGTTATAAATTGTAATGTAAAGTTCGTGTATGTAATCAATTTTCCAAGACTCCTAAACTGATTGGTCCTTTGGGACATGATTCTTTGTAATCATGCCAATGTATTAAACTAATGCACCGGCTCTGGGTAACTGAGGTCGGGGATTTACAAGTGCATTTAATACTCCCCTACACAGGATGTGTGTCCTCTATCTATATAGTTGTACTCATCCTTCATCAAGCTCTAGAAATGTGCAGGTACTCAATGAGAGTTGTGGATCCCTTGGAATTGGATCATAAAAGCTCAGAGTATGCCCATCTTTAAAATATTTGACGAGGTTGTGTTTAATTTTTTTGATTGAAGAGTGAATTATGAAATTCAGGAAGACCCATTGAATACGGATTGGGATATGGATCTAGTGATCCCCTTTATATCACATCTAGGTTTTTTTTATGAGAATGTATTTATTGGGTTTTTATTTCCATTTTTTTATGGATTGAGATAAAATATTTTGAATCCTTAAAATGCTTCCATTTTAGTTTTTGGGGAATCCTGCTAGGAATGTATAAACTCACCCCTAAATCGGATTTTCCCATATGTGTTATGTCTTATAAGGATAACAGATAGATTTATTGTGAATTTTTTGGAGTTTGGGGATACTTGTTTGTATTGACCACATACGGTTTTCATACATGGAGATCAATAGTTGGACTATATTAATCTTTCCTTTTCTAGTAGTAGTCGGGTTGGGACATCATTTTTTGTTGGGTGTGTTTTTTCTCCTATCATTTTAGTTTATACTACTATAATATATTTTATTTTCCGTGAGGTTATGGAATGCATGTTTACAATATATATATTATTATATTTTATATTCCTCAGTACATTTTCCTTGAGATGGTTGGGTATTTGTGTTCAGGTAAATTAGGAAAAGGATTCTAATTTCTTCTATTACATTATTGAACTGGCCTCCAGTCCCTATCATATTGGAGGTGGAGCCGGGGATATAAAGAATTGGACTTCTTCTAGAAAAGAGGGCCCTAGTGTTTTGGGTGGCTACAGTGTGGTATCGTACTATTTCATTCCATGATATGGCTGTTGGGGTTTTCCCTTTTTTTAGGATTGGTTGGGAATTTAGGAAATGGTTTTCTTGTTTCTTGAGTGTGTATTGTAGTTCAAGGAACCCAGTGATGGTATGACAACTGATGTATCCATTCACTAGGACTCTAACAAACATCTAGTAAACTCGGAATATCGAGACATCAGTTATGGGTAACATGGTGCATGTATCACATAGGATAGAGCCTTTTTACTATAATTCTTGAGTAATCTCCCAATATGTATATTTTCATCTAACCATTGTACATCTTGATCACTTTCATGATGCCTCCAAGAAGACGTCCATCTTGGTTAGTGATTCAATGCATTGAGTGATGAGTCCTTAGTTTAGGGGATATCTCATGATGTGTTTTGTATAGGAAGGAAGGGAGCCATATCCCCACCTTTCACATATAAAATAGTACTCTTAGTTCATTTTGATGATACTTTCATTATTAGAATGTTATGAAAGTTCTAGAATTATATACTATAGAGATTCCATAGAGATCCAAATCCTCCTATAGTAGAGGATTGGATTTAATTAGTGATTTGAGTCTTTATGATTTTTTGGACCCCAATAGAAAATATGGTTTCATAGGTAGCCTGTCTTTTTTATGGTATAATATGGTGTTTCTAGAGCCTAGTCACGTATACCCATGATGAGATGATTCTCTCATAGTGTAACTTCGAATAGTGGTTTCATGAAAAGTAATACCCCTAAAACAAATTCTAAGTTTGTATATAGTATCTTCTTAAGATATAGTAGGATAATGTGTCACTTACTAAGTATGATAGGAGGTAAAATTACTATACAAGATACTCCCTCAAAATGATCCAATGTGGCTTCTTCTAGTCAAGAATTTTTTATTCGATTCTCCATAGATACATTCATGTCAACACAGTATCCTTGTGCCTTAAGACCTATTCTAGAGTAATAGAGAGGTATCTAGTGACAGATATATTCCTATGAGAGGGAGACAATGTGGTTGGATCCATTCATGGGTATAATGCAGCTGAAAATTCTACATCTTCTAGTAGGTATCAGGGGTCGAGGTCTTGGTATAGGATGTGTTCTCATTATTGGATGAAAACATGTAGGTTTATGGATGAGGGATCATATAGAGGATATAGTCAGCCCGGATAGGTTCAATTATATAATTGTATTGGTAGGACTCACATGGAACATTATTTTCCAACCCTTCTGGCTATGCTAGATAGGTAGGTGGTGGATGGATCACCACGTAAGAGGAAGCACCATGATCATTGATATCCCAAGAATCACGAGGGCAGCCCTAAGAGGGGTGGTAAAAATAGAAGAGTAGGTAGAGATCTAGAGGTAGGATATACTGGTGGAGGCTACTGATATTATTTTCTTCCATCCTCACCCCCAGTAGTCCCATGTTATTCTTAAATATTTGGCAGTCGAGGATGTGGATTACTGCAAGATATGGAGGGAAATGACAAGGCTATTCATGATATGATTTGAGGTATGATTTTCATCTTTTATAAAAAAATTCTAGTATTAGTATACATACTCATTAGTCATTTTTTTATTTCCTTATCCCTTTTCGGAGACTTGGAGAACCTAGTTTATTCTTTAGAAAAGAATCTACAACTAGATGTTACTACAATAAATGATTATATGATATTACTTATTTGACTATTGTGTGAGTTACAGTTCAATAGAGAAAAGTTTCTTGTGGGACGTCTTGGTCATAATGATGGAACCATATTAAATAATATTAGATATGGACATGTTTTCCATGGTACATACCCAGATTTACTGTCTTCGAAGATCAGTTAGATTCCATTGGAATGGTTGGAAGATATTATCATTGTCGTGTAAGAGAGAACTCATGGTGGATTCAGTGGGTCTTGTGGGTAGGAAGCTATATCCCATCACCCATTATTTTGTTAGTTTATTCTTATCTCCATTGGGGACTTTAATTATCTATATTCCTTCAGTAGTGGTGTACATTATGTAAATCCTCCTTGAGGTTGTTATAGGAGTACCTCCAACATGGTATATAGACTTACACATTGGGTTGAACCCCAAGAATGCATTAAAATATTTTCTATCATATCAGATGACATTTATTGAGCTCCAAGATCTATGGGTGTTGTTGGAGGACCTTCAGTAGAAGGGTTTTATTAGACTCAGTGTGTCCCCTAGGTGACTCAATTGTTGTTCTTGAAAAAGATGGATGGGATCTTGAGGCTTTATGTGGATTGTTGTCACTCGAACTACGTTATGATAAATTACAAGTACCCTTTACCATGTATTGATAAACTCTATTACAAGTTTCAAGGCATGAGCTAGTTCTCAAAGATTGATCATAAGTTTAGTAACAACTAGTTGAGGGTTTATGTGGATGATGTTACTAGGATGGAATTCCTAGGTCAATATAGAACCAATAAGTTTCTAGTGATTCCTTTCGATGTGATGAATGAACTTGATATGTTTATGGGTCTTATTAATTAGATCTTTCATCCATAATGAGACCTATTTTTTGGCTTTCTTGATTGATGACATACTCATTTACTCTATGTTAGATAAGGATCATAAAGATCATATGAGGATGGTCCTAGACTTACTCCAAGAGAACTAGCATTTGGGTAATCTCTAGAATAGTTTGTTCTAGATTTGTAAGGTTAAGTTTTTGTGGATTTTCATCATGTTGCGTATTTTATCTATGGAACCAGCAAAGATTTATTTTGTTCTTACATGGGATCCACAGAAGATCATATCTGTGGTTAAATGATTACTTAAATTGATAGGGTAATATAGGTGGTTCATGGAGGAATTCAACAGATTAGTAGCCCCTTTTTCTGTCATGATGTGAAAAGGGTATTCGTTTATCTGGATCGAGTACTTTTAGTGATATTTTTTAGATTTGAAGATAAGAATAGATGATTCTCTTATGCTAATAATACCAGAGGGGGAGTGGAGTACACAGAGTTTTATGATGCATGTTGATATTGGATCGATTTTGTGTAGATATAGAGATAGGTAGTGATTTTATATGGGTCTAGCCAATTGAAACCCCATGAGCCAAACTACATGACTCATAGCCTAGATTTGGCAGTGGTGGTATTTATTCTAATGAAATGGATTCATTATATTCTCAGTGATCATTTTTTTGTTTAATCTGACCATCAAGGTCTCAGGTATATCTTCACATAGAGAGATCTTAAACTAATTTAGAGGCATTAGATGAAGTTAAGGTGGGACTATGAATTTTCGATGTTCTAGACTCATGAGAAGGGAAATGTGGTGGAAAATTCTCTTATAATGTAGTCTCATTATCACAAAGTGGAGGAGACAACTAAGTAGTTTGTTTTTTGTAGCTGATAATAATAGATGATAGTTGTGTATTTTTTATTACGTTAATAGTGGTGACTCCTCTATTTCTTCATTATTTGAGAGAGACTATGTTGGAATACATATATTGTGAGGTTATACATATAAAAATATCATTAGAAGATCCACTAGATGGATTCTTGAAGGATTGGAGCACATCATCCATATCTTGAGATGGATGATGGTTCCAGTCATGTTACGAGAGGTGGTGATGATGGATTACCACAAATACCCCTTGGTTAAACATATCAATCTGGTAAATATGAACAAAAATATTCAATGGTAGTTTATTTCTATAATGTGGATGATAATTACTGATTTCATATATGAATGCTTCACATGTCATAAGGTAAAAGGGGGCACTACTTTTTGATAGGTTTTACACATCCTCCAGAGGTATATATGAAGAAATGCGAAGGAATATCCATAGATTTTTTATAGGGATTTCAAGGATAATAAGATACAATGATTCTATCTTGATGATTCTTGACTGAATCCTGAAGTCCGTACACTTTATTTCTATCCAAGAGAATAGTTCAATTGAGAGTATGTAGTTCTTGTCCATGTGGGAGATTGTATAGATTCATGGGGTACCCTTGATTATCATCTTTGAACATGACATGAGGTTCATTTCATGGATATAGAGAGTCTTATAGAAGGAATTAGGGAACCATTTGAGGATATGCATGGTGTTCTAACCATATATAGATGGGAAAACAAAGCATACTATCTATCTATTCGAGGATATATTGGCAGATTCTCTTTTGGACTTCGACTGGAGTTGAGAGTATCATTTTACATTGGTAGATTTTTATTACAACTAAAATTATCATTATACTATCATAATGGAACCTTTTTAGGCCCTATATGGGACACCATTTAGTTTACCTTTACGATGGACAGAGATTGGAATGACATCTCCTGGTGGTCCATAGATGGTGTGGTTGATGATAGTTAAGGTTCAGTTGATCCATGAGCATATGAGGATAGCCAAAAGTAGAGAGAAAACTTACATAGATCTAAATTTTAGACTCTTGGAGTTAGACATGGGAGACCATGTTTTTATGAGAGTATTCCCATGATTAAGATTAAAGAGGTTTGTCCAGGTATGAAAGAAATCTGTGAGGTTCATTATGTCGTTGGAGATCTAATGGAGGGTTTGTGAGATTATTTCCATAGACCTGTCCCCGTAGTTGGAAAAAGTAGCAGACATCATCCATGTGTCACAGATGTGCATATATGTGCATTAAACTATGCATGCCATTGACTGGGGTGATATAGACATATAGGATGGATCCAACATTCATAAGTACCCAATGGTGATCAGGGATAAGTAGGAGAGTATCCATCAGGGATGGACCATTCCCTGTGTTTGTGTTATTGAGATGTATTAGATCATTTAAAAGTTAATATATTAAAATTTTTAACATATCTTAATGCACATGCATGCATGGGTTCATTTAAATGGATTTTACATTGTTTGGTTCCTCATATGGAAAATCTAACACCATAGTGGAATGAATAATGAAGGTTTTACCATAGCTGTGACCTATGTTTTTTCGGCATCCGACGTTCCGAGAGAGGTGACCATAATAGGATGCATTTAATTAAAATAAAAAATTAAATAATGTCTTTAGTTTAAATGAAAAATCCTAGATAAACCGCAATAAGTTCCCACTTACTAAAAGTATCCGAGGTTATTCATATAACCCTAGTAGGATTTGAGAGGAGTATTAGACATTCCTCATTTTCAGATTTGACTAGTGAACATTGTGCAATAAAATCATGGTGGATTAAGGGGTAGTGAATGAAGTGGATGTATAAAATCTTCCTAATCACTATCTTTACGACTCTTCACCAATGATCGATCCAAATTGAAGAGGTTATCAACATTTGTAGTATCCTCCATTTTGTTTAAAATATTGCGAATGGATTCATATCTATTTCAATTGATCTCTGATTTCACACCATTCACATGATCCCCTATGGTTAAATTGATTTATTTAAATCAATTCGTTTTTAATTCAATTAAAATAGCTATGGATTCCTAATTATGTGATTAATGGACCAGAATTCTAGTCCAATGTTGTTTTACATTCTTAATTTTGAATTTCACCCCTCATTTTATCTTCTTCTTTACCATTGGCTATGTGGTCATAGTTAAAAATTATTAAAGTGGTTTTGAGCATGATATTTCCATTGTATTCATGGAGTTTCTGCGAACAACATCTGAGATGACGATTTTTGGATGTTTTGGGATGGATTGTGGGTGATGATTCCTTGATTAGTGATTTGGAGTGGTGAAGGGTGATGGGAAGCACAATAGAGAATGTGTATTCTCATCATTGGATGCTAATATTCCATTTTCATACCATTGGAGTATTTAAAATGATAGTCTAAGGAATTACCCTTTGGTTTTTGGGGACTTCTAGTAAAAAAACAAGCATAATTAGTTGTAGCAATGGATGATCTAGGATCTACATGAATAAACTTATGTTTCCATGGAAAAATAACCTATATGGAATGTATTATGAAGAACACATGTAGTGTAGTACCCTAGATATGGAGGATAGGGTTTCAAATAAAGAAAAATATCACATTTCATGTGGACACACCACATTCCATGTGTCATTATACTAGTAGATCGTTATGTACTTTGGTATTACATGATTATGGACATTTACAGATACACAAGAATGACTGTAGAACACATGAATGACCATGTTTTCAGATGTGACCAGGATACCTGGAAACAACCATGCACATGGGAAGAGGCTGATGTGCATGGGCATGATCAGAAGAGTACAGGCCGGACTCTGGTGGGTGAGATACATCATGTATAACTAGAAAAAAATTTGTAGTGTTACATGGCTTACCAATCCATGTCCATAAGAGAACACATCCAGGATGCATGGTGAGTTCACACACTATGTGGACCCCCATACACAACATTTAATCCCTCTAGAAGCATATTCCTATCCTATATACTTCTCCGAGACTTGGATTTTGGATCATAAGTAGCATATCCTGTGTAGTTTTCCATAGAGAACATGATGGTGGACTTTGTAGTGTATTTTTTTGGACAATGTGAGGGGTTGTGGATGTTACTCTTATTTATGTAATTCTTGATGTTTGGAGTTATTAAATAGTACCATAAGAGATATGTGGGGTTTTATACTCTCCTATAACCCTAGGATGTAGGTTCCCCATACTATTCATATAGTTAGAGTCAATAATCCACTAAGTGAGAATAGGCCCACTATATGTGGAGTGTAACTCCCCAGTCTTCAAGATCCTTCAGTGTGTAGATCATCCATGAGAGTTGTTCCTCACTGTGTTATAGATCACAATAGCAAGTAGTGGTCCCCTAAAAATAAACTATGGTGATTCGATGTTTGATGATGGGAAATATAAATGGATTGTGGAGCTATAGGAAGACTCATTGTCTATGAATAGGGATATGGAGAGAGAAATACTCTTTCTCTCTCTTGTGGGTTTTTGGTCAGAATATATGTATTTTATTGTTCCCTACTTTTTTGGGTTGATTTGATATTTACTGTATCATTATAATGATTCCTTTGGGGTTTTTATGGCATGCTAATGGGTATTTATATACTAACCCCTATGTGGGATTTTCCCATATGTGTCATGTATTATGAAGATGATGGAAAGATCAGTGGTGAGTTTGGTGGATATTAGGGATTCTTGGGTTCATTAACAATGTATGATGGTCAGACTCATATATCAAGATTCGATATCTCTTTCACTTTTTGTTTTCCAATTATAGGATGGTTGGGACTTCATTTCTGTTTGGGAATGTATTTCCCCCCTTTCATTTTGGTTTATACTATCATACTCTATTGTATTTTCCTATATTTTTTTTCCTGAATGATTACACTATAGATGTATTTATATTTTATATTCCCACACATTTTTATAGAGATTATTGGGTGAATGTTTATACGTATATTAGGTAAAGGCCTCTCAATTCTATTATGCCTTCTTGATTCTTGTCTCCTACCCATAGCATATTAGAGCCAGGCTTAGGGCTATGAAGGATCGACCTTTCACCAACCGGTAAAGAAGCTATGGTTTATGTCATTATATTTTTTTATACAGTCAAATACAATCTGAGAAGACATATCTAATGAGATCTACATAAATGATTTATCTTCTCCTTTTTCATAATCTAGGAAATTATTCATTTCTGTTTAGTATAACTCTTTCTTAATTCATTAATTCTCTAATAAGTGACATTTTGTACCAACATGAATAGGCTTTATTCAAGAAAATTATACCACATAATCTTTAACCATTTAATTTAGATCTACTATATTAACATGAATTATATTTAGATTTTTTTTCATCTTACTTACACAATGTGAGCTTACTTTTATCTTGAGGAGGTAATTCTCATGGTAGTATTGACATCATTATTTTTTGAAAATAAATATTTATAATTTCCCATATTCGGAAAAATTTCTCCATGGTCTGTAATAGGCTCTTCATTGATAGAAATATCATATTAATTTTGAGTTTTAAAAAAATATTTAACCATCCATATTTAGGAAAACATTCCCAATAGCCAGAGATGTTTCAACTTTTACTTCTATATATTTTTTAAAATCATTAATAATATTCTTTAGTGAATTTTCAAATTCAAGACACTTTGGGTTTTTATTATTAAATTCTTCTTCTTTTCGTGCCGGTTTTTCATCAAGATCTATCACCATATTTTCTTACATAAAATTTGTAACTAGATATCTTTACATCATTAATGTATGTATCCTCTCTTTTGAAAAATTATTCCTTATCATCATTCTTCTAATTCTATTTCTTCAATATTTATATTTATTTCTTATGTTTTTATCTTACACAATATTAGCTTCTTTTTTTATTTCAACACATGTTCAATGTAAGAATCTTCATCATCTACATCACCACTACTTGAGGTTTCATCATGTAAAAGAGTTCATAGTCATCGATGTTTTCATCTTTTTCTTCCATGAACTTGAGTTTTCTTCTAGATTTTAATGTCATTTAATCATTATTTGTTTCATGAAAACATTATCCTTTCTCATATCATATTGGATATGAATATTGTATAACTAATATATATATATTTATTTCTTATCTTCTATGTTGGATATCTTCTGTTTAAAAATTAATAAAATTTTTCTCATTGATTTCATAATAATCGTAAAATCATCTATGTTTTCAGTAGACCCTAAAATGAATAAACATTTCATTAACTGTGGTATAATATTCATCAACTTTAACATCTTCTACCATTATGATATCTTAAAATTTATATCTCCAAATTTATAATATGGATACATTAATCTTATGATTCCCTTCATACATGTTTTCATGTTTTCCCCATCTCCTTGTGTATTTTGAGTACCATAACATTCGTAAAAAAATTATCATGAGAGGAAGAGAAAATTGCATTCTTTTATTTCCTATCAACTTAAATATGTATTTTTTTTCTTCAAATGTCATGTTGGAAACTTTACCAAGAGGTGGAAATCCTATTATTACTATATCACTAACCGCCAAAGCTTTTGATAACATTTAAGAAAGTGTCATGTTATTCAATCCATGAATGTTCTTACCATAGAAAATGAGAGCATACATATTGTTGAATAAATTAAAATTCCCTATTGTTGTTTCAATAAGGATATTAAATAAGGAACCACCTCATATACTAGAAAAAATAACTAGTAATAGGTTTTACCACTATGATAAAGGGTTGAATCAATGGTACTAATTTTTATAATTGTTTTTGAAATAAACCTTTGTAAATTATTATAGTCTGATCCTCTCATATTTTTAATCTAAACCTTACCCAATCACAAAAAGGTAAATCAACACAAAAATATATAATATATTTGAAAGGTTTTACCCAAATATGGGGGACTAAATTTTTGATATGGTTGGAATGATATGAAGAACATGATCTCCCCTAGAATCAATATCCAATTATAAGTTGGTTGGTTAGGTATCATCCTAAAAACCATGGGGGAGAGTATCAACCATATAATAATACAATATCTCTTCAAAATTTGATTATAATTATTCCCACTAGTGTCAAAAACACTACACTAACATAATGAGAAAGATCACACAAATTATAACCTTCCACTACAACACAAAAACATTCTTCCTCTTCGTGCCTATTCGATAAATTGATTTTTTAGTTGCTTACTAATTACAGAAACCATATAGCTGAACATCATTATACTACTTTAGACAACTGACTAGTGTATCAGATTCACATTACTATTTCTAGATTCATTTTTCAACTACTCTCGTTAAACACTTATGAAATTGTTTTATTGCAACTATTCTTTTAGAGTTTCATTCTTTACTTTTTCTGGAGTTCGCAGTTTTTTATTGTAAACATCTCAAACCATTGAATGTTTCTTCTCATAGTGATGTTATATTGTAATAAAACATCTTCACATTGTATCATAAGAGTGAAAGTCACTTTGTTCAGTTATTGTTGTAAATAAATTACACATGGTCCTCCTTAGAGTTTTTGAAATCTTTTTATAGTTATTTTCATAGATATGAGTATGTATTGTATTTTTCTTCTTCATGTTGTTCACTATACACAAAACCATTCTCATGAAGACATAAATTCAAGCATTGATCCATGTATTCTTAGTATACTTATTTTATCTTTCATAATTTTCTTTCTATCAGCACAACAAAACAAGTATGACTTTATCACTATTCATGTTAAGAAGGTATATGTCTCGATAGATTCACTAAATTACATCATCCTTCTCATTCAGTCATTCAATATGCACTGATTTACTCTATTAAAAATAAATCCATGTTTTTATTTTGACTTCATGGATTCTAGATCTTTCCTTCATGGCTGTGAAAATAATAATATCATACATTCGCAAACAAAACACCATGACTTCATGGATGGCCACTCACTCTACTTAAAAAAAATAGGCATGTTCCTCTATACCTCGAAAATAGCTTGGACAAGCAAATAAAATATTCATACAAAATCCACATAGCATGATGACTCATTTACAATACCAAAATATTTAAATCAACCATTCACAAATGAAATGTAAGGGAGTTCTTTCTACGTTTTCTGAAAAAAAATGAAAATATCTCTATGTTAAAAATATAAATAAAACTAAAGTGGAAAAGTGACATCACCAATTCCACCTTTTGGTTAAGACGAAATGTGGAATAAAAAATGCTTCCTTTCAGAAAATAAAATATTTATTTTAAATATACATGTTTCTGTATTTAAAATATTTGTTTTTATTTTGTTTTGTTTTGATTATATATATAGAACAAAAAAATTCCTTATAATTTAACAACTATTTTATATCCACCATTACTTCCCTTAAACCAATCTAGAATTACGATAGAAACTCTAACTTCAGGCTCCCTTTAATAAGAGGGTTTTCCATGGAAATCATTCTGAATTTTTGATGTGAAATTCAGGTTTCCCTTTCCTGCATAGAAATAATAATATATTATTATTGTTATTAATTTTTAATCAATTAATAATAAATATTATTTAATAATAAAAAATAATAATATGTAAATAATAACAAAATTTTAATGTTTACTAATAAATATTAATAATTAACAAATTTATATTAATAAAAAATTTAAAAATATTATTTGTTAATATTAATTATTGTTTAATAATATTAATAAATAACTAATTAATTTCTAAATAGTTAATAATAATTATTAGGTTTTGATTAATTAAAAATTAATTAATATATAATTAATATTAATAATAACTAAATGAACAATAATAAATATATAATGTATAATAATAATTATATTACCACGAAGGACTTGCATGTGCAGCCCTCTCTTGATGATGCTTCTTCTTCTAAGGGCCTTGGGTTAGGCCGACCACCAGATAATGTCACTTTTATTACTATAAAGGACTTCTCCTCCACTACTTTTGATAATCCTCAGTATGCACAGTCCACTATCTTCCATGCGCCTGTTGCTGGGAACAATGTACATGAGATGCCTAGGCAAAGTGATCATGCACTCTCGATGCCAGGCCTTGTGAATGGGGAACCACCAACACCTAATGCAGTGAAGAAAAATTTCTTCACCATGCTGAATGATATTAATTATCCATAATTTGATTCTTTGTAGAGGTAGAGTAGTTTCAGGAAAGGTAGTGGGTCCCTTTCAGTATCCAATGGCTATTCTTTCAAGTAGGTTGTGTCCATAGAGGCCCAGGTTGGGCACCCCTCACCTGAAGGACTTCTTGAGACTACTCATATTGGTGATGGTGATCCTGTTGCTGATGATGATCGTGTTCCTTTGGGGGTGGTCAATGTGTTGGTGTGGATGATGAGTCTGAGGCGATGAAGATGGTGCAAGGAAAATACCAATGAAATGGAAAAGGTGGTGGCATCCTAAAGGTCGAGGTGGATTTCGTAGATGGGGTGGTCGGGCCAAGATATGAGTCTTCTTTTCCGGATAGGGTTATGGAAGGAAAGGGTAATTTTGGTAGCTATTTCTTGGGTTGGTGGGGTTACTCCCCCTTTTACCCATAAATTTCCTTTGTGTATTGTTTGCTATCTTTTATTAAAATTTTCAGAGGCCATGTAGCTAATCCGTGGTCTACTGTTCGAGGTATAATAATAATAATTATTAATTAGAAAATAACGAATAATTATATATATTGATTATAAATTATTATTTATTAGAAATCAAAATTTTTAAATAGTAAATTTTATTATTTAATTGATATAGTTCAATAATTAATATTAATTAGGAAAAATTATTTAATTACATAATAATAATTTAATTTAATTAAATGGTCATTGTTGTTTTAATAATGTAATCATTATTAATAATATTTAATAACTAAATATAATTATTAAATATTTATTATTTTCTCTATAATAATAATTATTAATAATTAATTAGCCAATTTTTCCTTAATATTATTATTAAATAATAAAACATTGAATAATTAATAATTAAATAATAACTAGTAATTATATTACTATTTCTAAAAATTAGTTTCTAAATAATAATTTTAAATATTTATGAGTGATTTAAATTATTTAGTAATTAATATTTATTAGAAATTAATAATATTAAATAATAAATCTTATTATTTAAATTATTTTCATTATTAGTTATAATTTATTAGTAACAAATACCTATGAGCCACAATTAGTTAATTAATTTATACTAATATAACATTAATTAATTAACCATTAGTAATTTAGTAATTTAATCATTGTTATCAATATTTATTAACTAAATAAGAATTTTAAATAATTTTCAGAAATTGGTTAATAATAATAATTAATATTTATTAATAAAATAATAATTAACCAATAATAAATTAGTTAATTTTTAAGATATATTTTAAAAAAATAATTAAATATTTCATAAATATTAATTAATTAATAAATTATAATTATTTTAATATTTTTAATAAATATTTACTAAATAATTATTTTAAATATTTATTAGTGAATAATATTTACTAGTAATTAATATTTATTACAAATTAATATTATTAAATTTTAAATCATATTATTTAATTAATGTTTATTCGAATTTAATATTGATTTTATAAAAAAATAACAAATATTGATTACTAATTAATATTAATTGGAAAAAAATTCTTAATTCAGTAATAAAAATATAATAATAATTATTTAACAATTATAAATTTAGGAATTTTATAATTATTATAAACATTTAGTGACGGAATAATAATTTTAAAAATATACCAGTAATTGTTTTAATAAAAATTGATAATATTTAATAATTAATAATTTAATTAGTAATTACTATTATTAATAAATAATTAAATAATTATTAATTACTATTTAATTAATAAGTATTAACTATTATAAAATTATTAATAATTTAATAGTAATTAATAGTATTAATTAATTTGGTTTAAAAAACTGTGAATATAAATTAGTGAATTATTAATATTTAGTTGTAAAACATTAATAGTTAATTATTATCTACATAGTTATAATATTATTCTTTAGAAATTAATATTTTTTATTAACTGAATAAAAATGATTAATAATAATATATTATTAATTATGTGTAGAAAAGGGAGAACTTGAATCTCACATCGAAAGTACAAATTGACTTCTAGGGAGACCCGTCTTATAAAAGAGAGCCCATGGTAAGGGTTTCTGTCTGAATTTCAGAATTCTTTAATGATAGTGATGTTGGATATTAAAATACAGTTAAATTCTGTTGAATGTTTTTATTATATATATATATATATTTATATTAATAAAACCAAGATAAAAATAAAAATATTATATATGAAAACATGTGTATTTAAAATATTTTTTTTCTGAAAGGTAGCTTCAGTAATGCCGCAAATCTGTATTGGTTTTCCAAATATCAATAACATTGACTTATTTAAATTATAAATAATTTTTAAAATGTTTTTAAAAAAATTCAAAAATATGCACTATTCAGTTGCAAACCCATAGCATGAAAACCGTTTTCAGACATCAACCTGTAGTTGCAAAAATTGGGACACATACAAAAAACCTCACTGAAGGTTGAATATGATGATACATGTATAAATTTTTCATTTTGTGTAGCTTTGTAAATATCATTTTCGTATCACATGTTTAAAATATACAGTACATGGCATGAGGAAATCCCACATAAAAAATTCAAAATGGAATGCCACGTCTTACAATACTTCTACATGAAAATGAATCCAATGTAGTGTTAGTGCTCACTAGTGGCCATCCTTACTCGCACATGAGAGATTAAGACATATTTCTGCGTTATCACACCAACCTTTTTGCTTCATTTTTGCACCATGTGTGTGAAGTATTTTTTGTCTCTCCTTATGGACATCCTCTCTTACCGGTTCAACTTGTTAAGGTTGATATGGCTCTTGCAGGTACCTTTTGTGACATAGGTTGAGCTAGATCCCTTGGTTGGACTAAGATGGCATGTTTTTATCAAATCTCACTACAAAAACATAGCTAAAAATCACCACCTCAATCCATATTATTCTATCAATTCACCAATACTTGTATTCTCTATAACTACCAACATCATTTGAGTGTAGTTCTTATCACCCTTTTTCTTTAGTGAAAATAAGACACAAGGATAAATTCTTCATTCAATACGTAAAATTATTCTTCATGTAAAAATTGTGTTATTAAAAAACAACACTAGCATGCGTCTTCTTCAGTAAGAAAAAGTATGATGTAAAAAAAATTAAAACTATCAAAATTTCCTTGGGGTTTTCAGACATATTCATTTTTATTATTGAACAAACCAAACTACCACTTTCTAATAAATATTCACTATTCAGAATTATTTTATAATGAAATTCATAGAATTTTTTTCAATAACACATAATGATAACCATTAGTTTTTCAAAGAATGAATGGTTGTGAGGTGATGATTATAACCATCTCATTTATGTTTACAATACATAATATTTAAATAAGTAAAATTGACAAAAATAGATCACACAAGGGTTCATTTAATCATATTTAATTGAATATGAATGACATGGGTGATAAGCTTGTATAGATCAGTCATACTCGGAATATCCTTCTTCACCAAAAGTAAGGTTTAGATCAATGTGGGTCAAGGGAGGCTTATAAATCTAATGGGTTATGAATATATCACCTTGAAATTGATGAATGTTTTGAATCATGCATCAGATTCAAAGGTCTTTAATGCTATATTTATAACTAAAAATTTCTCAATGACCATAATTTTGAAGCAAGAGGAAGAGAATAATATAATAAAACCCATTAAGGATATGTTGGAAAATAAGGGAGATCACACCAGCTCAAAAAATTATGAATAAATAGAAAAATAATGGGTTGAACAATTATTTTTTGGAATCCTACCCAAAGTTAATCTTTTCAATTGTAAACTCATTTAATCTTGAGCTAAAGTTACTCCCTAGAAATTTAAGTCACTCATTCTTATGATAAAATAATACCCTTCTATAGGTCATAAATACTGTATTGTTGGATTAAGAAGAAGAATATTTCCATTATATTTGAAGGAAAAACAATCAAGCAATATCATGGAAGATTTTCAACATCAAATGAATCATCCTTACTGTTCATACACATAAGTAATTTTTGAAAGCAGAGTTCTTGTGTCACTATAGAAAACAAAAAACGAAAAACACATCCCATAATGGAGGTTGTTATAAGGCCCCAGCCTTAAACCTTACTTAATCATGAGTTATTACAAGATTACACATTGAGGATCTTTTCGGGTTTAGAGTTTTAGGGAATTAGATCCTAAAACTTGCATTACATTCCACATATAAACAAAGTGGTTACATAAAGATAGTATTCTTCATTCCCATCAATGGAAAAATATTTAAAATAAACATGGATTCTTTCTTGACACTTCCTTGACACTATCATCATATCATGTACCTTTCCCTTGACCTGTGAAAAACATTTCAAAAAAAACATGGGATGAGCATAAAAAGCTCAGTAAGGGATATAAAAATATTGAAAGGAAACATGGGTACATATATACATAAGGATGAGATCATACTTTACTCATAAAACATAAGTACTTTAACATACCTCATCAAATCATGAATAAATCATAGAAATCATAAGACATAAAGGTAACTTGAGGCATTCATAACATCCTTACGTAGGGAGTAACCCTCTTGGTTACGTTTGGAATACCCATCACAGTATATTCCCTAAATCTCTTCGAAGAAACCTTATCGTTTCACTCCTTCACATTACCCAATGCATTGGAGAGCTATATCGGGCTTACCCGCCCTTAGTTTATCACGAAACCACCCGTCTTCATAATAATGCCCAAGAACCTCAACATAATCGTATCACATAAAACATGCATAAAGGAAACATAACATTTCCACATTACAATCACAAGATATCAATACAAAACATTGATATAATAAAAACATTATGAAAACCATTTTCAATACCAAAATAAAAGAAAAATAAAACATGGTATTTATTTTTCTTTTAAAAAAAAGGTATGGCTTGTAGAGGAAGCTGAAACTCAAATAATGGTCACGGCGGCAGAGAAATCGTTGTCACCGCATACGTACGACAAAAACATTCCCTTTTTTTGTTTAGTAAATGCTTCGTATAAAAAATATTCCTTTTGAATAAACATAAAAGTCAAAGGGGTTTATACACTGTATAAAAGAAAGTTGTGTATAAAATAAAATATGCCTCAATGAAAGGAGATTGAGACGAAGTCCCATACCTCGTATCCGACTTGACCCGACTGTTCTTTAATCTCCTGAATAATAAACTTGAGTTAATCTCTACTTTCTTAAGAACCTTTTTCAAGTTCATTATTCCTTTTATACCATGTTATGAACATCATGTAATCATTTAAGTTAATAATGTTCATTTTGTCGGTATTTGGTTCTTAAGTCAAAAATAGACTTCTTACACTTACATGTTGTTAATTTGGTCAAAGGTTCGTTATATCCAGAATGATATTAATTATTTGGATAAAATATATATCATATATTCATCATATACATGTATTTATAATATTACATCACATTTAGAGGTAATAAATGAAATGCACCGTTCATGGAGACGGTAAGCCGTACGTACGCATGAACGCTACTTCCATTTCTATTTCATATTTTCTGAAGTGGAACCATAATGATATAAGAGTATATTATAATTCCAGTATAATAACATATATAATATCATTAAATTTATCTTTTACACATCCCACATATGGTATTAACAAATCAAATCACTTTCAGGGGGCAGTAGTCCGCACTTCCTAAAATGAAGATATCGTGTTTACCCATAATGGAAACAATAGTGGTATGCCATAAATGAAAAATATAGAAGCTTAAGGAAAGAATAAACATATTATATATCATATATAAAAATAGTGACATCATAATGGCCACCTTTGAAGGTGTTAAATGAGTATTGAACAATCATTGTTTCGGGAGGCAGAATTTCGCCATCCACGGAAACCGTATGTTCTTTAACCATTTGATGTAGTTGTGTGAGAGTGTAGCTCGAATAAATCTTATAACAACATCCTAGTATATTGAAGATACTTTTGTTGTTACAAAAGAAGTAAATAAAAATAGTTTAGGGGGTTGGAGAAGCAAAATAAAACAAATGAACATGAGAGAATGAATTACCTTTAAAAGTGTAACTCCTTTTGATTTGAGCCTAAAGGCTTCCTTTGAATGGATTATGCCCAAAGGGAATCCTATAGGATGAGGATAGGGATGTGGAGAGAGTAAATGGGCAGGGGATGGCTGAGCCAAAGGCTTGAGGAGTGTGTGAAATGAGGTAGAGTTGGGGGCCTTTTATAAGAGGAGAGGAGGGGCACTTTTGGAAAGTAAAGAAATATTACCTTATTTGAAAATGAGTTTCGGATTTAAATGGTCCCACATTGATATAATTCTAGGATATGGTGATAAGGGTTCTAAATCTACCCATACAATAGGTTTTGGACATGTGTAGGTTTTAGATATTACATTATCTTTCCATTTTATTTAAATCGTTAAATAATGAGGTCATCGCTGCATCATTATGATGTCATAAATAATTTAATTTATTTAAAGTCTAAAAATTATAAAAAAATACTATGATGTAGGAAATCTTTTTATCTTTCCAATGAAAATTTATAATAAAAAATCTGATCTTTATAACCCCATGTAAAAATTGTTTTTGTAACATAACTCATGTTTGTGTCATTTTTACTTTAACATTAAATAAAAAGTTATTTATGTCATTTCCCAACCAAAGTGGCTCCATGGGGTCCCCAAGTTGACCCATGTCTTGTCTTGGTCGGCCATGACACAACCAATGAGGGTAGGACATGTGTCAAGCTCATCTTATTTTATTACAACATTATTTTTACCTTAAACTACACTAATTACCACTAATCGCGATTAAAAACTTAATAAGTTACTATTCACCAAAAAATTATTTTAATCCTATTGAACCACATTTTACTTCTTAATGAAAACCATTTATGTCGGATTTTTGAAATTCAAAACACAATGATGGAAAAATTTCATTTAAACGGAAAAATCAGTTTTTATAAGTACCGCTTAGTGGTTTCACTATTCATCAAAAATTGAAGTTTTTCAGAAAAATACCAAAAATTCACCGTAATCTATATTTGACATTCAGAATTCAAAAATGAAATCTATTTTACAAAATTCAAATCATATAAGTCACATTAATTAACTTAATAATTAATTCCCGCTGTCAGAGCAAATAGCGTGTTTTTATGAAACAATAAGTATCAAAAGATTGACACCAGTTTAAGTCTAATTTCAAAGTGAAATTGATTCCAATGACCAACATTGGATTAAATAGTAAAAATATATTCAGATTACACATTAAGACCAATTCAAAAGATAATCTTATCATATAAATAAATTAGATTAAGAAGCAGTTTTGATGTAAAATGCAGTATTTTTCACTATTCATTAAAAAAATGAACATTGTCTGAAAAATGCCAAAAATTCATACAAAGTAAATTTTGATGTCCCAATCATAAAGAATAAGTTTATTTTGACAAACATAGTTTATAAAATTGTAAAAATATAGATTCAAAAATGGTTTGCCATCAAAAGGCAGTAAAACAATCTTTTAAAAATATTAGTGTATTCTATGCTTAAGATTGGATTTATTTTCATTTTAAGCCTCTAAAACACTATCTAATTCATTAATAGACATAGATAAAAAATATCTATTATTTATTACTGACTTGGGATGTTACATCCTCCCCCCCTTTATAAAATTGCATCCCCACAATTTATTTACTTATCAAATAAATGGGGGTACTTATTCCTCATTGCATTTTCAGATTCCCATGTTGCCTCTTCAATCATGTGGTTTTTCCACAAAACCTTTACCTGGTGAATCAACTTATTTCGTAACACTTGCTCCCTGTGGTCAAGAATCTGGACCGGTTGTTCCTCATAAGATAGGTTCTCTTCTAGCTGAACTACCTCTGGACTCAAAACATGAGATGGATCTGGCATGTACTTTCTCAACATCGAAACGTGGAAAACATTGTGTACCTGAGATAAACTCGGTGGTAAGGCCACTCGGTAAGCAACTGATCCAACTCTCTCCAGAATTTCATATGGTCCAATAAACCTTGGACTCAGCTTTCCTTTCTTACCAAATCTCATCACACTTTTCCAAGGAGAAACCTTGAGAAAAACATGATCACCTACCTCGAAAGATAGATCCTTCCTCCGGTTATCCGCATAACTCTTCTGCCTGCTCGGAGCTGTTCTCATGTGATTCTGAATCAGATGAACTTTTTCTGCCATCTCTTATACCAATTCTAGCCCCATCAACTTCCTTTCACCCACTTCATCCCAGAAAGCTGGAGTTCGACACCGCTTCCCATATAATGCCTGAAATGGTGCCATCTGTATACTAGAATAAAAACTGTTATTATATGAAAATTCAACCAAAGAAATATGTTGGTCCCAACTTCCCTGATAATCCATAGAACAAGATCGTAGCATATCCTCCAATGTCTGAATTGTTCGTTCTGACTGCCCATCTGATTGAGGATGAAAAGCTGTACTAAAATTTAATTCAGTACCCAACGACTTCTGAAGGCCTTTCCAAAAGTTAGAAGTGAACCTGGGATCACGATCAGATACAATGGAGAGAGGAACTCCATGTAACCTGACTATCTCTTTAAGATACAAACGGGAAAGTTGATCTAGGTAAAAAGTATCTCGTATAGCAAGGAAATGAGCAGATTTGGTCAAGCGATCAACAATAACCCAGATTGCATTATTACCTCGAGATGTCTTCGGTAATCGAACAACAAAGTCCATGGATATATTCTTCCATTTTCACTCTGGAACTGGTAAAGGCTGAAGCATCCCTTTTGGTAACTTCCGCTCTGCTTTAACCTGTTGACATGTCAAACACTTCACAGTAAAATCTGCAATATCTCTTTTCATTCCATCCCACCAGTAATACTCCCGCAGATCTCTATACATCTTAGTACTGCCAAGATGAACTGAAAACGGAGAACTATGAGCTTCACATAACAACTCTCTCTTCAACTGTGAATCACAAGGCACACACAATCTCTTCCCAAATCTCAAAACACAATCATTATCAATGTTGAATTCATGCAACTTACCTTTCTGAACCAGCTCTACCTTTTTCTGCAGCTCACTGTCTTGCTTCTCTGCTTGCTTGATTCTATCTGATAGAGATGATCTCACTGATACCTGAAACAAAACAGAAGAACTTCCTGCACCCACAACTTCTATGCCAATGTTCATCAAATCCTTAACCAAAGGATCACGTTCCAAATGCAACATTGCTAATGAAGCATTACTTTTTTGACTCAAAGCATCATCCACTTTATTTGTTTTCCCGGATGGTAATGAATTGTGCAATCATAATCCTTGATTAATTCTAGCCATCTCCTTTGTCTCATGTTCAATTCTTTCTGAGTGAATATATACTTTAAACTTTTGTGATCGGTATATATTTCACACTTTACTCCATACAAATGATGCCTCCAAATTTTTAAAGAGAAAACAATAGCAGCTAATTCCAGATCATGTGTAGGGTAATTTACCTCATGAGTCTTCAACTGTCGTGAAGCATAAGCAATTACCTGATCATTCTGCATTAGGACGCAACCAAGCCCTTTCAATGAAGTATCACTGTATATAACAAACTCACCATTCCTGGAAGGTAGTGCCAAAACTGGAGCATTCACCAATCTTCTTTTCAATTCATGAATACAATGATCACATTCTTTTGTCCAGATAAACTTAACACCCTTCCGAGTTAGCTTAGTCATTGGACTAGATAACCGTGAAAAATTTCGAACAAGACTTCAGTAATAGACTGCCAAACCAAGGAAGCTACGACTCTCAGGGACATTTGTGGGTCTTGACCATTCTTCAACAACCTTTGTTTTTGCAGGATCAACAGTTATCCCATCTTTAGAAACAATGTGACCAAGGAAATAAATTTTTTGCAACCAAAACTCACACTTGCTGAATTTTCCATACAGTTTCTTTTCTTTTAAGGTTTGCAATATAACCCTTAAATGACTTTCATGCTCCTCTTTACTTTTAGAAAACACCAAAATATCATCGATGAAAACAACCACAAACTTATCCAAGAACTCATGGAAAATTCCATTCATAAGGTCCATGAATACAGCAGGTGCATTGGTTAACCCAAAAGGCATTACTACAAATTCATAATGGCCATATCTCGTACGGAACACGGTCTTCGGAATATCTGCCTCCTTTACCTTCAGCTGATGGTACCCCGATCTCAAGTCAATCTTTGAAAAAAACTGAGCTCCCTGGAGCTGATACAACTTCATTTGACGGCCCGACATCTGTTGAAGTAGTTGCAAAGGATTTCACCACCCCTTTCTGCTTGTAGTCTAACTGCTTCCCATCACTCAAGCTCTTTGTCGAACACTTATTTGCATAGTGGCCCATCTCATTGCACTTATAACATTTCACTAACTGTAAATCGAATTTGGTCTTACCTTCACCTTGATCCTTTTCAGTGCAATCACGAGCCTTATGTCCCATCTTACCACATCAGTAGCACTTTCCAGAATTCAGAAGACATTCCCCAGCATGCCTTTCGCCACATTTATCACAAAATGGAAACTTAGTTTTCTTACCATCAGACTTTTTTGAAGAATTCTTACCTTTCTCCTGCCACCTCGGTCTCTTCTTCTGTTGGTTGTTATAGAACACTTGATCATCAAAAAACTCCATTTTCACCTTCTCAGCACATCGAACAAGATTTTCATAACTTTTAAACTCATGAGAAGCTAATGCCCTTCGATATTTTGGCTTTAATTCTGAGTAAAAACGATTGATTTTACTATCAAGGTCTCAGATAAAATTTGGTGCATACCTTTCCAATCGAGTGAACCTTTCTTCATAGGCAGCCACTGAGTCTTCCTCTTGCCTCAATTCCAAGAATTGATTTTCCATCCTAAGTCGAACAACCTTAGGAAAATACTTCTCAAGAAACATACCTTTGAATTCATCCCAGTCGAGAGCATCAATCTCATCGGCATCCCTGATATTTTTAACCATAGACCACCACTGATCTGCCTCACCCTCCAAACGGTAAATAGGAAGACTAACCTTTTGATTGTATGAACACCCCATGACATCAAAAATCTTCTCCAGTGCTTTAATCCACCCTTCAGCTAACACAGGGTCAGATGATCCTCTGAATGATGGGGGATGTTGCCTCATGAAATGTTCCACCACTGACATGTTCCTCAATGGTTGATCTGGCTGATCTCGTGTATAGATACTACCACCATTTATCACTTGAGTCAACTGCGCCATTACTGCAACAAACTGTTTAGTTCCAATTCCGACCATCTCAGGATGATTATTCGGAAGGTTATTTCCTTCTGTATGCCTTCCTAGCACTGCTTCCCTGTTTCCTCTGTGGAAAACCATTCCGAATAAACATGTATTAGATGAAGCAACATGGTAATCTTCAAATGCTATATCACTTCAATTTGACCATAAAAAAATATTTTTGGGTAATCATTTAATATAATTCTAACTCTTAAAGTTATCTAAACCGACCTTTGATACCAACTATAAGGCCCCAGCCTTAAACCTTACTTAATCTTGAGTTATTACAAGATTACACATTGAGGATCTTTTCGGGTTTAGAGTTTTAGAGAATTAGATCGTAAAACTTTCATTACATTCCACATATAAACAAAGTGGTTACATAAAGATAGTATTCTTCATTCCCATCAATGGAAACATATTTAAAATAAACATGGATTCTTTCTTGACACTTCCTTGACACTATCATCATATCATGTAACTTTCCCTTGACCTGTGAAAAACATTTCAAAAAAACTTGGGATTAGCATAAAAAGCTCAGTAAGGGATATAAAAATATTGAAAGGAAACATGGGTACATATATACATAAGGATGAGATCATACTTTACTCATAAAACATAAGCACTTTATCATACCTCATCAAATCATGAATAAATCATAGAAATCATAAGACATAAAGGTAACTTGAGGCATTCATAACATCCTTACGTAGGGAGTAACCCTCTTGGTTACGTTTGGAATACCCATCACATTATATTCTCTAAATCTCTTCAGAGAAACCTTATCATTTCACTCCTTCGCATTACCCAATGCATTGGAGATCTATATCGGGCTCACCCGCCCTTAGTTTATCACGGAACCACCTGCCTTCATAATAATGCCCAAGAACCTCAACATAATCGTATCACATAAAACATGCATAAAGGAAACATAACATTTCCACATTACAATCACAAGATATCAATACAACACATTGATATAATAAAAACATTATGAAAACCATTTTCAATACCAAAATAAAAGAAAAATAAAACATGGTATTTATTTTTCTTTTAAAAAAAATGTATGGCTTGTAGAGGAAGCCAAAACTCAAATAATGGTCACGGCGGTGGAGAAGTCGTTGTCGCCGCATACATACGACAAAAACATTCCCTTTTGTCGTTTAGTAAACGATTCATATAAAAAAGATTCCTTTTGAATAAACGTAAAAGTCAAAGGGGTTTATACACCGTATAAAAGAAAGTTGTGTATAAAATAAAATATGCCTCAATGAAAGGAGATTGAGACGAAGTCCCATACCTCGTATCCGACTTGACCCGACTGTTCTTTAATCTCCTGAATAATAAACTTGAGTTAATCTCTACTTTCTTAAGAACCTTTTTCAAGTTCATTATTCCTTTTATACCATGTTATGAACATCATGTAATCATTTAAGTTAATAATGTTCATTTTGTCGGTATTTGGTTCTTAAGTCAAAAATAGACTTCTTACACTTACATGTTGTTAATTTGGTCAACGGTTCGTTATATCCAGAATGATATTAATTCTTTCGATAACATATATATCATATATTCAGCATATACATGTATTTATAATATTACATCACATTTAGAGGTAATAAATTAAATGCATCGTTCATGGAGACTGTAAGCCATACGTACGCATGAACGCTACTTCCATTTCTATTTCATATTTTCTGGAGTGGAATCATAATGATATAAGAGTATATTATAATTCCAGTATAATAAAATATATAATATCATTAACTTTATCCTTTACAAATCCCACATATGGTATTAACGAATCAAATCACTTTCAGGGGGCGGTAGTCCGCACTTCTTAAAATGAAGATATCGTGTTTACCCATAATGGAAACAATAGTGGTATGCCATAAATGAAAAATACAGAAGCTTAAGGAAAGAATAAACATATTATATATCATATATAAAAATAGTGACATCATAATGGCCACCTTTGAAGGTGTTAAATGACTATTGAACAATCATCGTTTCGGGAGGCAGAATTTCACCATCCACGGAAACCGTATGTTCTTTAACCATTTGATGTAGTTGTGTGAGAGTGTAGCTCGAATAAATCGTATAACAACATCCTAGTATATTGAAGATACTGGTGTCATTACAAAAGAAGTAAATAAAAAGAGTTTAGGGGGTTGGAGAAGCAAAATAAAACAAATGAACATGAGAGAATGAATTAACTTTAAAAGTGTAACTCCTTTTGATTTGAGCCTAAAGGATTCCTTTGAAAGGCTTATGCCCAAAGGGAATCCTATAAGATGAGGAGAGGGATGTGGAGAGAGTAAATGGGAAGGGGATGGCCGAGCCAAAGGCTTGAGGAGTGTGTGAAATGAGGTAGAGGTGGGGGCCTTTTATAAGAGGAGAGGAGGGTCAATTTTGGAAAGTAAAGAAATATTACTTTATTTGAAAATGAGTTTCGGATTTAAATGGTCCCACATTTATATAATTAGAGGATAAGGTGATAAGGGTTCGAAATCTACCCATCCAATAGGTTTTGTACATGTGTAGGTTTTAGATATTACATTATCTTTTTATTTTATTTAAATCGTTAAATAATGAGGTCATCGCTGCATCATTATGATGTCATAAATAATTTAATTTATTTAAAGTCTAAAAATTATAAAAAAAATACTATGATGTAGGAAATCTTTTTATCTTTCCAATGAAAATTTATAATCAAAAATCTGATCTTTATAACCCCATGTAAAAATTGTTTTCTTAACATAACTCATGTTTGTGTCATTTTTACTTTAACATTAAATAAAAAGTTATTTATGTCATTTCCCAACCAATGTGGCTCCATGGGGTCCCCAAGTTGACCCATGGATTGTCTTGGTCGGCCATGACACAAACAATGAGGGTAGGACATGTGTCAAGCTCATCTTATTTTATTAAAGCATTATTTTTACCTTAAACTACACTAATTACCACTAATCGCGATTAAAAACTTAATAAGTTACTATTCACCAAAAAAAATTAATCCCATTGAACCACATTTTACTTCTTAATGACAACCATGTATGTCAGGTTTTTGAAATTCAAAACACAATGATGGCAAAATTTCATTTAAACGGAAAAATCAGTTTTTATAAGTACCACTTAGTGGTTTCACTATTCATCAAAAATTGACGTTTTTCAGAAAAATACCAAAATTTCACTCTAAGCTATATTTGACATTCCGAATTCAAAAATGAAGTCTATTTTAAAAAATTAAAATCATATAAGTCACATTAATTAATTTAATAATTAATTCCCGTTGTCAGAGAAAATAGCGTGTTTTTATGAAACAATAAGTATCAAAAGATTGACACCAGTTTAAGTCTAATTTCAAAGTGAAATTGATTCAAATGACCACAATTGTATTAAATGGTAAAAATATATTCAGATTACACATTAAGACCAATTCAAAAGACAATATAATCATATAAATAAATTATATTAAGAAGCAGTTTTGATGTAAAATGCAGTATTTTTCACTATTCATTAAAAAAATGATCATTGTCTGAAAAATGAAACATATTCACACAAAGTAAATTTTGATGTCCCAGTCATAAAGAATAAGTTTATTTTGACAAACATTGTTTATAAAATTGTCAAAATATAGATTCAAAAATGGTTTTCCATCAAAAGGCAGTAAAACAACCTTTTAAAAATATTAGTGTATTCCATGCTTAAGATTGGATTTATTTTCATTTTAAGCCTCTAAAACACTATCTAATTCATTAATAGACATAGATAAAAAATATCTATTATTCATTACTTATTTGGGATGTTACAGTTGTCAAGGAAGTTTTGATTTTGTGACACAAATCTTTAAGGCGCATGGTGAAATATGGCGATGAGGGACCTTAACAGAATAACATACCTTGCACTGTGTTGTACATGGATATTTCATTCACAACAAAAATATTATTTATAAAAAATGTAATTTGAGAATTCAAAAAATAATAGATAAAACATATAAACACATTATAACATGAAAATTTTGTTCAAAAACATACATAGTAATGTAATCCCCATAATTCTAAATATTATACGATTAGAAAATAAAAGTTAATATATAAATGTCTAAATAATCTTTATTTACTAAAATGTCTAGTCATTTGATGATATAACATGCTGAAATGAAAATATATTTTAAATGGATTAAATCTAAAAATTATTAATATAATTTAAATAATATAAAAAATAAAATATATATTAGAAATGAAAAAAATAGATGTTTGTTAGTTGGTTGAAGCTGGTCATCTACAGATGCATAGTAGTAAGGTGTGGGGGTATGGGTGTTGGGTAATCATCAGTTGGGGCTGGGGGAGATCATAATGCCTGCAAACAAAGAAGGTGAGGGGAGAAGGAAATATTTGGAAATCAAACATAAGTCTAGGAAACATTATAAGATAAGATCATGGATTCTTTTCTCCTCTGTGATGGTCGATGCTGGCTACAATGGAGAAGATACTGATACGAAAAATAAAAAAATATCGAGTATAGAGAAATCAGGGTCACTTGCTACCGGGGGTAACTTATTGGGTTGATACAGTTTAAAAATGAGAAAAAATAGAATGTTATTACACTAATCATAATCATAATTTATGGAAAATTGATGTGCACCAATAGTATTCCATTTAATATGGTTCTTCTCATTGTACTTGTGAGGTAATAATCACCATGGAACACGCCTAAGAACCATGGAATAGGCAATAATACACTTTTAATAACTGCGATCAATTTGAGTCTAGAATTATATTTTCTATTTTTAATAGTCAATGGAGGATCCCAATTCAAGTCATACTAATGAAAGGATTTTTAATAGTGATAAAAATAAATATAATGATTCAATTTCCACAATAACAGTCACTAGATAGTGAGTATGTGTAGATTAGTACAAGTTAAAGATATTCACGTTGATGGATCACTTCCAACACTTGTTCATGTATCTAATGTTTAAAAGTTTATTCAGTAATGAATAATATTACTTCATTGATGGATATTTTAGATATAATCAATTTATAATAAAAAATATCCTTTACTAGTTGATATTTTTTTTCTATCATTGCAAGTATATTGGATTTTATAGTCCACCTGAAACATTCCAATGGTGCATGGAACATATATTCTGAAACATTCCAGGATGATTCCTTGATATTTTCATGGATGAATTCTCTGTATATAGAAAATAATTTTTAGGCATGGATTAAAAAAGTTTACATGGTACTTAAATTCTTTAGAGAAAAGTTTTTATTGATGAATTAGGAAATCTTTTAGTTCATGTTTAAATAATTAATTATCATTGGCCTCCAAAATAGATTCTTTCTTGGACCCATGGGATTAAATTGAAAATTTGGGAAATAATTTTCTAGTGTAGATTAACCTCCAACTCATATACTGTAAAATTAAGTTCTATTATTTTTTGATAATTTATACAATATATTTTTTTAACACATAAAATTAAATTGGATTGATATCCTAATTGGGAGAATACTTTTGATATCATGTGTGATGTGAGTGATTATGTTACGAGAGAAGCTCTTGGGTTGTGGGTCAGTCATATTTTCTAACCCAAATACTACGAAAATTGTACCCTCATAGATACCCAAATTAATTATACTACAATATACAAGAGGGAGTAATGAAAATTATAGATGTTTTCCTAGAAAAGAGAATCTTTCTTATTGACATATAAGTCATTCCATGGTTCACTAACATAGAAAATATTTATAAAAATAATTCTTTTTGTCCCATTTTTTCATATCAATAAAGAACCAATAATTTGATGATGAAACTTGGTATTATTAGGATAATCCTTTACATACAATGTACATTGGGATGGAATTAATCTCCTGTGTGTGTCTGAAATCAAGGTGAATTCCATTATTGATTTATATAATTCTCCACCCATCAGAATAAATCACGGATCAATTGGAATGGGGGTCATGATTTTAGCAGATTATTTTATCCAAAACATTATAATGATCCATGGGATTGTTTCAGGGCATGTGATTTCTACCAATGAATTGGAAACATTGAGAATATTAAATAATTACCTCAATAAATATATTAAAGGTAAAAGTGTTTAAATTTATGGGGTATCAAGTTCATGGATATCTTTATCAACTCTTTTTACAATATACACATCATTGTATATGTGGACTACATCTCAAAATTGATGGAATCTGAGTCAATATCAATGAAAACAACTATTTTTATGGTAAAATTCCTAATGATAAAAAAATTTGGTTTTGAATTCCATAGTTACTTATAATTTATAAGGGAAAACACCTAAATAATCACATGATATAATGATTAATTTAGTGATATGGAAAATGATGCAACATCAATATCTCCAATAAAAAATTGGTGAGTTATTTAGCCAAGAGATAAAAAAAGTATATTAGAGAATATAATGAGCATGAACATAAAAGATTCATTCCATAAGACCAATTATTCATTTTAGAGTACTGGTGAGTGTTTAAAATAATGATAAGGATTTCGCCATTTAAGTTATTATATGGGAAACCATGTCACCTACTAGTAGAGTTGCACCACTAGTTTGACCCCCAAATGAAAGTCACCCATATCCCCGAATCCTCTTCAAAATATCAAAAAGGGGGTGGGGGTAGTGGAAATATTGAAAAGATAAGGGATTCAAAGTTGAATGAAAAAGAAAAAAAAGTAAATTAATAACAAACTATGGTGTACCATATAACCACTATTCTCTTGGTTCTGACATGGACTAATACATTTAAACTTCCACACCAAAATCCCCTTCCCGGCAAAATTTTGAATACATTCTTCCCATATATACAAAACCATAGATCTAAACCACATGATTGAAGATCTCTTTACCCATTATAAACAATGAAACTTAAAAAAACCCATCATAGATGGAACCATCCATATTTTCCTCATTCATGTTTCCTCTCCCAGTGAAAAAATGGCATGAGCATATCATGGCTATTATATGGTTATCATTCCATGGTAGGCATACTAAAAACATAAACACAAGCCTATAACCACAACCAACAAACCCACCATTTTTTTCTTATCTATTTTGACTCCCATAAAAAATGTCCCGAACCAAACCACCTCATAGTTTTATTAATTCATTACCAACAATAATTTTAAAAAAAATCAAAACAACAATTCTTACCTCATATTCATACCTTTAATCTACTTTTACCAAATCCTTGAAAAAATCATATTTTTACCCATGGTGTTTTTCCAGTATTTATAATGAGAGTGTGAAATAAACCATTTAACTAAAAACCATGATCCCAATAACTCTGCCTAAATCATGGAATATAGGGATTTTGTGAAATGTATAACAAAACTATGAGGTGTACTGTATCGTAGTGTACCCAACCCATTTCCCCCCTAAACCACATAGGTATAACAACATTATGTTTATACTAAAAACCAAAAACCAAAAATTGAATATTTCAATAGCCATAATAACATCATGGTTTAATAGTGGTTTAGCTAAATTCAAATACCTAATTAGAGAAAAACCCAAATCATTCTATGGATTTTTCAAATTATGAATTAAAATAGTGGAATTACAATTGGCATCATCGTTTTTTACAAATAGTTTTTCCCACCCCTTCATCTCATATTCCCAGAAACCCCAAAACCATATATGATCTGACTTCTTCCTTTTACCATTCTTACCATTAAATCATACCTATCAAATACCACCATGAACACCCCTCCCATTCCACACATTAACGCCCAAATAATTTATTTACCCACCCCTCCATATAACACCCACTATAAACACCCCATATAGTAAAATCAAAGTGTAATTCATCAACATATATATACCAACACTAATATAAAAACCCTCTAACTAAACGGTATTATTTCACTTGTCATTCCTCCACAATAAAATCCCAAATCCAACCACCTTCCCCAATTCTACATCCAATAATATTACCCCAATATAACAAACATGCATTCTCATATAAATATACTAATTCTTAAACATTATACACGCATCCCTATTCGATGTTTGAGGATTGTAAACAGTAGCAGAAGTTACATATCATGAAAAATCCTAAAATGTAGAGAAGGAAGATATATGATCTCATAATTTTTTTCATCTAGGGGATTGTAATATGTCTCAATTTATGACTTTAAGAAACTATATCCGGAGAGAATAATTTTGATATAGGATGAGGCTTATAGAAATCTTACTTCAAAATTTTTCAAAACACAAAATTTTAACAACTACATGATAGTATTGTTTGGAAGGATGACTATAGAGAGTAATATTACCTAAATTTGATTCCATTTTTCGAATTTATACTGAGGAATTTGTGTGCTCAAATAATCTAATATTCATTTCGATACATTAGGATACTTACAATGATCTTATATTTGAATTATTCAATACACCAATTTCCAAAAAACTTCATTGAAGTTTCCTTTGGTAGGCTGAGCATATAAGGTAATCTTAGCTAAATTTGGTGTCATTTCTAACATTTATATTCAAGACTCTGTGCGTAAAAATACATATGAGATATTTTCCTTAAAAGAATAATTATTTTTCAAAAATGTAAATCCATTGTATGTGGTCCATTATTCAAATATAATCCTACCAAATCTGAGATTACATCACTCAAGGATACCACATATTAAATTATTAAAAAATTCTTCATAACACCATTGTTTTATATGGTATTCTTATGTAATTATGTAACAATTGGATGTATTTTTGTTAATTACAATCCAATAGGAACCTCCTAATATCTTCACAAAACTATTGGTTCAATATCACATGAGTATGATAATGGGTAGGTACTTTGTACGTGAATTTTAAGTTGTGAATTCTTGAGAAGGATCTTCCTATCACATTTGTTAGTAAAATATGGTTCATAAATTTTCATAAATTATAAAATATGGGGAGGGTTATGGATGTGGTTGTGTTAGATTATTTCGAGGATGCATCGATCGATGATTATTGTTAGTATGATGAGAAATATACAAATCTCACATTTTATACACATGTTCATTTATAGTAATAAAGCTGGGGACATTGTTCTGATCATGAATTATACCACCCCAAATTCTAAAACATGAGATACCACCTGCACCTGAGGTGGGTAATGACATGGTCGACCAGGAGAGATTGTTTGGAAAACCAAATACAGAGTATGTTTCCACAACTTCTGCACCAACTTCCATAGAGGCAATAGAACCTTATCAGTGTTTTGAATAATGTAAGGCATGTGATATAGAAGAGACTTGATAACTTTGATGTGTGATTCATGTTTATTTTCCAAAACATTGTTATCCCCACCCATTTGTTGGTGTAAGGTTCTTATTGGAAATTTTTGTTAAGTATTTCACCATGTATTTGGGAATTGAAATAACCAATATCAATAGTCTCACTGTGATGATGTTAGAGGTATATTTATATATAATTTTGGATTTAGATGATTATCCATTAATGATTTTATATATCATTCTTATTTATATATCAAAACTATATTTACTCACACCAATTTGATCCCACTAGTTCAAAAATAGGATTTTTTATTCGATCAAAACAATATAACGTTTTAGAATGAGTCAACCATTTGGATTTTCAATTTTGAATTCCAATAGTTTTGATTAATCTCATAATTATTCGTTTAATTTTTTTAAAATATTTTATTTTAATTTTTTTGTTTTTTTAATATATATATAATTATAAAATTTACTAATATATATATAACCTTTAAAAACATTATGAATACATATATATCTGTGTGAAAATAATTTTCCCAATGCCATTATTTATAAGGGAAATATCTTGGGAATAAAATCACCATAACTCATGTGGGATTCCCAAAAAAAATTAATTCCATCCAATTTTCTTTTGAAATTCTCCCCATACATTTAAAATGGGACCACTCACTTAAATATTTAATAAATAAAATCCTTAATAATATCCCTAATTTATTTAATGAATTTTGAATCTCCATATCACACATAAAACTTTCTACATAATAAAGTTAGCTTTCAATTTAAATTTTTACATTATGTAAAAATGTAATCATATTACAGAATCTAAATGTTTTTGGAACATTTAACATATCAACCTTTAATAAAAATCAGAGATATCATACATAAAATGACTTTTTTATCCAAAATCTCATTTTCTATAACTTTTGTGGTCATGTGCTTATACCCTTTTCATGAACTCTCTAAGGAGTAAACTCATTTACTCATGTAATAAGTGGCTCCACTTCTATGACCACATAGGTGAAATATTAAAATGGGTTTCCATGATTTATATTATATAACTCATTGGGTATTAATATTTCATTATGATTTAATAATAATACCTCTATTCATAGTATAAGATATTAACAATGTGTAGTTGGGGATATAATAGCCAATATCAATAATTATATTCATAACTTGTTTTAACAATTAAACACTTTGATTATATCCTAAATAATGAAAGTGTTGAGTATCCATTACAACATAACTTATTTTATTGGTTTTAGCCCTATCTATTTATTAGTTGTGTGAATAATTTACCCCAACTGATATTTTGTAAATAGATCTGATCTATTTTACATGATCTCACATAGAAAATTATTATAGGGTCTTATTATAACGATTTTATCAAATAATAATGTATCAAACTTAAATTTCTAGAGTTTATATTATACAAGAAACTATGTCACTTTAATAGAGTTGATCCAGTAGCAATTCAGGTTTTATCACTATCATACATTTGAATATTCATGTGAATAATACAAGAGTTAGGCATGAAGACGGTATGCGATTCCGAGCCCCGGTGTGCCCAAAATAAATTTGACAAAAATATTAAGTATTTTTGTACTATTCAAGTTGATGAAGTTGGTTATCTTTCAAATGGTAGCTTGGATTAGAAACCTGAGGTCACAGTTGTGTCTAGAGCATTTCGTTTACCCTTGGAGGGGTGTAAGTATTCAGGCGTGGGCCTGCTATGGAAAGAGTTATCGAGGGAATTTTCATAAATAAATAAATTTGATAAAATTAATGTTAGATTCTAAATGACTCTTGAATGGAGTCTAATATTGAAATTCGGAGATCACAGTGGGGTTCAGAATGCTGTGTTTACCCTAGGCGTGACATAATTTAAGTCGGCAATGGGAGTCGTGTCATAGGAAAGTCTGTCCGGGTTGTTAAGCAGATATTTGTTTTATTAAAAATAAAAATATATATACTCACCCATTTAATCTCTATGGTGTGCATGACATAGGCATCTCCTACTCCCCTTCATGTGATGAACCAATGGATCAAAGAAACAAGGTGTTGTCGGACTCTGATATTGATTGTGATCACTCTTGGATCGTGTATCAGCAGCTTCAGAGTGCATATCTGGGGTAGAAGTGGCGACATTTCACCTGTGACATAGGTGATTTGAGTTTTAATTTTTCTACCCTCTAATTTGTGTGTTTTTTTCAAATCGGTGTCATTGATGTGAAGATCTCATTCTGAGCATTCTAAAACTGGTCTTAGATATATTTTTTGGGACATTGGGGTGCTCCTGGTGGTCTGTGGATGCTTTATATCAGCAAGGGTTGATTCTGATGGCGGCCATGGAAGAATCCATTGAGGTCAGCTCTGTCACCATAATTTCCAGAAAAAAGCTGAGGCAGCACGACAGTTTCATGCTCTTCTGCGGTGGTTTCTGGTGGCGCTCTTACGACGATCCGACCAGAATGGTTTGGGGGCATTTTAACCACCATATCTCACAAACTGGGTGTCTGATTCATGAGTCGTCCGGGGTGATGGGACCCCCGAATTGAGGCGGAAATTTTTAGGCCACATTTAAATCTTTTTGAGTTTTTCCAGATGCTTGATTCTTTGAAACATCCAAAAATCATAATAATATTTTAATTATTATTATATAGCGATAATTGAATCAGAGGTATCATCTATGTGTGATGTCTGATTGATGCACCGTTAGTGGAATTGTGACCCTGAAATAAAGGAGGATGTTTGAAGAACAATTTCGGGTGTTGAAACCAAAAATCAGGTTATGGGCCCCATGAGGCCCGATTTGGGCATTTGCGTCGAGATATGACTTTTTCTCCAGGTGTCTATTTTGGACGAATGAGAAGTGAACTTAGTGTGTTTTTCTAAGATGATCAAATTGGAATGATCCATTTGACATGTTTCAAAATCAAGGAATTGGCCCCACTCAGGCTTGCATTTGTGAATAGTTTCATAGATTATCTGTTTCAGGTGAGTAAATAGCCTATCATTCATGTTTTTCTTTGTAGAACACGATGGTGGCCTTAGTTTCGGACTAGGAGATTTGGGGTGGGGTGATGATGCAGGTTCCTTAGGATAGCGACGTTTGGACCAGTAGCGGTTGAGTGAACTCACTTGTTTCATTACTATGGGGATTTCTGTGGCATTACAACCATAGTACATGGTTTTAATCGCCTTAGTAGGATGAGATAAATAGTGTTGTGGTATCCCTTCGTAGTGGACAGGGTAAGATCCTCTAACATATCATTTACCCAATATCGAGTTCTCAGAATCACTATGACCAACACTACATGATCAGTGATCCCCTATCTAGAAGAATATACCTTTAGGTTTTTTTGTAACATTTGGTATATGATCCCCTATATAGAAGGCGGTTTTAGTAGGGTTGCATCATCGTTAGGTATATGATCCCCTACTCAGCTGATGTTTTATATAGGGTTTATTGTATCGTCGGGTGTACGATCCCCTACTTCACGAGTTATCCTAGATGGAGTTTTCATTAACATCATGGAAACAATTACAATGGTGATGATCCTCTATCAGAGTGAGGTGATCTTCAGGATGTCAGATTGAGTTTTGGAACCCCCCAACAGTTCATGGGTGTGATCCTCTCTCTAATATATTAGGGGCTATAGGTTAGGGTTGTGGTATCCACTAGCGAATCCTATGTGTGATCCCCTTTCTGAGGTGTTGTGGATTATGGTTATCAAGTAGGGTTTGTAGTTACCCCTTGTGGATATTGGGATGAATCCCCTATCTGAGGATCGAGAACCGAAGAGTTTTAGGTTGTAATGCTTTGCAGTGCTATCTGAAAACGTTTTATCTTGTTTATGTGTTGCCTTATATCCTCAAGTAGAATCTGACGCTGGCTATGAGGTTAGACCCCATGATCCTTGGTGCATGAGATGAGTATTTCTGGTGTTTTTTGGGTATTACCTTGGGGTGTTGTCACATATTCGATGACATACCCTGTGTTTTCAGTAGATTGGTTGATTTTATCCAAGGATTGGCATGAGATGAAGTTTCTTTCTCATTTGGGTTCCCTCTAGTTGGGATGTGCGAAATGATGCCATTATGTTGCTCCCTTCTCTTTTGGGGTTTTTGGGGAGCCTATAGAGTATAATTATTCTCACCCATGCATGAAATCTCCTCACACATTTTTTGTGTCTTTGTCATACCACATACCTTTCGACAAAGTCCTAAGAGGACCTGGAGCAGGCAAAGCATTGTGTGCTTGACCGATTGGGGTGTTTTCCAGAACTAGTCCAAGGATATTGTAGGTGGAATTTTTACTGTGATCCCCTCCTTCAAAGAAGTTTGGAAACATTAATTTTTTATTTTGGTTGGACCTTTATTTTCCATTTTTTAATGATGTTGTACTCTGGTTGTGGGATAGATATATTCTTGAATTTATTTTCAGTTTTTTAAATCTCCACACTGTTTCATAGAGGTTTATGTGGGTGCGTGTGTATAGGTACCTTAGGATTTGGCCTCCCAAGTGTGTGATATCATACTCGGCACTGGTCACCATCCACTAGCCTCTTAGAGGTGTGCTTGGGGAGTTGCTTCTCGAGCCCCGTTGGGTCGGGTCACGATAGATCCACAATAATAATTGATGCAAATGGGAGGCATTAGGCTGTGATATAATATAATATCCACAAATATATTCCTAATACATTAAACATCAATTTTACATGTATTTAATGAAAAAAACATTTCCCCCATGGGAGATTGGGAAATACATATTTGTTTGTTTCTTACCCAACAAACAGTACAAATTTTAAGCATTAATAACCATCCCGACATGATTGGATTATCTCTAATACTAGTAATATAACTCACATTGGTGTATCCATATAATAAACATAAATAATCTGTGTACTATAAACTTATATATTTGTTCATCCTCAACTACAAAAAAAACTTGTTTTACATTTCTAATGATTCACACTATGATTACTAGCATTTATTCTCATTTTAGATACTCCAAAAGCAATATCAAGTCAAATGAAATCACTATATGAAAAATACAATTTAGGTGTTTTTTTTCTTTTGATTCATTTTAAAATGTAACTAATGAATTTACATACGTTTTTTAAAAACATATTGAAATGTGGTGTGGCAAAATAGATAAGTTTATGAACGTATATAATTAGTCATTTTCTAATGTTTTAAAAAATGATGGTAATTTCAATTTGTTTACATATGTTTTTCAAAGTGTGGGTAAATTATATTTTTTATTATTTTTTTGGGAAATCTCCACCTGCATTTTATTTTTATTTACCTTATTTTTATAGAAATTTTAGAAGTTTCTTTTAAATTACATATTTTTTCCAGATACATTGGTAATTTGATTTAATTTACCTATGTTTTCTATAAGATTTAGTAATTTTATTTCATAGAAAAAAATTACTACCCCTGTCAATTTCTTCCCTACTGCTGCGTCCACCCATCATACCCCACCGACCGCTTCCCCATTATAGTAGCAGTCCTTGTGTTTCCACTATAGTAGAAGAAGACCCCTGATGACGACCTCCTGCAAACAGTAAAAAAGCACAAAACCCCTCTTTACCTATTAATAGGAAGACACTCACTTCAAGATTCCTTGTGGGACTGATATCCAGTGCATGCACCCTTATATTATTAATGTTTTTACGTGTGTTATTAATATATATATATATAACAATAACACACACACACATTGAAAATGTTCTAGAAAAGTTATTGTTAATAAATTATATATAATTGTATTAAAAATACATTATTGTTAATATATCACACAAATATATATATTATATATATTATATATATTATATAACAATTTATTTATATGATATATATATATATATTATATACATTGTTATATATATAGTTAATATAATGTTATTATATTTATATATGTATTATTATCATAATTATTGGTATATATTGTTATTATATAGTTATATATTGTTATTATATTGTTAACAAGATATATTGTTACATATTTATTATTATATATTGTTATTATATTGCTATATATATTTATTGTTGTATATTTTAATATATAATCATTGTTATATATATATATATTATATAGATATTCATACTGTGTTTCTATATTGTTAGATATTTATTATAATATATATATTTATAATTACTTATTTATTTTCATATATATATAAATATTTATTTGTTATATATATGTGTGTGTGCTATATATGTATTATTATTTGTATTTGGGGAATCGCTTAGTGGTATGCACTTAGTAATACTACATAAAAATGGTGTTTCAAAACACATTAGGTGCAGTTTACTATAACAGTACTGCAACGTACTATAGCAGCGGTGGAACTGTTGACAGACAACACTGTAGAAGTGACAAGCACTATAGCAGGAGGTGGCAGGGGAACTGTAGAAATGGTGGGACTATAGCAGTTAGTTTAATATTTATAGAATGGGCCTTCAGAAAAAAATACTAGGCCTGTGGCCCATATAATGGGCTTCATGCCCACAGGGCCTTCAGGCCATAAAAAATGGGTGGGTTATCCATTGGGAGGGCCTATGGACTACTTATCACGTTGTGTGTGTTGCATTTTTATTTTTCGTTGTAGTTTTACCCCTATTTACCTATAATATATATATTTTCTTAAATAATTAGGCTATATATATACTGTTTGATTTTATTATTATATTATATATTTATTTATTTAGATTACATATATTTTTATATTTGTATTGTCATATTTATGCTATAAATATATATTAAAAATAATAAAAAATAATTTTTTATTACTATATTATAAACATATATACATCTAAATATTATCAGTGAAATTTTCTTACAAAATGTAGCTAAATTAACCACATATTTTAAAAAACATTATAAAATTAAAAAATAGAAATTCATTAAAAAGTTTCTAAAAAATATGGTTCATTTAGCCACATTTTCCAGAAAATGTTTCCAAATTCAACATTATAAACATTGTGATAAAACATAGCTAATTGTATTTTTTTAGTAAATGTAGGGAATATATTAAATTACCAATTACACCATCATATTCATGTTGTTTTATAGATTTTCCAATATTCAATATTTTTTAACACTATAATCGAAAGGAGTATTGGCATCATTAAAACTAGGATGATCAAATTTATTTAGCAATTCATAATATTATGAGTCTAACGTAAATAATATTACCACTATGTTTTCAAAAATTAGTACATAGAATAATATCTACAATTCCAAGATACATTATTTTAATCATATAGGATAAAAAATTCTTTGTTCCATTTACACTAGAAATTTTAGTTCCATAAATGAACATATCATCTTTATATTGACACATAATAACTCTGTATTCTTTTGAAAAAATTGAATAAAAGTAATTATCTACATTATTATGAGTGAAAAAATTATATAATATAATAGAACAGAAAATTTCATTCCATTTATTTGGATCTTTTTTAAGACCATAAAGCGATTTAACTTGGTTGAATACTTTCTTTTCATTGACATGAGAAAAACATTCTATTTGTTTTATGAAAATCTATTATTTTAAATATGTATTTAAAAAACCAATTTTAACAACCATTTTATGGTCACAAAAATGATTTCTTAAGATATTTAAAGTAATGTCTTTATTGATTTAATTTGAGATATAGAAGCACAAGCTTCGAGGAATGAAATAAGTTAGAAAAAATATTTTGTCTTCATTGGAAGAAACATAAGTGCTATAATGAAAAATGACATTATTCCTAAACTAGGTACTAATTAATGTATGCTACCATTCACTTATCATGAGGTACCAATGATTTGGGGAAAGCCTCAGGATTCTAATTTCATTGAGATTTCATTACAAATTAAAAAATAGTTTGCTACATGGGGGAAAATCCCTTTCAATGTCTGGAAGAGTCTTCCTTGGTAAACACCTCATTATTTCCAAAGTAGTTTATTATTTGATGGATTAAAAATGGTCGATCACCTTGTTGAGTAAATGTAACACGTATATAAATAATTTCATTAGGATTTGGAGTAATATTTAAAGAATAATTAAATTATTTCCATCGAAAACATGTTCTAAACCTATTGAACTTGGGGGACTTGGGATACAAACCATGAAAATATTTATGATAACCATAAAGGTCATTTTATGTTGAGGATTTATAATGATAAATTAGAGAATATATACTTTATTAGATGAATACATTTACACAATCTTAAGGCTGCTAATTCACCTATATGGAGTCTTTTTTTTGGAGTAATTTTAAGAATTCTTTTAGTGGGATTAATGCCCAATCACATTAGATTATGAATATAAATTCATCTATCATGTTTTGGTCAGAAAATAGGATTGGATTCCCTCTCTTAAACATGATATATCATGATGTGATCAGTTTAAATGTAACAATTAATGATCAAATTTCTTCTCCAGATGGGATTTCTATGAATTTTAGGCATGTCATGAATACTCACAATTTTATTATCCTGGATGATATACTATTATAAGAACATGAAACTAATAGGATGATCATAGAAAACTCCCTTTATCATAACTTAATTGGTGGTAATCATGATGTATGGTTTAAAAGGATTAATAAAACCTAGATTTATCCATCATGTACCTTGTTATTATGGTGACTGATTCACTACAAGATCTTTATTTCTTTCCCATTAAAATATTTTTGAATCTATATTACCTAAAGATGTGTTCTTTCTCATCAACATATAGAGGATATAAACCATCTCTTCAGAAGTTGTTCCACTAACTCAACATTACAAAACTTTTTACTCGATGTGTTTGATGTTAAAATTCCATGCACTAACTATACTGGTTTATCTGTATGAATGTTTTAATTACTCATTGATAATTAATCTCATCTAACTATTCCAGGTTGTTTGTGATGAAGTAATTCATATGATATGTAGGATCCTTAATGATGAAAGGAACCACAATTATCCTCTAAATACGCAGGCTTCCTAACTATAAATTGGTACATAAATTAGATCTGAAAACTCACTACACCCCGGTAGCTACAATAATTATTTGAATGAACTTATGGTGTCCTGACGCCTTATATTTACAACTCACTTCTCACTCCCAAGATGCATGATTGAGGTTATATGGATCTCACCATTCATATATTGGATTAAATTTAATTTAGACATGGAATCCAGGGGAAATCCTGGACCTACATGTTTTGCATTATTCTTCAGGAACTCTAATTCTAGAATTATGAGATTCCATTTATGGATCTGGTGGTCCTACTACTTACTTGGAAGAAAAATGTTATCTCTCATAAATGCAGTGAACATGGTAAAGAAAATTGGTTGGAAACCAATTTTATTTTAATGTGACACTACCGTTCTGTTTCATGAGTTAATGAATGGATAACAACATCATTCGTGGAAGATCACTGCAATGTGGATTGAATAAATTGGGAATATTTCAACAATGTTCATTATTATTAAACATGTTTATCTTGACCTAAAATTCCTAGGGGATGGTCTTGAAAACAAGGAATTTGGGACTGATGGTTGTGTTTTCTCTGATTATATCTTGAATTTTCTTAAGCTCCTATTCCAAATGGATTTAATTAAATTATTATATTTTTGAATCATGTAAATCTGTTATCTATAATTAATAAAAGAGTCTTATAATTTTGGAATGTACACACATTTCTAGTAAAAACATCATCAGAATTTATAACTTATTTATATTTCTTTAATTCATCCTCCATAATTAATAACACTAGATACTTATTCAAATGATGATTATTTTGATCTCCATAAACAAGAAAAACTATAGAATTATGAGAAACAAAAATATTGATGTATATGTTTCTAAATTATAGGTATTTTACTCTATTTAGGTTCACATCTAAGACCATCATTATTAAATACCTCTAAATTTTAACTTGATGGAGTACAAGAGATATGTGGAATAAACTCTTACACATCATCTTTATAATTTTCTTTCAAAAGACTCAACATCCATTCATTCAAAAATTTCATTGACTACCAAATATATAATTCCATATACATTTTAATTTTCTATATATCCAGAAAAAAACACCTTCAATAACTCTAGGTCTATGTTTAGTTCTTTTACGACCAGGAGCTCTATGGTAATCTAAAAAACCCCACACATTGAAATTTAAAATAGTGGGTCTTCTACCATTAAATATTTCATAAGGGGAAAATTTTGTTTTCCTTGATATAATTATATTATGAATATTACATAAAACTAACAACATTTCACCCTATAAATTTAATGGTAACATAGATTTATTGATCATATTGTTTACCATTTATACTAAATATTAATATTTCCTTTTTCTTCCCCATTTTTCTGAGGTGTATAAGGATCATTACATAGATGAATTATATATTTGTATTCAAATGAATCAATAAATTCATTCATAAATCAATAACCACATCTATCTGAGTGTAATACATTAATCTATTTATTTAATTGATTATCAACATTCTCTTTATATTTCTTAAACATATTAAATGGTTTATCTTTTATTCGAAGAAGATATACATTTAACTATATAAGACAGTAATCAATAAAATTAATATAATAATCACCCCCACTAATTGAAAAACCATTTCATTCCCCAATATTAGAATGTATCATTTATAATATATCAAAAAATTTCAAAACACATTGAAATGATTTTTAACAATTTTAGGCTCTATATATGATCCTCATTTGTTAAATTAATTTCCAAACATATTAAATTTTAACATATTATCTACTTTTAATGAGTTATAATTAATATATGCTAAAATATCGTGCCATAAATTGGATGACCTAATACAATAAAAAGAAGATTAAATTATATTATTAATATACATATGATATTGTTCATCACATGAATATTCCTTACCTAAAAACATGTCACCCTTCGACAATATAACCTTGTCGTATTTTAATGAAACCCATAATCCCATATTACACTATATGTCATTGGTGACTATATTATTTCAAATATTGAGTACATAAAACAAATTTATAAGATTTATAATATTCCTAGAAGTAAAATCTAGTTACATGCTTCCTTCAGTGACGAAATTGATGCATGCATAATTTTCAAGGTGTGATTCCTTTATGATAACACTTTTGTAAAATGAATTTAACATTGAACAATTATTGTAAACATTCACCATAGATCCATAATCAAGATACGATTCCATATGTTCACATCATGTGTTTCATTTTTTTCAATGAGTCAACAAGTAAAGTGATGATGCCTAGAGAATTATTATGGACTCCTTTAATGGGATTGATTGTCATCATCGAAACATTATACTTGTAAATGTGATGATTATTATGGTGTTATTTAATGTCAAAGAAATGTCTCAATTAATTCACATTGTTTGAAACATGATTTATAATAAGAGTAATTAATTAATATCGTATAATATAAATATTATTACATGTTGATTTTCCATGAAATATAAATAACATTTCCTGAGGAGTTTTTATATGAAGGCTATGTGATTTCATGAATAATAATTGATGGAAGATTGAAATGTTAGGGATTTATTTTCAGAAGGCCTTGGTTTTTTTGGAGTTATATTTGATACCTAAATAATGTTAAATTGGTATTTAGATTTACTGTGTAATTGTAGGTCTCAAAATGTATAGGCTATATAAAGTTAGTTAGGGGAACTAAGTAATAGTAGTGATCAAGATAAGAAGGATACATAAAGATAAATTTGAATTTACAGTACCAGGGAAATGTTAATTATCACAATGTATAAGCTATAAAATTTTAGTTATGATCACCATGTAAGGGTAGCGATGAAGATTAGAAGTATATATAAAGGTAGTGACATACCAATGTCAGGGTAAACCAAGTTATCATTGCACTGTATAAGAGTATCTGGATACTTATATAGGAGTTGCCACCAATTTTTTATAGTTGTGTATAGTTACATGAGAGATCATGTTAGGGTATCCAATATCTTTGTAAGGGTACATTAATATGTAAGGATAACCAATAAGCTCTACCTCTCATGTAATGGTAATAGAGGTAACAAAAGGGTAATATGATTATCATGTAAGGTTAGTCGCGAACTTCCTCTACTCACGTAAGTGTAATCCATATAAGGGAAATCTTTGAGTCTTCTTCAGTGCATGGTTATCCACAATTTTTATGCTTCTATAATCATGTCAAACAATGATCATTGATCGATCCATTATTAAAGCTGCATATTCCATGGATTATACAGAGATGAGATCACTATAGTGGTGGGAATCATCCATCGAGGCATATTTGATATCAATTCACATGAAAACTACCATGAATTAATTAAAGTGACATAGACTGAGGCTATCTCTAGTGATAAATTTATATTTTATGTTCTGGTGAGAAAATTATAATCATGCATGAATCGTTACATTAGATGCATGAAAATAGAATGAAGGAGAAAATTATATGAGGCTGATATCTACATGAATAATAAGTAGAGCCTATTCCATCATGTATATTCCTTTGTATCATGAAGAAACAGGTTGTCCTAAATAATTTGAGCATTATAAATGCGAGGTATTTCATTATAATTCCCATATTGTATGTGTGTTTTAAAAAATAAGGATGTGTATATGAGTCATGGTACTTAATTATCCACCTGAAGAATAAAGATAACCTAAAACCTATGAGTATTCCAAATGATCGATATGATGATTTAGAATTCCAATAGAATAATCAGGAATTTAATATGAGGAAATATAATACACAACACATTGCGGGTATTCATATTTAAAATAACAAAACATAATATCCAACACTATAGGTATTCTTATTTAATTAATAAATGTAAATGTGTTATTTATAACACATTTAAATCATGGAATAAATGATACATCACATGAAAAGTATTTTTTTCTTATAGATAAATGTTTTCATGAAAATGATGAAGAATATTACAAGAATTTTTTAAAAAATATAGAATCCATTAAGTAGGAGAATTTTTTTAATCTAGATGAATCTTCATATAAAATAAAGAAATAGTTTCCTGACATGATCCTTTGAAGAAGAAGAAACATATGTTCTAGACTATTCAAAGATTGAGATAATTAGATCAATCATGATATCAGAATATTTTCATGTATAAAATACCTACTACATGTGATTATTAAAGACCTTGATGATTTGTAAATTAGAAAACCTGGTCATGTAGGCTTGTGGAAAAAGGCTATCTTTTATAAGGTTAAATATCTTTTTGGATGTAGATCCTCTTGAAGTGAAGAATTCTTCCAGTAGATTATGGATGTGGAAGACTCTAGTTGACTCAATTGTAGGAGAGGGAATAATGTATTTTGTGTTGATCACATTTGTAGCTACAAGCTTTGTGATATCTAGTGGAATCTAGTCTGGGAGCACTATGAAATCAATGTTGATGGTAATAGAATTTACCTTGATGTAACCACTTTTATATAGTTACTAGTTTATATTTTGGGGTATAACCAACATGACAAGGAGTGGGTCTTTCATCTGACTTTCTAAGTATTGTGTGTTTAACTCAATATTATTAAAACATCACATGAGGTGGTATTGATAGATAATTTTGAGTGTATTGACACCTTCAACATGTTCATGAGGATTAATTAAAAATTAATTTAAAAAAAATTATACCACAGATTCACCCCTACCCCCAGTTGAAGCTAAATAGTCCTTGGACTCTACAATTGGTAATATATAACATGTTACCTCTAAAGTCCCAATATGATTTGAAGATGGAATCTAATAAGGATTTAAATGAGATAATTTCCCTTTTTTCAAGAATATTTAGAAATAGAAAATTAAATAAGGATTTAAATATTAAATAAATATCCTTGTATTCAATGGGAAAAGGAACATGAATAATGAATCAGATAAAGAAGAGGAAATTATAAATGTGAACAAGAAGAAAAAAGTAAAGGTGGAAATCTTAAGTAAATGGTAAACTATCATAAGCATATTATGGATTCTAAGGATTAAGAATTTTTTAGACAAATTCAATATGTCTTCTTGTTCATTATGAGAAAAAAAATCTATATGATACCTCACAAATTTTCAAGAAGTAAAATATTATTCTCCTCTAGATGGTGAGAAGAAACGTCTAAGGGAATAATGTAAATATTTTTTCTAACAATATAAGTGTTAAAAAAAATTAAAAGTTGTTTGGAAGTATAATCATGATGGAAATTATTTCACATTAAATGAATAGAATAATATACGAAGGGTGATTTAATCCCTAAGAAAAGTAAGGCTCAGTTTACAAAAGTGTAATAATATGAAAAAAATAGAATAGACCTAGAAGAACAAAGTTTCAAGGGTTTTTTAGGTGTTCTGGTAATCATGGTCATATAGAATATTCTTACTAGTTTAATATTAAATTTCCATGAAGTGGTAAGAAACAAGGCGATGTTATGATGATAAACAGAGATAAAAAAATTCAAAGTGGATAATCAGTTACCAAAAGTACCTAAAAAAATAACAATACAAATATGAAGATTGAACAAATAAAAATACAAAAAAATTCTTTTATTTTATGAAATTCAACAAATTTAAAAAAAATCAAATAATATTCATTAAAATTTTAAAAGAGTAAAGGAATACACACCACTAAAAAATAATGTGTATTTAGTGCATCCCTTTATCAATACTAAATAATTTGATCATAATTTATACCTTAATCATCACTAAAAATACTTGATAAACCCCCCCACTTTTTCACTGCTGATAAAGGTATCCTTTTCAATTCTTTTTAATGTTGATAACAGCTCACTATTATCAAAACTAAAAATTGATAAAAAAGGTATATTTCAATAAAAAAATACATCACTAAAAATATATATTAATATATAAATATATTGATATTAATATGAATATTATATATTTTGTTAAATATGATTTATATAATACTAAATATATATTTTCACTTAACATATAAGATAATATGGAGTTGGGGTGGCATATGAGTGGTAAATACTATAATATTGTATCCAAATGCCCCTGGATTGGAATCTTTGTTGGTGAAAATATTCAGGATATTGTACCAATACTATATAATTTACTATAGGTGATGTCAGTTGATAGTGGGGGTGTTTCTGGAGGTGTTGTGTTGAGGGCGGTAGGGGTGATAGAGGCTACCGATAACATTTGAAGGTGTAGGTTTAGGTAAGTGTGTAGTTACTACATCAGTTACAAGTACCACAAAACAATCACCCAATTTAGGCCTTCATACCATGGCCCTTCTTGATATAGAGAGTCAGGTTATACCATATAGGAGTAGATCCCAGAAGTGGAGTCAAATAATGCAGCAATCACAAAAAATGATCTAACTAGAATTTGAATGAAGATAGTGTTTGGAAATCTCTTTCGGTATCAGGAACCACATATCATTACACAAGGAAATGTTAGTTTCTGAACCATATGAGGTGAGGAGCTAGGTAAAAACATTGAAGCACACATACTATGGTAGGGTTGGTTCCAATATACTAAGACCACTAAGAATTTGGGTGACATATTGGGCCTTGTGACTCTAAGACATTGGGTCATATAAGAGTTCCCTCTTAAACTAGTTTAAAATTGTATTATCCAAAAATAAATAAAATTCAATGGCCTCTGTTCTATATTTTATCTAATATTTATGATATTTAGTAAAAATGGATTATATAATAATTAGAAAAAATTATATATTATTAAAAATATTATTTAATATATGTATATATATATTTCTTAAATATGATTTTTATAATAAAATTTTTTATTTATATGTAACACCCCATGCTTCCACAGTAGGCTTCCCTTTGAATAATACAATAGCATGTGTTGTACGCATCTTTGAGTTCTAACACACCAAAACCAATCAAACTAGTCGTTATGAATAGTAATACCCACTTTTTGAAATTTTATTAATTTTATTTTTAAAAATGGACTTCATTTTTGGATTCGGAATATCGAAATTAGGCTATGGTGAATTTTTGGTATTTTTCTGAAAACTTTCTATTTTTGATGAATAGTAAAAAACACTAAGTTATTGGTTTAAAAGGACTTCTTATTTAAACAATTATTTAATTTATTTAAATTTATTTTAGGTCAAAATAGATACATAATACCTATATAAGTTCAATGTAATTCATTGAGTCAATTTATATTATGTTTAGATATATAAAATTTTATTTGACTTTTTATTGTTTTTTACCCACCTCCTATGAGATTTTGAAATTTTTTACAAAACATAATTTTACCGCTTTTGTGAGTGGAATTTAAAAAATACGAGAGACACGGTTGATATCGGTATGTAAAATTTTGTTCAATGGGGATAAAATAAGTTTTTGTGAATAGTAACTTTTTACTTTTATTTACCACGGTTAAAAGTAAATAGGGTAATTAAAGGTAACAATGACATTATTTTTACCCTAACACATGTCTTAATTCTATTGGATAATTATAATTCGACCAAAAACAACCTTATGAATAAAATATGAACCTCTTTGGTCAACTTGTTTTAGATTAGGACATTTATTATTATTTAATTCAAAGAAGAGTTAAAAGAGTTAATATCAATGTTTAATAACCAAAACATTTTTAATATAGGGTTATACACAAGATAAATTAGATTATAAATATTCATTAAAAAGCTAAAAATATTTCCTACATAATTATAGTTTATTTATAATTTTTAGACATTAAATAATTTAATTTATTTATGACACAATGGTGATGCAGTAATTACCTTTTTAATAAAATATTAAAATAATTGATATTATAAATACCCAAATAAATAAAATTTGAGACTTTTTATAAATTCCACTAATTTTATAGGTTAATATGACTTTTTAGGATTTATTCAATTAAATTTTTTCGAAGTAATCATTCTGTTATGATCTTTACAAAAATCAATTTTCCAAATAGTGTCAAAATTGACATAAAAGTGTTTTTAAAACAAATATTATATTATTAATTGATATTATATTCTTAAAAATATTAGGATCAGACAAGAGACATATATAATGATACGTGTATCATTAATGAACCACTTGGGGTTCGATTGGAAGTATATAGTATGTTTATTAACCTTATAATATAAAAATACAAAGAGACATGGTAAATGTTAAACTAATTTACTAAGAGTTTAAACATAAAGATAAGGTTAATATAGTGACCCAAACCTGTCTAAAACCTATTGGTTGAGCTTTTTGCGACCCATACCCACCTTATACTTGAAATAAATCAATTTGGAGCCATAAGAAACCGAAAATGACTTTATTATAAAATAATATTTCTAGCTTTTCCTTAGGTGCCCCTCACCCCTCTTATAAAAGGGCACCCCCCCTTCTCTTTATTTCACTCCTTCAAAGCCTTTTGGATCGGCCAACCCCTGACCAAATACTCTCTAAACTATCCTTACTTAATCTTAGAGTCCTTAGTTTGATCATAAAGACATCCTAAGGATCCTTTTTGATCAAATCAAAAGGAAGAACCCGTAGAAGAGGTAATGATTTCACCACCCTCTTTCAAGTTTTTTCATCTTCCACTTCTTCTTCTTTGTTATTTCCATTATAAAATAATAAATCTAGTATCTTCTATATTCTGTGATGTTATTATAAATATGGTACAACCATATTAACTATTCTATCCATCCATTGAATGACATGTCACCATACGTGCGTACGTACAACTTACCGTCTCCACGTCATGGAGTAATTGTTATTCAAAACATTATTATTTGGATGGGTATGATAATGATGTGTAATTTAATTAAATAATAAATATAAAATTATAATGATTCTATATATATGATATAAAATCCAATTATATATGATTTTAATATCAAAATAATGATATTGTCTCTCATGCGTACGAACGGAATACCATCTCCACGAACGCCATGAGATTCATTCCACATCGTATCCATTCAAGATTAATTTTCATTTGATGATTAAAAATAATGTTTAAGGAATTTATATCATTCTATATATGAATAAGATACAACCTATCCATAACAAACACGACTTACATAAGAATGCATATAAAGTAAAACGAATCAGTTAACACCCGAAACAACAATAATACTAAGATATTAATAAAAAAGCAATGATTAAAAGAGAATATATGATATCATATTAATTTATATGATTATTTTACAATTTAATAACAATTATTTCACCATTATAAGTAATGTTAACCTACCATCTACTGAGGAAAAGTACAAGGTAAGGGTTAATTTTATAATCTCTTTTTTATCTGAGGTTGTTTTTACCTAAGTATCTACTGAGACATAATTATTATCCATGAACATGTTTCATAAAATAGTTTTCAAAGGCATTATTTTTAAGGCACTTTTTTACTAAAACTTCATTTTAAATGTTTTAAATATTTATTCTTCAATATCAATCTCATTAATGTCCTTGTTTTGAAAATGGTTTTTAAGGATTTATTTATATGGACATGAATGTTTTTAAAGTGTTAATTCATTTAAAAATTATCAAAGTGGTATGGGACACTTTGATCCAAAAATGTCTTTAAATGTCTTCCTTTAGAAGTTGTGTGACTTTTAAATGTTTTTATGAAAAAGGGATATTTCTCTCAAAGAGTTTTACAAATCATTTTCATCTATCTCAACATCCTTTGATGGATTTTCAGCTTATTTGATATCGATTTATTATGATACAAAGCATCCATATTTTATTGATGGTTTTGTGATATGTTTGACTGAGGATGTTTTATTTTCATGGTTTATGGAGAAAGTATTGAAATTTCGTATGCTATTTTTAATATGAATGTTTCTGTTATTTTAAAACCTGTTCATTTTAGGAATGCATTGGACTTAGTAAGTGACGGGTGGAGCCCGCTATAGCTCCTATATGCATCGGTAGATCTCATGAGACAAATTAGTGTATTGGAAAAAGGCCTTTAAAAATCCTTATTTGTAGTCTTGGCATAAGGCCTTGACTGTGGTTATGATAGTCTGGAATTATACATTCCATCATTATGAACGTGGTTATTGATATTGCATGTGATTATTTGATTAGTAGAATATCCATGTGAATAAGTGGTTGGAATTATTTCATTTTATTTTTTCCATATTATGATGAAGTTCAAGTTTAAAAGGATTTTGTTTTAGTTATACATTTCCTTAAATGTTTATGTTTATTCATGAATGTTTTTTCTATATTGTTATCCTTACTGGGCATCTGATCTCACCCCTTTCAAGGTTTTATTTTTCCCCGGATGTGAAGAAGTATTTTATGAATGACCTGGAGGGATTATGTGAGGGGTTATGATGAAAAGAGGTTGTTGTATTTTTTTTCACATTATGATTTAATGTAAGACTTATGAATATATCTAGTGTTTCCAAATCTACTAAACTGATCGATCTTTTGAGACTTGATCTTTTGTGATCATTCCAATGATACGTAATAATGGACTAACTCTGGGTAACTGGGGTCAGGGCGTTACAATTGGTATCAAAGGAAGTTTAGTAATTAACATTGGAATCTAGATTTAGGTAAACTCTAATTAGATCTCATATCCCTAATATGGACTTTGAGGATTAGTATAGAAGAACTTCCTAGAATTTTGGTATTGTAGATATTTAGTGAGTTTTCCGAGAAATGCATCCCTCTCTGGATACGAGCTGGTAGAGGTGGCTCTGGAACATATGTACCTAGAGGTAAATCTAGATAACACCGCTTTGAGCTACACTTGAATGTGAACTGGTGCACAAAAATGGGCCTTGTTGCACTCTTAGTTATTACACTCCCGAGGGATATGCTTAGGATAATTCTCATTTTATTTTCAAACCATTATGAAGGGTTTATGAGTATATACTTCCTCAATGGAAACCTTTTTATGATTATGGATTATATCGATAAACTGTCCAATTTTAGTTAAGTGTTTTATGAGTATAGAATTATGTATTTCAATTCATAAACTAATCTAGATTATGGCATTGTTTAGAAATGGAGCCTAGTGGATGGAACAGAAACCGTATCAATACACACACTCCATGTAGGGATTTCCCTACTACTCAAGATAATTATAGTGGAGATGGTGATACAACTGGTGCTGATCAGCTTATCACTATACTAGGACAACTCACTCAGGTTATGAATAATAACCTTACCCGTATGGAGCACCCTGATCCGCAATGTGGAGGATCGATGCTAGATCGCTTCATGAGGCAACAACCAACAATGTTTAATGGGGGTAAAAATCCACTAGTAGCTGAGAAGTGGGTCAATTACTTAGATAAAATATTCCATGCCTTGGGGAGTAGGGAAAGGGAAAAATTTTCATGGAAGTTTACCGCCTCACTATAGATGCTGATCAATGGTGGTCCTTGATTCAAAATACAATAGAAGATGAAGAAGTATCAAGTGTGTAATGGAGGGAGTTTAAAGAAAGTTTCTTAGAAAAATACTTTCCTCATGACCATCGAGCAGATATGGAAAGGCAATTTCTCAGTCTGAGGAAAAAGAAAGATGATAATGTCGCAAAGTATGAAGATAACTTTACAAGGTTAGCGAGGCATGCATCAGATTATATACGTTACCTGAGGAGTAATTTTGATTATTTCTTTGACGGGTTAAAACCATTTCTCCATTGAGCATTAATATCACTATCATTCTCAGCGTACGAAGACATTGTCTCATGTGCTGTCAAGATGGAAAATGAATTTTTTATGTCTTACGACTTTAAAGTAAAGCAAGATAATAAGAGTTCTGCTGATCAATCTTGAAATGGAAATAAAGGGAAGAAGGGAAAAGTTGAATATCCATCATATAGTAAATGTGGGAAGAAACACCCTAGTACATTCTTGAAGGGAATGGGAGTCTGTTACAAGTGTGGTGAAAAAGGCCACAAAGCTCGTGATTACAAAGGGAATAAAGAACTATCGATGTTCTATGATACAATTGCAGGGAGATGTGACAATATGCAAATGAATTTCCTAAGTATCAGGGAAACATACCTCAGAAGATTCCAAGGGATCAAGGCCAAGCATATGCTATCACTACTGTTGAGGTTGAAGATCCCAAAGACGTAGTGGTAGGTAATTTAATGGTTTCCTCAAGATTAGACAATACTTTATTTGATTCTGGATCATTGCATTGTTTCATATCTTCCTAGTTTGCTAAGAAAATTAGATATTTCAAATTTGATTTAACAAGGGAGTTGTCAGTCAAAACTCCTAAAGGAAGTAACGTTGCAAAAACGTTTTGTGAATCAATTCCCATTAGAGCATATAAATGTTCTTCATATGCTGATCTCATCATGATACCCATGATTGATTTTGATATAATCCATGGTATGGATTGGCATTCGGACCATGATGCGAAAATTTATCGTAAGAAGAAGGAGGTAACAATTTTTGATGATGATAAAGAGTACTTTATCTTTAGAGCAGAAAAATCTCCACCTAATTCTTATCTAGATCCACCCCTAGTAGCTCAACTAAATTAAATTATTAGGGAGGAAGAGAATGAAATTACTGTGGATGAGTAAAGGAATGTTCGAATAGAGGATTTACCTATTGTGCAAGAATATGTTGATGTTTTTTTCAGAGGATTTACCTGGACATCATCCAGAATGAGAAATTGAGTTTTCCATTGACCTAATTCCTTGGTCGAGACCCATATCGAAGACCCCTTATAGAATGACCACTGTCGAATTAGTGGAACTAAATAAACAACTAGAGGAATTAAGTAATAAGGGATTTATTCGCCCTAGTGTTTCTCCATGGGGATCCCCTGTTCTTTTTGTTAAGAAGAAAGATGGATCTATGAGGTTGTACATTGACTACAGGGATATCAATGCTATAACAATAAATAACAAGTATCCCCTACCACACATTGATGATTTATTCAACCAACTTCATGGAGCTCAATACTTTTAAAATATTGACCTTCAATCTAGATATCATCAGTTGTGTGTGAAGAAGTAAGACATTCCGAAAACAGCATTTCGAACCAGGTACGTGCATTACGAGTTTACAGTAAGGCCTTTTGGATTGACTAATGCACCCTCTGTCTTCATGGATCTAATGAATATAGTTTTCAAGGGATATATTGATGAATTTGTAGTGGTATTTATTTATGATGTCTTGGTATACTCCAAAAGCTACAAAGATCACGAAAATCACATTCGCATCACTCTGAAAACCCTCAGAAGAAATGAATTATACGGGAATATTAGCAAGTGTGAATTCTGGAATCAGGAGACTTCTTTTCTTGGCCATATTGTCTCAAATGATGGAATCTCTGTCTATCCTTCCAAGATAAGAGCAATCCAAGAATGGCCATAACCAACAGATAAAACTGAGGTTCGTAGTTTTATTGGTTTAACAGGTTATTATCAGCATTTCGTCCAGAATTTTGCCCGATTGGCTAACCCATTAACCAAGCTCACACGTAAAGGGGTTAAATTTTTATGGAAAAAAGATTGTGAAGATTTTTTTGAAGAACTGAAGAGAATATTATTCAATGATCCTATCTTGAATCTACCATCGGGGAATGATGGGTTTATTATTTATAGTGATGCCTCAAAGAAAGGACTTAGTTGTCTCCTTATGCAGAATGATAGGGTTATTACCTATGCATCACGACAGCTAAAAATTCATGAGCAAAACTATCATACTCATGATCTTGATTTTGAAGCTGTAATCTTCGCTTTAAATATATGGAGACATTATCTCTATGGTGAAAAATGTAAGATATATACAATTCACAAGAGTTTGAAGTATATTTTCTCATAGAAATAACACAACATGAGTTAAAAAAGATGGCATGAATTACTCAAGGATTATGATTGCACTATAAAATACCACCCGGGGAAGGCAAATAAGGCAGCATATGCTTTGAGTAGAAAGGATCCGGGTGTTTTGAACAAGATGAGAGTTGAAAGGGATCCTATTTTCATGGATCTAGTAATGATGGATATAGGAATAACCATGGAAGGTTAAACATCAATGATTTTTCAAATGGTTTCCAAACCATCTTTACTCGAATGGATAAAGAGTTCTCAGGCCGATGATGAAGAGTTTCAAAAGAAGATTAAAGCTGCGAATGATGGGAGATTGAGTGACTTTGTGTATGAAGATGGAATTTTGAAATTTGGGAAGAGGCTTTGTGTTCCCAATATACCTGATCTAAAAAGGGAATTGTTGGATGTTTCCCATAGCTCCAATTTCACCATGCACCCTGGTAGCAAAAATATATATAGAGATTTGAAGGAACATTTTTGGTGGGACAACATGAACAGGGAGATTGAGGATTTTGTGTTAAGATGTATAGTTTGTCAACAAGTGAAAGCTGGAAGGCAAAATCTTGGAGGAGTCATGCAACCTCTTCCCATACCTAAGTGAAATTTGTATAATATTACGATGGACTTTGTCATGGGGCTACCAAAAACTCCTAGAAGGAACGATGCAATATGGGTAATTATTGACCGTCTTACCAAGTCAGCACATTTTCTTGCTATAAGAGAAGATCTACCACTTAAACATCTAGCAAGACTCTATATTACTGAAGTTGTGAGACTTCATGGTGTGCCCTTATTGATTGTTTCTGATCGTGATCCCGGTTTTACATCAAGATTCTGGAAAAATCTTCAGAAAGCCCTGGATACTGAACATCGTTTGAGCACTGCCTACCACCCTCAAACTGATGGAAAATCAGAATGAACTATTCAAACCTTAGAAGACATGTTGAGATCTTGCTCACTTGACTTTCAGGGTATGTGGGATCAACATTTACCTCTGGAAGAATTTTCCTATAACAATAGCTTCCATTCAAGTATTCATATGGCACTATATGAAGTGTTATACGGAAAGAGATGTCACCCACCAACCAGTTGGGATGATGTTGGTGAAAGAAAACTTGTAGTCCCAGAACTTGTGGAGGAAATGATGTAAAAGGTGAAGGTAATCCAAACCCACATCAAAGCAGCTCAAAGTAGGCAGAAGAGTTATGCCGATAATCGAAGGAAGGATTTGGAATTTCAAGTTAGTGATCATGTTTTCCTAAAGGTATATCCATGGAAGGAAGTTATATGTTTCGGTAAGAAGGGTAAATTAAGTCCTAGGTACATCGGACCTTTCGAAATTTTTGAACAAATTGGGGCTGTAGCTTACCATTTGGAAATGCCGCCAAGTCTCTCCAAAGTTCACGATGTGTTCCACATATCACTGTTGAGAAAATACATGCCTGACCCAATGCATGTACTCACCTATGAGGAATTAGAATTGGAACCTGATCTGTCTTATTACGAAGAGCCTGACAGGATTCTTGATACCCGAGAACAAGTGTTGAGAAACCGGACGACTCGTCTGGTAAAAGTTCTATGGAGATACCATAAGATGGAAGAGGCAACATGGGAACCCGAGGAACTTATGATGAAGAACCACCTGAGTCTTTTTATGCAGTAATACTCTAGAAATTTTGAGGATGAAATTATTTGAAGGAGGAGAGAATGTAACACCCCAAGTTTCCAAGGTACACTTCCCTTTGAATAATACAATAGCATGTGTTGTACGCAACTTCGAGTTCTAACACACCAAAACCAATCAAACTATAAATTATGAATAGTAATACCCACTTTTTGAAATTTTATAAATTTGATTTTTCAAAATGAACATTATTTTTGGATTCAGAACATAGAAATTATCCTAGGGGGGATTTTTTATATTTTTCTTAAAACTTTCAATTTTTTATTAATAGTGAAAAACACTGAGTTATTGGTTACAACCAACTTTTTATTTAAATAATTATTTATTTTATTTAAATTTATTTTAGGTCAAAACAGATATATAATACCTATATAAGTTCAATTTAATTAATTGGAGTCAATTTATATTAAGTTTAGATATATAAAATTTTATTTGACTTTTTATTGACTTTTACCCACCACCTTGGAGATTTTGAAAATTTTAAAAAAAACTTAATTTTACCACTTCTGTGAGTGGAATTTCAAAAATCCGAGAGGCACAGTTGATATCAGTAAGTAAAAGGTGGTTCAATGAGATGAAAATAATTTTTGGTGAATGGTAACTTTTTACTTTTATTTACCATGGTTAAAAGTAAATAGGGTAATTAATGGTAAAAATGACATTATTTTTACCCTAACACATGTCCTAATTCTATTGGCTAAGTATAATTCGACCAGAAACATACATAGGAATAAAATATGAACCTCTTTGGTCCACTTGGATTAGATTAGGGAATTTATTATTATTTAATTAAAAGAAGAGTTAAAAGAGTTAAAATCTAAGTTTAATATCTAAAACATTTTAAATATAGGGTTATAAAGATAAATTAGATTATAAATATTAATTATAAATCTAAAAATATTTACTACATAATGATATTTTATTTATAATTTTTAGACATTAAATAGTATAATTTATTTATGATACAATGGTGATGCAGTAATTACCTTTTTAATGAAATATTAAAATAATTGATATTATAAATACCAAAATAAATATAATTTGAGACTATTTATAAATTAAACCAATTCTCTAGGTCAATATGACATGTTAGAATTGATTTAATTAACTTTTTTCGAAGTAATAATTCTGTTATTATTTTCACAAAAAAAATCAATTTTCCAAATAGTGTCAAAATTGACATAAAAGAGTTTTTAAAACAAATATTCTATTATTAACTGATATTATATTCCTATAAAACTAAGGTTCAGCCAAAAGACTTATATAATGATAGGTGTATCATTAATGAACCACTTGGGGTTTTCTTTGAAGTATATAGTAATTTTATTAACTATATAATATAAAAAATACAAGGAGACATGGTAAATGTCAAACTAATTAACTGAGAGTTAAAACATAAAGATATGGATAATATAGTGACCCAAACCTATCTAAAACCTATTGGTTGAGTTGTTTTCGGCCTATCCCCACCTTAACCTCTAAATAAATCAGTTTGGAGCCATTATAAATTGAAAAGAATTTTATTATAAAATAATATTTCTAGCTTTTCCTAAGGTGCCCCTCACCCCTCTTATAAAAGGGTACTCCCCCTTCTCTTTATTTCACACATTCAAAGCCTTTTAGATCGGCCAAACCCTACCCAAATACTCTCTCAACTATCCTCCCTTCATCCTAGAGGGCTTATTTTGATCAGAAAGACAACCTACGGAGCCCTTTTGATCAAATCAAAAGGAAGAACCAGAAGAAGAGGTAATGATTTCACCACCCTCTTTCAAGTTCTTTCTTCTTCCACTTATTATTTCTTTGTTATATCCATTCTAAAATAATAACTCCAATATCTACTATATACTGTGATGTTATTATAAATATGGTACAACCATATTCACTATTCTATCCATCCTTTAAATGACATGTCACCATACGTGCGTACGTACGACTTACCGTCTCCACATCGTGGTGTAATTGTTATTGAAAACGTTATTATTTGTATGGGTATGATAATGATGTGTAATTGAAGTAAACAATAAATATAACATTATAATGATTCTATATATATGATATACCATCCAATTATAAACGATTTTAATATCAAAAGTGTAACACCCCGATATTTTATGAGATATATTATTTTTAATTTCATTGATGTCTTCTATTATACACTACACCAAGATTAGTTTGTACTATACGCAACACCGTTTTAGCTTGCAGTGTACGCAACACTATTCTTGGTTCGTGTTACACACAATTTCATGTTCATTTTGTGGAAATTATTCTACGCAACATTAAGTATAGATTTTGTTTAATGTATAAATAAAATAAGTTTTGATTATGTTATAAGCAACACCAAACGGAGATTTCACTACACGCAGCCCTCACTTGGCTTTCATTACATACAATCAAGATCTTCTTCGATAGCATGTGTAGTACAAAATACCGAGTTTCACTAAACAAGAAATTCATATAATATTATTATGAACAAGCCGTTATGAATAGTAATACCCACTTTTTGAAATTTTATAAATTTTTTCATTCAAAATGGACTTCATTTTTGGATTTGGAATATCGAAATTAGCCTAGGGTGAATTTTTGGTTTTTTTCTGAAAACATTAAATTTTTGATGAATAGTGAAAACACTAGGTTACTATTTAAAAACCGACATTTTATTTAAATAATTATTTATTTTATTTAAATTTATTTTAGGTCAAAATTGATACATAATACCTATATAACTTCAATGTAATTCATTGGGGTCAATTTATAATAATTTTAGATATATAAAAATTTTAATGAACTTTTCAACGTCTTTTACCCACCTCTTAGGAGAATTTGAAAAACTACATAAAACTTAATTTTACCACTTCTGTTAGTGGAATTTTGGAAATCCGAGAGACACGGTTAATATCGAGGAGTAAAATGTGGTTCAATAAGATAAAAATAATTTTTGGTGAATAGTAAATTTTTACTTTTATTTACAACGGTTAAAAGTAAATAGGGTAATTAAGGGTAAAAATGATATTATTATCACTGTAACACGTGTCCTAATTTTATTGGATATGTTTAATTTGACCAAAAACAACCTTATGAATAAAATATGACCATTTAGGTCGACTTGGATTAGATTAGGACATTTATTATTATTTTATTTAAAGAAGAGTTAAAAGAGTTAAAATCAATGTTTAATAACTACAACATTTTTAATATAGGTTTATAAATAAGATAAATTCTACTATAAATATTAATTAGAAATATAAAAATATTTCCTAAATAATGGTGTTTTATTTATAATTTTTAGACATTAAGTAAGTTAATTTATTTATGACACATTGATGATGCAATAATTACATTATTAATGAAATATAAACATAATTGATATTATAAATAACCACATAAATGTAATTTGAGACTTTTTATGAATTAAACTAAATTTATAGGATAATATGACATGTTAGTATTGATTTATTTAACTTCTTTCGAAATAATAATGCTGTTATGATTTTCAGAAAAATCAATTACCCAATAGTGTCAAAATTGAAAGAAAATAGTTTTTAAAACAAATATTATATTATGAATTGTTATTTTTTTAAAATATAAGGATAGGAAAAATGACTTATATAAGGTTATATATATTAATAATTATCCACTTTGGGTTATTTGGGATTGTTATAGTAAGTTTATTAACCATATATTGTAAAAAAAACAAGAAGACACGGTAAAAGTTAAATTATTTAACTTAGAGTTAAATCTAAATGATAAGGATAAAATAGTAAAATAAAATAGTCTAAAACCTATTTTTTGAGAGGATTACGTCCCATCCCCACTTTAGCTTCTAAATAAATCAATTTGGAGCTATTATAAACCGAATATGACTTTATTATAAAATAATATTTTATGTTTTTCCTAAGGTGCCCCTCTCCTCCCTTATAAAAGGGCTCCTCCTCCCTCTTCTATTTACACAATTTTGAGCTTTCAATCTCGGCCAAACCCTAACCATTTCCCTTTTCAACTTCCCTATAAAAATTATAGAGGTTCTGGTCTCCTCAAAATACCAACACTAGTTCCATAAGAGGAACCTTAATAGAGGTACGTCGAAGAAGAGGTAATCTCTTCTACCGATTCTTTCATGTTTCTTTCTTATTCAACTTATTATTATTTAGTGGTTTCATTATAAAGTAATAACATACGTATCAATAATATACTAATATGTTATTATAAATATGAAAAAACCCCATTTTACCTTCTATCCATCCTATGGAAAACGAAATCACCACGCATGCGTACGTATGGAATACCGTCTCCACACAGTGGTGTAATCTATTTTCCACAACCACCTAACATGGATGGGTATAATGGTGTAAAGAATCACTACATATGGTTATTATAACATCATAAGTATTCTGAAATATTATATCATCCACTCTAATTCCATTCAATTATTATGGGAACGATATCATCGCTCGTGCGTACGTACGGATTACCGTCTCCACGACGCGATGAGATTCTTTCTCCATGATAACCATTCAAGAATGATTATAAAGTATATATAATGAATAATAATGAAATATATGACATAATTAAGCTACTGGATTTATGTATACATATATATATATGTCATCTACTTACTTCCATTCAAGTAAATAAGGAAAGGAAAACAACGTTCATGCGTACGTACGACCTACCGTCTCCATGAGGGGTATATTTCATTTCATTTATCTATCTATTATTTATATATATATAATGAATATATATGATATATAAATCATGATTTAAATTATGGAAGTAAGTAAATCATGATACAAGTAATAATAATATCACGAACAACAAGTCCAAACATGTACGATAAATAAAACGATTTTACCCAAAATGCTGCTTTAACATGGAATTTACAAAAGAACGAGTAATATAATGTCAGAAGTGAACCATATATGATATCATAACAATAAATATGATTATTTTATAAGTCAGTGGAATTATTTAAATCATTATACAGGAGGTTCGGATACGTAAGAAGCTTATTAGAACTAAGGTAAGGGATAACTTTTCCAATCTCGTTTTTATCCGAGATTGTATATTCGTAAGTATTTACTGGGGTTATATTTATCATCCATGTCCCTGTTTTCTAAAAATGGTTTCATGTATGTTTAAAGACCCTTTTACCCATTTTTGACTTTTACTACACATTATGTAAGGAATCTTTCTTTTATTTACGTTACTAGATACTTTTTTTTACTTTTCTGGCCGAAGTATGTGAAGAATGTTTTTTTAACTTATACGGCATGAACATATTTTTACGGTTTCATAACGCCTTATTTTCATGAAGTTTACTCTACAAGATTTAATGATTATTTTCAAAAAAATCCTTTTCTTTTAAAATTGCATGGCATTTTGCGAAAAGAAAATGATTTTGAAGGAGAAAGGATATTTTCCTCATGAATTAATTTCAAGTGTTCTATCAAAACCATTTTCCATATAAGAAGAAATTATTTAGTATGATTATGTTTCAAGTATAATGTATCTATTATTTTCATGGTTTTATTATTTTTATGAAGAAATGATATCCATTTTTTTATATGGATTATGTTATGATGGGATGATGTTTATGAAACCCATTTTATTCTTTAGGTTATGATGAATGATCTATGTTTATTTTGTGGCACAAGTAATAATGATTTCATTATGAGATAGATGGGACCTATATCTCCCTCTAATGCATTGGGTAAAGATTTATATCTTATGAGATAGACATGGATGGAACAATAAGTTAATCTGGTTCAGTGTTACAGGACTGGAACGAGGAGTGAACTCGATTCAGAAAGGGACTTTGTCCACTATGATGGTCTTGGCAGCAATGCCTTGGCTGCTATGGAAATTATATCACGTGATTAATGTTTTTCCATAATTACATGTTTTATTCCCATGATATTTTATCATGATTTATGATCCATTAGGATCTTTTCCCAACGTACTGTCATGTTTCATGTCATCGCTCAGGATTCTGATGTTTAAATGTTATGTTCATGTTTTTAAGTTCAAATGTATATGGTTTGTTTTATTTTCTCCATTCTTACCCTTACTGAGCGTTTGAGCTCACCCTTTATATGTTTTCTTTTTCCCAGGATTTAAAGAAAGGTTTTAGGTAAGAAAATAAGGAAGATCTCTATGAGAGATGTTGAAGATATTTCACCAAGATTAGATGATTATATTCCGAGTTTCCAAAGACACTAAACTATTATGGTCCTTTGGTGTCTATTTTTGTTATGTATTAGATATTCCACAGAATTAATGTAATGCTTATATACATAAAGCTTTGGGTCCCTACAGTTGGTATTATAGGAAAAAAAAGAAGGAATGAATCTTATCCTTGGGAGCTCTCATGAGTGAGCGTTGGAAAAAGCATGGCTCTCCGCCCAAGGGTTTCATGAGGAAATGGCTGCCACTGGGGATGTTGGTGTGTCCCGCCCAGGGGGTGTAGCCACCCATTGAGTGCCCTGATAGGTATCAATTATAGTCCACTATAAATAATTCCAGACCGCTATAGTTGGTATCAGAGGAAAGGTTTAGTTAACCTTTGGGAACTAGGATCCGAAAACTTTAGTGAGATACCTAGTGATATTTCTAAGGTATGTCTAGGGATGTCCCTAAGGTTTAGTATAAATATAGGTTACAGTCCTATAATTATGTTGACAATCATGAATAACATAGGGTGAACCTTTGTTGTCAAGGATTAAATAATGTGTGATAAGTTAGACATCCCATAAGTGACTTTATGTTTATGTGGTTCCTCATTATTTTAGCTGCTTCTTACACCATGGTTTTTGGTTTTAGTCAATGGAGGAAATCAGAAAAAATTGGGTCAACATTGAATCCAATGGGAAAATTGGTGATTATGAGCAACCAAATTGCGTAATGTCTAAAAAGAGATATATTGTGATTATTCCGAATTAGCCATCGTGATATATGATTAACAAGGTGATATTTGGTGGTATTCCTAAGTCATCCAATAAGAGGAAGGTGAACATTTAAACATGTTCTCATAGAAAGGAACATAGAGGAAGGAAGATGATGCTTTCTATATATCAAGAAGAAGGGAAGAAGAACCTTGAGGAATACCACAAATGGAGGGGAAGATGTTATCTGTGTGGAGAAAAGGGTCATAGAGTGACAGACTGTTATGGAGTTCAATGTCTTATTTGTGGAGAACATGGGCATTACCCAACTAAATGCCCTGACCTAAGAGATTACTTCTAAATCAAAGAAGGAGTTATTCCATGACAATCATGGAAGAGGATGGATTGAAGAGATTATGTATTGGTATTCAAGAATCAAGTTGTTGAGGTGCTTTTTGGTATATTGGAATATCTATATATTGGTCCATTGTGGTTTTCCATAAGAATACGACACCGGTAACCATGAAAAGTGATTGAAATATTTTTTGAAAGCAGATTATATGCGAATAATGAAGGGATAAATAGAAAATAATATGTTTGATAGTATTCATGAGCTCATGACTAATATAAGGACAAAGTGATATCATGGTTTGAGTATAAATAATTTTTGGGATTTTGGTATGTGGAAAGAGATAAATTCTGACAGCATTCATGTTTTCACTGAGGTTATATGGTAATTCATGTTGCAATAGAATACAAGATTAAGGTATTGACATCATTGGAATGTGATCAACAAGATATATCTTGTGATATATGAGGGATACATGATGGTATTCACATGCTCGGTAGATGACATTTCTAGTAATTTTTTTCTTTATACTATGAGCTTGGATAGAAGTATTTTGGATAAGACTAATGATTGGAATGGATTATGTTCGAAATAAGTTAGTATTGTTTAAGGCTAGAACTTTTTTCGATATTATTGATGGAATGTTATAATAATGTAGTTTTAGAAAAAGGACAACCTGTAGGAAGGGAAACAACCCATCACGTTGGACAAGGCTGTGGGAATCGAACCCACAACCGAAGTGCGATAGGCCATTATCTCCTACCACTGGCCTACAGGAAGTCCTTGGTTAGTAGAAACTAGTTTTATTATATTAAGAGGTATGATATATGAATTATAAGTCCATTTTAGGAACCATATACAATTAAACTCACAATAGATGGACTTATATATATTTAATAACTTTTGTTATCCTTTTGTTTGATCAGATGGAATGACCTATAATTCTATCACATGATCTACCAACACTTTAGAGAAGACAAATCAAACTTCATTTCTTTAAGAGATGAAGTGGAAATTGTTCAAGGCACAAACAATAGTAACATAGTACAAAAATCAAGTAATTATTTCTTTTAATTCAACAATTATTTAACTTTAGGGAAATGATCTTGAGAACAAAAAAATGTTTTCATAGTGTCCTTATATACGATTAATCAGATGGTACCTTAAATAATCACAAATTTATGGCTTTTTGATTGTTGGTTTCTTCATAGCCATGTCCTCTACCACACTCCATCAGAACATGATGGTTAGATTTTTTTCCCATATCCATATTTCCACCTATGTTCTCCTATGTGGAAACCCAGTGATGAGTTAATCTGGGTAACCGTTACATTTCTTACTTTACTTTTTAAAATTATGTTTTAGTATTCCTTTTATGATGTGGGTTTTTACGAACGAAACTTTCATGTAGTAAATGATTTATAACCCCAATGAATTTCGAGGGCGAAATTGATTTTAAGGGGGGTAGAATGTAACACCCCGAGATTTTATGAGATATATTATTTTTAATTTCTTTGATGTCTTCTATTATACACAACACCAAGATTATATTTTACTATATGCAACACCGTATTAGCTTGTAGTGTACACAACACTATTCTTGGCTCGTGTTACACACAATTTCAAGTTCGTTTTGTGGAAATTATTCTACGCAACATTAAGTATCGATTTTGTTTAATGTATAAATGAAATAAGTTTTGATTATGTTATATGAAACACCAAAAAGAGAATTCAATACATGTAGCGCTAACTTGGCTTGCATTACACGCAATCAAGACCTTTTTCGATAGTGTGTAGTATGCAATACCGAGTTTCACTAAACGAGAAATTATTATGATATTATTATGAACTAGTCGTTATGAATAGTAATACACACTTTTTGAAATTTTATAAATTTTATCATGCAAAATTGACTTCATTTTTGGATTCAAAATATCGAAATTATCCTACAATAAATTTTTGGTATTTTTCTGAAAACATTAAATTTTTTATGAACAGTGAAGACACTGGGTTACTATTTAAAAACCGAATTTTTATTTAAATAAATATTTATTTTATTTAAATTTATTTTAGGTCAAAATTGATACATAATACCTATATAAGATCAATGTAATTCAATGGGGTCATTTTATAATAATTTTAGATGTATAAAAATTTTATAGAACTTTTCACCGTCTTTTACCCACCTCCTAGGAGAATTTGAAAAACTACATAAAACATAATTTTACCTCTTCAGTGAGTGGAATTTCAAAAATCTGAGAGACATGGTTAATATCGAGGAGTAAAATGTGGTTCAATAAGATAAAAATAATTTTGATGAATAGTAACTTTTTACTTTTTTTTACAACGGTTAAATGTAAATAGGGTAATTAAGGGTAAAAAAGATATTATTATCATCCTAACACATGTCCTAATTCTATTGGATAAGTTTAATTAGTCCAAAAACAACCTTATGAATAAAATATGACCATTTAGGTCCACTTGGATTAGATTAGGACATTTATTATTATTTTATTTAAAGAAGAGTTAAATGAGTTAAAATCAATGTTTAATAACTAAAACATTTTTAATATTGGGATATACATAAGAAAATTCGACTATAAATATTCATTAGAAATCTAAAAAAATTTCATAAATATTTGGTTTTTAGTTATAATTTTTAGACTTTAAGTAATTTAATTTATTTATAACACATTGATGATGCAGTAATTACCTTATTAATGAAATATAAACATAATTGATATTATAAATAACCAAATAAAAGTAATTTGGGACTTTTTATGAATTAAAATAATTTTATAGGATAATATTACATGTTAGTATTGATTTAATTAACATCTTTAGAAATAATAATGCTGTTATGATTTTTAGAAAAATCAATTACTGAATAGTGTCAAAATTGACATAAAATAGTTTTTAAAACAAATATTATATTATTAATTGTTATTTTATTCCTAAAAATATAATGATAGGCTAAATGACTTATATAAGGTTATATATATTAATAATGAACCCCGTGGGGTTCTTTGGGCTTGTTATAGTAAGTTTATTAACCATATAGTGTAAAAAAACAAGAGGACACTGTAAAAGTTAAATTATTTAACTTAGAGTTAAATCAAAATGATAAGGATACAATAGTAACCTAAACATTTCTAAAACCTTTTGGTTGAGAGGATAACGACCCATCACCACTTTAGATTCGAAATAAATAAATTTGGAGCTATTATTAACTGAATATGACTATTATAAAATAATATTTTATGTTTTTCCTAAGGTGCCCCTCTCCTCCCTTATAAAAGGGCGCCTCCTCCCTCTTCTATTTAAACAATTTTGAGCTTTTAGGATCGGCCAAACCCTACCATTTTCCCTTATCAAATTCCCTATAAACATTATATAGGTTCTGGTCTCCTCAAAAGACCAACACTAGTGCCATAAGAGGAAGCTTAAAAGAGGTGCGTCGAAGAAGAGGTAATCTCTTCTACCGATTCTTTCATGTTTCTTTCTTCTTCAACTTCTTCTTCTTTAGTTGTTTCATTATAAAGTAATAACATAAGTATAAATAATATACTAATATGTTATTATAAATATGTAACAACCCCATTTCACCTTCTATCCATCCTATGGAAAATGAAATCACCGCGAATGCGTACGTACGAAATACCGTCTCCACGCTGTGGTGTAATCTTTTTTTCCACCACCACCATACAAGGATGGGTATAATGGTGTAATGAATAAATCTATATGGTTATTATAACATCATACTGATTATAAAATATTATATCATCCACTATAATTAAATTCAATTTTTATGGGAACGATATCATCGCTCGTGCATACGTACAGATTACCCTCTCGACGACGCGATGAGATTCATTCTCCATGATAACCATTCAAGAATGATTATAAAGTATATATAATGAATAATAATGACATATATTACACAATGAAGCCAAAAGATTTATGTGTATATATATATATATGTCATCTACTTACTTCCATTCAAGTCAATATGGAAAGGAAAACAACGTTTATGCGTACGTACGGCCTACCGTCTCCATGAACGGTATATTTTATTTCATTTATCTATCTATTATGTATATATATATACTGAATATATATGATATATAAATCATGATTTAAATTCTGTATGTAAGTAAATCATGATATAAGTAATAATAATATCAATAACAACAAGTCCAAACATGTACAATAAATAAAACGAATTTACCCAAAATGCTGATTTAAAATGGAATTTAAAAAATAACGGGTAATATAAAGTCATAAGTGAATCATATATGATATCATAACAATACATATGATTCTTCAATTAGTCAATGGATCTATTTAAATCATTATACAGGAGGTTCAGATACGTATGAAGCATATCAGAACTAAGGTAAGGGATAACTTTTCCAATCTCATTTTTATCCGAGATTGTTTATTTGTAAGTATTTACTGGGTTATATTTATCATCCATGTACCTGTTTTATAAAAATGGTTTCATGTATGTTTAAAGTACTTTTTACCCATTTTTGACTTTTACTACATGGTATGTAAGGAATATTTCTTTTATTTACATTACAAGGTACTTTTTTTACTTTTCTGGCCAAAGTCTGAGAAGAATGTTTTTTAACTTATACGGAACGAACAGATTTTTACGATTTCATAACGCCTTATTTTCATGAATTTTACTGTATATGATTTTATGATTATTTTCAACAAAATAATTTTCTTTAAAAATTGCATGGAATTTGGAGAAAATAAAATGATTTTAAAGAATAAAGGATATTTTCCTCAAGAATTCAATTCAAGTGTTTCATCAAAACCATTTTCCATCTAAGATGACATTATTTTGTATGATTATGTTTGAAGTATAATGTCTCTATTATTTACATGGTTTTATTCTTTTTATGATGAAATGATATCCATTTGTTTTATATGGATTACGTTATGATGGGATGATGTTTATGAAACCCATTTTATTCTTTGGGTTCTGATGAATGACTTAGGTTTATTTTGTGGCACAAGTAGTAATGATTTCATTATGAGATAGGTGGGACCTATTTCTCCCTCCAATTCATTGGGTAAAGATTTATATCTCGTGAGATAGACATGGTTGGAACGGTAAGTTAATCTGGTTCAGTGTTGCAGGATTGGAACGAGGAGTGAACTCGATTTAGAAAGGGACTTTGTCCACTAAGATGGTCTTGGAAACAATGCCTTGGCTGCTATGGAAGTCATATCATGTGCTTAATGTTTTTACACAATTACATGTTTTATTCCCAGGCTATTTTATCATGATTTATGATCCATTAGGATCTATGCCCTATGTACTACCATGTTTCATGTCATTGCTCATGATTTTGATGTTTAAATATTATGTTCATGTTTTAAAGTTCAAATGTATATGGTTTGTTTTATTTTCTCCATGCTTACCCTTACTGAGAATTTGAGCTCAACCTTTATATGTTTTCTTTTCCCCAGGATTTAAAGAAAGTTTTTAGGTAAGAAAAAAAGGAATATCTCTATGGGAGATGTTGAAGATCTTTCACCAAGATTAGAAGATTATATTCCGTGTTTCCAAAGACACTGAACTATTACGGTCCTTTGGTGTCTATTTTTATTATGTATTAGATATTCCGAAAACGTAATGTAATGCTTATGTACATCAAGCTTTGGGTCTCTACAGTTGGTATCAGAGGAAAAATAGGAAAGAATAAATCTGATCCTTGGGAACTCTCATGAGTGAGCGTTGGATGAAGCATGGCTCTCTACCCAAGGGCTTGATGAGGAAGTGGATGCCCCTGGTGATGTTGGTGTGTCCCTCCCAGGGGGTGTAGATGCCCTTGGAGTTCCCTGATAGGTATCAATTATAGTCCACTGGATGTAATTCTAGACCGCTACTATTGGTATCATAGGAAAGTTTTAGTTAAACTTTGAGAACTAGGATGCGAAAACTTTAGTGAGATCCTTAGAGATATTTCTAAGGTATTTCTAGGGATGTCCCTAACGTTTAGTATAACTATAGGTTACAGTCCTAGAATTATGTTGAAGATCATGAATAACCTAGGGTTAACGTATGCTGTCAAGGATTAAAGAATGTGTGATATGTTAGACATCCCATAATTGACTTTATGATTATGTGTTTCCTTGTTATTTTAACAGTTTCATAAACCATGGTTTTTGGTTTTAGTCAATGGAGGGAACAAGAAGAAATTGGGTCAACATTGAATCCAATTGAAAAATTCGTGATTATGATAAACCAAATTGCGTAATGTCTAGAAAGAGAGATATTGTGATTATGCCGAATCAGTCATCGCGATATATGATTAACAAGGTGAACTTTGGTGGTATTCCTCAGTCATCCAATAAGAGGAAGGTGAACTTTTATACATGTTATCATGGAGAAGTACATTGAGGAAGGAAGATTATGATTTATACATATCAAGAAGAAGAGAAGAAGAACCTTGAGGAATACCTCAAATGGAGGGGAAGGTGTTATCTGTGTGGAGAAAAGGGTCATAGAGTGACAGACTGTTATGGATTTAAATGTCTTATTTGTAGAGAACATGGGCATTACCCAACTCAATGCCCTAACATAAGAGGTTACTTCTAAATCAAAGAAGGAAATATTCCCTGACAATCAATGAAGAGGATGGATTGAAGTTTTTATGTATTGGTATTCAAGAATAATGTTGTTGAGGTACTTTTATGGTATATTGAAATATTTATTTATTGGTCCATTTTGGTTTTCCAAAAGAATATGGAATCAGTAACAATGAAAAGTGATTGAAATATTTTTGGAAAGAAGATTATATGCGAATAATGAAGGGATAAATAGAAAATAATATGTTTGATAGTATTCATGAGCTCATGACTAATATAAGGACAAAGTGATATCATGGTTTGAGTATAAAGAATTTTTGGGATTTAGGTATGTGGAAAGTGATAACTTTTGATAGAATTCATGTTTTCACTAAGGTTATATGGTAATTAATGTTGCATGAGAATACAAGATTATGTTATTCACATGTTTGGAATGTGATCAACAAGATATATCTTGTGATATATGAGGGATAAATGATGGTATTCACATGCTCGGTAGATGTCATTTCTAGTAATTGTTTTCTTTATACTATGAGCTTGGATAGAAATATTTTGGATAATCCAAAAGATTGGAATGGATTATGTTGGAAATATGTTAGTATTGTTTAAGGCTAGATTTTTTTTTGATATTATTGATGTAATGTTATAATATTGTAGTTTTAGAAAAAGGACAACCTGTAGGAAGAGCGACAACCTATCGTGTCGGACAAGGCTGTGGGAATGGAACCCAAAACCGATGTGCGATAAGCCTTTATCGCCTACCACTGGCCTACAGGAAGTCCCTGGTTAGTAGAAACAAGTTTTATTATATTAAGAGGTATGATATTTGAAGTATAAGTCCATTTTAAGAACCATATACAATTAATCTCACAATAGATGGACTTATGTATATTTAATAACTTTTGCTATCATTTTTTTTGAGATAGATGGAATGGCCTATCATTATATCACATGATCTTCTAACACTTCACAGAAGAAATATTCAACTTCATTTCTTTAAGAGATGAAGTGGAAATTGGTCAAGGCACAAACAATTGTAAGATTGTACAAAAATAAAGTAAGTATTTCTTTTAATTCAACAATTATTCAAATTTAGGGAAATGATCTTGAGAACAAAAAAATGTTGTCATAGTGTCCTTATATCCGATGAATCAGATAGTAACTTAAATCATCACAAATTTATGGCTTTGTGATTGTTGGATTTTTCATAGCCATGTCTTCTACCACCCTCCATCAGAACATGATGGTTAGATTTTTTTCCATATCCATATTTCCACCTATGTTATCTTATGTGGAAACCCAGTGATGAGTTAATCTGGGTAACCGTTACATTTCTTACTTTAGTTTTTAAAAATAAGTTTCAGTATTCCTTTTACGATGTGGGTTTTTACGAACGAAACTTTCAAGTAGTAAATGATTTATAACCCCAACAAATTTTGAGGGCGAAATTCAATTTAAGTGGGGTAGAATGTAACACATCGAGATTTTATGAGATATATTATTTTTAATTTCTCTGATGTCATCTGTTATACACAACACCAAGATTAGATTGTACTATACGCAACACCGTATCAGCTTTCAGTGTACACAACACTATTCTTGGCTCGTGTTACACACAATTTCAAGTTCGTTTTGTGGAAATTATTCTATGCAACATTAAGTATAGATTTTTTTTAATGTATAAATGAAATACGTTTTTATTATGTTATATGCAACACCAAACAGAGCATTCACTACATGCAGCCCTGTCTTGGCTTGCATTACACGCAATCAAGACATTCTTCAATAGCGTGTGTAGTACGCAATACCGAGTTTCACCAAACGAGAAATTATTATAATATTATTATGAACTAGCCATTATGAATAGTAATACAAACTTTTTAAAATTTGATAAATTTTATCTTTCAAAATGGACTTCATTTTTGGATTCAGAATATCAAAATTATCATAGGGTGAATTTTTGGTATTTTTTTGAAAACTTTAAATTTTTGATGAATTGTGAAAACACTGGGTTACTATTTAAAAACAGAATTTTTATTTAAATAATTATTTATTTTATTTAAATTTATTTTAAGTAAAAATTTATACATAATACCTATATAAGTTCAATGTAATTCATCGGGTTCATTTTATAATAATTTTAGATATGTAAAAATTTTATTGAACTTTTCACCGTCTTTTACCCACCTCCTAGGAGAATTTGAAAAACTACATAAAAATTAATTTTACCACTTATGTGAGTGAAATTTCGAAAATCTGAGAGACACGGTTAATATCTAGGAGTAAAATGTGGTTCAATAAGATAAAAATAATTTTTGGTGAATAGTAACTTTTTACTTTTATTTACAACAGTTAAAAGTAAATAGGTTATTAAGGGTAAAAATGATATTATTATCACCCTAACACATTTCCTAATTCTATTGGATAAGTTTAATTCGACCAAAAAAACCTTATGAATAAAATATGACCATTTAGGTCCACTTGGATTAGATTAGGACATTTATTATTATTTTATTTAAAGAAGAGTTAAAAGAGTAAAAATCAATGTTTAATAATTAAAACATTTTTAATATAGGATTATACATAAGATAAATATGACTATAAATATTAATTATAAATCTAAAATAATTTCCTAAATAATTGTATTTTATTTATAATTGTTAGACATTATGTAATTTAATTTATTTATGACACATTGATGATGCATTAATTACCTTATTAATGAAATATTAACATAATTGATATTATAAAAAACCAAATAAATATAATTTGAGACTTTTTATGAATTAAAATAATTTTACAGGTTAATATGACATGTTAGTATTGATTTGATTAAATTTTTTCGAAATAATAATGTTGTTATGATTTTCAGAAAAACCAATTACCCAATAGTGTCAAACTTGACATAAAATTGCTTTTAAAAGAAATATTATATTATTAATTGTTATTTTATTCCTAAAAATCCAAGGATATGAAAAATGACTTATATAAGGTAATATATATTAATAATGAACCACTTGGGGTTCTTTGGTCTTTTTATAGTAAGTTTATTAACCATATAGTGTAAACAAACAAGAAGACACAGTAAAAGGTAAATTATTTAACGTAGAGTTAAATCTAAATGATAAGGATAAAATTGTAACTTAAACTTGTCTAAAACCTATTTGTTGAGAGTATTACAACCCATAACCACTTTAGCTTCTAAATAAGTCAATTTGGAGCTATTATAAACCGAATATGACTCTATTATAAAATAATATTTTAAGTATTTCCTAAGGTGCCCCTCTCCTCCCTTATAAAAGGGCTCCTCCTCCCTCTTCTATTTACACAATTTTGTGCTTTCAAGATTGGAAACCCCAGATCATTTCCCTTCTCAAATTCCCTATAAACATTATATAGGTTCTGGTATCCTCAAAAGACCAACACTAGTGCCATAAGAGGAATCTTAAAAGAGGTGTGTTGAAGAAGAGGTAATCTCTTCTACCGATTCTTTCACGTTTCATTCTACTTAAACTTCTTCTTATTTAGTTGTTTCATTATAAAGTAATAACATAAGTATCACTAATATACTAATATGTTATTATAAATATGAAACAACCCCATTTCACCTTCTATCCTTCCTATGGAAAACAAAATCACCGCGCATGCGTACGTACGGAATACCGTCTCCACGCTGTGGTGTAATATGTTTTTCCACCACCACCATACATGGATGGGTATAATGGTGTAAATAATAACTATATATGGTTATTATAATATAATAATTATTCTTAAATATTATATCATCCACTCCAATTCCATTCAATTATTATGGTAATGATATCATCGCTTGTGCGTACGTACGGATTACCGTCTCCACGACGCGATGAGATTCATTTTCCATGATAAACATTCAAGAATGATTATAAAGTATATATAATGAATAATAATGAAATATATGAAATAATTAAGCTACTGTATTTATGTATACATATATATATATATATATGTCATCTACTTACTTCAATTTAGGTCAATAAGGAAAGGAAAACAGTGTTCATGCGTACGTACGACCAACCGTCTCCATGAACGGTATATTTCATTTCATTTATCTATCCATTATGTATATATATATATACTGAATACATATAATATATAAATCATTATTTAAATTATGGAAGTATGTAAATCATGTTACAAGTCATAATAATATCAAGAACAACAAGTCTAAACATGTACGATAAATAAAGCGATTTTACCCAAAACGCTGCTTTAACATGGAATTTACAAAAGAAAGGGTAATATAATGTCATAAGTGAACCATATATGATATCATAACAATAAATATTATTCTTTAATAAGTAAATGGCATTATTTAAATCATTATAAAGGAGGTTTGGATACGTACAAAGCATATCAGAACTACGGTAAGGGATAACTTTTCCAATCTCATTTTTATCCGAGATTGTTTATTCGTAAGTATTTACTGGGGTTATATTTATCATCCATGTCCCTATTTTATAAAAATGGTTTCATGTGTGTTTAAAGTCATTTTTACCCATTTTTTACTTTTACTACATGGTATGTAAGGAATCTTTCTTTTATTTACGATATGAGGTACCATTTTTTTACTTTTCCGGCCAAAGTACAAGAAGAATGTTTTTTAACTTATACGGCATGAAATGATTTTTACAGTTTCATAACGCTTTATTTTAATGAAGTTTACTCTATAAGATTTAATGATTATTTTCAACAAAATCCTTTTCTTTTAAAATTTCATGGAATTTTGTGAAAAGAAAATGATTTTGAAGAAGAAAGGATATTTTCCTCAAGAATTCAATTCAAGTGTTTTATCAAAACCATTTTCTTTCTAAGATGACATTATTTAGTATGATTATGTTTCAAGTATAATGTCTCTATTATTTAAATGGTTTGATTATTTTTATGATTAAATGATATCCATTTGTTTTATATGGATTACGTTATGATGGGATGATGTTTATGAAACCCATTTTATTCTTTGGATTATGATGAATGATTTATGTTTATTTTGTGGCACAAGTAATAATGATTTCATTATGAGATGGATGGAACCTATATCTCCTTAAAATTCATTGGGTAAAGATTTATATCTCATGTTATAGACATGGATGGAATGGTAAGTTAATCCGGTTCAGTGTTACAGGACTGGAATGAGGAGTGAACATGATTTAGAAAGGGACTTTGTCCACTAAGATGGTCTTAGCAGTAATGCCTTGGATGCTATGGAAATCATATCACATGCTCAATGTTTTTCAAAAATTACATGTTTTATTCCCATTCTATTTTATCATGACTTATGATCCATTTGGATCTATCCCCTACGTACTGCCATGTTTCATGTCATTGCTCAGTATTTTGATGTTTAAATATTATGTTAATGTTTTGAAGTTCAAATGTATATGGTTTGTTTTATTTTCTCCATGCTTACCCTTTCTGAGCATTTTAGCTCACCCTTTATATGTTTTCTTTTCCCCAGGATTTAAATAAAGGGTTTAGGTAAGAAACAAGGAACAACTCTATGGGTGATGTTAAAGATCTTTCACCAAGATTAGAAGATTATATTCCGAGTTTCCAAAGACACTAAACTATTACAGTCCTTTGGTGTCTATTTTTGTTATGTATTAGATATTCCGCAAAAGGAATGTAATGCTTATGTACATCAAGATTTGGGTCTCTACAGTTGGTATCAGAGGCAATGGAGGTAGGAATGAATCTGGTCCTTGGGAACTCTCACGAGTGAGTGTTGGACGAAGCATGGCTCTCTGCCCAAGGGCTTCATGAGGAAATGGATGTCACTAGGGATGTTGGTGTGTCCCGCCAAGGGGGTGTAGCCGCCCATGGAGTTCCCTGATAGGTATCAATTATATTCCACTGGAAGTAATTCCAGACCACTACAGTTGGTATCAGAGGAAAGGTTTAGTAAACCTTTGGGAACTAGGATGCGAAAACTTTAGTGAGATCCCTAGAGATATTTCTAAGGTATGTCTAGGGATGTCCCTGAGGTTTAGTATAACTATAGGTTACAGTCCTTGAATTATGTGGACGATCATGAATAACCTAGGGTGAACCTATGTTGTCAAGGATTAAAGAATGTGTGATATGTTAGACATCCCATAAGTGACTTTATGATTATGTGGTTCCTCATTATTTTAACTATTTCTTACACAATGGTTTTTGGTTTTAGTCAATGGAGGGAACCAGAAGGAATCGGGTCAACATTGAATCCAATGAGAAAATTCGGGATTATAAGCAACCAAATTGCATAATGTCTAGAAAGAGAGATATTGTGATTATGCCGAATCAATCATCGCGATATATGATTAACAAGGTGAACTTTGATGGTATTCTTATGTCATCCAATAGAAGGAAGGTGAAATTTTATACATATTCTCATGGAGAGGAACATTGAGGAAGGAAGTTGATTCTTTCTACATATCAAGAAGAAGCGAAGAAGAACCTTGAGGAATATCTCAAATGGCGGGGAAGATGTTATCTTTGTGGAGAAAAGGGTCATAGAGTGACACACTATTATGGAGTTCAATGTCTTATTTGTGGAGAACATGGGAATTACCCAACTCAATGCCTTGACCTAAGAGGTTACTTCTAAATCAAAGAAGGACTTATTCCATGACAATCATTGAAGAGGATGGATTGAAGTGTTTATGTACTGATATTCAAGAATAATGTTGTTGAGGTACTTTTATGGTATATTGGAATATCTATGTATTGGTCCATTGTTGTTTTCCATAAGAATATGGCATCGGTAACTATGAAAAGTGATTGATATATTTTTGGAAAGAAGATTATATGCGAATAATGAAGCAATAAATTGAAAATAATATGTTTGATAGTATTCATGAACTCATGAAGAATATAAGGACAAAGTGATATCATGGTTTGAGTATAAAGAAATTTTGGGATTTTGGTATGTAGAAAGAGATAAGTTTTGACAGCATTCATGTTTCCACTAAGGTTCTATGGTAGTTCATGTTGCAAGATAATACAAGATTAAGGTATTCAAATGTTTGGAATGTGATCAACAAGATATATCATGTGATATATGGGGGATAAATGATGGTATTCTCATGCTCGGTAGATGAAATTTCTAGTAATTGTTTTCTTTATACTATGAGCATGGATAGAAATATTTTAGATAAGCCTAAATATTGGAATGGATTATGTTATACATAAGTTAGTATTGTTTAAGGCTAGAACATTTTTCTATATTATTGATGGAATTTTATAATAATGTAGTTTTAGAAAAAGGACAACCTGCAGGACGGGCGACAACCCATCGTGTCGGACAAGGCTGTGGGAATCGAACCCACAACCGAAGTGCGATAGGCCTTTATCACCTACCACTAGCCTATATGAAGTCCCTGGTTAGTATAAACTAGTTTTATTATATTAAGAGGTACGATATATGAAGTATAATTCCATTTTAGGAACCATATACAATTAATCTCACAATAGATGGACTTATGTATATTTAATAACTTTTGTTATCCTTTTGTTTGAGAAAGATGGAATGACCTATCATTCTATCGCACGATCTTCTAATACTTCATAGAAGACAAAATCAACTTCATTTCTTTGTGAGATGAAGTGGAAATTGTTCAAGGCACAAACAATAGTAAGATTGTACCTAAATCAAGTAAGTATTTATTTTAATTCAACAATTCTTCAACTTTAGGGAAATGATCTTGAGAACAAAAAAATATTTCCAAGTGTCCTTATACCTGATGAATCAGATGGTACCTTAAATCATCACACATTTTTGGCTTTGCGATTGTTGGCTTTTTCATAACCTTGTCCTATACCACTTTCCATCAGAACATGATAGTTAGATTTTTTTCCATATCCATATTTCCACCTAGGTTCTCCTATGTGGAAACCCTGTGATGAGTTAATCTGGGTAACTGTTACATTTATTACTTTACTTTTTAAAATTATGTTTTAGTATTCGTTTTACGATGTGGGTTTTTACGAATGAAACTTTCAAGTCGTAAACGATTTATAACCCTGACGAATTTCGAGGGATAAACTCATTTTAAACGGGGTAGAATGTAACACCTTGAGATTTTATGAGATATATTACTTTTAATTTCTTTGATGTCTTCTATTATACACAAAACCAAGATTAGATTGTACTATTCACAACACCGTATTAGTTTGCAGTGTACACAACACTATTCTTGGCTCGTGTTACACATAATTTCAAGTTCTTTTTGTGGAAATTATTCTACGAAACATTAAGTATAGATTTTGTTTAATATATAAATGAAATAAGTTTTGATTATGTTATATGAAACACCAAACAGAGCATTCACTACATGAATCCCTAACATGCCTTGTATTACACTCAATCAAGACCTTCTTCGATAGCGTATGTAGTACGCAATACCAAGTTTCACTAAACGAGAAATTATTATAATATTATTATGAACTAGCTGTTATGAATAGTAATACACACTTTTTGAAATTCAAAAAATTTTATATTTCAAAATAGACTTCATTTTTGGATTTGGAATATCGAAATTATCCTAGGGTGAATTTTTGGTACTTTTCTGAAAACATTAAATTTTTTATGAATAGTGAAAACACTAGGTTGCTATTTAAAAACCGACTTTTTATTTAAATAAATATTTATTTTATTTAAATTTATTTTAGGTCAAAATTGATACATAATACCTATATAATTTCAATTTAATTCATTGGGGTCATTTTATAATAATTTTAGATATATAAAAATTTTATTGAACTTTCCGACGTCTTTTACCCACCTCAAAAGAGAATTTGAAAAACTACATAAAACATAATTTTACTGATTTTGTGAGTGGAATTTCAAAAATCCAAGAGATAAGGTTAATATAGAGGAGTAAAATGTTGTTCAATAAGATAAAAATAATTTTTGGTGAATAGTAACATTTTACTTTTATTTACAACGGTTAAAAGTAAATATGGTAATTAAGGGTAAAAATGATATTATTATCACCCTAACACATGTCGTAATTATATTGGATAAGAATAATTCGACCAAAAACAACCTTATGAAAAAATATGACCATTTAGGTACACTTGGATAAGATTAGGACATTTATTATTATTTTATTTAAAGAAGAGTTAAAAGAGTTAAAATCAATGTTTAATAACTAAAACATTTTTAATATAGGGTTATACATAAGATAAATTCAAATATAAATATTAATTAGAAAGATAAAACGATTTCCTAAATAATGGTATTTTATTTACAATTTTTAGACATTATCTAGTTTAATTTATATATGACACATTGATGATGCAGTAATTACCTTATTAATGAAATATTAACATAATTTATATTATAAATAACCAAATAAATGTAATTGGAGAATTTTTATGAATTAAACTACTTTTATAGGTTAATATAACATGTTATTATTGATTTAATTAACTTTTTTCGAAATAATAATGATGTTATGATTTTCACAAAAATCAATTACCAAAAGTGTCAAAATTGACATAAAATAGTTTTTAAAACAAATATTATATTATTTATTGTTATTTTATTCCTAAAAATATAAGGATCTTCCAAATGACTTATATAAGGTTATATATATTAATAATTAACCACTTGGGGTTCGTATTTCATTTTATATTATGTTTATTAACCATATAGTGTAAAAAAACAAGAAGACACGGTAAAAGTTAAATTATTTAACTTAGAGTTAATTCTAAACGATAAGGATAAAATAGTAACCTAAACTTGTCTAAAACCTATTGGTTGAGAGGATTTAGACCCATACCAACTTTATTTTCGAAATAAATTAATTTGGATCTATTATAAACAGAATATGACTTTATTATAAAATAATATTTTATGTTTTTTCTAAGGTGCCACTCTCCTCCCTTATAAAAGGGATCCTCCTCCCTCTTCTATTTACACAATTTTGAGCTTTCAAGATCAGAAAAAACCTGCCCATTTCCCTTCTCAACTTCTCTAGAAACATTATAGAGGTTCTGGTCTCCTCAAAAGACTATCTCTAGTGCCTTAAGAGGAAGCATAAAAGAGGTGCGCCGAAGAATAGGTAATCTCTTCTACCGATTATTTCATGTTTCTTTCTTCTTCGACTTCTTCTTATTTAGTTGTTTCATTATAAATTAATAAAATAAGTATAAATAATATACTTATATGTTTTTATAAATATGAAACAACTCCATTTCACCTTCTATCCATCCTATGGAAAACGAAATCACCGCCCGTGCGTACGCACAAAATACCGTCTCCACGCCGTGGTGTAATATGTTTTTCCACCACCACCTTACTAGGATGGGTATAATGGTGTAAAGAATAACTATATATGGTTATTATAAAATCATACGGATTCTGAAATATTATATCATCCACTGCAATTCCATTCAATTATTATGGGAACGATATCATCGCTCGTGCGTACATACAGATTACCATCTCCATGACGCGATGAGATTCATTCTCCATGATAACCATTCAAGAATGATTATAAAGTATATATAATGAATAATAATGAAATATATGACATAATGAAGCTAATGGATTTATGTATAAATATATATATATATATTTATATATATGTCATCTACTTACTTCCATTCAAGTCAATAAGGAAAGTAAAACAGCATTCATGTGTACGTACGGCATACCGTCTCCATGAACGGTTTATTTCATTTCATTTATCTATCTGTTATGTATATATATATACTGAATATATATTCTATATAAATCATGATTTAAATTCTGGAAGTATGTAAATCATGATATACGTAATAATAATATCAAGTACAACACGTCCAAACATGTACGATAAATAAAACGATTTTACCCAAAACGCTACTTTAACATGGTAATTACAAAAGAACGGGTAATATAAAGTCATAAGTGAAACATATATGATATCATAACAATAAATATGATTCAGTAATAAGTCAATAACATTATTTAAATCATTATACAGGAGGTTCAAATACGTACGAAGCATATCGGACCTAAGGTAAGGGATAACTTTTCCAATGTTGTTTTTATCCGAGATTGTTTATTCGTAAGTATTTACTGGGGTTATATTTATCATCCATGTCCCTATTTTATAAAAATGGTTTCATGTATGTTTAAAGTAATTTTTACCCGTTTTTTCCTTTTACTAGATGGTATGAAAGGAATCATTCTTTTGTTTACGTTATGAGGTACTTTTTATTTACTTTTCTGGCCAAAGTACGAGAAGAATGTTTTTTAACTTATACGGCATGAACGGATTTTTACGGTTTCATAATGCCTTATTTTCATGAAGTTTACTCTACAAGATTTAATTATTATTTTCAAAAAATCCATTTATTTTAAAATTGCATTGCATTTTGTGAAAAGAAAATGATTTTGAAGAAGAAAGGATATTTTCCTCAAGAATTCATTTCAAGTGTTTTATCAAAACCATTTTCCATCTAAGATGAAATTATTTTGTATGATTATGTTTCAAGTATAATGTCTCTATTATTTACATGGTTTTATTCTTATTATTATGAAATGATATCAATTTGTTTTATATGGATTAAATTATGATGGAATGATGTTTATGAAACCCATTTTATTCTTTGGGTTATGTTGAATGATTTATGTTTATTTTGTGGCACAAGTAAGAATGATTTCATTATGATATGGGTGGGACCTATATCTCCCATAAATGCATAGGGTAAAGATTTATATATCATGTGATAGACATGGATGGAATGGTATGTTAATCCGGTTCAGTGTTACAAGACTGGAACGAGGAGTGAACTCGATTCAGAAAGGGACTTTGTCCACTAAGATGGTCTTGGCAGCAATGCCTTGGTGGCAAAGGAATTCATATCCCGTACTTAATGTTTTTCCACAATTAAATGTTTTATTCCCTTGATATTTTATCATGATTTATGATCCATTATGATCTATTCCCTACGTACTACCATGTTTCATGTCATTGATCAAGATTTTGATGTTTAAATATTATGTTCATGTTTTGAAGTTCAAATGTGTATGGTTTGTTTTATTTTCTCCATGCTTACCCTTACTGAGAATTTGAGATCACCCTTTATATGTTTTCTTTTCCCTAGGATTTAAAGAATGGTTTTAGGTAAGAAAAAAAGGAAGATCACTATAGTAGATGTTGAAGATCTTTCACCAAGATTAGAAGATTATATTCCGAGTTTCCAAAGACACTAAACTATTACGGTCCTTTGGTGTCTATTTTTGTTATGTATTAGATATTCCGAAAAAGTAATGTAATGCTTATGTACTCCAAGCTTTGGGTCTCTACAGTTGGTATCAGAGGCAAAGGAGGTTGGAATGAATCCGATCCTTGGGAACGCTCATGTGTGAGTGTTGGACGAAGCATGGCTCTCCACCCAAGGGCTTCATGAGGAAATCGCTTCCACTAGGGATGGTGGTGTGTCCCACCCAGGGGGTGTAGCTGCCCATGGAGTGCCCTGATAGGTATCAATTATAGTCCACTGGAAGTAATTCCAGACCACTACTAAAAGAATGATATTATGACTCGTGCATACGTACGGAATATCGTCTCCACGAACACGATGAGATTCATTCCCCATCGTATCCATTCAAGAATAATTTTCATTTGATGATTAAAAATAATGTTTATAGACTTGACATAATTCTGTATATGAATAAGATACAACCTATCCATAACAAACATGTCTTACAAAACAAAGCATATAAAGTAAAATGTATTAGTTAACACCTGAATCAACAATAATACTAAGTAATTATTAACAAAGTAATGATTAAAAGATCATATATGATATCATGTTAATGTATATTATTCTTTTATAATTTAATAACAATTATTTCACCATTATACAGGAGGTTAACCTACCATTGGCTAAGGAAAAGTACAAGGTAAGGGTTAATTTCACAATCTCTTTGTTATCCGAGGTTGTTTTTACGTAAGTATCTACTGGGACATATTTTTTATCCATGTCGATGTTCCATAAAATAGTTTTCAAAGGGATTATTTTCAAGGTACTTTTTTACTAAAACATCATTTTAAATGTTTTAAATATTTATTCTTCTAAATCATTCTCATTAATGTACATGTTTTGAAAATGGGTTTTAAGGATTTATTTATATGGACATGAATGTTTTTAAAATGTTAATTCCTTTCAAAAGTATCAAAGTGGTATGGGACACTTTGATTAAAAAATGTCTTTAAATGTCTTCCTTTAGGAATTGTGTGACTTTTTCATGTTTTTATGAAAAAGGGATATTTCTCTCAAAGAGTTTTACAAATCATTTTCATCTATATCAACATCCTTTGATGAATTTTAAGCTTATTTGAAGTTGATTTATTATGATACAAAACTTCCATATTGTATTGATCGTTTTGTGATATGTTTGACTATGGTTGTGTTATTTTCATTGTTTATGGAGAAAGTATTGACATTTCATATGCTAGTTTTCATAAGAATGTTTATGTTATTTTTAAACCTGTTCATGTGAGGAATGCATTGGACTTAGTAAGTGACGGGTGGAGCCCGCTATAGCTCCTCGATGCATCGGTAGGTCTCGTGAGACAAATTAGTGTCTTGGAACAAGGCCTTGACAAAATATTATTTGTAGTCTTGGCACAAGGCCTTGACTATGTGGTTATGATAGTCTGGTATTATGCATTCCATCATTATGAAAGTGGTTATTGATATTGCATGTGATTATTCGATTAGTATAATATCCATGTGAATAAGTAATTGGAATTATTTCATTTTATTTTTTCCATAATATGCTGAAGTTCATGTTTAAAAGGATTTTGTTTTAGTTATACATTACCTTAAATGTTTATGTTTATTCATGGAAGTTTTCGCTATATTGTTATCCTTACTGAGCATCGGAGCTCTCCCCTTTCAATGTTTTATTTTCCCCCAGATGTAAAGAAGTATTTTATGAATGACCTACAGGGATAGTATGTGGGGTTATGAAGAAAAGATGTTGTTGTAGTTTTTTTTCACTTTATGATGTAATGTAAGACTTATGAATATATCTAGTGTTTCCAAGGCTACTAAACTAATCGATCTTTCGAAACTTGATCTTTTTTGATCATGCCAATGATACGTAATAATGCACCGACTCTGGGTAACTGAGGTCAGGGTGTTACATTATAAATCATATTTAATATATAAACACTAATATTTTAATATTTCATATATTTAGTGAAAAATAATTGATAAGTAAATTAAAAACATTGAATAATTAAAATTAGTAAATAATTCATAAAATTTTGATGTATTAATTTCATTTGTTTTTTCAATTTTATATATATATAAAATAATAAATATTTATTTAATTGTTAAAAATTAACTAAGTATGATACACTTAATATGTGATACAATAACATTAAAAGTACATATAAGAAATTAATTCAATTTTATAAAGACACACATGGATAAATAATAAATTATTAATATTATCATTTTATATTTTTGTTTATTAATAATTGGTATTTAATTTATTTTGTTTTCAATTATTAAAGTTTATTAAATTTTATATTTTTATTTAATATTCACTATTTATTAATTTTTAATATATATATATATATTAAAATTAATCATTTTTATCATTTTTTATTTCATTAAGAAATTTATTAATATTTTGGTACCTTATTCCTTTTCAGTTTTTATTTATTTAATTTTTTTTAAATTTTTGAAATTTTTAAAATGTATTTATATTTATTGATTAACATATAATATTTTTCATATATATTTTTAATTTACATAGTTAATATATTTATTTATTTTCATTTTAAAATATAATCATTATTATTTAAAAATATATATATAATTAATAACACTTATCATTTTTTAAATATTTTTTCAATCTATTTAAATATTGACTATATTTCTCTCATGTTTATTTTTCATTCATTTAATAATATTTATTTATTAGTAATTTTAAGTGTTTTTTTATTTTTTATAATTTATATATTTTAAATATTTATCCGTTGATTTTTTTTAATTTATTTATTTTTAATTTTGTTTACACATAATTACTCATTAATATATTTAATGTTTTTAATATGTAAATATATATATATATATATAAATATATATAATAATTCCTTAAAATAACTTACATAATACAAAATAAGTATTCACATTAAATTAGTCCTATATTTAGTGAAAAATCCTTTTTCATTAAAAATTAATATTAACTAAAAATATTAAAAAATTAGTATCGAGTAATGATTGTTTAAAAAAATATCTTTTTTTATCAATTTAAAAAATATCAATCTTCTCTTACATTAATTTCAAAGACATTAATAAGAAATTAATGTAATTTTATATAAACACACACACATAATAATTATGTAATTTATTTCGTTTTTAATATTAATTTTAAATTTTACTTATTAACATACTATATTTAATATATATTATGTTTAAATTGGTAAATTTTATTTATTTTTTATATTTTTAATCAATATAGAATAATTATTATTTTTTAAATATTTTTTTAAAATTTATTCATTCTTAATGTTATTTATTCATTAATAACCGTAATTATTTTTAAATATTTTTGTAACTTATTCTTCGGTTTCTTTTTTAATATTTTTTCAATTTTATCCATTTTCAATATTTATTTATACATGATTATTCATTAATATTTATGTTTTTTAATATTTTTAAAATTTATTTAATTAATATTTATTTATTTTCATTTTAAGTTATATATAATTTTTATTTTTTATAATATAAATTTTAATTAATAACACTTATTCATTTCATAAATATTTTTTTAATCTATTGATTTTTTTAATTATTCAATTTTTCCCTTTTTTAACATTCATTAATTTAATACTTTTTAATATTATTTAATCAAAAACAATGTTAATTATATTTTTACAGTTCATTATAATATATTCATTTTTAATATTTAATCGTTTAATATTTATGTAATTTATTTCCCTTAGGGTGCAGCTCAGCAGTAGCTACCCCTTTGGGTCTTTGTGAGGCCTCAAGTGTGATCCTCATTGAGTACTTTCTTCATTTGTGTGTTGCATTATTTTCATTGTAATATGGCTCCTTTCCCATCATTGATGTAAGTATTTATGAAATTTATTCATTTTTAATATTCATTTATTTGTATTTCTTCATTAAAATTTAATATTTTTAATATGGTTGAAATGTACATATTTAATATGTATTCAACTTTATTTTAATATATATTCATTTTCAATTTTTTTAATAATTAATATAATTATTTAAAATAATTCATTTTTAAATATTTTTGACGTAATTGATTTTTAGTTATGAAATTTCTCTCATTTACAAAATTAATGCATTTAATATTATATATTCATTAATAATAATAATTAATTTTTTCTTTTTTATAATTTAATCATTTTTAATTTTTTTTGTTTAATGGTTTTGTAAATTAATTTTTTATATTTTTTATCAATGAAGTCCACAAATCACTACTAAAACACTTTCATGTTTTAAAATACAACCCAAAGAGAGAACTTCACCCACTCATTCTGTTTAATATCCCACTGAATTGAATCGTTGTGGTCGCTCCCCCTCAATCTTTTGGATAAATCGACCCCTTCCAAAACCATGGTATTTTACTCTTTTTACTCATTTTTAGTTGATCTTGCATTGTTTCACCCTTTTTAGTTCTTCTTTGTCTGTATCCAATATGAACATCATTACCCTTTGCCTATGGGTACAATAGTGACTTTCCCATATACCTTACAGATACAATTTTCAATTTGCAAAGGGTTTGGATGCTCAATGTTTGGGTGTTATTAATTTTTCATGTTTGGAAATGGATCTCAATATATGAATAGAATAATTTCATATGAATGTTTATAGTTACCCATGGATAAGACTATACAATATTGAAAATGCACTTATGAATTCAATTTAAAAAAAATTAAAAAGAAAATATTTCTATAATGAAATCACATATATTTATTGTCATTTTATTTTGATATAAATTATTTATACTATATTTATGTATAAAATAGAGATCATGAATGCACTCAAATTTTGATACTTTGTTTTCATATCATTTTATTTATACATTATATGCATTCCTAATGTGTATTTATTTATTTTTTGTACAATTTCTATATTATTGAACCTTATCGGATGGATACAAATAAAAAATGGATGGAAGAAAACATATGAAAAATGAGTATGAGGATGAAGTTGAATATTTCATCACCATTGCAATAGATCAAAAATATGACCCTATTAGAGTTTTTGTTCTAGGACCAACTAATTGTACTTTTATTAAATATATATTCAATGTATTGAATATTAATTTAACGTCTTATTACCTATTATTTATTTCTTATGCATGGCATTAATATAATAATGTCCTAGAGTAATTTTCGAATTGATAAGGTCATAAAAGTTCTACCCTATGATGAGAACCTTGAAGTTATATGAAAGTATTCTTAATATAGTTCTATGGTTAAATAAGTTACTATAATGATATAAATATTATTTAGAGTATAATGTTGGAGTGCTCATAAGAAGATGATGAGACTTCTCATGATGTTCTCATTTGGTAATATCCAAGATGGTATATTATGAGAAGATACATACCAATATGAATTCTGCATGGTTTGGTGTCATCAGATATTATAGGCGCATTGTAATGGTTCTTAGACTTTAATATTATCATTAATTTATGTCATGACATGTACACTTAAATTTACTGACCCAAACTATCATGTCATATGTTGGAAGGAAGTATGGTATGATGTGCCCGTAATGATTTACATGTCAATAATGAATATGTCAAGAAAGAATTTGTCACATCCATCTTTAAAGAAGCTGATATCCCAACCCTTTCATTGGATTGTAACTGACATATTAGATTCCATGGTCATTGTGTAACAACATGTTTATTTTAGATATTCAATGAAATATGTATCAAGAATATAGGTTGATGACACAAATTTGAAACCATCATGATGAGATATTGTGACAAAGGGATTATATTACAAAGTGATCATTCATACGAGGTTTTCAATGCTACGACATTAATTTCTTTCTCTTCGGTGCCATGATCAGTTTCTAGACAATTATCATGGAATGTTTTTCAATCTATCCTAATACCAATTCGAATTAATTCTAGAGGGTCACATACTGTGTTTTTACATTGATCTCGATTAAATTATATTTTATTTTAATTAATAGAATAAATATTATTCTCAGGTATATTAAATAATTTTATTCAATTTATGTGGATCACATAAATTATATAAATATTTATTCACTGGAATGTAAATAAATAAATATTTATTTATTTTCTTTTAAAATTAATAACTATTTATTTATCTATATGTGAATGAAATATTAATTTATGAATTTTATTTTAAATCAGGTATTCTAAAAATGTAAGAGGAGTTATAATAGACAAAGAACATGTTTGGTAACAAATATTAAATAACATTTCAGCTGAATAATATTTGTTATTACGCAAATTGGAATGCAACACAAAATAATAATAATAATATTATTATGTGGCATGGGGTTTATTAAATGTAATAAATAGTATTTAATGGCTCACATGAAAATAATATATATTTTAACCTAAATAATAACTCTATAAATTGATATTTATTTATATAGGGTGGTGTATCCCAAGATTGAGATTAGAGAATTGTTTTTCACAATGAATTTTCTCCCAAATCATCTTCTCTCTCCATCTGAAGAATGAGAAATGTATGAGAGATTTCTTCCAGACCGAATAATGAGCCATAAAGAATGAACAATGCAACGCATTCAACTCAATATGATAGCACTCTTGGATCGAGTGGTGTTTCTCAGTGATCATAGGAGCATATGTGGATCACTGGTAGAGGGATTCTATCCTTGTATCCTCACCATGGAATGAAGGTAATTCGAAAGGGTCTTCTCAAAAAACCAACATTCACCAATGAAAAACATTCCTAATCCCATGTATTTATTTATTCAAATAATAAATAAATTATTATAATTTTTCCATGTAAGATTCCCATTTTTGGTTTTGGGAAATAAGTATTCAATGAAATTTTCTTATACCACCCACAACAAAATGCTTTCACTACACCCAAAACCATTAAGTTGTATCAGAGTGTCTATTTTTCAAATTTTAATAATTTGTTAGATTTTTTATTTATGTGAAATTGTGGTTATATTTTCATTTTATGTCATTTGTTATATAATCTGATTTTAATTAACATTGTATAAATATATTAATTATTTTCATTATGTGTTTCATTTTCTTAAAGTTTTAAGAATAGATGAAGATTTCCAGAAGATTCCATCTGGATTTTTGGCCTATAAAACTATGTTACACTGTATGTTTCATGAGTACATATAATGTTCCAATGCCCATTTTACCTGGATGCGTTTAGAATTTAATTAAACATTGAGCTTTTATTTCACACCCTATGTTGAATGGGTCATCCTGGCATGAGGTTACCAGATACATGTTTTGTTTCTGGAATGTACACGCCATGTAGTCTGGCCGAGTTAACATGCTGAATAACATGGCGTGTGACTGGAATACATGAAAACTGATGTATATGGTGTGTTGTAGTATTGTACATGATTTTTAGTCTCCCAATTAATGGAAAAATTAAATTACATTAAGTTGAAAGTTGCAACCTTAAAACCATAATTTCTTGATGGACACTAATGTGTGTTTGACAATTTAAAAATGATTTTAAATATTATAAAATTCTATATCATTTAATTTTAATAAATATGTTATTATTGGTCATTCCATTTATTTTATAATAATTACATAAATAATGGGTATCTCTAATTAATAGTAGATTACCATTAATATAGAATGGAATTAATTAATTGATTTATTTATTAATTAATACATGCATGTTTATCTCAAATATAAATTACGAATAAATAAATAATTGCAAGCCAGTTAATTTTTTTTTCATTGCATGTACGAATGTTCATGAACTTAACTAATACCAGTGTATGTGTTGGATGATTCATCACTCCCACCATTATTATGTTGGACTTGCGTTTCCAAGGATATCTATGAAATCCCCTTTTAACTAATCCTTTGTTACACCTCACCTACATGTGATTAGTAAATATTTCTAATTAAGGGATCATCCCATGATGCGTGGAGGCAGTTCAAGATGGAACCATATTGATTGTAACCCATTTGATACACAAGTGGAAATGTGGAATATTTTAACTCATTCCAAGACCGGCAACATGAGTTATTTCTTGTAGGTAAAAATTTGATTTAGTTCCCTCTCATTAAATCAACCATTAGATAAAGCTCATGAATGGGTCAATTTTTGTTATTTATTTATGTCAATAAAGTTATTTATTTTATGGATGTAAGGTCTTGATCACATAAATAAATAAATTAATGTCAAAATATAAAAATTAAATAAAGTAATTATGCATAAATGTTTCACCCAACATGGTTAATTAATAATGTAACATATAATTAATATTACCAAGACATGTAAATGATAAAACAAGATAATATTTATGAATAATAAATTAAAATCACCAAATTAAAAATTATGTTTGACTTTACCATTAATTTCCTACATAAAAATGAATCTCAATAGAACTATGGGTTTGACCAACCCTTGTTCGTAAACTTACTTTTATAAGTGGAGTTATTATGAAGGTTCATAGTTGACTTTACCATTTTACATCAATTAAAGTATCCCTTTCTAGAATTAGTGTAATCTGATGGAAATTGTTGAGGAAATACAAGTTATGATATCTGGATTGGGGATCCCACTCAATGGATCAAGGAGTTCCAAGACCACAGTTTGAAAATACTTTCCTACTTAAATACGTTCAAGTAGCTTGACCAACACTTATGCGGTTATGAGAATTGGAATATGGATCCTTTCCACCAAAATTTCATAGCAACTAGACATTCCGAGTTTAATGGTGGTGGATATTGGAACATGATTAAATAATGGGAGATATAATAAAATAAAAAAATAGTTAATTAATTTAATATTTCTCACACGATTTATAATAAAGGTACATACTAAAATATAATCCTTTAATTATAGAATAAAAATGGAAATATAATCATCCGCACTATCCCTACGATCAATATTGGAGGGAGACAACATCCTAATTAGAAGTAACATCCAATAGTAGTTTAAATGACTTTAGGTTATTCTACAAAATGAATGGAAATATTACATTCTAGAATCATCAATACCGAATAATCCTACTCAAGAGGTGAGTGATGAAGAGTTCCTAGTATATGAGAAACATATAAATGACATGGTCGATGTTCAAGGTTTGATACTTCCATTTATTTTTAGTGAAATCATGACGTATCAGTAAAACATGCATGTATATATCATTATTTATATCCCCTATGGTCATTACTAGGAGATAGATAGAAAATAGTGGTTTTATATTTCTAAATAAATCTTTTACATTGAGCATGTTGAAGGTTCCCACACTAGGACTTTTGTAGTCAGGGTCATTGGCTACATTGTGCACCTAGAGGTTCTAGGGTTTAAAATCATTGAAGATCTAGGAACCGAACTGATTTTGTAATCACTCCCTCTGAGATTATCTGATTTTTTATGAATTTTAATATGAACAACATTGATAAGTCTCTGATAGATCTTATCAGTCATCTTATCTAAGTAGATGAGTATTCTAAGCATGAAAAGCTATTTGTCCAGATGGTTCACAAATAGAATATTAAATAAAAGAGTTTCAAGACCAAATATTCTTCAAAACCATCCAATAAGAGTAAGATCATGTGGAAACTATGGGGAGATAATGTTTTCTATTTTCATGTGGAATGAAGGTCCACTGGAAGGAATGTTTTAATGAGCCGAAGAAGTTTGGGGAAGCTTCATGTGCATTTGTTATCAAGTGAAATTTATATGTTTCTACAAATTGGGTATTTGATAAAGATTTTTGTACTCACATATCTATTCAAATACATGAATCAAGTAGGTATAGAAGTATTGACTAATAGGAGGTAGATCTATGAGCAGCCAATAGAGCTAAACTAGTTGTTCCAGCTATCAGACACTACCACATCACAATGTTGATGCGAATGATCTTTGTTTTTAAAGGTTGTTATTATGTTCCATATGTTACCAAAAACATTATTTCTATATCCATAATTGATAAATATGGATTTATTTTCAAATTTTGGACGGAATCATTCTTCTTTTATAAATATTTATTTTGTTATGGAATGAAACATTTAAATAATGGCCTTTATGTGTTGGATTTCATGAACAATGAAATGTCAATTGATAATGAAGTTACTTCACAAGACTTATAACACACCCAATATTTGAATCCCCAGCTAAGTCATGTAAATGAAAAGTTATTGACTAAATTACATCAAGACAAATAATTATATTCTTTTAAACTAAAACCAATATGTGTTTGTCACGTATGTTTACAAAGAAAAATTACCAAAGAACCATTTAGTGGGAAAGGTGAATGGGCTAAATAGATTCTTTAATTTGTTCATTATAATGTGTGTTGACCATTTCCTATTGAAATAAGGGGTGGGTACTCATACATCATAACTTTTACCTATTATTATAGTAGATATTGATTTTTCCACTTATAGTTGTATAAGTTAGATTATTTTGATAAATTAATGGAATTCAAGAATGATGCTGAGAACCATCTTGGTAGGATGATTAAGAAACTCCACTCAGAACATGGTGGAAAATATCATAATCAATATATCATTGAATGCTTATGGTAGTGTGGGATCCTATCCAAACTCACTCCTCCTTACACACCTTTGTGGAATGTTGTAATGGAAAGGAGTAATTACACCTTGTTGGAAAAGGTCATATCAGTGATGACTCATGCGAGTGTTACATTATCAATTTGGGGGTATGTGTTACAAAAAACATCACAAAAACAAAAACAAGTACCAAGTATGTCTGCAAATGGTATTCCATACAACTTTTGGAGTGTATGAAAAACATTTTTATCACAATTTCTTGTTTCCGTAAGAGAAGTTTTTGTTAAGGTCTCTTCAAGTAATAAATATGCACCCTGAGGCACAAAGTGTACCTTGATAGGATATCCCAAGAAAACAAGGGGATAATACATATATGACCTCGTATAAAAAAATGATATAGCGATAAGAAACACCATATTTAATGAAAGGGAGAACATCTGCAAAAGAGATAATGGTATTAAGATAGAATATGATGAAGTTGAGGCTCAAAATACACAAGATCTGAAACAAGAATAGATTCAACAAAACCCCATAGAATATGAAACTATTCTGGAGATATAAGTACTAAATATATGTATAATATAGGTTAGATAACCAAATAGGTATAATTTTCTAGTCATTGTGGATGATGACCCATTAATAGTTGATAATAATGTTCCGCTAACCTACAATGATGAATTAAGTTTCACAGATGTTTCCATGTGTCAATAAGCCATGAATTTTTAAAATGACTCAATGTACAAAATCTATACCTGGATTTTGGTTGATCGTCTAGTATATTCAATTCCTATTGGTTGAAAATAGGTATTTAATAAGAAAATGAGAATAGACGGACAAGTTATTACCTATAAGTCATGACTGGTTACGAAAGGGGTTGAAATGCATGAAGGCGTTGATTATGATGAAACCCTTTCACCTAGTGTAGTGATGAAATACATAAGAATTATACTTTCCACTTCGGCATACCATGGCAATGGGATTTGGTAAATGTATGTCAAAATAGCCCTCTTTAATGGAAACTTTCTAGAAGATGTCTATATGAGACAACCTGAATCATTTTTTACTCCAATGGATTCAAATATGACATAAAAATTACAAAAAATATTTATGGATTAAAGAATGCATCTCAATTAGTGTACATTCATTTTGATGAAGGAATAATGGAATTTGGTTTCATAAAGAATAAGTGTGAGCTTTTTCTCTACTAATGGTATATATTGAGTGAAATAATTTTCTTAATAGAATATATTGATGAAATATTACTGAAAATAAAAAAATACATGTCTTACAGTCTGTTAATATGAGGATGAATAAATGGTTCTCCATAAAGGACATGGTTGAAGTATCATATTTTCCGAGGATCAATATCCATCCTGATAGATGAAAAAAACTTCTCATCCGGAGTCAATGAACATAAATTCATAAGATACTGAAGAGATTCATTATAAAATTATCCAAGAGGGTATTGGTTCGAGTATCACATGGAATTCATCATTCTAGGAAAATGTATCCTTACACACATGAGGAAAGAAACCAAATGGTAAGGATTTCATACACATCATCAATTGGGTTAGTAATATATGTTATGTTATGTACTTGGATATATGTTTATTATACCTTGAGTGTAGTAAAAATTCATCAAGATGGTCTAGGTAACCTTAATTAGATGGAATTCAAGACTATCCTTTAGTACTTGAGGTATACTAAGGAAATGATCTTAGTCTATTGAGTATATGACGGAGTAGTCATCATAGGATATGAAGATTCTAGTTTCCAAATTGATCATGATGACATGAAGTCACAAATGGGATACATATACATTTAAAATGAAGGTTTTGTGAGCTAAATGAACTCAATGAAGTCTATGGTCACAGATTCTATGGTAGAGTCTGAGTGAATTGTTTCTTATGACGCGTCAAAGGAAAAAATATGATTGTGAAACTTCATCCAATAGTTTCTTATGGTACTTAAAAGTAAATAAACTATCATAATATATGGTGATAGTATTATAGGGGTGGCTCTTGCAAAAGATACAAGGTCATATTAATGGAATAATAAAAATATTATGAGTTATCATCTTTGAGAGAATTCTCTCTGAGAGGTGAGGTTGCAGTGAGCTGTATTTCTATTGAATACACCATGGGAGACCCCTTGAATAAATCCTTGACTCAATGGAAATATTATTTTCATGTGAGGAAAAGAATATTGAATGTTTTAGGCAGAAGGTTCTAGTAAAAATTAGTGTTTTCTAGAGTTGGTTTCCTATGACCAACATATTTTACTTTGGTTGCATATATTTTCTATGTATTGAATATTTCATTAATGTCTTCTTAAATATTGGTAATTTATTCTACATGGAATTAATGTAATAATGTACTAGAGTATTTTTCTCATTAATAAGGTCTTATAAGTTCTCCACTATGATGAGAACCTTAATTTTATCTGCAAAAAATTATTAATATAGTTCTTTGTTGGGATAACTTAGAATGATGGGAAACATTGTATATATATTGTTAGGTGCGAGTACTCATAATTAGATGAGACTTATTCTTATGATGTTCTCACTTGGTAATCATAAATATAGGAGGTTATGAGAACAACCCCACCATTTGGAACTCCACATGTTTTTGTGCCATAAAATGTTCCTATATGTGATCATGAGTAATGGTCCTTAGACATTAATATAATCATTAATGTATGTCATCACTTGATCCATTAGATTTAATGATCATAACTTTCACACCATATGTTGGCAGGAAGTAGGGTACATTGGTTCTGTCACAGTTTACATTTCATTAATTTATAAGTCAAGATAATTTTTATCCCTTCCATCTTTATGGAAGCTGATATATTAGACCTTTTATTGAAATAGAATGGTCGTATTAAATTCCTTGGTAATGGTAAAATGATATCTTTATTTAAGATAGTCAAAGAAAGAAATATCAGGAATATAGGTTGGTGAAATGGATGTAAAACCTTCTTAACAAGATATTATGAAAAAGGAATTATATTACACAGTGAATAATCATATTATATTTTCAATGTTGTGACATTAAGTTGTTTCTTTTGGGTACCTCGACCTATTTCTAGATAGTAATCATGGAATTTAGACAAGCCCACCAAATGCCAGTGAGAAATAATCATATATGGTCCCTCACTATGTCTTTCTTTTAATCTAGATTAAATTATACCCGAGTTTAATTAATGTATTAAATATTATTCTCATGTCTGAGGAATAATTTTATTCATGTTATATCAGTATAAAAAATTAAATAAATATTTATTCAATGTCATTTTAATAAAAATATAATCATTTATTTTATTGAATAATTAATAAAAACATATTTCATGATCTGTTTATGAATTATTTATTTATGAATATAATTTTTATTTGGGTGTTCAATAAATTAATGGGGAGTTAGAATGGACCAAGACCGTGTCTGGTGAAAAATATTTGTTACCAAACATGTTATTTTTTTTTCTTATTGTGAAAGTTGGAATGCACCATGAAAAAAACATTTATTATTATGTGGCATGGAGTTTATTAAAATTTAAAATATTTATTTAATGGAAGGGTTATAGTTAAATAATATTTTTACCTAAATCCTAACTCTATAAATAGATGTTTGTTTCTAATGTGTAGTGCATCCAAAGATTGAGAAAATAAAATTATTGCACACAATGTATTCTCTGTCAACTCCTTCTATCTCTTTATCTCTCTCTCTATCAAGAATGAGAAACATGGGAGATATTTATTAGGGACTAAAGAACAGGTGATCAAGAAAAAAATGCATGAAATTCGACTCCCTATGCTTGCACTTGAAGATCAAGTGGGGTTGTTCGAAGATCATAGGTGCACATGTGGATCACCGCATGATGGTTTCTATCCTTATATCCTCACGGAACAATAAAGGTAATCTAAAATGGTATTTTTGAATGATCAACATTCACCAACAAAAAGGTTATAAAGCCTAGGTATTTATGTCATCAAGTTTTATAAAATATAATTATAAATTTGATGGGAAAGATCCTTGATATTTGTTTTGGGAAATGATTATTAAAATAAATTTTAATATACCAGCCTCACCGTATAGTTCCGTTGTGCTTGTAAATATCCAACCATTCTCGGATCTTTTAATCATGTTTACATTGTTGTTATTAATGAAAAATTAATCTATAATAGTTAAAATTTTATTTAATTTTTCATAGAATAGAATTATGATATAAATGTTTGACTAAACATGGGGAAAATGAATATACATACTTACTGAGATTTTACTACCTTTTATGAATCATTTTACATGAATACTAGTGGAAATGATGATAGATATTTTATGTAAGAAATGAAAATAGAAATTGAAAATGACCTTTGTGATATTCTAATATTGTTTGGAATGTTAAATTATGATGAACAGAGACCATTTTATACCTGTTATACTAAATATACTACATTTTCAACTATATTGTAGATAAATAATTTGAAATCTGGAAATGGATGGAGAAACACCAATTTTACAGAACTATTTATTCAGGAAATGATCATCATTATTGAACATATGATGCTAATTAAATTCTATTTTCAATGGGTATGATCTATAAAAAATACATTTATGTCCAAATGATTCCATGTTATTTTTAAAAAATCACGAATCACTCAGCAAATTCCATAAGTGTGGAATGAACAGATATATGAAATATGAATCAAGTAATTTGAAAGTTGTATGGTACTTTCCTATAATTATATGGTTTAGAAAACTATATGGATTATATGAAATAGCTAGACAATTGATATGGCATATAGATTCAAGAACTAAATATAGAAAACAATATCACTCTACAGACTCTTCTCAGTGGATGGAAATTGATTATGAGCATCTAAATTTGGAAATTGTATGAGAAACACTCATCTAGATTTATATAAATATAAAATAAATTATTTTTTTGTAAAAAGTAACACTCATAATACATGGACAATAATTTTGGTAAATTATGAATTTCCATAAAGGTTATATATAAAATCAAGATATAATATATATTTTTAGCATATATATGTGCCATAACAACCCCGTCATGATATTGATGTCTATTTAGCTCCATTTATTGATGATATGAAATTGATAAGGGATACTGTTGTAAAATTTTATAATTCTCAAAAAAGTGATGTGTTCAAATAGAGATCCATATTTTATTGGGGGATAAATGGATTTCCAACTAATGGAAATTTTCTAGGCTATAGCTTTAAAAGGATGTTATGGTGTCCCATTTTTTGAAGAAGGTACACATTTAGTTAGGTTGAAACATTCCTTGAAGAATGGGTTTTCAGAAAATAATAAATTTCTACCACGATGACATAAATACCAATTATGGATGGCATCATTTAATGGAAATACTGAACAAGGTACAACACCATCTCCACTAATGGGTGATCAATTATTTGAGAATTTAAAAGTCATTGCAATCAATTTTAATTAACGATTTTTGAAATCCATATAGAATCAGGTTGAAAATTTAGAAAATGTTTCTATTAATTGTCGTAATAGAATTATGTGTACACCTGAAATTTTCTTATTGTCATGCACATAGAAAAAAATGTTTATGATAGTGTCATTGGAACATTAATAAATATACTAGAGAAATTTGTATTGAACTACATCTATGTTGGACATTATTGATATGAGGATAATGGATGATTTGACACTAATGAAGGGTGAAAGAAAAACCTTTCTTCCTCTGACAACTTACACTCTATGGAGAAGATAAAATTTTCAATTTAAAAAATTTCTTAATGGTGTAAACATTTCGTAGGGATATTCATAAAATATTAATAACGTCTTGTCAATAACAAATTTGAAGTTACAATGTTTAAAATCTCATGAATTTCCTTTTTTATGAACTATTTAATGTATATATATTTGCATTTTATTATTCCTAAAAATTTACAACAGACATTAAGAAGATGTTTTTTTCAAATCCATATGAAATAAAGTTCTAGAGTTAGTGAATTTTCCCATATTGGATAAAAAATTACAGTCTTATTGTCATCAACCAAGCTGAGGTTCCGTCGAAACCAGCACCCGACCCGATCCATGGAATGTCCCAAAGGGTGTTCCCAATTCCCACAGGCTGGAAACTAGTGACTGGGTATCAACAATATAGTTTTAGAATTATTTCACCCATTAACACAGTCATAAAAAACCAACAATAATAATCATCTCAATAACTGATAACCATAACAAAACGAGGTACCAAAATTTTTATACTCCGAGTATATAACATTAATCAAAACATAAAATACAACAATAGAAGGGGGATCATAAAACTATCCTAAAACCTCTATAAAATAATAGGGACATCACCCTCAAGCCACCACCACCAACACCTACTAGAGGTGGAACACTAACCACTGGATCCACCATCACCATGATACATCTTTCCTTTAATTAGGTCATACATTAAAAGACTAAATATACACGAAGGTGTATATAGGCTATAATCCAAGGCCTAGTAGAATGAAACTCAAAAGAAAATGTTTCATGCTATATCATTTGATCGTAAATCAACATGAACATTTCTATAAGAACACTTGAAACATTTGCACGAAATCAATTCCGCAAAACATTCTCAATAAAAACATATTTTATGTAAAACCCTTTTTCACAAATAATATTTGTTGAAATAAAAGTATACACAAGGTATATAATAAATATATACCGATGGAGAAAACCATATCACATAAGCATCATATCATAAGAGATATCCATTGGAAAATCCATGTAGGTAAATAACCGATGTGGGTCCCTATGAACATTGTACCTCAATCATCAAAATCTTCAAACTCAACTAACAATAGATTTCTATTGAATGATCAAATATAGGGGATCTCATCCAACATTAAATTATTCAAGAAACATTCTCATGAATGAGCCCATAGAGAGGATCTCATCCCATGTTCAAGTGGTCCCTGATCATATCATATGTTTAGCTAGTGTTTTAGCATAAATCCTACTAGATGAATGTGGTCCATGAAACATATTTTTAAACTATTGTACATGTTCTAGTTCATCCATCTAGATACTATAGATTCCACTATATTATTAAATTGAAATTCACATATCACCTAAATCATCACTTTCACATAAACATTCCAAGAATAATAGGTACAAAAGGAATTCACTGCTTTCACATTTTCACAATGATCAAATGATAAAAAATCACATGGAAACCATATTTCACCATAAAAAATGATTTTCCATTTAACACGCATACCAAAACCATTGGGAAATAAATTTTACTCCAATTGAAAAGTTTATTAAACCCATTTTAAAACATACTAAAAAAGTGAATATGAAATGTAACCAATTCCATGGGGAAATCCCCTTTCAAATTCATATTCACATCAAACCCATTTTTATAACATTATTAACAATACTTTCATTACTCAAAGGTATTATTAAGGTTCAAAAAAAGCAAAAAAATATGACAAAACCCTCATTTATCATTGGAAATCAAATTTTAACACAATCTCACCCTTAAATCACTATGAACGAACATTTCACACCTTCCACGCAAGGGTGGAAAATTTTCATGAAACCCCCCAATGAAGAACATAAGAAGTATAACCAATTTCTTTTCAAAACCCAACTTCCATCACATAATAATTCCAAAACATTCCCAAATCATGTTTCATACCACTCCAAAAATACATGAAACACATTAAAACAACCACGAAATTATATCAAAATTATATAATAATTTAAAAGCATGGCCCTACCATCTTCACACTTGAAAACATCTAGAAATCGGTACAAAACCAAAACTGCACCAACACACGAACGTATAAATGAACGATCAAATAATAATAAAAAATAAATTCCCCAAAACACAAGATGGAACCCACTTTAGGTCAAATATCCTATAAGAAAATAGGGACTTAAGATTTAGGGATAAAAAACCCCATATTGATGGAGAAATTATGGGGAAATAGAATTACGTGAAATTTAATTGATGAACCGAGGTCAAAACCACCCATTGATTAAGGTTCAAATGAATAAAAAAATCTAGGAGGAGGAACCCATAGTTTAAAATCATTAATTGGGTGTATCTAAGGTGATTTATGGTCATAATTAATGTGGGAATAAAGGTAATTTCTCACATTTTAATTAACTAGAAAAATAACAAGGTTAGCCTACACAGTTTTCCAAAACATGCAGTACCCATGCACCCCTCACATTCCAAGAGGGACATGCCATATGGTTAGCCAATACAGTTTTCCAAATTGTGTGGTTAACACTGTCCAAAATCTACTTTTTGAGCATCATATCGAGGTTAAGGATGCACAGTTTCCTCAAATTGTGTAACAACCATGTTCCACCTACTATCATGATGAAAATATCCATTTTCAATAAAAATAATATAAAAAATATAGGATAAATGCAAGACCCCAAGTAAATATAATGATATATTAAAACCAAAATCTTATATGTGGCAATTCTCCTTACCGTGAGAACTTTCCACCCATAGGAATTCAACAAAAATCTTGTTAAAAAAACAGGTACTCCATCTCAACCAAAGACTTTCTCTCCCGAGTCTCATTCACATCATTAACATGATTCTAAAGAACTCGAACCAAAATAATAGTTCTCCCATGAAGTATATTATACACCGAATATAAGGACCTAGCCTTAAAACATTACATAATCTTGAATTAAATTAATAATTCACATTGAGGATCATTTTAGGTTTAGAGTTTTAGAGAATTAGGCATAACTATTACGTTACACCTCCAAAATTACAATGTAGAAACCATTACTTAGTTTCCATTTTTTCATGAAATAAAAACTCATGAAAAAAAGTGTCATATCTAGTTCCATGTTTTGGACAACATGACTTTTACTTAATCCCATATTAGACCCTATTAATCTTTATGTCCTATGAATAATATTTCAAAACTTGGTATGATCATAAAAAGCTCAGTAGGGGTTATAAAATAAAAAAAATAAAACATAAGTTCATCAGTACATACATATCATAAGATCTTTAACAAAGCTCATGAAATAATAAGATTTGTGAATAACACTTATTAATCACAAATCATAAAGTTATCTTCTGTCATCTATAACATACTTACGTTGTAAATTTGATAGCTACATAGGGAGTCACATATGGAATAACTATCATAGTATATTCCATAAATCTCTTAGGATAAACATTCACGTTTTACTCTGTCACGTTACCCAATACATTTGATAGCTATATCGGGCTCACCCATCCTAGATTTGTCATGAAACCACCCGTATACATAAACATTTCCTAATAACCATAACATATTAATAACACATAAAAAATAACAGAAAGATAAAATTTCCAAATTTAAATCACAATATACCATTTAAATATATTTACATAACAAATCCATTATCAAAACCATTTTCAATACCAAAGTATGTAAAAGTGAATATGGTATTTATTTTCTTTTTAAAAATATTACGACTTTTTAAGGGAGACATAGATCAAATAATACTCATGGTGGTGGAAAAGATCATTGTCACCGCTTCAGTTAAAAAAATTCATTTTTTTATTTATCAGAAAACGTTGTAGAAAAATATTCCCTTAGAATTAAATGAAAAGTCAAAGGTTTATATACACTATATAAAAGAAAGTCATTTATAAACCAAAATATGCCTCAATTAAATGAGATTGAGACGAAGTCCCTTATAATGATCATTTTGTAAATAAAATAGATCAATTATGTTTATTAACTATAATAATGAATAAATAAAGTATAAATACATGATAATATATAAAAATTAAATTCTCACATAATCAAATGATGGCATAAATAAGAAATATAAGATGAACCCAAAGAATGGGAATTGGGTTAGGAAGTCCCCTTACCTCGTGTCCGACTTGAACCGTTCATTCTTTAATCTCATGAATAATAAAATAATGTTAATTTCTAATTTCTTATTAAAAATTTAATGTTTAGTATTTTTTTTATATCACTTATTACCATGTTATAAACATGATGTAATCATTTATGTTAATAATAGTCATTTTGTTGATATTTGGTACTTGAGTCAAAAATGAACTTCTTATAATTAAAATTTATCAATGTGGTCATAATTACATTATCTTAAGAATGATATTAATGATTTAGATATCATATATGTATCATAAATATAAATTATATATATGTATTTATAACAGTACATAAAATTTGAAGATAAGAAATTAAATGCACCGTTCATGGAGACGGTAAGTTGTACGTACGCATGAACGCTACAATCATTTCTATTTTCGTATTTTAAAGGAATTAGAACTTAATGATACATGGACATATTATAATTCCAGAATAATATCATATATAATTTCATTATCTCCATCCTCTATACGTCCCATGTATGGTAGAACGAGTCATATCACTTTGAGGGGGTGGTAGTCCGTATTTCGTCAAATGAAATTATCACCTTTACTCATTATGGAAACAATAAACGTGTGATATAAATGGAAAATACAGAATCATAGAGAAAACATAAACATATTAAATATCATATATAAATAAAGTTCCATGATAATGGCCACCATGAGATGCGGTTGGAGATATTTGAACAATCATCATTTCGTGAGGCAGTAGTTCACCATCCACAGAAACAATATGTTCCTTACCTATTAGATGGAGGTGTGTGTAAGTTTTGTTTGAATAATTCTCATAAAAACAACCCAGTATATTTAATATACTAGTGTTGTTATAAAATATAGGAATAAATTTTTTTAGGGTGTTGGAGATGTAAAATAAATGAAATGAACTTAAGAGGAGACATTACATTTAAATTTGGTAACTCCCTTTGGTTTGAACTAAATGGTTTACTTTAAGTTCCTTTTGACTAAGGTATGGCTTCTAGGTGGAAGACAGATATCTAGAGAGCTTATTTGGTCAGAGTTTGGATGAGACAAGGGGCTTGAGATGTGTGAGGAATGGGTTAGAAGTGAGGGATTTTTATAAGGGGAAGGAGGTCCTCTTTAGGAAAGTTTGAAAATATTATTTTATTATAAAATTATATTCGGTTTCAAAAGGTCCAAAAGTAAATAAAGTTGAATATAAGATGAATAAAGATCTAAATAAAATCATCCTATTAGAATTGGACAGGTTTTCAATATTTTTTAATATTTATAATTTTATTTATTTAAATCTTTCATTAATGAGGTAAATACTGTATAATTATCGTGTCATAAATAATTTTATTTATATGATGTCTAAAAATTATAAAAAAAAATACGATGATATATGAAATATTTTTATATTTAATGAGAATATTTATACTCTAAGATATAACTTATATAACTCCATGTAAAAATGTATTTACTAAAAGATATTTGTTTATGTTATTTATGTCTCTACTTTAAATTAATTAATATAATGTATCATTATCACTCTTAAGTGGCTCCATGGAGTCCCAAAATCGACCCAAAGATGACCATGGTCGGACATGTATCATAAAATAGGATTATGACACATTTATGGGAAATTTTATATTATTATAATATTATTTTTTACCCTTATTTACCAGATACACCATTTTAACCATGGTAAATAAAATATTTACTTAAGTAAATATTTATAATGTATAAAAATAAAAGATAACTATTTACACAATTTTAACCTCCGGATTCCAAATATAGAATCCATTTTTTCAAATTCAAAACATAGATGTGGTAAAAATTAATTTAAAATTAATTCCCACTGTAAAAAAAGCGTGTTTTTAAGAAATAATAACTATCAAAAGTTTGACACTTGTTTATGTCCAATTTCAAAGTAAAATTACTTCCAATGATCAACATTATATTGGACGGTAAAAATATAATCTAATTACACTTTAAAAACAATTAAAAAGATAATCTATCCATATAAATAAATTAGATCAAAATACAGTTTTGAATTAAAATAATGTATTTTCCCTATTAATTAAAAAATTAAATTTATCAGAAAAATACCAAAAATTTACACAAAGTGAATTTTAATGTCCCGATTCTAAATAAGAATTTTATTTTTTCAAATAGAACCTAAAAAAGTGACCAAATATAGATTTAAAGAGGGTTCATCAAAAGGCAGTAAATCAACATTTTAATGAGTATTAGAGTAGTTATGCTTAAAATCAGATTCATTATTATTTTAAGCATATAACTTTTATTGGATAAATGTAAAAACATTTAACAAAAATATATAATCATATTAAAGTTAGTTATATTTAATCCCTCTAATATAACTACTAGGCCTTAACTAGCATTCAATATAATATAATATTTTTGTTTTTATCAGTATGAATCAACATTGTGTGCAACATGTGATTTTTGGAGAAACCCAATATTTCTTATCAGGTAAACCATAGAACATGGAATCCCCATTAAAGTAAAATTCATATTTAATACACAAAAATTAATAAATATAAAAATGTCTTATTCTTTATTTACCTTTGATGTTACATCCTTCCCCCTTTTGGAAATTTCATCCTCGCAATTTTATTCACCAATAAAATAATTTGGGGTATTTATCCTTCACAGCATATTAAGATTCTTAGGATTCCACTTTTACCATATGTTTTATCCAAAAAAACCTTTACCTAATGGATTGCCTTATTCCGCAACACTTTCTCTCTTTGGTCAAAAATCTAGACAGGTTGTTCATCAAAAGAGAGAATCTCTTCCAACTAAACTACCTCTAGACTCAAAACATGAGATGGATCCGACATATACATCCTCGACAATGAAACATGAGAAACATTGAGAAACATTGAGAAAGACATTGAGAAAGACATAACATTCTCTTCTTACGAAAAAGAACCAAACTTTTCCATGGAGAAACATTGAGAAAGACATGATCACCTACCTCAAAATAATGATCCTTACTCCTGTTATCTAAATAACTATTCCTATCTCTCTGAGTTGTTCTCATGTTCTTCTAAATCAATTGATCTTTTCCAACCATTTCGTCTACAAATTTTGGTCCCATTAGTTTCCTTTCACCTACTACATCCCAAAAAGTTGGATTTCGACACCTCTTCCCATATAATGCCTCAAATGGATCCATCTGTATACACTTGTGCAGAAAACGTTTTTTACGTCGGTTATTTTTAATTTTTTACGTCGGTTTCTAGCCGACGTTAATACGTGCGACGTTATAAATAAGGTTTTTGACATCGGTTATTTAAAAACCGACGTCAAAAACATAAAATCGCGATGTTTATCACATCGGTTATTTTAGAACCGACGTGATAAAGGGCCCGGAGAATGGTTTATCACGTCGGTTATTGAAGAACCGACGTGATAAACGGCCTGGACAATGGTTTATCATGTCTGTTCTTAAACAACCGACGTGATAAATAGGGGCGAGGGGGTTTATCACGTCCGTTCTATAAGAACCGACATGATAAACCGGGCTGCACGTGGTTTATCACGTCGGTTATTGTATAACCGCCGTGATAAACCGGAGGGAGGCGGTTTATCACGTCGGTTATTCAATAACCGACGTGATAAACCATTGTCCAGGCCGTTTAGCACGTCGGTTATTCAATAACCGACGTGCTAAACCATTCTCCAGGCCCTTTATCACGTCGGTTATTAAATAACCAACGTGATAAACCATTCTCCAGGCCTTTTATCACGTCAGTTATTAAATAACTGACGTGATAAACCATTCTTCAGACCTTTTATCACATCGGTTATTAAATAACCGACGTGATAAACTATTTTCTAGGCATTTTATCACGTCGGTTATTAAATAAATGACGTGATAAACCCAATTTTTTTTAAACAGAATGCAGTGATCTTCTCTCCACCAGAATCAACCAGAAAAAAAAATCAAGAAATTGTACCACAAAAACATAAGTACATCAAAATTAAGCATGCACATAGATAACATATAAAACTTACCCACTAGACAGCATCCACCCTCATTTATACCCCATGGACAGCCCTCCCCCACCCCGTTGGAGCCCTCACCCTCATGTATACCCCCGGGACAGCCCTCCCCACCCCATTGGAGCTCCCACCCTCATGTATACCCCTTGGACAACCCTCCCCCACCCCATTAGAGCCCCCACCACACTCCTGGACTACCCCCCGACCCATGGACACCCCCAAAAACCCCTCGACAACCCCCCACCCGCCTGAACAACACCTCCTCACCCCCTCACCCCACTTGACAGCCCCACCACACCCCTGGACAACCCCCCTCACCCCTGGACAGCACTCACACACCCCTGGACTGGCTTCCCACACCCCTGGACATCCCTGCCACCCCCCAGGACTGTCCCCCCACCCCACCGGACAGCCCTCCCAGACCGCTGGACACCCCCAACCCCACTGAACACACCCCCACACCCTTGCAACCCCTCCCCCACAGACCCAAATCCATACCAGAAGAACCATCAAAAGTAGACCAAAACAAGAAGTAGAGAAAAATTAAACATTCACTTATATAACATTCAAAACATACACTGTCAACTTCAAAAAAAAACTAAATCAAACCTAAACAACTACCAAATACACAATTAAAACGACAATATTCAAAATTACATTTTACATTACAAACAACTAAAATTCAATCAAACCTATAAAATAATTTGACCACTCTAATTGTATGTGTTTGATGTCTTTAGCAATATAGGGTTGAGGGTCATCAAAAAGCAACAAATGAAAAAGAAGATAGTTAACGTGTATAATGAATAAATAAAATTGAAATGTTATGGCAAAGTTTAAGATGAAATCGTACCAGGTCAAAATTCACAACTGTCCCAGTTGTTATTATTTCATACATAAATCTTAACATATAATATCTGCATTTGATGAGGCCTTGTTGTTCATGACAATTCTGTTTTGAATGAGTGTAAATTCAATATATTATTTTTATGTAATAAATCAAAAAGTACAAATTATAAATGGAAATTTACCTTCGCATTTACATATTTGATCTTTTCATTTCTTTTCTTTGTGTTTTTTCGAAAGTAGACCCATGCACTGTTAGAAAATAATACGAATGGGGTAAATTTAAAATTCATTATAATATATAAAAATATTGAGAAATTGAAACTTACTTTTCCAATATATTCTTAAAACTTGCCCGCACATCACCATGAACAGAGCATATCCAATAAAGAGCTTTCTCCCTTGGGAAAAAAATCCCTAACATCCAATGATTACTGATAAAAGGAAATTTAATGTTAGTGGTTTTTTATGTTAAAAGATAATTAACTCTTTGAGAGAAATGTGTTTCATACCTCTCACAAAAAGGCATCATCCAACATTGTTGGATTATATTCTTTTCAAATCTTTCAGCAATATAAACCATTCTTTGTTCCTCAGTCAATGCACATGCTTCAGGGGAAATCGATTGCGGGTCCATGAATCCATATACTTCTGTTAGTTCATTCCTCTCACAAATTTTATAAAGATACCTAATACAAAACATATATAAGTATACATTTTTAATAAATATAACGCAAGGAAAAGGTGTTAAGACTAACATGGAAAAAATTTGCACCACGTTGATGCCCAACTTATCTCCAGTAACAAGCTCCATGATATCAGATTTTGTAATCCCCACACTTATTTCACGTCCACAAACATGAGATTCCATTTGAAACTCATAAAAACCCAACAAAAAATGTGAATATCTTGACAATCTGTCAAGACCACTGGAATTTGTATCTGATTTCATAGCATGTTGTCTTTGTTGTTGTCTATAAAGTATTTCTTTACCTTTGAAGTATTCCTGTGAAAAAAAATTGAGAATTATAGTAGTTTTCAAATGATAAAACAACTTTAATAAAAAAATAAAATAAAAGATATAACATTCATACCTCTATGGTAATGAGTCGAAGAAGTCTGGATGGACAAACTAAAAAATGGCCGATACTCTGTCCAACTGTCGCCACCTAATCTGTAGGTATTGGTACCCTAGCTGATCTATCTATAATATCCGGTACAGTGACCCTCTGATTCTCTACATCTAATTGTTGATAATGAACTGTATCTCCTATACAGTATACCAAACCGTATGCTACTATATGATGTTGAGAAACATCAACATACAACTCGCAATATGTAGGAAGCTGCAGCGGAGGCGTAGGATAAAAAATGGGGTCCGCAGGCTGAGGTGGGGGAGTGGGAGCTACTGGCGGAGGTGGAGGATAAATAATGGGGTCTGCAGGGGGAGGTGGATGAGTGGGAGCTGCAGTCTGAAATTGTCTTTGCATTTCTGCAAACATAGATTGCACTGACTCTCTAATCTTGTCTTCCATCGTCACATTAATATTTTGAACTTCAGCCTCCAAGGATTCTATTTTTTTATAAACCCCCTCAATTTTAGAAGTTGAAGAACGTGGAAACACTTTTCTTACCGATACACCAGCCGGATATCCTCTTACACGACCAGGATGTTCGGGCCTTCCCAATGTTGCAAATAAAATATCTTCCCTCCCAGTAGCTGAAAATGTCCCCTATGAACTCTGCTCCTCAAGAGAGTCCTGTATTAATTAATTGAACATTTCTGTAATGATTGAAACTTATATGAATAAAAATTTAACTTAAATAAATTAAATAGATATCTTACAATCCTCTCAGCTACGATTCTCGATTCTTGCGAAAGATATTGCCCTTTTTTCCCTTCTGAGCTCTCTTCCATTTTCATGTCTAGATGGAGGGGATGGAGGGGACACCTCTCCAGAGCTTGAAGAATCAACTCTTAGTTGTTGAAATTTTTCCGCTATCATTTTTTCTTCCAATAATGTATACCCTCCCCGAGATAAACTATGAGGGTATACATTTTTAGATTGGATCTTCTGATGAGATTTCCTTGTTTGCTGTAATTTAAGAATAAGAAATCATTAACAAAACATTAATAAAATCATTTATATAAGAATGTTTATAAAAGTTTACATTGCCCTTACCAGAAATGATTCTTTTTTCTACTTTCAAAAAACTGTCTCTATGTGTCTTCATATATAAAAGGATATATATGACATGGATTGTCATGACTCCTATGACCATAAATGAAATCAGATGAGAGGGTTGATTTGAAATCCCTCCATCTCCTGGCAGCCAACAATAAGCATTTCTTCCTGACTCCTCCAGTGTCAGGAATATCAAATGTCATCTGATAAAGAAGAGGTTAAACATATTATATATACTAGAAATATAAAAATAATGGTCAAACAATGACAAAAGATCTTACCAAAATTGTCTCCCACAACTGAGAGATAATCACTTTATCCACACCTCTCCAATCATCATACAGAATGATTACTTTGGTCTTATCCTGATTTGCAACAAAACTCTTAAAATCTTTGGCATTCGGACCTCTAGGAATATCATCATCATCAAACTCAACTAATATCCTCTGATCCTGCGTACGGGCAAGTGATAATTTTGGTAAATGTGTGCACCCACGTTTACCAACCTTTGAACTCTTTTTCGTAATAGGAGCATGTGAATGTTCATCCCGAGAGGTATGACCAACAATATTCTCCTCTCCAGAATCATGTGGTTGATCATCTGAATGATCTGTCATTATCCTTCAAATCAAAAAAACAAACGTCAGCTCACAAATATACAAATTCAAATATTTTAATACTACTGTAATCAGAAAATAGAAAAGTGTACTAGGTTACATAATAGTAAACATTGGTAATATGGTAAGCATGTTAAACAATGGTAAAGATGGCAAAGATGGTCAAGATGGTCAAGATGGTAAAAAATGGAAAAAATGGTAAACCTGGTAAACATTGTAAACATGGTAAAGTAATTGTCAGTGAACAAATATACAAATTCAAATATTTTGATACTACTGTAATCAGAAAATAGAAAAGTGTACTAAGTTACATAATAGTAAACATTGGTAATATGGTAAGCATGTTAAACAATGGTAAAGATGGCAAAGATGGTCAAGATGGTCAAGATGGTAAAAATGGTAAAAATGGTAAACCTAGTAAACATTGTAAACATGGTAAAGTAATTGTCAGTGAACAAAAATAAGCATTTTAAAATTCATGTAATGGTTATAAACATGATAAAGTAAACTAAACACACTTAAAACAAACAAAAACAAAAACATATACTTATTTTATTTTAAAACATGTTTTAATAAATAAAAAACTTATAATATCTAACATTTATGGAAAAAATAAATGTAAAAAAGAAATAAACATATGTTACCTATAATTTTAGGAATTTACAGATGGATTGTTTTCCCAAATTCCTTCGTCGTGATCGTTCCTTATGGCAGAAACTATGTCTTCAACATGATTGTCATTATGTTCTGTTAATATTTCCATGGAAGTAGGGATCTCACATAAATCATCGTATTCATCAAGTTCATCCTCACCAACATATTGTTTTTTCCCTTGTAAAACAACTGCCCACTGCATATCTGATTGATCTACTACATAATTTTTTTTTTGCATGTGTTTCCATTATAAAAGAATCAGCTGTGTCTTCCAATCTATTCAGATTAACAAGTGTCATTCCAAATTCATCGTGTCTGACACTGTTGTTACTGTTAAACCATTTACAGTTAAAAACGGGAACTTTAATTTTAAAGTAATCAACCTCCCATATTTCTTTAATCACTCCATAATATGCATTTGATGCAGAAATTGGGTTTTTGTCCTTAGCACTCGAGAAATGAATTGCTTCTGCAAACACCAATACACCACTATTCTGAACTGCACTTCTGTTGTCCTAAGATTTTGTATGAAATGTTTAACCATTAATGTCATAACCAGACCATGTTATCACATTTAAACATGGACCACCCACTATCCATTTTAATGTCTCTGATACATCTGATCTACCAAGAAAAGTCTTTTTAATCCATGACAAAAAGTTTTGTTGTGCTCATTCAAAATCCACATTTCTTTCTTCTTTGGATGACATTGTTTCAACTAATTAATATGCAATGTGATATATGGTTGAGCATCAGCTATGTTATTCAAGATGTATGATTCTAACTTCTTCATCTGTTCAGCTGACAATGATTTGACTTTCATGCCGCAAATCCCCTTTCTCTCATTATTAACACGTTCATGGCGAGATGGAGGCAAACCTATGTGTTGCGCCGTAGCCAAGTAGCTCGTACAAAACTTTGCTACCTCCTCAGAAATATACTTTACAATAATGGAGGCTTCAGGTCGATATAGATTTTTAACATACCCCTTTAATATTTTCATATACCTTTCAAAAGGATACATCCAACGAAGATATACAGGTCCACAAAGCATTATTTCTCGAACCAGATGAATCATTAAATGCACCATTATATCAAAAAAAGTTGGAGGAAAATACATTTCCAATTGACAAAGTATAAAAATTGCATCCTTTTCCAAAATGATCAAAGCATTCACATCAATCGCCTTATTACAAATTGAATTGAAAAAATAACACAACTTCATTATAGTCTTTCTGAAACGAATGGGAAATATTCCACGCAATGCAACTGGTAGAATTTGTTGCATCATGACGTGACAATCATGTGATTTCATACCTATCAACTTCAAGTCCTTCAATGAGACAAATTTTTTTACATTGGAAGAATAACCTTGAGGCACTTTGGTATCATGAAGACACTGACAGAAGCTAATTTTCTCCCTCTTCGATAATGTATGACAAGTCGGGGGAAGAAATGTTCGTCTTCCTTTAGGAGTGGGAGCTAACTCCAAACGTATTCCCATTGATAGTAAGTCTAATCTTGCATTCAACCCATCTTTAGTCTTTCCTTTAATATCTAACAATGTTCCAATCAAAGAATCACAGATATTATTCTCCACGTGCATGACATCAATATTATGTTTAACTTCATGATACCTCCAATATGGTAGCTCAAAAAAATTGACCTTTTCTTCCAAATATGTCTATCATTACCAGATTTCTGTGTCTTTCCTAATGTCACGTCAAGGTTTTTCACCCTCTCAAAATACAGATCAGGGGATAAAGGTTTTGGAGCAGTATCAAATTCTTGTGAGCCATTAAATGCCTTTTTAGTCTTCTATAAGGGTGTTCCATAGGCAAAAACTTTCGATGACCCATGTACACTATTTTCCTCCCATGATGCAATTGACAATAGGAAGTCTGTTGTTTGCAAATTGGACATGCTTTATGCCCTTTAACACTATATCCAGACAAATTTCCATATGCTGGGAAGTCATTTATAGTGAACAGAAGCACTGCATGTAGTTGAAAATATTCCATTTTATAAGAATCATACACCCTAATACCATCATCCCATAACAGTTTCAAATCATCAGTCAACGGTGACAAGTAAACATCAATATCATTACCGGGTTGCTTTGGACCAGAGATCATTTTACTCAACATGACATATTTGTGCTTCATACAAACTTCAGGAGAGAGGTTGTAAATTACCAACAAAATAGGCCATGAACTATGTGTGCTACTGAGTGTTCGGTATGGATTCATTCCATCTATGCACAACCCTAGTCTGAGATTTCTTATTTCATTTCCAAATGTAGAATACTGCCCATCAATTTTCTTCCATTATGGACAATCATATGGATGACGTATTTTTCCATCACATACCCACTCTTCAGCATGCCATCTTAACCTTTTTTGTATCATGTGAATTAGCAAATAAACGTTTGAAACGATTAATTATAGGAAGATACCAAAATACCTTTGAAGGGAGCTTTGTAATCTCTACATCACCCTGTGATTTTTCTTTCACCTTATACCGTGATGTCCCACATTTTGGACACTCTGACAGAAATTCATATTCCTTCCTATATATAATGCAGTCATTCGGACAGGCATGTATTTTCTTGTATCCCAATACCATCGGGCATAATATTTTCTTGGCTTTGTAATGTGAATCTGGAAGATCGTTATCTTTTGGAAGAATGTCTTTCATCAATTGTAGTAGCTCTGTAAAACTTCTGTCACACCATCCATGCTTCGCCTTCAAGTTAATCAATCTTAACACCGCCGAAAAAACCTTAAAATCTATACAACCGGGATATAATGGTTTTTCAGCATCACCATATAGACGTGCAACTATCGGTTCTATCTCAATTTGTTCTACTACAATATCGCGAATCATTTCTTCAATTCCATCGGAGTTACTATCTTGCGAATCATCATCATCAGTGACATTCCGTCCAGTTTCACCATGCCAAATCCAAGGGCTGTAACTCGGATTAAAACCATGACATATCGGATGATCTTTTATCTCTCTACTTTTCAACTTCTTCATATGCAAACATTTCAGGCATGGACAGAAAAAAATGTCACTACTTGGAACATTTCGTTTTGAAAATTCCAAAAAGGCATCAACACCTTCCTCAAATTAATTGCTCATTCGATGTGCCGTAATCCAACTTCGACTCATTATTACCTACAACAAATATCAACAAAAAATATATATTTTTAAGATAAGACAAATACATGTTTATATTAAAAAAATCATAATTTGAATGTAAAAAAATTTAAAATATAAAACAAATCTATAGGTATTTAAAAAAATATGCTTGAATATTATTTTTAAAACAAAATATTGTTAGATATAGCAGTTTTAAATTTCATTGAATCAAAGAAAACCATGACGCCTAATGATTATCCAAATAAAATATACATCAATAAAACATAAAAAAATGATTTTTATCTGGAATAAGTGAATATGATCAGATGATACACATTTATAATAATCTCATGCCAATATACTAATAAACATGTTAAAATATAGGAATACCTAATGGAGCATATAACATGTGTTATTCATGCTTATTGTTCAATCATTATGATCTAAAGTACTCAACACTTTCAAGTGCCAAAATCTTGAAAGTAGTAGTAGTTTTCATAAGTACCCAACACCAAATAGCTATACATCGTAAGTGTCATGTTAGAAATATGAATATAGACCATTTGTTTTATGTTTAATAATATTGTCATATTATCTGATCATTCTGATTATATATTAGAATTACTATATCCTTTTGATCCGATATATAATCTAAGGACATTAATATTTCTTTAGAAAAAGTAATGTTAATATCACGGTAATGTAAAAAAAAGTATATGTCTAACTATATATATGTAATACCAATAAAAAATACATATGTGTTTAGCCTGGGTTTCACACATAAAACAAATCATCTCACAGATTAAATTTTTGAATCATCCAATATAATACTTATTTTTATAACTTAGGTAATGAAAATAATAAAAGTTTTGATTTACGATACTCATTATGGGTAAACATGATATATATAAATATAATATCTAATCTCATAAAAAGTTATCCATGGGGGTATAAGAGAATACACAAAGCACATGATCAAAAAGATAATTGAAACAGTTCTATATAATCATAGATCATAAAACCTGAGTCCAAGTATAACAATTTTAGCATAACATAAGAGATGATTTATATGATAGTGGGAACATGATTTAAAAAACCTTATTCACAAGATCACAACATTGGTATGTGGAGTAACATAAGAGTGTAGCACAAACATAATCATATAATTCAATACATATGTCAATGGAAAACATAGTTTCATTCACCTCATATTGGGATATGTTAATCACCTTTCCTATAATTTATTATAATATTTCTTATGAGACACATCACAAAACACATTGGACATGGTATAACCATATGTATCCCATATTGATCTATGATATATAATGCATTGTCGAATGCATTAGAAGGATATTATGGACCCAAATGTCATATAATGACTAACCATATATATGGGTGAATCGTGATCATCAAATCATTTATAACACTTTCGTAGATCAATTAACTAACAAAAATGAAATGGGGGTCATAATTGTTTTTACAAAACATAATAATTATTAATACATAAAAATGTGTTTGGATGGTAAGATAAGATAATATACCTAATTCAATCTAATTATCGTTAAATTATTTCTACCTAGATAGAAAAGACCTTTATAAAAAATATAATTTAACTTGAGAATGAAAAGAAAGTACCCTTTACCTTTTTTATAATGAAAAATCTGAAAAGGATGATAATAATATTTAGGTATTATAGTTTTTTTATGAATTATTAATAATAAAAGAAATCACCTCACTTGGTTTTGTTGAAAATCAGACATACCATCGTATTCAAGAAATCAGATACACTTTGCATGAAAAGGTCCATCATTTTTAGGAGATGACTAAAAGAAGAAATGTATTATCAGACTCACCATGAGTCCAGAATGAAATATTTGATTTTAATAGGTATGAATTGATATTTTTATGAATGAAGATGAAAACAAATGATGGTTTTCTGATCTAGGAGTTCTTAAAATCATAATTTTTTGAAAAAAATTATGATGTAAGAATGTTGAATGAAATTTTAAGGATAGGTATTACAGATTGTACATGGTCCAATTTCATTCATGAAAATCATTTTCTGGACAATCATATTGAAAATATGATTTTAAGAAAATAAGTACTACCAATCTTCATCCAGAAAGACACATTCCAGATAAGTAGGAAGTAATAATGTTGCTGGAAGAATGGAACGTTACAATACCACCCATTATTTTTCAGATTTTGCTGAAGCTAATCCTCAATGTTTTAAAATTAATTATTCTTTCTAAATTATTGAATAATTTGAATGGTTGTGAAGTCAAATATCTATGTTCTCATGGTTATAGTAATATGTTTATCAGATATTGATTTATTTAGATACTTAAGAGGTTGCTCGTAATGAAGTTGCTGGTATTCAGATAGATCAATATAGCGATCATATTGGAGTTGTTACTGATTCGTATTTCAGAAGAAAAGATGAAGTATAAGTGGTTTAAGAAGCTTTAATGAATCTACTTTTTCATTGTACTATAGAATCGTAAAGTGTATATCAGAATGAAAATCTAAAATAAGAGTAAAAATAGTCTTATCCAAAATACATCTGCTTGAATGTTGCGAGTTGAGTGTTGCGAGTTGAATGTTGCGAGTTGAATGGACATAATAACCATTTGCAATAACAAAAAATTCCACGAGATTCAAAAACGAATGAAAAGCACATCAAGAATCGAAACAAAAACGAACGAAATAAATTCGTGGAAGGCTTACTTGAATGTTGCGAGTTGAGATGATAGATCCGAGAGGAGTGAAGAAGATAAACAATGAAGCCAAAATGAGTTTAACGCAGGTCGATCGACGAGCCGATTAGGGTTTACCGCGCGAGAGAGAGACGAGCCGGTGGACTGTCAATCGAAAAATCGTAAATGACAGTCCACGGGCTTTAATTTTTTTAAATGTTTTATAACGTCATTTATATAATAACCGACGTTATAAACTATTTTTTAACTTTATAACATCGATTATCTTAAAACCGACGTAAAAAATCTCTCGTGCTTTGGTTTTTTACGTTGGTTATTTTATAACCGACGTAAAAAACGAGATATCTACGGGTTTTTTACATCGGTTTCCAAATAACCGACGTAAAAAACCCGATATCTACGAATTTTTTACGTTGGTTATTTTATAACCGACGTAAAAAACCAAAGCACGGGTGGGTTTTTTACGTCGGTTATAAGATAACCGACGTAAAAACCAAACAGGCGCGATTTGTAACGTCGGTTATTAAAATAACCGACGTTAAAAATATACTCGCCTCATTTTTACGTCGGTTATATATAACCGACGTAAAAAATGGTGACATAAAAAACAATTTATGCACTAGTGATACTTGAATGAAAACTGTTATTATAAGAAAATTAACCAAAAAAAGATGTTGGTCTGAACTTCCCTATTAATCCAGTGAACATGCACGTAGCATATCCTGCAAGGTCTTATTTTTTTATTCTGGTTGCCCATCTGATTGAGGATGAATAGCTGTACTAAAATTTAATTCAGTACCCAACAACTTCTGAAGGCCTTTCCAAAAGATAGAAGTAAACCTGGGATCACGATATGATACAATGAAGAAGGTAAATCCATTCAACATGACTATATCTTTAACATACAATCTAGAAATTTGATCTAGATATAGAGCATCTCGGATAGGAAATAAATGAGTTGATTTAGTCAATAGGTCAAAAATATCCTAGATTGCATTTTTACCTTGAAATGAATTAGGTAGTCCCACAATGAAGTCCATGGATATGTTTTCGTATTTCTACTCTAGAACTGGTAAAGACTGAAGCATCCCTTTTGGAAACTTCCTCAATTCTTTAACTTGCTGACAAGTCAAACTGTTCCTAGTAAAATCAGCAATATCTCTTTTCATTCCATCCGAACAGTAATGATCCCAAAGATCTTTGTACATCTTAGTATTGTCAGGATGAACTGAAAATGGAGAACTATGAGATTCACATAATAACTCATTCTTCAATTGTGAATCACAAGGCACACATAATCTCTTCCCAAACCTCAAAAAAAATCATTATCAACATTAAAATCATGAAACTTACCCTTATGAACAAACTCTACCTTTTTCTGCAACTCACTATCTTCCTTCACCTCTTGCTTAATTCTGTCTCAGAGAGATGATTTCCCTGACACCTGAAAAAAAAAGGAATTTCCTGCACCACGAACTTCTATTCTAAAGTTCATCAAATCAAAAACCAACCGATATCATTCTAAACGTAACATGGTTAATGTATCATTATATTTCCGACTCAAAGCATCAACAACTTTATTTTCCTTTCCTTTATGGTAATGAATCGTGCGATCATAATCATTGATTAATTCCAACCATCTCCCCTGTCTCATTTTTAATTCTTTTCGACTGAATATATACTTTAAACTTTTGTGGTCAGTATATATTTAAAATTTTACTCAATACAATTGATGCATCCAAATCTTTAAAGCAAAAACAACAGCATCTAATCAAAAATCATGTGTTGGGTAATTTAACTCATGAGGTTTCATGTGATGTGAATCATAAACAATTTCCTGATCATTCTGCATAAGGAAATAACCAAGTCCTTTTAAAAAAGCATCACAATAGATAAAAAACTCACCATTTATGGAAGGTAATTCCAAAACAGGATCATTCACCAATCTTCTCTTAAATTCATGAAAATAATCATCACATTCTTTTTTCCAAATTAACTTAACACCTTTTCGAGTTAACTTAGTTAGTGGGCTATAAAACCATGAAAAATTTTCAACAAAACCTATGTAATAACCTGCCATACCATGAAAACTACGGATTTTTTTTTATATTTGTGGGCCTTGTCCATTCTTCAACAAATTTTGTTTTTGTAGGATCAACAGTTAAGAAATTTTTTTAAACAATGTGACCATGGAAAGAATTTTGTTCTAACCAAAACTCACACTTGCTGAATTTACCAACAATGTCTTTTCTTTTAAGGTTCGTAATACAATCCTTAAATGAATTTCATGTTCCACTTTAATTTTAGAATAAACAAAAACATCATCAATAAAAAAAACCAATATTTTTCACCTGATTCAACTGATCCATTACTGCAACAAACTATTCAATTTTCATTATGACAATCTCAGGATGCTGATTTGGAAGTTCATTTCCCTCTGTATGCCTTCCCATAAAAGTTGTTTTATTTCCTCTATTAAAAACCATTCTTAACACATAATTATCTTAGGTGAAGCAACATGGTAATAGTTAAATGATATATCATTTCATAAATTAATTTATGGACATTAATTTAAGAATATCCTAACACTTAACGCTATCTAAACTGTCCTCTGATACCAACTATAAGGACCCAACCTTAAAACATTACATAATCATGAATTAAATGAATAATTCACATTGAGGATATTTTCAGGTTTATATTTTTAGAGAATTAGCCCATATATATTACCTTACATCTCAAAAATTTCAAGGTAGACTTTTCTACTCAATTTCCATTTTTTTCATAAAATAAAAACACTTGAAAAAAGAGTTATGTCTAGTTCCATGTTTTAGACTGCATGAATTTTCCATGATCCCATCCTTGACCCTATTCATCTTTAAGTAATGTGAAAAATATTTCAAAACATTGGATGAGTATAAAAAACTCAGTAAGGTTTATAAAATAAAAAAAGAAAACATTAGTCAATCAATACATAAATAACTTAATATCTTTAACATACCTCATGAAATCATAAGATTTATGAATATCATGAAGTAATCCAAAATCATAAAGGTAACTTGTTGCATCCATAACATACTTACGTAGTAGATTTCATAGCTAGAGTCAGATTTGAAATACTTATCACAATATATTCCCTAAATATCTTAGGAGAAACATTCATGTTTACCTCCTTCAAATTACCTAATGCATTGGAGATCTATCTCAGGCCCACCCACCCTAGGTTTATCAAACAACCACACATATACGTAAACAATTCCCAAGAACCATAACATATTCATAACACATAAAAAAAACATAACAGAAAGATAAAATTTCCACATTTCAATAAAAATATATCATTTAAATATAGGGACATAACAAATCCATTATCAAAACCATTTTCAATACCAAAATATGTAAAATATTATCTGGTTTTTATTTTCTTTTTAAGAACATTACGGATTTTTAAGGAAGCCATAGATCAAATAATACTCGCAGCAGCAGAAAAGGTCATTGTCACGGCTTATGTTAAAATAAACATCCCTTTTTGACATTTAGTAAAACACCTCATAGAAAATATTCCCTTTGAATGAAATGAAAATTAAAAGGTTTTTATACACTGTATAAAAGAATGTCACGTATAAAACAAAATATGCCTCAATGAATGCGGATTGAGATGAAGTCCCTTAAAAAGATTATTTTGTTAATAAAATAGAACAATTATGTGTATTCAATATAATAACACATAAACAAAGTATAAATAAATAATAATATATAAAAATTTATTTCACACATAATCAAAAAATGACATAAATAGGAAATATATGATGAACCCAAATAATGGGAATTGGGATAAGAAGTTCCCTTACCTCGTGTCCATCTTGAACCGTTCGTTCTTTAATATCCTGAATAATAAACTAAATTTGATTTATACATTCTTAAGAACATTTTTCATGTTTATTATTATTTTATATCACTCATTACAATGTCATAAACATTATGTATTCATTTAAGTAAATAAAGGTTGTTTTGTTGATATTTGGTACTTGAGTCAAAAATGAACTTCTTATAATTACAAGTTGTCCATGTGGTAGAAATTTTGTTATCTACAGAATTATATTGATGATTTAGAAATAATATATATCATATATATGTCATGTATTTATATGTGTTTATAACAGTACATAACATTTGGAGATAAGAAATAAAATTCACTGTTCATGGAGACGGTAAGCCGTACGTACGCTTGAACGCTACTTTCATTTCTATTTTTGTATTTTAATGGAATGAAAACCTAATGATACATAGATATATTATAATTACAGTATAATATCATGTATAATATCATTATATCCATCCTTTATATGTCCCACGTAAGGTATGTACCAGTCATATAACTTTGAAGGGTTTGCAGTCCCCACCTCCTCAAATGAAATTATCGTGTTTACTTATTATGGAAACCGTAAAGGTGTGCTATAAATAGAAAATAAAAGATCATAGAGGAAACATAAAAATAATATATATCATATAAAAATACAGTTCCATCATAATGGACACCATGAGAGGTGGTTGGATATACTTGAACAATCATTGTTTCGTGAGGCAGTAGTTCGCCGTCCACAAAAACACTATGTTCTTTACCGATTAGATGGAGGTGTGTGTAATTTTAGTTCAAATAATTCTCATAAAAACATATTATATTGATTATACTGGTGTTGTTATAAAATAATGGAATGAAAAGAGTTTAGGGTGTTGGAGAAGTAAAATAAAATAAAACAAATTTAAGAGGAGACATTAACTTTAAATCTGGTAACTCCCTTTGGTTTGAACAAAAAAAAGTTTACTTGAAGTGCCTTCTGAATAAGGTAAAGATTCTAGGTGGAAGAAATATATCTTGAGATCTTATTTTAGAAGTGGTTGGATGAGCCAAGGGGCTTGAGAAGTGTGATTAATGGGGTATAATTGAGGGATTTTTTATAAGGGGGGGCTCTTTAGGAATGTTTTCAAATATTATTTTATTATAAACTTATCTTCGGTTTCAAAAGGTCCAAAACTCATTAAAGTCAACTAAAAGATGACTCATGTTCAAAATAAAATCATCCAATTAGAATTATAAAGATTTTATATATTTTTTTTAATATTTATAATCTTATTTATTTTAATCATTCATTAATGAGATAAACATTGTGTCATTACTAGGTCATAAATAATTTTATTTAAATGATGTATAGAAATTATAAAAAAAAATAATATGATGTATTAATTATTTTTATATTTAAAATTAATATTTATAGTCAAATATATAAATAATGTAACCCCATATAAAAATTTATTTACTAAAAGATATATGTTTAGGTCAATTGTTTCTTTACTTTAAATTAATTAATATAAAGTGTTATTATCACTATCAAGTGGCTCCATGGGGTCCCCAAATCGACCCAAGGATTCCCATGGTCCAATATATATCATCCAATAGGATTATGACAAATTTTAGAGTAATTATATGTTGTTATAATATTATGTTTCGCCCTTATTACTAGATTTACCTTTTTAACCATAGTAAATAAAATATTTACTGAAGTAAATATTTAAAATGTATAAAAATAAATGTTACCTATTTACACAATTTTTACCTATTGATTCCAAATATGGAATCCATTTTTCAAAAATCAAAACACAAAAGTGGCCGAAATTAATTTAAAATTAATTTCCACTGTCATAACAAAAAAACGAGTTTTTAAGAAATCATAACTATCAAAAGATTGACACTTTTTATGTCAAATTTCAAAGTAAAATTACCTAAAATTATCGAAATTGGATCAAATTTTAAAAATATAATCTTATTAAACTTTAAAATCAACTAAAAAGATAATATGTCCATATAAACAAATTTTATTAAAACACGGTTTTGAATTAAAATACACTATATTAACTATTCATTAAAAAATCAATTTTATCAGAAAAATACCAAAAAAATTAGCCAAAGTATATTTTGATGTCCTAATTCTAAAGAAATTTTTTTTTTCAAATAGAATATATAAAAGTGACCAACACTAGATTTATAGAGGGTTCTCCATAAAAAGGCGGTAAATGAACATTTTAATGATTATTATAGTTTTTATGCTTAAAATCAGATTCTTTATTATTTTAAGCCTCTAAATTTTATAGGATAAATTTAAAAACATTTAAAAACATTTAAAAACATATATAATAATATTGTAGTTAATTCTATTTATTTTCTCCAATACAACGCATAGGCATTAACTACAATTTAAAATAATATTATATTATTTTTTTTATCATTATGACTTAGCATTGTGTGCAACAAGAGATTTTCAGAGAAACCCAATGTTGCGTAATAGGTATGCCATCAAATATGGAACCACCATTAAATTAGAATTAATATTAAATTCACAAATATTAATAAATATGAAAATGCCTTATTCATCATTTACCTGGGATGTTACAGAGAATCTACATTATATACCATTCGGTCAAATAGAGACAAATTAAGCTCCAAATATATATCTTCCTCATTCAGAACATGGGACAGATCTGGGGTTTTCTTTTTTCATTGAAAGGCATGCAACATGTCATGAATTAACTTCAAATGAGATGGAAAACCTATCTTGTATGCCACCTTACCTATCAACTCAGTGGTCTCAGAAGGTCTAATATAAAACAACATTAACTTTCCTTGATTACCCAAATAACGATGACCAAAGAGAGGTTCCACATTCAAGAACACTTGATAACCCATAGAAAACACTAAATTTCAGGTCCTCTAATTGAAATAAGACTTATAGTGACTCTGAACCATCATAAAATATTTCCTCCTCAACATTACATTATCATAATTCTCATTCACAATACTCTATCAAAAAAATGAGGTCTCACCCACCACATCCCAACACAAAGGAGACTGAAACAGATGACTATAAATCACCTATAATAAGCCATTTGAATTAAGGATTGGTAAATATTTTTATTTGAAAACTCATCCAATCACAAATGGTTATCCCATAATCCTAAATATTCCAACACACATGCACAGATCATGTCTTCCAAAATAAAATTCGCATGTTCATTCAGACCATCCATTTTAAGAGGGTATGAGGTACTCAAATTTACCTATGATCCCATCACTCTTTAATGGCCATAAAAAACTAAAAGGTAAAATGGGGGGTCCCTATCTGAAAAAATTGTCGATGACACACCCCGAAGCCTCATAACATCCTAAACATACAACTGACCCAATTTATGATGTTTTCTTGAATACCTGGTTAGAATAAAGTGGGTGGATTTGGTTATATAATCAATTTTAACTAATATGGAATTCCTCCATCGGTGTGTATGCAAAAAGTCAGAAGTAATGTCCAAAATGATCTCTTCCCACTTCTATGTAGGAATATATAGTGGTTGAAGAATACTGTGGGGTTGTTAGTGATTTTCTTTAACCAACTGACATGTATAACACCACCACACAATGTCAACTATATCCCACCTCATGCTTGGCTACTAGAACTACCGACGCACATCATAAAACTTATTTGTGGCACCGTGAAGTATGTTCCACTAGGATTGGTGGTTATCCCACATCACTACCTTCTACATGTACAATGACACCACGACGTATCCCTTGAAGCAAAAAACCCCCATAGGGGACAACAATCACACACAAGGTGTCTCCCTCTATAAAGAAATTGGCTAGAATCATTATACATCTCAAAACCAGTGAACTACCACCAAATTAACACTATAAGGGGTGGTTTCAATGGGACACTAGCCAAGAACTCAACTTCACAATGCTCCTTGCTCTCCATGTGAATCTGTGTAAATATCCCCATCAAATTCCATTCATCACTAGACTCTTTGAAATATTTAATTAACACATTAATGGTCATGGAATCTATAACCACAATTCCTTTTCATGGTTTATAGAAGATATAAAATTAAAATGCTTTAAGGTATTCAACCCAATGACGTTTCTCAAATTCAAATCCTTTTGGGAGAAAATATAGGCTAAAATATAATGATTCAAATAAACTAAAAAATTCTCACTAGAATGATAATGGTTACACATATAAATAGTATGAATCACCACTACTAACTCTAGGTCATGAATTGGGTAATTATATTCAAGCGGTAAGAGTTTCTGAGAACTAAAAGTAACCAAATGGTTGTCTTTTATCAGAACAGATCAAAGGCCCTTTCTTGATGAATGACAATAGAACACATATTCCTTTCCAGATTATGGAAGGATCAAAATAGGGGAAGTTATAAGCTGCCTCTTTAGATCCTCAAAAGATACCTGACACTCTAGGATACATTAAATTTTCACCCTCTTCTATGTGAGAACCATCATGGATGAAGTGATCAGATAGAAATCCCAAAAAAACATCCTATAATAATATGTAAGGACCAAAAAGATCATGATCTCAAAAATATTTTTTGGCTCCTCCCAAGAAATCATAGCATTGATCTTCTCATGGTCAACCAAAACCCCTTGTTCTGAGATAACATAGACAATAAATATCACCCCTATGATCCAAAATATGTACTTAGAAAAAATTTCCTAGAGATGATGATCTTAATGAGTCCCCAAGACAATACCTGAATGTTGCTCATGCTCCACCTCAGTCCCGGAATAGACCAGGTTGTCACCTAAGAATCCACTACAATGGAATTGACGTACTTATGGAATACCTTATTCAAAATCCCCATAATTTTTTTGGAGCATTCTTCAACACGAAACGCATAAAAAAAGTACTTAGAATGGTCATACCTACTTTGGAAAGCCATTTTACGGTCATATGCCTCTCTAAATATAACTTACTGATACCTGTAACACAAGTCAATCCTATGAAACCACCTTTCCACTTCAGCTGATTGAATAGGTCATCAATTTGGGGAAAATTATATCTATTCCTGATAGTAGCCTTATTAAAATCCAATATTCAATGTACAACATCAGATATCCACTAGACTTTTTTACAAATTGATGTGTGAAGCCCAAGGTGATATGTTCTAGTGAATGAATCCCTTAGATTACAAATCATCCAGTTGTACCTTTAATTCCCTCAACACGGTAGGGGCCATACGATATAAGGGATAAGATATCTATTGTATTCCCAATGCAAATTCAATGGAGAACTCCATGTCATACATTAGGGGGAAACCTAATAAATAATTTGGAAAAAACTTTTGGAAATCATCTTCTATATAAGGTAATCCACCCATAGGAGAACCATCATCATCCTTCAACATGAGAAACAAGATCTAAAAAACAAGATTTCCTAATTCTGGATATAGAGGTACAACAACTCATAATTGATGATACCATTAACATTGAAAAACCAGAGTACTCCCATCATGTTCTACAAATCTCACTCAACGATTATAATAATCTATGTGTGCCTGAAAATTCACCATCCAATCCATACTAAGGATCATGTCAAATAGTTCCTTCTCATAAACCATAAAATACCCTTCCAACTCGACCCTAGACATGATGTGTGAACAATATGGGAACCAGAAATCCTTCTGTTTCTTCATAACAAGTGGTTTTAACAACATCATCACATATTACATAAGCTCAATTTTCAAATGTGACACATCAACAAGGAATGGATAAATAAAATAAACAGAATCACTAATATCAAACAAGCCAATATAAGAATATTTTTCAATAAGAATAATACCTAGAATTTTCATAGACCTTGCAGCTGATTCCACTGGCACACAATCCACTGCATGGATTTTCCTTGTCTCATCCTCACCCTGAGAGCGACCACTAACTTATGGATTTTCACTAAAATAATTCTTCTTATAAGATGATACAACCCTATCACCATGACCTACAAGGAAAGGAAATGTTGTCCTAAGAGTTTCTGATTGGGTTTTCACTCCTTTGGAACCCACCGATCCTACACCACTTCGATATGGGAAAAATAATCTTCAAAATATCTGCAAGTGACTCATAACTCCAAACTGGTGATAAGGTCTTGGTGGAGATTAATGAATAGGTCTCGTGTTCTCTACCTTCCAACACTAATGACACATGATTGAAAGAGAATCAAAATCCATATATGAATATAGACAAAAAGGATGGCCGGATCTACCACCTCATATCTTCTCCTGTTCATCCTGCTTCCTCTTCTTATCTGATGAACTGCCACTTACCATAGCAGATACTTATCTAGAGAAAATAGTTTTTCATACAAGAAAAATTTCAATTATCATGGAACGATCAACAAACTCATAAAAAGTTTTTTGTTTGAACAAGACAACTTGGTCTTGGATTTCTAGCAGCAACCCTATCTTAAACTTTTGAGCCTTCATCTTCTCATTGGTAATGATCTCGAGAATGTACCAAACTAACTATAGAAAGTGTAAATAGTACTCCATCATGGAATAATCTCCCTGGTTAAGCTCCATAAACACCCAAGATCTGTAAAAGGCCAAAATATCATGACAATACAACTCATTGAAAATGACCTTGAAATCTGTCCAACCCATCTGTTTTTGATTTTTAGCTTACACCACTAAGTCCTGCCACTTATGACTAGGACCCTCCCACATTAAAAAATATAATGACACTCTCACCAACTTAGTAGTCTCATGAAAATAAAAAATCATCTCCACATTCTCAGACCACTCCACTGCTTCCTGAGGATCTGTTCTACCTTAGAAAGAAGGAGGCATGTTCATGAGGAACTCTTGAGCCTTATCCTTTCCCATACCATGTTCTACTTCTCATACATGAGCATGAACAGATTCCAATCCTTGTTTAAAATCATGGATAGACTGAAACAATACATCAACAAACCTATGATCAATTTTATAAGGAGAAATCTCTCGAGCCTCTTCCTACAACTGCAAATGAAATCATCATTGAGGAATTTTTCTACAACCAGTAATAAAAATAATGAAAACCATCAATATAACCATTCTGAAAATTTTCCGCAACAAAAACTATTACCAAAACATTCATAAATCAAAAAATTACCAAATCCATCATAATAACAGGACAAACCAAACCACTCCACCCCCACCCAACATCCATATACAATTTTCATCATGTTCATCTCACATGGAGGATGAGATTAAATTGAATCCCAATATCTCAAGGAGACTCGATTCCTATCATGAGGTGTCCTATCTAGGCACCCCACTCGCTATCAGAACATCAATCCCTGACAATTCTAGCTCCATTATATCCATACACATTACCAAATAAATTGACCCAAAATAAGGTGACCTTCTCTGATTCCATTTTGTTATGAACCAAGCCAAGGTTCCATCTAAGCCGACACATGAACTAATCCATGGCATAGATGAAAGGGAATTATGGATTCCAATGGGTTGGAAACTAGTACTTGGGTATCATCAATACACTTTTGGAATGTTCTCACACATTAAAATAATCATAAATGACCAACAATAATAAACATCACAATAATTGATAACCATAACCAAATGACGTACAACAATTATCAAATTCAATTTTTACAACGTAAATCAAGACATAAAATACAAGAATGGAATGGGGATCAAAAAACTATCCCAAAAACATCCATGAAATAAGAGGTACATCACCCTCAAGAGATCACCCCCAACACCTACCATAGGTGGAACACTAACACGTGGATCCACCATCACCACGATACATTTTTCCATTTCTTGGGTTTTACATAATAAATTCTAAATATACCTAATGGTGTCTGTAGGGTGTGATCCAATTTTTGGAAGTATGTTACCAAAAACAAAATATTTTATTCTATAACATTAAAAGATAAATCATTGTGCACATTTCCATAAGAATACTTAAAACATTTATAAGCAACCATTTTTAAGAAACCTTTCTTAAATAAATACTTTTTATGAAAACCCCTATTTCAAGAATAATATTACATGAAATAAAACTATACAAAAGTTCTAAAATATACCGATGGATAGCACCATATCATAAAACTATCATTTCATAAGAGATCACCATGCTAAAATTCCTATAGTTAACTAGTATAAATGGGATTCTATGAATATCGTACCTCAGTGATCAAAATACTGCAACTCAACTACCATCAATATTCTCATGCATGATCCACTAGAGAGGATATCATAAAAACATCATGTGGTCCAAAAAATTATCATGAACAAGACACTCAAGAGGATATCATCCAATGTTCTAGTGGTCATTGATCATATCACATATTTTGTTAGTAATGTGGTGTAAATCCTTCTAGATGAATCTGGTCCATGCCACATATGATTCAACTAGTGTAATAGTTCTAGTTTCCTATATAGATACTGGAGAATAACTTTTGTGCTCAAATTATATTTCACATATCAAATAAACCATTACATTCAAACATACATTTCAAGTACAAAAATCACATGAGGAATCCATAAATTTTACATTTTCACAATGACCTATGATAAAATGTTCACATGGAAACCATCATCCTCCAAAACAAAATCACGTTCTATTTCACACGCACTCCAAAACCATTTGGAAATATGTTTCTCAACAATTTCAGAATTTATGAATCCCATTGAGAAACATATGAATAATAGAACATATGAAATGTAATCATTTACAAGGGTGAATCCCCTTCCAAATTCATACTCACATCAAAACTATTTTTATTAAATTTTTAACAAAACATTCATGATTCAAAGACACATTTAAGGTTCACAAGAAATAATACAATATCAAAAAACCCATTTCTCTTAGAAAATTAACTTTCAACACATTAACACCCTTAAATAGCTTTTAAAAAACAATTCTCACCTTCCACACTAGGTGTATAATATTTTTCATGATAACCCACAATGAAGCACACAATAAATATATCAAATTTCTTTTCAAAAATGATCTTCCATCACATATACATTCCAAAAAATTTCCAAATTATGTTTCCCACCACACAAGAAATACATAGAACACATTTAAACAACAAATAAAGAATATAAAAATAATATAATAATGTAAAATCATGAATCCACCAACCTCACACTTGAAATCATCTTAAAATTGGTTCAAAACAACAACCCCACCATCAAGAAACCCTATAAAAAATGATCAAAAAATAATCATCAATACTTTCTCAAAAAACACAAGATGAAACCATATTTTGATAATTAATCCCACTATAAAATAGGGACTTAATAAATAAGGAGAAATGAATAGGAAAAAGACTTAATTAATTTTTCCTTAGAGAACCTGGTTCAAAACCACCCAGGATTTATGTTTAAAGGCTTCCAAAAATCTCAGAAGAGGATCCCATGGCTCAAAATCCAGAATTTGGTATATGGGAGGTGATTTGGGGTTAAAATAGAAGTGGTAAAAATGGCAATTTTAACTTCATAATGAACATGAAAAGTTTGATACTTATCCCACGTGGGTTTGAAAACCATATAAAAATTGTGCACACCTAAATATTGAAGAAGGAAATTCAGTACAGTTATCTCACACAGTTTTCCAAACAATGTGCCAACCGTGCGGTCTCCACTATCCAAAAGTAATTTTTATGCATGTTTTTCTGGGAAAGGCATCATGGTTTCCTCTAACCATGTGCCATCAGTGAATCACCTTCAATCAATCCCAAAATCTCTATTTTTCATCAAAAACTCATAGGAAAAATATTGGATAAAATCAAGACAAAAAATAAAAAAAATACATTAAATAAAAAATCAAATTTGTGACACATATTATTTGATTTATAGATGTTTTTCTCGCCCTCATTATTTGATATAATGGTTTACCTAATGATTCACTTGATTTGATAGATTAAATTATGTGGTCCTATACATTATAGATGGATGTACCTCGTTGAACTATATATGAATATTTTTAAAGGGTATGCCAATATTGAATATATCTAGAAGGTGTTATTATAGAGCAATATATTATTTAAGAAAATGTTGAATTCTCTACGGATTAACGATCATAATTTTATATCTTTGGTCTTTAAAAATTTCATCATAGTGGATGCATTATGTGTAAAGGGATTTCTGGAAGAGCTGCTGTAAGAATAACTATTAAGAGGGTTAGAAATATCACCTTTACATTTTACAAAAGAGTGTATATGATTCTCCATATGTTGAATCCCACAAATATATTTTTATACATTTTAATCCATCAACTGATTATTGATGAAAATAAAATTCCCATAATTAGTATATTATAAGATATTTTTAATATCATATTTATAATTATTTATTTTCAAATATGAATTCAACAATTTAATGACTTTTATGTCTAGTTTTGGGACCAAATGTAAATTTTATATCATGCACTGATTTTGTAATTAATGGTTAGAAAATATATATAATGAAACAATATGAACACAATATGATGAAAATAGTGGAGCTACGCTTGTGGAGGAAGCGATTCATGTATCAAGTTCCAAGGATAGAAATCCAATTTATGAAAATATTTCATCTTTTAGAATCATAATATGGATATAATATTTGGATAATACAACATTTTATGTTACGGGTTTTCATTGAAAATGGGATAAAAATAGGAGTGTAGTTAAATTCGATGAATTGGGAATCATGATGCTGAATTTTAGTGTATAAGGTTATAAGGATGAACCATTCATAATGGAGTCATAGGGAATGTATGTACTTTTGGTTCTAGATCTAGGAAAAAACAATTATTCATTTTTTATGTTGGTTAATAAAATAACTACAGGTTCAAATGAAAATTCAATCATTAGTAGGTCACAATCATTTCCTGTAATTCCCAATGTAGACAGAGTCTTCTATATTATAGGGGACCATAAGGAGTGGATTTGGATACTCAAAAGAATACCTAAATCCCTTCAAATTATAAATCAAAGAAAGAGACATCATTGAGTAGGTTATTGTTTTTTTAGTATTCCATACTTTTGTTCATAATATTTATGTGTTATTTAAAAAATTCATATACTATAAATTAAATGTTTGACTACTCATACAGATAATGACTTCTCTATGCACTGATACTACTAATCCTGAGGATTAACACACAATCAATGATGAAACTACAAAATTATTAGGGGTTAGAAACTAGTGTATAAAAAAACAATATAAATGTAGTGTAATTGTGTTAACTAATGTTATCAATACAATAATTTAAAGTATAAAATTTGAGTTTTTTTAATTAAGGAGGCCAACATACTGAACCCAATATTCAATTTTCATTAGTTATATTGGAGTCACATTGATAATGCATGTTCTAATTGATATAGATATGTGGCATAATATCATTCCTATATTGATGAAAATGATGTGGGAAGATATTAGGGTAATGTTATGATATACATTTTCTATTTTTCCAAAAAACATTATATCATGGAACATATATTTACTTTTCATTATCCCGTGTATATTTTTTTATTCTAATATATTTATCTAAAAAAATTCTTTATGGTTGCTTGGAATTTTCATAGATACATCCATACACTTCTGAAAAAGAGGCGTCTTAGAGATACTATTGGTAAATTATACTCCCACACAACACCAATATATGGACACATTATAAACTAAGAATCATAGAAATATTTTATTAGTCATTGTGATGAGGAATCTGTTATGGTTCATAGTATTAGAAAATATTTTATTTTACATTATTTATTTTATCAACATTGAATAAGAAATTTAATTTATGATATAGAAATGGATTGTTTGACATAAGTAATTTGCATCAAAACCAATATAACCCTATCATAAATAAAAGATGTGGTATGTCTCACTTAAAAGGAATATTATATGTATTTTAAATCAACAATAAAAGTTTTATGTGCTATGAAACAATATATACTAATTTTTTTATATGTAGGTTTATGAATCAACATTTAATGCCACTTACACCCCATTCCTTATGATATAGAAGGTGGATCATGTAAATTAAGAGGGAAAACTAATAGATGTGTGAGTGTGATATAATAATTATTTTTTATAATATATTATATTATTAAATAAAAATATATATTTATGTTCATATGTTTTTTATATGGTTTAGACACAATAATTGGCATCGACTATAATTGAATAACAACTAATTTCATTATATTTGTAACAGAAAGAACACTATGGTTGTGGTAGTGGTTTATGTTTTGGAGGGTCACCTAAAAATTATTTTGAAAATATAGAGCTAAAAATAGATACATATTAGATGCTGAAAGGAATAAATGAAAGGATAGATGCATTAAAGATATTTTTTCCTAGTCAAGTTTTGTGGACCAATATATGTGAATGGGTAAAATAGAACCAATAGTTGAACAATGATCAGTTTATGATTGGCCATAGTACCCCACTATCTTTAATAATATCCATTCTCCTCGGCCAACTTATTTAACTAAGGTAATAAATCTTTTCATAACTAATTCTCCTAAATGTGAATCAAACAAATTTTCATAACTATATATTACTAAAATTCTACAAGATGAAATTTTATATGATTTATATCTATCAACGCCCAACAATTTCCTTGTTATGAGGTGTATGGTGTAAATTATACCAAGAGACATGCTACATAATAATGAACTCTCGATAGATAATGTGATAGTGGGGATTGAAGGAGCTCTCGAGCCAGGAACTATGTTTCCAGTTCCTCTTGATTATCAGGATGTCACCACAATCGATAATGTTATTTTAACTTTTGAAACATGGATATTTAAACTTATAATGATACATGAGGTATGTACTTAATAATTTTTTCCAAATGAAAAACCTTTCTCAATTTAAGAAAAAATTTCTAAAATGAGGTATGGTATTATATATTGAAAAAATGAAGGGGAAAAAAATTGAATTAAGAAATTCTAATGGATCAACCAGGAAATCAAAAGGGCCTTTTGTGATATCCTTCACCCCACCAGTTACACAACCACATATATTAACATTATAATTTCATGAGGATAAAAAATTAAACAATAAAAAATTCCTTACATTGAATATGTAAAAGAAATATTGGGAAAGGCCATTACAGACATGGTTGTTTTCTATAGTATAAAAGTGATTATGAAGTTTGAATTGTCAAGATTCTCAGCAATGAATACATGCATTAGGAATATTTTAATAATTTGTTTTTCCAAAAAATTATTTTCCATGTTCATTATAGTTAATAGTTATTCATATATTGTACATGTGTGTATATTATTACTATATAAATGGAAACCCCTATGAAGAATAATTTTGACTCATTAACCCCTCTATAATTTCTATTGAAAATTGAGTCTTTGTAATTTTATGAAATTGAAATGGAAAACTTGAACTAAGAATGGTGTTTGAAAAGAAAATTGAAGATGATATACTCCTATTGATTCCTACACTTTAGGGTTAAAACTCTATAATCTAATAATATAAAATATATTTTTATTTTTTTTAATTTCTATCTTTTTTAACAATAAATCAATGATAGTCAAAAATAATTTGGATACCTTTAATGTTTTTTAACCAAAAAATGGATTTACAATAAATAAAACACACATGATGTCCATAATTAATTTTTAATACACTACAAGAAACATTTTATAAATAATCGTCAAATTATATATTTTATTTTTTTAACAAGAATTTTGTTATGATAGGTTGATCTATAAATATCATCTAAATCCTGGTATGAGGTTGGTGAATGGAAATAATAATCCTAAGGGTTTCTTCAAATGGAAATTGGATAAGGTATATATAATAATATTTAACTATAAAAACTTAGTAAAAATTATTTTACTTATTTTTTGGAATATTATGGCAGTGTACTAAACAAAATAGCAATAATGATAGTTAATATCGTGATTTAAAATTTTTGAAGGATATTATATACTATAAAAAACTAGCATCTCAATACTAGTAATTTAGGATGTTAATTTCAATTTCATTTTAAATATTTTTTAATCAATTGTTTTTCAATATTTTCTTAGTACTTGCAGGACTAATAGTAGTCTATGTACTCAAAATAAGAAGAAAATATTTTTATAGATGGTTTGTTAGAGTACATAGTTTACGAACTTTTTCCCACATTATGTTGAGGTGATGAACTATAATTTTTTTATTTAATATAGTCTATAACCTTAGAGGTACATTTGGTAAATGAAACATTAGTATCATAATTCATAGATATTATTTTCCCTAAAATAAAATTCATTTAGTATTGGAAATATATTAGTAATATTTTTATTCTAATTTAACATTTACAATTTCCATCCAAATCATTTTTTTAGATTTCGTCTTCCCATAATTACAAAGGTAGTTTACCAATATCATATATATTTTAATCACCTATTGATTTTGGAGACAAATATAAAAATCTTCCTTCACTTTTAGTTCATCTTCATAATGAATATAGTAAAAATGTTTGGATTGAGGGTGTTTCATTTGGGAGAAGGAGAAAAAGAATCTTGATATAAGCCAAAAACATGATGGTAAATCATTTTAGATACATTAAAAATCACATGAAATTATGGATATATTCCATATTCAATTAAACCATTTAGATACATTTACTAATCTTAAATCTCACATGAGTGATTTTTTAAAACACATTGGGTTGTGTACCCCCTTTTATTAATCAATGAACTCCCTCTTTTTAACTAGGTTGAGAGGGAGCTCATCTTTTGGCATGTAGGAATAGTAGCACATAGGCATATTAAATACATGGACCAAGTCCCTTAAATATTCCAAACAACCCATGGACCATAGGTCCATATTATTCATGGCCTATAGGACTAGTGATGAAGGCTGTAGGTAGCCTACATCCGCCCTTCCACCCCAAGCGCAATAATATAAACATCACCCCTTCCATTTTCACTATGCATCTGCAACACCGATCCCCCATCAAGAGTCACCATGACACTAATCCATAACACTCTACCAGTAATAATACACACCACTTCCCCCTTATATTTTCATTACACTAATGATACTATAATCTTTCTATTATCACTATATTTATTAAATTCTTCTAAAGGCTATATATTCATCCCCCAATTGACTGTTTATTTATTTTCAAATATTAACTAATTTCCTTCAATCATGGGTTTGGATGAGTTGGTATAAAGTATAACACACTTTGGTGAAAAACCTACAAAGTAATAAATATTTGAGATATTTATCAAAGAGAAGTATCATAACAGGTTGTACTATAAGAATTAAAAAAGATCAAATAACATGTCTGAAACCACTCTTTCCTTATGAGAAATTGGATATAAACTCTAGAACTGAGATAATGAGAAAAGGGACATGGGTCAAGGATCCTTCTACCTTAAAATTTTATGGCATATTACCAACTTTTGGGGAAGGTACATCCACACTTATTGTCTCGTCATTTAAAATTTTGTGTCTTGTTATCTTTTGATGAGATTGTTAAAATAGTATGGGCCTTGTTACTATCACTTCCACCACCACAATGAAGAAGAAATATAAAATCCTTTAATTTCATGTTTTATTCAACTAAATATATGATAATGATACTGAAAAAAATAATAGAGATGTCTCACCCATATCCTAATCCAATGCTCTAAGTAAATATTATGAATCAAATGTGAAGAATGTCGAACTGATCTACAAGGATAAAAATGTTGAGAGGTCGGTTGATATCTAAAAGGAAATTTAGTTAAAAACACATTTCACATTTTCAAAACAAAGAAAATGATCTTCAATTGTTTTCAAAATTCATGACATTGATTCATGATAAATTTTTTTGTGTAAGAATTTTTGATTCAAAAGTATTCATTCAACACATTTTAAGCATGATTATAAAAATCACAATCCAATTCCTTAAAATTTTAAACATTTTTATCTATTATAATTTCCATTTTTAAAATATGTTGTTTATGAAAATTTTCTATTTTACCATATGAATGAAATCCTTTCCAATGTACATAACATACATAATTTATTATTAATGGAGGAAATCAGATGAAACTTTCTTACCAGATGGGCATGTACTTTTTACTAGACATAAATAAAGTTCACTTAATGAAGTTTTATAAATTCTAGAAGATGAAGTATAATGAATTCCCACCATATGAAGTTATAATGAATCTACCAAACATAACTTATTGGATGAAGGTTGTCATGATTTCTGAATTAACTATTATAAAGACAATCGGATGAAGAACATCATATATTTTACTAAAATAATATTATCAATTATATCAAACAATAAAATTATGAATTTTAATGGTTATATATAATAATGACTATCATAGAGAGAATATTTACTGAAATTATGATGTAATGAAGGAGTGTATTTGATCCTATAGTAATTTTAATGGTTCTATACCTTGAGTCTGGTTTTATAATTGTTTTTGTGAATTTTCTTTCAAAATGAATCTTATTAGGATAAAATTCCTTAAAGCGGTTTACAGAAAATTGTATGTTTTATTTTGTAAACTATAATTCAGTCCCCCCCAAATTTTAGTAAAAACATATACTCTTCTAATCCTATAGGAATTTTCCACAGGTCAATCTTACATACTACATGGTCAGTATGAATCCGAGTGCATATTTTTAATAAAAAAGCATCATTGTAGTTCAAAATATGTGTTCCATTATAAAAACTAAGTAAATGCGATCTTATTATTTTCAAACATAAGTAAAATGATTAATTATTTATTTTTATGTGTCGCAATTAATTGTTCATCAATATGACACAAGATGTGAATGGTATGAATCATAGTTCATTCTTTCATATTAAAATTGTCATTTTTGTATAAAAAACATGCAACATATCCAAAAAAATGAAAATGACCTTGTATTGTCTTCATAATTTAGTAAAATGAACTATAATTCATTTTTGGAATGAAATAATAATGTTCATGTCAATCTGAACCACGATGTGTCTTGTATGACTCAATGTGCATATTTTACGATTAAAATAAATAATTTTAGTTTATAACATGTTCCATAAATACAAAATTGTGAAAACAAGTTCAAATTATCTTGAAACTATAGGAAAGTGATCAATAATTTATGTGGGATGTGTATGAATCAACTACATGTTAATCTAACACTTGATGTGGTCGGTATGAATTAAAGTGGATGATTTCAATTTAACAAGTACATTTTCATTAAAAACACATGTCACAAAGGAAAAACCAAGAAAACCAGATCATATTATTTTCAAAACATAGTAAAAAAAATCCATAATTCATTTTTAACATGTATAAATTAACCACACATTAATTCAATTCATAAAATGGTTGTTATGACTTTAAAAGTGTCTTGTGAAGGGTTATTTTAGTGTAAATCATTTTTCAAATAGTGAAAAATTGATAAAATAAGATCTAATTATCTCGAAACATTGGAAAATGATTCGTAATTAATTTTTATCATGAATTAATTTATGGAACATAAATCCAACACATGATGTGGTTTATTTGATTCCAAGTGTGTTTTATCAATATAAAAGTGTTATTTTAATTTAAAATTCATTTCACATTGTCAAAACTAATCAATATTGATCAGAGTGTTTTAAACATTAGGATTTTAATATATTATTCATTTTTTGATATGTAGGAATTGACCACATATCAATCCAACACAAAATCTAGTTGGTATGACTCAAAGTGTGTGTTCTCAATATAAAAATTTCATTTTAGTTTAAAACATGCATCAGATAACAAAATCTAACAAAAAATGAGCATATTTATTTTAAAATTTAGTATAATGATCCATAATTAATTTTAGATGTATAGGAACTGACTACATGTCATTTTCACACATTATGTGGTCGGCATGACTCCATGTGTGTGATTTCAATATAAATGTTTCATTTTATTTTAATGTATATTTTACATTTTCAAAACCAAGAAAATGATATTAAATTGTTTTCAAAATTTAGTAAATTGGTCTATAATTCATTTTTGATGTGCTGGAATTAACCACATGCAAATTTGACACACAATGTGGTCGGTTTGAGTTATCGTGTGTGTTTTCAAAATAAAGGTATCATTTTAGATTAAAATCGACATCACATTATTAAAACCAAAAAAACAAGATCAAATTGTATTTAAACATTAGGAAAATGGCCAATAATTCATGAGTAATGTATAAGAATGAACTTCATGTAAATTTGGAACATGATGTGGTCGGTATGACTCAAAGTGTGTTTTTTGACATTAAAAGTATTTTTTTACTCTATGTAGCTGGTGTGGTGGATAAGTTGTACAAAAACCCCATGAAACTGCTTGTGGTTGAGGATTCAACCCTCAATGGAATTGAATTTAGTGGGAATTTCATAGGGAACTATATGGTGTTGTGAATCCAGTGATGCGCAGGTGCATGGAAAAATGGTGGGGTAGTGATGGAGGGTGATGTCATTGGTGATGTGATTGGGGTGATAGGGGTGATGCAAGATACTGATGGCCTATAGTGGGATCCTATAGGTCAGAACTATTGATCTGAATGTGGAGTGACGTGAAACCAGCATAAATGTAATTTCCTGATTTGGTGATGGTTCTCATCACCAATGACTTTTAGTATCAAAAATCTATCACAGAAAATGGAATAAAAATATTCTTTTTTATGATGGACCATCACAAATATGTTATTATTATTATGGACTGTCATTCCCATTTAAAATAATATTGCGATTTAAAGAAAAGTATTTGTGATGATCAATAATGGATACATATTATTTGATATTGGAATGATAATTCATCACAAATAGTTCAAACAAATTACAAAAACTAATTGTGGTAAATAAAAAAAAATATGTTTTAATTAGTTATATATTTAAAAAAGTAAATAAATTACACATAATAAAAACATGCATAACATTATTAAATTATTTAACACATTATATGTCTATCAAAAAAATGAAAAACCATAAAAATAACAATAAAATAGTTTTAGGGGTAGGGGGATCACCCTAAGGGTCAGGGAAAACTCCATACCAACACCACGCACAAGCTGTCATATATACTCTAACATATACTCATCTCTTGGATGCTACTACTAATTCTACTCCTTCTGTTCTCTTTTAATCTACTATATCATCTCATATTGATTTGCAACAACTCTTCATACTATGAAGTGGATTACAACAATGACTACATGAAATAATCTCCCTTTTAGATGTCAAATGAAATCATATATGCACCATAATAACTAGTAGTTTTCAAGTGTGAACCAATACCAGTCACCTGGACTTTCTCGACACCAATGAAATTCACCTATACACAAGGCCCATCATCCAAATTGACCTCGCACGTGGCATATTGTTTTCTCTCAGGTTTAATATCTTAAGAATGTGAAGTAGAATCCTCATCCATTTTCTTCAAATGTGATTGTAAATAAAAATAAAAATAAAAATAAAAATAATTAATTTAAAAAAACCAAAAAATATGAACCAAAATCTAGTGTTTTCTATCACGGACATGTTGTTCTGTATCGAGATCAGTGTAAATCTTATTTGAAACATTAAACTCCATAATATAGGTGTAAATAATGACATATATAATATAAAAGAATTTTAATTTTAAATTATATATACATTAATGAATAATATTACTCACTATAAATCATCAATGTATACCAAATGTATAATTATCGGCTCTATATGTGACATCTTGCCTCCCCCGGTTCAAATTTCATAAGGATGACCTCCCCTTAAAATTCACTAATATATAATTAGAGCACAATCCATCCCATACCTAAGCTGAGATATCATCAATATGATAAGGGAAAAAATGCTGATCGAAAAAAGTAATAGAAGCTCTATCGATTGATCAATTTCATAGGTTGTGTAAAAATAGGAAAAAGTGTTCATGTATATAAATTGTTTATGAATATTGTATAGGAACCCTCATGATATCATCAATGGGAGACCATAGATTCTACAAGAAAATTAAAAACAACATGCTACTTATTAAATAATCTTAAAATAAAATATATTATTTATTAATGTAAAATCCAATGGTTGGACATCTAATGTCTAAAAACAATGGAAAACTTATCCTATGATTCACATGGTGCGGAAAAGTAATTTTTTAAAATCATGCCATCCTGAAAACTATATAAATGTTAAGAAATAAAAAATAAAAACAAATAAATCGAATATTATTAAAAAAAATAAATACCTTAAATAATTGAACATACCTCCATAAACGAGGATCAAAGTAGGCACATTCACCAGAACATAGAAATAATTTTTTGAAGAATTAGAGGGTAGAGATATTACATTAGGGACTAGCATATAGATGCAGGAGGGGAATATTCAAGTAGTTATATTCTTGATGAATTTTTCTTAGACCTACAGTTCATGTAATGTCATGAAGCTTACATGTCATGTCAGGGTTCCCCTTAAACCCTTAGAAGGGGTATTATAAAAAATGATTAAAAATTGAAGTCCTTCGGTCCATTCTGGCTAATAATTTATTATAAATAAATATTACAATATAATAAATGTACCCATAAATAATTGTTAATATAGATAATAAAATATATAAAAAATAAATACCATAAAGATTATGATAATCTTACCTGTCAATATTTGATAATATAGTGATCAAATATAAAAAACCAATAAATACTAGCATAAGTGATGGAAATAATATATATACATGGGACTATCTACATCCATTTGAAGAAAACAATCATACATGATAATAAATTTTATTACCTATATTAAATATAAAAATTATTAAATACGAGAATATAATACATCATTTTTCTTCTTCATCCCCATCTTTATTGATGGAAATTTCTTTATCTTCCTCTTCAACATCATCATATGATACGTTACATTCAATTTGATCACACCTTATTACTTCATCAACATCATCAATATCATTGTCCCTTAGCTATATGGTTTAATGATCGATATTTACATCTCTTGGAGTAATAGATATATTTAGGGATGTTTCTGGAAAATTTCCATTATATTACAGTTCCACCTAAGCATTTAAATTTTCAATAAACAAATTATCATGAAGTTTCATTTTTATTAAACTCCATTGGTCCTTAAAATATCTTGAAAAATTTAAATAATTTTCCAAATAAACATAATATTCTTGTTGTGACAATATAAATAGATAAGTTATGGAAATAATGTTGTTATATTTAATTTCAAGGACTCCATGTCATCGATGAAGTCACAACCCTTGATCGATATAAAACCAACAATATTTAAACATTATTACATAATTTGGTCCCATATAACATTACTCGATACTTTTATCCAAAATTCCATAAATACCAACATCACTATCTTTATGATGATATCCTTTGAAACAAACATCATTGTTAATTGATTTCTTCGATTCACCATATATGCTTGTATAAAATCAAAATCTATTAACCACATACCCATTATAAAATTTTACCAATTTTGAGGGAGGGGTTTTTAGAAAACATAATTGACAAACAATTTTACTTTTATTAACTGTTAAAAAATAATTAAATAATAATAATAATTGAAATCATTAAAAAATTTATTTAATGATCCGTCTTAAACAACATGACTTACATGTCTTCGAAACCAATATGATAAATTCTGTCGCCGATGTTCTTTAAAACAAGTAGGTATAATTTATATAATTTTTTAATATGGTCATCATATAGTCTAATAAAAAATAATCTAAATAAATTCAAATATTAAAATTTTCAAATATCATTAAAAATCAGTACTTTCTATTGAATTCTTGATACTTCCTCAAAATTGATCAGAACATATATATATGAGCTCTATATAGTTCTTCATATGAAATTCATCATTCACGATAACCACCAAACGTATGCTCGAGATTATTAAAAAATGAAAACGTATAGTATGTGAAATCATTAACATTTTTCTCATTGTGACCCATTAGATTATGTTTTTAAGGGAATTTAAATGGAAAATAATAATTGAATAAATTTGAAATTTCCACCTGTAGGTATGCATCTATAATTGATCCTTCAAATGATTCTTTGTTTCAAAATTTATTCTTTAGATTTTTCATACATATCTCAAATTGGTACATTCATTGAAATTAAATCAACCCTACACATTTAAATTCATATGAAAATTAAATATTGAATCTTTCATTGAGTTAAAGATTGTTGGTGAGAATATTTTCTCCAATTTACATAAAATTAAAATAATAACTTTTTGTATCATACTCAATGAAACATAATTCAACATTTACACAAAAATATCTCTGAATAAATGTGATATTTCATTCAACAAGTCTCATATTTAAGAATTAAATATTCCAATAAGACAAAAAGGTAGTGGTCTTTCCATTTGGACAAGGAAGTCATGAATTGTTTACCAAATAATATGTAAATTTCTGATACAATGAGACAAATTTGTAGCATAACCATATGGTGATATCAAATATACAATTAATTCATATAATAATAAATAAATTTCATTATAATCTGCATAATATAATATTAAAAAAAATCATTTTTATTATTCATAAAAATTTGGGCAAGATCTTACAATGCATTTACATTATCTTTGATTTTATTGGGTGTGTCCATAATGGTATAAAATATGTTATAAAAAAATTCATTCTAAATATTGATTACATTTAACATGTAATGTACCAACAGATTAGGCCAATATGGAAGGTCAGAAAAAAGGATCCCCTTTATCCAATTGTGACTTCTCCCAAAACTATATATTTTTTATACCTTTATAGTTGGTCCAAAAGTAACAGGATTTAATGAAGTTATGATGAATTTTACATGAGTAACAAAGAGAAATATTATAGGTTCATCTCATTCATATCTACCATTTATAAATTTATTTAAATCCCTTCAAAATGAGTTATTTTTAATAATAATTCTCATATGATCTTAAAAATTACTAATATTTATTCTATTGATAATAATAAATTATTTATTCTCATCCATGTTGTACAGACATGATTCTAGACCATTTTTTCTGTATCCAGATAATATACCATGCTTGAGAAATTCAACCATTATTTCTTCATTAATTCAAAATTCATTGAAAAATTATAATATGAAACTATATCATATTTATTTACACTATCATTCCATAAAAAATTAAATCATCAATTAGTGGTTTCAAATAAAAATCAATATTCTCCATCAGATGTCTTGGAATTAACAACACAATATATTTATATGGTTTATTCATCAACATATAAGGACATATGTTGTACAGAGTTAAAAAATTGGACAACAATAATATTTATTATCATAAGAAAAAAATAGAAAAAATAGTAGAAAGTCTTAATTGAATGATATGAGGTTCAGAATCAAAAGAAAGATTAATCAAATCAATTTATTTTCATAAGTCGCTATCCCATGGATTATTTAGTCTTTTTTATGATGTAAATACTTTTTTTATTTTATGTCATCAATGTAGTTGTGTAGTGGGACACAAATAGACACGTTAAATTGGTTGTAATTGGAAAATACATCAACAGTTTCCGAGGAAATATATACATTCCCTGTTTTTCCTCTTTATACCTTGATTCTCCACATGATGGAAAATTAAATAATGATTCATAATCATTATAATATATTATGTAGTCATTTGAACACAGATGGATCTTCTAATAACTAAGACCCAAATCATGAACCAAAGTACTACATTCATATAATATGTTAGGTCATGTATTTCTGTCTGGAAATAATTATATAAATAAAGAAATTATTTCTTCTAAAAACTTACTTGACATCCACAAATCTGATTTAACAGTAATAAATTTTGAAATAGATCCATCTGTTCTTATATAGAATCCCTAGTATAATTCCTCCTCAGTATATTTAAGAAATTATAAAATTGTGATAGTTCTAATTCAGGATTTGGAATATCATTGTGAGTTGTTTTTTCCTGAATAGATGGACCAGTAGACACATGTACTAAATTCTAAAATAATGGATGTGAAATTTTGAAAAAAATTATTTTCTGTTGAATTTCGTTCTCCATGTTGATACAAAAAACATAATCTTTTCTAAAACCAAAATTTAGTAGGTGAATAATAACATTTTCAAACGTTTCAAAACCCCTAAGATCACATTTCTAACATAGAAATTTAATTATTCTTTCATTAACAAATTTTGAATGCGATGATGAAAATGATATAAATGTTTCAACACCCTAAATCTATAAAGGATTTATCCATAATTTGTTTGCATTTTTGAGATGAATTATCCAATCATGATCACATAATAGAGAATGGTTTTTTACTTTTTGTGTCTACAGTTATCTAAAAAACAATAGAAAATAATAATTATTACTCATTGTGACTAATTAAATATTATTAATTTATTTTAATTATGAATAATTATGACTACTTTTCACAAATTCTTACTGTTTTTAATAATTATTACTAATTATTACAAATTTTTATTAGTTAATAATAATTATTTATTTATTATAACAACATTTTTAATTAATATTTTTAATATTTAATAACTTTTTGTATATTTTTTTACATGTTATGAAAAATCCCCATTATTTTTACTAATATTTAAAAATTATTGATAATACTACTCATTTTTATCAAGGCATGATAATATTACTAATTATTGTTAACATTTACTAATTATTACTCACATTGGCTGATTATTTCTTAATTATTACAAATTATTTTATAATTATTAATAATTTAAGTAGTTATTATAAAATGTTCACTAATTTTCACTAATTTTTAATAATTATTGATGTTTCATAAATTTTATTTCAATTTATCAAAAATTGACATAAATAATGAATATTTACAAATTATTAATAATATTTATTAATTAATACTACCATTTAATAATTATTATTAAAATTGACATAATCTTTATTAATTATTACATATTAATAAATTATTATTACTATATTTTTACAACTTATTGTCAATTTTTAATAAGTGTTATTATTTTTTATATTTTTTTAAAAGGTATTATAAAATTTTTACTAATTATTAATAACTATGTTTTCAAATATTACTTATTTTAATAGTTTTTAGTATTATATATGTATATAGTTAATAAATTATTATAAATTATCATAATTTACTAATATAATAGTGGATGGGTGAGTCTTTTTAGAATATTACGACAATGTTGATTTTTTGAAGGAAATCGAACTGAGGTATATAGTTATTCTACTAGGCACCATGTCGTCCCTTCATATGGATTCTCTAGCCAATATCTGTTATATGCGGTTGAAGTAAGTGTGTGCTCGCTCCCCTCTTTCAGAGAATCAACTACAGGTCGGATTGTCAAAAAGGGTGCATTGGCTCTCATTTAAGCTTGTTCAGAGGCTATCTAAAAAAGGTTAGATATGGGATAAAGCTATCTTATTGTGAGAATTACACTCTCTGAAGTTAAAATTGGTGTCGTCTTGATTATTTAATACTTAGGGTTTCTCAAAAATGATGGTTTTTGGATTGGTGGTGTGTGTCAATAGTCGTGGATTATTTTATTTTTTCCATGGGCTGAACAAAGGGAGAACAAATGGAATTTTGGTTCTTCTTATTTTAAACCTAGTTCACCTCATTTTCAGAAATGTATTTTGGATTTCAACTTTTCAAATGTTAGGAATTATTTTTTATAAGTTTGGATTAGGATCCACTAGCTCAACTTGATCCTATGGAACCCAAATATCCTAACCAACATTTTCTTATATATTGGAGTTCTAATTAATCTTGATAGGATGATGGATCATTTTAGATTCAGTAATTTTTACATAATGTTGGAAGAGTTGGATCTCAAAGCCATACTCATTAAGAAGGTAATTAATTTCACTCCTGGTGATGATATTCACTTTCATGTGGAGAAAGAGAAGTTCCCCCATACTCTGTGGAGTGTAATGTGGTTGGACACTCTAATGAAGTATTTTGAAGAAAATTAAATCATGTGATATTAAATTTTAAAGGAAACTTATCTAAGGACTATAGGATAAAGACCCTTTGAAAGTTTTTTATGGAAGGTGGATCAGAATAGGATAATGTGAATGAATAGGGAATGCATGGGCTCACGTCTTCTCCCCCTATGGGTATTCTTCCTATTGCAAGGCTATCTCATGGTTTTGTCATGGATTTTCTAAACTTGATAATTGTGGTTGGGACTCAAGATAATCCTCATGAAATGGAGACCACCATTCCTCAAATATTATGAATTATGGATGGGGGGAGTAAGGTTTTTTTATTTCTATAAATATCTCTAATAGTTCATGGGCTGACCTCATTTCATATAAGTACACCTCTCATGTTGTTTTTTTTCTGAGGATGGTCCCGATGAGGATGAATATGGATCAGATGATCAAGAATTTCAATCACAAAGAGTTATTCACATCTAATTATGGAATGAGTGGAACGTTGTTTTATTAAGGAATCAAAAAGGAAGATTTAAGATGGTTGTAGTTATTCCACCAAAGTTGTCCAAAGACAGGTTTGGTCCTTTCTCTCAAAATAGTGATCCTATAATGTTGATATCCATGGGAAGTGAAGTAGAACATAGTTTTTTGACTCTTCTACACTAGTGGAATAGAATGATAGAGCTTCAAGGGTTTCTAGTGGTCAACTAAGGGCTTGGTCTGGTGGAATCCTTCCCACTCCTACAAATATGATACAGGTTTCCCCTTGAAAATATGCTTCTTATATTGATCATAACTCTAAAAAAAATTCATTGACTCCAGGAAGCCATAATGTTAAGAATAGAGGGCTGGAATTGGTTTATATTGGCCTTGGTGTTGTATCTACGTTCAAGGAAGTGGCTAGGTATGATCATGTTTTTATGGTGTATTTACCTAAAGATGAACATAATGTACAAAATATATGTGAATTAGTGGAGGTAGTTCATATTGAAAATTGTCCATTTACAGTGGATAAATAGGTATTGGTGACACCCAACCCTTGATTCGCACAATAGGATCCTCTTTTTCCAACCACGACTAATATCCATTTGGCCAGTCCATTGGTTTGGACATCAGATAGATTCCCTCAAGAACTCACAATGGTCCAAGTTGTTTGCACATATTCGGATGTCATAAGATCTTCCAAGTAAGTACACAACCAGATTAGAGTTAATATTCACACACCTAATCCTTTTTGTACTCCATTCCACCAAGAGTAGTGAGGTGGATAGAAATAGATGTGTTGGGGATTTTAAATTAGAATAAATTATTTCTCATTCAAATGATGAATATTTTGATGATAGTGGGGGGTCATGGTAGTGCATTAAGTCTTGGAGAATGGGTAGACATCCTCATGGTCGGTGTGGTTGAGTTACATATCATAGTATGAGAACTCTCTCTCATGTGGTGTGAATTATTTTTATTATATATGGATCTAGATGTTTCCCCATAATCCGGTGACCTTGATATCTAGCCACTTTTGGATAGTTTTCATTACAAAAAATATATTTAAGTTTCTTTCCTAATGAGGGAAGGTTTTTTTCTTACCTGACCATCTATATTCTTATTCTATTTGTCACATTCAATTACGGGTCTTTGACCCTATCCCTTACAAAAAAATAATTAACTAATAATTACAAATATTTTGAAATTATTTATTAATTATTAAAAGTAATTTCATAAATAATAATATTTTTAAAATTATTACTAAATTTTTATCAAATATTGTGAATTTTTATTAATTGTTATTATTTTTTTTATTTATACATGTCATTGAAAATATTTTACAAATTATTTCATATATTTATTATCAAGAACTAATTGTTTATTAATTATAAATAAAATATTGAAAAATATTACTAATAAATAATAAGTAATATGAAACACGAAAAAAGATTAAATACCATAACATTACTAATCAAATGTTATTGAATAATGACATGTGACATTAAAATAATTAATACACTCAATAATCATGAACATGTAGATAAAATATTACATATATATCTTTTTTTAATATGTAAAACATAAAAAATTCATATAAGTAAAAATATTAATCAACCATGTGGTCTCACCACTTTCAAAGGATATAATAATATATTTATAATTATTTACAACTCAAAATATATCCATGATCAAATATAAAAAATAATAATATAAGGCATAAATAAATTTTAATGTGAAACAGACGGTTGGGGTTGGGATGACCAAGACCACATTGGATTGGGGTAATACGGGATTGGGATCGTGGGGGGTTGAGGTCGCAAAATCCCACATGCTAAACATGTTGATTTATCAATCCCACCCCACCCATAATGGATATAGGAAGGCCCGCGAGCAACCTAAATTATTTTTTATTATTATATGCAAATATTTTGAATTATTAATAAACTGAAAACCTTATGATGTATTGATATATATAAATATATATGATAAAATAATCGGGGTGTATTATTATTCTATATAAAATGATTTGATTAAATAAAAATAAAATTTAAATGATTATTTTTTATGTTTTGATGTTGAAAAAAACATGTGTTGTAGTAGCATAAGAGGATGTACATCATGTAATTAAATGAAATCACTGATTATAATTAAAAGAAAAACATGAATTATGATTAAAAATTTATTTTTTATCATGGAAAAAAGAATAGAAAAACCATATATTTAAAAAAAACATGACTTATGATTGTAATGGAAAAAGTGTATTGTAATTTGAAAAAAAATAAAGCTATAATTTTATCGATGTAATTTTTTAATTGCTGATGTTGGTTTTTTATGAAATAAATATTATTTGTTTTAAATAAATTAAATTTTATTGAAATCTATATAGAAGGGGTGGTATCAAAAAAATAATTTTTAAAATTGCATAACAAATATATAATGATTCGCATATGAAACATTTTTTTTGAATAATGACCAGTCAAAAGGGAATCATGGGGAATATATATATATATATCTGTGTCTATGTGTGTGTGTGTGTGATTATATATACATATACTTAAAACTAATGAAACACTTAAGTAAAAAAGTAATGTTAAAAGAGAGAGTTTCCAACTAAACAGAGTTATTGGAATGTTGGTAGGTTCATGTGCATCGGGAGTCAGTGGGGAGGCAAGATGAAAAAATAGAAACTACCCTTTAAAATAATTCTCAAAATTCATATTTTGATTTAAAATATCTATTAAACTTAAATTGAACATATATGAACACCCAAATAGGAAAATATCTTAAATCTAATGGTCAAACATTGTGAAAATAACCTAAAACCAAGAGAAATGAACCTGTTCAGAACACAAACATGTCTTATATGATGGTAGACACCCAAAGAGAGAATAATAAACTATATGTACCTCTAAAAATCAAATAAACTCATAAAATGGGGTAAATGTCTTAACCTAGGGTTTGATAAAACAAATTCATTTGTGAGGGATGGATAACTAAGAAAAATAAGGGAGGAGGAGAGTGGGAGAGTCTTTACCTGAGAGATTAAAACCTAAATCTGCAAAAAAACAATTAGCCATGGAAAATGATTTGGGTTGGGTCATTCGACCAGGATGAACGAAGATATGTCACTATAGGTAAAGGGGAAAATGGACCGAAGAGTATGGGAGGTGAAAATGGTTTTTTTGGTTTGTAAATTTAAGATTTTGTGATGGGATTTCCGTCATGAAAAATAAATTTCAGGAAACATTTTTTGATGGGTCATGGTATTCATCTCTAAAAATAATTTTACAGATACCATTTTGTAATAGATAACATTATCTGTAACTATTAATCTTTTCGTGAAGGGGTAATAGAAAAAGAAAATATTTTCCATTACAATTACCCATAAGAAATATGGGTTTTTACGATGTAAGATATTATCCAAACAAAAATATAGGTATTCATAATTATTTGTGATGATTTTCTATCTATCGTGAATAACCCACTGAAAATTTATACTTTTTGAGTAGTTCAAGTGAAGGGATCGACACATCCGGTAGGTAGTGCGGGGAGTAAGTACTAGGTGGGTGACCTCAATTTGAGGGATAGGCATGTTGACACTTATTATCTTCCCTCCCATCCCCTTAGACCACTAATGTAGGATGGAGGGATGCCATGCCACATGACTATCTTAACATGAGACCATTTTTAAGATGTAAATCAACAGGTTTGTGATGAATGCTTGGGACACATGGGAATCACTATGGTGGATGAATAAAAATAGAGATGAGTGAGTTGGCAGCCAAAATCTTGTCCTCCTCCCATAATATAGTAGAGGGTTTCCCTACCATGATGAGTTAGGCCAGCATGATTCAATAGATCATAGATAGCGGTGATTAAACCATCACATTGGGATCATAATGAGATTATTACTGATGGGATGCAGCATGACATTAGAATTGTAACATGGAATGATATAGAATGCTCACTGAGGTCCATATATCCATGTATTGGTTTTATGTCTCTCATACTTTGGGCCATGTTATATTAGGCCTATTGGCAGTTGGGTCTTCAGGTCGTGTAAGAGATATATCTCAATCTAATTAAAATTAGGGATTTCATTCAAAATAAAAAAGGGGGATCGACCCCAAAATGATAAAAAAATATAATTTAATGCTAAAAAAATGTAACATATCCAAAACGGAATAAACAAAATCATATTATCTTTAATCTCTAAGAAAACATTCAACAATTCATTTTTGATGTGTTGGAATCGACCACACATCAATCTGAAAGAAAATGTGAACATAATAGAGAGTAAATTGAAGGATTCAGATGTTATTAAAGGGTAAATTGAAGTTTTCTTAAGTTATTGAAGGGTGAGTTGAAGATATTTTATGTTATGGAAGGGTAACTGGATGATTTATTATGTTTATGAATGTTAATGTTTAGATTCCATAAGTTGATGAAGGGTAAATTAAGATTCATTGTGATGTTAAAGGGTGACATGGAGATTTTTTATAGAGATGAAGGTTAACTCTATATTTTTTTATTTTACTGAATAATAACATGAATATTTATTGAGTTAATGAAGGGTAACATTATGTTTTTTTAAATTTATAGAAGGGTGAATTGATGTTTTATTATGTTATTGAAGGGTAAATCAAAATTTTATTATATTATTGAATGGTAACATGAGGATTTCTTATGTTTCTGAAGGGTAAATTGAATTTTTCTTAAGATATTGAAGGATAACTCGAAGATTTATTATGTTCTTAAAGGATGACTCAAAATAATTAATTTACTGAAGGGTAACTTGAATATTTCATAAGCAACTGAAGGGTGACATCACATTTTCTTATGTTACTAAAGGATAACATGAAGTTTCTTAATTTATTAAAGGGAAAATAAAAATTTTGATAAGTTACATAGGATTAACGTATGGATTTATTATGTTTTTAAAGGTTAAATTAAAATTTTATAAAGTAACTAGATGGTAACAAATTTTTTTCTAAATTTACTAAATGGAAAATCAAAATTATATTAAGTTACATAAGGGTAACTTGATGATTTAATAAATTACTGAAGGGTAACTGAAATAATTCTTCTGTTACTTAAGGGTAAATTTAAATTTTCCTAATATAATGAAGTTTAACATAATTATTTCTTAATTTACTGAATTTATACTAAAAAGTTTCTTAAGTTAATGATGGATAACATGAAATTTTCTTATGTTACTAAAGCGTAAATTGAAATTTCATTAAGTTACTGAAGGGTAACTTCGATTTTTCATAGGTTACAATTGGATTACTCAAAAAAATTATGTTACTGAAGGGAAAGATAAATTCAGATACCAATCATATAATTTCACTAAGGCTTGGGTACAAGACTCAGGGATCATGCTTATATGATCATGAGATGCCTCTAAGGTTAAAGGAATTGTGATCAGGTAATGATTAGGCATCAAAAGGTCCAACTGAGAATTTTTTAGAACAATCACCGTCTTCATTTTATGGTTAATAAAAAAATTATAAGGAAAACTATTGTGATATTAATTGTATCCCTAGATAGATGATTCATCTTCTCATTAACAATACTGCATCTATTTTTACGGGTTAACTTGAAGTGATTTTTTCACAATCTCTGTCATTTTAGTTATAAAAATGTGTCACATGGACAAAGCATAGAAACCTAGCAAGGATTGTGATGATAATTTTGGAAAATTACCTATAATAAATTTTTCAAATGTAGGGTTCAACAACACAGAAATCCAACACATGATATGGGGACTATAACTTAAAGTGTTTGTTTCATAGTGAAAGTTTCATTTTAGCATAAAATGCAAGTCAAAAATTCAAAACATACAATAAAAAATCATATTTTGATGATAAATCAGAACAATAATCCATATTTTATGTGTTATATTTTCGAATTGACCTCACGTCAATCTAAAATATGGTATGACCAATGTGACATAAAATGATTGTTTTCAATTTAAAAGAGTCATTTTAGTATAAAATGCATGTCACATGTCTAAAATAATAAAATGGGATTGTATTTATTTTAAAATAATGAAACTATCCATATTTTTTTGATGTGTAGTAATTACCCATGTGTCAATATGACACACGATGTGGTCGTCATGACTCATAGTGTGGGTTTCCAAATGTCATTTTACAATAAAACACATGTCACATAACCAAAATTGATAAAATGAGTTCGGATTATATCAGAAAATTAGGAAAATGATTCATAATTTTTTTGGAATTTAATAATCAACTACACAATAATCCAACACACTATGTGGTTATTATGACTCTATGTTCATGATTTCGATATGAACGTTTCATTTTAGTTGAAAATATGTATCACATTATCAAAACCAATAAATAAATCATTTATTTAAAATAAAATTAGGGAATTAAATCATAATTCAATTTATATGTTTAGGAATAAACCACATGTGACACTCCAAGATTCCATCGTATGTTTCCCTTTGAATAATGCAATAGCATGCATTGTACGCAACTTCGAGATTCTAACACACCGCGACCAATCAAACTAGCCGTTATGAACAGTAATACCCATTTTTTGAAATTTTATAAATTTTATATTTCAAAATGGACTTCATTTTTGGATTCTAAATATTGAAATTATCCTAGGGTGAATTTTTTGTATTTTTCTGAAAACTTTAAATTTTTGATGAATAACGAAAAACACTGAGTTATTGGTTATAACCAAATTATTATTTAAATAAGTATTTATTTTATTTAAATTTATTTTAGGTCAAAATAGATACATAATACCTATATATGTTCAATGTAATTCATTGGAGTCAATTTATATTAATTTTATATATATAAAAATTTTATTGAACTATTTACCGTCTTTTACTCACCTCCTAGGAGCTTTTGCAAAATTGCATTAAACTTAGTTTTACCACTTCTATTAGTTGAATTTAAAAAATCCATGAGACACAGTTGATATCAATAAGTGAAATGTGGTTCAATGAGATGAAAATAATTTTTTGGGAATAGTAACTTTTTACTTTTATTTACCACGGATAAAAGTAGAAAGTGCAATTAAATGTAAAAATGATATTAATTTTACCCTAACACATTTCCTAATTCTATTGGATAAGTTTATCTCAAACAAAAACAACCTTAGGAATAAAATATGATCATTTAGGACCACTTTTATTAGATTAGGACACTAATTATTATTTAATTCAAAGAAGAGTTAATAGAGTTAAAATAAAAGTTTAATAAATAAAACACATTTAATATAAGGTTATAAATAAGATAAATTCGATTATAAATATTAATTAGAAAGACAATAAAATTTCCTACATAATGGTATTTTATTTATAATTTTTAGAAATTAAATATTTTAATTTATTCTTAACACAATGATGATGCAGAAATTACTGTATTAATGAATGATTAAAATAATTGATATTATAAATATCAAAATAATTGTAATTTGAGACTTTTTATGAATTTAAATAATTTTCTTGGTTAATATGACATTTTAGGGTTGGTAAGATGAATTTTATTCGAATTAATAATGTTGTTTTTAATTTATCAAAAAAATACCAAATAGTGTCAAAATTCACATAAAAGATTTTTTTGAAACAAATATTATATTATTAATCGATATTATATTCCTAAAAATCTAAGTTTCGGCCAAAAGACTTATATAATGATAGGTGTATCATTAATGAACCACTTGGAGTTCACTTGGATGGATATCATAATTTTATTAACAATATAATATAAAAATGCAAAGAGACATGGTAAATGTCAAACTAATTAACAAAGAGTTAAATTTAAAAGATAAGGTTAATATAGTGACCAAAAACTGTCTAAAACCTATTGGAGGAGTGGGTTTCGACCCATACCCACCTTATAATCGAAATAAATCAGTTTTTATCCATTAGAAACTGAAAATGAATTTATTATAAAATAATATTTCTATCTTTTCCTAAGGTGCCCCGCACCCCTCTTATAAATGGTCATTCCCCCTTATCTCAAATTCATACCTCCAAAGCCATTTGACTCAGCTAACCCCTACCCAAATATCATCTAAACAAACCTCACTTCATCCTAGAGACCCTCCTTTAGTCATAAATCCAACCTAAGGAACCCTTTTGATCAAATAAAAAATAAGAACCCGATGAAGTGGTAAATATTTCATCACCTCTTTCAAGTTTCATTCTTCTTCCACTTCTCCTTTATTTGTTATTTCCAATATAAAATAATAAATCTAGTATCTTCTATATAATGTGATTTTATTATAAATATGGTACAACCATATTCAGTATTCTATCCATCCTTTGAATGACATGTCACCATACGTGCGTACGTACGACTTACCATCTTCACATCGTGGTGTAATTGTTATTCAATACATTATTATTTGGATGGGTATAATAATGAGTATAAATGATGTAAATAATAAATATAAAATTATAATGATTCTATATATATGATATACCATCAAATTATATACAATTATAATATCAGAATAATGATATTGCCGCTCGTGCGTACGTACGGATTACCGTCTCCACGAACGCGATGAGATTCACTCCCCATAGTATCCATTCAAGACTAATTTTCATTTGATGATTAAAAATAATGTTTAAAGACTTAATATAATTCTGAATATGAATAAGATACATCCAATCCATAACAAACATTACTTACATAACAAATCATATAAAGGAAAATGAATCGGTTAACACCCGAAACTACAATAATACTAAGATATTATAAACAAAGCAATGTTAAAAGATCATATATGATATCATATTAATGTATAAAATTCTTGAATAATTTAATAACAATTATTTCACCATTATATATGAGGTTAACCTACCCTATACCAAAGAAATGTACAAGGTAAGGGTTAATTCTACAATCTCTTCATTATCTGAGGTTGTTCATATGTAATTATCTACTGGGACCTCTTTATCATCCACATCCATGTTTCTTAAAAATTTATTTCAATTTTTTTTAATATTTAATAGACAATGGGTTAAAGTCATTTATAACCTTATTTGATCTTATACATTTTTGAAAGGAATCTTTCCGTCGTTTTCCAAACAAGGTACTTTTTGACATTTCGAAAAATTTAAGGTAAGAATGTTTTTTTAAATTATACGTTGGGTGCGGCTATTTTCCACCATTATATAATTGTCGAAGATTCCCTTACAAGCTTATAAGAATATTTACAAATAAATTTTTTCCTTTATAATTATGTGACTTTAAATGATTTCAAAATAAGAAAGATATATTTCTCTCAAGTAGTTTTGATTTCATCCATGTCAACATCCTTTGATGGATTTTAAACTTTTTTGAAGTTGATTTATTATGATACAAAACATCCATATTGTATTGAAGGTTTTGTGATATGTTATACTGTGTATGTGTTATTTTTTTATACCATTCATGGTTTATGGATAAATAATTGACATTTCATATGCTAGTTTTAATACGAATGTTTATGTTAGGTTTAAACCTTTTCATATGAGGAATGCATTGGACATTGTATGTAACGGGTGTAGCCCACTATAGCTTCTCTATGCATCAGTAGGTCTCAGGAGACAAACTAGTGTCTTGGCATAAGACCTTGACACAAACTTATTTGTAGTCTTCGCATAAGGCCTTGACTATGTGGTTATGAATGTTTAGCATTATGCATTCCTTTATTATGAAAGTTGTTAACTGGTATTGCATGTGATTATTCGACTAGTAGAATATCCCTGTGAGTAAGTAAATAGAATTATTTGATTTTATCTTTTCAATATTATGCTGAAGTTCAAGTTTAAAAGGCTTATGTTTTAGTCTTATACATTTCCTTGAAATTTTTATGCTTGTTTATGAAAGTTTCCGCTATATTGTTATCTTTACTGATCATTTGAGCTCACCCCTTTCTATGTTTTATTTTTTCCAGGATGTGAAGAAGTATATTATGATTGACCTTGAGTGATAGTCTAAGGGATAAGTGTGTTTAAAGGGGATAATATTTTGTTGTAGTTTTTCACTTTATGATTTAATGTAAGACTTATTAATGTATCTAGTGATTCCAAGGATACTAAACTAATCGGTCTTTCAAGATTTGATATTATGTGATCATGCCAATGGTACATAATAATGCACCAACTCTAGGCTTCTGAGGTCAGGGCACTACAGTTGGTATCAGAGGAAGTTTAGTAATAAACCATAGAATCTAGATTTAGATAAACTCTGATTAGAGCACAGAGCCCTAAGATAGACTTTGAAGATTAGTATAGGAGAAATTCCTAGAATTTTCATATTGTAGAGATTTTGTGAGTTTTCTGAGAAATACATCCCTGTCTGGATATGAGAAGGTAGAGGCGGCATTGGCATAGATGTACTAAGGGGCGAAACCCGAAAACACTGCATTGAGGTGGACTCGAACGGGAACTGGTGAACGACAACGGGCCTTGCTGCACTCTTGGTTATGACACTCCTGTGGGATATGCTTAGGATAATTCTCATTTTCATTAAAAACCATTATGAAGGGTTTATGAGTATATACTTACTCTAAGAAAACATATTTATGATTATGGAATATATCCAGAAACTGTTGAATTTATGTTTAGTGTTTTACAAGTATGGAATTATGTATTTCGATTCATAAACTAATATAGTTTATGACATTGTTTAGAAATGATTCCTAGTGGAAGGAATGAAAACCGTATCAATGCACGCACTCCATATAGGGATATCCCTCCTGCTCAAGATAATTATTGTGGAGTTTGTGATACAACTGTTGCTGATCAGCTTATCACTATACTAGGACAACTCACTCAGGTTATTAATAAAAACATTACCCATATAGATCACCCTATTCCATAATGTGGAGGATCAATGTTAGATCGCTTCATGAGAAAACTCCCACCAACATTCAATGGGAGTACAAATCCATTAGTAGCTTAGCTATGTATAAGTTTCTTAGAGAAAATATTTCATTCTTTGGGGAGTAGCGAAAAGGAAAAAGTTTTCATGGCAGTTTATCTCCTCATGAGAGATGCTGATCAATGGTGGTCATTGATTCAACATAAAAATGAAGATGAAGAAGTGTCAAGTATTGAATGGAGGGAGTTTAAAGAGGTTTTCTTAGAAAAATACTCTCCTCATGACCACTGAGCAGATATAGAAAGACAATTTCTGAGTCTGAGGCAAAAGGACGATGAGAACGGTGCAATGTATGAGTCTAACATTACAAGGTTAGCAAGGCATGCAGCTGATTATATACATAACCCAAGAAGTAAGATTGATTATTTATTTTATGGGTTAAAACCGTTTCTCCATCGAGCATTAATATCACAATCTTTCTCAACGTATGAAGATATAGTATCATGTGCTATCAAGACAGAAAAGGAAATCTCTAAATCTTATGACAATAAAGTAAAGCAAGAGAAGAAGAGAATGGTGGAGAAAGAAATAGATAAAGGGAAAAAGAGAAAAAATGTTTTTCCATTATGTGATAATTTTGGGAAGAAACACCCTGGTACTTGCCTAAAAGGAATGGGAGTTTGTTACAAATGTGGAGAAAAAGGTCACCAGGATCGGGATTGTAAGGGAAAGAAAGAGGCTGTCAATGTTGAATGCTACAATTGTAGAGAAATGGGGCATTTATCAAAGGAGTATCCTAAGAATCAGGGAAACTTACCTCAGAAAAGGACAAGGGATCAAGGCCAAGCTTATGCTGTTACTATAGTTGAAGTTGAATAATTAATGTATTTGTGTTTTTTGAGTCAAGGATTATATTCTTCTTATAAGAATAATGTGATATATATAAGGATTATACTACCGTACTTGTTGTTTTCATTAAGGTTTTAATATGACTAAGGTAATCATATATTCATTATGTGACAATAATAGAAACTTTACTTTATTAGGGGAATCTGATGTTAAAATTGATTTTGGAATTTAGATACCTTTTACAAAGAGTCTGGACAGAGGTAATTGGATAACTATAATGTTTGGAATGTATTAAGTTGAACTTTGGATAGTATTGTTTAATATTAAAACATTTATTATGATTATTTTTGGAATATTATGATACTATTTTTTTAGGAAAAGGGAAACCTACAGGTCGAGCGATAACCCGTTGCATCAGAAAAAGATACCGGAATCAAACCTAAAACCATAGTGCGATAGGACTTTATTACCTACCACTAGACTACAAGAAGTCCATGGTTATTAAAGAATATTTTCCTTCATTTTAATGGTGTCTGTTAATATTTGGAACTGTATACGATTAGGATAAATATAATATTTTTGAGTTCTATTATCTTTTGGAGTGAAAGATGAGTTTGTGGTAGAAATTAGTTGAAGGATGAAACTCTACTTGTCAAGTATATATGTATATATATATAATTCTCTTATTCTTTGAATAAATTAATTCTTATACATTAGTTAAGGGATATTAAAACAAAAAATGTGTTATCCTAATACTTTATGTTTCGTTGAACTGATGATATTTTAAATCATCATAGATTGATGGCATTGAGCCCCTCAATTTTACACTTGTTTGTGATTGATGACTTCAATCACTCCCTATAAATATTTACGTTTTCCTCTAATTACGTATCTATAATTACCACTAATGTTATCGTATTCGAAACCCTAATTTGGTGGTGACATTCTCATTTCCCGTTCCCTATTATTAAAACTAAATTTTATTAACCCTAATTCTGATATGGGTTTTCCACAAAGGTTTTTTCTATTTTCAGCCTTTTATTTTTGAAGAACAATATCAAATTGTGAGGATGAAATTTATTAAAGAAGGGGAGAATGTAACACTCCAAGATTCCATGATATGTTTTGCTTTTAATAATGCAATATCTTGCATTGTACGCAACTTCGAGATTCTAACACGATACGACCAATCAAACTAGCCATTATGAATTGTAATACACACTTTTTAAATTTTATAAATTTTATCATTGTAAATAGACTTCAATTTTGGATTTGGAATATAGAAATTATCCTATGGTGAATTTTTGGTATTTTTCTGAAAACATTCAATTTTTGAGGAATAGTGAAAAACACTTAGTTATTGGTTAAAACCGAATTTTTATTTAAATAATTATTTAGTTTATTTACATTTATTTTAGGTATAAATAGATACATAATACCTATATAAGTTCAATTTATTTCATTGGAATCAATTTATATTAATTTTAGATATATAATAATTTTATTGATCATTTTATCATCTTTTACTCACCTCCTAAGAGCTTCTGCAAAATTGCATAAAACTAAATTTTACCGCTTCGGTGTGTTTAATTTTGAAAATTAGAGACACACGGTTGATATCAATAAGTAAAATGTGGTTCAATGAGATGGAAATAATTTTTGGTGAATAGTAAGTTTTGACTTTTATTTACCACGGTTAAAAGTAAATAGGGTAATTAAAGGTAAAAATGATATTATTTTTACCCTAACACATGTCCTAATTCTATTGGATAAGTTTATATCGACCAAAAACAACCTTATCAATAAAATATGATCATTTAGGACCACTTTGATTAGATTAGGACATTTATTATTATTTAATTCAAATAAGAGTTAAAAGAGTTAAAATCAATGTTTAATAAATAAAACATTTTTAATATAGGGTTATACATAAGATAAATTAGATTATAAATATTAATTAGAAATATAAAAATATTTCCTACATAATGGTATTCTATTTATTATTGATAGACATTAAATAATTTAATTTATTTATGACATAATGATGATGCAGTAATTACCGTATTAATGAATGATTAAAATAACTAATATTATAAATATCCAAATAAATGTAATTTGAGACATTTTATGAATTAAACTTATTTTCTAGGTTAATATGACATTTTAGGGTTTGTGAGATAAATTTTATTCAAAGTAATAATTATGTTATGAATTTAGCAAAAAGAAAATACCAAATAGTGTCAAAATTGAAATAAAAGAGTTTTTAAAACAAATATTATATTATTAATTGATATTCTATTCCTAAAAACTAAGGTTTAGGCCAAAAGAATTATATAATGATAGTTGTATCCTTAATGAACCCCTTGGGGTTCTCTTGGATGTATATAGTGTGTTTATTAAACATATAATATAAAAATACAAAGAGACATAGTAAATGTCAAACTAATTAAATAAGAGTTAAATTTAAAAGATAATGTTAATATAGTAACACAAACCTATCTAAAACCTATTGGTTGAGTGGTTTTCGACCCATAATCACCTTATCCTCGAAATAAATCATTTTGTGCGATTAGAAACCAAAAATGATTTTATTATAAAATAATGTTTCTAGCTTTTCCTAAGGTGTCTCTCACCCATCTTATAAAAGGGCACTCCCACTTCTATCAAATTCATACCTTCAAAGCATTTTGGCTCGGCCAAACCCTGCCCGAATAACATCTCAACTTCCTTATATTCATCATAGAGGCCATCCTTTAGTTAGAAAGTCATCCTACAGATCCGTTTTGATCTAATCAAAAGGAAGAACCCGAAGAAGAGGTAAATATTTCATCACCTATTTCAAGTTCATTTCTTCTTCCACTTCTTATATATTTGTTATTTCCATTTTAAAATAATAAATCCTGTATATTATATATGTTGTGATGTTATTATAAATATGGTATAACCATATTCAGTATTCAATCCATCCTTTGAATAACATGTCACCATACGTGTGTACATACGACTTACCATCTTCAAGTCGTGGTGTAATTGTTATTCAATACATTATTATTTGGATGGGTATAATAATGAGTATAAATGATGTAAATAATAAATAGAAAATTATAATTATTCTGTATATATGATATAACATCCTATTATATATGATTTTAATATCAAAAAAATGATATTCTCGCTCGTGCGTACGTACGGATTACCGTCTCCACGAGCGCGATGAGATTCATTCCCCATTGTATTCATTCAAGACTAATTTTCATTTAATGATTAAAAATAATTTTTAAAGACTTAACATCATTCTGAATATGAATAATATACATCCTATCCATAAGAATCATTACTTACATAATAAAGAATATAAATGAAAATGAATCAGTTAACACCCAAAATGACGATAATACATAGATATTATTAACAAAGCAATGTTAAAAGATCATATATGATATCATATTAATGTATATGATTCTTATATAATTTAATAACAATGATTTAACCATTATACAAGAGTTTAAACTACCCTCAACCTAGGAAAATTACATGTTAAGGGTTAATTCTACAATCTCTTCATTATCCGAGGTTGTTATGTAATTATCTACTCAGACCTCTTTATCATCCACATCAGTGTTTCTTAAAAATACATTTCAAAACATTTTTTCTATTTAATAGACAATGGGTTAAAGTCATTTATACCCTTATTTGACCGTATACGTTTTTGAAAGTAATCTTTCTGTCGTTTTCCAAACAAGGTACTTTTTGACCTTTCGACAAATTTATGGTAAGAATGTTTTTTTATCTTATACGACGGGTGCAGCTATTTTCCGCCGTTATAAAATGGTCGAAGCTTCCCTTACAAGATTATATGAATATTTCCAAAATAAATGGTTTCTTTTATAATTAATTTACTTTAAATGATTTCAAAAAAAATAAAGAAATATTGCTCTCAAGTAGTTTTGATTTCATCCATGTCAACATCCTTTGATTGATTTTAAGCTTATTTGAAGTTGATTTGTTATGATACAAAACTTCCATATTGTATTGAAGGTTTTGTGATATGTTTGACTGTGGATGTGTTCTTTTTTTATACCATTCATGGTTTTTGGATAAAGTATCACTAGTAAAAACATGACCTTTAGCGACCGCCAAAATCCGTCGCTAAATGTCTATAGCGGCCACCTAGAATCCGCCAAACGGCGGCCGCTTTTGGCCCGTCGTTGTTGCTATCAGCGACCACCCTTATGTGGACACTGTAGGAAGACTGGAATGGGCTACAGAGGCCGCCAAATGGTGGCCGCTATTGCCCAGACCTACAACGGCTGCCAAAAGGAGGCCGCTACAGCCGACGATGGAATCACCTACAGCAGCCTCCGAAAGGCGGCCGCTGTATGCTGGCCCTATAGCTGCCGCCAAATGGCAGCCTCTATAGGTTTGTAATTTTTTTTAAAGAACTTCAATAATACAATAAAATCTACCCACATAAATCACAACATTTATCTTCCAAGATCCACATCCAACATCAAATATAACTGCATAATAAAATTTAATAACAAAATTAGTACCAGATAAAACCTATAAAATATTAATTGAAACAAATAAACATATTTCAATTCAAACTTACTGTAACAGATCGAAAGTATTTTATTTTCAAAATAAATTCATAATTTTGATTACCATTTTAAAATTTTAAAATAATTAATTCAATGGTTCTAATTAGATTATTTCCCTATGATTTCAGGTCAATCTGATGTCATCCTATATTAATTTGACCATTAAATGCCCGTTTTGGCCATTTATGACACCAGAAATGCATTCTTGGTCACCATAGGAATAGGACACCTCCGATGGACGTGCCGTCTGCACGACCACTTCACAATTCACTCACCCATTGTTTTCGTCTTATTTCAGGCCATTCCGACATCGTTAGGCCCGTTTGGACCCCCCCCCCCCCCAATGCACGTTTATGAAGCACGCCCAACACTTAAACAAACGCATATTGAGACATACCGCGTAAACCGCACGTCCTATTGATGTGATGGCTACGCGAACAATTTAAAATTCACTCACCCATTATTGTCATCTAATTTCAGTCTATTCTGACATAGTTCGGCCCGTTTCCCCCCCCCCCCCATGCGCGTTTATGAAGCGCGCCCAACACTTAAAAACACATATTGAGCCGTACCACACAAACCCCACATCCGATTGATGTACCGTCTCCTATTACGCATCAAGAATAATAATTATATTTTTTCCCTGTGATTTCAGGTCAATCTGATGTCGTCCACTTTGAATTTGACCGTTAAACGTCCCTTTTGGCCGTTTATGACACCAAAACTGTGTTCTCGGTCACCCCGGGCACACGGCATGTCTGATTGATGTACCGTCTATGTGACCAATTTACAATTCACTCACCTGTTGTTTTCATCTGATTTCAGGCCTTTCCGACATCATTCGGCCCATTTTGACCCCCCCACGAGCGTTTTTGAAGCGCGCCCAACACTTCAAAAATGCATATTGAGCTGTACCACGCATACCGCATGTCCGATTGACGTGTTGTCTCCTATTACAGGTCTAGAATAATAATTATATTGTTTCCCTATGATTTCAGGTCAATTCGATGTCGTTCGGTATTAATTTGACCATTAAATGCCCGTTTTGGCCGTTTATGACACCATAACTGTGTTCTCGGTTACAGTGGGAACACGACATGTCCGGTTAATGTTTCATATGTGCGACCAATTCAAAATTCACTCACCAGTTTTTTTCGTCTGATTTCAGGCCATTATGACATCGTTCGGCCCATTTTGACCCCCCACGCGCGTTTATGAAGCATGCCCAACACTTAAAAAATGTATATTGAGTCGTACCGCGTAATCCACATGTATGATTGACGTGTCGTCTCCTATTACACATCACGAATAATAGTTATATTTTTTCCCTATGATTTTAGGACAATCTGATGTCATCCACTATGAATTTCACTGTTAAATGGCTGTTTTGGCCGTTTTTGACACTAGAAATTTGTTCTCGGTCATCGTCGGCACACAGCATGTGAAATTGACATGCTGTTTACGCGACCAATTAAAAATTCTCTCACTCGTTGTTTTCGTTTGATTTCAGTCCATTCTGACATCGTTCAGCCCGTTTTGACCCCCACACACGCGTTTATGAAGCGCACCAGACACTTTAAAAACGGATATTGAGTCGTACTGTGCAAACTGCACGTCCGATTGAGGTGTCATCTCCTCGTACACATCACGAATAATAATTATATTGTTTACCTATGATTTCAGGTCAATCTAATGTCGTTATCTATGAAGTTGACCGTTAAATGCCCATTTTGGCTATTTTTGACACTAGAACTGCGTTCTCGGTCACAGCGGGCACACGACATGTTCGATTGATGTGCCATCTGTGCGACCAATTCAAAATTCACTTAGCATTTTTTCTTGTCTGATTTCAGCCCATTCTGACATTGTTCGGACCATTTTGACCCCCCCCCCCCCCACGCACATTTATGAAACACACACAACACTTAAAAAATTCATATTGAGATGTACCGTGAAAAATGCATGTCCGATTGATGTTCTGTCTCCTCGTACATGTCACGAATAATAGTTATGTTGTTTCGTTGTGATTTTAGGTCAATATGATGTTTTCCGCTATTAATTTGACCGTTAAATGCCCTTTTTGGCTGTTTATGACACCATAACTGCGTTCTCGGCCACCACGGGTACACGGCACGTCCGATTGACATGCCGTCTACGTGACTAATTCACAATTAACTCACCAGTTGTTGTCGTCTGATAACAGGTCATTCTGACATCGTTTGGCCCATTTTGACCCCCCATGCGCATTTGTGAAGCGCGTCCAACACTTAAAAACGCATATTGGGACGTACCACGCAAACCGCACAACCGATTGACATGTCGTATCCTCTTACAGGTCAAGAATAATAATTATATTATTTACCTGTGATTTCAGGTCAATCTGATGGCATCCGCTATGAATTTGACCGTTAAATGCCTGTTTTGGCCATTTATGACACCAGAACTGCGTTCTCGGTCACCGCGGGCACACAACACTTTTTATTGACGTTCCATCTGCGCGACCAATTCACAATTAACTCACCCATTTTTTCTTCTGGTTTCAGGCCATTACAACATCATTTGACCCATTTTGACCCCCCCTGGTGGGTTTATAAAGCACGTCTAACACTTAAAAAATGCATATTGAGTCGTACTGCACAAAACTCAAATATGATTGACGTGACGTCTCCTCATACACGTCACAAATAATAATTATATTGTTGCCCTTTTATTTCAGGTCAATCCGATATCATCCTCCATTAATTTGACCATTAAACGCCCCTTTTGGCCGTTTATGACACCAGAACTGCGTTCTTGTTCACCGTGGGCACACAGCACGTACGATTGATGTGATGCCTATGCGACCAATTCATATTTCACTCACCTGTTGTTTTCGTCGGATTTCAAGCCATTCCGACATTGTTCGGCCCGTTTTGACCCCCCCCCCCCCCACGCGCGTTTATGAAGCACACCCAACACTTAAAAAATGCATTTTGAGTCGTACCGCTCAAACCGAACATCCTATTGACATTCCGTATCCTCATACACATCACGAATAATAATTATATTGTTTCCATATGATTTCATGTAAATATGATGTCGTCCGGTATGAATTTGACCGTTGAACGCCCGTTTTGGCTGTTTATGACACCAGGAAAACGTTCTCGATCACCACAGGCACACGGCATGTCCGATTGATGTGCTGTTTGTGCGACCAATTCACAATTCACTCACCTGTTGTTGTCATCTGATTTCAGGTCATTCCGACATCGTTCGGCCCGTTTCGACCCCCCCCCACTGGCGTTTTTGAAGCGCGCCCAACACTTAAAAAACACATATTGATTCGTACCTCGCAAACCGCACGTCCAATTGACATTCCATATCCTCTTACATGTCATGAATAATAATTATATTTTTTTCCCTATGATTTCGGGTCAATACTATGTCGTCTGCTATGAATTTGACCGTTAAACACCCATTTTGGCCGTTTATGACACCAGAACTGCGTTCTTGGTCACCGCGGGCACACGGCACGTCCGATTGACGTACCGTCTACGCAAACAATTCACAATTCACTCACCAGTTTTTTTCTTCTGATTTGAAGAAATTTCGACCTCGTTCGGCCCATTTTGACCCCCCACGTGCCATTATGAAGCGCGCCCAACACTTAAAAAACGCATATTGAGCCTTCTCGTGCAAACCGCATGTATGATTGACGTTTCGTCTCCTCATACACATCAAGAATAATAATTTTATTGTTTTACTATGATTATAGGTCAATCTGATGTCTTCTGCTATGAATTTGACCATTAAATGCCCGTTTTGGCCGCTTTTGACACCAGAACTGTATTCTCGATCACCACGGGCACATGGCATATCCGATTGACGTTCCGTCTACCCGAACAATTCAAAATTCACTCACCATCAGGCCATTCCGACATCGTTTGGACCATTTTGAACCCCCCCCCCCCCCACGCGCGTTTGTGAAGTGCGCCCAACACTTAAAAATTCATATTGAGCCATACCATGCAAACTGTACATACGATTAATGTGTCGTCTCCTTGTTCATGTCAATAATAATAATTATATTGTTTCCCTGTGATTTCAGGTCAATCCGATGTCATCTGCTATGAATTTGACCGTTAAACGCCCGTTTTGGCCATTTATGACACCAGAACTGCGTTCTTGGTCACTGCGGGCACACAACACGTTCGATTGATGTTCCGTCCATGAGACCAATTCCAAATTCACTCACTTGTTGTTGTAGTCTGACTTCAGGAAATTATGACATTGTTCGGCCCATTTTGACCTCCCCCCAGGCGCGTTTAAGAAGCACACTCAACACTTAAAAAACATATATTGAGCAGTAACGCGCAAACCACATGTCTGATTGACGTTTTGTCTCCTCCTACATGTCACGAATATTAATTATATTGTTTCCATGTGATTTCAGGTCAATATGATGTCACCCAGTATGAATTTGACCATTAAACGGCCGTTTTGGCTGTTTATGACACCAGAACTGCATTCTCAGTCACTACAGGCACACGACACCTCCAATTGATGTTCCGTCTATGTGAACAATTCAAAATTCACTCACTGGTTGTTGAAGTCTAATTTTAGGCCATTCTGACATCGTTCATCCCATTTTGACCCCCCCACGTGCGTTTGTGAAGCGCACCCAACTCTATAAAAGGCATATTGAGTCGTACCGCATAAACCGCACGTCCTATTGGCATTCTGTCTCCTCTTAAACGTCACAAATAATAATTATATTGTTTACCTATGATTTCAGGTCAATCCTATATCTTCCTCTATGAATTTGACCGTTAACCGCCCGTTTTGGCCGTTTATGACACCAGAACTGCATTCTCAGTCACCGCGGGCACATGGCACGTCCGATTGACGGGTCGTCTACGCAACCAATTCACAATTCTATCACTCGTTGTTATTGTATGATTTCATGCCATTATGACATCTTTCGGCCCGTTTTGACCCCCCCCCCCCACGCGCGCGTTTATGAAGCACGCCCAACACTAAAAAAACACATATTGAGAAATACTACGCAAACCACATTTCTGATTGATGTTCTGTCTCCTTTTTCACATCATGAATAATAATTATATTATAGCCCTGTGATTTCAGGTCAATATTATGTCGTCCGCTATGAATTTGACCATTAAATGCCCGTTTTGGCCGTTTTTGATACCAGAACTGCGCTCTCGGTCACCACGGGCACACGAAATGTCTGATTGACGTGTCGTTTATGTGACCTATTCAAAATTCACTCACCCATTGTTTATGTCTGATTTCAGGCCATTCCGATTTCATTCGGCCCGTTTTGATGCCCCACGCGCATTTTTGAAGAGCGCCCAACACATAAAAAATGCATATTGAGCCATAGCGCGCAAAACACACATCCTATTGATGTTCCGTCTCCTTGTACATGTCACGAATAATAATTATATTATTTCCCTATGATTTCAGGTCAATCCGATGTCGTCCTCTATGAATTTGTCCGTTAAACGCCCGTTTTGGCCGTTTATGATACCAGAACTGCGTTCTCGGTCACTGTAGGCACACGACACGTCCGATTAATGTGTCGTCTATGAGAACACTTCAAAATTCACTCACCTGTTGCTGTCATCTTATTTCCAGACATTTGGCCCACTTAGACTCCCCACGCGCGTTTATGAAGCGCACCCAACACTTAAACAAACACATACTTAGCTGTACCATGCAAACCGCACGTCCGATTGACGTACCGTCTACGAGAATAATTAAAAATTCACATACCAATTGTTTTCGTCTGATTTCAGGCCATTCCGACATCTTTCGTCTCGTTTTGACACCCCACGTGCATTTATGAAGCGCACCCAACACTTAAACAAACGCATATTGAGCCATACCGCACAAACTGCACGTCCGATTGATGTGTTGTCACCTCGTACACATCACGAATAATATTTATATTGTTTCCCTATGATTTAAGGACAATATGATGTTTTCTGATATGAATTTGACTGTTTAATGTCCATTTTGTCCGTTTATGACACTAGAACTACGTTCTCAGTCACCACGGGCACACAGCACCTCCGATTGACGTGCTGTTTGCACGACCACTTCAAAATTAACTCACGCGTTATTTTAGTCTTATTTCAGTACATTTGTACATCGTTCGGCCTGTTTGGACCCCCCACACACGTTTATGAAGCATGCCCAACACTTAAAAAACACATATTGAGTCGTACTGCACAAACCGTACGTCCGATTGATGTGTTGTCTGCACGACCACTTCACAATTCACTCACCCTAGAAAGCTACATATATCGAAAGAGTTCATGGGATTCTCCCATGAAAAACTACCTGAAGTTTCTATCCATCCACTGACACTCCTTCTTATGATATTATTTGACCCAATATGTATATCTAATCAATAAAAAAATGACATATATATAGCTTAGCGTATAGTCGATGCTTTATAAGTGTAATCTGGATGATGTCAAGATATTGGGTATGATCATCATCAGTCTTGGAATGCACGAAGATGTCATCCAAAAATACTAAAACAAACTAATCTTCGTAAAAATGAAAGATTCTATTCATCAAGGATATAAAAACTTCTACAGAATTCATCAACACAAATGAAATTACCTCATGCATGGGGTTCATTCTCTTCTGGATCACCAATATCACTACGATGTCCACCAGCTGTATTCAGATCCTATAATATATATCAATATTATTTATCTTAAACATATCAATAAAAGTCAATCTGAGTATGTTTTGTTTTATTGTTTACCAGTGGCTCCACTTGTTGCGTCGTTATTTCATCGATACGTGAAGAATTCTTTAACAACCTCCCCTCATACTCTGCACATAACTGATGAAACTGTGCATCAAAATTGCACTGTATATCCTGAATGGAAGCATTTATCTAAGTCTGTGCGTGCATCCCTGAATCTCTACATGCACCCATCGCATCTTCTCTAACAACTACACGTCGTTGGACCCCACTGCCATAAGTCAAATAATAACCATGACCGTCACGCCCCATGACACGGTGAAATATTTCATCTTTATGCATAGTACTATGACGTTGCCCCTCTAGAAACTCTGCTAACTGAGTGTCAAACTGAGCCTGTATCATATAATGAATCAATGAACAAATATGAATAATTTATATAAAATAAAAATATATTTATTAGTAAATAATTTTCTTACTATAACACCGGCAACATCGGGATAACCCACCCTACGAGTCCTCACCCATATGGACATCCGATCGATCATCTCGCCGCATTGGTGTAACTATAATATAGGGGTCCACCATGTTATACTATAATATTTTTAAAATATGAATGAATAGTGAATTCTAAACTTACATCATGTCTGAGTTGTGACACAAGTCGAGTGCCAAGTCTGGAAGGTGTGCCCTGCATCGCCCGATTATGCGAATGATGAGCAGACTTAGTCTACATTCAACGTATTTACTTAATATAAATTTTCAAAATTAGTCATTTATAGATTAAAAGTAACAAATCTTACCATCGCAGCCTCACTCGACCAAAACACAACCAAATCCTATCACTGCACCGGAAGAATACCTAGTGGGACTCGCTGTAGAATGTATGGGACACCTACAAATGGTGTCCAGTGATCTCTCTTCACATTTGACTTGCAATCCTTCCATAATATTTTGGCATTTGGACATACATACAGCCCGAAACTCATCTGGACAGGATGTCAAATTCTCCTTTTAAAAAAATTGTTAGTATATGGGACAATAATAATAACAATATCATGAAAAATTAAACACTGAAAATTTACCTGAACCTCCCTCAATAATCTGTCCATCATATCCTAGGGGAAAGAACTCCATTCACCAGTCATCAGAGGGAATCTGTGTGAGTCTCATACAATATTCCCAAACTGATAACTCAAGACTATAACACCTTCTCCAACTGGATGAAATGTGTCATCAAATAAAACATCCAATCAGGCTCTAGAGTTCCAGGATCGATCCCCTCTACCAGGACCCCTATGTCTTCTGGAAGATGCAATAGATCCTGATAAACATAAATTCATAATTCAATTACAATATAAATTAATGATTAGAAACAGAAATTAGTAAAATCATATATTAAATATCCCTTGGAAATTGAGGCTTCCAGATGAGCTTTGTTGTGCACATACCGTTTCAATGTATTTAAGTATTGCTATATTGGATACATTCACTTGAATTGCACGGGACCACCAGCAATGACTTCACCAGTTAAATGCACGGTCAAGTGAACCATTAAATAAAAAAATATGGTGGAAATAATTTTTCTAGGTGACATAGTGCAAGTAAAATCTTATCCTGTAGCTTTTTCAAATCACTCATTCGATGATTCCAAGAATAGAGCAGTCTGAAAAAATTAGAAACGCCAATCAATGGCTCAACAGCCTTAGAAGGTAAGAAATCATGAATTGCTATAGGAATTAACTGTTGAAGAAGAATATGATTATCATGACTTTTAAAACCCTATAATTTTATGCTCGTCATATTCACACGCTTCAAAATATTAGAGTAATAAGCATATGACACCTTAATGGTCTTCAAAATTGATAGAAATGTCTGTTTCTCTTTTTTACTCATTGTGTACTGTGCAGCAGGAATGTATGCCTAATTACCTTCACCCAGCTATAAATGTAAAGGTTTTCTCAATCCCATTTTGTGAAAATCACGTCGAGCATTAGCGCTGTCCTTTGTTTTCCCCTTGATGCCTAACATGGTGTACATTATATTATCACATACATTTTTTTCGATGTGTATCACATCCAAATTATTTCATAAAATATTATATTTCCAATAATGGAATTTGAAAAAATACTCTGTTTCTTCCAATTATGACTTCGCTGTGTATTTATAGTAGGAATAGAAGGCAATGACGGAACCAATAAATCTTGAAAATCATACACTGTACAAATGTTTTCTTGATCAAGTTATGCACAAATTTCAACCCCAGACAGTATTTGTGGTGATGGTTCATACTCTCTATTCCCATCAAATGATACAGGGTAATTTTTGAACCTGTACAATGGAAGAAGAAAGCATTTGTGACCAAGATATTCCCACTTTCTATAGTGCTTAATCCATATATATTTCTTACTCTTATTACAACAAGGGCAAGAAAATTCTCCTTTTGTACTCCAACCTGATAAGTTATCATACGTTGGGAAATCATTAATTGTCCATAACAAAGTGGCCCGAAGTCAAAACATTTCTTCAGCTGCCGAGACAAAAGTCATTAAACCATCGGCCCAATATTCTTGCAGTTCATCAATCAAAGGATTCATATAAACATCGATTTTATCGCCCAGTCCTCTCAGTCCATCAATTAGAATTGATAGTTAAAAAAACGTTTCTTCATACATACCCATGGGGGAATGTTGTATGGAACCAACATCATTGGCCACGTACTATGTGTCTCACCAACCAGAGACCTAAATGGGTTAAAATCATCTTCTTCCAAACCCAGTCAAATATTACGATCATCTCGGGAAAAGTCTGGGTGTCTTTGATGAAACTCTGTCCATGCAAAAGAATCTTCTGGGTGAGTTAATTTAGCAACCTCATTCTTTCTCTCTGAATTCCAAGTCATAAATTTAGCAATTTTATTGGACAAGAAGAATCTCTTCAGTCTCGGTTTCAGTGGGAAAAAACGCATCTATTTAGCAGCAACTTGTTTCCCTTGATTCAAGACTCTCCCAGGAAGAATCTGACTACCATGATTAATCATATTGGTCTTCCACCTGGATGTATATAAAACATTAAAAATATTTAATTGCACTTTCTCTTTTCTATACAACATACAATTACTGCGACACACATCAATTGTATCATATATAAAACCAAGATCATCGGTCAACTTGTGAGCTTGATAGAATGACTCTGGAATCTTTGCTCTAGCAGGGAGTACCTTCTTGAACAATAACAACAACAAGTTGAATGAGGTGTATGACCACTGGTTCAAGGCCTTCAGGTGTAACAAATCAACAATAAATGACAATTTACTAAATTCAGTGCATCCAGGATATAATTCAGTACGTGCACCGTCATGAATTTCAAAGAATTTCAATGCTTCTCCATCTGTAGAAGAACAGGGATTAATCAAGCCAACGCCGTCATTTATGAAATTACAGTCTTCAGGTTGAAACTGAAGCATTATATCATTCAGTATTATGTTCATCAGATCAACTGTTCTCGAATCAACATTCATATGAATACTTTATGAGTGATGCCATCAAACAGAATCTTCTCCATGACATGTCCATGTCTTATAGTTTTTCAAACACCCATTCCAAAACAAATGTTCTTTAACACTATCTCATTTGAAGATATATCTATTTGCACATTTTCTACATGGAAAATTGATCATATCACTTGGAAATCTGTTGGTGAAATCCATAAATCTCTTAATCCCCTCATAATTTTCAGCTAAAAACCTATCTTGCATATCATTCCAGCTCCTATACATATCTTTATTTAATAGAAATCAAAAGTGAAATATCTTATTTAAATTTCGAAAAAAACACATATCATTAAAATTTAAAAACCAAATTTGATGAATAAAAAAACTACATGCAGAGGACTCAATCGCGGGTAACTGGGTGTGACTTGATAGTGGATCAATGACGGCGTAGAGACTTGACGACCGAGGTTCGACAGCCAGACTCAAAAGGGGCGGAACCATTGGATGAAGCATCGGAGGGTTCTACACGGCGGGGTATAACTGACCGGGAGGGTCCAATGGACGCAGGAGGACTTGCCAGAGGGATGCAGCGGGACCAGGAGGAGACGACGATGGAAGAACTGTCTGAAGGTGCAGCGCGGAGGTTGGGGTGGGGGTTTCCCGGTCATGAGGGTGTTGGGGTCGCGGGGGGCGCAATGCGGAGGAAATGCGGTGGGGGTCACCGGGGATGTGGTTGGCGTAGAACAGAGGAAAGGGGTTGGGGGTCGCGGGGGGTTACTGGGGTCATAGGGAATTGCCTGGGGCAGTGGTCTCCGGGGGTCGGGGTCTCCGGAGGTCAGGGGTCGGGTTCGCCTGGGGTCGGGGAGGGGTCGCCAGGGGTCGGGGAGGGGTCGCTGGGGGTCAGGGTTGCTGGGTGTCGGGGTCACCGCGGGGGTCGGGGTCGTAGGGGGTCTGGGTCGCGGGGTTGGGGAGGGGTGGGTTGCAGATTCGGGGATTAGAAAATGGGGTTGTGGGGTCGGGGAGGGGAAAATTAGGTTTTTTCTATAAAAAATGCAGCGGCTGCCATATGGCGGCCGCTATAGGTCCCCCGCCTCGAAAGCTAAAAATTCTAGTAGTGTATTGACATTTTGTATGATATTTTTAATATGAATGTTTCTATTATGTTTAAACCATTTCATAAGAGGAATGCATTGGACTTAGTAAGTGACGAGTGAAGCCTGCTATATCTCCTCAATGCATCGGTAGGTCTCATGATACAAACTAGTGTCTTCGAACAAGGCCTGGACAAAAACTTATTTGTAGTCTTGGTACAATGCCTTGACTATGTGGTTATGAATATCTAGCATTATGCATTCCATCATTATGAAAGTGGCTAGTTGATATTGCATGTGATTATTCGAATAGTAGAATATCCATGTGAATAATTAAATGGTATTATTTGATTTTATCTTTTCCATATTATACTGAAGTTTAAGTTTAAAAGGCTTATGATTTAGTCTTATACATTGCATTGAAATGTTTATGCTTGTTTATGAAATTTTATTCTATATTGTTATCCTTACTGAACATCTAAGATCACCCCTTTATATGTTTTATTTTACCCAGGATGTGAAGAAGTATATTATGATTGACCTGCAGGGATATTCTAAGGGATATGTGTGTTCAAAGGGGACAAGATGTTGGTGTATTTTTTCACTTAATGATGTAAAGTAAGACTTATGAATGTATCTAGTATTTCCAAGGCTACTAAACTAATCGGTCTTTCAAGATTTTATTTTTTGTGATCATACCAATGATACATAATAATGCACTGACTCTGGGCTTCTAGGGTCGGGGCATTACACCACATGTCAATTTTACAGATGAAGTGGTTGGTATAACCCAAATTGTGTGTTTCAATATAAAATATTTGTTTTAGTTTAAAATGTGCATCACATAGAATAACTAAAAAAACTTATATTGTATTGATAATTATCGAAAACAATATATAATTTATTTTATACACATAAAAATCAACTTCAAGTCAATATGACATGTCGTGTGGTCGGTAATTACTGAAAGATCATGTTATTTTAGGTTAAAATGCACGTCACATAGCCAAAACTAAGAAAATGAGTTTAGATTATTTTAAAACATGAGGAAAATGATTCATAATTTATTTGGTATGTGTACGAATTGATTACATGCTAATATGAAACACGATGTGGCCGGTATTACCCAAAGTGTATTTTTTCATCATAAAAGTGTTGTTTTATTTTAAATCATTTGTCACAATCCAAAACTATGTAAATGTGCTCAGATTGTTTCCCAACATTTGGAAAATAATTCATAATTCATTTTTAACATGCTGGAATTAAATTCATGTATATCTGACACACTATGTTTTTTTTATGACTATAAGTTCATTTTTTTAATATAAAAGTGTCATTTTAGTTTAAATCAAACATCACATAGCCAAAACTAGGAAAAAAGATCAGATTGCACTCAAATTTTATAAAAAATTCCATAATTAATTTTTGATGTATGTGAGCCAACTGAACATCAATCTAACACACAATGTGGTTGATATGGATCAATATGTGTTTTTAATATAGAGGAATCATTTTAGTTAAAAATGTGTGTCTCATGTTTAGAACTATGAAAATGAGATCAGATTATTTTTAAACATTAGAAAATGTTCCATAATTCATTTTTTGATATATAATAATTGACTGCATGTTAATATGATACATGATGTGTTTAATACGAGTCAAAGTGCGTGTCTTTAATAAAAAGGTGTCATCTTATCATAAACACACATTACATTGTCAAAACCAAGTAAACAAGCTTTGGTTGTTTTCAATCTTCTAGGAAATGATCCAAAATTCATTTCTAACATATTGAATTCGACATCATGTCAATATAGCATAAGGTTTGTCTAGTATGACTTCACGTGGGTTTTTAAAATATAAAAGTTTCATTATAGTTTAACATGCATCAAAAATTGTCAAAACCAAATAAACAGGCTCATATTATTTTCAGTATTATAATAAATGATAAATAATTCATTTTTTATGTTTAGGAACAAATTACATAGGAATCTAACAAACAATGTTCCTAATATGACTCAAAGATCATGTTTTCAACATAAAAATGCAATATTTGTTTAATAAAATAATTATTAATAACTATTTATGTAATAAAGATATTTAACAACTGATAATATCATTAATATTTTTAGTAATTTACAACAATGTTTATATATATTATTAATTATCAATGTTTCTAATAATTCATAAAAGAATTCTTAATTAATAGTATAATTAATAATTGATATTTAATATAAAATTAATAATCTAATTAATAGTATAACCAATAGTATCATTAATATATATAGTAAATAATAGTATAATTTATCATATGTGGATTATATGACATTAAAATTATAATTTTTGATGTACTCATACTCAAATTAAAATTTTTTTTATTGTAGGGATAATATTTTCTATCAAAGTTGATCATTGGAGAAGGCCTACTATAAGTGTTTTTATTTTGTATATTGGGATGTAATTTTTTTTTGATTAATTGTAAATATCACATCAATACAAATAATTTATATTAAAATTTTTAATTGAAATCATATTGATATATAATAGTTGTATTTTACTATGGTTTTCTTAATTATTTGTATTTGAATTTGATTATATGTTTATAATCTCATTCTATAATGGAGTTGTTTCAGGACTTCATGTTTTTCAATAGCTTCTATGAACTTTATCAGTACTAACAAAATAATTGATAGAGGAGCCCATTATATCTAATAAATAATAGGCTTCTAAAGGCCCCTTTTATTACTGCTTTATTTTAGCGCCAATAAATGGCGAATTTATCAACACTTTTGTTAGCATGGATAAAGGTCGATAACTTTTAATGGTGATCAATATTTAAGTACTTTTTTGAGCCGATAAAGACAATTTCTAGTGATGATATTGGTGGTTTGTCTAATAGTTAAATATGGTTGAAGTTTCACTGACAAGATGTGCCTTGATGATTAAGGTAGAGAAAACAATTCCACATGAGGAATTATTTCATAGGAAGAAAATATGTGCACAATCCAAGAAGTATGTCAACAAGAAATATAGAACATCTAATAATGATCTTATAAAGAAGAATAAATCAAGGGTGAGAGTAAAATATCACCCTAGATATTTCTTCTAAGGAAACAAGAGGTTCCTCCTTATTCCATATTATTTTATGTGTTTTGATCTATCATACAGGAAATTGATGGTAAGTTTGAGGCCATCACTTTTGGAATACATGATGATGTTTCCTTTCATGGAGTCTTATGATTACCATGAAATAAAAACAATGAGTCGATCTATTGAGGGGGAGGAAATCTGGTATAGTAACTTTTGAACGCATTATCATGGGGAACTAGAATTTTTTTAGATAGCCTCGTAATAATGGAGGTTTAGCTATGCCAATCACACTCTCATTCATCATTGTTAATTGTAATGATTATATTCTTAAGGTGGTACCTAGTTGATGAAAATGTTAGATAAGGGGAGTTATTCTGGTGCACCTGAACATTATGATGTGTTTCTTAATGTGTGTGTGGGATCATTTATTTCTTGTCTTAAAAGCCTCAATCTTGAGAATTAAGAATTTATGATCATGATTTCACATGTACGGTGTTTTATGGAAGACATAAAAAACCTTGGTCATATCTCTATTGTTTATTACATTGGGTAGCCTAGGTATACATAAAGTAGATTTAATAAAGTATCTTTTCTAAAATAACCATGTGATATCTTCCCATTATTAAATGTTTCCATGAAGTAAGCATATAAGTGAGGAGAACATATTTTTGGGAAAAATGAGAAGAACTCCACTTATCATTTTCATTTAATTGTCAATAAGGGGGAGAAAATATTTGAGCAAACATATTTACTTTTATAACGCGAAGGGTTATTAACAAAAAAATACAAAGGGGGATACTTTTGTGCCCACGCGTTTCATTTATTATCAATAAGTCAATATATAAAGTGATTATTCTTATATAAATGTTACAGATTCATTTAATGACATTGGATAAAATGATTGAAAAATTATGAGTTTAAATATAAATATTTTTGTGGAGTTATTTAATGCCAAATACTTATGTCGATGATAACACATTATTTTCCTTATATTGGAGAAGGAGATGAATTAATAAAGTCCATTCTAAATAAATATTATTACATGAAGAGTTTTCCATGCAATATAACCAGACATGGTATGTGATATGAGTTGGATTAACCCCAAAAAATTATTAGAAAATTAAAGTAGTATAGGTTAAAGCACGATGTGTAACTTGGTTGAAACATCATAAAGTATAGTTAAAACAAACCAAAAATACCCCAAACCATTTTGAAAAGAATCTGTTGATGATCAATCGAAATTTCAAGTTTTAGAATTGGAATTCATAGAGATATTTTCAGACAATAGAATATAATGAGTGTCTAAAAATTATTGTTAAAGATAGAGAAGGTACTGAAGTAGGATAAAAAAATTTATTGAAGATACCCTTAATTCCACCAAATAGAAATCATAAACGTTCAACATAATCGAACTCTAAGAAGACAATACTCCCCAGAATCTCGTAGCTATGAGTGAAATAACTCAATATCATATTTTTCATGAAATATAAATATCATTTCATTATGTGTTTTTCTTTCAAGGATATTTGATTTCACGAATAATAATTTACGGAAGATGGAAATCCATAGAATTGTTTTTTAGAAGCCCCAAGATGTTTTTGAGTAATATTAGATACCTAAGTAAAGGTAAATTGGGATTTACATTACATGGTTATATGTATGTATCATCATTCACATTCTATGTAAAAATGTGATGAGAAATATGTAAGGGTAATGATGAAGATCAAGAGGTTACGTAAAGTTAAATAGGCTTTTATATCACCCACATAAAGGTAAGTCTCATATTGTACAGGATATATAAATGTAGTGATGAGAGCTGCATATGGGTAGTGGAAAAGAACATAAGGCTGTGTAAAGGTAGTAATGTACCTACGTAAGGGTGAATTGAGTTTTCAATACACCACATAAGGGTATTTGACCTCTTGAATAGGGGTATCCTCCACCATTGTTCAACTACATATAGGTACATGGGATCACACATAAGGGTCGCCACCAATCATATATGGGTACTACACTACTAAAGGGAACCTACTTAAGGGTAACCTGCAGGTTCCACATAATGTGTAAGGGTAGAAGAGGTTGTGTAAGGGTGATATAATGCACGTGTAAGGGTAGTTGTGAACTTCCTATGCTCACGTAAGGGTAATCCCCATATGGGTAATATTTGAGGGTTCTTCTCTATGCATCTGACATTTTCAATTTATGGTAATCATGACGACCCATTATCATTGATTGGACCATGATCAAAGTTTAATATTCCATTGATTATACTGAGATGATATCACTCCCGAGTTGAGAATCCTGGACCATGTAATATTCAATATCCATGCAAAAAAAATCTTCCATGAATGAATTGTAGTAGATCAGAATAAGGCTTTCTCTGGTGATAAAGCCATATTTTATATTCTTTTGAGATAAAAATGATCATTCATGGAACATCACATTGTGTGCATGAAAATCAAATGAAGGATTAGATTAAATGAAGTTGATATCTGTGTGAAGAATAAAGAGAGGTTGATCCTTCATGTATATTCATTTCCAAAATGAAGAATCAGGTTGTATTGAATCCTCTATGAATTATAAATTCAAGGTATCAAAATAGAGAAACTTGAGCTGTGTGTAAATTTTAAAAGATAAGAATTTGTTAATGAGTTTCTATATTTATCTATCCATAGTATGTATAAAGATAACATAAAACATTCAGGTGTTCCAAATTATTTATTTGAATATTTAGAATACCCACAGAATAAATGGTTATTTAATATGAGTAAATATAACAGTCAACACCTTTTGGGAATTTATATTTAAAATTAATAAATCTAATATGAAAAATCATGAGTATTCATATTTAATTGAGAGAAATAATTGTATTATTTATAACACATTTAATTCATAAAAGAAATGATACATCACATTTAAAACATTATTTTTCATGTTGATAAATGGGTGAAGGAGGATGATGAAGAATGTTAGTATAAAATAATGAGAAATCTTATTTCCATTGTGAAATAAAATTTGGAGAATCCCCGTACATATTTATATCCAAGAAAGAAATAGTTTAAAGATGGGATCATTTTATGAGGAAGAAACTTGTGTGCCCTAGTATTAAAAGATTGAGTTAATCACATCAATAAATATTAGAGAACAATTTCAATGTTAATAGATATATTTCATGCAGTTGTTAACATCCATGATGAGTTGTGCACAGGTAAACGTAATCATATAGGCTCGTAAAGGAATACTATCATCTAGAAGGTCAAAGAAATATTTAGTTGTAGATTATCGTGAAGTGAAGAAATATTCTAGTGGACTCTAGATGTAGAATAATCTAGTGTAAAATGGTGTAGAAGAGGGAATAATGGATTTTATGTTTACCACTTTTTCAGGTGAGAGATTTGTGACATATAGTGGACTATAAAGTGGAATCACTATGGACTCAGTGTTCATGGGAATATAATTTCCATGGATGTAACTACCTATATGGAGTGAATAATCTGTTTGGGGGGGGGGTATAAAAACATAATAAGGGGTAGGTCTTTCGATCAAACCTTGTAAATATTATTTGTTGCACTCTCTATTATTATAGCTTTATAGGAGGTGAGATTGAGATAAAATTTTGAACGGATCAAGAATATTGACAAGTCTAACTGGTTGGGTAAGAAATGAATTTCAAAATGATTATATAACTTATTCACCCCGTATTACTAATACCTATCATGTTCTTTTACTATGCATCGTATTCACCATGCCTCCTCACCCACAAACACCTCCTTCCATGTTTAATGACTTCATTAAATCCCACAACTATGTTTTTTCGTTTCCAATATCTGATGAAACTCTAGGGGTGAGTGAAATGTTTTTCTCTTCTAATATTTATTCTCCTACTCTGATTTTATTGGGGGGTTGTGACTTGATTAGGATTCCATGCAGGATATCTTAAAAGAGCCTATGATATTGGGGAATAGGGGGAGTTTCAATATTTCAAATATCATAGATTTATTCGAAGAATTGTAAGTCAACTCATTTAGTGAATACATCTAAATTGATATTGGATCACATCACCATGTTTATTTTCTAATTTTCTTTTACACTATTCATTTTACTAGAAAGTTGATTCTTTATATTTTATTTAACATTTTTTTGTTAATTACATTGAAATATTCAATATTATAATCCTTTCTAATGGTCATTCACTTCCAGGTTCACTTTTATTCCAGTTATGATTTTTTTCTAGATTCGCATGATTTAAAATAATTCAAATTACTTGACATCTGGTAATAATCGAACCCATTTGCATTATCTTGTTACCTCAACCATTCAAATGCATTGTCTAAACTGCATATTTTATTTTTATCTATTCATTATCATCTTCAGGTAGTTTTATGACATACATCAACTTGAAAATGCTATGTTTAAGCATGGAAGGAAAAATGTCATTCTGTAATTAATCATTTATGCTCCATCTAGTCTCTGGTTCTCTATTTTCCATCCATTTAATCTGAGATTTGGATTCACATAATATCATCTCTCTAGATTCTATTTCATACTATACTTTTATTATTATTCTTTTTTATTTTATGCACATGGAAATATATTGATAATTTAGATGAACATATTAGCGAGAATCATTCATAATAAAGGATTTCATTCCCTCTCATACCCACTCATTATAAATTACTCTATAATATTCTTTAAAAAGTCCAAAACCCACATTCCCATACCCACTACTAAAGTTACATATATTTCATTTCATATAATAAACAATCTAGTGTTTTTTAGAACATGACACATAATAAATGAAATAAAATTACATTTATTTAAATATTCTTCAAGGTCATGTTCCATTATTGACACTTATACATTTTCCTTTCATAATATACTCAATTTATTAGAGTTTCAAAATCAAAAAATAAAGGAATTCCTACTAAATCCCAGTAAGGGTTCCAGAAAGAGTGAAAACATGTTGATCATGATTCCTCACATTAGCATAATAACAATCATGAGGTAATAAGTTGTAGCATAATTGAGTAGAAATCATTTCCATATGTGAGTAACTTGATATATACATGGGGATAACACCCACAAAGGAGAGAACTATCTCTAAATTCAATAATATGACAAAAAATTAAAATCTACAAAAAATAACCTTTTATAGGATAAACCATACAAAATTTAATATAATAAATGACACATAAAAAATCCTAAACTAGAAATAACATTAAAATTAATTGAAATAAATAAAAGGCTCAAAAGGCCATGGGGATGTTGGCTGAAATGTTGGAGGGGACCCAAACTGGTGCGACATCAGACTTCCCCACATAGAATTTACTCTCCCTCAAAGGTGAATCTTGTTGGATTAGATTTTTCTTCAAGGTAGAGAGTATAAATGTAGTGATTCATGAATTTTATTGGGGGATACTTTTCCATAACATTTTTGGGAAAGACGATGTAGAACCACTTATCCTCATTCCACAATAGTGGCTTCACATGGTTTATTGGGATACACCAGTTCCACTAAATGAATCTCAAAGATTTAAATTGACTAAAACACCACCAATTTCATTAAAATTAAATGTTTTGTCATCTCTATATATGATGATATTGAACGGAAAACATTGTTTTCATTTGGGGAACAATCTACATCTGACATTGGCTTAGAGTCAACCATATTCTCAAGTGGAGGAACATGAGCAACGATATTTTCAACATTTAGTGGATATTAGGAAATGTTACAAAGATTCATCGTTATATAACCAATAACTTTTACTATGGGTTCATTGGAAAAACCATCTATTGGCATAGAAGATGAAAGTACCTCCATTTGTTTACGGGTGAGAAACTACTTTGAGAAAGCGAATCAAAATAAAAAATCTACCTGGATGCTTTGAATTTGTTATTACCTTTACATCCCGCATTCACAATCATTTATGTCACGTCCTAAAAAATATTTCATTCTTAACAAGGGGGTTTAGACAAAAACATTATCCAATGATGCATGTGTAGCGACATCATTAGATAGAGCGTGGAGATGAGCACCACTGCCAACAGTTTCGGCCATAGGGAGAGAGGTTGTTAAGGGGAGACCATGGAAGGTTTATGCTTGAATGGGGAAGGGGTAAATACTACAATAGAATCTATCAACAAACCAACTATAAGTGGGGACCAAGGGAGAGATAATAGGATGGAATATAATCTTATGCTGTGAAATCGCTTTGGATGAAATGTGTATGTTCTCATGTGTTTCCTCTATTTCATTAAATTTTTCTATAGGTTCATATTTTTTTTGATTATTTCATAGAATACTGAAATATATGATTTAATTTTTGTTTTCATTCTGGTTCCATAAAATTTTGGTCTGACATGTAGTTTGGAGGGTTTCACTAGGTTATATTATGGTAATTGAGACACACCAACACGACCGGTTGGAAGGCGTCGAACAACACCTCAGATGCTTGGAAACCACACTAATCAAAATTTTGGATAAACAACAACAATTATAGATTGATGTTATTTTTTTGGTAAGGGAACTAATTTATCAGGGTCAATTTTTATGTTATATGATACACTACTCTATGAAGAAACTAGTGTGTGAAGAATTACTGATGTTCAGTGACACAACCATTTTTTCCCACTACCCAGCAACCTCACAATTCCTGATGATCAGCCTCATCCCCAAACCAGAATTATAGATTCTCACTGTTATCTCACAATGTTTTATTCTCATCACCACCACTTTATAGGGTTGTTAGAAACATCTCGCCCAGATCCCACATTGTTTTCACGTAGATTTGATCAAACAATGTTTTACTGGACAAATCTATTGGGATATTTGACTCACACTGAGTTATATTATTGAATTAATTTGAATCCAAAAATTATAATAATTTCCCTTGATAAGTATGAGTTGATGGTATTTCTATGAACTCGATTACAGTTTTTGAGGAGGTGAAACCAACCGTGACTTGGATTATTTTCAAGGACGAGCTGCTGGCGCCACTTAGTTGGCTCGACAATCCAAATTTTAATGACGAGTTGTCTTCTTTACATCAACCCAATTCAGTGGATGACTATATAGAACAATTTGGGTACCATACTTATTTAGTTCCAAGATATCAAATGTTATAGTATGTTAGGTATTTTCAACATTTTTATGTGGGAATACATTCATAGTTGGGTGAACATCCATAATTCAGAAACATGGTTGTAGGCGATGCATGTTGCACCACAAGTGGAAATGGATGTTTTAAAAGGGACTTTTTCTTCACCTCATCAAACCATTCCTTAGGGATATAGTGTATCGTGGGTGAGGGATCATTAGACACTTCACTCCCAACCACATGAGACTTTTAATGGTGGGTTTACATTGCATCATTCTCGAAAATGATGAGTAGATCCTAGAAGATTGAAATATGACCTTATGAAACCTCCTCTTATGGGTAGGTGTGGCACTTGGTATTTCTCATCTTAGGAGTGGGAATTTCATTAGGCGTCCTTGATTTCCATTGTGGACAAAAATACAGTCCATTGCAAAAAATTATGGATACCAAGTTGCGGTTAACAATGCTGGGTTATGATGTTCCCATAGATGAAATCCAAGAGAATTATATTATATATAAAATGGAATATGTGGTTACATCCAGTGATGCGTAAATATCCATTATCACTTACCATGATTTCATCCCAATATTTTCTCTTCACAGCACTGATGCCGACTCCATGAATCTGGAGGGACACCTTTGAGAGGTTCCTATATTAATTATCATGGACTACAGAGCATCACATAATTCTATTTCACCTAAAATGGTGAATTTGATAAATTTTATTTTTCACATGACTATGGTACTAGGTGTCAAGCCCAAAGATGACCACCATGTGAAAACTCAATGGCTACACCAGCAATTACCAGTGCTAATTGGGGACTTCTATTGTGCTATGGAAGCTCATGTATCGGAATTGGGTGGTTTGGATTTCATCATGGGAGTTTCTAGGTTACATACTCTTCGTGAGGTAAGAAATAATTTTTGGCCCATGAAAATTTGATTTCATGTGGCCAAGCAAGAATATACCCTCTACAGTGCACCTCTTTGATTCCTTATAACCACTTCTTTAGACAGGAACCTTCCACCACCTAGCCATATTTCCCATAATTGATTTTTTATCGACCGCAAGAATATGGGTTCTGAAATGACTCTAACATCAGAACAACATCAAGATGTAGGATTTTGATTATGTTATATGTTACCCTTTTGGTTTACATCTAGTATTTCAATCAGTGTGTTTCATTCAATTAAAAAAATTCAAGGGCTCGGTGGTTGTGCGTCCCTATCACTATCCTTATTTTCAAATAAAATGAGATTGAATATCATAAAGTTTCAATGCTACAATTAGAAATTATTAGACCAATTACAATCACCATTCCAACTGTAATTTTTCTAATTAAAAAAATATATTTATCATGGTGATTATGTGTGGTCTATAAATCTCTCAATTTGAAAAAAATTTATAATAAGTTCCATATACCATTAATGGAATAATTTCCCAAATTAATTGAATGGGGTAATATATTTCTCCAAAGTGGACATATAGTCAGGGTTTTATAAAATTTGAATGCATGAGATGGATGCTGAGAAGACAGTCATTCAAACTCATAGTGGAAATTATGAATAATTGGTAATTCCTTTTGGGATCACCAATTCCCCTTGAAAATTCCATGTGGCCATGAATAAATTGTTCCTTTCCTAACTAGGTTTTTACTGATTTTTTATGATGTCCATATTTATTTGCTGGACTAGCATCACTAATTCAATCAACCTCAAACTATACTATAGTCACTTTGTTTGCATAATTTTTTTCCATCCTAAATATATTCCAGTTCACTTAGCATACAGTGTAATATATTGTTCATGTGGTTTCCCAAAATTTTGTTTCAGTGCATCCATGTGACATGAATGTATTTCAAGATTTTCTACAACTTCTTTCAGTCAAAGGGGAGTGAGGTTCCAACTTCCTCACGAGCTATTAGTGAAAATTAATCTAGTGTTATGGTCATATTTTTGATACACTTATGGTTTTGACAAGTAAAGTTTAATTTAATTGGTTTTGTAGTTCTCAACAGGTTTTCAACCACTTAAAACACCTTCTACGTACAACTCAAGTGCCATATTTACCTAATTTTACCCTCTCATTTAGGCAGAGTGTTATTCCTCAGATTGTGGAGTAATATTAGTTCTTATGAAAGATTTTTTCCCTATAGCCTTTTTAGTAAAACGTTTAATGGTAAAAAGTTTCAAAAATCAACGATTGAAAAAGTGATAATGAATTTGGTATTGGAATTTCAACATTGATGTATATATTTTCCGGGTAGTGTTTTCAATGATCACAATAGCCTTTAATTTTTACTTTAGCAGCATGTTTCTTTGGAAGATTATCAGCAATGGATTTTAAAATTCATGGGTTATCATTTTGTGGTAAAATTCAACAACGGTTCTCAAAATACCATTTCTAATTCCTATCTCTTAGGGGGGATGAAAGAACTTCAACTCCTCTAGTAATATATGGTATGGGAAGATGAAACTTCTATTACATGAAAGCTCTAGTCTAAAATTTCTCTCTAGGAAATATTAGATGCCCTCCGGGATGCTATCCCTACTGACCCAAGCTATAACAATTCCAACAGTCTCCTCCAATACCATGGTCACTTAGTTATCCTTATCACCTCTATTGAAGCTTATTTCCTAGAACCCACTTATTTATACTTTATAATAACCTATATTTATTGTTTTTATTATCAATAAACATTGTATCACATCATGGTTATTCTTATGCGTAACATAGTATATGATAAATTCCTAAGAGTAATTTTTACACTAAATGGGTATATCTATGATGAGAACCCAAAAGTGTGATAACAAAATTATTAGATATATATATATGTTCAATAGATCAATGGAATCATTCAAGGGACAAAAATGATTATTTCTAACAAGGATGGAGACTCATAGTTCATTGAGACACTTTCTCATGGTGTTGGCCCTTAGTTGGAAATCAACATTTGTCTTCTTCAGATGTGTGTATTGAACCTTAGACTTTAAAATTACCATTAATTAGTGTTGTAAGTCATGTACTTTTATGTAATGGAAAAAACTATGATGATATATGTTCATAGTGAAATAAGATATGTTGGGTGTGTCATGATTAATATTTCATGAACGATAACGCAATAAATGATTTTTCCATTCCGTTCTTTAACAGAATTTGATCTCAGACCCTTTGATGGAAATAATATAGCCTAAGTAAATCTGTGGTCATGGTGTTCTATAGCCATGTTTGATTTCCATAAATTCAATGAATGAGACATTGAAAACATATGTTGTTGGCACCAATAATTTTCCTACTTGATTAGAGATATTGTGACAAATTGATTATATTACACATTAAGAATCTGTATGAGTTATTATATCATTAAAACATCAACTTATTTCCCTATAAGTGTCTTGGTGTGTTTTTGGATGTTATCCTTGAACATTATACTGCTTCTCCTATGTCCACTGAGTAAGAGGACTCGAGGGTTACATTGTATGTGTATTTAGAATATCAGTCAATATATTATTATTTATTATTTAACAATTTGAATGACAATTATTCCTACACATAGTTTAATTATTCATAATTATTTCTTATGTAACCCATTGTTCGATGGAATATTATGTGAGCAGAATATTTAATAAATATTTATTTTTTATTTAGTGAATACAATATTAATTTATTTATTGGGGAATAATTCAATTATATATTTTTATTAAATAAATATTACTTATTCAAGGTCTAATAAATATTTTGGAGCAATGGATGATCATGTTTATAGGTATCATGAGATAAATATATATTGAATATTATTTGATTAAATAATATTTAATTTAATTCATAACATAAATGCATCTCAAGAAGAAATAATAATATTGTTATTATAGAAATTACGTTCTATAGGGATTAAATGAATATTAAAGGGAACTTGTGAAATTATTTATTTATAAACTTAGATTTATATAAACCCAATTAAATAATTCTTCATGAGATCCAATTCCTTTCATTTTTTTGTTCAGAACACAATCCAAAACATCCTCTTGAATCCATAGCGAGATCCAATCTCCATGAATTATCCAAATAACGGAGAGCGATCTTCCAACACCTTCCACTCTCGAGACAAGATAGACCAAATATAATACTTTGAAAGTGATTATCAGGGAGATTAATAGTTAATGATTAAATTGATAGGATCTGTCATGGTAGTATCCATATATTCTAATAAATATGTTCACATATTGGTTGAACATTTCTGAATCACCTCTAGAGGATATCTATTATTGAATTCTACAATACAACGACGGTATACCACGAATAATTTGTCAGATCCATAGATAAATAAATAATTTCTCACATGGTAATTCATTACATGTTTAATTAATTATAAATAATATGTCGTTCTCCTGATATTGGGTTCCAGTGTGTTTTCTCTGACTCAATTCCATTTATCATGTAATTTTTCATTATTTAAATCTATGACTTATCATTGATCATGAAAAAAATAAATTTTTGGAATGACCCAGCACATTCCTCTACTATGCTCAAAACCTACAAGATGTATCAAAGAAGCCACATAATTATTTATAATTATTTAAATATCCTTGGTTGATTTATGAATTTCAATTAAATATAAATATGTAATATTAGAATCATTGATAGTACTTTCAAATATTTAACAAGAATGTTTGTGTATTATTGGGTGAGACAACACCATTATTAATGCCCCATATTCCATTAGAACTCTATAGTTAGGAAGTTTTTAGTGAGAGTAGTACCAGGATGGGTGACCTAATGGGACATACTAATATTGCACCCTTTTTTGGGTATATATAAAATGTAAATCCGGAATATTAAATATTATTATGAAATTTTATAAAAAAAATTTATTGAATATAACATCTCATGATTTCATTATATTTTAGTAATAATTATAATATTTCATGTTATAATGATACAATATTTCATATTATCAACAATTATTATATTTCATGTTATATTATAACATCTATGGTTTAGTGTTTTGATATAAATAATTTTTATTCATGTGGAATAAAAATAATATTACTTGATAACCATATTATTGAATTTCATAATATGAATGTTTCCTGATTAACCTCCTCAGAAGTGCTCATGTTTGAACCTTGTCTATATTATTCATTGTATTTTCCCAAATTTTTAACATTTTAAAAAGAAAATAATTTAATGTATGAATAAAAATAAATATTATTATATTGTACATAAATTTTTTAATTGAATATAATATTTCATGTTTACTGGACATTTAGTAATAATTATTATATTTCATGTCATAATGTTACCATATTTCATGTCAAGAATAAATATAACATTTCATGACATATTGTAACAACTATAGTTTAGTGTTATAATAGAAATAATAGTTTTTCATGTTGAATAATTATAATGTTGGATTAGAGTTGAATTAGTTAAAATTATATTTATAAAAAAAATTAAATATCAATAAGTAATATTAAAATCCTTTATAGTATGTTCAAATATTTAACAATAATGTATTTGTATTGTTTGGAGATATTAAACCATCATTAATTTACCAGATCCCATTATAACTCTGCAGTTATGCATTATTGGGCGGGGGTAGTACTGTTATGGGTGACCTCTTGTGAAGTACTATTCTTGAACCATTTTTTGTGTATATTTAGAATTTTATTCTATTAAAATAAATATTAATGTGATATTATAGGTAAACATTTTTATTTGAAATAATATTTCACGAGTAAAGCGAATTTTAGTAATAATTATAGTTTTTCATGTCATAATGATGCAACATTTCAAGTTAATAATGATTATAATGTGGCATGTTATATTGTAACAACTAAGGTTTATAGTTTTAATAATGGTAGTGTTTTTCAGGATAAATAATTATAATATTTCTCAATATTCGCATTATTGAATTTCATAATATGAATATTGAATGGGTGAAATCCATGAAAGTTCTCGTGTTTCACCATTTTATGAATTTTTCATTTTATTTTCCCATATTTGTTACAATAAAAAAATGAAATTTCATGCATTTATAAAAATATTAATTATGAAATTGTACATAATATTATTAAATGAATGTAGTATTTCATGATTACATAGATTTTTTGTAATAATTATAATATTTTATGTAAATTGTTTTCCATATTTCATGTTAACAAAAATTATAATATTTATTGATGTATTGTATCCACTATGGTTTAGTGTTATAATATAAATAATAATATATCATGTTAAATAATTATTATATTGGATTATAATTTCATTATTAGAATAATTAAATAGCAATATGTAATATTATTGTCATAGATAGTATTGTCAAATATTTTATAAGATTGTTTGTGTATTATTGGGTGTGATCACCCTAGTATTAATGCACCAGATCTTGTTAACACTTTGTAGTGAAACGCTCTGGAGAGAGAGTAATACTAGGATAGGTAACCTCACAGGAATAACTCGGGTTAGACCCTTTTTTCTGTATATTTCACAATTTATCCTGGTATAATAAATAATATTTTGATATTGTATGTAAAAAAATTATTGAATATAATATCTCATGATTAAATGTTATTTTAGAAATAATTATAATATTTTGTATTATAATGTATCAATATTCATTGTTAACAATGATTATAATTTTTCATGTTGCATTATATCAACTACGGTTTAGTGTTATAATAGAAATAATATTTTTTATGTTGAATAATTATGATATTTCCTGATAATCACATTATTAAATTTCATAATATAAATGTTTCATGGGTGACCTTCTCAGAAGTGCTTGTGTTTCACCCTTTTCTATATTTTTCATTATATATTTTCCTGATTTTAACTATTTTAAAAAATATAGAATTACATGTTAGTATAAAAATAATTATTACGATACTGTACGTAAAAATTTCAAATAAATATTATATTTCATGTTTATAAATAATTTTAGTAATAATTATACAATTCCTGTCATAATGTTACCATATTTCATCTTAACAATAATTACAATATTTAATGACCTATTATTAAAACTACAGTTTAGTTTTTCAATAAAAACAATTATTTTTATTGTAAGATAATTTTAATATTGGATAATAATTACATTAGTTAGAGTTATATTTGTAACTAAAATTAAAAAAAATATGTCTTGCTAGAATCATTGATTGTACATTGAAATATTTAACAAGAATGACTTTGTGTTTTTTTGTTCCATTAAACTAGTATTAATTCACCACATCCAATTAGAACACTACAAATAAGTGTGCTTGGGTGAGAGTAGTACTAAGATTGGTGACCTCCTGGGATGTACTCGTGTTTCACATTTTTTTTGTATATTTATAATTTTATGTCAAAATAATATATATTATTATAATATTGTACATAAAGATTTCTATTGAATATAATATTTCATGATTACAAGGAATTTTAGAAATAATTATATTTTTTCATGTTATAATGTTACAATATTTCAGGATAAAAATGATTATAATATTTAATTTCATATTTCAATAGTTATAGTTTAGTGTTGTAACATTAATAATTTTTTTTCATGGGGAATAATTGTAATATTTCATGGTAATCACATTATTGAATTTACTAATATTAATATTTCATGTTTGACTTCCTAGGAAGTTCACATGTTTCACCATTTTCTATATATTTCATTGTATTTTCCTAGAGTTTTTTATTTTTAAAAAATGAATTTAATGTTATTATAATAATAATTATTATCATATTATACATACCCTTTTTAAATTAATATAATTTTTCATATTTACGTATAATTTTTTTAATAATTATATTATTACATGCCAAAATGTTACCATATTTCAGGTTAACAATAAATATAATATTTCATGATGTATTGTAATAGCCACTGTATAGTGTTATAACAGAAATAATAATTTTCCATGTAGACTAATAATAATATTTGCGGACAATTTCATTAGTTAAAGTTATATTTATAACAACAATTAAATAAAAATATATAATATTAAAATTATTGATATTACATTCTATTATTTAATAGGACTGTCTGTGTATTTTTAGGTGGGAAAAAACAAAAATTAATGCACCAGATCCCATTAAAACTATGTAGTCAAGCATGCCTATGTGAGAGTAGTGTTAATTATTGGGTGAGAGTAGTAATAGGATGGGTGACCTCATGGGAAGTACTTGTGTTGCACCATTTTTTATGTATATTTCAAATTTCCTTCTAGTATAATAAATATTATTATGATATTTTATGTAGAAATTTGTATTGAATAAAATATTTCTTTATTACAAAACATTTTAGTTTTGGATCGACTTAACCTTTAGTTTAAAGTTTTCATCACTTCATTCACCGATTTATGTAGGTTTGACCCCACAATTATTTTGTACTATGTCTTTGTAGTTAGTATAGTTGAGTTTAAGAAAAATTTCAAATTTGATCCACACCTGGAGAAATTAATGATACCATCGGGAACATCAGAGTTTTCCACTATTTATAGAGAAAATGGGATCATTTCAGACAACTCAAGACCAATTTCTTTATTCAAAGACTTTTTGTCTAGAGTTATAATTGATGTGTTCCCTACTCTGTGGTTTATACCCTACACTTCTATTGTAATAAACATTTGTAGTCAGTACATTTTGGATTATTATAAATTTCTAATTCTTTCCATGCCCAGAGGAATTAATGAAACCTTTAGGCGTGTCAAATTTTGGCACTGTTGTTGGGGAGCAGTGAATCATTTCAAATAATTAAAGAAAAATTTCATAGGAAAAATAGTTTTCCCATCACAATTAGGTTTACTTATTTTAGTCTATGTTTTTTATTTCATTTCTTATAAAAATTAAAATTTATGATTCGTGTAGTTTTTAGTGTTGTGTTTCTTGGATTACATGTCATATCACTCTTATTCCACTATACCATTATAATACATTGAAAATCTAGAGGATATGACCACATGGGAAGCATTGAATTCAGAATGGTGGACATGAAATAATGATAGCAAAAATTATTTTTATTCTAACGTGTATGATGAATTCCAACCCCACAGTGGAATGAAACCTACTATCATCCCAATAGAGGACCTTCCAACTATAAAAACTACCATGGAAATGGATAGGATGATAAGTACAGTCATGATGAATCCTAAATTTGAAAAACTCAAGATCAATAGAAAAAACAAAGACTATCCAGATTACTCTCTCAATAGATTGATGTAATGGAGAAGGAGATGGACTATAATGAGGCCCAACTTAGAGATAAGGGAGAATTGACTATTCAACCTGATGGAATCATATCAAATTTTAATTCACTTATTCAAAACCTTCCAATATATCTAATGAATAATTATGTTGGTTTGAAGAAAAAAAAGATCAGGTGGAGGATGTCTATGCTCTAGATACAAAACAACCTCATAATCATTATATTCAAGAAGACTATTCCTTCCAACATTTTAAGGATAATAATTATAGTGAAATAGTAGACACATTTCTCACTAATTTTTTTCAACTTTTTGATACGTGGATGGATGATCATGATTCCCAACTCAGTGAATAGGGTGATTTGATAACTCAGTTATCTCATGTTATGCCTAATTTAAATTTATTTGAATTAAACTTACCCATAAAATCCAATGTAAGGATTTTTTGGTTTGAATATTAAACAGATCAAGAGGGGGAGGAAGAAAATATTTCGAAAAAAACAGGATAAAAATCTATGGCAGAAAACATAGAACATTTCTTGGAGAATGTTGAAAATATTAGGATAGAAAAACATCAGGTCTATGTATCAGAACCTGAGGAATCACTTATATACATACATAAATACCAAAAATAATAAAAATAATACTGTTAATAACATTGTGAAGAAGGAGAAATTAATATGAGGGAAATTTTTGACTAGATGGATGAGGAGGAGGAACAGGAGAAGGTTGAAGTGGTACAATCAATAGAGTTTGAAGAAATAAGACAAATTAATGGAAGACAACATTACGAAAAAATACCAACCTCACATACATTGTTGCGACTAAATAATAATGTGACTTAATGATATAATTACAAGAAAAATAGGATAAAACAGATGCTACAAAGGATGAATTCATTCTATAATGTGAGCTAGAGAATGAAAAGGAAGATTCATTGGTGAAGTAAGTGAACAAAAAAATATGGTTAGATTTTAATTTCCTAATATTTTCATTACATCAATCTTCAAATTATAACCCACCACCATTCAAGAAGAACCAATTGAAGATGAACTGAATGAAAACCCCATATTAACATTAGGGCCAGGTGTGGAAAAATACATGACTTTCTAGATTTGTATCACGTTCCAATTAGATAAAAAATGTAAAAGATCAATACTAATGATCATAAAAAAACCTACTGAGAGGCAACAATGATTTTATATTTTTTTCTAGGACTTAGATTTATTTTATTTTATTAGATTAAATAAATATCACTATGGTTTTTCTCTTTACCTTATTGATCCAAATATTTTAAATTTTTAATGGAATGTACTTTAATTTTTTATTTTCGTCTTCCATCCCCTAGGAAATAGGAATCATGAAGAAACTAAAGTGTTGAAAATAGTAAAATTTCATGTTGTTTGTATAATACATGTCATGTGATAAAATTTATTGTCAGGAACCTCATCTAAAAGAACTTGAAAGACTAATTCAAAAAGCATTAGTTTAAGGGGAATATTTCTTTTACTTGTTTATATTTTTATATCCCCAATATTGTGTATCCACATGATCTAAAAAAATTAATTTAACTGTTTTATGAATTGAATTGAATTACATTCTCCCATATACAATATTGATTTTTTTTCTTTTACTCACTAATCTAGGAGAAAATCTCACCAAGGTGAAATAGTTTGACTTGTTGTAAAATTCGAAATATGATCCCAATAATTTAAAAAGATATAAATGGTAATTTTAAAAGTCACTTACATACATTAATTTTTAATTTCATTAAAATGATTTCTGATATGATTTCTTTTCATGATGTTGATTCCTAGAAACATGCTTTGAGTAAACTAATTGTCCATATTCATTCCATGACTTAATTTCCTTATATTATTTTCCCAATCCTGAGAGGATACATGACCAATTATTTCCTATTTTTTTGAGCATATATCTTGAGTGAATCTTGGGGAATTTAAACTAACTAGAAATTGAATTGTTATCTTGTAAAATCTTTGAATGGAAAAGTTATCATTTGTAATGATTGATTAATTTTATTGATGATCCTTTTTTCTTGAGATTCACCTAAAAATTGATCCTCCTTGATCCCATATAATATATGGATGAACTTGATAGGATTACGACACTTTACAAGCCATTATTTCCTTTCCTGCCCATCTATTTGTATTTTTATTAATATTCAATGAATGAGTATGATGGAGAAGTTTTTCATGGTGGATATGGGATATTATTCCTAAGAGGAGACTATGGGGTGCATCAGTGGGGTTTTGGGGATGGTTAAAATTAAAATTCATTATCTTCCATTTAATATCTATCCTGATTTAAATAAAAAATTAATTGGAATAAAATTAAAATAAAAAAAATAAAGAAAATGGGTTGTGAATTAGGGGAATAAAAAATCACAATTTTTTAGACTAATTTTTTTATCATATTTGGTTAGGTGCTGGATGCGAGGTTTATTCTGACTATGAGATTTGAAAAAAGAGAGAGAAGAAGAAAAGAACAAGAAGGGATGGTAATTTTTCAATATGATTAATTTGTTTGTGATCCTTCAATGTATTATTTGGGGGTGTGTGAGATGACATTATATTTTGGGGAGGAGAACTTTCATTGATCTTATCTTTTAAATAGTATGAATTTTAAGTTGTATTTTATACTCCTACCTGATCCTTAATTTATTTTCTTAATTTTCACCCACATATCCTCAGCCATAGAGTCATATAATCCTTGTTTCAAATCCCTCATGATTAATTCTGATAATTTTCATTATTTTGTGGAAAAATTTAATTTAATTTAAGCCTACAGTTTGGAGCATATTTTTGAGGAATGATAATAAATCCATTAAATATTTACCTTGATTAATTTGTGGAAAAATTATATGATGAGGTAAATCATAAGTTTAATGGTTGTTGATGAAATATTTAAAACTATGTGTGAAAATGTATTAATGTCTCAAATTTCACATTTTAAATAAATCATGAATTTGGGATTATTTATTGGGTATGTATTCTGATTTCATAATATTTAGGGAAAACTTTTTTCTATGAGCTTTATAATTTTAATTATCCCTTTATTGATATATAAATTCTTTTTTATTTCAATGTTGAGGGTTTTCTCAAGGATGAGAAAATATTTGATTGTGGGGGTATTTGATAACTCTATTTCGTATACATATTTGATTTTGTTTTTATTTGTTTTTTCAATGAATATTAAGTGATTTATTTTAATATTCATGTTTGATATTAATTTTATGTGAATTCCTTTGCAGGATTGACATTTGGAGAAAAAAATAATTCTTGGAAGTTTTGGAATAAAAAGGCACATCGTTCCACAAACGAAGCAAAGCGGAACGACAATAGAATTTGAGGATGATCGTGGAGAAATTCTAAGGCACAAAATTGAAGAAGTAGGATAAAATGGAGTTTTCAAGTCTAGAAGGTGAAGATAAAAATCATGTAAAAACTTTTCATGATATGAAAATCCTCGCAAACTACACGTTTTTTAATCATATTACACATTTTGTAAATTTCCAATACAAAAGAAACCACAGATTTTCAGCATATCATTGACGAGATTTCTTAAAATATTTTGACCCTAATGACCATTTAATTCCATAATTGATTCAGAGGAAAAATATGTACAACCATGAGGATTATAAAAGGGGGATTCCATCTAGGGGATTCAGAATACCATTATAGGTAGATAGGATCGACTACCGGGTGGCTTCTGTTGGGTTCTAACCTATATGTCTTTATAGATAGGTATTTTCTCATTTTTTTCTCTTTTCATTCATTTATGTAATCATTAAATTATAACTATTTCATATTAAAATATATTTTCTTATTCATTATCCTTATCATTTTCTCTAATATTATCTCCCTCCTATGTATTTTAGTTTAATCTTCATTGGTGATCGCCTGATGATGGTTTTCTAAAACTGATATGGGATATATGAATCGGTTAAAGGGGGCATATCGAAAAAATCATGATTTATCTTTGCTCCTAAAAATGAATTAATTAAATAGTATTATGTTGTTTGTATTAACCATTTTTTTCAATAACGAACAAACCCCAACATGATTGAGATGATTTATTCATTAATATTGAATGTAATTACTCTTTTATTTATCTAAAAATGAACATAACAAACTTTACATATTATGATTCATCTGAAAATGATGAATTGGGATTATAGGATCATTTTATAGTTCATGACCATTTAGTTTATCGATGAAATTTTATAGTTGTGCATCTATTTGATATAATTATTTTTCAATTAAAGTTGAATTAATTTATTAGTAAAACATCCCATGGAAACCGGTTCCCCTCTCTTCTATTTATCTATTTTAATTAATTTATTTTAATTTTCAAAATTATTTTATTAAAATTAAACTACAATTGGAGAGACCTAACCTTTAGTATAGACTATTTATTGATTCATTTCCCACACTATGTGGGTTCGACCACACACTTCAGCTATATTATTCATTTTTACTTACTACAGATTGAGGTAATATAAATTTATAATATTTTTCATGCCCACATGAATTAATGAATCCATCAAGTGCATCACCTAATGGCCGAATGTCCAATTAGCCTAAAGGCCTAATGGATAATTCTCATAATCGATGAACTTCAAATTGGATAAACGGTCGAATGAACAAATAGCCTAAAGGCCCAATTAACAATTAGCCTATTGACCTAATAGGCTAACAGTCAGGTAGCCTAATGGCATAAAACATAACAGGCAATTTTCCTAATGTCCCAATAGGGAATTTGACTAATATCCTAATATCCAATTGGCCTAATGATCTAATGGCCAATTGGACTAGTGTCTTGATGTCCATGTGCCTTAAATGCCTAATGGCCATTTGGCCAAATGAATTTTATTTCAGTACCCAATTGGAATTCTATATAACAAAGAAATAAAGTATTTATATTTAAATATTATGAATTGTTCATTAATATATAATTTAAATTATAGAAATTTGGGGCCTTATTTTGATATTATTGAAACCAAATTAAAATATTTTTGATGATTTATTTAATCATGGATTAAATATTATTATCTATGTTAAATTAATATTTTCTAAACAGGTTATATAATAAATTGAAATATAAAATATCTATATTTAATAAAATTTCATATTTATATAAAGGAAATTATATATAATGAATAATATGGAGTTTATAATATGAGATGAATATGAATAATTCATATAAAAATATTATGAAATATATATAATGAGTATCTAAAATTATAATGTTTTTAATATTTGATTTAATTTATGAATTTTTTATCAATGTTTATCACATGTTTAAATTTATGATTTTTTTCTTTCATTTAAAATATATTAACATTTATTATTATCTATGTTTATACTATGTATATATTTTAAATTTTTGTGTACTAATTAATTACATTTTCATCAAGTTGTATTGGGAATCATAAGTCATCTTCCTTGACAAAAATTCTTACTCTCATTTTTGAACAAAAATGATGGAAGTTTTTTAAATTCCAAAACATAATAAAATATTTTATGTTTTTTCATTATATTGGAAATATTTATATAATGTTAATAATTAAATAATTTTTTTTATATTTTTAATAGTATTCTCCATAGGACCTTTATGATAATGATGATGAAAACTTCAGGCCAAATGATCATTTAAGTCAGGGATTTTTTGAGGAGCATTAGGGGAGAGTCTAATGTTGAACTAGAAAAAACATCATCCCAACTAGGTATTGGTCCCCATCGATGTCCTCTCAAAACTATTAGACCATTGAGATTCAAAGTGCTCATTCAGAAGTATTTGAGGACAAAAAGATAGTTTTAGGGGAGTATGAAAAAATTAAACAGATAACATATCACTTCAGAAATGACATATCAGTAATAAGTCAATAACTTCTATTAGAGGTTGCTAATACTATTGATTCATAAATGGTATCAATATGCTCTTTTAATGAATCCCTGAGAGATGCTAATGTTGGTCCTAGTGGCGGGAAAGCTGTTGGTGGTGGTGATGACGACGATGATTCTATTGATGCTCTAGATGATGCTCTTGGTGATGAGGTTTTTTCTTAGAGTGATGAGGCTAATGATTTTTTAAATGGGGGAGATATTAATCCCCTCCATTTTTAGAATTATTAGTAAATATAATTTTGTATTTTGATTAATGACTTGAATTTATTTGTTTTATAGATGTATATTTATGTTATATCATTTCAACTGGTTTTTTTGAATGCTAAATACAAAATATTTGTATTACATTGAATGTGCATTGTGTGTTTTATTTTATTAATAGTTTCTAGGTCCATAATAGTCATTGTTATAGTGAAGTAGGGGTAGCGACCTATACATAACAATTGGGGAATTGTGGGTGTATGTTTTCTTCTGAAGAAATCTATATCCATAGTTTGGCAAAAACCATGGGTGTGCTAAAATTATCTAAGTCTATGACCATAGTTTCTATAGAAATTATGGTTATTGTTTTTTAATGATGTATCTAAATTTCATTATTCTTAAAACCATGGGTATATCTTATACCTACATTTTTAGGGGCTATACCCATGGTTATAAACCATGTGTATAGTTTAGTTTTCCAATAGTGTTTTTATCTCTTCAATTAACATTGGATTAGTTTTTAGGTACTTTTATTATTTAATTATCTAAAAACATCTAAAAAATAATTAATCACTTCTTCCCTAGAATTCCATGTGACATTCCATTTGGCTATGTTAGAAGACATGATTGTGTAACCCATTTCCTTTCCATTATTTTTCTGATGCTTATGGCTTATGTATGATTTCCTAACATGGAACTTATATGAATGAACATGTTATGAAGGGTGTTCTAGGGTAGTGATACAATGAATCAGGTAATGTTTATTTCCCATGGGATTATATGTATTGAATTAGGGAATAAACATAATCCATTGTGGTTTTTTATCAACCATGTTATGTTTTATTCGTGGTTAACCATGAATTATGATAATGTAATGTTCTATATTTCATCCACATTCCTATAATTACTAGGACTTATGTTTATTGAAAACATATTTCCGGCCTCCATGTATTTATTGAGTTACCTTTCCTTTTATGATATCATTATATGTCATTTGATTCATATGTTATGTTTATTTTTCATGTTTATTCCCTTACTGGGTTTTTTAGCTCACCCTTTTTGATTATGTATTTCCACAGTTCTCCTATTGAGTTTTAGTAACTCAAAGGGATTTAGGATCTCATTATAGAGATTAAAATAATGATTTTTTATTTTAGTGTCATTTCTATGTTTAATGCACCTAGTCTCCCAAATACTCTAGTCCTCTAAATACTTGGGTGGTGTTTATTGGTTATGTGTGTTAAAAATAATATAAGAAAATACGGAAGAGGATTGGTTAACTATATTTTGTATTATAAGAATGATTAAATAATTTTGGGGATTAGTAAAATAATAAATTAGTAAAAATACATGGTTTATGTCTACACATAGAAAAATATCCTAAATGTTTTATGCATAGAGCGAGTGGTTTCTAAGAAATTATAACCATGTATAGATATTATAACTGGATGTGGCTATAAAAATGATATACCTAGGGGTAATAACCCTAAAAGGGATCATTTTTTAATAATAGAACCTATACTTAGTACATGAAAAACAGACCTTTCTACATACATGGTTTGATACTCTTAGGAGATATGCATTGGAAATATGAAAAATCCTTTATGGTCCTCTATAAATTACATAAATAGATTTTATGGTTAGAAAAATTAATTGGAAAATTTCCATGAATAAACAAGATTGAATTCTCTAGACTCAAATGTTATGATATACATGTCATTTATAATTTATTTCTTATAAGTTTATAGTTTACCTTTTATATTATTTTTAGTTAGAGTATTCTCATCCTTAATTTTACTTTATTTTTGGTAATGGAAAGAAATATGGGGAATCAAGCAAAAAATAAATATGATAGGAAATGTTATTATTTCAATAATGATATACCTAACCTTATGGTAGTGGGAGATGAGACCATAATTGTTTCATTGGATCAAATATTTCATTTTATGATTATTAAATTGAATTTTATGGAATACCCTCCTTCACCTAAGAAATAGAGGGTCGTTTTCAGGTAATTTAGGAGACAAATGCCTCCTAAATTCAGTGTATTTACTAATTAAATTATCACAATAATCGTAGTTTTGTAAAAAAAGATGTTATTTATTTTCCTATTACAGCACAATAGCTGATGGGGGCCATCTCACTTCAAGAGAATTTAGATGTACACTTTTTAATTTTAATTCACCTATTCTACATGTTTTTTTATTATTTTATAAAAAAAATTAAAATATATTATAAAAATAGTTTGAAATTCAAATACAAAAATACAATTGAAAGAAGAATGATGTCTAAAGGAATGTTCTTTGTACTCGGGTTGGTTACTCAAGTTCCTTCATTTTTCATATTTTTTGTTTAATATCATTTTTATAATTCAACTATGAAATCTCAATATTGAATAAATAACCTTTTTTTATTATTTGTGAATAGTTGCATTACTAGGAGAATTATTTGGCACACTAAATTCCACCTCCAAATATATTTAAGGTTGATGAAAAATCTTAAACAAGAATGTGGAACCCTTTATGACCCAACTACATCATATGACTTTTCTTCCATTAGAAAAATAATCTATAGCATATGAAGTGTTTCAATTTAATAGAAGGGATGGAAAGATTTATATTAAAGAATTTATATGAAGTTTAGATTCATGCCATGGTAGAAAATCGTTGAACCTATACACTTCTCTCTCATTCACAAAAAATAAATTAAAATCCAAAATAATTGATAAATAATGTTCAAGAACCATGTATATCTCTCTAAGTACAGCCTGCTGGTCAGTCACTCATTATTGAGTGTAATATATCATGGTGGAAAGAGTGATAATGATTGAGAAAATAAATAAAGAAAGACAATGAGAAAAAAAGCAAGAAACAAGATTTAATAATTAAATAAAAATAGTCATGAACTAAAGGGAAAAATTATTACTGTAGAGTTAGTAAAGAAAACATATGTAAGCCTTCCAGTCCATTCGAGTTATCTCTTCTCGGTGATATAACACTATCCTATTTATAGTGGTAGGAATCCCATCTCTCTTCATCCATTTAATCCTGGAAATCATCATTTATCTTTAGTCAATGATTCCTTCTTTAAATATAGATTTAGATATCAGATATTTTTAATCACCTAATGTATTTGGTATTTTAATATTATCGTGTAAATTCATACTACAGTATGGGAATGGTTACTGATCCATATCATATAACTTCCTTGCATGGCCACTACATTGTTACGATGTAGTGTGAAATATGTGATCTATCATTCGTATCATAATTAAAAAATATAAACTTCCAAAATTGAGACCTATATGGTATAGCAACAACGCCTATGAAGTTTCCTCCTAAAGGGGTTTCTCCTTAAAATTCCATCACTTCAAATCTAAGTTCCTCCAGGGTGTAGTGAAACCCTAAAAAAGTAACACCCTAAATCATGTGATATTCTTTTGGATGGCTATTACATTGATATTATTCTCATGATATATCTCTATCTTGTATTATTTTTCTTCCTTACTACCATACTTGTTAGTTCTATAGAAAATTACTTCCCCCATGGTGCAATTGAAACTCATTTTCAAGCACACAACATAGTAACGATGGAAACAATGCAGCTATATAAAGACACAAAATTCTATTATATAAATATTACATCTTAGTGGATAAATATTCACTACATAACATAAAAATATATTACATAATAATTTATTTCAATTTACTTTAGATTCATGGAAGCATAAACAAATAGTCCATAAGTGATCTTCACCATCTTCTAATATGTTCTTCATAAATATAACCTTTTATAGACATATCATACATAATATCTTTTATTAAAACATGGTTAAAGAAAACATAAGAAATGGCGATAACAGATTATCAGTAACAGTAAAGAAGTTAGATAACCACATATAATGAGTATAAGGGTATGAGAGCTAAAAATAAAAATTGAAAACCATACCCTTCATATCATATATAATAAACATGATCCATAAAATAAATCATGGAATTTCATAAGACATGAATCATAATTAAATAAAATAACATGAACTATGAGAACATAAAATTGGAATAAGTAATACATTTTTATCATAAATATAATGATAAAAAACCATTTCCTTAGTAGTTCAAGGATATTTTCCATTAAAATGATAGTGTAATGGTTTCACTCCCTAAATAATCATAGTACTCAAGGTTCACTCCCAAGACAATAAAATTGGATAAAGTCCCTTATTGAATTGGGTTCACTCACTATTTTAGTCTTTTTTATCATGAGATATCAAAATTTACCCAATGAATTAGAGGGAGATTTATGTCCCACCCTGCATATAGTAGAATGTATACATATTTGTTTCATAATATTATAAATAATTCATCATATCAGAACCCATAAAATAAATGGGATTCATTAAAAGTTTATCATATTAGAACCCAAGAATAGAAATGGACTTCATAAAACATTGCATCATAGAGTTATTTATGGAAAGGAAATAGGATTCATAAAAATTTAATATTTTCAACATAACATAAACAATGACAAATAAATTGTGTTTCATAATTATTTTACCACAGTATAACTTGTGGAAGAGAAATGGGTTTCATAAACATATTTTCATCATAAACATATACCATTCAGAGAAAGAATAAGAATGGTATCCTTAGACCAGATCCCTATAAAATTATAAGTAACATCAAATTATTTCATCTTAGATAGAAAATAATTTTGAAGGAATATTTAAAACATTTCTTATGTAAATAGCCTTTCCACTTGTAATTTTTTTAAAATATAATGAATTTTTAAAATACTTTTCATTAAAAATAACCTTGGAAACATATAAAGGAAATAATAAAAATTAATTTAAAATTATTATTAAGGAAAATATACTTTAAAATTTGAAAAAAAAAATTCAAAATATTAACTGTTTTCAAAATAATTTTCTTTGAAAATATCTTTCAAAACATATAATATAATCATAAAAAATAATTTAAAACATTTCTTGAGGAAAATGTAATTTCCATTTTGAAAATAATTTTTTAAAAAATAAAAATAAATAAAATATTTTTTCTATCCTTTTTCTTTGAAATTAAACATTCTAAATTATAAATGAATGTTTAAAACAATGTCTGGTTTATGACGATGTGAAATACCATTCATGTCGTACATGTCAAAACAAATGTTCCTTTCACATTTTTTGGTAAAAAAATAGAATTGTTTATTGAATGAAACATGAATATTTATATTAATATAATTTTTAAAATTCAAACATGGGTATAAATACCTTTAATAAACCCTTTGTATAATGATAAAACATTTTCGAAAACATTTTTTTTTTGAAATCATGGATAAGTAACGAAAATGGTTTATTGACCTAAGAGTTAAATAAAATCTATTTAGTTTAAACACATTATTTTTTAATATTGAGTACATAAAGAGAGAAAAATGAGTGGAAAAATGTATTCTAATTGAAATAAACACAGAATAATAATATTTCAACATAGAAAGAATAATCATAAAAAATATCAATAAACAATAATATTTTAACATAAAACCATTACTAATTTGGTATCATTGAATCATAAGAACCACACAAGAAAAAATTAAATGAGACATAAAAATCACTAGAAAAAATAAACTCATGATATTAGACATCAAAGGGGATATATATACTCCTTATAAAATTATATTGGTGCGTAATATGGAATATGTCTCGAAAACGAAAAATTGAGACAAAAATCGCTTACCACAACAGTAGTCTTTTTAATCATAATACCTAATAATGAATAACATAAAATAAAACATAAAATATAATTTAAAATAAGATATTAAATATATATGATGGAAAATGTTATGAATATAAACCACACAAAACAAACAACTGGTGAATGTGGTAAAAGAATCCCAGAAATAAAAGAAAGACAATAAATCCCTTACCTCACGTTTTGAGTTCTTTCATAAATGTTTGAACCTCCAGAATAATAAATATATCTTTATTATATATCTATTATATAACCATAATTATATATTTCATCCCATATATTTTTTACTTATGATCTTTTATTTCCTATTTATTAACTTTTTCTTTTTGAAATCTCATTTCAGATAGTAACTACTTTGTAATTCGTGCTTGTTTTGATTTGTTATTTTTACTCATCTTAATTTTACCATTGTGAAAAAATTTCATTAATTTTAACCATATTATAAATATCCTTTATATTTAGTAAAAAATTTAGATTAATCCAGAAAATTTAGTGATATAAAATGAAATTCATCATTCATGGAGATAGTAGATTGTACATACACATGAATGTTGTTTATATTTTATTGATGTATTGAAAAAAATATGGATAAATAATATATTACCGTTAAATAATAAATTATATTCCATATATATATATATATATCACATCTGTATGTTTAACCCTTTCCTTATTACCTTCTATGTCAATCGTACATGAAGAAAGAATCACATCGCTTTATGATGGAGTTATTTTCTATATATACGAGTGACATTATTATTTTCCAATGGGTTTGGATGTAATAAAGAAGAATATTTATTATAATTATAGAGGCATAATAATTTTATATCATCATATATAAACATTAAATTCATAATTATATCCACTCATGAGATAAGCTGATAAAAAATGCTTAATATTGGTTCACGAGCCAGTAGACCTCCATACACAAAAATAAGGATTTAGTATCACATATACTAGATGTTTATATGGATTTATCTAATGAAATTCAGATAATAAAATTTAAATATAGTAGATATAATGGTTCTATTATCATAACATATTCATAAAACATTTAAGGGTGGTTAAGAATAAATAAAAGAAAAACACAAGTATATGAATTATAATTCTTCTTCATAGAGCCTCTTTAGGTTTTCACCTAAAGTCTTATTAGGAGGTCTTCCTATAATATCCCTAAACCCACACTCCAAGATATAGTGCTAAAATCATAAAAGTTATATTTTTTAATTTGATAACAAAAAGGTGACCCAAATTTTTCCCATAAAAAACATACAACATCAAAAGGAAAAATTGGATTCACTTACATTCTAGATGAGCTTTTTGGTTCAGAGTTTTATAGAATTAGGAAAAACTCTTAAATAAAAAATTCCACTGTATTTAAATGATAATTTCACCCAATTTTCCAAGATATTCTTATTTCACATTAAGTCATCATCATCATCCATATGAAATCCCTCCTACATATAATTAGTTCAACATAATTCTTTATTACTTGTGTAAAAGGAAACATTAGAAGGGTGAGATCAAATCCTCAGTATGGGTAAAACTAGGAATTAAAAATTGAATTTAATTCATTAGAATAATAACTGAATAAGGTTATGATGACATAATTGGAGTGTTTTAGAAAATCATAAATGAACTCACATAAATGAATACCTGAATCAACAATCATGATATTTGGAATGCAAATTTAATAAAAGAAAAAATTCATATGAATAATTAGTCATTAAAAATTTGATATAAATATTTATAAAATGATTAATTATAAAACAATGGAAATTATAGATAAAACATGTTGTCACCATGGAACATCATTATCATAGAACCATTACAGAATCCTTACAATTAGAATAATCCTATGGCCAATATCCCTTATAATTTTCTAGATAACATTGTAATTACCTAATGAATTTGAGCATTATCTGATCACACCCATCGTATATGATATAACGTGTTCTCTTGACACTATTTGGTTTCACCCATGTCATAATATATATTATCTTACCAAGATATTTCTAATCACATCCATAATATAAGTTGTATTGGGATGACCTACAACTGTCTAGGCACAACCATCACATAACAATGTCCATGAACCATAAATAAAGTAAATAATGATTGTATTAAATGAGAAAATATAAAAATAATAATTATTCCTTTTATAATGTCATTCAATCATGGAAAAAATTGTTTCTATGAAAATATCTTTAAAACATGATTAACCAAAAGAAACAAAACGGGTTCCATGAAAATATCATTGAAACCTAATTAACCCATGAAAAACAAAGGTGTTCCATAAAAATCACATTGAAACATGATTTACCCATATAAAATAAAAAAGTTCCATAAAAACTATTTTAAACATTATTAAACCCTGGAAAATAAAGGGGTTCTATAAAAATCACTTTGAAACATGATTAACGCATAGATTGAAAATAGGTTTCATAACAATATCATTGAAACAAGATTAACCTGTGGAAAAGAAACATGTTCCATTATAATCTCTTTGAAAGAATCATAATAAATCTAAATAAATATTGATGATTCATTCAATACAAAATATTCCCTTAGAGAATAAGTAAAAATAATTATTTTTAACACTGATGAATGAAAATATTGTTAAAAGATCATTAAATCATTTTTATAGGAAAATAACATTTTAATTTGGAAAATAACTTTTAAAAATTAAACATTCACAAAATATTGTTAAAATAATTTTATTTCAAAACAATATTGGAAAAATATAAATGAAACTTCAATGAAAATAATTAACATGATGACCAGAAAATCTATTCATTTTATAAATTTTTAAAGTAAACAATATTTTCAAAACATTTTTCAAAAGGGAGTCAAAATGACCCATTTGGAAAAATATAAAAAATTTCAATTTGAACATTTTAAAATTAGGTAAATGTTCATGTAAAAGTGATTTAGGGAATAATTTTTTTAGAACATAATTTTTTTAAAATAAATTTAGAAAAAATAATTTTTAATAGAAAGATGGTCTATCTAAAATAAAATAAAAGATCAGTATCAATTATAAATTAATTTATTGATGTTTCATTATTAAATAATTTATAAAATATAAAAAAAAATTAACCACATTCATTAATAATTGCTAAAAAATATATTTGTTTCCATGAAAATATGAAATATGATTTTCTCTAATGGATCCTCGAACATAAATAATCTCCAAATGAAGGATATTGTTGCATACTGCTTTTTCCACAATTGAAATATTTTCAATCGTATTCCCCATAAAAGAATAAATTTAAATGAACTAATAAATATAATTAAAATAGGGGGTTTCGAGATATAAAATGTAAAAATTGGTTGTACATATACCTAAAAAATAATATTATTGTGTAACATTACAATATGTTTCTATGAATGAAAATTGAGATGAAGTCCCTAACAACTTTGGAACTCTACAGATAACAACTCCATCAAACGGGTGAAATTAAAATGGATTTTTAAATCCCAATAATTTTAATTAAAATAATCATAAAATACATTCAGATTAATTATATATACAACATAATAAAACAAAGTGGTTAATATCGCATATGTATCACAAAAGTAGAAGCGAGATGAGAAACCCTTACATCGGGTCCAAACTATCCATGTGTGCCCTTTATCTCCTAAATAATAGCCTTATAACAATTATTTGATTTTTTAGGATCATTGTTTTAGGTTTTATTACATCTAATTAAATAATTTATTTTCGTTATATTCATGAAATATTTAAATACATAACCAGTAAATTCCACATCATGTGTTTTGAGGACGTTTGTTTCCTTGTTTCAAAACGGATTAGTTGTGTTGGACATTGTCAAAGAGGTCATAATTTTAAAATATGAAGAATAATAATGAGAAAATATTATTCATAATTATGCATCAATTATAATTTTGAAAACAATTTTTTAATATGTTTATGAAAAATGAACAATATTATAATCATGGATATGGTATGTCATACGTGCGCATCAGTAACATTTCAATTTTTCAACAAATAGTATTTTATTTTTATATAATATTCTTAATATCATAAATACCATATTATTTAATTATATATCCATATATATCATTCTTGTGATTTTGTGAGGAAAAAAGAGTCACATCACTTCGTAAAGGTGGAAGTCCAAAGGTATATGAACAACATTATTTTTTTCAGTGTAAGAATGAAAATAATATATTATATATTAATAAAAATAAATATTCCATCAATTTAATTAATTTAATTATTTTTTCATTTATACCACATATATTCATTTACATAAACCTTATTACCTTCAATGTAATGCATTACAAGAAAATGATTCACATCGCTTCACGGGGAGATAGTCCACCATACACACGAGCGACATTATCTTATCCCACACAGAATGGAATGAAATATGTTTCATGTGATATAAAAATTAAATAATTATAAATATGTTTCAAAAATATTATATATAATTTTAATACATCATTATAACCATTTGTGAGAGTTTAAGATGGAAAATTAATGACATTGGTTTGCGAGGAAGTAGTTCGTCATAGAAAAGATGGATGATTTTGTATCCCATTTGATGGAAGCAGAGATGGGTTAAATTTTTCAAATAAACATAATAACGTATTATTATAATAATATAAACTTATTTTAGTATATAATAAAAAATTAATAGGGTTTTATGGAGAAGGAAAAATAAATAAAATAATGAATCTTGATTAAGAACAATACCACTTCTTGAGAAAAACTCCTTAGGTAAGAATGAAAATGTTTCTCGAGATGAATTTATAAAAAATGATTTGTAGTATATGGTTATGGAATTAAGGAATTATGTTTTCCATTTATTGGATGATACAAATGTATTTGACATTTTAAATAGGATAGGATAGGGGTGGCCTTTTAAAAGTGAGGTTAGTGGCACACTTGACATTTTTTAAAATAAAAATGTGTACCTGCATTCTTCATATTGATAAAGGGTAAAAAATTGATAATTATATATAAATATACATGATAATATCTAAATACATCCATAAAATATTTTTAGTCTTATTTTTAGGTTATTTTAACCCATATCATTTGAGTCTATCCCCTAGTAAAATTGTTTTCACATTAACCATGGTAATTAGTTTTTTCTATTTTCACTATTCATTATGGTAAATAATTAATTTCAACATATATATAACATAAATTATTATGATTATAAATTTGTAATCCATGTTATTATATTCAATTAATATATGTCCAAAATTTTAATTTAAGAATTAATCTTCAGAACACGATGAAAAATGGGGTTTTCAAAAAGATCATTTTTCAAGGAAAATATGATTTTTTTTAATAACTATATGAATAATAATAATCATTGTATTGATATAAATTAATATTTATATATATATAATATGTAAATTTAATTTAAAAAATTATTCATTAGCGGTCATTTTAATTAATTTAAAAAGAGAAACATTATTTACATTAAAAACATTTTTAGAGAAACCCATATTTAAAACCAAAAAATTTAATTATACTAAAATACAATATAAAGATGATTAAAATTTTATTAGTTTGATAAAATATTACTAAATAATAAATATTTTACTTTAAATAACATTTGAAACATAATATTACTTTTGAATTTCCTAATTTATTAAAAAGGTATTATAGTTTCACAAAAAATAGTATATTACAATATTCATTGAAAAATAAATATTTTCTTTAAAATTAAAACATCTCACCATGTTAATTTTTATATAATGATTTATAAATGAATTTAATTTTATCAAATAAAATTTCTAAAATCTCCAAAAAAAATTGTAATATTTTTTTCATGAAAATCAATAAAAATCAGTTTTTAAGAAAACAATTGTTTGAAGGATAATATTTACGTACTAAAAACATATTGATTATTTACTAAACATATATCAATAATGTAAATTGACTAGGAAATTTATATTTATATGTTATATTTATTTAATAAATTAGTTAACACTATTCATGCAATTCAATTTAATGTTTGGGAAATAACAATTATATTTTTTAGGGTCATTTAGCCTCGTTGTTGTGTGTCGAATACTATATCGAACGTAGTACTCTTTCTAAAAAATATTGGGTGTTAAATCCTACCAAAATAATAAAATTAATCCTTGAAATTTTAACTATAACTATGTAATCAAAGGTTTTACATTTGAATAAATAACTATGTTGGAATCCCATCAAAAGTGTTGATAAAACATCCTCTTGATAAGACAGGAAAGGCTCGGATCAGGAAAAACCTGATCCCCAAAATTATTAATATAAAAAAACAGTACAAGAAAAAAGAAGTACAACATCCCAAACAAAAAATCTTACATCATCTCAAAGCCAAATCCATTCCCACCTCCACAATCTGAAAGCTCATCATCCAGTTCAGATGACTCCCATTCAGATGACTTAGCTTTCCTAAATAATTCCAGGTATTGCTTTTTACGCTGCAGCATCTCCTTAGATAAATTTGCCTTAGGTGGACGCTTTTCATCATGAACTTTAGTAACCATCTCCCTACGCATCCCGGATGCAGACCTCGTTGTCATTGGTTTTGGAAAATCAGAGTAATCTTTCCTTGGTCTTATTTTGCTTGTGTTAGACCCGCTCATTTCGTTATCATATGTCTTCTTTCCCATTCCCTAAACAATGGAACTATAAATAGGAGTCACATTCTCCTTGTCACTTCCAAATATATCCCCTTAATTCTTAGGAGGGTGCACAACATAGTCAAATTGACAGTCAGCCTTCATACCCAGCGGTCGATTGGTCTCCTGAAGCGTATCGTTTATCCCACTGGGTATCTGCTCTATCTCAGCACCGCTATTCATGACACAATTATTAATTTCCACAGGTTCCTCCACCTTATTGGCCCTTTTAGAGCCATCATATACCACAAGTGAAATGGAGTCATTCCAGACTGATATGTGTCCACAACCAGTTCCACTTGAATCTATTCTGCATTTTCCAGAGCAGCAAAACTGTTCTTCAAGCATATGTCTGGACCATCAAGTATATCACAATTTGCACATGTATTTGTATCCTTCCTCGCTGCTTCTGTATTTCTATTCTTCACTAGACCACGACCCATATAATGAAACAACATGTTTGAATTCTCCCAGTCCATATCTTGAGAAGGTGTGTCATCCTTGGCATGGTGAGTCTTCCTGCCGTCAAAACTTTTGTACATCTCCTCAACTGCTCCTGCCTCACCAGGTACAGCCATAAAAACAAGGTCCTTCATTATTCTCCAAAACACTTCTGAAACAGATGACCCTGCTGCAGTAGGAGACTCTTTCTACACACATAAGGACTCAATCCCCCCCAGATCAGCTTCAATACATCAAGCAGGATTCTAAATCACTTATCCAGGAAAATCTTGAGGCATACTGACCTGATCAACATGTAACAGCCCACCTGTTTGATCATCAGGTGAACGAGAACCTGACTCACCCCTCACCACCTTTGATATGGGTGCATCAGTTGGTGCTGGATGTCCAGCATGACCCCCATTTTTATCACACTTGCGACAATCAGATACCCAGTGTCCTTGCCTATGACAGAAGGAACAAAACATGACCCATGAATGATATTGTATGGATTGACCATACCTGTACTTCCCTTTAATCACAATCCACACCAGCTCCAGTGGTGATTGTGCTAAATCCATTTCAACACAGATCTGCGCAGCCATTGGGTGTGAGAGAGAAGATGTCCGATGATCACAACATAGAAATCGCCCAATGGAATTTCCGATTGACCGTAGAATTACAATGTTCTGAAAAGTTAGTGGCAACCCAGAAATTTGAAGCCAAATTGCCGAGGTTGGAGAGTCCCGATTCATTTGAAGATCAAAAGACCAACGTAGAAGGTGAAAATAAAAACCATGAACAGATCTACTAGCACTTGACCAGGCTCTAATCATATTATCCTCATCAACGAAGCAGAGGAGAATTTGTCGCGGCCCCAAAAGTTCAATAGACACTCACTTAGTTAAACCCCAATCCTCATTAACATGCTTGGGAAAGACCTCCACCAAAGGCCGTCACTGCACAAATCTTACAACTAAGGCCGTGGAGAACATTGAAGACACTTTATTGAATTCCTGAACAGAGATTGGAACCTCGGGCTAGCCATTGAACTAGCCAGGGACCTTCGGCCCAACATTTATACTTGGAAATAAAGGAGAAATCGTACCTGAATGACAGAAATAACCTGGACCCCCAGAACCGACTCCCTAAGAAACATCAGCAGGACTCGGATGAGACCCCTCCCCCGGAGGAGGAGGGGCCTCTGTATCAATCATCACGTTAGGGTTACGGCATCGCGCTTCGCTATCGTCGTCACCGCTCTCCCTTCCCACACATCCACCTAAATTCTCCTCTTGATAAGAGTGTAAAAGAATTATGATGGTTATATCAAATAAAACATTCTATGTTTTGAAAGAGGATAACATTGGTGGAAGTGAAAATTTGTACATGGATGAAAAGAATAAATAATTATTGAGAGTTATATATAACATTTATAAAAATAAACAGAATAATCATTATAATGTAAAAAATCATTAACCAAATATGTGTGAAAAGGGTCATTAATATCATCTGAATTGATTATAAAAAAGATTTTTTTTTGTTTTAATATCCTTTCCTTAGGGTTGAGGAATCCTAACCATAAAAATAGGTTATATCATTGTTAGATAAGAACCAGAACGAATAAACTTTTATATGATACATTAATCTTAAAATTCTAACAGTAGTACCTAAATATGATGCTAAAACATTCCATAAATGAATAACCTTGTATCAAAAAAAACCTCAATAACCTATAAATTAAATAATTTCATAACCTAAAAGTTTATATCATACCTTTAATCTTTAAAGTCAAAAAATATGTACATCTTGTTTTCAAATACCATTAATCACTTAGTCACTAAATCACATGTCAAACTCATGGTTATCTATAATATAAAACATATGTTATCATAATTACTACAATATCCAAAACCATATAAACCCTAATGGATATTAAATCCTTAGAACTTATGTCTGAATAATTTAAATGAATAATTCACATTAAACCAATTTATTAAATATACATCCACCAAGTAAAATATTTCCTAAAGTGTTAATAATCACATTAATATCTCATTACTTAAACCCTCAAAGTGTTTGTTTAGGACTTTGAAATTATGATCATGATTAATATTATATACCTATGATGGTATTTCACAGCTCTTATGATAACATAAAATGAAAACATCCTAATATCTAATTTCATTTAAACCCTCCTCTGATATGAACATAAATAGAGGAAAACCCACACTCCCGAATCATTAGCTGAAATCATAAATTTTAAATTTCTTGATTTGATACCAAAGAAGGTGACCCTATTTTCCCTCCAAAATATACATCAACAAAATAAAAAATTAGATTTACTAATACTATAAAAGGCCTCTTAGTTTTATATTTTTATATAATTAATAAAAACATTTACATAAACAATACCAATGTATTTAAATGGGTATTTCCCAAAATCAACATAGCTTTTCTTATTTCACATTATGTTTTCATAATCCTCCATATAAAATACCTTTTATAGATAACTCATTCAAATTATTTCTTTATAACTCATAGAATAAGAAATATGAGATTTTTGAGATAAATTACCATGTAAGGGTAAAAATAAGAATTAATAATTGATTGTCATCAATGAGAATAATAATTTCATAAGGTTATGATGAAAAAATCAAAATTAATGAGAAATAATAAATGAACACATACCCATCAATACCAGAATAACCAATCAAGAAGTATAGAATAATGATTAAAAAAGGAAAGAGTCATAAGAATCATTATTCATGAGCCATGTGATATAAATATTGATCAAAAGAAACATTTTAAGTGCATGTAAAGCAAAGATAAAACATGCTTGTATCATGGAAGATCTGCATCATTGAAACCATAAAGAACAATTATAATTCTAATATCCATATGATAGTCTTCCAATATAATTTCTTAGAGAACATAATATCTACCCAATGCATTGGAGCACTATATTGGAAAAAAATCATATAATCTATATCAGGCTCAGCCTGTTCTATCTTGGTGAACCCATTTTATAAGATATATTAGGCAAACCTAATACTATATGGATGAAACCATCGTATAAGATATATTAGGCTCACCCGGTGCTACTTGGGACACCCATCACATAATAATGTCTAAGAACCATAAATAATGTACATAGATCTTGTTTTTCATCGCAAAACTAACGAAAACAATCATTATTTTGATCATAACTTGATTAAACCATGTAAAAGTATTGGGTTTCATGAAAATATATCTGAAACATGATTAACCTATGGAAAAAATGGGATCCATATCAGTCTTTTTGAAACATTATTAACCCATGGAAATGAAATGGGTTTTGATACAATCTATTTGAATCCTAATTTGCCTATGGAAAATAAATGGGTTCTATAAAAATCTCTATGAAACATGAAAAACCCATGTAAAATAAATTTATAGCATAAATTTATTAACATAAATTTATTGCATCAATAAACCTGTGAAAATAAAATGAGTTCCATATATATATCATTGAAAAAATATTAATACATACAGAGTAAGAATATGGATGGTATGATTAAAAACTATTCCCATTAGATAAAAAGTAACAATAAGGGTTATTTATGTTAATGTATGTAAAAATTCTTAAAATACCATTAAAACATTTTTGAGTAAAATACCCTTTCCATTTTAAAAATCATTTTAAAAACTTAATATTAAAAAATATTTTGTAATTTTTTTTAAAAACAAACTTGGAATCCTATAAAAGAAAATTAATGGAAAATAATGGACGTAAAGGTAGGAAAATCAATTAGTGTCAGAAATTATAAAAATAAAAAAATCCAAATATTTTTTAAAATCGACTCAACATTGAACCATTTAGAAAATATTAGGAAATCATTTATTTTATGAAGTAATGTTTTTTGAAAACATTTCTGAAAAAATTTATATTAAAGAGAAAGATAACCAATATAAAATAAAACAAGAGATTAGTATCACTTACAAATGACTTTGTTGGCATTTCTTTAATCAATTAGTTTGTAAATGAGAATAAAAAGTGGTACACCCATTCATAAAAAATGGATAAGAATGATATGTAGTTCATGGAAATAATATAATATGATTTCCTCTATGTAACATTGAATATAAACAATCTCCAAAGGGAGGATATTGTATCATAAATCATATTCCACTTTTGTAATCTTTTCAATTATAATCCCCATGAAATAATAACATAAAATGTAACACAAAATATCCTTAACATAAGGAGTTCAATTATATAAAATGTAAAAATGGGTAGTATATATTCTTTATAATGTAAAATAGGTGTGTAAAAATACAATATTAATTAATTAAAGGAAATTTGGAAGACTTCACTTATAATTTTGGTAGTATTTAGATAAAAACCCCATGAAAAGAGAAAAACTCATATGGGATTTTAAATACCCAAAATATCCAAAAAAATAATAATAAAATAAATTCATTTTCATTGTATACACAACAAAATAGTAATAAGTGGTGAATTTGTAATATTTATCACAAAACTAAAAGTGAGGCAAGAAACCCTTACCTCGAGTATATACATTCTATGTGTATCCTTTAACTCTTATATAATAGATAATATAAAAATAATTAGATATCATGTTAAATAGTTAATGTTTTAAAACCCTATACATAAATCAATTATTTTATTTATTTTCATGATATATTTAAATACTTAATTAGTAATGTCCACATCAAGTGTTTTGAGGATGTTTGTTCCATTATTTCAAAATGGATTTGGTGTGTTAACCTTGGTCAATAAGGTCATGGTATCAATATTTATATAGTAATAATAATGAAATATTTTTTTATATTTTTGTATCAATTATACTTTTAAAACAAATCATGGATGATGGTTATAAAAAATGAATTATGTTACAATCTGGGAGATTGTAGGTCGTACGTACGAATGAGTAACATTACCCTTTTTAAATAAAAATTATGGAAAGATGGTATGTAATATTTTATTTTTATATAATAATTATAATATCATAAATAATTTATATGTCATTAAATATTCATGTATATATCATTCATGTGATGTGGTGATGAGATAAGTCACATCGCTTCATGGAGGCATTAGTCCACACGAACATGAATATCATTATAATTTTTTAGTGTAAGAAAGTTAATAAATTATTATATATTAAGAATGAAAAATATTTCATTAGAATATTTATTATGAATTGTATTCCATATTTCTTCCATAACATTATAATTATCAACTTCCATGTAAAGCATTTGTTAAACATGAATCACATCGATTCATGAGGTGTTAGTCCACTACACACTGGAGCAACATTATTGTATCCCTCACAGAATGGAATGTAAGAAGGTATTTGTGATATAATACCTAATGAAGTATGAAAATATTTAAAATATCATATATATATATATATAATATAAATCCATATTTAAAACCTTACTTGGGAGGCCATGGTGTTAAATGAATGACATCAGTTAGCGAGGAGACAGTCTATTTTACACATGAATGATGATTTTGTATCCATTTTTACTCAAGAGGATATAGATTTTGGATATCTGATTAACATAATAAAATATTAATATATGATATATTCTTGTGTTATTATGTAAAACAATTATGAATATATTATTCAAATGGATGAAGCAATAAAATAAAGATTCTCAGTTAAGCACTCATCCTTTTTTCCAAACAATCTCCTACGATAAGAACCCAAAGGATTTATAAGGTGGATTTTTTATCTAAATAAGGAATAAATTAAATTTTTAGGGAAGAACGTATTATATTTTTGTAGGTATTGGATGAAAAAAATGTCTTTGAAGGTGTGAATAGAAGAGGACAGGGGTCGACTTTTAGAAGTGAGGTGAGTGGCATACTTGTAATTTTTGATTAGAAAAAGAAATTCGCACATTTTTCACATGAAAATGGGTAAAAATAGATAATTATTTATATTTATAAATGATAAGGTTGATATATGTTCATAAAATATATTTTTGATAAATATTTAGGTAATTTTGACCCTTATCTTTTTAGTTTAACCCCCGATAAAACCATTTTCACTTTAACCGCAGTAATTAATTTTTCTTGTTTTCAATATTTCTTATGTTCAAAAATTAAGTTGAAATTATTAGATAGTATAAATTATTATTATTGAAAAAATTTAATCCATTTTACCAAATTCAATTAATATAATTTGAAAAATTTAATTGGATATTTAATCTTGAAGAGACGATAAAAAAATGGTTTTTTAAAAAGTTTATTGCTCCAGAAAAAGATGTTTTTGTATTAAATATATGACTAATAATAATTGTATGTTTATAAATTAATATTTATTGATTTTTAATGCATAAAATAAATTAGGAACTCCCACGTTGGGGAATCTTTTAATTAATTTAAATGGAGAAACATTATACACTTTAAAACAGTTAAGAGACACACCCATATTTAAATCCAATAATTTACTAATACTAAAATCAAATATAAATATAATTATTATGTAATTGGTTTAATAAATATATTTAAAAACATTTTGTTGCATTAAATCATATTATAACTATTATTATAATTTTAAATTACTTAATTTATGGAAATTAAATGATTGTTTTACAAAATTGTTATTTTTCACTATTTATTGAAAAATCAATATTTTCCAAAAAATACCAAAATTTAACCCCGTGATAATTTAGATATTATTATTTAAAAAAAATTAATTCAATATCCTAAAATACATTTTATAATATTTATAAAAATTAATTAAGATATTTTATGATGACAAGAAATAGAATCAATTTTTGAAGAAAAAAGTTTTTTGAGGAATAAATAAATTTTAAAAAAAATTGATAGATTATTTACTATAAATTAATCAATAATTTATAATTATTATGAAATATATATATCATAAATTATTTAATACTATTTATACCTAACTATTTAAAGACAATATTATAAGGGTTTTATATAATTTGTTAGACATTTGAGCTCATTATTGTGTGTCGAATACGCTATCTGACAATGTTTTTTTCATTAGAATATCGAGGTGTTACACTTAATAAAAAATATAAGTCCTATAGGATTAGGGGAGTTAAGTAACTAATATATTTGGTCTGGTATTGGCTAAAACAATGTATATTTGATGTGTTAATAGGAGAGGAGAGGGGGAGACCTTTTATAAGTGAAGTGACTGGCACACTTGCAATTATTGAAAACAAATGTTTACATTTGGTTTTAAAATGAATAAGGTTAAAAAAAATATACCATTGTATAACCTTAGAGGTTATAATGTTGAAATATGACCATAAAATTAGTTTTTGTAGATGCTTCTATTTTATTTCACCCCTTATCATTTTAGTTTGACCCCCATTTTAACCCATTTTAACCGTAACCATGGTAATAAATTTTATATTATTTTACAATATTTTATGATAAAAAAATAATTTTCGATTTTTATATATTATAAATTATTATGATTCCAAATATAGAAACCGTTTTTCCAAATTCTATTCATATAAATTGGAAATTTTAATTTAAAACTAATCTCAGAGACATAATGAAAAATTGGTTTTCCACTAACAAAAGTTTTAAAAGATTGACAAGTTTTTATATAAAAATTCAATTGAAAATTTATTAAAATGAACTAAATTATATTAAAAGAATTAAAATTTAAACAATTTTACGTTTAAAACTATATTAAAAATTATTTATAATATTAAATGTATTTAAAAGAAATAAAAATTCTTAATAAAAATCAGTATTTTCCACAATTCCTCGATAAATTATATTTTCAAAAAATAAATAAATATTCACTACATGATAATTGTGACATACTAATTTAGAAGATGAATTTTATTTTTCAAATAAAATTTATAAAATTGGGAAAAATAATTTTAAAATAAGTGTGAAATAGTTGAAAAAAAAACTTTTTAGAAAAATATAGTTTTTAAGAGTAAAATTGGTTTTATTCATATATATTGTAATGAAATTTCATAGGGTTAATTTTTTACATTTTATTGAATATGTAATATTTAAATTTCATTAAAATCATTCACCAAATGTTATTTTCTTAATATATTGAGGTAAAATGTGTTTGTGATCATAAAAATAGTTTTGAAGAAATATATTTCTCTTATTTTTGAATGGATGTTATTTTCATTTATAATTATTTAGTCAAACAAGAATTCATTATATATACACATTTATAAAAATATATTTTCATAATTTATTTAATTTTATTCATACCCTCCATTATAATATCTAAGAGACAACTATCATATTAAATAATAATATTTTAATAGTATTTCATGTTTCGTTTAAACATAGTGATTCATTTAACCCAAGATGCACCTAGTGTTGTGTGTAACGAAAGTTAAACCTAGTGTTTCATGTAACACAAGATAAATTCTATGTCATGTCTAATAGTAATTATCAAAAAAATTAATTTATTTGAATAAAAATATTTCACAAAATCATAGGGTGTTACATTCTACCCCATTAAAAAAATTGTGTCCTTGAAATTGGAATTTTTTCTTGGTAAAAAAGGGTTTCAAATTATAAAATACTTTTTTTTGGAAAACCACATCATAAAAAGGGTTAAAAAGATCATATTGAAATGAGATAAATGGATTTGTGACTGTCTTCTGGAATAACATATACAAGGATTCTAAATTAGAGAATATAGGTGGAAAGTGAAGATTTTGACTTGTAAGAAAAGTGAAATGTTTAAATACTAAGTGATGGTGATAGAGATCATTGATAAAAAAATTCAATGGTCATGTGAAAATTAACCACCTCAAAACCACAAACCAAATAGGTGTGAAAATTCCACTGATTTCATAAAAAATGATAGAAATAGAACAATATTTTATTTCAAGATCATTTTCCAAAAACTTGGTAAATTTCACAATAAGGTATACTTAGTTGATTTCATTCTATTTCATAGGCACAATAACATACATTGGTTGTGAATATATTAATTTTCACATCATATCTTACTTTAAGAAGCAAAGATGAATTTTTTATTCATAAGACACTATTGGATGATAGGATCCCAAAAAGAATAATAAGTCATTTATTAATTCTCTATTAATTATCAAAATAGAATTTTTATCATTGGTTATTAAATGAAATCCAATGTTTAAATTAATCAATTTCATGAATAGTTAATGTTAAGGCTCCTCCATGTTGGACAAAAAATAAAATTCAAAAATTTATAAATAATTTCACTAAATTTCCCAAAATCAACTTAACAATAATCCCCCAAATATCAAAAATTGTCCCCTAAATATCAAATAACAAATATGTGAATAACATGGTCATATATTCTTCGTAATTATGGTAATAACTATAATACCATAAAACCTAAATGAAAAAACACATTCTTCATAATTCCTTAATCAAAACCATTTTGTATTGAATATATTCTACATATTAAAAAATGTTGTCAATGTAGAGACCCTAATCCTGACGTACATGAACATTACATTACTTTTTCGGAATACTTAATACATAACAAAAACACACACACAAGGACCGTAATATTTTAGTGTCTTTGGAAACTCAGAATATAATCTTCTAATCGTGGTGAAAGATCTTCAACATATCCCATAAAGATCTTCTTTTTTTTAACCTAAATCCTTTTTTATATCCTGGGGAAAAGAAAACATAAAATGATGAGCTCAAATGCTCAGTAAGGGTAAAAAAAAGAAATATGAATCACATCATATTCATAAGAACATAACTTTTGTAAATCTTAACCTACAAAAGAGAGCATAATTACATAACATGGGATAAATCATAGTAGTGAAATGGAATCCTGATAATCATAACATAAAACATGAAACTTTGTGGCATACACACATAATCATAGAGAATCATTTCTTATTAGTCAAGACTCATTTCCAAGACTATCTTAGTGGACAAATTCCCTTTCTGAACTGAGTTCACTCCTTGTTTCAGTCCTGTTTCACTGAACCGTTATAACCTACCGTTCCAGCCATGTCTATCTCATGAGATATAAAATCTTCACCCAATGTATTGGATGGAGATATAGGTCCCACCCATCTCATAATTATACCATTCTTATGTGTGCCACAAAATCATAAATCATACATCATTGCATAACCCATGTAATAAAAAAGGGATTCTTAAACATCAGGACATCATAAAACAATTCATATAAGATAAATGAATTCATAAAAATAATTCCATCACAATATAATAAAATCAATGTAATATTAGGGATAGAAATAGAACCCTTTATTATCTTATATAGAAAATAATTTTGATAAAACTCTTGAACTCCATTCTTGAGGAAAATATCCTTTCTACTTCAAAAACATTTTCCTTTCTTAACATGTCATACAATTTTAAACTAAAATAATTTTATTAAAAATAAACTTGAAAACTTGTAAATTAAGCTTCTTGGAAATAATTTTTTAAAAATCCATTCATGTCGTATAAGTTAAAAAAAACATTCTTCTCGTACTTTTGTCGGAAAAGTCAAAAAGAACCTCGTACGAAAAACGAAAAAAGATTCATTTCATATCTTTTACTATAAACTCACCAAAGGGTAAAAATGGATTTAAAAAATTTTAGGTGGATGAAAATAATATTACATATTGAGGAAACATGGATGTGGATGATAAAATACACCCCAGTAAATACCAAAGTATAAACAATCTCGGATAAAAATGAGATTGTGATATTTTCCCTTACCTTAGGTCCGATTTGCTTCGTAAGTGTCTGAACCTCCTGTATAATGATTTAAATAATGTCATTGAATTATTTCAGAATCATACTCATTGTTATGATATCATATATGGTTCACTTATGACTTTATATTACACGTTCTTTTGTAAATTCCATGTTAAAGAGCGTTTTGGGTAAAATTGTTTCCTTTGTCGTCCGTGTTTTGACTTGTAATTATTCATATGATTACTTAGATCATAATTACTTAATTACAGAATATAAAACATGATTTATATATATTATATATTCAGAATATACATATATATAATAAATCAGTAAATGGAAAGAAATACACCGTTCATGGAGACGGTAGGCCGTACGTACGCATGAATGTTGTTTTCGTTTCCTTATTGAGTTGAATGGAATTAAGTAGATGACATACATATATATACACATAAATCCAGTATCATTATTATTTCATATATTTCATGATTAATTATTATATATACTTTATAATCATTCATGAATGGTTAAAGTGGAGAATGAATCTCATCGCGTCGTGGAGACGGTATTCCTTACGTACGCACGAGCGATGATATCGTTCCCATGATCATGGAATTTTATTGGAGTGTATGTATACTGTTACAGAATCAATATCACTTTACAATAATCATATATAGTTTTTATTTACACCATTATACCCATCCAAGTAAGGTGGTGGTGGAAAATAGATTACACCACGGCGTGGAGACGGTATGCCGTACATACGCACGCGCGGTGATTTCGTTTTCCGTAGGATGGATAGATGGTGAAATAGGGTTGTTTCATACATATAATAACATATTAGTATATGAGTGATACTGATGTTATTACTTCATAATGAAATAACCTTAGAAGAAGAAGTGGAAGAAGAAATAAAGGTGAAAGAATCGGTAAAGGAAATTACCTCTTCTTTGAAGCGCCTCTTTGAGATCTCCTTTTAGGGCACTAAAATTGGTCTTTGAGGAAGACCAGAACCTATAGGATGTTTCTAGGGAAGTGTAGAAGACAATTTGGCAGATTTTGGACGAGCTTGAAGGCTCAAAGTGCTGTGAGGAAGAGAGGGAGGGGGTGCCCTTTTAAAAGGGAGGAGAGGGGTACCTTTGGAATAACTAAAACTATTATTTTATTATAAAGTCAAATTCGGTTTTAAATAGCTCCAAATTGATTTATTTCGAATCTAAGGTGGGGATGGGTCTAAATCATCTCATCCAATATAATTTAGACAAGTTTAGGTTGCTATTTTAACCTTATTATTTAGATTTAACATTAAGTTAAATAATTTTACTTTTACCGTGTCTTCTTGTGTTCTTAGACTATAAGGTTAATAAACATACTATAAGAAGCCAAACGAACCACAATCTGTTTATTATTAATATATATAACCTTATCTAAGTCCTTTGGCTGAACCTTATATTTTCAGGAATAAAATAACAATTAATAATATAATATTTATTTTAAAAACTATTTTATGTTAATTTTGACAATATTTAGTAATTGATTTTTGTGAAAATCCTAACAGAATTATTAGTTCCAAACAAGTTAATTAAATCAATAATAACATGTCATATTAAACTAGAAAATTAGTGTAATTCATAAAAAAGTCTCAAATTATATTTATTTGGGTATTTATAATATCAATTATTATAATTTTTCACTATTATTGTAATTACCGAATCATCATTGTGTCATAAATAAATTAATTTATTTAATGTCTCAAAATTATAAATAAAATACCATTATGTAGTAAATCTTATTATCTTTATAATGAATATTTACAATCGAATTTATCTTATGTATAACCCTATATTAAAAATCATTTAGTAAATAAACTTTGATTTTAACTCTTTTAACTCTTCTTTGAATTAACTAATAATAAATGTCCTAATCTAATCCAAGTGGGTCTAAATGGTCATATTTTATTCCTAAGGTTGTTTTTGGTCGAATTAAACTTATCCAATATAATTAGGACATGTTTTAGGGTAATAATAATATCATTTGTACCCTTAATTACCCTATTTACTTTTAACCATGGTAAAAAAAAGTAAAAAGTTACTATTCACTAAAAATTATTTTCATCTCATTGAACCAAATTTTACTTACTGACATCAACCGTGTCTCTCGGATTTTTTAAATTCCACTCACAGAAGCGGTAAAATTAAGTTTTATGAAAAATTCAGTTTTTTTAACTACCACTTAGTGGTTTCACTATTCATCAAAAATTGAAAGTTTTCAGAAAAATACCAAAAATTAGGCCTAAGCTATATTTGATATTATGAATTCAAAAATGATGTTTATTTTACAAAATTCAAAACATATAAGTTACATTAACTAATTTAAAAATTAATTCCCCTCGTCAAAACAAATAGCGTGTTTTTAAAAGATAATAACTATCAAAAGATTGACAATTGTTTATGTCTTGTTTAAATGTGAAATTACATCCAATGACCAACATTGTATTAAATTGTAAAAATAAATTCTAAATATAATTTAAAACCACTCAAATTAATAATTTATCACTATTAATTATTTCGATTAAAAAAGTTGTCTTTAATTAAAATTTAGTAATTTTCACTATTCATCAGAATATGAATGTTATCTGAAAAGTACCAAAATTTCACCCTAAGCTAATTTCGATATTACGACTCCAAAAATGAAGTCCATTTTGAAAAATAAAATTTACAAAATTTCAAAAAGTGGATATTACAATTCATAATGGCTAGTTTTAATAATATTTTAATAGTATATTTTTGTTTATTGAAACTCGTTATTGCGTACTACACATGCTATCGAGGAGGGTCGCGATTGCATGCAAGGAAAGTCAAGGATGCATGTTTTGAAAGCTCTTTTTGGTGTAGCGTACAACACAAGACATTAATGAAATTAAAAAGAATATTTTTCATAAAATCTCGGGGTGTTACATTCTACCCCCCTTAAAATGAATTTCGCCCTCGAAATTCGTCGGGGTTAGAAATGGTTTACTTCTCGAATGTTTCTTTAATAGAACCCCACATCATAAAAAGGAATACCAAAACTTGGCTTTAAAAACTAAAGTATGAAATGTAACGGTTACCCAAATTAACTCATCACTAGGTTTCCACATAGGTGGAAATATGGATATGGAAGAGAAATATAACCATCATGTTCTGATGGAGAGTGGTAGAGAACATGGCTATGGAAAAGCCAGCAATCACAAAGACATAAATTTGTGACCATCTAAGGTACCATCTGATTCTTTAGATATAAGAGCACTAGGACAACATTTTTGGTTTTCAAGATCGTTTCCCTAAAGTTGATGAAATTGGAATTAGAAGAAATACTTTCGTGATTTCGGTATAGTCTCACCTTTGGTCGTTCTTTGGACAATTTCCACTTCATCTCTTAATGAAATGAAGTTGAATTTTTCATTGGTGATGTGTTAGCAGATCATGTGATAGAATGATGGGTAATTCCATCTGTCTCAAACAAAAGGTTAGAAAAGTTATCAAAAAATACATAAGTCCATCTATAGTGAGATTAATCATATATGGTTCCTAAAATGGACTTATACTTCATATATCATACTGCTTAATATAATAATAATAGTTTCTACTAAACAGGTACTTCCTGTAGGCCAGTGGTAGGCGATAAAGGCCAGTCGCACTTCGGTTGTGGGTTCGATTCCCACGGCCTTGTCCGACGCGATGGGTTGTCACCCGTCCTGCAGGTTGTCCTTTTTCTAAAACTATATTACTATAACATCCCATCAATAATATCAAAAAAACTTCTATCCTTAAACAATAATAACTTATGTCCAACATAATCCATTCCAATATTTAGGCTTATCCATAATACTGCAGTCCACCCTCATAATATAGTGAAAACGATTACCAGAGATTTAATACCATCGCTGATCCCCATATATCATAAGATATGTCTTGTTGGTCACATTCCAAACATTCAAAGGCCTTAATCTTGTATTCTCTTGAATACCCATTGAACCTAAGTGAAAACATGAATGCAATTTAAAGTTAACACTTTCCACATACCAAAATCCAAAAATTCTATATACTCAATCCATAACCTTTTCCTTATATCAGTCATGAGCTCATGAATACTATCAAACATTTAATTTTCTCCTTATCCCTTCTATATTCCAAAAATATCTGAATATCCTTTAATGGATACTGGTACCATTAATCATACACTTTCAAAACTCAAGGAAAGACAACAGTGTAACAATCCTTAGATGTCTCTTTATTCCATAATACCATGAGATTACTTATACAACATTACACTTGATAAACATGTAACAATTCTTTCAACTCACATATCATTTGTAGTCTCTTCATCATCATCAACATAAATACTACTCATACGGCGGTACTGATTCTCTTCATGAGACATTACCTTAGGGAATTGGTTTGCATAATGCTCGTACATTCCACATTTAAAACATTTAACCATTTTTGATGTCGTAGCAATACCATTATCCTCATACATAGTGTTAACTGAACCTTTTCCTTTGCACTTACTGGCTTTGTGTCCTTCTTTTCCAAACCCAAATCATCTTCCAGTTCCCTTGAAAAATTCTCCTCGATGCCTCTTCCCACACGATTTACATAGGGGAAATTGAACTTTCTTTCCTCTATGATCATCATGAAACTCCATCTTTATCTTATTAGCCAAGTCAGGAAACTTACCAAATTTGAGTTTATTGATCATATTATGAGATTGCTGATTCAGCATAATAATGATGGTTGGACTTCCAAATCCCATTTCATTTGGTTTCTCATGAAGAATATCATTCCATTGTCCATAATATCCGCCATTATCGTGAATCATCTTGTTTCCAGCCATTTTCTAAAATCAAAAAAGAATAGTGTTATAGTAAAAAATCATAATAAAGGGGGAGTAACTTCAATATCTAACATCTTAGGTTAAATTCTAAGATCGTTACCATAGTTCTAGGACTATATCCTGTACGTATACTTATCCTTAGGGGAATCCCTAGACATACCTTAGAAATATCTCTAGGGATCTCACTAACGTTTTCGCATCCTAGTTTCCAAAGGTTGACTAAACCTTTCCTCTGATACCAACTATAGAGACCCTAAGCCTGACGTACATGAACATTACATTACTTTTTTAGAATACTTAATACATAACAAAAACACACACATAAGGACCGTAATAGTTTAGTGTCTTTGGAAACACGGAATATAATCTTCTAATCGGGGTAAAAGATCTTCAACATCTCCCATAAAGATATTCTTTTTTGTAAACCTAAATCCTTTATTTATATCCTGGGGAAAAGAAAACATAAAATGGTGAGCTCAAATGCTCAGTAAGGGTAAACAAAATAAATATCAATCACATCATATTCATAAGAACATAACTTTTGGAAATCTTAACCTGCAAAAGAGAGCATAATTTCATAACATGGGATAATTCATAGTAGTGAAATGGAATCCCAATAATCATAACACAAAACATGAAACATTTTGGCATACACACATAATCATAGAGAATCATTTCTTATTAGTCAAGACTCATTGCCAAGACTATCTTAGTGGACAAAGTCCCTTTCTGAACCGAGTTCACTCCTCGTTTCAGTCCTATTTCACTGAACCAGTATAACCTACCGTTCCAGCCAAGTCTATCTCATGAGATATAAAATCATTACCCAATGCATTGGAGGGAGATATAGGTCCCACCCATCTCGTAATGATACCATTCTTATGTGTTCCACAAAATCATAAATCATACATCATTGCATAACCCATGTAATAAAAAAGGGATTCTTAAACATCATGACATCATAAAACAATTCATATAAGATAAATGAATTCATAAAAATAATTCCATCACAACATAATCAAATAAATGTAATAATAGGGATAGAAACAGAACCCTTTATTATCTTAGATGGAAAATAATTTTGATAAAACTCTTGAACTCCATTCTTGAGGAAAATATCCTTCCTACTTCAAAAACATTTTCCTTTCTTAACATGTCATACAATTTTAAACTAAAAGAAGTTGATTAAAAATAAACTTGAAAAATTTTAAAGTAAGCTTCTTGGAAATAATTTTTTAAAAATCCATTCATGTCGTATAAGTTAAAAAACATTCTTCTCGTACTTTTGTCAGAAAAGTCAAAAAGTACCTCGTAACAAAAACGACAAAAGATTCCTTTCATATCTTTTACTATAAACTCACCAAAGGGTAAAAATGGATTTAAAAAATTGTAGGTGGATGGAAATAATATTACATATTGAGGAAACATGGATATGGATGTTAAAATACACCCCAGTAAATACCAAAGTATAAACAATCTCGGATAAAAATGAGACTGTGATATTTTCCCATACCTTAGGTCCGATTTGCTTCGTAAGTCTCTGAACCTCCTGTATAATGATTTAAATAATGTCATTCACTTATTCCAGAATCATACTCATTGTTATGATATCATATATGGTTCACTTATGACTTTATATTACCCTTTCTTTTGTAAATTCCATGTTAAATAGCATTTTGGGTAAAATTGTTTCATTTGTCATCCGTGTTTTGACTTGTAATTATTCATATGATTACTTAGATCATAATTAATTAATTCCAGAATATAAAACATGATTTATATATAATATATATTCATAATATACATATATATAATAAATCAGTAAATGGAAAGAAATACACCGTTCATGGAAACGGTAGGCCGTACGTACGCATGAACGATGTTTTCGTTTCCTTATTGAGTTGAATGGAATTAAGTAGATGACATACATATATATACACATAAATCCAGTATCATTATTATGTCATATATTTCATGATTACTTGTTATATATACTTTATAATCATTCATGAATGGTTAAAGTGGAGAATGAATCTCATCGCGTCGTGGAGACGGTATTCCGTACGTTCACACGAGCGAAGATATCGTTCCCGTGATCGTGGAATTTTATTGGAGTGTATGTATACTATTACAGAATCAATATCACTTTACAATAATCATATATAGTTATTATTTACACCATTATACCCATCCAAGTAAGGTGGTGGTGGAAAATAGATTACACCACGACGTGGAGACGGTATTCCGTACGTATGCACGCGCGGTGATTTCGTTTTCCGTAGGATGGATAGATGGTGAAATAGGGTTGTTTCATACTTATAATAACATATCATTATATGAGTGATACTGATGTTATTACTTCATAAGGAAACAACCTTAGAAGAAGAAGTGGAAGAAGAAATAAAGGTGAAAAAATCCGTAACGGAAATTACCTCTTCTTTGAAGCGCCTCTTTGAGATCTACTTTTAGGGCACTAAAATTGGTCTTTGAGGAAGACCATAACCTCTAGGATGTTTCTAGGGAAGTGGAGAAGAGAATTTGGCAGAGTTTGGCCGAGCTTTAAGGATCAAAGTGGTGTGAGGAAGAGAGGTAGGGGGTGCCCTTTTATAAGGGAGGAGAGGGGTACCTTTGGAATAACTAAAACTATTATTTTATTGTAAATTTAAATTCGGTTTTAAATAGCTCCAAATTGATTTATTTCGAAGCTAATGTGGGGATGGGTCGAAATCCTCTCATCAAATAGAATTTAGACTAGTTTAGGTTCCTATTTTAACCTTATCATTTAGATTTAACATTAAGTTAAATAATTTTACTTTTATCGTGTCTTCTTGTGTTCTTATACTATAAGGTTAATAAACTTACAATAAGAAGCCAAAAGAACCCCAAGTTGTTTATTATTAATATATATAAGCTTATCTAAGTCATTTGGACAAACCTTAGATTTTTAGGAATAAAATAACAATTAATAATATAATATTTGTTTTAAAACTATTTTATGTCAATTTTGACACTATTTAGTAATTTTTTTTTTTAAATCATAACAGAATTATTAGTTCAAAAAAAAGTTAATTAAATCAATACTAACATGTTATATTAACCTATAAAATTAGTGGAAGTTATAAAAAGTCTCAAATTATATTTATTTGGGTATTTATAATATCAATTATTATAATTTTTCACTATTATGGTAATGACTACATCATCATTGTGTTATAAATAAATTAATTTATTTAATGTCTAAAAATTATAAATAAAATATCATTATTTAGGAAATCTTATTAGATTTATAATTAATATTTACAATCGAATTTATCTTATGTATAACCCTATATTAAAAATGTTTTATTAAATAAACTTTGATTTTAACTCTTTTAACTCTTCTTTGAATTAAATAATAATAAATGTCCTAATCTAATCCAAGTGGGCCTAAATGGTCATATTTTATTCCTAAGGTTGTGTTTGGTCGAATTAAACTTATCCAATAGAATTAGGACATGTCTTAGGGTAATAATAATATCATTTTTACCCTTAATTACCCTATTTACTTTTAACCGTGGTAAAAAAAGTAAAAAGTTACTATTCACCAAAAATTATTTTCATCTCATTGAACCACATTTTACTTACTGACATCAACTGTTTCTCTCTGATTTTTGAAATTCCACTCATAGAAGCGGTAAAATTAAGTTTTATGAAAAATTCAGTTTTTTTAACTACCACTTAGTTGTTTCACTATTCATCAAAAATTGAAAGTTTTCAGAAAAATACCAAAAATTAGGCCTAAGCTATATTTGATATTATGAATTCAAAAATGATGTTTATTTTACAAAATTCAAAACATATCTGTTACATTAACTAATTTAACAAATAATTCCCCTCGTCAAAACAAATAGCGTGTTTTTAAAAGATAATAACTATCAAAAGATTGACAATTGTTTATGTCTGGTTTAAATGTGAAATTATATCCAATGACCAACATTGTATTAAATTGTAAAAATAAATTCTAAATATACTTTAAAACCACTCAAATTAATAATTTAACACTATTAATTATTTCGATTAAAAAATTTGTCTTTAATTAAAATTTAGTAATTTTCACTATTCATCAGAATAGGAATGTTATCCGAAAAGTACCAAAATTTCACCCTAAGCTAATTTCGATATTAAGACTCCAAAAATGAAGTCCGTTTTGAAAAATAAAATTTACAAAATTTCAAAAAGTGGATATTACTATTCATAACGGCTAGTTTTAATAATATTTTAATAGCATATTGTTGTTTAGTGAAACTCGTTATTGCGTACTACACATGCTATCGAGGAAGGTCGTGATTGCATGCAAGGCAAGTCAAGGATGCAAGTTGTGAAAGCTCCTTTTGGTGTAGTGTAGAACACAAGACATTAATGAAATTAAAAATAATATTTTTCATAAAATCTCGGAGTGTTATAGTCAACTCCATCATTGATAAAAAATACCACTTTTCAACAAATCATTAATTAGTTCAAGGGTAATATATAATATTAAATTTACTTTATCCCTATTATTCATATAAATATAGAAAAAAACACCATTTCTACACACCAAGACCATATTAAGGGTTTTCTTCCTTTAATCATGTGTTTTACATAAAACAGTTCAATTCCATTAAATCATCTTTCTAAGTCATCTGCACCATTCAACATATTCTTTCAAATCCATAATGAAAAACTGCAGCAAAATAATCCATATATATTTAATGACTCATATTACATAATTCATGAATTCCCATACACATACACTTCAATCACTCCACTTCATTATTAAACCATTAATTATTGTTCATCATCTTATTATTTAATACCACTTTCATTTCATTTATCATTCGTTGTCTCTTCATTATCATCAGTATAACCATTACTCATACCACCTTGCTGATTCCCTTCGTGAAATCCCCCAATGAAAATTATTCATATAATTCCCATTATTTCCACATTTATAGAATTTAATATTGATGATTCATTAGGTAAACCATTATTCTCATCAATTATGTTAACTAATCATTTCATTTTTCTATGAAAATAACTTAATATGTGACCTTCTTCTCTTAGAATAAAACATCTTCTCATTCCTTTGATACATTCAATGGATTGATTATTCCAACATTATTATCATATAGGAAAATAAAAATTATTTCCCCCTAGTGTCCAACATTATAAAACTCAATCAATTAAATCCTTCCCATATTTGGGGAGTCTAAGAGTTGGTTAAGGTGAAATTTTTTAACCATATAACATGATTACTTATTAGGAATAATAAAAATGTCAATTACTCTAGTTATCATCCCATTTTTTTCTCAATAAAAACTTTTCTATCATATTCAATGTTAATGAAGATCATTTTGTTCCTCCATTGACTAAAACCAAAAAACATAGTTTGAGTAAAAATATTTATAGTACAAAAAAACATAATCTTGAAAAAATAACTTATATAGGATTCATAAAACATGAAACATTATATTCAATATAAGAAATATTATGCCTAAATAAGGTCATTCATAATCATTATTTAAACCCTTTATGATGGTTCATAAAGAGTTTGTGAATTTACAAAGCATATCTCGAGGGTGACTTAAACAAGGTATGAAAAAAGACCCATTTTCATGCACAAGGTAACGATTGAATCCAGATCAATACATACTTTTTTGAGTTATGATCCATCATTACTTATGTTTCGGATCCAAATACACTTTTTATATCTAGAGAGGGAATAAATTTCCTGTAATCCACTTACTCCATCCATTAAAAATATTCTTGAGACCCTTTCTCAAACATTTACTCATCCTTAGAAATATACATAGACGTGTCATTAAAAATATACATAGGGTTTTGACTGGTGTTCTGTCATCGAAGTTTCCAAAAGGTAACTAAACCTTACTCTAATACCAACTATAAACACCCAAACATCTCATATATAAATATTACATATTAATTTTCAAATATTCCTCACATAGCATAATGATCCACGATGGAATCATTTAGGTATGGTGCCTTTGGAAACATGGATATGTAAACAACTGGTCCATAAGTGTGATACGATATATCTCACTATGTTATTCATAACAATCAACATTTTTATACATATCATACAGAATATGTTTCATCATATTTTATGGAAAATAAACACAATAAAAGGTTATCTCAGATGATCACTAAGGATAAACATGAAACAGATCTACATATCGTGAGTATAAGGGTATGAGAACATGATAAATTTTTTGAAAAACATACCCTTCCAATCAAATATTATAAACTTGAGTCAAGTAATAAATCATGGAATCTCATAAGACATGAGTCACAAGGAAATCAAAGAATATGAACCATGAGAACATAAAATTGGCATAAGTCATAGATTTTTTTCATACATATAAAAATAGAAAAACATTTTCATAACAGTTCCAGGAACATTTAGAAGACTATAATAGTGTAATAGGTTCACTCCCCAAGAAAAACATATTTGTAAATTTTCATTCTTAAGACTATCATAATGGATGTAGTCCCTTATTGAACTTGGTTCACTCCCCATTCCAATGTTATTTGTCTGATGACATATAAATCTTTACCCAATTCATTCGAGGTTGAAAATTTTCCCACCCATAACATAATTAAAATAAAAAATATTTGTGACAGAAGATCATAAAAAATTCATCCTATCAAATTCTCTTAAAATAAATGTGCCTCATAAAACATTCTTCATATAAAATCCCATGAAAATAAATGGGATTCACAAAAAAAATGCATCATAGAATAACCTATAGAAAAGAAGTAGGTTCCATAGTAATTTAATAATTTTATCATATAATAACCCATGGAAATTGAATTATGAATCCTAATCCTTTTATCATGGTATAACTCATGGAAAAGAAAAGTATTTATAAAAATTTTGTCATCATAAACATATAAAATTCATAGAAATAACAAGAATGTTATCTGTGGAGCATACCCTAGTAAAGAATAAGTAATATAAAAGGATGTAATATTAATTGAAAAATTATTTTGAATGGAAAATAAAAACATTTCTTCAAGAAAATATCTTTTCCACATTCATAAACACTTCTAAAAATATAATACATTTCTTAAATCATTTTATTTTAAAAAAACATTGAAAACATATAAATAATAATTTGAAACTAACATAAAACAATTATTGAGTAAAATTATATTTCCATGTTGAATACAATTTTTTAAATATAAAATATTTTCAAAATATTTTTCTTTGAAAATAACCATGGAAACTTATAAAGGAAACATTAAAAATCATTTAAAACATTTCTTGTGGAAAATATTTTTTCCATTTTGAAAAAAAACATTTCAAAACTAAAACATCATAAAACATTTTATAAATACTTTTCATTGAAAATAAAATTTTAACCTTATAAAGGAATATTTAAAAAAATTGGTCATGATAGAAGAAATTACCACTCATGTCGTACATGTTAAAATAATTATTCCTGTAACATTTTTTTGTAGAATCCAAATGGAAAATGATTTATAAATTTAACATGAATATTACATTTAAAACAATTATTAAAAACCAAAAGTGGGTAAAATATTATTTAAAAAATCATATTAATAATTTTAAAAAAATGGAATCATTTTTATAAAACATTAATAGTTGATAAAATGGGGGTTTTCAACCATATGGAGAAAAAAAGTCTTTTTACATTAAAAATATATTTCTTAATCTTGAGTACATAAAGAGGGAAAAATGAATCGAAAACAAGTATTCTCATGAAATATCCATAATAGAATAAAATTCAAAAGTTTAATGAGACATGGATAATAATATTTCATTATGAAAACAATAAACATAAACAATATCGATAAAAATGTGATTATAGAATAAAACCATTACCACTTTGGTAACATTGAATCATAATCCCCATGAAATAATGAAATCAAATAAAATTTAAGATATCATAAGAAATAAATGATATTACACTTCACAGGGGTTGTATATACACCTTATAAAGAATATAGTTTCATAACATGACATTTGTCTCAAATAAAGAAACTTGGGACAAAAATCCCTTCCCAATTTTATAATCATTCGATTCATAAGCTCTTACAAATAAAAACATCAAGGTATTAATTAAATATAATAATAATCATCATCATCATCATCATTATATAACATTTAAAAGAGGTTGTATATATACCACACATAAGAGTCAAGTGATGAATATGAAATATGTATCCCAAAAATAAATGAGAGACAATAAATCAATTACAATAAGTATCAAATTATTTATTGCAGATTTGGAACTCTAGTATAGTAAATTTAATTTAATTATACTTATATTAAACGAAAATAATTATATATATCATATCATACATGATATAATTATGACTTTTTATTATCTATTTATTAACAATTTATTAGTAACATAATGTTTTGGATAATAACTTCTTTGTTTTTCATTTATGGTTAGATTTGTTATTTCGGGTCCTCTTAAATTGATCTTGGTTCCACCATCTCCATAATTTTAAACATGATTTAAATTTCATATATATTGATTATTTATTTGTTTAATTTAATCCATATAATTTAGATATTGAAAAATAAATACACCATTCATGGAGACGACAAGGCGTACGTACACATGAATGATGTTTCTATTTGTTTGATGGTTGGAATGAAAAAAAGGTAAATAATATATTACCAATACAAAAATAATTTTTAATTCATATATATATCACATATTATTGTTTAAATCTATACTTATTGAATTCCGTGTAATGTGAATGTGAATATCGAATTACATCACTTGATGAGGAGGTAGTCAGCTGCACACACGAGTGACAATTGTTTTTCCAATAGGTTTAAAGGTAAGAAGGCAGTCGTGGTGTTTTATTTACAGTTGTATAATAATATCATAAATATAATCTATAAATAATAAATCCATAATTATATATAGCTGTGGGAGGTGGTGATGTAATATGAATAACATCGGTTTGCGAGGCGGTAGTCATTGGTACACACAAATGATGATTTTGTGTCCCATTTGAAGTAAGAGAATATTGACTTAGGTTATTAAATTAAAATAATAATAACTCAGTATAAGGGATATATTTCTTTTTTTATTTTAGAATATTTTTAAATTATTAATGGAGGTGGAATAAAAAATAATACAAAAATTCATGTTAAATAATTTTTTCTCTTCTTTAGAGTGCCACATTCGGATTACACATAAAGCCTTCATAAAACGTATTATATACCAAAATATGGAAAATAGGATTAGGGGAGGTAATTAATAAAATTATTTGATTAGGTATTTCACGAATCAAATAGTTTTGAGGTGTGAAGAGAAGAGGATAGGGGGTGACCTTTTATAAGTGAGGTGAGTGGAACGCTTGTAATATTTTATAATAAAATAGATGTACATAGGTTTTTCTCATGAAAAATGGTTGAAATATGGGAGATTTTAGAACCTTATAGGTTACAATGTCTATATATGTCTATAAAATGGGCGTTTTACAAATTTTTTGGTCATTTTAACACTTATATTTTAGTTTAACTCCCAGTAAACATATTCTAGCTTTAATTGTCTTATTTAATTTTTTATTTTTTTTCTATTAAATATATTATAAAATAAATCTGAACTTATTATATAATATTAATTATGAAAATTAAAAATATGGAATCAATTTTTCCAAATTCCATTCATATAAGTTGAAAATTTTAAGATAAAATTAATCATGGAAACGCAATGAAAAATCGATCTTCTAATGATAAATGTTTAAAATGTTTAAAAACATTATATAAAAATTAAATATATTATTTACATAAATGACTTCAATTTCATTAGTAGATATAAAATTTATCAAATTTTAATTTTAAAATAACATTAATATAATTTGGAAATTTTAAAATAATTTAGAATAAATTAAAATTAATAATAAAAACTTGTATTTTTCTGTATTCATCAAAAAATTTATATTTTCATAAAATTCTCAAAACGAAACTCAAATAAATTTTTTACATGAAGATTTGAAAAACTGAATTTATTTTTTCAAATAAATTTTCTAAAATTTTGAAAAAAATTTAAAATGTGTTTAGAGAAGGTGAAAAAACTACTTTTTAAAAAAATAATGTTTCTAGTGTAAAATTTGATTTATACATATCTCTTATATTGAAAAAAACATAAGATGAATGTCAAAATTTTGATTTAATATATATTATATAAATTTCAATAAAATCATTAATAAAAATTTATTGGTTTAATTTATTAATATAAAACACATTTTTTAGTGTGCAAATATATTTTTAGAAAAATATTTCGTTTAATTTAAAATGTTTTATTTTATTTATAATTAATTGGTCACTAATGAATTCATTATATATGTATATATTTGTGTGTGTGTGTACACCATATCATTTCATAAATTATTTAATAATATCCATACCTTTCATTCCAATAGATTTATGATAACTATCATATTAAATAATAATATTTTAATATTATGTCATATTCAATTTTAACTAAATGTTTTGTGTAATGAATGATAAAATTAGTGTTGCATGTAATTCAAGATAAATTCAGGATTCTGTCTAAAACCAGCTAAAATCGGTGTTGCATGTAATGAAAAATATAAAAAATCTTAAATCATTTTGAAAAATAAAATATTTCAAAATATCTCAGTGTGTTACAACAGATCTTCATTAAGAAATCTGACCTCTGTAGTGGCTATATCATGATTCTATTGAACGAATAATTGAATTACTCTTTCATATGTTTTTCAGTGATGTTTCCCACGATGGTTAAGAACATCCATTGTGATCACCAACCTTTAAAATGATTCATTTTTACATCTCAATATTTATAATAATCGACCATGGTTTTTCTTGATGAGTTCATTGGTAGTCTAGTTATGCAGTGTGGTGGAAGGTGGTGATGAGGGTGTGTTTCAATGTGGGGATCCGGTGTTGAGATTTGAGGAAAAAAAATTCATGTAAGGGATAGTGACTATATAAAACTCACCCCGCATAAGAGTTCTCCTTAGTATATAGCTACAATATATTAATTTTTTTATCTCAATAATCTCATAATAATATTGTGGGGATGTTCCCCTATATAAATACTCACACAATAAAAATTGTAACATGCCAACATGAATGGGCCTCATAGGATTTGTCCCATCCTCTGAAAATTCATGTCCAATTCATGACTTGGAATCCTTCTTCCCCTCATGAACTCGCTCCCTATTGGTTTTGTTTATCCATTTGGAACTTTATGTGATGGATAAGTGTATGGTAGCTCATTATATTGAGGGATATCATGGTTTGGAAACTTTTTTTCAACATATAATAAGTATAATGAGTAAAATCTGAACAATAAATGCATAAGTAAGACCAACATAAAAAATAAACATGTTTATCCAAATTCATTCTTCAAATTAAATTTTCATAATTTTAAATAACTAAACCCATTATAAGGTAAAATAGATTAATATCCATTCAAAATCATTAATAAATTTGAAAAAATTTCATTGGAAATGATTAAATCAAATACACCCACACTAGAATTATGCATGTCCTCAAGCATTGAATCTCAACATTAAATTAAAGAGGGCACTAACGATACAAATAAATAAATTTAAATGTAATAAATAATAAATGATTATCAATGTAAAAAAATTAGTTCAAAATAAATAGCAATTTAACTTCAAATTTTCCAATGAAACAATTAACCCAGAAAATTTACGTTTTCCCACTGAAAATGATGGGTATTATCATTCCATTCAAGATTCTTAATTTATTATTATTAATTTTTTTTTTTCATGAGAGACCTCACATTGAATCATTTTCTCACATCACCTAAGATAAAAATTTTAACCTACTTATGCTCATACAATGAGTACATACTCCTCTCCATAAGCATTCAAAGGATCTAAATTCTCCACTTTATAATGAAACAAAATCATATAAAATCATCAGGGATTTTAAATTAAGGTTATAATGACTTTGAGGCATATCTTTGGTAGGTATTGATGCAAAAAATATTAATTCTAAAATAATATCTTTAATATAAACAATATTTCATTATATAAAAAATTAAATTTTAACTGAAATCTCCCATTAAATGTGAAATCTCCGACTTCCATGAACTGAAAGTGAGGTCACGACCAATGTAAGAATGATAAATGTCCTGCTTCTTATTGAATTTTCTCTCATTCCCCCTATTTCAAAATAATTTTTCATAATTTTTATTAAATTTTTGAAATATATTCTTAGAAAAAATCTGACTTCCACATCCTAACCCAATATGAAAAAACTAATTAATACGATAATGGTGATTTTTTATTTTCTAAAGTCACTACCAATTATTTTTTCATTTTTTCCATGAAGGGAAAATAAAAAATATATAAAGAATGAATCGTGGTCCTATATCAATATCCAAAAAAACAACCTAAAATTGTTTCCCTATAAAGTAGTCCATCCATTCCACTATGAATTCCTTCACCCCTACACTTCAATTGTAAAATATCATGAAAATTACAAGAGGATGTTAGTAATGGATAATATTGGCATGTAATTGGGATTACTCCAAAAATTATAATTCATGGTCTCTATCGGATAAAAATGGATTTGTATATAATTTGGTTATAAGGGTTTATTAATAAAAAATCATCAATCATATTAAATGTTCTTTTGTTCAATCACAGTTTTGACATGTTCTGCGGTATGTTCTGGTAGGTGGTACGTCCCAAGATCACTCAATAAAAATGATTAATATATAATAGAATATTAATGGTATAGAAACTCTCTCAGGAATGAAATATATTAATTGGGGATGTCACTTATGGAATTAAAATAGAATAAATCAAATGAAATTATTTCCAGAAATTCAAATCATGAAAAATTGTATTGAAATTTAATTTCAATGAATCAAAAAAATACTTAAAAATTAGATTCATCAAATTAAAATGTATTCTTCACTCTAATAATTCAATTCTTCATATTACCAATTCAATCTTATTATCATTGAAATCTAATGAAAGGAATGTAGCACCACTGGTTTTAAGTATGTAACCATTTATTTATGATTTTTAAGTATGTAATGTGTAAGGGTGAATTTTGGATGGTTTAGAGAACTTTTGGAAATGAATTTATGTCTAAAATTGGGGTTCATAGTTTGAGAATGGTTAGTAAAACCATTAAAATCCTACAGGAAACCTTGAAACATTAAACAAGGGATTCTGGGGAGGTGTACAGTTAGGAGTATGAATTTTCCAAACCGTGCGACCACCCTACGAGTAACCGTGCAAAGAAGAATAATGAGAGAAAAATGTTGTACTAATGTTTGTAAAACTTTTTGGGCTGACCATGTGAATGGTGTTCTGAGGAAGGGGATAGTTCATAGTTGATGCATGATTGTACTAACCGTACGAGCCAACCTTTCACGATTTAATTTTAGATCCTAAAAAAGTGTATCTCAATCAACATTAACACTAAACCACTTTTTTTCACCAATTCATCCTTGACTTAGTTTTTCGTACTCCCAAAGGCCATGGAACCCTTCCCCCTTGGTCAGGGAGCGATATGTTGGAAAATATTGCAGTGTTGAATCCTCTATTACATCGTAAGTCAATATTCTTGATGATTTTTCTTAGATCTACCCTAATTAACTATATTGGATTCATATATATAATTATTTGGGGATAAATATAAGATATTTGATTCCCAACATGTTCATATATGGGTTTTTTATCCTAGGGAATGATATCTAAGGTGGGTTTTTGGTGATTCAACACATTTTCCATCAATAATTATTATCATTCAATATAAAAATATATTCTTATAATTCACCATTTACACTATAAATTTTGAGGTATGTGGCTTCTCTCTCAATGCCTATTTTTATAATGTGAAAGATGAATTTTAATTTGGTTGAATTTCATAGAATTGGTTGTGTAACTGATACGAAAATCACCGTAGAAACCCCCTTTAATGATTGTTTGTGGTTTGTGGAAATTAGTTATCATGAATTCTTATATTAATTATTTTAAAATGATGTTTTAATATATGTATTTATTTTGATTTATGGAAAAGTATTTGTGGAAATATCTTCAATAAAAAAATTATTTTCTTGAAATGGATTGAAATGGTTGGTTTTTCATTGATTTGGCACACACAGCTTTTTTTGAGTTCATTCTCTCAAAGTGACCCTAAATAAGGGGTGTGTACCATTAGGATACAAGATACATTCCCCTGGATAAGGGGTGTTTCCCATTGTTCCATAATATGATTGGACGCTTAGTGATGACTTAGTATATGGGTGATAGACTGGTCATGATTAAGAAATTGCCACAGAATCATGCAGGTGTTAGTATGTGTGTGAATCATGGAATGGGTATGTAAAACAAGAATGTGGGATGGTTTAATGAGTTTTCAATTTCATTTATTTGGAAACTATTGTTTTTTTAATTGATTATATCATGATATAAATTTCTTAAACTTCTTTGAATAAATGTTTCTATATAAATTTACTAACATGTTCATTCCTAGTGGCATGAAAAGGGAAATCATTTGAGAAAAACCTATTGATTTTCATTACTCACTCCTTTTTTGGAACTTTGGTGTTTTTGTGAATATTATTTTTTTAGACATATGTAAAGGAAATATTTCACTCTTGTTTAGTGATTATTTTTTATATTTGATTATTTATTGTAGAGTTAATGCTTGGAGAATGATGGGAGTAGTGTATTCGGTAACCTCTGAGTCTTTGATTTTTATTGATTTAGTCTTCTACTTTGGTACTCTGATTTTGGGTTATGGTGAAACTTGGTATTGTTGTCTTTTGTAATTTCATTGAGTTCTACTAAATTTTTATCATTCATCACAGAGTGGTTTGGGTTGTGGTTTAATTGTTTGGTTGTTTTATTTTTAAAAGGAAAATTGACCCCCAATTGCAAATAAATCCCATGGCATTTATTTTTCGCCTTTGGTGTATTGGGGATGTCACCTAAGGCCAAGCAGTAATTCCACTCAACTCTAGCTAGTGGGGATGGGTGGGATTTTACACGTTGTATCAGTCTTTGTCGGTGAAAATCATTGGGGATAAGTGGTATAAACGTTTTCGGTCATTGACTTACAAATGGTAAGAGTTTATTGGATTCATGTTTTTCAGTTGTGTCGATCTTGGTGTGGAAATTCATTCAGGTGTAGTTCTTGAGTTGATATGGTATAAAAGAGTAGTATTTTTGCCCATGAAATATATAGAATAAAAATATATAACTATCCAATTTATTCTGAAATTCATGTTACCAGGTAGTAGGGTGCATAACTGTTTTAGAGACAATTATAGAAGTTATAATCTCATTGTTATCTGTTTAGCCAATGATATGAGATTGAAATATATTATAGAAATTACATACCTCTAGGAGTGAATATTTCATTTTCAGTAATGATTCCTAATTTTGTGAAAAAATGTTTATTTTTAAAAAAATTATAGACTGTTTCCAAATGTAATAATTTGAAAAGGCAATGATTGTGGTATTTTGAAAATGAATTGCTTTGAAAACAAGGTTGGAATTTTAAAAAATGTAATGAAAATAGAACAAGTATAATTTTTGGAAATCCTAATTCTGGTATGTATGATATGGTAGAATTAAAAATTTTAAGACTTTAGTTTCTAGATAACGAGACTTATGGTGTCTGTTGTTTTTATGAAAAATCTAACATGGTAGGAATCCAATAGTCCATATAGAAGAAGCTGCTAAGAATGTGGTTGCACCTGATCCATAGGTGAACCAACAGATGGTTTAGATTATAGTATAAGCATTTAAGGATATATATAGAGGGAACATAAGGGATGAAACATGGAATGTGGATCAATCCATTTAGATCCATAAGTATCATCCACTCATAGTTCATGGTGATTTATAACCAGATAAGGAAGAGTTGTGGATGAATAATAAGAATCAAGTCTTAAATTTCCATTTATAACTACCATAGTTTAAATTCATTCTAGTGACATATATTCTGGAAGATATTGAACATCATTGGTAGGATTTAACTATTCAGGCTAAATTTTACCAAGGCATTACATGATAGGATTTTGAAGAATTGTTTGAAAAACAATTCTATCCTTGCACAATGAAGATTTAATTAATGATTGTCTTTTTCATCATGAAGCAGGATAATCTCTCAGTGACAAAATATGGAGATAAATTTATGGATATAGTCAACATTTCACCACGATATGAAGAAAGTGCATCCTTAAATGCATGAATTAATTAATTAGGGATGAGATAACATATTCTCTCAAAAAAAATTTGCTTTGTAGAATAGATTATATAGAGATGGTCAATAGAGATATAGTGGAATAAATGGACATCCCCGGAGATATGGGTTGAGGGATCATGTTGATATATATGGGAAATGGTGGGAACTATAATAATGGTAACAAAGAAAAGAGGGAACCATATTTACATGTTAGTGGGATGACTCAGAATCAAGAATGTGTATCAATGAATCCCCATCCAAGGCCCAAGAGTTAAAATTGATATTTCTAATGTGGTTAGTTTGACCACATGATGTGAGAGTGTATATAACCCCCGTGATCATGAAAAAATTAAAATCATACTGGGAATATTAAGTGTTATTATTGTAGTGCTCTAAGGTCAAGAATTCAGCACACTTTTAATGGTTTAAAGACATTTTATGATTTGACAGGACAATGGAAATAGAATAATACTCATCATCATAACCAAGATATCCATGGTAGTTCCAGTAATACCATTACTCCATATAAATGGTAATTTCAATAGGTAAATAAAGAACAAAGTGTAGCAAGTAAGTAGTTACATGAATATGATATGGTAATTTTTGGATGATCAGTCAAGACAATCAATAGTGAGAGGTATGATTTTTTTAAATTCTAGCCTAATACATTATTTGTTTGGTACGATTGTATTCCATTCATTTATTTAATCTCGTTCTCTAATTTGTTTGGTTTTAAATATTGATATGATGCCTTCCACATTGAAATTTCAAATTACTCTTGGTCAAAGATAATGTTAATCCTTTATGTTTAAAGAATGTTCTATAACTATTGATGGAGATGATATGATATGGTATTTCATTATTCCTGAGATAGATATCCATGAAATAATCCTTGGTATGGATTGGTTGAAAATGTTCAAGGATTTAATCGATTTTTATAGGTAGAAGTTTATTTTCACAACTGAGGATAGAGTCAAGAATCAATTTAATGTAAACTGGAATGAAATGTTTGGTGCAATAATATTTTTAGCAATAGAAGTTAGAATGATCTCATACCAGTTAATTGCATTGAATTCAGAATCAAAGGAACAGATTTAGAATAGTAGTTTTCAAAGTGGTTTGTGATTATTTTGTTGATATTTTTCATAAAAAGTTCACATGGTTTCCACCCATAAGAGATGTGGCATTTACCATTGATCTCCTTTCAAGAAACATTCCTATTTTCCTTACATTTTATCTAATGGAACCAACTGAATAAAGGGAATTGAATATGAACTTGGAGGATATGGAAACCAAAGGGATCATTAGGTTCAGAACATCTATGTGGAAAGCACCAGTATTGATAGTCAAAAATATGAATGATGTTATAAGGCTACGTTTGGACTATCTTATGATTAAAAAAGATATGAACATGAATCAGTATCCACTTCCATGAATAGATGACATATTATATCAATTTAGGGGAGATCAATGGTTCCCTAAAATTGATATACGATCAGGATATCTCTAATTTTTAGTTTGGTAATAAGATATTCCGAAGACATCTTTCAAAAGTAGATATATACATTATCAGTATGTGGTAATTCCCTTAAGAATTAGGAATGCACCAATGATACTTATTGAATTGATAAATATGATATTATAGATATATCTAGATTCTTTTGTGTTGGTGTTTTTTGATGGTACATTGGTGTATTCAAGGACAAGGGATGAGAATTAAAAACACTTAGCCATGGTGTTGTGAATTTTTTGAGATCATTATATGTGTTCTAGGTTATCAAAGACTGATTTTTGGATATAATATGTCTATTTTTGTGGATATGTAATCTCTGAAAGAGGTGTTTCCATGGATCCATAAATTATATAGGTGTTTATCTCTTGGAATCCTCCAAATAATCTCTTTTAGATACACATTTTCCTTATATTGGATGGATATTATATATGTTTTTTTACTTCTCATGACTAGAAACACCTATTACAAACATGATAAGGAATAATGTTAAATTACAATAGAATGAGGTATGTTAGAAGTCTTTTTAATAGATTAAATATTTCCTTAAATTTGCACCAATCATGATATTTCAGAAATTAGGACAAGGGTGCCTGGTGTATTGTGATACTTCAGGATCTGGTTTGGGATGTGTTCTAATGAAAGAATATAATGTTGTTTCTTATGGATAAAAGTAGTTATGGTTTCATGAGAATAATTACTCAACACATGATTTGGAGTTAGATTTTTAGTCCATGCATTGAATAGTTGTATTCATTACCCTATTGCTGAGAAATAAATTGTTTTTATGAATCATAAGATCTAGAAACATAATTTCTCACAATGTTAATTGAATTTGAGACAAATAAGATTGATGGATTATCTCAAAATTTTTGAATTTAACATGATGTATACTTCGGGTAAAAAAAATTAGTGGTATATTCATTAAGTAGAAATTTATATGCTCAGATGGAAAACAAAGATTTAGATTAATGGAACTTAATGTCAGTCATAGCTAACATGCACTTGGATTATGAGTAATGAGATGGTTAAGTGGTATTCTTTTCATTTTTTAGTTCCTTAATTGGTTAAAATTTTTAAAGATGCATAAATTTCCAATTAATAATTTGTTTCTATAGGGAAAAACTCAATTGTGGGGAGACTGTTGAGGGATGGTTGCTCGATGGGAGTCCATTGTTGATGTCTAAAAAATGGATGGTGATACCAATGGATTTTCAGGAATATCTTATTCATTATTACCACCATTCGAGATAGGTTGTTCGTCCTACAATAAAAAAAGAAGTATAAGTCATTGAAAGCAATGTTTTGTGGGTCAGTATGAAAAGCAAGGTGGATGAGTTTGTTTTGAGATGCATAATTTGTCAGTAGGTTAATGAAGTGCATCTACAAAATATGGGTATGTTATAGTCATTACATATTATTATAAGGAAATGACAGCATAAAACTGGGTATTTTGTGACAGGTCTCTCATGAATGGTTCAAAACAATGATTTTACATAGGATATAGTGGATCATCTCATAAAGTCAACCCATTTCATTCCTATTTGTGAATCTCATATGGTGGAGTACTTGTAAAACAATATATCTGATAAGTGTTAATGATCCATGGAATACCAGTTTTGATAGTGTCTGATGGATATATGTGTTTTACCTCTCATTTCTAAAAATCCTTACAGTAATCCCTTGGGACCTAACTAAAATTGAGCATGGAGTATCATCCTCAAAAGGATGGACAATCTTAATGGATGATACAAATGATGGAAGATATGATGTGTTCCAGTGTAATGGATTTTTGTGGCTCATGGGATGATCACATACAATTACTGGACTTCTCATATATCAATAGTTATCAGGCCTCCAGATATATGGCTTATTTTGAATTATTGTATGGGTATCCTTTATATTCTCTACTTTGATGGGTGGAAACATGTGAGACTTCACTGGTTGGTTATAGCCTCATCTAAGATATGGCAGAGAAGATTTATTGGATCTAATAATAGAGGGTGATGGAATAGATTATTCAAAAATCATTTGTATATCTTCTTCGATGACTGTTAATGTTTGAGTTGAGTGATCATGTTTCATTTATATTATCTCCAAGTACTAGGGATCATTGTTTTTGGATGCATGGAAATTTATCTCCTTTATACATAGGTAATTTTGAGATAATAGAGTGGGTTGTTGAGTGGAATATCAGTTGCCTTTCCCATCATGGTTTAAATTAGTTCATAATGCATTTAATACATCTTTGTTGAAAAAATATCATCCAAATATTGACCATATGGTTCTAATAGATCATATTAACCTAGATCTGAATTCTTCATGGGGGCATGTCCCAGTGCAGGTTGTGGATATGCTAGAGATAGTATTTGATGAAAAATGCATCAGCCTAGTGCATGTTTTTTTGGTAATATGGCCATATTTAGGAAGAGAGGTAAGAATAGTATGATGAAATGATTGAGAAATGGAAGTAACGCTTTAAAATAAATAGTGGTTTTCTACTTTTTCATGAAAATAAGTTCAATGGTGGGGAGAATGTATCACCCCCGGTTTCATGTATGTAACCATTTCATTATTATTTTTAATTATTTAATGTTCTTGGGTGATGTTTGAGAGGGATTAGAGACTTTTGGGATGTTTTATGGTAAATAATGGAGTTTCATTGTTTTTGCATGGTTTGTAAAAACCGTGCGAATCCTACATGAATCTGTGATAGTTGAAATAAGGTCTTCTAGGTAGGCACACGGTTAGTAACACAATTTTACTAAAATTTTGTAAACCCTAAGTGTAAACTTTACAGAGCGTAATAGAGAGAAAAACATGGTTGTAAAATTATTTTTTTAACTATGTGGGCCAACCGTGTGATGGGTATCTAGAGGTAGGTGATGGCACATGGTTGGTGCAGGGTATGCCTAACCATGTGATCCCACTATGCATGGTTTAATTTTAGATCCTAAAAATTGGATGAAACTTATTATTGACTCTAAACCACTATGTTTCCATCAATTTGACCCTATCATAGTTTATCTCCCCCCCAAAGGTGTTGGAAACATTCCTATGTGATCCAGGAGCGATCCATTGTCAAATCATGGTGTTTTGAATCCCTGATTTCCTGGTAACTCTAAATCCATGATTGTTTTTTCTAGATATACACTTCTATACTATATTAAATCCATATATATGACTCATTTGGGTTCAATATATCATATGGGATGCCAATAATGTTGAGATCGGGCTATGTTGAGGATAGGGAATGAGATATAAGGGGAGTTTTTTGAGATTCGACCCAGTTTTGTTGAACAACTCATATCATTCTTCATTTTTACCATAACTTCTGAGGTATCAGGATTCACCCTCGACTGGTATTTTTATAACATGAATACTTAGTTTCAAATTTAATTAATTTCATGAAATTTCTCGTGAAATTTATGTGAAAATCACTGTAGAAACTCTCTTTTGTAACAGTTTTTCATATTGGGGAAATTGGTTGTTGTGTAAAGTGATTTTTAATGATTTTAAAATGATATTTTAAAATAAGAATTTCGTTTTATTTATGGAAAATGTTTTTTGGAATTTTTTAAATAAACACGTTGCTTTATTGAAATGTCATTAAATGGTTTTTTGGCATGGTTTTTGTCTACATTTGTTTTTGTCAGTTCATGATTTCAACGTGACCCTTAATAAAGGGTGTGTAACATTTGGGTACAAGGGATTTTACCCGAGAAAAGTCAAGTGTTCCATTAGGGTAAAAAGATATTTTTCACATAGTGACCACTTAGAGGATGTATGAGAGACCACTCTTGAGTATGGAACTATAATATGAGCACACAAGTTTGGGTGTTTGTGTGAATCATGGAATGCGTATACCAAAAAGGAATGTGTAATGGTTTAAAGAGTTATTTGTTTTATTTATTTGGAAACTATTTTGGTTTATAAATTTTTTATAATATGTTTTAAATTATATTTAATTATTTTATATAAATGTGCTAACATATTCTATTCTAGTGGTATGAGTTTGGAAGTCAACTGGGAAAAACCTACTGAGTATTATTACTCACACCTACATTGGAACCTTAGTGATTTTAAAAATGTTCTTTATCGAGACCTGGGTAATGTAAAGGTATTACATTTATATAGGGAAGATTGATGATACTTTTAATGTGTCTTGTGGAGTTGGATCTTGGAGCCTGTTGGGAGCAGTGGATTTGATAACCTTGGAGCCTTTTATTTTGGTTGATTTTGTCTTCCACTTTGGTACTCTGATTTTTTGTTGTGGTGTAATTTGGTATTATTCACTTTTTGAATTTCATTGAGTTTTATTACATTTTTATCATGCACCATATAGTGGTTTGGGTAATGGTCACTTAGTTTTTTTATTTGATTTTCAAAGGGAATATAATCACCTAATTATAAATGAAGACCTTGTCAATTATTACTATAATTTTAAATCATAGGGATGTCTCCAATGGCCAAGTAGAAATTCTTTTTTCAAATGAAGCTTCATTCCTTCTCATATTTAAATTATTGGGCTTATATATGCAGTCATAGACCTATCAAATAAACTCAATACATTATGAATAAGGAACATGTAAATTAAGTGTAAAACAAATGATGAATTAGGTTTCAACCTAAACTAATTCCAAAGAAAAACATCGAATTTTCAAGAAATAAAATAGATATATAATCCTTGGTTTAATCCCCCACATGTGACCAATATTTTTACTAACTCTAAATGGGAACTACCATCTATCATCGATAATTTTATGGTGGGTGGAGTTTCATGGATTTGAACCAGAAGATGTTTATTTTTTATAATTCCCTTATTCTAACTTGTTTTTGATGAATCCATACATATAGTACACAAAATACATTCCCTCTGAAAAAAGGTACAGGTTCAATGATGTGGGTAGGATGATATATGGTTCATCCACCTTCTATGGTTCAACTTTTGAAACCTCTTAATTACTATCATGTTCTTTCTCAATGTGGGTTATATCAATTATATCCCATCCTTCTTGGGTTCTACTTGTAAATCATCTTCATTATTCTCATGTTCATTCTTAATATGTGTTACATCAAATAAATATTTAAAGGTAATGTTAATATTAATTTTACTTTAATTTTTTTTACCATGAATAATAAAATTAATAATATTATGCCACTTCAGTATAAACAAATAATGCCTTCTTTTCCTTTGTAAAATCTACTTGGATCTCCACATTTACTTCCTTTAATAAGTTTTAAATATATCTTAATAGCTACATGTGTTCCTCGTCCGGTGAATCTTCTTTTTCTTCATCTTACTCTAAAGAAAAAAATTATTTTCTAAATATAAAATTTAAAAACAGGAGGGAGTGATAATAAATTTAGATTAAATAAAATTAACTGGGAATGAGTTTAATATATGTTCATCTCCCTCAGTTGATTTAGAATTATTATATTCTTCTTCAGAAAGTGTCTCTTGAAGTAGAATTTCACTGGATAGAGGAATAAAGTTAGCATGCTCCATTTTTATTCAAACTCCAACTCTTTGGTGGTTTCGTTGTAACATAACAGGTAAATAAAGAATAAGAAAATTTCATATTTATTAATATTTGTGAATTAAATATTAATTTTACTTTAAAGGTGGGGATATGTTTGATAGCTTACTCCATACACAACAACGGGTTTCTTTGGAATCTTACCTTGCACACTAATAATATAATAATATTATTTAAAATGGTAGTTAACACCTAATAATAGTATTGGAGGGAATGAATATAACAATCTATAATATGATTATACATGTTGGTTAAATGTTTTTACGTTTATCCAATAAAATATAGAGGCTTAAAATGTGAATGAATCCAATTTTAAGCACAAACACTTTAATATTCCTTAAAAGGTCTATTTACCACTTTTTGATGGTGAACCCTTTTTAAATCTTGTTTGTTTCACTTTTATATGTTCTATTTAAAAAAAATATTCTTTAGAACCGGGACATAAAAATTTACTTTGGGTAAATTTTTTGTATTAATCTGATAAATTTCATTTTTTACAAATAGTGAAAAATATTGGATATTAAATCAAAACTTCCTTTTAATAAAATTTATTTATATGGTAAAATAATCTTTTTATGTGGTTTTAAAGTTTAATTAGATTATATTTTTACCATTTCATCCAATTTTGGTCATAGGAATTAATTTCACTTTTAAATTGGGCATAAACAAGTGTCAAACTTTTGATAGATATTGTTTCTTAAAAGCACGCTATTTGTTTTGACAGCGGGAATTAATTTTAAATTAATTACTAAAACTTCTTTGTTTTAAATTTTGTAACATAGAAATAATTTTTTAATTTGGAATATCAAATATATCTTAGGCTGAAATTTTGGTATTTTTCTTAAAAACATCAATTTTTGATGAATAGTGAAACCACTAAGTAGTAGTTAAAAAAACCGACTGTTTCATTTAAATAATCTTTTACCACGTATGTGAATTGAATTTTGAAAATACAAAATATATGGTTGTTATTAGTAAGTAAAATGTGGTTCAATAAGATGAAAATATTTTTTGGTGAATAGTAACTTTTGACTTTTATTTACCGTGGTTAAAGGTAAATAGAATAATTCAAGGTAAAAAGAATATTATAATAATAAAAATTACCTTAAAACTTGTCCTAACATTATTTTATGAGTCATGTCCAACCATGGTCATCCTTGGGTCTATTTTGGGACCCCATGGAGCCACTTGGGAGTGATAATGGCACTTTAGATTAATTAATTTAAAGTAAAGGATAAAATGACACAAACAAATATCTTTTAGTAAAGTAGTTTTTACATGGTGTTATATAAGTTATAATTTCAACTATAAATATTCATTATAAATATAAAAATATTTCCTACATCATGGTAATTTTATATAATTTTTAGACATAAAATAAATAAAATATTTTATGACACAATAATGATGCAGTGTATACCTCCTTAATAAATGATTTAAATAAATAAGATTATAAATATTAAAATAATATCCAAAACCTGTCCAATTTTTATTGGATGATTTTATTTCGACCATGAGTCATCTTATCTTAGACTGTAATTATTTTTGGACCATTAGAAACCGAATATTATCATAGAATAAAATAATATGTTAAAACTTTCCTAAAGAGCCCCTCCTCTTCCTTATAAAAGGTGACCACTTATAACAAATTATTGATTCCTCTAAAACCTTTTTTCTAGACCGAAATCTTCCCAATTATGCTCCCTAAATCCCTCTCCTCCTCCTAGAATCCTTACCTTAGGTATAAGGAACTTCAAGAAGTCCTTTTGGTTCAAACCAAAGTAAGTTACCAAAATAAAAGGTAATGGTTTCTCTTCACTTACTTTCTTTTATTTTACTTCTCCAACCCCAAAACTCTTTTTTATTCCTTTATTTTATAACAAAAATAGTATTCTAAATATACTAGGATGTTTTTATGAGAATTATTCAAACTAAACTTACACACGCCTCCATATAATGGGTGAAGAACAAAATGTTTATGTCGATGGAAAACTAACGCCTCACTAAACGATGATTGTTCAATTATCTCCTACAGCCTCTCATGGTGGCCATTATGATGGAAATGTATTTATATATTATATATATTATTTTTATGTTTTCATTATTATTTTTTATTTTCCATTTATATCATATCTTTATGGTGTCCATTATGGGTAAACGTGATAATTTCATTTGATGAAGTGCGGACTATCGCCCCCACAAAGTGATATGACTCGTTCATACCATATGTGGTACCTATAAAAGATGGATTTAATTATATTATATATAATAATATATTTTAATTATGATATAATTATGTATCATTAATTTTTTGATTACATTAAAATATGAAATAGAAATGAAAGTAGAGTTCATGCGTACGTACGGCTTACCGTCTCCATGAACAGTGCATTTCATATCATATCTCCAAATGTTATGTACTATTATAAATACACAAATATACTGGATATATATGATATATATGATATCTGAATAAAAAATATCATTCGTGATATAATTTACTCTTGACCACATGGACTAACTGTTATTATAAGGTGTTCATTTTTAACTCAAGTACCTAATATCGACAAAACGACCATTATTAACTTATATGATTACATAATGTTTATAACATGATAATAAGTTATATAAAAGTAATAATAAACTTTAAAAATGATATTAATCACATATAAATTAACTTAAGATTATTCTTCAGGAAAAACAATGAACAAACAAGTCTAGTCGGACATGAGGTAAGGGATTTCTTATCTCACTTTTAATTCCTTGAGATTTCCATTGTTCGCCACTTATTTATTTAATGTGGTGTATTGTGTACTAAATTTGTATATATATTCTCATTATTATAATTATATTCATGGTATTCTGTGATTCATTTGGTGATTACTAACTTTTTTTCATACGACTCAATTGATTACAACGTGGTAAAGGGTTTCATCTCACTTTTTATTCTAGTAAGATTCCTGCTATATTTGTCACTTTTTCTTTTTTGTGTGGTGTATGTACTTCCCATGATTGTACAATTTGGGAAATATAATTTCATTAATCGGTATTTAAATCTTCATTTTATGATCCTTCTTTCATGTGGTGTATGTTTCGAATGTTACTAAATCGGTAAGGGAACCTTTCACCCTCTTCTTTTTAAAAGTCTTCATTTTGTTGTGTCTTTTAATTTACATCTTATTGTGTTGGGATATGTTCTTATATATCCTTATTGATGTAAATTTTATGTCCAAGTTATGAGATACCATTTTATCTCTCATCAACTCTTTTTCTAAATTTTAATGTGACGCTGTTTGGCTGTTGAATTTCTGTAAGGGAAATTCCTTACCCAATTTTAATTATTTTGTTTAAACTTCTAATTATTGATTATGTCATTCTATAAATATGTGTTAATAACCTCTGATTGTTTTAAACTTTATATCAACTTATATTGTCTGTATTTATATTTTTCACACAAAATTATTTCTTTGATTTATCCTTAATCTAAAGATATCGTCTTTATAAGGGATTGCATCTCAATTTACATTACATTGAGACTTCATTGTAGTTATGAACCAATTCACTTTTATATGGTGTATATACTATCCTTTATAAAATTATATCAGGAATCCCTTTATTATCATGATATTATAATGTTCTGATTAAATGTTATTCCTCAATTATTTGTATTCAAGCATCTCCCATTTCATTAAAAACTCTTTAACTAATATATCTTTTTAAATGTCTTAAACATTTATTCTTCTAAAAAATTTTCATTAATGTCCATGTTTTCAAAATGGTATTTAGGATTTACTGATATGAACATTAATGGTTTAAAATTATAATTCCTTTAAATGTTTCAAAGTGGTATGGGACACTTTGATTCAAAAATATCTTTATTAAATTTTTTAAATGGTTTTGAAATGGGTTTGATAAAGCATGGATTATTTCTATATCTTGATATGATATATTATGACTAAAATGTGTAAATGTTATCTTTCCCTTATTATTGTGTTATGTGTTATGAATATGTATGGTTATTGGGCATTGTTTACGTATACGGGTGGTTCCATGATAAACCTCAGGCGGGTGGGATCGAGATAACTCTCCAATGCATTGGGTAATGTGAAGGAGGTAAACTTTAATGCTTCTCCTAAGAGATATAGGGAATATACTATGAGGGGTATTCCAAATGTGACACCCTATGTAGTTGTGATAGCTATAATGTAAGTATGTTATGAATTCCATCAGTTACCATTATGATTTATGATTTCTGTGTGTTATTCATAAATCTTATGATTTTTTAAGGTATGTTATGATTGAAAAGTATTGGTTTCATTGATTTGTATTTATTGACGGTCTAATGTTTTAATTACTTATTTTATAACCCTTACTGAGACTTTTATTCTCACCCCAAGTTTTTTAAATTTTTTCCACAGGACATAATGATGAATAGGGTCAAGGATGGGATTAAGGAAAAGTCATGTTGTCTAAATCATGGGACTAGACATAACATTTTTAAGAGTTTTTATTTTATGAAAAAAAATGGAAACCGAGTAGAAGTGTCTACTTTGTAATTTTTGAGATTTAATGTAATAGTTATGGACTACTTCTCTAAAACTATAAACCTGAAAAGATCCTCAATGTGAATTATTCATTTAATTCATTATTATTTACTGTTTTAATGTCGGGTCTTTATAGTTGGTATCAGAGGTCGGTTTAGATAACTTTAGATGATAGAGTATTATTTTAGCATAAGTGATATTACCATAATGGTTAGTATTTCAGAAAGAGTCGTAGTTTTTTTAGATGAAGTGAATGAGTTTAAGATAACATGAATAAGTATATCTTAGTATTCACCCTCCTCAAAATATATTATATGGTGATTTTACAGATATACTCACACCGACCTTTTTGTTTTTAGTAAATGACAGGATCGAGTAGGCAGGAAAGTAAAAGTGAATGTGAAGAAAATTGTAATGGTTTTCTGAATGAGAAATTGAATTAAATGGGAGATGCAATGAGAACTCTTTTGGTTATTCTCTACCAACTTTCTTGCATCATGATTGACCACATGATCCTTTGTGATTTTTATAAGGCATCGTATATGAGTGAAACAAATCCCCATTAATGTTTAGGTAATAATCATAAAGGTAAGTATATTCAAAAACCTATGTGTCAATGATGTGGAAAGAAATACATAGGAAAATGTTTCAAAGGGATGGGAAGATGATATAGATGCAGAAATTAAGGTCATAAAGCAATAACCTACAATTGAAAAAGGAGGCATCTAGTTGACTCTAGGAAAGGGAAAGAAGTTCTTTCTAAGGGATCAATTGAATGTTTTAAATGTGGTGTGCATGGTCATTATACAAACAGATGTCCTAAAAAGTTGTTTTGGGAATGAGATCACTATGATCGTAAAAATATTTGTTTACCAATACCTAATGACATTCCGATTGAAGATGAAGAAACTGAAAATGACCAATGAAAGGTATGGATTATTTCTTAACACATGTTTTGATATTATTGAATCATAGGATATGATTCATTTTTTTATGAAAGAAGTTTTTTAGAATAAGTTGGAAATGAATGGTTAATGGATCATGAAGAACGTTTAATGAGTAAGAATTTAACATATAAGGGATTCAAGAGTTATGGTATATTTTAGGATGGTGAAATGCTTAAAAGTATTAAGGCTCTTTTGATGATGGGGTTACATTAGAAGACTTTTTATAGTATGTGTAACCCTAAATATTGATATTTGAAAATTTTATTCAAGGAATAATTATTTATTCTTTTGTGGATATAGTTATAAAGAATCATTTGGGTTTAAATGATCCCTGAATTTGAGGCAATTACAAGTTAATACATTTTTGGGATGAAAAAATAATGTTATTCGATAACCTTTGTGGTTAAACCATGTTATGGTTATTTTTTATGAATTTTTATCTTTTTGGGAATGTTATAAAATTATGTAGTTTTTAAAAAAGGGCAACACGCAGACCGCATGACAACCCTTCACGTTGGACAAAGCTGCAGGAATCGAACCCACAATCAAAGTGCGATTGAGATTTATCACCTAACACTGGACTATGTTAATTCCCTAGTTAGTATGAATAATTATTTTTAGTTATATGATCTTATGAATCAAGAATAAGTTTATATTGGGTTATATATGGAAATAATTAACCTATCATGGAGAATATTTGATTCGGTTAATTACTTTTCAATATGAGAAATTCAGAGTAACTGATGTTATTTGGAGATAAATGTTAAGATTTATCTTGGAAGAATATGTGATTAAATACTTATGAGATTTGGGTTTCAATATTAGTTTGGATTACATTGAAGAAATTTATAAGCAACTGTTTATTGAATGGTCTTTGTAAAACTTTGGGTTTTTTGGACAAATTTTGGTGATTAAGAGTTTTTTTTCATTTTGTAAAAGATTGTCCTTTTAGGTATTATTTGATCTCGCACTAACCATTTTAGTTTTAGTTAAGGTATAATGAAATGGGAAATATATAGTTCATCTTTTTGGATTATATTATTTTATCTAAGTTGATTATAACACTTTTAATGTGAACAAGTCATCTTGAATACTCATCGTTTGGAGAAAATATGAGTTTGTGTTAGAAATATACTAAATGGTGAAAGTCTACATGAAAAGGAAGTATGTTTCCTTATTTTTTTACTTATGGTAATAAATAAATTCCTCAAAGAAAATTAAATTAAAACAAAAACGTTTTCTATTAACTTTTCCTACTAGGGAATCAAATACTGTTTAACCAATCAAAAGTAAGTGATTTTCTTGTGCTTAACTTTCACCTATTCATGTTTTCTATCACTCTGCAATAGAAATTAATGGTTTTGTTTCTCTTCCATATCCATGTTTTCATGGATTCCAATTATTTTTTGTCTCAGGTGACCTTTTTACTTCTCTTACTTTATTTGAAAGTGATACATTTACTGACTCTTTTTTTGATGTGGGACTTTCAATGAAGTTTCCTAGCCCAATTTTGAAATTGCGAGGACACAATTCCCAAAAGGGGGGAAGGATGTAACATCCCAGGTAAAACAAGAATAATAAATTTTCATATTTATTCATATTTTTTAATTAAATATAAATTTTACTTTAAAGGGGATGATATGTTTGATGGTTACATGATAGGCAAAAATGGGTTTCTTTGGAATCTTATGTTGCACACTAATAATATAATAATATTATTTTAAAAAGCAATTAACGCTTAGTCTTTATATTAGAGGGAATGAATATAACTAACTAAAATATGATTATAAATATTTTTTAAATATTTTTACATTTATCAAGTAAAAGATAGAGGCTTAAAATGTTTTTGAATCCAATTTTACGCACAAATACTCTAATATTCTTTAAAAGTTCGGTTTACTGCCTTCTAATGGTGAACCATTATTAAATATTTTTTTGTCACTTTTATATATTCTATTTGAAACAATAAAATTCTTATTTATAATCAGGCCATCAAAATTTAATTTGTGGAAATTTTTGGTATTTTTCTGATAATATTCATTTTTTATGAATAGTGAAAAATACTGTATTTAAATTCAAAACTACCTTTTAGTATAATTTATTTATGTAGTTAAATTATCTTTTTATGTGGTTTTAAATTTTAATTAGATTATTTTTTTACCATTTAATCCAATTTTGGTCATTGGAATTAATTTCACTTTGAAATTGGGCATAAACAAGTGTCAATCTTTTGATAGGTATTGTTTCTTAACTACACGTATTTGTTTTGACAATGAGAATTAATTTTAAATTAATTATTGCAATTTCTATGATTTTAATTCTGTAAAATATACATCATTTTTAAATTTGGAATATAAAATATTGCTTAGGCTGAAATTTTGGTATTTTTATGAAAAACGTCAATTTTTGATGAATAGTGAAACAACAATGTAGTAGTTAAAATAAAAAGAATGATTCATTTAAATGAAATTTTACCACTTCTGGGGATTTAATTTTGAATATCCAACATACATTGTTGTTATTATTAATTAAAATGTGTTTCAATAACATGAAAATAATTATTGGTGAATAGTAACTTTTGACTTTTATTTACCACGATTAAAGGTAAATAGGGTAATTAAAGGTAAAAAATATATTATAATAATATAGAATTACCTTAAAACTTACCTTAACATTAATAGATGATTCATGGCCGACCATTTGTATCCATGGGTCGATTTTCAGACCCCATGGTTGCACTTGAGAGTGATAATGACACTTTAGATTAATTAATTTAAAGTAAAGGCAGAATTGACACAAACAAATATCTTTTAGAAAAGTAATTTTTACGTGGTATTTTATAAGTTATATTTTCAACTATAAAGATTCATTATAAAGATAAAAATATTTCCTACATCATGGTAATTTTTTTATAATTTTTAGACATCAAAAAAATATAATTATATATGATACAATAATGATGCATTGTTACCTCATTAATAAAGAATTTAAATAAATAAGATTATAAATGTTAAAATAATATCCAAAACCTATCCAATTTCTATTGGAAGATTTTATTTCAACCATGAGTCATCTTATCTTAGACTTTACTTAGTATTGTAACTTTATAAACCGAATATCAATATAGAATAAAATAATATTTTTACACTTTCCTAAAGAGCCCCTCCTCTCCCTTATAAAAGGAGACCACTTATAACAAATTACTCACACCTCTCAAGACTTTTTTCTTATCCCACCTCTTTCCAATTAAGTTCCCTACATCCCTACCCTCCTCCTAGAAGCATTAACTTAGGCATAAGGAACTTCAAGAATTCTTTTTGGTTCAAACCAAAGGAAGTTACCCAAATTAAAGGCAATGGTTTCACTTTACTTCTATTCTATTATTTTACTTATCCAACCCCAAAACTCTTTTTATTACTTTATTTTATAACAACACCGGTATCATAAATATACTATGATGTTTTTATGAGAAGTATTAGAACTACACTTAGACACACCTCAATCTAATGGGTGAAGAACATAATGTTTTTGTGGATGGAAAACTAACACCTCATGAAACGATGATTGTTCAATTATCTCCTACCACCTCTCATGGTGGCCATTATTATGGAAATGTATTTATATATGATATATATTATTTTTATGTTTTCTTTATTATTCTTTATTTTCCATTTATATCATACCTTTATGGTTTCCATTATGGTCAAACACGATAATTTAATTTGAGAAAGTGCGGACTACCGCCCCCTCAAAGTGATATGACTCGTTCATACCATATGTGGTACGTATAAAGGATGGAGTTAATGATATAATATATTATAATATACTGGAATTATAATATAATTATGTTTCATTACATCTTCATTCCATTAAAATATGAAATAGAAATGAAAGTAGCATTCATGTGTACGTACGGCTTACCGTCTCCATGAACGGTGCATTTCATTTCATATCTCCAAATGTTATGTACTATTATAAATACATATATATATAGGATATATATGATATATATGATATATAAATAATGTATATCATTCTGGATATAATTTACTCTTGACCACATGGACAACCTATAATTATAAGTTGTTCATTTTTGAATCAAGTAACTAATATCGACAAAACGTCCATTGTTAACTTAAATGCTTACATAATGTTTATAACATGGTAATAAGTGATATAAAAGGAATAATAAAATTTAAAAATGGTCTTAATCAATTATAAATTAACTTACATTTATTATTCAGGAAAACAAGGAACAAACAAGTCATGTCGGACACGAGTTAAGGGATTTCTTATCTCACTTTTAATTCCAAGAGATTTACAGTGATCATCACTTATTTATTGCATGTGGTGTATTGTATAATTACTTTTGATATATATTATCATTTTAGTACTTATATTCATGATATTCTATGATTCATTTGGTGGTTACTAACTTTTCTTCATGGGAATCAATTGATTACAACGTGGTAAGGGGTTTCATCTCACTTTTTATTCCTGTGAGATTCATGATATCTTTGCCACTTTTTCCTTTTGTGTGGTGTATGTACTTCCCATGATTGTAATCATTATGTAATATAATTGAATTTATGGGTATTTACATCTTCATTGTATGATCCTTCTTTCATGTGGTGTATATTTCGAATGTTACGAAATTAGTAAGGGAACCTTTCACCCTCCTCTTTTTAAAACACTTATTTTTGTCATGTATTTTAATTTACATCTTACTGTGTTGGGATATGTTCTTATATATCCTTATTTATGTAAATTTTATGTCCCAGTGATGATATATCCTTTTATCTCTCATCAAATATTTTTATAAATTTTAATGTGACGTTGTTAGGCTGTTGAATTTATGTAAGGGAACTTCCTTACCCAATTTCAATTCTTTGGGTTAAAATTGTACTTCTTGATTATGGTGTACTATAAATATGTGTGAATAACATCTGATTTTTTTACACTTAATATCCAATTATATTGGAAGTATTTATATTTTTCACACATAATTCTTTCACTGATTTATCCTTAATCTAAGGATTCCATCTTTATGAGGGATTACGTCTCAATTTACATTCCATTGACACTTCATTGTTGTTATGCACCAATTCAATTTTATATGGTGCATATACTATCCTTTAGCACATTATAACATTAATCCCTTTATTATCATGATATTATAAATTTCTGATTAAATGTTATTCCTCAATTATTTGTATTCAAGAATTTCCCATTTTGTTAAAAACTCTTTAATTAAAATATCGTTTTAAATGTTTTAAAGATTTATTCTTCTAAATATTTCTCATTAATGTCCATGTTTTCAAAACTGGTTTTTGTATTTACATATATGTACATTGATGTTTTCAAATGATAATTCCTTTAAATGTTTCAAAGTTTTATGGGGCGCTTAGATTCAAAAAAACTCTTTATTAAATGTTTTAATTATTTTTGAAAATGGTTTGATAAACCATTGATTATGTCTATATCATGATATGATATATTATGATTGAAAGGTGGAAATGTTATCTTCCAATCATGCTTGTGGTATGTGTTATGAATATGTTATGTTATTGGGAATTTTTTATGTATACGGATGGTTCCATGATAAACCTTGGGCGGGTGAGCCCGAGTTAGCTCTCCAATGCATTGGGTAACATGATGGAGGTAAACGTTAATGTTTCTCCTAAGAGATTTTGGGAATATACTGTGATGGGCATTCCAAATGTGACACCCTATATAGCTGTGATAACTACAATGTAGGTATGTTATGAATTCCATTAGTTACATTTATGATTTATGATTTTTGTGTGTTATTCATAAATCTTCTGATTTCATAAGGAATGTTATGATTGAAAAGTATTGGTTTCATTAATTTGTATTTATTTATGGGATAATGTTTTACTTCCATATTTTATAACCCTTACTGAGATTTTAATGCTCATCAATTGTTTTTGAAATGTTTTCCACAGGTCCTAAAGATGAATAGGGTCAAGGATGGGATCAAGGAAAAGTCATGAGGTCTAAAACATGGGACTAGACATAACTTTTTTAAGATTTTTTATTATATGAAAAAATGGAAACTGAGTAAAAGTGTCTACTTTGTAATTTTTGAGATGTAATGTAATAGTTATGGCCTAATTATCTAAAACTATAATCCTGAAAAGATCCTCAATGTGAATTATTCATTTCATTCATGATTATGTAATTTTTTAAGGCCAGGTCTTTATATTATTCATCTTCCAAAGCTACATACACATAGATTGGTGTCAGTTCATCTACTTTAATTTTGGGGAGATCATGTTCCATTTCATTATTTTCCCACTAAATTCAAAACCAATTTGAATCTTACTGATCCCTCATATGTAAATCAAAATCTGACTCTTGATCACCACTCTAAAACTCTTTAAATTATGTTGGGAAATGATTCTTTAGATTATTTGGATATGTATATTCCTAAATCATAGACAAAACCAACTAGACCACTTTTTAATAACTAGGAAGATCCAAGTGTGCTTCTCTCAAGGCCTTCTATCTTTGATAATCAATTGTGACTTCGTTATCCATATCCATCAATTCATGAATTGAGAGACCATTATCTTGTACATTTTAAATTTTATTGACCATATATGTCATATTTTCATCCCTTCTTTTCAATATGGATTATTCATCATTGTGAATCACTTGATTTGGGTATTGTAGCTTTGATTAATTAGTTCATGCATAATATCAATCATTTTAAAAAAGGATATAAAAGAACTTTTTTAGGTTTTTTTCTTTATAAATAAACTAAAATAATTTAAAATTTGAAAATAAAAGTAAATAAACAACTTCTTAGGCACCCAAAAATATCTCTATATTTTATCATGCTCGTATGGAGTAACAAAATCTATAATTTATTTTTCTATTGTAGCCTAATGGATGAAAATGATCATCTTACTTGATGAGCTTTACATTTTTTGACTTGCTAATTCTAATTAACATAGTCTACATATTTTTATAAATTTTTTATTTCATGAAAATAATGAAAGGTTATGAGAGAAAGAGAATAAAATTCCCCACAAAACATTCAATTAAAAACAAAATGAGGGTAGAGATAATGTTCTTAGTATTAGGGTTAGTTACTAAAGTTACTTTATTATACATATTTATTTTTTAATGTAATCTTGTTAATTAAAATATGAAATATAATTATTGAATCACTATACTTTAATATATTGAGTGTGAAACCATTCATACCTAGGATAATTCTTTAGCACACTTAATTACTCCTTTTCTTTTAATCAAGATTAATTAAAAAATTCAATTGATAATGTGGAACCTACCAAGACATGGCTTCTTCATATGTTATTTAATCAATTCAAAATATAAAATACAACAAGTGTTGTAATTAAATGGAAGGTATGGAAATATGTAAATTAAATAATAATTATTAATTTTATATTCATGTTGTGGTGGACAATTGTCACACTCATACACATCCCTCTAACTCACCACAAAAAGATTAAAATCATAAATATTTTAGGAAAGGAATTATTTAACACTACATACTTCCCCCAATGCCAACCTTGGGTAATTTAGTTATTTTATAGTGTAATAGATCACAATGTAATGAATGAGACTTATAGAAAATAAACAAATAAACAAAATTAGAAATAGTGAATGAAATATGATGGAAAATTTTAACAAAAAATATGCATGAACTACAAAGATTAACTTAAACTAAGAAAGACATATTGAAAAAAGTAAAAAACACTTCCAGTATATCCAATTGATCTCTTATTAGTGGAATCAAACTTCCTATTTATAGAAGTAAGAATCTCATATGTATTCATCCTTTAAATCCTATAAATATTCTTTTATCTTTGATCAGACATTATTTACCTAAAAACGATTTAGATGCCCTCAGTGTGGAATATCTAAAGATATAGAGTATTTTAATATCATAGTGAAAACCCCTACTATGGTGTGGGTATTGTAAAAAACATAGATTTTGTGAAATATTTTTTTCAAATAAATTTAATCATTTTTAGATTTTCTGTTACATACAACTCTAAGTTTGAAAGAAACGTTACATATGATTAAAATATTATTATTTAATATGAGAGTTGCCATATACCCATTGGAATGGTGGTTATGAATATTATTAACTAAATTATGAAAATATATGGTTTATAAAAGTATATATACTGAATTATTTTCTAATAAATCAGTTATAAATGAAAACAAAACCATTTAAAATATATTAATTTTTTTAATACCACTTTTTTACACACAAATGTGTTTAACCTCATAAAATTAAAAAAATAATATTTATTGAATTATTTTAAATATTTTCTATATTATATATTAAATATAATAGTTAATATTTATCTTACATGATTTCTAGAAAAGGTATAGAAATAAATCAAATTTTTTTTAAAAGGGTATTTTTCTAAAAGTTGTTTTCTTAACTTTTTCACACTTATTTTAAAGTTTAATTTTTCCAATTCTAGAAAATTTATTTGAAAAAATGAACATAATTTTTTAAATCATCATTTAAAAATTTTCTTGGAGTCATTTTTGGAGAATTTTTTGAAAAGATAAATTTTTCAATGAATAGTGAAAAAACAAGTTATTATTAAGAGTTGCCATTTCATTGAAATCATTAAAAAACATCCAAATAATTTTGATGATTTTAAAATTAAAATTAGTTAAATTAAATGTATATTAATCAAATTTATGTTATTATAATAAATTAAATTTTGAATTTTTATTGATTTTTTTAAACTCTTGAAACATTTCTCATTGGAAAATAAGTTTTTCATCATGTCTGTGGGATTAATTTTAAATTAAAGTTTTGAATTAATGTGAATATAAATTATAAAAACATATCCATTTTTTTTAATAATAGTAATTTATAATATAAAATAATTTCAACATAATATTTTATCATTATGAGTAGAAAATTTAAAAGAAAAAAAATCTGCGGTTAATGTGAAAATGGGTTTACCAAGGGTCAGTCTAAAAAGATAATGGCTAAAAATGACCAAAAACATGTCCAAAAAACATTTTTTTGAAATATTTAGAACATATATGTTTTATAATCTATAATGGACCATTTATTAATCTCTTTTAATGTAAAAAACACAGGTATCTATTTTTATTTTAAAAAATTACAAGTGTGCCACTCACCTCACTTATAATGGGTCACCCCTCCCCCGTCCTCTTATCACATTCAAAATCATTGGATTCAGCCATGATATAAAAAAATAAATTAGTTAATTTCATCATCATAATATATATTACATATGTTTGATTAAAATCCTTTCTATGATGTCTTTTTGTGAAAACCAATATAATTTGTCTGAAGAAGAGGTAATATCCCTAACAGGGTGATTTATTTTATGTCTTCCTCCATTTAATTCTATTATAAATAAATGATGATTCTATAATAACCTTAGTATATTAAATATACTAATACTTGTCTATGTTAAGTTAATGACCTATATATTTCTCTTGTTCTATTAAATGGGATATGAAATCGTCATTCATGTGTATGACATACTACGGTCACACCAACCGATGTTATTCGTTTTCCATCGCCTCCATTATCAACTGAATATAATGATGAATTTATTTATTATATATGATATTTATGATAATATTATACATATTTAGTTATAATACCACAACGTACATATTACCTCCAAACCCATTGGTAATAAAATAATGTAACTCGTGTGTTTGGCGAACTACCACCTCTCGAACCGGAGTGATGTGTTTTTAATTTATGATATAAATTGATAGTAATAAGGAAATATTAAATTAATATTTATGATACCTGTAAAATAGTTATATTTATTTAATAATTATATCCCATATAACTTCTAACCTTCCATTCATTGGGGGATATGATACTGTCATTTGTGTGTAAAGTGGACTACCGCCTCATGAAACGATGTGATTAATTCACACATCACATAAAAGGTAATGATGGTTGATTTAATTAAAATATGTTATTTAAATTATATAAAAATGATTCTATAATGATAATATATTATTATCATTTCATTATTTCAATCCACCATCAAATTAAAAACACCGTTAATGTGTACATTTGACCTACTGTCTCCATGAAACTGGTATTTCATTTTCTATATCTAAATTTTTTTATTAATATAATTAAATATGTAATGAATATATAAAATATTTATATTATGGTTAAAATTATGGTAAATATGGAATAATGATCAATTTGAGAGGGTCAGAAATACCATACCAAGACATGCGTTAAAAACGAAGCAGTTATTACTCAAAACCTAATTTTACCAAGTAATTGTTAATAAACAGATGATAAAATGTCATAAGTAAATAAAATATGATATGATATATATAAATATGGTTATATAATATATTTATAATAGAATAATATTTTTTATACAGGTGGTTTTAATGTGTATAAAGGGAGTCGAGACATTAAAAAAGGGAGTTACGTCTCACTTTTACTTTATGGGAGACACATGACATATTTACTGCGTGTTTATTTAATTTGGTGTATATAATTTCCATGAATTTATTTTATTATTAGTATCATTAATTTTTTTAATTTCAATATACATTTTACGATCTCTCTTTCATAGGGTTTACAATTCAAAAGATACCAAAGTGTTAAGGGACTTGTTTCTCATATTTACTTTTTCATGACATAAGTTATATTATGAAACTATATTCTTCAATGAGGTGTATACACAACCAATTTATCATGTTATATCAATAATAAACTTCATTAAATGATATAAAAAAGATTCATTTTATCTAATTCTTTAATGGGGACTATGAATCAAACGATACCAAAGTTGTAAGGGTTTTATGAAAGAATCTCATCATTTATCAGGATTGTTTTTGGTCATGATTTTGATGAAAATGTATTATGATCCATATATAAAGAAACTCATGAATATTATTATAATCTAGTTATTTATTGAGATTACATGTTTTCCCTTTATTTTCCTAACTTTATGTTCTTATGAGGTCAGAATAATGTTTTTAATAAAAATTATCTTTATTTATCTCTTCGATCAAAAACTATTATTTCTTCCAAACCCATATTTTATAAAAAAAATTCTAATTTTTTTCAAAAATTCCAAAAATGATTTATTAAATACACATTTTAGAAATTTTTTACTTTCAAAAAAAATTAAAATTAATCTTGATGTATTTTTCTGAAAAATGCTTATTTGGTTTTTAAATAAAATGGGAAAGGAATATTTTTTTCAATATATATGGAATGAATGGTACTTACTACTATCATGAAAAATCAATTTTTTCAAGATTCATTTATAAGATTCAATGTTTCTTTTCAAAGAAAAGGATTTTCAAAGTGTTTTACGAATATTTACTTTTAAAAAGTGATTTTCAATTAAGGATATTTTCATCAATAAATGTTTAAATAGTTTTTAAAGATTCATTTGTATAACTTCAAATTTAATTTAATTGAAAATTATTTTGAAAATGTTTTATGTTTTAAAAAATTGTTTTCAAGATGGAAATTTTATTTTCCACCAGAAATTTTCCAATTAATCTTTCAAAATAATTTTCCATCTAATATGACTTCCTTTGATGTAACTTATTGTTACAAGGGATATGATCCAAGGAAAACATTATTATTATTTCTATAAATAGATTATGTTTATTATGAAAATATATTTATAAAACCCATTTCTCTTCTTTAGGTTATACCATGATAAAATTAATATGGAACCGACAACTATTTACATGGGATATGGTTTTATGAAATGGTGAAATTATTATAAAACATGTTTGTTTTCAAGAGGTTATTTTATGATGAAATATTTATAAAACCTATTTATTTTCCTGGGTTGTGATATAGTGAATGTTTTAAGATCTTCTGGAACACATACTAATGATTTTAATTGTGTGATAGTTTTTTATGTTATAACCCTAGAATGTGGTTATGTTATATCAAAGATGGGTGGGACCTATATCTCCATACAAGGAATTGGGTAAAGATTTATATCACATGAGATAAAAAGGACTAGAATGGGGAGTAAAACCAACTCAGTAATGTGATTTTTCCACTATGATAGGCTTTGTATTGAACCATGATTGGTATGATAGTTTAGATAGAGAACCCATTCCACTATGATAGTTTTTCAAATAATCCTTAAAATATAAGGAAATGATTATTTATGCTTATATAAATGCACCAAATCTATTTCTTAAGCTACTATTATGTTCTCTTGACTCATGTTCTTTTATTACATTATGATTCACATATTATGTTATTCCATGTGTTATGAAATGACTCATGTTTATGATCTATGATATATAGGGAATGATATTCAAATGTTATTATCGTATTTTTATAACAATATTATTATATTATATTGATATATCCCTTTTTTAGCATTACCAAGAATCTAAGCTCACCCATTCTTATGTCTCCATTCCTTAGGTTATGTAGAAAGTATTTGGGTAGGGTATGTAATAGAAGAGTACTATTTTGGATTATTTTTATGGGATGTGTTAAAGATATTTTAATTAATCAGAATATTTCTTATCTAGTATCCAATAACACTAATCTTATATGGTCCCATGGTGTGTATTTGTTGAATTTATAGAATATTCATCTAAATAGATAAAATATATATTTATGAGAAGATTGGGTCATTACAGACGGTATTAGACTAAAGGATTAGTGAGCCTTTTGAAATTAGGATCCCTAGGGATATGTATAATTATATGTGTATGGATATTTCTATGAATAATTATAAGTATGAGTCAAAGTATAGGAAAATGTCTTGGAATTTTGGTAATTGATAGAATAAGCTGATTCCATGAAATTACATCCATGTCTGACTAATACAAGTTGATATGGCTATCGCGTAAAGGTATCTATGGGTAACAACATACAATTGGGTGGCTTGATCTAGAATCTATCATCATTGGGTGCATGACAATATGCAATGTTGAAAACCTAGTTTGAAACTCCAAGGGGATGTGAATTTTAAATTCATAAACTCTTTACAAACCATCATAATGTATTTTAATAAATTACATGGATGACATAGGATCAACAAAAGGTTCCATAAATGATAAATAATGTTCTATCATTTAAACATCATATAATTGTTATCCATGATTATGTGGTTACCCAATATTATAATTATTTCTCACGATATGGTTTTGGGGTTTAGTCAATGGTGTGAACTATAAGAAACTAGATTAAAATTTAATGTGATGGACAATATTTTTGATGAATAATAAAATGGCATGTTGACTAGATTGAAGTATATTATGATTATTACTAATTAATTATCATGATAAATTATTAAAAAATTGCACCATAACAAACTCTCAGGCACAAAAAATGAGATAAGTATAGACTTTATTAAGATTTTTTATGGTGTAGACCATATAGGAAAGAATTTTGAGTTTTTTATGAGTTAATAATAATATAATAATAACCCAAGTGGATGTCTTAGAGGAAAATAAATAATTTTTTAGTGTGTAAAATAATTACACCATATAAGTAATTTCCATGGAAAATGAAAAGTTCAATTAACCCAAAGAATGAGTATACAAGTCTCAATAATATATCTTCTATGGTTAACCGTTTAAAATTTTTAATGTGCAATTATTATACAAAATGATGCCTTGAGGGGAATGATAAAAAATATAATTATCATGGTTTTATGAGATACGGTTATATTTTTTATTATTAAGAGATAAAAAATGTAATATGAAAGGAAAGATGTGTTAAGGAATAAGATATGAATCATTGTTAAAGTTATATGAAGAAATTTGAATGATTTATGTGTTTATGTATTTGGTTTTTGTAGATTTTCTCCTTCAAGGATCGAGTAGGTGTAAATATCAAATTGGAGGTGCTTATACCTATTGATTTGTGGACTTGGTTAGTTTTGTCCTTTGGGACTTAGGAATTTTTTCAATTTCTTCTTATACATGATTATAGTACTTTGGGTTATTACACCTATTGGACTTCTGGTACACTACTCCCTGTGGAGTTTTGTTTTTTATACATATGGATTTCTCATTTTTTTTTCTACATTGGTTAGGGCAAAAATCAGTCCCACTTACCTTTTCTACAATGATAGGTGCTACTGGCCACCCTATGGGGATCATGAACTCCCTTTGGGCCATGCTAGGACCAGACCAGTTATCAGGTTACTAGGTCACCCAGGATTTTCTATGAAACTGATTAACTCTCTACATCATTCCTTTGAATACAAGGACCACTACTCAATGAATTAGAGAGCTATATTAGGATCAACATTCGTGTAAGATTTATTGGGCTCACCTATCATATAATATATATCTAGATCACCAGTCAAAATCTCTAATCATCATTTAATATATCCTAGAAACAAAATTTTTAATCATTCTATTTTCATTCTAAATCCTTTGAAAAACTCTTTTGAAACCACATGCAAAACACTTTCGAATATCGGAATTCCCAATCCATTCAAGGCCCACTTACAAAAAATTAAAAATTCATTGAACAATGGAAAAGTAATTAATAGAAAAATCATGGTCATTTTTAAGGAATACAATTAACTAATAATTTTCATTAATAATCTAAAAGGAATATAAGATTTATATAATAAAATACAACATAAATTTTTTCTTTTGTAAATTATGTCAAAACATTCTATATAAAATACGTAAAAAGATTCCTTTTGGAAACCATTGGAAATAGTAAAATGTGAAATAAAATTTCTTTTATAATTTATTCATTTCAATTTAAACTAATCTATTAAATAATTTAATTAATTTTTAAATAGAGGAGAAAGATTTATAAAATAATTTTTTAAAACGTTTATAATAGGGTTTTAATGTAATGTATCCCATATGGCTTGTTAATTTTTTAATCAATGAAATGTTAAAGGAAATAAAATTGTATGTTTTTAACAACATTATTCTTTAGATTATTATCATAAAAAATTCTATAATTATTTTATACCCCACACAAATTAAAACATTTGGTCAAAATGGCTTACTGATCATATGAAGGAAATTAAGATTCAAAATCCCATACCTAGAGTCAAACTCATCATGTAAACTCTCTAAATTATAAATTAATAATCTTATGAAAATTATTCAATTTACTAATAACATTTTCATATTAATTATTCTTTAAATTTCTTTTTTAACCATTTCATATCCAATTTCTTAATCGATTAAGTTCACGTCAGCCATTTTGAGGATATTCACCTCATATGTCCAAAATCATTTTGGTTGGTTGACTGTGGTAAATTAAAAAAATTATTATATAACTTATATAATATTATCCATTAAATAATTATAATTATTATATATTAATTATGTTTTAATAACTAACTATTAAAGGAAGCTATGAGAAGTTTATTATGTTACATCATGGAGACAACAGTCCATACGTACACATGAGTAACGTTTACACTTTTAAAAGGGAAATAAAGTAAGTATCATTTAAATTTTATAAACTTATGATTATATCATAAATATAATTTTTATTTATTTAAATCCATTTATCTATACCATTAATTTGAGGTGGTGATGATAAATATAATACATTGTTTTTTGAGGCGCTAGTCCGCACATACACATGAATAGTGTTTTTATTTTTCATTGGATTATAAAGAAAGAAGTAGCATATTTATTTATCATTAAAAATATATTTATATCAAATATATCATAATATTTTGTTTTTATCCCTAATTATGACCAATAATGAGTGTTGGTGATGGAAAACAAAATACATCATCAGGTGAGACGGTAGTTCACACATACGCACAAAAGCTGTTATCAATTTTAATTTGATGGATAATTTGATGAAAAATAGTTATAAAACAAACATAATAATATTTTAGTATATGAGATATAATTATTTTATTATATCATAATGGTTTATGTAGGTTTTTAGGTGTTAAAATAAGACAAAAAAAATACTCGATTGAGCACTACAACACTACATCATACAACCACCTTATGATTATACCATAACCTATCTAAGGATGGTTGTATAATCACAAAAAACGTATAGTATATTTGTACGGATGTTAAGAAGTTATTTATGTAGGTATTGGATTATAAAAAATTCCAATGAAGTTTCCATAATATTTGATAATGTGTGTCCTTTTATTAGTGAGTGAGAGGACCCACTTGCAATTTTTCAAATGAATAAAATATATTTATGTCTTACTCAAGCCATGTGGAAACAAATTGATAATTTAATAAAAAGGTAGGTTATGGTATCTATATATAACCATAAAATTTGAGTTTAAAAGGTATTTAATTCATTTTATGCCTTATAATTTTATTTTTATCCCATTTAATCCGGTTTAACTCATACCATGGTAATATTCTTTTTTTAACAAAGATACTATTAATAATTACAGAAAATGAAATTAAAATTTTAAAAATATCTGAAAAATGTAGTTCCAAATATAATATCCAAGATTAAATCTCCATAAATTTAATAAATTATGTTAATATAAAAATTCAAAATGAAAGAAAACAATGTTTTTAGAAAAATGCTTTCTAATCCTCAAAAGAAACTTACTCCAAAATAACGTATAATATTGATTCTTATATAATGTGTTATATTATTAATAAATTAAGATGAGGTATATTAATTTAATATCAAATTCCAACAATAAGGGTACATTTCAATTAATTGATTTAATGAGTACAAGTGACAATTTTTAAAAAAATGTATTTTCAATATTCATTAAAGTAGAAAAATTTTCAAACAATACCAAAATTACCCCTATGCTAATTTTAAAATTCTTCATTAAAAATTATATCCATTTTAGAAATTATAATTTCTAAAAGTTTCTAAAATTAATTATAATATTCGTTATAAAAAATAAATAAAAACAATTTATGAAGAAAATCTATTTTTTAAAGCATAAAATGACATCAAATAAAATTGACTACTTATTTAGGATGAATAAGTTAATAAATTTGTTTTGTATAAAACCCTTATATATATTTTTCACAATATTATCATTCTAATTCATAATACCAATTTAAAAAATATGTTATGATTTTCATAATTAAATAAAAACATTCTAAAACCAAAACATCTCAGAACTCATTAGGGAATAAATCCAAAAATTGTTTCATCATCTAGAAGTGAAATATCAAAAGAACCAAAGGACACACTAAATGATGGCAACTCTATCAACCTCAAACATCTACAACCTCTATCAAACAAACATACAAAACTAGGTCTCACAAAAAAATTCATTAGGAAAACTAACTCTCTCTACTCTAACTATTAAACCTTGTCTCACAACCAATGCCACTTTTCTTACACTATTTGAAAGAAAACTTCCACTTACAACAGGAACCGGAGTAGTCCCAAGATACACATCTTAAATGAGAATAAAAATCATAAGACTCCATTCAAATCTGAGGATGTGTTTACACTTTAAGAGAGAAAGAAACCCAATACGATAAATATACTATCAAACTAGACCCTTTTGGGAGGAATACAATAAAAACATGATGCATGGACTCAACTCAGTATTTTCTATAAAATAATATCAAAAAATCCAAAAATCACATGAGGGAAAAATAAAATAACACAATTTTCAAAAACCAGAAAATATTTTTCAAAAAATACCACTTTTAAATTTAAGGACCCCATGATAAAGATTTATAAAACCCCATTTTAAAAACAAAGACATTGTTACTTTATATCCTTATTTCACATAAAATTAAAAATAACCCATTTATAATTTCAAAAATAATCCCTAAATTTATAGGTTAAACATATAACATTTCCAAAATCAATTTCTAAACAAACATCAACTAATATTAAAACAAAAACACCGATCGAGGTTTGATTAAAAAATAAGAACTTCCCAATTGAAAAAATTCCAAATCACACATCCTTTTTAAACATCTACCATGTTTAAAAACCTACGCAAGGAAAAAATATAGTTTTTATAATGAACCATTTTCCCTTATAATATGAAACCCACATTTAAAAACACTTTATGAACCATGTTAGAAAATCAATCAAACTTAATATTTTTTTTCCAAATTTCAATATTAAATAGACATTTGAAAAAATTCAATGGAACCAATCTCATATAATAAAAAATCCATATTGATTTTTTTTTCAATATGAAAAATATATTTCTTATAAAATACATTTTTCACAGAAACAAAGCTAATTTTAAATCACATATGAAACCATATAAATAGACTCATAACACAAGAATCGACTTATAATCTAATCCAATGATTTTAATATATCACAATACTCACATGATCATTTTCCCATTTCCCTAACAGACTAGGAAATTAATTAATCAAGTGGTTTAAATAGAAAAATCATGAGGGATGCATAATGGAACCTAATATTGAAATATAGTAGAAAACCATATTATAATAATTTTTAGTCCAAAAACATATCAATAATAATGTTTTTGTTTGTTATATGGTTTTCAATCCCTATAATCCAACATCATGCTTCGATCCCTTTTATACCTCCATACGAAACACTAAACATAACCCCCCCCCCCCAATGAAGCACAAGTCATCCTATTCAGAGTCAATGAAGTGCCATTATAGGTATAAACAATAATTTAATGACACTATCAAACAAATATGAATAAAATCAAAAATCAAAAGAACTCATGCTTACTCAAGACATAGGGTGAGAAAGATGTCATGACACTTTCCCTGCACCAACCTCCTGAACATTGAAAACCTTATCTATATGATAACAAATACCCTAAAAAAAGAGGCTACCTAAAAACCTAGATCCCAATGAGAACTTAATCTTTGATAGCATTTTATATCATGCCATCTCATGGTGTCATCTTACTTGACTCCTGAACCATTCCTCCAAAATGCCCAAGGGTATTTCCCAATTTTCATGGGTACATAACTAGTGACTTGGAATCATAGAACCTTCCATGGAAATGATTTAGTCACCAGAAAAAATATAGTTATTAGTATTAAAAATAAAATAATCAAACTAACCAACATGAGATAAAATATTATAGGCATCCAATTTAAAATATACAATAGCCACATAAATGACCATATAGTGGAAGAAAAATCATAGAAGGATAAAGAAATACAACAATCCAAAGTGGATGATACAAAACCAAAATATAAATAGAATACTAGAAACATCTCCAAAACAAACCAAGTAATCTAAAATCACCATCCAAAAAAATCTCCCTCATGAATTTAATTAGGGATAAATAAAACTAGAAAAAACCAATAACTGTAAAATATAGAGGTGAACTAAATAGCTGAGTAGGAATATAATAGTTTAATCTAAGTAGTAACTTAAATATTACATCATAAAGAAAATATTTCTAAATATATTAAAAAATTTCTATTTAAAAAATATTTTACATAATGAAAAATGAAACACGTCACAACTTTTTTTAAACTATTTTTCAATATTTTCATTAAATGAAAACAATATCTTGTGAAACACTCTTCTACGGTTGAAGCCTTGTTTTTCAAACCACCATTTTAATGTCAAAATATAAAACCATTTCATATAATAATTTTTAGATGGATCATTTTGAAACTAAAAAGGGGTTTCCAATTTCAATCGGATTTCTAAAACAATAATTGAAAACCCATTTTAGTAAAACTAACCAATGTGTCCTAAAACCACACCATTATAACTAACACACGTTTGAGTTTCAAAATAAAATCATATTTAATTTCATATTAAAACACACTAAATATGTTTTGAAAATATGTTTTGTAATTTTGATAAAATTCCATTTAATATTATAAAAATAGTTGAATAAAAATTAAAAACACAGCTTCAGCTTCCATCTTTCAAAACCTCTCACAAACCATTTTTTTAAACATTTGAAATTAAAAGTGTAACATGAAGAGAATGTAAGTCACAAAAATAGGAAAAAATATTTAAACGATTCTTAATAATGATAAGTAAATAAAAATAACATAGTTTCTAATAAATAATCCATGGATTAGGGGATATAATCAAAGAAGAATGTTAAATACCCTAAAATAGTCCTAGATTGGAACACAGTATCATGGGATCAAATAAATAGTCAATAATATATGATTCCTATCAGGAATTATATAAATTTTGGTTCACTAATCACTATTTGTGCACAAAAAACATTTTTATATCTTTCAGTCATCCCTTTTCCCTCCATTCTAAGAGATCACTCTGTCTCTTCAGCAAAAAAACCTCTCTATGGGATTTCTCAATCTCGTGTGGAATGTCTAATCTATGGGCCCTCTCAGTATCATGTAACATGTCCACTAACAATACATCATTCAATATTAGGGCATAAACATCCTAGGACACTTACCCTACCCCCAAGGTCTCCCATAATAATTCAAATATAGGTGACATTAAATAGATTATTTAGTATGTTATATATAATTTATTTGGAATAACTCACACCTCCACTCCCACAACATCACATGAATTATCCCAAATAAAATCTATTATATCATGATATATAAAGATGAAAAAATATAATACATTGCCTCTCGAGGTCCCAAGCCTCCATGGGAATAACATGAATAACACGGGTCCCAAAGAGGGTTTCACACCTTTTATGTAAACTTGTTTTTTATAAAATTCCAAAAATGCCTTTTTCCAAAACATGATTCGGATTCCAATCAAATAAATTAAATTTAAGACCTAACTCATTCAACTCATATGACTAATTTATCGTAAAAATTTTATAGAAATCTATTTGGGAACTAACCCTTCCCTTAAAAAACCATTGAAATCTTTCAACAAAATTAGAAAGTTTCAAAAGGTTACACACATGGGTCAACACATCCATTTTAAAATGAACAAATAATTTTAAAAACATTATAAAACATTAAACCATACCAAACACATAGTTTAAAAATAAATTGAAACAAGGAACATCTTTTAAAACCACAATTCAGTGCTCTCTAAAGATTTTAAAATAAAAAACATCCTTTAAAATCCATTTAGTAATTTTCACAAACACTAGGCACTGAATCTCAGTCAATCCCAATGTTTAAACCCAATTTAAATACAAATGGACCCTTATAGGTCATATATGTGGGAATATATTATATAAAGAGGAATTTTATAATGAAAAATAATTCATTTTAATTTACTTTGAAGAGATATTAAAGGAATACCTACCTCAGTTCAATGAAGGTCAAGCAAGAAGTCGTCACCTATATTGGTGAATTATCTAACAAGATAAGGCCTTACCTCTTCAAATCATATATTAATAAATCACCACTATTATGTGAAAAACCAACATTAAATTTGACCTATATATTCCCTATGGGTAATGGAAGGAATGAAAATCAAAGGGTAAAGAGGAAAATAAGATAGGAAGGGGTTTGTGGAACTTACCACTCTAGAAACCACTTCAAACCATGGGGAGACCTCTAAAATGTAAGGATAAGGGAGGATTCTCATGTTGATGAGGTCCCTGGACCTTTTAGATGATACGAGGATTAAAATTAGGGGTAGAGTGTTAAGATTGAGTGGGGAAATTTTGGAATGTCCAAACATTTAATGAATATGGAAAGCCCACATGGTGTGCCTACACGATTTTCAAAACCATTCACAGAACACTACATTGAAAAAATCCCCTCAATTGGTTTACCTAGGACTCCAAATGGTTGGAAAACCATTCACTAGTCACAAAAAATGTAACTATTAGATTTTAGAGGCCATTTTCATTCATTCCTAATAGTTTACTAAACTGTGTTCTATTATCCATACATTCCAATTTTTCCACAAAGTTTTCCCTAAGATATGAATAGTTTGAACTAAACAGTGAAAAACTAGTGAAACACAAATTATATGCATTAAAAATGACCTATAAATAATAATTTTATATTTCCATGTAATGGTTTTTATATGGTTTACCCTAAACCATTCACCAAAACAAAAATCCAAATTTTCAATGTTTTGTGATGAAATTTCATGGAAACATAACAGAACTCCCAAACACATAAAAAACATAAAATAAACACATGGTGGGTTTCAAATATAGTGTCAGTTCCTACATTTCTTAAATAAATTATTATTCATTTTCTTTTGACTTCATGGAAATAAAAGGCCATTTGGATAGTTTTGATACATAGGTACACGTTTTTAAAGACATTGAAATATTTTAAAAATAATTATTTAGTCATTTTAAGAACATAAAAAATTATATTAATGTTTATTCTACTGATAAAAATAAAAAATAATTCAAAAATATTTTTCCCAATTATTTTACATAAAGTTGAGTTTATTTTATTTGGTTTTAACCATTTCCCCAAAATGTTAATGTATTAAAACATGAAAAATGTGTTTTCAGTCATCCCAAAAAATAAATAAATGTCATTGCCATGAAATAAATTCTTATATATCACAAATAAATCATCAGTTATTTTAAATTAATTTTACATTAATCCAAGGTCATTTTCATTATTCTGAACCCCCACTCTATGCATGTTTTTAAAGTATTCGATATCTATAGAAATTTTTAATTTAGTATCTTTAAGAACATCACATGAAGGATTAATATTTTGAATATGAAAACATGTGAAAATAAAATAAAATGTACAATTCCAATGATTTTACAAAAAAAAATTAATTTCTATGATTTTGAAAACTACACACAAGTTTTAGTTTTTTAAAATTAAAAAATGTGTTTTTAGTAATCTCAAGAAAACTACATCAAGGATTGATGAGGTCTCAGTTCATACTTTTGAAAAATGAAAATATGTTTTTTTATTATTATTTCATTATAATCAAAAATCATTGGATTAATTTTGAACCCTTTATACAAATTTATATAGAATTAGACATCTTTAAAAACTATTTATTTAGTCATTATGAGCTCACTACACATCATATTGATTTATTTTCACCTCATACATGTGATAAATAACTCAAAGATAGTTTTACTAGAATTAAAAAATAGTATGAGGTATTTTATTAGTTTTCAAACACTGTAATATGTTTTTTAAGACTTAAATATCTTTTAAAAATACTTATTTTTTTCATTTAGAGCATACCGAATATAAGATCGATGTGTTTTCTACTCTAATAAATAAAAAATAATTTAAATGCATTTTTCCTATGATTTCACATAAATATGATATATTTTTATAAGGGTTGGATAATTAGAAAATCATTTTATGGTTTTTAAGATCTAAAAATATCTTTTTAGTCATCTATATAAAATGATAACTCATTCATTTGAAATAATCTCCTACATTTCAAAAATATGTTTAAGGTTTTTTCAATTGATTTCATGGAAATTTAAAGACATTTTCGGGATTTTGATTCATTGGGACATGTTATCAAAGGCTTTGATATCTTTTAAAATTGATTAATCAATCAATTAAATTATACCACACATCAAATTGATGTGACATATCCTCATTAACATCACAAATAGTTCAAATTAATTATCCCTATGGTTTCATTTCAATTTAAGGATTTTTTTTCTTTTTTTACAATTAAAGGAATTTTTTAGTGTTTTAAAACACAAATTTTTTTCATGAAATAAAAACATAACTTCTATTTACTTGGATATAGATACTATATATAAAAAATAAACATGTTGTTTCTTTTATATGATTTTACAGCAATATAGTGTTTTTTTTTGTTTTAACCCCTTGATGCATGTTTTGATGACTCTAAATTTTTTTAAAAAAAATTATTTAGTTAGTCAGAAAAAATAGTATGATATATTGATATGTATTCTACTCATATGGGTCAAAATAATTGAAATATTTTTTTTACTCTAATTTCATTACAAAATAATATTTTTTTTTATGGTTTTCACTATTGCATAAGCATTTTAGAATTTACAAAACATTAAAAAAAATCTGGTCATCCATAGAAAATAGAAAATATTATTGGTATGAAATTAGTTCTTATATTTTAAAAAATTAGTTAGAGTTAATTTTCCAGTGATTTCATGATAATCAAAGATCACTTTCCCAGTTTTGACACCCTAAGATGCATTTTTAAAAACATTGATATCCTTAAAAACGGATTTTATTATTATAAGTACATTTCATTTTACTTGACTTGTTTTCAATTTTGATATCTATAAAATATATTAAAGATTATTTTTCAATGATTTCATGTTAAATCAGTTTTGTGTATAATGTTTAGACCATTAATTTCATTTTTTATAGTTTTAATCCCCTAAAAAGTTGATTTTGATCATCCCGATCAAAAAATAAAGATGAATTATGTGGTTTTAGTTCCTTCACATAAATAATAAATGTATAATTTTTTATATGGAATCATGAAAAACCCATATTATTTTCTCGGTTTTCCCCCCTGACATATATTTTTAATGACTTTGATAACGTTAAAAATACTTATATTTATACTCATAATAACACACATCATATTGAAATTATATCTACCCATACATATGAAAAATAATTCAATGAACAATAATCGTATCACATAAAACATGAATATAAGTTAATGTATTAAATAATTAATTAATATAAGTTAATGTAATTGAAAACTGTAGGTTTGTTTACATTTGAGTACTTCCTAGCTTATTGCTTAATTTCAAAATTTTGAATGATATATATATATCCTTAAAGCTAGCCACAAATATTTTGGTGTTTTCTTACAAGGATTCGTCTCACACCATGTTTGGGTCATGATTTTTGGCCCTAATAGATTATACGGTTGCAGGTATAGATAATGGAAATCACCCTTCTTCATTAGGTACTTGATTGTTGTTGGAGTTGGAGAGAAAGGGACTAAGTTGAGGCATGTGATGCTGTTGGAGTTTATTATTTTCTATACATTGGTTTTAGTATTTTATTTCCAACATTGTGACTTGTTTGGCTACTTTCCAAGATATATGTGACATAAATAATTTGTTTATATTTGTTGCAGTTGTTTATACTATTAGTCATATATTTTTTAATTCTGTTGTATGGTATTAATGATTCCACTTTTGTTACTATTTTATTTTTTACTTTGTATATTATGACAACGAAGTCATATTTTCCCCACTATCATACCCAAGGCCCTCGCTGGTAGGAGGTAGCCTCTGGCATTCGGGGAAATGTGCTTGAGGCCATGTGACCCACTGGGTACAGGGCACCATTGGGCAACACCCGAAACCGGGATGTTACGAAGTGGTATCAGAGTAGGTTCTTTTATGAATTTTCTTGATATCTAGACCCTATAGATAATGATAGGAAGGAATAGGTAGTTGTTAATTAGTTATTCCTGAGAGTAGCTAACTCGTGTATACGTAAAATCCAATTTACGTTGAATTTTTCAATTTTCTTGGTTTTTCAATTGTAATAATTGATTTGATTTCACTATCGGGTGACACACTTGTTTTATTCTATTATTATTGATATCATTGTGGTTATAATAATGTTTAAACCCAATGAGATGAGGGTATTCCATCTCATTCATCATGAAGGAACTTTTTATAGATTACATTTCATTCATTATTGTCATGCCATTTAGGGTGGATTACTAATTTCATGTTGTTGTGATAGATGTTGTGTTAGCTATGCATGTAGTTCTGATAGATTTCATGGTAGAATACCTTCTATATTGATAGGTTATTATATTATGAAATATTTTATTTGGATTACCACCAAAAATTGGTCCCTGAGGTGTTATGTATAAGGACCCATCCTTAAAACATTACATAATCTCGAATTAAGAGGAAAATTAACACGGAGGATCTTTTCAGGTTTAGAGTTTTAGAGAATTAGACCATAACTATTACATTACATCTAAATTATTACAGAGTATACACTTATTCTCATATTCCATTTTTTTCATAAAATAAATACTCTTTGAAAAAAATGTTCATGTCTAGTTCCATGTTTTAGACAGCATGACTTTTCCTTGATCCCATCCTTGACCCTACTCATCATTAAGTCCTGTGAAAAACATTTCAAAACTTGGGATGAGCATAAAAAACCTTAGTAAGGGTTATAAAAATAATAATGAAAAAAATATATCTTCAATACATACATAACATAATCTCTTCAACATACCTCCTGAAATCATAAGATTTATGAAATACACACAGAAATCATAAATCATAAAGGTAACATGAGGAATCCATATCGTACTTACACTATAGCTATCACAGCTACGTATGTTTTTACATTTGGAATACCTATAAAAGTATATTCCCTAAAACTCTTAGGAGATATATTCACAACTACCTATAAGGCCCTAGCCTTAAACATTACTTATTCTTTAGTTATTTCAAGAATACACGTTGAGGATCTTTTCAGGTTTAGAGTTTTAGAGAAATAGATCATAAAACATGCATTACATTCCACATTTAAACAAAGTGGTTACATAAAATATAGTACTCATTTTTCCCATCAACGAAAACATATTTAAAATAAAACATGGATTCATTCTTGACACTTCCTTGACACTATCATCATATCATGTACCTTTCCCTTGACCTATGAAAAACATTTCAAAAACATGGGATGAGCATAAAAATCTCAGTAAGGGATATAAAAGTACAAAAAGAAAACATTAGTCCATGTATGAAATCATACTTTACTCATAAAACGTAAGAATTTTAACATACCTCATCAAATCATGAATAAATCATAGAAATCATAAGACATAAAGGTAACTTGAGGCATTCATAACATTCTTACATAGGGAGTAACCCTCTTGGTTACATTTGGAATACCCATCACAGTATATTCCCTAAAGCACTTCAGAGAAACCTTAATGTTTAACTCCTTTGCGTTACCCAATGCATTGGAGAGCTATATCGGGCTCACCTGCCCTTAGTTTATCACGGATCCACCGGTCATCATAACAATGCCCAAGAACAATAACATAATCGTATCACATAAAACATGCATAAAGGAAACATAACACTTCCACTTTTCAATCACAAGATATCAATACAACACATTTATATAAAAACATTATGAAAACCATTTTCAATACCAAAATAAAAGAAATGTAAAACATGGTATTTATTTTCATTTTTAAAAAAAGTTATGGCCTGTAGAGGAAGCCAAAGCTCAAATAATGGTCACGGCGGCGGAGAAGTCGTTGTCACCACATACGTACGACAAACACATTCCCTTTTGTCATTTAGTAAAATTCATCGTATGAAAAAGATTCCTTTTGAATAAATGTAAAAGTCAAAGGGGTTTATACACCGTATAAAAGAAAGGTTGTGTAAGAAACAAAATATGTCTCAATTAAAGGAGATTGAGACGAAGTCCCATACCTCGGGTCCGACTTGACTCGATCGCTCTTTAATCTCTTGAATAATAAACCTAAGTTAATTTCTACTTGCTTAAGAACCTTTTTTCAAGTTCATTATTCCTTTTATATCACTTATTACCATGTTATGAACACTATGTAATTACTTATGTTAATAATGGTCGATTTGTCGATCATTGGTACATGAGTCAAAAATAAACTCTTTATAATTACAAGTTGTTCATGGGGTAAAATATCCATTATATCCAGAATTATATTCAGGATTTAGATATCATATATATCATATATATCTAGTATATACATGCATTTATAATATTACAAAACATTTAGAGGTAGGAAATGAAATGCACCGTTCATGGAGACGGTAAGTCGTACGTACGCATGAACGCTACTTTCATTTCTATTTATTACTAGATGGAGTGAAATCATAATGATATAAAGGTATATTATAATTCCAGTATAATATCATATATAATATCATTAAATATATCCTTTATACGTACCACATATGTTATTAACGAATCAAAACACTTTGAGGGGGCGGTAGTCCGCACTTCCTAAAATGAAATTATCGTGTTTACCCATAATGGAAGCCATAAACGTATGACACAAATGAAAAAAATAGAAGCATAAGGAAAACATAAACATAATATATATCATATATAAATATAGTGACATCTAAATGGCCACCATTAAAGGTGTTAATAGAATATTGAACAATCATCGTTTTGTGAGGCAGAAATTCACCAACCACAGAAATAGTATGCTCTTTAACCATTAGATGAAGGTGTGTGTATGTGTAGCTAGAATCCTTCTTATAACAACATCCTAGTATATTTAAGATACTGGTTTTGTTACAAAAGAAATGAATAAAAAGAGTTTAGGGGGTTGGAGAAGAAAAATAAAACACAAGAACACAAGAGAGGACCCTACCTTTAAATCGGGTAACTCTTTTTGATTTGAGCTCAAAGGCTTCCTTGGGAAGACTTCTTCCCAAAGTGAGGCTTGTAGGAGTAATATAGGGATGTGGAGAGACAAAATGGTCAGGGTTTGGCTGAGCCAAAGGCTTGAGAGGTGTGTGTAAGGTGGTAGAGGTGGGGGCCTTTTATAAGAGGAGAGAAGGGGCACTCTTGGAAAGTTAAGAAAAGATACTTTATTATAAAATGGTTTTTGGATAAAAAAGGTCCCAAAATTATAAATTAAGAGGATAAGGTGATAAGGGTTCTAAATCCACCCATCTAATAGGTTTTTAACAGTGTAGGTCTTAGATTTTACATTATCTATTCATTTTATTTAAATCATTAAATAATGAGGTAATCGTTGCATAATCATGGTGTCATAAATAATTTAATTTATTTAATGTCTAAAAATTATAAAAAAAATTACTGATGTAGGAAATCTTTTTATATTTCTAATTAATATTTATAGTAAAAAATATGACTTTTATAACCCCATTTAAAAATTGTTTTTGTAAAACAACTCATGTTTGTGACATTTTTATTTTAACTTTAACTAAAAAGTTATTTATGACATTTTCCTACCAAAGTGGCTCCATGGGGTCCCCAAGTTGACCCATGGATTTTCTGGGTCAGCCATGACACATCCAATGATGGTAGGACATGTGTCTAGGTCATTTAATATTATTAAAACATTATTTTTACCTTAAATTACACTAATTACCTTTAATCGCGATTAATAAAACTTAAAAGTTACTATTTACCAAAATATTATTTTAATCTCATTGAACCAAATTGTAATTCCTAATTACAACCATGTATGTAAGATTTTTGAAAATCAAATTACAGAAGTGGTAATGTTTCATTTAAATGAAAAATCAGTTTCTTTAACTACCACTTAGTGGTTTCACTATTCATCAAAAATTAAATTTTTTCAGAAAAATACCAAAACTTCACCCTAAGATATATTTGATATTCCAAATTCAAAAATGATTTATATTTTACAAAATTCATAACATATAAGTTTCATTAATTAATTTAATAATTAATTCCCACTTTCAAAACAAAAAGCATGTTTTTATGAAACAATATGTATCAAAAGATTGACACTAGTTTAAGTCCAATTTCAAAGTGAAATTAATTATAATGACCACAATTGGATTAAATGGTAAAAATATATTCTAATTGTACTTTGAAACCAATTAAAAATATTATCTAATAATATAAAAAATTTAGATTAAAAAGGGGTTTTCAATTAAAATACAACATTTTTCACTATTCATTAAAAATGAACTTTATCAGAAAAATACCAAAAATTTACACAAAGTAAATTTTGATGTCCTGATTCTAGAGAAGAATTTTATTTGGTCCAATAGAATATATAAGACTGACCAAAACTATATTTAAAGAGTGTTCACCATCAAAAGGCGATAGTTCGACCTTGTAGTGAATATTAGAGTATCTATGCCAAAAATTGAATTCTTTTCTTCTTTTAAGCCTTTATCTTTTATTAGATAAATGTAAAAACATTTAAAAAAACATATATAATCATATTTAAGTTATTTCTATTCATTCCCACCAATACAACGGCTACATGTTAACTACCATTTAAAAAATATTATTATATTACTAGTGTGCAACGTAAGATTTCAAAGAAACTCGTTGTTGCGTATCAGGCACACTATCAAACATAGCATCCCATTTAAAGTAAAATTAATATTTAATTTGAAAATATTAATAAATATGAAGATGAATTATTCTTTATTTACCTGGTATGTTACATCCTTCCCCCCTTTTGGGAATTGCGTCCTCCCAATCTTATTCACATATCAAAATAAGTGGGGGTATTTATCCCTCATAGCATTTTCAGATTCCCACGTTGCCTATTCAACCATATGGTTTTTCCACAAAACCTTTACCTGGTGAATTACAATATTCTGGAACACTTTCTCTCTATGGTCAAGAATCTGGACTGGTTGTTCTTCATAAGAGAGATTCTCTTCCAACTGAACTACCTCTGGCCTGAAAACATGAGATGGATCTAGCATTTACTTCCTTAACATTGAAACATGAAAAAAATTGTGTACCTGAGATAAACTTGGTGGTAAAGCCACTCGGTAAGCAAATGATCCAACTTTTTACCGAATTTCATATGGTCCAATGAACCTTGGGCTTAGCTTTCCTTTCTTAACGAATCGCATCACACTTTTCCATGGTGAAACTGTGAGAAAAATGTGATCACCTACCTCAAAAGATTGATCCTTCCTCCGGTTATCCATATAACCTTTATGTCTGATCTGAGCTGTTCTCATGTGTTTCTGAATCAACTGAACTTTTTCTGCCATCTCCTCTACCAATTCTGGTCCCATCAGCTTCCTTTCACCCACTTCATCCCAAAAAGCTGGAGTTTGACACCGTTTATCATATAATGCCTCAAATGGAGCCATCTGTATACTAGAATGAAAACTGTTATTATATTAAAACTCAACCGAAGAAATATGTTGGTCACAACTTCCCTGATAATCCATAGATCAAGCACGTAGCATATCCTCTATGGTCTGAATTGTTCGTTCTGACTGCCCATCTGATTGCGGATGAAAAGCTGTACTAAAATTTAATTCATTACCCAACGACTTCTGAAGGCCTTTCCAAAAGTTAGAAGTGAACCTGTGATCACGATCACATACAATGGAGAGAGGAACTCCATGTAACCTGACTATCTCTTTAAGATACAAACGGGAAAGTTGACCTAGGGAAAAAGTATCTCGTATAGCAAAGAAATGAGAAGATTTAGTCAAGCGATAAACAATAACCCAGATTTCATTATTACCTCGAGGTGTCTTCAGCAATCCTACATCGAAGTCCATGGATATATTCTCCAACATCCACTCTGGTACTGGTAAAGGCTGAAGCATCCCTTTCGGTAACTTCCACTCTGCTTTAACCTGTTGACATGTCAAACACTTCACAGTAAAATCAGCAATATCCCTTTTCATTCTGTTCCACCAGTAATACTCCCGATGATCTCTATACATCTTAGTACTTCCTGGATGAACTGAAAATGGAGAACTATGAGCTTCACATAACAACTCTCTCTTCAACTGTGAATCACTAGGCACACACAATCTCTTCCCAAATCTCAAAACACAATCATTATCAATGTTGAATTCAGGCAACTTACCCTTCTAAACCAGCTCTACCTTTTTCTACAACTCGCTGTCTTGCTTCTGTGCTTGCTTAATTCTGTCTGATAGAGAATATTTCACTGATACCTAAAACAAAACAGAAGGACATCCTACACCAACAACTTCTATGCCAAAGTTCATCAAATCCTTAACCAAAGGATCATGTTCCAAATGAAAAATGACGCATTACTTTTTCGACTCAAAGCATCAGCCACTTTATTTGCTTTTCTCAGATGGTAATGAATTTTACAATTATAATCCTTGATTAATTCTAGAAATCTCCTCTGTCTCATGTTCAATTCTTTCTGAGTGAATATATACTTTAAACTTTTGTGATCGGTATATATTTCACACTTTAGTCCATACAAATGATGCCTCCAAATTTTTAAAGCGAAAACAACAGCAGCTAATTCCAAATCATGTATAGGGTAATTTACCTCATGAGTTTTCAACTGTCATGAAGCATAAGCAATTACCTGATCATTCTGCATTAGGACGCAACCAAGTCCTTTCAATGAAGCATCACTGTAGATAAAAAACTCCCCATTCCTGAAATGTAGTTCCAAAACTGGAGCTTTCACTAATCTTCTTTTCAACTCCTGAAAACAATCATCACATTCTTTTGTACAGATAAACTTAACACCCTTCCGAGTTAGCTTAGTCATTAGACTAGATAACTGTGAAAAATTGTCAACAAACCTTCGGTAGTAACCTGCCAAACCCAAAAAACAATGGATCTTGGTTACATTTGTAGGTCTTGGCCATTCTTCAACAACTTTTGTTTTAGTAGGATCAACAGTTATTCCATCTTTATAAACAATATGACCAAGGAAAGAAAATTGTTGTAACCAAAACTCACACTTGCTGAATTTTCCAAATAGTTTATTTTCTTTTAAGGTTTGCAAGATAACCCTTAAATGACTTTCATGATCCTCTTTACTTTTAGAAAACACCAAAATGTCATCAATAAAAACAACCAACATTTTTCACCTGAGTCAACTGAGCCTTCACTGCAAAAAACTGTTTAGTTCTGATTCTGACCATCTCAAGATATTGATTTGAAAGGTCATTTCCCTCTGTATGCCTTCCAAGAAAATCTGTTCTGTTTCCTCTATGAAAAACCATTCTTAACATAGAAATATCTTAGGAGAAGGAACATGGTAATCTTCAAATGATATATCATTTCAATCATACCATAAATTAATTTATAATTTAACAATTTTCTAACTCCTAAAGTTGTCTAAACCGACCTCTGATACCAACTATAAGGCCCCAGCCTTAAACATTACTTAATCTTGAGTTATTTCAAGAATACACATTGAGGATCTTTTCAGGTTTAGAGTTTTAGAGAATTAGATCATAAAACATGCATTACATTCCACATTTAAACAAAGTGGTTACAGAAAAGATAGTACTCATTTTTCCCATCAACGGAAACATATTTAAAATAAAACATGTATTCTTTCTTGACACTTCCATAGCACTATCATCATATCATGTACCTTTCCCTTGACCTGTGAAAAACATTTCAAAAACTTGGGATGAGCATAAAAATCTTAGTAAGAGATATAAAAGTACGAAAAGAAAACATTAGTCCATGTATGAAAACATAATTTACTCATAAAACATAAGAATTTTAACATACCTCATCAAATCATGAATAAATCATAGAAATCATAAGAAATAAAGGTAACTTGAGGCATTCATAACATTCTAACGTAGGGAGTAACCCTCTTGGTTACATTTGGAATACCCGTCACAGTATATTCCCTAAATATCTTTGAAAAACATTAACGTTTAACTCCTTCACGTTACCCAATGCATTGGAGAGCTATATCGGCCTCACCTGCCCTTAGTTTATCACGGAACCACTCATCTTCATAACAATTCCCAAGAACCATAACATAATCATATCACATAAAACATGCATAAAAAAACATAACACTTCAACTTTTCAATCACAAGATATCAATACAAAAGATTGATATAAAAACATTATGAAAACCATTTTCAATAAAAAAATAAAAGAAAAGTAAAACATGGTATTTATTTTTCATTTTTTTTAAAAAGTTATGGCTTGTAGAGGAAGCCGAAGCTCGAATAATGGTCCCGGTGGCGGAGAAGTCATTGTTGCCACATACGTACGACAAAAACATTCCCTTTTGTAATTTAGTAAAAAGCTTAGTATAAAAAAGATTCCTTTTGAATAAACTTAAAATTCAAAGGGGTTTATACACCATATAAAAGAAGGTTGTGTATAAAACAAAATATGCCTCAATGAAAGGAGATTGAGACGAAGTCCCATACCTCGGGTCTGACTTGACTCGATCGCTCTTGAATCTCCTGAATAATAAACTTGAGCTAATTTATACTTGATTAAAAAAAAATTCAAGTTCATTATTTCTTTTATATCAATTATTACCATGTTATGAACACTATGTAATTATTTATGTTAATAATGGTCGTTTTGTCGATCATTGGTACTTGAGTCAAAAATAAACTCTTTATAATTACAAGTTGTTCAGGGGGTAAAATATCCATTATATCCAGAATTATATTCAGGATTTATATATCATATATATCATATATATCCAGTATATACATGCATTTATAATATTACAAAACATTTAGAGGTAATAATTGAAATGCACCGTTCATGGAGACGGTAAGTCGTACGTACGCATGAACGCTACTTTCATTTCTATTTCTTACTTAATGGAGAGAAATCATAATGATATAAATATATATAATAATTTTGGTATAATATCATATATAATATCATTAAATCTATCCTTTATATGTACCACATATGGTATTAACGAATCAAATCACTTTGAGGGGGCGGTAGTCCGCACTTCCTAAAATGAAATTATCGTGTTTACCCATAATGGAAACCATAAAGGTATGCCACAAATGAAAAATAAAGAAGCATAAGGAAAAAATAAACATAATATATATCATATATAAATATAGTGACATCTTAATGTACACCATTAAAGGTGTTAAAATAAGATTGAACAATCATCGTTTCGTGAGGCAGAAATTCGCCAACCACAGAAACAGTATGCTCTTTAACCATTAGATGAAGGTGTGTGTAAGTGTAGCTCAAATACTTCTTATAAAAACATACTAGTATATTTAAGATAATGTTTTTGTTACAAAATAAATGAATAAAAAGATTTTAGGGGGTTGGAGAATCAAAATAAAACATAAGAACACAAGAGAGAACACTACCTTTAAATCGGGTAACTCTTTTTGATTTGAGCTCAAAGGCTTCCTTAGGAAGACTTATGCCCAAAGTGAGGCTTCTAGGATTAAGAGAGGGATGTGGAGAGACAAAATGGGAAGTGTTTGGCCGAGAAAAAGTCTTGAGAGGTGTGTGTAAGGTGGTAGAGGTGGGGACCTTTTATAAGAGGGGAGGAGGGGAACTCTTGGAATGTTAATAAAATACAGTTTATTATAAAATGCTTTTTGGATAAAAAAGGTCCCAAAATTATAAATTTAAAGGGTATGGTGATAAGGGTTCTAAATCCACCCATAAAATAGGTTTTTGACTAGTGTAGGTCTTATATTTTACATTATCTTTTCATTTTATTTAAATCGTTAAATAATGAGGTAATCACTGCATCATCATGGTGTCATACATAATTTAATTTATTTAATGTCTAAAAATTATAAAAAAAAAACATCATGATGTAGGAAATATTTTTATCTTTATAATGAATATTTATTGTCAAAAATATGACTTTTATAACCCCATCTAAAAATTGTTTTAGTAAAACAACTCATGTTTGTGACATTTTTATTTTAACTTTAAATAGAGAGTTATTTATGTCATTTTCCTACCAAAGTGGCTCCATGGGGTCCCCAGGTTGACCCATGGATTGTCTTGGTCAGACATGACACATCCAATGATGGTAGGACATGTGTCTAGGTAATTTAATATTATTAAAACATTATTTTTTACCTTAAATTACACTAATTACCTTTAATCGCGATTAATAAAACTTAAAAGTTACTATTCACCAAAAAATTATTTTATTCTAATTGATCCAAATTTTACTTCTTAATGACAACCATGTATGTCGGATTTTTGAAAATCAAATCACAGAAGTGGTAAAGTTTCATTTAAATGAAAAATCATTTTCTTTAACTACCACTTAGTGGTTTCACTATAAATCAAAAATTGACGTTTTTCAGAAAAATAACAAAAATTTACCCTAAGCTATATTTGATATTCCGAATTCAAAAATGAAGTCTATTTTTCAAAATTCATAAAATATATGTTTCATTAATTAATTTTATAATTAATTCCCACTGTCAAAACAAAAAGCGTGATTTTATGAAACAATATGTATCAAAAGATTGATACTAGTTTAAGTCCAATTTCAAAGTGAAATTAATTCCAATGACCACAATTGGATTAAATGGTAAAAAATATTATAATTTTACTTTAAAACCAATTCAAAATATTATCTAATCATATAAATAATTTAGATTAAAAATATTTTTTGAATTAAAATACAACATTTTTCACTATTCATTAAAAAAATGAACTTTATTGGAAAAATACCAAAAATTTACACAAAGTAAATATTGATGTCCCAATTCTAAAGAAGAATTTTATTTGGTCCAATAGAATGTGTAAGAGTGACCAAAACTATATTTAAATAGGGTCTCCATCAAAAGGCGATAGTTCTACCTTTTAGTGAATATTAGACTATCTATGCCAAAAATTGAATTCTTTTCTTATTTTAAGCCTTTATCTTTTATTGGATAAATGTAAAAACATTTAAAAAACATATATAATCATATTTTAGTTATTTATATTCATTCCTGCCAATACAACGGGTACGTGTTAACTACCATTTTAAAAAAAAATATTATTATATTACTAGTGTGCAACGTAAGATTTCAAAGAAACTCGTTGTTGCGTATCGAGCACACTATCGAACATAGCAACCCCTTTAAAGGAAATTAATATTTAATTCGCAAATATTAATAAATATGAAAATGTATTATTATTTATTTACCTGGGATGTTACATTAACTCCATCACGTTACCCAATGCATTGGAGATCTATCTTGGGCTCACCTGCCCTAGGATTATCACAGAACTACCCGTATACGTAACAATTCCCAAGAACCATAACATATTCATTACACGTAAAAAAACATAAAGGAAAGATAACATTTCTACATTTCAATCAAAATATTTCATTTCAATATATTGAAATAATAAATCCATTCTAAAAACCATTTTCAATACCAAAATACGTAAAAATAGTATATGGTATTTATTTTCCTTTAAAAAAGTACGGTTTGTTAAGGAAGACAAAGATCAAATAATAGTCACGGCGGAAGAAAGGTAGTCGTCACCACTAACATTAAAATAAACATACCTTTTTGTAGTTTAGTAAAACTCTTCGTCGAGAAAAGATTCCTTTTGAATAAAATTAAAAGTCAAAGGGTTTTATACACCGTATAAAAGAAATATGTGTATAAAGTAAGCTATGTCTCAATGAAAGGAGATTGAGACGAAGTCCCTTACCTCGTGTTCGACTTGAGACGTTCGTTCTTTATCATCCTCAATAATAAACTAAAGTTAATTTCTACTTGCTTCAAAACCTTTTTCAAGTTTATTATTCCTCTTATATTACTTATTACCATGTTATAAACATTACATAGTCATTTATGTTAATAATGATCGTTGTGTTGATATTTTGTACTTTAGTCAAAAATGAAAACCTTATAATTACATGTTGTTCATGTGGGAAGATATCCATTATATTAAGAATGATATTAATGATTTAGATATCATATATATCATATATATCAAGTGTATACATGTATTTATAATAGTACATAATCATTTAGAGGTAAGAAATGAAATGTATTGTTCATGGAGACGATAAGTCGTACGTGCGGATGAATGCTACTTCCATTTATATTTCTTATTTTAATGGAATTAAAACATAATGATACATAGTTATATTATAATTAATGTATAATATCATATATAATATTATCAACTCCATCCTTTATACGTACCACATAAGGCATTAATGAGTCATATCACTTTGAGGGGGCAGTAGTCCGCATTTCCTCTAATGAGATTATCGTATTTACCCACTACAGAAACCATAAAGGAATTTTATAAATGAAAAATACAGAAGCATAAAGATAACATAAACATAATATATATCATATATAAATACAGTGACATCAAAATGTCCACCATGACAAGTATTAGGAGATAATTGTACAATCATTATTTCATGAGGTGTTTGGTTTCCATCCACAGAAACATTGTGTTCTTCACCCATTAGATGGAGGTGTGTGTAAGTGTAGTTAGAATACTTCTCATAAAAACATACTAGTATATTTATGATACCGGTGTTGTTACAAAATAAAAGAATAAAAAGATTATAGGGGTTGGAGAAGTAAAATAAAAGAAACCAGTTAAACAGAAATCGTTACCTTTGATTTGGGTAACTTCCTTGGGTGTGAACCAAAAGGACTTCTTGAAGTGTCTTATTCCTAAGTTAAGGATTATTGGAGGAGGAGAGGGATGTAGGGAGCTTAATTTTTCAGAGGTTGGATGACCCAAAAGTCTTGAGATGTGAGAGGAATTGGTTAGAATTGGTCTCTTTTTATAAGGGAGAGGAGGGGCTCTTTAGGAAAGTGTGAAAACATTATTTTATTATAAACTTATATTCAGTTTTGAAATGTCCAAAACATATTAAAGTTGAAGATAATAAGACTTATATCCAAAATAAAATCATCCAATCAGAATTTGACATGTTTTGGAAAATATATTAATCATTACAATCTCATTTATTTAAAGGATTTATTAATGAGGTAAACAGAGCCTCATTATCGTGTCATAAAGAATTTAAATTATTTGATGTCTAAAAATTATAAAAAAAATACTATGATGTAGGAAATAATTTTATATCTCCAATTAATATTTATAGTTGAAAAGATAATTTGTATAAACCCTTATAAAAATTAATTTACTAAAAGATATTTTCTTTTGACATTTTTTCCTTTTCTTTAAGATAATTAATCTAAATTGTCATTATCATTTCCAAGTGGCTCAATGGGGTCCAAAAATCGACCCAAATATTCTCATGGTCGTAAATTACTCAACCAATAGGGTTTGGACAAGTATTAAGGTAATTTTGGATTATTATAATATTCTTTTAACATTGAATTACCCTATTTACCTTTAACCGCGGTAAATAAAAGTCAAAAAGTTACTATTCACCAAAAAAATATTTTAATAATAATGAACCACATTTTACTTACTAATAAAAACCATTTATGTTGGATTTTCGAAATTCAATTCACAGAAGCAGTAAAATTTCATTTAAATGAAAAATTATTTTTATTAACTACCACTTGATGGTTTCACTTTTCATAAAAAATTGATGTTTTTCAGAAAAATACCAAAAATTCACCCTAAGCTATATTTGATATTCCAAATTCAAAAATGATGTCCATTTTACCAAATTAAAATCATAGAATTTTCATTAATTAATTTTATAATTAATTCCCATTGTCAAAGCAAATAGCATGTTTTTAAGAAACAATAACTATCAAAAGATTGACACTTGTTTATATCCAATTTAAAAGTGAAATTGCTTCTAATGACTAACATTAGATTAAATGGTAAAAATATATTTCAATTACACATTAAAACAAATTAAAAATATAATCTAACCAAATAAATAAATTAGATTAAAATGAAATTTTGAATTAAAATATAATATTTTTCATTGTTCATTAAAAAAATTAACTTTATCAGAAAAATACCAAAAAATTACCCAAAGAAAATTTTGGTGTCCTGATTCTAAAGAAGAATTTCATTTGGTCAAATAGAACATATTAAAGTGACCAAAACTAGATTTAAAGATGGTTCACCATCAAAAGGTGATAAATCGACCTTTTAGTGAATATTAGAGTATTTATGCTTAAAATAGAATTATTTTTTTATTTTAAGCCTCAAACATTTATTGGATAAATGTAAAAACAATTAGAAAACACGCATCATCATATTTTAGTTAGTTCCATCCATTCCCGCCTATAGAACATCTAGTCGTCGACTACCATTTAAAATAATAATATTATATTATTAGTGTGAAACGTATGATTTTAAAGAAACCCGTTGTTGCGTATCATATACGCTATCGAACATAGCAACCCCTTTAAAGTAAAATTAATATTTAATTCACAAATATTAATAAATATGAAAAATTTCATATTCTTTATTTACCTGGGATGTTACATCCTTCCCCCCTTTTGGGAATTGCCTCCTCACAATTTTATTCATTTATCAAATAAATGGGGGTACATATCCCTCATAACATTTTCAGATTCCCACGTTGCCTCTTCAACCATTTGGTTTTTCCAAAAAACCATTACCTGGTGAATTACCTTATTCCGCAAAACCTGCTCTCTATGGTCAAGAATCTGGATAGGTTGTTCCTCATATGAGAGACTCTCTTCCAAATGAACTACCTCTAGACTTAAAACATGAGATTGATCTGGAATATACTTTCTCAACATTGAAACATGAAAAAAATTGTGTACCTGGGAAAAACATGGAGGTAAATCCACTCTATACGCAACTGATCCAACTTTCTCCAGGATTTCATAACGTCTAATCAACCTCGGACTCAGCTTTCCCTTCTTACCAAAATGCATCACACTTTTCCATAGAGAAAACATTGAGAAAAACATGATCACCTACCTCAAAAGAAAGATCCTTCTTCTGGTTTTCCGCATAACTTTTCTATCTGATCAGAGTTGTTCTCATGTGCTTCTGAATCAACTGAACTTTCTCTACCATCTCTTCTACCAATTCTGGTCCCATCATCTTCCTTTAACCTACTTCATCCCAAAAATCTGAAGTTCTACACCGCTTCTCATATAATTCCTCAAACAGAGCCATCTGAATACTAGAATGAAAACTATTATTATAAGAAAATTCAACCAAAGAATGATATTGGTCCCAACATCCCTGGTAATCCATCGAGCAAGCACGTAACATATCCTCCATGTTCTAAATTATTCATTCTGACTACCTATCTGATTGAGGATAAAAATCTATACTAAAATTTAATTCAGTACCCAACGACTTCTGAAGGCTTTTCCAAAAGATAGAAGTAAACCGGGCATCACGATCAGATACAATGGAGAGATTAACTCCATGAAACTTGACTATCTCTTTAACATACAACTGGGATAGTTGATCTAGAGACAAAGTATCTCAAATACGAATAAAATGAGCAGATTAAGTCTACCGATAAAAAATAACCCAGATTTCATTATTAGCTCGTGATGTCTTCGGTAATCCCACAACGAAGTCCATGGATATATTTTTCCATTGCCACTCTGGCACCGGTAGAGACTGAAGCATCCCTTTCGGTAAATGCCGCTCTACTTTAACCTGCTGACAAGTCAAACACCTCACAATAAAATCAACAATATCTCTTTTCCTTCCATCCCACCAGTAATACTCCCTAATATCTCTATAAATCTTAGTACTGCCTGGATGAAATGAAAATGGAGAACTATGAGCTTCACAAGACAACTCATTCCCCAACTTCGAATCACAAGGCACATATAATCTCTTCCCAAATCTTAAAACACAATCATTATCAACGTTAAAATCAGGCAAATTACCCTTCTGAACCAACTCTACCTTTTTCTACAACTCACTATCTTCCTTCTACGCTTTCTTAATTCTGTCTGATAGACATGATCTCACTGACACCTGAAACAAAGCAGAAGAATTCCCGGCACCAATAACTTCTATTCCAAAGTTAATCAAATAAAAAACCAAAGGATATCGTTCCAAATGAGTCATGGTTAATGAATTATTACTTTTTCGACTCAAAGAATTAGCCACTTTATTTTCTTTTCCCGGATGGTAAAGGATCATGCAATCACAATCCTTGATTAATTCCATCCATATCCTCTATCTCATGTTCAATTCTTTCTGAGTTAATATATATACTTCAATCTTTTGTGATCAGCATATATTTCACACTTTACTCCATAAAAATGACTCCTCCATATTTTTAAATCAAAAACAACAACAGCTAATTCCAAATCATGTGTAGGGTAATTTAAGTCATGAGGTTTCAACTGACGTGAAGATTAAGCAATTACCTGATCATTCTGCATTTGGAAACAACCAAGTACTTTCAACTAAGCATCACTATAGATAACAAACTAGCCATTTTTGGAAGGTAGTGCCATAACTGGAGCATTCACCAATCTTCTTTTCAATTCCTAAAATCAATCATCGCATTCTTTTGTCCAGATAAACTTGACACCTTTTCGAGTTAACATTGTCATTGGACTAGATAACCGTGCAAAGTTTTCAACAAACCTGCAGTAATAACCTACCAAACTAAGAAAACTATGAATATCTGTTATATTTGTGGGTCTTGGACATTCTTCAACAACTTTTGTTTTAGTAGGATCAACAGTTATTCCATTTCATGAAACAATGTGACCACAGAATGAAATTTGTTGTAACCAAAACTCACACTTGCTGAATTTCCCAAACAATTTATTTTCTTTTATGGTTTGAAAGACAACCATTAAATTACTTTCATGTTTCTCTTTACTTTTGTAATAAACCAAAATATCATCAATGAACACAGCCACAAACTTATCCAAGAACTCACGGTAAATTCTATTCATAAGATCCATGAATACAGCAGGTGCATTGGTTAAACCAAAAGGCATAACTACAAATTAATAATGTCCATATCTAGTAAGAAACGCGGTCTTCGGAATGTCTTCTTCTTTTACTTTCAACTGATGGTACCCTGACCTCAACTCAATCTTTGAATAATACTGAGCTCCCTGGAGTTGATCAAAAAATCATCGATATGAGGGAAAGGATACCTGTTCTTAATAGTAATGTTATTCAATGATCTATAATTAATCCAAAGTCTCATTGAACCATCTTTGCTATTAACAAACATGACAGGAGCACCCCATGGTGATGTTCTAGGTCGAAAGAAACCTTTATCTAATAACTCCTGCAATTGCTTCTTTAACACTAAAAGTTCAACTTGATCCATTCGATAAGTGGGTTTTGAAATTGGCATAGAATCTGGAACTAAGTCAACAATAAATTCTACTTCCCGATCAGGTATAATACCAAGAAACTCATCAGGAAAAACACCAATGTACTCATTTACCACTAGCATATCATTAATATGAATAGTTCATTTGTTTTAAACAATATGTTCAATGTAACATTCATTTCCATATTTTACCAGTTTCTCAGATTCCTGATATCTTATCAAAAGCAAGGGATCATTATTGTACAAAAACTGTAAATCATTTTGAAAAGAAACCTCTTTAGCTCTAAAATCAATCTTAACATGATAAACAGATAGCCGATCCATTCCCAAAATAACATCAAACTCTACTAGAGGCTAAACAATAAGGTTTGCAGGTAGATTATTTCCACACACAAGGACAGGAAGGTTCTTATAATTTCTTTTGGTCTCAACATTTCCTCGAGGTGTTTTTACCATAAGTTCAGTATTCATATCGTGAGATGGAATTCCCAATTTACTAGAAAACTTCTCAGAAATGAAAGAGTGTGTAGACCCTGAATCAAACAACACATTAGCATAATCTGAACAAACAAATAGTGTACCTGATACTACTTCATTTGATGGACCAACATCTTCTGAAGTAGTTTCAAAGGATTTTACCACCCCTTTCTTCTTGTAGTCTTGCTTCTTTCCCTCAGTTGAGTTCTTTGTTGGACACTCATTTTCATAATGACCCATTTCATTGAACTTAAAACATTTTACTAACTATAAATCAGATTTTTTCTTACCATTACCCAGCTCTTTTTCAGTGCAATTACATGCTATATGTCCCATTTTACCACATCAGTAGAACATACCAGAATTTAAAAGACATTCCCCAATATGATTTTTTAACACAATTTTCACAAAATGTAAACTTAAGTCTCTTACCATAATATTTCTTGAAGATTTCTTCCCTTTTTTGTCCAACTTGACCTCTTATTCTCTTGTTTTTCAAAGAACACCTGATCATCGGAAAACTTCATTTCTGCCTTCTCCGCACATCGAACTAGTTTTTCATGACTTTTGACCTCACGAGAAGCTAAATCCCTTCGATACATTGGCTTTAATCCTAAGTAAAAACGGTTGATTTTACTATCAATATCTCGTATGAAATTTGGAGCATACCTTGCCAGTCGAGAGAATTTTTCTTCGTAAGCAGCAACTAAGTCTTCCTCCTGCCTCAATTACAAGAATTGTTTTTCCATCCTAAGTCAAACCGCCTAGGGAAAATATTTCTCAAGTAACATACCTTTGAATTCATCCTAGTCAAGAGCATCTACCTCCTCACTATCCCTGATATTTTTCACCATCGACCACCATTGATCAGATTCACCTTCAAATCGGTAAATATAGAGACTAACCTTTTTATGTTCTGAGCACCCCATAACATCGAAAATATTCTCCACTAATTTAATCCACCCTTATGCTAGAACATGGTCAGATGATCCTCTGAATGATGGGGGATGTTGCCTCATGAAATTCCCCACTACTGACATGTTCCTCTGTGGTTGGTTTGGCTGATCTCGTGCATGGATACCACCTCCATTAATAGCCTAATTCAACTATTCCATCACTGCAACAAACTGTTCGATTCCGATTCCAACCATCTCAGGTTGATGATTTGGAAGGTTGTCTTCCTCATGATTTCGTCCCAACATAGCTGCCCTTTTTCCTCTACGGAAAACCATTCTGAACAAAAAAATATCTTTGGAGAAGCAACATGGTAATCTGTAAATGCTATATCATTTCAATATTACATTAAATTAATTTATGGACATTAATATAACAATATTCTAACTCCTAAAGTTATCTAAACCGACCTATGATACCAACTATAAGGACTTGTCCTTAAAACATTACATAATCTTGAATTAAGCAGATAATTCACATTGGGGATCTTTTCAGGTTTAGAGTTTTAGAGAATTAGACCATAACTATTTCATTACATCTCAATGGTTATAGAGTATACACTTATTCTTATATTCCATTTTTTCATAAAATAAAAACTCTTTAAAGAAAAGAGTCATGTCTCATTGCATGCTTTAGACAACATGACTTTTCCTTGATCCCATCCTTGACCCTATTCATCTTTATGTCCTATGAAAAACATTTCAAAACATGGGATGAGCATAAATAGCTCAGTAAGGGTTATAAAACAAAGAAAGAAAATATTAGATCATCAACACATACATGACATATGATCTTCAACATACCTCATGAAATCATAATATTTATGAAATACATATATAAATCATAAATCATAAAGGTAACTTATGGCATCTATATCATACTTACACTGTAGCTATCACAGCTACGTAGGGAGTTACATCTGGAATACCCATCACAGTATATTCCCTAAAACTCTTAGGTGAAACATTCACATTTACCTCCTTTTTGTTACCCAATGCATTGGAGAGCTTTCTTGGGAAAACCTACCCTATTTTTATCACAGAACCACCTGTATACATAACAATTCCCAAGAACCATAACATAGTCATAACCCATAAAAACATAAAGGAAAGATAACATTTCCACATTTCAATAAAAATATATCATTTCAAGATATTGAAATAATAAATCCATTCTCATAACCATTTTCAATACCAAAATACTTAAAAAAGTATATGGTATTTACTTTCCTTTAAAAAATGTACACCTTGTTAAGGAAGCCAAAGATCAAATAATACTCGCGGTGGCAGAAAGGTCGTTGTCACCGCTTACATTAAAAGAAACATTCCTTTTTTTGTTTAGTAAAAGTCCTCATAGAGAAAAGATTCCTTTTGAATAAATGTAAAAGTCAAAGGGTTTTATATACCGTATAAAAGAAAATTGTGTATAAAGTAAGTTATGCCTCAATGAAAGGAGATTGAGACGAAGTCCCTTACCTTGTGTTCGACTTGACCCGTTCATTCTTTAACATCCTGAATAATAAACTAAAGTTAACTTCTACTTGCTTCAAAACCTTTTTAAAGTTCATTATTCCTCTTATATCACTTATTTCCATGTTATAAACATTACATAGTCATTTATGTTAATAATGATCGTTTTGTCGATATTTTTTACTTGAGTAAAAAATGAACACCTTATAATTTCATGTTTTTCCTGTGGTAAGATATCCATTATCTTTACAATGATATTAATGATTTAGACATCATATATATAATATATATCGAGTGTATACATGTATTTATAATAGTACATTATCATTTAGAGGTAAGAAATGAAATGCATTGTTCATGGAGACGGTAAGCCGTACGTACGCATGAACGCTACTTCCATTTCTATTTCATATTTTAATGGAATTAAAACATAATGATACATAGTTATATTATAATTCCAGTATAATATCATATATAATATTATTAGAACCATCCTTTATACGTACCACATAAGGCATTAACAAGTCATATCACTTTAAGGGGGTGGTAGTCCGCACTTACTCTAAAGATATTATCGTATTTACCCACTATGGAAACCATAAAGGAATTTTATAAATTAAAAATACAGAAGTATAAAGAAAAAATAAACATAATATATATCATATATAAATACACTGCCATCATAATGTCCACCATGAGAGGCGGTAGAAGATAATTGAACAATCATCATTTCGTGAGGCGTTTGGTTGCCACACACAGAAACATTATCTTCTTCACCCATTAGATTGAGGTGTGTGTAAGTGTAGTTCAAATCCTTATAATAACAACATACTAGTATATTTAGGATTCTGTTTTTGTTACAAATTAATGGAAAAAAAGAGTTTAGGGGTTGGAGAAGTAAAATAAAAGAAAACAATTTAAGAGAAATTGTTACCTTTGATTTGGGTTACTTCCTTTGGTTTGAACCAAAAGGACTTCATAAAGTGTCTTCTGCATAAGTTAAGGCTTATAGGAGGAGGATAGGGATTTTGAGAGCTTAATTAGAAAGAGGATGGATGATCCAAAAGGCTTGATAGGTGTGAGGAATTGGTTAGAATTGTTCTCTTTTTATAAGGTAGAGGAGGGGCTCTTTAGGAAAGTGTGAAAAAATTATTTTATTATCAACTTATCTTCGGCTTCAAAATGTCCAAAACACATTAAAGTAAAACATAATATGACTCATATACGAAATAAAATCATCCAATCTGAATTGGACATGTTTTGGAGAATATTTTAATCATTATAATCTCATTTATTTAAATGATTTATTAGTGAGGTAAACACTGCATCATTATTGTGTCATAAATAATTTAAATTATATGATGTCTAAAAATTATTAAAAAAAATATCACGATGTAGAAAAAAAATTTATCTTTCTAATTAATATTTATAGTCGAAAGGATAATTTGTATAACCCCTTCTAAAAATTAATTTACTAAAAGATATTTGCTTTTGTCATTGTTTCCTTTACTTTAAGTTAATTAATCAAAATTGTCATTATCATTTTCAAGTGGCTCAATGAGGTCCCAAAATCGACCCAAATATGATCATGGTCGTAAATGACTCAACCAATTTGGTTTGGAAAAGTGTTAAGGTAATTTTGAATTATTATAATATTCTTTTAACCTTGAATTACGTTATTTACCTTTAATCGTGGTAAATAAAATTCAAAAAATACTATTCACCAAAAAATATTTTAATCATAATGAACCACATTTTACTTAATAATAAAAACCATGTATGTTGTATTTTTGAAAATAATTTTATAGAAGCAGTAAAATTTCATTTAAATGAAAAATCAGTTTTTTTAACTACCACTTAGTGGTTTCACTATTCATCAAAAATTGGTTTTTTTAAGAAAAATACCAAAAATTCACCCTAAGCTATATTTGATATTCCAAATTCAAAAATGATGTCCATTTTACCAAATTAAAATAATATAAGTTTCATTAATTAATTTTATAATTAATTCCGGTTGTCAAAACAAATAGCGTGTTTTTAAGAAATAGTAACCACCAAAGGATTGACACTTGTATGTATCCAATTTCAAAGTGAAATTGCTTCTAATGACCAAATTTAGATTAAATGGTAAAAATATATTTCAATTACACTTTAAAACTAATTAAAAATATAATCTAACAATATAAATAAATTAGATTAAAAGGCACTTTTGAATTAAAACACAATATTTTTCATTATTCATTAAAAATGGGCTTTATCAGAAAAATACCAAAAAAAATACCCAATGTAAATTTTGGTGTCCATATTTTAAATAAGAATTTAATTTGGTCATATAGAACATATAAAAGTTACCAAAACTATATTTAAAGAGGGTTCATCGTCAAAAAGCGATAAATCGGCCTTTTAGTGAATATTAGAGTATTTATGCTTAAAATCGAATTATTTTATTATTTTAAGCCTCTAACTTTTATTGGATAAATGTAAAAACATTTAAAAAACATGAATAATCATATTTTAGTTAGTTCCATCCATTCACGCCTATACAATGGGTAGTTTTCAACTACCATTTAAAATAATAATATTATATTATTAGTGTGCAACATAAGATTTCAATGAAACCTGTTGTTGTGTATCGGGTACGCTATCGAACATAACAACCCCATTAAAGTAAAATTAATATTTAATTCACAAATATTAATAAATATGAAAAATTTCATATTCTTTATTTACCTGGGATGTTACATTAATGGCCCTCTTGGATCAAAATTTTGAGGATCATGTTGCAACATTAATTTAATTTTTTCAAGTTATAATGTGAAAACGGATGCCAAAATTTTATTCATGGGGAGTACGGGATTCCACGGGTCAGAATTTGTTATTCCTTGGGAAAATTTATATGTTTTTGTGGGTTCTGGAGATGTTTCAGAGGCCTACTATCTGAAACCCCAGAAAACACAGCGTGTGATGTTATGAACACACACTATGTGTTCTTCTGTTCTAGACGAAACAACTTTTCTTATGTACACACCGTGTACTGTATGTACACATCGTGTAGTCTTCAACTATGTTACTAACTGCGTGTGTAGAAACACGGGTTCATAAATGTTTGGTAGAACACATCATGTCTAGATTGTGAATTTTCGTGTTGGAAAGACCGTGTATCCAACCGTGTGAGTAACGACATAGGTGTTTAGAACATAAGTAGTACATGTCATGTCTAGGGCTAACACTCCGTGTAGTGTTACCCATGAGAGAACCGTTTTGTTCTATCCATGTGGAAGAAACTTTTCATGATGGAAAATTAAAGTACACATCGTGTCTTAGGCGGAACATGTCGTGTGCAGGGGTTTCACACGACCAGGTCTGGAAGAGGTACACCCCCATGTTAAGACTTAATGGAACATGTCGTGTGGCAGTTATACACACCGTGTAACGATGTTTTGTAAAACATTAAAACTTTCTTCTCATTTACTTTTCATACACTTTTATGTTTCTATCCTTGATAATATTAAATTGAGGTGTGCGCTTGAACATGTAGAGTCATGACATAATGATGCCCTCCGGTTTTATGCCATGTTTAGAGAAATGATCAGACACTAGAAATGGTAGTTTAGTGACTACCAGAAGATCCTCCCATCGTGCCCGTCTTGGAACCATCTGTTATACCAGATTCAAGTGATGATGAAATATTCTGTGAAATTTTTTTTAGGATGTTACAGATTTTTCAGGGAGCACCGCATCCTGTCCCATCTATAAAAGAGCTAATGTGGATGTTCTCGTAGCAGCAAACTCCCAATTTTTCTAGGGATGGAGGACCACATGCTACAGAGTCATGGTTGGAAGCCATTTTTTCTATCTTTGAGATTTAATAGACACCTTCGGAGGGCAGGGTGAAGATCTGGATTTATATGTTATGTGATTCCACCAAGAGATGGTGGGATGATATCACATAGGCAAGACGCCATTAGGCTGTGTCTTGGGAAGGGTTTCATATGACCTTCTATGATTACTTCTATCCCGATATGATGAGGGTCAACTGAGCCCGAGAGATCATGAATTTGGAGTAGGGTCCTCTTTCATTGATGGAGTACTCTTCTCATTTTTCAGAGCTTCAGCACTTCGCACCTGTTCTGGGATTGGATAAGTAATCCCAGGCTAGGAGATTTAAAGAAGGTTTTAGGAATGACATCTAATCGCAAGTGAATTTCTTCATGATGACTTAAGTGATGGCTATAGTGAACCATGTGTTGATCATTAAGTGTAATCTGAGGGATTTTGGAGCTGTGATCTAGGATGGTTCAACATATATGGTCGGTACTCCTTCGTTTGATAGCAGGATGTGCCGCAGTGAGCCTTCACATGGGGATTCTAGTAGAAGGGATATAAATACAGTTAGCTAGGTGCAAGGATACCAGTGCAGGAAAAGTGGGCACACGATACTGTAGGACCGAAATAATGATGTAGATGCTCAATATACAAGAGGGGGGTGAATTGTATATTTTAAAAATTCCTTTGGAACCTTTAAAGTTAGTTACGATTAACTATGTTTTCCTTAAGAAAAGGAAAGGGATAAGTTTAAAAAAGTTAAACTTAAGAAAATTCACAACACCTCTAATACCAAATGAAAACATGGAAAGAGATTCTGAAAGTAGGTTCCGAAAATATGGTTCCGAAAATTGAAACTTAACACAAGATTACAATATGAGATTCTACCTTAAAGCGTATAGAATCTAAATGAAACAGAGTACAAGTAAGGAAGTATAAGAAAGTTATAATTTCCTTATAATACAAAATGCAGCGGAAATAAACAAGTAGTAAAACTACAAGTAACAAGATATAAGTCTTTTAACCCAAAGAGAAGGGTATCCAACAACCTTGGATAAAGTTCCCTTGATTTATACTTTCAAGCAAGTATGTCTTACCCACACCAGGGTAAGCCCTCGATACGAAGATCGGAGTCTCTGTCTTGCTATCCCCGCAAGCCCTCAACTTCAAGGTAGTTGGAAACCTCTTTCTTCTTTAGCAAGGAAGCCCTCAACTTCAAGGTCTTGGAAACCTCTATCTTCCTATCCCCGGAAGTCCTCGAATGTAATCACCAACATTCAGAGTCGCACAAAGCTTTGAGAGTTAATAGGAGCCTCTCTCTCTAGAAATAACTTCAAGCATGTAATCACATGAGTCGAAGATCAGTCAGCCTTTCAGCACTAAGCTCTTTCAAATGAGCTCCTATTTATAGGTAAGGTCGGCCTCCTTTCCAACGGTCATATTTTCCTTAAAAATTGGAGGGACCTGTACACGTGTAACTTAACCAACGGTTAGTTTTATAACAGAATAGACGACATCGTTTTATAACAAAACAAGTGTAACAGAATGTATGACACCGTTTAAAATCTTACTCAAAAGTTCGGAATGAGTTTTCGAAGTGTAAAAAATATTTTTTCGGAGTCTAAACAAATACGGAGTGTATAAAACAAAGATGACCAGATTCTGTTTAATAGATGAATTCGGAATGAGAATTCGGAATGATAATTCGTCATCAGAATTCGTAATGAGAATTCATCATCAGGTTTCGTAATGAGAATTCATCATCAGAATTCGTAATGAGAATTCATCATCAGAATTCATAATGATAACTCATCACAAGAATTTGTAATGAGAATTCGTTGTCGAACTTCATAAGGATTCGCATCCTGAATATGATGTAGAATTTAATTAGAGTTCGTATCCGGAGTTCAGAATGAAACTTTATTATAGTTCTCATCTGGATTTCAGAGTGAAACATTATTACAGTTCTTGTCCAGAATTCGGATCCTAAAACAGATTTCTTCATATCAAAGTTTCAAACAATTCCGAGAATATAGAAATGAATCAGAATCTTATACTTAATAAAAATATGTATGAAAATATGATAAGGATAATTTTTCTTACAAAATCGACTTTCCTTATAAAAGAAATTTTCCTTATAAAAGGAATTTTTCTTATAAAAGCAATTTTCCTTATAAAAGCAATTTTTATTATACAAGAAATTTTTCTTATAAAAGCAATTTTTCTTATAAAAGCAATTTTCCTTATAAAAGCAATTTTCCTTAAAGATATGGTGTTTGTGATTTTCAAAATAAGAAGGAATGGAAAAGTCATAAGGAAAACCTTATTGACTCAACAATCTCCCCCTTTTTGGAAAGCACAAACATCCTTACGAAAAAGAAATTCTAAGAAGAAAGAAAATCATTAATGCTTATCTCTCTTTGCTTTAAGGATATTGATGAATACTACTAACTCCCCCTTAGGCCTTGAAACTCTAAGGATCGTATTCTAGATTTCCGGAGTGACATTTCATTACGAATAAGAAAGTCTTCTTTAATGAAAAACTCCCCCATAGATAAGCTCTTATTAGAGTTCTTTTTCCTTAAGGATCTTTTCCTTCTCCCCCTTTGTGATTTTCAAAAAGAATTCGAGGGAATGGAAAATATAACAAAGTACTTGAAAATTAGTAGCAACAACAAAAGAAACAGGCAAGCACAAAATATTCATTAAGTTTGAAATGCTCAACAACAAATAAATTTAGATACAACAAAAGATCGGATCTGTCTATTTTGGATCTTTTTCTTTCGCCATGAGACCCTTAAGAATAGTCTTTATCTTCTTTAAGTCTTTATGATCTTCTTCAGCTTAGTTCTCTATGACCACTATTCTTGCATTTTGGGCTTCAATATTTTCTTCCTGGGCTTGAATCTTTTCTTCCTGAGCTTTAATCTTTTCTTCCCGAGCCTTCAATTTCTCTTCAAAGTCAATCTGATGATCCCTTTCAAACTTCTAGTTTTGAGAAACGGAATTCATCTTTCCATTCAGATCTTTGACTTCTTGAATCCATAAGTTCTTTTCATCTGTCATCTTCTCTTCAAAAGAAGAAGTCAGCTCATTTATCTTCCTGTCCTCAGTCTCAAAAGCATCTTTAACATTGTCTTGAAATTCATCAAATAGCCTCATCTCTTCTACAGTCTTCCTCGACCAGTTTGTCATCCTCTTGAAAGATTTTCTATGGGCTTCGTAGCCAACAAAAAACGTTTTGAACTGGGCCTATATTTCAACAAACTTGTCCATAACCATAGATACGGAGTCTGATTTCTGATTTAAAGCATGTTGAAGAATTTGGCATCTTGAATCAATACTTGAGAAAGTTGGAATAGTTCCCACCAACTTCTTTAAAGACTGAACAACAATGTCATGCCCCAACGAAGATGACTCCGAATCCGAGACTCTGCTTGGAGAATTTTCTTCTTCAACAAGGTGAAGCTTTCTCTTTGAAGAACTACCAACTTCCTTTCTCTTCACCACTACTGAGCTCGGAGTATCAGCAATAATTTGCATTCCCTTGTCTTTTTTTGGAATAGAATCATGTTCTGGAGTTCTCTTTTCACTATCAGAGACTTGAACAATATGGTCTTCCTCATCAGGAACTTTCTGAGCACCAACCTCTATATTCTCCATTTGAGAAATATCTTGTAGAAGTTGTTCTTCCTCTCCATGATAAGCTACTTCTTCTTCTCCTTTCTCTTCTTCCATTGCTGGAGTAACTAGTTTCGAAGATTCAGCTTCTGAAGTTCGGAGCGATAAGTGTTCTGAAGGTGTCCCCTTATAATCATCTACTTGCTTCAACACATCTCCAGTTTCACCACTTCCTTCAGCAACATCTTATTCTTCTTCCACTTGCTCAACTTGCTCTACTTCCTCAGCAGTCTTAGCAATAGCTTCTTCCGGAGCAACGAAATTTCTTCCTGGAGTCTCAGGTAGAGATTCCAATGAAAAAGATCTCGGAAGAGGAATATTTTCTGAAACAATCTCATTGAATTTCAACAAAGCCTGAGCTACCTCAGCCTCAGACATCTTCTTCTTGAGATTCTTTTCTTTTGCTTTTTTTTCGAGCTCATCTGCAGTTCTTTCCTTCAAGGCCTTAGCCTCCGCAGGGTCCAAGCAAAACTGAGGCTCCCCTTGCACTCTTTTTTCTTTGATCTCCCTCCATTTAGAAACTACCTCATCTGGGTAATCTTTCTTCTTCTTTGGTTTTGGAGGTGCGGAATGAACTTCCTTATACTTGGGATTTTGTGCTTATACTTCAACTTATTTCAACTTTCTCTTCCTTACCGGCTTAGAGGATTCCGGATCAGCAACTTTTGGAACTGTTTCTTCTTGAGCAGGTGAATCAACAAACTGACCAGTCTTCTTGTCAAAAGCTATATCCATCCTCTTAAGAGTACCATCACTCACCAGCATAATCTTGCAAACTCTTGGCTTAGACTTGCAAGCCTCCTTGAAAGACTCAAGGCATCGAACTATCAAATTCGAGAGGATTGCTGGATACATTATAATCTGAGCTCTCAGATTTCCTTTCTTCACAATCTCAAGAGTGATAAGAATGTGCTTCATCAAATTAAACTTCCTCAGATTTATCAGAAAATCTAGGATGTAGATCTCACTCTTCTTTAAGTTATCTTTATCACCCTTCCTCGGTACGATAAGGCCTTGTACCCATAATTCTAGAATCCGGAAATTTGTAGATAAACTAGCAATCTTCGGAGCCTTGTCATCTTCCAGTCCGAGAGTTTCTAAAGCTTTTTCCTTGTCGAAGCTACCTTTTGAATCCGGCAACACATGAGATATAAATTCAGCTTCACCTTGATTATTCAGCCGTACCAAGCTGGCTGCCTTTGGCATATGAAAGCTTATAAGTCTTACCATAAGACTTAAAAGACAACTTTTCTCTTCCATCTTCCTTAAGAAAGGAGAGTGTCTCATAAAACTCTATAAGAAAATCTGAATACACTTCATCTTGATTCCCAGGTTTTGACACCGCAACATCTTCCCAACCATTTAGCTTGATATTCTTGGAAATAAGAGAATCGTACTTGTTGAAGAAATCTGGATGAACCAGCCTCTCTCTATATACTAACCACTTCGAAATTGGCTTATAAGAAGACATGTCTTGAGAAGCTACTTCCACAGACATTCAGATCTGAAGACCTCTGAGAAGTTCGGAACGGAAAAAGATAAGGTTCGGAACGGTCTTAAAACAGAGAGGCAGAGCTTCGTGATGCTGGAGCTTGAAAACCGATGTGGGACAACCGTTTGGGGTCCCCTTTATATAGGCAACGAGAAAGCGGTTCAACTTCCATGGTTGATCGAACGGTTGTGACAAGCTGAGATCAGATCGGACGGTCTAAAACCAATTCTCTTGAATCCGATCTTTTGAGGTTTTTATTAAAACAAAGAATTAAGAAAACTATAATCCGAAAACTAAATATAAGAAAATGCCAGCAAGTAAAATATGATTACGAAAACTTGAGTAAGGAAATCATACCTTTCGGATTGGCTTAAGAGGATTATTTGTAATTGGTAACTTTTTTACGAAAACTGCGAAAAAAAACTTTACTACGAAATAGTTCGCAAAACTCATTACGAAAAATAATCTCAGTACAGAAAACTCAGTACGAAAATGTTATTATAAAATTTGAAAACTAAAAACACATTATGAAAGATTCAGTACGAAAATCCCATTATGAAAATACCAGTACGAAAGTTTCCATTCTGGATGTTTTCAATACGAACATTTCCATTCCAGAAGTTTTCAATATGAAAATATCCATTCTGGAAAATTTTAGTTCCGGAAATTCCATTCCGGAATTTTAGTTCCGAAAAGTTTGAAAATAGATTTGAAAAACTTTATTAATCTAACAATCAACTGTACTCCCCCTATGAAAAGGAGTTTATTGTTGTAAGGATATTTTTTCAACAGAAAGTCGATTAAGAAAGATTACCTTATGGTTATCATTCCTAACTTCTGTTTAATATATTCAAATCTATCATAAGGCAAAGATTTTGTGAAAATATCAGCAAGTTGATCTTGCATTCCGATAAACTGAAGAATAATTTCTCCTTTAAGTGTGTGATCCCTAAGAAAGTGATGCCTAATATCTATGTGTTTTGCACGGAAGTGATGTGTAGGGTTCTTACTAAGGGCAATGGCACTTGTGTTATCACACAAAATTTGAGTTTTAGTAAAACTCAAGCCATAGTCTGTGAGTGTGTGTTGCATCCACAACACTTGAGCACAACAACTTCTAGCTGCTACATATTCAGCTTCAGCAGTGGAGAGTGCTACAGAATGTTGCTTCTTGCAGGACCAAGAAACTAATTAATCTCCTAATAAATGACATGTTCCAGATGTACTTTTTCTATCTATTATACATCCACAAAAGTTAGCATCAGAAAAGCTTTTTAGGATAAAATCATTTCCAGAAGTATAAAATAATCATAGATCCATGGTTCCCTTAAGGTAGCGAAAATTTTTTTTTACTGCCTTTAAGTTAGATTCATTATGATTGGATTGATATCTTGCACATAAGCATACTGAAAACATTAAGTCTGGTCGACTAGCTGTTAAGTAAAGTAAACTTCCTATCATTCCTCTAAAAGATGTTTGATCTACTGGTTTCCCAGCTTCATCAAGATCTAAAGAATTTGAGGTACCAATAGGAGTACTTATACTCTTAGTGTTGTCATAACCAGGAATGATCTTCCATTGCACTAAGGCAAGGTAAATCTTGACTTCTAAGGTCTTCTAAGTTCAAGGTGTAAACATTCTCTTGCCTATTGGCTGAGAGAATAAATTCTTCCTTGGAATTGTGAACTAAGCACTTATCATTCCTAAAATTCACAAGGTAACCTTCATCACATAACTGACTTATGCTAATGAGGTTGTGCTTATGACCCTTAACAAAAAGAACATTTGAAATCAAAGTTTTACCAAGAAAAATAATATTACCAATACCAACAATCTCACCCTTAGCATTATCTCCGAAAGTTACCTTTCCTCCTTTTGTTTTGATAATCTTTTCAAAATAGATTTTGTTACCAGTCATGTGCCGGGAACATCCACTATCCTTGTACCATGTATTGTTGCTGGTACTCTCTTTATTTTCCTGAAATCAAGAACAAAATTAGACTTTTGGAATCCAAATTTGTTTGGATCCGAGATTTCCAGATAATAAAATTTTAGGTACCCACATCTTCTTAGAAAAATAAGCTTTGTGAAATCCTAGAGATTGAGTTTTGTTTAAGGAACAATTATTTTCCCAGTGACCACCACATTGACACTTGGTTCAAAATGGGGCACTTTGAGGAAAAAATTAATTGTTACTGAAAATTGGTTTTGCATGGGTATAACCAAATCCGGATTTATTTCTTAAAGGTCGTATTTGGGAATACATTTTATCAAAATTTTCGTTACCATGGGTAATGTTTGATAAACACTTCTTTAAGGAAAAAATTCCGGACTTGAGTTTTATAACCAAGTTTTTATCTTCAAAATTAGTAGACTTAGAACTAGAGCTAGGCTCGAAAATATTTTTCTTAGAAATTACTTTTTCTAATTCTTTAGAAAGTTTATTCTTCTCAGAACTTACTTCCTCAAGATTTTTTGAAATATTTTCAAAATAAGCATTTTTTCTATCAAGATCTTTAGAAAGATCTGATATCTCTTTTGTAAGAATAGAATTCCTAGAGTTTGCCTTATCGAGTTTCTTATTGAGTTTAGAATTCTCAATCTCAAGAAGTTCAGCAAACCTAGAGACTTCTTCATAAGTAGGTAAAGTATTTTCTTCATCAGAAGAAGATTCTTCATCAGAAGAGTTATAATACTTACTATCATTAGAATTTAAAGAAACATTGGTCAATGATTCAGCATTTCGTACCTTAGCCATAAAACAATGATTATCAATAGGTAATCTGGCTATAAGACCGAGATTCTTCTGTCCTGAAGATTCATAATCAAAAGATTCATCTGAAGAGTCACCACCGCTGGCACTCCAGGTATCATTAGCTTTCAAAACTTTCTTAGCTTTGGCTTTATAATACTTCTTTCTATTCCTGTCTGAATGCCTTTGTTTCCTTTCTTTGTTTTTGAGCAAAGGGCAATCTGGTCTAATATGTCCAGCTCTCTTGCATTCATAACAAGTAACTTCTCCATCTTTTCTATCTTTCCTATCCTTTTTCTTATACTTGGATTGGAAATTTCTCTGGCCAGCTATCTTGTTCATCCTTCGAGCAAGATTTGCTAATTCATTTTCTGATATTTCACTCTCACTAGATTCTGACTGAACTACCATTTTCTCAGACTTGGATCTGGTTACACTCTCAGGATTCTTAGCTTTCATATGATTTGATGTTGTTGTAAAAGCAACAGTACCATTTCCACTTTTCTTTTTGATGTTGTCAGCATCTCTCTTCATTTTGGTTTCATGTTGGAGAAGAGATCCAAATAACTCATCAAGAGAAATTTGAGTCACTTTCCTGTTCTCATCTTTAGTTGTTCTTTTGGATTCCCACTCATTGGGCATAATATCAATTATATTATCCACAAGAGCTTCATCATCTAAACCTTTCTCTCCCATAGACTGTAGGCTGTTGACGATAGTCATAAATCTCTATTGTACTTTACAGATTGGTTCACCATAAGGAAAGATGAAGCCATGATATTCAGCTCTAAGCATAGCTCTCCTAGTCTCAATCACTTTAGATGTTCCAAAGTGTGTAACCTCTAACTTCTTCCAGATACAATTAGCTGTTTCACAAGAAGAAATTTGGCTGTATATATTTCTAGTCATTGAACAAAGTAAGGTATTACGTACCTTATAGTTGAGTTGATATTCTTGCTTTTCCTGGTTATTAAAAGTTTTAACTTCCTTGTCAGTAATTTTATAATCACCAGTAAGCATAACAAAATTTTCTACTCCAGTATTGATAACAAAAGTCTTCATTCGATCTCTCCAGTATTCATAGTCATTACCATCAAAGATTGGTTGTCTTGTAGGATTTAGATTATCAATAGAACCAACATTAATTCCTACCATACTTATAATAACCTTCGGCACACAAACTTGTTAGTAGAAAAGATTCGTAATAACAATGTTCAGAATGCGAAAGTTCGGAATAAGAAAGTACGGAATGACAAAGTTAGCAAGAAAAAATTATACGTGAGTACAAGTATTTCAGAGACCTCCTCTGATACCAATTGTAGGATCGAAATAATGATGTAGATGCTCAAAATACAAGAGGGGGTGAATTGTATACTTTAAAAATTCCTTTGGAACCTTTAAAGTTAGTTACGATTAACTATGTTTTCCTTAAGAAAAGGAAAGGGATAAGTTTAACAAAGTTAAACTTAAGAAAATTCACAACACCTCTAATACCAAATAAAAACTTGGAAAGAGATTCTGAAAGTAGGTTCTGGAAATACGGTTCCGGAAATTGAAACTTAACACAAGATTACAATATGATATTCTACCTTAAAGCGTATAGAATCTAAATGAAACAGAGTAAAAGTAAAGAAGTATAAGAAAGTTATACTTTCCTTATAATACAAAATGTAGCAGAAATAAACAAGTAGTAAAACTACAAGTAACAAGATATAAGTCTTTTAACCCAAAGAGAAGGGTATCCAACAACTTTGGATAAAGGTACCTTGATTTATACTTTCAAGCAAGTCTGTTTTACCCACACTAGGGTAAGCCCTCGATACGAAGATCGGAGTCTCTGTCTTGATATCCCCGCAAGCCCTCAACTTCAAGGTAGTTGGCAACCTCTATCTTCCTCAGCATGGAAGACCTGAACTTCAAGGTGTTGGAAACCTCTATCTTCCTATCCCCGGAAGTCCTCGAATGTAATCACCAACATTCAGAGTCTCACAAAGCTTTGAGAGTTAATAAGAGCCTCTCTCTCTAGAAATCACTTCAAGCATGTAATCACATGAGTCGAAGATCAGTCAGCCTTTCAGCACTGAGCTCTTTCAAATGAGCTCCTATTTATAGGTAAGGTCGGCCTCCTTTCCAACGGTCATATTTTCCTTAAAAATTGGAGGGACCTGTACACGTGTAACTTAACCAACGGTTAGTTTTATAACAGAATAGACAACATCGTTTTATAACAAAACAAGTGTAATAGAATGTATGACACCGTTTAAAATCTAACTCAAAAGTTCGGAATGAATGTTCGGAGTGTAAAAAATATTTTTTCGGAGTCTAAACAAATACGGAGTGTATAAAACAAAGATGACCAGATTCTGTTTAATAGATGAATTCAGAATGAGAATTCATCATCAGAATTCGTAATGAGAATTCATCATCAGGTTTCGTAATGAGAATTCATCATCAGAATTCGTAATGAGAATTCATCATCAGAATTTGTAATGAGAACTCATCACAAGAATTCGTAATAAGAATTCGTTGTCGAAATTCATAAGGATTCGCATCCTGAATCTGATGTAGAATTTAATTAGAGTTCGTATCCGGAGTTCGGAATGAAACTTTTTTATAGTTCTCATCTGGATTTTGGAGTGAAACATTATTACAGTTCTTGTCCAGAATTCGGATCCTAAAACAGATTTCTTCATATCAAAGTTTCAAACAATTCCGTGAATATAGAAATGAATCTGAATATTATACTTAAGAAAAATATGGATGAAAATATGATAAGGATAATTTTTCTTACAAAAGAGACTTTCCTTATAAAATCAATTTTCCTTATAAAAGCAATTTTTCTTATAAAAGAAATTTTCCTTATAAAAGCAATTTTTCTTATAAAAGCAATTTTTCTTATAAAGGCAATTTTTCTTATAAAAGAAATTTTCCTTATAAAAGCAATTTTCCTTAAAGATAAAGTGTTTTTGATTTTCAAAACAAGAAGGAATGGAAAAGTCATAAGGAAAACCTTATTGACTCAATAGATACCTCAGGTCCTGAGAGACCCAGTGGAGTTCCAAGATTGTGTAAAATGTGTAATATGAACCTTTTTCCTAGTTTTTCTCACCATAATATAATGAGAGGGGATTGGTTATGACTCCATGATCAAGAGAAGGACTTCCTGTTTCTTCTCAGTCAGGTAACAAGATTTCATTAGGCCATTTAGGACAATGAGGAGGTCGTGGACTTGTTATTCATGCTACATGTTTTTAGCAACAACAGGGTGGATCAGCTCAGGGTAGTCAGGTAGGGTCGTAGGGCTGCATTACAGTTCAAACTTTTGCAGTTGAGTAGACCCAACAGGATCAGGATCCAAGACCCAATATAGTTAGTGGTATTATTCTAGTTTCCTTAGTTTTATATTCTTATCCTTTTTATATAGGGGCTTCCCATAGTTTCATATATGTTTCCATTATAGATATCCTTGGGCTCTATATCATTACTTCTAAATATGTTATAATGCTAGACACTTGTTTTAGGATTAGGATGGCTAGTGTACCTCAGTGAAATGAGTTCCCTCTTTTGGTTGGTGGTGTCACTTATTATGGGACCTCTATGTAGTAGAGATGTCATGCTTCGTTGTCGTATTTAGAATGGATTGGTCGTCTCTTTTCAGGACTTTATTGACTTCTATCGCTACAGGGTGAGTTTGACATCACCATAGGGAGGGTCCTTTCTACAGAAGGGTGAATGGGATGTTCAGGTTTGCAGAGCATGACCCGAGTGTCATGGGTTGGGAGGAATTAGAGACAATATTTCTTGTTTATATCTGGATGAATAGGGTACTTCACATATGTACTTTCTTCGAGTGGTGGATTGTGTTAGAGATTTCATCCCAAACAACTTTTCAAGTTTACCTCTGAAGTGAGAGGTAGATTTATCTATTGATATTGTTCCAAAAGTAGAACCGGTGTCCATTCCTCAATATAGGATAGCTACACCATAGTTAAAAGATCTCAAGAGGCAGTTAGAGGATTTATAGGAAAATGGTTTCTTCTGACCCAGTACTTCTCCTTGGGGTTCGCCTTTTATTTTTGAGAAATGGGGAGTGGTACCCTTAGACTTTGCATTGTTCTTAGAAAGTTGAACTAATTGACATTTAACAACCAATATTCTTTGACAAGGATTGATGATCTCTTTGATCATCTTCGAGGAGCTTAGGTGTTCTAAAATACTGACTAGAGATCCGGTTATCGTCAGTTGTGCGTTATACCATCATATATACCCATTATAGCCTTTCAGAGTAGGTCTGGTCTATATTAGTATTTGGTTATGCCGTTTGGTCTCACAAAAACACTAGTAGTTTTTATGTAACCGATTAACAGAGTGTTCCATCCTTAATTGTATTCTTTCATGGTAGTCTTCATGGATGATATCTTTGTGTACTCTCACACTCGACATGAACGTGCCACCCATCTTGAGATCATTTTTATTACACCAAGAGAGCATCTTTTATATGATAAGATCTCAAAGTGACACTTTTGGATGGACCAGATTCACTTAATGGGTCATGTTATCTCAGAAAATGGAGTATCGATAGAACTAGAGAATGTGAGAGGAGTAGTTTTCGGGAAGCAGTCAAAAAACTTCTTTGATGTACAAAGTTTTATAGGGATTTCTTGATACTATAGGAGCATTATACAAGACTTTTTATGCATAGAAGCACCAATAATGGGCCTGTCAAAGAATGGTTATAAGTACTTCTGGAAAAATTCCTACGATTCAGCCTTTCATGAGAAGAAATGGAGATTGACTTCAGAACCAATAATGATATTTCCAGGGCCGGGAAAGAGTTACAATATTTTCTGTGATGCATCAGGTATCAAGCTAGGATCAATACTTATACATGGGTAACGAGTTGTTGCGTATGAGTCTCAGTAGTTGAGGCCACATGAGAGGAATTACCTAATGCACAATCTTGGGTTAGCTATAGTTGTGAATGTTTTACGTTGTTGGAGACATTATCTTTCAGGTTATCATTTTGTGATGTTCATAGAACACAAAAGTCTCATGTATATCTTTACTCAGCGTGATCTGAATTTGAGACATAAAATATGGGTTGAGTACCTTCAGTAATTTGACTTTTATATTGCCTACACTTCTGGGAATGGAAATGAAATGTCTAATGCATTGAGCAGGAGGACACAGATACATGTAGTTCATGAGGCTAGTAGTGAGTGGAAACTTTTTGTTTTATTCTCTAAGATGCATTTGGAGGTTCATGACAGACAGGGGGAGACTTTTCTTTCTTCTTTATCTATTACCACTCCACTATTGGAATGAGTGAGAATGAAGTAGGTATCAAATTCTGAAGGCTTATTTCTATGGGAGAGTGTTTTAGGCGAGGACCCTACTCTTGGAAGGACCATAGGTGAGGCTGAGGTATTCCATTTTCATAGACCAGTGTGGGTGTTAGCAGACATAGGAGAGTAGATGTTGGGAGAATTTCACTCATCAGTTTGGGAAAATCTTCTTGGTATCACCAAGATGTATCGAGAACTACACCATCAGTATTAGTGGCCAGGTATGTAGAGGGGTGTGGCTGGTTTTGTCAAGAGATATTCCACCTATCTGCAGGTGAAGGCAGTGCATCAGCGACCAGTAGAGCTTTTACAGTAGTTACCCATTCCCAAGTGGAAGTGGAATGATATTGCGATGGATTTTGTGATGGGTTTACTGAGGTGACCTTGAGGGAATGATGTGGTTTGGGTTGTTGTTGATGGGCTCATGAAGGTTTCACACTTACTTCTGATTAAGCAAAGCATCAGTGTTGATGATAATAGAAGGTTTTACATCCGAAATATTGTATGTTTTCATGGGGTTCTTCAATATATTTTTTCAGACATGGATTTCTAGTTTACTTGTCGTGTTTAGAAGGTACTATTGAGGTCTATGGGTACACATGTACTTATAATTACAGCTTACCATCCCCTGATAGATGGTCAGTCTAAGTGTATGATTCAGTTATTAGAAGAAATTCATGGAGCATTGGTCCTAGATTTTGGGGGATCTTGGGAGAGACACATACCCATAATGGGGTTTTCCTACAATAACATTTTTTAGGAAATGATTCATTTGGCATATTATGAGGCCTTATATGGTAGGCAATGTTGATCACCCATATGTTGTCTAGAGGTAGAATAGGCAGCTATGTTGAGATCTTGTCTAGTCCAGGAGGCCACTGAGTATATGGAGTTGATTCAGAAGAGGATGAATACTGCACAATATCATTAGAAATTTTATCTTTATTGAAGGAGATAACCACGGGAGTTCGAGGTCGAAGATCAAGTTTTCTTATGTGTCACACTGAGGTTGTGACACAAGAGGATTTGGAGACAGGGGAAACTTTCACCAAGATACTTCAGGCCATTTGAGGTTTTGAAGAGAGTTAGTCTGGTTGCATATCAGTTGCAGTTATATCAGAGTTACTAGGCTATGCATGATGTCTTCCATGTATCTCATCAACGACATTAATTTTTAGACTCATCTCATGTTTTTCAACCCGAGGTGGTTGAGTTTGAGGTGGATGCATCCTTCGAGGAACACCCTATTCAGATTTTGGATCGCAGCATGAAGGTTCCCCATGGTCTGTTTGTTCCTTTAGTACGGGTGTTATGGATGCATGGGAAAGTAATGGATGAGAATTGGGAGAGGGAGGCCAATATACTATAATAGTGTCCAGATTTGTTTAAATAGTCTTCTTTGCGACCCTTATAAAGGAAATTTGGGGATGAATTTCTTTAAGGGGTATGTTTGTAAGAACCTAGATCTTCATTTCAGGTATGGGTCATTATTTTGGTTTGTTTTTTATGAAAAATAAAGAAAAGGTACACTTTATAATTAAATTCCATGTACATGGGAGTAAGTGTCGTATACACGGTTGTCGCATGTATCCTTATACTGTTCATGTAACGACAGAGTACATGACAGTGTAGGTGACCTAGAAGACCGCTTAAAGCAAGAGCTGGTGGAGGCCAGTACACGAGGTCTACATTAAATGAACATGCCGTGTACTTTTCTTTTTATCTGGTAAATCATAGTGGGGTCACGTCTCATCTCCATAAATCCATTCTTCTCCCTTTGTTTCATATAGGAGAGTGACGAACGACTGAGAAACTTCGACCTCCTCCTGTTCCTCCGTCCGAGTTCTGATTGAGACGCCGCCAGGTGCGTTGGATTCCCACCAGTGATTTCTCTCATACCCAATATCCACTCTTCTTGATTTCTCATCTCTCATGAGTTATTGAGGGTTGATCATTTTTTCCCTTTTATAGATCTATGTTCTTCTAGGCTGATTCAGCTGTCGGTGTTCAAGAGTGTTCTTCATACAAAATGAATTTAGGTGGTTTGTGCCTTTTTTTTTATTGTCTTTGGATTACATATGATTAAAGTGCCAAATACCCATGTTTGAGATATTGGGTATTTGGATTTCACCATGTTTAATACTTCTTAGGGTTTTTTTGTTTCCTTAAGGGGTGTTTCATATTCCAAAGATTGTATACCCCTATTTATGGGCCTTCCAGTGGATTCATTCCCTTGTTTAACTATTATTGGTTGTTTGGTCTAGGTTGCCTATAAGGAATAGCTTGTTTCCATGCCTTGAGTTGTTTAGGATGGATTTGATTGGTTATATGTGATGAATATTATATGAATTGATTATGGTTTAGTCATATAATAGTTTTATTTCATGTATAACCTTTAATAAATGTTGTATATGTGCTGATCTCTCAAGGACCATGAGATCCTTGGACCCAGAATACAGTGGTGGTTTCCATTTTTATTTACACAGGACCGTGAGATCCTTGGTGTAGATTTTGACATAGGGGTACTGAACTAATAGTTACCCAGATGTCATTTATGATTATTTATGCTATGTTGAATCAGGGGGTTTTGATCGTGAGAGCTACTCAGAGGTTATGTATAAATTATTGATCCCTTATGGTCCCAATGGCGTTGATCATGAGAGCTACCTTGTTGGTTATTTATATATTAATTTTGTTATGTTAAACCAAAGGGGCAAGATCGTGACCGCTTTCACATAGGGTTGTTATGAATGATTTATTTTTGTTTGCGACGAGATTCCAAGACAAAGAACAAACTTTATCTCAGTATTACTAGAATATTAGATGGTCTTCTGAGAAATCTATTTTGCTTTTACATAGGGGATACATAGCTTAGTATTTATCCTAAGATTTAATTACATAACGGTTTGAATAATTAATGAATGTTAATGAATGTAATTGAACATTGTAGGTTTGCTTAATATCAAGTACATCCAAACTTATTACTTCATTCTAGCATTTTTCCTGATATATATATATATATATTCACTAAAAGTTAGGCACAAATCTTTTGGTGGTTGCCTACTATAATTCGTCTCACACCCTATTTTGGTCGTGCTTTGGGACCCAAACAGATTATATGGTTCCAGGTATAGATAAGGGAATGTTCCCTTATTCATTAGGCGCATAATTTTTGTTGGAGCTAGAGAGAAAGGGACCAATATGAGGCTTGCGATGCTGTTGGAGTTTATAGTTTCCTGTACATTTGTTTGAGTATTATATTTCCAGTGTTGTGACTTGTTTGGTCGCATTACTAGATACATGTGACATGCATCATTTTTTATATATGCTTCAGTTGTTTATACTATTAGTTTTTCCTTGTTTACTTATGTTGAATGGTATTACCACTTCCTCTTTTGTTACTATTTTATTTCTGCTGTGTATACTTTCCCAATGAAGGCATAGTTTCCCCACTATCACTCCCAAGGATCTCACTGCAAGTCGGCAACCTATGGTATTCAGGGAAATTCTCTTGAGGCCATGTGACCCACTAAGTATAGAGTGCCTTTTGGCGGCACCCAGAGTGAGGGCGTTAAATGATTTCACATCAATATATGTTCATATTATTGGTTTATCCATTAACTCGAATTTTTAAGTTTTTATATTTTTAAAACTAGTTATTTGGTCATTATAAGCACACCATAAGTTAGATTGAAATTTCATCCACTCATGTATGTCACAAATAATTAATACATACTTTTCTTATTATTTCATGTTAATACAATATTGTTTTTTACCAATACATCCATATTTTAGATTTCTAAAACATTAAAAATGTGGTTTTAGAAATCCCCAATAGGACAAGACTTATAATTATGTGTCCTTGGTTCCTATTTTTATAAATAAATCTAATGTTGTTATCATATGATTTCATGACAATATGAGAACATTTTCTCATTTTTTTACCCCTTGATGAAAATTTTAGAATATATATATATATATCATTAATAATTTTTTGATCATACATTCTGATCAAACCACACATCAGATTAACATGTTTTATGCACACGCATATAAAAAATAATTAAATAACCTTTTTTATATTTTCATGTAAATCAGATGTTTTTTTCATTATTTTTTCCATTATATTAGCACGTTATTTTTTTTTAAACACAAAACATACTTATTTAGTCATCATGAGAAAACTAAAGCTCACATTGACATGGTGTAAGTTACTATATTTTAAAATAAATCAATGGTAATTGTCCTTTTATTTCAAAATAATTTGAGGTCAGTTGTTTGATTTTGACCCCCTGATTCATATTTTTAAATACATTGATATATATGAAACTGGTTATTTATTTATTTCATGCACAACAAATGTTGAATTTATTTTTCATCAAATTTTAAACATAAAAAATAATTCCATCATTTTTTTCAATATTTTCACATTAAAGTGAGTTTTTTCTATGGTTTTTACTGTTATATACATGTTTTGATGCTTTCAAACATTTTAAATGTGTTTTTGGTGATCAAGAGAAAACACAAACCTATATTTATGTTATATATGTCCCTATATTTCAAAACTAAATGACCAGTTTTTCTTGTGATTTCATAGAAATTCGAGTTTGTCTTCAGGGTTTTGACCTCTGGAAAATCATTTTAAAATACATTGATATCTTCAATATTTTATTATTTAGTCATTTTAATCACTTCACTCATAAAATTCATATTTAGTCTATTAATACATGTCATAGAAAATTAAAATACATTTTTCTATTATTTAACATCTTTTATAGGTCATTTGTATAGGTTTATGTCCGTTACATTCGCATTTTTGAGTTATAAAAAACTAAAATAAATTTTATCATTTTTAGAAAACCAAATACATGAATTGATATGGTATCGAATCAATAATTTAAAAAATCAATCGAACATAATTTTATTATAATTTGATGAAAATTTTAATTTTTTAGGTTTTGACCCCCTGACACATGTTTTTGAAGACTTTGGTATCTTCAAAACTAATAATTTATTAATTTCAAGAAAACATCTTGTCAGATTCACATGATGATAACTAATACATTCCATAAATAATTTAAATAAATATTTTTCAAGATTTGACATTAATACAAGTTCTTATACTTAATTTTGACCATTTAAAGCTCATTTTTAATGGCTTTTATATCTTTAAAACTTCTAATTTATTCATTTTGAGAAAACTACACAGTAGATTAACATGTTATCTACTTATACATTACAAAAAATTGAAGAAATATTTCCTATGATTTCACATCAATTTGAGATCTTTTTAATTTATTTGACTATTAAACCCACATTTTAGAGTTTCAAAACACTAAAAATGTTTTTCCAATTGTCCTAAGAAAACCATAACCTAAATTTATATCAAGTTAGTTCCCATCATTTAAAATTTTATCAGCATTTTTTTCCTATGATTTCATAGAAATATGAGGTTGTTTTCTAAATTTTTATCCCACGATACATATTTTTAAAGACATTATTATCATTTAAAACTAAAATTTTAGTCATTTCAAGGATTCCAAAAGTCATTTTCTTGTGTTTTAAACCCATTCATGTCATGAATATCTCAAAAATCACATTTCTATGATTTCTGGAAAATATTATGTTTTTTCTATGATCTGAAAATTACGTGCATGTTTAAGAGTTTTAAAACACTAAAAATATATTTTCAGATATACTAAGAAAATCACAACTCAGATTAACATGGTGTCATTTTTTATATTTCGAAAATAAATTTTCAGACATTTTCTTGTTATTTCATAGTAATCACAGGTAAATTCTAGGTTGTGATCCCCCTCGTTCATGTTTATAATGGAACTGATACCTTTAACACTACTTATTTATTCATTCCAAATAACCAAACATCAAACTAATGTGACTTATACAAATACCAATCATAAATAATTCAGGGAAAACATTCCTACCATTTCACATCAATATGAGGGCTTCTTCTTGGTTTTGATTCACTAACACATTTTTAATGGATTTCATATATTTAAACATTTATATTTAGTAATAATGAGAATATAATATATATGGTTGTTGAATTTTATACCCATTCATGTAAAAAAGAATTAAAATATATTTTTCTATTGGTTTCACATCAATCTGTTGTCATTTTCTATGGTTTGGACTATTACACTCATGTTTTAGTGTTTTAAAACACAAAAAATGTGTTTTCATCCATATCGAGGAAATAACAACGTGGATTAAGGTAGATTCAATTTCTAAATGTAACAAATAAATCTAGAATTATTTTTGTATGAATTAATGGATAGTTGAGGTGATTTTCTTGGTTTTGAATCCATGGTGTATGTTTTTATTGACATTCATATTTTTTAAAACATCTTATTTAGTCATTAAACGAACAATATATGTCATATTGATGTTCTTTCCACTCATAAACATCATAAATAATTAAATGATCATTTTCATATTATTTCATGCCTATCCATGGTTTTTTCTATTTTTCAATATTTCCATCACATTTTATAGAATTAAACACTAAAAATATATTTTTGGTCATCTAAAGAAAACCATAAATAAGATTGATGTGGTGTTTATTAATACATTTTAAAAATAATATATTGGTCTTTTTCTATTATTTGATAGTAATTATATATCTTTTTCTTTGATTTGACCCTATAACACACATTTTTATAGACTTTGATGTCTTTAAATCTACTTATTTAATTATTTTGAGCACAAAAAAAATTCAAGTTGACATTTTTTCTACTCATAGACATAAAAACTAATTCAAATAATATTTTCCTATTATTTTACATCAATATGAGGTTATTTAAAATGGTTTTTACTATTACATGCATGTTTTAGTGTTTCAAAATATTAAAATAGGTTTTTTGGTCATCCTAAGAAAATTGAATTGATGATTGACATTTTGTTAGTTCATACATTTTAAAATTAAATCAATAGTTATTTATATTGGATTTCATGGAAATATGGGGTTATTTCATTGGTTTTAAAAGCTTATCACACATTTTTAATGACTTTGATATCTTAAGAACCTACTTATTTAGCCTTTCCAAAAACATATTTTGTTGGATTGATATGTTATCTATTCAAACATATCACAAATAATTCAAAGACTTGATTCCTATGATTCCAAGTTAAATTGAGATCGTTTTCTATAGTTTTTAATATTATACATATGTTTAAGAGTTTTAAGATGTTAATTTTTTCTTCATTTAACCCAACTATATAATAACTCTAATTGATATGGTGTTCATTATTATATTTTAAAAATAAATCTACACTTGGTGTCCTATGATTTAATGGGAATGTGAGGTCTTTGTCTTAGTTTTGATCATTTGAAATATGTTTTTAAATACTTTAGTATAATTAAAACTAAATATTTATTCATTATAAAAACACCACATTTTTAAATAATTAAATTTATTTATGACACAATAATGATGTAGTAATTACTTTATCAATTAAAGATTAAAATAACTGATATTATAAATAAAAAATATATGTATATTGAGGATTTTGATGCCATACACGAATTTTATTGTTTAATATTACATGTTACGGATGATTAAATAAATTTTGTTTTAATTGATAAAGTTTTTATGACTTTAACAAAAACAAAATACAAAATAGTTTCTAAATTGATATAAATGTGTTATTGAAACAAATACTATATTATTAATTGATAAAATATTTCTAAACATATATGATTAGACCAAAAGACCTATATAAGATTAGATATATCAATAATGAACCACTTATGGTTGTCTTTACTTTTTATAGTAATTTTATTAACCATTTATTATAATAATACAAGAGGACATGGTAAAAGTTAAACTATTTAACTAAGAGTTAAATGTAAATGATTGGTTTAATATGGTGACCTAAACATGTCTAAAACCTATTGGTTGAGAATATTTCAACCCATACCAAACTTAGCTTCAAAATAAATAAATTTGAATCCACTAGAAACCGAATTTTGTTTTATAATAAAATAATATTTCAAACTTTTCAAAAAGTGAATTTCACCTATCTTATAAAAGGGTACTTCCCCTTCTCTCCAAATCACTTCTTAAAAGCCATTTGGCTCTACCAACCCCTCCCCAAACTCCTCCCAAATTCCCTCACTTCCACCTAGATGACTTCCCTTGATCATAAATCCAATCTAATGATCCTTTTTGTTCAAATCAAAAGGAAACACCCAACGAAGAGTTAATTATTTTATCACCTATTTCAATGTTCTTTTCTTCTTAAACATTCTCATTATTTTTTATTTCCATACCAAAATAATAACTCCTGTACATTCTACATACTGTGATGTTATTATAAATATGGTAAAACCATACTCGTTATTCTATCCATCCTATTAATGATCATGTCACCATGCGTACGTGCGTACGGCTTACCGTCTCCACTCCGTGGTGTAATTTGTTATTCAACACTATGTTATTTGGATTGATATAATAATGAGTAATATGTATATAAATAATGAATATAACATGATAAATTCAATGTAAAATTAATATACGATCCATTTACATACCTTTTAATCATTAAATAAATGATATCATCTCTCGTGTGTAAATACAGCTTAGCATCTCCAAGACGCGATAAGATTCATTTCTAGGTTCACCATTCAACGATGATTATAAAAATATATATGATTAATAAGTATGTAATATGCGACATAATAATTCTATAGGAGATATATATATATATGTGTGTGTGTGTGTGTGTGTTTGTACTTACACATATCTTATTCACTTACTTCTGTTCAATACGATATGAAAATTGAAACAGCGTTTATGCATACGTACGGCCTACCGTCTCCATAAATGATGTTTTCCATTTCATATATATATATATATTATACATATTTATATTCTAAATATATATTATATATTAATAATTTTTTATACACTAGAATTATTTAAGTAATGATATAAATGAAATGATCAAGAATAACAAGTTAAAATATGTACAATAATGAAAGCAATTATTACCCGAAATGTTAATTTAACATGGAAATAATTATTAAATGGGTATTGTAAAGTCATAAATGAATCATTTATGATATAATAAAAATGAATATGGTTCCGGTATAATTAAATAACATACTATTTTCATTATACAGAAGGTTAAACATACCCTCGAACAAAGCAAAGTGTAAGGTAAGGGTTAATTCCTTAATCTCATTATTATTTGAGATTGTTTATGTGTAAGTATTTTCTATTAAATATTTACTATCCATGTCCATGTTTCATTAAAGAAATTTCCAAATGATTCTTTTAAGGTAATACTTAACTAAAACATCATTTTAAATGTTTTAAATATTTATTCTTATAAATCATTATCACTAATGTACAAGTTTTCAAAATGGTTTTAAGGATTTATTAATATGGACATGATTGTTTTAAAATTTTAATTCATTTCTATAGTTTCAAAGTGGTATGGGAAAATTTTATTCAAAAATATCTTTTAAATGAATTCCTTTATAAATGTGTGACTTTTAAATGATTTCACAACAAGGGATATTTCTCTCAAAAAGTTTTACTAATCATTTTCTACTATGTCAACATTCTTTATTCGATATTATTCGTGATTAAGGTTGATTTATTATAATAAAATATTCAATATTTTATCAAATGATTTATGATATTTTTTACTGTGGATGTTTTATTTTATACCCTTAATGGTTTATGGTTAAAGTATTGACATTTCGTATGTTAGTTTTAATACGAATGTTTATATTGCATTTTATCATATTCATATGAGGAATGAAGTGGACTTAGTAAGTTATCGGTGGGTCCCACTATAGCCCCTTGATCCATCTCTAGGTATCATGATAAAAACTAGTGTCTTGGAACAATGATTTGACAAAAAATTTATTTTTATTCCTAGCACGAGGACTTGACTATGTCAAAATGATGTCCAGCGTTAGGCATTCTCTCGTTATGAAATTAATTATTAAATGTGATTATTTGACGAGTATAATATCTATGTTCATGTTTATATAGTAATGTTTGATTTATTTTATCCATTTTATGTTCATGTTTATTTTTAGAATTATGTTGATTTTATTACATATCATACCATAAAAGTGTATTGCTTCCACTAAATTATTTACCCTTACTGAGCATCTGAGCTCACCCTATTCTTATGTTTTGTTTTCCCTGGATTCCAAGAAGTGTATTATATTTGATATACAGGTTTAATCCCATAGAATAATGGAATTATCAATGGATTATATATGTTGTGTTGAATGTTTTAATGTGTAATTTAATGTTCATGTATGTAATCTATTTTCCAACACTACTAAATTGATCGGTCCTTCGGGACTTTATTCCTTGAAATCATTCCAATGTATTAAAATAATGCACCAGATCCATGGTTTTGGGGTGGGGCATTACATTTGGTATAAGAGGAATTTTAGTATAAACCTTGGAAACTAGATTTAGAAAAACACTGATAATAGTGCATTACCCTAAGATAGAATTTGAGGATTGGTATAAAATAACATCCCAGAATTTTGGTAATGTAGATATTTTTTTTCCAAAAAATAAATCCCTTTATGGATATGAATAGGTATAGGAATCTCTGGCAGAGATGTACCAAGGATTCAAAACACTAACAAGGATTTTCGGGCTTGAACTGAGGTATCCTGGTACATGACAACGGGCCTTGCTGCAATCTTGGTTATGACACTCCCGAGGGATATGTTTAGGATCATTCACATTTTCTTTACATGCCAATATGAATGATTCATGAGTAAATACTTCATTATAGAAATCAATTTTTTATGATTATAGATTATACGCATTAAATTTTCAATTTACATTAGGCATTTTACCATTTTGAAATTATGCATTGTGATTCATAAACTAACCTAGAGTATGCCATTGTTTAGAAATGGAGCCCACTAGAGGGAGTGAAGACTCTAGCAATATTCATGATCCAAAGAGTTAGAAGGATCATATCTTTCATGGTATTAAACCAACATTTAGTAGGGAAATAGTCTCCCACGTATTCTAAAAATATGATAAAATAGTATCATTTGTTAATAAGATATGTAAAGTATTCTATAAGTTCTATGGATTTGAAGGGAAGCAAGAGAAGAAAATGATGGTTGAGAGAAATATGGATAAAGGGAATAGGGGATAGAATAATTTTCTCATATGTTATAACTTTGGAATGAATCACCATTGTAAATGCTTGAAGAGAAGTAGAGTTTGTTATAACTATGGAGAAAAAGGACTACAAGTATGTGATTGCAATTATAAGATAATGTTTTCAAATGTATAATGCTTTATCTACAAGGAGTTGGAACACTATGCGAATCAATGTCCCAATCATCAGAGTATACCTCAAATGATACTATTAGATAATAACCATGTAATGATACTACCACTGATAAAGAGGAATGATTATTGTTATTGTGTTGTTATTAAAGAATTGTGATATTTGAGTATTTTATTAATGATGTACAAGTAATAATAATTATAAAATATATAAGGATTATACTGTAGTACTTTTTCATTAAGGATTTTAGATTTAATGGTACCAATTAATGTGACACAGTTTCAACTTAATATTTTTTGAATATTCATGGTTGAAGGAAATATAATCCTTAATTTGGTCTTGATATTGTGGTGGTAATTTTTAGAATAAGATATGGTTGATTTGGATAAATTATATTAGATATTATTGACTACCTTTAACATGATTAATTGTTTGTTTATTTCATCATTGTTGGAGTACTCAAATTTTTGGGATATAAAGACTATATCTATTATTCTATCATGAATAAGGGAGCATGAATATAATAAATAAGGTTTTATGGTAATTCAGGGTGTTAGAATGTTTTAAGAGAATACATGTTGAAGGCACTCACATGTTATTAGGTGGGAAAACGATATCTTCATTATGTCATATTGACCTACCTTATAAATTTTTGGATTATGAGTTTGGACACAAAGTATTTTGGATAATTCTAAAGGTTGGAATGGATTAAGTTTGACATCGGATACTATTTTTAAAGTTAAAGAATTTCTAAAGATTGTTTTTGGATTGTTATAAAAATGAAAAACCCAGAGGTCGGTCGACAACCTGTCTCGTCCGTTAAGGCCATGAGACTTGAACCGGCAACTGAAGGTCAAAAAAGTTGAATCGCCTACCACATGACTATGTGATGTACTGGTTTTTTATAATGTAGATTTTTTTAAATTTTTTGACAAATGAATTATAAATTAATTATTTTTGAACCTTATATGATTAGAATAAATAGAATATATTTTAATTCTATTATCTTTTTTTAGTGAAAGATGTGTTTGTGGTGGAAATTAGTTAAAGAATGAAACTCTATTGGTCAAGTATTGTTTTCATATTATTCTATGATTAAATTAATTATTAAACATTAGGGAAGTGATCTTAAAACTAAATATATTTTATCCGAATACATTATGTTTTGGTGAACTGATGTTATTTTAAATCATCATAGATTGATGGCTTTGAGGCCCTCAATTTTACACTTGTTTATGATTGATGACCTCAATGACTCCCTATAAATATTTACGTTTTCTTCCAATTAGGTTTCTCTAATTTCCACCAATTATCTTCTAATTGAGATCATGATTTGGTTGTGGCTTTTTCATTTCCCTTTCCCTCTTATTAAGACTAAATTTTATTAACCAAATTTATAATGTGTGTTTTCCATAAAGGTTTTTTTCTATTTTTAGACCATTATTTTCGAAGAACAATTTCAAATTGCGAGGACATAATTTATTGAAGGAGTCGAGAATGTAACACCCCATGATTTCATATTATTTTATTTCTTCAATTTAATTCAATAACTTGTTCTACACGCAACACCGAGTTCGAGCACACCACGACATAACAATCCATCTGTTCAAAACGCAGTTATGAATAGTATTAACTGAATTTTGAATTTTATATACTACCTATAATTTTATAATCCATATTATATTTTTATTAGACATAATATATGAAAAAATTCCTTTTTTTAGATAAAAGAAGTATTTTTCCAAAAATGCAATTTTACCGTCTTTTAATGACGAACCATTTTTAAAACCAATATTTGAAACTTTCATATATTCAATTTAATTAAATTAAATTCTTATTTTGTAGTGGGACATAAAAATTTATTTTGGATACATTTTTGGTACTTTTCTGATAACTTTCATATTTTGATGAATAATGAAAATTAGTAAATTTTAATTGATAACAAGCTTTTTAATAAAAATAATTTATAGTGTTAAATTTTGAATTTGAATTTTTTTTGGAATTATAATTATATTATATTTTTACCATTTAATACAATGTAGTTTATTATTAGTAATTTCACATTTAAATTTGACATAAACACATGTCAATCTTTTGATAGTTTTTACTTTTTTAAAACCCACTTTTTGGTTTTGATTAGGGGGATTAATTTAAATTAATTAACACGTATTCTATGATAATAATTTGGTAAAGTAGAATTCATTTTTTATTTTTGAATATTGATAATATCTTATGGTGATTTTTTGGTATTTTTCTGAAATCATTCAAATTTTGATGAATAATGAAAAACCCTGCATTATTGTTTAAAACTGACTTTTTATTTAAATAATTATTTATTTAATTTTATTTTATTTCAAGTCAAAATAGATATATAATACCTATATAAGTTCAATTTAATTAATTGGTGTCATTTTATAATAAAATTATATGTATAAAATTTTATTGAAATTTTTAACGTCTTTTTCCCACCGTCTAGGCACATTAGAAAATTTGCATAAAACGTAATTTTACCACTTCTGTTAATTAAATTTCTAAAATACGAGAGAGACGGTTGACATCATTATGTGAAATTTTGTTCAATAAGATGAAAATAATTTTTGGTAAATAATAACTTTTGACTTTTATTTTCCACGGTTAAAATTAAATATTGTAATTAAAGGTAAAAATTATATTATAATTATTCTAAAAAATGTCCTAATTCTATTGGATAATTTAATTTATACCAAAACCAACCTTAGGAATAAAATATGATCCTTTTGGTCTACTTTCATTAGATTAGAACATTAATTATTATTTTCTTTCAAGAAGTGTTAAAAGTGTTAAATTTAAAATTTAATAACTAAAGCATTTTTAATATAGGGTTATACATAAGATAAATTCAACTATAAATATTCATTATAAATATAACAACCTTTCCTACATACCAATATTTTATTTATAATTTTTAGAGATTAAGTAATTAAATTTATTTATGACACAATAATGATGCAGTAAGTACATTATCAATGAAATATTAAAATAATTGATATTATAAATATAAAAATAAATATAAATAGATGATTTTGATTCCATCAACAAATTTTCTAGGTTAATATGACATTTTAGGGTCGATTAAATATATTTTATTCAATTTAAAAAGTTGTTATGACTTTAACAAAAACAATATGCCAAATAGTGTCTAAATTCACATAAATGAGTTTTTAAAACCAATACTATATTATTAATTGATATAATATTTCTAAGAATCTAAGGTTTGATCAAAGGACATAGATAATATTATATATATCAATAATGAACCACATGGGGTTCTCTTGGTTTTATTGTATTATTATTACCCATTTATTATAATAATAAAATAAGACATGGTAAAAGTTAAACAATTTAACTAAGAGTTATATCTAAAATATTGGGTTAATGGGGTGACATAAACTTGTCTAAAACCTATTGTGTCACGAAAAAACCCGGTTCGACCCTGAACCGGTCACCCGATCTAGCCCGCGACATGTCCCGATGGGTGTTCCCGATCCCCACGGGCTGGCAACTAGTGCCAGGCATCAACACTAAACCGTTGGGAATGATTTTCCCCATGAACAAAAGATAAATTGATAAAAAAAACTAATGATAAAAAAATTATATAAATACACCCTTTGCTTTCAACCCAAAAACACCCATATCACTCACTTATAAAATACCATAGAAGTTCATAAACCAAAAGCCTGTTTTCATACAAACACCAAACCACAACCAGGGAAAAACCTCATTTCATATAGAAAATCCAAAACATAATTCAGACCATGTTAAGAAAACATTTTTATGGGAAAAACCCCACCCAAACATCGAATTTCACCCAAAAGAACGAGTGGAAATTTACAAACACCAAAGGCATCATATACAAGTCCTAATTCACGATTCATGTAAACCCTATCTTTAACAAAACCAAATAATTTTTGAACACCACGTGATGGTTTAAAGAGGTACAAGGAAGATTCATATCAAGATAATAATATAACGAAAACCTCAAGCATCAAGGATAATAAATGGAAAGTAAATTCATGGATTTTCCTACCTCAAGGAAGTCCAGCTGAAACTTTCTAAATGAAGCAACACCTCGCTTGCACACACTCACTTCCAAATATATATATATATATATATATATATATATATATATATATATATATATATATACACACACCTATAAATAGAATCATGTGTTCCCCACACCATGAGGGAACATGCACTCAGAAGGGGTATATATATATTCATACCTGGGGAAAATGGGTGCACGCACCTGAAATTGAACTCAAAAAACTGTAACAATTCCCGACACCCAAATTTCAGCACAACTAGGACCAACACACGACTAAAATGGTATCAAAGACTCACATAAAACAAAGGACCCTGAATTGGATGATGAGAAACATAATAGAAGGTGTGTTAACCTTATCGGAAACATCGACAACATAGGGAAGAGGGTCCATCCGCCTCGCCTTTGGTGGCGGATGTCGGAACATGGACCAACGGTTCTCGATGTGCCAATCACATATCCTAGACACCAAAAAAAACAAGTGAATCACAAACCGAAAATGTGAGGTTTGGTTGATTTGATAAAAACTGCAAAAATAAATTAAATATACTGGCATATAAGATTGTTGTCGGCATGGGAAAATACTGCCACGCCAAAGGAGTGTGGGGTTGCCGCGCAGAGGGTTTCGGGCCGCGTCATAAGGCCGTATGACAGATCAGGTTACGGGTAGTGGTTTACGCTAGGAACAAGGCGTTGCAGATGGAGTAGGGAGTAACTGGGTGGATGGGGTTTTCGGGTAGGGGCTCTGACCGGAGCGGGGGAGTGTGCCGGATGGCATCCTAGCGGGATGAGGAGGGCGGCGCTGGGTCATCGAATCATTGTAGGTGAGTAGAATCAGGGGTTGGCCAGCTGGATTGTGTTGCGCCACACCAAGGGGAAACAAGGAGGGTGCTAAGCGGAGGCGCATCGGTCAAAGCGTGGTCAGAGCAGGCTGGCCGTGAGTGGGGTGTCCGAGCGCACTGGGAGAAGGTTGCTACGTGAGGGTGGTCATCGGGTGAGGAAGGTGCCGAGGTCGGACCTCCGATGGGGAGAGGAGACAGCGGCTGCTGCCGTGCAGCAGGCCAAGCTGGAGAGGGGTGATAGGGGCTATCGACATTGGACGGGATAGAAGGGAGGGGTGGTCGGGCAATGTGTGCAGGAAACCAGGGGGAGGGGAAGTGGCATGAGAGAGGGGAGAAGGATGGGAGGGGGAGCTGCGTAAGAGATGCGACTAGGGTTAGTAGAGGGAAAAAATGAAAAATTAAATAAAAAAAATGATGAGAATAATAAAAGTAATAATAATAATAATATTTTTATTATTAATAATAACATAATTATAATAATGATAAGAGTAAGAATAATAAAATAAAATAAAAAAGTAATTGTCTTGTTCATTTTTTTTCAAATATTGACAATATTAATAATAATATAACATTAATAATTTTTCTTATTAATGAGTTACTCATAAAAATATTAAAAACACTTTTAGAATTCATTTAATATAAAAAAAATATTGAAGACAATAATAGCACTACCAATAATAATATTAATAATATTATTATTATCTACACAGTAATAATAATTTTATTATTATGGCGCAAACAATTAGCCCATTTTATTTTTATAAATCATTATTTATTTTAAACATTACATAACTACGCAAGTACGTGGACCGACTACGTGGATATCGCCAGCCGGGCGGTGCCCGCGCACCAGTCCGAAACACAACAAAACCATTAAATGTTAATATATATATATATATATATATATATATATATATATATTAGATTCGTGCTTTCCCCACACCTTGGAAAGGCTAACTAAAACCAATAAACAATAAAATAAAATAATTTACTGAGCCGTGGTGCGACAATTCACCCCACCACAAAACATTCTGCCCCCAGAAAGTCACCAAGCCAACAGTTGATGCAACTAGAGTTCATGACTGTAACACCCCGAGATTTTATGAAAAATATTCTTTTTAATTTCATTAATGTCTTGTGTTGTACGCTACACCAAAAGGAGCTTGCACAACACGCATCCTTGACTTGTCTTTCCTTACACGCAATCACGACCTTCCTTGATAGCGTGTGTAGTACGCAATACCGAGTTTCACTAAACAACGATATGCTATTAAAATATTATTAAAACTAGCCGTTATGAATAGTAATAACCACTTTTTAAAATTTTGTAAATTTTATTTTTCAAAATTGACTTCATTTTTGGATTCGGAATATCAAAATTAGCTTAGGGTGAAATTTTGGTAATTTTCAGATAACTTTCATATTTTGATGAATAGTGGAAATTACTAAATTTTAATTAAAAACAACTTTTTCAATCGAAATAATTAATAGTGATAAATTATTAATTGTAGTGGTTTTAAAGTATATTTAGAATATATTTTTACAATTTAATACAATGTTGTTCATTGGATGTAATTTCACATTTAAACCAGTTATAAACAAGTGTCAATCTTTTGATAGTTATTATCTCTTAACAACACGCCTTTTGTTTTGATGACAGGAATTAATTTTTAAATTAATTAATGCAACTGATATGTTTTGAATTTGGTAAAATAGAAATCATTTTTGAGTTCATAATATCAAATATAGCTTAGGCCTAATTTTTGGTATTTTTCTGAAAACTTTCAATTTTTGATGAATAGTGAAACCACTAAGTGGTAGTTAAAAAACTGAATTGTGCATAAAACTTACTTTTACTGTTTCTGTGAGTGGAATTTCAAAAATCCAAGAGACACAGTTGATGTCAGTAAGTAAAATGTGGTTTAATGAGATGAAAATAATTTTTTGGTGAATAGTAACTTTTTACTTTTTTTTACCACGGTTAAAAGTAAATAGGGTAATTAAGGCTAAAAATGATATTATTATTACCCTAACACATGTCCAAATTCTATTGGATAAGTGTAATTCGACCAAAAACAAGCTTAGGAATAAAATACGACCATTTAGGCTCACTTGGATTAGATTAGGACATTTATTATTAATTTATTTAAAGAAGGGTTAAAAGAGTTAAAATCAAAGTTTATTTACTAAAACATTTTTAATATGAGGTTATACATAAGATAAATTCGACTATAAATATTCATTAGAAAGATAAAAATATTTCCTACATAATGGTATTTTATTTGTAATTTTTAGACATTAAATAATTTAATTTATTTATGACACAATGATGATGCAGTAATTATCTTATTAATGAAATATTGACATAATTGATGTTATAAACACCGAAATAAATGAAATTTGAGACTTTTTATGAATCCCACTAATTTTCTAGGTTAATATGACATGTTATTATTGATTTAATTAACTTGGTTCGAACTAATAATTCTGTTATGATTTTCACAAAAATCAATTAATAAATAGTGTCAAAATTGACATAAAATAGTTTTTAAAACAAATATTATATTGGTAATTGTTATTTTATTCCTAAAAATCTAAGGTTCGGCCAAATGACTTAGATAAGGTTATATATATTAATAATAAACAACTTGGGGTTCGTTTGGCTGCTTATAGTAAGTTTATTAACCTTATAGTATAAGAACACAAGAAGACATGGTAAAAGTAAAATTATTTAACTTAATGTTAAATCTAAATGATAAGGTTAAAATAGGAACCTAAACTTGTCTAAATTCTATTGGATGAGAGTATTTCGACCCATCCCCACCTTAGCTACGAAATATATCAATTTGGAGCTATTTAAAACCGAACTTGACTTTATAATAAAATAATATTTTTAGTTATTCCAAAGTTGCCCCTCTCCTCCCTTATAAAAGGGCACCTCCTCCCTCTCTTCCTCACACCACTTTGAGCCTTCAAGCTCGGCCAACCCCTGCCAATTTCTTCTCTCCACTTACCTAGAAACATCCTAGAGGTTCTAGTCTTCTTCAAAGACCCATTTTAGTGCCCTAAAAGGAGGTCTCAAAGAAGCACTTCAAAGAAGAGGAGGTTCGGACACTTACGAAGCATATCGGACCTAAGGATATAAAGAAAGGTTTTAGGTATAAAAAAAATGAAGATCTTTATGGGAGATGTTGAAGATATTTCACCAGGATTAGAAGATTATATTCCGAGTTTCCAAAGACACTAAACTATTACGATCCTTGTGTGTGTGTTTTTGTTATGTAATAAGTATTCTGCAAAAGTAATGTAAAGTCTATGTACGTCAGGCTTCGGGTCTCTACAATGACTAGAAAAAATCATATAGAATCAAGAGCCTCGAGGTGACCATTCAAAACAAACTTCACACCTGTCCAATTAAAGAAGTCCACTGCCCAAGATTGGGGGAGAACATTAGAGGGTTCTCCCCACTATAGGAATTCACTAACACAAAACCCTTAAAACACATACAAACCACCCCTAGGGGGAAACATGGGAACTCACAAACTAAACTCATCCCACCATCTCAATGCTAACAGAACAAATCAACCACTAGCATTTAAAACCATTACGGGAAAAACGAACACACTGGTGCACCAGGACGGAGGAAACCCCTACAAAACTATAACATACTAATGGAAAACACATGGAGAGGTGCCCTAACTAAGATGGGGCCTAAAAACACTACCCATTAATATATAAAACAAAACATTCCCCTGACGAAAGCAATTGAGACCAACTCAAAATCAGAACGGACCCACACCATTCAAAGAGAACGTGCTCATCAAGCCACTGGAAGAAGGATAAGATTACGATAGTGACGAGAATAGATCAAGGAAATTTCAGATATTTCCATCCCAAAGCTGAAAACATTACTCAGACTGAGGATCCACACACCCTCAGCAACTCCTGACTGTGTGTGAGCTACACCCTGAGACCTGTGGCTGGGGCCCTAATGACTGAAGCATCTTCTGCCTCACATTCAGGCATTTTTGTCTTCCAGTCCGTTACTCTTTCCTCACGAGCGACGACACTTCCAGAACTCTCCCCAGTGGCCTGAATAGTCGCATGGTAGGAAGAATTCGGAGGGATGCGACAAGGTGGCTTAGAATGTCGGGACCGGCCAGACTAGTGGTAGGTGAGAGAACGCTCCACGAAACTAGGAGTTGGTACATACGAAGATCCTTTCCATATGAGGAAACTTCACAAGAGCCAACCCAAACCAATTACTCCTATACCCTAATGACTATGAGACATCCCACCTTTACTAGTACAAAACTGAACCATCAACTAACTCTAGGATGGTATGAACCTTAACTACCCTTGGAGTTCCCAACAACCCGAAGACACTCTATCTTACCAAAATATACAACTACCTCTAAAAGACTTAGATTACCTCGATACACAGGCAACACACAAAAAGATTTTGGAACTGGGCATAACTCTTTTACAACAATTGGATACTTTCTAGGTAGTGTATTTAGAACAACACAAAAAACACAATCAAAACCGGCATCAGGACGAAACTCAATCAGATCAAAAACTCCATCCAAGGGAAATAGGCCAATAAGACAAACATATGAAAACACATGAAAAACATATTTTTTTCCAAAATCTCCAGTTATTTTAAAATTTTAAAACTCTCCTATGGAGCCTTATGAACCGTCACATGTGCATTCATTAAATCCCGCATACATCATCTATGGACATGTGCTCCCATGCAATCTCCACACATACCCATGAACAAGTGACCCTCCATAAATAATTCCATGGTTCAAGAATCTCTTTCCCAAATCAAACCCAAACACAAATTAAAATTTGTTTCCAAATCAAAACACTTTATCTTTAAAAAAACCACTTTAGTAATTTCCAAAACAATTTAGAATAAACCATATTTTTTCATTTTCAACATCAATTTAAATTTTAACACACACTCACATCAACTGAGTTCAAAATGAAACACAACCAACTATAAACCACAAAAATGAGGAACTAGTGTCTTTACTTAACCCGACGACATGGTGGTGAGCCATGCCCCAAGTAAGGCATAACACTAAGAGGACCTTAAATCGGGCACTTGGACTCCACATGGGTAACCACACCATGTGAGGCCACAACGTGAACCAATTTTCCCCTATTATCATCCCTTAATCCACAATAACCAAATACAAAAGACAAAAATCCCGGACTAACCCTGGTAACTCAGGTCTCATCTCGAGCGGTGGTGATCAGGCACTGAACCGTAACTTACCTCTTGATCTCTGAAATTCCTAATATCCTTCTAATGGAAACCCCAAATAAAAAAGGCCTCCTCTGATACCATTTTGTCACAAACCAACACGGGTCGACCTTGAACCGGTCACCTATGTTGGCCCGCGACATGGCCCAAGGGGTGTTCCTGATCCCCACGGGCTGACAACTAGTGCCAGACATCTACACTTAACCATTGGGAACGATTTATCACATGAAAAAAAGATAAATACATAAACAAAAACTAACGATAACCAAATTTTATAAATACACCCTTTTCTTTAAACCCAAAAACAACCATATCACTCACTTATAAAATACCACAGTAGTTCATAAACCAAAAGCCTATTTTTAGACAAACACCAAACCACAACCAGGGAAAACACCAAATTTCATATATGAAATCAAAAACATATTTCAGACCAAGTTAACAAAACATTTTTATGGGAAAAACCTAACCCAAAAATCCAATTTCACCCAAAATTACAATTGGAAATTTACAAACCCCAAAGGCATCATATTAAAGGCCTAAACCACGATTCATGTAAAAATTATCTTTAACAACACCAAATAATTTTTGAACACCACAAGAAGCTTTAAAAAGGTACTATGAAGATGCATAACATGATAATAATATAATGCAAACCTCAAGCATCAAGGACAAGAAATGGAAGGAAAATGCATGGATTTTCCTACCTCAAGGAAGTCCAGCCGAAACTTTCTAATTGAAGAAACACCTCGCTTGAACGCACACACTTCCAAGTATATATATACACACACATTTAAACTAAATCATGTATTCCCCGCTCCTTGAGGGAACACACACTAAGATGGTGTATATATATAAATATATATATATATATTCATACCTGGGGAAAATGCGTGCATGCACCTGGAATTGATCTCAACACCATGCAACAATTCCCGACATCCAAATTTCAGCGCAACTAGGACCAACACATGACCAAAAAGGTACCAAGGACTCGCATAAAACAATGGACCCTGAATTGGATGATGCAAAACAAAATAGCAGGTGCATTAACCTTACCAGAAACATCGGCGACATAGGGAATATGGTCCATCCGCCTTGCCTTTGGCGGCGGATTTCAGACCATGGACCAACGGTTCTCAATATGCCCATCACATATCCTAGACACCAAAAAAATGTGAATCACAAACCGAGAATTTGAGGTTTGGTTGATTTTAAAAAAACTCCAAAAATAAATGAAATATACTGGCATAGAAAATGGTTGTCGGCAAGGGAAAATGTTGTCACACCAAAGGAGTGTGGGGTACCATACAGAGGGTTTCGGGCCGCACCATAAGGCCACATGACAGATCAGGTTATGGGTAGGGGTTTAACCTAGGAACAAAGGCATTGTAGAAGGAGTAGGGAGAAACTGGGTGAAAGGGGGTTGTCGGGTAGGGGCTCTGTCTGGAGCGGGGGAGCGTTCCGGAGGGCGGCCGAGCAGGATGAGGAGGGAGGCGCTGGGTCGTCAATTCGTTGTAGGTGAGCAGAAGCAGGGGCTGGCCAGCTGGATTGTGTTGCATCGCACCAAGGGGAAACAAGGGGGCACTAAGTGGAGGCACGGTGGTCGAAGCGTGGCCAGAGCAGGCGGTCTGTGAGAGGGGGTTAAGAGTGCGTAGGGAGAAGGTAACTACGTGAGGGTGGTCATCGGGTGAGGAAGGTGTCGAGGTCGGACCTCCGATGGGGAGAGGAGACAGCGGCTGCTGTGGCACAGTAGGCCGAGCAGGAGAGGGGTAATGGGGGCTGTCGACATTGGACGAGATAGGAGGGATGGGTGGTCGGGCAATGTGCTCAGGAAACTAGGGGGAGGGGAAGCAGTGTGAGAGAGGGGAGAAGTAGGGGAGGTGGAGCTACGTGAGAGAGGCGGAAAGGGTTAGGAGAGGGGGAAAAATAAAATAAAATAAAATAAAAATACTGAAGAGAAAAATAAAAGTAATAATAATAATAATAATCAAAATATTAATATTAATAATAACATAATTATAATAACGATAAAAGTAAGGATAATAAAATAAAATAAAAAAGTAATTGTCTTGTTCATTTTTTTCAAATATTGACAACATTAATAATAATATTACATTAATAATTTTTCTTATTAATGAGTTACTCATAAAAATATTAATAATACTTTCAGAATTCATTTAATATAAAAACTATATTAAAGAAAATAATAACACTACCAATAATAATAATAATATTATTATTATCTACACAATAATAATATATTTATTATTACAGTGAAAACATTTAACCCATTTTATTTTTATAAAACATTATTTATTTTAAACATTAGATAACAACGCAAGTTTGTGGACCGACTGCGTGGATATCGCCAGTCGTGCGGTGCCCACGCACCAGTCCGAAACTCAAGAAAACCATTAAATGTTAAATATATATATATATATATATATATATTATACTCGCTCTTGCCCCGCACCTTGGAAAGGATAACTAAAACCAATAAACAATAAAATAAAATAATTTACAGAGCTGGGGTGCGACATATTAGCTGAGAGGATTTAGACTCATCCCCACCTTATATTTGAAAGAAATCAATTTGGAACAATTATATACCAAAAATTATTTTATAATAAAATAATATTTTGAACTTTTCTTAAAGTGACCCTCACCTATCTTATAAATGGGTACTTCCCCTTGTCTCAAAATCACACCTCCAAAGCCATTTGGATCTACCAACCCCTACCCAAATCTCCATCCAACTTCCCTAAATTCAAACTAGAGGCCTTACATTGATCCTAAAGCCAACCCAAGGAGCCCTTTTGTTGAAATCAAAAGTAAACACCCAATGAATAGGTAATTATTTTGTCACATCTTTCAAAGTTCTTTTCTTCTTCCACTTTCTCTTTCTTTATAATTTCCATACCAAAATAATAACTCCAGTAACTTCTACATACTGTGATGTTATTATAAATATGTTACAACCATACACATTATTCTATCCATCCAATTAATTATAATGTCACCCTGCGTGCATACGTACGTCTTACCGTCTCCACGCCGTGGTGTAATTTGTTATTCAACACCATGTTATTTGGATGGGTATAATGATGAGTAATATGTATATAAATAATGAAAATAGCATGATAATTTATCAGTACAGTTAAAATAACATCCAATTCCACAACATTTAATCATTAAGGAAATGATATCGTCGCTCGTGTATATGTACGGCTTACCGTCTCCACGACGGGATGAGATTCATTTCCAGGTTCACCATTCAACGTGGATTATAAAAATATATATTATTAATAAGTATGTAATATATGAAATAATAATACTACTAGAGATATATATATGTATGTATGTATGTATGTATGTATGTATGTATGTATGTATGTATGTATGTATGTATGTATGTATGTATGTATGTATGTATGTATGTATGTATGTACTTACATATATCTTATTTACTTACTTTCGTTCAATACGATATGAAAACAGAAACAACATTTATGCGTACGTACGACCTACTGTATCCATAAATGGTGTTTTCCATTTCATATATCTATCTATTATCCATATTTATATTATAAATATATATTTAATATAAATCATGTTTTATGTTCTGGAATTATTTATATAATCATCTAAATGATACGATCAAGAATAACAAGTTAAAACACCTATGATAAAAAAAGCGAGTATTTCCTGAAATATTAATTTAATATGGAAATCATTATTAAATGGGTAGTATAAAGTCATAAATGAATCATGTATGATATAATAAATATGAATATGGTTTGGGTATAGTTTAATAACTTACTGTGGTCATTATAAAGGAGGTTTAACATACCCTCGACCGAAGAAAAGTGCAAGTTAAGGGTTAATTCCTCAATCTCATTATTATCTGAGATTGTTTATGTGTAAGTATGTTCTGGGAAATATTTATTATCCATGTCCATGTTTCATAAAAATCATTTCAAAATGATTCTTTTATGGTATTCTTTAACTAAAACACCATTTTAAATGTTTTAAATGTTTATTCTTCTAAATCTTTATCATTTATGTCCATGTTTTCAAAACTATATTAAGGATTTATTTATATGGACATTATTGTTTTAAAATATTAAATCATTTTAGAAGTTTCAAAGTTATATAGGACAATTTGATTTAAAAATATCTTTTATATGAATTAATTTATAAATGTGTGACTTTTTATTGATTCACAAAAAGGGATATTTATCTTATAAAGTTTTACCAATCATTTTCAACTATGTCAACATTAGTTACTGAATATTATTATTTATTAAGGTAGATTCATTATAATAAAATCTTACTTATTTTATCAAATGAGTCATGATATGTTCTAATGTGGATGTTCTACTTTTATACCCTTCATGGTTTATGAGTGAATTATTTACTTTTTGTATGCTAGTTTAAATACGAATGTTTATGTTATGTTTCAATATTTCCATATGAGGAATGCAGTGGACATAGTAAGTGACAGGTGGGGCCCGCTAAAGCCCCTTGATGCATTGGTATGTCTCTTGAGACAAACTAGTGTCTTGGCACAAGGCCTTGACAAAAATTTTATTTTTAGTCTTGGCACGAGGCCTTGATTATGTGGTAATGATATCCGGCGTTAGGAATTCCCTCATTATGAAATTAATTATTAAATGTGATTAGTTTACTAGTAGAATATTCATGTGCATTATTATATGGTAATGTTTGATTTATTTTCACCATACTATGTTCATGTTTAGGTTTATAAGGTTGTTGTTTTTATTACACATCTTTCCTTAAAATTTTATAGGGTCTACTAATTTATTTACCCTTACTGAGCATCTGAGCTCACCCATTTCTTATGTTTTGTTTTTCCAAGAATCCAAGAAGTGTGTTATGTTTGATATGTAGGGTTAAGATAGGGTAATAATGGAATTCTCAATGGATTATCTATGTTGTGTTTTATTCTTGAATGTGTAATGTCACATTCATGTATGTAATCTATTTTCCAACACTACTAAACTGATCAGTCCTTCAAGACTTGATTCCTTATAATCATGCCAATGTATTAAAATAATGCACTGGCTCCAGGCCTCTGGGGTTGGGGCATTACATTTGATAACTTTATGACTATTTATTTAGTCATTCGAACATAACATATATATTATTGAAATATTTTATACCACTACACATCATAAATAATTCAAATATAGTTTTTATATTATTTAATATCAATAAGAGTTCATTTTCTATGGTTTTTATCATTATATATGCGTTTTAGGGTTTTCTAACACTAAAAATGAGTTTATATTCCCAATGTGTGTTTAGTTTATATTTTTTCAATATTTCAATATGTTTTTGTCGAGAAATTGACTTAATGAATTTTGAGATGTTTTAAAGAATAATTTTTTCTATGCTTAGAACAAATTTACCAAATTGAAGCAATACTAAGATAATCTTAAAGTTTGTAGAATCACGATTAATAAAATATTTTAATGATCCTCTTTTAGTTTTTAAAAATGGGTAGAAGTTGGTTTCATCCAGAATATTGATCTTAGGTTGTGTAACGTTCAAGAAACATAGTGAGGAAAGTGTAGTAATTTATCGTTTGGATTACTGTAAAGGTTACTAATATAACGGTAACATAATCAAATGTCTGGACAAATATAGGTTGTGCAATGATGTAGTTTGAAAATGTAGAAGTTGAAAATAGTAAAATGTATAACATTGTGATGTATGAATAATGTTTGGATTACAATGTTAATATATAAGATAATGAAACAAATATTTTTGATGTCTAAATAATGACCATTATGAATTCTATCAGATGAAGGAAAATTGTGAATTTTCAGCAGATTGAAATATATATTATTTTATCATAAAAATATTTGTGATGTCATTGATAGAGAAATAAAAAGTAAACCTAGATAGCTAAAGGATATACAAATTTTGATAAGAAGTTTTATTTTTCCTGATAGATAAGAGTACAAGACATAGATATCCAATATTCAATGAAGTTATAATTGATAAACCCTCAATGTGATCATCAGACATACACGAATTGGATAGAGAAATATTAAATTGCTGTAGACATGATGAAATTTAATTTCATCAAATAAAGAATAATTATGTCCAATAAGAAGAGATACATTGATCCCATTAGAAATAAATTTCATAACCAAGTTGAACCAACTGAAGGTCCATCAGAAAGAGAATATATTTTTGATTCCATCGGATGAAGGAAGGAGAAGGTGTACTAGACAGTTTCTATAAGATTAGATATTTCATACAAAGGAATATCTGATAGATCTTCCTATTGAATTTACAACAAGTATAAAATTAAAGGGCATTAAAAAAATTGAAAATTGATTCTCATGACGATTCTAAGATATTATATCAAAATCAAAAATCAATTTAATATTTAATAACGTTTAAAGAGGTTGTTGATGCCAATGATTTTAGGAAACATTGATAATTAAATTTTTCTTGTAAGATTATAGAAGATTAAATTAATTCTATCAAAGACGATGTAGGTGGTAAATTTAAAATTCCAATTTTGATCACCCACACTTTGACTGTAAATTTTAGAATGTTTACTATATAAAGTGGTGAAGGAATGAAAAAAAATGTAAATTTTTTCACAAGAATGTGTAGAATAATTGGATTTTAAAGTGAACAGTGTGAGTTGCCAACTAGGTTCCTACATGGGTGAAGAATATAGTTTTTACTGGAAGAGATATAAACATAGATCTATAATACAAAGCACTATATGAAAAAAAGAGCATCAGATTGGCATGGATTGATAGAGGATCATTGGACTAACTAGATAGAGTTTAATGAATAAATAACACCAAACTAAATAGAATTATACAATGTATATGAGATAGGGTATACTAAATTTAAATATGTTAACGATTTTTTTTGAACAATTGTATATAAAGGTTATTTTGAGTTAGTCTAGGAATTTCATTAATTAGGAGGAAGTTTTGAGACCAAAACACTCTTCATAGAGTTATTTAAGATCTTGAAAAAGTTATACATAGATGAAGTTAATCAAACATTCCTATGGAGAAATAACATATTAACAAGAATATTTTTTTACAATGGACAAAAAAATAAAAGATCATATAGTTGGGGTGTAGAATCAGTTGTAGAATAAGATTTTGACTCGGTTGTGTATTTAATTGTGAAGTGTATACTAGAATTAATGTTGCGGGGTATAAAAATCTATAGAATAAGAGTTAATTATTGGCGTGTAGAAGTAGGTTTATTATGATGATCAATTACATGTGTGTAGAACCAGTTATTTTATGTTCCATTGAAATCTTGAAAGATATAAGTGAAAGAATCCATGTCGAGGTAGATAACCAACATGGAAAGTATTTGGTCCTTATATGGAACAATGTAAATATCATATGTTTTTATCAATTTATATTTAATTCAAAAAAATTGAAGTTTATAGATATATTTTATTGGATAAAAACTCTAACATGTTTTAGAGTTTGAGTTATAAGAGGTTATTTCTTAAAATACTAAGACCATTGATTCACCCCACCCCTATCTATGATCTTACACTGATTGGGAAACATAAATTTGTATCAGAGCCTACGTTCCCCCTAAATGATTCAACTATCTACTAAATATAGATACTATAAATGAAGCAAACAACAGTGGTGTTCTTTAATTCAACGGTAGGACCTATAATAGCTATAATATTATTATGTCAACCTATCCTTTATATATTGTAGTAAATGTAATAGGTGTCATAAAAATAGGATTTCATCCCATTAATGAGGCCGAAATGAAATATACTGATAATATAAATTTCGATGTTGATGGAAAATACAAAAATTCATTTTATAGGATTTATCTAAAAAAAATTTATATATAAATTATGGGATTTATGACAACCAAATAAATGTGGGTTGTGTTGTGAAGAAATTATGAATGTAACACGAAATATAAGGATGCAATGTTAAAAATTCAAATTAGTAAGTTTTATGGTAATAAGATTTCTGATAATGAATGTATTGATAAATAATTTACAAGAGTAAATGATACAATTAGTAATAATAGAGTTTATTGTTAGAAGATAAAAAATTATACTATTGTTAGTAAATTAATGAGAAACATTCCAGAAAGATTTGATTCCAATGTGTAAGCTCTATAAAATCAAGAATATTTAATTCTAGATGAACATAATAATGTTCATGTGGCCTATGAGATTATAAAAGAAATAGATACTAATAGAAAATTGGGTTTATCTAGTGCTGGGATTTATCTGCACTAGAAAAAAGTTTTTATAATGGCCCCCATTATTACTTATAGAAAAATGTTATTTTAAAGGTGGCCTTTATCAGGGCTTTTTTAGCACTAATAAAGAAGGGTATTTATCAGTGCTATAAAATAAATTATACAGAGGTCCCTTTATCACTGCTATTAAAAAACTGATAAAGGGGGAACTTTGTCAACACTTCTAAAAACATACTGATAAAGGGGGACCATTATAAGTGCTAGTAAAAAAGTTCTGAAAAAATGGCGCTCATAAGGAGTGCTACTAAAAAAGAACTGAAACGGGTATATATCATAAAAAAATTATATCTTATTAATAAATTATATTAATATATTAATATATTGATATTGATATAAATATAATATATATTTTTTAAATATGCTTCAGATAAAGCTAAATATGAATTTACAAATAATATATAGGATATTTTGTGAAAATTGATTATAAAATAATTAACAAATATTATTAATTAACAAATTGCTAATTAATATCAAGTAATAGTCATTTAATAAAAATTTTATGGAATTAAAATTAAATTAATTAATGAATGATATAAGTTACGTTGAAAACATGAACTGAACTAGAAATGCCTATAAATTTGTATTCAAGTGTCTCTTCGTGTTCTTGCACATTTGAAATTGAAGCCTATGGAGATATATATGTTGTGGTTACATGGACGGACCCTCATCACTATTTTTTCATGGGTAAACACGTCCAAGAAGACCTCCAATGTTGTGGTTTTATTTGGTATATCTTATTATATTATATTCGATAGTATTTATTATTTTTTTAAGATTTTATTCTTCTTCCTTATTTCTGGGATATGAATTTATTACAAGGTAATGCATTTATATAGATTGTATGTGTTTAGAAAATTATTATTTTTTATAATTTAGTTTTATTTAAAAATAAATACATGAATATTTTATTATTTTTACATATAATAAATCAATTGTATATATACATATTTAATTTAAAATTTATTTTTAAATAAATAAACCATATAGAAAAACATATTTATTATTAATTTCATTGAATTTAAAAAATTATGCAATTTATTTAACTTATAAAAGTGCAACAATAATATATATATATATATATACATACATAGGTATATATGTTTATATATAGACACGTGTGTGACAATAAAAAATATATATTTTTGCGTATATTCCAAGTTTATGTAAATATATATATGTGTGTGTGTGTGTGTGTGTGTGTGGGTGCCTGTGTGCGAGAGAAATATAAATGTGTACTTATGTGACTGAACTGTGTGTATGTGTGTGTGTGTGTATTAAAATTCTACATATACATTAAATATAAATGTATTTTTTATATAAATATATTATTATCCTTAAATATAGTATATAAATTAATTTACAAAAAAACTTATTTCAATATATATATATTATTTATATGTGTGTGTGTGTTGATAAAAAAATATGTATATATATATTCAATTATATGTGAATAATATTAATATATAATATATTATAGTAAATTTATGTATATATATCATACACACATGAACACTCACTCAATCATATATTTTATAAATCTATTTAAAATAATTATATATGTTTATATGAATAATAAATAGGTGTGTAAATATATATTTATAAATAAATATATGTATAAAAAAATTATGAGTATATATATATATATAAATATATGAATAAAAAACTAAATGTAAATATTTATATATATTTATAAATATAAATATCATAAAATATCAAATAAATTGAAGCATTGTAGTGGTAATGGTGTCATATTAATTAGAAGATGTCCTGAGATCAAATTTGGGTGAGTACGGGTTACTCAGTCCTCATAGCATTGGGGAAGGGGTAAATATTTCTAAGAAATGGGTGTTCTCAGGAGCATTGATATGGGGGGATCTATTAATAAGGAAAGTGTGGGGTTATCAGTAGCTCTAGTTTGAAAAAATATATTTTTTTTCAAAATTATAATAGTGTTTTGAAAAATATCTGATAAAGGACCATTTTATTAGAACGTAAAAAGGTGCTAATAAAGAGGTATTTTACCATATAATTCAATGTACTGATACTCTACGCACTGTTAAAATATGACCTTTATCAGTATTAATAAAAAATACTTATTAAGTGTTCCTTTATGAGTGCTTTTTACAATTGATGATAATGGTTGTATTTTAACAGCGCCTAGAATATCAATTCTTTGAATACGCAGATAAAGCTTCTTTCTAGTGATGTTAAAAGCCACTTCGATAGTTGTCAGTATTCAATAAGAGGGATATGTAATAAATGGATTTTGAAGATTTTTTAAAAGGGAGGATCAAATATAAAGATGTAGATGAAGAATCGAGTGAGTTTGATACTGAGTATGGTGAAGAGGACATCAAAACAATCATTTCTCCTCTTTATAAGAGATGAAAAATGTGAAATTGGAAATTAAAATGCCATCCTTCACTTAAATGATGGAATTGAAATGATAGGGTTCATTTTATTCCAACATTACCTATGTAGAATATTGATGATTATGATTTGTTAGAAAAATCTAATAATTTGTGGAGATAGAAGTGGAATAAAAATAAGAAAAAGGTTCCTAGAAAAAAGAATATTTTTTTGAGAAAAAGAGTCAAGGATGATTCACCATGTAATAATAAAAAAATTTATCTTGTTAATGTGAATACACATTTAAGGGATTCGAAAATAAAATTTTAAGAATATCTTGAGAAAACTAAACCACACAATAATGAATGAAATTTGTTTAGGAGAATACTTATTAAGAATGGAAAGAATATAAAAATGAGGAGACATTCCAGAATGATATTAGATAAAAAAGTAAAATTTTATGATCTTGAAAGGAAGTTGAAAAATAATGATGAAATATCAATTGGATAAGAAAATATTTCATGGAAGAAACAAAACATATTTATGAATGTAAAAAGAATATATTGAATCTAGTTTTATTCAATTATAAAGTGAATGATCTTAATGAAATATTGGACAAGAAAGAGGAATATGTTTCTAAAAGAAGATACATTTTTCTTGCATTAAAAATTGATTTAGGGGAGATTAGAGAATACTGCACCAAATCATTTGAGGTTAATGGTGAATATTCTCATGATAGTGAAACTTTGGGTCCATAGAAGAAGGTTGATTATATCCCCAATATGCCATAATGTATAACTTTTTTTACTAACAATAAAGTATCGAATGAAAAGTTTTAATCATATAGGGATATGAATATTTGTGAAAAATTATCTTCCATAATGAAAAAGTGGAATAGATAAGTATGATTTACCATTGAGAAAAAAACATTCATTTTTTCTAAAGAGATAACTATAAAAGGAATCATATTAGAACTAAAATCAGTTTGAAAGATCAATATTTTGATATCACTATTGGTACTATAGTGTATTCAGTTGAAAATCATTCTCTTTCAAGTGTAATATGTTTTTACATGGAGATGTATCAGTTAAGGGGGAGATATAACGTTTAGATAAGAACAATATTTTCAAGAATGAGTTATGAAAATTATTAGAATGTTAAAAAGACAAAAAAAAAATTAAAGATTAATGTTAGTCATATGAGAAGATTTAGAAAATCGATCATGGAAATATGATCAAGAAATATTGGAAAGAAAAAAAAATATTAATGAAGGAAAGAAGCTCATGAAAGATATGAAAAGAAAGAAAGAAAGATTATTTATTTAAATAGATCATGTGGACATGGATAGAAATATGGATTGATAAAAAAAGTTCTATTGTCAAAAAAGCTAATAAAAGGGCTTCATAATTTAGAACCCAGATGATAACAAGTTTTTAGTATATGGTGGTTTAATGATTCAAATGATGTGATATAGGTGTCATAAATATGGAATGGTACTAAAATATATATGAACATATTATAAACCTAATAGGAATTCATGAATAAAATATCAATAATAAAAGGTAAAAACATGTTATGAAACATTAATATAAGATGAAAACACCATCCAATGATTCAAAAGATGAGAAAAATCAATTACCAAATATATTAAAGAAGATCATAATAAATAAATAACATCCCATGATAAATATAAGAAGAGTAGTAAGAAGTATATACTGAGAAAATGTTCTCAGCATGAATAAGTCTTCTAAGGATATTGAAGTTCTTACTTATTCCCAATATACTTATTTATTTGAATTTAATTACAAGGAATTGAAAGAGAAGAAGTAGAAAATCTAGTCATGTGTTGTATGATTTTTACAGAATAAAAATATATCCATCATGGAAAATTAATATCTCTAATATAAGGATTTCAATTATACTCTTATGGGGTATCAAAGTAGAAGTTGAGGTATGAGCATCACACTTTTCTTAAATAATAATTGATAATTGTTGAGAAATATAAGATAGATGGGGAGTTCTTTTCTATAATTGGATTGTTTTGATATTTTGTTAAGATGGTGGTACGTTATATATTAACAGATATTCTCATATTTCCCCTTATATTAAGAAGATAGAATGAGCTACGTGAAATTTTTTCATAGAAGAACTATTATCGATAACATTGATCACCTTAATTAAACACTCTTCTCTTCTATAATGGGTTCTTCCATATAGATATTGTTTTTTCTAGTAAAAGGCCCTTTCACAAGAAATTAATGATATACTATTTGTTTCTCAATTAAAGTAATCATGATTCTGGAAATCCCTTCTTCTTGTATGGATTAATGTGAATATATATGGTGGTTAAAATGGAAACCCAAGTACATGAGGTTATGGAGCAGTCTAATGTAACCATAATGTGAAGATTCTTGGATACTTTTCTTGTTCTTGTGGTATTTTATATTCATTATAATATCTTATGTTTAGTGTTATCAATGCGGTCAATTTTATATGAAAAAATGGTTGGAGAAACATATTTCTTGAAAGGGATTCAACTTCCATTGTGCAGGTACTCTGGAATGGTGTGACGCATCTTTCATAGCCTATTACAACTCGATTGATAGACTGCTTTCTCTTTTATTGAGGGATCAACCGTACTATCACTCATTAATTTTGTGGGGTGAAATCGTTTGCGGTCAGGATTGAGATAAAAAGACTCAACTTTGATGTCACTTTGATAGATGATGTTCCTATATAATTTCTTTCTTTTTCTAAAAATATTGTTCAAAATTCCCTCTTTTCCACTTTTATAATGTTTATTATTAAATTAATGTGACTTGTTATTTTAGACTAGGGATTTATCATTCTATAATGATAAAATAGGGTATAATGTAATGTGAAAACATTATATGGGAAGAAATTATTGAGCACACATATTGACTTTAAAGATGCTTGATGTTTTATGGGAATATTGGAAACAAACAAAAGGGAGATATTCTTATTCGAAAGTGTGTTTCATAGAATTTTTTGTCAATATTTCAATATTTGTTTGTAGATAAACTTATGAATCAAATAGAAGTTTGAGAGAATTGTTTTTGAAAATTTTGAATAAAAATAACAAAGTCAGATGATTTTATGATGACCCAGAAGTTCAAAAAATCTTGAATATTAAAAGGTTTTCATGATAACTGAAGAGTTTATAAAAAGTGGAAAAGTTGGATTCTAGGAAAATTTTGAGATGTTGTTTCAAAAGTTCAAGATATTTTGTGATGAAGTTATATTAAGTCATTGGATATTCAACTATAAAGGTTACTGATATGAGAGTAATAGAATTTTCTTACTAGAAAGAGACATGTTATACAAAATTGAGATTTGAAAAAAATAATGTTACAAATAGTACAATATATAACTTTATTTTTTTCAATGGTTGAGTTATAAAATTTAGATATAGGACGACCATAAATATCTTTATTAATTCCATCAGAAATGACTTTATTAATTCAATAGGATAAAGGAATGTTATGAAGAATCTTCCTAAAAAATTACATATGATGTTATCAGATATAGACTTTCAATGTCATAAATGGATAAATAAGAAGTATAACTAGATAGATAAATGATGGACAAAGTTTGAGATGACATTGAGTTGTATGAGATAGAGAAGAGTACCAGTCAGAGAGATTTGAGATCAAAAAATTTCTAATGAATATATTATCAATGATATAATTATATAGATAATAACCAAAAAGAGAAGTTTGATGTTCTTCAGAACACAAATATTGAAAATCTCATCAGATGGAGAATTCCAAAAGTCATATGGAAAATCTATGATGATCCCATTGGATAGGGGTTTCCTAAAAGTGTTTAACCGAATAAATGTTCATGGGATAGAGAATAGATTTTGGGATTACATCACATAAAGGAGGAAGATAGTGTTCCATACAGGTTCCTTCAGGCAAAGGAGATATTATAAACACATTTTTGATAAAGCTACGTAATTATTTTACAAACAGTATAAATTCATTCATAAGGAGACGTCAAGATATTATTTCAAATTCTAAAATCCATTTGATATTTAATTGTGTTTTAATATATATTTGAGGTCGATGATTGGAGGAATCATTGATAACAAAAGTTTACTTTGAAGGTTATATAATAGTAAAGGATGTCTAACAAAGATTATATGAGATGGGAAATTCAATTTCAAATTTTGAGATCCCGCGCTTTCTCCTTGAATTTTAGAGGAAGAATAACTAATTAAATGGGAAAATGGGCATTAAAAATGGATAATACTTCTATAAAATGAGACGAAGTGTTAATGATTTTTTGAGTGTACAATGTGAGTTTCTATATAAAATCGTGCATAGTTGATTAAGATAGTATCACATGGAAGAGAAAAAGAAAATGATCTAGTCAAACGTGAAATAAAAAAATATGGTTAATTGGACCGAGTCACACTAATAGAGGAGTGTTATACTAAGGTTAACTATAAGGAGTGAATAAAATAGAGTACACCCAACAAAATAGAAACAGATATAGCATATCAAATGAGCTATACCAGATTAATGTTTGGTATGTATGATTTTTGAACAATATTCTGGAAGGTTGAGTTTGATTCTATCTTAGTATTTCATTTACCATTATGAAATTTAGAGACTAAAAAACTCTTAAAATATTCCCTGATAATTTTGAATTAGTTATACATAGTCCAAAGTGATATAAATTTATTTTGGAGAAAGAATATATATAGAAGGATATATTTCCACATTAGATCAAAAAATAAAAATAAAGAGTTTGTAGTTGTGGTCACAAACCATTTTCTAAAGAATTTTATAATTATGGTTTATAACTAGTCATGAAAGAAGAGGATACAAGAAGGAAATTTTGGTGGTATAACTAACTATAATAGAAGAGTTGATAATTGGGGGTATAAGATAAGGGCTATCTTGAGGAATGATTAATTGGTTGTACAACTTGTTAGAGCCCATGCCTTTTTATCCTAAAATAAGTTTGTAAAAGAATCCATATTGGGGAGGATAACCAACATGGAAAGGAGTAGGACCTTTTACCAAACATTATGATTATTTTTATTTTATCTATATTTATATTTACTACATTAAATGTGTTTTTTATAGATATAATTGATTTTATAAAAAATATAACAAATTTAATAGTCAAGTCCTAAGATAAAAACACATAAAATAAATAGATCGTTGATTTACAAATCCCCATATCTATGATCTCACACCAATATGTGAACTTTAGTGTTTTCATTAGTCTTGAGAAAACCATAACATGGATTTTTTAGACCGTTTTTACGTTAAAGAATTCAATCTATTTTTTTTATGAGATCACAACAATCTGAGATCACTCCCTATATTATGTCCCCTAGAAGATGTTTCTAATGACAATGATATCTTTCAAAATTGATTATTTATTAATTTGAAGATTAAAATATGTCAGATTGACATAAAATATATTTATAAAAATAACTAATAATGTAAATATTTTTGTTAATATTTTTTATCAATTAAAGGATTTTACTTTGGTTTTGACCACTAGATCCACATTCCAAGGTTTAAAAATACTGAAATGTGTTTTTTCCATCCTAAGAAAAATGAAACCCAAATTAAAATGAATTAATTTAATATATATAAAAAATACATATAATTTTTATATCTTATGATTTAATGGAAGTATTTGGTTGTTTTCATAGTTTTTATCCCCTGACAAGTGTTACATTAATATCCTTTTAAATTTCTTATTTAGTTATTACAAGCACACGACATGTCAGAATGATTTTTTTTCTACTCGTAAATGTTAAAATAAATCAAATATTTTTTTCATGTTATTTGACATAAATATGAGGTTAGTTTATATGGGATTGACCATTATAGACACTATTAGATTTTTAAAACACTAAAAGTGTGTTTTTGGTCATTTTTAGAAAACTAGAACTTAGATTGTTGTGGTGTGCATTCTAATATTTTTAGAATTACTAATCGGTTTATTTCTAATTATTTCTTAGAAATATAAATTAGTATTTTTTTCTTCTGACCCACTAAATCAAGTTTTTAATGCTTTGAAATCATTTATAATTTCTTATATAGTCAATCTGATCACACAACATGTCAGATTAACAAGTCTTCTACCAATAGACTTCAAGAATAATTCAAATGTAGTTTCTAATGATTTCTCATCAATTTGAGGGATTATTCTATGGGTTTTACTATTCCACATAGTATAGTTTAAAAACACTAAAAATATGGTTTTTGTATTCCTAGGAAAAATGAAAATTATTTTGACATGCGTTCGGTTACTATATTAGACAAAGCAATCTATAGTTGTTTTTCTATGGTTTCATAGAAATTTGGGGAGTTTTATCGGTTTTGACCATATAACTCATGATTTTAAAGATGTCAGTATCTTTTAAAATGACTTATATACTCATTTTAGGAATACTATAAGTTATATTGACACGTCATCTATTCATACACATCAAAAATCATCCTAAAAAGTTGTACTATTTTTTTATCTGCGGTCATTTGTTTTGCATTTCACCACTAAATAATCATTTAAATGTTTAAAAACAATAAAATTTATTTTTATATCATATTGAGAAATCATCAAGTTGGATTCATGTGAAACACGAACCCACATTTCAGAAGTTAATCTATGGTTTTTATCTTATGATTTCATCGAAACTTGAAGTAGTTTTCTTGGTTACGACACCCTGAAGCATGTTTTTAAAAACATTGAAATATTATAAAAAATTATTTTTAATTTTTGTAGAAACAAATGTTATATATAACTTAAATATGCCATTATACATCAAAAATATTTCAAATAGTTATCATAGGATTTCACATCAATATGAGGTTGTTCGCTGTGGTTTTGACTATTATATGAAAATTTTATCATTTTAAAACACCGAAATTAATTTTTTATAATCGTAAAAATTCATTAACTAGGATTGACATAGAATAAGTTATTATATTTGAAAAATATAAATTATTATTTTACACTTATTTCAGAGTAATATGAGATCAAATTCATAGTTTGTACACCCTGGTGAATGTTTTTAAAGACTATTATCTTTAAAATAATTAACTATTTCCTTCATACCATACCTCATCTTTAAATTAAATATTACAATACAAGTCAAAAGAATTTAAAGATATTTATCCTATGATTTCATGTCAGTTTGTGGTAATATTCTATGGTTTTGATCAGTATATGTTTTTGATAGGTTTAAGACTGTAAAAATTCATTTTTAGTTATTCTGAGAAAACCTCAATGTGGAATGATGTCAATTAAGTTAATACATGTTAACATAAATATAATGTTTTTGGTACATAATTTCATGATAATTAGTGTTCATTTTATTGGACTTTTCCCCATGATCTATGATTTTAAAGACTTTCATCTCTATATATTTTTTCTGTTCTATCATTTTTAGAACACTAAATAACAGATTGATTTATAGTAAACTTTTAATTATCCCAAATAATTAAATGATATATTTCCTTTGATTTCATGACATTATAATGTATTTTTATATGGTTTTTATAGTTATGTGAATGTTTTAGATTTATTATATACAAAAATACATTTTTAGTCATCCTATGAAAATCATAACTCTGATTGATGTGACTTCATCCTCTACACTCTAAAATAAATATCTGATTTATGTTCCATGATTTAAATTCAATATAAAATCATATTCATCTTTTTTACCTTTAAAACATGTTTTCTAAAAAATTTATATCATTAAAAAGTGAATATTAAGTCATTTTTAGCACACATCATGTCAGATTGTCATTCTGTTTACTTGTAAACATCATGAATGATTAAAATGATTTTTCTTATGATTTAAAATCAATTATTTTTATTTTTATTTGGTTTTGACATATACACGATCATTTTAGAGTTTTAAACCATAAAAATGTGTTTTTGGTAATCTTGAGAAATTAAAAAGTTATAATTATATGGATTCAATTTCTACATTTTAAAAATCAATCTATGATTGTCATCCATTAATTTAATATAAATTAATGGTTATATACATATTTTTGACCCATTATTTCTTTTTTAATTACTTTGATATGATTTAAAATTATTTATTTAGTCTTTCTAAGAACACCAAATGTCAAATTGATGTAATGCCTAATCAGACATCTCAAAAATAAATAAAAGATAGTTTTCCTAATAATTAACATCAATTTGTTTTTGTTTTTAATATTTTTTTGATTACATGCAGGTTTGAGCGTTTTAAAACACACAAAATGTATTTTTTTTCTATCCTGAGACATCTGTATTTCATATTGATGTCATATTCATTTTTACATTACACTAAACAATTATAGATATTTTATTCTAATTTAATGGTTTTTTTTGTTTCTAACACCTCCCGTATGTGTCTATATACTTTAATATCTTTCAAAATTTATTCTTTAGTCATTTTGAACACACCAAACATAGGATTGGCATGTCTTCTACTCGTACCGAAAAAAAAAAGTTAAAAGTGATTTTCCCTATGATTTAACATTAATTAAATGTCATTTTGTATATTCGCTGATATTTTACAAATAATATTTAGTTTTAAAACATAAAGATGTATATAGAATCATCTCAAGAAAACCTCAACTCCTATTTATGTGGTGATGGTTCATAAATTTCAAGAATCAACCAACAGTTGTTTTCGAACGATTTAATGGAAATATGTGATCATTTGTTTGGTTTTAAACCCTTGATTATTGTTTCCAATTACTTTAACATCTTTTAAAATTTCTTATTTATTCATTCGATTAACACTTCACATTATACTGGCATACCATTTTCTCAACATTTCACAAATAATTCATTGATAATTTTCCTCTAATTACAATTCAATATAAGGTCTTTTTCGTTTATTTTCAAAATTAAATACCCACTATAGATTTTTTATATCCATAAAATGTGTTTTCATTCATTATTGTGATATGATTTCATAAATATATGAGGTTATTTGTTGGGTTTTAACTCATTTTCATATGTTTTTAAAGAATTAGATATCCTTAAAACTTATTATTTAATTATTTTAATGATTTTATAAATTAGATTGATTTTTCAACCCATAAATATTTCTAGAACCATTTTTCCAATGATTTTACAACAATTCAAGGTCGTGTGTTATTTTTTTGACACTTACAGTCTCATTTTAGAGTTTTAAAACAAAAAAAATGTGTTTTCAGTATCCCTTAGCTAACAGTAAGTCATTTTTATGTGGGGTCAGTTACTCTTTTTCTTAAACAAAGATAATGTTTTCCCTTATATTTCACAGAAATAAGAAATTATTTTCATAGTTTTTACCCCATGACGCATGTTTTAATAACTTTGATATGTTTAAAACTAATTATTTAGAAATTATTATCCCATCACACATTAAATTCATGTTCTGAAAACTCTTACACATCATAAATAATTCAAAGCCTATTTTTATAGGAATTCATGTTCATATTAAGTAATCTTCTTGGTTTTTACCGTATAACATATGTTTTTAAGAACTTTTTTATATATGAAACTACTTATTTATTAATTCCAAGACTACCATATTTTAGATTAATGTAAGTTATAACTTTACGCATCCAAAAAAATATAATATAGCTAACATATGATTCCCTATTAATATAAGGCTTTATTATATGGTTTTGATTATTATAGACTTGTTTTAGAGTTTTATAACATTAAATTAATTTTCAAACAACTTAAGAAAAATCAAAATCATATTGTAGTGGATTCAATTTTTTTATTTAAAATATAAATATGTGGTATAGATATTCTAATTTCACATCAATTAAGGGATATTATATCTGTTTTCACCCCCTCATACATGTTTCTAGAAACTATTATATCTTTAAAAACTATTTATTCTATTATTTAAAGCACACCACATGTCAGATTGATGTTTTGTTACTCATACAAATCATAAATAATTCAATGATCATTTTAACATGATTCATTGAATATAAATGGTTGTTTTATAGGTATTGACCATCCCACACATCATTTAGATTTTCAATACAATACAAATATATTTTTTTCATCTTGAGGAAAGAAAAAAAGGAATTTTTGTAGCATGAATTCCTTAATTTCAAAAATCAATTAGTGAATGTTTTATTATGATTTTAGTGAAATATAGGGTCACTTTAATAGTTTTCATAAATTGATGATTGTTTTGAAGGACTTTAATATCTTAAAAAGTTTTTATTTAGTCACTCTGATCACAACACTAATCGGATAAATGTTTTTTATAATAATACACCAAAAAAATCAAAGAAAATTTTATAATGATTTCATGTTAATTTGATGTAGTTTTATTTTGGTTTGCCTATCACATGCACATTTCAGTGTTTTAAAACACTAAAATTGTGTTTTTAGTCATATTGAGATAAAATTAAGTCATATTAATTTAGATTCAGTTATTATATTTAAAAAATCATATTTATGTTAATTTAATGTGATTTCATGATAATTATAGGTTATTTTTTTGGTATTTACCCCCCAACGCAAAATTATAAAAACATTAATATCTTTAGAAATGATTTATTTTGTAACTCCAACAACATCACATGTTTAATTGATGTAGAATACACTCAAACACATGAAATATATTTCAAAAATAGGTTTTATACGATTCCATGTCAATTCGAGGTTGTTTTCTTTGGTGCCGACCTCTAAATGCATGTTATAGAATTTTAAAACACTACAAATTTGTTTTTTGTCATCATTAGGAAAAATAAACATGGATTGAAGCTAAATAAATTCCTATGTTTTACAAATTAATCATTAGTTATTGTCATGTTAATTCACTGCAATCTGAGGACATTTGATTGGTTTGGACCCCCTAAGGAATGTTTTTGAAGACTAAGATATTTTTTGAAAAATTATTATTTTTTAATTAAAATCACATTACCTGTGTGATTTATGTTCCATGAATTTGAAAATATAATAAATAATTTGATTATATTTAAACAATGATTTTTTTCCAATCAGAGGAAATTTTCTATGGTTTTGACCATTACATGCTTGCTTTAGTGTTTTAAAACACTAAAAATGTTTTCTGGATCATCCCAAGAAAACCAACAATCATTTTCATTTGGTTTTAGTTTCTACATTTAAAAAATTAATCTACGGTTGTTTACCTAATATTTTATGGCTATATAAGGTGTTTTTCTTGTTTTTGACCACCTCAAGCATGTTTTTAAAGACATTGAAATCTTTAAAACTGTATATTTAGTCATTGCTATGACATTGTGCATTGGAATGATTTGATTTCTTCTATTACAAGTCTTAAATAATTGAAACAAAATTTTCTAATGATTTCATGGGAATCTGAGGTTGGACCCCTAGACATGTATTTTTGAAGATTTTGATATCTTTTAAAATTTCTTTTTATTCATTCTGAGAATATGGAAAATAGGATTGACATGCCATCTCCTCTTAAAAATAAAATAAAATTCAAAAACAAATTTACTATGTTTTCATACAAATATCATATCTTTTTATATGGGTTTTACAATAAATCATATTTTTTAGAGATTAAAAAAACAAAAAAATTATTTTGCATTTTTCTCGCGAAAATTGAAACTCGGAATAATTTTGTGTCATTTCTTGCATTTCCTGAATAAACCTATAATTATTTTATAATGATTTCTCATCAATATCAGGTTATTTTATTGGGTTTTACCAATTTATGCACATTTTTAATGAAATTAATGTCTTTTAAAACTAATTATTTTTTAATTTTAACCATATCACTTTGTTAGATTTATATTATTCTACTCCTACATGCCAAAAAACATTATAGACAAATTACTTATGATTTTAAATCAATCTTAAGTCATTGTCTGTTGTTTTGATAGATTATCATATATTTTAGAGTTTTAAAACAATAAAATTTATTTTTTTCCGTCAAAATATAATTTCAATCATATTAATCAGGAATTACTCCATTAATTTAAAAAATAATTATACCATTTGTATTCTACGATTTAATGACATTCGAATGTTTTTTTCTTGGTTTTCACCCCATAACACGCATTTTTAAATACGTTAATATCTTTTAAATTTTATTATTTAGATATATTGGGTATGCCAAATGTCAGATTTATGTGTTTTTTTCTACTTGTATTTGTTAAGAATAATTCAAAGACCATTTTCTGATGATTTCATGACAATATAATGGCAGTTACTATAGTTTTGACCATTAAACGCATGTTTTAGAATATCAAAACACAAAAAAGTTCTCTTCAATCATCCCAAGAAAACCATAACTCAAATTAATTTGGATCCTATTAATACATATAAAAATTAATCAAAAGTCTTTTTATTATTATTTCGAAATAAATAAAGATCATTTTCTTGATTTTGACCAATTGATGCTCTTTTTTAATGAATATGATATCTTGAAAAATATTTATTTACTCATTTCAAGAACATTACAAGTTGAATTTTTATTTTATTTATTTGTACATATCACACATAATTAAAATAAAAATTTCAAATGATTTCATACCAATATGATATCATTTTATATGTTTTTTAACATTACATGCATGTTATAGAAATTTAAAATAGAAAAATATTTTTGTAGTCATACCGAGAAGCTGAAAATTTGATTGATATGTTTTCAGTTTCATCATTTCGAAAATCTATATAAAATAATTTTCCTATGATTTCATGAAAACTTGAGATCATTTTATTTGTTTTGACCCCCAAGGGAATGTTTTTCATGACTTTGAATTCTATAGAACCTTATTTTTAGTCATTTCAAGAACACCACATGTTAGGTTTATTTTTCATATACTCATAATGTTCATTAATAATTCAATGAAAATTTTTCTATGATTTTCCAACATTAAAGGGAAATCTACATGTTTTTTATCCTCTAATGTATGCTTTTAATTGCTTTCATATATTTTAAACTTATTATTTAGTACTTCTAAGCACCCCAGAATTTTTATTGAGGTTTCATCTACTACTAGAGGTAAAAAATAATTCAAATATACTTTTATTATAATTATATGTGAACTTGAGGTTTGTTTCAATGGTTCTAATCAAAACTCACATGTTTTAGAGTTTTAAAACACTAAAGATATATCTTTGGTCATCCCGTGAAAATCACAACTCGAATTAACATGCTTTCTCATCAAATATTTCAATAAAAACAAGATAAGGTTTATATTCATTGATTTAATGATAATATTATTTTGATTTCTCAGTTTTGACTCCCTAAATCATGTTTTTAAATGCTTTTATATATTTAAAAACACTTTATTTTTTTATTCCATGAACACTGCACATGAGATTGATGTGTTTTTTCTTATATACATTAAAAATTAATGAACATTAATTTTATATAATTTCATTCCAATATGAGGCCATTTTCATTTTTTTACATTTTATTTATATTTTATTATTTTAAAACACTTAAAATACATCTTCAATCATCCTCATCATACCAAAACTTAGATTGAAATAATACCAATTACCAAATTTCAAAAGTAAATAAATCGTCATTGTGCATTGAATTTATGATAATACAAGGTCATTTTCTTATCTTCAACCACTTGACATACGTTTTTAAAGAAGTTGATATCTTTTTAACTTCTAATTTAGTCATTCCAAGAACACCACATGTTAAATTGAGGTTACATATTCTTTTAAACATCATTAATAATTCAAATACATTTTTCCAATGATTTATCATTAATCCAAGGTCATTATATGTGGTTTTTTGCATCACATGAATGGTTTAGAGTTTTAAAACACTAAAAAGGTTTTTTTTACCATGATTAGAAACCCATAAATTATACCGATACAATATTATTTTCTAAATTTAAAAAATCATTTAGTGGTATTTTTTCTATGATTTCATGGAAGCCTTATGTTATTTTCATGGGTTTGAACCCCTCATACATGTTGTTAAGGAATTTTATATCTATAAAAACATTCAATTTAGTCATTTCATCAAAATTTCACATCAGATTTATGTTATTTCAATTCAAACTTGGCATAAATAATTCAATGATAAATTTTAAACGATTTTATATCAATATAAGTTCATTAACAATGGTTTTGACTATTAGACATATGTTTTAGAATTTTAAAACACTGAAAATGTGTTTTTGGTAATCATATGAAAACCTTGACTCGGATTCATGTGTTTCTTGTTATTTCTTTTCAATAATTAGTCTATGGTTATTCCTTGTATTTTACAATAATCAGAGGATGTTTTCATTATTTTAACCCCCAAACGCACATTTATAAAAAGTTTTATATCATCAAATCTATGTTTTTTGTAATTTAGATCACACCTCAGGTTATATTGATGTTATGTTATCTATTACACATAATAAATAATTTAAATATAGTTTTCCTTGATTTTAAATGAATTTTATGTCATTTTATTTATTTTAACCCTCAAACAAACATTTTTATAGACTTTGGTAGCTTAAAAATTTATTATTTAGAATCAATAAGTACAATGAATGTTGAATTCATCTACAATTTTCTCATACACAAAAAAGATATTTTAATAATGTTATCGACAATTTTACACCAATATGAGGTAATTCGATATGTTTTTTATTGTTACATGCTTGTTTTAGATCATTAAAAAACTAAAAATGTATTTTAAGTCATCTCTAAAAACATAATCACAAATTGAAATTGAGTTAGTTTAAACATTTCAAAAATTATATTATGGTTTTTCTTATGATTTCATTAGAATAAATTATTGGTTTTGATGTTATGACCCCTTGACACATGTTTTTAAAGACTTGTATCTTTAAAAATTGACTAATCAGTCATTCCAAGCAGATGAGACATCAGATTGATGTGTTTTATATTTCTATAGATCCTAAATAATAAAATAAAAAATTTCCTATTATTTCATGTCAATAAAAGTTTATTTTATATATTTTTAGCATTATATTCATGTTTTAGTGTTTTGAAACAATAAAAATATTGTTTTTCGTTTCAAGTAAAACATGACATAGATTGATGTGGAGTTTTGTCTTACATTTTTAAAATGACTATATGATCATATTCATATTATTTTATCGCGATCTAAATTCATTTTTTTTGTTTTGAAACTCTACTGCATGTTTTTGATGACTTTAATGCCATTAAAATAGTTTTTTCAGAAATTTTTAGCACACCACGCATCAGATTTATGTGAATTCTTCTCACACTTTCCAAAAATAATTAAAATATTTCTTTCCTTGTATTTCACATCAATTCATAGTTTTTTGGTATTTCATGAACATTACATGATTCTTTTAGAGTTTTAAAACAATAAAAAATTGATTTTTATTATCCCAAGAACACCAAAAATCATAACTCAAATTGATATGGATCCAATTTCAATATTTCAAAAAAATCGGTGGTCATTATCCTATGGTGTAATAGTAATCTAATGTCATATTCATATATTTTACCCCATGTCATATGTTTTTATAGATGTTAATATCTTTTAAAACTAATTATTTATTCATTCCAAGAAATTCACATTCGAATTGAAAAATATTTTTTTGAATTGGTGAAAATATTTTAAAGACATATTTTAATATTTTTATAACATTTTTGGTCATTCAATATTGTTTTCGACAATTAAAAGCCTGATTTATATATTAAAAACACTCAAATGTGGTTTTGATCATCTTGAAATAACCCTAACATGAATTTATATGTTGTTATTTCCCACATTTCACATATAATTGTATGATCGTTTTAGTATTATTCATGGAAATTATAGTTTATTTCTTTTTTTTTATCCCCTTATAAATATATATAAAGATGTAGATATATTAAAAACCACTTATGTAGTTATTCTAAGCACACTACACATCAGATTGATGTGCTGTTTACTCATAAGCATAGTAGATTATTAAAATTAATTTTCCCAATATTTCACATCAATATGTGGAGTTATTCTATGTTTTTACCCACTGATGCATTTTTTTTAAAACATTTATATCTTGAAAACTGCCTATATTGTCATTCTGAGTTCATCATACATCATATTGATTTTAAATCTACACTTACATGTAAACAATAATTCAAAGACAATTTTTCTATGAATTTATGTCAATTCGAGGTTATTTTCAATAGGTTGCAAAGTTACATGCACATTTTAGTGTATTAAAACATTAAAAATGCGTTTTTGGTCATACTATGAAAACTGAAACTTGAGTCGACATGGATTTATTACCAATATTTTAAAAATAAATCTAAGAGTTTATTTCTTATGATTTCATGATAATCCAGGGTTTTTTTTCTCAATTATGGTCTCTTGATGCATATTTTTAAAGGATTTCATATTTTCAAAGTAGAATATTCACTCATTCCTAGAATACTACATTTTAGATTGATGTATCATCTACTCTTTGAAATCAAAATAATTCAATGATCATTTTTCTTATATATCATAACAATACAAGGTTTTTTTCTAGGATTTTCCCTTTACATACACGTTTGGGAGTTTTAAAAAATTAAAAATACATTTCAATTTAGTTGTACTATGAAAAACATAAATTGGATTGAAGAGAAGTTAGTTCTTTTATTTAAAAAATTAATCATTGATCATTATCCTATGAATTCATGATAATTCGAGGATATTTCCTCAGTTTTGACCCTATGATGCATGTTTTTACTAACGTTAACACTTTAAAACAACTTATTTTATCATTTAGAGAACACCAAACTTTATATTAATTTTTATTCTTCTCAAAAAAATTAAAAAAAATTCAAATATAATGTACCCATGATTGAAAATAAATTTATTTTCTTTTCCTTTGTTTTTGAACATTACACCCACATTTTAGAATCTCAAGACATTTGAATTCTGTTTTAGTCTTCATAAGAAAAATATAACTTATATTTACATTGTTCCGAATCTTATATTACAAAATTGAACCAATATCCATTTTGATATGATTAATAGCAATCTGAAGAAAATTTACGTTGTTTTGACACACTAGTGAATGGTTTTAATGACTTCGAGAACTTTAAAAATTATTTATTTACACATTATAATAAGTTTGCATGACGCATTAATGTTTTATTAGTTAAAAAAATGTCAACACTAATTCAAATATTTTATCCCTACAATTTAACATCAATTAAATGTAATTTTAAATGGTTTTGACCACTACAACCATGTTGTAGTGTATTAAAACATTAAAAATGTGTTTTTGGTCATCCAATGCAAACCAAAAATGAAATTTTGGTTGTGTCAATGATTTCATTTAAATAAGACATATTCAGTTGTTATCTTATGATTTAATGTCAATATGAGGTCATTTTCATGGTTTTGACCTCATAAAACATGTTTTTATAGAGTTTGACATATTTAAAACTACTTATTTAGTCATTTTGAGCACACTAGATGTTGGATTGAAATTCAATATACTCAAATATTTCATTAAAATTTCAAATAAAATAATCATATTATTTCACATTAATATGAGGTCTTCATCTAGGTTTTTACACCTGACACATGTTTTTAACGATTTTGATATCTTAAAAACTACTAATTTAGTCATTCTGAGCACAAAATATATCTTATTTAATTTTCATCTACTCATAAATCTCATAACTAATTCAAATATGGTTTCCCTATCATTTAATGTCAATTATAGTGTATTTTCTATGTTTTTTACAATCACATGGTTGTTTTGGCATTTTAAAATGATAAAAATTTATTTACAATCACCCCAACAAAATGAAAAGTCTAATTGATTTGGTTTCATATCCTTTATTTAAAAAATAAATCTATCATTTCTTCAATATTATTTCATGGGAATCAAAATAAATTTTATTGGTTTCCCCCCCGACACATGTTTTTACTGTCTTTCATATCTTTATAAACTAATTATTCTGTCATTGTGAGCACACCATTTATTAGATTGAAATGTCATTAACACATAAATATTTAAAATAATTTAACCATTATATTCCTATGATTTCATGATAATCAGATATTGTATTATTGGTTTTATAGTTAGCGACTTGTTTTTCATTTTTAGAACACTAAAAAAACATTATATGGAATCCTAAAAAAATAACTTATCTTAATGTTATACCAATTTTAAAATTTTTCAAATCCATCATTTTGAATTTTATTATGATTTCATAGAAAATAAATATCAATTTCTTGGTTTTGACCCTCTTATGCTTATTTTTAATGTCTTTGATATCTTTAAAACTACTTATTTACTCATTCTAAGCACACTGCATATGATATTGATTTTCTTTCTACATATTAATTTCAAAAAATAATTTATAAAATATTTTTCTATGATTTATAATCAATGTTAGGATGTTCTCCATTGCTTTTGAATGTTACACACAAATATTAGTTTTTTAAGTCCTTAAAATGTGTTTCTTGTCTTCTAATGAAAACCAAAAAACCGAATGATGTAGTTCCAGAACCTAAATTTCACATATAAATCAATTTTTATTTTCCTATGATTTAATAAAATCCAAGATCATTTTCTTGGTGTTTACACACTTTCACATGGTTTTAAATACTTTTATATCCTTTAAAACAACTTATTTATTAATTCCAAGCACATCACACATCATACTAAATAGAAATCTAATATGACATGTCAGAAATAGTTTACTGGACTTTTTATGGTTATTTTACATCAATTTTCAGTAATTTAAAATGCTTTCAACAATTACTCAAATGTTTTAGGAGTTTAAAACACTAAAAACCAATTCTACATCATTCCGATAAAAAAAATATTATATTGTCGTGGTTTTAGTTTCTACATTTCAAAAATAAATCTATGATTATTGTCCTATTATTTAAAAAAATGAAAGATTTTTTTCTTGGATTTGACCACCTAACACATGCTTTTAAATAAATTGATTTCTTTAAAAATCTTATTTTTTTAATTCTAGGAAAACCGCACATTAGACTGTAATTCCATCTACACAAACACATCATAAATAATTCAAAGTTATTTTCCCAATGATTTCACATAAATCGGAGATCATCTTCTTGGAATTGACTCAAAAAGGCATAATTTAAATACATTGAAATATTTAAAACTTCTTATTTAGTGATTTCAAGCACAATACACATCAAATTGGCATTTCTTCTACTCATACACATAAAAACAATTGAATATTTGTTTTTCTATGATTTTAAATATATATGAGGGTTTTTCTATATTTTTTAACATTACATGTATAATTTATATTTTTAAAACATTTATAAAGAGTCCTAGGTCAACCAGAGAAAACTATAACTTATGTTTTCTGGTGACTATTTTTATTTTTCGTAAATGAATTTATGCTTTTTTTACCTACAATTTAACAAAAATATGATGTCAATTTCTTGGTTTTGACATATTGACACGCATTTTTATAGTCATCCATTTCATTAAAAACATTATATTTAGTCATTAAAATCACACCACATATCTGATTGAGGTTTAGTCTACATATACACATAATAAAATCAAATATCATTTTCTTATTATTTCATTCTAATCCAAGGTTCATTTCTAGGTTTCTTCTATTATATGCATGTTTTATAGTATTAAAACACAAAAAAGAAACTTTTTTCATCTATATAAAACCGTGAATATAATTAACATGAATTCAGTTCACAACTTTTTCCAAATCAATAAATTTTATTTTCCTATAATTTCATGGTAAAAGGAGGTTGTTTTTTCTGTTTTGACCTTCTGATGCATGTTTTTAAATACTATGATCTCTTTAAAACTCTCTATTTAGTTATTTTTAGAACACTACATGTAGTATTGGTGTGATGTTTATTCATAAAAAAAATAAATAATTCATAAAAACATTCATATTACTTTATATCAATATGAGGCTATTTCCAATAGATTTGACTATTTCACCCATGTTTTAGAGTTTTGAAATAGTAAAAATGTGTTTTTATTCATCTTAAGGAAAAGGCAACTTTGATTTATTTAGATATAATTTGAAAATTTTAAAAATAAATCAATGTTCAGTTTCCTATTATTTCATGATAATTCATTTCCATTTCAGGATTTTAACACCTTTACATGAATTTTTTAAGACATTGATATCATTAAAAACTACTTATATAGTAATTTAAATATCATCACATTTTAAACTCACATGATATCTATTAATATATTTAATAAATAAGTCAAATACTATATTTATTGGATTTCACATCAATGTGGGGTTTCTTTCTATGGTTTTGACAATTATAGGCATGTTTTATAGTTTTAAAACTTTAAAAAGGTGTTTTTAATCATCCCAGGAAAACTGAAAATTGGATTGACATGGAGATTATTCCTATATTTTAAAAAATAATTATACTGATGTTTATCTATGATTTCATAGAAATAAAAGGTTGTTTGATTTTTTTAGACCCCTTGAAACAATTTTTATAGAATTTCATATCATTAAAATTGATTATTTTACAATTTAAATAAAACCACATGTCATATTGGCATGTTGTCTACTTGTACACATCATAAATAAATCAAAAATATTTTTCAATCATCATGAAAAAAATATAACACATATTTATGTGTTTTCTATTCTTATATTTCATAAATAAATAAGGTGTGTTTTCACTAATATTCCATGGGACTAAGATGTAGTTTTCTTGGTTTTTGACCCCATAACAATTTTTAAAAAAGTATTGATTTCATTAAAACTAATCATTTAGTAATTCTAAAAACATCTCAAATCAGATTAATATGACATCTATTCATGAAAGTCATAAATACTTCAATAATTATTTTGTTATTATTTATTGTTAATTGATGGTTTGTTTATATGTTTTTACTATTACATGCTCATTTTAGAGTGTTAAAACATGAGAAATGTGTTTTTAATCTTATAGGGGAAATTGAAACATTGAGTGACAAGATGTCAACTCCAACATTTAAAAAATTAATCTACATTTGTTTGCTAATATTTTCTTCCAATATGAGGTTTATTTCTTTGTTTATACCTTGGACACTTTTTTTATTAATGTAATGTCATTTAAATTTCATTTTCGGTCATTATAAGCATAGTAGACATTCGATTGATGTGTCTTCTATGTGTAAATGTTACAAATAATTTAACACCCATTTTCCTATGATCCCATGTCAATTAATTATTGTTTTATAGGTTTTTAACATTACATCCATGTTTTATTGTTTTAAAACACAAATCCAGCTTACTATGCATAGACACTAATGAAATTGAATTTCCCGTTACATATAACTATATTGATGACTATGTTTTTTTGTTGTTTTAAATTTAGCAATATTATATATTAAATTCATAACCAACATAATAAAATCATTTTTTCTTTATTTTGAATGTTTATTGAAGACAAATTTCTATAAAATCATTATGAAATATGTAATTATTTTTATTATAACAATATTATTCTATGTTAAAATAAATTTAAATAATTTCATAAACATGTCAATATATACTTTATGAAATAACTAAATTTTATTTTCTAATAATATTATAGATTTTAAACATACTGTACTGCATATCTCAAAAGAGATTACATATTGAAACATTATTTCATGTATAAGTGTATTAAATAACATTTTATGACAGACAATCATTAGATATAACTATCACATATTGTATGAATTATAATTGTATACATTGTGTATTTAGTAGTATTATATATAGCATATGTCATAGAGTATGTAGTTTATAAATTTTTTATGTTGTTTATACATTGACTATGATGTAACGGAGTATGAAATATAAATTTATAAATAATTTATACAATAGAAGTTATGATATGTACGAAATATCAATGTATTTAAAACAATCATTGGATATTTCTATTGCATATAATATGTCGTTACAATATAAAATTTTAGATTATGATAAATAAATATTCATATTTAGTAAAGGCATATTGTATAAAATAGTGTTTAAATGTAGAATAATAATAAAATACATATTGAATTTTCAACATATTCATATTACATATTTAGTTCGTCTATGATGCATATTGCAACAAATAAATATTTCATATCACATATTTATTATGTTGATATAGAGTATATCCCTACTGAATAAATACTTATTAGTATAAAAAATTATATAGTACAGGTTAATTTGAGGATTAATTATAAAATGATAATAATTATATGGGGAAGAACATACTTTTGAGAATTTTAATGCTTACTAGGCCCTAATAATATTAAATTCAAACAAATAAAATAGGATAACAAATAATTTATTTGAACACAAAAATTTATTCAAAAAATAAATTATATATTAATTGGTAAATACATAGATTGATACAGATACACAATAATATATTTTAAAAATACAATGTCATTCAAAAAATAATTAAATATTATTTTGAAAACTAATAATGTAATTTGATACCTTTAAGAAGGTGGAAATGGTGCCTAGTGAAATTAACTTATTAGGTACCTCAAAGAAAACAATATTCTTATGTAATACAAATAATTTAGTTTAATATAAAATATAATGTTTAAAATATAACTTCAATTTTTTATTTGGTTAGGGATATATCAATTCTCAAGGTTTTTTAGAGTTAAATAATAATAATAATATAAACATTCCCTAGAAATGATCATGGAAAATATTTTCTATAAAAAATTATTCAATCACCTATCATCACCATTTCATCCTTGTTTCTTATCAAATTTCATTTGAATGAACTATATAGACAAATAAAACTTATCATGTTTTGTTCACTAAGAAAATATATAAATAAATTATACAATGATATGAAAATAGTTCACTAAATATTGTATATTTGATATGAAAATAATATAAAAAACACTATCTCTTTTTTTTTGTTAAATATATTTAAAATTCTATATCATTTTCATAATATTATTTCAAAAAAAATAATTATTCTGATTTTTTAATGTATAAAATTAATAGAACAAGTAATTCTAGATCAAAAGATAAATAATGTACGTGATTTTATATTTTAAATAGAAAACACAAGTCCATAGATTCGTATAAATGCATTTTATAAAGTAAAGAATATTCTTTCTATCCAAAACATAGAATTATCTAGGTCCTTTATAGAAACAACTTTACCACTTTATACCATCAACATTACCGGTTTTATTAATTCAATGGATTTGAAAATTCATATGAAAAAAAATATATAAATAATAAATGTTTAGTAAATTCAAAATTCATTAGCATGTTAAACTGAAAATCATGAGAATAACCTAATAATTTATAACAATAATTATTGGGACCTTCTACAACACATTCCCTAGGGAGTTGAAACATTATCTTAATGGAAATCCCCTCTTTTATAAAAACATAGTTCTACGATGTGATATGTGAGGTCGATTTGTAGCCCTTAATAGTTCAACATGGCTAGTAATGATACATCATATTCTGGTATCCCATGTTCTGCATTAGGGTGATATAGAGTTTTAGGCATTGAATATAATCCATTTAAGAAATCTACCCTAGAAGGAGGTGTAAAGACCCGTAAAATTCAAGGAATTTTTTTTTTCTTAATTTTCTTTGAAATTTTACAAGAACGCAGTTACTGACGGCACGTGATTCAGAGGCCCGGTGTGCCCGGAATCATTTTTCGAAGTTTGGATCGGGTGCGTTCAGTGAACGAATGAGCGGGTTTTTCTAACTATTGAACCGGTGATCGAAATCGAATTATGAGGGCACCGATGGAATCGCAGTGCCGGTTTTTGCTTAGAAACGCCTCTTTCGGAGTTGCGTTTTCTCGGGTGTGGTTTTTTAATTTTTGGGGTTAAGTGAAGAAAATAAAATAAAGTGGTGCGACAACTTTATTTTATTTCACTTAAAGCCACTTTAAGCCACTTTAAGCTGCTTAAGCTGAGTTGAAGCGGATAGGGTGGAACCCAAAATATCCTACCCTCTTGGTAGGATATTTGTGAGGTGGGGCCCGCATGAGCCCCACCGTTTCTTTTCCTCTATGTAACGCACCCGCAAAAACTCCTCTTTAATGAAAGTCAACTGGTGCGTTTTCTAAAACTCTTAACGCCTCTATTAAATGGACAGTTAAGTCGTTACCATTAATTCACCAGATTAATGGTTCGTTTCTTAACATGTTTTCAAACTGTTGGCATAATAATAAAATAAGACCAACACCTGCCTTTTGAGTGGTGTCTTGTTTAGAGGATTTGGAGAAATCTCTGAAGCTAGAAGATCTTCATCTTTCTTCGCGAAGAACACGAAGAATGCGAAGAACGCGAAGAACGCAAAGAACGCTGGCCTTCTACGAAAGGTGACGAAGAACGCCGACGATTCTCCTCCCGTGACGCTTCTTCCGCGAAGATTCTTTCTCCGCAAAAAATCTTCGATCAACTGCTTGAGGTAGGAGATTTCAAATCTTTTAAATTCCTTTGTGGATTTTATCCTCAACATGGATTTAATTCGTGAAATTAAATCTGTGTGTTTTCATTAACCCTCGGAGATCATCGACGCGGCGAAGTATACCGCGACGACGCGACGCCCTTCCACGACTCGATGATCCTCTTCTTCCGCGACAGTAAATCCCGTGAAGAATGCACGTTCGACAACTACGAAGAGGTAGGGGTTGTTTCTTTTTAAATCTTCGTGATTTATATCCCCGGTTTTTAAATATGATTGTTGTGAGACTTTAAAAAACCGCTAACGCGGTGGGTGCGGACCAACGAACAAGTCTGAACCCACCGCCCTTCTTGTTGTTATGCACGGATTGGCGGGCGACGACAAATGGGGCCGCAAGTGAATTTTCAAGGCTTTGCAGTGAAGAACGAGTCCCGGGACGAGAACTGGGGAAGACCGCGCGCAAATCGGACCACCGGAGCGCGTCCGGTGGTCCGCGAAACCCCCGTCGGCGCGCCACGCCGGCACGGCGGCGCCGGCGGCCGGAGGTGGCGGCTGGAAGCGGTCGGCCGCCAGGATGCGGCGGCGCCCGGCGTGCCGCCGGAAAGACCTGTCGCGGCTGAAGCCGCGGCGGAGCTGGCCGGTCCCGCGGCCCCACGGGACCGCGGAGGAGGGACAAGCTTAAGCCGTGTCCGGGTGTCACGGAGCGGCCCCCGCGCGGGGGGTCACGGCTGCCTTGCGCGGCGCCTGGCCAGCGTCAGCGAGCCAGCCGAGCCGCTCGACCGGACTGCCGGGCCGGGCCGCGCCGGTCGGGTCGGTCCGGGCCCAGACTCCCCTGTTTCGGAACTTTTCGTTCTTTTGCTCATAACTTGAGTTTCGGCCCTCCGATCGACGCACCGTCAGCGGCGATGCGATCCGTGGATCGAGACGGACGTTTTGGTATATTACACTCAAGGTTTCAGAATACTTTGGGTTCGGCCGGGTTGGATCGTACACGAAACCAACCGGGCCCTCGGAGCGGAAACACTCATATCTTGAGCTACGGACGTCCGATTGACGTGCCGTCAACTTTGTTGGATTCCTCTAAGTGAGAAGAATCTTTTGGAATACTCCGCCCGAGGTTTGGACGCAGTTGGAGTACGGCCGGGTAGGTTTTGTCTTAAAAACTAATCGGGCCCCTAGGACGAAAAAGCCAATAACTCTCAGACCGGGCGTCCGATTGACACGCCTTCTGCGACGTTGAGTTCCTGTTGACGATACGGAACTTTTGGATACATCAACTCTGGACTATGTGTCAGATGATGTATCAGCCTCTCGGCTCATGGAGTGGACCCTCCCGAATGAGCTTGTTGTGTGCGGGAACCCTAGTGTTGGCTGCGACTACGACGACGACGGTGCAGAGATCCTCGGTGGATTTGACGACGACTACAGCACTCAGCGATCCTTTGTGGGTCAGTGCTACCGATCCTGTGTGGGTCCGATCCTGTGTGGGTCAGCGCTCAGCGGTCCTGTGTGGGCCAGCGCCTACAGATCCAGTGTGGGTCCGATCCTATGTGGGTCTTTGCGGGGGTTATTTACCTATCGATCATTTGTGGGTCAGATCCTTTGTGGGTAAATGCGGGGGTTAGTACCTATCGATCCTTTGTGGGTCTGACGGCTTAGATGAATCAGTGGAAATATCTGGTCATCTTTATCGTCATATGTACAAGTATACCTGTGTGAGCTGAAATCCTGTTTTGCTTTCCTATGTGGATTGTGTTGGGCTATCCTGTGTGGATTTACGTTTTTCTTTCTTGTGTGGACTGGGTTGTACATGGGCTTGGATGTTAGAGTCGAACAAGAATTGATGACTTAGGTATATGTAAGGGCATATACCTAAGCAGTTTCAGATGTTACTTCGTGATTGCATCTTTCCTTTGTGTATTATCTATTGTGGATTTTGGGAGACCTTCGGGGGTCTCGGGGTCCCTACTGAGTAGCTTATACTCACCCCTGCACGGACTATGCCCGCACTATGTTGTGTTGGTTGCAGATAACGGACAACGTTGATCGTGGTTGAGGCTTGCGGAGCAGGACGGTACCTGGAGGTGGACCACTGGGCGGGACGTACTCGGAGCGGTTGGCTGGACCCGAGGAGTAGTGGAGGCTATCTGTACCCACCCTTCAGGTGGGATTTCCAGTGGACAGCTCGGCGTTGCGACTATACTTTTCAGTTGCTGTTTTTCCTTTCCAGTTGTACTTTACTTTTAGTTTGGGTTTGTATACTGGCACACTTACTTTTCCACACTTACTGTTGTACCAGCTTTTACTTAGTGTTTACTACTTCTTGCTTGCTCTGTGGTGTTTGTTTACTTTACAAAGGAAATGCCTTCCCTTTTTATCGGGAATTTTACGCCTTGGTGCTAGTCGCCAGCCCCTGGCCTATGGAAGGCGGGCTTGGGGTAGTCACGGAACGGGCCCCGAGGACTTGTCGTGACAAATTGGTATCAGAGGAGTTCGGTTCTACCGCAGAACTCAGGAATCTGATCTTTTTCTATGTGAAGCAATAGTGTATAGCGTATTGGGTGTGGTTATCAGTTCAGGGAGTCCAGTGTTGGTGCGGCGGCCGACGTATCCGTACACTAGGACCCTGACTTCTGATTTCCGACTTAATGCAAGAAAACATTGATTGCGTGTGTGTTTCATGTTTTCTTTGTGATTACTTTGTGTCAGCTCACCAGGTATACTGTTCTGACCGTGGCGCATCTGTTTCCTTTTTTAGGATGGCCCCACAACGGCAGCTAGCTAGGGTTCTGAGAGTTGAGCATGACGACAGCCCACCAAGCGACGAGGCCTCGGTGCAGGGCCCTTTGACAGCTGAGGCACCGGCGGTACCTCTACCCACCGAGCCACCGATGCTTCCAGCCCCAGCCGCTGATGATGCATGTCAACTTAGTGCACTGCATGAGTTCCAGTGCCAGCGACCACCCAGGTTCCGCGGGGAGACAGACCCCCAGGCAGCCGAGGACTGGCTGGAGGCAGTTGTACGAGTTTTCTGGTTAGTGAGGACACCAGCAGACCTCATGGTGATCCTCGCAGCAAGACTACTGCACGCGGCAACGGGCCGATGGTGGAGCTTGATGCTCCAGGTGCACGATGAGGCATCTCTTCTCTGGACAGACATTGAGAGCCTCTTCCGCTCGGAGTTCGTCCCAGCCACCCTACGTGCGGTGCGCATCCAGGAGCTTCTTCAGTTGTGGCAGGGCAGCTTGACGGTCTCCCAGTACTCTGCGAGATTTAGCGATCTCTTGCGTTACTCAACAGACATGGTACGGGTCCCATTCTTCCGGGCCCGGACCTTTGAGCAGGGTTTGAGACACGATATCTGGGTATCGTTGATCTCCCTCAGCATTCGGACTCAGGCATGAGTACTGGAGAGAACCCTTTTGACCGAGAGCTTTCTTGCTGAGCCTTCTTCAGCGGCGAGACCTACCGCGGGGCGGCATGTAGTAGAGTCTTCTTCAGCAGGCAGTCGACGAATGACTCAGGGGTCCAGGCAGACCAGACCCTCAGGCAGACGACCTCAGGACACTGGCTCAGCTGTGCAGGGCACACAGCGTGGGGCCAGTCTTTCATGAGGCATGCAGTGCTACGCTTACGGCGGGCAGGGCCACATGGCTCGTGACTGCCTGATCCGCCATGCCGAGGAGCAGCAGACAGTTGAGGGGCCACCCAGGCAGAGGCAGAGGGTCAACCGTGGTGATCCGCAGGAAGTAGCCAGATGAGGTAGAGGATCTGGCCGAGCAGCAGGTGGTGGGCGACGCTTTGAGGCTCTACCACCACCACCACCAGGAGTTCCACCCCGACCACAGGGAGCCGGCGGGCAGACAGAGGCACAGCTCCAGGAAGCGGAGGCCTACGACCACGGCACGCCCGAGATGATTCGAGGTACTATCTGTGTCTATTCCACCCTTTCTGCAGTTCTTATAGACACAGGAGCGAGTCACTCTTTCATAGCTGCTGCCCTTGTTCGGAGCTCGAAGATTCCGACAGAGCTGTTGGCTCGATCCTTACGGCTAGAGACTCCTACGGGAGCAGACTCGACGATTACGCACTGGTGCCGGCAGTGTGATCTTACTCTAGGAGGTGAGAGCTTCGGCTGGGATCTTCTTGTAGTGGCGTTGAGGCCTTACGACGTCATCTTGGGAATGGATTGGTTATCTACCATCCATGCTCAGATCGATTGTATTAGGCGCAAGGTGCGATGTGTACGCACCGACGGGAGCAGGTTCACCTTCACCGGCGAGAAGGGAGCCTTTGCAGCATGGTATGGACTTCCGTAGAGTAGAGGACAGCCCATCACTCATCAGTTGGCTAGCCTCATCCTAGGAGCAGTTGACGTGCAGAGTCTTAGTTTTCCTGCAGTGGTGGATCAGTATGCGGACGTCTTTCCCGACGACGTTCCAGGACTACCTCCTCGTAGAGAGGTAGACTTTTATATTGATCTATACCCCGGGACAGCCCCGATATCCACTCCAGCATATTGGATGGCTCTCTCCGAGCTTCGAGAGCTACGGGTACAGTTGGAGGACTTGTAGGGCAAGGGATTCATCCGACCCAGTGTTTCACCCTGGGCTTCCCCGATATTGTTCGCCAAGAAGGTGGACGAGAGCTTGCGAATTTGTGTCGACTATCGTCGCCTAAACCAGGTGACAGTAATGAACAAGAATCCTCTACTGAGGATTGATGACCTCTTCAATCATCTCATGGGAGCACGGTGGTTCTCGAAGATAGACCTCAGGTCAGGCTATCATCAGCTCAGAGTTCGGGACGAGGACGTGCAGAAGACGACCTTCAGATGTCGTTATGGCCACTATGAGTTCTTGGTTATGCCTTTCGGCGAAACCAATGATTCGGAAGTGTTCATGGGCCTCATGAACAGGATATTTCAGCCATACCTCGATCGATTTGTCATGGTCTTCATCGACGACATTTTGATATACTCGACGACTGAGGAGGAGCATGCCTACCACTTGCGAGTTGTACTGGAAACACTCCGAGAGCACCAGCTTTATGGAAAGCTCTCTAAGTGTCAGTTTTGGATACGCGAGGTCCACTTATTGGGGCACGTCATCTCTGAGGCGGGAGTTGCAGTGGATCCTGCGAAGATCGAGGCAGTGCTAGCTTGGGAGCCACCCAGGAGCGTGACAGAGGTGCAGAGTTTCTTGGGGCTAGCTGGATACTACCGGAGATTTGTGCCAGACTTCTCTAGAGTTGCGGCACCACTATCAGCTCTTACAAAGAAGGGGAAACCCTTTGTGTGGTCAGACAGATGTCAGCAGAGCTTCCAGGAGCTGAGACAGAGATTGACCAGCGCCCCTATCTTGAGGTTTCCTGAGGAGGGAGTAGGGTACGTAGTCTACTGCGATGCATCAGGGACCGGACTTGGATGTGTACTGATGCAGGAGCGGGCAGTGATCGCCTATGGATCACGTCAGTTGAGGCCGCATGAGTAGAACTACGCTACCCATGACCTGGAGTTAGTAGCAGTGGTCATCGCTCTGAAGACATGGCGACACTATCTGATGGGCGAGCGCTTTACAGTCTTTTCTGACCATCAGAGTCCTAGGTACATCTTCTCTTAGAAGGACCTGAACCTGAGACAGCAACGATGGCACGAGTTCCTCCAGGACTATGACTTTGAGATAGTCTATACTCCTGGGAAGGGGAACGTGGTATCCGATGCTCTCAGCAGGAGGACGGGCATTCAGCTACTTGAGGAGGCGACAGAGCAGCTAGCCGCGTTGTAGATATCCTTCGTGGATAGAGACGGAGCAGCCTTCCTTCAGTCTCTCATAGTCTCTCCTCTACTACTACAGCGGGTAAGAGAGGCACAATGTAGGGATGATGACTGTGAGATGCGGCGTGCACAGATATCCTCAAATCAGGCACCTGATGGGTTCTTCCTTGGAGCAGAGCACGACGTCCTTTTCAGAGGACGTACCTTGGAACCAGTTGATTTACGGGATGAGGTGCTGAGAGAGTTTCACACTTCTCCTTTGGCAGTACATCTTAGAGTGGCGAAGATGTACCAGGATCTTAGACGATAGCACTGGTGGCCGGGCATGAAGAAGGTTGTGGCAGAGTTCATTTCTCGATGCCTCACCTGCCAGCAGGTGAAGGCGGAGCACCAGGTACCAGCAAGCTTGGTACAGCCCTTGGAGGTCCCGGAGTGGAAGTGGGACGGAATATCTATGGACTTCATGACTGGACTTCCACGCACTTCCAGAGGTCACGACTCCATTTGGGTGATTGTCGACCGACTCACCAAGTCGGCTCACTTCTTACCCATCAGAGAGCAGGGCTCAGTGGAGAGCTTGGGACGTCTCTACGTTCAAGAGATTGTACGGCTTCACGGTATTCCATCATCTATCGTCTCTGATCGAGATTCTTACTTTACTTCCCGGCTTTGGAAGGGGTTATAGGAGGCGTTCGGGACGCAGCTACGTCTGAGCACTGCCTTTAACCCTCAGACGGGTGGTCAGATGGAGAGGACCATTCAGACTCTCGAGGACATGCTCCGCGCATGTGTCCTCAACTTTGGTCACAGTTGGGAGGACCACCTACCCTTGGTGGAGTTCGCGTACAACAACAGCTACCACTCCACCATTGGGATGGCACCGTACGAGGCGTTGTACGGCCGACCTTGAAGATATCCTTTGTGTTGGACAGACCCTGGGGAGTCAGCACTCATGGGACCAGAGATGGTCCAGGCCATGACAGATAAGGTCTAGGTCATCCAGGAGCGGATAAGGACAGCTCAGAGCCGACAGAAGTCTTATGCTAACAGGAGGCGGAGGCCACTAGAGTTTGAGGATGGTGACCACGTCTTCTTGCGGGTCTCACCTCGACTTGGTTTACGGAGATTTGGCCGAGGCGGCAAGTTGTCTCTGCGCTTCATCGGACCCTTCCAGGCCCTCAGCAGGATTGGCGAGGTGGCCTATCGCCTAGCTCTACCACCTCAGTTGCACCGGGTGCACGGCGTATTCCATGTATCTCAGCTGAGGAGATACGTGCACGGCCCGACGCATATCATTTACCATGGGGAGCTAGACGTTGATGATGGGGAGACTTTTGCAGAGGTCCAGGTGGAGATTGAGGATCGACAGGAGTGGGTCCTACGTGGATGGTCGATTTCTATTGTGCGCGTCATATGGCAGCACGGGAACCTCCAGGAAAGCACTTGGGAGCGGGAGGCTCATATGTGTGCTCAGTACCCACATTTGTTTCCCTAGTTTATGATGTTTCTTTATAGGGACGTAAATCCCTGAGGTGGGAGTGATGTAAAGACCCATAAAATTAAAGGAATTTTTTTTTCTTAATTTTATTTGGAATTTTACAAGAACGCAGTTTCTGACGGCACGTGATTCCGAGGCCCGGTGTGTCCGGAATCATTTTCCGAAGATTGGCTCGGGTACGTTCAGTGAACGAATGAGCGTGTTTTTCTAACTTTTGAACTGGTGCTTGGAATCTAATTCTGAGGGCACCGATGGAATCGCAGCACCGGTTTTGGTTAGAAACGCCTCTTCTGGAGTTGCGTTTTCTCGGGTGTGGTTTTTAAATTTTTGGGGTTAAGTGAAGAAAAACTAAAATAAAGTGGTGCGACAACTTTATTTTATTTCACTTAAATCCACTTAAAGCCACTTTAAGATGCTTAAGTTGAGTTGAAGCGGATAGGGTGGAACCCAAAATATCGTACCCTCTTGGTAGGATATTTGTGAGGTGGGGCCCGCACGATCCCCACCGTTTCTTTTCCTCTAAGTAACGCACCCGCAAAAACTCCTCTTTAATGAAAGTCAACTAGTGCGTTTTCTAAAACTCTTAATGCCCCTATTAAATGGACAGTTAAGTCGTTACCATTAATTCCCCAAATTAATGGTTTGTTTCTTAGCATGTTTTCAAACTGTTGGCATAATAATAAAATAAGACCAACACCTGTCTTTTGAGGGGTGTCTTGTTTAGTGGATTTGGTGAAATCTCTAAAGCTAGAAGATCTTCATCTTTCTTCGCGAAGAATGAGAAGAACGCGAAGAACGTGAACAACGCGAAGAATGTGAAGAATGCGAAGAATGTGAAGAACGCCGGCCTTCGACGAAAGGCGACGAAGAACGCCAACGATTCTCCTCCTGTGACGCTTCTTCCACGACGATTCTTTCCCGCCACAAATCTCTGATCAACTGCTTGAGGTAGGAGATTTCAAATCTTTTAAATTCCTTTGTGTATTTTATCCTCAACATGGATTTAATTCGTGAAATTAAATCTGTGTGTTTTCTTTAACCCTCGGAGATCGTCGACGCGACATCGTATACCGCGACGATGCGACGCCCTTCCGCGATGCGACGATCCTCTTATTCTGTGACGGTCAATCCCGCGAAGAACGCATGTTCGAAGACTACGACGAGGTAGGGGTTGTTTCTTTTTAAATCTTTGTGATTTATTTCCCCAGTTGTTAAATATTATTGTTGTGAGACTTTAAAAAACCGCTAACGTGGTGGGTGCGGACCAACGAACAAGTCTGAACCCACTGCCCTTCTTGTTGTTATCCGCGGATTGGCGGGCGACAACAAATGGGGTTGCATGTTAATTTTGAAGGCTTTTCAGTGAAGAACGAGTCCCGGGATGAGCACTGGTGAAGACCGCGCACAAATCGGACCACCAGAGCGCGTCCGGTGGTCCGCGGAAACCCCCGCCGGCGGCCGGCTGCCAGGATTCGGCGGTGCCCGGCGCGCCGCCGGAAAGACCCGCTGCGGCTGAAGCCGCGACGGCGCTGGCGGGTCCCGCGGCTGAGTGGGACCACGGAGGAGGGACACGGCTTAATCCGTGTCCGGGTGTCACGGAGCGGCCCCCGCGCGGGGGGTCGCGGCTGCCTTGCGCGGTGCCTGGCCGGCGCTAGCGCGCCGGCCGAGCCTCCCGACCGGACCGCCGGGTCGGGCCGCGCCGGCCGGTTCGGACCCGGACCCAGGTTGGGTCGACCCGTTTTGGGCCGACCCAGGGGGGGTGGGCTGGGTCGGTCCGGGCCCAGACCCCCCCCCCCCCCCCCCCCGTTTCAGAGCTTTTCGGTCTTTTGCTCATAACTTGAGCTGCAGGCCTCCAATAGATGCACCGTCAATGGAGATGCGATCTTTGGATCGAGACGGCCGTTTCAATATATTACACTCAAGGTTTCAGAATACATTGGGTTCGTCCGGGTTGGTTCTTACACGAAACCAACCGGGCCCTCGGAGCTGAAACGCTCATATCTTGAGCTACGGACGTCTGATTGACGTGCCGTCAACTTTGTTGGATTCTTCTAAGTGAGATGGATCTTTTGGAATACTCTGCCCGAGGTTTGGATGCAGGTGGAGTACGGCCAGATTGGTTTTTTCTTAAAAACCAACCGGACCCCTGGGACGAAAAAGCCAATAACTCTCAGACCGGGCGTCCGATTGACGCGTCGTCTGCGACGTTGAGTTCCTGTTGACGATATGGAACTTTTGGATACATCAACTCTGGATTATGTGTCAGTTGATGTATCAGCCTCTCAGCTCGTGGAGCGGACCCTCCCGAACGAGCTTGTTGTGTGTGGGAACCCTAGTTCTGGCTGCGACTACGATGAAGACGACGGTGCAGAGATCCTCGGTGGATTTGACGAAGACTACAGCACTCAGCGATCCTTTGTGGGTCAGTGCTACCGATCCTGTGTGGGTCCGATCCTGTGTGGGTCAGCGCTCAACGGTCCTATGTGGGCCAGCGCCTACAGATCCTGTGTGGGCCCGATCCTGTGTGGGTCTTTGCGGGGGTTAGTTACCTATCGATCCTTTGTGGGTCAGATCCTTTGTGGGTCATTACGGGGGTTAGTACCTATCGATCCTTTGTGGGTCCGACGGCTTAGATGAATCAGTGGAAATATCTGGTCATATTTATCATCATATGAAGAAGTATACCTGTGTGTGATGAAATCCTGTTTTGCTTTCCTAGGTGGATTGTGTTGAGCTATCATGTGTGGATTTACGTTTTGCTTTCCTGTGTGGACTGGGTTGTACTTGGGCTTGGATGTTGGATCCGAACAAGAATTGATGACTTAGGTGTATGTATGGGCATATACCTAAGTAGTGTCAGATGTTACTTCGTGATTTCATCTTTCCTTTGTGGATTTTGGGAGACCTTCGTGGGTCTCGGGGTCCCTACTGAGTAGCTTATACTCACCCCTGCACGGGCTATGCCCGCACTACGTTGTGTTGGTTGCAGATGACGGACATCACTGATCGTGGTTGAGGCTTGCGGAGCAGGATGGTACCTGGAGGTGGACCACTGTGCGGGACGTACTCGGAGTGGTTGGCTGGGTAACATACCAGGTAAACAAAGAATAAAGAATTTTCATATTTATTAATATGTACGAATTATATATTAATTTTACTTTAAAGGGGTTGCTATGATCGATAGCGTACCCGATACGCAACGATGAGTTCCTTTGAAAACTTACGTTGCATACTAGTAATAAAATAATATTATTTTAAATGTTAGTTAACACGTAGCCGTTGTACTGGCAGGAATGGATAGAAATAAATAAAATATGATTATATATGTTTTTAAATGTTTTTACATTTACCCAATAAAAGATAAAGGCTTAAAATACGGAAAGAATTCAATTTTAGGCATTTATACCCTAATTTTCACTAAGGGTTCACTTATCACCTTTTGACGGCGAACCGTCATTAAATATAGTTTTGATCAATCTTATAAATTCTATTGGACCAAATATAACTCTTCTTTAGAATCAGGACATCAAAATTTACTTTATGTAAATTTTTGGTATCTTTCCGATAAAGTTCATTTTTTTAATGAATAGTGTAAAATGTTGTATTTTAATTCAAAACCTCTTTTTAATCTAATTTATTTGTAAGATTAGATTATCATTTGAATTGGTTTTAAAGTGAAATTAGAAAATATTTTTACCATTAAATCCAATAGTGTTCGTTGGAATTAATTTCACTTTGAAATCGGACTTAAACTAGTGTCAAACTTTTGATACTTATTGTTTCATAAAAACACGCTATTTGCTCTGACAGCGGGAATTAATTATTAAATTAATTAATTCAACTTATATGTTGTGAATTTTTTAAAATGGACTTCATTTTTGAATTCGGAATATCAAATATATCTTAGGGTGAATTTTTGATATTTTTCTGAAAAACTTCAATTTTTGATGAATAGTGAAACCACTAAGTGGTACTTATAAAAACTGATTTTTCATTTAAATGAAATTTTACCACTTCTGTGTTTTGAATTTCAACAATCCGACATACATGGTTGTCATTAAGAATTAAAATGTGGTTCAATGAGATAAAAATATTTTTTTGGTGAATAGTAACTTATTAAGTTTTTAATCGCGATTAGAGGTAATTAGTGCAATTTAAGGCAAAAATGATATTATAATAAAATGAAAATACCTTGACACATGTCCTTACCTTATTGGATGTGTCATGGCCGACCAATACAAGCCATGGGTCAACTTGGGGACCCCATGGAGCCACATTGGTTGGGAAATGACATAAATAACTTTTTATTTAATGTTAAAGTAAAAATGACACACACATGAGATGTTTTACTAAAACAATTTTTACATGGGGTTATACAAGTCATATTTTTTTACTATAAATAGTCATTGGAAAGATAAAAATATTTCATACATCATAGTATTTTTCTTATAATTTTTAGACATTAAATAAATTAAATTATTTATGACATCATGATGATGCAGCGATGACCTCATTATTTAACGATTTAAATATAATGGAAAGATAATGTAATATCTAAGACCTACACATGTCCAAAACCTATTGTATGAGTGGATTTGGAACCCTTATCACCTTATCCTCGAAATACATCAATGTGGGACCTCTTAAATCTGAATACCATTTTAAAATAAAGTGACGTTTTTTTACTTTCCAAGAGTGCCCCTCCTCTCCTCTTATAAAAGATCCCCACCTCTACCTCCTTACCCACACTCCCAAAGCCTTTGGCTCGGCCAACCCCTGCCCATTTTCGCTCTCCACATACCTCTATTACTCATTGAAGCCTAAATTTGGGCAGAAGTCTTCCCAAGGAATCCTTTGAGCTCAAACCAAGGGGAGTTAACTGATTTTAAGGTAATGTCTTCTTTTGAGTCCTTTTGTTTTATTTTGCTTCTCCAACTCCCTAAACTCTTTTTATTATTTTCTTTTGTAAAAACTACAGTATCCTAAATATACTAGGATGTTTTTATAAGAAGGATTCGAGCTACACTTACACACACCTACATCTAATGGTTAAAGAACATACTGTTTCCGTGGGTGGCGAATTTCTGCCTTCCGAAACGATGATTGTTCAACATTCTTTTAACACCTTAAAAGGTGGACATTAAGATGACAATATATTTATATATGATATATAATATGTTTATGTTTTCCTTAAGCTACTGTATTTTTCATTTTGGTCATACCTTTATGGTTTCCATTATGGGTAAACACGATATCTTCATTTAAGGAAGTGCGGACTACCGCCCCCTCAAAGTGATGTGATTCGTTAATGCCATATGTGGGACGTGTAAAGGATGGATTTAAAGTAATTATATAAGATTTTATACTGGAATTATAATATACCTCTATATCATTATTATTTCTTTCCATTAAAGTATGAGATAGAAATGAAAGTAGCATTCATGCGTACGTACGGCTTACCGTCTCCATGAACGGTGCATTTCATTTTTTATCCCCAAATGTAATGTACTATTAAAAGTACATGTATATAATGGATATATATAATGAATGATATATCTAAATGATGAATATAATTCTGGAATTAAAATATACATACCTCTCATTTAATTTTAATTCCATTAATATGACAAAGAAATGAAAGTAGCGTTCATGCGTACGTACGACTTACCGTCTCCATGAACGGTGCATTTCATTTCTTACCTCTAAATGATTATGTAATATTATAAATACATGTATATTCTGGATATATATTATAAATATGATATCCAAATTAGGAATGTCATTCTGGATATAAAGAACCTTTTACCACACGAACAACATGTAATTGTAAGAAGTCCACTTTCGACTTAAAAACCAAATATCGACAAAACAAACATTATTAACTTAAATGGTTACATAATGTTTATAACATGGAAATAAGTGATATAAAAGGAATAATGAACTTGAAAAAGGTTCTTAAGCAAATATAAATTAACTCATGTTTATTATTCAGGATGTTAAAGAACGATCGAGTCAAGTCGGACCCGAGGTAAGGGACTTCGTCTCAATCTCCTTTCATTGAGGCATATTTCATTTTGTACACAACTTTCTTTTATACGGTGTATAAACCCCTTTGACTTTTACTTTTATACAAAAGGAATCTTTTTCTACGAAGCGTTTTACTAAACGACAAAAAGGAGTGTTTTTGTTAATGTAGGCGGTGACAACGACCTTTTCCGCCACCGCGAGTATTATTTGGTCTTTGGATTCCTCAACAAGCCGTAATGTTTTTAAAATAAAATAAATACCATATAATCTTTTATGTATTTTGGTATTGAAAATGGTTTTCGTAAAGGATTCTATTATGTCAATATATTTAAATGATATATTGTGATTGAAATGTGTAAATGTTATCATTCCTTTATATTGGTTTTATGTTTTATGATTTTATATTGGTACTTGGACATTTGATGGGTGGTTACGTGATAAACCATATGACGGGTGGTTCCATGAATACCAGGACGGGTGGTTACGTTATAACCTCCAATGCATTGGGTATGGAAGTCGGACGTATGGATATTCCATTATGTATGTATGGAAATTGGCCGTATGGCTATTCCATTAAGTGATATGTGTGGAAGTCGACCGTATGGTTATTCCACTTAAGTATGTTTATGTCCCAAGTAACCTTTATATATGTTATGTGTTCTTTATATGGGTTTTATGGTAATCCTTTGGTTACAAAAAGGTAAGTAATGATACTTTATTCAGTAAAGTGTTTTTACTACTTCATGAAGGTGAAGGTATTACTTTGATAGAGTATACATGGTTTACTTAATGTTTGAAAAACTAACAGTTTTCATTCTTTGTGTATCCCTTACTGAGCTTTTTGTGCTCACCCCAAGTTTTTTTGAAATGTTTTTCATAGGACTTAATGTGGAATAAGGTCAAGGATGGGATCAAGGGAATGTCATGCTATATAAAACATGGAACTAGACATTTTTCTTTTTAAGAGTTTTTTTTTATTATGGAAACTTAGTAGAAGTGTCTACTTTGTAATCTTTTGAGATGTAATAGTTATGTTCTAATTCTCTAAAACTCTAAACCTGAAAATATCCTCAATGTGAATTATTCATTTAATTCAATATTAAGTAAGGTTTAAGGCCGGGGCCTTATAGTTGGTATCAAAGGTCGGTTTAGACAACTTTAAGAGTTAGAAAAGTGTTAAATTATAAGTTAATTTATGGTATGATTGAAATGATATAGCATTTAAAGATTACCATGTTGCTTCGCATAAGATATTTCTAGGTTAAGAATGGTTTTTCATAGAGGAAACAGAACAACTTTTCTGGGAAGGCATATAGAGGGAAATGACCTTTGAAATCAGTATCCTGAGATGGTCAGAATCAGAACTAAATAGTTTGTTGCAGTGATGGCTGAGTTGACTCAGGTGAAAAATGTTGGTTGTTTTTATTGATGATATTTTGGTGTTTTATAAAAGTAAAGAGGAGCATGAAAGTCATTTAAGGGTTATTTTGCAAACCTTGAAAGAAAAAAAAATTATGGGAAATTCAGTAAGTGTGAGTTTTGGTAACAAAAAATTTCTTTCCTTGGTCACATTGTTTCAAAAGATGGCATAACTGTTGATCCTGCTAAAACAAAATTTGTTGAAGAATGTTCAAGACCCACAAATGAAACCGAGATCTGTAGTTTTCTTGGTTTGGCAGGTTACTACCAAAGGTTTGTTGAAAATTTTTCACGGTTATCTAGTCCAATGACTAAGATAACTCGTAAGGGTGTTAAGTTTATCTGGACAAAAGAATGTGATGATTGTTTTGAGGAGTTGAAAAGAAGATTGGTGAATTCTCCAGTTTTGGCACTTCCTTCCAGGAATGGTGAGTTTGTTATATACAGTGATTCTTTTTTGAAGGGACTTGTTTGTGTCCTTATGCAGAATGATCAGGTAATTGCTTATGCTTCATGTCAGTTGAAAACTCATGAGGTAAATTACCCTACACATGATTTGGAATTAGCTGCTGTTGTTTTTGATTTAAAAATTTGGGGGCATCATTTTTATGGAGTAAAGTGTGAAATATATACTGATCACAAAATTTTAAAGTATATATTCACTCAGAAAGAATTTAACATGAGACAGAAGAGATGGCTGGAATTAATCAAGGATTATGATTGTACAATTCATTACCATCCGGGAAAAGCCAATAAAGTGGTCGATGCTTTGAGTCGAAAAAGTAATGCTTCATTAACCATACTACGTTTGGAACGAGATCCTTTGGTTTTTGATTTGATGAACTTTGGCATAGAAGTTGTTGGTGCAGGAAGTTCTTCTGTTTTGTTTCAGGTATCAGTGAGATCATCCCTATCAGAAAGAATTAGGAAAGCACAGAGGGAAGACAGTGAGTTGTAGAAAAAGGTAGAGCTGGTTCAGAAGGGTAAGTTGCCTGAATTCAACACTGATAATGATTGTGTTTTGAGGTTTGGGAAGAGATTATGTATGCCTTGTGATTCACAGTTGAAGAATAAGTTGTTATGTGAGGCTCATAGTTCCCCGTTTTCAGTTCATCCTGGTAGTACTATGATGTACAGAGATCTGCAGGAGTATTACTGGTGGGATGGAATGAAAAGAGATATTGCTGATTTTACTGTGAAGTGTTTGACTTGTCAGCAGGTTAAAGCAGAGCGGCAGTTACCTAAAGGGATGCTTCAGCCTTTACTAGTGCCAGAGTGGAAATGGGAAAACATATCCATGGACTTTGTTGTGGGATTACCGAGGAAATCTCAAGGTAATAATGCAATCTGGGTTATTGTTGATCGCTTGACTAAATCTGAATCATTTCCTTGCTATACGAGATACTTTTTCCCTAGATCAACTTTCCTGTTTGTATCTTAAAGAGATAGTCAGGTTACATGGAGTTCCTCTCTCCATTGTATCTGACCGTGATCCTAGGTTTACTTCTAACTTTTGGAAAGGCCTTCAGAAGTCGTTGGGTACTGAATTAAATTTTAGTACTGCTTTTCATCCGCAATCAGATGGGCAGTCAGAACGAACAATTCATACCTTGGAGGATATGCTACGAGCTTTTTCGATGGACTATCAGGGAAGTTGGGACCAACATCTTTCTTTGGTTGATTTTTCTTATAATAACAGTTTTCATTCCAGTATACAGATGGCACCATTTGAGGCATTATATGGGAAGCGGTGTCGAACTCCAGCATTTTGGGGTGAAGTGGGTGAAAGGAAGCTGATGGGACCCGAATTGGTAGAAGAGATGGCAGAAAAAGTTCAGTTGATTCAGAATCACATGCGAACAGCTCAGAGCAGGCAGAAGAGTTATGGATAACCGGAGGAAGGATCTATCTTTCGAGGTAGGTGATCATGTTTTTCTCAAGGTTTCTCCTTGGAAAAGTGTGATGAGATTTGGTAAGAAAGGAAAGCTGAGTCCAAGGTTTATTGGACCATATGAAATTATGGAGAAAGTTGGATCAGTTGCTTACCGAGTAGCTTTATCACCGAGTTTATCTCAGGTACACAATGTTTTTCATGTTTCGATGTTGAGGAAGTATATGCCAGATCCATATCATGTTTTGAGTCCAGAGGTAGTTCAGCCGGAGGAGAACCTATCTTATGAAGAACAACCAGTCCAGATTCTTGACCACAGGGAGCAGATGTTACGGAATAAGGTGATTCATCAGGTAAAGGTTTTGTGGAACAACCATGTGATTGAAGAGGCAACGTGGGAATCTGAAAATGCTATGAGGGATAAATACCCCCACTTATTTTGATAAGTGAATAAAATTGCGAGGATGCAATTCACAAAAGGGGGGAAGGATGTAACATCCCAGGTAAATAAAGAATAAAGAATTTTCATATTTATTAATATGTACGAATTAAATATTAATTTTACTTTAAAGGGGTTGCTATGATCGATAGCGTACCCGATACGCAACGATGAGTTCCTTTGAAAACTTACGTTGCACACTAGTAATAAAATAATATTATTTTAAATGTTAGTTAACACGTAGCCGTTGTACTGGCGGGAATGGATAGAAATAACTAAAATATGATTATATATGTTTTTAAATGATTTTACATTTACCCAATAAAAGATGAAGGCTTAAAATATGGAAAGAATTCAATTTTAGGCATTTATACCCTAATTTTCACTAAGGGTTCACTTATCACCTTTTGACGGTGAACCATCATTAAATATAGTTTTGATCAATCTTATAAATTCTATTGGACCAAATATAACTCGTCTTTAGAATCAGGACATCAAAATTTACTTTGTGTAAATTTTTGCTATCTTTCCAATAAAGTTCATTTTTTTAATGAATAGTGTAAAATTTTGTATTTTAATTCAAAACATCTTTTTAATATAATTTATTTATATGATTAGATTATCATTTGAATTGGTTTTAAAGTGAAATTAGAAAATATTTTTACAATTAAATCCAATAGTGGTCGTTGGAATTAATTTCACTTTGAAATCGGACTTAAACTAGTGTCAATCTTTTGATACTTATTGTTTCATAAAAACACGCTATTTGCTCTGACAGCGGGAATTAATTATTAAATTAATTAATGCAACTTATATGTTGGGAATTTTGTAAAATGGACTTCATTTTTGAATTTGGAATATCAAATATAGCTTAGGGTGAATTTTTTGTATTTTTCTGAAAAACTTCAATTTTTGATGAATAGTGAAACCACTAAGTGGTACTTATAAAAACTGATTTTTCGTTTAAATAAAATTTTACCACTTCTGTGTTTTGAATTTCAACAATCCGACATACATGGTTGTCATTAAGAAGTAAAATGTGGTTCAATGAGATAAACATATTTTTTTGGTGAATAGTAACTTATTATGTTTTTAATCGCGATTAGAGGTAATTAGTGCAATTTAAGGAAAAAATGATATTATAATAAAATGAAAATACCTTGACACATGTCCTAACCTTATTGGATGTGTCATGGCCGACCAATACAAGCCATGGGTCAACTTGGGGACCCCATGGAGCCACTTTGGTTGGGAAATGACATAAATAACTTTTTATTTAATGTTAAAGCAAAAAATGACACACACATGAAATGTTTTAGTAAAACACTTTTTACATAGGGTTATACAAGTCAGATATTTGACTATAAATAGTAATTGGAAAACTAAAAAGATTTCCTACATCATAGTAGTTTTTTTATAATTTTTAGACATTAAATAAATTAAATTATTTAGGACATCATGATGATGCAGCGATGACCTCATTATTTAACGATTTAAATAAAATGGAAAGATAATGTAATATCTAAGACCTAAACATGTCCAAAACCTATTGGATGAGTTTATTTTGAAACCTTATCACCTTATCCTATAAATACATCAATGTGGGACCTCTTAAATCCGAAAACCATTTTAAAATAAAGTGACTTTTCTTTACTTTCCAAGAGTGCCCCTCCTCTCCTCTTATAAAAGGCCCCCACCTCCACCTCCTTACCCACACTCCCAAAGCCTTTGGCTCGTCCAAACCCTGCCCATTTTGTCTCTAAAAATCCCTATCTTACTCCTTGAAGCCTCCCTTTGGCCATAAGTCTTCCCAAGGAAGCCTTTGAGCTCAAACCAAGGGGAGTTAACCGATTTTAAGGTAATGTCTTCTTTTGAGTCCTTTTGTTTTATTTTGCTTCTCCAACCCCCTAAACTCTTTTAATTATTTTCTTTTGTAAAAACTACATTATCCTCAATATACTAGGATGTTTTTATAAGAAGTATTAGAGCTACACTTACACACACCTACATATAATGGTTAAAGAACATACTGTTTCCATGGGTGGTGAATTTCTGCCTCCCGAAACGATGATTGTTCAACATTCTTTTAACACCTTCAAAGGTGTCCATTAAGATGAAAATATATTTATATATGATATATAATATGTTTATGTTTTCCTTAAGCTTCTGTATTTTTCATTTTGGGCATACCTTTATGGTTTCCATTATGGGTAAACACGATATCTTCATTTAAGGAAGTGCGGACTACCGCCCCCTCAAAGTGATGTGATTCGTTAATGCCATATGTGGGACGTGTAAAGGATGGATTTAAAGTTATTATATACGATGTTATACTGTAATTATAATATTACTCTATGTAATTATTATTTCTTTCCATTAAATTATGAGATAGAAATGAAAGTAGCGTTCATGCGTACGTACGACTTACCGTCTCCATGAACGGTGCATTTCATTTCTTATCCCCAAATGTAATGCACTATTAAAAGTACATGTATATAATGGATATATATAATGAATGATATATCTAAATGATGAATATAATTCTGGAATTAAAATATACATACCTCTCATTTAGTTTTAATTCCATTAATATGACAAATAAATGAAAGTAGCGTTCATGCGTACGTACGGCTTACGTTCTCCATGAACGGTGCATTTCATTTCATACCTCTAAATGATTATGTAATATTATAAATACATATAAATGCTGGATATATATGATATATATGATATCCAAATCAGGAATTTCATTCTGGATATAAAGAACCTTTGACCACACGAACAACATGTAATTGTAAGAACTCCACTTTCGACTTAAGAACCAAATATCGACAAAACAAACATTATTAACTTAAATGGTTACATAATGTTTATAACATGGCAATAAGTGATATAAAAGGAATAATGAAATTGAAAAAGTTTCTTAAGCAAATAGAAATTAACTCAAGTTTATTATTCAGGACGTTAAAGAACGATCGAGTCAAGTCGGACCCGAGGTAAGGGACTTCGTCTCAATCTCCTTTCATTGAGGCATATTTCATTTTATACACAACTTTATTTTATACGGTGTACAAACCCCTTTGAATTTTACTTTTATACAAAAGGAATCTTTTTCTACGAAGCGTTTTACTAAACGACAAAAATGAATGTTTTTTTTAACGTACGCGGTGACAACGACCTTTTCCGCCGCCGCGAGTATTATTTGGTCTTTGGCTTCCTCAACAAGCTGTAATGTTTTTAAAATAAAATAAATACCATATACTCTTTTATGTATTTTGGTATTGAAAATGGTTTTGGTAAAGGATTCTATTATGTCAATATATTTAAATGATATATTGTGATTGAAATGTGGAAATGTTATCATTCCATTATATTGGTTTTATGTTTTATGATTTTATATTGGTACTTGGACATTTGACGGGTGGTTATATGATAAACCATATGACGGGTGGTGCCGTGAATCCCTGAATGGGTGGTTACGTTATAACCTCCAATGCATTGGGTATGGAAGTCGGCCGTATGGCTATTCCATTAAGTATGTATGGAAATTGGCCGTATGGCTATTCCATTAAGTGATATGTGTGGAAGTCGACCGTATGGTTATTCCACTTAAGTATGTTTATGTCCCAAGTTACCTTTATATATGTTATGTGTTCTTTATATGGGTTTTATGGTAATCCTTTGGTTACAAAAAGGTAAGTAATGATACTTTATTCAGTGAAGAGTTTTTACTACTTCATGAAGGTGAAGGTATTACTTTGATAGAGTATACATGGTTTACTTGATGTTTGAAAAACTAACAGTTTTCATTCTTTGTGTATCCCTTACTGAGCTTTTTATGCTCACCCCAAGTTTTTTTGAAATGTTTTTCACAGGACTTAATGTGGAATAAGTTCAGGGATGAGATCAAGGGAATGTCATGCTATATAAAACATGGAACTAGACATGTTTCTTTTTAAGAGTTTTTTTTATTATGGAAACTTATTAGAAGTGTCTACTTTTTAATCTTTTGAGATGTAATAGTTATGTTCTAATTCTCTAAAACTCTGAACCTGAAAATATCCTCAATGTGAATTATTCATTTAATTCAATATTAAGTAAGGTTTAAGGCCGGGGCCTTATAGGCTGGACCCGAGGAGCAGTGGAGGCTATTTGAACCCACCCTTCAGGTGGGATTTCAAGTGGATAGCTTGGCGTTGCGGCTATACTTTTTAGTTGTTGTTTTTCATTTTTAGTTGTACTTTACTTTCAGTTTGGGTTTGTATACTGGCCCACTTACTTTTCCACACTTACTATTGTACCAGCTTTTACTTAGTGTTTACTACTGCTTGCTTGCTCTGTGGTGTTTGTTTACTTTACAAAGGCAATTCCTTCCCTTTTTATCGGGAATTTTACGCCTTGGTGCTAGTCGCTAGCCCCTGGCCTATGGAAGGCGGGCTTGGGGTAGTCACGGCACGGGCCCCGAGGATGGGTCGTGACAGGAGGCATTTTCCAAGTGTGTGTATTGAGATATGGGAAAACATACTTGAGGAAGTGATCCAAAGAAAAAAATCTCAATATAATGGGTGGTGAATCCCTGTATCTGGTATCATATCATTCGTTATGTTTATATCCTTAGTTAATGTGTTTATGAGGAGATTTTTATTCCATTATATATCAAATTTCTTGTGGATTTTTTACAATGAAATATTTTCAATTCTATTTTTTTTTGTAGAAGTGTGTTACGGTGGTATCTTTGATGTTACAGTGAACCGTTTAGTATTATGGCTTGGATAGTGAGGTCACACCATAACCTAATATCTCAAGATGCACAATGGGGAAAGTGGAATTTTCGTTCATGGAATAAATTTTATATGAAAACTCTCCCCTCTCAAGAGTCCTTTTCCAAGTGTAAAAAATAATCCCTAGAAAAAAACCCATGAGGTAGTAAGATAAAGTGAACAATATCTCCTAATTAGTGGTGTTTGGTCCATACAACTAGTATGAGTTCTTGGGGTGGGTTCAAGTCCTTATGGAATTTGTTTTGGGTGATATTTGAATGGTACATATTCATTTCGTTTAAAAAATTTATTGATTGACATAGAAATCTATGCAGGTATTACCTAAGACTCATGTTTACTATATTGATCCAAAAATCAATAGGCTTATAAGATTTTGAGATAAAAAGTACTATGTTTTCATTTTAATCACTAGATTTATATTTGGTTGTTTAGTAGTTATCAAGGGATTTATATCAAATATTTATGGGAGGAGGTTTTCTGAATGAGAAAGGGTAATATTAATGTTTAACAATTTGTGTCAAGAAGTAGTGAAAATAAGGAATTCTTTTCTCTTAAAAAATCTGAAATTAGAGGGTAGTTATAGCCCTTGGAAAATACCTCTCTCATTAAATAGATGAAGGTAGAGCAGTAAGCAAGTGAAAAATGAATATCAATCAAAAACGGGTAGAAACTTTGAAAATTCCTCCCTTGGATGTGGAATTTTATTTGGAATGACCAATTGTATTAAATTTTCAATAATCATAGAAAGAAATTACATAAATTCCATTCTATTTTTTCTTGAATATTTAGTGTATTTGATAATATTTTATTTAATTTAATTTTCTCTGCTAAAACCGAGGGAGAATATTGTTGGTTGACTAAGGGTTTTGTATTGGATTTTTTTTGAAATATGGGACAATTGGAATTGATGATTTCTTAACATTTTATATTGAAGAATTTTTAGAAGATTCTATGGATTTCATGTATTTACGATTGTTATAGATTCATTAAATCCATAAAGGTGGAGTATATTTTGATTAATTTTATTTATAGAGTACCAAAATGTATATTCGAAGGTGTTGGTGTTACCTAGATATAAAGAATAATTATATGGAGAATTCAATGTGTTTGGAAAAGTGTTCATATGTTTTTATCAAAAAAGGGGGAAAACCCTCTCATGTTTGGAACCTGAGTATACTTAGTAGATAAGCTAATGTATAAGATCAAAGGTACCAAGTTGAGTGGGTGTTTAAATTGGGAGTATATAATGTCGGTGTGCAGGTTTGTGAATTTTTGGAAAATGGTGCATTTCCTCCACACATATGGGTTCATATAGTGAATCATAGTAGAGTACAAGTTCTAGTAAAACTTTACTACTCAGTATATAGACACCTTGGCTAAAAAACCATAAGAGACTACGAGAGAAATTCTGACATGGGATAAGAAAAATATGTGGGAACTATTCATTATTAATAAACACTCATAAATATAGAATACAATTGTTTTTTTTTCATATTCATCCTCCTAACATGCATGTGATTTCACCACATCAACAAGTACTACATTACAACATTTAAAATCATGATATTGACTCAAAATATAGTGTAGTATCCATCAATATAAGTGATCTCCTATGCTATAGTGGTAATGTAATTTAATATCTATATTTTTAGAAACGTTTCTGTGTGTGACATGAATTGGAATCAATGAGATAAACCTGAAAAATGAATGTGTTATACCATATATCAAACAAAATTTGGTCTTCGATGAAGTATTACATGCCCCGGGTTGTATTCTGCATTATAGTGATGAGTCAAGATTAGACATTTGTAATGATATCCCTATCATAAGGATAGGTGTTTTTTCATGTGTTCTCGGTAACCTTCTCATGTAAAGGTGTGCTATTAAGTCATTACACATGTAATGGTAAATGGATTGAAGAACATAAATGGTAAATAATGACCTCATGTAAAGGTGACTGAGAATCAACATAAAAGTGAGACCTTTGGCTTACTATGTGTATGGGTTTTGAGTTATGTGAGAAACACCAGATGTTATCAAACCAGTTGTGATCAAAATCGAAATATAATTTTTTTGGAAGGATAAAATGTTCAGTATTTAATATATTAAAATTATTAATAATTTATGATTTAAATAGAATCTAATATGGAACTTATTTTTGAATTCCATGGATGGATAAACATGAATATTTTGAAGGGGGTCTCACACTGATACATTCTTGGGAATTTATATTTTTGAATAATAAAATATTATCAAGAAATAATTTCTATGTAATGAATAAAATCTATATGTTTTTGGATTCCATATATTTTATATATGGAAATATTTATACACTATTATATGAAGGTTTTTTCCATTTCAGTTCTTTGGGGTTTCATATTTTTGAATATAAAAATATTCAAAGAAACAATATAGCAGAAGTAGATCTAGGAGATATGTTGTCAATTGAGGATTTGCTTCTACTTAGTATTCTATAGGTTAAATCAACTAATTATTACTACATCAAATATTTCCATATTTGAAAATATGAAACCTACAGAAAAATCCGCACAACAGAATCCACGATGTCACTGTGTGAAATATTTCCATATCTAAAAATATGGAATCCTTAAACATATCATTTTTAATATTTACATGAAAATCCATGCATGATATTATTTTCTCATTCCAAAATATAAATTTCTAAAAATTTCTTAATATGGGTTCCCCCTATTAAAATATTCCTATTCTTCCAGCCTCTAAATTCAGAAACAATTTCTTTATCTGGATTAGTTTTGTACTTATGTTCTTCATCTCTTTAATATAGTCAGTACTTGATAGTTTAGTCTTCTAAAAATCGATCTATTTCAATATTTTCTCATGTATGGTTTGATAACATCAGAAACATCCCATGAGAATCAGAACCCATTCAAAAATTTATCCAAATAAATAACCATAATATAGATTTCCAATCATGATTACATGTGATCTTTATTTACCTTTATATTGAACAAACCATTTACATGCATGTAATATCTGACTCATGAACACATATTTACATGATCAGTGGCTCAAGAACACATGGTTCAATACCCATCCGTTTGATGTGTCTACCACTAAATTTCTTTTAACCTTATCTTATTCCAACTATGTGCTTTATAATCTATAATGTGTTAAACTTTTCTAAAGCCTTCATTGTGTTCAATTTGCAGTGTAACACATTCCTTTGTAGGGTGGGGCTCATTTATCACATATATGACACACTCACATATATTTCTATATTTTAGCTTCTTCTTTGTGAGATAGATAATTCTTTAAGGCCAAGATGTAGATATTATCTCAACATACAACTACAGTACATAATTTTACTTGTATGATGGGATAAATAATACAATTTTCAGTTGGAATTTTTGAAATATGTTACATGGTTATTGAAAATTTGGTGTAATAAATTGCAGTATAATATGATGCAGATGAACCAAAATATTGAAGTTCCTTATTTCTGACCATAACATAATGAATGAGATGTTTCCTTATATTTTACTCTTCCCACGTCGGAATACCTATCTTTATCTTGTGTGTTATATTAACCAAGATGTCTCTCAACAAGTATGTGATGTATGAATTGATCCATTAATCTCTTATGTCCCACTATACCGACCCACTCATGTGGAAGATAATCACCCATCACCCACATTATGTTGACCTAAACACCTTCCTGCCTTCACAGGTCTATGCACCTTCACTCCTTATCCTACCACCCACATGGCTTAGTACCTTTGAGGTTAGTCACTAGTTTTCCTAGTCTGGATTCTAAATTTCCATCATTAAGTGGGTTTCCCCTTTTTTTACAAACACTTATCATTAAACAAAGACTTATCTAAAATAATATTCTTTATATCAATGTTGAGTTGGAACCATCACATATACATTTTATTACTTCAAGAAGAAACATGAAAAACTTCTATATCGACATTAAAGATATAATAAATCCATAAAAATTGTGTAATAATGACATAAAATGCTTCTTATACAAATCCTCTAATAAAAAATGTCAATAGCTCCACCATTCCAATCAACATACATTTTCAAAAAATCTGATATAATATCCTTGGAAGTTTCATCATAATAAACAATTTTATGATTTGAAATGTTAATTATAGAAGTTCATTTGAAATTCCTATCATGTGTTTTGTAATGGGAGAGAATTAGTGATGATAGGAGAACCATCATAGATAGTAAAAACCAATGGTGATGTTTACAATGGATTGATTTGAGAGAAGCAGTTTCAAATGATTTATTTGAGAGAATAATCAATGTGAATTTTTGGAAGGTGAGTGATTAAAAAAATTCTTGACCATGATAACTGAAGTCAGGGATGGAGATGGGAAGGGGTGATAATTATAGGAACTGAAAAGAATATTAGAATACTAATATATATATATATATATATATATATATTTCATGACCCCCTCCCCAAAAAGTGTATCACTCCTAGGCTGATAATGTGAGAAGGGAGATAATGACCCCCGAGTCTGGCCACTAGTAGGGCCTGGGATGGCGAATAACATCGAGGGTATAATAAATACAGAAATGGGAGGCATTACCCTCTAAGAGAAAACATGCAGAAGAGAGAGTTAGGATAGAAACCAAACAACTCAAACTCATACTGAAATATTAATGAAAATCCAAGTGCACATATGTAATGTCATGAAAAACTACTACAACTAAAAGGGAAAAACTGCAAGTACCCAAAGGTAAGTAAAAAAATAGTGACCACGAAGCCCGAACAGCTCCTACTACCCAAAGCTAATATTAAATAGCCTAATATCTAACCTACTCCAAGTCACTTAAAAAAACAGTTTATATATACATAGGGTGAGTATAACAGTATACTCAGTAGGATCCTCCCGAGAGCCTCTCTTTCAAAAGTAAAGAAAGCATGTTAAAGCCCAGTGAATAACATGTGAAACTAACTCGTCACCTAAACAGGTATACTACGTTCCCAGCCTCACCATGGATTCTCTCACCAAGTAACGCATACAATAGTATATAATATAATAATGAATATCAAGGGCATGCCGCTACTACTTCCCCACTGGTTTTCCGCTTTTCCCCAACGTCGTACATCCTAAGCATCACTCTCCAAAAAGGCTTGCCCGCAGACACCTGGGCGAAGCACCAAAACATGCACCTCATGCAACCACACCACCACGTCCACACAAGAAGTAACCAGGTAGTTTTTTGGATCCACCACAGCTCTCGTAACATGTATCATACGTAAGGTATTATACCTCAAGCCATTACATCCCATACACCAAGGATTCTCAAGCCATCATAGCCTATACATGTCACACCTATAGTAGTCCATAAGAAACTATATCCAAAATATATGTTCATGAATAACCACAACCCATTACATCCCTCTACACACATATATGAGGAAAAACTAACCGTTTTTCCTACCATTACAAGTAACTACCATGAGAAGAGAGTGGTGCCAAAGGGGTAGTCAGCCATCCATCCTCCCACCGAAATGTTGGGGAAAATACCCCCATGGTTCAGAATCCCCGGGGTGTCAGTTTCCCTTACTAACGGGGTGGAGTAGTAAATAGAAACACAAAAAGTACAGAATATACTATAGCTAACAACCACACTATGGGCATAACCTAGTCTTAGACTAAACTGCAGATAACGTCTCTCGAACTCCCGACTGACACTTCTAAGACGAGGTATCCTATAAGAAAACAACAATTTTAAGATCTTTAATACATTACTTCATTCCATTTTGTCATTTGCACTTTATGTTAATTAATTCTTTAAACATTAATTAACCATTAACAATTTCGACATTAAATTTCATTAGCATCACACCCAAAGTCCACTGCCCTATTAAATTGCAACCTCAGCATTGCGTCCCAGCAAGCTCCAACCCCTTGGGTGAACATCATTTATTCAATCATTTATTACAGCATTACTTTACCCTATTACAAGGAATTCTAGAAAACATTATATGTTACTAAACACAAGGGGGCTCAACGCGGTGGGTAGATGTACTACCCGTAGAGTCTCTACCGCCTATAGCAAGAGCGTAAACCCATCCTCCCTTGAAAATCTAAACAAGAAAAGCACGTGGCATACCCCGTGAGACTTCACCTCTTTCAGAATAAGGGTAAGAAAGACCAGCTGCCTTGACCAGTGGGGAAAAGTAAAGCAGATAACCAACCAAGGAATCAATAAGAATCCATACATTCACATTAAACCTGTTCCATCACCCCAAGTGTCCTCCCCAACACCTACATGCATAAAAAGATGCATCTCGCCACTCTAGGCATCAATTTCTGCCCCAAACAATAGGCCTCACTTCCCCTATATATCACAACATCCATCTAGGATCACACCACAACACACGCAACAAGAAAAAAAACATTATATCAAATGGTCTCTTTTCCCTTAAACAAGAAAGAGGGTAACTCAAAACCCTATAAGGAATTATCTTTTACCAAAAAACCAGTTCATTAATCCATCTTGGATTAACCGATTTATTATTCGTAGGTTCCAACTATGAGAAACCTAAAAAGTAAGATATCGCGAATATCTAAATCTGCTTATTGCACTAAATTTATTAACATAAAATTACAACAACATGAGTCAGATTCATTCTCATGCCTCTTTATCTTTATCAATGCAATTATCAATTAATTTTGGATTTACTTTTTTTACCTATTTCCATCTAGAACAAGCATAGATATAACACACTACTAGAAAAACAGGTATTTGTGACGGGTCATTTGCGACGGGATCCCGTCGCAAATGACCCGTTGCTGAAAACGGTGTCGCAATAACAATTTTTTGCGACGAGCCCGTCGCTAAAACCTTTTTCTGCGATGGGGAGAATCCCAGTCACAACTAGTACTCCGTATATTTGTAAAAATCTATTTGCGACGGACCCCGTCGCAAATACCTGTTGCGACGGGACCCGTCGCAAATAGTTGTTGCGACGGGACCCGTCGCAATAACTATTCGTAAAAAAATAAAAATAAAAATACTATTTGCGACGGGAATAGTATCCCGTCGCAAATACTATAAAAAAAATAATAAATAATAAATTGTTAATAAATTATTTTAATTAATATAATAATAATCCAATTATAATTCAAAAATAAAGAATAATAAAATATTAATAAATGATTTTAATTAATATAATAATAGAATTATAATTCACAAATAAAAATAATAAATTATTTTAATTAATATAATAATAATAGAATTATAATTCAAAAATAAAAAATAATAGAATATTAATAAATATTTTATAATGAGACAGAAACTACGAATAGAAAAAAAATCATATTTTGATTTCACAAATTTTCTAACATAAATACAAACTCTAATCTGAATGAGGGGGGGAGGGGGGATCTGCAGATGGTGGTGGAGGAAACTCCATCCCTAAAGCATGAGTGAGTCGGCGCATGTACTCCATCTGCTCCTGATGCTGCTGCTGCCACCGACTCGTCTGCTCCTCGTACAGCTGCTGCTGGCGTCGACACTCCTCCTCTTGCTGCTGACGCATCTGCTCCTGCTCCTGTCGGATACTCTCTATCAGTGCAGTCTGAGATCGCAACTGATCCTCATACTGTGTAGCAGAAGAATATGCACGAGCTCCTCTAGAGATGGACGCTGACATCGCAGCACTGCCATAATAATCTCCGGGAGTCAGTCGAGAGCTGATACCAACTACCCGGCCCTTCTCGAAGGAATACTGGGTGGCCTGCATCCATGTCGCCTCATCAAACTGACGGCCAGTGGTCTGATCTGATGACTCGGCCTGACTCTCAGGCCGGGCCTGTGACGCTGCAGCCTCATATGACTCTTGTAGTTGCAATTTAAAATTAAAATTGTGAATATATTATATACAGTTAATTTTTAAACTTGAAAACAAATAATACTAACCACGATGTGATGCTGACGATCACCTCTGAGCTCCCCAGTAGCAGGATCACTATACATCCTCCGATATACGTCGTACTCCGTAATATCGGGGTGCTCGACAGCCTATAAGAATAAAAAATAAACTGTTAATATTTATAGTTATATAAAATATTTATAAATAATGTACGTACCAGATGTTGTCTATGAGTACTGAAAGAACGACTCCCAGCTCAATGAGTCACCTCCTGTCTCCCCCGATTCTGTCTCCCCACCGATGATCTCCTCTAAAAGGCACCACTCAACCAGTGCGCACATAATCCATCCCATACATGGGATGAAATGTACTCTGGTCGGTGTGCTCTACATGACTCATCAAAATCTGACACTCCTGCTTTCTTCATCGTAGCTTTTCTTAAATTGTGAAAAAACTGACGAAGGCGATCACGCATGGCCACCTCCCATGCCTCGTGGATGGCGTCACGTATGGTATCCTCGATTGGATACCATAAACCCTAAAAATAAATCAAAATATCAAGTTAGAAATGAAATAATTTTCAAAATAAAAATTATTTATTTACGTACGTACCAACCAATGGCCGAACATGGCCTGCTGCACATCAATGGGAATCTGCTCCCATGTGGTCCACGGCTGAGAGAAATAGTTGCGTAAAATAGTGATTCCCTGTCCGACTGCTATATGCGGAAAACTGTAAAAATAATAAACATTTATTATGTGAATAGATTAATGAAATCTTAGTCAAATCCACAGGTTATCACACAGTTTATCACACCTCAGTGTGCGTGGATCAAACCCAAGACGTGGACGTCGCTCAGGGACGGGGTCAGGAATCATCAATCATGCAAGACCGCGCCCCCTCTGCGTACTCCTTGGAGCGCCTTCAGGCTGAGGGTCATCTGCCAGCAACTCATCCGCATCGAAAGACAGGTCAGCATCCGCCAACTCACAAAATGTGGCATCGTCCATCTGAAATAGAAAATGTTAATGTTGTTAGCAAATAATTGATAATTACTATTATATATACATATATACATATTATGATTGTATATAAATACCATGGAATTCTATCAGTGTTCATCTTCATCATCATCTTCATATATGTCAATGGCATCTGCATATTCCTCCTCAACATCATCGATATCCATTCGAGTTACAGTTGCTTCATCTCTTACCATTTCAAATTCATATGTGACATCATTAACATCATCGTCATCACCGACTCTTAAATGTGGGGTGTCGTCATCGATACTCATGTCTCTTTGTAAAAAATATTGATTTTGAGTACTCTCTTTAAAAACTTCAATTCTTTGCACATCAGTGAAAGCACATTCACTTTGACTAAACTGATTGTCTCGAATTTTGATTTTTATTACACTCCACCAATCAGTCAAGTCTCTTGATGTAGCACAGTACTTTGCGTAATAAACTTGATGTGCCTATTGAGCCAATAAGAATGGTTCATTTACTGCGAGAACACTTTTACATTTTATATCGATAATTCCATGAGTCAGATGAACACGCACGCCTCTCTCTGTATCCAACCACCGACATTTGAACATGGTTATGTAATGTTGTCCAAGATAACAGAGTTCAATGATTTCATCAAGTATGCCATAAAATTCAACTTCATTTTCTCGATGATGAGATCCTCTCAAGATAACTCCACTGTTCATTGTTTTTTTCGATTCTCCATATGCATGTGTGTGGAATCGAAATCCATTCACCACATATGCATTATAAGTTTTAACAAGTTTGGAAGGTGGGTTACTCAATACACACAGCCGTTTGTCAATTTTATCAGCATGTCGAGACACCTGAAAATTTGTGAAATAATTATCAATATAGTAAACTATACATTGAATGAGTTGCTAAAAGATAAATAATTTATGTTACCAATTTTTGAAACCACTGAGAGAAATTTTTCAGTCGACGTTCTTCGAGAGCAGCTGCTATAATTTGTGGAATTTGTTTCTTGATATGATTATCATACAACCTATAAAAACCAAAGTTATTTACTGTAACATAAATGATAGAATAAGTTATATAAACACTTACAGTACAATTGATGTCATCTCTTCACAGTTGAGCAGAACATATGTATGAGCTCTATGATGTTCATCATCTGAAAGCCAGCGTTCATAAACTCCACCAAAACCAAGCTCTGACTGGTTAAAAACAGATAATTGATTGTCGATTTCTTCAATATTCCTCTCGTTTCATCCCATTCGGTTGTGTTTTGAAGGATACTCAGATTCAAAATAATGGGAGCAGAAAAAAGATATTTCCTATTGCAAATAAGCTTCTGCAATAGATCCTTGAACATATGCTTTGTTACGTACTTTTCTTTTCAATTTTTTCATGCATCTTTCAAATGGGTACATCCATCGAAACTGTACTGGACCTCCACATTTGGCTTCATATGGCAAATGTAACATCAAATGTTCAATTGAGTCGAAGAAATACGGAGGAAATATTTTTTCCAGTTTACATATAATTACAACAACATCTTTTTCAAGTTTGCCTAGAGTATCATAATCTTTTGTAGCCACACAAATTTCCCGAAAAAAATGAGACATGTCTGTTATGGAATCCCAAATCACAGAATTCAACAGACCTCTTAATCCAATGGGTAGAAGTCTTTCCATTATAACATGACAATCATGACTTTTTAATCCAGTAATATGACCATTCTTTACACATCTACCCAAATTGGAAGCACAGCCATCTGGAAGTCTCAAATCTACAATCCACTGACAAAATAATAAACGGTTTTCTTTAGACAGTGTATAAGCTGATTTTGGTTTCAGTAACCTTTCTGTTCTGACATTCTCAAACAGTTCCAATTCTGGACACCTGCAAATTTGGGCAAGATCTAAACGTGCATTTACATTGTCTTTGCTCTTTCCTGACGTATCCAAAACTATATGAAACAAATTATCAAAATAGTTCTTCTCAATATGCATGACATCTAATATGTGTCGGACCAACAAATCATACCAATATGGAAAATCCCAAAATATGCTACGTTTAATCCAATTGTGTTCTTTCCCAAAACCAGAAATTTTCTGTTGGTTTATTGTGGGACCAAAAGTGATGGGAGGTAATGAAAATACAACTGATTTTAACTCCGAACCTGATAGCATTTTTGGAGTTCCATCCCTTTCAACTGTTCCTTTTCTGAAATGAGATCTGTTTCTGCGAAAAGGATGATCAGCTGGAAGAAATCTGCGATGACAGTCAAAATAACAAGGTTTCTTTCCATGAATGAGCATAAATGCTTTGTTCTCTCCCATACATTAAGGACATGATTTCTGACCATGTGTACTCCAGCCAGATAACATCCCATAAGCCGGGAAGTCACTTATTGTCCACATCAATGCTGCTCTCAGTATGAAATTCTGTTTCGTTGCAACATCATATGTACTGACACCAGTACTCCACAATAAATTTAATTCATCAACCAATGGTTTCAAATAAACATCAATGTTTTTCTTCGGATATCCTGGAATTAGTAAATTCAAAAAGATATATGGCTCCTTCATCAACATCCATGGAGGTAAATTGTACGGAGTTAAAAAAACAGGCCAACATGAATATTGACTACCATAAGATCCAAACGGACAGAAACCATCAGTGGAAAGGCCCAGTCGAACATTTCTAGCTTCTAAAGCAAAGGATGGATGCACTCTATCAAAATGTTTCCATGAATCACCATCGGCTGGATGATTCAAGATTTTATCGGTTGAAATATTCTCTTTATGTCATGACATCATTGTCGTTGTATTCTTAGACATGAATAAACGCTGGAGTTTGGATGTAAGCGGAAAATATCTCAACTGTTTTACAGGAATCAAACCAGACTTCCCTTGTTGTCCTTCTTTATATCTCAGTTGCCCACATGTGGGACAACTATCCAACGACTCATTTTCCCCAGAATATAAAATGCAGTCATTTGAACATGCATGAATCTTCTAACAAGTAAGTCCCAAATTTCGAACCAGCCTCTTACTCTCATAGTAATTTGCAGGTAAAACATTTCCTTCGGGTAATAGTTTTTTAAGCAAAGAAAATATCTGGTCAAAATAGGTGTTTGACATTCCGTTATCTGATTTGAAAGCCATAAATTTTGCAACTGCTTCTAATTTTCTCATCTTGCAGCCAGGATATAATGCATCCTCAGCAGACTTCAACAACTCATAAAATTCAGATGGTTCCAACTCAGGATTTGAAGCTATATCAGCCAGAGTTTCTGTATGTTGAACAGATGAACCTGCAACATCATGTACTAAATCTTGAAACCGGGATGGATCTGGAATCAAGTTGGTATCACCTGCTCTGGAACTGTGTTCACCGTGTTGATACCAAAAAACATAATCTGGCTGAAAACCAAAACGCAAGAGATGTTCTCCCACTTTGTCAAACGTGTCAAACGTTCTCAATGCACATTTTTTGCAAGGGAATTTTATTTTGTCTTCTGAAACAAATTCTGGATTTGATGCCGCAAATGATAAAAAAAGTATCCACACCCTCTACATATACTGGATTTAAACCAGAACCATTTGGATTTCTACGTTGATTTATCCATATGCGGTCACCTAATAATGATTGTTGACGACCTCGTTGTTCCATATTTCTCTATAAAATATAAAAGCATTACTGGTTTTGAATAATTTGTTAGAAAAAACACTCAAGATAGGATAATTATAGAGTTTAGATCATACACGACTGACGCAAACTTTTTATTGAGATAGACCTAAAAATTGACCCTTTAAGAATTAAATATGTTGAGAATAAAGAAAAACATGTTACAAATATTGATAATTTTAATATTATATAAATTTTTTATTATTTTCATAGTACTAATATTATTGTTAATTATTACTAATTATTGGTAATTATTACTAATTATTGGTAATTATTACTAATTATTGGTAATTATTACTAATTATTACTAATTATTACTAATTATTGGTAATTATTGATAATTATTGGTAATAATTACTAATTATTACTAATTATTGGTAATTATGGGTAATTATTACTAATTATTGGTAATTAATACTAATTATTGGTAATTATTGGTAATTATTACTAATTATTACTAATTATTGGTAATTATTACTAATTATTGGTAAGTATTACTAATTATTGTTAATTATTACTAATTATTGGTAATTATTACTAATTATTGGAAATTATTATTAATTATTACTAATTACTACTAATTATTATTAATTATTACTAATTATTGGTAATTATTACTAATTATTGGTAATTATTACTAATTATTGGTAATTATTACTAATTATTACTAATTATTACGAATTATTACTAATTATTGGTAATTATTACTAATTATTACCAATAATTACTAATTATTGGTAATTATTGGTAATTATTACTAATTATTGGTAATTATTGGTAATTATTACTAATTATTGGTAATTATTACTAATTATTGGTAATTATTTCTAATTATTACTAATTATTACTAATTATTGTTAATTATTACTAATTATTGGTAATTATTACTAATTATTGGTAATTATTACTAATTATCGGTAATTATTACTAATTATTACTAATTATTGGTAATTATTACTAATTATTACTAATTATTTGTAATTACTTGTAATTATTACGAATTATTACTAATTATTGGTAATTATTGGTAATTATTACTAATTATTGGTAATTATTGGTAATTATTACTAATTATTGGTAATTATTGGTAATTATTACTAATTATCGGTAATTATTGGTAATTATTACTAATTATCGGTAATTATTACTAATTATTGTTAATTATTACTAATTATTGGTAATTATTACTAATTATTGGTAATTATTACTAATTATTGTTAATTATTACTAATTATTACTAATTATTGGTAATTATTACTAATTATTACTAATTATTGGTAATTATTGGTAATTATTGGTAATTATTGGTAATTATTGGTAATTATTGGTAATTATTACTAATTATTGGTAATTATTACTAATTATTGGTAATTATTACTAATTAATGGTAATTATTACTAATTATTACTAATTATTACTAATTATTGGCAATTATTACTAATTATTACTAATTATTACAAATTATTACTAATTATTACTAATTATTACTAATTATTGGTAATTATTGGTAATTATTACTAATTATTGGTAATTATTGGTAATTATTACTAATTATTGGTAATTATTGGTAATTATTGGTAATTATTACTAATTATTACTAATTATTGGTAATTATTACTAATTATTACTAATTATTACTAATTATTACTAATTATTACTAATTATTACTAATTATTACTAATTATTGTTAATTATTGATAATTATTGTTAATTATTACTAATTATTGGTAATTATTGGTAATTATTACTAATTATTGGTAATTATTACTAATTATTGGTAATTATTACTAATTATTGGTAATTATTACTAATTATTGGTAATTATTACTAATTATTAGTAATTATTACTAATTATTACTAATTATTGGTAATTATTACTAATTATTACTAATTATTGGTAATTATTACGAATTATTACTAATTATTACTAATTATTGGTAATTATTGGTAATTATTACTAATTATTGGTAATTATTGGTAATTATTACTAATTATTGTTAAGTATTACTAATTATTGGTAATTATTGGTAATTATTGGTAATTATTGGTAATTATTGGTAATTATTGGTAATTATTGGTAATTATTGGTAATTATTGGTAATTATTGGTAATTATTGGTAATTATTGGTAATTATTGGTAATTATTGGTAATTATTGGTAATTATTACTAATTATTGGTAATTATTACGAATTATTGTTAATTATTACTAATTATTGGTAATTATTACTAATTATTGGTAATTATTACTAATTATTGGTAATTATTACTAATTATTGGTAATTATTACTAATTATTACTAATTATTGGTAATTATTGGTAATTATTGGTTATTATTACTAATTATAACTAATAATTGGTAATTATTGGAAATTATTACTAATTATTGGTAATTAATACTAATTATTGGTAATTATTGGTAATTATTGGTAATTTTTACTAATTATTGGTAATTATTTCTAATTATTGGTAATTATTACTAATTATTACTAATTATTACTAATTATTACTAATTATTACTAATTATTGGTAATTATTACTAATTATTACTAATTATTACTAATTATTACTAATTATTACTAATTATTACTAATTTTTACTAATTTTTACTAATTATTACTAATTATTACTAATTATTACTAATTATTCCTAATTATTGGTAATTATTGGTAATTATTGGTAATTATTACTAATTAGTGGTAATTATTAGTAATTATTACTAATTATTACTAATTATTGCTAATTATTAATAATTATTACTAATTATTGGTAATTATTACTAATTATTAATAATTATTCCTAATTATTGATAATTATTGGTAATTATTGGTAATTATTACTAATTATTGGTAATTATTACTAATTATTGGTAATTATTACTAATTATTGGTAATTATTACTAATTATTAATAATTATTCCGAATTATTGATAATTATTGGTAATTGTTCCTAATTATGAGTAATTAAATGAATAATTACAAATAATTAGGAATAATTACCAATAATTAGGAATAAAAAATTATTAGTATATTTTATTATTAATATTAAAATAATATAATTTTCTAATTTATATACAATTCTCCTTTCATCTGTGTGTTTTCTATCTCCATATACAAATAATACATGTGGAGACAGCAAACACACAGATGAAAAGAGAATTGTATATATATAAAAAATTATATTATTTTAATATTAATAATAAAATATACTAATAATGTAATAATGTTATTATTCCTAATTATTGGTATTTATTACTAATTATTAAGTAATAAAACAATGTAAACATAATTAAATTACAACTAATTAAGAATAATTGAAACTAATAAAACATGAAAAATAAATATTAAATTAAAATGAATATAAATACCTTGAAAATTGATCTGAGGTTGATCTCTGATCCTTCTTCAAAACTTCAATATCAACTCCGGAGAAAAAAATTAAACTTGAGAAAAACTGAACTTTAGAAATAAAATTTTGAGAGAAGAAGAAGATAGAGTTTGAGAATGATTTGAAAAAAAAACGGATGGGGTATTTATAGGTTAGATTATTTGCGACGGGGCCCGTCGCAAATACCTTAGCCAGCATTTATTACGGTCAACGGTTAAATAGTTATTTGCGACGGGTCCCATCGCAAATAACCACCTGCCGACATACTATTTGCGACGGGGGAATATTCCCGTCGCAAATACCTTTTACCGCCGCCGGTTATTTGCGACGGGAATATTCCCCTGTCGCAAATATGTTTCCCGCGATTTGGCGCGCAAAGGGCGCCAGTCCTTTTGCGACGGGGCAAGCTATCCCGTCGCAAAATGGTACTTATTTGCGACGGGCAAATACCCCCGTCGCAAATAAGTTTTTAACAGGGCTATTTGCGACGGGAATAAATCCCGTCGCAAATAACCCGTCGCAAATACCCATTTTTCCCGTAGTGACACTATCTAGAAAAACAAGAATGAATAGCATACAATCAATATGAAATTATTTATCTAGTTCAAATATTTATTAAGTCAATCCCATTATCATCCAGTGGGATAAAACAAGCTAAATATACAGCTGCATGTAAGAGAAAAGAGAATCAATGAATCCCCTACCTCAAACTGTTCTTGTCGTTCTTTATAAAAGAATGATCCACACAAAGAATCACAATCATCTCCTCTAATGACAACTGTATCCACTCGAGGATGCTACGGTAGGACCACACCAAAAAAAATCCAAGAAAACTCCATTAGAATTATGGATATCACATACCATAATAGGTAAAGGAGAAATAGAAGGAGGCAAAATGAAAATAATGACAATATATCAGACCTTATATTGAAGATTGATCGATACTTCTTGGTTGCATCAAAACAGCGTGCAACCAATCTTAGGAGGAAAGTTTGATTGCACAACTCCTACAAGAAGTAATGGGATGTTCGAACATCTCACACCCGATAACATAGAGGAAGAACTAGGGTGGAACATATCTCGTCCCTTTAGATGATTTAACGGAGCAGTAGTTTAAGATACAATGGATTTTCCATTAAAAGCGGATCACATTAAACCATGTGGTTTGACCTAGTAAAAACAACCCAAGATACAAGATAAATTAATATAGGAGTTATGGACTTTCAATCAACCTTAGAGTCCTTAAAACAAGTATTTAAATTCATTTTATGTCAAATGATACGTCAGAGGGGCAACATTGTAGGAAGCTGGAAACACTATTCACAAACATGAAATTTGGAAAAGGAAAAACACTGTTCACGAACCTCACTGTTGGAACCTCACCATTCAAGAAACACTGTTCATGAACCTCACTGTTGTAACCTCACCATTCTAGAAACACTATTCATGAACCCAAAATTTGGCAATGGAAAGGGGTCACCATGGGAAACTCACCGTTCTGGAAACACTAATCATGAACCTCACTATTCGAATCATGTTGTTGGATCCTCACCATTCTTGAAACACTGTTCATTAACCCAAAATTTGGCATAGGAAAGTGGTCACAGTTGGGATCTCACTGTTCTGGAAACATTGTTCATGAACGTCACTGTTGGAACCTCACCATTCTGGAAACACCATTCAAGAACCCAAATTTTGGCAAAGGAAAAGGTCACCATTGGAACCTCACCGTTCTGGAAACCCTGTTCATGAACTCAAAATTTTTGAAAATGAAAGGTCACCATGGGAACCTAACCATTCTGGAAACACTATTCATGAACTCAAAATTTGGCAAAGGAAAAGGTCGTTGTTGGAACCTCACCGTTCTAAAAACACTATTCATGAACTCTAAATTTCGCAATGGAAAGAGGTCACCGTTGGAACCACACCATTGGAACCTCACCATTGGAACCTCACCATTGCACTGTTTACATAATGTTACCGATGAAACTATTCATAGAAGGTCATCAATTACACTATTCACATAATGTCACTGATGTCACTTTTCGCAGCTGTCTACCATTGGAAATTTTCACCGATGGAAAAATTCACAAAAGGTGACTGATGAAAATGTTCATATAAGGTCTCTGATGTCACTATTCAAAACTATCTACCGTTGGAATTGTTCACCAATGGAACAGCTCACAGAAATTGACTGATGACACTGTTCACATAAGGTCACTGATGTCACTTTTCACAACTGTCTACCATTGGAACTTTTCACTGATGGAACTGTTCACAGAAATGGAAAATTGGAAAAGTGTTAGTGATAAGTCACCTTGACCACTCGAAACACCTCATACAACTGTTTTTCAAAAAGGAGTGGACCAGAGAGGTCTGGGCCATTACATCAGATACCTCTCAAAACATTCTCATCCTCGAGAATTCAATACCCACCTAAATGAAAAAAACGGGTCCAAACAACCACCCATCGAGATACCACTCAAAGGAGAGAAAGTGACAAGAAGAAATAAAAGAATACCATATTATAAACGAAAATGGTCTATAACAATTAAGGATACATAAATACATGAAAAGAGTTAAACATCAAACAACTCTGGGTACTGAGCATGTATATGTGACTCATGTTCCTAGGTACTCTCCTCCATGCCACCATGTCGCCACAAGACATGAACCAAGGGGATAGAACGCTCGTGAAACACCTTCTCTTTGCGGTCTTGGATCTCTAGAGGTTGCTCCTCAAAGGTCACATCACAATTAACATATATATCTCCCCAATTGATGATGTGAGAGTCATCATGAAGATAACGACATAGCTGTGATACGTGGAAGACATCATGTATCCGACTCATCTGCGGGGGGGGGGGAGTGCTACTCGATACACCACTACTCCAACACTAGATAACACCTCGAAATTCCGATCAAACTAGGGATAGAACTTACTCCCACGACCAAACATTCTCTTCCCATAATGGGGAGTCACCTTTAGAATCACGTGATCCCAAACATCAAACTCTAAGGGTCTCCTCCTTTGATCAGCATATGATTTCTGAGGATCTTGCACTGTCTCTATCCTCTCATGAATTACCTGAACCATCTCTGTTGTATTCTACACTAGTTCAGGTCCGAGAATTGCTGACTCTCTGACCCCAGTCCAACAAAACGGAGAATGGAAAGGTTGGCCATACAAGGATTCAAATGGCACCATACCGATGGTGGAGTGAAAAATATCATGGCAAGAAAACTCCACCAAGGGTAAGTTCTTCATCCACGAACCTCCAAAATATAGGACATAAGAGCATAACATGTTTTTATGAGTCTGGATGGTTCGCTCTATATGACCATCTGTTTGAGGATGAAAAGAGTTCTAAGGCATAGCGGATAACCAAAATCATGTTGGAGACCTCTCCACACCCTAGAGGTAAGACTAAGATCTCGATCAGAAATGATCATCCTTGGGACTCCATGAAGTCGCACCACCTCTTCCATATACTGCCTCGACAAAACTTCCACTGATCTTGACTCCTTGATTGCTATGAAGAGGGTTGATTTTATTAAACAGTCCACTACCACCCAAATAGCACAATGTACTCCATGATCTCGAGGTAAACCAGTAACAAATTCCATTAAGATTTCCCCTAACTTCCATTGAGGAACATCTAAGGGCTGGAGCAGACCTCCAGGAACAATTTGTTCAACCTTCACCTTCTGTCAGAAAAAACAATGAGACACAAACTCTGCAACCACATGCTTTAGCCCAGGCCACCAAAACTGGATCCTCAAGGCTTGGTGCATTTTTCTCATGCCAAGATGCACCACTAAAGGATATCTATGGAACTCTCTGAGAACTGTCTCATGCATCTTCAAAGGAACTAAAACCCTTCCATGATACAAATCTCGATGTTGTTCATCCTCAGACCAACAATCAGGGTCCTTTCCACAAACCACTCGGTCTCTCTAGACCTCCACCTCTAGATCCCCCAACTGGGACTCTTCCACCTTATGCATTAGAGATGACTGCACCCTCATCTGAACAAAAATAAAACCTCTTCCCCTTACATCTTCCATATAAAGATGTAATACAGACAGTTCTTCCATTACTCCCATGGAGTAACCATACTCACACACTGCAATACTACGTGACTCCCGACTCAATGCATCAGCTACAACATTCCCCTTTCCAGGTGTATACAATATTTCAAAGTCGTATTACTATAAGAACTCCATCCACTGACACTATCGTAAGTTCAAGTCATTCTTGGAGAAAAAAAACCTCAAGATTTTATGATCATTGAAAACCAAAAAGCCCTTACCAATTAGGTAATGTCTCCACAACATCAGAAAAAATACCATAGCTTCCAAATCAAGATCGTTGGTGGCATAGTTACATTCATGGGGACATAACTGCTAAGACCCATAAGAAACAACTGTTCTCTGCTGCATGAGAACACAGCCTAACCCCAGATGTGAAGCATCATAGAAAACATCAAACTGAACTCCCTTAGCTGGAAGACAATGAACTGGCACACTTACAAACTTCACCTTTAGATACTCGAAAGCTGCCTAACATTTATCAGTCCATATGAACGCATGATTCTTCCTAGTCAAAGATTTCAAAGGATTCACAACTTGTGAGAAATCGGCTACGAACATCCTATAGTAGCCTAAGAGGCAAAGGAAACATCGCACCTCTCACAATATATTGGGTGCTTTCCAAGAAAAATAATGCTTCTATCTTCGAGGGATCCAAAACTACTCCCTTCTGGGAAACAACATGACCCAAAAAATAGACTTCTCGAGACCAAAACACCCAATTTGAAAACTTACCAAACAACTGATGTTAACGAAGAACTCCCAAAATAGCATTTAGATGCTCTGTATGCTCCTCCTCAGATGTGGAATACACAAGGATGTCATCGATGAAAACCACCAAGAACTTGTCCAGGAAGTCATGGAACATAGAGTTCATTAATCTCATGAACACATCAGGAACATTTGTCACGCCGATCGGCATTACGATGAACTCATAATGCTCATGATGACAATTGGAAAGTATTATTTGGGTTATCCTCATCCTTCACATGCATCTAATGATATTCCGACCACAAGTCGATCTTTGAGAACCAACTTTCTCCCTTCAATTGATCGAATAAATCATCCATCCATTGAAGATGATAGAGATTCTTTATTATCACTTTGTTCAAGAGACGACAATCGACAAGCAACCGCAAACTTCCATCAGCCTTCTTCACAAACAAAACTAGTGCACCCCACGGTGACACACTCATCCGAACAAAACCGCACTGCAACAGAACATCAAGATATCTACGCAACTCTCGTAACTCAGAAGGGGCCATCCTATATAGAGACATGGAGAAACGAGATGCTCATGGTTGTAGAACGATCCTAAATTCAATCTCTCATTGAAGAGGTAATGCTACAACCTCCTATGGAAATACATCTGGGTACTCCTCTACAACCCAAGGAAACACTAATTGTTTAACCTCTAAAGAACACAGCATCAGATCATCCATCATGGATGATAAGGATGTAACATGCCTCTAACCCATATGAGGGTCTCGCTCACCAACAAACACCACTAGCTCTTAATCTGAATCGAAGAACACAACATGCCTCCTGAAGAAATCCATGATATCCTGCACAGAATGCAACCAATACATGCAAAGGATGACATCATATGGTTGTATCTGTAAACATAAGAAATCTCCCGATGAGTGGTGCTACCCCAACACTAGCTCATGGTCTCTACATACTTCAAACAAGTTATCTTGACCTCTAACTAGCATAGTCAACGCCAAGGGAACTGGAAGCCTCTCTACCTCACATCCCAAAGCATGGAAAAGGGTAGGTGATATGTAGGAGTGTGTCTCTCTGGAATCAAACAAGGCATACACTAATGTAAAAAACAAGTAAAGGGTACCACGAAGGATGTCTGGTTCACCTAGTGTTGGCAACGCTAAAGTATGAATCTGACCATGACCACCTCCACGATCTCTCGTACCCTGATGATGACCACCACCACGGCTGCACTCTGCTCTCTGAGGACAGAGAGAGTCACGGGGTTATCCTCTGCCTGCCCCATCTACCTTATGCAGATCTAAGCAGGTGCAACATAGTACTGCTATCTCAGCTAGAACTGCCTCAACAGAGGAACCTGTAGCGGAAAACCTGGTGCGCAATGACTTCTCTAAAAGGTTGGGCACTCTCGTTGTGGATGACCTCGATCACCATAAGAAAAAAAGTGACGGATCCCTTAGGATATTCCTGATAGATGCTTCCCCCGGAGAAATGATATGCTGAGGGATGTGGCCTACCCCCCTCCAAACAGAAACTCTTCTTCCCTAAAAACCAAAAACACCGGACCACAACTCGACTTCATGAAGAATCGTGACGACTCCCCTCTCGTGATGATGTGGTTCGGGCCAAAATTTTTTCGATGACCACTACCATTTCCATCACCTCAAGATATGCCTTCAGCATAAATGGGGTGACCTGGAGCTGGATATTTGGATGTAAGGCCTCCTTGAAATGCCTCGCCCTGACTGCCTCATCTGGTAACAGGTCTGAATCATATCTTAAAAGGTTCATGAAATGGATTCCAAACACTCTCACACTCAAGCTCCCCTATCGAATGGTAAGAAGCTCATAGAAACTGTATTCCTTTGTGGTTGAAGAAAGAAACTCGAACCTAAACATGTCTCAAAACTCCTCCCATGATATCGTTGACTCCTCACGATCCCCGAGAAACAAGAACCACCACTGCCTCACTGCTCCACACAACATCGTCGCAACCAAGGAAACCCAATGATCCTTCCGAGCACGGATCGAACTAAATCCTATCTCGACCTCCTCAAACCAATCTTCCGTGGATACATCTGAAATAGAGACCTTGTACTTCTGTATACTCTATCATTGAAACTCTTGGAGTGTCCTCCTCCAAGTGTCATTATCGTCATCCTCTACCATACGGCGATCTGTCGTCAAACCCTGCTGAACATATTATATGAAATCCTGATGAGGATGTCGACCTGGAGCCATACCTGTAAAATAAATAATATTTAGATCTCCTAAACCTGGAATATAGAAGACTCATCATTAATTAATTAGTTTTTTTTATTATATTCATTTTAGGTTAACCTATCCCAAGATCTACCCATTCAGAAATAGGCCCAAAGAAGAATGATGCATGATTGTTACCTAGGTTTCTAACCTGCAACTTGTATCACTTTATTTAGTTTCCATTGTATACATAAAGGTCTGCACATAAGATCATATGGGCACCTAAACACCTATGTATCAGCTGGTCTCCAGTGTTTAAATCACTTTCTAAACATTAATGAAATTGTTTACCTACCTACCACTGCAACCTCACATGATCCTAACTCCAAACTCCATTTTGTCCCTCAACCAGACCACTAATAACACTACGTAATGACCTCCTCCCCACAAAGTGTACCCCTCCTGGGTCAGTAATGTGAGAAGGGAGATAATGACACTCGAGTCTGGCCTTCAGTAGGCCCCGAGTTAGAGACTTGCACCAAGGGTATAGTCAACACACAAATGGGACGCACTACCCTTTACTATAACACATACAGAAGAGATGATAAGATAGATTCCAACAATCTCTAACTCAGAATGAAATATAAATAAAAACCCAAGTTAACATATTTAATTTCATTCAAAACTACTACAACTGAAAGGGTAAAATTCCAAGTACCCAATGGAAGGTAAAAACAATAGTTACCACAATCCCCGAACAGCTCCTACCCCCCCATGCTAGTAGTAACCAACCTGATATCCAACCTACTCCAAGTGACCTGATAAAATTCAGTTTATATATACATTGGGCGAGTATAACAGTATACTCAGAAGGATCCTACCCGGAACCTCTCGTGCAAACTAAAGAATTCATGCTAAAGCATAGTGAACAACAAGTGAAACTAACTCGTCACCTAAATAGGTATACTAATTTCCCAGCCTCACCATGACTACTCTCACCAAGTAACACATACAAGATTATATAATATAATAAATAATATCAAGGGTACTCCACCACTACATCCCCTAGTTTTCTGCTTTCCCCAACATCATACATCCTATGTATCTGTCTCTAAAAAGTCTTGTCCGCAGACACCTGGGCGAAGCACCAAAACATGAACCTCGTGCAACCACACCACCACATCCACACAAGAAGTAACCATGTAGTTTCTAGGAGCCACCACATCTCATGTAACGTTTATCATAAAGTGGATATTATACCTCAAGACATTACATCCCATACACTGAGTAAGGATCCTCAATCCATCACAACCTATACTAGTCACACCTATAATAGTCTATAGGAAACTATATCCAAAATATATGTGGGTGAATAACCACTATCCATTACATCCCTATACAAACATATATTGGGAATACTAACCAATTTTCCTACCAGTACAAGTAGCTACCATGATAAGAGAGAGGTGAAAAAGGGGGTTGTTATCCATCCATCCTCCCACCAGAATGTTGGGGAAAACACACCCCCACGACTCAGAATCTCCGGGGTCCCAGTTGCCCTTACTGATGTGGTGGAGTAATGTAATGAAATTGAAAAAGTATAGAATATACTATAGCTCACAACCAAACTAAGGGCATAACCTAGTCTTAGACTCAACTACATATAACATCTCTCGAACTCCCGAATGCCACTTCTAAGACTTGGTATCCTATAAGCACACAACCTTTTTAATAGATTTAATACATTACTTCATTCCATTTTTTCTATTGCACTTTAAGTTAATTAATTCATTAAATATTAATTAACCATTAACAATTTAAACATTAATTTTTATTATAATCACACCCAATGTCCATTGCACCTCTAAATCGCAACCTTGGCATTGCGTCCCAACAACCTCCATCCTATTGAGTTAACATCATTTGTTCAATCATTTATTATAGAGTTACTTTACCATATTACAAGGCATTATAGAAAAACATTCTATGCTACTAAACACAAGGGGGATCAACACGGTGAGTAGATATACTACACGTCGAGTCTTTTCCACCTATAGAAAGAGCGTAGACCCATCCTCCCTTGAGAAGCTAAACACAGAAAGCACGTGGCATACCCCGTGCGTCTTTGCCTCTTTCGGAAGAAGGGTAAGAAATACTAGTTGCATTGATCAGTGGCGAAATGTAAAGAAGATATCCGACCAAGGAATCAGTTAGCATCCAAACATTCACATCGAACCTGTTCCATCATCCCTGGTGTTCTCCTCAACACCCATATGCATAAACTGATGCATCTCTCCACTCTTGGCCTCAACTGCTACCACAAACAATAGGCCTCCCTGCCCCCACATATCACAAGAGCCATCCAGGATCATACCACAACACAAGTAGCAGGAAAACCAAACATCATATAAAATGAGATCATGGCCATTAAACAAGCTCTAGGGTAACTCATAACCCAACAAAAAATTATCTTTTATCAAAAAACTAGTTCTTTAATCCATCTTGGATAAAACGATTTATTATTCGTAGGTTCAAACTATGGGAAACCTAACCAGTAAGATATCAAAAATAATTAAACATGCTTACTGCACTGATTTGATTAACATCAGATTACAACAACCTGAGTCATATTCATTCTCATGACTCTTTATCTTTATCCAAGTGATTATCAATTAATTACGACTTTACGTTCTTTACCAATTTCCATCAAGAACAAGAATATATATCACACTATCTAGAAAAACTTGAGGCAATAACATGTGATCGATATCAAATTATTTATCTGGTTCAAATATTTATTTAGTCAATTCCATTTTGATCTAGTGAGGTAAAACAAGATAAATATACAGTTTCACATAAAACAAAAGATAAGAAACGAATCCCCTACCTCAAACGGTTCTTATCATTCTTTATACCAGAATGATCCAGACAAAGAATCATCATTTCCTCCTCCTGTGACAACTGTATCCACCCAAGGATGCTGCAGTATGATTACACCATTTAAAACCCATGAAAACTACATTATATGTACAAAGATCACATACCATAACAGTGAAAGGAGAAACAGAAGGATATGAACCCAAAAAAATGATGATAGACCATACCGTATATCGAAGATTTATCAATACAACTTGGTTTCATAAAAATAGAGTGGAACCAATCCTAGGATGAACGTTTGATTGCACATCTCCTAGGGGAAGGAATGGGATGTTCGAGCGTCTCACACCCAAGAACAAGGAGGAAGAACTATGGAGGAAGATATCTCATCCCTTTAGATGATTTAACAGAGGAGCGGCTTAAGAAATGATGGATTTTCCATTAAAATATGATCACATTAAACCACGTAGTTTGACCAAGTAAAAACATCTAGAGCCTTAGTATAAACTATTATAGTAATTATGGCCTTTGAATCGGCCTTAAATTCCTTAAACAAAGGCTTTAAATACATTTTAAGTCAAAGCAAATGTCAAAGGGGAAAAAATAATGGAAGATGGAAAAACTATTCACAAACTCGGTGTTTGGAAAAGGAAGAAAACTATTCATGAACCTCACCGTTGGAACCTCACCGTTCTGGAAACACTGTTCATGAACCTTTCCGTTGGAACCTCACCATTCTAAAAAAACTATTCCTGAACCCAAAAGTTTTCAAAGGAAAGAGGTCACCATTGGAACCTCACTGTTTTGGAAGCACTGTTCTTGAACCTGACCATTGAAACCTCACCGTTCTGGAAACAATGTTCATGAACAAAAAATTTGGCAAAGAAAAGAGGTCACCTTTGAAACCTCACCGTTCTAGAAAAAACTATTCATGAACCAAAAAATTGGCAATGGAAAAGGTCACCGTTAGAATCTCACTATTCTAGAAACACTATTCATGAAATCAATATTTGGCAAAGGAAAAGGTCACTGTTGGAACCTCACCATTCTGGAAGCACTCTTCATTAACTCAAAATTTGGGAAAGGAAAAGATCATCATTGGAACCTCAGCATTATGGAAACACTGTTTATGAACTCAAAATTTGGAAAAGGAAAGAGGTCACCGTTGGAACCTCACCGTTGCACTATTCACATAAGGTTACTGATGACACTGTTCAAAGAAGTTCACTGATGATATTGTTCACATATGTTCATCGATGCCACTATTCACAACTATCTACCGATGGAACTGTTCACAGAAGGTGACCGATGACATTGTTCACATAAGGCCACCAATGTCACTATTCACAACTGTCTAGCGTTAGAACTGTTCATCGATGGAGCTGTTCATAGAAAGTGACTGATGACACTATTTACATAAGGTCATCTATGTCACTATTCACAACTGTCTACCGTAAAAACTGTTCACCAATGGAACTGTTCATAGAAATGGAAAATTGGAAAAGTGTTGGGGATAAGTCACATTGACCTCCTGAAACACCTCATACACTTGATTTTTGCAATGGAATAGACCAGACAGGTCTGGGATGTTAAAATATATATATCAAAAAATGGGATTTTGGCAGAATTAAGGTATTTGGTATTCAAATCTAAAACTATCAAGAAAGGAGAAGAAGGATGTATGGTATTGGTGTTAGTTATGTGGGGAGAGGACATGGGGAAGTATATGTGGTGAAGAGGTAGTGGGGATATGGGGATGGGAGGGATGAGAAGGGGATATGGTGAATGAAGTGTTCAACAGTGTGGAGGGAAGGATGATAAGTCATCTAGAATAGATGGAAGGGTAGGGGAGGACCATTGTTGGGGAGCTATGTGAGGGAAGAGGAAACAACATTGATAATCAGGGTTCGATTCGGGGTGAAGGGGATGAAAATAGGGTGAGTTCTTGTATTTTATGAAATGGTATCCCAACTACAATTGTTTAGTCACCAGTTTTCTGTAGCGGTTAAACTATATCTATTTATTAATGGTGTGGATGTTTATTAAATCATACAATGATAGATATGTGGTTATATATAATATTCATTCCAATGTTAGGAAACATAGATAACATTATTTAGATATACAAGGATCAATGATCACTATTATAAATTCATAAAAATATAGAACTACATTTTATCGGTGCTAAAAACCCGCTAAAGGGAATACTTTTGTTTGTGTGAAAAGGGATTTGAGAATGGTAACCATTATAAACAATAAAAATGATTATAAAAGGGAACCCATTATTAGTGATTATATTAGCACTAATAAAGGTATCTATTTGTCAGTGCTTTCTGAAGGGCTGATAAAAGTGAACCCTTTGTCAACATTTTTTAGTGTTGATAAAGGCAACCTTGAATAATATATATTATATATACATATTTATATATATTTAAGTATGATTCATATATCAATAAATATATATATTTAAATGAATAGAATTTATATATATTTTTAATCATTAAAACACTTTGTTTATTATTTTACAAGTATTTATAATTAAATTATATAAGTATAATAATATATATGTTATAAAATGTAGAGATACAAACTATATAAATAAATATATAAATACATTATACCAAATGATGTAAACTATATAAAAATATATTTCACATTTAAATTTAGATATTTATATTAATATTATTGTAATTATAATTTATATAAAAATAAATATTTATACTAAATATACATTAAATATACGCTGTAATATAAATATTTATTTGAACATGCACACACACAAGCACACACAGACACACCCATCTGTAATAATATATCATTATATAACATGAAAAGTCATTTGGTTTTTCAATTTCCCAAATCTCATTGTATTTTATTTATATATATACATATAGATGCACACAATCACATACATTTGGGTTTAGATAATAATATATATGTATATTATATACATATATATTTATTATATATATATATATAATACATACAATTATAACAATAAATTTATAGTTCAATGGAAATAATATTTTTGACTTCCTTGAATGATTTTTAAAAAAATTGAACTTTAATTATTATAAATTAAATATATATAAATATTTCATATTTAAATATATAATAATTATTATTATATATGTCAAAATTTATAATACCAATAATTATTTTCATTCAAATGAAATTAATGCAATTATATATATATATATATTCATTTTAATAATATATATATGTATATGTAATTTATATTTTTGTTAAATGTTATTATTTAAATATAAAAAATACTAAATAGAATATTTTTTTAAATAAAATTAAATATAAATTTAATATCTATATTTTACTTGGTAAAATGAATTGAAAATATGTTGGATTTAAATAAAATATAGTTATAATATTTATAAATATAACTATGAATTTTTCATATTAAAATATATTATTTTTATTATTATATATATACATCATCAATTATGAAACCAATAATTATTGTTATTCAAATGTAATTAATATAATTATGTATATATATATATAGGAATTTTAATAGTATATATATATATAACTTTGTGTGTGTGTAATTTATAATTTTTATTAAAAAATATAAATTAAATTTAAACTGGGATAGATCTCCTAGATAAAGGTCCCCAAGATGATTTAACGAATGAATCATCAAAGGAAACACAATATATTAAAGTAGAGTCACATGATGTCCCTTCTTCTCGTAATATTTTCAACATATCAATTGATGTAGCTCTAAGAAGAATCGTTCAGAAAGGTATTGTTTCCCATATAATTTCTAACTAAGAGGCTATATGAGAGTTATTTGGATTGTGTAAGCAATCTATTATAGTGTGGATTTTATTGATTGTTGGAGAGAAACAGTGGAGAGTCAAGGACCTAACAATGATTTTATTCATATGTTTGAGTTTTTTATTATTGAAAGTTATTAACTAGGGGTAATGTTTTTTAATATACTTTTTATTCAAAATAGCATTAGATGAAGTCTTGGGGTCATTTTTCTATTATGCTAAATCTTCCGAAATTATTTATTCAAGAGTGGGATCATCATTTTAATACATTTGTTTTAAGGAAATATTATCTCAAAACTCAAATTAAAATCTCTTCACATAATTGAATTTTACGGAATCTTAATATTTTTATTGACATGGTTCTATATGGTTTTTATTTAATCCTCTTATTTTGTTCAAAATTGTTTCCAATCAAGATGGATGAGGCTATGAAATATTCTATGTATGGGCATTATACTCATATCTTAGTAGAAATTTATATTTTTTTTGTCTTAATAGATAAAGTTTTTTTCTACTTTAAATGATGATATGAATCTTTGTGATGTATATGAGAGTTTACGCCTTTTTTTCTGGAGTTTCCAGTGTATTGGGCTTGTAAAAGGCCAATTCAGAAGAGGATTCTCTTGTTCTTTTTTCTCATCGAGGGTCCGTGATTTGGATAAATGTTGTTAGAATAAAGGGAATAGTTCTCTTGGGTAGGGAATGGATGATAGTTATAAGACTCAACCTTATCCTATTAGTAACGGTTTCCAATCTAGTTTTAGTGCCACGGGTTCCCGTTTTCAGAATATTAGAAATGAAATCTTATCATGTTATTCTTGTTTTTCATTATCAAGATCATCGCAATAGACACAAAATATATAGTGACAATACCTATGGTGGTTCATTGAATACTAGTATAATTCAAAATTCCAAAGGAGGAGAGGATGTTTATGTTCCTGGAATCTGCATAGTTATCTAGTGCTAAGGTAGATAAGATTTTGAATTAGGTGAACATTTCAGTTGATGTTAGGGATGTTTTCATGATTTTGTGTATTTAGAAGACTAGGGATGGGAATATTTGGGATCTACTAGTGTTATTTATATTCATGTATCAACTTGGTCATAGGTTATTGGGAAATGAGATGATTATATTGGTGTACATATTTCATCTTCTCGAGTTATGGGAGCTTAGTTGGGTTGTTCTGATTTGGTTGTTTTGGCTTGTGGGGATGATTTTGTGAAACATACATAATGAGAATAAAATTTAATTTTGATAAGTAGAATTAAATTGTGTTTTCCTCAATGTAGGTTATATGCTGATGGTGTAACTAGTTAGTCTGTGATGTCATAGTCTGTTGATTTTTAATAGAGTTAAGGGAAATGGGGTTGTGTAGAAGTAAGAGGTAGTTTTCTCTATGAGGGTTGTTAATGTTGGGATCTAGTTGGGTTGTAATGTGATTTCTATTGGTTTGGAAAATATTTATTCATTTTTCTCAGGTATTGGATAAAAGTAAGGCTACTCATCATATCCCACAATAAGTGTTGGATGTCTCCATTAGGTTGTATGGCGATACTGACCAACATGAGTTGGCTTGTGTGGGAAACAATTTTTACATGACGGATGGGCCATTTCACTAGTGTTAAATCCATTAATTTAGACAATAATGGGTCTTTATCAAATTATTTTTGGTAAAATGAGTTTATGGGGAAAAAATTTGTTCCTTGGACCAATAACTATGGTGGATCCTCCACTTTCATGGATTTATTATCAAAATTAAAGGAAAAGATGGATGATTGTGAAGTTTTCACATCAATTACAACAAAAAATGAGATTGCAAAAGTATTTTTCCAATATTCTAAGGAATGGGTACACTAGATTATCCACAAAAGCTTCAAAATATTAGAAATATAAGATTACAATGAAGCAATGGGTTGATAATGTTGAGTTTTAGAGGATTATTCTCCAAAGTAACTCACAATATCACTGGGAGACAAATGATGAGTATGATTATAGGAATGAACTACTATTTTATTATCACTGGTCGGATGAAGGAATTTCCCGATATCTAACCTTTTCTATTAATTCTTTTCCTTGTACCTATTAATTATTCCTAATAAAGGGACAGGGGCCTTTTGGCCTCTTGCTCATTTCATATAAGTTTATTTTATAAAGAAATTAAAATAAAATTAATATTATATGCATTGAATATAGTTTTATATACATAGAGATGTGTTGAGTTCGCCTATTACAATCACATACATGTCCTTGGGTTCTTCAAACATACTCACACTCATTTATTTATATTTTAATAAAGACGACAATATATTTAAATCTGTAATTGGGAAATTTCCACACCAGAACTGAAAATTAATTTATAAAATAAAATTATATTTATTTAAAACAATACTAAATAATGGACTTTTATCTACGGAAAAAACATATATTTAGAGTTTTAGAAATTTTACAATTAATTTTTTTGTATTTATAATTATAAAATTATTAATAATAATTAATATTTCTGTAATGTATATTTTAAATCCTTTTGTAAGTATAGATATTATTATTTATTAATAGAGTTATAAATTTATATAATTCATGATATATTTTAAAGAAATTAATTCATTTAAATAAATAATAGGTAGATTAAATCAACCATCATGGAACACAACACAAGGAAGAAAATCACAGTAAACATGCATGTTTAAGGACCGGACCTCACGACCTACACCTCACTTCCCCAAACATTTACAATACACACATATATAATTATTAATTATAATATATATATATGAAAATAATTGTAAATTTATTTAAATATAAATATTAAAAAAAATTAAATTTTATAATTAATAATATACTGCGTAAAATAGTTGTCTATTAATATTTTTCATGTACTTGATAAAAAATATTATATTACTAGTATATATATTAATGATTTTGTATTACTTTATATATAGTTTATAGTAAATTTAAAATTAATAAGTGATACATTGATAATAATTCTTTGTGAATGGAAACATAGTTATTACAATTTAATATAATATATATCATTATAGATTTTTATAATATTAGATATTGATTAATTTATATAGTTAATACTATTTTTATAAATTATTATGAATTTATAAATACAATTATAATTAAAAATATATATTAATAATATTATATTAAATTATATAATTAGTAATTTATTGTGAATATTTTCTATTTTAATATTCTTTTTAAAATTTATTCAAATTTAGAAATTTTATAAATTTTATAATTAAAATTATTTATTAATTTTTCAAATAATTATTATAATATATCATATTGAATTTTATTTATTCAGTTTTATTTATTCATTTTTAAGATTTATTCATTTTAATATATAAGTTATTTACTGTTTTGAAATACTTATTCATTTTAATGTAATTTTGTAAATTATAAGATTCATTTTTATATAAATAGTAATTTATTGTAATTTTTAAATGATTTTTTTTATTTTCTACATTCATTTCATGCACATTATTTTTTTAAAAGGAAAAACCTTATGTGTTTTTGGAAACCATATGTATATACCAGATTTCTTAAGTTATATGTTTTTAATAGCGATAATTAAGAATTCAAAAAATATGTCTTTATTAACACTAAAAAACGAATGATATAAGATTTTATTATTACCTATGAATGTTTTAGCAATGATAAATGTATTTTTTTCATGAAACTATCGTACCAGTACCCCTCTTGAATTGGTAGTGAAGATAGGTTTAACCCCCAAATCCCTCCTCTAATAGGACATGGGTTGGTGAATAGCATTTTGGGAATAGAATACTCAAATAAGAGGTATTACCCCAAATATTTCGAGGAAGTATAAAAGAACCCCAAATCAACCATATAATATAAATTAATACTATCTGTCACGACCCATCCTCGGGGCCCATGCCATGACAACCCCAAGCCCGCCTTCCATAGGCCAGGGGCTGGAGACTAGCACCAAAGGCGTAAAACCCAATAATAGGGAAGGTATTTCCTTTGTAATAGTAAACAACACAACAGAGTATACAGTAGAAGTAAGAAAAAATTAATACTGAATACAAAAGTAAGTGCTGAAAGGTAAATGGGCCAGAATACAAACCCAAATGAAAGTACAGTACAACTGAAAAGCTAGTACAAAAGTAAAACAACAACCATCGAGTCTTCCTCCGGGAATACCACCAAAAGGGTGGGTACAAAAGGTCTCCTCAGCACCTCAGGTCCATCCGTCTACTTCGTGTACTTCTCACCATGTGGTCCACCACCGGGTACCGTCCAGCTCTACAAGACTCAACCACAATCAGTGGTGTCCGTCATCTGCAACCAACACAACGTAGTGCGGGCATAGCCCTTGCAGGGGTGAGTATAACGATACTCAGTTGGGACCCCGAGACCTGCATGGTCTCACAATATCCACTAAGGATAAATAATAAGTAAGATACAAAACACGGTGCATCAACCAACCCTGCTTAGGTATATGCTCATACATATACCTAAGTCATCAATCCCCATTCGGATCCAACTCTCGAGCCCAAGAACAACCCATTCCACACAGGATTGAAGTCAATCACATCGATTATAATGATTGAAAGTCAAGACTCAGCTGACACAGGTATACTACTCATGAAAAAGGGTGGAGAAGATTAGATGTAGCCTCTGAATCATCTCCTTTGTCGAACCCACGTAGGATCCAAGTACAAGAGTTATCGCTGCCGAACCCACAGAGGATCCAAGTATAGAAGTCATCGCTGCCGAACCCATGGAGGATCCAAGAATAGTAATCATCACTGTCGAACCCACGGAGGATCCAAGTATAGTAGTCATCATCGTCGAACCCACAGAGGTTCCCAGTACAGTAGTCATCGCAATCGCATCCAGCTCTAGGGTTCCTAAACACAGCACGCTCGATTTCAGGAGGGTCCGCTCCTCGAGTCAAAGGGGTTCGATTCATCAATTGTCAAGAAGTCTAGAGTTCATGTATCCTGAAGTTCCATCTCATCAAAAGGAACCAAACTCAACAGACGGTGCATCAATTGAACACTCGGTCAGTGAGATATTGGATTTTCCGTTCCAAGGGCCCGGTTGGAAATACGCACGTTCCTCAACCGGGCTGTTTTCCAACATTGTCCAAAACTCACTTGTAGTAGCGCAAAAGGACCGCCTCTTTGTAAGGGTCCCAATTCTGCAGACGGCACGTCGTTCGGACGCGCGGTCTTCAAATTATTCACGTTTAAGTGAAAACTGGTCCGGCCCGTTAAGCCTAGTGGGCTGGAGAGTCGAGTCAACCCGGTTTCGGAGGGTCTGACCCGACAGTGGGTCAGAATGGCCTGGTGATTCACGCGGCCCTACCTGAGGGGTGTGGCCCGACTTGAGGGGGTGCGGCCCGACCCGAGGGGTGCGGCCCGGCCCGAGGGGGCGCGGCCCGGCCGAAGGGGCATGGCGCGGCCAGGCACGACATTGTCTGGCCCGACGTGGCGTGGCCCGACCCGATAGGGTGTGGTCCGGTTGGCCGCGGCTCGGCCCAGCTGGGCTGAGCAATCCACGGGGTGGGGGGGGGGCTTCCCGAACCGGCGACACAAAGCGGTGCCACCCTCCAACCCGGTAGGCTGAAGGGGGTCGGCTTCTCCAACGCCGGCGGCCCGCTTGGGCGGGCCACGGTCCTTCGTCGTGGCACCTGCGGGTGTCGTGACCCCTTCATCCCGACCGGCTGAGGAGCCGGCCAGTTTTCCGCCGAGTGGCCCCCTGAGCGCGGGCCACGGTTCTCTACAGTGTGGCACCCCTTGTGGCGTAGCGGTCTCCCTTCGTCCCGGCCGGCTTTATCCAGCCGGTTCTTCATCAGCCTAGGGTCCTGCAGTTGCGGGCCGCGATTCTCCCAAATGTGGCTGGCGCACGGCCACCGCCTTTGTTCATCGCGGCCTTTCCATCATGGTCTTCATCGCAAACAAAAGAGACAATAGAGGGTCGTCGGGCTGTGTGCGTTCAGCCCGCGCCCTCTGCGTTAGGAAGTAGCAATTGGCCGAACATAAATCAGAAAAATCAACGAAGAATGGGGTAAAAATTATTCATATAAAATTCTACAAACACCTACCTCGTATTTGAGGTTCATTCCTCGACGGAGTCACGGAAGACAAGCGTCGCGGTAGATGGTGTCGCGGAGAACAGTGTCATCTCATCAATGTTGGAGGAAGAATCCTTGATGTAGACGACGCTTCCCGCGAGGGGTGTCTTATCCCTTGTTGCAGAGGAAGAAGAGGGTAGGAGGAGTTGTGGAGCGTTTTTCGCCTATATAGGATGTTCTTCATGGAAGAATGAAGCTTTCTCCAATTCATTAAAGGTTTCCCCCTCCTAAATAATTGCGAAGACAATATTAAAAAATATTGTTCTCAAAATTTAATGAAATTCCAACCAATTTGAAATAATTGAAAAGAATTATTAACACCCTAGTTAATTAAGGAACTAATTAATTGGTAGTGGTTGGTACAATTTATGAGAGGAGGTAGCCTCATAAATGCTTGGGAGGTGGAGAGGTTCAACCTTAATGAGGGAAGGAGTTTAAGGGGGATTAAAGGAAGATGACGAGGTTAAGCTCGTGTGGGCCCCACCTCACAAATATCCTCTCATGGGAGGTTATGTGGGTGTGGGACCCACCTCTAACTCCCCTTGGGAGGAAATAACCAACTTCCATAAATAAAATTGTATTCCAAAAATTTTATTTATTTTATTCCAAATCCCCAAATATTAACACTCAACCCGCATTAAACGCAACTGTGGTAAAGGACCCCTTAAGATAATACTGGCGCTACGAGTTCATCGGTGCCCTTAGATTTTGATTCCGAGCCCCGGTTCAAAAGTTAGAAAAACCCGCATCTACGTTTACTGAACGTACCTGACCAAAACTTTAGAAATTGATTCTAGGAACACCAGGCCTAAGAATCAAGTGCCCTCAGAAACCACAGACACGTAAAATTAAAATGAATTAAGAAAAAAAATTACTTGAAATTTTCAGGTATTTAAATTACTCCCACCTCAGGTCTTTACATCCCCATAAAGATATAACACACACGACGAAACAAATGGGGGTAGTGAGATCACATCTGAGCCTCTCGCTCCGAAGTGCTCTCCTGGAGGTTCCCGTGCCGCTAACGAATGTGCACCAGAGGAATCGACTATCCACATAGGACCCCCTCTTGTTGATCCTCAATCTCCACCGGGACCTTCGTAAATGTCGCTCCGTCATCAATGTTCATCTCCCAGTGATTGATGATGTGGGTCGGGTCATGCACATATCTCCTCAGCTGAGATATGTCGAAGACGTCATGCACCCGGTGCAACTGAGGTGGAAGGGCCAGGCGGTAAGCCAGCTCACCTAATCTGATGAGGACCTGGAAAGGTCCGATGAATCGTGTAGATAACTTTCCACCCTGGCCAAATCTCTGTAGAACTCGTCAAGGTGAGACCCGTAGAAAAATGTGGTCACCATCCTCGAACTCCAGTGGTCTCCGTCTCCTATCAGCATAGCACTTCTGTCAGCTCTGTGCAGTCTTCATCTGCTCCTGGATGATCTGCACCTTCTCTATCATAGCCTGAACCATCTCTGGTCCTACAAGTGCTGACTCCCCAGGGTCAGTCCAGCACAGAGGTGATCTGCAAGGTCGGTCGTATAGTGCCTTGTATGGTACCATCCCGACGGTGGAGTGGTAGCTTTTATTATACACAATCTCCACTAATGGTAGATGATTCTCCCAGTTGTGACTATAGTTAAGGACACATGCACGGAGCATGTCCACGAGAGTCTGAATGGTCCTCTTAGTCTGACCATCCGTTGAGGATTGAAGGCGGTGATTAGAGGTAGTTGCGTCCCAAAAGCCTGTTGTAACCACTTCCAATTCCGGGAAGTGAATCGATCATCCCGATCAGAGACGATAGATGATGGAACCCCATGAATCCATACAATCTCCTGAATGCAGAGGCATCCCAAGCTCTCTACTGAGCCTTGATATCTGATCGGTAGTAAGTGGGCTAACTTGGTGAGTCGGTCTACGATCACATAGATAGAGTCGTGCCCTCTGGATGTATGTGGAAGCCCCGTCACAAAATCCATGGATATCTCATCCCATATACACTCAAGGACCTCTAAGGGTTGTACCAAGCCTGCTGTTACCTGGTGCTCCTCCTTCACTTTCTGACAAGTGAGGCATCGTGAAACGAACTCTACTACAGCCTTCTTCATACATGTCCACCAGTGCCGTCGTCTGAGGTCCTGATACATCTTCACAACTCCTAGATATACTGCTTGAGGGGAAGTGTGAAACTCCCATATCACTTCCTTCTGCAGTGAAACTGGTACCATAGTACGTCCCCTGAAGAGGATGACGTGCTCCCCTCCTTTAGAAAATCCATCAGGCGTCTGCGCTGGGGATATCTGATCACGTCGCATTTCACAGTCAACATCCCCACGCTGTGCCTCTCTGACTCACTGAAGGAGTGGAGAAGTGACTATGAGATACTGTAGAAAGGCTGCTCTATCTCTATCCACAAAGGATATCTTCAAGGCGGCTAGCTGCTCCGTCACCTCTCCTAGTAGCTGAATGCCCGATCTCTGGCTGAGAGCATCAGCTACAACATTCCCCTTCCTAGGAGTATAGACTATCTCATGGTCATAGTCCTATAGGAACTCGAGCCATCGCCGTTGTATCTTGATCAGGTCCTTCTGCAAGAAGATGTACCTGATACTCTAGTAGTCAGAATAGACTGTAAAGCACTCTCCCATTAGATAGTTCTGCCACATCTTCAAGGTTAAGACCACTGCTGCTAACTCCATTTCATGGGTAGCGTAGTTATGCTCATGCTATCTCAACTGCTGTGAACTATATGTGATCACTGCTCACTCCTGTACCAGGACACACCCAATTCCGGTCCCTGATGCGTCGTAGTAAACAACGTACCCAACGCCCTCCTCCAGTAGCCTCAAGATGGGCGCACTGGTCAATCTCTGTCTTAGCGCCTGAAATCTCTACTGGAATCTGTCTGACCACACAAAGGGATTCTCTTTCTTTGTCACAGCTGAAAGTGGTGCTGCAACTTTGGAGAAGTCTGGCACAAATCTCTGATAGTACCCAGCCAGACCCAATAATCTCCGCACCTCCGTCTCGCTCCTAGGTGGCTCCCAAGCATGTACTGCCTCGATCTTCGCTGGATCCACTACAACTCCAGCCTATGAGATGGCGTGTCCCAAGAAGTGAACCTCTCGAATCCAAAATTGGCACTTCGAGATCTTACCATAAAGCTATTTCTCTCGGAGTGTATCCAGTACAACCCGCAAGTAGTAGGTCTTCTCCTCCTCAGTAGTCGAGTAAATCATTATGTCTTCCATGAAGACTATGAAAAACCGATCAAGGTATGGTTGGAAGAACCTGTTCACGAGACTCATGAAAACAGATGGTGTGTTGGTTATGCCGAAATTCATAAACAGGAACTTGTAGTGGCCATACCGACAGCTGATGACCGTCTTCTGCACATCCTCATCCCGAACTCTGAGCTGATGATAGCCTGACCTGAGGTCTATCTTCAAGAACCAATGTGCTCCCTTGAGCTGATCAAAGAGGTTTTAAATCCTTGGGAGTGGGTACTAGTTCTTCATGGTCACCTGATTCAGGTGATGGTAGTCGACACACAATCGTTAGCTCCCATATGCCTTCTTGGCGAACAAAATCAGAGAAGCCTAGGGTGAAACACTGGGTCGAATGAATCCCTTCCCCTGCAAGTCTTCCAGCTGTACCCGCAGCTCACGAAACTCGGCGGGAGCCATCCGATATGATGGAGTAGATATCAGTGATGTCCCTGGGTACATTTTTATATAGAATTCTACCTCTCTACGATGAGGTAGTCCTGTAATGTCATCAGGAAAAACATATGCATACTGATCCACCACAATAGGAAAACATGGACTCTGATCATCAACCGATATGAGGATGAGACTAGCAAAATGAGGTGTGATTGGCTGCCCTATCCTCTGAGAAAGTCCATCCTATGCTACAAAGTCTCCCTTATCACTAGTGAAGGTGAACCTGCTCTCATCCATGCGGACTCACCGCACATTGCGCCTAATGAAGTCGATCTGAGCATGGACTGTAGACTACCATTCCATACCCAAGATGACTTCGTAAGACCTCGACGCCGCTACAAGAAAATCCTAGCCGAAGTTCTCACCTCCTTGAGTCATCTCACACTGCCGGTACTAGTGTGTAATCATCGAGTCTTCTCCCATAGGATTCTCTATCCATAAGGATCGATCCAACGGCTCCATCGGAATCTCCGAGCTCCGAACAAGGGCAGCGATAATAAAATAATGACTCGCACCTGTGTCTATAAGTACTACAACAAGCATGGAGTAGACACAGATAGTACCTCCAATAATCTCAGGTGCGTCGTGGTCGTAGACCTCGACTTCCTGGAGCTAAGCCGGCCTCTGTCCGCCAGCTCCCTGTGGTCGGGTTGGACCTCCTGGTGGTGGTGGTGGTAGAGCCTCGAAACTTCGTCCACCACCCGCTGCTCGGCCATCTCATCTGCCTCGTCTGCCTGCTCCCTGCGGACCGCCACGGTTGAACCTATGCCTCTGCATGGGAGGTCCATCCATTGTCTGCTACTCATCCTCTTGGTGGTTCGGGTAGTCTCGATCCATGTGACCCTGCCCGCCGCATGCATAGCACTGCCTTCCCCTCATATTGTTGGCACTGTTTCGTGTGCCCCGCACATCCGAACCAGTATCTTGTGGTCTCCCACCTGATGCCCTAGTCCACTTGGACTTCTACGACATATGTCTACTTCTGGTTGCAGAAGACTCTGCTACGTTTCGTCATGCGGTGGGTCTTGCTACTGGAGACTGCTCAGCGAGAAAGCTCTCCACTAGAAGGTCTCGCTCCAGCACCCCCTCCTACGTCAGGATGCTGAGGGGAACCTTTGAATCCATACTCTCGTGCCTCAATCCATGCTCGAAGGTTTGGGAGCTGAAGAATGGGCCCTATACCATGTCTGTGTAGTATCACGAGTGGTCAGTAAACCTCGCTTAGTACTGAGCTATTGTCATGCTGCTCTGCCATAGATGAAGTAACTCCTAAATGTGCACCTCAAAGAGGGTGGCTGGAAAAAATTCCAAGAGGAAGAGACTCTCGAAGAATGTCCAATGTAGAGATGCCTCGTCATGCACCTGGAGCATCAAGCTCCACCATCTACCTGCTGCTGCGTGTAGGAGACTCACGGCAAGGATCACCATATGGTCAGCCAGTGTCCCTACCAATCTGAAGACTCTAACGATAGCCTCCAGCCCATCCTCGGGTGCCTGAGGGTCCATCTCTCTGTGTAACTTGGGCGGCCTCTATCACTGGAACTCGTGCAATGCACTTAGGTGGCATGCACTCTCCATCATTGGGGCTAGTAGTATCGGTGGACCAGCGGGTAGTGGTACCATTGGTGCCTCCGCTGTGATGGGGCCCTACACCGAGGCCTCGTCGCTCGGTGGGCTTCCATCCCGCACGTAACTCGCAACCCAAGATGGATACCTTTTTGGGGCCATCCTGAAATGAAACAGGTGTGCCACGGTCAAAACAGTATACCTGGTGAGCTGACACAAAGTAATCACAAAGAAATATTTTCAAAGGAACCACACACACAATTAGTGTTTTTGTGCACTAAGTTGGAAATCAGAGTTCAGGGTCCTGGTGTGTGGATACGTCAGCTGCCGCACCAACACTGGACTCCCAGGACTGAAAACCACACTCAATACTCTTAACACTATTGCTTCACAGAAAGATAGATCAGAGTCCAATGTTCTGCGGTAGAACCAACTACTTCGATACCAATTTTTCACGACCCATCCTCGGGTCCCATGTCGTGACTACCCCAAGCCCGCCATCCATAGGCCAGAGGCTGGTGACTAGCACCAAAGACATAAAACCCAATAATAGGGAAGGCATTGCCTTTATAATAGTAAACAGCACAATAGAGTATGCAATAGAAGTAATCACAATGTAATACTGAATACAAAAGTAAGTGTTGAAAGGTAAATGGGCCTGAATACAAACCCAACTGAAAAGTACAGTACAACTGAAAACCTATTACAAAAGTAAAACAACAACCACCGAGTCGTCCTCTGGGAATCCCACCTGAAGGGTGGGTACAGATGGTCTCCTCAGCACCTTGGGTCCGTCCATCTACTCCGTGTACGTCTCACCAAGTGGTCCACTACCAGGTACCGTCCAGCTCTACAAGCCTCAACCATGATCAGTGTTGTCCGTCGTCTGCAACCAACACAACGTAGTGCGGGCATAGCCCGTGCAGGGGTGAGTATAACGATACTAAGTAGGGACCCCGAGACCTACAAGGTCTCATAATATCCACTAAGTATAAACAAGATGTAAGATACAAAACACGGTGCATCAACCAACCTTGCTTAGGTATATGCCCATACATATACCTAAGTCATCAATCCCGATTCGGATCCAACTCTCGAGCCCAAGAACAACCCAGTCCACACAGGAGAGAAGTCAATCACATCAATGATAATGATTGAAAGTCAGACTCATCTCATACATGTATACTACTCACGAAGAGGGGTAGAGAAGATTAGATGTATCCTCTAAATCATCTCCTCGGCCGAACCCACGTTGGATCCAAGTACAGAAGTCGTCGCTGCCGATCCCACGGAGGATCCAAGTACAAAAGACATCACTGGCGAACCCACAGAGGATCCATGTACAGTAATCATTGCTTCTGAACCCACATAGGATATAAGTACAGTAGTCATCTTCATCGAACCTATGGAGGATCCTAGTACGGTAGTTTTCGCAGTCGCAACCATCTCTAGGGTTCCCGCACACAGCACGCTCGATTCTGGGAGGGGCTGCCCCTCGATTCAAAGGGGGTCGATACATTAACTGTCACAAAGTCTAGAGCTGATATATCTTGAATTTACGTCTCATCAAAAGGAACCCAACACGACAGACGATGTGTTAATCGGACGTTCGGTCTGTGAGATATTGGTTTTTCCGTTCAATGGGCCCAGTTGGAAATACGCTCATTCCAAAACCCGGCTATTTTCCAAAGTTGTCCAAAACTCACTTAGAGTATCGAAAAATGACTACCTCGTCATAAGTGTCCCAGTACCGCAGACTGGCGCGTCATTCAGATGCGCGGTCTTTAAGTTATTCATGTTTAAGTGAAAACGGGCCCGACCTGGGAAGCTGAGTGGGCTGGCGAGTCAGGTCAACCCGGTTTCGGCTGCTCCGACTCGGCAGAGGGTCGGACCAGCCTGGTGATTTGTGAGGCCCGTCCCAAGGGGGCACGGCCTGGCCTGAGGGGGCACATCCCGGCCTGAGGGGCACGGCCCGGACTGGTCCAGTGCGGCCCGACCCGGCGCGGCTCGGCCAGCTGGCTGAGCGGTCTGAGGGGGGTGGGGGGGGGGTGGGTGGCCCCCCGACTTCCCGAACCGGAAGCGCCGCCCTCCAACCCAGCTGGCCGAAGCCGTCCAGCTTCTCTAGCATAGGCGGTCCTCTTGGGCAGGCCACGGTCCTACGGTGCGACACCTACGGGTGCCGCGACCCCTTCATCCCGGCCAACTGATGAGCCCACTGGTTCGCCGCCGAGGGGCTCATGGAGTGCGGTCCACTGTTCTCCACAAAACAGCACCCCTTGTGGCACCGTGGTCTCCCTTCGGCCCGACCGGATTTAGCGGGCCGGTTCTTCTTCGGCCGAGCGGCCCATGGTTGCGGGTCTTGATTCTCCTGCATGTGGCCGGCGTGCGGCCTCCACCTTCGTTCGTCGCCAGCTTTCCATCATGGTCTCCATCGAAAACAAAAGAGACAACAGAGGGTCATCGGGCCGTGTGCTTTCAGCCCACGCCTCCGCGTTAGGCGGTAGTAGTTGGCCGAATATAAATCAGAAAAATCAACGAAGAATGGGGTACAAAATATTCATTTAAAATTCTACAAACCCCTACCTTGTATTTGAGGGTCGTTCATCGACGGAGTCGTGGAAGACAAGCGTCGCGGTAGATGGCGTCGTGGAAAACTGTGTCATCCCGTCAACGTTGGAGGAAGAATCCTTGATGTAGATGACACTTCCTATGAGCGATGACTTCTCCCTTGTTGCGGAGGAAGAAGAGGGTAAGAGGATTTGTGGAGCGTTCTTCGCCGAGAGAGGATGTTCTTCGTGGAATAATGAAGCTTTCTCCGATTCACCAAAGGTTTCCCCCTCCAAAATAATTGGCATGAAAAAATTAAAAAATAAGATTCTACAACTTTAATGAAATGAAAACAAATTAAAAATAATTCAAAAGAATTATTGACAACCATGTTAATTAATGAACTAATTAATTGGTTATGGTTGGCACAATTTATGAGAGGAGGTGGCCTCATAAATTCTTAGGAGGTGGAGAGGTTCTACCTTAATGAGGGAAGATGTTTAAGGGGGATTTATGGAAGATGAAGAGGTTAGGCTCGTGTGGGCCCACCTCACAAATATCCTCTCATGGGAGGTTATGGGGGTGTGATCCCCACCTCTAACTCCCCTTGGGAGGAAATAACCATCTTCCATAAGTAAAATTGTGTTCCACAAGTTTTATTTATTTTATTCTAAATCCCAAAATATTAACTCTCAACCCGCATAAAAAGCAATTGCGGTAAAGGTCCCCTGAAGTGAATACCAGCGCTGGGAGTTCATCGGTGCCCTCAGATTTCGATTCCGAGCACCAGTTCAAAAGTTAGAAAAACCCGCACGTAAATTTACTGAATGTACCCTATAAAAACATCAGAAATTGATTCTGGGCACACCGGGCCTCGGAATCAAGTTTTGTCAGAAACCACAGGCTCGTAAAATTCCAAAGAATTAAGAAAAAAATTTACAACAAATTTCCTAGTCATTACACTATCAAACACAATGAATTATGTTCCATACAAAGAAAAATGAAAACTACAAATAATACACGAACGACTCCTATAGCATCAACCACGAACACTTGAAACTCAAAAACAACCACAATGAGCAAATGACATCCAAATCGATCACCAACACCATCCTATGGGACATGAAGCCACTTGAGAAAATGGGTAAGAATAATAATAAATCCTTAGTGAATAAATAGGGAAACCAACTCACCAACTAAGATGGTAAACTATATTTTCATCCACACCAAGGCACTCTCACCAAGTAACTCACAAATGTAGTAAATATATCAACAAAAGAATATATAAAATAAGGTTACCCCACTAGAACATACCCAAAAAACTAGTCACCCTAAACCATGAAATCCTCAGCCCTAGTACTCGCATGCCCTCCATAATTATTTCTTTACATCCGTGAAAATAGATCACAACTATATCCACATAATTATAGCCACATCCCATCACATCCCATAATAATGTAGAACTACCATGATCCATAAAAACCAATGTAAATATAAACTATACTTTAATCCAATAAAGACACTACATATTTAACACCTCGAACTCATAATCCCAGATCTAGTGCATTCTATTAATACATTGGAACAATTATAAGGAATCAAATCCCGAAGGACCAATCAGTTTAGCTATCCTAGAAAATAGATTACACACATGATATAATGTACAATTCTAAACAAAAAATACAACATGTATAATCCTTTTAACATCATTTTTATCCTTAATTAACCATGTATATTAATCATAATATACATCTTGTAATCCTAGGAAAATAAATCTTATGAATGGTGTAATCTCAAATGCTCCATATGGGAAAATAATACATCGGAAGATATCATAAATAAGAAAAAACATTTAAGGAAAGGTATAAACCTAAAACTAAATCATTTATAACATAATCTTGAGAAAAATATGGGAAGAATAAATCAAATATTTCCATATAAACATACACATGGTCATTCTACTAGTCGAATAGTCACATTTAATATCAATAACCTTTCTCATAAAGAGGCTATTCATAATGTGGGACATCTTAAACATAACATCAAGGGTTATGCCAAGAAACCATACATAATCGGGTAATATGATAGGAAAAACCCAAACTTATTTGTCTCAGGAGTCTTATATATGCATTGAGGGGCTATATTGGGCCCCACCCAACACATACAAAGTTCAATGAATTCCTCTTATGAAAGGGATATAACATTAACAACATAAACATTAATATTAAAACTAGGTTATAGAATATAAGATATTAATGGTATCAAAATAAATCATCCACATTCAAACTATATCATATACCATTCAAGGTAATGTGGTAAATGATATCATAGGAGAACAACCTCAATTAAACATAATACACAACAAAGGATGTTGACATAGTTGAAAATACTCTAATATAATCATTATGAACTTTTTGATAAAAATAAATCTTTATTACTTTGAAATAATTTATATTAAATACACATAAACATTTACATTAAAAATAAGATTATAATATTGTAATGGAAGATTTAAAACATTAAAGAATCACGTCGGCAGAAAACTGATGATCCTTCCATATAAGTTAAAGAAAACATTCTCCAAGTACTTTGTTATGAAATTTCAAAAATCACCTCATATGGAAAATTAAAAAATGATTCCTTTCATAAAATTTTTCAAATATTAGAAAATTGGTAATAATATATTTAAAAATTTATAGGGTATTAGAAAAATTATTTGGATATTTTTTAGGAAACATGGACCCAGATGATAAATATTTCCCACTATATACATATATATAAACAATCTTGGATAATTAAAAAACTATGAAATTAACCCTTACATAAAACCTTAAAATTATTCCTATTAAAAACATTTAAATGAAATTAAAAATAAGCATCGGATTTCCTTTATAATACTTTTATATCCATATAAATGAGTATGTAAAATAAAATCAAGAACATTGTAAATGAGAATGGATTGATTCTTTAAATAGTCAATGAAACTCATACCACTTCTACCATTTAAACCATAAACCCAGTATATGAATAAAGTTAATAGAAAAATTAAACATATTGATAATAAATAAATTAATTATATGATCAGTGAAAGGGGATATATATACACCCCATAATTGATGGTGGGTGTATAACATCAAAACATGCCTCAATGAAAGGAAATTGAGATACAAACTCTTACCTTGCGTTTTCTTTTGAGTGAACGTATTTTAACCTCATGTATAATGGGTTTAAATATGTTGTTAATTTATACCAGAACCATACATACATATATATATATATATCATATATGATTAATTTATGAGTACATACAACCTTTTTATTAACAAATCCAAGTTGAAGGAACGTTTCAGGTAATAAACTCTTTGTTTGTCCTGTGTATTTTGAATTGTAAATCTTGATCCGATTAATTAGATCATTATTTATCTTCTTATATAATTTAAAATATTATTTATATATCATATATATTTAGTATATAAATATATATAAATGGTTGATATATTAAATGAAATATATCATTCATGGGGACATTAGGTCGTACGTACTCGTGAACATTGTTTCTATTTTCTTATCGTATTGAATGGATTTAAGTAAATGGAATATATGTATATATATATATATTATTTTAGTGGAATATTTATTTCATTTATTTAATTATTATTAATTATATATATGTTTATAATCATTCTTGAATTGGTAATTTGGAGAATGAATATCATTGCATTGTGGAGATGGTTGGCTGTATGTTCACATGAGTGGCGGTATCATTCCCTAAATGGTAATGGGGAATGGAAATGGATGGTATGTAAATTTTAAAAAATAAATATCACTTAATATTTTTTATTTATATCCATTGTATTCATTATTTTACCCACCCAAATAAATTGGTAATGAAAAACAAATTACACCACATCGTGGAGACGACAAGTCACACGTTTTCATGCATAGTGATATTGTTACTCGTAGGATGGATAAAAGAATAAATATGGTGGTATTAAAATCATAATAACTTCTAAGAATTTAGATTATAATATATTTATTAGTTTATCAGGTAAAAAACATTAGAATATTAAGTAGAATAAGAAAAGAACTTTGAAGGAGTTGGTAAAAAAGTACCTCTTCTTAGAGTATCTCCTTTTGATTTGCACATAAGTAAAGCTTTGGTGGACTTTTTCCCTAATAATGGACTCCAGAATGAATTGAAGAAATTTTGGAGGATAAATGGGAAGGTTTTTTCAATGAAAACTGGTTTTTAGGTGTTAATAAAAGATAAAGGGAGGATCCCTTTTAGTAGAGAGAGGATGGGACTTTTTGAAACTCGAAAACTATTAATTTAATATAAATTTATTTTGGATCTAAAATAGATTAAAAGTGATTTATTTATAGGATAAAATGAGTATGCATATAAATCCTATCAACCATTGAATTTTATAAATGTCAATGTCATTGTATTAACATTATACTTTGGATTTAACCATTAGTTCAACAATTTAACTCTTATCGTGACTACATGTCTTTTTACACTATAGGGTTAATATAACTACTATAAAATTCAAAACGAACCCCAACGGGATAATTTATGGATTATTTAAAATTATCTTTTTATTAGGCCCAATTATCGATTCTTATTAATTTTTTATCATAAAATAAAATATTATTTATTTGAAAGTATTATTTTTTCTATTTTGATACAATTTATCACATGACTATTTATAAAATCACAACAACTCGATTACTTCAAATAAAATACATTTAATCATCCCAAACATTTTACAGTCTTCCAAAAAATCAGTGGATGCCATAAAATATTTCAAATTAGTTTTATTTTGATATTATTAACATCATCAAATTGATTATTTCTTTAATAAATCAATTACATAATCATCTTTATATAACCAATTAATTTAATTATTTATTTTCAACGATTTTAACTAAATTTCCATGATGTTGGTAAAAATTTTATATTTATATAATATTTATAAACTACCATATCACTTTTATAACTTCATATTAAAATGATATGTTTATTAAAATTATGAGTATGACATTTTTAACTTTTTCTATAAATAAAATATAATAATAGTCTTATTCATACCCAAGTTTCTTAAAAAGATCATAATTTCAGAACAAGGTTGATTATGGTAGAAAATCACTTATCAATTGATATTAGGAAAATTGTTTTGGTAACTTTTAAATATACTAATATTATTTTTACCGAAATTACCTGATTTACCCTTAACCATGCCAAATAAATAAAATTTTAATAAATTAAAAATTCACCAAAAAAATAATTTTATCCTACTATAATCTAAATATCATACTAATTAAAACTTACTATGTCAATTTTTCCAAATTCTACTCATAGGATTGGATAAATTAGGTTTAACTCTAATGTGGTGAGAAGGTGGGTAAGAGAGACATTTAAAGGATATGAATGTTTTTATATCTAATTTTAATATAAAAGGTTTCCAATGAACTAAATTGGACCAATAAATTTATTATTGTAATATTTTTACTTTTAGAAAATTAATATATAAAAATTATTTAAAATAAAAAGTCAGTTTTTTAACTACAATGGATTATTTTTCACTATTCATAAAAATGAAACTTTTAATAAAAATAACAAAAATTAACCATAAGCTATTTTTGATAATCTAAATTCAAAAATGAGGTCTATTTTTAAAAATAAAAAAAATCATAATGTGCTTAATACTATTCATAACATCTTTCTAAACAGATAATTTGATAAATCATGGTGCGCTCAAACTCTATATTGCCTGTGGGATAAGCTATGTATGATATTAAATTCAAAAGATACATACAATAAAATCATAAGGTGCTAAAAAATAAGTAAACATACAATAACCATATTCATTAAAACTGAGATACATATATATTTTATAACCATAATCAGCAACAACCTACATTTAGAATTTACTAATAGAAACATTAGTGTTCATAGAGGGGAGTTGAAAGTGAGTATAGAATGGAAGTCACTGATTTTATCCACCAACCCCCTAACCCATTACCCTCCCACACCACTATTTTTTCCTTCCCATATTGACCCCCCTAGAGAATCCCATTCACATCATTGAGCTCCCACACATTGATCTTTCACACTATCAAGCACCCCCTCCGATACACCGAGACCTCCTCCCCCACCACTGTCCCTTGTGGTGCCAGGACCATGTCCCCTGCTATCGAGACCCCCTACACCCTAATCAATCCCCCTCCCATGTATTCCACCCCCCCCCCCCCCCTTCATGCCCCATTTTTTCAATCCCACCTCCCACACCTTCTCCCGCTATGTTGTCGATCCCCCCTTCCCTGTCGTCACTCCTTCACCTCCGAACCACCATCCTCTACCATTGATCCACCCTACACTCCCATATACCCCCCCCACCAACAATGTATGATCGTATTATTCTCAATCTGAATTGGAATATGGAACACCAAGTAGTCAAAATTTCTTAAAGAAAAATGGTGAGTTGAACCTCACTATCATCAATGAGTTGAGGCACTGGCTTCATCTTATTTATGATTTGATTAAAATTTTCATCATTGAATTTGAAACCCCAGTTGTTAGGATATTCTATGTTCTTGGTGAACCAACCCATTTATATTTCCTCTCTACAAATTAATGATGTAAACTGGTTTTTTTATTATTAACACTACTGGAATGCTGGCCTTTCCCCAAGGTTAGATACCAACGGTTCTTCGAAACCGTTGGGGAAGGAGGTTTTTACCAATGGTTCATTAGAACCGTTGGCATAGAGGTTTCCAGGGAGCTTTTTCCCAACGGTTCATGAGAACCGTTGGGATAGATGGTTTTTTGCCAACGGTTCATGAGAACCGTTGGCATAGATGAGGTTTTAGCAGGTTTATCCCAACGGTTCTGTAGAACCGTTGGGATAGATAGCCATATGCCAACGGTTTTTAAGAACCGTTGGCAAAGGTCCTCCCCAAATTCCCAGCCGCCTGTTCTCTCCCCAATTCGCGATACACAACCCTAAAACGGGAGCAGCAGCGGATTTAGGCGATTTTGGAGGTACCGCCGGCCTTCAATTTTCCAGCTCTTATTCAGGTTATTATTCTTCTTAACTGAAAATGTATTCAAATGTTTGGATAGTATTTAAACCTATTTTCATTTTTCCCATCAGTTTAGGTGATTTTGGTGCTACTGCCGGCCGGACCAGCCTAAGGGTGAGTTTTCTTGAAAATTCCTTTTTGGATTTTACCCCTTGAACATGGGATGTCATTTGTGAAAGGTTATATAAATCGAATTGATTGTTCGATTTCTGAATTGAATTGTAAATTAAATTAATTAAGGGTATTTTATGGTTTGCATTCCCCTTTTAACACATGAATGCCAATTATTTTTTAACACATGTTTTAATTGTATTGCCTTGCCAATGTGAGTAAAGTAGAGACTATGCTATGAATCTATGAAATTGGATTGAATTTATCTTATATTTTATGTTACCATGTTAGATATATTATAAATAATGCATGTGATATCTTTATAGTCTTGTTAGGAGTGTTCTATTAAAAATTCCCATGTGAGTGCTTGAATTTTCATTGAATTGCTAGCCATTATGAGTTATGTTGAGACCATGATATGGAATTGATTGATTAAGCAAGGGAATCTCATTATCTTGTCATTACAACATGAGTAAATGAAGCTTCATTCTTTTCAGGTTATTATTTGATTGAGTCGCCATTTTGAGGTGAGTTGTATTAAATACCTTAGTTTTTGACCTTGGTATGTTTAATGAATTGTTTAAATGAAATGAAATTCATTAAATGATTAATAGTAAATAGTGATACATGGATTCTATTAGGATTCCAGGTATATAATCTTGTTTCTATTAACTTATACGCTTTATGTGATAAATGGATTCACAGTGGAATTCCACGGATAGACTCATTTCTTTGAATATTGATTAAGCCATGGGTGATACATGGATCCAAGGGAGGGATTCCATAGATAGACTTATTGAATGTAGAATTATATTCCAATTGATACATGGATTCTTATGATAATTCCATAGATAGACTTATTGAATGTAGAATTATATTCCAATTGATACATGGATTCTTATGATAATTCCATAGATAGACTTATTGAATGTAGAATTATATTCCAATGATATGCGTCTTGTGTGGTGGTGGTGTGGTTTATGTGTTTTATGGTAGTAGTGAAGTGTGTGATTATGTAGTTAATGTGAACCCATAGGTTGAGTATTTTGTGCTATCTATATATCATGTATTTTTATGTTATTTCTACACATTCCCAACCAGAGTTGGATAAACTTACCAACGATCAGAGGTTTTGAGTTATGGGTATTTTTTCTAATATCTAGGATGGTGGTTATATGTTTGGATAGCTACCATGTCTTCCCTACTCTTCCTTCAAAAGTGATTGACCATGTGTTTTTAGGCAAGATGCGATGTGATTGTCCATGTGTCTTCAGGTGAGATGTACTATGATTTCCCTAGTGTTTTTCGGTGAGGTGTGATGTGATAAGGCTATAATAAGATGTGGCATGTGGTTGGGGTCATGTAGGGTAGGAGGATGGCACAAGGTTGATGTTATTCATGTTCATGATACCCTACTAATATGGTTATGGGATGAGTCATGCTGTTATGTGATATAACACATTAAGTTCTTGTTGGTTTTACATTTTTTCAATAACACATTTGTATGTTTTTTTGACATGTGTAGTTGATACCTTGATTATTTTCTTCCTTTATCGTTTACTTAAATGTATATTCTATTATAGTTAATGCCTATTGAATTGTTTATGACAAAATGACTTATATAAATTCTTTTTACAGAATGGACAGAAGTTGGATGTATGAAACCGATCGGATCTCAGATGATTTTCAAAACAATTTGGAGAGCTTTATAGATTTTGCATTTCACAATGCTTCAGATAGTGGTCGCATACACTGCCCATGTTCCAATTGTGTTGGTAGACCTTGGTTGAGCCGTGAAGAAGTCAGCTACCACATAACCAAAAATGGGTTTCAAGCAAACTACTTTCTGTGGTATCACAATGGGGAGAAAACGAAATCTCAAATTGGTGATGATCGAAATGAAAAGACTGGAATGGAGAATTTGTTAGATGATCGGTTTCCGTTTATTCGTCATCATGAAAAAGAAAGGATTTCGACTCAAGAAGACTTCGATATGAGGACAGCTGATGCATCTAGTGAAAATGATGATATTGATAGGGTGAAAAAATTGAATGATGCTGCCACGACTCCAGTATATCGGCAATGCGATAAAATGAAAAAGCTGGAATTTTTAATCCGATTATTTCATGGGAAAACTATGTATGGGATTTCTAATACAGCAATCGATTACATTCTTACCCTCTTGAAGGATTTACTTCCAGATGATGCAGATATTCCCTCAAACCACTATATGGCATGGAAGTTAGTTGAGGAACTTGGATTTTCAAGAAACAAAATTCATGCTTGCCCGAAAGATTGCAGTTTATTCTGGGAGGAAACCGCTAAACGAAATGATTGTATAAAATGTGGCACATCCCGCTGGAAGTCAAAATATGATGGAACACCATCCCGCGTTCCACAAAAAGTAATGTGGCACTTTCCATTGATCCCCAGACTCCAGAATCTTTTTATGTCTGATGACATATCAATAAAAATGAGATGGCATGATACCAAGAGAAAGAAGACTGATGATGAGTTGGTTCATCCTGCAGATGGATTTGCATGGAAGAGATTTGATGCTCGACATCCTGATTTTGCAGCTGACGTGCGTAATGTGAGGCTGGGTCTTTCATGCGACGGTTTTAATCCGTTTGGGCAGATGCTTACTTCGCACAGCACATGGCCAGTTTTTATACACATTTATAATCTTCCCCCATGGTTGTGTATGAAAAAACCTTTCACTTTCATGAGTATACTCATATCTGGTCCTTCTGATCCTGGCATTGATATTGATGTATCCATGCAACCTTTAATAAAAGAGTTGAAGCTTCTTTGGGATGTGGGTGTGCGCACATACGATGCATGTTCGAAAGACATATTTCAGATGCGCGCTGCGCTTATGTGGACAATCAATGATTTTCCGGCTTATGCAATGATGTCTGGATGGAGCACGAAGGGGAAACTGTCATGTCCAGTTTGTATGAAGAATACACGATCCAGAAGACTGAAACATCGTTGTAGTTTCAGTTTTATGGGACATCGACGATTTTTGCCAAAGGATCATCCATATAGAATGAATCGTCGAAGATTTGATAATACTATAGAGACCGATGATCCACCTCAGCGTATGTCTGGAACTGATGTGCTTAATGAATTGAAAGATTTCAGTTTTTCGTTCGGGAAGGGTCAAATGAAATCTGGAAAGAGAAAGAATGTTTCCACAGAAACCTGCTACAATTGGAGGAAGAGGAGTATCTTTTTTGATTTGCCTTATTGGTCAACCAATTTGCTACGTCATTGCTTAGACGTAATGCATATTGAAAAGAATATATGTGAAATGTTGCTTTCAGTTCTTCTAAATGTCAAGGGGAAGACAAAAGATGATTTACGATCTCGACGTGACTTGGTGGATTGGGGCATCAGACCAGAATTGCATCCTGTGCGTATCAGTGAAAATAAATGGCAACTTCCATGTGCTTCTTATGTGATGACACCTACTGAAAAAAAACAATTTTTGGAAGTATTAGAGACTATTAGAGTTCCTGATGGCTATTCAAGCAACATATCTAAACGGGTCAACAGAAGAGAGTTGAAGCTAAAATCTTTGAAGACTCATGATTATCACGTTCTACTGCATGAGTTGCTTCCAATAGCAATCCGTCATCTTTTGTCCAATAATGTAAGGGTGGGTGTTATTCGGTTGTGCCATTTGTTTAGAGATCTTTGTGCTAAGAAGTTGTCCAAGTCTTTCTTGCAAAAAATGTTGACAGATGCCCCATTAATTTTGTGTGAGTTGGAGAAAATATTTCCCCCATCATTTTTCACATGCATGCTGCATCTGACTGTCCATATTCCAACTGAAATACTTCTCGGAGGACCTGTTTCTTTTCTTTGGATGTATCCAACTGAAAGAAATATGTTCACATTAAAGTCTTATGTTCGAAACAAGAATCATCCCGAAGGTTCTATCGTGAACGGTTACTTAGCTCAAGAATGTATGGATTTCTGTTCAATGTATTTGTCTGATCTTACTACAAGAATGAACAGACCAATGAGAAATGAAGAAGAACAATATGAGCAAATTGAACCCAGTTTTCCATCACTTCCTCAAACAGGAGGAATTCCTGGATCATATACATTGAAGACATTAAGCCATGAAGAGCGGGAGATGGCACATCGCACAGTTTTGTTCAACTGTGATTTGTTCGATGACTATATCAGGTAACAAAATTGAATATGTATATCTTACATATATATCTGTTAAACTATTCATATTTTTTTATCTACAGGGAACATAAAACAATGATAAATAGGAAGCATCGTTCTTTATCTTTGAGAAGGAGAGAGACTTTGCATAGCAAAGAGTTTTCTGCTTGGTTAAAATTGAAGGTAAAAATATTACTGTTTAAATTAATTATTTCAATATTTACTTAAGTTTAACTGTCATTTATATTGCAGGTATTGAGTTTGTCTGCTGACTCTGTCTCTGAGGAAATAAAAGCTTTGGCTTTTGGTCCTAATACCGTGGTTCGTGACTGTAAATCAATTGTTATCAATGGGTACAGATTTATTGTCACTGAACGAGCCAAAAACATGAGAACACAACATGATGGTATTATGGTTACTGCCACAACAGATTGTTATGCCAGCGCATCAGATAGTAGACCGCGACTTGAAAATGTGGGTTATTATGGAGTCGTTGAGAAAATAATAATATTGGATTATTACTCTCATGGACAAGTCACAATGATGAAATGCCATTGGTTTGATTCGATGACGAGACATGGCACATTTATTGATGATTGTGGATTTCGAGTAATTAATATGACCCGCACTCTTGCAACCGAAGAACCATATGTGTTGGCATCAATGGATAAACAAGTTTTTTATGTCAAAGATCAACTTCAACCTGAATTTGGTGTCGTAGTTGAAGTAATTCCAAGACATATTTTTGATGATGCTGATGATGGAATTGACACTGTCCCTATTGCCATTGGAACCAATCCATTTATTTCTTTTGATGACTCCAATAGCTCAATTGTCAGAGTTGATTGTGAACCTGAAGTTGTGGTTGGAAATATATAGAATCATTCATCCATGTTCTCAATTCTTTTGGTTTACCTCGAGTTGGGTTGTTAAGGTTGGTAATATTCATATTTATTTAGTATTGATCACAAATATGTTTTAGCTGACTTGACCGTTATGTGAATTTTCAATGTTTATTGGTTGCTGTTTTATTTGAATTGCATTTTCTAATTTGGAATTGAACTGTATTCAAACCAAATCAAACAATATTTCTAACTTGGTGAACATTACAACTTGTATGTTTTATTAAATTCATTCAAGCTCTTCTAAAAAAATTGATAGCTAAATTACCAATGAATCCCCTCATTCCCTCATATATTTAGTTTTTTGGTTTACACATTAATTTTCTTTTTCTAATTAATTACATATTTGTTTTCCAATGCAGGAAATGAAGCCAATTGAAGAGAGACGAAGAAAAAAAATGGCGGAGAACAATCGTCGGATGGAGGAGATGGGCATTCCACCATTAGTTCCTACAGTGAGTACTTTATTTCAAATATATATATATATATTTACAGAATATATAATGTCATGTGATTAATTTTTTTTGTAAACTTTTTTGTAGGATCCACCATTACGTCGACAGTTATTCGACGAGGAGCCTAGTACTGGTCCGAGTACTCAGGCCGGTGGTACGAGGAGGGTTCGTACCAGAGGTGGACATAGAGCTGCGCGTGCCCGACTAGACCCTGCCCCTCCCACTGACATTTCAGCCTTCCCACATTCTGATCTCGGTGTGTCGTTAGGGACACACGGGATATTTAGACCTCCCATGTTTTCGCTACCTTCTGCATCTTCTGCCCCATCATTTTCACATCCCATGATGATTCCCACTCCCCAGTCAGCATCAGGTCATACAGTTGTTCCATCTTCTTTTCCTTCTACTTCTGTCTCTCCGAGCTTTTATATTCCATCGTCTTCGACTCCTGTTCCACCAGAGGGTGTTCCATCAGGTTCTGTGGATCCGGCGCCACTCATTGATCAAACTAGCACAGGTATATTTATAAAACCCTATCAAATTTTTATAGTAATATTTATTTTCATTATAACATGTTTTGATAAAATATTTGTTTTTCTTTCATGACAGATACATCTACTGAAAGGAGGCGGGGGCGGGGCCGTACACGCATGCGTTCGGTGTGGAACCGTCGCACACAGGTTATGGTGGAATATAATGAAGACAATCAGATGGTTGAGAAAACAGGGCAGCAATGTCGGAGTTTTATGGCGACGCTTGCCAAATACTCCGACATCATTCCCGTCAGCCCGCTGTCGTGGAGACATTTGGCACATGAGGTCAAAGATAGAGCTTGGGCAGAGATATGGGTAAAAAAATCTGTTGTATTTAATGCCATGAATTTTTTTTGTATTTATATAAATTAATATTTTCATTTCAGCTTCGATTTAATTTTCCTGATGGTGAGGGTGCACGAATGGAACGTCTAAAGGATTTAGGCGAGCTTTGGAGAGCCTACAAGCATGAGCTGTATATTGGCTGGCGTGCTAGAGTTGGCACTGAGTTAGAGGCGGTACCAGTCGTGGATGATTGTCCTATAGAGCAGTATCGTCAGATGATTACTCATTGGACGAGTACCCAGTTTAAGGTATGAATTACATTTGAGGTATTTAAATAATAACTTTCAAGTTTTGCATTAATATTATCCTTTGCATTATCGAATTTTATTTAGGAATCATCTGGAAAAAATAAAAAAAACATTGATGCAAAAAAATACCTCCATACACTAGGACGCACGACGATGCCGGATCATGAGAGGCAGCAGGTATGACAATTGTTTATAAGTTTTCTTTACGACTTACATTTTCTTTTTTTTCCTCAATTATTTAATAATTTGCTGAAGTCTTTATATAAATTTTGTTTTCAATGTCATTTTAGAGGCAAGTACAAAATATTGAAGGACGTGTGCCTCGAGCAAAACTGTTTTGCTCGAGTAGACGAAAAAAGGATGGACGTGCTGTCAACGAAGCGACTCAGTAGCAGATTGTAAGTTTTAATCTGTTGATTTTATATTTTAATATCTATTTCGTAACTTAACAATATATTTATATTTGTAACAGGATGCTTTAGAGGCCCTCGATGCCCAAGAAGCAGACAATTTTGGGCCATCTGATCACTTACATCAGGTGTTGGGAGATGATCATTCTGGCAGAGTACGCTGCCGACCTAGGATAGCCCCGACGAGGTATTGGCCTGCCTCAGGTACGAGTTGTAGTGCCACCGAGCTGCAGCAAGTTAGGGCACAGGCAGAACAGGCTGAGAAAAGGGCCACGGAGACGGCAGAACAGTCTGCAAGGGCAAACAGTGCATTTATGAAATTTATTGAAGTTCTACGTCCAACACTTCTAGCAGAGGCCAGCCCAGCGATTGATGAATACATGTCGTCGATACATTCTATATATGGTGCACCGGGTGGCAGTTCCAGTGGTGGTCAGGCCGATGTCGAGCTTGAAGATGATGATGGCGAGCAGTCTGATGCGGAAGAGGAGGGAGATGAGGAGGGCGAGGAGGAGGGCGAAGGCGAGGAGGAAGGAGTTGTGGAGGGTGATGACGATGAGGAGGACGATGACGAGGGCGATGATGATGATGATGATGATGGAGATGGTGATGCTGATGTGGGACATATTGATCCGTTACATTTTTGACTTGAGATTTGATGTTTAATCTATTCTAGTTGTTGGTTTTATCTAGACTCGTAGTATAGTATTGGAGTTGAATTATTTTTATATATTGTCTGTTTTTATGGATGTTGTTGTCTTTTAGTGGTTGTGTGTTTGACAACTCCCTGGACAACCCCCCTCATTCTTGGACGCCCGTTCTGGCCGTTTATGACACCATAACTGCGTTGTCGGTCACCGCGGGCACACGACAAGTCCGATTGACATGCCGTCTGCTCGACCACTTCAGAAATCACTCACCCGTATTTGTCGTCTGATTTCAGGCCATTCCGACATCGTTCGGCCCGTTTGGACCCCCCTCACGCGCGTTTACGAAGCGCACGCATCACTTAAAACACTAATATTGAGCCGTACCGCGCAAACCGCACGTCCGATTGACGTGCCGTCTGCGCGTACACGTCACGAATAATAATTAGAATGTTTCACGGTGGTTTCAGCTCAATCCGGAGATGCGGTGTGGCCGACACCACTCAAAGTGTCCGTCTTTTGTTTCAAAAGGACGTCATTTTAAGTGAAAAGCATCAACTGGCTTACGGAAAACCGACCAAACGCATTCCGAATCTGTTGATAATTTATCCCAACAATACATGGGTCATATGTGACGTGTACGATCCAACCCGGGATGAATCCGAGTCGCGGTGTGGCCGGGATAAGTTTAAGTGGCTCTCTTTTGTTTAAAATGAACACCATTTTAAGTACATACGGAAAAACGACCAAACGGATTCGGTTTCCGTTGAAACTTTAGGAGAACGATCCATGGGTCATATGTGACGTGTACGAATCAACCCCGCCACAATCGGAGACGCGGTGTGGCCGACACCACTCAAAAAGTGTCGGTCTTTTGTTTCAAAAAGACGTCATTTTAAGTGAAAATCATCAAGTGACATAGGAAAAACCGACCAAAGGCATTCGGACTGTGTCGACACTTTAGCACAAGGATCCATGGGTCGTATGTGACGTGTACGAGTCAATCCTGCCTCAATCCGAGGTGCGGTGTGACCGACACCGTTCTAACTGTCTATCTTTTGTTTAAAATGGACAGGATACGCAAAACCGACCAAACGCAAAACCGACCAAACGCATTCTGAATCTGTTGATAATTTATCACAACGATCCATTGTTGCACCCCTCTCTCTTGGATTTTAATGATCACAATCACTCTAATTGTATTCTAACTTTTTTTCAAGTGTTTTTGATGATAGGAAATAGGGTGCCTAGAAGCTGGCCCAAGAAGAATTCAAAATGGACTGTTTAAGTCCACCGGCCAGCCGGTGTGAGACCACCGGCCAGCCGGTAAGGTCACCGGCCAGCCGGATCCAGCCCATCGGCCAGCCGGTGGACCAGGCAGAAGGCCTTGCCCTCTGCCAGGTGCCACCGGTCAGCCGGTGTCTGGCCACCGGCCAACCGGTGGGCCCAGACAGAATGGCATACCTTCTGTCCAGACCACCGGCCAGCCGGTGCCTGACCACCGGCCAGCCGGTGGAACCCAGACAGAATAGCATGCTTCTGTCCAGACCACCGGCCAGCCGGTGGCTCAGCACCGGTCAGCCGGTGGAGCCAGACAGAAATCCCTTGCTTCTGTCTGGTGCACCGGCCAGCCGGTGGATCAGCACCGGCCAGCCGGTGTTCTCAGTCAAACTGACCAGGCTGGCCCACTTGATCCCCAACGGCTCCGAAAGCCCTCCAACGGCTATTTTGAAGTATTTGGGAGCATTTCTCCTATAAATAGACGTCCATGGATGCCGGGAACACTACCGATCATATACCGAAGCATACCAAAGCTATTTTAATCATTTGAGGCTCCTACGACAATTCTCAAAGGCTACTTGAGATCCAATTTCCATCCTTGAAGCTTGGGCTGCCTCTACATCAACTACACCCACCTCTTGGCGCTCAAGGCTTCCTCTAGTTTGTTCTAAATTATTTACTTCAATTGTTTAGTTCTTAATTGGGTTTTTATTAAAACAAACCACCCTTTTTCTTCCTTCTTTCAATTTGGGTTTCTTGCTACAACCATAATAAAAAAGCAAGCTGTAAGAAGGTGATCTAGCCTACCTTAAAACGGCTAGTGGGTTTCTTGCTATAACCATTAAAAATCAAGCGGTCGTATAAATCTCCTAACGGTTGAGTTGGGAGCGGAGACGTAGGCTTGAGTTTAAAGCCGAACTCCGTTATCAATTGTGTCTTGCCATTTTACTTTCCGCTGCATTTAAATTTGTTTTAAATTGTTAATTAATTTTAAAAAGGAAATTCACCCCCCCTCTTGCCATCACCTCCGACCCAACATCCATCAGTCATATGTGACATGTACGAGCCCACTCGGGCTCAATCCGAGTCGCGGTGTGGCCGGGATCAGTCTAAGTGGCTCTCTTTTGTTTAAAATGGACATCATTTTAAGTACATACGGAAAACCGACCAAACGCATTCGGTTTCCATTGAAACTTTAGGAGAACGATTCATGGGTCATATGTGAGGTGTACGAATCATCCCCGCCACAATCCGAGGCGCGTTGTGGTCAACACTGCTCTAACTGTGTCTGTTTTGTTTAAAATGGGTAGGATTATAAGTGAAAAGAACTGGCATACGCAAAACTGACCAAACGCATTCGGTTTCCATTGAAACTTTAGGAGAACGATCCATGGGTCATATGTGACGTGTACCAATCATCCCCGTCTCAATCTGAGACGCGGTGTGGCCGACACCGCTCTAACTATGTCTCTTCTATTTAAAATGGGCATGATTATAAGTGAAAAAGAACAACTGGCATACGCAAAACCGACCAAACGCATTCCGAATCTTTTGATCATTTATCACAACAATCCATGGGTCATATGTGACCTGTACGAGGCAACCCGGGTTCAATCCGAGTCGCGGTGTGGCCGAGATCAGTCTAAGTGGCTCTCTTTTGTTTAAAATGGACACCATTTTAAGTACATACGGAAAACCAACCAAACGCATTAGGTTTCCATTGAAACTTTAGGAGAACGATCCATGAGTCATATGTGACGTGTACGAATCATCCCCGCCTCAATCCGATCCGCGGTGTGGCCGACACCGCTCTAACTGTGTCTGTTTTGTTTAAAATGGACAGGATTATAAGTGAAAAGAACAACTGGCATACGCAAAACCGACCAAACGCATTCAGAATCTTTTGATAATTTATCACAACGATCCATGGGTCATATGTGACGTGTACGAGCCAACCCGGGTCAATCCGAGTCGCGGTGTGACCGGGATCAGTCTAAATGGCTCTCTTTTGTTTAAAATGTACACCATTTTAAGTACATACGGAAAACCGACCAAACGCATTCGGTTTCCATTGTAACTTTAGGAGAACGATCCATGGGTCCTATGTGACGTGTACGAATCATCCCGCCTCAATCCGACATGCGGTGCGGCTGACACCACTCAAAGTGTCCGTCTTTTGTTTCAAAAGGACGTCATTTTAAGTGAAAAACATCAACTGACATACGGAAGACCGACCAAACGCATTCGGATTCTATCGATACTTTAGCACAACGATCCATGGGTCATATGTGACGTGTACAAGTCAACCCCGTCTTAATCTGAGATGTGGTGTGGCCGACACCGCTCTAACTATGTCTCTTTTGTTTAAAATGGACATGATTATAAATGAAAAGAACAACTGGCATACGCAAAACCGACCAAACGCATTCGGAATCTTTTGATAATTTATCACAATGATCCATGGGTCATATGTGACATGTACGAGCCAACCCGGGATGAATCTGAGTCGCGGTGTGGTCGGGATGAGTCTAAGTGTCACTCTTTTGTTTAAAATGGACAACATTTTAAGTACATACGGAAAACCGACCAAACGCATTCGGTTTCCATTTAAACTTTAGGAGAACGATCCATGAGTCATATGTGACGTGTACGAATCAACCCCACCTCAATTGGAGACGCGGTGTGGTCGGAACCACTCATAGTGTCCGTCTTTTGTTTCAAAAGGACGCCATTTTAAGTGAAAAACATCAACTGGCATACGGAAAACCAACCAAACGCATTAGGATTCTGTCGATACTTTAGCACAACGATACATGAGTCAAATGTGACGTGTACGAGTTAACCCCGCCTCAATCTGAGGTGCGGTGTGGCCGGTATCACTTCAGGTGTATGTATTTTGTTTAAAATGGACATCATTTGAGGTAAAAATATATGGTATAGAAAAAACCGATCATATTATGAATTGAATTTCAGATTCCACGTATAATTGTCATCTAAATTTTAAATTGAATTCTATATGAATTATGTATGTTTATGAATTGTAATTTAATTATGGATTTGTATAGTTTCAGGATCCATTATATGTTAAATGTGTATGAATTTGTTCGTAATTGAATATGTATGTTTTATTTTATTACTGGTACAATAGTTGGATCGAAAATGAGGTGAAAATGAGGTGAAAATGAGGTGAAAATGAGGTGAAAATGAGGTGAAAATGAGGCCTGATGACTGGTGGTGATGGACAGGGGACAGGGGCTGTGCAAATTGCAGGGTGCTGCAATTTGCAGCATAGGTATGCCAACGGTTTGAAACCGTTGGCATATAAGTTTTTAGCATGTCTTTCCCAACGGTTTTAAACCGTTGGGAAAGACTTCACCAATTCCCAACGGTTCCAACCGTTGGGAAAATGTTCCATGGTATTTGGTTTTCCCAACGGTTTGGGAGAACCGTTGGGAAAAACTATCCCAACGGTTCACCCAAACCGTTGGGGTAGGGTAAATTTTATGGCTCTATTGCAACGGTTGCCAGTAAACCGTTGGGAAAACTTTTCCCAACGGCTTACTTCCCAACGGTTCTAAGAACCGTTGGGAAAACCTTTCCCAACGGTTTCAGGGGCTTTCCCAACGGTTCTGAACCGTTGGGAAATAGTGTATTTCCAGTAGTGTAAAATTCAAGCTAGGAATTGTAAAAATTAATTTCTATTCAGGTATCATGTCTTCATTTTTTTAGATAGAAGTGTAATAATTGTGACTTAAAATTTTAAGAACCATTATTTTTTATGTTTATTCAAACATTATTTCAAATTTTTTTCTACTTAACTCTATGTGAATTTACGTGTGTTAAAAAAAATTTCAATGATTCATAATGTAACTTTAGTTCCTGTTAAAAAAACAAATCTAGGTTGATTAAATATGGTTAATGAATTAAAATATACCAATTTTAATATATAATACTTCTCATTTTATCCAATATATAGAATAAAAAAACTTTACACATCAATATAATTTTTACATGTTTTATAAAAACATTCTATTACTATTTTGGTATGTAATCCATGAATTTCATAACATAAATTTAGGTTTATATCTATATTTTTTATTTCTTAAGTCATGTAATAAATTTTAATGAATTTTTTCTTAAAATCGCCTAAGTTCATTAAATTTAATATATTCACATAATTACCCAAATATTAGAGAAGTCAGGTATGAATTTCGACTTCATTCATCCCTATGTTATAAATGTGTTCTATATTTCATAACCCTTTATTAATTCAAGAAGTTTAGGTTTTCTATTCCATATAATAATTCATAACAGAATGTTATATATTATATGTCACATAAAGAGAAAACAATCCTTCAGTAATATTTTCTAAATAGGGGAGAAGATATTATGTCTTTTTTATATAATTGAGTTCCAATCAGGGGAGAAGTTCAAGAAATTATAGGTGCTGAAAAACCTAATAGGTATTATGTAGAAAAGGGGGAGTAGGTAAAATTGTTTTTGTAGGTGTGGGTTGTTTTATTGATTTATTCACAAGTGAAGTTATATTTAATTATTTTTTAATGAATATTATAAGTCCCCAGCCTTAAAAATTATATAATCTTAAATTAATTTAATAATTCACATTGAGGATCATTCCAGGTTTGGAGTTTTAGATAATTAGGCCATAACTATTACATTAGATCTCATATATTACAAATTTGACAATCTTACTCAGTATCAATTTCTTTCTTAAAATAAAAAATCCTAATAGAAAACAATAATTATTATCTTGATATAAATCTTATTGAATTCTTCATATCTCTTACCCTGCCTTATACCCTATGAAAAACATTTCAAAAACCTTGGATGAGCATAAAAAGCTGAGTAAGGGTTATAAAATAAAGAAATAAATCATTATTCCATCAAAAAATAAAATACATAATCTCTTTAACACACCTCATGAAATCATAATATTTATGTATAACACATAGAAATCATAAATCATAATTGTAACTTGTGGCATCTATAACATACTTTTGTTGTAGCAATCATAGCTACGTAGGGAGTTACATTTGGAATACCAATCATAGTATATTCCCTAAATCTATTAGGAGAAACATTAACATTTACCTCTGTCACGTTACCCAATGCATTGTAGAGCTATCTCGGGCTCACCTACACTAGGATTATCATGGAACCACCCGTATTGATACACAATTTCCATGAACCATAACATAATCATAACAAATGAACATACATAAAGGAAAGATAAAATTTACACATTTCAATAACATTTCAATACATTGAAATTATAAATCCATTCCCTAAACCATTTTAAATAACAAAATATGTAAAAATATAATATGGTATTTATTTTCCTTTTAAAAAAATTAAATCTGGTCAAGGAAGCCAAATATCAAATAATGCTTGCGGTGGCGGAAATTTTATTACCACCTCGTACATTAAAAAGAAAAATTCATTGTGTAATTTAGTAAAATGATTCATAAAAACAATATTACATTTGAAATAAATTAAATTTCAAAGGGTTTTATACACCATATATATAAAAGTTGTTTATAAATCGAAGTATGCCTCAATGAAAGGAGATTGAGACGACGTCCCTTGCCTCAGGTCTGACTTGACTAGTTCATTCTTTAATCTCATGAATAATAAAATAATGTTAATTTCTAATTTCATAATAACATTTTTCAGGTTTATTTTTCCTTTTATATAACTTATTTCCATGTTATAAACATTACATAATCATTTATCTCAATAATGGTCATTTTGTCGATATTTGGTACTTGAGTAAAAAATGACCCTCTTCTAATTACAAGTTGTCCATGTGGTAAAAATTACATTATCTCTATAATTATAATAATGATTTATATATCATATATATCATATATATCCAATATATATATATATATATGTATTTATAACAGTACATAACATTTGGAGATTAGAAATGAAATGCACTGTTCATGTAGACGGTGAGTCGTATGTACGCATGAACACTACCATCATTTATATTTCATATTTAATGGAATGAAAACATAATTATACATATGTATATTGTAATTATAGTATAATAAAATATATAATTTTATTAACTTCATACTTTATATGTTATACGTATGGCATGAATGATTCAGATCACTTTGAGGGGGCCCTAGTCCGCACTTCCACAAATGAAATTAATATTTTTACCCATTATGGAAACCATAAAGGTTTGATATTAATAAAAAATGAAGAAGAATTGAGACAATATAAATATAACATATATCTCATATAAATATATTTCCATCATAATGTACACCATGTTAGGTGGTAGAAGATAATGGAACAATCATCGTTTCGTGAGGCAATAGTTTTCCATCCATAGAAACAATATGATAGTATCCATTAAATGGATGTGTGTGGGTGTGTAGTTCGAATACTCATCATAAAAACATCATAGTATATTTAAGATACTGGTTTTGTTATAAAATAATGTAATAAAGAGAGTTTAGTGTGTTGTTGAAGGAAAATAATAAGAAAGAACTTGAGAGAAGACGCTACCTTTAAATCGGGTAACTCCCTTTAGTTTGAACCAAAAGGATTTCTTAAATTTCATTATTCATAATGTAATTCTTCTAGGAGTAATATAAGGATGTTGGGAGATTCTTGGATCAGAGTTTGGATGATCCAAGGGGCTTGAGAGGTTTGTGTACTGGGTTAGAGGTGGTGCCCTTTTATAAGAGGGAGGAGGGGATCTTTAGGAACGTTTGAAATTATCATTTTATTATAAAATTATTTTTGATTTAAAAAGTTCCAAAACTTATTTAATTTGAATATAAGGTGCATATAAGTCAAAATAAAATCATCCATTAAGAATTGGATAGTTTTTTTATATTTTATAATCCTTATATTTTTTATTTAACCCTATTTTACTGTTATCATTTTATGAAGTATTTAACACATTGAGAATCCAAATAGTTACCAGAAAAAGAAAAATATAAAATTAAATATTAAATAATAAATTTATAGACTTATGATAACTATTTGTATGAATATGATATTTTTTTGGAAATTTATAATATTTAATAAAATTGTTTTTATTTTAAAATATTAATTATGTCAATTTTGACACTATTCATATCATGACATTTTAAAAAATCAAAACCAAATTCATTATTTCAAAAAACTATCCTTAATTCAAAAATAAAGAGTCATAAAAACCTATAAAATTTGTGGATGGCCTAAATGTTTCAAAATAAATTTTTTTTTATATTTATAATATCATTTATTTGAATCCTTTAGTAATGAACCAATTACTACATCACCATTTTGTCATAGTTAAATTTAATTATTTAATTTCTAAAAACTATAATGAAAATACCATGAAATAGGAAAGAGTTTTATATTTCCAATGAATATATATAGTTTAACATATCACTTATATAACCACATATAAATTTTTTTTAGTAAAAGATATATGTTTAGGTTATATTTTCCTAAACCTTAAATTAATTTTTATAGAATGTCATTTTCACTTACAAGTGGCTCCATGGAGTCTCACAATCGGCCCAACGATTCCCGTGGTAGGATATGTATCATCTTATAGGGTTAGGACATGTGTTAGTGTAATTTAATATTATTATAATATAACCTTTTACCATTATTTACTAGATTTACCTTTTAACCATGGTAAATAAAATATTTACTGAAGTTACTCTTCTTAATGACCAAAAATAAATGTTACCTATTTACACAATTTTGATCTCATGATTATAATTATGGAATAAATTTTTTCAAATTCAAAATACTGAAGTTTAATAAATTAATTTAATATTAAATCTCGTTGTCAAAATGAAAAAGCATTTTTTTCAAAAACAATAACTAAAAAAAGATTGACAGTTGTTTATTTCCAATTTCAAAGTGAAATTAATTCCAGTGACCAAAATTGGATTAAAGGGTAAAAATATAATCCAATTAAAATTTAAAACCAATAAAAATAACATTATAAATATATAAATAAATTAGATTAAAAGAGAGTTTTGAATTAAAATGCAGTATTTTTCACTATTCATTAAAATTAAACATTATCAGAAAAATAACGAAAATTTACCCAAAGTAAATTTTGATGTCCCTGTTCTAAATAATAAGTTTATTTTTTTTCAAATTTAACATATAAATGGTAAAAAAAAATTTAAAAGGGGTTATCCATCAAAAGGTGGTAAACGACCTTTAAAGAATATTAGAGTCTTTCCTGCTTAAAATCAGATTCTTTCTTATTTTAAGCCTCAAAAAATTATTGGATAAATGTAAAGACATTTAATAAACATGAATAATCCTATTTTATTTAGTTATATTCATTCCTGAAAATACAATTACTATATGTTAACTACCATTTAAAATAATATTATTATTATATTATTTTTCAGTATAACTCAACGTTGTGTGCAGCGTAAGATTTCAAAGAAACCCATTTTTGTGTATTGGGTACACCATCGAACAAAGAATCCCCTTTAAAGTAAAATTAATATTTAATTCACAAATATTAATAAATATGAAAATTTCATATTCTTTATTTACCTGGGATGTTACATCCTTCCCCCATTTTGGAAATTCCATCATCAAAATTTTATTCACATATCAAATAAATGGGGGTATTAATCCTTCATAGCATTTTCAGATTCCATTGTATCCTCTTCAACTAAATGGTTTTTCCAAAAAAATATTACCTGATGGATTACCTTATTCCCCAACACAATCTCTCTACTGTAAAGAATTTGGACCGGTTGTTCCTCATAAGAAAGATTCTCTTCCAAATGAATAACCTCTAGACTCAATATATGAGATGGATCTGGGATATAATTTCTCAGCATTGAAACATGAAAAACATTTTGTACCTTAGATAATATTTTTGTTAAAGCCACTCTATATGCAACTGATCCAACTTTCTCTAGGATTTAATAGGGTCCAATGAACCTTGGACTCGTCTTTGCCTTCTTACCAAAACACATCACACTTTTCCATGGAGAAACATTGAGAAAGTCGTGATCATCTATCTCAAAAAAAGATCCTTCATCCGGTTATCTGCATAACTTTTCATCCTTCCCTGTGCTGTTATCATGTGCTTCTAAATCAATTGAACCTTTTCGGCCATCTCTTCCACCAATGATGTTCCCATCTGTTTCCTTTCACCTACTACATCAAAAAAAGATGGTGTTAGACACCTCTTTCCATATAATTTCTCTAGTGGTTCCATCTGTGAACTGGAATGAAAACTGTTATTATAATAAAATTCAACCAAATAAAGATGTTGGTCCCCACTTCCCTGGTAATCCATTGACCAAGCACATAGTATATCTTCCAATTTCTCAATTGAACCTTTTCGGCCATCTCTTCCACCAATGATGTTCCCATCAGTTTCCTTTCACCTACTACATCAAAAAAAGATTGTGTTCGACACCTCTTTCCATATAATTTCTCTAGTGGTTCCATCTGTGAACTGGAATAAAAACTGTTATTATAATAAAATTCAACCAAATAAAGATATTGGTCCCCACTTCCCTGGTAATCCATTGACCAAGCACATAGTATATCTTCCAATTTCTGAATTGTTCATTCTAAATGCCCATCTGATTGTGGATGAAAATCTGTACTAAAATTTAAATAAGTACCCAATGACTTTAGAAGTCCTTTCCAAAAGTTAGAAGTGAACCTTGTATCACGATCAGATACAATAAAGAGGGTAAATCCATGTAACCTGAATATATATTTAACATACAATTGAGAAAGTTTATCTAGTGACGGAGTATCTTGAATAGGATGAAAATGCGAAGATTTAGTCAATTGGTCAACAATAAACCATATTGAATTATTAACTAGATATTTCATCAGTAATACCACAATGATTTCCATGGATATATTTTCTGATTTCTACTCTAACACTGGTAAAGGCTGAAGCATCCATTTCGGTAACTAGCGCTCTACATTAACATGTTGAAAATTCAGACACTTTATAGTAATCTTAATAGTATCTGTTTTCATTCCATCACACAAGTAACACTCATGAAGATCAATGTGCATCTTAGTACTTCTAGGATGAGCTGAAAACAGAGATCTATGAGCTTTACATAACAACTCTTTCTTCAACTGTGATTCAAAATTCACACATAATCTCTTTAAAATCCTCGAAACAAAATATTTATCAATGTTAAATACAGGTAAATTACCCTTTTGAACCAACTCTACATTTTTTGAAACTCACTATCTTCTTTCTGCACATTCTTTATTCTGTCTTCTAGGGATGATTTCACTAAAACCTAAAACAAAACAGAAAAATTTCCTACTATAATAACTTATATGAAAAAGTTCATCAAATCATTAATCAAAGGATCTTGTTCCAAATGTAACATGGTTAATGTAGCATTACTCTTTCGACTCAAATCATCAGCCACTTTATATTCTTTTATTGGATGGTAATTAATCATTTAATCATAATCCTTGATTAATTCCATCCATCACCTCTGTCTAGTGTTAAATTCTATTTGAGTGAATATATTATTCAAACTATTGTGGTGAGTATATATTTCACATTTTACTCTATACATATGATATAAGTACAAAATAAAGTCCTTACAACAAAGCATAAATATAGATAACAAATTACACATCTCTGTATGGTAGTGGAAAAACTGGATCATTCACCAATCATCTTTTCAATTCTTGAAATCAATCATAAGATTTTTTTTTTGAAATGAAATTTACAACTTTTTGAGTTAACTTAGTCAGTGGGCTAGATAACCATGAAAAGTTTTCAACAAACCTCTAGAAATAACATGATAATCCATGAAAACTATGAATCTCAGTTATATTGGTGGGTCTTGTCCATTCTTACAAAATTTTGTTTTAGTAGGATCAATAGTTATGCAATTTTTTGAAACAACGTGACAATGGAATGAAATTTGTAGTAACCAAAACTCACACTTACTGAATTTCCCATACATCTTGTTTTCTTTTAGGTTTTGAATGAAAACCCTTAAATGAATTTCATGTTCCTATTTAATTTTGGAATAAAAAATATCATCAATAATCACAACCACAAATGTATCCACAAACACATGGAAAATTATATTCATAAGATACATGAATACAACAGGTGCTTTGGTTAACCCAAAATGCATAACTAAAAATTCATAATGGGCATATCTAGTATGAAATGCAGTCTTTAGAATGTTTGTTTCCTTTACTTTCAATTGATGGTACCCTGAACTCAAGTCAATCTTTGAAAAATACTGAGCTCCTTGGAGCTGATCAAACAAATCATAGATATGAGGAAAAGGATACTTGTTCTTAATAGTGATATTATTCAAGGCTCTATAACCAATACAATGTCTCATTGAACCGTCTTTTATTTTAACAAACAAGACTGGATCACCCCATGGTGATGTGCTAGGTATAATGAAACATTTATCTAATAACTCATGCAATTTCTTTTTTATCTTTAAAAGTTCAATATAATTCATTCGATAAGGTGGTTTTGAAATTGGATTAGCATTAGGAACTAATTCAACAGTAAATTCGACTTCCCGATTAGATATTATACTAGGAAACTCATCGAAAAAAACATCAAGATACTCATTTACCACTACAACATCATGAATCAGAATAGTTCCTTTGTTTTCAACAATATGTGAAAGGTAACATTCATTTCAACATTTTACTACTTATTCATCTTCCTGATATGTTATCAAAATTAATGGTTAATTTTTTTATACATAATTAAATTCTTTTTAAAAATAAACCTCGTTAGATCTTCCGTCAATCTTAGGATGATAAATAGAACACCAATCCATTCCCAAAATAACATCAATGTCTACTAGAGTCAAAACAATAAGGTTTTTAGGTAGACTCTTTCTGCACACAAGGACATTTAGGTTCTTATAATTTCTTTTTGTCTTAAAATTTCCCCTCGGTGTTTTTTTCTTAATTTCAGGATTCATATATTGATATGGAATTCCCAATTTACTAGAAAAATTCTCAAAAATGAACTAATGTAGAGACCCTGAATCAAACAATACATTGGAATAATCTGAATAAATAAATAGTGTACCTGATACAATTTCATTCGATGTCCCAACATCGTCTAAATTAGTTGCAAAGGATTTCACCACCCCTTTCTACTTGTAGTCCAGCTTGTTTCCCTCAGTTGAGTTCTTTTTTGGAAACTCATTTTCATAATGACCCATTTCATTTCACTTAAAACATTTTACTGATTGTAAATAATATGGTGTCTTACCATTAACATGATTTTTTTTATTGCAATTACGATCCTTATATCATATTTTACCACATCGGTGGCACTTACCAGAATTCAAAAGACATTCCCCGGCATGATTTTTACCACTATTTTCACAAACTATAAACTTTTGTTTCTTACCATCAGACTTTTTTTTGATGAGTTTTTACCTTTATTTTTCCACCTCAACCTCTTATTCTATTGTTTTTCAAAGAACACCTTATCATCAGCAAACTCCATTTCCATATTCTCCTCGCATCAAACAAGTTTTTCTTAACCATTGAACTCACAAGAAGCTAAACCCATTCGATACTTTGGCTTTAATCCTGAGTAGAAATGATTGATTTCAATATCAAGATTCTGTATGAAATTTGTATCATACATTTCCTATAAGGACCCAACCTTAAACATTAAATAATCATGAATTAAGTTAATAATTATCATTCCTCGTCTTTTTAGTTTTAGAGATTTAGATAATTAGGTAATAACATATAAATAACAACTTTAATATTGCAAGTAGACACTTCTACTCAGTATCCATTTTTTAATAAAATGAAATCACTTTAAAAAAGAATAATGTCTTGTTCCATGTTTTAGACCACATGGCATTTCATAGATCCCATCATTGACACTATTCATGTTTAAGTCCTATGGAAAACATGTCAAAAATTTGGGAGGAGCATAAAAAGATCATTAAGTGATATAAAAATAAGGAAAGAAACATTAGTCCATGAATTCATACAAATCAAATAAAGCATAGTTTTTAATCTTAAAACATAATCTCTTTAACATAACTCACAAAATAATATGATTTATGAATAACATATAGAAATCATAAATCATCAAGGTAAATTGTGGTATCCATATACTACTTACATTATAGAATTCACCGATACATATGGAGTTACATTTGGAATACCCATAACAGTATATTCCTTAAATCTGTTAGGAGTTACATTAACGTTTACCTCTGTCATGTAAACCAATGCATTTGAGAGCTATCTCAGGCTCACCCACCATAGGTTTATCACAGAACCACCCATATATGTAAACAATTCCCAAGAACCATAACATAATAATAACACATAACACAAGAATAAAGGAATGGTTACATTTATACATTGTAATAAGAATATATTTGTTCATGTTATTGACTTAATCAATTAATTTTTAAAAAACTCATTTAAAACATTTAAAAAGAATAATTTTGAATGAAAGTGTCCCATACCACTTTGAAACTTTTAAATGAATTGAATTTTAAAACACTAATGTCCATATAAATAAATCATCAAACCCAATTTTAAAACATTGAAATTAATGAGAATTATTTATATAAATAAATCATTAAAACTTTTAAAACGATGTTTTAGTTAAAGAGGCTCGTAATATTTTAGAAACAGTTAAATAAAAATAATTATATAATTCCATAAAACAAAAGTTCAAATATCATTAGAATATAGAAATTCATGATCTAAAAATACAAAAGGGTTGTATATAAAACTTAAAGGATAATAAAGGTGCACAATATCATGATATTACTCAATTAAAGGATATTGAGACGTAGTCCCTCACGAAAAATTTGACAGCCAAAAAGATGTCACTCTAAAATTCATAAAATTAGTCGGTGGGAGAAAAAATGATCTCTAATCACATGGACATAAAATTTACCACAATAAAGATATAGAAGACCATATCTGATCAAAATAAAATGGAAATTAAAAGATATAACATAAAATAAGTCTTTGATTAGAAGTGGAGGGTTAAAGGTTCCTTTAAAAAGATTATATCATTATATTAAGGATAAACCAGTGAAATAATTATGTGTGAAAAATTTAAATACACACAATTTTAGTAGATATTATGTTTAAAACAATCAGAAGTAATTCACACATATTCATAGCATGACATAATCAAGAAGTAGAATATTAGTCCAAAGAACGGAAATTGGGTTAAGAAGTTCCCTTACCTCGTGTCTGACTTGACTAGTTCATTCTTTAATTTCCTTAATAATAAACGTAAGTAAATTTTTACATGATTCAGAAACTTTTTTAAGTTTATTATTCCTTTTATATCACTTATTAACTTGATATAATAATTAGTTAATTATTTTAGTTCATATCGGCCATTTTGTCGATGTTCGGAACTTCAGTCAAAAATGAACTTGTTAAAATTAAAAATTGTCCATGTGGTCAAATGTTCATTATGTAACGACTGTAGAGACACAAAGCTTGATGTATATGGACATTAAATTGCTTTTTCATAATACTTAATACATAACAAAAAGAGACGCCCACTGACCGTATTAGTTTAGTGTCTTTGGAAACTCATAACATAATCTTCTAATCATGGTGAAAGATCATCAAAATCTCCCATTAAGTTCTTCCCCTTTTTCTTTCTTACCTAAAACCAATATTTATATCCTGGGTAAAAGAAAACATAAATATGGGGAGATCAAATTCTCAGTAAGGGTAAACATGGAGAACATAAAACAATCCCAAAACATTTGAACGTAAGAACATGAACATAAAACATTAAAATAATGAGTAATGACATAAATCCTGATAGTGCATAAGGAATAGATCATAAAGGAACATTAACCATGATAAAATAGAAGGGGAATAAAACATGTAATTTTGGTAACCATTAAGCACATGTTATGATTTCCATAGTAGCCAAGACATTGCTTCCAAGACCATCATAGTGGACAAAGTCCATTACTGAACCGAATTTACTTACCGTTCCATCCCTGTATTACTGAACCAAATTCACTTGCCATTATAGCCATATCTATCTCATGAGATATAAATCATTACCCAATTAATTTGAGGGAGATATAGGTCCCACCCATCTCATAATGAAACCATTCTTATGTGTGCCACAAAATCATAAATCATACATCATAGCCCAAAGAATAAAATGGGTTTCATAAACATCATCCCATCATAACATAATCTATATAAAACAAATGGATATCATTTCATCATAATAAAACCTTGTAAATAATTGAGACATTATAATTGAAATATAAACATATTAAATAATGTCATCTTAGATGGAAAATATCTTTGATAAAACACTTGAAATGAATTCCTGAGAAAAATATCCTTTCTTCTTCAAAATAATTATCTTATCTCAAAATGCCATGAAATTTTAAAAGAAAATGATTTTTTTGAAAATAATAATGAAATATTGTAGATGAATCTTTAGGGAAATAATGCGTTATGAAACTATAAAAACTCATTCATGCCGTATAAGTTAAAAAAACTTTCTTCTCGTACTTTTGTCGGAAAAGTCAAAAAGTACATCGTACGGTAAAAAAATGAAAGATTCCTCACATACCATGTTGTAAAATTCTAAAAAGGGTAAAATGGACTTTAAACATACATGAAAACATTTTTATAAAACATGGACATGTATAGTAAATATAACCCCAGAAAATACTTATGAGTAAACAATCTCGGATAAGAACGAGATTGGAATAATTATTTCTTACCTAAGGTGCGATATGCTTTATACGTATCAAAACATCCTCTATAATGATTTAAATAATGTCATTGACTTATTACATAATCATATTCATTGTTATAATATCATATATGGTCATATTCTTATCTTCTTAATAGTAATATTTCATTGTTACATGTTATTCGGGTGTTCATTGCATAATGTTCCTTGGTGTGTTTTTTCGAATAAATTCTTATTCCTTTTTTAGGTTATAGATACATAATTTTATAGAATGGTATTAGTGTAATATATATCATATTTATTCATTCAATTCATTTATATGATATTATTCAATGAATATCATGTAGAACGAGTCACATCACATCGTGGAGACGGTAGGCCGTACGTACGCACGAGCGATGATATCATTCCCATGATTGTGGAATTGTATTGAAGTGTATGGTGTATAATATTTCAGAATCACTATCACTTTAAAATAATCATATATAGTTATTTCTTCCATCCTTATACCCATCCAATTATGTTAGTGATGAAATAAAATATTACACCACGGCGTGGAGACGATAAGCTGTATGTACGCACGCGTGGTGATTTCAATTTTTTCATAGGATGGATAGAAGATATAATATGATTGTTTCATATTCATAATAAAATATATGTATAAAAGTGATACTGGAGTTATTACTTAATAATGAAACAACTCATATACAGGAAGTAGAAGAGGAAATAATTTTGAAAGAATCAGTAATGGATATTACCTCTTCTTCGACGCGCCTCCTCTTAACCTCCTCTTAAGGCACTAAAGTTGGTATTTTAAGAAGACCATGACCTATATTAGGTTTCTAGGGAAGTTTATAAGTGAAGTGTTCATGGTTTGGATGAATTTTAAAGAACAAAATATGGTGTGAAGTGAAAAGGGAGGAGGTTCCCTTTTATACGGGAGGAGAGGGGCACCTTTGAAAACCTCAAAAATATTAATTTAATATAAATTCAAACACCACATAAAAACTTCCAAAACGACTCAAATCTGAATCTTAGATCTGATAGTGTTGTAATATCATCAATAAATAAAATTTATACATGTTGTAAATTTATTTTAAACCTTATCAACATGATTTATTTTTATTTAATCTATTTAATTTTATTTGTGGTAATAATATTCTAAATTTTAAATTGTTATAAATAATTACTTATGTTATGTGAATTATCCATAAATTGGTACTTTATGATATTTTAGACCATATAAATTTCAATTTATAATTTTTAAATATTTTTCTTATTTTTAAGCAATTTAATAATATGTTATTTTTATAAAATAACAATAGTGTTAATTTTGACAATATTCATTTATTTGAATTTAAATAAAATTCACACACTGGATATATTCAAAAACAATTGTTTAATAGATTCCTAACATGTTATATTAATCTAGATAATTTTTGGGGGATATTAATTAGTTCAAATAATATTTATCTTAATATTTGAAAAACCATTTATTTGATATTTCTCTTAATAAAACAATTACTACATCATTCTTGTATAATCATTTAATATACATTTTTGTTGTATAAAAATTAAAATTAAAATACTATGATGATGATAAATCTAATATATTTCAAAATAATACTTTTACTCAAATTTATCATCTTAAAATAACAACATGTATATTGTTATATTTATTAAATTATGAAGGTGACAACTTTGACATCATTTAAAATAAAATAATATATGTGTCATAATCGCTTTTAGAAAGCTCCAAATGGTCAAAACATCGACCAATTGATGGTTATGATTTATATATATACGTACAATAAGTTTTGGTCAGGTTTTTGGGCCTTTTAATGGGTATTAGTATTTTAATAAAAACTATATTACTCATTTTTCACAAAATATATAATTTCTACTGCATTAATGTATAAGCTATTAAGTTAATTAAATATCTCTTAAAAATTACAAATAAATTACCATAACAAAGAAAAAAAAATTAGATTTCAAATGAGTATTTATAATATAATTTATATTCTGTATAACCTTATATTAAAAATACTTTAATTATTAAAGTTTGAGTGAGAAATATTTCACTTTCTTTAAATTATAAAACATTAAAGGTCTTAATCACATCAAAGTGGCTTCCAGTGGATTCAATATCTACCCAAATATGCCTTAGGACGAAATATAATCATAAAATTATATTAACACAAGTGTTAAGGTAATTTTATAATATTATATTTACCCTTAATAACCCAATTTACCTTTAACTATGGTAAATAAAATTTACCGTAGTTACTATTCATAGTACCAAAAATAAAAAGTTTCCTATTAACATAATTTTGACCTACTGATTCCAAATATGGAATCCATTTTTCCAAATCCAAATCGTAGAAGCTACAAAAATTAATTTAAAATTAATCTCGTTGTTAAGAAAATGAGTTTTAAAAGTTAAACCATTGCAAAAGATTAAAATTATTTTACCTATGAATTCAATGTAAAATCAATACTAATGACATAAATTATATTAAATGGTAAAAATGTATTATATTTATAATTTAAAACCATTAAATATTATAATTTATCCATATAAATTATTACGATGAAAAAAGTTTTTTTAATTAAAATATAGCGTGTTTTTACTATTCATTAAAATATGAAAGTTGTCACAATAATATGAAAAGTGTATCCAAAGTAAATTTTAATATCCTGATTCCAAAGAAGAATTTTATTTTGTCAAATTGAACTTATATACATGTAAAAAACTAGATTTAATGTGGGTACGACATCAAAAGGCGGCAAAACTTCATTTTTTGAAAAATACTAATTATACCCGAAAAATGTATTTTGTTCTCATACCATGTTCTAGAAAATGTGTAAGATTAATAATAATGTTATAAAATTTTAAATGTAGTGAATACTATTCATAACGGCTAGTTCATAATAATATTATAACAATATATCGTTGTTTAGTGAAACCCGGTATTGTGTAATACACACGCTATCAAGGAAGGTCGTGATGGCATATAATGCAAGCCAAGTCAGGGATGTGTGTAGTGAAATATTCCTTTGGTGTTGCATATAACATAATCAAAACTTATTTCATTTATTCATTAAACAAAATCTATAATTAATGTTGCATAGAATAATTTCTACAAAAGGAACTTGAAATTGTTTGTAACACGAGCCAAGAATAGTGTTGCGTATACTGCAAGAAAATATGGTGTTGCATATAGTAAAAGATAATCATGGTGTAGTGTAAAAGAGAATACATCAAATAAATTAAAAATAATATATCTCATAAAATCTCAGGGTGTTACATTCTTACCCCCTAAAAATGAATTTCACCCTCAAAATTCGTCGGGGTTATAAATCATTTTCTACTTTAAAGATTGTTTCATAGGAACCCACATCGTAAATAAGAATACTAAAACATAATTTTAAAATGTGATGTATACAATGTAACTGTTACCCAAATTAACTCATCACTGTGTTTCCTCATCGGAGAACATATGTGAAAATATGGATATGGAAGAGAAATATAACCATAAACTTCTGATAAAGAGTGGTAGAGGACATGACTATGAAAAAGACAATAATCACGAAGCCATAAAATTGAGATGATATAAGGTACCATCTGATTCATCATATATGAGGTCACTAGGACATCATTTTTGGTTTTTAAGACCATTTCCCAAATGTTGAAGAATTTTTTAATTAAAATAAATACTTACTTGATTTTGGTAAAATCTCACCGTTTCTCGTGCCCTGAACAATTTCCATTTCATCTCTTAAAGAAATGTAGTTGAATTTGTCTTTTAAAAAATGATAGTAGATCATGTTATAAAATGATAGGTTATTCCATCTATCTCAAACATGTGGTTAGCAAAATTTATATACATAAGTCCATATATGGTGAGATTAATCGTATATGGTTCAAAAAATGGACTTATACTTCATCTATCATCCTGCCTAATAAAATATAACTAGTTTATAATAACCAGGGACTTCCTATAGGCCAGTGGTAAGTGATAAAGGCATGTCACACTTTGGTTGTGGGTACGATTCCCGCAACCTTGTTCGACGCGACGTGTTGTCGCCCGTCCTGTAGGTTTTCCTTTTTCTAGAACTACACTATTATAACATTCCAGAAATAATATCGAAAAAAGATCATGGACTTAAAAAATACTATCTGATGTCCAACATAATCCATTCCAATCTTTAGGCTTATCCAGAATACATCGGTCCAATATCATAGTATAAAGAAAACAATTACTTGAAAGTTCAGATAACAAGCACGTGAATACCATCATTTATCCCCCATATATCATAAGATATATCTTTTTGATCGCATTACAAACATGTGAATACCTTAACCATGTATTCTATTGAAACACAAATTACCATAGAACCTTAGTTAAAACATTAATGTTGTCAAAAGTTAACTCTTTCCACATTCAAAAATCCCAAAATTTTGATATACTCAAACCATGATATCACTTTGTCCTTATATCAGTAATGAGATCATGAATACTATCATAAATATTATTTTATCCTTATCCTTTCATTATGCGCATTTCATATGCTTTCCAAAAATATTTCAATCACTTTTCATGGTTACTGGTACCATAAAATTATTGAAAACCACAATAGACCAATACATAAATATTCAAATATTCCACGTTACTACAACATTATTTTGGAATCCCATTATATAAACACTTTATCATTCCACCACATTGTTGTCATATTCAACATCGCCAATAGTTATCATATGTGAATTACCTTTTGTCCTTTTCCTTAAGAGTTTGTTGATGTCAATCATCATTAACCCTTGGATTAGGGCATTGATTAGCATAATGCCCCATTTACTTACACTTGTAGAATTGAAGTGTTGGTGGTGCGTTTTCTGCAGTCTTTTCTTTATTCACAACATTAGCTACCCTTTTTCCATTACATTGACACTCAGCTGCTCGATGACCTTCATTTCCACACTTAAAACATTTTCTATTTCGTTTAAGACAATCTCCACCATGCTTCTTTCCACACTATGAACATAAAGAAACATTTGTCTTCTTTTCACCATTGTTTTGATATTTTTCCTTGAAATCCATATTTCATTTCTTGTCAAAACCATTAGATGGATATGTAAAACAAACTTCTAGATCTAACTTGATAGAACAACGCAAAATTTCATCATAGACACTGAAGTCTCTTATAGATAATTCCTTTCGAAGACTTGGTTTTAAGCCACCGAAGAATCGATCAACTTTTCTATCAGGTTCGATGATAAATCCAGATGCATACTTTGAAATCCATGTAAAATTCGCCTCGTATATACCAACAGATTCATAATCCTTTTGAATATTCTCAGGAAAATACTTTTCCATCTTCGTTCGAAGAATACGAGGAATGTACTTATTTAAAAAAAAAATTCTTAAAATCATCCCATTCCATTGATTCAATTTCATCTTGGGGCCTTGTATTCTTAATTAGAGTCCACCACTAGTCTGCTTCACCTTCTAAACGGTAAACAACCAGAATGAATTTTTCATGTTTCGAACATCGAAGTATGGAAAATATCTTTTCAATGGTACTGATCTATTTTTTAGCAAGTAGTGGATCAGAAGACCCACTGAAAGAAGGTGGACATTGCCTCATGAAGGACTCAATAAAATATTGTTCCCTTCTATGCTCATTCAGATGTCCAGAATGATTCATAGCTTCTGTAAGTATAGCACTATGATTTTGAACTACATATCCAATTACATTGGTTTGTTCAGGAGTACAATCATTACATTTCCCATTACATTGATCAACATAGTTCCATCGGGTTCCAGCCATCGTCTAAAACCCAAAAAGAATAGTGTAAGAGGCAAAAATCATGATAGGAAAACAACATAATAAAGGGGGAGTACTTTCAATATCTAAAATCTTAGGTTTAACTATATGATTGTTACCGTAATCCTAGGACTATAACCTATACTTATACTTACCCTTAATGACAACCCTAGACATACCTTAGAAATATCTCTACAGATCTCACTAATGTTTTCGCATCCTAGTTTCCAAAGGTTGACTAAACCTTCGCTCTAATACCTACTGTAGAGACCCAAATCTTGACATACATGGAAATTACATTAATTTTGAGGAATAATTAACACATAACAAAAACAGACGCCCAATGACCGTATTAGTTTAGTTTATTTGGAAACTTGGAACATAATCTTCTAATCATGGTGAAAGATCTTCAAAATCTCCCATAAAGATCTTCCCCTTTTTTTCTTACGTAAAACCTTTCTTAATATCCTAGGGAAGAGAAAATATAAATAGGGTGAGCTCAAATTCTCAGTAAGGGTAAACATGTTGAACATAAAACAATCTCTAAACATTTGAACGTAATAACATCAACATATAACATCAAAATCATGAGTAATGACATAAATCATGGGAGTGCATAATGAATAGATCATAAAGGAACATTAACCTTGATAAAATAGCATGGGAATAAAACATGTAATTTTGGAAACCATTAAGCACATGTTATGATTTACATAGTAGCCAAGGCATTTCTTCCAAGACCATCATAGTGGAAAAATTCCAATACTGAACCGGGTTTACATGTCGTTCCCACCCTATATTACTGAACCCGATTCACTTGTCATTCCAGACATGTCTATCTCAAGAGATATAAATCATTACCTGATTCATTGGAGGGAGATATAGGTCACAACCATCTCATAATGAAACCATTCTTATGTGTTCTACAAAATCATAAACCATACATCAAAACCCAATGAATAAAATGGGTTTCATAAACATCATCCCATCATAACATAATCCATATAAAAAATGGATATCATTTCATCAAAATAAAACCATGTAAATAATTGAGACATTATAATTGAAACATAAACATATTAAATAATGTCATCTTAGATGGAAAATAGCTTTGATAAAATATTTTAAATGAATTCCTGAGGAAAATATCCATTCTTCTTCAAAATAATTTTCTTTTCTCAAAATGCCATGGAATTTTAAAAGAAAAGGATTTTTTTGAAAATAATCATGAAATCTTGTAGAATAAGCTTCATGGAAATAAGGCATTATGAAACTGTAAAAACCCATTCATAACATATAAGTTAAAAAAATTATTCTCGTACTTTTGTCCGAAAAGTCAAAAAGTACATCATAGGGTAAAAAAATGAATGATTCCTTACATACCATGTGGTAAAAGTCCACAAAGGATAAAAAGGAATTTAAACATACATGAAAACAATTTTAGAAAACATGGACATATATGATAAATATAACCACAGAAAATACATAGGAATAAACAATCTCAGATAAGAATGAGATTGGAATAATTATCCCTTACCTTAGGTCCGATATGATTTGTATGTGTCCAAAACTCCTGTATAATGATTTAAATAATGTCATTGACTTATTCCAGAATCATATTTATTGTTATGATATCATATATGGTCATATTCTTATCTTATTATTATTAATATTTCATTGCTACTTGTTATTCGGGTGATAATTGCTTTATGTCCCTATGTGTGTTTTGTCAAATAAATTATTATTCCTTTTTAGGTTTTAGATACATTATTTAAATAATGGTATTCATGTAATATATATCATATTTATTCATTAAATTCATTTATATAATCATTATTCAATGAAGATCATGTATAACGAGTCGCATCACATCATGGAGATGGTAGGTTGTACTGATGCACGAGCGATGATATCATTCCCATGATTGTGGAATTGTATTGAAGTGTATGATGTATAATATTTCAGAATCAATATCACTTAAAAATAATCATATATATTTATTTCTCCCATCCTTATACTCATCCAAGTATGTGAGTGACGAAATAAAATATTACACCACGACGTGGAGACGATAAGCCGTACATACGCACGTGTGGTGATTTCATTTTTTTCATAGGATGAAAAGAAGATAGAATATTTTTGTCTAATATTCATACTAACATATCAGTATAAAAGTTATACTGGATTTATTACTTAATAATAAAACAACTCATGTTGAGGAAGTAGACGGAGAAATATGTTTGAATGAATCCGTAAAGGATATTACCTCTTCTTCGACAAGCCTCCACTTAACCTCCTCTTAAGGCACTAAAGTTGGTCTTTGAATAAAATTAAGACCTCTATTAGGTTTCTAGGAAAGTGGATAAGTAAAATGGGAAGGTTTCGGAGGAATTTTAAATCTCAAAAAATGGTGTGAAGTGGAGAGGGAGGAGGTTCCCTTTTATAAGGGAGGAGAGGGGCACCTTTGGAAACCTCAAAAATATTAATTTAATATAAATTCAAACCCCAATTAAAAACTTCAAAAATGACTCCAATACTAATATTAGATGATATGGGGTTGTAATCTCATCATCCAATAAAATTTATACATGTTGGAAATTTATTTTAAACCTTATCAACACGATTTATCATTATTTAATCTATTTAATTTTATTTGTGGTAATAATTTTCTAAATTTAAAATTGTTATAAATAATTACGTATTTTTTGTGAATTATCTATAATTAGGTACTTTATTACATGTCTTAATATATAAATTTCAATTTATAATTTTTAAATATTTTGGTGATTTTTAAAAAATTTAATAATATGTTATTTTAATAAAATAACAATAGTGTTAATTTTTACACTATTCATTTATTTGAGTTTAAATAAAATCCACACTGAGGATATATTCAAAAAAATATATTTAATAGATTATGAACATGTCATATGCATCTATAATATTTTTGGAGAATATTAATTAGTTCATATAATATTTATTTTAATATTTATAAAACAATTTATTTGATATTTCTCTTAATAAAAGAATTACTACATCATTCTTGTATAATCATTTAATATACTTATTTGTTGTATAAAAAATAAAAAATATAATACTATGATGATTATAAATCTAATATATTTCAAAATAATAATTTTACACGAATTTAGCATCTTAAAATCACAACATGTAGATTGTTATATTTATTAAATTTTGAAGGTGACAACATTGACATCATTTAAAATAAAATAATATAAGTGTCATAATTTCTTTTATAAAGCTCCAAATGGTCAAATATTCAACCATTAGATGTTTTTGGTTTATATATATACTAAAAATAAGTTTTTTTCAAGTTTTTGGGCCTTTTAATTGGTATTATTATTTTAATAAAAACTATATTACTGATTTTTCACTAAATAAACAATTTCTGCATCATTAATGTATAAGCTATTAAGGTTAATAAATATCTTTTAAAAATTTAAAATAAATTACCATAATAAATAAAAAAAATTATCTTTCAAATGAGTATTTATAATCAAATTTATATTCTGTATAACCTTATATTAAAAATATTTTAATTATTAATGTTTGAGTGAGACATATTTCACTTTCTTTAAAATAAAATAAATTAAAGGTCTTAATCACATCCAAGTGGGTTCCAATGGATTAGATTTCTACCCAAATATTCCTTAGGAAGAATTATAATCATCCAATTATATTAATACAACTGTTAGTGTAATTTTATAATATTATATTTACCCTTAATTACCCGATTTACCTTTATCTATGGTAAATAAAATTTACCGTAGTTACTATTCATAGTGCCCAAAAATAAAAAGTAGCATATTAAAATAATTTGGACCTAATGATTCCAAATAGGGAATCCATTTTTCCAAATTCAAATCAATGAAGTTGCAGAAATTAATTTAAAAATAATCCCATTGTTAAGAAAAGAGCTTTAAAAGTTAAAACATTGCAAAAGATTGAAATGATTTTACCTTTGAATTAAATGTAAAATCAATGCTAATGACATAAATTATATTAAATGATAAAAATATATTCTATTTATACATTAAAACCATTCAGTATTATAATTTAACCATATAAATTATTACGATGAAAAAAGTTATTTTTAATTAAAATATAACATGTTTTTACTATTCATTGAAATATGAAAGTGATCAGAATAATTTGAAAAATTTATCCGAAGTAAATTATTATATCCTGATTCCAATGAAGAATTTTATTTTATCAAATTGAACTTATAAACATGTCAAAAACAATATTTAATGTGGGTGCTCCATCAAAAGGCGAGAAAACTGCATTTTTTGAAAAATACATATTTTACCCGAAAAATTTATTTTGGTCTCGTACCATGTTCTAGAAAATGTGTAAGATGAATTATAATGTTATAAAATTCAAAATGTAGTTTATACTATTCATAACGGCTATTTCATAATAATATTATAACAATATATCGTTGTTTAGTGAAACTTGGTATTGTGTACTGCACACGTTATCGAGGAAGGTCGCAATTTCGTGTAATGCAAGCCAAGTTAGGGATTCTTGTCGTGAAAGGTTCATTTGGTGTTGTGTATAACATAATCAAAACTTATTTCATTTATACATTAAATATAATCTATACTTAATGTTTGCGTAGAATAATATCTATAAAAAGAACTTGAAATTATGTGTAACACGAGCCAAGAATAGTGTTACGTATACTACAAGATAATACGGTGTTGCGTATAGTACAAGATAATGTTGGTGTAGTGTAAAATAGAAGACATCAATGAAATTAAAAATAATATATCTCATACAATCTCGTGGTGTTACAACGACCCGTACCCTGGGGCTCGTAACGTGACTACCCCAAGCCCGCCTTTCATAGTCCAGGAGTTGGAGACTAGAGCCCAAAGGCATATTACCTAAACGGGAAGGCATTGACTTTAAACCTGTACAAACACACGGTCTGGGAACACAACATGAAGCAACTGTGAAGTAAACTACTGTAGCAAATGTGTGCTGAATGTAAAGGGGGTCAGGATACAAACCCAACTGGAAGAGTACAAGTACAACTGAAAAGTACAAAATAGCTAAAAGGTTGAATAGAATATTCTGGATTTTCCACCACATATCCTACCTGAAGGGTAGATACCGCTCACGATCAGTAGTTCCTGCGTCCCGTCACACCAAAAGGTCCACCCCGAATCCTACCTAAAGGGTAGGTACAACTCACGATCAGTAGTCCCTGTGTCGTGTCACACCAAATGGTCCACCTCCGAGCACTGTACAATACTGGCTCCCCCAGCCTCAAACATTGTCGTATGTCATCTACACAAGACATAACAAGGGGTGGGGGAAGCCCGTGCAGGGTTGAGTATAACGATAATCAGTAGGGAGCCCGAGACCTTGTAGGTATACTAATGTTCCACAATGGAAAAACCACAATGAAATACATCAAATCTACTTAGGTATATGCCCATACAAATACCTAAGTTGTCGATATATACTAATCTCATACATGAGGTAATTATACCTCAAAGGTAACACCAAGGAGGTAAAAGTACCACACAGGTAACACCACGAAGATAGAAGTACCACATAGGTAAAAGTACCACACATGTATCACCCCGAAGATAGTACCACGAAGTTAAAAGTACCACACAGGTATCACCAGGAAGACAGATGTACCACACAGGTAAAAGTACCGCATATGTATCACCACAAAGATAGTACCATGAAGGTAAAATTACCACACAGGTATCACCACGAAGATAGTACCACAAAGGTAAAAGTACCAAAAAGGTAAAGAATATAGTTCAAACAGAGTCTCAGCTCAAACCAGGTTTTCAATGAAGTATAGAAGTACAAATGATTATTCATGAAACTAGATCAACTTATTCTGTCAAGAGGCATTGTCGCTGATTATATGGAGTCTGATCCACACATGATCGATAGGTATTATCCCCTGCAATGACCCACACAGGATCTGACCCACACAGGATCTGTATGTGCTGACCCTAACAGGATCACTGTGTGGTGACCCATACAGGATTGGTATGCATTGACCCACATAGGATTGTTGAGCGCTGGCCCGCATAGGATCTAACCCACACAAGATCAGTATGCACTAACCCACACAGGATCGTTGAATGCTGACCCACACAGGATCGATAGGTACTAACCCCCGCAATGATCCACACAGGATCCGACCCACCCAGAGTTGATAGGTAACTAACCCCTCCAATGATCCACACAGGATCCAACCCGCCCATATTCGATAGATAACTAACCTCTGTATTATCTGTCTCCAACCTCTACCTCACTGTCAGCCACTAGATTCCTCACACCTGGTGCACTCGAGTTCTGTAGACTTTGTACCTCATGATATCGGTTATACCTTGACCACCAAAAAGTCCCACGGAGAAGAATCCAAATGGTCTGTCGCGTCATAAGGACCCAATGCAACATACAGTGCGTCAATCGGATGCCCGCTCTGTATGTTTGTAGCATTTTCGCTCTGACGGCCCAGTTAGATTCAGGGTTTTATCCAACCCGGTCATACTCCAACATTCTCCAAAACTCAAGTGAAGTATACCAAAATCACCATCTCGATCCAAGGATTCAGGTGTCGTAGACGGCTCGTCAAACGGACAACTGGTTCTCACAAAATGGCCACAAAAGAGTATCTAGTTGTAGAGGGGCTCGGGTTCGGTCCTACGTGGTCGGACTGACCCGGCCTGACCCGAACTAGTTCGGGTCGACCCGGTCCATCCCGTGTCTGGACTAGTTTTCCTAGACCTCGGCGGGATCATCCAACTGGGCCGTGGTCCGGACCGTCCCATGAAGGGGGCGGCCTGGTGGCGTGGCCCACTAGTCACGACCCGAGGGCCCGAATCGCTGGGCACGGCCCGGCGGAATGGCCCAATGGGCCGGCCCGTAGTCAGGGGGACCGCCATGGCAGGGTCCTCCCTAGTCGAAGCCTCAGAGGGAGGCGCCTCCTAGGTCACCCGAACGGCCAACGGGCCATTCGGTTTTTGGAAGCGGAACACGCCATATCGGGTCCTACTCGGTGTGCCACGACCGGCCGGTTTGCCTACCATTCCACATTCTCCTAGCGGCGCGATGCAACTGTTTTCCTCTGCTATCGACATGGTGTCGGCCGCCCTTCGGCCTCCGTCATGGCCTTCTACTCCATCGGCGGCACAGACGCTCGCCACTACTCAGTTGTGCGGACGACCGGATGTCGGCCCCCACCCTGCTCTATCGTGGCTGATGAGCCGACACATCCACTGAAACCTCGTTTCTTGGTGATGTTATGCCGAAACCTCTCCCCATGCTCCATATAAATAGGATAGGGGTGTCTAATGGTGTCAGGAATTAATGGGAGTACATTTATTAGGAAGCTTTTCAAATTCCCCATTGAACCAGTTACTAGGATTGATGGGTCAAGACATTTAATGGCTTGGCACATCATTTTTTCCACCATAGATTATCCGTTGGAGGATAAGATAGAAAGAAAAATGAAATAATAAAATTATTTTATTTTCTTTCCTTAAAAATTCCAAAAACCAAAATTTTCACCCGACCTACTATGGTCAAAGTAAATCATCCCTTAAGATAAACCTAGTGCTTCAGATTCAACGGTGCCCTCAGATTCTTAATCCGAGCACCGATTGAAAAGTTAAAAAATGCCACTCGTGCGTTTACTGAACATACCCGAAAAAAATTATTATAAAATTATTAACAGTCACCCTCCACCCGCAATGGTCAAGGTTAGGCTCTTCCTATGTGAACAGTGCCCCAATGAACCCAAATATACTCTCATATTTCCAATCTGAGTTACCATTTAGATGTTATGGATTTTATAATAAAATAATTGTCACTTAATTATATTATTTATGGCCAAAAACTAACTTTCACTGGTGGCCCATGCTGGCCAATGTATGTATATTCCTAAATAAAGAATACCCTCATGAGTTCAGTGGTGGTCTCAGATTTTAAATCTGATCTACTGTTTGTGTGTTATAAGCATTTGAAAAATAAAATAATTTATTTAATTATTTTATTTACAGTTATTCCATTTCGGGTTTTCTCATAGGAGGCCCGTGCCGACTAAACCTAAGTCGTGCCTAAGATAAACCCGCTACTCAGAACACAACGATGCCCTCAGATTTCTATTACGGGAAACAATTCAAGAGTTATTCCGCTTTTTTAGAAAAATTGATTACTCGTGTTATTTAAAGATTAAAAAACTTCGAACATTCATTCCGAGAACTCCGGGCCTCGAAATTGCGTTCTGTCAGATTTAAAGGTCTCAAAATAATTCCATAAAATTAAAAAAAAAAATCTATGGAAATCCTGAGACATTACATTCTCCCCACCTTAGGGATTTACATCCCCAAAATCCACAATATAGACTAAGGAAACAAATAGGGGTATTCAACACGAAACTGTGCCTCCAACTCCCATTGTGCTCTCCTGGAGGTTCCCGTGCTGCCAGCGAACATGCACCAGAGGTATCGACCGCCCACAAAGGACCCATTCCTATCGATCCTCAATCTCTATTGGATTCTCTATAAATGTTGAATCATCATCTATGCCCATCTCCGCATGGTCGATAACATGCGATTGATCCTGCATGCATATCTTTAGTTGCGACACATGGAAAACATTATTCACTCAGTGAATCTTTAGGGAAAAAGATAGATGGTACGCCACCTCGCCCACTCTACTGAGAATCTAAAAATTTCTGATGAACCTTAGAGATAACTTTCCACCCTGGCCAAATCAATGAAAACCTGGTCAAGGTGAGACCCATAGGAAGACATGGTATCCATCCTCCTATCGGCATAAGACTTCTTCCAGCTCTGAGCACTTTTCACTTGATAACAAGTGGGCATCGTGATAAAAACTCTTCCACTGCTTCCTTCATCCCTGGTCATCAGTACAGATTCCAGAGGTCCTGGTATATCTTCTCCACTCCAGGATGTGCTGTTAAAGGGGATTTATGTATCTCCCTCAACAACTCTTCCCGAAATGTCAATAGTACCATGGTGCATCCTTTGAAAAGGATGTTGTTCCCCCCACCTTCATAAAATCCTTCAAAAGACCATCCTAAGGATATCTGACCACGTTAGGCCTCGCAGTCAATGTATCAAGTTGTGCCTCCCGAATTCACTAAAGAATTGGGGGAGTGAAAGTCATAGACTGGAGGCAAGCTGCTGCATCACTATCCACGAAGGATATCTATAGTGTGACTAGCTGCTTTGACGCCTAACTTAGTAGCTACTGACCAGACCTTCTTCTGAGTGCGTCTGCTATCACATTCCCGTTACAAGGACCAATGACTATCAGAAAGTCATAATCATGGATGAACTCTAGCCATTGCTGCTTTCTTAGGTTCAGGTTCTTCTGAGAGAAGATATACCTGAGACTCTTGCGATTCGAGTAGACTGTTAAATGTCCACCCATAATGTAATTTTGCCACATATTCATGGAGAAGACCACTGTTTCAAACTATATGCCATGGGTAGCATAGTTCTGCTAGTTTGTTCTTTGTCTCAGCCCCTGAAAGTTCTTCTAACACTTCTCCCTCCATAGGAAAGGATTTCCATTTTTTTTCAAGCTGATAAGGGTTCCTCTACCCTGGATAAGTCTGGTTCAAAAGTCCGGTAGTACCTAGACAAATCATAAGTCCCTCTCCCTTCGAGGAGGTGTACCTGGAAACCTCTTTTGAAAGGATGTCCCCAAACTCTTCCACTTATTCTGAAAACTCAAAACTCCTACTTCCACGAGGATAAGGCTGGACGAATCAAGAGTGATCGTCCACACCCCCCTATACATGTGTTTATCTCGGGATTCCTGGATTTATTTTTTCATTGACCAAAGAAAACCCCATTCCAATGTTTTAGATAAACCACAACCTTTTTTCTACTACAGTCAATATGAGTATGAACTATGGATTCCCTGTCTATATGAAAACTAAGGTCGTAAGGCCTCTACGTTTCCAACAAGTGGTTCTAACTGAAACCCTCGTCTCAAGGGTCAGATCACACCATCGATGTAAGTGTGATTATCAAGTATCGTACCAAAGGTATCTGCAGACATGAGGGTAAATTCAATGGTTTAAAAAAGAACTCTAGGTCATGGAAAATATTTGTGGATGGAAGGAATGATTGGTACCTATGTATATTGATACGAAAATTATTAGTAGACACATACCGTGCCTCGAATAATTCCTAGAGCCCTTGGGTTGCACTCCTTGACCACATGAAGCTACTCACATCCCCTGTCCTCTAGCTCACTGAGCCTGGTGGGGACCACATAGGGGGGTGTTGTGTAACATCTCTAAATGTACATCACCTCATGCTGAACTCCTAGTCTGCTTCCACATCTGCAACCCTGTATATTTATTTTTCCCTATTACGTGCTCTTCCTAAAACATTTTACAGACCCATGTCTTTGACACTGGCATCAATTTGCAGCTTTTCCACTACTAACATTCATTGGTTGTATCCGCTCAACCAAAAAACATTCAACCACAAAGGTCCACTCTAGCACCCTAACATAAATAGGATCAAATAGATAAATAGTGGTGGCTCAGATGTCCCTTAACACAACTCGCTTGGAAATCCAAGCACTTAATCACTGATCTTATCGTATTATTCGAGTACCAGGAATGGTCGATAATCCATGATGAAATTTCATCCTTCCGAAGCTTTGGAAGAACTAGGGAACTCTCAGCCACCTCCTAAAGCCAGTCTTTTCCGCCCGTGAGTTTTTCTTTCCTCGGAACCTGAGGGGTATCTTATGCTGAAAAATGTGTAAGGCACTTAGCCTACATGTGTCCTCTACCAGTACCGCCAGTTTTAACCATTGACCAACGAGCAGTGATATAACTATCACACTACCCAAAGGTACTATCTTAGGATATGGTCTATTTACCAATGTATCATCACCATATTCTCTATTGGTACCTCAACTAGGCGGAAAACTCTAGTCACATCCTCCACCTAGTCTTCAACTGCCTGGGAATCTATCTCACCTCGAAACCATGGATGCCTCTGCCATTGGAAATCATGCAACATGCTAAGTCTCTGTGCACCATCCGCCAGTGCGAGTAGTGTTAATTGCTTCCCAATGGGTGGTGGTGTTTCTGGTACACCACAATAAGGTTCCAACATAGTAAGAGGGCCCCCACCGGAGCCTCGACGCTATCTGGGTCATCATCATGTACTCTCTCAAGAATCCTAGATGGTTGTCTACGTGGAGGCATCCCGATAAAGAATAGGTGTGCCTCGGTCAATGAGTTATACCTAGTGAGATGAATCCAATGAAATAAAAAGAAAAACTTTTCAAAAATACACGCAATCAGTGTTTTTGTGCATTGAGTCAGAATTCAGAATTTAGGGTCTCGGTGTATGGATACATCTGCCACCGCACCAACACTGGACTCCCCGAACTGAAAACCACACTCATAACACTTAATACTATTTCCATAGAAATAATATCAGAGTCCAAGATCTTCGGTAGAACCGAAATCCTCTGATACAAATTTGTCACAACCCATCCCCTAGGGCCCATGCCATGACTACCCCAAGCCCACCTTCAATTGGACAGGGGCTGGCGACTAGCGCTGAAAGGCATATTCCCTAAACAGGAATGGATTTACTTTAAGCCTATACAAACACACAGTTCGAGAACACAACGAGAAGCAACTTTGAAGTAAACTGCTGTAGAAAAAATGTTCTGAAAGTAATAGTGGTCAGAATACAAGCCCAACTGGAACATTACAACTACATCAAAAAAGTAAAAAAAATATGAAAAGGTGAAAAGAAGATCATGGATCATCCAATATAGATCCTACCTAAAGGGTAGGTAAATCTCATGATCAGTAGTCCCTGCATCGCGTCACACCAAACAGTACACCTCAGATCCTACCTGAAAGGTAGGTACAACTCACGATCAGAAGTCCCTGTGTCGTGTCACACCAAATGGTCCACCTCTAAGAAACATCTAGTCCTGGCTCCCTCATCCTCGATCAATATCGTACGTCTTCTGAACAAGACACAAAATGGTGTGGGAAAATCCCATGCAGGGGTGAGTATAACGATACTCGGTAGGGACCCCGAGGCCCCGTAGGTCTCCTAATGTTCCACAAAGGAAAAAATCACAAAGCAATACATCAAATCTACTTAGGTATATGCCCATACATATACCTATGTTATCAAGATATACTCATCTCATATATGAGGGAAGTAAACTACAAAGGTAACACAAAAAAGGTAAAAGTACCACACAGGTAACACCACGAAGATAGAAGTACAACATAGGTAAAAGTACCACACATGTATCACCACGAAGATAGTACCACAATGGTAAAATTACCACACGGGTATCAAAACGAAGATAGAAGTACCACACAGGTAAAACTACCAAACATGTATCACAACGAAGATAGTACCACAAAGGTAAAAGTACCACACAGGTATCACCATGAAGGTAGTACCACGAAGTTAAAAGTACCACATTGGTAACAGAAATACTTAAAACAAAGTCGTAGCACAACAAGGATTTCAATGAAGTATAGAAGTACAGATGATTAGTCATGAAACTAGATCATCTTATTCTTTCAAGAAGCACTACTGCTGATTATACGGAGTCTGACGCACACAGGATCGATAGGTACTAACCCCCACAATCACACACACAGAATCTGAACCACATAGGATTGGTATGTTCTGACCCACACAGGATTGATGAGCATTGACCCACACAGGATCTGACCCACATAGGATCGTTATGCACTGACCCACATAGGATCACTGAGCGCTGACCCACACATGATCGGTATGCGCTGACCCACAGAGGATCGTTGAGCGCTGACCCACAAAGGATCGATAGGTACTAACCCCTGAAATGACCCACATAGGATCCAACCCACCTAGAGTCAATAGGTAACTAACCCCCGCAATTACCCACACATGATCCGACCCTCCTAAATTCGATAGGTAAATATCTTTCGTATTATCCGTCTCCAACCTCCGCCTAACTTTCGGCCACTGGATTCTTCGCACCCGGTGCGCTCGAGTTCTGTAGAATCTTTCCCTCGAGATGTTTTCCATACCTCGACTGCCAGTAAATCCCACAGAGAAGTATCCCAATGTTTTTTCATGTCATTAGAGACCCAATGCAACAGAAGGCATGTCAATTAGATGCTTGGTCTGTAAGTTATTAGCCTTTCTGCTCCGACGGCCCGATTGGATTCGGGGTTCGATCCAACCAAGACTTACTACTACTTTATCCAAAACGTATGTGGAGTATATCAAAATACCCATCTTGATCAAAGGATTATGGTGTTGTAGACGATTCATCAAACAGATGCCCGGTTCTCAAGATATGGCCACAAATGCTTATCTGGGTCTAGAGGGGCCTGAGTCCGGTCCGTCCCGGGACCGACCCGGTTGGCCTGGGCCTTGGCGGGCCCAGTATATTGGGCCCTGGTCTGGACCGCCCAGTGAAGGGGGTGACCCGGCCCAGATCACCGACCTCGACCCATTGGGCACGACTCGGTGGCATGACCCACTGAGTAGGGCCCGCGGGGCGCAGCCCGGTGGCACATCCCGACGGTGCGGCCCGCCGAGGAGGCCCACGATCAGGTGGACCGTCGTGGCGGGGTCCTCCCTAGCCAACACCTGGGAGGGAGGGGCTTCCCAAGGCACCCGAACGGCCAAAGGGCTATTCGGTTTTTGGAAGTGGGACCTGCTGAAGCGGGTCCTGCTCGATGCGCCACGACCGGCCAGTTCGCCGGCCGGTCCACTTCCTCCAAGCGTCGTGACGACGCCGCTATCCTCTGTGCCCGGCAAGGTGTCGGCCGCCCTTCAACCTCCGTCGCAGCCCAGCGGTCGCAGCCTCCTGCTCCACCGGCTGCGCGGATGTGCGCTGCCACTCCTCCGCGTGGCCAGCCGGATGGCGGCCTCTACCCTACTCTATCGCGGCCGACGGGCCGTGGCCTCCTACTCAATAGGTGGCGCGAATATGCGCTGCCCCACCTTCCTTGCGGTCTGCCGGGTGTCGGCCACCACCTTCTTCAGTGAGCCATCGTGACTTTGTTTCAAGCCTAAAAATTAGGTCATTCGCATATTCAAGATCCTCAGGTCAATGGCTCCCTGACCATATTTCGTGTTCAACAAAAATTTGTGTTTCCAATGTCATTAACTATTTGACGTCGAAAAACGCATGAAGAACGCGTAAAGAATGAAAGAAAAAGGGGAAAGGTATATGTACGGAACAATGGCCATGATTGTATGACCATTTTCATTGAGAATCAATAATATCATGTATCAACATAATATATTTAATCATACTACAAATTTAAACCCCTACCATGTGAACGATGGAGAAACGCTCGCGGTTGAGGAAGTGGGTCGGTGTTCACCATTCCCGCAACAACCTCCAATGAATTTGCTTGAACATAGATCCTTGTTTGGGGTTTTTGTGTCGATCACCACCACTCACCAAAACTGGATCCATCTTCCAACGGTTCGATATCGCGGCACTCCTTTAGTACCTCGTTTCTTTGTGAAGTTGTTCCAACACCTCTCCCTAATCTGAATATAAATAGGAGAGGGGGTGTCAAACGGTGTCGGGAATTAATGGGAGTACATTTATTAGGAAGCTTCCCATATTTTCCAATGAATTAGTTACTATGATTGATGGGTCAAGAAATTTAATGGCTTGACATATTGTTGGTCCCACCACAGTCTGTTAGTTTGAGGATAAGATAGAAACAGAAATGAAATAATACAATTATTTTATTTTCTTTACTTAAAAAGTCCCAAAACCTAAATTTTTCACCCAGCATACTGCAGTCAATGTAAATCCTCCCTTGATAAAATCCCAGCACTGTGGATTCAATGGTGCCCTAAGATTTTTAATCTGAGCACCGGTTGAAAAGTTAGAAAACGCCGCTCGTGCGTTTACTGAACGTACCCAAAAAAAAGTTTAGAAAAATTATAAACAGTCACCCTCGACCCGCAATGGTCGAGGTTAGGCCCTTCCTAAGTGAAACAGGAACCAATGAATCAAACAATATTCTCATATTTTCTATCCGAGTTATCATTTTGAAGTTATGTATTTTACAATAAAATAATTGTCACTTAATTATTTTATGTACGACCAAAAACTAACTTTCACTGGTGGCCCGCGCCGACCAAAGTTAGTATCTTCCTAAATAAATCATACCCTCACGAGTTCAGCGGTGGTCTCGAATTTTCAATTCAAGCTATCGTTTGTGAGTTATAATCATTTTAGAAATAAAATAATTTATTAAATTATTTTATTTACAGTTCTTCCATTTTCGGTTTTTCTCATAGGAGGTCTGCGCACACTAAACTTAAGTCGCACCTAGGATAAACCAGCCACTCAGAACGCAAACGGTGCCCTTGGAATTCTGTTCTGGGAAACATTTTAAGAGTTATTCCACTTTTTGAGAAAAATTGTTTACTCGTGTTATTTAAAGTTTAACAAAACATCGACAATTCATTCTGGGCACTCCAAGCCTCAGAATTGTGCGCCATCAGATTTTACGATCTCGTAATAATTTCATATAATTAAAATAAAATTATACAAAAATTCTGGGACATTACACATTATCTCCATAATAATATTCATTCATTATATATCATATATATAAAATATATCCATCATATATGTATTTATTAAATTAAATATCATTTTTACATATGAATTAAAATGCACCGTTCATGGAGACAGTAAGTCATACGTATGCATAAATGCTACATTCAATTTTTTTATATTTAAAGGAATGAAAACTAAATGATAAATAGGTATATAATCATTATATTATATTATATATTATGTATGTTACATAAGTTCATTAATTCAATCCTTTATGCGTTCCATGTATAACATTATAGAGTCATATCACATTGAGGGGACTGTAGTTCACACTTCATCAAATGAAATTATCATATATATATATATACAACATGAAAAGCATAAATGTATGTTCTAAATGAGAATTACATAATAGTAGGGATAAAATAAATATCATATATATCATATATACTTTCAGTGCCTTAATAATGACTACCATGATAGGAGAGGATATAATTTAATAATCATCGTTTCGTGAGGCAGTAGTTCGCTGTCCACAGAAACAGTATGTTCATATCCATTAAATGGAGGTGTGTGGTGTGTAGTTAAAATACATCTCATAAAAAAAACATAGTGTACTGAGGATATTAGTGTTTTTATAAAAACAAATAATAATAAGAGCATAGATACTGGAGAAGAAAAATAAATGAAAAGAACTTGATTGAAGACGTTAACTTTAAACAGGGTAACTCACTTTGGTTTGAACCAAAATGATTTCTTAAATTGCCATATACCTAGGGGAAGGATTCTTGGAGGAATATAGGGATGTTTGGAGCTTATTGGAGTGTAGTTTGTATGATCCATGTGGCTTGAGAGTTGTGAGTAATGGGTTAGAGGTGATGGCCTTTTATAAGGTGGTGGAGGTTCTCTTTAAGAACTTTTGAACATATTATTTTATTGTAAATTGAATTTCGATATTAAAAAAGTCCAAACTCATTTAATTCGATGTAAAGGTGATTATTGTTCTAAATCCTATATGGAAAATGGTTTTAGAAAATTTTAGGGCATAAACTAAACATTTTCTTTTATCATTAACCGTGTGTTAACTAATTTATCACGTACCAGGTCCTCTTGTATATTCATACTATTTTGTTAACATATTTAATATAAAATTCCAGGAGAACCAAAATAGATCATTAATGAAATTTTTATCATCATATATGTTAGTTGGATGAATCGTATATTTTTAGTATTATTTTATCATATAATAAAATTTTAATTGTTTTATAACCTCATTTATGTTAATTTATAAACTATTCATATCAAGACTTTTAAAAAATATATAACAACTTGATTCCTTAAAAAAAACCATCATTAATTCAAATATAACAATTAATTTTTATCCCTAAAATTCGTTTATGGCATTACAATGTTCAAAATAAATTTATTCTAATATTTATAATATCACTTATTTAAAACATTCATTAATGAGGTAATCGTTGCATCAACATTATGTCATAAATAAAATTATTTATCTGATGTATAGAAATTATAAATAAAATAATATAATTTAGAAAAACCTTTTATCTTTATAATTACAATTTATAGTGGAAAATATTACTTATATAACCCCATATAAAAAAAATTTACTAAAAAATATATGTTTTTGTAACATTTTCCTTAACCTTAAAATAATTTTTATAAAATGTCATTTTTACTTACAAGTGGCTCTATAGGGTCCCAAAAATAGTCCCAAGGATAACCATGGTCATACATGTATCATCCAATAGGTTTAGGATATGTTTTAGGGTAATTTAATATTTTTATAATATTATTTTGTACCTTTATTTACCAGATCTACCTTTTAACCATGGTAAATAAAATATTATCTAAAATTACTATTCATAATGTCTAAAAATAAAAGATACATATTTACACAATTTGGATCTCATAATTCCAAAAATGAAATCCATTTTCCCAAATTCAAAACACATATGTTTTAGAAATTAATTTAAAATTATTTCCCATTGTCAAAACCAAAAACGTGTTTTTAAGAAATAATAACTATCAAAAGATTAACTTGTGTTTATGTCTAATTAAAATGCGAAATTACTACTAATAACCAAAATTGAATTAAATGGTAAGAATATAATGTAATTAAACTTTCAAACCAATTAAAAATACAATATAATCATATAAATAAATTAAAATAAAAGCTATTTTTGAATTAAAATGCAGTATTTTTCACAATTCATCAATAAATGAACTTTCTCAGAAAAATACCAAAATTTTTCCCGAAGTAAATTCTGATGTCCAGCTTCTAAATATACAGATTATTTTGTCAAATGGAATATATAAAAGTGAAAAAAAAACTATATTTAAAATGGTGTATCCATAAAAAGGCGACAAAACTACCTTTTAAAAATGTTAGAGTATTAATGCTTAAAATTTGACTTATTCTCATTTTAAGCCCATAAATTTTGTTTGATAAATGTAAAAAAAATTAAAACATGTGTAAACCATATTTCAAAATTAATTTGATATTATTCATTCCTGCCATTCCAATGGCTAGGCGTGATCTACCATTTAAAATAATAATATTATTATTTTATTATTTTCCAGTATAACTCAATGTTGTGTGAAATGTAAATTTTAGGAGAGGATCGTTGTTGCGTGTTGAGTACGCTATAATAAAAATATTCCCCTTTAACTTAAAGGTAATATCATATAATAGAAATCGAAAAGTATTATTCTATAAATACTTGGGTTGTTACATCCTTCCCCCTATTTGGAAATTGTGTCCTCATAATTCTAAAATTCGGGTTGAAAACGTCATTGAAAGTCCCACATAGGAAAAAGAGTCAATAAAACAATCACTTTAAAAGAAATAGAGAAAAGTAAAAAGGTTACCTCAGATAATAAATATTAGTATTCCATGAAAACACGAATATGGTGGAGAAACTAAGTGTCATGTTCTGATGGATAGTGATAAGAAAACATGATCAAGAGAAAGTTAACCACCAGAAAACCAAAAACTTGTGATAGGTTAAACTGTCTTTTATTCCCCATTAGGAAATGAAAATGGAAATTTTTTTATGTTATGTTCCTTTTCATAAATTTCAAAATTTTTATTTATGATATTGACTAAGATTATAATTATATTTAATTACTTTTCAAGTAGAGATTCATACTTTAATAGATTTCTACAAAAAAACTCATCTTTTCTCCAAACGACGAGTATTCGAGATGACTTGGTCACACCTAAAGCCCTAGAATCAACTTATAGAGATTCAAATAATCCAAAAAAGATGAACTATATATTTCCCATGTCTTTAGACATTAACTAAAACAAAAAATGTTGGAAAATATTAGATAATCTCCAAAAAGTATAATACATCAAAAAAATACTACTCTTAATCATCAAAATTCAAAAAAAAATATCCAAAGTTAAACAAAGACCATTCAATAAACAACTGTCCTTGCTTTTTTTCAATGTAATCCAAACAGAGGTTGAAACCCAAAACATAGAAGGATATATTCACATTGTCTTCTAGAGTAAATCATAACATTTATCTCCAAATAACATCGACTACTCTTAAAGTCTCATATTGAAGTGTAATTAACCTAATCACATATTCTATATCATAAGATAATCATTTCCACAAATAACCCAAATCACCATATGTCCATAATAAAAACATATATTCTTCCAGAATAAAATTTCTACCATTACTCCATAAATGAAATCCCATATTATTCTCTATTCCTTAGGCATATAGTGTTTTCAAAAGAGAGAACATCTTCTAAAATAAACTTTATCACTTAATCACCAAATCATTTTCCAATACTGAGGATATCAATTTGATAAAACATAATCTCCCAAAATCAACTTATTCTTGATCCATAAAATCATTCCACTAAAAAGAATTATTCATACTAAGTAGCAACTTCATGTAGTCTAGTGGTAGGCGATAAATCCCAATATCACTTTTGTTGTGTGTTCGATTCCCACAACTTTTTCTGATGCGATGGGTTGTCACACATTCTGTTTGTTTTTTAAAAAACAATATAATTTTATAGAATTCCAATAAATGAGATAATTTCGAAATAAATAACCATAACATATTTTAACCACAATTGTTATCTGATACCTCGTATGTTCATTCCAAAATGTAATAACCAGTAATTGACTCAAATTCAAGGATCATGCAAACACAAATTGTTCATTATAACTTTATCCACAAACAAAAAGAAATTTTTTTATTGAAAAACATTTTTCATATATCAAACTTCAGGTTTACACATACTATAAAATGACTTCCAAAGTAATCCCATCATCAAAAGAGCCTTAATAATTTTAAGCATTTCATCATCTTAAAATCTATAATAACTCTTGAATCCATTATATGTATACTTCTTATTCATTCAACATTCCTCATGATCAATTAACCATTATTTTCCAACTTATTTCGTAATACTTCTTTTCTACAAACAAAATCATGAATCAGATCCTAAGATTCAATAATGTCAAAAAAAATATAAGAAGCAATCCATACCTTCCATTGTTCATTTTTAGTTTTCTCATCCTCAATTAGAATGGCATTAATTATTGGTAAACATATATTTGTACAGTCCTACTAATCCCATTCCCAAACCATATTCATAGGACATCTATTTATATAATTGAAATACACACCACATTTAAAACATTTAATTTATCCTTTGAAAAGAAATTCATTCCCTTTCCTATAGTCAATTGGATGCTTCCTTTTTCTATGGAAGGTTATTGATTTATGGCCCTCATTACCACATCTAAAACATCTTGACGTCCCATTGAAGCATTTCTTAGGTGTTTCTTTCCACATCCTTGACACATAGGTTTTTGTATATACTTACATTTTTTATTATTACTGGAACGTCCATGGGGATTTTTTTATCATATACGATACCACATTAAAATAACTAAGATTCATGATGTCAATCATGACTCTAGATAGTTTGTTGAGAATAAACACAAGAGTTCTCATTGCATCTCCTATTTCATTCGGTTTCTTATTTCGAAAACTGTCACAGTTTTATTCACATCCATTTTTACTTTAGTGCATGCTAGATCCATTCATTTACTAAAACCAAAATGGTCAGCGTGATTATATCTACAAAATCATCGAATAATATCTTATGGAGAGGGTAACAGTAAGATACATTTATTCATGGTATCTTAAACTCATCCATTTTATCTAAAATAATAATGACTCATTATAATATTATAACCATCATGGGTACACCCTAACCTCTAAAGGTATATAAACAGAAATCTGATACCAACTATAAGGCCAGAAAATTAAACATTACATAATCTTTATTTATGTTAACAATTCACATCGAGGATATTTTCATGTTTAGAGCTTTAGAGAATTAGGTCATAACTTAGACATAACAACATTAATATTAAAAGTAGATACTTATACTCGGTATCCATTTTATTATAAAAAAACACTTTAAAAATAAACATGTCTAGTTCCATGTTTTAGACAACATGACTTTTCCTTCATCACATCCTTGACCCTATTCATATTTAAGTCTTGTTGAAAACAATTCAAAATCATGGGATGAGCATAGAAATATCATTATGGGATATACAATAAGGAAAGAAGCATTAGTCCATGAATACATACAAATCAAATAAATCATACTTTTCAATCTTAAAAAATAATCTCTTTCATATACCACAAAAAATCATAATATTAATGAATAACATAAAGAAATCATAAATCATAAAGGTAAATTGTGGGATCCATAACATACTTACATTTTATCTTTCATAACTACTTAGGGTGTTACATTTGAAATACCCATCATAGTACATTCCATAAATCTCTTATGAGAAACATTAACGTTTATCATTGTCACGTTACCCAATGCATTGAATAGCTATCTCAGGCTCACACGCCCTAAGTTTATCACAGAACCACCCATATACATAAACAATGACCAAAAACCATAACATAATCATAAAACATAAAAGAAGAATAAAGTAAAGAAAACATTTCCAAATTGCAATAACAATATATCAATTCAATATATTGACATAATAAATTCATTTTAATAAAACACATTTAAAACATTTAAAAAGATGATTTTTGAATCAAAATATCCCATACCACTTTGAAATGTTTAAAGGAATACAATTTTAAAACACTAATATCTGTAAATTTAAATCCTCAATTCCATTTTTCAAACATGGAAGTTAATGAGAAATATTTATAAATTTTTTTAAAACTTTTAAGCTGATGTTTTATTTTAAGAGGCTTGTAACACTTGAGAAACACTTAAATAAAAGAAATTAAAGAATGAAATCAAACCAAACCTTAAATATCATGAGAATATTGAAATTCTTGATATAAAAAGTAAAAAAGGTTTGTATATAAACCTTATAGGATAATAAAGGTGATGAATATCAAGATATTCCTTAATGAAAGGAGATTGAGACATAGTCCCTCACGAAAATTCGACAGCCCAACAACATCATTTTAAAATTAAGAAAATGAGTCAATGGGAGACAAAAGTATCTATCATCTCTTGGACATAAAATTTACAAAAATAAGGATATATAATACCATATCTGAACATAAGAAAATGGAAGTTAAAATATATAACATAAATTAAGTCTTTGATTAAAAGAGGAGGTGGAAAGGTTCCCTTAAAAAGAACATATCATTACATTAAGGATAAAATAGTGAAATAATTATGTGTGAAAAATATAAATACAAATAATATAAATAGATATTAAGTGAAAAAAATCATTGTTCATTCACACTTATTCACAGCACGACGTAATAATGAAGTAGATGATTAACCCAAATAATGGAAATTGGGTAAAGAAGTTCCCTTACCTCATGTCCGACTTGACTTGTAGGTTCTTTAATTTCATAAATAAAAAAATTAAGTTAATTTATAATTGCATCAGAACCTTTATAAAGTTTATTATTCCTTTTATATTACTTATTAACTTGCAATAACAATTAGTTAATTATTTTAGTTCATATGAGACACTGTGTCGGTGTTCAGAACATGAGTCAAAAATGAACTTGTTATAATTTCAAATTGTCCATGTGGTAAAATGTACATTATCTACATAATGATATTAATTCTTTAGATATCATATATATCATATATATCCAGTATATATGTATTTATAATAGTCTATAGGATGTGGACATAAGAAATGAAAAGCATCATTCATGGAGACAGTAAGCTATACGTATGCATGAATACTACTTTCTTTTTTTCTTAATATTTAAAGGAGTGGAAAATAAATTATAAATAGATATCATATAATTACATTATAATATATATATTATATATGTTACATATGTTCATTAATTTCATCCTTTATACATTCCATGTATAGCATTAATGAGTTATATCACTTTGAGGGGACGGTAGTCCGCATTTCCTCAAATGATATTATCATATATATACAACATTAAAAGAATAAAGGTATGTTATAAATGAGAATTACAGATTCATAGAGAGAAAATAAATATCATATATATATCATATATAATTTTAGTTCCTTCATAATGGCCACCATGTGAGGCGGTAGGAGATAATTGAACAATCATCATTTCGTGAGGCATTAGTTCACTGTCCACAGAAATAGTATGTTTGTTTCCATTAAGTGGAGGTGTGTGGATGTTTAGTTAGAATAATTCTCATAAAAACAACATATTATGTTGATGATAATGTTTTTTTTGTAAAAAAATAAAAAAAATAAGAGAGGGAGTGGAGAAGGAAAATTAAAGAAAAAAACATGGGAGAAGATATTACCTTTAAATCTGGTAACTCCCTTTAGTTTTACCGAAAATGCTTTCTTAAAATTACATATTCCTAGGGGAAGGCTTATAAGGGAAAGAGAGTGATATTTGGAGCTTATTGGAGTAGAGAATGGATTATCCAAGAGGCTTGAGAGTTTTGTGTAATGGGTAAGAGGTGATGGACTTTTATAAGGGGGGGAGGGGCTCTTTAGGAATGTTTGAAAATATTATTTTATTATAAACTGATTTTTGATTTTCAAAAGGTCCCCAACTAATTAAATTAGAAGATAAGTTGAGGATTTTTTGAAATCCTCTAACCTAAAGGGTTTTAGATAAGATTAGGGCATAAAATTCACCATGTATTTTATCGTTAACCCTTAGTTAACTAATTTAACTTTTACAATATACTATTGTATATACTTACTATATGGTTAATATATTTACAATAAAATGAATAAAGACCAAAAATGGATCATTAATGACATTTTTTACATCATATATGTCAGTATGAAGAATATTATATTTTTTTTATTATTTTATCATTTAATAAAATATTAATTGTTTTATAACCTCATTTATGTAAATTTAAATACTATTCATATCAAGAATTTCAAAAAAACTATTACAAATTGATTATTTAGAAAAAAATTCATTAATTCAAAGATAACGAGTCATTATTATCCCTAAAATTCGTGTATGGCCTAAAAAGTTTCAAAATAAAATTATTTTAATATTCATAATCTCATTTACATAAAACATTCATTACAGAGGTAATCCTTACATCATCATTGTGTCTAAAATATATTTATTTATATGATGTTGAAAAATGATAAATAAAATACCATTATTTGGGAAATCTCTTTTTCATTCTAATTAATTATTATAGTTGAAATGGTAAATTATATAATTACATATAAAAACTATTTTAATAAAAGTTATATTTTTATATTATATTTTCCATAATATTAAATTAATTTTTATAAAATGTCATTTTCACTAACATGTGGCTCCATGGGGTCACAAAATTGACCCAAGAATGACCATGGTTGGACATGTATCATCCAATAGGGTTATGACATGTGTTGGGGTAATTTAATATTATTATAATATTATTTTTTACCCTTATTTATCATATTTACCTTTTAACCATGGTAAATAAAATATTTATTAACGTTAGTGTTCATAATGCATACAAATAAAATTTAACTATTTAAAAAAAATTTACATCCGGATTCCAAATATAAAATCCATTTTTCCAAATTAAAAACACAGAATTTTTAGAAGTTAATTTAATATTAATTCCTATTATCAAAACAAAAAAGTGTGTTTATAAGAAATAATAGCTATCAGAAGGCTGACATGTATTTATGTCTAATTAAAAAGTAAAATTACTTAAAATTACAAAAATTGGAATACATGGTAAAATTTTAATCTAATTTTACTTTTAAAACAATTATAAAGACTATCTAATCATATAAATAAATTAGAATAAAAGGAAATTATGAATTAAAATGTAGTATTTTTCACTATTCATCAAAAAATGAACTTTATCAGAAAAATACCAAAATTTTACCCAAATTAAATTTTCATGTCCCTTTTCTAAAGAAGAAGTTTATTTTTTCAAATGAAACATATAAAATTTTAAATAAACTAGATTTAAAAAGGGATCTCCATCAAAATATGGTAAAACTACCTTTTAATAATATTAGAGTATTTATGCTTAAAATTGGATTCATTCTCATTTTAAGCGCTTAAATTTTATTGGATAAATGTAAAAACCTTTCAACAAAATGTGTAAATCATATTTCAAAATTTAGTTGATACTATTCATTCCATACATTCCAATGGATAGGCGTTAAATACTATTTAAAATAAAAATAATATTACTGTAATATTTTTCAATATAACTCAATGTAGTGTGCAATGTGAAATTTAAGAGAGGACCGTTGTTACGTTTTGAGTACGCTATCAGAAAAAGAATCCCATTTAACTTAAAATTAATATCTTATAATATAAATCAAAATGTATTATTCTATAAATACATGGGTTGTTACATTTCCAGTCGAGTGAATTTTGCTTCATAAGCAGCCCCTGAGTCATCATCTTGCCTCAAATCCTGGAATTGTGTCTCTATCAAAATACGAACCACCATAGAAAAATATTTCTCAAGTAACATACCTTTGAATTAAACCCAATAAAGATCATAAATCTCCTTACTATCCCTGATATTTTCACGTATCGAACACCACTGATCAACTTCACCTTCAAAACGGTAAACAACGAAGCTAACCTTTTATTGTTCTGAACACCCCATGACATTGAGAATCATTTCCAATGCTTTAATCCACCCATCAACTACCACTAGGTCAAATAATCTTCAGAATTATGGGGTATGTTGCCTCATGAAATGCTCCACTACTTACATGTTTCTCTATGGTTGATCTGACTGATATCATGCATGGATGCCACCACCATTTATAGCCGGAGTCAAATATACCATCACTGCAACAAAATGTTCAAATACAATTCTGACCATCCCAAGTTTCTGATTTCTATGGTTTCCTTCCTCCTTATGTTTTCCCATCATAGATTCCATGTTTCCTTTGTGGAAAACCATTCTGAAAATAAAAATATCTTAGGAAATGAAACATGGTAATCAGTAAATTCAATATCATTTCAATGATTTTAAATAAAATAAAAAAAATGTATTGTGGGTTAAAAAAATATCATTTCAATCTTACCATAAATTAATTTATGTATATTAATTTAACAATATCCTAACTCCTAAAATTATCTAAACTATCCTTTGATACCAACTATAAGGCCACAACCTAAAACATTACATAATCATTAATTAAGTTAATAATTTACATTGAGGATCTTTTCAGGTTTAGAGTTTTAGAGAATTAGTCCATAACTATTAAATTACATCTCAAATATTAAAAAGTACACACATATACTTAGTATCCATTTTTTTATTAAAAAAAATCTTAAAAGAAATGAAGAATTATTTTCTTGATATAAATCTTCTTGAATTCTCTGTTTCTCTTACCCAGGCTTATACCCTGTGAAAAATATTTCAAAAACTATGGATGTGCATAAAAATCTCAGTAAGGGTTATAAAATAAAGAAATAAATTATTATCCAATTAATATATACAAAACATAAGCTCCGGAACACACCTCGTGAAATCATAAGATTTATGAATAACACATAGAAATCATTAATCCTAAAGGTATCTTGTGGCATCCCTAACATACTTACATTGTAGCTTTCATAGATACGTAGGGAGTTACATTTGGAATACCCATCACAGTATATTCCCAAAATATCTTAGTAGAAACATTAATTTTTACCTCCTTCACATTACCCAACTCATTAGATAGCTATCTCAGACTCACCTGACCTAGTTTTATCACGTAACCACCCGTATGCGTACACAATGCCAAAAAACCATAACATAGTCATAACACATGAACAAGAATAAATGAAAGATGATATTTCAACATTTAAATAACATTTAAATATATTGACATAATCAATCATTTCCCAAAACCATTTTTCAATACCAAGATACATAAAAAGATAATATGGTATTTATTTCCCTTTTAAAAAATCACTCCTTGTTAGGGAATCCAAATATCAAATAATGCTCGTGGTGGCCGAAAGTTCGTTGTCACTGCAAAAGTTAAAAAGAAACATTATTTGTTTCATCTAATAAAACGATTCGTCGAAAAAATATTCCCTTTGAAAGAAATTAAATTTCAAAGGTGTGTATACACCGTATAAACTAATGTCGTGTGTAAATCAAGGTATGCCTCCATGAAAGGAGATTAAGACGAAGTCCCTTACCACGTGTCTGACATGAGTCCTTCGTTCTTTAATATCCTGAATAATAAAATAAAGTTAATTTATACTTGCTTCAAAACCTTTTTCAAGTTTATTATTCCTTTTATATCACTTATTACCATGTTATAAACATTACATAATCATTTATGTTAATAACTGTCATTTTGTCGATATTTGTTACTTGAGTCAAAAATGAACCTCTTATAATTACAAGTTGTCCATGTGGTCAAAATATAATTATCTCAAATATTATATTCATGATTTAGATATCATAAAAATCATATATTCCCATTATATAAATGTATTTATAACATCACAAAACATTTGGTGATAATAAATGAAATGAACCGTTCTTGGAGACGGTAAGTCGTACATACGCATGAACGCTACATTCATTTCTATTTCATGTCTAATGGAATGAAAACATAATAATACATATGTCACATACATGGATTATTTTAACGGAAAATTTCATTTAATTTTTATTCAGGCTTTGTTTTGGGGGATTCCCAAACTTTTATTGGGGAATATGTGAGTTTTCATGAATTGGGCAAAACCGTGAGCCCAATTCCAGTTTTTAAAATAAAATTGTATTCCTTTATAAGTCCTTAATTTTTAAAATTTTTCATCCATTCCAATTCCTACAAGTAATAACCTGACCTATTGACACCAAAATAGTAATTTGGAAAATTTAGGAATCCATAATCATGGTGGATTTGGGTTTTATTAAAGGTATTGAGCCTGCACAAAAGCCCATTTCCTACATTAAAAATATTTTTTAAAATTTTTTAATAAATAATTAGATTGTTAATTTTTTTAGATGATTCCAACTCTCACCCAAGACCAAATACCTAATAAGAGCCCCCATTCTCTCCTCCCCCAATTTGGAGCTAAATAGAATCGAGAAATTGGGTATAACTTCTCTGGAATTCACAAATCTCCCATATTTGAAGAGGTAAATTGATCCTTTCATAACTACTTCTATTTTTACTCCATTTCCAACATTCCAGTTCCTACATGATCTCCTTATCCTTGTTACAACATCCCTTAAATTTTTAGTTGTTTTAAAATTCATATACTGGGGGATTTTGGGTCGTTTTCTTCAAGATTGTTTTGGGTATGTGTTTCTCTCTTCAATTCCTTCCTTCTCCTTAGGGTTTCCACCCTCTTTAAATATGATCTAAAATGTCAAGACGTTTAGGTTAGAACCTAGGGGTTTTTTTGATGTCTTTTTGGTTAAATATTGTGGTCTAGGTATGGATTTATCTTCCTTGTGGTGTGGCGGTGGTGCGGTTGATGTTTCGCACCATGTTTTGAGGGATTCGACACTTTCAGTAGGTGGTTCCATGTGTAAATAATTATTGATGAGTTATATTTCTGTATTTTCTCATTTTTAAAATTCATAATATGTTTTTTGTGGTGTGAAACTGTTTATGATTAATTTGGTTAAGTGTTTAATTTTATAGTTTCATTTTCACTTGAAATTGGGTGTTTTCATGTGTTACTCTTAGGGTATTATTTTGGTGTATTTTATAACTTACAGAATTGGTTTAATAAATCTTGTTTGGCCTACCAATTATGGTTTGGTAATTTATTTTTGTCATGTGGTACTAAAAAGAGGGTTTCTTAATATGTTTTATGTGTAAAACATTGTTATACTTCTTGAGATCATTTTATAAAAATGTGTGTCTTCATTTGGATCTTTTGGGGTATTATTCCAGGTGATTTTATAAAACGTGAATGTGGTTTTATAAATGCCTAGAGGGATTACAATTCTTTTTTGTATTGTAATTGTTATGGTTTTTGGTCTTAAATGGTGGTTTTGAAATGGGTTTTGTGTGCATGACATATTTACACCAGTTGGGTTCTTTTTATGAAAATTGTAAATGTTTTAGTTTGTTAAAAAAATTGGGAAAAGGGTGAATATGTTATATTTGGTGTGGGTGTTCACCTATTATGGGTTTTTAAAAGGTGAAGTGATGTTTTAAGATGGAAACATTTTTATAGTGTTTCTTAAATTTCTGAATTTTTTTATTAAATTGTGATGTTGGAGCGAAACTTGTTTGTGGGCTGTTTCATGTAAGTTTGATGATAAAATTATTATGAAGGCAAAAAGGGTATTATATAACAATTGAGTGGTCTGTTAAGTGAGTTGTAATATATTTTAATGGATTTATAAAATTTTTTAATGGATTTGTGTAAGTGTTAAAAAAATGTGAAAGGTGTTGTGGCCTATTTTGGTGTGAGTCGGATTTCAAAATCAATTTGAATGAAAACTGGAGTTTTGTGACTTGTGTGGTATAAAAGTGGAATTTTTGGGGAATTTTTGATTTATAAATAATATTTTCATGTGAAAATTATATTTCATGACTTGTTGAACTTTTTTGAGGGAAAAGGGAAAACCCGGGTATCTAGGTGGGTGAACGTATACTAGTATGCTAGTGAATCTATGTGGTTTGGCCTCAGTTTCACTAATCTACATTGATTCATACAACTTTAACTAAACTATGATGATGATGATTTGGTACCACTAGGTTATGGGTATGTTCCCTACTAGTGGCTCGTGCACAATAATGGATATTTGTGATGGTTACTCTCACCGAGATACGAGGTAGGTGGGACCCACAACTAGCTAGTGCCTAGGGTTTACTTCATTTTTCTGGTGCTCATTAGATATTTTATACTTACCATATTCATATGGTATATTTGGATGTAAAATTATGTTGGATTGTAATTTATTTTAAATGAGTTGATTCATTAAATTAGCGCACTTGAAAACTTATTTTTTTAGTTGCATCTTTTAGGAATTGTAACTAGAAATTACAAATTTTTTAAAATGTGGATGCTTTTCATCTTTGAATGTTTATCACATGGAATATCTTAGTGGTGGTATCCTAGTGGGAATTGGATTAAACCATACTTACACTCTTGGGTTTATGTAGACTTGGTTTTTTTTTGCAGGTTGGGTACTGTTTTCAGTGCCAATGGTTAGGGTTTCTAGCCAGTCCTTGGTGGTGAAGTCTTGTGGGGATGGCATAAGGGTAGTGCCTCTTTCCATTTAGAGGTTCTTGATCTGACCTTATTTTGTTTTTTTACCTTTTTAATGGTCTTTAAACATAGTAGTAACTTATTTAATTGAGTTCTAAAATTTTGTAAAAGAAGGTTTTAGTTGAAAAATCCAGATTAGTTTTATTGAGTTTGTTTGTTGTTTAATGTTAATAAACTCGGGTAAATAATTCCCAATTCTCATTATATGATACCCAGGAACTTGTTCCAGACCGTGGGGCTTGGGAACTCCCTTTTGGACTTCTCATGGGATGGGTTAGGTTCCGGGTTCGGTGGTGACCAGATTTGGTTCATGAAAAAAATTGTATCAGAGGAAGTACAGGTTAACTCTTTGGGTTGCGTTATTTGGGGAAAAATTGAGACAGTCTAGAGTTAGGATTATAAGGAAATTTTATTCGGGATATGGGTATTGTTCCTGATCACCACACCTCATGATGAGATTGATGTCACTAGGGGAATTCAGGACTTATCTAATTCCTTTGGTTTTCTTGGTTTGATGGTGATTTGGAGAAATGAAAAGAGAGTTGGGTTAATGGTCTCAGTGAGATCACATGGCCTGGAAAGCCATGTGGAGCCAAGGATATTCCCTAGAAAACTATCTTTGATGGGTAAGTGATTGGAATATGGACTCCAACCATTTTTCCAAGTCACCCATTGAAACTAGTTTCCTCTTGCATTGTCTTGTGTTCATTAGTTTTGAAATCTTGGAACTTTGGTTTTAAAGTGACTTGGTTTTAAGAAGTGTAATGTTTTTGTGAAAATATTTTCAAATAATAAAGGAATGTTTTGACTTATTAAATGGTGGAACTGAATTTTCAAAATTTTTTTGAAATGGAAAATGGTGTGCTTACACTTCTATTGAAAGCAGAAATTATATTGATGTTGGTTTTGAAAAAGTGTTTCCAATAGAGTTTTCTAAACTATCAAAGGGTGTTTTAATGGGATGAGATGTTATGAAATTGATGTGAATAACATTAAAGTGTGTTCTTATCTAAAATTTTGTGTCTTTATTAAAATTTTATTAAGATGTGAATTTGGATTTTGATCTCCTGGTTCACGGTTTTGAGAAAAAGGATATGTTGGTTGACTGTTTTGGTTTTGAAAAGTTGAAAGAACTTTTATTTTAACCATTGGTATTTCCATGAGCTACCACATGCATGGGGTTATATGAGATGATGGATGGTTGATTTCAGGGCTAGATGTGTTCCGGGATGGATATGAGGAGGTTTCCCGATGTGGCACAAAAACATTCATATGTGAGGCTCATGGGGTACCATTATTGGATACGCTAACCGTTGAACCGTTTATTTTCAAGAAGATGATTTTAAAGGAAATACATGATGTCTTGATGAATAGTTTGGGATGGTGTGTATTATGTGTTTTTGAAAATTTTGATGTTGTGGGATGTCTTGAGTCCAAGAACCCCTCTTGTTAAAATTGTGTTTTTGGATTTTGTTTTTGGTCGGTAAGTTGTGTTACAGGGCTGGGTAGTGGTCTCTTCTGAGAAATGATTTGGGATGACTTTACAGTGGTTCCCTTCATGAGTTTGTATCTTGTTTGAAGTATAACATAACCAATTTACCATATTGGTTGGGTCCTTGGGTTCAATCATTTTATAAGGTATACCCCATTAAGGGTTAGTTCACAACTGAAGTACAATCCGGATTCTTTCTCCGTTTGATGACCCTCTAGCTAATCAATATTAGGAATCTTTTTCTTGATCTTTTTTTATTTAGTCTACACCCTTTCCTTTCTTGGTTTTCTATATCCTATTATAGCGGGAGAGTGAACACAGATGGTTTAAAGGGACATTATCTTGTTAAGTTTCCTTATTTTCCGAAGGTGGAAGTGGTATGGGGTAGTTAGCATGGATGAGTATCTGGATGGTGTCAAAGAGGTCCTCTTGGTCCTTCGTAGGATCTTTGAAAAATGAGTTCACTTTAAACTACTAGTGTGGGAAATATGGTCACGAGAGGATATTGTGTCCACTTTCTAGAATTGTGTGTTGTTTGGGGATGTTGTATAAGGTCCCTCTCCATGCATTATTTATATCAGTCATAATGGTCTTGTTCAGTGATGCCTTGTGATGTCATGTGTTTGATTGACTATAAAGGTTAAAGTCCTGCTATCCTATGAGAGTCTCTGTTATGTTGGGAGAATGTATCGCTTAGAAAAACTTCAAAATCATCCATTTTAGAGGAAGGTGAGTATATTTGTTATTTAGTTCTATTGTTTTTCACCCGAAGAAACAAGGTGTGATGTGTGTGCATCTTATAAGCCTTTGTATCAGTGAAATATTGGGTTAGGGTATAGTGAGTTTGGAATGGGTTTTGTCTTTGAAATCTTATTGAGGATTTTAGTGTAGTTTTTAGTGGAACCGAAAGAAGAATTCTCATTCTGGGGGTTTCCAAAGCCTAACTGCAAGGCCGAAGATGCTTCAATCATTTGAGCTCCAACCATAGGTCTCGGAGTGAAGCTGGATCATAGTCATGGGAAATCCCATGGTCCTTTAAACCCTTTTACAATGTTCTATACTCAGTATGAAAGATAGGAAGAGTTTAAACCTTTGGTTTCATCATCTTTCTTCCATTGTATCCATTCAGTGGAAATAGGTTGAGGTCCTTGTACCCATGTCATTGCCTAATGTCATTACCTCCCAATTTAGATTCCATTGAGTCATTAGAGAATGGTTGGAAATTTGGCTAGGCAGGCTGAGCACACAGTTTTCACAGGATTAGTAGTGACCATGTTCTAGGAAACCATATATAAAGAATGATCTGTATAGTTAGTGCATAGTTTCCCAAACCGTGTGGACTAACTGTGCGCCCTTCCAAAATCATTAATTTTTTTTGGGTATTTCTGTTCCGACCCATGCTACTCAGTTAGGATGGTTGGTTCTTATGGTGGAGAGACCCACTATAATTATCATGTATTTTCCATCATAAAATTTGAATGGAATTCTACCCTTTGTACCGGGATTCCATTCAGGGATCCCCCTGTTAGTGTCTTGATTCTATCTCGGGAAATTTTGAGTTGTCACTTATGATTGGGAACCCATTTGTGTCTCCAAATTCTAGTAACTCATATTGGTCCTTGGTATTAGATTGGCAGTAGGTAGAATTTTTTGTATGTATCTAACTTCCTCCACATTCCTTGGGTAAACTTTGTGAGTGGAGAATGCCCAATGGTCTAGTTAAAGCCAGGTAAGTGTAACCTTGTTTGTTGTTGTTGTTCGTTTGGGAAAATTGTTGGAATCCTGTTTGGATAGTGTTTAAGGTGTTTTATTTTGGGATAAAATATGAATACACTTGATTGTATCATGAAAGTGGTCTATGTTTGGTTTATGAGAGCATTCCTTCCTTAATTGATCACTAGAGGTGTTTTGGCCTTTGGGGGCGAAGTTTGGCAAAGAAGTACATCTTTTTTTATCGGTTGGGTTTGTTTTTTTATTTGGACTTGTTGTGGCTTTCTGGAGAAGGATAGTTTTTGTGGTGTGGATAATTTTCACATACATGAATTATTTTAATGGAAAATTTTATTTAATTTCCATTCATGCTTTATTTTGGGGGTTCCCCAATCTTTTATGGGGGAATGTGTGAATTTTCATGAATTAGGCCAAACCATGGGCCTAATTCCATATATAAAAATAAAATTTAATCCCTTTATAAGTCTTTCATTTTTCAACATTTTTCTTCCATTCCAAATCCTACATGGAATACCTTGACCTATTAACACGAGCATATTAATTTAGACCATTTAGGAATCCATAATCATGGTGGATTTGTGTTTTTATTTAAGGGATTCGGCCTGCTCAGAATCTCATTTCCTACATTAAAAATATTTTTTCTAATTTTTTAATAACTCATTAAATTGTTAAGTATGTTTGGTGATTATAACTCTCACCCAATCCCACTTAACTAAGGCGCGGCCCCATTCTCTCCTCCCCTAATTTGGAGCTCAATAGAATCGCGAAATTGGAAAAAACTTCTCTGGATTTGAAAAATCTTCCAGATTTGAAGAGGTAAATTGATCCTTTCATAACTCCTTCTATTTTTACTCTTTTCCCCCATTCTAGTTTCAACATGATCTACGAATCCTTTTTATAATCTCCCTTAAATGTTTGGGTGTTTTAAAATTCCAATACTGGTGTGTTTTGGGTCGTTTTCTTCAAGATTGTTTTGGTTAAGTGATTCTCTCATAAATTCCTTCCTTCTCTTTAGGGTTTCCTCCCTCTTTCATTATCTTCTAAAATGTCTATAAGTTATAATTCAAACATATGGTTTTATTTGATGCCTTTTTGGTTAAATATTGTGGTCTAGGGATATATTTATCTTCCTTGTGGTGCGACGGTGGTGCGGTTTATGTTTTACATCGAGTTTTGAGGGATTCAAAAATTTCGGTAGGTGGTTCCATGTGTAAACAATTATTGATGAGTTATCTTGATGTATTTACTCATTTTTCATATTCCTCATATGTTGTGTGTGGTGTGAAAACTTTTTATGATTAATTTGGTTAAGTGTTTAATTTTATAGGTGCATTTTTACTTAAAATTGGGTGTTTTCATTTGTTACTCATGGGGTATTATTGGGGTATATTTTATAACATATGTAATTGGTTTACTAAATCTTGTTTGGCATGAAAATTCTGGTTTGGTAATTTATTAGTGTCATGTGGGCCAAAAAATAGGGTTTATTAAATTGTTTTATCTATAAAACATTTTTATACTTCTTGAGAGAATTTTATGAAAATGTGTGTTTTCATTAAGATCTTTTGTGGTATTATTCAAGGTAATTTTATAAAACTAGAATGTTGTTTTAAAAATTCTCCTAGGGATGCCAATTCTATTTTGGATAGGAATTTTTAGGGTTTTTGGTATTAAATGGGGGTTTTGAAATGGGTTTTTCTGCAGGACCTATTTACACCACTTAGGTTCTTTTTATGAAAATTGTAAACGTTTTAGTTTATTATACAAAGTGGGAAAGGGGTGCATATGTACTGTTTGGTGTGGTTGTTCACCAATTATGGGTTTTTGAATGGTGAAGTTATTTTTTAAAATGTCAAAAAAAAATTATAATGTTTTTTAATTATCTGAAATGTTTTATTAAATTGTGATGTTGGAGCAAAACTTGTTTGTGGTCTGTTTTGTGTAAGTTTGATGATAAAATTATTATGAAGTTAAAAATGGTATTATGTAACAAGTGAGTGGTATGTTAAGTGAGTTTTAATATATTGGAATGGATTATAAAATTGTTTAATGGATTTGTGGAAGTGTTAAAAATTTTGAAAAGTGTTATGGCCTATTTTGGTGTGAGTCGGATTTCAAAATCAATTTGAATGAAAAGTGGACTTTTGTGACTTGTGTGGTATACAATTGGAATTTATTGGGTAGTTTTTGATATGGAAATTATATTTTCATGTGCAAAGTATATTTCTTGACTTTTTTAACTTGTTTGATAACAATGGGAAAACCTGGGTATCTAGGTGTGTGGACGTGTACTAGTGTGCTAGTGAATCCGTGGGGTTTGGCCTCAGTTTAACATGGAAAGATTGATTCTTACAACTCTAAATAAACTATGATGATGATGATTGGGGACCACTAGGTTATGGGTAGGTTCCCTACTAGTGTCTTGTGCATGAGAATGGATATTTGTGATGGTTACTCTCACCGAGATACGAGGTACCTAGGACCCACAGCTAGCTAGTGTCTAGGGGTTATTTCCTATTGCTTGTTCTCATTAGATCTTTTATACTTACAGTATTCACACAATACATTTGGCTGGAATATTAAGTAGCAGTGACATTTATTTTAAATGTGTTCATTCTTTAAATTATCCCACTTGAAAACTTATTTTTATTGTTTCAAATTTTAGAAATTGTAAATAGAAATTACATATTTTTTAAGACATGCATGCTTTTTGTCTTTGAATGTTTATCAAATGGAAACTCTTAGTGGTGGTATCCTACTGGGAATTTTATAACACTCTACTTACACCCTTGGGTGTAAGTAAACTTGGTTATTTTTGTTATCACAGGTTGGGTACAGTTTTTAGTGCATGTGGTTCAGGTTTCTAGCAAGTACTGGGTGGTGAAGTCTTGTGGGGATGGCTTGAGGTAGGTTCTTCTTGCCATGTGGAGGTTCTTGGGCTGAGCTTATTTGGTTTTGTACCTTAGTAATGGTATTTAAAAAAAATTTAACTTATGTAATTCAGTTCTAAAATTTTTTAAAAGAAGGTTTTAGTTGAAAAATCCAGATTTGTTTTATTGAATTTGTTTGTCGTTTAATGTTTATAAATTTAGGTAAATCATTCCCAATTCTCATTATATGATACTTGGGAACTTGTCCCAGCCTGTGGGGATCGGGAACGCCCTTCGGGCCTTGTCATGGGCCGGGTTTGGTTCTGTGTTTAGTGGAAATCATCTTTTGCTTCTGACAACATATGTATATTATAATTCTAGTATAATATCATATATAATTTCATTACCACTATCCTTATACATTCCATATATGGAATGAACAAGTCATATCACATTGAGGGGGTGGTAGTCTGCACTTCCTCAAATTAAATTATCATAATTATTTATTATGGAAACCTTAATGGTATGCTATAAATGAAAAAAACAAAAGAATAGAGACAATATAAATAAAATATATATCAATTATAAATATAGTTCAATCATTATGGCCACCAAGAGAGGTGATAGAAGATAATTGAACAATCAACGTTTCGTGAGGAAGTAGTTTTCCGTCCACAAAAACAGTTTTTTTTGTATCATTAGATGGAGGTGTGTGGATGTTTAGTTAAAATTATACTAATAAATAACATCCTTTTATATTGAAGATACCGTTGTTTTTATAAAATAATAGAATAAAAAGAGTTTTGGGGGTTGGAGAAGGAAAATAAAGGAATGAACTTGAGAGAAGACGTTACCATTAAATCGGGTAACTCCATTTGGTTTGAACCAAAAAGAATTCTTGAATTTCATTATGCCTAAGGAAAGGGTTCTAGGAGGAATATAGGGATTTTGGGTGCTTCTTAGAGTGGAATTTTGGACAGGAAAATTGGTGTGAGAGGTGTGTGTAATGGGTTATAGGTCGTGGCCTTTTACAGGAGGGAGGTGGGGCTCTTTAGGAATGTTTGAATGTATTTTTTCATTATAAATTTATTTTATAATTAAAAATATCCAAAACATATTAAATACTAATATAAGGTACATATAAGTCGAAATAAAATAATCCAATAAGAATTGGATAGGTTTTGGATATTTTTTAATCATTATATTTTTTATTTAACCCTTTTTTACTCATAACATTTTATCAACTATTTAACACATTGAGAATCCAAATCGTTACCAAAAAAAGAAAAATATCAAATGAAATATTCAATAATAAATTTATAAACTTATGTTAACTATTTGGATGAATATTAGATTATTTTTTATATTTATAAAATTTAATAAAAATTTTTTTATTTTAAAATATTAATTATGCCAATTTTGACACTATTCATATCATGACTTTTTAAAAAATAAAAACCAAATTTATTATTTCGAAAAAAATATCATTAATTAAAAGATAAAAAGTCATCCAAACCTATAAAATTCTTGGATTGCATAAAATGTTTCAAAATATATTTATTTTAATCTTTGTAATATCATTTATTTGAGTCCTTTATTAAAGAATCAATTACTTCATCACCATTGGGTCATAATTATATATATATATATTTAATGTCTAAAAATTATAAATTAAATATCATGATGTAGGAAATCATTTTAGAATTTCAGTTAATATTTATAGTCAAATATAGAACTTATATAACCTCATATATAAATTGTTTAATAAAATATATATGTTAAAGTAATATTTTCATTAAGTTTAAATTAATTTTTATAAAATATCCTTTTCACATACAATTTGCTTCATGGGGTCCAAAAATTAACCCATGATTCCCATGGTCTGACATGTATCATCCAATTGGGTTAGGAAATGTGTTAGGATAATTTAATATTGTTATAATATTATTTTTTACCCTTATTTATCAGATTTACCTTTTAAACCATGGTAAATAAAATATTTACTGATGTTACTATTCATAATTTCTAAAGATAAAAGTTACCTCTTTACAGAATTTGGAAATCCTAATTCCATATATGGAAACCGTTTTCCCAAATTCAAAACACACAAGTTTCATAAATTATTTTAAAATTATTTCCCACTGTCAGAACCAAAAGGCGTGTTTTTAGGAAATAATAAATATTGATAGATTGACACTTGTTTATGTCCAATTTCAATGTGAAATTACTTCCAATGACAAAAATTGGATAAAATAGTGAAAATATAATCCAATTAAACATTAATAATAATAATAATAATATAAATATATAAATAAATTAGATTAGAAGGCAGCGTCGAATTAAAATGTAGTATTTTTCACTATTCATTAAAAATGAACTTTATCAGAAAAATAAAAAAAATTACCCAAATTAAATTCTGATGTACCTATTCTAAATAAGAAGTCTATTTTTTTAAATGGAACATATAAAAGTTAAAAAACTATATTTAAAATGGGTTCACCATCAAAAGGTGGTAAAACGACCTTTAAAGAATATTAGATAATTTTATTCTTAAAATCAGATTCTTTATTACATTAAGACTCTACAATTTAGTGGATAAATGTAAAGGCATTTAATAAATATGTATAATCACATTTTAGTTAGTTTGGTTCATTCCTGCCAATACATCCACTATGCATTAACTACAGTTTAAAATAATAATAATAATATTTTATTTTTCGATATAACTCATCGGCGTGAGCACTGTAAGATTTCAATGAAAAATGTTATTGTGTATTGGGTACGCCATCGAACATAGCATTCCCTATGAATTAAAATTCAAATTTAATTCAAAAATATTAATAAATATGAAAATTTAATATTCTTTATTTACTTGGGATGTTACAAAAATGTGGTAAATGTTTTGGTTCTAGGGTGTTTCAATATATATTCGAGCCAAGTAAGATCTTATTATTCTAAATTTTAATTGGTATATAACACACAGAGCAGTCACTGTTACTTTAAGAACAATGATGAGGATAACCTAAAATTCTACAATGAGTTTTGTCACTGTCCTTACCTTATTTTTTGATTAATTTTTTTTTTCAATTATTTTTAAATCCATTTCTATTAGGATATTACATGTTATAGAAGAACATAACTATTTATATCCCCTACCTGTAAATTAATTTTTTAAAATTATTTTGAATCTATTATTTAAAATCAATCAAGGAATTTTTATCTTTAAACTATATTCTAGTTTTAGGTGTTCGGTTTTATAGTTATAAATGTATTGATTATTAATTCAAATTTTTAAAAACACTATTTAAAATTTATTCATCATTGATTATTGAATATATATTATATCTGTTTAGATCACCAAGAAAATAAATGTTTCATTGACTACTATACCAATATTTTAACTTATAATTAAAAGCTATGTAGTTTCTTTTATGTAATAAATAATTTTTTTCCTTATGTGATTTACATAATCCTTTCAATTTTCAATTATTTTAATATATATTCTTTCCTCATTGAAACTCATTGTAGGTATAAGTCTATGATTAAGGATATTATAGAAGTTTCAGCTAAATAGGTAGAGTATAATGACAAAATTCATTCATTATTTAAATTATTAGAATTTTTTATGAAATTATATTTTTTAGAATATTCAATTAGTAATAACTGAAACTTTCGTCATTTATTTTTCCTTAATAGAAATGATAGATTCTCTCTATATTTATCCTTCTGAAATTATTGATTGTATTAATGTTTAGGTTACTCTAAAATGATAAAGGATATATATCAATATTATCCAATACATAATTTAATTCATTATTCAGTGAATTATTATAAGTTTATTCATGTTATAATATTATTATAAACTTTTGTTCTGATGTAAAGTTGAAGGTCCCTTCTTTTTTGAATTTTTATATCCTAATTTTGGTAAACCTAATCATTTAACTGTTTAAATATTCCCATTAACAGTGGCTATCTTACTATTTTATTTGATATATATCTGAATCGATTATAAATAGTTTCAAGTTGCTACCATTAATCACTATTTTCTAAACATTGTTTTCCCTTATTTTATTTGGATACTATATGTTTTTTAATTAATTTCTATATTTTATTTTTTTTAAATATGATTGACATGGTTTCAATTTTCAAGGGAATTTTATTAAAATGACCCATGTAATTAAGGAATAATATATTTTCATATATATTAATATTTATGAATAAGATATTAATTTTACATTAAAGAGGACACTTTATTTGATAGCTTAATAGACATGTAACAATGGGTTTCTCCGAAATCTTACAATGCACACAACATTTAGTTATACTGAAAAATAATACAACAATATTGTTATTATTTTGAAAGGTAGTTAACACCTAGTCATTGGAATGGAAGGAATGAATAGTATCAACTGAATTTTTTAATATGGTTTACACATGTTTGAATAATTATTCATTGGTTACAAAATTTACTATAAATGGAAATAAAAACCAATTGAATATAAATGATATATTTTTATGAAAACCTATTTAAAAGAGAATAACAGTGGTAATAAAATCATATAACTATCTATAGATTTTTATTTAATAAAAAATATATATTATATATTAAAATTAATCTTTGAAATTAATCTTATGTTTTTTCTAGATATGATATAAGAATAAATTCAAATTTTTGGAAAAAAGAGGTATTTTTCTAAAAATGCAGTTTTATCGCCTTTTGTTATAGCAAACTTTTTTAATTTAGTTTTTTTCACATTTATATGTTAAATTTGACAAAATAAAAATATTATTTAGAAACGGGACATCAAATTTTACTTTGGATGATTTTTTTTAATTTTTCATATAACTATCATGTTTTGATGAATAGTCAAAATATGCTAAATTTTAACTGAAAATAACTTTTTTCATCAAGAAAATTTATGTAGTAAAATAATATTATATAAGTGTTTTAAATTATAAATATATTATGTTTTTAAAATTTAATCCAATGTTGGTAATTGGAAGTAATTTCACATTGAAATTGGATATAAACACATGTCAATATTTTGATACTTATTAATTCTTAAAGCTCGTTTTCTGGTTTTGACAGCGATAATTAATTTTAAATCAATTGCGGAAAATTTTGTGTTTTTAATTTGATAAAATAGATTCCATATTTTGAATTACAGGGTCCAAAATATTAAATATGTACCTTTTACATTTTTTCATTATAAATATTAACTCCGTAATTATTTTTATTTACCATGGTTAAAGAGTAAATTGGGTAAATAAGGGTAAAAAATAATATTATAATAATATAAAACTACCCTAACATGTGTCCTAATAGAAATGGAAGAAATATTTCCAACCATGGCCATCCTTGTAGAGGTTTTGGGACCCCATGGATCCACTTTGGTGTGATAATTACATGTTATAATAATTAATTTAATGTAAAGAGAAATATAACAAAAACATGTAACTTTTTCTAAATTTTATTTATATGGGGTTATATAACTAAACTATTTGCCTATAAATATTCATTACAAATATAAAAAGGTTTCCTACATCTTGGAATTTTATTTATAATTTATAGACATTAAATTAATAAATTTATTTATGACACAATTCTGATGTAGTGATTACCTTATTAATGAAATATTCAATGAAATTATGTATAAATATTAAAATAAAATATAATTTGAACATTTTTATGTCATCCAAAAATTTTATGGATTCCATTGACATGTTAGGGATGATTTAATGCCTTTTTTGAAGTAATAAAGTTATAAATTTTTAAAAAAGTCGATTCTGAATAGTGTCAAAATTGTCAAATTCATAACTTAAAATATAATATAGTTTATTAAATATTATTAAATTATTAAAAATCTGATATTCAGAAAAATTGTTATTATATTTATAAATATTTTATAGATTAATTTTCTGGTCCATTTTACATGATATGGTAATTTCATTAATCCACAATGTGTAAATAACATGACATCACTGTAAGATTAATAAGGGTAAAATAAGGATACAAAATACTAAACAATTGTCTAAAATTTATTTGATGATGAGTAACAGAAAAAAGTCGTCTTATATTTGAATTAAATTAGTTTTAAACCATTTTAATCGAAATTGAATTTATAAAAAATTAATATTTCAAGAAATTCCTAAAGTGTTCCTCCTCCCTCTTATAAAAGGACACCACATCTACCCTTTAATCACACCTCTCAAGCCCCTTGGGTCATCCAAATTCTATGAAAATAAATTCCCGACATCTCTCCCTTCCTCCAAGAAGAATCACCATGGGTAGAAAGAAATTCAATAAATCCTTTTGGATGAAATCAAAACAAGTTACTCGATTTATAGTTAACATCTCCTCTCAAGTGCCTTTACTTTATTTTACATATCCACTCCCTATGATCTTATTATTATATGATTACATAAAAAACCAATATCATCAATAATATTGGAATTTTTTATGATAATTATTCTAACTACACTTACAAAGACCTTTATCTAATGGATACGAACATATTGTTTCTGTGTACGGTGAACTATTGCCTCACGAAATGATGATTGTTCAATTTTTCCCTACCACCTTTCATGGTGGAAATTATAATGGAACTGTATTTAAACAATATATATTATATTTATATTTTCCATATTTTCCTATAATTTTTAATTATAACATACCTTCCTCCTTTCCATAATGCGTAAATACGATAATTTCATTTAAGAAAGTGCGGACTACCACCCCCTCAAAGTGATATGACTCATTCATGCCATGAATGGAACATATAAAGGATGTTTTTATTAATACAATGACACATAAATGACATAAATATAACAATGGTATTATAATATACATTTATATAATTTATTTTTTATTCCTTTAATTTTAAAAAGCAATTACTGTAGCGTTCATGCGTACGTATGGCCTACCATATCCATGAATGGTGCATTTCATTTATTATCTCCAAATATTATGGACTATTATAAATACATATATACTAGATATATATAATATTTAAATCATGAATATCATTGTGGAGGTGATGGAAGTATGACCACGTGCACAATTTACATCAAAACAAGTACATTATCGACTCGAGTACCGAATATTGACAAAATCATCGATATGAACTTAAATAATTGTGTAATTTTTATAACTTGATAATAAGTAATATAAAATGATTAATAAACCTAAATTTTTTTTTGAAGCAATTATAAATTAACCTAACTTTATTATTCAGGAATATAATGAATGAACAAGACATGTTGGACTCAAGGTAAGGGACTTTGTCTCAATATCCTTTTATTGAGGCATATTTTGATTTATATAAGATCTTCCATGATACGCTGTATAATAAACTCCTTTGAGTAGTAATATCATTCAAAGGGAATCTTTTTTTATTAATCATTTTTCTAAATGAAAAAAGGAATGTTTTTAAAAAATACAGCGAAAACGAATTCTCCACCGCCGTAACTGTTATTTGATATGTGGCTTCTTCTATAAGCCTTAATTAAATTTAAAATGAAAATAAATCCATTATTACTTTATTTGGGTATCTTGGTATTGAAAATGGGTTCTTAAATGAAAATGTTATTTTTATACAGATATGTCTTTCATATGGGATTAGAAGAATAATTCAAAAGGGGGTTTTGTGATGAACATGTTTTATTCATAAAATAGTACATGACCATTATATGAAACATGTGAGCCTGATATAGCTTATACGAAGGGTTGAGACAAATTATAGCTCACAGGTGAGCCCTACACAACATATATGAATGTTTTAGCCCCATTACAGCTCACAAGTGATCCAAACATAGCTTATACAAAGGTTTTATCCCCTTTATAGCTCAGGTTGGATTCTGATATAGCTTATAAGAAGGGTGATCCCCATTATATATATGCAATTTGAAAGTAAAACATATGTTTATTCCAATTAGAATATGGTTTAAATGGATTTATTTATATGATTATCTATGTTACCTAAATAATTTATAATTGATTGCTATTTTTTTATTGTTTTTAATTGTGAAAAAAGTATGAATGTTATTCATGTGAAAATGTTTTGTTTCGTATGTTCAAAGATCATTCAATGGGTTATCGGTTTTTGACTAGACTAATGGTTTTTTTATTTTTATATCCCATACTAAGGTTTTTTTCTCACACAAATATTTTAATTTTTTCACATGATTTAGGGGTGAATAGAGTCATGGTTAGAATCAAGGAAAAGTAATGATGATTAAACAAGAAGAGAAACCATGTTTCTTTTTAAAAGTTTTATTGTTTTCCAAGAAATAGATATTGTTGGAAGTGTCCAATTTGTATTTCTATTATTTCTCTAAATGTTATAGACTAATTCTCTAAATCTCTAAACTTGAAAATATCCTCAATGTGAATTCATGACTTATCTAGTGATTGTAAAACGTTTAATGCTGGGGTCTTATAGTTGGTATCAGAGTAAAGGTTTAGAAAACATTATAGATTATGATGCCTTATTAAGTGTTAGGGATATGATCATGGGTTTATAATTTTAATGAATATTATATGTTCAATGAATTATAAACCCCTTTTGAGGCTTTTTTTTATTCGAAGGTGATTAATGGTATTTTTAGAGACATTCACCTATGAGAGAATTATGTGTTATTAGTTTTTGGGATGAAAAATGTGAGGTATGAAATAACCTTTGTGGTTAAAACATGCTATGGTTATTTTTTTGTATTTTATCTAATTTTTTAGTGTTATTAGAATTATATAGTTTTTTAAAAAGGGCAAAAATCAGACTACGTAAAAACACGTTGCATCAGACAATGATGTGGGAATCGAATCCATAACTAAAGTGAGATTGGGATTTATCAACTAGGTCTACCCTATATAAATTCCCGGATTAGTATGACCTATTATTTTTAGTTAACTAATTTTATGGATCAAGAATATGTTAATTTTGGGAACTTATGTTTTATCAAATGGATATCCTTAGTACATTAAAATGATTTGGTGATTAAGTGATAAGTGTTATTTTGGAACATGTTCATTTTTTTGGGAAAACATTATGCCTAAGGAAAAATAAATACATTGGGATTTCATTTCAGCAGTAATAGTTGAATTTTATTTTGGAAGAATCTATGATTTTATTGTTGAAAAATGAGATTTTGGTAATTTTGGAAATGATTAACCTATCATGTAAAAAATGTGATTAGGTTAATTACACTTAAGTGTGAGACATTAAGAGTGGATGATGTTATTTGGAGATAAATGTTAAGATTTATCCTGTAAGTCTATGATATCAAATCCTTCTAAATTTTTGGATTCAATCTTAGATTGGATTATTTTGAATAATTTTAAGGACAATTGTTTATGGAATGGTCTTTGTTAACCGTTGTTTAATGGTTGTTAAATTCTATAGATTAAGAGTAGTATTTCTATTTATAAAGGATTATTATTTTTGGGATATTGTATGATCATGTACTATCTTTTTTGGTTTTGGTTATTGTTTGAAGATGGGGGAAATATATAGTTTATCTTTTGGGGATTATGTGATTCTCTAGAGAAAAGATGAGTGTATGGAAGAAATTTATTAAAATATGAAACTCTACTTGTTATGTAATTATATTTCATTATTTAATTATTCTAAGCAATAAAATAATTAATCAATTATATGAAAAGAACGTTAAAACAAAAATGTTTTCTGTTTAATTTTCCTACTATGAAATCAATGACCATTTAAACCATCACATGTTTGTGATTTTTTGGTTGTTAACTTTCTATTGATCATGTTTTCTATCACTCTCTATCAGAATTTGACAATTAGTTTTTCTTCTATATCCAAGATTTTCTAAATGGAATCACTGAATGTGTTTTATACTATGACCTTTTTTCGTTTGTTTCTTTATTTTAATGTGATAGTTTAATGGAATCTTTTTTTGATGTGGGAATTTTAGTGAAGTTACATAAACAAATCTCAAAAATTATGAGAAAGGAATTTACAAAGGGGTTGAATTATGTAACAACCCAGGTATTTAAAGAATAATACATTTTAATATCTATTAGTATTTATGAATAAGATATTTAATTTACGTTAAAGTTGATACCTTTTCGAATAGGGTACTCGACGCACAACAATGGGTTTTTAAGAAATCTTACACTGCACACAACATTGATTTATACCGAAAAATAATACAATAATATTAATATTATTTTAAATGGTAGTTAATGTCTAGATGTTGGAATTGCAGGAATAAATAATATCAAATAAATTTTGAAATATGGTTTACCCATGTTTAAATAAGGATTCATTGGTTACCAAATTTATTATAAATGGAAATAAAAACCAATTAAATATGAAGGATGTGTTTTTAAGAAATCCTATGTAAAAGAGAATAATTGTGTTTATAAAATCATATCACTGTTTATGGATTTTTATTTAATGAAAAATATATTTTCAATATTCAATGTAATGTTTTAAATTAAAATTAAATGTTTTCTAGAAATGATATAAGAACAAACTCAATATTTCCGATAAAAGAGGTATTTTTAAAAAAATGCAGTTTTACCACATTTTATTGGAGAATCCATTTTAAATTTGGTTTTATTACATAGTTATATGTTATATCTGAAAAAATTAACTTCTTCTTTAGAATCCATACATTAATATTTATTTTGGATGAATTTTTTATATTTTTTTGATAACTATCATATTTTTATTAATAGTAAAAATACGCTAAATTTTAATTGAAAGCATCTTTTTACCATCGAGATAATTTAAATAGATAATAAATATTATTTAATTATTTTAAAGTATACAAGTAATATATTTTTATTAGTTATTCCAATGTTGTTCAATGGAAGTAATTTCCCATTGACATTGGACATAAACACATGTAAATCTTTTGATAGTTATTACTTCTTAAAAATCCACTTTCTGGTTTTGACAACAGAATTAAGTTTAAATTAATTTATGCTAATTCAATGTTTTGAATATGAAAAATTAGACTCCATATTTGGAATCATAGGGTCCAAATGTGTAAATATGTACCTTTTATTTTTTTACATTATGAATAATAACTCCAGTAATTGTTTATATTTATCATGGTTAAAAAGTAAATATGGTAAATAAGGGTAAAAATTTATAACATAACAATATAAAACTACACTAACACGTGTACTAATCCTATTTTCTGAAATATTTCCAACCATGGGAATCCTTGGAACGATTTGGGGACCCCATGGAGCCACTTGGGTGTGATAATGACATGTTATAAGAATTAATTTAATGTAAAGAGAAATATAACATAAACAATTAACTTATACTAAAACAATTTTAATAAAGGGTTATACAACTAAAGTCATTGACTATAAATAGTCATTAATAATATAAAAATATTTCCAAAATAATTATATTTTATTTATAATTTCTATAAATTAAATAAATAATTTTATTGATGGAACAATGATGAGGCAAGGATTGCCTTATTAATGAAAGATTCAAATAAATGATATTATAAATATTAAAATAAATATAATTTGGAAAATTTTATGCCATCCACGAATTTTTTGGTTGACATTGAAATGTTATAGTAGAGTTAATAACTTTTTTTAGAATTAATAAAGTTGTAATAATTTTAAAAAAAAAATCAGCTATGAATAGTGTCAAAATTGACTTAATTAATAACATTAAATATAAAATAGTTTATTAAATAATATCAAATTCATAAAAAATGATATTTAGTAAAATTGTTCAGATAAGTCCAAATATGTCATTAATAACTTTTTTGGGTCGTTTGATATAATATGGTAAACAAATTAATCCACAATGTGTAAATAACATTTATATCACTGTTTGATAAAAAAAATTAAAATAAGGATTCAACAAAAAATATAAGGATAACAAAATATTCAAAACATGTCTAATTTGTTTTGGATAATTTATATTCGAACCAAAATCATATTATATTATTTTTTTTTAAAGGCAGTGACATGAATTGGTCACCCAATTCATGCCCCAAAAATTTATTAAAATCAAAAAAAATCAGTACAAGTATGAGGTGTAAATAACTTACACCAGCAGGGATTGAGGGGAGTACAAGCCGAGTTACCAAGAAGAAAAACAAGCAGCTCAAGAAGCAGAAAGAGATCAAAAATCCTTGTCAGCAATCAGCCCATGATCTCCATAAGGTTAAGTAGTGAAGATGTAGTCCAATACTAGCAGGCATCCAGCAGATTACGCTGCAGCAAAAAAGATACTCAGCTATAGTAGACGACACCACAGTCTTGATCTTTATCAAGAATGAACAGCACTGGATCTTCAAAACATCTTCAAGCAAATCCGCACTTCATTGAAAATTCCAGAAAGTCCCTCAACACAATCCTCATATCAAGCATTACCAATCATCACCCAGCTGCCTAACATCAAAGACAGCAGCCATAAAATTGAGCTGCATCTATGTACAGAAACTCCACATAATAAGCCATCAACACCATGAACTGATGAAGAATAGTAGCAGAAATCTTTGGGATATCTTCAACACCATGCATCACCATTGACACTTCTCTTTCAATACAACTCATGCCAGCAAAACAGTGAAAGAAAATAGAGTCAAATCTGTTCAAAAAAATCCCAACTGGAAACTGGATAGTAGGAAACAGAATCAAGGATGAGCAGGAATCAATGCATCAAACTAGAATAAAACATATCAAACAGCTAGGGAGAGCTTCAAGATTCAAACAGGAACCCAGAAAATCCCAGAAATAATCAATCAAAGTTCATGAAATCAGAAGATGCATCTTTAAAGAAACTTTCAGCCTCCTTCATGAACATCTTCATCAGAGCAATCAGAGGATTGGGAGTAATCAGGTAGAGGTTCAGAGGGGAAAGGCTGAGGAGGAACCTCAAAAATAGAGCTCTTAGCCGCAAATGATCTTGTGTTGATGGTTCTCTCATGTCCAGCACTCCCCCTTTTCTTCCTATTCTTCCTAGGAATTGGAGTGACGAAACGATCAGGGTCCACGATAGTTTTTTCCCCTTTTTGTTCCTTCCAAAGCAAAGATTTCCCCACAATGGGGATCTTACTAGAATTCACATGGGAGGATTCATCAACATCCTGTTGAGGAATTTCAATATTCACCTTCTTACCCTTGCTAATAAACTGATTTTCAGAAAGTGAAACTCCTTTCGTGATTGTATGTGCAATCACAATCTTGTCAGGAACAGGGTTCTCTTGCTGTTTGGAGACATCAAGACCACCCTGAACGAATTCTGAAGGCTGACATTCAGGTGCTTGAAACTTCAAACCCATTTTATCTACATCCTCTCCGTCCTTGCAAACATCTTTAGAGGGCTCAGACACAACTATTTTCTTTCCTTTATCCTTTTCTATCCACAATGAGTGCGGTTCACCCATGCAAATAGGAGGGTGGGCAGTGACTTCAAGAACAGAGCTAACATAATCTGAATTTAGATTATCTTCAACTTGTAAATTATTCAATTCAGTATTCAGACTAGGTTCTGCCAGTTTCTTATAGCCAGAAGGATCAGCAATAGCCTTATGACCTTGCATCTCTTTTTCGACCCAAACATTTTTCCTGATTTTAGAGTTAGCAGAATCCTTTACACAGTTTTTCATTGAATGTTCGAGTCTAAGACAACTATAACAGTAATCAGGTAGTCTTTCATAGAGAACATCTTGTGTAAAACCGAAATCTCCATTCTGAATCCAAATTTGGTCTGGCAAATGCTGGGAAACATCTATTTCAATACAGATTCTCGCTACAGAGGGTCTAGATAAGAGCTTTGTGGCTGAGTCTAACTTCAGAGGACATCCAATCAAACTAGCTATTGGAAATAAAGCTTCTTTCTTAAACAAGTGCAAAGGCAATTCAGGGAAGTTAACCCATATAGGCACAATTGGGGATTCAGCATACGGGTCAAAAGCAGGAGTCCATTTCAAAATTTTCATAGAACTTCCTCCAAAAGACCGGGATCTCTTCATCCATAGCCTATAGTAATCTTCTTCTGAGACAAACCGAAAGATAATATGATGCGAATTAAGGAGACCCAAACTAAAACCCGTAAAACCTATTGATTCCAGAGTCATTCTAAGAAACCTCAAAGAAGGCCGACGATTTGTGCATTTACCAACTAAAGCAATCCAAAGATCAGAAGATAAACAGTTTACCTCATCCTCGGTAAAAGAAATCGCGAGCTGACCTCGATGACGAAACTGTTCAGGTTTAATCTGGATTGCAGTGCAAGCATCGACGAAAACATCTCCTGATTTATCCACAACAACATCTGATTTACCCGCAACAACCTCTGCATAAGAGCGATGATCTGATTTAGGGTTAGAAGTCCGCGTCGGGTGGCTCTGGTGCGCGCTTCGGGTCTCCATACTCACCTCCATTAGAATAGTTTTTATTGGTCTATTATATTATAATTAAATTAGTTCTTGATTATTTTAAATCAAAATTTAATTTATAATAAATTAATATTTCAAGACATTCCTAAAGTGCCCCTCCTCCCTCTTATTAAAGGCCTCCACCTCTACCCACGTAGTCACACCTCTCAAGACCCTTGGATGATATAAATTCTGTTAAATTAATCTCCCAAAATCCATACCTTCCTCATAAGATCCTCACCTTGGGAAGAAGGAAATTCAAGGAAGCCTTTTTACTCAAATCAAAATAAGTTACCCGATTTATTGGGAACGTCTTCTCTCATGTTCATTTCCTTTATTTTCCTTTTCCACTCCATATTCTCTTCTTTTTATATGATTACATAACAAAAACAATATCTTTAATATTCTAGGATGTTTTTATGAGATTTATTATAATGAAAGATACACACACCTCCATCTATTGGATACAAACACAGTGTTTCTTTGTACGACGAACTACTCCCCCATGAAACGATGATTGTTCAATTTAATCCTAGCACCTCTCATAGTGCTTATTATGATGGAAATATATTTATATATGAAATATATTATAGTTATATTGTCTTTATTATTTTATAAGTTTTATTTACCACATAACCTTATGCTTTCCATACTGTGTAAATACGATAACTTCATTTGAGGAAGTGCAGACTACTTCCCCCTCAAAGTGATATGACTCGTTCATTCCATACATGGAAATGTATGATGGATTGTTTTATTTAAAATATGAGACATAAATGACATAAACATAATAATTTTATTATAATATACATTTATATGATTTATTTTTATTCCTTTAATATGAAAAAGAAATGAATGTAGCATTCATGCGTACGTATGACTTACCGTCTCCATGAACGATGCATTTCATTTCTTATCTCCAAATATTATGGAATATTATAAATAAAAATATATTGGAAATATATGATATTTAAATCATGAATATCATTCTGGAAAATATCTAATTATGACCACATAGACAATTTACATCAAAATAAGTTCATTTTCAACCCATGTTTTAATTGTTTTAATTGGATTTAAGTAAGAATAGAGTCAAGTATGGAATCAAAAAAATGTTATGTTGATTAAAAATGAAAATAAACCAAGTTTCTTTATATGAGTTTTATTATTTTGAAAGAAACTTATACTGTTGGAAGTGTACACTTTGTATTTCTATGTTTTAATTATGTAATAGTTAAGGCATAATTCTCTAATTCTCTAAACCTAAAAAAATCAATGTGATTTCCTGACCTAACTAAAGATTATGTAATGTTTAAGGGTGGGACCTTATATTAATTACACTATAATAGTTCTGGAACAACGAAAAACTACTTTTGGGATGATCCCAAGTGTTTTTTCACAACAGATGCAACAATAGTGATATATTTTATTAATCTTAGGTTGATATATTTTTTCCCTGGTAATGACATCGATGAAATATTTTTTGTCAATTATTTCATCAATCATTGAGGGATAAGGGTCACATATTAATTAAAGTCCCTCCACGACTCAAGAATATGGTGGAAAATGGAGGTTTCTTCTTTGTCACCAATAACCTTCTGTGTTTTTAAAATGAAACAAGATGTTTAATAGAATATATGATATACCACATCATGTTTAAATGAATAATTAAATAAAATTATATAAATGTTACTATCATGATAGAGTCATTTGAATGGAGTGAATGAATAGTATTAATTTAATTATTAAATATTTTTACCCATTTATATAAAAATAATTATTTTAAAATTAATTATAAATGAATCTAAAACCTTTTTTAAAATAAAATATAATGTTTTTTAGAAAAACTATTTAAATGTGAAATGGTATGTTTTTATAAAAATAAATAAACAAATAACTCATTTTTGGATTACATTAATAATATGTATATATATATATATTATTCAATATAATGTTTAACATTAATTTTATGTGTTTTCTAGTCAATATATATAAACAAATCCAATTTTACACATAAAATATGTCTTTTTCAAAAAAGGAAGTTTTCCCCCTTTTGTGGTCACAACTATTTTAAATTTATTTTTTAAAACTTTTATTACTTTCATTTAATAGAAAACACTTTTTATTTGTTATAGTGGTATCAAAATTTACTTTTCTCGATTTTTTGGTATTTTTCTGATAATATTCCTTTTTTGTTGAATAGTGAAACATAATGTTATTTAGTTACAAAATAATTTTTTATAAAATTTATTTGTGGTGTTAAATTAACTACTTGAATGGTATTAAAGTATAATTATGTCAATATTTTATCATTTCAACCAAGTTTTTTCATTGGAATCAATTTCACATTGAAATTAGAAATAAAAACATTGTAAACTTTTGATGGTTTTTACATTGAAAACTTGTTTTTCTAGATCTGTCCATGGGATTAATTTTACATTAATTTTAGCCACTTTTTTGTTTTGAATGTTGAAAAATTGACATAAATTATTTTAATTAGTATGATATTTATGAATAAATATGATCAAAATATTTTTTTGGATATTATGAATAGTAAATTTAGTTGTTATTTTCATTACCACAATTGTGGACAAATTTGATAATTAATTGTAAAAATAAAAAAAATTATTATAAAATTGTAAGAACCTAGAACTTCTTTTCATGTATGAGTTTTATTTTTGGTAGTTTTTGAGATAAATGGAAGAATCTATAAATTTAAGAAGTACATGTTGTATACTTTGGAGAACACGATGTGAGCCCAGTTGCATGGGTGACCGTGTAATGGATGTGTAATGGCCGAGTACATGGTCATGTGGGGAGACTTTGATACCACCTAAAGAGGTGGTCGGTTAAGTAAAGTTGACTTCATGTACTTTTAAATAAAACATAGTGAACTTTTTTTAATTGATATATCGGACTAAGGTCACATCTAATTGGAATAACACCATTTTTCTAGGTCTGCCATATCCAGGAGCGACGGATACAGAAGAATCTTATCTGGGCTTCCGACTCGCCATCTGTTCTCCAAATTGAACTCCTTCGGTTGTGTTGGAATTTCATTGGTGAGTAATTCCTTCTTCAAGATCTTCATTTCTTGATTTATATCCTTTCATTAGATATCACCATATCAGTGTTTTTGATGTTTTTTTATATCTACCACATTCTAGGTCTATTCAATGGCTGGCAACGGATTATATCGATCATACAACACTGATGAAGGTGTTTTGTGCTTTATGTAGTTAGTCTTTGAGTTATATGTGGAAAATCTCTAATACCCTTGTTTGGGTTATTGCGTGTTTTGTGATTTAAACCATGTTAATGTCTGTTATGTCTTGGTTGCTTGAGTAGAGGTATTTGATTGTGAATAGGGTTATTCATTTCATAATGTGTATTTGTTTTCCCATGCTTGTTGGTATGGATCGTTTGGTCTAGCTTAGCTTATTAAGCTACTTTGTTATCCAAGCCTAGTGTTGTTAGGATAGAGTAATTTATTTTATCTACCATGTTGTGATATGCCTTAGACTATTTATCCAAGTAGTTCTTGAGGTTTACTTTGGTTGCCATGTATCGTTTTTGCACGATGGACTAATACAGGTCTGTGGGAACCTTGTGTAGTAGAATATATGGGGAATGAATGCTATGGGCTTCCCCAGAGTGTTTGTTTACTTTTATGTTGAAACACTATAAAGGGGATGGACTTTGTACTCCCTTAGAGTGTATGTAGTTTCCTAATTAAAAGACGCCAAGGGGAATTGGATTTTGAGTGCTTCCCCATAGTGTCTATAGTTACTTATACAATACCACATGGGGAATTTATGGTGAGTTCTTCCTTAGAGAGTCTATTTTTAAACTGTACTAGAGGGGTTAGACTGTGAGTACTTCCCAGAGGGTTTCTTCTTTCTTTGGAAAGCTGAACTAGAGGGGTTACACCATGAGAACTTACCATAGGTCTTCTTGTACATGTTTGGTTGACTACATTGATAAATGTAATGAATGTAGTATAAATTGTAGGATTGTTTACTTTTGATTACTTCCTCATTTATTACAACATTTTTCATATTGCCTTCCATATATATTCACCGACTGTTAGGAATAGATCTTTGGGTAGTTGTCTACTGGGATTCGTTTCACACCATACTTGAGTCATGAATTTTTTCCCAAATATATTATATTGCTATAGGTATTGATATTGTCAAGCACCCTTACACTTAAGGCACTTGATTGCGGTAGAGCTGGGGAGCATTGGACAAAGGTGAGTCCTGCGATGTTGTGGAGCTATTTACATGATTTTTTTATACTTTGGTTTAGTACTATATTCTAGAATTGTGACTTGTTTGTCTACTATACTAGACATATGTATCATGAATAATTTATATATATGTTCTCCAGTAGTTTAATTACTTTCAATCTTCTACTGTTTACTTATTTCATTTTGTTACACATTCCTCTATTGTTATCTGTTTATTTCCGTTGCATTACTCTGCCAATGAGGGCATAGTTTCCCCACTATCATGCCCAATGACCTCACTGCTAGTCAGGAACCTATGAATTTTGGGTATATATGCTTGAGCCCATGTGACCAACTGAGTATGGGGAACCTCTGGGCGGCACTCAGAATAGGGATGTTACAATGTTGTATAAGAGGAAATTATGTTCTTCTTGAATTACTGTTTGGAGAATATAGTCAAGGATATGACAGAATAAGTACTTTGTAATAAGTTGTGTCTCGTAGTTTCTAAGCTATGTATAGGGAAAGTCCAATTTACATCATTTATTGAAATTTTTCTTGTTTTTCAATTATTACAGTTGATTTGATTTCACCATTGGGTGATTCACTTGTTTTGTGATGATATTGTTGATATCATTAAGGTTCTATTTCTATTTCAACCCGATGAGATGAGGGTTTCCCTTCTCATGCATCATATAGGCACTTTCTAGAGATCACATGTAATAAATTCCCGCCATTCCATTTATGGTGCATTACTAATTGCATGTTATTGTGATATATGTTGTGATAGATATGCATGTTTCTGTGATATATGACTTGATTGAATCTTTGAAAATTGATAGAGTACATATTTTGTATGGTTTCGTTTCAATGAATTCCAAACATTAGTTAGTGCGTTGTTATGGCCCCTCATGGATCAGAATTTGGTGGGTCATTTCTTTGTTATTCCTTTTATATGACATTTATAATATTCCAATATCTAATTTTCAGGGAGTATAGGGCTCACATGGATCAAAATTTGGCAGTTTGATGTTTGTTTCAGTGTTTTATGGGGTTTCAGAGTAGTTTTTATGGCTTACTGTTCATAAAAACCTGGAATACATGGTGTGTATTGCATAATACATGCCACATGTCCTTCTATTCCGGAAGGAATTATTTTTCTTTAGTGCATTCCATGTACTAATGTACACTCCATGTAATCTATAAAAGTGTCATTATCTGTGTGGGCAGAGACACGAGGTTGGGAAATCATTGGGGGTATACACTGTGTATGGTATGTACATGTCATGTTGTAGAGACCATTTGTATGGCCATGTCACTAACGAAACATGTGGATGATGGGTATCTAGTACACATTGTGTCTGGAACAAACATTCCGTGTAGAGACATCTGTGTAACCAGCCATGTGACTAACAACACGGTTCAGTGAAGTTCTTCTAGTGCACGCCATGTCCGGCACAAACACGCATTGTAGTATTGTTCTAGGGGAACCGTGTGGGTTAGTCATGTACAAGAAATCGGTAAGGGGAACATGATTCATGTACATGTCATGTCTTGGATAAACATGTAGTGTGTATGCGGTGTTACACGAGTAGGGTTGGCAGAAGTACACACCCATGTGAAGGCTTAAAAGAACACATCGTGTAGGTGACATACACACCATGTATCCATGTTTTAAAAAATTTGAATGCTTTCTTTCTCCGGTTCCTTTCTGGTACTTCTATATACAGTCCTTGATAATCTTGAACTATTTGTGCTCTTGACGTTGTAGGGTCATGCCACAGAGACGTGCTCTAGTTGTACATCAGATTCATGGTAGTGGTCAGACACTGAAAATGACTGATCAAGGACTACCAGCAGAACCTCTTGTAGTTATAGTCATGTCCCCATCCATTATTCCGAATATAGGTGTTTATGCATAGTTCCGAGAGGGATTCATGATGTTCATAAATAACTTCTAAGGAGTACCACATCCTGCCCCGTCTATGGATTAATTGACGAGGGTTTTTTAGCAGCAGCATCCTCCCACTTTCTCAAGGGAAGAAGGACCTCGGGCTATAGAATCGTGGTTGGAGGCCATGCTTTCGATCTTTGAGAATCAGGAGATGCCTCCAGAGCAGAGGGTGAATCTCGATACATACATGCTATGGAATTCCACCAAGATATTGTGGGATGTGATCTCGTAGGCAGGACACCATCAAGTTATAGCTTGTGATGAGTTCCAGCGTGCCTTCTATGATTACTTCTACCCAGATATTTTGAGGGAAAATTGAGACCGATGGTCCATAAGTCTAGAATAGGGTACTCATTCCTTCATGGAGTACTTTTATTGCTTCACAGAGCAGCAATGTTTCACAAACATCCCCGGAGGTGATGAGTTATTCCTGGAAAGGAAGTTTGAGGATGGTCTCAGACATGACATCTGATCTAAGGTGAACATCTTCAGGTTAACTTCCATCACCTCTATAGTCAACCAGGAACTGATCATAGAGTGCCATATGAGGGACTCTGGAGCTGTGAGCCAAGGCGGCTTGACATATGGAGTTGGTACCCAACATACTAACAGTAGGAAGCGTCGTAGGGAGTCTTCGTGTGGAGATATGAGGAGACAAGATACTTCTTCTTGTAGCCTGGTGGTGTGCCACCATTGTGGGAAGGGAATACAAACAAATAAAAATTTCCCGAGAGACCAAGTGGAGTGCCGATATTGCAGCATGATGGTTTATCTTCAGCGTTTATGTCCGTTAATCTCACCAGAATCCAGTGATAGGAGTTCTGCTATGACTCCATGTACTGGATCATGATAACCATTTCCTCCTCTGTATGGGAACTGGAGTTCATTGTGGTGTTCAGTCCGAGGTGGAGATCATGGTCATAGTGGTTAAGCACAGGTTTTTCATCAGCAATAGGGTGGATCGACCCAGGGATCTTAGTTAGCTTCACAGGGCCGCGGTGGAGGTCCAGATTTTGCGATAGAGGAGATCCAACTAGAGCACGATCCCGAACACTCTACAGTTCGAGATATAATTCTAGTATCCTCAGTTATAGATTCTTCACTTTTCTATACAAGTTCTTCCCATAGTTTCATATTTGTTTCTATTTTGGAGAGCCATGGGCTCTGTATCTTTTCTTCTACTGATATCTTGATGACAGACCCTCTGTTGGGGACTATAATGGCTAGCATACATTAGTGAAAGTAGTTCCCTCTTGAGATTTGTCGGTTTCAAATCTTATGGGACCTCTATGTAATAGATATTACATGTTATGATTCATTCTTGGAATGGACTGGTTAGTTTCCTTCCAGGATGTTGTTGATTGATATCGTCGTAGGGTTATTTTTACGTTACCAGAGGGTGGGTTGTTTCTTCAAAAGGGATAATGGGATATCCATGAGAGCATAACGGGACCCAAGCATCATGGGTTGGCAGGAGTTACAGCTCATATCACTAGTTTGTATCTGGATGACCAGGGGACTTCACTTATGGACTTTCCTTTGGTGGTCGATCATTTTTGGGATGTCTTTCCAAAGGACTTTTCAGGTTTTCCTATGGATAGAGAGGTGGAATTTTCTATTGAACTTATTCCGAGGGAGGCATTAGTGTCCATTCCTCCCTATAGGATGGATACAATAGAGTTACAAGACATCCAGAATCATTTAGAGGAGTTGCAGGCAAAGGGTTTCATCTGACCTAGTACATCTCCTTAGGGATCAGATGTCCTATTTGCGATGAAGGAGGACGGTACCCTCATACATTGTGTGGATTATTGAAATATGAACCAGTTAAACTTCTAGAACTGATATCCCATGCCTATGGTTGACGATCTCTTAGATTATATTTGAGGATCCCAGGTGTTCTCGAAGATTGGCTTGATATCTGGTTATCATCTGTTGCGCGTTAGACCATTATATATACCTATTACAAAATTTTGGATCGGGTGTGTTCTATAAGAGTATGTGGTTATTACATTAGGTCTCACGAATGCACCTACAGTTTTCATGGAACTGATGAAACGAGTGTTCCATCCATACATGTATTCATTCATGGTAGTCTACGTGGACAATATCGTGGTGTACTCTCACACTCGACACGAACATTCCACACATCTTGAGACCATTTTGAGTACATTGAGAGAGAATCATTTATATTCCAAGCTCTCAAAATTACATTTTTGGATGGACCATATTCAATTCTTGGGTCATGTTATATTCGAGACAGGAGTATCATTAGTCCTAGAGAAAATGAGAGAAATATTTTTTTGGGAGCAGCCAAAGAACGTATTTTATGTACGTAGTTTTCTAGAGCTGGCTGGTTACTATAAAAGTTTCTTATAGCAATTTTCACACATAGAAGATCCACTGGATATCCTGAATAAAAAGGGTGAGAAGTTCTTATGGTCAAATTCTTATGATTCAGCCTCTCATGAGCAGAAAGGGAGGTTTACTTCAGCATTGATACTAGTATTTCCAAAGCCGGGAAAGGGATATATTGTTTACTGCGATGCATCATGTATCGGGCCGGGAGTAGTGGTTATGCAGGGGGAAGGATTGGTTGCATACATTTTTTGGTAGTTGAAGCCACACAAGAGGAATTTACCAAAGCCCAATCTTGAATTTTCTATAATTGTTCATGATTTACGATATTGGAGACACTACCTTCTGGGAGAAAATTTTGGGATTTTCACCAACCAAAAAAGTCTCAAATATTTATTCACTCAGTGCGAACTGAATTTCAGATAGTAATGGAGGGTTGAAAACCTACAATCCTTTGATTTTGAGCATACCTACATGCCAGGGAACGGTAATGTAGTAACTGATGCGCTAAGCCAAAGGACTCAGTTACAGGTAGTTTAGGAGGCTAGCATTGAGTGGGAGCTTATGGATCTATTCTCTGATATTCATTTAGAGCTGCACGACAAACATGGGTAAAAGTTTCTTCCTCCCATGGCTGGTACCTCTACTCAACTTGATCGAGTGGTAATGAGGAAGATATCAGATTTGGAATTCCTAGTTCTCTGGGAGAGTTTGTACAGAGAGGGCCACATTACATGATGGACTATGTGTGAGGATCAGATCTTGCACATCCATGGACAGGTATGGTTGTAATCTGCGTGAGGAGATGGTGTAGGATTTTCATTATTAAACTTGGGAAGTTCATCCTAGTATCACCAAGATGTATAGAGATCTACACTAGCAGTAATGGTGGCTAGGTATGAATACATATGTTGTTGTCTTTGTGATGAGGTGTTCCACCTGTCAGCAGGTGAAGGAAGAGCATCAACAACCAACATGGATTTTTCAGCAGTTACCCATTCCCGAGTGGAAGTTTTTATGATGTTATGATGGAATTCGTGACAGTTTTACTGAGGTCTCCTCGAGGTAATGATACAATTTGGGTTGTCATTGACAGACTCATGAAGGGTTCTCACTTGTTTCCGATCAAGGATACGTTCAGTGTTGATGTGCTGGGAAGGTTGTACATCAGAGAGATTTTACGTTTACATGGAGTTATGCACTCCATCGTTTCGGACCGAGACACTCATTTTACTTTTTGGGTCTGATAGGGACTATAGAGGGCTTTGGGTATACAGGTACTTCGGAGTATATCATACGATCCCCATATAGATGGCTAGTCCGAGTGAAAGATACAGGTGCTAGAGGACATGCTTCAAGCATGCATCTTTGATTTTAGAGGTTCTTGGGAGAATCACATACCTCTAGTGGAGTTTTCATACAATAATATTTTTCAAGAAACTATTCAAGATGGCACCTTATAAGGCTTTGTACAGAAGGCCATATCAATCACCCATATGTTCAATTGAGGCAAGAGAGGAAGCTATGGTGGGACCTCATCTTACTCAGGAGACCACAGAGTAGGGGGAGTTTATTTGGAATAGGATGGCTACTGCATAGTCACAAAACAGCCTTATGCTAATCAATAGAGATAACTTTTGGAGTTCGAGGTCAGATATCAGGTTTTTCTATGTGTCACACCGAGGTTGGGACACATGAGTATTAGGAGACAGGTCAAGCCTTCACCGAGATATTTTGGACCGTTTGAGGTTTTGAATAAAGTCGGGCTGGTTTCCTATCGATTGAACTTACCTCAGAGGTATCGGGCTATGCATGAAATCTTCCACATTTCCCAGTAACGACCTTACTTCTAAGACCCATATCATGTATTTCAACGTAATGAGGTTGATCTATATGTTGAAACATCATTTGAGGACTATCCTATAAGGATTGTTAATCGCACTACAAGGGTTCTCTGTGGTCGTTCTGTTTCTCTGGTACGAGTGCTATGGCATCACGAGTGAGTAAAGGAGAAGACTTGGGAGAGGGAGGCCTATGTATGATCGTAGTCACCAGAGCTATTCGATGATTCTTCTTCTATGCCACATAGCTAGTGAAATTCGGGGACAAATTTATTTAAGGGGGGATGTTTGTATGACCCCAGACCTTATTTTCTGGTATGATTTTTCTTTTCTGGTGTTATTGGGAAAAGGAGGGGAATCTAAAAACTAAAGAATTATATGTCGTGTACATTGGAGTACACTCCGTTTATCTAGTTTCTGCGGGTGACCATGTAATGTCGATGTAACAGTCGATTACATGGCCATGTGTGGTGATTGAAGACCACCTAATGAGGAGGCTAATTTAGGAATGTACACACTGTGTAATTTTATATAAAACGTCGTGTGAGTTTCTTTTTAATTTTTATATCAGACTGGGGACATGTCTATTTGGTAGAACACCCTTCATTTAGGTATGTCTCATCCAGGAGCAACGGATACCGACGAATCTTCTTCGGGCTTCCAACTCTCCATCCGTTCTCCAAATTGAACTCTGTCAGTTGCGTTGGAATCGAATCTCTTAGTTATTTCTTATTTAAGAGCGTAATTTATTTATTTGTTTACTTTCTTGAGATATACTTGGAATAGAGTTTTTGAAATTTTTTTATATCTACCATGTTCTGGGATGATTCAAGGGCCGATGCCAAATTATATCGATCATACAACACCGAGCTAGGTGGTTTGTTCCTTTTTGTAGTTATTCCTTCAGTTTTATATGAAAAAGTTCTAATTACATTGTTCGGGGTATTGCATGTTTAGGATTATTAACCTTGTTAATTCCTACTATATCTTGGTTACTTGAGTAGAGGTATTTGTATGTGAATAGGGTTATCCATGCCATGATGTGGATGTGTTTTCCAATGTTTTTTGTTATGGACCGTTTGGTCTAGCTTTTCATGTTAGGAAACTTTGTTTTCCATGCCTAGTATTGTTAAGATGGATTGATTTATTTAATCTTACATGCTATGATATACTGTAATATATTTATCCAAGTAGTTCTTGAGGTTTACTTTGGTGTCCACATAATGTTTGTGCATGATTGACTTACATAGGGCTGTGGGATCCTGGTGTAGTAATATATAGGGGAATGGATACTGAGGGCTTCCCTAGAGTGTCTGTTTACTTTTACATTGTGAGACCATGGGGGGATGGAATTTTTTCTCCCACAGATTTTTTGTATTTTCCTCATTATGATACTACAGGGGAATTGGATGTTGATTGCTTCCTCAGAGAGTCTGTTTTAATGTTGAACTACATGGCTTAGACTGTGAGTAATTCCCAGAGGGTTGCTTGTGTTTTTCCTAAGTTGAACCAGAGGGGTTAGACTGTGAGAACTTCCCAGATGGTTTATTGTACTTATTTGGTTTACTAAATTTATAAATGTAATGAATGTATTTGAAACTGTAGGATTTTTTACTTTTTAGTACATCTTTGTTTATTACTTTATTATTTGTATTTCCTGACATATATATTCACTGACCGTTAGGAACATATCTTTGGGTGGGTTCCTAATAGGATTAGTCTCACACCCTTTTTTCATCATGCCTTTGGTCCCCAACATATTATATTGTTGTAGGTATAGATAAGGGAAAGCGATGTTCTACTTCAGGCACTTGATTGATGTGGAGTTGGGGAGCATGTGACCAAGCTGAGGCTTGCGATGCTGTGGAGATGTTTACTTGATTTTCTTTTGTAATTTGGTTTAGTACTGTATTCCAGCATTGTGACCTATTTGGATGCTTTCCTAGACATATATATCATGCATCATTTATATATGTGCTCTAGTTGTTTAATTACTTTCAGTCTTCCATTGATTACTTATTTCTTGTTATTACTGTTTCCGCTATTGTTATCTATTTCTTTCCCCTACATTACTCTTCCAATGAGGGCATAGTTTCCCCACTATCACACCCAAGGCCCTAGCAGCTAGTAGGCAACCTCTGGCATTTTTGTAAATATGCTTGAGGCAATGTGACCAACTCGGTATGGGGCACCTCTGGGCAGCACCCAGAACCAGGACGTTATAAAAAGAAATCTAAAACATACCCTAATTTCATTGGATATGTATTTTTCAACCTGAAATCATTCTTGGGATGAAATATAACCTTTGGAAGTTACTTGGGAGAGAGTATAAAATTTATAGTATTTTATTCAAAGAAAAGTAAATTTTCTCATGCTAATTTTTTAACATGTGAAACATTTTTATTATGGGGTTATATAATCGAAATGTTAGATGAAAAATATTATTTAGAAATATAAAATTTGTATCAACATAATGGTAATTTATTTTCAATTTTTTTGGAGAAAAAAATTAAATAAATTTTTATCAAAATGATGATACAATAATTGTTTAATTAAAATAAATATCAAATAAATGATGTTAAAAATACAAAAATAAACATAAATTTGATTTAATTAATGACATAAATAAATTTTTTGGATTCCATTGACATTTTAGTGATATTGTAAATTAATAATTTTGAAAATATCTTTTTTATGACATTTTAAAAAAGTCATGTAATGAATATTGTCAAAATTGATGTTATTTATATTATAAAATAAATAATATTTTATTATATGATATAAAATTTATAAAAATATTAGATTCATCCAAATAGTTAGGATAAGTCATAAATTTTCATAAATTATTCATTTATTTTTAATTTGGTATGTTATTGTAATTATATTGACCCTCAACATGTAAATTACATGACAATACGGTAAGAGTTAAAAGGGTAAAATAAGGGATAAAAAGGTAAAGGATTTAAAAAAACCCTATAAAAATTTCATTAGATGAATTTATTTTTACCCATATTTATCCTATATTATAAATAACTCAATTGGTGCCACAATTAATTGAAATTTAATTTTTAATAAATTAATATTTTAATGAATTCCAAGAGGGAACCTCCCTACTCTTATAAAAGGGAACCAATTGTTCTCATTTGAATACAATTATGAACCATTTTCACCCATTATCTAACAACTTTACTTCCTATAAACCCTCCACACATTATAGTAGGCTTATTTTAGGAATAAAACCTCCCTATAGGTGTTATGGGGTTAATCAAAGGAGATGGTCTAAAGAAGATGTATCGTTTTTAATTATGTGTTTCTATTTTATTTTTTCTTCCTCTTCCTTAAAATATTATTCATCCATGATAAAATAATAACTAAATTATCCTGTTTATACAATGATTTTATTATGTCAATATCATCACATAAATCCATCTCAACTTCCATCAAATGGGAAAATAATTAATCGTTCTTACGTACGTGTGAACTATCACCTCCCTGAGCCGATATAATTTGAATTACATTTTGTCTCTCAATACTACATATAATGATGGAATTAATTTTTATATATGATATTAAGGAAATATATATCATTATAAGATAATAATATATCAATTAATTTCTTACATTCCATGAACATGAACATGATAACATTGTTCTTGCGTACATGTGAACTGTAGCATCCACAAAGCGATGTGATTCATTTTTAATCACCAAATAATATGGATGATATATATAAGAATATTTAAATTATAAATAACTTATTAATTATTTTATGAAAATTTGGTAAATATAATATGATACTTACCATATTTCCATAATGATCATTGAAAAATGGAAATGTTATTCATGTGTACGTATGAACAGCCATCTTTATGATTATAACGTTGTTCATTTTTTAATAACCATACATAAATGGTTTGATTTAAAATATTAATTTAAGAATAAAATTTATTATTATTTCATTAATATTGATCATGAGATGATGGACTAATGACAACTTTGTTTATAGACATCATACCAAAGTCATTTTATACACATGTATTGAATATCATCAAAACATCTTATGGGAACTTAAATAATTAAGTAAATGTTATAAAAAGATAATAAAGGAATAGTAGACTTGAAAATAATCTAAATTAATTAAATAATTAACCGAAGTTAATTATTTAGGAATATAAATAACATACCTTATGAATAAACTCGAGGTAATGGATTTCGTCTCAATCTCCGTTAATTGAGGCTTTTCATGATGTTATGCACAGTTATTCTTTTATAAAGTGTATATATAGCTACTTTTACATGTCATAACCATATTATATCTATAATAATGTTATTGAATGTTTTTTTAAATTTAACACTTCATGGAGATTATGATTTCAATGTTCGAAGTGGTATGGGACACTTTGAATGTATTAATATTTATTACCAAATCTTTTTCTCGATATCAATATTTTTTATATTATGTTATATTTTAATTTATATGGATATAAAAGGATTAGAAATAATGTTTTATGGATATTTTTAATTTCATTAAAATGTTTTCAAAATTAATATTTTTACGTGTTTTATACGGAACGTTTCGACAAATGACAAAAGAAATGTATTATTTTTAACGCATAGGATGAAAATGATATTTCTTCCACCATGGCCATTATTTTATTTATTCCTTCCTTTTAAAGAATTAATTTTCCCTTAAATTGGAAAAAATATTTATATATTTTTGGGTATTCTGGTATGTGAAATGTGTTTTCAGCATGGTTTTGAATTTAAAATGTGTTCTTGAATGAGAATAGTATATTTAAGTAAAAGTGATTACATATGGGATTAAAGGAGTTTTTAGAAGGGTTTAATGATGAAAGTGTTTTATTAATGATTTGATACATGATAATTATAGAAAATGGGTGAACCATGTATTTCTTATAATTGGGGTGTCCCATATAGTGTTGAGATATCCTATTATAGCTTAATATGGGGTGGCCCAGATAGCGTTTGGTACGCCCGTAATAGCTTAATTGGAATTTGAACTTATGGTTATTCAAATTTAAGTGGTTTTGAAGGGGTTTTGAAATAATTTTATTAATATGATTCTCTAAGTCCCCTAAATTATTTTTATTTTCATGATATGTGTTTTAGTGATTTTCTTGGAGAAACATTTATGTTTTTTTTCATGTGAAGATGTTTTATTTCATATTCTCAAGGAACTTTGAAGATAAAGGAAACAATTATATGAGTACTCATTTTTTTGCTGAACTAATAGTTTCTTTTATTTCATTATCCCTTACTTGGATTAATTTTTTTATCCCATGATTTTAAAATGTCGTTTATAGGGTTTAAGGGGGAATAGAGACAATTATGAGATCAAGGGATAACAACAATGATTTTTTATAAAGAGAAATGATGTTTTATTTTAAGGAGTTTTAAATTGTGGAAAAATGGATACATAGTATAAGTGTCAACATATAATGTATGAGTTTAATTTTTATGAATATTTACTAATTATATAAAACTCTAAACTAAAAATATCTTCGAATGTGAATTCTTGTTCAAAAAAACTTGAATAAGTTATGTTTAAGGTTGGGTCCTTATGGTTGGTATCCAATGATAGTTTAGATAAATTTAGAGATTATGATGTTTTTTTAAGAGTCAGGGATATCATCATGGGTTTGTAATTTTATAGATTATCATAAGTTAAATGTCTTATAAACCCATTTTATGATTTAAGTTATGAAATTATAAGGTGATTAACGGTATTTTTGGAGACATTTATTTTTGAGGTAATTATGGGTTATTAGATTTTGGGATGAAAAATGAAAGGTATAACACACAATTTGAGGTTAATACATATAATGGTTATTTTTTAGTATTTTTGTAATTATTTTTGAATTTGATGATAACTATATAGTTTTATTTAAATTACAACTTGTAAGATGGGTGACAAGATATCACATCTAGCAAGGATGCATGTTTTGAACACACAACTGAAGGGAGACTAGGGTGAATCACTTACCACTGACCTACATGGAGTCCCAAGATAGTTTTATTTTTTTAGTTAAAAGATTTTATGTAATAAGAATAAGTTTATTTTAGTAAAAAATTATTATCATATTAGAGAAATGATTTGGGGATTAAGTGATGCATGTTATTTCAGAAGACATTCTCTATTTTGGAGATCATATGTGATCAAGGTAAATAGAATACTATGGTATTTAATTTGAGGAATAACATTTGAATTATATTTTGGAAGAATCTATGATTTAATTATGGAATTTTTTTTATTTAAGTAATTTATAGAAATGGTTAGCATATCTTGACGATTACTAGGGAAATCACATTTTGGAATGAGGCATTAACAGAGATTGATTTTATATGGATACAAATGCTATGATTAATGTCAGAAGACTATCTTATCAAATCCTAAAAAAAATTGTGTTTCAATCTTATTTAGGATTTTTTTATGAATTTTAAGAATAATTATTTAATAAATGATATATGTTGAAATTTTGGGTATTACCATCGAATTTTGGAGATTAAAATAGTTTTTCATCATATAATGGTTTATTATTTTTAAATATTTTATTATATTATCCTAACCAAATTTGTTTTGGTTTATGTTTCATGATAGGGGAAATATATACATATTATTTTGTAGATTATGTTATGCTATAAATGTTGACTCATCCTGAATACTCATTGTTTCGAGAAAAAAGATGAACTTGTGGTTGAAATTTATTCAAGGATGAATTTATACCTATAAAGTTAGTATATTTCCTTATAATAATATTCTAATTATTATTATAATTCCTCAACTCTATTAAAGGGTTCTTAAAACAAACACTTTATTCGCCTAGTTTTCTTATTAATAAATCAATAACATTTTAATCAATCATAGATTAAGGGTTTTGTGATTATTAAAAATTTTCCTTATCGAGTTCTCTATCACTATCCATAAAAATATGATAGAAAGTTTTCTCTTACAGGTCATGGTTTTACCACATGTAAACTAGTTATGTGTTATCTCAAGTGACCATTATACTTCACTTTTATTTTATTACAGCGGATATTGTATTCACATTTTTTTCAATGTTGGATTTCTATAATGGTATTTTGAATATTCAAACCCCTAGTTTTTTATCCAAACTTCAAATTGTGATTAATTGGTGTATCAAACGGGAAATAATGTAACATCCCAAGTACATAAAAGGAAACAAGATGGTCGATAGTGTACATGATACTCCGCATCATGTTTAAATGACCAATTTAATATTATTATTTAAATGTAACCATTATAACATAGTCATTAAAATGGATGTAATGAATAAAATTAATTTAATTTTGAAAATATTATTTACACATGTTTATATAATTAATTCTTTGAACAGTTAATTAAAAATGAATGTAAAACCATTTTTATAGTAAAATAATGTTTTTCTATAACATGATTTAGATGTGGAAAGGTATGTTTTTAGGCCAAGAAATAAAAAAATCACTATTGTTAGATTATATTAAGGAAATATATATATATATATATAATATTCAGTCTTATTTTTAACATTCATTTGATGTGTTTTCTAGACAGGATATATGTACAAATCTAATTTTAACCATAAAATAGATATTTTTTTAAAAAAAGCAGTTTTGCTGCTTTTTAATGATGAACCTATTTTAAATCTACTTTTTGGCACTAATATAAGTCATATAGAAAAAAATAAACTTCCTTTTTGAAATTATAGTATCAATATTTACCTCTTTTTAATTTTTGTTATTTGTATGATAAGATTCATTTTTTCACAAATAGTGAAAAAATACTGCATTTTAATTGAAACTAGTTTTTCATAAATTTTATTTATAGTCTTAAATTTTATATTTCAATGTTTTAAAAATATAATTACATCATGTTTTAATAATCTAATTAATTTCATTTTACTAAATTTAACATTGAAATTGGATATAAAAACATTGTGAACATTTAAATTTTTTACTTTAAAACATCATTTTCCCAATCCGTCAATGAGATTAATTTTAAAATAATATCAGCACCATCTATGATTTTTAATTTTGAAAAATGGACTTACATGATTTTAATAAGTATTATATTTATGATCTAATAGGATAAACAAAATTTTTGGATATTATGAATAGAAACATTGGTAATTTTATTTATTACCATGGTTAAGGGTTAATCAGGTAATTAATGGTAATAATAATATTATAAATATTATAAAATTACACTAAAACTTTTAAAATATTAAATAGATGAGTGTGTTTCCAAAAAAAATATTTCATAGACAGAAAAATAACCCTTCAATGCCACTTGGGAGAGAATATGTCATTTATATTATTTGGTTCAACGAAATCTCAATTTTCCCACACTTTTATTTTTAACAATTGAATATTTTTTAATAAGAGTTTATAAAAGTGATATGTTAGACTATAAATAGTTTTAATAAATCAAAGATGATTTTCTTCATTATAATAAATCATTTTTAATTTTTATGGAACACATTATTAAATTAAATGCCTGCATAATTATGATGCTGTAATTGTTTCATTAAAGTAAATATCAAATAAATGATATTGAAAATACTAAAATAAATATAATTTGACATAATTAATGCCATAAACTAATTTTTTAGATGGATTTGACATGTTATTGATAATATAAATTTGTTGGTTCAAATATAACTTTTTTATGGTATTTTTAAAAATTCATGTAATGAATAGTATCAAAATTGATATTATTTATATTTTAAAATAAATAAAACATTATTAAATGATATAAATTTTCAATAAATTGTAGATTCTGGAAAAAAACTATGATAAGTCTTAAAATATCATAAATGACTAATTTATTAGTTTTTTGACATTATTAAAAATAATTATATTAATACACAAATTTTAAATTACATGATAACATAGAAAGAGTTAAAAGGGAAAATGGTTAAAATAAAAATATTAGGATTAAATAAATAATCAAAACCTCTATACTTTTCATTGGATGAAATTATTTCGATGCGATGTGATTAATTTTTCATCACCATATCACATTGATGATATATCTATGTATATTTAAATGATTAATATGATACTAAAGATATTATGATAATGCTGGAGAGATAAAATAATACTTTTCTTCTTTCCATAATGATCATTTAAAACGTGAAATGTTACTCATGGGTATGTACGACCAATTGTCTCCATTATTATATTGTTGTTCATTTTTTATAACCATAAAAATGGTTTGATTTAAAATTATATATATGCATAAATTTTTTATTATGTCATGAACATTATTTTTCTAGATGATGGACTAATTTCCACTTTTACTATATACATCATACCAAATTTATTTTGACCTCATGTACCGAATATCATCAAAACATCTGATGTGAACTCAAATAATTAATTAAATCTTATAACATGATAATAATAAAATAATAAACATGATAAAAGGTTCTAATTCATGTAAATAAATATCCTACATTTATTATTCATGATGATAAAGAACAAATGTGATGAATCAGACTTGTGGTAAGGTATTTCGTCTAAATCTCTTTTCATTGAGTCATTTCTTAATGATATGCCCCATTATTATTTTATAAGGTGTACATATTGCTACTATGACATTCAATATCCATATATTATCTATAATTATGATATTTAATGTTTTGGTAATTTTATTCTTTCACAGAGATTATTATTTAGATGTCCAATGTTTTATGGGACACTTTGAATATATAAAGATTTAATTAAAAAATATTTTTCTCAATTTCAATATACTTTATATTATTTTATATGTTAACTTATATGTATATAAGAGGATTATAAATAAAATTTTATTACTATTTTTAATTTCATTGAAAGGTTTCAAAAAGGAATCTTTTTATTTGTTTTATACAAAATATTTCGAGAAACATCAAAAGGAATGTTTTATTCTTAATGCACATGATGGCAATGACTAATCTACTGTTGTGGCTATTATTTTATTGTCATATTTATTTTAAATATTAAAGGATTCCTTAAATTAAACCAATATTAATCTTTTTGGTTATTTTGGTATTGTAAATGTTTTTTCAAAGAATTTTTTTTGTATTGAAAATGGGTTTTAGAAATAAAATGGTATTTTTATCTGAAATTGTTTAGATATGTGATTAAAATATTTTTTCAAAGGATTTTATGAGGAAAGTGTTTTATTAATGATATATTACTTTAGAATTATAGAAAATGGGTGAGCCTGATATATCTTATACATGGGGTGTCCCAGATAGCTCTCGAAAAAGCCCTTAGAGATTAACATGGGGTTGTCGAGATAGCATCGGTAAAGCCTGTACAACTTAACATGAGGTGGACCAAATAGCACCATGAAATCCTATTACTACATAACGTGGGGTGAACCAGATATATTTAGCTAAGACTATAATAGATTATTTGGAAGTCGGACCTATGGTTATTCCAATTGAATGGGTTTTTAAAGGGTTATATGTATATGATTATTTAAGTCACCTAAAGAAGTTTTAATTACTTGTTGTGGATTTTGATGATTTTATTTTATAAATATGTTAGTTTTTTTCATATGAAAATGTTTTATATCATATTCTCTTGGAATATTGAAGAAAAAGGTATAAATTATATGATTATTAACGTTTTTTCTAATATAATGATTTCCTTTATTTTTTTATCCCTTACCGAGCTTATGTGCTCATCCAATGTTTTTAAATTTATTTCATATGGTTTGAGGGGGAATAGAGATAAGGACGAAATCAGGGGAAACTGGGAAGATTTTTTATAAAAAAAACATGTTTTATTTGTAAGAGATTTATATTGTGGAAGAAATGGATACTGAGTATAAGGGTCTAGATGGAATGTATATGTTTAAATTGTAAGAGTTTTTCCAAATCCCTAGAACTCTAAACTGAAAGTATCCTCGAATGTAAATTCTAATTAAAAACACAAGAATAAGTTGTATTTAAGGACATTTCCTTACAACACCAATAATTTTTTCCAAAATATCTTACAATTAGCATTAGTTTGGTCAATTATAATGATATATCATTGTTTTTTTAAAACAACCTTACTGTCCTGTGTTGGTTTATTTTTTATTTTTAAAATTTCCTTTCAACATATATTATTTATCCCATATAATAATGAATTTTTTTTCATATATATATTTTAGATACCTAAATGGTAAATAATTGCCCCATACTAATGCTTTTTAAGCTATCATGGAGTGACAATTTGTTTCCATTAAGATTCACAACACAAAAATAGTAGTTCAGAACATGTATTATCCATCTTATTTTGGTTTTCTGAATTCTTAATATCATCTGTTTTTTTTTACAGTATCAATTTATACTCTGTATATATGGTTATAATTAGTTCTCATATGTGAATTTATTTTTCCATGTAGTTATGTGGTTATTTAATTAAATACTAGGTTTCGAAACCCCATATTCTTATATCTTCATAACAAAGAAGGTGAAAACTGCCAATGTACATGACTATCATGGGATAAAATAGTTCAAAAATATAACCTTACATATATTAATCAGATGAAATTATCAAATGGGAATACATTTTGCACTATTTTCTATAATTCCTATGAATTCTTATGGGATCAGAAATTATATAGGTAAGGTAAGAGAGAATTGGTTAAAACATTATCTTGATTACATCATCATGTGTAATACAAAAAATAATGGTAATGAGACTAGATTAATTTTTTCCCCTGACCTTGGTGATTCATTCTTGGGGATCAATCCCAATTACCCTAGGAACCCTTTTCATGTTATAATATTTTTTCATAATATATAAAAACTGATGCAAGTATGTTTCTCCCCATGTGAGTGATCTCATATATAATTTATCATTTCTCTAGTGGCTTCAACTCATGTTCTCTTATCCTCCAATAAGAAATACAAAGATTCATTTGTGATTTAATTAATAATGAAAATAAATATGAGGTTAAATTTTTTTATATGAAATGATCCCTAACATACTTTCCTCTAATGTGAGCATTCCCCAAGGTAACAATATCATCTTTCATTCTTTATAGTGATTGTATTATGAATCCTCGATCTGGATGTTATATGTTTATTCATAATTGGGAGTATTCCTCACCTATGATAATATTCCTCTACAACATGATCCTTGATATGTTTTAGACCTAATTTGAGAAAAAAGTTGAAAAAAATTATAGACAAACGTGTTATTACTAACTAATACCCATTAATTTATGTTTTATTTTCAATACTAATTTATATTTACACTTACATTTCTTTAAATTATTATATTTTTTCTACCCATAAGTTTTAATAGAATTTTTTGGATTCATAAAAAATCTCCTCTCATCCAGTTGTAGAATGGGGGTACTATGTAATGAAGATGCAGGGATGCACACAGCGACTGTGGTAGATAATTCAATGAAGTCTCCAAAATTTAGTTTGTATGATCAACTAAAACAACTATTAGTAGAGTATGAGGATATATTATCACATATATCTGCAAATATAGATGAATTAATGACACATAATCATTTTCATAGTACACAAATGGTTCCATATTTAAAAAATAAAACAATATAAAGTCATATTTACTATTTTTTATATTCATATATTGTATAATATTTTATATTTTTTGGCTAAATATACATCTAGAGTAAATTGTCGTGAGTTCTTATGATCCTAATTAGGATGCACCAGATGCATGATGTATTTTACAATACCATTATATTATTTAACATTTCACCATATATAATAATGGAAATTCATTTTTTATTTCTAAATTATTATAATAAAGAAAAATTGTGTCTTAAATTATAGTTTCATAATCAATACTCAATAGATGATCCAAAACATCAATGAAATAAAAAAACAAATATTTATTCAATTTTAGAGATTTTAGTAGACAACATATCAATCTAACTTTTCGTTTTATAGATATGACTGAAATCAAACTATTGGTGTTTTAAAATCACTAAAAAATATGTTTAATAGAAAAAATTAGAAAAAATGAACTCATAATTTTGTAAAATAACAATAAAACTTTCATTATATTATTTTAAATGAGTATAAGTAGATGAAACATCAATCATATTTGTAGTCTTCCTTGAACAAAAAAATAATTGGGTTTAAAAGGTTTTTCGCCCTATCGAAAAAACCCTTAGGCGGTCAAAACCAAACAAACAACCTCTGAATGTAATCTAATAATTTAAAAATAACCATAAAATTATTTTTGAAATAATGGTGTAGATGGAACATGAAACCAAGGTTCTGTTTTCCCAAGATGATTAGAAACACATTTTTATTTTTTTTAAACACCAACACATGTTTTTAGTGGTCCTATGAAATGTAAATGACCTTGTATTGATGTGAAATAATAGTAAAACTACATTTTCATTACTTTTTATGTGTATAAGTATATGAAAAAACAATTGAACATGTATTTCAGTCGGAACGATCTAAAAAAGAAGTTATTAAACATTTGACACCCTTTTAAAAAAAATTCCATGGGGTAAAAATCAATCGAACGTCCTCTAAAAACTATGATATCATAGAAAAAACTATAGTTTGGTATTTTAAATAGTTATGGAGATTGATTTTTAGTCCAAGGTTTCATTTTCCTAGGATGATTGGAAACCAAATTTTATTCTTTTTAAAAAAAACATGTCTTGAACAACCATATCCACAAGAAACAACCCTATAATGATCTGAAAACAAATAAAAACCACCTTTCTATTATTTTTTACATTTTGAGTAGATAAAACATCAATTAGGCTTGAGGTGATCCTGGAACAACCGAATAAGATGCTTTTAATGGATTGACACCCTTTGAAAACATGTGTCAGGGGGTCAAAACAAACCGAATGGCCTCAGAATATAGTGAAATCATGTCAAAATAACCGTATATTGATTTTTTACATATTCATGAAGATAAAATTTCAATATTGGGTTATATTTTCCCAATATGGATGGAAACAAAAAAAAATTGTTTTAAGGAACCAAAATGTGCATGTAATGGTCATACCCATAGAAAACAATCTCAGAATGAAGTGAAATCATAGGAAACCATATTTAATTAATTTTTTATTTTTATGAGAATAAATCACATAAATAAGATGTGCGGTATTCCCAAAAATAAAAAATAATTTTTTTTAATAAAAATGTGTGTTAGGATGTCAAAACCAATCGAACGACATCCAAATTCAGTGAGATCAGAAAAAACAAATGTATGGTAACTTTTAAATAGTGGAGTAATGGAGAATAAAACTATGTTTTTTTTTGGGATGACTAACAACACCATTTAATTAGTTTAAAACACCATAACATGTATTTAAAGGTCATATCAATGGAAAAAACGTCATAATAAACATAAATCAGAAAGCAACTATATTTATATTATTTTTGATTTTATTAGTACAGAAAATATAAATCAAACATGTGGTCTATCTAAAATGACCAAATAAGAAGTTTTTAAAGGTTTTGAAACCCTTTAAAATGTGTTTCAAAGGGTAAAAAATAGTTGAATTACCTGTAAATGATGTAAACTTATATGATAATAACGTTAGAGTGTATTGTTAAATGGTGGAGTAGAAAAAACACATATCTATTTTTGTCCCATCATGACCAAAAACACACTTTTATTATCTTAAAACAAAAATGTTGTGTTTAATGATCATTTCCATAGTAAATGACCTCAGAATTATGTGATATCTTAGGAAAACTAAATTTTTGTTATTTGTTCACATGTGTTAGTTGACATAACATCAATCAGATGTACGGTCTCCCCTAAATGAATGAATAAATTGTTTTAAATGTTTTGACATACTTTAAAACATGTATCAGGAGGTTAAAACCAATTGAACAACCACTGAATGCTAAGAAAATAGATTTCAATAGTGATTAAATGTTTTTTGAAATTGTGGAGTAAATATAATCTCATTCATCTGTTCTTTTTTCCTGGTACGAATAGAAACACACATTTATTATTTTAAAACATAAAAACTTATGTTTAACGGATAGATCTATATAATACAACTATGTAATGACATAAAATCATCTATAACTAATCAATGTATTATTTTTTATGTTTAGTAGTAGACGAAACTTCAATTGGAATGCACCCTTCCTAAAATGTCTAAATGGAATGTTTTTATAGTTCTACACCCTTTGAAAATATCTCTCATGTGGTCAAAACCAATCATAAAACCGTAAAATGTCATGAAATTAGGAATAGACATATGTATAGAGATTTATGAAATTTTTTTGTAAATAGAATTTCAATCAAATTTTCCATTTTCCATGGATTATTAGAAATTTACTTTTATTGCTTTTTGAAACCAAAACATGTGTGTAATATTTTTATACATATTAATTGATATCATAATGATGTAAAATAATGGAGATATCATATTTGTATTATTTATTACACTTCTGAGTAGAAATTACATCAATCGGATATGTAGTCAACCCAATACAAATGGTTAAAGAGTTATTAAATGTTTGAGGCACTTTAAAACATGTTTCAAGGGGTCATAACCAACCAAATTTCCTCTGAATTCCATGAAATCATGTGAGAAAAACCATACAATTATTGATGATATGGTGGAGTAAAATGAATTTCAATTTAGGTTTTCTGTTTTCCCTATATTACTAGTAACACACTTTTACTATTTTAAAACACTAAAATATGTGTTTAATGGTTATATCAATAGAAAATGACATAGGAATGTTGTTAAATCAAAGAAAAATATTAATATCAAAATTTTCAACAAGTATGAGTAGAAAAAATACCGATTAGATTTGTAATATTTTCTGAACAACCAATTAAAAAGTTTTTTATGGATTGATTCTATTTAAAAATGAGAATCGTGGTGTGAAAACAAATTGAATAACCTCTGAATACCATGAAATAGCATGAAAAAAAATTGTATTGTGATTTTTTAAATGGTAGAGAAAAATAAATTTCAATATGAGGTTATTTTTTCTTAAGATAATTAGAAAAATAAATTTACTTTTTAAAAACACTAAAATATTTTTTAATGGTCATATACCAAGAAGAAGGCCTCAGAATTATGCCAAATAATAGAGAAAAATGATTTATATTATTTTTTAAATGTACTATTAGATGAAATTTCAATAATACAGGTTGTATATAAATCGATGATCGATAAAATGGAAAAGGGGGGTGATTTTCCTTTTAAGAAACTGAAGGATGATAATTAATTCTTATAAACCTTTTTTAAAAATATTAATGAAATTAATTTTTTTTAATAAAATAAAAGAATCAATGTATTGAAAGAATAATGATATTCTAATATATATTAATAAAAGTAGAATAATAAAACAAAGTGTTAATTGAGAATAAATCGACTAAGCATTCTTATTGGATTAATAATTTATGGAATTAATGATTAAAAGTGATAAGTAAATAAAAATGTATAAAATAAATGAGAATTAATATTTAGAAAGGAAGTACTTCTATAGTTTTTTAAGGTACCCTTATGAATACCACCTCAATCCCTTGAGGGTTAAATATATTATTCCCTTATATGTAATAGTATCCATGATATAAAAATTATACTTTTTTTTAGGATATAATAATATTCCATGTAAATTAGACACTAGCTCTTTAAGGACAATGATAGAAAAAAATAATTGTCAATTTCTTTTTTAATGGAAATGGATTGAAAATAAAAGTCCCTCACTTTAATGTTAGTGAAGGAAAATATTAGAATAAATATGAAGATGAGGGGATTTATATGAAGAAATAAATTTTAAGTTCGATCTCAAATATCTCAATTAATACGATGAACACTACTATAGAATGAGAATAAAATAATAGAGTGATATAGATATTTAATTTATTTCACACTCTAGAAGGAGAATGAAAATTTTCAAATTAAATCACTTTGGGAGAAATTGAACATGTTGTTAATTTGATAATGATATTTATGAAATGTCGTTGTAGATTTTCAAGACATCCAAATGTCTCTATTTATAGGCTCATCATTGTTTAGTAATGTTGTGGAACCTTTTGGGAGTCATTAAGTTGAAGAAAATTAAGTAAAATATATTTTAACCACCATTTTTTATCCCTTGGTCCCTTTAAAAATAATTAACTCCATAAGGCCAAGGAAATCATTAGGAAATTTAAATTAAAGATAATAGTAGTTTACTAGAATTACCAATGATAGAGAAACAAGTTATCAAATATATTATAATTGGAATTTAAATCTATTTGAATAATACAAATTCATTTTAAAACACCCATTATAATGAGTTCAAAACAATTCCATAATAATATCCAATTATAACTCATAAAATCTCACACCGTATAATTTTACAATTTTGAAATTCAAATATCTTTCTCAATTTATAGGTTTGATAATGTTTAATTTTAATTATACTGCATTAAAAACAATAAACAAAATTTAATAATCCTTTTTTATCTTAAATATAAATATATAAATGATTAAATTTTTTATTAGAAATAATAAAATTAAAATATTAGAGTTTCATATGGTAAAAATAAGGGTGAATAAAGAATAGATTTATTCTTCAAAATAATGATACTAAAATAATTTAAAAACACTTCACATTGGTTCTAAATCATTAATAAAAATTATACAATTATCAAAACAATTTAAACCTTTTATATTAGAATGAATCAAATAAAAATACTATAAATATCAATAAACGAAGCCAACTTGAGATTATAGGTTTTCCAAACTATATAAGGGTAACATTAATGCCATGAATAATGGTAGAATATAAAATCAGAACAGTATATAAAGGCAACCTATAATTTTAAAATGTGGCATAAGGATAACCTTGAAATTTTATAACCTGCATAATGGTAACTCACAATTTGTATAATAAGTGTATGTGTAGAAATCATTTCATACATGTTATGTAAGGGTATAAATCTTGATTAAAGGTAAGTATTACACTATATAAGGGTGTAAGGGTAGTTAGAAGATTATAAAAATAAGAGCATAGTTGTTTAGAGTTAAGAGCAAGGCCGCATAAGTGAAAATTCATATTAACCGCACTATGCCAGAGTAATCATGAATGATGTGTAACAGTAAACACATAAATTCATTTTTTTATTAAGGGTAAAATAATGTTTCATAAAGGTTCGTGAGAAGTCACATAAGGATAATTCAATGAAATAATATCATGTATAAAGGTAACTCATAGTTTATATGGATTTCATATCTATAACACCCTAAGCTTCCACAGTATGCTTCTCTTTGAATAATACAGCAGCATGTGTTGCACGCAACTTCGAGTTCTAACACACACCCCAACCAGTCAAACTAGCCATTATGAATAGTAATACCCACATTCTAAAATTTTATACATTTTATCTTCCAAAATGGACTTCATTTTTGGATTCATAATATCAAAATTATCTTAGGGTGAATTTTTGGTACTTTTCAGATAACTTCCATATTTTGATGAATAGTGAAAATTATAAATTTTAATTAAAAACAACTTTTTTAATATAAATAATTAGTAGTGATAAAATATGAATTTGAGTGATTTTAGAGTATAATTATATTATATTTTTTCCATTTAATCCAATTTTGATCATTGTACATAATTTCACATTTAAACTGGACATAAGCAAGTGCTAATCTTTTGATAGTTATTATCTCTAAAAAACACGCTTTTTGTTTTAAGAACGGGAATTAATTTTTAATTAATTTCTACCACTTCTATGCTTTGAATTTAGAAAAATGGATTCCATATTTAGAATCTGGAGGTCCAAATTTTTTAAATAGGTAACTTTTATTTTTATACATTTTGAATAATTACTTTGGTAAATATTTTATATACCCTGGTTAAAGTGTAAATCTGGTAAATAAGGGTAAAAAATAATATTATAATAATAATAAATTACGCTAAAATGTGTCCTAACCCTATTGGTTGATACATGTCCGACAATGGTCATCTTTGGGTCGATTTTGGGACCCCATGGATGTAAAGGCCCAAAGCTTGACGTACATAGATATTATATTACTTTTGCAGAATACATAATACATAACAAAAACAGACACACAAGGACCATAATAGTTTAGTGTCTTTGGAAACTTGGAACGTAATCTTCTAATCGTGGTGAAAGATCTTCAACATCTTCCATAAAGATCTTCCAATTTTTGTTTCCTTACCTAAAACCTTTCTTTTAAACATAGGGGAAAATAAAACATAAAAAGGGTGAGCTTAAATGCTCAGTAAGGGTAAGCATGGATAAAATAAAACATATCATATACATTTGAACTTAAAAACATGAACATAATGTTTAAACATCAAAATCAGGAGAAAAAACTTAAAACATGGAAGTACATAAGGCATAGATCATAATGGATCATAAATCATGATAATATAGCATGGGAATAAAACATTTAATTGTAGCATCCATTAAGTACATGTAATGATTTCTATAGTAGCCAAGGCATTGCTTCCAATACCATCTTAGTGGACAAAGTCCCTTTCTGAATCGAGTTCACTCCTCATTCTAGTCCGGTAATACTGATCCGGATTAACTTACCGTTCCAGCCATGTCTATCTCATGAGATATAAATCTTTACCCAATGCATTGGAGGGAGATATAGGTCCCACCCATCTTATAATGAAATCATTCTTACTTGTGCCACAAAATAAACATACATCATTCATAATAACCCAATAAATAAAATGGGTTTTATAAACACCATCCCATCATTACATAATTCATATAAAATAAATGGATATCATTTCATAATAAGGAAATTTAAACCATGTAAATCATAGAGACATTATACTTGAAACATACACATATGTAATAATTTCATCTTAGATAAAAAATGGTTTTGATAAAACACTTGAAATGAATTCTTGAGAAAAATATCCTTTCTTCTTCAAAATAATTTTCTTTTCACAAAATTTCATGAAATTTTAAAAGGATATTTGTTGAAAATATTCATGAAATATTTTGGAGGAAGCTTCATGAAAATAAGGCTTTATAAAACCGTAAAAATCCGTTCGTGCCGTATAAGTTAAAAAAAATATTCTTCTCATACTTTTGTCGGAGAAGTCAAAAAGTACCTTGTAAAAGAAATATTCCATAAATACCATGTAGTAAAAGTCAAAAATGGGTAAAAAGGACTTTAAACATACGTGAAAACATTTTTATAAAACTTAGACATGGATGATAAATATAACCCCAGTAAATACTTACGTATAAGCAATCTCGGATAGAAAACAATTGAGATTGCAACATTATCCCTTACCTTAGGTCTGATTTGCTTCGTAAGTGTCTGAACCTCCTGTATAATGATTTAAATAATGTTATTTACTTATTAAAGAATCATATTAATTGTTATTATATCATATATGGTTCACCTATGACTTTATATTACCCGTTCTTTTGTAAATTCCATGTTAAAGAGCGTTTTGGGTAAAATCATTTCATTTGTCATCTGTGTTTTGACTTGTAATTATTCATATGATTACTTAGATCATGATTACATAATTCCAGAATATGAAACATGATTTATATATAATATATAATCAGAATATACATATATATATATAATATTGATAAATGGAAAGAAATACACCGTTCATGGAGACGGTAGGCCGTACGTACGCATGAACGTTGTTTTCGTTTCCTCATTGAATTGAATGGAATTAATTGGATAACATAAATATATATATACATAAATCCAGTATCATTATTATGTCATATATTTCATGATTAATTATTATATATACTTTATAATCATTTATGAATGGTTAATCATTGAGAATGAATCTCATCGCGTCGTGGAGACGGTATTCTGTACGTACGCACGAATGATGATATCGTTCCCATGATCGTTGAATTTTATTGAAGTGTATTTATAATATTACAGAATCAATATCAGTTTAAAATAACCATATATAGTTATTTATTTACACCATTATACCCATCCATGTAAGGTGGTGGCGGAAAATCGATTACACCACGGCGTGGAGACGGTATTCTGTACGTACGCACGCGCGGTGATTTCGTTTTTCGTACGATGGATAGATGGTGAAATAGGGTTGATTCATACTTATAATAACATATCAGTATATGAGTGATACTGATGTTATTAATTCATAATGAAACAACTAATTAAGAATAAGTGGAAGAAGAAATAAAGTTGAATGAATCGTTAACGGACATTACCTCTTCTTTGAAGCGCCTCTTTGAGACCTCCTTTTAGGGCACTAAAATTGGTCTTTGAAGAAGACCAGGACCTCTACGATGTTTCTAGGGAAGTGGAGAAGATAATTTGGCAGGGTTTGGACGAGTTTGAAGGCTCAAAGCGGTGTGAGGAAGAGAGGGAGGAGGTGCCCTTTTATAAGGGAGGAGAGGGGCACCTTTGGAATAACTAAAACTATTATTTTATTATAAAGTAATATTCGCTTTTTAATAGCTCCAAATTGAGTTATTTCTAAGATAAGGTGGGGATAGGTATAAATACTATCATCAAATAGAATTTATACAAGTTTATGTTTCTATTTTAACCTTATCATTTAGATTTAACTTTAAGTTAAATAATTTTTCTTTTACAGTGTCTTCTTGTTTTCTTACACTATAAGGTTAATAAACTTAATATAACAAGCCAAAAAAACCCCAAGTTGTTTATTATTAATATATATAACCTTATCTAAGTACTTTGGCCGAACCGTAGATTTTTAGGAATAAAATAACAATTAATAATATAATATTTTTTTAAAAAAAAACTATTTTATGTCAATTTTGACACTATTTTGTAATTGGTTTTTGTGAAAATCATAACAGAATTATTAGTTCGAAAAATGTTAAATAAATCAATACTAACATATCATATTAACCTAGAAAATTATTGGAATTCATAAAAAGTCTCAAATTAAATTTATTTGGGTATTTATAACATCAATTATATCAATATTTCATTAATAAAATAATTACTGCATCATCATTGTGTCATAAATAAATTACTTTATATAATGTCTAAAAATTAAAAATTAAATACCATTATGTAGGAAATCTTTTTATATTTCTATTGAATATTTATAGTCTAATTTATCTTATGTATAACCCTATATTAAAAATGATTTAGTTATTAAACATTGATTTTAACTATTTTAACCCTTCTTTAAATAAATTAATAATAAATGTCCTAATCTAATCCAAGTGGGCCTAAATGGTCATATTTTATTCCTAAGGATGTTTTTATCCGAATTAAACTTATCCAATAGAATTAGGACATGTTTTAGGGTAATAATAATATCATTTTTACCCTTAATTACCCTATTTACTTTTAACCGTGGTAAAAAAAAGTAAAAAGATACTATTCACCAAAAATTATTTTCATCTCATTGAACCACATTTTAGTCCTTGATATTAACTGTGTCTCTTGGATTTTTGAAATTCCACTCATAGAAGTGGTAAAATTAAGTTTTATGAAAAATTTAGTTTTTTAACTACCACTTAGTGGTTTCACTATTCATCAAAAAATGAAAGTTTCCAGAAAAATACAAAAAATTTGGCCTAAGCTATATTTGATATTATGAATTCAAAAATGATGTATATTTTACCAAATTCAAAACATATCAGTTTCATTAATTAATTTAAAAATTAATTCCCATCGTCAAAACAAATAGCATGTTCTTAAGAGATAATAACTATCAAAAGATTGACACTTGTTTATGTCGGGTTTAAATGTGAAATTACATCCAATGACCAAAATTGTATTAAATTGTAAAAATATATTCTAAATATAATTTAAAACCACTTAAATTAATAATTTATCACTATTAATTATTTCGATTAAACAAGTTGTTTTTAATTAAAATTTATTAATTTTTACTATTAATCAGAATATGAAAGTTATCCGAAAAGTACCAAAATTTCACCCTAAGATAATTTCGATATTCCGAATCCAAAAATGAAGTCCATTTTGAAAGATAAAATTTATAAAATTTCAAAAAGTGGGTATTACTATTCATAACGGCTAGTTCGTAATAATATTATAATAATATCTCGTTTAGTGAAACTCGATATTGCGTACTACACACGCTATCGAGGAAGGCCGTGATTGCGTATAATGCAAGGAAAGTCAGGGATGTGTGTTGTGCAAGCTCATTTTGGTGTAGCGTACAATACAATACATTAATGAAATTAAAAAGAATATTTTTCATAAAATCTCGGGGAGTTACATTCTACCCCCCCTTAAAATGAATTTCACCCTCGAAATTCGTCGGGGTTATAAATGGTTTACTACTCAAAAGTTTCTTCAATAGAAACCCACATCGTAAAAAGGAATACCAAAACTTGGCTTTAAAAACTAATGTATGAAACGTAGTGGTTACCCAAATTAACTCATCACTGGGTTTCCACGTAGGAGAACATAGGTGAAAATATAGATATGGAAGAAAAATCTAACCATCAAGTTCTGATGGAGAGTGGTAGAGAACATGGCTATGAACAATCCAACAATCACCAAGCCATAAATTTGTGACGATATAAGGTACCATCTGATTCATCGAATATAAGAGCACTAGGAAAACATTTTTGGTTTTCAATATCATTTCCCTAAAGTTGATGAAATTGGAATTAGAAGAAATACTTTCATGATTTTGGTACAGTCTCACCGTTGGTCATTCTTTGGACAATTTCCACTTTATCACTTAAAGAAATGAAGTTGAATTTTTCATTCGTGATGTGTTAGCAGATCATGTGATAGAATGATGGGTCATTCCATCTGTCTCAAACAAAAAGTTAGAAAAGTTATCAAAAAATACATAAGTCCATCTATAGTGAGATTAATCATATATGGTTCCTAAAATAGACTTATACTTCATATATCATACTTCTTAATATAATAAAACTAGTTTCTACTAAATAGGGACTTCATGTAGGCCAGTGGTAGGCGATAAAGGCCAATCGCACTTCGGTTGTGGGTTCGATTCCCATAGCCTTGTCCGACGCGATGGGCTGTCGCCCGACCTACAGGTTGTCCTTTTTCTAAAACTACATTACTATAACATCCCATCAATAATATCGAAAAAAAACTTCGATCCTTAAACAATACTATCTTATGTACAACATAATCCATTCCAATATTTATCTAAAATACTTCGGTCCAAGCTTATTGTATAAAGAAAACGATTACTTTAAATTTCATCAACCAACCATCATTTATCCCCCATTATCTTGTTGGTCACATTCCAATCATGTGAATACCTTAATCATGTATTCTCTTGAAAAATGAATATCCATTAAACCTTCATGAAGACATGAATGCTGTCAAAAGTTAACTCTTTCCACATACCAAAATCCAAAAATTCTATATACTCAAACCAGGATATAACCTTCTCCTTATATCAGTCATGTGCTCGTGAATACTATCAAACATTTATTTTTCTCCTTATCCCTTCATTATGCGCATATCATATACTTTCCAAAAATATCTGAATAACCTTTCATGGTTACTGGTACCATTCATCGTACACTTTCAAAATATAAGGAAAGACAACAGTGTAACAATCCTTAGATGTCTCTTTATTCTATAGTACCATGAGATTACTTATACAACATTACACTTGATAAACATGTAATCATTCCACTACCTTCTTAAACCATTGACCGAGCTTCAACAATTCTTTCATCTCACATATCATTTGTAGTCTCTTCATCCTCATCAACATAAATATTACCCATACGACCATACTGATTCTCTTCATGAGACTTTCCCTTAGGGCATTGGTTTGCATAATTCCTGTACATTCCACATTTAAAACATTTTACCATTGTTGATGTTGTATCAATACCATTATCCTCATCCATGGTGTTAACTGAACCTTTTCCTTTTCACTTACTAGCATTATGTCCTTCTTTTCCACACCCAAAACATCTTCTAGTTCCTTTGAAACATTCTCCTTGATGCCTCTTCTCACATGATTTACATAGGGGAAATTGAACTTTCTTTCCTCTGTGATCATCATGAAACTCCATCTTTCTCTTATTAGCCGAGTCAGGAAACATACCAAATTTGAGTTTATTGATCATATTATGAGATTGTTGATTCGAAATAATAATGATGTTTGGACTACCAAATCCCATTTCATTTGGTTTCTCATGAATAATATCATTCCATTGTCCAGCATATCCTCTATTATCGTGAATCATCTTGTTTCCAGCCATTTTCTAAAACCCAAAAAGAATAATGTGAGAGGAAAAAATCATAATAAAGGGGGAGAAACATAAATATCTAACATCTTAGGATTAATCTAATATCGTTACCGTAATTCTAGGACTATAACCTATAATTATAATTAACCTTAGGGACATCCCAAGACATACCTTAGAAATATCTCTAGGGATCTCACTAATGTTTTCACATCCTAGTTTCCAAAGGTTAACTAAACCTTTCCTCTGATACCAACTGTAAAGGCCCGAATCTTGACGTACTTAGATATTATATTACTTTTGCGGAATACATAATACATAACAAAAACAGACACACAAGGACCGTAATAGTTTAGTGTCTTTGGAAACTTGGAACGTAATCTTCTAATCGTGGTGAAAGATCTTCAACATCTTCCACAGAGATCTTCCACTTTTTGTTTCCTTACCTAAAACCTTTCTTTTAATCCTGGGGGAAAATAAAACATAAAAAGGGTGAGCTCAAATGCTCAGTAAGGGTAAGCATGGATAAAATAAAACATACCAAATACATTTGAACTTAAAAACATGAACATAATGTTTAAACATCAAAATCTTGAGCAACAACTTAAAACATGGAAGTACATAAGGCATAGATCATAATGGAACATAAATCATGATAACATAGCATGGGAATAAAACATGTAATTGTGTCATCCATTAAGCACATGTAATGATTTCCATAGTAGCCAAGGCATTGCTGCCAAGACCATCTTAGTGGACAAAGTCCCTTTCTGAATCGAGTTTACTCCTCATTCCAATCTTGTAATACTAAACCGGATTAACTTACCATTCCACCCATGTCTATCTCATGAGATATATATCTTTACCCAATACATTTGAAGGAGATATAGGTACCATCCATATCATAATGAAATCATTCTTACTTCTGCCACAAAATAAACATACATCATTCATAATAACCCAATAAATAAAATGGGTTTTATAAACATCATCCCATCATTACATAATCCATATAAAAGAAATGGATATCATTTCATAATAAGGAAAGTGAAACCATTTAAATCATAGAGACATTATAATTGAAACATACACATATGTAATAATTTCATCTTAGATGAAAAATGGTTTTGATAAAACACTTGAAATGAATTCTTGAGGAAAATATCATTTCTTCTTCAAAATCATTTTCTTTTCACAAAATGTCATGAAATTTTAAAAGAATGATATTTTTTGAAAATCATCGTGAAATATTTTGGAGTAAGCTTTATGAAAATAAGGCTTTATAAAACCGTAAAAATCCGTTCGTTCCGTATAAGTTAAAAAAACATTCTTCTCATACTTTTGCCGGAAAAGTCAAAAAGTACCTCATAAAAGAAAGATTACATACATACCATGTAGTAAAAGTAAAAAATGGGTAAAAAGGACTTTAAACATACCTGAAAACATTTTTATAAAACTTAGACATGGATGATAAATATAACCCCAGTAAATACTTACGTATAAGCCATCTCGGATAGAAAACAATTAAGATTGCAACATTATCCCTTGCCTTAGGTCCAATTTGCTTCGTAAGTGTCTCAACCTCCTGTATAATGATTTAAATAATGTTATTGACTTATTAAAGAATCATATTCATTGTTATGATATCATATATGGTTCACTTATGACTTTATATTACCCGTTCTTTTGTAAATTCCATGTTAAAGAGTGTTTTGGGTAAAATCGTTTCATTTGTCGTCCGTGTTTTGACTTGTAATTATTCATATGATTACATAGATAATGATTACTTAATTCCATAATATTAAACATGATTTATATATAACATATACTCATAATATACATATATATAATAGATTGATAAATGGAAAGAAATACACCGTTCATGGAGACGGTAAGCCGTACGTACGCATGAACGTTGTTTTCGTTTCCTCATTGAATTGAATGGAATTAATTGGATAAAATACAAATATATATACATAAATACAGTATAATTATTATGTCATATATTTCATGATTACTTATTATATATAATTTATAATCATTTATTAATGGTTAATCATTGAGAATGAATCTCATCGCGTCGTGGAGACGGTATTCCGTACGTACGCACGAGCGATGATATCTTTCCCATGATCGTGGAATTTTATTGAAGTGTATGTATAATATTAAAGAATCAATATCACGTTACAATAACCATATATATTTATTTATTTACACCATTATACCCATCCATGTAAGGTGGTGGCGGAAAATAGATTACACCACGACGTGGAGACGGTATTCTGTACGTACGCACGCGCGGTGATTTGGTTTTCCGTACGATGGATAGATAGTGAAATAGGGTTTTTTCATAATTATAATAACATATCATTATATGAGTGATACTGATGTTATTACTTCATAATGAAACAACTAAAGAAGAAGAAGTGGAAGAAGAAATAAAGTTGAAAGAATCGTTAACGGACATTACCTCTTCTTTGAAGCGCCTCTTTGAGACCTCCTTTTAGGGCACTAAAATTGGTATTTGAAGAATACCAGGACCTCTAGGATGTTTCTAGGGAAGTGAAGAAGATAATTTTGCAGGTTTTGGCCGAGCATGAAGGCTCAAAGTGGTGTGAGGAAGAGAGGGAGGAGGTGCCCTTTTATAAGGGAGAAGAGGGCCACCTTTGGAATAACTAAAAATATTATTTTATTATAAAGTCATATTCGGTTTTTAATATCTACAAATTGAGTTATTTAGAAGCGAAGGTTGGTATGGGTCGAATTACTTTCATCCAATATAATTTATACAAGTTTATGTTTCTATTTTAACCTTATCTTTTAGATTTAACTTTAAGTTAAATAATTTTTCATTTACAGTGTCTTCTTGTTTTCTTACACTATAAGGTTAATAAACTTAATATAACAAGCCAAAAGAACCCCAAGTTGTTTATTATTAATATATATAACCTTATCTAAGTACTTTTACCGGACCATAGATTTTTAATAATACAATAACAATTAATAATATAATATTTTTTTTAAACAACTATTTTATGTCAATTTTGACACTATTTTGTAATTGGTTTTTTTTTAAAACCATAATATAATGATTAGTTAGAAAAATGTTAAATAAATCAATACTAACATGTCATATTAACCTAGAAAATTGGTTTAATTCATAAAAAGTCTCAAATTAAATTTATTTGGGTATTTATAACATCAATTATGTCAATATTTCATTAATAAGATAATTACTGCATCATCATTGTGTCATAAATAAATTAGATTATTTAAGGCCTAAAAATTACAAATAAAATACCATTATGTAGGAAATATTTATATCTTTCTAATGAATATTTATAGTATAATTTATCCTATGTATAACCCTATATTAAAAATGATTTAGTTATTAAACTTTGATTTTAACTATTTTAACTCTTCTTTAAATAAATTAATAATAAATGTCCTAATCTAATCCATATGGGCATAAATGGTCATATTTTATTCCTAATGTTGTTTTTAGCCTAATTACACTATCCAATAGAATTAGGACATGTGATAGGGTAATAATAATATCATTTTTACCCTTAATTACCCTATTTACTTTTAACCGTGGTAAAAAAAGTAAAAAGTTACTATTTACCAAAAATTATTTTTATCTCATTGAACCACATTTTAGTCCTTGATATTAACCGTGTCTCTCGGATTTTCGAAATTCCACTCACAGAAGTGGTAAAATTATGTTTTATGAAAAACTTAGTTTTTTAACTACCACTTAGTGGTTTCACTATTCATCAAAAAATAAAAGTTTCCAGAAAAATACCAAAAATTAGGCCTAAGCTATATTTGATATTATGAATTCAAAAATGATGTCTATTTTACCAAATTCAAAACATATCAGTTGCATTAATTAATTTAAAAATTAATTCCCGTCGTCAAAACAAATAGCGTGTTTTTAAGAGATAATAACTATCAAAAGATTAACACTTGTTTATGTCTGGTTTAAATGTGAAATTACATCCAATGACCAACACTATATTAAATTGTAAAAATATATTCTAAATATACTTTAAAACCACTCAAATTAATAATGTATCACTATAAATTATTTCGATTAAAAAAGTTGTTTTAATTAAATTTTAATATTTTTTACTATTCATCAGAATATGAATGTTATCTGAAAAGCACCAAAATTTCACCCTAAGCTAATTTCAATATTCCGAATCCAAAAATGAAGTCCATTTTGAAAGATAAAATTTATACAATTTCAAAAATTGGGTATTACTATTCATAACGGCTAGTTCATAAGAATATTATAATAATATCTCGTTTAGTGAAACTCGGTATTGCGTACTACACACGCTATTGAGGAAGATCGTGATTGCGTGTAATGCAAGGCAAGTCAGGGATGCATGTTTTGCAAACTCCTTTTGGTGTAGCGTACAACACAAGACATTAATGAAATTAAAAAGAATATTTTTCATAAAATCTCGGGGTGTTACAATGGATCCATTTGTAAGTGATAATTACACATTATATTAATTAAGTTAAAGTAAATACAACAATGACATAAGAATATATATTTTAGAAAAAACAGTTTTTACATAGGGTTATATATGTTCTATTTTCAACTATAAATATTAATTAGAAAGCTAAAACGATTTCCTACATAATTTTATTTTATTTATAATTTTTAGAAATTGAATAATTAAATTTATTTATGACAAAATAATGATGCAGTATTTTACTTATTAATGAAAGAATCAAATAATTAATATTATAAATGTTAAAATAAATATAATTTTAAAGTTTTTATGACATCCAAAAATCTTATTGGGTAATATGACATGTTATGATTGCTTAAATGAAGTTTTTTCTAATTAATAAAGTTTTTAATACTTTAACAAAAATCAATTATTAAATAGTGTGAAATTTTACATAAAGGAGTTTTTAAAAAAAATGTTATATTATTAATTAATATTCTATTACAAAAAATCTAATATCCGCTCAACGTACTTATATAACGATAGATGTATTATTAATGGATCACTTGGAGGTCTCTTGGAAGTTTATGGTAAGTTTATTTACTATATAATATAATAATACAAAAAGACATGGTAAATGTCAAACTATTTATCTAAGAGTTATATCAAAATGGTAAAGTTAATATAGTTACCCAAACCTGTTTAAAACCTATTGGATGAGTGGTTTTCGACCTATAACCACCTTAACCATTAATTAATCCACTTAGGAGCCATTAGAAACCGAATATGAATTTATTATAAAATAATATTTCTAGCTTTTCCAAAGGTGCTCCTCACCCCTCTTATAAAAGGGCACTCCCCCTTCTCTAAAATTCATACCTTCAAAGCCTTTTGGCTCGGTTAACCCCTGCCCAAATATTCTCTCAACTTCCATCACTTCAACCAAGAGGCCTTAGTGTGATCAGAAATCCAACCTAAGAATCCCTTTTGGTCAAATCAAAAGGAAGAACCCGAAGATGAGGTAATGTTTTCACCAACCTCTTTCAAGTTCCTTTCTTATTCCACTTCTTATTTCTTTGTTATTTACATTTTAAAATAATAAATCCAGTATATTCTATATACTGTTATGTTATTGAACAACTATATTCATTATTCTATCCATCTTATGAATGATAATTTCACCATACGTGCAAACATACGGCTTATCGTCTCTACGGCGTGGTGTAATTTGTTATTCAACACTATGTTATTTGGATTGATATAATGATGAGTAATATGTATATAAATAATGTAAATAACATGATAATGTCTCTGTAATATTAATATACCATCCAATTCAACAACTTTTTATAAATTATATTGTCGCTCGTGCGTACGTACGGATTACCGTCTCCACAACCCGATGAGATCAATTTCCACATTCACCATTCATTGATGATTATAATAATATATATTACAAATATGTTTGTAATATATGACATAATAATGCTACTAGATATATATATATATATATATATATGTACTTACATATATTTTATTCACCTAGTTCCATTCAATCTGTTATGAAAACAGAAACAGCGTTAATGCGTACGTACGGACTACCGTCTCCATAAACGGTGTTTTCCATTTCATATATATGTATATTATACATATTTATATTCTAAATATATATGATATATAAATCATGTTTTATATTCTGTAAGTATTTATGTCATGATCTAAGTGATACAATCAAGAATAACAAGTTAAAACACGAACGATAAAGAAAGCGATTATTACCCGAAATGTTAATTTACCATGGAAATTATTATTAAATAGGTAGTATAAAGTCATAAATGAATAAATTATGATATTATAAATATTAATAAGGTTTTGGTATAATTTAATAACATTCTACGGTCTTTATAAAGTAGGATAAATGTACCATCGACTAAAGGAAAGTGCAAGGTAAGTGGTTTTCATCTCACTACTTATTCCCGTGAGATTCGTGCCATATTGCCAATATTACCTTTTGTGGGGTGTATGTACTGACCATAATTGTATTCTTTGTGTAATACAATTTAATTTATATGTATTTACATATTCATTGTATGATACCTCTTTCATGGGGTGTATGTTTCGTAAGTTACCAAATTGGTAAGGGTTAATTTCACAATCTCTTTATTATCAGAGATTGTTTTTACGAAAGTATCTACTGGGAAATATTTATTATCAATGTCTATGTTTCATAAAAAAAAATTCAAAAGTGATATTTTATGGTTTTATGGGAGGTTCTATTTAACTAGATCATCATTTTAAATGTTTTAATGATTTATCTTTCTAAACTTCTTTTAGTCAATGTCCATGTTTTCAAAATGATTTTATGGACTTATTTATATGGACATGAATGCTTTGAAATGATAATTATTTTCAAAAGTTTCAAAGTGGTATGGGACACTTTGATTAAAAAATCCCTTTTAAATGACTTCCTTTATAAATTGTGAGACTTTTAAATGATTTCATGAAAAATGGTTATTTCTCTCAAAGCATTTTACTGATCATTTTCATCTATGTCAATATCCTTTGATGAATTTTATGTTTGTTTGAAGTTGATTTATTATGATACAAAACTTCCATATTGTATTGAAGGTTTTGTGATATGTTTGATTGTGTATGTGTTATTTCATACCATTCATGGTTTATGGATAAAGTATTGACATTTTTTATGCTAGTTTTAATACGAATGCTTATGTTATGTTTAAAACTTTTCATATGAGGAATGCATTGGACTTAGTAAGTGATGGGTGGAGACCGTTATAGCTCCTCGATGCATCGGTATGTCTCATGAGACAAACTAGTGTCTTAGCACAAGGCTTTGACAAAATATTATTTTTAGTCTTGGCACAAGGCCTTGACTATGTGGTTATGATAGTCTAGCATTATGCATTCCATCATTATGAAAGTGGTTAGTGATATTGCAAGTGATTATTCGTCTAGTTAAATATCCATGTGAATAAGTAAATGGAATTACTTCATTTTATTTTTTCCATTTTATGCTGATTTTCATGTTTAAAGGGCTTTTGTTTTATTTATACATTGCCTTAAATGTTTATGCTTATTTTTGAAAGTTTCTGTTGTATTCTTATCCTTACTGAGCATCTGAGCTCACCCCTTTCTATGTTTTATTTTTCCCAGGATTCCAAGAATTGTATTGTGGTTGATATCCTGGGATACGAAAACGGAATAATACCATTCATAAAGGATTATTTACGTTGTTTTGTATGTTATAAAGTGTAATGTAACATTCATGTATGTAATCTATTTTCCAAGACTACTAAACTAATTGGTCCTTCGGGACTCGATTCCTTGTAATCATGCCAATGTATTAAAATAATGCACTGAATCTAGTTAACTGAGGTCGGGGCGTTACCATTTGTATTAGAGGATGTTTTGAAATAACCTTAAAAACTAGATTTAGATAAACTCTGATTAGAGCACATAGCCCTAAGATAGACTTTGCAGATTAGTATAGAAGAACTTCATAGAATTTTGGTATTGTAGAGATTTTTTGAGTTTTCCAAGCAATACATCCTTGTCTGGATACGAGCATGTAGAGGCGGCTCTAGAACAGATATACCTAGGGGTAAAACCTGAAAACACTGTGTTGAGCTAGACTTGAACGGGAACTAGTGCACAACAATGGGCCTTGCTGCACTCTTGGTTACGAAACTCTCGGGGGATATGCTTAGGATAATTCTCTTTTTCATTACAAACCATTATGAAGGGTTTATGAGTATATACTTCCTCAAAGAAGGCATTTTTATGATTATGGATTATATCCACAAATTTATTAATTTATGTTAAGTATTTTACAAGTTTGGGATTAGGTATTTATATTCATAGACTAGTCTAGTGAATGCCATTCTTTAGAAATGGCTCCCAGTAGAAGGAATGAGAACTCTAGCAATATGCATGATCCAAAGAGAAGAAGGATCATATATTTCATGGTCTTATGCCAGAATTTAGAAGGGTAATAGTCTCCCACGTATTATCATTGTATGAAGAAATATTATCATGTGTTGATAAGATAAGTAATGAGTTCTCAGAGTCCTTTGGATTCAAAGGGAAGCCATAGAGAAAAAGGATGGTAGAGAGAAGGACAGATAAAGGGAAGATGGTAAAGAAGGATTTTCTCATATGTGATAATTGTGGAAAGAATCACCTTCGAAAATTCTTGAAGGGAATGGGAGTATGTTATAATTGTGGTGAAAAAGGACACCACATTCATGATTGAGAGGGTAAGAAAAAGGTTTCAAATGTAAAATGCTTCATCTGCAAGGAGTGGGGACACTACGCGAATCAATGTTCAAATCATCAGAGTATGCCCCAATTGATGATATTGGATAATAATAAAGTTATGATACTACCACAGATGAAGAGGAATGACTAGTGTTCTAATATTTTTATTAATGAATTATTCCATTTCAGTATTGTATCAACGATGTACTGATTATATGAATTATGGAGATAAATAAGGATTGTACTGCTGTACTATTTCATTGAATATTTGAGATTATATGGTACTATGAAAAGTGACTCAACAACAAGTTAACCTTTTTTTTAAATACATGGTTGAAGGAAAGGTAATCCTTAATATGGCCTTGATACTGAGGTAGTAATTTTGGAATAACAGATTGTTGATTTGGATAAATTATATTGGATATTCTTGACTTCCTTGGAACTGGTTAATAGTTTGTTTATTTCATTATTGTTGGAATATTCAAAAAAATTTGATATAAGGAATATATCCAGTATTCTATAAGGAATATGGGAGCATGAATGTAATCCATAAGGGTTTTATGGTAATTTAGGATGTTACCGTGTTTTAAAATAATACATGATGAAGGTGTTCGCATGTTATTACATGGCAAAAAGGATTTTTTTTAAAAGGTTGGGGCCGAAGCCTCAATATATTATTAATGAAAATACATCTTTAGATAGGGTAGAGGGTGACCCATTACATAGCCCATAGGCCCAAGGCCAAGTGGCCAGCATACAGGTCTAGAAAGTCCATTTTTTTGCCCAAAGGACCCCTTGGTGAACAGTACTACTACAATACCAATGCTTCTACAGTACCTGCTACAGTACCGTCGCCGCTACAACACCTACAATAGTCCCTCCCCCGCTACAGTGCTACCGCTACTATAGTCTTCCACTGCTACAAGTACTACTACAGTACCTACTACAGTGCTGCTATAGTGCCCTACTACAGTACTCGGGAATTCTCCCCTACCCGGATTTGATCTTGGGTCTTTTGGATGCCAAGCCTGAGCCTGAACCACTAGGGTATAGGCTTGTTGGCACATGGAAAAAGGATTTTCATTGTGTTTAAACTCCTTATAAAGTTTGGAATGTGAGTTTGGATAGAAGTATTTTGGATATGTCTAAAGGTTGGAATGAATTAAGTTTGAATGGTTATTTTTGGATTTTTATAAAAGGAAAACACGCAAACCATGTGACAACCTGTCACATCGAACAAAGTTGTGGGAATCGAACCCAAAACCACAATGAGATTGGGATTTATCATCTACCATTGTCCTACATGAATTTCCTGGATGGTATAATGTAGTTTCTTTTTTATAAACTGTTTGATATGTGAATTATAAATTCATTATATTTGGAACCCTATAAGATTAATTTTGAGTTGTCTTATGTTTTGGAGTGAAAGATGATTTTGTGGTAGAAATTTATTAAAGTATAAAACTCTAATTATACAGTATATATATCTCCTTATGATCATATCCATTCTCATAAATAAATTCCTCAACATTATGAAAAGGAACTTAGAACAAAAACGTTGTCCTAGATGGTACCTTAGATCATCACAAATTTATGGCTTTGTGATTGTTGGCCTTTTCATAGCCATGTTCTCTACCAACATCCATCAGATATTAATGGTTATATTTCTCTTCTATATCCATGTTTTCCTACATGGAACCCTAGTATGTTTTATTTTCGGTAACCTTTATATTTACTTCTCTTTATTTTAAATAGAGGCCTCATTAATCCATTTTTCGATGTGGGATTTCAACTAAGATATTTTGAAATGTCAACCCCAAGTTTCCAATACCAAGCATAAATTGCAAGGAAGAAATTTTTTGAAGGAGGTGTGAATGTAACACCACAAGCTTCCACGGTACGCTTCTCTTTGAATAATGCAGTAGTGTGTGTTTTACGCAACTTCAAGATCTAACACACACCACAACAAATCAAACTAGCCGTTATGAATAGTAATACACACTTTCTGATATTTTATATATTTTATCTTTCAAAATAGTCTTCATTTTTGGATTCAGAATATCAAAATTAGCATAGGTTGAATTGTTGGTACTTTTTGCATAAATTTCATATTTTGATGAATAGTGAAAATTATTAAATTTTAATTTAAAACAACTTTTTTAATCGAATTAATTAGTAGTGATAAATTATTAATTTGATTGATTTTAGAGTATAATTAGATTATAGTTTTTACCATTTAATCTAATTTTGGTCATTGGACATAATTTCACATTTAAACATGACATAAGCAAGTGCCAATCTTTTGATAGTTATTATCTCTTAAAAACACGCTTTTTTTATGAACGGGAATTAATTTAAAATTAACTTCTGCCACTTCTATTTTTTGAATTTAAAAAAATGGATTCCATATTTAGAATCAGGAGGTCCAAATTTTTTAAATAGGTAACTTTTATTTGTATACATTTTGAATAATTATTTCAGTAAATATTTTATTTACCATGGATAAAGGGTAAATCCGGTAAATAAGGGTAAAAAATAATATTATAATAATAATAAATCACCCTAAAACGTGTCCTAACCCAATTGTTTGATACATGTCTAACCATGGGCATCTTTGGGTATATTTTGGGACCCATGGATCCACTTGTAAGTGATAATGACAGTTTATATTAATTAAGTTAAAGTAAATACAAAAATGACAAAAGCATATATATTTTAGAAAAACAATTTTTACATAGGGTTATATATGTTCTATTTTTGACTATAAATATTAATTAGAAATATAAAAATATTTTCTCCATAATTTTATTTTATTTATAATTTTTAGACATTTAATAATTAAATTTATTTATGAAACAATAATGATGAAATATTTTCCTTATTAATGAAAGAATCAAATAATTATTATTATAAATGTTAAAATAAATATAATTTGAAGGTATTGATGACATGCAATAATTTTATTTTTTAATATTACATGTTTGGATTGTTTAAATTAATTTGGTTCTAATTAATAATGTTTTTAAGACTAACAAATATCAATTATTAAATAGTGTCAAAATTGACATAAAGGTGTTTTTAAAACCAATATTATATTTTTAATTGATATTCTATTCCTAAAACTCTAAGGATCTGCCAAAGGACTTATATAATGATAGGTGTATTATTAATGGACCATTTGGGGGTATCTTGTAAGTTTATAGTATGTTTATTGACTACATAATATAAAAATACAAAAAGACTTGGTAAATGTCAAAATATTTATCTAAGAGTTAAATCAAAAAGATAAAGTTAATATAGTTACCCAAACCTATCAAAAACCTTTTGGTTGAGTTTTTTTCGAACTATCCCCACCTTAAAATTTAAATAATCCACTTTGTATCCATTAGAAACCAAATTTTTATTTATTATAAAATAATATTTCTAGCTTTTCCAAAGGTGCCCTCACCCCTCTTATAAAAGGGCACTCCCCCTTCTCTCAAATTCATACATTCAGAGCCTTTTGGATCAGTTAACCCCCAACCAAAAATTCTCTAAACTTCCCTCACTTCAACCTAGAGGCCTTATTTTTATCATAAAGCCAACCTATGGAGCTCTTTTGATCAAATCAAAAGGAAGAACCCAAAGAAGAGGTAATGTTTTCACCACCCTCTTTCAAGTTCCTTTCTTCTTCCACTTCTTCTTTCTTTGTTATTTCCATTCTAAAATAATAAATTTGGTATCTTCGATATACTGTGATGTTATTGCACAACTATATTCATTATTCTATCCATCTTATGAATGATAATGTCACCATGCATGCGTACGTACGGCTTACCGTCTCCACGTCGTGGTGTAATTTGTTATTCAACACTATGTTATTTGGATGGATATAATGATGAGTAATATGTATATAAATAATGAAAATAACATGATAATATCTCTGTAAAATTAATATACCATCCAATTCCCCACCTTTAAGGAAATGATATTGTCGCTCGTGTGTACGTACAGATTACCATCTCCACGACGTGATGAGATTCGTTTCCACCTTCACCATTCATCGACGATTATAAAAATATATATTACTAATATGTTTGTACTATATTAAATAATAATGCTACAGGATATATATATATATATATATATATGTACTTACATATATTTTATTCACTTAGTTCCGTTCAATAAGTTATGAAAACGGAAATAGCGTTTATGCGTACGTACGGACTACCGTCTCCATAAACGGTGTTTTCCATTTCATATATATGTTTATTATAAATATTTATATTATAAATATATATGATATATAAATCATGTTTTATATTCTGGATGTATTTAAATCATGATCTATCTGATACAATCAAGAGTAACAAGTTAAAACATGTACGATAAAGAAAGCGATTATTACCCAAAATGTTAATTTAACATGGAAATTATTATTAAATGGGTAGTATGAAGTCATAAATGAATAAAGTATGATATCATAAATATTAATATGGTTATAGTATAATTTAATAAAACTCTAAGTTCTTTATACAGGAGGTTAAACATACCCTCGACTAAAGGAAAGTGCAAGGTAAGGGGTTTTCATCTCCCTCCTTATTCCCGTGAGATTCGTGCCATATTGCCACTATTAACTTTTTTGTGGTGTATGTACTACCCATAATTGTATTTTTTGGGTAATAAACTTAAATTTATGTGTATTTACATATTCATTTTATGATACCTCTTTCACGGGGTGTATGATTCGTAAGTTACCAAATTGGTAAGGGTTAATTTCACAATCTCTTTATTATCCGATATTGTTTTTACATAAGTATCTACTAGGACATATTTATTATCAATGTCCATGTTTCAAAAAAATCTTTTAAAAAGGGATCTTTTAAGGTTTTATGGGAGGGTATATTTTACTAGGTCATCATTTTAAATGTTTTAAAGATTTATCTTTCTAAACTCCATTTAGTCTATGTCCAGGTTTTCTAAATGATTTTAAGGATTTATTTATATAGACATGAATGTTTTGAAATGATAATTATTATAAAAAGTTTCAAAGTGGTATGGGACACTTTTATTGAAAAATCTATTTTAAATGACTTCCTTTATAAATTGTGATACTTTTAAATGATTTTATGAAAAAAGGGTATTTCTCTCAGATCATTTTACTGATCATTTTCATCTATGTCAATATCCTTTGATGGATTTTAAGTTTTTTTGAAGTTGATTTATTATGATACAAAACATACATATTGTATTGAAGTCTTTGTGATATGTTTGACTAGGGATGTTTTATTTCATATCATTCATGGTTTATGAATAAATTATTGACATTTCGTATGATAGTTAATATGAATGTTTATGTTATGTTTAAAACTTTTCATATGAGGAATGAATTGGACTTAGTAAGTGATGGGTGGCGCCTGTTATAGCTCTTCGATGCATCCGTAGGTCTCATGAGACAAACTAGTGTCTTGGCCCAAGGCCTTGACAACATCTTATTTGTAGTCTGGGAACAAGGCCTTGACTATGTGGTTTTGATAGTCTGGCATTATGCATTCCATCATTATGAAAGTGGTTTGTGAGATTGCATGTGATTATTAGACTAGTAGAATATCTATGTGAATAAGTAAATGACATTACTTTATTTTATTTTTTCCATTTTATGCTAAAGTTCAAGTTTAAAAGGATTTTGTTTTAGTTATACATTGCCTTAAATGTTTATGCTTATTTATGAAAGTTTCTGTTGTATTGTTATCCTTACTGAGCATCTGAGATCACCCCTTTCTATGTTTTATTTTTCCCAGGATTCCAAGAATTGTATTTTTATTGATATTCAGGGTTAAGAAAAGGGAATAATAGAGTTCATAAATGATTATTTATGTTGTTTTTTATGTTATAAAGTGTAATGTAACATTCATGTATATAATCTATTTTCCCATACTACTAAACCATTCGGTCCTTCAGGACTTGATTTCTTATAATCATGCCAATGTATTAAAATAATGCACCGACTCTAGGTAACTGGGGTCGGGGCGTTACAATAGGGGTATGCGTAAGGAGTTGTTTAAGGGTAATAATGGAATGGTAAATCTCATATAACAGTAATGAAAAATAAATAAATATTACATAGGGGTAAAAAAGTTAGAAAACTACTTACTCACATGAAATAATTAAAAACAATTATATCGAATAATAATAATAATAAATAACAATTAAGTGAAAAGTATTTTCTACAAAATTTAGTATATAGTAAAATAATTAATATAACTAAAAACAATGATATTTGTAATTATGGAAATAATAACTAGATAACAAAATATAGTATATTTTAATTATCAAAACATAAAATCATTAAAGTGACAAGGACTTTCCTAAAAAATATCCCCCTTTTTATAATTACTCAAAAAAAATATCAATTGAAAATTTTATCCACCAATTTGGAATTGATCAAAATAAAAACATTTTGAAAACATTTTCACCACCTTTTTGAAAAAATATGTACAAATAGAAAATATAAAATTGAAAATAGATTTTCTCCTCAAATAAAATAATTATAAAAAAATAGATCCCCCCTAAAATAATTATTCCTATATAAAATAAATAACAAAGAGTCATGAAAATAAATAATTTAATATTATAGGAATTCTAAAATATATAATTGACTTAGAAAATAAATATTTTGAAAATAATTTTCATTATTAAGGATTATTAAATATTTTAATAATAAAACATGAAATTTTTTAATGAGTATCAAAGGGAATATTTTCCCCAAATTTTATTTAGGCCCTTGGAATTTATTTCCTTCCTTTGGTGTCTTAGGGATGTAACCTATGGCTATATATAAAATCCACCTTGACTTAAGATAATTAAGAGTGTTGAGATATTACAAATGGTATCAGTCTTTGCCGTTTTATATTTCATTTTGGGAAAATAGAATTATCCAATCTGGCAGTTGAGAATCATTCATGATTAGTCCTTGGGTTGGGATAGTAGAATATAGTAGGATTATTCGAACATAAAATATAGATCCTAAAAGGCATATCCTACCTTTTTATGATGAACATAATGTTACCACGGAGTTAGATATATGAGGGTTTCGAGACACCTATTGGAGTTGCAATCTCATTATCATGGGTTTAGCTAATGAAAAGATCACATCAAACATTTTATAAATGATATCACATAAGGAGTACATATTTCATTTTGAGAAATGATTTTTCATTTTGTGAAAAAATTTTGATTTTAGAAAACTGTTGAAAAGTGTTTTCAAGAGACGGATTTTGAAAATGGAATTATAATGGTATATTGAAAATTTTTTGGTTTTTAAAATCATAAAGAACTTTTCAAGAATGGGTGGAAAAAAGATAGTGTGGAATTTTGGAAAAAAAATTTTGATAGTTCTGATGTGGTAAATATGAAATTATTAATAATTCAGTTTCTAAATATTAAGACATAGGGAGTTTTGTTTTGGTTATTGAAAATGGAACTTTATTGGAATCGTAGAAACAACTGGAATAAACAGATAAGAATGTGGCTGAACCTGAGCCACATGTGAACCAATAACTGGTTTAGAGTATTGTTATAAATTTTTAGGATGAGTATAGAGGGATATGAATGTATTATCAAAGGAAAGTGTATCATTATATACATTTACAAAAACATATTCCACGCATATTTTGGGGTGATTCAAAACCAGCAAAGGAATTGGTGTTAGTGAATTGGATGAATCTAATATTCGATTTCCTAGAAACACTAGCTGATCTAAAAACCAATTTAGCAATGTATAGGATCAATGATATTTCACACTAGAGTCGGGATTTTACCATCTAGGCTAGATTAGACCAAGGAATTGCATGACTGGATTTTGAATAATTTTCTAACAAAAAATTATATCATCATATGTCCAGGACTGAAAAAATGATACTTTTTTATCATGATTAAGAGAACCTCTTAGTGAAAGATAACGTGGCTAAATTTAAGAATTCAGTCTGCTTTGAAGCTGAATTTTCTGTTAGTCAATCCTTAAAGGTAGAGATAATTTTAGTGGAGTTTGAGATAAGTGATTCACTCAAATATTGATGTGCTTTATATAATGGATTATACAGAGATGGTCAATCGAGGAACTGTGGATGATAGGAGAATCTTGAGAACTATGATTAGAGGAAGCATTTTGATACCTATAGAAAATAGCGGGATCTCTAATGATGGGAATAAGAAGAAGAGGGAAACCTATTTCCAAGGTAGTGGGATAACTCAAGATCATATAGCTAAATCAGTGAATCTTTCTCCAAAGCCCAAGAGTAATGATGGATTTTTTCAATGTGGTTCATTGGACCACATGAAGAGAGATTGTACAACACCACCTAGACCACTCCAAAACTGCAACAAGATGTGGAATATTTAGTGCTATTGTTGTAGTGCCAAAATGTTGGGTGTTCAGGACACTTCTTATGTTTCAAATACATCATATGTTTCGATGGGATGGTGATAGTATAATACCTATTTTCAAGAGAACTGAGGAAGCCATTATGATTCCATGAATCCCATGGATCCTTTGTAGGGGAAATCCCAACAAGGAAATAAATAACAAAGTGCAGTGAGTAAGCAGTTATATGGAGCTACACATGTAATTATGGATGATCAATATGGACTATCAATGGTTAGAGGAATGATTATTTTTTATTATACCCTTATGCAATCTTAGATTGATATAGGGGCATCCCACTAATTTATTGTATCCCATGTTGTTGAATTACTAGGTTTTCATGTTGATATATAGGTTTTCTGTTTTGAAACATCAAACTCATCCCGATCAAAAAGAATTTTGAGCCTTTATGTGTAAATAATGTTCTATAATCACTGGTGGAGTAAAGTTGATATGAGATTTATTTGTACATTAGATGGATGTCTATGACATAATCCATGGTATGGATTGGTTGACTATATTTAAATCTTGAATCGATTGTTTTATTTGAACAGTTAGTTATAAGACTAATTATGTTATCATGAATCTATTTATAGGATATTTGAATAAAAATGAAATCGCAACGGGCATGTTGGAACCATTAGTTAGAATCATCTCATACCAGTTGGCAGTATTGACCTTTTTATCAGTGGAAAAGATCGAGAATAGTGGTTTTCCATCAGTTATTGATCTATTTCAGGATGTTTTTCCTAAAAATATATTTTTGTTTCCACCCACTAGAGAAGTGGATTTTACAATATAACTCCTTACGGGAAGAATTCCAATTTCCCTTCCATCTTACCAGATAACTCTAACCGAAATAAGGGAATTTAATTTTCAGTAGGACGAGTTGGAAAAGCAAAGGGTCCATTCAGTCTAACACGCCTCAATGGGCAGCACCAGTCTTTTTTTCAAAAAGGTGGATGGAAATATCTGGTTATGTGTTGATTATTGTAATCTAAACCATGTTATGATAAAGAAACAGTGTTCAGTTCCATTTATTGATAATCTAATCAATCAATTGAGGGGAGATCAGTGGCTCTCCAAAACTGACATGCATTCAGGATATCACTAATTTCATATTCGAAAAGTGGATATACCAAACATATCTTTTAGGAGTATAAATGGACATTACTAGTATTTTGTTATGCATTTTGGTGTTACACCCCAGTATTCCACAATACGCTTCCTTTTTAAATAATTAAATAGCGGCAATTACACAATACCAAGTTCAAGCGCACCACGACCTATCAAACTAGCCATTTAGAAAGTGGTTATGAATATTATTAACCACAATTTTAACTTAATATATCCCATATAATTTTAAAAATCATTTTTTTTGTTTCTTATTCATAATATAAGGACAAATTCAATTTTTCAGATAAAGGATGTATTTTTCAAAAAAATGTGTTTTTTCCACCTTTTAATGGAGAACCAATTTTAAATCCAATATTTGAAACTAATATATATTAAATTTTATGAAATTAAATTATTATTTATGATAGGGGCATAAATATTTAGTTTGGAGAAATTTTGGTTACTTTTCTCATATCTTTCATGTTTCTATGAATAGTGAAAAATACTACATTTTAATTGAAAACACCTTTTTTAATCGAAATAAATTATAGTGTTAAATTATACATTTTAGTGGTCTTAAAGTTCAATTTGATTATATTTTTATCATTTAATATAGTCTAGTTCATCATATGTAATTTTAAATTTAAATTTAATATAAACACGTGTCAATCTTTTAATAGTTTTTAATTCTTAAAAACCTATTTTCTAGTTTTGACAACGGGATTAATTTGAAAATAATATTTACAAACTCTGTGTTTTGTATTTGGAAAAATCAATTCCATATTTGGAATAAGAAGGTCCAAATTTTCTTAAAATGGTACCTTTTATTTTTTGACATTATGAATAGTAACTTCAATAATTATTTTTATTTACCATGGTTAAAGGGTATATTAGGTAAATAAGGGTAAAAAATAATATTATAATAATATTAAACTACACAAACAAATATCTTAATCCTATTTTATTATATATATATCACCATTTTAGTCCTTATGATTATTTTAGGTCTTCATTGGTCCACATGGGTGTGATAATGACATGTTATAAGAATTAATTTAAAATGATGATAATTATAACATAAACATATATCTTTTACTAACTCAAATTAATATAGGGTTATATAAATGATATCTAGGTATATAAATATTAGTTATAAATATAAAAATATTTTCTACATCATGGTGTTTTATTTATAGTTTTTATACATTAGATAAATATTTTATTTATAACACAATTATGATGTAGTGATTACCTCATTAATGAAAGATTCAGATAAAAGAATTTATAAATATTACAATAAATGTAATTTGAAAATTTTGATTCCATCAATGAATTTTATGGATTAAATTGAAATATTAAATATGATTTAATTCCATTTTAGAAGGAATAAAATTTTTATGACTTTAAAAAAATAAATTACTAGATATTGTTAAAATTTACATAAATGAGTTTTTAAAACAAATACTATTTTCTTAAAGGTTATAAAAATAATAAAAATATAAAGATCAGCCAAATAAATTTTTTAGTGCTATTTTTTTATAAATTATCCACTTTAGGTTATCTTGTAATTTTATTGTAAATATATTAACCATATAGTATAAAAAAACAAGAGAACATGGTAAGAGTTAACTTATTTTTGAAAGGGTTAAATCTAAAATATATGGTTAATTATATGTACTAATCATGTATAAATCCAATTGGTTGAGAGGAACTAGACCCATACACATCTTATCCTCTAAATAAATCAATTTTAAGCTACTAGAAACCGAAAAAAATTATAATAAATTAATATTTAAATATTTTTCATAAAGTGCCCCTCACCTCTCTTATAAAAAGGAACCTCCCTTTCTCTTAATCTCACACCTATAAAACCTTTTGGTTCGGCCAAAAACTACCCATTTCTCCTCCCAACCTACATGAATTCATACTAGAGGCATAAAATTGGGAATATAGACATCTTAAGGATCCCTTCTTTTCAAATCCAAAGGAAACTCATGAAGAAGAGGTAATCGTTTTATTCTTTTTTTAAAGTTATTTTTTTCTTATATTTCTTCCGTAATTATTGTTTCCATAACAAAGTAATAAATAAAATATCATCCATATAAAGATATTTTAATATAATCATGGGAAAAATATATTCATCATTTTACCCATCCTACAAATAATAATATCACCATGCATGCGTACATACGGCTTACCATCTCCACGTCGTGGTGTAGTTTTTTATTCCGCATTACATTATTTGGATTGGTATAATGATGATTATAATAGACATAAATAATGAATATGAAATGATTATTATTATTTATAATTAATATAAAAAACCAGTTTCATATCATTTAATCATTAATGGAATGATATTATCGCTCGTGTGTATGTACAGCCAACCGTCTCCGCGATGCGATGAGATTCATTCTCCACTTTAACCATCCATAGATGATTATAAATATATATATTATTCATAGTTAAGAAATATATTATATAATAATTCTACTAGAATGATATATATATATATATATATGTACAAATATGTCATTCCCTTCAATTCAATGTGATAAGAAAATGAAAACAGCATTCATACGTACATACGACCTACAGTCTCCATGAATGATGTCTTCAATTATATATATTTTTTTATAAATATATATGATATATAAATCATATTATACATTTTGAAAGTAATTATATCATGATCTATGTAATATGATCAGTAATAAAAAGTCAAAACACATACAATAAACAAAGCGATATTACCCGAAATGTTGCATTAACTTGGAATTATTAATAAATGGGTAATATAAAGTCATAAAAGAGTCATATATGGTATAATAAATATTATAATTATTCTGATATAAGTTAATAATATGCTTAAAAACATTATACATGGTTTTCAAACAGGTACAGTGAGCATCAGAACTAAAGTAAGGGTTTATTCCTCAATATCATTATTATCTCAGATTGTTTATGGGAAAGTATTTCAAGGGGCATATTTATCATCCATGTCCATGTTTCATAAAAATATTTTCAAAATGAATCATTTACGTTTTTATGGATTTTTCTATTTAACTATATAATATTTTTAAATTTTTTAAATATTTGTTTTTCTAATTCTATTTAATTAATGTCCATGTTTTCAAAATGATTTTAAGGATTTATTTATATGGACATAATTGATTTAAAATGGTTATTCCTTTCAAACATTTCAAGGTGGTATGGGATAAATTTATTCCAAAACACCTTTTTAATTATTTGCTTTATAAATTTTTTGACTTTTAAATTATTTCATGAAAAAGCTATATTTCTCCAAATGAGTTTTACTGATCATTTTCAACTATGTCAACATCCTTTACAGAATATTATTCTCGATTGAGGTTGGTTTATTGTAATAAAATCTTCCATATTTTATTGAATTATTTATGATATGTTTGATAGTGTAAGTTCAATTTTGATACCATTCATGGTTTCCAGTTAAGGTATTAACATTTCATATTTTTGTTTTAATACAAATTTTTATGTTATGTTTCAACATTTTCATATGAGGAATGCATTGAACTTAATAAGTGACAGGTGAGGCCCGCTATATCCCCTCAGTGAATCAATAGGTCTAATGAAACAAACTAGTGTCTTGGCACAATGACTGGACAGAATATTTGTGAATGGTCTTGGCACAAGGCCTTGATGTATTAGTTATTATGTCCGACCTAATGCATTTACTCATTATAAAATTAGTCAATACATGTGATTATTCTACTAGTAGAATATCCATGTTCATGTTTATGTGGTAATTTTTTATTTATTTTTTTCATATTATGTTCACGTTTTTGTTTAAAAGGCTTCAGTTTTTATTATACATCTTTCCATAAATGTTTTTAGCTTCTGCTGAATTATTTACTCATACAGTGCATCTGAGCTCGCCCCTTTTTAGGTTTTATTTTACCAGGATGACACAGAGTTTATTATTATTGACTTGAAGGATTAAACTAGGGGAATAATGGAATTCTCAAAGGATTATCTATGTTGTATTTTATGTTATAAATACTAATTTAATGTTCATATATGTAATCTATTTTTCAAGATTTCTAAAATGATTGGTCCTTGGAGACATGATTCCTTGTAATAATTAAAATGTATTAAAATAATTCATGGTCTTTGGGATTTTGGGTTCATGGCGTTATAGTTGGTATCATAGGAAGTTTAGAAACAAACATGTAAATAGATTTTGAAAACTTAAATTTTTGATCATAGCCCTAAGATTGATATTGAGGATAAGTATAGAAGAAACCCAATGAAATTTGGTAAAGTAATGATTACATGGATATTCCAAGCAGTACAGTCCTTTCGAGATATGAAATATGGACATGGTTCTGGAACAGATTTCCCTTGGGATGAAAACTCTAATAAGGTGCTCTGGGCATGCCTTAGGGTAACATGGTACATGACAACAAGCATTACAGCACACCTGGTTTGACACTCCAGGTCGATATGCTTAGTATGATTCATATTTGATTCAAAAACTATTATGATGGTTTTATGAGTAAATGCATCCTCAAAAAAACCATATATATGATTATGGATTAGATATGCATACTTTTTTTAATTTATGTTAAGTATTTTACTATTTTGAAAATAGTAATTAGGATTCATAACCTAACCTAGTGTATACCAGTGATTAGAAATAGATCCTAGTGTATGGAATGGAAATCATATCAATGCACACAATCCATTTAGGGATTTACATCCTATGGAAGATAATGATCGGGGACATGGTGACACAACAGGTACTGAATAGATTATAACCATACTAGGAAAGCTGACTCAGGTAATGGATAATAAAAATACCTGTATCAAGAAGATTAATCCAAAACACAAAGGATCAATTTTATACTTCTTCATGAGACAACAACCTCCAAGATTCAATAAGACTACAAATCCATTTGTGGCTGAGAAATGGACAAGTTCCTTAGTGAAAATATTTCATTCATTGGGAAGTAATGAAAGGGAAACAGTTTTCATGACAGTTTATCATCTCTCAAGAGATGCAGATAAATGGTGGACATTAATTAAAAAACTAAAAGAAGATGAAGAAGTATAAAATATAGAAAATATGGTGTTAAATTTTTTTCCCTAGAGTAATATATTCCTCATGAATAGTGAGATGATATGGAAAGAAAAATTTCTGAGCATAAGGAAAAAAGAGGATAAGAATGTTCCAATGTATGAGGTTAACTTCACAATGTTAGAAAGGTATTATAAAAACTACATATGTAACCCATTAAGTAAGATTTATCAATTCTTTTTTGGGTTAAAACCTACTCTCTGACGGGAAATGGTCTCACAATATTTTTGATCGTACGAAGATATTGTATTGTGTTCTATCAAGATGGAAAATGAATTCTATAAGTCTTATGAAATTAAATTAAAGTAAGAGAATAAGATAAAGTTGGATCAATAGATAGATAAAGGGGAAAAGAGAAATAATTATTTCCCCTTATGTGTTAATTGTGAGAAGGAACACCTTGGTACTTTCCTAAAAGGAATGGGAGTTAGTTTAAAATATGGAGAAAAATGTTAGTAGGATCGTGATTGTAAGGTAAAGAAAGAAGCTATACAGTGTTATAATTGTACAGATATAGGAAATTATGCAATCCATTGTATGAATTTTCAATGGAATATAGCATATAAGAAGAAAATGGATCAATTTCAATCTTATGTTGTTACTACGATCAAAGTGGAATAATTAATGTGTTTGTATTTTTTTCATTCAAGAATTATATTCCATATATAAGAATAATGTGATATATATATATATGGATTGTACTGTAGTACTTTTTTTCATTAAGGTTTTAATATAATTAAGGTAATCATATATTAATTATGTAACAATTATAGAAACATTACATTGTTTGGGTAATCTGATGTTATGATTGATTTTGGAAATGTATATACCTTTTAGAGAGATTTTGGACAGTAATATTTTGGATAACTTTAAATGTTGGAATGGATTAAGTTGAACTTATTATATTATTTTTTAAGGTTAAAATTTTTCATACAATTATTTTTGGAATGTTATAATACTATAGTTTTAGAAAAAGGACAACCTGCAGGTCGGGTGATAACACATCGCGTCAGACAAGGATGTAGGAATCGAACCCACAACCAAAGTGCGATAAGGATTTATCAACTATTATTTTCCAACAAGAATTACCTGGTTATTATAAGATAGTTTTCTTTATTAAAATGGTATAATTTTATATTTTTAACCTTATAAGATTAAGATAAAAAGAATATTTTTTTTAATTTTTTTATCTATTGTAGAGAAAGATGATTTTGTGATAGAAATTAGTTAATAGATGAATCATTACATATAAATGATGTTTAATTCCTTGTGTTCTTATACTATGAATTAATTCTTCAAATCGAGTTAAAATATCATAAATGTTTTCCAATTACTTTTTCTTCAATGAATCAAATGGTCTATTGGGTCATCATAGATTTATGGATTTTAGGTTGTAATATTTATCCTAATAATATTCTCTATCACTCTCCATCAGAACATGGTGGTTAGTTTTCTCTTCCATATCCATTTTTTCTTACATGTAACCCTAATTTGTATTATTTCCAATAACCATCATATATTCCTTTCTTTATTTTAAAATAGAGGCCACATTAATCTATTTTTCGATGTGGGATTTAAAATATGATATTTTTAAATGTCAAACCCCTAGTTTTAAATCCTGAGTCTAAATTGAGAGGATACAATTTATTTAAGGAGGGGATAATTAAACACTTCAAGCATCCACATTACTATTTCTTTTTAAATAATTCAATAGCATGTGATGTACGCAACACTGAGTTCAAGTGCACCATGACCTATCAAACAAGCCTTTTAAAGAAGAGGTTATGAATAGTATTAACCATATTTTGTATTTTATATATCCCATATAATTTTAACATGCATATTTTGTGTTTATTAGACATAATATATGATAAAATTTAATTTTTCGGTTATAAGAAGTGTTTTTAAAAAAATGCAGTTTTTCTTCCTTTAAATGGAAAACCCTCTTCAAATCCAAAATTTGAAAATGTTTAATATTTAACTTGAAAAAAATTATATTATTATTTATAATAGGGAAATAAAAATTTAGTTAGGATAAATTTCGGTAATTTTGGATAACATGAATATTTTGATGAATAAGGAAAATACTAAATTTTAATTGAAAACACCTTTTTTAATCGAAATAATTTATAGTGTTAAATAATAGATATTAGTGGTCTTAAAGTATAATTATATTATATTTTTATTATTTAATATATTATATTCTATTGTATGTAATTTTAAATTTAAATTGAACATAAAAAAATTCCAATCTTTTGATTAATTTATTTCTTAGAAACCCATTTGTAGTTTTGACAACAGGAATTAATTTTAAATTAATTTCTACCAAATCTATGTTTTGAATTCTGAAAAATGGATTCAATATTTGGAATAAAAATTACCAAATTGTGTAAATAGGTACTTTTTATTTGTTGACATTTTGAATAGTAACTTCAGTAATTATTTTTATTTACCTTGGTTAAAGGGTAAATTAGGTAAATAAGGGTAAAAATAATATTATAATAGTATTAAACAACACTAAAACATGTACTAATCCTATTGGTTGAGATATTTCTGACCATTTTAATCCATCTTATTATTTTTTATCCTCATGGTACCACTTGGTTGTGATAATGACATGTTATAAGAATTAATTTAAAATAAAGATAATTATGACATAACATATATCTTTTACTAAATGGGTTTTAATATAGGATTATATAACCGATCCCTATGTCTATAAGTAGTAATTAGAAAGAAAAGAATATTTCCTAAATCCTGGTATTTTATTTATAATTTTTATAAAATAGATAAATATATTAATTTTTGACACAATTATGGTGGAGTGATTACCACATTAATGAAAGATTCAAATAAATGAATTTAAAAATATTAAAATAAATGTAATTTGAACATTATGATTCCATACACAAATATTTTGGATTCCATTGACATATTATGGATGATTTAATTCATTTTTTAGAAGTAATCAAGTATTTGTGAATTAAAAAAATCAATTACTAAATAGTGTCAAAATTAACATAAATGAGTTTTTAAAATAATTATTATTTTATTAAATAATATTAAAATTATAAAATCTTAATTTTGGCCAAATAAAATGGATAGTGGTAAAAATGTCATAAATTATCCACTTTACATTGTCTTGGAATTTTATAGTAAATATATTAAACATGTAGTATAAAAATTCAAGAGGACATAGTAAGAGTTAACTTATTTTACAATGGGTTAAATTGAAAAGATAAGATTAATTTTATGGTAGAAAATCTCTAAAACCTATTGGATGAGAGGAATTCAACCCATACTAATCTTATACCATAAATAAATCAATTTGGATCAATTTTAAACCGAAAATTAATTTATAATAAATTATTATTTCAATATTTTCCCTAAAGTTCCCCTCACCTCTCTTATAAAAGGGAACCTCACATTCTCTTTAACTCACTCCTCTAAAGCCTTTTTGTTCAGAAACAACCTAATAATTTCACTTCCCAACCTCCCTAAATTCATTCTATAGGCCTAACTTTGTGCATATAACCATCCTAAGAAGCCCTTTTTTCTCAAATCAATAGGAAACACCTGAATAAGAGGTAATCCTATAATTCCATCTTTCAAAGTTCTTTTCTTCTACTACTTATTATTTATATATTGTTTCCATAAATAAGTAATAAATACAGTATCAAACATATACTTAGATGTTAATATAATCATGGGAAAACTATATTCGTCATTTTATCCATCCTACAAATAATAATATCACCATGAGTGCATACGTACGGATTAACGTCACCACACCGTGGGGTAATTTTTTATTCCAGAATACTTTATTTGGATAGGTAAAATTATGAGTATAGTAGACATAGAAAATGAATGTGAAATGATTATTATTCTTTATAGTTAATATAACATCCATTTATATATCATTTAATCATTAAATTAATGATATCATCGCTCGTGCGTTCGTACGGCCTACCATCTCCACAACACGATGAGATTCCTTATCCACATTAACCATCCACGAAAGATTATAAATTTATATATATAATTCATAATTATGAAAAAGGTTACATAATATTTCTATTGTAATTATATATATTTATATATACATATATTTCATTCACATCCATTCAATACGATAAGAAAACGGAAACAACGTACATGCGTACGTATGGCCTACCGTCTATATAAATGGTGTGTTAAATTATATATATATATATATTATAAATTTATATTATGAATACATATGATATATAAATCATATTAAACATTATTTATGTAAGTAAATAATTACATATGTAATATTATCGATAATAACAAGTCAAAACACATACCATAAACAATGTGATACTACCCAAAATGATGCATTAACCTGAAATTTTTAATAAATGGGTAATATAAATCCATAAAAGAATCATATATGATATCATAAATATTATTATGATTCTGATATAAGTTAATAATATGTTTAAAAACATTATAAAGGAGTTTTAGAAACATATAGAGAGTATGAGACCTAAGGAAAGGGTTAATTCCTCAATCTCATTAGTATATGATATTGTTTCTGTATAAGTATTTTTTGGGACATATTTATCATCCATGTCCATTTTTCATAAAAATGTTTCAAAATGAATCCTTTATGGTTTTATGTAAGTGTATATTTAATTATATCATCATTTTAAATGTTTTAAAGATTTATTTTTATAAATCTATTTAATTAATGTCCTTGTATTCAAAATTATTTTAAGGATTTATTTATATAGACATGATTTCTTTAAAATGATAATTAATTTCAAATGTTTCAATGTGATATGGGAAGCTTTTATTCAAAAAATATTAAATGTATTACTTTATAAATTGTGTGACTTTTAAATAATTTAATGAAAAAGGGATATTTCTCTTAAAGAGTTTTACTAATCATTCTCAACTATGTCAACATCCTTTACTTGATATTATTCTTGATTGATGTTGATTTATTGTAATAAAATGTTCAATATAGTTTTGAATGAGTTATGATATGTTTGAATATGTATTTGTTATTTTTATACCATTCATGGTTTATGGTTAAGGTATTAACATTTCGTATGCCAGTTTTAATATCAATGTTTATGTTATGTTTCAAACATTTCATATAAGTAATGAATTGAACATATTAAGTGATGGGAGGGGCTTGCTATAGCCCTTAGGTGCATACGTAGGTCTAATGAGACAATCTAGTGTCTTTTCAATAGGCAATGACATAATATTTGGGAATGGTCTCGGCACAAGGCCTTGACATGGTAGTTATTATTTTCAAAATAATGCATTACCTCGTTATGAAATTACTTATTACATGTGATTATTCGACTTGTGGAATACCCAAATTCATGTTTATATAGTAATTTTTGATTTTTTTTCCATAATATGTTCACGTTTATGTATAATGGACTAATTTTTTTTATTATAAATCTTTCCTTAAAATATTATAGCTCCGCTAAATTATTTACCCTTACTGAGCATATAAGCTCACCAATTTTTATGTTTTATTTTCCCAGGATGCCAAGAAGTGTATTCTGATTGAAATTAAAGATTAAACTAGGTAAATAATTTAATTCTCAAAGGATTATCTATACTTTATTTTTTATATAAATTTTAATATAATGTTCCTATTTGTAATATATTTTCTAAGATTGCTAAACTGATCAGTCCTTCAGGACATGATTCTTTGTAATCATGCCAATGTTTTACAATAATTCACTAGCTCCAGGATTCTGCGGTTAGGGAATCACATTTTTCTTAATAATGAACTAGTGGTCTTTCGAAAATTGATGAATTAGATATTTTATAGATATCTGGATTCTTTTTTGGTGTTCTTTATGGATGATATATTGGTGTATTCATGGACACTGAATGAGGATGAGAAACACATCGAGATAACATTTTAAATCATGTAGGATCATCATTTTTATTATAAACTATAAATGTTTTATTGTTTGATACAAGAGGTATTTTTCCTTTTCCATGTTATCTCTAAAACATGCATTTTTTGGATCTAGAAAATATTGTGGCTATTATCTCTTGGAAACCCCCAAATAATTTCTTCAATATACTTATTTTCCTTGGATTTATGGTTATTATGAATGCGTTATTCATTATATTTAGGACTAGATTCACCTATGACATATTTTATAAGTAAAAATCTTCCATTCCAATTGGATGATGAATTTTAGAAGTCTTTTTTAGATATTAAATTTCCACTTACATTAGCGCCAATCTTGATTATTCAAAAATCTAGACAAGTGTATGTGGTGTATTGGGATGCTCTTGGATCTCATGTGGGATGTGTTCTCATGATAGTAGATCATGTGGTTGCTTATGGATCATGTAATTTTTCATTACATGAGAATAACTACCCAACAAGTGATTTGGAGTTAGTTGTTTTCATCTATAATTTATATACCTAGCGTCGTTACCTCTTTGGTGATAAATTTACTAATATTACAGATCATAAGAGATTGAAACATATTTTCTCACAACGGTATTCGAACCAGATTTAGAGAATATGGATGTATTATCTCCAAATATTAAACATTAACATGATGTATAAACCATATAAAGTCAATTCAGTGGTAGATTAATTGTCCAGAAGGTTATATGTTCAATTGGAAAAGTAGGATTCACATCAGCGGCATTTGTTTTCAGTAATAGTCGACACACACTTGGATTTTTAGGACCTAGGTAGTGAATTTATTTTCTTTATATTTTATTTTGTTCTTGATTTTGTGGATATAGTTAATAATTCATAGAAATATGATTTAGAATGTGTTGTTATTAGGTCCAAACATAATGGTGGGGAGAACATTGAGGGATGTAAGATGGATAAAACATCTGTTTTTTAGTTTTGAAATAAGATATTTATACATTTGGATTTTCTATAAGAACATATTCATGAATACCACTCTTAAATATAGTCAATTCATCTTTAAATACAGAAGATATATAAGGTTCCAAAAGCACATTTTTCTTTGTTCATTATGAAATGAGAGGTCATGGAGTTTATGTCATGATTCCTTAACTATCATAAAGTTAATGAAAAGAATCAGTGACTATCAGGTATTTGTAGTCTTTAAATATTTTTGTTTTGGAAATGGGAGTACTTATATAGATTTTTTGACACATAACCCATGAATTCTTCGAAAACATGATTCCATATGGGTGGTAGTGGATCTGCTCATGAAGTATTCCCATTTCATTCTTATTCATGAAACTAAAACGGTGGAGGAATTGTCTAAAATATATATACAAGAAGAGGTAAAGGGGAATGGTGTACCAGTTTTGATAGTATCAGATAGAGATATTAGTTTTATGTTTGATATCTATAAATACTTATAGAATTTCTATGGTACTCGGTTGAAAATGAGTATAGATTATCATCCTCAAATGGATGGGAAATATGAAATGATGACAAAAACATTGGAAGACATGTTTCAAGACTGTGTAATGGATTTTAGTGTCTCTTAGGAGGATCAGATACTGTCTGTGGAGTTCTCATATAAAAATAGTTATCAAGAATTGAAACATATGGCTCCTTTTGAAGAATTTTATGGGTTCCCTTTTTCTTTATCAGCTTTGTTGGGTGGAAATATGTGATAGATAATTGGTTTGGCTGATCCTTGTCCATGAGAAAATAGATAAGATTTAGTTAATAAAAAAATGGATTTGGATAAGAGTCTTCAGAAATTTTATGTAGATCATCATTGGAGATTATTGTATTTCTAGTTGATTTATCATGTGTTCTTGATGATATCTTCAAGGATTTGGAATCACCATTTTTGAATGTATGGAAACATATCTCCACAAAACCTAGAACCTGTTGAGATACTTGAATTTGTTGTTGGGGTGGAATATAGGATGGATTTCCCACCACGGTCTAGTGTAGTGAATAATGTTTTTCACGTATCTCGGTTGAAAAAGATCCATCTTGATCCTAACCATTTTATTTGATGGGATCACATTGAACATTAGTATATTTATTTATTTTTTCATATGCAAGTATAATTTATAGATAGGAAATATAATGTATTGCATGGAAAAATAATCATCCTAGTTCATGTTTTGTGGAAAAATTATCAGATTTTGGATGAAACTTTAGAACAGGAGAACAAATGGTCGAGCAATAGCCCAAAATATTTCAAGGAAATATTTGTTTTCTTATTTTTGATTATTGAAATACTAATGGTGTGTAGAATTTATCACCATCAATTTTATATAGTTAACCATTTTTTATTTATTTTAATTATTTATTGTTATTGGATGAATTTTGGGGGGATTTAGAGGACTTTTGAAGTGTTTTGGGGTATTTTTATAGAGTTTCACAGTTATATTATGGTTAGTAGAAACTATCCATCTCATAATAGAAACATACAGTGTAAAATATAGGCTACTGGGTAGGGACATGATTAGGTTCACAATTGTTCCAAACCATATGGCCACTGAGTAGTAACTGTGATTTTTTGAACAGAGGGAAAATATGGTTTCATCATGGTTTGTCTAAATATGTTATTCAACCATGTGATGGTGTAGGGAGGTAGTGTTTTGTGTAGATTTGGTACATGACATTCCTAACCGTGTTACCCAAAATTTAATGATTAATATTTAGATCCTAAATGAGTGGATCTCACATGGATTTACTCATAAAACTATTTCTCACTTATTTTTTCCCTAACTCAGTTTTCACTCCTACTAAAGGTTTTGGGGAACCTACCCTTAGTTCCGAGAGATATATATTGTTATATCATGTTACAATAAAGGTAAATTTTTTTAATAAGTCTCGTTTATTTCTATTTTTTGTTAGTTCTATACTTCATACCTCTCTTGGATTCACAGATTTTGTTCATAACGGATATATATATGGTTTTCTATTCCAATAAATGTTGATATGTGGTTTAGTTGATGTTTGGGAACAACATTTAAGGTGAGTTATTGACAATTCAATACGGTTTTTCTTAATAATCTATCTCATTCTTCATGTTTGTTATAGTTTTTATTGTCGATGGATTCACTCTAAACTCATATTAATAAAACATGTTCTCCTGGATTCCAATTGTTTGAGTTTATTAGATTTAATTGAGAAATTTATGTGAAAATCATGGTAGAAATTCTCTTTAGTGATGGTTTGGAAAATTGTGGAAATTGGTTGTTGTGAAAAGTGATTTGTTTCATGATTTTAAAATGATTTTTTAAAATATCATGTGTTTTTTATTCATGGAAATGGTTTTAAAGAATGGACTTCCATAAAATAACTACTTTATTTATATTGAATGTAATGATTTTTTTGGCATGAAATTTTTTTACGTGGTTGGAATGTGTTCATTTTCATTTACATGGCCCTATGGAGGGGGAAAGTGCCATTGGATAACTAGAATATGGTTACCTAATTATGAATTGGTAGATTTAATAGAGACCAATCTTGAGTATGGAAGCTTCACTTGGGAATGCTTTTGGGGTTTTTTGGAATTTTGGAACCATGTAAAGGGGTATGTCAAATGGAATTGGGAAATGGTTTGAATAATTTTTTGGTTATTTCTATGAAAATTATTTTGTTGATAAAATGTTTGGATTTGATATAAATAGTTTAAATGTTTTAAATGGTATTATATAAATTCTTTTATATAAATGTTCTAAAATTTTCTATCCTATTTGTGTGAGTAGGGAATTATTTTTGGGGAAACATACTGAGTTTCATTGGTCACCCCCATCATTATCACTTTGGTACATTTTTAGATATTTTTTATCAAGACACAGATAAAGGAAAAGTATCTCAGTTAATTACTGATTATTCATGATTCATTAAGAATGTATGGTGGGGTTAGATTTTGGATCATGTTGGGATATGTGGAGGTGGTTACATTGGAGTATTTGAGTTTGGTTATTTTGTGTTCCTCTTTGTTTTCTAATTATAGTTTGGTTTCTTCTGGGTACTATGATACATTTCAAGTTTCTAGTTGAATTTGATTATCAGTTGTTATACATTAAGTTATATTATATTTTTATCATGTATCATATAGTTGTTTTGGTTATGGCATGATTGGTTGTGGTTTTTTTTCAAAATAAATGTCGTCTCCCAATTTTATTTAATCTCGTGGCATTTATTTCCATCGTTTGGTGGCTTGGGGATGTCACTTAAGGCCAAGTATCAATTTCACCTTAACTCAAGACAATGAGTGATGGGATGCTTCATGGAACCCCGATCAGACATAAGGTGTTCCATAACTGACTGAATAAGCAGTTTTAATGGTCATCACCATTTAAAAACAGTTTTCAGGGGGTTAAAAACAAGTGAACGACCTCCAAATGAAGTCAAAAAATAGAATTATAACCATACAATGTTTTATAAAATTGTAAAGCATAATGAATGTTAATACAAGGAACCATTTTCCAAGGATGATGAAAAACAAATTATAATTGTTTTTAAAAAAATGTGTTTAATGGTTATATCTATTGAAAAACATCAGATTTATATGAAATCATAGGAAAGAAATATTTTTTTCTGAAAAGGAAGAGTATAGGAAACAATAATCAGACTTGAGGACTTCTTGAAACAACTAAATAAGTAGTTTTAAAAGGTTTTATTCCCTTCAATAACATGAATCAAGGGTTCAGAACCAACCAAATTCCATTTTAATACAATTAATTCAAAAAATGAACTATATAGTGATTTTATAAATAGTATTTTAGAGTGAAAATCTATCCAATTTTCCATTTCCCTAGATTACCGGAAAATTACTTTTATTATTTTAAAACAAAAAAATGTGAATTTAGTGATAAAATACCATGAAAATGACCTCAGAATTAGAGGAAATCATAGGTCAACAATATTTTTATAATTATTTGTTTATGATTGGGATAAAGATCAATTGGACATAAATATTCCCCAAACAACTAGATAAAAAAATTTAGTGGTCTGATGCCATTTAAAAACATACTTTGTGGGGTGAAAACCAACCTTATGATCTATGAATTCCATAAAGTCAACTGATAAAAACATTACAGTGATTCTTGAGATTATGGAGTATACATAACATCAATATGATATTTTTTTTCTATGGATGATCGGAAACACATTTTCAATGTTTTAAAACACCTGAACATGTATTTAATGGTCATATCCATAGAAAAAATCTCATAATGGATTGAAATTATAGGAAAATCATTTTTATATTATTTTTTATGTGCATGAGTAGATGTAACTTCAATTAGACATCTACACTACTCAGAATGACTAAATAAGTAGTTTTTAATGGTTTGTCACCCTTTAAAAACATACACCATTGGGTCAAAACCAAATAGAAAAAATCTTAATTCTATGAAATAATATGATAAAAAATATAAAACTATTTTTGAAATGGTGGAGTAGAAAAAAAATCAATCTATGTTTCTCTTTTCCTGAGATGATAGAAAACACACTTTTATTATTTCGAAACACCAAAATGTGTATTTTACGGTTAGATCCAAAATAAACAAACTTATAATGATGTGAATTAAAACCATATTTTTAATATTTTTTTTGTTTATGAGTATACTATAAATCAATTAGACATGTTGTTTTCCATGAATGATCAAATATGAAATTTTCAATTAAAAAATGATCATAAACTATTATTATATTCAAAATCAAATGGCCTAAAACATTTTTACTCAGTTTTCATTTAAATAATAAATTTCATTTAAAATATTATATTGTTGTGATTTTTTACATAAATAATTATTTTTCATTTTTTTTTTCAAATATCGGTTTTTAGATGATGGGCACATGGTTTGGAAGATGATAGGAAAAGGTTATTTATGAGATTTTGATTTTACATATCATGGAGATATTTATTTAATATTTGAATTATTGTAGTTTTCTGGTTTTTTAATTATAATTTTTTTAAAACTTTTTTAACTATATCAGCTATCATTTGGGTGTCGCTAAAGGATTCCCCTTATCTAGACTATAGTGAATGTCATTTAGAATTTATTATAGGTAAGACCATAGAACCATATACGGATCATCAACTAGTGGATCCTCTAGGGTACACCTATAGAGACTACAAGACGATGGATACTATAGGATACATCAGGTTGTTCGATAGGGAATACTAAATTTCAGTATTTATAGGCAATAATTATGAGAGAAAAGTGCCTCTGATTTGGTGGTCTTTGTGAAAAAACTAAGGGGCTATAGCAACACATCTTGGCAGTCACCAAATGAATTTTTTATAGTGGTTAGTATATCATAAACAAGAGATATTACATCTTCTATGATCACATAAACTATAATAGTACTCCACCATAGATCATATATATCAACATACAACTTACATGTGTAAGAGAGAGTGTTAGGAGTAATAGATAGCCATATGATACCTAAACAACCTAAATTTTGGGAATACACCTAGAACCCAAGAACAAATATGGGCATCAGTATACCCAATTTACTCTAGTGATGAGGCATAAAAAATAAAAGAATATATATATATATATACATATATCACACAACCATTATAGGAGAAGATACTTAACCCTAGAATCATTCTATAACCATCATCCCATAGGATATGCCAAATTCTGTTATATAGGACAGGGATATTAAGTCCTATGTAGACAAGAATGAAGTTCAGTATTCACGTATCATTAATTCTTTATCATCCATAAATCACATACTATTATTTCAAATCAATTCAAACATTAATACATTAATATTCTAAATCCTAGTTTCCTTCAACACTATTATTCATTCATGCATTCAATAATATTCAAGTATGTCATCACTATATTTAACAATCAATAACCATTCATGTTATTTTATTTCGAAAATTAATTAACCTTACATAATTATTGGAACTAAGAAATTACTATTCTTATATATAGGAAAAATAATCTCAAAGTGGATAATTAATAATTATCATTCACATCATAATCTGAATTATATATATCACGATAATAAAATGTTAATTAATTTTTAAACTCGTTAATATGTGTTAATGATTAATCAAATTACTAGAAACAAAAACTACACACTAACTACTAAAGCACATAATGTAATCACATAAATATCTCATTTTCATGTGGAAAATAATTACATATTATTTAAATTAGTTCCAGATTATTATCTTAATCAGGATAATCTCTTTTTTAAACCAAATGAAAACATAAGAATGATAAAATTAAATTTTCACATAATTTAATATTGATATGTTTTTGGATTCCATGTCTATTCATTGAATCTCAGCTATTTTTTATGATTTGATACGCTTGATGTGTTACACTACACACATTTATTGAAAGGGTGAAGATCATGAGACTTAGAAAACTTCAAGGAAACCATAAAAACCGAGTATCACCTAACACAGTATAATATCACAAGAAAGAATATTTAAATACCTCAATTTTATTTATAAAAATTTATTTTAATTTATAAAAACATATTACTAGCATGGATAATCAAATTTCATCACAACCCTCAAATTCAAAAACCCAGTGTGAAGGGAGTACTTCATGATTCATGAATTCATTTCCCACTTTTTTCAATTAACCATTTCTTTTTTTCTTTTTTTTCCTATGCTTAAAAGATCAATCATGGCATTTCCTTTTTTTAAAATCATGTTATTGAGTTAACATGAAAAGAAACCCTAATTGGTAACTGAAGATTAAAATCCCATATTTTACTTTATAATTATCCAATTTAAAATATTTAAATACAATTTATGTAATATTTATATAATAAGTTAACTTTTCAAAAAATAAAATTAAATACATGATATATATAAACATTATATGTAATATATATAAAATATGTAATATATATATATATATATATCTAACATGCATAATATAATTTAGATGATTTTTAATAAAATACATTGGTACAAGATACTTCTATTTTTAAATTATGAAATATGTAAAAAAAGAGGGGAAATCTTAATAAATTATAACTAATATTTAATATTTTTAATATATGTATAATTTTTCAAAACATGTGTCACATTTTGTTATCATTTGTAATATATGTTTGAGAGTTAAATTTTTTTAAACTAATTCACATGGAATATATTTCTTATGTTGGATCCAATGTTCACATGTAACATGTTAAATACATATGTAATTTATAACACTCAACCAAAATTTGAAAATCTGATTAAACCCAAAAATATTATAATTACCTAAAATTAAAATAAACATTCCCAACACTTTCTAAATAATAATAAAAATATTGGTAATCCCTCGAATCCTATTAAATGACAAAGGAAGGGTTCAAGAAAATATAGTCCCTTAAAACTATTATCAAAACATTCTAGCATTAATAAAACCATTATTTTCTTGTGTTGATCAATTTTTCACTTCTAAAGGTTACTATTATCATTATTTGTTTTTTATCATTGATAAAAATCATTAAATCTTGTTAAAATAAACATGAAATGTTAATTGATCCTCAATTTTGTTGATGATTTTTTGGAACCGGAATTTTTTTTTCTTATGTGGAATGGTTTTCACAAATTTACCCTCAAAAACCTAATTTATTCTATTCATAATTTGTTTATAAGGATTTTTCAACCAATCTTCAATGAGGTTTATCTATTTTTCATTCTTATTCCTGTATTCAACTATATATATGATCTAGAATCTCAATATAAATAAATATCTATAATTGTGTGTGTGTGTGTTATTATATAGACAATATATTTAATTTGATCCCAAAATTATTTTAGTTATTCTTCATATAAGTTTATTTACATATTTTTGTGTATATACATATACATATATATATGTATATACATATATATAAATGTGTGTGTTTCATCAGTATTTATATGTATAATTATCTTTATATGTTTGTGTGTCTGTGTATACTAAAATTAATATATTTATCAATAAATAAACACAAAAACACACACACACACACTCATATATAATAGTCATCATGGTAATTAAATTTATATGTATTTATTATATACTTCTTTTATCTATGTGTCATACTTTTCATGAATATTTAGTATTTTTATATTTTATACTATGAAAATTTTAATTTATATATATTCATACCTATATATATATAATTGTATATTTATATGTTTAAACACACAAACACACACAATTTTGTTTACACACAAATATTTTATTTACTTCCATTTCTATGTTTAGATATATTTCATAACATTATATTTGTTTGTACCAATTTTATTATATGTATATATTTTTTATTTACAAAAACCTCTGTCGTTAGAGGTTGATAAAATCATGAGGAATTTGAACCTCTCTATATTATGTTTATGTAGGTGAAAATGGTAATTTACCCTATGATATGATCTTAGTGAAATTTTATGAATACTCAATAGGTCACAGAATATGGTGTTTGCCTAAGGATAAGAGTTTAGTGGAAATCCAAGACATTGAAATTTTTTTGTACAATATTAATAATAAATAAATTAATTATTATTTTATTAACACATGTTCATTCAATGATATATTTTTAATGATGAAACATAATGATATTACAACTCTATTGTTATGTCTAAAATGGTGATTTTCCAAGAGGATGGATAATCTCAATGTGAACACCAGGGTCGAGGTTAGGTCCCTTTTTATATTGTCTTTATCATTATCTCCATTAAATATTTTTTACTTGTGACTTTTCATTACTCCCCTTGGGTTCATGTGTATGATGACCCCCCATGTGATTCATGCATCCAAGATAGAGAGAGGGAGATAAAGTTGATAGGGATCATAGTATCATGTTGTATTCGTAGATCCGATGTAAATCGATTATCTACCGGTGCGTTGAGCGGACTCAATAACAAAGCTTTAACATTTTTCAAAAAAAATCCATATTATCATTTACAGACATATATCCCAATAATATTTTTCATTTTAATTTTTTATGACTTAAAAATTTTGCTCTAGGTTCCATGAGATCACCTGTGGGATAATCTGGGGAGAAATTTGTGTTTCAAGGTGATCAAATCTATCTTCTATTTAGGAAAGCTCAATCACATGATGTGTAGTTTAGGAACACACACTTGTGTTATTCATTTCGGACAGGGTGATGAATAAGGGTTTGTACAAAGTTTGTTTTCTAGACACAATGTGTGGGATGAATTGAGGTGTGGTCTGGGTCATGACCATACAACCCAAGTTAAGTGCACATAGTTATGTGAGTTACACGACATGTGCCTGTGTGCAGTGTATGGCCAGAGGTTTACTGGGATACATGGATATAATATATGTACGGTACACAACAGTGTACCCCATGTGAAGTTCAAACTGTTTAATTTTGGAATATCATAATAGTTTGGTTAGAGGTACAAATCCTGGGTTTATGGTTCAGGGTATATTCCATGTAAGTCAGGTGCTCTCCATGTTCACCCCATTTTAGATTTTTTTTTCTTCTCACCATGGAGTGAGAACTATACTCATGAATAATCTATTATGAGTGTTTCTCCAAATAGATCATGATGTGTCACGAACCTCCTGCACCAAGATGAGAGAAGGAATGGCAGGTTTCCAGACCCTTCCTTCTTCAAGTTGAATGAGATATAATGACCCCTAAGACCCGCCTTCAATAGGTCTCGGAGTGGCGACTAGCACCAAGGGTATAGAATCACACACAAGATGGAAGGAATTACCCTTTTTATTTAATAGGATCGGAATATAAGATAGTAATTCCCAACCACAAGAAAAGTGGAAGAACAAGTAAATCCAAAAAAACCATTCCCATATTCATGTTCCAAATGCAATGCTACAAAAGTACAAGAAAACACCAAAATAAAGTACCAAGAAAAGAAAACAGCAACATCAACCGTTCGAACTAGTACGATTCTGCACGATCCCTGAAGTCCTCATGGAAACTGGAAAGTAGTTTTATATATGTAGGGTGATCATACAACTATACTCAGTAGGGAAAACCAAATACTCTCGTGCACAAGTGGGGAAGCATACTAAAGCCCTAGGAGAAAAGAAATAACCAAAGAACCTAGCGAGGAAAACTACCCACCCAAGCCTCACCAAGGCACACTTCCCAAATAATGCAAGTCAAGTAATGTAATAGTATTAACACATCGACGTTTGGGTACCCCATGCCACTTTCCCACTGGTTATTGAAGACATCCTACGCATCGAACCTCTCCCGCTATTCTCACTGCAGTCCCACTGCCACACCCCGCCCGCACACACCTGGGCCATGACTACCACACATATCTTCTGAAAACACCTGGGCTACTACAACCGCATGCAACCACGCCCTCAAACACTTGGGCTAGAACAACTAACATCATGCCTGAAGACACTTAGGCCTCATCCCGAAGATGCTTGGGAAACAGCCTGCCTGCACACACCTGGGCCAACCACCACAACTACCCTTCCCAAAGAATCATGGGATATAATGGACTTTAGGCCATCAAAACTTGCCCTAAGAATCTTGGGCTACTCAGGAATGGGATCAGAAAAGGAGCTAATAACCATCCACTCGTAAAAGTGTTGGGAAAACACCCTCTCCCATGAAATGGGGGTGTTCGACACGATGTGATCAACATGGGTGGGGTGAGAATAAGAAATATAAGAACTAAAATTATATATATAGGTAACAAGAACTCATCCTAGCCAAGGGTTCCCAAGACCAGCCCAACAAAACACCTCGTTACTATTCATTCATAGGAAACACAACAGCCAAAACCACGTCACAACTCATTCTCAGAAATCAATTTCACATTGAACCCAATCTTGTTTTCGTATTTAAGTAATTCCATTTAAATAAATTCTACACTTATGGGCATCTAACAGGCATAATAAAAATCCAAGGAAAGGAAAACAGCCAAAAAGAAAATTAAGCATTCACACTTGGTTCCCTTGTAAGGTTATAACAACAAACATATCTGTGAGATCCCTCAAAGTACTGGAACAAAACCAATCCTCAAGATATAGCCCCACATGACCTCAGATCCACAACCAACAACCGTACAACAATAGGGGATCCCATCCCCATCCGTATCATCCCATAAGCATTAGGCATAACAAACAACATACCACCATGACAGAGCGAGGAAGTTCCCAGATTTGAGCACATCATTCATTAATTTTTCCCATTTCTATTTGGTTAACTAGGGTGATCACACATAGATTTCTGTTCAATGGACATCCATTTAAATCAGATGAGTTTACATGATTAATCAATTTCCATGTTAGACTATTCAATCATCACAGAGGACAGGGGTTCATTAGTGCACAAGGAAAGACCACCAACAACCACAATTTTCAGTGGGAAGATGCCTGTACAAATTCAAAACACATAATCAAGGATAAGGCTAAAACATAAACATTAGTCGCACCCCCCTTCCTTCTTTTTACGTCCATTCATTATCTTCATTAAATTTTGGTTTCATCCATCCCTTCAGAAACAATAGCATACCCACCCCGCATGATACACAATAAGAGAGACAAAGGAAAAAACCCTACTTGGATGATCAAAGATCGACATTTCTCTCCACACGCCAAGAACTGGGGATGCACGACTTGCAGGTGAGGAGCGTCCGGGACTCCAAGGATGAGAAGTAATGTCTCCAGCACATGCTCACCACATGCCTCAGAAAGGGGACTCCAAACCCACCAAGGGAAGAATGAACCCATCCAAGAATAAGAAAAGGATAAAAGATGGTGTGATTTAAAGATGAGTTCGGGGGTTACTAAATATCAAGATCTTCGGCGTTTTTAATGGTGGATCATGGTTTCACCACATGGTTTGGTGGTTACACATGATGGGATTAATTGTTATTTAACAACTCTCATCGTGAAGTGGTCGTAACAGATGTGACTTTAAAGGGATTTATGTAAACATAGCGGAACCGTTACATGGGCACATAGCTAGGTTTGTTGAGCGTTGTCCTAGTATTAGGAATTTAAAACATTGATTATTGGGATAAAACGGCCTTGAACTACTTCCAAAAGGTTAAAAATGCTTAAAAGTGGCATTATAGAAAAAACCGTGGGAGGAAAACCCGCAAGCCTATGTGACATCGATCGGTGACAGACCGATAGGTGACACACAGATAGTGTCACACCGATCGGTGACACAATGATCACGTCACACCGATCGGTGACACACCGATCGTGTCACACTGATCATGTCACACCGATCGTGTTACATCGATCGGGGACACACCGATCGTGTCACCGCGATCGGGGACTCACCGATCGTGTCACCGCGATCGGGGACTCACCGATCGTGTCACCATGATCAGTGACACACAGATTGTGTCACATCGATCGGTGACATACCGATCGTGTCACACAGAATGGTGACACACCAATTGTGGAACACCGATGAGTGACACACTAATCATGTCACACCGATCAGCGTTACACAATAATGATGTCCGACGACAGAGACGCCACCCTTAGGATCTAGACCTGATGGGTCTAGGGTACTCCAAGCATTAGAAATTTGGCAAAGGGATGGACCATGAGGGTCTGGGCCATTACATTAAATACCTCTCAAACTATTCTCGCCCTCGAGAATTAAAACTAAACCTGAAGAAAAGAGGAGGTCCGAACAACCACCTCAGAAGATAACTCTCAAGAGTGAACCTCATCGACATCTGGGAACACCTCTCCCTCATGTAACCATGCAGAATTCAAGGGTCATACAGTCCAGTCATATGGATTAGGGAGTTCCTTCCACCAGGTCAAAATATTATCTGCTTTGGGTGACACTGACTCGCCCACATGGGTTTAATTGCATCCACTTTAATGCGTATTGATTAGGTATCAGGTCCTCTCCTCCCCACAGTCAAGACTCATCACACACATTCATAGAATAAGGAAAAAACACATCACACAGTTAACAAGGTAAAGAATTCCATCACAAAAAGTTCAAACAAAAGAGGAAAAAAGTCAAAAGTGCTCTAGGTATTGGGTGCACATATGTGTCTCCCGTTCTGAGGTGCTCTCCTCAAACCCGCCATGCCTCCAAAACTCACAAACCAAGGGAATGGTACGTCCACAGAGCACCTTCACATCACAATCCTTGATTCTCACTAGTCTTTCTACAAACGTTACGTCATCCTCGATATCCATATTTCCCCACTCAAGGACGTGTGAATCTTCATTTTGATATCTTCAGAGCTGAGATATATGGAAGACGTCATGAATTCTCAGTAGCGATGGTGGCAGTTCCAGCTGATAAGACACTTTTCCGACCCGATGCACCACATCGAACGGCCCGACGAACCAGGGGGAAAGCTTACTCCCCCCTGCCGAACCTCCATTGTCTACGTCGAGGGGAGACCTTCAAGAACACATGGTCCCCGACATCGAACTCCAAGGGTCTCCTCCTATTATCGGCATATGAAATTTGTCAGTCCTACGCCACCTTAATCCTCTCCGGTATAAGTTGAACATTCTCCGTCATGCTCTGCACCACTTCCGGGCCAAGAACACCTACTTCCCCAACCTCGGTCTAGCACACGGGTGAGCGACATTGCCTTCCGTCCAATGATTAGAACGGATCCATGCCAATGTTAGAGTGGTAGTTATTATTGTAGGAAAACTCTACCAGAGGAAATTGTCACACCCATGATCCCCCAGAGTCCAAAATACATGCCCGTAGCATATCATCCATTTTCTGGATGGTGTGCTCTGTCTGTCCATCTATCTGGGGGTGGAATTTAGTTCTAAGACATAGGTGAGTGCTAAAAGCATACTGAAATCCCTTCTAGACTCGTGAGGTAAACCATGCATCCCTATCCGAGACTATGGACCTAAGAACTCGATGTAACCACACCACCTCATCCACGCACCTCTGTGCTAAGGCATTCACTGCACCCGACTCTTTGATATCTAGAAAGTGAGCCGATTTTTTCAACCGATCAACCACTACCCAGATAGCATCACATCCTCCTTGAACCCTGGGTAGTCCTATGACGAAATCCATCGAGATGTCATCCCACTTCCACTCGGGGACATCTAAAGGCTGCAACAAACTGCCCGGAACATGGTGTTTAGCCTTCACCTACTGACACACTAGGCACCTGGCCACGAACTCTGCCGCTTCTCACATTACCCCAGGCCACAAAAACTGACTCCTCAGACCCTGGTACATATTCAAAACTTCTGGGTGCACCGCTAGGGGTGTGTTGTGGAACTCACCTAGAAATCTCTCGTGCATCGTCTCTAGAATAAACAACATACCTCGGAATAGAATCTGATTCTGAATATCCTTCTTCCACCCTTCCGGAGCATCGCCATGGTTACCCGATCATGCATTACTTCACTCTCTATGTCTCCCCAATGACACTCCTCCACCTGCCATAGGAGACAGGATTGCACTGTCATCTGAAACAGAAAACCTCTACCACCATCCTCCTGCACATCCAGGTGTAGGGAATCCAACTCCTTTATCACTTTCCAAGTATCTCCCAAATCTCGAACCGCATACTTCTGCAACTTCCTGCTCAAGGCTTCATCCACCACATTCCCCTTTCCTGAGGTGTAGGAAATATTTAATTTTTAGTCTTGGAGAAACTCTATCAACCTTCACTGTCGCAAATTTAGGTCCTGTTGGGAGAATATATACATCATGTTATTATGATCCATGAATATCACGAAGCACTCCCTGAATAGGTAAAGCCACCACAACATTAGTGAGAACACTACCATCATAAGCTCCAGATCATGGGTGTCATAGTTACGCTCATGCGGATGTAACCGACTAGACCCATAAGAGATCACCCCTTGTCGTTGCATCAGTAAAAACTCGAGGCCTTGTCCTCAAGCATCACAGAACACCTCATACACCACCCCTTCTTCTAGAAACCTCAGCACTAGGTCACTAACCAAATTCCCCTTCAAATAGATGAAGTATACCTCGCACTGTCCATTCCATATAAAAGCTCGGTCCTTCTTGGTCAAGGATGTCAAAGGTCCTGCAACTCAGGAGAAGTTGGGCATGAACCTCTAGTTGTAACTTGCTAGTCCAAGGAAACTATAAACCTCTGCCACGTTCTTGGGTGCATCCTAAGAAACAACCTCCTCGACCTTCGATGGATCCACCTCTATTCCCTACTCAGACACCACGTGTCCAAGGAAGTGCACTTCACGCGTCCATAACATGCACTTGGACAATTTTCCATAGAGTTAGTGTTGTCGGAGGACCTCTAAACCTGTTCTCAGGTGCATAGTGTGATCCTCCTCTAATATTTAGTATATCATGATGTCGTCAATAGACACGACTATGAACCAGTCTAGGTATTCCTAGATGACGGATTTCATGAGCCCCAAGAACACAGCTGGTGTATTCGTAACGCCGAACGACATGACTACAAAATCAATGTTCCCATACCTACACCTGAAGACAGTATTTGAGATGTCACCCTCGTTCACCCTCAAATGGTCATACCCAGACCACAGATCGATCTTAGAGAACCGACCTGCTACCCTCAGCTGGTCAAATAGATCATCAATCCTCGGGAGAGGGTAGCGATTCTTGACCGTCACTTGATTCAGTATAATGTAGTCTATTCATAGCCTCATACCACCATCTTCCTTCTTTGCGAACAAGACTCGAGAACCCCATGGTGACACACTTGGTCGAACTAAACCCTTCTTCATCAGTCTTCAATTTGAATCTGAAACTCCCGCAACTCAGAAGGCTCCATCCGGTAGGGAGCCATCGAAATCAGATGGGCACCAGGTTGCAAGTCTATCCCGAACTCAACATCACGTCAAGGGGGTAGAGTCTCCACTTATTCCGAGAATATGTCCATAAACTCACTGACGATCCCCGAGACTTCCACCATTTCTACATCCACCAACTCCACTGATAGTTCAGCTAACAAGGAAAGGAGGGGCTCCTCTCGCTGGTTGCATTTATGACAACCGCTCTCGCTAATAAAAGTTATATGTCGGCCGCCCAAATCTGAAAACATGATCCTTCCTCAGAAGTAGTCAATGAAGGTACATATAGAGAGAAACCAATCAATTCCTAGGATGACATAGTATGGTTGTATCTTCAATATTAGAAGATCCCTGATAGACTGATGCGGACCTATCATCAGTCTACACCCTCAAAAAACATAATACAAGTTGGTTTGACCTCTGACTGGAGTGCTCAACACCAGGGGTACAGGATGTATCTCAGCACCTAGACCCGGAGCACGGGCCAGACTTGGTGAAACAAAGTAGTTTGAATCTCTTGTATCGAACAAGGCATAGGAAAGAGTACTAAATAAGTTGATCGTACCTCGAACGACTTCTAGCCCTGTTGGAACTACTGCCTCTGTAGGATGAAACTGCCCACACCCAACTCCACTTCCCCTCGGTTGTCGGCTGCCTCCCCGAATGTACCCTGGTCGAGGTCCCTAAGGAGCACCCTGAAGTCGGCATCCTCCTGCAACGTCTGCCCTCGGAGGATCGGGAGCTCACTATCCCTGCTTCTGTTGAGGTGGGTGATGCACCGTCCCATCACTGTTGCACTACACTCGGTTCGGGTGCTGGTTCTGAAGGTGCCCATGGCTTCCAGAGCTGAAGCATCTTGGTCCTGGGCCCGAAAGGAAAGGGAGAGGGCTGGGAGGTCGAAAATAGAACAACTGGGGCCTGCTCCCTATTGGTCGAAACCTAGGGGGCCCTGATGCTGGAGGCCTCCTGCTGACGACCTTACCCTTTGACGAGCACAACTAGATTTCCTCTCACAATACACCTCCCAGCGTGTGCATCCTTTATACCACATCAGCCTTCTTATGGACCTCCAAGTACGTCGGTAAGGTGAAGGGAGTAACAGCATACTGAAGAGAGTGTCGAAGTGCCTCCTCCAAACGTCTCACCCGAGACTCCTCATCAGGAAAGAGGTCCGGAGAAAAGAAGAGTAGAACCTTGAACTGCATCCCCAACTCTCTCACTGACATGATCCCCTGTTGGAGGGAGAGTATCTCTTTCCTCTTCTCAGCCTTCTTCGTGGAAGAGAGTAATTCTGCCCAGAACTCCTTATCGAAGGGAGTCCATGTAACCTCAGCCTCCCTCTTCTCCCCAAGATAAAGCGTCCACCACTAACACGCTGCTTCCCACATCCGGCTTACACCCAGAGGAACCTAGTACTCTGTCAGAGCCCGAATCAAGATAAAAGATATCACTAGCTCCTCAATCCAGCTCTCCTTCTCCTGGTCTGAGATGCTTCCCTCGTACTTCCCAAGGTTCTGTTGCTGAAAGGGACGAAGCATCCTCTGCCACTGATCATCCTCCTACTCTCGGTTATCCCTCTACTGATCAGCCAAATCATCCTCCTTGGCCTCGATCGCCCGAACTACTCATGTTCGTCTTCCAAGTGCCATAACTGCAAGGTAAACAAGGAATGCCTAAGCCCGAGTAGTCTATAAGATTGATTTTAAATTTTTCTTCGACTTTTTATTCATTGTTAATTCCCCAAATACCCAAGACACACAAGAAGACAAGTCATTATGATTCATGTACCTTTCTTAGGGTCTCTACCCTACAATCAGTGTAACCTCACTTGGTAGTTCAGTAGGCCTAGAGTCCTTGCATCAGATCACGGGGGGGGGGGGGGCTAAATTCTCGTGTCCTAGCTGGTCTTCCCTGGCCTATTTCACGCACCAAGATTACCTAGCAAAGTTTCCCTACCATTCCATGCAATCCTCACTGTGCCTAACTCCAAAATCCATCGTATCTCTCAAACTCCCTTTGATACCATTCTATCACGACACTCCTTCACCAAGACTAGAGAAGGGACAACAGGTTCCCAGACCCTTCCTTCTTCAAGTTGAAGGAGAGATAATGGCCCCCGAGACCTGCCTTCAATAGGTCCCAGAGTGGAGACTAGCACCAAGTGTATTGAATCACACACAAGATGGAAGACATTGCCCTTTTTATTTAATAGGATCGGCAGATAAGATAGAAATTCCTAACAACACCAAAAGTGGAAGAACAAGTAAGGCCAAAACAAACCATTACCATTTCCATGTTCCAAATGTAATGCTACAAAAGTACAAGAAAACCTCAAAATAATGTACTAAGAAAAAGAAAACAACAACAGCAATCGTATGAACTAGTACGATCTTGCACGATCCCTGATGTCCTCTTGGAAACCTGAAAGCAGTTTTATATACATAGGGTGGGCATACAAGTATACTCAGTAGGAAAAACCAAAGACTCTCGTGCACAAGTGGGGAGGCATACTAAACCCCCATGAGAAAAGAGATAACCAAAGAACCTAGAAAGGAAAACTACCCACCCAAGCCTCACCAAGGAACACTCCCCAAATAACGCAAGTCATGTAATTTAATAGTAATAACACATCGATGTTTGGGTACCCCATGCCACTTTCCCACTAGTTATTGAAGACATCCTGTGCATCGAACCTCTCCCGTCATTCTCATTATAGTCCCACTGTCACACCCCACCCACACACACCTAGGACATCACTACCACACATCTAACCCGCAAACACCTAGGCCTCTACAACCGCATGCAACCACGCCCGCAAACACCTAGGCCAGAACAACTAACACCACACCCGAAGACACCTTGGACTCATCCCGAAGATACTTGGGAAACATCCTACCCACACACACCTGGGACAACCACCAATACTACCCTACCCGATGAATATTGGGATATAATGGACCTCAGTCCATCATAGCATGCCTGAAGAATCTTGGGCTACTCTGGAAAGGGATCAGAAAAGGAGCTAATAAACAACCACTCGGAAAAGTGTTGGGAAAACACCCTCTCCCATGAAATTGGGATGTTCGACACAAAGTTATCAACTAGCTTGGGGTGTGAATAAGAAACATAAGAACTAAAATTATATATATAGGTAATAATCTCTCATCCCAGCCTAGGGTTCCCAAGACCATCCCAACACAACACCTCATTACTATTAATTCATAAGAAACACAACAGCCAGTGCCATGTCACAACTCATTCTCAAAAATCAATTTCCCATTGAACCCATTCTTATTTTAATATTCGAGTAGTTCCATTTAAGTAAATTCTGCTCTACTGGGCATCTAACAGGCATAACCAGAAGCCATGTAATGGAGAATAGCCAATCATAAAATTAAGCATTCACACCCGGTTCTCTTGTATTGTTATAACAACAAAGGGATCCGTTAGATCCCTCAAAGTACTGGAACCAAACCAAGACTCAAGATACATCCCCACACTGACTCAGATCCACATACAACAATTGTACAACAATAGGGGATCCCATCCCCATCTGTATCACCCCATAAGCATCTGATAGAACAAACACACATAACACCAAGACAGAGCGAGGAAGTTCCTAGATTCGATCACATCATTCATTAAGTTTCCCCCTTTTTGTTTAGTTAACTAGGGTGATCACACATAGATTATAGTTAACTGTACATCCATTTAAATCAGATGAGTTTACGTGATTAATCAATTTCCATGTTAGACTATTCAATCATCACAAAGGACATGGGTTCATTAGTGCACAAGGAAAGACCGCCAATGACCACGATTTTCAGTGGGCATAAGCCCGTACAAATTCAAAACACATAATCAAGGATAAGGATACTGCATAAACATCAGTCACACCCCCCCCCCTTCCTTCTCTGAAATTTCATTCATTATCCTCTTTAATGTTTGGTTTCATCCATCCCCATAGAAACAATGACATACCCACCCCGCATGATACATAGTAAGAGAGAAGAAGAAAAAACCCTACTTGAATGATCAGAGAACGACGTTTATCTCCACACACTAAGAAATGGGGATGCGAGACTTGTAGGGGAGTAGCGTCCGGGACTCTAAGGGCGTGTTGTAAAGGCTGCAGCACATGCGCACCACTTACCTTGGAAAGTGGACCCCAAACGCACCAAGGGAAGAATGAACCCGGCCAAAAAGAAGAAAAGGAGGAAATCTAGTGTGATATAATGATGAGGTCGGGGGTTACTAGATATCAAGATCATCGACTTATTTAAGGTAGGATAGTGGTTTCACCATGCGGTTAGGTGGTTACACATGATGGGAATAATTGTTATTTAATAACTTTTATTGGGAAGTGGTCGTAATAGTTGTGACTTTAATGTATTTTATATAAACAGAGTGAAAACGTTACATAGACACACAGCTGGGTCCTTTGAGGGTCGTCCCACTCTTAGTTATTTAAAACATTGATTATGGGGATACAAATGGACTTGAACCACATCAAAATGGTTAAAAATACTTAAAAATGGTGTTACGGGAAAAACTATGGAAGGAAAACCCGACAAGGCTATGTGACACCGATCGGCGACACATCGATCGGTGACACGCCGATTGATGACACAAGGATTGTGTCACACTGATCGGTGACACACTGATCACGTCACACCGATCGTGTCACACCGATCGGTGACACATCCATCAGTGGCACACTGATCGTGTCACACTAATCGGTGGCACACCGATTGTGTCACACCGATCAGTGACACATCAATCATGTCACACTAATTGGTTTTACACCGCGATGACGTCCTACCACCGAGACGCCACCCTTAGGATCTGGACCTGATGGGTCCAGGGTGCTCCAAACACCAGGAATTTGGCAGAGGGATGGACCATGAGGGTCTGGTCCATTACGTGATGATAGAATTATTTTGGAATTTATAATCTATTTGGATAGTGTTTTGGACTATAAAAATGATGGTGGGAGGTTTTCATTGATGTTATATTTTAGAATCATCATGTAGGTTGGGTTGTGCAATGAGAGGTGTGAGTGAGGTTTTTGAGTTTTTGATCAACCTGTCTTGAATCTTCCAATATAATCAATTTGAGTTTGTTATAAAAAATTATAGAATATAAGACCCATTTATGTCTTGGTCATGGTTTTTTATCTTGTTTATTGATTTTTTAATGGTCTAGGTTCTAGAATAATTGATTGAAGTTTTAGATATTGATGTTTGATGATCAGTTATATTAATAATTTGGTTGATATTGAAATCAGGGGGTGTTTCTTATAGATAAGATCCATTTAAGAGATATTGATATTTGTCTATGGGACCCATTTTGAATTCCCTTAAGGCGAGTTAATACCCTAAGATGTGTTGTATTCTTGGAAGTCTCACTGTGTCATTCTTACAATGGGATTTTCATTAGGATTTTCGTATGCTATAGGAGCCCATTGTATGGTGTCGTCTTCTGGGTAAGATCATCAGGACCATTAAGAAAACCCTTTTTGGAATGGTTATGCTCTTGGATTACCTTTCATTTGTGTTATTGATCGAGGATGGGTATTTTTAATTTAGGGATGCTTGGAGATGTTTCAAATTATGAGATTACCCCATGCTTCTGATGAGATAGAGTATCCTTTTACTAGATGTCTTATTATATCATTGTGAATTGCCTTATGGGTGAGTTAATAGTCATAGTAGGGTCGGTATCGAGTCACCCTTGAGATTTTAGGTATCGATCATGGCTCATGGTTTGGGATGGATATAATACAGGGGACAAAGGGAACCCCATTTTTTGGTTGACCCAACGAGGGGTTGGCACTTTATCGGTGTTAATGATGTCAGGTGTCCCTTTAGAACCAATAGACCAGTGGTGAGATCCCATAGTTCCTATTCTGTTGTTTCAAGGGACTATGAGAGCCTAGATTTTTATTGCCTATGAGAGGGTTGGTGATGATGTTTCATGAAATTGGATAGAAGGATTAAGAGTTTATAGACCTGTGTTTTCTAGCCTTTGGATGGAGATGTTTGAGGTAATTATTAATTAGAATTCCAGTGTAGGATGATAATTTTGGGATATATTGTTTCATTTTGTATTGGCCCTAAATTTTAAATGGTTCACTCATATATTGTATGGTTGCGGTTAGAATATCATATGGAGTTAATGGAATATCTAGAAGAGTGGATCCCTCCCAAATGCCAGTGGATGTTTTACCCTAATTAGAGGTTGGGTGTCCTTAGTCCTGGATGTTTATAGGACCTAGATTATAAAAAATTTCATTCCTCAATGTATATGTTAAGGATCTGGTGAGTTCTACGAGACTACCATGTTCTGGATAGGTTATCTTAGTGTTAGTTAAGTTCATTCTGACATTTTTGATCGTGTTATTTGAGTATTTGAGCCCTGAAGAGTTTCATTTGTAGTCTTGGACACCTATGGTAATGCCATGGGATTTTACATTCATTAATTTTTTGTTTTAGAAATATTTTAGCTCATGTTTATATTTATAAGATGTTTTTGATGTCATGTTTTTGGATGAGCCACATGCTATAAGACCTCTAGTGGTGGAAATAGAGAGGTAAAATTTACCTTGGGTTTTAGGTTAGAACCTATGGATGGATGTTTTCTTTGACTTTGTTTTTCCCTCGATTTATTTATTTTATGATATTATTTATTTTATGAAACCTGTTATAATTTTTCATCTTGTATGGGCAAATGACTTGTGCATGAACATATTATAACAACATATTATAGGTTCAAAATTTGTGGTGGATTAATGATATTTACTTGTCACCCTTTATATGTGAACATTGGTGTGCATGTAGATCGTATATCTATTTTTAGGTTTGGTAATAGGTTTCATATTGGATCATGAAGAGTCACATTATTTATTTATCAAGAAGAATCACTCGTGTGGAATCTAAAGGTCAAGCTGGGGCAGTAATTCCATAGTGGATGTTAATTATGGGGTTCATCTTGGAGTTGTAAATGGATCCCAATGTATTTATTTTTAGTTTTTTTATTTTATATATGTTGTTATCCTAGAGGAAAACTAGTTTTTGTTTGTATTAGTATGATTTTAGTGTGTATGAATGTCTACCACATTTCATTTATTATAGATTTATTTTATTTTAATTTTTTTATTATGTGAACACCGATGTTTAATTATGTGTATAATTTTTGTTTCCATCCTTTTTTTTACTTTTACTAGAGTATATAGTCTCCACATGGTATCTTTTAGGCCCTATGTAATAGACCAACCTGGATCAACCCATAATAGCACACGAATTGGCCGTATATGAGGCTCGGATCATGTTCTTGATCACCACTGGAAGGCGACAAGCACCAGGGTGTCTGACAAAGAATCATGGGAAAAAATTTACCCTCAATAAACATATGATAATAAGAAATAATCAATGTATCACCAAGGAAATTCAAAATACATCATATATAAAAACAATAAAACTATAGAGGTATCATCCCACAACTTCATAACAATGTCTAGAAAAAACAAAAAGACCAACAATATACAGCCAGAAGAATCTCATGTGTTCATATAATTATGACCATATTCTACCCCCATCCCAACCCATTAAAAGGAAATAAGATCCAAGGGAGCCATCCTCTATATAACACTCATCCCTTTACTCGTATCCTATTAAAACGTGTCTACAAATGATCAAAGGAAAACATTTGGTCTGATCACTGAACCTCAATAGTATACAAACAATTATTTAAAAAATATCTGTTAACAGGAATTCATTAGTTATTCAATAAAATATATTTCAAAAACCATTACAAAATAAATCATTTTTTCCTATAAAATCAACCATCAGTTTTCTTTTCCAAAATAATACAAATTCAAATAAACAATTTAATATGATATAAAATATATCCACGAGGCATATGTAGATGAATAAAATAGATTCTAAGCATCAATATACATATAAAGAGGGGAAATAAGAATAATAGATAAAAATTAATGTAATGTATCTATTGGAATACTCATGTATTAATCATATTTTAATGATCCCAAATACTATTTAGTCTATAAACCTTGTTAACTCTATGTAATCTTTCTCACATCAAACGTACAATTGTTTAGTAAAATCTATCCAAAGATATTAAGTATTATACACTCAGTTGGGTTACTGTACACTATATTTTGATTTACATTATAATGATTTCATTGAAAAATGATTATGTCTAACCCATTCTATGAATATCACTGCTTGATTATAAATATAGATATTTGGATAAGTCTGATACACCGTGATTCTTCCACCGGTTATGTTTTTCTGGAAATGTAACGAGACACCTTAACCATGAGACCCCGTGAACGAGACACCGTGACCGGGAGACACCATGAACCAAAAACTGTGAATGAGACACCATGAATGAGACATCGTGACCATGAGACAACATGAACCAGACACCATGAATGAGACACTGTGAACGATACACCGTGACCATGAGACACCATGACCATGAGACATCGTGACCTACCAAACACTGTGACCATGAGACACCGCTTCAAGAATACACTGGTTCAAGGAGACATCATTCCATGACATAATGTGACACCGTTTCTTAATATATTTTTTCATTTTTCAATTTAATCTCGAACGGTCATATTTGAATATTTTAAATGCACTGAAATAATTAATGTTTCTTTGTAGACATGTCACCTGACAGTACGAGTTACGAGGTGCATAATACATGCAACTTATCGTCTCCAACACATACACTCGAAGGTAAAATAGTATTGCATATCAAAAACAATATACATGTAAAAGAAACAAGAGAGTGTGAGCATGACAATTAAGAACACACTTAGAACATTTTTTAAGAAATAATTGTCACATGAAACTCGATGTAGCTAAAGAACACAGGAAGCATACTTGAATCCCAGAATCGAGAACATCTTCACACTGTCAAATGCCACAATGAACACAAGACGAATCTGTCTAACTTGCGACACTTTATTTTCAATACGAGGACTTGATTCCTACAACTGCTTCATCTCAAAATTCCAGAGCTTCAAAGTCAAATATTCAGAGCACTTCTAAACTTATCTCAACATTTCGGCTCTGTTGTGTATCATATTATTAGCTTTCGAGCAAATTGTGTATCTGTATAACAACACAATCTGTCTCCTGCATTAAACTAAATGATTAAAGATATCCTTTCTCAAACATATTTTACACTTTTGTATACCCACATATAAGTTTGGAAGACATCCCTATGTGGCCTAGTAGTTGGTACCCCAAAGAACTATGGGAGAAGTCGAGTGACCTGGACAGTCATGTGTACTATTGTTAACCACGATCCAGGGTGTGGATCAAGTTTATTTATATAAACTTCTTGGTGGAAAGTGATCACCAAGTGGATTGTATTAGGTCTCATCTTGAGACTGAACCAATTGTTTTATATCCGTTGTGCTGCTTAATTTACTCTTCTCTGTTATACTGATTTACTGTATAATTCAGAAATCACTACATTTACACTGATATTTAATCTTGGAATGAAGTTATACTTGACTTTACTTAATAGAATAACTTCAAATCTGATATTAATAACTGATATTAAGATTACTAATAATTAATCAATCTTCTAAGAAGTTATTTAAATAGTAAAACATTCATAACAGTATAAACTTGATTAATTGGGATATATTAAACTTTATTGGTGAAACCTTTTAAGAATACTTTTTGATCCAAAATTTTTATAGTTACTCAATTCACCACCCCCCCCCTATTGAGTAATCTACTCTGACCAACATTTGTTATCAGAGGTTATTTATTATGACTCTGTTTAACCTCATTCAACTATGATTGTAGTTGTACATAAAAGATCTATAAATTTATTTTAATTATAAATTTATAGCTCTTTAAATGTATTTCTTTATTATGGATAATATATTTGAAGGTGATCCAACCTACAGAACACCATTATTGAATGGAACTATCAATTCTCAATGGAAAATTAAAATTAAAATTCATTTAGAAAGTATGGTTTTTTGAAATCTGGTCATCCATTATAGATGAATATAAGAATCCTGATACTAATATAATCACACGGGATGAACCTACCAAAACAACCTATAATAAAAATTTCAAAGCTATGAATTCATTATATTTCAATTTCGGAGATGAATAATTCAATAGATTTTCTACTTGTAAAACTGCCCAAGAAATTTGGGATACCTGGTCGGTTTCACATGAAGGAACATCTAGTGTGGATGAAATGAGACTTAATACTTATAATATTAAATATTATAACTTTAAAATGAAACCTTGTGAGCATATTTCTGAAATTTATCTTAGGTTCAATGAAATTGTAAACACAATGATTACTCTTGTAAGAGAAGTCACTGCCAAGGAACAAATCATGAGAATTATCAGATGTTTGCCTAATAGATGGAGAGGAACCTCTGTCTCCATTAGAGAATCATGAAACATTAAAAAGCTACCTGTAAAAAAACTCATTAGGAAACTGGTGATATATGAAGAGGAGCTTAAAGTAACAAGGATGAAGAGGATGAACCCAAAAGGTCTGTTGCATTCAAGACCGCCAAATCTAAAAAAAGAAGAAGGGAAACTGGAATCTTCTATAGGAGGTTCCAGTAGTGAACAATCATCACATAAAAGTGATGATAAGATTTCTAAATTAGCCAGAAGATTTAGAAAAATTACAAGAATAATAACTTTTTCAGAAATCCTAACTTCAAGGAAAGATATGACCAAAAAGGAAGTTGGAATAAGGATGGGAAAATAAGTGACCAGACTGATGAGATTGTTTGCTATGAATGTAAGCACAAAGGACATATCAAGGCTGACTGTCTAAATCTCAAGTACAAATAAAGTTATGAGGACAAGGACAAAAGTATAAAATGTCAATGAACTAAACCTAGTGTACTTCTGAGGATAGTTCAAGAGTCTCAAAAACATCACATGATGAACAGGATAACAAAGCCAATATGTGTTTTATGGAAAACACATCTGAGGTAACATTGAACTCTGTACATAATTCATACTATTCTGAAGATGAAAGTGACTCTGGAAATATGACTAATGAAAAAATGTTTGAATACTGTAACATGATTAAGGAAACATGCAATTAATTAAAAGAAAAATATATATCTTTGAAGAAATAATATTCTCTTACTATGACTTTTAAATGTGAACTCACAACAGAAAAAGAGAAAAATGCTCAACTGCTCAATGAAAAAAATGAATTAAAAATGTCTCATTAGCAATTGAAGAATGTAATAGAAAAGTTTACCAATGGGAAAAATACTCTTAATCAAATTCTAGGTAAACAAATTTCCCCTAAATACAACACTAGCATTGGTTATCAACCTAGAAAAAGAAATCTTGGTAGAACAAAATTCGTTTATAAATCTAGGACATATAGTTTTACTCCCAGTTCGTGTTGAAATAGTTGGTGCGGTAGACCCAACAATTAAGTGATTTTGATTACCATATTGTTTATACAGTTAGCTATACATTATGTCATCTTTCCATTATAGTGTACACTTTTCTTCATCCACTTTCGAACTGGTAATTTCCAAAGGTTAATTGTTCTATTGAAAGGTTATAGTAGTTCTGAGGCTATAATGAGAACCTCTAGATACTATGACAATAATCTTATATATATGTTCTATAGTATAGATACGTCTTACTTATTGGAAACAATAGATGTTTGACTATTAGGTGTTGGGGGTCATAAGAATTGATACTTCTTCAAATGATGTTCACATTTGGTGATCTCTAGTAGTGAGATCATGAGGACTTACCCACAAATAGGAACTCCACAAGTTCTGGGATCCATTGGATGTTCTTATCTATGATCATGGGTAATGGTCTCTTTACTTGAGATAATTACCAATGTATGTCATTTTATTGCGTACTCTGATGAAAGATGAAAACCATCGAAATGAAGCCGTGGCGAGGTAGTTTGTGTCGGGTGCGTCATTGGTGTCATGACATTGGTTGAATTGTCATGAAAGGATTTGTCTCTTACAGGTTGTCACGACCCGTCCTCGGGGCCCGTGCCGTGACTACCCCAAGCCCACCTTCCATAGGCCAGGGGCTGGCGACTAGCACCAAGGTGTAAATCCCAACAAAAAGGGAAGGCATTGCCTTTGAAAAGTAAATAAGCACCACAGAGTAAGCAAGCGGAAAAGTAAACACTAAGTAAAAACTGTACAAGCTTTGCTGAAAGTAAAAGGGGCCGGAAATACAAGCCCAACTGTAAAGTACAACTGAAAGGAAAAACAGCAACTGAAAGGAAAAACTGCAGCGTCGAGCCGTCCTCTGGAAGTCCCACCTGAAGGGTGGGTACAGATAGCCTCCACTGCTCCTCGGGTCCACCTAACCGCTCCGAGTACATCCCGCCCAGTGGTCCACCTCCAGGTACTGTCCTGCTCTGCACGCCTCCTCCACGATCAGCGTTGTCCGTCGTCTGCAACCAACACCACGAAGTGCGGGCATAGCCCGTGCAGGGGTGAGTATAATCTACTCAGTAGGGACCCCGAGACCCCCGAATGTCTCCCAAAATCCACAAAGGATAAGCCACGAAGGAGAGATACAATCACAAAGTAACATCTGACACGGCTTAGGTATATGCCCATACATATACCTAAGTCATCAATTCCCCGATCGGCTCCAACGTCCGAGCCCTAGCACAACCCAGTCCACACAGGAAAGCAAAACGCATACCCACGCAGGATAGAACAACACAATCCACAAAGGAGAGTAAATAGTAAATCCACACAGGATAGCTCAACACAATCCAAAAAGGAGAGAAACACAAGATTCAGCTCACACAGGTATACTTCTTCGGATGACGAAAAGATGATCTCTGATCCATATAAGTCGTCGGACCCACGAAGGATCGATAGGTAACTAATCTCTGTAGTGACCCACACAGGATCGGACCCACACAGGATCGGGCCCACGCAGGACCTGTAGGAGTTGGATCACACAGAACCGCTGAGTATTGACCCACACAGGATCGGATTCGTACAGGATCGGGCCCACACAGGACCGGGCCCACGCAGGACCTGTAGCACTGATCCACGTAGGATCGCTGAGTGCAGTAGTCGTCGCAGTCCGCTGAGGATCTCTGCACAGTCGTCGCCGCAGTCCACTGAGGATCTCTGCACGGTCGTCGTCGGAGTCCACGGAGGATCTCTGCACAGTCGTCGCTGCAGTCCACTGAGGATCTATGCACGGTCGTCGCTGTCGAAGTAGCAGTCGCAACCAGCCTAGGGTTCCCGCACACAGCAAGCTCGTTCGGGAGGGTCCGCTCCACGAGCCAAGAGGCTGATACATCAACTGACACAAAGTCCGAAGTTGATGTATCCAAAAGTTCCGTATCGACAACAGGAACTCAACGTCGCAGACGGCGCGTCAATCGGACGCCCGGTCTGAGAGTTATTGGCTTTTTCGTGCCAGGGGCCCGGTTGGTTTTTAAGGCAAAACCAACCCGACCGTACTCCACCTGCGTCCAAACCTTGTGCGGAGTATGCCAAAAGATCCGTCTCACTTAGAGGAATTCAACGAAACAGACGGCGCGTCAATCGGACTCCCGGTCTGTTAGTTATTGGCCTTTCCGTCTCACACCCACCCTGGAAAACTTCCCAGGAGGTCACCCATCCTGATCACTGCTCTAGGCCAAGCACGCTTAACTACGGAGTTTTAACTACGTAGGCTCCCGAAAAGGAAGGTGCACCTTGAGTATAGTATACCGAAACGACCGTCTCGATCCAAAGATCGCGTTGCCACTGACGGCGCGTCGTTCGGAGGCCCGTAGCTCAAGATACGGCCGTTTGAACGAAAACGTCCGAAGACGGGGGGTACGGGCCCGGGCCGACCCGGCCCGACCCCCCCCCCCCCCCCCCCGGAGTCGGCCGAACCGGGTCGACCCGAACCGGGTCGACCCGACCCGGTCCGACCCGGTCCGGTCCGGCCGGGGCGCGGCCCGGCCGGTCGGGCCGGTCTGGTCCGGTTCAGCCGAACGGCCGAAGGCCGTGGCATGCGGGGTGCCGCCCCCGCGGCCAGGTGATGCTGTGGCCCCCCGCGTGGGGCCGCGTTGATTCGGGACGCGGCTTCAGCCGCGTCCGAGGGCACCGGACCCGCGTGGCCGCGGGTCCGCGGGTGCCGCCGCCGCCGCGCTGAGTCACGGCGGCCTGTCCGGCGACGCGCCGGGGCGCCGCCGCTCCCAGTTTCCGGCGCCGCCGCGCCGGCGGCCCGCGCCGCCGGCGAGTTCCGCGGGCCACCGGAATCGTTCCGGTGGTCCGATTCTCTTCTCATCTGCGCCATTGCTCCTCCCGGGACTCGTTCTTCACTGCGGAATCGTCAAACATCCGTTGCGGCACGTTCCGTCGTTGCCCGTCAAATCCGCAAAAAAAACGAAGAACGGCGGAGGGTCGTCGGGCCGTGTTCGTTTGGCCCGCACCCTCCGCGTTAGAGATAAACAACCGGGAGAATTTTGTTCAACACATGAACCGACAATTTTAATAAAAATAAAATTGTTCGTTCGAAACCGGTTCTTTAATTTTTAAAGAACGTTCACGGGAAATAATTAAAAAGGGGTAATTCCCAAAATAAATCCCTACCTCGTTGATCGTCGCGCGCAGGCGTTCTTCGCGGAAAAGCTCGTCGCGGAAGAGAGGGATCGTCGCGTCGTCGCGGGGAGGCGTCGCGTCGTCGCGGAATCCGGTGTTGAGTCGGCGAACTCAACGCACCATGAAACAACAGATTTAATTTAATTAATTAAATCCGTGTTTTTGGTTAAGAACCACGAAGGAGATAAAAAGGAAGGTCCGAGACTCTTACCTCAAGAAGCCGATCGAAGATCCGTCGCGGAGGAAGAGACGTCGCAGAAGAACGTTGTCGGCGATGCGGATCAAGGCGTCGCGTCGTCGATTTCCGGGTTCGGCGTTCTTCGCGTTCTTCGCGAGGGAGAAGAAGAAACAAGGATCCTCTCAAATCTTCTCAAAAGATTTTGGGTTGGTCTTATTTTATTAATATGCCAACACACGAAAACAGGTTAAGAAACGATTGAATTAATTCGTTGAATTAATTCAACGAAAGAAACAGGTCATTTAATTCACGAAAGAAACAGCTCATTTAATTCACGAAATAAACCGCTCAATTAAATGGTCTGTTAAGAATTTAGAAAACGCGTCAGTTGACTTTCATTAAGACGGGTTTTCACGGGTGCGTTTCTTAGCGGAAAGAAACGGCGGAGCTCGTGCGGGCCTCACCTCACAAATATCCTACCAAGGGGGTAGGATATTTCTGGATAGCATCCTATCTAGTTCAACTCAGTTCAAGCCGCCTTTAAGTGGCTTCAAGTGGCTTCCAAGTGGCTTAAGTGAAATAAAATAAAGTTGTCGCAAAATTATTTTATTTCTTAACCTTAAGCCTGAAAATTAAAAACCACACCCGAGCAAACGCAACTCCGGAAGAGGTGTTTCTAAGCGAATATCGGCGCTGCGATTTCATCGGTGCCCTCAGAATTCGATTCCGGGCACCGGTTCAAAAGTTAGAAAAACCCGCTCGTCCGTTCATTGAACGTACCCGAGCCAAACTTCGGAAAATGATTCCGGGCACACCGGGCCTCGGAATCAGGTGCCGTCAGAAACTGCGCTCTTGTAAAATTCTAAAGAAAATTAAGAAAAAAAATTTCCTTGAAATTTACGGGTCTTTACATTACTACCACCTCAGGACTTTACGTCCCCGTAAAGATACATCATAAACTAGGGAAACAAATGTGGGTACTGAGCACGCATCTGAGCCTCCCGCTCCCAAGTGCTCTCCTGGAGGTTCCCGTGCTTCCATCAGATGCGCACAAGAGGGATCGATCACCCACGTAGGACCTGCTCCTGTCGATCCTCTATCTCCACTGGGACCTCCGTAAAAGTCGCCCCATCATCCACGTCTAGCTCCCCATAGTCAATGATGTGCGTCGGGTCGTGCACGTATCTCCTCAGCTGGGATACGTGGAAGACGTCGTGCACCCGGTGCAACTGAGGTGGCAGAGCCAGGCGATAAGCCACCTCGCCAATCCTGCTGAGGACCTGGAAAGGCCCGATGAAGCGTGGAGACAACTTGCCGCCTCGGCCAAATCTCCGCAAACCACGTCGAGGTGAGACACGCAAGAAGACATGGTCGCCATCCTCGAACTCTAGTGGCCTCCATCTCCTGTCAGCATATGACTTCTGCCGGCTCTTTGCTGTCCTCATCCGCTCCTGGATGACCTGGACCTTCTCTGTCGTGTCCCAGACCATCTCTGGTCCCACAAGTGCTGACTCTCCAGGGTCGGTCCAGCACAAAGGAGATCTGCAAGGCCTGCCGTACAACGCCTCGTATGGTGCCATCCCGATGGTGGAGTGGTAGCTGTTGTTGTACGCGAACTCCACCAAGGGTAGGTGGTCCTCCCAGCTGCGACCAAAGTCGAGGACACATGCGCGGAGCATGTCCTCGAGAGTCTGAATGGTCCTCTCCGTCTGACCATCCGTCTGAGGGTGAAAGGCGGTGCTCAGACGTAGTCGCGTCCCGAATGCCTCGTGCAACCCCTTCCAAAGCCGGGAAGTAAAACGAGCGTCACGATAGGAGACGATAGTCGATGGAACACCATGAAGTCGTACAATCTCCTGAACGTAGAGACGCCCCAAGCTCTCCACTGATCCCTGCTCTCGGATGGGTAAGAAGTGTGCCGACTTGGTGAGTCGGTCAATAATCACCCAAATGGAGTCGTGACCTCTGGAAGTGCGTGGAAGTCCAGTCACAAAGTCCATAGATATCCCATCCCACTTCCACTCCGGGACCTCCAAGGGTTGTACCAAACCTGCTGGTACCTGATGCTCTGCCTTCACCTGCTGGCAGGTGAGGCACCGTGAAACGAACTCTGCCACAACCTTCTTCATGTCCGGCCACCAGTGCTGTCGTCTGAGATCCTGGTACATCTTCGCCACTCCAGGATGTACCGCCAAAGGAGAAGTGTGATACTCTCTCAGCACCTCCTCTCGTAAAGCGACTGGTACCAAGGTACGTCCTCTAAAAAGGACATCGTGCTCTGCTCCAAGGGAGAAACCATCAGGTGCCTGTCCCGAGGATATCTGTGCACGCCGTGTCTCACAGTCAACATCCCCACGCTGTGCCTCTCTGACCCACTGAAGAAGTAGAGGAGAGACTGTGAGAGACTGAAGGAAGGCTGCTCCGTCTCTATCTACGAAGGATATCTGCAAAGCGGCTAGCTGCTCTGTCGCCTCCTCAAGTAGCTGGATGCCCGTCCTCCTGCTGAGGGAATCAGCCACCACGTTCCCCTTCCCAGGAGTATAGAATATCTCAAAGTCATAGTCCCGGAGGAACTCAAGCCATCGCCGCTGTCTTAGGTTCAGGTCCTTATGAGAGAAGATGTACCTGAGACTTTGGTGGTCAGAAAAGACTGTGAAGCGCTCGCCCATCAGATAGTGTCGCCATGTCTTCAGGGCAAAGACCACTGCTGCCAACTCCAAGTCATGGGTAGCGTAGTTCTGCTCATGAGGCCTCAACTGACGTGATCCGTAGGCAATCACGGCCCGCTCCTGCATCAGGACACACCCGAGTCCGGTCCCTGATGCATCGCAGTAGACTACGTATCCAACTCCCTCCTCAGGCAACCTCAGGATAGGTGCGCTGGTCAATCTCTGCCTCAGCTCCTGGAAGCTCTGCTAACATCTGTCTGACCACACGAAGGGTTTCCCCTTCTTCGTCAACGCTGAGAGTGGGGTCGCAACTCTGGAGAAGTCTGGCACAAATCTCCGATAGTATCCGGCTAGGCCCAAGAAACTCCGCACCTCTGTCACGCTCTTGGGTGGCTCCCAAGCTAGCGCTGCCTCGATCTTCACGGGATCCACTGCAACTCCCGCCTCAGAAATGACGTGCCCCAAGAAGTGGACCTCACGTAACCAGAACTGACACTTCGAGAGCTTTCCATAAAGCTGGTGCTCTTGGAGTGTGTCTAGTACAACACGCAGGTGGTAGGCGTGCTCCTCCTCCGTCGTCGAGTACACCAAAATGTCGTCGATGAAGACCACGACAAATCGATCGAGGTATGGCTGGAAGATCCTGTTCATGAGGCTCATGAACACTGCTGGAGCGTTGGTCACGCCGAAAGGCATAACCAAGAACTCATAGTGGCCATACCGACACCTGAAGGTCGTCTTCTGCACATCCTTGTCTCGAACTCTAAGCTGATGATAGCCTGACCTGAGGTCTATCTTCGAGAACCACCGTGCTCCCTTGAGCTGGTCGAAGAGGTCATCAATCCTGGGTAGCGGATACTTGTTCCTCACTGTCACCTGATTCAGGCAACGATAATCAACGCACAGTCGCAAGCTCTCATCCGCCTTCTTGTCGAACAAAATCGGGGAAGACCAGGGCGAAACACTGGGTCGGATGAACCCCTTGCCCTGCAAGTCCTCCAACTGTACCTGCAGCTCTCGAAGCTCAGCGGGGGCCATCCGATATGCTGGAGTGGATATCGGGGCTGTCCTGGGGTACAGGTCAATATAAAAGTCTACCTCTCTGCGAGGAGGTAGTCCTGGAACGTCGTCGGGAAAGACGTCTGCGTACTGATCCACCACTGCAGGAAAACTGGGACTCCGCACGTCAACTTCTCCCAGGATGAGGCTAGCCAACTGATGAGTGATGGGCTGACCTCTCCTCTGCGTGAGTCCATCCTGTGCTGCTAAGGTTCCCTTCTCGCCGGTGAAGGTGAACCTGCTCCCGTCGGTGCGCACACATCGCACCTTGCGCCTAATGCAGTCAATCTGAGCATGGACCGTAGATAACCAATCCATGCCCAAGATGACGTCGTAAGGCCTCGACGCCGCTACAAGAAGATCCCAGCCGAAGCTCTCGCCTCCTAGAGTAAGCTCACACTGCCGGCACCAGTGCGTAATTGTCGAGTCTGCTCCCGTAGGAGTCTCTAGCAGTAAGGATCGAGCCAACGGCTCTGTCGGAATCTCTGAGCTCCGAACAAGGGCAGTGGCTATGAAAGAGTGACTCGCTCCTGTGTCTATCAGAACTGCAGCAAGGGTGAAATAGACACAGATCGTACCTCGAATCATCTCTGGCGCACCGTGGTCGTAGGCCTCCGCTGCCTGGAGCTGAGCCTGTCTCTGCCCGCCAGCTCCCTGTGGTCGGGGCGGGCCTCCTGGTGGTGGTGGTGGCAGAGCCTCAAAGCGTCGCCCACCACCTGCTGCTCGGCCAGCTCCTCTGCCTCGTCCGCCTCCTCCCTACGGACCGCCACGGTCGACCCTCTGCCTCTGCCTGGGTGGTCCCTCCACCATCTGCTGACCCTCGGTACGACGGGTCGGGCAGTCACGAGCCATGTGGCCCCGCCCGCCGCACTCGTAGCACTGCCTGCCTCTTGGAAGACTGGCTCCGGGCTGGGTGCCCTGCACTGCTGAGCCAGTGTCCCGAGGTCGCCTGCCGGAAGGTCTGGTCCGCCTGGAACCATGAGTCATCCGCCGACTACCAGCTGCCGAAGACTCCTCTATCTACCTCCCTGCGGTAGGTCTCGCTGTGGACTCAGCCAGGAAGCTCTCAATCAGGAGGGCTCGCTCCAGTACTCCTGCCTGGGTCGGGATGCTGAGGGAGATCAGCGATGCCCTGATCTCGTGTCTCAAAACCTGCTCGAAGGTTCGGGCCCGGAAGAAGGGGTCTCGTACCATGTCTGTCGAGTACCGAGAAAGGTCGGTGAACCTCGCTGCGTACTGAGCGACCGTCAAGCTGCCCTGCCGCAGCTGAAGAAGCTCCTGGATGCACACCGCACGGAGGGTGGTCGGGACGAACTCTGAGCGGAAGAGGCTCTCGAAGTCCGTCCAGATGAGGGTGGCCTCATCGTGTACCTGGAGCATCAGGCTCCACCAGCGTCCGGCTGCTGCGTGCAGTAGGCTCGCTGCGAGGATCACCATGAGGTCTGTTGGTGTTCTCACTAGCCTGAAAACTCGGACGACCGCCTCCAGCCAGTCCTCGGCTGCCTGGGGGTCCAACTCCCCACGGAACCTGGGTGGTCGCTGGCACTGGAACTCGTGCAGAGCTCCGAGGCGTCGTGCGTCGTCAGCTGCCAGTGCTGGAAGCATCGGGGGCTCGGTGGGTAAAGGTACCGCCGGTGCCTCTGCTGTCAACGGGCCCTGTACCGAGGCCTCGTCGCTCGGCGGGCTGTCATCGCGCACTACTCTAGGAACCCTAGCTGGCTGCTGTCGTCGTGCCATCCTGAAAAGGAAACAAGTATGCCACGGTCAGAACAGTATACCTGGTGAGCTGACACAAGTAATCACAGAGAAAACTTGAAACACACATGCAATCAATGTTTTCGTGCATTAAGTCGGAAATCAGAAGTCAGGGTCCTGGTGTATGGATATGTTGGCCGCCGCACCAACACTGGACTCCCTGGACTGATAACCACACTCAATACGCTAAACACTATTGCTTCACATAGAAGAAAGATCAGAGTCTGCGGTAGAACCAACCCCCTCTGATACCAATTTGTCACGACCAGTCCTCGGGGCCCGTGCCGTGACTACCCCAAGCCCGCCTTCCATAGGCCAGGGGCTGGCGACTAGCACCAAGGCGTAAATCCCAACAAAAAGGGAAGGCATTGCCTTTGAAAAGTAAACAAGCACCACAGAGTAAGCAAGCGGAAAAGTAAACACTAAGTAAAAACTGTACAAGCTGTGCTGAAAGTAAAAGGGGCCGGAAATACAAGCTCAACTGTAAAGTACAACTGAAAGGAAAAACAGCAACTGAAAGGAAAAACTGCAGCGTCGAGCCGTCCTCTGGAAGTCCCACCTGAAGGGTGGGTACAGATAGCCTCCACTGCTCCTCGGGTCCACCTAACCGCTCCGAGTACGTCCCGCCCAGTGGTCCACCTCTAGGTATTGTCCTGCTCCGCACGCCTCCTCCACGATCAGCGTTGTCTGTCGTCTGCAACCAACACCACGAAGTGCGGGCATAGCCCGTGCAGGGGTGAGTATAAGCTACTCAGTAGGGACCCCGAGACCCCTGAAGGTCTCCCGAAATCCACAAAGGATAAGCCACGAAGGAGAGATACAATCACAAAGTAACATCTGACACGGCTTAGGTATATGCCCATACATATACCTAAGTCATCAATTCCCCGATCGGCTCCAACGTCCGAGCGCTAGCACAACCCAGTCCACACAGGAAAGCAAAACGCATACCCACGCAGGATAGAACAACACAATCCACAAAGGAGAGTAAACAGTAAATCCACACAGGATAGCTCAACACAATCCACAAAGGAGAGAAACACAAGATTCAGCTCACACAGGTATACTTCTTCGGATGACGAAAAGATGATCTCTGATCCATATAAGTCGTCGGACCCATGAAGGATCGATAGGTAACTAATCTCTGAAGTGACCCACACAGGATCGGACCCACACAGGATCGGGCCCACGCAGGACCTGTAGGAGTTGGCTCACACAGAACCGCTGAGTGTTGACCCACACAGGATCGGATCCGTACAGGATCGGGCCCACACAGGACCGGGCCCACGCAGGACCTGTAGCACTGATCCACGTAGGATCGCTGAGTGCAATAGTCGTCGCAGTCCGCTGAGGATCTCTGCATAGTCGTCGCCGCAGTCCACTGAGGATCTCTGCACGGTCGTCGTCGGAGTCCACGGAGGATCACTGCACCGTCGTCGCTGCAGTCCACTGAGGATCTATGCACGGTCGTCGCTGTCGAAGTAGCAGTCGCAGCCAGCATAGGGTTCCCGCACACAGCAAGCTCGTTCGGGAGGGTCCGCTCCACGAGCCGAGAGGCTGATACATCAACTGACACAAAGTCCGAAGTTGATGTATCCAAAAGTTCCGTATCGACAACAGGAACTCAACGTCGCAGACGGCGCGTCAATCGGACGCCCGGTCTGAGAGTTATTGGCTTTTTCGTGCCAGGGGCCCGGTTGGTTTTTAAGGCAAAACCAACCCGACCGTACTCCACCTGATTCCAAACCTCGGGCGGAGTATGCCAAAAGATCCGTCTCACTTAGAGGAATTCAACGAAACAGACGGCGCGTCAATCGGACTCCCGGTCTGTTAGTTATTGGCCTTTCCGTCTCACACCCACCCTGGGAAACTTCCCAGGAGGTCACCCATCCTGATCACTGCTCTAGGCCAAGCATGCTTAACTACGGAGTTTTAACTACGTAGGCTCCCGAAAAGGAAGGTGCACCTTGAGTATAGTATACCGAAACGACCGTCTCGATCCAAAGATCGCGTTGCCACTGACGGCGCGTCGTTCGGAGGCCCGTAGCTCAAGATACGGCCGTTTGAACGAAAACGTCCGAAGACGGGGGGTACGGGCCCGGGCCGACCCGGCCCGACCCCCCCCCCCCCCCGGAGTCGGCCGAACCGGGTCGACCCGACCCGGTCCGACCCGGTTTGGTCCGGCCAGGGCGCGGCCCGGCCGGTCGGGCCGGTCTGGTCCGGTTCGGCCGAACAGCCGAAGGCCGTGGCATGCGGGGTGCCGCCCCCGCGGCCAGGTGATGCCGCGGCCCCCCGCGTGGGGCCGCGTTGAGTCGGGACGCGGCTTCAGCCGCGTCCGAGGGCACCGGACCCGCGCGGCCGCGGGTGCCGCCGCCGCCGCGCTGAGTCGCGGCGGCCTGTCCGGCGGCGCGCCGGGGCGCCGCCGCTCCCGGCTGCCGGCGCCGCCGGTGAGTTCCGCGGGCCACCGGAATCGTTCCGGTGGTCCGATTCTCTTCTCGTCTGCGCCATTGCTCCTCCCGGGACTCGTTCTTCACTGCGGAATCGTCAAACATCCGTTGCGGCACGTTCCGTCGTTGCCCGTCAAATCCGCAAAAAAAACGAAGAACGGCGGAGGGTCGTCGAGCCGTGTTCGTTTGGCCCGCACCCTCCGCGTTAGAGATAAACAACCGGGAGAATTTTGTTCAACACATGAACCGACAATTTTAATAAAAATAAAATTGTTCGTTCGAAACCGGTTCTTTAATTTTTAAAGAACGTTCACGGGAAATAATTAAAAAGGGGTAATTCCCAAAATAAATCCCTACCTCGTTGATCGTCGCGCGCGGGCGTTCTTCGCGGAAAAGCTCGTCGCGGAAGAGAGGGATCGTCGCGTCGTCGCGGGGAGGCGTCGCGTCGTCGCGGAATCCGGTGTTGAGTCGGCGAACTCAACGCACCATGAAACAGCAGATTTAATTTAATTAATTAAATCCGTGTTTTTGGTTAAGAACCACGAAGGAGATAAAAAGGAAGGTCTGAGACTCTTACCTCAAGAAGCCGATCGAAGATCCGTCGCGGAGGAAGAGACGTCGCAGAAGAACGTTGTCAGCGATGCGGATCAAGGCGTCGCGTCGTCGATTTCCGGGTTCGGTGTTCTTCGAGTTCTTCGCGTTCTTCGCGTTCTTCGCGAGGGAGAAGAAGAAACAAGGATCCTCTCAAATCTTCTCAAAAGATTTTGGGTTGGTCTTATTTTATTAATATGCCAACACACGAAAACATGTTAAGAAACGATTGAATTAATTCGTTGAATTAATTCAACGAAAGAAACAGGCCATTTAATTCACGAAAGAAACAGCCCATTTAATTCACGAAATAAACCGCCCAATTAAATGGTCTGTTAAGAATTTAGAAAACGCGTCAGTTGACTTTCATTAAGACGGGTTTTCACGGGTGCGTTTCTTAGCGGAAAGAAACGGCGGAGCTCGTGCGGGCCCCACCTCACAAATATCCTACCAAGGGGGTAAGATATTTCTGGATAGCATCCTATCCAGTTCAACTCAGTTCAAGCCGCCTTTAAGTGGCTTCAAGTGGCTTCCAAGTGGCTTAAGTGAAATAAAATAAAGTTGTCGCAAAATTATTTTATTTTCTTAACCTTAAGCCCGAAAATTAAAAACCACACCCGAGCAAACGCAACTCCGGAAGAGGCGTTTCTAAGCGAATATCGGCGCTGCGATTTCATCGGTGCCCTCAGAATTCGATTCCGGGCACCGGTTCTAAAGTTAGAAAAACCCGCTCGTCCGTTCACTGAACGTACCCGAGCCAAACTTCGGAAAATGATTCTGGGCACACCGGGCCTCGGAATCAGGTGCCGTCAGAAACTGCGCTCTTGTAAAATTCCAAAGAAAATTAAGAAAAAAAAATTCCTTGAAATTTACGGGTCTTTACACAGGTCATGGAAGTAATATATCTCATGCCATGTTGATATGGATGCTAGTACCTTTATATGACCATGACAATGGCATTAAAGGGTAAACATTTCCATTTACATCAACAAACAATAAAGAAATAAAAGGATGACGACATGAGAGTGCGTCCTGCTTTATGAGATATTATAGACAAATAGATTATTTACACAGTGTGTGTTCGTAGGTTGGTTGTCAATGTTGTGGCAATCCTTACCTCTCCAGGGGCCATGAGAGGTTTCTAGATCCCACTCTTGGTCTGTGAATATTATTCAATACTTTCGAGATTAGGGCCTAGAGGATCACACACAATAGCGTATTCAAGAATCTGCATTATTCAGTTGAATAGGAGTTTTATACATAATGGGCCCCACAACAACGGTCCGGGATTTGTCCATAGTTAAACAATCACCAATGTAATGAATAAATTCATATTATTCGAGTTTAGAATAATGATTATTGAATTTATTTATTAAATGTATTTACACATTTTAAGTAAATAAATAAAAAATATTAATTGATGAGTATTAAATTTTTCAAGGCTCAATTAAAATTTATGGGAGTGACGAGCTGAGTTAATGACTCAATTATTATCGCATAATATATTTTAATATATTACATGTAAATGATAATAATATTTATGGCTCATTTCAGTAGTCATAAAATGTCGTTGATAGTGTGTTAAGTATTTGGGGCCGGCGAGGTGATACCGGGTATTCTAATTGTGCACTACATATAGAAGAGGAGGGGCCTTTGCCAAATACTATTCATGGAGATTCTATCTTCTCCTCTCTCTCCCATAATCTAGAGAGAGATACTCTGGAACCAAGGAGAATGGATCAAGCACTCTCTCAGGAATCACTATTGAAGCGGTGCAATGATCGTTGGAGCGTCGAAGGCGTCGTCGCAATTCCACGCTAGCACCCAAATTATGACAAAAGTCACTCTCGTGGATTCATTAAAGCATGTGTGGTTGATCTAGAGGAATTCGATTTCGGATTATTTGAGCAGCAATTGCCAACGAAGAGAAGACATTGTGTGTGACTTCATAATTAAACATTGTATTTTTATGGTTTATATTTTTTCTTAAAACCCTTCACGTGAGATCCTCCGATTTAATTGTGCTTCTATGCACTAACGTCGACAAGTTTATAGAGATTTTCAGTGGAAAGTTTTAAAAACCCACCCATTTGGGGCTTCCGCTACCCGCTCGGTTCCAAAAAGTGGCATTAGAGGGATGCATGTCGATTTTAAGCAAAATAAATTAAATTTGCAATAATTAATGAAGAATGCGTCATTCCGGCTCCATTGTCGCAGACCGCATCTAAATCCGATATCGGATGTCCAATCTGCGGGCATCCGAAGTTTTAAATCGGAAGAGCTCCTTCACCCCGATGGAATTCCGATCACCAGAATAGTGTTTTTCGGGACCAGATTCTTCATAAAAATCTTAATTATTATTATCATTATAATAATTTTATTATAATCAATATCCTTGTTATAATAATAATTATTAAAATATCTTATTATAATAATATTATTTACTTTATCATAATGATAATATTATTATAATAAAATAATAATATAATTTTCCCAAGACTAGTACAGAGGCTTTAGATAAATAAAATAAGGGGAGAATACATGCTTTTTCAAGTCAAAAAACATGTTGGGGGCCGATCGCACCCCCCCTGTTCACCGCGTTGCGGCCCCAGCCGCCGCCTCTCCCTCCTCGTCGCACTACAGCCCACCAGGACCAGGTACCTCCCACTCGTAGAGCAGGCAGCCACAGCAGCGCAGCCCACCAAGCCAGTGCCCAACAAGCCGCTTCCTACCTACAGAAGAGCCTTCGACACCCCGTACGCTGCGCATGTCTATCCCGGTTTCCACCTTCCCCATGCCGCCCTGTAGCGGAACAACCCCGCGCACCCCTGAGGCCCAGGCGCCCCCAACCTCGTCGTTGCCCTGTCCAGGCTGCCGCCTTCCCCGCACAGGTTCTAGGAACCAGGCTGACAGTCCTCTTTGTCCCCCTCTCGCAGATACCCCTACTGCATGCGGTTCACTCCGCCACATGCACCCCCTCAACAGGCTGGAAAACCCCCTTCCTCGACCGCTCCCCAACAGCGCGCATCGGAAACCCGGCGACGCCGGTCATTGTCGGCTCTTCCTCGCGCAACCCCACCGAGGACCGACCTCCTCCCTCTGCCGATGACAGGGCACCCTCCCACAACACTCTAGACCAGCCTCCACAGGCGCACCTCCTCTCTGCTAAACTGCGGCCACACCCCTCCGACTCGCCCCTTGCCGGATGCCGCAGCTGTGCGCTGCCACGTCGTGCCCAGCACCACCAGCCATTGTGCCATATCTTGGTGCCAGTGATTCCCGTTGCCATTCACGGATAACCCGACCCTCCACCTCGCTCACATCCCTCGACCTGCAGTGCGGCGCACACCACCGTGAGGTAACCCCTACCGTGTGTGTGGGTTTTTGTTTGATTTGCCTCGTCAGGTGACTGGACGGGTCTTCCCAGCCAAGAACGAGCATGGGTGGACCTGCATGGTCTTAAAAACCCCCGCATGGGGTAGACACAGCCTGAGACGGCCTACGCAGGTTCTCCTCAACCCGCACAGGCCATGCCCAGGGTTTGTGGGGCGCGACTAATTTACTTGAATCAATATAAATTAATTTAATTCATATAATTTCGGTCAAGAATTAAATTAATTAAATATTAACTTTGGTTTCTAATTATTGCGGCGTAATTACTTTATTTTTATGTTTAATTAAAATAATTATTTAATTTTATTTTATTTTTAGAATTAAATTAATGAATTGGGACCAAACGACGTTAAATTGAATTAAGAACAAGTGTGATGTTTTTAATTCAATTAAATACCCTCAAGTTTATTTTTAATGAATGTTTAATTTTATTCTGCATTTATTTAATATACGCAAGTTAAAGTGTATACTTGTAATGAGCTGTAGAGCTACCAATGTATGTTTGGTGCATTTATTTAATTATTTTATTTAATTATTTCATGGTTTTTAATAATTAGTTTAATTAATTTATAGGAGACCAATGTATCGTCTCAATGTCATTATATGTATAATGACCTGCGTGTCCACTTCTCTGAGTTGTACTATTTACTCCCTGAGATCCCCTCACCTACGTGCGAGTACTGTTATATAATGATGAGATGAGTCATGACGCACTTCGCGCCAGGTGATGGAGAAGCACCAGACAATAGTTGGTTGCATTGGACGAGCAGACGTTGTTCAAGTGGCAAGCCACACGATTAATGGTACTTACCACTAGGTTTTCGGTTGGTCCGTTATTCACTCAATGGATCAACAAATAGTACGAGTTCATGATCAGGTGTTCATTTTAGTTTTTCAAGATTTATTATTTTTTTGCATGTGTAATTTTTTGCGCAATCACATAGTATAACAATAAACAAGAATGCAAGATTAAATGAACACGTGACACGATCAAATTTCTATTTCTTCATGGTCAGTTGTGAGTGTGATCACATAGTAGATGCTTATAAAAATAGAAAATTATTTCTTTCCTCACATTAAAATAAAAAAATCCTAAAAATATATATTAAGTCATAACCACCTTCCGTCATTCATGTTTGGAAAAAAACAACTGTTTTTGGGGCCGGTCATGCCATAGCTTAGGATGCATATTACTACCAGAGAGTCCTTATAAGAATGATGGGTTGAGTTAACTAAAATTGTAGAAAATAAATAGTTATATCTAGCTTATTTTAATTTTAGAGACAAGCATTGAGTAAAATGATGTTCTTATTTTAAGAAGCTGGGACTTCACTCAACAGATCGAGCAACCGCAAGTTAAAGCGGTTAGCGAGTCAAAATCCGACCTAGAACCTTCCAATTAATGACATATCCATAGCTTGTAGACTATGAGGAGTGGTTCCGGGATCCTTGCCACCATAATACTCAAGTGAACGAGTATTTTGATTCTAGCATAGAGGGTTCCTAGAATCTGATAATATAGTGGGAGATATTAAATGATTTAAGTAATTAATCAAAAAAAAAGTCTAAACTGGTAATTCAGATAAAAGGCACTAATATGCTAAAATTCATTTTTGTATTAAAAATGGCTAGTTATACCACAATAATAAAACTGTGATATTATAATGGACAGAGTAAATGTCCGCACTAACATGAGTATACATGAATAGTACAGGCGCGTGCACATTGTACTATGATATAGGAAAATCAAGGTTCCAGTGTCCCCAACATTGTTAAACTACCTCAAGAAGTGAGGGTGAAAATTGATTTCAGGAGTCTAATATACAAAGCATATGATAGTTATATCATTATGCTTTCATCAATATCCAGTGTCACTTGTGGTCGCTAGACCAGGACATAGATGATATAAAATAAAGTCTCATCTCTAAGTGTTTTCAAGGAGAAAGCGAGACAATGATATGAATAAGGCGAAGTTTACACCAGCTTGTGAAAACTGAATGATTGATCATGACCATTTAATATAATTTTTAACACATTACTCAAGTGTCATTTTATATTACAAAATGAACAAGTATTGAGTAAACACTTCATTACCTATATATATAATATTTTAGAAGATAATAAGAATAAAAGACAAATATGCTTTAATTATTAGGGAGGATAAATATAAAGACATTGTGTAATGGTCAAAGGAATTTAATTCCAATGACACATTCGTGACGTCCTTAAATTAATGAGGTATTAAAAATGGATATTTTCATTTCATATTATAAAATTATAATATGGATGTTTAAAATCAATAAACTGATTTAAATAAACAATTTTATTCTTCTACATCAGGCATATTCATCAATTTAATGTTTCCTTTTACTACTTGGGTATTTAATACTATATTATTTTTACATATGTGTATTTAAATAGAATAACCAAGTAATTAGAGAAACATTACTAGAATTCATGTGTATTTTCCAAGTGGTTGTGAAAGGGTGATACCTATGCCAATGATGAGAAGTACTCTAACGACCCAAACAATGTTTAATGAAAACCCCTCTTGATCAAATTAAATTCCTTAATATGTGAAATTGTTATACAACATATTCACTTCTTTTGTTTTATGTTTTTGGATTTTAAAATACCATAAGAATTGTGACCGTTGCTAATATAGCCGTTGAACTGTGATCACATGATTTGTATAAATATGGGCTTTAACAATCTAACTTACTCAGAAAAAGGAAGTGATGACCTCATCCAGTAGAATTTCTCCATACAAAGCCCATTTGTCAGAGCTCGGAAAGGAGGTGGCGTCATTGGGTTTCTCTCTTGACCAAGCCCAAGCCGAGCTTCACCAGGTTAAGCTCGAATGGAACCGTCTACGGGGGAAGTGGATTTTGATAGAGATCATCACGCGTGCAATGTTATCTGAGCCACCCCAAGAGCTTGTCAACATCATGCACCTTAACCATAGGTCTTATGTGGCTATTTTAAGGGGTTATGTGATAAATCACCAGAACTATGGTCATGGACATCATTTTTGTATATAATAATGAATATTCTTTCTTGTTATTACTGTTACTTTGTAAATAGTTTTTAAAACACAAATACTGTTTTTAGTTAATATTCTACTAAGAAATCAATTTTCATATTTTTGAATTAAATAATATTTTTTTAATATTATTAAATTAATTTTTATTAAATATAAATGATCTTATAATTTTATGAATGCAGTCATAATTTTTATTAAGATTCGAAGCCATTTTTGTCAAAACCCGTGAATTTTCGATAAATGTCGGTTTTTTATTTTAAAATTTAAAATTAACATATTAAGAAAATTATTTAGATTAAATAAATATTATTTTTGGAATCAGATCATCGAAATTATCCAATGGTGAATTTCTCATAATTTTTTGAGACAATCAAATTTTTGGGTAAAAATTAAATACCATTTAAATATATAATGTGTTTTATGACATTATAATGATCCAATAGTGATCTAATAAAATACTATAAGCATTATTTTCGGCTAGTATATGTTTTACCATTAAAATAATGTGATTTTGGGTTTTTTTGACTTATTTTACAAAGAATTAATGGAACCTTCACGACTTATTAAACATCTTATCTTTTTAAATTGTTTTCCATGGGAGTGCGAGTCACCTACACATAAGAAACCCCATTAATTTGAGATGTTTGGAATTTTTCCATATAAAATATTATTTTCCACTTCCCTTTTCCAAAACACATGGGCAAAAACCATGGACTATTTTGTGGTTTGTATTAATTTAATGTGAGGTGTCCCAAACCTAAATAATAATGAATTCCCTCACTTTTCCTATATAAACCCACCAAATCTTACACTTACTCCTCACTCAGATCCATTTTAGTTCGTCCAACCTATACCCAAAAACCTTCCCTATCTCCTCTCCCACATCAAAGATCTTCTGGTCTCTTTAAAAGACCAAGCCTATCTTCCTTAAGGATGATCTCAAGAGGAGAATTTAAGAGGTAATTCCCCTCTCTCCCTTTCATTTTTATTTTTAATTTCAAGTTCATTTCTTAATCTCTCCCCTATCTCCATCCAAATTGTATTGTAAATCAAGTATTGTAAATATAATGGAATTTTATGATGCTAATGACATATCATACCATCCAAAACCCATTCCCCCTTCCTTTAGGTTATAAAAGAAAATGTCGATCGTGAGGTGTTAATCTATCACCTACAAGAACAACATGTTTTCTTCTTCCATTTCAACCTTCAGATCTAGTCAGGAAACCATTTTGATGGTTGCACCAGAATATTTTATATTTATAATGTTCTATTTGAAGTTCTGGAACTAACTTATGTATGTATTAAAAAGTGATAAAATAAAACAAGTTCATTGTGATCGAAAAACCACACAAATTAACCCAAACAATCATCATTTAATTCTTATCTAATGATTCATCCATATGGTATATAATATAATTAATTATAATATCATTTTAAATTCTGGAATTTCATTAATAACATAGAAGATATGTTCTGGATGTTTACCCATGTTCTACCTAAAGCATCAATTTATGAATACAAGTGAACCACTAAAGAAAACCATAAAAAACAAACATTCCCGAACAATGTTTTTAAACACTATAAATCATCCAAAGGCACATAAAATCAATTAATAAAATCTAAATGAAACATATTAATGTACACAAGGTTATGGATATCTAATTAATTAATATTACTTCATTATACATGACATTAAAGAGAAGGACACATTCAGATACATGGTAAGGGGAAATTCTCGACCCCAATTTCATCCTTCAGGTTCTCCCTCCTTCACTCCATTTTTGATATTATTACTCCTTAAAAATAATTTTTTCATCATTTTATTTCCTCTTATGAGATATAATTTTTTACCACTGGTGTTTATGTCACACAAGATGTTTTCCAAAAGAACTCTTCTTTTTTACTTCTCAATCAAATTTGACGGTTCTTGTAACATGTATGTTATTCCCTCTTTCTTTTGTGAACCCAATGATTATGAATGTTTTCATATGAGTTGAAACCCATTATTTTTCATGGGTTACTTATGTTCTTTGTTGATATATGATCATTGTGTCAAGAATGATAATGATAATGTTATGATGTGATGGGTGCACCCAAAATTATATAGCGCAAAATGATTGTTTCAATGTGACGAGTGCACCCAGAATTATAAAGCGCTCCAAGACATTGGGTAAAATGATGAATCTCATGAGTAAAAGTGAAATTATGTGTGAATGAGATGATATCTTTGTTCACAAGTATGTGTTGTAGTTATCCACTATGACATGATGTTTCATTTTTATGCATTGGCACATTTCAAGTCTTTTTATGTTTCCTCTCATGTTCATGATATTTTGCCTATGACATGATTTTTCTCACCCCATGCTATATTGTTCATATCTATCCTATTACTGGGATTTTATCTCACCCCTTTTGATGTATATCCTCAAGTGGCTACATGTACTAAGGGGAGAACAAGTCCCAATAAGAAGCCAGAGAAGAAGAAATTAAATAAATGTGTATGCTTGATGTTGTAATTGTAATGTATGGTCCTAGTATTCCCAAGACACTAAACCTTTGGATCCTCATTGTGTAATACTATTATGTTGTTTATCTTTAAAATGATGTAATAGTAATGTAAGAAAAGGCCGGGTTTCTATAGTTGGTATCAGAGGTCAGGTTTAGTTAATTTTGGAATTAGGATTAGTGAACCCTAGAAAACCTCTAGCATGAGACTAAGTACATATATGCACAAAATAATATTTATATAGGGATCCCATATGTTATGATTTTAGTACAAATGAATATGTTATTCATGACTTGTTGACTTATGTTTTGTTCTAACATTTTCTATTTTAGAAAATGGTGGGAACCAGGAGAAACCAGGCCAAAAACTCGTGTGAGGGCCAATGCAACGATTGCTCGAACGACAACCCCAATGATTTAGGAGGTGGAGTTAAGAACTTCACGGTGATGCTTACCCAATTATCTCAGGTTATGAACAATAACCACAATAATGGAAAATGTCCTTCTTCACTAAAGAGGGAGCAATTGGCTATCAAATGTTTTATGCGGCAATGACCACCGACGTTTAGTAGATATTCTGATCCACTAGTTGCGGAAGAGTGGGTCAACTCCATGGAGAAGATCATTTCTGTTCTTCACTAATATGAGATGGAGAAGGTGACCCTAGTCATTTATCATCTATATGGAGAATCCGATCGATGGTGGGCTTTGATTAAGACCAGAAAGCCAAGGGAGGAAATTGAAGAGATGGAATGAAAAGACTTTAATATAATGTTTCGTAACAAGTATTTCACAAGAACTCTTCGTATGAAGATAGAGAGAGAATTTATAGAGCTCAAGCAAAAAGAAGGAGAATCGGTCACAACCTATGAAGTGAATTTCACAAGGCTTTCAAGGTATGCATAGGGTTTTTTTTTATCAACAACGATTGCAAAATTGATAGATTCTTTAGTGGATTCAAACCAATACTTCGAAAGGCTATTGAAATTCAAGACTTTTGGAGTTATGAAGAAGTTGTTAGATGTTCTCTCAAAGTTGATATGGATTTTGGATAATGTTCTCATGTATATGGTGATAAGAAACGAAAGATGGAGTTTCACGCTGGTGGATCTAATGATAAGGGAGGGAAGAAAACTGAACGACCCACATGCCAAAAATGTGGGAAGTTTCACCACGAGAACTGCCTCAAAGGGATGGGGAAGTGATTCAAGTGTGGGAAAGAAGGACACCATGCTCAAGAGTTTCAAAAAGACACGAAAAGGAAGGAGAATGTGGTAGAAGAAAGGAGAGAGTGACCCATGGTTCAATGCTACAACTGTAGGGAGCTAGGCCACTATGCAATCCAGTGCACCAAACCTTGAGTTCTTGAGAGTAATCAGCATCAGCAGCCACCAAATCCAAATGAACAAGGGAAGACTTATTCCATCACTACAGTGGAAGTGGAGAAAGATAATAAAGTCATACAAGGTACACTTCCAATTCACTCAAGAATGGAAAAGGTCTTATTTGATTATGCTTATACACATTCCTTTATATCTTGCAAGTTTGATAGAACTATAGAATCAAAGCCCCAAAACCTGGAAGTGTAGATATCTGTAAAAACACCAAGTGGTGCAATCGTTTCAACCCAAGTGCTTGATTCTTCTCATGTTGGCGTATGTGCGAAGATTCTTCCAGCGAATCTCGTAATACTTCCCTTGGTGGAATTTGACGCTATAATGGGAATGTATTGGCTCTCGTTATATAGAGCACATACCAACTGCCGGGAAAAGGAAATATCTTCTCATATTCCAAACTATCCCATGCTCCTCTACAAATGCAAGAAAGACCATGAATCTCCTTTGAAAAAAATCCTTCAATGGTGTGGGGGTTGATTCCCAATGAAGAAGCATACCTCGCCGAAATGGATGAGTCAAAGGAAAGTTCCAACCTTGTGGAAATTCCCATTGTGAGTGAATACAGTGATGTATTTCCCGAAGAGTTACATAGAATTCCCCCGGATCGTGAGGTAGTGTTCTCAATTGAACTCATACCCAGAGCTACTCCTATCTCAAAGTGTCCCTATAGGATGGATTCTATTGAACTGGAGGAGTTAAAGAAGTAGCTGCAAGATCATCTAGACAAAGGGCTCATACACCCTAGTGCATCACATTGGGGTGCACCAGTGCTCTTGGTGAAGAAGATGGATGGAACAATGTGGTTGTGTATTGATTATTGGGAACACAACAAGATTACAATAAAGAACAAGTATCCTATTCCATGGATTGATGACTTGTTCGATCAGTTAATGGGTGCTCAATACTTCTCAAAGGTGAATCTTCGTTCTTCATATCATCCGGTAAAGGTGAAGAAGGGAGATATTCAGAAGACTGCCTTCCGAACAAGGTATGGGATCTATGAGTTTTTGGTGATTCCCTTAGGACTTACTAATTCCCCTGCAATATTCATGGATTTGATGAATAGAGTCTTTAAACATTACCTCAAAAAAAATTTGGTAGTGTTTATTGATGATATTCTCATCTACTCAAAGATAAATAGGAACATGGAGAACATCTATGACTTATTTTGGAAACATTGAGAAAGGAGATGTTTTACGCCAAGTTCAGGAAGTGTGAATTTTGTATGAAGCAAGTCAAATTATTGGGACATGTGATCAAAAGTGAGGGAATTTCTGTGGATCATTTAGAAACAAAATCAATTGAGGAATGGCCCGGGCCCTCTAGTGTCACAAAAATCTGTAGTTTTCTTAGATTAGCTGTGTACTACTGATGTTTGGAGATAAAAATATCATGATTGTCAAGCCTGCAAACTATGTTAAAAAGGAAAGGGGTAAAATATGTCTGGACAAAAGAATGTGAGGGAAGCTTCAAGGAGCTAAAGAGAATGCTGATCACTGCACCTATACTCACACTACCAAAAAATGGAAAAAGTTTTGTGATATACAATTATCCATCAAAGAATGGTTTGGGTTGTGTACTCATGAAAAATGAAAATGTGATAGATGATGCCTCATGGAAGTTGAAGATACATGAGAAGAACTACCTGAATCATGATATAGAGCTGGACGCCATGATTATTTCATTGAAAATATGGAGGCACTAACTTTATGGTGAAAAGTGTGACATATACACCAACCAAAAGAGCCTAAAGTATATATTCACACCAAAGGAGATAAAAATGCTTCAAAGGAGATGGTTATAGCTAATCATAGATTACGATTGCTCTATTCACTATCATCCTTGAATGGCGAACAAGGTAGCTGATGCTATAAGCAGAAATGAATCTGCTACTCTATCCATGATGTGGATTGAGAAAGACCCTATATTCTTAGAATTGAAAAGGATGGATTTAGAAATCATAAGGGCAGGGGATACATCCTACATTTCCCAAATGATTGTGTAACCATCCATCTAAGACAAGATTAAGGAAGAACAAAGGGATGATGTGGAGATATAAAAGAGGGTGAAAGTAGTAAAGGAAGAGAATATGAAAGAGTTCCATATCGATAATGAGGTTGTGATTAGGTTTGGAATGCGACTTTGTATGCCTTAATTACCAAGGATAAAGAAGGATCTATTGGAAAATTCCCATATCTCAACATTCTCTATCCATCTTAGGAGTACCAAGACGTACCGTGACCTCTGAGAACACTTCTGGTGGGATAACATGAAGAAGGAGATTGCGGAATATATATCAAGTTGCTTGGTATGTCAGGAAGTTAAAACAGAGCGACAAAAGTCCAAAGGGATGATGAAACCATTGCCTATAACCATGTGGAAATGGGAAAATGTTACTATGGACTTTGTCATGGGTCTCCTGGAGATGTTGAAAGGAAATAATTGAATATGGGTAGTGGTTAACCGACTCACCAAGACTGCCCATTTTATCACTCTTCGGGAAGACCTCTCGCATGAACAACATGAAAAGATATATGTGATGGAAGTGGTGAGACTGCATGAAATTCCACTATCTATGGTCTCTAATCATGATCAAAGTTTCACATCTAAATTCTGGAGGAGACTTCAACATGCTTTGAGTACTGAATTAAATTTCCGCATGCCCTATCACCCCCAAACTGATGGCCAATCTGAAAGGACTATTCATATGCTTGAAGATATGCTATGAGCTTGCCCTCTAGAATTCAAAGGTGGACGGGATGAACATCTCACATTGGTTGAGTTCTCATAAAAAAATAGCTTCCACTCAAGTATTCAGATGGCTCCATATGATGCTCTGTCTGGAAAGCGATGTAGAACTCCAACCTGTTGGGATGAAGTAGGATAATGAAAGCTATTTGTAACTGATCTTGTGAAAGAGATGACAGAGAAGGTTGAAGTCATCCAGAAACAAATCAAAGCTGCTCAAAGTTTTCAAAATAGTTATTATGACAACTGTCTAATGGACTTGGTGTTCAACATTGGGGATAAAGTCTTCCTTCGAATATCACATTGGAAGAGAGTCATGAAATTTGGAAAGAAAGGGAAGCTAAGCCCAAGGTACATTGGCCCCGTTGAAATCATTGAACGCATAAGATCTGTGTCCTATCGTCTTGCACTTCCACCAAAAATGGGTCAAGTTCATGATGTGTCTCATGTATCACTCCTGAGGAAGTACATATCAGATCCCTCACTTGTACTAAACTCATAGGTGGTGCAGTTGGAAGATGATATTTCCTATGAGGAGCAGCCGATAAAGATTCTGGATCAGAGAGATAAGGTTCTACACAACAAGACAACTTATCATGTAAAAGTTTTGTAGAGAAACCATATGTTTGAGGAAGCAACTTGGGAACCTGATGAGGCAGTGAAGGAGAAGTACCCTCACCTGTTTGTGTAAATTGAAATTTCTAGGTAGAAATTTCATAAGGGTGGAAGATTGTAACGACCCAAACCTTGTTTAATGAAACCCCTCTTGATCTAATTAAATGAAATAATATGTGAAATGTTCATACATAATATGCACTTATTTTGTTTTATGTTTTTGGATTTTGAAATACCATTAAAAATTGTGACCATTGCTAATATAGTCATTGAACAGTGATAACATGATTAGTATAACTATGGGATTTAACAAACTATCATACTCAGACAATGGAAGCGATGGCCTAATCTAGTATAATTGATCCATAAGAAGCCCATTTGTTGGAGATCGGAAATGAGGTGGCATCATTGGGCTTCGATCTGGAACAAGACCAAGCCGAGCTTCACCAGGTTAATGTCGAACGAAACCGTCTACTGGAGAAGTGGGAGTTGATAGAGATCACCACACGTGTAATGTTATCCGAGCCACCCCAAGAGTTTTTCACCATCACACACCTTACCCTTATGTTTTATGTGGCTATTTTAAGGGGTTATGTGAAAAATCCCTAGTCCTATGGTCATGTACACCATTTTTGTATATAATTATGAATAAACTTTATTGTTATTATTGTTACTTTGTAAATTGTTTTTAAAACACAAATAGTGTTTTCGTTAATATACAACAAAGAAATATATTTTAATATTTTTTAAATAAATAATATTTTATTATTATTATTAAATTAATTTTTATTAAATATAAATGATCTTATAATTTTATGAATGCAATCGTAATTTTTATTATGATTTGAAAGCCATTTTTGTCAAAACCCGTGAATTTTCAATAAATGTCAGTTTTTATTTTAAAAGTTAAAAATAACATATTTAGAAAATTTTTTAGATTAAATAAATATTATTTTTGGAATTATAAGGTCGAAATTATCCAACGGTGAATTTTTCATAATTTTCTGAGACAGTCAAATTTTTGGGTAAAAATTAAATACCGTTTAAATATATAATGTGTATTATGACATAATAATTACCCAATAGTTATGTAATAAAATACTATAATCTTTATGTTAGGCCAATATATGTTTTAAAAATAAAATAATGTTATTTTCGGTTTGTTTGACTTATTTTACAAAGCATTAATGGGCCCTTCAAGACTTGTAGAACATCTTGTCTTTTTAAATTGTTTTCCTCTGGAGTGTGACTCACCTCCACATAAGCAACCCCATTATTTTAAAACGTTTGGACTTTGGAATTATAAAATATTTTTTTCCACTTCCCTTTTCCAAAAACCATGGGAAAAAACCATGGGCTGGTTTTTGGTTTGGATAAAGTTATTGTGAGGTATCCCAAACCTAAATAATAAAGAATTCCCTCACTTTTCCTATATAATCCCACCCATGCTCCCACTTCCTCCTCACTCAAAGCCTTTGTATTTTGTACATCCTCTACCCAAAAACATTCCCTAGCTCCTCTACCACTTCCAAGAGATCTGGTCTCATATTATACCATCCAAACCCCATTCCCCCTTCCTTTATGTTATAAAAGAAAATGCTGTTCGTGAGGTGTTAATCTATCACCTTCAAGAACAACATGTTTTCTTCTTCCATTCATACCTTCAGATCTGGTCATGAAACCATTTTTACGGTTGAACCAGAATATTTTATATGTATTATTTTATATTTAATGTTATGGAACTAACTTATGTATGTATTACTAAGTGATAAAATAAAACATGTTCATTGTGATCGAAAAACCGCCCAAATTTACCCAAACAATCATCATTTAATTTTTATCTAATGATTCGTCCACATGGCATATAATATAATTAATTATTATATGATTTTAACTTATGGAATTTCATTAATAACATGGAAGGTATGTTCGGTATGTCTACCCATGTTCTACCTGAAAAATCAATTTAACAATACAAGTGAACCACTCAAGAAAACCATAAAAAAAGAAACATTCCCGAACAATGTTTTTAAACTCTATAACTCATAAAAAGGCACATTAAATCACTTAATAAAATCATAATGTACCTTATTAATGTAAAAAAGGTTACGGATTTCAAATTAATAAATATAATTTCACTATACAAGACATTAAAGAGAAGTAGGCGTTAAGATACAAGGTAAGGGGAAATTCTCGAACCCAATTTCACCCTACGGGTTCTCCCTCCTTCACTTAATTTTGATATGATAACTCCTTAAAAATAATTTTTTCATCATTTTATTTCCTATTATGGGATATAAATTTTTACCACTGGTGTTTAAGAATTTTTTTTTTTCCAAAAGAACTCTTCTTTTTTACTTCTCACTCAATGTTTACGGTTCTTGTAACATGTATTCTATTCCATCTTTCTTTTGGGAACCCAATGTTTATGAATGTTGTCACATGAGTTGTAACCCATTCCTTTTAATGGGTTACTTATGTCCTTTTTTGATATATGTTCATTTTGGAAAACATGATAATGATAATGTTATGATGTCATGGGTGCGCCCGGAATTATATAGCGTAAAATGATTGATTCAATGTGACGGGTGTGCCCAGAATTATAAAGCACTCCAATGCATTCGGTAAAGTGATGAATCTCATGAGTATATGTGAAATGATGTGTGAAAAAGATTCTATATTTGTTCACAAGTATGTGTGTTAGTTAACCACTATGACATGATGTTTCATTTTTATGCATTGCCACATTACAAGTCTTTTTATGCTTCCTCTCATGTTCATGATCTTTTTCCTATGACATGATTATGATCACCCCATGATATATTGTTCATATCTATCCTCTTACTGGGATTTTAGCTCACCCCTTTTGATGTATATCGTCTGGTGGCTACATGTACTAATCAGAGGACAAGTGCCAATAAAAATCTAGTGAAGAAGAAATTAAATAAATGTTTATGCTTGATGTTGTAATTGTTATGTATGGTCCTAGTTTTCCCAAGACACTAAACCTTTTGATACTCTATGTGTAATATTATTATGTTGTTTATCTTTAAAATGATGTAATAGTAATGTAAGAAAAGGTTGGGTCGCTATAAGTACACATCTTCTTTAATTCCCAAGTGAAAGATTCGTGTTGAAATATTATTGAGTATAACCAAAAACATTAATATCATGTGTCCTTGGACACAAGGATACATTATTTCAGGTTCTGGAATGAATGTTGTTTATGGTAAACTCAATCTCTAGTTCTTTAATACATGAATCATAGGCAATTAATGATTAATATAAATGTAAGTCTTATACCCAGTTTTGAAAATATAATTCCTTGTCGAGTAATAATAAAAGTGAATGTCATAAATATACCAAGAATGGTATTTAGGATCGGCACATATAAATACTTTTGGTATTATCGACATCATTTTTTTGGACAAAGGATCCTTTAGAAATAAATGTATATCATGAAGAATTTGGAAATAGTTCAACTAGTAAGCGTGAACTATTCCAAGTATAAGCTAGATGTACATATACTTCATAAGATTCCTTTAAGTAATTAATGAATAAAAAAGTGAAGTATATTCATGGTCAGAAGATATCAGTTTCTTCAGGTTGGGATACTGAAGAATATCTCGACCAAGCATGCATCAATCAGGATATTGTAGCATGGAGAAATTCCTAAACACACATTACCTTGTTGACATCATAACATTGATGTTAATTAGGAGTATTGATGACGAAGTATTGCATATCAACATTGATAAACAATATATAGCATGGAGTAATTCCTAAACGCACATTTTGTACATCAATGTATTGATGTATGTAATATCAATGTTGGAACTAGCAGAAACTTCCATTATATTTTATAAAATTCTTTTCAAATTACAACGATATACCACAACCATATGCCAACTATAATGAAAAATGGATATCATATGAGTCATAGTATGATGTAAATTCATCATGTCATTAGGACCTGAGTTTGGATGCAAATAGTTTGTTTGGAAATAAACAACCATGCATAAAAAAACACATTGTGCATTTAGTGTAATAATCCTAACAGTTTTTAGGATGTTATGTAAATCCCTATAATAAAAAAATATAGTCCAGTTGTAGACAGAATTTCTAAAAGAGGGTGTACATCTCTTTTATAGATAGTGGGAGATATATTGATTAGTGTTTACTAAATGCTCAAAAAGCACAAATAGTTGGCATAGGAACTAGTTCCACAAGGGAATGTGGAAAAAAGTGTGTTCCAAAGACACATACTGCGTTGGATGAATAAAACCATGGTGTTGGTTTTTATATTCACCGTGGTCGATAATCTATTATTCAATGTGACTAATATATCCTACAATTAAGAAGTGTATAGAAATTATCTAAAATTGATAAGACCAAATAAATTCAATTAATGGATTCCATTTATCAAAGTGAAAAGCTGCTTATTATTTTGAATAATGAAGTGGGTATTCAAGTGAGTTGATACATTGATGGTACAAGTGTAGTACCAATAAGGCTCGATTGGTTTCCCCAAGTTTTTATTCCTAAATCGATAAGAATATTACTTATCATTTCTAATATCTATGATCAATTTATTTAGCATTGGATGTCATGACCACCAATCGTGGATGGTGTCTATATGATGCAACCATAAAGGGATGGTCACATCACAAAATGCTAATAAAGGATGGATGTTACAGAAATCCAGTTTAGTATTAAAGTAAACAACATGATCATAGTATATACATTTAAAACAAATGTTTTACATGTGTCTACTAGAGGTTAGTGGGGGTGCTATTCTTTTCCAATAAGAAATATGTCCGAAAACATATGTAAAATAGACAATGGTCTCACAGTTAGTTAAGACCAAAATGAAATTTATTCTCTAATGATTGACTTAAAGTATCAACCTATGTTCTAGGGAATATGATCTACTAAGGTAGATCTATAGGTTTCATGGTATTAATCAATCGTATGTATATTGACATTATATTGAAAAATACATTTTGGATCAATTCAAGGGATTCATTTTTACCTATGTCACAAGGCATAATCTCCCCATGTTGACCTGTCCGTGACATGGGAAGTGATAAACATGGTGAGTTACAATCCATACATTATAACGATTGATCAATCATGCCTGCCAAGATATGTACAAGAACTGATATTGCCATGGTATATTGGGGTGATATCAGCTATATCTAGGAGCACTAGAAAGGATGTAATGAGATCTATCTAATTGTACTTTGGAAAGTACAAAATATATGTACCTGGTAAGTGGAGAAGAAAGGATACTAGTTTTCAGGGATACAAACTAGTCTTCCATAGATCAATGTGATCTAGTATTGCATTTAGTCTAATGGCGATGAGCGAGTCAAACTCATATCATCCAGTGGTGGACATACTTACAAGACTGAGTACATTACATCATCTAAGATATCTAGAAAGTAGTTAAATTCATTGATTTTTTCTAGTTCATGGAATTGTATCTTGTGAGAAAAGTATTATCATAATTTAGATTATGATATTCTTACTAGCCAAGATGTCAAGTTATGATAGTGGAAAAAAAGGATATAATCGGGATACTATCTCTTGAGAAGTTTTACTCTAAGAGATGAGGTCGCTATAGCAGAATTTCCAAGCGGCGGAACCATGGAGGACCTAGTAGCTAAATCCATAACACAGCAAAAACATGATAGTCATCATGTGAGTAGGAAACAAGTTTAGTTAAAAAGTTGGCTCTAGTGAAAGTGGGGGTGTTGAAATAGTGGGTTCCCTAGACCCAACTATTTAGTGATTTCTATTACCATATCACGTATAAAGTAAGCAATACATGACATCGTATTACCATTATAGTGTAGACTGTTCTGCATCCACTATTCAAATGGTAATTTCCAAAGGTTAATTTTCGTATCGAAAGGTTATAGAAGTTCCCAGGATATAATGAGAACCTCTAGATACTATGACATTAATCTTAAATATATGTTCTATAGTCTATATACATCTTAATGATTGGACACAGTAGATGTTTGACTATCAGGTGCTGGGGGCTCATAAGCATTGAGACTTCTTCTCATGAAGTTCACACTTGGGGATGTCTAGTAGTGAGATCATGATGAATGACCCGCAAATAGGAACTCCACATGTTTCGGGTGTCAGTGGATGTTCCTATCTACAGTCATGCATAATGCTCTCTTGACTTGAGATCATTACCAATGTACGTCATTTGACTTTTTACTTTGATTTAAGATGAAATCCATGACAATGAAGCCATGGAGAGGTAGTTTGTGTCAGGTGCGTCATTGGTGGTATGACATTGGTTGAATGGTCAAGAAAGGATTTGTCGCTTCTGGGTCATGGAAGTAATATATCGCAGGCCATGTTGATATGGATGGTATTACCTTTATAAGACCATGGAAATGGAAGTCAAGGGTAAATCTCTACCATTACATCAATAAAAATTAATTAAAGTAAAGGGCGATGAAATGAGAGTGCGTACTGCTTTATGAGGTATTACAAACAAATAGATTATATTACAGAGTGTGTGTTTTTAGGTTGGTTGTCCTCTTCGGGGTCCATGATGGGTTGCTAGATCCCACTCTTAGTCTGTGAATATTATTCACTACTTTCGAGATAAGGGCCTAGAGGGTCACACACAACAGATTATTCAAGAATCGGCCTTATTCAGTTGAATATGAGTTTTGGACAAAGTGGGCCCCACCACATGGGTCCGAGTTTTGTCCAGTGTTAAATGATCACCAATGCAATGAATAAATTCATATTATTCGAGTTTAAAATAATAATTATTAAATTTATTTATTAAATTTATTTACAAGTTTTAAGTAAATAAATAAAAAATATTATTTAGCGAATATTAAATTATTCAACATTCAATTAATATTTAGGGGAACGACGAGTTGAGTTAATGACACAATTATTATCACAGAAAATATTTAAATATATTAAAAGAAAATGCTAATAATATTTATGGCTTAGTTTTGTAGTCATAATATGTTGTTGATAGTGCGTTAAGTATTCGGGGCCGGTGAGGCGATACCGGGTATTCTAACTGAGCACAATAAATAGAAGAGGAGGGGATTTTTTCAAATACTATTCAATGGAGATTCTCACTCCTCCCCTCTCTCCCATAATATAGAGAGAGATGATCTGGATCCAAGTTGAATGGACCAAGCACTCTCTCAGGCCTCGCTAGCGAAGCGGTGTAGTTATCGTTGGAGCGTCGAAGGCGTCGTCCAAATTCCGTTCTAGCACCCGGATTATGGCGAAAGGCACTCCCGCGAATTCCTTGATGTGTGTGTGGACGATATAAAGGAATTCGATTTCGGATTCATCGAATAGCGATCACCAACAATGAGCAGACGTCGTGTGTGACTTCAAAATTAACCTAGGTATTTTTACAGTTTATATATGTGCTTAAAACCCTTCATGTGAGATCCTCAGATTTAATTGGGATGCTATTCACCGACGACGACAAGTTTACGTTGATCATCGATTGAAATTTTTTAAAGAAAAAACCTGTTTGGGGATTCCGCTAAATGCCAAGTTCTAATAGTTCTGGACACAAATTTACAAGTTCAAGTTATTATACACTTTCTACTATTTCATGTTTTTATAGACCAAATAATGTTTATTTTTAAAATAATTTACAAAATTATTATAGGAAACCTGTGAGGAAGGTATGGGTTCCTAAAGAACATATCACTAATGTTTCAAGACCCAAACAAGTATGGGTACCAAAAAATGTTTTTTCTTGATCATTTTTTAAGAAAACTATTTAAGGAGTTCCTTTAAAAGTTTATAGTACTTAGAAAGTGGGTGTTCAAGACACATGATAGGAGAATACTCATGCTTCAAGAATCTAATAAAAATAGATGGAGGAAATGTCACATTTGGTGACAATGCAAAAGTAAAAGTCATTGGCCTTGGCTAAATCGGTAACTGTAACTCAGTTTTGATTTCTAAAGTATTGTTTGTTGATGGATTCAAATAGAATCTTCTTAGTGTTTCACAATTATGTGATGATGGATTTCACGTTAAATTTGAAAATTATTCTTTCATTGTATTTAATTCTAAAGAATAATTAGTGTTTTCTGCATAATGAAATGAATATGTTTATTTTGTTAACTTAGATTATTTAGTTTCTAAAAATTCTTCATGCTTATGTGTATTTCATAAAGAGTCTTGGATTTCGAATATAAGACTTAGACACTGCAATATTCATCCCTTAGAAAGCTAACTTGGAAAGGCTTAGTTAAAGACCTACCCAAACCTGAGTTTCCAAATGAGAAAGTGTGTAATCCATCTCAAAAGGGAAAACAACAAAAAATTCCCTTCATACCAAATAAATAAGTGTCAACATCTCATCCTCTCGAACTAGTTCACATGGATTTGTTTGGACCATATAGAGTTTCTAGTTTAAATGGGATGAACTATGTTTACCTTATTTTAGATGTCTTTTCTAGATATACATGGACCTTATTTCTGGCCCACAAAAGTGAATCTTGCTCTTAATTTACTAAATATACTAGGTATGATGAAAATCGTAGTGGAATTAAAATTAAATCCTTAAGAAGTGATCATGGATGTGATTTTGAAAATCAAGAGTTTGAATACTTTTGCTCAAAAAATGGCTATAGTCATAATTTCCCTTCCTCGAGAACACCTCTACAAAATGGAGTTGTAGAAAGAAGAAATAGAACCCTGCAAGAGATTGCTAGAACAATTCTTAGTGAATATAACCTACCTATTTATTTTTGGGATAAAGCTATATATGTAGCATACTACATAATCCATATAGTGTTTATCAAACCTATTCTTAAAAAGACTCTTTATGAGTTATGGAACAATTGAAAACCCAAAGTTATCTACTTCAATTTTTTGGTTTCATAGTATATATCCTTAATACCAAGTAAAATCATGAAAAATTTGCATCCAAGAGTAATGAAGGAATCTTTTTTGATATTCAATTTATTATAATGTCTATAGATTGTTCAATAAATGAACTAAATGAGTGGAAGAGTCTGCCCATGTCAAATTTGATGAAACAAATCCACATGAACTTAAAACCATTCTAGAGAAACTGGAGTATGATGTATCAAATATGGACATTAATTCAAAATACTCAAACTATCTTGTGAAGGAATATGTGAAAGCTTGTAGTCCTGGAAATTCCATAGGCTCAAGTCACAATGTACCTGAACCTATTGATGAACCTGAAATCACTAGCCCATCCTTTTCTGAAGTTGTTAGAACTCTAAAGAACCATCCATTAGATTCTGTTGTATGAGACCTAGAAAAAAGAACTAAAACTAGAGATTATCTTAGAAATCAGGTTGAACATCAAGTCTTCTTGTCACAACTTGAACCTAAAAACATTAATGACGCTATCAATGATGAATTTTTAGTGATGGATATGAAAGAATAATTTAATCAGTTTTAAAGGAACAAAGTTTGGAAACTTGTTGAAAGACCAAAGACACATTCTCCATAGGAACTAAATGGGTGTTTAGAAATAAGTTATATGATGCTGGAAACATAGTTAGAAACAAGGCCAGATTGGTTGCACAAGGCTATAGTCAAGAAGAAGAAATTGACTATGAGCAGACCTTTATACTAGTATCTAGAATTGAAGCCATCAGAATTATGCTTTCTTGTGCTACACATATGAATTTCAAACTATATCAAATGGATGTTAAAAGTGCATTCCTAAATGGGTATATAGATGCAGATGTCATTGTTGATAAACCTCCTAGTTTTAAAAACCCTCATTTTCGAAATCACATTTTTAAATTATCAAAATATTTATATGGTTTAAAAAAATATCTAAGATCTTGGTATGATAGGATGAGTATTTTTCTTATTTCTAAAGGTTTTACAAAAGGAATAGTTGATCCTACACTTTTTGTGAACCGAATTTCCAATGATGTTTTAGTTGTTCAAATCTATGTAGGTAACATTATCATTGGATCTCAAAGGAATTCTGTAAGTATTGATTTTTCTAAAAGGATGAAAAATGAATTTCAAATGAGTTTAGTGGGTGAACTAAAATTCTTTCTCAGATTTGAAATATATCAAAATAATGATGTTATTATTTTAAATCAATGTAAATACGCTAGAGATCTTCTAAAAAGTTTTGGATTAGATAGAACTAAAATTAGTGACACTCCAATGAGTACCACATGTAAGTTGGATCTTGATAAAGATGGAAAATCTATTGATCAAACCACTTACAGAGGAATGATTGAAATTTTACTCTACATAACTTCTAGTCGACCTGACATTATGTTTAGTGTGTGTATGTGTTCTCATTTTCAAGAAAATCCTAAGGAATCTCATTTAAATGTTGTAAAGATAGTTTTAAAATATCTAAAGAAAAAAACCAATCTTGGACTATTCTATCCTATAGGAAAATAATTTGAATTAGTTCGTTATTATGATGCTATCTTTGGTGGCTGTACGTTAGATAGAAAAAGAACCTCTAGAACATGTCACTTTTTAGTCAAGTCACTAGTATCACGTTGTAGAAAGAAACAAAATTCTATTGAATTATCTACTGTAGAAGTTGAATACATAGCTGTTGGTAGTTTTTTTTCACAAATTTTGTGGATGAAACACACATTACTAGACTTTGGGTATGAATTCATGAATATAGATATAAATTGTGATAACACAAGTGCTATTAATATCTCGAAAAATCCTATTTCACACTCTTGGACAAAGTATATTAATGTAAGACATCACGTTTTGAGATATCATTATCAAAATGGTGATATCACTTTGTAATTCATTGGAACTAAATATCATCTTGCTGATATATTCACCAAACCATTAAATTTTGAAAGAATAGACTGCATCATACATGAAATCGGCATGATAAAACAGAAGTAAATATCTTACTATTTTATATCATACTTTTTCATACATTACTGTCTTAAGACTCAATGTTTCATGTTTATGGTCTCATAATAAGTATTTCTTGGTTACTGTCTGACACTCACTGTCTCTAACAATACGATCGCACGGTCTAAAAACCACAATTATTATGGTCTCACTGTAAAAAATTGTACTATCTCACCATGAACGCCTGTTACGGTCTCAATGTAAAACAATTTTTCTGTCTTTCCATAAGGATGCCTTTTTATTTAATTTATAAATTAGAATCCTTACGGAAATAATTACATATTTTATCCTTCTTATTTCCAGCAATTGTTTTTGCGACGATTGGTATTCTTAAATGATAAAACAAATGAAGTTTCACTCATTCTTCACTAGAGCACACTTCTATTATCTCAAACCATAACCCTTCTTCAACCCTGAAATTTTTCTCTCTCTTGAACCTTCGGTGAATGCCCAGGAAGAAGAGTCCTTCGTCATCGACTCCTGAGAAACACTGTTCAAATAAGAAGAAGATAGCTCCTAAGTTAGCACCCGAGGGTCGTCTGAATCCAAATCTGGCTAACCGAATAGTCGTACCTGAGAAAGAGATATTCACTAAGTGGATTATATCTATTAAGTCTCTGTTTTTGAAATTATTGGAAGAAAAATATTGGTTAGAATGGTTTTCAAAGGAAGATAGACCTATCTACCCGAAGCTAGTTGCACAATTTTATCGGTTCGTACATTTTTTGTTTGATTCATAAAGTGGATCTGTTGTAAAGTGTTGGATAAATGGACAGAGATGTTCTTTTTATTAGAGGTTAGGGATTCATTCTTTAGGATACCTCATAAAGGTATTTGTTAATATTACCAGAGAGGTCCTCCACCTCATAGTGAATTATTTGTTTTGTAATATGCCTTAAAAAGTTTAACTGGAAATGTAACCAAGAGGAGAGACATCACTGCTGAACTAGATGGATAATCTAGAATTCTATTTAATTTTATTCTGAACTTGATTATCCCCAGAAAAGGTGATTTCTCTATACTCAAATATCAGGATATATGTTTGATTCATCTTATAAAAAATGGACATAAGATCAATCTTTGTAAGTATTCCATACACCATATGTGTGAATTGATCAAGACCTCATCCAAGTCAACCTCCCTATTCTATTATTGGCTTATCTCATCCATTCCACATGCCAAAGGATTGGTTAGACCAAATGAAGAAGATATAAATGGTCATGAGTTCTATTTTTTAAAACTAATTATAGAGAGGATGAAGATCAATTGGTATCCATGGAAAAAGTCATGGGTAGAAGACAATGATAGGATCTATGAAAAGTTCAATCCAGTGGAACATCCTTCAAGAACAAAAGTTATTTCTGATTCAGGTTTAGAACCCAATAAAGTTGTTGAATATTCTAAAGAAGAAGATTAAGAAGAAGAGGTTGATGTGCCTCCCAGAGAAACTATTCTTGATGTGGAAAATAGTGCTCCTTTTCTTCAAGTAGTAATTGAGAAAGAAATCCATGCTCTTAAAAATGTTCCTGATCTGGAAGACCAACCCGAAGTTGAAAAAGAATCTATTTCCAATGAAACCAAAATGGATGTTGTGGAAGAACCTATAAAATAAGAAATTTTTGTTATGTAATAAGCTATCCTTGAGGAACTCCTTGAGGAACAAGCTGTTCTTGAATTCATTCTTTCTACTGAAGAGATAATGGAACAATCCTTTCAATTAGCTCGAAAGGAAATGGTTCTGGAAATAAGGGACGAATTCATGGAAATAGATCAAGATCCTAAGACTCTCAGATCTGAGAAGGATGAAACTACTAAGGTGTAGAAACCCTAAAATCTGGAATATATTGAAGTGCCAAACCCAATTGATCCATGATCCATGGACACTTGGAATAAATTTCCCAGTTATTGTGTTGTGAAAGACTCTCAGGAAGTCTCAGTCAAAGGTCTTGACCATTACACTATGTTTCAGTTGAAAATGGCATCTGCTCCTAAAGATATCTCTTCCAAATAACCTGAGCCTGTCTCAGTCCCTATATATGAACCTTCACCAGAACCTCCAATCTTGGTGAGTAAAGATGATCTGAATGATTTTAGAGATACCCTTCTAGCTGGGGTTGGAAAACTCATGAATACCCAACCATCTCCTGTTACAAATCTAAGTGTGAGAGTTGCCTCATTGTTGTTGGAAAATTTCATTTGGAAGATTCATCCCAAATTTAATCATGAGATTCATGAAGTCAAAGTTGGTAAAATACTGCTTGGTGAAGTTGTAAAGACTCTAATAGGTATGGTTGAAGACATGCATAAAATGATGAATTCAAGATCAGATCTTGCTTCTCATCATGTTAATCCTTTTTTCCTCAAACCCCAAAGGATATTTCCTGTCTGATTCAACTCATTTAAATTCTTTAGCTAAAAAGGAATATGAAAGAAACAAACATATAGTGCAAGAGATGCGTGAGATTGTTGTTTCTCTTAACAAGCTAACTGATGAGTATAAGGGGTGCCTTCAGAAAGTTCTAAATCAACTAAAATCTATTACCTTAGCTTTCACTGTTTCTAATTCCGTTGTTAAATCATATCAACCGTACAAAGATAGTTACCTGCTCAGAACAGTGGTCAAAGAATAACTTCAGGATGTGCTTAGTGGTTTCAATAATGATTCTCTATATAATGTTATCAAGAAAATTGACAGAGTTCTTGATCTGGTCCAAATCCATTCCAAAATTTCAAATGATGATCAACAATAAATTACCAATAAATTGGAAATCTATTTCAACTGAATCTTCTCTATGAGTGATATGACCAATCATTTCAAGTACCTAGTGGAAAAGCTCAGGATTCCTCCTATTACTGAAGCCTTCATGACTCAAGCCCAAAATCTCACAGATTTCACTCATCTATTGGATAAGTTTATGGAGAACAAGGATGACTTCGAAAAATCCATGCAGTATGGTGGGGAGATCATTGCTCATTTTATCATGATTTTGAGGCCTTGTCTTCATGTACAGAGTATTTCCATAGTTTCTCCTATGGATACACCTCTGAGACCTAGTTTACATACCTTTACCTCTGCCCTATCAGTCAGAAACTGAATCATATCGGGCCTATAATAATTGATCAATAACTACCTCGGTCTTCAAATACACCTACACTGGCTCCCTCGGTCTTCGAAGGACTTCCTTTACCTTCTATGTCAACCGGCTCACTCCCTTCTTCTACGTCAACCTCTGCTCCTATGGCTTCTTCATCTGAATCTACTGCTAAAGAAAAAGATAAGATCAGCTAATGATGAAGAACAATGATTACTCTATTTTTATAATAATGTTGTTCCATTTTTTTGATGTATACTTTTTTTTAGTGAAACTCTTTTTCTCTAATGAATTGTTCACTTCTTATTGTTAATTCCTTCTTCATTTTTTTTGATAATCCCAATAGGGGGAAAATTTATACATGTTATGTTCTATGAACATTGGAAATATGTAGTTGGAACAAATATACACTATAAATTTGCATGATTTGTGATCATCAAAAAGGGGGAGATTGTTGGACTCCTCATGTATTAATCACGTTTTAATGATCACAAATCCTATTCAGTTTATAATCCTTGTTAACTCTATGTAATCTATCTCACATCAAATGTACAGTTTTTTAGTAAAATCTATCCAAAGATCTTAAGTACTATAAACTTAATTTTGTTACTGTACACTATCTTTTTATTTACTTTATAATGTTTTCATTGAAAAATGATTATGTCTAACCCATTTATTGAATATCACTCCTTAAGTCTAAATAAAGATATTTTGATAAGTCTGAGACACAGTGAGTCTTCCACCAGTTATGTTTTTTGGGAAAATTAACGAGACACCGTGACCATGAGACACCGTGATCAAGACACTGTGACCAAGAGATGCTGTGAACCGAACACCAGGAATGAGAAACTTTGAACAAGACATCGTGAACCTGAGACATTGTGAACCAGAAAATGTGAATGAGACACTGTGAACAAGACACTGTGACCATGATACACTATGAACCAGACACCGTGAGTGAGACATCGTTACCACAAGACACCATGACCATGATACACCGTGACCACGAGACACCATGGCCAACCACACAACGTGACTATGAGACACCGCTTAAAGAAGACACAGGTTCAAGGAGAAACTGTTCCATGACATACTATGACACCGTTTCTTAATCTGTTTTTTCACTTTTCAATTTATTATCTAACAGTCATATTTGAAGATTTTAAATGCACTAAAATAATTAATGTTTATTTTTAGACATGTCACCTGACACTACGAGGTAAGAGGTGAATAATACATCAAACCTGTAGGCTCCAACACATACAATCGAAGATAAAAGAGTAGTGCGGCTCAAAAACAATATACATGAAAGAGAATAAAGTGAGTGTTAGGACGATAATAAAGAACAGACTTAGAGAATTTTTGAAGAACGAATTGTCACATGCAAATCGATGCTGCTGAAGAACACACGAGCATACTTGAATCCCATAATCAAGAACATCTTCACACTGTTTAATATCATAAAGACCACAATCTGGATATGTCTAACATGCAAAACACTATTTCCATATGAGGACTTGATTTTTGCATCTGCTTCATCTTAGAAGTCCAGAGCTGCAAGGACTAACACTCAGAGCACTTCTAAACTTATTTCAATATTTATTCTCTATTTTGTAGCATTTTATTAGCTTTCAAGTTGTGTGTGTATCTGTATAACAACACACATTGTATCTTATATTAAACTGATGGATACAAGATATCCTTTCTCAAACATCTTTTACACTTTTGTATACCCACAAATAAGTGTGGAAGAGGTCCCTGTGTGGCCTGGTAGTTTGTACCCATGAAGAACTGTGGAAGAGGTCGAGTGACCTGGATAGTCTTCTGTACTATTGTTAACCTCTATCCATGGTGTGGATGAAGTTTATTTATATAAACTTCTTAGTGGAAGGTGATCACAAAGTGGAGTGGATTAGGTCTCGGCTTGAGACTGAACCAATTTTTTTTATATCCGTTGTGCTTCTTAATTTAGTCTTCTCTATTTTACTATTTTACTATATAAATCAGAAATCACTAAATTTACTTTGATAGTTAATCTTGGAAAGAAGTTGTAATTGTATTGTCGTCGTAGAATAACTTCAAAAGTAATATTAATAACTGATATTAAGATTACTGAGAATTAATCAACCTTCTATGAAGTTATTTAAATAGTCAAACATTCATAACATTATAACCTTGATTAATCAGGCTGTATTTAACTTTATTAGGGAATCCTTTTAAGATTACATTTTAACTAGAAATTTTTATAGTTACTCATTTTACCTCCCTCTTGAGTAATATACTCCGTCCAATAGTATCCACAAATAACCAAAGGGAAATACACCACATAAGGGTGTACAAAACATTGACGCCAAAGGAACACTAGTAATCATAAGTGAATCTTAAATTCTAAGACCATGGTCTATAATTAAGGATGACCTCAAAAAACCAGGGCATTATATGAACCTAAATTATTAATATCATACTCCACTATGGTTCAAATTTGTTTAGTTTTTCCGGATACCCCTTGGTCTCCCAATGTGTTATATATCATCATTACATTTCAAGAAATAAAACCCGAAATCTTATAAAACATTTTATATTATGATTCCTCATTGCATCCATGTTTGAAAAACCATTTCAAATTAAAAACTATCTTTGAGGAATTTTATCAAACACATAATGTTCATGAAATATAGTTATCAAATAGAATCCATTTTCAATACACATTCCATTTCCATAAATGATCATGTCCAAAATCAGCATTAAGTTTCATAAATCCAAACCTATGGGTAGAATTATAAGAACACAAGTTGACCATTGGATAGAAAAACTAACCTCCCAAAAAATGAAACCTCATTTACATCAAGACCGGTGATGGGATAGTAAGAGATCATATCATAGAGAATATAGATCTAATGGGAAAATGTAATTTCTATATGTCCATGGTAGATCCAGTGATCTAGCCTAATTATAAATCCAACTCTTGGAGGAGAAGGGAAGAAAATAGATTAAAATAGATCTCTCTCGTCAGATTACAATAAATAGAGATCCAATCATTCAATCGTTATAAATATCCACCAATAGGAAAATAGATATCAAAAATCATCATCATGGAGCCTCTAAATCAAATAAAATTATATTAGGGTTCATAGGTTCAGGTTAGAGGAGTTAAATAAACATTTCAAGATAAAAGGAAATTTTATCCCCTACATAGCCAAAAGCCTAAAAATGTTATCGTCTTGCCTATAAAATTCCACCAATAGGATTGTGGTCTACTTCTTGGTCGGTGCTAACTAGAAGGTTGGTTAGTGGGTATAGACACAAATTCATAGTTGTAGTGCTCCATAGGCTGGTTAGTGAAAACAATTGACCTGTATGTTTTTTGCTAGATGGTGTTTCTCACCATCTAGATGGTGTCATCCTATGACCATCAACTACTAACTTATCTTCTCTCAATATACGAATGACTTAAATTGTAAACTATGAAGTCAAAAAGGGTATTCATATCAGATTATGTATACTTGTGTGTGAAAATTCTCCCAAACATAAAAGATTTATGTCCCCATAAAAGGATGAAGTTCATGTACCCAAAAGGAGATAAGTCAATTATTACATCATCACAACCTCACACTCCCATGTATAATGACTATTCCCATAACACATCCATCTCAATCAGAAAAATAGGATTTTCATTCCACACAAAACCATATTTTTTTCCTATCTAAACAGTACATTCAATCCCAAAGGTGTAAGATTCAATTTCAACATACTCCCACTTGATCACATTGGATTGATATAGATGTCACTTATTCAATTATGAAATAAGTAACATATCTTGGAAATGAGAAAAATGACCATTTAAATATAATCAATAATCCAACATCTTAAGTAGCTCCATAATCTCAATCTGGATGAACAAAATGATGTGTTAACTTACTGTACCTCCCCAAACATTTACGTCCAAACTGAGGTAATGATCTAGGGAAAACCTAATCACCTACCTCAAATTATATCTAATGATAATTCCGAACAACATAAGACTTAAAGAGACACTGATCTATCTTTAACTTTCCCCTTATAAACAACACAATATCGATCATGTCCTAAATGATTCTTGGTATAACCAAGGAAAAATCTTTAATATCTTCCAAACAATGAATAAATCTATAAGGCTTAACATACAATGACTCAAATGGAGTCATCTTGATCAAATAATAAGAAAAATTTTTATATAAAAAACACTACAGGTATATGCTTCTCCCATGCTCCACTAAATTCAAGAACACTTTCCCAAAGTATTCCTTCATGAATCTAGATTTCTCACATGGTTTGTCTGTCCTTATAGGGATTATATGTTGTGCTCAACTTCAAATATGAACCCATTTTTTCTAGAAATCTACTCCAAAACTTGGATGTGAAGAAAGGGTGACTATCTTGAATGATATCTAATGAAACATGATGGATTTTGAAAATTGTTTCACAAAAAAAGTTTCTAAGATTCTCTACCTTTGTTGACTCCTTGATATGTTTGAAATGCACTGATTTCATGAGTCGTTCAATAATCTACCATATATCAACCTTACTAATAGGAGTTTATGGTAACCCAAACATGATGTACATGGTCATATCATCAAATTACCATACTGTAATGGGTGCGTTTTTTAAAAAACTAGTAATTATCTAATGTTTCACCTAAATTCTTAGACATGTAAGGCATCGAGACACAAAATACACAATCTTTCATCTCATTCCTGGCTACGATTAATGAAGTCTCAGGTCATAACACATCATATTATATCTAGGGTGAACATAAAAATTAGACCACTACCCATTATCCATTAATTCAAATCAAAATACTATTAAGATAATCATTCCTTCCCAATAGCACAAACCCCATCAGGAAATCAAAACCACTCACATGAGGTCTACCCACTAAAAAAGAATCTGGTTAAGGTCATGAAAATACACATAATCATTCTATCCAAGGTTTATATGATCATCCATTTATGATCCAACCTAATCACAAGCTAGGAACACAAAACGGAACTCAAACACATACATGATACATTGCATTAAAAATAATATCCTAAAACTAACTCAAGAAGGATCAATATTAGAACTGATTTTAATATCACTTTAAACTCATAAAAAATTATCTAGAACTGATCACTCTAAATGAACCTTACAATCCTTAATGATTAACTCTATCATATGAGGTTCAAGATTGGAGAATTCTTTAAAACCCTATAATAACTAGCTAATCGCAAGAAAAATTATATTTCAAACACATTTATAGGTTGTTCCCAAGATAGCAGCACCCAAATCTTATCAGGATCCACAAAGACACATATCTCAGAATTCAAATGGACCATAAATTTCACTTCTATAATTGAGAACTAAAATTTATATATATCCTCGTATAAATGATTCCCTTTCAAGATCCCATGGAAGATATTCAAATTCATAGTGTGATTTTTTATGATCATGAATAATCAAGGATATAATCCAAAAAAAACAACAACTGAATAATTTTAAAATAAATGGGAGATTCAATTTATTAAATACATTAATACCCCAAGATTGTTATTAAGAAAAAATGACATACCTAGATACTCATAATTCTTACACCGGCTCCAAAATTCTATCATAGGAACATCATCCTGTCATTCACTCTACACATGGTACCCCGATCTCAAATCTATATTTGAAAACCACCAAGCCCCCTTAATCTAATTGAAATGGTAATAAATAATAGTAATTTGATATTTGTTATTATCTATTATGTTGTTTATCTCTTGGAAATCAACATAAAGTTGAAGATACCCATTTCCCTTCTTTTCAAAAAACACTAGCGATTTCCCATAGTGAACTCTAGGATGAATAAATATTTTATCCTAAATATCCTCAATATAAACCATCAATTAATTAAATTTACACTTTTTCATATGGTATAAAGGTAATGAAATGGTCCATTCTCTAGAATGAAGCCTATAGAAAGATAAACATACCATTGAGATGGAAACCCAAATAAGTCGTATAGAAAATCCTTAAGATACTCACTTTCCACTGTAGAAAGATGGATAAAACAGTTTGGATTAATAACATCAAGAAACACCACCAATAACTGGAATGATATCATCTTAACAATTGGGATAATGGGACCTTCTCTACAAGTTCTAGGATCCCACTCACCTTGAAATACATGAGTGTCCCCATAAGAAGAAATATATTGGATCTGATGATGATACAATCAAAATGGGTTTATAGATATCATCTAATCCATGCTAATAATGATATAAATGATGTAAAGTTTTAGAATTACAAAATTACATACAGCTTCCTAGTCATCTATAATCATCTGACTCTCAGGACATCTAATATTATGCACTGACTTCTTTCCCAAATCAGTGGTAAGATTCATCACGATTGGAATAATATCTAAATGAAATACTAGTAGATAGATAATCTCAGAAGATATAAAGTAATGTATTGAACTAGTATCAAATAAAAACATAATAATATAAGATTCCATAAGCACCATACCACTATTGGTATTCAGTACTACATCTAATTCTTCTGATTTACAATAAACTATATTTAAATGTCCAACTTCATTCTTCCCTTTATTCATAACGTAATCATTACCCATGGTAATTTTTTAAGATCCCGCCATTTTTCCTACATGAGATCTATACTAAGAGCATTTAGTGAAAGGGGAACTAAATCTATATCCATGTCCTTCTCTCCCACATATATGATTAAGAAGACTAGATTTCCCACATTCATGACACACCTTGGGTGATGCCTTACAATTTGGATTTATTCATCACTTTCTCCATCACTGGTAAAAGACAACATTTCCCTTCCCTGGCATATTTTGTTCACCCATTTAACCACCCCAAAATTGGACACCCCTATTCATATTCTAGCTAGAAGAAGATTTATGGATACCTCCTACTATATATGATGATTTGAAGAGTTTTTTCTTCCGATCTATGTATGTATCATCCATTTCTGCCATGTCTATAACTTCTATGAAGGTGGGTAGGAACATAAGAATTAGAATAGAATTAATATATATCCTCAAACCCATTTCTAACCTATATTCCATGATATTTTCATTATATATAAGCTCTGGATATTTATGCACCAACTCTCCATACCAAGTACAATATTCCTTGATAGAATAATATCCCTTCTCCATGGTAAAAAACTCTCATGCCATAAACAATCTTAGTGTATTAGTATATAACTATTGATTGATGTTTTCCTATATTATAGAACATGTGAGAACTTCAAGAAACTTGTCATTCATAATATATTATCACCACTTCATTCTTATCCCCACAATCATAATCATAGAGAAAACAACAATGTAGTATTTATGAGTTTTTTGGAAGCAGAAAATCGTCAAAATACTCTCTTTCTATTCTCATGATTTATGAAGTCCCCTATCCCCATGAAATATTTGTTGGTTTCATTAGAGTTGGTTCCCTATAACCAACTTCTATGTACTTTTTGATAACCTTTATTCATAGTTTTTAATATTAATAAACTAATTTTTATAATTATTGTTAAAAGTAACATAGTATGAAATAATACCCTAAGTGTAGTTGGATCACAGAAAGGTCATAGTATTTCCCTGCTATGATCAGAACCAAGAACTCCGATGATAGTATTCTTAAATATTTTTTCTATAGATAGATGAAATACTTTTAGGAACTCAAATGTTACAGGATATCAGGGGTAGAGACTCATAAGATATTAAGGATTCTTCTCATTGTGCATGTCCATGGTAACATCTAGTATAGTAGATTACAAGAATGAGACTCACCAGTAAGAAATACATGTTTATATGTGTCATGTGATTTTACTGTCAGATATGCACTTTGATTTGTTGATGATAACCATGACGAAATATGTTTGTGGTGATTTATGATACATTTGGTGCATCATGAGTAATATTTAATTGATGAAGAATGTGAGAAACGATTTTTTCCTTTATTTTATTTAATTGAATCTAATATACTAGTCCCTTTGATGAAAATGATATAGAATAGATAAATCCAAGAAAATCATGTTTTTTTGGAATTTCAATTTCCTAAAAGTAAAAGAATGAAACATTGAGCACATAAGATGATGGAACCAGCATGAAACCTTCTTGATTAGAGATATCATGATAAAGGGATTATAGATTATAGAAAGCATCTTCATGAGATATTATGTCATTTCCACATTATCATCTTTATATATGGGTTCCATGGTATATTTCTAGATTCTAGCCTTGGACATTGGTCTGATTTTCCTATTTCCACCAAGAAAGAGGCCTAGAGGGTCACACACTATGTGTGTTTAGAACTTTAGTTAAATAGTAATATTATTTATTTTTTAAAAATTGAGGAAATATTATTCCCACATATGGTTTAATAACTATTCATGTTTGTTTAATCATTTATATTTCATTACCAATAATTTATTATAATATTTTGTGAGAAGAATATTTAATAAATATTTATTTTGTATTCATTGAATATATTATTTGATTAATTTTTGGTGAATAATGTAGTGATATTTATTTATCAAATTTTCATTATTTAAGGTTTAATAAATATTGTATAGGAATGGTGGACCGAGATAATGGTCCAGTGAGAAATAATATATATTTAATTATTTTAGAATAAATAATATTAAATTTAATTCCTGATTTTAGCGCATTTCAAATAATAATAATTATATTATTATTATTATAGACATGAGGTTCTATTGGGATTAAGGAAATAATAGTGGTTCATGTGCAGTTATTATTTTACAACCCAAGCAGTATTTAAAACCATTTTTATTAATTTTCAAGGTTTGGATACCATTTAATTTTCTTGTTTTGAAAAATTGAAACCAGATAGAGTTCTAACAAATCACTAGAGATCTCCCACTCAATAGAATCTCTCAATAATGGGGAGAGACCCTGCACCACCACCCCTCTCAATTCTAGAGAGATTGAAGAGAACCCTTCCTTGAAGAGATTATTGGTCCAATCAACGGATAATGATGAAATAATTATAATCTATCATACTAGTACCCATTGATTCCTATGACGATGTCTAGATGTTCATGGAGAATGTTCAGATCAATGTTGGGGTGAATATACTCTTGAATCCTATAATATAATGATGGTATGATATAGAGTCACTGTCAAATTAAAAAATAGAGAACTATTTCATCACAAGGTATTTTTTTAATTATATAAATTAATTGTAAATAATATGTGATGATCATGTGTTTTGATTTCAGAATTAAATATTCAATTAATAAATGATTCAATTTCATTGGAACCGACCTTTATCATCGATGTACGTCTCATATTAATCAATGATTACGAAAAAACCTGAGTGGGGGATTCCCCATCTGATACTTCTGTTGTTCCCAAAACCTTCAATTAGTATATTAGGGGGAATTTATATATTTAAAATTATTTAAAGGTATTTTATTTATTTGCACATTTGTGGTCAGTTTTCAATTCTGGTTAAATCATTCACTATTTTGAATCAGAACATATACTCTTCTTCCTTTTATTCTCAAATATAAAATAAAAATCAATTAATTTTATGAATAACTAACATTCAAAAAAGCATATCCAAAGGTGTCAAGAATCTTGACAAGGTATAATAAGAGTACACATTGGGTATCTTATCATTACACATCATGTACCAATGTTCAATGAACAAAAAAATAATTTGGAATTAATTCAAATTCTGTCAATTTATTACATGTTGTGTTTATTTAAATACACTATGTTTTGAATAGGCTAGGTGTGTACACAGTCAGTCGAAATACATGGCATGTAACATCTGATCACAACATGTAGTATATTAGTCAAATATGATTCATGTATTCTCTTATACGAACCACATAGAAGGTGATTGTGTAACTAGGATGCCACACGTTTTTACCCCATTTACATATCATGTGCTCCATTATTTTCAATGGAATGGTTACATCCTGATTCCCTAGGAATGTTCCACTGATAGAGGGTGAGTGATATACATGTCGTGTTGTTGGATTTAACATATCGTATGTATTACCATATTACAAATAATTACGTATTAATTTATAATATTGATTAAAAAATATTAACATGTGTACTATGTGGTCACTCAATTGACTCATACACACCATTTAATGAGTTATATATATATATATATTATTTTTAATTAATTTCCATTTAATGTTCCGAACTGCATATCGGGTATAAGTCATATTATAGTCCCATTGAAACATAACATTCTATGTAAATTCCATGTGTTTTGTGACATCATTTAGTTTAATATTACATTACATGACATTATGTGATAAGTCAATTATACTAGATACCAAATTAGTAAACTAAATGAATATAATACATGTTGGGTAGTTTATATGGACACTCACCATGTTTTGTCCAAGCTATATATTTTGGACATAGATAATTTTAAATAAATTTATATAATTTGGATAATATTATTAAAATCAGGATATCATAAAAGTTAAAATGTGAATTAAGATAACATAATTGGTTAGTTAAAAAATATAATTAATTGGTTTGAGTGTGATTTTTCATAAATAAGAACAACTAGAATTGAATACAAATTATATTAAATGTTCAATTTTTTTCATTTATTTTAATGACCATGAGAAAAGAATATAACTTTTTATGTGATTGGTTTCCTATTAATTTATAATTAAATTAAATTGATGTTCTATATGTCAACCCTCCTCTTCTTATTTAACGGCTTGCGAGCCAATGGTTACCATTATATAAACCCCTTAACCAATATTTTGGCCCCCTCACCTGTGTGTGAGTAAAATCATATGTAATGAATAGAGATCTCAATCTAGTGGAAATAGATCATGTTTGGGGTCAAGATGAAACCAATCCAATAGGTATATGGGTGGAGAGGTGGAATGATATAACAAGAAACATTTCATATTTCAAGGTGGTTTCCCCTAGTTCGATAGTCAGTTTATCATCAACTAGATAAACTAACCATTAGTTTAAGATCATGATCATACAAAATTATAATTTTTTTTTTCATGTGAATGGTTAATTTTATTTTGGAGGTGTTATCATGATAACATTAATTAATAAATTAACAATCATACATGATGAAACTAAAATAAGTTAGATTATGTGTAAACATTATCTACAACATGGTTAATGACATAAGTAAATACAGTTAATATTAACAAGCATTTAATATTGATAATTTGGGAACTTAACACATAAATATAAAATCCCTCAATTATATATATTAAGTTGGTATATCCTCCCACTACTTAGTTTAAATTCGAACCACAGTTCAAAGTTCTTGACAAACAAAGGTCTGGGTGATTTAAATTATCATGTAATTATTACTTTATTTTTTTGGTCGACATAACATAGTTGAAATAAATGGTTTACTGTAGAAAAAGAATTTTTTTTCTAAGAAAAAAATGTCGTCAAAATCCTATTTAAGGATTTAAGGATTTGTGAGTCCCCTCAAAAAATTAAGGAACTATGAGGCAATTCTATTTTCATTTGGAATTCCTACCTAAAACCGATCAAATTTCACGAATAATGATATTTGGGTGATGATAATAAGAATATGGGTCCTTTTGATAATATTTTCCCAGAAACAGGATTTTATAAAGATAATGGTGAGGGGTATTGGGTTTTGATAAAAATTGTGGGAGACTAATAAATTTAATATAATATTTTTTTCTACCTTTTATTAGATAAATTACTAGAATTATTCTCATAATATTTGTAGAAATGGAAATAAAAATGACTTTAAACATATCACTATGATCCATATTTGATAAAGATATCCTTTTCACCAGTAATACTTACCAAGAGAGGAAAATGAACCTTTTCATTATCCTACACCATTAAAGGATATTGTATATGATGGTGAACATATTACTGAAGTGGTAAAGAGGTCCGTGAGGAAGTGTTATCGCTCGATGAGAAACATTTGAATGATTCCCTATATATTCAGTTTTTCATGCTATCATCTATGACTAAGTCGGGTTTAAAGATACATGGGTACGTGGATGCGAATATTATAATTCCTCACATTCAGGATAAATATTAAGATAATGTAAGAAAATAGAGAAGTGCAATATCTAATCCTCCATTTATAACCAATCTTATAGAGTCAATACTAGTTGTGCCTCATGTACTCAAGATTATTAGAAATATTTAATGATTTTACATCTGAGGGATTAAATTACCATATGATTTATTCCTAGATATCATACACTCCTCAAAACCCAAGTCCTTATCCATTTTTTTTATAAATTATAACATGATCAATAATGATAAAATTCTTTTGGAACTTCTTACTCTGATTCAAAATATGGAAAATGACATGGTAAGTGAAATCCCACACTCCTTATAATGAATATGAAAAGGAAGAATAAGGAAAATGGACCTAAGACTCATAACAAGTCTAAATCTCCCAAGAAATGTCCTCCTATGAAGATGAAGATCCAAAGGATGTGAAAGGAAAAAAGGTGCAGTATGTTTTACATGTGTCAAACAAGTACATTGGAAGAGTATCTTCACATAGAATCATGGGGAAGCTAAAGGTGTGTTCTTTATCAAGTGAAATATTTCAATATATATGCATTTGGTAGTAGATAAAACTTATGGAGCTCACATCTCTATCCAAATATCGGAACAAAGTTGATTTTGGAGGATTTCTATAGGAGAGGTGGATTTGTGAGCTGTGAATGGTGAGAGGCCGAAAGCTCTAACCATTAGAGACTACAACATTTCATTTTTAAATGGAATGATACTGGTTTAAAAATATTATTATTATGTACCAACTTTTAGCATGAACATAATTTTGTTATCCATCCTAGATACATATAGTTTTATTTTAAAATTTGAATATAAAAGTTGATTATTTTATAATGACACCATATCTTAAGGTATATTAAATTAAAATAATGGTATTTAATTATTAAATTACAAAAACTAATAATTTAAAATTGATAAAAAAATCATGTTTCCCTGAATCATATAACACTCTCCTATAGAATCACAATCATTGTCATTTATACAATAAGATTCTGTCAAATCTCAATCAAAATGTTATTTAGAATATTTTGAGCTAAAACAAATTGAAATATGTAAAACTTTTTTACAAAAAAAAAGAACAAACCACTATTTTGTGGATATGGGAAAATGACATAGAGATTCTAGGATTTGTATAAGCTAATGTGTGGATCATTTCTAGTAGAAGATAGTAGTGCGTATTCCTACTTTATAAATTTTACTGATGATTTGAGTAGATATTAATATATCTTCTTGATGAGGTATACATATGATTAATTTGAAAAATTCAAATATTTAAATGATAAAGATGATAATAATCTTGGAAATATGATAAAGAAGCTTCAATATGATTGGGGTAGTGAATATCATAACTAGGTGTTTATTGACATTCTTTGTAATTTTGTGATTCTATCTCAACTCAATCAAAAGTATACATTGTGGTGGGATTTTGTTAGTTAAAGGAGGAACCATACCTTACTAGACATGGTGAGGTCTGTCACGACCTGTCCTCGGGGCCCGTGCCGTGACTACCCCAAGCCTGCCTTTCATAGGCAAGGGGCTCGCGACTAGCACCAAAGGAATAAATCCCGATAAAAAGGGAAGGCATTTCCTTTATATAGTAAACAAAGAGAACAGAGTACGCAACAGAAGTAACCACGAAGTAATACTGAATACAAAGTAAGTGCTGAAAGGTAAATAGGCCAGAATACAAAACCAACTGAAATGTATAGTACAACTGAAAACTAGTACAATAGTAAAACAACAACCACCAAGTCGTCCTCCGAAACTCCCACCTGAAGGGTGGGTACAGATGTTCTCCTCAACACCTTGGGTCCATCCGTCTGATTCGTGTACGTCTCACCGTGTGGTCCACCTATAGGTACCATCCATCTATACAAGCACTATCCATGATCAATGATGTTCGTCGTCTGCTCTAGGGTTCCCGCACATAGCTCGATCGATTTCAGGAGGGTCTGATCCTCGAGCCAAGGGGTCGACACATAAAAAATCATGAAGTCTAGATTTGATGTATCCTGATGTTCTGCCTCGTCAAGAGGAACCCAATGCGATAGACGGCGCGTCAATAGGATGCCCGGTCTGAGAGTTATTAGCATTTTTCCTCCGGGGGCCTGGTTGCAAATATGCTCGTTCCAAACCAGGCTATTTTTTCAAAATTTTTCAAAAAAAAATAGAGTATCAAAAAAGGAACGCCACATCATGAGGTTCCTAGTGCTGTAGGCGGCGCGTCGATCAGATGTGCGGTCTTCAAGATATTCACCCTTAAGTGAAAATGAGCCCGGCCCTTTAAGCCCAGTGGAATGGTAGGTCGGGTCAACCCAACTTTTGGTGGGACTGACCCGGAAGAGGGTCGAACCGGCCCGAAGAAATTCACGGCTTGGCACTGCCCGACGGGGCGCGGGCTGGCCCGGCGCGGCGCGGCCTGGCCGGCTAGCCGAGCGGCTCTACCCGAGGGGGGCCGAGCGGTCTGAGGGGGGGGGGGATGCCTGAACCGGCAGTGCCATGTGGCGCTGCCCTCCCAAACTGGCCAGCCTTCTTGGTGCAAGCGGCCCGCATGGGCGGCCCACAGAACTGCTGTGCGGAACCTTCGGGTGTTGTGGCCTTCCTTCGCCCAGACAGCCGTCGAGCCAGCCGGTTCTTCTACCGAAGCGGCCTGCCCTATGCGGGTCGCAGTTCACCGCAACGCGACGCCGTGGGGTACCGTGGTTCCTCCCTTCGGCCCAGCAAGCTATGGCCACCTGGTTCTTCCTCAGTCGAGTGGCCCACGGTTGCGGGCCGCGGTTCTTCCGCATATGGGCGGTGTATGACCGCTGCTTCTCACGTCGTCACCTCTTCCAATGCGCCTCAATCGCAAACAAGGTGACTACAAAGGGTCGTCGGGCTGTGTACGTTCAACCCACACCCTCCGCGTTAAGCGGTAGAAATTGGCCAAGGATAAACTATAATTTCAAACAAAGAACAGGGTATGAAATAATAAATTCAAGAGAACAAATCCCTACGTTGAAATAAGGTTCGCGGTAGTCGAGCGTCGCGGAGGACGGCATCGCGGGGAGACAACGTCAACTTGTTGACGTCGGGGAAGATGATCCAAGGATGGCGTGTCATCGGTGTTCCTCGCGGGTGGCTCCTTCTCCATTGGTTTGGACGAAGATGGAATGTGATGTTTGATGTTCCTTGGTGGTTCTTCTTTGGAAGGATGGTGTTCTTCGTTGAGAGAAGAACACTCTTCTCTATTTCTCCAAAGCTCTATCAAAAAACCTCTCAACACAACGAATGTCGCAAAATAAAATAAGAGCTAAAGATATTATTTTTATTCAAACATTTCATTCAAAATTAAAACAACATAATAAATTAATTGAATAGGTTGAATTCATTAATTAAAATGTGTTGGAAAATATTCAAGAGAGAAAGAGGGAGGTGAAGAGATCTCTTAATTAAGGGGGGTTTTCATAATGAAAGAAGGGGAGTTAATTGGGGAGTTGAGAGGAGGTGAAGAGTTAGGGGTTCATGTGGGACCCACCTCACAAAAATCCTCTCCTGAGAGGTTATGTCGGTGTGGGACCCACCAACAACCTCCCCCTTGTAGGATATAACTACCAGATATAAAAGAAAATTGTGTTCCACAATTTTAGTTATTTCATTCTAATCCCCAAAAATTAACTTTCAACCCGCATAAAACGCAACTTCGATAAAGGTACCCTTAAGCAATTACCAGCGCTGCGAGTTCATTGGTTCTTTCAGATTTCAATTCCGAGCACCAGTTCAAAAAATAGAAAAACCCACTCGTACATTTACTGAATGTACCCGAACCAAACTTCGAAAATTGATTCCGGGAACACCGGGCCTCAGAATCTAGTGCCGTCAGAAGCCACAGACTCGTAAAATTCCAAAGAATTAAGAAAATAAATTTCCTTGAATATTCCATGTCATTAAATTACTCCCACCTCAGGGTTATACGTCCCCGTAAAGATACAACATACACTAGAAAAACAAATGGGGATACTGAGCTCGCATATGTGCCTCCCGCTCCCAAGTTCTCTCCTGGAGGTTCCTGTGCTCCCAGTGAATGCGCACCAGAGGAATTGACTTTCCACGTAGGACCCGCTTCTATCATCCTCAATCTCTACCAGGATCTCCGCAAATGTCGCCCTGCCAATGATTTCCAGCTCCCCGTGATCAATGATGTGGGTTGGGTCATGCACGTATCTCCTCAGCTGAGATACGTGGAAAATGTCATGCACCTGGTGCAACTGAGGTGGAGGGGCCAGGCGGTAAGACACCTAGACTACTCTACTGAGGACCTGGAAAGATCTGATGAAACGCAGAGATAACTTTCCGCCCCTTCCAAATTTCCATAGGCCTCGTCGAGGTGAGACCCGTAGGAAAACGTGGTCGCCATCCTCGAACTCTTGTGGTCTCCGTCTCCTATCAGCATAGGACTTCTGTCTGCTCTGTGAAGTCTTCATCCGCTACTAGATGATCTGCAAATTTTCCGTCGTATCCTGAACCATCCCTGGTCCTACAAGTGCTGACTACCTAGGGTCAGTCCAGCACAGAGGTGATCTGCAAGGTCGGCCGTACAATGAATTGTATGGTTCCATCCCGATGGTGGAGTTGTAACTGTTGTTGTACAAAAATTCCACCAAGGGTAGATTATCCTCCCAGCTGCGACCAAAGTCAAGGACGCATGCAAAGAGCATGTCCTTGAGAGTCCGAATGGTCCTCTCAGTCTGATCGTCCATCTGAGGATGGAAAGCGGTGCTCAAGCGAAGCTATGTCCTAAAGGCCTCCTATAACCCCTTCCAAAGCCGGGAAGTGAATCAAGAATCTCAATCAGAAATGATAGTCGATGGCACACCGTGAATCTATATGATCTCATGAATGTTGAGGCGTCCCATGCTCTCTACTGTTCCCTTCTCTCTGATCGGTAGGAAGTGGGCCGACTTGGTGAGTCGGTCTACAATCACCCAAATAGAGTCGTGACCTCTGGATGTAAGTGGATGCCCCATCATGAAATCCATGGATATCTCGTCCCACATCCACTCCGAGACCTCTAAGGGCTGCACCAATCCTGCTAGTACCTGGTGCTCTTCCTTCACTTCCTGACAAGTGAGGCATCGAGAAACGAACTCTTCTACAACATTCTTCATACTTGGCCACCAGTGCTATCGTCTGTGGTCCTGGTACATCTTCACGACTCCTGGATGTACCGCTAGAGGGGAAGTGTGGAACTCCCTTAGCACCTCCTCATGCAGTGCCACTGGTACCATAGTACGTCCCCTAAAGAGGATTATGTGCTCTCCTCCTTCAGAAAATCCATCAGGTGCCTGCCCTGTGGATATCTGAGCACGTCGTGTCTCACAATAAACATCCCCACGCTGTGCCTCTCTGACTCACCGAAGGAGTGGAGGAGTGACTGTAGAAAGGATGCTACATCTCTATCCACAAAGGATATCTGCAACGCGGCTAGCTGGTCTGTCTCCTCTCCTAGTAGCTGAATGCCCGATCTCCTACTGAGAGCATCAGCTACAACATTCCCATCTCCAGGAGTATAGACTATCTCAATGTCATAGATATGGAGGAACTCGATCCATCGCTGCTGACTCAGGTTCATGTCCTTCTGTGAGAAGATGTACCTGAGACTCTGGTGGTCAGAGTAGACTGTAAAGCACTCACCAATCAGATAGTGTCGCCACATCTTCAAGGTGAATACCACTACTACTATCTCTAGGTCATGGGTAGCATAGTTCTTCTCGTGTTGCCTCAACTGCCATGAACCATACATGATCACTGCTCACTCCTACATCAGGACACACCCGAGTCTGGTCCCTGATGCATCACAGTAAACTACATACCCTACGCCCTCCTCAAGTAGCCTCAAGATGGGCACACTGGTTAATATCTATCTCAGCTCCTGAATGCTCTGCTGACATCTATCTGACCACATGATGGGTTTCCCCTTTTTTATCAAAGTTGTATGTGGTGCTACAACTCTAGAGATTTTTGGAAAAAATCTCCGATAGTACCTAACCAGAACTAGGAAACTCCGCACCTCCGTCACGCTCCTGGGTGGATCCCAAGAATGTACTGCCACGATCTTCGTAGGATCCACTGCAACTCCCACCTCCGAGATGATGTGTCCCAAGAAGTGAACCTCTCGAATCCAGAAATGGCACTTCGAAAACTTACCATAAAGATGGTTCTCTCGGAGTGTATCCAGTACAACCCGCAAGTGGTAGGTGTGCTCCTCCTTAGTAGTCGAGTAAATCATTATGTCATCAATGAATACTATGACAAAGCGATCGAGGTATGGCTGGAAGATCCTGTTCATGAGACTCATGAAAACTGGTGGTGCTTTGGTTACGCCGAAAGGCATAACCAAGAACTCGTAGTGGCCATAATGACACCTGAAGGCTGCCTTATGGACATCCTCTTCTCGAACTCTATGCTAGTGATAGACTGACCTAAGGTCTCTCTTCGAGAACCATATTTCTCCCTGGAGCTGATCAAAGAGCTCTTGATTACTCAGGATTGGGTACATGATCTTCACGGTCCCCTGATTCAGGCGATGGTAGTTGAAACACAGTCATAAGTTCCCATACACCTTTTTGGAAAACAGAATCAGAGAAGCCTTGGGTGAAACATAGGGTCAGATAAATCCCTTCCCATGAAAGTCCTCCAGCTTTCCCCGCAGCTCACGAAGCTCAGCGGGTTCCATACAACAAGCTGGAGTAGATATTGGTGTCGTCCCAGAGTACAAGTCAATGTAGAAGTCTACCTCTCTACGAGGAGGTAGTCCTGGAACGTCGTCAGGAAAGACGTCCGCTTACTGATCCACCACAACAGGAAAACTCGGACTCCACACATCAACCTCTCTGAGGATGAGACTATCCAACTGATGTGTGATCGGGTTCCCTCTCCTATACGTAAGTCAATCATGTGCTGCTAAGGCTCCCTTCTTGCTGGTGAAGGTGAAACTGCTCTCATCTGTGTGGAAACACCGCACCATGCGCCTAATGCAGTCAATCTGAGCATGGACTGAAGATAACCAGTCCATACCCAAGATGTCGGTGTAAGGCCTCGACGCCTCTATAAGAAGATCCCAGCAGAAGATCTCGCCTCCTAGAGTATTCTCACACTGGCGGAACCAGTGTGAAATTTTCAAGTCTGCTCCCGTAAGAAACTATAGCTGTAAGGATCGAGCCAACGGCTAGGTCAGAATCTCTGAGCTCTGAACAAGGGCAGCAGCAATAAAATAATGACTCGCACCTGTGTCTATAAGTACTACAACAAGGGTGGAATAGACATAGATAGTACCTCGAATCATCTCTGGTGCGCCGTGGTCATAAGCCTCCACTTCCTGGAGCTGAGACTGCCTCTGTCCGCCAGCTCCCTGTGGTCGAGGTGGATCTCCTGGTGGTGGTGGTGGTAGAGCCTCAAAACGTCGTCCACCACCCGCTACTCGGCCTGCTCCTCTGCCTCATCTGCCTGCTCCCTATGGACCACCATGGTCGAACCTATGCCTCTTCCTGGGAGGTCCCTCCACTGTCTGCTGCTCATATGCACGGCGGGTAGGGTAGTCTCGAGCCATGTGACCCTACCCGCCACATGCATTGCTTTGCCTGCTCCTCGTATATTTGGATCTATTTAGGGTGCCCCGCACAACCGAACCTATATCCTGAGGTCGCTCTCCTGATGGCATGGTCCTCTTGGACCTCTGTGACATATGTCTACTGCTGGCTGCAGAAGGCTCCACTACGTGTCACCCTACGTCAGAATGCTGAGGGAGATCATCGAAGCCCTGATCTCGTGCCTTAGTCCTTGCTCAATGGTCCGGGCCCAGAAGAATGGGCCCCGTACCATGTTCGTGGAGTAGTGTGAGAGGTCCATAAACCACGGTGAGTACTGAGATACTGTCATGCTACCCTGCCACAGATGAAGTAACTCCTGGATGCGCACCGCACGGAGGGTGGCTGGAACAAAATCTGAGCGGAAGAAACTCTCGAAGTCTGTCCAAAGCAGAGATGCCTCGTCATACACCTGGAGCATCATGCTCCACCATCTACCTGCTACTGCGTGTAGGAGACTCGCGACAAGGATCATCATAAGTTCGGCTGGTGTCCCTACCAATATGAAGGCTCTGACGATATCCTCCAGCCAATCCTCAGCTGCCTGAGGGTCCGTCTCTCCGCGGAACCTGGGCGGCCTCTGTCGCTGAAACTCATGCAACACACTCAGGCAGCGTGCACTCTCTACTACTGGGGTTGGTGGCATTGGTGGCCCAGAGGGTAGTCATACCACTGGTGCCTCCGCTGTGATGGAGCCCTGCACCGAGGCCTCGTCACTCGGTCGGTTGCCATCTCACACGTAACTCGGAACCCTTGCTGGATGCCTTTATGGGGCCATCCTGAAAAGTAAGAGGTGTACCAAAATTAATACAATATACCTGGTGAGCTAACATAAAGTAATCACAAAGAAAACATTTGAAACACACATGAAATCAATGTTTTCGTGCACTGAGTCGGAAATCAGGGGTTAGGGTCCTGGTGTATGGATATGTCAGCCGCCGCACCAACACTGGACTCCCAGGACTGAAAACCACACTCAATACTCTTAACACTATTGCTTCACAGAAAGAAAGATCAGAGTCCTGAGTTCTGCGGTAGAACCGAATCCTCTGATACAAATTTTTCACAACCTGTCCACGGGGCCTGTGTCGTCACTACCCCAAGCCCACCTTCCATAGGCCAGGGGTTGGTGACTAGTACCAAAGGTGTAAATCCCGATAAAAAGGGAAGGCATTGCCTTTATATAGTAAACAAACAAAACAGAGTATGCAATAGAAGTAATCACGAAGTAATACTGAATAAAAAGTAAGTGCTGAAAGGTAAATAGGCTAGAATACAAACCCAACTGAAAAGTACAGTAAAACTGAAAACTAGTACAATAGTAAAACAGTAACCACTGAGTTGTCCTCCAGAAATCCCACCTGAAGGGTGGGTACATATGGTCTCCTTATCACCTCGGGTCTGTCCGTCCGCTCCGTGTATGTCTCACCGTGTGGTCCATATCCGGGTACCGTCCAGCTCTACAAGCCACATCCACGATCTGCGCTGTCCGTCGTCTGCATCCAACACAACGTTGTGTGGGCATAGTCCGTGCAGGGGTGAGTATACGATACTCAGTAGGGACCCCGAGACCTACAAGGTCCCATAATATCAACTAAGGATAAACAAGAAGTAAGATACAAAACACAGTGCAACAATCATCCCTACTTAGGTATATGCCCATACATCTACCTAAGTCATCAATCCCAGTTCGACTCCTACTCTTGAGCCCAAACAAAACCCAGTCCACACAGGAAAGAAGTCAATCACACCGATTGTAATGAATGAAAGTCAAGACTCATCTCACACAGGTATACATCATTCGTAAAGTGATAAAGATTATAAGATGTAGTCACTGATTCATCAAAACTGTCGGACCCACATAGGATACTAGACCAGCTAAGCTGTCGGACCCACGTAGGATTCTAGTCCAGCTACTCTGTTGGACCCACGTAGGATACTAGAACAGAAGTCAAACTGTCAGACCCACCGAGGATTCAAGTATGGTTGTCATCACTGTCGAACCCACAAAGGATTCCAGTACATATTTCGTCATCATTGAACCCACAGAGGATTCCAGTACATTTTCCATCATCTTTGAACCCATGGAGGATTCCAGTACGGTAGTCATTGCAGTCGCAGCCAGCTATAGGGTTCCCGCACATAGCTCGCTCAATTCTAGCAGGGTCCGCTCCTCGAGCTAAGGGGCCGATACATCAACTGTCAAGAGGTCCAGATTTGATGTATCTCGAAGTTCCGTCTCATCAAAAAGAATCCAACGCGATAGAAAGCGCGTCAATCGGACGACCAGTCTGAGAGTTATTAAAATTTTTACTCCGGGGGCCCGGTTGCAAATGCGGTCATTCCAAACCCAGACATTTTCCAATGTTTCCAAAAACTCACTTAGAGTATCGCAAAAGGGCAGCCATGTCATGAGGGTCCCAGTGCCGTAGACGACGCGTCGATCGGACACGCGGTCTTCAATATATTCACCCTTAAGTGAAAATGGGCCCGGCCCGTTAAGCCCAGTGGGTTGGCGGGTCGGGTCAACCCATATTTTGGCGGGTCCGACCTGGAATAGGGTCGTACCAGCTTGAAGAAATGCATGGATCGACCTGAGGGGCGTGTCCCGGCACGGCGCGGCCCCTCGGCTGCCCGAAATGGCGACATCAAGCGGCGCTGCCATCCCTAACCAGCCGACCTTCTTGGCCCAAGTGGCCTGCTCAAGCAGGCCGCGGACCTGCTACGCGGCACCTTTGGGTGCCGCGACCTTCCTTCGCCCAGCCGGCTGTCGATCATGCCGGTTCTTCCGCCGATGCGGCCAGCCCTGTGCGGGCCGCAGTTCTCCGCAGCGCGGCACTGTGGGGCGTCGTGGTTCCTCCCTTCAGCCCGGCCGGCATTGGCCGGCCGGTTCTTCCTCGGTTGCGCGGCCCGTAGTTGCGGGCCGCTGTTCTTCTGCATGTGTCCGAAACACGACCACTTCTTCTCCCGTCATCGCCTCTTCCAACTCTCCTCAATCGCAAACATGGAGACTATAGAGGGTCATCATGCCGTGTGTGTTTGGCCCGCGCCCTCCGCGTTAAGTGGTAATAATTGGCCAAGGATAAACTATAATTTCCAACGAAGAACAGGGTACAAAATAATCACTTCAAAAGAACCAACCCCTACCTTGAAATAAGGTTCGTGGTAGTCGAGCATTGTGGAAGACGACATCGCGGGGAGACGACATCAATTCATTGATGTCGTGGAAGACGGGTTAAGTATGGAGCATCGTCGGCGTTCCTTGCGGGTGGCTCCTTCTCCTTTGGTTTGGCCGAAGATGGAAGGCGATGATTGATGTTCCTCGGCGGTTCTTCGTTGGAAGGTTGGTGTTCTTCATTGAGAGAAGAACACTCTTTTGTATTTATCCAAAGCTCTCTCACAAAACCTCTCTACACAATGAATGCCCCAAAATAAAATAATAGACAAAGCAATTATTTTTATTCACACATGTCATTCAAAATTCAAAAAACTTAATTACTTATTTGAAGAGGTGTAATTCATTAATTAAAATGTGTTGGAAAATATTAAATAGAGAGAGAGAGGGAGGTGAAGAGATCTCTTAATTAAGTTGGATTTTCATAATAAATTAAGGGGAGTTAATTGGGGAGTTGAGGGGAGGTGAGGAGTTAGGGGTTCGTGTGGGACCCACCTCACAAACATCCTCTCACGAGAGGTTATGTAGGTGTGGGACCCACCAAAAACCTCACCTTTTTAGGATATAACTACCGTATATAAAATAAAATTATGTTCTACAATTTTATTCATTTCATTATAATCCCCAAAAATTAACTTTCAACCCGCATTAAACACAACTGCGGTAAAGATCCCCTTAAGAAATTATCGATGCTGTGAGTTCATCGGTGCCTTCAGATTTTGATTCCAGGCATCAGTTCAAAAGATAGAAAATCATTCTCATATGTTTACTGAACGTACCCGAAAAAAACTTCAGAAATTTATTCTGGGAACATCGGGCCTCAGAATCAAGTGCCATCATAAGCCATAGACTCGTAAAATTTCACTGAATTAAGAAAAAAAATTCTATGAAAATTCAGGGTCTTTACATGGTTGTTAATGAGCCTTGTGAATATTCCTTTATCCATTTTGGGATATGGATTACAAACAATGACATACACACTAGAACGAGTGCCAATTAATGTGTAAAATGAAATCCCATCAAGTCATGGAGTGGAAAGAAACTCATTTTCTGAAATAGATGTGTATGGGGTATCAAAGATTTCGTTAAGGCCTTATCAAGAAATAAACTAGAACCTTGGGTCCCAATGTGTATATTTATAAGATATCATAAGAAAAAAAGGGATAATACCTATACAACCACTTAATCAATAAATTATATACAACCAAAAAATATATTTTTATTGAGAGGGAGCATATCCTCATGAAGGATAGTGGGATAAATTTTGAATTCGATAAAGTTGATTTTCATGATTCACAAGAGTTGGTACAGAAATAGATTCCATAGGTCCGCAAAGAAGAAGAATTTCTTGAAAAAATATACAATATAAGAGAACCATAGTGGTAAGAGAATTGAAGATATATGGTCTTATGGTCACTAAAGATAGTGACTCATTATTGGTTGAAAACAATGATCTTCTATCTTAAAAAGATGTTGTAGAGAGCATAGAAGGTGTAATTTGGAATGAAACCATAAATTCTCAAATGGATTCCATGTATCGGAACGTAGCTCAAGTTCTTGTCAATTCTCTAATTGATGTAAATCCTCTTAGGTGAATATGGGTATTCAATGGTAAAATGGACATGGAGGGTAAATTAAGTACATATAAAAATGGCTAGAGGAAAATGGGTTCCAAAAATTTCAATCCATTAACAATGATGAAATTTTTTCTTGAATTTCCATGTCTAAATCCATTACAATTCTTCATTCTATACTAGCATACAATGACTATGGAACTTATAAGATGGATGTCAAAAAATATTTTCTTAACAGGATCCTCTATAAAGATGTCTATATAAAAAAACCCAAAGGGTTTGTTTCTCTAGATGATTTAAAAAGAGCATGAAAATTGCAAAGATGGATTTATGGATTGATGTAAGAATCTAGGTCATGGAACATTCAGTTTTATGAAGCTATAAAATAATTTCATTTCATTATGAAAAAATTTGATCCACGTGTTTACAAAATTTTAGTTGTAATTTGGTTTTTATCCTAGTAGTATATGTTGATAATATATTACTTATAAGAAATAATATATATGTCTTATAGTCTATTAAGGATTGGTTAAATAAGTGCTTATCCATGAAGGACTATGGTAAAATAGCCTACATTCTCGGGATCAATATCATTCATGATATATCTGGGATGATACTTATAATATTATTAGGTATATACATTGAAAAGACACTAAAGCGATTTATTATGTAAAAATCCCAGAGTGGATTGGTTCCGATGTCACATGGTATAAATATTTCCAAGAAAATGTATCCTCATACGTAATGGAAGAAAGATATAATGAGTATGTTGTCATATGATTTGGGGGTAGTATTATTCTTTAATTCTATTATATGTATTAACCATGATATTTCCTATAATTTTTTAAGATAGGTAGATATCATGCCAATCTTAGTGAATAAAATTAGTCTACTGTAAAGGCTATCTTTATATATATAAGAATAAATTAGGATATGTTCCAAGTGTATAGAAGTAACGGGGAGCAGTTCATTAGGGGTTATACAGACGCATGTATTCAAATAGATATGAATGATCCAAATTCATAATCATGATCTTTTTTTAGTCTCAAAAGTGGATTTGTGAGCAAAACAATTTCTAGCATCCATTTTTTAGAGATTCTACATTGGAAAATGAGTATATATAATCTTTCAATGAAAAAATAATCTATTTGGATATGAATCTTTGACCAAGATCTTGATTTGGTACCTATCAGTAAAGACCCTATCTTGTTATATTGTGATAATACTATTGTGGGGGATCTTTCAAAAGAACCATGGTCACACCAATGGATAAAGAACATACCCTGGAAGTATCACCTCTTGAGGTATGTTTCCCAAATGGGTAAAGTTATAATAATCATATTTTCCACATAAAAATGTGTGTTAGGATCCCAACTAAATAAATTTCTCAATAAATGAATGATTATAATGATAGATCAAGCGAATTAAAGGTTGTTGATAGTTGGCTATTGTGAAAGTGGGATTATATTGGAGTTGGATCCCTAGAAACTACTTATGTGTACTTTATAGTTAATTTTATTCATGTATTTGAATACAAATAATGAAATTATGATTTTTTGATTACTCTAATGTGTATCATAGTATGAGATAAAGTCTTATGATTAGTTTTTGTACTTAATGGTAAAAGTAGTTCCCTACAATGATGAAAACCCAAAAGTGCCACGATTGTATTCTTAAATATATGTTATATAGATGTATGAAATATTTTTATGGAAACAAATGATATAGACTATCATGGGTTTATACTCAAAGTAATTTGGCGCCCCTTCTCTTTAGGTGTGCCCTTAGTAATTTCTATTAGAGTATATTTTGAGAACAAGGCCCACTGATATGACATCCACATGCATATGTGTCATTGGTTGTTCCTATATCCAGACATGTGTATTGATACTTTTAATTTAATATTATTATTAATGGATATTATGAGTTATGTACGTTTATATAATGATGAAAACCATGAAGGATTATTTTCACAGTGAAATAGGATATGCTGGCTGTGTCACGAGTAATATATCATTAATGAAAAATGGGACACATGATTTTTACCATATTTTATTTAATATAAGTTTATATCTCAATCCCATTGGTGTAAATGATAATGATTACATAAATCTATATACATGGTGTTATATAGGTATGTTTTGTTTTTGTAAAGACAAAGAAAGAGATATCGAGAACATAGGTTGATGTCACCATCATGTAACCTACTTGATTAGAGATATCGTGATAAATTGATTTTATTACACATTAAGAATCTATATGAGATTTTATGTCTTAAAAAAACTAAATTTTTTCTCTCTGGTTTCCTTGTAATGTTTCTAGATGAAAACCATGAACATCATATTTTTTTCCTACTGTCATTGAGAAAGAGTCCTAGAGGGTCATGCCGTAAGTGTATTCAGAGAAATAGTTAAATAATAATATTATTTATAACATAATAAGTTGAATAAATAGTATTCATACATGTGGTTCAATAGTTATTCATTTTTTCTTGATTTCATATATTCTGTTACTAGTTATTCAAGAGTATATTATGAACAAAATATTAAATAATATTTTTTTTATTTAGTGAATATAATATTTAATTATTTATTGGCAAATATCGCAGTGATATTTTTATTAAATAATAACTATTCAATGTACAATAAATACTTTGGAGGAATGGTGGAACAAGTTTTACTATCTGATGTGAAATAGTATATTTTAAAAATTATTAGAATAAATAATATTTCATATAAATCATGAGTTTATCACATGTAAAGAAACAATAATAATATTATTATTATAAAAATGAGGATCAATAGGGATTAATGAAATAATGATGGTGAATATACAATTATTATTTTCTAACCCTTACTGAATTTGAACCCAATTTTAGTATTTCTCAAAGGTTGTTTGGAATTTCAGTTTTATTGTTATGCACAACGACAACTAGAGATAATTCTCTCAAAGACATAGAAAGATCCCTCTATAAGAACTCTATCAAAAACAAAAAGTTATCATCCTCCACCACCACACTCAAGTATAGATATATTGAAGAGAACTCTTCCTAAAAAAATTCTTGAGATAATAAAAAGAGAACAATAAATCATTATTATCTTTCATTATAGCGCATTGAGATTTCTACGGTGATGTTCAGAGTTTCATGGAGCACATGTGGATCAATATTATCGGGAATATACTCTTGATTACTATGACTCGATGACTATATAATGTAGTGTCATTTTCATATTCATCAAAAAATAAATAATTTATCAAAACACAATTCTAAAATTGTTTAACTTAATTATAAATAACATGCGATGATCTTGTATTTTGGTTCATGATATTCAATCTTCAATTAATATTTAATTCAATTATGTGGTACATGATTTTTATCATAAATCTACATCTCAGATTAATAATTGATTATGAAAAAACCCAGGTTGTGTATGACCTATCTAGTGCTTTTTACTTCATAGAACCTTTAGGTGTTTCTTAGTGAATTCTAAATCATGGTCCACCTTCCATTATGGTTCAACATTGGAAAATTATACAATGGAATGGAACATTTTGACTACATTTCCACCAAAACAATGTTAACCAGAGGATTAACCTACGAGTATCACTTCACATATTCCTATCTATTATTCATATGTGGTCTTATTGATGAATCCATATTATAAAAATAAAGATAATTAATATCATTAAGAACAAAATGTTGATTCATTTATCATAAACTGAAATTAGGAAATTGAATCATAATGGATAAAATCATAAAAATGATTCTAGAAAACAACAGACATCACATGGTGACTTGGGGTTTTTGATGAAGTTGATCTATCCATGTACACTTCCACAATAACTATCATGTTTTGATAGAACTATCCCTATTCTATCAATATCCTCTAGATACTGGAGGTTGATACCGAAGAATGTGTGTAGGCTTTAATGAAAACCTGACACTTTGATACCAATTTATAATACACTAATATGGTTAAACCAATAATTTAACCTAAATTTTACTTCAATAATTACCAAATCACATTAATGGTCAACAAGAGATGATGAAATGAACCATGATATCATTCAAAGAAATGTGGTAATTATTTCACCCTCAATTAACATGTGTAAAGAGAGAAATAATAAATGTATCATAGTTGATATCCGAAATAAATCATATGACAAAAAAACCAAACCATAAGGGTTACATCCACCAACATGATAAAAAATACTAGGTGAAAAAACTAAAATAACATAATTTTTAAACCCTACTAAAACCATGGTTCCATCTCCTCTTACCAGGTATCACCACCATCCCAACCCACTAGAAGGTAACATTATTCAAGAGAGTTTTTTCCTATATTACACTAATCCCTATACCTATTTCCTATAAAATAAACTCTAAAAATTCCCAAAGTATTAATTAGGGTTGGGAAATAAATCAAAATAGGATACCACCAAATAATATATATGATTTCTACCCACATTCATTTGTTATTTATTATGTAAAATAATTTCTTAATCATTTCCAAAATAAATAATTTTCCCAAAAAAGATCATCCTTTGGTTTTTGATTGAAAAGCATTCCATATTAAATTATAAAAATAAATTATACATAATATATATCAATAAGGAATGATAATATGAATAAAATATTTTTCAAGCATCAATATCCACATCAAGTTGAAAAATAAGAATAAAAATAAACTCGCATGTAATGTGTTCACAAATAGACAAAGGGAAATCCATAATATGAGGATGTACATAACTCCACCATAGAAAAGAACACTAGAAGGGTTATGTAAATCCTATATTAGAGGAACTTAATTCCCCATATAAGTATACCCATTAGAAACAATTGCGTTACAAGCACCAACCCAATTGATATTTTACTCCCCTGTGTTTCTCTTACATTTGGTTTTCCCTCATACCATAAGGTCTCTCAATAGTTTATAAATCATCATTGAATTTCTAGATAAACATGAACATATTTTATAAATAATTTTTTATAGTGATTCCACACCTCTTCCATGTTTGAATAAAATTTCCAATTAAAAACCATCTTGAATGCATTTTTTCAGACACATCATGTGTCTAAAATATAGTTTTCAATGAAACCCCATTTTGAAAGCACAATACATTACCACCAAATATCAAGGAATATATAAGAATTATGTTTCATAAATAAAATTAAAGAAAATAATTACATGAAAACAATAATTACAAGGGTTAGAGAACACAATATAGAAACCAACCTCAACAACAAAGGAAACACCACTTCTTTCAAGTCTAGTGATGATGGAGGTAGAGATCAGATCCTAGGGAACCATGATCTGGTGGAAAAAATATCAGTTATCAATATACAATATTGATCTAGTGATATGTTTTTATAAGAAATAAAATTCATATATAAGAAGATAATAAAATAGATTTGATCAGATATAATGCACTGGTAAAAAATTAATGATGATTAAAAATTTCAATCTGTACACATATATTCCAACCCAAAGAGAGAGAGAAAGAGAGATAAAAAGAGAAAATTTTCAAAATTGAGATACCATATAAATGAAATAATTATTATTGTTAATAATTTCCTATTAAAGAAGTCAAATTAACATTTTAGTAAGAAATTACATTTTACCCATGCCCAATCGTACACCAAATGGAACATCGGGTATCTTTTGGACAACCATCGGGGAGAAATTGGTACCCTAAATGGTTGGTGCTAACAAATGGAAAGATGGTGTGAATATAAATAGGTATTATACTTCCAAGTCTCTAATGGTTTTCGGGTGGGACGTTTAAATTTGGTCATATTTTAGCAGCCTTTACCGGTTAGTCGGTGGCAGCTTACTTCCACCACTTACCAACCACTCTTCTCCCGACCTAAGAATGACCCAAAAAAAGGAAAAATACTGAATATTCTATATATATGATTCTATATACCAGTATATGACACAATCAATACTATTTGGAGTCCTCCAGTCTATGAGGAAGCATACTTTAGTCCTTGTGGTGAGTTGGATAAGGTGATGTTTTAGGTCAGCCCAAGCTGGTTCATTGCCAAATGGTATCAGTGTTTTTTGGATTTGTTATTTGGGGATTTAGTAGAAAGGTGGTCTAGGAATATGTGAGGACTTGTGATATCTATAGTATTTGTGGGTCATGAACATATTTTCGATATGATGTGCAATTTTATAGGGAATGATATTGATGTTATTGGTTTACACTTGTACGGTTGTGTGATTTCACCGAGTATGATGCACATTCATTGGAGTATTTATGGATTTAATGGTTTTTAGATCTTATACTATGGGAAATTTTCTATTGTTCATGCATAATCCTTGGAGTTTATGATTCCAATGACTTATTATTATTTATCTGTTCTTTCACTAAAGGTGTTATTATCCCTTCCCTTTATTGAGGTAAGCATAGATACCCTTGTGGGTTAGTGTAGGATCTGAAAAACTAGTTGGAGGATTGATGAGGGAAATGATTCATCATGTAATTTTAGATTAGGATTGTGTTTTCCTAAGATTGTGTTTTCAAATAATATCCTAGTTTGAGTTAACGTGAAGGAATTTTTAGGCCACTGCTGTGAAGAGGGTAAAATTCCTTCCATGTGCTGACTATCAGTTATTATAGTGGGGCTTCTGTGCCAACTATAAACTAGGGAATGGATGAACATGGCTAACCATTCCATTTATGGGTATCATGGAAGTTTTCTATCACCTAGCTCTATTTCATGAGACGATGTCATTTGGGTTAGTCAGGCTGTTCCCTTTTTCTGGAGTTGTATAATGTTGGGAGTGTTCTTAGACGTGTGGATAGCCGGAGAGGGATGATTTGGTTCGATACATAACCCTCTTATTTTTTTGATATGACTTGGATAGTATTGTGAGAGTGTTTCTAGATGCTTCTAGATTTGGATTGATGATCGAGTGGATGGTAGTTGTATGTTTGATCATGTCATGAGGTAGAATCCTCAATTTTGAAAAGGAGTGTAGAGGGTTCTATGATGTTTTTGATCAAAAAAGTGTAAGGAGCATAGTCACTGGTTTAGGTGAATTATACTAGGTTTTTATGGCTTGGACCATGTGAGAATATGTCTTGTTGTTTGTTTGGGTGTGTAAGGGTCTTTGAGAGGTTCTTTGGGAATAACTCTTCTATGAGTATGAGAGTGGTGATAGGTGTGTATTTTTTGGATTAATCATTTTTGAGTGATGCAATGTGTGAGTGGGTTATGGATAGTGTTGATTTGTCCATATGTGGGTCCATTGAGAGTTTTTTAGGTCTTCAGGAACCCCAGGTGGTGTAACCAAGGTGGGCCTATTGAGGTTGGAACTTAAGGAGAGGAGTAAGAAATCCATTTTATGGGGAGTGAACCATAGGTCATCGAGGATGGAGTTAGTTACAAGGTGATGATAACGATACTCTTATGGTGGAGAGCATCATATCGATTACAATTGATTGTATCTCATATGGGGAGATCTATGGGAGTTAAGGGACAAATTAGTGGATGTTCAAGATAGTGTAGGTTGTGTCAATACTTATACTAAGACTGTGGTGGTTGTTTGAAAACTGAGACTACATTAGGGTGAGAAGTGTTATGTTTTGGAGATTGTAGTGACCCACATAGTTATATGTTAATAAAATTAGGAGGAATTTGAAAATTTTGTTTCTAATATATTTGAGGTGAAATTTTTTAAAGTTATTCTATGAAAAGATCTCAGATAATTTTTCTAGTCACTTTTTTTCATGGAATAGGGTGATTACCCTAGGATGGAAGTTTGATGGAAATTTTAATCATTAAAATTTTCATGGAATATATATATTTAATTACATATATTCTACATTATTCGTGTCTATTAATTCAATACTATTTCTTTAATATTGTGTTTTATTGACATTTTAACCCTACAGTTGTGTCTATAATGGGGGGTTTTCCTAGGCGATACATAATCTCAACATGGGAATCATGGCCAAACCCGATCCCCTTTTATTTTTATTTTTATTTTGTTTCATTATTTTCTTTTTTTCCCTTTTTCAAATTATTTCCTCCCATTTTATTTGGGCCTACAGTGTACACCCTAAGGGTCATGTGTCCAAGATAGAGAGGTGGAGAGAGAGAGAGAGAGATGGTGAGGGGATGGTGGTTCCTACTAACTTGATCAATCATAGGTAGATTAGGTATGAACAGGTTGTTTGTGAAGATCTAAGAGTGAATTATTTCTGTTTTACATCTTGAGGTGGGACCAATTTTTTTAATCACAAATTCTTGGGGTGAAATGGGTGTTTTGTGGTGATCATATGGGTTTCTATTTAGGAAAACCCTACCACATGAAGTGTAATATCAGAACACGCACCATGCGTTATTTATTTTGGGTTAGGTGAGGAAGAGAGGGCTATAGGGGATGTTTGTTTGGGAAATTCCTTGTGGGATAAATAGGGGTGTGACATGGGACATGACCATGAAACCCATGTTAAGTACAAATTGTCGTGTTATGTCTATAATTATTTCCATGTGGGTTACAATGCAGAATCTCGAGTAGGGTACATGGATATATACTCCATGTTAAGTGAATGTCATGTAGGGTTGGTACACACTATGTTCGTTGGTATGTAAACCCTAGGTTGGTCAGAGGTACACAACCTAGGTTGATGGTTTGAAGAACATGTTGTCCACATGAGGTGCACATCATATACATCGACTTTTAAGGATTTTTTTCATGTATTCTCACATTCGAGTTAGAATGAGCTCCATGAGTAGTTCATTTTCAGTTTTTACACATATATTTTCATGGATGATACCTTTCTGAATTTAGATGAAATCATTATGTTGTTTTCTACTCGAAAACTATTTGCTGGAGGTTTTCTTCGAGGTTTTGTTTCAGAATCCTACTACTGGTGGGGTTGTACAATATAAGGCATGAGTAAAGGTTTTTAGTTTGTGATCAACCTGACATGTGTATTCTAAGGTTATCTATTTAAGGCTATTTTTTTGTTTACCAAATATGGGACCCAGTGATGTATTCGATGAGGCTTTTTAGTATGTTTGGTTGAGTTTTGAAGGTTTGAGGTTCTAGAGTGCTCCCTTTAGGTTTCAGATCCAATGTTTGAGGATCAGTTATATTATATTAATAGATATTTTTTGACACTGATGGGAATAAGGTATGGATTGAAGTTGTTGAAGATATGTTGGTATTGATCTAGGGGATATTCTGGAGGCCCTTAGTGTGAGGTAATACCTCAGGATGGGTTGTATGTTGGATAAGGATTTTTTGTGATGAAATGTTCATAAGGATTTTCTTATACTAGATGAGATGATTTTATGGTGTCCATTTCTTTGTAAATTAATAATTATTTTTTAAAATTCCCTTACTTTTTTGGTGATGCTCATATATTATCTTGCAGGCGCATTTTTGTTCGATGATTAGTGGTTGTACATTGAGGTTCGATTGGAGATGTTTTTCATACAAATAATTTCCCATGCATTGGATTTGATAGAGGAACCGATATAGGGTTCCAGTTCTATAATTTTGTATAGCCTTGTAGTTGAGTTAATGGTCATGGTTGGGTAGGGTATCGAGTTTCATTTATATTTAAGGTATCAGGCATGGACCATGTTTTGAGATGGATATGATCTTGGGGACTCAGGGAGCACTAGGTTTTTATTGACCCAATTATGGGTTGGTACATTATTATTGTTGGAGGCATTAGATGTCCCTTTATAACCTAGAGACAGATAGTGATATACATTAGTAGTTTTTCTTGTGTTTTCGGGGCCCATGGAATCCTAGAACATTGTTGACCACAACATGTTCAATGGTGATGTTAAAGTAGTTTAGATAATGTGTTTTAGAGTTTATTGGTTCATTATTTCATTTATATGTATAGAGTAGTTTGGTTGAATTATTTATTTGGATTCTAGTACAGGAGGAGACAATAAGAATATCCTTAGATTTTGTGTAGTCTTTGAGTTTTATCTTGTTCTCTCCAACATTAGATAGCTATGGTAAGATGGGTATAGGGAGCTAATGGATTATCTACAGGATCGTAGCCCTCTCTAAGGAAAATTGATGTTTTACCTCATTTAGAGTTTGGGCTTACTTGGTAATGGATTTTTTGAGATCCCAAGATGTGGGATTATCCCTTGCATGATATTTATTTTATGGATTCCGTGAGTAATATAGGACTATGGTGTTCTAAAATAGTTCTATCAATGTTAGTTTAGTTCTTGTGAATAGTTCAAATAATTCCATTGGATACCTAGAGACCGGTATAATTGGGTTTTGTTGTCTGGGATTCCTAATGTTTCACCATGGGGCCTATAATAAATTCCAGTTGTGTTCTAGACATCTTAGATCATATGTGTAGATCTAGAATATTTTCTTGATGACATGTGGCTGGATAATCCATGTGTTATAATTCATTTTTAATGGGACAAAGTGAGTGTAAATTTACCTAGTGTGTTAAGATAGAGCCCATGGTTGGCTATTTTTTTTTGTTTTTTTGTTCCCCTGTTTATTTATTTTATTTTGTTGTTTATTTTAATCCAACTAGTATAAGTTTTTATCATGTATGGGAATATCAAAATTTTATTTAAATGTTATGAAAATAGATTATTGGTTTATGATTAGTGGTGTCATGTTGAGATTATTTCTCACCCAATGTATGTTCACCTGGGTGTGCATGAAAACCATATTTCTATTTTTAGGTTAAATTATACATTGGGAATGGATAGAGAAGTCATCCAGTTTTTCTTGATCTAGTGAAGTCATTCTTGTGGGGTATGTTAAACAATCTAGAGAAGGACACTCATTTTGGAGACCAGGTATGTGGTTTATCTCAAAGATGGTAGTGGAGGATGATGTATTTATTTTAAATTTATTTTAATTTTTATATGTGTTCATCTTAGTGGTTGACTAGTTTTTGTTTAGTTGAGAATCCATTGAGTCTATATGACTATATACAACATTTCATTTATTATAGTATGAAATTGTTTCATTTAAGTTATTATGTTATCATTGATGTTTATAGATTCATATGATTTTGTTAATATCCACTTTTTCACTTTAACAAGAGGGTATAATATCCCCACTATATCTTTTAGACCCTCACCACTAGTTTTCGACCTTTTGCATATAGGGAGGCATGCTTGAGGCCATATGGTGAGCCATATCGGGTGATGTATCAAGTCAACCCATGATGGTTTATTATAGTTATTTAATATAAAACATATAATTCAAATAAATGTTCTTTAATATACAATATTTATTAATGTATTTTAATTTGTAATTATATTTTTAAAGTTTAAAATTTATATAATTTAGGCTCATAAAAAAGTACATTATATACATACCCTCGCTATATTTAATTAATTTTTTGCTAAAAATGAATATTTTTTAACCCAATAGGATGATTATGAATCCAAAATAGATTTATACAAATAATAATAAGAAAATTTTATGATGATGGGGTTAAAGATATCATTAATTTTTCAACAAATCACGGAAATTTCCCTTTTAAAATCATTTATCTGTGTTTTCATTATTTTTATTCAATAAATACTTTCCCACATGAGTTGGAAGAATACTTAATATACCATTGAATGAATTAAAGTAATAAATGTTGGAATAAACATGGTAAGTCATTGAATGTAGCTACTAACTAGGATAACACTTTGTTTTATAGGTTTTTTGATAATAGTAAAACTGTAAATGATGATGCATGTCATATTGATGAAATGATAATGAAAGTTGAAGATGAATTCAAAATTATCCAAATATATTTTTTGATGATAAATATAAATATATAAAAATTAAATTATATACTAGTTATACTAAATATTTAACATTGTTATCTGCACTAAATCCATATATTTTGAATGATAGAAATGAATAGGCTGACACCAGCTTTATATAACTACTTGGTCTTTTGAGTGATATTTTACTATAATATAATGAACTTCATTTCCAAAAATATGACGCTAAAGAAATAAAATGGACAATGGTTATGATTTATGAAAGAATACATACTTGTCTAATATAATATGTATTATGTTTTAAGGACCATGAATCACTTAAAAATGTCATAATTATAGTGTTGATTGAGATATGAAAGATGAATAATGTGATTCAAAAATTTTATAGTACTTTAAAATTATTAAATTTTTTATATAGATAAAAATATGGAAGTCTAGGAAATTAAAGTAAATATACATATTATAGAGATACAAAAATTCATTAAGGGAAAATTTATCAACCCATAGACTCTCCTTAGTGAAAGAAAAATTATCATGACAATTCTTAATATGTAAATGAGCAAAGTAACCTCCAACTTGTGTTACCCATAGATGGAAATAATACTATTGGTTTATATTGTAGAACTCTTAGTACATATCTTGTATTTTTGGGAAATTATAACATTCCATAACTGGTTTTCATGAAGCAAAAATCCAATATGATATCTCTATTTTCGAAGGACAAAAATAAACTGGTAATGATATTGTGGTTATTTGGATCCATTGTTCGAATATCTGAAATTTATGTGATATTCAGGTGTTAGAATGACTTATTCTCATATAAAAAAAGAGTTAATGTTAAGATTTATGTGATATGGGATGATAAATTACTTTCCTACTAATGGAATTTTTTTAGTATTTAGCATTTGAGGAATATTAGGTTTTCTTATTTGTGAAGAATCCACACACTCAATGAAGCTAAAACATTCCTTGAAGAAACTGTTTCTTGGATATCATAATTATTTTCTCAATGGATTTAATAAAATATTTTTAAAATACCATTCCATTGAAATTTTGAAAAAGGTACAAAACCTTATCCAATAATAGGTGAAGAACAATTTGAGAAATTAAAGGATATTTTCACTATTTTTCATAAATACCTTTCAAAATACCTTTTGAAACTGGGTTATAATTTTTTTTTTAATTTTTTTATTGGAATTGTTTATACGTCATGCATTTTTTGATGTCATGCACACAGAAAAAATGAATGTAATAAGGTCCTTATAATAATAACAAATGCACAAAAAAAAAAATAAAAGAAGATATTAAGGTTGGAATAGACATGATAAATATCGGGATAAAGGAAGTGTTTGTTCTAATGAAGGTTGAAAGATGTACTTTTCATTCTTCAAATTGTAACACTCATTCGGGTCAAGATATATTTTAGTTTTACAACATCCATAATGGTGTAAAGGTTATAAATGGGTGTTCATCAAATAAAATCAATATCTCATTGATGACTAATTTGATGTTAAATGTATTAAAATAAAACGACTGACATATTTTTATGCAAGATTATTTTTCTATAGGTTTACATTACATTTTACCTAAAACATTACAATACACATTAACCAGGATTTGATTCCTTTTCAAAGCTATATACAGTATAGTTATAGACCCAGTGATGTTTTCAACTATGGGAATGGAAATTATAATTATATTATGTAAATTGGATATATTATTCCTACTATAATTATTTGATTTAATAGTTAAATTGAATGTTCACTAGGTTAGAGAGATATAATCATGCGGTCCAACACATTTAGATGGATATACCTCATTGAATGGTTTGGGATTATTTTAAAAAGTGATTTAAAAAATAAATATTTCCCTACATGTTATTTTGAAAATTGATATATTCTTTAGTAAGATGTTGGATTATGTACTGACTACCATTCTGATGTGGAATAAACTTTTCTCTCAAAATCACAATACAATGAGCGTGTTGTGGGAGAAGTAATTTCAGAGATACATGTTGTCATAATTACCATTATTGAGAGAGAATGTAGGATCAAATTTAGGTTTATATAAATTTATAGAGGTTTAATAATATTTTTAAACTCCCAACATAATTCTTAGTTAATTTAATTAAATATGAATATCAAATAAATATAATCAACTGTTTATAGGATGGTTTTAAGACCATGTTTTTAAGGATTAATCTATTAATATGATTTCATATTTTGAATGAATTTAATGGATATCAAGGTGAAAAAGTGTACATATATTATATTATAATTTTTATTTAATTAATTTTTATACATTATATATAATGGAACAAGATGAAAATATTAAAATAAAAATATTTCAGTTACTCTTATCAAGGGAACGATACATGAATCGAGTACCAATTACATAAATCCAATTTATGTAAACATTTCATACTCTATAATAATTCAAATAATATAGGAGTTATAATATATAAAATTCCATGTAATGTTTTGTTGATACAAATGGGTTGACAATAAGAGTGTAGTTAAAATTTATGATTTGATATACATGAAAGAGAATTTTAGTAATGAAGGATGAAATTATGAATTGTTAATAATTGAATCATTAAAATTAAAAGTAGTTTATAAACCATATACTATAATAAAAAATCGATCAATTATAATATTTTTGACTAAAACAATTAAAATGTCAAATGAAAATTCCATTTAGGATGCCCCTTTAATTTGGTTGTCACACTGTTTTCATGGTAGTCCCAATGTAGAGAGTGTATTTTATATTAGATGGTAACATAATTATGGGATTTAGAGAATCGATATACGACCCAAATCAATTGAACCATTAAAGAATAAAAACTAATTCAATTAATAGGTCAAATGTTTCTGATAAGTTTTTTATATACAATATGTTTCCCCATAATATGATTTTTTAATAATGTATTTACATAATCTAAATTAAATGTTGACATATTTTTGCAGATGATAGATTCTCCAACTATTGATGGTACTAATTTTACGGAATAATATATAAACAATGATAAAATTGATAAAATTATAAAACTTGAATAACAAATAGTTAATAAATGATTTAGTTTCATAATATGAAAATATTAGAAAAATTTATTAATGTGAGAAGTAAAGTTCAAAAATTTGAGTTTTTATAGAATAAAAATGTTCAATATATTGAATCCAACAGGCCAAATTTCATTAGTTACATTGGCCTCACTACTCAAATTCATGTTTTTATTAATATATATATATGGTACAGTGGTGTGTCTGAATTGAAGGAAATATTTTTTGATGATATTTGGGAATGATTATGACACTGTTTATCTATTTTACTAAAAAAATAAAATAACGAAACATTGATTTTCATATTCATTATCCCTTGTAGTGTACATTTATATTAAATTAATTATAGACAAAATTCATATGGATGGATATTGAAAAGGATCATATATCATTTAGGAAACTTTTTACGATACATTATCTTAGGGATGTTATTAGATAATTTAAACTTTTCACACGAATTATATACACAAATATCATAAATCAAGAAACCAGGTATACTTTCATTGGGGAGTTGGAACCACACAAGGTATATTGTAATTGGTATTATTTTATTTGATGTTATATGTATCAATCACTTTGATTCAAAATTTTAAATTAATGAAATATAATAAGTTGAATAAAATATATAGTTTATATAAAAACTAATATAACCATATCATAAAGTAAGGATGGGGTGTAATTTACTTAAAAAATGTTATGTATTTTAAATCTGTAGTAAAATTTTATGGTGGTGTGAAAAAAACATAAAGATATTCAATTTATTATATGGTGTTCTATGAATTAGTATCTCAATATAATTCCATACAATTTCATATCATAAAAATAGCGGTTAAAGTAAATAGAAAGGGGTAATAGAATTTTAGAAAAAAAAAGTATGGGACTAATGTTTATGTTTTATATGATCGAATGTTTTTATATGTTAATATAGTATTGCATAATAATGAATTTGTATTTTCTGATAATTTTCATCCAGTTTAGACATAATAATTGATATCTATTATACCTAATAAATAACTAGTTTCAATGTATCTGATGAATCCAAAACAATATGTCCATGTTAGAGGTGCATGTTTTAGAGTTTCTCTACAATCATATTATGAGAAGGAAAATAAATGTGGGGATATAAATGATAAAATTAAAAACATATTGTAAATAATAGATCATCTAAAATAAAATTTTAGTTGGTGTAATGATGTGATAAAATAATCTCTTTGAAGTTATCAATGGGTAGAATCAACACATCATCAATAATAACATAAAGAAACACCCCTAGCTCTGAGGCTCTCCATTCCCCTCAATGTTTTGCATTACCAGATGTAATCTATTTTTTCATAAGAGTTTCTGATAAATTGGAATTAAAATACTAATACCTTTATTGAAATAAAATTATATAGGTGAAATTGATTTTTATTTATATATATGAACACTCTATCAGTGACTTAATGGGAGAGGTAAAATGTAAAATATCAAAGGTTATATGTTAGACGAAAAATAACTTTTGAAACATCACATGAGAGTGGGGATTAATTTAGATCACCGACTAAACACCGATCTACTCGTTCTCCATGGAAATTATGAGGTTCAAATGGTGGTAATTACAATTAAAAATTTCAGATAATTTCCATTTAATAAAATAAATATAAAAAATTAAAATGATATATGTCCTTTAAAATTTATATTATATTAAAATACTTCTATAATTAATGATTTTTTTTCAAATGAGTAATGTCATTACAAAAGAATAAATTAAAGGGGAAATTAAAGGAGGTGTCATGATAATCTAAAGAATTAACTAATAAATTTGAAAGGACAATTCAAGATTACCTTTACCTGAATAATTATACTACTTCTTTTATTAGGATTTCAAGTTCATGTATATACGTATTTTTAAAATAAAAAAATATTCCATATATTGGATTTTTAGAAAAAATGTATAAGTAGAACATTAATATCATTATTGGGCTTGATAATGTAAATAATATTCTCAGGAAAGAATGGTTGTGATCCCCAGTAGCATATGTACATATGAGGTTCATTTTCATTAGATATTTTTTCCTAATAATTGATCTTCTATGTTAATTATATTTTAATACTATTCATATTTTCTACAGGCATTTATATCATACAAATATAAATTCAAGAACTAAAAAAGAAAATTTGTGATTATTTATTCATCCTATCACTTCTACTCAATACATATCAATGAATTAAGTTGAAATTTTATCAAGAGCACATGAAGTATCCAAAATGATTGAAAAGAAAATAAAAAATTACATGATATTATTAATATCTACAAGGAGGGGTAAAACTCTATATTCTAATATTATAAAACATATTTTCACTTTTCTATTAATTATTACATTAATTTTTTATGAATTTATGAATGATCATTGAGATAAAATTGGAAACACTATAGATATAACTTTCAGATCCAATAAATGGATATCCATAAAATCTAATACACTTGATATCCCTTGTAAAATTTTAATATTCTATATATAAGATTATTCAAATAAACATGAAATTATGTATTTTATATTATGTTTTAACCATAATTTTTTTAAGATAGGGATTGTTTGTTAATAATAACAACCATGGACGGAGGATGACCAATAAACATAAGAATCATATGAGATTATATTATTGGATAAGTAAATGGGAATATATAATAATATTTCCCGATAAAAACATCTATAAAAAATTACATATTTTAATAAATTTTTCTGAAGTGTATAAAACAATTTAATGAAATGAATTATGGTTAGTACATTTATAAATATATGAAATATAGAATATTTTATCCACAAACTAGATTCCCCAATGATGTTTTTCTAAATTTAATTACATCTTCAATAAAAAAAAATTATTAACTATTTTTTATATAAAATTTTTCAATTATACCAACACTTGAAATATATTCAATCAAGGAAATTGATATATTTCAGAATGAGTGGGTTTTTTAAATTGTTGAATAATTATTATAAACATCGTGAATAGGTGATTTCCTACCACATGAGTAATGTTTTTATTTCATATAGATCATAAATATTTGGTTTATTTACTTCATAATTAGTTAATTTTATTATTTTTTATTGTAGAGTAATGGAGTGTGACTTTACAATAGAAAGGCGTCTATATTATTAGTAATGAGATAAAATTTTTGAGTGTTTTTTAGTAAAGTATTGTATAGTAATTTTATAAATATGAAATTGGGACCCAGATTATTTCAAAAGTTGATTTTTTTTGGAATTTATGGTCATTTATTCAATGTGATAAATAAATTGATGTCAATTGATATTAAATGATTAAAATTTAATAGATAAAATGGGGACATACTTATGGGTTCTTTGTTATCATAAAATTACTTTGAAATTAAAGGTTAAATTTTATTGGATTTTTATTAGACCATCCATTCTATATGGTAGTGAGTATTGGACTTTAATGGGATACCTTAAATAAAAAAAGTTTAATATAAATGAAAATTTTATGATTTTAATTATTGAATATTAAGATAGATAATATTATAAATAAATTTCTTCAATAAAAAATTGGAGTGGATCCAATTTAAAGGAAGTTGACTGAGACTATATTAACATGCTTTGGAAAAGTTTGAATAAGAATTATGGATTAAATTTTTGATAAGGTAATCTTAATGAAAGATTTCCTATTAAAAGGAGTAATGGTAGACCTAAAAGGACATTTTAGTTAAAAACAACACATAATAAAAATTGAGCAAACACACATCTATTTTCTTAAAACTTTATGAAAATGAGCCATTATTCATTTTCTACATGTAAAAATTAACCACATGTCAATAAGACACATGGTGTGATCAATGTGGCATAAAAGTTATTATATAAAAGTGACATTTTACATCAAAACATGTGTCACATAATAAAAAATTAGGAAAAATGTTTATATTATATTGATAATTTAGAAGAAAAAATAGATAATTCATTATTTATGTTTAATAATTAACCTCACATCAATCTAAAACATGATTTGTACTATATAACTAAAGTTTCATGAATGCATTTAAAAGTTAATTTTACATTCAAAATGAACATAACATGCTCAAAATTGAGAAAACACACAGATTTTTTCTTCATACATTATAGAAAATATTAAAAACAATTTCTAACCATTAAGAATTAACCACATATAAATCTAATACACTATGTGTTGATTATAAAAAAAGGGTTTGTTTTCAATTAAAAGGATATTCTAGTTCAAAACTCATATCACAAATTCAAAATCAAGAAAAAATTATCAAATTTCCTTGGTATATTAGTATGCATATTATTAATTTATTTTAGAGGTATAGAAACTAACCTCACATCAATCTGACACATGACATTTCTAGTAAAAATTAAAGTGTTGGTTTTCTTTTTAAAAGTGAAAATTTCGTTCAACCCCGTTTCACATACTAAAAAAACAGACACAATATTATTTTCATGAAACATTTTTATAAATTATTATATTTAATTTTTGAAGTGAATAAATTAACCAAATGTCAATGAAATTCAATGTGTTCATTATGAATAAAAGTTTTTTTTCATTTAAAAGAATATTTTTATTTCAAAATTCATGTAACATACTCAAAACATAGATAAAACACATGAATTTTCATTATAATTTTGGAGAAATATTTACTATAAATTTATGATGTGTATGAATTAATCTCACATCAATTCAATAAACAATGTGTCTACTATGACTGAATGTGTGTGTTCCCATTTAAAATATATATTTTAGTTGAAAACATACATCACAAAATCAAAACTGAGTAAATAATATCATATTATTGGGATAATTTTTTTAAAAATATGAATAATTAAATTTTTATGACTATAAATTAACCAATCATCAATCTATCACACACTGTGGTTATTATGACTAAAATTGCATGTTTTAATTTAAAAGTGACATTTTAGTTCAAAAAACACATCACATGACGAAATACATAAAAATATTCTTGTTTGGTCTTGATACTTTAGAAAAAATATATTTGAATCATATTTAATGTGGTCAAATTAACCTCTTATCAATTAGACACACAGTATGGTCAGTATGGATGAAAGTGAATATTTTCAGTTTAAAATTAATATTTTAGTTCAAAAAGGGAATCACATACTCATAAACAATAAAACAAACTTGTAATTTCATGGTACATTAGAAAAATATCATTAATCAATTTTTGACCTGTAATAATTATCCACACTTAAATTTGACACTTAGTGTGGCCGTTATGATTGAAAGTTATTTTTTTATTTAAAATTAAATTTTATTTCAAAACATGCACCACATACTCAAAAATAATAATGTTTGATTTTATTGTCTTGAAAATTATAGAAAAATATCTATAATCCATCATATATATTAAGGAATTCACCTCATATAAATCATATATATGGTGTAAATTATATGACTGAGACTTCATGTTTTCATTTAGAATTGTTTTTTTTTCAAAATGAACATCACATACTAAAAAATGGTAAAACCCACCCAAATTTTTTACATAATCTAGTAAAAATATCTATAATTAATTTTTTATTTATAGTAATTAACCTCATGTCAATCAGATATAGAGTTTTTTCATTATGACTAAAAGTGTGTGTTATAATTTTAAATTGGAATTTTAGTTCACAACATGTATTACATTCTGAAAAATTAGAAAACATAGTTGGAATATCATGATAATTTATGAAAAAGATCAACATTTCGTTTTTATGGGTAGGAATTAGCCACACATCAATTGGACACATGGTGTGTCCAGTATGACTAAAAGTGTGTGGTTTCAATTATAAGTGACATTACAGTTCAAAACACATGTCACATACCCAAACCAAGAATTAATAATAATACTATAATGACAATTTGATGAAAAAATTGATAGTTCATTTTTCATGTGTCAAACATAACATCACATTAATATAACACATTACCTGCTGGTATGACTAAATGTTCATGTTTTCATTTTAAAGGGAAATTTTAATTCAATATGTACACCAAATAATCAAAAAAAAAATGATAATATTATCTTAATGCCTTTTTAAAAATATTGAAAAATCATTTGTGAACTAAATCAATTAATCAAACATTCATATGGCGCACAGTGTGGTTGTTATGACTAAAAGTGCATGTTTTTATTTAAAAGTGATATTTTAGTTCAAAACATACATCACATACTCAAAACCAAAAAAATGAGCTTGAATTTTATTAACACATTAATAATAATTTTGATATTTACTTTTTGACATGTATTAATTAAACTCACATCAATATAACAGATGATATGGCCGATGTGATTGAAATTCCATCACATACACAAAATTGAGAAAATTCATTGTGAGTGTCATATTACTTTATAATATTTTTATATACATATTATGATACCATCTTTATTTATTTTTAATGTTTTATAATACACATGTTTCTATTTATTTATTTTCTATTTATGAATTATTGTTGTATATTTATGTTTTCTATTTATTTATAATATTAATTAAATAAATTTCATTTCTAAATACAGGTACATGTTTTCTTTCTTCGAGTATGGGACCTGTGTTTGACAATTGGTAACATGAAAATTATATAATAGAAGTGGGTCTCAAACAAAAAAAATAATGGGCCACCTAGTCTCCGATGACATAAATTTTGTTCAGTTTGAATGAAATTGTATATTTTTATAATAAAGTAATCATATTAATGTAATTGTAATGTATTGAATTTTTTATAAAGTAAATTTACTTGTAATTTTTATTTTTTTAATATTAAATTTCATGTAATTTATTTATTTTTATGTTTTAGTGTTTTTTCCTTGTACCATCAATTTTGTACCTGGTGACTTTTATCAACACTGATAAAATGTTATTTTATCAGTGTTGGGAAAAATAGTGATTCCTTAACAGTGATAAATTCATAATCATGTTTGATAAAATCCCAATATCTAGTATTATTGGTGATTTTGATGCTTGTGAATATTGATAAAAAGTTTAATGATATTGTTTATGATGTTATAACACATTATGAAAGGACAAGGATAATAGGAAATGAAAATTTTGAGGTAACAAACGTATATATATTCTTTAGTATTTTTTGACACATATAAGAGTGAGTTAGAAATATTTATGTCACCACTATAGATTTGGATTTTATCAGCCTAAAATTTTTCCTTTATCAATGCTAAAAAAGAATTTATCTGTACAAAATTGTTAAAATATGGGGGATTTTATCAACAGTAAATCAAGAACTAATAAAAATTCCTTTTATTTGTTATTGATTTATCATATATAAATGTATATTTTATCTAATCTATCTTTAATACAAATAAAAGTGGATTTTATTAGTGAAATAAATTGATTAAATTTTTTTTATCAGTTCTATCTCTAGAAAAAAAGTAACTAGCTTTAGTAGTGATCTACTACATGAATAATACACCAGATCAACCAAGTCAATAAATTATAAATAATTTTCAATTAAATCTACATTACAATAAATTTATAATACAAATAAATATACATTACCGACATTTAAATACATTATAATTACATTGATATGTACAAATTATTATAGGCATTTAAAATTACAAATAAACTGAAACAAAATTGAACTTATAGGAGATTAGGTGGCCCGTTTTTTTACTATCATTGATATCCCCTTCAAGTAAATCCTGATCATGATACCTGTTGTCAAAAATACCACCCCAAAATCAATGAAAATAAACATGAACCTATAATAAAAACAATTATTATTTTATTAATACTATAAAAAATAAATAATAAATAGATACGATAGAATAATTTAAAAATAAAATAATTAAATGAAAGGTAACATGGTTTAAAAAACATAATACATAAATGAAAAGAATAACATAATAAATAATGTACGTATTTTATAGTGTAATACAAATCTCATATCATATTTTATTTGTTTTGATAATTCAATGAAAATTTAGTCATATCATTCATAACGTTGGTTAGATTTACATGATGTTAATTCATACACATCTCACATAATTTATTGAATATTTAATTAAAGTATCACGAAAATTTGAGTATCTCTACTCATTTTTTAGTATGTGGCATGTGTTTTAAACAAAAGTGACACATTTAACTGAAAAAATGAACTCTTAGTCTTAATGTTGACACAATTTTTTAGATTGATTTTATGTTAATTAATATAGGGTAAAAATTAATTATCAAACATTTTCATAAATTATTAAAATAATCTGAATGGGTTTTCTTTATTTTGTCCATGTGATGCAAGTTTTGAACTAAAATATCGCTTTTAAATAAAAAAATCATTCATATTGGCCACATCATGTGTCATATTTAAGGAAAATTCATACATAAAGAAGATTAATTATTTATCAGTTACCTAAAGTATCAATACAATCTAAATATATTTTATTAGTTTTGAGTATGTGACATGAATTTTGAACTAAATTGTACATTTAAAAGAAAACAACAACTTTTAATCATATCAAACACACCATGTATCTTATTGACATGTAGTTAATTGATATTTGTAAAAAATTAATTATCAATACTTTTCCTAAAGCATAAAGATATTCAAAGAATCTTTTTTCAGTTTTGAGAATGTGACACACATTTTGACCAAAACTATCACATTTAAATGAAAACATGAATTGTTATCCATAAGAGTCACATTTTAGTTATATTTATGTGTAATTAATTCCTATAGGTAAAAAATTATTAATTTATATTTTTACTAAATTATTAAGATTATATTAGTGCATTTTATAGGTTTTTAGTATAAAATGTGTATTTTGAACTAAAATGAGTCCTTTAAATAAAAAAAATAAAATATTAGTTATACCGTCCACACCATTTTCTGGATTTATATGAGGTTAATTCCTATACATAAAAAATAAAAAATAGATATTTTATAAATTATCAACATAATAAAATAAGTTTATTCTTAGTTTTGAGGGTGAGAAATGTGTTCTGAACTGAAAATTCAATATTAAATGAAAACACAATGTTTTTTCATAAGGGCCACAACTTGTGTCATATTGTTGTGAGATTAATTCCTATATGTAAAAGATTAATTATTGATATTTTTAAAATGTTTCAAGACAATTAGATTTAATTTTATCAATTTTGAGTATTTGGAATATGTTGTTAATTAAAACAATCACATTTAATTTAAAACATTCACTTTTAGTCATAACGGCCACATCATCTGTCAAATTTATGTAGGGTTAATTTCTACAAATTAAAAATAAAATATTTATCTTCTTCCTATAGTATCAAGACAATATGAGGGTTTTTTTATTATTTTTTGTTGTGGTATGTGTGTTTGGGACTAAAATGTCACTTTCACATAAAATATGAACTTTCAGTCTTACCATCTATGTCATGTATCAGATTAACAAATGGTTAATTTGCACAAGGCAAAAATAAATTTTTAATAATTTTAAAAAATTAAGAAGATAGTAAAATTTATTTTCCCAGTTTGGATCTTATGATGTTCATTTTGAACTAAATTATCACTTTTATACTAGACCACACACTTTTAGTCATAAATTCCACACCATGTGTCATGTTGATGTGTGATTAATTCCTAGAAGTTAAAATAAATTATTTATGTTTTCTATAAATTATGAAGACAATACATGTGATCTTTTTAAGGTTTATGTCTATGATATGTTTTTCGAAATAAAAATTCAATTTTAAACAGAAAACATTAACTTTTAGTCATATGAGACACAATATGTATCTATTTTACACGAGGTTAATTTATAAATGTGAAAAATTAACTATGAATATTTTTCATAATGTATCAAAACAACCTAAATGTTTCTTCTCTATTTTGAGTTTGTGAATTGTGTTTTCAACTAAAATGTCACTTTTAGATGAAAACATGTGGTTACAGCCAGAACATCCATGTTCCTTGGAGAATTTGAATGAGGTTAAATATTACACATCATAAATAAATCATTGATCAATTTTCAAATATTGAAATACAATATGAGTTAATTTTCATATTTTTGAATATATGCCACGTGTTCTCAACAAAAATGTATGTTTTAAAACAAAATAGACACATTCAGTCATACCATCCACACCATGTAGTATGTTTATGTGAGGTTAGTTCCTACATAAAAAAATATTCACTAATATATATTCTAATGTATTAAGTTAATCTGTGAACATATGATCTATTTTGAGTATGAGATTGATTTTTTTACAAAAATTTCACATAAAACTAAAAGTTGAAATATCTATCATAACAGCCAAACAATGTGTCTAATTTATGTATGTTTAATTCATATACCTCATAAAATAACCATGGATCCTTTTACTAAAATATTAAGATAATATGAATTCATATTATTGGTTTTGAGTAAGTGATATGCATTTAGAACTAAATTGACCTTATAGTTCTACCTACACTTATTTTAATTAATGCATTTTTCATTAATCTTACCATATTAATGGTTTTATCCCTTGGTATTCTTCTAACACATGAAAATAAAATTATTCTAGTCTAATTAATCTTATCATTAATTGAAACCACTATAATTTTATCTATAATAAATTCATTTATGATATTATCCATCTTAGTAATCCCACATGTACTTCATAAAATTTTAATTTATGTGGCACATATTTTTTGTTAATGGTTTTCCATTAAATGTTACGAGTCACTATCATATGGAATACCTTGTCTAATAATAGTCCTATAAAATTCATCATTCTTTTTCAAAGTAATTTTACAACCGAAAATTATCCCAAATGTATTTCCCAAATTTTTCTATCTAGTTTGAATCTTATGAGATACATCTATATTAATATCATAATGAAATTACAGAAATTATACTAAATATAGAAACAAATAAACCATTTAAATAATGTGTTCTCCCAATATCACATCCATAAAAATTAAAGAAAATAATTTTCCAAAAAAACACTCTATATATTCTATCATATTCCTACTAAGATGAAATCCATTCAATTATAGGGTCCTTAATAAATATAAATTAAAATGATAATAAAATTAAGTGAATATGTATTAGATAAACATACTATTAATGATATGTATTAAAAATAAAAATAAAAACATGATAGGAATGATCTAATTCCAGATTTATTAAAATATGTTGACACCATTTATTTTTCTCACATATACCTAAAACAAATACAGTTCATTGTTTGAATTTTTATATTTTTTAATTTCCTGGTAGTACTAGAGAAATATAGATAAAAATATATTTAATAAATACTTAATTGAATTTTTAATAGCATTAAAAAAATAAAAATTTATGTATTATAGTTTGTGGGTTGAATATAAGACATTTAATAAATGTAAAAATATAATAATCACGATCAATTTCATTGTATTATATTGGACACTATAGAAACATTGATAAAAATATGTAAATTGATTTTATATTAATTTTTATAGTGAAATATTATGTTATATTCTATATTAATTATCAATTATTATATATCTACAGGATTTTTATGTATGCATACCAAATCTATTTACTCATACTAATACATGATTTTTAAAATAAATATCTAATTAACACAACCAAATGATCGAGATTCCTAGTGTCATTAGAGGACTATGTTCATGAATATACATATTTTAGAATATCATAATGAACACGAAATGATTATATCATGCTAACATAGGAAATTGGAAGCATCATATAATATGACATATGTATAAGTCAAGGCTAACTACCAAGACAACATCACACGATGGATAGAGTCCCATAATGAATTAGGTTGAAAACCTAATCCCATATGTATCATCTCTTGAAAAGTATGCATTAACAAATTAAATAGATTTATATCTGGATACACTCATCATAACATGTACCTGATCATGTGAACCAAAAAATTGAAACCAATTATAAGTCATAATCATAAGAATTACCCATGGAAAGAAATGGGTTGCATAATCTTTCATCATATAAAAATAAAAGGATATTTATTAATGAATACAAAGAGAAGTATGTATTAAATATTTTTGATGTTCATACATGAATAAATATTAACATGTCTCAAATTTGGTTTTAATTTAGACAATATCAAGGTAAATATTAGATAATATGGTATAGAAATGAATATTCAAAATGGTGTTTTAAGGAATCAGTTAATGACTTGTGAAGAAAGAATGAACATGAAACTTAATTTGAAAAAAAGTGGTAAATTGTAATATTTATCCCTAAAATATTTATTTATTTAACTAAATAATTAATGAAAATAAATAATTAAAAATAGTTTTACACAATTTAATAAGAATTAGGAATTTTCCCATTAATATTGTTTTCTTGTAATGAATTCATTTATGAATTGAACTTTTGGGATGGAGGAACACATCAAAATAAGGGAGAATAATATAGGTATATATGTAACAGATATATATATACACATGATTTTGAATCATTAAATAACATATAATAGAGATATAATCAAATGTAGAAATATAAATTCGCAACCCAAAGAAAATAGTGATGTTCGGAGGGATCCCTTACCGTAGTTTCCAAAATCAGTCTTCACTTGTACTTAATATCCTGGATAATAAAATTAGATTAATTAATTAATTAATTAATTAATTACATTTTACATATATATATTTTATTCACTATAATATTATTATGGTCATTTATAAACAACTAAATAAGATATAATGTTTAATTGCATTGTTTTGAGGGCGTTCATCTCATTATTCAAAGGTCAGATCACCTATGGATGATTAATGATATTTACATAAAATGGAACTAAAACTATATTATTGAAATGAAATTATATTCAGGTCCTTTTGTTAATTTAAATGCTCCTAATATAAATTTTTCCCAATATAATTAATATTCATTTAGTAAAAATGTTAATTTTATATGGTTTGTTCTATTTGGTTGTTTTATAGACCATCTTGAACTACTTCCATTTTATTTAATATTATGTATATTCATTCATTACCAAATAATAATTATGTTATAATATAATTATTTTAATCTTATTTGACCATAAAAATATTTTTATGACCATCCATGAAGGTGGTGTAGAAAAATGAAGTATATTTTTCCTGGGGGTGGTGAACCAACCATATTGTAATCAAAAGTATTTATTTTAGAAATTAAATAAGGGAGGGTATTATATGGATACTACATCATAATAATAACATTTTGGTATTTTTTTATAATTTTCTTGCTTTTTTATGTGTATGTAATACATAACGGGGTGATAGAAGAAGAATGAAATTAAAAAAACTCATAGTACGAGTTTACCTCTTCCTTTGGTTATTTCCTCTATGTTTCCCCGTAAGGCTCCTTGTAATGGTCAATGGATGATACTAGAAGCACTATAACATGGGGGATATTAATGGGTATGTAATTAGGTAGAAATTTGTTAAAATACAGGGCTTATGTGTTACGAAGAGAAATGGTGGTATTTATAAGGGGTGGAGATGGGTGTTTTTGAATGTTATATTCATTAGTTTATTATTTTCTCGCAACATTATCAATAGTATTAATTTTTGTGACTATATATATTAAATGTTTCATATAATTTTAAACTATTGGGTTCTTACATCATCCATGACTCCAAAATTCATGTATTTAGCTTATAATTCCAAATATCATATTTTGTTGTATTTCACTATTAAAAAAAAACTAACTATTTTAGAAAAATACCAAAAATTCAATTTAAGTTCCCAAAATTTCTTAACGTGTTTTTCTTAAGTTTTGGTTTGGGCCTCTTATTTTTTGAATAGATAATTGTTTCCCCAAGTCCTTGAGAATGATCGAGGGTATTCTGGGGGTTCAGGACAAGAAAAAGGGGGAAAAGGGAATCTATGGAAAATCCACAAGATTTGTGCATGATTTTGAAAACTATGTGGAATTCGTAGAAAACCATGTAAGGGGGTGATTTTCGGGTAGTATATTTTGCACGATTTTCGCACTGTTTGGAAAACATTGTAGGTAAACCGTGCTGTCCAGAAAAGATAGAAAATATACAAAATTGCTCTTCCAGAATTTTTACCCCAACTCGGTTTTATCCTCCCTTTCTCCCTATGAAACCCTAGTGATAGAATTGGATGAGAAAAGCTTCCAATATGTGATTCTACTTCAATTCATGACCATTTGGAGTACCCTTTTTTGTAGATCGAATCCCCATGTGTGTCTAACTGTCCCCTCGCTTCTCTATTTGGGATTAGGGCCTGTGGATTATCCAATATTCTTCTAGAACACAAACCCATATTTTTCTTATAGAACCTATGTTGGGGATTCAATGGGTGCTAGAATCTAGATCTAAGCCCATGATTAAGAGAGTGTTCATCATCATATTCGAGTTAGGAGGCTTATAAGTATTATCCCATAGTTTTATGTCAGATTTATGTATGAGTGTTTCTATTCTTGAATTTCCCTTTTTTGGGTTATTGGTCTTGTTTATGAGTTTGATAAAAATTGGTGTCTAAGTGACCAATTTAAACCCTCATGATCCCTGTGGGATGTGTAGAGGAGGACTTGACCATTTTAGGCCCACCCATGGGGTATGTCGGCAAACTCGGACCTAGAGTGTGGTAGGGTTAAGTGAAGGGTGCATAATAATAATGTGGAACCCGTGTAGAATATGTCTTAATGGTTGATTAAGTTGTAAATGGAATAATGATAACTATTACTGGGGTGATAAAAGCATATGGAGTTATCTAAATTACATGAAAATGGGTAATTGGTTTGAATGAGATTTTGTTGATTAGTTAATGAAATTTGGTTAGATTTTTATAACAGGATTTGTGCATATCAAATGGTGAAATTTCAATTAGGTAATGGAATCGGGAATGGGAAATGTGTTAATGGGATGTAATCAGTGAATGTATGAACTTGTTTTATGGGTAAATACATGAGAATTAGGTGGTACACATAAATTATTGAGTGTAATAAAGGGATTGTGTTATGCGATATGAGGATTGTACTTGAAAGGCATTAGTGGGTAAATGCTTTTTAAATGATAAATTGGATAAATCAGTTAACGAATGGTCATTTGTGAATTTGGATAAGGCATAGGGGTTATTGAATACATATAATGGGTTCAGTCATGAGAATGTGAATTTGACTAAATTAACATGAATTGAAAATTGTAAATGTATTAATGGGTTATTACATATAATTAATTCCCATGTTGTTTGTTATGTATTATGAATTCTAATGGTATTTAATATTATTGGTTGTGTTACGATATAGTTTTGGGGACGTGATAAATCAGCATGTGAACATGGTTTAGTAGAGTGGGGGATTTATATGAGGTTCTACGCCCAAGGGTCACGTTAGAATGAAGCTCTAAACTCTACTAAAAAATTCGCAGGTTAGGGAAGGGGACATAGGCTCTATTCCCCTAACAATTTGATTCCACTCGGACTAAGGCTTTGAGGTGAGGCTAATGTGTTGATGTGATATGTGAATCCCTAGTGGGATAGGGATTTTATTTTTTCCTTTATGCATTGTGATTGATTTCCATAAATCCTTGTGTAGATGATAATTATGCCTAACCCATGGAAAATGTGATCAATATGGATTATGTAATGAAGATGGTATAACAAATGGAATTGGGATAAATTCTAGTCAGGAATTAAATTATCCTTGTTAACTAAGGGAAACCGAACTGTCCGTTTCTTACTTACCATTTATTTTGTACTTTCTTGCACTATCTGTTAGACTGGATATTTTTTAGACACCGTTTGTGGTGGCGTACTGAGTTTTGTACTCACACCCTGCTCTGGCCGCCTTTGGGTACCTCAACATATTTCTTAGTCACAAGCCATGTTAAGGGCACTGACCCTATACTATGTTGATGAGTTGGGATCAAGATGTATATAAGGATGGATTTGGACTTAGATTTGGGACCCATTTGGATATTTGACCATTATCATATTTTTTGGTTTTATTCACTTTTACTATTAGTTTTTCATGACATGGTTAATGTTGGATTATGGTTTGTACCCAGTTGGGATTTGTTTGGATTGTATATTTATTCAGTGTTTCATATTGTTTCAACTAGTTATATTTTGTTCTAGTGTGGATTACTCTAGTAAAGAGGGTATATTCTTCCCACATGACTCATTAGACTCTCATCGCTAGTTGGAAACCTATGGTGTATGGGGAAGCGCACTAGACATCATGTGACGACATGGCTCGGGGCACCAATTTAGTGGCTTCCAGGTCATTTAAGTTACAAAGTGGTATCAGAGCATTTATTTTCTCTTCTGTAAAATTTAGTGATTGTTGACAAGATATTAGGATGTGTTTATCCTTGGTAATGAGTTCTTTATTGAGATTAGGTAGCCCATGTATGAGGGAATTCCCATGTAACCCTAGGTGGAAATTGTTTCTCTTGATGTGTGTTGTTATAGATGAATGATATTTCACAGTTGGGTGATGCACATGATGTTTGATTTTATTAATTTCTGATATTTTTCCCATTTTTGTAAGCATGTGGTTGTTAATTCATGCATTATTATAGGAACCTAAGGATATAGGTGGAACGAATCATTATAGGTACACACACGAGATGGGAATTCGGGGAAAAGAAAGTAGAATGTGTTTTACTTCCTTGAAAAACATGAAGAGAATGATGCCTAATAATGGTAATGAATGTGGGTGAATGAAAAAATGAAAATGAATCATTATGGAATATTGTGTATATAGAGGTATTGATGAAAGAATTGTGATTAAGTGAATTGGTTACCCTGTTGACCAGGACCATGGTAGGTATGGTATGCGGTAGTGTTCTAAGTGTGATTATGACTGTTGTGATAGAGTATGAATAATGCTTTGTTTATGGTTGATAGTGCGAGGACATTTATAGTTTTGTTTAAATCCTATCTATCATTATTCAATGTGTTAAGTTAATTATTTGTTTAGAATGAGAATTATTGATATCAATAGTGGGTATCTACTTTATTTTCAGTCGGACCCTTATATGTGTGGGTTGGGGCAGTGAGAGTTATCTACTTTGAGACTTTGGATCTATAATGTGAGGCCTCTCTGGTTGTGATCTGGATTAGGTGGTGTGTTTCGAGAACCCATGGTAGGTTTGTGTCCTTGGGCTTCCTAGTATTTGTTCGGTAGTGTGAGTGAGGGAACTCTAATGGTCTGTGGCCATACAGAGTACATGTTCGACCCTAAGGATGGTTCCTAGGTCATTGTGACCTTGTGAGTAGATACCTTGTGAATTGTGTCTTGAATCTCAGAGATGATGTTTTTGTCGTAGTCTCCATGAATGTGTACACCTTTGGTGTGGAACCTATAGTATATGGTTGTTGTTGTTCTAGGCATAGTGTGCATCATAACGGGAGTTAGTGTTCCATCCATAATCACGTCTTTGTTCATTTCATGATAATTATGGTTTGGAGAGAGGACAAATGGATTCTCCTGGCTGTGACACTAGTCCAGGGAGTTGGTATCTTTAAACCTTCAAGGTGGCCTATGAAAGAATTCGGTCATGTTTTCTTGTTATTTTGGGTGTGTTTCACACATGTATATTTTTTGGACTTTGGTAGTGGGACTTAGAGTGTTCCATGGTGTAGGATTCACAATAAGGGATAAGTGGTAATTTTGATGGTTTGTTGTGAACCTCGAGTTTTGGTTATGTGATGATAGTTTCATGAGATCTAGGATTAACATGTTGGAGGTTAGGATATCAGTGCATGTACCTTGGAATATGAAGCATGGGAGGTGCTTTAGAGGTGGTGTTAATGCATACTACATAACCCATGTTTTAGTGAATGGTATAGTTGGGCCTTTTTCCTTCATAGTGGAACACTAGTGCTTATGATAGGAGGTAAGGTTTTTTTTGAATTTTTATATCATATGGGTTCCTGACTAACCTATTGAATTGTGATTAATAGAGGTCTGGGAGTTTTTTTAGTAGAAATACATGGGTAGAGGAAGTGTGGTTATGTGCTTTCGCTCGATGGTAACACCATAGGTGAGGGTGGTCACATGGCCATAATTGTTTGTATGAATGGTTTGTTTGATTGGTGAGATGCAGACTCCACCTAAGTGATTATGAGGCTAACTAACCAATATAAATGGTTAGGAAATTAAGTTGGTGATGCGCTATATGCAAGTTAGGGTTGTTTTAGGAGAGACTGATTGTTTGATTGGTTTGATAGAAAATTGTGTTTCGATTCTTAACTGGAAGGGACGCATCAAAAGAACTTGAGTGGTGTGGTGGAAGTAGTTCCATATGAAATGTTGGCTCATGGATGCCTGGTCATTTGTTTGTGGATAGATGGTTGAATCTAGTTGGTAATCACACCTGAGTAGTGGTGGTTAAGTGTTGATGAGATATGTTTAGAAGGGAAACTCGAGATTGTTGGCAGGTCATGGTGTCCCATAGTTTGACATCAGAAATGGATAAGTTAGTGATGGTTTTCTTCAAAAACTTTTTAACGTACCTCATCTAGTGGCGATCCTACCCAATGGATTGATATCGTCCAAAGTACATTGAGAAGCTCTTGCTCATGCCAAGATACTTGAAGGTGTTTGGTTGGATGAGGGACATCATGAATTTTAAGTTCGAGGGAGTGGTATGTGTGAATACTAATGATAGGATTTACACCCTCAATGGCTTGGGTCTCGGTCCTCAGGATAGAATTAATGACAAAAAATTTCATGGGTTCCGTTCACGGAAGCCAATAATGGTCACCGGGTGATGTTTGTTTCTTGTTTTGGGATAAATCTTGATAGACATGTCTATATTTTTTGTGATGGGATTGTGATTGAGTGTAAGAAATGGTGGTCGGAACCCCTATTGATAGAAGTGGTAAAAACACTCCTAAGGTGGGGAGTGATAGGTCCATCCTGGATGTGGAGAGGAGAACATTAAGTCGACGTAGTGGCACCGTGGTGCCAATGAGGGACTTGTGCGGTGCGTGTAAGGTTTGTTATAGAGGCATGTGGGACTTGGACGTGGTGTATGATGAGACATGTGTTGGCTTGATCTCAGGGTGGTTCCAAGTGAAGCTTGTGATATCTGTGCCGAGTCGTAGGAGGGTGTGGTTGGATATGACATCAAGTTGTGGAAAGAGAAGTTAGATTCTTATAACTCTAATGAATATTGGGGTTAGACTCAGGTAATTTTTCCTTTTGCAGTTTTCAAGCATCATTAAGTTGATTGAACCATGGACAAGTGATGCAGTGTCATTCTAATAGTGAGGCCTGATGAAATTATGGTGGGCAGTAATGTTGTGATGATGGAATTATACTAGAATTTAGGTAATTCCCTCAGTGGGTTCATGGGATGATAATGATAGGCTTCAAGTAAGTAATCACCTTAGGAAGGTGAGAGAGGGGTATCATACCAACAGTGGAAGGTGGGTGTTTCGGGACAAGCCAATAAAAGGTGTTCTGTATTGATATAGAAAACTTGAATGGGTGTGGTGAGAGTGACACACCTCTAGGTTCATGTTGTAGAAGATTGAACCTTTTTGAATGAAGTTGTACCTGAGTGAGCTCTAGTTGATATTAGTACTTGGATGGATAGTTTATGGATGTCATCCTGAATGGTTTCTATGGTGTTGATAGATTCCAATGTAGGGTAATTCCATATATATGATTGGGCGTGGTGAGTTAGAACATGTTAGGTGATGGAAAATCTGGGTAGTGTTTTGGTGGTCCTTCATCGATGGAGGAGGTTCCAACTAACTAGAAATGGGGGAGAGAACCATACTAGATAAATGGTTGGTTGATGACATGATCATAGTTTCGGGTTGGAAGGACTCGAGTGGTCATTGTTCAGGTGAGTTAGCCCCAATAGAGAGCATTGGAATGGTTTAACTGGCCGAGTAGCTGAGAGTTTTGAGTGGTGTTTGGAGGCATAGTTATAGTATTAAATAATCAGGAAACACGGTTGGGAGGATCTTTTTTTTCCTTCAGGTGATATCAGGTTTCTGTCACTGTTAGATTTTGAAAACCTGTGGAAAGTGATGCCATGTTATTTGGTTCACAAGTTGTATTAAAGATCATGTTGATGATGTGATGATTGGTTCCTCCATGATGATTTGATATTGTGTATTATGTTTCTATTTGTTGTGAGTTAGGTGTTGTCATCTAAATTCACCCCATGAAGTTCTCGTGGTGCGAATCGTTTAAGCGGATGCATTCTTGAGGAGTTTCCAGCTTGTGTTGTGGTTGTATTTAGGAAGGCTTGTGGGGAATCTATGTGCCCTAGTTTCATTTTAGATGATATTTATGATGTGTAATAATAAATTGGAATATGGAAATGGATAGGTAGGCCCTTTTGAATTTCCTTTAGTTATGGAAGCTTAGTGATCCCTGGAAGAGCGGCTCGAGAACAAGCTATTACAAGGTGGAGAGGTTTTAAGGTCCCATGTTTTCTTAAATTATGTTTTCATTTATGTTTGGGCTTGGAAATATTATTTATTTTCTATATAAGTGTTTTCCCGAGTCCTCGACAAGGGTTGGGAGTGTTTCGGGGGTTTAGGACCTAAAAAATGGGAAAATGGGGTCTTTCTAAGAAATCCGCACAGTTTGCGCACAGTTTGGAAAACTGTGCGAGGGGATACCGTGCAGGAAGTATAAATTCATAGAGTTTGTGTACTATTTGGAAAACCGTGTGGAATTCCAATGAAACCATGTAAAGGGGGTAATTTTTAGGTAGTAGATTCTGCATGGTTTGCGCACGGTTTGGAGAATCGTGCGGGTAAACCGTGCGACCTAGAAAAGTTGGAAAATTTACAAAATTTCCACAATGGGATTGTTAACCCCAACATGGGTTTATCCTCCCTTTCACCCCTGAAATCCTATTGATAGACTTGGATGACCCAAGATTCTAAGAGTTGATTCTCCTTCAATGCGTTGTTATTTAGAGCACCGTTGGTTGTGGATCTAAGCCCCAAGTATGTCTAACGCTCCTCTTACATCTCTTTTTTGGATTAGGGCTTGTGGTTTCTCCCATCCTCTTTTGAAACCATAAGACTCTTTTTTTTTTGTGGAACCTAGGTTGGGGCTTCATGGGGTGATTGAATCTAGATCTAATTCAATGATTAAGTGTGCGTTCATCATCAGATTCAAGGATGGTGGTCTATAATTATTATCCCATAGATTTATGTTAGATTTGTGCATTGAAGGTTGTGTTATTTACTTTCCCTTTTTTTCTTGGTCCTTTTGAGTCGTTTGATAAAAATGGGTGTCTATGTGACCATTTGAGACCCCAAGATCCTTATGATATGCGTGGGGAGGGGGGGAATTGACAATTTTTGTTCCACCCATGTGGTGCGCCGGAAAACCCGGACCTAATGTGTTATAGGGTTAAGTGAAGGGTGAAGAATAATAATGTGGAACCCATGTAGAATATGACTTAAAGGTTTATTAAGTTGTAAATAGAATAATGGTAAATATTACTAGGGTGATAAAATTATATGTTTTTATCAGAATTAAATAAATATGGGTAATTGGATTGAATGAGATTATGTCGATTGCTTAACTCAATTTGGTTATATTTTCTTAATAGGATATGTGCATATCAAATAGTGAACTTGCAATTGGGTAATAGAATGGGCAATGGGGAATGTGATAATTGGATGTAATAAGTTAATGGATGAACTTTTGGGATGGATTAACACATGAGAATTATCTGGTACACCTAAATGAATGAATGTATTGAAGGGATTGTGATACAAAATATGTGGATTGTACATGAAATGCATCAATGGGTAAATTCATTCAAAATGATAAATGGGATAAATGGGATAATGAATGGTCATTGGGGATTTTGGAAAAGGCATAGGGGTTTTTGAATACACTTAAGGGTTTGAGGAATGATAATGGGGATTTGACTAAATGGACATGAATACAAAATTATAAATGTATTAATTGGTTATGGAATAGCATTAATTCCCATGTTGTTTGTTATGTATTTTGAATTCTAATATCATTTAATATTATTGGTTGTGTTGTGGTATGGTTTTTGTGAAACGATAAATAAGTAATTTCACATGGATTGGTAGAGTAGGTTATCTACTTGAGGTTCTACACCCCGGGGTCAAGTTATACTGAGGCTCTAAACTCCACCCCAAAATGTACGAGCTAGGGAAGGGGGTGGAGGCTATATTCCCCTAATGGTTGCATTCCACACGAACTGAGGCATCAAGGTGAGGATAATGTGGTCATGTGATATATGGATCCCTAGTGAGACAGGGACTTGATTTTTTCCCTTATGAATTGTGATTGATTGCCTTATATCCTTGTGTAGATGATAATTATGCCTCACCCATGGAACATGTGATCAAATTCGATTATGTAAGGAAGATGGTATGATAAATGGAATTTGGATAAATGCTAGTCATGAATGAAATGAAACTTGTTAACTAATGGAACCTGAACTGTCCCTTTTTTACTTACCATTTATTTTATACTAGAATTAATTGTCTATTATACTTGATATTTTTTAGACACTGTTGGTGGTGGATTACTAAGTTTTTTACTCACACCTTGCTTGGGCCGTTGTTGAGTAACTGAGTGGATTTGTTGGTTGCAGGTCAAGTTAAGGGGAAGGGCCCTACACTATGATGTTGAGTTAGGATATGGATATATATAGAGAAGGATCTGGACCTAGTGTCGGGACCCATTTAGATATTCGACCATTTTCTTATTTGTGGGTTTTATTCACCTACACTACTAGTTTTTTCTGTCATGGTTTATGTTGAATTATGATTTTTACCCATTTGGGAGATGTTTGGCTTGTATGTTTATTAGTGGTTTCATATATTTTCCACTATTTACATTTTTTTCTAATTTTTCTTACTTTGGTAAAGAGTTTATAGTCAACCCATGTGACTCATTAGACCCTCGCCGCTAGTTGGAAACCTCTATAGTATGGGGAGGCACGTTTGAGGTTATGTGACGACTCGGCTCGGGGTACCGATTTAGTGGCGTCCAGGTCAGGGACATTATATTCTCTCAAATTTATATTATATGCTTAGATTATAAAAATGAAATATATTTTATGATAACAGTTTTATAAATTTGAGAAATTTAATTTTTAAATAAAGTTCTTATTTATTTGTAGAATATGAGTTTTAAAATTATTATAAATTCCCAAACCCTTTTTAAAATTACTCATTATCTTAGAAAAATATATTATCAATATAATAAAACATAAGATTAATTTATAAACATGTTTATGAAAATAAACATTCTTATAAATCATTATATATTTTATAGAAATTTAAATAAAATATTTATGTTATATAAAAATATAAACACCTATTTTATAACATAAAACATTTATTTTCTTATGTCATGATATGAATATTTCATATTCTAATTTAATAAGAAACCAAAATATTATTTTAAATTTACATAGGTGTGGTTACTGTGCTAATAGTCATATTTCTATTCCTAATGCATAGATTATTATTCCAATAGTCATATTACTATTCCAACAGTCAGATTTGTGATAGTGATATGAGTTCTTTAGTATTTATAATTACCTCATATTTCATTATTTATTTATCCAATTCTATTTTATCTCAATGTTATATATATATATATATATTCAGTTTTCAAAATTCATATTGAGTTACTAATATTCTACTTTATTTCTATAGTGTTATTAATATGTAAAATTATTTTCGGGGTTCATGATATCGAAAATTTCTATTATGATAAATTTTTGGACCCTTTAAAAAATTATTTGTGGTCTCATTAAAATATATTATAATTATAATAAAACAAAATTTTATATATAAACCAATTTTATATAGATAAAAATTATTTTAAATCTTTATATTTTTTATAAAAATGTAAACAAAACATTTATGTATTACAAAAATAAAAACACGTGTATTATCACATAAAAAATTTAATTACATATATCTTGATATAAATATGTCATATTCTCATTTTATAAGCTGAATAAATATTATTTTACATTTTCCTAGGTAAGGATAATATTATAATGGTCAGATTTCTAATCCTAGTATTTAGATTAATATTCCAACCGTCAGATTAAAATTCCAACAGTCATATTTGTAATAGTCTTATGAGTTACTTACATTTTATAAATACCCCATATTTCATTGATTCTTCATTCAAATCTATATTATCTCAAATATATATATATACTTATTTTTTAAAATTCATATTGCATTACTAATATTTTAATTTATTTTATAATGTTATTCGTGAGTGCGCTTTTTTTTGAGGGACTGTGAAGATCCATATTATCTACCCTTTATCATGATTTTTCTAAATAAAAACCAAAATTTAGACCTGTGTTTATTTTTTCATATATGAACATAAAGAATATTTAATTCCTTCTTCTCTTTGTCATCATTATGATATATACTTTGATTTTGAAAGGAGGAAATATTATGAAACCCATTTTATTCCATGGGTAATTATTATGTTTATGCCTTTAGTTTGGTTTCCATTCTAGGCACACATAATCAGGTACACATTTTGATGAGTATACCTAGATAGAAATCTAATGAATGGGGTAATGTTTATTTCTCATGATAGGATATGTATGGGATTATGGTTTAAACCTAATTCATGGTGGGTCTCTATTCACAATGAGATGTTGTCTGTGGAGTTAGCCTTGACATATGCCTATATCATGTTATATGTTGCCTCCACCTTCCTATGTTAACATGATATTATGATTACATGTTTTTTATTATATTCTTTAATACACATATTCATGAACCTAATACTATAAATAAACTATGAGACATAATCATTTGGTTGTGTTTATTGGAAACTTGTGTTAACAGTCATGTATTAATGTGAGTAAATGGCTTGGAAATCCATACAGAAAAGCCTATAGATTTAAAATAAATAATAAGTTTTAGAGGATACAAAATAATATTTCACTATCAAAATATATATATAAATAATTTACATATTTTTATAAATTTTTTTGGAGTGTCCAAAATAATATATTGAAATTGAATGTGATTATTACATTTTTATATTAATGAAATGTATTATATTCAAACAAAAAACTAGAATCCTTTAAGAGGTATTACTAATATACTAATTTTATTATACAGTATTATTCATGAGTGAGAATTTTTTGGGGGATATAAAAGTTCTATATTTTCTTATTATTATTTTATTATTTTATATTTTTTATCCCATTGTAATAATTTCAATTATTAAGGCCATATTAATTATTTAAATTGAAATTATGAAGTTAACATTAAAAAATATAGTTGGTTTTATGATGTGGTGCATGTGAATTATATAATATTATATTGTAAAATATGACACATATATATATATATTCATAAGTGAAATTCCATTGATAAAATTCTAGGTCATTACATTATTCCCCCTTATAAAATTTCACCATTGAAATTTAATTTTACATACTAAGGTGAAAATAGGTGAGGGTACTTATACATAATATATTCCTCTAATTCCAATATCTCCTCATACTTATTATTTATCCTTAGTACATTCACTATGTGATTTTTCCTATAGAATAGAACATTATCTCTATGGTTTAGGTTCTTCACTGAATTATCCAATAAGAGAGATAATTTTCTAGTTTTAACACCTCTTTATTCAGAACTTGTGAGGGATTTTGTGAATACAAACTCAAGATGGATATGTAGAATATTTCATGTACATGAGAAAGTGTTGGTGGGAGTTTTAGTTGATATTCAATAACTCTTATGTGATTGAGAATCTTGAAGGGTTTGATTTACATCAAACATATCAATACCTTATTCCCAAATCTCAAGAATCTAATCTATTTATATTTTGTAAGGAATAATTCATCTGCATCCTCAAACTCTAGTCCTCTTCATCGATTGTCATCATTTCTCTTCTGTCAAATTTAAGCTTCTCAGATGTGGTGCTGAATAGTCTTAACCTTTTCAATCATTTCATTAAACATTTTAGGTCATAATTGCTCGGGTCATCCAAATTTATCCCAACCAGCAAGTGTCCTATATATCTTCCTATTATTGGATTCATATTGATCCATTTGGATGCTTGAGTTTAAACTTTTATTTTATGAGTACTCAACCGAAGGAAGGTATTGTTCCCATCCTTCTTTGAAGTTTATCATGAATTCTCTCAACATGTCTTCATGTTTATAGATAATTCACTCAAATTAGTAAACAATTTAGGGGTGATACAATGTACTGAAGTTCAATACAATGTTTAGATAATTGTAGATACTTTATTAGAAAATAGAGTTCAATCTAAGATCTCCATCAGATATAATCAATAGTGGTTTTGAATTTATCCTCACCACTTCTCTAATGTATACCCTTTCATGTTGATCGAGGGAGAAGTACCTGTGAATTATAATGAATTGACAATTCATTGCAAGATGATCCCTAAAACCCATATAGAATTATTTCATCTTGATGTATTCAGAATATAATTGATAAATTCCATGGTGATATTTTACCATTTTCAAATAGTTATGGGTAATTTTTTGTATCATAACCTTGTACTTTTTCCTTTCAATAATCTCCTATGGACATACCAGTCATTTTTTTGTTTATTCTATGATATCCTTATTCATATTATCCCGCCAATAGTGTTCATGGAGATCTCGATACATCTTCATGCTCCCTTGGTGGATGGAGAATGTTGTTCTATGTGTATCATTCAATAACTTGTTCATTATCTCAGGATTTTATGGTATATATAGTCATGACTCAAATCTTACAACTATTTATTCATCAATTATGAACTCTATGGTGTTACCTATTATTTTAGCTTATAACTTTTTATATATTTCCACATCATCTCTTTGGTCAACCATTCTCTTTTACAAAATGAATAGTTGAGAAATTATTTGTGAAATGAATGATGATGTTATGTCCTTTTCGATCACTATGTCGATTATTTGAAAGTATAATAATATCAAATTCTTCTCAATTATCATAATTTATAAGGTTGTAAAATCCATTCAATATAGAGACTCTATACTGTTATTTTTTTTCTAGGATAGTATTTTAATGGGAATTTATAGTCTTCATTAGTTCTAACCATGTTCATCGGTGTATATTAAGATCATTTTATGTGAATATATATTTCAGGGTATTATGATCCATTTATATTTCACATTTCACCCCATAGAGATAATACTGTAATATATTTTATGTGATTATCACTAAATCTAACTCCAGATCATGAGTTGGGTATTTCTAATCATGAATAATAAACATCATTGAGGCATAGGATATCACTTTATTATTTTAATTATTTCAAAACTGAATCCCTTCTTTAAAGAATAATTGTATAGCATAAAAATTTGCCCACATAATTTATTTTTAGGACATGTCTAGTGATAAGCCTCCTTTTAAATTCCAAGAAGTTCCCTTCACATTCATCATTCCAGACATAATTTACCCCCTTCTGAGTTATCTTGGTTCATGGGATTGAAAATTCTGAGAAGTTTCTCACAAATCATCAATAATACCTAGCTAATCTCTGAAAACTATGGATCCTTATTATAAATATTAGTTTGGGACACTATTCAATTGAATATATCTTATAAGGGTCCACATATATTCTTTTTAAAGTGATAACATTCTACATTAATGATATTTCCTCTATCCATAACTCAAATTTACAATAATTTTCATATAGCTTCTCTTTTCGCAATGTATTTAGCATACTTTGAAATTCTCCTCATGATCCTACCTACTTTTAGAGTATATTAAAATGTGATCTATAAATAAAACTACAATTTTTGATGTAATATATAATGACTTTATTCATTTTTTCCATAAGTGTTATTGGAGATTTGGTGAATCTGAATGGAATATCTGTGAACTCATAGTTTCCATACCTTATCTGATAGTCAGTCTAGGTAATATCTTCCTTCTTTACCTTTAATTGGTGATATCATTTCTGAGGGTCCACTTTAATTAAATAATTTTCCCCATATATTGGATCAAAAAATTTGTTTATCCATGGTAAGGGATATTTGTTCTTTATCATGATTTTTTTGAATTCACAATAATAAATGTAGTAATTAATGGACCCATCCTTCTTCCTAATGAATAGGAATGTCATTACCACTGGGGAAGAACATGGGTGTATAAAACCCTTTTCATGATTCTATTATAACCTCTTATTCAGTTCTTCAATTTCAATGGTGGACATTCTATGTAGAGTATTGGATATGGTTATAAATCTATGTATACGTTTGATATAGAACTCAACCTATCAATAAGGAGGATGATCAAGTAATTCTTTAGGGAATACATAAGTCTATTCGATTATAATGGGAATGTGTTCAAGTATGATTCTCCCCTTGGTCTCAATAATTTGATCAAGAAATATTTTTTCATAAGGTAACAATATCCACACATGATAAGAAGATTCCAAATAAGATTCATACTCCTCCATACACCATTACAAAATTATAAGATGAACCAAGATTTGAAGAATGATATCCCTCTACTAAAACTTTATGTTTTCATTATATAATTATATTTAATCCATTAACAATATATAATCCAATTATATTAAAGGATGTATGAGAATATTTTCTTGGAGATTAAATCCAGACTTCTTTATCAGGGAAGATGTATATACCTAGGATGCAAAAAAAATATACATTTTATGTCCTCATAGATAGCTCAAAAAGCATGTTAAAATGTGGTGTTTAAAAAGTTATATTATAAATACAAGAGATGAAATAATTTGTAGAAATATAATCATATAGGAAATCTAATGTTCATGTAAGGATATTGATCACTCCTTTCACTATTTGATTCGGGTTCGAGTCATTTATAATAACAAAAATATACTTATGGATGAGAATACTCAAAATGAAACCATATAAAAAGGTATACTATGATCATATATGGATCAAAATATAAATGAAATTAATATCCTAACATATGGTTCTATAGGTTTCAATTTAGGTTATACATTGTAGTTTTCCAATTATTTTTTATAACCTAACAATCTATTCATGTCCATCATAATGGTTTGTAAAGAGTTTTTGAATTTCCCAAAGAATATCCCTTGTGAGTGTAAAACCAAGTGTATAATAAGGACCCTTTTTAATTCACTAGGGTATGATAAATTTAATAATATATTCACCCTTTTCAAGGAAATTACCTCTATTAGAAACTGTGCAACATCTATATCCAATTACAGTATCCAGACAAAAATATAATTTCTTGGAAACCACTCGCTCTATAATTCAACAAAATTTCATGATTTTTTCCTATACATTGACTTATCCTTAGTGTTTCATTAAATTATTTTAGTCTGGATCCTCAAAAATAATCAGACGTTTCCTTTGATTCATGTTATAGTGGCCGAATCATTTTACACATATTGTTACAAGATTTATAACATAAATATTTAATAAATACAACCAAATGATTAAGAGTCCTAATGTTTTAGGAAAACTAGGTTCATGAATAATTTTTTTTAGCATAATATAAATAACATGTAATAATAATATAATGGAAACATTGGAATGTGGCTGTAACATATAACATGATATGAGCATAAGTCAAGGCTAATAGCCAAAACAACATCACAAAGGTGGAAATAGTCCAATCATGGGTTATATTTTCTCCCAAATCCCTTACATTTCATCTCCCAAGACATAAAAATTACCAAATTAATTAGAGTGATAATTTTACACACCCATAAAAATATATACATGACTATGTTTGATAAAAATGGAAATCAAACTTATTGAATAAATAGGGGAATTACTCATGAAAGGAAACTAGTTTCATAATCTTGCCTCAGATCACAATCAATGTAGATTTCATAAGGATTGTAAACAGAATAATGAATTAAATATTTATGAATTTAATATCTGAATAAATAAAAATATGTCACAAATATTGTGTTTACTTAAAAAAATATTTATAAAGGGTTGGTAATTGGGTATATGAATGATGTTTCAAAATGATGTTTTCTAGAATCAGATAAATATTCTTCAAGAAATAATGAACATGGAATTTTATTTGAAGACTAGATATAAACCAGAATGGTTATTCATAAAATATTAATTTATTTGAGGAATTAATTAAAGGGAAAATATAATGTAATATTGTGTTACATAATGTATTAAGGGTTTGAAACATTCCATTGAAACAGATGTTATTTTAAAGAATGAATTTGATTAATAATCTTAAGGAATGTATAACCCCATAAATGGAATGTAGAATAATATAGGTATATATGTAAGATAAAAATATACATAATTTAAAATCATTAAATATCATAAAATAGTGATTTAATTTTAATTAGAGAGATAAAGGATATGACCTAAAGAAAATAAGGTTGTTCAGATAGATCCCTTTCCATAGGTTTTAAAGTTGTTCTACACGTGCACTTAATGTCCAGGATAATCAAATAAGATTCATTAATTTCATAATTCAGAAAATTTTCCATCTATATATGATCTAATATATATTTATTATGTTAATTAATAAACATATCAATGAGATGTAATGATTAATTTCATTATTCTGAGGGTTTTTGTTTTATAGTTTAATGGTCGGATAAATTGTGGATAAATATTGATGCTCTTTTCAAATGTGTATATTAATAAAAAAGTGAAATTAAATGGTTTCAATATACCTAAATAAATTGAAATTTTTCCTAATATTTTTTTTGTGTTCTGATATAGCAATGATTCATTTAGTAAAAACATTAATGTTATAAGTTTAGTTCATTTATGCAGTTTTACCGACCATCTTGAACAAGATTTGAATTATTTAATATTATGATTGAATATTCATTAAATAAAATTATATAAATTTAAATATACTTATTATAATATTATTTAACCATTTTAAAATTTCTATGACCAACCTTGAAGTCAGTGGACAAAAATCGAGTACGTTGTTCATGGTGGCAGTGAACAAACCATATTGTGAACAACATTTTTTCTTCAAAAATGAATGATGGGAGGGTATAAGATGTTTATTACACCATAAAATAATATGTGATTATATTTAACATACTTATGTATATATAGGTGATTGGAAAACAAATGGTTTGGTATAAGAAGAATAAAATTTAAGAAATAGTTTAGAGTTTACCTCTCCCTTTGGTTGTGTCCTTTTAGTCTACCCTTTAATGCTCCTTGGAATGGTTTTTGGATGGGACCCAAAGAACTAAAATGTGGGGGACATAATTTGTAAGGGAATTAAGTATAAATGTCAAAAAATCCATGTCTTATATGTTATGATGGGAAGGGGTAGTGGGGTGGTATTTATAAAGGGGAGAGGGGTGTTTATAAATATTATATTCATTACTTTATTATTTTGACTCAAGACATCCAATTGTAATTATTCTTATGAATATATATATATATATATTAAATAGTTCTTATGAGGAATAAATTTTTTTCATACATCATCCATGACAAAAAAAATTCATTTATTTAGCCCATAATGTTAAATATGGTATTTTGTCATATTTCACTATTCAAAAAAAATTAAATATTTTAGAAAAATACCAAAAATTTAGACTAACAATTTTTCACCATATAGATTATAAAATGAAATTATTTTTATGAAATTAATTTTATACATATGATAACATTTATTTTTAAATAAAATCGTTATTTAATTTTAAAATATTAATTTTAATATTATGCTTAATTTTTGGAGCCTTTGAAAAATTACTTAGTGTCTCATAAAATTATATTATAATTATAATAAAACATTATATTAATTTATAAACCCATTTTATAAAAATAAAATATATTTTCAATATTTATATTTTATAAAAATAAAAATAAATAATTTAAGTTTTATAAAAATATAAACACTTATTTAATCATTTAAAATATTTTTTGCATGTACCTTGGCATAAATATGTCATATTATGATTTGATAAGATACCTAAATATTATTTTACCTTTACATAGGTGATGTTACTATTCTAATGGTCATGTTACTATTCCTAATGGTTAGATTACTATTAAAATGGACAAATTACTATTACAAATGTAATATCTGAAATGGTCATATGGGTTCCCTACTTTCAATAAATACATCATATTTCATTCATTCTTCATTAAATTATATTTTCACTCAATTATATATATATATATATATATATATATCTGTATATAATTTTCAAAATTCATATTGCATTACTAATATTCTGATTCATTTCTACATTGTTTTTCATGAGTGTGATTATTATGGGGGATTGAGCATATCCAAATTTTTCTATTATTAATTTATTATTTTTAATTTTTTTTCCATTATAATAATTTCATTTCTTATAGTCATATTTTTTTTCTAAATTTTTTGTTTAAATTAATTCAAAAAAATATATTTGGTTTTACCATGTGGTGTGTGGGAATTATATAATATTATATTACTAAATATTACACATTTATATATTCAAAAGAGAAATTACATTGATAAAATTTTGGTTCATTACATTGTGTTCATTGGTCATTCTTGTTCCACAGTTTTGATGATTTATAAGTATGGCTCTGTTATAATAAAATATTTTTTAAAACATAATAAAAAAATAGCTTTAATTTTATATTTAAATTTCAAATATATAATATAAAAAAGTCATAAGGAACGTTATCTATGGTCTATTTATGCATATCTGTGAATTAGATCTAAAGACATACATCTTCAGAGCATCCAAATTGATTGCAATAAGAAAATAGTTATTCTCTAAAAATGAATATGTAATAGAAAAAAAGAAAATATATTTCTATTCACTACTGGAAATCTGACCTTTCCCAACGCTTCTATACCAACGGTTCGTCAAAACCGTTGGTATAGGTTCCCTTTCCCAACAGTTTGGCTAAACCGTTGGGAAATCCCACTTTGAGGCCACCTTTCCCAACGGTTTGGCCAAACCGTTGGGAAAGGGTATGGCTTTCCCAACGGTTTGGACAAACCATTGGGAAAGCCCACATTGTGGCCACCTTTCCCAACGGTTTTGGCAAACCATTGGGATAGGTATACCCTTTCCCAACGGTTTGGCCAAACTGTTGGGAAAAGTCCACTTTGTGGACATCTTTCCCAACGGTTTGGCCAAAACCGTTGGGAAAGGGTATACCTATCCCAACGGTTTTCCAAAACCGTTGGGAAAGTGCCCCATAAATAAAACTTGCCTAGAATCAAAATCTAGAATCAAAATATATACCAACGGTTGTCAAAACCGTTTGTATAGGTCTATACCAATGGTTTTGACAACCGTTGGTATATATGCTTTGATTTTTTATCATTTCTTCTTACGAAGAACATTATATAAACAAAAATTTAAAATCATTATGAGAATACATATATATATATATTTATGTAACTATATTCACAAAAGTCATGTTAGGTTAGTGGTTAAGTCGTTGAATAATAAACTAGGGGTCCTGGGATCAAATCCGAGGGAATGTTTTTTTTGAAATACATATACCAACGGTTCCATAACCATTGGTATAGATTTTAATATTAATTATACCAATGGTTTAAAAAACCGTTGGGATAGGTCTATACCAATGGTTTTGGGAAAACCGTTGGTATAGACCTATCCCAACGGCTTACTTGGAAACGGTTCTCCAAACCGTTGGTATAGGCTATACCAACGGTTTGGAGGCCTATACCAACAGTTCCAAACCGTTGGTATAGGTTATTTTTCCAGTAGTGATTGTTATAATGTAGAGTATTTCACTTGAATTATAGGTATTAAGAAGGGAAAGTTTTCTTTTATTTTTTCTTTTAAATGATTTTGCTATAAGGTGCACTCTTAGTAAACTGTTATCTTCATCACTTAATATCTTTTGTGTAAAAATGACATTTGTCCTAACAAATCAAAAAAATTTCATCCATATTTATTCCGTTTTAATTTGTGTGATATAAACACATATAGACAATATTAATATTATAAAACAATATTTAACATAGTAGATTAATTATTGGAAAAATAGATAATGAAAATGTAAGTCATATATACATTCTCAACTAAGGCTCCTAATATTTGTGAATTTCATTTACATTTACAAGACCAATCATTTTAATAATGACATATCACAAAAAATTCCACAAATTCAATGTAGGATATATTTTAATCTTTGGCCATTGTATATTCATGAACTTGAAATGTTAATAGATGTAAGAGTACAATTATTGGGGAAAGGATACTCTTAGAATATCATTTTGTTCTATTAGTTGATCTCATTCAAAAATTTGAAATTTATAACCTATTAGATACTATAAAAGTGGAAATAATGGTTAAACCAGAAGGAACACCTGCTTTATCACACAAAAAAAGGAATTTTTAGCAATTTCATCCTAATAAAATCTAAGGATAAATTTTTTGGTATTTTTTTTGATTTTTTATATTGAAAAAATTTAAGAGGCTGATGGTATAAAAAATGTAGTTAAATGAATATTATGATCTCTTAGAAAAAAATATTTATTGGATTAAAACATTGTAATATAATTTTAATTAACACCATTATAATGTTATTTTCTAATTATTAAATAAATATTTCACCCAATAATCACTAGTTTCAAATTTAAAATCTTTTTTATAATCCTATATACATCAAAACAATTATTTAGATTCTCATCATCCAGTATTATATATAAACTAAGATACAAATTATATTTTCAAACTATTTGGTGAAACAATTTTACCTATTTCTCACAAATTCATATCACCTATTTTTTCATCGATTAATTGAAACTGTTAAATTTATTAATAACATAGAATAAACTACTAATTAAATTATAAATATAAAATTTTTCATATTAATTTCAATAAAAATATAATCAAGCATATAATCCATCCATTGATAATAAATTCTACTAAAAAATTAAAAAAATAATAAAAATACAAAAAATAGCATGTTCATTAATGCATATCATTTTATTAACAACCCTATAAAAATTTAACAATCAGCCTGAAATCATGAAAAAATGTAAGTGATTTCAAAAATAATAAATCACGAATAATATCATCGTATTTCTGAATAATGTCATGTTAGACAGAACCCTCTTTGCACAAAGAAACTCATCACCAATTGATCCTTGTAATTTGAAAGAGAATTGTGGCACCCTGAAATGTCACATTCATTTTTATATTTATATCTGTGATTAATCCATTATGTTTGGGGTGTACCAATGTGAAATTTTGATGTTTTTAAATCTTTTGTAGGTTCATATGGTTAGGTGCATGTTTTGGGAAACAATGTATTAGTAACTGTGTGTCTAAGAATGTTATGGATAGTTGTGGTCATATCACAACATAGTTTGGTAAAAATGCATGTAAATCAAGAGACCATTGTGGTTTGGGTTATTTTAAACATATCAAATTGTTTTTATTTTAGGATTCTCCACCAGTCTTCCCCCAATATAACTCCTCTAACCTAGGACACTTAAAAGGGCCTTCCAACTTCCTCAACGCCTATATAAGGTGGACTATTGAATTTTTCTTAGTGTTTATTCACTAGATAAAATGTTTAAGGATTATCTTTCCTTATTAAACAAGTTTACTTCCCTTTATCTAATTATTTATAACCACATTTTCCATGGTAGTCTAGTTTTTATTTTTTGGGTCTTACTAAATTGGGCAATTTAGTCTCTAAGGGTTATTATCCTTCACATCAAACCTAATTATATGGTTTCCATTGAAGGTGAAATGGTTTTGTCTCTTGTGGTAGTTATTTAATATCCATTTAGTTTTTCTATATAGATCATTGAATAATTTAATCCTTGAATTTTTATTAACTAATATAATGGTGTATTTGATATCGACATTGGTTTTATGAAATGTTTTTCTTGATTGGGTGGGATTTTACTTATTAAAAATGGTTGAATTACTCAATGAAATGTTAGTTATTTATAATTATTATTTTACTCTTTCTATAAATTTTATAAAATGACAGTTTCATGATAATTCAGGCCAATTATAATTTATAAAATGGAGTTCTCATTTATTTAAATAGGGGTTTTTATATAAAAAAGAGTGCTTCCCCACTCTAAAGGTGGTTTTATTATTTTAAATGGGTTTACTTATTTTTAAAAGGGTATGTATTGATTGATTTATGAAATTAGTTATTTCACCGAATTTATTGAAACAATTATTTGGTGTTATTGTGTGTTCCCTTCTATTTATATTTTGTTTTCAAAGGTTGTTTTAAACAAGGATTTCTAATGTTGTGGTTCTTGATTCAAGGTAAATTCATGTCTAGAATTTGGTGTGAAAGATATATTTTATTTATTTACTTATACACCATTATTGATACCTGTTATTTTCTACTATTTATACTAGTGATAATTTGTTAATTATTAAGCGAATTGGGATTCATGTTTGGTCCGTTTAGATTGGGGACTCATCCTTGAAGGGTGTGTGTTTGAGGTGGGATGTATATGATTATTTTGTTTTATTTCCATGGGCTATGCGATTTTCACATGATTTCCATTGGCTTAATGTTACTACACTTTCATTAGTTATTAAATGAGTAACCCTAGTCTATTAAGTCGGAATTTATTAGATTTTGGATATAATAGTTGATATTTACACACAAGATAGTATGCCCTAGTAGAATGTTACAACCGAGATAGGGGATATTTTATAGGCAAGACTTGTTGAGAGTGATTTGGGTAACAATTTTAATGATATTTAACCTACAGACAGTTGGTTCCACCTATTCACATTTAGTACTTGTACCATTAGTTCCTAAGGTGTTACCACATGTTATGTATCTTATGTTATTCCTACTTGTTTATTAATTTCATGAGATTTTTGCATCAATTTGTTTTGAGATTAAGTTGATGTGTATGATATTTATGATTAAAAATTATTATTTTAAGGCTTTATTGATGTTATTATTTTCATTTTTTATAAATTATCATGGATCTTATTTTTTTATGTTCCCCCTTTATTCATTACTGTTATTTGAGGAGTATGTGTGTTAATTTTTTTAAGAAGTAAAGAGGGTGTTGTTTTAAATTAACCCATTGTGAAATTTTTATTTTAAAAGTATTTTTTAATCATAGGTGATGGTTATATTTTTGAAAGATATGTTTTTAATGGAAATTTATGTCTCATCATGTATTTTATAAAGATGGTATTTTTTAATGTATACTATTTTTAAAAAAAATAAATTTCCTTGGTAAAGTCTCTTTAAGCCAGGATTTATAAATGTCCTATTTTAATAAAGTGTTTAAAGTGTTATTTTTTTTCAAAATTGTGTAATGTAAATGAAAATATATTTTTTATTACTTTAAAACTATTGTACTTCGTTTTTTTTCTGAAAAGAACACAATAGAATCATTGTGGAATCCTATTATTATTTTTATCAAACAATACCTACACACATTTATGGGTAAGTAGTATTCAAGTTTACTATAGGATATCATGTCATGCCTTGAATTTTGTGGTACTAAAGATATCTATTGGGTGGTGGGTGATTTTAGTTATAATGGTAACCTAAAAGTTAACTGGTTATGGTGGATGTGGTCTCTAGAGTTTAAGTGACTAGTTGGTTCATGTGGTGTATTAGGTTCTATGACCTCCTAGTTTTTATATTTTTTTCCTTATTTTGGACACTAAAATATTATCCTAAAATAGTATAATTATAAGGGGAATTTTATTTTAATAAAGTAGTCTGGTATCATTTATTATTATTCCTTGTTTAGATGTTCTTGTTTTAGAACTAATTATTTATTTTGGAATGTATTTCTAATGTATAAAGACTACATATTGGGATCTCAGCTGTAATCCATTATTAATCATGGTTTTCATGTGGGTGAAAGCTTTTTTATGTGTTCACTTGTGATAACCTGGAACTTGTCGCCAACCTTGGGTGATCAAGAATGTGTATCAGGAATTTTGGTAGAATGACTCAAGAATAATGTCAGGTCATCCTGAGGTATTTCATTACAAAATGGTATTAGATCCATTTTATTATTTTTGGGTTGATGGTATAAATTAGTTAGGACATTCAATGATTGAATGGTGGGTATAGGGTATTTATTGGCTAACTATTTCTCATTATATACCTTAATTTTTCATAGGGATTTGGGATTTTTTTTAAATTTGGGTTTTGTGGTTGTTTGTTTTTGATAATTATGATGTGGTATTTTTATACATTCGTTTATAGGAGTACCATGTGAGATATCTCAGAGGATTCATAGTTTTGGAGTGAATCCTATAGTAATATAGGGGAATGCATTTAGTATGCATGGTCTATCGAACTATTCATAAACCAAGCATACCATTCTGGAAAACATCAAATATCACTTGCATAGTTAGAACATGGTTAGAAATACCATGAGACCAAACCATGTATAGTGGAAAATGTTTTAAATTATTGTTTCTTTATCTCCTTTAGTGATTTAAACCCATCTTATGATTTTTGATACTTTTTTATGATTGATCAACATAATATTTTTACTATTTTTTGAAGATGATTTATTAAATTTTAATGTAATGTCTTATGATTAGGAAATGAAATTTGTTTGGAAACTCATGTTTGGTCATTTAAGGTTGATTTTATAAAAAAAATTAATAATATACTGAATGATTTAGGAAGATAATTTTTTTTGGATTATATTGGCATTCAAGGAATTAATTTCATGGATTTTATTTATGGTGTAACTTCTAAAATGGTTTTCATGTTATTTAAATTTTAAAATAATGAATTTTTTATAAAGGCATGACTGATATTGGTGTGCATTTTTTGGTTTGGAAGTTTGTTTTCATGAAGTGGGCACCTTTTTAATTATTGGTCTTGTAATGTTTTTAGTTTTTTCAAGTGGAACCTTGAAGGGTGTTTTTATAAAACCATATGGTGTTTTAAAATCGAAAGAAGGCCTCATTAGTCACTTTTGAAATAAGATTGTAAATAGTGTTTACAATCATGTATTATTTGATTTTTTTACCATTATATTTAAGATGGTTTAACTAAATTGTATTTTGTGGTAATGTTTTAGAATTTGAGTCCTATAATGGTATTGATGAGTAAAGAAGGGAAACTATTAGGTAGTCATTCTAGTGATCCAGATTTTGACTTCCTAGTTTTTAACTCTAGAAAAAATCTCAATGGAGCAGTAATTCCATGTTCATCTTGTATCATGGATCATGATTGAGGGTTTCTGAATTATAATCTCCTAGGATTTTGTTTTGATAAATAATCCCAAGAGATTATGTAGTGGTTATCTATGTTTTAATAGATATTTTAGTCAATATTAACTCTAGAGACCCATAGGGTGAGGTGTACCACTACATTTTTTGAAGGGTTGGGTTCATATTGGTGGAATTTACCTATCCATGCATAAAATATTGAGGTGTTTTCATGGGGATATTTCGATGTCATCCTCATTAAGTGGGTTTATCCAGAGGTGGTGAAAATTTCAAAGGTTATGGGATTCTTGAGAATTCATCAAGATGATTAGTCGATAAAATACTATGTGGAATGTTTTAGTAGACTGGTTTTCTTCTCCCCTAAGTTGGTTGTAGATGATTGGAAGAAGGCATTGTTATTTACAAGAGGCATTTTTATAGATATTAGTTTAGTGGTGTTTCAGCCTACTATGACTACCTATGTGGAAGTGATGTATAATGTCATATTTTTTCACGATTTTTAATCATGGAAACCATTAAAAAGTTATTATTTGACCCTAGATAGTATTAGAGAAGGGGGTCCACTAGCGGGAAGTGGAAGCTAACTATTTTATTCCAATGTTAGATTTTTGGGAATGTCAGAACCTATTATTTAAGAGATGTGAGGAATTGTTATCTCGAGGGATATTTATCAAATCTTAAATGGTTTTTAAGGTAAATGGACATCCAAAAAATAATTTTCAGACCAATCATTGATTGTAGTGGAATTTTTGGGCGTTGATTCCACGAGAGAGTTTGTGGTTGTTTTGAGGTTTTGGGAGTGTTAAATTTTATAGAATTATTCTTCATTGGGCTTTATTACAACCCTTGTGTACACCATATATCTATTTTTGTAAGTAATGAATGATCGTTTGGATGATGCTCTTTTCTTTTGATATGTTCATCCCTCATTTCATTCAGTGATTTTTTGTTGTTGTTCATAGTGTGTCCCATGATCTAAGGTTTTTTTGATGGATATCATGGGAATACCTTGGGTACAAACTAGGGTAATGAGAATAATGTTTTAGTTTCTATCAATATGGAGAGAGATATAGATTATGGTTTTAAATATAAAAAACATTAATTTAGTGATGTTTTTAATGAAATTTATTAAAAACATCACTAATTTTTAAATTTAGAAACCTTTTTGAGGAAACAATTATAGTTTATAAATATTTCATGAATACGTCATAAATATATATATTTTCCCTTATAAAATCACTAATTTAGTAATGTTTCATGAAAGAAATCACTCTATATGGTGGAATATTCCTCACCACACCACAAACCCATTATCCACTCACACACCTCACCCACCCAACCCCCATTTAATGACGTTTCTAAGAAATGTTGATAAATTCGATGTAACTAAACAATTATGTTTATAAACATCACTAATTTAGTGATGTTAATTTACTTATGTTTATTAAAAATGGCAGTAAATGAGGTGTTGCTAAATAGATATGTTTATAAATGTCACTAATTTAGTGACATTTTTATATATTACTTATTTATTAAAATCTATTTACAGATATTTCTAAACAACATTGGTAAGTGAATTAACAATGTTTTAAAACATCGTTAATTAGAAAAAACACCATTAATTATCCTTTTTTGTAGTATTTATTTTATAATCACTGAGAGTGGGTGATCAATGAGTTTGGACCTATGTTTCCATTTGTTTAGTTTTTTGACTTGATGTTGGAACCATTTCTTTCCTTATTGAGGCATGTTTTGTGTGGGTTTCTTCAAATATATTGTTTATTGTGATATGTTGGTGTTCTAGTCTAGTGATCTTTCAAATTTTCTTCAAGGATATTCTCTATCGTGGTGTCTAGATATTATATCTCTCAGTTTGTGGAATCCATTCTATTTGGTGATGATCATCCTTTTGGGTGTGGATATTAGTTGGTTCTCCATTTTACATAATTTCTAAATTGTGGGGAGACAATTATGTGGTATCGTTTAGTTTTCCTTATGTGTGGAATTATATATTTTTTCTTTTATCTGGTTCATCACATGCCATCGCATGTATATATTGTGACCTTGGATGTTTTATAGGTGTTGGTGGTGTTTTATACTTATTATAGCTCAAGAATAGGGAAGTACTTGTGAGTTTTGATATGTGTGTATGTTCGAGTTCCCAAATGTAAAATAAATAAGATAAATGGTTGACCCATAATCTTCTTGTGTGATGAATTTTAATTAAGGATTTATAGTTCTTTGATTGATGGTATATCTTAAATCATTTTAAGCATATCTCTATAGGAGTGATTTTCTCACATCATGTGTTCTTCGTTTCATGTTCGGGAAGTAGGTCCCTTAGTTGGTTCCTTTATTTTTGTTAGCTTTTCTTGACCTTTTACTTTTCCTTAGTTTTCTATAACATTTTTATTGAATAAAGTGGAATATTTGGGAGAATTATGACACCTTGAAATGTCACTTCCTTACTCATGTTTATAAGAGTGATTCCAACCTTGAATTCAAGGTTTCATAGGGTAAAATTTTGATGTTTTGAAGTTTTTATTGTGTATTATGGTTAGGAGCATGGTTTATAAAACCATGACTTAGTAACATTGTAGCTTGAGAAATTTTGGAGGGTTGATATTTCATGTTCATGGAACATTTTGTTAAAATGTGTGATAAAATTGTGTGACGTGATTAATTTTAGTTTTTTTAATTCCACCATATTATTAAATAATGATTATTTATCACTCTCTATCACTCAAACTCATCCAACATAAGTCCCCCCAATGGACTTTCTCCTCATTCCATGAACCTTGAAGCTAGATTCTTGATGGTTTTATCCTCCTTTCCCATCCATGATTCCTCCATTTTCTCCAATCCTCTCTAACCCTAGTCGTAAAGACCCGGAAATTTCAAAATTATTTTTTAAAAAATTACTTTGGAATTTTACGAGTCCGTGGCTTCTGCCGACACTAGATTCTGAGGCCTAGTGTGACTGGCATAAATTTCCGAAGTCTAGCTCAAGTAAATTTAGTAAACGAACCAGATGGTTTTTCTATCTTTTGAACTGGTGCTCAGAATTGAAATCCAAGGGCACCGATGAACTTTCAACGCCAGAATTTCCATAAGGGGACAATTAATGTAGTTGCATTTTATGCGGGTCAAACGTTAATTTTTGGGGTTTAATCTTAAACTAAATAAAATTATGTGGTACAAGATTTTATTTTTGAGTTGGTAATATCCTACCAAGTGTGGATATTTGTGAGGTGGGGCCCACACGAGCCCCAACCTTTAACTCCCCATTAATTCCCTACTATTTCCTTTAACAACTCCCCATTAATGGTGGAGCCTTCCCACCTCCCTCTTCCCATTAAATTTGAAAAATCTTTAATTTAATGTCAGCGTTAAATTAATTAGAACCGCTTAGAAAATAATATGAATTTCATGACAATTCTTTTAGTTGGAGAGCCTCTTATCTCATTTTGCATTGGAAAAACACCTTTGGGAAAAACGCTCAGGAGAATTAAAAAGGGAGGTGAACCTTCATCGACGAAGAACACCCCCGACGAAAAACGTGAAGAACATATTCCTCAGACGCACCTCGACGTCAAGGATCCTATGTTGCCTACGACATCGACCCTTCCTCCATCGTTGAAGGAACGACTCCGTTCTTCCGCGACGCCCATCTACCGTGACGCTCGTCTTCCATGGATCGATGATGTACGACAACAACTTTGAGGTAGGGGAAATTTTGAATATTTCATATACGTGTTTATTACTCTCAAACATGGTGTTTAAATTGTTGGATGATGATTTGAACTACTAACGTGGTGGGTACGGACTAACAAACAAGTCAGAACACACCTCTATTTTTGTTCTTGATGTGCGGGGTTCTTGGAAACGACGAAACGAGACTGCAACGGCGATTTGGGGCCTTCGCAGTGAAATAAGGATCCCGAGATAACCACAAGCACAGACAGAAGAAAAAACAGACCACTAAAATGACTCTGGTGGCCTGCAGAAGACCCCGGCGGTGCGGGTCGCTGGCGCGGCGGTGCCGGCGGTCGGCCTCCTAGAAACGGTGGCACCCCGGCGCGCCTCCGGTAGAAGCCCACCGCGGCATCGGCCGTGGCGGCGAGGGGAATATCCCATAGATGGGCAGGATCTGGGGAGTCTAGCGGTTCCAGCCTGGCACCGCGTTCGTGGAACAGGGGGCCGCGCCCCCCGCTCGGCCAGCTGGCCGAGCCAACGTACCCCCCCGGCCTGGCTGGGGCGGGTCACGCGGACCGGGTCGTGCCCAGCTAGGCCCGGCTGCGCCCTAACGGGCCGGACCCGGACCCGGTTCGGGTCGACTCAGTTCGGGCCGACCCAGGGTGGGTCGGGTCGGGTTGGACCGGGCCCCGACCCCCCCACTTTAGACCGTCTTTCGGTCTTTTGCCCATAACATGAGCTACGGAACTCCGTTTGATGCACCGTCAGTTGCGTAGGAACCCTTTTATCGAGAAGGTCGTTTCAGTATATTACAATCAATGTTTCGTTGATGTTTTTGTATGGCTAGGTTGGATCAAACCTGAAACCAGCCGGGCCCTTGGAGTGGAAACACATATAACTTAAGGACTGGATGTCCGGTTGACGTGTCATCAACTACGTTGAATTCCTTTTGATGAGACAGTTATTTTTTCTTACTCCATTTGAGGTTTGGACGCAGTTGGAGTACGGTCGGGTGGGGTTTAGCTTAAAACCAACCGGGACCCTGGAACAAAAAAGCCTATAACTCTCAGACCGGGCATTCGATTGATGCATCATATGTCGCGTTGGGTTTCTTTTGACGAGATGGAACTTTGGGATACATCAACTATGGACTTCATGATAGTTTATGTATCAAATCCCTTGCTCGAAGAGCGGACCCTCCTAGAATCCAGCATGCTGTGTGCGGGAACCCTAGAGCTGGCTGTGACTCCATCAACTACTGTATTGGGATACTCCGTGGGTTCGACAGCGATGACTACCGTACTGGAATCATCAGTGGGTTCGACGACGATGACTACTATTCTAGTATCATGTGTGGGTCCGGTAGTATTGAACTCTATACTTGTATCTTGTGTGGGTCCGACAGAGTAGCTGGTCTTGTATCCTATGTGGGTCTGACAGCTTAGCTGGACTTGTATCCGGTGTGGGTCCGACAACTTAGATGAATCAGTGATTGCATCTGATCATCTTTATCTCTATTTGAAATATGTATACCTATGTGAGTTGAGTCTTTACTTTCAATCATTATCATTGATGTGATTGGATTCTTTCCTGTGTGGACTGGGTTGTACTTGGGCTTGGGAGCCAGAGCTGAACTGTGATTGATAACATAGGTATATGTATGGGCATATACCTAAGTAGAGTTGTTTGATACTTCATGATTGTATTTTTCCTTTTTGGTTTATCCTTTGTGGATTCTGGGAGACCTTCGGGGGTCTCGAGGTCCCTATTAGGTATCATATACTAACCCCTGCACGGGCTTTCCCGCACTACGTTGTGTTGGTTGTAGACAGCAGATAACACTGATCAAGGTAGAGGCTTGTAGAGTTGGATGGTACCCATAGGTGGACCACTTGGTGAGACATTGACGGAGGAGACAGTTGGACTGTAGGTGCTGTGGAGGCCATCTATACCCACCCTTCAGGTGGGATTCCCGGAGGACGACTCAGTGGTTGCCGATTTACTTTACTACTGTTGTACTATACTTTCAGTTGGGTTTGTATAATGTCCCATTTACTATTCAGCACTTACTTTTGTACTTAGTTTACTTAGTGATTACTGCACTTGCGTACTCTGTTGTGTTTTTACTTATATAAAGGCAATGCCTTACCTTTTTTTATCGGGATTTACGCCTTTGGTACTAGTCGCCAGCCCCTGACCTATGGAAGGTGGGTTTGGGGTAGTCACGACATGGGCCCCGAGAACGGGTCATGAAAAATTGGTATCAGAGGAGCCAGTTCTATTGTAGAACTCAGGACTCTGAATTTTCTCTTATGTGAAGAAATAGTGTTTAGAGTATTGAGTGTGGTTTTCAGTCCAGGGAGTCCAGTGTTGGTGTGATGACCGACATATCCATACACCAGGACCCTGATCTCTGATTTCTGACTCAGTGCACAAAAACAATGATTGAGTGTCTGTTTCCTTTCAAATTTTTTTTTGCGATTACTTTGTGTCAGCTCACCAGGTATACTATTTGACCGTGGAACACCAATTTCTTTTCAGGATGGCCCCACGAAGGCAGCCAGCTAGGGTTCCTTGTTACGTGTGAGATGGCAGCCCACCGAGCGATGAGGCCTCGGGGCAGGGCCCCTTTACAGTGGAGGCACCAGTGGTACCACTACCCGTTGAGCCATCAATGCTACCAGCCCTAGCAGCGGAGAGTGCACGCCACCTGTGAATTTTTCACGAGTTTCAGCTACAGTGGCCGCCCAGGTTCCATTGAGAGACGGACCCTCAGGCAACCGAGGATTGGCTGGAGGCTATCATCAGATTCGTCAGATTGGAAGGGACACCAGCTGACCTTATGGTGATCCTTACTGCGAGTCTCCTACATGCAACAATAGGTAGATGGTGGAGCCTGATGCTCCAGGTGCACGATGATGTATCTCTGCCTTGGACAGCCTTAGAGAGTCTCTTCCACTCGGAGTTTGTCCCATCCACCCTCTGTGCGTTGCACATCCATGAGTTACTTCATCTGTGGCAGGGAAGTATGTCAGTAGCTCGGTACTCGGTGAGATTTAATGACCTCCCACGCTACTCAACATATATGGTACGATACCCATTTTTCAGGGCCTGGACCTTCGAGTAGGGACTGTGGAACGATATCAGAGCTTCGACAATTCCCCTCAGCTTCCCGACGTAGGCAGGGGTGCTAGAGAGAGCCCTTTTAGTGGAGAGAATTCTCACTGAGCAACCACCAGTAGCGAGACCCACTGCAGGATGACAAAGAGCAGAGTCTTCTGCAGCCGATAGTCGACAGATGTCGCAGGGGTCTAAACGGACCAGGCCATCAGGTTGGCAACCTCAGGATATAGGTTCGGTTGTGTGGGGAACATGACACAATTCCAGCCTTACGAGGAGCAGACAGTGCTATGCATGCGGCGGGTAGGGCTACATGGCTCGTGACTACCCGACCCGCCATGAAGACGAGCAGCGGATAGTGGAGGGACCTCCCAGGAAGAGGCAAAGGTTCGACCGTGGCGGTCTGCAGGGAGAAGGCGAACGAGGCAGAGGAGCTGGCCGAGCAGTGGGTGGTGGATGACGTTTCGAGGTTCTACTCCCCCCCAGGAGGTCCACCCCGACCACAGGGAGCTGGAGGGCAGAGGAAGGCTCCACTCCAGGCAGCGGAGGCTTACGACCACGACGCACCTGAGATGATTTGAGGTACTATCTGTGTCTACTCCACCCTTGATGAAGTTCTTATAGACACATGTGTGAGTCATTCTATTAATGACGATGCTTTTTTTCAGAGCTTGAAGATTCCAACGGATCCTTCGGCTCTATCCTTACGCCTAGATACTCCTAAGAGAGAAGACTCGACGATTACGCACTGGTGCCGGTAGTGTGATCTTACTCTAGGAGGCAAGAGATTCGGTTAGGATCTTCTTGTAGCGGCGTCAAGGCCTTACAACGTCATATTTGGTATGGACTGGTTATCTACAGTCCATGACCAGATCGACTGTATTAGGCGCAAAGTGTGTTGTGTCCGCACTGATGGGACCGGGGTTACCTTCACCGGCGATATGGGATCCTTTGAAGCACAGGATGGACTTACGCAGAGGAGAGGGCATCCAATCACACATTAGTTGGCTAGTCACTTCCTCGAAGCAGTTGTTGTGCGGAGTCCGAGTTTTCCTGTTGTGGTGGATCAGTATGCAGGCATTTTCCCTGATGACATTCTAGGACTATCTCCTCACAGAGAGGTATATTTCTACATAGAACTATACCCCAGGACAACAATGATATCTACTCCATCATATTGGATGGCTCCCGCCGAGCTTCGTGAGATGCAGGTGTAGCTAGAGGACTTGAAGGGAAAATGATTCATCCGACCCAGTGTTTCACCCTGGGCTTCACCAATTTTGTTCGCCAAGAAGGAGGATGGGAGCTTGCGGCTGTGTGTCGACTACCGTCACCTGAATCAGATGACCGTAAGGAACAAGTACCCACTTCCGAGGATTGACGACCTCTTCAATCAGCTGAAGGGATCACGATGGTTCTCGAAGATAGACATCAGGTCAGGCTATCACCATCTCAGAGTTTGAGACGAGGATGTGCAGATGATGGCCTTCAGGTGTCGGTATGGCCACTACGAGTTCTTTTTTATTCCCTTTGGCGTGACCAATGCTCCATCAGTGTTCATGAGTCTCATGAATAGGATATTCCAGCCTTACCTCGATCGGTTTGTCGTAGTCTTCATTGATTACATACTGATTTACTCGACTAATGATGAGGAGCACGCCTACCACTTACTGGTTGTACTGGATACACTGTTATAGAACTAGCTTTACGGTATGCTCTCGAAGTGCCAGATCTGGATTCGAGAGGTTCACTTCATGGGGCATGTCATCTCAGAGGCGAGAGTTGTAGTGGATCATGCGAAGATCGAAGAAGTACTTGATTGGGAGCCACCCTGGAGTGTGATGAAGGTGCGGAGTTTCCTAGGATTGGCTGGGTACTATCGGAGATTTGTGATAGACTTATCCAGAGTTGCAGCACCGCTTAAAGCTTTGATGAAGAAGGGGAAACCCTTTGTGTGGTTAGACAGGTGTCAGAAGAGATTTCAGGAGTTGAGGCAGAGATTGACCAGTGCGCCCATCTTGAGGCTACCAGAGGAGGGCGTATGGTACGTAGTTTACTGCAACACATCAGGGACCGGAATTTGGTGTGTCCTACTGCATGAGGGGGCAGTGATCGTTTACGGTTCTTGGAAGTTGAGGTAGCAAGAGTATAACCACAGTACCCATGACTCAGAGTTAGCAGCAGTGGTATTCACCCTGAAGATTTGGCGGCACTATCTGATGGGAAAGCGCTTTACAGTCTACTCTGACCCCCATAGTCTCGGGTACATATTCTCGCAGAAGGAACTGGACATGAGACAGTGGCAATGGCTTGAGTTCCTCCAGGACTATGACATTGAGATAATATATACCCCTAGGAAAGGGAACGATGTGGCCGATGCTCTCAGCAGGTGATCGGGCATTCAGCTACTTGGAGAGGTGACAGAGTAGTTAGCGGCTTGGCAGATATCCATCATGGATAGTGATGGAGAATCCTTTATACAGTCTCTCACAGTCACCCGTACACTAATTCAGTGGGACAGAGAGGCACTGTGTGGGGACGTTTACTGTGAGGCGCGACGTGCTCAGATATCCTCAGGGCTGGCCCCCGATGGATTTTCTGAAGGCGTGGAGCACGTCATCCTCTTCATGGGACATACCATGGTACCAGTTGCACTGTAGGAGGAGGTGCTGAGGGAGTTCCACACTTCCCCTCTAGCGGTACAACCAGGAGTGGAGAAGATGTATCCGAGCCTCATACAATAGCACTGGTGGGTAGGTATGAAGAAGGCTGTAGCGAAGTTCTTTTTGCGATGCCTCACTTGTCATCAAGTGAAGGTGGAGCACTAGGTAACAACAGGCTTCGTACATCCTTTAGAGGTTCTGGAGTGGAAGTGGGATGTGATATCCATGGATTTTGTGACGGGGCTTCCACATACATCCAGAGGACATGACTCCATCTGGGTGATCGTAGACCGACTCACCAAGTCAGACCACTTCCTACCGATCAAAGTGCAGGGATTGGTAGAGAGATTGGGATGCCTCTACGTTCAAGAGATCGTGCTGCTTCATGGTGTGCCATAATCTATCATCTCCGATCGAGACGCTCTATTTACTTCCTGACTTTGGAATGGGTTACATAAGGATTTTGGGATTCAACTACGCCTATGTACTACCTTTCATCCTCAAACGGATGGACAGACAGATAGGACTATTCAGACACTCGAGGATATGATCTGTGCATGTGTCTGTAACATTGGTCGCAGCTAGGAGGATCACCTACCCTTGGTGGAGTTTGCGTACAACAAAAGCTACCACACCACCATCAGGATTTCACCATACGAGGCACTTTACAGCCGACCACGATGATCACCTCTCTAATGGACTGACCTTGGGGAGTCAGCACTTGTAGGACTAGAGATGGTCTAGGCTATGATGGAGAAGGTGCAGATCACCTAGGAGCGGATGGGGAATGGACAAAGTAGACAGAAGTCCTATGCTGATAGGAGACGGAGACCACTATAGTTCGAGGACGGCGAACACATTTTCTTACGGGTCTCACCACGATGTGGATTACAGAGATTTGGCCGGGGCGGAAAGTTATCTTCTCACTTCATTAGGCATTTCTAGATCCTCAGCAAAGTAGGCAAGGTTGCTTACTGCCTGGCCCTTCCACCTCAGATGCACAAGGTGCATGAAGTATTCCACATATCTCGGATGAGGAGATACGTACACGACCCAACCCACATTGTTGATCATGGAGAGTTAGACATCAATGACGGGGCGACATTTTCGGAGGTTTTGGTGGAGATCGAGGATCGACAGGAGCATGTTCTCCATGGATGGTCGATTCCTCCAGTATGCATTCCATGGCAGCACAGGAAACTCCAGGAGAGCACATGGGAGTGGGAGGCTCAGATGCATGCACAATACCCTCATTTGTTTCCCTAGTTTATTTTTTAGCATTACGTGGATGTAAAGACCTGAGGCAGGTGTAATGTAAAGACCCAAAAATTTCAATTTTTTTTCAAAAAAATACTTTGGAATTTTACGAGTCTGTGGCTTCTGATGGCACTTGATTCCGAGGCCCAGTGAGCTCGGAATAAATTTCCGAAGTTTAGCTCAGGTATGTTTAGTAAACGAACAAGCGGGTTTTTCTATCTTTTGAACGGGTGATCGGAATTTAAATTCGAGGGCACCGATGAACTCAAAGAGGTGGTATTGGCTTAAGGGGACCTTTACCACAGTTGCGTTTTATGTGGGTTGAAAGTTAATTTTTGTGGTTTAATCTTAAATTAAATAAAATTGTGTGGTACATGATTTTATTTGTGAGTTGGTAATTTCCTCCCAAGTGAGGATATTTGTGAGGTGGGGCCCACACAATCCCCAACCTTTAACTCCCCATTAATTCCCTACCGTTTCCTTTAACAACTCCTCATTAATGGTGGATCCTTCCCACCTCCCTCTTACCATTAAATGTGCCAAATCAATAATTTAATGTCAGCGTTAAATTAATTGGCACCGCTTCAAAGTTAATAAGAATTGCCTGACAATTATATTAATTAGAGAGCCTCTTATTTCATTTTGCGTTGTCAAAACACCTTTGGGAAAAAGGATTTGGAGAATTAAAAAGGGAGGCGGTCCTTCATCGAGGAAGAACAACCCCTGCGAAGAACGGGAAGAACTTCTTCCTCGGACGCACCTCGATGTCAAGCAGCCTACGTCGCCTACGACAGCGACCCTTCCTCCATCATTGATGGAACAAAACTATTCTTCCGCGACACTCGTATACCGCGACACTCGTCTTCCGTGGATCGATGACGTATGACAAAATATTCGAGGTAGGGGAAATTTTGTATATTTCATAAATGTGTTTATTACTCTCGAACATGGCTTTCAAATTGTTGGGTGATGATTTCAACCACTAACGCGGTGGGTACAGACTAGAAAAAATGTCCAGACACACCGCTATTTTTGTTCTTGATGCGCGGGGTGTTTGGTGATGATGAAATGGGGCTGCAACGACGATTTGGGGCCTTCACAATGAAGTACGGATCCCGAGATGACCGCAGGTGCAGACAGAGGCAAATACGGACCACCGGAATGACTCCGGTGGCCCGCGGAAGACCCCAGCGGCACGGGTTGCCGGCGCGGCGGTGCATCATCAAGCCACTGGCGGAAGCCCGCCACGACATCGGCTGTGGCAGTGAGCGGAGGATCCCGTGGCCATACGGGATCCAGGTCGTCCAGCGGCGCTAGCCTGGCACCGCGTTCGCCGAACAGGGGGTCGCGCCCCTCGCTCGGCCAGCTGGCCGAGCCCGCACACCCCCCCGGCCGGGCCGGGGTGGGTCATGCCGACCGTGCCGCACCCAGCCGGGCTGGACCTGGACTTGGGTCGGGTTGACCCAGTTCAGGCCGACCTAGGGTGGGTTGGGCTGGGTCTGACCGGGCCGAGACCCCCCACTTCGGACCATCTTTCGGTCTTTTTCCCATAACATGAGCTAAGAACCTCCATCTGATGCACCGTTAGTTTCTTAAATACCCTTGGATCGAGACGGTCGTTTCGGAATATTACAATCAAGGTTTCGGCAAAGTTTGGGTATGGCCGGGTTGGTTCAAACCCGAAACCAACCGGGCCCTTGGAGTGGAAACGCTTATAACGTAAGGACCGGACGTCTGAATGACGTTCCGTCAACTAAGTTGACTTCTTTTTGATGAGATGGTTCTTTTGGCTTACTACACTTGAGGTTTGGATGCAGGTGGAGTATGGTCCGGTTGGTTTTATCTTAAAAACCAACTGGGCCCCTGGAACGGAAACACCAATAACTCTCAGACTGGGCGTTCGATTGACGCACCGTCTATCGTGTTGGGCTTCATTTTACAAGACGGAACTTTGGGATACATCAACTCTGGAATTCGTGACAGTTGATGTATTGACTCTTTTGCTCAAGGAGCAGACCCTCCCAGAATCGAGCATGTTGTGTGCGGGAACCCATGAGCTTCTTGCGACTACATCGACTACTGTACTGGGATCCTCCATGGGTTCTACAGCGACGAATACCGTACTAGAATCCTCCGTGGGTTCGATGGTGATGTCTACTATTCATGTATCATGTGTGGGTCTGGCAGTATTGACCTCTGTACTTGTATCCTGTGTGGGTCTGGTAGAGTAGCTGGCCTTGTATCCTGTGTGGGTCTAACAACTTAGTTGGACTTGTATCCTGTGTGGGTCAGACAACTTAAATTAATCAGTGACTACATCTGATCATATCTATCGCTATATGAAAGATATATACCTATGTGAGTTGAGTCTTGAATTTCAATCATTATCATTGAGGTGATTGACTTCTTTCCTGTGTGGACTGGGTTGTACTTGGGCTCGGGAGCCGGAGCCGAACTGTGATTGATAACTTAGGTATATGTATGGGCATATACCTAAGTAGAGTTGGTTGATACTTCAGGATTGTATATTTCCTTTGTGGTTTATACTTGGTGTATTCTGGGAGACTTTCAGGGGTCTCGGGGTCCCTACTGAGTATTGTATACTCACCCCTGCACGAGCTTACCTGCACTACGTTGTGTTGGTTTCAAACGAAAGACAACACTGATCGAGGTAAAGGCTTGTAGAGTTGGACGGTACCCGGAGGTGGACCACTTGGCGAGACATTCACGGAGCAGAAGGTTGGCCCGTAGGAGCTATGGAGGCCATCTGTACCCACCTTTCAGGTGGGATTCCCGGAGGATGACTCAGTGGTTTCTGCTTTACTTTACTGTTTTTGTATTGTAATTTCTGTTGTGTTTGTATACTGGCCCATTTACTTTTCATCACTTACTTTTTTACTCAATTTTACTTAGTTCTTACTTCACTTGCGTACTCTATTGTATAGTTTACTTATATAAAGGCAATGCCTTCCCTTTTTTTATCGGGATTTATGCCTTTGGTGCTAGTTGCCAGCCCCTGGCCTATGGAATGCGGGCTTGGGGAAGTCATGGCATGGGCCCCGAGGACGGGTTGTGACACTAGTGGCCCTGGTTGTCAAATTATGAAGTCTAGAATAGTTATGAATTTGGTATTTTGGTCTAAAAGGGTTGTGATCGATCTTAGAATACCAAATTTGGCTCTTTCCATTGAAGGTTACATAGTCTCATCTCTTGAGGATTTTATTTCCATTCCATTTCCTTTTATTAAAGATTTTATTGAATACTTAATTCTTGAAAAGTTTTTTTGAACTAAAGAAATTATGTATATGATATATATTTTGGTTTTATAATATTTTTCCATTCTTTGGTGTTTTTTTTTGGAAAAATAGATGAAATTCATATCTCAATGGAACTTTATTTTCAAATGGTATTTTATGCATTCTAAGCTCTTGACAAAATGTATTTGGTGGTTTTCCTCCAAAAAAAGTCTGGTTCATGCTGATTTGGCCCAATTTATATTTATAAAGGGGAGTGTTTCTTTTTTAAAAGCTGTTTAATTATTTAAAAAGAGTGTTTCCATTATCAAAAGGGGGATTCCTTATATTAAAGGGGGTTTCCTTATTTTTAAAATGGTATGTGTTGATTTATGTGGTAATTTATTTATTTAATTGAATTGAATGAGACTATGATTTTGTATTGTTGTGTGTTGTCTTTGATTTACACTCTATTTTCAAAGTTTTTTTTTAAAGTGGCTTTTCAATGGTGTGGTTCTTCATTTTAATGTAAAGGAATGTTCTGCGTATTATATGAATGATTTATTTAATTGACTAATTTTTACCCCTTAGTTGAGCCCCATTATTACTTATTATTTATGAAACTAAGAATTTGTTAATTATTAAGTGAATTTGGTTCATGTTTTCATGGTTTTGGTTGGACGATCATCCTTTAAAGGTGTATGTTATAGGTGGGAAGTATATTATTATTGGGTTTTATTGGATTGGAATTTGTGATTTTTATGTGATTTCCATTAGTATGATAGTGGATCACCTTATTTAGTTATGACATTAGGAACCCAAGGATACTGAGTTAGAATTAAATGGATGTTGGATATAATAATTTAGAGTTACTAACATTATAATAACCCCAAGTTGAATGTTCTGAAAAGGCTAGGTATTATGTCACTAATCAAAAAAGTAGAGAGTGTTTTAGGTGATGATTTGTGCAACTGTTAACCTGTCAGAAATTGGTCCCTCCAATTCATGTTTATAAATTGTCCCATTAGTCCATAAGGTGTTTCCTCATTATATGTACATTATTTTATGCTTGGATATTTTTTATTGGCATGTGTGTTTCTTATCTATTATTTTGAGCATAATTTGATAGATTGGGTTTTTATGATCGAATATTATTATTGTAATTTTTTGTAACACTTCATTACTATTATTTTATTATTTTTTCCCTTTCTTATTAACTCATATTTTATGAGTGTTTGTGTGTTAATCTATAAAGGGGAAATAGGTAGTTATTTTAAATTAATGTATTTTTGATACATTTATTTTAAAAGAATTTTTTAAACATATGTTAAGTGTTTGACTTCAAAATATATTTTTAAAATGGAATGTTCTGTTTCACCTTGGTTTTTCTACTGGATAGATATTTAATAGTTAATGGATGATTTTAAATTACAATGCTTTGGTAAATACTCTTTGATGCTAGTTTTATAAATGGTTTGTTTAAAGAAATGGTTTGAGTTGTTGATTGTTTATTTTTATTGTTATTAATAGAAATGAAAGATTATTTTTATATTACTTTCAAACTAGTGTAATTGGTTTCTTTATAAAATGAATGTAATGGAATCATGGTGGAATCCTAATGACCATTGGATCACACCTTAAATACTCTTATTGGTGGGTATGTAGTCTTTGTGTTTTTTTATGTTATCAATTCCTGTTTTACATGTTGGGTTACTACCACCCTCTATTTGGAAGTGAATGATGTTGTTTATACTAGTGAATTAAGAGTCGCATGGTAATGGTGGGGGTTGTCTCCTGAATTTTATTGATCAATTGGATTGGGTAGTGTATCCACCTCCCTGAACTGTTATTTTTTGTTTTGTTTTTTTTATCTTCCTTTCCTTATTTTTTATTATAAAAACATTATATTAAATGGGTTTTCATAGTGGAAAAAGTGTATAGAAAAAGCTTACGATATTATCTATTGTTATGTTGTGCTTGGATGTTATTGTTTTAAAACTACTTATTTATTGTTACATGGTTGTACAATGAATAGGTTCCTCATGTCGATCTCCCAGTTGGAACCCATTGAAAATCCTGGTTTTCGTAAGAGTGAAATTGTTCCCATGTACTCACTTGTGATAATTTTCCACTTCATGCTATCATGAGGTGATCAGGAACATGCCTCAAGAATTATGGTGGAACGAATCAAGTGATAGGAACCACTACATATACCCTTTTATTAGTTCTAGAAAAATACTATCAACACAGATGTTCTATGTTCCATTAAAAGAGGGCCATTTTATTAGTGATTTTTTTAGCACTATTAAAAGCCCCCCTTTCAGAATTTAAAAATGATGCCAAAAGGACACTTTTATTAGAAGTAAAAAATTGATGATAAAAGTGTTAAAAATATGTTATTTGGAGAGAGATTAAAATGGATTTTACCCTAATTTTATCATCTATTTACCTCACACCTACCTCTTTTATCAGTGATCACCTTGTCACCCCAATCCTTTTTTAGTGCTAGACATCTGCTCTTTCTCACTCCCACTTTCACCATCAATTGTATATGAACATGGGACCTCCACCCTCCAACAGATGTTCCTTTACCACTGCTCTATTTCATTTTGTTTTTTTGATAAATCTTTTAATTTATATATTTCTAGTTACATTTCTTATCCATATAATTATTCATATATTTATATATATTTATATAATTTTTATAAAATACACTTATAAAATTTGTTTTTTGTGTTTCTCTTCATAAATACATACGTACAAACAAATATATATGTGTATACCTATATGTGTGTTTATAAATATAATTATACATATTTATAATTAATTAAATATATTATAAGTTAATATTTATATACATATTTTAAAATATATTGATAAATATTTGTCTATTTGTTAATACATAAACACACATTAATATATTTATATGTATATAAACATTATATATACATTTTATATGCATATAAATATTCATAGATATTAATATAGATACGCAAAAAATATATTTAGAAATTTTTTTTATAAGTAAATATGTTTACAAATAGATTTATAAAAAAATTCATTCGTAAATATATACAAATTTGTATATATGTGTTTATATTTATTTATTAATAACACAAAAATATGAAAAATGATAAAATTTGAACATCATATTATATATTTAATCTCTAGGAAAAAATTGGTCCTGTGTTGAAAAAAGAAAAAACTACTCCCTTAAAAGAGGTTAAACTGTCAACAAATATTCAAAAATTAAGGTTCCCTGATAAAAAAACATAGTTTTGGAGGCCTTATAGACATTTTTACCTTGAAAAATCACTTATCAATATTATCCTAACTGCTATGATGTATATCATTTCACATAATTTGATTTGATATGTGGTGAACCACAAATATACACCCAGGTAAAAATTTATGGTCATTTGATGTTTGATTCAAGTTTTCAATTTATTTTACACCATTTATTAACTTATTGAATTTTTCTATCATAAAATTGTTATTAAATTGATTTTAATGAATAATAACTAGAAAATTGTTAATTAATATAAATTATTACTTATTTTATAAACCATTTTTCACTAAATATCTTATACATTAAGTGTCATTGCATAATTTTTATTATATAAATCATGATTTAGAAAATATATAATATTTATATGAATATAAATATATTAATATATGATTTTTAAAAATATATAAATATTAGTTATAAAGCATACATTTTATCAGTGCTAAAATCATTCATTTATCAGTGATTTGTTTCAGTGTTGATAAGAATATCTCATTTATAATTTCTATTTTTAGTGTCCCTAAGTGTATAGTTGAATAAAAATAAAATGTATAATAGTGGGGTCAGATCCTCCTTGGTGGGTCAGTTACAAAACCCAATGCCATAATGAACTCGATAAGAACCACTGAATTGTCCTTACCATTTCAGGGCCCGAATTCCCCAGGATGATAAAACCACCTATTTGCAATCAATTTCTATAGAATAGTAGATTTTGAATCAAAAATATTTTTATGACATGTTCTTCAATTTCATGGAAGGTGTCTATGAGAATAAGATATTCATCTGATAAAGTGAGAGGGAGATGAGAAACTTGGTACAAATTTACGATATTAGCCTATTCAGTGGATCCCACAAACATGGTCAGTCTTTCTACAACATAGGCGTTCTCAGTCTGCCCATGAAACCTTGTGAAATGGATTCCCAAGTACTTCCAGTCGGAGAGTCCCACAATTTTTGTTGTCTACAAAAACTCTATCATCACGGAATTCGGCCCGCAATAACCCCCTTCCTCGTGTGGGTGTATAATTAATATGATATCTACACAAATAAGTATGGGTACCAATAAAAACTCATGTACAGACATGGGAATCTTCGATGATTTCATTCTATCCCTTAGGAATGTTCAACCATATAATATATCAAACACCCAAGAAGGGGCATCAGAATGGTGAATAAAGGCGGTAGTGTTGTTTGAGGAGAATCCATCAACCCTGACATCCACCTCTTCTTTCAAAGGAATGAAGATTACACTCAAATTAACTTATATAGAAATGGGATGATTAGTATTATATCACACATTATTCTCCAATCGAATCATGTATTTTATTTACAACATGGTATCAGATAGTAAATCAAATTCGGGGAAACTTTTAGCACATCAGTGATGAAGCATCTGAACTGTATGTGGGTTTCCAAGCCCACAAAAATTCCATCATAGAATTTTCATTACAATATGAAGGGTTGTTTCAATCTAGCCTCCACCCCAAATAATTTAATAATGGTTCCATCCTCCACCATATTCCACCACTTAAATGTTAATTCACTATCTTGTGGAGTTTCAGACTCACTTTTGGATCCATTGGTATCTGAGGGAAATATATCTATTCTGATATCACCCCTACCTTTCCTCCACATTTTCTATTTTTTGGGGTATGGTATCATTTGGATCATTAGGGGCCTGACATGTTTGAGAGATATGTATGTGGCGATCAAACTATGTATGACTATTATGATTTTTGGGATCATAATAGATATGTTTTTTACTAGATGAATTTTAATGAATATCTTTATGTGTTGGAGGAATGAATGTTATTAGAAGATACAACTTTGTTGAATGAACCACCTGGGGTTCTCTTGTGTTCACAGTTCAAAAAAATAGTTATATTATGATATCCTCTCTATTCCCTTTTATTGGACTAGGTTAATGTGATCTATATGAAGGGATGGAGGTCCCACCAGAATGATGTTATTATTCTCAAGGGCTTATTTTGCACAAAGGGCCATGATAATCCTCTCTCTATCTCTTTTCATTTCAGCTTTGGGAACAAGTGACCTTTTAGGACATTTAGCATGAATAAACATACTATAAATATAATAATAATAATACATATGTTAATATATACAAAAAATAATAACAAATACCTTCCATTAATATAAAATTAACGAGAGTTATAAAAAAACTAATATGCTATGAAAGAACTAAGAAAACTAAATATATAAAAAGTGGTTAAACTAATTAAAAGTATGTTAAAATTTAAAAAAATGTTAGAAAAAATATATTAAAATCAAATATACAATACTTAAATAATTTCTCACCAATGAAAAAAATCAGAAAACTTCATACAAATGAACTCCTAGTCAAACAATAGTAACACAATCACATTCTAAAATACATTCATTATTTTTACCCACTAAAAATCATTATTAATTTATTATCCATATTTTTAGAAATATTTTCTATTCTACTAACATTATTTCATAACCATGTATCTACACCCACACATATTTCTCCAACAATATCTTCACCTAAATTGTTTTTGATCAATGCTATTCAAAATTTTTCTACATATGAATGATTAATGTTATCTTTCTATAAATTTCACATCACCATTATTGAATGTAAAAATAATAAACCAATCTTGTGGAGTTCACAATAGGTTCAAATGATCTATGAATGTGTTGGATGGTCGGTTATAAAAAACTATCTTTTTTATGATCAAAATTAAGGGTTGAGTCTTGAAATATATACATGATAAATTTCAATCCAAATGTCTCCATCTAAATCTCACCCCCACTACATCAAAATAGGCATTAGTGGTTTTCACTTTTTCTACTAGGGGTGGTTTAAACTACCTATAAATAATTTATCGATTTCTAACAAAATGGTCATGTATTTTATGATTAGAAATCATTTTGAAGTGGTTATTTTATTTTATCAACAGTTTTTGAATGTTTTGTTTTTTGACAATTTAGCAGCTATTTTGATTTTATTTAGAGGTATTTTTTTAAAAAAATTAACCTATAAATTAAATAGATAAAATGAAGAAAACCACCAAAAATATATGTAGTGTATATTATTTTTAGTTTCTGTTAGTATAAATTTCCTCTAAATATAATTTTAAGAAATGTATTTAGTGGTGGTGTTCTGTAAATTGCTGCTAAATATTTTTATGAAAATTTAATTTTTTAAAATATTTGAGAAAAAAATATAAATATAAAAAATATTACATGAAATAAACAAAATGAAAAATTCATAGTAATATCATAACAAATACATAATGTATCTCCATTCATATATACATACATCCATTGTTTCTATAAACTCTGTCACCATAACATCAGTGAACTGATTTCCTTAGTAAAACCATACCTAAGTCATTAATATATACATATAAAATATATCAAACACAAACCCATGAAAATATGAATCCTTACCATGACCTCTGTTGTATCCATCTACCTCCACATCAATTCATCAACATGAACTTAAAAAATCATCTCATCAACTGTAACAAAAAAAATAAAGCATGAGTTAAAACTAAAAATAATAAATTATAATTATACTAGAATAATTGATAAAATTTAAACATACCAATAAAACAAAGAACCATCAAAATTGCCTTTAAAATAATTTCATGGATCAGAACAGTCAACCTTTTGCCTGATTCGAGAATTTGTGACCTATAGTAAAATCCAAAACATTTAATAAAAGAAATGTGAAAGTGAAAAAGGCAGGTAATATATTAATAATTTTTATAATAAATTTTTTTATTTTCTTAATAAAATAGTTGAAATTTTAACAAAAAAAATATATATCATGACAGACTCTTTGAAAACATAAACATACCTATTTAAGATATTACTCAACACTTGAAACTTGAAAGGGATATGTATATAAAAATATAATTCATTTTTAAATCGACATGTGGTATTCTATAAATTTACATAATTAATAAATTTTAACAACATTGATACGAAAACATGCACTATATTTCAAGAATAACTCAATGGTGGTTTTCCCATGATTATAAATCAATATGAGGACATTTTATATGGTTTTGACTATTATGTGCATGTATTAGTTTAATAAAATAATAAAAATGTGTTTACCACATCCTATGAATAGTGTAACTCAGAATGACATCACATAAATTCCTACTTTTTAAAAATAAAACATTGATCATTATCATATGACTTCATGGAAACCTGACATCATTTTTTTTATTTTACCCCCCCTTGACACAAATTGTTAAAGGCTTTAATACCTTTAAAAACTATTTATTGATTCATTCTAACTACACCACAATTCTTTTTTAAATGTTTTCTAGGCGTACATGTCAAAAATAACTCAACGGTGGTTTTCCAAGGATTTCATGTTAATATAAGGTTTTTTATATGGTTTTCACCATTTCATGCTCGTTTTAGTGTTTTAAAACACTAAAAATACGTTTATAAGCATCCTGATAAAACCATAACTCAAAATGACATGTTATTGGTTTCTATATTTCAAAAAAATATAAAATCATTTTCTGATAATTTCAATAAAATGTTCCATCATTTTCGAGATTTTGACCCCCCCACCATGATACATGTTTTTAAAGGCTTTAGTACCTATAAAAATGGTTCGTCAAGTCATTAAAACCACATCGCTTGTCGGATTCACATGTTTTCAATGCATAAAACAAACTAATAAATCAATGATAGATTTAAAATTATTTCATAACAATATGAGATATGTTTATGTGGTTTTAACCTTTACACATGTGAATTAGTATTATAAAACACTAAAAATGAATTTACTAGAATATCAGGAAAACTATAACTCGTAATGATGGGTTGTCAGCTACTAAATTTCAAAAATCAATGTATAGTTTTTTAATCAGATTTCATGGAAATATTATATCGTTTACCTAGTTTTCACCCCCACACACTTGTTTTTAAAGGCTTTAGTACCATTAAAAATTGTTTACCAAGTCATTTTGACCGCACTTCATGTCAGATTGATTTATTTTCTACACGTGCACATAAGAAATAACTCAACATTTTTTCCCATTATTTTATTCCAATATGAGATCATTTTATATTTTTTAACTATTACAATCATGTTTTAGTGTCTTAAAACAATAAAAATGAAGTTACAGACATCCTGGGAAAACCATATCTTAAAATGACAATAATTCTACTCATAAAATTAAAAAATCAATCTACATTAGTTTTCCTAAAATTTCAAGTCAATATGATGTTTTTTTCTAAATTTTTACCCCTCGACACTTAATTTTAAAGGCTTTGGTACCTTTAAATACTGTTTACTATTTAATTCGGACCACACCTCACATAATATTGACTTGTTTTCTAAATGAACACATTTATAATACTTCAATAGTTATTTTCCCATGATTTCATGTCAATCGGAGGTCGTTTTCTATGTTTTTTCCGTTAAATGTAGGTTTTTGTGTTTGAAAACACTAAAAACATATTTACAAGCATCAAGGGAAAAAAAACTCAGAATGATGTGTCGTCAGTTTCTATATTCAATAAATCTATATATATATATATATACTAATATCATTTCATCGAATTCTAATGTTTTTTTTCCTATTTTAACACCCCCTCGATACATGTTTTAAAAGGATTTGTACCTTTAAAACTATTTACAGAGTCATTCCAACCACCCCATATGTCAGATGGACATGTGTTTTATGCATACCAATCAAAAATAATTCTATGGTGGTTTTATCCTGATTTCATGTCAATATGATATCATTTTATATGGTTTTTACTGTTACACACACATTTTAGTGTTTTTAAATACTAAAAACACATTTATGAGAATCTTGGGAAACCCATAAATCAGAATGACATGTCATTGGTTCCTACATTTTAATAATCAATCTCTGATCTTTTTCATCTAATTTTGTGGATATCTAACATCATTTTCTAGATCCCCCCTCTCGATACACGTTTTTAAAGACATTGCTACCAAAAAAAACTATTTACCAATTCATTCCATCCACACTACATTTCTAATTGATGGTTTTTTTGTCCATATACATTACTACTAACTCAATGGTGGTTTTCAATTGATTTCAGATTAATCTGAGCTTGTTTTATATGTTTTTTACTGCTAAGTTCATGTTTTTGTGCAGTAAAACACTGAATATGCATTTTTGGGTGTCCCAAAAAAATCATAACTCAAAATGATGTGTCATCATATCGTACATTTCAAAAAACTCTATGGTACCTTTATCATATTTCATTGAAATTTGATGTTATTTTCCTTGTTTTGACTCCCCCAGAACACTTTTTTAAAGGATTTGGTACCTTTAAAAACTATTTACTAAGTCAAAACTGAACAAAGGTGCTTATATTGTTTTCAAATTGAAGGATAATAATCCATTATACATTTTTGACATCTAGTAACTAACCCTATGTAATTCTATTACATGATATGGTCGATATCACTGAAAGTGAATGTTTTCAGTATATAAGTTTCATTTTTGTATTATTTATTGAAATTTTATGTGTTATTAGAAAATATTTAAATGATCTATGGAATTTATAATTTACCTAAGATGGATGACCTATAAAGATGTCAATTTCCATTGGGATTTTTCCAGTAATTCACTAAAATATAGAAACTAAAGTATTTTCCATTACTGACTGCCACATATTCTATTTTTTCCTATAATATTCTTGTTCATACACATTGTCTTTAAACCTTGTAATTTAAAATTGTGATTCTTGATCAATGACACGAATTGAACCCCCACTGGCTGTAATGGTAATTAATGAGGACACCCTAACAAAAACAGATAATGGAGGAGGCCCAGAACCCCTCCCCCATACACGCTCATGATACTCTTCCCTAAATTTATTTTAATTGTGTCATTTTGGGAAACTGAGGTTCACTATTAAGGGTTGAGACATTTTTATTTTTAACTATTAATAAAAAATAAAAAATTCTTTTTTAAATTATATGAACATCATAATATTATTTAATTAATATTTTATTCACTACTATATATTGCTGTTTCATTAATTTAAAAAAATATTAATGAGAAATAAATTATATCAACACAAAATTCGTAAACCCACTTAATTAGGGAAGGCTAGATAGATCAAACTATGCTGAATTAGCAACGTTTGATCCATGTATCCATCCCATTTAATTGGATTTATTGATTTATTGATGTTATAATATATTTTTCGTTATTTTTTTATAATAATGAAATAACATGAAATATTATTGAAAAATATTTATTCCAAAAAATTTGGTATTTTCATTGAAAAATCTTCCATTTGGTTTCCTAATAAATTTCAACCACATCCCTATTTTACTTGCAAAGTCACCTATTTAATTATCCTTTATGAAAAATATAAACAATTTAGAAAAATCATTGACCTGTAATAAATTTATATAAATAAAAATTGATAAAATAAAACCCAAAATTTTTCAATTTCACAAAAAAAACTGAGACTCATCAATATGATAAATTATTTGTTTATCCTAATTCACAGTATTTCGTTAAATAATTCTTATAGAATATTGCAACATTAATAAAAATTATAATTATATTGGGTTTCGGTTATTAAGATACTATACAAAATGAAATTACCTTAGGTAATATATCTTTATTAAAATCTGCAAAAAACTTCCATTTCTCATGTGAAATGCCTTCATACAATTTCTCATACATTTATCATTAGCTCAGAGATATGTCATTAATCTCATGAAAAAATATCCATTTAAAATCTCTCCATTTCTCGCCAAAACATTTCAGAGTCCATGTGTGTCTAACGGAGTCTGGGAAATCAAAATGAAAAAACATCTTGATATAAAAAACATAAAAATTTATAACTATTTTATAAAATTTGACTCATTTATATTAAATTAGCTATCAATTTGTATTAAATTATTATTACCTTAACTTTATTATCAAATAACTTATTTTCCATTTTGTGGGAATATCCTTGAATATATATAATTAATAAGAAATCTCACCATTTCTCACAAAAGATTCCCAAGAATCTTCCGAAAAATTCCAGTTTGGTCACCAGTAGGCACCCCAAACTCATAACATGGAATGAAAATATTGAAGTCATTCAAGTCCCATACATTATTTTTCATCATATTTATTTCCCTTCTATTATTATCTATAATTATTTGGAAAAATAATGAAACAATTAATAAAATATAATGTTTTTAATACAATAACATTCATGCAAGTATTTGTCACTCACCTATATCCCCTAGATGGAGGGGTGACCAACTAATACATTTTCAGTGGTGAGTTCGATGGTGGGATTCCAATAACATCTGGGAAAATAGCTAGCTCACTATAATTCTTTATTACAATGCAATCACTCAGATCCACTGAATCCAATGATAGTGGTGGTGTGCTCAGAGATGTGATTAGCTATAATCTAAAAAAACATTCTCAGCATTCCTTCAATTCAAAGGGTCAAGATATATAAAATGTATAAAACAATTCAAAAATAAAAAATTTTAAAAAAATAAAAAAATAAAAAAATATAACAATGTATATATATATATATGAAACACTTATAAATGATAAATTTTAAAATTTTTACATAAATAATTTATAAATTTAACTATATTATTATTGATTAGATTTAATGTTATGAAACATGATTTCAAAAAGTTATTCATTTTAACCCTCTCTTTCATGTTATATTGTTTAAATATTTTTAGCAAAAAACAAATCAATGTTTTTTAGTTGATGAGGTCCATAAGCACAAAGTTCAAATTGGTCTTTATTACCCATATCATATAAGGCTCTCTGCATGATGTGTATAAAAAGACATCAAACTTCATTATTTCATCATACACATAATTAACCATATTCTATTATGAATCCATGAAAAATGGATTAGGATCTATATGCTCACGAGTATGGATCAAGCAAGATAATATGATATAAGTAAAATGTGAAAAATCATTCATTATTCCACTATCAATGTTGAACCCCTTTAATTTAATTTATACTAATGAAAATTGACCATGATTGTTTAATTAAATCATATCATTATTATTTATATAGTATCCCACCTCTATATGTGTAAATACACCACTCTTTTTATATTTCATGTCTTATTCAAGAGAAATTTTATAAAACCTGAAGCCATGAATATTAAGGCATCAAATCTCTTAGCCTTCCTTTGAGTACCTAAAGACAAAAAAATTAATTCATTTTATATTTAAGCTCGATTAAAAATATTCATTTTGTAGAAATGAATATATAATGAGTTTATTTTAAAAGTAAAAAAAACATTAATAATATGAGTATTCATATATACTGACACAATGAGTCAACCATTCAGAATTATCTTTATTAACAGATTTTTTTAATTCTATCTCATTTAGAGCTCATAACCTTAGGTTCCTATTTTCTCCATTTACAATTCATCAATAAATTTATCTTTATTAAAATTATTGAGTATCACATATCTATGTACTTGTAGAAGCTCCAATTATGTTATTGTAAAATTAGACCCCATTCATAATTGGTTGTTCAATAATTGGAAATACTGATGACTGTATTTCAGAATGACAATCAATTGAGATGCTTTCAACAAATACAATATGATTTAATATAGTATCAATCCCATCCAAATACCTATAATATTAGGTCATTCAATATTTTTTTATGTAACCTTCAGAAATAGATCCTTTTGGTTGACATTTATTCCTCATATATGATTTTAAATTACCTAAGTAATAGATGAAAAATATAAGAAAAATATTAAAAATATTAGAAAATGACATGATAAATTTTCATTCACCAATGAAAATAAAATTGTTATCCTTGTAACTCTCAACTAGATACATCAATAGATAGTGTACTAGTCCACCAGGTTTACCTTTTTCAACCAAATAAATTTTTAAATAAATCGTGACTATGAAGAATGAAGGGGGAAATTACATCTCCAAATGAAAAAGTTTTAAGAATTTTTTTTAAAGAATATTAAAAAACTCAATTGGATTTAGTATATTTCCAAAATAATATATTAAAATGTATAAAACTCAACTTGAACCATATTTACTTTTTCAGGTAACATATTACGTAATTCTAATGACAACAACTACTTCATTAAATATGTTAGTCATTAATTTTCAGTCCATGTTAATTTTTATGTTTTAACCAAACAAAAAATGATTTTTTAATTGAAAATCTATCTATAAATATTACATTCTTTAATTTTTGAATGAATACATATTTCAATTATCATTTCCCACAAAACTGTGATTTATATTCATTGACTCCAAATCTTTACGAGAATTATGGTGGTCCTTGGATTTTCCCTACTCATTAAGTAATATAAAAATTACATTGTCATAGACGTTCTTCTCAATATGTTTTATATCATGACTATGATGTATCAAATTAAAATACCTATTATAAAGTTTGAAATGTTTTCTCTTTTTATTCCATTGTTATGTTCCAGAAACATCGAATTTTGTACATCATACCCTCCCCCCTTCTTTAAAGTAATTACATTTTCCAAATTCTTTAGTGACATTCATTAGTTGTGCAATGATTTCTGAACCAGATAACATCTTCTGTGGAATTCTCAAATCAACATCTCCATTGAATCATTTCTTATTAAAACTAAATTTATGATAAGCATCATTAAATTTATGATGACATATGAAACATCATTTTCATATATGAGGTAATCATTGATGTTAAAAATCAAAATTACAAACATGGAATCCAAACCAGTATGATTGTTACAATGGGATATGTCTCATAGCAAACGAAATTCAATAATTTTCATCATTAAATCATCATTCATTTTGAATATTTTTCTCATTAAATCATCATCTGTTTCCATTCCATCGACCCATAATTCTTTCAATTCCTTTATTAATTGTTGATGGTATATGTCAAAGTCATTTTCTAGAATTTTTATACTAGGAATAATAATCCAAATAATGAAAGAAGTATCCTTCATACGAATCCATGGAGGTAGATTATAGGGGATCAAAACAACTAGCCAATAGCTATAATTAGTACTTAACGTACCCAAAGGGTTAAACCCATCAGAAGAAAATCTGAAACATATATTCCTAGGATCCAAAGAAAAAATTTGATATAATTAATCAAAAACCTTCCATGATATTGAATCTTTTAGATGCCTCATCAACCATCATTACTATCCTGAGCATGCCCATTCATGTCGTATGTAGTCACTGATTAAATTAATAATCTTTATAGGTGTGGTTTAAGAGGAATGTAATGTAATAATTTAGAAGTAGTTTTCTTCTTCTGTTTCTTCCTCGAGTTTCATTTATTTATACTCTCACTATTGTTCATTTTTTTCCATCTTATTGTATGAAATATTATTAATTAGTATTTATCAGACTATTCTCCCCAGTAAAGCATGAAATTATTAAGGATTTCATGTATCTTTGTATAATCATATCCACTTTTGTTAAAGAATTTATTCATCTCATAGAATTATGTAGGTATATTAGGTTCACTAAATACATCATGTAGTAATTCTAAAATCATAGAAATTTATTTTTCAGTAATCTTATAGAGACACTTGATATAATACAACCTAAGTAGAAAATACAACATTTAATACATAGCACATCCTTCATACAGCTCTCTTTGTTCATATTCACCTAATTAAAAAAACACATTTTGTTTTGGTCATTGGAGTTATGAGAAATATTAACCCAAACGAGATCAACTGAAGGTTATGTTGATCTATTAAACTATTGGACATTGTATCCTGTAAACTCAAATGTGGAATTTATAAAATTATGAAATAAATTATCCTATAGTGGGTCACATTGTTTTTTGTTAGGATTGTCATTATTTTTACTTTCCATAACTTTAAATTCACTATACCAAATCCAACATACATATTATGATTGAAAATATTTCAATATAAAATAATCATATACTGCATCTCTATTCAACCATCTATTGAATTTACAATCAGGAATAAAAAATTATTATACTTTAAATTAATTTTTTTTCAATCTCATAATCCAAAAATTATTCCAAACCCTAGGCATATTGAGGTGTATTTAGAGTTAAATTAACCCAAATTTTATTCATATGTATTGGATTGTCACTCTTCTCCATATAAATTTAGATATAAAGATATAAATGTTTAATAAAACAAGTATAATAAAAATTAATCATCACCCAACTTCATCATTAATACGAGTAGTGTTTTGATTTGACATAACATAAATTCAATATAAAAAGTATACAATCAAAAATTAAAAACATATTCCACATAAATGAATAAAAATTACCACTCACAATAATAAATTTAGATTTCATGGAACATGTTCACTATGCTCATGAGGGAGGACACTCTTATTTTGAACATAATTTTATTAGCCCACAATAATACAAGAATATAGTTATTTTTTTCATTATTACTAACTTATCTTCATTTCATATTATCATTTTCATTTCTTTATTATAGAAACACTATTGTCTCTATAGCTATATTTTTATTCATATTTATGAAAATCAATATTTATTGTATCTCAATACCAGACCATGAAATTATGATATGTTGTGAATGTATTTCCATATACACAAACCATTGCATGAAATTATGGTTTTACATAATTTTCAGGATTGATTTGTAAAATAGTACTCAACTTGAATAGAGTAGAACGTATAGAATGATTCTTGTAATATGAATCTATATATCTTTTATTAGGAATTCAGAATTTAACTCATGATTAAGAGTACTTTCTATTAAATATATTAACATCATGATATCATTTAAAAAAAGAGTGATAAATTACATATGTCTTGTGTTTTTAAATCACGGTTTAAATGATTTAGTTTTTCGAACAAAAAACCCCTCTACAAAACATCTAAAACAAATATTTTCCCCTAGTCATCTAATAATGGCCATTAATGTGGACCTAAATTTTAAAATTATCATTTTAAATACATTTAAACTATTATTAAATGGGGAAGCAACACAAAACCAAAATGTTAACCATCCCCCTTATGAAAATTTAAAAGCTTCATGTCTTACACCACAAACCGAAAACACCCCGGGCACCATTATCCTAACACTTGAAATAAATAAATATTTATATTAATATATATTTAATTCTTTAAAAATAAAAAGAGATAATACTCACCTAAAAAATTGAGGTGCATCTACTATCCGAAATCCTTACTATATGGTGATTGATGTTCTACATCATATACCCAAAATCATACAGGGAAATGGCCCAAAAAAATTCCTATCAAGACCCTAATTAATGGGGAAAGAGTTGAAACTACCGAAATCATGAATCTATAGGCCTGGGGAAGGATACAAGCATCTAAATACATAACTAATATGGGAGGCCATTTCCTTATGTACCTGTACACACATACCCAACCATCTCCATGTAAACTGCAAAGGCATAATAAAATATGCACCTTCTATATAATTAACCATACATATAAAAACCACTAGGTGTGGAATATTATGAAAATTTAATATGAAATGGAAAAAGGGGGAAATAAATGCAAAATTAGAAATATTTACCAACTTGAAAAAACTAGAAAAGTAGATGTTGAAAGAGGCCAGATCTGAATCTCCTTGCTCTGACCACCATATGCAGTCAAATGCTCCAGGGTCTCCCAATGATCCTCTATAATCTACATTGACCTATCCATTATTAGAATTAGACATGACAAGTGAGGGAGAAACCCATGTATTGGTGAGTATATACATACCCAGTAGGATTCCCCAGAAGCTGAAGGGGATACATTAAAATACATGATAGGAATAGACAACACAACCCATAAAACGAAAGAAATGAAATCCAACCATGTGGATATGGATATATATATCTATATATATGATCATAAAATAATCCCAGATGAGAGAGAAAGGGTATATCCATCTCATAGACTAGGAAAAGAGAACCAATAGTCTTAAATGGGTCCATTAATGATGCCCAACATCTCATCTGTCTATCCATAGGAGTAACTTTGTATAAGCCCCACACCTCGCCATTTTACTGCATAATCAAGGGGAAAAATCTCCATGTAGAGGAAATGTTCTCTAATGAATCAAGGGAGTTTTTCTCAGTATATAGGGGACCCACACCCTAGTATGATAGAAGGTACCACTTAACGTAAAGATGAAATGTTCCCTAGTCCATCAGGCGGTACCACTCTGTTGATAGATGACTAACACCCTAGTTCATAAATGGGTAGCAAACTGTTTAAGTAGGACCCACGTCCTAGTATTTTAGTGGGGTAATACATAGTAGATAGATGAAACACACCCTACTCCGTCTGGGGAACCACTAATTTTATGGAGGACTCATTCCATAACTAATAGGTGGTACCACTCAGTAGATAGAGGACCCAAGCCCTAGTCCATCAAGGGGTACCACTCAGTGAAAGGGGGACCCATGCCCTGTCTGATAAAGGGTGCCACATGGTATATAGAGGACTCTCACCCTAGTCCATTAGTGGGTACCACTCATTGTAAGGAGGACTATCACCCAATCTAAAAGGGGGTACCACACTGTAGATAGATGAATCATACCCTAGTCCATCATTTGCGCATAATTTAGTGTTAGGAGGACCCACACTTGATCCGATAGGGGTACCAATCAGTATATAGAGAATGTGTTCCCTAGTTTTTTAGGGTTCTACCACTCTAATGATCTAGTTTTATCATTATTGTCCTCAAGTTCCACCTAAAGAAGTTTTACACATGGGACACCACTTTTCATATCCCAAAAATCCACCAAAAAATCCACCATTTAATTCTATGTGAAAAAACTCAAGATATTACACTTGTGGAAAAATATCCATGTCCATAAAATAGAAATATTAGAGGTATAATATTTCTCCAAAATAAAGGCATGCATCGTATATGGGACCCAAACAAAGTGTGGTCCCGATCTACTGTTTGGCCACGTCCTCTCTTGTACACGGCTTGCTACCAGTGCCTCCCTATAGGACATGTAAGGAAACTACACAGTGTATATCATCCGCTTAGGGCTTAGTCATTTTCTCATGTACATGTCCATGTATATTAGGATGTGTCTTTTTTCTCTGATACATGGTCTGTCCTCCCATAAGGGGTCCTACCCATGTCTTTTAGGTCATGTTTGTGGACACTGCACATATGCCTAGTCGTGCCCGTGTTTGTGTACTCCCAATGTTCACGTCGGGTTTCTTGTATCGAGTCACATGGAGTGTGGGTGTCCCACACACTGTGAGATATTATTCCCACCTAGAACCCTAGCCATAACATCTAGGGGGCTACACATAGTTTCTTCTTCAGACTACTCTCCGTGTAGTTAGGTTTTTTCCCAGAATCCCAGATCCAATCTTCAAGTTCCCAATCTGACTTATCCACCATGAATCAGGAATTTAGGTGACCCAAATCCACCAGTAATCACATACACCTATCAGTTTTGTATTTATATTGTTTGGAAAATGGAATCGGGTCTGTAACTCGATTCTTTTTTGTAACGCTGTCACTCGTGTTTCCTCATGTTACCCCACTAGATCTCAAAGCCCTTGGTTGAGTCTCCCATATCACAAAATCTATTTGAATCCAACATTGATTCCTAAATCCAATCATCTTAAGAGAATCTATTTCATATCCGGTGGTATGGTCCTACTTTTACCCACTCAAAAATGTTGAACTGTGGCCCCATATGCCAATGGTGAAAAACACGAAGAGAGATTTGTAGAAAATCGTAACAAAAAGGGTGAAAAAATAATTGGAAAATGGATCTTGGAAAATTAATACTAATTTGAGATTGATTATGTTGAGTAACATGACATAGAGAGAATAAATAAATAATAGCCAATTTTATCTAATATGAGATAATGCAATGGTTTAAATAATTTCATATCATTAAGAAGATTTATAATCCATAAATAAAAAATTTTATCAAGAGGGATAAAACGACAATTGATGAGCCCTACCTCAATTCATATTTTTTTTGGTTGAAGAATGCCCTCTCCAACAAAGGAGAAATATCTATCTCATTTGTTGTGTCTCGATTCGGCTTGATCTAGGGGCTCTCCATCATTTGATCTCGATTCTCCAGTGATGGATAGTGGTGGAACCTTCTCTCAATGAACCAAAGGTTGCACGAATAACCCTGTAGATATTACATAACAAAATATTTATATAATTGAATTGATTAAATTCATTTAATGAATTAATCTATTAATTCATTAATTAATCCACTGAATGTACCCTCCAACACCCAGTTTATCTGAACACACCACACCAACCCACTTTTGGTAACACCTTAGGTAAACCTAGCATTCCATATTCAAACATGATCTCATATTTATAATCCAAGACTCCATTTAAGAGTTCTATATTTTTTTTAATATGTTCATGTTATATAAAAAATATTTAATGTTTTTATAAGATTAATTTTTTCCACACCGATCCTCGAAATAGAGTGTAGTCTCAGTTCAGGAATCCCTAAATATTTTTATATATATATTTCAATGTCTTACAAGGAAAAAAATGGGTCTCTACAATATTACCACTATAAATATTTTCATCCTCAAAAAGAAAAAAGTAATCAATAATTTGTGAATACTGAGCAAAAACCTGTTTCTCCACCTCCCAAGAGCTCACCTACATGCTCCCATGCTTCCACAAAACATGATTCATGTGAATGGGCCATTCACATAGTATCCTCTCATGCCGATCCATAATCACTACTGGGTGGTCCAAAAATGTGGCTCCATTCTTGATGTCCATCTCACCCAAGTCAATAACATGTGTAGGTTCATGCACGTATCTCCTCAGTTTTCACATGTGAAAGACATCTATCACCCACTCCAACTGTGGGATAGGGTGAGTTATTATGTAACCTTTCTAACCCTCTATAATATCTAGAATACCTCAATGATCCTTGGGGATAGCTTGCCTCCCCAGATGAATCTCTATAAGCCTCATCATGGGGAGACTCAAGAAAATGTGGTCTCCTTACTCCAACTCCAAGGGCCTATGATATCAATATGTATAAGATATCTGATTTCTCTATGATTTTCCCACCTAATTGTGGATTAAATGGATTGTCTCTCTCTTAATATTCATCATCTATGGGCCATGAAGAGATGCCTCACCAAACATAGTCCGATATAAGGGTAACCTACCAGGTCTCCCATATAAGGCCTAGAAAGGTGTCATGATGATAGTAGAGTGGTAGATATTATTTTATGAAACTATAATAATGGAAAATGATCCTCCCAACTATACTAATAGACTAACATTCAATCCCTCACCATATACACTAACAACTAGATAGTGTAATCAGTCTACCCATCTGTCTGGGGGTGAAAGGTTGTACTCATCCTCATCTGGGATCTGAATTCCTCATGTAGGCCTCTCCAAAACCATGAAATATACCACACTTCATGGTCAAAGACAGTCATTAATGGAACCCCATGAAGTCACATGGTCTCATGTACATAAAACATCCCCAAAAGCTCCACCAAAATATTCTCTGTAATAGGAAGGAAGTGTGACGACTTTATAAGTCGGAAAAATATCACTCAGATGGAATCACAGACACTCACTCTCTGTGGAATTATTATCACAAATAACATGGATATTTCATCTCATTTATACTAGGGGATCTCTAGAGGATGCAAAAAACTACCAAAATCCAGTGCTCAGCCTTCACCTGCTGACAGGTGAGACACTAGGAGATGAAATCATCCACACTCTGTCTCTTTCCATCCCACCAAATATACCATTGAAGGTCCCTGTAAATATTCCCTACACTGATATGTACCACCAATGTTGATGAGTGGAACTCTATAATCATCTTCACCCGCATCATGAATGAGACCACCATCCATCATTGGAAAAAGAATATGTGATTCCCTCCTTCAGAAAATACATCTAGTGAATATCCTGAGGTTGTATGGTCACATATGACCACATAGTTAATGTATCCAAATTGGGACTCTCTCACATTATGGAGGAGTGGATGAGTAAATGACTACTAATGAAGAAAATATTTTCCCTCCTCCTCAACGAGGTTTTCTTACAAGGAATGTAACTGCCCAAATACCTCCTCTTCCAAGGAACCCTTGGACTTCTTAATAATTTCATCTGCCCCAAAATTTCCTTTTAAAATAGTATACACTATCTCAAAGCCATATTTTTTCATGAACTCAAAATTTCACCTATGTATTATGTTAAAGTATCTCTAGGTGAAGATATACCTGAGACTCTAACGGACTGAGAAAGAACAAAGTTCTCTCTAATAATATTGTGCCCCACATCCTCAGAACGAAGACTACTACTGCCAACTATAGGCCATGACTATTATATTTATACTCATGGGGTCTCAACTTCCTCTAAAAATATGTGATAACTACCTATCTCAACATCAACATGATGTTTAATCCAAATCATGAGTCTCCACGATACACTATATAATGCATTCCCTCCTTCGAAAGTCTCAAATCTGGATCACTTGTCAACCTCAACCTCTACACCTGGAAGGCCCTTGGGAAATACTCAAACAAGGTAAATAGCTACCATTTAAACATCAAGGTTGTAAAATTGGCTGAAATCCTATATAAGTATTCCAAAAACCTCTTGTATTACCCCTCTATGTTAGGAAAACTCTTCACCTCTAACATGATCTTGGGTGGCTCCCAAGAAAGCACTGCATAGATCTCCAATGGGTCTACAACTAATCCATTCTCAGAAATTAAATTCCCTAGGAAGTGTCCCTCAAAGAACTAGAACTATAACTTCAATATCATACCATAATGATAGTTCTCTCAAAGAAATACTAGGACCATACTCATGTGCTATGTATCCCCCCTTTAACATAAAGTATATGAGTATTTTATTGATGAAGAAATCAAAAAATTGGTCCAAGTATAGATGGAATATTTGGTTCATCAAGAACATAAACACAATGGGGAAATTCATCACACTGGAATGCATCACCATTAACTTATAATGTCTATAGAGACCTCATATGTACAACTTTGGAATATCTTCCTTGTGAATTCTCAACTGGTGGTAGCCAACCCTAACATTGATCTTCAAGAACCATCATGAACCTCGAAGCTGATCAAAGAGGTAATAAATACTTGGAAGGGGGTATTTTTTCTTTATCATGGCCAATTTTAGGGAATGATAATCCACACAAAGTCACAAGATCTTTTTCTCCTTTTTCATAAAAAAACACTGAATCTTCCCACGGGGACACACTAGGTCTCATAAAACACTTCTCTTGAAGGTCCTACAACTATACCCACAAATCTGGGTGCATGGTAAGGGCCATTGTATATGCTGAACAATTTATGGGAGTGGTCCTAGGGTGAAAGTCAATGAAAAAATTCATCTCCTACATTAGAGATATTCCCAAAATTCTATTAGGAAAGACATCCATAAAACCCTCTATAACTACAAAAATCCATATGCGTGAGGAGCCTGATGCACCAAGTACCAAACTCACCAACTAATGGGTGATGTGATACAAACTATTCTCACAAAACCCACTCATCCTTCCATGATATCTATCTCACCCACAAAGTAGAGTATTGTCCCATCAATGTTAAGGAATATGAATCTTCTATGGTGACAGTAAATTTGAGATCAGACCATTGACAACCAATCTATAACCAAGATGACATCAATGGATTCCATCATGATGAAAAAAGGTCCCATGGTAACCTATCTCTACCATGTGAGATATTAAATTCTTGGTAGATACAATCCATATAATAAACATTCCCCATATGAACCTCAAGGTAATGTAGATGAGATAATGCCTTGAGTGGGATATCGTTCTCTCACACATGGAGTAAAGAGATGAAAGATTCACTCTCACATGTCTATACTAATTTAGAATAAAGAGTATAATAAACATAGAACATACCTTCAATATGTTGAGTCAATAAGTCTTTCCTTATGAATTTTCCATTCTTGTTTTGAAAATCACAAACACCATATCATTAAACAAATCTTTTTTATTATATGATTTTCTTTTATAAGGAAAATTTCCTTCTCTAAGTAAATTTATTCTGACCATATTTTCATTGTTCATATTTTGACTAAGTATAAAATTCGGATTCATATTCGTAACCCTGGAATCAAATAAATACTTATATATGAAGCATTATGTTTTAGGATATGAATTCTGGATGTGAACTGTAACGAAGTTCCATTCTGAATTCTAAATGTGAACTGTAATGAAGTTACACTCCGAATTCTGGATGGAAAATGTAATGATGTTCCACTCCGAATTCTAGATGTGAACTTTATTGAAGTTCCACTCCGAATTCTGGATGTGAACTATAATGAAGTTCCACTCCGAATTCTGAATATAAACTGTAATGAAGTTCCACTCCAAATTATGGATACGAACTCTCATATAGTTTAACTCTGAATTCTGGATACAAATTCTCATGTAGTTTGGCTCCGAATTATGATTATGAACTTATCTAAGTTCTGACTCTGAGTTCTTTGAATTCAGACTCTAAACTCTTATGGGTTCTGGCTCCGAATTTCTATGAACTTTGACTCTGAACTTTGTAAGTTCTGGTTCCAAATTCTGATGAAACAAGACTCCGAATTTCCCTGACGACCAGACTCCGGATTTCTACAGAATCCAGGTTCCTAATTCCTATAAAACAGAATCTGAATATCTCATTATTACAGACTCCGAATTTCATTTTGGTTAGACTCCGAACTATTATTTGCATACATTCCGAACTTTAATTTTGATTATGCTTACACTCGTTTAATTATAAAACGATGGCGTGCCTTCAGTTACACATGTTTTGTTATAAAACGATGTCGTCCATTCTGTTTCTAACTAACATTTGGTTGAGTGACATGTGTATAGGTCCATCTGAAATTTAAGGATAATATAACCGTTGGAGGAGGGAGCCGACCGTTGGGGCTTTTCCTATAGATAGGATCTCATTTGAAAAGAAGTGACAACTTTTATAATTTTGGTGATCTGAACTTCCTAAAGTGATTTCTATAGAGAGTCTCTAATCAACTCTCAAGCTTCGTGTAGAAAGTTTGAATGACCTGTTCAAACTTTTCCTTGTGTAGACTTGCTTCATGTGACTCCAATTTTTGGTGATTACAATCGAGGGCTTCCGGGGATTGGAAGACAGAGGAACCAACACCTTGAAGTTGAGGGCTTCCTTGCTGAGGAAGACAGAGGTTCCTACTACCTGATAGTTGAGAGCTTGCGGGGTTATCAAGAAAGACTCCGATCTTCGTATCGAGGGCTTACCAGGGTGTGGGTAAGACATAATTTCTTGAAAGTATAAATCAAGGGACCTTTATCCAAAGTTGTTGGATACCCTTCTCTTTGGGTTATAAGACTTATATCTTGTTACTTGTTTTTGTTACAAGTTTTTCCGATGTATTTTGTATTGTAAGGAAAGTATAACCTTCTTATATTTCCTTACACTTGTACTCTGAATTTGTTAGATTCTATACGCTTTAAGATAGAATCTCATATTGTAAACTTTGGTTATGTTTCATTTTTCCGGATCCATATTTCCGGAACCATTTTTTCGGAATCACTTTCCATATTTAAGCATGTTTATAGAACTATAAGTTTGTAACATCATACTTTGACCCAATATTTTAATTGGTGTTAGAGGTGTTGTGAATTTTCTTAGTTTAATTTTGTTAAAAATAGATCTTTCCTTGTTTAAGGAAATTTTTTAAAGTGTACAATTCACCCCCCCTCTTGTATATTGAGCATCTACATAATTATTTCGATCCTAAAATTGGTATCAGAGGAGGTTTCTGAAATTCTTATATTCACATATAAGTTTTTCTTGCTCGGTTTTTCATTGTTCTATATATTTTGACTAGATTAGGAATATTTTCCTTGAATCCGAACTTTTGTTATTAACATGTTTTTGTAGGAAGATTTTCTTAAGGAAGGAAGGTTTAAATGTTGGTTCAATCGACAACCTAAATCCTACAAGACCACCAATTTTTTATGGAAATGATTATGAGTATTGAAGAGATCGAATGAAGACTTTCATTATAAATACTGGAGTAGAAAATTCCTTATGCATGACGGTGGATATAAAATTCCTGATAAGGAAGTAAGTGCTTTCACAAACCAAGAGAAGCATGATTAATAACTCAACTATAAGGTACACAATACTTTACTATGTTCAATGACTAGGAATATATATATCCTAATTTCTTCTTGTGAAATAGCTAACTGTATATGGAAGAAACTCGAAGTTACACATTTTGGTACATCCAAAGTCATAGAGACAAGAAGAGCTATGTTGAGAGAAGAATACCATGGTTTTAATTTTACTTATGGAGAACTTATTAGAAAATTACATCAATGGTTTATGACTATCGTGAATAGATTACAATCTATGGGAGAGAAAGGTTTGGATGATGAAGCTCTTGTTGACAAGATCATTGATATTATGCCCAATGAGTGGGAATCAAAGAGAACAGGTATTGATGAGAATAACAAGGGTACTCAAATTTCCTTATATGAGCTGTTGGGAACTCTTCTCCAACATGAAACAAGAATGAAGAGAGATGCTGACAACATCAAAAAGAAGAATGGGAATGGTACTGTTTCTTTTACTACAACTTCAAATCACAAGAAAACTAAGACTCCTGAGAGAGTAACTAGATCCAAGTCCAAGAAGGTTTCTATCTAATCTGAATCTAGTGAGAGTGAAGTCTCAGAAAATGAGTTAGTTAATCTTGCTCGAGGGATAAACAAGATACATTGACAAAGGAATTTCCAATCCAAGTATAATAAGAAGGAAAGGAATGATAAGAATGATTCAGAAGTCACATGCTATGAATACAAGAGAGCTGGACACATAAGACCTGATTGCCATTTTTCCAAGAAGAAAGAAAGAAAAGAGAGGCATTCTGAAAGGAATAGAAAGAAGTATTACAATTCCAAAGATAAGAATTTTTGGAAAGATAATGATACTTGGGGTGCCAGTGTTGGTGAATCTTCAGATTAATCTTCTGATTATGAATCCTCAGGATAGAAGAATCTTGGTCTTCTATCCAGATTAACTATTAATAACCATTTCATCATGTCTAAGGTACACAATGTTGAATCATTGACCAATGTTTCTTGAAATTGTAATGATAGTAAATATTATAACTCTTTGAATGATGAATCCTCTTCTGATAAAGAAAATACTTTACCTGCCTATGAAGAAGTTTCTAGGTTTGCTGAACTTCTTGATATTGAGAATTCAAAACTCAATAAACAACATGATAAGGAAAACTCTAGGAATATTATTCTTACTAATGAAATATCATATCTTTCTAAAAATCTTGATAAGAAAAATTATTCTTTTATAAGTATTTCAAAAAGTCTTTAGGAAGTTAATTCTAAGAAGAATAAACTTTCTAAAGATATAGAAAATGTAAATTCTAAGAAAACTATTTTTGAGCCTAGCTCTATTTCCAAATATAATGATTTTAAAGGTAAAAACTTGGTTATAAAACTCAAGTCTGAAATATTTTCCTTAAAGAAGTGTCTGTAGAACTTTACCTTAGGTAAAGAAAATTTTGATAAGATGTATTCACAAATACGAACTTTAAGAAAAAAAATCCCGATTTTTTTATACCCATCCAAAACCAACTTTTAGTAACAATTATTTTCTTCCTCAAAGTTCCCCATTTTGTACCAAGTGTCAATGTGGTGGTCACTGGGAAAAGAATTTTTCTTTAAACAAAACCCAATCTTTAGGTTTTCATAAGTTTTATTTCTCTAAGAAGATGTGGGTACCCAAAATTTTGTTATCTGAAAATTCCGGATCCATGTAAGTATGGATTCCGAAAAACTAAGTTGTTTCTTATTTTCATGAAAATAGGTAAAGTATCAACATCAGTACTTATTACATGTATAGTGGATGTTCCAAGAATATGACTGGTAATAAAATCTATTTTAAAAATATTATCAAGATGAAAGGAGGAAAAATAACTTTTAGAGAAAATGCTCAGGGAGAAATTGTTGGTATAGGTAATATTGTTCTTCTTGGTAAAACTATGATTTCAAACGTTTTGTTTGTTAAGGGTCTTAAGCACAACCTCATCAGCATAAGTCAGTTATGTGATGAAGGATACCTTATGAATTTTAGGAATGATAAGTTCTTAGTACACAATTCCAAGGAAGAGTTTGTTCTCTCTGCCAACAGAAAAAAGAATGTATACACTTTGAACTTAGAAGTCCTTAGGAGCCAAGACTTACCTTGCCTTAGTACAATGGAAGATCATTCTTGGTCATGGAATAGAAGACTAGGTCACTGTAACCTTAGAAACTTATGTAAACTCTCTAAGAAAAAACTAGTTAAGGATCTACCAGATCATAGATTTGATTCTTATAAAGTTTGTGATCCTTGTCAATATGGGAGACAACATAAATCTAGTTTTAAATCAATAAATGAAGTCTCAACAACTGATGCATTACAGTTGGTGCACATGGATCTTTTTGGCCCAACACAAACTGGAATCATTGGTGAAAAATACTATGTGTTTGTTCTAGTTGATGATTACACTAGATTTACATGGGTCTATTTTCTATCAAAGAAATCTGATTCTTTTTCTTATTTCAAAAGTTTTAGAGCCCAAGTTAAAAATGAGAATAACTTTCCATTGAAAACTATTCATAGTGATCATGGAGGAGAATTTCAAAATTCTGATTTTGAAACTTTTTGTAGTAGAAAAGGTATAACTCACAACTTCTCATCACCTAGAACACCTCAAAAAAATTAAGTTGTTGAATGAATAAATAAAATTTTTCACGAGATAACTAGAACCATGTTGAGTGAGTATTCTGTACCTAAACATTTTTGGGCTGAAGCTATAAGTACTTCTTGTTATACTATAAATCAAGTTTTGATTATACCTTTTCTTAATAAAACTCTTTATGAGTTATGGAATGGTAGAAAACCTAGACTTTCCTACTTTAGGGTTGTTAGTTTCAAGGTATTAATTCTGAATACCAAAGATAATTTACACAAATTCACACTAAAATCTGATAAAGTAAACTTCTAAGGCTACTCCACAACTTATAAGGCATATAGAGTTTTCAACAAAAACACTTGTACTGTTGAAGAAACATTACATGTTAAATTTGATGAAACCGGTCCTTTTGTTTTTAAACTACCTCATCCTACATCTTCAGATGTGTTTTCAAAAACTGATTATCAAACATTGATGGAAAATCCTTAGGATAAGGAAAATGTTCAAGAAGATACTTCTGAAACATTTACCCAAGAAGATTTCCTACCTTATGTTGATGAACAAGTTTTATAAAACCCAAACCAGTCGTTTCTTAAGAATCATCCTAGTGATAGTATCATTATTGATGTAAAACAACCTGTAAGGTCTAGAAGTTCCTTAATAAATGAAGTCAAACATCTATCATTTCTTTCCCAATTAGAACCAAAAAGCACTGATGAAGCTCTAGGTGATGGTGATTGGATAAAATCCACGCACAATGAACTAAATGAATTCGAAAGGAATAATGTTTGGACCTTGGTTGAAAGACCTAAGGAAACTTCATTTATTGGAGTAAAATGGGTCTTTAGAAAGAAGTGTGATGAAAATGGAGTCATTGTTAGAAATAAAGTTAGACTAGTTGCTAAAGGCTATAATCAGTAAGAGGGAATAGACTATGAAGAAACCTATGCTCTAGTATCTAGACTTGAATCTATTCGTATCTTACTTGCCTTTGCATCATTCTTTAATTTAAAACTTTTTCAAATGGATGTGAAATGCGCTTTTCTTAATGATTATGTTCAAGAGGATGTTTTTGTTGAACAACCTCCTGGATTTGAAGACAAAAAATATCCTGATCATGTTTTTCGACTTACCAAAGCTTTTTGTGGTCTTAAATAAGCCCCACGAGCTTGGTATGATAGACTTATAGGATTTTTGCTTCAAAATAACTATGTTGATGGAAATGCAGATCTAACCCTTTTCATAAAGAAAGATAATAAAAATGTTTTGATTGTTCAAATATATGTTTATGACATCATATTTGGTTCAACTAAGCAATCTCTAACTGATTCCTTTGCATGTCTAATGAAATCTGAGTTTGAAATGAGTATGATGGGTGAGTTAACATTTTTCCTTGGTTTTAAAATTTCTAAAAAAACGAGAAGGAACTTATATATCTCAACATAAATATATTGAAGATCTTCTTAAAAATTATGGGTATGACAACACTAAGAGTATAAGTACTCCTATCGGTACCTCAAACACACTTGATCTTGATGAAGATGGGAAACCAGTAGATCAAACATCTTTTACAGGTATGATAGGAGGTCTACTTTACTTAATAGACAGTCGTCTAGAATTAATGTTTTTAGTATGCTTATATGCTATATATCAATCCAATCCTAAGGAATCTCACTTAAAGGAAGTGAAAATAATTTTTCACTACTTAAAGGGAACCATTGATTTAGGATTATTTTATACTTCATGAAATGATTTTATCTTAAAGAGTTTTTCAGATGCTGACTTTGGTGGGTGTAGAATGGATAAAAAGAGTACATCCAGAACATGTCATTTCCTAAGAGATTCATTGGTTTATTGGTCCTAAAAGAAGCAACACTCAGTAGCACTCTCCACTACTGAAGCTGAATATGTAGCAGCTAGAAGTTGTTGTGCTCAAGTGTTGTAGATGCAACACACACTCACAGACTATGGCTTGAGTTTTACTAAGACTCAATTTTTTTGTGATAACACAAGTGCCTTTGCCCTTAGTAAAAACCCTGCACATCACTCTCGTGCAAAGCACATAGATATTAGACATCACATTCTTAGGGATCACACATAAAATGGAGATATTATTCTTCAATTTATCGGAACACAAGATCAAATTGCTGACATTTTCACAAAATCTTTACCCTCCGATAGATTTGAATACATTAAACAGAAGTTATGAATAATAACCATGAGGTAATCCTTCTACATTAACTTCTTGTTGAACAATTCTCCTTACAGGAATAAAATCCTTTCTATAGGGGGAGTGCATTTTCTTGTTAGAATAATCAAAATTTAAGTAGTAATTTTTTTAGCTTTTGTAATCAAATTTTTTGTAGTCAGTTTTTCTTAGCTTTTGTAATCAAAATTTTCGTAGTCGTTTTTTTGGCTTTTGTTATCAAAATACTTGCAGTCAGTTTTTTTTACTTTTGTAATCAAATTTTTCATAGTCAGTTTTTTCAAACTTTTGTAACTAAATTTTTTTTTGTAATGAAATTTTCGGAACTGAATTTTTCATAATATAAATTTTTGGAGCAGGAACTTTTGTAATGAGAATTTTCATAATGAAGTTTTCAGAACTGAAATTTTCGTATTGGAAATTTTCGGAACTGGAACTTTTGTAATGAGAATTTTCGTACTCGGAATTTTCATAATGAAAATTTTTCGTACTCATACTTTTCGTACTGATATTTTTATAATCATACTTTTCATACTGGAGTTTTGGTACTCAAAGTCTTTTATACTTTAAGTTTTTCATAGTTAGTTTTTTGTAGTCAAATTTTTCTTCAAATAAAATATCACCTATTATGAACAATCTTCCTAGCTAATCTGAAAGGTATGATTTCCTTACTCAAGTTTTTGTAATCATATTTTACTTGCTGGTGTTTTCTTATGTGTTTTAAAATTTCTTGGGTTCTAGTTTTCTTAAATTCGATGGTTTTTCTTAAAACCTCAAAAGATCAGAATCAAGTTTTTCCTTGCATCTTGTTTCTCAACCGTCAGATAAAATCTCAATGAATCTCAATTGTTCGATCAACCATGGATGTTGAACCACCGCCTCAACTCCTATATAAAGGGGACCCTCGAGGGTCATCCCACATCGGTTTTGCAATGCTCTCACATCTCGAAGCCCTGCCTCTCTTCTTAAGGCCATTCCAATCTTTGTTTAGACAGTTCCAAATTCTTCAGATGCTTCCAATTATGAATATCTCTAGAAGCCACCTCTCATGAAATTTCATCTTTGAAGCCTATCTCCAAGTTGTTAATTTACAGGGAGAGGTTGGTGAATCCGAATTTTTATAAGTATAATTCTCTTATTTCCAAGAACATCAAGCTCAATGGATGGGAAGATGTCTGCATATCCAAGCCAGGGGATCAGGATCCGGTCTATATGAATTTACATATTGATATCTATGAGTTTATTTCCTTCTGTAAGGAAGATGGCAGAGAGAAGTTTTCATTTATTTCTTATGGGAAGAACGACAAGATTTCTTACACCAAGGCTGCAAGCTTGGTGGGTTTATCTTATGAGGGAGAAGATGAGTTTTTCTCCCACTAGTTGCCCGATGAGCAAGGAAGCTTCAACAAATCCAAGGCCATGGAATGCCTTGGACTTTCAGATGATATTACAACAAATATTTCTCATCTCTCCCCAAATAATCGGATTCTACAAATTTGGGTGAAAGGGTTTTTCGTACCGAGAAGGGGATACAAGGATATTCTCAAAAAGTGTGAAATTTACATCCAAGATTTCATGGTAAATCTAAGGAAGATAAATCTGATGAGGCATATTCTTATTACATTTAAGAATATCAAAGAAGGGAATTTGAAGGCTCAAATCATCATGTATCCAACTTTGCTCTCAAATTTTATTGTTCAGATTCTTGATTCATTCAAGATTTCTTGCACCTCAAAGAAAAGGAATTGTAAGTTAATGCTTGTTAGCGATGACACATTAAAAAGGATGAAAATGAGTTTTTCAGCTGAATCTGGAGAATTCTATCTTTTACCTGAGGAAGAGATTGAAGCTGCTGAGAAGGAGAAAGAAGCTCCAGAATCGTCTATGAAAGTTGAGAAGAAAAAGAAGTTGAAGAAATAGGTTGATGCTGAAAAAACTCCTAAGTCTAAGGAAATCCATTCCGCACCTCCCAAGTCGAAGAAACAAAAGTCCTATCCAGATTATGTGGTTTCCTAGTGGAGGGAGTACAAAGACAAAAGGAAATAAGGGGAGCCACAGTTTGACTTGGACCCTACTCAGGCTAAGGACCTAAAGAAAAAAGCTGGTGAAGAACTTGAAAAGAAATCAAAAGAGAAGAAATTGAAGAAGAAGATGTCTGAATCTGAGGTTTTTCAAACGCTTTTGAAATTCACTAAAATCGCTTCAGATAATATTCCTGTTCCGAAATCTTTTCTGGTTGAAGATTTGCCTGAAACTCTGGGAAATAAGACTCTGGAAAATTCTAAAGAGATAGCTTATGAAGAAAGGGATGTTGAAACAGATGCAATAGTTCATAAAGTTATGGAGGAAGTCCAAAAAACTGAAGGGAGTGGAGGTTTTGATGATATAATTAGGAAAATCAAATATTATCATGATAAGGGAACTCCATCTGAGAAAATCTCTCTCCGAACTTCTCAATCCGGATCTTCCAAGTTAGCTACTCCTGCAGTTGATGAGAAAGGTCAAGAAGAAGTTAGCAAGCCTTCTGAAGAAAGAAATTTATCATCATGATTTCCGTGAAAAAGGATGTAACACCCCGAGATTTTATGAAAAATATTCTTTTATTTTCATTAATGTCTTGTGTTGTATGCTACACCATGATTACCTTGCGCCATATGCAAACATTGTATTATCTTGCAGTATACGCAACACTATTCTTGGATCGTGTTACACACAATTTTGATAATAGTTATTCTACACAACATTGAGTATATATATATATATTCAATTTATAAATGAAATATGGTTGGATTCTGTTATATGAAACAACGAAGGATTCTTGCAGAGCACGCAACCTTGACTTGGCTTGCATTACACGCAATCGCGACCTTCCTCGATAGCATGTGTTGTACGCAATACCGGGTTTTACTAAACAACGATATATTATTATAATATTATTATGAACTAGCCGTTATGAATAGTATTAACTAAATTTTGAATTTTATAACATTATTATTCATCTTACACATTTTCTAGAATATGGTATATGAACAAAATAAATTTTTCGGGTAAAATAAGTATTTTTCAAAAAAATGCAGTTTTGCCGCCTTTTGATGGCACACCCACTTCAAATCTAGTTTTGACATGTTTATAAGTTCCATTTGACAAAATAAAATTCTTTTTTGGAATCAATAAATAAAAATTTACTTTGGATAAATTTTTCATATTATTCTGGTAACTTTCATATTTTGATGAATAGTAAAAACACGCTATATTTTAATTAAAAACAACTTTTTTCATCGCAATAATTTATATGGTTAAATTATAATATTTAATGGTTTTAAAGTATAAATAGAATATATTTTTACCATTTAATATAATGTATGTCATTATTATTGATTTTACATTAAATTCGTAGGTTAAATCAATTCAATCTTTTGCAATGTTTTAAAGAAAAACCCGTTTTCTTTCGACAACAAGATTAATTTTAATTTAATTTCTGAATCTTTTGTTTATTGAATTTGGAAAAATGGATTCCATATTTGGAATCAGTGGGTCCAAATTATCTTAATAATCTACTTTTTATTTTTGGGAATTATGAATAGTAACTACGGTAAATTTTATTTACCATAGTTAAAGGTAAATCGGGTAATTAAGGGTAAATATAATATTATAAAATTACCCTAACACATGCCAAAATTCTATTGGATGGCTAAAAGTAGACCCATATATCTAATGGTCGGATTAGATTCATTTTATGGACTTTTGACCATGAAAATAATTTAATTATTATTAAAACCAAAGAAAGTGACAACATGTCTCTCTTATAAATCTTATAAGTATAATAATTTTAATTTAGTGATAAACATCATACATCTTCGAACATGAATAGTCTTCAGAAAGATAATAACATTATCTACATCAGGATAATTTATTTATAATTTTTAGGGATTAAATAATTGTCATTAATGGTGATACATTAATGATACAGAAATTATTTATTAAGTTAAAAATAAGTAATATAGTTTTTATTGAAATAATAATACCCATTAAAAAGCCCAAAAACCTGACCAAAACTTATTGGTAGTATATATAGACACCTTAATCATATAATGGCATAATATATAACCGTTTTGATCCTTATAAAAGTGATTATGACACTTATATTATTTTATTTTAAATGATGCCAAAGTTGTCACCTTCATAATTTAATAAATATAACAAATTAAATATTGTGATTTTAAGATGATAAATTCTAGTAAAAGTATTATTGTGAAAGTTAATAAATTTATCTTCATCATAGGATTTTATTTTTAATTTTTATGCAACAAATCAGTATATTAAATAATTATACAAAAATGTTGTAGTGATTATTTTATTAAGAGATAAACCAAATAAATGGTTTTAAAAATAATAAAATAAATGTTATATGAACTATTTAATGTGATCAAATAATTTTATAGATACATATGACATTTTATGAATATATTAAAGCTTTTAGTTCGAACATATCTTCTGTATATATTTTATTTAAATTCAAATAAATGAATAGTGTCAAAATTGACACTATTGTTATTTTATAAAAATAACATATTATAAAATTGTTTAAAAATCACAAAAATATTTAAAAAATTATAAATTTAAATTTATATGGTCTATAACGTTATAAAGTAACCAATTATGGAAAATTCACAACAAATAAGTAATTATTTATTATAATTTAAAATTTAGAATTTTATTACCACAAGTAAACTTAAATAGATTAAATAAGGATAAATCAAAATGATAAGGTTTAAAATAAGATCCAAACATGTCTAAATTTGATTGGTTGATGATATTACAACCCTATCTCATCTAATCTTTAAATATGAGTCATTTTTGGAGGTTTTTAAGTGGGGTTAGATTTATTATAAATTAATATTTTTGAGAATTCCAATGGTGCCCCTCTCCTCCCTTATAAAAGGGAACCTCCTCCCTCTCTTCCTCACACCACTTTGAGCCTTCAAGCTCGGCCAAACCCTGAAAAATTATCTTATCCACTTCCCTAGAAACATCTTAGAGGTCCTGGTCTTCTTCAAAGACCAATTTTAGTGCCCTAAGAGGAGGTCTCAAAGAGGCGCTTTAAATAAGAGGTAATGTCTATTACCGATTCATTAAACTTTATTTCTTCTTCCACATCTTCTTTTTTAGTTGTTTAATTATGAGGTAATAACATCAGTATCAATAATATAATGATATGTTATTATAATTATGAAACAACCATATTTCACCATTTATCCATCCAATAGAAAACGAAATCACTGCATGTGCGTACATACAGAATACCGTCTCCACGCCGTGGTGTAATCTATTTTCCACCACCACCTTACTTGGATGGGTATAAGGGTGAAAGTAATAAATATATATGATTTTTGTAAAGTGATATTGATTCTGTAATATTATACATACACTTTAATACAATTACACGATCTTGGGAATGATATCATCGCTCGTGCGTACATACAGACTACCGTCTCCACGACGCGATGAGATTCACTCTCCATGTTAACCATTCATGAATGATTATAAAGTATATATAATGAATAATAATGAAATATATGACATAATAATGATACTGGATTTATGTATATATATATATATGTATGTCATTTACTTAATTCCATTCAATTCAAAAGGGAAACGAAAACAGCGTTCATGCGTACGTACGGCCTACCGTCTCCATGAACGGTGTATTTCATTCCTTTTATCGATCTATAATATATATTTATATGATGAATATATATTGTATATAAATCATGTTTTAAATTCTGGAATTATTTAAATCAGGATATAAGTAATAATATCAAGAACGACAAGTCAAAACACATACGATAAATAAAATGATTTTACCCAAAACGCTGCTTTAACATGGAATTTACCAAAGAACAGGTAATATGAAGTCATAAGTGAAACATATATGATATCATAAAAATGAATATGATTCTATAATAAGTAAATGACATTATTTAAATCATTATACAGGAGGTTCAGATACGTACAAAGCATATCGGACCTAAGGTAAGGGATAATTTTTCAAATCTCATTTTTATCCGAGATTGCTTATTCGTAAGTATTTACTGGGGTTATTTCTATCATCCATGTCCATGTTTTATAAAAATGTATTCATGTATGTTTAAAGTCCTTTTTACCCATTTTTACTTTTACTACATGGTATGTAAGGAATCTTTCTTTTGTTTATGTTATGAGGTACTTTTTGACTTTTCCGACAAAAGTACGAAGAGAATGTTTTTTTAACGTATACAGCATGAAAGGATTTTTACGGTTTTATAAAGCCTTATTTTAATGAAGCTTCCTCCAAAATATTTCTTGACTATTTTCAAAAAAATAATTTTCTTTTAAAATTGCATGACATTTTGTGAAAAGAAAATGATTTTGAAGAAGAAAGGATATTTTCCTCAAGAATTCAACTCAAGTGTTTTATCAAAACCATTTTCATCTAAGATGAAATTATTTCATATGTGTATGTTTCAAGTTTAACGTATCTATGATTTAATAAATATAACAAATTAAATATTGATTATTAAATATCATGTGTGAAATACCCACAGATATCATGATTTGACTGGATTTGATTCATTAATGAGATTATTAAGGAGCAATCCATTATTTATAAAAACTGTTTTTATGCATTTACATCACCTTAGAGATTGACCCTCTTTATTAGGCATTAGATTTTTTTAAAGTTAAATCCTATCAACCCTCAACTACAGAAAAACCCACAAAAAATACCTCATGATTGAATTTTTTTTGACTCTATGAAATGTAGATACAAGGAAGATAAAAATCCTATTTAAACACACATATTCTTTAAAATGATAAAAACTCCACATTAAAAATACTTGGGTAACAAGATAAATATTTTTTCTCGGGTGGTAGGTATGACATGCATGTGAGTATTAACATGAAATTGAATTTATTATTTTGAATTTTAGTATTTGGGGAATTTATATCCATGTATGAGTCGTGATATTTTCTTTGATATGATAATTGAGTAGTGTTGTCAATTATGCTTCGGGATGTCTATTTAGACCGTTGCACAAGATGACTCCTCATGCGTGTAATGTTTAAGTGTGGGGAAAATGATATAAAAAATATTTGCAATTATTTTATTTTTCATTTTATTTTATTTAATCCCTCAAATGAGTTATTTTATGGGAAGTTTTCACATTTTATGGTTTTAGTGGTATTTTGATCTTAATTGTTAAATGACCTATTTTGGATTTTAACTATTTTAATTTATTTATGTTTTTCAGGAAAAGAATTTTCATCAATGATCCAAAATGTGAAATTATTTCTTTTTAGGATTACATACATCATGGTATTTATTTTAATCTTTAGATACCAAAGCTCAATCAATCATTTGGGGGTCCAAAACAAGCTCAAAGTCGGGCTGTGAAAACTATGAATTGATTTCGAGATTTTTTTTGGGACCATATCTCATAAAAAAATGGCCCAACGGAGATTAAATATAACTTTGTGAAATAAATAATCCCATGTTAAAACTTATTTCACAGTTTCTGCACATTATTTTCACTTTATCAAGGTCATAATGACTTCGAAACTCAGTGAATTAAAATAAAAATAGTAAGTCTGGGTAGAATAAATAACTATATTTATTTTGCTATATCTCTCTCCAAAAGATTTCAATGAATATAACATTTTGTGGTTATATATATTAGAAATACCTAACAAACATTTAAATGATACAATTCCAAAAATATATCCTTAAATGGGTCTACCATGTTGAAATATTTTGTGGGAAGATTTCGAATAAAACATTTCCCTCCTTTTCAAATAAAAATTTATATCTTCTTCATTCAAATGGGTTATCACTATATGTGTCAATTTAATATAGATTATTATTTTATTTTATTTTATTTTCATTCTATAATCACATTTACTATTTTAATTTAAGTGTTCTCCTTTCAATCATATTCTCTCTCTCTTTTTTTCCTTCCACCAATTTCTTCTTCACTATGAACTGTTATGATCATGATCATGAGTAGATAACATGAGGAGGTTCCTGGCTGAGTAATAAAGTTATGAACCCAATTCATTGAACAATCATTCTTAATGTTTCTTATTTTATTATAGTTATACTGGTAGGGATCTTAGTTGTAAAGGCGCCTTTGTGTCTTTACTTTCCACCCAAGGTTTAGCTTTCACTTTTGCAATACTCTGACTCGATTGAGGATGTGGATGTCCAGTATCTTAGAGATTAATCAGAGCACCATATATTGAAAACCACATGAAGAAGTGTATGTTAAAAAATATGATGGATTGTTTTCATTAAGTAAATATTAAACCAGTAATATGGTAATGAATGTTCAATATGGGTGACTCTCTTGGGAATGTATCTTTTAATTATATCTTCATTCTGTTTTCACCCATTGTGTTTGCATTGAATTTACATGTTTAATTTTAGTATTTTATTCTCATTTATCAATACACAATTTATTGTAATTTTATTTCATGAAAAATATATATAATGGTAAATTATAGGCACCGAGTGATCGACTACAACATATCCTAAATAGAATGACCTATTTCGTCCATAATTCCTCACTTAGTTAAAATATTTTGAGATCACACAAGGCAATATATCAGAAAATACCTCCATGATATAGATCTAGGAACTCCTAAATCTGAACTGAGTGCAAGAATGATGGGTATTACACCTCATAAAATAGTTGTTGGAAGTCGTTTGATAAGTTTATTGACTCACCATGCATTTTTATAACTAGGCTCCACTAGCGCCCAACAACTTCATGCAAAAGGTTGGCTTACAACATAGCCACATTGTATGTGAGTGTCTATATAAGACTAAAAACACAAATCACTTAATCTATCCAAACCTTCTCCACCTAGGGATCTGGCTCATCATGGAACCTATGTGGCCTATGGTGATAGAACTCGTAGAGTATTCTAAGCCTGTGTGTATCTAAAGACTGCTCTGTTAGTACTATCTATTATGCAACAGGTGGGGGTGCTTCTACATGCCCACTTTGGGGAAAGATCTCCCATGATGGCTCCTAAATTATGGCCTCATACTAATTGGATCATCATCACAATTTTGAATTGGTAACATGGATGGCAGTCTTTATAGAGGAATCCAGAAAATTTAAATCCAGACGTACCATGGTTAGATGAGCATATATATATGGGGAGATGACTCTATAAGTACAGTAAAAAAGACAATATTATATAATGAATCTACCAATGATCCCATCAACATTTTTCTTAGTATTTTAATTTGAAAATTTGTTATTCGGTGCCTAGATGAGTGGATACATCATCCTCTGTACCAAAACCGGGTTCCTTGGCCTGAAACTCACGCTCGAGACACTTTGACACTATTTCCCAAAATCAAAATTAAATTCTCATAAAGGGAAAACTCCAAACACAATCCTAAGGAATTAACATCTATGATACCAAAATGTCATGATCCGAACCAATAGGGCTTGAGACGTAACTACCTCATTGCCACCTCCATAGGCCATTTGCTGTTCATGATCACCAAAAGGAATAACTAATATATGAGGACCTTTTCTCATGTACCTAGATGTACACACCCAACCATCTATATATAGAAGTATAGAATAATATTAAAAGATGAAAAATTTAGAAAATAAACCATAAATGTAAAAAACCATTATGAAATAAAAGATTAAGACAATGTAATCATAAAAGAAAAAAGGGGGAAAATAAATGACCAACCAGAAAGATGTCCCAAACTGAAAAAACTCGAAAAGAAAATGATGAGAGAGCCTAACTCTGAATCTACAAGATCATACCACATACACGGTCAAGTACACAAGGGTATCCCTATACTCCTCAATAATTAATTCTTACCTACTTTTCATCTATATAATACATGACAGATGCAGGTGAAGCCCGTGTAGGGGTTAGTATACACATTACTTGCATGACACCACTAAATCTAAAGGCATAGAAGTAAGAGACATAATAGAAATAAACATCTCAACCCATAATATGTGAGAAATGAAATCAAACCACATGGATATAGATAAATAAATATATTCTCAAAAAATAAACCCAAACAAGAGAGAAAGGGGATATTAATCTCACATGCCAATAAAATCATTCCAATAGTTCCAAATGGTTACATCAATGATTCCAAGCACCTAGTGTGTCGATATATAGGATTAACCATGTTGAAGTTACACACAATGCCACTATGCTGGAAAATTGAGGGGTATAATCTAAAAATAGAGGACCCACTACATATTCCTTTAGTTCATTCCACATAGTATATATAGGAACCATGAAATAGAATGATAGGGGGTACCACTCAGAATCATGAGGACCCACATGCTAGTCCATCAGGGGGTACCACTCAGTAGATAGTGGACTTGCAACCTAGTCATTCAGAGGGTTTCCACTCAGTGTAATGAGGACCCCACCCTAGTCTGTTAGGAAGGTATCACTCAATAAACATAGGACATGTGAAAGAGTAATCTATGGGTACCACTTAGTGTAAGGAGGACCTGCTCCCTATCTGATAGGGGGTAACATATCGTAGATAGAGGACCAGCGCATTAGTCCATTATAGGGGAACCACTTAGTATAAGGAGGACTCAAGCACTTTCAGATTGGGGGTACCACTCGGTACATAGAGTTCCCAATCCCTTGTATATCAAGGGGTACTAATCAATTTAATAATGAATTACTCTGTATTCAATAGGGGTACCACTGAGTAGATAGAGGACTCACACCCTAATCCATCTGAGCGTACTAGTCAGTGTAAGTAGGACCCATGCCCAATATGATATGGGGAACCACTCTGTATATAGAGGAATCATCCCTGAGTCCATCAGGTGGGTTCCACTAAAATGATCTTGTCTGATCACTATAATTATTTAGAATTGCTTAAAGAAGCATCACACATGGAACAACTCATGCCGTATCCCAAAAGAAACCATGAAGGAACCTATTGCGTTCTACATGGATAAATAAACTGAGGGTTTGATAATCAAGGGATAATATCTATGTCCAATTAAATAATACTAAATAGGTAGAAAATTCCTAAAAAAAGAAGGTACATGGAATGTAGGTGACCCACACATCATGTGGTCACGCGCTACTACATGTTCATGTCTTTACCAGTACACAACTTGCGTCGCATGTATCCATACATGGAATTAAAGAGAACTAAACAGTGCGTATCAACCACCTAGGGTTTATAAATGTTCTCTAGGCCATGCTAAAGTTGATCAGGTCATGTCTATGTACTCTGATACATGGAATGTCATCCCGCATGGGGTCCCACCCATATCCTTTGGGACTTGTTAGTGTAAACTAGTTGTGTATTCTGTCGTTCCCATGTTTGTGTACTCCTAGAATACATTCGGATCTCCAAAAATGAGTCACATGGAATGCGGGGTCCCATAATTCATATGATATTTTCCTATCCTAAAACCATAGCCTCATCATCCTGGGGGCTAGACGTCGTGTGTTCTTCAAACGACACAACATGTAGTCAGGTTTTTTCTTAATTCTCAGATCCACTCCCTATGTTCCATATCTTCCATCTCCACATTGAATAATTCCTATATGCTACCCTAATATAGTAGTAATCACCTACAACCATCGTTTTCGTCCATTCATTGGCTGGAAAATATAATCCTGTCGAGTAGTCGAATCCCGTGCATATCATCATTGTCCAAGGTACCTCCCGTAGCCTCACCGGATCACCAAATCCATGGTGGAATCAGAAAAATCAAGAAATCTATATGAATCCATACCTTATTCATGAATGTGTATATAACATTCTAATATTTCGTGTATTTGGTGGTTTGATCGCACTTATACATGCCTGCTAGTGTCGAACTGTGGCCCCATAGGCCAATTGAGAAGAACGCGAAGAACGACTGGGAGAAAAGAACAAGAACAATAGTGAAAAAATCATTTTCCATGTATTCCTGACCAATCTATACAATATGGGGAATAATTTGGATAAATAACATGGAATAACATGGATAAACATATTTAATAACCAATTTAATTTTATAGGGGATCATTAAAAGGTTTCAAGAATCACAGATTAATAATAAGATTGATAATGCATGCCTAAAGAGTTTAAACAGGAAGGAGAAAACCACAAATGATGATTTCTATCTTGATTTAGATCATGTTTTTGATGAATAACATTGTCTCCAATGAAAGAGGATGATCTTTCATGCCCACTGCATCTCGATTCACCTTGATTTGGAGGCTCATCATCATCTGATCTTGATTTTCCAATGATGGAGAGTGGTGGATCATCCCCTTAATGGCCCTAAGGTTATGCAGCTAACCATAATGACCTTCCATAATAGTATTTTTATAGAAGGAATTAGATTTAAGTAATTTATTGAATTAATTAATTAACATACTAAATTCACATGGTGAGGGTCGTTTTATCTACATTCCCCACTCCAACACACTATAGGTTGTGCCTAGGGTAAACGTGGCATTCCGGATTCAACCATGATCTAATATTTTTGATCTTAGAATCCATTTATGATTTATCCCATTTTTCGTGAAAGATGTGTGCATGTAATATAAAATATATTTAATATTTATATAAAACTAATTTTTGGCGCACCTGGCCTTGGAATCACGTGTCGTCATAGTGCATGTATCTAAAAATATCTATATATATATATTTTAAAGTCTTTTAAGGAAAAAATAGGGTCTCAATAATTAGACATATAAATATATAATTTAATTAAACTAATTTGATAAATTCAATCAGTCATACCTTTAAAGATGTCAGGGGATCTCAGACAGAAAAAAAAGCAGAAGAGTGGAATTTGGGGGTCACCATCAAAGAATGAGAGGTTAATTATGAGGACCTCATCAGGGAGCAAGGGAGTCAGGGTCATGGAGACTATAGGGGGGATGATCGTTTTTGGGAGCAGGGGGTCAGGGTCACATGCATCATTAGGGAGGAGGGATGTTGGTCATCAGGAGATATGGGGGTTCATGGGCATAGTCGTCCCCTTTGGGAGCAGGCGGGTCAGGGTTGAGGGCGTCCTAGGGGAGTGGGAGTGGATGAGTCAGTTCTAAGGGAATCTAGAGTAGGGTCGAAATTAGGTTTTTTAAAACATTTAGTGGCAGTTTAAATAAAACCACTGCTAAATAAATAAAAAAATGGATGTGGTAAAATTAAACAATCAATATATTATAAATTATTTTTATGATGATTTATTTCGCAATGGTTATTAAAACCATCACTATAAATCACCTCTAAGACCTAATTTTTTAGTGTACCCACACTTAAAACATTTATTTTCCCCAAGAAAATGATAATCTAATTTTTAAAAAATATGATGTTTTTCTTGTCTCTTTTTCGATTATTCTTTTTCTCCTTTTCTCACTATGTAATATGAATTTGGGTTTATTTAGCACTAGATTTTATCAGCACTATGAAAAAGTGATGATAAAATAACACCTTCATCAGAGATTTTTCATAGTTTTGATAAAGGGTTCCCTTTATGAGCACCTTTTCTACCACTGATAACAGTCGTATTTATTAGTAGTAGTTAAAGAATTGATAAAACTGAATAGATCACACACATGAGTCCCACATTGAACTTGCAGATGATCAACCACTTATTTATATATGATTCTATGGTATCAGTATATCAGAATCCTTTTGTGGGGATGAGCTCTCATATACACTCTCCACACACCTAAATGTGCTCGTTCCAACATGCACGACCCCCACGGGACTTGGCCCACCCCTATGCTCACAATTGTCTACTCCCTTAGTGGGCCTTCCTTATTGTGCTTCATAAATGGATGGCCCTTCTTGTTGAGGGCTAGCTGAGTCACTCATTTTTTTATAATTAAATTCTTATTTAAAATTTAAAAATAAATTATTATATGTGAATATATTAAAAATGAATATATATGTATATATATATATATTTAATTTTTTAATATATGTTTTATTTTTTAATGTTTAATTTTATTTATTTATTTATTTAAACATATATTCATGCGGCTTCATGAGCTGGAGAGGGTCAACCCACAATTTTTTTATAATTAAATTTATTAAATTTAATAAATATATTTAGTATAAATAATTTATTAACTATATATTTGTAATTAAATAATTAATATAATATTTGTTGTTAATAAAATTGAATAAAATTATGAAAAAAATAATAAAGTGAATATATATATATATTAAGTATTTAATAAATTTATTATTTTTTAATAATTATAAACAATACATTAATTATGCAATTATATATATACAATTAAATTTCACTTAGTTTTAACATGTATTCATTTAATGTAATTTTTTCTTTAATAATGTTATGTCTGTGGTAACTTTTTTCTATAATTTATAGATTTTAAATGTTTATTTATTCAATATTTTTATTTAATTTATTCATTTTTAGTGTTTTTATATATAATTATTCATTTATATATTTCATATTTTTGTAATGTATTTAATTTTTATTTCACATTTTATAATTTTTTTATTAATTTTATCAATTTTTTAAAATTTATTTATACATGTTTGTTCATTAACATTTAATGTTTTCAATGTAGTTGAAATTTATATAATTAATATGTATTTATTTTAATTTTAAATATTCATTTTTAATTTTTTAAATTTTCTTTATAATTAATAACAATTATTCAATTTTAAAAATTATTCATTCTTACTATTATTTATTTCATTAAAAGATTTGAAAAGATATATAATGTTTTTTTATCAATTTAACATATATGAAATTTTTATATTTATATATATATACACACACATCAATTTCATACTCACAAATATTTATGTAATCAACAAAATGTTATATAAAAACAAACACAACCAATATTTATTCAATTTATTCATATTTTAATATTTATTTTATAATTTCATATAGCAACATAATATATTTAATTGATAAATTTTATTTAATTATTTTTAATAGTATTTCAGTTTATATTATTTATTCATTTTTAATATTTAGTCATTTTTTTATTTTTTTTGAATAAAATTATTTTATAATATTTATTTATGCATATTTATATACTATGCTTTAATATTTTCAATATGTATTCATCTTCATTTCAATATATATTTCTATTTTAGTTTTTTTAATAATTAATATAATTAACAAAACATGCCCATTTTTTAATACTTTTTAACGTCTACTCATTTTTTAAAAATTAATTTCATTCATTTTTAACATTTATTCATTTAAGTTTATATATTCATTAATAACGTTTAAAATATATTTTCAAAATAAATATTAGAAATAAATATACCTATAAATAAATAATTATATATTTAAATAAATAATATATTTACTATATTTATATTTATATTCATATATATATTTATATATATTTATTATATGTATATATAATCATATAAATTTATATATTTATTATATATATAATCATATAAATATATATAATTATATAATTACATTTAATTTTATAAATATAGTTACAATTATATAAAAATATTTCTATATATATTGGAAAATATATTTATTTATAATTATAAAAATAAATACATATCTATATTTATATTTATAAATACATATTTACTATTTTTTTAAAATTATTTATAATTATATATATTTTAATTAATTAATTTATTTATAATTTTATATATTTAAATTTTTTATTTATATTAATTATATTATTAAAATTAATTATACAGGTCTTTATCCGTTCTTTTTTAGTGCTGATAAAGGAATATTTTTTCCGCGCTTGTTTAGCGCAGATAATAAGTTATTTTTTGGTGATTATTATCTTAGGCCTGATAAAACCCCTCATTATCACCTTTTTTGAAAGAGCTAATAAAATCATTCCCAGTCCTTTAAATAGAACCCTAATCGAACTGATTTCTCTCACGCCATTCAAGATCTCTCATAAGTTCATCTCTTCAACTGCTCCCCATTGATCTTCTCTCTGACGAATCATCTCTCCAAAATCTATGGTATGTTATTATTTTTATCCTCTGTCGTTTATCAGCATCATCAATCACCTCTCTCATGCATACCTATTCCATGCCAATTTATATTTTTTTGTGTCATTTTTTCTTTCTTATTATCGATCGTGTCCCCACCATCAGTGTCTTCATCCGGGGCCGACCACCCACTGTCGTGAAGTATCCCTCTATTTATCACTCATTCCACATCATCCAATCCCTCATATGACTATCACACTAAGCCTTCCACCTCTCCCTTCCTAAATTCCTCACCACCATCACTATTTCAAAAAATAATTGAATGGATTTTTTTGCAAGGCAGGCCAGTGGGAGAATGGTGTCATGATTTTATCATTTCACAGTAGGTGTCAGATTCATGGTTTTACCATTAAATATATAATTTTAAAAAAAATTATTATTTCATGATTTATGTTTTTTTATATGGGTGATTTTATGTGATGATTATGATAGAAAATTATAAGTAAATTTATTATATATTTCATATGATGCATGTGACCATTACCCTTCTTAACGATTTGCGATAAATGTGTGATAAATATAATTCTGATTGATTTAATTTCAATTTTATTTAAACTTTTTTTAATTATATAAATATTAGAGACTAATGAATTAAATTTAAATTTTATAATTATAATTCATTGATCAGCACATAATGAAAGTTATAATTTTCATTTCAATGATGTGTTTATTAGTCGGTTGTTCCAAAAAAATAATGACAATTGTTGTGATTTAATAAATGGAATGACTTTGTGTTTTTAATTTTTTTTGGAGTTTTTCTAATATATATAATTTGTAGGTATATTTTACACATTTATAAAACAATGGATTCCAGTTATTTAGATTCGGAACTCAATATAGTTTTTTACTATTGATATAGAAAATATTTTAAAATAAATAATTGTTTTATGGGAATATGAAAATTAAAAATATGTTGGTAATTAATATTTATGGTTGTATGGTGATTTCTATGAAATTGTATTTGTAGTTGATTTTATGAATTGGTTATTAAAAATAATATGAATATTCAAGGATTTTTTTAAATGGATTTCTAAAGGGATTACTTGATTAAATGGGTAAATGGTTATTCTTCTGAAAATAAACATTGAATTAAATTTTTTGGAGTTAAAAATAAGAATATGGTCTTCTAAATATAAACGCATGGTTTTTATTGACCTTATCTATGATAAGAGAGACCTCTTAAATGGGATTCTTATAGGGGTTTATCATCTATTTTATTTTATTTATTTCAGATAAAATCATGTTAATAAATAAGGTTTACCATATATAATTTTTTGTTTTACACTATAAGCTTTACATCATGTTCAGATAGATTTGAAATGGCGTGGTTTCTACCCATTATGTTTGGAAACAAAATAAATTTTTTATTCAAAATGTTTTCACCTTACACGCAGGTAAATAGATATATAATGGACTTCTCAATTCTAAGGGAGGTTTCAAGTGTTTTAGAGTGTTCAAATTATTTTTTATTAGAATAGGTTTCCTATGATTGAAGTTGAAGTGTGTTTTCCTTATCTAAAATGGATGTTGATAAATTGATTTTTCATATTCAATTTCTCAACTTGTTACCTTAAATATGAGGGGTAAGGAAAAATTTAGTCATGGTCATATGTGTGTGGGTATGCATAAGACTTATCTTATTATTTATAACATTATTTATTTTTATTAAGCCATGTACATAATGTTATAATTATTTTGATCTATTATGTATCATCAGGAATGGTTTGAGAGACTCCAATAAAAATATCTAATTTAAAACACATTTATCTTTGATAGATATAGGATTCCAAGATAGTGGATGAATTTAAAAATTTTATTATAATCTCTCCTAACCATATATCTGGTATGGATTTTATTAAGGATGAGTATACACTTTTGGATATACCTATGAAGGTTTTGACTAATAGATTTGGTAGATAGCTTATAGTTATTTATGTCATTGCCGTGGCGGATTCAATAGTAGGTTATCTTTCAGGATTAAGTCCATGATTTAATTTAATTTTTGTTATGCATTTTTTATGTGACTTTGTAACTAATTATCTATTTAAATATAAATTTATATTCTCATATGGTGTCGATGAAGTAAATAATGAATTTCCTATAAAATTTGGTTACTTTATTTTATATATTTAGATAACAGGAAAAACATTTAATGAAATTTTTTCTTCCATGTTTCAATATTTCTAATATATGAATATTTAATCGAAAAAATGATTTTAAAATTAGATATTTGTTAGTTTGTATTGGTTTTAATTAATAAAAACTCCAATGATTCAATAAATTCTTTAATATAATTTTTAATACATTAATATAAATTTAGGTGACTATAAGTGTATTAGTATCCATATATTAGGATTAGGTATATCCAGGGATATGAAATTAATAAATATGAGTTTTAGTAATAGTAAATTTATATAACATCTTGCATTACTTGTTAGGGGTGGAATTAGAATTTTTTGGATCTCAATGATGTAAAATCCGTGCTAACAGAATTTTTTGGAATATTTATTAATTGAAATTATCTGTGGTGTTTTTAGGGAAATTGCAAAGAGGTTTGCATATTTTTGGATATTTGAAATACACATAATATTGATAACTCTACATTTTTATGAAAGAGTGTTTCATCATTGTGTTATAGTTCAAATATATTTTTTGGTATCCCTAAAATACACGATAAAAAAATAGGAATAGAGGGTAATATAGAGTTTGACATCACTTTTGTCATCAATCACAATTTTATCCATTCATTTCATGAAATTACAAGATCATTAAACTTGTATCAAAATCCAATGATTACATTACCATATATGTTTCTAAGAAAGAAATTTTTACAAAAAATTCGAAATCCGTTTCAAAATTAAATAGAAATAATGAACAATAATTTCTTAGTGTATTTTACCATTCAATAATAATAAAATTTATTCTCCTATATATTTATTAGTTGTGATTAGATTAGTGTATTTTTTATGTGATTATGTTTAGTAATAAATATATTTTATTAATATTTTTAATAAGATAATTTATAACTATACATGAAATAATGATTGTAATGGCATTGATTTATGATGTGAAGTGTATCAGAAAATTTAAATGTGAATAAATGTAACGCCCCGACCCTAGTTACCCAGAGTCAGTGCATTATTACATAACATTGGCATGATCACAAGAAAGATCAAATCTCGAAAGACCGATTGGTTTAGTAGCCTTGGAAACACTAGATATATTCATAAGTTTTACATTACATCATAAAATAAAAAACTACTACAACAACATAATGTCTCCACAGTCCACACTATTATCCCCTCATAATATCCCTGAAGGTCATTCATAACTTACTTCTTCACATCCTGGGAAAAATAAAACATAGAAAAGGGGTGAGCTTAAATGCCCAGTAAGGATAACAATATAGCGGAACATTCAAAATAAGCATAAACATTTAAGGCAATGCATTACTAAAACAAAAGCCTTTTAAACTTGAAATTCAACATAGTATGGAAAAAGTAAAATGAAATAATTCCATTTACTTGTTCACATGGATATTATACTAATCGAATAATCACATGAAATATCAATAACCACTTTCATAATGTTGGAATGCATAATGCTGAACTTTAATTTCTTTGTCAAGGCCTCGTCCCAAGACCTTGGGGCTAACTGTAACCGGAACCCAACCTTGAGTGCCTCTAATAACCGGACACCAACCCGGAGTGCCTCTAATAACCGGAGACCAAACCGAAGGGCTTAATTTTACCAGTCCCTAACCTGGAGGGCTTACTTTTACCAGTCCCCAACCTGGAGGGCTTACTTTAACCAGTCCCCAACCTGGAACATACTTGTCCAACACATTCATATGAAGTAAAGGTTGAAATATAACATAAACATTCTTATTGGAACTAGCATACGAAATGTCAATACTTTACTCATAAACCATGAATGCTATATAAATGACACATCCACAGTCAAACATATCACAAAACTTCATTACAACATGGAAGTTTTACATCATAATAAATCAACTTCAAATAATCTTAAAATCCATCAAAGGATGTTGACATAGATGAAAATGTTTTTTTTAAAATTATTGAGAGAAATATCCCTTTTTCATGAAAACATTTTAATGTTACACAATTTAGAAAGTAAGGCATTTAAATAAATTTTTGAATCAAAGTGTCCCATACCACTTTGAAACTTTTGAATGGAATTAACACTTTTAAAACATTCATTTTCATATAAATAAATCCTTACAAACCATTTTGAAAACGTGGACATAAATGAGGATGATTTAGAAGAATAAATATTTAAAACATTTAAAATAATGTTTTAGTAAAAGTTCCCTTAGAAATAATCCCTTTGAAAACTCTTTTATGAAATATGGACATGGATAGTAAATATGTCCCTGTAGATACTTATGTAAAGACAACCTCGGATATTAAAGAGATTGTGAAGTAAACCCTTATCAATTTGGTAACTTATGAAACATACAACCCATGAAAGAGGTATCATACAATGAAAATGTAAATACACATAAGGTAAAGTGTATTACACAAAGAATACAATTATGGGCAGTACATACACCACACAAAAGATAATAGTGGAAATATGGCATGAATCTCACGGAAATAAAGAGTGAGATGAAAACCCCTTACCACGTTAATCAACTGAGTCGTATGGCCAAAAGTTAATAACCACCAAATGATTTACAAAATAACATGAATATAAAGAGAATCATGATAATATATATCAAATGGCAGTACACAATAAACCACTTTCAATAATTTAGTGGCGAACAATGGAAATCTCACGGAATTGAATGTGAGATAAGAAAATCCCTTACCTTGTACTTTTCCTTGGTTGGGGTTGGTTAACCTCCTTTTCTTCGGTTTCTTCCTTTTGATTTGATCAAAAGGGCTCCTTAGGTTGGCTTTCTGATCAAAATAAGGCCTCTAGGTTGTAGTGAGGGAAGTTGGGAGAGTATTTGGGCAGATTTTGGCCGAACCAAAAGGCTTTGAAGGTGTGAAGAAATGAGAAGGAGGAGTGCCCTTTTATAAGAGGGGTGAAGGGCACCTTTGGAAAAGCTAGAAATATTAATTTATAATAAATTCATATTCGGTTTCTAATGGCTCCAAAGTTGACTATTCAAAGGTTAAGGTGGGGATGGGTCGAAAAAAACCCATCCAATAGAATTTAGACAGGTTTGGGTACTTATATTATCCTTATCTTTAAGTATTAACTCTAAGTTAATTAGTTTCACTTTTACAATGTCTCTTTGTATTTTTATATAATATTGTTAATAAACTTACTACATACATCCAAGCGACCCCCAAGTGGTCCATTAATGATGAACCTATCATGATATAAGTATCTTGGCCGATCCTTAGATTTTTAGGAATTTAATATCAATTAATAATATAATATTTGTTTTAAGAACTCTTTTATGTCAATTTTGACACTATTCAATAGTTGATTTTTGTGAAACTAATAACAGATTGATTACTACGAAAAAAGTCAATTAAATCAATAATAATATATCATATTATCCTATAAAATTAGTTTAATTCATTAAAAGTTTCATATTATATTTATTTGGGTATTTATAATATCAATTATTTTAATTTTTCACTATTATAGTAATTACTGCATCATCATTGTGTCATAAATAAAATAAATTATTTAATGTCTAAAAATTATAAATAAAATATCATTATGTAGGAAATCTTTTTATCTTTCTAATGAATATTTATAATATAAAATCCAACATATATAACCCTATGTAACAATTGTTTTTCTAAAAGATATATGCTTGTGTCATTTTTGTATTCATTAAAATAAAGTGTCATTATCACTTACAAGTGGATCCATGGGGTCCACAAATCGACCCAAAGATGCCCATGGTCGACCATGTATCATCCAATAGGGTTAAGACACGTTTTAGGGTAATTTAGTATTATTATAATATTATTTTTTAACCCTTATTTACCGGATTTACCCTTAACCATGGTAAATAAAATATTTACCGCAGTAATTATTCAAAATGTCTAAAAATAAAAGTTACCTATTTACACAATTTGAACATCCTGATTACAAATATGGAATACATTTTCCTAAATTCAAAACACATAAGTGGAAGAAATTAATTTAAAATTAATTCCCGCTGTCAAAACAAAAAGCGTGTTTTTAAGAGATAATAACTATCAAAAGATTGACACTTGTTTATGTTCGGTTTAATTGTAAAATTATGTCCAATGACCAACATTATATTAAATGGTAAAAATATATTCTAAATATACTTTAAAACCACTCAAATTCATAATTTATCACTATTAATTATTTTGATTAAAAAAGTTGTTTTTAATTAAAATTTAGTAATTTTCACTATTCATCAAAATATGAAAGTTATCCGAAAAGTACCAAAATTTCACCTTAGGCTAAATTCGATATTCCGAATCCAGAAATGAAGTCCATTTTAAAATATAAAATATATATAATTTCGAAAAGTAGGTATTACTATTCATAACGGCTAGTTTGATTGGTTATGGTGTGTGTTAAAACTCAAGGTTGCGTACAACACACGCTACTGTATTATTCAAAGAAAGCGTACCGTGGAAGCTTGGGATGTTTCATTTTAAATTTTTGATGTCCCCATTTAGTCAAAAGTTTAAAATATTGTATTTAAAAAGGGTTCACTATTAAAAGTTGATAAAAGTGCAATACTGAAAATGAATTTGTTCTTGCATTATGTCTAAGATACTCATAATATGGAAAAATTATAAGGATTATATAAAGTTTAAAATTTAGTTAATACTATTCATAACCTCTTTTGAATGGCTTTTTGGTAAGTCATGGTGCAATTGAACTCGGTGTTGCGTGTAGTGCAAGTTATTGAATTATTTTGAAGAAATAACACATTATGAATTCTTGGAGTGTTACATTCTCCCCTCCTTCAATAAATTGCGTCCTCGCAATTTGAAATTGTTCTTCAAAAATAAAATGTTGAAAATAGAAAATATATTTGTGGGAAAACCCACATCGGAAATTGGGTTACTAAAATTTAGTCTTAATATGAGGAAAAGAGAAATGAAAGGGTCACCACCAAATTATGATCTCGACTAGGAGAACATTGGTGGTAGTTAGAGACATATAATTGGAGGAAAAACGTAAATATTTATAGGTAGTGATTGAGGTCATCAATAAAAAACAAGTATAAAATTGAGGTCCTTAAATTCATCAATCTATGATGATTTGAAATACCATCGGTTCAACAAAACATAGGGTATTGGGATAACACATTTTTGACGTTTCAAAATATCTTAGTTGAAATCCCACATCGAAAAATGAATTAATGAGGTCTCTATTTAAAATTAAGAGTGGAAAATATGAAGATTTCAGAAAATAACACATACTATGGTTCCATGTAGGAAAATATGGATATGGAAGAGAAATATAACCATCAATTATCTGATGGAGAGTGGTAGAGAACATGCCTATGAAAAGGCCAACAATCCCAAAGCCATAAATTAGTGATGATTTAAGGTACCATTTAGGACAACATTTTTGTTCTAAGTTCCTTTTCTTAATGTTGAGGAATTTATTTATGAGATTGGCTAAGATCATAAGGATATATACATACTTTATAATTAGAGTTTTATCCATTAATAAATTTCTACCACAAACTCATCTTTCACTCTAAAAGATAATAGAACGTAAAAAAAATTCTATTTATACTATTCGTACAGGGTTCCAAGATAAATGAATTTATAATTTATCTACCAGATATTTTAATAAAAACTACATTATTTAATCCAGGACATCTCGTGGGCCAGTGGTCAGTGATACACCCTTGTTGCCCTTCGGTTGTGGGTTCAAGTCTCACGGCCTTGCCCGACGTGATGGGTTGCCGCCCGACCTCCGGGATGTCCTTTTATGGCAATCCAAAATAATCCAAACTAGAACTATCCAAAATACATTAGTCCAAAATTTATAAGGAAGGTAAACATAATAAAGATCCTTTTTCCACGTAATAACATGTGAACACCTTTATGATTTATTCTTTTAAAACACGACAACATCCTGAATTACCATAAAACCTTATTGATTACATTCATGATCCCTTATTCCTTAAAGAATAATAGATATAATCCTTCAATCCAAAAATGTTTTAAACCCCAACAATGATGGAATATACAAATCATTAATCAGCTTCAAGGTAGTCAAGAATATCCAATATAATTTATCCAAATCAATCATGTATTATTCCAAAATCACTACCTCGGTATCCGAACTATATTATGGTTTATCATTATCTCAACCATATATTTTCCAAAAATTTATCCTGCTATTGAGTCACTTTTCTTTGTTCCACACAATCTCAAGTCCTTAATGAAACAGTACTGCAGTACAATCCTTATATACTCCATAATTATTATAGAAAGTACATTGTTGATACAACACTCAAATGACATAATCAACATAAGAACTCTAATCATTCCTCTTCATCTGTGGTAGTATCATAACTTGATTATTATCCAATAGAATCATTTGCGGCATAGTCTGATGACTGGGACATAGGTTCTTGTAGTGTCCAAATTCCTTGGAAATGAAGCATTGTACATTTGAAACCATTTTCTTACCCTTGAAGTCACGTACTTTGTGCCCTTTTCCTCCACACTTATAACAAACTCCCATTCCTTTCAGGAAAGTTCCAGGGTGTTTCTTCCCACAGTTATCACATATGGGAAAATTCATCTTTTTCCTCTTCCCTTTATCCATATTTCTCTCTTCCATCCTTTTCTTCTCTTACTTCCCTTCAAATCCATAAGACTCAGTAAACTCTTTACTTATCTTATCAACACATGATATTATTTCTTCATATGATGATAATACATGCGAGACTATTTCTCTTATAAATTCTGGATTAAGACCATGAAATATATGATCCTTCTTTCTCTTTGTATCATGTGCATTACTGGAGTTCTCATTCCTTCTACTAGGTGCCATTTCTAAACAATGGCATACACTAGATTAGTTTATGAATAACAATACCTAATCCCAAACTTGTAAAACACATAACATAAATTAAATAGTTTATGGATATAATCCATAATCATAAAAATGTATCCTTTGAGGATGTATATACCCATAAAACCTTCATAATGGTTTGTAAAGAAAATGAGAATTATCCTAAGCATATCCCCCGGGAGTGTCGTAACCAAGAGTGCAGCAAGGCCCGTTGTCGTGCACCAGTTCCCGTTCGAGTCTAGCTCAAAGCGGTGTTTTCGGGTTTTACCCCTAGGTACATCTGTGCCAGAGCCGCCTCTACCTGCTCGTATCCAGACAGGGATGTATTACTCGGAAAACTCACAAAATCTCTAAAATACCAAAATTCTAGGAAGTTATTCTATACTAATCCTCAAAGTTCATTTTTGGTCTACGTGCTCTAATCAGAGTTTATCTAAATCTAGCTTCCAAGGTTTGTACTAAACTTTCTCTGATACCAACTGTAACGCCCGGACCCTAGTTACCCAGAGTCGGTGCATTATTACATAACATTGGCATGATCACAAGAAAGATCAAATCTCGAAAGACCGATTGGTTTAATAGCCTTGGAAACACTAGATATATTCATAAGTTTTACATTACATCATAAAATGAAAAACTACTACAACAACATAATGTCTCCACAGTCCACACTATTATCCCCTCATAATATCCCTGAAGGTCATTCATAACTTACTTCTTCATATCCTGGGAAAAATAAAACATAGAAAAGGGGTGAGCTTAAATGCCCAGTAAGGATAACAATATAGCGGAACATTCAAAATAAGCATAAACATTTAAGGCAATGCATTACTAAAACAAAAGCCTTTTAAACTTGAAATTCAACATAGTATGGAAAAAGTAAAATGAAATAATGCCATTTACTTGTTCACATGGATATTCTACTAATCGAATAATCACATGAAATATCAATAACCACTTTCATAATGTTGGAATGCATAATGCTGAACTTTAATTTCTTTGTCAAGGCCTCGTCCCAAGACCTTGGGGCTAACTGTAACCGGAACCCAACCCGGAGTGCCTCTAATAACCGGACACCAACCCAGAGTGCCTCTAATAACCGGAAACCAACCCGGAGTGCCTCTAATAACCGGAGACCAAACCGGAGGGCTTACTTTTACCAGTCCCTAACCTGGAGGGCTTACTTTTACCAGTCCCCAACCTGGAGGGATTACTTTAACCAGTCCCCAACCTGGAACATACTTGTCCAACACATTCATATGAAGTAAAGGTTGAAATATAACATAAACATTCTTATTGGAACTAGCATACGAAATGTCAATACTTTACTCATAAACCATGAATGCTATAAAAATGACACATCTACAGTCAAACATATCACAAAACTTCATTACAATATGGAAGTTTTATATCATAATAAATCAACTTCAAATAATCTTAAAATCCATCAAATGATGTTGACATAGATGAAAATGTTTTTTTAAAATTATTGAGAGAAATATCCCTTTTTCATGAAAACATTTTAATGTTACACAATTTAGAAAGTAAGGCATTTAAATACATTTTTGAATCAAAGTGTCCCATACCACTATGAAACTTTTGAATGGAATTAACACTTTTAAAACATTCATTTTCATATAAATAAATCCTTACAAACCATTTTGAAAACGTGGACATAAATGAGGATGATTTAGAAGAATAAATATTTAAAACATTTAAAATGATGTTTTAGTAAAAGTTCCCTTAGAAATAATCCCTTTGAAAACTCTTTTATGAAATATGGACATGGATAGTAAATATGTCCCTGTAGATACTTACGTAAAGACAACCTCGGATATTAAAGAGATTGTGAAGTAAACCCTTATCAATTTGGTAACTTATGAAACATACAACCCATGAAAGAGGTATCATACAATGAAAATGTAAATACACATAAGGTAAAGTGTATTACACAAAGAATACAATTATGGGCAGTACATACACCACACAAAAGATAATAGTGGAAATATGGCATGAATCTCACAGAAATAAAGGGTGAGATGAAAACCCCTTACCACGTTAATCAACTGAGTCGTATGGCCAAAAGTTAATAACCACCAAATGATTTACAGAATAACATGAATATAAAGAGAATCATGATAATATATATCAAATGGCAGTACACAATACACCACTTTCAATAATTTAGTGGCGAACAATGAAAATCTCACGGAATTGAATGTGAGATAAGAAAATCCCTTACCTTGTACTTTTCCTTGGTTGGGGTAGGTTAACCTCCTCTTCTTCGGTTTCTTCCTTTTGATTTGATCAAAAGGGCTCCTTAGGTTGGCTTTATGATCAAACTAAGGCCTCTAGGTTGTAGTGAGGGAAGTTGGGAGAGTATTTGGGCAGAGTTTGGCCGAACCAAAAGGCTTTGAAGGTGTGAAGAAATGATAAGGAGGAGTGCCCTTTTATAAGAGGGGTGAGGGGCACCTTTGGAAAAGCTAGAAATATTAATTTATAATAAATTCATATTCGGTTTCTAATGGCTCCAAAGTTGACTATTAAAAGGTTAAGGTGGGGATGGGTTGAAAAAAACTCATCCAATAGAATTTAGACAGGTTTGGGTACTTATATTAACCTTATCTTTAAGTATTAACTCTAAGTTAATTAGTTTCACTTTTACAATGTATCTTTATATTTTTATATAATATGGTTAATAAACTTACTACATACATCCAAGATACCCCCAAGTGGTCCATTAATGATGAACCTATCATGATATAAGTCTCTTGGCCGATACTTAGATTTTTAGGAATTTAATATCAATTAATAATATAATATTTGTTTTAAGAACTCTTTTATTTCAATTTTGACACTATTCAATAGTTGATTTTTGTGAAACTAATAACAGATTGATTACTTCGAACAGAGTCAATTAAATCAATCATAATATATCATATTATCCTATAAAATTAGTTTAATTCATTAAAAGTTTCATATTATATTTATTTGGGTATTTATATTATCAATTATTTTAATTTTTCACTATTATAGTAATTACTGCATCATCATTGTGTCATAAATAAAATAAATTATTTAATGTCTAAAAATTATAAATAAAATATCATTATGTAGGAAATATTTTTATCTTTCTAATGAATATTTATAATCTAAAATCCAACATATATAACCATATGTAACAATTGTTTTTCTAAAAGATATATGCTTGTGTCATTTTTGTATTCATTAAAATAAAGTGTCATTATCACTTACAAGTGGATCCATGGGGTCCCAAAATCGACCCAAAGATGCCCATGGTCGACCATTTATCATCCAATAGGGTTAAGACACGTTTTAGGGTAATTTAGTATTATTATAATATTATTTTTTAACCCTTATTTACCGGATTTACCCTTAACCATGGTAAATAAAATATTTACCGCAGTAATTATTCAAAATGTCTAAAAATAAAAGTTACCTATTTACACAATTTGAACATCCTGATTCCAAATATGGAATCAATTTTCCTAAATTCAAAACACAGAAGTGGAAGAAATTAATTTAAAATTAATTCCCGCTGTCAAAACAAAAAGCGTGTTTTTAAGAGATAATAACTATCAAAAGATTGACACTTGTTTATGTTCGGTTTAATTGTAAAATTATGTCCAATGACCAACATTATATTAAATGGTAAAAATATATTCTAAATATACTTTAAAACCACTCAAATTCATAATTTATCAATATTAATTATTTTGATTAAAAAAGTTGTTTTTAATTAAAATTTAGTAATTTTCACTATTCATCAAAATATGAAAGTTATCCGAAAAGTACCAAAATTTCACCTTAGGCTAAATTCGATATTCCGAATCCAGAAATGAAGTCCATTTTAAAATATAAAATATATATAATTTTGAAAATTAGGTATTACTATTCATAATGGCTAGTTTGATTGGTTATGGTGTGTGTTAAAACTCAAGGTTGCGTACAACACACGCTACTGTATTATTCAAAGAAAGCGCACCGTGGAAGCTTGGGATGTTTCATTTTAAATTTTTGATGTCCCCATTTAGTCAAAAGTTTAAAATATTGTATTTAAAAAGGGTTCACTATTAAAAGTTGATAAAAGTGCAATACTGAAAATGAATTTGTTCTTGCATTATGTCTGAGATACTCATAATATGGAAAAATTATAAGGATTATATAAAGTTTAAAATTTAGTTAATACTATTCATAACCTCTTTTGAATGGCTTTTTGGTAAGTCATGGTGCAATTGAACTCGGTGTTGCGTGTAGTGCAAGTTATTGAATTATTTTGAAGAAATAACACATTATGAATTCTTGGGGTGTTACAATAAATGAGAGAGGTAACATTTATGATTATTGTGGCTACATATCATTGGTAAAATCCCACAATTAAAGGAAATAAGTATCAATGGTTTACAAATACATTTCACTTCTCAAATGTCTCGTATGATTTCAATTACTCGACTTTTTTTTTCTAAATATTCAAATTAATCATACATGACATTTGTTCATGAACAAATGATGGTAACCAAAACGTTCCTTCTCCATTAATTCTCCAATAATATTTTCAATCAAACACCACATGTCCCACCACATAAAAAGTAATTAAATGAATAAAAATAAACTACTCCATCTCTTTGTACTCCCACCTTGAAAGGTTATAGAGACTATCGTTGAATTGCCACTGTTTTTTCCGCACAACAATACATCGGGAACCTGAAAAAATATCCATTTATTTACCAAAGGTTTTTTTGTTTCATGTAACCCTTCTATAAAATGATAAAATTCCATGAATCATCATTCATAACATTAAAATGTTGGTTTCAAACTATGGGAATAATGGATATTTGTGACAGGATATTTGCGACAGGCGGATGACCCCGTCGTTAATAGCCATTATTTGTGATGCGGAATTAATGCCCGTCACAAACGGCATGGTGCCAACTATATGTCAAAACGTGGGTAAGGTTATTTTTGATGGGTTCCTACTCCCGTAAAAAATAACATGCAGAGGTTTTTATTATTTCTGATGGGATAATTTCCTTGTCATAAATACTTTTTGAGAAGGTACTATTTGCAATGTGGCCCATCGCAAATAACTTTTTAACGGCCCACTATAATTGAAATTCCCTCTAAACATTCTCAAATGATTATAAATATGGAGTTAAATAGTTTTTCAAGTTTTTATTTGAGCTTTCATATGACCATTCTCAATTTGTTTGTGTCTGCTTACAATTTTCTATTGAAGATAAATTAGTCCAAATGAGTTGGAAGAAAATTTAATTTGTCAATGAATATATCAGAGCTATAAATGTTGAACTAAACATGGGGAAAACTAAATGTGCACACTCATTGGGATGACACTCTGGTTTATGGATCATTTGATATAAATACCATTATAAATCATGATAAAGGTCTTAAGTTAGAAATGACAACAGAAATTGATAATACCCATTTTGATTGTCCAAATTTGTTTGAGAGTTTAAATTGATATTCTAAAAGACCATTGTATACTAGTTTTACAAAATATATAACATTTTCATCTGTATTAATGTTATATAATTTGAAGGATGGTAGTGGATGGAATAAACCCATCTTTATAGAAATACATGGTCTCCTGAATAATATGATACATGAAGAAAATGAAATTTCTTGTTTAACATAGTATGTTAAATGAATTCTACGTTTAATGGGAATGATCACTAATATATACATTATTTTCCAAATGATTTCATATTTTATTTCAAGGAATACGAATCTCTCATAAAATTTAATAATTTTTGCACAAATGTATATATTAAAAATTAATAATGTACTTAGAAAGTTTTATGATAATTTCCTATCATTATGAGGTTTATATGACTTTATAGATTCCAGTAAAGCATGAGACAATTGACATGGAATAAATAAAGTGGACATAAATATTGGAAACTACATCATCCAGTAGACTCTCTTGAGTGGGAGAAAAATTATTATGATTATCCTAAATGTATAACTGAGATAAGAAACTTCTATCTTATTTAATCTATAGGTGGAATAAATCCTTTTGGTTTACATTGTATTTATCACAGTACATGGCCGGTTATATTGGTAAACTATACTTGTACACCGATATTATGCATGAAATGAATATATACTATCTTCTCTCTACTAATATCTACATCCAAAAAACTCTGTAATGATATTCAGGAAATTTTGGATCCATTTATCAACGATCTGAAATTGAAATGGAATACATGTGTTATAATTTATGATGAACATAGAATCTAAGAATTCACATTGAGGTCCCTATTGCATCATGGGATGATAAATGAATTTCCTTCTTATGGATTTTTTTCAGGATATAGAATTATGGGAATGTTGGGGTGTCCCATTTGTGAATAATGCACACACTCAGTTTTTTCAAAACATTACATGATGATAAAGTTTTTAGGATATCAGAAATTTTTACCTCGATGATATAAATAAGGATCATATATGACATCATTCGATGGGAATACCGAACAAGGTACATCACGATCTCCACTAATGGGTGATAAATTGTTCGATAAATTAACATATATTGACACTTTTTTAGTAAACCACTTTTGAAAATCCTTATGAAATCATGTTGTAAAAGGATATCAATTTTATTTTAATTATCATACTAGATTTTTTTGTACATAAGAACTTTTCTTGATGTTATGCATTTAAGATTTGCGGTCCTATTACCAACTTTTTGTATTCATATTACATTAATATTTGATAGGTTAAATATTAAATTAAAAATATTATTACACATTTTTTATTGTTATATATGACCATAATGTAATAATTTATTAGACTATTTATCGCATTGATAATGTCATATTATTTCCCCGCTATGATGATAACTGTGATATCCTATGAAAATATTCTTAAAATCTGTATGCGGTAGGATAATATACTATAATTGGACAACTAGTATGTATACCATCAGGTGTGAATACTCATAAGAAGATGATACTTATTCTCATGAAGATCACACCCGGAAATATCTAAGATGGGAGATTATGGGAACAAACCCACCAATAGAAATTCCACATGTTTTGGTGACATCAGATATTCCTATCTATGAGCGTGTGTAATGGTCCTTAGACATTATGATTATCATTAATACTTCTCATGAATCGTGCACTTAGATTTTCATATGAAAACCATCATGCCATATGTTAGCGGGAAGTAAGGTTCATTGGGTGTATCATAAATTACAATTCATTAATGGATAAGTAAATAAATGATTTTTCCCTTCCATATTTATGGAATTTTATATCTTGGAGCATTGATTGAAATAGAACTATCATCCAAAATTCCATGAAAATGGTGTGACAATGAGTTGTTTTTCAAATAGTCAAAGAATGATGTATCAATCATATAGTTTGATGACACCATCATGAAACCTTCTTGATGAGATTATGTGATAAAGGGATTATATTACACGGTGAGTGTTTGTATGTGGTTGTCTTCATTTCGACTTTAAGTTCATTATCTTGGGTGCCTTGACCCGTTGCTATATAGTAATTGTGGACTTTAGGAAAGACCGACCAATTCTAATGAGAATAAATCATAGAGGGTAACACATTAAGTGTTTCTGGTGGTCTCAATTGAATTATATTTGAATTTAATTAGTGATATAAATATTATTTTCAAGACTAAAGAATAATATTATTTAATTTATATTGATTGCATAAATTAAATAAATTTTTATTCACTGCATTTTGAATAATTTTTTTTATTTTTTTTAATTAATATTTAATAAAAATTTATTTACTAGTTTTTCAATAAAATTTTTATTTAAGAGAATAAAATATTTATTCGTCTGTTCAATAAATACAAGAGGAATTAATGCTTCCCAATATCATGTCTAGTGATAAAATAATTATTTTCGATTGGGTAAATATTATTTATCTATTTCTGAATATTTGTGCACCCCAAAAAATAATACCATTATTATTATGTGGAAGGTGATTTCACTAATGGTTATAATCATATTCAGTGGATGTTATACAATTAATTTTTTAACAAAAATCCCAACTCTAAAAATATATGGATAATTCTATTGGGTAATTCATTCGAAACAAATTACATGTTTGGGAATATATAATTATTGTGTACAATGAATTCTTTCTCTAAACCTTCCCCTCTCTCACTATCTAGAACGAGAAACCTATTGGATAATTTCTTCAGTACCAAAGAACGAGATATCATGAACGAACAATGCAAGACATTTGATTCACCGCGCTAGCACATTTAGAACAAGTGGAATTGGTCGGAGACTATTGGAGCATGTGTGGATCACCTCTAGAGGGGTTATACCCATAGATCCTCAAAGTCACAACGAAGGCAATCTAGAAGGGCATTTTTAGACAATAAAAAATCATTAATGATGAATTTTTCACATTCCATGCATTTTTTTCTTCATAAATTAAATTAAATAATTATAATTTTTTTTGTTAAAGACCTTCCTCTTGGTTTCAGGAAAAGATTATTAAAATAAATTTTAACATATCAGCCACCAACGCACCCTCCACTATGCTCGGAACCAACAAGCGGTATCATAGGGTTCACATTTAAATTTATGTTTAATTATTTTATTATTGATCTATGTGCATTTATTATTAGATTTTACTTCATGTTACTCATTATATAATCCAATTTCAATTAACATGTTATAGACATATTAATCATGTTCTTTCAGTGTTTCATTTTCATAAAGGTTTATGTTTAAATAAAGAATGACTAGAGATGCCACCTGGAAGTTCCAAATCATTGGCTGGTAAAAGTAGGATACATGGCGTGCGGTCAGAGCACACGATGTATTTCCATGCATAATGTATCTTGATGTTTCATGTAATTAATGACATGTGGTTCTTCTATTTCACACTGTGCGTAGATCGGGCCAACCTGGAACACTGAAAGTGGATACAATTTGTTTAATTTTTATATACACACCATGTAGTATGGCCGAGTAAACACGCCGAAGCCCTAGACATGTGACTTGGATATATGAAACTGAGGCACATGATGTGTATCTACATGTACAGTCCATGTATTCTCCAATTAATGGAAAAAATTAAAATTACATTAAATTTTAAATAGCATCATTAAAACCATATTTTATTTATTTTCACACAATCGTGTGTATAAAATTTTTTAATGGTTTTAAAGCATTTTAAATTCCCAATTAATTTATTGCAGTTAATCTGTCGTTATTGGTTCTCCCATTTGGTTTCTTTGAATTCCATTAATGATGGGTATCCCCAATAATATATTATTATCATTAATATATAAAAGGAATTATTTAATGAAAGCGAATTTATCTTAAATAAAAAATGAATAAATAATGAAATGAATTATAGTCATTTACATTTATGTATTAGTTTCTTGTGTTAATGTTCATGACCATCACCAAGACCAATGTATGTGTTGAAATTTATTTAATTTAATTTATTTCATGGGTTTTTAATTATTTAATACTAAATTAAAATATTTAAAGTGAGTCATAACTCCCTCTATTATTTTATAGGGTTTGTGTGTCCAATGATATTTATGTAATTACAATTAACTAATACATTGGTTCCACTCACCTGTGTGAGAGTAATAAATATTTTTAATTAATCGGGAATCCCATGGCACGTGGGGATGGTTCAAGACATAACCATAATGAAGCTATCTCAGTGATACAAAGGTGGAAACATGGAATGTTGTCGCTCATTCCAAGTCCATCATAATGAGTTATTACCCCAAGTTCCTAGGTTGATTTAATGTTCTCTAATTACATACACCATTAGATTAGCTCAGGATTGGCTAATTTAATTATTTTATATTTTTTTATAATTCAATAAATTTATATATATTGATGCAATACCTCCATCACATAAATAAATGAATTAATATGAAATGTTAAAATTTAAATAATATTAATTATGCATAAATTTTTTTATCTAAACATCTTTAATTAATTTAGTAAACATCAACTTAATATTAACAAGACAACTAAACCATAAAAAAAGATAAACAATTATGCATAATAAAATAAAATCCCTCAATCTAATATTATGTTAGACTAATCCTTCCATTACATGATTAGGAACAAAACAAAATAGAACTATTTTTTTGACCAACCCTTGTTGGGACACATACTTTTATAAGGGTAATTCTTATGAAGGTTTCGAGTTGACTAAACAATTTTACGTCAAGTAGAGTAGACTTTTATAGAATTGGTGTAATTTGGAGGCATGTGTTATGAAAATACATGTTATGATTTTTAGATTAGGTATTCTACTCAACAGATCAAGGAGCTTCAAGCCCGCAGTTGGAAAAGACTTTCCTACAGAAATCCCATCAAAATAGGTTGACCAACCCTTGTTGTGGTTATGTGAATGTGAATATGGATCCTTTCCAATAGAATTTCTAAGAAAATTGACATTCCACGTTCAATGGTTAGGGATATTAAGACTTGTTAAAGTATTCATATAGTTAATAAAATCAATTATTTTTTATAAAAAAATCTATAATCAAGAAAAGTAATAATAATTTACTCTTTTAATTATAGAATAAAATGAAAAACTAACTATCTCTAAAATAAAATATGAAAAAAAGAAATATCCTCACTAGAAGAAATATATAGGAGTGGTATATATTCCTTTGGGTTATTCTACCCCATGAACTGAAATATTATTCGCTAGAATACTCAATTCTTGATCCTCCAACTCAAGAGGTGAGTGATGGTGAGTTTCTAGTACATGAAAAACATATGGATGATGTGGTCAAAATTCAATGTTCAATTCCTTCATTTATTTCTATTGAACTCATTAAGTCTCATGAAAACATGGATGCATATATAATGCTTGAGTACCTCCGTGGTCTTTACCAGGAGAGAGTTAGACATGAACAATTTGAGATTTACAAGGTGATATTTCTGAGTAAGCATGGAGTGGGTTACCCTACTGGGCCTCACATAGTCAAGAACATTGGATATATTGAGTTCCTAGAGATTATAGGGTATAAAATCCCCAAATAATTAAGCACTAATCTCATTCTGTCATCACTCCCTCATAACTTCACCAGATTTTTTGTAAATTTTAATATGAACAACTTTGAGAAGTCTATGCCATATCTTCTTATCCTACTTCTTTAATTAGATAAATATATGAAGCCTAAAAATACTTCTGTCATTACAGTGATAAAATGGAATGGGAAAGTAAATATCTTTAAGACCAAAGATTATTTACTCCTTTCCAAGAATATTAATATCAAAGGGGAAGCAATGGAACATGATGATGTATGTTTCACATGGGGCAAGAAGGTCCACTAGGATAAAAATTTAACCTAGAAAAATAATCTAGGGGAAGCTTCAAGTGCATTTTTTATTGAGTAAAATTTATCTATTTCTACAAATTGGGTATTAGATATATCTTATGGTTCTCAAAAATTTATTCAAATAATGTATGCAAGTATATTAAAAAAATAAATTTAGGGAAGTTGATCAATGAGTAGAGAACAAATATAAACATGTTGTTGTAGTAATTGAGGACAACAAACTCACATTTTAGACTAGAATGATCTTGGTTTTAAAGTGTTTTTATTACGTTTCTTTAGTTATAAAAATAGTATTTCCATATCCAAAATAGATACATATGGATTCATTTTCAAATTTTAAATAAATGCTGCTTCTTTTATAAAGATATAATTTTTTATGGTAAAGCACATTAAAATAATGTTCTTTACATGTTGTATTACATGAACTAAGTAATGGAAAACAATAAATAAGTTTCTTAACAAGACACATACCACACCCAACCTTAGCATCACTAGCTAGCTCATGTAAATAAAAATCGCAAGACAAAATTACATCAAGTTGTATATTTATATTATTTAAAACTAAAACCACTTGTTGTATGTCTTGCATGTTTACAAGGAAAAATGTCCAAACATCTATTTAGCTGTAAATGTCAATGGGATAAATATATTAATGAATTAGTTCATACCAATGTTTGAGGACTATTTCCTATTGATATAAGTGGTGGGAACACGTACTTCATAACGTTTACTAAGGATTTTAGTAGATATGGATATATTTACTTAGTGAGGTATAAGTCTGATTCTTTTGATAAATTAAAGGAATAAAAGAATGATGTTGAGAACCATCCTTGTAGGAAGATTAATAAACTCCACTTATACCGAGGTGGAAAATATCTTCATCAAGACATCATTGATTACCTGCAGAAGTTTGGGATCTAATCCCAACTCACTCCTCCTTACGCACCTTAGTGTAATGGTGTATGAAGAATGAGGAACCCTACTTTGTTGGACAAGGTGAGATCAATGATGAGTGATAAAAGTCTTCCATTATCCTTTAGTGGATATTAATTACAAACAGTGACACCCATACGAAACCATGTATCAACTAAATTGATAAATGGTATTCGGTATGAATTTAGGAGTGGATGAAAACCCATGTTATCAAATTTACTTATGGGGGGTAGTGAAGTGTTTGTGAAGGCCTATTCAAGTAACACATGTTCATCCCAAGGAACAAATTGTACCTTTATAGGATACCCTAAGGAATCAAAGGGATATTACCTATATGACTATTTAGACACGAGGGTTATAGGGGCAAGACACACCATATTCCTTTATATGGAGAACATATATAAAAGAGATAGCAGGAGTGAGATAAAATTTGACGAAGTTAAGGCACAAGGCACACAAGAGAAGGTATAAGATCAGATTCCACAAATCCCCACAAAAGAATAAACTATTCTGGAGACACAAGAACTATGTAGGAGTATAAGAGAGGTTAGAGAAATAGAACGACATGGCTTTTTAGTTACTGAGGATGGTGATTCATTATTAGTTGATAATAATGACCCTCTAACATAAAAGTAATTAGTAAGTGGAACATATGTTTCCATGCGGCAAGAAGACATGAAATCTAAAATGGATTCTATATACCAAAACCAAGTATTGATTTTGGTAGATCCTCCCTTGGATGAAAAACATATTGGTTGAAAATGGGTATTCAAGATGAAACTAGAAATATAAGGAAAATTTAGAACCTATAAGGTGAGAATAATTTTAAAAGGGTTTAAACAACGTCGAGGTATTGACTACGATGAAACATTTTCACTAGTTGCAATGATAAAATCCATTAAAATTCTACATTACAGTGTGTATTTACATGACTATGAGATTAGGAAAATGGATGTCAAAATATCCTTCCCTAATAAGAACCTTCAGGAAGAGGTCTACATGTCACAACCTGAATGGTTTGTGACTCCAATTGATTCCAAGAATATATGAATGTTGAAAAAAATACATTTATGGATTAATGAAAGAATTCAACTCATGGAACAATCCTTATGATGAAGCCATAATAGAATTTATTTTATAAAAAATGAATGTTATTATTGTATATACTAATGGATTATTGGGAGTTTAGTAATTTTATTACTATCATATGTTGATTATGTATTACTTATTGGAATTGAAATACCAGTCTTACAGTCTATTAAGGAAAGGTTAAATTAATTAATTTATATGAAAGACTTGGGAGAGGAAGAATATGTACTTCATATCAATATCCATAATGATAGATCGAAGAGGTTTTGTGGCCTATGTCAATGTACATACATTAACAAGATACTTGAGAGATTTAGTATGGAACAATCCAAGAGAGGATTGTTTCCAGCATCAAATGACATTCATCATTCCAAGAAAATGTTTACTTAAAACCATGAGTAATGAAATAGAATGGAAAAGATTGTATATGCATCTGTGATTGGTTAAGTCATGTATGATATAATATTTACTTGGAATGATGTCACCTATACTTTAAGTGTGATAGGCCGATATCAAGCCGATCTAGTTGACCGCCATTAGTGGAAGTCAAGACTATCCTTAAGTATATGAGTTATACAAAGGACATGTTCTTGGTTTGTGGAGGATATGGGTAACTAGTATCAAAGGATATGGAGATCCCAGTTTCCAGACAAATCCACATGACCTGAAGTCACACACATGATACATATTCACTTTGAATGGAGGTGTTGTGAGATGGAAGAGCTTAAAGAAGGCAGTGGTCGTTGATTCGAAAGAGGATTCCGAGTATATTGTAGATTCTGAGGCAGTTATATAAGAATTTTGGGAGTAATATTATGTCCAATAGCTAGATGTTAAACCTTGAAATAAATATCACATCACACTCTATTTTTATAATACTATAGTGGTGGCTCCCGCAAAAGAGACAAGGTCACATCAGCAGATGAAGAACATACTTTTTAAGAATCGTCTCTTGTGGGATTTTTCATAGAGAGGTGAAGTTGTAGTGAGAATTATTTCAGTGAACAAAAACATGTTTTACCCCATGACTATTTCCTTGACACATAAAAAACATGATTATCATGTGAGGTCAAGAAGACTAAAATACATAGGTAGTTTTCTCTAGCAAAAGTGGGAGTTGGTTAGAGTTAGTGTCCTAGAACAAATTAATTGAATTTTCATAACATGAATATTTGATGTATTAAATATTAAATTAAACATCTTATTACTTATTTTTCATTGTTCTACATAACCATAATATAATAATGTCCTATAGTATTTTTCTCATTGATAAGGTCATAATAATTCCTCTCTATGATGAGATCCTTGATATACGATGAAAATATTCATAATATAGTTATTTGGTTGGATAACATACTTTGATAGGACACATAGTATATAGAATTCCAGGTGCGAGTACTCATAAGAATACGATACTTCTTCTCATGAATTTTTCACTTCGTAATCTCCATGATGAATGTTTAAAAGAAAAAACACGCCAGTAATAATTCCGTATGTATTTTTGTCATCAGATATTCATATATACGAGCGTGTGTAATGGTTTTTAGACATTAATATTATCATTAATACATGTCATGACTCATGAAATTATATTTTCTAATAAAAAATATCACGTCATATGATTGAGGGTAGTAGGGTATGTTCGGTGTGTCACAAATTACGTGTTACCAATGGATAAGTCAAGAAAGGATTCATCCCATCCATATTTATAGAAGTTGTTATCTTGCCCAAATTATTGAAAAAGAATATTTTCCCTAAATTCAATCTCCATGTTGTGACATTGAGTTTATTTTATATATTCAATTATGATTTGTCAAACATATAGGTTGATGACACCATCATGAAACATGCTTGATGAGATTATGTGAAAAAGGGATTATATTACACAGTGAGTGTTCCTATGTGTTTGTCATCATTGTGACTTTAATATCTTTCTCTTGGGTGTCTCGAACCATTACTAGACAGTAATCTTGGACTTTAGGAAAACACTCATAATGCCAACGAAAATGAATTTTTGATGATCACACACTAAGTTTTTCTATTGGTCTCAATTAAACCCTATTTGAATTTCATTAATGGAATAAATATTATTCTCAAGACTGATGAATAATTTTATTTAAGTTGTATTAATCTCAAAAATTAAATAAATATTTATTCATCATATTGTGAATAAAATATATTTATTTATTTTATTTAATATTTAATAAATATTTAATTAATTTTTTTGAATAAAATATTTTTTTATAAAAATAAAATAATTATTTGGGTGTTCAATAAATAAATTAGGAGATCGAGCTGACCAAGACTGTGTATGGTAGTAAAATATTTATTTAAAGATGGTAAATATTATATATCCATTTTGAACAATTTGGTGCACCATAAAATAATTATAATGTTATCATTATTTTGTTGCATGTGATTTCATTAATGTTAACAATTATATTTAATGGTTGTTATGAAATTCAAATTTGTAACTAAAATCCTAGCTATATAAATAGATGTCTACATCTATTGTATAATTCATTCGAATCCAATTCCAAGTTTAGGAATAGATAATTATTACACACAATGAATTATCTCTCGAATCCTCCTCTTATCTCCCTCTCAAGATAAAGAAACCCAAGAGATAATTTCTTCATGACTGAAGAAAGATCGATCAAGAATGAACAATGAAAGACATTCAATTCTCCATGCTAGCACCTGGATATTGAGTGGCATTGCTCAAAGTCCATTGGAGAACATGGGGATAACCACTAGAGGTATTCTACCCTTGGATCCTCACTAGCACAATGAAGGAAATCTAGAAGATCCTTTTCAAACAATCGACAATCATAAATGAAGAATGTTCCTAAGACCGGGTATTTATTTCTTCCGAAATTAATTAAATTAATTAAACATTTGATGTGAAAGATCCACACTCTTAGTTTTGGACAACTATTATTAAAAAAATATATCACCCACCAACACACGCTTCTTCTTTTATTGGAACCAACAATTCATTTATAAAAAATGTAATTGATAGTGTTGTTAGCTAGTTATTAAATGTTCATGTGAAAAAAAGATGGAATCAAGGGTGGATTAGACATGATTGACATGGGTATATGGTATGATTTGGCATCAGAGAAGCATAAAAGGGGTAATTTCTTTCACCAGAATCATAAACTATAACCAGATAATAAAAATTAAAATCCTTAATTTTCCTTAACTGTGTTCAAGTTCCATAGGTCTATTCATCAAATCCAAACAATGTTATTCCAATTAGTAATATCAAGTTATAGGGACTAAAATCACATGATTATCATGTTTGGATTTAACATTTCATGTTCGACACATTATGTTTCATTCTTTTTAAAAGTGTATGAAATAAATTAACCAGACTCTACTTATTTTTCAAATTCATGTGCCGTAATGTTATAGACCCAATAAAGTTTCTAATCACGAATAAGGAGGTTGTAGTCATATTATATGGATTAGAGATTTTCTTCCCACCATTAATCATTTATATAATAGTCCACCTGATGGTTCAATTTCTTATAGAGGTTTAACTATTTGGTTCTATCAATTACAGATGTATATACCACATTGAATGGTATATGAATATTTTGAAAGGGTACATCATGAATAGAAGTCATCTCGAATGTTCTATTTCAGAAAGATATATTATTTAATAATTTTCTGAATTCTATAATGATTACCTATCATATGATGAATGCATCAGTCTCCCGAAGTCTCATCACAAAGAATTACTTATGGGTGATGGGATTTCTAGAAGTGTTATTATTAAAATTCATATCATATAGTTGGATAAATATCACCATTGAATATTAAAAAATATATGTTGATCCATACATATAATCTCACAAAGCTATTCTAAGACAATTGAATCCATCTTGATCTGAAAGATGAATACCAAATACCCAGAATCAATAGTTTATTGAATGATTTTAAGATCATATTTATTAGTAGTTATCTAAATACCTGAACACAATTATTGAATGAATACAATGGCTATCCAAGGTACTAAATGAAATTTTTTTATATTACAATGTATTGGTAATTAAAGGTTATAATTTCTATACAAAAGAACAAATTAACTGAAAAATGATTAAAAATAGTGGAGTTGTGATTGTGGAGAAGCGATCCATATATATTTCTAAATGATAGAAACAAAATTTATATTGATATGTCATATTTAATCATTATCAAACAGATATATGAGTTGGATTATACAATATTTAAAAGTCTGATTTTTTGTTGCAAATGGGTTAACAATAGGAGTGTAATGAAATTTAATGAAATGAGATTTTAGAAGGAAAATTTTAGTGTGTATGGATATAAGGATGATACATTAATAATGGTATCACAATTTGTGAAGGTATTTCATGTCTCAGACCTAGAAAACAAGAATTGGTCAATTGTTCTGCTAGAGTCTAAAACAACTATTGGGTCATATGAAAATTAAATCAGGGATTTTCCTTCCATTCATAGATATGAATAATTTCATGAAGGTCCCAAAATAGAAAATATCTAATATATTATAGGGGACCACAAAGGGGGGATTTTGATTCTCTATAGGGGATATAAATCCCTTAACCTTTAAAGAAAACAATGAGAGTTCAATTAATAGGTTAATTTTTTTAATATGCTTTACATTTCCTCATAATTTTATGTTTTCTATATTATATTAACATAATATAAATTTTATGTTTGTCTACTCTTGTAGACAATGACTTCTATACATTTTGATGCTACTAATATCGGGGAATAACATACAACTAATACCGAAACAATAGAATTATTATGGGATGAACAACATGTTGATGAGAAAATAAAGAATGACATGGCATTACTGTGTTGTCTAAAATTATCAAGCCAAGAAGAAATGGTATAAATTTTTTGGTTGTATAGAATCAACCCAACAATAATGGTGACACCAAAAACTTAATATTAATTAGTCACGATGGGGTCACAATGAGAATGAATATTTCAATTGATACAGATTCCTGGCATCTTTTCCATCCTATATCGAGGGAAATAATTTGGTATTTTTAAGTTAATATTATAATATTTATTTTCTATTATATTGGAAAATTATAAAATTAAATATTTATTTAATTTTCATTATCCCTTTTAGAATTTGATTATTTTAGTAGATTTCTGTAATAAATAACTCTTAATAGAAACTATAAAATCCCATAGTGGCTTCCAAACACTTCTTACCAAGATTCATCTTAGGGATTCTAGGGGGGGTGTAACGCCCCACCCTCTAGTTATATATGAACACATTATAACGTAGGAAATATAGAATTCTATCATTATTCATTTTGATTATAAATCATTTTCATTTTATTTTGGTCAATAATATATTATTTGAAATTATTTGTTTTTATCTAATTTGATTCCAAATTGTTTCTTTATGAAATAGAAAAGGGGTGATGAAAATAAACAACATGAATCAAAACCAATGTACCCCTTTGTCAAAGCAAGGATGGGGTACACTTCACTAGAGAAGAAAATAGTATGTATTTTAAATCTATAATATCATTTTTATTTGATATGAAATAACACATGTTCCTTTGTTTATAAAAATATTGATGAATCAAAATTTTAAGCCAATTCCATCCCAAATCATGCTCTATAGAAGGAGGCCCACGTAAATAAAGAGTGTAAACTAGTTAATGAAAACAAACAAGTTGTATGGGAAACATGTTTATGTATGACATAACAGTAATTAATTTTGATTTATAATAGTATTATATAAAAATATTTATTTTTGTTTATATGTTTTTTATATGGTTTAGAAACAAGATTCAAAAGTGACCAGACCTGAAGAGAAACTACATTAAGTAGCTTTAATGTCGTCTGAACAATATGGTCATGTTAGAGGTATATGTTTTTGAGTTTCACCTTGAACATATTTTACAAATCCAAAGAGGTAAGAAGATACATAACAGATGATGAAATGATTTTAGGTCCAAATAGATTATTTATAAAATATTATCATCCAGTCTCTTTTGGGAGACCAATTTCTGTTAATGGGTCAAATAGAAATTATAGTGGAATGAAGATCAGCACATGAAGATCAAAATGACGCCACTATCTTTATGGATTTTCATTCTCGTAAACTGTATTCCTTACCAAAGGTATTCCATTTTTTATTACTCGTTATTTTTAGTGGTAATCATACAACATCTAATAACTTTATATTACTAAAATTGTTAGGGTGAAGTTGTATGTGATTCTTATCTATCGACACCCATGAAATACCTTGTTGAGTGAGGTAGGGTGTATAATATCCTAGGAGACATGTTAAAATACAAATAACTCCAAACAATATCACTTGAGAGTGGGGATCCATGTAAATTCATATATGAGCATTGATTATCCTATTACTTTTGATGAACCATATCTTACAACAGTCATTGATTCTATTGGAATTGTCCAAGAATTGTTGATTAATCTTATATAGATACATGAGGTATGTCTTTAACAAATTTTTTAAAATAAGAAATCTATAAAACTAGATAAATGATTATATAAAGTAATGTATAGTATAAAATATTGATAAAATAATGGGGAAATGAATGTTAAGATCAATAAAATCCAATGATTCGACCATGAAAGTCAATGGACGGTCCAAGAGTATATTCTCCCTGTAAGTTCCACTGTAGCATATATTAATATTATGAATTCATGAAGACAAGAAATTAAAATATGGATATGCGTACTATATTCAATATGATGAATAAATATTTCATACTTTCATTCGATACATAGTTGGTATCTAGAGTATAAATGAGATTATAAAGTTTGAATGGATGAGGGTTTCAGTTGTGAATACATACATGAGGTACATTTTCATAATTCTTCTATCCAAAAACAATTTAGTCTATTAATTAAAGTCAATACCTATTCATATTTTCTGAATAAATTTATATTACCATTAAATTGTGAGAAAACCCTACGATGAATGATTTGTATTCATTAATCTATAATTTGTTTCTATGGATGAAATCACTTTAGGGTTGGAAGAAATTGATAAGAAAAAAAGATGACATAACCATGGAACTAGAGAATAAAATAACATACAACAGACTTCTTTTGGTTCCTGTAATTGAGGGGTATAATTATGCAATCTAATCATATAAAATATATTTTTATTTTTTTATTAATTATTATATATTTTTAAGAATAACTAGATGCTAATCACAATCAATATGGACACCCTAAAATTATATTTTTTGGATCCAATGCACGATTTTACATTAAACCGACCACACAAGATGTGCATTGTCAATTTGTAATGTGTCGTAATAAATATTTTACAGAAAAAAATAAAATTATATGTTTTTTATTCTGGTTTTAATAAGATTTTTTTATGAAACAGTGATCTTTAAATATATTCTAAATCATGGTACAAGGTCGGCGAATAAACATAATAATCCTATGTATTTATTCAAATGGAAACAGATTAAGTTATATATATAAATATTTTACTATAAAAACATATTTCAAAATAATTTCATCTTTCTGGTCAAGGATTCTATAGTTTCAAAAGCAAGATGAAAACAAGGATTGTGGACATTATGTTTGAAAATTTATGAAATATATCATGTACCATAATAATACTAGCATCCACAAATAAGTATTTTCTAATGGTTATTAAAATTTCATTAAAAATATTTCTTAATTATTTGTTTGTCTATATTATATCTATACTACTAAGATTTCCAAAAATCTACCTACGTAAAATGAGTAAATTTAATTAGAGATTAGCGGGAAAAGTAAATAGGGTAATAATGTTTTATGACATAATATTTAGGTGGTTACCTAATATATTTTTGATATAGTATTGGAAATAACATTAGATATAAACTTGGGATGTAAAGTATCCGTATCATAATGCTTATTTATTATTATGACCTATATCTCAAGAAGAAGTATAATGGTTTAAATATAATTTTTTATAAATGAATGGGAAGAATACATGGTGCCAGAATGTATATAGAATTCATAAAGAGGTGACTTCATACTACTTACATAATTAATTTTCCATTATTTTATCTAATTTTTTTTATTTAATTTCCTTTTCATTTTATATGATATATATTTTTCAAATTTACACATTATTTCACAACACACTTTACAAGTGTAAAACATAGAAAACAAATATATATTGGTTTGATACTTTAGTATAGTTATCCTTAATTCATTTTTGATGAGTATGAAATTTATTCACATCAATCTGACAAATGATGTCATCATTATGACTCAAAGGGCATGTTTTCAATACATAAGTTCCATTTTAGTTTGAAAAACTTATCAAATAGAAAATAATAATAAAACGAGCAAGGATTATTTTCAATATTTCGTATAATTATATATAATTTATTTGTGATATATAGAAATATACCGCACATTAATTTGACACCTGATGTGGTTTTTACGACTCTATGTTTGTGTTTTTAATGTCAAAGTATCGATTTATTTTAAAATGTGTGTCACATAGCCAAAACCCCAAAAGAGAGCTCCAATTGTCTTAAAACCTTACGGAAAAAAAATCCATATTTCATTTTTAATGTTAATAAATTGACCACCCACCAATTCATTACACAATGTGGTCAGTATGACATGATGTATATCTATTTGATATAAAAGTTCCATTTATGTTTAAAATATATGTCACATATCCAAAATTAAGCAAAAAATATTTAATTATTTTAAAATTTTGGAAGATACTAATAATTCATTTTTGAGGTGTAGAAGTTGATCACACATCAATCTAACACTTGAAGTGGCAAGTATGACTCAAAGTGTGTGGTTCCAATATAAAAGTATTATTTCAATTTAGAAGAGATGTCACATTAGATAAACTAAGAGAACGAGCTCAGAATATTTTAAAATTTTTGGAAAATGTTCCATGGTTCATTTTTAATGTGTAGAAACTGCATGCACACCAATCTAACACACTTGTTTTCAATATAATTTTTTTGCGACACATCATATAGTTAAAACTATGAAAATTATATCATATTTTTTTAAACAATATTAAAATGTTATATAAATCATTTTTTACATTTAGAAATCTACCAAATTTAAATTTGAAACTAGATGTGGTTAGTATGACTGAAAGTGAGTGTTTTCAATATGAACGTGTAATTTTAGTTTATAACACATATCAAATATCAAAAACTGAGAAAATTAGGTCAGATTGTTTTCAAAAAATAGGGAAAAAAATCCATAATTTATTTTTAACATGTAGGAATTGTCCGAATGTTAATTGGATGCACAATGTGGCCGGTATGACTCGAACTCCATGTTTTCAATAAAAAAGTGAAATTTTAGTTTTAAAATATTGCCACATCACCAAAACTGAGCAGACGAGATTGGATAATTTTCAAATTTTAGAAAAATGATACATAATTCCTTTTTTTATGTGTAATAAATGACCACACATCAATCTGAAACACAATGTGATCGATATGACTCAAAGTGTTTGTTTTCAATAAAAAAATTCATTTTAGTTCCAATACAATATTTTTTATTATTTGTGATGGAGTATTTGCGATGGAAGGCCATTAAAAGATTAATTTACGACGGGAGTCGATCGCCAATACTATGTCTTAAAAAACAATATCACAATAATTTTGATATCCATCATAGTGCATAATTATTTTTAAAATGGAATTTCCCTTTTCATGAAATATTTCATGCACTAAAACATTCACCATGTCTATTTTTCCATTTTATAATAACTTTAGAAAAAAAGATAAAATCCATGGAATTTGGCATGTCTAACCTAAGATATATATTCTACATATTTTAGGTTAATACTTCCATAACACTCTTAACACTTGTTTTGCCTCGTTGTTTCTCATATGTTTTCCTAAATGACACCATGATAACCATAATTCTTGTTGTGAGGCTCATCATCCCATTTCCATTCACTCATGACCACTTTAATTTTCAATTTAGGTAGGATAAATAAATTATTCAAAATATGACATAAAAAATTGATATTTTCAATAGCCGAGACACATAATACTCAAATCATGCTAGATTTGTAATAATATTGGTCTTGTATGATGTGAATTAAATATTTAAATCAATAACTAAATTCAATATAATTTGAAATACATAAAAAATATATTGTACTACTAGATGTATAACATGGGATGGAGGGAAAAAAATCCAACCAATGATCATAAAGGCCCAAATGGTAATGGGGGGTCAAAAATATGAGATTTGCAGTAGATTAAAACTCATAATAATTAAATAAATCCAAAAAACATCATGCATGAAATTAAAAAATTAAATTTGGTGAATAATAATAAGGTAATTTATATAAGAAAACCAACATGAAAGAACCTAATTTCAAAATCTCCAAAATTTTCAAGTGAAAATGGAGATTTTCTTGTAGCTAAGGTTATAAAATAGGAAAAAGATTCATTATATCAAAACTGTATTTGAATTTAAACAATACCATACCTTTAGTCAAATTATCAGAAGGGTTTTCATTACTATTTATTTTATTTACACACATGATTCCATATTCTATAAGATCTATAATAAGATTTAATCTAATGTTTATGTGTTAGTATTTACCATGGAATACTATATTCTTGGATAAATTTAATGCAGGATGACTATCTCTATAAACATTGATAGTTGAATTATAAAATTCTAGTTCACCATCAAAATTATTAAGACATAAGACCTCCATAATTGCCTCTGTTAAGGTTATATATTCTAATGCTTTGGCTAATAAAGAAACCAAAGACATCATATTTTACTTCCAGGAAATGGGGAAATACATGAAATGAATACTTAAACCATCAATAATTTTCAACAATAAATATTTCTTGTATAGTTTAAATCTACATATCTAACAATTAATTCAGAAGAAACCACATTTTTACCATAGCATAAAGACAAATTATCAGCAAAAAAACAGTGAATCAACCACTTCATAGCATGATAATATGGCTTCCCTAGATGACACGTAAACCCACTAATAATATCATATTACGGAAGAATCATCAAGAAAAGTGTAGATCATACTATACATGATGCAACCTACTATATTATCATATATAATTTAAGACACAAACTAAATATCAATTATATTAATGGGTTCTTGATTTAAATAAAGTTTATTTTGAAGTCCTAAAGGTATACATACATGTTTGAGATATTCAAATAGGTACATATCAAGAATGTTAAGAAAATATTCAGGTTGTGAAATATATAATATTTATTTGGGTTTATCAATAATTATTATAATGAATAGTATTTTATTATCTTCCTCTAAGTCCTTTATTTTAAACATGCCTTTTAAATGGGATTTTATAATCGTAATATGCATTATATTATTATAAATAATAATAATATCATTAATATATAGTATCATATAAACCATTAAAATCTTAATTGACTTAAAATAAACACAATCATCATACATGATCCTAATTAAATGGTTTTCAAGTGTAAAAGATTCAAATTTCACTATAATCCCCTTAATTATTTACTCCATATACTGATTTATTTAAAAGAAAATTTGGCCAGACATTAATTATTTAGTGTAGCCCTAAAGAGGATTCATAGAATGTTTCTCATTTAAATCACCATGAAGTAAGGAATTGTTAATATTATGTAATACAATAAAAAGGTCACTACAAGAAGTAAAATCAAGAAGAAACCTTATTGAAGAGTGCTTGAAAATTGGTGGAAAATTTTAGGATGATATATTCCTTCTCTTTGAAGGAATCCTTTATCATGTAATATTTCTATAAGTTTTATTTTTTAGCTGTTTTATATTAATTTCTTTTGTAAATCCAGTTACATATAATTACTTTTGCATTGGTCGGTTTATGAATTATAGAATAAATATTATTTTTTCTTTGGGATTGCATTTATTCATCCATGGAAAAGTTAAAATGTTTTGAAAATTTTTCATTATGTGATTTCATATAGGTCTAAGGATCCCCATCAATAATGTCCTCAAAAACATAAAATTGATAAGAAGCCAAATCATATTGGTTAAAATGAGAAGGAGGTCCAAGAACCCTCCTAACTCTATATCAGGTTTACTGATAGTCTATATTATTCACAATAAGTTCAAATTATAAATATATTTAAGAATTGGGACTAGAATACGATCAAGTTATTGGACGATGATCAGATGGAGGAGGCTATATAGTAGCCTTAAACTGAGCTGGTGGGTATGTTTCTTCATCCTTTTCAAGTGTTGGATCATTACTGTCAATTGTTCCACAATTGGATTTGGGATACCATATCTCATGGAACACCACAAATCTACTAATTTTTTTCTTTTGGTAACCACTTTTATAAAACAAATTTTTTTAACCTTTAAGACACTTAGGACACCCTATAAAGATACATTTGTGGGATCTAGGATTGAGATTATCATCTTTTACATGTGCATAAGCATTACACCCAAACACTAAGTAATTATATTTTGGTGGCTTTCCATTCCGAAGACCCTTAAGGGTTTTAAATTTATTAGTAGAGTAATGATACATATTTATATATTAAAAATACCTTTTGATAGCCTCTAATAAAAATGATTTAGGTAGAACAATGAAATATAGAATCCTTTGAAATCATTATATAATAGATCTATTAATTTTTTATACATGAGCACTCTATTTGGGGGGGGGGGCTAACTGTTTTGTGTATTGAAATACCCTCATATTTAAAGAACTAGATAAATGCAGTAGATAGGTATTCTATGCCATTTTCTATTCTCGTTATTTTAATATTTTTTCCAACATAGTTTTCAACATGGTTTTTCTAGGTTTTAAAGGTCTAAAAACATAAGATTTATTTTTTTATTTAAATACACACCGTTATTTATAATTCATATATAAATGTAACAATGTAGGACTATCCACCATGGTAGGATGTCCTAGCTGGTCCCCATAGGTCAGAATGTTTGTATTCTATGGGGTAGGAATATATAAAGATATACCAATCAAGGGTGACTCTCTTAGATTTCCCATCACACAATCCCCAAAAAAGGGAATGTTTTTTGTGTGATGTTAGTATGTATCTTTTTTTGGTCAGATCTTCTATACAATTAGGGATCACATTCCCCAATATATTATTCGATAAACATGTATTATCTGTATTATTGGTATACACACTAACAAACTATCATGAATGTGTCTTTACATTCATTACGTACAACCCATTAATTATAGAATAATTTATAGTAGTTCTAGAGCCTTACAGTATTTTTAGGAAGTATGATTAAGACCAAAAAGTGATCCCTTTTGATCTATAATTCATTTAGATATCATGTTTCTATTGAATTCAAGAATTCATAAAACATATAGAATCATAATCATATCATGGTCATCATATTATATTAAAAATTAACATCATCCCACTAATTTACATATCAAATTATTGGCTAACATGAAATATACCATTACTCTTTCTATCTATTATTTTAATGGAACTCTAAAATTACACATGTGTAATGAAAAAATTAATTCTATGACACACTCATGGTATAAGAAATGATTAGACACATTCAACACTTCTAATGTATCATAACAAGATTCCAAAAAATGGGACTAGTCAGTTGTTTGACTAGCCTGATATTATTGTCTAATCATTCTACATTTGAGCTTACTGTGACTGGGATTTCCACATTATAGAATAATTATTTTGATTTTAATAAAATTATACCTAGGTTTTGTTTGTTTACTAATATTTCCATTATTCTCAATAAACACTATATTTTTTACCCATAGATAATAGTATACCTCTTGTGAATAGGGTATCTGCCTCACCATTTACTCTAGGTATAGAATGAACTTTCCAAGAATGTACAGAAGACTAGACATATTCTTGAGTCAAGGAGTCACAAAAATACATCATTATTTATACTAAATTGATGCGGGAATTATCTAGAGAAATTAATTGAATCATTTATTTATCTTAAACATCAATAATTACATTTATAATGACTAAATATGGAATCATGTTTTTAAATTCATCTATATGGGATTAAATATAAATACAACGGTTTATTTGAAATGTAAAAATTTTGTGTTTATTTTAAATACTACCAAATAAATAAGGTTTCAATTACAAAATCTATTTCTTAAGTCACATGCCAGTATCATTAGTTTCACAAGAAAATTCCCTAAGGACCTTATCACCCAATGAAAGAAGAATAGAATTGTGTGACTTAACATGAACAGTATGGGATAAATCTTCAAAACTAGTAGATTTTTTTACCATTTCAAAGAAAGTTCCCATTATATTCATAAGACCATAGTGGTAAATAATTAATCCTTAATGAACTAATATGTATCTCATCTTAATTATACATATATTATAGTCTTTATCACCATAATGTTTTTTTATTTGAATCCTAGTTGTTCACATGTTTACCCAAATGATCAGATATCTAGTTGTTGTGAACAATGTTAAGTTTATGCCCCCATGATCTAGACATTATCAATGCTTTTAAAGGATTATCCAACTAGATTTTGAAGTGGATTGAATTTTATATGTTAGATTAGAATTAATTACAAATATAAAGATGGATTAGGTGAATCAAGATGATATTGTGTTGAATAAATTAAAGAGGAATCTAGAGAAGAAAAAATCATCAACAAAAGTGAAAAAATGGTTCTAATACCACTTTGTGGGTGGTATGGTGCACTGGTAAGTGTAAAACACATGAATCAGAACATTAATATTTGGGGATTTGTTTCATTGAATTCGAATATAATAGAACCAAACCATTCACAATAAAATAAATAAATAAATCAATGACGAAAATAAGAATTTACTATCTTCGGTCCGTTTTAAACCTATGTTCACTACAATAACACCAATAAATAACATGTTTTATTGATTTAAAATATTGAAAAATATTATAAAATAATGTCTATTCAGAAAATAATTGGTGAAGGAAGCTTTAGAATCTTGAAGTAGGGAATAAAAAGAACATTTAGTAACACATACAAAGCTTGACATAACAGTACAACATTCCTGATATTTTGAATTTGTGTTAGTGAATCTGATGTGGTTCTTAGTGAAAACATATGTATTAGATCACCCTTGATTTGGATGATGGATGATATTCAGTTGAGAATTACACCACACATATTCATTTATGGAGGATGTAATCATAATAACTCATTTAGAACCTACACAAAACAATGTTTTCTAAAGGAGGGATGGAATGAAGAATCACCATTGAGATAAACAGAGTTTTTGGAGATAGGGTTCTAGACTAGAAGTGATAGGAAAATAAAACTGGTCAACGAGTGAGTAAAAAAATAATGGGGTGTAGGATTAATTAATACCTTTAACAACTAGCATTCTTATAAATTACATAGCTATCATAAAAGCACCCCAAAGCCTTACCGAAATAAATATGAAGACCTAGTAAATAGTGAAGTTAATACAGATGGATGATATGGATATAATGGGTGGAAAATATTATCAACATCCAGAAGAATTAGCTACGGGAATCACTAACTCGTAAGACATTTGAAAACATTGGCTGAAGGGAGAACATGTTAGCCAAAGCCCATATGATAGTAAATAGTCCCATGTAAAAAGCATGGGTATTAAACATGTGAAGTCCAACATATTAAAATTGAGAAAAATATAATAAATCTATAATTTTTTATGAACCCAACTACAAAAAATTAAAATTGTATAATAATAATAATGTAATTTCATTATTAAAACTAACATGAATACACCAAATGTCCCAAAATCCAAACCGTATATATTTCTATCTCCTATTAAATTGGGGGCACTTTTGCGAGTTTGCGTCAAATGAAAATATCATGAAGGTTGACCTATGAAATTTGGTGGGTTTGATGTGCAGATGGAAACCCGCTTGATGGAGGGGGATCCATGAGAAACCGACTTCCTTTAACACGATTAGGGGTGGTGGTGTGCGGATGGAGACCTCCAATATGTCAAGTGCAATTCACACTAGGGTGATGGTTGGTTCATGCGACATCTGATGGGAGAAGGGTGTGAGGACACAAAATCGTGGGTCATGGGGTAGGCGACCTTTAATGAAGTAAGTTGTAGGCTTGGTAAATGACTAGCGCATGGGGTTCTTTCATATAGGCCATGGGACTTTAGGTCGGTTAATGGGTTTTTGGTCATCATTTCGTTAGTCTATTGTGCAATTGGGTCTACTGTTCAGGTGGTGGGCTCCCCTATATATAGAAAAATGTGTGGTTTCCTTTGTTTAATAATAAATTGAGGCATCAACCCCTACTTTTAAACTAAATATATTAATAATAAATAATTATATTAATAAATATTTTATTAATTATATTTCCAATTATATTAAAAAAATTAATTATATACATATATGTTTAAAAATATATATTCATAATGATATATTTATTTGAATTATTTTGTAATTATTAAAATTTTAATATATAAGTTTTTTGATATTTATTTTTTATGTATTTAATATATTTAATAGTTTATTAAATATTAAATTTAAAAAAACTAATAACTACAAAAATCAACAGGCATACTAATATTTATTTTTTATATATTTATATTCAATAAATTTTTCTTCATCATATTTATTTTTAATATATTTATAAAATATAACAGTTATAAAAAATTATGGTGAGTTTCAAAACCATTAAATATAAATATATATTTAAATATTAATTTATATTTATATTTATATATTTATTTAATTATTTATTTAAATAAATTTATATAAAAAATTCATCAATGATTTATATTTTTAGCCATGTTAATATACTAATTTAAATATATATATATATATATATAAATATATTTACATATTTAAATTTATTTATTTATTTATTTTTGAAATGGTTGAGGGGGTCAAGCCCTATTTACTGAACAAAAAAAATAAGAAGACAACATTTATTTTATATGAGTTATATTATTAATAAATAATTATATTGTGGACTATAACTAACCATATTTATTATTATTTATATTATTAATATTATTACATTATTATATATAATAATATTTTCTTATTAGTGATATTTTACATTATTTGGTTATTTTTTAATTATAAATTATGATTTATAACATATCATTAATAGTTAAAAAATTCCTTTTAAATTATTAATTATAATTAACCATATTAATTATATTAATATATATATATATATATGGCAACCCAAAAAAATTAAAAATAAAAAAATAAAAAATAAAAAAATCAACCAAATGCATTAAATGAAATGCTTACACTGGCTGAGATGGTTAGGCATTTATTCATTTGATTCCCCATGTCTCATATCCCCAATCCAAAAAAACCACAACCCATTTTATTAAAAAAACACCAATAAAAAATTTATCACCTCCATGAAACTGAATAATTTAATTAATATCATATTTTTAAAATTGATGAAATATAGGTATGAATTGTTAGAAACAATCCTAAAAACATTATTTTATTTACTTTATTTTTAGTTTTGATACATAGGGGGGTACTTCTAGATTGTGGTAATTTTCATTGCCCCACCCTGATGAGAGACTGATTTCCACCTCCCTTCCTCATGTCCTATCACTCATCCTCCTCATCTCCATCTCCCACCCTCTCATATTTCACATCAAACTATCACTCATGATTCATGAGTTTCAATAAAACCCTTTTAGAAATAAACATGGGGAAAACCTAGTGAGCCCTAGGCTAGGGAAATATGGGCATCGTATGCACCACTAAATTCATTCTAGTATTCCATAAGAAACAAGGACACCCTATTGTGCCTCCTCCCACCACACCTCTAGGTTTCCTTATCTTTGAACCACTCCATATCCCCATCATTCATCCTCCTTCCTCAATGTCGTGTACCCCACTTCTCTTTATACTCTACCAGATCCACCTAGACAATGCCTCTAGGACACTCGCTCTATATGTGTGAACTATAGAAAAAAAATATCTCTTCATTCCACTTCATTATCTCTACTCAAATCTATTCAACCACCCTGTGCCATGCTGCCTCCTCCTCATGCTCACTTTTATTGTGATCAGATATAATGGGGCTAGGGATTGATGCTGCAAAGGATAATGGAAACCTATAAGTCCACTACTGGCATTGTTGGACCAGATCCCTCCCTCCCCTACAACACTCATCATATAAACCAAATTATAGTTTATCCTTTATTAATTATACTCCTCAAATTTATCCAAATATTTTTTTTATGTTTGGATGTTTTATATGATTTTTGATTTAGTAAATTTATAATTTTATCAGGGATGGCCTTATTTAAATGATAACTAAATCTATGAAAATCTATGGATTATGATTATGGTCTATTTAATCATACATGATTACCATTTGTATACCTAGATAAAATAAATTTATGATTACTCTTTAGAGTACAATCCATAATCTTCTCCTACATCACCGACAACTGCTACTAGCCTTTAACCTCCCTAGGTTTGTATTTTTTCTCCATTCCCTCAGACCCAGTTTATTTTTTCCACTCTATAAATACTCCATTTAATTTTTTATTAAAATTTTATAGTTATATCCAATAAAATGTTCAAATATATTTTTCATTTTCAATGTATATCTTACAATGTCGTGTGTTAATTATTGATTAATGACTAGAAATTATGCTACCCTATTTCATTATATATTACATTATTTTAATGAATATCTAAGTCCACATGTGTATCATATTATGAAATTCATTTTGAATAAATATTTTTTTAATAAAAATTTAACTAAATTTCATTACATCTAAAATTATCAGCAATACAATCAGTAAAGTTTCATGTCAACAGTATCAGAGTCAATCAAAATAGCTGGAAATCGTTATTCTCATCAATCAATAATCAAATGGGAGTCCTAAAACTTTCACAAATTTCTTGAAACTAGTATTAAATACTAGAAACTATCATCAATATATTGATGAAGTATTTTAAAGAGTTTTCCCATATTTACCACTTGAGTCGCATAAGACATCCATCAATGTAAGTATTTATTTTAAATATATTTGAATTCAATGTTTCTATTATGTTTAACAAGGTATCTTGTTGTGGCCAATATTTTCTCTACACTTGAGATCTGAATATTAACCATCGAGGTATGTATTTGTTTTATTTATTTTTTAAGTGATTGTTTTAGATATAAAGAACAAGGTAACATGATGATTCCATACTTTGGACCAATGAAATTATGAAATCTCATAATTATCATAGTATTTTTTTTATATTCTTCATGAACAATGATTTAAAATTATAGTCTAAATTATCATAATTTTATTTGGGTTAGGAATGAGTAGAATTAATTTATTTTCATATATATTTATTTAGTAAAATGTTACAAAAACTAGATAAAAACATTCAATTAAAATTAAACAAATAAATATATACAATAAATTAAATTAAATAACTCTCCTAGTAATAGCTCCATGGGTTAAGGACATCATCTCCAGAAACCTCTCCATGTTTTTTCAAAACTCTTCCCTTGTCTAAAAATTAAATAAAAATATCTCACATATTCAGAAATATAATAGACTTACTAAACCACCCATGAATAACTTCAACATGTTTTTTTCTCAAGGAATAAGTTTTATATACTCCAAAACCATATCAACTCCATCCCCATGAAAGTACTCATTGTACTCAAAGTCAAAATACGTAAATTGAGAAAGAAACAAAGATTTAGTTTTCCAAGTAGTCACTTACATAGGCTGGACCCTTCCTTTAATTAACCATTTTAATCATTATCCAGGGATTTTATAGTCAAGAATATGTTTGGAAATAAATTGTTCAAAAAACTATCAGAGAACTCATATGGTAAGGGTTGTGTACAAAGATCCCCAACATCCATTATATGAAGGGGGACATGAGAAAAATGATGTATAAAACTAGTGAGAAGAATATCAAGGTGATAAGAAACTATTCCAACCTTATCCTCAATGGTAAAAATACCATAATAGATTCAATATTGTTTTGGAAAAAGTGAGGGAAAAAGGAAACATAGAATTAGGTGATCTAAGTTTAACAAGAACCAAATAACCTAGCTAAAGAGAAAATAAATGTATTTTCTTTTTAGAATACTCTATTGAAGGAGAATATATTGATCGACTAAATTAGAATTGAGGGCCTCCTGATCTATCTCTCTATAAGAATATTGTGGAGAAGGAGGTGGTTATCAACCATAGAAAATAGAAAATGTCGTATAACCTATAGAAATTAGGAAGTAGGTGATATAGGAAAACATGGACCAATGAATCCAACAAACAACTGTCTACGGTGATATGATTATATAATAAATATAGGTCTGAAGGATTTAATTTAGAACTTTGGTTTGAGAATATGTTTGAGGATGTTATAAGGAACCAATCTTAAAAATAGTTTCATGCGACTAGAATAAGTCACAACATAATGAACTGGTAAATATAGGCTCATGATCTATGATAGTGGAAGCATACATACCATGAAGGTAGACATTTTATTTCATAAAGAGTGCTGCCATATCCATGGATGTATATGGATTCCTTAAGGATAAGATATTTTCATACATATATAGATGATCCGAAATAACTTGGAAGACATCATTACTATGATTCTTATGTATTGTGAAAATTAATATAGTTTAAATTTCATCCCATATAAAATAATTAATTCCGATGGGCTGCGACAACCCAACTAGAAAAAATGTCTGGTATTTTTGGCATTAGAAAATTTATCAATTTCAAACAAAAATGTTCACTACATAAATCATACCCTTCCAGAAAAACCCTATTTCAAATAGTTTATATGTTTTTAAAAACCCCTTCTGCACCATTACTAGAGTGGCATAGTAATAATGGAGAAGGTTCATAATGAGGAATAATTTATTAGATTGTACCAATAAACTATGAAAATAAATAATGTGTTTATACAAGTTATACCCATCTGGAGTATCTAAAAACATTTCTCTAGCTGTTATAAGGTTTTATAAGCTACAATTAGAGTGAACCACATTTTTGACATAGTTAATTTCATTCCAACAGGGTTCTAAATCATCCATGTGAATCTCCTTATAACCAACCACCCTAGATTTGGAATAAATATCCCCATTACAACTATTATACTTGTATCTTATCTAAAAAATCTAGCAAAAAATTCATTCCTTCCATAATTGTTGTTATATGTATGTGATCTGTTGAATGAAAAAATGATAAATTCTTTATTGAAATATATGAACATGAAAATGTCACTAAAACAAATATTATTTCCAATAGTGAATGTAAAGAACCAAATCAATTAGTTTTGTTTCATAATAAGAGTTATGTAGATTGGAATCAGACATGGATTTAATAAAGTAATTTATTGACCAATATCCTTACATCACAACCACCCATATTCCCTTTTAATAGGAATAAAATTCCTTAATAAATGGTATAGAAAAATAAAAAGGATATGGTATGAGGGTTGGGATCTTTTTCTATTTTAAAATATAAAAATCCCATTAGGAAACATGACCATTTAGAAAGTTATCCATTTTTCAAATCATTTATAGGTTAATATACCTTTCCATACCTATTTAGAAACCTTTTATAATAATCAGTAAGGAATAAAAAAATCTAACATCATTAAAATTATTATAAATATTCCACCTCTGGAAACTCTAAACCATTCGTGGATCCATAGACCCCCCTTAAAAATATATCAAATTCCCATAATATTCCACTATATTTTGACTAAAGAATTTTTTTCTATTAATATGTATTCTATTTTTTTGAAAAATAGTGAAAACATAGACTACCAATTCAAAATTTTCTCTCCATGTCCTTCTATAGATCAAGATATGATCAATGAAGACTATAAAAGTTTTAATGTAGATATTTAAATATGTTGTTCAATATAGAATGAAATGTAGATATAGAATTCACAAGTCCAAAGGGAATTACAATGAATTCATGATGAACATGAAGAGTTTGAAACAATATTTTTTTTCAAAATCACCCTATGTTACATGAAATTGGGGGAAACCCAATTTGGGATCAAATTAAGTGAAATACATAGTTGTTTATAGCTCCTCATAAAATTCAACAATAATTAGAATTGGAAATTTATCCATAATTTCTATATTGTTCAAGGCATGATAATACAGACACATTCTACACCCTCCATCAATATTTTTTACTAAAATTTTCAGGCACGAATATGGTTTGTTGCTACTATTAATCTCATCCTACAATAAAAGTTCATTTATTTATCTTTATAATAAATCCTTTATCATTTGGGAAACATGATAATGTATCACATTTGTTGGAGGATATGTCTTTCACTAAGTAGGAAAACACCTAGGATTTTCCAATGTCTAATATATATCCTCTAATAATCCTTGTATTTCCTTTTCATTCTTACTATTGAGAACTGTTTTGGTGTTAACATCTATGATTTAGAATCCTATTTGAGCCCCGTAGTGAACAAATTATTTCCATGAAAAAAATATTGAAAATCCATTGGTATATTCTTTTTTTATTTATCCCCTATATTGTATCTTTCCTCCATTTAAATTCAGAACACATGATTAATTTAATAAAATAATAGGTTACATTTCCAAGTGATTCAGGATATTCCATTACCAAAATTTGATCTAGTCTTGAATTATTTGGTATGTGTATATCCACTGAAACTTTTACCTCACCAATTCGAACCTCTAAATCCATATACAACTCAATAGACATCACATTATATTCATCTCCCAAATGAACATCGAAAGGAGTATTATGTATAATAGGTTACTGGATGAATTTTAATAAAGTTGTCGATAAGAAATTGTGACTGGATCCATAGACAATAATAACATAAATAATCATGCTAAAAACAATGCCTTATATCATTATAAACCTAGAAACCTTGTAACTATATCACTCTAAATCTATAAGAAAATTTTTCTTACAATCCATCCCACATTGAATAAATTCCTCACTATAAACTATTTAGTTTCCTTCAAACTCTCTGTCCACGATCTCATAATGGGTTCTTGTATTCCAAAAAAATTTGAAACATTCATTTCTATTGATATCTACGTGAAAGAGAAAAAGTTTAATCATAAGAAAACCATATCCACATGGCCTTCCATTCTTTATATTATTTTCTGGAAAGATTCAATAATTCCATCCACTTTGACCGAACATCATTTCTCTCAACACTGGAACTAGACAAAACTGAAATAAATATACTCAAACCTTTATTTTCTATATGATTGAAATTGGAACCTTTCTATTCCCTCTACACATCATGAATGTGGATCACCCCATTCAGAAAAATGTGACAGTCAATATTTATTAACATAGAATTACGATTGGATTTCATGCAGGCCCATGAGTGGCCACATGACATTCTATTTCCGATTTCAGTCCTATAAAAACTATTATACCATGATTACTATAAACTATGTCAATAGATTTAATTCTTTCATAGTTCCATACTCATATATTTTAGGATTCAATTTTTACCACAAGAGATTAAGTAGTTGTGGCACAATAAAGATATCCAGTGTTGTTCTATTCCCATATTACATAGTTTATTTATGAGTTCATGTATGTTGTTCTACATTTTATGAATCATAAAGTTTATACCTCCTCATGCGATTCATGTAACAATAATTTTTTGGGATAAATTTTGGCATATATACTTGTTTAGACATGGTTATCAAGTTCTTCTTGATAAATTATACTTTATGACTATTTTATAATCCAATTATTACCTTAGATATTTTTCCCCACTTATTATTCTTCTATTGAGTGTACAAGAGCCTATTGCAGCTCATGAATAATCTGAAAATTCTAGATTCATATTGACTAGTCCCATGCCAAATTCCTTCTTCTCAGAACATATTATTGAAGAATATTTTGGGTGAACATTTACTTACATATTAATTTCTGAATCTATTTGATGAAAATAATCTCAAAATCATATATAATCAAAGTAATTAATGAAAATTTTATCTACTCCATTTAATTTTCTCGATCATGTTGTTCCTCCACTAGATGAACCACTTTAGTAATTTTCATCTCCATACATTCATATTCTTGTTGTAATCGGTAAAACACTGACTTGAGTGATGATACTTGTAGATCCATTTATGTGGAATATAGAGGCGTCAATATCATATCCTTTGGAACATTATATACCAATTAATCCACTAAAATTTTATAAATCACATAGTTTCTAATATATTTAATTTGATAAAATTTATAAACCATGTGAGATAGATGTAGAGAGAACTTGAACCAAATAAATCTATACAAGAAAAGAAAATAGATAAATCTTCTGGTTATAGTTCCATGAGCAAATGATGCTACATTAAAAAAACTTTTTGAGATACTTCGATTCCCTTACCATGTCTGAAACTATATATAGAATATCTAATAAGTCAAAAATACATCAAAATTACAAAAATACCAATGTAGCATAAGATCTCATTAAATTGTTTCTATAATAATATTTACGTGTTTTGAAATCCCACAGTGGATTTATTTTTTTCAAGAATAATCAAATAAATCCCTTAAAACTTTTAATTTATATGTGTAAGATTTTATTAATGTTTATGTTTTTGGGATCAATTTAGATAAATGAGTAATAAATAAAAATCTAGGTACCTTTCTATAACAAATTAAATAAAATATGAGAATTTGCAGTAGCACTATAATTGATAAATTTCATTCATATTAAAAAAAATCTTGATTTCAATAATTTCCACTTTCCATTTTAGTCATTTTTAAAATAATAAAAACACCAACTAAAGATATGAAAACTAATGATACTGAGGTATCATTAAGGGACTAATTGAACATATAATATTAAATTTTTTTCACTAACCATTACATTAAAAAGTATTATTATATATATCATCATAAATAGAACAAATGTAAATGAATATTGTGGTTAAAATATGAATCTTGAAAATACAAACATTAAGAAATTCTAGATTGAAAAAACCATTAAATTTATATATATCAAGGATGTGTTTGGGAATTTTAATTAATCATCAATTTTAAGGAGAAATTAAGTTGAATGATTATTAATATATTTTCAATAGTATCTAAAGTAATGTGTTTTAATGAAAATTACACCCATGCATCAAATTGATAGAAAAATTTGTTTTATTAAATTTAAATGTCCTTAAAAACAAGTATCAATGTTCAAAAACCCAGAATACAATCTTAGTCAATCATTGAATTATAGAACATTCACCATCATTTAATTTATGACCTTTAGGAAGGTAAGTAACATCAATTTGACATGCAATATTATTAGAATGACCAAATGTGTGTTTTATTGATTCAAATGTAAAAAAAGTTCCTCAAAAGGGTCAAAACCAATCAAATGGCCTAGGATTTTCGTAAAATATTAGGTAAACAATCGACAAGAATTTTTTTATTAATATACTAAATGTCAATTTGACGTACAGTATGGTCAAAATGACTAAAAAAAGTCTAAATATATTTAAAGGTGTTTAAAAAAGCGTTTCAAAGAGTCAATACCTAGAAAATGACCTTTGATTGTTGTGGAGGCTTTCAGCAAAGTGTACTGGCTTTAAAATAATATTGTTTTTCGTGAGGACTCGAGCATGGGTGGCTGCTGCTTATATGCATGCCAACTCTTAAGGCTTTTCATGGATTTATTGTGGTGCTTCTTGCCTTTTTCTTTCCTCTGTTCGATTTTATCTTGCTGGTACAAGATCATTGTACCTCGTGTAATCACCTGACTTTTATCTTTTTCTTAATAAATTTTGGGGAGCATGGGTTCTACTCTTGCTCAGAGCCTTTCTGAGTATATGATTTACATCTTAAAAATCATACGACTTTGGGTCATAATAAGGAAAGAGATCTTGGATTATTATTAAATCAAGTTAAAGAAATATTAAATTTAATTTTTTACAAATATGAATTTATCACACATCAATCTAGATTATCCTTTGTTCATAATGAAAAAAGTACATTATTACTAATTTAAATGTCAAGAAACAATTGTTAAAGGGTCAAAACCTCGCAAAAGATCTTGTATTATAGTGAAATCCTAGTAAAATGATTATTGTCTAATTTATGACATGATACAATAGACCCCACATCAATATGAAAATTGGTTTTTCCAAAATAAACTAAATCAAAATTTTATTGATTTAATATTAAGAAAAAATGCGTTAATGGGTTAAAAAATAGAATATAACCTCAAATTTTCATGAAAACATTAGAAATCAATCATTGGTTAATTCTTGACATTTATAAATAATCATATGGCCAATAAAACACATCGTATGTTCAGAATGACCCAAAAAACAGTTTTATTAGACTTAAATGTCCTTAAAAACATTAGTCAAAGCCTTAAGATCTTACAAATAACTTCAAATTATGATCTCATCACACATGAGATTGATCGGCCATCTGTTACTACATGTTAAAAATTATTCATACATAATTATCCAATGATTCCATGATAATCCATGATCATTTGTTTTGGTTTTACCTTTTTCTTTCCCATCCTTTTCTAGGTAATACATAAGAATTCAAATATTACTTCTTTTGTTTCAACTTATTACTTATAATTATATTTCCATGTTTATGTCTTATTTTCCTGATTTTGGCTTCTACAATTATAGTTTTTTTTTCATATAGAATTAGTTCTTCCCCAACACTATCTTTATATTCAATCACAACTCTATTTTTTAGATTATACTTCTAGTTCTATTTCAACTAGTACTTATCATTCCGTATTACTACATATATTTTTATTGGTTTTGGCTTGTTACATTTTATTCATTTGGATTTTTTTGATTTCATCATCTATTATTCTTTTATTTGTAATTATTCTTATATTATTTCTTCTACTTATTCTGTTTCATTTATTTTTTCTCTTAAATATGAATATACTTCCATTTCATGATTTTGACTTTGAGATTACAGATATTTTTTGTTTGTTTCACTTCATTCGATTTTTATTATGTTTATACTTCAGTTTAAGTTATTATTTATATTTTTTCAAATAAGATTTATTTTTCTCAATTACAGATATATCTATTTCTTATGAATTCTACTCCTGGACTACTCCTCATCTCATTGGTCTAATATTCACATCTTGTTATGATTTAGTTTAATGAATTTTCATTTAATGCTTTTAAATGTTACCTTTGACATTTTCATTTTCTTCCATTTTATCTTATTATTTTTCTCTCATCCACATTTTTCTTATTTTTTCTCAATTTTTTTTTGTTCCATTGTTTATCTCTAAGTGGTGTTTTAATTTTTATTCAATTTTTTTCTATGTTTTTTATTTTTTTATTGGATTTTTTTTCTTATTTTTTTTATTATAGTTTCTGTTTTTTCTTCTTGTTTTGAATCTTCTATATTTATCATTTGATCATACTTCAGATTCATCTTATATCTTATATCATTCTATACTTGGATAACATCCATATCTGGTTTTTACTTTTACATCATGGATTCTTCAACATAATGTCTTTTATATTATATTTTTATTATACTTCTATTATCCTCTTTTTTCATAGAATATTTATTTTTTTATATCAAACAAATACATTTTTTCTTCAACATCCTTACCTTTTGGATATTATCCTTACATTTATATTTTGGATTATACATTCCCTTTTATTTGCACTTTTAGTACTGTATTCACAATTTTTATTAAAGTATTCCTTCCCCTTCTACTTCTAGATAATTTTTTATTTGAACATTGTTTATTGTTCTCCTTTTACTTTAACATAAAATTATTTTATATTTTTTGTCAAATTATTCTTCTAATACTGATCATCCGCTGTGACATTTGCATTTTTGACTAAATTTGAATATTATTTAATATTCTAACATCTGATTTTAACTTTATAAGTGTTTTTCTCGTATTTACAATTAAAACAAAACCTTCTAGAACTAGCTTCTTGATTTTAGGATTCAGATTCTGTTTTATCATCTAATAATAATTTTACAGACACATTCACATATGATTATAATTTTTTTATTTCTCATTTTAGTATTAAATCTTATTGGTGCATTACCTTTTGATATATGATATCTCTTTTTATGTTTTTATTTTTACTCAACCTTTCCTTGCCTTATTTTTTTTCTTCTACCTATACTTTTGAGCATTATTATATATATTATTTTGTTTTACTTCATTTTATTGTATTTTTTTATACTTCATCTCCCCTTATAATTCTACATATTTTTTCATACTTTATATAATACTAATTCCCTTACTCTAACTGTCACTTTGATAACTATATTTTAGAGTATTTTATCTTATGATTTATAATATTTATATGACTTTTCTATTTCTTTTTCAACTCTTCTTAATTTATTCTACTATTTTCCTTATAATGTTATCATTTTACCAATATAATGAATTTTCTAATAACTCCATCTCTATGTCAATTTTCATTTTAATGCCTTGTGTTTTATTTATTACTTTTGATTATTTTCGTTTTTTTCACCTATATTTGATTATTAGAAGCATTTATTCATTGATATGTGAAATGTCACCTTGATAGAAGATTCTTTTTAGGTTTTTGTGGGGTTTTATTTAAAAAATTATTATTTAAATTAAAAAAATATTTACATTAATAAATGACACTCTAATTAACAATAACATTCGAAATAAGAATGAAAATATCTTACAAATGAAATTTCATATTTGAAAATAATAACTATATTATTAAATAAATCAATGTATTTTTTATGGAATTAAATTTTAAAAAATTTAGTTTTGATCCCTAATGATATAATTATTGGGGGAGTTGGTTCCTAGAGTAATGTAGTAAGAAAATACGAATAACTTTACATATTTTTACTAAATATATTAATTTTTATTTATCTTGTTCATTTTAATATTTTATTTGAGATCAAAATATAATGTTTCATTATGTTTTTAATTTAATTTTAATATAATTTATATCAATTTAAATTTTGTTTAAAAATTATGAATGAGGAAGGATTTTTGAAACTCTACACTACATCATCTTGGCTGTGATGAAATGATTGATTAATGGTTATGCTGATGAATATAGTACAACCACCAACACCATTGGAAGGTAGTTTCTATTCATCAACTAAACTAAAATATTTCGGATTCTTGTTTTGATAAATCTTAATAATATTTATATTTTACTAAAGTAACTATAATATTTTTAAAGTTTTCATGAAAACATCTTATAGGGTAGTTGGTGGGGTTTATATATACATTGCTTTTGAACATAGGTTTGAGAGATGGGGGAAATGAAATACAATCTATTAAGTGGGTCTACTGATCCTAATTGGTCCCACATAGATGAATCTATTTACTTTGACCTCTAAAAGTTAGTCCACCATGTGTGTTATCTCATATATCTTGTTAATAAAATATTGGGGGGAAGGGTGAAATCCATTGATCGTATCCAAGAAAGGTAAAATTATGTATATGTTGTATCCTGTCATCTGACATGGAAATTTTAATTTTTCTAGATCCATGTATATTATTAATATTTATATAGATGTTGGTATTTAAGGTTGTAGAATGGATAGATAAAGTACTTCTAGAACTTATCACTTTATAGGCCAAGCATTATTTTCAATATCCTACAAAATGCATCATTTTGTAAAACCATTAAATGCTAATGAAATTTATTGGAGTAGGAAGTTATTACACCCAATTATTTTTTATGAAAAATACACTCACTAATATTTGAAATATTTTCACCAAAAAACAAATTCATAGAAATAAGTCCAATTCTGTTTAATCAAATTTAAAAGTGAAACTCCAAATTTTCTAATGAAATTCTTCTTATATTGATTATATCCAAGAAAATACTGTTAGAAAACAATTAAATGATTTTATATTAGTGGAAAAATTATGGAAACAATTTTCAACTCATTTATGATATGTACAATCCAACGAAATTACAATATAAAATGTAGATTTATTGGTATGACCAAAAGTTTCGTTTTTTCTTTTTCATTATTATTAAAGTCGGTGAAAACCATGAAAATGAGTTTATATTGAATTGAAAATGTATGACATGAATGAAAAGACTATATGAAAATTTGATAGGGGGTGTGGTCATAATGACCAAACATATAATTTTATTAAATTTAAATTTCTTTAAATAAATCCCTATAAGGGTGATAAGTTAGAAAATGGTCCTGGATTATTTTTAAGATAAATTAAAATATCCATGATTTTTTTTGATATGTTGGATTAAATTTTAGGTTAATCGAAATTGTGCATTGTTAAAAATGACCAAATTTTTGTTTTTATTGATTTAAATGTTAAAAAACACACATAAAAGGGTTAAAACCTTGAGAAACACATGAAATTTCAATTAAATCATATTAAAATTAAGTTCATTTATTTTTTAATATGTTTCCTAGACACCAAATCCATCAAACAATAGGTTTTACCAAAATGAAAAAAAAGTAATTTTTAATTGATTTAAAAGTTAATAAATTCCAGTAACAGTTTTAAAAAATAAATAACCTTGACATTTCATGAAATCAAATAAAATTGATCATTTATTAATTTTTGACATTTATGACTAGTCCTTACATTAATACGTGATGTAGTGTGGTCGAAATAACCAAAAATGTGTTTTATTATTCTTAAAAATCATTAAGAAACACGTGTCAATGAGTCTAGACATAATAAATGACCTCATATTATTATCTTAATACATGTCATTTTAATGGTATTTCTATTAAAACATGCAAAAATTTATTGAAAATTATTATCCAATCATTTATTGAAAATCCTACATTGTCTTCTAGGTTTTGATGTTTTTTATTATATTTATATATACAGATTATGTCTTATTCTTAGATACTATGGTTTATGTATATAGTTTTTAATTTTTTCTTCAACATAAATATTTTATTCAGCATCTACCGTTACTTCTTGCCCAAAATCATATTTCAATTTTTTGTGGCTCTAGTTTATCGCATCTAATTATACCTTAGATTCAACTATAATTTCTAGCTTCTTTCCTAATTAGATTCAACTACTACATTTTGATTCATAATAGTTTCTTATTCTTTTTTCGGTTTTATTTTTTATTTATAATTTTATTTCTATTTTTTATGTTTTTTAATCCATGTATTTATTTAAACTATTTTGTCTCACACTTATGCGTCTACTTCAATTTCGAGAAACTTACTTTGAGCTTGCAGATATTTGATTTTAATTTTGTTATTTTAATTTATTTTGTATTTATACTTCAGTTTATATTTTTAATTATGTTTTCAATTCAATATTATCTATCTCGTACTAATTATTTTTCTATTTATTATGATTTTATCTCCTACCTTGTATATATTTTTATTAGTTCAGATTTTACTTTATGTTATGCATCAATTTAATGTTTTTTTATCTAATGCTTTCATCTTCCACATTTGAATTTTTTTCTCATCATGTTTTTTACTTATTGCTACCTCTATTTATGAATTTTGTTCTTTACACATATCGATTAAATTTACATCTATTTTTTTTATTTATTTCTTCATATTCTTTTTATACATTGAAAATTTTATATCGGATTATATTTTATTGCTCTAATTTTTGTTCTAGTTTTTGTTTTTTAGTTTACTATAATGTATCCTATAATTTTCATTGAATCCTACTTTTGATTATTATTTTGTATTATGCTATCTCTCTTCATGGTTAACTTATAACTTTGGTCCTTCCCTTTTCCCATAAAATTCTTCAACCTAATGATTTCAACTTTTCCTTGTACTTGTACGTCTATTTTATTCCTTTTTCATAGGTTATTTATTTTAATTATTATATCCTACTAATAAACTTTTTACAAATACTTCCAATATAATTCTGGGATTTTACTTCCATATTTTGGATTTTTGATTCTGATTCACCATTTATTTTTACTATTCGTTCAATATATATATAATTAGTTTTGACCTAGTACTTCTCCTTGTTATTTAAGATTATGGTTTTTTGATTTTAATATTGATTCATGTTCCATTTTTTTATATAAAATAATCATTCTACTTTTATTTATTTCTCCTTTAAATTCTACATATATGTTTCATCTTGTCTTATGACTTATGAATTTATGGCTACAGATAATTTTTCATTTATATTATACCTACTAATTTTGTTTTTAAAGGTGTTTTTTATTTTTTATTGTATGTTCATCCTCTCATATTCCTTCTAACATATATTTAATTTTTTTATAGATATTGAATTATTCTTCATCTTATACTTCCACATTTTCCCCCACTTTTACATTGGATCTTGACTCTCAAATTTTATAAATTTTCATTATTTTTTGCTAGTGATTTGACTTTTTATTTATGATATCTAGGTTTTGAGTACCAATTTTGATTCCACTATTTCTAGTGTTAATTATTTTTATTCAAACATCTTTAATATATTTTTGGAATTCATTTTTTCTTATGATATTTAGTTATATTTTTCAATTTTTTTGGAATATATTTAAATTTCCCCTTCCAATTCCACTTATTTTTTTCAAACTTTTCCTACAACATATTCTCTTTCTCCAACTCATGATTTTTAAAATACATTTTCATTTAGTTTAGCTTATGAATATTTTTATGGACATTCTTTTTCAATATTCGTTTCTAACTTTTCTTTATTTATTTACATTTTTTCAATAAAATCTTATCATTTTACTCAACTACATCGATTTCTAGTAACTCCATCTCTACGTCATTTTCTATTTCCTTCCTTCTGTTTTCTTTGGATTATTTATTTATTTTTCTTCATTTTCATGTCATCTATTCTGTTATGCTAATATATAAATGATCACGTTTAAAGAATATTAGTTTTATTTGATTTCTATTTTTCATTCAAATGATGGTTATATTTTTAATAAAATTAATATATTTTAAAAATTAACATTATAGTGAACAATTGATTTTAAATGAAAAATAAAAATATCTTGAAATCGAGATATCATATTTTAAGATAAAAATTACACATTTTCTTAGAGAAATGTGTATTTAATGGAGTGAAATTTTGAAATAATTATTTTTTAAGTCTTAGGAAACACTTTTATCAGGATATGGTTCCCATATCCCTATAGTGAGAAAATATTAATTATTCGAGATATGATTACTTAAAATATTATTTTTTATTTTTATAATGAATTTTTTTATTTTATTTGAGATTATAATATAGAGTGACAATGTTTTTATTTTAAATTTAATTTAATATAATTAATTATAATTAAATTTAATAAAGGTCAATGAGGATTGATTGTTGAATATTTACACTACCCCCTGTCAATTAAAAGGTCGATTCTTGGTTAATATGATGACAGATCAGAAACCACCACCACCTTTCGAGGGTGGTTTCTATCAATTTTTAAAAATTATAACTTTTGAATCCTAATTATGATGAATAAAAAATAGCCATATTTTAGTTAAGTTAACTTGAAGTGTGTTTTTAAGGTATTTTTTAATAGAGTGTAAAATAGTTTGTGTGGTATGAAAATTCATTCCCTGTGAGGGTGGGTTGAAGTTCTATAGGGGAAACATAATTCAATCTATCAATCAAAGGGTTTGTGGTCCTGTTGATCCAGATAGAACCCACATAGATGAAGCCTCTTTTGATGTTATATTTTAGCTCGACCATTTTTTTGTTATTATAGCTATTGGGTAATAAAAATATTATGGGATGGGTGAAACCCTTATACACTTGTATGAAATTGTAAAATTAAGTATTTATATAATCATATATTCTTACATGGAATTTTTTATTCTTCTCGATCTAATTCTATTGATAAGAGTTATTGAAATATTGATTTAATAGTTTATATATTTTAAATTAAAAGTACATCCAAAAAAAGACATTTACTAAGAGAAACTACAATTCCCTATCCATAAAGAAGTATCATACTATAAATATATCCACTATATAAGCTGATTGTAGTAGTTAAAATCCATAACAAGAAATTATTGTGGATAAAAAACTCTCACTAATTTTGGAATGATTTTTACTCAAACTTTAATTCATTCTAATAACACAAGTTCTATTTCTTCAATTATGAATATTCATGTTCAAATTTTTTAACATTAATATTCTTACATTAAAAAACGTTGTAAAAGGTGGTTAAAAACCAAGAAAATAATCACATATTAAAGATAAAACATAGTAAAATGACTTCAGATTCAAATCTAATATGCATAAACCAGCCACATGTTATTCTAAAAAATTATTTTTTTGTATGATTAATGTGTTATTTTTATTTTATTTTTATAATAATCTGGATAAAAAATGAGCATATGAGTTCAGATGTATATAAAAATTCAAAACACCTATAAATATATTTCATTCCTATCTGATGTCTATTGTGGTCATAATGACCAAACATATAATTTCATTGGATTTAAAATTATTTAAAAACATTCTTATTAGGGTTATAAACTCAAAACCAACCTTCAGTTATTTTTAAATCAATATAAAATGTATTTCGTTAAAGTAATGACATGTAGAAAGAAACCACACATAAAGCTGATTTTTGCTTTTATTAAATAGAAAATATTTTGTTTATATCGATTCAAAATCCAAAAAACATGTAACAAATGTGGGAAACAATGAAAAATACAACATATTCTAGTTAAATAATTGTAAAATTACTATTGTTTCATGTTTTTCATGTTGTAATAGAACTCATATCAATCCTACATGCAATATTCATAAAATAAACCAAAGAAAAATTTTATTTATTTCAAAATAATAAAATTATTTTCAATGTGTTAATAAATAGAAAACTAAATTTAATTGTCATGAAATCATATGACTTCAATAATTGACTATTTTCTAAAATTTATAAATATATCTCACGAAAATAAAATATACAATGTCGTCAGAATTATAAAATAACATTGAAAGTATTTAAAAGCAATCATCAAAGAGTTTAGGAATGATGAACGAATGTAGGTTATGAGATCATCACACGTTATATTTACGAGCCTTCTATTATTATACGTGAAAAATTATTGAACAATTAATGTTCAATGATTTAATGATAATCTGAGACTGATTTCATGGTTTTTACACATTATCATTTTATTCTATTTCAAGGTACTCCTTATGAATTTTATTTTTTATTTCCTTTTTCAGATTGTGACATATGACAACATTTATATGTTTATGGATTATGATTCTAATTTTTGATTTAAGAACTATACTTTCGTTTTCATATAAAATTACTTCTTCCCCCACATTGACTTTCACCAATTTTATGACTCTAGTTTCTATATTATACTTCTACGTTAGATTCTAATTCCAATTTTGTTTCATTATGTAGTACCCTCGATATCTAGTAAGTAACACTTGTTTTATGCTTTTTAAGTACATAAAGCATATGAGAGATGGTTGGAGAAAGTTTGGATACTTTTAAGGTGTAAAAAGGGAAAAATGGGGTGACACATGGGCTTCACACGGGTTGCCCAAACCGGGAAGAAGCCGTGCAGGTGGTGGCCACTTGGATAGATGAGACCACACGGTGTGTGCATGGTTTGGGAAAACCATGCGAGGAGACCGTGTGGAGAGCCCCTTCCATGGAGTGACTACCACACGGTTAGCGCACGATTTGCCCAACCATGCGGACTAACCATGCGAATGGTCAACTTGGATCCTATTTTTAAGGATATAATCCAGTTTATCTTTAAACCCACTCTTTTTTCCTCCTAGACGGCCATAACTCGGTATTTCTCTCTGGTGAATGTTGGATAACACTTACCAGGCATCATGGAAGGTATCTGGAGGTTTGACTTGGTGTTTAGAGGCCGAATGATTGAGGTATGTCTCATCTCCTTTAGTTTTATTAGTTTTCCTTCATCCCTATTGATGGATCCTTAGATCTATGCCCAAGGTGGGTAGATCTAAGGTAGTGTATGAATTTTAGTCAGGCTTTGGTTTTGTTTTGTAATAGGGGAAGGAATCTGAGGAGGTTTCGGGGAATTGTTGACTATGTTTTTTTGGCATTCTTCATCCGTTGGTTGCTTTCACCTAATTTTTCGAGGTAGGTGGCTTCAATCTTGACTCATCTTTTCAGAATTGATTGTCTTAGATTCAAATTGGTTTATTTTAATGAAATTGATTGTGAAAATAATGGAATAAATCTTTTTTAGTGATGATTAGTGGTTTAGATGAAATTGTGAAATCTTGGTGATTTGTTTTGCAATGTGATGTGGCACATTGAATTGAAAATGTTTATTTTAAAATATGGATTTTCTTAAATTTGAAATGGTTTGATGGGAAATGGGTTTTCAATAAAAAGAGTGTTTTATTAAAATGGTTTTGGTGGAATTGGTTTTCAATGAAAAGGCATTTTTAATGAAATGGTTTGAATTGGTTGAACACACTTGGTTTTTATGGAAGATGGTTTTCAATAAAAGCTGTTTTATTGAAAGGATGGTTTTGGAATGATTTCTGGGAATGTGTGGTGTGTGTTCATATTTAATTGTATGAGGTTTGGTTGAAATAGGACCACGTGCTCGATGCCAAACGTTTAATGGAACAATGGTAACTATATGTACGAGGCTTGGTTGGAATATGACCTTGTGCTCTGTGAAAAAGGTGTAATGGAACACGGGAAATAATTGCCTTGTGATGACTTGGTATATCTATGAGAGACCACTCATGAGTATGGAACTATCATAACGAAACATTCATGGTTGATTTCATGGGTTTGTGAAATGGATGGGTATGTCAAAACGGGATGTTTGTGATATGGTTCGAAAGTTTGTTTGGTTATTTTTCTGGAAAAATAACGTGTTGGAATATTGGTTTCAATTGAACTTGATTGCTTTTGAGTATGAATGGTTTTAGAAAACTTGTTTATATTTAGTTATAAACTGCCTTTGTGAAATTGTTTTATATAAACTGTTCTTATATAAATGTTGCTAACTCTCGTATCCTAGTGGCGTGAGTAGGGAAGACATTGGTGAAAACCTACTGAGTTTTATACTCACACATACTTTGGAACTTTGGTGATTTTTCAGATGTTGTATTCCGAGACATAGGCAAAGGTAAAGCATCTCATTACTAGTGGTTCGTGGTGATGCTTGGGAGATGTGGTGGTGCTTGGAGCATGGAGCTCGGGGTGGAGTCGTGGAGTGTGTCTTGGTTTGTTTTGGGTATTTTTTATTCTTCCTCTTGGTAATCTTATTTTTTGATGGTTGTATTGGATTGTGGAATAGTGTAGTTCCCTTTTGGTAATACATGAGTTTGTTATTCAAATAACATGCATCATATTGTGATTGTTAGTGGATGTTTTGGTTTATTTTCTTAAGGGGAAAATCGTACCCCAACAGTATTTGCATCTCTTCGGAATTTATTTCCAGTCTTTGGTGTCTTGGAGAAGTCACATAAGGAAAAGTAACCCTCACCGCCTCCTCAAGCCAATGAGATAGGGGCGAGGTGTTACAAATGGTATCAACTTGTTCGGTCCTTGACTTACAAGTGGTTATCTATGTTCTTGCTCTTAGAGTTGAAATTCATTATCGTCTATTCCAGGGTTGGAATCTTAGACCGGAGTAGGATTGTCGGAACATTAAAGGTATAGCATAAAAAGACGTAGCTAACCCCTTTATGCTGAACTTCAAGTTACCAGGGTGTTGGGTACATAAGTGTTTTGGATACACTTATAGAATATTGGAAATCACATTGTCATGGGTTTAGCCAATGAGATGAGCATGGCATGCATTGTAGAGGAATGAATTCCCACTAGGATTGCATATCTCATTGTGAGGAATGAGTTAGTATTTTGTGCAATGTGAGAATTTGTGAAAAATGCAGAAATTGTATTCAACTGAATGAATTTGGAAACATGGTATTTGGTATATTTTGAAAATGGATTGATTTTCAAAAATTATGTTGAATGTTTTCAAAAATTGTTGAACATGGAAAAATTTTGTTTGATAACAATGTTCTGATAGTTGATGTGATTGAATTTGAAATTTTAAGCCAACAATTGCGAGAGAGTGATATTGACGGAGTATGTTGTTGGTTTAGAAAATGGAACCTGGTAGGCGTCGACGAAACCAACCTGAAGAAGCTGTGGAGAATGTGGTTAGACCTGAACCACGTGTGAACCAAGAGATGGTTTAGAGTATTGTCCATTATTTTCAAGCTATGGATACGGGGAACCAGAGGAATAAGCCACAACATGTGGATCATACAATCCAGTTCATGAAGTTGAATCCACCGAAATTTAGGGGTGATGCTGTGTAACGCCCTGACCGTTGTTACCCAGAGTTGGTGCATTATTTTAATACATTATCATGATTACAAGGAATAAAGTCCTGAAGGACTGATCGGTTTAGCAGTCTTGGAAAATAGATTATATACATGAATGTTACATTACACTTTATAACACACAAAACAACATAAATAATCTTTTATGAACACCATTATTACCTTAGATAAACCCTGCATCTCAATCACAATACACTTTTTAGAATCCTAGGAAAAATAAAACATAGAAAAGGGGTGAGATCAAATGATCAGTAAGGGTAAGAAATACAGTGGAAACATTAATAAATAAGCATAAACATTTAAGGAAATGTATAACTAAAACAAAATACTTTTAAACATGAACTTAAGAATAATATTGAAAAAATGAAATGAAATAATTCCATTTATTTATTCACATGGATATTCCACTAATTTAATAATAACATGCAATATCAATAAGCACTTCTATAATGATGGAATGCATATTTCCAAACTATCATAACCACGTAGCCAAGGCCTCGTGCCAAGACTACAAATAATATTTTGTCAAGGCCTCGTGCCAAGACACTAGTTTGTCTAATGAGACATACCAAAGCATCGAGGAGCTATAACGGTCTCCACCCGTCACTTACTAAGTCCAATGCATTCCTCATATGAACAGGTTTAATCGTAACATAAACATTTGTATTAAAACTAGAATACGAAATGTAAATACTTTCTCCATAAACCATGAATGGTATAAAAATAACACATCCACAATCAAGCATATCATAACTCATTAAATACAATAAGGAATATTTTATTATAATAAATCAACCTTAATCCAAAATAATATCCAGTAGAGGATGCTGACAGAGTTGAAAATGATGAGTAAAACATTATGAGAGAAATAACCTTTTTGTAAAATCATTTACAAGTCACACATTTATAATGGAAGTAATTTCAAAGAGATTTTTGAATCAAAGTGTCCCATACCACTTTGAAACTTTTGAAAAGAATTATCATTTCAAAACATTCATGTCCATATAAATAAATCCATAAAATCATTTTGAAAACATGGACATTAATTAAAAGATTTAGAAAGATAAATCTTTAAAACATTTGGAATTATAATCTTGATAAAGAGTACCATTCAAAATCCTTAAAATCTTTATTTTGAAATAATTTTTATAAAAAATGGACATGGATGATAAAAATTTCCCAGTAAATACTTACACATAAACATTCTTGGATAATAATGAGATTGAGGAATTAACCCTTACCTTGCACTTTCCTTTAGTCGAGGTTACGTTTAACCTCCTATACGAAGATCGTAGTATGTTATTAAATTATACCAGAACCATATTAATATTTATTATATCATTAATTATTCATTTATGACTTTATACTACCCATTTAATAATAATTTCCATGTTAAATTAACATTTCGGGTAGTAATCGCTTTCTCTATCTTACGTGTTTTAACTTGTTTCTCTTGATTGTACCACAGAGATCATGATTTATGTACTTAAAAAATATAAAACATGATAAATATATCATATATATTTATAATATTAATATGTATAATAGACATATATATGAAATGGAAAACACCGTTTATGGAGACGGTAGTCCGTACGTACGCATAAACGCTCTTTCTGTTTTCATATAGTATTGAATGGAAGTAAGTGAATGAGATATATGTAAGTACATAAATAATTATATATATAAATATATATATCTCCAGTAGAATTATTATTTCATATATTACATACTTATTATTAATATATATTTTTATAATCGCCGATGAATGGTGAACTTGGAAATGAATCTCATCGCGTCGTGGAGACGGTAATCCGTACGTACGCAAGAGCGAAAATATCACTCTTTTGATATTAAAATAGTATATAATTGGATGGTAAATCATATATACAGAATCCTTATAATGTTATATTTATTATTTACATCAAATACACATCATTATTACACCGATCCAAATAATAATGTATTGAATAACAATTATACCACGACGTGGAGACGGTAAGCCGTATGTACGCACGTATGGTGACATGTCATTCAAAGGATGAATAAAATACTGAATATGGTTATAACATATTTATAATAACATCACAGTATATAGGAGATACTAGATTTATTATTTTAGAATAGAAATAAAAATAATTAAGAAGATGAAGAAGAAAGGAACTTGAAAGAGGGTAGTGAAAACATTACCTCTTCTTCGGGTTCTTCCTTTTGATTTGATCAAAAGGGATCCATAGGTTGGATTTATGATCAAAATAAGGCCTCTAGGTTGAAGTGAGGGAAGTTTAGAGAGTATTTGGGTAGGGTATGGCTGAGAAAAATGGATTTTAAGGTGTGAAGAATTGGTTAGAAGTTGGGCCCTTTTATAAGGGGGGAGGAGGGGCTCTTTAGGAGAAACATAAATTATTAATTTATAATAAAATCATATTCGGTTTATAATAGATCCAAAGTGGATTAATCAAATTATAATGTGGGTATGGGTATAAATTATTTCAACGTATAGATTTTAGACAGGTTTGGGTCATTATATTAACCTTATCTTTTAGTTTTAACTCTTATTTAATTAGTGTGACACTTACCTTGTCACTTTGTATTTTTATATTATATAGTTAATAAACTCACTATATACATCCAAGAGACCCTAAAGTGGTCTATTAATGATAAAAAAATAATTATATATGCACTTTGTCCTAACCATATATTTTTAGGAATATAATATAAATTAATAATATAATATTTGTTTTAAAAACTCTTTTATGTCAATCTTGACACTACTCAATAATTGATTTTTGTTAAAGTCTTAACAACTTTATTAATTCAAAAAAAATTAATTTAATAAATCCTAACATGTCATGTTAACCAATAAAATTCTTGTATGTCATAAAAAATTTCAAATTATATTTATTTTAACATTTATAATACCAATTATTTGATTCTTTCATTAATAAGGAAAATACTGCATCATTATTGTGTCATATATATTTTTGCTTTTTCAATGTCTAAAAATTATAAATAAAATACCCTTATGTAGGAAATATTTTTATATTTCTAATGAATATTTATAATAAAAAATATAACATATATAACCATATGTAAAAATTGTTTTTCTAAAAGATATAAGCTTATGTCATTTTTTATTTACTTTAACATAATTAATATAAAGTGTCCCTATCACCTACAAGTGGCTCCATGGGGTCCAAACATCGACCCAAAGAAGCTCATGGTTGGAAATGGGTCCAAAAATAAGGTTAGGACACGTTTTAGGATAATTTATTATTATTATAATATTATTTTTAACCCTTATTTACCGGATTTACCCTTTAACCATGGTTAATAAAATATTTACCGAAGTAGTTATTCAAAATGTCTAAAAATAAAAGTTAACTATTTACACAATTTAGAAATAATGATTCAAAATATGGAATCTATTTTTCCAAATTCCAAACACATAAGAGGCATAAATTAATTTAAAATTAATTCCCGCTGTTAAAACAAAAAACATTTTTTTAAGATATAATAACTATCAAAAGATGGACACTTGTTTATGTTCGGTTTAATTGTAAAATTATGTCCAATGACCAAAATTGTATTAAATGGTAAAAATATATTCTAAATACACTCTAATACCACTCAAATTCATAATTTATCAATATTAGTTATTTTGATTAAAAAAGTTGTTTTTAATTAAAATTTAGTAATTTTCACTATTCATCAAAATATAAAAGTTATCCGCAATGTACCAAAATTTCACCTGAGGCTAAATTCAATATTCCGAATCCAAAAATGAAGTCCATTTTGAAAGATAAAATTTATAAAATTTAAAAAAGTAGGTATTACTATTTATAATGGCTACTTTGATTGGTCGCGGTTTGTTAGAATCTCGAAGTTGCGTACCACACATGCTATTGTATTATTCAAAGAGAACTTTATCGTGGAAGATTAGGGTGTTACATTGTAAATTATTGATGTCCCCATTCTAAAGAATAAATTTATTTAGTCATATTGAATATATAAAAGTTTAAAATATTGGATTTAAAAAGGGTTCACTATTAGAAGTTGGTAAAAGTTCATTTTTGAAAAATACTTCTTTTATCTGAAAAAATGAATTTGTTCTTAAATTATGTCTAAGAAAATCATAATATAGATTCTAAAATTATAAGGATTATATAATGTTCAATATGTAGTTAATACTATTCATAACCTCTTTTGAACGACTTGTTTGGTACGTCATGGTGTGCTTGAACTCGGTGTTGCGTGTAGTGAAAGTTATTGAATTATTTTGAAGAAGTAACACTCTATGAAATCTTGGGGTGTTACATTTTTCCCTCCATAAATAAATTGAGTCCTCGAAATTTGAGATTGTTCTTCGAAAATAAAGGTTGAAAATAGAAAATATCTTTTGTGGGAAAACCCACATCTGAAATTTGGTTAATAAAATTTAGTCTTAATAAGAGGAAAAGAGAAATGAAAGGGTCACCACCAAATTATGATCTCGATTAGGAGAACATTTTTGGAAATTGGAGACATATAATTGAAATAAAAACATAAATATTTATAGGTAGTGATTGTGGTCATCAATCCAACACATGTTTAAAATTGAGGTCCTTTAATTTATCAATCTATAATGATTTAAAATACCATCGGTTCCAAAAAAAAATAGGTATTAGGATAACAGATTTTTGGTTTTAAGATCCCTTCAATAATGCATAAGAATTTATTTCTTCACAGAATAATAAGAGAATAAAAATATATACTTGACAATTAGAGTCCCATCCTTTAACTAATTTCTACCACACACTCATCTTTCACTCTAAAAGATAATAGAACATAAAAATATATTCAATATATCCTATTCGTTTGGGGTTAAAAATTTGAATTTATAATTCATGTACTAGCCCTTATTAAAATAAACTACATTATTTAATCCTGGACATCTCGTGGCCCAGTGGTAGGTGATACACCATTTTCGCCCTTCGGTTGCGGGTTCAAGTCTCGAGGCCTTACCGGTCGCGATGGGTTGCCGCCCGAACTCCGGGTTGTCCATTTATGGAAATCAAAAATTAATCTCAAACTATATTTATCCAAAATACTTCTGTCCAAACTCACAGTCCAAAATTTATAAAGAAGGTAATCATAATAAAGATCCTTTTTTTTGCTTAATAACATGTGAACACCTTTATCATGTATTCTTTTAAAACACTACAACATCCTGAATTACCATAAAACCTTATTGATTACATTCATGATCCCTTATTCCTTATAGAATAATTGATATACTCCTTCTATACAAAAACGTTGTAAACTCCAAAAATGATGGGAATAGAAATCATTAATCAGTTTCAAGGTAGTCAAGAATATCTAATATAATTTATTCAAATCAACCATCTCTTATTCCAAAATCACTACCTCATTATTATAACCATATTATGTTTTATCTTTATCTCAACCATATATTTTCCAAATATTTAACCTACTATTGAGCCACTTTTCGTGGTTTCACACAATATAAAGTCCTTAATGAAATTATATTGTAGTACAATCCTTATATACTCCATAATTATTATAACCAGTACATTGTTGATACAATACTCAAATTACATAATTCTATAATAACAACATAATAACTTTAGTCATTCCTCCTCATATGTGGTAGTATCATAACTTTATTATTATCCAATAGCATCATTTGGGGCATACCTTGATGATTTGGGAATTGGTTCGCGTAGTGTCCCAACTCCTTGCAGATGAAGCATTGTACATTTGAAACCTTTTTCTTACCCTTGTAGTCACATACATGGTGTCCTTTTTCTACACACTTATAAAAAACTCCCATTCCTTTCAGGCAAGTTCCAGGGTGTATCTTCTCACAGTTATCACATATGGGAAAATTATTCTTTTCCCTCTTCCCTTTATCCATCTTTCTCTCTTCCATCCTTTTCTTTTCTTCCTTCCCTTCAAAACCATATGACTCAATAAACTCTTTACTTATCTTATCAACACGTGATACTATTTAATCATATGATGATAATACATGGGAGAATATTTCCCATCTAAATTATAGCTTAATACCATGAAAGATATGATCCTTATTATTCTTTGGATCATACATGTTACTGGAGTTCACATTCCTTCTATTGGGCGCCATTTCTAAACAATAGCATAAACTAGGTCAGTTTATTAATTGCAATGAATAATTCCAAACATGTAAAATACCTAACGCAAATTGAACAGTTTATGGATATAATCCATAATCATAAAAATGTTTTCTTTGAGTAAGTATATACTCATGAGCCCTTCATAATGGTTTGTAATGAAAATGAGAGTTATCCTAAGCATATCCCCAGTAGTGTCGTAACCAAGAGTGCAACAAGGCCCATTGTCGTGCACCAGTTCCTGTTCGAGTCTAGCTCAATGTGGTGTTTTTGAGTTTTACCCCTAGGTACATCTGTGCCAGAGCCGCCTCTACTTGCTCGTATCCAGAAAGGGATGTATTGCTCAGAAAACTCACAAAATCTCTACAATACCAAAATTTTAGGAAGTTGTTCTATACTAATACTCAAAGTATATCTTAGGGCTATGTGCTCTAATCAGAGTTTATCTAAATCTAGTTTCCAAGGGTATTACTAAACTTCCTTTGACACAAACTGTAATTCCCCAACCCCAGTTACCCAGAGTCGGTGCATTATTTTAATACATTAGCATGATTACTAGGAATCATATCCCGAAGGACCGATCAGTTTAGCAGTCTTGGAAAATAGATTACATATATGAATGTTAAATTACACTTTATAACATACCAAAAAACAAAACTAATCCTTTATGAACACCATTATTCCCTTGGCTTAACCCTGAATATCAATCACAATACGCTTCTGGGAATCCTGGGAAAAATAAAACATAGAAAAGGGGTGATCTCAAACGCTCAGTAAGGGTAAGCAATACAGCGGAAACATTAATAAATAAGCATAAACATTTAAAGCAATGTATAACTAAAACAAAATCCTTTTAAACATGAACTTCAGCATAATATTTCAAAAATTAAATGAAATAATACCATTTACTTATTCACATGGATATTCCACTAATTGAATAATCACATGCAATATCAACAACCACTTTCATAATGATGAAATACATATTTCCAGACTATCATAACCACGTATCCAAGGCCTCATGCTAAGAATAAAAATAATATTTTGTGAATGCCTCATGAAAAGACACTAGTTTGTCTCATAAGACCTACCGATGCATCGATGAGCTATAGAGGGCTCCACCCATCACTTACTAAGTCCAATACATTCCTCATATGAACAGGTTTAAAGATAACATAAACATTCGTATTAAAACTAGATTACAAAATGTCAATACATTCTCCATAAACCATGAATGGTATAAAAATAACACATCCATAGTCAAACATATCATAACTCATTCAATACAATAAGGAATATTGTATTATAATAAATCAACCTCAATCTAAAATAATATCCAGTAGAGGATGTTGATATAGTAAAAAATTATGAGTAAAACTTTTTGAGAAAAATATCCTTTTTGTAAAATCATTTAAAAGTCACACATTTATAAAGGAAGTAATTTAAAAGAGATTTTTGACTCAAAGTGTCCCATAAAACTTTGAAACTTTTGAAAATAATTATCATTTCCAAACATTCTTGTCCATATAAATAAATCCTTAAAATCTTTTTGAAAACATGGACATTAATTAAAATATTTAGAAAGATTAATCTTTAAAACAATTGAAATTCTGATCTTGATAAATATTACCTTTCAAAATCCTTAAAATATTCATTTTGAGATCATTTTTATGAAAAATTGACATGTATGATAAAAATTTCCCAGTAAATACTTACGCATAAACAATCTTGTATAATAATGAGATTGAGGAATTAACCCTTACCTTGCACTTTCCTTTAGTCGAGGGTACGTTTAACCTCCTCTACGAAGATATTATTATGTTATTAAATTATACCAGAACCATATTAATATTTATGATATCATACATGATTCATTTATTACATTATACTACCCATTTAATAATAACTTCCATGTTAAATTAACATTTCGGGTAATAATCGCTTTCTTTATCTTACGTGTTTTAACTTATTTCTCTTGATTGTATCACTTAGATCATGATTTAAGTACGTCCAAAATATAAAACAAGATAAATATATCATATATATTTAGAATATAAATATTTATAATAGACATATATATATGAAATGGAAAACACCGTTTATGAAGACGGTAGTCCATATGTACGCATAAATGCTATTTCTGTTTTCATATAGTATTGAACGGAAGTAATTGAATGAGATATATGTAAGTACATAAATACTTATATATATAAATATATATATCTCCAGTAGCATTATTATTTCATATATTACATACTTATCAGTAATATATATTTTTATAATCGTCGATGAATGGTGAACTTGAAAATGATTCTCATCGCGTCATGGACACGATAATCGGTACGTACGCACGAGGAAAAATATCATTCTTTTGTTGTAAAAATAATATATAATTGGATGGTATATCATATATAAATAATTATTATAATGTTATATTTATTATTTACATCAAATACACATCATTATAACACCTATCCAAATAATCATGTATTGAATAACAATTACACCACGATGTGGAGACGGTAATCCGTATGTACGCACGTATGGTGATATGTCATTCAAAGGATGGATAGAATACTGAATATGGTTGTACCATATTTATAATAACATCAAAATATATCAGAGATACTGGATTTATTATCTTAGAATAGAAATAACAAAGAAAGAAGATGTTGATGATGAAAGGAACTTGAAAGAGGGTGGTGAAAACATTACCTCTTCTTCAGGTTCTTCATTTTGATTTGATCAAAAGGGCTCCTTAGGTTGGCTTTCCGATCAATATAATTCCTCTAGGTTGATGAGAGGGAAGTTGAGAGAGTATTTTGGTAGGGTTTGGCCGATCCAAAAGGCTTTGAAGGTGTGAAGTATTGTTTTGAAGTTGCGTCCTTTTATAAGGGGGAGGTGGGGCTCTTTAGGAAAAACTTAAAGTATTAATTTATAATAATTTAATATTCGGTTTATAAGGGATAAAAAGTGAATTATTAAAAGTATAAGGTGGGGATGGGTGGAAATCCTTTCAAAAAATAGATTTTAGACAGGTTTGTGTCATTATATTAACCTTATATTTTAGTTTTAACTCTTAGTTAATTAGTTTGACACTTACCATGTCACTTTGTATTTTTATATTATATAGTTAATAAACTCACTATATACATCTAAGAGACCCCAAAGTGTTATATTAATGATACACCAATAATGATATATGTCCTTTGGTAGAACCTTAAATTTTTAGGACTATAATATAAATTAATAATATAATATTTGTTTTAAAAACTCATTTATGTCAATTTTGACACTACTCTATAATTGATTTTTGATAAAGTCATAAAAACTTTATTAATTCGAAAAAAATTCATTTAAGCAATCCTAACATTTCATATTAACCAATAAAATTCGTGTATGTCATCAAAAATTTCAATTTATATTTATTTTTACATTTATAATACCAATTATTTTATTCTTTTATTAATAAGGAAAATATTGCATCATTATTGTGTCACATATATTTTTAATTTTTCAATGTCTAAAAATTATAAATAAAATACCATTGTATATGAAATATTTTTATATTTCTAATGAATATTTATAATCTAAAATATTATATATATAAACCTATGTAAAAATTGTTTTTCTAAAAGATATAAGCTTTTGTCATTTTTGTATTTACTTTAACGTAATTAATATAAAGTGTCCCTATCACCTACAGGTGGATCCATGGGGTCCCAAAATCGAACCAAATATGACCATTGTCTGACATGTATCCACAAATAAGGTTAGGACACGTTTTAGGATACTTTTTTATTTTTATAATATTATTTTTAACCCTTATTTACCGAATTTACCTTTTAACCAAGGTAAATAAAATATTTACCGAAGTAATTATTCAAAATGTCTAAAAATAGAAGTTACCTATTAAAAAAATTTGGAAATCCTGATTCCAAATATGGAATCCATTTTTCCAAATTCAAAACACCTAAGTGGCAGAAATTAATTTAAAATTAATTCCCATTGTCAAAACAAAAAGCGTGTTTTTAAGATATAATAACTATAAAAAGATTGACACTTGTTTCTGTCCGGTTTAATTGTGAAATTATGTACAATGACCAACATTGTATTAAATGATAAGAATATATTCTAAATATACTTTAAAACCACTCAAATTCATAATTTATCACTATTAATAATTTTGATTAAAAAGTTGTTTTTAAATAAAATTTAGTAAATTTCACTATTCATCAAAATATAAAAGTTATCTGAAAAGTACCAAAATTTCACCCTTGGCTGAATTTGATATTCCGAATCCAAAAATGAAGTCCATTTTGAGAGTTAAAATTTATAAAATTTCAAAATTTAGGTATTACTATTCATAACGGCTACTTTGATTGGTCGCAGTGTGTTAGAATCTCGAAGTTGCGTACCACAGACGCTACTGTATTATTCAAAGAGAAGAGTATCATGGAAGATTGGGGTGTTAAATTGTAAATTTTTGATTTCCCCATTCTAAATAATAAATCTATTTAGTCAAATTGAATATATGAAAGTTTAAAATATTGGATTTAAAAAGGGTTCACTATTAAAAGTTGGTAAACGTGCATTTTTGAAAAATACTTCTTTTATATGAAAAAATTTAATTTGTTCACACATTATGTCTAACAAACTCATAATATGGATTCTAAAATTAGAAGTATTATATAAAGTTCAAAATTTAGTTAATACTATTCATAACCTCTTTTGAACGACTTGTTAGGTATGTCATGGTTCGCTTGAACTCAGTGTTGCGTGTAGTGCAAGTTATTGAATTATTTTAAAGAAGAAACACACTATGAAATCTTGGGGTGTAACATGCTGAACCCGAGAAGGCGGAGGTGTGTCTAATCAGGATGAATCATATATTCGATTTCATCGGCACACCAGTAGAGATGAAAGTAATGCTGGCGACGTATATGCTCGAGGATCTTGCACATCCGTGGTGGGATTTAGCAGTACATGCTAAATTGGATAAAGTCCTTACATGGGATGATTTTGAAGAATTGGTTAACAAACAATTCTATCCTCACACATTCAAGATCCGGAAAATGACAGACTTCTTTAGCTTGATATAGTAGAGCCTCTCTTTCAGAGAGTATGCGGCTAAGTTCATGAATTTAGTCGGTTTTGCAGCAATGGTTGCACGAAGTGCTTCTTTGAAGGAACGCATCTTCGAATCTAGGATAAGGTAGGAGATTCGATGGAAGATTTCGGTGCTCTGTATTACGGATTATAAAGAATTGGTGAATAGAGCAACAGTTGCTGAACCTGATATCTCGGGATCGATAGGAGGAGGCATGATGATACCCATGGGAATGGATGAAAAATCTAATGCTGGGAACAATTGGAAGAGGGGAACCTACTTCCAAGGTGGGAGTGTGAATCAGAACCAGACAGTGGGATCATTCAAACTTCCTCTATGACCTTAGATAAAATTTGGTTGCTTTCAATGTGGTTCGACTGATCACATGAAACGAGGATGTACATCACCACCGAGAGAAGCCACAATTGAAAAAATGGGGAATCTTCAGTGATATAGTCACAGTGCTCCATAGTCAGGTGTTCAGGACACTTCCTAGGCATCGCAAGCATCGTATGATTTGACATGGAGATGACAGCAAAATCAGTCTCGCCAGTAGAACAGAGCTAGGTATGGTGATTCTAGTAATTCCATGACTCCTCAGGCAGGGCAATATCAACAAGGCAATAAGGAGAAATGTGCAGCAATAAAGCAGTTGTATGGAGCTGAGTTGATGATAGTCAATGATCAGGATGGACTATCTATAGTGAGAGGTACAATTATTTTGAATTCTACCCTCATACAACTGTTGTTTGATACTGGTGAATCTAATTCTTTTCCTTCTTCTTGTATTGCTGATTTGCTGAACTTAAAACTTTAAGTGATGTCTTCTGTGATAAAATTTCAATCTCTTCTCGCTGAAAGAGAATGTAGTGCCTTCGTGTGTAAAGAATGTTCTATAACTGTTGATGGAGCTGAACTGAAATGGGATTTCTCTATGCTGGAGATGAATGTATATGATATAATCCTGGGTATGTATTGGTTGATAGAGTTCAGGGCTCACATCAGCTGTTATATAAGAATAGTCAGTTTCACGACTGAGGATAGCGTTGAGCATCTCTTTAGAGAAGACTGAGTGGTGAAGGTAAGTGCAGTGGGATTTTTGGCACCAGTAGTGGAAATTATCTCTTACCAGTTGGATGCGTTAAACTTGGAATCGATGGACGAGATCACGAATAAAATTTTCCAGTAGTCGTTGATCAATTACTTGATGTTTTTGCTGAAAACTTATTAGGGTTACAAACTGTATGAGAAGTGGAGTTTGCGATTGATCTACTTCCAGGGTCCAATCCTATCTCACTTCCATATTATAGGATGGCACCAATGGAGTTAAAGGAATTGAAAGCACAGTTCGAAGAACTAGAAAAGAAAGGTTTTACTCAGCCAAGCATGTCTCCATGGGCAGCACCAGTTTTTTTCATGAAGAAAGTAGATTGAACTCTTCGGCTGTGTGTTGATTATCATAAGCATAACCAAGTTAAGATAAAGAATATATATCCTCTTCCACGCATTGATGATCTGTTTGATCAATTAAGGGGAGCTCAGTGGTTCTCTAAGATTGACTTGTGATCAGGATATCCCCAATTGCGATTTCAGAAGGAGGATATTCTGAAGACATCCTTCAAAATCAGATATGTCCACTACGAATATTTAATCATTCCTTTTTGTCTTACGAATGCACCAGCGGTCTTCATGGCTCTGATGAATCGGATCTTTCAGAAATATCTAGATTCTTTTGTTGTGGTGTTTGTGGATGATATCTTGGTGTATTAAAGAAAAAGGACTGAGTATGAACAACAACTGGAGAAAGTAGTGGAAATCTAGAGAGACCATTAGTTGTATGCAAAATTATCAAAGTGCGATTTTTGGATACAATAGGTATCTTTTCTAGGCCATGTTGTTTCTGAGAAAGGTGTTTCAGTAGATCCAAAAAATATAGAAGCTGTTCTTTCTTGGAAACCGCTGAAGAATGTCTTTGAGACACAAAATTTTCTTGGTCTAGCTGGTTATTACTGACACTTTTTCTGTGACTTCTCATGACTATCATGGACTATGAAAACATTGACAAAGAAGAATAGTACACTTCAATGGACTGAGAAATGTCATAGATCTTTTCAAGAGTTGAAAGTTCGCCTCACATCAGCACCCATCATGATTTTTCCGGAATCATGACAGGGGTACGTGTTGTATTGTGATGCTTTAGGATTAGGGTTGTGATTTTTTCTCATGAAAGGAGACCATGTTGTTGCTTATGGTTCAAGGTAGTTGAGGGTTCATGAGAAAAATTACCCAACACATGATTTGGAGTTAGCTGCAGTCGTTCATTATTTGAATACATGGAGACACTATCTCTTTGGAGAGAAATTTACTGTGTTTACGGATCACAAAATCTTGAAACACATTTTTCTCACAGTGAGATCTGAATCTGAGGCAAAGGAGATGGATGGAGTATCTCTAAATTTTTGACTTTGACTTCATGTACACACCCATAAAGAGAAATTTGGTGGTGAATGCATTAAGTAGAAAGTCATATGCTCAGTTGGAGACTGAAGCTTCAGATGAGTGGCAGTTGATGTTGTTCATAGATGAAATGCGTATGGAATGTGAATACCGAGGTGATGTTGATATTTTATTAGTAAGCTACACTTGTTCCTAATTTAGTAAAAGTTGTCAAATAGGCACAAACATATGATGCAGAATGTCTGGTTGTATGTTCAAAACTCAATGGTGGGGAGACCATTGATGGCTGGAAACTTGATTGGAGTTCAGTTTTGTGTTTCAGATATTGGATGGTTATACCTATGGTTTTTTCAAGAACAACTCCTTTATTCTTACCACCATTCGAGATGGTCTGTACACCCAGGTACACAGAAGATGTATAAGGCGTTGAAGGCACAGTTTTGGTGGAGCGGCATGAAAAAATGGTGTGTGAGTTCGTCTCGCGGTGTTTTACTTGTCAGCAGGTTAAAGCAGAGCATCAGATACTAGCTGGTATGTTATAGTCTTTACGTATCCTAGTGTGGAAACTGGATCAGATAGTAATGGATTTTGATACAAGTCTTCCAAGAACGGTCTGGAAACACGATGCAATTTGGGTGATTGTTGATCGTCTAACCATGTCGGCACATTTCATCCCTATTCCTGAAACTCATATGGTGGAATATCTTTCAAGAATCTATATCCAAGAAGTGGTAATGATGCATGGTGTACCAGTATCTATAGTCTCATATAGAGATTCAAGGTTCATATCTTGTTTCTGAAAATCATTACAGTAAGCCCTTTGGACTCAGTTGACTATGAGTACGACGTATCATCCTCAGACGGATGGGAAATCCGAGCAGACGATACAAAACATTGGAAGATATGTTTTGGGCTTTTGTAATTTATTTTGGTGGCTCATGGGAGGAGAATATACCCTTAGTGGAGTTCTCATACAATAATAGCTATCAAGCCTCGATACGCATGGCTCCGTTTGAAGAATTGTATGAGCGTCCTTTTCGTTTTCCACATTGTTGGGTGGAAATAGGTGAGACTTCCCTAGTCGGGGCGAGCCTTGTCTATGAAACAACAGAAAAGATTCAGTTGATTAAAAAGAGGATGGAGAAGACACCGAGTCATCAGAAATCGTATGCAGATCATCATCGAAGACCTTTGTTGTTTGCGGTGACTGATCATGTCTTTTTTAGAATCTCTACAAGGCTTAGACATCATTGTTTTGGGAAGTAGGGAAAATTGTCTCATAGATATATATGCCGTTTTGAGATACTAGAACGGGTTGGAGAGGTGGTGTATCAGTGGGAATTACCACCACGGTTTTGTATAGTGCATAATGTGTTCCATGTATCTCAGTTGAAGAAGTATCAACCCGATCCTGACCATGTGATCAGATGGGATCACATTATCCTAGAGACAAATGCTTTATTGGTACATATCCTGGTGCAGATTGTGGATAGGCAGGATAATGTCTTGCGTGGAAAAAGCATCAGTTTAGTGCGGATTTTATGGAAGCATGGTCAGATTCAAGAAAGATACATGGGAACGCGAGAAAGAAATGAAAGAGTAGTGGCAAGGACACTTTCAAGAAAGCGATGGTTTTCGACATTCTGTGGACGGAAAGTCCAATGGTGGGGAGAATGTAGTACCCCCAGTTTCTGGTAAGTAACCCTTGTTTTATGCTTTTTATGTACATAAAGTATATGGGAGATGGTTGGAGAATGTTTGGAGACTTGTAAGGTGTTATAATGGAAAAAAGGGGTGACACATGGGCTTCACACGGGTTGCCCAAACAGTGTTGAAGCCATGTAGGTGGTGTTCACATGGATAGAGGAGACCACACAATGTGCACATGATTTGGGAAAACCATGCAAGGAGACCGTGCGGAGCTCCCCTTCCAAGCAGTGACTACTGCACAGTTAGCACATAGTTTGCCTAACCGTGCGGACTAACCATGTGCACGGTCAACATAGATCCTATTTTTAAGGATCTAATCTTGTTTATCTTTAAACCTACTCGTTTTTTCTCCTAGACGTCCCTAAATCGGGATATCTCCCTCATGAAGGTGGGAGAACACTTTCCAGGCGTTTTGGAAATGATCCGGAGGTTTGTCGTGGCGTTTAGAGGCCAGTTGATCGAGGTATGACTTTTCTCCTTTATTTTTCTTAGATATCTTTCTTCCCTCTTGACGGATCCTTAGATATACGTACTGGGTGGGTTGATCTAAGGTAGTGGATGACTTTTAAGTTAGGCTATGGTTTTGATTGGTACTAGGGGAAGGAATCTATGGAGGTTTCGGGGAATTGTTGACTCGGTTTTGTTGGCGTTATTCATCCGTTGGTTGGTTTCGCCTAATTTTTTCAGTTAGGTGGCTTCATTCTCGACTCCTCTTGTTATAATTGATTTTCTTAGATTCAAATTGGTTTATTTTAAAGACATTGATTGTGAAAAGTATGGAATAAATCTTTTTTAGTGATGATTTTTGGTTTGGATGAAATTGTGAAATCTTGGTGATTTGTTGTGAAAAGTGATGTGGCTGATTGAATTTAAAATGTTGATTTTAAATTATGGATTTTCTTAAATTTGAAATGGTTTGATGGAAAATGGTTTTTCAATAAAAAGAGTGTTTTATTGAAATGGTTTTTGTGGAATTGGTTTTCAATAAAAAGGAAGTTTTATTGAAATGGTTTAAATTGGTTGAACACACATGGTTTTGATGGAAAATGGTTTTCAATAAAATGTTTTTTACTGAAAGGATGGTTTTGGCATGATTGTTAAGAATGTGTGGTGTGTATTCATATTGCATTGTACGAGGCTTGGTTTAAATAGGACCTTGTGCTCGGTGCAAAACTTTTAATGTCACAATGGTAGCTATTTGTACGAGGCTTGGTTGAAATATGACCTTGTTCTTGGTGCCAAATGTGTAATGGCACACGGGAAATAATTGCCTTGTGATGACTTGGTAGATCGACGAGAGACCACTCATGAGTATGGAACTGTCATAACGAATAATGCATGGTTGATTTCATGGGTTTTTGAAATGGTTGGGTATTTCAAAATGATATGTTTGTGATATGGTTCGAAAGTTTGTTTGGTTATTTTTCTGGAAAAATAACGTGCTGGAATGTTGGTTTCAATTTCACTTGGATGATTTTGAGTATGAATGGTTTTGGAAAACTTGTTTATATTTAGTTATAAAATTATTTTGTGAAGTTATTTTATATAAATGTTGCTAACTCTTTTATCCAAGTGGCGTGAGTAGGGAAGTCATTGGGGAAAAACTACTGAGTTTTATACTCACCCCTATTTTGGAACTTTGGTGATTTTGAAGATGTTTTATTCCGAAAAATATGTAAAGGTAAATTATCTCATTATAAGTTTTTCATGGTGATGCTTGAGAGATGTGGTGGTTTTTGGAGCGTGGAGCTTAGGGTGGAGCTGTGGAAGGTGTCTTGGTTTGTTTTGGGTCTTTGTTAGTCTTCTGATTCATACTCTAATTTTGTGTTGGTTGTATTGTCTTGTGGAATAGTGTAGTTCCATTTTGGTAATACATTATTTGGTTGTTTCAATAACATGCATCATATTGTGATTTTTAAGGGATGTTTTGGTTTATTTTCTTAAAGGGTAAATCGTCCCCAAACTGTATTTGAAACCCTTGAGCATTTATTGCTAGCCTTTGGAGTCTTGGGGATGTTAAGTAACCCTCACTACCTCCTCAATCCAATGAGGTAGGGGTGGGGTGTTACACATTACTACTTCACATTAAAATCCAATTTTTGGTTTATTGTATATTTTTTGGATTTTTTTTATTTTTTATTTTTAGTTTTATTTCTTTATCATTTATTTATCCTTTTTTTACAATTATTTTTATGTTATATATTGAATAAAGTTTCATTAATTTTCTTCCTCTTATGCATCATCTTCTATTTATATATTCAGACTTAGTGTTTCAAGTTTTTTATTTTCATTTTACTTATTATGATTTTTCTAATTTTATAGTATTTATGTTATTACTTATTATTTTTTCTTCTAATAAATATTAATTAAAATTTATTGATAAATATTTATAATTCCCCATATCAGCTAGGATATCATGATAGATTCTTAGTTTTATTAATTACAACAAGACAAACACCACCACCATTGGAGGTCGATTTCTATTCATTTTAAAACATTATATCATATTGAACCTTATTTTAATAAATAAAAATACATAAATTATTTTAATTAATTTAACATAATTTTTTATGTTTACATATAAATATTAAGGAAAACAATTTTTGTGGGTTAAAAATGCATTCCCATAAACATGGGTTAATGTTTTGAGGGGATTAATAATTTTTATGATTATTGGGATAGATGGTGGTCCTTCTAATCATGGTAAAAACACATAGAATATACATATTTCTGTTATCTATACTAAATGGGCCACCTATATGGTCTTTCATGACTACTAAGTTAATGGAATCTTATGGGATGGGTGAAATCTGTTGATCAACATTATGAAATGTAAAATTAAGTTTCTGAAATATCATATCTATTGACATATACATTTACTTTCAAATGGATCCATGTATATTCTTAGGATTTCATCAAATGTAGTTTTGATAGGTTTTAGAATGTAAAGGAGAAGTACATACAAAAAATTTCACATCATTGGAAATACATTAGTTTCTTGGTCCAATATATAACATTATTATGTAAAACCATCATCTGCTAAAGAAAATTATAGTAGTTGTAAGATGTTACACAAAACTCTTATGGATTCATTACAAAATTTCTGATTTTGGTATGCGATTCCCTAAACCTGTGATACTTTATGATCAGGAAAGTTGAATTTAATCAACATTATTTGTGTTTATTTGACATTAATAATGTAATTATTCATAAATTGATGAAATGAAATATAAATGGGGTAAAAAACATCAAATATTCACAATTTTTTATATATTCCTTCAACTTCAACTTCGGGATTATGGTTTCTTAATTTAAACATTGAATATCGTTCCCCATTAATATTTACATAATATCATTCGTTGAATAATTTTTTTTTCAACTAAATAATATTGTTATAGTTTTGATCATGTATTATGACTTGTGTATTTATGTGTAGTTTTAATTTTTATTTTATATTCAACCTTCTGATTTTATTTTTACATATTTTTACTCCAATTTTAAATCTATCTACTACCTTCTTGAACATCATTCTTGTTAATATATGATGTGGTTTTCTTCATCTTATGCTTCCAATTTTTCCCAAATATTCATATTCAATCATAATTTTCAAATTTCAGATTTTAGCATCATCATTGGTTGGTTATTTTTCTTCAAATTTATTATATATATGTTTTGATTTTCACTTTTAATTCTTATTTTTATAATGTTATTTTTTATTATTCAACAATTATTTTAAATATTCTTGTGTCTATAATTTTTTTATTATGTTATAGTTTTATAATTTTATAATGTTTTTATGTTTAATTAAATTTCCTATTACCCTTCCACTTCCACTTATTCTACAAATATTACTAACTATTTATTATCTAGTTACCATTTTATCTTTGGAAACTACATTATCATCAAGTTAATCTTATGTTTCTACATATTTATATTATTTTGTTTCATCTTATGTCCTTTATTTATAATTTTCTAATGTTAATTGGTATACTTTAAATTCATCATTTCCTTCCACATATTATTTATAACAATTGCTATTGATTATTATATTATTCTAACTCTAGATTTGGAAATTGTATTTACATATAATTTATATTATACTTTTTAATATATATATATATTCTAATTTTCCCCAACTCTTTGTTATTTATTCAACTTTCTTACTTCAAACCCCTATAATTTTCCACACCTAATGAATTTCTTACTGACTCCATCACATTGTCTATCTCCATTTTCATGACTTCTGTTTCCCATCAATTTTATTTTCTTCCTTTATGTTTTTACTTATAAATTTTCTTCTTGAGGTCACTAATGTTTTGATATATAAATTATAACATTTAGAGAAGAATGATTTTAATTAACAATATATTTTATTTAAATAACTCATAATTTAGTTAATGAAATTAATTTATTTTAATTATTATAACTATAATGTGTATTTAATTTTTCAATAAAAATATATTGAAAATTAGATATCATACTTGAAAATAATTATTTTAGTATTGTATATAGAAAAGTGTTTTTTGGAAAGAAATTTAAAAAACCATTATTTGGGACACATAGGAGACACTTATAAGGAGAGGTTGTTCCCATAGAATTGTACAAAGAAAAGATGAATCGTCTATGTTATAATTACTAATCAACTTTATTTATATTTTCCTTAATATTTTTATAATTTCGTATGAGATCATAATATATTATTTAATTATGTTTTAAATTTAAATTTAAATTTAATATTTTTAATGAAGATTATATTCAATAAAATTTATTGGTTGATGTATTATTGAAGCTCTACAATGAACCATATCAGCTATAATGACATGATAGATTCTTGGATATGTTGATTATTGAGGGACAACCACCACTGCCAATGGAAGGTGGTTTCTATAAATTTTCAATAATGATAGCTTATAGAGAATTTTCTTGATGAATCACAATACTCATTATATTATAGTTATGTTAACTAGAATTTTGTTTTAGCAGTACATTTGTAATAGCCTATAGGATAGTATTTGGATGTTATAGATGTGTTCCTAGTGAATACAGCTTCACGTGCTAGTGATAATGAAGTTGTGCATATTATGGGGAGGGATGTCGGTCATACAGATCCTAGTAGGACCTATAGTGGTAATGGTGATTTCAATTATCTATAAAATATGGGATACCTAAATTCCTTATCACAATTTCCAGGATGGAGGAATCCTTGATAGATGGGTGAAATTCATTGATCCTCCCTATAAAATGTAAAATTAAGTTTGTGAAAAATTATATCTTCTGACATACAAATTTATATTATTATGGATACAAGTTAATATTTAACTATTATTTTGAGGTAAATTTTATAGGCTACATAATGTATGGCAAATGTACTTAGAACATGTCACATTCAAGGTGAAACGTTAGTTTCTTGGTCCACAGAGAATAATTGTTTTGTAAATTATTCTACTACAATTGATAATTATAGCTGTTAGATGTTATTATTACCAATTATTGTAGATTTATAACAAACACATTTAATTTTTAATGAGTTTCACTCAAACTATGATTCTTAGTGATAACACTGGTGAAATTTATTCTTAATTAAATTTTCATCTTCTGATTGATTGTTTTTGTTCTTATTACAGTGAAAATACTCTTGAAAATAGTGGTCAAAACTAGGTAAACAAGGTCTGATTTCTGACAATAAAATGTAAAATGATATTGGAGTCATTTTTGACATGTATAGAAGAACCAAATTTCAATATGACATAATAATTTCTTAGTATGATTGAAGTTTCTATTAGTGATTCACATTCTTTTCAAAGGGTTTTATAACTGGGAAAAAAGTTTGGATTTATCAGATAATTTATGACCTATAAAAATAGACCATATGTTAATACGACATACGGTGTGGTCATAAAAAAAAGTTATATTGTTTTATTAAAATCAAAATTCCATAAAAATATGAGTCTCTGGCCCATAACTTTGAATATTACTTCATATTTTCTTTAAAGTAAACAAAAATGTCCCTTGTTTATTTTTTTCATTTCTTAATAGATAGCACATAAATAAGTAATATGGATTTTTATAAATGAAAAATGTAAATTTTATTAATTTATAATTAAAAAATTATTTATAAGTTAAAAAATAGTAAATTACAAAAACTTTTAGTTCAATTTTTGTAAATTGACAGAATATTAATTTTTAAAATATTGTAACATAGAGTACATCAATCCCATATGTGGTTTACCAAAATGGAAATAATATTTTTTTTGATTTAATAGTCAAAAAAAATACATCATAGGGTTAAAATAAAGAAAAACACCTCAAATTGTACTGAATTACCATGACATAATTTGTTTATTACATTTTCACATTTTTTTAATACACATTGCATAAGTCCAACATACAGTGTGGTTATAAAGATAGAATTTTTTTCTTATACTTAATCATATTTAAAAATATAATTTGAAGAGTAAAGATGTAACAAATGACCTCATATTTTGAGATCACTACACATGAGATTAATCAACCATTTGGTTCTATATATGAAAAGTTATTTCACAATCATTTTCCAATGATTTCATGATAATATGAGATCATTTGTTTGGTTTTTAGACATTTACATTTTATTTTATTTCTAAGTACTCATTATGAATTTGAATTTAAATTATTATTTTTCTTCTTATTCCATATGGATTAGTTTATTATTTTGGATAACTTTTTTATTTTTTTCATCCTCTACCATTACTTATCCACCAAATTTGACTTTCACTACATTTATGACTCTAGTATCAAGTTTCTACTTTTAAATAGAATTCAACTAATAATTATGGATTATTTTCTACTTATGATTCATGTGCTACATTTTCCTACACATAATTTCTTCATTTAGATTTTTTAATTTTTTTTACTTATAATTATTAATTTAAATTTATTTATTATTCTACTTCTGTTTTTTATTTCAGTTATTTTGTTTGGAATATTTCTTCCCTTGTACATCAACTTCCATTTCTAGATTCTGAATTCAAGGTTCTGGATTTTGTTTTCTTATTGTATTTTGGTTTTGGTTTCTATATAAAATTATTATTCTAATTTTTATTACATATTATGAATTATGAATTTATGAATCCTATTTTTTCCTTCTATATTTTACTTTTTAATTCAATTTTTCTAATTTTTTTCCTTTTTCAATACATCTACTTAGTTGCAAGACCTCATTATTATTTAAATATTTTTTATTTTGATTCATCATCTGCTACAACATTTTCCCCCACTATCACATTCGATCATCATTTTCATATTTCACAATTTTGTTTCATCTCTTGTGGATAATATTTTTTTTAATTATTATATCAATGATTTGAGTTTCACATTACATTATTTTTCATGTGTTATTGTTTTTTCATCTACATATATTTTTTAAATATTCTTATATCTCTAATTTTTCTTATGTAATTGCTTTATATTCTTATAATGTTTCTATGAAATCTTATACATCCACTTCTAGTTCATTATTTAATCATTTATTACGACTTCTTCTCTTGCTACTACCCTAGCTTTTGAAAATATATTTTTATATAGTTCATCTTATGCTTTTGTATTCATATTTTCCTTTTCTGTTTTTTTCAATGATTAATTATTTCATATTATTTTTCCTTATGTCCATTATCAGTTTCCTAATAAAATATATTTTCTAAAAATTACATCTCAATTCCTATTTCCCTTTTTGTTCCATGTGTTTTTTTATTTTTTTTTATTTTTTTCCTCTTATTTCATCTTATATATATTCTTCTTATTTTTACTAATGTCTAATATATAAATTATATCACTAAAAGAAGTGTGTTTTTAGGTGAATGTGGTTTTTTATTTAATTTAATGTTATTTATATTAATAAATGAATTTATTTTAATTATTAATATTATAATGGATAGTGGATTTTGAAATAAAAATGATAATATATTGAAAATAGAATATCACATTTGAAAATAAATTAGGTATTATTACTTAGATCAATTTATTTTATATGGAATGAACATTAGTAATATTTATTTTTAGTCCCTTAGAAGGCCTTTTCAGGGGAGGTGATTCCCAGATCACTCTAGATAGAAAAGACAAATCAACTATGATATGATTACTACACCTCTTATTTTTTATTTTTATCATGTATTATATATTTTACTTGGGATCATAATAATTTTCAATTATGTTTTTAATATAATTTTAATTTAATTAATATTAATAAAAATTTAATTTAACAAACCTAAAGTAGTGAAGATTGCTGAAGGTTTACACAACCCCCTATTGTTTATAACGTCATGATAGATTCCTAGTTGCGCTGATGATAGAAGCACAATAACCACCACCATTGGAGGATATTTTCTATTAATTATCAAAAGGTTTACTTTCATATCCTTATTTTAATGAATTGTAATGAAATTTACATAGTATTTATATTAACATGAATTTTTTTATTTTTGATTTCAAATATCATAGAGGTCAGTTATTTTGGGTTGTAGATGTGTTCTTAATGAACTCAGGCTAAGGAACTTATTAAAAAACAGCTCTCCCTATTATAGGGAGGGTTTATCGACATGTTCATCCTGATATGAAAAAAAGATAATGATTCATTTAGTTAAATATATTATCTTGGACAAATTAACTCTTTATCCAAACTACTTGGTTAGTGGAATCTTGCTGTGAGGGGAGAAATAAATTGATCCTCAAATTTTTTTATAAAATTAAGTATGTGAAAAATCATTTCTTCTAACATGGACGGTTGTATTATTATGAATATGAGTTTTTTTATTAATTTCTCTTCAGAAGTAGATTTCATGGGGTGTATAATGGATGGAATAATTACATACATAACATGTCACTACTAAGTTGAATCATTGATTTTTTGTATATCAAGAAGAATAATTCTATAAAAATTTCTATTTCTAAATGTGATTTTAGAAGATAGAAGTTATCACCCCTTATTATTGTGTACGCAACACACACTAATATATTTTGGAATGAGTTTCATAGAAACTATGATCATTTTTTATAATAATGGGTTGATTTTTTCAACATGAAGTTTGAAACATACTCTTTTCAAATGTTATTTTTATTAAAATGGAAAACTCCTCATAAATCAAAGTAAAAAAATGAAGAAATGAGATCCGATTTTTAAATAAATTAGGGAAATAGTATTAGATGGGGTTTAAATTGAGCAAAAAAGTTCATATTTTAATGAAAAGTTATGAACTTTAAAAAAGACCAAACGTCAATCCGATGTGTGGTGTGATAATTATGACTGAACATACCATTTTAATAGATTTATGTCTTCAATAATAAGGTTTTGATGGGAATAATGTTAAAAAGGACCATATATTATCATTAAATCAAAGGGAAACATTTATGTAGTTTAATTTTTTTAAAATAGGAACATATTGCGTGTCAATTCGACTTATGATTTTTTTTGAAAAATGAAAAAATAAGAGTCTTTATGGATTTAAAAGTCAAGAAACATGCAGAAATGGATGAATATTTAGAAAAATATGTCTATTTATAATTAAATCATATGTAATTGTCCATTGTTTAGTTAATTACATGTTGAAACAAACCACACGTCAATCTGATTGGCAGTTTTTACAGGTAAAATATTATTCAATAATCTTTGTCCAATAATGATATTGTAATATAAGAGTGTTTATTAGGTTATAAAATTTTTTAATTTTGTTATATTTCCAATTAATACTCATGTATTCTATTTTTACATCATTCTATTAAGATTATGAAATCACTTCGTATTCTTAGTTTTATAGATTATGTTTCTTATTTTGGATTCAACTTATATATATTTTTATGAATCTTCCATTATTTCTTCCCCACTATAAAATTTCACTTCTTTTGTGATTCTAGTATTTATCGTCCACTCCTACATCATATTCAATATATTTTGGCTAATGTTTTTTGTTTTGGATTCATCTTCTATATTTTATTTCTCATTTACCATTATTTATTCCTGACCATTTACATTCACTTATTTCATGACTTTGGTTTCTATATTATACATATATTTAAAATTTATCTACCACTTATGGTTTCTTACATACATCTTATTCAACCACTAATTTTAGTTTATTAACTTTTCATCTTTTTGAATTTGGTTATGTTTTTCATTTTTTCCCTTTTTGTCTGATTTTATCCTTTATTATTATTTTTTCATTCTACTTTTTTTTTTAAAATATTTCATCTTTAAAATATGAAACTACATCCATTTATATATTATGACATCAAGATTCAGAGTTTTTATTTTATTTTTACTTCTTTTAATGTTTGCTATATTTAAAAATGATTTTATATTATTAATTATTTATTTTTCATTAATATTTTCATTATCCTATTACTTATATTTTTATTCCCAATGAATTATTATCCTAGATTGTTCCTCTTCTGATTGGTCGAACATTCACTTATACTTATGTTTTAATTTATTTTATTTATCGTCTTAAGAGACCATCTTATACGTTTGATTATTAATTTTTGATTCATTTTATCTTCTGACTTTTATTGCGACTCTTTTTTTATTGTTATTGTAATTATTTATTTTTGAATTTTAGTTTTATACTTTTCCTTTGAACAATTTTTATTTTAATTTTTGTAAAATGTGTATTTTTTATAATGGATTTTTTTCTGTTATGTTTTCTTCTAGTTTTTTTTATTTTACTTTTATGTATTATTGATTTTTCATTTAATCATACTTTTTATTATACATATTACTCACATATTATGTCATCTATAATAATTTTTAACTCTAGTTATTCTTTTTTCCTCTGACATTATTCTACCTAATGTCTTCATCTTTTCATTATTCTTATAGATATATTTTATTCATTTTTACTAAGTCTTTGGGAATTATTTTTTTCCCAACTAATAAATTATTTATTCTTATTACAATCCACTTTTTACCTTAGATGTCATCAATGATATATTTTATATTTTTCATTACCTTATCTTTCCACCTTTGGGACGTAATTAAAAATTTGATTTGACTTATTCCTTCTCATTATGCTTATTTATTATGGTTATTTAATTTTAAAATTTATTCTAATTATCCTTTTTCATTTAATTAAAATCATTTGTAGGCATTCATTAATTTATATAATTCATAATATTCATTGAATTTTGATCAATTATTATGTTCTTTGGAATTATGCATACTTCTGATTTTTTATTTATATTCTACCTTATGATTTTATTAATTTTTATCTATTTTCAATCTGTCCACATCCTTCTAGAATCTCCTTAATATTTATATATTTTAGAGTATAATTCTCAATCTTATTCTACTTTTTCCCCCCATTCACATCTGATCATTATTTTTAGATTTGAATTTTTTTCTTTATCTCTGGTTTGTTCTTGGACTTTTAATTTTTCATATCTATGTTCCATTTTCATTTTTTATTCAAATTATTCTAGTGTTATTATTATTTCTTAAACCTCATCTTCTGAATATTCATGTGGATTTTGATTTTTCTTATTCTTGTTTTATCTTTTTCTAATATATCTTTATGTACATTTAATTCCCATTTTACATATACTTATTCATTAAAATTTATCTTAATAATTATTCCCTTGAACAAATAATATATTTTCAACTAAATTTTCATATAGTTAATATTATACTTTTATATATGTATATTCTTTAATTTCCTGGATTATGTTATTACTTCCTCTTTTGTTAATGTTTCTGTGACTACTTTGATTTCCTCTTAAACTTCCAATCATTCTTTCACAATTTTCTCCCAACTTATACTCTTTAACCTAGTATACCTTTGGAAAATACATTTTAATATATGTAATCTTATTATTTTCCATTTTTATATTCTTTGTCAGTTTTTATTTATTACCATTTTTCATTTTGTCAATTTTTTCCTTCTAAACCCCACTATTTGTATCATATAATACATTTTAACCTCATTCTATCTCGATGTACATTTTAAATTTTTGAGCATTGTGATTTATATTGCTTTTACAATATTCTTTTTTATTTTTTTCTTCTTCATTTTCTTCTTGTGTGAATTAATATCCTGAAATATAAATGATAAACCTATGATAAGAGTGGTCTTAGTTGATTGTGTCTTTTTTATTTAAATTATCATTATTTAAACTAATAAAATTAATTTATTTTTATTTCTAACATTATAAAAAAAATAAACATTTAATAAAAAATTAATATATCTTGAAATTTTTTTATCACATTTTAAAATAATCTATGTACTATTACATAAAATGATGCTTATTATGGATTTTTTTTGAAAGTTTTAGTTTTATACACTTTGGATTCTCTTTTATAGGTAGTTGGTTTCTAGTTTACTCTATCGAGAAATGATGAATCATCTCAGATATGATTTTTAAAACTCTCAATTTTTATTTTAATCACATATTTTAATATTTGACTTGAGATCATAATTTACAGAATAATTATGTTTTTAATATAATTTTAATATAGTTCATCAAAATTAAAATTTAATTATATAATGTTAAAGGATATTGGATTGATATATATTTACAGTTCCCCCTCTTATATTATAGATTCTTTGTTACAATCATAATGATAAGAGAACCACCACAACAATTAGAGTAAGGTTTCTATTCAACATACCAAATGATATCCTACATAGCCCTAATTTGATGAATCATAATAAAAATTACATTTTAGTAACGTTAAATTGATGTTAATTTTTATATTGAATTTCCAATAACCTAGAGTCTAGTTACGAGGTGTTGAAAATGTGTTCTTAGTGAACTTGAGTTTGAATTTTGGGGGAAACACAATTATTCATATTATAGGGGGGTCATGGGAATAATAATCTTGATAGGATCCATGAAAATGAATCCACATTCAGATATCTATGGTAACTAGGAAACCTGGAGGCATTATAGAAATGACTAGGATGGAGGCATCATGGGGGGATGGGTGTAATCCGTTGATCCATGATATAAAATGTAAAATTCAATCTGTATAGAATCATATGTTTTAAAATAGAATATTATACTATGTTGGTAGAGAGTTTATTGTTAATCGTTTTTAGATGTATATTTCATTGGAATTAGAATATATTAGAAATGTATATCCTAAATTTTTTACATCCCAGTAAATGAATTAAAATATTATTGAACCAAGAATCAACATTCTATAAAAAAATTTAATTATGAATTTGATAATACCAATGGGAAGTTATTATGATCATTTTTTGGATGAAAAACCCACTCAATGGTTTTTGAAAATATTTTTTCTAAGCATATAGTTATTTTCGATAACTCTAATGTCATTTATTGAACATTAGATGTATAACTTCAATTGTAGTAACCTTATTATTTTTATATTAAAATGATACTATAAAATAGGGTCAAAATGCTGAAAACAATCATGGATTGACTTGAAAACTTAATAATATTATATTAAAGTCATTTATGATCTGTAAAAACCAAAGAAATGTTAATTTAACTTAAAAAATTCTTGGTATGATCGAAAGTTCTATTATACATTCAAATTATTATTAAATGTGTCAAAACTGAGAAAATGATTTCAGATTTGCATGAATATTTATAACATGTATGAGTAGTATGTATGCCAATCAAAGGTGTGGCATGGTCATAATGATAACACATAATGTTTTGATAGATTTTTGTCTTTAAAAACTTTCATTAGAGGGAATAATATAGAAAAAGGCCTCATAAGTTTATTAAATAAAACGAATACAGTTGTCAAAATATTTTTGAAATGTAGGAATTTTACACATATCAATCAGACTTATGTTTTGTTTGAAATGATAAAGATTGAATTTTTAATGATTTAAAGGTTAAAAAATGTATTAGTGGGTCAAAACCATGAAAAAACCTCATATTGTAGTTACATAATCGAAAAAAAACCATTACAATTTTTTTTACATTTTGAAATAGACCCCACATGAATCTAAAATGTTTTTTATTTGGAAGAAAACAAAACAAAATTTTGATATATTTAAGAGTAAATTTTTTTTTGTCATAAGGTTAACATAAATAAATTGATCTTGAGTTTTCATGAAAGTGTTGGATATTGATCAATGATACTTTTTTGATATTCATTAATAAACCTCACACTAATACAAAATACAATGTGGTTGAAATGTCTTAAAATATGATTTCATTAGACTTATAAGTCTTTATTAACATGCATCAATGAGTAAATACCTAAGAAAACACCTCATATTGTGATCTCACCACACGTCATATTGAGGATATGTCTATTTATACCTATAAAATATTATTCAAAAATAATTACATAATGAATTAATAATAATACATGATCGTTTATAATTTTTTTCCATTTTTAGTTTATTTTATTTGTAGGAACTCCATGTGACTTCTACTTTAAATTATTTTTCTTTGGATTATGCCCTATGTTAATATTCTCATGTTTATGGCTTGTGTTTTTTATTTTTCCTTTAACTTCAATACTTTCTTTCGTATCCACCATGACAAGAAAGGAATTTCAATCCTTTTATGACTATAGTTTCTTTCTTATACTTCTACTTCATGTTAAATTATGATTTTTGGCTTCTTACCTATACGAAATTCAAATAAAAAATTTGTGTTAATACCTTTTATTCTTTTGGATTTTGATTTTTTTTTATTTTCATTTAGTTAATTTTCTCTTTTTTTAACATTTACTTTTGATTCATCGTATTTTTTTTATTCAACATGTTTTTAAACTATTTATTCTAATAAATATGAAACAATATCCATTTATAGATTCTGACATCAATAATTTGGATGTTTAAATTTGATTTTATGTATTTTTCTTCTAATATTTCTTACCTAGGAATTTGTTTTCATTCATTTTCAGTTAGAAATATTTTTTAATTACTGGATATTTTTCTACTTCTTGATTTTGGATTTTGGATTCTAGACACAAATTTCACTTCTAGTTTAATTTTATTTTTTATTCAATGATCTTTTTTATTTTTTTTTATTTTTATATTGGAATCATTTTTTTCTCTACTTATAATTTTTCTTCTATATATATATTTTTTTAATTTGGAGTCTTCAATATTTTCCATTTACTCGTACTTTTAATTGTCCTTATTCCTTCTATCTTATCTTTTCTAGATTAACTTGTTACTTTGGTTCTTTATTTTTTCGTCATCAATTTTATACCTAATGTCTTTATACATTCCTTGTTCATATGAATTTATTTTCTTCCTTTTTTTATATTTTTTAATTTAATTGTTATATCAAAAAAAAATATTTATTCTCATACTTTCAGTCCACTTCTGAGTTTTTACTTCTGACTTTTGGATTTTATATTCTAATTCAATATATATATTGGATCCTTCATTAAATTATATGTTGACCAATTAATATATCTTATTAATGACTTAAATATAACAAAAATATTGTTTTTATTCTAATAGATCACATATCAAATTGAAGGGTTGTATTTCACCACATTCTATAATTTATCTGATTGATTTGCACTAAATTCCTTCATATAAGAAATTAATCAAAAATCATTGTATTATAATTTCCTGAAAAATTGATGTTAGTTTCTTGGTTTTGACCATTTTTCTCTTGGAATTTCACATTTAAATCAAAAAATATTAACTTTAGTTCATTTTGTGAAAAAAAAGTCAGACAAACATGCTTCAAATTTCCACATTGGAAAAATTAAATAACATTCATTTCCTGGTGATTTTATGATAATCAATGATCTTTATCCTATTATTCTTGAGTGGTTTAAACATTTCCTTGACTTTTGACAGTTAAAAACAAGTTTTTTGAATTAAATAAATAAAAATAAACCTTTTATGTTTTGAGAAAAATGAAAATCAAATTATTATGTGTTTAATTCATAAATAAAAAAAATTAAATAATGGTTTTTACTAGTGATTTGATGACAATCCAAGGTCATTTTGACTATATAGAAATATTTTTATCATTTTTTACCATAAAAAGAATTTTTATATTGTTTTATCAACACAATATGTAATAATGACTAGTGTTATATTTACACATGCCAAAAATTAAATTATGGTTGTTTTCCAATGGCTTCCCGAGAATCAAAGTTCTTTTTCTATGCTAAAAAACATTGATGCACTTTTTTATAGGCCAACATGTCAAATATTATTTGATAATTTTTTTCATATGATTTCATGATAATAAAATAAAATTTAGATGGGTTTGACCATTTTTCATATCTTTTTTTACATATAATTCCCAAAAACTCACTTTTAATCATATTGAGAAAACTGTATATGGGATTGATGTGTGATATCTTAAAACATGCCAAAAATTAAACATAGGTCATATCATGTGATGTCATGAAATTCAAAGGATATTTTATATGTTTTAACACTTTCATTCCAGTTTTTATTGATTTTAAATATAATGAAACTATTTTTTGGTTCATTTTGACCACACCTCATGTCATATTGATGTGTTTTATACCCTTACATGTCACAAATTTATCATCAAACAATTTATTTTAAATTTATAAAAATTCAAGATTTTTTATATTCTTTTCATTGTCTTGTTCATATAGTTTGACTTAAATTAATTAAAATGAACTTTTGGTCATTTAAATCAAACATCAAGTAAGATTGAAGTGTAGTATATTTTTACATGTCACAAATTTAATGATGATTTTGTTCATTAGATTTATGGATAATCATAAGTCATTTTCTATGTTTTTAACTTTAGATTCATGTTTTCAATGTCTATTAAATCTATCAAAACTTATATTTTAGTCATTCCAACCACACTACATACACCACACATCAGATTGGAATTCAATCTATTCACACATTTCAAATAATAATCAATGATAATTTTCCTATGATTTCCCCACAATTTCAGGTTGTTTACAATGTTTTAATATTTTGACACATGTTTTCTAACTTTTATATCAATAATACACAGTTCTTGTAAATTCATAGAAATTTATATTTCTAAACGTTTTTCCATATTTTCCTATATTTCAGAAATTAAATATATTTTTCCCTACAATTTTCTCACCTTTTCTAGTATTTTTTGTTGGTTTTAATAACATGATTCATGTTTTTGAAGATATAGAATATAATTCTTCATCTATTTTAGTCATTACCGGCATACTACATGATAGATCGAGATTCAAATAATGATAAAAATTAATCAAGGATTTATTTTGATTTCATAACAACTAAATTTTGTTCTCGTGCTTTCCCTATTTGATGGATGTTTTTAAATAATTTTAATTATTATAAAATAACTTTTTTGGTCATTTCAACCACACCGCATATTTGATTAGTATGAAGTGTATTAATTTTTTTTTAAAATTAATCAATGATCAATTTCCATTTATTTGGTAATAATTCAAGGTTTTTTCTAGGCTTTATCCCTTTAATGCAGGTTTTTGACTTTTAAATTAATAAAAACTCATTTTTAGTCACTGAAATAAGACAATTATTTAAATTGAAATGAAATATATTCATTACATTCAGAAATTAAACTTTGAGCTTTATTAATGTGAGATATATTTCTACATAATTAAAATAAAATTGTAGTCATTTTTTGACCATTTCATGATAATATGATGACATTGGCTAGGTTACTACCTTTTGATTCTTGTTTTTAATGATTGCTGAATCTAATAAATTTTTTTCTATGATCATTCTGACCACACCACATTTATTTATGGTCTATTAGTATTTGTAAAAAAATAATCAATGAACATTGTCCTATAATTTAACAAAAATATAAGGTCATACCTAGGTTTGAATTTTTTACTCATATTTTTTGACATAAATATCATTAGAAGAAAACATTTAGTCCTTTCTAGGAAATATCAATTTATATTTGTTTGTGGAATATTTTAAATTAAAAAAAATTAAATGATGCCATTTTTTATTAGATTAAAATTTGATTTTCTTTGATAGGTTTTAACCACATAACAAATTATGAATCATTTTTACTCTAAAATATTTTATTCGATCAGTCTGAACATAGAGTTCAACAGAATAGCATGAGGTCTATTATTAAATGTGATTAATTAAATATTAATCACTTTAATTCAATTTCATAATAATATGATGTTGTTTAATATGTTTTTATCCTCTCATTCTTGTTTTTTAATGCCTTATTGAGGATTTGAAACACACTTTTAGCTATTTAAAGCTCATTTCATGATGGATTTATAACATGTCTATTTATATAATCCAATATTTATCTGACCATTATTTTCCCATTATGGAATTATAATTTGAGGTCATTAGCTAGATATTGAAAATTTTACACATATTTTTTCACTTTTAAATATAAAAAAAAACACAGTTTTGGTCATTCTGATCTGACCACATATCTAATTGAATAAGGTATATTAATACACACCAAACATTAAATGAAAATAATTTCCTTCTGATTTACTAATAATATGATGACAATACCTAGGTCATTACTCATTGAATCATGTTTTTAGGCAAATAAATCTTTAAAAATTTACCATTGGTTATTCTGAGATCATTTTATATCATATATATAAGATATCTTTTAAAATAAGTAAAAAATCATAGCATTCATGGTCTTACTATTTCGTGATAATTTGAGACAATTTTTTCTAGGTTTTAACACATTGACTCCCACTTTTTTAGATTTAAATCAATAAAAAAAACATATGATCATCTTGAGAAAACAAAATTTCTAATTGATGTGTGGTCTATTCCAATATTGAACCAATTAAAAATAAGTAATTATATTTCGATTTCATGACAATCAATGTTTTTTTGTTAGCTTTTCCCAATTTGAATCATGATTTTGGAGACTTAAATCTAGAGAAACTTCTTTTTTGTTTATTATTACCACAATTCACTCCATTAAGGCATGTGGTCTATTTAAACATGTAAAAAATAGACCATCTATCATTGTCCTATTATTACATGAAAAATAGTTGTTTTTTTCTATGTTTTCACCATTTGACACAAGTTTGTTAACTAAATTTAAACCATATTAATCGTACATTGGACTAATGATTCATCAAGAATATGTATATTATATCTTATTTTATATTGAGAAGATGGATTATTTGGAATGATTGTGCTATATTTTGACTATAATAGAGATATATGGATACTTTTGATTTGGAATTTTTTTATTAATTTATATTTAAATTCATTATTATTATTATTATAGTTTATATTTATATAAACAAGATCATTCACGACCACCATTGGATGCCTACATTAGCAATAACCAATGAAATAAATTATATAAATATATATAAATTAAAGAAACTACCAATTACTTCCCTAAAGGTAATTTTTGACCCTCATCAACTATTACTGGTTATCAATCATTCATACGTTTTGGTGAATTATTATTGCAGCTGTGAAAGATCATTTTTCTTCTAGTAGAAATTAAAATATTCAAAACCACTCTATAGAATATAAATGATGAAACCTAAATTTTATGATTATAACATCATGTAAATTGATTCTTTATCTAGATACAGTTATTTTTGTATTATATTATTGATGTTTTTTAATAGTTCATGAATTAGACTGATGTGTGATACGTTTTTACATATCAAAAATTAAGAAATGGACATTTTCCTAGGAATTAATTAATATATGAGGTCATTAGTAAGGTTTTGTCCTTTTACACTTTCTTTCAAGATTACTGAATCTAATAAAGTTATTTTTGGTTATTCTAACCACCCCACATTTAAGTGTAGTCTATTCATACTTTTCACTAACTAATCAATGATCATTGTTATATCATTTCATGAACACCTAAATTTGTTTTATAGGTTTTAATTTTTGACCGTTGTTTTTTACTTCTAAATCAATTAAAGAATACATTTTTTAAATGAAAATGTGGCAGAAATAGAAAATAAAATGTCTGCACAACCAAATCAATAGTTCAAGTCACACACTCCCATAATCCATTTTCTACACATGTTATCATTATGATAAAACCATGACATGTACATGGTCTACTTATATTTTCCAAATTAAAAGGTGGTTAATATTTTAAATTTTCAGAACAATTCGATGTTTTTTTATATATTTCGATTGTATAGATTATTTTTAATTTTTGTGACTATAAAACTACATATTTGATCATTTTGACCGCACAATAACTTTTAATTAAATTAAATCTTTTCCAATGTGTAACAAATTAAATAGTAGTTATTGTCCTGTGATTTCAGAACAATCAAAGGTTCTTTGTAGGATTATGACCCTTGACGCAAGTTTTTTTTAAATACTTTTAAAATATTTTAATTTTTTTTATCTAATTTCACCGCATGTTATATTGAAGAATAATATTCTATTATATGATAATTTGAGGCCATTTGTTATATTTTGACCCTATGACTACCATTTTATTACTTAAAAATCCATAAACGACAATTTTTTTATTTTTAGAAAACCATATATTTAATTTATTTCTACCCTCTTATTATATATAAAACATTTAATATAGGTTGTTTCTATGTGATTTCATTATAATAAAAGGATGTTTTATATGGTTCAACCCATTAATTCATGTTTTTAAGACTTAAAGATATTAAAATATCTTTTCTAAACATTTTAACCATAAAATATATTGAATTTACATGTGACCTGATCATACATGTCCAAAATTAATGAATGGTCATTATCAAATCATTTCATGAAAATCCAAGTTAATTTATAATATATTTGCCATTTTTTGTTAAATTAATATGAAAAGATGATTGGTAATTCTATTAAAAATACATATCAAACTGATGCACTATATATTTTTATATGTCCCAAATTATAAGGAGGTAATTTTATTATGATTTTACAATTACATGAGGTCAATTTTTAAACAATTAACAATTATTGGATGTTTTATTGACTGTTAAATCTAATAAAATTATTTTTTAGTCATTTGGATTAAAAAAATTTTATTATCACAAATTATTTTCATATTTATCTAAAATCAATAATTTAGTGCTTTCCTATGATTTCATGACAACCCATGATAATTTTATTGGTTTTGAACCATTGAAATAAGGTTTTTTACTTTTAAATAAAAAAAATCATTTTTATCATTCTGAGAAAACCACATTTAAAATTGATATATTTTCAACATATTTATTCAAAATTTAATTCATGTTATTCTTCTATAAACCATTTTTTATCCGATGCTTCTAGATCCTACCTTCCACTTTGTTTTGTGTATTTTCTCTAAATCTATTTATTTTGACTTCTTTTGTGAATTTTATTATGATTTTTTTGATTTTGAATTCTATCATTTTCTCTTAGTTATATTTTTGTTTTCATATCCAATTAATTAATCTACTTGTTTCTTTTATTTTTATATTGGATTTAATTTTTTATTCATCAATGTATTCTTTTATTTTTTTTCTTTTTTTGTTAATTTTGAGTATTATAGATTTTTTATTTAATCCTATATTTGATTCCTATTATATATTTTATATTATATCATATAGATCTATTTATAACATTTTTTCTTCCTTTTTGTACTTGAATTTTAAGACAATATATATTATACTTTTCCTTTTTCTTGTACTTTTACTTTATGCCATTTGAGTATGTGTTTTCTCTTAATTATTATATCCATCAAATCCTTTTTTATATTATACTATCTAATTTAGTTTATATTTTTTTCATTTATTTTAAATCTCTTTTCTTATTTTTATCATCACTTTCATATTTATATATTTTTGAATTATGCTTCATCTTCTTTTTTGAAATTTCCACCACATTCACATCTAATCATCACTTTTAAAATTTTTCCATTTTTTTTCTTTATCACCGATCGTTGCTTTGAATTTTGATTTATGATACCTATGTTTTGTGTTTCACACTTCCTTAATTGTTTTATAGTGTTATTTTATTCTAATACCTATAATTATAAATATTTTTTCTCTTATTTTTTTTATTTTATTACATAATCTGGTTTTTAATTCTTATATGTATTTATTGGCTTCTCCATCCACTTACACTTTTTTTATAAATTTTCTTTAATTATTCTCCACTTTCTCTCTCTCTACCCGTTTAACTGCATTTTTACCTAGTTCATCTTATGATTTTTCATATATATATTTTTTTAAAATTTTTGTTCCCAACTCTTATTTTTTATTATAATTTTTTCCTTACAACACATATCATTTACCTCAAGTATAAATTTTTTTACTAACTCTATCTCAATGACCATTTCTATTTTTTCCTCGTATTTTAAATTTAATTTATTTTTTCATTTTATATTTTACTTCAACATTTTATTCTAGCTAGCAATAATTTCATTATATATAAATGATTTATAGGATATAAGAGCGGGTTTTAATGTGTTTATTATTTTAATCATAGTAATTTTATAAAATAAAATTAAATTATTTGTATAATTTTAATTAAAATAAACATTTTATTTTTAAATAAAAATTAAAATATCACAAAAATGATATATAAATTTTTAAAATAATAAATGTAGTATATTTCAAAGATATTTTTGTTTCTAATGGAATAAAACACATAAATTTTTGGTTTCACACCTCTAATAGACCCTTAAATGGGAAGGTGGTTAACATATCACTATAGAGATCAATGATAATTCATCTGGGATACAATTACTAAACCTCATAATTTATATGTTTCTCATGCATTTTAAACTATTATTTTTTTCCTAAAATATAAATATTATTTAATTTTATAGATTAATTTAAATTAAATTTATCTTATTTAATAATTAATTTAATATAGATTAAGGAGGATGGATTTTCAAATCATTACAATACCGCCTCTCACCTATTTTGAAAAGATCAACTTTTAATTATGTTGATAATGGCGGGACAACCATCCTTAATATTAGAGTGAAGTAAGAATATATTTCCCAAAATGTTATCTTTTAGATCTTTATTTTGATGAATAACAATACAATTTATATTCTAGTTATGGTAACCTAATTTTTCTTTTATGTCAAATTTTCAGTACTGTATAGGTTAGTTGGTGAGAGTTGTAGATTCTTTCCCAATGAAATTTATTTCGAGTGATGGGTTATATGTATTTTTGTTCATTTAGATTTGTTAGTAGATGATTCCTAGTGAAACCAATTTTTAATATTATAGGAAATTAAATTCTATATATTATAGGGTGGTCTAGTGGGTTTATTATGCCAGATAGGACTAATACAGATGATATTGTGTTTGATGATATGTACTGGCTGGCACACCTGGTGGAATTATCACAAATACCGAGTCTGAGAGATCTTGGGGGAAGTGGTGAATTTCATTAATCATAAAAATGTAATGTAAAATTAAATCCCTATAGAATACTATCTTCTGACTTCGACTCCTTTTCCTCTAGATCTGATTTTATTCTTAAGGGTTATTTAGATGTATATGTTAGAAACTAGGTTATGTGCTAGTGAATAATATGCCTAAAATGTATTTTTAGGGGGATTTTATTTTGAGGAGGACTACTTGGGAATTATTGTTAGAAAATGGTGTGGGTGGAGTTGCTATAACTGGGGAGTGATGAGAGTGTTAGAGAGAGGGAGGAATTCTATTATCATATGCAACTGTATGGATTGTGCATGAGATTCCAAGGGAACTTCTCAATCAGTATTCATTATTATTTTTTTTTACCCTATGTAATTCTGGTTTTCATTCAATAATATTTAAAAATAATCTTACCTCTTGGTCATGAACTGTCAAATTACGTTCAATGATGGTGTTCACCGATCACTTTATCTAAAAAACCCTACACATTGCTTTATTTCTCTCTATTTATGAACCCACACATTGTGGATTCATCATTATATGGAGTTTCACTTAGCTGGATTCACATTTAGTGTCTTTTCACTACCATCATGCACCCAATTCTTAGGCATAATCATTCATTCCATAGAGTCTCGCACATTCAGTTTGTGTTCAGTGCAATATATAAAACAAATTAAACCAATTAAAAATTATCTAAAAAAACCATCCTTCAATTGTTATCATAATAGAGACCATCCCTGCACAACATGTGTCCAAGAATACTCATATTAGACTGAACACACTCAAATCATAGCCTTCAGTTCATTTTTTAGAGGCCGCCTGATCCACTGGGACACTATATTTTTCATCCTATACCGGTTCTCATCCAAAAAAGATATATAATTTTTATTTTCTATCAAATCCCACCACTTTTTGATTTAGTTTCCATCCATGTAAATTGGGAACCCAAAAAATTAGACAACATGAAGAAACAACAAAACCTTTTTTAAACAACTTTGAAGGATATGGGTTCTAGCCAATAACAAATAGACCATGAATGATATTATTGGGAAAAATAGATTAGTTATCATGTTGAGTTACACTAATTCATGATTCCAAATTATGGAAAAAACACAGTGTGATGAACCTCCATCATAAATGGTTACTAAAGATACAGTACAACGGTTTAATGTATTAGATGACTTATAGCACCCCATGTGTAGGGTTTTGATCACACCAACTATTATACTAGATATTGTGTTTTGTCTTATGGGTCGAGATCCCTATTTATACTGGAACAGATCCCCATTGATGGCTCACTCAATCTGAACTATACTATAGTACACATTATATACCAGAACTATTAATGTTATCCCTCAATCATGTAAGAATAGATGAAGTATCCATCCATTGGTTTACAATCTTAGGAGAATTCATTCAAAATGATACCTAGTAAAATTTCAATGAGGATTTTATGGCTTGATTTAGTGGTATAGAAAACCAGAACCCTTAAAAATAACCATCTTCCTTATATCGAATTTTTTTTATTTCATACTATTTCAATAAATTAAAACATTTCCCCACCTTGATTACTCAAAATACTGAGCCACTATATGTTGCGTAATTTTTAATTGAATTACATAAAGAAATATAGAGTTGGGTGTGATTTCACAATCACGAAACTCTCATATAGGTAATTTTACATATCTAAATTCAAAGCTTGTTATCATAGGAGACATCGATTTTAAATTACAATGTCGTGGATCTTGAAATTTGAATAGTATTTTTGAAGATGAGAGAAAATAACCATATAAATATCCAGGGAAAATAATTCTAATAAAGGCCATTCCACTACCCATATTTATAGTTGATTCTACCCACTATAGAGATCAATGTTAGATTTTTAATCACATATCCTTGGGAAGGATAGGCCTTGAACACTTTATGTATTATGAGTGGGAGTGTAGATGATTCAAGGGATTTTATTTTTAGTACAGGTAACCCTATTTCCCTATGAATAACTGTACAACCTCAATCCCAAGGGTGATGCAACTTGGAGGGGGGATGATGGATCGTAAAATGGTGATTCGAAGTGGGACACAGAAGTAGATCAACACAATTATGAACTGAATCCCAATATTCAGTATTTTGATAAGACTGGTTTCAAGCGGAAATGAATGTTATAAACTAGGTTAAGGTCTAGTGAATTACATAAGTAAAATTATCTTTGAATGGGAAGTGATTTATTTGGGTGGGGGTGGTATCTAGGTACAAATGTTAAAAAAAGGAGGGTAGAGTTGTTATAAGTAGGGATTGGGGGAGAGTAAGAGGGAGGTAGGAATTCTAGTGTGAGAATCATAAACTTTTCATGGAAGGGAGAATCCTACAGAATTTCTCGAGCCTTATGTTTTATTATTCTTCTTATTTACCACTATAATTCTAGTTATAATTCTATAAGAAATATAAAGTGGCCTATTTTTAATATTCTAGTCGAGTGTGGGACCATATATGTATATTTTATAAGTTGTAGAATATATTTCAAAATTACATCTCAGAATTGTCACTTCCCCAACTGAAAAAATATTATCGAATTTAGAAGTTTTTACACTCAATTATTCTTTATGAATATCCCACATAAAAATTTGGGAAAGTAATTCACTCAAAATATAATTATTTGTTTGAACACCATGGTTATTTCCCAAAAATTAAATGAACAACTTATGATATTTTTACTTTATCATTATTATATTGAAATATTCTTATAAAAAGATGTTCAATACTATGTGTTGCTAAAAATATAGTATATAAGATAAAATTGGTTCTAAACATGAGAAAATAATAATATGGTAATTTCTAATATATACTTTCCTACCACATGTCAATCTAAGACCCGAATTTCTCTGTATAATCAAATGTTTTTTTAGGATTTCACATACTTATTAAATTGAAAATTCAATAAAAAGAGGTAAAATATAGAAAAACATGTTGGGATTATAATGAATTTTTTTAGAATGATCCTAAATCATTATTGATATATTGGAATTAATCATGAGTCAATGCCATGGTTAGATTTCAGGGTATTGTCTGCATTGTCATTTCGCCTTGATATTATTATTAAAATAACATATCACTAGTGAAGGGGTAAAATATGAAAATACGGAATCATATTTCCATGGTAGATTAGTAAAATCAATCATTACATAATTTTTTATTTGTAGCAATCATCCACAGATCAATCTGATTCCCTTGTTTTTATATATTTTAGAAAATATAATTTCACATTGTTAATGTTTTTAATAAATAACTAATTTCTCATGATGGTTCCAAATATGAGGAAACATTATTAGATTGGAATGAAAATATAGGAAAAAATATACCTATGTCATTTATGATCTGTATTAACTAACCACACATTGAACTGACTCCTTATTTTCACAGCATGATCAATAGAGATATTTAACCTTCACATTATTATTAGAGTGAAAAGTCACTTAAAATTTGTTAAAACTAGTCAAATTAGTTTTTATTTTATTGAAAACATTATATAATGATTCAAAATTAATTGATACATTTTTTAATCAACCATGAATCAATCCAATGTCAATATTTCTTTTTATGATCCTACATATCTTTTTTCTAGGTTATTTTTAATAAAATGACATATTACCCATCAAGGGGATAAACTGAATTAGATGACTAAGAATTGAAATTTAATCTTAGGTAAACCATACCCAATACATTTTTGATCCATATAAATCATACTCACAAAAATATAATGACTTAACGATAATATGAGATAATTTCATAGGTTTTGACACTTTTTAGTTTAACTTTATTTCTAGGTACTTTTTATGACATTTATTTTTACTAATTTTTCTTTAGATTCCGATTTAAACAAATATGATCAGGTTTTAAGATTATGTTTCTAATTTTGTATTAAACTTTAATATTTTAATTTGTATCTACCATTACTTCATCCCTAACCTTGAATTTAAATTCCTTCATAGCTCTAGTTTCTATCTTCTAATTCATCTTTATATTATACTACCACTTATGGAATCATTCCAAATTCATATTCAAGTACTAATTTTGTATTATTACCTTTTATTCATTTAGATTTAGTATTCTCATTTGTTTTATTATTTCATTTTCTTTTTATGATTTTCCTTTTTATTTTTATGTTTTTATTACACATATTTTTTTAAATTATTTATTCCATTATATATGAATCATCTAAATTTTTTAGATTTTGACTTCGAGATTATGGATGATTTATTTTGATTTTAATTATTTTTATTTTTTATCTCTTTATAATTGAGTATATATTATTATTTATGTTTTTTGTACTAAATTTCCATCCCCATATTACTACCATTTCTATATCTTAGGAATTATTCTCCTAGCTCATGTCTCTAAATGTTGGTAGATCTTTCAATTCTAGGTATTCTTCTGTTAATTTTTTTTGGTCTAATGCTTCTAGAATCTACCATTTTCTTTTACTTTGTCATTTATTTTCTCTTATTCTTTTAGCTTGTTTCTTTTTTTACTTCCATTTTTTTGTTTTGAATTATATCGTTTGATATTACTTCTATTTTGTTTTATTTTATATTCAAATAGTTTTCATAATTTTATTTTTATATTTTTATTGGATCATTTTTGTTTATTCCTCCATTTTTTATTATAGTTCATGTTTTTTATTTTACTTTTAATTCATATAGTGTTTTTTTCGTAATTCTGATTATGTAAATGTCTTTTATCTTCTCTCTAATAAATAAAATTCTAAATTTGAATATTCATTTTTCCCCAACATTATTCTACCTAATTTATTAAAATTTTCATTATTCTATACCTCTATTAATTAATTTTGGATATAAAGTTTATTTTTTTATTTTTATATTTAACTAATATATTTTTTATACGTTCTATTACCCCTTGATATTATCCTTCTAACTTTCGGAATTTAGATTCTAAGTCAAATTATATTTTCTATCTTGATGCTACATTCTCAATTGGTTTTTTTATTTCATCGCCTTCTTATTTTGATCATTTATTATGACTTATGTATTTATTCCATATTATTTCCTTTATTTTATATCTTAATATTTTTTAAATTAATTTGGTTTCTTTATTCTTATTTCAATCCAACTGCCACCTTCCAACTCCTCTTTTCTATTTGCAGGCTTCATATTCTTATTTATATTCTACTAAAACTTCGTCACCCACATTCACATTCAATAATAAATTTAATATTTCAAATTTTACCTTCATCTCTTGTTGGTTCGGGGACTTTTAATTTTTGAATCATATATTTTGTGTTTCCATTTCTCTTCAATTTTTTCTACTGTTATTGTTTTTTATTTTTATTTTTTGAAGATGTATATTGGAATCAACATTTCTTATACTATTGATTCATATTTTTATAATTTTCATATGTATACTTTGACTTATTCTTCTAATTAATCTTCTTACATACTTTTCATACGAATTTTGCTTTTACTCCTTCTCATGGTTTGGAAACTGCATTTGCATCTTGTTGATCTTATGTTTTAGTATATGTATATTCTTTTTCAATCCTTATTTCAAACTCATAATTATTTATTCTAATTTATTACTTTAAACTCTTTTAATTTTCCTCAACTACTTCATTTTCTAATAACTCTACCTATATATCCATTTCAATTTTCTTGCCTTATATTTTCTTTTTATTTTAAATTAATTTTTTATTTTTTCTTCTTAATTTTTTATTTTTAGAAATAATTTTGTGATATATAAATAATCACAATGAGAGAAGAGTGGATTTAAGTGACTATTTTATATTAAAATCATGGTTATTTATATTAATATTATTAATTTATTTAAATAATTAACATTATTATAACTAATATACATTAAAATAAAAATAAAAATTTCTTGAAAATGAGATATCTAATTTTGAAATCATCAGTGTAGTATTTTATAGAGGATGGTTTTTTATGGAATAATGATTAAAAATTTTTAGTCTCTGAGGCTTATAAAAGCTTTTCATATAGAGGTGATTCCAAGATAATTTTAGAGAGTAAATATGAATCATCCATGGCATGATTACTAGACCACTTAATTTATATTTTTCTCATAGATTTTAATTTTTAATTCCATATCATAATATAAGGTTTAATTTTATTTTAAATTATAATTTAATTTCATGTATCATATTAAAAATTTAAATTAAAAATATTAAAGAATAACGAATTATCGATGATTTATACTACACCTTATTTGTTATGATGTCATGATCGTTTTTTAGTTTTGACGATGATGGTGGGAAAACCAACACAACCAGTGCAAGGTGATTGGTATTTATTTTTCAAAATGACACATTTTAGGTTACTGTTTTGATGAATCATAATAAACTATATATTTTCTTAAATAAAATTAAAATTTGTTTTTAATTCTTATTTCCAATATCCTGTGGGATTCTTGGTGAGGTTTCATATACATTACAAATGGAATCTATTTTTATTTCATGTGAAATCAAATTTCAGCCCATTATATAATGTCATAGTAGTCCATCTATTCATAATAGAACTCTCATAGATGAATATTCATTTAGTAATCTGCATATGGTGAGCTACTTGGTAGAATTATTGAAAATTTTAGGTAAAAATCATCTGGCTGGGAGTGGTGAAATCCATTGATCCTTTCATTGAAATTTAAAATACATCTGTGCATAATCTTATCTTTTGAATAAAATATTTCTATTCATCTTGATCTAAGTTTATTCCTAATGGTTATTTAGATATTGATATAACTGATTTTATAATGGATAGAAAATTTACATACAAAACATTTCAATTCCTATACAATGATTTAGTTACTTATCAAGAACGATGCATCATTCATTGAAATTTTCCACTTTTGAGGCTAATTGTAACAGTTGAATGTTATTATGCCCAATTATTGTGGATTCAGCACACAATCATTGATTTAGGAATGAGTTTCACTCATACATAGATTTTTTATGATAAAACTATTTCAATTTCATCATCTTTAAATATGAATGCTCTTATTTTTTATTTTTATTCTTTATACATTGAAATAATTGAAAAAAAGGTTCTCCAAAATCAAGAAAATGAGCTCAAAATGGAAAAAAACATTAGAAAATGATATTCATGTCATTGTTTATCAATATAAAGCAAATACATGTTTATCGGATACCCGAATTTCTTGGTGCAATTAAAAAATCTATTTGGACACCACATTCTTGTTAAAGGGGGGTTAAAATTGAGGAAAATATTTCAAATTTACATGAAAATTTCGGAATTTTTTTAAAATATATCATTTCAATATGACATGCAGTGTAGTCATAATGAAAAAATAGATTAACTAATTTTAAAATTATTTCGAAACACCCAAGGGTAATAACCTATAAAATTGTCCTATATTATTATCAAATTAATAGAAAACCCCAATCATTTAATTATTGACATGTATGAGGAGATATCACATAAATCTATCATGTGGTTTGTTTGAAATTATAAAAAGTGGATTTTTATTTATTTATAATCTCAAAATAAAGTGTTAAAGGGTGATAAATTTTTATAAGACACTGGTTTGTAGTTAATTCATTAGAGAATGAGCATAAAATTAAATTTCTACATGTTGCAATAAACTCTTCATCAATCCATCATGTGATTTTATTAAAATGAATTAGTGCATGTTTTTATTTATTTCAAGGTGAAAAACATGTTTTGAAGTGTTAATCCATAAATTATTAACATTAATTATTATAAAATAACATGATATTATTCATTTATTAACTTTTGGTATGTATAAATAAATATCACATCAATCTAAGATTAGGTGTTGTCCGAATGACTGAAAAAATAGTAAAAGTGTTTAAGAACATGCGTCACAGAGTGAATACCAAACATACGACTCCAGGTTATGATATCACCACACACACTATATTTTTGGTCCACCTCATAATACATGTAAAAAAATATTTGAAAATAATTTTACAATGATTTTAAAATAATATTAGGTTGTTTTCTATGTTTTTAAAACTTTTCATTTGCTTATATTTATAGGTATTTCTTATAAATTATATTTTTACTCCTTTTACTTTGGCTTCTAAATTATGAAAAAATTATTAGGTTTATGAAATATGTTTTATCTAATGGATTCCAAACATATATTTTCTTCTACTTATACCATTATGACTTCCCAACATCAACTTTAAATTCTTATATTAATCGAGTTTCTATCTTCCACTTATACATTAGATTTAATTTTCACTTCATATTTCTTACCATTGTTCGATTTGAATATTATTTTTGGAATTATAAATTTTCTTATTTTGGATTTTTTTATTTTTAATATTCCAATATTTTAATGAATTTATTTTTTTATTATACATATTATGTTTCAACTATTTTCTCTCTTACTAATTAATCCACTACCATTATTAGATTCTGACTTTGAGAGTCAGGATTTTTTATATTGATTTTACATCTTTTGATTTTATTTATTTTATAAATTACTTGATGGTATTAGTTATGTTTTTTTCTTATAATAATGTTGATAGGGGATGAATTTTCAATGCTTTATACTTCCCCCTCCTAGCTATGATGACATTATAGTTTCTTGGTTTAGTTGATGATGGAATGACATTGACCACTGCCATTGGAGGTCATTTACTTTTAATTTTCCAAGATAATATCTTTCATATACTTATTTTGATTAATCATAGTAATATTTATATTTTAATAATTTAATATTAAAGGATATTTTATGTTAGCTTTTAAAGAGCTAGGTGATCAGTTTTTTTGGGTTATAAATACATTCCTAGTGAAATCGGTTTTGAGGGTTGAGGGAAATGAGATTCTTCATATTAATGGTTTCGTCGTATGACCTATTAATACTAATATATCCAATACATATGACGGATATTTTGGTGATTTTTACTTTATATCCCACCTGGATACTTTATCACAACTATCATGTTAGTGGAATTTTAGGGGAGGGGTTAAATCCTTTGATCCACACAAGGTAATGTTATATTTTTTCCTTTATATAATATTATCTTCTCACAAAAACTTTTAAATTCATTTGGATCTGATATTATTATAATGAATTGTGTAGACTTAAATTTCATATGTTATTGAAAAGATAGAAAATTTACTTTTATATCTTGACACTACATCAATAAATATTTAGTTTCTTTGTATAATAAGAATCATAACATTTTAAAACATTCCAACAAAAAAGTAGATTTAATATTTTGGAAGGTATTAAACAAAATTGTTATTGATGAAAAAAAAATCCCCAGTTCTTTGAATGAGTTTCACTCAAACATAGATTCATTGTGATAACACTGGTGCAATGACATCAAATTTAAATATGAATCTTCCAAATGTCTTACATTATTCTTATTATAATGAAAAATTCATAGAAAAAGGTGTGAATCTACTAAAATGAACTTGATGTTACATGAAAACTTATGAATATAATATTCGATTCATTTATGATTTGAATGAACCAATCAACCATCAATATGACATTTAAACATATGAATGTTATTTAATGTGTCATTTGAACATAAAATTTTATTAATGGTGATTGAAATGAAGATTTTCTTTTGGATTTATGTGAAAATTTATGATATATATGTATAGACTGTACGTAAATCAATTATTTGGTGTATTTATAATGAATGAATAGATAGTTTTAATAAATTTAAATATTTTAAAAAACATTTAGTGTTTCATAATATAGAAAATGACCTATTATTTTCATTAAATCATTGAAAAACATAAGTAATTTAATTTTTGACATATAAGAACAAAACACACCTCAGTGTGACTTGTGGTTTATTCAAAATTACCAAAAGTGTGTTTTTATTGATTGAAATGTCAAAAAATAATCAATGGTTGAAAACCTATAAAATATACTCAGATTTCAGTTAAATAATGTGATTCCCCCCTAAGTGCCCGGAGCTGGTGCCCATGAGACATGATGTACCATAATTATTACATTTCATTCATTACAAATATCACATCATGCCCCATGCTACAGAGGATCGTGAGGTTTAGGTTCTGGGAAACCAGTAGCATTCAGAAACATTATTAAAGACATGACTGATACCTGAAAAATTTTCATTTAAAATGTAGGGTGAGAATATGAATGTCGAGTAAGGGGTTTAAAAACAACATACTAAACCAAAAATAACGTTTAAAAATCATTCGTTAAAAATTCAATAAAACATTTTCCTAAAAGTGGTGTAAAACAAATATTATACCATGTCAACTATTCTAAGAAATATAGATTCCAAAATTAAGACATTCCAACAGTAACATAGTTCAATTAAGGAAATTCTCAATCAGGATAACAAAAAAAGATATTTATGTTGAATTTCAAGTGCAAGATTAATGACTAAGTGTATTGTATAATTAGAGTTGTGCTTGAATATAAAAACATCAATTTTATCTTTTACACTTTTGTAACATATATTGGCCATAAAATCTATGAATTTTGAATTATTAATATTTCATACTTATACTCCTTGAATTCTCATAATCATAAACTCTTTAACATGGAATATTATACTAGTAGAATATTCCTCGGGTTATATGTCGGACTGTGTCAAACCCTTGGCCAAGACGTCTAGAGATTAAGGCCTCGACCAAAATCCATAACCCATAAATGGGAAAGGCCTCAGTCAATTCCAATTCTAGTTGTCTCATGGGACCTACCGATGCATCGAGGGGCTATATCGGGCCCCACCTGTAACATAATAAGTCCAATGCATTCCTCATACATTTAAATCAAATTGCACATTCCACTTTTATTTATTTAATTACATATCACATATCAAACCAAGTGTATATATTATTTGGTTTCTTATTTCACTGTACATTTTAATCAAGGTGTCCCACATCACCATGAACAATTTAATCCATAAAATCAGGAAAGGCATGAAAATTTAATATTACAATCACTCACATTTATGCATATGCAATGACTCTAGCAAAAAACTATAAATAATGTAATTAATCCATTAATTGGTACATACGTTAAGGGTACTTGTAAACACAAAAGGAGTACCAACATGGCCACTTAAAATGAAAAAAATCCAATTCCATGCCGTTAAATAACATTCATAATTAGTTAATGAGATGAACATAACAAAATAAAAAAAGGGGTTAAAATTTATTGTGGGATACTAAACATTATATTGTAAAACATGAAAATATAAAACTTGACCTTAAACATTATTATATATAATGAGTAAAGAGTAATTCGTACACTCGAATATGAAGTCAAGAGTTTCCAACAACTATACTCATGAACTAATAATACTAAAAGAAAACATTTTGAAGACCATTTTTAGGGTTTCATGTAGTGAATAAAATTTATTAAACGGGGCATGCATAAAAATGGTGATCGGTCAAGCCCAAAAAAATTGATTATCCATGTTTAACACTTCCTTCGAAAACTATAGAAATAGTATAAATAAAAATTAGGAATCAAAGTTGGAATATATATTCTCGTACCCACTTACCAGATTACACGCCACATGTTTATGCAAGGTTCTCATTCGATGTTCTCTTGACACTTATAATTCAATTAAAATATGGATTTAATTTTTGGGTGAAAATAGGGGATTGTTTTAAAATCCACAAATATTTTATGTGTTCTCATACATGATTAGGTGTAAAAGTTTTCCTACACAAAGTAATTCCATAAATTTTAATTTTTTGCTATCTCACAATTCAAATATCAACAAAATCTTTAATCTGTGCATATAAATTTCATGCAATTCAAAGAGTCGTATATTTTATACTTATATATTTTCATAAACATATATATATATATATACTCGTAAGAAACTTAGTAAAACTTGAATGATTTGAAGAGATACAATAATCCATTTACAACAATGAGATATTAAATAAATAATTCATATCAAATATATGAATTGGATTAAGAAGATACGATTTTACACATACAAGAACATATATATAAATATATATATATATAAGTTCACGGAAAAATATTAAAATCCCCTTCAAACATTATTTATACTATGTATATCCATTTTCATAAGAACATAATGATTAGATATAAAATACATCGATGGGATATAATTAGTACTTTCTTCGAAATGCTTTGGAAGCTTTGGTAAATACAATTGGGGATTCAAAGTTAGCTTACGTCCCCACATATTCATAAGGATCTCATACCATTTTTATTCGAAACATGCATGATTATTGAAATTATGATACAAAAGTATAAAGATGAAGTGATTAAAACTGCAGGTATATGTATTATCAATATATATTTAAGAACACATATAAACATGTGTGAAACATTTTCTTAAAAACGACTCCATGGATTTCATAATTCCTTAATAACTTTGAAACTCAAGGCTAGAAGTCTTAAATCTGGGCTCATGAAAAACTGAGGGTAGTGTACAAAATAACTATATATATTTTCATAAACACATTTATTAAATAACCGATATGTTCTTAAGGCATAGATTTGCATGGAGTGTCTATTCTTAGGGTTGTTAATACATTGTAACTCAAGATCCTACAACTTTTAAGGAATATAAACTCAAAACTTATGATGATGTTTACTAGTTTTACAAGTATATATAAATATATATATATAAATTTTCATAAAACTTAAACCAGTAAAGATAAAGACTAAAACCTTACCTTAGCTTGAGGATGGGGGGGGGGGGGGAGGTGGTGCTCGGGATACAATGGAAAACTCATAGAACTTTGATGAGATCTGCTGGAGGCTGAGTGCAAAGAATAGAGAGGGTTCTTCAAATACCACGGTGAAGTTTTTAAAAATGATACCTATAATGACTATTTTATTCTATTAAGGAAGGGATCTGAGGCCAACATGCCTTATAAAAATAATAGGGTGAATGGTATCTGTGGAAACTATGTCAGTGTGGAGATTTCGATGGCTATAGGAGTGATGAAAACATTGATAAAATATGGTGTATGGCTACTGTTTCAGGGCACACTACGAGGAAGAGACAACGCCGCTGGAAGAAAACCAGGAGGAAAAACAAAGACCCAGATCGTGACTGCTTTTGATCCAAGGGAGGGGAATGTCTGTGGGGTTTTAAAAAAAGAGACTGAGATTATATCTGAGTTAATCGGACGACCTAGAGTCAATGCTGCATTTTAAATACTTCAAACAGCCATGATTAGATTGTGTAGGATCAAAAAACTTATGAAAACACGGTGATACTCCGCAGCTACTTAGGGTCGAATGTGGGGTTGAGATCAGTGATCCAGATCAAGCAATAAGAGATCCAAAGGCCAAGATTTCATTTCGCCCGAAAAATCGCTTCCCACATCGAAACGGGGAGCTGATTTCGCCTCCCTTATAAGCTTCAACCTCCCGCAATGCTGGTAATAACACAACACACACACAAGAGGCCTTACACATGGGCCTCCACCTCCCCCACAAGACTAAGCCTACCCATGCATATGCGGCCTTGAGCCCGTGCTACGTGCACACAAGCGCTCCTGCGTGCTCCCATGCACACCGCGGCCTCACGCCCGCGCTGCGTGCACACATGCGCTCCTTAAGAGACCCATGCCCGATCATGGGCTAGCCCAGGCTTGGGATGTGGGCTAGGATCAACCACCTTGAGTGAGCTACCTCCCTTGGCCCGGCCAATAAAGGGATGACCCAAGTGGGCCCAATTTTTTTATAAAAACTAACCTAAAATAATGAATTTTTAAATGATGTAATACTATATAGAAATTTTCCTTTTTAAAACATGGATTTTATTCATCATTAGAAGGTCAATGAACATTATAAGGTTAATGTTTCCAAATTAAAACGTGTCCTAAAGGTACTCTCTATGTTTTTCTACAAATAATAAACTTTTAACATAAATAGTTTTAAATCATAGAATAATTCATATACTAGTGTTTTAATGGTCAAAACATAGTTTAAATAGAAATAGAAATTAATCATAGTTTAGAACACTGATTGAAAATCCTTGGAAGACATTTGATTTAATTACAACATGTTTTTTGTTTCCCTATTACCTTTCAAAACACCATTGTATAATCCAAAACATTTCGTTATCTCCTCTTAAGGTTCACGATTAGGAGTCGTTTCTATAATTTTTTATAATCTAATTATTTAGTGAACTAATGTATACTCATTTGTTTGCAATTAGTTACCCAAAGTGTCCAATGGCTATATTTATAGCCATTAGAGTTCCATGGTTTCCCAAGACAACGTTCACATTAGTGTCCTATAAATCCAAGACGTAGGGTGTCCTAACACTTATATTGATTGGAGAAGATGGTTCACATCATACCTTTGGCGATTAGTGTAGCTGCAGTGGCTTTGGTCGTTCTCATGTTTGTTGTGACGGATAAAAAGGACCCTTATTATCCTCTCGGTGTTCTCGTCGTTTGGGCTGGTCTCCCTGGAATCTTGATAGTTTTTTTATTTGGTATCTTTGGTTATCATTATTTCCCACCTGATCTCAATGTATTGTGAACACTATGGTGCACTTATTTGAATAAACCTCCTTGGGTCCATTTCATGTGCTAATTCCATTGACTCATATTATTACTTTTACATAAGAGATAAGTTTTGTTTGGGTATTAGAAAACATAAAAACATAGAAGTTACCATTAAAAGAAACACAAGTTCTTAGGGTGTCACATTATTACCCCCTATGAAGAATTGCATCCTCGCAATTCTATTCACAAACTGGAAGAGAAATTCCCATACAATTACCATCACCAAAACGGGAGATTCGACTTGGTTAATGGAATAAATAGATTGGTATTGAGTTCCTCTGCTTCAATTTCCCAAATACACCTCTAGCAATATGTTTTGAACTCTGAATCATGCATTCCACACTCAGGCATCCATAGGGAGGCTCGAGTGGTAAAAAGTGAAGAGATGTCCAAATGGACATATTCTATGATGCCCCACCGGACTACATATCACTCGAGATATTCAATTGTAACGATGAGGTTTAATAGACTGAGTGTTTGGATATAGAACATAAAGGCCACTCTGAAATTCCCATCTTGGGTAGCCACTAAGAAACATTTTCTAGCACAAACATTCTGTGCCAGAGTGAAACACAGAAAAAGACCCTCGATGTATCTCCCCCTTTGCTTATAACAGGGGAGTTTTGTAATGTCGATGGAGTGGAAGACATGGTCATTCCCTTGACATGAACAAAGGGTATCAGGGTTGTTAGACAAGCCAGATATGTGATGACATGATCCTCGTAGGTTAAGGAAAGAAGGATAGTCTACAGCGTAAGTTTTGATTATGATATCCTCCAATATCTCATTGGGTAGAGATGAGATATTTTTTCATCTAGCCATATGAAACATATTCATGAGAATTCAATTTGAAATTTCAGATAAATTAAAGAAAGGAATGGGAAAGATAATATTTCAATAAAACATAAGTTTATTACTAAACATCAGTGCCTGAGTTCCCCTAATGACCTACTATATGAACTCCACATGGAGAAGAAAAAATCCCTATTTCCTCAAACCAAACACAGGACGAACATTCAGTGTTAAACTCATGGGAACACCGATGACATCTCTTGAGTGTAACAAGATGGTTATGAAGTTGGGAGATGTCAAAATACACTTGTTGACTACAAGAAAGTTAGGTGGACACATCTTTTAACATTCTGAAGTCCAACAACTAGCCCCAGAAGCCATAGTTCTTGATTTGAAAAAGATAAGCCGCTCAGAGGTCACTGGCAACAGAAGCATCTTGAAAAGTGTCGAAGGCCATAAAGCCAAAGTCATCGCCTGACATGAACTCTCAAAATATTCTCTCATGGTAACTTCCCCGACGTACATAATAGGGGAATTGGATCATCATCATAAGAATGTAATCCAATCATAAACCCTGGTGTAGCTGTAGCACCCGAGGTGAGTTTGACACATCATACATGTGTTTGCACGTTATGCAGATATGAGCATAGTTAAGAAAATTCTCTCAACTAGATAAAGACACAATGCTCTCTAAGGCCTCAGTGGGGTGTGATAGTATATTTTTAGGCACATTTTCATCTACCATCTGAATGTTATAATAAAATTACTTAGTAAGGTTCAATCATAGCTATATATTTCTATTACCTAGTTTCTTTATAGAATTATCTGAACCTATCCTCTGACATCAAATATAATGAACCTGTCCCCGAGTGCCCGGTGCCGGCACCCATGAGACATGATATGGCATTATTATTAAATTTCCTTCATTAAAAATATAATATCATGACCCATGATATAGGGGATTATGAGGTTCAGGTTCATGGAAACCAGCTGCATTCAGAAACTTTTTTGAACACATGACTGATACCTGAAAAATCTTCATTTAAAACGTAGGGTGAGCATACGAATTTTTAGTAAGGGGTTTAAAAAAACATAATAAACCCAAAATCACTTTTGAAAAGCATTCTTTTAAAGTTCAAAAAAACATTTGCGTAAAAGATCTTTAATAAAACATTATACCATGTCAATTGTTCTATGAAATATAGATGCACAAATTAAGACATGAAAACATTAACAATGCTCAGTTAAGGAAATGCTCATTCATGATAACAAAAAAAGACATTTTATGTTGAATTTCAAGTGAATGATCAATGAATAAGTGTATTGCATAATCAGAGTTGTGCATGAATATAAGAACATAAATTTTATCTTTTACACTTGGGTAACATATACTGGCCATAAAATCTCTAAATTTTACATAAATAATATACCATAATTATACTCCTTGAACTCTCATAATCATAAAATCCATAACTATGAATATTCTACTAGTCAAATATTTTTCTAGTTAATTAGTTTACACCGTCTTAATGAGGAAAATATTATACCGGACTGTGTCAAGGCCTCGAACAATACGGTGAGTGATTAAGGCCTCGGCCAAAATCTATAACTCATTAATGGGAAATGCCTTAGCCAATTCTTCTTCTAGTGGGATCATGATACTTACCGATGCATCGAGGGGCATTAGCGGGCCCCACCCATCACATAATAAGTCCAATGTATTCCTCATACCACTAAATCAATGTGAACATTCCACTTTGATTTCTTAAATTACATATCTCATATCAAACCAAGTGTACAGATTACTAGGTTTCTTATTTCACCATACATTTTAATCAAGGTGTCCCACATCACCATGAAAAATTAAATCCATAATCTCATGAAAGGAATACAAATTTAATATTAAAATCACTCACATTTATGCATATGTAGTGAGCCTGGCACAAAACTATGAATTATTTGATTAAGACATTATTTGGTACATACGTTAAGGGTACTTTTAAACACAAAAGGAGTACCAAAATGGCCACATAAAATGACAAAACTCCAATTCAATGCCATTAAAGAACATTCATAATTAATTAATGAGATGAACTTAACGTAATAAACCAAGGGGTTAACATTTCATGTGGGATACTAAACATTATATGTTAAAACATGAAAAATATAAAACTCAACCTTAAATATTATTTAATATAATGAGTAAAGAGTAATTAGTACACTTGAATATGAATTCATGAGTTTCCAACATATATACTCATGAACTAAGCATACTAAACGAAAACATTTGGAATACCATAGTTAGGGTTTCATTTGGTGCAACATATTCATTATAAGAGGCATGCATAAAAATGGTCATCGGTCACGCCAAGAAAATTTGATTACCCATGTTCAATACTTCCTTCACAAACTATATCAATTTTATAAATAAAAATTAGGAATCAAAGTTGGAATACATATTCTTGTACCCACTTACCCGATTACATGCCACAAGTTTATGAAAGGTTCTAATTTGATGTTAGCTTGACACTTGTGATTCAATTAAAACATGTATTTAATTGTTAGGGTGAAAATATTGGATTGTTTTAAAATCTGAAAATATTTTATGTGTGGTCATTCATGATTAGGTGTAAAACTTTTCATACACAAAGTAATTCCATACATTTTAAAAATTTTCTATCTCACAATTCAAATCTCACCAAAATATTTAATCTGGGCATATAAATTTCATGCAATTCAAAAGTCATATATTTTATACCTATATGTTTTCATATATATATATATATACTCGAAATAAACTTAGTAAAACTAGGATGATTTGAAGAGATACAATAATAAATTTAAAACAATGAGATATTAAATCAAGATGTCATATCATATATATGAATTGGATTAAGAAGATACAGTTTTACACATACAAGCACATATATATATATAACTATATATATATATATATAACTATATATATATATATATATAATTTCACGAAAAAAATATTAAAATCCCCTTAAAATGTTATTTATACTAAGTATATCCATTTTTATAAGAACATAATTATTAGATATAAAATTCATTGAGGGGATATAATTAGTACATTCTCCACAAGGCTTTGGAAGCATTGATAAATATAATTGGGGATTCAATATTGGCTTACGTCCCCAAATATTCAAAAGGATCTCATACCATTCTTATCCGACACATGCATTATTATTGAAATTATGATCTAAAAGTATAAAGATGAATTTCTTAAAACGCATGTATATGTATTATCAATATATATTTAAGAACACATATAAACAAGTGTAAAACATTTTCTTAACAATGAATCCATGGATTTGTTAATTCCTTAATAACATTGAAACTCATGGTTAAAAGTCTTAAATCTGGGCTCATGAAAAACATAGGGCATTGTATAATATAGCTATATATATTTTCATAAACACGTTTATTACACAACCGATATGTTTATAAGGTATAGATTTGAATTGGGTGTCCATGCTTAGGTTTTTTAATACATTGTAACTCAACATCCTGTAACTTTTATGGAATATAAACTCAAACCGCATGATGATTTTTACTGGTTTTATAAGTATATATAAATATATATATATAAGTTCGAACAACTTAAACCAAGAATGAAAAAGACTAAACCCTTACCTTATCTTGAGGAGGAGGAAGAGGTGGTGCTCGAGAGACACTGGAAGACTCGGAAGACTTTGATGAGATCTGCTGGAGGCTGAGTGCAAAGAATCAAGAGGGTTCTTCAAATGACCCAGTGTAGTTTTTATAAATGATACCTATAATTAGTATTTTATTATATGAAGGGATATGAGGACAACTTTCCTTATAAAAATTATAGGTTGAAAGGTCTCCGTGGAAACCATGTGAGAGTCGAGGGTCCGACGACTATAGGAGTGAAAAAACGGTGAAATAATAGAGGTTATGGGTACTGTTTCAAGGTATGCTGTGGGGAAGAAGACATCTCCACTGTATGAAAACTGGGAGGAAAAACAACTGCCCAGACCACAGCTTCCTTTGTTCCAAGGGCGGGCACGTCCGCGAGGTTTAGAAAAAAGAGCGACTCAGATTATATTTGGGTTGATCGGATGGCCTAGAGTTGAAACGACATTTTACATACTTCAAACAGTCACGATTAGATCACGTAGGATCGAATGACTTATGAAAACCTGGTGATATGCCGCGAAAGCTGATGGTCAAACAAGGGGTTGGGATCAGTGGCCCAGATTGTGCGATAAGAGATCCAATGACCACAATTGCATTTTGCGCAAAAATTCGATTCCCACATCGAAATAGGGAGATAATTTCTCCTCCCTTATAAGATTGGACCTCCCGTAATGCTAGAAATAACACATCACACTCACATGAGGCCTTACACATAGGCCTCCACCTCCCCTGCAGGCCTTGACCTACCCATTCATACATGGGATTTCCCCCGCAATACGCGCACACTGGAGATCCTACGTGCTCCCATTCACTATGTGGACTCACGCCTGCGCTGCGTATACACATGCACTCCTCGGGAGACCCATGATCGATCTTGAGATGACCCATGCTTGGGATGAGGGCTAGGATTGGCCACCTTGAGCGAGCTACCTCCCTTGGCCTGGAAAATAAAGGGTTGTCCCTAGTGGGCCCCATTTTTTTATAAAAACTAACCTAAAAGAATGATGTTTTATGGGAAGTAATATTATATATAAATTTTCTTTTTAAAAACATGGATTTTATTAAACATTAGAAGTTTAATGAAAATTAGAAGGTTAATGTTGGAAAATTAATCCTTTTCTTAAAGGTACTCTCTACATTTGTCTACAAATACTAAACTTATAAAATAAATAGTTATAAATCAAAGAATAATTAATATACTAGTGTTTTAATGGTCAAAACCTATTTTAATTATAAATAAAAATTTATCATAGTTCAAAATACTGACTAAAAATCCTCAGAATACATTTGATTTAATTACAACATGTTTTTGTTTCCCTATTACCCTTCAAAACACCATTTTATAATCCAAAACATTTCATTATTTCCTCTTAAGGTTCACGGTTTGGAGTAGTTTCTATAATTTTATATAAACTAATTATTTAGTGAAAAAAAGTATACTCATGTGTTTGTAATTAATTACCCAAAGTGGCCAACAACTATATTTATAGCCGTTAGTTTTCCATCGTTTCCCAAGAAAACAGTCACATTACTGTCATATAAATCCAAGACTTAGGGTGTCCTAACACTCAAGTTGATTAGAGAAGACTGTTCACGTCATAACTTTGGTGATTAGTGTAGCTGTAGTGGATTTGGCCGTTCTCATGTTCGTTGTGACGAATACAAATGACCCCTATTATCCTCTCGGTGTTCTCTTCATTTGGGGCAGTCTCCCTATAATCTTGATAGGATTTTTATTAAGTATCTTTGGATAGCTTGATTTCCCGCTTGATCTCGGTGTATTGTGAATGATATGGTGCTCTTATTTAAATAAACCTTTTTGCATCCTTTTTGTTTTCTTATTCCATTGCATCATATTATTATTTTTCTATAAGAGATATGTTTTTTTGGGTATTAGACATCATAAAAAATTGAAGTTACCATTTCAAGAAACACATGTTCTTGGGGTGTCACAAATAATCATAAAATGATAATTTTTTAGTTTTTGACATTTTTAAATAGATCGAACATAAATCCAACATGGGGTTTTCCTAAAATGGATAAAAACATGATTTTATTTATTTAAATGTCCAAAAATGTGCATCACAAGGTAAATAATGAAATCACAGGATATAATTTGTCGATTAATTTTTGACTCGTTTTGTATTGAACTTAGAAAAATATAACAAGTATTGTGGTTTGAAAGACCAAAAATAGTATTATTGGAATAAAAATTCTTTATAATTTTTTTCCAAATATTTAATATGAAACAAATGTCCTTAGATTCTGAGGTCAAGATACATCATATTTATAATCCATTTGTTCCTAAATGTTAATAATTATTCAACAATGGTTGTCTAATGAATTCATGATAATATGAGATTATTTTTTTGGATTTTCAAAATTTTCATTTTCTTTTATTTATGGGAACTATTTAGGAATTATAATTTTATCCATTTTTCTTTAACATATGACTTGTGTTAATATGATCACTTATGTATTATGTTTATAGTTTTGGAATAAACCTCTATAATTCCTTATGCCTATAATATTACATCTTCCTTGGTATTGACATTCACCTATTTTATGAATAAAATTCTATATTATAATTATACATCGAATTAAAAAACAACATTTGGATTCATATCGACTTCAGATTCAACTTCTAGTTTTTGGCTTCATATATTTTTTATTCTGGATTTTTGAATATTTTGTTTCATTTTTTTCTTTTGAATATTTTAATTTTATTTTTTATTTTCTATATGTTTTTAATTACTCATAAAATGTTTGACCTATTTTTTCTATTACTTATGAATCTATATTCATTTCTAGATTTTGACTTTAATATTTTTTATTTTTTATTTCGATTTTAATTATTTTGATTTGTCTTATATTTATACATGGAATTTTTCAATTACTTATTATTTTTTGTTTTAATATTTCTTTCTCCTCCTCCTACTATTTATAATTTTTTAATTCATATACCGGCATTCACCACTTCTCATTAATTTGAATTTTAATTATAATTAAGATTTGATCTGATGCTTCTAACGTTTTTCCTTTGACGTTTCCCATTTCATTAATTTTCCCTTGCGATGTTTCATTTGAATTATTAATTCATCACATACATCATTATTTTTTATTAATTAAATCCTTTGGTTTTATTTCTATTTTTGTTTCAATTTTCCTTCCATTGTTTTCTTATTTTATTTATTTTTTTATTGTTTTTGATTATTCTTATAATTTTCATGATTTTTTTATTTTCAATTTAAGTCTTCTAAAATTTTTATTTACTCCAAATTTAGTTTATCCTTACATCTTATATCTTATCTCTTATAAATTAACATATAACTATGGTTTTTTAAATTTTACTCTAGCATTCTTTTAAATAATTTATTTAATTTTTTTTTCATATGGATTCTCATTTATTTATTTTATATATGTATGTTATTTTTTATTATTATATACTACTAAGACATTTATCATAGATTTTTAATTCTCTTTCATGCTTCTCCTTTTGAAATTAGGATACTGGATTTTACTTCACTTTCTATTTCCACTTTTAATCATACATTAATAATTGGGTTTGACTAATTCTATTTCCTTATTATCTAAAATTTTGATTTCTTTATTAGAAATTTTATTATATTCCTCCATTTACTTTTACATAAAATCATTCTTAATTTTTTTGTATCTAAATTATATTATTATTCTTCTTTTTATCTTTTAGTATGCCTTATAAATTTATTCATACTTCTAATTTTTCTTTTATATTTATCCTTTAGATTTTGTTTTTTTATTTTTATTTTTGATTTTTCTTCAATTTTCAAAATTTATACGACATTATAGAACTTTATTTATTTTATATATTATATATTTCACTTCATTAGCTACTTATTGTACATTTACATTAAAATATTTCTATGGATTTATTTTTTATTACAATAATTTTTTTTGGATTCATTACACACCCACTACTTTTGGAATAATATTTATTGAAACATAGATTATTTATAATAACAAATGTTCTATTTCTTCAACATTAAAACTCTACCTTCCACATTATAACCTAATTCTTCTTACCTTCAAAAACATCTTGAAAAAGTGGTAGTATATTTTTTATATGGAATTGTGTTCAATATTCAGGAAAATATAATATATATTCTATAAGATCATAAAAAGATAGATAAATATGTGTCTAACACATCTTATAGAACCATACCATTCAAAATTATGTCACTATATGTTCACATAAGAATATATCTTATGAATGAAACTATAAAACATAAATTTTTATCATTTTCTATCACTTAGTATTAACACTTACTTGCATATAAATGTACTATTACACAGCATAGTGAAATTCATAGTATGATGAGATGAGAATAACAAAATGTGAATTTTTAAATGTTAAAATTCAATAAAAAAATCCTTTAAAGGGTAATAAAATCATATTTTAATGATTTTTGATTAATTTTTTATATATACAAAATGTCTTACTTCAATCCAATGTGCGGTGTCACCAAAATGTCCCAAAAAATAGTGTTATTGAATTTAAAAATAATTACAAACAACCCTCAATGATTTTAAATCATTAAAAAAGAATTATATTACTGTGAATTCATAGGGAAATAACAATAATTTAATTTTTGACATGTATGTATAGACTTTACATCAATAAAACCAAATTTTTCTCATAATAGCCAAAATTACATTTTTATTGATTTAAAAGTAAAAAATATGTGTCAAAGAGTCAAAACCAGTAGAAAAATTATGAATGTTTTGAGATTATAGGAAAAATAAATTATTGATTTTTGAAATTAAGATTACTTTCTACATTAATATGACTAAAAAATTCTTATAATCACTGAAAACGTTGATTTATTATATTTATGTCTTTAAAAACATGTGTCAAAGTGTAACTGTGATTACATTGAAATTATATCAATGATCATGGTTTATTTTTCGACATTTATCAAAACAACATATATCAATATGGTATGCGGTGCAGTTAGAACGAATCAAAATGATGTTTTGTTATATAATTTTGAAAATCATACGTAAAAGGGGAAAATAATGAAAATGACTTCATATTGTCATGGAATATTTGGATAATGATATTTGATTAATTATTAACTTATAAAAATTTACCATATATAAATATGATGTGTGGTGTGGTTATAATGATAGAAAGTGTAGTTTTCTATATTTAAAATTCATTAAAACCTTTCATCATAGGGTAAAACCCAAATGAACTTGGACTGTCATGATTTTTTAGAAAACATTTTTCATTTAATTTGTGACATGTTCGAAGAAACTGCATGTTAATCTGAGATACAATATTCTACGAATGACCAAAAGTGTGTTTTTATTATAATAAATTTGATAAAACATGTGAATAAAGATAGACTCATTGAAAATATCCAAAGATTGTCTTGAAATAGTGTGAAATATATTTTTTTTTAATTTTTGACCTGTATTAATAGACTGATGGTTAAAATGATTTATGATATGGTTATAATGTCTAGAAAAAAAATTTTATTATATATAAAAGTAATTTAAAATGAGCATCACAGGGTCAAAGAATACTAAAAACCACATATTGTTATGAAACCATTTTATAAATTTTTTTATTAATTTTCCACTTATGTCAATAAATTTCCTGTAAATTCGATGTTTGGTGTATCCATATTAACAGAAAAATTAGTTTATTAGATTTAAAAATCATTATAAACTTACATTGAAGGTTTATAACCTACCAATCGACCTTATATTATTGTTAAATCATTGAAAAAATACTCTCATTTAATTGCATACATGTTTGTATAGATCATATGCCAATATGACATGTGGTTTGTTCTAAACAGCCAAAAATGTGTTTTAATTGATTTTAAATGTCAAAAACATGCGTTAAAGGATTGATCATGAAAAACAACCTCTAATTATAGTTAAATCAATATTAAAATAACATTAATTAATTTTTGACATGTAGTAATAAATGGTTAGTCAATCCCACTTATGTTTTGTTTGAAATGACAAAAAATGAATTTGTATTGACCTAAAAGTCAAAAAATATGCATTGGTGGGTGATAAAATAACTAATTAAACACGATTATAATTAAGTAATAGAAAAATTATCATTGTTTTATTTTTGACATGATGGAATAAGAACTTCATCAATCAGACATACATGCCAAAATAAAAAAAATCATGTTTTTATTGATTTAAATGATAAAAAAATTTCAAAGTATTGAAGCATCTATATTTATTTATAAATCCCAAGACATAGATCCTTGATTCATTTTTGGCATGTATGAAATAACCTTTTACTAATCCAATATAAAATATGGGAAAAATGATGAAACAAATAGTTTTATTATACATAAAAATCATTAATGATATGCATCCATGTGTAATGACCTAACAAATATACTCAAAATGTGAGCTCACCACATGCTATATAGACATGAATTCTATTCCTAAAATTCAAAAATTAGTCCACAATCACAGTCAAATGATTTCATTATAATCCAAGATAACATTCTAGGTTTTTTCCTTTTTCATTAGCTTCTATTTTTCGATACTACTTATTACTTATAATTTTATTTATTTTAATAAAAAATTTTGTTTAATATAATATTCCTTTTTTTTAAATAGTTTTCTACTTATGGCCAAAAAAATTATATTATCATATGTTTATACCGTTTATTATTCCCAAACATCAAATTTCACTTCTTTTTGGAAAATAGTTTCTAGATTTTAATTTTGATTCAACTATTACTTTTATATTATACATTCTTTTAGATTAAATTACTATTTTTACATATTACCTTTTATTCTGTTGGATTTTCTATTTTTTATGAATTTTAATTTTCATTTCCTTTTCCTTTATTTTAGATTTTATTTTTTATTTTTCTAATTTTTGGTATTTCACTTATTTTGTTCAAACTGTTTCTTCTCTTACTTTTCCATCTACATCCACTTATTTATTCTCTCTTTGATACTCTAGATATTTAATTTTTATTTGAATTTTTTCTAATTTTTTATATATTTGAATTTATGTTATTACTTAGGTTTTTCATCAATATTTTTTTATCATATTATTTCTATTTCTATTTTTTATGAGGTCATCTACATGATTTCACCACTACTCGTTGGTTCAACTTTAACATGTATATATGTTTCTGTGTAATTTTTTTTCATCTAATTCCTATATCTTATACCTTTGACTTATGCTATTTATTTCATTTTTATGTTCTATTTTTTATTTTGAATTATTTATTATTATTATTCTTATTCTTTTTGATTTCCACTTTTGGCTAGAGTCTTTTGTTTTTTATTCAAGTTTTTTTTATATATTCCTAATTTGTTTTATAAATTTATTTTAATACTTATATTAGATTATGTTTTAATTATTTGTCAACATTTTCTAATATTATTTGTTTATGTTACATTTGAGTCTTCTAGATTTTTCATTTACATGTACTTATAATTATACATTTTTATTCTATCTTATAGATTTGTCTTCTAATTATAACATTGGTTCATCATTTTTCCATTATCATTATACAACCTAATGTCTTTAACTTTTCTTTGTTTATTTATTCTATTTTTATAGTTTTTCTTTATTCCATTTCTTTTTATTATCATATCCTACTAATATATTTTTCTTATACTTCAATCAAATTTTGTGCCTATCTTCATAATTTTTTATAGATTATATTCAATGTTCTTTCCAAATATTAGTTCTATATATACAATTGGATTTAGCTTATTTCTCAATCTACTTATGCTTTTCTGTTTCTTATTTTAACATTGATTTTAGTTATCCTTTAAATTTTACATAGTATATATCTTTTACTTTTATTTGTTTCTACATAAAAGTATTATTATACCTTTTTTCATGTATTATGACTTATGAATTAATTACCACTATTGATTTTGTTGTGTTAATTTTCTTTTATTTTTCATCTCTTTTCAATCTCACTGGAACATTTCTAGAACGTTCTTATTTTTTTATTGATTTTGGATTCCTATTTATGTTTTTCTTCGACTATTTTATCTACTTTAACATTAGATAATTACTTTTAAATTTTACATTTTTTCTTCATCTCTAATTAATGTGTTGGATTTTCAATCATTTATATACATTTTTTGAGTTTGACGTTTTCTTTAACATTTTCCAGTGTTATTTTTTATACCTTTACTTTTCAATGTGTTTATGGATTTAATTTTTTTATTATTTTATTTCCTTATAGTTTGATAAAGTGTTTTCTATATTTCCACTTCCCCTTTAACATCAATTCATTAAATCTTTTATTTATTCTTCTTCTCATTATCATATTATATCTTTTTCAACTTTAATATAATCCAGTTCATCTTATACTTGTACATATGTATATGTTTTTAGTTTTTTTTATTTATAAATCATCTTTTTTCTCTTACAATTTTCATTCTATCACGAATAATTTACCTCATCTACTTAATTTTCAACTAAATATCTATATCCATTTATATTTTCATGACTTATCTTTTCTATTTCTTTTGTATTTTCAGATTATTATTAACATCTACATTTGAATCTAGTTGACACGAATATCCTGATATATAAACAATCCCTCTGAGAGAATAATGGTTTTTAGTGATTGTGGGTTTGTTATTTAAATGCTGATTTATAAAATATTTTAATAATTCAATTTATTGTGAACATTTGATTTTGAATGGAAAATGAAAATATCTAAAAAATGAAATATAATATTTTAAAATCATTAGTGTTTTATTTCGTAGATTATTAGGTTTTTTGAAACTAAATTTAGAAATTTTTATTTTCCAACCCTTCAGATATCCTTTCAATGGGAGGTGGTTCCAAGAGAACTTTAGAGTGAAAAAAACTAATAATTTGATATATTAACTAAAATTGGGTCCACTGCAATATATTTACCTTCACTAAGGGTAATAATCCTATGGTAAAACCTTTGAATCCACAACCATATTGTCAAAATCACTTCTATCGTATAAATATAGTGATTCCAAAATTAAATTATTATAAATTTGATCCCCATCAATGTGAATACACCTTCTTAACAGGGAATAACCATTTTTCATTTAAAAAAAACCCTACATTGGGATTGTCACCACGGAATTTTATTTGTTTTAGTATAACTATAGGAAACCTGATAAACTCCATGGAATTGGGCCGGTATAATCTACATTCCTCAAAATGATTAGTCTTATGTGAAGACTTCAATGACTTTATGAACACAAATATTTCTTCTATATTTCTCATAAGGATTTAGGCATGAGTCCATGATCATTTATAATCCTATTTGAGTCTCAACATCCCATTTAAATTCACCCTTTACCATAATTATGTTTTCTTTTGGAATGATAATTTTTTTTCAATACATGACACTACAAATTGATATATTCCATAGTTAAGACAAATTATACTTATAACATGTTAAATTTGTAATAATACTATTAATGTATGATGTGATTTAAATAATTAAATAAGTAACTAAATTCAATATAATTTTAAATATAAACAAAAATATATCATAGAAAAAGATTTACATGAATATGAAATTCATCATATATTATTAAACTTATTTAATCCAAATAATCTAGGAAAGTAATAATTTAAATAAAATAATAATTATAAAATAGATGCATTATAAGGATGAATTTTTTGTAACAATCCAAAAAATGTTTTTTTATTTCCATGAAAATGAATAATTTACTTAATATCAATATAGAGATTCTCTTTATTGTTTTTGGTCTATAAGAATATATGTATGGAGTTTATCGAATATTAATTCAACAACATAGAGAGGTGACTAACAATGATGCTAACAAACCAAAAATGTGTTTATAAATATATAGAATTATTTAAAAACATGTGACTGATAAAAAAACTAGAAATAAAAATTTAATTGTTTTGAAAACCTTGGGAAATGTTCATTAATTGTTACATGATATATTGGGAGAGAAAACATGAAAATCTAATGTGTGGTGTGGTTAGTATAATAGAAAAATTAGTTTTATTATACATAAAAAAATTAATACATATACCAAATGGTCAAAGCCTAACAATTGACCTCATATTGTAAATAAATCATAGGATCATCCTGAAATCATATGAAAATGATATTTGATTAATTTTTAACATGAAAAAGAAGAATACAAATCAATAAGATGTACAACGTGGTTAGAAAATTAGAGAAAATGGTTTTATTAGATTTAAAAGTATTTAGAATGTATGTCAAATGGTCAAAATCTAGAAAATAGCCTCATATTTCTATAATACCACAATACAACAACTCTTATTTTATTTTTGGCATATAGGAATAAAATGCATATCAATCTGACATGTGGTTTGTTCGGAATAAACAATAGTGTGTTTTAATTCATTTAATACTCAAAAAACTCGCAACAAAGTGTTTAAACCTAGTAAAATATATCAAAATTACATTAAATAAAATGATAATTAGTTTTAGCTCATTTTTTGATATATATTAATACCCATACAACAATCTTACATGATTTATGGTGTAAATGGCTTAGAAAGTTATTTTTTAGATTTAATTGTCCTTATAATCATATATCGACCAGTCAAAACCCATCAATTATCATTTTATCATCATAAAATCACATTATAAAGTTCCAAGATTAATTTTTTTACATGTATTAATACAATGAATGAAGATATGACTTTCTGTTTCCTCATAATGACAAAAAACGTTTATTTATTTATTTAAACATAAAAAACATGGATCATCTGGTCAAAAATTTAAAATAAACCCCAATTATAGTGAAATAATAGAAATGTGATATTTTATTAAAAAATGTGTTTTTTATTTAACATTCACAAGAATTCCATTTAAATAAATCAGACCCTACAAACACCACCTCATGATAGACTTGAGGATCCTGGGTCAAATTCAATAACTAGTTTCCAACCCATAATGTATATTATATTAAAAATATTCTGTCTTATTATAAAAAATTTATCATTGCATTATATTAAAATTAAAAATTTTAAAAATGGTATATTTAATAAAATAAATAATTAATAAAATTTAGTGTGTTTTATATTATACCTAGTAATCTTACTAACTATTTGTTAATAAAAAATATACTCAAATTATTTAGAATTTTAAAAATTAGAACCACTCAGGTATAAAGAAATTAAAATTTATATATATTGAATCAATATAAATTTTAATAAAATATATATAGTAATACAAATTCATCTAACATGTTATAATTATATTTACCGAGGATCATCCTCCCCCAATCAACCCTTTAAATATACAAACCACAGTATCTAAATATAACATATCCTATAAGCTTCATCATTTCAAAAATAAATTATTCTAAATTTAAGGACCATAATGTTGCATAATACATTTTAACATGGTATATCTTTTTTCTTATAAAACACCATGCACTATGATATACACAATAAAATGTTATCCATTTAAGAATAACTTTAAAAAACCTGATAAACATTGTGGAATATAAAATGTCCAATGTAATATCTCCATTCTAGTTAATCTTATGTGAAGAATACGATGACCCTCTTAACAGTAATTTGGAATCCATGTTTATCATAAGGATTTATGCACGAGAATATGATCCTTATTATGCACATTTTGAGTCTAAGCCTCCCATTCCCATTTACCGTTCACATCCATAGTGTTCTGTTTGTGAAGGAAAAATACATTTGTCAATATATGACAAAGAAAATTGATATTTTTAATAGGGATTCATCAATCTAAATATTGATTTAGTTAAATATATAGATCGTGGCCCATCTCTATCTTTAATCCCATAGGCCTTTAGATTTTTCTTAATTTTTAGATAATACCCATTTTGATGGAGTTGAGTGAGATCCCATAAATAAACCATAGTACTATAGGTATAAGTACTAGTACCTGACCTAGGGCCCAAAGACATGACTACACTGAACTACCCCTCCCTAGTATCTTCTTCATTGATGGTGACTAGCCCCCCACCTTGCATGGATGATAAACTAGCATTTCCCCATGAAAAGATGCACGTTTCATGGTAGTTATGGTATTTTACATACCCTATCATTTTTCCAATATAGGAATATCTTCTGGTGGTTGCTACTTGCTTTGATCTTATCCTAGGGACTTCTCTAATTTACCTGTGTGTAAGGCCCCAACATAAAACATTACATAATCGTGAGTTAAGTAGATAATTTGAATTTATTTCACTTCTAGGATCTTTTCAAGTTTAGAGTTTTAGATAATAAGGCCATAACTATTACATTACATCTCAAATTTTACAATGTATAAACTTGTACTCTAATAATTCTTTTCACAAAAATAAAACTCCTTAAAAACAAGAATTCCTTTCTTGATAAAAATGATCTTGTTTTCTTAATATCTCATACCGTTCCTTATACCCTGTGAAAAACATTACAAAAAATGGGATGAGTATAAAAATCTCAGGATGGGATATAAAATAAGAAAGGCATTATTTCATGAATACATACAAATCAAGGAAATCGTACATTTTACTAGTAAAACTTATTCTCTTTACCATAGCTCAAGAAATCATAAGATTTATTAATAACTAATAGGAATAAAAAATCATAAAATAAAACATGTGGAATACATAACATACTTACATTGTATCTTTCACAACTACATAGGGAGTGACCTTCATAGTTACATTTTGGAATATCTATCAGAGTATATTCCCTAAATATCTTAGGAGAAACTTTATCATTTACCTTTGTCGCATTAATAGATACATTGGAGAGATATCACAGGCTCACTCACCCATGGTTTATAATGGAACCTCCCATATTTGGTTTATCACATTACCACCAATCAAATGTACAAGTACCATTACATAATCATAACATAAAAAATATTCAAATTATCAACATTTCAATTATCAATGAAAATAAATCTATTTAAGATAATAAAATACTCAATACATTTCCTAACCAATTAAAAACATTTAATAAAGTTATTTTTGAATAAAATTGTCCCATAGAACTTTTAAACATTCAAAAAAAAATTAGAATTATAATTTTATAAAATATATGTCCAAATAAATAAATCCCTATAACTATTTTTAAAATGCATACATTAATGAGAACAATTTATAAGAATACATCTTTAGAACATTCAAAATGATGTTTTAGTTAAATAATCCCTTACCAATTGATAAATACTTGAATAAAAATCATTAAACAATAAAATTAAACAAAAAATATAATATCTTTTGAATAAGGACATTCATGATATAATATTTAAAATGTTTTTATATACACCATATAATAGTGAATTGGTTATAACAACAAATAATTCTCAATTAAATGTAAATTGAAACCAAATCACATATAATGTTCGTATATTTAGATTGAAGATAAATGAATGATTTAATTACGTGTGAAAAATATAAAAAAATTCATTATAAGTGTTTATTCAATGTATGAAAATCATATTTCATTCACATATATTCTTGTAAAAAAAACCAATGACATGTATATTTAACTAAATTAATGAAGAATGAGTTAACATTTCCCTTAAAAATTTTATATAAGTGACATAAGAATTTATAAATGGGGTGATTATTTGTAGAAACATTTTATCAACATAAAGGAAAGTGTAAATTACAACATAAATAAATAAAAATATTTTCCACATATAATCATGGAATAATATAACAACAAAATATGCGTAAAACCCAATGAGTGGAAATTTATTTTAGAAATTTATTTACAAAGATCATTTTGTTAATAAAATAGATCGATTATTTGTATTAACTATAAATAAAAATAAATAAATTATAAATACATGATATTATTTCAAAATTTATTTCTCACATAATCACAGCACAACATAATCAAGAAGTAGAAGATTAACCCCGTGAATGGAAATTGGGTTAATAAGTTCCCTTACCTTGAATATCACTTGTCCCCTTTATTAATTAATTTCCTATAAAAATAAATTTAGTTTAATTTGTACAAGATTTAGAAAATTATTAAAGTTTATTATTCATTTTATAACACTTATTTCCATGTTATGAAAATTAGATAATTATTGGAGTTCATATCAGACGTTTTGTTAATGTTTGGTACTTTAGTAAAAAATAAACTTATTTTGATGTAAATTGTCCATGTGCTCAAAATTAGATCATATCCAGAATATTATTCAATATTTTAATATAATATATATCTATTATATATGTATATATAATATCCCATAACATTTGGAGTTTAGAAATTAAATTCACCGTTCATGGAGACGATAGTACGTATGTACGCATTAACATTATTTTCATTTCATTGTCATATTAAAGGAATGTAAACTAAATGATAGATAGGTATAATATAATTACAGTATATTATATATGTTAATTATGATACATAAGTTCATTAACATTATCCTTTACTTATTCCATTTATGTCATTAATGAGTCATATTACATTGAGGGGGCGGTAGTCCACACTTCCTTAAATGAAATTATCATATTTACACAATATGGAAATAATAAATAAATAATGTAAATAAAAATTTAAAACTCATAGATAAAATATAAATTTAATATAAAAAATATATAAATATAGCTATATCATAATGGCCACCATGATAGGTGATAGGACAAAATTGAACAATGATCGTTTCGTGTGGAAGTAGTTCATCGTACACAAAAATAGTATGTTAGTGTCCATTATATGGAGGTGTGTGAAGGTGTTGTTAGAATCATTCTCATAACAACATAATATCATATTTAGAATACTTGTATTTTATATAATCATAGAAGAATAATAACATATGGAGTGAAGAAGGAAAATAATGGAAATGAACTTGAGAGAAGATGATACCTAAAAATCGGGTAACTTCTTTTGATTTGAGCCAAGAGGCTTTCTTGAATTACCTTCTTCCCATGGTAAGGATTATATGTGTAAGGGAGGTATGTTAGGAGATTATTTTAGAAGAATTTTTATGTTTAAGGGTGCTTTAGAGATGTGAGTAAGTGGGTAGAGGTGGTGGCCTTTTATAAGATGGAGGAGGGGAAAATTAGAAAAGTCTTAAAATGTTATTTTATTATAAATAAAATTTAGATTGAAAATGGTCCAAAAAATTTAATTAGATGATAAGATGATTTTGGCTTGAATACCCATAATCCAATAATTTCTAAAATAACTTTGAATATTTTTTATCCTTATCTTTTTTGTTAAACGTTTATTTTACCCTTTTTCATCTTAGATTGATATCGTGTTATTTACACATTGTGGGTTAATTTAATTACTATATATTGTGAAATAACCTGAAAAATAGTAATTTATGAAATATTTGGACTTAACATAACAATTTGGCCTAATATTATATTTTAAGGAATATAATATCATTTAATAAACTAATTTATATTTTAAGTTTTTAATTTTGTAAATTTTGGACACTATTCATACTTGACTTTTCTGCAAATTCATTACTACTTTATTTCTTTGAAAAAACATTGAATCAATCCTATCATTTCATATTCCCCTATAGAATTAGTGGAAGGAATAAATTTTTTCAAAAAATATTTATTTTGAAAATTTATAATATTATTTATTTGAATCCTTTATTAATGAGGTAATCATTACCTCCTCATTTTGTCATAATTAAAATTTTGTATTTAATGTATAAAAATTATAATTAAAATACCATGATGTATGAAATATTTTTATCATTAAAGTTACTATTTATAGTCAAATTTATCAATTGTATAACTCTATATTAAAATTGATTTATTAAAAGATACATGTTTATGTTATATTTATCTTTAAGTTAAATTAATTCTTATAACATGTCATTATCACACCCATGTGGCTCCTTGGGGTCCCAAAATAGACCCAAGGATACCCATTATCATAAATATATCATAAAATAGGATTTGGAAACGTTTAATGGTAGTTTTATATTGTCATAATATTTTTTTACCCATATTTACCATATCTACCCTTTAACCACGGTAAATAAAAATAACCACTAAAGTTACTTTTCATAATGTACAAAATTAAATGGTACATATTTAAAAAATTTGTACCTTATGATTCCAAATATTTAATCCTTTTTTCCAAATTCAAAACTTAAAATTTTTAGTAATTAATTTAAAATTAATTCTTGTTTTCAAAACCAGAAAGCGTATTTTTAAGTAGTAAAAACTATCAAAATATTTACATGTGGTTAAGTCCAATTTAAAGGTGAGATTACTTCCAATGACCCAAATTGAAATAAATTATAAAAATATATTCCATTTATACTTTAAAACCATTAAACCATAAAAATTATCTTGATGTAAAAAAGTTGTTATCAATTAAAATTTAGCCTATTTTTACTATTCGTCAAACCATGATCATTATCAAGAAAATATCCAAATTTATACAAAATAAATTTTGATGTATATTTTCTAAATAAGAATTTTTTTTTCTATAATATAAAATATAATGGTGTCCAAAACTAAATTTAAAAAGGGTTCTCCACCAAAAGGTGGTAAAATTTCATTTTTAGAAAAATACATCTTTTATCTAAAAAATTGAAGTTTTTTTTCTATTATATATAGAAAACATATAAGATGAAATTAAAATATTACATTGAATATATAACATATATTTTTTATTAAAAAACCCCATAATGATTTATATGATTTTATAAATATAATTATTCACTTTTTAAATAGGTTTTCATAAAACACATCTTTTATATTCAATTCGTTTTTATTTCTATTTCTAATAAATTTGATAAGAAATGAATCATTATTTAAACATGTGTAAACCATATTTTTATAATTTAATTGATACTACTCATTCCCTCTATTCCAACATCTAGGTTATAACAGTAACATTTAAATAATAATATTTAGTTGTTCGTTTAAGCTCGATGTATTGTATCATGTATGATATTGAACATAATGCTTATTTATTAAAGCTCATGATTCTACATCATTCAACCCTTTTATAAATTGGGTCCTAACAATTTTAAAATATGTCCCAGTAACTTCATTTAAAAAATCCCACATCATAAAAAGGGTTAATAAAACTACAATTTTAAAAGAAAGAAAGATAATTACAAAGGTCACCCGAGATAACATATTTTAAGGATTCCTATAGGAAAAAATGGAAATGTATGATAAGACTAACACTCAAATACTAATATTTTGTGGGAGAAAACATTAAAATTTGAAGGGTATCCAACACAAACCATAATTATGTAATGGATCAAAAGACCATTGAGAAATTTAAGTGAATTATTTTTTTAAGATCCTTTTGACAAAGTTGAGGAATTTATTTATAATCTTGAATAAGAACAAAAGGAAACATACTAACTTGTCAAGTACAGTTTCATACATTAATAAATATCTATGAGAAACTCATATTTTTTCCAAAATATGAGTATTAAAGATGACTTGGTCACACATGAAACACTAGAATCAACTTTTAGATAATCACATAATCAACAAAATATAAACTATATATTTACCTTATCGTTAGAAATTATCCAAAACCAAAATTGTTAGTATAAGATCATATAATTCCCCATAAATAATAATCCTTTATAAAAATAATTACTACTCTTAATCTCCAAAATTCAGAAAATTATACCAAAAAGTTCAACAAATACCATTCAACAAATAATAGTCCATATAATTCCTCAAAAATAATAATCCAAACTAAGATTGAAACGCAAAATTTAGAGTTATTTGATCCCATAGAACTCTAGGATGAATCATAAAATTTATATTAAAATAACATAGAGAACTTTTAAATTATCATACTTAAAAGTAATTAACCTAATCACATATTCTCCATGATAGGTTAATCATTTCCAAAAATAACTCAAATCGCCATATGTCCACACTGAAAACACAGATTCGTCCAAAATCAAATACAACCATTACTTCTCAAATGAAATACCATAGAATTCTATTTTCATTAGTCATACAGTGTCCCCAAAATATTGAATATATTCCCAAATAAATTTATTACTTAATTACCAAATAATGTTCATATACTAATGATATCCATATGAAAACCATAAATTCCCGAAAAAAACTTATTCTTTATCCATAAAATCATTTAACTAAAAATAATAAGTCATATTAAATAGGGGAATCACGTAGTGTAGTGGTAGGTGATGCACCATTATCAGCATTTGGTTGTGAGTTCGATTCTCGCAGCCATTCCGGACCTGATGGGTTGTCACCCGTGTTGCGGTTTTTCCCTTTTTATAAAACTCAAAAATAACACTAACATCTTTTAACCAAAATGGTTTTTTATACCTATTATTTTCAACCCAAATCATAATGACCTAAACATCTCAATTGATGAACTCTTATATATGTACTTACATTATTTTTTCACCTCTATATGATAAAATATAATTATTACCAGTAGAAATTACATCATACATTGATCATGGTGTCCGCCATGTTTCATCAACATATTGTTCATGTAAATTAATGGTCCGTACATTGAAAAAATTACATAGAGATCCTTTAAAATAATTTGAATTCTTTATCCTAATACACCTTTTATAGCTTGGGTCTAATAAGTGTTCACGGAAAAATAATTTTAGAAAATAATCATGTATAACATATAATTTCAAAACATATAAAAAAACATGATTTTTATAAAACAATTGGACTGAGTTTGAGTTAGAACATTCAATAAATGGTCCCCTTAATAATCCATATGTATGTACCGAGAGAATATATTTTAAAAACAAATATTAATATATTGCACAATGGGATACTTCTTGAGAACCATTTTCAAAATCATAATATTCATCAAAATCATCTGATAAGGTAAAATATTTGAAAATTCATTGATAATATTTACCTTTCTTGAAAATATGAAAATATTTATAAAATAGGAATTGATTAAATACCACCCCTAATCCACAATGGTATCAAGGTAAAGTGGAGGTTTTTGATATCTTAAACAACTGATTGCAAGTGACTTGTATGTTAGAAAATATTTCATAATCATCTGAACATGACTTTGTAATAATTATTGCATGCAAGTCATCAGTAAGAGATAACAATGTTGTTTGAGATCCTCCTCCTTCCATTTGTAACTAACATTCCTTTATCTCAAAAATTTATAAAACACAGATTTATCTAAATGAATAGACATAGAGAATTACATTGTAGTTATCCAAAACTTCTAATCTCTAATTTGGTCTAAACCGACCACTGATACCAACTGTAAGGCCCCAGCCTTAATCATTACACAATCATGAGTTAAGTCGATAATTTGACATTAATTCACTCTGAGGATATTTTCAAGCTTATAGTTTTAGATACTTACACAATAAATACCACATTACATCTCAAAATATTACAACGTAGTCACTTCTACTCTATCCAATTTTTTTCACAGTAATAAAGAACCTTTAAAAAATCAAGAATTCCTTTCTTGATAAAAATCATCATGAATTCTGCCTTTCTGTTACACTTCCTTATAGAATACGAAAAACATTTCAAAAACATTAGATGAGAATAAAAATATCATTAAGGGATATAAAATAAATAATGAAATCATTAGTCCATGAGTACATACAATTCAACAAATTCATACTTTTTACTCATAAAACATAATCTCTTTGACATTCCTTATGAAACCATAATATTTATAAATAAATTATTGAGATTATAAATCATAAAAGTAAATTGTGGAATCTATAATAGAATTACACTTTAGTATTCACAACTAACTAGGTAGTAACTTTCATTTTTATGTTTGGAATACCCATCACAGTATATTCCATAAATATCATAAGGGAAACATTATCATTTACCTCTATCACATTACCCATTTCATTGGAGAGCTATCATAGTCACACCCGCCCTTGTTTATCATGAATCCACCTGTATTAGGTTTATCATGTAACCACCCATCAAATTTACAAGTTCCATTACATAATAATGACACATAAAAGATTGAAATTATCAACATTTCACTTATAAATCACAATAAATCAATTCAAGATATTAAAATATTCAATACATTTCCAAAACAATTTAAAACAATTAATAAAGTGATAATTGAATCAAAGTGTCCCATACCACATTGATGGTTTCAAAATAAATCCAAGAATTATAATTTTAAAACATATATATACATATAAATAAATCTTTAATAACATTTTGAAAACATTTACATTAATGAGAAATATTTAGAAGAATAAATCATTAGAAGGTTTAAATTTATTTTTTTTGTTTAAGAATATCTTACCACTTGATAAACAATTGAATAAAAAACATCAAAGAATAACATTAAAAAAATTTATAATATCATGAGAATAATAACATTCATGATATAATATGTCAAAGGGTAGTATATACACTATATAAAATTTAATTGGTGCATAACAACAAATAAGCCTCAAATGGAATGTAAATTGAAATGTGTTCCCTTACAATAATTGTATCCTTAGATTAATGATAAAAAAATGACATAATTATTTGTGAAAAATATAAAAAAACACAATATAGGTGGATATTTAGTGTAACACAATAATAATTCATTCATATATATTTTTGGAAAAACCAAACCAATGAAATGGATATTTAACTCAATGAATGGAGATTGAGTTTTCATTTCCCTTAAAAAGATCATATAAATGACATAAGAATTTATAAATGGGGTGATTATGTAATGAAAAAGTAAATCCACACTTATAGAAGTATAAATTACAACATAAATAAATAAATAGTGATTACACACATAGTCAAGGAATAATATAATCAATAATGTATGCGTAAAACCCAATTAGTGGAAATTGTGTTTTGAAATTCCCTTACAAAGATCATTTTGTTAATAAAATAGATCGATTACGATTATTCACTATAAATTCACATAAAGAAAGTATAAATAGATTATATTATATGATAATTTATTTCTCACATAATCATATCATGACACAATCACGAAGTATAATATTAACCCCAAGAATTGAAATATGGTTAAGAAGTCCCCTTACCTTGATCCGAATTGTCATGTTCGTTCACTAAATCCAAGAATAATAAATATAGATTAATTTATACTTTCTTTAGAACATTATTAAATTTAATTATTCATTTTATATCACTTATTACCATGTTATATAAATTAGTTAATTATTTGAGTTCATATCGGATGTTTTATCGATGTTCGGTACATTAGTCCAAAATGAACTCATTTTGATGTAAATTGTCCATGTTGTCAATAGTCGATCATCTCTAGAATATTAGTCATGATTTAAATATCATATATATCTAGTATATATGTATTTATAATAGTCCATAACATTTTGAGATAAGAAATGAAATTCAACATTCATTGAGATGGTAGGCCATACATAAGCATGAACACTACTTTTATTTCATTTCCATATTAAAGGAATGTAAAGTAAATGATTAAAAGGTATATTATAATTATATTATAAAATATATGTTAATTGTGATACATAATTTCATTAAATTAAGCATTTATATGTTTCTTGTATGGAATGAATGAGTCATATCACTTTGAGGAAGCGACACTCCACAGTTCTTCAAATGAAATTATCATATTTACAGACTATGGAAAGCATAAAGGTATGTTGTAAATAAAAATTATAGAAGAATAAAGACATTATAAATATAATATATATAATATATAAATATAGTTTCATCATAATTTCCACCATGAGACGTGGTAGTAGAAAATTGAACAGGGATCGTTTCGTGTGGTAGTAAATCATCGTACACTGAAAGAGTATGTTCGTGTCCACTAGATGGAGGTGTGTAGAAGTGTATTTCAAATACATATCTTAATAGAATCATATTATATTGAGGATACTAGTTTTGTAATGAAATAATATAATAATAATAGAATAGGGAGTGAAGAATGAAAATAATAGAATGAAACTTGGGAGAATATGTTACCACTGAATCGGGTAACTTATTTTGATTTGAGCCAAAAGGTTTACTTGAATTGAATTCCTCCCATGTTAAGGCTTATATGAGTAAAGGAGTGACTTTTGGAGATTAATTTATATGAATTTGGATGATCCCATGGGATTTATAGGTTTGAGTAAGTGGGTAGAAGTGGTGTCCTTTTATAAGAGGGAGGAGGGGCACTTTAGGAATGTCATGAAATATTATTTTATTATAAATTCAAAATCAATTAAAAATGGTCCAAAAATAATTTAATTAGAATATAATATTATTTTGGTTATAATACCCATAATCCAATAATTTTTAGACATGTTTGGAATATTTTTTATAGTAATATTTTTTTCTTAACCCTTATTTTACCATTTTTAATCTTAGAGTGATATCATGTTATTTACACATTGTGGGTTAATGTAATTACTATATCATATCAGAAGACCTGAAAAAATTCATTTATGACATATTTGGACATATATTAATGATTTATCCGAATATTATATTTTTCAGAATTTTCATATCATTTAATAAACTATTCTAAATTTATGTTATGAATTATGTCAATTTTGGAAAATAATCATACTTGATTTTTTTTAAAAACCCAGAAGTGACAATAATTAATATAAAACTAATAACTCTTGTCAAAACTAGAAATCATATTTTATGAAGTAATAACTATCAAGATATTTACATGTGTTTATGTCCAATTTAAATATAAAATTACTTAAATTGACCAAAATTGCATTAAATGATTAATATATTTTCTATTTATACTTTAAAATAATTAAACCATATAAATTATCTCGATGGAATAAGTTTTTTTCAATTAAAATTCGTTGTATTTTTTAATTAATAAAAAATGATAATTATGATAAAAATATAAAAAAATCATCCAAAGTAAATTTTAATGTCTACATTATAAATAAAATGTTTATTTTGTCATATAGAACATATAATGGTGTCAAAAACTACATTTAAAAATGGTTCTCCATAAAATGGTGGTAAAACTAAAGTTTTAGAAAAATATTTATTTTATCCAAAAAATTGAATTTGTTCATTTATCATATCTAGAAAACATATAAGATTAATTTAAAAAATTAAACTGAATATATAACATAAATTTTTCAATAAATAAAATTCCATAAAGTGTGACATTATTTTATAAACTCAATTATTATCTTTTTAAATAGGTTTTCATAAAAACATATCCTTTATATTCAATTGGTTTTTATTTTTATTTCTAAATTTTTTTGTAACCAATGATTCATTATTTTAACGTGTTTAAATCACATTTTCAGAATTAAATTGATACTATTCATTCCCTCCATTCCAACTACTATGTTATAACGACAACATTTAATAATAATATTTAGTTTTTCGTTTAATCTCGATGAAGCATTTAATATATTTTATGTAACATAGTTTTTATTTCATAAAACTTGGGATGTTACACTCTGACCCAAATGCCTTTCATGGAATGAAGTCCTTATATCTCGGAGGATCTACGACATGAAAGAAAATTGTTTTGTGGCCCAGGTTCCCAATTAGGATGAATATTACTTCTTCTTCAATATGCCACTATTATACCTGTAGCTCTATTGTTCTAGAGTACATGGATATGGATTATTATCCATGGAATGAGTTTTTTTAACCCCCAAATTCATTGGGAAATTTACATGATAGTTTGTTTTCTAATTCAGTGGGATAAACTGGCTTAAAGGGAAAGATATGGTCACTCTTCTAGGTTTCTAGTTGAAGTGGACCATTTCTCCCCTCAAATCAAGAAAATTGTACTATAATCCACTGATTTTTTATATCAACCTACTGATTGAATTAGAAAATGTTTCTGATCTTTTAATGCTATTTATAAACATAAGAAATACATATGAGAATCATTTAACGAATAAGACTTGTAGACACTGTTGGAGAAAAGGAAAACCACATAATAAATTTATGAAGAAGGCACAGAAGACATATACTATGTTGGATCCTCAAGGACCTAAAATTGGTAAAGATGTTGAAATTAACATTTGGGTAGTCGAAACACATGGGAACCGAATGGGAGATGCCTAGAATATCGATTTTCCATTGAAACATAGGAATGGATGTGAACGAATGGATCACACACTGAATAATTATAAAAATGATAGACATAATCAGAATGATCATGATGACTTTTTATACCCTTATAGAATTGGGAAGGAGGTTTGTAATGATTTTATGGTTTTACCTCAAGGAATATCAAGTAGGACAGTCTTGGGAAAATACAATTAAAGGAATCCTAGAAACTACTCTAAGTTAAAATTATGATGCAAGTCCTGTGGTTAGAAATGAATGGATTTTTACTAAAATTTTAGAAGATTCTTTTTATAGGTATGGATGGGAACCAGAGTTATCAACATTGGAGGATGGGAAGGCTCAAAGAGAAGGAGATTTTGAGTTTCATGTTAATGATATGATGGGGCTTTTATAGGATAGGGAGGTTGTTCCGTGGCTAGATGGGGTATAAGGGAATGATCAGATAAAGGAGTAGTCTCATATATCATATTTGGTCAAGGGAAAAAGTGGCAGACGATGAGGGTTTTGAATGGTGTTGGCCATAAAATTAAAGACTAATGAGATTAGCAGTCTACAAGAACACCATGTTATTGCGATTCCATTGAGTTCTCATTGATATAACGAGGTTCCATTAGGAACCACTTCCCAACAGGGTAATTTAATAGAGATGTATATGGATACCTCTGAAGATATGAGAAATGTTTATGGGTCCATGGCATTACATATTCAACAGGAAATTTCTATTCTTTTTTATGTTTTGTGTCTTACTACAAGGGAGAGGGCTAGTGGCAATGAAGATGGTGGTAGGTCATATCCTTATTACATCAATGATTTTATAATGGATTCTTATGATATATGTGGGACAACTACATATGAGTAAATTTCTAAGGGGAGGATAAAAAATTCTCACACTGCAATTTCTTCGGGCGAGTCTATGAATAATGGGATTCCCAATAAGCTGATTGATGAAATTTCTGATTGGCTCCACCAAAAAATTTGGCATTTACACATGGAGAGGGAACTTTCCATCTTTGGCTATCAAGGCTGCCTTACATTCCTATGATTCGTCTTCCTTATCATCAAATCTAATATAAGATCTTACTCGATGGTGGACATAAGAGATCTAACATGGAAACACGGTACTCCACCCAATCTAGATGACATATGATATACATGATGAGATACATTATCATAAGATGATGTGGTATCTTTTCAGAATCCAAGGTTATGGAGTAGAGGTCGACATCCACGTGGAAGAGGTAGACCTCCTTTAAAATGGGTGGTAGTGGGAAATCTAAAATGTGACAATTGGGTGATTTGTTTATGCTAACATGGGTCTTGTTTTGGATTGAAAGTAGTAATGCTTTATCTAACCCCATCCACATTTTACTCTTTCTTTTTTGTCTATTCAATAAAGGGACCTATCCACTGACTTGTATTAAAAAACATAAAACAAACAGAATAGAAATTATAAATTATAATTAAATATAATGTTAAGTACATGAATAGTTATGAGTAATTTTATAATTAATTATTATGTTACTATATTATTATTTATATAATAAATTATTTTGTTAAATATAGTATTAATTTTATTGTTTATTATACAACTAATGAGAAGTTTTTATATTATTAATTATTAACTATGTTACCAATTATATGAAATTTAAAATTAATTATATTATAATTATAATAACTTCTATTGTTAATTATATTATTAATTACATTATTAATTACATTATTAATTATAATTAATTTTAAGGAATTAAATTTTTAATTTTCAATTATTTTACAAATTATACTGTTAGTTATTAATTAAATCACTAATTACATTATTATTTATTAACTATATTATTAACTACATTATTAATTATATTATTTATTTTAATTATTATAATATAAATAATTTATTATATTAAAAAATATTAAATTATTTATTAATTATAATTCAGTATATTTTTTATTACTAATTACATTAATAATTTTAGAATTAATAAATAATTATTATTATATTTCTGTTTTTATTTTTCTTCAAAACAAATGTGTTAAAATATATATATAATTGTAATTATATTTCTAAATTTATATATTACATTAAATATAATTATATTTCTAAAAATTTTAATATATTTATTATTAATATATTTCATTATATATTAAAATTTTATAAATATATATTTATATTTAGAGATATTTTATTGAAGTTTTATTTTAATAAATATATGTGTGTTTATAAAGTCTTTAATATATATTTTTAATTATATTTTTTTATTTATATTTCTATATTTAATATTTTTATATATTAAATATATTTATAAAATATAAAATTATAAAAAATATAATTACAAATATAAACACCCATTAAAATATTTACTTTTAATACATTTAATTTCAAAATATTTATTTTATATATATTTATAATATATAATGACAAAAAAACTTAATAAATTCATTGTAAACGTCAATACATTTATTTATATATATGTATATACTTAATTACATGTTTTTTTATTTTTTTATTTATATATTATTAAATATATTTTTAGAAAAAAATATTTAATTAAAAATATTTATATTAATTTTTTGAATCATTTGTATTTATACTAGTATTTATCATTATGAACAATTTAATATTTTTATTTAAAAAGTATACATATAAATATATATATATATATATATATTTTTAATGATTTGTTTTTATAAATAAATTCATATTGATAAAAATTTTAAAAAATTCATATTTAATAATTTATTTTTATTTAAAGCTCAAATATATAATATATGAAATTATATATTTTTTAATATATATATTTTTATATTTTTATTGTATTTATAAAATATAACATTTAAATGTAAGTGAAATGGTTAAAAAGTAAACATATTTTTAATTATTTAAAACTTATTAATTACTAATAAAATCGTTAATAAATGTTTATATTGTTAATTATTATTTTTCATACTAATTTTATTAAATGATTTTTTGGTAGGCCCATTTAATAAAGAAATGAAAAAAGAAACCCCTATTCAACTACGATTGGGTAACCGATTACATGTCAATAGATGTAAAACATATGGCCAAAATTCCTAGAGTTAAAAAAATCCCGAGAATACCAATGAAAAATGGACAACAATTTGTCATGAAGGCCAAATGGAAAGAGGGTTAGAATTCATTAAGGCCAAGAAGACTTTCACCCATCGCCACACATCCACTACCACGATGAAACACATGCCACTTTTGAGAAAAAATGTATAAAGGCCCACCCATCAATTGACACCTTGAAGGAGGTCCACCTACCCAGCTGTTGCCTACCCCAAGTCCACAACACCATCTTCTATCATGATCAAGTACGTAGAAGAAAATTCCACCGAAACTAGCTCTACCTCATGAAGCATAGAGATATATTTGATTATATGTTGGCTACTTACAGACACTTTTCCATTCGAATGCATTACCGTCGACCCCAACATTGAGTGGGGATCCTTCTTATCTGTTATCCCTCACTTTGATCAAGGTACATTATTCACAAAAAAATAAACCAACCCCACCATCAAAAAAGGACTCATGAATCATTGTTGTCCCCACATTGGAAGGTGGTTTAATTCTCTATAAGCAACCCCCAATATAATATTTGGGCTTCACCACCACCATGTATATGCCATGAAGGGATCCTTTGATGTTGTAGGACACGTAGCCCCCACATGGAGAATGAATCCATCAAACCTCCCACCAAGAAAGGATATTTCTTCACTGCCACCCATGGTTTAACATCGTCGTCGAGATGGAGGAAGATGTAACCATTATAGCATAAGATCTCATAGTTTCCCCATGTAAGATGAAATGATCATCCATCTTCCGCATCAAGTGTGAGTCACTCTTGATCATGACAAGAAACCTTTATTTTCCATCGGACAAGAAACACGATTCTTAAGATCCCCATGGTAGATGATCCTCTAACACTACTCCTCATGGCCTTCATCTTCTCAAGGGATCATAGCTCACTATTGACCCCTACATAGGTATAAAACCTACCTTTAGCATCACTCGTAGCCCTTTACACACAATGTTATCCCTTTCTCTTAATAATTATTTATATCAATAAAATATTTATTTTATTATTTTTAATTTTAATTATTACTTTTATAAGTGATATTTTATTTTTTTAGATGTATTTTTAATTATAAACTATTATCTATGAATTTCCATTAATAATTAATAAATTATATTATTAATTATTAATTATATTCATATAATATATATATGTATAATAATATAAAACCAACAAATAAAATAAAAAATTTCATAATTTTTTTTAGAGAAATGCATAAAATGAGTTGACGTGTTTGGAAGATAATTCATGTCATAAATTCATTTCAGGCCCCTAGTCCCATATCCCAATCCAAAAAAATCATAACCCATTTTATTAAAAATCTCAAAGGGAAACTTTTGTCATTTTATGACTTCAATAAATTAATTAATATCATATTTATAAAATAAATTATGTATAGGTATGAATTATCAGTAGCAATCCTAAAAAAGATTATTTATTTTTCTTTATTTTTCAATTTATTTCTAGAAGGAAATGCCACCTGGTTCTGGACATTACTGATTCCCCCTGATGACAGTGTGATTTTCACCACCAGACCCCTTCTCTAATCTTGGATACTATAAAACCTCCCCATCTCCAATTCCCCTATCACATTTCACATCTCTCTATCACTTATGATTCATGAATTTCAAAAAAACCATAATAATCCAAACCCTAAAAAAATTACAATATGCCCTCAAGAAAGGGAAATAATGGGAACCATATAGATATCCATTTAATTGATACAACCCCACATGTGATGACACATCCCTTGTGAACTACCTCCCACTAAACCTTTCTACTTCCCCAGCCTTCTGCCGCCCCATCTCCTCATCTCGCCTCCTACATGTTTAGTGTTGAGTTTGTCGCTTCTCTATATCCTTTTCCCATCCCAACCATGTAAGAACCTCTATTACACTCAAATTTCCTGGGTGAACTCTGACCATAATAAAAATATATCTCACCTCACCACTTTACCAATGCCTCTTGATTTTTTCCCACCTCCCATATCTGTACCTCCCTCTCTTGGTCACCGGTGTTAAGATCATTAAAAATAGGGATGGTGATTAATTCTAAAAAGTATTAGGGAAAGATATAGGACCACCACTAGATTGGATATCCCGAGTCCCTCTAACCTATATTGCACATCATCCCTTTAACACTACCCAAGTTTGTACTCTAGTTATTTTGTTCTTCTGATTTTTTCGAATAATCATTTATTTTGTTACAATCTAGATTTTAATAGGGTTTTTGATTTATTTACATTTTAATTTGGTTAGGGGATGACCTATTAAAATGATAAATTAATCCATCTAAAGATAATTCTTATGAATAATTATCAATTTATTCAGAGAGGATGACCTTTTTGTTTCCTAGAGACCACACATTAATGACTCATATTCAAGGATCAATCCTTAATATTCTCCAGCATCACTGATATTCATTAAAAGCCTTCCACCTAGCTATGTTTATATTTTTTGTCCATTTCCTCTAAATTGGTTAATTTATTCAACACTAGGAACATTAAATTTATTTTTTATTCAATTTTTATTGGTATTCATAATACTTGATTTAAATAATATTTCTCATTCAATGCATAAAATATATTATTATATTGGATTTATTATTTTAATGCCCAGAAATTATTCTACCCTATTTCATTATGCTTTATCTTTTTTCCATGTTTAACCAACTCCACATGTGCATGCCTTTATGTAAATTCTTTTTTATGTCCTATTTGGTATTAATACATGCACAATCATTTTTATATCATGAATTATTATCCATAAAATTAATTAAATTTCATATCATTATTGTCAAACTCTATAAAATTTGATTTAATTCACCATTCTATTCAATAAATAATGAAATGAGAGTTATTGATCTTGCAGAAAATGCATACAACATGTGGTAAATACAATAAATGTACTGATGAAAATTGATTAAATATTGTCAATAGATTTCCCATAATTAAAATTTGAGATCTAAAAACATCCACATAAGAATGTATTAATTTTCCTTCTAGTTAATTCCATTGTTTCAAATATTATTAGCAATGTACCTTTCAAGGGCTAATATTTTTCAAAAACATCATAACTGGAAGATATATATCAAGGTAGGTATTAAATATGTATACATGAAGAGGAAATCTTAAAAAACAATGACAACATCATAACCTTGTGACTTAAGTTGTCAAAAAATGACATCCATAAATATTTATCCCATATCAAATCATGAATCTAAATGGGAATTTAATAACTAGAAAAACATAATATCTTGTATTTTTGTAATTGGCATATTGTATAATTTTTAATAATTATCATCTGTATACTCATTATAACTTTCAATAACCACACATATTCGAACAACATATATGTTTTTATAAAACCCATAATGCCCCCAAAATTGAGTGGCATGGTAATAATGAAGTATCTTCAAAATGATGATGGATTTATTAGACATCAAAATAATCCCATGAATGAAAATAAAGTGTTTATGCATGGTATATCCAATTGGAGTACCTAAATTATTTTCCAAATATTTTATAAACATAAGTATGTTTGGATTAGAGTGGAACATAGGTTTGGATTACTACAATTCAACCTAATAGGGTTATAAAATTATTCGCTGATGATCCTTATCACCACACCCCATAAAGAGTATCAACAAATCTAATTCCACTATTGAGCCTGTAGAGTATCTAAAAATAATATCCTAAAAGGCTCACCTAAAAATATTATTGGTCCACAAATGTGATCCACTGACATAAAGAATTACTAAGACTCATCTTATTAGTTTAAACAAGAATTTTTCCCAACAAATATTTTTACAAGTGTGGAATGGAAAGAACTAAATCCATCAGATTTTTTCAAAAACACATTTTACCAGATTCAAATAAGATAAATATTTGATGATATAGGCTATTTTCTAACCTCCTTTCATGAAAACCACCCATATTACCCCACCAGACGAATTATATTTCACTAAAATGTGTAGAAAATTCAATAAGAACTTGTATGGGAGTTGATATCATGCATTATTATATAAAATTAAAATCCTTTTGGAAAATTTCTCCCCACCCAATTTTATTTTTTTTCAAATCAGAATGTTTTTTAACTACCCAACCATAGTGATTTTTAAACATGAGATAGTAACCAGTAAGGTATAAAATCCTATGATTTATTTAAAATTATTAGGAATATGCCACTCCTTGACAAGTTAAACCTTTTATGGATCTATAGAGACTCTTTAAAAAGAAATCGGATTCCCTAAATATTCCACAAAGCTGGATAAAAGAAGCATTTTTTCAATTAATATATAAACTATTGGTTTTAAAAATTGTTAATACCTTGGGTAAATATTCAAAATGGTCTCTAAAAATCATTACATATATCCAAATTCCATAAAAGATGGAGATGCCACTTTTTTATCTGAGATATCTAAATATGGTGTTCATGGTAGCTTGATATTTATTTGAGAAATTCATAGGTCTAAAAGTTATTACTAACTGTTTTTAATGACCGTGATGATTGTGAACCACCATTTTTTCAAAATTTTCCTCTCTTACCCAAACATCATGGAAAAAAAATATGAAATATGATTTACTAAAATTATGGGTTCCAAATTATTCATCTAATATTTCCCCAGTCATCAAAAAGTAAATTCCATCAAGAATAATTTTTTTTCTTAAGGCATGATAATCCACACACACCCACCTCACCTAATATTTTTTGTTGGATAATTTTTTTTGGATGAATCAAACAGTATTATAATAGATCATCTATATAAATCTTGAATTCATACCTTAAATTTGGTACTTCATGATATGGTCTCATATTTTTAGGATTAGTAGATACCTTAAAATAGATTACATGATTTGTTGAACAAGGAGGTGGAAGAACCCTATTCTCTTCCAATGTCCAATGGGACTCCTCTAATAATATCAGTATCTCCTAGTCATTCAACTAATCCTAAACTATTCTAGTGTCAACATTTGTAACCATAGTTCTATAGTAATTTCCACAAGTTAACAAGTTCTTTCCATCTAGAAAAGACATAAGAGCCATTGGTATATCCTATTTGGTTTGTATACCCAATAGTGAAACTTTAAACCCTTTAAATTAAAAACTCATCATCAATTAAATCTAATTCAAGGATACATATATATGTTTTTGAATCCACTCTTGTAATGTCCCAAACACTATGGGTCCAAACCTCTGCCAATTTTTGGTGTTTGAGATGCCCTGGACCCATCAGTAGGTTCCAATCCGAAGGGCAGTGTACTGGTGGTGGGATGTCCTCATGGTGTCACCCATCGGTGACACCGACCGGGGTGTCACTGATCGCTATGACACAGATCGTCATGTCATTGATCAGTGAGTCACAGGTCGGTGCCATAGGGGCTTTTCGGGGATTCCATCCCCAGTTTTTTCACCCGTAATTCAACTTTTGAGTCTTTTATGATTTTCGAAGTGGTTTAATGTCATTTTGGCCCCATGATCAATGTTTAAATCCTCTATGATTGGGGCGACCCTCAACAGAACCATTTTTCACACTTTAAATTAAATCCCTAAATGCACATCTGTTATCACACCTCTCTGATATGAATTATTAAATAACGATTAATTCTGTCATGTGTAACTATCCATCCTTGTGGTGAAACTACGATCCGTCTTTAAAGATGTTAAAAAATCTTTCGGCGTGGCTATAGTTTTCTTAGCCCAGTTGTGTGCAGGTGTGGATACATTTGGTTGTTGTGGCCTAGGTGTTTGCGGGTGGGAACTGAAGTTGTAGAAGATATGTTTTCGGGCGGAATGTGTGGTTGTGATAGGCCAGGTTTGTGTGGGTGGGGGTATAGTATTGTGACTATGGTGAGAATGGCGGGAGTGGTCTGATGTGTAGGATGTCTTCAATAACCCATGGGAAAGTGTTGTGGGGTACCCAAATATCGATGTGCTATTACTATTACTTTACTTGACTTTTGTTATTTGGGGAGTGTTCCTTGATGATGCTTGGCTGGATAGTTCCGTTATTAGGTGCTTAGTTAGATTTTTTCACATAGGGAATTAGAATACCTCACCACTTTTTCATGAGAGATTTTTTTCCCTACTGATTACACCTATATACTCACCATACGTATATAAAATAGATTTCAGGTTTCCAGGAGGACTTCGAGGACCATGCGAGACTGTACTAGTTCGGGCGTTGGGACAATTTTTTTTCTGTTTTTCATTTCATTAGTATTTACCTTTGGAGTTTTCTTGTACTGCAGAACTTATTATTTAAAAATGCATATGGGAGCGGATTGTTTGGGAATTAATTTTACTTCCAGTTTTGGTGTTGTTTGGGACTTACTATCTTATCTATCGATCCAACTATATAAATAGGGTAATGCTTTCCTTTTTTGAATGTGATTATATACACTTGCTGCCACTCGCCACTTTGGGAAATATTGAAGGTGGGTTGCGGGGGACATTATGTCTCCTTCTACATGATTATGGAAGTGTTTTGCAACCTTTTATCTCTTCCCTCATCTTGGTGAAGGTTGGTCGTGATATAATGGTATCAGATGTGATGGTTGTGAGAATGGATGGAGCTCGGTGTTAGGCACAATGAGGATTTCATGGGATGATAGGGAAAAAGTGTTATGAAATCTTGGTGCGTGAAATAGGTCAGGGAAGACTGTTTAGGACATGAGATTCTAGGGCCCCGCATGATCTGATGCAGGGACACATGACCTACCGAATGGCCAATTGAGGCTACACTTATTGTAGGTTAGAGACCTTGAGAATGTGACATGCATCATCATGAATTGTGTTCTGGAGTATTATCTGTGTTTTGGGAAATTTAAATGAATAAAAATTTTAATAAAATATTAAATGAAATCTTCTACACTACTCAGGATTAAGAATTCCTTGTTCAACTTGCAGCTATAGAACCCGGATGATGACTACAGGTAGTGCGGGCGATGAAGGCCCAGGAGATGGTTTTGGCTGATCAGCAGAGTACTGATCGAGAGGAGGAGGATGACCAGTGGCAGAAGATGCTTTGTGCCTTTCAGCAGAAGTCCCTCAGAAAGTATGAGGGCTACATCTCAAACATGTAGACGAAGTGCTAGATCGAGGAGCTAGTGATATATTTCATCTTGATTAGGGATCTGATGGAGTACTGGGTTTCTCTGGTTGTATTCCAGATGCGGGGAGCACCGCATCATTGGTGGATGCTCTTCCTTGGGGAGAAGAGGAAGGCTGATGTTTTGTGGTCAGACATTGAGAGTCATTTTTGGGAGGAATTCATCTCTCCCATGATGATGGTGGAGAAAAGGCAGGAGATAATCTCCCTTTAGCAGGGATGCATGTCAGTGAGGGAGTTGGCGATAAAGTTCAAGGATCTCCTTAATTTTTCTCCATACCTTTTCTCGGATCAGGAGTCTCATGAAAGACGTTTAGAGGAAGCACTCCAACCATCTGTTCAGTGTGATGTTACTCCCTTCACCCTACCGACATACTTGGAGGTCCAAAATAACGATGAAGTGGTGGAAAGGATTCACATGCTAGGAGGTTCTCCACGAGTGGGGAGCCAGTTGGGATCGTCAAAGGGGAATGCCTTTAGTAGTAGACCTCCAGCATCAGGGCCTTCAAGGTTTCGGTCAGTGGGGAGCAGGCCTCAGTAGTTCTGGTTCTGATCTCCAGGTCCTCGCCCATTATTTTCGGGCCTAGGACCAAGATACTTCATCTTTGGAAACAATTTGAACCATTGGAATCAATTCCTTTACTGAGTGCAATTCAATGGGGGTGGGCAGGTCCCACACACACTTCAGCAGCAGTAGTTTTCAGCCAAGCCTTTTCAGCAGCATCAGTAGGTGCAGCGAACTCCCGCTCCTCTGAGAGAAGACGTTACAGGAGGAGGCCATCCTCAGGGAACTCCTCAGGGACCTCAACCATGGCGTGTTAGGGGAGGTGGCCAACTGCTGAGGGGAATAGGAGCTGGGAATGGGAAATTACACTCCAGAGAGGAAGCAGTTCCTTCTGGTCCGGACGTCGTTGGTGGTACAATCAGCTTGTTTAACACTCTTTCATGTGCTTTGATTGATTTAGGAGATTCACACTCCTTTGTTACACCCATTATAGCCCATGTTCTAGTCCTAGTCATAGAAATACTATCTATGCCCCTGGTGCTGAGTACACCAGTTGGAGGTCATACCAACCTGTTTAAAGTTTTTCGAGGATGCAGACTGATATTGGGGCCGCATTATTCTAGTGGGAATCTCCTTATGCTACAAATTCACCCATTTGAGGTCATCATTGTCATCGAATGGCTGTTTTCTATACATGCTGTTATATAATGCTTCCATAGAAGAATCATGTTCTCCAATAAGGATGGCCAGTTTATAGTTTCTGTTAGAGAACGAAGTTTTTAGGTGGAGAGACAGTGCGTGGAGACTCTTTTCTCTAAGTTGGACGGGATTTCAGCAGAATAAATAAATGCTATGATAATGGATATTTCGAGAGTTGTTATAGAGTCTTTAGACATTTTTTCCTAGGAGGTTGTGACTCTACCCATCAATGCAACGTTGAGTTCGGGATAGAATTACATCCGGGTGCCCGTTCGATTTTGATTGCTCCTTATCGGATGGTGCCTTCTGAGTTTCAGGAGTTACAAATTCAGATAGATGAGCTGATGAAGAAGGGTTTTGTCTGACCCACCGTGTCTCCATGGTGTGCTTCGATCTTGTTCGCGAAGAAGGAAGATGGTGGTCTATGGATATGCATAGACTTCCAAAGACTGAATCAGGTAATGAGAAGGACTATTACCCTCTCCCGAGGATAGACGATCTCTTTGACCAGCTTAGGGGTGCAGGTTGGTTCTCTAAGATCGATCTGCAATCTGGGTAACACTAGTTAATGGTTAAGGATAATGATATCTTGAAGAATTTTTCAGGTGCAGGTATGGTCACTTCGAGTTCATAGTCATGTCATTCGGTGTTACGAATGAAACATTTGTGTTCATGGGGCTCATGAACTCTATTTCCCATGAGTTTCGGGACCGGTTCATCAATGACATTTTGATCTACTTTAGGTAACAGGAGGAACATACTAATCACCTCAGGATGGTCTTTGAAATATTTCAACATCACCAAATCTATGGGAAATTTTACATGTGTATGTTATTGACACAAGAAGTGCATTTCATTGGACATTCCATGTCTTGGAAAGGGGTAGCAATTGATTATTCAAAAGTTGAATCGGTTGTTTCTTCGGAAGCACCCAAGAATGTGATGGAGGTTTGTAGTTTTCTAGGTGTCCCAGGATATTAATGGAGGTTCATACCCAACGTCTCTTGAGTTTCATCTCCTTTGACAGCTTTGACCAGAAAGGACCAGGTCATCATTTGGAGTGATTATTGTCAGGAAGCTTTCATCTATCTGAATTAATGGTGGGTCAGCTCTCCTTTGCTCAGGTTCCCAGAGGAAGGGGTGTTGTATGAGGTTTTTTGTAATGATTCTGGAATTGGCCTAGGGTGTGTGCTGATGCATCCGCGGAGAGTGATCTCTTATGGGTCTAGGAAGTTACTTCCTCATGAGAGTAACTATAACAACCACTACCTAGAGGTTGGAGCAGTAGTTTTCTCATTGAAGTTGTGGCGGCATTACATAATCGTGGAGAATGTTGTTGTCTTCATAGATCACTTGAGTTTGTAGAGTATCATTACCCAACAGAACCTGAACTTGCGACAATGTTGGTGGGTTGAGTATCTTCAAGACTACAACATCTAGATATATTATAATAATGGTAATGAGAATGTTGTGGCTGATACCTTGAGCAGGAAGTCACGGAGGGGAGTTGTTCAGGAATTCATGGATTCATAGAAGAAAATAGAGGACATGGATGACCTAAACCTAGATTTAAGGGTGGATGGTGGTAGAGGTTGTCTGTTTCATATGACAGTTAAGTCCTCTCTATTGAATTAGGTGTAGGAGTGTCAATGGGGAGACATAGAGAGTGAAGTGATTCACGATTAGGTTGAGCACAGAAATGATCCGAAAGGGTGGTCGTAGGATGGTCAGAATCAGATAGTTTCCTAAAGGATTTTGTTTGACCCAGAGACGATACGTGATGGATTTATCCATGAATTCCATAAATCTTTCATATCTATCCCCCTAGGAGTTTCCAAGATGTACCTTGGCCTGAGGGAACCGTTTTGATGGCCCGAGTTGAAACGGGCAGTGGAGGTGTTTGTGGCAAGGTGTCTGGTGTGTTAGTAGGTAAAGGCTGAACATCGCATCCCAGGAGATTTGTTGCATTGTTTAGATGTCACCAAGTGGATGTGGGAGGACATATCAATGGATTTCATCATAGGAATACCTAGGGTTCAATGAGGATGTGATGCTATCTAGGTAGTGGTAGACCTGCTGATGAAATCTGCTCACTTCCTGGAGACTATGGAGTCGAGTGTGGTGGATTCCTTATCACCGAGATACATGAATGAGATGGTGCAATTTCATGGAGTTCCTAGGTGCATATTCTCCGTTAGGGATACCTGGTTTACCTCACAAGTCTGGAGGAGAATTCTACATGCTTTTGGAACCCAACTATGCTTTAGCACTTCTTTCCACCCCGAGAAATATGGGAAGATAGACCGTACCATCCAGACGTTTGAAGATATTCTACAGGATTGTGTTTTGGACTTCGGGGGATCATGGATATGGAATTTTCCCCTAGTAGAGTTTTCCTACATCAATAGCTATAACTCTACTATCGTAATATCACAGTTTGAAGCATTGTACAGAAGGCCATGTCGTTCCCCCGTGTGTTGGACCGAGGTTGTGGAGGTAGGTGTCCTTGGCCCAGAGGTGGTGCAGAGTACGACAGAGGAGGTTCATCTTATATGATAGAGGATGAAGGTAGCTCAGGACAGGTATAAGTCGTATGACGATCATAGGTGGAGGCCCTTGGAGTTCATGGTCGGAGACCACATGTTCTTGAAGGTCTCCCCTCGGCATGGGCAACATAGGTTCGACAAGGGGAGTATGCTTTCTCCCAGGTTTGCCAGACCCTTCTAGGTGTTGTGATGAGTTGGCGATGTGGATTATCAGCAAGAATGACCACCCCTGCTACTGAGAGTGAATGAAGTCTTCCACGTCTCTCAGGTTCATTGATGTCTACATGATGATTTCCATGTCTTTGACTGGGGAGAGTTGGATATAGAGGAAGATGATTCATTCGTGGAGCGACCAGTAAGGATCAAAGATCGAAAGGAGAAAGTGCTTCATCGATGAACCATCCCCTTGGTTCGTGTGTTGTGGAGGCATGGTGGCCTCGAGGAGAGTAACTAGGAATGAAAGGCACAGATGTTTTCCCAGTACCCAAAGCAGTTTTGAGTTTTTCTCTCTCTTTTTTCGTACTTGGTTTTGATGTAGTGGTTGACCCTGTTAACTAGAAAATGTGTTGTTTTTCCTTGTTCTAAGATTTTGTGTGAACAGTCCTGACTGTGGTAAGGGTAGTACCTTATCCCTAATCATGATTCATTAAGGGGGATGCGATTAAACCCATGCAGGACAGTCAGTGCCTCCCAAAGCGGATCGTATCTTGACATGGAGGATGGAAATCCCTGAACCATATGATTGGACGGTTTTATCCTTAAATGTTTGAGTGGTTTCTTGAGACATGGGTGTTCTTAGATGTCTAGAGTGGTTGTCTATGAGAGGTATCTTTGGTGGTTGTTTGGACCCCTCTCTTTACATCGGGTTTAGTTAAATTCTCGAGGACAAGAATAGTTTGAGAGGTATCTAATGTAATGGCATGGACCCTCCCGTTCCATTAATCTACCAATTTCTTGTGTTTGGAATTCCCTGAACCCATCTTTAGGTTAGGATCCGATGGAAGGAATACCAGTGGCAAGATGCCATCGTGGTGTCACCCATTGGTGACATTGATCGGTGTGTCACCGATAAGTGAGTCACATATCTGTGTCCCAAGAGCTTGTCAGGGTTTCCTTCCCCAGTTTTTTTCTCTCATAACGCTACTTTTGACTCTTTTATGATTTTCAAAGTGGTTTAAAGCCATTTTAGCCCCATAATAAATGTTTTAAATCCCATTAGAGTGGGGTTATCCTCAACGGACCCATTTGTCTCCCTCTAAATGAAATCCTTTAAACCATAAATGTTATTGCACCTATCCGATGGGAATTATTAAATAACAATTAATTCCATCGTGTGTAAGCATCCAACCATGTGGTGAAACCAAGATCTATAATTAATGATATTAAAAACTCTTATCATGAAACTCCAGGATCTCACCTTTTATTGCTCATGAATTTGTTCTTTCTTCTTCTTTTCTCATTTCATTCTTCCCCTCAGTGTGTTTGGAGTCCCCCCTTTCTGGGGAAAGTGGTGCACTTGTGTTGGAGGTTTCCTACTCGTTCTTGGAGTTCCCGAAGTTCCTCACCTAGAAGTCATTCATCCCCAGTTCTGGGTTGTGGATAGAAACTTAGATCACTGATCATCCAAGTAGGGTTCCTCCTTCGTCTCTCATTACTATGTATTATACGGGGTGGTAATGATAATGTTTCCTTCGGGGATGGATGTAACCAAACCTTAAAGAAGATATTTAATTGGATTAATGAATTAAGGGGTGTGTTTGATAATTTTGTTGTACTCATTCAACATTTCCTATATGTTTTGAATTGAATGGGCTCATGTCTACTGAAAATCGTGTCTATTGGTGGTCCTTTCTTGCGCACTAATGAACCTCTGTTTTATGGTGATCATGTGTTTGAATGGAAGTAACTTGATAACTGATTCATCACGTAAACCTTTTTGATTAAATGGATTCCCAATGAATAATAATCACTGTGTTGTCACCTCGGTTAACCAAATGGAAAGACGAGACTAAATTAATGGCATATTTAAATCTAAAAACCACATACTCTGTTCTGATGAAGTGTATGGTTGTTCTTCTTGATTCTTGTTAGGTGACATGGATGGGGATGAGATTCCATTTTATGGTGCAGTTGTTGGTTTGTATATATGAGGTTTTTTGGGGACATATGTTGGGGATTGGTTTGGTTCTAGCACTTTGAGGGATCTCACTGATCCCCTTGATTGTTGTGACTTTACAAGAGAACTGGGTGTGAATGATTAAATTGTTGCTTTGCTGTTTTCCTTTCATGGGTTGTGACTATGCATGTTATCTTCTCATTTGTGGAGAATTAACTAAAATCGAATCACTTGAACATGAAAACAGGAATGGGTTTAGTGGGGAATTGTCTTATGGTAGTGAGTTGTGAGTTGGTTGTGGTTTTGGTGCTTCTTATGATTGAATAGTAATGAGGGTGTTTGTGTATGGGCTATTTTTGGAACTCTTATATTAGAATGAGTTATTTTTTACCTAAATTTATAATTTTAGTTCTTATATTTCTTATTCGCACCCCTCCCATGTTGAGCACTTCATGCCAAACATCCCCATTTCATGGGGGAGGGTTTTTTCCCCTACACTCCTATGAGTGGCTGGTTATTAACTCTTTTTATTCTCCCTTTCCAAAGCATCCCATGATTCTTTGGGTAGGCTGTGACGGCCTGAGGTCCATTATATCCCATGATTTTTTTGGAAGCGTATGCCGTGGTGGTTGGCCCAGGTGTTTATGGGAGAGTTGTTTCCATGTGTCTTCGGGATGAGGCCCATGTGTCTTATGGCATGGTGGTAGTTTTTCTGGACTAGGTGTGTGTGAGTGTGGTAACATTTTTTGTTGTTTCCTAAGTGTTTATGGGGGGGGGGGGGAGGATGTGCGGTTTTGTAACAGGTTTTTGTGGGCGGAACATGTGGTTGTGTAATCCGAGGTGTGTGCGGGCGGAACATGTGGTTGTGTAATCCGAGGTGTGTGCGGGCGGGGTATGATAGTGGGACTATAGTGAGAATGGTGGGAGAGGTATGATGCATAGGATGTCTTCAATAACCAGTGGGAAAGTGGTGTGGGGTACCATAATATCGATGTGCTATTACTATTACATTAAATGACTTGTTTTATTGGGGGAGTTTTCCTTGGTGAGGTTTGGGTGGATAGTTACCTAATTAGGTGCATGGTTAACTCCTTTTCTCACGGGGCATTAGAAGGAATCCCTGCTTGTGAAAGAGAGATTTTGATTTTACTTACTGAGTATAACTATATACTCACCCTACATATATAAAACTGCTTTCTGGTTTGCAGGAGGAATTCGAGGGTCGTGTGGGACCATACTAGTTCGAACGTTGGGACAATTACTATTGCTGTTTTTTTGTTCTTTGGTATTAACCTTTAGAGTTTTCTTGTATTGTAGAACTTTTTATTTAAACATACATGTGGGAATGGATTGTTTGGGATTTACTTTTACTTACATTTTTGGTTTTGTTTGGGACTTACTATCTTATCTTCTGATCCAACTAAATAAAAAGGGTAATACTTTCCATTTTTGCATGTGATTCTATACCCATTGTGCTAGTCTCCATTCTGGGACCTATAGAAGGTGGGTATCAGGGGTAATTATCTTCCCTTAAACTTGAAGAAGGAAGGTTATAGCAATACGTTGTCCATTTCCTCATCTTGGTGAAGGTGGGTTTTGAAAATTCCATAACAAAAATTAGATATAGTACCAATTCTAATGGTACCTCACATATTTGAACATGTAAAGCCTTACACAGCCTACTTGACCCCATAAATTTTTCATGTAACACCCTTATATTACAAAATATATTTACATAATAATAATTTAATTTATTATATAGCTTGTGATATATGAATCATAAAGTTTAAATAAACCACAATACTCAATTAAAATAATATTATGTAAAAGTGACCACTATAAACTAGTCATTAAGTTGGTAGATAAGAATATGAATAAGTAATTTATGAAAATTATATGGTTAACATAAAATATTTTTTAAAAATTAAATATAAATGAATTCAAAAACCAATTAAAAATGTTATCCCATTGCCTTTAACTCTCATGAACTAATGGTATCTTCAACCCTCACTAACTTTGGGTTTTCTGGTCATTATATTTCACTTGATCATGCTATCTATCACTCTATATTTGTCCTTGGGATTTAGTTTTCTCTTTCATGTACATTTTTTAATTTCCCACTCACGACCTCCTTATATAGGAAGATGACTATGAGTTAGTTTAGGTAATAATTATGTTTCACACATTCTCTTTTAACAGGATGTTTTATTATCCCTTTATAAGATGTGGGTTTTCAAAAAAATGTCGAACATTTTATAACTGTGATGAAATTGTGAGGGTAATAATTATTTAAGGGGATATAATATAATAACCCAAGATTTTAGAATATATTTTTCTATAAATAATTTAGCCTCTTTTATATCCTCTGATATATGCAACACCGAGTTTAAATAAATCATGATAATTTATTAAAATAATATTATTTAAAAGTTACCATTATAACATATGAATAATGTTAGAAGGAAATAATTTCAATAAATAAATAATAAATTTTTTTGGGTGTATAAAAATCAATTGGATATAAATTAATTAGAAATAAAAGTAAAAAAATTGAAATAAAATTACATTCTTTTTTGAAAAAATATATGTTTCTAAATAAAATTGTTTCATCAAGCTTTTAGAACATATTTCAATACTGTTTATTTCATAATTTAGAAACTAAATTTGAAAAAATGAAATTAATTTTGAAATTATATTTTTATAATAATTTTAGATTAAATATTATATAATTATCTAAAGTAATTAATTTTTTGATGTATAGTGAACAATAATGAATTTTATTAAAAGCGTCATTTTCATTAAAATATTTTACTAGATAAATTTTGTTTTAAATTTTTTTTAAACATAGAATTAGTTATATTATATTCTAAATAATGCAATCATTATAATTTTAATTAAATATATGTTCAATTTTGATTTAATTTTTTTTTATAATTTTGAAAATTGTTTGGAAAATAGATTTTTTCGTTGATTTTATGGGATTAGATTTTAATTAAATTCTACCTCTTATATGAATTTAATTTATTAAAATGGATTCCATATAAAAATTTTGAATAAAAAAAATATTATCTTATAGTTCTTATTTTTTAAACGATAATGAATAGTGAAATGAGTAAAAATTAGTTACCACAGTTATGGTGAAAAGGTTTTATCGGGGGTTAAACCAATATAAAAGGGTAGGTATTCCAATAAAACATGTATAAATACTATTTATGGACATATTTCAATATTTTCCTATTCCAAGTTCAAATATATGTTCATTTGGAAGCTTTAATCTTACAAATGAATTTATGACATGGTATTACATTACAAAATAAATATTGTATTGCATGTATTTTCTATAATTAGATTACTAAATATGACACTTTTTTATTCATGGGATAAATTTTTATTTACGGATGTTCTAGTCATTACATTCTTTAATGATTAAATAATTTTAATATTGAGAAATTAATTTCATAGAATTAAACAAATGAGGCTATTTATATTTCATCTTCTATTCCAGTTTTCACTCTTTTATATTAAACATGTAGTTCTTCCACAATAGTTTAACCAGGTGAGCTGTCTTGTTTCATGGAACATTGTCTACTTTGTCTAGGATCTTCACTGGATAATCGTTGTATGAAAGATAACATTTCTATTATACCAAATCTAGAATAAGTACATGTGAGGGGTTTGGTATGTGCTTTCTGAAGTGGTATACATGGATAACAACATGTATATAGGATAGGTTAGGTGGGATATATATTTGATATTTCAAAGCTCCAATGCGATCAATGATTTCAAAAGGGTCGATGTATCCTTGACTAATCATCCCCTTCTCCCAAAACATCATGAATTTCTTCCTTAGTGATATAGAAAATAACAATTTATTACTGATCATAAAATTTAAATGACATCAACTATTTTTTTTTATTTTTTCACATCTATATTTTTTATATTTCATATGAAATTGAATGGTTTGAACCTTCTCTATAATATCTTATATATTATATGGTCACATAAGATTCCACTCTCTAACATCATCATAGTATGTTTGATTCTGACACCCCAATCTATATAGAGACTCACAAAGAACCATTTGAATGAAATATTAAAAAATATTATTATTGGAGAACACTAATAGTGATTTTGTTGATCCCGACATACTTGGAAATCCATTTAACATGATATTAGAATATCCACTATTGTTTTAATGGTGCTTTTAGAATAACCATTCGTCTAAGGGTGATAAGTAGTACTGAAAAATAGATCTTTATTTAATGATTATTTAATTATTCCCCATTTCCTTATGGTAATCCTTGGATCATGATAAAATACATTATAGAGTGGAAATCCATGATGTTTTACAACTTCTGAAATGAATATCTTGGTGATTTTGTCGAGAGATAAATCTTACTAGAAAACACTGAAATTCAGTAACTTTTTAAGGTAATCATTTATCACCTAGATGAACTTATATCCTTTATATTTAATGGGGTGTATTTGGATGAAATCCATGGTTCTGTTTTCCCATTTCCATACAGGTATAGGAAATGGTTCAATCATACCCTTATACTTTAGTCCTTCAGCCTTAAATTGTTGGCATACCAATAATGCACATTGTCTGTTAGTTCCCTCTTCATTTATTGGTTTGTTAGGATGTATATATTGGTTCCAAAACATATAACTATATATTTGTAATGTAGGAATTCACAATATTACATAATGTTTTATATAGAACCCCATTTTCTCTAGGATTCATTGATCCATTTAATAAATGATGGATGAGAAGTTATTTGAGAAAGGTAGGGTGAATATCCATTTATTATTCATATTGAAATACATTTGGGTGAATATATAATTTAGGATTTTATGGTCCATATAAATGGCACACATATCCCTATAGAGGTAATGATATCAAATATGTAATGTTACTATTATTGTAGCCAATTCAATATCATGTGTTGGGTAGTTCTTTTAATGGATCATTAATTGGTGGGAGGTGTATATTTTCACATTTTCATCTTGAATGAGTACAAAATCTTTTTCATTTTTAGATTCATCAAAATAGATCACGAATCCATCCCTATTTGTTAGTAATTTGAGAACAGGTATAGTGATTAACATCTTATTTTTCTCTTTAATTCTTTCATCGCATTCATAAATATATATTAAATTGACTCCCTTCCTAGAAATATTTCTTATTGGGATTGAAAATGAAGAAAATTTTCTCAAAAATCATTCCTAGTACCCATCTAATCCTTGGAAAATATGGATTTATTTCACCAATTTTAGTCTAGTCCTTCCTTAAATTTCAACTTTTCTTGAAGGATCTAGGGATATTAATTTGTTGGTGATAACATTCCCCATGATTATTATTTGATCCAAACAAAATTCAATTTTCATGTGCAATTCATATAACTTTTCCTTCCTTAATGTCTTCAATATAATATTTAAAATATCCAAATTTTCATTCTTAAATAAGGAATATATAGTAATATAATATATAATGGGTGCCACAAAAATATCAATGTAATACTTAAGGTCAATTTTCGTTATTACCCTGAAGATTATAGGAGAATTAGTGTGTCCAAACAGCTTTACTATGAAAACACAGTTCTTGTACCTTGTATAAAAATAATTATTGGGGATAACCTCCTTCTTCACCTTTACTTGATAATATCCTGAATAAAGATACACCATGGTGAAAAACTATGATCCATGTATCTAATTGAATAATTCACCAATCTGTGGAAGATGATACTTGTTATTTATCCTTATCTTGTTCATCTTATGATAATCAATATAGAGGCACATTGAACCATCATTTATCATGATGATGGGGACTAGTGCACCCCATGGTGAAGCACTTGGGTGTATAAACCCTTTATCTATATTATCTTATAGATACATCTTCAGCTCCGAATGTTCAATAAAGACCAATCCATTTAGGGTATTGGATGTTGGCAATGATCCAGGTATAATATTGATTGATAACTAAACAACTTGGTTGATATGAAGACTAGAATACACAAAAGAAATAAATTATATTCTTCCGGGACAACATTCATGTCATCAGGTATGGTATATTCTATAATCAAAACATTTTGATCTATGTAAAATTTCTCATAGTGTTATAATATCCATGTTTAAGTTGATGATACGAGAGATGTTTCATCAACCTCCTTGCACTTGAATATAAATAGATGTCGATTTTAGGTACAAAGGATGATTTCCTTTATCGGTAATTTTCTTTGGATTAATACAAATTAATATAATAAATAACCAATATATATTTTATTCATTCTAAAAGAATTGTTACAAGGTTTATAATTAATATAAGGCGATAAATTCTGATAGGGGAGTTGTATACTTGAGATGTCATATTTTCTCCATTTTTCATCTTCATAGACAACTAGAATTCAATTTTTGGAAGTTGTGTTTGAAAATATCTTCTAATATCATGTTATATAAAACAATACATTGAACTAGAATCAAATGGGTAATTTTTAATCCTTTAATAAATAACTAGCGCAAATTTTACCCTTACATTATTGGGGCCTACCATATTAGTTTTGATGGAAATGGATTTCCCCTACTCTTAATGCCTCATACGTTATTGTATTTAGTTATCAATAAAAACCTTTGGCTTATGGAATTGATTCATATATTTTCCCTCTTACATGAAGCTAACACATTGGAAAAAGGGTTGAAGGATGACAGGATAATTCATTTCATTCATTATATTTTTTGGTTTCTTCCATTATAATTCATTATCTGAGAACCATTCCCATAACTAAATAATTTCATTTTCCCCTTAAGACAATTTATGGGATGCCAGTTCCCAAACATTGGATAAGTGGGAAGTTGTAATTTCATTCCACCATGATGTCTTTCCATCAAACTTAAGAAATTGAAATCCATTATCATATTCTTCTCTCTGTACCCTTATGACCATTTAGATTCAACGATATCTATCTCAAAATTGATGGAACATTGTAAAATTTCCTCATTGCTTCCAAAGTCTCCAATTTCCTAATATTTTTGGAGACCTATCATGATCCCACCAAAGAAGATGATAACATGAAATTCAGTCAAGAAGAAAATGATAGAGGTTCATTTTGTATGTCTTATGATGTTTTCTACACACACAATGAAGAATTCATTTTCCTTTTCATTCATGTCATGGTAATCAATTTACATTTTAAGATGAAGAGTGTTAGGAATATATTTGTCAATTTGTTTCTATAGTTTGTTCCACTCCATCACACCAATATCCTCCTAGAGCTTCATATTTTTGATCAAGTACCAAAATATATTAGCCTCTACCTCAATATGAAAAACAACCAACATGAAATTATCTAAATAAAAACCTTAAAGGATGGAAAATATCTTTTAAATTTAGTTAATCCATTTCTCTATGATTAAGGGATCAAAAGATTCATTGAATTTCAAATCCATTTATCACATAAATGTCTCAATTGAAACTTTTTCATTTATAGGGGGATTTGGTAGTCCTCATTATTTATTTTTGATTTAAAACATGAGTAAATTCATAAGGTATCATCAAAATTTTCTTGATTATTACTACAATTTGGTTGGGTATTTCATTTGGGAAGTCATCAAAATTCCCCTCATATTGGTTATTGACTATGTTTATCCTGTTTCCACCTATTGACTATAATAAAGTAAAAATTATGGATGTTAATTTCTAAAAAAATTAATGGCAAACAATGTAAATAAATGGGATATTTCTTTATGTACTTTTATAAAATATTAATTTATAGGATTCAGTCTATGTTTTCCATGTTCTATTTCCTAAAAAAATATTGTGGGAATATTTTTCCCATAATGATGGTTTATAATGATATTGGGAATTTACCAAATCATATCCCTAGGGAGTTTCAATATAAGTATGTAGGAAGAACCTTTTTCCACAATGTGATGATCAAGTCAAAGAACAATGTGCCCATTTCAGGGTTATTACCCCTATGTAAAACTGTATCAGAGCCACAACCACTTATAGTATCCAGTTAGATTGTATTGTCCTATAAACCACATAATATATACTTTATAAAAAGATAGGGATTTTTTTCTATGTTTAGTCTCATCCCAAAGTCTTTAACTATGGTTTTCTTATCTAATTCCCAAAAATAACTAGACATTGCTATGATATTAATATCAACTATTAAAACACATATATTTAATTAAAATTATTTATTTATTTGTTACAAAAAGTCAATCATATTATAATTTTTATGATCACGAAGCCTAGCTTCATTTGGAAGTTAAGAACATATCATAAAAAACATGAACCTAAATACAACAACATTATTTAAAAACACCATAACATGTGAACATATTATATTGATTTTCTAAAACTACACAGGATAACTGAGGGAAATACATAAGAAATGGGTGATCTATAAATCCCATTGTGGTAACAAATAAATAATAGAATCATTTAACGAATTAATGGTAATATAAGTTTCATATAAAGGTAACATGGGGGTTGAGAATCATAATCTTCAACAATGAGTCATGATATAATATGATAAAATAATATCAGTATTGGAATGTGACAACAACAGAAAACATGAAATCATAATCATAATTCAATGATAACCACTGAGAAAACATTTCATAATGTGCATAGGATAAATTACTCTATGCCATACATGGAATCTCATAAGATAAAAACATTTTCCAATGTATAAGATTTTAATCTGGGTGAACCCATCAATTTTATATCTTGTACAAGAATATGTGTTCCACATAGATCACACAACATAAAGATTCATTTTATCAATTTTATTTCAAACAATCAAGGAGTCTGGGTCATATACATGGAAGTACCAAATAAAAGAAAGATAATTAAATCTAGGTGAATACCATTGAATTTAAATAATATGCGTAATTTAAACATAAATGTTTGTGTTGGAAATTCATAGAATAACATTGGAAGCTTAAAGATATTGAGTAATTGTTTATGGGAGGGTTTTAATGAGATTTAATAGCGATTAATCATTATATAGAATTATTAAGAAATTAATAATGTGTTTAAAAACATATTAAAACATGAGTAATAGGAAATAAGAAGGTTATGTATATGAAAGTACATTAAATAAAAAGAAATAGGTGATGATCCCTTACCTTGATAGGGTGTTTCAAAAATATTGAGAGGATCATTTGAGAGGATAAGAACACCATTTTAGGTCTATATAGAGTAAAATTCATAGTAACATCATGATAAAATGGCTTTGAGTGTAGATATATGGGATTTGGGGTGGGGTTTTATATAAAAATATAGGGGGGGTTCTAAATTAATTTTAGAACATTGGTTTTGGACTCTATAATAAAATATCCAAAAAAAAATTCCCATGTTTTTTCCCATGGTATCATCCAACTAGGAGGGTTTTCATTATTTTATTTTCCCAAGAATCGACCTTATTAAAATAATACACCAGGTGATGTGAATGTGAATAATATTCATATAGAATTAATTTTAAACCCTTGATATTTATTATATGTTTTGAAGTATTCATTATGGATTTATAAAATTAATAAAATAACATAATAATGCATTATATTAAAGTGGAAAATGCATTTTTTTCCTGTATAATCATTATATTATTTATTAAATCATTTTTTGAATTTTATGATGTCATAATATATACTGTCTAGTTATACGAAATTGAATTTTTCCCAATAAAATTGATTATCTCAAAAAATTATGAAAAAATAACCATTGGATATGTTTTGATATGTTGATATAAAAAATAATATTTATTTTATAATAATAATTCTCTAAATATGAAAATTTACCCTTTTTAATAAAAAATCAATATTTATTGATAAATGTAGGGGTTTTCAGAAATAATTGTTTTAAACCCCTTTTAATTATTAAATTTGACTTCATTAAACTATATTAAAAATAATTTTAAATAAATATTATTTAATAATAATATTTTATTAAAATTTAATTTAATTTATAAAAATATTTAATTTCATTAAATGTGTTTCTTGATTGAAACTATATATTTCTCAAAAAATATATTTTGTCTTTCATAATATAAAAATATATTTTTAATTAAAATTATTCATTAATAATTATATTGTAAAAATAAAAGATGAATATAATCACTAAATTATATAATTAAATATAAAATTTCGTACTATTATGGTCTAGATACATACCCATTTATTAAACCACAAAAAACACTGAAGTTTATGGTGCGCGATGGTGATATTTTCATTGGGTGGTTTGAAGAATATTTTTTGGGAAGTGATATAAATATTATTAAACTTACCCTGTAAATAGTTTCACTCATGGTTTAGTTGTTGAATCTTGTATTAATCTTGTTAAAGGGAAAAGTTCAGTGAGGCTATCCCCCTAAAAATAGTTGATAAATGGTCATCATAGGGTATGAACCCACTGGTTATCTCCATCAATTATTTCATATGTGTCAATAAGAGTTTATCCTGACCCTTAATATATAATAATCTTAGTGTTCACTATATAATGACTATATTATCAATGGTTATGATGTTTAATGGATGTTCAAATATGAAAAGCTAAGGAACACTAAAATAAAAAACGTTCTGCTTGTTTTTTCTATAATGACATTACATAATAAGACACTTATTCATACATGAACAGAATTATTTGTTTATGAAGGTTTGGGAAATTATAATCTTCTCACCTCTAGAAATTTCTCATTTTTTTTATTTCATACACTAAAATTGATGAGGGTATTTCTATTTCATCATCTCTTCCAGTTTCAAATTAATTTCTTCAAATTCATGGTTCCACACAATACTTTGACCTAGTGAGTTGTCTAATTTTGCTGAATTTTATCTTTATGATATAAGTTCTTCACCATATACTCCACATATGAAATATGAATTTCCAATGGAACTACCTCCATATTTATTACATATTAGGGGTCTAGTATGTACTTATTTAATATGGATACATAAAACACATCCTATAACTAATATAGGTTATTTGTGAGTGTTTATCGATATTCCGTAGCTCAAATGTGATCAAAGATATCTAATAGTTTGATGTATGTTCGACTAATATTTCACTTCTTCCAAAACATAATGTCATTCTTCCACAGTGATATAAGAGGTATCAATTTATCTCGTATATCAAACTCTAGATCACAATGATATTTTTCAGCATTTATTTTTATAGAATTTTCATGGAATTTTTTATGATGGTAAATAGTTTGAACCTTCCATGTCATATCTTAGACTATATCAGGTCATGTCATCTTCTGCTATCCAAAATAATTCTAGAATGTTGGATTTGGTAACCTCTTCCCATATAAAGACTCATAAGGATCCATTTTAATAATATAATGTAAAATATTGTTATATGATAACTTTAACAGGGGATAGAGTTAATATCAAAATTCATGAAAATAAAATGAACATGATATCAACATATCATCTATAGTTTAAATTGTTCTGTTAGACTAACCTTTCATATAAGGGTTATAAATAATACTAAACATCATAACTGTATTCAATTCTAATTGGGGGATTTTCTATAACCTCATGGTAATCCTCATATCATGTTCAAATATATTGGAGAGTGGCACTCAATGGAGTCTTAAAAATTCATTAATGTATCTCTTGTTGAGTTAGTTGATAGGGAAATTTTCTTTATTTTCAATTACATGTGATGACTTTTTAAGGTGATCAGTTATCACTAAGATGGAATTATTTACATTATATGTCATGGGGAGTCTTATGGTGAAATAAATTGTTATGTTATCATATATCAACACTATTATGGGTAATTTTTTATTCATACCCTTATACTTATATCATTTTTCCTTAACATTATGTAATACCAAAAATTGAGATAAGAATTAGAAAATGTCAATTTTTATGCTATCATACAAGATATTTTCTTCAGATCTCTATATATCTTAGTGAATCATTGATGAATAGAGAATTATGATCAATGATAATCATTGCAAACATCCCTCATCAGTTCATTTTTTAATGGGAAACATATTCACATTCAAAAACATATAAATCCATTTTTAGAAATGTTGATCACTGTAATATTCGCCACATTTTTCTATAGAACCTCATTATCATTTTGGGAATCATTGAATCTTCTATGAATTTTTGGTTGAGAATTTATTTGATCATGGATGTATGATGGTCTTTTTATTATTTTCATGTTCATCCTTTTCATGAACAAGACTATTTGATCCCATTATTTCCTCATCATGGATAGGGTTGAAGAATATTTTTCTACTAAGTGAATATGACACATTTTTTACCTTAATAGGATGTTAATGGATTGAAAAATTACCATCCTTGATCAGTTATAGAAAGATTAATTGTATATTTTTAGCTTCTTTCATATGAAAATAGATTTTATGATTTTATGGTCTGTATATATGTCACACTTATCCCTATATAGATAATTACACCATATCAATAATGCGAATATTACTAATTCTAACTCAAGATCTGGGGTTTGGTATTATTTTCCATGGATCTTTAATCTCTGGGAAGAATAGTCTACTACATTTTCATCTTTCATGGGTAACGTCCCATTATCATATTAGGCACATTATTGTATATCAAAAATCCTTTCCCACTGGTGGGTAATGATAGAACGGGTGTAGTGATTTTCCAATTCATTAGAATTATAAATCCGTCCTCACATTAATCATCCAACAAAAAATTTCCTCCCATCCTAGAAATCTTTATAAGTGGGATTTATAATTTTAATATGTTTCTCAAAAATCGATTATTGTACCCATAAAAGTATAACACCCCAAGATTTACAGTATGTATCTTCTTAAATAAATTCAATTCATTTAATAGCATAAATTTTAAATAAAATTATTCAATATAGTTTAAATCATATAAATAACATATGGAACACAAATCAATATCTATAATAAATATTTAATGAAATAGGAGGCTTTTTTAGATATTAAAGAACATATAACAATGAAATAGTAACTTGACCTTTGAAATAGTAATACGGCCTTTATGAATAGTAATTCGGCCAATGTAATAGTTACCTCACCTGTGAAAGTATAAATAAAATTTACGCATGTTTTAAATTTTAATATGATATAATTATATCATTGTATAAGTTAATAAAATTTTCATAAATTATTAATTAAGTGTTTATATTTTTGTATGAAAAAAATATTTTATTACAATTTTATAATTAATAAAATGATTTAAAATAAAGATTAATTTCATAATATGTATTCCTAAATTAAAATTGTGTAGTCGTATTATTATAATATAATTTTACAAGATCTTAGTTAATTTTTCAAAGTGTTATAAAATCAGTTATAATTTTTAAATTGATATTTTCTGAATAAATGATGATTTTAAATAAAAATTAAATTTCTCAAATTTATAAAAAAAATTCACAAAATAGTATTCATTTTTGAGTTCATCACATTGAAATTATCCACGGATTATTTCATGTTAATTTTTTGAAATGCTTCAGTTTTCTGATGAATAGTAAAAAATATTGTTTTCTCTTAATCTGTGTAACTTAAATTACACCATTCATGATGTATTTGTGAAATAAAAAATTAAAAAAATTAAATATAATATTTCATATATTTTATTTTATACATTATCCATTAAAATACCATAACCTAAATTTTCAATTATAAAAATTATGTTCTAGTACCTAAAGTCAAAAGGGTTTCTTAAAATATTAATTTCATTTCTTTCCACATTCCTAATCAATATATTAGTGAATTAAAATTATAAAGGTTTTTAAAAGTATTTAAAATATTTTAATATATTAATATATGATTTATATTTTTAAAAAATAACTCTTTCAATTATCACCTTTGATATAATATTTTATTTGAAATTTTATTCTAAAAACACCCCTCTTCTCATGAATAAATAACCCATATCCCTTCCCTTGGAAAACCACTCATTAAACCATTTACAAATCCAAATATAAGAGAAAATATTCATTCTTCATCCTCTTATAATACCTAGGGATGTTCAAAAGATATCCAACTATAATCATCATGGGATTTTTAATGTCGTGTCAGAGAAGCCACACCGAGAAAAGAGTAAGTTTCCATTAACTCCTCCCTCGTTTCTTCTCCTCCTTCATTTACCATTTCCTTTCAAAACCATATACCATATTAATTAATTATTTATTATGATAACGTTATATTCATGATATTAACGTAAAATAATATTATATATATATATATATATGGTATATATAAATTTTTTACTTCATTTTCCTGCTCTTACGACAACTTCCCATTAAAGGTCGGTTAACCGCCTACATAGGCATTTTCAAAAACAATTCTTATAATTTCATTCATGGATGTATAATATTAATTATCTATAATATATAAATATTTAATTAAATGTATTATATTATTCTATAATTAAGTATAATAATTTATTTGTTACATTTAAAAAAAATAGAGAAGTCGAGTCAAAATATGAAATTTTTAAGAAAAAAAAGATATCAAAATGCTTCATTTTCTTCTAAAAAAATTCATAAATATAATATAATAATTATAATTTAAATATAGTTTTATAAATTATTATAATTCAATTTTTTAATCTTGTTTTAATAAATATGAGTTTAATATTTAGGAGACATAAAAGAGACATAGTTAATAGGAATTAAGGTAAGAGACTTTGTCTCAATTTCAATTTCATTGAGACTTACTTGGTATTGTGCACCTAATAATTTTTATGTGGCATATCTATAGAACCATTGAGATCATTTTTAGTTTTAAAATATATTTATGCTCAATATCCATATTCTTGTATCATGGATATGATTATTATCTTAGTCGTATACCATTATACATACGATGTTTGTTTTGAATAATTTTTAACTGAGGAAATATTGATGAATTTGTATATTGTTATCTATTAGGATATTGATAATTCATATTGTTCTTGAATTAAATATATGGATGAAGAACTATTGGGACTAGTAGTGATGTGAGAATCCCGTTATAGCCCCTCGATGCATCAACATGTCTCATGAGACAAAACCGTTAGCGAAAAACCCTTCCTGTTTTTTTCTAAACAGAATCAGACAGGTATCTAAACACACAAATAAACTATATTAATGGTATTATGGTTCATTTTATAGATATATAATTTCCATATAATAAGAATTTTCATTATTCTGTATTCATTTATTAATTTCCATAAGATTTTCAAAATGAAAAAAAACTATAGATTCATCTTCATTATCTATTTATTAATGGAATGTTTTTTCATTTATTCACCATTCCATATTTATTATGTATAATTTATTTTTGATTCAATGATAATTTATTCCTGATTATGCTATATGTTACCATTACTGAGTGTTTTAGATTTCCCTTTTTTTCATCCCCAGGTTATGAAGATGAAATCTTTTAATAAGTGAAAAGAAGCAGTTTACTTTCTTTTGTTAGGTACAATGTTTAAATTAACAATGATATAAGGTAACCATGTATGTATCTAGTTTCATTCAAGGCTACCTAACTGGTCAAGACTCGGTGATGTGATCTCTTGTATCTATGAAATTGTAATAAAACAGCCACTATATCTGCGCTACTGGGGTCTGCGTTTTTACATCTAATTCAAGGAAACTATGGATTTCCATTACATATATTGATTTAAGATTTCATTAAATTTCCATTGTTCTTGAAGGATACAAAAATATTCCTTTATTGGTGATAACATTCACCAAGAATGTTTCCTTCTCCAACCAAAACTCACCTTCACTATGCATTTCATATTATGTTTCCTTTCACAATGCCTTTCATATAGTATTTAAATTCTCTTAATGTTCCTTCTTGGTTTTGGAGTAGATAAGAATAATATAAATAATGAATACAAAATATTTTTCATGGTAATCCCTAATTACTATATTCATTAGTTACATTATGATTTATAGAGTATTAGTGAGTCCAAATGGTTCACTATGAACTCATACTTAGCATAACTTTTATGAAAAAAGTCATGGGGATATCATCCTTCTTTATATTTACTTTCTAATATCCTGACCAAATATCTACCATAGATAAATATTAGGCACCACGTAGCAGATCAGACAATTCATCATTCTATTTAAGAGGGTTATTTTACTTGATTGTGATCATGGTGAGATCATAATAATTGATTCATATGCAGATTGATATATCGTCATTATTGAAAAATAGGACCGGTGAACCCTACGGTGATTCACTTTGGTTTATTAACCATTTATCTTGATTCTCCGATAATTACTTCTATGTCTCCTCATGTTCAACAATGACCATTCTATATGGGGTATTGGATATTGCAGAGTCTCCTTGTATAATCTCAATTGAGAAATCAACCTCTTGAATAAGAATAAGACCAACAATTTTTTTGGGAAACACGTCAATGTATTCCCTAAAAATGGGAATGTTTTCAAAGACGATATTTTATATAATCTCAATCAGATGAGTTAGATATGAATTCTCATAAAGTAATAATATACATTAATGATATGATGACACAGAAAGAGATCCATCCACCCCTTATAGTTTTATAGAATGAGAGCCTGGTTTATGATAGGGAGGGTGATTTCCCTCTCTCGTCAATTTATGTTGGCCCATACAAGGAAAGCTAATCCATTCCTAGAATAGTGTCAAATTATTTTAAAGGGGGAATAAAAATGTTCAATTTTAATTTCATCTCACAAATTTTGATTTGGGTGAGTTGTATACATGGGAGGGAATATTTTCCTCATTTACCATATTCCCCAACAACTCAATTTCCTATTTTTTGGTGTTATATGAATAGTTTCACTAATATTATGTGATATGAAATAATATATGGAACAAAAATAAAACACTACATTCATTATCTGTGAATTAATAACTAAATTAATTTCAACAACTTTTTTTCAGTACACTATAAAAGTTATGATGGCATAGGCTCACCCTTTCTCTAGTGGACTCAAAGTTTGTTATCGAAAATCATTTTAGGGCATTTATTCTTATAGTTTCCCTATTCCATGTTATTTAATCATTTTATTTATCATTGAGAGATGATAAGCGAATTCATTTCTTCCAATGCACTAGTGGGTTTCTCTCATCGATATTCAATAGCTAGGTGGACTCCCTTCCCATATCAAAAGTACTTCCTTTTCCCCTACATGAATTTTTTTGAATACATATTATAAAACTTTGGACAAGTTTAATGTTTGAAATTCAATCCCCCATGATATATTTCTATATTAGAAATGGAATTAAAATCCATAACTCAATTCTTATCTCTAAACATGTGAGTCCCTATAGATTAGTTAATATCATTCTCTACATTGATGTAACCATAGAAAATTTCCTCATACCTAAAAATATATCTAATTTCTAATGAATTTTGTTGAATCAGCTTTACGCAGAAAATAATTGGTCAATATTACATTTGGTAAAGATGATAAAGTTAGAGGTGTATCATTCACATCTTGTGTCGTTTTTTTGTATCCCCTGATGGATTTATAGTCCTATTTCTTTAGGTTAAGGAAATCCATTTTTGTTTTAATGTGGAGAGTGTGAGGAAAATTTTTTTTGATAAATTTTTTCCAGAATTTGTTCCACTCACACACTATGATCTTATCCATAGGTTTATATTTTTTCTAATGTCCACCATTGTTCAAGCTGTCCATCCATATGATAAACAACCAGAATGATCTTCACATGAGATGACCATTAAAGGATAGAGAATATATTTTCCACATATTTGATCCACTACATTATGATTAATGGATGAGAAGATTCATTTTATGTTATATGCCTTTGTCAAATAAAGGATAAAAATTAAACATTAAATATCTTAGGGGGACTTGGGCATTCCTCTGGATTTTATTTTTCATCAAAACATGAGTAAATCGAGATCATATCATCATGATGTTACTGAATCTTACAGTAAGAAATAATGTTCCCATATGAGGTACATATCCTTTTTACTAATTTTAAATGATTAAATTTGGACTAATTTGTGTATCCAACTTGATCGAGGGTGTTTTAGGGGCATCTAAGGAATGTTCAGATCCCAAAATCCATCTTATGGTGGAAACTGTTTATCACATGTTTAGTTCAAACCATGTGATGTAGACAACATGGTTTGAAAAATCTTGTGAGTCCTTGGAAGAGGGAAGCAGGATCCCACATTTTTTGAGTAAACCATGAAAGAGGAGACGTATGACTGTATAGTTTGGTCACTAAATTTGATAGTGTGTTTTGGAATGATTTTCATAGGGTTATTCAAACCATGTGGGTAAACCATGTTGGTTCCCTTTTTATATAGATAACCACGCATGGTTGGATTACTGTTTTTCAAACTGTGTGCTAAACTATGTGGCCCCTTTAATTTGGATAAAATTTTATTTTAAATCAAGTTAAAATATAATTTAACCATAAAATTTCATTCTTCTTCCAGCACATAACAACTCACCATTTAAAGATCCCTCTTGGAAGGATATTTTTGTATTTGAAAATTATTCTTCGTCTGATCTCTGATTAAAGTGATGCACATCTCATTGGATATTCATCGGTGAGTACATAATTAATTTTTAGCAATTCATTCTTATTTTATACATATTTTGGTCTATTTATGTGTAGTCAAATACTCTCTCATTCTAGTTTCCCCATCCATACTTTATTTTTATTCTGATATGAGTCAAATTAAGAGTCGGTACTGGAAGATCACTCTACTACCGAGATAAGGTATGCGGTCTTTACATTTTTACTTTGGTTTTTTTCTTTATTAGAAAACCTACCATTGTGTCACCCATTGTACTATCTGGTGCAGCCTTGAATTTAAATTCATTAATTAAATTAAATGTAATTGGACTTGTTTGGGATTCCATTTGGTTCTGTTTTGATGCATTAGTGTATATTTCCTGGTCCATGGGAACCCATGTGGTGTACCTTATGAATTTACCTTGATTCAACGATGTTAAATCACCCATGGTTTGAGTCGTTTCTTTACTTCATAATGAAACCCCTTTAATAAATTAATTTATCTGAATGTGATTTTTAGGATATGGGTTACCTCCTTTTCCTTGTGGGAATGTGTTTTAATTGAATTGTTTAATGTTTGAATTTTGAATTGTTGGGTTAATGAGTGGGTATACTCATTGATTACTCTTGAATGTAAAATTTTATAACTGAGTGGGTATACTCAAGAAATGTACTTGAATGTTAAATGGATACATGAGTGGGTTTACTCCTGGCATGGAATGACGAATTATTCTTAGATGCATTTAATGTTATTCTTTGGGTCTTGATGCGGTAGTAGAAGCTTTGTATTGAGTATTCTCACTAGTTCTTGATTATTTGGGATGAATGGGGCCTTCTTACCCCTGGGAAATGGCTTTCTAGGACTAACATATGACATGATTGGTTGACAGGATCCTAGGAATCCAACCTTTTCCTATCTGAGTTTCCATCGAGATTCTCTTGGGACTTGATGACAATACCTTTGTATTCTACACCTTAGATCTAGGCCTTCGTAGTCTGACACTTTGATTATATTTCATATCCATGAGAAATATTATTTTTTTGATTATATGGCTTGGTCGTGGATGTTCTTACACTTCTGTTTATAAAACGAAGTCATGGTTTATGAGATATATATGGTCGTACGACAAGCCCGTGTTGGTTTTTGATATTTGTATAGAAACCTCAGTTTAGCAGCTAACATGTGTTTTTTAGGGAGCCTCATGAGGATTTGTGGTATCAGTTGTAGAAAATACATTCCATGGGAACCTTTATTTCTATTTACTGTATACTTTTTTACTAGTACACTGTTATCTTGTTATATTGAATAGTCTAGAATTATAGAGATATTTGGGTGGTTACCTACAATTACTGAATCTCACACCCTATTCGGGCACCATTGGGTTCCCAAACAGACTATATTAATGTTGGTAGGGACCAAGGCAATTACCCATAGTTAGATGCTTAATTTTGTACCCTGTTTAGTATCATGGGAGCAGTGGGATGATCCAAGGCTCGTGATGCTATTTAGATATAAATTTTGCTCTTTTTGGTATTTTTTGGAATTTATTGTATTAAATTACTATGTACCTTTTTTTTATCTTTTCTTATATTAATGAAATGTATCATCATTTTATATTAGAGAAGCTTTTGGAATTTTTATTTGTATATTCATGTCTTGTTTATTCATAAGTTGATTGGTTGTTATATCTGCTTTCACTACTGTTTTTTTATTTTGATTCCACTGAGTCAAACTCTAGTGTTGAGGGAATCGTCTCTCCAGGGACACACACAAGGACCTTTCTACTAGTTTTCATCCTCTCACATTTGGGTAAATGTTCTTGAGGCCATGTGGCCAATCCGGCTTGGGGTACTATTGAGTGGTATTCAGATTCAGGACATTAAAAATTAGTATAATATCTCTTTGCTATTTATGGTTAGTTATTTGACAACAATAGATAGGGGTAGGAAGAAATTAGAATTTGGTAATGATTTGACCCTAAGAGAAGCTAAACCATGTAAATAAAAACCCCAAACTTCCCCTAATTTAATTTTTGTTTATTAGATTTTGGATATTATAGTTGAATTGATTACAGTCTAGGGTGACACTTTGAATATATTCTATTATTATTGATATGATGGTGGTTTCTATTTTTTTTCAAACCGATGAGTTGAGGGAATTTAATATTATGCAACATATTAGGTTCTATCTATAAATCACACACAATGAATTTTAGCATGCCATTTTAGATGAATTAATTATTCAATTATATTATGATAGCTATTGTGATAGATGTACCTGATATTGTGATTTATTTACTATATTGGATAGAGAAAGTGATTCCATATTTCAGTTCATTATGTGTTTGGAACCTTATGGATTGAAAATTGACACACCATTTTATTTAATCATTTAAAGATAATGTGATATGTTATGGATTATATGAGCATCATATTTTTGTTCATGAGGTGTTATGGTCCCTCATTGATTGGAACATGGTGAACCATTTGTTAAATCATTTATATGAATGAATGATGGGAAATAAATGTAAAATGAACATGAACTGAAATGAATCCTTGAAATGGAAAATAGATACTCGACATATACCTGACTTTTGAGTGAGAAATAGGTGGTGTTTCTAATGGTGTTTGTGAATGTTCTATTTACATTCCAGACATTATGAGCATGTTGTGTGGTATGAATTGGTTTTTGGAGGGTTTTAATACGTACTACACTTTTGAGATGTGATCTTTGATATTGAATCTTTCTGATCCGTGTGTTTGGAATTTTAGAGGCATTGCACCATGAAGACCTCCAGTCGTACACCTGGATAGTGGTGATGTCCATAATTTGGTGGTGGTTGGCCTAGGGCTACCATTGTATCCTTCTTTAGTTCCATATATGTTACCAGTTTTTGTTCTGGGCATGTGTGTTGAGGCATAATTCCATGACTGGTTTCATTTCGTACTATCGACTTTCCAGGTAGCACCAAATCTTGTGCTTTCTATGGCTAAGAAGACATGTGTGTACCAGCATCAGCATTCTCTCATGTATTCAGGGGATGGTGGTCCATAGGACACTGAGCTATTACTTGAGACTACCCTTGTTATCTTATACCATCTTGAAACATATCACAAGAGGATAGTGAAGATGATGACATATATTCTATATGGGGAAGTAATGAAATGGTGGGATGTTTTGAACTAGGTTGATAAAATGTGCGAAATGGGTTGGTCTAATTCCCAAAGCTGGTTCTATGATTAATTTTTTCTTGACAATCTTTGGTCATAGAGGGATAGTGAATTCATTCATATGGAAAAGGGATGATGCCGGTTATGGAGAACATAGTATGATTTATAGAGTTGCAATGTTTTGTGTTGGCATACCTTACAGATGATCTATCGAGAAAGCGAAGCCATGTGGATGGCCACTGATATGCTATCATATGTCATTTCAATGTGTTCTTATTGACATCTATTGCTGAAATTTTGAATTAAAAACTGATTACATAGTGGAAAATTAGGAAATATGGGGGTGAAAATTAATGTAGTGAAGTCTCAAGACCCAGTGGTTTAGCGTTTTTAGGTAGGAATCACTATTTTGAGACTTCTTGGGAGAAGAGTAATAGACATGTTATGAATACTAGTAGCTCAATTTTTTGTCATCAGTGCAGAAGATGGGTCCACATGAAGATCCATTGTGATAGTGACCTAGTCGAGTACTAAGCTTCAGGTAGGATGGGATACATACAAAATTTCAATATCAGCTTCCATCCAGCTGTGATTGGTAGGGATTCATCATTGACACCAGGTTTGGGAGATTATTTCTCAGCTCTACAACAGGCAGTTTTTTGGAGTAGTGTCATTCGATCAGGTCAAGTATTTGTTGGTTTTGGTTGGGGAATCCAAAATCCAATTACACTGAGACATCAGAGTGGGCCTACTACAGATTGTGGGGATATGTAATGGGGTCGAGTTCATGCTAGATCTATTATGTAAATCCTAACCCCTAGTAGAAAGGCACCAAACCATCTATGGGGAGAGGTATGATCTTATTATCCTATACTATTGAATCTTCTCTTTTTGATATAGTTTCATCTCATATTTTAATATCTTCACCTATGTTGAAGTTAATTGGGCTCTTTGTTTTTCCTCTTGAAGGGGTTATAACACTAGACACACTATTTAGAATTAGAACAGAGGATGTGAGCTAGTGCATTGAGTGTCCCTTTGTGGTTGGTGGGTGTAACATACCCTAAAATTTGTATGTCCTAGAGATGACTGGGTTATATTTCATACTCTTAATGTAATATCTAGTAGCTTATCCATCATTCATTGACTACTATCACAAGAGGGTGACTTTCACATCACCATATTGTATAGTGTATACCCACAAGGGTGAATGAGATTTAACGGTGATCCGAGATGTATGAAACCATCATGGGATGAGCAGGATAACAACCCAAATTACTTGTTTATATCTGGATGATTAGGGAGCTCATCAAGTGAAATTTCCTCTAGTGTTAGAGAGTTTTTTGGATGTCTTCCCAGATTAATTGTTTGGTATACCTCATGATAGATAGGTTTATTTCTTCATCGATCTAGTTCTAGGAGCTGCACCATTTTTCAATCCTCCTTATGGGATGGATACAATGTAATTTTAGGAGCTCAAGAGGCATCTATGGGATTTAGATACAATTTGGTTTATTCATCCCACAACATCTATGTGGGTTCATCTATCCTTTTTTCAAAAAGTCATATGGTACCCTTAGGCTATGTAGGGAATATTGAAATTTGAACTAGAGGATGGTTAGTAATCAATATCCCCTTACACAAATATATGATCTATTTTATTAACTTCAAGCACCTTGGGTATTATAAAAAATTTACATGAGGTTTTAATATCCCTTGGGGCATGTTCTAACTATAAACAAACATCGCACAACCTTTCGTAGTTGGTATGGTCTTTATGAATATCTAGTTATGTCATTCAGTCTCACAAACATGCCAATGATTTTCAGGGCACTAATGGAATATGTGTTCAATCAATATTGGGATTCATTTGTGGTGGTTTTAATGGGTAATATCTTGATGTATTATCATAATCGAACCAACCATGACATACATCATGAGATCATTTTTGATGCACTGAGAGGGAATTAGTTATATACTAAGCTAACAATGTTCCACTTTTGGATGGATCATATTCACTTCATAGGCCACATCATCTCGAAGATAGGAGTATATGTCGACCCATAGATGGTGACAATGGTAGTTTCCTAGTTGAATACCAAAAACATAATTGATACATGAAGTTACATGTGGCTAGCTGGATATTATAGGCATTTTATACAGGAATTCTGATGCTTAGTAGCACCACTCACGGAATTTCTAAGAAGGGTATGATGTTTGTCTGGTCATTCAACTATGAGACAGTATTCAGAAGATTAAAGGGAGATTTAATTCATCACCAGTCCTGATACTGCCTGAGTAGGGTAGGAGCTGCATGTTTTTTTGTGATGCATTGGGTATTGGAATTGGAGTAGTATTGATACAGGGGGATATATTCTTGTATTACTTATCTCTTAAGAAAAGGCCACATGAGAGGAACTACCCGACACATGATCTTGATTAAGCTGAATTCATTCATGCTTTTCGCTTTTGGAGACACTATTTTCTAGTTGAACATTTTCTAGTGTACAATTTCTACAAAAGACCAAATTAAATAGTTTCATAGGGTGATCTAAATCTGAGGTAGGAAATGTGGCTGGAATACCTACAGTCTGTTGACTTCGTTCTTGCCTACATTCTGGGAAAATGAAATGCAGTGATCGACACATAGAGTAGGAGGACATAGAAATAGGCAGTTCAACAAGACAATATTGAGTGGAAGCTTATGTAATTTTCTATAAGATTCACATATATGTGAACTTGAGATAGTAGAAATTTTTTTATAATCTTTAGCTGTGACATATACCCTGCAGGATACAGTGAGAATGAGGTAGTTAGAAAATTCTGATGGTCCATTCCTATGGGAGAGTGTGTTAGGTGAGGACACACCTCTTGTTAGGGCCATAGGTGAGGATGAGTTCTTGTGTATCCATGGGCATGTTTCGGTTCTAGTGGACATACACATGGAGCTGATACATGAATTTATTTCCTCATATCAGGCAGTGCATCCCAGAGTCACCAAGACGTACTCTGACATGTGCCATCAGTACTGTTAGTTAGGTATGAAAAGAGAGGTAGGTGGTTTTTTGAAGGGGTGTTCCACCTATCATTAGGTGAAGGTAGAACATTAGCAACCAGACAAACATTTACAGTAATTACATATTCTTGTGTGGAAATTGGATGATTTCATGAATGATTTAGTGACTAATTTAATGAGGTCGCCTTGAGGTAACAATGTATTGTGGGTATTTATTGATATGATCATGAGGGTTTCTCATTTCATTCTAATCAAGGGGACCTTTAGTATGTATGATATTAGTATATTATATATCTTTGATATAGTTTGACTCCACAAAGTCTCAAGAACTATCATTCCAAATAGGTGTTCATGGTTTACATCTCGTTTCTATAAGAGTTTTCAGAGATTACAAGGTACACAGGTTCTTCTACGCATAGAATACCACCCTAAGACTAATGGACAATCAGAATGGATGATTCTATGTGCTTGAGGACATTCTTAAAGCATGTTTCTTGGATTTTAGAGGATCTTTGGAGAACCATATTCTCTTGGTAAAATGCTGTTAAAAATTAGTTATCATGATATAAAAAAAATGGAATCATATGAGGATTTTCATGTTAGACCATGTGGATCACCCTTGTGAAAGTTAGACGTAGGTGATGAAGCTTTTATAAGACCGTGTCTTCTGTTGGAGACTTCAAAGAATCACTAGTTAATTCATAAGTGGATGTTTATGGAATCGTCTCAATAGAAATCATATGATAATAATCGTAGAAGTCATGTTGAGTTTGTGGTTTTGGATCAGGTTTTCATACATGTTTCACTGATGCTGGGGATAGAAGAATTAGGATACATAGTATAATTTCACTGTAAAATGTCAGGCCATTCAAGATTCTGGAGTGATATTGGTTAGTAGCTAATTGGTTACAGTTACCTCACAGGTACAGAGTCATGAACGACATATTCCACGTATCTCATTTTTATTTTTATCACTCAGACTCATTTCATGATTTTCATCCCCAGTATTTTGAGCTATAGGTTTATGCATCCTTTGAGGAATATCAAATTTGAATCATTGATAGGAGCACAAATGTTTTTAGAGGTTGGTTAGATCTTCAAGTATGATTGCTATTGAAGCACGACCATTTATAATACGAGACATGGGAGTAGATTGTTGATGTATCTGCTCAGTGGATGGAGTTTTTCTCAAGAGAATATTGATCACCCATGAGAGGGAAATTTGAGGAAAAATTTAATTAATAGAGGAATATTATAAGAACCTGAGTATTTATATGAGGTATAAATCATTTTATTTTTAGTATAAATGTTTAAAATTTTCCGAATTGAAAACCCAACTTGATCACGGGTGTTTTGGGGGTATCTAGGGCTTTTTAGGATCCTGAAAACCATGTTAATGGGTAATACAAATTCGTGGCACATGGTTATTTTAAATTAGGTTAATTATACTGAACGGTTTGATAAATTGGGCGAGGCTTGGGAATAGAGTAGGAGGATCTCACACGGTTTGAGAAAATGGTGTCAGAGGAGGGATACGACTGTTCGGGTTGTTCTACCCCTTTTATAATTGGTTTTGGAATGGATTGTGAATGGTTAGAGTAAAAATTAATGTAAATCATGTGGGTGACCTTTTCCTATAGCTAACTATGCACGGTAGGAGCATGGTTTGTTAAGACACGCACCTAAAACTTGTAACCCATTTAATTTGGGTATTTTCTATTTTTTAAATAAATAGAAAATACAATTTAATCCTAAAATTTCATTCTTATTACTATGCACTGAAATTTAACTTTTCAAGATCCCTCTTGGATGTCTAATCATTGATTTAACAATTCTCCTCCTTATGATATTAAATTCAAGAAATTCTCATCTTATTGGATCTACATCAGTGAATACATGATTCCACTTTTGTTAATCATCATTCTTATGGATATCAGATGTGGTTTTTAGGTGAAAAGTAATATTCTATATATTTAGGTTCTTCGTTAGTTCTTTATTTTTCTCCCAATATGAGCTAAAATAATAGTATATACTGGATGATCACTATACTACTGAGATATAGTTAGTTTTTTATACATTTTCCTCTAGTTTGGTGATTCATTAGACTACATATCATTGTTTCACCTGGTGGAATTTACAGTGCGACCCTAAAATTAAATTTATTATTTGAATTAAATGGAATATAACCTGTTAGAGATACCCTTAGGTTCTTGATTACATAACTCTATCATTGAATTTCGAACTCTTCAAGTTATATGGGAATGCCATTGTTGATGGGATATGTATGGATGTACGACAAGGCCATCTAGGTTATTTCTTTTTATATTTCTTCCTTGATTTAGAAGCCGGAACTGGTTTTTTAGGGATTCCCTTGAGGCTTTGTGTTATCACTTGTAGTACTTGAATTCCATGGGAACCATTAACTTTATTTACTACATACATTTTTTCCTACACATTAATAACTTATTATATATCACAATACGTAATTGTTTATCTATTTGGGTGGTTAACTACTAGGATTGTATCTCACACCCTTTTCGGGATGCCTTTTGGTGCATGAGTAGACTACTTTGATACAGGTAGGGACTATGGAAACCACCCAGATTTCGATTCTGGATTTTTTACCATGCTTAAGTGTAGGGGAGCATGGGACTGGGCTAAGGCTCATGATGCTATTCGGGATATCACTTTGGTTATTTTTGGTATTTTGGTTACATTTTTTGTAATGAACTACTATGTACTAATTTTGACTATTTTAATACATTCATTACACATATCATAATTTTTTATAAGAGACAATTATATAATTTTTATTTGTATATTAACGTCTTTTTTATTCATCAATTGACTTGTTGTTATATATGTTTCTCCTATTATTTTTTATTTTTATTCCACTGAATTACAAAATGGTGGGGAGGGTATATTCTTCCCAAGGGAACAACCAAGATAATCGATGCAAGTTATTAGCCAATGAGGATTGGAGATATGTGCTTGATTCCATATGGCAAACCTAGCTAAAGACACGGTTTAGTGGAATCTAGGTTTGGGGTGTCACACTTTCTCCTATCGGGTTGGGAATCTCATTTTGGAAGTCATCACATTGCACCCCATATTCGTTGTTTACTTGATTCCCCCAATTTACATCCCTTCAATATTAAAAAATAAAAAAAATGAGATGATAATTTTGAAACACCTAAATAGGAAAAATTGAAAATTAATTGGACAAGTCATAAATGACTTGCTTAACCAATAAATTTATAGGTTTTAATCTATGTTATCCATGTTATATTTCCTAACAGAAAATAATATGGGATTTTTTCCCTTCATAATGCATCATAATGTGATTTTAAATTTAATAAATAATATCCCCCTATATTTTTGAACTAAGTATTCAGTCATGACTATTATTGTGAACCAGCGGACGATAATTACAAATCACAATGCACCCATTTTGGGGTTATGAACCCTATGCAAAACTGTTCAAGAGATATATCCACTTGTAGTATCCAAACCAGGATTCATTTAATTATAATAAAGTTACTGTATAATTTTCCAGAACATAAGGATCATTTCTGATCTTTAGTTTTATCCCTATGGATTTAACTAACATTTTCTCATCCTAACCCCAAAAAGGAGTTTCTTTGATACCAACTATGACAACCCATATATTTAATAAAACTTTATTCATGATTTATTAAAGAAATCCAAATATAACACAACATAATAGATCATGACCCTAGTTTCATTGGAAAATAGGTACATATCATAAAAATTTTAATTGAGAATAAACAACTTTATTTAAAAAATCTATAATGTGTTCTAATATTCCATGGATTTTCTAAAACTATACATGATAACCTAGGGATGTAAATATGGAAGGGGTGATATATAAATCCCTATAAGGGAAAAAAGAATAACATAAGGTAAAGTGGTAGATGTGATCCAAGAGGTATATCAATGAAACATATTGTATTGGGGGAGGAAAATAATATAGAATAATGAGGCATGGTATGACATGATAACATAAAGGAAAAATGGGAATGTGAAAACTACATAATACACGACAACATAAACCAAAGATATAGATAAAATCATATAAAACAGAACATAATGTTCTTAGGCTAACTTCCCAAGAATTATAAAATGCATCTCATGAGATAAAAAATATTACCCAATGCATTGGAGGGCTATCTAGATGCACCCATCACTTTTAAATCATGTAAACGAATAAGGGTTCCATATAGATCATATAACATAAATACTAATTTTATAAATTGGAATACAAAAATCATGAAGTTTGGGTAAAATTTATGTAATTTCCATATAAATAAAGGATGTTTACATCTATTTCAATATCCTTGAGTGGAAATAAAGAAGGGTTTTAATAGAACTAATGTTTTTCTTTTAAAATCACAGAATACATTCGGCAGTATGACAGGCATGGAGAGACATTTATGAGAGGGGTTTCGTGAGAGTTAATTATTATATTTTATTAATGAAATCATGATGAAATTATTGGTATGTTTTAAAACACATTACAAGAGGAGTAAATGAAAAAAAATTCTAATAAGAAGAAAGTAATTTTAAAAAAATGGGAGAGGTGAGGATCCCTAACCTTGAGGGGTGCTTCTAAAAGACTGGGATGAGCTTCTCCAGAGCATGGGAAAACCTTGTCCTGGATCTATGGAGATAATGAAAGAGTAATTTTTGTATTCAATGGTTTTTAGTGAATATTAATAGTATTTTTTATGGGGTTATACATCCAAAGATAGGGGAATTCTATATTAATTTCGAAACATAGGTTTTGGACTATATATAATAATACAACCAAAACCACAAACATTACCAATATTAATTCCCATTTTTTATACAAAAGAGGATTTATTTTCATTATTTTAAAATTCTAGGTATTAAATTCAGTAAAATAATACCCATGGTGATGTGTAATTTTTTAATTTACATAACAAATAAATTTTAAAACAAAAAAAATATAATATAGGTTTTGGAAGATTCATTAAAGATTTTAAAATTAATTTAAAACACTAAAAAACACATTATTTTAAATGGGAAAAATAATTTTGGTGGAGGATACTATTTGTAGTATTTATGAAATCAATTTTGGGAATTTATGATGTTATAATACAAACCGTATAATGGTACCATATTGAATTTTTACCAAAAAATTAAGTGTCTCAAAAAAATAATTTAAATTTTACTGTTGGTTTATTTTTTAATTATTAATTAAAAATAATATTTAATTTTTTAAATAAAACTATAAATATGGAAATTTACACTTTTAAATCAAAAATCAACATTTTTTAAATAATTTTTTTTAGAATAACAGTTTTTAGCTCCTTATAAAAAAACACAAGGACTAATAAAATTATATTATATTATATTAATATTTTATTAAAATTTAATTTATTATAAAATATTTATAATTTATTAAAAAGGTCTTCTGAATGAAACTATACGTTACCTAAAAAATAATGTTTTGTTTAATTATATAAAAATACAGTTTTTATAAAATTAATTCCTTAATCATTAGAAGGAAATGATAAATGACGAGTATAATCATTAACTTATATAATAAAATATAAGTATTATTACTATTAGGTTGTAGATATATATCCCTTTATTTCACAAGAAAAGTCCCAAGGCTGTGATATTTTTTTAAGGTGGTTCGGTGAACATGATTTGGGTCATGATCTCTATGAGAGAAAACAAATCTCTTAAATGTTTTAACCCATTAATTAGTTATTAATTCTCAGATTGGGACTAGTCCATGGAAAATCACAGGGATTCGATGTACCTTAGAAGCTCTAATAAATGGAATTTATAGGGAATTATCCAACCAGCTGAGGCCATTTATTCATTCATCCGTGTCAATTAGAATTTATCGCAACCCTTACTATATAATAATAATGATGATCATTGTAAAACAACAATATTTTCAATGGTTCTGATGTTTAATTGTATTTTAAATCCAATAGATTATGATAGTCTAAAATAAAAAAAATAGTACATGTGTTTTATATAACCACATTACTAAATAAGATGTTAATTATTTTATAAAGGGAATTTTTATTTAAGCCTAATTCAAATTTGTATTATATATTATCCCTTATGACTTTGTATTATCATTTTATTTCTATTTTTTTCTATTTTAAATCTTTTTACTACCTTCTAAATCTTTCTCCTAATTTATGTATTTTCGAACATGCATCACCTTTTACATCAACTTTTACCCTTACTTTCACATTAAATCATCATAATTAACATTCTAGATTCATATCATATAGGTGATTTACCTTTTTATTTAGAATATATATGTTTTCAGTTTCTCTTTTGCATCCAATTTTCCTATTTTAATTCTTTTTTCTTCAAACCACGACTTTATAATATACCAACGGATATCATTTTTTCTTATGTTCTTAATTCATTGATTGAAAATATTTATGTGTCTACATTATCTCCCCCTTCAACTTCTGCTTCTTCTTTCAAAATTTGCATACTTATTCTGCAATTCTTCCTCTATATATATTATAGCTTCATTTACATCTAGTTTATCTTATGATTCTTAATATGTATATACCTTTTAATTTTTCTCTATTATTCATTATCTCTACTAGTTTTTTCTTCTAACTGTTATAACTTTCCCCATCTGCTGAATTTTCTAATAACTCTCTCTATATAACCATTTCCATTTTCATGACTTTTGTTTTCCTTTTCATATTTTGTAATTTTTTTCTTCTATAATTACATCCTATTAGAACTAATGTTCATATATATTAATGATCAACTTGAGAGATTAGTGGTTTTAGGTGATTGTTGTTTTTTATTCAAATCATGCTTATTGAAAGTATTAAAATTAAATTAATTTAATAAAAAATATATATTGAATAATAGATTATGAATGAAAAATGAATATATCTCACAAAATAGATTTCATATTTAAAATTATCAGTATATTATCTTTTATATAAATGTCTATTTTATGGAATGAAAATTAGAAATTTTGTGTTTTCAACCCATTATAGATCCATTCAGGGGTTAGTGGTTCCTTTAGAATTGTAGCGAGAAAAATTGAATAATTTGAGATAATATTATTAAACATATTAATTTTTATCTTCCATATGAATTTTATTATTTGGTTTGAGATTATAATACAATGTATAATTGTTATTTAATTAAAACACAACTCAATTAATCTTAATGAAAATTGATTTTAATAAAAATGATGGAGGATAGACTTTCGAATATATATTCAACATCCACTCGGCTATGATGACATGATTTATTACTAGTTATACTAATGATTTATGGAAAACCATCATCTCCATTGGTGGGAATGTTTTCTTCATTTCAAAAACAATATCATTCATATATGTTTTTTGATGAATCAAAATTCACTTCAAATTTTATTTTTGTCAACTTAAGGTGTGTTTTCAATTTAACATTCCAATAGAATATAAATTACTTTGTGGGTGTTGAAGATACAGTCCTAGTGAAAATGGGATCAATTATTGGTGTAAACATAATTCATCCTATTCTTGAGAGTGCTGGTGGGCTTGTAGGTCCTGATATTACCCACACTGACGAATCATATTTTATTTATTTGTACTAGCTAGTCTGCCAATACATTATCACACCCACCACATCCGATACTTCTTGGGGGGTGGTGAAATCCATTGATCATTATTATGGAATGTAATATTCATTATGTATTGATACCTATCATCGGAATAAGACGTTTATATTCAATTGGATTTGATTTTATTTTAACAAGTTATTCATATATAGATATCATATGTTATAGAATGGATATGAAAATAAAATCATGTACTTTTCACTTGATTTCCTTAGATTTAGATTATTGGTCCAACAAGATGATTCAATTTTTGAAATATTACACTGCTGAAGTTGGTTATATTAATGTAACGTTTTTATTCCCTATAGTTTTGGAAAAAACACACACATAGTAATTATGGAAATATTTTCACCGAAAATATAAATATTTGATACAATAGTAATTCCATTTAGTCAAATTTAAATGTGTATCTTCCAATTTTCTATTGTAATTCATATTATATAGAAAATATACAAAAATAGGGGATCAAATCCAATTAAAAAATTTATATTGGAACAAAATTTTGAAAAATGATATTTTAATCATTTATAAAATGTATGAACCTAAAATATTTCAAACTGACACCTAGATTGCTCGGTTTGATTGAATGTTCAATTTCGACTTGAAATTATTACTAAAGGGGATAAAAAAGGAGCAAAAAAGTTCAAATTTATAATAAATGTTATGACATGTATGAACAAATAGAATGCCAATATGATGTGTGTTGTGTTCATAATGACTGAATATATATTTTTTATGATTTAAAAGTCTTTAAAAACTAGTTTCTAATGGTCAAAACCTAGAAAATGGAATGAGATTGTCATTAAATTAATGGAAAACATACATCAATTAATTTTTGACATATTATAAAATATCACTAGTTGGTCCAACATATGCTCTTTTCAAAATGACTAAAAGTGAATTTTTAAGGATTTAAAAGTCAACAAATACATAGAGAAGGGTTAAAACCAGAAAAAAGACTCACATTGAAGTTATATCATAGAAAAATGTAGGTTTTTTTATTATTAACATGTTTCAAAAACCCCAAATTCATATACAAATAGTTTTCCAAAATTAAATGAAGGCATGATTTTGTTGATTTAAAAGTGAAAAAAATGTTTGTTAAGTGGTTGAAACATAAAAACATACTCGAATATTTTTGAAATAAAAAAACATTGATCCTTGATAAATTATTGAAACATATGAAAATTAAATATAACAATCCCACATGAAATGTGGTTTTAACGATAGAAACACATTTTTATAAGACATGATAACCATTAAAAATAGGCGTCAAAGAATTGAGACATTGTAAAAAGCATCATATTAATAGTTCATAGGATATCATATTCATAGGATAACTATTCCAACATGTCAAATATTATTAAACAATTGATGTCTAATGATTTAATTATAATCCTACATCACTTTCTCGGTTTTGATCCTTTTCTATTTGATTTTATTTCTATGTAATTGTTATAGATTTTTATAAAATGATCAATTTTATGTCTCATGTTTCTTCTTCGGGATTCAAATTATTTTTCATTTACCATTAATTCTTTCCCAACATCAAATCTCACTTTATTTATGATTATTGTTTATATCTTATACTTTAACATTAACTTTAACTACAATTTTTATATTCTTTCCTACATGAGATTGAAAAGTACTATTGGATTCATTGCCAATTTGTGTTTTGAAAATATGATTTTTTTTCTTTATCATTTATTTGTATAACTATTTCTTCTCAAACATATTCATTTACTTATATTTATAGAATCTGACTTCATGCATCAAGATCATTGATTTTAATTGTACTTATTCCAATTTATCCTATTTAATTCAGGTATGAATATTATTACACATGTTTTCTCTTCTAACATTTTTTGTTCTATTAATTATATTTATATTTCCTATTAATTTATATTTTTTCTTTCACTTCATCTTGTTGTTTTATTAGTCAATTCTAGTTATACATCCATTTAATTTTTTACTTAATGCTTCCAACTTCTCCATTTTACTTTTAAATTTTATCATATGTTTTTTGAATAATTTATATTTGTACCACTTGTTTTTTATTTTACTTATTGAATTATATTTTACATATTGTTTTGTTTCTTTTTTTCTTTAATGTATTTTAATTTGTTTTTATATTTAAATTTCCATTTTTTATCTTTTTATAAATTTTCTAGTAGTTTATTATTTTACATTTAATTTTTAGTCTTATAGATTTTTCATTTACCAATACTTATGATTTTGGTTCTATCTTTTATCTTCTCTCTTATATATTAACTTATATATCTAGTTCTTCCTTTTTTCCCTAGCATTATTAAACCTAATTTCTTCATGTTTTCCTTATTTTTGAGCTTATATTTAATTCATTTTTTAAGTATTTTATTTTTTATTATTATATCCAAATAATACATATTTATTTATATCCAATACACTTTTGATATTCTCTTTTCCATTTTGGAGTTTTGATTCTGGTTCACCGTCTATTTTTATTTTTGGGGTTACATTCCCAATTGGTTTTGACTTATCCCATATCTATATACTTTTAGATTAATATTTTTATTTGAATACTGATTTCTTTTTTCATTTTACTTTAAATTTTAATCCTTCTTAAACAATGATTGTTTTGTCTACATAAAAACCTTCTTCTACTTTTAACAATTTATTTTTACTTATTCATTTGAGACTAATACTTTTTTATTTGATATTCTACCATCAATTTTTATTCACATTCATTTTCTCCTTCAAATTTTAATCAATATATAACACTACAACACCTATTATTTGTTTTTTGATTTGAGATTATACAATAACTTCTAATTCAACATTTCCCTAATATTCGCATCTAAACATAACTTTTAGATTTAACATTTTATATTTCTATGTTGTCTTTTTCTTTAACTTTTGATTTTTTATCTTTGTGTTTGGGATTCTATTTTGTTTCAAAATTTTCTTGTGTTATTTTTTATATAATACCTTTTAGAATAAGTTTGTGGCATTATTATTTAGTTATGTTATTATTTCATATTTTAATATTGTCTCTATATATAAATCGACTTCCACATCCACGTCCTATTATTATTTCAAACATTTCATACTTGTTCTAATCTTTTAGATATCCATTCTTTGGAAAATAAATTTTCATCTAGTTCATGTTATTATTCTGAATATGTACATATTTTATTAATCATTCTTTCAAACTCTACTTTATTAATACAGGTTCTTTCCTTTTAATTATTATCAATTCCCAAATATAGTTTGTTTTCTACTAACTATATCTCATTATGCATATCAATTTTCCTTTTATTTTCTTTTTCTTTTGTATTTAATTTTTTTATATTATATTCTCATTTTCATCTTGTTATCACTAATTTGTTGGTATAAAAATGATCATCCTAGGAGATGAATGGTTTTTGGTTATTCTAGTTTTTTATAAAATCCCATTTCTTAAAATTAATAATAATAATTTATTTTAACAATTAAAATTATAATGTACAATGTATTTTGAATTAAAAATGAAAATATATTTGAAATGAGATATCATATTGTATTTTTATCACTGTAGTATTTCCAAATTCATTTTTTATGGAAACAAATTTAGAAATTCTTAGTTTTATACCCTTAAGATACCATTTCTTGGGGATGTTTTTCCAAGAGCCCTATTGCTAGAAGAAACAAATCATTATTGATATGATCACTAAAACCATTAATTTATATTTGTCTCATGAATTTTAATATTTTATTTGAGTTAATAATTTTAGTTTTATTAGTCTATTAATTTAATTTTATTTTAATTTTTCATAATTAAAATTAAATTAAATAATGTTAAATTTGGGCTTACTATCTAAGCTTTAAACTAGACCCTCTTGGATATGATTATATGTAGTATTTTTATTTATGTCTAATACAGCCTGAAAAGAACCACCACGATTAGAGAGAAATTGTTATTATTTTTCCAAATAATTTCTTTCAGATCCTTATTCTGATAAATTATAATGGACCTTATATTTTTGTTAACTTACCATGAATTTCGTTTTTATGTTAACTTTCTAATAAATTGTAAGATAATTGTTGAGAAATAAAATTTTTTTCCCATTTAAATCATGTTCATGTTCTAGCGGAAAGAACAATTCTTCCTATTATGGGGAGGGAAGGTGGGCCTACTAAGCCGAATAAGACCCAAATAGATGAATTCCATTTTGGTGATTTGTACTAGTTGAACCATATAGGGTGTTATAAAAACTACTAGGTTAGAAGCATTATGGGGGGAATTCAAATCCTTGTATCCTCATTAATTATTTTATAACTAAGTCTCCATAGAATCATATATTCTTAGTTGGACTTTTCTATTTTTCTTAATGTGAGATAATTCTTAAGAGTTTTTCAGTTTTATATTTTATTGGTTACAAGATAGATTAGAAAATAACATTAAAACATGTAACTTCCTAGGAAATTCTTTAGTTTCTTATCCAACATGAAGTATCATACAATAATACATTCCATTGTAGAAGATGATAAAGGAAGGTGAATGATATTACACCTAATTATTTTTGATAAATCACACACACTAGTTTATGAATGTATTTCACTTGAACAATATATCATTGTGGAAATAACAGTTTGAATTCTTCAAAAATAAATGTTCATGTTCCAATTTTCTGTCATTATTCACTTTACATATAAATATTTCTAAAAGGGGGGTGGTAAAAACCAATAAAACAAGTTAAGAGTGGTGAAAAAACATTTTAAAATGATATTATAGTAATGTTTTATGTATATGAACTAGATAAATGAAAATATCATACCCAAATTTAAAGATATGACCGAAATTTTCATTTTTCCTTTAAATTCTTATTAAATAGGGTTAAAATAGAAACATTCTTTACATTTTTAAGAAAATATATGACATTTATGTATATATTTTGTATCAACATGACATGTGGTCTGGTCATTATGACCTAATATTATGTATTATTAGAATTAATATTCAATAATTTTCTTTATATGGGGGTCATGATATATAAAATGACCTCGAGTTTTCCTTAATTCTAGGGAAACCATCAGTGGATTAATTTTTGACATGTTGGAAGAGAACACACAATAATTGAACTTGTAGTTTTCTTTAAATTATAAATGATCATTTTTATGGATTTAATACAAAAAAGATTTCATCAATGGGAGATGAACTAGGAAAGACATTATATTGATGACGGTCATCCTGTAATTTTTAAAATATTTCAATAGAACCCATGTTAATTTGATAGGAGGTTTTCCTAAAATCAATGAATTCACATTTTTTATTTATAAGTTATAAAAAATCATCAAATAGTTAAAAAATATAAAATGTCCTTGATTTATCATGAAACTATTAGAAATCGGCCGTTGATTAATTTTTTGACATGTATAAATAGACCAGATAATAATCCAAAATAAAGTGTGAGCATAATGATTGATAAAATAGTAATATTATTTGAAAAATGTGACAAAGAGTCAAGACCTAAGAAGCTAAATCAAATTGTGAGCTCACCTCATATTAAATTAATGAGCTATCTATTCCTACATGTTAAATGATATTCAACAATCGATGTTATATTATTTTATTATAATATAATATTTTTTATTAGGGTTTGAACCATTGTCATTTGCTTTTATTTCAAGGTACGTCTTATGGTTTTTATTTTTAAATATTTTTATTCAGCTTATTCCTTATACTAATATGTTTAGTTTTATGACTTATGATTCATCATTTGGCTTCAAATTCAATATTTTTTCCGCATCTACCATTACTTCTTTCCCAACAACAACAATCAATTTTTTATGAGTCTAGTTTCACGAATATTATTCTAATTCAAATTCAAAATTCACTACTAGTTTTATTACTACATCAGATTCAAATCCAACTATCGGTTTCATAACTTTTATTCATTTTGATTTTGTATTTTTTTATGTATATTTTCCATTATTTATACTTTTATTTGTTAAATTCCTTTTGTTTTTTATTCCACATATTTACTTTTAGGAATTTATTCTCTTTCTTATGAGAATACATCAATTTCTCAATTGAGATTTAGATATTCAAGAATTTTTTTTTTTTTTACATGTTTTTATTTGTCTTGTGTCAACACATGAGTTTATGTAACGCCCCGACCCCAATTACCCAGTGTCGGTGCATTATTACGTATCATTGGCATGATCACAAAATATCATGTCTCGAAAGATAGATTAGTTTAGTAGCCTTGGAAACACTAGATACAGTCATATGTCTTACATTAGATCATAAAGGTAAAAACTACAACAACATCGTCTTTTCTCCATATACTACACTCATATCCCCTCATACTTTCCCTGCATTTCATTCAATAAATACTTCTTCACATCCTAGGAAAAATAAAACATAGAAAGTGGTGAGCTCAGATGCTCAGTAAGGATTAAAATATTGAGAAAACCTTCATAAATAAGCATAAACATTTAAGGCAATGTATAACTAAAACAAAAGCCTTTTAAACACGAACTTCAGCATAATATGGAAAAGTTAAAATAAAATAATTCCATTTACTTATTTACATGGATATTCTACTAATCGAATAATCACATGAAATATCAATAACCACTTTCATAATAATGGAATTCCTAATGCCAAACTTTAATTTCTGTGTCAAGGCCTCGTGCGAAGACCTATGGGCTAACTATAACCGGACCCAAACCCTGAGAACCTCTATAACCGGACTACATCCTGGAGAGCCTCTATACCCGAACTCTAACCCGGAGAGCCTCTGTAACTGGGCTCCAACCCGGAGAGCCTCTCTAACCGGAATCTATCATGGAGGGTCTGCTTTAATAGGACCCCAACCCGGAGGGCTTACTTTTACTGGCCCCCATCCCGAAACATACTAGTCTAATACATTCATCATAAGAAAAGGTTGAAATATAACATAAACATTCGTATGAAAACTATCATATGAAATGTCAAAAAATTAACCGTAAATCATGAATGGTATAAAAATAGAACATCCAAAGTCAATCATATCTTAACTCATTCAATACGATATGGACGATTTTATTATAATAAATCAACTTCAAATTAACTTAAAATCCATCAAAGGATGTGACATAGATGAAATCAAAACTATTTCAGAGAAATATCTCCTTTTTGAAATAATTTAAAAGTCACATAATTATTAAATAAAACATTTATTTTTAAAATACACTTATAAGCTTGAAAGGGAAGCTTTGACGATGTTATAATGGCGGAAAATAGCCTCACCTGTCGTATAAGTAAAAAAATACATTCTTACTTTAATTTTTTCAAAGATATTAAAAAGGACCTCGTTTGGAAAATGACGGAAAGATTCCTTGATAAAAATCTTATAAAAAGTCAAAAAAGGTTATAAATGACTTTAACCCATAGTCTTTAAAATAGTAAAAATGTTTTGAAATACATTTTTAAGAAACATGGATGTGGATGATAAATAGTTCCCAATAGATAATTACAAATAAACAACCTGGGATAATGAATAGATTGTGAAATTAACCCTTACATTGTAATTTTCATTGGTAGATGGTAGGTTAACCTCCTGTTTAATAGTTAATTAATTGTAATTATTTTACACATGTATCATATACATAAATATGATATCTTATATGATATTTTAACATTTCTTTGTTAATAATATTTTAGTATTATCGTCGTTTCGGGTGTTAAATTACTCACTTTCTTTTATATGTTACATAAGCCATGTTTGTTATGGGTAGGTTGTATATTATTCATAACCATAATGATATCAAGCATTAAATTTTTTTTTTTAACGATCAAATGAAAATTAGTCTCGAATGGATATGATGGGGATGAATAACATCGCGTTCGTGGAGACGGTATTCCGTATGTACGCACGAGCGAGAATATCCTTATTTTGATATTAATATAATATATAATTGGATGTTATATCATATTTACAGAATCATTATCTTGTTTTATTTATTATTTAAATAAATTACACATCATTATCAAACCCATCCAAACAATAATGTATTGAATAACAATTACACCACGACGTGGAGACGGTAAGCCGTACGTACACACGCATGGTGAAATGTCATTCAAAGGATGGATAGATTACTGAATATGGTTGTAAAATATTTATAATAAAATCACAGTGTGTATAAGATATTGGAGTTATTATTTTATAAAATAGATAACAAATAAAGAAGAAGAGGAAGAAGAAAGGAACTTGAAAGAGGGTGGTGAAAACATTACCTCTTCTTGGGGTTCTTCCTTTTGATTTGATCAAAAGGGCTCCGTAAGATGGATTTCTGATTAAAATAAGGCCTTATGGATGATGTTAGGGAAGTTGAGAGAGTATTTGAGCAGGGTTTGGCCGAGTCAAAGGGCTTTGAAGGTGTGAATTAAAGAGAAGGGGGAGTGCCCTTTTATAAGAGAGCTGAGGGGAACCTTAGGAAAAGCTACAAATATTATTTTATAATAAATTTATATTCGGTTTATAATGGCTCAAAAGTGAATTATTTCGAGGATAAGGTGGGTATGGGTCTATATCCACTCAACCAATAGGATTTAGACAGGTTTGGGTCACTATATTAACCTTATATCTTAGATTTAACTCTTAGTTAATTAGTTTGACATTTACAATGTATCTTTGTATTTTTATATTATATGGATAATAAACATAATATAAACTACTAAGAGAACCCCAAGTGGTTAATTAATGATACACCAATCATTATATAAGTCTCCTGGATGATCCCTAGATTTTTAGGAATAGAATATCAAGTATTAATATAATATTTGTTTTAAAAACTCTTTTATGTCAATTTTGACACTTTTTGTATTTTGATTTGTTTGAAAATCATAACAGAATGATTAATTCGAAAAAAGTTAATTAAATGAATAATAACATGAAATATTAACCTAGAAAATAAGTGCAATTCATAAAAAACCTAAAATTGTATTTATTTGGGTATTTATAATAGCAATTATTTTAATATTTCATTAATAAGGTAAATACTGCATCACCATTGTGTCATAAATAAATTAAATTATTTAATGTCTAAAAATTATAAATAAAATATCATTATGTATTAAATCTTTTTATCTTTATAAGGAATATTTATAATCGAATTTATATTATATATAACCCTATATTAAATTTTTTTTCTTATTAAACATTGATTTTAACTCTTTTAACTATTCTTTGAATTAAATAATAATAAATGTCATAATCTAATCCAAGTGGACCATAGAGGTTCATATTTTATTTCCAAGGTTTTTTTGGTCGAATAATACTTATCAAATAGAATTAGGACATGTGTCAGGGTAAAAATAATATCATTTTTACCTTTAATAACCCTATTCACTTTTAACCGTGGTAAATAAAAGTAAAACGTTACTATTCACCAAAACTTATTTTCATCTCATTAAACCAAATATTACTTACTAATATCAACCATGTCTCTCAGATATTTTAAATTCCACTCACATAAGTAGTAAAATTATTTTTTGTGATAATTTTCAAAATCTCCCAGGGGGTGGGTAAAAGACGGTGAAAAGTCAATAAACTTTTTATATATCTAAAATTAAAATTAATTTGACTCCAATGAATTAAATTGAACTTATATAGGTATTATTTATCTATTTTTACCTAAAATAAATTTAAATAAAATAAATAATTATTTGAACAAAAATTTGGTTTTAACTAATAACTTAGTGTTTTTCATTATTCATCAAAAATTGAATGTTTTCAGAAAAATACCGAAAATTCACCCTAGGATAATTTCGATATTCAGAATCCAAAAATGAAGTCCATTTTGAAAAATAAAATTTATAAAATTTCAAAAAGTGGGTATTACTATTCATAACATCTAGTTTGATTCTTCGCGGTGTGTTAGGATCTCGAAGTTACGCACAATACAAGCTATTGCATTATTCAAAGGGAAACGTACCATGGAAGCATGAGGTGTTACATTCTACCCTCATTAAATAAATTTCGTCCTTGCAATTTGAAATTGTTCTCCAAAATAAAAGGATAAAAATAGAAAAAAAACCTTTTTGGAAATCCAACATCAGAAATTGGGTTAATAAAATTTAGTCTTAATAAGAAGGAAAGGGAAATTAAAATGTCACCACCAAATTAGGATTTCGAATTGGAGAACATTCATGGAAATTATAAAAACATAATTAGAGGAAAAACTTAAATATTTATAGGGAGTGATTGAGGACATCAATCACAATCAAGTGTAAAATTGAGGGCCTCAAAGCCATCAATCTATGATGATTTAAAATTTCATCAGTTTAACAAAACATAATGTATCGGGATAACAAATTTTTAGTTTTAATATCCCTTCCATAATGCTTAAGAAATAATTTATTCATAGAATAAGAGAAATATATATATATATATATATATATACTTGATAAGTATAGTTTCATCCTTCAACTAATTTCTACCACAAACTCATCTTTCACTCCAAACGATAATATAAATCAAAAATATTATATTTATCCTAACCGTATAAGGTTACAAATATTAACGCATACCATTATAATGAAGAAAAATATTTTTTAATAACCAGGTACTTCCTGTAGGCTAGTGTTAGGTTATTAAGGCATGTCGCACTATGGTTGTGGGTTTGATTCCTGCATCTTTGTTCGACGCGACAGGTTATTGCCCGACCTACCAGTTGTCCTTTTCCTAAAACTATAATATTCAAATAATAATAATAATAATTTTTTTGACCTTAAACAATACTATCCAAAGTTCAACATAATCCATTCCAAACACTATAGGTATCCAAATTACCTCTGTCCAGACTCTCTGTAAAAGGTATCTAAATTCTATAATCAATTGCAACATCAGATTCCCCAAAACAAAGTAAGTTTCTCTTATTGTCCCATACATAAAATATGATCACCTTAGTCATATTAAAACATTAATAAAAACAAAAATTTCTTCAGTACAATCCTCATATATCACATTATTCTTATAACTAGAATATAATCCTAGATCCCAAAAACACAAATACATTAATTATTCCACTTTAACTGTAGTAACAACATAAGCTTGGCCTTTATCCCTTAGACTTTTCTGAAGTATGTTTCCCTGACGATTAGGAAATTAATTTTTATAATGCCCCATTTCTCTACAATTGTAGCATTCAACATTGACAGCCTCTTCCTTTCCCTTACAATCCCAAGCCTGGTGACCTTTTTCTCCACATTTGTAACAAACTCCCATTCCTTTTAGGCAAGTGTTGGGGTGTTTCTTCCCACAATTATCACATAATAGAAAATCCTTCTTTCACTTTTTCCCTTTATCCATCTCTTGATCCACTATTCTCTTCTTCTCTTGCTTTAATTTATTTGTCATAAGATTTAGAGAATTCATTTTCTGTCTTAATAGCATATGAGACTATATCTTCATACGTGGAGAAAGATTGTGTGTCTAATACTCGATGTAGAAATGGTTTTAACCTAGCAAGGAAATGATCAATATTACTCCTCGAGTTACGTATATAATCTATTGCATTCCCTACTATCCTTGTAAAGTCAGCCTCATACATTGCGACATTCTCATCCTCCTTTGGCTCAGAAAAAGAAATTGTCTTTCCATATCTTCTCGATGGTCATGAGGAAATTATTTTTCTAAGAAAATATCTTTAAAATACCTCAATTCCATACTTGAGACATCTTCATCTTACTTTGCCTTTTGAATCAATGACCACCATTGATTAGCATCTCCAGTGAGGTGGTAAACAGCAATGAAATATTTTTCTCTTTCGCTACTCCCCAAGGCGTGGAATATTTTCTCTAAGGAATTGATCTATTTCTCAGCTACTATTGGATTTTTACCCCCATTAAATGTTGGTGGTTGTTGCCTCATGAAGTGATCTAACATTGATCCTCCAGGCTGCGGATCAGGGAGCTCCATATGGGTAAGGTTATTATTCATAACCTGGTTGAGTTGTCCTAGTATAGTGATAAGATGATCAGTACCAGTTGTATCACCAGCTCTACTATAATTATATTGACCCAGAGGGAAATACCTACATAGAGTGCATAAATTGATACGGTTTCCATTATTTCCAATGGGAGCCATTTCTAAACAATTGAATAAACAATATATGTTTATGAATCGAAATACATAATTCCATTCTTGTAAAACACTTAACATAAATTTAATAGTTTATGGATATAATCCATAATCATAAAAAGGTTTTCATTGAGGAATTATATACTCATAAACCCTTCTTAATGGTTTGTAATGAAAATGAGAATTATCCTAAGAATATCCCCCAGGAGTGTTGTAACCAAGAGTGCAGCAAGGCCCGTTGTCGTGAACCAGTTCCCGTTCGAGTCTAGCTCAAAGCGGTGTTTTCAGGTGTTAACCCTAGGTACATCTGTGCTAGAGCCGCCTCCACCTGCTCGTATCCAGATAAAGATGTATTTCTTGGAAAACTCACAAAATCTATAAAATACCAAAATTCTAGGAAGTTATTTTATAATAATCCTCAAAGTCTATCTTAGGGCTATGTTCTTTAATCAGTGTTTATCTAAATCTAGCTTCCAAGGTTTATTACTAAACTTCCTCTGATACCAACTGTAATGCCCCGAGACCAGTTACCCAGGGTCGGTGCATTATTAAGTATCATTGTCATGATCCCATATGATCATGACACGAAATATTGATTAGTTTAGTAGCCTTGGAAACACTAGATACAATCATAAGTTTTACATTACATCATAAACGGAAAAACTACAACAACATCATCTTGTCTCCATAGACCACACTCAAATCCCCTCATACTATCCATGTAGATCATTTATAAAATACTTATTCACATCCAAAGAAAAGTAAATCATAGAAATGGGTGAGCTGAGATGCTCAGTAAGGATAAAAATATAGTGGAAACTTTCATAAATAAGAATAAACATTTAAGGCAATGTATTACTAAAATAGAAGCCTTTTAAACATGAGATTCATCATAATATGGAAAAGATAAAATGTAATAATACCATTTAGTTATCCACATTGATATTATATTAGTCGAATAATCACATGAAATATCAATAACCACTTTAATAAAAATGGAATGCATAATTCCAGACATTAATTTATATGTCAAGGCCTCGTGCCAGGACCAATGGGCTAACTGTAAACGAACCCAAACCTAGAGATCCTCTGTAACTGGACTCCATCCCAGAGAGCCTCTGTAACCGGAATCCAACCCGGAGAGCCTCTATAACTAGACTCCATCCTAGAGAGCCTCTATAACCAGATTCCATCCATGAGGGCCTGCTTTAACCGGACCCCAACCCTAAGGGCTTAATTTTACCGCTCCCCAACCCGGAACATACTAATCTAATACATTCATCATAAGAAAAGGATGAAATATAACATAAACATTCGTATTAAATCTAGAATATGAAATGTCAACAAATTGACCATAAACCATGAATTTTATAAAAATAGAACATCCACATTCAAACATATCTTAACTCATTCAATACTATATAGAAGATTTTATTATAATAAATCAACTTCAAATAAACTTACTATCAATCAAAGGATGTTGAAATAGATTAAATCAAAAATATTTGTGAGAAATATATCCTTTTTGATATAATTTAAGTCACATAATTATTAAATATTTTTTTTTAAAATACTCTTATAATCTTGTAGGGTAAGATTCAATGATGTTATAACGGCAGAAAATAGCTGCACACGTCGTATAAGTTAAAAAAAGACATTCTTACCTTAATTTTGTCGAAAAGGTTAAAAAGGAACTTGTTTGGAAAACGACGGAAAGATTAAATTATTAACATCATATAAAAATTAAAAAATGTTATAAATGAATTTAACCCATAGTCTATAAAATAGTATGAATGTTTTGAAATATATTTTTAAGAAACATGGATGTGGATGATAAAGAGGTCCCAATAGATAATTACATATAAACAACCTCAGATAATGAAGAGATTGTGAATTTAACCCTTAACTTGTACTTGTCCTTGGTCGAGGGTAGATTAACATCCTGTATAATAGTTAAATCATTATTATTAAATTATAGAAGAATCATATAAATAAATATGATAACATATATGATCTTTTAACATTGTTTTGTTAATAATATTTTAGTATTATCGTCGTTTCGGGTGTTAACTTACTCAATTTATTTTATATTTTACATAAGCTGTGTTTTTTATGGGTAGGTTGTATTTTATTCATAACCATAATTATATCAAGTCTTTAAAAATTATTTTTCACCATCAAATGAAAATTAGTCTCGAATGGATACGATTGAGAATGGATCTCATCGCGTTCATGGAGACGATATTCCGTACGTACGCACGAGTGATAATATCATTCTTTTGATATTAGAATAATATATATTTGGATGTTATATCATATACAAAGAATCATTATCATGTTTTATTTATTATTTACATCAATTAAACATCATTATCATACCCATAAAAATAATAATGTATTGAATAACAATTACACCACAACGTGGAGACGGTAAGTCGTACGTACGCACGTATGGTGACATGTCATTAAAAGGATGGATAGAATACTGAATATGATTGTAACATATTTATAATCACATCACAGTATATAGAAGATACTGGAGTTATTATTTTATAATGGAAATAACAAAGAAAGAAGAAGAGGACGAAGAAATGAATTTGAAAGATGGTGGTGAAAACATTACCTCTTCTTGGGGTTCTTCCTTTTGATTTGATCAAAAAGGATCCTTAGGATGAATTTATGATCAAAATATGACCTCATGGTTTTTGTGAGGGAAGTTGCGAGAGTATTTGGGCAGGGTTTGTCCAAGCCAAATGGCTTTGAAGGTGTGAATTAAAGAGAAGGGCCAATTCCCTTTTATAAGAGAGTTGAGGGGCACCTTAGGAAAAGCTAGAAATATTATTTTATAATAAATTAATATTTTGTTTATAATGGCTCAAAAGTGGATTATTTCGAGGATAATGTGGATATGGGTCTAAATACACTCAACCAACAGGTTTTAGATAGTTTAGGGTCATTATATTTACCTTATCTCTTCTATTTAACTCATATTTAATTAGTTTGACATTTTCCATGTCTCTTTGTATTTTTATATTATATGGTTAATAAACTAACAATAAACTTTCAAGAGAACACCAAGTGGTTCATTAATGATACAACTATCATTATATCAGTATCTTGTCTAAAGAATATATTTTAATGAATAGAATATCATTTAATAATACAAAATGTTCTTTAAAAACACTTTTATGTCAATTTTGACACTATTAGGTATTTTGATTTTTGTGAAAATCACAACAGAATGATTACTTAGAATAAAGTTAATTAAATCAATCCTAACATGTCATATTAACCAAAAAAATTATTTTAATTCTTCAAAAGCCTATAATTATATTTATTTGGGTATTTATAATGTCAATTATTTTAATATTTTATTAATAAGGGAATTACTGCATCACTATTGTGTCATAAATAAATTAAATTATTTAATGTCTAAAAATTATAAATAAAATATAATTATGTTTTAAATATTTTAAAATTTCTAATGAATATTTATAATCGAATTTGTCTTATATATAACCCTATATTAAAAATGATTTAGTTATTAAACTTCGATTTTAACTCTTTTAACTCTTCTTTGAATTAAATAATAATAAATGTCATAATCTAATCCAAGTGGACCAAAGAGGTTCATATATTTTTCCTAAAGTTATTTTTGGTCGAGTTATACATATCCAATAGAATTAGGACATGTTTCAGGTTAAAAATAATATCATTTTTACCTTTAATTACCCTATTAACATTTAACTGTGGTAAATAAAAGTAAAAAGTTACTATTCACCGAAAAATATTTTCATCTCTTTGAAACAGATTTTACAAACTAATATCAACCATGTATCTCAGATTTTTGAAATTCCACTAACAGAAGCGGTAAAATTATGTTTTGTGAAAATTTGCAAAATCTCCCAGGAGGTGGGTAAAAGTCGGTGAAAAGTCAATAAAATTTTTATATATCTAAAATTAATATAAATTGACTCAAATGAATTACATTGAACTTATATAGGTATTATGTATATATTATTACCTAAAATAAATTTAAATAAAATAAATAATTATTTAAACAAAAATTATCTTTTAACTAATAACTCAGTGATTTTCATTTTTCATCAAAAATTGAAAGTTTTCAGAAAAATATCGAAAATTCACCCTAGGATAATTTCGATATTCCGAATCCAAAAATGAAGTCCATATTGAAAACTAAAAATTATAAAATTTCAAAAAGTAGGTATTACTATTCATAACAGCTAGTTTGATTGGTCGCATTGTGTTAGGATCTCGAAGTTGCGTACAATGCAAGCTATTACATTATTCAAAGGGAAATATATCGTGAAAGCTTGGGGTGTTACAGTTTATATAATTAATTAGGTTTTATATTCTAATAATGTTAATGGTGAATGTATTATTGAATATTTACACTTATCCCTCTTGGTTATGATATCATAATTGATTCCTTGTTTGGTTGATGATGGTGGGACACCCACCACTACCATTGGAGGGATGTTTCTATTCATTTTCCAGAATAATATCTTTTGGGTTATTTTTTTATGAATAAAAATACATACAATATTTTAATTAATGTAAATTAAAGTGTTTTTATATTAAATATCCAATATACTAGAGGTAAGTTGTTTGGGGTTACAGATGGGCTCCTAATGAATTTGTGTTCAAGTACAGGGGAAACACAATTCATCCTATTATGGTGAGGTATGGTGGTATTATTGATCATGATAGTTCCAACATAGATGAATCCAAATTCGGTGATATATACTAGAAAGGAAACTTTATGAATTATCCCATCTACCAAGTCAAAGGAATTTTTGGGGAGTTGTCAAATCTATTAGTAAACACTCTGAAATGTAAAATTTTGTCTATGCGGAATCATGTATTCTGTTTTAAACTTTTCTATTATTAAAGATCTATGTTTACTGTTCATATTTATTTAGAAATAGATTAAATTTTCTGTAGAATTTATAGGGGAAATGTTTAAATAAAATATCACTTCCAATCAAATGAATTAGATTCTTATGCCAATGAGAAGCTTTATTCTTTAAAACATTCTTTTATTGAAGTTGACTATAGTAGATAAAAGTTATTATACCCAATTATTGTGGATGTAGTATATTTCCACTAATTTATAAATCACATTCACTAAAACTCTTATTCTTTGGGATAAGACATATCATATTTCATCAACTTTAAACCCAGATATTTCAATTTTTCAACATTATTCTATTTATATTGAAAACAAATGAAGAGGGATTAGGGGTGTTGAAAACAAATAAAAAAGACCGTATTTATATGAAAACATAGTTAAATGTCATTAGAATCTTCTTCTATTTACAAAAACCATCCATCCATCAATATAAAATCAATTTTTTTTGGTGTGATTGATATTTCCATTTCTCCTTCATAATATTATTAAAGGGAATCAAAACTAAGAAAACCAATTTATATTTAATGAAAATATTATGAAATGTAGGAATAAAACATATACCTATATGATGTGAAATGTGGTCATAATTAATGAAATTTAAGTTTTACTAAATTTAAATGTGTTTAAAAATACCCTTAGAGGCTCATACATAGGAAAAACTACATAATTTTGTTAATTCATTTGAATATGTCCATTGATTTATTTTTTACATATATGAATATAATTCAAATAAATATTACTTGAGGTTTGTTTGAAATGATAAAAAGATTATTTTTAATGACATAAAAGATAAGGAATGAACATAAAAGTGTGAACATAAGAAAAAATACTCATATGGTAGTTATATTATGGGAAATTGACCATCATATAATTTTTTTCATGTTAAAATAAACACCACATCATTCCAATATGTGGTTTTACCGAGATGAATAGAATCATGTTTTAACATATTAGAATGTTAAAAAACATGCTTCATTGGGGTAATAAATAGAAAATGTCCACAGATTTTCATAATATCATATGACATTGGTGCTAATTGATTTTTTATGTGATTGAACAGACCCCACATTAGTCCAATAATTTCATTAAAAATGATCAAAAAAATTGATTTACTATAATTAATTGGTGTTAAAAACATGCATCATAGAGTCAAGATATAGAAAACTATATCATATTTTAAGATCTGTACACATCAGATTGATGGGTCTTATATTTCAACATGTCAACCATTTTTTAGAAATCAATGTCCAGTTATTTCATTATTTTCCATGATATCTTTTTTATTTTATCATATTTTTCAATTTTATTTAGTTTGTAATAAATCTGTATGACATCTAAATTTATCTATTTTGCTTCATATTTTAGATTATGCTAATATACATAATTTTATAGATTTTGTTTTCTAATTCGGGATTCAACTTCTATATTTACTTCTTATAATACTATTACTTATTCCACAACATCTAATTTCACTTAATTTAAAAATCGATATTCAAGATTATACTTATACTTCATATTTAACTAATTATTCTTTATTCATACCAACATTAGATTCATATAAAAAATTTCAATTCTAATATATTATTCTTTTTTTATTATGAATTTTTGTTTATATTTTTTTTTTAAATTTTTACTTTATTTCTTACATTATTTATAATTCATATTATATTTTTTATTCCACATATTTTAAATAAAATATTTGTTTTCTTACACATGAATCTACTTATATTTTTGGATTTTTACTTTGAGCCTCAAATATTTTTATTCTAATTTTACTTCTTTGTATTTGCCTAATGTTTATAAATGTGATTAAATTATCACTTTTTTTATATTATTATATCATTTGTGTCTCCTTTTTATTTTATTACTTTTTTTTGAATTATTCTCTAAGGATGTGGTTATACTTTTTGGTTCATTATTCATCTCTAGTTATGCATAAAATTAATTTTTTTTCATTTAATTATTCCAGCTTCTACCTTTAACTTTTTCATTTTCATTTAATTTATCTTCATCTTTTTATTTTGATTTACTTATTCTTATTTTTAACCTAATTTTATATTTTTATATATTTTATTTTATCTTTTACTTTTTAATCATTTATAAACATCATTTACTCCTACTTATGATTATACTTTTGTCTTCTAACATCTCTCTAGTAGATTAACTTCTTACCCTGGTTATTTATTTTCCCTTTATCATTATTCTTCCAATTGTTATCACCTTTTATTTGTTCTTGTACTCTTAATTTCATCCATTTTTTCTGTATTTTCTTTTTATTGATATTTCCAACTGTTACATTTTCTCTTCACTTATAATATTCTTTTCTTGTTCTCCTTCCAACTTTTGGAATTTTTATTCTACTTCACCTTCTTCTTCCCAAATTAGTGTTATACCCATAATTGGATTTGAATTGTTCCTTATCCTTCTACTTTTTATTTTTTATTTACACTTTAATTCTAGTACCTCATTTAAATTTCCATTAATTCCCCCTTATACATAACCCTTTTTATAAATAAAAATAATCTTCTACTTCTTATCATGTATTATGAGTTATTCATTAATGAATAATATTTAGTATTATTTTATAATCAACCATTTTTTTAACATTTATTTTTTGTTTAACCATTGATTTTCAAGGAATATACTACCTTCTATCACATAAAGTTTTATATATTTTGGTTGTATCTTCAAATTATTCTTCCAAATTTACCCAAACTTTCATATTCAATCATCATATTCATGTTTCATGTTTTAGATCTATCTTTTTTAGTGATTTCACATTCAATTTATAATATCATTGTATTTAGTTTCACTTTTTCTTCAATTTTTTATGCTTATATTATTTATTTTCTTTTACCTTTTTGAATATATATTTGGATTTAATATTTTTATTATGTTATTGGATCAAATTTTTTTTAATGTTTCTTTGTCTAAATCGACATCCCCTTCCCCATCCACTTATTCTAATATTTTCATACTTATTCTTATCCTTCCCTTACATTATCTTTGGCAATTAAATTTTCATCTTATTCAACTTATTCTTTTGCATATATATATATGATTTTTGAATATTTTTTCATACTCTTAATTATTTCTTTTAATTTATTCTTTCTGAAACTTAACATTTCTACCATCCACCATATTTTAAACTAACACTATCTCAATTTCTATTTCAAATTTGATGTCTTGTGGTTTATTTTTTTCATATACATTTTATTCTATTAATCATATATATATTGATATAAAACTGATTATTCTAGGAGAAGTTTGGTTTTATGTGATTTTATTTTATTTATTCAAATCCGAAATAATAATATTATAAAAATTAATTAATTTAAATAGTTTCCATTATAATGATGAATATATTTTGAAAGTAAAATGAAAACTCATTTGAACTTAGATATCATATTTGAAAATCATCAATGTTTTATATATTAGAGTAATGTGTTTTTATGGAAATATGTTTGGAAATTTATTATTCAGAACATTAGGATACCCTTGCAGGTGAGGTGGTTCCAAGAGTAATGTATCGAGTAAGGTTGGATCATCTATGATGTGGTTACTAAAACTCTTACTTTTCTTATTCCTCATGCATTTTAATATTTGATTTGGGATTATAATCTGAAGTTTATTTTTTAATTTAAATTTCTTTAAGTATATCGTACATAAAATTTTATTTAATAATGTTGAAGGAGAATGTATTTTTGAAGCATTACACTACCACCTCGCTGGTATGATGACATTATCCATTATTGGTTGTGGTTGCCATGGAGGGATGACCCCGACCACAAATACAATGATTTTTATATTAATTTTCTAAAATGGTATCTTCCATATACTTTTTTGACGAATAAAAATAAATTTATATTATAGTTTTTTGAAAAATGAAGTGTGTTTTTATGTTTAATTTCAAATATCCTATAGGATATTTGGTTGGAATTCCAAATGGGTTTCCAGTGAACTCAGGTTCATCTACTGAGGGAAACATATTTCATTATACCAATGGGAGGGCCAATAGGGCCTTATTATCCATATAAGAACCATGTAAATAAATCCATAGTCGGTGATCTATATTGTCTATCCCAACTGGGGGATTTTTAAAAAATATCCAATACAATGAATCTTTGGGGGATGGATTAAATTCATTGATCCTATCAATGAAATGAAATATTGTGTATGTGTAGACAGTTTTCTTTCAACATCGACTTTTATATTCTTATAGATTTGAGTTTATTAGTAATGTTTATTTAGATATAGATTTCAAATATTTTAGAATAGATAGGAAAATTATAACTAGGACTTATCACTTATATGGAGATGATTTATATTCTTATTCCAAAAAGAATCATCATTCTTTAAAACATTCAACTACCAAAGAAAATTTTTATTGTTATAAGTTTTTACAAACTATTGTTGTTGTCAAACAAAAAATCCTTGATTTTGAAATAAGTTTAACTGAAATACTAATTTTTTATTTTTATATTATTTCCATTTTATCATCTATATATATGTATGTTATTCTTTTTTATCCTTATTCATCATACATTGAAAATATTTTGAGGGGGGGGTAAAAATCAAGAAAATGACCTCTTATTTACCTAAAAAACATATGACAATTATTTTAGAGTCGTTACAGACATTTATAGACCAACCATTGTAAATATAAAAATTGAATTACTATTTATGATAAAAAGTGTGGTTTTTATTCCATATTCTTATTAAATTAGATAAAAAATTATCAAATGAGTTTCAATTACAATGAATGTTTATAACATGTTTGAATAGATTGAATTCCAATATAATATGTGGTGTGGTATTAATGACCAAATATAATGTTTTATTATATCTAAAATGATTTAATAACTCTTTTATGAAGGTCATAAAATAGAAAAAAACATCAATTTTTCATTAAATTGAAGAAAAACAACGGTCATTAGAGTTTTTACAATTAGGAATAGATCACATGTCAATCTTCTATGTGGTTTGATAAAAATGACCAAAAGTGATTTTTTTATTTAAAATTAGAAATGCATTCATCACTGTAAGAAAAACAAGAAAAATAACTATGATTTTATTTAGATAATATTGAAAAGAATTTTATTTAAATTTTGACATGTTTCAACCAAAAACATATAAAACTGAAAAATTATTTCACGAAACGGACAAAAGTGTGTTTTGATTTTTTTAATAGTCATAAATTGTGCATGGAATTGTTAATAAATATAAGAAAATCATAATTATCCAAATATCATTGGAAATTTAGAATTGATTAATTTTTGACATGTTTTAATAGATATAACATCAATCCAACATACAGTGTGGCTGGAATGCTTGAAAATAGTAACAATATTTAAATACTTTCATTAAAGAGTCAGTACCTAACCAATGACTTCATATTTAGATCTCTACACACATTAGATTAACAAAATTTCTATTCCTATATGCATAAAATATTCTTCAATAATCATTGGAATATTATTTCATGATTACACGATATCATTTTCCAGTTTTTTATTCTTTGTAATTTTTTTCAATTTCTAGGAACTTCTTATTAATTATGTTTTTTGTTATTTTTTTTGACTTATTACTTTCACTAATATCCTCAATTTTATAGCCTATGTTTCTATTTTTAGTTTAAAATTATATATTTTCTTTTTCATATACAATTACTTCTTCCCTAACAATGAATTTCCCTTCTTATATGACTCTAATTTCAAGCTTATACTTATTATTCATATTCAACTACCGCTTCACCCTTCTTTTTTTTTTTCATATTCTGCTACTTGTTTTGGATTATTACAATTTATTATTTTGTATTTTTTATATTGGTTTTTTATTTCATTTTTATTTATTTTTCCAATTTTTATTCATTATTTATAATTAATCTTATTGTTTTTATTCAACATTGTTTTTTCTACTATTTATTCTCTAACTTGTGCGTCTACTTTCATTTCTAGATTCAAACATTGAGCTTCCAGATTTTTTATTTTTATTTTTTATTTTGATTTGAGTTATTTTTATTCTTGAGTTTATGTAATTAGATAGCCTTTTTTCTTTTAAATTTTCATTAACTTATTAGTTGTATTTCTATTTTTTATTAATTATTATCTTAGCTTCTGCCTCTGCTCGTTGGATCAAATTTCACTTCAAGTTATTCTTCTGTCTAATGTTTTTTAATCTAATTTTTCCCAATTCATCCTTTTATATTGTATTTTTAACAAATTTCTATTCTTTTGTTTTCATTACTTTTTCACTGTGTCTTCTAATTCTTATCAATTTTGGATTTTCACTTCTAGAATAACCTTTTCTTTTAGTTCTAGTTTTGTTTAATTTTCTTCAAATTATGTTTCAAATTTTGGTTTTATTTTTATATGGGATTCATTATTATTCCTCAAATTCATTTTCATCATATTTTCGTTTTTATTTCGCATTCAAGTCTTTTATAATTTACATTTACTTATAATTCTAATTTTGATTTTGTTTTATGTGTTCTCTATTCTATATTGACTTCTAGCTAGGTTTCGTCATTTTTTACTTTAGGATTCTTCTACATAACGTCTTTAACTATTCCATATTATTAGACATATTTTTTATTCCATTTAAATAATTCATTTCATTTTTATTTTTATATCCTTAGAATACATTTTATATTCTATATCTAATCCACATTTCAGCATCTACTTTTGGATTTTAGATTTTCAATTATCCTTTACATTTTATATCGATTATTAGAACTACATTATCAATTGGTTTTGACTTATGCATTATCATTCTGCTTTTGTATTATGATTATTTTATTTGAAAATGTATTCTAATTATACATATTGTTTTACTTTCTGTACTTAAATTTATTTTTATACTTTTATCATTTATTTTTACTTATGCATCTATGTCTACTTTTGATTTTTATTTTATAATATACCATCTAATTATTTTACATTTTTTGTCTTTTCAAAAAATATCAATCTCTCTATTGCCTTGTAGGTTATTGTTATTTTTTTATAGATTATGGATTATGATTTATCTTTATGTTCCACTTTTTCCCCTATTTTAAATTCGATCATCATTTTCAGATTTCACATTTTAGCTTCATCTCTAGTTAGAGATTTGACTTTTGATTTATGACATATATGTTTATAGTATCACTACTGCTTCAAATTATTATAGTTTTATTGTTTTTACTTATAATTTACTTTGATTATGAACATGTCTTTTTACTTATCTTATATTCTTGCTTCATCTTTTTCTACTGTATAAATATTGTCTCTAAATTCCCATTTTATTTCCACTTATTCTTTCAATTTTTTATTAATTATTTTATTATGTATCCTACTATATCCTTTAAAACTATATTTTATACATTTTGTCTTATAATTATTCATATATATATGCTTCTTCGATTTTTGTTTCGAACTATTATTTATTTCTTCTATTTATTTTCTTCAAATTTTTTTATTTCAATCATTTAATGTATTTTATACTAACTCTATCTCTATATCCATTTCTACTTTCATGAATTATTTTTTTTATTACTTAATTTTTTATTTTTTTATACAACACATTTTTATTGTGATAACTAAGATCTTGATTTATAAATTTTCATCCAAAGAAAATAGTGTGTTTCAAGGATATTGGTTTTTAATTTAAATTTATGTTATATAAATCAATAAAATTATTTTATTTCAATTATTAACATTTTAATTTAGAAAATATTTTGAAATAAAAATGAAAATATCTTGAAAATTGGTTATCATAATTAAAAATAATTAGTTTATTATTGTCTTGAGTATTATGGTTTTTGGGAAATAAATTTATATCTTTTTGGTTCATACCATAAAGTGACCCTTACATGGGGAGTTGGTTCCTGGATCACTATAGCAAGAAAAGATAAATAATATAACATATGATTATTATAACATTTAATTTATATTTTTATCCTGTATTTGAATATTTTATTTGAGTTCAAAATAAAAATTTTAATTTGGTTAATAATTTTATTTTATTTTAATTTATGATATCTAAAATTAAATTTATTAAATTAAAAAGGGGATGGAGTATCAATTTGTTAGTATTCCCCTATCAGTTTTGGTTACATGGCTATTTTCAATTACACTGATGATGTAGGGTCGAATATCACAATCATTGGAGGGTGGTTACTATTAGTTTTCTCAATTTATATCTCCTGGATCCTTATTTTTATGAATTATAATACACATTATATTATAGTTAGGTAAGATTAGAGTATGTTTTGATGTCTTTATAGAATCCTATCATGCGAAATAATATTTTCTATTTTTATTGATCTGATATTTTTCTTATAATTTATTCAGATGTAGATTTTATATGTTGTAAAATTAATATGAAAAGTACATCAAGAACATACCATTATAAGGTGATGTTTTAGTTTCATGTTCTAGGAAGAAGCATCATAGTGTAAATAATTCGATTGATAAAGCTAAATATTTTATTCGTTCGATGTTATTATTCTAAATATTTTTGGATTTAGAATAGAATCACTAATTTTAGAATCTGTGTTACTCATACTATGATTCATTATGAAAACACCAGAGTCATTTCTTCAACATTAAATGGAAAATGTCCACATTTATGTCTTTATTCTATTTATATAGAAAAACTACTTGAAATAGTGGTAATAACTTTTTATATGGAATTTTGTTTACTCTTTATCAAAGTAAAAAATATATTTTGGAATATCATACATTGAAATTTAAAGACATATCTAACACATCATCTAGAACCACACCATTTGAAATCATATTTCTATAAGTGCACACAGGAAGATATATTTTGGAATATACTTTAATTCCTAAATTTTTTTCTTATTGAATCACTCAAGACGATCAATTAAATATATATTAATTTTTTCATATGAATTGTAGTTTGATACAATATTTGGTTAGCTCAAATCAACAAAAGGTGTATTTTTTAAAATTTTTAATATCATTATAAATGTTGTTCAAATGAACCTAAAATATGTAGAGAATGATCACTGTTTAATTAATAATATGTAAAAATATATCACATAATGATATAACAATCTCTATGTCCATATTTATAGATACAAAAGATAAGATATATTTAAACATAATTAAAGTCAACCCATAAAGAGCCAAAATATTTCTATGAAACATAGATTTTAATAAAACCATAGTAAAATGTCCAGACACAAATTTTTTCATGTAGGTACAAACAACAAATGAATCCGATATAATTTTTCTCATAATGACTAAAATTATATTTTCAATAATTTTATTGTGAATAAAAAAATGAAAGGGTTAAATACTAGTAGATTGATTTTGATTGTTGTGAAATCATAGAAATGATAATTGATTAATTTTTTTTAATTATGAATTCACCACATGTCAGTATGATCATGATTTTATCACAATGATTGGAGAATACATTTTATTATATTTATCATAAAAAACGTGTCAAAGTGTAAAAACCTATAAAATAACTCAGATTATATTGAAATAATTAGGCCAAATATGGATTATTTGTTGACAAGTACAAGTACACCATACATTAATCCGATGTGTGGTGTGATCCGAATGTCTATAAAAGGAACATTATTGTATTTAAAAGTCATTAAAAACATTAATCAAATTGTAAAAACCTAAAAATTGACATAAAATTTTTATGAAATCATTGTGTGAGGATATTTTATTAACAATGTGGACATTATTAATATAAAACATGTAAATCTGATGTGCAATGTGGTCGAAATGTTGAAAAATGATGATTTTATATATTATAAAATTATGAAAAACATGAATCAAAGTGGAAAAAAACAGAATATGCTGATATTGTCATGAAATCATAGGAAAAATTGTCCCATTTAACTTTTTAGATCTATTAGTTGACCAAATTTTCATTCAATATGCATTTTTCATAGAATGATCAAAATAGTGTTTTTTTAATTTAAAACTAAAAAACTTGCACCAAAAGTACAATTATAAAAAATGACCAAATTTTTTTATGAAAACATAGGAAAACTATTTTTATTATGTTTTGACCTATAAGGATAAATTTAATATCAATCTGATGTATGATGTGGTTGGAATGATTGAAAACAGTTATATTAGGTTTTAATGTATCTAAAGATGAACATCAAAGTGTCAAAACCAACAAATGACCTCCAACATTCATAAACCCATTGGAAAAAATTAAAATTAATTTATGATATGTATAAATATATTAAAAATTAATTTGTTTTGTATTGTTTTCCGAATGGACGGAAGGGACATTTTTTTTGATTTTAAAGTTATAAAATTCTAACATCGACGGATTATAACCTATGAAAAGTCCTCATATTATTGTTAAAAAATAAGAAAACTAAATTTTCATAATTTTTTGGAAGTAGGAATATAATCCACATCAATCTGACTTTTTGTTTCCTTAAAAATACAAATAAACATATTTATTGATTTCAAAGTAACAAAACATGCACCAAAGGGAAAAGAATAGAAAACGACTTCTGATTATAATTAAATTCTATAAAAACAACCATCATTTATTTTATGACATATATGAAGTAATAATAGGTATATCTTACTTATATATTATTAAAAATGAAAAAAATTCAACTTTTATTCATTTAAATGTAAAAAATAAATTAAGGATAAAAAACAAAAAAATATTCCACAAATTTTAATAAAATTATTAGAAAACTACCATCGTTTATTTTTTTAGATTTTAGAATAGACCCCACATAAACCTAACATTTGGTAGTTTATAAATGTATAAAATAATGTTTTTATTATTTTTAATGTAAAAAAAATACATCAAATGATTAAAACATAGAAAATAGCCTATAATTTTCATGAAATTCCAAGACCTAAACCCTCAACTAATTTTTAAGATTTATGAATAGACTCTTCACCAATCCAATATACAGTGCGGTAAGAATTAAATATAAAATATTATTATTATACATAAAATAATATAAATTAAAGCATAAAACTTTCAATACTTAATGAATAAACATATATTTTTAGCTCACTGCATGTTAGATTGATTGGTCTTCTATTTATACATTATTGAAATTACTGTAAAATGATTTGATGAAAATCCTAGATGATATGATTTGTTTTTACATTTATTATTTTTCTTTTATTTCAATTAACTTATTATGAATTATACTTTTACATATTTTACTTCATCATAGGCCTCAAATTAATTTTCTCATCTTTATGGATTATGTTTGTAATTTTAGCCTAAACTGCTATATTTTCTTTTGCATTCACAATTACTTTCCCACCAACACTGACATTCAGTTATTGTATAACTATAGTTTATAGTTTATACTTCATATTCTACCCCTACTACTATATTTTTTCATTATTTTGATCCAACTAATACATTAGGCATTTAACCATTCCTCATTTTAATTTTTTATTTTTTTCATTTTTATTTCTTTGTAATTTATTCCTTATTTTTTAAATTATTCTTTTGTTTTTTTTTCACTTATTTTCTGTCAACTATTTTTCCCATTACTTATGCATCTAATTCCATTAATATATTAATAATTGGATAATATGGATTTTTTTATTTTTATTTTACATATTTGTATTTATCGTGTCTTTATACTGGATTTTATGCCATTACTTATATTTTTTTTAAATTTTTTCCAATTATATTTTTTTGAAATCTTATAAATTATTCGTGTTAATTATTACACTACTCATTGGTATAGAAATAAAATATATTTATTTTGTTTTTAAATGTTTTTTAAATTGATTCTTCCAAATTCTACTTTTATATTTTGAATTTTCATGCATTTTTCTCCTTCTACTTTTAATTTTTACATCTTCCTTATTATTTAACTTTTAATTTATTTCTTTTGACTTCTAGTCTATGCTTTTTCTTCAAGTTTTGTTTTATTTTAATTTAAATTATTTTGAAAATTTTATTTTTATTTTTATATTGGATTGTTTTAATTTCTTCTTATAACTTTTATACTAGTTTTTTTATATAGAGTCTTACTTATTTTCCATTATTTTTACCTATCATTAATCTTCTATCTTTTGTTTTTACCATTATAAACTATGCCTCCACTTATAATTTTTTTTATTATTATTTCCTCCAGAATTATCCTACCCAATTTATTTAAATTTTCATTTTTTTCAGTTATATATTATTTATTTTTCTTATATTATTTATTTTTATTGTCGTATCCTAGTAATGTATTTTTTTTTATTTTTCTCAAATATTATTTTGATCATATGTTTCTAAATTTTGGTTTTTTAGATTATTTTAACCATCTATTTCAACCATTGTCACTATATCCACAATTGGTTTTGGGTTATTTTTCATTTTAATTATAGATTATGTTTTTATTTGATATTTTATTTTATTTCACCATTTACTTTTAAACCATATTCTTCTTCTAATTTTTTACAGAAAAAATATTCTTCTACGTTTGATAATGTATTAAGAATTATTATTTTATTTACAATTCAAATTTTTTTACATTTTTTTCAATCTCAATAATACCATTCTAAAATATCCTTATTTTTGTATCTTATAGATTCCACTATATATTTTTCATCAAATTTTTCACCCACTTTAACATTCGGTCATCACTTTTATATTTCATATTTTAGATTCAACTTTGGTTGTTTCATTGAATTTTGATTTATTATATATATGTTTTGAGTTTAAATTTTTCATCAACTTTTTCGAGTGTCATTGTTTTTTCTTATACATATTTTTTGAAAATTATTATGGATTTAATTTTTTCTTCTTTTCATTCTTCATATTTTGATAAATATTTATTCCCTATTTCGACTTTACCATCGACTTTACTTATTACAAAAATTTCTTACATCGTCATCTCTTACTCATACTCGAACTTGGGAAAATTTATTTTCCCCTTTTTCATCTTATTCTTCATTAGGTTTATAATCCTTTTCAATTTTTATTTTAAATACTTATTTATTTATTCGACTATTTTCCTTTTGTCTTTTATCAATTTCATCATCTACAATATTTTATAATAAAGTTATCTATACATCCATTTCAATTTTTATGCCTTGAGATTTATATTGCTTTTATTTTCATCTGTTTATTTATTACATCTGCATTTTATTCTTATTAGAATTAAAGAACTGATATATAAATGATCATCCTGAAAGGGGAATGTTTTGGGTGATTATGTATTATTTATTTAAAAAATAGCTATAATTTTTTTAATAATTATCATTATAATGTAAAATTTATTATAAAATAAAAATAAAAATATCATGAAAATGAGATATAATATTTGAAAATCTTTATTGACTAATTTCATACAATGATGTTTTTTTAATTGAATCATTTTACGAATTTTTATTTTCAACCCATTAATAGATACTTTGAAGGGAAGGTGGTCCCATAAGTACTATAATGAGGAAAAACTAATCATCTATGATATAATTACTAAACCTATTAATTTATATATATATCATGCATATTAATATTTGTAATGAGATCATAATATAAGGTTTAATTAGGATTATAGTTTACTTTTAGAATAATATGTATTATTTATAATTAAAATTAATAAAGTTGAATAAGGATGGATTTTCAAAGTATTACACTGCCTCCTCTCACCTATGATGAAAGGAGAGATTCATGTTTTTGAAGATAATGGTTGGACACCCACAACTTCCATTGGAGAGAATTTTCTATTAAATTTATCATAATTATATCTTTCAAATCCTTGGTTTGATGAATCATAATACACATTATATTTTAGTCAGATTTATATGAAGTGTGTTTGAATTTTATTTCCCAATATACTTTAGGTGAGTTGGTGGGGGATACATATGCAATCTAAGTGAACTTGATTTTTAGGAATTGTCGAAACTCAATTATACCTATTATGAAGTGGGACTATTGGTCTACATATCCTAATTGGACCCTTATAAATGATTCTATTTTTTGTGATCTATATTTCTTGGTCAACACTGAAATTATCGCGCTACCATGTCAGAGGCATCTTGGCGGATGGGTGGAATATATTGGCCGTCTCCATAGAATATTAAATTATACATTTTTCTAATCCTATCATCATATATAGAAATTTTTATTATTTTTGATATAATTATATTAAAAAAATATTTATTATAATATTTCATATATTTTATAATTCATATGAAAGGTAATTCTATAAATTCACACTTTATAGGACAAGATTTAGTTTCTTTGACCATTAAGATGCATTATTCTATAAAACAATCCACTACTGTAGTGTATTGATATATTATGGAGTTATTACAACCAATTGTGATGTATACATCCTAAACACACTGATTTTGAATTTATTTTCACTCAAACTCTGATTCATTAGGTTAGCACTAAATGAATTTCTTCAAATTTAAAAGTGATTCAAAAAAATATAATGTTATTAGTACATTTAAAATCTATTTTAAATGTGGTTAATACCACTAAAAATATTATTGGATGGCTGTGAAAACATTGGAATGATATTCATGTCATTTATGGTATTTACAAACCTACCAAATGTAAATCCAACAACAAGATTAAATATTAATATATAATGTTCCATTTGGAATTCCTAATTGTATTAGTAGAAGTCAAAAATAAGGAAATTGTTTTAGATATCTAGGAAATTTTTTGAAACTTATAAATATAATTCATATCTCTTTGATGTGTACTGGGGTTATAATAATAGAACACACCTTTTAAAAGACATTAAAAACATTCGTCTGAGAGTCATAACCTAGAAAATGACATTGATTTTTATTAAATATAATAAAAATGCATGTCATTTAATTTTAACTATATTGGAATAGATCACTGGTCAATCCAACATGTGGTTTGTTTGAAATGACCAAAATTGTGTTTTTGTTGATTTAAACATCAAAAAACATTCCCTAAAGATTATAACCTAAAAAAATATCTTTGATTTTAGTTAAGTCATATGAAAAATAAAATAGTTAATGTTTTGACATGTTATAGTGGACCCCACATTAATCTAACAGATGGTTTTCCCAAAATGAATAAATTTGTATTTTTAGTTAAATAAATGTAAAAAAACGTGTGTTAATGGTTTAAAACATAAAAACCAATCATGAATTGTCACAAAAACATAAAATGTCAATAAATGATTATTTTTCACATTTATGAAAAGTCCTCACATTAATCCAACATTCGTTGTGGTAGATATGATTGAAAAATATATTTTTCAATACATAAAGTCTTATAAAACATGCTTAAATGAATTAAGACCTAACAAATGACCTCAACTTCTGATATCATTGAATTTTAGATTGAATGTTCATATATTCCTTCATATTAAAAACTATAAAAAAATCGAATCCTATTTATTTAATGATAATCATATAACATTTTATAGGTTTTTACCCCTTTCATTTTCATGTATTTTAATGTACCACTTTTTCACCTTCTACCATTCTCATGTTTAAATATTACTTTTAATGCTTTGGATTCAACTTTTATAGTTTCTTTTATTTCCACAGTCTCTTTTTCCAAATTATTTACTTTCAATTTTTTTATTATTTTCTTATAACATCATTTTCTACTCTAGGATCAGTTACTACTTATGGCCTCTTTTATTTATTAGATTATACTACTAATTTGGATCATAACATTATCTTATTCATATTTTTGTATTTAATTTCTTTTAATTTTTCATTTGCATTTAATTTTCTATTTTCAATTCTCATGTTTTTTATTTTTTTTCCTGATATTTTTTCTCTTATATATATATATATCTCTTCCTCCATCTCAAAATTCTGAATTCATTCTTTTGGGTCATTGTTTTTACTTTTTCTTCCTTTTTTCTCATGTTTATAATTAACTTAATGTTATTATATATATTTTTTATTCTAACATTTCATTCTACTATTAATTATATTTATATATTTAGTAATTCTTATCCTATCATGTTTTTCTTCTTTTTGGTTTAGCTTTCAGTTCTTGTTATTATTTAATTTAATGTTTTCCAAATAATTGTGTAAGCTTCCACATTTTATTTTTGATTTTCTATTCATTTTCGCATATATTTTTTCACTTATTGATTTATTTTCATCTTGATTTTTGATTATTAAATTTATAATGTTCTTTTAATTTTAGTTTATTTCTAATGTTTTTAATTTTTTTATTATCTTATTTTTTTATTGGATTATTTTTATTATTTTTACTTATACTTTTTGTTATGTTTTTTATTTTTCATTCACATATTATAACTTCTTTATTTACTAATACATCTTATTTTGATACTGTCTTTAGTATTCCATATTTAATATTAACATTTAACTATAGTTTTTTAAATTTTATATAGAATTATTCTACCAAATGTCTTTAACTTTTACTTATTTTTTAAATATATTTTTCCCTTTTTTAAAAGTAATTTATTTTTATTTTGATATACAACCAATACATTTTTTTCAGGTACTTCCATTCTGATTTTGAGCTTATCATTCTTACTTTTGAATTTTAGAATCCATTTCACCTTATATTTTTAATTTTAGTTGTATATATACATTTTTTTGATTTATTTCTTATAATTCTACTTATAGAATGTCATTTTTTGATTTGAACATTGATTCCAGTTATCCTTTTACTTTTATAATCAAATTCTTATTATGATTTTGATTTTGTTTTCACTTCAAAGACGTATTATTCTATTAATAATGTATTATAACTTATGAATTTATGTTACTTCTTATTTTCCTTTAAAATTATTTCATATACGTTAATTTTTACATTGATTTTTGTGTATTTTATTCTATTTTTAATTTATGTACTACATTACAACACAAATTTACTTTTTCTTGATTTCATATTCTACTATATCTTCTCTTCCACATTTTCCCCCACATTCAATTTGATCATCACATTCAAATTTAACATTTTATCTTAATATCCATTTAGTGATTTGATTTTTTATGTAATTATATCGATGTTCTTTATTTCATATTTGATTCATCTTTTTATAGTGTTGTTTTTATTCTTCTACCTTTTCTGAATATGTTTGTGGATTTTATTTTGGCTTATGTTCTTGCATCATTTTTATTAATGTTTATGTGTCTACTTAGACTTCCCATGTAACTTACATGTTTTCATTGAATATTTTTTTACTACTTATTCTATAATTCCTTCTGTAGGTTTGAAAACTTCATTTTCATCTGCTAAATAATTTTCTTCTCCATAGGTACATGATTTTCTATTCATCATTTAAAACTATTCTTCATTTATTATAATTTTCATTTTATAACTCTTATCATATTACTCATCTATATTATTTTCAACTAAAAAATCTCTATGTACATTTCCATTTTCATAACTTGTCTATTATATTACTTTTTAATTAATTATTAATTTTTTCTTTATCTTTTAGATGTTTTGATCACTAATGTGCTGATAAATAAATAGTAACCATGGTAGAATAGTGTTTTTAAGTGACGTATTTCATTAAAACCATGGTAATTTAAATTAATAAAACTAATTTATTCAGTAAACTATCATTATAATTAAAAATGTATTGTGAATGAAAAATGAAAATATCATTCAATTGAGATATCAAATTTTAAAATCATCAGTTCAGTGAATCTTAGAAAAATGTTTTCAATTGAAATAAATTTATATATTTTCAGTTTTGGATCCATAAGGGACCTTTTCATGGGTATGTGTTTACCAGGAAAATATAGAAATAAATAACGAATCAACTCATGTATGACTACTAGAATACATAATTTATATAGTTTTGGTATTTAAAATTTTGATTTCAGATCATAAAATATTTTTGAATTACGTTTTTTAATTTAATTTTAATTTAATTTATCTAAATTTAAATTAAATTTTACAATTATAAAAGAAGAATGGATTGCCATATATTTACACTACCTCATCTCTATTATGATGACATGCCTGATTATAGAATACACTAATGATGGCAGGAAAACCACCACCACCATTAGAGGGGGGCTACTATTCATTTTCAAAAATGATTTCTTATAGATCCTCATTTTGATAAATTGAAATACACTATATTTTTATAACATGAAGTGTGTATTTAAGTAAACCTTCCAATAGACTGTCGGAAAATTAGTGAGGGTTATAGATTTGTTACCAGTTAACTCAAGTTCGACTTCTAGGGGAAACCCAATTCTGCCAATTATTTGGAGGGTTGGTGTGCCTACTTATCTTGGTAGGACTCATACAGATGTTGTATCTTTCAATTATTTATAATACATGAACCACCTGAGAGAATTATAACAACTTATAATGTCACATGAATCTCTGTGGGAGGGGAAATATCTGTTGATACTTTCTTATCAATGTAAATTTAATTTTTTTCATAATCATATCATCTGACATTGACATTTATATTTCTATGAGAATGATTTTATTCATAAGATTTATTCTGATGTACATTTAATAGGATTTTAAATTAATAAGAAAATTACATCCTAGACTTGTCACTTCCAAGGAGAAAGTTCTATTTTTTATCAACCAAGATGAATCATTTTGTAACAAATTACACTACTAAAGATGATTGTAGTATTTTATAGTTTTAAAAACCAATTATTTTCGATGCGACCCACACCCATTTTCTTTTTATATATTTGAACTCAAATTTCAATTATCTATGATAATAGTATATCCATTTCTTTTATTTTTGATTTTTACATTCCACTTTTCAAATTTTATTCTTTTTAGAAAGAAAAAATAAAATTATTTACTTTAAATTGGATTATCATAAATTTTATTTGACATATTTTATTCAATTAAATGAAATTGTCATGTATATAACTTCTCAAAAAATTTACCAATTTTTTTTGGGTGAAACGTATCAACAAAATTAAAAAGTGATGATTTATTATGCTATAAAATTCTAAGATTATATTTTTATTGTTATATTAAAAGTATGGTAATAACTACTTTGATTAGTCATTTATCATTTATCAGTATATAAAAAATAGGGGGAGTCAGTATTAAAAGATAAGAAAATAAAATTTTATATATTAATGGTGAATATTGAAAATAATGTACTTATAAACACTGTGATATAAACAAATAAACTCAATTATAAAAAGGATAAAATTTATCAGTGGATGTCATCATATTTATAGTAGCGTCATGGTGGTGTTGGGAACACGGGAATGGGTTGGTGAATGGGGTTTATGTCAAAAGGATTCTTCTTGTGGTATATGTGATAGTGGTATGGGCGGTAGGGACCCATTATATCACCCTCCAACTCATGCCAGAATTTTAAACATTACCATTTCTTTATATTTAAATGTGTATGTTCTATTTTTCTAATTTCAGTATTATTTCATTGAAAACACTGGTAAATGAGGATCAAAACTAGATAAAAATTCTTGGTTTGACACAAAAGCATAATAAAATGATATTAAAGGAATTTTTTACCTCTGAAAAGAAGCTACATTTCAATAAAAAACCAAAATTTCTCTGTTTCATCAAAACCTCCAATTGGATTTGAAATTATTATCCACGGTGTTGAGATTAAGAAAATTAGTTCATATTTCCCTGATTTTATGGACATTTACGAATAGACCACATGTAAATACGCTGTGTGGTGAGGTCATATTGGGTAAACATACTATTATAATATATTTACATTTACTTAAAAACACATGTCGGTGCATCTTGAACAAGGAAAAATCATAATATTTTCATTAAATCAAATTAAAATAATCATTATTTAATTTTTTACATACAGGATGAAAATATACATCACTCTAACTTATGCTTGGTTGAAATAACAAAAGGTGGTTTATTAATTTAAAATACATAAAACACGCATCAACGGTAGAAAACACTACATAATATCTCTTATTTAAGTTAAATAATTTTATGATTACCATTGTCTAATTTTTTACATTTTTAAATAAACACAACATAAATCTAATAGGTGGTTTTCCCAAAATTAATGAAAATGCATTTCTTTGATGTAAATGTAAAAAAATGTGTGTCAATAAGTTAATATATAGAAAAAACCTTGAATTACATGTAATCAAATAACATAGATTGATAATTAATTTTCTACATTAATAAATTGACCTCATTCATTAAAATATGCAATGTTATCATAAAAAATGAAGAAATTTAAAAAGTCTTTAAATATATGTGATAAAGAGTCAGAAACTGAAAAAATGAGTTTAGATAGTTAGCTCAACAAACATTATATTTACAGATCATCTATTTCTACATGTAAAAAAATATTGAACAATAATTTTTTCAATCTAGATCATTTTGTAGGTTTCTAACCTCTTTAGCTGATCAATTCATCTATTATTCTTAGGTTTAAGGATTATTTTTATACTTTTTGAATCATCTAATATAATTTCTTCTAAATAAAATTTACATATTCACCAATAAATACTTTAACATCTATTATGACTCTAGTTTTTGGATTCCACTTCTAATTGACTTTTGACTTCCACATCTGGTTTCTTGCCTAATTCAGATTCAAAAACAACTTTGGGCTACTTTCCATTTCTTTCTTTTATGTTGGCTTATCTATTTCAATTTTTTTTTTATTTTTTCATTTATTTTTCTTTTTTATTTATGATTATGATTTTGTTTTTTTATTAAACATATTTTTTTGAATATTAATTCTCTTACATATGCATTTACTTCTCTTTATATATTGTGACTTCAATGTTATGTATTTTTGAATCCTTACACTACCCCCACTCAGCGGTGTTGACATGATAGATTCTTTATTACCTTGATGACTTCAGAGAAACCACCACTGTTATTGGTGTTGTGGCTAAATTTTCTAAAATTATATCTTCCAAATCAGTATTCTTATGAGTCAATATACCCCTTATATTTTAATAAATTTAACTTGAAGTGTGTTTTAAAGTTAAAATTCCAATATCTTGAATGTTAGTTGTTGGGGGATACAAATGTGTTCCCAGTGAACTCGTTTTTGAGATCTAGGTTGAATTAAATTCTTCATATTATGTGGGGGGGATAGGTTCATTCGAATTAGAATAGGACCGGCAAAAATGAATCCACTTTTAGTGATTTTTACTCTCTAGGACAACTTGAGGTGTTATTGCATCTACCAAGACAGAGGCATCTTGGGGGGACTGTTAATCATCTGTATGAACTGTAAAATTAATTATTTATAGAATCATTTCTTCTCATTTGGACTACCCTCTTTATCTATATCTATGTTTGTTCATAAAATTTATTCACATGTAAATTTCAATATTTGTAGAATTGATAAGAAAAGTACGTATACAACTTTTCAATTATTAAAAAATGATTTAGTTCCATGGACCAGCAAGAAAAATTATTATTTATAAAATTTCAATGCAGAAGCTAATTGTAAAAGATGAATATTATGATGACCATATGTTGTAGATGTGGAAAACATTCATTTATTTTGGAATGATTTTCACTCAAACTCCAATTTATTCTTATAACACAAGTTATATTTCATCTAATTTAAATATGAATCATCACATTTTATGATGTTATTATTCATAGATTGAAATAATTCATGAAAATGGGGCTCAATACCACAAAAATGGAGTTAGATTGAATATAAAATATAGGAAAAAATATTTAAGTCAAATTCGATCTATGGTAATAAAACAACCATCCATAAATCATTGGAAATTTTTAGTATGATTAATTTTTTTGATTTAAATTCATTTCCTTATTAAAGGGGATTAATACCATGAAAACATGTTCATATATACCTAAATATTTATGATATGCACGGATAGACATAATGGAATTCCGACGTGTAGTGTGGTCATAATTACAGAACATATAGTTTTGTTAACTTTATATATTTATAAACACATATATGATGTACATAACCTAGTAGATGACCAAAAATTATCATCAAATTAAAGGAAAACATTATTTTTAAAATTTTGACTTGTTGTAATAGTCCTCATGTCATTCCGACTTATGGTTTGATCAAAATAACAAAAATTGAATTTTTATTGATTTCAAATAAAAAAGACATGTGTAATAGTGTAAAAATCTAGAAAAGTCCTTAATTTGCAGTTAAATAATAATAAAATTATCATAATTTAATTTTTTATTTATTATAATCAATTCATATCAATCTCATAGGTGGTTTTCCCAAAATGCACATATGTTCTTTTATACTGAATTAAAAGTCAAGAAAGTCTATTTTAGTGTAAATAATGAGATTCCAATACATTGGGCATTCATTAACTTTTAACATGATCGGATATAAATCATGTCAAACCGACATGTATTGTGTTCTTAAAGACTGAAAAATTATTTTATTATATATAAAATTCTATAAAAAAATACATCAAAGAGTGAATGTCTAAAAAACAGACTCATATTTTGAGTTCAACGCACATTATATTGACATTATGTCTACACATATGTGTCAATAATAATTAAATAGTCATTTTATAATGATTTCATGATAATCCATGATCATTTGTTATGTTTTGAGACATTATATTTAGTTTTTAGCTCTAGGTACCCTTTATGACTTACAATTATTTCTCATTTTCTTTGGCATATGACTTATTCTAATTTTCTAATCTTTATCGATTTTGATAATACTATTTTTTATAAGTATTATATTTTTTTTACCTGTACTATAAATTCTTCCCCAATAGAAACATTAAGTTCTTCTATAACTCTTGACAATATCATGAACTTTAACTTCTAATTCAAAAACTTCCTCTTTCTTGTTGCCAACTTCAAATTCAACTACTACATTTATCATATTAAATTTACTTAATCTGAATATTAGGTTTTTTTATTTTTAATTATTTATTTATTCTCTATTTATCCTTTTATTTCTAATTTTTTCTTCTATTTTTTATTTAATTAAATTGGTTTCAACTATTTATTCAATTACATATTCATCTACCACTATTTTTATATTATTACTTACAGTTTCTAGAATTTTTTACTTTAATTTTTTATGTTTTAGTTTTTCTTATCATTAAACATGATTTTTTTTATTACTTATTTCTTTTTATTCTAAATTTCCGTCCTCATATTACATAAATTTATATTTCTAATAATTTCTTCTATTTCCTTTCACCTCTTTTCATTAGATCGACTATCAATTATATTTATAATTCTATTTAATTAATTTCTTCATTGGATTCTTCATTATTATTCTTTTGAATTTTTATTTTCATTCATTTTTTATTCTTTTATTTTTTTAACATCTATATTCTTTATATATTTCTCTTTTTTTAAATAAGTTTCTTTTTCTTATAGTTATGAATTTAGTTTTATTCATATTATTTTTCTAAATTTATTTTTACTTTTATATTGGATTTTTTTCTTCTATTTTTCATTGAGTTTTTGTTTTTTTATGTCCAAGTATTCAATATTTTTCATTTACTCATAATTCTAGTTTTCATCTATTTAATGTATTCTATTTTATAGGTTAAATTGTAAATTTGGTTCTTCTTTTTATCTTTAACATTCTTCCACCTACTTTCTAAATCATTTCATTATTCATGGACTTATTTTTTCCATTTTTATAATTCTTTTATTTTTATGTTTATGTCTATAAAAATCATTTTTTTCTTCTACTAACAGTCCACTTATGAAATTATCCTTCCAACTTTTGGATTTTGGATAATAATTCACTTTCTATTTCCACATTTAGTACTACATTGAAAATTATTTTTGACTTATTCCTTATAGTTTTCCATTAGGGATATGATTTTTGGATTTTGACATAGGTTATAGTTCCCAATTTAGATTTACATCATATATTCTTCTACATTGTGGTTTTTTAACATCAAATTATTATTTTACTGTTGATAATTTATTATGTTTTATTTATTTATTCTCACTTATTATTATTATTATATATTATTCTTTATGGTTTGTTTCATGCATTTTTTTTCTATTTTTAGTCTCTATACCACCTTTTCTCACCTTCATATTGTATATAGATTTTTTATTCTACTTTATTAGTTCCTATACTTTTTCTCTTACTTTAACATTTGATTATAATTTTATTAATTCATAGTATAGATTTATCTGTGGTTGGTTCTTTTATATTTGAACTACACTGACATTATTTCAATTTTTACTTTTCCTTAAACTTTTTATGGTATACATGTTTTTTCTTCCACCACTAATTTTAATATTCTCATGGATTTCATTTTTTATTATGATATTGATTAATCATTTTCTAATTTTTATGTATCGACAACAACTTCCCATTTCAGTTTTTCTTATTCCTTAAATTTTTTTATTAATTAATATATTTCTAACACTCTAGATTTGGAAAATATATTTTCATCAACTTCATCATATACATCTGCATATATATATATATGATTTCCCATATTTTTTGGTAACACTTGTTTTATTTTTATAAATTTTCCTTCCAATGTTTATTATTGGTATCATTTACAACATTTTATATCATCCATATCTATAAATCCTTTTATTATTTCATTCCTTGTGAATTCGTTTTATGTTTTTACACTTAATTTTCTCTTCTATATTTTCTTTTTATGAAAATTATTATCTTGATATATAAATTTTCAACTCGAATGAATTGTGGTTCTTGGTGATTATTTTTTAATTAATTCATTTTTTATTAAATTAATATAATTATTTTATTATATTTATTTAAATTATATTGAACAATACATTTTAAAAGAAAAATTAAAATATATAATGTTTTAAAATTTGTAGTGTAGTATTTTTTAGATAAATCTGTTTTTATGAAAATAAATTTATATTTTTTTTATTTTTTGGACTCTATGGAAACCCTAGCATGGGGAGGTGGTTCGTAGAGCACTGTAGTAATAAAATAAAAATTTTATAAGATATTAATACTAAACATCATAAATTCTATTTTTTAGGATTTTTAATATTTGATTTTATATAATAATATAAATTTCTTTTTTTAAAATTTTTTAAAATATAATTTATCTTAATTGAAATTATATTTAACAAAGTTTAAGGTGTGTGGATTTTAGAAGATTTATAATTCCAATCTTAGCTATAATGACATAATAATTTCTTTGTTAGAAAAATGATAGTTGGAAAACCATTTCCATCATTAAAGGGTAGTGGATATTAATTTCTAAAATTGATAACTTTTGGATCACTTTTTTGATGAACAAAACTACACTTTATATTTTAATTAGATCAACATAAATTACGATTTTATTCCTATGTTGAATCCAATCTTTTAACTTTGTATTCTCTATTTTTTTAGACTCGATTTTATTCATATTTTTTTAAGATGTAGATTTCACTGATTTTATCATAGAAAAAATTAATTACAGAATTTGTAACATCGTAGGTTAAGATTAAGTTTCATATTCAAGGAAAAAGCATCGTTATATAGAAATTTATATTACTAATTATTTTTATCATATTAGTTGGTAGTTATTACACCAAATTGAGGTGGATGAAAAAGGAAATCATAGATTTTGGAATGATTTTTACTCACACTATGATTCCTTGGATAACCCTAGTGCCATTTCTGCTACATTATAAAACCATCGTTTGTTCTTCTAATCTTATTCTACCTATATTTATAAATTTATCAAAAAATGGGGAGTTCAATTTTCAAATTAAATTTTGTTTAATTATGAATAAAGTGAAAAATATATTCTCGATTATCATGAAATAAAAGATAAATATATATGTTATACATATTAAGGAAGAAAATGTATTAGAATTGTGTACTATTAGATCTCACATAAATCTGACATGCGGTGTATCCAGATTAAGCATGAAATAGTTTTATCGGATTTAAAATCATTAAAAACCCCTCAAAGAGTCAAAAATCTACCATTGGACCTTGGATTATTGTTAAATCCTAAGGAAATGACCACCAATTAGTTTTGAACATGTAGTGTAGACCACATATCAATATGATCATAGTGTGAACATAATGATTTTATTTTATTTTATTGAATTATAGTAAAAAAATATGTGTCAATGGGTTAAAACATAATATATGAATTATGATTGTCATGAAATTATATAAACAACCAATGATTTATTTTTGACATTACCAATACATTACATGTCAATCTGATCATGATTTTTTTATAATGACCAAAAAATTTCTTTTTTTTCGTTCTTTAAAAACATGTATCTATATGTCAAAAATAAAAAATGACCTCCAAATATAGTAAATTAATAATATTGGTCATAGATTAAGTTTTGACATGTATGGGTAAAACTGAAATCAATTGGATGTATTATATGATCAGAATGGATGTAAAAATGATTTATTACCTTTAAAAGTTTTAAACAACAAGCATCAAAGTGTCAAAACCTAGAAAATTATTTTATAACGATTTTAAATCTATAGAGGAAGATCCGTGATTAATTTTATATTTAATGATTAAAATAAACATAAATTGAATGTGCAATGTGCTGGTAATGACTAAAAAGTAGTTTTTTTACATCTAAATATCATTAAAAACATTTATAAAGGGATAAAAAACTAACAATATATAATTTTCATAAAATAATTAAATAGTTATAGTAGTTTAAATTCTTAAATTTTGGAATATTTCACACATCAATAAAAAATATGGTATTCTTGGAATGACCCACACCTATTTTTATTTATTAAAATTTCATAAAATGTTTTCCGGAAGGAAAAAACCTAGAAAACAACCCTATATTTTCATTAAATTATAAGAAAACTATTTTTGAATAATTTTTGACATGAATGTATAGACTGATTATCTATCTAATGTACGATGTGATCAGAATGACCGTAATATTTTTTATTAAATTTAAAAGAAATTAAAAATGATGATTAATTAGTCAAACCAAAAAAACATATAATGAAACAAATTAATTTGAATAAAATTTTCTATTAATTTGTGACATAAATGATTAAATTTCACATAAATAGGATGTGTGGTGTGATAAAAATAAATAAAATAATAATTTTTAGATACAAAAGGCACTAACAACATGTGTCAATGGTTTAAAATATTAAAACGACTTCATGCTTTCTCTATGTTATAATAAAAATAGTTTCATTTATTTTATGGCCTCTTGGATTAAAACAATTTTCAATCTGACATACGGTTTTCTTGAAATTACCAAAAATACATCATTATTGATTTAAAACTCAAAAAACATGTTTTAATTGTTAAAAACATATCAAAAAAATTATTATTTTCCTTAAATCATAATAAAATTGGCATTGTTTGATTTATTACATGTAGTAATATTCCATAAGTCAATCTGTCTTGTGTTTTTTTCAAAATGACCAAAATATCGTTTTTACTAATTTAATATTTAAAAGAATGCATTATAAGGCCATAACCTTAAAACGTAGATTATAATTAAATAATTGAAATGAAATATTAATTTTATTTTTTATGCATTTTATTATACCCCACATCAATATAACTTATGTTTTTCTTAAAATCCAAAAAATCTTGTTTTTATTGATTTAAATGTGAAAAAATGTGTCAAATTTTAAAACCTATAAATGACATTGATGTATTGTAGAATAAAAAGAGATCAATAAATGATTAATTTTTTCAATGTGTGAAAAGAACCTGTAATAATTAAACATTATGTATTTCCAGAATAACTAAAAAAATAGTTATCTTATACATAAAAGCCTTTAAAAACAAGAATCAAAGTGTTAAGATCAAACGAACAACATCAGATTGTGATATCGCCGAATGTTATATTTAGGAGACATTTATTCCTACATGTCAACGATTATTAATAAATATTTAACAAAATATTGTTCGATAATAAAATATTATTTTTATGTTGTTAAGATTTTTTATATGCATCTATTTATAAGTATTCCTTATAACATTTAATTTTTAATTTTTTTATCGGAATATTACTTCTATTAATATACTCATGTTTATGGATTATGTTTCTACATTAGGATTCAAATTTTATATTTTCTTATGAATATAGAATTTCTTGTTTCCAAACATAGACTTCCACTTATTTTAAAAATCCATTTTCTAGATGTTGCTTCAGAATCAATGAATAATTCTATATTCTTGCATCATTTATATTCAACGAGTATTATTAACGTCATTAATTTTCTTCTTTTATTTTTTTGATTTTTATTTTTTAACATTTATTTATGATTTTATTTATGATTCTTATTATGTTTGTATACAACTTATTTGATTTCAACTATTTTTTCTATTACTTATGTATCAAATTCCATTTCGTGATTTTGACCTCATGCTTCAAGATACAGGATTTTGAATTTTCTTATTTTTATTTTTCATATATTTATACGTGAGTTTATGCTAGTAAATAAATTTTTTACTTTAACTTTTTCCTCTCTAGTTTCTTCTATTTATATTTCTTATGAATTCTTCTCAATGATTGTTCCTTTACTCATCGTTTCATAATTCAATTCTACATATGAAACCATTTCATGTTTTCTTAAAATTATTCTTTCATTTTATTCATTTAAGATCTTATTTTTCATTATTTTTCTCCAATACATTTTATTTTTACTTCTTACTTTTCCTTCTACTTGCCATTTTAAACATTCTACTTCAAGAAATTAATTTTAATACTATTTTTTGTTTAATTTTCTCTTCAAATTGTTTTCTTATTTTTGAATTTTTTATTTATATTTTTTAGTTTCTTCTTTTATCTTTTCCTTAGTTATTGTTTTTTCTGTTATATTTGAGTCTTATAGATTTTTAATTTACCTCTTATTTTTATTTTTTTCTATATTTGAAATTATGATTTTCCTTCTATCTTGGGTTCTTCCATTTTTCCTAAATCATTCTTTTATCTAATTTCGTTGTATTTTCCTTATTTTTCATACTACTATTTTCATTATTTTGATTTTATCTTTTCTATTTATTGACATATTTTACTAATAAATTTTTCTTCTAGTATAATACTATTTTGAGATTCCCTCGTTGAATTTTTCGTATTTTTATTCTATTTAACATTCTATTTCCACATATGGTGCTACATTTAGAAATGGTTATGGATTAATTATCCTGTAAATTTTAGAATAAATTTTTTGATATTAAATTTTATTATATTTATCATTTAAATTTTACAGGAATTTATACTTATATTTTTTACATCACTACATAAAATTCTTCTTCTACTTTTGATCATGTATTATTTATAATTCATTTTTTCCAACTTATGATTTCATTTTTTACATTTATTGTTTGTTTTTTATATGTTTAATGTTAATACGATCTTTCTATAACTTCCATATTGTTTATATATTTTGGATTATGATTTGTATTTTGTTTCCACTTATTCCTTCACTTTATTATTTAATCATCACTTTCAGATTTCACATTTTACCTTAATCTTTGGTCGGTACATTGAATTTTGATTTGTGATATCTATATGTGGAGTTTAAATTTTTATTAAATATTTTATAAACATTTTTTTTCTTATACCTATAAGGATAAATACGTTTTGTGTTTTTTTGAATTTTTTTCATGTTTTATATTTTTTAAACATTTTTATCTCTGTTTGGACTTCCTCTTCCACTTCATTTATTCAAAAATACCCAAATTCTTCTAATTTTATCCTAATAAATAATTTTCAATAACATTGAAATCTAGTTAATATTATTCTTTTACATATGTATATGTTTTTTCAATTTTTATTTCGAACACTTTTTATTTATTCTACTATTTACCTTCTAACTGTCATGTTTTACCTCATCTACTATATTTGATAATAAATTTATTTCTATGCCCAATTCCATTTTCATGCCCTACATTTTCTATTGATTTTATTTTTGTTCCATTTATTTTTATAATTTTATAATTTTTTTATGTTTACTAATGTTCTAATATATAAATCATCTCCCTAGGAGGGGAGTGGTTTTGGTTGATTTTTTTTAATTTAAACCATGATTATTAATTTTTTTTAATAATTATCATTATAATTAAAAATTATTTTTGAAAAAAGTAAAATATCTTTAAAATGAAATATCATATTTAAAAATAAACAGTTTTTTATTTCATAAAGGAGTTTGTTTTTTTATAGAAAATAATTTAGAAATGTTCTATTTTGAACCATTAATAGATCCTTTCAAGGGGATGTGGTTCCTAAATAATTATATTGAGAAAAAATGAATCATATATGATATGAATACTAAACCATATAATATCAATATTTATCATGAATTTGAATAATTGATTAATAAAAAAACATTACATTTTACATAAGTTTACATGATGTGTTTTTATTTAACCTTACAACCACCTACATGTTAGTTGATGTGCATACCAGCTGTTTTCCCCTTGAACTTAGGCTCAAGGTCTAAGGGAATTTCAATCCTTCCTATTATAAAATGGTTGTTATTCTTTTTGATTCAGATAGGTCATATATAGATGAATTTATTTTCTATGATCTGTATTGGTTCGGCCACTGTGGTTATTATCACACCAACTAGGTGAGAGGAATCACATGGGGGGTTGAAATCTGTTGATCATCACTATGAAATACAAAATTAATTCTATTTAAAATAATATCTTCTACTTTTTTATTTTATATCTTTTTCCTATATGAGTTTATTCATAAGAGTTACATAGTTATACATTTAATTTGTTATAGAATGGATATAAAATTTACTTCTAGAACATCACAATTTATAAACTAAACATTATATTCTTTGTCTAATAATAATTGAAGTTCTATAAAACATTCCACTTGAAAAGATTACTGTTGTGATATGAAGTCATTATGACCAACCATTGTAGATACCATACACAATCAATATTTTTGGAATGATTTTCAAACCACCTCTTATCCTTCAGGATAACAAAAATGTAACTTCATTACATTTAAATTTGAATAATCCTATATTTAAATTTTATTCATTATAAATTGAAAAACATATATAAAATGGAGTAAGAAAACAAATATGATCTCATATTGGTACAAAATATAAGAAAACGATATTCCATCCATTTTTATATATAAGAACCAACCAAAAATAAATTAAACAACCATATTTCTTGGTATGATAGAAACATCATTTTTTCCTTAGTATTCATATTAATGGGGTCAAAACTAAGAAACAGAGTTGAAATTAATTAGAAAATTTATGTCATGTATGAATAGACTACATGTCAATCTGACATGCATTGTGTCATAATGAATGAACATAATGTTTTATTATCATTTAAAGTCTTTAAACAGATGCATTTGTGGGTAATAAAAAAACCAAATTAATATTTCTATTAAATCGAATGAAAACATCTTTCATTTAATTTTTCTCATATAAGAAAATATCACATGACAATCTTATTTGTGGATTGTGTGAAATGACAAAAAGTTTATTTTTATTGATTTAAAAGTCAAAAAACATTTGTCAAAGTTTTAAAACCTTATAGAAACATAATATGTTTGTTAGATTTTATTAAAAAAAGGTCATTTAATTTTTTATATATGGTAATATACATCACCTCAATCTTATCAAAGGTTTTTGTAAAATGAAAAAAATCATGTTTTAGTTATTTAAAAAAAAATATGTTAAAGGGTTTAAAAATTAAAATTTATCTCAAATTTTTTAGAAATACAGGAAACAAAATCATTGATTATTTTTTCACATGACATACTTAACCACACATAAATCCAAAAGTATTTATGTACATATTGAATAAAATATTTTTATAAGACATACACTTCTTTTAAAAAAATTGTGAAAGACTTAAGACCTAATATAATAGATCATATTGTGAGCTCACCATACATAAAATTAATGGGTAATTTCTCCCAACATGTAAAAAATTATTAAAAAATTGATATCCGTTAATTTCATGATAATCAAATATAAACGTCTAGGTTTTTAACCTTTTTTCATAAGCTTCTATTTCTAGGTAATGTGTATGCCTTCTAAAAATATACCCAGGTTTATGTCTTTTGTTTCTTATTTTGGATTAAAATTATATATTTTATTCTATATCGAATATTAATTATTATATACCATCATCTTTATAATCAGTTATGATTGTAGTTTATACCTTCTATTACTTCTTCAAGATAAACTACTACTTTTTTCTTCTTGTTTAATTCAAATTATACTATTAAATTTATCTTCTTATCATTTGTTGTTTTGGAATTTAGTTTTCTGATTTTATTTTAAACTTTACTTATTTTTGTTGTTATTTGTTATTTTATTTGTTACTATTACGTTTTTTTATTCTAGTTATTTTTTCTCACCTATTTTTTTCTTGCTATTTCATCTTCTTCTATTTCAGGTTTCTGAATTTGTGCTTTATGATCTTTGATTTTGATTTCACTTCATTTGATTTTTATTATATGTAGACTAAAGTTATTTTTATTTATTATGTTTTTTCTTCTAAATATTCACATAATAGTTATATTTATATTCCAAAAGAATTATTCTATGGGTGTTTTCCACAGAATGTTTATTTAAGCTTTAATTCATGTTGTGCTTCTAATTAATGTTTTTTTGTATGATGTATCCAACTTCAAACTTAGATTTTTTATTTTTCATTCATTCCTAGTTCTTATTTTTTTGAAATCATGCTTCTTATGATATAATATTTTGGCATTTGACTTTCATCTATTTCTTTTAAATATTTTTTTATTATTTTGTTCAAATTATTTTTATACTTTGATTTTCAATTTATATCGTATTTTTTTTATTTTCCTTATTTTTATTTTTTTTCTATTATTTCATTTACATTTAAGTATTATTGATTTTTCATTTAGTCATACTTATAATTCAATTTATGTTATATGTATAAAATCTTTTATATTAACTTATAACTATGGTTCTCTCTTTTTTCATTTTGTATTATTCTATAAAAAAATAAACATTTATTATTGTTTGATGATACCTAGATATTCTAAGATTGTTTGTTATGTTTTGATCATATAACCTCTTTTAATCAGTTTTTACTATAAAATTTCTTCTTCTATCATTTTGACCACATAATACAATAGAATAATGTATTTGCTAAACCAAATGGTTATAAATTTAATAGTGGTCTTTTTCCTGTGACTTTAGGATAGTCCCATGCTGTTTTTTAGGTTTTAAACGTCGGACAAATGATTTAAAAAAATTAAAAACATTAAAAAATCACTAAACATTATTCATATCACACTGCACGTTGGATTCATGATTCATTTAGGATTATGTAATAATTTGAGTTCATTTGATATATTTTGACCCATTGATGATTATTGTTTCATATTTAAATCCATAAAACACAGTTTTTTGTTCCAAAAAAATCATGTGTTGAACTGATGTGTTCTATATTCCAACATATCAAATTTAATATGGAGTTTTTTTCAATGAAATTCTAGGATAATTCAATGTTATTTCTTATTTTTTTAACAATGATTCACGTTTTTAAAAGACATAAATATGTTAAAATGTTTTTTTCTTTCATTTCAACTGAAACACACATTGAATTGACATGTGACCAATTAATAAATGTAAAGAATAAATCAATGATTATTTTCCTATGATTTCATAAAAATATAGGTTTATTTTCCGTTTTTTAGATGATTTGATGTTATATCAATAAAAACACTCTTTTTTTATTCTCAGTAAAACACATGTCATGCTGATGTGTTATCAATTCCTATATATCGTGAATTAAATTGAGGTATTTTACTTATAATTTCTAGTGAAATCCAAGATCATTTAATAAATTTTATTCATTTGACTCAGGTTTTTATGGAAAAATAAATCTAATAAAACAACCTTCATAAACATCTCAACCTTATAGAATGATTGATAAATATATGGTATATAATATTCTGTCCCAAACCAGACAGTGATCATATTACTTTTCTTTAATGACAATAGAAAGTAATTTTCATGGTTTTTAAACTTTTAACCATGTTTTTTACATTTTAAATTAATGAAATGAACTTTTTATCATTTGGAGAAAACTGCATAAAAGATTGACATGTGGTCTACTCCAACATGTTAGAAATAAAACATTGGTTGTGTTTCTACCATTTCATGAAGATTAATATTAGAATGTTATATTTTTATTATATAAAATATTCTTAATCATTTACTACTATAAAGTATTTTTTCAGTCATTCTTACTAGATAGTACATCAGAATGAAATGCAGTCTACTCCTATATGTCGCATGTTAAGTGATGATTATTTTTTATGATTTATAAATAGTTTGATGTAATTTTTTTGGTCTTCACACTTTAAAGCACATTTTTAAGGTCCTTTAATTCTTCTAAAATTCACTTTTAGTAATTATTATTCAATATAACATAAAATTAATGGACTAATTATTCATATAAGTAAATATTCTTTCAATACTAATTGTGAAATGATTTCGCATTAATCTGAAACAATATTATTGGTTTTGACCCTTTTTCATTTCCTCGTATTTGTTGGTAATCCTTATGAATTTTACTTTTTCCTCCTTCTTCAACTTATGCATTATGCTAATATGCTCATATTTTTTATGTTTATTATTTTTTATTCAACTTCTATATTTTATTCTTCCTCTACCACTACTTCTTCTAAAATATCAACTTTCATTTATTTTATAACTTTGGATTCTAGATTTTAATTTTACATCATATCTAACTACTAATTATGGATTCTTTCCAACATTAAATTCAACAACTAGTTTGGGAATCTCATATTTTCGTCCTTTAGATTTTTTTCTAATTTTTAATTTTTTCCATTAAATGTATTTATATTTATTCGAAATTATTTTCCCGGATTTTTCCTCTAATCATTAGTTCACATTTTACTTCTAGATATGTTTCTATTTATATTGGATTTTTTTTTCTTCTTCCATATTTTTTTTATTTTTTTTTCTCCTAAATTTGAGTCAATATATATTTTAATTTAACCATACTTTTTATTTATATTTTTCATTTCATCTAATGTCTTATAAATTTACTTCAATGTATGATTCTTCAATTCTCCCCTATAATTATTTAACATGATGTCTTGAACTTTTCATGTTTCTAATTATTTTATTTTATTCTTTTTGTATAAGTATTTTTTTAATACTATTATATAAATCTAATATTTTTTTTCTTCTTCTTCAAGTATTCCTTTGATTTTTTCCTTCTAACTTTTGTATTTTGGATTTTTCTTCACCATAAATTTCCACTTTTGGTTCTACATTGCAATTTTTTTGACTTATTACATCTTATTTATCTTATTGAATATTTATTTTATATGAAATTTGATTCTAGATAACCTTTTACATTTATATAAAATCATTCTTCAACTTTTGTTTGTTCATAAAATTCATCTTCTACTATTGATAATGTATCATGACTTATTTATTTATTCATACTTCTGAGCTTTCATTTATATTCTACCTTCTGATTCTTTTTTTATAGTTGAATTTTGGTTTTTTCTATTTTCAAACTATTTAATTATTTTATCACCTCTATATTCTTTATATATTCATAATATTTCTACATATTATATGTTCCGAATTTTCCCCCACAATCATATTTTGACATCATTTTTAGATTTCATATTTTATATTCATATATTTTTAGTTATTTGAATTTTTATTTATGATATCTACGATTTTAATTTAACTTTTAATTAAACTATTTGTAGCATTTATGTTTTTTACCAGAATACTACTTTTGAATATGAATATGGCTATCATTTTATCTTATATTAATATTTCAACTTTTACAAATTATTCTATGCATACTTCAACTTCCCCTATATCTTCAACACATTCATTCATACATTGATTAATTCTTCTCATCTTGATCTTAATCCCTATTTTGAATCTATATTTAAATCTGGTTCATCTTATGCTTCTATATATTTATATGATTTTTTTGATAATATTATTTCTTCATATATTTATAAGGTTTATTTACCTGCTTCAACTTCCCCTTCCCATTCCATTTCTTCTTTCAATTATTTATAACTGCTTCTTCATTTCCTACTAATATATCATAGAAAATTTCATTTGAATCTAGTTCATTACATACATGTTCATATATAGATATATATATTATTTTTCAATTTTTGTTTCCAACACTTTTTTATATCTTCTATATTTTTCCTTCTATAAGTTATATTTTACCGTAACTATTACATTTGTTACAAACTCCTTCATTATATTTATTGCTCATTCTATGTCTTCTATTTTATATTGGTTTTATTTTTTACCTTTTATTTTTTCATATATATTTTATTCTTGTAAGCAAAAATATCCTAATATAAACATGGTCACCATATAATATGAGTGGATTTAGGTGATCACAGTTTTTTACATAAACATGGATATTAAAATGAATGAAAATAATTTATTTTAATTATTAAATTTATAATGAACAATGGGTTTTAAACCAAAAATAAAAATAAATTTCAAATAAGAAATCTTATTTCGAAATACATATTGTAGTATTACATTGAGTAGAGGGTTTTTTATAGAATGAAATTTATAAATTTTATATATTAGACCTCTAGGAGGCCCCTTCATGGAGAGGTGGTTCCCAGACCACTATAGCGAGAAACGTTGAATGATCTATGTTATAATTACTAAAAACCATGATTTCTATTTTCCTTCTGATTTTTATTTTTTTAGTTTGGGATTATAATATAATGTTTAATTCTATTATTTATTTAATTTTATTTCAATTAATCATAATTAAAATTAAATTTATTCATGATGGATGAGGATTGATTATCAAAGCATTACAATACCCCCTCCTTGCTTTGATGACATGGTAGATTCATTGTTATATTAATGATTACATGACAATACTCACCACCATTCAAAGGTGGATTCGTTTTATTTTCCAAAATGATATTTTCGGATCATTTTTTTTGTTAAATCACAATACAATTTTTATTTTATATACGATAACTTTATGTTTGTTTTTTAGTTAACATTCCAATATCTTTGAGGTCAATTTATAGGGTTATAGATGTGTACCCAATGAATATAGGTTCACGCGTTAGTGGAAATGAAATTTTACATATTATTGGGATGACTAGTGGGTTTCGTGATCCTGATAAGACCCTTGAAGATGGAGCCTCATTTGATGGTCTATAATAGGTCACCACTATGAGGAATTATTACAACTACCAGGCCAGATGCATCATGGGAGGTGGGGTGAAATATTTTGGTCCTCCATGTAAAAAGTTTAATTAATTCAGTGTTTAACCATATCTACTTCCTTGGAATTTTTTATTTTTAGTAAAACACAATTTTTTTTATTTTGAATTTATAGGCTTTAGGATGGATAAGAAAATTACTGCAAAAAAATGTCACTTCCTAAGTGAAACATTAATTTTTGGGTCCACCAAGAAGCATCATTATGTGAATATTTTCATTACTAGAGGTGATTATAGTAGTAAGAAGATATTACCCATAATTTTTGGGGATTCAGTACACACTCACTTTTCTACAGTAATTTTCACAAAAACATAGATTCTTTGTGAAAAAACATTTAAATTTCATCAATATTATATGTGTATCTTCCAATTTTATAATATTATTATTTTTACACCAAATAAATCATCAGAAATATTGGAAAAAACAAAGAAAACAATTTATAATTAGATTGATGACTTGGTGAAATGATTTTCAAATAATTTATGATCAATAAAAATAAACCAACCATCCATATGACATATAAATATCTCAGAATGATCGATATTTCCATTTTAAATTGAATTTATTTTAAAGGGTGTTAAAATAATAAACATGTTTGGGAAACCTTAAAAATTTATGACATGTAAAACTTGGTTGTATGTTAATTTTACTTGGGGTTTTGTCAAAATAGATAAACATATACTTATATGATATTTTGAAGTCTTTAAAAACATGTGTCTAAGGGTCATAACCCAGTAAACACATCAGAGTGTATTTTTATCAAATTAAAATGTTTGATGTTTAATTTTTGACATTTAAGAACATGTCACATGTCAATACAACTTATGGTTTTTTCAAAATGGCCAAATATCCATTTTATTAATTTAAAACTAAAAAATCAAACGTAAAAATGAAAAACCTAGTAATGGATAGCAACAAATAGTTAAATAATTGAAAAAAACAATCATTCAATTTGTGATACGTTTCAATAGATCCAACCTCAATAAAATATGTCACGACCCGTCCCCTGGGGCCCGTGCCGTGACTAGCCCAAGCCCACCTTCCATAGGCTAGGGGCTGGCAACTAGCACCAAAGGCGTATTCCCTAAAACTGGGAAGGCATTGCCTTTATAACCTGTACGCACACACAACAAAACACCCAACAAGATACGAACACAAGTCAACAGTATAGTAAACAAGTGAGTACAGTATGTAAAAGGGGCCAGAATACAAGCCCAACTTAAATGTACAAGTACAAATGAGATGCAATACTACTGAAGTAAGAGAAAGAAAACGATTGGATCATCCTCCGAGGTACCTACCAGAAGGGTAGGTACATATTGCCTCCTCAGAACTCTACGTATGTCCGTCTCCTCCGTGTATCGACTCTCCATATGGTCCACTATTGTATGCATCCAACACAACAAGGTGCGGGAATAGCCCGTGCAGGGGTGAAAATAACGATACTCAGTAGGGACCTTGGGACCCTCAAGGACTCACAAAATCCACCAAGAATAAACCACAATATATAAATCAATAGATAACCATACTTAGGTATATTCCCATACATATACTTAAGATATCCTGTAATCCATCTCAATCATGAGGAAAACACAGAGATACTGAGTCAACTCACACCAGGATTTATTCTAGGGGTAGTATCAAGTAACATTCCAAGTCACAACGTCGAACACCTCGTATGCTGGAGAAATCCTCCTCTATCAAGTATAGTGGGCATGCCGCGTCATATAGAGGCGCTTCCCACTAATTTTGGACTGCTGAAGTACTCCTCTTGTCAAGTACCGTGGGTCTGCCAGGTCACCATGGCACTCCCCACTGGGCCTACTGAGGTACTCCTCATGTCGAGTATTGTGGGTCTGCCGCATCACCAAGGTGCTCCCCGCTATGGGTCTTTTGCGTCACCAAGGCGCTCCCCACTGTGGGTCTTCCACGTCACTCCAAGTCGAAATTGTCAGCAGTCATCAAGTCTCAGCCAGCCACTGGGTTCCCGCACTATGATCACAAGTCTCTCGGAGGATCCGCTCTACACGCTACTGGTCGATACTCCATCTACCACGAAGTCCCATGAATATGTGTCTCAAAGGACAACAACGTCATTGGGTTCACAACACAATAGACTATGCGTCAATCAGACGCCTGGTATGTGAGTTATAAGCCTTTTAGTTTCAGGGGCCCAGTTCGATTCATGTTGAATCCCTCCCAACCATACCTCAACTATAACCAAAACTACATTAGGGTATACTCAAATGGAACGTCTCACTCCATGAGTTCCAGCGCCACTAATGGTTCGTCAAACAGACATCTTGTGCTAAATTTATTCCCAAAAAAAGTAAATGGGTCGTAGTGAGACTGGGACCAGTCCGACTCAGTAGGACTGACCCGTTGGGTCTGACCCGGCATGCAGTGCGGCTCGGCCTGTAGGGTACTGCGAGGGCGCGGACCAGCCGTGAGGGTGGTTGACAGGCCGCGAGAGGGGTGGACCGTCCGTGAGGGCATGAACCGGCCGCGAGGTGGTGGACCGGTCACGGGTCGAGGGACCAGCCATGGGGCGGCGGTCCGGCCTCGGGCAGGCGGCTCGCAAGAGGCTGTGGGCGGTGTGACCCGGGGCGGCTCGGGCCGGGGCGCGGGGCCGATTCATCCAGGAGGGTGATGCGCCACGTGGGGGCTCGTCCAGGGCGCACAACCTGTTCGGTTGGGTGGCCGAAGCGCTGCGGGGCAGCTCGACAAGTGCACGGAGCCGTGGAATGCGGCCGGTGCGGCTGGGGGGGGGGAGTGTAACACCCCAGGTAAATAAAGAATATGAAAATATAAAATTTATCCATATTTGTGAATAAAATATTAATATTACTTTAAAGGGGCCGATATGCCCGATGGCTAACCCAATACGCAACAACGAGTTTTTGGGAATCTTACGTTGCACTCCAATATTAAAATAATATTATTTTAAATTGTAGTTAACGCCTAGATTTTGTAATGGATAGAATGAACAGAACTAAATAAAGTATGATTCTATATGTTTGTCAAATATTTTTACTTTTTACAATAAATGTTAGAGGATTAATACTGAGAATGATTCCAATTTTAAGCGTAAACATTCTAATATTCTTTAAAAGGTCGATTAACCACCTTTTGATTGAGAACCTATTTTAAATCCACTTTTTGACAATTTTAGGTGTTATATTTGACAAAATAAAATTCTTCTTTAGAATCGGGACATCAAAATTTACTTTGTGTAAATTTTTGGCATTTTTCCGATAAAGTTCATTTTTTAATGAATACTGAAAAATATTGTATTTTAATTCAAAACCGCTTTTTAATCTAATTTATTTATATGATTAGATTATATTTTGAATTGTTTTTAAAGTGAAATTAGAATATATGTTTACCATTTAATCCAATAGTTGTCGTAGAATTAATTTCATCTTGAAATTTGACTTAAACTAGTGTCAATCTTTTGATACTTATTGTTTCATTAAAACAAGCTATTTGCTATGACAATGGGAATTAATTATTAAATTAAATAATTTAACTTATATGTTTTGAATTTTGTAAAATAGACATCATTTTTGAATTCGAAATATCAAATATAGATTAGGGTGAATTTTTGGTATTTTTCTGGAAAACTTCAATTTTTGATGAATAGTGAAACCACTAAGTGGTACTTAAAAAACTGATTTTTCGTTGAAATGAAATTTTACCACCTCTGTGTTTTGAATTTCTAAAATCTGACATACATGGTTTTCATTAAGAAGTAAAATGTGGTTCAATGGGAATAATTTTTTTTTAGGTGAATAGTAACTTTTAAGTTTTAATCATAATTAGAGGTAATTAGTGTAGTTTAAGGTAAAAATAATGTTTTAATAATATGAAATGACCTAGACACATTTTCTACCCTCATTGGATGAGTCATGGCCGACCATGAAAATTCATGGGTCAACTTGGGGACCCCATAGAGCCACTTTTCTTGGAAAATGACATTAATACCTTCTTATTTAAAGTTAAAATTAAAATGCCACAAACATGTGTTGTTTTACTAAAACAATTTTTAGATGGGGTTATAGAAGTCATATTTTTTACTATAAATATTCATTAGAAATCTAAAAAGATTTCCTAAATCATGATATTTTTTTATAATTTTTAGATATTAAATAAATTAATTTATTTATGACACCGTGATGATGTAGTGGTTACCTCATAAATGAAAGATTTAAATAAAATGAGAAGATAAGGTGAAATATAAGTCTTAAACTTTTCACAAACCAATCGTATGGGTTTATTTCGAAACCATATCACCTTATCCCCGAAATATATCCTTTCGGGACATTTTAAATCCGAAATTCATTTTATAATAAAGTAATATTTTATAAATTTCCAAGAGTGCCCCTCCTCTCCTCTTATAAAAGGCCCCCACCTCTACCACCTTACACACACATCTCAAGCCTTTGGCTTGGCCAACCCCTGCCCATTTCATCTCTCCACATACCTCTCTCCATCATTGAAGCCTCACTTTGGGCAGAATCTTTTCCAAGGAAGCCTTCGAGCTCAAATCAAAGAGAGTTACCCGATTTAAAGGTAATGTCTTCCCTTGTGTTCTTTTGTTTTATTTTTCATCTCCAAACCCCTAAACTCTTTTTATTACTTTTTTTTGTAACAAAACAAGTATCTTAAATATACTAGGATTTTGTTATAATAATGATTCGGGCTACACTTTCACACACCTCCGTTTAATGGTTAAAGAACATACTGTTTCTGTGGATGGCGAATTACTGACTCACGAAATGATGATTGTTCAATATTATTTTAACACCTTCAAAGGTGGCCATTAAGATGTCACTATATTTATATATGATATATAATATGTTTATGTTTTCCTTAAACTTCTGTATTTTTCATTTATGGCATACCATTATGGTTTCCATTATGGGTAAACACCATATCTTCATTTTAGGAAATACGGACTACCGCCCCTCAAAGTAATTTGATTCGTTAATGCCATATGTGGGACGTATAAAGGATGGAATTAATGATATTACATATTATATCCTACTAGAATTAAAATATACCTTTATATCACTATTATTTAATTCCATTTAATACAAAAAAAGAAATGAAAGTAGCGTTCATGCGTACGTACGGCTTACCGTCTCCATGAACGATACATTTCATTTATTATCTCAAAATGTTATTGTTGAGTCAAAAGTTATCTTTTGACTTATATATTTTGTTTTGGAAATCACAAATGTATTTTTAATCATATCGTACAATTCTGATCGTACTCACCATAATGATCGTACTGATCATGCTGATCGTACTGACCAGGCCAATCGTACTGATCATGCTGATTGTACTGACTATGCGTATCGTATTGATCATACTGATCGTACTGACCATACAAATCGTACAATGCTGATCTTACTGAAAATGGAAATTGTATTGACTCTGCTACTCATATCTTTCATTTCATACTTGTTTTGGTACTTTTTCAAAAACACAAGCTTCATTTAAATCGTACTCATGATTATCTAATTCATATATCACGTACTAACCAATACGATGTCATTGAGTTAGTTACAAACTAATCAAAGCGATGCCGTGATTTCTGTTTCAATATGACCGTTATGATGCCAGGTGTCCAAGTCCCTCCGAGTTTTTCGGAGAAATATGACCATTGGAGGAGATGTGATCGTTGGAACCCAAGGCCTATAAATAGGAGGTCATTTGAAGCTGAGAGGAACAACAGACAACTAAGAACAAGTGTAATACAACTATGATAATTTTCTTCTATTAAGTTCTAGAGAGAGATGATGTGACTTCTCTCATGCTTTGTGCTTTGTGCGTCCGATCATCGTATCGAGGGCTTTCATGTGATTGAAATACAGAGGTGTCGATTACCTACAAAATCGAGGGATGCCAGGGATAGGCAGACAGACGGTCTGATCATCATATCGAGGGATGCCAGGGATAGACAGAGAGACGGTTCGATCATCGTATCGAGGGCTGCTGGGGATAGGCAGACGGACGAACCGATCATCGTATCCAGGGCTCACCAAGGTGTCAGTGAGACAGACCTTTTATCCTAGGTGAAAGGATAACCCTTCTCTTTGGGTTTAAAAAATTGTAATTCTTTTACATTTCCGCTGCTATCTGTATTAGAAAGGAAATTGTTTTTTTTCCTTTTCTATCTCTTATACATTTGTAATTGTTTCAATTATATCCATTCTATTACATATTGTATTGATTGATTCTATACTCTTTAAGGTAGAATCATTCATCTTTATATTAATCTGATTATTGTGTTCATCTTGAATACAATTGTTTTACATTTCATTAGTATTACATTACATCATACCGTTTATATTCAATATAATTGTGGGTGTTTGTATTTGTATTAGTTTAAGATCATTTAAACTAATATCTTAAGCGCTAAAACTCAAAAGTTTTTTAAACCTACAATTCACCCCCCTCTTATATTGTTCCATCTAATAGACTTACATATCTACATATTCGATCCAACAATTGGTATCAGAGGAGGTTTTCAACTAATTTGTATTTCTTATTCTATTTTTACTAACTACACTAACGTGTGGAGTGGAAAACAATTTTATGGAAGGAATGAATGTTGGGTCAATAGACAATCTAAATCCTTCTAGACCACCTATCTTTGATGGGAATGATTATGAGTACTGGATAGATCGTATGAAGACTTTTGTTATCAATACTGGTGTAGACAATTTTATTATGCTTATTGGAGGTTACAAAATTCCTGACAAAGATGCCAGTACTTTCACTAACCAAGAGAATCAAGAATATCTACTGAATTATAAGGTACGCAATACTTTTTTATGCTCTATGACCAGGAATATATACCGTCAGAAATCCTCATGTGAAGCAGCCAACTGTATTTGGAAGAAATTGGAAGTCACTCACTTTGGAACATCCAAGGTTATAGAAACAAGGAGAGCAATGCTTCGATCAGAGTATCATGGGTTTGTTTTTCCTTATGGAGAGGCAGTATGTAAAGTGAAACAAAGGTTTATGATAATTGTCAACAGATTAAAATCTATGTGAGAAAAAGGTCTTGATGATGAAGCACTTGTTGATAAAATTATAGATATAATTCCAAATGAATGGGAGTCAAAAAGGACAGCTATTGATGAAAATAGAAAATCTTCCCAAATTACTCTTGATGAACTTTTTGGAACTCTTCTACAGCACGAGATAAGAATGAAGAGAGATGCTGATTTCAACAAGAAGAAGAATGGGAATGGAAGTGTAGCCTTTGCATCTAAAGATAAAACACCTGAAAGGCTTACAAGATCCAAATCCAAGAAAGTTATTATATATGATTCAAGTGATTGTAATACTTCAGATAATGAGTTATCCAATCTTGCTCGAAGAATGAACAAGATTGCTGGAAATAAAGACTTCCAATATAGATTCAAAAAGAAAGATAGGAAGGATAAGAAAGATTCAGAGGTAACTTTTTATGAATATAATAAAGTAGGACATATAAGGCCTGATTGTCCTTTACTGAAAAGGAAAGACAGAAAGGAGAAACACTCTAAAAGAAACAGAAAAAGGTTTTATAAGACAAAGAATGTTTTAAAGGAAAATGATACATGGAGTGCAAGTGGTAGTGATTCTTCAGATGATTCTTCAGAGTATGAGTCCTCAGGACCGAAAAATATTGGACTTATAGCCAGACTACCAATTGAAGATCATTGTCTCATGGCTAAGGTACACAATGATGAAGCTATTACAAATGTCTCTTTGAATGTAAATTATACTAATAATGTATATTATGAATCTTTAAATGATGAATCTTCATCATCAGAAGATGATACATTACCTTCTTTTGAATAAGTATCTAGATTCGCTAAATTACTTGAAAATGAAAATTCTAAACTCAAAAAGAATCTTGAGAAAGAAAATTCTATAATATCAATCTTGACTAAAGAAGTATCAGATCTTTCTAAAGATCTTGATGTGAAAATATCAGGTTTTGAAAATATTTTAAAAACCCTTGAGAAAGTCAAATCTGATATTGATAAACTTTCTAAGGATATTGAAAATGTAATTTCCAAGAAAAATATTTTAGAGCCTAACTCTAGTTTAAATTCAAATGTTTTGGAAAATAAGAATTTGGTTTTAAAATTAAAGTCAGAAATTTTTTCCTTGAATTTTTTTTTCAAACTTTACTCATGGAAAGGAAAAATTTGACAAGATGTATTCTCAAATTAGTTCTTTGAGAAATCGTTCTGGTCTTGGTTTTACTCATCCCAAACCTGTTTTTAGTAATAACTATTTTGTTCCTCAAAAAACCTCTTTTTGTTCTAAGTGTCAATGTGGAGGATATTGGAGAAGAGATTGTTCTCTTAATAGAACTAAATCATTAGGATTTCATAAAGCTCCTTTTGCAAAACAAATGTGGATTCCTAAAATTCTTTTATCTAACCCTTCTGGATCCAAACAAGTTTGGATTCAGAAAAACTAATTGTTTCTTTTCTAGGGAAATGAGAAGTGTACCAATAAGAATATTTGGTACAAGGATAGTGGTTGTTCTCGACACATGACCGGAAACAATGATCTCTTTGAAAAGGTTATCAAAACAAAAGGTGGAAAAGTAACCTTCAGAGATAATGCTCAAGGAAAGATTGTTGGTATAGGTAATATCGTTTTTCTTGGAAAAGTTCTTATCTCAAATGTTTTGTTTGTTAAAGGTATTAGGCACAATCTCATCAGCATAAGTCAATTATGTGATGAAGGTTACCTTGTGAATTTTAGAAATGATAAGTGTGTAGTTCACAATTCCAAGGATTAATTCATTCTATCTGCCTATAGGTAAGAGAATGTTTACACTATTAACTTAGAAGACCTTAGAAGCCAAAACATACCCTTCTTAAGTGCAATAGAAGACCAATCATGGCTATGGAATAGGAGACTAGGACACTGTAATCTGAGAAATATTAGAAAACTTTCAAAGAAAAAACTTGTGAAAGGACTACCGGACCTTAGATATGATTCTTCAAAAATCTGTTATCCTTGTCAATTTGGAAGGCAACATAAAACTAGCTTTAAATAAATTAATGAAGTTTCAACTTATAATGCATTACAACTAGTGCATATTCATCTTTTTGGTCTTTCACAATCTGGAAGCATTGGAGGAAAATACTATGTATTTGTTTTAGTTGATGACTTTACTAGATTTACATGGGTCTACTTTCTCACAACGAAATCTGAAGCCTTTTCCTATTTCAAAACTTTTAGATCCCAAGTTAAAAATGAGAAAAACCTACAATTGATAACTATTCATAGTGATCATGGTGGTGAATTTAAAAATTCATATTTTGAAACTTTTTGTAGTAAAAAAGGTATTACTCAAAATTTCTCAGCTCCAAGAACTCCTCAGCTAATGGTGTTGTTGATAGAAGAAATCGTATTCTTCCGGAAATGACTCGAACCATGTTGAGTGAATACTCAATTGCTAAACACTTATGGGCTGAAGCTGTTAGTACTGCCTGTTATACTATAAATCGTGTTTTAACTAGACCATTTCTTAATAAAACTCCTTATGAGTTATAGACTGGCCGAAAACCTAAAGTTTCATACTTCAAAGTTTTTGGATGCAAAGTATTCATTCTGAATAAAAAAGATAATCTACACAAATTTGCACCAAAATCTGATGAAGGAATACTTCTAGGCTATTCTACAACTTCTAGAGCTTATAGAGTTTTCAATAAAAATATTTGTACTGTTGAGGAAACAGTACATGTGAAATTTGATGAATGAGATCCTTTTGTTTTCAACCAACCCAATCCTACATCCTCAGATGTGTTTTCTAAAAATGTTTATCAACCGTTATTAGAAGATCACTCTGATGAGGAAAATGTTCAAGAAAGTATTCCTGAAACATTTACCACAGAAGATTTTCTACCATATGTTGATGAACACGTTTTAAAAAACCCAAATCAATTGTTTCTTAGGAATCATCCCAGTGATAACATCATTAGTGATGTAAATCAACCTGTAAGGACCAGAAATTCCTTAAGAAATGAAGTAGAACATCTTTATTTTCTTTCCCAATTTGAACCTAAAAGTCCAAGTGAGGCCTTAGGTGATGATGATTGGATCAAAGCAATGCAAGATGAACTAAATGAGTTTGAGAGGAATCAAGTCTGGACTTTAGTTGATAGACCTAAAGAAACAAATGTGATTGGTGTAAAATGGGTTTACAGAAATAAATGTGATGAAAATGGAATCATTATAATAAATAAAGCAAGACTTGTTGCTAAAGGCTATAATCAATAAGAGGGAATAGACTATGAAGAAACATATGCACCTGTAGCTAGACTAGAATCTATTCGTATTCTATTAGCCTTTGCAGCATATTTCAATTTCAAACTATTTCAAATGGATGTCAAATGTTCTTTTCTAAATGGTTCTGTTCAAGAAGAAGTTTTTGTCGAACAACCTCCTGGTTTTCAAGACCCAAAACATCCTGATCATGTTTTAAAACTTACCAAGGCTCTATATGGTCTTAAACAAGCCCCTAGAGCATGGTATGATAGACTTAATGGTTTTCTTTTACAAAACAATTATACAAAAGGTACATCAGATCCAACCCTTTTTTTTAAATGGAAAATAAAAATGTTTTGATTGTTCAAATCTATGATGATGAAATCATATTTGGATCAACTCAGAAATCTTTAACTGATTCTTTTGCCAATTTAATGAAATATGAGTTTGAAATGAGTATGATGGGTGAGTTAACATTCTTTTTAGGTTTTCAAATTTCTCTAAAACCAGAAGGAACATATATATCTCAACACAAGTATATAAAATATTTACTCAAAAAGTATGGTTATGACAAGACTAAAAGTATTAGCACTCCAATCAGTACCTCAAATAAACATGATCTTGATGAAACTGGGAAACCAGTAGATCAAACAATTTTCAGAGGTATGACAGGAAGTTTTCTATACTTGACAGCTAATCGACCAGACTTAATGTTTTATGTATGCTTATGTGAAAGATATCAATCTAATCCAAAAGAGTCTCACTTAAAATCCATAAAGATAATCTTTCGGTATTTAAAAGGCACTATGGATTTAGGTCTTTTTTACTCTTCTGGGAATGATTTTATTTTAAAAAGTTTTTCAGATGCTGACTTTGGCGGTTTTAGAATGGATAGAAAAAGTACTTCTGGAACATGTCATTTCTTAGTAGATTCTCTGGTTTATTGGTCCTGCAAGAAACAACACTCAGTATCACTATCCACTACTGAAGCTGAATATGTAGCAGCTGGAAATTGATGTGCTCAAGTATTGTGGATGCAACACACACTCACTGACTATGGATTGATTTTCTCCAAAACTCAAATTCTTTGTGATAATACTAGTGCTATATCTCTTAGTAAGAACCCAGCACATCACTCTCGTGCAAAACACATAGATGTTAGGCTCCACTTTCTTAGGGATCACACACAACAAGGAGATATCGTTTTACAATTTATCGTAACGCTAGAACAACTTGCTGACATTTTTACAGAGCCATTACCATCCGATAGATTTGAGTTTATAAAACAGAAGCTAGGAATGATTACATTAAAATAATCATTCATACCTACTTCATTTTTTACAATTCTCCTAACATTAAATAACTCCCTTTGAAAGTGGGAGGACATTTTTTCTATGTTCTTTTTTATCTTATGATCTTTAATTGTTTAATCTCTTGGTATGTGTTTTTACTTTTCTGTTTATCATATTGACAGTTTTATCGTATCATTTACCTTTCTGTTTATCGTATTGATAGTTTTATCATATCATTTACCTTACTGTTTATCGTATTGATAGTTTTATCGTATCATTTACCTCTCTGTTTATCGTATTGACAGTTTTATCATATCATTTACCTCTCTGTTTATCGTATTGACAGTTTTATCGTATCATTTACCTATCTGTTTATCATATTGAAAGTTTTATTGTATCATTTACTTTTCTGTTTATCAAATTGACAGTTTTATTTTATTATTCACTTCATCATATAGACCGATGATAGAAATGAATTTCTTTTCCATAATATCGACCGATGATGGTAATGAATTTATTTTCCATCGTATAGACCAATGATGGTAATGAATTTCTTTTCCATCATATCGACCAATGATGGTAATTAATTTGTTTTCCATCATATTGACCGATGATGGTAATGAATTTCTTTTCCATCGTATCAACTGATAATGGTAATGAATTTCTTTTCCATCGTACCGAGCGATGATGGTAATGAATTTCTATTCCATCGTACTGACCGTTCATGGTAACGAGATTGTTTTCCATCGTATTGTCAGTCATGGGTAACAAGATTCTTTTCTATCGGCTTGTCAGTTAATGGTAACGACTTTGTTTTCCATCGGTATGACGATTGATAGTATTCTTTTACTTCATACATTTTTGTTTTCTTTTTAACTTTACTAAAACCAACAATAACCTTACGTTCTCCGGCAGGTACTTTTCATTTTTTTTTCTTTCGTTTTAATCCTAACCATTGATCTGTTTTTCTCTAATCCTGGCCATATAAGATCAACGTTCACCCCTATATTGCCTATAAATAGCCCCCCCTCCCCAAACCCACATCGTTTTTTTTTTCAGGATATACGTCAAAGCTCTGCCTCATTGTTTTAAGTCATCGTACGATCTTTCATCGGCAGCATCCTTATGTCTCAGTCGTCTGCCAAAACTCCTGCCGATATGTCCTCAAAGGCTTTCTCACAAAAGACCTTTTAAGGGAAAGTTTAGTTTCCCGCGACTTCTATGATTCATATGATTCTACTTTCAAGAGGATTATCTTGTTTCAAGGATGGGAGCATTTCTGTGTTGAAAGGCCTTTTTCCCAAGATCCAGTTCTCTTTGATGAAGTTTGTCAGTTTTATAAAACCATATCTTTCGACAAAGACATGACTATCAATTTTGCTGTGTACGATAGAAAGCTATCTATGTTTGTGAAACCAGAGGTACATTTTCTTAATGTCCCAACAGAAGGGGATTATTTCTTTCCATCTCATAAACTACCAGAGGAAGTAGGTACGTTTAATAGAGAAAGTTCTGAGAAGTCTCTGTTTGTTGTGAATGAAGAGAAAAAGAAAGTGGCTCATCTTTCACCGGACAATAGGTTTGTGGCTTTATGGATGCAAGGTTTTCTTATCCCAAGGAAAGGGGATAGAGAAACTATGAAAGTTTCTGATATCTTCATGTTGGACTATCTTTTCAACAAGAGAAAAGTGAATCTCATGGGGTATGTTTTCGAAACAATCAAGAATGTGAAGTCAGGGGCAATCAAATCTCATCTGATTATGTATCCAGCCATTCTTACAAAGTCTATTCTAGAGAGTATGAAGTTTTGCAACATTCCTTTGAAAGGGAAGTTGATATATTTGAAGCCATCCTGGATTAGCAAAAGTACTATGAAGAAGTTGACTGTTTGTTTTGATCAGAATTCAAAACTTTTTGTCAGAGATATAGAAGATGAATCGGCTCAGAATCAATCAGCACCTATGCCAGCCAAAGACATTCAATCTACTGATATTACTCAAAAGTCTGATCCTCAAACCAGGTCCAAGCCTAAGAAGAATCCAAAGTACAGTAAGGAGATTGCATCCAAATGGATAAAGGATAAGGAACAGAGAAAGGAAGGTGATCCAAAGTTCGGTCTTGACCCGGATGAGGCTTTTATAGAAAGAATAAGGGTAGAATAAACCCTTAAGGATGAAAAGAAAAAGAAAACTATTTTGAAAAGAAAGGCTCAAGACTTTGATATCTCTAAAGTCATGAAAATGGTTGAGGATGCTAGTGCTCAACTGACGAAAGAAGTGCATCAAGAGCCCATCGTACAGAGTCTTCCTGAGAAATAAAAAGGAAAACAAATGATGGAAGAGATAGAAGAAGTTGATGAAGAGGAAGAAGATTTTCTTTTTGAATTCCTTTAAAGTTTGAATTAAAGTAGGGAGGAATCAGTTCAAAAGCTGAATGAAGGTGTTCAAAAAATCCCTCATGCCGATCAAGCACCTTTTGAAACTTCTGAAACTCCGGATAAAACAACCCCTCAAGTAAATCAAGGTGGTGAATCCTCTCAGACTGATAAAGTTGTTGTCATTAGTGATAAAATGGAAGAAGAAAGAAAGCATAAAGAAAAAGAAAAAGGAAAACAACCAGTTGTAGATTCAAGCTGATCAAATGAACTAGCTTCGTATGATGAAGATACTGATTCAGAACATACAATATCTCTCAAGAAGAGTGATTACATTGTCCATGTTTTGAGAAGGGTTGAGAAGACCATTCCATATTTCCCTAGGCTGGGAGGGAATATTGATTTTATTATTGAGAATCACAAGAAGAAGTTTGGCACTGTAAAAGAATTGAGAAAGAAAGTTTTGTCAGTCGAAGCTGATTTGAATGTCCTTTCAGAAAGTTCGGTTTCCCATAAGAAGGCCTGCAACAAGATGACCAAGTGGTCGTACAAAACAAAGATCTCAGTCAATGATCAAGATTTAGTAATTGAAGATATAAGAAGGCTGTCAAATGAGCTTGCAATTGCTTTCAATAATCTTGACAAAGAAATACTTGAAAGGTTGAATATTTTGTCTTCTCAACGAGCCGATGTTCCTTCAGTAAAAGACTTGCAGGAGAGAATGAATGATTTTCAATCTGAATTCTCGAAGGTTTCATCTTTCAAGGATGAAATAGTTTTAGTGAAGAAACAAAATTCTGTGTTATCCAAAGATAACAAGAATTTTCAAAACAAAATTGATACTCTTGAAGAAGTAATCAAAGTTCAGGAAGAGACAATCAGAAATCAGGATCAACTCTTTGCTGATCAACAAGACCTTCTCAGGTCTGAGGGTGATGCTATTTCTGAAGACAAGAAGGAGATAAAAAAGATAAAAGAATTTCTTAATGAGTTGATCAAAAATAAGAAGGAAAGAGAAAACAAGTGACTTGTATTTGTTTTCAAGTTTGGTCTTGATTGTTATTGTAATGAAATTTCTTTTATCCATTGTCTTGTATTCTTTTTCTAACTCTTTCAGATAATTCATGTTTACCCCTTTCTTTTTGTAAATCACAAAGGGGGAGAATGTTTACAAAGGGGGAGAATGTTTAAAAAGGGGGAGAATGTTTACAAAGGGGGAGAATGTTTACAAAGGGGGAGAATTTTTTATAAAAGGGGAAAATGCTCTACAACACTTAAGGGAAATCTACGAATACAATCCTTAGGAAAGTACACCTAAGGGGGAGTTAGTTGTATTCAAATTTCTTATTCAGAATAGTTTCCAATAACTCAGGGGGAGATAAGTATTTCTTGTTATATTTACTTAGTGTGTTGTGCTTTACAAAAAGGGGGTGATTGTTGAGTCAAAAGTTATCTTTTGACTTCTATATTTTGTTTTGGAAATCACAAATGTCTTTTTAATCGTATCGTACAATGCTGATCGTACTAAGAATAATAATCGTATTGATTATGCTGATCGTACTGACCATGCTAATCGTATTGATCATGCTGATCGTACTGACTATGCGTATCGTACTGATCATACTGATCGTACTGACCATGCCAATCATACAATGCTGATCGTACTAAATATGGAAATTTTATTGACTCTGGTACTCATATCTTTCATTTCATACTTGTTTTGGTACTTTGTCAAAAACACATGCTTCATTTAAATCGTACTCATGATTATCTTATTCATATATCTCATACTAACCAATACGATGTCGTTGAGTTAGTTACAAACTAATCAAAACGATTTCATGCTTTCTGTTTCAATATGACCGTTATGATGCCAGGTGTCTAAGTCCCTCCGAGTTTTTTGGAGAAATATGACCGTTGGAGGAGATGTGACTGTTGGAACCCAAGGCCTATAAATAGGAGGTCATTTGAAGCTAAGAGGAACAACAAACAACTAAGAACAAGCGTGATACAGTTGTGATACTTTTCTTCTATTAAGTTCTAGAGAGAGATGTTGTGACTTCTCTCATGCTTTGTGCTTTGTGCGTCCGATCATCGTATCGAGGGCTTTCCAGTGATTGAAAGACAGAGGTGCCGATTACCTACAAAATCGAGGGCTGCCGGGGATAGGCAGATAGATGGTCCAATCATCATATCGAGGGATGCTGGGGATAGATAGACTGATGGTCTGATCATCGTATCGAGGGCTGCCAGGGATAGGCAGACGGACGAACCGATCATCGTATCGAGGGCTCACCAAGGTGTTGGTGAGACATACCTTTTATCCTAGGTGAAAGGATAACCCTTCTCTTTGGGTTAAAAGAATTGTAATTCTTTTACATTTCCGCTTCTATCTGTATTAGAAAGGAAATTGTTTTTGTTTCCTTTTCTATCTCTTATACATTTTTAATTGTTTCAATTACATCCATTCTATTACGTATTGTATTGATTGATTCTATACACTTTAAGGTAGAATCATTCATCTTTATATTACTCTGGTTATTGTGTTCATCTTGAATACAATTGTTTTATATTTCATTAGTATTACATTACATCATACCTTTTATATTCAATATAGTTGTGGGTGTTTGTATTTGTATTAGTTTAAGATCATTTAAACTAATCTCTTAAGCGCTAAAACTCAAATGTTTTTTAAACCTAGAATTCACCCCCCTCTTGTATTGTTCCATCTAATAGACTTACATATCTACATATTAGATCCAACAATTATGTACTATATATAATGGATATATATGTAATATATTACATATAAATTATGGATATCATTCTGGAATTGTAATATATAATTCTCATTTTGTTTTAATTCCATTAATATGAAAAAATGAAAGTAGCGTTCATGCGTACGTACGACCTACCGTCTCCATGAACGGTGCTTTTAATTTTTTATCTCCAAATGCTATGGAATAATATAAAATGAATATATACTAGATATATATGATATTTAAGACATCGATACTATTCTGGATATGATGTACCTATAACTACATGGAAAATTATTTTCCAACAAGTTCGATTTTTACTCATGTACCGAACATCGACAAAAACGTCTGATATGAACTCACTTTATTAACCAATTATTATAACCTTATAATATGTGATATTAGCTGAATAATAATCTTTAAAGTAGGTCCTTAAGAAATTATAAATTGAAAATTTTTAATATTCAGGATATTAAAGAACGATCGAGTCATGTCGGACACGAGGTAAGGGTTCCTACCCCTCTCTTTCTTTTTAAGTACACTCTTTTATGTCATTCATTTTAAGCTCATCTTTCTTATGATTGGGTTGTTATTTTATATTAATATTACTATAATTTTTATGTTCATATTATGAGAGACCCTATTTTCTCTCATCAATCCATTTTGGATGTTTTGACTAGCACCGTTAGGCTGCTCAATTTTCGTAAAAGATCCAACCTCTATCTTTCTTTTTAAGTACTCTCCTTTATGTCACTTCTTTTAAGCTCCTATTTGTTAATATGGGGGATGTTATTTTATATTTATCTTACTGTAAATTTTATTTTAATATGATGAGAGACCCTATTTTATCTCATCAATCCATTTTTTTGATGTTTTAAGTGGCGTCGTTAGGCTGCCGAGTTTTCTTAAGGGATTTTTCATCTCACTTTTATTCCCTTGAGATTTATGCAACATTTTCAACCATTTCCGTTGAGTGGTGTATGTACTTTCCATTATTATACTCTTTTTTAAATATAATTTCATTTATGGGTATTTACATATTCATTGTATGACCCTTCTTCAATGGGGTGTACGTTTCGAAAGTTACCCAAGTCGGTAAGGGAACCTTTCACCCTCCTCTTTTTAAAAGACTTCATTTGTTATGTCTTTTAATTCACATACTATTATGTTGGGATATGTTATTCTATATCCTTATTGATTTAAATTTCATGTCCATGTGATGAGATACCCTTTTTAACTCTCATCAACTCTTTTTCTGAATTTTGATGTGACGTCGTTAGGCTGTCGAATTTTTGCAAGGGAACTTCTTAACCCAATTTTGATTCTTTGGGATAAACTTATTGTCCTTGAATATGTCGTTCTATGAATATGTGTGAATGTCCTCTGATTGTTTTACACTTAATATCCACTTATATTTGGTATATTCATTTGTCACACATAATTATTTAATTGATTTATCCATAATCCAAGGATACCGTCTTTGTAAGGGACATTGTCTCAATCTCCTTTCATTAAGGCATATTTTGTTTTATACACAAAGTTCTTTTATACGGTGTATAAACCCCATTGACTATTCGTTTATTCAAAAGGAATATTTTTATATGAATCATTTTACTAAATTACAAAAAGGAAAGTTTTTCTTGTCGTACGTATGCGGCGACAACGACTTCTCCGCCGCCGTGACCATTATTTGAGTTTCGGCTTCCTCTACAAGCCATAACTTTTTTTGAATGAAAAATAAAAACCATTTTTTACTCTTCTTTTATTTTTGTATTGAAAATGGTTTTCATAATGTTTTTATATCAATGTGTTTTATTGATATCTTGTGATTGAAAAGTGGAAATGTTATGTTTCCTTTATACATGTTTTCTGTGATACGATTATGTTATGGTTTTTGGGAATTGTTATGAAGACGGGTGGTTCCATGATAAACTAAGGGCCGGTGAGCCCGATATAGCTCTCCAATGCATTGGGTAATGTGAAGGGGTTAAAAGTTAAGGTTTCTCTGAAGATATTTAGGGAATATACTGTGATGGGTATTCCAAACGTAACCAAGAAGGTTACTCCCTACGTAGGAATGTTATGAATGCCTCAAGTTACCTTTCTGCCTTATTATTTCTATGATTTATTCATGATTTGATGTGGTATGTTAAAATGATTATGTTTTATGAGTAAAGTATGATTTCATACATGGTCTAATGTTTTCTTTTCATACTTTTATATCCCTTACTAAGCTTTTTATACTCATCCCATGTTTTTTGAAATGTTTTTCACAGGTCAAGGGAAATGTGCATGATATGATGATAGTTTCAAGGAAGTGTCAAGAAAGAATCCATTTTTATTTTAAATAAGATTTTGTTGATGGGAAAAAATGAATTCTATCTTTTATGTAACCACATTGTTTAAATGTGGAATGTCATTCATGATTTATGATATAATTCTCTAAAACTCCAAACCTAAAAAGATCCTCAATGCGAATTATTCATTTAATTCAATATTAAGTAAGGTTTAAGGACGGGGCCTTATAGTTGGTATTAGAGGCCGGTTTAGATATCATTAGAGGTTAGGGTATTCTCTAAGCATAAGTGACATTACCATAATGGCTATTGTTGTAGAAAGAGTCCTAGTTTTTAGATAAAGTGAATGAGTAAGTATATCTTAGTGTTTATCTTCCTCATTAGTACATGATAATTTTTTTGATACACTCACACAGACATTTTTGGTTTTAGTAAATGGATGGATCTAGCAGGAACCAAAGTGAAAATGGGATTGAAGGAAACTATGGTGGTTCTCTGATTAGGAGACTTGATGAAATGGGGGATTCAATGAGGAAATTCGTGGTTATTCTAAACCAACTATCAAGGATTCATGATCAACCACTTGAACCTTGGTAAGTTCTGTAATGCATCATGTACGAGATGACCAATCGATGTGGAAGTTCAGGTAATAATTATAAAGGTAACCATTAGGGTTTATATGATCCTTAATTTTGATGTAATTATGGGTTACTATATGTTATGATGGAATATGATCGACTTGAGATAAACTTGAGGTTAAAACATGTAAGGGGTATTTTGAAGTTTTATAAAAAGGACAACACGCAGACCGTGTGACAACCGGTCACGTCGAACAAAGCTGCAGGAATCGAACCCAAAACCAAAGTGCGACTGGTATTTATCGCCTACCACTGGACTACGTGAAGTCCATGGTTATTATGACTTATTCTTTTTAGTTATATGATTTTATGAATTTTGAGTATGTTGATTTTGGGTTATCTATGGAAATTATTAACCTATCATGGAGGATATGTGATTAGGTTAATTACTTTTCAATATGAGAATTTAAGAGCAACTGATGTTATTTGGAGATAAATGTTAATTTGTACCTTGGAAGATTATGTGATTAAATCCTTCAAATATTTGGGTTCCAATCTTAGTTTGGTTTACATTGAAGAATTTTATGGACAATTGTTTATTGAATGGTCTTCGTTGAACTTTGGGTTTTTTTGGACAAATTTTGGAGATTAAGAATAGATTTTTTTTATAAATGATTATAATTTTGTGGATTATCTGATCTCATACTAACAATTTTGGTTTTGGATTTTGTCTAAAAACATAGGAAATATATAGTTCTCTTTTGTGGATTAGGTGATTCTCAAGAAGTTGATTATAGTACTCTTAAAGCGAACAAGTCTTCCAAAATACTCGTCTTTTGGAGAAAATATGAGTTTGATTATGGAATCTAGTAAAAGTTGAAAGTCTACGTGACAAGTAAGTATGTTTCATTATGATTTAGTTTAGCTCAAAAATAAATTATTCAATGAAGAGTAACTTAAAAAAATGTTGTCTGTTAACTTTTCCTATTGGAGAATCGAATACCGTTTAACCCATTACAAGTTTGTGATGTTCTTTTGGTTAACTTTCTCCTGAACATGTTTACTATCACTCTCCATCAGAACATGACCCATTTTTTCCCTCCATGTACATATTTTCATACTTGGAATCCTAGTATGGGTTAACTCGAGTGACCATTGTACTTCTATTTCTTTATTTTAAAGTGATTGTTTTACTGAGTCTTGTTCTGATGTGGGATTTTCAATGAAGTTTCCAAGCCCAATTTTAAAATTGTGAGGACGCAATTCCCAAAAGGGGGGAAGGATGTAACACCCAAGGTAAATAAATAATATGACATTTTCACATTTATCCATATTTGTGAATAAAATATTAATATTACTTTAAAGGGTCCGCTATGCTCGATGGTGTACCCAATACACAACAACAAGTTTCTTGGAAATCTTACATTGCACTATAATAATAAAATAATATTATTTTAATTGGTAGTTAATGCCTAGATGTTGTAATGGCGGGAATGAACAGAAATAACTAAAAAATGATTATATACGTTTGTTAAATATTTTTACTTTTTACAATAAATGTTAGAGGATTAAAAATGCGAATGAATACAATTTTAAGCGTAAACATTCTAATATTATTTAAAAGGTCGATTAACCGCCTTTTGATAGCGAACCTCTTTTAAATCCAATTTTTGACAATTTTATGTGTTATATTTGACAAAATAAAATTCTTCTTTAGAATCATGACAACAAAATTTACTTTGTGTAAATTTTTGGTATTTTTCCGATAAAGTTCATATTTTAATGAATAGGGAAAAATGTTCTATTTTAATTCAAAACCTCTTTTTAATCTTATTTATTTATATGATTATGTTATCTTTTTAATTGGTTTTAAAGTGAAATTAGAATATATTTTTACCATTTAATCCAATAGTGGTCGTTGGAATTAATTTCATCTTGAAATTGGACTAAAACTATAGTCAATCTTTTGATACTTATTGTTTCATAAAAACACGCTATTTGCTCTGACAGTGGGAATTAATTATTTGATTAATTAATGTAACTTATATGTTTTGAATTTTTTAAAATAGACATCATTTTTGAATTCGAATATCAAATATATCTAAGGGTGAATTTTTTGTATTCTTCTGAAAAACATCAATTTTTGATGAATAGTGAAACCACTAAGTGGTACTTAAAAAACTGATTTTTCGTTTAAATGAAATTTTACCACCTCTATGTTCTGAATTTCAAAAATCCGACATACATGGTTGTCATTAAAAATTAAAATGTGGTTCAATGGGATTAAAATAATTTTTTTTGGTGAATAGTAACTTTTAAGTTTTAATCGCGATTAGAGGTAATTAGTGTACTTTAAGGTAAAAATAAAGTTTTAATAATATGAAATGATCTAGACACATGTACTACCCTCATTGGATGAGTCATGAACGACCATGAAAATCCATGAGTCAACTTGGGGACCCCATGGATCCACTTTTCTTGGAAAATGACATTAATACCTTTTTATTTAAAGTTAATATTAAAATGTCACAAACATGTGTTGTTTTACTAAAACAATTTTTAGATGGGGTTATAAAAGTCATAGTTTTGACTATAAATATTCATTAGAAATATAATAATATTTCCTTCATCATGATATTTGTTTTATAATTTTTAGATATTAAATAAATTAATTTATTTATGACACCGTGATGATGCAGTGATTACCTCATAAATGAACGATTTAAATAAAATGAGAATATATGGTGAAATCTGAGTCTTAAACTTGTCACAAACCAATTGGATGGGTGAATTTCGAAACCTTATAACCTTATACTCTAAATATATTCTTTTTCGACCTTTTAAATCTGAAAATCATTTTATAATAAAGTAATATTTTATAACTTTCCAAGAGTGCCCCTCCTCTCCTCTTATAAAAGGCCCTCACCTCTACCACCTTACACACACCACTCAAGCCTTTGGCTCGGCCAACCCCTGCCCATTTAATCTCTCCACATCCCTCTATTAATAATTGAAGCCTCACTTTGGGAAGAATCCTTTCCAAGGAAGTCTTTGAGCTCAAATCAAAGAGAGTTACCCGATTTAAAGGTAATGTCTTCCCTTGTGTTCTTTTGTTTTATTTTTCTTCTCCAATCCCCTAAACTCTTTTTATTACTTTTTTTGTAAAACAACCAGTATCTTAAATATACTAGGATGTTGTTATAAGATGTATTCTAGCTACACTTTCACACACCGCCGTCTAATGGTTAAAGAACATACTGTTTTTGTCGATGAAAAATTACTGCCTCACGAAACGATGATTGTTCAATATTATTTTAACACCTTCAAAGGTGGACATTAAGATGTCAGTATATTTATATATGATATATAATATGTTTATGTTTTCCTTAAGCTTATGTATTTTTCATTTATGTCATACCTTTATGGTTTCCATTATGGGTAAACGCAATATCTTCATTTTAGGAAGTGCAGATTACCACCCCCTCAAGGTGATTTGATTCGTTAATGCCATATGTGGGATGTATAAAGGATGTAATTAATGATATTACATATGATATACTACTTTAATTATAATATAACTTTATATCATTATTATTTAATTCCATTGAATAAAAAAAAAGAAATGAAAGTAGCGTTCATGCGTACGTACGGTTTACCGTCTCCATGAACGGTACATTTCATTTCATATCTCAAAATGTTATGTACTATATATAATGGATATATATGTAATATATTACATCTAAATGATGGATATAATTCTGTAATTTTAATATATATCTCTCATTTTGTTTTAATTCCATTAATATGACAAAAAATGAAAGTAGCGTTCATGCGTACGTACGACGTACCGTCTCCATGAACTGTGCTTTAAATTTTGTATCTCCAAATGATATGGAATAGTATAAAATGAATATATACTGGATATATATGATATTTAAAACATAAATACTATTCTGGATATTATTTACCAATAACTACATGGAAAATTCTTTTCCAACAAGTTCGATTTTTACTCATGTACCGAACATCGAGAAAAACGTCTGATATGAACTCACTTTATTCACCAATTATTATAACCTTATAATATGTGATATTAAATGAATAATAATATTTAAAGTAGGTCCTTAAGAAATTATAAATTGACCAAATTTTATTATTGAGGATATTAAAGAAATATCGAGTCATGTCGGACACGAGGTAAGGGATCCTACCCCACTCTTTCTTTTTAAGTACACTCTTTTATGTAATTCCTTTTAAGCTCATCTTTATTATGATTGGGATGTTCTTTTATATTAATATTACTGTAATTTTTATGTTCATATGATGAGAGACCCTATTTTCTCTCATCAATTCATTTTATAAGTTGTGATTGGCACCGTTAGGCTGCCGAATTTTCGTAAGAGATCCAACCTCTCTCTTTCTTTTTAAGTACTTTCCTTTATGTCACTTCTTTTAAGCTCCTCTTTATTAAGATGTGGTATGTTCTTTTATATTCATCTTGCTGTCAATTTTATTTTAATATGATTAGAGACCCTATTTGATCTCATCAATCCATTTTTTGGAAGTTTTAAGTGGTGTCGTTAGGCTGCCGAGTTTTCGTAATGGATTTTTCATCTCACTTTTATTCCTGTGAGATTTATGCAACATTTGACACCATTTCCTTTGAGTGGTGTTTGTACTTCCCATTATTATACTCTTTGTGTAATATAATTTCATTTATGGTTATTTACATATTCATTGTATGAACCTTATTCAATGGGGTGTACGTTTCAAAAGTTACCCAAGTCGGTAAGGGAACCTTTCACCCTCCTCTTTTTAAAAGACTTCTTCTGTTATGTCTTTTAATTCACATACTGTTATGTTCGGTGTAACACCCCGAGATTTTATGAAAAATATTCTTTTTAATTTCATTATTATCTTGTGTTGTACGCTACACCAAAAGGAGCTTTCACAAGACGCATCCTTGACTTGCCTTGCACGCAATGGCGACCTTCCTCGATAGCATGTGTAGTACGCAATAACGAGTTTCACTAAACAACAATATGCTATTAAAATATTATTAAAACTAGCCGTTATGAATACTAATATCCACTTTTTAAAATTTTGTAAATTTTATTTTTCAAAATGGACTTCATTTTTGGAGTCGCAATATCAAAATTAGCTTAGGGTGAAATTTTGGTACCTTTCGGATAACATTCATATTCTGATAAATAGTGAAAATTACTAAATTTTAATTAAAGACAAATTTTTTAATCGAAATAATTAATAGTGATAAATTATTAATTTGAGTGGTTTTAAAGTATATTTAAAATTTATTTTTACAATTTAATACAGTGTTGGTCATTGGATGTAATTTCACATTTAAACCAGACATAAACAATTGTCAATCTTTTGATAGTTATTATCTTTTAAAAACATGCTATTTGTTTTGACGAGGGGAATTAATTTTTAAATTAGTTAATGTAACTGATATGTTTTGAATTTTGTAAAATAAACATCATTTTTGAACTCATAATATCAAATATAGCTTATGCCTTATTTTTTGTATTTTCTGAAAAATTTCAATTTTTGATGAATAGTGAAACCACTAAGTGGTAGTTAAAAAAACTGAATTTTTCATAAAACATAATTTTACCGCTTCTGTGAGTGTAATTTCAAAAATCCTAGAGACACGGTTGATGTCAGTAAGTAAAATGTGGTTCAATGAGATGAAAATAATTTTTGGTGAATAGTAACTTTTTACTTTTTTTTACCACGGTTAAAAGTAAATAGGGTAATTAAGGGTAAAAATGATATTATTATTACCCTAACACATGTCCTAATTCTATTGTATAAGTGTAATTCGACCAGAAAAAATCTTAGGAATAAAATATGACCATTTAGGCCCACTTGGATTAGATTAGGACATTTATTATTATTTAATTCGAAGAAGAGTTATAAGAGTTAAAATCAATGTTTATTTACTAAAACATTTTTAATATAGGGTTATACATATGATATATTTAATTGTAAATATTAATTAGAAATATAATAATATTTCCTACATAATTATATTTTATTTATAATTTTTAGACATTACATAAATTAAGTTATTTATGACACAATGATGATGTAGTAATTACCATAATAGTGAAACATTATAATAATTGATATTATAAATAACCAAATAAATATAATTTGAGACTTTTTATGAATTAAACTAATTTTATAGGTTAATATGTCATGTTAGTATTGATTTAATTAACTTTTTTCGAACTAATCATTCTGTTATGATTTTCAGAAAAATCAATAACTAAATAGTGTCAAAATTGACATAAAATAGTTTTTAAAAAAATATTATATTATTAATTGTTATTTTATTCCTAAAAATATATGGTTCGGAAAAATGACTTAGATAAGGTTTTATATATTAATAATAAACAACTTGGGGTTTGTTTGGCTTCTTATAGTAAGTTTATTAACCTTATAGTATAAGAACACAAGAAGACACGGTAAAAGTAAAATTATTTAACTTAATGATAAATCTTAATGATAAGGTTAAAATAGGAACCTAAACTTGTCTAAATTATATTGGATTAGAGGATTTCGACCCATACCCACATTAGATTCTAAATAAATCAATTTGGTGCTATTTAAAACTGGAATTTGACTTTATAATAAAATAATAGTTTTAGTTATTCCAAAGGTACCCCTCTCCTCTCTTATAAAAGGGCACCCCCTCCCTCTCTTCCTCACACCACTTTGAGCCTTCAAGCTGGGCCAACCTCTGAAACATTCTCTTCTCCACTTCCCTAGCAACATCTTTGAGGTTCTGGTCTTCCTCAAAGACAAATTTTAGTGCCCTAAAAGGTGATCTCAAAGAGGCGCTTCAAAGAAGAGGTAATTTCCGTTACCGATTCTTTCACCTTTATTTCTTGTTCCACTTCTTCTTATAAGGTTGTTTCATTATGAAGTAATAACATCAGTATCACTAATATACTGATATGTTATTATAAGTATGAAAAAACCCTATTTCACCATCTATCCATCCTACGGAAAACGAAATCACCGCGCGTGCGTACGTACGGAATACCGTTCCACGCTGTGGTGTAATCTATTTTCCACCACCACCTTACTTGGATGGGTATAATGGTGTAAATAATAACTATATATGATTATTTTAAAGTGATATTGATTCTGTAAGAGTATACATACACTCCAATAAAATTCCACGACCATGGGAATGATATCATCGCTCGTGCGTACGTACAGAATACCGTCTCCACGACGCGATGAGATTCATTCTCCACTTTAGCCATTCATGAATGATTATAAAGTATATATAATAAGTAATCATGAAATATATGACATAATAATGATATTGGAATTATGTGTATATATATGTATGTCATCTAATTCATTCCATTCAACTCAATAAGGAAACGAAAACACCGTTCATGCGTATGTACGGCCTACCGTCTCCATGAACGGTGTATTTATTTCCATTTACTGATTTATTATATATATGTATATTCTGAATATATATTATATATAAATCATGTTTTATATTCTGGAATTAATTAATTATGATCTAAGTAATCATATGAATAATTACAAGTCAAAACACGGATGACAAATGAAACAATTTTACCCAAAACGCTCTTTAACATGGAATTTACAAAAGAACGGGTAATATAATCTCATAAGTGAACCATATATGATATCATAACAATGAGTATGATTCTGTAATAAGTCAATGACATTATTTAAATCATTATACAGGAGGTTTGGACACTTACGAAGCAAATCAGACGTAAGGTAAGGGAAAATATAACAATTTCATTTTTATCCGAGATTGTTTATACTATGGTATTTACTGGGGTGTATTTTATCATCCAAATCCATGTTTCCTCAATATGTAATATTATTTCCATCCACCTACAATTGTTTAAATCCATTTTTACCCTTTTTTGAGGTTATAGTAAAAGATATGAAAGGAATCTTTTGTCATTTTTCGTACGAGGTACTTTTTGACTTTTCCGACAAAAGTATGAGAAGAATGTTTTTTTAACATATACGACATGAATGGATTTTTAAAAAATTATTTCCCAGAATCTTCCATTAAAAGTTTTCAAGTCTATTTTTAATCAACATCTTTTAGTTTAAAATTTTATGACATGTTAAGAAAGGAAAATGTTTTTTTGAATTTGAAAGGATATTTTTCTCAAGAATGGAGTTCAAGTGTTTTATCAAAATTATTTTCCATCTAAGATAATATAGGGTTCTGTTTATATCCCTATTATTAAATTGATTTGATTATGTTGTGATGGAATTATTTTTATGAACTCCTTTATCTTATATGAATTGTTTGATGATGTCACGATGTTTATGATTCCCATTTTTATTACATGGGTTATGCAATGATGTATGATTTATGATTTTGTGGCACACATAATAATGGTATCATTATGAGATGGGTGGGACATATATCTCCCTCCAATGAATTGGGTAAATATTTTATATCTCATGAGATAGACATGGCTGGAACGGTAGGTTATACCGGTTCAGTGAAACAGGACTGAAACGAGGAGTGAACTCGGTTCAGAAATGGACTTTGTCCACTCAGATAGTCTTGGGAATGAGTCTTGACTAATAAGAAATGATTCTCTATTATTATGTGTGTATGACACAAATTTTCATGTTTTATGTTATGATTATTGGGATTCCATTTCACTACTATGATTTATCCCATGTTATGAAATTATGCTCTCTTTTGCAGGTTGAGATTTCAAAAAGTTATGTTCTTATGAATATGATGTGATTGATATTTCTTTTGTTTACCCTTACTGAGCATTTGAGCTCACCCTTTTATGTTTTATTTTCCCCAGGATATAAATAAAGGATTAAGTTTAAAAAAAAGATCTTTATGGGAGATGTTGAAGATCTTTCACCACGATTAGAAGATTATGTTCTGAGTTTCCAAAGACACTAAACTATTACGGTCCTTGTGTGTGTGTTTTTGTTCTGTATTAAGTATTCCGCAAAAGTAATGTAATGTTCATGTACATCAGGCTTAGGGTCTCTTCAGTTGGTATCAGAGGAAAGGTTTAGTCAACCTTTGGAAACTCGGATGCGAAAACGTTAGTGAGATCCCTAGAGATATTTCTAAGGTATGTCTAGGGATGCCCCTAAGGATAAGTATACGTATAGGATATAGTCCTAGAACTATGGTAACGATCTTAGAATTTAACCTAAGATGTTAGATATTGAAGTTACTCCCCCTTTATTATGATTTTTGCCTATAACACTATTCTTTTTTGATTTTAGAAAATGGCTGGAAACAAGATGATTCACGATAATGGATGATATTATGGACAATAGAATGATATTCTTCATGAGAAACCAAATGAAATGGGATTTAGAAGTCCAAACATCATTATTATTCCGAATTATCAATCTCATAATATGATCAATAAACTCAAATTTGGTAAGTTTCCTGACTCGGCTAATAAGAGAAAGATGGAGTTTCATGATGATGATATAGGAAAGAAAGTTCAATTTCCCCTATGTAAATCATGTGGGAAGAGGCATCGAGGAGAATGTTTCAAGGGAACTGGAAGATGCTTTGGGTGTGTAAAAGAAGGACACAAAGCCAGTAAGTTCAAAGGAAAAGGTTTAGTTAACACTATGGATGAGGATAATGGTATTTCTACGACATCAACAATGGTTAAATGTTTTAAATGTGGAATGTACGGGCATTATACAAACCAATGCCCTAAGGCAAAGTCTCATGAAGAGAATCAGTACAGCCATATGAGTAGTATTTATGTTGATGATGATGAAGAGACTACAAATGATATGTGAGTTGAAAGAATTGTTACATGTTTATCAGTTGTAATGTTGTATAAGTAATCTCATGGTACTATGGAATAAAGAGACATCTAAGGATTGTTACACTGTTGCCTTTCCTTGAGTTATGAAAGTGTATGATTAATGGTACCGGTATCCATTAAAGGATATTCAGATATTTTTGGAATATAGAAGGGATAAAGAGAAAATTAAATGTTTGATAGTATTCATGAGCTCATGACTGATATAAGGAGAAGGTTATGGATTGAGTATATAGAATTTTTGGATTTTCGTATGTGGAAAGTGTTAACTTTTAACTGCATTCATGTTTTCACTTAGGTTCAATGGGTATTCAAGAGAATACATGATTAAGGCCTTTGAATGTTTGGAATGTGACCAAAAAGACATATCTTATGATATATGGGGATCAACGATGGTATTAAATCTCTGGTAATCGTTTTCACTCTATTATGAGGGTGGACTGCAGTATTATGGATAAGCCTAAAAATTTGAATGGATTATGTTGTACATAAGTTAGTATTGTTTAAGGATAGAAGTTTTTTTGATATTATTGATGGGATGTTATAGTAATATAGTTTTAGAAAAAGGACAACCTGCAGGACAGGCGACATCCCATTGCGTCAGACAAGGCCGTGGGAATCGAACCCACAACCAAAGTGCGACTGGCCTTTATCGCCTACCACTATCCTACAGGAAGTCCCTGTTTAGTAGAAACTAGTATTATTATATTAATCAGTATGATATATGAAGTATAAGTCCATTTTAGGAACAATATATGATTAATCTCACTATAGATGGACTTATGTATTTTTTGACAACTTTTCTAACATTTTGATTGAGACAGATGGAATTACCCATCATTCTATCACATGATCTACTAACACATCAAGAATGACAAATTCAACTTCATTTCTTTAAGAGAGGAAGTGGAAATTGTCCAAAGAATGACCAAAGGTCAGACTATACCGAAATCACGAAAGTATTTCTTCTACTTCCAATTTCATCAACTTTAGGGAAACGATCTTGAAAACCAAAAATGTTGTCCTAGTGCTCTTATATCTGATGAATCAGATGGTACCTTAGATCGTCACAAATTTATGGCTTTGTAATTGCTGGCTTTTCCATAGCCATGTTCTCTACCACTCTCCATTAGAACATGATGGTTAGATTTCTCTTCCATATCCATATTTCCACCTATGTGGAAACCCAGTGATGAGTTAATTTGGGTAACCGTTACATTTCATACTTTAGTTTTTAAAGCCATGTTTTGGTATTCCTTTTTATTATGTGGGTTTCTATTAATGAAACTTTCGAGTAGTAAACCATTTCTAACCCCCACGAATTTCGAGGGTGAAATTCATTTTAAGGGGGGTAGAATGTAACACCTCGAGATTTTATGAAAAATATTCTTTTTAATTTTTTTAATGTCTTGTGTTGTACGCTACACCAAAAAGAGCTTTCACAACACGCATCCTTGACTTGCCTTGCACGCAATCGCAACTTTCCTCGATAGCATGTGTAGTACGCAATAACGAGTTTCACTAAACAACAATATGCTATTAAAATATTATTAAAACTAGCTGTTATGAATAGTAATATCCAATTTTTGAAATTTTGAAAATTTTATTTTTCAAAATGGACTTCATTTTTGGAGTTGTAATATCGAAATTAGCTTAGGGTGAAATTTTGGTACTTTTCGGATAACATTCATATTCTGATGAATAGTGAAAATTACAAAATTTTAATTAAAGACAACTTTTTTAATCAAAATAATTAATATAGATAAATTATTAATTTGAGTGGTTTTAAAGTATATTTAGAATTAATTTTTACAATTTAATATAATGTTGGTCATTGGATGTAATTTCACATTTAAACCAGACATAAACAATTGTCAATCTTTTGATAATTATTATCTTTTAAAAACACGCTATTGGTTTTGACGAGGGGAATTAATTTTTAAATTAGTTAATGTAACTGATATGTTTTGAATTTTGTAAAATAAAAATCAATTTTTAATTCATAATAGTAAATATAGCTTAGGCCAAATTTTTGGTATTTTTCTGAAAACTTTCAATTTTTGATGAATAGTGAAACCACTAAGTGGTAGTTAAAAAAAACTGAATTTTTCATAAAACATAATTTTACCGCTTCTGTGAGTGGAATTTCAAAAATCTGAGAGACACGGTTGATGTCAGTAAGTAAAATGTGGTTCAATGAGATGAAAATAATTTTTGGTGAATAGTAAGTTTTTACTTTTTTTTACCACGGTTAAAAGTAAATAGGGTAATTAAGGGTAAAAATGATATTATTATTACCCTAACACATGTCCTAATTCTATTGGATAAGTGTAATTAAACCGAAACAAACCTTAGGAATAAAATATGACCATTTAGGCCCACTTGGATTAGATCAGGACATTTATTATTATTTAATTCAAAGAAGAGTTAAAAGAGTTAAAATCAAAGTTTATTTAATAAAACAATTTTAATATGGGGTTATAAATTAGCTAAATCAGATTGTAAATATTAATTAGAAATCTAATAATATTTCCTACATAATGATATTTTATTTATAATTTTTAGACACTAAATAAATTAATTTATTTATGACACAATGATGATGCAGTAATTACCATAACAGTGAAAAATTATAATAATTGATATTATAAATACCCAAATAAATATAATTTTAGACTTTTTATGAATTAACCTAATTTTCTAGGTTAATATGACATGTTAGTATTGGTTTAATTAACTCTTTTCGAACTAATCATTCTGTTATAATTTTCAAAAAAATCAATTACTAAATAGTGTCAAAATTGACATAAAATAGTTTTTAAAACAAATATTATATTATTAATTGTTATTTTATTCCTAAAAATCTAAGGTTCGGATAAATTACTTATATAAGGTTATATATATTAATAATAAACAACTTGGGGTTCTTTTGGCTTCTAATAGTAAGTTTATTAACCTTATAGTATAAGAACACAAGAAGACACAGTAAAAGTAAAATTATTTAACTTATGTTAAATCTAAATGATAAGGTTAAAATAGGAACCTAAACTTGTCTAAATTCTATTGGATGAGAGGATTTCTACCCATACCCACTTTAGCTTCGAAATAAATCAATTTGGAGCTATTTAAAACCGAATTTTACTTTATAATAAAATAATAGTTTTAGTTATTCCAAAGGTACCCCTCTCCTCCCTTATAAAAGGGAACCCCATCCCTCTATTCCTCACACCACGTTGAGCCCTCAAGATCGGACAACCTATGCCAAATTATATTCTCCACTTCCCTAGAAACATCCTAGAGGTTCTTGTTTTCCTCAAAGAAAAATTTTAGTGCCCTAAAAGGAGATCTCAAAGAGGCGCTTCAAAGAAGAGGTAATTTTTGTTACCGATTCATTCACCTTTATTTCTTCTTCCACTTCTTCTTCTAAGGTTGTTTCATTATGAAGTAATAACATCTGTATCACTCATATACTGATATGTTATTATAAGTATGAAACAACCCTATTTCACCATCTATCCATCCTACGGAAAACGAAATCACCGCGCGTGCGTACGTACGGAATACCGTCTCCATGCCGTGGTGTAATCTATTTTCCTCCACCACCTTACTTGGATGGGTATAATGGTGTAAATCATAACTATATATGATTATTGTAAAGTGATATTGATTCTGTAATAGTATACATACCCTCCAATAAAATTCCACGATCATGGGAACGATATCATCGCTCGTGCGTACGTACGGAATACCGTCTCCACGACACGATGAGATTCATTCTCCACTTTAACCATTCATGAATGATTATAAAGTATATATAATAATTAATCATGAAATATATGACATAATAATTATACTGGATTTATTTGTATATATATGTATGTCATCTACTTAATTCCATTCAACTCAATAATTAAACGAAAACAGCGTTCATGCGTACGTACGACCTACCGTCTCCATGAACGGTGTATTTCTTTCCATTTACTGATTTATTATATATATGTATATTCTGAATATATATTATATATAAATAATGTTTTATATTCTGGAATTAAGTAATTATGATCTAAGTAATCATATGAATAATTACAAGTCAAAACACGAACGACAAATGAAACAATTTTACCCAAAACGCTCATTAACATGGAATTTACAAAAGAACAGGTAATATAAAGTCATAAGTGAACCATATATGATATCATAACAATGATTATGATTCTATAATAAGTCAATGACATTATTTAAATCATTATACAGGAGGTTCGGACACTTACGAAGAAAATCGGACCTAAGGTAAGGGAAAATATCACAATCTCATTTTTATCCGAGATTGTTTATACTTTGGTATTTACTGGGGTGTATTTTATCATCCACATCCATGTTTCCTCAATATTTAATATTATTTCCATCCACCTACAATTGTTTAAATCCATTTTTACCCTTTGGTGAGTTTATAGTAAAAGATATGAAAGGAATCTTTAGTCCTTTTTCGTACGAGGTACTTTTTTACTTTTCCGACAAAAGTACAAGAAGAATGTTTTTTTAACTTATACGACATGAATGGATTTTTAAAAAATTATTTCCAAGAATATTCCTTTAAAAGTTTTCAAGTTTATTTTTAATCAACTTCTTTTAGTTTAAAATTGTATGACATGTTAAGAAAGGAAAATGTTTTTTTTGAATTTGAAAGGATATTTTCCTCAAGAATGGAGTTCAAGTGTTTTATCAAAATTATTTTCCATCTAAGATAATATAGGGTTCTGTTTATATCCCTATTATTACATTGATTTGATTATGTTGTGATGGAATTATTTTTATGAATTCCTTTATCTTATATGAATTGTTTGATGATGTCACGATGTTTATGATTCCCATTTTTATTACATGGGTTATGAAATGATGTATGATTTATGATTTTGTGGAACACATAAGAATGGTATCATTATGAGATGGATGGGACCTATAACTCCCTCCAATGCATTGGGTAAAGATTTTATATCTCATGAGATAGACATGGCTGGAATGGTAGGTTATACTGGTTCAGTGAAACAGGACTGAAACGAGGAGTGAACTTGGTTCAGAAATGGACTTTGTCCACTAAGATAGTCTTGGCAATGAGTCTTGACTAATAAGAAATTATTCTCTATGATTATGTGTGTATGCCACAAATTTTCATGATTTATGTTATGATTATTGGGATTCCATTTCACTACTATGATTTATCCCATGTTATGAAATTATGCTCTCTTTTGCAGGTTAAGATTTCCAAAAGTTATGTTCTTATGAATATGATGTGATTGATATTTCTTTTGTTTACCCTTAATGAGCATTTGAGCTCACCCTTTTATGTTTTATTTTCCTCAGGATATAAATAAAGGATTTAGGTTTTAAAAAAAGAAGATCTTTATGGAAGATGTTGAAGATCTTTCACCACTATTAGAAGATTATATTCCGAGTTTCCAAAGACACTAAACTATTACGGTCATTGTGTGCGTGTTTTTGTTATGTACTAAGTATTCTGCAAAAGTAATGTAATGTTCATGTACATCAGGCTTAGGGTCTCTACATTGGGATATATTCTTCAATATCTTTATTGATGTAAATTTTATGTCCAAGTGATGAGATACCCTTTTTATCTCTCATCAACTCTTTTTCTGAATTTTGAAGTGACGCAGTTAGGCTGTCGAATTTTTGCAAGGGAACTTCTTAACCCAATTTTGATTCTTTGGGATAAACTTATAGTCCTTGAATATGTAGTTATATGAATATGTTTGAATGTCCTCTGATTGTTTTACACTTAATATCCACTTATATTTGGTGTATTCGTTTGTCACACATAATTATGTAATTGATTTATCCTTAATCCAAGGATACCGTCTTTGTAAGGGATATTGTCTCAATCTCCTTTCATTGAGGCATATTTTGTTTTATACACAAATTTCTTTTATACGGTTTATAAAACCCTTTGAATTTTCATTTATTCAAAAGGAATATTATTATACGAAGCGTTTTACTAAACGAAAAAAAGGAATGTTTTTCTTGTCGTACGTATGCGGCGACAACGACTTCTCCGCTGTCATGACCATTATTTGAGTTTTGGCTTCCTCTACAAGCCATAAATTTTTTTGAATGAAAAATAAATACCATGTTTTACTCTTCTTTTATTTTGGTATTGAAAATGTTTTTCATAATGTTTTTATATCAATGTGTTTTATTGATATCTTGTGATTGAATAGTGGAAATGTTATGTTTCCTTTATACATGTTTTATGTGATATGATTATGTTATGGTTATTAGGGATTTGTTATGAAGACGGGTTGTTCCGTGATATACTAAGGGCGGGTGAGCCCGATATATCTCTCTAATGCATTGGGTATCGTGAAGGGGTTAAATGTTAAGGTTTCTCCGAAGAGATTTAGGGAATATACTGTGATGGGTATTCCAAACATAACCAAGAGGGTTACTACCTACGTAAGAATGTTATGAATGCCTCAAGTTACCTTTATGACTTATTATTTCTATGATTTATTCATGATTTGATGAGGTATGTTAAAATTCCTATGTTTTATGAGGAAAGTATGATTTCATACATGGACTAATGTTTTCTTTTAATACTTTTATATCCCTTAATATGATTTTTAAGCTCATCCAAAGTTTTTTGAAATTTTTTTCACAGGTCAAGGGAAAGGTGCATGATATGATGATAGTGTCAAGGAAGTTTCAAGAAAGAATCCATGTTTTATTTTAAATATGATTCTGTTGATGGAAAAAAACGAATTCTATCTTTTATGTAACCACATTGTTTAAATGTGGAATGTAATTCATGATTTATGATATAATTCTCTAAAACTCTAAACCTAAAAAGATCCTCAATGTAAATTATTCATTTAATTCAATATTAAGTAATGTTTAAGACTGGGGTCTTATACGGAGCACCGTAGGGGCGGCGTGGGTCACGGAGGCCATGGGTAGCGGTGCCATTGCCTTCATCACTTTCTTTGCCATCGTCAACTTTTTCTATTCTGAATATCACACCAAATAAGAACGACGGAGGGTTCGGGCCATGTTTTTTTGGCATGCACCCTCTGCATTTAGAGTGGTAGCAACCCGTTCACAAAGAATGAAGCATGAACTATGTTTGTCAAACCATAATCTTCTGGAATGTTTGTTCCCATCCCATACAAGAAAATATGGGAGTGCATGGAAGGTGATAAACATTTAGGAATAAACCCCTACATCGTTCGCAGATGATGTTGGCACGAGAAGGTGGTGCATTCGTCGATTCGCCATAGATGAGGACGTCCCATGTTAGAAGAAGTCCCGAGGAAGAAGGTGGAAGGAGGTCGGCGTACTTATTTGGAGGAGCGTTCTTCAATGGAAAACTTTCATCATTGGAGAGCTTTCTCCAAAGTTTTCCCAATCCACATTTTCCAATACTTTTCAAAAAAATGTATAACCAACCAAATAAAATATGTTTATCTATTTAATTTTTTTTGAAATCAAAGTTGGCTTAATCAATTGGAAACAATAAATGGGTTGCGTTGGCATAAAAATAAAATTGGAAGATACCAAGGGTTGGAACAAACAAATTAAGTGGGTGGTGGCACCATTAAGTGGAGATCTCAAGAGGCTTCTCCCCACTAAATAGGGAGTTCAGGAGGTTTTCACCTCGGGCGGACCCACCACCATAACCTATCATAAGTGGTTAATTCGGGTGGTCCCCACCACCATAACCTTTCCTAGGAGGATTAGGTCTGGTGGTCCCCACCTGAAATATCCACATAAGAGGTTGGTTACAATAAAATAAAGTAAAACATGTGTTTATTTCATTTTATTTTTTCCACAAAAAACCCAAAAAATAACTTCCACTCTCGACCAACTTCCTTCGATGTGAAAGTCTCTTTAAATGAATACTGGCGCTGCGAGTTTAATGGTGCACTCGGATTTCAATTCCGAGAATTGGTGAAATTGTTAGAAAATCCCGCTCATATGTTTACTGAACATACCAGAAAAAAGTTCACAAATTGATTCTGGGCACACCGGGCCTCAGAATCATGTGCTGTCAATTTTCATAGACTCGTAAAATTGCCATATATTTAAAAAAATTACACATAATTTTCAGTCTTTACATTATTCCCACCTCAGGGATCTATGTCCCTGTAAGCCATAAATCAACTAGGTAAACAAGTTGGGGTACTGAGCACGCATCTAAGCCTCACGCTCCCATGTGTTCTCCTGGAGGTTCCTATGCTGCCAACGAATGTGCACCAGAGTTATCGACCGTCCAAAAAGGACCCAATCATGTCTATCCTCACTCTCTACTGGAACCTCCATAGATGTCTCCCCATCATCGACGTCCAACTCTCTATGTTCGATGATGTGAGAAGATTAGTGCGCGTGTCTCCTTAGCTGGGATAAGTGGATGGCATCATGCTCCCGGTGCAACTGAGGTAGAAGATATAAGCGTTAATCCACCTCACCAACTCTACTGAGGACCTGAAAGGGTCCGATGAACATCAGAGATAACTTTCCACCTCATCCAAATCTCCGCAGACCTTGTCGGTGTGAGACCTGTAAAAAGACATGGTCCCCATCCTCGAACTCAAGAGGTCACTATCTCCTATCGACATACAACTTCTACCTGCTCTATGCTGTTTTCATCTGCTCTAGGTTGTTCTTCACCATCTATGTGGTAGCACGTACCATCTTTGGTCCCATGAGTGCTGACTCCCCAACGTCAGTCCAGCACAATGGTGATCTGCAGGGTCATCCATACAATGCCTCCAAGGTTCCATCCCTATAGTGGAGTTGTATATGTTGTTGTATGCAAACTCCACCAGAGGTAAGTGATACTCCCAGATGCAACCAAAATCGAGGTCACAAGCACGAATCATTTCCTCGAGGGTCTGAATGGTCCGCTCAGTCTGGCCATCCGTCTGAGGATGGAAGGCGATGCTCAAATGAAGCTGTGTCCAGAAAGCCTCCTGTAACCCCGTCCATAGCCGGTAAAGAAAACGTGTATCACGATCCTAGAAAATTGTAGAAGGTACTCCATGTATCCACACAATCTCCTACACATAAAGCCATAAAAGATCTCTACAGAACCCTACTCTCTGATCGGTAGTAAGTGGGCCGACTTGGTGAGTCGGTCGACCATCACCCAAATCGAGTCATCACCCCTAGATGTACACGGAAATCCTGTCATGAAGTCCCTGGGAATCACATACCACTTCCACTTTGGGACCTTTAATGGTTGAACCAAGACTACTAATACCTGATGCTCTTCCTTAACTTGCTAACAAGTGAGGCATCATGAGACAAACTATGAAACTAATTTCTTTATTCCCGGCCACCAGTTCTCTCGTCAGAGATCCTGGTCCATCTCCACCACTAATGGATGTACCACTATAGGGGAAGTGTGGAACTCCCTTAACACTTCCTCCTGAAGTGACACTGGTACCATGGTACATCCTCTGAAGAGAATGATGTGCTCCCCACCTTCATAAAATCCATCAGGTTCCTGTCTTATGGATATCTAATCAAGTCAAGTCACACAGTCAACCTCCCCACACTGTGCCTCCCTGACTTGCTGATGAATTGGGGGAGTGACTATAAGAGACTGAAGAAAAGATGCTCCATCTCTATCAACAAAGGATATCTGGAAAGCAGCCAGCTGCCCCATCGCATCGCCTAGAAGCTGTATACCATATCTCTTACTGAGTGCATCTGCAACAACATTCCCCTTCCCATGAGTATAGAGTATCTCGAATTCTTAGTCCTATAGAAACTCAAGACAATGTTACTGTCTCATGATCAAGTCCTTCTGAGAGAAGACATACCTGAGACTCTTGTGATCAAAGTACATGGTAAAACTCTTGCCCATAAGATAGTTTAGCCACAACTTCAAGGCGAAGACCACTTCTGCTAACTCCGGGTCATGGGTAGCGTAGTTTTTCTCATGTTGTCTCAGCCGTTGGGAACTATATGTGATCACTGCTTGCTCTAGCATCAAGACACATCTGAGTCTGTTCCCTGATGTGTCTCAGTAAACTAGGTACCCTACACCCTTCTCTGGAAGCCTTAATATGGGGTCCCTAGTCATACTCTTCCTCTTCTCTTGAAAGCTATGTTGGCATCTCTCCGACCACACGAAGGGTTTCCCCTTCTTCGTCAATGCTGAAAGTGGTGCTGTAACTCCGGTGAAAACTAGCACGAACCTCCGATATTATCCAATCAATCCAAGGAAACTCCATACTTCTGTCACACTCATGGGTGGCTCCAAAGAATGTACTGCCTCAATATTCGCTGGATCTATTAAAACTCCAGCCTCCGATATAACATGTCCCAGAAAGTGAACCTCTCGGATCCAGAACTGGCACTTCGAGAGCTTACCATAAATCTAGTGCTCTCGGAGTGTATACAGTACTACCTGCAAATGATAGGCACATTCCTCCTCAGTAGTCCATTAGATCAAAATTTCATCGATGAATCCTACTATGAAGCGATCAAGGTAAGGTTGAAAGATATTTTGCATTTGTCCCATGAACACTACTAGAGTGTTGGTTACACCGAATGGCATAACCAAGAAATTTTAATGGTCATAACAACATTGGAAATTCGTCTTTTCCACATCCTCTTCTCGCACTCTGAACTAGTGATAGCTTGATCTGAGGTCTATCTTAGAGAACTATTATGCTCCCTTCATCTGATTAGAGAGGTCTCCAATCATCTAGAGTGGGTTCTTGTTCTTCACAGTCACCTGGTTCAGGCGCCGATAGTCGAAAAAAAGTCTCAAACTCTCATCCACCTTCTTGGAGAATAGAATCAGAGTAGCCCAAGGTTAAACATTGGGATGAATGAATCGCTTCCCCTGAAAGCCATCCAGTTGTACCCACAACTCACGAATCTCCATGGGATCCATCTAATATGCAGGTTTAGATATCGGTGTCGTCCCGGGGTACAAGTCAATGTAAAAGTCCACCTCTCTATGAGGAGGTAGACATGGGACATCATCAGGGAAAACATCCGTGTACTGGTCCACCACTAAATGATAGCTCGGACTCTCGACATCAACAGCTCTGAAGGGTAAGGTTATCCAACTGAGGATTGATCAGCAGCACTCTTCTCCAGGTAAGTCCATCATGCACTGCAAAGGCTCCCTTCTCATCAGTGAAGGTAAACCTGGTCTCATCCATGCAGAAACACCACACTTTGTGCCTAATACAGTAAATCTGAGCATCAAATGTAGATAACTTGTCCATTCCCAAGATGATGTCGTAAGGTATCAACTCTACTACTAGGAGATTCCAGCCGAAGCTCTCACCTCCTAGAGTATGGTTACACTACCAGAACCAGTGCATAATCGTCGAATCTGCTACTGTTGGAGTCTCTAGCCGTAAAGATCGAGCCAACAGCTCCATCAGAATCTCTGAGCTCCGAATGAGGGAAGTGGAAATAAAAGAATTTCTGGCACCTGTGTCTATAAGTACTACAACTAAGGTGGAGTAGACACATATTATACCTCGAATAATCTTCGGAGCGTCATGATCGTTGGACTCAGCTACCTGGATCTGAGCTCCCCCCTGTCCACCTACTCCCTGTGGTCAGGGTGGACTTCCTGGTTGTGGTGGAAGTAAAATCTCGTATCGTCACCCACCGCCAGTTGCACGACCAACACCTCATCCACATCTGTCTTCTCCCTGCAGACCACCTCGATCGAACCACTGTCTCTGCCAAGGCGGTCCTTCGACCGTCTGCTGATCATCTGTACAACAGTTTAGACAACCATGAACCATGTGACCTTGCCTACCGCATGATAAGAACTACCTACTCTGGCATAACGTGTTCCACCTTGGGTTCCCCGCACAACCGATCCTGAGTCATGCGGTCATCCACTTGTAGGTCTTGTCCTCTTGGTCCTTTGTGATGACTTTTTGCAGCCAACTGCAGAAGAATCATTTATGTGAAGACTTGTGGTGGGTCTCACCGCTGGTGACTACTTAGCATGAAAACTCTCCACCAAGAGGGCTCTCTCTAACACCCCCTCCTGCACCGGAATGGTGAGTGAGATCATCGAAGCCCTGATCTCCCACCAGAGCCCCTTCTCAAAGGTTCGGGACCTAAAGAATGGACCCCTCAGCATATCTGTGGAGTAGAATGAGAGGTCATTGAACCTCGTTGAGTACTAAGAAATAGTCTTGTTGCCTTGCTGCAGATGAAGTAGCTCCTGAATGCGCACTGCGCAAAGAGTTTCTGGGACAAACTCTACCCGAAACAAGCTCTCGAAGTCTACCCAAAGAAGCGTCACCTCGTCATGAACTTGGGGAAGCAAGCTCCACCATCTCTCTACTGCTACCTGTAGAGGGATAGTGGCAATAATCACCATGAAATCAGCTTGTGTCCCTACCAGTCGGAAGACTCTCACTACAGCCTCCATCCAACCCTCATCTGTGTGCAGGTCCGTCTCTCCCCTGAACCTAACTGGCCTCTGGTGCTAGAACTCATGCAACGCGCTCAAGCGGTGTGCACCGTCTGCCTCTAGGGATGGTGGAATCGATGGACCAATGCAGAGTGGTACCGCTAGTGCCTCCACAGGTGCCTCTATTGGAAAAGGGCCCTGCACTGAGTCCCCATCGCTCGGTGGGCTATCAGTGCATACAACACTCGGAACTCTAGCTGGTTGTCTTCGTAGAGGCTTTTTAAAGAGGAACATGTGTGCCATAGTCAATAAGTTATACCTGGTGAGCTAACCTGGTGAACTGACTCAATGAGTTCACAAACAAGACTCTTGAAAACACACACGCAATCAGTGTTCTCGTTCACTAAGTCGTAAATCAAAAGTCAGGGTCCTGGAGAATGGATACGTCATCCACTGCACCAACACTGGACTCCCTGAACTAAAAACCGCACTCATTACCCTTAAAACTATTTCATCAAAGAAAATATCATACTCTTAATTATGTGGTAGAACCGACTCCTCTGATACTAATTTTTCACGACCCATCTCCCGGGGCCCGTGCCGTGACTACCTCAAAATCGCCTTCCATAAGCTAGGGGTTGGCGACTAGCACCAAAGGTGTATTCTCTGAAACTGGGAAGGCATTTCTTTTATAACCTGTAAACACACAAAACTAAATACACAATAAGATATGAACGCATGTAAAAATTATAGTAAAAAATTGAGTACAGTAAGTAAAAGGGGCTAGAATACAAGCCCAAATGGAATGTACAAGTACAAATAAGATGAAATACAACTGATGTAAGAGAAAGAAATGTACTGGATCGTCCTTTGAGGTTCCTATCGGAAGGGTAGGTACAGATCGAATCCTCATCACTCTAAGTCCGTATGTCTCCTTCACGTATCGATTAGCCTTATGGTCCGCCTCCGGGCACTGTCCAGTTGTAGTACTCTCAGCCTCAGTCAGCGATGTCTGTCATCTTCATCCAAAACAACAAGGTGTGGGCATAGACCGGGCAGGGGTGAGTATAACCCTACTTAGTAGGGACCCCGAGACCTTCATGGTCTCACAAAATCCACCATGGATAAAAAACAATTTATAAATAAACAGATAACCTTACTTAGGTATATTCCCAAATATATACCTAAGTTATCATGTAATCCATCACAATCATGAGAAAAACACATAGATATTGACTAAGTTCACACCAGGATTTATTCTTGGGGTAGTATCAAGTAATATTCCCAGTCAAAACGTCGAACACCTTAGTTTCTGGAGAGATCCTCCTATATCGAGTATAGTGGGCCTGCCACGTCACACAGAGGCGCTTCCCACTAACCTTTGACTCTTGAAGTGCTCCTCTTGTCGAGCATCATGGGTCTGTCGTGTCACCAAGGTGCTCCCCACCGTGGGTCTAACACATCACCAAGGTGCTCCCCAATGGGCCTTTTAAGGTACTTTGCCTGTCGAGTACCATGGGTCTTCCATGTCACCAAGGCGCTCCTCACTGTGGGTCTTCCGCGTCACCAAGGCGCTCCCCACTGGGCCTATCGGGTCACTCTGAGTCAAAACGGTTAGGAGTCGTCAAGCCTCAGCCAGCCATTGGGTTCCCACACTAAGCTCAATCATCTTCGGGAGGATACTATTCACAAGCTATTGGTACATACTACATATCCCATGATGTCGCATGAATATGTATCTCAAAGGACCTCCACATAATAGGGGTCTGAACGCAACAAACGACACGTTAATTGGATGCCCAGTCAGTGAGTTATTAGCCATTTAATCCCAGGGCCCTGGATGGATTCGTGCTTGATCCAACCCGTCCATACCTCAACAACTCCCAAAACTCTAGTAGGGTATACACAAATAGACCGTCTCACTCCAATACTTCCAGTGCCACTGATAGTTCGTCAAACGGACTTCTGGTTCCAAAGTTATGGTCAAAAGAATTAGATGGGTCGTAGTAGGCCCAGGTCCGGTCCGACCCAGCCTGGGACGACCTAGTTCAGGTTGACCTGACCTGACCCATTAGGTCTGGCTTATCCCGCAGTGCGGCCCAGACCATAGGGTATTGTGAGGGTGGTAGACGGGTCGCGAGGGCGGTGGACCGGTCGCGAGGGCGCAGACTCGTCGCGAGGGCGTGATCCAGTCGCGAGGGCGGCAGACAAGCCACGGGTCAGCGAACTGGCCGCGGGGTGACGGAACGGCCGCGGGGTGGCGGTCTGGTCGCAGGGTGGTGGTTTGGTCATAGGCTGTGGGCGGCGTGAGCAAGGAAGGTTCGTAGGGCCCGCGGGCGGCCTCGGCCCGGGGCGCGGTGCCGGTTCAGTTGGGAGGTCGGAGTGCCACGGGTGGCTCGACCGAGGTTTGAGGTCGGTCCGGACAAGAGGTTGGAGCACCGTAGGGCAGCGTGGCTAGGGCCTGCGGCTGGTTCATCCGGGAGGGAAGAGTGCCGTGGTGGCGGTGCGGGTCGCGGAGGCCACCGGTGGCGGTGTCGTTGCGTTATTTAACTTCATCGCCTTCCTCTATTTCGAAGAGCACACCAAAGAACAACGTCAGAGGGGTCGGGCCATGTTTTTTTGGCCCGCACCCTCCGCATTTATAGTGGTAGAAAGTGGTTCTCAAGGAACAAAGCATGAACAATGAAAATCATACTATAATCTTCCAAAATGTTTGTTCCCATCCCGCATAAGAAAAGAAGGGAGTACATGAAAAGTGATAAACATTTAGGAATAAACCCCTACCTCGTTCACTGATGAAGTTTGTGCAAGAAGGTAGTACAGTCATCGATTAGTCATAGATGGGTATATCCCACATCGGAAGAAGTCCCGAGGAAAAGGTCGAAGGAGGACAATGTTCTTCGTTGGCGGATTGTTCTTCTTTGGAGAACATTCTTCATTGGAGATATTTCTCCAATGTTCACCCAATCCTCCTTTTCCAATACTTTTCCAACAAATGAATCACCAACCAAATAAAATATGTTTATCTATTTAATTTGTTGGAAATCAAAGTTGGCTTAATTAATTGGAAACAATAAATGGGTTGCGTTGGCATAAAATTAAAATTAGAGGATACCAAGGGTTGTCAAAATTAATTAAGGGGGTGGTGGCACCACCAAGTGGGGAGCTCAATAGGGTTCTCCACACATAATAGAGAGTTCATGAGGTTTTAACCTCGGGTGGTCCCCACAACCATAATCTCTCATGGGAGGTTAATTTAGGGGGTCCCCACCACCATAACCCCTCATGGGAGGTTTAGGTCCGGTGGTCCCCACCTGAAATATCCACATGAGAGGGTGGTTACAATAAAATAAAAGAAAATGTGTGTTTAATTTGTTTTATTTCCACAAAGAGCCCAAAAACTAACATCCACCCTTGGCCATCTGTCATTGAGGAGAAAGTATCTTTAAGCGAATACTGGTGCTATGAGTTCAACGGTGCCCTCAGATTTCAATTCTGAGTGCCCATTCAAAAGATAGAAAAACCATCTCATAATTTTACTAAAAATACCTGAAGAAATGTTCCGAAATTCATTTCGGGCACACCGGGCCTCGAAATCAAGTGTCGTCAATTTTCACGGTCTTGTAAAATACCAATATATTTAAAAAAAATATTTGGAATTTCTGGGACTTTACAAAATATGTGGATTTATTATAATGAACAAAAGCATGTTTTTATTTATTTTTAAGACAAAAAAACAGGCATTGTAGGGATAATATGTTAAAAACGAGGTAAAATTATAATGAAATCACATGAAATCTATCTGTGATTAAATTTTAACACATTTTAATAGACATCATGTCAACATAACATGAAGTATAGTCTGAATGAATGGTAAATAGTTTTATTGTACATTAAAGGCTTTAGAATCATGCATCAAAGAGTCAAAATTTAATAAATGACCATATATTGTGAGCTCACCTCATATCAGATTGATGGGTTATTTTTTCGTACATGACAAAAAATCTTCCGTAATAATTGTCCAGTGATTTCATGATAATACAAGATCATTTTTTAGGTTTTGTTACAATTTAATTTTCTTCTATTTATAGGTATTCTTTATTAATTCTATATTTATCTAGTTTTTATTATCTTATGGCTTATTTTAGTATTCTCATTTTTTTGGATTGTGTATCTTATTTTGTCATTATGTTTCTAATTTCCTTTTTCCACCACCATTAATTATACCTAAACATTGACAATAACTTCTTTTATGATTTTATATTCCAGTTTCTTCTTCTAAATTAGACTCAACTAATAATTATTTATTCTTCCCTACATTAAAATAAACTATTAATTTTGCATTTTTAACTTTAGTATATTTGGATTTTGGATTTTTTCTATAATGTTTTTAATTTTTCCATTATTTTTTATTTTAATTATGGTTATTTATATTTTTTTAATCTATATATTTTGATTCAACTATTTATACTCATACATGTCAATATAATTCCATTTAATTATTTAGAATTTAAACTTCTTGATTTTTTTTTCTTATTTTACTTATTCCATTTTTTTATACACAAAATTTATCTTATACTTTTGATCATGTATTAATACTTATGTACTTATGTATCTTAATATTTCTTTTATATTCGACATTATGTTTTTTTTCATTTTGTTTGTTTCTTATTATTTTATTAATATCTCTAATGCCTTATCATAAATCTTTCTTGTTTATAGATTTTGGATTCTACTTTATATTTCAATTACACATTTGCCCCACTTCAGTATTCAACCATTATTTTCAGGTTTCTCATTTTAGATTAATCTCATATATGTGATTTAAATATTTATTTATTATATCTATGTTTTCAGTTCCACTTTTACTCCATCTTTGATTTTTTATCTATGATATATACGTTTTCGGTTTCACTTTTACTTTAATATTTTCAGGTATTATAATTTTTTAGTTTACCTGTACATTTGGATATGCATGTTTTTTCCTGTTTATAATTCTTCTTTTATTAATGTTTCTATGTTTACTTTGACTTACACTTCCACATTTTTATTTCAATCATTTCCCTCTACATCTTCTCTTTATCCTACTATTACTTTGTCAACTGTATTTGTATCTAGTTCAACTTAATCTAATAAATTTGTATATATTTATTAAATAATTATTTCTAACTCATCTTTATTTGTTTTAATTTTTTCCTTTTAACCATTATCAGTTAACTCATCTAATTAATTTTTTACTAACTCTATCTCTATATCCATTTACATTTTTCTACCTTCTATTTTCAAATTATAACTATTACTTTCCTTTAATTTCATTCTTCTATATTTTCTTCCTTTTTACACTAATATCCTTATGTATAATTGATTACCATGGAAGAATAACAGTTTTATGTTCTTATGGTTTATTTATTTAAATGATTATCATTAAAATTATTAAAATTATTTTATTTTTAATTATAAACAATATAATGAGAAAATGAATTTTCAATGAAAGTGAAAATATATTGAAAATGGGATAGAGTATTTCAAAATAATATATGTATTATTCCTTAGAGAATTCTTTTTTGTAATAAGATTTGGAAATTTTTAGCTTTAGATCCTTAGGATTCCCTTTCATGCAGAGGTGGTTCCTCAGGAACTCAATCAAGAAAAGATGAATCATCTGATATATGATTACTAACCTTCTTTATTTTTGTTTTTATCAAGCCTTTAATATTTCATTTGAGATTATAATAATTTTTAATAATATTTTCCATTTAATTAACATTAATTAAAATTAAATTAAATAACTTTGAAGGAGGATGGATTGATTCAGATTTAAACCACCCCTCTTACCTATAATGAAATTATATATTATTGGTTACACTGATGATGGTGGGGAAACCTCTGACACTATTGGACGGTAGTTTTAATTCAATTCCAAAATTATATCATGCATATAATTTTTTTATGAATCATAATACACCTTTTATTTTAGTTATTTTAATTTGATGTTTTTTCTTTACAAAATTTGTTCAAAAAGCTAGATTCCTGTTGTTAGGGGTTATATTTCCGTTTTTAGTGATCTTGGTTTCATGTGTTGGTGAAAACATAACACAACCTATTATGTGGAGGGCTTGTTGGCCAGCTGATTTTGACAGGACCAATAATGATGAAGTTTATTTTAGTGATATATACTGGCTATGACAACTAAAGGAATTATCATAACCAGTAGGATAGAGGTGTCGTGGGAGGAGGGGAGAAATTATTTCATTATCTCAATGTAATATAAATCTAAATATTTAAAAAAAATATCTTCTGACTTGGACTTCTCTATTCATCTGGATCTGAGTATATTCTTAAGAGATATTAAGTTATATATTTTATACTTTTTATAATTGATTGAAAATTATATTATGAACATGTCACTTACTAGGAGAATCTTTGGCTTCATGGTATTATAAGACGCATCATTATATAAATCAATTTACTTATGAAGATGATTGTAGAAGTCAGATGCTATTATACCCAATTTTTGTGGATGAAGAGCACACTGAATGATTTTAGAACGGTTTTCACTCAAGCATTAATAAATTATGATAATACCAGTGTAATGTTTGAAAATTTAAATGCATATGTTTCTCTTTTCTATTATAATTATTATTAAATTGAAGAATTCTTGAAAATTACAAAAAAAAAGACTAAACAGGCTTAGATTGGCATAAAAACATAGTAACATAATATTTGATTCTTTTACAGTAAGAATGGACTAACCACACATCAATATAGCACATGAATTTCTTGGAATGATTAAAAGGGTCATTTGGAATTTATATTCTCATTAAGGTGGGTTAAAACTAAAAAAATGGGATTACATTTTCATGAAAATTTATGAATTTAAGAATAGACAGCATGTCAATCCAATATGTGGGCTGTTATAATGACTGGATATTCATATTTAATATATTTAATTATTTTAAAAAATTTCTGGTCGGTATAAACGAGAAAATTAATTCATATTATAATTTTATTAAGGGAAAATATGTTGATAAATTAGTTTTTTACATGAAGACATAGACTGCATGTCAATCTGACTTTTGGTTTGTTTGAAATGACCCAAAATATGTTATTTTGATTTAATAGTATGAAAACATGTCTAAAAGTTTGAATGATTAGTAAAAGGACATTAATTATAGTTAAATACTATTAAAATTATAGTTTTGTATTTTTTTGACATGTTTCAATAGACCCCACTTTAATTTGATAGGTGGATTTCTTGAAATGAACAAATAAACACTTTTATTGATTTAAAAGTTAAAAAACATACACCATAGAGTTAATAGAATGAATATATTATGAATTGTCAAGAAATAAGATGAAATTCGTATTTGATTAATTTTTGATATGTACGAAAAATATTTATATCAACCCAACCTATCATTTGGCCAAAATGACAGAAAAATAAATTATTTAAACATAAAATTATCTAAAACATGCGTTCAAAATTCAAAACCTAATAAAGAACCTCATATTATGATCTCCTTGATCATAATATTTACAGAACATCTGTTACTATAATAAATTTTTCCATAATCACTCTAAAATTATTTCATGCTAGTTTTAGATAATTTATTTGGGTTTGAACCTTTTCTATTATAATTTTTTACTGGGAAATACTTAAGAAATCTATTTTTACTTTTTTTCCTTAGCTTATTCTTAATGATCATATTGTTAGTTCTACTGATTTTTATTTATTTTTTGTAAAAAATCCTTAATTTCCTCTATATGTAACATTATATATTCCCCAGTGTGGAATTTCAATTATTTTATGACTCTAGCTTTAGTGTCTAACTCTACTTCATATTCAACTTATTTTGTATTATGTTTCAGGATTTCACATCAACTTCGATATTTTTTTATTCATCTTCCATAACATATTCCCCACCATCATCATTACATTATTTTATTACTCTAGTTTCAATATTCTAATTCTACTTCAAATTCAACATCCACTTCTAGTTTCTTACCATCTTTACAATAGACTATTACTTATTGATTGTTACCATTTTTCATTTTCCAATTTAGAATTTTCTTTTTATTTTTTATTTTATTTTTTAAATTTATTTAAAATTTTATTTATTATTCTTCTTTCTTTATTATTTTTATTTAGTTTCAATTATATCTTATCTTTTGTATACCTCTCCTTCTACTTATATATTTACACTATGAGATTTAATATTTTCTAATTTGATTTAAATTATTTTGATTTGTCTTATTTTTATACTTTAGTTTATGTTAGTAATATTTTTTTGTATTCATAAATTCCATTATCCAATTATTTTTATTTATATTTTTTATTAATTCTTATATTATATTATGCTTATGAATGTTGGTTCAACATTCACTCATAATTATTCTTTAGTTTTATGTTTTTTATTTTTATTCTTCTAACTTCTAACTTGGACTTTCTCTTTTTCAATAATTTTTTCTTCAGAATTTTATTTTTACATCATTATTATTCTCTAGACTCTCAAATTTGGATATTTACTTCTAAAATATTCTTTTACTTATAATTTCTTTCAAAAAAATATTTTTTTTATTTTTATTTTGGGTTCTATTTCTCTACTTCTATATTTTCTTCTAAGTATTTTATTTTACATCTAGTCTTACTGATTTTCCATTTTCATCAACTTTTTTTTATATATAATTTTCATAATCTATATTATAAATTAAATTCTACCTTTAGTCTATCCCTTTACCTGTAACATTATTTTACCTACTATATTTATTAAAAAAATTATACATTTATTTTCTTTATTTTATGTATGTATTTTATTTATTATTATATTCAACTAATAACTTTTTTATTCTACTTATAATCATCTTTGGATATTATCCTTCTAAAATTTTGGATGTCGGATTGTATTTCACCATCTATTTTATCTTTTTCTTTTATATTTACAGTTGGATTTGAAATATTACCTCTCATTCTTCTTCGTGATTATAGTTTTTTATTTGAAATTTTATACTATTTCCCCTTTTATTTTAACATCAAATTCTTCATAATTTTTTTTGTTTCTACGTCAAAATATTCTTCAACATGTTATCATTTTTTGGACATATATATTTCTTCAAACTTATAATTTTTTTATATTCTACCTTCTGATTGTTTTCTTCGATTTTTTGGTTTTTCTATAAAACTCTACTACCTTATCACACTTCATTCATATTTATATATTTTGGGATCTACTTCATCTACTGCTTCCACTTTTCCCTTACTTTCAGATTTGATCATTATTTTCATATTCCAAATTTTAACTCAATATCTTCTTAGTGATATTAATTTTGATTTATGATAACTATGTTTTTGAGTTTGACATTTACATTTTTTTGTATTATTTTTATTATTTTATAAAAACTTAAAATTTTAGTTGTGCCCGATTTTTTGTTTATGTTTATTAATAAAGGTTTTATTATGTTTTATGTATATGTTGACTTCCAATTTCACTTCTTCTATCAAAATTTCCATAATACTTATACTATTTCTCCTACTCTATCTTTGGAAACTATATTTTCATCTTTTTCATCATATGATTCTGCATATGTATATAATTTCTTTTTTTCTTATATTGTTTATTCATCTTTTTACAATATTTATATGTCTACTTCAACTTCCTAATGTACTTTAACTTCTTCTTTTAAACATTAAATATTACTTCTTCACTTTCTCCTGGTATATAATTTCCAACTTCATTTTCATGTAGTTCATCTTATGCTTATCGAAATGTATATTTTTTTTCAATTTTTGTTTCTAAATCATGTTTATTTCTTCTAATTTTTTCTTTTTAACCCATATCATTTTCGTCATCTATTTCATTTTCTTCTAATTCATAATCTGTGTATATTTTCTTTTTTTATGTGTTGTTTTTTCTAGTTCTATTATTTTATTTCCTTTTTAATTTGTTTCTTCTACATTTTCTTCTCAATCACACTAATGCATTAATATATATAAATGATCAAATTGTTAGAAGTTCTTTTTGGTCTTTTTTGTATTTATTTTAAAAAAACTTATTTAAATTAATAAAATTTATTTATTTTAATTATCAATTTTATAATTAACAATTTATTTGGAAAGAAAAATTAATTTTTTTGGGAAGGATATGTCGTATTTAAACATCTCTTTTATAGTATTACATAGAGTAATGTGTTTATTATGGATAAAATAATATGTTTTTAGTTTCAGATCCTTAGTTGGACCTTTCACGGTGATTTGGTCCCCAGAGAACTATCTAGAAAAGAAAAATCATCTGAGATATGATTTACAAAAATATATCTTTTTCGTTTTCACATGCATTTTGATGTCGGATTTGAGATCATAATATAATTTCTAATTATTTTTTAATATATTTTTAATTTAATTATTCTTAATTAAAATTAAATTTAATAAATTTTATGTAGGATTGAATGATGATGCTTTACACTGTCCCCTCTCGGCTATGATTACATGATTAATTATTAGTTATGCTAATAACATACAGATAAAAACCACTGCTTTTGGAGGATGCTTGTTATTAATTTTTAGAAAAAATATCTTCCAAATACTTTTTAATGATTCACAATACATTTGCCCTGATTTTTGACTTATGTTATCTTTTAAATAGCCTAGAGGTCATATTCTACGGGTTTTAAAAGAATTACCAGTGAACTTGGGTTTGAGAATTGGAGTGGAAAATATACATATTATAGGATGGGATAGTGGGCCTACTGATCCAGAGAGGACCCATGTAGATGAAGTCACTTTTGGTTATTTTTATATACAAGGTCACCTAGAGGAATAATAAAAATGTCCAAGATAGAGGAATCTTTTGGTGATCGGTGATACCCATTGATACTCATTATGAAATATAATATTAATTCAGTGCCGAATCATATCTTATAACATCAAATTATCTATAAATTTATATTCAATTTAATTTATACAAGTTATTTAGATGTATATTTCATAGGTTGTGGAATAGATAAGAAAACTAATTCTTGATATTTTCACATCCTAGATGAAGTTTTAACTTCTTAGTCCATTAAGAAGCATCATACTATAAAAAATTTCTCTTCTGGGGATGATAATAGTAATTGTATCTTATTATGCATAATTATTATGGAAATTGTTATTAATGGTGTGTTTTGGAACCATGGATATTTCCAGTAACCATTGAACCACATAGTGGATTTTACATAGTGTATTTTGGATGGAACAATTTGGAGAGTGCAATATTTTTATTTGGTGAGTTGAGGCGTGTTTCACTCCACATCAACGTCCTTTTTCATGCCTTAGCGGTATGCCCACTTCCTCTCGGATGATACACTATCAGTGACAGTAATGTTTTATCATGATTGTAGTTAAACAACTATATGTCTATGATAACATGAACCCATTCAGAATAAATTAAGCACCACGACCTACACACACTAACTAACCATGGGAAGGGAACACTTGATCTATTTTAAGCAACCCAACCACTCAACTCAACCTCTACCTACTTCATGTTACTAAGAGAAAAAAACTTGTCCAAAACAAGAATCATTATAGATTATTTCTTGTGTTCATAATTAAAATGTTTCATTTCCCATAATTTTATTATTCCCATAATTATTTTTAATCTTTTATTATTTGCCCAAATTTTTTTTATTATTTTTTTCTTAGTATAATATTTCCTTCTTATCGATTCTTTTTTTCATATAGTTTTTCAATTTTTTTCTATTTTATAATTGATTTTGTTTTTTTTTTCTTTTTGTTTTCAATTATTACTTTAGTACCATAAGAATGAGATTTTTTATTATTTTTCTTTTTATGAAGAATGTATTAATTATTCATAGAATATTTAATATATATGCATATGTTAGCTAATTTTTTTTATCGTTTCTTTGTTCTTATATATATTCCAAACACCATAAGTTGATATATTCATAAACTATGCAATGTATTTTTATTTTAGGGTCCCTCTTTTATGTTGTTTTCCATGTACTATAAATAACTATAGTTTTTGTTGAAGCACACACTCTTAGAATTTGGATGGATTTTCAATCAAACACTGATTCTTTTTCTTAACAGTGATACCAATTCATTATCTTCAAATGTTATACTTTAAATTTTATATAATTATTATTATTACATTAAAAATATAATAAAAATGGAATGAAAAATTATCCAGTAAGCTCAAAATGAAATAAAATGTTATCAAATTGATATTTGAGTTACTTTTTATCAATACGAACCATCCACACATAAATATGACTACCAGATTATTCGACATGATTGAATGATTCATTTGATATTCAAATTAATTTTAAATAGTGTTAAAACTAATAAAAGGTGGTTTAACATCCTATGTTTTAATAAATAAACACTATATTCAATAGCATTAATTATATTCTACATCGAGCTTAAATAAAAAACTAAATATTATTATTTGAATGTTAACGTTATAACCTAACCATTAGAATGGAGGGAATGAATAGTGTGAATTGAATTATGAAATTATGGTTGAAACATTTTTAAATAATGATTCGTTGTGGATTTCTATTTAATGAAAAAATTATTTTATATATTGTATTTAAATTTTTAAATTCCTCTTATATGTTTTATTGATATTATATATGAACAAATTAATTTTTTTAGATAAAAAAAGTATTTTTCTTAAAATGCAATTTTACCACCTTTTGATGGAGAACCGTTTTTAAATTTATTTTTTGACACTTTTATATTCTCTATTTGAAAAATTACCTTCTTATTTAGAATTAGTACATCAAAAATTAAAATCGATGACTTTTTTATATTTTTATTATTTCTATCATGTTTTGATGAATAGTAAAAATACAGAAAATTTTAATTGAAATTTTTTTTACATAGAGATAATTTATATGGTTAAATCATATTATTTAAAGTTTTTATAGAATAAATATAATATATTTTTATAATTTAACCCAATATTGTTCATTAGGTGTAATTTTTCATTGAAATTGGGCATAAAAACATGTTAATCTTTTGGTAGTTTTTACTTCATAAAAACATGCTTCCTCGTTTTGACAACAAGAATTAATTATCAATTAATTTCTCATAATGTTATATTTTTAATTTGGAAAAATTATTTCCATATTTGGAATAATAAGTTCCAAATTGTGTGAATAGGGATATTTTATTTTTTTGACATTATGAATAGTAACTTTAGAAATTATTTTTATTTACCATGGTTAAATGGAAAATTTTGTAAATAAAGGTAAAATATAATTTTATAATAACATAAAACTATCCTAAATCATGTCCTAAGACTATTTAATGAGTTATTCCCGACCATAAGAATCCTTAGGCTGATATTTTGGAATTTGGATTCCATTTTCTTGTGATAATGACATGTTATAATAATTAATTTAATGTATGGAGGAATATAACACAAACATGTATCTTATTACAAAATCAATTTTATATGGGGTTATATAACTGATGTATTCGACTATAAATAGTCACTATAAATCTAAAAATATTTCCTACGTCATGATAGTTTATTTATAAATTTTAGAAATTAAATAAGTAATTTTAATTATGAAACAATGATGATGCAATGATTGCTTCATTAATAAATGATTCAAATAAATGATATTACATATATTAAAATATATATTATTTAACATAATTAATGTCATCCACTAATTCTATAAGTGAATATGGCATGTTATGATTTATTCAATGTTTTTTTTAAGGAAACAAGTAGTTATGAATTTTTTAAGAAGTCATGTATGAATAGTGTCCAAAATTGAAATAATTGATAACTTAACATATAAAATTGTTTGTTAAATGATATTTAATTCTTAAAAAACTATTATTCATACAAATGGTTATGATAAGTCTAAATATGTCATAAATGACTTTTTTGTGGGTATTTTGACATGATCACGAAAGGAAAATCACCCACAATGTGTAAATAACATGATATCCATTTAATATTAAAAGGGTAAAATAAGGGTTAAACCAAAAATACAACGATACAAAATAATTCAAAATATGGATAAAAAATATTGGATGATGGTTATTCAAACCCAAATCATCATATATTTGAATTAAATGAGTTTTTCACCATTTGAAATCGAAATTGAAATTATAATAAATTAATATTTCAAGACTTTCCTAAAGTGCTCCTCCTCCCTCTTATAAAAGGCAACAAACTCTACCCACTTACACACACCTCTCAATCCCCTTGGATCATCCAAAATCTACTCAAATAATATCGTAAAATCCATAATTTCCTCCTAGAATCCTTTCCTTGTGTAGAAGACAAATTAAGAAATCCCATTAGTTAAATTCAAAAGAAGTTACCTAATTTAGAGGTAATGTCTTCTCTCAATTTCCATTCCCTTATTTTCATTCTCTAGTACCTATGGTATTCTTATTATTTTATTAAATAAAAATAAGTATCCTAAATATAATAGGATAATTTTATGAGAATAATTTCAACAACAATTATACACACCTCTATCTAATAGATACAAACATATTGTTTATGTGTATGGTGAACTAATGCCTCACGAAACGATGATTGTTAAATTTTACCCTACCACCTATCATGGTGTCCATTATGATAAAAATGTATCTGTATAATATATATCTTATATTTATATTTAATTTATAATTCTGTAATTTAATTTCCAATATATCTTTATGATTTCCATGCTGTGTAAATATGATAATTTCATTTGAGGAAGTGTGGACTACCGCCCCCTCAAAGTCACATGACTCGTTCATGATATAAATGGAACGTATAAAGGATGGTTTTGTTAATCCTGTGATACACACATTACATAAATATAATAGTTTAATTATAATTTATGTTTATATCATTTTATTATTATTATTGTAATATGAAAATGAAATAAAAGTAGCATTCATGCGTACATAAGGCATATCGTCTCCATGAACAATTCATTTCATTTATTATCTCCAAATATTATAGAAATTATAAATACATATATACTATATATATATGATATTTAAATAATGATTTATAATATGTAGATGATTGAATTTTGATGACATGGACGATTTTCATAAAACAAGTTCATTTTCGACTCAAGTATTGAATATCGACAAACTAGCCGATATGAACTTAAATAATTATGTAATTTTTATAACATGATGATAAGTAATATAAAATGAATAATAAACTTGAAAAATTTTCTAAATCATGTATAAAATAACTTAATTTTGTTATTCGGGAATCTAAAGAACAAATGAGACATGTCAAACTCAACGTAAGGGAACTTCTTAACCCGATTTCCAATCATTGGGTTGATCTTACACTTCTTGACTATGTCATTCTATGATGATGTGAGAAATGATTTTTTATATCTTATATTTTATTTATAATTTCATTATTTTTATTTATATTGAATACACATAATATATTTATTTTACTAACAAAACTATATTTTTAAGGGAATTTCTAAACTCAATTTCCACTCATAGGAATTTACGCATACTTCATTGATTATACTATGCCATGATTATGTATAGAATCATTTTTTTATTTACTTATGTTTTAATTTCCATTTCAATTTGTGTGGATATAATATTTCTGTACCTAATCACCGCATTGATAAATTCTTACCCCATTTATACTAACACTGTAAGGGAACTTCTAAACCCAATTTCTATTCTTCAGGTTAATATTCCATTTCAAGATTATGTCTTGCTATTATTATGTGAGAAATAAATTTTGATATAAAATCTTATATGTTGGACTCCTCATGTTTTAATCATGTTTTAATGATCACAAATCCCGTTACTGTTAATTAATCCCAATCTTAATTTCACATCTTGCTAATTCTCTTCAATCTCAATAGTAACTACACATCATGTTTTAATGATAGCAAGTTTTATTGATGTTAATTACTCTCTTAATTATTTACAAGTATTATGCTTGATCACAAATCTCACATATATTATCATGCCTTTATATTTATGATTCATGTTCTCTTACTCTATAATGATTAATCTTAATCTATATTCTGCATATTAGTGTCTAAGTCTAAATATAGATATTTGTCTAAGTATGGAGACACTGTGACCCAGACACCGTGACCCAGACACTGTGACCCAGACATCGTGACCCAGACACCGTGACCCAGACACCGTGGCCCAGACACCATGGCCCAGACACCATGAAGGACACGCCGTGACCCAGACACCGTGAAGGACAAACCGTGATCGAGACACAATGACATGGAGACACCGTGACAGACATATAGTGAAGCACATACCGTGAGAAAATATCGTGAAAACTATACCATGAAGAAGACACCATTTACATAATCACTGTGACACCATTTCATAACTTTTTTCCTATATTATTTATATAATTTTAACGGTCATATTTCATGTTTTTAATGCAATTAATGTTATTTAATGATAGTTAGTTGCATGTTAGGAAACCGTATCTCGTACCAATGAAAATGGGAATCATTCCTACTGCCAGAACTCGTGGAATATAAGGAATATTGAGATGCAGTACATGTGCAGCAAAGCAGCGCGTGAAAGTGTGATGATACAACAAGAAGAACATACGCCCGAGAGCACTGTGGTGAAAAAAAAGAACAATCCCAAGCAAGAAGGAGATTGTAAGAGTTTCAAAGAACCCTCATGAGTGAAATCTGACACTACTGATGAACACAAGACAAATCAAGATATCATTTTCTCTCCTGTAGAGCACAAGCTGAACTAAGACACTCTGTTTTTCAACAGAAAAACTAGAGAAGGGCATAGAAGCATTCCTGCTGAACCCAACGAGTCGAGAGCTACATTGATAATCACTAGAGCTTTCTAAAATCTTATCTATTCTCTGTAAGTGATTTGTTTATTTACTTTCGAGCAGTGTGGTGTACTCTGTATTTCTTATACACACACTTTCTCCTGCACTGAACTGGAGGATATCAAAATCCTCACTACAAAACAATTAACTCTTGTTTACCCATGTCAACTGTGGAAGATTTCCTTGTGCGGCTTGGTCTTTGTTTTTTTTCCCACGATGAACAGTGGTAGAACTCCCTGCGTGTCCTGGATAGTTTTGTAAACTGTTGTTAACCCAATCCAGGGTGTGGATCAAATTTATATAAATTTTAGAGGACTAAGTCTCGGCTTGAGACTGAACCTCTTGTTATATCTTCTATGTATCTTTAGTTTATGTTTAATGTATACTATATATATCTTTTATATTCTGCTGCTATTACATTGAAATACATAACTATTTTAAAGCTACTTTTATAGTTAAATTAGAAAGTGTTTATACTTATTGTAAATCAGTTGGTTAGTTTCAAAAGTTAGTTTAATCGTGTGGTTAAATTAACTGAGACCTAATCAATCATTGAGAAGCTAACTGAACATCTACAATCTGCATAAATTCACTACAGTTTCACTTGTTTTATAAATTGGGGGATTTCAAATAGACAATATTTAAACATAAATTTTAATTGGAACTCAATTCAACCCCCTCTTGAGTATCCACTCCGACCAACATTTGGTATCAGAGGATTTTTTTTTGTTTCAGGATTTTTGAAATACTATGTTTTTCAACTATGATTTTAGTTTCATCTTTAAAGATCTTAAATTTCTGTTAGTTGTAAATCTTTATCTCTTTAAATTTATTTTCTAAAATCTACTTATGGACAATAGACTAGGGGGTGCTGCTACTAATAGGCCACCTTTCTTCAAGGGTACAATATATGATCAGTGGAAGCTTAAAATGAAAATTCATTTAGAAAGCATGGGTTATGATATTTGGACTGCTATAGAATCTCAATATAATATTCGAGAAACCGAAAGAACAACTTGGTATGAACCTACAAAGACTGCTTACAATAATAATTTTAAAGCTATGAATGCCCTGTACTGTGCTCTAGGAGATGAGGAATTTAACAGAATTTCTGCTTACAAAACTGCTTTTGAAATTTGGGATACTTTAGGTGTTTCTCATGAGGGAACAAATAATGTTAAAGAAATGAGATTGAATACATATACTATTAAATATGTTGATTTTAAAATGAATAATGATGAACCTATTTCAGATCTGTATCTCAGGTTCAGTGAGATAGTCAATAAAATGAATTCACTCGGAAAGGATGTTCCAACAAAGGATCAAATTATGAGGATACTGAGATGTTTACCAGATCGATGGAGAGGAACATCTATTTCAATCAGAGAGTCATGTGACATTGATGCTATACCTGTCAAAGAGATGATTCGTAAGCTTATGATGTATGGGGAAGAACTCAAGGTGGATAAAGAGGAATAAGATGAACCTAAGAGAAAATATGTGGCTTTCAAGACTACTACTTCAAAGAACAAGGACAAAGAAAAAGCTCAAATACAAACTGATATTTCAACAAGTGAATGCTCAGACTCTGATAGTGATGCTGAAATGGCTCAGAAAGCCAGAATATTTAAGAATTTTTTTAGGAAGTAGAAATTCTTCAGTAAAACAAATTACAAGGGAATGTATGACAATAAGGTACATTGGAAGAAGGACTGGAAAAAGCTAGATAAAAGTGATGAAGTTGTTTTCTATGAGTGAAAAAGAAAAGGACACATTAAAGCAGACTGCCCAAAGCTAAAATTCAAAAAAAACACGATTATAAGGACAATAAATACAAGAAAGCAATGAATGAAATTTGGAGTGCTTCAGAAGACAGCTCAAGTAAATCAGAAGCTACTGATTCTAAATGAAATCGTTCTAACATGTTTTCCATGATTAACACATCCGGGGAAATCATAGATACTCATGTTTTAAATTCTTATTATTCTGGAGATGATGCAGAATATGATTCTGATTATGAAGACATGACTAAAGCTGAATTATCTGAATATTGTAATATGCTGGAAGAGATATGCACTGAACTTAAGGATAAATACCAATCATTAATAAAATAGCATGCTCTCACTAGAACTGTTAAAACTGAACTTATTATCGAAAAAGAGAAGAATGCTAAACTGTTAAAAGAGAATACAGAACTGAAAATGTCAAATGAGCAACTTAGAAAGAAATTAGAGAAGTTCACCAATGGAAAGGATACACTAACTCAAATTCTAGGAAAACAATTTGCACCAAAATACACTACTAGAATAGGCTACAAACTTGGACAGAGACAAATTACTTAGAATAGATTTATTCCTAAATCTGGACAGAATACTGCTAATTCTAGTTCTAGAAATCCCTATGCTTCAACTAATTATTCATATTTTTATAGGTCAAATAAAGTTTATCTATCAAAATATATTTATTCTGTAAATTATATGAAACCCATAAGACAAATGTGGGTACCTAAAGCTTTGATTGCTAACCTTTTTGGACCCAAGAGGATCTGGGTACCTAAATCATTCTCGATCTAAATCTGTTTTGTAAGAAACCTGCTTGAAGAGTTCCCACAAGAAGACATGGTATTTGGATAGTGGATGTTCAAGACATATGTCTGGGGATTACTCATTCTTCAAGAGTTTGATAAAGGTTGATGGAGGCTATGTCACCTTTGGTGATAATTCTAAAGGAAAGATCATCGGCCTAGGCCAAATTGGTAACACTAATTCAGTTTTAATTTCCAAAGTTTTATTTGTTAATGGACTGAAATATAATCTGTTAAGTATTTCTTAATTGTGTGATGATGGATTTAATGTGAAGATTGAAAATGATTCTTGTAATGTTTTTAATTCTAAATTTTTTTTAGTATTTTCTGCTTTAAGAAACGATAATGTTTATGCAGTTGATTTAAATTCCTTATCCAAGCTAAATGTTACCTGTTTAAATGCTTTTTATAATGAGTCCTTGTTATGGCATAGAAGATTAGGACACTGTAATATACATTCACTTAGGAAACAAACTAGGAATAACATAGTTAGAGACCTACCTAATCTTTAGTTTCCAAATGACAATGTTTGTAATCCTTATCAAAAGTGAAAGCAACATAAAGTTTCTTTTAAATCAAAGAAAGAAGTCTCAACTTCTTAACCTCTTGAGTTGGTTCACATGGATTTGTTTAGACCATCTAGAGTTTCAAGATTAAATGGGAATAACTATGTATATGTCTTAGTAGATGACTTTTCTAGATATAATTGGGTATACTTCTTAGCTCACAAAAGTTAAGATTGTTCTTATTTTGTTAAATACTCCAAGTTTGTAGAAAACCTTAGTGGACTTAAGATTAAAAATCTATGAAGTGATCATGGTCATGAGTTTGAAAATCAAGAGTTTGAATATTATTTCTCACACAATGGCTATAATCATAACTTTTCTGCTCCGAGAACACCTCAGCAGAATGGTGTAGTAGAAAGATGAAATAGAACCTTGCAAGAAATTGCTAGAACCATGCTTAATGAATATGACCTGCTTATTTATTTTTGGGTTGAAGCTGTGAATAAAGCTTGTTATATTATTAATAGAGTCTTAATTAGACCTGTTCTTAAGAAGACCCCATATGAAATTTGGAACAATAAAAAACCTAAATTCACTTACTTTAGAGACTTTGGCTGTAAAGTATTTATTCTTAATACTAAAGATATTCAGGATAAGTTTGCTTCTAAGAGTGATGAAGGAATATTTTTAGGATATTCTTTAACCAGAAAAGCCTATAGAGTTTTCAATAAAAGAACCAAGTGTGTGGAAGAATCTATTCACATCAAGTTTGATGAAACTGATCCACATGAGTCTGAAACCTCTCTTGAAATTCTTAATGAAGATTTAAGTGCAATGGACCTTAATGACAAATCTAAAGAACCTACTATAAAGACAACCAGTTCTGGACTTATTCCAGAATCTGCACCTAATGAACATGAACCTAGAGAAGAACCTGAAATTTCTAGTCCTACCTTTACTAGATCAACTATAATTCTAATGAATAACCCTTTAGATGTTGTTGTAGGAAATCCTGATAGAGGGACACCGACTAGAGCTTCTCTTAGAAATCAGGTTGAACATCAAGCCTTCTTGTCACAGCTTGAACCTAAAAACATTGATGATGCTATTAATGATGTGTTTTGGGTAATTTCTATGCAAGAAGAACTCAATCAGTTTAAAAGAAATAATGTTTGGAATCTTGTTGAAAGAACTAAGGACACTTTCACAATAGGCACTAAATGGGTGTTTCAAAATAAAGTAGATGAATCTGGAAACATAGTTAGAAATAAAGCTGGCTAGTTGCACAAGGCTACAGTCAAGAAGAAGGAATTGACTATGAGGAGACTTTTTCTCCAATAGATAGATTAGAATCCATTAGGATTCTACTTGCTTATGATGCACATCTAAATTTCAAACTATATCAAATGGATGTCAAGAGTGCATTATTGAATGGATATATTGCTGAGGATGTTTTTTTTGAACAACCACCTAGATTTTCTAACCCTCATTTTCCAAATCATATTTTCAAATTATCAAAAGCTTTATATGGATTAAAGAAAGATCCAAGAGCTTGGTATGATAGATTAAGTACGTTTCTAATTTCTAATGGTTTTACAAAAGGTATACTAACTCTACTCTTTTTATAAAACGAATTTCTAAATATGTTTTAGTTGTACAAATTTATGTAGATGATATTATTTTTGGATCTTCAAAAACTGCATTATGTGCTTATTTTTCTAAAATGATGCAAAATGAATTTGAAATGAGTTTAATAGGTGAACTTAAATTGTTTCTTGGATTTCAAATCTTTCAAAATGATGATGGAATTATTTTAACTCAAATTAAATATACTAGATATATTTTAAAACTCTTTGGATTGGATTGCACAAAAAATAGTGACACTCCCATGAGTACCACTTGTAATTTGGATCTTGATGAAGATGGTAAATCTGTTGATCAAACCACTTATAGATGAATGACTAAAAGCATACTCTACCTGACTGCTAGTCGTCTTGATATTATGTTTAGTGTGTGTATGTGTGTTCATTTTCAAGAAGACCCTAAAGAGTCGCATTTAAATGCTGTAAAGATAATTTTCAAATACCTCAAGCATACTCCCAATTTAGGACTCTTCTATCCCAAAGGACAATCATTTTAATTAGTTAGTTATTATGATGCTGATTTTGATGGATGTATGTTAGATAGAAAAATCACCTCGGGAACATGTTACCATTTAGGCAAGTTAGTAGTATCATAGTGTAGTAAGAAACAAAATTCTGTTGCATTATCTACTACCGAGGCTGAATACATAGCTGCGGGATGTTTCTGTGCACAAATTTTGTGGATGAAACACACATTACTAGACTCTGGATATCAATTCAGACATGTCCCAATAAATTGTGACAACACAAGTACTATTAACATTTCTAAGAATCTTTTTTCACATTATAGGACAAATCATATTGATGTAAGACATCACCTTTTGAGGGATCATTATCAAAAAGGTGATATCACTTTGGAATTGATTGGTACTGAATATCACCTTGCTGATATATTCACTAAACCATTAAATTCTAAAAGATTAGACTACATCATACAAGATCTTGGTATGATTAATCATAAATATATATCTCACTGATCTTAATGTTTAATACTTTATTGTATTTTACTTTACAGTTTCATGCTCACTGTTTTACAGTTACTGTTTTATGCTCACGATCTCACCGTTAAGACCTTATGCTCACAGTCTGTTAACTCACTATCTCACCTTGACTGCACAGAATGGTCACTGTCTCACCGTGACGACCACCAATTGTCTCATCGTGATGACTGTTTTTCTTCACACCATAATGCCTACTCAGGGTCTCACCGTGAAGATGTTTTATACTCTTATTTTTACCCATATCGCGGTAAATTTTATTTCACCACTATTTGATTTCCCGCGTTTTTGTTTTTATGATGTTTGACATTCCCAAATGATAAAACATAAGTGTTTCATTCGATTCCTTACCCAAAATCTCTCATGAACCTTCTCTTTCTTGAAAACCTTCTCATTTCTCACCCGAACCTTCAGTGAATGCCAAGGATGAAGCTCCATCTTCACCCTCATCTGAGAAGCGCGACTCTAAGAAACAGAAGAGGATACCGCGGATAGCTCCCAAAGTACCTCTAAACCCTAACTTAGTAAGCCGTACTATTGTACCTAAAAAATAAGTTTTCCCTGAGTGGTTGCAGTCTAGAAAGTGGTTAGATTTGAAATTTTTAAGAGAACAAAGATGGCTTGAATGGTTGTCTGGACAAAATAGACCGATTTACCAGAAGATGGTATCTCAATTCTATCAGTATGTGAAGTTTTCCTTTGAGTTTAGAGAAAGATTTATGGTGAAAAGCTGGATAAATGGTCAGAAGTGCTCTTTCACCTTGAGGATGTGGGCTGCATGCCTACGGATTCCTCATGAAGGAGTGTGTGAAGACTACCCGAGAGACCCTCCTCCATCTTCTTATATTTTCGATCTGGAAAATGCCTTGTAAATTCTAACTGGTAATGGTACCAAGTGAAGGGCCATAACTGCAGATCTAGATGGAGAATCTAGACTTCTATTCAAATTTTTTCAGAATTTGATTAGTCCGAGAAAAGGGGATTTTGCTGTAATGAAGTATCAGGATGTGTTCCTAATTCACCTGTTGAAGAATGGCCATAAGATCAATATTTTAAAGTATGTTATTAACCATATCTATGAGATGATTAAATTCACTTCCAAATCCACCTTCTTGTTTTACTCAAGGATTATTTCAGCCATGATAGTTTCCAAAGGGACGGTTGGATCAAATGAAGAAAAGTTAGAGGACTTTGATTTTTTCTTATCCAAGCCTATCTTCAGAAGGATGGAGATTAGTTGGAACCCCTAGAAGAAGCAATAGGTTAAGGATAATGATCAGTTGTATAACAAGTTTAATCCTATTGATTATCCAAGAAGACTTAAGAACCTAGATGATCCTGTTTTGGAACCAGATGAAGTGGTTGAGTATTCAGAAGAATAAGAAGAAGAAGAGGAAGTGGCAGCTAAAGTTTCACCTTGATAAGAAGCTGGAATACCTCCAATGGAAATAACTCCTGTTGAAAAAGAAAGGACTGTTTTCCCTGTTGTTATCCCTGCAGAAATACCTCAAGGAGAGGAAGTTGTTGTTGGTTTGAGAGAAGAAGAAGCTCTTGCTTCTAGTGAGGATGTAAATCCAGAAGCTCATCCTATGGCTATAAGAAAATTGGTTTTTCCTAATGTAGAACAACAAGCAATATTAGAGACAGATCCTGTTGAAGAGGATCTCCCTATTGAAGAAGAAGTCAATCTGGAAGCACAACCTGTGGAACAGTCGGTTCCTGAGATTATTCTATCTACTGAAGAGAGGATGGAAATTTCCTTTCAGCTGGAAATGAAAGAGTTTGATGAAGAGTTTAGAGATGATCATGTGGATCTTGACCATGTTTCTGAACCTATAATCTCTGAAATGGAAGCAAAATTTGTGGTGGAGGAACCTCAAAATATTGTGATTATAGAAGCTGGATCTGCTGAAGCTTCTCAACATTCTATCTCATACTCTGTGCACACCCGATATGTTTTCCCAAGATTTTAGGATGTGAATGAGTCACAACAAGTGACTACAACTAGAATGGATCTTTCCTCCCTATTTCAACTAAATTCTGTAGCTCATCCAGAACCAGAACCAGAGCCCCAACCTCAATATGAATTAGAATCTGAGTCTGAAGATGACTCAGAACCGCAACCAGAATGTGCTTCTCTACCTTTACATGTACTCTTACCCGAGAAACACTCCATTGTGTCTAAAGATGATCTGAATGTTTTTGGAGTAACATTGTTAGCTGGATTTTAGAAAATTGTATCCACTCAACCTTGTCTAGTAACTCAGTTAAGTCAAGAAGATGCGTCAATTCTCTTGGAAAATATTATATTGCATATTCAACCAAGGATGATCCAAGAAATTAAAGAAGTCAGAGTTGAAAATAAGCTGCTGAGTGCTGATGTTGTAAATATGAAAAATATGGTAGCAAACTTGCAGAATGAGTTGTCTTTAAGATCAAAGCCTACTCCAATTTCTTCCCCTACACCTGTTGTTGCTTATCATGAGCCATCTGATTCCATCCTTGTTAGGGAGATTGTGTCACAAGTTCAGCCATATCTACGGTCTTTTGATGAGAAGATTGGAAAGACACACCAAGATTTTGGAATTCTTGAGGGAGCTTGTATAAAATCTGAATAAGCTTACAGATGAATACACTGGATATCTGCAAAAAGTTCTGAAACAACTCAAAGTTCTAAGCGAAGCTGTCAAGGCTTCTCCTGCTTCTGGTCAGACCTCCACACCTGCTTTGGATGATTCGCTGCTGAGATCCATAATCAAGGAAGAACTTCAGAATACCTTCAGTGGCTTGGATCTGTCTTCTTTGTCAGAAGTGGTTAACAACATTGATCGAGCATTGGACTTGGTTATAATTCATTCCAAGATATCCAATGATTCTCAACACGAGATCTACAATAAAATAGATTTTTATCTCACCCGGATTTTATCCAAAAGTGATATGACAGATCACTTTAGATATCTTGTGGAAATCCTGAGAATCCCTCTGGAAACTCATTCAAAGACCCGTAAAATTCAAGGGAAATTTTTTCTTAACTTTCTTTGGAATTTTACAAGAGTGCGGTTTCTAACAGCACCTGATTCCGAGGTCCAGAGTACCCGGAATAAATTTCCGAAGTTTGTCTCGGGTACGTTAAGTGAACAAACGAGCGGGAATTTATAACTTTTGAACCGGTGGCCGGAATTGAATTCCGAGGGCACTGATATACTCGTAGCGCCGTTTTTCGCTTAAGGATACCTTTTCTGAGGTTGCGTTTTATGTGGGTTGAGAGTTAGTTTTTGTGAATTTAAAATGAAGTTAAATAAAATGTGGAAACACATTTTATTTTTATCCAAGTTGGTTATAACCTCCCAAAGGGAGTTAGGGGTGGGACCCACATCCACTTAACCTCCCTTGAGAGGCTTAAGTGTGGGGGGGCCCACATGAACCCTAACACTTTATCTTCCCTTAAAACTCCCTATAACTCCTCTTTAATTAATCTTGGAAACTTGGGCTATTTATTGAGTTGAGTTGTTTTAATTTCAAACTTTTGAAATTCAAGTTGTTTAATTATGTAAATAAAATAAACTTTAAGCTTATTTTATTTTGGATGGTATCCTTTGCCACCTTGAGAGGATTTGGGAAGTTCTCTCCATCTTCTTCAACCTTGATGAAGAACACTTAAGCTCCGACGAAGAACACCACTTCTCTTCTTCGTAGCCGGTGTGTTTCCGAAGATCGACGACGCCGCATCTTCGATCTTCTTCTCGTGTAAAAAAAAGGAGACTTCGTTTCTTCCTCGGACTTCATCCATCATCTTACGAAGCTTCTCCAGCGACGTACCTCTTCGGACGCACCTTGACGTCAACGGAAATGACGTTCGGTTTCCGCGATGCCTGACCTCTGCGACGCTTGTCTTCCGCGGCTTGTTGACGTGCTCCGCACTTGAAACCGAGGTAGGGGTTTATTTTATTCCTTTGTTCATGATTTATACCCGTGATTATTTCATCGTGAAATTTGTCCAATTGTTAGCAAATAACGCGAGGGGGCCGGACCGCACGAACACGGCCGACCCTCATCTTTTTTCATGTTGATTCTGTTGTGGATTGAAACGGGTGTGGCGCGGTGCCGTCGCACCACGCAGGATCATACGGCAAGAAACGTGCGGCGCCGTCGCGCCGCGTCGTAAAATAATGCAAGGACACGATGCCGTCGCGCCGCGTCAAAGAAATTCGGAGACACCGCAGCCGGAGCGGGGTCGCGACGCCGTCACGCCGTGCCGGACAACGAAGGCTGCGGCCGGTTCCGGGACGCGGCGGAATGAGAAGACCGGCGGCCAGCCGGGCCGCTGGTGTCGGAAGCCGGAAGGGAACCGGCCTTTGCCAGTCCCGTTGAGGAAGAACCGGCCAGAAGGCAGGCAAACCAGGGGTAATTAATTCCCCCGGCCAGCAAATAAACGGCCCCCCATAATGAGGGGGGCGGGGGGGGGGGGGGGGTTCACAAAGGGGGGGGGAAGCGCCCCCCGAGCTGGCAGCGCGCTGCCTTGCGCCGCGCCGCGCTGGGTTGGCCCGGTTCGGGTCAACCGGGGGGTCTCGGGCCGGGACGGCCCGGGCCCGAACCCCCCGTTACCGAGCAGTTTGGATTCAAATGCCCATAACTTGGGCTACATACCTCCAAACGACGCGTCGTCAGCGGTGAAGCGATCCTTGGATCGAGACGGTCGTTTCAGTATATTTCACTCAATGTTTCGGAATACTTTGAGTTCGGCCGGGTTGGTTTGTACACGAAACCAACCGGGCCCTCGCAGCGGAAACACTCATATCTTGAGCTACGGACGTCCGTTTGACGTGCCGTCAGCTTTGTTGAGTTCCTCTTAGTGAGAAGGATCTTTTGGCATACTCCGCCCGAGGTTTGGACGCAGTTGGAGTACGGTCGGGTTGGTTTTTCCTTAAAAACCAACCGGGCCCCTGGGACGAAAAAGCCAATAACTCTCAGACCGGGCGTCCGATTGACGCGCCATCTGTTGCGTTGAGTTCCTGTTGACGATACGGAACTTTTGGATACATCAAATCTGGACTTTGTGATAGTTGATGTATCAGCCTCTTGGCTCGTGGAGCAGACCCTCCCGAACGAGCTTGCTGTGTGCGGGAACCCTAGAGCTGGCTGCGACTGCTACTGTGACTACGACGACGACAGTACAGAGATCCTTAGTGGATTCGACGACGACGACTATAACACTCAGCGATCCTGTGTGGATCAGTGCTACCTATCCTGTGTGGGTCCGATCCTGTGTGGGTCAGCGCTCACCGGTCCTGTGTGCACCAGCGCCTACAGATCCTGTGTGGGTCTGATCCTGGGTGGGTCTTTGCGGGGGTTAGTACCTATCGATCCTTTGTGGGTCCGACGACTTAGATGGATCAGTGATCATATCTATCGTCTACCGAAGAAGTATACCTGTGTGAGCTGAATCCTGTTGCTTTCCTGTGTGGATTGTGTTGTGCTATCCTGTGTGGATTTCGTTTTGCTTTCCTGTGTGGAATACGTATACTTTCCTGTGTGGACTGAGTTGTACTTGGGCTCAGAGGTTGGAGCGTATTGTAATTGATGACTTAGGTATATGTATGGGAATATACCTAAGCAGTGTCGGTTGTTAATTCGTGTTTGTATCTATCCTTTGTGGATTTTGGGAGACCTTCGGGGGTCTCAGGGTCCCTACTGAGTAGATTATACTCACCCCTGCACGGGCTATGCTCGCACTACGTTGTGTTGGTTGCAGACGATAGACAACGTTGATCGTGGTTGAGGCTTGCTGAGCAGGACGGTACCTGGAGGTGGACCACTGGGCGGGACGTGCTCGGAGCGGACGGTGGGACCCGAGGAGCAGTGGAGCTATCTGTACCCACCCTTCAGGTGGGATTTCCAGTGGACATCTCGGTGTAGCGGCTTTTACTTTATAGTTGTTGTTTTCCCTTTCGAGTTGTACTTTACTTTCAGTTTGGGTTTGTATACTGGCCCATTTGCTTTTCCGCACTTTCAGTTGTACTCTGTTTTTACTTAGTGTTTACTTTTTCGCTTGCTTACTCTGTGGTGCTTGTTTACTTTTCAAAGGAAATGCCTTCCCTTTTTACTGGGATTTACGCCTTGGTGCTAGTCGCCAGCCCCTGGCCTGTGGTAGGCGGGCTTGGGGTAGTCATGGCACGGGCCCCGAGGACGGGTCGTGACAAATTGGTATCAGAGGAGTTTGGTTCTACCGCGAACTCTGATCTTTTCTATATGAAGCAATAGTGTTTAGCATATTGAGTGTGGTTATCAGTCCAGGGAATCCAGTGTTGGTGCGGCGGCCGACGTATCCGTACACCAGGACCCTGACTTCTGATTTCCGACTTAATGAACGAAAACATTGATTGCGTGTGTGTTTTAAAGTTTTCTTGGTGATTACTTTATATCAGCTCACCAGGTATACTGCTCTGACCGTGGCGCACCTGTTTCCTTTTCACGATGGCCCCACGACGGCAGCCAGCTAGGGTTCCGAGAGTCGAGCTTGATGACAGCCCACCGAGCGACGAGGCCTCGGTGCAGGGCCCTTTGTCAGCAGTGGCACCGGCGGTAGCTCTACCCGCCGAGACACCGATGCTTCTAGCACCAGCCGCTGACGATGCACGTCGCCTTGGAGCTCTGCACGAGTTCCAACGCCAGAAACCGCCTAGGTTCAATGGGGAGACGGACCCCCAGGCAGTAGAGGACTGGCTGGAGGTAGTTGTACGAGTTTTCAGGCTAGTGAGGACACCAGCAGACCTCATGGTGATCCTCGCTGCGAGCCTACTGCACGCAGCAGCGGGCCGATGGTGGAGCTTGATGCTCCAGGTGCACGATGAGGCATCTCTACTTCGAACGGACTTTAAGAGCCTCTTCCGCTCGGAGTTCGTCCCAGCCACCCTCCGTGCGGTGCGCATACAGGAGCTTCTTCAGCTGCGGCATGGCAGCATGACGGTCGCTCAGTACTCGTTGATATTTACTGATCTCTCGCGCTACTCGACCGACATGGTACGTGACCCATTCTTCCGGGCCCGGACCTTTGAGCAGGGATTGAGACACGAGATCAAGGCATCGCTGATCTCCCTCAGCATTCCGACTCAGACAGGAGTACTAGAGTGGGCCCTTTTGATCGATATCTTTCTTGCTGAGTCTACACCAGCGCCGCGACCCACCGCAGGGCGGCACGTGGCAGAGTCATCTACAGCAGGCAGTCGACGGATGACTCAAGGGTCCAGGCAGACCAGACCCTCAGGCAGACGACCTCAGGACACTGGCTCAGCAGTGCGGGTCACACAGCGCAGAGCCAGTCTTTCGAGAGGCAGACAGTGCTACTCGTGCGGCGGGCAGGGCCACATGGCTCGTGACTGCCCGACCCGCCATGCCGAGGAACAATAGATGGTTGAGGGACCACCGAGGCTAAGGAAGAGGGTCGACCGTGGCGGTCCGCAGGGAGGAGGCGGACGAGGCAGGGGAGATGGCCTAGAAGCAGGTGGTGGGCGACGCTTTGAGGCTCTACAACCACCACCACCAGGAGGTCCACCCCGACCACAGGGAGCTGGCGGGCAGAGACAGGCACAGCTCCAGGCAGCAGAGGCCTACGACCACGGCGCGCCCGAGATGATTCGAGCTACTATCTGTGTCTATTCCACCCTTGCTTCAGTACTTATAGACACAGGAGCGAATCACTCTTTCATAGTCGCTGCCCTTGTTCGGAGCTCGGAGATTCCGACAGAGCCGTTGGCTCGATCCTTACGGCTAGAGACTCCTACGAGAGCAGACTCGACGATTACGCACTGGTGCCGGCAGTGTGAGATTACTCTAGGAGGCGAGAGCTTCGGCTGGGATCTTCTTGTAGCAGCGTTGAGGCCTTACGACGTCATCTTGGGCATGGATTTTTTATCTATGGTCCATGCACAGATTGACTGTTTTAGGCGTAAGGTGCGATGTGTACGCACCGACGGGAGCAGGTTCACCTTCACCGGCGAGAAGGGAGCCTTTGCATCATAGGATGGACTTCCATGGAGGAGAGGACAGCCCATCACTCATCAGTTGGCTAGTCTCATCCTTGGAGCAGTTGACGTGCGGAGTCCTGGTTTTCCTGCAGTGGTGGATCAGTTTGCGGACGTTTTTCCCGACGACGTTCCAGGGCTACCTCCTCGTAGAGAGGTAAAATTTTATATTGACATGTACCTTGGTACAGCTCCGATATCGACTCCAGCATATCGGATGGCCCCCGCCGAGCTTCGAGAGCTACGGGTACAGTTGGAGGACTTGCAGGGCAAGGGGTTCATCCGACACAGTGTTTCACCCTGGGATTCCCCGATTTTGTTCGGCAAGAAGGCGGATGGGAGCTTGCGACTGTGTGTCGATTATCGTCACCTGAACCAGGTGATAGTGAGGAACAAGTCTCCGCTACCGAGGATTGATGACCTCTTTGATCAGCTCAATGGAGCACGGTGGTTCTCGAAGATAAACCTCAGGTCAAGCTATCGTCAGCTCAGAGTTAGAGACGAGGACGTGCAGAAGACGGCCTTCAGATGTCGGTATGGACACTATGATTTTTTGGTTATGCCCTTCGGCGTAACCAATGCTTCATCAGTGTTCATGGCCCTCATGAATAGGATCTTTCAGCCATACCTCGATCGATTTGTCGTGGTCTTCATCAACGACATTTTGATCTACTCAACGACTGAGGAGGAGCACGCCTACCACTTGCGGGTTGTACTAGACACACTCCGAGAGCACCAGATTTATGGTAAGCTCTCGAAGTGCCAGTTCTGGATACGTGAGGTCCACTTCTTGGGACACATTATCTCTGAGGTGGGAGTTGTAGTGGATCCTGCGAAGATCGAGGCTGTGTTATCTTGGGAGACACCCAGGAGCATGACGGAGGTGCGGAGTTTCTTGGGACTAGATGGATACTATCGGAGATTCATGCCAGACTTCTCTAGAGTTGCGGCATCACTCTCAGCTTTGACGAAGAAGGGGAAACCCTTCGTGCGGTCAGACAGATGTCAGCAGAGCTTCCAGGAGCTGAGACAGAGATTGACCAGCGCACCTATCATGAGGTTGCCTGAGGAGGGAGTAGGGTACGTAGTCTACTGTGATGCATCAGAGACTGGACTCAGATGTGTTCTGATGCAGGAGCGGGCAGTGATCGCCTATTGATCACGACAGTTGAGGCCGCATGAGCAGAACTGCGCTACCCATGACCTGGAGTTAGCAGCAGTGGTCTTCGCACTGAAGACATGGCGACACTACCTGATGGGCGAGCGATTTAAAGTCTTTTATGATCATCAGAGTCTCAGGTATATCTTCTCGCAGAAGGACCTGAACCTGAGACAGCGGCGATGGCTCGAGTTCCTTCAGGACTATACTTTGAGATAGTCTATACTCCTGGGAAGGGGAACGTAGTAGCCGATGCCCTCAGTAGGAGGACGGGCATTCAGCTACTTGAGGAGGCGACAGAGCAGCTAGCCTCTTTGAAGATATCCTTTATGTATAGAGATGGAGCAGCCTTCCTTCAGTCTCTCACAGTCACCCCTCCACTACTGCAGTGGGTCAGAGAGGCATAGCGTGGGGATGCTGACTGTGAGACGCGGCGTGCACAGATATCCTCAGGACAGGCACCTGATGGTTTCTCATTTGGAGCAAAGCACGACATCCTTTTTAGAGGACGTACCATGGTACCAGTTTCTTTACGGGAGGAGGTGCTGAGAGAGTTTCACACTTCTCCTTGGCGGTACATCCCGAAGTGGCGAAGATGTACCAGGATCTCAAACGACAGCACTGGTGGCCAGGCATGAAGAAGGCTGTAGCAGAGTTCGTTTCCCGATGCCTCACCTACTAGCAGGTGAAGGCAGAGCATCAGGTACCAGCAGGCTTGGTACAGCCCTTGGAGGTTCCAGAGTGGAAGTGGGACGGAATATCTATGGACTTCGTGACTGGACTTCCACGCACTTCTAGAGGTAACGACTCTATCTGGGTGATTGCCGACCGACTCACCAAGTCGGCTCACTTCTTACCCATCCGAGTGAAGGGCTCAGTGGAGAGCTTGGGATGTCTCTATGTTCAGAAGATTGTGCGGCTTCACGGGGTTCCATCATCTATCATCTCCGATCGAGATTCTCTCTTTACTTCCCGGCTTTAGAAGGGGTTGCAGGAGGCATTCGGGACGCAGCTACGTCTGAGCACAGCCTTTCACCCTCAGACGGATGGTTAGATGGAGAGGACCATTCAGACTCTCGAGGACATGCTCCGCGCATGTGTCCTCGACTTTGGTTGTAGCTGGGAGGACCACCTACCCTTGGTGGAGTTTGCGTACAACAACAGCTACCACTCCACCATCGGGATGGCACCGAACGAGGCGTTGTACGACCGACCTTGTAGATCTCCTTTGTGCTGGACAGACCCTGGGGAGTCAGCACTTGTGGGACCGGAGATGGTCCAGGCCACGATAGAGAAGGTCTAGGTCATCCAGGAGCGGATGAGGACAGCTCAGAGCCGGAAGAAGTCATATGCTGATAGGAGGCAGAGGCCACTAGAGTTCGAGGATGGCGACCACGTCTTCTTGAGGGTCTCGCCTCCACATGGTATACAGAGATTTGGCCGAGGCGGCAAGTTATCTCCGCGCTTCATCGGACCATTCCAGGTCCTCAACAGGATAGGCGAGGTGGCTTATCGCCTGGCTCTACCACCTCAGTTGCACCGGGTGCACGACGTCTTCCACGTATCTCAGCTGAGGAGATACGTGCACGACCCGACACACATCATTGACCATGGGGAGCTTGACGTTGATGATGGGGCGACTTTTACAGAGGTTCCGGTGGAGATTGAGGATCGATAGGAGCAGGTCCTATGTGGATGGTTGATTCCTCTAGTGCGCACCAGATCGCAGCACGGGAATCTCCAGGAGAGCACTTGGGAGCGGGAGGCTCAGATGCGTGCTCAGTACCCTCATTTGTTTCCCTAGTTTTGATGTATCTTTACGGGGACGTAAAGCCTTGAGGTGGGAGTAATGTAAAGACCCGTAAAATTCAAGGGAATTTTTTTCTTAATTTTCTTTGGAATTTTACAAGAGCGCGGTTTCTGACGGCACCTGATTCCGAGGCCCGGAGTGCCCGGAATCAATTTATGAAGTTTGGCTCGGGTACGTTCAGTGAACGAACGAGCGGGAATTTCTAACTTTTGAACCGGTGCCCGGAATCAAATTCCGAGGGCACCGATGAACTCGCAGCGCCGTTTTTCTCTTAAGGAGACCTTTTCCGAGGTTGCGTTTTAGGCGGGTTGAGAGTTAGTTTTTGGGAATTTAAAATGATGTTAAATAAAATGTGGAAACACATTTTATTTTTATCCAAGTTGGTTATAACCTCCCAAAGGGAGTTAGGGGTGGGACCCACATCCACTTAACCCTCCTTGAGAGGATTAATTGTGGTGGGGCCCAAACAAACCCTAACACTTCATCTTCCCTTAAAACTCCCTATAACTCCTCTTTAATTAATCTTGACAACTTGGGTTATTTATTGAGTTGAGTTGTTTTAATTTCAAACTTTTGAAATTCAAGTTTTTTAATTGTGTAAATAAAATAAGCTTTAAGCTTATTTTATTTTGGTTGGTATCCTTTTCCACCTTGAGAGGATTTGGGAAGTTCTCTCCATCTTCTTCAACCTTGACGAAGAACACTTAAGCTCCGATGAAGAACGCTGCTTCTCTTCTTCGTAGCCGGTGTGTTTCCGAAGATCGACGACGCCGCATCTTCGATCTTCTTCCCGTGTCAACGAAAGGAGACACCGTTTCTTCCTCGGACTTCCTCCGTCAGCTTACGAACCTTCTCCAGCGACGTACCTCTTCAGATGCACCTCGACATCAACGGAAACGACGTTCGGTTTCCGCGACGCCCGACCTCTGCGACGCTTGTCTTCCGCGGCTTGTTGACGCGCTCCGCACTTGAAACCGAGGTAGGGGTTTATTTTATTCCTCTGTTCATGATTTATACCCGTGATTATTTCTTCGTGAAATTTGTCCCATTGTTAGCAAATAACACGAGGGGGCCGGACCGCACGAACATGGCCGACCCTCCTCCTTTTTCATGTTGATTCTGTTGTGGATTGAAACGGGTGTGGCGCGGTGCCGTCGCACCGCGCAGGATCATACGACAAGAAACGCGCGGCACTGTCGCGCCGTATCGTAAAATAAAGCAAGGACGCGACGCCGTCGCGCCGCGTCAAAGAAAGTCAGAGACACCGAGGCCGGAGCGGGGCCGTGGTGGAAGGGCGCGACGCCGTCGCGCCATGCCGGACAACGAAGGTCGTGGCCGGTTCCGGGCCGTGGCGGAACGAGAAGACCGGCGGCAAGCCGGGCCGCCGGTGTCGGAAGCCAGAAGCGGACCGGCCTTTTCCGGTCCTGTTGAGGAAGAACCGGCTAGCCAGGTCGGGCCGACAGGAAGGGAAGAAAACCGGGGGGAATTAATTCCCCCGGCCAGCAAATAAACGGCCCCCCATAATGAGGGGGGGGGGGGGCAGGCGCCCCCCGTTCCAATCAGCTCGGCCTTCGGCCGAGCTGGCAGCCCGCCCAGCGCGCTGCCTTGCGCCGGGCCACGCCGGGCTGGGCCGGGTCGACCCTATCTGGGGAGGGTCGACCCGGTTCGGGCCGACCGGGGGGTCTCGGGCCGGGACGGCCCGGGCCCGAAACCCCCGTTACCGAGCGGTTTGGATTCAAATTCTCATAACTCTGGCTACGGACCTCCAAACGACGCGCCGTTAGTGGTGAAGCGATCCTTGGATCGAGACGGTCGTTTCTGTATATTGCAATCAAAGTTTCGGAATACTTTGAGTTCGGCCGGGTTGGTTCGTACACGAAACCAACCGGGCCCTCGGAGCGGAAACACTCATATCTTGAGTTACAAACGTCTGTTTGACGTGCCATCAGATTTTTTGAGTTCCTCTTAGTGAGACGAATCTTTTGCCATACTCCACTCGAGGTTTGGACATAGGTGGAGTATGGTCGGGTTGGTTTTGCCTTAAAAACCAACCGGGCCCCTGGGACGAAAAAGCCAATAACTCTCAGACCGGGCGTCCGATTGACGCGCCATCTGTTGCGTTGAGTTCCTGTTGACGATACAGAACTTTTGGATACATCAACTCTGGACTTTGTGATAGTTGATGTATCAGCCTCTCGGCTCGTGGAGCGGACCCTCCTGAACGAGCTTGCTGTGTGCGGGAACCCTAGAGATGGCTGCGACTGCTACTGTGACTACGATGACGATAGTACAGAGATCCTTAGTGGATTCGACGACGACGACTATAGCACTCAACGATCCTGTGTGGATCAGTGCTACCGATCCTGTGTGGGTCAGTGCTCAGCGGTCCTGTCTGAACCAGTGCCTACAGATCCTGTGTGGGTCTGATCCTGTGTGTGTCTTTGCAGGGCTTAGTACCTATCGATCCTTTGTGGGTCCGATGACTTAGATAGATCAGTGATCATCTCTATCGTCTACCGAAGAAGTATACCTGTGTGAGCTGAATCCTATTGCTTTCCTGTGTGGATTGTGTTGTGCTATCCTGTGTGGATTTCGTTTTGCTTTCCTGTGTGGAATACGTATACTTTCCTGTGTGGACGGAGTTGTACTTGGGCTCGGAGGTTGGAGCGTATTGGAATTGATGACTTAGGTATATGTATGGGCATATACCTAAGCAGTGTCGGTTGTTACTTCGTGTTTGTATCTATCCTTTGTGGATTTTGGGAGACCATCGGGGGTCTCGGGGTCCCTACTGAGTAGCTTATACTCACCCCTTCACGGGCTATGCCCGCACTACGTTGTGTTGGTTGCAGACGAAGGACAACGTTGATCGTGGTTGAGGCTTGCTGAGCAAGACGGTACCTAGTGGTGGACCATTGGGCGGGACGTTCTCTGAGCGGACGGTGGGACCCGAGGAGTAGTGGAGCTATCTGTACCCACCCTTCAGGTGGGATTTTCAGTGGACAGCTCGGTGTAGTGGCTTTTACTTTACAGTTGTTGTTTTCCCTTTCGAGTTGTACTTTACTTTCAGTTTGGGTTTGTATACTGGCCCATTTGCTTTTCCACACTTTCAGTTATACTCTGTTTTTACTTAGTGTTTACTTTTTCGCTTGCTTACTCTGTGGTGCTTGTTTACTTTACAAAGGCAATGCCTTCCCTTTTTACCGGGATTTACGCCTTGGTGCTAGTCGCCAGCCCCTGGCCTATGGTAGGCGGGCTTGGGGTAGTCACGGCACGGGCCCCGAGGATGGGTCATGACAACTCAACCTTTTAAATATAAAGTTAAAGAGATTACAGAGTTCACCAGATTGTTGGACAAATTCATGTAGAATAAGGAAGATTTTGAAAAGGCTATACAATTTGGTGGGGAAATCATTACTGATTTCATCAATATTTTTAAGCCATATCTTTATGTGCAGAGTACTACTATAGTTACTCCACCTGCTGCACCCCTTAGATCTGGTCTACCTTCCTTAGCCTCAACTTCCATGTTAGGCAGCCAAGCTCATTCTCAGATCCATCCAGTCATACTTGACCAACCACAGCCTAGATCTTCTATTGTTCCTACTTTGGCTCCATCCATTTTTGAAGGTCTACCCTTACCCTTTTTATCTAACACAACTATTACTTCTTCTACTTCAGCACCAGCTCCTGCTGCTGATAAAGGCAAAGAAAAGGTGGCTCCCTAAAGCATCCAAGAACTGTTTTTCTTTTTGATGGGATTTCATTTGTTGTTTAATGTTTTTATTTCTCTTATATGTTCTCTTCTGAACCCTTTTTAATGAAAAATGCAGTGTTTCATTTCATTTTCTCTACTTTTTGATAATCCCAAAAGGGGGAGAAAAACTACATGTATAAATGGGGGAGAAAAACTACAAGTGTCAGTACTATAATGAGATATGTTATTATCGAATCTATTATTCTCTAATTTTTACAATTCTAATATTCTAGTTTCTTTAATGTTACATTTCATTTTTATTTTGACTATATCTGATTTGTGATCCTAAAAAAGGGGGAGAGTTTTGGACTCCTCAGGTGTTAATCATGTTTTAATGGTCACAAATCCTATTACAGTTAATTAATCTCAATATTAATTGCACATCTTGCTAATGCTCTTCAATCTCAATAGTAACTACAAATCATGTTTTAATGATAGCAAGTTTTATTGATGTTAATTACTCTCTTCATTATTTAAGTCTTATGCCTGATCACAAATCTGACATATATTATGAAGCCTTTATATTTATGATTCATGTTCTCTTACTCTCTAATGATTAAACTTAATCTATATTCTACATATTATTGTCTAAGTATAAATACAGATATTTGTCTAAGTATGGAGACACCGTGACCCAGACACCGTGACCCAGACACCATGACCCAGACACCGTGACCCAAACACCGTGACCCAGACACCGTGACCCAGACACCGTGACACAGACACCGTGACCCAGACACAGTGAAGGACACACCGTGACCCAGACACCATGAAGGACACACCGTGACCTAGTCACTGTGACATGGAGACACTATGAAGGACATACCGTGGAGAAGATAATGTGTCCACATACCGTGAAGACTATACCTTGAAGAAGACACCGTTTACATAATCACTATGACACCGTTTCTTAACTTTTTGCCTATATTATTTAAATAATGTTAATGGTCATATTTGATGTTTTTAATGAAATTAATGTTATTTAATGATAGTTATTGGCATGTCAAGAAACCATATCTCGTACCTATGAAAAGGGAATCATTCCTACTACTGAACTTGTGGAATATAAGGAAGATTGAGATGCAGTACATGTGAAACAAAGCAGCGAGTGCAAGTGTGACGATACAACAAGAAGAACATACGCCCGAGAGCACTATGCTGAAAAAAAGAAAAATCCCAAACAAGAAGGATATTGAAAGACTTTCAAAGAACCCTCATGAGTACAATCTGAAACTACTGAAGAATACACGATGAATCAAGAGATCATTTTCACTCCTGTAGAACACAAGCTGAAATATGACACTCTGTTTTTCTACAGAAAAACCAGAGAAGGACTCAGAAGCATTCCTGCTGAACCCAACAAGTCCAGAGCTTCATTGATAATCACTAGATCTTTCTAAACTCTTATCTATTCTCTCTAAGTGATTTGTTTATTTACTTTCGAGCAGTGTGGTGTACTCTGTATTTCTTATACACAAACTATCTCCTGCACTGAACTGGAGGATATCAAAATCCTCACTCCAAAAATCTTAACTCTTGTTTACCCACGTTGACTATGGATGAGGTCCTTCTGCGGCCTGGTCTATTTTTTTGTTTCCCACAAAGAACAGTGGTAGAGGTCCCTATGTGTCCTGGACAGTTTTGTAATCTGTTGTTAACCGCGATCTCAGGTGTGGATCAAATTTATATAAATTTGAGAGGACTAAGTCTCGTCTTGAGACTGAACCTCTTGTTAAATCTTCTGTTTATCTTTAGTTTACGTTTAATTTATACTATATATATCTTTTATATTCCACTGCTATTACTTTGAAATACAAAACTATTTTAAAGATACTTTGATAGTTAAATTAGCAAGTGTTTATACTTATCGTAAATCAGTAGGTTAGTTTCAAAAGTTAGTTTAATATTGTGGTTAAATTAACTAAGACCTAATCAATCTTTGAGAAGTTAAGGGAACATCTATAATCTTCATAAATTCACTATAGTTTAACTTGTTTTATAAATTGGGGGATTTTAAATAGACAATATTTTAACAGAAATTTTAATTGGAACTTAATTCACCCCCCTCTTGAGTATCCACTCCGACCAACATTATATTTATACTGTATTTATGTGTATTTATTTTGAATACACATAATCAATCATGTTTATTAAATAAATGATCTTTGTAATGTAGATCTTATCTCAATCTCCATTTATTGAGTTAAATATATATGTCATTAGTTTTGTTTTTCCGAGAATATTTGTGAATGGCATCTGATTGTTTTATAATTAATATCCACCTATATTGGGTGTATCATTATTTTTCACACATTATTATATCATTGATTTATCCTTAATCTAATGATACGATCATTGTAAGGGACTATATCTCAATCTCATTTCATTGAGTCATATCTCGATATTGTGCGCCTTTGATATCATATAAGGTGTATATACAACCCTTTTGACATTTTATTGCATGAATTTATTTATTCTAATGATATTTAATTTTTTTTATGATGTTATTAGTAAATTATTTTTTTAATTACTTCTCAAGTGTTACGAGACTCTAACTAAAATATAGTCTTAAATGTTTTAAATATTTATTATTCTAAATCTTTCTCATTAATGTGTATGTTTTCAAATGGTTTTAAGGATTTATTTATATGGACATTAATTTTTTTAAATTTAATTTATTTTTAAAGATTCAATGTGGTATGAGACACCTTGATTCAAAAATCTCTTTATTAACTATTGTAAATGAGTTCATAAATGGATTGAATATTTCAATATCTTGAATTGATTTATGTGGATTTATGAGTGAAATGTTGATAATTTCAATCTTTTATGTGTTATGATTATGTAATGGTACTTGGAAATTTGATTAGTGGTTATGTGATAAACCAAATACAGGTTGTTCTGTGATAATCTTATGGTGTGTGAGACCGTTATTTCTCTGCAATGCATTAGGTATCATGAAGGATGTAAATGATAAAGTTTATCCTAGGAGACTTATGGAATATAATGTGTTGGGTATTCCAAATGTAACCATGAAGGTCACTCCCTATGTAGTTAATAAAGCTAAAGTGTAAGTATTATATGGATTCCATAAGTTACCTTTATGTTTTATTATATCTATAATTTTTCATAGGAATGTTCTGATTGCATGATGTAATCTATGTAGTTTATTTTTTATGGGTGAAAAGGATGATTTTGGGAAAATTATTTCATGGATTTTGAATATTCATGGACTAGAGGTTTTATTCCTTATATTATAACCCTTACTGATCTTTTTATGATCATCCCATATTTTTTAAATATTTTTCATAGGGTATAAAGATGTTTAAGAGAAAATAATAATTCAAGCAGATTTTTATCAAGAAAAGAACTCTTCTTTTAAAGTTGTTTTATTGTTTTGAAAATAATTAGATAGAGTTTAAGTGTGTACATTTAACTATTTGTGATTTAATTTAATAGTTATGGCCCAAATCTATAAAACTATAAACCTTAAAATATCCTCAATCTAAAAGAGTGTAAATTCTTGATCAAAATCAAGATTTTGTACTATTTAAGGTTGGGGCCTTATAGTTGGTATCAGAGGAAAGTTTTAGACAACTATTGGGATTATGATGTTTTATTAAGGGTTAGGGATATCATAATTGGTTTATAGTTTTACGTTTGATCATAATTTCAATGTATTATAAACCCCTTTTCAGGATTTATGATCAAAATATTAAGGTTACTAATGTTATTTTTGAAGACATTCTCCATTGAGGAAATTATTTGTTATTAATTATTTGGATGAAAAATGTGAGGTAAAAGATAACCTTTGAGGTTAAAATATGTTATGGTTATATTTGAAGATTTTATCTCTTTTTTGGTAATGTTATAAAATTATATTATTTTTGAAAATCGACAATATTTAGACCATGTGACAACCCATCGTTGGAATCGAACGCACAATCGAAGAGCCACTATGATTTATCTTCTAACACTAGTCTACGTGAAGTCCCTGGTCAGTATGACTTATTATTTTCAGTTAAATGCTTATATAGATCTAGAATAAATTGATTTTTGGATATTAGGTTTTATCAAATGGATGTCCTCAGTATAGTAAAATGATTTTTTTGAATAAGTGATAAATGTTATTTTGGAATACATTCACACTTTTGGGAAAACTATATGCCTAAGGTATCACACCCCGACCACTGAAGCCTATTGTTTTATTCTTTTCTCGGTCCTGCACCTTTGGGAGAGTTGGGTTTCGGACCGAGTTTTAAATTTTTGAATCTTTGATGTTTTCGGTGGGTCTCGGGCTAGTACGTAGTAACCGCACTTCTAGCAGTCATTGCACATTCGGTCTGGGTGGGTGTGCGGTCACCACTACGCTAGTAGCGATCGTGCGTTTAGACCTGCTGATTGTGCGGTTACCCAACCGTTTAAATAAATAATAAAATTATAGGAATTAATTAAATTGGAAAAAATAATAATAAATAATGAAATGTAGGTTTAATTAAATGAAAAAATTTATAAAATGTTTAATAATTATAATAAAAATAATTTATAATAATAATAATATAATTTTTATTGTTGTTCTTGTTGTTATAACATAAAATGAATAAAACAAATGTATGAAACCCTAGACTACCCGACAACCCCCCCCCCCCCCCCCGTTTCCCCCTTGCTGGTCGCGGGCCGCACCCCACCCTTCCCCATCGCCCTCGCTGTGCACCCCAGCGCCGCCCCTGCTTTGCCTCCATGTGGTGCACCCCTCCGCAGCCCCCTTCCCCTGTTGTTGTTCCATGTCATGAGCCACTTCCCAGGCCGTTGCCTCCAGGTTCTCCTTCTCAGCAGCGTGGAGAGCTCCCCCCCTTCGACCGCCGGCGCGCACCGACCCCCGCCACTCCAGCCTCCTCAGCGCACCAGACCAGCCGACTTCACCTCACCCTACGGGTTCCCACCGCACAGCATCCTGGTCTGGCGCAGTATCCCCTCCCTATCTAGTACAGCTGCACCTCCTGATCCAGCGTAGCCCCTCTGCCCCCTTTTTGGTGTGATTTCAAAGAACCCGACCCCCTGTCTGGTGTCCAGTAGCGACAAAACCGAATCCCTTTGCATAGCACCTCAGTGTGCTCTGATGTGGCCGTGAATTCCCTCGTTGGGTTCCTGAAGGGAATCTCGGGTCATATCGGACCCCATACCATCTGCTGCCGCAGTAGGAGAAGCGATTCAAATCACTTCGGATCATCCACTATTGTTCGCAGAGTGGGTTTGTCCTCACCACATGTTTTCATTCGTCGTCACCATCAAAAGTAAGAGTTTTTTATCGCGTGTGTGTTTATTTTATTGTCGTTATTGTGTTTTTAAATTCCTTCTATTTTATTGGTAATGCGAATAATTATTTTTATTGTGCAATCTTTCCTTTCCTGTTCTCATGATCACTGTCGATGTCCGAGGTGATGTTTTTTTTCATCCCTTGTTTAGTTGCACACTTTATTTTTTGTGTCATGTTTATATATTTTAGTCCCTGGTTTTTTTGAGAGGTGCATCGGTCTGGATTCTGTATGTTGGGTGTCAGAAATTATTTCAAGGATCATAGATCATTTCCAAGTTCGCACACACTTTTTCCCATGTATGAATATATATATATATACATCTTTTGTGTGTGTGTTCCCTCATGGCGTGGGGAACACATGCATCAGTTTAAAGTTGTATATATATACATATGTAATTGCGTGCGTGTGTTCCAGTGATGTGTTTCTTGAGTTAGGAAGTTTTAACTGGACATCCTTGAGGTAGGAAAATCCATGTGTTTCCTTTCCATTGCTTTCCCTTAATGCTTGATATTTTTGTGGATTTATTGTCTTTCTACACATCTCCATGGTACCTCTATAAAACTTTTTGAGATGTTCTAAAGTTGTTTGGTGTTATTAAAGACATGTTTTACATGAATCTTGGTTTATTCCATGTGTGTGATACCTTACATGTTTGTAAATTTCCACTCGTTCATTTGGGTGAAATGGGATGTTTCGGTGGGGGGTTTTTCCCAAAGAAATGATTTTTTAGATTTGGTTTGAAATATTTTCTTGGATTTTCTATATGAAACGTGGTGATTTCTCTGGTTATGGTTTGGTGTTTTCCTAAAAACAGGATTTGGATTACGAAATTTTGTGGTATTTTATAAGTGGTTGATGTGGGTGTTTTTGGGTTGAAAACAACTAGTGTATTTACAAAATTTGGTTTCAAAATTTTAGGTTGGATTTGGAGTGTTCCTCGTGGTTTGGTATGGTTGGCCCTAGATACATGCTAGGGTATGTTGTTCGAAAATGAAATGGGTGTCTGTAAATTTTGGGGTGTGTTTGGGTGAATGTGGAAGTCAAATCCCGTTTGGCACTTTCTTAGGTGTTGTTGTTTTAACTTGACTAAAGGAGAACCTGGGAAGGTTTTTGGTTAATGTTTTATTTAAGGGGTTGTTTGTCTAGGTTGGTATAAAGATAGTGTTTGTTTTTTTTTTGAATGGGATAATAAATGTTTTGATAAAAGATGAGCGTTGTGAAGATAATGGATCGTTTGGAATTTTAGATTGGTTGTTTACAAAAGGTTTGATATTTGTGAATTGTATGACGCCCATTTGGCATCTTTGAAACTGTATGTTTGGAAAAACCTCATTGGTTAGGACCATTTCCTCGTCTGTCAGTCATGTGACAAGAGGATCCTCGGTATGGGCCTCCTTTTGAGAATATTTATTTTAAGGCATGCGACTAAACTTGGGGAGGATGGGGTGGTGTCGGTTTGTGTCGCGTGCTTGTTATTTGAAAGTGTGGGACACCAATTTGTGAATATAGCACGGAAACTTATCATAGAAAGGGGGTTTTCAGAGAACGATTGCTACACTAGTTTAGACTACACACTGGCTAGTGGCCCCTAGTACAGATTATACTCTACTAGGGGATTGGGCCTCTTGGTTAGGCCATGTATGGAAACACCTGGAGTTAGGGCGTTATGACATCATTGAGTGTAGGAATTACTTCAGGATGAGTCACATGTATAGTACATCCTGGTCTTCCTCCGAGTTCTTAGGTTTTTTGTTATCCTTTGATACGAGCACTATTAGTACCATTTCCCTTATTGTGTGTGGAATCATACCCTTGAACTTGGTTTTGGTGTTTTCTTGTAAATGTTTTATGTGTGTGGTTGGTTTTTAAATGAACTTCAAAGTAGATGTTTTGGAAAGGTTTGTGTTAGCCCCTATTTTGTTTTATTTTCCTTTTTTTTAATTATAAGCTCAATGGAATTGTGATTGTTAGTTTTCGAAATTCAGTGTAAATATGAAAACCTTATTTTTATAACTATAGTTCAAACTAGTATTTTTGGGCTATTTTGGAACTAAAAAATGCATGTATTATGTGGTTTAATTTGGGAATTCCTACTGAGCATTTTAATGCTCACGCCTATCTTACCTTTTCAGATGCAGGTTTAGCTGTTTGGTTCAGGTTCTTGTTTTGTCTGCCAGTGCGAGGTGGACTGTTAGTTGTTGGAGGTGACCAAGAGGTCACATGGAGGTATGAGTAGTCCTGTTTACTTGCCTCTTTTAGTTTTTTTCTCTTTGTTTAGTCTTTATTAATTTATGTGTATTCCTTTTATGGTCAAAATCGTTCCCACCTGTTTAGTTTTGATGCTCGACATTAGTTGCCAGCCCGCGGGGATTGGGAACGCCCATCAGGCCATGCTGTGGGCCATCTCAGCTGACCGGTTCAGGGCCGACCTTGGTTGGTTCGTGACAAAATGGTATCAGAGGGGGCGACCTTGTTATTTGGGGTTTCTGCTAGAAAAATATTTGGTCTGTCGGGGGTCATGAGGTTGGTTACGGGTCAGTGCCTAATCACCACCGCTTGCAACGAGATTCGAGTTACCAGGGGTAGTCTAGGATTTGAGTCTTTTGTCTTTGGTTTTTTTTGATTGAAGGATGAAAATGGGGGCGAATCGGTTCATGTTGCAGCCTCACACGGGGTGGTGACCCATGTGGAGTCCATGTCCCGGTTTAAGGTTCTGTTAGTGTTATGCCTTAACATGGGCATGGTTCAACACCATGTTGTCGGGTTAGGCACAAACACTAGTTCCACTTTCTGATGGTTTATAGTTGGTTTTGTTTCATTTTGAACATGTTCTATGTGAGTGTGTGTTGGAAATGAAAGTGATTTTGAAATGAAAAAAATGGGTTCCTTCCAAATTGTTTTTGAAATTAGTAAAGCGGGTTTTTATAGAGAAAATGTATCAGTTTGGAAAACAAGGTATGTGTTTGGATTTGGTAAGGAAAAAAGAATTGTTTAAACCTTGTCACTCCTTATGTTGGGTCACACATGCGTGGGTATGTACGGAAAGTGCATTGGGCCACTTTTTTGAAGATGATGTGATGAAGATTGAATGAATGTACATGTGATAGTTCATAAGGTTCCATAAGTGGGTTTTAGAATTTTAAGGAAATAATGGTTTTGGATAGGTGATTTATTCTTGTATTTGTAGATATTTGTCTTATAGGAATGTTTCCCTTGTCTTGTGTTTTTGCATTGATTGAGTTTTGGCATGATTCCAGTTTAGAAAGTGTTTTTCATGTTGTTATGAGTATGCCACCCAGAAATCCTCCAAAAGATGCTAATGAGTTATGCCCAGTTCCCAGTTCTTTTGTTTCGTGCCTTCTTATCGAGGTAGTCAAAGTCTTTTAGAGGAAGTTGTGTAGTTCTAAAAGATAGTGTGTCTTCGCATTGTTGGTAACTCCCAGGGTATTTATGGTTTACACTATCATAGAGTTATTTGAGGGACCGGTTTTGGACTAATAAAGGTGGGATGTCTCATCATTGTTCGAGTATGGGTTTTAGCTGGTGGGTGTCAGATCTTGTGAAGGTTCCCTGTCTGGCAAGGATCGTCGTATGTACCGACTCCCAGTTTGTTGGACCCTTCTCTCACATGACACTAGAGTGGCCATTTCCGGAATTCTAAGATGCCTTATCGCATCCCTCCGAAGTCTTGTTATCGTGCGACTGTTTGGGTCACCAGAGAGAGTTCTGAAAGAAGGGCCATTCGAGAGGAAAGAGTTAGGGAATGGAGGATGCAAATGCTTGACTGTGAGGAAGGAGATGCTTCATCCATCAGGGGCCCAACCACAGGTCTCAAGGTGAAGATCGCGCACAGTCAGGAGTGTCCGAGGATGTGTGGAACCTTGGTCTGAATAATGTCTTCAGCATTGGGATACAAATATCCAAAATTTCCTTGTTCTATTCTCGTCTCTATCGTAAGATCTTCCTTGTTGTGGTGCCATGATGAGTCAGTTCCACCACAATACAAGTGGTCTTATCTGTTTATATCATGGTTTCTAATTCGTTCGTTTTCCTTGAAGGGTGTTAGGTTCATGAATAAACTGACCCATTTAGATTTTGATTTGGTCACAGCTATACCCGTTTGGGAAATTTTTGGTGTCCTAACATTTAGGGGAAGGGTTGAGTCCATTCCTCATCCTCAGGTTTCTGGGTTTGTTCATAGTGGGCTTTCAACTATGTTTTTGGAGTGTTGTTTGGTCCACGTGGAGAGATTGAATGAGTTCAGCATGGTAGTTCCCATGTTCCCCCCCATATGGGGGGGGGGGGGGGTGGTTGATCAGGTTTCAAGGGATTCTGTATTAGTGAAATCTCTTGGAGGGGAGAACCCTCCCATGTTATCTTCTAAAAATAGGGTTGGCATCCTCCTTTCACTGGTCGGGTGTGACATTTTTGGGAATAGTTACTATGAGGCTTCCATTTTCCTTTCGTTTTGACTTAGCATGGAATTTAGTCAGGTCAAATACTGGCTTGGTGACTTTCTAGGGGTAGAAAGTGTCTGTGGTGGGGAGAATTGTCAAACCCTGGCCACATATGCCTATTGTTTTTTCTTTTCATAATCTCATGCCTTTGGTAAAAGTTGGGTTTGGGTTCGGGTTTGAAATTTTTGAAGCTTTGATGCTTTCGGTGGTTCTTGGGCCAGTGCGCAGTAACGACACTGCAACCGGTCACAGCGCATTCGGTCCAGGTGGGTGCACAGTTACTGTATCGCTAGTAGGAATCGTGTGTTCAGACCTAGTGATTGTGCAGTTTCCCAACCATTTATATAAATAATAAAATTATAGGAATGAATAAAATTGGAAAATAATAATAATAAATAAAGTAAAGTAGGTTAAATTAAATTAAAAAGAATTTTATAAAATGTTTAATAATAATAATAATAATTTATAATATTGTTATTATTATTGTAATCATTATTATTGTTATTATTATAACGTAAAATGAAGGAGAAAAAATGTGTGAAACCCTAGAATACCCGGAAGCACCCCCCTCCCCCTTGCTAGTCGCGGGCCGCACCCCCCCTTTCTCGTAGCCCTCGCTACGCACCCCAGTGGCTCCCCCTGGTTTTCTTCCGCGCGGTGCACCCCTCTGCAACCCCCTTCCCCTGTTGCTGTTCAACGCCACGAGCCCATGCCCAGGCCGTTACCTCCCAGTTCTCCTTCCCAGCAGCGCGAAGAGCTCCTCCCCTTTGTCCGTCGACGCGCACCGACCCCCGCCGCTCCGGCCTCCTCGGTGCACCAGAACAGCTCGCCCAGCCAGCTTCACCTCGCCCTATGGGTTCCCGGTGCCCAGCATCCCGGTCCGGTGCAGCTTCCCCTCCCAGTCCGGCATAGCTTCCCCTTCCAGTCTGACACATCCACTGTGCCCCCGTTCTAGTTTGATTTCAGAGAACCCAACCCCCCTGTCCGGAGGCCAGCAACAACAAACCCGAATCCCATTGCGCTACACCTAAGCGTTCTCCGACGTGGCCACAAATTCCCTCGCTGGGTTCAAGAAGGGGGTCTTGGTTTATATCGGACCTTGTTCTGTCCACCTCCTTTGAAGGTGAAGTGATTCAAATCACTTCAGATTGCCGCTATTGTTCGAGGGGCGAGTTTAGCCTCGCCACATTTTTTGGTTCGCCACCACCATCCAAGGTAAGAGTTTTTTTATCGCGTTCACATATATTTTATTGTTGTTATTGTGTTTTGAAATTCCTTTTATTTTATTGGTAGTGCAGATAATGATTTTTAGTGTGTAATCTTGCATTGTCATGTTCTCATGATCTCCGCTGTTGTTTGAGGTGATGTTTTTTTTCATCCCTTGTATTGTTGCACACATTATTTTTTTGGGTCATGTTTATATCTTTGAGTCCTTTGTTTTTATTGAGAGGTGCATTGGTCTAGAATCTTTATGATATGTGTTGGAAATTATTGCAGGGAGCCGAGATCGTTGCCAAGTGTGCACACGCTTTTCCCAGGTATGAATATATATATATATATATATATATATACGTCTTCTAAGTGCATGTTCCCTCATGGTGCGAGGAACACATGCATCAGTTTAACGGTGTATATATATACATATAGAAGTGTCTGTGTGTGTGTGCGAGTGAGGTTTTTCTTGAGTTAAAATGTTTCGACTCGACTTCCTTGAGGTAAAAAAATCCATGTATTTCCTTTCCATTGATTGTTCTTAATGCTTGATATTTTCGTTGATTTACTATCTTGCTACGCATCTCTGTGGTACCTATTTAAAATGTGTTGTGGGGTTATAGAGTTGTTTGGTGTTATTAAAGATAGGGTTTACATGAATCGTGGTTTATGCCTTGTGTGCGATGCATTACATGTTTATAAATTTCCTCTTGTTATTTTGGGTGAAATGGGATGTTTGGGTGGGGTTTTTTCCCATAAAAATGTTTTGTTCAATTTTTTTGAAATATGTTCTTGGATATTGTGTATGAAATGTGGTGATTTCTCTGGTTATGGTTTAGTGTTTGTCTAAAAATAGGCTTTTGGTTTATGAAATTGTGTGGTATTTTATAATTGGGTGATATGGGTGTTTTTGGTTTGAAAAAAAGTGGTGTATTTAAAAAATTTGGTTTCACAATTTTTGGTTGGATTTGGAGTGTTCCTCTCGGTTTGGCCCAGTTGGCCCTGGAAATATGCTAGGGTGAGTTTTTGGAAAATTTATGGGGTGTTTATAAATTTTGGGTTGTGTTTGGGTGAAAGTGGAAGTCAAATCCTGTTTGGCACTCGCTTAGGTGTTTTTTTAACTTGACTTATGGGGAACTAGAGAAGGTTTTGGGTACATGTTTTATTTAAGGGGTCATTTGGACATATTGGTATAAAGATAGTATTTGTGGTTGTTTTTGAATGGGTTAATAAATGTTTTGATAAAAGGATGAGCATTGTGAAACTAAAGGCCCATTTGGCATTTTAGATTGGACGTTTTCAAAAGGTTTGATATGTGTGAATTGTATGAGGCCCGTTTGGCATCTTTGAAACTGTTTTTTTGGAAAACCCCTCTTGGTAAGGACCTTTTCCTCATCTGTCGATCATGTGTCCGGAGGATCCTCGGTATGGGACTCCTTTTGAGAATATTTATTTTATGGAATGAGAATAACCTTGAGGTGGTCGGGGTGGTGCTGATTTGTGTCGCGTGATGGATTATATATATATGGCTTGTTATTTGAATGTGCGACACATCTCTTTGTGAACATATCATGGAAACTTAGCATAGAAAGAGGGTTTACTGAGAAGATTGCTATACTAGTTTAGAAAATTCACACACTAGTGGCCCTTAGTACTAATTATACTCTACTAGGAGATTGGGCGCCCTGGTTAGGCCATATAGGGAAACACCAGGCGTTAGGGCGTTATGACTTCATCGAGAGTAGGCATGCCTTCAGGATGAGTCACATGTATAGTACATTATGGTCTTCCTCTATGTTCTTAGGTTTTCCATGATCAATTGATACGAGCATTATTAGTACCATTTCCCTTGTTGTGTGTGGAATCATACCATTGAACTTGGTTTTGGTGATTTCATGGAAAATATTTGTGTGTAAGGTTGGTTTTTAAATGAACTTCAAAGTAGCTATTTTGGAAAAGTTTTTGTGAGACCCTCTTTTGTTTTCTTTTCCTTGTTTTTGAATTACAATGGAAATGGAATTGTGATTTTTAGTTTTCGAAATAAAGTGTAAATATGAAAACCTTATTTTATAAAACTGTACTTCAAACTAGTTTTTTTGAGCTGTTTTGGAACATGAAAATGCATGGATTCTGTGGTTCACTTTTGGCATTCCTACTAAGCATTTTAATGATCACCCCTATATTTCCTTTTTATATGCAGGTTTAGATATTTGGTTCAGTTTCTTCTTTCATCTTCCAGTGTGAGGTAGACTGTTAATTGTTGGTGGAGACCATGAGGTCACATGGAGGTATGTCCAATCTTGTTTTCTTGTAGCTGCTAGTTTTCTTTCAATTTTTTAGTCTTTATTAATTTATTTGTCTTCCTTTAATGGGCCAAATCGTTCCCAAATATTTAGTTTTGATGCCCGACAATAGTTTCCATACCGTGGTGATCGAGGATGCCCCTCGAGCCATGCCGCCAGCCAGCTTGAGTGACCAGTTCAGGGTCGACCTGGGTTGGTTCTTCACATAAGGAAAATAGAATACTATAGGATTTAATTTGAAGTGTAATGTTTGAATTATTATGGAAGAATCTATGCATTTATTGTGGACATATGGAGATTTGTGTTATTTATGTAAATTATTAACTTATCATAGAGAATATATGATTAGGTTAATTACTTTTAAGTATGATACTTTAAGAGTAGTCGATGTTATTTAGAGATAAATGTTATGATTTATCATGGAAGACTACATGATCAAATCCTTCTGAATTTTGGGTTTTAGTCATTTTTTTGGATTATTTTGAAGAATTTTAAAGAAAAATTTTTATTGAACGGTCTATGTTGAACTTTGGGTATTGTTTGTTAAATTTTGAAGACTAAGAGTAGTATTTCTTTTTATAAAGGATTATTATTCTAGGTGATTATATGATCTTGTATTAACCATTTTGGTTTTGTGTTAAATTCTAAAGGCAAGGGAAATATATAGTTCATCTATTTTGGATTATGATATTCTGTAGAAGTGTATTCTTGCACTTGAGATGTGACCAAGTCAACTTGAATACTCAACATTTAGAGAAAAGAAAAATTTGTGGTAGATATTTATTAAAGAATGAAACTCTACATGATAGGTAAGCATGTTTCCATATGTACTTATTCTAAGCAGTAAAAAAATTCTTCGAATTTATGAAAAGGACCATAAAAAACATTTACCATTTGTTTTTAATACTAGGAAATCAAAGACTGCTTAACTAATCACAAGTTTATGGTTTTGTGGTTATTAAATTTCTCTTAATAATTCTTTATATTGCTCTATATCAGAACATGACACTTAGTTTTTCTTACATATCCATGTTTTTATAGTAGGAAAACTAGTCTATGTTATCTCGGCTGACCTTTGTACTTCTCTTTCTTTCTTTCTTTTAAAGTTGTAGCTTTATTAACCCTTTTTTGATGTGGGTTTTTAATGAAGTTAGCAAGAAAAATATTAAAATTCTGAGGTTGGAATTTCCAAATGGGTGGAATGATGTAACATCCATAGTTTTAAGAAAGAAACACTATATTCAACATCATATATGATATGATAAATTGAGCTTAAATGAACAACTAAATATTATTATTTAAATGTTACCATTATAGCCTACCCATTGGAATGGAGGGAATGAATAGTGCGAACTAAATTATTAAAATATGGTTTAAAAATGTTTAAATAATGATTCATTTGTAACTAAATTATTTATCAATTGAAATAAAAACCAATTTTATATAAAGGATGTGTTTTTATGAAAACATATTTAAAAATAAAATAATTGTGTTTATAAAATCATATCACACTTTATGGATTTTTATTAAATGAAATATATATGATATATATTCAATTTAATGTTTTAAATTCATCTTATATATTTTATATATATGATATAAGAAAAAATTCAAATTTTCAGATAAAAGAAGCATTTTTCAAAAAATGCATTTTTACTACCTTTTCATAGTGAACCATTTTAAAATTTAGTTTTTAACACCTTTATATGTTATATTTGACAAAAAAAACTTCTTATTTAGAAAAAAGACATCAAAATTTACATTGAATGAATTACTAATATTTTTCTGATAACTATCATCTTTTGATGAATAGAAAACATATGCTAAATTTTAATAGAAAGCAATTATTTCCACCAAGATAATTAATATGGTTAAATGATATTATTTATTGGTTTTAAAATATAAATAGAATATATTTTTATCATTTAATCCAATTTTTTTCATTATAAGTAATTTAACATTGATATTGCACATAAACACATGTCAATATTTTGAAAGTTTTTACATCTTAAAAACACGCTTTCGGGTTTTGACAAGAGAAATTAATTTTAAATTAAATTCTGCCAATTCTGCGTTTTGAATTTACAAAAATGGATTCCATAGTTGGAATTACAAGGTTCAAATTATTTGAATAGTTACCTTTTTTGGACATTATGAATACTGTCTTTAGTAATTATTTTTATTTACCATGGCTAAATGGTAAATCTGTTAAATAAGGGTAATAATTAATATTATAATAATATAAATCTACCCTAAAACATGTCCTAATACTATTGGATGAGTTATTTTCGACCATGATCATCCTTAGGCAGAACTGTCTTCATTTGGGATCCACTTGGGAGTTATAATGACATGTTTTAATAATTAATTAAAAGTAAAGTGAAATATAACATAAACATGTATCTTCTTACTAAAAAAATTTTATATGGGGTCATATAACTGATATATTTGACTATAAATATTAACTATAAATTTAAATATATTTATTACATCATTATGTTTTAATTAATAATTTTAGATATTAAATAAATAAATTTAATTGTGTCACAATGAAGTTGCAGTGATTGTTTCATTAAAAAATGATTCAAATAAATGAAATTATAAATATTAAGATAACTATTACTTGGCATATTTAATTTCATCCAAAAATTATATAGGTTAATATGAAATGTTAGTATTGATTCAATATTTTTACTGAAAAAAATAAATGTTTAATTTTTTTTAAAAAAGTCATTTATGAATAGTGTCAAAAATTGACAAAATTCGTAACATAAAATATAAAATAGTTTATTAAATGATATTAAACTCTTAAAAATATAATATCTTTAAAAATGTTTAAGATAAGTCCAAATATTTCATAAATTACTTTTTTGGGTCGTTTGATATGATATCGAAATTAAATTAACTCATAATGTGTAAATAACATGATATCACTATATAATTAAAATGGGTAAAATAAGGGTTAAACAAAAATGATAAGGATAAAAAAAATTCAAAACATGTCTAATTTTTTTTGGATTATGGGAATTGGAACCTTAATCATCTTATCTTATAATTAAATGAGTTTGGACCATTTTCATTTGAAATTGAATTTATAATAAATTTATATTTCAAGACATTCCTAAAGTGCCCCTTATCCCTATTATAAAAGGGCACCACCTCTACCCACTTACTCAAATCTCTCAATACCCTTGGATTATCCAAATTATACACAAATAATCTCCCAAAATCCCTCTTCTCCTCCTAGAATCCTATCTATGTGTATAAGACTATTTAAGAAATCCTTTTGGCTCAAATCAAAAGACGTTACCCTTTTTAGAGGTAACGTCTTCTATCAAGTTCCTTTAATTTATTATCCTTCTACACTCCCTATTATTTTCTTATTACATGATTAAATAACAAAACTAGTATCCTAAATATAATAGGATGTTTGATAAGATTTATTTTAACTACACATAGACACACCTCCATCTAATGGATACAAACATATTGTTTCTGTGTACTGCCAACTAATGTCTCACGAAATGATGATTATTCAATTTTACCCTACCAACCTTAATGGTGGCCATTATGATGGAATTTTATTTATATATGATATATATTATATTTATATATTCTATATACTTCTGTAATTTTTATTTATAATATGCCTTTATGCCTTCCATTTTGTGTAAATATGATAATTTCATTTGAGGAAGTGTGGACTACCGCCCACTCAAAGTGTTATGAATCGTTCATACTTCACATAGAATTTATAGATAATGGTTTTATTAAACCTATGATACTTACACGACATAAATATAATATTGGTATTATAATATACATTTATATCCTTTGATTATTATTATTTAAATATGATAAAGAAATGAAAGTAGCGTTCATGTGTACGTACGAACTTCCGTCTCCATGAAAAGTGCATTTCATTTATTATCATAAAATATTATGGAAATTATAAGAAGTTATATAATGTATTTATATGATATTTAAATAATGGATAATATTTTTTAGATGATTTAATTTTGAGAACATGGAAAAATTACATTAAACATGTTCATTTTCAACTCCAGTACTGAATATCAACAAACTGTTCGATATGAACATAATTAATTATGTAATTTTTATAAAATGGTGATAAATAATATAAAATTAACAATAAAATTGGGAAATATTATGAAGGAAGTATAAATTAACCAATGTTTTTTATTCAATATTATAAATAATGAACGTGACTTGTCAGACTCTAGGTAAGGGAACTTCTTAACCCAATTTCTATTATTTGGGTTGATCATATACTTCTTGAATATGTCATGATATGATTATTTAAGAAATGAATTTTTATGTCTTATCATGTATTTATACTTTCCTTTCTGGGTATTTATAGTGAATACACATAATTCATAATTTTATTAACAAAATAATCGTGGTAAAGAACGTTCTAAACTCTATTTACTCTCATTGGGTATTACGCATACTTCGTTGATTATATTTTTCCAAGATTATGTATGGAATCACTTTTTGTTTATTTATGTTGTAATTTACCTTTCCCTTTGTGTGTATATACTGTTGCTACATATAATTACCCCATTGATAAATTCTTACGTCATTTATATGAAATTTTAAAGAAAAAATATTAACCCAATTTGCAATCTTTGGGATAATCTTCCACATCTTGATTATGTCATCCTATGATTATATGACAAATAAATTTTGATATCCTATCTTGTATTTATACATGATTTATGTGTATTTATTTTGAATACACATAATCAATCTATTTTATTAAAAAAATTATATTTGTATGGGAAATCTTATTGCAATCTCCATTCATTGAGTTAAATATCTATGTCATTGGTTTTGTGTTTCCAAGAATATGTGTGAATTAACTCTAAATTTTTTACACTTAATACCCACTTATATTGGTTGTATTTATATTTTTCACACATAATTATGTCTTTGATTTATCCTTAATATAATGATACGATCATTGTAAGGGACTATGTCTCAATCTTTTTTTATTAAGGCATATCACAATATTGTGAACCTTTAATATCCTATATGGTTTATATACAACCCTTTTGACATTATATATCACAAATTTCTATATTCTCATGATTCTTAAAGTTTAGTTTGATTTTATTCTTTAATTATTTTTATTCAGGTGCTTCTTAACTGGTACGAGACTCTTTAACTAAATTATAATTTTAAATGTATTAAAGATTTATTCTTATAAATCATTGTCATTAATGAGTATGTTTTATAAATGGTTTTAAGGGTTTATTTATAGGGACATTAATGTTGTTAAATGTTAATATATTTTAAAACATTAACTGTTTTATGGGAACTTTGATTAAAAAATCTATTTATTAAATTTTTTAAATGGTTTTTGAAATTGATTGAATATTTCAATATCTTGAATTTATTTTTTTGTGATTGATGAGTGAATTGTTGATAATTTAAATCTTTTATGTGTTATTATTTTGTAATTGTAGTTGGAAATTTGATGGGTAGTTACAAGATAAACCAAATATGAGTTTTTTATGAAAAACCTAGGGTTGGTGAGCCTGTGATAGCTCTCCAATGCATTGGGTAATGTGATAGAGGTAAAATGTAATGTTTCTCCTAGTAGATTTAAGTAATATATTGTGATGGGTATTCCAAATGTAACCATGAAGGTTATTACCAATGTAGGTGTGAACACTATAATATAAGTATGATATGGATTCCACAATTTAACTTTATGTTTCATGATTTCAATGATGTTTTTTTGGAATTTTATGATTTCATGATATAAGCTAATTAGTTTATATTTTATTGGTGAAAAGTATTATTTTGTGAAAGTATTTTCACGGGATTTTAATATTCAAGGACTGACTATTTTATTCCTTATTTTATAACCCTTACATATATTTTTATGATAATCTCATGATTTTGAAATGTTTTTTCACATGGTATAAGGAATTGTAAAAAAAGGAAGAAATAATGAAGATTTTTATCAAGAAAATAATTCTTGTCTTTAAGGAATTTTATTGTTGTGAAAAAAATTGATAGATTATAAGTGTCTAATTTGTAATATTTTAGATATAATGTAATAGTTATGTCCTAAATTTCTAAAATGCTAAACCTGAAAAGATCCTAAATGTGAAAGAATGAAAATTATTGATCGAAATCATGATTATGTAATGTTTAAGACTAGGGACTTATATGATGTCATAATTCCATGAAAGTTTATAACATTTATGAATTTATTGTAGATCAATACAACATGTGGGGTGGTAATAATGACCAAACACACATTTTTATAAGATCTATAATATTTGAAAACATCCATATATGGGTTACAACCAATCAAAAAAACTAATATTATCACTAAATAAATGAAAAATATCCACCATTTAGTTTTTGAAATTTAGGAATAGATGACATGTTAATATGACTTGTGGTTTTGCTAAAAATGACCTAAAGTACATTTTTATTGATGTAAATGTCATAAAACATACATCCACGGGTGATAAACTTGCAAAAACCATCATACTTTTGTTAAATAATTGGAAATGACCATCATTTAATTTTTAAAATTTTAAAATCAATCATGTAGTTTTTTTAGAATGTATAGTAGTGCGTTTTTATTGTTTTAAAAGTAAAAAATCATTCCTTAAAGGGTTAATACAAAGAAAAATACCTAAAATTGTCATAAAATTATATGAAATTGATTATTGATTAATTTATGAAATATATAAATAGAGATCACATCTACATAATTTTAAATTTGGTCAGAATGTATGGAAATTTTGTTTATTAAATATCAGACCTTAAAAACATGCATCAAAGATTCCAGTCCTAACAAAAAAATCTCAAATTTTTAGCTCAATGCACATTTGATTGATGGGATATCTTTACTTACATTTCAATAATTATTCATAAAAAACATTCCAATGAAATCATGATAATCTAAGATTATTTTATATTTTTTTTAACTGTTTCCATTATCTTCTATTTCTAGGTATTTCTTAATAATTTTATTTTTATTTCTGTCACTTCATCTTATTATTTATCCTATTTCACTCTATTTTTTAATAATGTTTCTGATTTTTATTTTAACACTAATATTTGGTTTCTCATTTTCCATTACTTCTTCCACAGTATAAACATTCACATTTTTTGTAACTTTAGTTTTTATCCTCTACTTCTAATTCATATTTGGCTACTACTTCTATATTTATGCCTAATTCAGATAAAACTTCTATTTTTCGATTCTTAACATTTCCTCTTCAGAATTTTGGAATTTTTTATTTTACTTTTTATTTATTTTCCCATTATTTCACATTTAGTTTCAATACTTCTTAGTTTCTTATTCTACTTATATTATTTCATATATTTCTTATCTTCCCCATTTACTTCCATTTCAATGTTCTGGTTTCAAGCTTATAGATTTTTTATTTGATTTTAATTTTTTTATTTGTCTTATATTTATATATAATTTTATTTTATTAAATTTTTTTCAAACAATTATTTCACCTATTAATTATATTTTTATTGGTGAGGAATTATCCTCAAGAAAAGTGCATATTCTAATTCATTAATCTTTCACTTCTGGTTATACGTCTATTTTTTTCATCTGATACATTCAACATATACCTTTGATTTTTTCTTTTTCATTAATTTTTCTTTGTGGTTTTACTTTTTTACCTCTTTCTAATTATTATACTTCTTGATTTTGGATTTTGGATTCAATCCTTTTCTTTAACTTATAGTTTTCTTTTATTTTTACTTCAATTATTTCTCATAGTTTTATTTTATAATAGATACATTTTTTATTTCTTCTTCTAGGTTTTCCTTTATTTTTTTATATTTTACTTTCTTTTATTCTATATATTTTAATTAATCCTAATTTGGATTTTACTTATGTATTATCTATTTTAGATTAACTTATAATACAACTTATTCATTTTACCACTATAATTATCCATTATAATTCATCAAATTGTACTTATTATTACACATATATTGTCTTAATCTAGTGTAATACAATGATTTTTATTATTATATATATATAATATACCATTTATCCTACTTCCAAACCGCTATTTAGGATTCTCCATGTTAATTTTTGATTTTGAATTCTCCTTAACCTTATATTTCCACTTTGGGGATACATTCACAGATGGTTTTAACTTATTACTTCTCATTATTCATTAGGATTTTGGTTTTATAAATTTTACTTTTGTTTTAGTTTTCCCATGAAATTTAAATCAATTTATTCTTATACTTTTGTTTCAGTTTCATTATTGCAATTCTCTTCTTATTTTTATCATTTATTACAATATAATCATTTATGACTTCTTCTGGTTTTTCATTTATATTTTATCTTTTTATAATTTTTTTTCATTAATCTGTTATCAATCCCTATACTACCTTATAGAACCTCCCTATTCAATGATTTTTTATTCTACTTTATCTTTCACTGCCAATTTTTCCCCAAATTAACATTCAATCATTATATTTCGATTAAAAAATTTATCTTTATCTCTTATCAATGATTTGAAATTCAATTCATGATATCTATGTTTTGAGTTTCACTTTTTCTTCAACTAAATCTAATATTATTATTTTTCCTATACCTCTAATTTCGAATTTTTTTTGTTTGTTTTATGTTTTCTTTTGTTCTTACTTCATCATTTACTAATGTTTTTGTGTCTACTTAGACATCCCATTTCAGTTCCTCTTATTTCAATATTTTTTATGGGTTTTCCTCTTTTTCGAACTCTATATTTGGAAACTACATTTGGGTCTTGTTCATCTTATTCTTCTACATATGCATATTCTTTCTTAGTCTTTATATCCAAATATTATTTGTTTCTTATAATTTTTTTCCTTCTAACAATTATCGACTTCCTCTTCTACTACATTTTATACTAACATTATCCCTATTCGCATTTCTATTATCACACAATGTGTTTTCATTTTATTTCATTTTTTCCATTTTGTTTTTTTATTTTAAATTTGCTTTATGTAAGAACTAATGTGATGATATATAAATGATCAATCTTAGAGAAGAGTAGGTTTGGGTGTTTGTGGTTTTTATTCAAATTATGGTTATTTAATTTAATAATTTTTTTTCACAATTAAAATTGTAATGAATAATGTGTTTTTGATGGAATGAGGCTTTTTAAATTTTTAATTTCAAACCCAACGGAGACCCTTATATAGTTGTTTGGTTACCAAAGAACTATTCTAAGAAAAAATGAATCATCAGAGGTGTAAATAATAATACTACCAATTCCTATCTTCCTCTTTAATTATAATATTTGATTTCATTTCATAATATAATGTTTAATTTTGTCTTTAATTTAATTTTTATTTTGTTTTCCTTAATTAAAATTTTATTTAATAGAGTTGGAAAAGGATGGATTCCCAAATCCATACATTTACCTCTATTGACTATGAAAACGTGATCAATTAGTGGTTACCCTGATGACAATGGGTCAACCACCACTTCCATTGGTGGCTGATTGCTATTCATTTTACCAAATGATATATTTTAGATCCTTATTTTGATAAATAAAAATAATTTATATATTTGAGTAAATTTAAATTCAATTGCTTTTATGATAAATATATAATATCATGTAGGTAATTTTTTGGTGTTTTAGATGTATTCTCAATGAAATCACGTTTAAGTAATAGTTGGAACATTATTCTATAGATTATGTGGAGGGATTATATGAAATAATATCCTAATAGAACATATAGAGATCATTCCACTTTCATTGGTCTATATTGTTTGGGCCACATAATGAAGTTATCATAACTATCGTGTCAGAGGAATCTTGGGGAATTAGTGAAATCTATTCATCCTCAATATGAAATTTAATATTATGTTTGTATAGAATTCAATCTTCTAACTGTGGATTTTTTGTTCTCCTAGATGCGAGATTTTTTATGAGTTATTCAGGTATAGATTTCATATATTTTATATTGTATAGGAATAGTACCACAAAATCTTATCACATGAGGGGATAAGATATAGTATCTTGATCCAGAAGGAATCACTAATCAGTAAATCATTCTACTACTACAACCGATTGTAGTAGCTTCAAGTTATTTTCCAAATTATTATTCTACAGAACAAACTCAATGATTCATTATGATTATATAGATTAAATTTCTTTCACATTAACTACTAATATCACAATTTTCTAAGTTTATTCTCTCTACATTGTAAAAGACCTCGAAAGCGAGTTTGAAAAACTGAGAAAAAAAGATTGAATTGGAATAAAAACAAATGAAAATGATATTAAATTCATTTTCGACCTATATGAACCATTTAAAAGTCAACCTAACTACATAATTTCTTAGTATGACCATAATATACTTTTATCATTCAAAATCATATTAAATTTCATTAAATGTTAGGAAATAAGTTTCGATTTTCACGAAAATTTATGACATGTATGGAGAGAATGCATGCTAATCTCACATGTAGTTTGTTCATAATGAATGATGATACTGTTTTATTATATTTAATTTTTTTGAAAATTAACAGCTAAGGGTTATATCCTAGAAAATGTCCACATATTTTCGATTAATAAAAATAAATTTTCTGTTTTTTACTTTTAGATATGTAGGAACATGTTGTGCATCAATATGAATTACGATTTGATTAAAATTTCAAAAAGTTTATCTTTATTTATATAATTAGAAATATAAATGCATCAAAAAGTGAAACCCTATAAAAAACTCCAAATTGTATTTAATTATTATAAGAACCCCATATTTTAATTATTAACATGTTGTTATAGACCCTAGAACAATCTGATAGGTGCTTTACCTAAAATAATTAAAAACACATATTATTGATTTTAATGTCAAAAAACATGTTTTATAGGATCTATATAGATAAAAAAACCATTAATTGTCTTTAAATAATATGGAATCAACTTTTGATTAATTTTTGAAAATTATGAATATACCCCACAGAAATCCAACATGAAATGTTGTTAGAATGGCTGAAAACAGTTTTATTGAACATAAATTCTTTAAAAACATGTTTCACAAATTCAAAACCTAACAGAAAACCTTAAACTATGAGCTTATCACACATCAAATTGATATATTTTCAATTCCGCTAGGTCTAAAATATTTAAAAAATTAGTATCCAATGATTTCCTAATAATTTGAGAAACTTTTCTAGGGTTTTTATACGTTTCCATTTGTTCTATTTCTAGGTACTCTCTTTAACTTCAACATTTCATTATTTTTCTTCATCTTGTGCATTTTACTAATATTTTATAGAATATGGATTATGTTTTTTTATTTTTTCATTATCTTATATATTTTATTATTTATATAAAATTTCTTCTTCCCCAACATTAACTTTCACTTATTTTAAGAGTCATGATTCTTAATTCTACATGTATATTATATTCAACTACTATTAATGGATTCTTTCCAAATTCAAATTCAAATATAGCTACAATTTACAAAACTTTTATTCTTTTGTATTGTGGATATTTCTTTATATTTTTATTTTATTTCCTTTAATTATGATTTTATTTCTCATAATTCATATGTTTTTTATTCCACTTATTTTGTTTCAAATATTTCCCCTATAACTTATGGATCTTCTTCTATTTTAGTATTTTTACTTTAACCTTTTGGATATTGATATAGATTTTTTTAGTTTTATTATGTTTATACTTTAGTTACTGTAACTAATTATGTTTTTTATCCTAAAATCTCTTTATAGTATTACTTTTATTTAAATTTTTTTTGAATTCTTCTCTTGTATTTCGTTTTATCTTATTGGTTCAACAATCGCTTTTAATTATGCTTCCAATTTATTTTTCGTCATATCATGCTTTGATATTCAAACATTCAATTTTAATTTTTCCTTCATATTCTCTTTTTATTTTTATTTTGAGTTAATGATTTTTCTTCTTCTAATTTTTTTCTTTTGGATTTTATTCATTAATTTTACATCATTATTAATTCCAATATTTCATCAAAATATCTTTCTATGTTTATTTTAATTTGTACATTGTATTTCTTTTTCTTATTCAATTTTTTCTTCTAGTTTTTATATTTTCTTTTCTTTTGGAGCCATAAATATTTTTCATTTAATATTACCTGTTATTTTTTTTCTGTTATTTAGATTCACTCATCTAGATTAACTTCCCACTCTAGTTATTGTTTTTTCCTATAGAATTATTTTACATAATGTAATAAAATATTAATTATTATTATAGTTACATTTTCTTAATATTTCATTAGTCATTTATTTTTATTGTGATATCGTAATAATACATTTTTTCCTTTACTTCAAACCACTTTTGAATTTATACTTCTGACATTTAGATTTTTTATCATGCTTCACATATTATATAATTTTTTATATTGGATTCATTTTTTGTTTCTTCCACATTTTCATCTAGATAATTTTTTTTATTATCGTTTTTACTTTTTTAGATTTTTCATTTACTCATACTTCTAATTCTACATCATTTTTATAAATTCCTTATTATAGATTAACTTCTAACTTTTATTATTTATTTTTTGATTTATCATTCTGCTACCAAATGTCTTCCGCTTTTCATTGGTTTTTATACCTATTTTCTTAATTTTTCTTAAGTATTTTATTTTTATTATCATATCAAGATAATATATTTTTTCTTTTACTCCCAATCCACTATTGAACTTCTCCTTTAATTTTTTTTTGATTTTTGATTCATCTTCATCTTCTATTTCAATATATTTCTCTATATTAACAATTGTTTTATGAAATATTCATGTTCCTCCTTATTCTTGATTATGGATTTTTTATTTAAACATTGATTATAGACATCCATTCATATATTAATCAGATAATCCCTTTTTCTTATGTTTTTTTACTTTAAATTTCATTTTAACATTTTGAAATTTATTATAAATTAATGATGTATTCAAACATATATTTTTTCTATTATATTTTACCATTTGATTTTGTTTTTATATTTGTTTATTTTTTTTGTTATTTTTCAAATCAATATAAAAAATTTGATCACATGATTCTTTTTGATTGATTTTTTATTATTCTTTATATTCTTCTTCTTATATTTCACCAATTTCGTATTTGATCATAATTTTCATATTTCACATTTTATAATTATATTTATTTATCTCATTGACTTTTTATTTATGATATATATGTTTAAAGATTTAATTTTTCCCCAATTTTTTTGTCTTATTGTTTTTTCTTCTACAAAAACTTTGGAATATACTTTTGGAGTGTTCTTGTTGATGTTCTTACCTCATCTTTTGTGACTGTTTTTGTGTCTACTTTGACTTTCCCTTACACTTAAAATATTATTTGAAAATTTTCTTACTAATTTTACTCTTGATCCAACTCTATCGTTGCGAACTACATTTACATATAGTTAATATTTTTCTTCTTCATATATATATGATTTTAAAAATTTTCCAACTCTTCTTTATTTTTTATACTTATGTACTTTTAACTTTATCAGTTTTCATATCTATTACCTTTTATACTTACTTTATTCCTATACCCATTTTAATTTTAATTAATTTTTTTATATATTTTATTTTTTGAATTTTATTTTTTTCAACATTTTATTCTTGTTTGGACTCATGTCTTGATATATAAATGATCCCCATTATATAGGAGTCTGTTTCGATGATTGTAATTTTTTATTTATATTATAGTTATTTAAAATAATTAATTTATTATATTATAATAATTAACATTATAATAAAAATGGATGATGAATTAAATTAAAATATATTTCGAAAGATATCACATAATTTAAAATCATCAGTGTAGTATTTCATTGAACAAGGTATTTTTACAGAATAAAATTTATATTTTTTAGTTTTGGATGTTTAGGAAATCCTTTCATATTGAGGTGGCGCGAGATCACTCTAACAAGATAGTTTTTTTTAATATTTTGTATTTTATTTTATTTCTTGGTACCATTTATTACTTCTACTTTTTTCACCTTTTCTTTGGATTACATCTTCTATTAATATGGTCATCTTTATGGAATATTTTAATGCTTTCGTATTGAACATATTTATTTCCTTATACCACTTCCATTACTTTTTCCCCAAAATTAAAATTCACATATCTTATGACTCTTAATTATAGATTCTTCTTCAACTTTTGATTCAACTAATAATTTTTGATTCTTGTATACATAAGATTGAACTTCTAGTTTAAGTATCATACCTTTTCTTCTTTTGGATATTGGAATTGTGTTTTTCTTTCCATTTTTTTCTTTTTAATTTATATATGATTTTATGTTTTGATTATTATTATGTTTCTTATTGAAATTATTTTTTTTCAACTCTTTGTTCTCAAACTTATACATCTAATTCAATTTCTAGATTTAGAATTTAATATTATAATAAATTTTATTTTGATTTTTCTTATTATTATTTATATTATTTTTAATCATGTGTTTTTTATTTTAAATAATTCTTATATTATGAATTATATTTCCATTTCATATGAATTATTATTCTGGGTTTCACCTCTTCTAATTAGATAAAAATTCAATTCTTATTATGCTTACAATTAAGGTTTCCTTATCTGTTGACTCCAGCTTCTTCTTCTAACACTTGATGTTTTTTCGTTTACTTTCTAAAATTTATTTTGAATACTTTATTATTATTATTTTCTATGGATTTGTATTATTAAAAAAATATTCTTTTACTTCTACATATTTCTTAATTTTCCTGAAATTTATTTATTTTTTGTTGTTTTATTTTTATATGAGATTCCTTCGTTTTTTATTTTATTAATTGTTCATTTATTTTATTTATTTTACTTTTATGTATTCTAGATTTTTAAAATACTACTAATTATAATTATAATTATTTTTTATTTCATCTCTATTATTGATTAACTATTAACTATATTGTTTCTTATTGACTCTATAATTATTATACAAAATTTCTATAACTTTTACTTATTCTAGAACTACTCTTTTATTTCTATTGTGAATGTATTTTATTCTTATTTTTATATTAAAAATTCATTTTTCCATCCAATTATAATCTACCTTTGATGTTATACTTCGGGATTCTCAATTTTGAATTTTTCATCAATATATTTAAACTATTTCACTACATTCAGAATTTATTTTGGCAAATTCCTTCTCCCTATTCTTCTGGATAATGATTTTTATTTGATATTTGATTATATATATCAATTTATGTTTTCATCGAATAATTATTCTATTTTTATTTTATTTTATTTATATTATTATTTTATTCTAGTCTGGTATTATTCCTTGTGCCTTTATGAAAGTTTCTAATTTATATTTTATATTATATCGTTTGTTTTTGTTTTTACATTTTTTTCTAGTATTTTATTATATTTTAAATCACTATACAGACTTCTAGGACATATATGTTCTTTATAGATTTTGGATTCAACTTCATCATATTTATATCTCCCCCCCTTTAACATTCAATCACCATTTCAGATTTAACATTTTTACTTCATACATGGTTAGAACATTTATATTTAATTCATGACATCTATGTATTGGGTGTCACTTTTTCTTCATCCTATTATGGTTTTCTTTGATTTTCTTCTATCATTACTTTTCAATATTCTTTCATATTTCATTTCATCTAATTTTATAGCATCATAATTTTCTAATGTTTTCATGTTGACTTTGACTACCCATTACACTTTCATATATTCTTTTAAACATTTATTACATCTTTTTATATTTCTCATAATCTAACTATGGGATTGAATTTACATCTAGTTTAACATATAATTTTTTATCTCTATATAATTTTTCAATTTTTTACAAACTATTTTTTATTTATCTTACTTTTATCCTTCTAACTATTATCATTTTCCCCATTTACCACACTTTCTATTCACTATATCACTTTGTCCAGTTCTATTTTTATGCCTTATTTTTTCATTTATATTAATTTGTTCTAATTTTATTTTTTTTCAACATTTTATTCTTGTGTGAACTAGTGTATTGGTATATAAATGTTCATCCTATGAGAAGTTTACATTTTGATTCTTGTTGTATTTTTATTTATATCATGGTTCTTAAAATTTTTAAAATTATTATATTTTGATTGATTACTCAAAAATGAACAATGGGTTTTTCTATAAAAATACTAATAAATTTCAAATAAAATATCATTTTTCAAAATTAGAAATGTAATTTTATATATACGAATATATTTTTTGTGGAAATAAATTTAGAATTTTTGAGTTTCAGACCCTATGAAAACCCCTTAATGGGGAGGTTGTTCCTAGAGAACTATAGTGAGAAATGAAAAATCATCTATAATATGATTGTTAACCAAATTAATTTAAATTGTTCTACTGGATTTAGAAATTTCCTTTGATATCATAATATAGTGGTTTATTATGTTTTTAATTTATTTTAAATTAAAAATAAATTAATGGAAATTAAATTTAATAAAGATAAAGGGTTATGGATTATTAATTTTTTACAATGTCATGATATTGGGTATAATGAAATGATCAGTTCTGGGATACACTGATGATAGAGGGGAAACCATCTCCATAATTGAGGGAACATTCAATTTATATTCAAAATTAAAATATTCATGATCATTGTTTTGATGAATCACAATACACTCTATATTTTAGTAATGTAAAATTGAAGCGTGTTTTTATATCTCTGTAGAATCTTGTCTTCTATATTGTAAATTGATATCTTTATAAAAAATAGTTTATTATTAAGAGTTATTCATATATAGATTACATAGATTTTATAATGGATACAAAAAGTAAATATAGAAATTTTCACTTCATGGTTGAATAATTAGTTTCTTATTCCATATATAAGAATCATTATATAGAATTTTATACTACTAAAGCTGAATATTTTAGAAGTTGGAACATATTATGGTCAATTTTTGTCTATGAAACACACACTCATGGATTTTGGAATGATTTTTACTCAAAATCTAATTCATTTTGATAACAATAGTTCCATTTCATTAACTATAAATGATCCACTTATACATTTTTATAATTATTTTCAATATATTGAAAAAAATCACCATAATGAGGTAGAATATTTTCTATATGTCTTTGTTTTTACTCTTTGTGAAATTAAAGCATCTATTTCAAAATATCATCAAATGAATGATAAAAATGTGTCCAATATATCTTATAGAATGATACCTTTTTAAATCATGGTACATTTTGTTCACATTAGAATATATCTTTTGAAGGAAATCTACATCATAAATTAAAATCATACTAAATAAATCAGGATGGTCACATCATTTTGTGTGAATTTACTCTTATGTAGTATAGAAAAATCCAATGTATGATGATCTCATAAGAACAAGAAGTGTGTTTTTGAATATTTAAATTCTAATAAAAACATTCTTTGAAGGGCTATAAAATCATAGGAGAATGGTCTATGATTATTTTTTTATATGTTCAAAGAGATTTTACATCAATCTGGCAAGTGGTGTAGCTGGATTGACCTATAAACCAATTTTATTAGATTTAAAAATCATTAAAACATACCATAAAGAGTCCAAATCATGAAAATGACCCCACATTTTCACGAAATCATCAGTAAATTCCCAGTTTTTTATTCTTTACATTTAGGTAGAAACCGCACATCAATCCGATCATAGTTTGGTTATAATAACCAAAACTACATTTTATTGATTTAAAAGTAAAAAACATTTTACATATGGTTAAAACATATTATATGACTTCATATTATAATTAAATCATAGGATGGATCACTAATTAATTTTTTACATTATAAATACATTTCACATCAATCCCATCATGGACTGCTTATAATGAATGAAAATAATGTTTTATTAGAATTAATTCTTTAAAAACATGCTTCAATGTGTCAAAAAAGATGATAGTGAAATCATAGGACTGATCATGAATTTATTTTTGACACATTTGGGTCCACTTCACATTAATATGATGTGTGATTCCATAGGAATGATTGAAAAATATGTTTTATTAGGTTTAATTTTTTTTATAAAAAATCATCAAAGGTTCAAACCCTAGAAAATTACTTCTAATTGCCATGAAATATTTGAATGGTGATATTTGTTTAATGTTTGAACTATATGAATATACCTCACATTTATCCAGTTTTTAGTGTGGAAAGAATGAATAAAATAGTAATTTTTATTATTAAAAATCCTTAACAACCTGCACCAAATGGTTAAAAATAACGAGTTATATAGTTGTGGAACCATAATATAATGACCTATTTTTAGATTCAGACATATTGTAATATAAGATATATAAATTTCACATGTAGATTTCATGGAAAGAAAAAAATGTGTGTTTTAGTGATTTAAATTTCAAAAAACAAGTACCAAAAGGTAAAAGCAGAGAAAATGCACGAATATTTTTTTGAAATCCTAGGAAAAATATTTTGATTAATTTTTTACATGTATGGATAAACTAAATTTAAATATGAAAAATGATGTGGTCAAAATTACTATAAAAAGAGTTTATGTATAATTAAAATTATTTGAATACAAGAATTAAAAGGTCAAAACCAAAAAACAACCTCCTATTTTTGTGAATCCTTTGAAAAAAATGTTCAATTAATTTTTTAAATATACAAATATTTTTAAAAAAAACAAGGGGTGTGTTCTAGTCATAATGACCTATAAATAATTTCTTTTAGAATTGAATCTCATCAAAAACATGTATCGAAGGATTTAACCTAATAAAAAACAACAGATTATTATTAAATCATTGAGAAAAAATCTTTTCATTTTTTTCATATTGGAATATTACACACCTCAGTACAACTTATGGTTTGATCAATATGACCAAAAATTCATTTACATTCATCTAAAAGTCATAAAATACGTGTCAAAGGGTAAAAACCTAGAAAAAACCATTGATTGTCATTAAATCATAATAAAACTCCAAACATTTAATTTTTAACATATAATAACAAACAGAATTTCAATCTGACATGATTTTTTAAAATGGCCAAAAGATAATTTTTGTTGATTTAAAAGAAATAAAGTGAATTGATGGTTTATAACATGAAAAAACCCCATATTATCATTAAATCAATGTAAAATGGCCGCTATATAATTTTTGACAAGGAGGAATAGACCCCAAAGAAATCTAATAGGTGGTTTTCTAGAAAATAATAAAAATGTGTGTTTATTTTTATTTAAAATTCAAATAAACATGTATCAAATGATTAAAACATATAAATCGGATTAGAGTTGTCACAAAATCTCAATACATCAATCCTTGATTAATTTTTTTCTTGAATTAATATAATATATACCCTTCTTACGTGCATTGTGGATGGAATGACTAAAAAAATTATTATACTTAAAAGTATTTTAAAACACGAATCAATGTTTCAAGACCTAACAAATGTCCTTAGATTATGATCTCACCACAAATAATATTTATATGTCTTCTGTTTCAATTTTTTAAAAATTATTCAACTATCAATGTAAAATAATTTTACAAAAATCCATTATCATATTCTAGTTTAGGAGACTTTTTCATTATCTCGTATTTCTAGGTACTACGTATGAATTGTACCTTTACTTATTTTTCAATAGTTTATAACTTCTGATAATATTCATAGGATTATGATAAATTTTTCTACTTGTGGATTTATTTTATAAATTTTATTATGAATCGGCCATTACCTATTCCCAAACATCATCATTCACTTATCTTATGACTCTATTGTGAAGATTCTACTTCATATTCAACTAATAATTTTATCTTTTTACCTACTTTAGATTAAACTATGAATTTTGGATTCGTAGATTTTCTTATGTCAGATATTTTATTCTTGTTTCTATATTAGTTATAATTTCTATTTATTTTAATTATTTTTTTGTTTTATATTATTCATATGTTTTATATAACACTTATTTTATTCAAATATATCTTCATGTACTTGTGAATCTATTTCCATACCTTGATTCTAACATCATGATTCTGGATTTTGTTTACATTATTTGATTTTTATTATGTTTATACTAGTATTTATGATATTAAATATGTGTGTTGATTCATACATTCGGTTCTACCATTATATATATTTCATTTTATTATGAATTCTTCCCCTAGATTACACCTCTACTCATTAGATCAGCTTTTAATTATAGTTATGCATCCATTTAATTATTTTTCATCTGATACCTCCTACTTTTACATTTGACTTATGATTTTTCATTCCTTTTATCATCATATTATTCATTTGACTCTTTTCTACCTCTTCCGCTTCAAGAATTTTGCCTTTAACTTTTAGCCTTTGATTTTAATTCTATTTTTTTACTTTTCCTTGAAATAATATTACTATATTTATTTTTATTTATATATTGGATTATATTTTTAATATTCTTTTAAATTTTATTCTAGTTTATTTTTTATTACTATCATGTAATTTATTCTGTTCATTTACCTCAAATTATTGTTTTTCTTAATTTTTCTCACATTTCTCTTCTAGATTATTCTTATACATCAAACTATGGTTTTTTAAAATTCCCCTATAATTCTTCTACCTAATGTATTTAAATTTTCATTGTTTTTTTACTTCTATTTCAAAAACTTTTCTTATATAATTTCTTTTTATTATTATATCATACTAATAAATTTATTCTTCTACCCCAATTCACATTGGAGATTCTCTTTTTGAAATTTTGATTTTGGATTGCATTCAACCATTTATTTATACTATTTTCAGTAGTTTCACAATTGGTTTTGGTTGATTTATACATCAACTTCTGGATTATGGTTTTTTTATTTGATCTATGAGATGAGTCATCTTTTTAATTTTACAAAAAATCCTTCATCTGTTTTTGATTTTGTTTCTACTTTAATTATTCTTCAAATTATTATCTTATATTTGGACTTATGAATTTATTCTAATATTGTATTTTTAATTGTTTTGATTTATTTTAAATCTATCTATTTCCATTGAATCACCTCCTTATTGTTTATATATTTTTTATCCCTCTTTTAAATTTTGTATTTAGTTTTTTCCCACTTTAATGTTTGATCATCACTTTAATATTTCACATATTATATTCATCATTAGTTGGTTCTTTGTATTTTGATTTATAATATATATTTTTTGAGTTTCACATTCGTTTAAAAAATTTCTATCATTTTTTATAATACCTCTATATTTTAATATGTTTTTGTCTTTAATTTTTTATTATTTTCATTCTTAAAATTCTGTTAAATATTATGTCTCTATTATGAATTTCCATTACATTTCACTTCTCTCAAACTTTTCTTACTACTTCTTCTTTTACTCTTACTCTATCATTGGCAATTAGATTTTCATCTAGTTCATTTTATGCTACATTATATGGATATTATTTGTCAATTTTTTTATACTCACCTAATTTATTCTAATACTTTATTTATAACTATTAACATTTTCATAATATAATGAATTTTCTATAAAAATATTTCTACACCGATTTCCATTTTCATTCATTATATTTTCAATTACTTTTATTTTACTCCTTTTATATTTTAATTATACATTTTATTATTGTATGTAATAATATCTTGATGTATAAATGATCTTCGTAATAGAGGATTGGTTTTGGGTAATTTTTTTATTCATGGATATTCAATTATAATAATAATCAATATTATATTGAAAAAATAATTTTGAAATAATAATGAAAATATTACGAAAATGAAATATCATATTTAAAAGTCATTAGTTTTATTTTGATTAGTGAATTTGTTTTTGTTAATTTAAAAGTATAATTATTTCATTTTTAAACCAAAGGAGGTCCTTACATTGGGAGTTCATTCCCATGGAACTATAGAAAACAAAAACGAATCATATATGATATTAACTGTAACTCGGTGCACCATAACATAATTTCCTTCACTGTGGCATGAAGTCCTCTAGTCAAGCCTTTATCTCTGATAACCACAACTTCTAAATATTTTAAATCTTATAAATATCATCATTTTAAAATTCAATTATTCTAGATTTTATCTCTATTCTAGAGCATAAACATTATTTACATGGAATATCCATTACTCATGTAAAATTTTGCGCATTGAGATTTCTTCTAAGGATGGTTGTCTGTTATTGAATAACATTAGAAAACCCAATAAAATCCATGGAATCTAGCATGTATAACCTAATATCCCAATTATTTTTAGTCTTATGTGGTGACTACAGTGACCCTCTTAACACCGTTTTTATCTACCAGTTTCTCATAAGGATCTATGTGTGATACCATAATTACCACTATGTCCATTTTGAGTCGCAACATCCCATTACCTTTCACCCTTCACCTCCATGATGTTCTCTTTGGGAAGGATATATAAATTAGTCACCATATGATATTAAAAATAGATATTTCTAATAGTTTAGACTCCTTATAATTATAAAATGATAAATTTTTAATAATATAGTTCATGTATGATGGGATTCAAATAGATAAATTAAACCCTAAATTCAATATAATTTTAAATACCAAAAAAATATTATACAAAAAGATGTATATTATACATAAGATATCATTTATTATTATAATTTTTAGATCTAACTATTCATGAACATCGATAATTTAATTAACCTAATATTTATAAAATTCATGAATTTTATTCTTGAATTATCAATATCAATCAAAAAATATTATATTTATTTCAATGAAGATCAATAATTTAATAAATATCATTATATAGTTTATGTCTCTAGGATTTAGGCCATTGGTAGAGGCATATGTAGGTGATAGAATACAAATTCAACGACATGAAGAGATGACCAATGATGGCTTCGACTGACCAAAAAAGGTTTTTTAAATTGTAAAAGCCTAATGAAGAACCACAAATTATTATGAAATAATATGTTTGTGGTTAAATCATATGATTGTGATGAAATCATAGGATAATGATCATTGATTAATTTTTAACATGCACTAAGTGATCAACTATCAATTAGATGTGCGTTTTGGTCAAAATTTCCATGAAATTATTTTATTATATATAAAATCCATTGAATGTACTTTTAAAATGGTAATAAACTAGTAAATATTATTATATTCTCATTAAATCGTTATACAAAATATATTTTTTTATTTATGACATGATGTAATAGACTACAAATTAATACAACATGGGTTTTTATTAGAATGACCAATAGAACCTTTTTATTGATTAATATGTCAAAAAACATGTGTTAAAGTGACATCAACTAGAATGTATATTTGATTGTACTTAAATCATAAAAATTGATCATTGATTAATTTTTGATATTTATGAACTGAAATAAAATCAATCTGACATGTGGTTTGTCAAAAATTAATTAGAAAGTAGTTTTTTAAATTCAATTGTTTTTAAAAACATGCATCATAGAGACAAAACCTATAGAACAACCATGTATTAGAATATAATCACATAATAATGTACTCCATTTAACTTATGAAATGTATGATTATGCTACTTGTCAATCTTACTTTTGGTTTTCTTATAATGAAAAAATGTATTCTAATTGATTTAAAAATCAACAAACATTTACCAGACGGTAAAAATATGAAAATAAACTTAGATTATCTTAAAATCATATAAAAATTATCTTCTATTAAAAAATGTATTTTTATCAATTTACTAGTTGAAATACTTCCGTTTAACTAAGAAAAAACCTCAAAATACCACCTTATTACCAATTCAAGGAGCCATGATGAAATTCAACCCCAAGTATCTATCCCATCATGTTTATTTATTTCAAATATAATTTTTTTATAGTCATAAATTCATCATTTCATTAATTAAATTTTAAAAATGAAAAAATATATATTAAATTTTAAAAAAATTAGTAAATTTTGTTGGGTTTTATATTATACCTACTAATCTTACAAAGCATATTTGTATCCAAAAAATATTCAAATGATTTAAAATTAAAACATTATAAAGAACTCAAGTATAAATTAAGTCAATATTAAGTATGGAATCAATATTAATTTGAGTAAAATATAAATATTATCTAAAACTGAGACCAAACTGATAAACTGCCCTCCACTATATCATGACCTCCTCCAGTGATTTCTTTGACTCCGCATGTCACACCTCGACCAATGATTCATTTTAATTTATTATTTTGGGTCTCAATTTTGAGCTACATTTTGAATCTATTTTATTTTGAAAGAAATTGGGAGCTTATATGCGTTTGTGATCGTACGTACGACCACTCACTCGACCGCACATGAGACTATGCACTCGACTATTCACGTGACCGCGCATGAGACCGTGCAGGATGTCTAACCTTAGTTAATAATGATATTATTATTTTGGTTGGTTTTATTATTTTAGTTTTATTATTAGTATAATTTTTATTTAAGATAATGTTTCAATTAGGTTATTATTATAATAATGATTTTAGTTAATACTTTAATTTGGTTGTTTCTATTATTTTACTTTTTTAGTTTTATTAATAGTATAAAAAATTATTAATTAAAATTTTGTTTTATTATTTTAATTTCATTTTATTTTTTTTATTTTTTTTATTTTATTTTCTATCTTCCTCTTTTTTTCTTTTCTTCCCTCCATTTCTCTCTTCTATTTATTCTATCTCTTTTTTCATCCCTCTCTCTTTCTCTTCCCTCTCTGTCATGCAGACTTATCCCTCCCTTTTTATTTGTGCAGCAGCCCCCTCATAACCCTACCCACGTCACAAACCCCCCATACCCCTTTCTCTCCTTCTCTGGTGAAGTAGCCAGCACACCTCCCCCTCGAGCTTCCACGCCCTCCTGCTCACATCCAGTGTCGCACCATCAGCCTACTCTTGTCTGTCACCGCCCAATCGACCTGATCCTTCTTGGAACCACCCCTTCGGCCTGCATCTATCTGGTGCCGCCCTGTTAACCTGCTCCTATCTAGTTCCTCCATGTCGGCCTCTTTCTCCCATCCAGCACCCCACCCTCCATTCTTCCTTCCAAATCCACCAACAAGAGACCCCCCCCCCTCCACACACCTTTTGGTTCTCCTCGCACCGACATAGGCTTACTTGTCCAAAATATGTTGAAATCATGTCGTCCCAACTTTCTCTCAACACCAGACCCATGGATCCCTATTTTTTGGCTAGTTTTCCTGTGTGGGACACCTCCAGTGGTCATCCCATTTCTCGGTTGTCCATCCGCACCATTACTGCAGGTGTATGTTTCTCCGATTGTCCATTTCTTCCCACCTTTGGTAGATTTTAGGTTTGGGTATCGGTTTTATGTTGGTTTGTTTTTGAGGACTTTGATTCTATTCCATGTTTTATATCTTTCTTTAGGACATTTCCAATGCGATTGAAGTGCAATGATACTTGCACACCAAGTGGCGAAGTCTTCTACCTAACGGTAGGTGTTTCCACATCTAATTATTATTTGATTAATTAATTTGAATTTTTAATTAGATAAGAGTGTTATTTAATTGATTTGTGTGTCTCAATGTCTATTTTCATTGACGTTTTACATGAATTAAAATTGTTTTGTATTGTGGAACCATAATATTTTTCCTTTCTCCTAAAATATAATATCTGTTTAATTGTTAGTGATTTTTTTAAATCATACGGTTAGCTTAATAATAAGTTTTTTTGGTGTGAATTTAATTTTTACTTGATGTTTAGTATGTTTTAATGTGTTTATTAGTGTGTTTAAATGATATCAGTGTGTTTTTCCCGTGAAAGCCCTTGTCGGACTATTTCGTAGTGATTTATAAATTGTGCAGTTACATTATTAAGATGTGAAAAGGGTGAAATTAGTGTTTCTGAGTAGTTTTTGTATAAATTCTGTCTTAAATGAGTATTAGAGTGGATTTTTGGTGTTTCAAGACATGCTACATATGTTTAAATTGTATAATAAGTTCTTTTAATGGTTTTTTTGACCATGAAAGTTATTTCCTTGACCGTGCATGGGTTTATATTGGTTGTGTAAGTAATGCAGATTTAGTTTTGAGAATTTTTGTGTGTGTGTTAGATTTTAAAATGGTTTATGTGTGTTTAAATCCTGGTGACACTCTTTTGAAAATGTTTTATAATCCTTTTAAATAGTTCATTAAATTATTTTAATGTTCTGAAACGTGTTTGGATAATGTTTTAGTGTGCGTGTTCTTTCAAAATGGTATTTCTGATTAAAATTAGTGGTTTTTGGAACGTGTACTGTCTTTTTTTATTTGGGTGCATAAATACTACATGTAACATGAACTCAAATCTTATTTGATCACCAAGACGGAAGCTCTGGTAGCTTTTAGGGTGGACTAGACTGGTGGTCTTGTGATCTGGAGGTGACTTTGGCCCTATTTCGCTTAGTAGGATTAACGACTACAAAACTAACTAAATATATAAATGACTGAGGGTCGTGGTTTCTAAGCCACATTTGCTGAGGTTTGTGTTTTCTAAGCCACAGTAAATGAGGGTCATTGTTTTTAAGCCATGTCTGCTAATGTTTGTGATTTCTATGCCACATTTCACCAAGACATGAATATCTAGGGACCCAAGCTAGCTTAAACCCACAAGGCACCTCCCATATTTTTTTATCATAGGTTTCTTTACACTCATCAGTGTGAAACTTTGGTTATATTAAAAGTAAGTGTGTGTGTGTGTGTGTTTAAATTTAATTAGTTTCCATTGAAATTGTTTTCTTTAAACCTTTTTCTCTAAATCTATTCAAGCATTTAGTTCGTTTCTGTAATTGAAATTTAAAATTTATTTGTAATTTAATAAGTATGAGTGGAATATTTTCTCGATGCCATCATAATAAGATTTTTTATCACACCCTATAGACACAGTTGGGCGTACGTAGATCTTGTTCTATTATATTCCAGGTTCATGCTTTGTTCATAGCATTGATGGTCCAGGAGGTAGTGGTATTTCCAATGTAGGTTGGCGGTGGTGTCTTGGGTGTGTGACTCCTCATATCGCACGGAAGACTGATTTGGAGTGTTTGTTTTCATTTGTTGTTGTATATTTTGATTTTTTCATTCAAGTTGTAAAATTTAAATCTAAACATAGTTTAAAGGCTTGTTTGGTTGTCTGATTTTAGTTTTGATTTATTCAAATTGCTGTTTGTTTTATACTTATTCATTCAGGTAAATCTTTCCCATGTTTTATTTTTGATACCCGGGCACTCATTTTAGCCCGTAGGGATTGGGAACACCCCTCGGTCCTTACCATAGACTGGGTTGGGAGTTAGTTTGATTGAGACCTAATTTTTTTCATGAAAAAATGGTATCAGATGAGTATTTTTTCTTATTATTTGGGGTGTTATGAAGATCAGGGATAAGATTGTTGGTACTCGAGTGGTAGGTGCGGAAAGAGTGCCAAAAACTCTTTCGTGTTCTAATCCTTGAGTAACCAGGGATATTGTTGGATTTATATATTTTTTTTGGTCTTTGTGGATGGTGGAATAAATTAGGAGTAAACCTGTACCACACGCGGTCTCAGATGGAGTAGCGACCCATGTGATGCCTGAGAGTACGGTTTGACGCTCATAGTAGTTTTCTCCTGCCATGGGCATGGTATGTCAAACTATGTATCCAAGTTAGTCATGACCACTGGATCCCTGTCTAAGTGCTTTAGTGTTTATGATGTATTGGTTCTTGTTCTGGGTTTGGGTGATGTATTTTTTTAAGTGGAATGTGGACTTTGGGGTTGCTCTTATTTTATCTTGGTGTGAGTTTTGCATTATTTTTGTGGTGCATTTCTTTTGGACCTTGTTTTTGGAATTTGGCGTTTGATTTGTTGAAATTTAATGTAAAAATGAATGTATAGGGTTATTTTAAATTGATGTGATTTATTTTGGAAATGGGAATCATTTTGAATTTTTTTTTGAATTTATGACATGTTTTTGGAAAAAAGGTATTTTCTGAATATTTGGATTATTTTGTTTTGAAATCAAAAGTGCCTTGTTTCATCTAGTGGTATTCATTTGCATACTCACATGTGCATGTGGACGTGATTAATGGATAAATGGTGGATCTTGTGGATGGGTACCTGAGTGGAATAGAAATTCATATTTTTGAGGTATCTTGGAATATCAGTGGTGGTTGATTTATTCCTAAGGCTGGTTCTTGTTTCCTAAAAATTAGGTTTTTCTATAAAATGGTTTTTTTGTGATTAAATGGTTTTGGAAATTGGAAAACGGTTTTGAGCTCTAAGTAAATGCGATGGGTTCAAAAGACTTATTGTGATTTGTTATACTGTTCTTACTTTTTCAAGAGGGTGTATTTCTATAAGGATGTATTGATATTTTAAATTTGAATTATTGGATTTGTGTTCAGAATGTGGATGTTTGTTTTATGAGGTTCTTGGTTTTGTGGAAGTGCAGTTTTGTGTTTCTAGTTTGGGATATGCCCCCTAGAAAGGCCCCATGGGTTTCCAACAGTTCTCTCATTTCTTAGAAAATCCCATACTCCCAATGGAGTGGCAGAGTTGGGTTCTGCTCAGTTGTGTCGACTTTTTATAGATGTCGAGGTCAGTTGAATATTGTAGAGTTCATTGGGAATGTTGGAAGTGTCTCCAATTTTTGAGGAACTCCAAACGTTTTGTGGGTGTATGTTTTCTAGAGTGTGTTTTGGGGAGCGGGACTAGATCATTAAATGGGTATTGTTTCATTTTAATTGTGAGTAGGGATGTCTTGAGCGATCCATAGGAGTAGCCTAATTCCGCAGTTGTATATAAGGATGTGAAGGTGAGGGAAAGTGGTGAATCTCGTAGGTCCTCCACTAGTCAATAGGTGGAGAAGGTGGTGTTTTGACCATTCTAATGAGCTTGTTTGATGTTCCCCATAGGTTTTTTTTGGAACATTTAGTTTAGTGTTCGTATTAGTTTTTGGTCTTACTAATATTGTGGCAAGTGCAAGTTCCTCATACAATGAGGAGTGTGAACCAATGGGACATGTTCTTGGAGTTCTCCTTCCATCAGTTTTCATCGTTTGTTTGACAGAACGCTCAATATATTATCTCTAGTGTGGTAATTTGGGCACTCTAAGTTTTTCGCTGCAATTCTCAGTTGGTATGATGACAGAGAGGCTGCTTGGGACATGAGGAGAAGTATATAGGTTTATTTTCCAGCAGAGGAAGTTCTAGTAAGAGGTGGTCAGCTTATGAATTCGAGGAGTTAGATGCATCAGACTTTAGATCCCCATCCATCGGTATCAGGGTGAAGCTTGTGCATAGTCAAAACTATTTGGACGTGGTATGATATTGGTCCAATTTAATTCGGTGATAATATGATGGGGATGGATTAAATTTCCCTATTTCGGTGTCATCTCTAAAGGATTCATTTTTTTCTGTGAGGTGCATAAATCCCTTGTCTCCTTTTAGTGGTTTTTATTTATGAATTTTCCTCTAGGGCCTTAATGATGTTCGGAGAATACTTGTTCTTTTAAAGCCAATAGGTGCGCTCTGTGAACCTTCTTCTGGTCGGTTATGGATCAAAATTGTACTCATTTAAAATATTCTCTTATCTTGGTGGACTGAAATGTGTCTGTCCATTTTTCTAGTAGGTTAGGGGTTTCTGATATCAAAACCTTCTCATGGGGTGGAGTGTTGTCTAATGTGGGAGTTTTTCATGAAAATTGACCTGTGTTGGTAGGTTTATGATGAACTGTTCAGTCCGTATCGCTCAAAATAACCTGGGAATTCACATATGGGTGTCGTAGAGCTAGGAAAATTTTAAAATGGTTGGGAGACCTAGTGCGGGTCTCACCAGCGTCTCCTCCTATGGTAGTTTGGTTAAACACGGATAACTTGGAGGGTTAAGCTAGTGTTATAAGTTTTCCAGAGAACCAATATTTGGAAATAATACTAATATGGTGGGGTGACCACCAAAGGACGATCATGTGGAAAACTCAGTTTTGAAAGTGCGCTTAGCGGTGCAACCCATTACTTCTACTCCACCAGACCTTGAACGTGGTTCTTCATTAGCTTGGGTAGCGGGTCTCCTGATGAGTGTTTTTGGAGATATCGAGCAGCCCTGGTGATCACTATGTTAAGGATCGGGGTGTTCCTGGTTGTAGTTGCATGTGGAGGTGAATTCCTTATTGATTGGTATATTACATGGTGATTCTGGTTTTGATATCTATGCAGTTTTATATTATGGTTGTTTTAAATGCTCGATCTTTGAGTGATTGGGGTATCATTTTAAGTATCTTCATGTTATTTATTAGAATCTAGGGTTGGCCTAGTCTTTTGGGACTTTCTAGGGGCAGAAAGTTTCATGGTGGGGAGAATTGTCACACCCTGACCCACGGTTCAATTTAATTTAATTAGTTTGGGACACACTTTTAAGCTAAAATTTGAACCACTTTAAGTTTTAAAGAAATTGGGATCTTATATGGGTGTGTGACCATACGTGCGACCGCACACTCGATCGCACACACGACCACACACACGACTGTGCGCCGTGTCCAAACACAATTATTATTGATTTTATTATTTTCATTTGTATTTGTATTTTATTATTATTATTATTATTATTTAATTTAATGTTTCAATTAGGTTATTATTTTTATTATTATTTTAGCTAATACTTAATTTTGGTCATTTCTATTATTTTGGTTTTATTATTTTTGGTTTTTATTACATGTATAATTTTTTTTATTATTAATTAGAATTATTTTTATTGTTTTATTTTCATTTTATTCCCTTTTTATATTATTATATTTTCTCTATTATTTTATTCATTTTCATCCCTCCATTTCTCTCTTCTTTTTTCATTCTCTTTTTTTCCTCCCCCTATCTTTATCTCCCTTATCTCTCTCATGGAATCATACCCCTTTTGTTTTGGATAGTGTCCCCTCTTAACCCTATCTATGCCGAAACCCCCCTTACCCCTTGCTCTCCTTCTCCGGTAGACTGGCTAGCACACCTCCCTCCCATGCCCCTTTACAATCATGCTCCCATCTGGTGCTGCCCCGTCAGCCTAATCCTTTCCAGTGCCTCCACTTCAGCCTACTCGTATCTAGCACCGCCCTGTCGACCTAATCATATCCGGTACCGCCCCGTCGGCCTCTTTCTCCCATTCAGTTCTCCTCTCTCCCTTATTCCCTTAGGATACACCAACCGGTGACCCCCACCCCCACCCCTTTCGGTTCGCCTTGCACCGACCCACACTTTCATGTCTGTAACGTAATGAACTCTCACCGTCCCAGCTTCTTCACACCACCGAAACCATGCCACCCTCATTTCTGGCTATTTCTCTAGTACGTCTCACCTCCGGTAGTCATCCCCTGTCTCAATTGTTCATACGCACCATTAGTAGAGTTGTGGTTAGGGTTTCAGTTTTACGTTCGTTCGTTTTTTATTCATTTTATTCGATTCCATGTATTACGGCTTTCTTTAGGTCCTTTTTGGTGAGATTTAAGTGCAAAGATCATTGAACACCAAGTTGTGATGTGCTCTACATAACGATAGGTGGTTCCACGACCAATTATTATTTGAATAATTAATTTTATGTTTTAATTAGTTTAGAGTGTTATTTAATTAATTTGTGTGCAGAGAAGTTGATTTTATTTGATGTTTGATATGAATTGATAATTTTTAGTACTGTTTCATCATAATATGTGTTCTTTCTATTGAAATATCATATCTATTAATTTGGTAGTTAAAATTATAAATTTCCCTGTTAGATTAGTAATTAGTTTTTTTGTTTTGAATTTAATTTTAACATGAGGTTTATTAAGTTTTAATGTGTTTATTAGTGTGATTACATGACATGAGTATGTTGTTGCAATGAAAACCCACGTTGAACTGCTTAATAGTGTTTTATAAATTGTATACTTATATTGTTTGGATGTGCAATGGTTGTAATTGGTGTTTTGGTGTAATTTCTATATGCATTCTATCTTAAATGAGTATTCGAGTGGATTATTGGATTTTAAAGACATGTGATATATGTTCAAATCATTTAATAAAATATTTTAATGGTTTTTTTGACCATTAAAGTTCTTTCTTTGATCTCCCATCAGTTTTAATTGGTTTTGTTAGTAATGCAGATTTAGTTTTGAAATGTTTTTACTGTGCGTAATATTTTTAAATGGTTTTGTGTTTGTGTAAAACCAAGTGAAACTCTTTTTATAATGTTTTATAAACATTTTTAATGGTTCATTAATTTATTTAAATGGTGTGAAACATATTTGGATAATGTTTTAGTGTGTTTGTTCTTTCATAATGGTATTTCTAAGAGAATGTAGTGGTTTTTGGTTTCTGTAGTGTCTTTTTTAAATTGGGTATGTAAATATGATATGTGGAATAAACTCAAAACCTGTTTGAAGACAATGCGGGAAGCCCAAGGTTCTATTAGGGTAGAATAGACTAGTGGTCTAGTGATCCGGGGGTGGCTTTGGCCCTGTTTCAATTAGCAGGATTGACAACTGAAAGACTAACTAAAAATATGAATGACTAAGGGTCGTGGTTTCTAAGCTGCATTTCACTGTGTGTCATGGTTTCAAAGCCACCGTGACTAGGGTTTGTGGTTTCTATGACATTTTTTCTAAGGTTTGTGGTTTTAAATCCATCTTTCACCGAGACACGAAGATCTAGGGACCCAGGCTAGCTAACAACCATGAGGTCTCTCCCATGTTTGGTGCACGTTGGTTGCTTTGCGCACATCAGTGTGACACTTTGGTTATTATAAAAGTCAGCCTATGTATTCTTTTAATATAAGTATTTTCATTTGAAACTATTTTCTCTAAATCTGTTTTATCTAAAACTGTTCAAGCATTTAGTTCTTTTCATTAATGAAAATTCCAAATGAAAATTTCATTTAATAATTCTGCACGAAACCATTTCTCGGCTTCATCCAATTAGAATTTTGGCTCACACCCTACATACAACTTTAGGTGTATATAGCTCCTATTTATTTTGTATTCCATGTTGAGGAATCATGCATAACATTGATGGTCTGGGAGGTAGTGATTTTTCCCATGTATGTTGGTGGTAGTGGCATGGGGATTTGACTCACACCCTACATACACATTTGTGTGTATGCAGATCTGGTTTATTTTGTATTACAGGTTGAGGAATCATGCATAGCATTGATGTTCTGAGAGATAGTGGTTTCTTAAATTTAGGTTGGTGGTAGTGGCTTGGGGATGTGACTCCTCATGTCGTACGAAGGATTGAGTTGGAGTTTTGGTTTTCATTTATTTTAGTCTCTTTTGTGTTTTTAGTTTGAGTTGTAAAATTTAAATATAAACTTAGTTTAAAGGCATGTATGGTTGTCTTATTTTATTTTTGATTTATTCATCTTTCTATTTGGTTTATATTTATTGATTCGAGTAAATTGATCCCATATTTTATTTTTGATACTCAGGCACTCATGCCAGCACATGGAGATCATGAATTCCCCATAGGCCTTTCCACAGACTGGGTCAGGCGTCGGTTTGATGGTGACCCTATTTGGTTCATGACACCACAAAATATGTTCTCCAAATCACTTATATCATAAAAATATCTACATTTAAAAATTAAATTATTCTAAATTTGATCTTCACCATGATAATTAATCCATTTTGACAAGGAATAACCCTTTTCATGAAAAACTCCATGCACTATGATATGCACTGGTATTGTTTTTCATTTTAGAATATATTCAGAGAACCAAAGAAACTCCATTGAATCTTACATGTCTAACCGAATCTCTATAATCCAGTTACTCTTACGCGAAGAATACTATAACCCTATTAACACCAGTTTCACCTCATTATTTCACATAAGGATTTTTTTATGATATAATGATCAATTCTATGCTCTTTTAGAGTCTCTTTGTCCTGTTTCCTTTCACTATTCACCCGCACACTATTTACTCTGGGAAAGATAAGTGAACTAGTACATATATGATAGAAAAACATGAAATTATCAATATTTGAGACACATCATACTCATAACATGTAAAATTGATAATAATATTTTCCATATATGATGTTATTTTTATAGTAAAATATAGAACTAAATCCAATATAATTAGAAATATAAACAAAAATATATTGTACATAAAGATGTATAAGAATACATAATATATCATATATTATTAAAATGATTTAATCCATCTATTCAATGAAAGTAATATTTTATACATGGTTTTTATTATTTATCATTTAATTTTTTGGGTTTAAATGTTTTTTTGGGTATGTTGGTGAGTCGGGTATCAGATGAATTGATACCATCCCATGCAATCCAAAGGCATAAAATGATTTGATGCCTTTAGATAATTTTGGTTTATTTATTTTTATTATTATATATATCTATATATATACCTAAATTCTTCACGAACTAAGAATGCTCGGTCCAAAAATTTATTAAAAAAATTAAAAAAAGATATACAAAAACTCAAAATATGTGGCACAAGGAACTCCATAAAACACAAAAGTTACATATTAGTGCCACCAAAATAACAATGAGATAATATCCTCATCGAAAAAATTAATATTGGACCCTAAAGTACACCATTAATGCATTCCCATCAGCCCACATAAACATCAAAATCTCTCATAGAAATATTGATAATTCCCCCATTGTGGGCCATAAAGACCCTTGCACACTCGAAGTACTAATTTCATTGAGATTCCCTTTGTCGAACTCCACGTAATGGATGAAATTGTTCCTTTAATTTCATCACTCTAGTTTCATCTATGAGCCATAACTTTATAATCATAATATTTTCATCAATACATCAACATCCCATTATACCGTTTGTAGGAGTGAGAAAGGGTTATCAAATCGGTCAACATCGAATACCACTGAGGTCCATAGGGACATTCACCTGCTCACATCCCATGGACATCATCATCGATGATCTAGACCATAATTTATAGGACATGCTAACCTAAACATGTGTGGCGGTGTATATAGATTTTCCCAAATGCACATTTGATCCTTAAATCCCATCATAATTCATGCTCCTACCACAACATTATCCTTCCAATATTGTTACCATACCACTAAGTTGGGACCAATACATCATATTATGGTCATCTCAAATCCACTCGAAGTCCTCCCCCATCTTTATCTTGATGTTTTCATCCTAGTCACATCCCAAGGTCATCTCTATAAAACTGAATTCATCACATACATTCACCCCATGCCCCGATGTATTTAGTGCTAGATCCCATGTCATTCCCACCATCAGACCTCCATCGCCACATCCATTGTGATCCCAAACCACATCGGTGATTGAAAAGAACCCTCTTCCCACACCCCAAGGTCATGTCTTGTACTACTGAGGTCATCACAACCATCATGAGGCTTCCATAAATCCCTGGTCTACATTCTAGAAAACTTCTCCACTATCTGACTATCATGTTAGGCCTATCAAAACTCCATTGTAAGACACCTCCATCAGGATGACATCACCCTAAACCAACACCACATCGACCATCATCTTCACATCATCCACCACCATCAAGGTGATGCTCTTATACTATCAAAATCCGATATAGTGACAGACTCTCCACTAACCCCACATCGTCTTCCATCACCGATGTCCGAAAAACATTGACAGGAAACACTACACTTCCTGGTATCAATTTTAGACCTCTATACATCTCCACCATCAGGAGGGACAATTTTTACGAAATCCATACCTCTACCTTCACACCATGCTCCTCTGTCCGATGTTTCACTTTCTGTTGTCAGGGTCCATCCCAATGAACAATCGTCAAATCATGAAAACATGAGCATAAAACATCTTCCCACTAAATTTTGGATTTTTTTCTTTTAACTTCACTATATTACATCGATCTCCAAGGTTGTTAGGGTTCTCCCTATCTTAAGTAATATTATTAATAAAATTATAAATTATAAATAAATATAATTTTAATTATATCTGCAGTAATAAGTATTCATATTATTAATTAACATATTAAATATATTAAAAAATAAAAAATTAATTATGTTATTAGATATATTACTAATTATCATTAATTGTATTATTAATTACTAATTATATTGATAATTACAATTCATTTATAATGAATTATATGATGAATTATTAGTTATATTACTAATTATATTATAATTTTAATTATTTTTATCATTATAAAATATTATATTTTCAATTACATTATTAAGTACAATTAATTATAATTAATTATATTATTAATAATTAATTATATTCATAATTATGTTATTAATTATTAAAAAAATGGTTGTTGATTTTTTTATAATAGGTTGGAGGAAACATAAAATTTTTATTATAAAAATAAAACCCTCCTTCAAATTGGGGTTCAGGGGGGACCCTGATCCTGACAGGAAGGCGTTGAATTTTGAAGGCCCATAAAAATTTCATGGTCTATAAGCCCAATGGCTTGATAGTCTAGATAGATGACCTAAAGTCCCATGTAGAGAAACTAAATTTTGCCACATGATCCTAGTCTTCTCATAGTGATTCCCCCTTACGAGCAATCATTACATGGAAAATTCCAATCATGATGTTATTATTTTAACCATTTAGATATAGTTCCATTAGAAATAACCCCTTTTTTAAATAAAATAGAGAAGTAAAAGATGGGATTATGGGGTTGAAAAAGAATTAAATTTCCTTATAAATAAAATAAAAAGTCCACAAGAAGTCAATTCCTACAATTTTAGCCCAATCCAAAATTTCTAGGATATCTACCTTTACCCCTTGGATATTGACCACTCAACCTTAGACATACTATTTTGAGGAAAATCATTCTAATCATCAAATGTCGAGTATTTGGAGTCCTAGGTAATATAGTATATCCTATATTTCCAAGGTAGGTCCTGAGATTCCATATCCAAAATGGATTAGAAGCCCTCTTAAATGTTTAATGATAACAATTCCTAAACAATGAGTTAGTCTCCATAGAAACAAAATATGGTTTAATTTGGAATAAATAACATCAACATACGGGACAAAATAGTCATCCATGTCCACCCCAAGGCCATGGGTTATCCTTTCACATTCATTGACCTCTTGAATAGTTTTCACATAGGAATGTGTGACCTTTGGAGTCTATAATACCATGAGTGATGATGTTCCAAAAATATCATAATCAAATATAATTATATTAGAAAATTTTGGCTTCTAATTCCATTAATACTATCAATTCCATCAATAGTAATCCAATATAATGGGTTGTCTATTAGAGGTTCAACTTGCAAAGAAGTGGTAAAATCCATATTTACAAACACATCCAAGTGTGTTCCACTCAAATATGCCTAACTATTTTAAGTGAAAGTTTCTGAACATTCCCATGGTATTATTCCACTTGTAATGATATCTTATATGTGACTAATTTAAATCCATAATAGTATAATGAAATATTTTTTCCCTTAGAAGATTTATTTTGATTTCTAATCCATAATAAAGACTGATTGAATCCATAATTCAAATGAGTAATGAGAAAACCAGTCCTATGTATGTCTTTAGATTCAATCCCCTTTTTTGAATTTCAAGAAGCTAGAGGAGTATAATCTACCTTCCTATAAACCTTCCTATCATTTTCCATGATCATATTCCTCTCTAGATTAATCTATTTATCAAATTCTTCTTGAGTATCCTTTACATTGTCTATATGACCATATTCTTGGGAATTTTTTTCTCCAACACCACATACAATAATGATACAATCAATAAAGAAAAGTTACACATCTTTTATGAGACCATATATGTTTTCAGTTTCAATTATATTGGCCTTATAGTTTATATTTTATAGGATTTCAAAGTCACATACTTCAAAAAAAATTAAATTTCCTGTAGGTGTTTTTGAATGCATATAAATTATTTTTCATCAACAATTTTTACTAAATTCTTTTTATTTTAAACTATTTGTCATATTTTTAATGCATGATTTAGGATTCAATTATGTTGGTCATAGATTTTATATTTTATATTATTTCAAAGTTAAGTAGTTGATGAATTTTTATGTTTCAAGTAGGTTATTTTGAAAATATATAAATTATTTTCCATCAATATTTTTTAAGATATTCTTTATATTTTCAAATATTTGTTATATGTTTAATAAATGATTTAAGTTTCATTTAATTTTGTCATATAGATTATATTTTTTAGGCTTTGAAATTCCAGTACTTGAAATATTTTTATGTTTCAAGTAGGTTTATTTAAAAACGTATAAATTATTTTCCATTAACATTTTTTAGAGAATTCTTTTTATTTTTAACTATTTATTATATTTTTAATCTATGTTTTATGTTTCATTTATATTGGTCTTATAGTTTATATTGTATAGTCTTTCAAGTCCACATACATAAAAACAATCATATATTGGGAATGAAGATTGTTCTGCACAGGAAAGGGATAACAAGAATCTCATTTCAGAAATGGAGAATGATTTTTAGGGTGAGACCTCTTAAAAAAGAGAGCCATGGGTGGGAGCTTCTGTCAGAATCCGGACTACTGTAATGGAAGTACAATTGGATATTAAATAGAAAATAAATTATGCTGAAAATTATATATATATATATATAAACAAAACGAAAAAATAAATATAAATATGTTTAAAATCCAAAGAATAGAAATTGTTTTTTTTATTTTAGAAGAATGGTGGAAATGGGGTTTCCATCGTTCAAATTAACCTGCATGGTGGTAGTACCGCTGCTGCCTTTCACCCAGATCCTAAAGGCAGTAAGGACGATGGTTACTTTAGAGAATATTTTAAAAAAAAATTAACCTATACATTTTTTTTAAAATATTTTATTAAAAAACATATTTAAAAAACTTCATTGAAGACCCTTGGAGTGATCCATGTTCATTTCAACTTCAGGATTAGTGCCTTATTAGTGGAATTTCACTACTCAATACTAGCTCGGTTCCCCTACACCATCTTTTTGGAAGGATGGGGATGAAGACGTTAGCAAAATTGAGATGATCAACTATTGGAGTCACCTGCCTCATGTATTCTACAGCAGATTAATACCTATATTACTTGCTAGCACCATGAGCTACTCTAATGCAGGAATCCTGATGATTCCACTTCTCAGAGTAGTTTCATATGACCACATCCTTACAATATTTTCCCAATACGTGCCTAATAAATTGATAGATCAAATAGAATAAAGGGTGATTCTCATATCTATTCAATTAATAGATGTTATCATCCACATAATAAAGAACAAATAGATCAATCAAGATGGGGTTGATATCAGCAGCAAAAATGATTCAAGTAAAGTACCCAAATCATGCGACATTAGTCGATATTTCTATTTTTATGGGAATTCCCATAGAGGCCACAATGTCAAAGAGAATTCATGGACACCACATAATCTAATTCAAACAAAAAATATTGTTCTAGACTTGATCATGAGGTATTTTGAGAGAGAAGGGATTAAATCAGTAATCCCATTCTGAAAGAAGAAGCAGACATGGTTTCAATGAGAATATTCAAAGGCCCTAATCACACCTTATCAATTACTATAAAGGGAATATAATGTGAGGATACCCTTACCAATCAGGAAACATTTAAAAACTAAGAAACCCCATATTGTAGATATTTCCTCAACAAATCATTGACCTTTTATATCCTCTCTCCCACAGGAAAGACCATTCATCTGATGATTGAATATAGATTGATCTTGAATAAATCTATAATAGCTTCTTCATATTTGTTAACATGAGTTATTGAAACTTTGTAGATGATCAGCTCTGAAGAAGAATCCTTCATCGTTGAGAAATTTCCTCTCACCTTCTTATCAATTGGAGCTTAGTATTGCTTCTTCCCAAGGTCAGCTTCCCTAGAAGCTTTAGCATCTTTATTTGCAGCAAAGAAACTGCCACCATCCAAGAGTATCAATCCCAGGCAATGTAATAATTCTTTTATTAATTATATTATTAATTTTCATTAACTATATTAATAATTAAATTACTAATTAAAATACTATTTATTAATTATTAAATTAATTATAAATAATATTTTTTATTAATAATTATATTTATAATTTTTTTTATAAATAATTAATTAAATTATATATTATATTACAAATTATATACAAAACAAATGTATGAAAAATATTCATATTTAGAAATATATTTTTTTAAATATAAAAAAATATAAATATATTTATATTTATAAACACTTTCATATTTAATAAAATGTTTAAGTATATATTAAAATGTTTATAAATATATATATATTTATATTTATGAACATTTTTTAACATATATATATATATTAATATATTTACATATATAATAATTTTAATATATTTTTTAATTATATATTTATATTTAAATATAAATTTTTTAATATTGTTTAATATATTAAATATATTTATAAAAAATATCATTTAAAAATAATAATAACTAAAAAAAATGATAAATTGTGAGAATATTAATTTTTAATACAATTGTTTTCATTTAATTTATTATTAATATATATATAAAACAACGTAATGATAGGAACTAAAAACCAAGAATGAAATCATGGCGAGCGTCAAGAAATTTATCTATAAATATATATTTTAAATTATATTTTTTATTGTTTATATATATATAATTGATAAATTATTTATTTAAATATATTCAAATCTAAACCCATTTTATGAATGATTTATATTTTTAAATGTATTTATATTTTAAAAAATTAATATATATATTTAAATTATATATTTTTTAAATATATTTTTATTTATAAACATTTTTTGACTATATATATATTTTTATATATTTTTATTTATAATCATTTTAATATATTTAATTTAAATTATATACTTATATTTATACCCTCAATATCTAATATATATATATATTATATATATTTAATATATTTAATATGTTTACAAAATAAAAGATTTAAGAGAAACTAAAATATTAAAAAATATAGCTAAATATTTATAATATTATTAATTGTTAGTAAATATATTAATAAATATTTTTATTGATATTTGTTATTTATCATGTTATTTTTTTGAAACAATTTGGGTTAGAACCCTTTGTTAAATAATATAAAAAATGAACCCATATGTAATAGGGTTATGGTAACCGATTACATGTTTAGAGACCTAAAACACGTGGTCAAGAGGCATAGAGTAAATGAAAAAAATATCATGAATCCAAATGAAAAAAGGTCCACAATATGACTAGAAGTCCCAATAAAATGATGGTCAATAAGCATAAAGGCCATGTGGGTCATCGCTCACCGCTATAAACCCAATGCCCCGCCAAACATCCTCATTGCCACAATTAAAAAAGGCCGAAAGGCCCAACCGTAGATCGAATTCTCAAAGGAGGTCCACCGATCTAGCCAGCACCTCCACCGACCCCCACACCTGTCATAGTCTTGATCTTGGGAATCGAAGATGATTCCACCAACACACTCTCTTACCCACGAAGCCCTCCACCATTTAGTCTAAAGATGTGATGAAACCAGTCACTTGTTTTTGGTCCCTGATTCTCCATTGAAACACGTCATCATCGACCACCACATTCAGAAGGTATCGTTCTTCTCTACCAACCCCCACCTCATGTTGGGGAAATTATTATTATTATATATTTCCAAACCCATGGCATCATGTCGGGATTCCCGAATCGTTGCTGACCCCTACAATGGATAAGGGTCTTCCTTCACATTTGAGCCCCACTACTAGTGGGGACCTTTCTCAATTTCATCAGGCATTTGATCAACATCTTCAGGCTTCTCCATCACCGTCGACCATGAATAATATATATCCTTCGATGATGCATTTCCCATATTCCCCACATGAGGAATCTAACCCGTGGCCCGAATATTATGGATCCTTAGATGGTGCATTGTCCACACCCCCCATAGAGGGAATCAAACTACTTTCCCCCGATGCATGCATGAATTTTTACTCACCGCTACCCATGGTCTAACACCATCATCATGCGGGGGGGGGGGGGGGGTAAATTTGAGAGTTTGTTTTTATATTTTTTATTTTTTAATAATTTTTTAAAAAACCATTGGTTAAAAATAATTTTTCAAATATGCTCTAATGGCGGAAGTGGTGCTTCCGCCATTCTGGTTATGACAAAAGGCGGCAACACCATTGTCATCTTTCTTCTAGAACAAAAAAAATGTATTTGAAAATTTTTATTTTTTAATTCATTTATATAAAAATATAAATAAAAAAAATTTATTAGAATTTATATATTATTTAATATCCAAAAGTACTACAATTACAACAATATATATTCTGACAGAATCTCTCACCCAGGGCTCCCTTTTATATGAGGTCTTACCCTGGAAATCATTTTGCATTTATGATGCAAGATTCTGATTCTCCCATTCCTGCACAAAACATTCTGCATTTTTAATGTGAGATTATGTTTCAAATACGTGGCATTGAAAAAATATAAAATATAAACTATATGATCAAAATAAATGAAACATAAAAAATGGAATAACCATATATGAAGTTGTTGAAACCAAAAATAATTTCATAAAAAATGATGATAAAAAAATTATAAGCATTAAAAAAAACTACGTGATACTTAAAAATGTTTCATGTAATTGACTTTGAAAGACTATAAAATATAAACTATAAGGAAAACATAATTGAAACTTAAAACATGGATTTTACATATAACCGGTATTTGAAAATTTAAAAAATCATAAAAAATGTAGATGGAATAAAAAATTAAGATTTCAAAGACACCTACATGAAACATAAATTTTTTTCAAGTACATGGCTTTGAAAGCCTATAAAATATAAACTATAAAAAAAATATAAAAGAAACATAAAAGATGGATTAAATATATAAAAAATAGTCGAAAATAAAAATAATTTCTTAAAAAATAATCATGAAAAATAATTTATAAGATTTCAAACCCACCTACACGAAAGATAAAAATGATTCTTGTGTGTCGCTTTGAAAGACTATAAAATATAAACTATAAGGCCAATATAATTGAATGTTAAAACATGGATTAAAAAAATAGTTGAAAAAAAAAATAATTTCTTAAAAATTGTGGATGAAAAATAAATTATAATCTTTTAAAACCACCTACCTGAGACTTAAAAATGATTCAATTATGTGGCTTTAAAAGACTACTAAATATAAACAATACGAAAAATATAAATGAAACTTAAAACATGGATTTAATATATAATAAATAGTTAATAATTAATTATTTAATTGGTAATATAATTATTAATTATATAATTACTAATTATATAGTAATTAATTTGTTTATCAGTAGTATAATTAGTAAATATTAATTATATAATTAAATAGTTAATTAGTAATATAATTATTTATTATATAAAAAATAATTTGTAATATAATTATTAATTATATAATTTTTAATTAGTTAATCAGTAATATAAATATTAAAGATTAAATATTTATTATTTATTATTTATTATTTATAATTAATTTTTAATTTTTAATTTTTAATTTTTAATTTTTAATCATTAATTATATAATTAATTTTTTAAATAGAAATATCAATATTAATTATATAATAATGAATTAGTAATATAATTATTAATTATATAGTAATTTATTTTTTAATTAGTAATATAGTTATTAATTTTATAATAATTAATTAGTTAGTTAGTAATATAATTATTTATTATATAATAATTAATTTTTTAATTAGTAATATAATTATGAATTATAAAATAGTTAATTAAATAATCAGTAATCTAATTATTCATTGTATTTTTTCATTATTCATTATAAATAATTAATTATATAATAAATAATTAGTTAATTAGTAATATAATTAATAATTATATAATAATTAATTGGTTACTTAGTAATATAATTTCTAATTATAATAATTAATTAGGTAATTAGTAATATAGTTAATAATTATAATTTTTAATTAGTATTTATATAATAAATAATTAGTTAATTAGTAATATAATTATTAATTATAATTATTAACTATTTATTATATAATAATTAATTAGTTAATAAGTAATATAATTGTTCATTATAATTAATAATTATAGTACTATTTAACTAATTAATTATTATACAATTAATAATTATATTAATAATTAACTAGTTAATTATTATATAATAATAATTATATTACTAATTAACTACTTAATTATTTTGTAATCGGTTATTAATAATTACTCATTAAATAACTAATTATTATATAATTAATAATTATATAATTAATAATTATAATGAATAATTATAAAGAATAATTATATTACTAATTAACTAATTAGTTATTATATAATAATTTTAAATAATTACAAATTAATAATTATAGTGAATAATTATAATTGATAATAATATTAATAATAACTAATTAACGATTACATAACTAACAATTATTTTACTAATTAACTCTTTAATTACTATATAATAATTTTTAATAATTACTAATTATTAATTATAATTAATAAATATAAATTATAATTATGTTACTAACTAACTAATTAACTATTATATACTTAATAATTATATAACTAATTAACTGATTAATTATTAATTAATTAATTATTAATAATTACTAATTAACTAATTAATTATTATATGTTTAGTTATTAATAATACTAATTCACTAATTAAATAATTTTTTGTATATTTAATCCATATATTAACATTCACTTATATTAGTTTTATAGTTTATATTTTACAGTCTTTCAAATCCACATGCTTGAATCATTTTTAAATTTCATGTAGGTGGTTTTGAATGCTAATAAATTATTTTTCAAGAACATGTTTTACGAAATTCTATTTTTAATTATTTGATATATATTTAATCCATGTTTTAAGTTTCATTTATATATGTCTTATGGTTTATATTTTATATCCTTTCAATGTCACATAATTGAAACATTTTTACGTTTCTTGTAGGTGTATTTGAAAACATGTAAATTATTTTCCATCAACATTTTTAACAAAATTAATTTTATTTTCAACTATTTTTAATGTTTTAGGTTTCATTTATGTTGGTATTATAGTTCATATTTTATAGGATTTCAAAAGTAAGATACATGATTCATTTTTATGTTTCATGTAGCTGGTTTTGAAAGCATATAAATTATTTTTTATCCTCATTGTTTATAAAATTCTTTTTTCAACTATTTATTATATATTTAATCCATGTATTAAGTATAATTTATATTGGTATTTTAGTTTATATTATATTGTCTCTCAAAACCAGGTACGTGAAATAGAATCTCATATATGAAATGAAAAATGTTCTACGTGGTAAAGGGAGAACCAGAATCTTACATCGAAAATGAAGAATGATTTCCAGGGTAATCTCTCTTAAAAAAGGGAGCACTGGATAAGAGTTTCAGTCAGAATACAGACTTTTGTAATAGCAGTACTGTTTTATATTAAATAAAAAATAAATTTTTCTATATTTTTTTGATTTATTTATTTATATATATATATAAACAAACCAAAATAATAAAAATACAAATACAAAATTTTAAAATAGAAAAATGGAAATTTCATAATGTTTTAGAAGAAAGGAAGAAGTGGGGTTGCTATCTTCTGACTTAACCTAAATGGCGGCAGCATCGCTACCGCCTGTCACCTGTTGCCTAAATGTGGCAGTAATGCTTCTTCCTTTAAAGAATATTTTAAAAATATTGTTAACCTATATGTTTTAAAACATATGTTTTTTAAAAAATCTCGTTAAAAAGAAACTCAAAATTTAACCTTTACACATTCATATATCATTATTTCCTCTTGAAACATGTGAGGATAATCCATCCTATTCATCGAGGAAAAGTTTGTCTTAACTGCAACACAGGACCATCCTTTTCTGTTGAATGGGAAACTAGATTTCTCATATCCCCACAACCATGAATCATTCAACTTGACACCTCATGGCCTTCACGTTCTTGTGATTTTAGCACTCACCGCTGACCCCTTCAAAATGATAGAGTTTTCATTCAGCACCACTCACAGCCTTCCCCACATTGGGTTATCCATTACCCATAATTATTATCTGTAAAAATCAAAATTTTAAGTTATTATTTATACTTTTAATAATTATTTTTCTAAGTGATCTTTTAATTTATTTAGTAATATTTGTTATTATGCATTATTATTTATGTGTTATAATTAAAAATTAGTAATATATAATATTTTATATTAATTATTAATTTTCCGGTAAATTATATTAATATAATGATGTAGATATTTATGTTAAAAAAACATAAAATTGAAAACAAAAGCTAAAAGAAAAATTATCCAAATGTGTTATATGAATTGACACCTTTTGTAGAGATGGTGGAGCATAATCCATTTGAAACCGCTGGTCCCAAATACTCATTCTTAAAAAATCATAACCTATTTTATTCAAAATCCCCTAACAGATAATTTTTTTAATTTCATTATAATGAAAAATTTATTTAATATCACATTAATAAAATTGATTAATTTTAGGTATGAACTGTCTGTAAGAATCCTAATAAAAATTATTTTTATTTAACTAGTTTTAAAATTTTGATCTATGAGGGGATTCTTCATAATTCTAGTAATTATTGTTTCCCAATACCGATCGATGACAGAGCGATGGTCACCACCCCACACCATCTCATGTCATTCCTCCACCTAAACATTTTCGTATCCCCTCATCCCCCAACATTTAACATCTATTTTTTACTCACAATTCAAAAGATGTGAAAACCCCTACTAGGCCCGACCTTGCGGAAATCCTAGAAAGCAACCAATCTAGGAAGAAGAATTTACAATCCACACCTCCATTTTCTTGCAAGAATCCCACAAGAGATGATGCCTTCGAAGTGTGCATCCTCTTATGGTGCCTGCATACATCCCCAGTCATCCTCCAACTGATATCTCCATACCCCAAATCATTATACCCACTACTCGATCATCCTCCTTTAGAGCACTCCGAAACATGCCTCACATACAGGATCTCAAACCAAAACAGCTCCATCATTTACGCGTCCACATCACCATTATTGTACAAATATGTTTAACCACCTCTTTCCACATCGGTTTCTCCTTCTGGTCATAGTTGTTGTGATCGAATATCATGGGGATGATGAAATAAATTAAAAAGGAATACATAATGATAGAGATCCACTACTGGATTTTGTGAACCATGTACCTCCCTCACCTAATACATATAATTTGTAAACCCATCCTTGATTTTTATTTGTGTAATTGTTTTATTAGGATTTTTGGAAATCATCATTTATTTTCATTTCTAATCATGATTTTTATGAGGTTTTCAATTTAGTGAATTATTTATTCCCTTTGGTCTAACCTTATTGAAGTGATAACTAAATCCATTTCTAGATATTTATTATGCATCATTACCCATTTGGTTATGGAATATGAACTTTTTTATTCATAAAGAAAATATATTGACGAATCCTCTTCAGGGTTCAACCCCCATTCTACTCAACCATCATTGGAAAACATTACCAACCTTCCACATTTATAGGTTTGTATTGTTTCTCAATTTCCTCTAACCTCATTAGGATTTTAAATTCAATAAAAATTTAATTTATTTTTTATTCAATTTTTATGGGTATTCAAAAAACAAAATTTTTATTTTTTTTCATTTTCAATGCATAAAATTCACAATTGTTTTTGATTTAATGTTTAAATTCAAACAAAATATGTTATCCCATTCATCTATGATTTATTTTCATTCCATGAATATACAAGTCCACATGTTCACCATATTTGTAAATTATTTTGATTAAATTCTATTTCGAAGAGAAACCTACACATTACTTTTTAATTTCATTATTTCTCATCTGTACAATCTATGACGATTCATGTTCGTTTGTCACACTCTATCAAATTGTTTTTAATTCATAATTTTATTCAATCAATAACCAAATGGGAGTTCTTAATCTTTCAAAAATTATGTGAAAACATGGTTAAATATATGAAATTATATTGGAAACATTTGGTGAAGTATTATAATGATATTTTCCATCTTATCCACTTGAGATTTGTATGCCATCCATTGAGGTAAGTATTTATTTTCATTTTTATTGAATTCATAGTTTCTGATTTGTTTAACATGTTACCTTTTTTATGCAAATCATTTGGCCAAAAAATGAGACATGGACATCACCTATCTAGGTATGCATTTATTTTCCTTATAGTGTATGTCATAGATTCTTTTATATTTAATAAGTCGCAATATTTATTATTTCCTCTTATCCAATGAAAGTACGAAATCTTAAAATTATCTAAGTATTTTTTTGAAATTTTTCATTAACAAAGAAAAAAATGATTGTCTTATTGCACATAATGTTATTTTTATTATGGGTATGGAGAATTAATATAGTTTCTAGTATATTTAATTAGAAAAAAAATGCCAATAAGTATTACATAGAGTTACATAGAAAATAAAAAAATAAATCATTACATGAATGAAATTAAAGAACTATTCTCATTATAACTCTATGATCCAAGAATGCCAACTCTAGAAACTACACCAATATGATTCAAATCACATCCCATGACTGAAGCATCAGTCAGATATCTATTATAGTCAAACATATATCACAATTACCAAAATACCCAAATACCACCTATCTATTATAGTCAAAAATACATCACAATTACCAAAATACCCAAATACCACCTAATTAACATTATATCTCATGGAAAAAGTTTTATAGACCCCTGAAACCCTACCAACTTCATCCCACTTAAAATCTATTATACCCTAAATGTGAAAGTAAGAAATTTGATCATGAAAACAAGATTAATTTTCTAATGTATAATCTCTCATAGGATATATAAAACATATAATTATCCATTGGGAACTTGAACTAAGGCCTCTAGAGTTAGGAATATATTCTGGATTAATCTGATCTATTATTCTTTCTAAAAATCTAGGTGTCTATGACTATGTTTCTAGATATCTGATGGCCAACTTATGCCTCAATACAAAAAATGGGTGTTTACGGATTGTGGGTAGATGATAAAGGATATATTAAAACCTTACAACCATAGTCACAATGGTAAAATGACCATAATAGTGTGAAACATGTTTCTTACATTCTGATGGAATGGAAAACATATAAGCATGAGACCTGAGCTTAACAAGAACCAAATCAACAAACTCAAAAATAGCTGAACATATTTTCTTATATTTTTATGCTACATATAATGTTCAATAATTAATAAATGGGTTCAGATCTATTAATGTACCTCATCCCTATTAAATAATCTAAAATTAAGGTCCTCAAGTACTATCTATCCATAACAATAATGTGGAAAATAATGAGGTTGTAGTCTATAAATAATAACAAATGGTGTCTGATCTAAAAACATAAAGAAAGAGAAGTTATTGAAAAATTCATCCCAAGGAATCCAACGAACCCATTGTTGAGGGTTATATAATGAAAATAGATGACTATAGGTACGAAGGATATAATTAACATCTTCAGCTTGACCATCAACCTAAGGATGATATGAGGAAATCATCTTAATATTAGTTTCTTACATTAGAAATAACTTGTTCCAGAATAAACAAGTGAACAATGGATCACAATAACTTGAATAGGAAATAGGAATACCATGAGGGAAAAAATTTTCATTCATGTGTAATGTTACCACATCCCTGGATTTATAAGGATTCTATAATGATAGGAACAATTCATAACTAGAAAGATGATCTAAAATAACAATTATAACATCATATCAATTAGATTTATGTGATGGGAAAATAAAATCCATAGAAATTTCATCATTTATCAAATATAGAATCCGGAGGGGCTATAAAAAAACTCAAACATAATTTATAGTATTTTTAACATTGAAAAAAAATCATAATTTTGAACATAGTTCTTCATTGTGATCATTATACCCTTCTAGAAGAACACATATTCTCACCATTTTTATTTTTTCAAAAACCCCTTATTCCCATTCCTATAGTGGAATAATAATAATTGAGTAGGATCAAAATGAGGATTGAGTCCATGGAAAGTAAAAACTGTCCATGAAAAAGAAGAAAATTGATGTGAAAGGTAAATCTATTATGAGAAGGAAAATTATTTTCTAAAGTTTCTATATTGGAATACAAGGTGAGATCAGAGGGAACCTCACATTAATATTATTTCATTTCAACCAAATATTCTACAAAAACTTCTAGTGGATGCTTCTTATCACCCTAAGCGTGTAAATAGCATCAAAAACTATATTAAAACAGTCGATCATATAGATTATATCAACATAATAGAAAAATGATTCTCCATCCAGAGTTTCTAGTCCATGGATGTGGTCCACTGACATTACAAATTCTTAAGACTCTTATGATTGGATTGAAAAATAAAATCTCACCCACAATAAATTTTGTCTCTAATGGTGAATTTCATGATTCAAATCCATCAGTTCTTTTTCATAAACATATTTAGCTAGATTGAAATTAGAAAATACATTGTCGAAGCAGGCTATCTGCATACCAAATTTCCAGAGAACTACCCCTATTCCCCCCCACCAAAGGCATCACATTCCAAAAAAAAGGCTATTAAAAATGAAGGAAGGATAGGATGGGAGTTTAAATCATACACTATTTTAAAATAATAAAATGCATGTTGAGAAACAAGTCCACGCTGATTTTTATATTTTTTTCAAATATATAAGAAACCATGCGACATTACCATCATTATTTATTAATAAGATATAATAAATAGTAAACCCTAAAAATACTCTAACCATATTAACATTTATAGGTACATTCCACCCTTGGACACTTGAAACATTGTGTGGATCTAGTGATGCCATGAGAATAAATCTGATGCCCCAAATATTCCACAATGGAGTGAAAAAAGTTTCCATTTTCATGTTAATATACAAACTATTGGATTTCAAAATGGTGAAAACCTAATGTAAATATCTTAAATGGTCTATCCACCTCCTTCTATAGATAAAAATGATATCAAAGGATACCATGAAAGTTATTCTATATATATGTATATATATATTTAAATATGGTGTTCATGGTATATTTAAATGTAGTTGGTATATTCATATGTCCAATGGAAAATACTAAGAAGTTCTATATTCCTTGATGAGTGATAAAACTATCTTTTAAATATCATCCTCTCCTATATGAACATGGTATACACGGTATTTCAAATCTAATTTATTAATATAATACATGCTGAAATTCTCATCTAACAAATCCTCATTTATTATAATAGATAATCAATCCAGAGTTATTAGTTTATTTAATGCACGATAATAAATATTTTCCCTTTCCTCTATCATTATTTTGGACTAAAATTACCATTATTGAAATGGAACTATAACTGCTATGAATTACTCCATCCAATTACATATCATATTTCAAATAATCCAACTAATCCGTTACTATTTGGAAAACACAATAAGAACTTACATTTTCTATATTTATATCTTCCTTCAAATTGATTGCATGATATTTCATACATCGAGGAGGAATACCCGTAGGATATTCCAATGTCTAACGGAACTCCATTAACAATATTTTCATCTCCTTTTGATTATTCCTATCCATATATATTCCAGTTTCATCATTAGTGATCCCATTATGGTAATAGAGTCCCTGAGTGGACAACTTATTTCCTTCCAGAATTGATTGCAGAGCTACCTTTATATCTTGTTTGGGATGTATCCCATGAAATGAACCTTTACAATTTTTAAATAAAAAATTCATGGTCAATTTCTTCCAATTATAGGTTACATAACCAAGTGTTTGATGCGATTTCATGCTAAATATTTGACCTCATAACACTTTAAATGTTACCTCACCTATTTTAATCTATAAATCCTTACACATCCTACAATACCCCATGTGGTTTCCATCTCCCTAGTGAACCCTAAAAGATATCGTGTTTGTAATAGGGAACAAGTTAATTTATTAAATTGTTGTTGATAAAAAAATTTGGAACCGCATTCTATATAAATAATTTTCACCCCAACAACAATTAATTCTATCATCATAGACCTGGAACCGGGGTCACCATGTCCCTCTACTTATCCAATAACAATTACCTTTCAATCTATATCCAAATATATAATTTCCTCAGTAGGCGCAATACTGTTTCATTATTGCTTCATGTAAAAAAATACTACCTAGAGGTTCCAAATATTCCCAATCCTTCAGCCACATTCCATTTAGTGTAGTTTTGGGTACTGTACTGAATCTAAATACATATGAAAAACAATTCCCCTTGGCCCTATATTTATCATATTTAATCCTAGAATGATTTCTAGGCCCCTTATGATTTCGGAAAACAAATTTTATCTCAATACTAGAACTGGTATGAATTAAAACTGGTTTAACCATACCTATATTTTCTGAATGAATAAAATTATAACCCTAAAATACACCCCCAAAACATATATATTAATCACCCCATTCACAAAAAACTCATAATCAATTTTTCATGTAAAATATATGATCATGGATTTGTTGGGAGGCTCATTTGTGGATATGGAGATTTTGATTTTTGACCAAAAACCACCTTAAAAAACTAAAATACCATGATTCCTATAAACTAACTATATAAAAACTATCTTTTCAAATTAATTGATATAATCTCCAACCAAACTAGTCATCTTAATTCATTACAACAATTTCAAATGCTCTATTTCATGTGTTCTTCCAAACCATTTAAGTATTATATTCATATATTGTTTGCAAAATAAAATCATCCATTACGATAATAAAGAAAATTACCAATGGTTTAATACCCCCTCCATGCCTATATAAACTATTAGAACATGAAATTTATTTTGATTTTTAAGGACCATGAAGTATGTAGAAACATTTCTAATCCACACAACTATATATTTAATGATTAAAGATTTCATTTCTATGATCTTTGCATAGGCACTCAATTCTATCTTTAAACAATATTATTCCATGATTATTTCATAATCCAAGTGCTACTTCTGATCTCATCCCTCACTTACAATTCTTTACCTATGTTTATTTGATCTTAGCACAACTTTTTCATCATTAATGTATCCTAAATTCATTTCAACCTACCCCATTTCAACTTCATCTGACTCAGAACACCTTATATATGAATATATTGGAGCAATTTTTTTCCCTGTATTACTCGTTTTGAGGAACAATAAGATCATGTACCTACCACATCCAAGAAATTAATGATGACTATATCTATTTCATTTTATTTTCATAATCACATTGTTTCACTTCTATATGAATCAAAATGGTATTATTAATCTCCATATTTTCCTAGGACTACAGAAGTCAATCCAACACTAACCAGAGCGATGCTACTCATGACTCTATTTTAGGTGGAAAATTGAGGCTTTTAGATCCTTTAAATTGGCACTTTGACTCTAAATAAAAGTAAAAAATGTTATAATTCACATGGCCTATAGTATATATCATTATAAAAATGTTCTAAACTGACTGAGATAAAAAAATAACACGGAGAAATGAAATCCCTACAAGGAAAGAAATCAAAGAACTGTCTATATTAAAGCTCTAGAAGAAAAGGACACCACCTCCAGTATCCTCAAAAAGATGTTTTCAAACCCTTCTTTTGTCTGAACCTTTATAAAAATATCTCTTGTAGTCATAAATACGTCACAATTACCGTAACACCCTTACAACATTAGATCTTGTTTATAACATCTTGAATATGTTTTAAGTAACTTTGACACCCTATCAATGATTTATTTTTATTAAGATCGACCAAATAATGTCCTTACAGCTTTAAAACTACATTTGTAATAAAATATTACTATTCATGGTTTTGGGATCATTGTAGAATAGGGAGCCTTAAATAAATATCATGGAAGCTTCCGCTAACAAATTAAATGATGGAATAAGATTTTTAGTAGTAGTACAATTGAAAAACTTTAGTTATATTATACATATGTTAAATCCTAAGCTTTTATATTCCCATTATATTCATTTTTAAAATACTAAAAATACCAAACACAGATATGGAAACAAATAACATCAAGGAAACATTATAGGATTAATTCATAGTATAATAATAAATCGTTTCATTGATATTGAAATTAATAATAAATATTTTTATTTATCATTATTTATATAAAACAAAAAAATGAAAACCATGGGTAAAATATGAATCAATAAAATACCTGACATGAAAAATCAAAAAATATGAAATAATGAAAATAAATCACCAAATATATATATATCAATGAATCTTTAGGATATTTAATGCATCATCGGTTTAATGATGAATATCTGTCAAATTATGAAATTGCTATTGCGATACTTTCTAAATGACCATGTTTTAATAAAAATTCCACTCTTGTGTCAAACTGATAGAAAAATATGTTGCATCATATTTAAAAATATTTAAAAAATGTTTCAATGTGAAAAAATCCATGTAACAATACTGGATTATCATGATTCAAATAAAACTGATTTTTGTTTAATTTTTGACATGTATGAACATAAGAAACATCAATTTGACATTATATATTCTTAGAATCACTCAATGTGTGTTTTTATTGATTTAATGGTAAAAAATGTGTATCAAAAGGTTAAAAACCTAGATAATGTCCTCAAAATATCATGAGACCATATTATAATGATAATTATCTAATTTGTAATGTGTATAGATGTCACGACCCGTCCTCGGGGCCCGTGCCGTGACTACCCCAAGCCCGCCTTCCATAGGCCAGGGGCTGGCAACTAGCACCAAGGCGTAAATCCCGGTAAAAGGGAAGGCATTGCCTTTGTAAAGTAAACAATCACACAGAGTACAAGCGGAAGAAGTAAACACTGAATACAACAGTAAGTGCGGAATGTAAAAAGGGGCCGGAAATACAAGCCCAAATTTAAAGTACAACTCGAAAGGGAATATAGCAACTGAAAAGTAAAGCTGGTACGCCGAGCTGTCCACTGGAAATCCCACCTGAAGGGTGGGTACAGATAGCTCCTCTGCTCCTCGGGTCCCGCCGTCCGCTTCGAGTATGTCCCACCCAGTGGTCCACCTCCGGGTACCGCCTCGTCGTCACGCCCACCTCTGGGTACCGTCTCGTCGTGAGGTCCTCCTCCGGGTACCATCTCGTCGTAATAGTCCACCTCCAGGTACTCTCCAGTCCTCGAGCACTCGGCCTCTGTCAGCATTTCCCGTCGTCTGCATTCAACACAACGAGGTGCGGGCATAGCCCGTGTAGGGGTGAGTATAACGATACTCAGTAGGGATCCCGAGACCCTCAAGGTCTCACTAAACCAACAAGGATAACCACAAAGAAGATCTGAACAGATAACCTCTACTTAGGTATATGCCCATACATATACCTAAGTTATCAAGTGACCCATCTCAATCATGAGGTAAACACAAAGGTCATGAAATCAACGGATAACCACTACTCAGGTATATGCCCATACATATACCTAAGTTATCAAGTGACCCATCTCAATCATGAGGTAAACACAAAGGTCAAATGTCTCAGCTCAAACCAGGATTTTCATTATCGAAACCGTAACTGTTGAAGAGCTCTGTCTCTGGAGTGTACAGTGGTCTTGTCACAACTCCGAGGTACTGCTCACTAACCTAAGACTACTGAGGTGCTCCTCCTGATGAGTACCGCGGGCCAACTGCTACAACCAAGCGCTCCCATGTGCTGCTACAACCAAGCGCACCTCTATCGTGGGTCTGCCGCTACAACCAAGCGCTCCCATGTGCCGCTACAACCAAGCGCACCTCTGTCGTGGGTCTGCCGCTACAACCAAGCGCTCCCATGTGCCGCTACAACCAAGCGCACCTCTGTCGTGGGTCTTCCGCTACATCCAAGCGCACCCCTGTGCCGCTACAACCAAGCGCACCTCTGTAACACACCGGGTTGTCCGATCAGCAGTCGTCGGGTCTCAGTCAGCTACACGGTCTCCGTACTCCGCACGCTCATCTCCGGGAGGGTCCGTTCCACGAGCTACTGGTCGATACTCCAAGTATCTCAAAGTCCCACGAAGAAGAATCTCAAAGGACCGTCTCATCATAGGGGTCTCAACGCAACAGACGGCACGTCAATCGGACGACCAGTCTGTGAGTTACTAGCCTTTTCGTTCCAGGGGCCCGGTTGGTTTCGTGTGCGAACCAATCCGGCCGTAACTCAACTATACCTCGAACACTCATAGGGTATACTCATAGGGACTGTTTCTCAACGAGATCACCAACGCCGCTGACGGTTCTTCAAACGGACGTTCTGTCAGAAAGGTATCAGCTCCTCTGATCCAGGGGCCCGGTTGGATTTCGGTGCGATCCAACCCGGCCACTATCCAACTGTATCCAAAACTCGGGCGGAGGATGCCAAAAGTTTCATCTCATCAAGAGGAAAGCAACGAGACAGACGGCGCGTCAATCGGACGCCCGGTCTGTGAGTTATTGGCTTTTTCGTCCTAGGGGCCCGGTTGGTTTTTAAGGAAAAACCAACCCGACCATACTCTACCTGCGTCCAAACCTCAGGCGGAGTATGCCAAAAGATCCGTCTCACTAAGAGGAACACAACAAAGCTGACGGCATGTCAATCGGACTTCCGTAGCTCAAGATATGAGCGTTTCCGCTCCGAGGGCCCGGTTGGTTTCGTGTACGAACCAACCCGGCCGAACTCAAAGTATTCTGAAACATTGAGTGCGATATACCGAATCGACCGTCTCGATTCAAGGATTGCATCGCCGCTGACGATTCGTCAAACGGAGGTCTGTAGCTCAATTTATGGGAAAAAGACCGAAGTCGATTCGAAAACGGGGGGTCCGGGTCCGGGCCGACCCGGCCCGACCCCCCCTGGGTCGGCCCGAACCGGGTCGACCCGACCCGGGTCCGACCTGGCCCGGCCGGCGGCGGCATGGCCTGGGCACCGCTCGGGTGCCACGCGCGGGGGGGCAGAGCCCCCGCTTCTCTTGCCTGGCCGCGCGACAACCTGCCGCGCCCCACTTAAATAAACGGCCCCCTCACATGGGGGGCCTGGTTTGAGGAAAACGGGGGGGGGGGGGGGGGGGGGGGGCGCTGCCCCCCCTTGGGGTAACCACGGCCCCCCCTTTATGGGGGGCCGGTTTTTGGCCAGCCGGGGGAATTAATTCCCCCGGCACTTCTCCCTTCCGGCCGGCCCAACATGGCCGGCCGGTCCTTCCTCAACGGGACCGGCAAGGCCGATCCCCTTTCCGGCTTCCGACACCGGTGGCCCGGCTAGCCACCGGTCTTCCCGTTCCGCCGCGGCCCGGAACCGACCGCGACCTTCGTTGTCCGGCGCGGTGCGACGGCACCGCGCCCCTCCACCACGGCCCCGCTCCGGCCGCGGCACCTTCGGTTTCCTTCGATGCGGCGCGACGGCGTCGCGTTCATGATAATCTTTCCACGGCGCGGCGCGACGGCGCTGCACAATATTTGTCGTGTGATTCCCGCGTGGTGCGACAACACCACACCATCTCATTCATTCGTAAGAATATAATATTCAAGAACAAAGGAGGGGGGATTCGGCCGTGTTTGTGCGGTCCGGCCCCCCTCTCGTTAGATGATAACACTTAAACATTTATCCTCAAGATTGTCATGCTAGAACCAAGAATGAGAATAAATAAATAAGCAACATCAAACCCCTACCTCGGTTTCAATAACGATGTTCGTCAACGACCCGCGGAAGACGAGCGTCGCGGTGGTCGGCGTCACGGAAGAAGGACGTCGATGTCGTGAAGCCATGATTTGAAGTTCATTGACGACGATTTCGTCGCGGGAAATCATCGCGGAAAAGATGATGTGGAAGAAGACGTCGTCGGTGTCGCGGGTATGGCGTTGCGGAAGACGATTCCCGAGAACGTGGCGTTCTTCATCGATGCTCGAAGGTTCTTCGCGTTCTTCGTCAAAGTTTGAAGAAGAAGAAGAAAGATCTCTCTAATCCTCTCAAGAGCAAAGGAAACCAACCCAAAATAATAAAATAAGCTTAAGCTTATTTTATTACACAACCTTCCTCTTAGAATTTCAATGGTTTGAAATTCAAATTAACCCTCCTCAATTAATTAAGCCAAGTTTTCAAACATTAATTGAAATGGGTTAAAGGGGAGTTTTTTTAGAGAAGTTGAGGAGTTGGGGTTCGTGTGGGCCCCACCACACTTAATCCTCCCAAGGGAGGTTAAGTGGTTGTGGGTCCCACCCCCAACTCCCTTTGGGTGGTTTTTAAAAAAAACAACAAGTTAAAATAAAAATTTGTATTCCACAAATTTTATTTAACTTATTCTAAAAACCCAAAAACTAACTTTCATCCCGCAATAAACGTGACCTCGGAAAAGGTCCTCTTAAGCGAATATTGGCGTTGCGAGTTCATCGGTGCCCTTGAAATTTTATTCCGGGCACCGGTTCAAAAGTTATAAAATCCCGCTTGTTCGTTCACTGAACCTACCCGAGCCAAACTTCACAAGTTGATTCCGGGCACTCCGGGCCTCAGAATCAGGTGCCGTCAGAAACCGCGCTCTTGTAAAATTCCAAATAAAATTAAGAAAAAATTTCCCTTGAATTTTACGGGTCTTTACATTACTCCCAACTCAGGGCTTTACGTCCCCGTAAAGATACATCAAAAACTAGGGAAACAAATGAGGGTACTGACCACGAATCTGAGCCTCCCGCTCCCATGTGCTCTCCTGGAGGTTTCCGTGCTGCCATATGATGCGTACAAGAGGAATCGATCGCCCAAGTAGGACCCTCTCCTTTCGATCCTCTATCTCCACCGGGACCTCCGTAAAAGTCGCCCCATCGTCAACGTCAAGCTCCCCATGGTCAATGATGTGCGTTGGGTCGTGCACGTATCTCCTCAGCTAAGATACGTGGAAGACGTTGTGCACCCGGTGCAATTGAGGTGGTAGAGCCAGGCGATAAGCCACCTCACCAATCCTGCTGAGGACCTGTAAGGGTCCGATGAAGCGCGAAGATAACTTGCCGCATCGGCCAAATCTCTGAATACCACGTCGAGGTGAGACCCGCAAGAAGACGTGGTCACCATCCTCGAACTCTAGTGGCCTCCACCTCCTGTCAGCGTATGACTTCTGCCGGCTTTGAGCTGTCCTCATCCGCTCCTGGATGACCTGGACCTTCTCTGTCGTGGCCTAGACCACCTCTGGTCCCACAAGAGCTGCTATGATTTCTTCCATGCCGATAAGAGAAATCTGGTCTCATTCCCTAGATGAACCACGTTCTTCGCCTAATACTGTCAATCCCGACATGGATGATACTAACTCATACCAAGGATGACGTCGTAAGGCCTCGACGCTACTACAAAAAGATCCAACCGTTACTCTCGCCTCCAAGGGTTGAGTCACACTGTCGGCATCAGTGTGTGGTAACTGGGTCTCCTCCAGTAGGTACTTCTCAAGTGAGGGTCAAGTCAACGGTATAATCCAGAACCTTTTAGTAACAACACAGGAGAGGACAGGGAAGTAAATGCCACAAGAAAAGGTGTCTTTTATTACTGCTGCTCAAGTACAAAGACACAAAGCATCTACAAACATACATCAACAAAACTAGAAGCAACATGAACAAAAGTCTCCAGGTCTGGAGCTAGTCCTGCTCTTGTCCATATGCTCCCGGAGCCCTATGATCATAGGCCTCAACTGCCTGAAGCTGAGATCTCCCATGTCCTCCTATCCCCTGCGGTCGGGGTGGACCTCCTGGTGGTGGTGGTGGCAACATCCCGAAGTGTCGTCCACCTCCAGCTGCACGGCCAGCTCCCCTGTCATGGCCGCCTGCTCCTTGCGGCCCGCCCTGATCGAACCTCTGCCTCTGCCTGGGAGGTCCTTCATTCGTCTGCTGGTCATCCGTATGGTGGGTCGGACAGTCACGAGCCATGTGACCAACCCCGCCACAAGAGTAACACTTCCCTCTCATGGCAAGTCGTTGCCCACCCCGAGTGCCTCGCGCAAACGATCCAGAGTCATGCTGTCGACCACCTGTAGGTCCAGTCCTCTTAGACCCCTGCGTCATCCGTCTACTGCCCGCTGCAGAAGACTCTGCCGCATGCCGGTAAGTGGTGGGTCCTGCTGCTGGAGATTGTTCAGCAAGGAAACTCTCCACTAAGAGGGCTCTCTCCAACACCCCTGCCTGAGTCGGAATGTTGAGGGAGATCATCGAAGCCCTGATCTCATGCCTCAGTCCCTGCTCGAAGGTCCGGGCCCGGAAGAATGGGTCACGTACCATGTCGGTCGAGTAGCGTGAAAGATCAGTAAATCTCACCGAGTACTGGGCTACTGTCATGCTGCCCTGTCGCAGCTGTAGTAGCTCCTGAATGCGCACCGCTCGGAGGGTGGCTGGGACGAACTCCGAGCGTAAGAAGCTCTCAAATTCCGTCCAGAGAAGAGATGCCTCGTCATGCACCAGGAGAATCAAGCTCCACCATCGGCCCGCTGCTGCGTGCAGTAGGCTCGCAGCGAGGATCACCATGAGGTCTTCCGGTGTCCTCACTAGCCTGAAAACACGCACGACTGCCTCCAGCCAGTCCTCGGCTGCCTGAGGGTCCGTCTCCCCGCGGAACCTGGGCGGTCGCTGGCGCTGAAACTCATGAAGTGCGCTGAGGCGACGTGCATCGTCAGCGGCTGGTGCTGGAAGTATCAGGGTCTCGGCGGATAAAACTACCACCGGTGCCACTGATGACAAAGGGCCCTGCACCGAGGCCTCATCGCTCGGCGGGCTGTCGTCACACTCGACTCTCGGAACCCTAGCTGGCTGCCGTCGTGGGGCCATCCTGAAAAGGAATCAGGTGCGCCACGGTCAGAACAATATACCTGGTGAGCTGATACAAAGTAATCACAATGAAAACTTGAAACACACACGCAATCAATGTTTTTGTGCATTAAGTCGGAAATCAGAAGTCAGGGTCCTGGTGTACGGATACGTCGGCCGCCGCACCAACACTGGACTCCCTGGACTGATAACAACACTTAATACGCTAAACACTATTGCTTCACAAAGAAAAGATCAGAGTTCGCAGTAGAACCAAACTCCTGTGATACCAATTTGTCACGACCCGTCCTCGGGGCCCGTGCCGTGAGTACCCCAAGCCCGCCTTCCATAGTCCAGAGGCTGGTGACTAGCACCAAGGCGTAAATCCCGGTAAAAGGGAAGGCATTTCCTTTGTAAAGTAAACAATAACACAGAGTACAAGCGGAAGAAGTAAACACTGAATACAACAGTAAGTGCGGAAAGTAAAAAGGGGCCGGAAATACAAGCCCAACTGTAAAGTACAACTTGAAAGGGAAAATAGCAACTGAAAAGTAAAGCTGGTACGCCGAGCTGTCCACTGGAAATCCCACCTGAAGGGTGGGTACAGATAGCTCCTCTGCTCCTCGGGTCCCGCCGTCTGCTCCGAATATGTCCCGCCCAGTGGTCCACCTTCGGGTACCGCCTCGTCGTCACGTCCACCTCTGGGTACCGTCTCTTCGTGAGGTCCTCCTCCGGGTACCATCTCGTCGTAATAGTCCACCTCAAGGTACTGTCCAGTCCTCGAGCACTCGGCCTCTGTCAGCATTGCCCGTCGTCTGCAACCAACACAACATGGTGCGGGAATAGCCCGTGCAGGGGTGAGTATAATGATAGTCAGTAGGGATCCCGAGACCCTCAAGGTCTCACTAAACCAACAAGGATAACCACAAAGAAGATCTCAACAGATAACCTCTACTTAGGTATATGCCCATACATATACCTAAGTTATCAAGTGACCCATCTCAATCATGAGGTAAACACAAAGGTCATGAAATCAACGGATAACCACTACTCAGGTATATGTCCATACACATACCTAAGTTATCAAGTGACCCATCTCAATCATGAGGTAAACACAAAGGTCAAATGTCTCAGCTCAAACCAGGATTTTCATTATCGAAACCGTAACTGTTGAAGAGCTCCGTCTCTGGAGTGTACAGTGGTCTTGTCACAACTCCGAGGTACTGCTCACTAACCAAAGACTGCTGAGGTGCTCCTCCTGACAAGTACCGCAGGCCAACTGCTACAATCAAGCGCTCCCATGTGCCTCTACAACCAAGCGCACCTCTGTCGTGGGTCTGCCGCTACGACCAAGCGCTCCCATGTGCCGCTACAACCAAGCGCACCTCTGTCGTGGGTCTGCCGCTACAACCAAGCGCTTCCATGTGCCGCTACAACCAAGCGCACCTCTGTCGTGGGTCTGCCGCTACAACCAAGCGCACCCCTGTGCCGCTACAACCAAGCGCACCTCTGTAACACACCGGGTCGTCCGATCAGCAGTCGTTGGGTCTCAGTCAGCTACACGGTCTCCGTACTCCGCACGCTCATCTCCGGGAGGGTCCACTCCACGAGCTACTGGTCGATACTCTAAGTATCTCAAAGTCCCACGAAGAAGAATCTCAAAGGACCGTCTCATCATAGGGGTCTCAACGCAACAGACGACACGTCAATCAGACGCCCGGTCTGTGAGTTACTAGCCTTTTCGTTCCAGGGGCCCGGTTGGTTTCGTGTGCGAACCAATCCGGCCGTAACTCAACTATACCCCGAACACTCATAGGGTATACTCATAGGGACCGTTTCTCAATGAGATCACCAACGCCGCTGACGGTTCGTCAAACGGACGTTCTGTCAGAAAGGTATCAGCTCCTCCGATCCAGGGGCCTGGTTGGATTTTGGTGCGATCCAACCTGGCCACTATCCAACTGTATCCAAAACTCGGGCGAAGGATGCCAAAAGTTTCGTCTCATCAAGAGGAAAGCAACGAGACAGACGGTGCGTCAATCGGACGCCCGGTCTGTGAGTTATTGGCTTTTTCGTCCCAGGGGCCCGGTTGGTTTTTAAGGCAAAACCAACCCGACCGTACTCCACTTGCGTCCAAACCTCGGGCGGAGTATGCCAAAAGATCTGTCTCACTAAGAGGAACACAACAAAGCTGACGGCACATCAATCGGACGTCCGTAGCTCAAGATATGAGCGTTTCCGCTCCGAGGGCCCGGTTGGTTTCGTGTACGAACCAACCCGGCCGAACTCAAAGTATTTCGAAACCTTGAGTTCGTTATACCGAATCGACCGTCTCGATTCAAGGATCGCATCTCCACTGACGATTCGTCAAACGGAGGTCCGTAGCTCAAGTTATGGGCAAAAGACCGAAGTCGATTCGAAAACGGGGGGTCCGGGTCCGGGCCGACCCGGCCCGACCCCCCCTCGGGTCGACCCGACCCGGGTCCGACCTGGCCCGGCCGGCAGTGCGGCCTGGCGCGGCGGCGCGGTCCGGTGCGGTGGCGCGGCCGGGGCGCCGCTCGGGTGCCACGCGCGGGGGGAAGAGCCCCCGCTTCTCTTGCCTGGCCGCGCGGCAACCTGCCGCGCCCCACTTAAATAAACGGCCCCCCCTCACATGGGGGGCCTGGTTTGAGGAAAACGGGGGGGGTGGCACTGCCCCCCTTGATGTAACCACGGCCCCCCCTTTATGGGGGGCCGGTTTTTGGCCAGCCGGGGGAATTAATTCCCCCGACACTTCTCCATTCCGGCCGGTCCTTCCTCAACGGGACAGGCAAGGCCGGTCCCCTTTCTGGCTTCCGACACCGGTGGCCTGGCTAGCCGCCGGTCTTCCCGTTCCGCCGCGGCCCGGAACCGGCCGCGACCTTCGTTGTCCGGCGCGGTGCGACGACACTGCGCCCCTCCGCCGCGGCCCCGCTCCGGCCGCGGCGCCTTCGGTTTCCTTCGACACGGCGCGACGGCGTCGCGTTCATGATAATCTTTCCACGGCGCGGCGCGACTGTGCTGTGCAATATTTTTCGTGTGATTCCCGCGTGGTGCGACGGCACCACGCCATCTCGTTCATTCGTAAGAATATAATATTCAAGAACAAAGGAGGGGGGATTCGGCCGTGTTTGTTCGGTCCGGCCCCCCTCTCGTTAGATGATAACACTTAAACATTTATCCTCAAGATTTTCATGCTAGAACCAAGAATGAGAATAAATAAATAAGCAACATCAAACCCCTACCTCGGTTTCAATAACGATGTTCGTCAACGACCCACGGAAGACAAGCGTCGCGGTGGTCGGCGTCACGGAAGAAGGACGTCGATGTCGTGAAGCGAGGATTTGAAGTTCTTTGACGACGATTTCATCGCGGGAAATCGTCGCGGGAAAGATGACACGGAAGAAGACGTCGTCGGTGTCACGGGTATGGCGTCGCGGAAGACGATTCTCGAGAACGTGGCGTTCTTCGTCGATGCTCGAAGGTTCTTCGCGTTCTTCGTCAAAGTTTGAAGTAGAAGAAGAAAGAGCTCTCCAATCCTCTCAAGAGCAAAGGAAACCAACCCAAAATAATAAAATAAGCTTAAGCTTATTTTATTACACAACCTTCCTCTTAGAATTTCAAAGGTTAGAAATTCAAATTAACCCTCCTCAATTAATTAAGCCAAGTTGTCAAACATTAATTGAAATGGGTTAAAGGGGAGTTTTTTGAGAGAAGTTGAGGAGTTGGGGTTCGTGTGGGGCCCACCAAACTTAATCCTCCCAAGGGAGGTTAAGTGGTTGTGGGTCCCACCCCCAAATCCCTTTGGGAGGTTTTTAAAAAAAACAACAAGTTAATATAAAAATTTGTATTCCACAAATTTTATTTAACTTATTCTAAAAACCCAAAAACTAACTTTCAACCCACAATAAACGCAACCTCGGAAAAGGTCCCCTTAAGCAAATATCGGCGCTGCGAGTTCATCGGTGCCCTCGAAATTTGATTCCGGGCACCGGTTCAAAAGTTAGAAAATCCCGCTCGTTCGTTCACTGAACGTACCCGAGCCAAACTTCGGAAGTTGATTCCGGGCACTCCGGGCCTCGGAATCAGGTGCCGTCAAAAACCACGCTCTTGTAAAATTCCAAAAAAAATTAAGAAAAAATTTCCCTTGAATTTTACGGGTCTTTACAATAGATTTAATTCATGTTAAGGTGACATGTATTGTACTAAGAATGACTCAAAAATAGTTTGATTGTATTTAAAGGTCATTAAAAAAGTGCATCAAAGTGTCAAAAACAAGAAGATGACTTATGGTTTTTGTTAAATAAAAAGATCATGAAAAATGTTTAATTTTTGGCATGTTCAAACAAACCACACCTCAATACAATTTACAATTTTCTCTAAATTTCTAAAAAAAATTCATTGATTGAATGGTAAAAAATATGCACTAAATTCACAAATCCTTGAAAATGACCACGTATTTGATTTAAAATAATTGTAAAATTATCATTGACTATTTTTTGAAATATATGAATATATCCCATGTCAATATTATTTTTATTTTTTTCATAATGGCCGAACAAAGATTTCTAATAGATTTAAGTCTTTAAAACATTCTTCTTTGGGACATAACATTGAAAAAATCTCTAATTGACGTTAAATAAAATAAAAAACTTATGATGTACAATTTATTACATATATGAATTAAATGCATATAAATCTAACTCATGGTTTGTTCAAAAAGTGAAAAATTTATTCATTAATAATTTAAAAGTCAAAAAATGTATGTTAAAGGTTAAAAATATAGAAAGGGTCCTTATATTAATGTTAAATAAAAATAAATTACCTTCATTTAATTTTTAAAATCATTCAACAAACCTGATGTCAATATTAAAATTGGATTTCCTAAAATAAACAAATGTGTAGTTTTATTGAATTAAAATTCAAAAAATAATATGTCAAAGGGTTAAAACATAGAAAATGAACTCAAATATTCTTGAAATCACATGAAATTGATAATTTATTAACTTATTACACGTTGGAATATAACCCATGTCCATCTATTGTGAAATGTGATCGAAATGATAAAAAAATGTTTTATTAGAAATAAATGTACTTAAAAACATGTGTCTAAAATAAATGATCTTACAAACAAACTCAAGTTGTGTGGACACCGCATGTTATATTGATAGAAAATATGTTACTACAAGTAAAAAAATATTTAGCAATCAATTTACAATAGTTTATTGATAATACAAGAATAGTCTCTAGGTTTTGATACTTTTTCAATTAATTTAATTTCTAGGTACTTCTTATGGATTCTACATTTAATTCTTTTCTTTTGGATTTTTTCCTTCTTGTTATATGCTCAGGTTTATGAATTTTGTTTCTAATTTTGACTAGAAATTCAATAATTTCTTATTCATATAGAATTATTTATTGCCCATAACTGACAACAAATATTTTAATGACATACTATTTCTTGGTTATACTTATACATTAGATTCATCCACTAATCTTGGCGTCTTTCTTACTACAGATTTAACTACTTCATTTGAAATTTTACATTTTCATATTTTGGATTTATGGTTCTCATTTTTTTTGTTTTATTTATTTTTTCTTTAACTATTATTTTATATCTGATTCTTCTAATGTTTTATATTCCACTTATTTTGTTTCAACTATTAATTACCTTACTTATGAATCTATTTACATGACATTATTATATATTTGAGATTTTTAATTTTAAATTATTATTTTATATCTTTTGATTTTTCTTAAATTTATACTTCTGTTTATGTTATTATTTATATATTTTTATTATAAATTGTCTTTACTTTATTACTTATATTTTTATTTCATCTGAATTATTCTTTTGTATTACTTCTACTCTCATTGGTTCAAAATTGTCTTTTTAGTATGCTTCAATTTAATGTAATTTCATTTAATTCTTCTAGTAGAAACCATTAACCGTTCCTTTTCATTCATTTCCTCTTCTCGTTTTTATTTTCTATTTTTTTCTTCTTATCAATTTTTTTTCTATATTTTTATCATTTTCATTTTCTTCTAATTTTGTTTTATTTTTTCATAAAATTAGTTTTCTATTTTTTTACTTTTATATTCGATTAATTCTTTGTTTCTTCTTCTAATTTTTTTAGTTTTAGGGTTTTCTTTTACATTTGACTCTTAATTAATTTTCAATTACACCAACTTATGATTCATTTTATGTCTTCTTCTTCTCTGTCTTCCAGATTAACTTCTAACTATTGTTCTTCATTTTTTCATCAACAATTATTATATATAATGTATTTTACTTTTCCTTTCTATTGTAATTATATTTTTTTTCATTTGAAAAATTCATTTAATTTTATTTATATATCTAACTAATACATGTTTACTTGTTCTTCCAATCATATTTTTAACCTTCTCCTCTATAATATTGGATTTATGATTTCGCTTCACCCACAATTTCCACATTTGGTGCTACAATCACAATTTTATTTATGTTACTACTTATCCATCATCTTTTGGATTAAAATTTCTTTGGTTAGAAATTTTCCTCTAGTTCTCCTTTATCTTATACATAAAATAATTTTCTACATATGTGTTTTTTTAACTTCAAAATATTCTTCTACATTTGTTCATGTATTATAAATTATCTATTTAGGCATACATATGAATTTTTTATATTCACCATCTAGTTTTTGTTTTATATTTTCATTATTTTTTCAATCATCGTACTTCCTTCTTACAAATAATTATATTTTAAAAATTTGGGATTCCACATCATAACCATTATCAAATTTTTCCCCCACATGAAATTTGATAATCATGTTCATATTTCACATTTTATCATCATCTATTTTAGGTGATTTAACTTTTTATTTATTATATATATGTTTTTAGTTTCACTTTTTCTTCAACTTTACATAGTGTTAATATTTTTCTTCTAAAACTACATTTGAATATGATTTTGGATTAAATTTTACCTTATGCTCTTACTTCATCATTTTCTATTGTTTTTGGGCCTTCTTCAGCTCTTGCCTCCACTTCCACTTCTTCTTTGAAACTCTTATTACTACATTTCCTCTTTCTCCCACTATTTATTTTACAATTTCATTTTTCATGTATTTCACATTATTCTTATTAAAATATATACACCTTTTCAGTTTTGTTTACAAATCTTATTTATTTTTTCTACATTTTTTCCATATAACTTTTATTTATTTTCCTAATCCAATAGATTTTATACTGACTCAATTTCCATGTACACATCAATTTTCATGCTTTGTGATTTCATTTTCTTTTCTTTCTATATTTTTTCCTTTTTAGAACAAATGTACATGTATGTAAATGATCACCTTGATAAGAGGGTGTTTTTAGGTGATTGTGAATCTTATTCAAATCATAATTATTTAAATTAATAAAATAATTTTATTTTAATAATTAACATCGTAATTAGCAATTGATTGTTAATGAAAAATTAAAGAATCATGGAAATGATATTTTCTATTTTGGAAGTGTTGATTGTAATAATACACAGAGAAATGTGTTCTTAAGGGAATAAAAATTGGAAATTTTTAGTTTCAAACCCTTTAGAGATCCTTTACTTGGGTGATCAATCCCAAATCACCATATCATAAAAAATGCATTGATATTATAGATGATTAATGAACCACTTGTATTTTATTTTTATCGTGAATATTGATATTTTATTTGATATTATAATATAATGTTTAATTGTTTTATTAATTTAATTTTAATTTAATTTATCTTTATTAATATTAAATTTGGTAAAGATGAATGAGGATGGATTTTAAAAGATTTAAATTGACTACTCTCAACTATGATGTCGATATAAGTTCCTGGTTGTACTGATGATGGTTTGAAAACCACCACCCCCTTAAGAGGGAAGCTGATATTCATTTTCAATATACCTGTTTTGATAAATCAAAATTTAATTTTTAATTTAGTCTGTGTAACATGGTGTTTGTTATTAAAGTAACATTCAAATAGCCTATAGGTTAACTTGTGGGGGTTACAGATGCGTTCTCAAGGAACATGAGTTTGAGTTCTCTGGGAATCATGATTCTTATTACTATAGAGTGGGATATCGGGCCAACAAATCCTGATAACACCCATGAAAATGAAGCGATTTTCGATGATCTATACTGGCTAGCCCACCACACGCGTTATGACACCTACATATTTAAATACATCTTGTGGTAATGGGTTAAATTTGTTGATCCATTCTATGGAATGTAAACTTAGGTATATGTCGAATAATATCAATTGACATAAAATTTTCTATTCTTTTGTTTCTGAGTTTATTATAAATAGTTATGTTGATGAATACATAAAATATATAGAATGAATACGAAATGTAATTCCTAAATATGTCACATCATATGTCATGGTTTAGTTTCTTATCCCAAAAAGAAACATCATTTCAAAAAACATTCCACTACTGATATATATTGGAGTAGTTGGAAGTTATTATGCCCAAATGTCAACGATGCAACACACACCCACTGATTATGGAATGTGTTTCTCTCAATATAAGACTATTTATGATGATACTACTTCCATTTATTCATATTTAAATGTTTATCTATCTCTTTTAGAATGTTATTGTTATAATATTTAAAAATATTCTATAAAAAAGGTTTAAAAAATCAATTTGAAAAACCCAAATTACTAATAAAACATTGTGAAATTATATTCGAGTAATTTATGATATATGAAAACCAACCCAATCTCAATCTATAATCCTGATTTCATAGTATAATTGATTTTTTTGTTTTGCCTTCACATTCTTCTTAAATGGGGTCAAAATCGAGGAAACAAGTTTGGATTTCTTGAAAACATTATGTCATGTGCAAATTGATAGGATGTCAATCTATTGTGCGGTGTGGTCATAATGACCAAACATACCTCCTTATTTTATTTAAAAGTCTTTAAAAAGAAGCACATGTGGGTCATAACCATGAATTTTGTTTCATATTTTCTTGAAATGAATAGAAAACATCCTTTTTTTAATTTATACATGCTGGAATAAGTCATAGGTTAATCCGACCAGTGATTTTTTCTAAATGACCAAAAGTGAATTTTTATTGATTTAAAAGTAAAAAACATGCATTAAAGGGTTAAATAATAAAAAATACCTCATATTGTTGTAAAATCATACAAAATATTAGATGTTTAATTTTAATTTGTTTCATATACCTTACATCTAACTAGAATATTGTTTTTTTTAAATGAAAAAAATTGAGTTTTTATTTATTTAAAAGTAAAAAATTCTGTGTTAAAGGGTAATAACATGTAGAATGGCCTTGGGATTTCATGAAATCATAGAATATTGATCTTGGATTAATTTTTGACATGTATAACATGACCTCAAATCAGTAAGATAAGTATTATAGTCAGAATAATAGAAAAACGTATTATAATACTTGAAAAATAATTAAAAACACGCAACAATGAGTTGAGACAAAATAAAAAAGACTAGAATCTGAGCTCACAACATGTCAGATTGATGGTATATCTTTTCCCACATGTAAAAAATTATTCGAAAAACCACATTTCAATGATTTCATTATAATCATTGATCATTATATAGGTTTTGAACCCTTTTTATTTTCTTATATTGCTAGGTACTTCTTATTCCTTCAGGTAATACACTCTGTTTTATGTATTAAGTGTCCAATTTTGGATTCAAATTCTATTTTATCTTCATCATATACCATTACATCATCCCCAAAATTAAAATTCACTTATTTTATGACTCTGGTTTCTATATTCTACTTCTACATAATGTTTCACTACAATTTCTAGATTCTTACCTTCCACATATCCAACTACAACATCTGGATCCTTTAGCTTTTCTTATTTTTAATTTTTGATTTTGTTTTTTATTTTAATTTGAATATATGTTTTGTTTATAATTTAATTTTTCTCATTCAACTTGTTTTGATTCGATTATTTCTTGTACTACTAATGCATCTATATCCATCACTAATTTATGACTTCTAAACTCTAGAATATTGATATTGATTTTACTTATTCTGGTATTTCATATATTTATACCTGAGTTCATCTTATTAATTTTGTTTTTAAAAAATAAATTTTCATTATAATATTACATATACTTTTATTTCTTTTTAATTTATTTCCTAACTTATTCCTCTACTTGTTGGATCAACATTCACTTCATGGTTTTTTATTTATTAATCCTCAATCGGATGGTTCTAGCTTCCACCTTTGTATTTTTAGATTTCTCATAATTTTTCTAACATCAATAAAATTAGACATCCAAATTTTGTATTATTACATATACTATTTTAATTTATATATAATTGTGAGTTTTAGTCCAATTATCTTTATACATTAATTTTAAAAAAAAAATTGGATTATTTTTTTGTTTCTTCTTCTACTTTTTATTTATATTTTTGTTTTTTAGTTGAATTTTGAGTCTTACATATTTAACAATTACTCATACTACTTATTCTAATTATTTATTATGTTTTATCTTTTCTATAATAACATCTAACTCTTGATCCACCGTTTTTGGCTATCATTCTTATAATTGGTGTCCTTAATTTTTTTCCTTACTCTTATTCTTCTATTTTCTTCCTTTACAATAAGACATTAAATTTTAATTACTATATCCAACTAATAATGTTTTCCATCAACTTATTTAACTCTTTTAATAATATCATTATGTATTATGGATTTTGGATTTTGATTCACATTCTATTTTCCCTTTTTACACTACATTCACAATTAATATTAACTTATATCTTCTCTTTCATCTTTAGAAATATTTTTTTATTTGAATATTTATTCCATATATATTTTTAAATTTAAAAAAAATACTTATTATAATTTTGATTTTATTCCTACTTCAAATTATTGTTCTAATTTATGTCTTGTATTGTCACTTAGTCATTTATGACTAGTTAATTTTATCATTTATATTCTACCATTTAAATTTGTATTTTCATTTTATTATTATTTTTCTGTTATTTTCAATATCTCTACAGCCTTCCATCACAGCATTATTGTTTTTTGATTTCATATTTTTCATCATATTTTACTTCCACTATTTCAAAAAATTTCAAATTATATCATCACATTCAGATTTCCAAATTTATCATTATCCATAGTTGGTTCATTGAGTTTTCATTTACGATATCTATGTTTGGTGTTTCACTTTTTCAACTTTTTCTATTGTTATTATTTTCTTCTCCACTTTGAATATGTTTTTGGGTTATTTTATTCTTATGTTATTGCATTACCTTTTTCTATTTCTTATGTGTCTACTTCATCTTCCAATCCTATTTCAACTTGATTTTTATAATTTTCTTACTGCTTATTATCATTCTCATACTCTAGGTTTTGAAATTGAATTTTCATGTAGTTCATCTTGTAATTCATCAAATGTATATGTTTTATCAATTTTATTTCCAAATCATATTTATTTCTTCCTCATTTTCCATCTAACTCTAATAATTTATGACATTTACTATATTTTCTACCATGTATATCTCCATATAAATTTACATTTTCATTATTTGTGTTTCCTTTTTCCATTTTTTATTTTTTCATCTCTATTTTCTTCTTATTAGTACTAATGTGAGTATATATATTTATAAACCAGAGAGGAGAGAGGTATTAGGTGATTGTATTTTTTTATTCAATTCACAGTTATATAAATTAATAAAATAAATTTTTTAATAATTAATATTATATTGAATAATGGATTTTAAATGTAAAATGAAAAAATATAGAATATGAGATGTTATATTTGAATATAATTAGTGTATAATTTCTTATCTCAATGTGTTTTTATGGAAATAAATTTAGAAATTTTTCATTCTCAGACACTTAGGATACCATTATAAAGGGATGTGGATCCCAGATCCCTATAGTGAGAAAAAAATGAATAATATTAAATGTTATGACTAAATCATTTAATTTATATTTTTATTATATTTTATAATATATGATTTAAGATCATGATATAAAGTTTAATTGTGTATCTAATTTAATTTCAATTATATTTATATTAATTAAATTTAAATTTAATAAAAATGATGTACGATTGATTTTTGAATCATTACACTACCCACCCCACTCGACGATGATGAAATTATCAATTTGTAGTTTAGTTAATGATATCATAGAAACCACTAATTTTAATTGAGGGATGTATGAATTTATTTTCAAAAATGATAAATTTTGGATCCTTATTTTTTTGATTCATAATAAAAATTATATTTCAATCTTCCAATAACTTATAGAGAAGTTAATGGGGATTTCATATGTGTTCCTAGTGAACTATGGTTTGAGTTCATGGGGAATCATAATTTTTCTTATTATAGGGAAGGTTAGTGGGCCAGCTGATCCGGATATCACCCATTAAAAAGAATCATGTAACATCACATTACCTATATTGATGTTATTTTAAATATTTGATTATAATACTCTGTTTATGTCATGTTCTATGGTGCTTGTGGTGAATTTGGAAAACATTTATAGGTTTTTTGATCTGATCATAATTAGTACAAAAAATTGCACCCAATACCAACAAACACTCTGATACTTTTTTAACCCCAGAGTGTTTAAATTAAAATATATAATCCCCTTTTAATATTCTTACCCCATCATGAAAAAACCAAATTTGATCCTCTAGATTTTTGGGGCCATGTAGAAGAATTATTGGCTAATTTAACAATTTTTCTATTAGATCAAAGTATTGGTGGAAGTGATTGATCTATCTCGGGTAACTGAATTTCCTATTGATTGGGTAACCTTCCTTTATTTCGTTCTCTATATTTAAAAGAGTGATTAATCCTCATTGTTGGACTCCTCTTGTTATAGTCATGTATTTCTGATCACAAATCATGTTAACCCTTTTTAACCTATCAAAAATCATGTGTATAAATTTTTGGTTTCTCTTTTCTTAAATGCTTACAACTAATGGTAAATAATTTTACAATATCATGATTCAGAATCTGAAAAATAATGTTTAATATTTTAAATTATATTTTATGTTGTTAAATAATGATTTATTATATTAAATTCATAAGTATAGTTCATTTTCTGCATATTATTTCTTAAGACAATTTTACAGATATTTAGCTATGTATGAGAAACCGTAAGTATGTTGCTGGTTCCAGATTTTGGCAAAGTCACCAACACCATGACCCTATCACAATAATATAGACACCGTGACTTAGACATCGTAATCCAGACATCGTGACTCAGACACCATAACCTATTTCAGATTTCATAAAGTCTGTGACACTGGTTCTATGCTACCATCTCTAAGACACCGTTCAATGTATTGAAAAAGGACTAGACACCGCTACCTAAGACACCATGATCCTAACACTGTATCGGTGCTACCATTTCATGATATTAATGAAATTATGGAACCGTGAATGTCTCAATTCTCAAATGCAAAGGAGACGACACCATTTTCAGTGAAAATGTTTGAAGACATACTCTGATACCTTTCCTTACTTTCTATCCTTTTCAGATTAATTCAAATGTTATTTATAATGGTCCTATTTGAGTCATTAAATGACACTAACATAATTTATGTTTCTCTCTAGACATGTCACTTGAAAGTATGAGGAACGAGGATTAGAAATCATGCTTTATGTTAGCTTTAACACATGCACCCAAAATAAAAATAAAAGTACGCGACTCAGAGATATAGAATGAGTGAGACATACTAACGAACTCTATAACTATCTTGCTACCTCTAGAGACACGAAGCTTAACGTACATATACATTAAATTACTTTTCCGGAATACTTAGTACATAACAAAAACACACACACAAGGACTGTAATAGTTTAGTGTCTTTGGAAACTCGGAATATAATCGTCTAATCGTGGTGAAAGATCTTCAACATCTCCCATAAAGATCTTCCTTTTTTTAACCTAAATACTTTCTTTATATCCAGGGGAAAAGAAAACATAAAAGGGTGAGCTCAAATTCTCAGTAAGGGTAAACAAAAGAAATATCAATCACATCATATTCATAAGAACATAACAATTTGGAAATAATACCCTGCAAAAGAGATCATAATTTCATAACATGCGATAAATCATGGTAGTAAAATGTAATCACAATAATCATAACATAAAACACGAAACTTTGTGGCATGCACACATAGTCATAGAGAATCATTTATTATTAGTCAAGAATCATTTTCAAGACTATCTTAGTGGACAAATTCCATTTCTGAACTGAGTTCATTCCTCGTTTCAGTCCTGTTTTACTGAACCGGTTTAACCTACCGTTCCAGCGATGTCTATCTCATGAGATATAAAATTGTTACCCAATGAATTGGAGGGAGATATAGGTCCCACCCATCTCATAATGATACCATTCTTATGTGTGCCACAAAATCATAAATCATACATCATTGCATAACCCATGTAATAAAAATGGGATTCTTAAACAACATGACATCATAAAACAATTCATATAAGATAAAGGAATTCATAAAAATAATTCCATCTCAACATAATCAAATCAATGTAATAATAGGGATAGAAACAGAACCCTATATTATCTTAGATGGAAAATAATTTTGATAAAACACTTTAACTCCATTATTGAGGAAAATATCCTTTCTACTTTCAAAAACAATTTTCCTTTCTTAACATGTCATACAATTTTAAACTAAAAGAAGTTGATTAAAAATAAACTTGAAAACTTTTAAATGAATCTTCTTGGAAATAATGTTTTAAAAATCCATTCATGCCGTATAAGTTAAAAAAACATTCTTCTCGTACTTTTTTCGGAAAAGTCAAAAAGTACCTCGTACAAAAAACAACAAAAGATTCCTTTCATATCTTTTACTAAAAACTCACCGAAGGGTAAAATTGGATTTAAACAATGTAGGTGGTTGGAAACAATATTACATATCGAGGAAACAGGGATGTGGATGATAAAATACACCCTAGTAAATACCAAAGTATAAACAATCTCGGATTAAATGAGATTGTGATATTTTCCCTTACCTTATGTCTGATATGCTTCGTAAGTGTCTGAACCACCTGTATAATGATTTAAATAATGTCATTGACTTAATCAAGAATCATACTACTTGTTTTGATATCATATATGGTTCACTTATGACTTTATATTACCCGTTCTTTTGTAAATTCCATGTTAAAGAGCGTTTTGGGTAAAATCGTTTCATTTGTCGTCCATGTTTTGACTTGTAATTATTCATATGATTACTTAGATAATGATTACTTAATTCCAGAATATAAAACATGATTTATATATAATATATATTCAGAATATACATATATATAATAGATCATTAAATGGAAATAAATACACCGTTCATGGAGACGGTAGGCCGTACGTACGCATGAACGCTGTTTTCGTTTCCTTATTGAGTTGAATGGAATTAGGTAGATGAAATACATATATATACACATAAATCCAGTATCATTATTATGTCATATATTTCATGATTACATATTATATATACTTTATAATCATTCATGAATGGTTAACGTGGAGAATGAATCTCATCGCGTCGTGGAGACGGTAGTCTGTACATACGCACGAGCGATGATATCATTCCCATGATCGTGGAATTGAATTGGAGTGTATGTATACTATTTCAGAATCAATATCACTTTAAAATAATCATACATAGTTATTTTGTACACCATTATACCCATCCAAGTATGGTGGTGGTGGAAAATAGATTACACCACGGCGTGGAGACGGTATTCCGTACGTACGCACATGCGGTGATTTCGTTTTCTGTTGGATGGATAGATGGTGAAATAGGGTTGTTTCATACTTATAATAACATATCAGTATATTAGTGATACTGATGTTATTACTTCATAATGAAACAACTAAAGAAGAAGAAGTGGAAGAAGAAATAAAGTTGAAAGAATCGGTAACAGACGTTAACTCTTCTTTGAAGCGCCTCTTTGAGTCCTCCTCTTAGGGCACTAAAATTGGACTTTGAAGAAGACCAGGACCTCTAGGATGTTTATAGGGAAGTGGAGAGGTGACATTGGCAGGGTGTGTCCAAGCTTGAAGGCACAAAGTGGTGTGAGGAAGAGAGGGAGGAGGTGCCCTTTTATAAGGGAGGAGAGGGGCACCTTTGGAATAACTAAAAATATTATTTTATTATAAAGTCATATTCGGTTTTAAATAGATTCGAATTTATTTATTTCTAAGATAAGGTTGGGATGGTTCTAAATCCTATCATACAATATAATTTAGACAAGTTTAGGTTCCTATTTTAATCTTATCATTTATATTAAACTTTAAGTTAGAGAATTTTACTTTTACCGTGTCTTTTTGTGTTCTTACACTATAAGGTTAATAAACTTACTATAACAAGAAAAACGAACCCCAAGTTGTTTATTATTAATATATATAACCTTATCTAAGTCATTTGGCCGAACCATTGATTTTTAGGAATAAAGTAACAATTAATAATAAAATATTTGTTTTAAAAACTATTTTATGTCAATTTTGACACTATTTAGTAATTGATTTTTTTGAAAATCATAACAGAATGATTAGTTCGAGAAAAGTTAATTAAATCAATAATAACATGTCATAGTAACCTATAAAATTAATGGAATTAATAAAAAGTCTCAAATTACATTTATTTGGGTATTTTTAACATCAATTATGTCAATATTTAATTAATAATATAATTACTGCATCATCATTGTGTCATAAATAAATTAAATTATTTAATGTCAAAAAATTACAAATTAAATATCATTATGTAGGAAATATATTTATCTTTATAATTAATACTTATAGTCTAATTTATCTTTTGTATAACCCTGTATTAAAAATTATTTACTTATTAAACTTTTATTTTAACTATTTTAACCCTTCTTTAAATAAATTAATAATAAATGTTCTAATCTAATCCAAGTGGGCCTAAATGGTCATATTTTATTCCTACGGATGTTTTTGGTCGAATTACACTTATCCAATAGAATTAGGACTTGTGTTAGGGTAATAATAATATCATTTTTACCCATAATTACCCTATTTACTTTTAACCGTGGTAAAAAAAAGTAAAAAGTTACTATTCACCAAAAATTATTTTCATCTCATTGAACCACATTTTACTTACTGACATCAACCATGTCTCTCAGCTTTTTGAAATTACACTCACAGAAGTGGTAAAATTAAGTTTTATGAAAAATTCATTTTTTTAACTACCACTTAGTGGTTTCACTATTCATCAAAAAATGAAAGTTTCCAGAAAAATACCAAAAATTAGGCCTAAGCTATATTTGATATTATGAACTAAAAAATGATGTCTATTTTAACAAATTAAAAACTTATCATTTGAATTAATTAATTTAAAAATTAATTCCTGTCGTCAAAACAAATAGCGTGTTCTTAAGAGATAATAACTATCAAAAGATTGACACTTGTTTATGTCTGGTTTAAATGTGAAATTACATCCAATGACCAAAATTGTATTAAATTGTAAAAATATATTCAAAATATACTTTAAAACCACCCAAATTAATAATTTATCACTATTAATTATTTCGATTAAAAAGGTTGTTTTTAATTAAAATTTAGTAATTTTCACTATTAATCAGAAAATGAAAGTTATCTGAAAAGTACCAAAATTTCACCCTAAGCTAATTCCGATATTCTGAATCCAAAAATGAAGACCATTTTGAAAAATAGAATTTACAAAATTTTAAAAAGTGGGTATTACTATTCATAACAGCTAGTTTTAATAATATTTTAATAGCATATCGTTGTTTAGTGAAACTCGGTATTGCGTACTACACACGCTATCGAGGAAGGTCGCGATTGCGTTTAATGCAAGGCAAGTCAAGGATGCGTGTTGTGGAACCTTCTTTTGGTGTAGTGTACAACAAAATATATTAATGAAATTAAAAAGAATATTTTTCATAAAATCTCGGGGTGTTACATTCTACCCCCCCTTAAAATGAATTTCGCCCTCGAAATTCATCGGGGTTATAAATGGTTTACTACTCAAAAGTTTCTTTAATAGAAACCCACATCGTAAAAGGAATACCAAAACCAATCTTTAAAAACAAAAGTATGAAACGTAACGGTTACCCAAATAAACTAATCACTAGGTTTCCACATAGGTGAAAATATAGATATGGAAGAGAAATCTAACCATCATGTTTTGATGGAGAGTGGTAGAGAACATGGCTATGGAAAATCCAGCAATCACAAAGCCATAAATTTGTGATGATCTATGGTACCATTTGATTCATCGGATATAAGGGCACTAGGACAACATTTATGGTTTTCAAGATCATTTCTCTAAAGTTGAAGAATTTTAATTAGAATAAATACTTACATTATTTTGGTACAATATCACTGTTGTTCGTGCCTTGAACAATTTACACTTCATTTCTTAAAAAAATGATGTTGAATTTTTTATTCGTGAAGTGTTAGCAGATCATGTGACAGAATGATGGGTCATTCCATCTGTCTCAAACAAAAGGTTAGCAAAAGTTATTAAATATACATAAGTCGGTCTATAGTGAGATTAATCATATATGGTTCCTAAAATGGACTTATACTTCATATATCATACTACTTATTATAATAAAACTAGTTTCTACTAAACAGGGACTTCCTGTAGGCTAGTGGTAGGTGATAATGGCCAGTCGCACTTCGGTTGTTGGTTCGATTCCCACAGCCTTGTCCGACGCGATGAGCTATCACCCGTCTGGCAGGTTGTCAATTTTCTAAAACAACATTACTATAACATCCCATAAATAATATCTAAAAAAGTTTTATACTTAAACAATAATAACTTATGTCCAACACAATCCATTCCAATCTTTAGGCTTATCTAAAATACTTCTGTCCAAGATCATAGTATAAAGATAATGATTACTTAAAATGTCACATAACAATCACATGAATGCCATCACTTATCCCCCATATATCATAAGATATATCTTGTTGGTCAAATTACAAACATGTGAATACCTTAATCATGTATTCTCTTGAAAAATGAATACCCATTTAACCTTTGTGAAAACATGAATGCTGTCAAAAGTTAACTCTTTTCCACATACCAAAATTCCAAAAATTCTATATACTCAAACAATGATACCACTTAGTCCTTATATCAATCATGAGCTCATTAATACTATCAAACATATTATCTTCTCTTTATCCCTTCATTATGTGCATATCATCTGCTTTCCAAAAATATTTCAATCACTTTTCATGGTTACCGATGCCATATTCTTATAGAAAACCACAATGGACCAATACATAGATATTCCATAAAAGTACCTCGATAACATTATTCTTGAATACCAATATATAAACACTTCAAACCATCATCTTCAATGATTGTCCTAGAATAAGTCCTTCCTTAATTTAGAAGTAACTTTTTAGGTCAGGGCATTGAGTTGGGTAATGCCCATGTTCTCCACAAACAAGACATTGAACTCCATAACAGTCTGTCACTCTATGTCCCTTTTCTCCACACAGATAAAATCTGTCCCTCCATTTTAGGTATTCCTCAAGGTTCTTCTTCCCTTCTTTAGTAATCTCAATCTTCTTTTCTTTATGCTCCTCAACATGCGAACATGCATAAAAGTATATCTTCCTCTTATTTGATGAATTAGGCATACCACTAAATTTCACCTTGTTAATCATATATCACGATGACTGATTTGGCATAATCACAATATCTTTCTCTCTAGGCATTATGCAATTTTGTTGCTCATAGTCACCAATTTGTCCATTGGATTCAATGCTAACCGAATTCTTTCTGGTTCCCTCCATTGACTAAAACACAAAAAGAATTCTGTGAGAGGCAAAAATCATACAAGGAAAATAACATAATCAAGGGGGAGTACCTTAAACATCTAATATCCTAGGTTTAATTCTAATATCGTTACCGTAATTCTAGGACTATAACCTATAATTATACTTAACCTTAGGGACATCCCTAGACATACCTTAGAAATATCTCTAGGGATCTCACTAAAGTTCTCGCATCCTAGTTTCCAATGGTTGACTAAACCTTTCCTCTGATACCAACTGTAGAGACCCGAAGCTTAATGTACCTAGACATTACATTACTTTTTCAGAATACTTAGTACATAACAAAAACACACACACAAGGACCGTAATAGTTTAGTGTATTTGGAAACTCGGAATATAATCTTCTAATCGTGGTGAAAGATCTTCAACATCTCCCATAATGATCTTCCTTTTTTTAAACCTAAATCCTTTCTTTATATCCTGGGGAAAAGAAAACATAAAAGGGTGAGATCAAATGCTCAGTAAGGGTAAACAAAAGAAATATCAATCACATCATATTCATAAGAACATAACAATTTGGAAATCTTACCCTGCAAAAGAGATCATAATTTCATAACATGGGATAAATCATGGTAGTGAAATGTAATCACAATAATCATAACTCAAAAACATGAAACTTTGTGGCAGGCACACATATTCATAGAGAATCATTTCTTATTAGTCAAGACTCATTTCCAAGACTATCTTAGTAGAAAAAGTCTATTTCTGACCCGAGTTCATTCCTCGTTTCATTCCTGTTTTACTGAACCGGTTTAACCTGCCATTCCAGCCATGTCTATCTCATGAGATATAAAATCTTTACCCAATGCATTAGAGGGAGATATAGGTACCACCCATCTCATAATGATACCATTCTTATGTGTTCCACAAAATCATAAATCATACATCATTGGATAACCCATGTAATAAAAATGGGATTCTTAAACATCACGACATCATAAAACAATTCATATAAGATAAAGGAATTCATAAAAATAATTCCATCACAACATAATCAAATCAATGTAATAATAGGGATAGAAATATAACCCTATATTATCTTAGATGTAAAATAATTTTGATAAAACACTTGAACTCCATTCTTGAAGAAAATATCCTTTCTACTTTCAAAATTATTTTTTTCTTTCATAACATGTCATGCAAATTTAAACTAAAAGAAGTTGATTAAAAATAAACTTGAAAACTTGTAAATTAAGCTTCTTGGAAATAATGTTTTAAAAATCCATTCATGCCTTATAAGTTAAAAAAACATTCTTCTCGTACTTTTGTCAGAAAAGTCAAAAAGTACCTCGTACGAAAAACGAAAAAAGATACCTTTCATATCATTTACTAAAAACTCACCGAAGGGTAAAATTGGATTTAAACAATTGAAGGTGGATGGAAACAATATTAAATATCGAGGAAACATAGATGTGGATGATAAAATACACCCCCAGTAAATACCAATGTATAAACAATCTCAGATAAAATGAGATTGTGATATTTTCTCTTACCTTATGTCTGATATGCTTCGTAAGTGTCCGAACATCCTGTATAATGATTTAAATAAGGTCATTGACTTATTCCAGAATCATAATAATTGTTTTGATATCATATATGGTTCACTTATTACCTTATATTTACCATTCTTTTGTAAATTCCATGTTAAAGAGAGTTTTGGGTAAAATCGTTTCATTTGTCGTCCGTGTTTTGACTTGTAATTATTCATATGATTACTTAGATAATGATTACTTAATTACAGAATATAAAACATGATTTATATATAATATATATTCATAATATTCATATATATAATAGATCATTAAATGGAATGAAATACACCGTTCATGGAGACGGTAGGCCGTACGTACGCATGAACGCTGTTTTCGTTTCCTTATTGAGTTGAATGGAGTTAGGTAATTGAAATACATATATAAACACATAAATCCAGTATCATTATTATGTCATATATTTCATGATTACATATTATATATACTTTATAATCATTCATGAATGGTTAACGTGGAGAATGAATCTCATCGCGTCGTGGAGACGGTAGTCCGTACGTACACATGAGTGATGATATCGTTCTCATGATCGTGGAATTGTATTGGAGTGTATGTATACTATTTTAGAATCAATATCACTTTAAAATAATCATATATAGTTATTTTTTACACCATTATACCCATCCAAGTAAGGTGGTAGTGGAAAATATATTACACCACGACGTGGAGACGGTATTCCATACGTATGCACGCGCGGTGATTTCGTTTTCTGTAGGATGGGTAGATGGTGAAATAGGGTTGTTTCATACATATAATAACATATCAGTATATTAGTGATACTTATGTTGTTACTTCATTATGAAAAAACTAAAGAAGAAGAAGTGGAAGAAGAAATAAATTTGAAAGAATCGGTAACGGACATTACCTCTTCTTTGAAGCGCCTCTTTGAGTCCTCCTCTTAGGGCACTAAAATTGGTCTTTGAAGAAGACCAGGACCTCTAGGATGTTTATAGGGAAGTGTAGAGGAGAAATTGGCATGGTTTGGCCGAGCTTGAAGGATCAAAGTGGTGTGAGAAAGAGAGGGAGGAGGTTCCCTATTATAAGGGAGGAGAGGGGCACCTGTGGAATAACAAAAAATATTATTTTATTATAAAGTCATATTTGGTTTTAAATTGCTCCAAATTGATTTTTTCCTAAGCTAATGTGGGGATGGGTCTAAATACTCTCATAAAATATAATTTATACAAGTTTAGGTTCTTATTTTAACCTTATCATTTATATTTAACTTTAAGTTAGATAATATTTCTTTTACCATGTCTTTTTGTGTTCTTACACTATAAGGTTAATAAACATACTATAACAAGCAAAAACGAACCCCAAGTTGTTTATTATTAATATATATAACCTTATATAAGTCATTGGGCCGAACCATAGATTTTTAGGAATAAAATATCAATTAATAATATAATATTTGTTTTTAAAACTATTTTATGTCAATTTTGACACTATTTAGTAATTGATTTTTGTGTAACTCATAACAGAATTATTAGTTCGAAAAAAGTTAATTATATCAATAATAACATGTCATATTAACCTATAATATTAATGTAATTCATAAAAAGTCTCAAATTACATTTATTTGGGTATTTATAACATCAATTATGTCAATATTTCATTAATAAAATAATTACGGCATCATCATTGTGTCATAAATAAATTAAATTATTTAACGTCTAAAAATTATAAATTAAATATCATTATCTAGGAAATCTTTTTAGCTTTCTAATTAATATTTATAGATGAATTTATCTTATGTATAACCCTGTATTAAAAATTATTTACTTATTAAACTTTGATTTTAACTATTTTGACCCTTCTTTAAATAAATTAATAATAAATGTCCTAATCTAATCCAAGTGGGCCTAAATGGTCATATTTTATTCTAGGGTTGTTTTTGGTCAAATTAAACATATCCAATAGAATTAGGAAATGTGTTAGGGTAATAATAAGATCATATTTACCCTTAATTATCCTATTTACTTTTAACCGTGGTAAAAAAGAGAGTAAAAAGTTACTATTCACCAAAAATTATTTCCATCTCATTGAACCACATTTTACATACTGACATCAACCGTGTCTCTAGAATATTATAAATTCCACTCACAGATGTTGTAAAATTATTTTTTATGGAAAATTCATTTTTTTAACTACCACTTAGTGGTTTCACTATTCATCAAAAAATGAAAGTTTCCAGAAAAATACCAAAAATTAGGCCTAAGCTATATTTGATATTATGAAATCAAAAATGATATCTATTTTACCAAATTAAAAACATAACAGTTGCATTAATTAATTTAAAAATTAATTCCCGCCGTCAAAACAAATAGCGTGTTCTTAAGATATAATAACTATCAAAAGATTGACACTTGTTAATGTCTGGTTTAAATGTGAAATTACATCCAATGACCAACATTGTATTAAATTGTAAAAATATATTCTAGATATACTTTAAAAACACCCAAATTAATAATTTATCACTATTAATTATTTCAATTAAAAAGGTCGTTTTTAATTAAAATTTACTAATTTTCACTATTCATCAGAAAATGAAAGTTATCTGAAAAGTACCAAAATTTCACCCAAAGCTAATTTCGATATTCCGAATCCAAAAATGAAGTCCATTTTAAAAAATAAAATTTAAAAAATTTCAAAAAGTGGTTATTACTATTCATAACAGCTAGTTCTAATAATATTTTAATAGCATATCGTTGTTTAGGGAAACTCGGTATTGCGTACTACACACGCTATCGAGGAATGTCATGATTGCGTGTAATGGAAGGCAAGTCAACGATGCATTTTGTGCAAGCTCCTTTTGGTGTAGCGTACAACACAAGACATTAATGAAATTAAAAAGAATATTTTTCATAAAATCTCGGGGTGTTACACTACCACTATGAACTCAGGAACAAAAAGATGAACACCCGAGGAAATCTCAGTTGACCAGCACATCGAATTGAGAAACCACTTCAGCATATCAATGAAAACCAGAACATACCTGAAGAACCATACTTACACCTGGATTCAAGAATACAAAACTCTATTTTTCATTCAACTTCTAGAAGAGGACTCAAACTTCATCTCATCTACTTCTTAGGAGTCCATAACTACATCTCAAGACACACATATCCTTATAAATCCTCTCTCATACTTATTTTCTCTATCGTGTGCATTTTGAAATACCTTTGAGCAGTGTGATTATCTATCTATTAAGAACACACCATCTCCTGTATCAAAATGAAGGATACAGTATAATCTTCCACTCATATCTTCTTGAATTTGTTTACTCCCATGAATAAGTATGGAAGATTTAATTGTGTGAACTTGTACTTTATGACATCAAAAAATAGTGGGAGATGTCGTGTAAAATGGATAGTCATGTGGACTATTGATTACCCTGATACAGGGTGTGGATCATGTTTATTAATATATGTCGGTTGGTGGTAGCTGATCTCCAAGTGGAGTGGATTAGGTCGAGGCTTGAGACTGATCCACTTCTTTTATCTGCTGTGTGATTCTATTTAGTCTTTCTCTATATTAATTTATATTATATAAAACTAAATTTTACATTGATAGTTAGTATTTTATATTAATTATAATTTTTTTACTTATTATAATATTTTCAGAAGTTGTATAAATAACTCATATTGATACTACGAATAATTAATTGATCTTATGAGAAGCTGTTCGAACAGTAAAACTCTAATAATTTTATTATAATGATTAACTAGAATTTTCTAATTTTAATTGGGTGAATCTTTAAAGTGATTCTTTTTAAATAAAATATTTATAATAACTCAATTAACCCCCCTCTTGAGTGTCATATATTGACCAACATTTTATATCAAAGGGAGTTTTTAAAATCTCTGTTTTAAAATTTTTATATTGTTGATCTGTTTCAAATATTTTTCATCTATGATTCTAGTTGTGTTTTAATGATATTCAAATTTATATTAGTTAAAAAAATTAGTTATTTAAAAAAAATCTAAAATTTCTTCTCTATGTATGTATAATATATTTGATGATTCTGCTACCAACATACCAATGTTATTTAATGGAACAAATTATGCACAATGGAAAAATAAAATGAAAATGAATTTAGAAAGTATGGGTTTCGAGATTTGGTCCTAAATTGTAGATGAATATAAGATTATGGAATCTTTCAGAACCACTTTTGATGAACCAACTAAAATTTCTTATAACAATAATGTCAAATCCTTGACTTCCTTATTCTGTTCTTTAGGAGATGAATAATTTTAAAAAAATTGTGTGTAAAACAACCCATGAAATTTGGTATTCCTTTTCTGTTTCGCATGAAGGAACCTCCAGTGTTAAGGAAATGAAACTTAACACTTATAATATTAAATATAATAACTTTAAAATGAAGCCTCGTGATCCTATTTCTGGCATGTATCATAGGATTAACGAAACATTGGACAATATGATCTCTCTCAAAAGAGATGCTTCTACAAAATAAAAAATTATGTGTATTCCCATATTCTTACCTAATAGATAGAGAGGAACTTTAGTCTCTCTAAGATAATCATGTGACATCAACAGATAACTTGTCAAAAAACTCATTGGAAAACTGATGATGTATGAGGAAGAGATAAATGTCAAAAATGAAGATGAAGATAAACCTATGATAAAATATATAGCATTCAATACTACTACCTCTAAGAAAAAAGAAAAATAGAAGGTTATCTCATCTATTGAAAGCTCTATTAATGAGGAACTAATATCATATAGTGATGAAGAGATGGATCAGCTGGCCAGAAGATTAAAGAAATTCTACAGGAAGAATAATTTTTTCAGGAAGCCCAATTATAAAGGAAGATATGATGACAATTGAATCTTAAAAAAGGACTGGAAAATAAATTAAAACTTAAAGGAGATTTTCTACTATGAATGTTAGAAGAGATTACATGTCAAAGCTAATAGTCCAAAATTAATGTACAAAAAGAAGTGTGAAAATAATGAAAATAAGTCTAAGAAAGCTATAAAATCCACTTCAAGTGACTCTGAAGATAGCTCCACTGACTCAGCATCATCTCATGATGAGAAATACAACATGGAAAATATATGTTTTATGAAAATCACATTTGAGGTAACCTTATACTCTTCTACAAACAATTCTTACTATTCTAGAAATGAAATTGATTTTGAAAATATGAAAAGTGATGAACTATTTGAATATTTTATCATGATGGAAGTGACATGAAATGAACTAAATGATAAATATAAATCTTTAAATAAATATCATACCCTTACTGTGAGTGTTAAGAATGAAATTACTATTAAAAAGGAAAAGAATGCTCAGCTACTCAATGAAATCCATGACTTAAATTTTTTTAATGAAAATTTGATGATAGATCTATGAAAGCTTACCAATGGAAAAATGATCTTACTAAAAATCCTGTTAAATAGATAGATTCTAAATACACCTCTGGTATTGGATATCATCCTAGGAAAACAAATCTTACCAAATCCATGTTTAAAACTAAATATGGAAAATCTATTTTTTCAATCAAAAAATCAAACATCTACTTCTAGTTCCAATTATGGGAAATTTTCTACTCCCTCTTGTTCTTTTCGACCAAATAGTGTATATCATCCAAATATATTGTATAATTATTATAGGAAACCTATAAATAAAATTTTGGTTCCTAAAGCATTGATTACTAATGTCACTGCACCCAAACAAGTCTAGGTACCACAATTTGTTTCTATTTTATTATTTTGTAGGAATGATGTTTGAAGAGGTCCTGTAATATTTTATGGTACTTGGAATGTGGATGTTGAAGACACCTGACAGGATATTATTCAATCTTCAAGAATCTAATCAATATTGATGGTGTAAATGTCACTTTTGGTGAAAATTCTAAAGGAACAATAATTGGCATAGGCCAGATTGGTAACTATAACTTAGTTTCAATTTTTAAAGTAATTTTAGTTGATGGAATAAAATATAATTTTATTACTATTTCAAAATTATGTGGTGATGTATTTCATGTTAAATTTTAAAATGATCCTTGAATTGTTTTAAACTCTAAAAATGAACCCATATTTTCTTTTTTAGAAATTAAAATGTTTATGCTGTCAACTAAGATTCTTTAGTTTATAAAAAATGTATCATGCTTAAGTTTATTTCAAAAAGAGTCTTGGATTTGTCATATAATACTAGGATACATTAATATACGCTCCCTTAGGAAGTATAATAGGAAATTCATTGGCCAAGACCTGCCCAAACTTCTATTTCCAAATGACAAAGTCTGAAATCCATGTCAAAAGGATAAACAAATCAAGATATCTTTAAAATCAAAGAAAGAAGTTTCAACTTGTCTACCTTTAGAATTGGTTCACATGGGCTTTTCTAGACCATCTTGATTGTCTAGATTAAATTAGAATCTCTATGTTTATTTTGGTTTATTTTACTATTATAGGTATACTAGGACTTATTTCCTACCTTGAAAAAGTGAATCATGTACTTACCTCACCAAGTATGCTAAAATAGTGGAAAATCTAAGAGTACATAGAATAAAATCCTTAAGAATTGATCATTTTCTTGAGTTTGAAAATCAGGATTTGGAATATTGTTTCTCAAAAAATGGTTGTAGCCATAACTTCTCTACCCCTAGGACACATGAACAAAATGTAGTTGTAGAAAGAAGAAATAAAACCTTATAATAAATTTCTAGAACAATGCATAATGAGTATGACCTACCATTTTAATATTTATATGAGGCCATGAATACAGCATGCTAAATAATAATAGAGTCTTAATTAGACCTATTCTTACAATAACTCCCTATGTGTTGTGGAATAAAAAAACCCAAGGTTATTTAATTCAAGGTTTTTGGTTGAAATGTATATATTCTTAATACTAAGGATAATCTGGAAAAAAAATTCATCCAAGAGTGATGAAGGAATCTTCATAGGTTAATAAAACTCTAGTAAATCCTATAGAGTTTTTAACAAAGGAAAACATGTGTGGAATAATTTCTGCGAATCAAATTTTATGAAACAGATCACTATGAACTTAAGACCTCCCTAGATAATTCTAAAGATGATATAGAAAACCAAGATATAAATGAAAAAAAATCTAATACTCCTATCATGCAAACTAGAAATAAAAAATTTCTTGAAATTCATCAGAATATGGAAATGATGAACCAAAACCTATAGATGAACCTGAAATTACTAGACCCTCCTTTTCTATACCAACTAGAAACCTCAAGAACCATCCCTTAAATATTGTTGTTGTAGATTTAGATAAACGGGCACAAACTAGAGCTTCACATAGAAATCTGGTTGAACATCAAGATTTCTTGTCACAACTTGAACCTAAAAACATTGATGATGCTATAAACGATGAATTTTGGGTTTTTTCCATGAATGAGGAGCTAAATCAGTTTAAAAGAAATAGATTTTGGAAGCCTATTGATAGACCCAAAGACACATCAAACATAGGAACTAAGTTGGTCTTTAGTAAAAAAGTAGGTGAATTTGGAAAAATTGATAAAAATAAAGCTAGATTGGTTGCACAAAGTTATAGTTAAGAAGAAGGAATTGACTATGAAGAAATATTTCCACCTATATCTATAAATGAGGCCATCAGAATCTTGTATTCAAATACTACCCATTTTAATTTCAAACATTATCAAATGGATGTAAAAAGTTCATTCATAAAAGGGTATATAGTTGAGGATGTTTTTTTTAAAAACCCCCAGTTTTACAATCCCTCATTCTCAATATAATGTTTTCAAATTAACAAAATCTTTATATAGTTTAATATAAACTCCAATTCCATGGTAAGATAGAAGAAGTACTATTCCAATTACAAAAGGTTTTACAAAAAGAGTTGTTGATCCTACTATTTTTTATAAAACGAATTTCTAAAGATGTTTTAGTAGTAAAAATTTGTGTAGATGTTATTATATTTGGGTCTCCAAGAAATTTCATATGAATTGATTTTTCTAATATATTGAAAAATGAATTTGAAATTATTTTAATTGGTGAGCTAAAATTATTTCTTGGATTTAAAATATTACAAAATAAGGAATGAATTATTTTAAATCAAAGTAAATATACTAAACATCTTCTAAAACTTTTTTGTTTGGACAATACGAAAAGTAGTGATACTATAATGAGTACTACTTGTAAGTTGGATCGTGATGAAAATGGTAAATATTTTGAAGAAAACACTTAAAGAGGAATGATTTGATGTTTTATCTACATAAATTCTAGTCAACTTAATATTATGTTTGGTGTTTAAATTTTTGCATAGTTTCAAGAAAACCCTAAAGAGTCTCATTTAAATTCTGTTAAAATAATTTTCAAATACCTCAAACATAAAACCAATTTTGGACTGTTCTATCCTAGAGGACAATCATTTGACTTTTTTAGATATTCATATGCTGATTTTAGTGGTTTTAAGTTAGACATAAAAAAGCAGCTTAGGAACATGTCATCTATTGGGAAGTATCTAGTATCATTATGTAGTAAGAAACAAAATTCAGTTGTATTATCTACTGCCGAGGCTGAATACATAACTGATGGTAGTTGCTGTGCACATATTTTGTGGATGAATAAAACATTACTAGACTTTAGATATAAATTCATACATGTATATATAAAATGTGACAATACAAGTGGTATTAAAATTTTAATGAATATTTTTTTACACTCTAGGACAAAGCATATTGATGTAATACATCACCTTTTGAGAGATCATGATCAAAAAAGGTGATATCACTTTGGAATTTGTTGTCACTAAACATCAGATTTCTGATATATTAACTATAACAATAAATTATTAAAGGATAAATTAAATCATACTTGATTTAGGAATGATAATTCCTAAGTAAAATATGTAAGGTCTCAAAGCTACTGTCTCACACTTAATATTTCACAGTTTACAGTTTCATGGATCACGGTTTCACAAGTTACTATCTTGGAATTACTCTCTCGTGTTTACGGTCTCACTGTTGCTGTCTTCAAATTTCTATTTCAATAGTATCATTTCACCATTTGGATTCACACTATAATTATGACACTGTAACAACCCATTCCGGTCTCACTATAATTACTCAGTTTTCTATTTTTTTAATTTTATTTCATGTATCATTGTATTGAGTATTTTAATTTTTATACTATTTTTTTAATTTGTGATATCTGAAATCCATAAATGACAAAAAACCAATATATTTTACTCCTGTCTTCACTCGAGCTTCCTTCTCTCGAAACGAAAACCTCTCTCTTTCAAACTTTTGGTCCTCCTTTTGTATTTCATCTTTCTCAAACCCGCGTTGGATGCCCAGAATGAAGTGCTAATATTCATCAACTCTTAAGAAGCTCATATATCAGTAGACAGTGAAAATGCACCGAATGTAATGCCTGAGGGACTGTTGAATACGAGTCTTCCTGAAAGAATAGTTGTACCAAAAAAGGAATTCTTTCCTAAGTGGTTGCTAACGAGTAAGTCAATCGTTTTTAATGTACTAGAGGACATAGATGGATGAACTAGTTCACAAAAGAGAAAAGGATGATTTATCCCAAGAATGATTCTTAGTTCTATCAGTATGTTCAGTATTCATTCACTACTGAAGATGTATTTTTAAAAAGAAGTTGGATTAATGGTCAATGGTTTACCTTTTCTTCAGGGACATGGGATGGCTTCATAGATATACCTCATGATGGAATATTTGATGATTACTAAATAGTTCCTCCTCATATTAGGAATGTTTTTATATTAGAAGAGGACCTAGGATGTTATATTAGAAATAAGAAGAAAATAAGGGAAATTTCTGCTAAGTTGGATGGTGAGACAAGGCTTCTATTTAAGTTTATCCAAAATCTTATTTTTCAAAGGAAATGATATTTTTCTACTCTTATATATCAAGATGTATTATTGATATATCATATGAAAAATGGCCACATGAATAATCTATGTAATTATAATATCCACCACATGTCTGAAATGATCTAGAAAACTTCGAAATATTCCTCTATGTTTTATTCAAGACTCATCTCTATAAAGTTTTCTACTAAATGAGTTGTTGGCCCGAATCAGGAAGTTATTTAAGATTATGTGTTTTGTATCTCAAAGGATACAATAAAAAGGATGAATATTAATTGGAATGCATGAAAATAGGTATCGGTGGTGGATAATGAAATGTTGTATGAAAAGTATAATCCAGTTAAGAATCCTTCATGACCTATGAACAAATATGACCATGGTTTTGGATCCCGATGAAGTTGTTAATTATTCAGATGAAGGATTAGAAGATTCAGTTGTTTCACCCAAGGAAGGATTTTTCTTAGACAAAGAATATAGTGTCCTACCTGTTCCACGAAATTTAGTTGTAAAATATGTACCTATTGCTAAAATAATTGATGACTCATTGGAAGAACATTATTTTGAAAAAGAATCAGTTGCTGAAAAAGAAACTTATTATAGTGTAGAGGAACAGGACATTCCAGAGGAGAATTTAGAAGAAATTTTTATTGAGGAAGAGAATGCTATTGGGGAATAGTCAAAAAAACAAGACGAACCTGAAACAATCATATCAATTGGGGAATGAATGGAACATGGATTTTAGCTAGATATAAAAGGGATGGGTAACCTTTCTAGAGATGAAAATATGGAAATGGTTCAAGAGACTGAATCTCCTAGTCCCAAAATAGATTCACCTTTTGAGGGGGAGATTCACTACAGTTTAGAAAGTGTTCAAGTTCTAAATTTGGTTGAACCAAGCACTATGGATACCTGATATAATTTTCCGAGATATTTTGATGTGGATAATACCCAAGAAGACTTGGTTATAAAAAAATATCATTACACTATGTTTCAATAGAAACCAATTTCTTCTCTAAAAGTAATATATACTAAGGATAATGAACATTTTTCAGCTCCTATTCTAAAAACTAGACAATAATATTTTGCATCTGTGAGTCATAGTGATCTGAATAGTTTTGGAGATACATTGTCAGCTGGATTTGGAAAGATCATGAAATCACAACCTTATCATGCCACACATCTTAGTGAAAGATATGTTTCCTCTCTATTAGAGAAAATCATTTAGAAAATTCATCCATGAATTCTTCATGAAATTAAAGAAGTTATGATTTAGAATATATAGTTGAGTGATGAGGTGAATTCTCTCAGATATATGGTTGAAGATATAGAAAATGTGTTGCAAACTGATCAAGCTTCTGCTGCTCATCCTGTTGGGGATGTTACTGATTAGATCCCCCAAAAAGTTGTATCTATAATTCAACCATATTTGAATTCAATATATGAAAAAGTGGATGATAGAAAAATCAAGATAGTAAATGAGATGAGTGATCTTGTTGTTGGACTTAACTACATGACGGATGGGTATAATGAGTGTTTAAATAAAGTTATATATCAACATGTTTCTCTCACTTCAGCCATTACAGCTTCAAACACCACTGGACAGTCATCTCAACCTATGAAATGTGATATGATTAGAACTATTGTAAAAGAATAACTTCAGTCATTGTTTAGTGATGTTAATAATGAAATTTTATTTGTCTTCATTAAAAATTGTGACCCTGTATTTTATTTAGTTAGGATTCATTCAAATATTTCCAATGATGCTCAGGAATGTATTTTAAAAAATTTGGATTTCGACTTTAATAGAATTTACTCTAAGCATGATCTAACAAATTCTTTCAAATACCTTGTAGAGTACTTGAAATTCCTCATGTCACTTAAGCCTTCAAGACTGAAGTTCAAATTCTAAAATATTTCACTCCTCTATTGGACATGTTCCTCAATGACAAAGATGATTTTGGGAAGGAAATGTAGTATGGTGCTGAGATCATTACTGATTTTTTTATGTTATTGAAGAATTATCTTTGTGTGTAATGAACAACCATTGTGGATCATAAAACATCTCCTTTACATCCTGGATCTACCCCTTCCTCATATAATACCTCTGATCCTGCTACCAAGTCTGTATCTCATACTCTAAGATAGATCAATCCTTTGATCCTTGATGAATCCTTTTCTCGGTCTTCCACCAAACCAACTATGGCACCTTCTGTTTTTGAAGGATTCCCTCTTCATTCTCTCCCAATTGGCTTAATCCATTCTCCAATCTCTACTTCTACTCATGTGGCTTCTTTTGATGTTTCTTCCAAAGGAAAAGAGAAGACTTCTGGAGATGAAGAAAAGTGATGGATATATTTTTATAGGGTTGTTCTTTATTTTTTCTCATGATCGTAATAAATTAAATATTTATATCTAAATAAATGTGCACAATTTTTTTTACTTTTTTAATTACCTTCATTCTATTTTTATTTAATTTTTCTTATTTCTTTTAGATAATACCAAAAGTGGGAGAATAATAAAAGACATTTAAATTCCACAATTTGTGATCCTCAAAAGCCGGATATTGTGGGACTCCTCATTTTTAATGACATTTTATTGATCACAATTCGTGTTATCCTTTCTTAACCCATATAAAATAATGTGTAGAAATTTTTTGATTCCTTAAGCTTAAAAACTTATATCTCATGGTATAAATTTTTAAAATATTATGATTCAGAATCTCACAAACCATGTTCAATCTTCTAAACTATAATTGATATTGTTCTGTACTGATTTATTATATTAAATACTTATGTCTAATTGATTCTGTAAATATTATTTCTTAAGATAGTTTTATAGATATTGGGAAAAGTCTGAGAAACCTTAAGTCTATCGCCTGTTCTAGATTTTTGAAAAGTCACTGACATCGTGACCCAGACACTGTAATCCAGACATCATGACTCATACACCGTAATCTAGACACCGTGACTCTAAAACTATAAACAGTTTCATATTTAATAAAGTATGTGACACTAATTCATTTCTTCCATCTCGATGACACTGTTTAATGTGTTGATAAAGGACTAGACACTGTTACCTGAGACACCGTGATCCTGACATCGCATATGTTCTACCAGTTCCTGATCTCAATGCAAGTATGTCCCTATGACCGTCTCACTACTCAAAGGAAAGGAGAGGACACCATTTTCAAGGACATATTTTCAAGACATAATGTGACACTATTCTATATTTTCTATCACTTTTAATTTAATTAAAACATTTTTTCTAATTGTCATATTTGAGTCATTTAATAACACTGAGATAATTTATGTTCCTTTGTAAACATGTTACTTGACATTGTGAGGTATGAGGTGTATAAATATTTCTTCAAACCGGATTCAACACGTGCACCCTAAATATAAATAAAATAACGAGACTTAGAGATATAGAATGAGTGTTACATACTGAAGAATTCTGAAACTCTCATACAACCACTGTGAACTCCTGAACAAAAATAAGAACACACAAGGAATTATCAATCTATCTATACATCAAATTGAAAAACCAATTTAGTGTATTAAGGTAAGAGGAGAATATAACAGTAGATCCGTCCTTTCACCTGGAAGCTAGAATAAGACTTTTTTTTGTCAACATTCACAAGGGGACTCAAACTTCATCTCAGCTACATATGAGGAGTCCAGAGCTGCATCTCAAGACACACAACGCCTTCTAAATCCTCTGTCATACCTATTTTCACTATCATATTCATTTTATATACATTTTAGGAGTGTCTGTATATGTCTGTTAAGAACACACTATCTTATTTATCAAAATAAAGGATACAATATATACTTCCACTCATATATTCTTACATCTATTTACTCCCACAAATAAGTATGGAAGAGGTCCTTTTGTGACCTGGTAGTTTATGCCCACAAAGAACCATTTAAGAGGTTGTGTGACCTGGACATTAATGTGTATTGTTGTTTACCACGATCTAGGGTGGGGGCCAAGTTTATTAATATAAAATGCATGGTGGAAGGTTTCACCAAGTGGAGTGGGTTAAGTCTTTCCTTGAGACTGAACCACATGTTTTATCTGTTGTGTGTTACTATTAAGTGTTTCTATATTTTAATTTATATTTCAAAAAACTAAATTTAACTTTGATAGTTAGTCTTGGATAGTAGTTATATTTTTTTGTCTTATTAGAATAGTTCATAAAGTTGTATCAATATATCATATTGATACTACTATGAATTAATCGACCATTTGAGAAATATTTTGAAATTTCATACTCTTATAATCTTATTACCTTGATTAAATGGCCTATATTAATTTTAATAGGGTGAATATTTTAAGAAAAATCTTTAACAAATTTTTTTATAGTAACACAATTCACCCCCTCTTGAGTGTCCAACTCTAAAAAACACTCTTGATGTTTATGGATTGCGTAATTGATTTGATTAATTTTAATTATAGGTATTCCTCTTCAATCTTACTCACTTTAGACCCTTTATTACCTATCATTGTTTCGTGTGTTGATTTGATCAGGTGATATAATATAGGTGGTTTAATAATGTTTTCCATATAATTGAAAACAACTTTTTATGATATTTCCAAAATGGATTCTAAATTATTTTTCAATCCATGAATTGAAATGATTATATTTTTTATTTTTGAAGAGAAATGAAATTTTTGAAAAAAAAAATATATCAAATTCCATGGAAATTTTGGGTGAGTTTGATAATAAATGATTTAACATAAAATATTTTTGATAAAAAAAATTTATGTGGATAATTGAAAATAACATTAATTAAAAGTAATATGATATTGAAAGTCATAAATTTGATGAGACCATATGATTTGGATGTGAAAATGAAATGGTATGTTGAAAATTGAAAATGGGAATTTGAACTGTTAATGAAGAATTGAATTGAATTAAATTATTTTCCAATGACTGAGTTATTGATTGATTGGTTGAAGAAACATATGATCCTATTTGGTTATTGTTTTCTAGGACAAGAACTCTAGGGCTCTAACTCCCTAGAAGTGTACTAACGATGAAAACTATAACTAAAAAGTATTTAGAAATATTATCCCATATACTGTGTTGATATATTTGTTTCAAGGACCCGAGACTTAGACACGTCTTCAATCCTTGATCTATGTTTTATTGATAACAATGTGTGAGGATCCTAGAGCCTATAAATAATGTAATTTATGGTATATGAACGTGGTTTTTAGTTTTTAATTATTTATTATATGTCAGTGATTTCATGAACTAATTTATTCTTGAACTTTCAATTTTATGAAAAATTTTCATTAATTCTTATTTTTGATATTGATCCCATCCGAATGGTTAGATATAACATTTAGATTAAAATAAAAAATTTAATTTCAAAACCATTTTTATTTAAATTAATGAATGAATACATTATTTTTTATGGAATTTAATATGTGATATTTGGTGATATCTTAATGGGATATTTTTCCCACACACTACCTTTACATTCATGAATATATAGATTTTGTTATGATAGATCCTGGTAAAAGGAAAGAGACACTAAGTGGTGGTGATATTTATTGATTACTATGACTTTGGGGGATGTTTGTGACCATTGGATCTGTGATCCCCTGGTTACATGAGATATTTGGAGACTTTTTCTTGATGGATATTGTGTCACTTTTGGATGGTGTTTCGGTTGGGATCTTTTATATCTTATTTTTTAACTTTATACATGAGGACTTTTCTCTATACAAACTTTTCACTTTTTTATATTCCATTATTTAAATTTTTTTACTTATGAACAAATAATTCAATTTCACTGTGATGATTACTAGGAACTAATTACAAACATGTGCAGATCAGTAATGTCTTTTGGATTGTGTCAGTTCCTGGTCAGGTATTGGTGTACTATAAAAACTATTTTAGTTTATGAAAATTTTTATTTTTCTTATCTATACCATCTAACCTACTATGGGAATTATCACAAAAAAAGATTATAATAATCTCTGGGGTAGGGGTGAAATCACTAGATCCTGGGGATAAATTGTAAAATTCATCCAGTTCGTAATCAAATATTACCAGTTTGAATTTTATATTCTTCTGGATCTGAGTTTATTCTAAGGAGTTATGTAGAAATATATTTCATAGTTTATATACTCTATTATAAAATAATATCCAAAACATTTCACTTCATAAGAAAATGATTAGTTTAATTTCTAGTAGAATTTAGCAGATTATAAAAAATTCTCTATTGAGCCGATTGTAGAAGTTAAATGTTGTTACGCCAAATTGTTGTGGATGAAGAAAACACTCCATGATTGTAGAATGATTTTTATTCAAACTAGGTCTATTTGTGATAAAAATTGTGATATTTCAGAAACTATAAATGTGTATGTTTTTATTTTATAGTTTTATTATTTTTTCATTTAAATTCATCTTGAAAATGTTGGAAAATAAGGAAAACGAACTAACAATGGCCTAAAACATTGTAAAATTATATTTTTGTCACTTTTTTATTTTTACAAAAAACATAAACATTAATTGGACACATGAGTTTCTACAAATGATTGAAATTGTTTTTTGTTCATGAAATGATCTTTAAAGTGGGTAAACACTGAGTGAATGATTTCAGATTTCGATGAAAAATGATAAAAATAAAGAAAAAACATGGAAGCTTGATTTGTGGTGTGGCCACAGTAATCAAGTGTATAGATTTTTTCGATTTTAAAGATGTTAAAAATGCTCATTTGATGGTCATAACCAAGAAACATCCCAACAGTATTATTAAATCAAATGAAAATTTACATCATTTAGTTTTATTACATGTCCAAAGAGACTTCATGTCAATTCGACTTTTTTTCATGAAATAAAGAGAGTTTTATATTTTAAATCCAAAAAACATGCATCAATGGGAGAAAACCTTGAAAATTACCACACAATGTAGTTAAATCATATAAAAATTATTGTCATATAATTTTTGAAAAGTTTCACTAGACCGTACAAAAATCAAACATGCTTTTACACAAAAATGGAAGCAATTTTTTATTGATTCAATGTAAAAAAAACACACATCAAAGTATTAATACAGAGAAAACCCCCCGAATTTTTTTAAACTCAAATGAAAATAATCGCTGTTTAATTTTTCAACATATATAAATTGACCTTAGGATAATCTAATATGCCATGTGGTTCAAATGAAAAAAAACAAATTACTGAAATCCAAATCATTTGTGATGGGTCATTTACAATGGGGTCATATCGCAAATAACACATTGAATAAAATGGAATTCGATATACTTTTTTGCGACGACCCATCATAAAAAAAACTATTTTTGAGGAGTTCCATTTTCATTGAAAATTACATAGCTTGTTTTTTTTTAAAAATCTTTTATGATGGGCTCATCACAAAAAAACATACAAATAATAATAATATATTAATATGAATAAAAGTTAATGAAATTATTATAGCGAAAATGAAATAAAAAAATAATACAAATTAAAAAATCAAAAAATCATGAAAATGAATGTAATTAAATTTATAAAATAAAAATAGAAAAATTAAGAAATATTAAAAAAACACAATATTCACAACAATGATAAATAATAATAATAAAATTAATAAATAAGAAAATAATAAATAAAATAATAAAATAATAAAAATATCAAATAAAAAAAATAAAAGAATAAGAAAATATGAAAAAATTAAAAAACATAATATTCGTAACAATATGAAAACACACTATATAAAAATGTAAATATATGGATTAATAAAAATATTTACAAAAAATTACATTCAATTGCTTCTTAGAAAAACTATATAACTTTTTGAGGGGTAGATTCATCTACAGAAGATGGTGAATGGAAATCCATCCCTAAACCATGATTCATATATCACATGTACTTCATTTACAACTCGTGTTTCTCCTGTTATAATCAAGACATCTCCTCCTCTTGTAGTTCCTCTTATTGATAGAGCTCTTCTTACTCTCTATGCATGGTCTCTATAAAATCACCCTAATATTGCAGCTGCTTCTCATATTGTGTAATAGATGATGTTGACTCTCCATCATCTCATCTCAAGCTACACGACGACATTACAACAGTACCATAATAACTCTCATGCGTTAATCGGGAGCTGATACCAACAACTCAGCCATTCTTGAAGGCATACCGAGTCACACGCATCCATGTTGCATTATCAAATCATGTTGAACTAGAGATATGATCCTTATTCTTGACATGAATCTCAGCCTGTGTTTAAGACATCATGGCCTCATATTACACCTTCAATTTCAATTTAGAATTAAAATATTTAAAATCTTATTTTTAGTTAATTTTATAAATCATAATGAAATTATACTGACCACAATATGACACGAACAATCCCCTCTAATCACTCTAGTGAGAGGATCATTGTACAACCTACTATATTCTTCGAAATTCATAAAATTGTCTTTTTCAACTACCTATATGAGTATAAAATAAAAAGTTTAAAATGAAGGTTACATAAATTATTAAAAAAAGTACTTTCCAAATGATTTCGACGTGTACTAAATTTATGACTACCGATGTGTCACCTCCTATCTCCCCCAATTCTCTCAACCTAATGATACTCTCCAATGAAACGTACCTCTTATTAAATACGAACATAATTTATCCCAAACATGAGATGGAATGTAATATGGCTGATGGGCGTAGCAAGACTGATCAAAATTTATAACTCATGATTTTCATATTGTTTTCCACCTTTGATTGTGAAACAATTGATTGAAATGGTCACACCTACAGCCCTCTCATTCCTCCTAGATTGATTCTTTCTTGTTATCATTGACGATATACCATAAACCCTTCAAATTATTATTAATATAATGTTTTTAAATAAAGAAATTTCAAAATAACAATTATTTATTTATGTTCCATCTAATGATCGAACAAGTGGTGGTAAACATTAATGAGAATCTTATCCTATATAATCCTTTCTCATGAAAAATAATTCTGCAATATAGAACATCCCTTTCAAACATCTATATGAAAAAAAGTTTTGAAAAAATAGAAAAAAAATGATAAAACATTTTAGTATATTAATAAATTAATGAAAATTAATGAAAACTAACTAAAATAAATAACAGTACAAACCTCCTTATGCATGGATCAAATTCAAGAAATGGACATCACACGTGGATAGGATAAGAAATCATCAATATCCCAATACCATTACCCCTCTGATCTATCTCTAATCCACCAGAAATCTGAGGGTCAAATGATGCAACCCCATGCTCGTCACTTGGTATATCAGCCTCCTCAAACTCAAAAAATAGATCATATTCTATTTTAAAATGAAATTATTTTTTTCGGAATATAGTTTAAAACAACTATTATATATAAATATATATTATATATTATTATATTTATTATTTAACTATGTCAATATTTATATCCATCCTTGTATTTGTATATGAAGTTGTCAATGTCTTCATATTCCTCCAGAGTATCATCAAATCAAATAGGAGTATCAGTTTCATCACCTCTTTCCAATTCAACTTCATTTGTTACATTAATAATATCATTGTCACCTTTTAACCATATTTGTGGGGTTTCATAATATATATTCATTCCTCTTCATTGAAATTATAGATTTGGAGTAGTCTCTGGAAAAAATTCAATTCCTTTCACTTCAGCAAAACCACATTCACATTAAATAAACTGATTTTATTGATATTTTATTTTTATTACGCTCCACCAATCACTTAAATCTCTTGATGTAGCATAATAATGTTCATAATAAATATTATGTTCCTGAGGAGGCAAAAAAAATGGTTCAGTTACTACACCAAGTATTTTATACTTAATATCAACAATTCCAAGGAATGGATGAACACACAATCCTCTCTTAGTATCCAACAAATGATATGTAAACATCTTTATATAATTCTATCCCAAATAAAATTGTTCAATTATTAATTTTATAATACATTAAAGTAAACATCACTTTCTATATGATTATATCCTCTCATGAAAACACCACTATTCAATTTTTTTATTCACCATATACACATGTAAGAAATTGAAAACCAGTCACCCCATATGCATTATAAGATTTTTCCATTTTGGATAGTGGATTAATCAATACACACAATCTATTATCAATTTTATCAGCATGATGAGATACCTAAAAATTTGAAAAACAATTATCAATATAACAAGTAATAAATTGATTTTATATGTTAAAACATAACCAATTTATTTTACCATTTTTTGAAACCAGTAGAAAAAAATATGTTGTTGATGTTGTTCAAGAGAAGCTGTCAAAATTTATGGAAATTAATTTTATATGATTATCATATAATTTAAAAATAAAATAATATTAATCTATTAGAAATGAAATATTGAATATGTGATAAGAGAACTCAGTGATCAAATAGTGTCATTTCTTTATAGAATAGTACAACATATGTATGAGGCATGTGATGTTTATCATCTAAAATCCATCATTCATAAACCCCACCAATGTCATGTTCAAGCTGATTGAAAGTAGATAATTTATTATTCATTTCATTTTCAACATTCCCCTCATTAAGGATTATGATGTTATGTTTTGAGGGGTATTCAAAAAGAAAAAAAATAAGAATAGAAAGATGATTTTTTCTCATAAAAATAAGATTCTTCCATTGATCCTTCAACCAATGATTTGTTATATACCTTTTTCTTCAATTTATGGAGGTATCTCTCAAATGGGTACATCCATAATAACTATACCAGACCATCACATTTTTCTTCATGCGGAATATGTAATATAAATGTTACATTAAATTAAATTATGTTGATGAGAATATTGTTTCCAGTTTACATAAAATTAATGAAAATATTCTTGTAGTTTACTTAGTGAATTGTACTCTTTTTAAACTCCTTAAATGTCTTAGAAAAAATAAAATATTTTTATTCATGTATCCCAAATCATAAAATTCAATAGAACTCTAAATCCAATCGGTATAAGTCTTTCCATTATAACATGAATTTCATGAAATTTTAATCTGTTAATATGATTTTTTTTAAAAAATCTATCCAAACTAGAAACATAAAAATCTAGAAGCCTTGAATCTACAATCCAATTAATAAAAATAAATGACTTTCTTTGAAAATTGTATAAGCCTATTTTGAATACATTAACTTCATTGATCTGTCATTTTTAAATAGTTCAAGTTCTGGTCGCTTTCAAATTTGGGCATGATCTAATTATGCCTTTAAATGATCTTTGGTCTTACCAGGTGTGTTCAAAACTAGATAAAATATATTATAAAAATAGTTCTTCTGAATATACATGAAATGTAATATGTGACAGACCAACAAATTAGACCAATATAGAAAATCCCAAAAAAATCCATTTAATCAATTTTTTTTTCTTTCCCAAATCAATTTTTTTGTTTATATTCTGTCTTAATGTAATGGGAGGTAATGAAGAGATAATGGATTTTAACTCAATAACTGATATCATAGTTATAGGTTTATCTCTTAATTTTACCTTTTCTGAAATGATAAATGTTCCTCCAAAAAGGATGATTGTTAGGAATAAATCATTTGTGGAAATCAAAGAGAAATGGTTTTCATTAATTGATGAGAATTAAATATTTGTTGCCTCTCATATAGTACAACCATGATTTTGGACCATGTGTACTCTATCCAGATAACATTTTATATGTTGGGAAGTCACTAATTCTCCACATCAATGTATCATTCATTAGGATTTTTTTTCAATAACATAATATGTAGCAAAACCATTAATCAAAAATAAATTTAACTCATCAATAAATTGTTTCAAATAAACATAAATATACTTTTTAGGATGCCCTAAAATTAATATGGTCAAAAAGATATGTGGATCATTCATCAATATCCAGGGAGGTAAATTCTACATAGTTATAAAGATGGGCCAACAAGAATATTGACTACCGTAAGAACCAAATGGACAAAAACCGTCATTAAAAAGACCCAATCACATGTTTCTATCTTCTAATGAAAAAGATTGATGTACTGGGTAAACAGCTTCAATGAATCACCAAAAGTAGGATGGTTTAAGCCATTACCATTTTAAATATTTATTTTGTGCAATGACATCAGTAACGTTGTGTTTTGAGACATAAATAAACGCTGCAATCGAGGTGTAAGTCGTAAATACCACAATTTGTTTTACTATAATCAATCCAAACATACCTAGTTGATCCTCTTTGTGCCTAATTTATACACATGTATGACAACTAACTAATGACTAATTTTTGATCTTAATATAAGATTAAATCATTTCAACATGAATGAATCTTTTTATGACCATGTAGAAAATTATGAACAAGACTCTATATCTTAGAGAAATTTGTTGGCAACACATTTACTTTAGGTAAGATTGTTGTAACCAAAGAGAATATATGATCAAAATATCCATTATACATTTCATTAACTGATTTAATATCCATAATTATTGAAACCACTTTAAACTTTCTTATCTTGCAACCATGATATAAGGCCTTCTTTGTAGACTTCAACAACTCATAAAATTGGGATGGTTACAACTCATCAGATAAATTAATATCATCCTAATTTTCAATTTATTAAAAATACGGACCATTCATAACATGTACTAATTTTGAAAAGGTGTGGGATCTGAAAAAAAATTATTACTATCTTCTCCAAAAATGTGTTCGCCATGTTGATACCAAAGAATATAATATTTTCAAAAACCAAATCACAATAGATGACACCCAAAATTTTCAAATTTTCTCAACATCCTTAGATTACATTTCATTCATGGACACTTAATTTTACCTTCCAAAAAAAATTCTATTCTTAATGATGAAAATGATTATAAAGCTTTAACACCCTCAATATATACAGGATTTATACCAAAACGTTTTGAATTCCTATGATGATTTATCCAATCCCGATCATGTAATAAATTTTTTTTTGACTTCCTTGCTCCATATTACTTAGAAAAATATAAATAAATAAACTTTTATGATTAATTTGATTTAATAAAATGAAGAACCAAAAACTACTAAAAAAAAGAAATCACAATTTACATGGAGTTATTTTCAATTTTATCTATTTTCGCTAATTTTTACTAATAAAAATAATTTTTTATTAATTTTGAGTAATTTTGAAACAATATTACTAATTTTTACTAATTGTTACAATTTATTACTAATTATTACAATTTATTAATAATTTTTACAATTTATTACTAATTATTACAATCTATAACTAATTATTACATTTTTTACTAATTAGTAGAAATTATTACTCATTATTAGTAATTGTTACACCACAACCTATGATATTATATTATTTTATTCTTTTCCTGGCTTTGGATCTCTTTGGTTGAGGATCTGTTTGACCCTTGGTTTAAATTTTTTAATTTTAGTAGTATCGAGTGAGTTTTTTCCTGTTCACGATTTGAGCATGGTCAGGGTAATATGTGTAGCCCTTCCCAAGTGAGCGTGAAACATGTATTGGGTGTCTATTAGTAAGACAAAATGGTTTCACATGATTTGGGAAAATTTTCCGAAACCGGGTGGTTTAATTCAATAATCGTAAATTTTCATGCAATAGGGTCAGTGTATGGTTTGGAAATTGTGTGTCCAGGACATGTGGGTCCCTTATCACCAGTATTGTACACACAGTTTATGCATGGTCTGGAATACCATTTAACCAAAACCATGTGGCCATCATTTTCTAAAAAATAAAATAAAATTAAATGGATAAAAAATATATAAATAAAATAAAATTTAAGAAAGAGTTTTAATAATAATAAGAATTATTTTTATTATTATTATGTTTGGGATTTAATTTATTTCAATTTTTAATTATTTTTATTTCTTTTTTATTTCTTATTTATTTATTTTTCATCTCTTCTCCTACCCTCTCTCTAGTTGGACCCAACACCCAACCTCTCCCAGCAGGGCGCCTCCCCCGCCATTCGGCACCCCCATCATTCAGAAATTCCACCGGATCTCAACAGGTTTCTCAACCATCACCCCAAGGTAGGACCTCTACCCCCCTTACCTTCCTTACGTTAAACATTTTCCCCCTCCCCATATCCCATTCATGCTCGACCAAACCCTAGGTTTTTCAGTGAGCTTATTTTTGGTGCTTCTCTCTTTATTAGGGTTTGTGATGGGTCTTTCGGGCCTCCTTCATGCGTGTTTTAGTGACTGTCGTGCAAGGTGATGCATTTTAGACTATTTAAGTCCACACACCACTATTTTGGTAAGGGTTTTCAATTATTTATCTCATGTTTAATTTTAACATAGGGGTTTAGTGAATTTTGAGTTGTTGTTAATGTTTATAGAGTGTGTTGGATCTCACGGCAGTGGCTTCGGGATGCGGGTGTCAAGAGGGCCTAAATGTACATGCATAATGTAAGGAATATATATAAATATTCCCTATTTTTACATATTCCTCAATGGAGGGGGGAACATATGATATGTAGCTAGGGGTCACTAATGGAAATTTGGAATATACCAACAGTTTAAAACTGTTGGTAAAGGTTGTATAACCGTTGGTAAAACTTATACCAATGGTTTAGCCATTAGTTGGAAAGAAAGCTGTAGGGATAAGCTTATACATACGTGTTACGAAATAATAGTTGTGATAAGGCACCAGAAATTATATTATACTTCCCAACGGTTTAGAAACCGTTGCAATATATCTTTACCAACGGTTTATAAAAACCATTTCTAATGATTGAGAATAACATTATTTACCAATGGTTTCAAAAAAAAAATTTAAATATTGAACTAACAGTCATTTACCAATGGTTTCTGAAAACTGTTGGTATAGGTTGATAATAAAAGACATTTACGAATAGTTTCAAACCTTTGGTAAAGAGTGGGTTTTTCAATTATATACCAATTGTTTTGGGAACCGCTGGTATAGATCCTACAATTCCCCCTTTCCAGAAGTAAGAAGCTTCCCTATGTGCATTTACCAGCAGAATAACATAGAATTCAGAACACCGAATACATATCATTCATTATCACTTCTCTATAAATGAACTTCAGTTTTATAATGACCTCCCAAATTCAAAACCATAAAATATCATACTATGTATTATGCTTGAATTTTATAATCTGCATGTTGAGTTTACTATAAAATATATCATTATGATAGATCTGTTATAAAAACCATAATTTGAGTTATTTAAAAATGGTATCACAAGATGATTTTATTAATATACATACTCTATGACTTGGTTAATTCTCTATTATTTCCTATTTTATCCCTTATAGACATAAAGTATATTAACCAAAGTCTCTTAGGTAAGTTGTCAGCGAAACTATAATTCTCTCAAAAGGTGATGTAGGATGTACTTTTGATTAAAGTAGGGATAAGATAGTATCTTTTAGATAAGATAAAAGAAATGAGAAGATCCCAAGAAATCATTTGTATTTATTATCAATAAAGAGGAAAAAGATAAAAACATATTGGTATAAGATTTGTTTGTTGGTTTTTGTATTACTAATAAAAAGGGGGAAATTGGTGTTATTATTGATTGAATTGTAATTTTTATCATTGATTTTTGAATGATATAGTGTTGAGGAGTGAAATAAACTATTTATGTCAACGCGGTGTGGGATATCCAGGTGTTGGGGGTGATGTCCAATGGGGTAGGGGATGTCCAGGGGGTGGGGTGTCCAGGGGGTGGGTGCTATCCATGTGTTTGGGTGGGTGTCCAAGGGGCTCGGGTTGTCTAGGGGGGATTGTCCAGGGGGTGGGCTATCTAGGGTGTTGGGGGGTTTTCCAAGGCGGTAGGGGGTGTCCAGTGGGTTGGGGAGGTCTAGGGGGTTAGGTGTAGTCCAAGGGGGTAGGGTTGTCTAGGGGTTGGGGTGGTGTCTAGGGGTGAGGGTGTCCATGGGTGGGGGTGTCCATGTGGTGGGGTGGTTTACAGGGGTGGGGTATGTCAAGGGGGTGGGGTGTCCATGTGTGTAGGGGTGTCTAGGGGGTGGGTGGGTTGTCCAGGGTGGTGGCAGGGTTGTCTATGGTGTTAGGGGGTGTCCAGGGGGGTGGGTGGGTTTTCTGCAAGGGTGGGGGAAATCTAGGGGGTATGGGATGTCTAGGGGTGGGCGGGCATTCAATGGGGTGGGGGATCTCCAGGGGTAGGGGTATTCACGGGGGTGGCAGGGCTATCCAGGGGGTGGGCGAGCTGTCCACGGGGGTAGAGGGGTTGTCGAGGGGGGTAGGGGGTGTCCAGTGGGGGTGAGAGGGCTGTCCACGGGGGTTGGGGGTGTCCAAGGGGGTGTAGGTGTCCATGGGGGTGGGGGAATTCCAGGGGTTTTGGGGGTTGTCCAAAGGGGTCGAGGGTGTCTAGGGGGTTGGGTTGTCCGAGGGGATGGGGGGTCTTCGGGGGTGGTGGGGGTGTCCAGGGGGTGGGTGGGCTATCCTCAGGGGAGGCTGGACTGTCCAGGGCGGTATGGGGTGTACAAGTGGTGGGCTTGCTATCGATGGGGGTGGTGGGGTTATCCAGGGGGTTTGGGGTGTCCAGGGGGTGGGAGAGCTGTCCACAGGGGTGGAGGGGATCTCTAGGCAGTGCGGCGTGTCCATGGGGGTGGTTGGGATGTCCACAGGGGTGGAGGGGCATTCCAAGGGGTACGGGGTGTCCATGGGGTTGGGGAGCTATCCATGGGGGTGGTGGGGCTATGCGAGGGGTAGGGGGTGTCCAGGGGGTGTGGGCGGGTTGTCCACGGGGGTGGAGGGGCTGTCAAAAGGGTAAAGGGTTTCCAGGGGGTGGGTGAGCTGTCTATGGGGGTGGGTTTGTCCATGGGGTAGGGGTGTCCAGGGGTGTGGGCGAGCTATCCAAGAGGGTGGGGGCTTTCCAGGGGTAAGAGGTTTCCAGGGGTGGGTGTGCTTACCACATGGGTTGGGGGTGTTCATGGGGATGGGGGCTATCGAGGGGGTTGGGGGAATTCAAAGGGGTTTGGGGTGTCCATGGGTTGGGGGTGTACGGGGGGATGGGGTGTCCGGGGTGTGGTGGGGGTGTCCATGGGAGTGGGTGGGCTGTCCACGGGGGTTGGCGGCTATACATGGGGGTATAGGGTGTCCAGGGGGGTTAGTGGGCTTTCCATGGGGGTGGGGCTGTCCAAGGGGGTAGTGGGTGTCCAGTGGGTGGGCGGGCTTTCCATGGGGGTGGGGGGATATCCAAGGGGTAGGGGTGGCCACGGGGTTGGCGTGGTTTTCCAGGGGGTAGGGGGTGTTCAGGGGGTGGGCGGGCTGTCTACGGGGGTGGGGGTCTGTCTAGGGGGTGGGAAGATGTCCATGGGGGTGGAGGGGATTTCCAAGGGTAGGGGTGTCCAGAGAGTGGGCGGGAAAACCTCAAGGGTTGGGGGTGTCCATGGGGTTGGGGTATGTCCAGGGGTGGGGGATATCTAGGGGTTAGGGGGCTGTCCAGTGTGGTCAGGGTGTCCAGGGGGGTCGGGGTGTTTAGTGGGATGGTGGGGGAGGGGTCTCTGGGGGTGTGGGTGTCCAGGGTGTAGCCGGGATGTCCACGGGGGTGGTGGGGCTATCCAGGGGGTAAGAGGTTTCCAGTGGGTGGGAGGTATGTCCATAGGTGAGGCAGGGCTCTCTCGGTGGGGTACGGGGGATGTCCAGTGGTGGGCGGGTGTCCACGAGGGTGGAAGGGCTGTCCGGAGGGTACGGGGTGTCAAGAGAGATGGGTGGGCTGTCCACGGCAGTGGTGGGGCTCTCCAGAGGGTGCAAGGTGTCAAGGGGATGGGTGGTCTGTCCATCGGGGTGGCGGGGCTATCTAGGGGGTACAGGGTGTCCAGGGGGTGGGCAAGCTGTCCATGGGGGTGGCGAGACAGTACAAGGGGTAGGGGTGTCTAGGGGGTGGACGAGCTGTCCACGAGGGTGGTGGGGCTACCCAGGCATGTAGGGGTGTCCAGGGGTGGGAGGGCTGTCCACGGGGGTGGGGGACTGTCCATGGGGTAAGGGGTGTACAGGGGGTGGGGGTTGTCCAAGGAGGTCAGGTTTGTCCAGGCGGTGGGTGGGCAGTCCATGGGGGTTGGGGGTCTATGGGGTGAAGGTGTCTAGGGGAGTGGGGGGGGGGTTGTCCAGCGGGTTGGGGGCTTTCCAACGGGGATGGGTTTGTCTAGGGGGTGGTGGTTTTTGGGGGTATGGGGGTGTCCGTGGGGTGGGGGGTGTTCAGAGGGGGTGGGTGGGCTGTCTAGGGGTATGGGGTTTCCGGGGGGTGGGTGGGATGTCCACGATGGTACGGGGTGTCCAGGGGGTGGGCGGGCTGTCTAGGGGGTACGTGGTGTCCAGGGGGGGTGTCAGGGATGGGGGTGTCCAGGGGATGGGTGAATTAGTCATAGAAAATCATCAATTCAATTTTTATTATTTATAGATAAAAAAATAATTATAATTTGACGTACCTAATCACACATATATTCAAGAAAAACTAATCAATAAACATCAAAGGTCATTAATATCATTCAAAAATTTAACGGATCAATTTATAATGCATCACCATAACACTCATCACCATCATCATCAGCCTCACCTTCATCCTCATCATCGTCCCCATCATTGTCCCCTCCCTCCACAATGCCTTCCTCCTCACCCTCGTACTCCACCTCGGCCTCCTCCTCGCCATCGACTCAACCGCCACTAGAACAGCCACATGGTGCACTATATATTGAACTCATAGATGACATATATTCATCATAAGCTGTATTGGCCTCTGGTTGATGTTTTGGACATAAAACTTCCATCACTTTCATAAATTCAGTGTTTTCCCTACCATAATGATATGTCATCTCTGTGGCCCTTTTCTCAGCTGGTTCTGCATGTTCCTTAACCTGATGGAACTCGGTGGAACTAAAAATTGTACCAGAGGATGTCCAATACCTTGTAGGAACTATACTCTTCCCTAGTCGGCAACATACTCTACCCGGGTGCTCATATCCCAACACCTGATTAAGTGATCATTTGGCCCAAATTTGCCAGGTTCCTGGGCATCAAGGGACTCTAATGCATATTCTTACAAATATTAATATATTATTGAGTTACAAAATAGATATTAAAATTTTAAAACGATAAATTAAAACATAAAATCTGCTGGTTAGTCGGTCCATTGACCACACCTTCATCTTTTTTCCTTTTAATCGAGCAAAACAGTTTTTCACGAGGCACACGTCCTTCTATATTCAATTTTTGCCTCTAAAACGTCATTGAATGTAGGAAACCAAAATAAAAAATTGGATAAAAATAATTAATTTCATAACTAAAATTATATAACAACTTTATCAATCGAATAAATTATGGAGGAAGAAATAGAAAGTGCAAGTCCTAACGAAAAATTAAAAACTGTCATACCTGCTTCCTCTCATGATCTAGCATTGCAGTACGTCCCAATGTGTGGAGGTAGTTTTTTTGCATCGATGTTTTTTTATTTCATATGGATGATTCCTAAATATAATTAATTAATTATTATTAATGAAAAAATGGAAATTTTCATTTAAATACCAAAAATGCGATTAATACATTAAACTAGATAGTCTTCGAATGATTAATCATCTTTCGATACTATTACAATGGAAAATAATCTGAGACATGGACTACCTCTATCTCTATGAAAACTCTAGTACACTATCCAATATACAACTCATGTTTATAGTCTCTCCAAGTCTCACTTAAATCCTTTAGACATGCTGGCCATGAACCCTCACCATTGGAGGAATTAAACGAAAGATGACTCCAAAATATTAATTCATATAAATAAAATAATATTATATTTTATTAAATACAACATAATTTTGTACCCATATCTATTCCCAAGCATTATACATGACTTCATATTGATGTGGTCTCCATGAGAGAAGGCTAACATGAATGATGTCAGAGTATTTGGAAAGCATCGACAAAAAACTCCAACATTGGTGCCCTGTTTTTTCAATCATTTGACTATTTTCAATTTAGTCCACCATCAATTGTGTGCAGCGGTTCCACACTGCACGCATTCCTTTACGCACCCTCCCCCACATCCTATAATAAGATGAATCTGTAATGAAATAAAAATATATATTTTATCAATAAATGTTATAATCAAAATAAATAATGGTGTAAAAATTTTCTACGGTTGTATAAGACACATGCAGTAGTCTGATCAATGGGTGCCGCTGGATCTGCCGAAACAGAATGAACACCCAGTACAGGTTGAGTGGGTCCCAATGTATGCTCTGTAGGGACAGACTCTGGTGGAGCAGGAGCCGAAGAAGACGGAATATTAAATCCTGGAGGGAAGGAAGCAGTAGTACATGAAGATGATAGGGATGGGTGGTCAAATGTTGGATGGGGAGTTGGAAGCATCATCGAATATGGTAAACATGGGTGAGGAGGCACAAATGTAAAGGGTGGTGAAAACATGGAAGGAATAAATATCTCATGTGTCCCTAACGACACACCGGGATCATAATTTGGGATGGATGATATGTCAGTGGGAGGGGCAGGGTCTAATCAGGATGCTTACCAGATTGTATAGCACTCGTACCCCCTTGTATGAGCACCCTGAGAATTCGGACCACTACTATGCTGTAATCAAATAACATTGGGCTAATAGTTATATCTTGAAAAAAAATTAAAACAAAATTAATCACATGACATTATATATTATTTAAATATATATATTTTAAATACAATACACAATATAGGAACTAGTGGTGGAATTCCCATCTCAGTCATGTGACGATTGTTGTCCACCATCTGATTATGTCTCCTCTCTTCAATTAGTTTCATTTCAAGAATTTGAAAACAAATATGGAATTAATTAGAAAAGGATAACTAATGTGTATCCCATAAAACAAAATAAATTATAGGGAATAGGGGGATTCATGGATAATTTAACAATCCATTTTTTTCGATGAGCTTGAAAAGATATATAAGGAAATTAATAAATCATAAAATATGTAATAAAGAAATTTAATTTTTAGTAGGATGGTTATTTACTAAGTGTAATCAGTATACTAAAATCGTGGAACATTTATTCTACCAGAATCATAAGGGGTAAAGTAGTTGTCAAAATTAATGAAAAATTTAATTTATTTATAATAGGTAGATGATGCAGGTTTCTATACATGTTTTGTAGAATAATACAAACCATCATGTTCATTACCTGGTAAAATTTTAAAGGTAGGTCTTAGAGTTATACTAATTTAATACATGGTCAATAAAGCATTGAAATGATCACTATGTTTGAAATTTCAGTTTTGTGGGTTTGAATACAGTTCAATTACAAATTAGAAAATGATATTCAAAGAAAATTGCTACCAATAAACATTGAAAATTCACATAATGGTCAAGTCAGATACAACATATTTGTAATCAATCCTAAATCAATTTGAATATTACCGTCCTTAAAAACCCAATTCGAGGTAAACCAAAACAAATAAGAATATTAATGGATGATTTTATTTATTTACCACAACAGCTTCAGGTTCACTGTCAACTCGGAAAATTGAGCTATTGGAGTCATCAAAAGTAATAAATGGATTTTTTTCCAATGGCAGTAGAGATGGTTTAAATTCCATAATCACCAGCATCAAAAATATGTCATGGAATTACGTCAATAATGACACCAAATTCAGGTCAAAGATGGCCTTTTACATAAAAAAACTTGTTTCTCCATTAATGCCAATACATATGGTTCATCGGTAGCTAGAGTTTGAGTCATATCAATTACTCAGAATCCAAAATGCACAATATAATTTCCATGCCTCTTCATCGATGAAAACCACTGGATTTTTTTCATTGTGACTCGTCCATTGGAATAATAATCCAATATTATTATTTTTTCAACGACTCCATAATAACCTACATTTTTAAATTGTAGTCTACTATCTTATGCACTAGCATAATAGTATTTTTTGGCAGTTACCATATCACCATCATATTGGGTTATCATGTTCTTTTCTCATTCAGTGATAATAAATATGTACCCATTGATAACAATTGATTTACAGTCACAAACCATGATATTTCGACCAAAATCCAAAGCACTTATTTCCTTAGAGACAAAGTCAGTAGGAAAACTCAATACCTGAAATATAAATGAAAAATAAAATTAATTAAATATTTTTTTAATTATTTTTAATATTAATATTATTACCATCATGTTTAACCAATCAGAAAACTCTTTGCTGTGCAATATCTCCCTCCTTATCAAAGATAAAGAATGATGTTTTCTATTTATCATCACATTATGTTCCCTATAGATAAAAATAGAAATATTTTAAAAAATTTATATATATATATATATATATAAGATATACATATTCAGTTTACTTACAAGATGTAGTCATCGAACAAATCACAGTTGAAAAACGTGTGCGATGTGCCATCTCCCACTCTTCAAGGCTTAACGTCATTAAGGTATATGATCCAGGAATTCCTTCTATTTGAGAAAGTTATTGAAAACTAGTTTCAATTTTCTCATACTATTCTTATTTATTTCTCATTGGTCTATTCATTCTTTTAGTAAGACCATATAAATACATTGGGAAGAAATCCATATATTCTTGATCCATATAAAATTTCACAATAGAACATTCGGGATGATTCTGGTTATGGACATGTGACTTTAATGTGTAGATGTTTATTTTAGTTGGATACATCCATCTAAAAGAAATATGATCTCTAAAAAGTATTTCAGTTTGAATATGGATAGTCAGATGCAACATGCATGTAAAAAATGATGGAGGAAATATTTTCTCTAACTCACACAAAATTAATGGGGCATCTGTCAATACTTTTTACAAGAAAGACTTGGTTAACTTCTTAGAAAAAATATCTATAAACAATTGGAACAATAGAATAATAGATACCCTTACATTATAGGAAAAAATATGACTAATTTCTATTTGAATCAACTCATGTAGAAGGTTGTTATAATCATGAGTCTTTAATGATTTTATCTTGCAATATCTTTTCTTTACCCGTTTAGATATGTTTCTTGAATAGCCATCATGATCTTTAATAGTCTCTTATAATTACATAAATTTCTTCTTTCTATATTTTTCATCACATATGAAGCTCATGGAACATTCCATTTATTTTCACTAATACACACATGATACAAAGCTGGTCTGATTCCCTAATCCACCAAGTCACACCAAGATCATAAATCATATTTTTTCATTTACCATACCATTTAGAACAATAAAAATAAACATTTAACATATATATTTTTTTTATTGTGCATTATGTCTAAGAAATTACATTACAAATTGGTTTACCAATAAGGAAAATCATAGAAGATACTTCTCATCTTCCAATTGTAATAGGTTTCAGTGGAAACATTCTTTCTCTTTCCAGATTTCATTTGACCCTTCCCAAATAAAAAAATGAAATCTTTCAATTCATTAATCACATCAGTTTCATAAATACGCTGAGGTGGATCATCGGTCTCCATGGTATTGTAAAAGCAGTGATGATAATTTCAATATTGATGGTCCATTGGAAAGAATTATCGATGTCCCATAAAACTAAAACTACAATGATGTTTCAGTCTTCTAGATTTTGTATTCTTCATAAAAAAATACATGATAGTTTTCCCTCTGTACATCATGTAGACATCATTTCATAAGCAGGAAAATCGTTGATCGTCTACATAATCAAAACACACATATGAAATATGTCTTTCAAACATGCATCGTATGTGTGCAAACCCACATCCCAAAGAAGTTTCAAATATTTTATTAAAGGTTTGATGTATACATCTATATCATTTTTGGGATCATAAGGGCCAGATATGAGTATACTTGTGAATGTGAATGGTTTCTACATGAAAAACCATGGGGGAAGGTTATAAATGTGTATAAAAACCAGCCATGTGATGTGTGATGTAAGAATTTTCCCAAAAGGATTAAAAATGTCACATGAAAGACCCAACCTCGCATTACTCATGTCAGCAGAAAAATTTTGATATCGAGAATCAAATCAATGACATGCAAAGTCATCTGCATGGTGAACAAACTCATCAGTAGTCTTCTTTCTCTTGGTATCATTCCATCAATTTTTTATTGATATTTAATCAGACATAAAAATATTCTGGAGTCTAGGAATCAATGTAAAGTGCCAAATTACTTTTTGTGGAACATGAGATTTTGTTCAATCATATTTTGTCTTCTAGAAGGATGTGATACATTTTATATAGTCATTTCATTCTGCAATTTCCTCCCACAATAAACTGCAATCTTTCAGACAACCATGGATTTTGTTTCTTGAAAATACAAATTCCTCAACTAACATCCATGTCATATAGTGTTTTGAGGGAATTTCTGCATCATTTGGAAGTAAGTTCTTTAATAATGTAATAATGTAATCAATGGTAGTATTAGAAATCCCATAAATAGTTTCCCAATGAAACAATCAGATAAAAAGTCCATATTTTTCATTTTACCACATTGTCGATATTATGGAGTTGGGGAAGCATCATTCTATTTTTTCACCCTGAAAACATCATAATTTTCAATAGACACATCATGTTTTCTCATATTGAAATCTTCTTGAGTTGGAATCCTTTGTTTTTCATGATGAAGAATAAACAGAAACTGGTCATATAAAAAATTCTACAATCCAGTCCTCTCATTTGGATCATCAGTAATTTTAGATTTCATTTCTCTCCTTTGTGGAAAAACAAATAGTAGTTTACTGGAAAACCATATTTGGTTTTGTGGTATTTGAATTCATTATGCCTTAACCAAGGTCTTCCAACACAATTTTAACTGGGGCAGTGTATGTGACAAATAGTTGTAGCATTGTGAAATGAAAAATCTAAAAATCTCTCCAAATTGTTTTGAAAATCTCTTGAGATCCGATCAATTTCATAAATCCAACTTATATCAATTATGTAAAATAATTATAAGTAATTTCGTCAGAAGAAATTAAATAAGATTGAAGTTTCATAGAAATAATATTCAAGTAAATGAGAATTTTTCAAATTATATGAAACAATAACTGACAGACTACTCTATTTGAGAATCATAATATAAAAGACAAAAATATATTATATTTATAAAAAATACCATTGAAGAACTATGCATGATTTTACAAGATCATGTACACTTGTGGAGAAGAATTATTCAGGAGTTGAGTAAAATTTAGATCGAGGAAAGTATATATTTTAGTAGATTATTTGAGTGATCACATACACTGCCCAAGGTGGTGGAGGTGTCCAGGGGATGGGGGGTTATCCCATGGGGTGTGGGCTATTCATGGGGGTCGGGGGGCTATCCACGGGGGGCGGGAGTGTGTGGGGGTGGGGGTGTGTGGGGGTGGGGGGGAAGGTGTCCTGGGGGGCTATCCATGGGGGGGTTGTCCAGGGGGTAGGGGTATCCAGGGGGTAGAGGGATTTCCAGGGGTAGGTGGTGTCCATGGGGTGGGTGGGCTGTCCACGGGGTTGGGGGTGTCTCCGAGGGTGGGGGGTAGTCCAGGGGGTTGGGGGTTGTCCAAGGGGGTCAGGGGTGTCCGGGGAGTGGGGGTGTCTGGGGGATGGGGGTGGGGGTGTCCGGGGGGGGGGGGGGGTTTCAGGGGGTGGGCGGGCTATCCATGGGGGTGGGGGCTGTCCAGGGTGTACAGGGTGTCCAGTTGGTGGGAGGGTTGTCCACGGTGGTGGCGAGGTTATCTATGGGGGTGTGGGTTGTCCATGGGGTGGGTGGATGGAGGGATTTTCATGGGGGTTGTGGGTGTCTAGGGTGGTGGGTGGGTTATCCAGGGGGTGGGGTGTCAAGGGGCAGGGGCCTTTCCAGGGGTTGGGGTTATCCAGGGGTGGGGGTGTCCGAGGGGGTGGGGTTAGGGGGGTGGGGGTGTCCAGGGGGTAGGGGCTATCCATGGGGGGTGGGGGATGTCCAGGGGGGTTGGGGGATGTCAAAGGGTGTAGGGGGTCAAGAGTGTGGGGGTCTCCAGGGGGTGGGGGTTTCCAGGGTGGGGGCTATCCAGGGGTTGGGGGATGTCCAGGGGTTGGGGTTGTCCAGGGGGTTGGGGGTGCTGTCCACAGGGGTAGGGGGTGTCCAGTGGGTGGGTGGGGTGTCTAGGTGTTGGGGTGCTGTTCAGGGGGTGTGGGTTGTCCATGGGGTTGAGGGGTGGTCTGTCCACGAGGGTGGGTGGTGTCAAGGGGGTGGGGGTGTCCGGGGCTTGGGGGGATGTCTAGGGGTTGGGATGGCTTTCCAAGGGGGTAGGGGGTGTCCATGGGGGTGGGGGTTATCCGTGGTTGGGGGTGTCCAATGGGTGAGGGTTGTCATGGGGGTTGGGGGTTGTCCAGGGGGTAGGGTTTTCCACGGGGTTGGGGATGTTTTCCAAGTGGGTTAGGGTGTACAGGGGGTGGGGGTGTCTAGGTAACATTGATAATCAAGAAGTGCAATTTCATAACCCTATTAACCTATAATTACCATGGGATATGGGTTTATGACTCCCATTTCTAACACAAACCTATCACCATATAATTATCCATAAATACTAAGAAAAATAAAACACTCTATTATTGATTCCTAATGCCCAGAGTAAAATTAAAACAATAGAATCCCAGTAAGTTCACAAAAACACCTCAAGTGAACCACCACAGACTTCAAATACTATCAACTAGTAGTGACTAATTTTGTGGACATGGCCATACTATTTTGTTTCAGGAGATATATATCAGAGAGTAAATAATTTATAGGCATGAGTAGAATTGGTGAGTTCTATGATGGATATACTTTTTTATTATGGGTTCCTTCCTAGGATATAAAATCATCTAAATACTTTAATAATGATTTATAAATTACTATAAAAATTGTGACATGAATTCCTAACACTCAATTTGAATTTCAAAAAATATTACAAGTGAATGACTGAACCTCTTGATGGAGTAGGAATAAATGATCATGTAATAGAGTAAATTTGGGTTCTATCACTATTCACATATGAAAATGCCCCAAAACCCACTCTAGTGGTTCAAGTGGAAGCTCCACTTCATTGAATGACTTATAGTGTGGTTATCATCATCTTAATAATAAAGTGTTATATTTCAAATACAACATTTAGGGGTACATTCATAATGAATGAGTATCTTATCATTCCACTTGGGATAAACAATTCTATAATTTTATTTATGTATAACCAAATAAATCGTGTCAATAGACCATAAATATATAATAACCAAGGATAAAATAACTAAAGATCATATTGACATCATCAATAACAATAAAAATTATTCTATACTAATAAATCACAAAATAACCGCAACCGAAAATGATATATTTATTGTGTTCATAAGGGGATCATTATACAGAGTACATTTCAACGAAATGGATGGAGAAAATCTAAAAAAATGAAGTCACATGCACCAATTTAAAATGGAAGAAGAAAAATTACTTGAATCTAAGACAGATGCCCGGTTGGAAATTAGAGTTATCACCCTTGAGAGCAGGTTAGGAAGTAGGGCTCAAACCACAACCTAAAATGATATATGCCTTCTGTTCATAATGGGATCATAATACACAGTACATTGTAGTAAAAAAGAACTAAAAAATATAAAATAAATGAACCCACACGTACGGATTTAAAGTGGAAGAACAAATCATTGGGAAACCAGACATGTTGTGCTGGGAAGTATGGTTTGTGTTGAGATTTAGGGACAAATCGTAAAAATGGTAGAGATTTAGGGAATAATATTCGATATGGTGCATCAAGCTCTCATTTAGGGAAAAACTTTTGACATCTATGGAGTTTGAGATCTCTGGAGGCTGCGATTTTGGGGTATTTTCTTTCCTAACGGTTTATAACCCTAGGGGAAAAACTCTTAACCAAACTGTACCCTACTATTTGTTTAAACTGTTGGAAAAAAAACTCTTACCCATACTATATCCAATGGTTTCCTTGAACCATTGGGAAAACAAAAAAGCCATAAGAATATACCAACGGTTCTAGATAACCATTGGTATTGTGGACTTCTCCTAACACTTTTTTTAAACCATTGGAAGCATTGTGTTGGTATAGGTGGAATTTCCACCACTGGGTACTTATATACATATTGATATATGTATAAATTCATCTTCATGTATGTTTGATGTGTCCTTTTAGGTGGTCTCCATCAAAGTGAGGTATGTTTGTAGATGGTTTCCTATGACCAACCCCTTAATTTTAATTCCACAATTGCTTGATTTTGTTAAATAAAATGTTTTTTCTATTAATGTATTATATTTACAAGCTATTTCATCTAGTTTTGTTTGGTAAAAATGGTAATTCATCTGTTTTTCATAATTTTTGTTTGTTTACAACATGTGATTTTCTTACTTATATATGCTTTCATCTTTGTTTTCAAAAAACACATGGGTTTTAATATGAATTTGAGGTTAATTGGTAATTTTCTTTCCATAAACGTTTTTCCTTGTTTTAATCATGGTTTCAATCTAGTTTTCAATAATTTGGTTACTTGGTTTTTTAATTGGTCTTTTAAATGGATTTGGAAAGTGTTGGGTGATTATGGTTTTCTAAAAGTAAATTATTCCTTGAAAAGTATTTAGTGATGTTTGGAACTTTGAAAATGGTTTCTGAAAATCTAAAACCCCTCTTAAGGAATTCCACCCGTTGTTTTAGAAAAATTAAGTGAATATTAAATGTGTCATTTGCGATATGTTTCTAGTAAAGAGGCTTGTGAATCACTGTGTGACTTAGAATGGGGGATTCAATTAAAGAGGGAGATCGGTATGGTGACATTGAATGGGTTTTTGGATAATGAATATTTTGTTTTCATATAATTTTTCTTGATAAAATCTCACCACCATTTGTAATAGATCACATGGGTAACCCTGCGTACCTAGTTAGGAAGACTAGGGCTAGTTCACTAGAAGATTTAGAAGTGGTTCATCCCGATTTCTTCTAGTAAGATTGATGTTACAACACTAACTAAATATTTGTGAGGATTAGAGACCACTGAGCCCATGGGTTTTCCCCTCTTAATATCTTTTACATGATAAAACTATTAGTTTTGGTTTTTATACCAAATTTCATTGAGTTACGAGGATCCTAGGTCCCTGACTACAACTGGCTACTTAAGGACTACCCATGGTGTCTGTGAAGTGATTTTTAATCAGTTTTTCCTTTATTGATCTCTCTTTTTTGACATTTTTAATCTAAGTATATTTCCTTTTATTTTAAAATTTTAATGCATGGTTGGAATCTATATTGAAAATTTAGTGTAATTCAAATGCATTTCATGAAAAATGAGAACCTATTAATTAAATTTGAAAGGAATGAAAAACAATATTTTATTATGTCTTATTTTCAAACTAGCTTGATTTGGGTTTCTTTTTAATGGTAAGTTCTCTAGGTTCTAGGTGCAGCAGAAGTACGTTGGTGGGTGTACCTGACATAAAATTGACTGTTAACAATGATCAATCTTAGAACTTTCATGATAATAAAATGTCGGATCATCAGAATAAAACAAATAATCAAACAGAAAGAGGTATGTCCCAAAACCATAGAGAGGATCATCATATGTTGGTTATAATTAATTTAATTAAAAGAGAAGAATTACATTGATGGAATTCTATCTTCGTTTATGTTTCTGATCACCATCTAATTTGATCCATCGTTGTGTCATATAATCCATGTGTAGGATTCCTCTAGCGGTGATCCAAACCTGCTCCATGTATCTATGGATGTTCTAAAAGGGATCTCTGCATGCCAGCGCAGAAGATCCCTCACTTGTGATGTACACCTTCAATAACCCTAATAGCTTCTTCCAAAGAATACTCCTTGATCCGATGGACGAGGATCTATCTCATATCTTGATAGTGTTCGTATAGGAAAAATAATTCTCTTTTGGCTTAAGATCTTTCTCCAAATCTGTTGTGCACAACCACAAGGAATTTCTAGGCTTATGAGAATAATATAATTGGGATTTTGGTAACATTGAATAATAAAATGAATTAATCACATGAAATAATTTATTCATTTCATGTAATCCTTAGCAAGATCTTAGGTCTAATAATAATAGTTGACTATTATTATTACATGACACGAACCCATATAATTACACCAAATATTATTCAATTAAATAAATAATATTATTTTTTACAAATCCCCAAAAAAACTACAAGGCTTGTATATTAATACACATGGCGTGTACTTTTGTTTTTCTATTTTCTTTATTTCTTTCACCACATTTATTAGACCTTGAATAATGAATATTTATTTCTTAAATAAATATCAATGAATTACTTGATAATATATATGTTATTTCATCCAAAATATATTATCTTGAATAACTAGTGTCGAAATAAATGTGATCATGCATCCTTGAAAAATTATTAAAGCACAATCGTGAATAATAAATATTAAACATGGTAAATGAATATTTAACTATGATATTTGGACACAAATAGTGTGTGACCCTATAAGCCTCTTTCTCGGTGGCATTAATAGGATCCAGAATAATGTCCAAGGTTAGCATCTAGAAACACGCCAAGGCACCCATAGAGAATGATGTTAACACTGAAATGATGTGTCACCTCTTACGAACACTTATCATGTAATGTAATCCATTTTTATCGATACCTTGAATTAAGAGTGTCACATGCTAGTTCCATCAACCCATGTGATCAATTATTCTTTCATTGACTTACCAGAATTGAACTATCCCATTCTTCACCATAGCCATGGATTTATTTAGGATATATCAATTCCATCAAGGGGCCTAAGATGTCAAAATTCGTTATGGAATAGAAGGGAAAGATCCTTTATCGCGTTATCTATGGATTCAATATCACTCGTGAGGCACTCAACATATCCTACCCCACTGCGAACAGCTTTTCATCACTGTTTTCATCAAAATATCTAAGTGCATGAGTTGTAATACCCATTAAAAATAATCTTAATGTCTAAGGAAAAATACACACGTCCAGATATAGGAACATCCAATGACAAAATGAAATGTGTATTTCCTACTGGCAGGTCTTTTTCTCATAATATCCTCCTGGATATTACTATGGACGCACGCCATGAGAAGGTGCCTCAAAATTTTTATAAGTCCTCACCCCTAATAAACTGTATTATTTTTGTCCCTCAAATAACATAATCCGGCCATATAACAGATATTCAAGAATATTTTTATGGAACTTATTGGTAATCATCCAAGTAGGGATCCTCTATAACCATTTAGTGAAACAAATATCCTTTGGAAATTATCACATGCATCATCACATGGAAGAACAATCAAGATGTGATAAGGTATTAATTAATTAATAAAGTAAAAAGTAGTTGGTTCTAGGCCACAAAATCCAACAGAATCCCACTTGGACTAGAGACAACTACTAACAAACTTTAACCTGATAGCTCTCACATGATATTCATGATTCTTCATATATAGGCCTTTAGTCATGGGGTCCGCCACATTCTCTTTTATGGACACTCTGATCACTACAAGTTCACCCCCTTGATAGAAATCCTTCAAGAGGTGATACTTCCGAAAAATTTTCTTTTCCCGTTGATGTGACCTTGGTTATTTTGAAAGAGCCACCGTTCCAGTACTATCACAATACAATGTGGTAGGATATTTACTACTAGGCACCACATCAAACTCCTAGACAATGTTTTTAATCCCTAAGGCTTCCTTGGATGCATCATAAGCCACTATATACTTGAAATCCACTATATAATAGGAGAAAACGGGCTGCTTTGAACTCTTCTTTCTCATAGATCATCCATTGAGATAGAAAACATATCCTGATTGTGACATCAGATCGTTCTAATCTGTCTGAAAACCATAATCAACATACCCTATGATGACATGCTCCTCGTGTCCTCCACACACCTGAAAAATATCCTTTGTTCTTCTCAGATACATAAGGATAGTCTTAACATCAATCCAATGTTGTTCTCCAGGATCTTCTTGATATCTTCCTACCATGCTCAGTGCATAGGAAACATAATGCATGGTACATAACATGGAATACATGATGGATCATATATCCAATGTGTATGGAATATTACTCATCCTATCTTTCTTCTGTAGTTTCTGGGGATAGATGTTCTTATAAATAAGTAGGATATGTGACACTAGAACCATTCCCCTATTGGATTTTCCATACTAAATCTCTTTAGTATCTAGTAAATTTATGTTCTCTGACATTGTCAAAGAAGCCTCTTGGATCTATCATTAATGATCTTGATCCCTAGAATTTATGATACATCACCTAAGTCATTCATGGAGAAACACTTTTTCAACCAGTCCTTAACATTCTGTAATATTGGTACATCATTTCCAATAAGTGATATATCGAAAAAAATACTACTAGGATAATGACCAAATTACCATTAAATTGTTTATAAACACATGGATCACATTCATTCTTAATGAAACCAAATTTCATTATGGCTTCATCAAATCAAATATTCTATTACATGGATGCTTTCATTAATCCATAAATGGATTTCATTAACTTTTAAACCCGTTTGGCTTCACCTGGTGTTGCAAACCCTTCTGGTTGTTTCATATACACATGTTTCTAATGATTCCTATTATGGAATGATATTCTGACATCCAAATACCAAATATCGTAGTCATGGTAAGCTTCTATGGGAAGTATAATTCTTATGTATTTAAACATGGAAACTATCTAAATGTTTTCATCATAGTCAATTCCTTGACGCTATCTGACTACTTGAGCTAGTATCCTTGCATTTTAGGTGCTAACTTGACCTTATATTTCCATATTTATTTTGAATACATATTTTCATTCAACATTCTTTACATCAAATGGCTCATCGACTAGAACCCAGACTTGGTTCTGATACATGGAATCCATATAAGATTTCAAATTCTATCCATCTTGCAGCATCTGAGCTCTATACTACTTCCTTGTAGGAGAGAGTTTAATCATTGTCCAATAATAATGATTCCCGATCCTTAGTGCCTAGGAAACCAAATATCTCTTGTTCACTTAACTATTTTGAGCTCCTACGTAGTACTTGTGATTCTAGAACCTCTTCCATGGGGACCCGTGGACCTTGTTCCTATACCAACTCTTGTAAATCTTGAGCATCATCTTTATAGAAGTCAATCTTGCTCCCACTTTCCTTTTTGAGGACGTGCTCCCCCTAACTAATGAAGGATTTTCTGATGACATTTAATTTGTCTTCTAAAGGATTATATATGTATTATCCTTTACTTTCCTTGGGATATCCTATAAAGATACACCTCATTCACCAGGGTGATAGATTTTTGCCTAAGAAGGCCTTATCAAATGCCTCCCATACCAATACACAGGTCTGTGAGAAAGTGGGTTTTTTTTCATTCCATTACTCAGACAGAATTACATTCGCCACCTTAAATGGTACTTTGTTTAATGTGTATGATGAAGTTTTTAAAGAATATCCCCAGAAGGATGATGTTATATCTACATGAATCATTCTCAACCTCACCATATCCAATAAGGTGTGGTTCATTAATTCACCAACACCATTCCATGGTGGTGTGTAAGGAGGAGTGTGTTGAGATAGAATCCCAGACTCCCATAGAAGATCGAGGAACTCTTGGTTTAGATATTCTCCACCTTGATCTGATCAAATCTTCTTTATCTTCTTACCATGATTAATATCTTCCTAATTATTGAATTGCTTAAATTTTTCAAACGAATCTGACATATACCTCATTAGGAATAAATATCCACATCTACTCATATCATCAGTAAAAGCAATGAAGTAATAATATCCACCTCTAGATTCTATTAGAAATGGTCCACAAAAATATGTGTGTAACAATCCTAGAAGATATGTGTCCCTTTCACCCCATCCACTGAAAGGTGTCTTGGTCATTTAACCTTATACACAAGCGTCACATTTATCAAGTGGTTTTAGCTCAGTATAGTATAAGTAACCATCATCTTATAGCTTTGTCAAGTGCATCTCATTTACATGACAAAGATAGTGATGTCAAATTTGGGTGTTGTATCAGTCATGTGAGTTTGATTCATTATCGATTTACAACACTATGTTTTTGTAATTTAATACATATAAAACATCATTTGAATACTCTGTGCCATAACATATGTTGTCCTTATAAAAGGAACAACCCTTATATCCAAACATTAAAATAAATCTATCCATATATAAACATGATTCCAAAATTATGTTCATGGTAAGAGTAGGAACATAATAAAAATTATTTAAAACCAAAAGCATCCCAGTTGGTAATGAGAGATGGTAGTCACCAATGGACACCACAACCAGCCTTGCACCACTGTTAGCTAGAAGAACCATCTATCCTCTATCAATATTCCTAAATTTACATGGTTCCTTCATTTGAATGCATATGTGATCTCCACAAGCTGTATCTAATACCCAATGTGTAGAAATGGAAGGATTACAGTCGATAACAAACACACCTTTAGCATCCCCACGCTTCTGGGTGCAGTTCCTCTTCCTAGGGCCTTTCTTTCCACATGAAAAACATACCGCCTCCAATTACATTCCCTAACAATGGATATTCCACTTTTTTGTGGGATAATGATCTGGGGCTTCAGACCATTTATTAATAGTTGGCCCCTTTTCCTTTTCCCTCCTTTTCTTATTAACCATAAGGACTGTGGGTTTTCCATGCCCCATATCCTTATATAACTAGATAATTAAGATCAGAAGTTTGGATCGACTCTTCTCATTATTTATCATCATGCAGTTGTCAATAAAGCTAGATATGGTCTTGTACAATGATGATAGGATGAGATCTGTACGCAACTCATCTGGGAATTTAATCCCTAATATGTCTAGGCATTCAATGTAGCCAATAAGATTCACTACAAGAGTTGCAGCAAGAACATACTCTCTAATTTTAGTTGTGAACAAAGCATTGGAGATCTCATATCTCTCTAGTCTCTCCATCTGTTGATAGATATCTTTAAGGTGATACATCATTCTATACGCGCCCATGTTTTCATGTATCTTCAATAACCCATTATAAATGGTTGATATGATGTATCATTGGACATATGTTGTGTCATCCATATGTTTCATATTGAGTGATAGTTCCTCATCAATGTCCTCTTTTCTAGGATCAACTATAATAGGCTCCTCCAGTACATACAATTTCCTCTCACAGTGAAGGATGATGCGTAAACGCCTCTGCCACTCCTAGAAATTGGTTCCAGTGAGAAGAATTTCATTCTTGTGTATGGTTCACAATGAAATGTTTGAAGTCATTTTTTCTTGTCACATCTACAAATTAATATGAGAAAATATTTAAGTACTTTACCTTGATTAAACTGAGACAAATAAATAAATAAATACTTATCAGTCTCCGAATATTTTATCAAAATACAATATCCCTCACCATCGATTTTAGATTATTCTATTTCCTGCATATTGTAGTGGAAGGGATCTGTATTTCCCTTTTCATTACCCCAAATAGGGTTGTGCAAGTAACATGAAGGGTTTTATGTAGTAATTCCAATTTCCAACTACATTATCTCGTAGTTCCTTAATTCGCTAAGTGGACTCCCCAATCCTGAATTCCTTTTATTTTGGATTTCCTCAACCTTTGCCTATTGGTCAAACCAAGTCATGTTGACGCAGTAAACCCTTGATATGAATGAATTCAACTAAACCCAAAACCTTGAATTATAATTACCCAATAATTGAAAGCACCCCAACTAGGGTAGGTCAGTCACATTGAAATATGGTTCAATTCTAACAAAGATTATGGAAGGATATACCGACTAAATATTTCTTTTATGGATATCATTATATGTAAATTTTATTTTTATTATTTTTCTTAAATGATTGTTAATATTAAGTGGGATATACTAAAGTGATTAACCATGTTTAAGATAATATTTACGCATAATCCGATCTTATTTTACTCACATATTGCATGATTGTTTAATTCATTAATTGTGTTATTGTGACAACAGACCCGCAATAAATGATACAAATGACATAAATAAAATAAATGATATGATTATGAGCTTGTTTTATTGGTTATTTTATATAGAGGTTGATAAACTAACCCAATACCTAGGGGTGAAACACCTTTACCCATTTTGGGTTTGTGTATATAGATTTCTACATGTCCACCTTTGTATCTCCATGTATTGGTTTCATCTTTGATCCTAATGTGAGCCGCCTCTTCTAGCATGAGAGCTCCATCCATTACATATGTTTTTATCTCACCTTCAGGTGAGGAGTAAAACAAGGTTTTGCATTAAATAAACCTTGGGCATGTATGCCCTACATATTAACGAGGAGAGCGATCGCATGACAAAAAATTTAATTTAAATAAATAAATTAAAAGAAACCATCCACATACAAAGGTCATAGTCTTTATCATTATCATCCATTCATGAAACGATATTTACGAATAAATAAAAATTGAATTAAATTCATTAATCATTCTTGTTTTAGATAAATCACGATTGAATCAATTAATTATCTTTAATTAATAAATCCTTTTATATTAAACCCTTTTTTGAATTTCCTTGAGATTCTCATCTATCATAATTTTAAACAAATAAATTCATTTAAAATTATCTTTATATGAAACTTGTACCTTGTAGGGATCCATGTAAATTATTGTTCATAACTACCCATGAGTGTAAATGAACATTGCGCATATGTTAAAATAAACACATATATATAAAACACCTATCACGTGTTGTGCCTCAGCTTTACACCCTCACCATGGTACCTGTCTCAAGAGTTTGTATAATATAATAATAAGTTTGAATAAATCTGGATAATTTAGATGAGTACACGGAGTTTAGTTCCGACTACACAACATATACTATCATTCACTATCCATCGGAAGTACACACCCGGGGACATGGTGTCTAGATGTACTTTTGAAATATGTCTAAGTACACAACATATCCAGTGGACCATATGCCGTGTAGTTTCACGTTATATGGTCTCTAGTTGGGAAAGCTGTTTATGGGGTACATGGTCCAGCCCTAATCGGAAGGGACTACACACCATGTTTAGTGGGATACACGACCTATAATCCAGAAACCTTGTGCCACCTATTCCTGGTCAACACATATAGTCATTTAATAATTAGATAGACTCCATCACACATCTTCATTTGGAGGAACAATACTAATGCATGAAACTGAGACTACATGGTGTGTACTGCTGAATAGAGGTCATGTGTTATGGTGTTTTATAGACAGAAATCTTTGGCACCACTAGCTGAAATCCTTTATTTTATTTTAATCAAAATTATAATAAAATATCATTTCTGTAAGGTGAATGAGAAATGAAACAGTAGGAACATATCCTGAGAATTAGATTTAAAGAATGATTAAATTGAATTGAAACTAAATTATTAAATTCTTAAATCATCAACGAACAAGTAAATAATTATAATCAACGATATGACCACTTTGGTTCCACTTGTAGGTTCTGGGCACAACGAAAGCATGTTGGTGGGTGTACCCGACATTACTTTTACCAAAAACAACAATCAATCCATGAACCATCATGATAATATTATTCTGGATCCTTGGAATAGAATGATGAACAAAAAGAATAGATGGAAGTCCCATAACCATACAGAGGATAATCATATGTAGGTGATAATTAATTTAATTAAAAGATGACAATTACCTTGATGGAATTCACTCTTCATTGACGTGTCTAATCAAGATCTGATATGATCCATAATTGCATCATAGAAGCCAAGTGTAGTCTTACTCTAGTGGTGATCCACATGTGATCCATGTATCTTTGGACGTCGCCAAATGGATCTCCAAGTGATAGCACAAAAGTTCCTTTGCTTGCGATTTCCTCCTTCTATTGCCTTGAGAGCCGCTTTCAAAGTGCTCTTATTGATCAGGTGGAGGAGGACCTCTCTTGAAACTTGAGAGAATTATTGGAGGAAAAATAATTCTCTATTGGCTTGTAAGATTTCCCCAAATCCTTTGTGCACAGCCATATAGAATGGCTAGGCTTATGAATATAATATAATTAGAATTTTAATTAAATAAAATAATAAAATGAATTAATTACATGAAATCATTTATTAATTTCATTTAATTCATAGTTATACCCCATGTCTAATAATAAAAGTTGACTAATATTATTACATGACATGCACCCAGAGATTTACACCTAATTTAATTTAATTAATTAAATGATATTTTTTCTCAAAAATCGCTAGTAGAACTATATGGCATGTATATCAATATACACGACGTGTAATTTCTTTTATTTTTTTTATTTCCTCCAAAACATTTATTATACCTTGAATAATTGAAATTTATTTCTTAAATAAATATCACTGCATTAATCGCTAATAAATATATTATTTTTCCCATAATATATTCTCTTGAATAACTAGTGTAGAAACAAATTAGATCAGTCATCATTGAATAATTATTAAATCGAAATTGGTAATAATATTTATTCAACTTGTTAAATGAATATTTAACTGAGATACTTAGACACACTTAGTGTGTGACCCTATAGGACTCTTTCTCAGTGGAATTAAGTGGATCCTGGATAAATTCCAAGGTTAGCATACGCCAAGACACCCATAGAGAAAGAAGTTAAAACCGCAACGATGTGTCACCTTTTACAAATGATTACCGTTTAATGTAATCCCCTTATCTCTATATCTCGAATCAAGTGGGTTTCATGATAGTGTCATCAAACCATGTTTTCGATTATTATTTCTTTGACTTATTGGAATTGAACTAGACCATCACTCACCATGGCCATGGATTTACTAGGCTATATAATATCTATAAAGGGGACTGATATATCAACTTCTATTATGGAACAGAAGGGACGAATTATTTCTCGCATTATCTATTAATGAAATATCACTCATAACTCACCCAACATATCCTACCAAAGTGTGAATATCATGTAGTTATAGTTTCCATCAATATTTATATGTTCGTGAGTTGTAATAGACATTAATTATAATCTTAATGTCTAAGGACCAACACACACGACTACAAATAGGAACATCCAATGACACTATGAAATGTGGATTTACTACTGGCGGGTCTCGTTCTCATAATATCATCCTGGATATTACCAAGGTCTCCCACCATGAGGAGGTTCCTCAACGTTTGATGAGTCTTAACCCCTAATGTCCTGTATTATTTGTGTCCCTCAAATAACATCATCTGGCCATATAACATATATTCAAGAATAGTGTTATGGAACTTCTGTGTTACCATCATAGCAAGGATCCACTATTTCCTTTTAGTGAAAAAAATATCCATAGGACATTATCATGTGCATTGTCATGAAAAAGATCAACCAAGATGTGATAAGGTATTTCTTAATGAATAATGTACAAAGTAGTTGGTTCTAGGCCACCATCACCAACAAGTTAATGTGGGGTTGTTTATCCTTAGCATTCCTACTGAGAATATCAGTGTTCAGGACTAATCTATCTTTAAGTATCAGGTTCCTCTAGTTTTGGATATCTCTTGGAGGGAGTGTGGTTTTGTGTTTGGTGGTGACCTATGTGGTCACTTAGTGGTGTGTTTGGATGTGAAAGTTATTTTTTATCACTTCTAGTATTTTTTTATATTATTCATTTTATAATATTTCATTTTTCATTTTTTTATGGGAAAAATAATTCCAAACATTTTTATTTTGACACCCGACACTAGTTGTCAGCCTGAGGGGGCTAGGAACGCCCATTGATCCTTATCACAGACTAACTTGGGTGACATGTTTTGGGTAGCCCGGGTTTTGTTGGTGACATAATTGTATGAAGGAAAGATTTTTTTATTTGGGGTGTTTGGTAGCTTAGTGATTATGATTGTTAGGACTTGAGAGGTTATGCAAGAAGGACGTCATGAATCCTTTCTTGTTCTGAGCATCGAGTTTCTATGGGTTGTTCAATATTTGAATATTTCTTTTTCTTGGTCTGTATGGATAAGGGATGCAAACCGGAGTGATCCGAGGTTACGTGATAAAAATTCATGTAGTAACCACCCATGTACAACCTGAATTCATGGTTCAAGATACTTCTTGTAGTTGATGATCGCTTAGAGCATAGTCTACTAAGCCGTGTTATCAGGTTCGAATAACCACTAGTTCCTTATTTTTGGAATTTTTTATGTGAGTTATGTTTGGGATTCATTTCGGTTGGTATGATTGGATATCATTCATGTGGGATTCTCAGAAGTTGTACCAGGAGGTGATTTCAAAAAGATGGAATCATTACATCGATCTATAGTAAAACAATTAAATCCCTGGACCATGTTCTTAAGTTTCACAACTCAGTACCATCAATTGGTTTCAAAAATATCAAGTTATATTTTAAATACAACAGAAAATTATATTTATTATAAATTAATGAAGCGGGTTTCGGTATGATCACAATGTCAAAGGTCGCGCTTCAATATGATCATTGATGACAATGTTACGAACATGTTAAGTTCGAAATCATATTGAAATAGGTTTTATTGTGATGTTTAAATCAAAGAAAATATATTTGTATATATATGATAGTTTTACTCAAATTATGTCAGTGGGGTGTTTTCTAGCCGTATTCAAGTGAATCCCACTATTACTACAATAAAAGAGTTTTGATAAGGGCCATTGTTTCCAAAATACTATAGAATTTTTAAAAAAAAATACAACCTATTTTATAGTATTTTTTACCATTTAAAATAATAAACAAATATGGGAGGGGAGGTGTGACTTGGTGAGAATAAAAAATGAATAAATAAGTGGTTGACAGCAGCCACATAAGTCAAAATAAATAAATAAATAGAGGACATAAGGTGGTTGTGTGTCACACCCCACCACATGGAGGAAGATCTAATGATGTGGTTCTCTAGAATATTCTAGAGTTTTGTACATCTCCACCAGGATCAGGAATATTCCATACATCTCTGATGTTTTGTGGAACACCCCTTGGGCATTAAAGGCTCTGAAACATTCTAGACCCTCATGAATGGTTGTGGATCACAACAGGTTTTAGAATTCTCCATGTATATTCTAATAGGCTATTCTAGAGTACTATATAACCTTGTGGAAGTATAAATACTATAGAATTTTGAATACCATGCCACCCAACCCTATATAAAGGGAGTGGATCCTTCTTTGTTAGAAACACCGAAGTTGAGAGAAATTGATATCATCCAAAGCAATTTTCTATTGTGATTTTTTCAAGAACATACCTTAAAATCCTACTTCTGTTGTGATTTTGTAATCTATAATATTGTCTAGGTGTTGAGTGAAGTAGATATCCAAGTTATGCACATGGGATAGGGAGAAGGAAAAGTCTCGTGATAGTGGATATCAAATTTTTTCATGGAAAGTGTTTGAGATGGAAAGCTTGAATATGTGGGATGCTAACATTGTGACTGAGAAGGAGACCCTTCCTACCATTCCCTGGAAGAAGGGTGGGAGGTCCCATGATACCATGGATAATCTTGAGGAGAGACTCATAAGGTTAGAGGAATGCCTTGTTGGAGTGAAGTAAAGGCTCCATTATGTTAAGAGAGATGATGTGGCAGGGGAACTAGGCATCATGGGCCTACGTGATGTGTTCTTCACTCTCCAAGTCCGAGTTGAATCTATTGAGAGGTATATAAAATACAATTCAACCAAAAAAATATTCCTTTATGGATGATAAAATTAGATATTGGCACAACTTGGAGACACAATGATCACGTACAACCAAACTCTTGGTCAACTTAGGAGGGAGTGGTCCATCTTCTGTGGCGATTTGGAAAGTGGGGTGATTTTTTCAAACACACCAATGATTGATGTGCCTCCTCTAAATCAATTCAATGGAATGAAAGATGAAAAGGTGGTAGAAAAATTCTATTGAAATGTGGAGAAATACTTCATCCTTATTGGCTTAATGGATTACATGGACTGTGTGAATATTGCCATTCTATACTTTGGTGATGATTCATCTATATCATGGAGGATAAAGCACCAATAGATCAAGGATGGTGTGAAGGATCTTCCATCATGGGAGGAGTTGGATTTTGATTAGTTCTACACTGAGGAGGCATATTGGAAAGCACGGGACAAGATGTAGACTTTGAAGCACATAGGGAAAATCCATGAGTATGTGTGGGAGTATGTATCTATAATGCTCCAGGTATGTGGAATGCTCTATTATGATCAAATGTATTATTTCATCAAGGTTCATCATACATGGGAGAAACAAGGGGTGCTATGTCGACAACCAAATAACTTCTCCGAATCCATTTCCATTGTTGAGTCTTTGGTGGAATACAAGAAGAAAGTTGACCCCCTAAGCCCAAGAAAGAGTACAAGGGTAAAGGTGTGGGAGACCAAGAGAAGCGGTGGAACTGAGAAGCCCATGATAAGGGGAAGTCCAAGGAGTACACCAAGGACTTATCAAGGAAACACAAGCCCTAGGGATTATACTTTTGTGATGGGATTCATCAATCGAGGGAGTGTCCCAAGTGGAAGGCACTCATCTCCATGATTGAAGAGAAAGAGTATGTTCCCAAAGAGAGGAAAATGGGGACTCTAAGGCTCTTCAATGCATTGGAGTTGAAGAACCCACATAATTTTCCACCTAAGGTTGGATTGATGTATGAAAAGGTGGATTTTAAAGAGAATGATATCATTGTGATGCTTGAAATGGGATCCATACACAATTTTGTCATCGATGATGAGGCGAGGGGACTTGGTCGAGTTGTAGACAAGAAAACTAGTCGCATGCAATCCCTAAATGCACACCTTAACCGGCAAGTGGAAGTTTTCATGGGGTGACCCTCTGCATCGGAGAGTGGAGGGGAGCTATTGATATCATGGAAATTCCCATAGATGAATTCAAGCTACAGTTGGGAATGGAGTTCTACAAGATTGCCAAGGCCATACCAACTCCTCACAAGGAGAAAATTGTGATCATGGAGGAGAGAAGCCAATGCAAGGTGAAAAAAGGTATGTGTAAATCATGACTTGTCTTTAATTTCTACCATGAAAGTGAAGAAGGGTTTCAGTATGGGAGAGGGGACCTTCTTTGTCTCAATGAAGGAAGATGGGCTTGTGGATGACAACTATGAGTTGCCAAAGGAGGTGAAGGGCGTGCTAAGGGATTTTAGCCATGTCATTCTACCATAGTTTCCCAATATAATTCCACCTAATAGGGAGGTTGATCATCAAATTGAGTTGGTTCATTGATTGAAGCCACCATCTAGAGAACCATATCGCATGGCTCCACCCATGTTGGTGGAGTTGAAGAGGCAGTTAAGGAGATGTTGGATGCGGGAAAAATCCAACCATCGAAGTCACCATATATATTTCCCACATTATTCCAAAAGAGGCATGATGGATCCTTGAGGATGTTCATGGACAATATGGAATTGAAAAAATTTGCAATGAAGAACATGTAAGGACCCAAATTTTTTAATAATATCTGTTTCATAGTTTTGTCTACTATTTTAGACTCAAAAAAATATCATATAATTAATAAAGTGAGTATAATTAAAATAATACCACTGCATTTTGACTGTTATATAACTGTTGTTCAATATGACCATTGGAAACTAAATTCTCAACAATATGATTATTGTTTATAAATTCAAGTGATCATGGTTAATTACTACAGAAATATGAGTAGATGGCCTCATCCAGTAGACTCGGGCCATATGAAGACCATCTGTCAGAGCATGGGAAGAAATTTGTGTCACTAGTCTTTGCTCTGGACCAATCCCAAGATGAGCTTCAACATGTGAAGCTTCAACAGAATCACTTTAGGGTGATGTTGAAGCTGATATAAATCACCACTCAGGCAATGTTTTCCAAGCAGACCCAAGATTCTATTACCACAACACATATTACACTTAGGTCATATGTAGGGGTTATAAGGGGATATGTAATGAGATGTTAGTTACTTTTTGCAATGCTTTTGTATAAATAAAATTGTTATTTCATCATTCCTATTTTTGGAATATCTTTTCTTAATAAAGTATATATTTAACTAAGATAAATTTGATAAATTTATTTTAGAAGTAAAAAGTGTACCCTTCAATGATTTCTCATACATAGAGAATTATTATTGTAAAATAAAGATCATTATAGAATTTCAAATGTCAAAATTTTCCTTGGCTGATATTTTAGAAATTTTCTAGGAAGTTTCAATTTGATGAATAGTGCTTCATGAATAGTGTTTTTTATGAATATTATTTGATGAATAGTGTTTTTTATGAATATTATATATAAGGACCCAACCTTAAAAATTACATTATATTGAATTAAATGAATAATTCACATTTAGGATCTTTTCAGATTTATATTTTTAGATAATTAGGACATAACTATTACATCTCAAAAGATTACAAAGTATGAACTTCTACCTAGAGTCCATTTTTTTACAAAACATGAACTCTTGAAAAAAAAGAGTCATGTCTAGTTCCATGTTTTATACATCATGACTTTCCCTTGATCCCATCCTTCACCCTATTCATCTTTAAGTCCTTCAAAAACATTTCAAAACTTGGGATGAGCATAAAAAGCTCTGTAAGGGTTATAAAACAAAGAATGAAAACATTTGCTCATAAATACATAAAAATCATGAACTCTTTTACTTACCTCATGAAATCATAAGATTAATGAAAGACACATAGAAATCATAAGTCATAAAGGTAACTTGTGGCATCCATACCATACTTACATTATAGTTATCACAGCTACATAGGGAGTTACTTTGGAATACCCATCAGAGTATATTCCCTAAATCTATTAGGTGAAACATTTAGGTTTACCTCCATCACTTTACCCAATGCATTGGAGAGATATCTTGGGCTCACCCACCCTAGGTTTATCACGGAACCACCTTTATACGTAAATAATGCCCAAGAACCATAGCATGATCATAACACATGACATAAGCATAAAGAAAAGATAACATTCCCACATTGAAATAGAAAAATATCCTTTCAAGATATTGAAATAATAAATCCATTCTCAAAATAATTTTCAATACCAAAATATGTAAAAAGAGTATATGGTATTTATTTCTCCATTTAAAAACATTACATCTTGTTAAGGAACCCAACGATCAAATAATACTCGCAGCGGCGGAAAGGTCGTTGTCACCACTTACGTTAAAAAAACATTCCTTTTTTTTGTTTAGTAAAATGATTTGTAGAAAAAGATTCCCTTTGGAAAGTCAAGGGTGTTTATATAGCGTATAAAAGAAAGTCATGTATTAAAACAAAATATGCCTCAATGAAAGGAGATTGAGACAAAGTCCCTTACCTCATGTCTGACTTGACTCGATCGTTCTTTAATATCCTGAATAATAAACTAAAGTTAATATATACTTGCTTAAGAACCTTTTTCAAGTTTATTATTACTTTTATATCACTTATTACCATGTTATAAACATTATTCAATCATTTAAGTTAATAACTTTCATTTTTTTCGATATTCGGTACTTGAGTAAAAATGAACACCTTATATTTACAAGTTTCCCATGTGGTCAAAGTTTTGTTTTATCCAGAATGATATTTTTTGGTCAGAGTGGACACTCAAGAGGGGGGTGACTTGAGTTCCAATTAAAATTTCTGCTAAAAACAATTTCTATTAAAATCCCCCAATTTCAAAAACAAATTAAACTGTAGTGAATTTATACAGATTATAATGGTTCAATTAGTTTCTAAAAGATTGATTAATTCTCAGTTAACTTAATCTTATGATTAAATTAACTTTTGAAACTAACTTACTGGTTTATAATAAATATAAACACTTTCGAGTTTAACTATCAAAGTATCTTTGAAAATAAATTATATTTCAAAGTAATAGTAGCAGAATATGAAATAAATGTATATAGTATGGATATAGATTTTAACTAAAAACACAAGAGGTAACCAAGAGGTTCAGTCTCAAGCCGAGACTTAGTCCTATCAAAATTTATATAAAGTGATCCACACCCTGGATCTGGGTTAACAACAGTGATCACACTGTTCATGTCAAGAGACCTCTACCACAGTTATACGTGGGATAACAAACAACAGCTCAAAGCTGTCCAGGTCACACTTGACCTCTACCACTATCCACAGTGGGAAATAAAGAATGTAAATATTGTGAGTGAGGATTTACAAATCCTCCAGTTCAGGTTCAGGAGATAGTGTGTGTGTAATAATTAACAGGCTACACACACTGCTCGTAATACAAATACTAAATCACATAGAGCAAGATAAAGAGTTTAGAATGGCTCTAGTGATTACAGTGCAGCTCTAGACTCCTTTGGATTTGATCAGAAATGGTTTTGAGTCCTTCTCTGGTATTTGACTGAAAAACAGAGTATCGTTTCTTCTTTCTTCTTTCAGTGCTTCCAGGTTCAGCTTGGTTATTGGCTCAGAAAATGAAGTGTTCTGTGTAGTTCTTCTTTAGCATAGATTGCTCGATGTATGCTCTGTGTTCTGGAGTCTGGTAGTTGTAGTCTTCTGAGTGCATGTTCTCTAGTTGTTCTTGGCACGTTTGAGCTTGATCGCAAGAGTGTTCCCGTGTGCTCAAAAAAATCTCACTTAGTCTCTTGTCTTGATTCACATTATATACACGTTGTCTTGTATGCCTTTAGTATGCTGAGAAGAAGGAATGATTATGCCTTTTAATCGTACTTGGTACGGTTTCTTGAAATGGCAACATAAATCATTTAATAACATTAAATGCATCAAAAGTAACAAATATAGCCGTTAGTGTAATAAACAAATAGGATCGAGGATATGGGATTTGACTCCACCGTTCATTATAGGTAGCCGTTTGTTTGTAGACTTGTACGGTTGACTCTGTGCAGGATCTTCCATCGGTATGTCTTCAAACCCTTATCGGTGGGTCTTATCAGTAGCTCTTATCGGTAGCTCTTATCGGTAGCTCGATGAGCTTAGTTCCATCGGTTGCTATTGACTGTCGGTAACTCTGTGCATCGGTAGCTCTGTGCATCGATAGCTCTGTGCATCGGTAGCTCTGTGCATCCGTAGCTATGTGCATCGGTAGCTCTGTGCATCGGTAGCTCTGGGCATCGGTAGCTCTGTGCATCGGTAGCTCTGTGCATCGGTAGCTCTGTGCATCGGTAGCTCTGTGCATCGGTAGCTCTGTGCATCGGTAGCTCTGTGCATCGGTAGCTCTGTGCATCGGTAGCTCTGTGCATCGGTAGCTCTGTGCATCGGTAGCTCTGTGCATCGGTAGCTCTCTGCATCGGTAGCTCTGTGCATCGGTGGCTCTGTGCAGTTATGCACATCGGTAGCTCTATTCAGGTCAGTGATACTTACACTTGACTGTCTTATGAAAAACACATCTAATTCACTTAGAATCATTTCAAAACTTATATAAACATGGATAATCGAGATTAACATAAATCAGAAATCATTTTAACATTATTATTAACTTGATTATCGATTTAAACGAATTAAAGTGTAGGTCAACAGTAATTGTGAATATCATAATATATGAATACAAGATTGGGATTATCAAAACAGGTGAGGTCAACAATCTCCCCCTTTTTGATAATCACAACTTATGATTTGGCCATTTTAAAATAGTGAGAATATAGTATTAGATAGTATGACATTAATATTCAATTTTCTCAAAGAAAAAAATATTAGAGGAAAGAGGAAATAGTAATAGAAAGATATAGATCAAAAATTATCATAGGTAGAATTAAATACAATAGTATTAGAGATAATATTTTGAAAGAATTTGTACCAAAGAAGGAAATGTAAGAAATAGTATCAAAGGCTCTAGTATCAAAGGCTCTTCTTTATAGTTCTCCCCCTTTGTGATAATCAAAAAGTGGGAAACCAAAATATAGAAAACTGAGAAACTGAGATAGTGGAAAGAAAGGCAGTTGTATTAGATTAGTCAAAAAAACATTAACAGAATAGGAAAAAAAATGATTCCTATCAAACATCCTTGCCACTTCAGCAATCCACATCTTCAATGTGAGCTTTTCCCTAGGGATCAGAATGGAATTCAGGTGTTGAGGATACTGGGGAGGAATTTGGAATTCCAGAAATGATCAGAGGAGGCTGATCAACTGATACAGTGTCGGGCCTGTAATGGGAAGTCCTTTGAGTGATCATAGGTGTGAGACTTCTTGTGGCTTGAGCAGGAGTCATCTGAACTGGAGACGCAGTAGAGGCAGAGGCAGGCAAAGCAGGAGGTACAATGACCGGTCTGGCGTCCACATGCAGGAAGGGCAGTAACAGGTTTCTGAAATCCATTATAATGCTTCCTCCTCTCTCCATTGCAGACACAAAATCATCTCTATTTTCAATGAATTTATCCAAAGAAGAAGTAAGATCCCTGAGCTTACTAACCTGCTCTCTGAAGGCCTGAGTCACTAGAGGTAGCTTTAGATTCTCAAGAAGATGTTTGAAATGGTTGTTCAGTTGTTGCTTCATATAAACCTTTTCAAAATAAGTATCCACCTTATTCTTGATTGCCTCTTGAGAAGCAGAGGCCTCTCTCATGTAGTCCTGGACGATTTTCATTATTTCTCTGGCTGAATCCCTGGTAGACAGCATAACTTGACTTAAATCTGATGAGTCCACAGAGCCACTGGTTGAAATAGAACCAATCTCCTCCTTCATCAGAGCACAAAATTGATTCAGATCAATTGCAGGTTTTGGAACTAGAGGACCAAGAGAGAAGGATACAGTTTCTTTGAAGCTTGTGGTCAACCCACTAATCGTATTTTGCATTTGAGAGTCCTGATCTTTGACATGATCCTTCATAGATGTTTTGAATGCTTCAAACACCGAGACCAGCTGACTTATAACACTCTTCACATAGGCTAAATCCTTATCAGCTTGAGATTTTGAACTCATGAAAGAGTCTAGGGAAACAACAGATATCCGTAGAGCTTCAAGATCTTCTTATATCCTAGAAGTTTGAGTCTGGCACTCCTTGACTTCTTCCATTAGCTCACCCACAAAATTTGACAGATTTCAACCAAGAGAAAGCTCAAAAGACCATTCTAACATCTTCATTTCTTCACTAAAATAGTGCTTTATCTCAGCAACAGAGGCACTGAAGGATTCCTTCAGCTCATGCTTTAGGGATTCGAGGTCAGACTTTGTAGAAAAATCAGTAGGAGCAACTTTAGTAGATACTCTTTCAGAAGCTAAACTGACCACAGAGTCAGCCATGACTGATTGAATCGAGGATACTAAAAAAGATTCCATTGTCTTTACTTCTTCTACAAAACTGACTTTGAGATTTTCTTTCAGCACATCTAAATCATGTACTCAGACCACATCAGCAGGTAAAAACTCAGAATTGATGTCATAGTTGATCTTTGGTCTATTCAAAGGTACTTTCTTATCCGAATCAGGATAATCCAAGCCAAATACTATAAAACCTGGGTCTTCTACCCAGTCTTCAGACTCGATAGTCACTGTAACATTTCCAAACTTGGTGTGATGCTCCCCCTCAATGGGTGCATTCTCATATATAGCAACTATATTCTCTTCTGGTCTTTCTTCATCAGAATATTCCACAACAACTTCCATCTCTGCAGCAGCAAGATGATTTTCTGGAATAGGTACAGCTTCTCCTCTTTCTGTTTCTTCATCCATAGAAGGTACAACTGAGCTTCCAATAACTGGACTCAGACTCAATTCAGTAGAATCAGATTATTCAGAGACATTCTTTTCTTCCTCTACATGCTTAGAGACCGACTGGTCTTCCTCATTAGCAGGTGTCTCCACTTCTGCTAGAACTTCCTTTTATAAAGACAATATTTCAGCAACAGGGCTTGGAGGCAAGTCAGGATCTCCTCCATCATCCATAGGAGTTTCTTCCTCTTCTTATTCTTCTTGTTCTGACTCATCATTGTACTCAGGTTCCTATTCATCAGGTCCTAGACCTGGATCTCTTTTATCCTTTGGCCTTGAAGGATAATCTACAGGATTAAATTTATCATATACTTTTTGGTCATCATTGACCCATTCTCCTCTCCTCGGATTCCAACTAATCTTCATATATTTTCAAACAGTAGTAGTGATACAAAAGTTGCTCTTCACTACAACTGTCTCATCTTGAGACTTAGCTATCCCTTTCACTTTGATCATTACATAAATCAGCTTAGAAAAGAATATGGAATTTGTCTTTGATTTCGGCCTTGTCATATATTCCATTTGATTCATCACCAATCTGCACAAATTGACATTGACATGATGTCTAAAAAGATGTAGGAGATAGATATCCTGATATCTAAAATTAGAAAAGTCTCCTCTCCTTGGTATCAACACATGTTGAAGAAACTTGAACAGTAATCTGTTCTCTCCATCCATTTCTACAGCAACCACTTGCCTTGGAGTTCTATCACCAGTGAGTTCTTTCAACGCGGTCTCATGATCAAAAATGTCACTGGTAGGCGGCATTGATCTTGATACATATCCAGACACACCTTCATGTGGAACTTTAAAGCAATCAGCCCATTCCACTGATGAAAATGATAGCACTTTACCATTTACAAACGAAGATACTAGGTTCTCATTCTCTAGCTTCTCGAAGCTTACGAATTCGTAAAACTGTTTTACCCACCTTGGGTAGTAGGGACCGTTGTTATTTGAAAAGCAGTCTACCCATCTCTGAGCTTCCAGAACTTCGAGCACAAGGGACTTGCTGGGCAGCAACCAGTCTACACACAACTCTTTTTCAATCACAATAGCTCTATTTTTCAGATGAGGATTTACTGGTCTCCTTCCTGACCTAGTTCTAACAGCACTACTCGCTTCTCGCTCAGACTTCTGCCTTTTTGCTTTAGGCTCAACACAGTCTCCTCGAATGACAGGAATTTTGGTTTTTGCCATCGCTGGTTTGAGGGATCTCAGGTTTGCAGAGGGTTCGGGTTCTAAGGTTCGAAGGTAAAAGGTTTTGGCTTCGGTGGAGTGAGAAGCGGCTTAGACTTAGTTTTATCATTTAGGAATCATAAGTTAAATGAATAAAAATAAAATAAAAGAAAAAACGGTTCAAATTCTTGACGGCAGACAAAAGATTTAAAACAGCACTTATCGGTGAGGTTTTCTATCGGTGAGGTTTTCTATCGGTGAGGTTTTCTATCAGTGAGGTTTTCTATCGGTGAGGTTTTCTATGGGTGAGGTTTTCTATCGGTGAGGTTTTCTATCGGTGAGGATTTCTATCGGTGAGGTTTTCTATCGGTGAGGATTTCTATTGGTGAGGTTTTCTATCGGTGAAGATTTCTATCGGTGAGGATTTCAATCGGTGAGGTTTTCTATCGGTGAAGATTAAACATCCCCAGCTCGTGCCTAATGTAACATAACCTATCCACACTTAAGGGTTTTGTGAAAATGCCGGCCAATTGATGTTCAGTGCCGATAAATTCAAGAGAAATGTCACCCTTTTGATAATGATCTCTCAGAAAATGATGCCTTACATCAATGTGTTTGGTTCTTGAGTGAGATATAGGGTTCTTCGAGATGTTTATTGCACTAGTGTTGTCACAGTTAATCGAAACATGCTTAAAAACGTATCCATAGTCCAAGAGAGTGTGTTTCATCCACAAAATTTGTGCACAACAACTACCAGCAGCTATATACTCTGCTTCGGCAGTGGAAAGAGCTACAGAATTCTACTTTTTACTACACCAAGATACTAAGGATTTTCCTAATAAATGACATGTTCATGAAGTGCTTTTTCTGTTTAATTGTCAACCATCAAAGTCAGCATCTGAATAACTCATTAACTCAAAGGATTGTCCTTTTGGATAAAATAAACTAAGGTTAACAGTTTGTTTGAGATACTTGAAAATTCTTTTAACAGCAAGCAAATGAGATTCTTTCGGGTTAACTTGAAATCTTGCGCACATACACACACTGAACATAATATCTGGTCGACTAGTAGTAATATAAAGTAAACTACCAATCATACCCCTATAATTGGTTTGATCCACTGGTTTCCCAGTTTCATCTGTATCCAATTTACAGATTGTACTCATAGGAGTTTCCCTCTCTTTAATACTATCCAAACCAAAACATTTTAAAATATCTTTTATATATTTACTTTGATTCACAATAATACCATTTTCATTTTGAAATACTTTAAATCCATGAAAGTATTTAAGTTCTCCCATTAAACTCATTTCAAATTCATTTTGCATAATTTTTGAAAAATCAGTACATAAAGAATGTTTAGAAGATCCAAAAATAATATCATCAACATAGATTTGTACAACTAAAACATCTTTAGAAATTCTTTTAATAAAAAGAGTTGGATCAATAATCCCTTTAGTAAAACCTTTTGAAATAAGAAAATTGCTGAGTCTATCATACCAAGCTCTTGGAGCTTGTTTTAAGCCATATAAAGCTTTAGAAAGTTTAAAAACTTGATTTGGAAAATGGGGGTTTGTAAATCTAGGAGGTTGTTCTACAAAAACATCTTCAATTATAAAACCATTTTGACATCCATTTGATATAACTTGAAATTTAGATGTGAAGTATATGAAAGTAAAATCCTAATGGCTTCTAGTCTAGCTACAGGTGCAAAGGTCTCCTCATAGTCTATGCCTTCTTCTTGACTATATCCTTGTGCAACTAGCCTAGCTTTGTTTCTAACTATGTTTCCTGATTCATCAACATTATTTCTAAAAACCCATTTAGTGCCTATTGTCAGTGTGTCCTTAGGCCTGTCAACTAATTCCCCGACTTTGTTTCTTTAAAATTGATTTAACTCTTCTTGCATAGCCATTACCCAGAATTCATCAACGATAGCATCATTAATATTTTTGGGTTCTAGCTGGGAGAGAAAAGCTTGATGTTCAACCTGATTTCTTAGAGAAGCTCTAGTCTGTGTTCTTCTATGAAGATTACCAACAACAGCATCCAAAGGATGATTCTTTAGAATTCATGTTGATTTAGTAAAGGTAGGACTAGACACTTTAGGTGCATAAGTAGGTTTGGGTTCGACCGAAACAGATTCTGGAAAAAGTCCAGAACATGAAGTTTTTATAACAGGTTCTTTGGATTTATCATTAAGGTCCAGAACAGACAAATATTCTTCAAGATTCTCAAGAGAGGTTTTAGGCTCATGTGGATCGGTTTCATCGAATTTAATGTGAACAGATTCTTCCACACATTTAGATTTCTTATTAAACACTCTATAAGCTTTACTTGAAGTAGAGTAACCCAGAAAAATTCCTTCATCACTTTTAGAAGAAAACTTGTCCAGATTATCCTTTGTGTTAAGAATAAATACTTTGCAACCAAAAACTCTGAAGTAATTAACCTTAGGCTTCCTATTATTCCACAACTCATATGGGGTTTTCTTAAGAACATGTCTGATCAAGACTCTATTGATAACATAAAAGATGTATTTAAAGCTTCAGCCCAAAAGTAAATAGGCAGTTCATATTCATTGAGCATGGTTCTAGCTATTTCTTGAAGGGTTCGGTTTCTCCTTTCTACTACACCATTCTGCTGAGGTGTCCTAGGAGATGAAAAGTTATGAGTATAGCCATTGTGTAAGCAATAAGATTCAAAGTCTTGATTTTCAAACTCACGGCCATGATCACTTCTCAGGGTCTTAATTTTGAGTCCACTAAGATTTTCTACAGACTTGGAGTATTTAACAAAGGAAGAACAAGCTTCACTTTTGTGAGCTAAGAAATATACCCAAGTATATCTAGAGAAGTCATCTACTAGAACATAGACATAGTGCTTCCCATTTAAACTAGAAACTCTTGATGGTCCAGACAAATCCATGTGAACCAACTCAAGTGGTTGAGAAGTTGAGAATTCTTTATTTGATTTAAAAGAAGCTTTGTGTTGTTTTCCCTTTTGACAGGGATTACACACTTTGTCATTTGGGAATTCTAATTTAGGTAAGTCTCTATCTATGTTTTTCCTAGCCAGTTTTCTAAGAGAGTGAATGTTGCAGTGTCCTAATCTTCTGTGCCATAGCCATGATTCTTTATGAAAAGCATTCAAACAAGGAATATTTTGTTTAGCTAAAGAATTTAAATCAACAGCATAAACATTTTCATTCCTTAGAGTAGATAATACTAAAGCATTTTTGGAGGTAAAAACATCACAGGAATCATTTTCAAACATGACATTGAAACCATCATCACATAATTGAGATATACTAAGCAAGTTATATTTAAGTCCATCAACGAATAAAACTTTAGAAATTAATACTGAGTCAGTGTTACCAATCTGGCCTAGGCCGATGATTTTTCCTTTAGAGTTGTCACCAAAGGTGACACGACCTCCATCAACCTTTATTAAGATCTTGAAGCAAGAATAATCTCCAGTCATGTGTCTTGAGCACCCACTATCTAAATACCATATCTTCTTGTGATAGCTCTTCAAGCAGGTCTCCTATAAAACAGATTTAAACAGGAAATGACTTTGGCACCCAGATTTTCTTGGGTATAGATAGGTTAGCAATCAGGGATTTAGGTACCCAGATTTGTTTTATTGGTTTCATACAATTAACAGAAGTAAAATATTTTGAAAGATAAACTATATTTGGTCTATAAACATATGAATATCCTGTTGAAGCATATGAATTTCCAAAACCGGAACTAGCAATATTTTTTTCAGACATAGGAATAAATCGGGTTCTGGTGAACTGTCTCTGTCCAGGTTGGTATCCTAAACCATTAGCATATCTAGGTGCAACTTGCTTTCCTAGCATTTGAGTTAGAGCATCCTTTCCATTTGTGAATTTTTCTAAGTCCTTTCTGATTTTCTCATTTGACAGTTTTAGTTCTGTATTTTCCTTTAATAGTTGAGCAGTCTTTTCCTTTTCTATATCAAGATCAGATTTATGCTTAACACTTAAAGCATACTATTTATTTAAACCTTTGTATTTGTCTTTAAGCTCATTACAGGTTTCTTCTAACATATCACAGTATTCAAATAGTTCAGATTTTGACATGTTTTCTGATTCAGAATCATCTCCAGAGTAATATGAATTTAAAACAGGAGTGTCAGATGTTACCTCAGATGTATTTTTCATGAAACACATGTTGGCTCGATTCCTTTCAGAGTCTGAAGATTCGGCTTCACTAGTGCTGTCTTCTGAAGCACTCCAGGTAGCCTTCATGGATTTCTTGTACTTCTTGTCTTTGTAATCATATTTCTTTTTGAATTTTAACTTTGGACAGTCTACTTTGATATGTCCTTTTCGCTTGCATTCATAGCAGACAACTTCATCAGTCCTGTCAGCTTTCTTCCAATCCTTTTTCCATTTGCCTTGTTGATCATACTTTCCTTTGTAATTTGTTTTCCTAAAGAATTTCTTTTTCCTATAAAACTTCTTGAATCTCCTGGCTATCTGATCCATTTCTGCATCACTGTCATACTCTGAGTTTTCACTTGTTGAACTCTCATCCTCCATCTGTATTTTTTCCTTCTCCTTACTCTTCAAAGCAGTAGACATGAAAGCTACAGATTTTATTTTCGGTTCATCATGTTCCTCTTTGTTTACCTTGAGCTCTTCTTCATACATCATCAATTTTCCAATAATCTCTTTGACAGGTAGATCAGCAATGTCACATGATTCTCTGATTGAGACAGATGTGCCTCTCCATCGGTCTGGTAAACATCTCAAGATTCTCATAATTTGTTCCTTTGCTGGAACATCTTTTCCAAGTGAATTCATCGTGTTGAATATCTCATTAAACCTGAGATACATGTCAGAAATAGGTTCATCAGACTTTATTTTAAAATTATCATACTTAATAGTATAAGTGTTCAATATCATTTCTTTAACATTATTTGTTACTTTATGAGAAATAGACAAGGTATCCCAAATTTCAAAATCTGTTTTGCATGCAGAAATTCTGTTGAATTCTTCATCTCTTAGAGCATAGTACAGAGTATTCATAGGTTTAAAATTATTATTGTAAGCAGTCTTTGTAGGTTCATCCCAAGTAGATCTATCAGTAGTGGGAATTTTGTATTCAGATTCAATAGCAGTCCAAATATCAAAACTCATGCTTTCTAGATGAATTTTCATTTTAAGTTTCCACTGAGCATAGTTATTTCCATTAAAGAAAGGTGGCCGGTTAGTAGCAGCACCCTCAAGTCTATTATCCATTATAAACATAATTTAAAGAGATAAAAATTTAAAAATGACAGAAATTTAAAGAACTTTAAAATACTACTAAAATCACAGTTGAAAAGCAGAGAGTAAATAAGCAGTTTTTCAAAACACACAACCTTTGATACCAAATGTTGGTCGGAGTGGACACTCAAGAGGGGGGGGGGGTGAATTGAGTTCCAATTAAAATTTCTGCTAAAAACAATTTCTATTAAAATCCCCCAATTTCAAAAACAAATTAAACTATAGTGAATTTATACAGATTATAAAGGTTCAATTAGTTTCTAAAAGATTGATTAATTCTCAGTTAACTTAATCTTATGATTAAATTAACTTTTGAAACTAACTTACTGGTTTATAATAAATATAAACAATTTCGAGTTTAACTATAAAAGTAGCATTGAAAATAAATTATATTTCAAAGTAATAGCAGCGGAATATGAAATAAATTTATATAGTATGGATATAGATTTTAACTAAAAACACAAGAGGTAACCAAGAGGTTCAGTATCAAGCCGAGATTAGTCCTCTCAAAATTTATATAAAGTGATCCACACCTTGGATCTGGGTTAACAATAGTGATCACACTGTTCAGGTCAAGAGACCTCTACCACAGTTATATGTGGGATAACAAACAACAGCTCAAAGCTATCCAGGTCACACTTGACCTCTACCATTATCCACAGTGGGAAATAAAAAATGTAAATATTGTGAGTGAGGATTTACAAATCCTCCAGTTCAGGTTCAGGAGACAGTGTGTGTGTAATAATTAACAGGCTACACACACTACTCGTGACACAAATACTAAATCACATAGAGAAAGATAAAGAGTTTAGAATGTCTATAGTGATTGCAGTGCATCTCTGGACTCCATTGGATTTGATCAGAAATGGTTCTGAGTCCTTCTCTGGTATTTGACTGAAAAACAGAGTATCGTTTCTTATTTCTTCTTTCAGTGCTTCCAGGTTCAGCTTGGTTATTGGCTGAAAAAATGAAGTGTTCTGTGTAGTTGTTCTTTAGCATAGATTTCTCGATGTATGCTCTGTGTTCTGGAGTCTGGTAGTAGTAGTATTGTGAGGGAATGTTCTCCAGTTGTTCTTGGCACGTTTGAGCTTGATCGCAAGAGTGTTCCCGTGTGCTAAAAAAAACTCACTTAGTCTCTTGTCTTGATTCACTTTATATACATGTTGTCTTGTATGCAATTATTATGCTGAGAAGAAGGAATGATTATGCTTTTTAATCATACTTGGTACGGTTTCCTGAAATGTCAACATAAATCATTGAATAACATTAAATGCATCAAAAGTAACAAATGTAGCCGTTAGTGTAATAAACAAATAGGGTCGAGGATATAGGATTTGACTCCGCAGTTCATTATAGGTAGCCGTTTGTTTGTAGACTTGTACGGTTGACTCTGTACAGGATCTTCCATCGGTAGGTCTTCAAACTCTTGTCGGTGGGACTTATAGGTATCTCTTATCAGTAGCTCTTATCCGTAGCTCGATGAGCTTAGTTCCATCGGTTGCTCTTGACAGTCGGTAGCTCTGTGCATCGGTAGCTCTGTGCATCGGTAGCTCTGTGCATCGGTAGCTCTGTGAAGCACTAGCTCTGTGCATCGGTAGCTATGTGCATCGGTAGCTCTGTGCATCGGTAGCTCTGTGCATCGGTAGCTCTGTGCATCGATGGCTCTGTGCAGTTATGCACATCAGTAGCTCTATTCAGGTCAGTGATACTTACACTTGACTGTCTTATGCAAAACACATCTAATTCACTTAGAATCATTTCAAAACTTATATAAACATGGATAATCGAGATTAACATAAATCAGAAATTATTTTAACATTATTATTAACTTGATCATCGATTTAAAAGAATTAAAGTGTTGGTCAACAGTAATTGTGAATATCATAATATATGAATACAAGATTGGGATTATCAAAACAGGTGAGGTCAACAATATTCAGGATTTTTATATCATATATATCATATATATCTAGTATATACATGTTTTTATAATATTCATAACATTTAGAGGTAAGAAATGAAATGCACCGTTCATGGAGACGGTAAGCCGTACGTACGCGTGAATACTACTTTCATTTCTATTTTTTATTTTAATGGAAATAAAACATAATGATACATTATATTATTATAATTCCAGTATAATATCATATATAATATCTTTAAATACATCCTTTATACATCCCACATATGGAATTAACGAATCAAATCACTTTGAGGGGGCGGTAGTACACACTTCCTCAAATGAGATTATCGTATTTACCCACTATGGACACCATAAAGGCGTGCTATAAATGGGAAGTAAATAAGTGTAAGGAAATCATAAACATAACATATTTCATATATAAATACAGTGCCATCATAATGGCCACCATGAGAGGTGGTAAGAGGTAATTTAACAATCATCGTTTCGTGAGGCGTTAGTTTTCCATCCACAGAAACATTATGTTCTTCATCCATTAGATGGAGGTGTGTGTAAGTGTAGTTAGAATCCTTGTAATAACAACATACTAGTATATTGATGATACTGGTGTTGTTACAAAATAAAATAAATAAAAAGAGTATATGTATTTTAGAAGTAAAATAAAAGAAATCAATTTAAGAGAAACCATTACCTTTAATTTGGGTAACTCTATTTGGTTTGAACCAAAGGACTTCTTGAAGTGCCTTATTATTAAGTTAAGGCTATAAAGAGGAGGAGAGGGATGTAGGGAGATTAATTGGGCAGAGTTTGGATGAGCTAAATGGCTTGAGAAGTGTGAGGAAATGGATATAAATGGTCTCCTTTTATAAGGGAGAGGAGGGCTCTTTAGGAAAGTGTGAAAATATTATTTTATTATATAATGATATTCGGTTTCTAATGGTCCAAAAATCATTAAGGTCGAAGATATGATGAGTCATATTAGAAATAAAATCATCCAATAGGAATTAGACAAGTTTTGGATAATATTTTAATCATTATAATCGTATTTATTTAAATCATTTATTGATGAGGTTAATACTGCATCTTTATTGTGTCATAAATTATTTAATTTATTCAATGTCAAAAAATTATTAAAAAAATACTATAATGTAATAAATACTTTAATATTTCCAAACAATATTTATAGTAGAAAATAAAATTTACCTATCCCCTTGTAAAAATTAATTTACTAAAAGATATTTTCTTTTGTAATTTTTGCCTTTACTTTATGTTAACAAATCTAAATTGTCATTTTCACACCCAAGTGGATCAATGAGGTCCAAAAATCGACCCAACAATGCCCATGGTCATTAATGACCGAACCAATAAGATTTGGACAAGTTTTACGGTAATTTTGAATTATTATAATATTCTTTTTACCTTGAATTAGCATATTTACCTTTAACCGCGATAAATAAAAGTCAAAAGTTACTATTCACCAAAAAAATTATTTTCATCTTATTGAACCACATTTTTCTTCTTGATAACAACCATGTATGTCGGATTTTCAAAATTCAATTCACAAAAGTTGCAAAATATCATTTAAATGGAAAAGTTAGTTTTTTAACTACCACTAAGTGGTGTCACAATTCATCAAAAATTGAAGTTTTTCAGAAAAATACTAAAAAATAAGCCTAAGCTATATTTGATATTCCGAATTCAACAATGTTGTATATTTTTACAAATTCAAAACATATAAGTGGAATTGATTAATTTTAAAATTAATTCCTGTAATCAAAACAAAGAGCGTATTTTTATGAAACAATAACTATCAAAAGATTGATACTTGTTTATGTCAAATTTCAAAGTGAAATTAATTCCAATGACCATCATTGGATTAAATGGTAAAAATATATTTTAATTTCACTTTAAAACCAATTAAAAATAATAATATAACCATATAAATAAATTATATTAAAAGGAACTTTTGAATTAAAATAAAATATTTTTCACTATTCATTAAAAAATGAACTTTATCTGAAAAATTCCAAAAATTTACAAAATGTAAATTTTGATTTTCCCATTATAAAGAAGGATTTTATTTGGAAATATAGAATTTATTAATGTGAAAAAAAACTAGATTTAAAAAGGGTTCTCCATTAAAAGGCTGTAAATCGACCTTTTAATGTAAATTATGCTTAAAATTAGATTCATTCACATTTTAAGCCTCTAAATTTTATTGTAAAATGTAAATACATTTAGAAAGAATGTATAATCATATTGTAGTTAATTTCGTTCATTCCAACTATTACATAATCTAGGAGTTAAATACCATTTGAAATAAAAATATTATATTATTTGTGTGCAATGTAAGATTCCAAAGAATCTCGTTGTTGCGTATTGGGTACGATATCGAACATAGAAACCCCTTTAACGTAGAATTAATATTTAATTCACAAATATTAATAAATATGAAATATGTATTATTCTTCATTTACCTGGGATGTTACATTCTTCCCCCCTTTTGGGAATTGCATCCTCGCAATTTTTATTCACTTATCAAAATAAGTGGGGTATTTATCCCTCATAGAATTTTCAGATTCCCACGTTTCCTCTTCAACCATATGGTTTTTCAACAAAACCTTTACCTGGTACATTACCTTATTCCGCAACACTTGCTCTCTATGGTCAAGAATCTGGACAGGTTGTTCTTCATAAGAGATATTCTCTTCCAACTGAACTACCTCTGGGCTCAAAACTTGAGATGGATCTGGCATATACTTTCTCAACATCGAAATATGAAAAACATTGTATACCTTGGAAAAACATGGAGGTAAATCCACTCTATACGCAACTGATCCAACTTTCTCCGGAATTTCATAAGGTCTAATAAACTTCAGACTCATCTTTCCCTTCTTACCAAAACACATCACACTTTTCCATGGAGAAACTTTGAGAAAGATATGATCACCTACCTGAAAGGAATGATCCTTCCTCTGGTTATTTGCATAACTTTTCTGTCTGCTCTATGCTATTCTCATGTGCTTCTGAATCAACTGAACTTTCTCTACCATCTCTTCTACCAATTCTGGTCCCATCAGCTTCCATTCACCTAATTCATCCCAAAAAGCTGGAGTTCAACAATGCTTTACGTATAATGTCTCAAATGGAGCCATCTGTAAACTGGAATGAAAACTATTATTATAATAAGATTCATCCAAAGAAAGATATTGGTCCAAAATTCCCTGATAATCTATCGAGAAAGCACGTAACATTACATACAATGTCTGAATTGTTCATTCTGATTGCCCATCTGATTGAGGGTGAAAAGATGTACTAAAATTTAATTCAGTACCCAACGACTTCTGAAGGCCTTTCCAAAAGTTAGAAGTAAACCTAGGATCATGATCAGATACAATGGAGAGGGGAACACCATGAAACCTGAAAATCTCTTTAACATTCAACTGAGTATGTTGATATAGAGACAAAGTATCTCTAATAGGAAGGAAATGAGCAGATTTAGCCAATCGATCAACTGTAACCCAGATTGCATTATTACCTCGAGATGTCTTTGGTAATCCAACAATGAAGTCCATGGATATATTTTCCCATTTCCATTATAGCCCTGGTAAAGGATGAAGCATTCCTTTCGGTAACTATCACTCTGCTTTAAACTTCTGACAAGTCAAACACTTCACAGTAAAATCAGCAATATCTCTTTTCATTCCATCCCAACAGTAATACTCTCGAGGATCTCTGTACATCTTAGTACTGCCAGGATGAACTGAAAATGGAGAACTATGTGATTCACATAACAACTCATTCTTCAACATTGAATCACAAGTCACACATAATCTCTTTCCAAACCTCAAAACACAATCATTATCAATGTTAAATTAAAGCAACTTACCCTTCTGAACCAACTCTACCTTTATCTGAAACTCATTGTCTTCCTTCTGCGCTTTCTTTATTCTGTCTGATAGAGATGATTTCACTGACACCTGATACAAAACAGAAGAATTTCCTGCCCCAACAACATCTATGCCAATGTTCATCAAATCAAAAAACATAGGATCTTCTTCCAAACGTGACATAGTTAATGAAGAATTACTTTTTTGACTCAAAGCATCATCCTCTTTATTTGATTTTCCCGGATGGTAATTGATTGCGCAATCATAATCCTTTATTAATTCCAACCATCTCCTCTGTCTCATGTTCAATTATGTTTGTGTGAATATATAGTTTAATCTTTTTTGATCAGTATATATTCCACATATTACTCCATACAGATGATGCCTCCGAATTTTTAAAGCAATAAAAATAGCAGCTAATTCCAAATCCTGTGTAGGGTAATTTAACTCATGATGTTTCAAATGACGTGAAGCATAAGCAATTACCTGATCATTCTACATTAGGAAACAACCTAGTCCTTCCAACGAAGCATCACTGTAGATAACAAACTCACCATTTCTGGAAGGAAGTGCCAAAACTGGAGCATTCACCAATCTTCTTTTCAATTCCTGAAAACAATCATCACATTCTTTTGTCTAGATGAACTTAACACGTTTTCAAGTTAACTTAGTCATTGGACAAGATAACCATGAAAAATTTCAACAAACCTTCGGTAATAACCTGTAAAACCCAGACAACTATAAATCTAGGTTATAATTGTGGATCTTGTCCATTATTCAACAACTTTTGTCTTTGTAGAATCAACATTTATGACACTTTTTAAATAATGTGACCAAGGAAAGAAATTTGTTGCAACCAAAACTCACACATTCCAAATTTACGAAATAGTTTATTTTATATTAAGTTTTGAATGACAACCCTTAAATGAATTTCATGCTCCTCTTTACTTTTAGAGTAAACCAAAATGTCACCAATAAACACAACCACCATTTATCACCTGAATCTACAGAGCCATCACTAGATTAAACTACTCAATTCTGATTCTAACCATTCAGGAAGTTGATTTGGATGGTCATTTCCCTTTGTATGACTTTCCATCAAAACTTCCTTATTTCCTCTACGAAAAACCATTCTGAACATAGAAATATCTTAGGCGAAGCAACATGTTAATCTATAAATGATATATGATATCAATATTAACATAAATAACTTTATGGATATTAATTTAACAATACCCTATCTCCTAAAGTTATCTAAACCGACCTCGGATACCAACTATAAGGACCTAGCCTTAAACATTACATTATATTGAATTAAATGAATAATTCACATTGAGGATCTTTTCAGTTTTAGAGTTTTAGAGAATTAGGACATAACTATTACATCTCAACAGATTAAAAAGTAGGAACTTCTACCCAGAATCAATTTTTTTTCCAAACATGAACTCTTGAAAAAAAGAGTCATGTTTAGTTCCATGTTTTAGACAGCATGAGTTTTCCTTGATCCCATCCTTGACCCTATTCATCTTTAAGTCTTGTGAAAACATTTCAAAACATGGGATGAGCATAAGAAGCTTAGTAAGGGTTATAAAACAAAGAATGAAAACATTTTCTCATAAATACATAAAAATCATGAACTCTTTTACTTACCTCATGAAATAATAATATTTATGAAATACACATAGAAATCATATATCATAAAGGTAACTTGTGGCATCCATACCATACTTACATTGTAGCTATCATAGCTACATAGGGAGTTAATTTGGAATACCCATCATAGTATGTTCCCTAAATCACTTAGGAGAAACATTCACGTTTACCTCCATCCTGTTACCGAATGCATTGGAGATCTATCTTGGGCTCACCCACACTAGGATTATCACGGATCCACCCGTATACATAAATAATGCATGAGAACCATAACATGATCATAACACATAACATAAGCATAAAGAAAAGATAACATTGCAACATTGAAATAGAAAAATATCCTTTCAAGATATTGAAATAATAAATCAATCCTCAAAATCATTTTAAATATCAAAATACGTAAAAAGAGTATATGATATTTATTTGTCCATTTAAAAACATTACGGATAGTTAAGGAAGCCAAAGATCAAATAATACTCGCGGCGGCAGAAAGGTCATTGTCGCCGCTTACGTTAAAAACATTACTTTTTTTCATTTAGTAAAATTCTTTATAGAAAAATATTCCCTTTGAAATTTCAAGGGTGTTTATACGACATATAAAAGAAAGTCGTGTATTAAAACAAAATATGCCTTAACGAAAGGAGATTGAGACGAAGTCCCTTACCTCGTGTCTGAATTGACTCGATCATTCTTTAATATCCTGAATAATAAATGAAAGTTGATTTATAATTGCTTAAGAACCTTTTTCAAGTTTATTATTACTTTTATATCACTTATTACCATGTTATAAACATTATACAATCATTTATGTTAATAACGTTCATTTTGTCAATATTTGGTACTTGAGTAAAAATGAACACCTTATATTTACAAGTTGTCCATGTGGTCAAAGTTTCAATATATCCAAAATGATATTAATGATTTGGATATCATATATATCATTTATATCCAGTATATACCTGTTTTTATAATAGTATATAACATTTAGAGGTAAGAAATGAAATGCACTGTTCATGGAGACGGTAAGCCGTACGTACGCATGAACGCTAATTTCATTTCTATTTCTTATTTTAATGGAAATAAAACATAATGATACATAGGTATATTATAATTCCAGTATAATATCCTATATAATATCATTAAATCCATCCTTTATACATCCCACATAAGGCATTAACGAATCAAATCACTTTGAGGGGCGGTAGTCCGCACTTCCTTAAATGAGATTATCGTATTTACCCACTATGGAAACCAGAAAGGACTGATATAAATGGGAAGTAAAGAAGAAAAAGGAAATAATAAAAATAACATATATCATATATAAATATAGGTCCATCATAATGGCCACCATGAGAGGCAGTATGATGTAATTGAACAATCATCGTTTCATGAGGCGTTTGTTTGTCATCCACAGAAACATTATATTCTTCATCCATTATATGGAGGTGTGTGTAAGTGTAGTTCGAATCCTTCTCATAACAACATCCTAGTATATTGAGGATACAATTTTTGTTACAAAATAAAAGAAATAATAATATTTTTGGGGTTGTAGAAGTAAAATAATAGAAAAGAATTTAAGTGAAACTGTTACCTTTAATTTTGGTAACGCTCTTTGGTTTGAACCAAAGGACCTCTTGAAGTGACTTATTACTAAGGTAAGGCTTTAAATAGGAGGAGAGGGATGTAGGGAGATTAATTTTCAGTGTTTGGATGATCCAAATGGCTTGAGGGGTGTGGGTAATTGGATAGAAATGGTCTACTTTTATAAGGGAGAGGAGGGGCTCTTTAGGAAAGTGTGAAAATATTATTTTATTATATATTGATATCCGGTTTCTACTGCTCCAAAAATAATTAAGGTCGAAGATAAGATGATTCATATTTGAAATAAAATCATCCAATAGGAATTGGACTTGTTTTGGATAATATTTTAATCATTATAATCTTATTTATTTAAATCATTTATTAATGAGGTAAATACTGCATCATTATTGTGTCATAAATAATTTAATTTATAAGATGTCTAAAAATTATAAAGAAAATACGATCATGTAGAAAATGTTTTTATATTTTCAAAGAATATTTATATTCGAAAATATAATTTACATAACAACTTGTCAAATTTAATTTACTAAAAGATATTTTCTTTTGTAATTTTTGCCTTTACTTTAAGTTAAATAATCTAAATTGTCATTTTCACTCCCATGTGGCTCAATGGGGTCCCAAAATCGACCCAAAAACACCCATAGTCATTAAAGACTCAACAAAAAATATTTGGACAAGTGTTAAGGTAATTTTAAATTATTATAATATACTTTTTACCTGAATTACCCTATTTACCTTTAACCGCGGTAAATAAAAGTCAAAAGTTACTATTCACCAAAAATTATTTTCATATTATTGAACCAAATTTTACTTCTTTATAACAACCATATATGGCGGATTTTTGAAATTCAATTCACAGAAGTGGTAATACTTCATTTAAATGAAAAATTCAGTTTTTTAACTACCACTAAGTGGTTTCACTGTTCATCAAAAATTGATGTTTTTCAGAAAAATACCAAAAATTCAGCCTAAGATATATTTGAAATTCCGAATTCAAAAATGATGTCTATTTTTCCAAATTCAAAACATAGAAGTGAAATTAATTAATTTTAAAATTAATTCCCATTATCAAAATAAATAGCGTGTTTTTAAGAAATAATAACTATCAAAAGATTGATACTTGTTTATGTCCAATTTCAAAGTCAAATTAATTCCAATGACCATCATTGGATTAAATGGTAAAAATATATTTTAATTTCACTTTAAAACCAATTAAAAAAATAGTATACCCATATAAATAAATTAGATTAAAAGGCACTTTTAAATTAAAATACAATATTTTTCACTATTCATTAAAAAATTGAACTTTATCTGAAAAAATCCAAAAATTTACAAAAAGTAAATTTTGATGTCCCCATTATAAAGAAGGGTTTTATATGGTCATATAGAATGTATTAAAGTGAACTAAACTATATTTAAATTGGGTTCTTCATTAAAAGGCGGTAAATCGACCTTTTAATATAAATTATGCTTAAAATTAGATTCATTCACATTTTAAGCCTCTAACTTTTATTGGGTAAATTTAAATAAATTTAAAAAGCATGTATAATAATATTGTAGTTAGTTTCGTTCATTCCCGCCAATACAACAGCTAGTAGTTAACTACCATTTAAAATAATATTATTATATTATTTGTGTGCAACGTAAGATTCCAAAAAAACTCGTTGTTGCGTATCGGGTACGCTATCGAACATAGAAACCCCTTTAAAGTAAAATTAATATTTAATTCACAAATATTAATAAATATGAAATATGTCTTATTCCTCATTTACCTGGGATGTTAAAGTATAAAAATATTTTATTATTAAATAAAATTTTCTCTGAAATGATTTTCAAAAATCCGCCATACATGGTTGTAATCAGTGTCAAAAATCTGGTTAAATGAGATCAAAATAATTTTTTTGGTGAATAGTAACATACCCTTGTGAATAGTAGTGAATAGTAAATCAGAAAAAAAGAAAGAGACTTCGCTCATGAATGTATAAATACAATTTAGACATCTGAAATGTGAAAAAACGATCATTGAATAAGTTTTGGAAGTTTTGAATGTCATAAATATTTAATTGAAAATTTTATAATTAATTTAATAATATAAAATGGAAATTCATTTTCATAAAATGTAATCATAAATTATTAATTTATTATATTATGGTTATAAGATAATTTTAGGTGACCATTATTAATTTCTCAATGTGTTATAAAATGAGTTATAGTTTTAAAGTTGTTTTTTAAATAAATTATGATTTTATTTGAAAATTAAAATTAAAATATTTAGTAATTATTTTCATAAAATGGAGTTTATTTTTGAATTCAGAGCATCGATATTAGGTTTCGGTGAATTTATGAGATTTTTATAAAATGTTTTGTTTTTTCGAGACTAGTTAAAATACAGTTTTGAGTTTTGATGTGATTAATGACATCATTAATGATGTAATAATAATGTAATCATTCTGTTCGACTTGTGAATAGTATGTTATGTTATGAGGTTTCTGATGTCGCCAATACCATGGTTAAGCCCATGGTTTTTCAAATACCAACGATGAGGCATCCCTTGTAAATTAATTAAATATTCCCTCACTTTTGCTATAAATACCAAGCCTTTGCCTCATTACATTCATTCCAACATCCTCCTCAATGAATCTCTAGTCTTTTTACCTCCAACATAGTCCTCCCAAGGTTCCCTCAATCCCACAAGGTCCCAACCTTCATGCTTTTGACATCACTCTTCAATGTAAGGGAACCTTTCACCCTCCTCTTTTATGTCATGACTTCTTTTATGTTATGTCTTCTAGTTTCCATATTATTATGTTGGGGTATGTTCTTATATATCATTATTACTGTCCATTTCATGTATGAATGATGAGATACCCTTCCCGACCTCATCAATTGATTTTCTGAATTTTTAAGTGACGTCATTAGGCTACTGAATTTTCGTAAAGGAAATTGCATTTTCTCTTTTCTTTCATGTTTGCTTTTCATTTTTTATGTCACTATAATATCCATACTATGATGTTATTTATTCTTTATTCTGTAAACATATTGTGTTATGATTAATTTATGAGTGGGTTACCCTTTTCCTCTATTTTTTTAATGTTTTCTATAAACATGTTATGTAGCTATTATGCTGTGTAATTTTCGTCTCAAAATCTATCGCATTTTCACAATAAATTATTTTGTTTTATTTATGTGAATACCCATACCAATTTTATTTTCCAGAGGTATTCATAGAGGCATATAATCTATCTATCTTATTCTAGAATTGACATACATATAATCCTAAATCCCATTCCATGGGTTATAAATGGCATAATGATCTTATTTTTAAGCACTTTTAAAACGTCACGATTTTGAAATGAAACCAATTTCTTTTACTCTCTTTGGGTTTTTATGAAATGTATCATTATGATATATTTGGATGACATGAATATAAATACATATTATGTTTTTCCCTAATAGATATCCAATTCATTGGGTAACAAATTTAATCTCTAGAGATTACAAGTTTCACGATACCTTGGTGAATAACCTTGGTAATTTTTATGACACCTTGGGGATGAACCTTGGAGATATGTTAATGAATGTATAAATTAAATTTCGTAGCCACATATTCTAGTTATGTTTCACGTTGTTTTAATTATGATATTCCTATACTTTTATTTATCATGTCTTTATGTTTTTCATCAAGTTCTTATTGATTTCACAAGTAAATTGATTCTCTTACTTTCCATATTGGGCCTTCTTCTCACCCTTTCCTTTGATGTATGTCTCCAGGTTATGAGATGAAGTATTTGTACATAGGATGAACTTTTCAAGAGGCTTTTCATATTGATTTAACAGTGTGTTTTATTTTTTCATGAATTTTGTCCCTAATTTCAAAGACACTAGACTTTAAAGATCCTCTGTTTGTAAAATGCAATGAAATGTTATGTAATAAAAATGCATGATTACATAGTTTGTATCAAAGGATAGTTTAGTTATTTACGGAAATTAGGATATGAAAACATTATTAATAACCCTATATAATTTTCTAAATATAGGAAAATACCTTGGTATTTTTGTGAAATATTAAGTAAGTGATTTCCGAACAAATAAATACAAGTCTGGATACGAAAAAGTGGATGTGGCTCTGGAACAGATGTACCTAGAATTGAAAACTCTCAAAAAGAGTTTCGGTCTTGACCTATGGTATCCTAGTACACAAAGAAGATCCTTAATTCACTCCTAGTTTGACACTCTCATGGAATATGTTTGGTCAATCACAAGCATTTTATGAATCATTATGAAGGATTTATAGTGAATTTTAATTATTTAAAGCATAAAATTTTAAGACATAAAATCCATTATTGTTAAAATAATTTAAATGAAATAATTTTCTCACTAAGGTTTTATTCATTTAGAAAATGGCGAGAAATAGTAGTAATCGTGAAAATGGTGACCATAATGGACATTGCGCTAATGGCCCTTCGATGGAATCCAAAATGGAAACATTGATGAGAATAATGAACCAACCGACTCAAGTTATGGGAAATAACTTGAATCATGCTGAGAGACTGATCCTACCACAAAGGGACCAACATTATGTTGATTCCTTTATGCTTTAATGATCACCAAACTTTAGTGAATCTACATTCCCATCAATTTTTTAATAGTGGATCAGCACTAGCGAGAAGATATTTTTTGTTCTCCGCTGTTCGGAACAAGAGAAGGTCACACAAGTTGTTTACTGCCTAGAGGGAGAAGCTGATCAGTAGTGGGAGTTGATAAAAAACAAGAGGCCAAGAATAGAGGATGAAGCTATGGAGTGGGATGATTTCATACAGATATTCTTTAGGAAGTATTTCCATCATTCCATAAGAACAAGAATGGAGAAGGAGTTTCTCGAGCTGAAGTAAACGGAGAATGAATCTGTGGGAATCTACGAGATGAACTTCAAAAGGATTTCACATTACACCTCTAGAATTGTCATGTATCCGAATGGAATGGTTGATAAAATCTTTGATGGAATGAGACCTCATCTATGAAATAATCTAGCCAACTGATACTAATATAGCTATGAGGAGATCTGGTGGAGTGCTATGAATGTTGAACTATATTTTGGTGAGATGTAGTGGTCTCATAAATCCAATGATAAGAAAAGATTTATGGAGCCATGCTTAGGTAGTAATTCTGATTAGGGAAGAGGAGGAAAGCAAGTGCAACTTCCCACGTGTAAGAAATTTTGGAAGAAGCATTTAGGGAACTACTTTCTTGGGAGTGGTAAGTGATACAAGTGTGGAAAAGATGATCATATTGCATGAAACTGTCATAGTGAGGTGAAACCTAAAATCCCAAACACTAACGAAAAAGGGAAGATGGTGTAGGCCCCAACCTATTTCCAATACTAAAAGTGTGGAAAACTAGGGAACTTTTCCGATTACGGTCCAAATATGAGGGCAATGGTGGGGAATCACTATTATCCTTAGCATTGGAAAAGGGAACAAGGTTGTACTTTTTCAATCACTACGGCTGACGTGGAAGTGCCAAATGATGTGGTGTAAGGTAATCTTGTTGTTTTCTCAAATCTAGCAAGTAATTTGTTTGATTCTAGTTCTACTCATTCCTTTATTTCCTCCATATTTGCAAAGAATTTAGAATCAACCACTGAATTTCTAAAATTAGAGTTATCAGTAATGATTCGGGGTGGGATTATCCAAGAATCTTCATTGATTAGAAACTATAGTATTCACATTAATGAGCACAATATTATCAAAAATATTGTATTCATTCCCATGCTGGAATTCGACATTATACTAGGGATGAACTGGTTCTCAAAGTATAATTCGAAGATAAAATGCAGAATCAAGGAAATCTCCGTAGTGTTGAATGTAAAACTAACAGTTATCTTACAAGGAGAGATATCTCATCCTAATATTTGTCTATAAGAACCTATTATATCCTTATTTATGGAGTTGATCGATGAATAAGAAGAAGGAAATGATAGTTTGAGGATAGAAAATGTCATCATCGTCCATAAATACGTTAACGTATTTCTAGAAGAGTTACCCAGACCTCCCCCAGAAAGTGAGGTAGAGTTTCCCATTGAAATAGTACCTGGATCTCATACGATATCAAAGACCCCATATAGAATGGAATGTATCGAAATGGAGGAATTAAAAAAGCAACTCCAAGATCATTTGTAGAAGGGTTTTATCCGACCGAGTGCGTCTCCTTGGGGAGAACATTTTCTCTTTGTGAAGAAGATGGATGGATCAATACAGTTATGAATTGATTATAGAGAATTTAATGGGATCACAGTGAAGAAAAAATACCATCTTCCAAGAATTGATAACTTATTTGAGAAACTTCATGGGGCTCGATTCTTCTTTAAGATTTATCTATGTCCTGGTTATCATCAATTGAGGGTGAAGAAAAAAAATATTCCAAAAACTGCCTTTTAATCAAGATATGGGCATTATGAGTTTGTTGTTATGACCTTCATACTGACTAATTCACCTACCATTTTTATAGATTTGAGGAATAGAGTCATTAAAGACTACCTTGATAACTTTTTGGTATTTTTTATTGATGATATTTTGATATTTTCCAAAAGTCATGAAGAGCATGAGGATCATCTAAGGGTTATTTTTTAAACACTACAGAAGGATATGCTTTTTTGAAAGTTCAGATAATGTGAATTCTAGTAACAAAAAGTTTCTTTCTTGGGGAACATTGATACCAATGAAAGAATCATAGTTTACCCTGCAAGGAAAAAATTTGTAGAGGAGTGGCCTCAACATACAAAAATAACTTATATTCGTAGTTTCCCCGAATTAGAAGGATATTATAGGAGGTTTTTGAAAAAAAATTCACAACTTTCTAATCCATTAACCATGTTAACTCTAAAATGGGTCATGTTCATCTGAAAAAATGAGTGTGAGGAAATTTTCCAAGATCTAAAGAAGAGAATGATTACTGCACCCATGCTAACTCTACCCTCATGTGGAGAAGTATTTTTTATTTTTAGTGATGCATCTCATAAAGGGATTGCGTGAGTCCTCATGAAAAATGACAAAGTCATTGCTTATGCATCGTGAAAGTTGAAGACTCATGAGAAGAACTATCCTATGCCAGATCTGGAGCTGGCTGCAATTTTTTTTATCTGATGATATGGATTCACTATCTTTATGGGGATAAATTTGATATATACACATACCATCAAATTTTGAAGTCTATTTTCACACAAAAGGAATTGAACATGATATAGAGGAGATGATTGGATCTTTTAAAGACTGTTATTGTTCAATTCATTATCATCCCAGAAGAGCAAGAAAAGTCAACGATGCATTAAGTAAGAATGATCCAGTTGTTCTTTCCCTGATGAGGATTCAAAGACTTCCTTTGATTAATGACCTAGTAAAGGACATGGGAATTATAAGGGAAGGGACATCATCAACCCTAACCCAAATGATTTATCCACCATCATTACTAGAGAAGATCAAGAAAGCTCAGAAAGAAGATCCTTTGTTATAAAAGAAGTTTGAGGCTGTGAAGGATGGGAAGTTTCTTTAGTTCAATATAGATCAAGAAGGTGTACTGAAATTTCGTACAAGACTATGTGTTCCATATATTCTGGAAATAAAGAAGGAGGTGATAGATGATTCTCATATCTCTACTTTCTCTATACATCCAGGAAGAAAGAAAATGTATGGAGACCATCATGATCATTTTTGGTGGGATAATATGAAAAGGGTGATTGCTAACTACACTTCTAGGTGCCTGGTATGTTATCAAGTGAAGGAAGAATGATGACTTCTTAAAGGGGTATTGCAACCACCACCCATACCATCATGGAAGTGGTACAATATCACTATGGACTTCATCACTGGTCTGCTGAGAACTTCCAAAAGAAAACAATGTGATATGAGTTATTCTGGACTGTCTCAGCAAGACTGCCCATTTTATCTCCATTTGGGGAGATTTATCTCTTGATAAACATTCTAGGATTTACGTGAAGGAAGTGTTACGACTACATGGAGTTCCACTATCTATCGTATCTGATCGTGATCCAAGGTTCACACAAAATTTTTGGAGAAGTCTTCAACATGATCTAAGCTCTGAATTGAATTTCAGTTCAGCCTATCACCCCCAAACTGATGGCCAATCAGAATGTACTATTCAAACACTCGAGGTCATGTTGATAACATGCTCAATGGAATGTAAAGGTGGATGGGTTCAACATATCCCTTTAGATGAGTTCTCGTACAATAACATCTTCCACTCAAGCATTAAAATGGAAACCTATGAAGCTCTATATGGGAAACTATATAGAACTCATACTTGTTGGGATGAAGTTGGTGAGAGAAATGTTCTTGTGCCAGATTTTGTGAAAGAGATGACAGAAAAATTCCATGCCATCCAACAACACATTAAGGCTACTCAGAGTCAACAAAAGAGCTATGTCTGCAACCATCAAAGGGACTTGGAGTTTGATGTTGGTGACAAAGTCTTTCTTCAAATCTCACCTTGGAAGAGATTCATGAGGTTTGGTAATAAATGGGACCCCATCCCTATGCACATTACCCCCTATGAAATCCTTGATCGTATAGGAGCAGTGGCCTATCAGCTTTCACATCCTCCAAATCTAGCACAAGATCATGATGTCTTCCACGTATCCCTCTTGAGGAAGTGCGTACCTGACCCTAAAAATGTACTAAATCCGAAGGTGGTACAAATGGAACATGACCTCTCCCATGAGAATCAGCCGGTGGAGAAATTGGATCATAGAGAGAGGGTTCTATACAACCGGACTACCCACCATGTTAAGGTGTTGTGGAGAAACCACAAATGTGAAGAAGCCATGTGGGAACCAGAGGACTGTATGAAGAATAAGTACAAACATATTTTCTCTTTTGAGGGTACGAGATAAAATTTCAGGGGAAATATTTCTTAAGGGTGAAGAATGTAATGACCCGTACTTTTTAAATAATATTTGTTTCATACTTTTTTTGTATTATTTTATACTCAACAAAACTATATCCTTTAATTAATGAAGTGGTTATAATTAAAATAATACCACTGGTTTTTGATTTTTATATGACCATTAGTCAATATGACCATTGGAAAATAAATTCTTAATATTATGATTATCGTTTATAAATTCATGTGATCATTGTTTATTAATACAGAAAGAAGATTCAATGGCCTTATCCGGTAGACTTGGGCCATATGAAGCCCATCTGTCGAAGCTTGGGAAGGATGTTGCATCACTAGGATTTTCTCTAGACCAATCCCACGATGAGATTCATCATGTGAAGCTTAAAATGAATCACTTAAGGGATAAGTTCAAGCTGATAGAAATAACCACTCATGCAATGTTGTTTTAGCCTCCCCACAATTCTATCACCATATCACACCTTACACTTAGGTCCTATGCAGGTGTTATAAGGGGCAATGTAACGAGACCTTAGTTATATTATTTAATCCTTTTTTATAAATAAAATTGTTATTTCATCATTCCTATTTTTGGAATATCATTTCATAATAAAGTATATGTTTAATTAAGATAAATTTGATAAATTTATTTTTGAAGTAAAAATTGTACTCTTCTGTGATTTCTCATACATAGAGAATAATTATGGTAAAACAAAGATAATTATTGAATTTCAAATGTTATAATTAACCTAGAGATATTTTTAGAAATTTTCTAAGAAGTTTAAATTTTATGAATAGTGTTTCATAAATTGTTTTTTATGAATAATATATCATGAATTTTGTTTTTTTAATGAATAGTATAAAAATATATTATTATTAAATAACTTTCTCTGAAATGATTTCCAAAAATCCGTCATACATGGATGTGATCAAGGTGAAAAATGTGGTTAAATAAGATCAAAATAATTTTTTTGTGAATAGTAACATAACCTTGTAAATAGTAATGAATAATAAATCATCCAAACAAATAGAAACTTCACCCATGAATGTATAAATATAATTAAGACATCTTAAAAGTGAAAAAACAGTCATAGTATAAGTTTTACTATTTTTGTATGTCATAAATACTTTATTGACAACTTTATAATTAATTTTATAATATAAAATGGAAACTTATTTTCATAAAATGAAATCAAAAATTATTAGATTATTATCTTATGTTTATTACATAATTTTAGGTGACAATTATTAATTTCTCAAGGAGTTATAAAACAAGTTATAATTTTAAAGTTGTTTTTTTAAATAAATTATTATTTTATTACAAATTTAAATAAAAAATATTTTGAAATTATTTTCATAAAATGGATTTTATTTTTGAATTCTGAGCATCGATATTAGGTTATGGTGAATTTATGATATTTTTATAAAATGTTTTGTTTTTCGGTGAATAGTAAAAACACAGTTTTGAGTTTCGGTGAGATTAATTACATCATTAATGATAGAATAATTATGTATTCATTATGGTAGACTTTTTAATAGTAAGATATTATATGAGTTCTTTGAAGTTCCCAATACCATTGGCAGATACCACGGGAAAACCCATGGTTTTTCAAATACCACCGATGAGGTGTTCCTTGAAAATTAATTAAATATTCCATCACTTTTCCTATAATACCAAGCCTTTCCCTAATCAATTTCATTAATAAAAATCCTCCTAAATGAACATCTAGTCTTTTTACCAACCATTTAGTCCTCCCAAGGTTCCCTCAAGGACCCAAGGTCCCAACCTTCAATCTTTCGAAGTCACACTTCAAGGTAAGTGAACCTTTCACCCCCCCTCTTTTAAGTCATGAATTCCATTATGTTATGTCTTCAAGTTTCCATCATATTATGTTGGTTTATGTTATTTTATATCCTTATTACTGTATATTTCATGTCCAAATGATGATATACCCTTTCCACCTTCATCAATTTATTTTATGAATTTTTAAGTGATGTCGTTAGGCTGTTGAATTTTCGTAAAAGAAATCCCATTTTCTTTTTTCATTCATGTTTCCTTTTCATGGGGTATGTCATTAAAATATCAATACAATGATATTATTTCTTGTTTATTCTGTACCCATACTGTGTTATGATTCATTAATTAGTTTGTGACCCTTGTCCTCTCTCTTTTTAATGTTTTCTAAAACCATGTTTTGCATCCATTATAATGCAGAATGTTTGCCTCAAAATCTCACTAATATTCTCAAGAAATTATATTGTTTGGTTTATGTGAATACCCAAATATATTTTCACTTCTAGGGTTATTAGTTGAGTCATAATATTAATCTATTTTATTCTGGAATTTACATCCATATAACCCTCACTCCCTTTCCATTGGTTATAATCGACATAATGATCTTATTTTTAAGAACTTTTAAAAAGACACAATTTTGAAATGAAACACATTTCTTTTATAGTATTTGGTTTTTTTAAGAAATGTATGATTATGATTTATGTGGATCACATGAATATAAATACATATTAAGGGTTTTCTTGGAAATCTTTCCAATTCATTGGGTAAATAATTTAATCTCTAGAAATAACAAGTTTCACGATAACTTTGTGAATAACCTTGGTAAGTTTTATGAAACCTTTGGGATGAACCTTGGTGATATATTCTTGAATCTATAAATTAAATTCTATAGCCACGTCTTCCTGTTATGGTTCATGTTCTTTTCATTATGATATTACTCTACTTCTATTTCTCATGTCTTTATGTTTTTCATCTTGTTTCTATTGATATCACAAGTAAAATGATTCCCTTGCTTTCCTTACTGGGCCTTCTGCTCACCCTTTACTTTGATGTATGTCTCCAGGTTATGAGATATAGTAGTTGTATATGATACGAACTTTTCAAGAGGCTTCTCAAGGTGATTTAAAATATTGTTTTATGTTTTCATGTATTTTGTTCCTTATTTCCAAGACACTAGTCTTTAAAGATCCTATGTTTGTAAAATGTAATGAAAAGTTATGTAATAAAAAGGCGGGATGCCCTAGAACAAGTACCCTACCCCATTGACATCATATCTCTCTGATCAGCTGGGAACGGAATGAGGGTTCACCATGTTGGACCTTAGGTCTGGATACTATCATGTGCACATTTCCATGGAGGATGTGACAAAGACCACATGCGTGGTAGGGTATGGATCCTATGAGTTTCTTGTTATGCCTTTTGGTTTGACCAACACCCCCAACAAAATTTTGTACAATGATGAACAAAGTATTCCACCAATACGTGGACATGTTTTTCATAGTCTACATAGACAACATTTTTATCTTTATTGAGAAAATGGTAGACCATGTGGAACACTTTAAAACCGTGTTCAAGGTATTGAGGGAGAACATGTGATATGTGAAGAAGGATAAGTTATCTATTAAGATTAATAAAGATTTATTCTTGGGGAAAAAGATCAAATGGGGTGTGTTCATGATGGATCATGAGAAGATCCTATATATTAATGAATGGGATTGTCCAACCATGGTTCCCTAGTTCAGATCATTTCTTGGGTTGGGGAACTATTATCATTGGTTCATTTGTGACTATTCAAAGAAGGCGGCTCCACTCACCGACATTCTAAAGAAGAAAAAGGTGTGGGAGTTGGATGATAAATGTGATGAGGCATTTGAAGGATTGAAGAATACGGTCATAGAGGAACTGGTCATGAGCATATAGGATCCAACCAAGACTTATGAGGTACACACTGATACCTCATACTTTGATATTGGGGGTGTGCTCATGCCAAAAAGACATCCCATAGATTTTGAAAACCAGATGATGAATGAAAATGAGAGGAGGTACCTGGTGCAAGAGAATGTGATGATAGTCATGGTATATTTTCTTAGGTCATAGAGACAATATCTCTTGGGGTCAAAGTTTTAGTGAATATCGAAAATATTTCTATAAGCTACTTCCAAACATAGACGAAGCTGACTCCAAAGTAGGAAAGATGGCTAGAATTCTTGGCCTGGATTGATTAAACATTGGTGTTCAAGCCTCATATAGAACATGTGGTGGATTATGAACTCTGTAGGAATATGGTTTTCATCCACTTATCTTGTGTGTATGATGAGATCTTGGGTAAGATCAAATAAGGAATGGTGCATGATCTTATAGCCAATAACGTCTTGGATCTTATGGTAGAGGGAATGACAATGAGATTTTGGGTGGAGTATGGAACTCTTCTTACCACATGGAGGAGGATATATGTCCCAATGTGGGGGAACCTACAGAGGGATCTCATCAATGAGTATCATGACTCGAGATGGGTAGGACATCTAGGGCAGCACTACACTAAGGCCTTGCAAGAGTGAGCATATTATTAGCTAAGGATGTATGATTATGTGGAGTTCTATTTGAATAAATTCCTATGTCCTAACATGAGAAGGTGGAAAATTAGTTTCTTAGAGAGTTATTTTAACCATTTCCCATTGTGGAGAGGCCATTGGAGACCGTCATTGTGGACTTAATCATGGCATTCACATAGTTTGAAGTGTATGGGATCATCATTGTGGTGGTGGAAAAGTTCCCAATGTATGCCGCATTCATCCACGCTCTAGAAGATGTGACAGTAGATCTCACTCCAAGTATACTCTTCAATATTGTGTGGAAATATTGTGGGATACCATGACACATCATTATCAATTGGGATATATGATTCATAGGTAGGTTGTGAACCGATCTTTTCGGATTATTTTGATCAAAGACTCACTACTCTACTACGTATCACCCAAGACAGATGAGAAGATAGAGAAATAGAATACCTTATTGGAGCTCTACATAACGAACTTTTTTAGTGACAACCAGCAAGATTGTGGTATGTTTCTTAATGTATTACAATTATCATAATAAATGCAAAGGAGTGAGTCTACAGGGAAGAGTCCATTGGAGGTGGAGACCAGAAAACAACCCCCCACTCATCACATAGAGGTACATGGAGAGTTGTACCAAGGAATAATCCCTCCAACCTGCACTATGGAAAAGGAGTTACATGAGAAGGATGACATGATAAGTACCCACTTTCACGAAGATTCCAATTGGATGAATAAGTGGTCTTATAAAGGGTGCATGGATATGAGCTTCCATCCTGGGGATAAGTGTAACATCCTAGGTAAATAAAGAGTAATACATTTTCATATTTATTAATATTTGTGAATTAAATATTAATTTTACTTTAAAGGGGTTTCCATGTTCGATAGCGTGCCCGATTCGCAACAACGAGTTTCTTTGAAATCTTACGTTGCACACTAGTAATATAATAATATTTTTTTAAATGGTAGTTAACACGTAGCTGTTGTATTGGTGGTAATGAATATAAATAACTAAAATATGATTATATATGTTTTTTAAATTTTTTTACATTTATCCAATAAAAGATAAAGACTTAAAATAATAAAAGAATTCAATTTTTGGCATAGATATTCAAATATTCACTAAAAGGTAAAACTATTGCCTTTTGATGGTGAACCCTATTTAAATATAGTTTTGGTCACTCTTATAAATTATATTGGACTAAATAAAACTCTTCTTTAGAATCGGGACATCAAAATTTAGTTTGTGTAAATTTCTGGTATTCTTCCGATAAAGTTCATTTTTTAATGAATAGTGAAAAATGTTGTATTTTAATTCAAAACCTCTTTTTAATCTAATTTATTTATATGATTAGATTATATTTTGAATTTGTTTTAAAGTGAAATTAGAATATATATTTACCATTTAATCCAATGGTGGTAATTGAATTAATTTCACTTTGAAATTGGACTTAAACTAGTGTCAATCTTTTCATACTTATTGTTTCATAAAAACACACTTTTTTCTCTGACAGCGGTAATTAATTATTAAATTAATTAATGTAACTTATATGTTTTGAATTTTGTAAAATAGACATCATTTTTTAATTCGGAATATCAAATATTGCTTAGGGTGAATTTTTGGTATTTTTTTGAAAAACTTCAATTTTTGATAAATAGTGAAACCACTAAGTGGTACTTAAAAAAAACTGATTTTTCGTTTAAATGAAATTTTACCACCTCTATGTTTTGAATTTAAAAAATACAACATACATGGTTTTCATTAAGAATTAAAATTTGGTTCAATGAGATTAAAATAATTTTTTTGGTGAATAGTAACTTTTATGTTTTTAATCGCGATTAGAGGTAGTTAGTGTAATTTAAGGTAAAAATAATGTTTTAATAATATTAAATGACATAGAAACATGTCCTACCCTTATTGGATGTGTCATGGACGACCAAAAAATTCCTTGGGCCAACTTGGGGACCTCATGGAGCTACATTGGTAGGAAAATGACATTAATAACTTTTTATTTAAAGTTAAAATAAAAATGCCAGAAACATGTATTGTTTTGCTAAAAAAAATTTTACATGGGGTTATTGAAGTCATAATTTTGACTATAAATATTAATTGGAAATATAAAAATATTTCCTAAATCATGATATTTTTTCTATACTTTTTATACATTAAATAAATTAAATTAATTATGACACCATGATGATGCAGCGATTACCTCATTATTTAACGATTTAAATAAAATGAAAAAATAATGTAACATATATGACCTAAACTTGTCAAAAACCTATTGTATGGATGGATTTATAACCCTTATCACCTTATCCTCGAAATTTATAATTCTAGGACCTTTGTGATCCGAAAATCCTTTTATAATAAAGTATCTTTTCTTCACTTTCCAAGAGTTCCCCTCCTCTCCTATTATAAAAGGCCCCCACCTCTACCTCCTTACCCACACCTCTCAAGACTTCGGTTCATCCAAGATCTGCTCATTTTATCTCTCAACATCCCTCCCTTTATCCTTGAAGCCTTACCTTGGGTAGAAATCTCTTCAAGGAACCCTTTTGGTTCAAACCAAGAAGAGTTACCCGATTTTAAGGTAATGTCTTCACTTGAGTTATTTTGTTTTATTTTGCTTCTCCAACCCTATAAAATCTTTTTATTCCCTTATTTTGTAACAAAAAAAGTATCTTAAATATAATATGGTTTTGTTGTGAGAAGGATTCGAGCTACACTTACACACACCTCCGTCTAATGGTTAAAGAACATACAGTTTCCGTGGTTGGCAAATTTCTGCCTCACGAAACTATGATTGTTCAATCTTCTTTTAACACCTTTAATGGTGGCCATTAAGATGTAACTCTATTTATATATGATATATATTATGTTTATGTTTACCTTATGCTTCTTTATTTTTCATTTGTGGCATAACTTTATGGTTTCCATTATGGTTAAACACGATAATTTCATTTTAGGAAGTGCGGACTACCACCCCCTCAAAGTGATTTGATTCGTTAATACCATATGTGGTACGTATAAAGGATATATTTAATGATATTATATATGATATTATACTGGAATTATAACAAAACTTTATATCATTATGATTTTACTCCATTAATTAAGAAATAGAAATGAAAGTAGCGTTCATGCGTACGTACGGCTTACCGTCTCCATGAACGGTGCATTTCATTTCTTACCTCTAAATGTTATGTAATATTATAAATGCATGTATATACTGGATATATATATGAAATATATGATATCTACATCATGAATATAATTCTTTCTATAATGGATATTTTACCCCATGAACAACTTGTAATTATAAAGAGTTTATTTTTGACTCAAGTACCAATGATCGACAAAACGACCATTATTAACATAAATAATAACATAGTGTTCATAACATGGTAATAAGTGATATAAAATGAGTAATGAGCTTGAAAACAGGTTCTTAAGCAAGTAGAAATTAAATCAAGTTTATTATTCAGGAGATTATAGAGCGATCAAGTCAAGTCGGACCTGAGGTATGGGACTTCGTCTCAATCTCCTTTCATTGAGGCATATTTTGCTTTATACACAACTTTCTTTTATGCAGTGTATAAAACCCTTTCACATTTATGTTTATTCCAAATGAATCATTTTTATACGAAGTGTTTTAATAAACGACAAAAGGAATGTTTTTTTGTCGTACGTATGTGGCAACAACGACTTCTCCACCGCCATGACCATTATTTGAGTTTCGGATTCCTCTACAAGCCACAACTTTTTTTAAAATGAAAAATAAATACCATGATTTAATTTTATTTTATTTTGACATTGAAAATGGTTTTCATAATGTTTTTATTATATCAATGTGTTGTATTGATATCTTGTGATTGAAGTATGGAAATGTTATGTTTCCTTTATGCATGTTTTATGTGATATGATTATGTTATGGTTATTGGGCATTGTTTATGAAGATGGGTGGTTCCATGATAAAATAAGGGCGGGTGAGCCCAATATAGCTCTCCAATGAATTGGGTAACGCGAAGGAGTTAAACGTTACGGTTTCTCCGAAGAGATTTAGGTAATATATTGTGATGGGTATTCCAAACGTAACCAAGATGGTTACTCCCTACGTAAGAATGTTATGAATGACTCAAGTTACCTTTATGTCTTATGATTTCTATGATTTATTCATGATTTGATGAGATATGTTAAAATTCTTATGTTTTATGAGTAAAGTATGATTTCATACATGGACTAATGTTTTCTTTTCGTACTTTTATATCCCTTACTGAGATTTTTATGCTCACCCCAAGTTTTTTTTGAAATGTTTTTCATAGGACATAATGTGGAATAGGGTCATGGATGGGATCAGAGAAAATTCATGTTGTCTTAAACATGGAACTAGACATGACTTTTTTTTAGATTCCATGTTTTGTAAAAAAAAGTGACATTGTAGAAGTGTCTACTGTGTAATCTTTGGAGATGTAATAGTCATGATCTAATTCTATAAAACTCTAAACCATGAAATGATACTCAATGCGAATTATTCATTTAATTCAATATTAAGTAAGGTTTAAGGCCGGGGCCTTATAGTTGGTATCAAAGGATGGTTTAGATAACTTTAGGAGTTAAAATTCTATTAAATGATTATCTAAAAAAAAATTTTATGGTCAAATTGAAATGATATATAATTTCAAGATTACCATGTTGCTTCATCTGAGACATGTTTGTTCAGAATGGTTTTCCGCAGAGGAAATAGAGAAGTAGTGCTAGGAAGGCATAAAGAAGGAAATGACCTTCCGAATTAGCATCGTGATATGGTCGGAATTGGAACTGAATAGTTTGTTGCAGTAATGGCACATTTGACTCAAGCGATAAATGGTGGTGGTATCCATGCCCGAGATCAGCCAGATCAACTGTAGAGGAACATGTCAGTGGTGGAACATTTCATGAGGCAACATCCCCCATAATTCAGAGGATCATCTGACCATGTGCTAGCTGAAGGGTGGATTAAAGCACTGGAGAAGATTTTCGATCTCATGGGGTGTTCACACAATCAAAAGGTTAGTGTTGATATTTTCTGTTTGGAGGGTGAAGCAGATCAGTGGTGGTTGATGGTTAAACATTTCAGGGACGCTGATGAGATTGATGCTCTCGACTGGGATGAATTCAAAGGTATGTTTCTTGATAAGTAATTTCCTAAGGCTATTCGACTTAGGATGGAAAAACAATTCTTGAAAATGAGGCAAGAGGAAGACTCAGTGGCTGCTTATCAGGAAAGGTTCACACGATTGGTGAGGTATGCATCAAATTTTATCCGAGACCTTGATTCTAAAATCAATTGTTTTTACTCAGGATTAAAGCCAAAATATCAAAGGTAATTAGCTTCTCACGGGTTCAAGAGGTATGAAAATCTTTTTTGATGTGCTGAGAAGGTGGAAATGGAGTTTTCCGATGATCAAGTGTTCTATAACAACCAACAGAAGAAAAGACTGAGGTGGCAGGAGAAAGGGAAGAATTCTTCCAAAAGGGATGATGGTAAGAAAACGATGTTTCTAGTTTGTGATAAATGTGGTAAAAGTCATGCTGGGGAATGTCTTCTGAATTCTGGAAAGTGATACCTATGTGGTAAGATGGGACATAAGGCTCGTGATTGCACAGAAAAATATCAGGGTGAAGGTAAGACCAAATTTGATTTACAGTTAGTGAAATGTTTTAAGTGCAATGAGATGGGTCACTATGAAAACGAGTGTCCGAAAAAGATCTCGAGTGATGGGTAGCAGTTAGACTACAAGCATAAAGGGGTGGTGAAATCCTTTGCAACTAGTTCAGAAAATGTCGGGCCATCAAATGAAGTGGTATCAGGTACTTTTTTTGTTTTTTCAGATTATGCCTGTGTGTTGTTTGATTCGGGGTCTACACATTCTTTCATCTTTGAAAACTTTTCTAGTAAAATGGGAATACCATCTCAATAAATGACTCATGAACTTGTGGTAAAAACACCTTGGGGAAATGTTGAGGCAAAAAGAATTTATTGGAATCTTCCTATCCTTTTCTATGGAAAGAACCTACTTGAAAACCTTATTGTTTTACCTCTAGTAGAGTTTGATGTTATCCTGGGTATGGATTGGATCTCTATTTACCAAGCTAATATTGATTGTATATCTAAAGAAGTTTCTTTTCAGAAAGACTTTAAGTTTGTGTACAAGAATGAACCCTTACTGTTGATAACATATCAAGAGGCTGAGAAACTTGTAAAATATGGAAATGAATGTTACCATGCATATATTGTTGAAAATAAAGGAACTGTTCATATTAATGATGTGCCAGTGGTAAATGGGTATCCTGAAGTTTTTCCTGATGAGTTGCTTGGAATAATACCAGATTGGGAAGTTGAGTTTACTATTGACTTAATTCCTCATGCTAAGCCAATTTCAAAACCCCCTTATCGAGTGGCTCAAATTGAACTTTTAGAGTTGAAGGATAAATTACAAGATTTATTAGAGAAAGGTTTCATTCGACTTAGCACATCACCATGGGGTGCTTCGGTTTTATTTGTTAAAAAGAAAGATGGTTTAATGAGACTTTACATTGATTATATAGCCTTCAAAAACATTACTGTTAAGAAAAATTATCATTTGCCTCATATCGATGATTTTTTTGATCAGCTCTAGGGAGCTTAGTATTTTTCAAAGATTGACTTGAGGTCAAGGTACCATCAGTTGAAAGTAAAAGAAGAAGACGTACCGAAGACTGTGTTCCGTACTAGATATGGCCATTATGAATTTGTAGTTATGCCTTTTGGGTTAACCAATGCACCTGCTGTATTCATAGACCTTATGAACATAATTTTCCATGAGATCTTGGATATGTTTGTGGTTGTTTTCATTGATGATATTTTGGTATTTTCTAAAATTAAATAGGAGCATGAAAGACATTTAAGGGTTATTTTTCAAACCTTAAATGAAATGAAATTGTATGGGAAATTCAGCAAGTGTGAGTTTGGGTTGCAAAAAATTTCTTTCCTTGGTCATATTGTTTCTAAAGATGGAATGACTGTTGATCCAGAAAAAACAAAGGTTGTTGAAGAATGGCCAAGACCTAAAAATGTAACTGAGATTCGTAGCTTCCTTGGTTTGGCAGGATATTACCGAAGGTTTGTTAAAAATTTTCACGGTTATCTAGTCCAATGACTAAGCTAACTCGGAAGGGTGTTAAGTTTATCTGGACAAAAGAATGTGATGATTGTTTTCAGGAACTGAAAAGAAGATTGGTGAATGCTCCAGTTTTGGCACTACCTTCCAGGAATGGGGATTTTGTTATCTACAGTGATGCTTCATTGAAAGGACCTGGTTGCACCCTAATGCAGAATTATCAGGTAATTCCTTATGCTTCACGAAAGTTGAAAACTCATGAGGTAAATTACCCTAAAAATGATTTGGAATTAGATGCTGTTGTTTTTGCTTTAAAAATTTGGAGGCATCATTTGTATGGAGTAAAGTGTGAAATATATACTGATCACAAAAGTTAAAAGTATATATTCACTCAGAAAGAATTGAACATGAGATAGAGGAGATGGCTAGAATTAATCAAGGATTATGATTATACAATTCATTACTATCCGGGAAAAGCAAATAAAGTGGCTGATGCTTTGAGTCGAAAAAGTAATGCGTCATTAAAAATGTTGCGTTTGGAACATGATCCTTTGGTTAAGGATTTGATGAACTTTGGCATAGAAGTTGTTGGTGCAGGATGCCCTTCTATTTTGTTTCAGGTATTAGTGAAATCTTCTCTATCAGACAGAATTAAGCAAGTACAGAAGCAAGACAGCGAGTTGCAGAAAAAGGTAGAGTTGGTTCAGAAGGGTATGTTTCCTGAATTCAACATTGATAATGATTGTGTTTTGAGATTTGTGAAGAGATTCTGTTTGACTTGTGATTCACAGTTTAAGAGAGAGTTGTTATGTGAAGCTCGTAGTTATCCATTTTCAGTACATCCGGGAAGTACTAAGATTTAAAGTGATCTTTGGGAGTATTACTGGTGGGACGGAATGAAAAGGGATATTGCTGATTTTACTGTGAAGTGTTTGACATGTCAACAGGTTAAAGCAGAGTAGAAGTTACCGAAAGGGATGTTTCAGCCTTTACCAGTACCAGAGTGGAAATGGGAGAATATATCCATGGACTTCGTTGTGGGATTACTGAAAACACCTCAAGGTAAGAATGAAATCTAGGTTATTGTTGATCTCTTGACTAAATCTTCTCATTTCCTTGCTATACGGGATAATTTTTCCCTAGATCAACTTTTCCATTTGTATCTTAAAGAGATAGTCAGGTTACATGGAGTTCCTCTCTCCATTGTATCTAACCGTGATCTCATGTTCACTTCTAACTTTTGGAAGGGCCTTCAGAAGTCGTTGGGTACTGAATTAAAATTTAGTACAACTTTTCTTCCGCAATCAGATGGGCAGTCAGAACGAACAATTCAGACTTTGGAGGATATTCTACGTGCTTGCTCAATGGATTATCAGGGAATTTGGGACCAACATCTTTCTTTGGTTGAGTTTTCATATAATAACAGTTTTCTTTCCAGTATACAGATGGATCCTTTTGAAGCATTATATGGAAAACGGTGTCAAACTCAAGCTTTTTGGGATGATGTAGGTGAGAGGAAGCTGATGGGACGAGAATTGGTAGAATAGATGGTAGAAAAAGTTCATTTGATTCAGAAACACATGAAACAGCTCAGAGTAGACAGAAAATTTATTCGGATAACCGGGGGAAGGATCTATCTTTCAGGGTAGGTGATCATGTCTTTCTCAAAGTTTCGCCATGGAAAAGTGTGATGTGATTTGTTAAGGAAGGAAATCTGAGTCCAAGGTTCATTGGACCATATGAAATTCTGGAGAAACTTGGATCAGTTGCATACAGAGTGACATTACCTTCGATTTTATCTTAGGTACACAATATTTTCATGTTTCGATTTTGAGAAAGTATATGCCAGATCCATCTCATGTTTTGAGCCCAGAGGTAGTTCAGTTGGAAGAGAATCTCTCTTATGAAGAACAACCTGTCCAGATTCTTGAACATAGAGAGGAAGTGTTGCGGAATAAGGTAATTCACTAGGTAAAGGTTTTGTAAAAAAACCATATGGTTGAAGAGGCAACATGGGAATCTGAAAATGCTATGAGGGATAAATACCCCCACTTATTTTGATAAGTGAATAAAATTGCGAGGACGCAATTCACAAATGGGGGGAAGGATGTAACATCCCAGGTAAATAAAGAATAATAAATTTTCATATTTATTAATATTTGAGAATTAAATATAAATTTTACTTTAAAGGGGTTTCTATGTTCGATAGCGTGCCCGATATGCAACAACGAGTTTCTTTGAAATCTTACGTTGCACACTAGTAGTATAATAATATTTTTTTAAAATGGTAGTCAACGCGTAGCCGTTGTATTGGCGGGAATGAATATAAATTACTAAAATATGATTATATATGTTTTTTACATGTTTTTACATTTAACCAAAAAAATATAAAGTCTTAAAATAAGAAAATAATTCAATTATTGGCATTGATACTCTAATATTCACTTAAAGGTCAAACTATTGCCTTTTGATGGTGAACCCTATTTAAATATAGTTTTGGTCACTCTTATACATTATATTGGACCAAATAAAACTCTTCTTTAGAATCGGTACATCAAAATTTAGTTTGTATAAATTTTTGGTATTTTTCTGATAATGTTCATTTTTTAATGAATAGTGAAAAATGTTGTATTTTAATTCAAAACCAATTTTTACTCTAATTTATAAAATGATTAGATTATATTTTGAATTGGTTTTAAAGTGAAATTATAATATATTTTTACCATTTAATCCAATTTTGGTCATTGTAATTAATTTCACTTTGAAATTGGACTTAAACTAGTGTCAATCTTTTGATACTTATTGTTTCATAAAAACACGCTATTTGCTATGACAGTGGAAATTAATTATTAAATTAATTAATTTAACTTATATGTTTTGAATTTTTTAAAATAGACATCATTTTTGAATTCGTAATATCAAATATTGCTTAGGGTGAATTTTTGGTATGTTTCTGAAAAACATCAATTTTGATAAATAGTGAAACCACTAAGTGGTACTTAAAAAAACTGATTTTTCGTTTAAATGAAATTTTACCACCTTGGTGTTTTGAATTTCAAAAATACAACATACATGATTTTAATTAAGAAGTAAAATGTGGTTCAATGAGATTAAAATAATTTTTTGTTGAATAGTAACTTTTATGTTTTTAATCGCGATTAGAGGTAATTAGTGTAATTTAAGATAAAAATAATGTTTTAATAATATTAAATGACCTAGACACATGTCCTACACTTATTTAATGTGTCATGTCCGACCCAAAAAATCCATGGGTCAACTTGGGGACCACATGGAGCAACTTTGGTAGGAAAATGACATTAATAACTTTTTATTTGAAGTTAAAATAAAAATGTCACAAACATGTATTGTTTTCCTAAAAGAATTTTTACATGGGGTAATACAAGTCATAATTTTGACTATAAATATTAATTGGAAAGAAAAAAAGATTTCATACATAATTATATTTGTTTTTTAATTTTTAGACATTTAATAAATTAAATTATTTATGACACCAATGGTGATGCAGCGATTACCTCATTATTTAACTATTTAAATTAAATGAAGAGATAATGTAAAATCTAAGACCTACACTTGTAAAAAACCTCTTGGATGTGTGGATTTGGAACCCTTAACACCTTATCCTAGAAATGTATAATTAGTGGACTTTTTTATACGAAAATCATTTTATAATAAAGTATCTTTTCTTAACATTCCAAGAGTGCCCCTCCTCTCCACTTATAAAAGGCCCCCACCTCTACCTCCTTACCCACACCTCTCAGGCCTTTGGTTCGGACAAGCTCTACTCAATTTATCTCTCCACATCCCTCCCTTAATCCTTTAAGCCTTACCTTGGGAAGAAATCTCTTCAAGTAACCCTTTTGGTTCAAACCATGAAGAGTTACCCGATTTTAAGGTAATGTCTTCACTTGTGTTCTTTTGTTTTATTTTGATTCTCCAACCCTCTAAACTCTTTTTATTCCTTTCTTTTGTTACAAAAACAGTATCATAAATATACTAGTGTATTTTTATGAGAAGTATTCTAGCTACACTTACACACACCTCCATCTAATGGTTAAATAACATACTGTTTCTGTGGTTTGTGAATTTCTGCCTCACGAAACAATGATTGTTCAATCTTCTTTTAACACCTTTAATGGTGGGCATTAAGATGTAACACTATTTATATATGATATATATTATGTTTATGTTTTCCTTATGCTTCTTTATTTTTCATTTGTGGCATACCTTTATGTTTTCCATTATGGGTAAACACAATAATTTCATTTTAGGAATTGCGGAATACCGCCCCCTCAAAGTGATTTGATTTGTTAATACCATATGTGGTACATATAAAGGATATATTTAATGATATTATATATGATATTATACTATAATTATAATATAACTTTATATAATTATTATTTCACTCCATTAAGTAAGAAATAGAAATGAAAGTAGCGTTCATGCGTACGTACGGCTTACCGTCTCCATGAATGGTGCATTTCATTTATTACCTCTAAATGTTATGTAATATTATAAATGCATGTATATACTGGACATATATATGATATATATGATATCTACATCGTTAATATAATTTTTTATATAATGGATATTTTACCCCATGAACAAATTGTAATTATAAAGAGTTTATTTTTGACTCAAGTACCAATGATTGACAAAACGACCATTATTAACATAAATAATTTCATAGTGTTCATAACATGGTAATAAGTGATATAATAGGAGTAATGAAATTGAAAAAAGGTTCTTAAGCAAGTAGACATTAACTCAAGTTTATTATTTAGGAGATTAAAGAGCGATCGAGTCAAGTCGGACCCGAGGTTTGGGACTTCGTCTCAATCTCCTTTCATTGAGGCATATTTTGTTTTATACACAACTTTCTTTTATGCGGTGTGTAAACCCCTTTGACATTTATGTTTATTCAAAAGGAATCTTTTTTATACGAAGTGTTTTACTAAGCGACAAAAGGAATAATTTTTTGTCATACGTATATGGCGACAACGACTTCTCCGCCGTCGTGACCATTATTTGGGTTTCGGCTTCCTCTACAAGCCATAACATTTTTTAAAGAAAAATAAATACCATGTTTTAATTTTATTTTATTTTGTTATTGAAAATGGTTTTCATAATGTTTTTATTATATCAATGTGTTGTATCGATATCTTATGATTGAAATGTGTAAATGTAATGTTTCCTTTATGCATGTTTTATGTGATACGATTATGTTATGGTTCTTGGGAATTTTTTATGAATATGGGTGGTTTCGTGATATACTAAGGGCGGGTGAGCCCTATATAGCTCTCCATTGCATTGGGTAACACGAACGAGTTAAACGTTAAGGTTTCTCCGAAGAGATTTAGGGAATATACTGTGATGGGTATTCCAAACGTAACCAAGAGGGTTACTCCCTGTGTAAGAATGTTATGAATCCCCCAAGTTACCGTTATGTCTTATGATTTCTATGATTTATTCATGATTTGATGAGGTCTGTTAAAATGCTTATGTTTTATGAGTAAAGTATGATTTCATACATGGACTAATGTTTTCTTTTCATACTTTTATATCCCTTACTGAGATTTTTATGCTCACCCCATGTTTTATTTGAAATTTTTTTCACAGGACATAATGTGGAATAGGGTCATGGATGGGATCAGGGAAAATTCATGCTGTCTTAAACATGGAACTAGAAATGACTTTTTTTAGAGTCCATGTTTTGTAAAAAAGTGACTTTGTAGAAGTGTCTACTACGTAATATTTTGAGATTTAATCGTTATGATCTAATTGTCTAAAACTCAAAACCATGAAAAGATCCTCAATGTGAATTATTCATTTAATTCAATATTAAGTAAGGTTTAAGGTCGGGGCCTTATAGTTGGTATCAAAGGTCGGTTTAGATAACTTTAGGAGTTAAAATTCTATTAAATGATTATCCCAAAATATTATTTTATGGTCAAATTGAAATGATATAGCATTTGAAGATTACCATGTTGCATCATCTAAGACATGTTTGTTCATAATGGTTTTCTGCAGAGGAAACAGGGATGCAGTGCTAGGAAGGCATACAGAAGGAAATGACCTTCCGAATCAGCATCCTGAGATGGTCAAAATTGGAACTGAACAGTTTGTTGCAGTAATGGCGCAGTTGACTCAAGCGATAAATGGTGGTGGTATCCATGCACGAGATCATCCAGATCAACCTCAGAGGAACATGTCAGTGGTGGAACATTTAATGAGGCAATATCCCCCATCATTCAGAGGATCATCTGTCCCTGGGCTAGCTGAAGGGTGGATTAAAGCACTGGAGAAGATTTTCGATCTCATAGGGTGTTCAGAGAATCAAAAGTTTAGTCTTTCTATTTTCCGTTTGGAGGGTGAAGCAGATCAGTGGTTGTCGATGGTTAAAAATATCAGGGACGCTGATGAGATTGATGCTCTCGACTGGGATGAATTCAAAGGTATGTTTCTTGATAAGTATTTTTCTAAGTCTGCTCGACTTAGGATGAAAAAAAAATCTTGAAATTGAGGCAAGTGGAAGACTCAGTGGCTGCTTATGAAGAAAGGTTCACTCGATTGGTGAGGTATGCTCCAAATTTTATCCGAGACCTTGATAGTAAAATCAATTGTGTTTACTCACGATTAAAACCAAAATATCAAAGGGCTTTAGCTTCTCGTTATTTCAAGAGTTATGAAAATCTTGTTCGATGTGCTGAGAAGGTGGAAATGGAGTTTTCCAATGATCAAGTGTTCTATAACAACCAATAGAAGAAGAGACCTATGTGGCAGGAGAAAGAGAAGAATTCTTCAAAAAGGTTTGATGGTAAGAAAACTAAGTTTATAGTTTGTGATAAATGTGGTAAAAGGCATGCTGGGGAATGACTTCTGAATTCTGGAATGTGCTACCGATGTGGTAAGATGGTACATAAGGCTCGTGATTGCACTAAAAAAGATCAGGGTGAAGGTAAGACCCAATTTGATTTACATTTAGTGAAATTTTTTATGTGTAATGAGATGGGTCACTATGAAAACGAGTGTCCGACAATGATCTCGAGTGATGGGAAGCAGTTAGACTACAAGCAGAAAGGGGTGGTGAAATCCTTTTCAACTACTTCAGAAAATTTCGAGCCTTCAAATGAATTGGTATCAGGTACTTTGTTTGTTTGTTTAGATTATTCCAGTGTGTTGTTTGATTCGGGGTCTACACATTCTTTCATCTCTGAAAACTTTTCTAGTAAAATGGTAATACCATCTTAAGAAATGACTCCTGAACTAGTGGTAAAAACACCTGGGGAAAATGTTGAGGTAGAAAGAATTTATGGGAACCTTCCTATCCTTATTTGTGGAAAGAACCTACTTTAAAACCTTATTGTTTTACCTCTAGTAGAGTTTGATGTTATCTTGGGTATGGATTGGCTCTCTATTTACCATGCTAAGATTGATTGTAGAGATAACAAAGTTTCTTTTCAGAAAGAATTTCTGTTTGTGTACAAGAATAAACCCTTACTATTGAGAACATATCAAGAGGCTGAGAAACTTGTAAAAGATGGAAATGAATGTTACCTTGCACATATTGTTGAAAACAAAGGAACTGTTCAGATTAATGATGTGCCAGTGGTAAATGAGTGTCCTGATGTATTTCCTGATGAGTTTCTTGGAATAATACCAGATCGGGAAGTTAAGTTTACTGTTGACTTAGTTCTTGATGCAAAGAAAATTTCAAAAACCCCTTATCAAATGGCTCAAATTTAACTTTTAGAGTCAAAGGAGCAATTGCAAGATTTATTAGGGAAAGGTTTCATTCGACCTAGCACATCACCATGGGGTGCTCCTGTTTTATTTGTTAAAAAGAAAGATGTTTCAATGAGACTTTTCATTGATTATATAGTCTTGAATAACATTACTGTCAAGAACAAGTATCATTTGCCTCATATCAATTATTTGTTTGATCAGCTCCAGGGAGCTCAGTATTTTTCGAAGATTGACATGAGGTCGGGGTACGATCAGTTGAAAGTAAAAGAAGCAGATGTATTGAAGACTGCATTCCGTACTAGATATGGCCATTATGAATTTCTAGTTATTCCTTTTGGTTTAACCAATGCACTTTCTCTATTCATGGACCTTATGAATAGAATTTTCCATGAGTTATTGGATAAGTTTGTGGTTGTTTTCATTGATGATATTTTGGTATTTTCTAAAATTAAAGAGGAGCATGAAAGACATTTAAGGGTTATTTTGCAAACCTTAAAAGAAAATAAATTGTATGGGAAATTTAGCAAGTGTGATTTTAGGTTGAAACAAATTTCTTTACTTTGTCATATTGTTTCTGAAGATGCAATAACTATTGATCCTCCAAAAATGAAGGTTGTTGAAGAATGGCCAAGACCCACAAATGTAACTGAGATTCGTAGCTTCCTTGGTTTGGCAGGATATTAATGAAGGTTTGTTAGAAATTTTTCATGGTTATCTAGTCCAATGACTAAGATAACTCGGAATGGTGTTAAGTTTATCTGGACAAAAGAATGTGATGATTGTTTTCAGGAACTGAAAAGAAGATTAGTGAATGCTCCAGTTTTGGCACTACCTTCCAGGAATGGGGAGTTTTTTATCTACAGTGATGCTTCATTGAAATGACTTGGTTATTCCCTAATGCAGAATGATAAGGTAATTTCTTATGCTTCATAACATTTGAAAACTCATGAGGTAAATTACCCTACAAATGATTTGGAATTAACTGCGGTTGTTTTTGCTTTAAAAATTTTGAGGCATCATTTGTATGGAGTAAAGTGTGAAATATATACCAATCACAAAATTGTAAAGTATATATATTAATTTATAAAGAATTGAACATGAGATAGAGGAGATGGCTGGAATTAATCAAGGATTCTGATTGTACAATTAATTACCATCTAGGAAAAGAAAATAAAGTGGCTGAATCTTTGAGTCGAAAAAGTAATGTGTCATTAACAATGTTGAGTTTGGAACATGATCCTTTGGTTAAGGATTTGATGAACTTTGGAATAGAATTTGTTGGTGCAGGATATCCTTCTATTTTGTTTCAGGTATCAGTGAAATCTTTTCTATCAGACAGAATTAAGCAGGCACAAAAGCAAGACAACGAGTTGCAGAAAAAGGTAGAGCTGGTTCAGAAGGGTATGTTTCCTGAATTCAACATTGATAATGATTGTGTTTTGAGATTTGGGATGAGATTGTGTGTGACTTGTGATTTATATTTGAAGAGAGAGTTGTTATTTGAAGCTCATAGTTATCCATTTTCAGTTCATCCAGGAAGTACTAAGATGTATAGAGATCTTCTGGAGTGTTACTGGTGGGACGAAATGAAAAGGGATATTTCTGATTTTACTGTGAAGTGTTTGTCATGTCATCAGGTTAAAGCATAGCGGCAGTTACTGAAAGGGATGCTTTAGCCTTTACCAGTACCAGAGTGGAAATGGGAGAATATATCCATGGACTTCGTTGTGGGATTGCCGAAGACACCTCAAGGTAATAATGAAATCTGGGTTAATGTTGATCGCATGACTAAATCTGCTCCTTTCCTTGCAATACGAGATACTTTTTCCTTAGATCAACTTTCCCGTTTGTATCTTAAAGAGATATTCAGGTTACATGGAGTTCATCTATCCATTATATCTGACCATGATCCCAGGTTCTCTTTTAACTTTTGGAAGGGCCTTCAAAAGTCGTTGGGTACTGAATTAAAATTTAGTACATCTTTTCATCCACAATTAGATAGGTAGTCAGAACGAACAATTCAGACTTTGGAGGATATACTGCGTGCTTGCTCTATGGATTATCAGGGAAGTTGGGACCAACATCTTTCTTTGGTTGATTTTTCATATAATAATAGTTTTCATTCCAGTATACAGATGGATCCTTTTGAAACATTATATAGAAAACAGTGTCGAACTACAACTTGTTGGGATGAAGTAGGAGAAATGATGATGATGGGACTAGAATTGGTAGAAGAGATGGTAGAAAAAGTTTAGTTGATTTAGAAACACATGAGAACATCTCAGAGCAGACAGAAAAGTTGTGCGGATAACCGGAGGAAGGATCTATCATTCGAGGTAGGTGATCATGTCTTTTTCAATGTTTCGCCGTGGAAAAGTGTGATGCGATTTGGTAAGAAAGGAAAGTTGAGTCCAAGGTTCATTAGACCATATGAAATTCTGGAGAAAGTTGGATCAGTTGCATACATAGTGGCATTATCTCTGAGTTTATCTCAGGTACACAATGTTTTTCATGTTTTGATGTCGAGAAAGAATATTCCAGATCCATCTCATGTTTTAACCCTAGAGGTAGTTTAGTTGGAAGAGAATCTCTCTTATGAAGAACAACCAGTCCAGATTATTGACCATAGAGAGAATGTTTTGCGGAATAAGGTAATTCACCAGGTAAAGGTTTTGTGGAAAAACCATATGGTTGAAGAGGCAACATGGGAATATGAAAATTCTATAAGGGATAAATACCCCCACTTATTTTGATAAGTGAATAAAATTGCGAGGAAGCAATTCCCAAAAGGGGGGAGGGATATAACATCCCAAGTAAATAAAGAATAATACATTTTCATATTTCTTATTATTTGAGAATTAAATATTAATTTTACTTTATAGGGGTTTCTATGTTCGATAGCTTGCCCGATACGGAACAACGAGTTTCTTTGAAATCTTGTGTTGCACACTAGTAATCTAATAATATTTTTTTAAATGGTAGTTATCACAAAGCCGTTTTATTGGCGGGAATGAATATAAATTACTAAAATATGATTATATATGTTTTTAAAATGTTTTTAAATTTATCTAATAAAAGATAAGGTCTTAAAATAATAAAAGAATTCAATATTTCGCATTGATACTCTAATATTCACTAAAAGGTTGAACTATCACCTTTTGATGGAGAACCCTCTTTAAATATAGTTTTGGCCACTCTTATATATTATATTAGACCAAATAAAACTCTTCTTTATAATTGGGACCTCAAAATTTACTTTTTCTAAATTTTTGGTATTTTTCCATTAAAGTTCATTTTTTAATGAATAGTGAAAAATGTTGTATTTTAATTCAAAACTTCTTTTTAATCTAATTTAGTAATATTATTAGATTATATTTTTCATTGGTTTTAAAGTTAAATTATCGTACATTTTTTCCATTTAATACAATGGTGGTCATTGGAATTAATTTCACTTTGAAATTGGACTTAAACTAGTGTCAATCTTTTGATACTTATTGTTTCATAAAAACACGCTATTTGCTCTGACAGCGGGAATTAATTATTAAATTAATTAATGTAACTTATATATTTTGAATTTTGTATAATATAAATCATTTTTGAATTCGGAATATCAAATATTTCTTAGGGTGAGTTTTTGTTATTTTTCTGAAAAACTTCAATTTTTGATAAATAGTGAAACCACTACGTGGTACTTAAAAAACTAATTTTTCGTTTAATTGAAATTTTACCATCTCAGTGTTTTGAATTTCAAAAATCAGACATATATGGTTGTCATTAAGAAGTAAAATTTGGTTCAATAAGATTAAAATAATTTTTAGGTGAATAGTAACTTTTAAGTTTTTAATCGCGATTAGAGGTAATTAGTGTAATTTAAGATAAAAATAATGTTTTAATAATATGAAATGACCTAAACACATGTCCAAACCTTATTTTATGTGTCATGTCCAACCAAGACAATCCATGGGTCAACTTGGGGACCCCTTGGAGCCACTTTGGTTGGAAAATGACATTAATAACTTTTTATTTGAAGTTAAAATAAAAATGTCACAAACATGTATGATTTCACTAAAACAATTTTTACATGGGGTTATACAAGTCATAATTTTGACTATAAATAATCATTGGAAATATAAAAATATTTCCTACATCATGATAGTTTTTTTATAATTTTTATACATTAAATATATTAAATTATTTATGACACCATGATGATGGAGCGATTACCTCATTATTTAACGATTTAAATAAAATAAAAAGATAATGTAAAATCTAAAACAAACACTTGTCAAAAACCTATTGGATGGGTGGATTTGGAACCCTAAACACATTATCCTCGAAGTTTATAATTTTGGGACCTTTTTTATCCGAAAATCATTTTATAATAATGTATCTTTTCATAACTTTCCAAGAGTGCCCCTCCTCTTGACTTATAAAAGGCCCCCACCTCTACCTCCTTACCCACACCTCTCAAGCCTTTGGATCAGACTAGCTAAACTAATTTTATCTCTCCACATACCTCCATTAATCCTTGAAGCCTTAACTTGGGCAGAAATCTATCCAAGGAACCCTTTTGGTTAAAACCAAGAAGAGTTACCCGATTTTAAGGTATTGTCTTCACTTGTGTTCTTTTGTTTTATTTTGCTTCTCCAACCCTCTAAAATATTTTTATTCCTTTATTTTGTAACAACACCAGTATCCTAAATATAGTATTATGTTGTTATTATATGTATTCTATCTACCCTTACACACACCTCCATCTAATGGTTAAAGAACATACTGTTTCGGTGGTTGGCAAATTTCTGCCTCACGAAACGATGATTGTTCAATCTTCTTTTAACACTTTTAATGGTGGACATTAAAATGTCACTCTATTTTTATATGATATATATTATGTTTATGTTTTTCTTATTATTTTTTATTTTTCATTTGTGGCATACGTTTATGGTTTCCATTATGGGATAACAAGATAATTTCATTTTAGGAAGTGCGGACTACCGCCCCCTCAAAGTGATTTGATTCGTTAATACCATATGTGGTACGTATAAAGGATAGATTTAATGATATTATATATTATATTATACTGGTATTATAATATAACATTATATCATTATGATTTCACTCCATTAAGTAAGAAATAGAAATGAAAGTAGCGTTCATGCGTACGTACGACTTACCGTCTCCCTGAACGGTGCATTTCATTTCTTACCTCTAAATGTTATGTAATATTATAAATGCATGTATATAATGGATATATAAATGATATATATTATATCTACATCATGAATATAATTATGGATATAATGGATATTTTACCCCATGAACAACTTGTAATTATAAAGAGTTTATTTTTGACTCAAGTACCAATGATCGACAAAACGACCATTATTAACACAAATAATTACATAGTGTTCATAACATGGTAATAAGTGATATAAAAGGAGTAATGAACTTGAAAAAAGGTTCTTAAGCAAGTAGAAATTAACTCAAGTTTATTATTCAGGAGATTAAAGAGCGATCGAGTCAAGTCAGACCTGAGGTATGGGACTTCGTCTCAATCTCCTTTCATTGAGACATATTTTTCTTTATACACAACATTCGTTTATGTAGTGTATAAACCACATTGACATTTATGTTTATTCAAAAGGAATCTATTTTATACGGAGCATTTTACTAAATGACAAAAGGAATGTTTTTTTGTCGTACGTATGCGGTGATAATGACTTCTCCGCCGCCGTGACCATTATTTGAGTTTCGGCTTCCTCTACAAGCCATAACATTTTTTAAAGAAAAATAAATACCAAGTTTTAATTTTATTTTATTTTGGTATTGAAAATGGTTTTCATAATTTTTTTATTATATCAATGTGTTTTATTGATATCTTGTGATTGAAATGCGGAAATGTTATGTTTCCTTTATGCATGTTTTATGGGATACGATTATGTTATGGTTCATGGGAATTGTTTATGAAGACGGGTGGTTCCGTGATAAACTAAGGGCGGGTGATCCCGATATATCTCTCCAATGAATTGGGTAACGTGAAGGAGTTAAATGTTATGGTTTCTCCAAAGAGATTTAGGGTATATACTGTGATGGGTATTCCAAACGTAACCAATATGGTTACTCCCTACGAAAGAATGTTATAAATTCATCAAGATACCTTTATGTCATATGATTTCTATGATTTATTCATGATTTGATTAGGTATGTTAAAATGCTTATGTTTTATGAATAAATTATGATTTCATACATGGACTAATGTTTTCTTTTCGTACTTTTATATCCCTTACTGAGCTTTTTATGCTCACCCCATGTTTTTTTGAAATGTTTTTCACAGGACATAATGTGGAATTGGGTTAAGGATGGGATCAGGGAAAATTCATGTTGTCTTAATTATGGAACTAGACATGACTTTTTTTTAGAGTCCATGTTTTGTAAAGAAAGTGACTTTGTAGAAGTGTCTAATGTGTAATCTTTTGAGATGTAATGGTTATGATCTATTTCTCTAAAACTCTAAACCATGAAAAGATCCTCAATGTGAATTATTCATTTAATTCAATATTAAGTAAGGTTTAAGGACGAGGCCTTATAATAAGGTAATGGTGAAACTCTTACCTCAGCAGCACAAATATTTCAGTAGGATGAATAATGGATTGATACAGCAATATGAGAGACCATATTAGGTCGTTCATCGATTTGGGGATGTATCATCCCAGTTGGAGTTTCCTCCAAATATGATTATTCATCCTTTCGTCCAAGTGACTATACTGCATCCATATCATGAAGGCATAGAGGACCCAAGTAGAGGGGTGTTAACAAGGACACCTACAATTGTTTTCAAATCATATGATAGGCATGGGGATACCATAATCGATGATCGGTTAATTCAGATATTTGGAGTTCCACAAATCAAGGGGTACCTGATCAAGTGGATGTGCTTACTAGAGTGTGGGGAATCCTAGGAACCTATAGACAACTTGTGGAAGTTCACGAGGGAAATCGAGGAGTATTATCAGGACGCTCTAAGTATGTGTCTAGAATAGGTGGGGAGGATGTCACACCCTACCAAATAGAGAGAAGATTTGGGGATGAGGTTATATAGAATATTCTAGAGCTCTCTATATCTCCATGAGGTTCAAGAATTTTCCAGACTTCTCCAGAGTGTTTCAGAACACCCCTTGGGCCCTTAAGGATCTAGAACATTCTAGATCTCTATGGAAGGTTGTGTATCTCAATGGGATATAGAATGCTCCATGTATATTCTAATAGTCTATGATAGAATACACTGGAATATTGTGTAAGTGTACATATTGTAGAATGTTTTAGAACATTCCAACTAACCCTATATAAATGGAGTGTCTCCTCATTTGTACAGACGCAATTGTCTCTTGTGAGATTTTCAAGCATTTACTTTATGATCCTACTTCCCTTGTGACTGTGGAAAGGCTGAAGTTTTCTCGTCTTTGAGTGAGGAAGCTAGCCAAGTGCCACACATGAGCATGAGAGATGGCCATGTCTCGTTAAATTTGGGTATAAAGGCATAAAAACCCTAGTGGGTCACAACACCACCACCCACCACCTCATCTACCTAGACAAGAATCCCCTTTTAAAGTGATATCATAAAACTGACATGCCTTGTGGAATCACTGTAACATCCTCCAATGTCACACACCTTCCCATCAACGAGTTGAATGCCTCAACCCTTGGCCATCTAGGTCAACACCCATCGCGGTCAGAAACTCCCAATGTATGTTCCCACATCTGGAAAGATCCTTACATCCCACTTTGTCATGTTGCTGACCTAGACGCATTCCCTGCCAATGTCGGCCTCCTATTCTAGAACTTATAAGAACATGACACCCTAATTTATTTGACCACCTCCTCTATCGGATTTTCCCTGTATCTACATACAATAATAGCCCTGTAGGTGCTGACTCCCATGTCGATCCACCACCAGTCAATCCTCCCAGGAAGCATCCCAATGAGACCACTCCCACCGAATACTCTCTAGAGGAAATTTTATGATGAAATGTTTCTAAAACCGAGTCATCCCAAACACAGCCAGTGGTGGGTTAGTCCCTACTAAAATTGCTAGCCCATTTGTGGTCTAGACAAGGCCCAGTAACATTTTTCATTTATTTTTCTTGGGTGGTTCTTTAGAAAGGGAATAAAAGTATAAAAAAATTAAAATTAAATTTCAAATATTATGTTATAAATATTGCTAGAAATTTTTATGGGACTGAGGAGAAATTTTATTTTAATTATAATTCAAATTATAAAAATTAATTTTAATTCATTTAACTCCCTCACCATAAATTTATCATAAGTTTAATTTTTATTTCACATTTGTTTCCCTATAGTCTGATCTTGTGGATTAACTACCCAGTTTTTTTATGTATTGTATTTATTTATATATTTTTTCAAATTTCTGTGATGCATGTAAAAAATAATTTTATTCCTGTGGTTTTTTCATCCTTTATTTTCAAATATTTTGTAAAGGGTCCTTTATGTCCATCATTATTATATTGTATATTTTTGTGCATCTTGAGACCACATCATATGAGTATGAGTATTAATTTATTATGTCAATGATATTATAATATTCATAAAATTTTGAGACAAGGATGTATTCCATACCATATGGTGATACATTTGACTGGGGTGCAATTTTTTATACGAGTCGGAGATGACATTGGTATTTTACCCGAAGGTTAATGGGTGGTCCACTAAGAATAAATGGAACAACAATATCATATTCTCAAGATCAGTCACATAAATTATTTAATATATGAATTTGTATTATGTATTAATTGAGTTTGATAGTTTACATGATCACATAAAATAATAAGAAAAAAATTAATATTTTAAATCCAATGAATACATGAGGAAGGTTTTTTATATTTACTACATGGTTAAGTTGTTAGTGTGATCACATTTTAAATGCATGTGAGATAGAAAATGATTTCATTCATCATTAAATAGTAAGAATTCTCAAAGAAATATTATTTCAAAACACCATCTATTATTAAAATTTGAACACAATTGGGTGTACGGGGTGCTCGTCAACCCAAGTGGATAGTGTCTCCTTCTATTGGGGGGAGGGGTCATATAAGAGTGATGATTTGAGTTAACTAATGATGGTATAAAATAGTATTTCACAACTAATTTGTTACATCATTAGTGGAAAAGTGTTGATTAAATCATGATAATGATTTCTAAAAGTTGAGAATTCACCAACCAATTCAAGGATCCATGAGTCAATGAGGGTAGCTAGTCGAACACCTACTTATAAAATCTTTGAGTAATGGAATAGCCATAGCATACACTATAAAGAGTGTTTCCAGGGATCCATTCCAATAGAATACTCTAGTGACTGGGTATTCTTATTCCAGTAGTGAGTTCCACTAGTGTTCAATAAAATAGTGGGACTCATTAATGATTTTATTAACTAGTAAATTTTTATCACTAGTGAAGATAAAAAGTAAAGATCTTATAGTATTTGTTTTTTAGAATAATGGAATGTAATACTTCATATACACTATGATTAATTTTTGAAAAATTACGTGTCAACATTGTCATGAGTTTCCATTAGTGTTATAGCCAATTTTTGTACGTAATATGATGAATAGAAATTATAAGTGTAAGAGTTCCAACTACCCGTTGATCCACCTCGGGAAGAAAAGATACAAAAGATTCTTACTAGAGACCCACACACACACACACACACACACATATATATATATATATCATTTTAGGATTACATAATAATGATATCATAAATTTATAATGTTTTTTTGGATACATCATAAATACATAGATGGTTTCACATGTTGTCTCATCTCCAATATGCTAGCAAGGAGAAATGGATGTGAGAAATAAAAGAGAGATTATTAAAATGAAAATGTGTAAATTGAAATACAAGTCATGAAATTTCAATACATCTATTTATTATATCAATGTCACCTACTTTGTTTAGTCTTTTTGATTAATAAATGAATAATGTGGAGAAAAAAATCTCATTACCTATTGGTTAAGGTTATAAATGCAAATAAGATGTTAAGGAAATGTTAATACGGTTTTATTATGGTGATCATGTTGAAATAAAATGAGACAAGTAGAGTAAAAATTGGATTGTAAAAGGAAAATTCCCGAGTTATTTTAATGGAAATAGGATAAAAATTATACATGAGATTATTTTCTTCACATGTCTTCAAATAAGTCTATGTATGATTAAATGCAACTAACTAAATTGAGAAAACATGCAGTTTCTTCGTCTTCAGGTATAGTCATCAATGTATGTGATCTTTCTATCATTATTCATGGGTATTAAGTAATATATATATATATATATATGATATATTTTCATTTAAATAAAATAACCATGTATGCTTGGAAAAGTTATAAGAGTAATGGTGAATTTTCTACATAGCTGAGAAAGGGTGACTCTTATGTTAGCTTAGAGAAATACACATCTTATAATATCCATGATTTTTGATTCTTGTAGATGTTTTATTTATTATAAAAAAATATTTATCTATTTTATCCATTGGAAAATAGGAGAAATCATTCCATTTTGTAATGAGTGTTTTTATGTCTAACACTCAACAAAGTCTTTAGTTTTTCTTGAGTCATTGGTAATATCTAATGAATATAAAAATGTAAGACACAATTATACCCAATTGTGGAAAGACAATTATTGTTCTAGTAAAACAAAGTTTTTTTCAAAGAAATAACCAGTATAGTTATTATGCTCTTTAGAGTTAAATATCTTAGTTATTGTCGGCACCTTTAATTTTTTAGTTTTGGAAAATAAAATATTTAGAAATAAACATAATCCAAAAAGAATTTATAATTAGTTCAACTAGAGGGTATGAACTATTCTGATGTAAATCTAGTGGTATAAATAATTCATAGGATTCCTTTAAGAGTTTTAGTGAAATTAAAATTGATTTATAGTATATTCATGGTAAGAAATTGAGTTTCTTCGAGCCCATTTTCTGAAGAGTATCTTGACCATACATTCATCCATTATGAAATGTAGTGTGAATTTATTCATAAACTAACATTTCCTTATATAATTAAATGTTGTGATATTAGTAATCTGGGTTGATGATGCATCATATATGAAAAAATTCATCACTAAAATATATATTGAACTATTTCCTAAGTTTATATTTCCTTACACATATCAAATTCATGATTTATGTAAAAGTACAATAAATGTTATGAATTTGTATTCTCTTCATATGCTTCCAATATTTTTTTGAGGCATGTTTCAATAATTGTGGAATTATTCTACATAATTATGACAACTATTTTTAAAAATGGATCTCATATTATTTTTAATACGGTATAAATATAGTATTTAATAATAAAAAGAGTATTTATTCAATGTTTTTGTTAAGGATTAAAACAAAATTTCATCAAGAAAAGCATAATGTACATCTAATATGTGTATCTTAATTTTTCTAAGGACAGTAAAATAATCCTTATCATAGAAAAATGTTAATAAAATCATAGAAAAGATAATTACATTAAACCGTAAAAATATAAATTTGAGATTGTTGGATAATGATTGTCTTGGATCTATTCGATGTCATAGATGCACAAATAGTTGGCATAAGAACTAGTTCCATAAGAGATTTTAAAAAATGAATGTTCCAAAGACACCTATTATATAGGAAGGATAAAACCATGGTAATGGTTTTATATTAATCATGGCTAGTGATACAATGTTCATTTTGATTAGTGAATCCTAAAATTTATAATTAGTTGTCAATTAGTTAAGATTGAAAAGTTCAATTATAATTCAATGATGGATTCCATGTATAAAAGTAAAAGTTCGTATTATTCGGAATAAAATAGTTGGTATTCAATTGAGACATTACATGGGTATTACATGAATGGTAGAAATATGTCTCAATTGGTTATAATAATTTTTTTATGCCTACATCCATTATAATTATACTTTTCAATTCTATTATCTTTGTTTATCAAATTGGTCATTGGATTTCAGGGCTACCAATAATGGATGGCGTCTATACGACACAACTAGAAATGTTTAAAGACACCATAAAATTCCAATTGGAAGTTCATATTACTAAAATCCATTTTTTTATTAATGTTATAAAATCATTGAATCTTCATTTGGAATTAATTGTTTTCATATTTATATAAGAGGATATAGTAATAATCACTATTTTCAATGTGAAATATATTGATAACATATGAAAAAAATATTATTCTTCTATTTATTTATGACTATAATGAAAATAACACTATAAATATTGAAATAATATTACAACATAATTTCGAGGGAAAAATATATACTGATGTATATAAAATGGTTTCCTAGATCCATAGAATAGTATAAATATTTACAAGGTGTTGATAAATTAATTATTAGAACAATTGGAGAGAGAATTATTACCAATTTCATGTGGAATAAATCTCTCCAAGAAGTTATGTATGAGATTCATAAAGAAATTAATGTGGTGAGTATAATTCCATATAATTCTATAATGTATCAATTTGATAAGCTATGATATGTAAAAGATATGATATTTCAAAAAAATGATTTATGGTATGAAAATATGTTTTATATCTAGGAGAAATGAACTGGAGGTAGTCAAAACTATCCAATTGAACTTTAGAGAGTATATAAGAAATGTTTTGTTTTCCAAGATAATGATTTGATGTATTAATCAAGAGGTGGGTGAATTGAGTTCTTAAAAGTGTATTGAAAATTTATACCACCCACTTTGAAGTATGCAAGTCCAAAATTATTTCATAATGGTCTATATAGTATAAATACAGAACTTGTAGAAAGATAATTGAACACATATATTTATATTCATTCGGGGAATATAAATCCCCATGTCCACTACACCAACACCTAACTTGTTGAGCCTACTGATTTTCACTAAATATCTCTTTTTATAGGGGATCCTAGATGAGTACAAAAATATGACACTTAGTAAAAAGGTTTAAGATATTTGGACCAAGATATACCTTAATAAAAATAATCCTCTGTCATAACCATCCTCAAACACCTAGTTTAAACATGATAGAAATAATGTACAAGGTTTTAGAAATGTTTGTGGCACATATTTTCAATCATAAACTAGAAGTAGATGAATATTTTTCTAGAGAAAATATAAACGTCATCTGTAGATCAAGATGATATTCCATGCAATAGATAGATATGATAAACTTCTAAAATAGATAAAATGATTCTTGATATGTAAAAATCTGTGGTATTCATCAAGGGAAACCTTATTTCATTCTCTTCGCATTAATTTTTTTCATTTTCCACTCCTTTTGTTGTTTCCAACTGATCCTTATATATATGGTTTAAAATTGATCACATGATGATTCTAATGGTCGAAGAATACATACAAAGATTCTGATAAGATAAGTAATAGAGAGTTTTAAATCTCAATTTCCAACTATGGAATTTCTTTTGTAATCGTAATGTCATAGATTTTCTTCATACTATGAAATTTTCCTATTCATTGTAAGTCTTGTATAGTACGATATTAACATAAATGGATAGTTATCATTTGATATACCCCAAAGGTCTGAAATGACTTATCAAGAGATTAGAAAAGTTATTATTATGATCTGCAATATCAAATCTTCGTAAGATATCGGGTGCGAATACATTTTAACATGGACTTTATTCGATAAGATAATGAGACTTGTCTTCATAATTTTTTCAGTCTTCAATAATGTTAAAGAAGACTCTTCATTGTATGATAATGTCTTATTTTTTTTCAACATCTTTTGTCAATGAATATTATTCTCAAAAGAATACTATCCTTTCATATTATCATTCTGACTAATGGAACTTTCTTGAGTAATTCAATCGAACATCTTAAGAAAATGTATTATGAAATACATTCTAATTATTAACAATAGGATATGTTCTTTTAATATCATAAGATAATGTACATTTATGTAATTATATAAACACATGATCATATATCATAAGATAATTTTAAAAACGTAACAAAATTATTATAATTAATGTAGGGATTTTTTAAATAATCAAAACAAATAAAGTGGAGATATATTGAAACACAATCCATGCGAAATTAATTTTTTTATTAAAAAACACTTTTATGGGGAATGTGTGAACCCTACCAACTAAATTGTTTCAATGCCACAGGATAAAATAGATCTGTTAATGAAAAGAGTGAGTTTTTTAGAATCATTTTACCTAATCAAAACCCAGGGAATAACATTAACCAGGGTGTTGGGGAATCATTCAAGGTTCCCTTATATAGAAGCTCCAAGTTTTCTCAAGATTTCTTATATTCCTCCTATCTAATTTTCCCCATTTTGAAGCCACTAAGAAAAATGTGAGCCTGGTTATCATCCCTCTAACCTTGCTCCTTTGTAGTGGCCACATGAATCAGTCTTATCTTCTTCAATAAATTAATATCCAAAGTATCTTCAACCATTTATTCATCTGATTGCATTAGTATATCCATATATTCCAGCACTGAGGCCATCTGGAACTGGGAATCATCTTTGGAACCCGATTCAATAAGGACTCGTCCTTAAAACATTTCATAATCATGAATTAAATGAATAATTCACATTGAGGATCTTTTCAAGTATATATTTTTAGAGAATTAGGCCATAACTATTACATTACATCTTAAAAATTAAAAATTAGACACTTCTACTCAGTTTCCATTTTTTTATTAAATAAAAACTCATAAAAAAGTTATATTTATTCCCATGTTTTGGAATGCATGACTTTTCCTTGATTTCATCTTTGACCCTATTCATATTTAGTTCATGTGGAAAACTTTTCAAAAACTTGGGATGAGAATAAAAAGTTCAATAAGGGTTATAAAATAAGGAAGTAAAACATTATCCCATCAATAAATACAAATCAATGAAACCAATACTTTTCATTCATAACATACCTTACAAAATCATAAGATTTATGAATAACACACAGAAATCATAAATCATAAAGGTAACATATGGAATTCATAACATACTTACATTGTATCTATCATAGCTACATAAGGTGTCACATTTGGAATACCCATAAAAGTATATTCCTTAAATATCTAAGGAGAGACATTAATGTTTACCTCCGTCTCATTACCCAATGCATTGGAGAGCTATCACAGGCTCACCCACCCTAGGTTTATCACAGAACCACCCATATACATAAACAATGCCCGATAACCATACATATTCATAGCACATAACTCTAGCATAATGGAAGGATAACATTTCCTCATTTCAATCACAATATATCATATCAAGATATAGACATAATCAATGCTTTATCAAACCATTTTCAAAACCATTTAAAACATTTAATAAAGAGATTTTTGAATCAAAGTGTCTCATACCAATTTGAAACTATTAAAATAATTATCATTAGAAAACATTAATGTCCATATAAGTAAATCCAAAAAACCATTTTGAAAACATGTACATTAATGATAAATATTTAGAATAATAAATCTTTAAAACATTTAAAATGATATTTTAGTTAAAGAGTTTTTAACACAATGGGAGATGCTTCAATACAAATAATTGACGAATAAAATTTAATCAGAACTTTATAATATCATGAGAATAAAAGGATTCATGATATAAGGTTCTTATAGATAATATATACACCGTATGAAAGTGAATTGGTGCATAACAACAATGAAGTCTCAATGGAATGTAAATTGAGACGCAATCCCTTATAAAGACAGTATCCATAGATTACGGATAAATCAATGAAATAATTATGTGTGAAAATTATAAATACACATAATATAAGTGGATATTAAGTGTAAAACAATCATAGGTTATTATATAATATTTATACCATGACATAATCAAGAAATAAAAGTTTAACCCAAAGAATTGAAATTGGGTAAGGAAGTTCCCTTACAGAAATTCAACAGCCCAACGACGTCACATTAAAATTCATAAAAAGATTTGATGAGAGATAAAAGGGTATCTCATCACTTGGACATAAAATTTATATCAATAACGATATATAAGAACATATCACAACACAATAAGATGTAAATTAAAAGACATAACAAAAAAGAAGCCTTTAAAAAGAGGACGGTGAAAGGTTCCCTTAACGACGTGGTAGCTTCCAACATATACACCACATGAAAGAAGGATCATTCAATGAAGATGTAAATACCCATAAATTAAAGTATATTACACAAATAGTACAATCATGGGAAGTGCATGCACCACACAAAATGAAAAAGTGGAAAATATAGCATGAATCTCACCGGAATAAAAAGTGAGATGAAACCCTTTACCACATTGTAATCAATTGAGTCGTATGACTAAAAGTTAGTAACCACCAAATTAATCACTGAATACAATGAATATAATTAGTATCATGATAATATATATCAAAATTCAGTACAAAATACACCACAAGAAATAAATAAGTGGTGAATAATAGAAATCTCACGGAATTAAAAGTGAGATAAGAAATCTCTTACCTCGTGTCTGAATTGACTTTTTTGTTCCTTGTTTTTCCTGAATAAAATAATTAAGTTAATTTTTACTTGATTATGAACATTCTTAAAGTTTATTATTACTTTTATATCACTTATTACCATGTTATAAACATTTTGAAATCATTTAAGTTAATAATGGTCCTTTTTTCGATATTAAGTACCTGAGTCAAAAATGAACACCTTATAATTACAGGTTGTCCATGTTTTCAAGTGTAAATTATATCCAGAATGATATTCATTATTTAGATATCCTATATATCCTATATATCATGTATATATATGTATTTATAATAGTACATAACATTTGGTGATATTAAATTAAATTCACCGTTCATGGAGACGGTAAGTCGTATGTACGCATGAATGCTACATTGATTTCAATTTCATATTTTAATGGAATGAAAACGTAATGATACATAATTTTATTATAATTCCAGTATAGTACCATATATAATATCATTAACTCCATAATTTAAACTTACCACATATGGTATGAACGAGTCATATCACATTGAGGGGCGGTAGTCCGCACTTCCACAAATGAAATTATCACGTTTACCCATAATGGAAACCATACAGGTCTAATATAAATGGAAAATACAGAAGAATAAAGAAAACATAAACATAATATATATCACATATAAATACATTGCCATCATAATGGCCACCATGAGAGGCGGTATGATATAATTGAACAATTATCGTTTCGTGAGGCGTTAGTTTTCCATCCACAGAAACATTATGTACTTCACCCATTAGATGGAGGTGTTGGTATGTTTAGTTAGAATAATTCAAATAAAAACATACTAGTATATTTAGGATAATTTTTTTCTTATAAAATAAAGTAATAGAAAGATTTTTGGGGTTGGAGAAGTAAAATAAAAGAAAATATGCGAAGAGAAACCATTACCTTTAATTTAGGTAACTTCCATTGGTTTGAACCAAAAGGACAACTTGAAGAGCCTTTTGCCTAAGTTAATGATTATAGGAGGAGGAGAGAGATATAGGAAGATAAATTGGGCAGAGTTTGGACTATCCAAAAGGCTTGAGAGGCGTGAGTAATTGGTTTGAAGTGGCCTCTTTTTATAATGGGAGAGGAGAGGCTCTTTAGGAAATTGTGAAAATATTATTTTAATCTATAATTATATTCTGTTTCTAAAGGTCCAAAACAAGTCAATGTCGAATATAAGATGATTCATGGTCTAAATAAAATCATAAAATAGGAATTTGATAGTTTTTGGATATTATTTTAATATTTATAATCTTATTTATTTAATTCATTTATTAATGAGGTAAACAATTCATCAATATTGTGTCATGAATAATTTTATGTTTTTGATGTATAAAAATTATAAAAAAATTACCATGATATAGGAAATATTTTAACTTTTTAATTATTATTAATAGTCGAAATGATAACTTATATAACACCATGTAAAAATTACTTTACTAAAAGATATTTGTTTGTGTCATTTTTGCCTTTACTTTAAATTAATTAATCTAAAGTGTCATTATCACTCCCATATGCCTACATGGGATCCCCAAATCTACCCACGGATGACTATGGTAATCCATGACTCATCCAATAAGTTTAGGTCAAGTGTTAAGATAATTTGGTATTATTATAATATTCTATTTACTTTGAATTACCCTATTTACCTTTAACTACGGTAAATAAAAGTCAAAAGTTACTATTCGACAAAAAAAATTGTTTTCATCTTATTAAACCAAATTATACTTACTAATAACAACCATTTAAGTTGGATTTTCAAAATTTAATTCATAGAAGTGGTAAAATTTTATTTAAATGAAAAAGTCAGTTTTTTAACTACTACTTAGTAGTTTCACTATTCATCAAAAATTGATGTTTTTCAGAAAAATACCAAAATTTCAGCCTAAGATATATTTTATATTACAAATTCATAAAATATTTCTGTTTTAAATAATTAAAAACATAGAAGTTATAGTAATTAAATTAAAATTAATTCTCGTTGTCAAAACAAATAACGTGGTTTTAAGAAGCAATATCTATCAATAGATTTACACTTGTTTGTGCCCAATTTCAAAGTGAAATTAATTCCAATGACCAAAATTGGATTAAATGGTAATAATATAATCTAATTAAACTTTAAAACCACTTAAAAAGATAATTTATCCATATAAATAAATTATATTAAAATGCAGTTTTGAATTAAAATACAGTATTTTTCACTATTCATAAATAAATGAATATTATCAAAAAAATACTAAAAATTTACCCAAAGTAAATTTTGATGTCCCGATTCTAAAAACAAATTTTATATTGTCAAATTACATATAAATGTGAAAAAAACTAGATTTAAAAAGAGTTCTTCATCAAAAGGCGGTAAATCAACATTTTAAAGAATATTAGAGTGTTTGTGCTTAAAATTGGATCCATTCACATTTTAAGCCCCTATATTTTATTGGATTACTGTAAAAAAATTTACCAAACATGTATAATCATATTTTAGTTAGTTATATTCAATCCCATTAATACAAAGGCTAGGCATTAACAACCATTTAAAATAATACTATTATATTATTGATGTGCAATGTAAGATTCCAAAGAAACCCGTTGTTACGTATCGGGTAAGCCATCGAACATAGATTCCCCTTTAAAGAAAAATTAATATTTAATTCACAAATAGTAATAAATATGAAAATTTGATATTATTTATTTACCTAGGATGTTTTATCTGTCCCCCCTTTTGGGAATTGTGTCCTTGTAATTTTAAAATTGGGCTTGGAAACTTCATTGAAAGTCCCACATCAGAAAAGAGTCAGTAAAAATATCACATTAAAATAAATGAAGAGAAGTAAAAAGGTCCAATGAGACAATAAATACTAGTATTCCACAAAAATATGGATATTGGAAACAAACCAAACCATCATGTTCTAATAGAGAGTGATAGAAAATGTTATTAGGAGAAAGTTAACCACCAAATAATCACTAACTTGTGATGGGTTAAATAGTCATTGATTCCCCAGTAGGAAAAGTTAATAGACAAAGTTTCTATTTTAATTTAGTTTTCATTGGGGAATTTATTTATGACCATAATTAAATCAAAAGGAAACATACTTACTTGTCATGTAGACTTTCATCATTTACTAGATTTCTAACACAAACTCATATTTTCTCCAAACGATGAGTATTTAAGATGACTTGTTCACATTAAACGTGTTATAATCAAATTTGAGAGAATATTATAATCCACAAAATATGAACTATATATTTCCCATTTCTTGAGAGCTTAACCAAAACCAAAATGGTTTGTGCAAGATCAGATAATACATAAAAGGACAATCTTTTACAACATGAAAAAAACTCTTTATCTCCAAAATTTGTCAAACAAAAACCCCAATTTTTAAAAAGACCATTCAATAAATATTTGTCCATGAAATTATTCAATGTAATCCAAACTAATATTGAAACCCAAATCATATAAGGATTTAATAACATATTCTTCCAAGATAAATCTTAACATTTATCTCTAAATAACATCATTTACTCTTGAAGACTCATATTGAAAAGTAATTAACCTAATCACATATTATCTATGATAGGTTAATAATTTCCATAGATAACCCAAAATCAAATTATTATTGATTCATAAGATCATATCACTAAAATGAATTAGTCATACTAACCAAGGACTTCACGTAGTCCAGTGGTAGGCGATAAATCCTAGTCTCACTTTGGATGTGGGTTCGATTCCCACGGCTTTTTCTGACGCGAAGGGTTGTCATGCGGTCTATGTTTTGTCATTTTTTAATAACTATATAATTTTATAACATTCCTAGAAAGATATAAATTCATCAAAAATAACCATAACATGTTTTAACCACAAAGTTTATCTAATAACATTCATTTTTCATCCAAAAAATATATTAACTTGTAATTGCCTCAAATTCAAGGATCATATAAACCCAAATGGTTCTTTATAACTATATCCACAAAAGAAAATATAATTATTCCTTGAATAAAATTTTCATATAACAAACTTCAGGGTTACACATACTATAAAAAGTCTTCTAATGTAACCCCATCATCAAAATAGCCTTAATAATTTTATGCATTTCACAATCCTATAATATACCATAACTCTTGAATCCCATATATGTTGAATTCTTACTCATTAAACTTTCATCATGATCCATTAACCATTCCTTTCCAACTTATTCTGAAAATACTTCTTTCATAAAAACAAAATAATGAATCATATCCTATGATTCAATAATATCAAAACATTTGTTAAGAAATAATCCATACCTTTCATTGCTCATTGTCAGTTTCGTCATCCTCAATCGGAATGGAATTAGTTATTGGTAAACAATTATTTGTACGATCCTGGTGATACCATTCCCAAAACATCTTCTTAAGACATCTGTTTGTATAATGACCATGCACACAAAATTTAAAACATTCAATTTATCCCTCAGAAAGAACTTCTTTCCATTTCCTAGAGTCAACTGGATGCTTCCTTTTCCTATGGTAAGTTCTTGATTTATGACCTTCATTTACACATCTATATAATCTTCTCATCCCATTGAAAATTTTTCCAATGTGTTTCTTTCCACATCCGTGACACATAGGGTTTTGAATATACATACCTTTATGATTATTACCTGAACATCTGTGGGGATTTGTTTCTCGCATATATGATTCCTTATAAAAATCACCAAGGTTCATTTTTTCAATCATGATTCCAGATAGTTGGTTGAGAATGAACATAAGAGTTCTCATTTCATCTCTCATTTCATTCAATTTCTCATTCAGAAAACCATCACAGTTTTCTTCACATTCACTGTTACTTTGGTGCCTACTAGATCCAACCATTTTTTAAAACCAAAAAGGTCAGTGTGAGTATATCAGTAAAATCACCATATAATATATTTTGAGGAGGGTAAATACTAAGATACACTTATTCATATTATCTTAAACTCATTCACTTTATTTAAAAAAATAGGACTCTTTCTAAAATTCTAACCATTATGGTAATGTCACTTATGCTAAAAGAATACCCTACCCTCTAATGTTATCAAAACCGACCTCTGATACCAACTATAAGGACTCGACCTTAAAAAATTATATAATAATGAATTAAGTAAATAATTCACATTGATGATATTTTTAGGTTTAGAGTTTTATAGAATTAGACCATAACTATTACATTACATCTCAAAAAATTACAAAGAAGACACTGCTACTCAGTTTCCATTTTTTCATAAAATAAAAACTCTTAAAAAATTTATATCTAGTCCCATGTTTTAGACTGCATGACTTTTCCTTGATCCCATCCTTGAACCTATTCATCTTTATGTCCTGTGGAAAACATTTCAAAAACACGGGATGAGTATATAAATCTCAGTAATGTTTATAAATTAAGGAAGTAAAACATTATCCCATCAATAAATAGAAATCAATGAAACCAATACTTTTCAATCATAACATACCTTACGAAATCCTAAGATTTAAGAATAACACACAGAAATCATAAATCATAAAGGTAACTGATGGAATTCATAACATACTTACATTTTAGTTATCACAGCTACATAGGGTGTAACATTTGGAATACACTTAACAATATATTACCTAAATCTCTTAGTAGAAACATTAATGTTAACCTTCGTCATGTTACCCAATTCATTGGAGAGTTATCTCGGGCTCACCTTCCCTAAGTTTATCACGGAACCACCCGTTTACATAAACAATGCCCAATAACCATACATATTCATAACCCATAACAAAAGAATAAAGGAAAGACAACATTTACACATTTCAATCACAATATATCATATCAAGATATAGACACAATCAACTCTTTATCAAACCATTTTCAAAACCATTTAAAACATTTAATAAAGAGATTTTTGAATCAAAGTGTCTCATGGAACATTGAAACTTTAAAAAGAATTATCATTTTAAAACATTAAATCACATATAAGAAAATCCTAAAAACAATTTTCAAAACATTGAAATTAATGATAAATTTTTAGAAGAATAATTATTTAAAAAATTTAAAACGATATTTTAGTTAAAGAGTTTTTAACAAAATAAGAGATGCTTGAATACAAATAATCGAGGAATAACATTAAATCAAAACATTACAATATCATGAGAATAGAGGGATTCATGATATAATGTGCTATAGGATAGTATATACACCATATAAAAGTGAATTTGTACATAAAAACAATAAAGTCTCAATGGAATGTAAATTGAGACGCAATCCATTCTAAAGACGGTATCCTTAGATTATGGATAAATCAATGACATAATTATGTGTGAAAAATATAAATACACCCAATATAAGTGGATATTAATTGTAAAACAATCATAGTTTATTCACACATATTTATAGCACGACATAATCGATATGTATAAGTTTAACCCAAAGAATTAAAATTAGGTAAGGATGTTCCCTTACAGAAATTCAACAGCCCAACGACATCACTTTAAAATTCAGAAAAAAAAGTTGATGAGAGATAAAGGGTTATCTCATCACTAGTACATAAAATTTACATCAACAAGGATATATAATAACATATCCCAACACAATAAAATGTAAATTAAAAGACATAACAAAATGAAGTCTTTAAAAAAGCGGAGGGTGAAAGGTTCCCTTACCGATTTGGTATCTCTTGAAACACACACCACATGATAGAAGGATCATACAATGATGATTTAAATAACGATGAGTGAAGTTATATTACACAATGATTACAATCATGGGAATTACATACACCACACAAAAGGAAAAAGTGCCAAATATAGCATGAATTTCAAGGTAGTAAAAAGTGAGATGAAACCCTTTACCACGTTGTAATCAATTGAGTCGTATGACCAAAAGTTAGTAACCACCAAATTAATCACAAAATACCATGAATATAATGAGTATAATGATAATTTATATCAAAAGTCAGTACACAATACACCATATGCAATAAATAAGTTGCGAACAATGGAAATCTAACGGAATTAAAAGTGATATTAGAAATCCCTTACCTCGTTTCCGACTAGACTTGTATGGTCCTTGTTTTTCCAGAATAAAAAACTTAATTTAATTTATACTTGATTAAGAAGATTTTTAAAGTTTATTATTCCTTTTATATAACTTATAATCATGTTATAAACATTATGTAATCATTTAAGTTAATAATGGTCGTTTTGTCGATATTGGGTACTTGAGTCAAAAATGAACACCTTATAATTATAGGTTGTCCATGTGGTTAAGATTAAATTATGTCCATAATGATATTAATTATTTAGATATCATATATATCTAGTATATATATGTATTTATAACAGTACATAATATTTGGAGATATGAAATGAAATGCACCGTTCATGGAGACGGTAAGCCATATGTACGCATGAACGCTACTTTCATTTCTATTTAATATTTTAATGGAATGAAAACATAATGATACATAAGTATATTATAATTACAGTATATTATCATATATAATATCATTAACTCAATCCTTTATACATACCACATATGGAAAGAATGAGTCATATCACTTTGAGGGGGTGGTAGTCTGCACTTCCTCAAATTAAATTATCGTGTTTACCCATAATAGAAACCATAAAGGTATGATATAAATGAATAATAAAGACTCATAAATAAATCATAAAAAATATATATATCATATATAAATATAGTTCCATCATAATGGCCACCATGAGAGGTGGTAGGAGATAATTGAACAATCATCGTTTCACGAGGCGTTAGTTTTCCATCCACAAAAAACATTATTTTATTCACCCATTAGATGGAGGTGTGTGTAAGTTTAGTTTGAATACTTCTCATAAAAACATCCTAGAATATTTATCATACTGGTGTTGTTATAAAATAATGGAATAAAAAGAGTTTTGGGGTAAGAGAAGGAAAATAAATGAAAAATAGTGAAGAGAAACCATTACCTATAATTTGGGTAACTTCCTTTGTTTGAACCAAAAGGACTTCTTGAAGTGCCTTCAGCCTAAGGTAAGGATTCTAGGAGGAGTAGAGAGATATAGTTAGCTTAATTGGTCAATGGTTGGACTAGCCAAAATTCTTGAGAGGTGTGAGTAATTGGTCAGAAGTGGTCTCCTTTTATAAGGGTGAGGAGGGGCTCTTTAGGAATGTGTGAAATTATTATTTTATTCTATAATGACATCCGGTTTATAAAGGTCAAAAACTAATTAAAGTATGAGATAAGGAGACTCATGGTCGAAATAAAATCTTCCAACATAAATTTTATTGGTTTTCGATATTATTTTAATATTTATAATCTTATTTATTTAAATCATTTATTAATGAGGTAAACACTGAATCATTATTATCTCATAAATAATTTTATTTATTTTATGTCTAAAAATTATAAAAAAATTACCATGATGTAGGAAAACTTTTATTTTTCAAATTAATATTTATATTCGAAAGTATAACTTATATAACACAATATAAAAATTACTTTACTAAAAGATATTTGTTTGTGTCATTTTTGCCTTTACTTTATATTAATTAATCTAAAATTTCATTATAACTCCCAAGTGGCTCCATGGGGTCCCAAAATAGACCCAAAATTCCCATGGTCGGTTATGACAAATAAAATAAGGTTAATACAAGTGTTAAGGGAATTTTTTATTATTATAATATTCTTTTTACCTTGAATGACCCTATTTACCTTTAACCACGGAAAATAAAAGTCAAACGTTAATATTCATAGAAAATTATTTTCATCTTATTGAACCACATTCTAATTACTAATAACAAACATGTATGTAGGATTTTTGAAATTCAATTCACAGAAGTAGTAAAATTTCATTTAAATGAAAAAGTCAGTTTTTTACTACTACTTAGTGGTTTCACTATTAATCAAAAATTGAAATTTTTCAGAAAAAATACCAAAATTTCTGCGTAAGCAATATTTGATATTCCAAATTCCAAAATGATTTCTATTTTATATAATTAAAATCATAGAATTTGCAGTAATTAATTTAAAATTAATTCCCGTTCTCAAAACAAAAATCGTGTTTTTAAGAAACAATATCTATCAAAAGATTGACACTTTTTATGCCCAATTTAAAAGTGAAATTAATTCCAATGACCTAAATTGGATTAAATGGTAAAAATATAATCTAATTACACTTTCAATCCACTTAAAAAGTATATTTAACCATATAAATAAATTAGATTAAATAGCAATTTTTAATTAAAATATATTATTTTTCACAATTCATAAAAAATGAATTTTATCGAAAAAATATCAAAACATTACCCAATGTAAATTTTGATGCCCCAATTCTAAAGAAATATTTCATTTTGTCAAAAATAACATATAAAATTGAGAAAAACTATATTTAAAAATCTTTTTCCATCAAAAGGCGGTAAGTCGACCTTTTAAAGAATATTAGAGTGTTTGTGCTTAAAATTGGATTCAGTCACATTTTAAGCATCTATATTTTATTGGATAAATGTAAAAACATTTTACAAACATGTATAATCATATTGTAGTTAGTTATATTAATTCCCACCAATACAATGTCTAGGCGTTATCTAACATTTAAAATAATATTATTATATTATTAGTGTGCGACATAAGATTCCAAAGAAACACATTGTTGCATATCAGGTAACCCATCGAACATAGAATCCCCTTTAAAGTAAAATTAAATTTTAATTCAAAAAATATTAATATATATGAAAATTTATTATTCTTTATTTACCCATGATGTTACAGATTCTCATTGCTTCCCCTGACCAATCAACTCTACACCACCTGTGGGAAAATATGGGGAAGCAGCCTTACATCCTACCTTAACCAGGTCCGTGGATATGGCGGCTGCCTCCTGTTGACCATGGTCTTTGGAACTATTTAGGGTTGAGCTGCCAACCATTTTTGAGGCCTTCATGGAAAACATTCCCATACAGGAAGATCTTGTAATAGGAGGGTTAGATAGGTTAGAGTAATCCTTCATTCCTTGCATCCTCTGATTGTTCGAAATGAATCCATTTGAATCAATGATTTTTTACTTGCCCTTCTGCATAGAGGATATAAGGTAGTCATCAGCTTTGGCCAGTTCACTGGACTCATCATGGTTTGATTACTCATCCATTTCCTCTTAGGATAATTCCACATCAATCAAGGGGTCTTATCCATTACCCACCCCTATAACTTCCCCACTATTATCATAGTATTCTTCTCCCATCACTACAAACCAGTATTGAGAGGTTACATTTGGCCCCCCTGATATGAGCTTCTCAGCATCATAGGAGTCCTATGGGGCATACTTTGGCTTGTCCGGAGCTACTATCTGCTGAAGTCATTGACCCATAAATTGGAAATTATTTGGGATGCCTTCCAATACAAGGAAATGTAGATCATTATTGGTGTCATGTCCCTTAATGTAATCATTTATTAGCATAGCATCATCTAGATTTGTTGGAGTAACCTTATATGATGCATGTGGAGTATCCTGTAGGATCTCCCTCACTTCTTAACCCACCCTTAGAATGGCCTGATCCCCACACACCAGGAAACTAACTTCACGAATTGTGAAAAAGATGAGTATCAACTGTTTTGTTGAAATAAACCTCTTCTCGGAGGATTCTAAAATAAGAAAGGTTGGTTGTGATGTAACAATGATGATAAAAGAGGAGAATCATCTATTGTTAATACAAAAAAAGATAACATTAGTGAGGATTCTCTAAGACTATCATGATTATTGAGAGAAAACCTCAATGGTGTTTACTGAATGTTGCGAGTCTCTTGATGTGCTCTCACCAAAGAATATTTATCTACACAAGAAAAGAAAAGTATAAAAGTTGGTCTAGGTAGGAAAAAAGGTTTATATTTAGAAAACTATTAGTTATACTCTAATGGATCATAGGTTTCACTTATATATTGAGATATACGCAGTTAACGCCCATAAATTTTTGTCTCGGCAGCCTTCTTCCATAGATTTGAAAGAGTGCTTCTACGCAAGAATCAATCCTTTTGACCATTTCATTATTGATGTATTCTTTTGAAACCATTGTAAATCCTTTGAGAAAATTATACAATGAAATTATAAAGGCCTTATTTTCTAGAACCACTGGTTATCAACTTCCATAAAACTTCAAATTGATTATTTATCAATCCTATGATAGACACAATTTTCATTTCCGTAGCGGTTTCAGGTCTTTCAAAAGATTCAAAAAAATCAAAAAAACTCATCATCATCATCATCATCAGATACATTCTGTTAGAGACTATTCACTATTTGTTCGTGAATATCATTATGATTATTTTCTAAATACCAAAAAAAATTCACAGTTTACCAAATAACATTTTTATGATAGTAGTAATGAAACTTACATCCTTCTTGATCAGTAGATAATTTTTCTGAGTTCTTGAAAGCTTCTTTTCAAGTGTAGAACAAATATCTTTTACGGAACTATAAAAAATTCCTTCACTGATACTAGAAAACTTATTTCTTCCTCAAAAACGGTTTTCTGGACGTTTTAACATGCTTCTATTATCACAACTTCACCACAATGAGAATAAATACCTAATTTTATAGATTCTACTAATTGAGATAATTCTATTATTCTAAATCAAACATCCAAACTATGTAATGTACTGGTTGGAGGTTGTTCTGAATATTTTTATAACACAAACTATACTAAAATTATTACCACTTGATCATCAGATTTTTTAGCCATCCAATTTTTTAGAGACTCAACTTTAGATTCTAGTGTAGAGAGGCTCTGCCAATTCCTTTTAGAAATAGTCATTTTAGCTTCTAGTCTTTCTTCATTTTGAGTTTCTTATGGGGCAGGAGAAATCATTTCTTATTGAACATATGTACTCTTTCCTTGAACTATTATATTATTAACATGATTTAGTAAATTTTCATCATGACATGATTATTGGGAAATGGTTATTCGAATCCTTTCTTAAACCATTCTCTCTATTTATTGAGAGTGTGTGTTAACTAGAAAATAATGTCATCTCTATATTATTGGGATTTTTTTCTTGGCCAATTGAAAATACCAGTGTGATCGTTGTCTCTATCCTTTAATTTTGGTCCTGAACTGGTGAAGAGGTGGGATAAGGAAGGGTGATTTCCTAACACCTAGATTAAGGGATTGATGACAGGACAATTAAGATTCTTATTCATAAATTGAGAGCTTCTTCTACTTTATCACTTCTTTTTCATATCTTAGACGGATGAGACGATTCCTCTATTACTATTGGTGTTTTATATAAATTTAAATTCTCCCCATAAATATGATCTGGGTATACATGGGACATCAAATAATAGGGAATTAACTTTCTCAAAAATAAATTCCCAATGCATTCTAATTTTTCCTCAAAACACATGAATTTAATATTTTCAAACATTGTCATGGAGATTCATCATTGATATCCAAAACAATTTCAGCACCATGAAATTATAAATTCAAAATTATTCTATATGTGTATAAATTTATTAACATATTTTTCACATTACAGATATATCGCATGACATACCATTATAATTTTACTAGTTTTTATGGCATATGAAATTAAAGTAAAGAAATATCCTGAAAAGGGATTTAATCAAAATCACTGTTACTTTGAGAAATTATAACCTAAAAGAACATGACCAAATTTTTTTTGTTCTGGTTCAAGGGTCATCACTTATTTATTCATGAAAAAATGATTTCCAAAAAGAAAATTCATGATTTAGGATGGAGTGAAACCTTATATGGGAGATAAGAAGGTGTAAAATAATGGATATCCTTCATGTAGAACTTTCAACACTTCAGAAAGGATGAATTAGGTCAGAGACATCTCTATTCAATTAGTATATTTTGTAACAAGGTCTTCAATTTCACCAAAATGAATCAAAATAAAATTCATATAGCTAAAAAACTTGTTTCTTTACCACTTCTAAGGTTCGTGACACATCATACGCATATTCTCATGCCTAATTATTAACACGATTCTTTAGCAGCATATCAGTTATTTATAGCTATATAAAATCAATGGGTCTTCCACTTAAAACTTTTCTTAATATCCTTTGAAATTTCATTTTTTATGATGAAGTACCATCGAAACCTTTAATATTTTCCATTTGAAGTGATACTGACAGATTGGAAGGTTGGAGGGATAAGGTAACAATGGTTTCAGTATAGAGAAAGTGGTTTAAAATGGGTTTTGATTTGGTTCATGCATAGAGTTGATACTCAATTTTTTTCAATCATAGTAATAGAGGGGTCACATAGTAAATTTAGAGTAATTATAGACAAATATTTTTAATGTGGCCTATTGGATGTGATCATTACTCAAAATAGAGGAATATAAAAAATTAAAATAAAACATATAACATGCTTAATGTAAATATGATAAATGAGAAATAAAATATTAATTTTTAAAATTAGACATTCATAACTCTGATCTAATAAAATCAATGTTTTCAGCAGATAAGGGTACAGTTAAAATATCTGATATTTTTTTACAAAAAATTCTAAAGAAATATCAACTTTTTCTACCTAATTGATTAGGAAATGATGCCGTAAATCAATGTTCTTTTTTCATGAATGATTTATTATATTCTTTGACATGTCGATAGCACTAGTGTTTTCACATCTAATTGGAACACGATTAAAGTTAAATCCAAAATCCATTAAGGTTTGTTTCATCCACGGTACCTATGAACATTAACTTACAAAATTAATATATTCTTCATTAAAAGTTTATTGTTCTACAGAATGTCGTTTTTTTACTTGACCAATACACGAGATATTTACAATGAAAATGACAAGATCCTCAGGTGCTCTTCCTATCTAATCTACATCCAATAAAATCAGTATCCGAGTATGAAATAAAATTAAAATCAAATTCTTTTGGAAAACCCTGAGAAAGAGTTATGTTTTATTTTAAATATCTTTAAATTATTTTAAATATGATTCCTTTGGATTTTTTTGAAATCCTTCACAATGACATAATGAAAACATGATGTTTAGTCTATATGTAGTATAATATTAAAAAATTCTAATGATTTCTCCATACAAGTAGTTTTCAATTGGTTTCCTAGTTTCATCCAAATGAAATTTGATAATAGATTTAAAAGGAGCTTATTATGTCTTACTATTTTCATGTCCAAACTTCTTAATTAAGTAAAGTATGTATTTTTTTAAATATTTCTGAAACACTATTTATAAATTAGAAATGCTTTAAAATAATTTTGTTCTTTATCATATTCATTTGAAACACTTTTTTCATAACTTTTTGAAAAATAATTGCACATTTTTTGATTTTTTAATCCAAAAATAACATCATTTAAATTTATTTGTAGTAGTAAAATATCTAAAAAATAAGTTTTATCGAATAATGTATGATCTTATTTTCCTACTATAAGACCATTTTATAAAACAAAGTAACAAAATATTTCATCCCATGGACTTGGATATTATTTAATTCCATATAGAGGTTTTGAATGTTTAAAACTCGAATTTTTAAAATAAAGATCTTCAATACCATGATATAGTTCAATGTAAACGTCCTCCATTAAAAGACCATTTAAAAGCCATATTTTACATAAAAATGATGTAATTTAATATTCATGTATGATGAATATTCTAGAATGATTCTAATAGATTCTAATATATATATATGGGATAAAATGGTCCTTCATAATTTATTCATTATTCTTGATTATATTCTTTGGCAATAGATATAGCTTTATTTATTGTTATTACACTGTTTTCATCGTTATTTTCTCTAAAAATATATTCAATTCCAATTATAGGATAGTTTGAGGGTCACCCTACTAATTCCCACACTTTATTTATTTTAAATTGATTTATCTCTTATTTCATTGATAATTACCAACATTCATATGAAAAGTCTTCTTTGACAGATTTAGGATCTAATTAGGATAGAAAGGAAGATAATTCTACTAAAATTCCTATATTTATTCTAGATATTACACCTTCTACTAGGTTTCATATAACTATTTATAAAGGATGGTCTCTAAGGTTTATAGGTGTTCCCGGAAACACACTTTCTCATTCTCTTGTGTATTTCCTTATTGAATTTGGTTTAAAGTAATCAAGATCCAAATCACCATCCTTAATTTCATGTATGAAAGGTTTAGGTCTTATATTTTATACTGAATCATTTTTATAGTGGACCTATCTTTTCATACATTAAAATTACTTAATTTTTTTGTAATTATTAAAACATTATACAAACAGATTCCTAAAGTTTGTATTAGTCTAGTGTCTTTGGAAACATGGAAACATAAACACTGGTACATAGTTTAGCTATATTATCTCCCACTAGGTTCTTTTTGACTAGAACCCTTCATAGACACCTAAAACAAAATACATATTTTCATAACATGAGAAAGTAAAATTAAATAGGGATGAGCTCAAACTCTCATTAAGGGAATGAAAGGGAGATATATAAGCACAATTATTAGCATAAAGGTGTGAGAACATGATAATGGAAATAAAAGATTATACCCTATATATTAAAGATCATAAACATGAATCATGGAACAAATACTAGAATTTCACAAGACATAGATCATAAGGAAAGAAAGAAAATGATCCATGAAATCATAACACAAGAATAAAACATGGAATTATCAGAAACACAAAAACATGTATTATGATTTCTATAGTATCCAAGGAATTACTGCCATGACCATCATGGTAGTATGGGTTTACTCCCCATTCCATTTGGTAGTCATGGTTCACTCCCTTTTCCATATTAGTAGAATGATTTCACATCCCATACCATCTTGGTAGTCATGGTTCACTCCCAATACTATCTTAGTATTCAAGGTTCATTCCCAATACCATCTTAGTCTATATCTTGAGATATAAATCATTACCCAATGAATTATATGGAGATATAGGTCCCACCAATCTCACAATAAAATCATACATACATTCCCCACAAGATAATTAAAAATAATATCGTAACCCATGAAATATCTTGGGAGTCATAAACATGTAATCATATCATAACCTATGGGAAAAGGAAAGGTTTCATAATAATTTAATCACAAACAAAACCTTTGAAATGAAGTGGGTTTCAAAATCATATATCCCGTGAAAGAGAAATGGGTATCACAAAAATTATGCCATAAAAACATAACCCATTCAGTGAAAGAGTATGCATAGAAACATTGAATCATTTACCCAGAAAGGAATTAGTTACTCTAATATATGTCATCATACATGAGAAATAATTTTGATATATCTTTTAAAAACATTTCTTAAAGAAAATTTACTTTCTTTATTGAAAAATTAATTTTTAAAACATCAAAACTTTTGAATACTATTTTCTTTAAAAATAGCTTCAAAAACTTATAAAGGAATCTTTGGAAACCATAAAACATTTTTAAAATCCATTTTCATTGAAAAAATAAGTTTGCTTAAATTTATAAAAATAGTGTTTTTTAAATTAAATATATTTTCGAACGAAGAGAGACATACCATCATATTTTTCATAAAAACGTTTTAATTAATAATATTAATTATCAAATAGTGGTAAAATGGTACTTATACAAATAAATATCTTGAATAAATAGGTTAATAAAACTCAATAGGTTTTTTAAGATATGGATGATATTATTTCATCAAAGGAAGCATAATCCTTAACAATCTTGAAATGTGATGACATTGATTCGATAAACTCTTTCCACTTGGTTACTTGGGATCATGCTCTCCATGTAAGAAAATATAATTAAATGAAACATAAAAATATTATGAAAATAATTATATTTATTATATAAAATGTGAAATGGAAGTATATACACCTCATAAAAGAATTTAGGTGCTAACAAAGAATGATTCTCATAGAATGAAAATTTAGACAAAACTATTTTAACAATTTAGTAAATTTTGAAACTTAAAACCCATGAAATAAATATCATATAATGGATATGTAAATAACCATTAATTTAAGATTTATAATCATATAATACATTCATGGGTAGTACATTAAAAATTCTAAATAAAAGAGTGGTTAACAGGATATGTATCTCATGGATATAAAAAGTGAGATGAAATTGTCTTACCTTGTGTCTTGACTATATTTGTACTCGTACAAGATTCCTATATATAAAATTTAGGTTTATTATATATATATTAAAGAATAATATTATTATATATAATACTATATATGGTTTTATTGTGACTTTAGAATACCCTATTGTTAACAATTCGACGTAATGTTTCCACTTTAGGTAATATCCGCTTTGTTCATCCCATTTGTCTTAATTTGTTATATCTTGGGTCCTTTAACTTATATCATGATTTGAATAATCTAAAACATGATATAAATATCCTTTATATTCATTATATGTGTGTTATAATAATATATATAATATAAAATTATGAAATGGAATACATTGTTCATGGAGACGGTAAGTTGTACGTTTGCCTGAAGGATATTTCCGTTTTTATTATAGTATTGAAAGAAAACAAGTACATGACATATATTTATATATATATATATATCATTATTTTTTCATTATAATTATTATATTATATATATCATATAATTTCACTAATCCCTTCTTTAATACATTCTATGCAGTGTTTGAATGAATCACATCACTTTGAGGGGCTGGTAGTCCACACTTCTTCAAAGGAAATTATAGCATTTACACCAAATGGAAAGTAAAATGATATGAATTTTTAAATTAATTAATAATATTAAAGACATAATAAATTTATTATATAAAAAATATAAATATATTTTCTTTCATAATTTCAACCATGATAGGCTGTAAAGGAAAAAATGAACAATTATCTTTTAGTGAGGTGGTAGATCGTCATATACATAAACAATATGTTTGTTACCCATTATATGGAGGTGTGTGTAAGTGTATGTTCAACCGTTATCATAACAACATAATAGTATATTTAATATAATTTTTTATTTATATAATCTTCTAATAAAGATATTGGTGGTGTGGAGAAAGAATCTAAATTAAAGGAGCTTGAGAGAAGACGTTGCCTCTTAATCGGGTAACTCTTTTTGGTTTGTGCCAAAAGAATTAATTGGATTTATTTATTCCCAAGGGGATGATGGTATGAATTAGTTAGGTATGTTGGCATCTTATTTAAGTATATTTTTTTTGAGATAATCGGTTTTATAGGTGTGAGAAAGCGTGAGGAATAGATCCCTTTTATAGTGGGGGATGAGTGACACTCTTGTAAATATTTGGAAAAAGAATTACACCCATGTTTTTTCCATTTAAAGTGGAAACCATAATGGAAAAAGTAAATAAAATTGAGTATAGGGTCTAAATATGCCCAAACAATGGGTGTTTTATAAATTTCGTGGTCGTTTTGGGTCATAAATTTAAGGTTTATTACCTTGTTAAACTATTTTTTTATCTTAATCGTTATAATAAATATTAATCACTTTCACTCATATTTTTGCTCAAAAATATGTTAAAATTTTTAGAAATTATAAATTATTATGATTAAAATTATGAAATCCATTTTTCCAAATTTAAATCACAGAAGTGGAAAAATTAATTTAAAATTAATCACGTTGACGGGACGACACTGAGGTGTTTTAAAGTAAAAATGATAAAACGTTTTCTAAGTTTATATTTCTAATTTCAATGTTAAATTTCTTCCAATTAAATACATTATATTAGTTGATAAAAATATTATCTGGTTATACTTTTAATCAAATTTAAAATATAATTTAACCCTATAAATATATTAGATGAAAAAAAAGTTTTGGATTAAAATTAGCAATATCCAATATTCATCCAAAAATGATGTTTTTTAGAAAAATATAAAAAAATCACCCTAAGATAATTTAGAAAATATAAATTCAAAAATGATTTTTATTTTATCAAATTATATTATTAAATGTGTCGAAAATTAATTTTCTTATTTTTCACAAAAGGACATTAAAAGCATTTCATTTGAGAAAATAATATTTTTAATCATATAACGAATTTAAAAAAAATTATATATTTCGTTATAAATATGTTTTATTTATATAAAACCATGATAAATAATATTTTAAAATTAGTCAATACTATTCATATTACAATATTTAATGACTTGTTTATAATTATATTGTTTAAATAATTATAATAATAAATTTATGTTTCATAGAAACATTAGTGTTTCGTGTAACGAAAACAAAGTCGATGTTGTGTGTATTCTACAAAAAGACATTGTTTTATGTAAAATATGTTATGTCGATGCTATTAGAAAGGAATATTTGACTTAGTTCATTACAAGACATAAATGAAAATTAATTTATTCGAAAAAAGAAAAAAAGGTCCATGAAAACATGGGGTGTTACATTCTTGCCCACAAAAAATGAATTTTGACCTCCAAATTCATAACTCGGGTAAAAAATGAGGATAATTATGCTTTATTGTATCATCAAGTTCCTACATTGCTTCCTCTAACTAGTGATTTATCCACAGAACATTGACCATGTGAGTGTTATTGTTTTGTAGAACTTTCTCTGATCGGTCTAGGATTTACCATAGTTGTTCTTCGTAAGAAAGATATTTCTCTTTAAGTATTACCTCTAAGTTCTATACGTGTGAAGGGTCAGGTAAGTACTTCCTCATTAGAGATACATGCAACACATCATGTACTTAAGAGCTATTTGGAGGATGTTCCATGCAATAGACTACCATCCCGATAGAATTAATAATTTCAAAGGGACAGATATACATAAGGATTAGTTTCGATTTCATTCCAAACCTCCTATCCTTCTTCCAGGGATAGATTTGTAGAAAAAAAATTCAAAAACCTCAAATTCTAGATCGCACTAATGGTTATTAGTGTAAATTTTCTACCTTTTTGGAACTTCCTTAACATGCTGCTGAATGGTTCTAACTTTACCTTCCATTTATTCATCAATCTCCCAAACAAATAGCTTTTTTTCTCCAACTTCTTCCCAAAATGTTGGAGCTCTATATTTCTTCCCGTAGAGGGCTTAATAAGGTTCCATATGAATTCTTGAGTGATTTTTTTTTGAAAACTCATCTAGATAATGGTGTCGAACCAAACCACCTTTGAAATCCAGAGAACAAGATTACAACAAAGCTTTTAGGGATTGAATTTTTCTTCCAAACTATACATTTGTCTGACGATTATAATAACTGTCGAAACTCAATTTTGTATCATGTTCTTATTGAAGAAATTTACAGAACATTTAGGTGAACCTAATATCCTGATCTGGTACAATTTAATGTGGTACTCCATCTATCCTTATGACTTCCTTAATGTATATCCTGGAAAGATAATCTAGAGAGAATTATTCTCTAACAAAAATGAAGTTTGCTGACATAGAAAGGAGATCGACTAACACCCATATAGATTTAAACACTTTAGAGTTTTTGGGTAGTATAATGATAAAATTTATAGCGATGTTCTACCATTTTTATTCTGTTATGGGTAATGGAAGCAACATACATTTATTCTTTTTTTTCAACCTTAACATGCTGGAATACCAAGAACTGCGAAACAAACTCTTTGATATCTCTCTTCATTCCATCCAACCAGAAATATTCTATCAAGTCCCTATAAATCATTATATTTCTAGGATTAATAGTGAATGAATAACAATAATCTTCCTCTATTATATCCTTCTTAAAATATGGTATGGATGGAACACATACACGCTTCCTAAACCTTATCATTCCATCATTTTCTATGTAAAAAACAGGAACATTCCTAAATTTCTTTTTCAGATCCACGTCATCCTTTTATGCATCCTTAATATTCACATGGAAAGAGGGTTGAACATTTATTTGAGAAAGATAATATTTTTCTATTCCTTCAGGATTTCTAGATCCATCTTTTGAAAATCCAGAAATATTGCATCTTTTATGATTCTCATCATGGATAAGCTATCATGATCCTTTCAACTCAAAGCATCGGCATCCTTGTTCACATTCCCATGGTGGTAATGTATTAAGTAGTCACAATCCTTTATCAACTACAACCATATTTTATGGATCATGTTCATCTCCTTCTATGTGAAATTATATTTCATACATTTATTATTGGTGTATATATCACATCTTTCTCGATAAAGACAATGCATCAATATCTTTAATGAAAAAATCACTACTACTAACTTTAAATCATGAGATGGGTAATTTTTTTCAGTAATCATCAACTCTCATGAGGCATAAGTGACATCCATTTTATTCTTCATAAGAAAGCATACAAATCTCTTCTTGGATGTGTCACTATATATTAAAAACCATTCCCCTCCATAGGGTAATGTAAGAATAGGTGCTCTGGCCAAAATTCTCTTCAGTTCCTTGAAATTTTCCCATGCTTGGTCTAGGCCATCATTCAATAGCCTTAGTCTTTGATAGTTCAAAAACTATACCACCTATAGAGATTATGTGACCCAAAAATGAATCTTTTTGAATCCAAAATTCACACTTTGTAAATAATTCATATAGTTTCTCCTTCCTTAGGGTCTCTAGTATAATTCTCAAGTTATCTTCATGCTCTTCTGTAGCCTTTGAATAGATAATAAAATCATCTATAAAGACTATCACAAAATATTTAAAGTCATCTCTAAATACTCTATTCATTAAATCTATGTATATAGATGGGGAATTAGTAAGACCAAAAAGGCATCAATATATATTCATATCATCCATACCTCATATGGAAGTCCATATTAGGTATATCATTATTCTTGACTCTTAATTGATGACATTCATAATGAATTTCAATCCTGGAAAAGTATTGAGCTCTGTGAAGTTAATCAAACAAGTAATAAATCTGTTGGAGAGGATAGTTTTCTTGATTGTGATATTTTTAAACTCCTGATAATCAATGAAAAGTCACATTGATCCATATTTCCTTTTAATAAAAATAACATGTGCACTGTAAAGTGACACACTTGGATGAATTAATCCCTTAAAAAAATCATGGTGTTTTATCTTCAATTCATACAACTCAATCGGGGACATTCTATAAGGGGTGTTTGAAATTCGAGTGGAACCAGACTTGAGTTATATTGAGAAATCAACTTCTAATTTTGGTGGAATGATTGGAAACTCTTCCGGAAAGACATCCAAAAATTCTTGGACAGTAGTCATGTCATCAAGGTCAATTTTCTCCACCACCATTTGAGATAAACATCCCTTTTGAATGAGAATTAATACCCATATATTGGATGTAATCTCCATAGGAAGTTCATAATTATCATTACACTAATGGATGATCAAAGATGGGTTTGAAATATTAATCATAACTATATTTTCTAAAAAATTGATCTGGTATATATGAATATAAGGTCAATAAATGTCTAAGATTACATAAAATTCAACCAAAGGAAGAATGACAATATTTTCATAAAGCACATTTCCACAAACATCAACTGGAGATGAACCACACACTTGGGATGCAATCATCATACCATCAGTGGTTTTCACTCCTAATTCCACATCCAATAGTTTTTTAATCATAAGACCCTTATATAATTGTTTAGATATGAAATATAAGATAGAGAAATAATCATATAAGGCATTAGATGTTATAGAGTGGATGGTAAGTGTACCTTTCACCATGTGGTTGACTCGCCCCTCGTCAGAGATAGATATTTCATGAGATTTTCCCTTATCCCTCGGATTAAGAGGTTTCTGACTTCAATCATCATTACTAGCCCTTAGGTTTGGGAATTGGTTAGCATAATTCTCATTCTCCTTACACTTTTATCACTGAATCATAAGAGTTGCATTATGTGCTGCATTTTCTCCATTCACACCATTAGCTGACTTCTTCTCATCACTTCAACAATCAAATACCCAATGGCCTTCCATTCCAAACTTAAAAAATTTATTATACAACTTAAATAAATTTACTCCATGAATCTTCCCTAAATTAGATCATAAATGAAATATCATCATCTGCTCTTCATGATTTTTAGATTTTCCTTTAAAATATATCTTAATTTTCTTGTCAAAACCATGGGATTAAAACGTGAATATAACCTCCAATTAATCATTGATTTCAAAACACAAAATCTCTTAATAGATACTGAAGTATCTTATGGAAAAACCCCTTCTGATACTTGTCTTGTAACACCCTATGATGTTGTGAATTTATTTATCCTCTTTGATATTTTTTATTTCATGCGACACTGATGATATTTTCTTTTATATTAAAGAACTATGTTCGGATTTTTTAATATGTAACACCATGTTAATCATGCACTAAATTAAATACTGACTTGTCTTAGGCTAAAAATAATAATGATTGTATTTATGATACATGGAATACCAACTTGGATTATAATACATGCAACACCGACTTGACATACGTTACACACAACCCTGAGTTTTTACAAGGAATAATTTTATTATATTTTTAAATAATTAAAGTATAAAATAGTTGGTAAAATTAGTGATATAAATATTAATAAATACTTATGACATATTTTTATAATGGTTCTATAGAAATAAAACATATTTATAATAAAAGATATAATTTTTGTAATGTCCTTTTTTTGAAAATATCGTTTTCTCGAATGAATCTCTATTAATAATAAAATTAATTTAAAAAAATTAGAACTATAATTTGATAAAAAAACCTATTTTTTTATTTTATAACATTGAAATTTTCCTAGGGTTAATTTTTTGGGATTTTTCTAAGAAACCTCATTTGTTTGAATAGTGAAAAATACAATATTTTAGTTATAAACTGCCTTTTTGTTTAATTAATTATCAAATTTTAATGATATTATAAAACATTTGTTAGTTCACATTAGTTAAATATTAAATATATTAATACAGTTTAAAATATTATAAACAATTTCACTTTGAAATTGAAGATAAAATCTTACAAAACAGTTGAACATTTTTCTACTGTAAAAACATGTTAGTTCATCTCTTCTATGGTATTAACATTAATCATAATTTTCTACACTTCCATGATTTGAATTTATAAAAACTGACCTAAAACATTATTTCAAGTATAATATTTTTAATCTAATAATACCAGGATAGTTTTCCACAAAAATTATTAGAAAAATTGATTAAAATTAATCATAGGGATTAATACAAAATTATGATTAATTAGGGACTAAACCATAAAATTAAGGGCCCAAATGATCTATACACTTTTACAACACCAATTGGATATCCGTAATGTTTCCTCAAACCTTCCATTATCTATTTGTTTCGTTTTTTATGACTTATGTTTGGTTAGAACATGTGTATACCTACCTTGTTTCCTAAAATTCCAAGTGAGTCATTTTCCTTCCCTATAAAATTCCACCACCTCTAGCCATCCATAACACCTCTAAAAATGATTAATTTCAGAAAATTGATTCCAAGAAAACTTCCCAATAATCCTACCTTCCCCCTATAATCCTTCCATTGGGAAAAAGTCAATCCAAGAATCCTTTTGGTAGAATCCAAAAGGAGTTACACGATTACGAGGTAACATCTCTTCTCCAATAATTTATTTTATTTTCCTTCTCCACCACCTAAAAATATATTTGTTATATAATTATATAAAAAATATTATCCTCAATATACTATTTTTTATGTATGTTTCCCTACAACAGATACACACACCTCCATCTAATGGGTAACGAATATATTGTTTCTATGTACGGTGATCTATTGTCTCACGAAACGATGATTCTTCATTTTTAAATTACCACCTATAATGTTGGACATTATTATGGAAATATAGTTATATATGATATATATTATATTTATAATATCTTTATACTTCTGTAACTTTTATTTAGAAAATACTTTTATGCTTTCCATCTTATGTAAGTACGATAATTTCATTTGAGGATGTGTGGACTACCGTGCCCTCAAAGCGGTATGATTCAATCATACACCACATGGATTGAATTAAGGATGGTTATAATGATTATATATAATTTATATGATATCATAAATAAACTATAATAACTATATAAACATATACATATGTGTCGTTTTCATTCTTTATTTCGATACGACAATAAAAATGGAAACAACATTCATGCATATGTACGACGAACGGTCTCCATGAACGGCGTATTTAATATCATAGTACTATAATCTATATATTATTATAATACAAATATAATGGACATAATAGATATTTATGTCATGTTATATATTTTTTAATCATGATATAAGTATAAGGACCAACAAAATAACAAATTAAGACATATGCAAAGAACAAAACAAATATTACCCGAAGTGAGACCTTAAAATAGGATAGTTAAAAAGGGAAATATAAGGTCATAATCAAACCATATATGGTATTATATATAATAATATTATTATTTAAATTATTATAATAAAATTGTCTTTATTATACATTAATCTTTTATGATTACAATGATACTCAAGACACAATGTAAAGGAATTTCATCTAACTTTTTATTTTCGTGAGATGCATGCAATGTTCACCACTCATTCCTTTTCTGTGGTGTATGTAATTAATATGATTGTATTATATTTATATTATTCTTAAATTTATGGCTATTCACATATCCATATTATAATATTTCATTCATGGGGTTTATGATTAAAAAATTACCAAGTGAATAAAAATGTTTTGTCTCAATTTGCCTTCTTTGAGACTCTTGTTTTATTATGAACCTAAACTCTTTTTTGAGGTGTATATACTTCCATTTTACATGTAATATCATGAAAATAATTATTTTAATGATATTATAATATTTATATAATTTCATTTTCTTACATGGAGAGTATGATCCCATGTTACCAAGTTATAATAGTTTAGTATGACAATCTCATCGCTTTTCATTTTTGTTTACATTCCTTTGATGAATTCATAGGTTTCACCTATCAAGAAATTTGTTAATTTTATTCTACTCTTGAAATTAGGTTATATTCATGTAGTGATATCATTTTATACATTGGTATATAATATATTTAATAAAGTGTTTTTAAAAAATCCTTACATTACCCTCTCTTTTGTCGGAAATCACTTTTCCTTCAAAACCATGTTTTCTAAAAAGGGATTATAAGAATATTTTAATAATATCCAATGCTCATTAAAAAAATTCAAATATTTTTTCTTTAACTAATTTTTTCAAAGGAATCTTCTTATTTCTTTCTGAATGAGTAAATTTTCTTTCCTTCTTACCATGCAAACAGAATGTTCTCTTTTTCTCATACGACATGTACATATTTATCCACCATCAATACTTTGAAGCCTTATATTCATGTTTAAATTTTATTTTCATTAAGAAAATGTTTTTAAAATTTATTTTCAAAGAAAATATTTTCACAATGTTTTCAATCTTATTTTATATGTTTTTATGAAAAGTTCGTTCCAAAATTATTTAAAGATTCTTTGATATGCTTTCCATAAAAATGGTTTTGAACCCATTTTCAAGAATCTTTTATAAGTTTTCAAGAAAAAGGATTTACCAAACGTTTTCAAGAATCCTTTATGATTTTTCAATAAAACTGATTTTCAAAACATTTTTAATATTTCTTTATAAGTTTTCAAAGTGTTTTTAATGAAAAGGTTTTGAAAATGTTTGGAATATTATTTTATAAGTTTTCAAGGAAAAAGGATTTAAAATTATTTCAAGTATTATTTATAATTTTTAAATGAATTTTATATGAAAATTAAAATCAAATGGTTTTATTTATTAAAAATAATTTTTCAAATAAGAAATGATATTTTCTTCAATGAATATTTTTGAAATATATTTCAAAATTATTTTCCATCAATGTTGTTATCTGTTGATGTTACTCATTCCCTTCTATGAAATTTTCTAAAGGTTATATTCATATCCTTTCTATGAATGGGTTATTATTAATGTCATGGTCTTTATGAAACCCATTTATCTTTCACATGATTAATGTTTCTGAAAATCTGTTTCTTTTCCAATGGTTATATATGTTTATGAAAATCCATTTCTTTTCCACGGGTTATATTCTTTTGAAACCAAATTCTATTCATCAGTTATGTTTTGATGAAATGATAATGAAACCAATCTCTTTTCCATAGGTTATTATGTGATAAAATGTTAATGATACGCATTTCATTTCATGGGTTATGATTTAATGTTTATAGAACCCCTGTCTTTTCATGGGTCATGATATGAGGAATGTTTTTTGGAATATGCATGTTTGATTTTATTACGTGATGGGTGGGACCTATATCCCCCTCCAATTAATTTGGTAATGAAAAGTATTATATTAGATAAAAGGGTACATGATTTGTATCCTAATCCCATTAAAAGAGGGTACTTGGGTTGTATCCTAGTCCTAAAAGAATGAGGTTACACATGTTATAGCCCAACCCCGAACACAATAGGGTACATGGGTTGTATCCCATGACCAAAAGAAAGAAGGTAAACATGTTTTAGACCATTCTTTAAAACTATAAGGTACATGGGTTGTAACCCATACCTAAAACAAAGAGGGTACATGGGTTGTAGCTCGTGTTTGTAAAAAAGAGGGTACATGGGTTGTAGCCCAAGCCTAAAAAAAGAGGGTGTATGGGTAGTAGCACAAAGCAGAAAACAATAAGGTATTTAGGTTATAAACCCTTCCTAAAAGAAATAGGCTACGTGTGTTATATCCTTGGACTAAAAGAAAGAGGGTACGTGAATTTTTTCCCAATCCTGAAAACAAGAGGGTATATGGGTTGTTTCCCAGGAATAAAATAAATAGGGTACATGGGTTATAGCTCAAGCCCAAAAATAAAAAATTGGATGGGTTGTATCCCATGACTAAAAGAAATAGGGTACATGGATCATAGCCCAAGCCTATAAATAACAGGGTATATGGGTTGTATCCTGGGCCTAAAATAAAGAGTGTACATGAGTTTTATCCCATCACCAAAAAGAATAAGGTACATGGGTTGTATCCATGGACAAAAAGAAATAGGGTACGTGGTTTATAGCCCAAGCCTACAAACAAAACGTTACATGGGTTTTAGCCTAAGAATAAAATAAAATGGGTGCTTGGTTTGTAGCTCAAGCCCAAAAACAAGAATGTACATGTGTTTTAGCCTAAGCCTAAAATTAAGAGTTCACATGGGTAGTTATCCCAAGACTGCAGTAGGTACACCGGTCATATCCCAATCCTAACATGTTATAAAGGTATTGGTATCCTTGACATAAAATTTTATATTCTTATATGTATTCCATAAATCCTATGTCTTATCCCTTCATTATGATTTCATGTCTTATGATATTTTTTTTTTCTGATTCATTAACTACCATTATTTCTTCCATGATTCATGTATATGATCTTTGATATGCAGGTTATGATCTTAATATGTTATGCTCGTGTTTCATTCCATTTTGTTCATGTTGTGCTAAACCATTTCCTTTATTTACCATTACCGATAATATGATCTCACCACTTTATTAGGTTTCTTTTCCATAGGTTATGAAGAAAGGTTTTAGGTAGAAGTAATAATGGTAGAGATATTTATGAGATATGTTGAAGATCTTCCTCTAAGATAGAATATTTTGTTTCTAAGTTTCCAAATACACAAAACTATTTTGATCCTCAAACATTTATTTTTATAATGTATTGAATATTCATCTAAAACGATGTAATATCCATGTATGTCAATATTGGGTTGTTATAGTTGGTATAAAAGGAAATGATTAGTCAACCTTTGGAAACTAGTATTAGAAAACTTTAGTGAGATCCTTAGGTATATTTCTAAGGATATTTCTAGGGATGTCACTAAGGATAAGTATAAGGATAAGTCAAAGTTAAAGAAATTGTCATGGAATTTTGGTAAAGGATGGAGTTAGTGGTTTCCATCTAATATATCCCTGTATGGATAATACAAGAGGATGTGGCTCTGGAACAAATGTACATAGGGGAAACAACTCCAACAATATGTTCCAAGCCTGACTTAGGGTAATATGGTACATGAAAACGGGCCTTGCTTCACACCTAGTTTGACACTCTAGGGGGATATTCTTTAGGAAGTCAAAAAATCTTCATGAAATATCATTAAGGATTTAGATATATGATGGACATGAATAACCTAGGGTGTCGTATATTAAATAAGGTGTCATGATTTATACGTCCCATAAGTAAATATTTTCTTAACTGTATGGTTTTATGCTATGATAAGAAATGGCCACACTATGATTCTTGGATTTAGTTCATGGATGAGCCCAGAAGGAACTGGGTTAACATTGAGTCTGATGGAAAAATGTAGTTATTGTGAGAAAATAAATTGGACAATGACTGAGGAGAATGATTTTGTGATTATATCGAATCAACTATCATGATATATGATTAACAATGTAAACTTTTGTGATATACCAAACACATTTCATAAGAGGAAGATAAAATTTTATAAATATTCAATTTCTAAGGATCACAGATGAAATATGATTTGGATTCATACATTTCAAAAAGAATGGATGAATAAATTTTAGGAATACCTCAAATGGAGGGGAAGATGTTATCATAGTTAGAAAAAGGGTTATAGAGTGATGAATTTTCACAGAGTTTAATGTCTTGTCTTTGGAGAACAAGGGATGTATCCAACTCAATTCCCACACCTAAGAATAAAGTTATAAACCAAGGCAGGACCTATTCCATGCCAACCATTAAAGGGGAAGGATTGAAGTATTTATGTATTTGGATCCTTGAATTATAAGTGGTGATTTATATAAGGATTATTCAGTTTCTATTTTTCGCTATGGATTTTCAAGAATATGTTGAATAGTTATGATACATAAGAAACTTTATTAAAAGAAAAGTAGATATTCATGGGAAGAAAAAAATAAGGTAATGATAACCCTTAATGTGTTCTTAATGCTACGATAATTATTTTTAGATATGTGAAATATTGGATATAAATATGTTAATTGGACGGTACTGATTACCCTGGATCAGAATATTTATTGGTTGAAAAAGTGGTCTTTGTCATTAAGTATTATGTTTAAGACTTCCTGGATTTAAATAATATATCATGTAATCATCGGAATAAGGAAGAATGCACATTTTACCAAATTATAAATGGTAATTAATGTTTTTACCATGTCCCTAGGGAATATACAATAAAAGTATTCAAATTTTTTGAATGTGAAAAACATGTTGTAATTTTTGATATATAGGGGATCAATGTTAATATGATTTAATGACTTCCTTTCTAAATATTTTTATTTTCATATATCAGATGGTTTATGAGGTTAATATTTTATGGAATGATTACATTAAAATTATAATGAATCCAATAATGATAAACAATTATGTCTCCATATGAGGATTTATTCATATTGGATAGCCTATTAAAAATACATTGTATTGATGAAAACTGATGATAAATGGGATGGAATATCAGGGATCTAATGATCTATTAGTACGTTATGAATGAAAATGTCAACTTCCATTTTAGAGAAATAGGTGAAGTGGATCAAGGAACAACAAAGGTTGAGGTTTTCCTGAAATCAAGAAAGTATATTATTTTATGAAAATTATTAGACTTTAATAAAATGGATATTTAATCCAAAAATATTGTCCTAGTACCTTCATTTCAGATGAATCATAAGGTCCCTTAGGTCATAAAAAATTTATGGCTTTCTGGTTGTTAAATTTCTCATGAACTTGTTCTCTATCACTCTCCATCTGAACACTATTGTTATATATTTATCCATTTCAATGCTTTCAATTATAACTTATGTTCTCATATGAGGAAACCATGTTATATGTTACTTCAGGTAACCGTTATGGTTCAAACATTCCATTTTTAAGAGAATGTTTAGTTTTCATTTTTAAGATGTGGATTTATATGAATGAAACATTTGGTATTAAACCATTGATAAGCTAGATTGATTTCAAGGGTGAAAGAATGTAACACCCTGATATTTTTTGAATTATTATTTTTTGAATTAAATTATCATTTTTTCATATTTTTTATTTCACACAACATTTAATATATTTTATTTTATATTAATGCACTATGTTTGAATTGTGTTATATGAAACATCTGGTTAATAATTCAATAAATGAAATACCATCTTGGATTACACTACATTCAATACCAACTTTTCTTTCTCTACATACAATACTGACTTGTATTGCGCAACATGAAACACCGAATTGGCATACCTTACATGCATCACAGAGTTTCTACGAAGGATAATATTACAATACTTTTTGAAGTTCCTAGATCAGTGTGAATCACTGAGAGGGGGAGGGGGTGAATCAGTGATCCTTTAAAACTTTTTACTAATTGATTCTTAATCAATTAAACCTCTATGTCTTATTAAGGCCTCGATCCACTCTTCTTGTATCTCTCAGCCTTTCCTCGAATGATGCAGTAAATGTAAATGCACAGGACACAAGGATTTACAAGGTTCGGCACCAAAGGCCTACATCCTTGCCATGTTGGTTATACCCCCCAACATGGTTTCTTCCATTATAATCTGTTAGTATTACAATGGTCGATACAGAGTCTCACTGTATCTCTCCTGAGTCCCACAGGAGGTCCTTTATACTGCGTCCCACAATGTTACCAGAGTCCCACTGGCCTGCTCCAGAATCCCACTGAAGACTTCTCCCACCCTGAGTCTCACAGGGGGCTTCTCCTGGCTCCTCGAGTCACACGAGTAGCTCTTCTTCACTTTAAGCTTCTTCAAGTATCTTCAGCAGTCTGGGATAAATACTGCTGGCCTTGCTCTGTACCTCTTCTCACTTGTGATATCTATTAAAGAAATACAAGCTAGACCCAATACATGTACTCACCTATGAAGAAATTGATCTAGAACCAGATTTGTCCTACTATGAAGTGTAATGACCAAAGTATTTATAGAATAATACATTATGATATCTATTAATATTTATGAATAATATATTAATTTTATTTAAAATATGAAACTTTTTATGATAGCATACCCAACACAAAACAGTGGGTTTCTCCAAAATTTTATGTTGCATTTAAGGCTGAGTTACACTAAAATAATAATAATAATATAATATTATAATTTTTAATTGGTAGTTAATGCCAAGACATTATATTTGAGGAAATAAAAAGAACTATCCATTTTATGGTTAAACATGTTTTTCAAATGTTTTTTCATTTTTCCAATAAAATCTTCAGGCTTAAAATGATAAGGAATCTAATATTAAGCATAAATACTATAATATTTTTAAAATTTAGTTTTGTCTTCTTTTGATAGAGAACCCTTTTTAAATATATTTTTTGTTAAATTTATATATTACATTTCAAAAAATAAAATTCTTCTTTAGAATTGGGACATAAATATTTTCTTCTGATGAAATATTGGTATTTTTTCGATAAAGTTCATTTTTTAATGAATATTGAAAAATACTGCATTTTAATTCAAAAAATCTTTTCCATCTAACTGATTTATATAGTTCAATTATCCTTTCAATTGGTTTTAAACAATAAATGGATTATATTTATTTCATTTAATCCAATTATGGTCATTTTAAATAATTTCACATTTTAATTGGACATAAACACATGTCAATCGTTTGATAGTTATTACATCTTAAAAACCCAATTTTTTGGGTTTCTCAATGGGAATTAATTTTAAATTAATTACTAAAAATTATATGTTTTGAATTTTGTAAAATTTATTCCATATTTAGAATCATAAGGTTCAAAATTTTTAAATAGGTACCTTTTATTTTTGGACATTATGAATAGTAACATCAGTAATTATTTTATTTACCACGGTTAAAGAGTAAATATGGTAAATAAGGGTAAAAAATAATATTATAATAATATTAAATTACCCTGACATCTATACTAATACTAATTGACGATATATTTCCAACCATTGACATCCTTTGGTCGATTTTGGGACCCCATGGAGCCACTTTGATATGGAAATGATATTTTGTATGAATTAATTTATAGTAAACAAAATGTAACATAAACATGTATCTTTTAGTAAAGCAGTTTTTATATGGGGTAATATAAGTGATAATTTCTACTATTAATAATAATTATAAATCTAAAAATAATTCATACATCATGGTATTTTATTTATAATTTTTAAAAATCAAATAAATAAATTTATTTACGAAACAATGAGGATGTAGTGATTACCTTATTAATTAATGTTTTAAATAAATGATATTATTAGTATTAAAATAAATTTATTTTAAAACTTTTTATTCCATCCACGAATTTTTGGGAAGAGTATGAGTTGTTATCATTTAATAAATGAATTTTTTTTGAATGAATCAAGTTGTTATGGAATTTTAAAAATTCATGACATGATTAGAATAAAAATTGACATAAATGATTTTTTAAAACAAATACTTTTTAAAGAAATTATATAATAGTCCTAAAAATATAAGATTCACTAAAATTATTTATATAATGTTTAAAATTTCATTTTTTAACCACTTGAGGTTCTATTGTCATTTTATAGTAACAATATTAACTATATCGTATGAATATACAAGAAGACATAGTAAGAGTTATATTATTTAAGTAAGGGTCAAAACTAAAGGATAAGGTTAAATTTCTGACCTATACTTGTATAAAATACATTGGTTGAGAGTTTTTAGACCAAAAAGAATATTATATTTGAAATATATTTCTTTTTGACCATTTGAAATTTCAAATTATTTTATAATAAAAAATATTTCAATGCTTTCCGAAAGTGTCCATCATCCCTCTTATAAAAGGGCATCACCTCTACCCATTCAATCACATATATCAAACCCCTTGAATCATAAAAGTTCTTCCAAAATATGCTCCCAACACCCCAAACTTCCTCTTATAAGCCTGAAATTGGGATTAAGAAATTCAAAAAATCCTTTTGGCTCAAATCAAAGGGGTGTTACACGTTTTAGAGGTTGCATCTTCTCAAAAGATCCTTTTCGTTATTCTAATTCTTCACTCTCTATTATATTATTATTCTTTGACTATATAACAACAAAATTATCCTTAATATACATGTATGTTGTTATGAGAAATATTATAACTACACTTACACACACAACCGTCTAATGGATATGAACGTATTGGTTCTGTGTACTGCGAACTATTTCCTCATGAAACGATGATTGTTCAATTTTTTCCTACAACCAATCATAGTGGCCATTATGATAGAAATATATTTATATATTATTTATATTATATTTTTATTTTCTCTATGATATTATAATATTTAATTATAAACATACCTTTATTCTTTTCATGAGGTGTAAATACAATAATTACAATTAAGGAAGTCCGGACTACCGCCTCCTCAAAGTGATTTGACTCGTTCATTCCATACATGAAATGTATAAAGGATGGAATTAATGAACTTATGTAACATATATTCCATATGATATTATAATTTAATTATAATATACCTATGTATGTTTTTGTTTTCATTCCTTTAAATATGAAATAGAAATGAATGTAGCGTCCATGCATACATACGGCTTACCACCTCCCTGAACGATGCATTTCATTTATTATCTACAAATTTTGTGGACTATTATAAATACATATATACGGGATATATATGATATATATTATATAAAAATAATTTAATAATATTTTATAGATAATGGACTTTTGACCACATGGACAACTTTAAATTATGACAAGTTCATTTTCGACTCAAGTACAAAATATTGAAAAAACCACCCATATTAACATAAATAATTGTGTAATTTTTATAACATGGTAATAAGTGGTATAAAAGGAATAATAAACTTGAAAAATGTTCTTAATAAAGTATAAACTAACGTATGAATTTTATTCAGTAAGAACAAGGAACATACGTGACGAATCGAACTCAAGGTAAGGGAACCTTTCACCCTCCTCTTTTAGTCAATGACTTCTTTTATGTTATTTATTTTAATTTATATTTTCTTATGTTGGGATATGTTATTATATATCCTTATTTCTGTAAATTTTATGTCCATGTCATGAGAAACCCTTTTCTCTCCCATCAACTCATTTTCTTAATTTTAAAGTGACGTTGTTGTGCTGCCGAATTTTTGTAAGGGAATTCGTCTCAATCTCCTTTCATTGAGGCATATTTTAAAATAAACATTATTCTCTTATAAGGTGTTATATAAACACCTTTGACTTTTAATTTCATTAAAATGGAATATTTACCTAGGAATTATTTAACTAAACTATAAAATGAATGTCTTTAATGTGTGGAGTGACAACGACCTCTCTACTACCGCGAGAATTGTTTGATATTTGGATTCTTTAACAAGTCATGATGTTTTTTAAAAGTAAAATAAATACCATATAACCATTTTATATATTTCTATATTATAAATGGTATTTTAAATGTATTATTTATTTCAATATCTTGAAATTATTTATTGTCATTTCAAATGAAATGTTATTAGTGAAATTTTGATATTTTCAATATTCTATACGTTGTGATTATATAATGGTACTTAGACATTTGACGGGTGGTTACGTGATAAACCAATGACGGGAAGTTACGTGATAAACCAAATGATGGGTGGTTGTGTCAAACCAATGATGGGTTCTTACATTATAATCATTAATTAATTGGATATTTAAGTCGGTTTTATGGTAATTCCATTTAGTAATTTGCGACCAAGTCGACCGTACAATTATTCAATTTTAGTATGTTTATGTAACAAGTAAACTTTATATGATATTTATTGAATTATATGGGATTTATGGTAATGTTTTGGTTAAAAAGTGTAATAAATGAGGTTATATTTAGTTAATTGTTTTTTCTACTTCTTAATGGTGAAAAGTATTACATTCTGGTAAAGTATTCATGGTTTACATGTTGTTTTGGAAAAATAATAGTGTTCCTTGTTTATGTATCCCTTAATGAGATTTTTATTCTCAGCCCATGTTTTTGAAATGTTTTTCATAGGTTTCAAAGTTGAATAGAGTCGTGAATGGGGTGAGGGAAAAGTTCTGATGTTTAAGCATGAAACGAAACCATTTTTTCTTAAGTTTTTGTTTTATGAGAAAAATGGATAGTGAGTAGAAGTGTCAACATTGTAATAATAAATTTTTTATTAATATTTTATTGCCTAATTATGTAAATAATTACACATAAAATGATCCTCAATTTGAATTATTAAATTAACTAAATATTATGTAATGTCTATGGTCGGGGACTTACATTTGGTATTAGAGGTCGGATTAGATAACATTAGAGGTTAGGGTGTTATTTATGAATAAGTTACATAACCATAAGGGTTATCATATTAGAAAGACCCATAGTTATTTTAGAAAAATTTAATGAGTTTAAGATAACATGAATAAGTATATCATAGTGTTTAGCTCCTCATAAGATAGTATATGATAATTTTATTTATATAATCACACAGACCTTTTTGGTTTTAGTAAATGTTTGGGTCTAGAAACCACCAAATTAATAATGGATGTAAAGGAAAATTGAAAATTTTCTAAATGAGTAAAGGAATGAAATGGGATCTTCAATTATAACTATTTATGTTATTCTTAACCAACTATCTAAAGTTATTATTGAACACTTAAACCATGATGATTTTTCGGAGGCATCATATATCAGAGAAACAAATCCCTGTGGAAGTTCTTGTAATAATTATAAAGGTATGTATATTCAAAAACCTATGTGTCAAGGATGCACAGATTAACACCTTGGAAAATGCTTAAAAGGGACGGGATGATCTTATAGATGTGGTAATGAAGCTCATAAATCAATAACCTTCAATGAAAAAAGGAAGTATAAAGTTGACTCTAGGAAAGGGAAATAAGTTTTTCTGAGGGATCAATTGAATGTTTTAAATGTGGTGTACATGGTCATTATAAAAATATATGTCATACAAATAAGGTTTGGTAACGTGATCATTATGACCGTGAAAATATATGTTTACCAATACATAATTTCATTCCAATTGAAAATGAGGAAACTAAAAATGAACTTTGAATGGTATGGATTATTTATTAGGTCATGTTTTTCCATTATTGAAATCTTAGGACATTAGGCATGATTTTTTTTACGAAATAAGTATAAAACAATAAGCTGGAAAACATGGATAAAGTATCATGAATAATTTTTGATGATTAAGATTTTTACTTATTAGTAATTGATGACTTGGATCTATGGATGATGATTTGTTTAAATATATTAATGTTGGGATTACATTGGAATAATTATATCATTTTTAACACTGAAATTTGTTATATAAAAATGTTAAATGAGGAAGAATTATTGTCTCTTTTATGGTATAGTTATAATTAACCATTAGGGATTATATGATCCCTGAATTTGCGGCAATTATGGGTTATCAGTTTTTAGGATGAAAAATGTGAGGTATGAAATAACCTTTGAGATTAAAACATGTTATGGATATTTTTAAGGATTTTATCTAATTGTGTTAATGTTATTATAATTATACAGTTTTTGAAAAAGGACAACACACAGACCATGTGAAAACCCATAGCATCGGACAAAGCTGCGGGAATTGAACCCAGAACCAAATTGAGACTGGTATTTATCACCTACCACTAGGCTAAGTGAATTCCATGGTTAGTATGACTTATTATTTGTAGTTATATGATTTTATGGATCAAGAAGAAGTTGATTTTGGGAACTTATGTTTTATCAAATTTATATCCTTAGTATTGGAAAATGATTTTGTGATTATGTTATAAATGTTATTTTGGAAGACATTCATTATTTTGGGAACCCTATATTCCTAATGAGAATAGAATACTATGAGATTTTATTTGAGTAGTAATGGTTGAATTTTATTTTTGAATAATATATGTTTTTTTATTGTAAAAAAATTTCAATTTGGATTATTTATGGAAATGATTAACCTATCATAGAAAATACGTGATTAGGTTAGTTAATTTTTAGTATGATACTTTAAGGGTATTCGATTTTATTTGGAGATAAATGTTAAGATTTATCATTGAAGACTATGTGATAAAATCCTTCTAAATTTTTTATTTCAACATTAGTTGGATTATTTTGAATAATTGTAAGGGCAATTGTGTATTGAATGGTGTTTTTTGGACATTGGGTATTGTTTGTTCAATATTAGAGATTAAAATTAGTATTTATTTTTATAATGGATTATCCTTTTTTGGAATAATGTGATCTATTACAAACCATTTTGATATTGTTTAATGTATAAAGATATGGGAAATGTATAGTTCATCTTTTTTGGATTATGTGATTTTATAGATGTTGATTTTAGTGCTTCAGGTGTGACCAAGTCATCTTGAATACTCATAATTTGGAGAAAATATGAGTTTTTGGTAGAAATTTATTAACGGATGAATCTATACTTGAAAATTAAGTATGTTTCCTTATATTCATAGTCAATCTCATAACTAAATTCTTCAACTTTATGAAAATGAACTTAAAATAAAAAAAACGTTTTCGATTTACTTTTCCTACTACGGAATCAAAGATCATTTAACTTATCACATGTTTCTAATTTTTTGGTGGTTAACTTTCTCCTTATAATGTGTTTTATCACTCCCCATCAGAACTTGATGGTTTTTTTTCTCTTCTTTATCCATGTTTTCCGACAAGAAATCCTATTATGTGTTATCTCAGGTGACCTTTTTTACTTCACTTTCTTTATTTTAATGCGATAGTTTTATAGACTCTTTTTAAGATGTGGGACTTTCAATGATGTTTCAAAGCCCAATTTTGAAATTGTGGGGGCATAATTTCCAAAAGGGGGTAAAGATGTAATGACCCAAGTATTTATATAATAATACATTTTCATATCTATTAATATTTATGAATAAGATATTAATTTTATGTTAATGAGGAAACTTTCTCTAATAGCGTGCCTGACACGTAACAACGGGTTTATCCAAAATCTTATGTTGCACACAAGGCTGAGTCATACAAAATAAAAATAATAATAATATAATATTATTATTTTTAAATGGTAGTTAATTCCTAGATGTTTTATTGTCAAAAATGAATAGAACTATCCATATTATGATTAAATATGTTTGTTAAATGTCTTTACATTTTTTCAATACAATTTAGTGTGTTAAAATGAAAATGAATCAATTTTTAAGCATAAATACTATAAAATTTTGAAAATGTAGTTTTACCGCATTTTGATGGAGAACCATTTTTAAATATAGTTTTTGTCACTTTGATATTTTCATTTGTTAAAATAAAATTTTTCTTTAGAAGCGAGGCATCAATATTTTCTTTGGATAAAAGTTTGGTATTTTTCTAATAAACTTCGTTTTTAAAGAATAGTGAAAAATAAGAAATTTTAATTCAAAACAACCTTTTAATATAATTTAATTATATAGTTAGATTGTATTTATAATTGGGTTTAAAGTATAATTATATTATATTTTTATAATTTAATTTAATTATGGCCATTTTATGTAATTTCACACTTTAATAGGATATAAACACATGTTAATATCTTGATAGTTATTACTTATTAAAAACCGACTTTTTGGTTTTAACAACGGTAATTAATTTTTAATTAATTACTGCAACTTCTGTATTTTGAATTTGGAAAAATGGATTTCATATTTTGAATCAGAAGGTTAAAAAATTTGTAGATAGGTACCTTTTAGTTTTAGACATTATGAATAGTAACTTATGTAATTATTTTATGTAATATGGTTAAAGGGTAAATATGGTAAATAAGGGTAAAAAATAATATAATAATAATATTAAATTACCCTGACACGTGTCCTAAAACTATTGGATGAGATATTTCTGAGCATGTTCACCATTGGGTCAATTTGGGGACCCCATAGGGAAACTTTGACGTGAAAATGGAATTTTATAAGAATTAATTTAATGTAAAGAAAAATGTTACATAAACATTTATCTTTTAGTAAAACAATTTTTATATAGGGTTATATAAGTAATAATTTCTACTATAAATATTCATTATAATTATAAAAATATTTCCTACATCATGGTATTTTATTTATAATTTTTATTAATCAAATAAATAATTTTAATTATGACACAACGATGATGCAGTGGTTACCTTATTAATGAATTATTTATATTAATGACACTATAAATATTAAAATAAATTTATTTTTAAACTTTTTATTACATACACTAATTTTAGGGATTATTATTACTTGTTATCGTTTAATTAATGATTTTATTTCAAATTAATCATGTTTTTATGGATTTTTTAAAAGTCCTTATATGAGTAGTATAACAATTAACATAAATTAGTATTTAAAACAAATAATATATTATCAAATGATATAATAGTCCTAAAAATATAATATTTGTAAAAATGACATAGATAATGTATAAAATTTCATTAATGAACTACTTGAGGTTCTATTGGCATTTTATAGTAACTATATTAACCATATAGTATGAATATACAAGAAAACATGGTAAGAGTTAAATTAGTTAACTAAGGGTTAAATCTAAAAGGCAAGGTTAAATTTGTGAACTAGACTTGTCTAAAACCAATTGGTTGAGGGGTTTTCGATCCAAAGCATCTTAAATTTGGAAAAATTACTTTGGTACCTTTTCATACCAAAAATAATTTTATAATAAAATAATATTTCAATACCATTCTAAAGTGCCCCTCCTCCCTCTTATAAAAGAGCTTCACATCTACCCATTAAATCACACATCTCAAGCCCCTTGTATCATCAAAATTATTCCCAAATAAGCTCCCAACACCCCTACATTCCTCCTAGAAGCCTTAACTTTGGAATAAGGAAATTAATAAAAGGCATTTTATCTCAAATTAAAGGGGAGTTACACGTTTTAGAGGTAGCATCTTCGCTAAAGTTCATTTCCGTCATTTTACTTCTTCAATCTATATTATACTATTATTAATTTATTAAATAAAAAAATTTATCCTCAATATAATAGGATTTTTTTAGGATAATTATTAGAACTACACTTACACACACATCCATGTAATGGATATGAACATATTGTTTATGTGTACGACAAACGCAGCCTCACGGAATGATGATTGTTCGATTTTCCCCTACCACCTCTAATGGGGGCCATTATGATGGAACTATATTTATATGTGATATATATTATATTTATATTGTCTCTATTATAATTTAATTTTTATTTACAATCATTCCTTTATTCTTTTCATGATATTTAAATATGATAATTTCATTTGAGGAAGTGCAGACAACCTCCCCCTCAAAGTGATGTGCCTTGTTCATGCCTTAAATTGAATGTATAAAAGATAGAGTTAATAAAATTATGTAAAATATATATCCTATGATATTATAATGGAATTATAATATAACTATGTATCATTATGTTCTCATTTCATTAAATATGAAATAGAAATGAAAGTAGCATTCATGCGTACGTACGACTTACTGTCTCTATGAACAGTGCGTTTCATTTATTATCTCCAAATGTTATGGACATTTATAAATAAATATATACTAGACATATATTATTTATATGATACCTATATCATGAATAATATTCTAGAGATGGTTTAATTTTGACCACATGGACAATTTGAAGTTATAACAAGGTCATTTTCGAATCAAGTACCGAATATCGACAAAACAACTAATATTAACATAAAAAATAATGTAATTTTTATTACATAGTAATAAGTGATATAAAAGTAATAATAAACTTTAAAAATTATCTTAATCAAGTATAAATTAACTTCAGTTTATTATTCATGATGAACAAGGAACATACTTGACGAATCAGACTCAAGGTAAAGGAACCTTTCACCCTCCTCATTTAGTCAAATACTTCTTTTATGTTATATATTTTAATTTCCATTTTATTACACTGGGATATGTTCTTATATATACTTATTTTTGTAAATTTTATTTCTATTTGATGAGAGACTCTTTTCTCTCACATCAACTCATTTTTTGAATTTCAAAGTGACGTCGTTACACTGTCGAATTTTCGTAAGGGACTTCATCTCAATCTCTTTTAATTGAAAAATATTTTAATATACACCTCTTTCTTTTATGAATTGTATAATAAAAACCTTTTAATTTTAATTTCATTCAAATTGAATATTATATCAATAAATCATTTTAGTAAACAATAAATGGAATGTTTTTAACATATGCGTTGACAACGAACTCTCCACCACCACAAGAATTATTTGATATTAGTATTCCTTAACAGGCCATAATGTATTTTCAAATGAAAATAAATACCATATACCATTTTTAAGTATTTTGTTATTGAAATTGGTTTTTTAAATTTATTGAGTATTCCAATATCTTGAAATGATTTCTTGGTATTTCAAATGAAATTTTATTAGTGAAATGTTGATATTTGCAATATTCTATGTGTTGTGATTATATAATGGCACTTTCGCATTATAAGTGTGGTTACATGATAATCCAATGATGGGTGGTTACTTGATAAACCAAATGATGGGTTCTTCCATGATAAACCAAGGATGGGTGGTTATGTTATATCCTCCAACGCATTGGGTATGGAAGTCATCTATATGGCTATTTCATTTAGTGATATGTGTGGAAGTAGACCGTATGGTTATTCTATTTAAGTATTTTTATATCCCATGTTACCGTTATATGATATATGTTTCTTTCTATGGGACATATGGTAATATTTTGGTTACAGAAAGGGTATTAAATGAGTTTATATTCAATGAAGTGTTTTTGCTACTTCTCAAATGTGAAATGTATTACATTATGGTAATGTATTCCAGGTTTACATGTTGTTTTGAAAAACTAATACTTTTTCTTCTTTGTGTATCCCTTACTAAAAATTTTTATGCTCACCCCATGTTGTTGAAATGTTTTTCATAGTTTTTAAAGTTGAATATTTTCAAGGATGGTATCAATGAAATGTTGTGATGTTTAAGCATGAAACAAAACAATGTTTTTTTAATTTTTTTGTTTTATGAAACAAATTGATAGTGTTTAGAATTGTCATCTTTTTAATAATAATATTTTTATGTATAATTTATGGCCTAATTATATAAATCTCTAATCCTGAAAATAACCTCATTGTAAATTATTACCTTAATTCAAGATTATGTAATGTTTAAGGTAGTGGCCTTACATAAAAAGTCTATCGAGACTCTTAACACTAGAGAGAATGTATTGAGAAATTCGAAGAACCGTATGGTAAAGGTTCTTCAGAGAATCTATAAAATGTATGTAGCAACATTGGAATCTGAGTATTTTATGAATAAGAACCACCCTCTTATTTTTTGAGGGCATTATACATGAAACATTTCGAGGACAAAATTTCCAAAGGTGGGAAGAATATAACACCCAACACATTTTATGGTATTTTTCTATTAAATACTTTCAATTAATTAGATAGCCTATATTTCCTAAAGTATCAAGTCTCTATAAATTGACACTTTTTTATTTATAAGAGATAGTCATAACCTATCCATTAAATATAAAATTTCCACTTATGTATTTTGAATTTCAAAAAACAGACACACACGGTTGTGATCCGGGTGATATTTGGAGTATGGTATAATCAACTTAATTTTCAGTGAATAGTAAATTACCCATATAAATATTAACTTACCCTTATGAATATTAATATGACTCTTATTAATGGTGCACTTACCTATGAATGTGTAAATAAAATTTAGGCACCTTAAAAATAAAGATGATTATTTTAAGGGTTGACATTTCTCGATTAAATGGTGATTTTAATTAGAATTTAATTTTCCCATATTTAGAAAATAATTTTTGAAAAAAGGAGTTCATTTCTGGATTCTACATGTTAAAAAATTGATATGGTGAATTTTTTTATTAAATAATTGAAATTTTGGTGAATAGTAAAATACGATAAATTATGATAAATACTAAATACTTGATTTATTGAGTCATGGATGATCCCCTGCTGATGAAAACACACTTGGTTAGAACTCACAATCACTAATTAATATTTATTTCATTGAATAATTAATATTTATTTTATTATGGAAAAATTGTAAACCAATGATTAGAATATTAAGAAAACCCTCCTCCCCTCCAGTATATAAACCACCCCTCACCCCCATATTCCTCTCACGCCACTCCAAGTTTGATTCTTTCATATGATCATCCAAAAACTCTTCCAAAGAACCCCACCCCTACATAAAAGACCTAATGGTATAAAAAATGCAAAAAACAAAGTCCTTAAGAAGATTATCAAGGACTATTACTAAAGAGGTGAACCTCTCTTCCTTTTTCTTTCAACTTCTTTTGCAAGTTCCGTTCTTCTGTTTCACTCTCCTCCCCTCTCCTCATCCAAAATGATATGATAATTATAGTAAGTTACTTGAAATGTAATTTTATTATTCTAAAGTAATATTTCATCATCATCTCTCTTTCCCCCTCTACTTAATAAAAAATGAAAACCCCTTCCGAGATGTATTAATTTATCACCTTCAAGGACAACGGGTTTTCAATTTATATTACCATCTTCAATACTAGTCATGAAAAATTGATAATGGTTGAACCAAATTAGAATATATTTATTTTATCTTATAAAATGTTCTGAAATCCTTACACATTCATTATATAAAATAATAATAGAAAAGAAGTTCATTATGAACAAAACTGGCAAGTTAATCCAAGAGTTTATCACTAACTTTTATCTAATGAGTATTACTCATGGTATATAACCAAAATAATTATAATAACATTTATATATATTTAATGTAACTAATAATATATATTAAAAATTATGTATGTTTAACCACATTTCAAACGAACTTCCATTCATGAATAAAAGTAAACTAATCATGAAAACCAAGGAAGAAAATGCATCTAAAACAGTAAAATTTATCCTCATAAAATGATACAAAATGCCATGAATAAACCTAAAAAGTGTAAAATAAATCAGTTAAATGTATAGGATGTTCGTTAATTATTACCTAATGAAGCTAAATTGGATTATTCGGGTCATTAATATCTATCTAAAAACACATTTGAGCATAAGGTATGGGTTTTCTCATCTCACTTTTAATTCTGTGAGATTTTCATTGTTTGCCACTTATTTATTCTATGTGGTGTATGTTTAGTACCATTTTATATATAATAAAATTATTCTCTTTATATTCATCGTATTTTGTGATCCATTTGGTGATTATTAAATTTTTGTCTTACGATTCGATTGATTACAATGTGCTAAGGGACTTTGTCTCAATTTACATTTTCATTAAGACTTACATGGTATTGTGAAAATAAGAATTAATATGTGGTGTATCTAATAAATCGTTGACATCATTTTTCATTTGAAATTATAATTCTGTTAAATATCCATTTTCTTATATCATGGATACGGTCATTTCTTTAGGTCGTATACCATTTCGCATACGGTGTTTATTTTGAATGCTACTTTTTCAGTGGTAATATTGATGAATCTGTATCCTATACTCAATACAGATATTTAAAAGGTATATTTTTATTGTATTAAATAATTTTATAAAGAATTATATGGATTATAAGTGATGTTTGGGGCCCTCTATATCCACTCGATGCATTGATAGGTCTCATAAGGAAAACTAGTTGTTGACAAACCCTTCGAGTTTGTTTCCAAAAATCAGATACATTTCTACCCACAGACATAAACCATCTCATTAGTATAATGTTTCATGTTATAGATAAATTATTTCCATATAATAATAATTCTCTTTAATCATTATTTAGTTATTACTATCCATGTGGTTTTCACTATGAAAAAAATCAATGGATGCATTTTTATTGCCAGCTTAATGTTGGCAAGTGTTTTCATTTTTTCATCATTCCATATTAGTTATGTATAATTTACTATGATTCACATATTATTTATTCCTGATTCCACTATATTTAACCCTTAATATGAATTTTATATCACCCATATTATATTCCCTTTACCCATGTTATTAACCTTGAATATGCTTTCCAAGAGGCCATTTATTTCAGTTTATTATATATCATGTTGTATATTCTATCTTTAAAAACGTACATTGGGTATCATGTATGTAATATACTTTTCCCAAACTACTTAATTAATTGGTACTTCTGGATATTATTTATTATAATCATTCTAATGTAGTAATGTAATAAACCAGCTCTGGGTTTCCCGGGTTGGGCGTAACACCACAAGATCATTAAAAATCATATTATAAACCATGAAATTAAATGGGTATCATAAAAATGTAATCATATCATATCATCTGGAAAGAACTACTTTCAAAATCATTTAATCGTTAACATAACCTGTGAAAAGAAGCGAGTTTCAAAAGCATATAACCCGTGAAAGAGAAACGGGTATAAAAACCATCATTCCATAAGAACATAATCCTTTATAAGAGAGAATATTAATGGAAAAATTTAATTATTTCCCAAACAAATCATAAGTAAAATCAATGGATTTCATCTTATATGGGAAATATCTTTTATATATCTTTTAATAACATTTATCCAGGAAAATTTCCTTTCTTCTTTGAAAAATGATTTTTAAAACATTAAACTTTTTGAAAATTATTTTAGTCAAAAATTTATTTGAAAAATTATAATGGAAGCTTTGAAAACCAAAAAAAATTAAAATCCTTTTTCCTTGAATTTTTTTTTTGAAAACATGGTTGAGAATATGATTTTTGAAATAAAATTAGTTTTCAACCGAAGAGATAAATATGGTAAGATTTTTCTTAAAACCATTTTTATTAGTCTTATTAGGTATTAAAGAATGTAAAACTTTATTTATACAATGAAATATCTTGAATAAACTGAGGATAATAAAACTCATCATGGTTCTTAAGAGATGGATCATAATATTTCATCAAATGAATCACAATCATTAACAATCTTGAAAAGTGAGGGGACTGTTTCAATAAACTCTTACCACTTGGTTTCTTGGGATCATACTATCCATTCAAGAAGATGGAATTAAATTAAGCTTAAAAACATAATGAAAATAATTATATTACTGATATAACATGTAAAATGGAGTTATATACACCTTAAAAAAATTTAGATGTGTATCAAATCATGAGTCTCAATGAAAGAAAATTGGGACCTAACTATCTTACCAATTTTGTATCTTTTGAAACATAAAACCCATGAAATAAATATCATAGAGTAGATATGTAAATACCCAAAAATTTAATATCAATAATAATATAATTTTTTTGGTATTATATACACCATTAAAAATAAAAGAGTGGTGAACATGGAAAGTATCTCATAAATATAAAATTTGAGATGGAATTCCCTTACATTATGTCATGACACTTTTCGTACTCATACATGAATTTTTTATAAAAAATTTACATTTATTATATATATTTTACATATAGAAATTCTTATATCTAATAACATATTTGGTTTCACTTTGGGTAATATCCTCATTGTTCGTCGCATGTGTCTTAATTTGTTATATATTTGGTCCTTATTATTATATCTTGATTTATAAAATTTAAACTACAATATTAATATCATTTATATTTATTATATTTTTATTATATTATTATATATAATATATAATTATGAAATGGAATACACTATTCATGGAGGCAGCAAATCGTACGTATACATGAACGTTGTTTTTGTTTTTTTCAAATTAAAAAAAATTACATGAAATATATTTATATATATATGTATATATAACATTATTATAGTAGAATTATTATATCATATATATTATATAATTTTACTAAACTCATCATTAATATATTCTATGTAGTGTGTAAATGAATCACATCGCTTCGAGGGGGCGGCAGTCCACACTTCCACAAATTAAATTATCGTATTTACACCAAATAGAAAGTAAAATGATATGTGTATTAAAAGGGATAAATAATATTCAAGACATAATAAATATAATATATTAAATATATAAATATATTTTCATCATAATTTCCACCATGATAGGTGGTAAAAGAAAAATGAACAATCATCGTTTAGTGAGACGGTAGTTCACCTTACATAAGAACAGTTTGTTCCTTACACATTAGATGGAGGTTTGTATGTGTATGTATAAACCTTAACACAAATAATCCTTTTATATTTAAGATAATATATTTTTTATACAATAATGGAATAAAGATAGTGGAGGGTGTGGAGAAAGAAAATAAAATAAAGGAGGTTGAGAGAAGATGTTACCTCTTAATCAGGTAACTCTTTTTGGTTTGTGTGAAAAGGATTCCTTGGATTGCTTTCTTCCCAAGAGGAGGCTTCTGTAAAGAAGGGAGTGATTTTGGAAGATTATTTTATCATTTTTTTGTGATAAAATGGTCTTGATATATGTGAGTAATTGGGGGATTGGATACCTTTTATAGAGGAGGAAGTGTGGCACTCATATAAATCATTGGAAAAGGAATTCCACCCACGTTTTCCCCATGAATATTCTCTCAAATAATGTAAAAAGGTAGATAAAAGGGAGTATAGGGTGTGAAAAATTCCAAAAAATCGATGTTGTACTAGATTCCATGTCGTTTTGGGCCTTAAATTTATGGTTCAGTACTTTGTTAACATAATTTTTCTCTTAATTGTTGTAATTAATTTCAATCACTTTCACTAATATTTTTGGTTAAAAACTAGGTTGAATTTATTAGAAATTAGAAATTATAATAATTATAAATATTGAATCCATTTTTCAAAATTTAAATCAAATAATTGATAGAAATTAATTTAAAATCAATTCCATCGACGGGACGACACTGTAGGTTTTTAATGTATAAATGATCAAAAAATTGCTAAATATTTATGTCCAGTTTCAATGTGAAATTGGTTCCAATGACATAAATTAGATTAATTGATAAAAATATTATCTAGTTATACTTTGAAACCCATTTTAAATATAATTTGTTATAATTAATAAATAATATTAAAAAGCATTTTTGATTTAAAATGTAGTATTTTTCATTATTCATCCAAAAATGAAGTTTCTCAGAAAAGTCCAAAAAAATATCCCTAAAATAATATTAAAATTATGAATTCAAAAATGAAGTTTAGTTTTCCAAATTTAATATCAAAAAATGTCTCAAATTAATATTATTAATTTTCACATATGTACATTAAAAGCAGTTCATTTGAGAAAATTGTATTTTTAAAAATATAAGGACATTACCAAAAATTATATCTTTAGTTATAAATATGTTTTGTTTATATAAAAACAATATAAAAAACATTTGAAAATTAGTTATTACTATTCATATTACAAATTTTAACAGATATGTTATAATTAACTCGTTTAAATAATTATAATAATAAAATGATGTTTCATAGAAATATCTGTGTTTCATGTTACAGAGACAAAGTAGGTTTTTTGTGTAGTGTACGCAAACTCCGTGTTAGATGTAACGTACTAAAATTCGGTTCCATTTGAAATAAAATTTTTATTTAGTGCATTTTGAGATATAAATTAAAATTATTTTACTGAAGAAATGAAATAAAATTCCATAAATAATCAGGGTGTTACAATTTTGATCATTAATTTGAATCATTTTGTGACCGAAAGAATCACTTTCCTAATATTTCACATGATATTATTCTTCAATAATCTTTGAATATTTTTTTTGAAAACTCTATAATATTTGGATGTTGTAGAGTATCCTAGGAGGATCTCTTCATATTCCTTTGGATTAAACTTTCCATTATTATCTTTCATGTTCATGATATAAACCTTCAATCAAATAATTTTATGTATCCTACCTTGTGTTTTATATTATTCTACAACTCATATGGTGTTTTATTTAAATTAGTTATTATTAATACACTTTTGATGATATAACAAGCTTTGTTAATATCTTTATCATAGAAATGACTTAGAATGTTATATTCTCATAACATAGTCCTGTAAATTTCTTAGAGGGTCCAATTTCTTATTTCGACGACACTATTATGTTGAGGTGTCTTGGGGGAAGAAAAGTTTTCTCAATTCCATTCTTGGATAAATAATTATTAATATTCTTATTTTTGATCTCGACTCCAAGGTCAATTATTAAAGACACAATTTTGACATCCTTTTTGTTCTACACAAGTTTAAAAAAATTAATAAAAAAAGTATATGATTCAGTTTTATGTCTTAAAAAGTAAACCCATGTAAATCTGGAAAAATAATCAACTAAAACATAAAAATAAACTTACCAGTAATAATTTTAGTTCTAGGCAGTCCGAAAAAAACTATATGGATAATCTCAAGAGGACTAGAAGTGGAAAATTATTAAATTTATTTGAAATATGAATTATGTTTCTTTCCCATTTGTCATGCATCACGTAGTTTCATTTTGTCCAATTTATTATTAGGAAAATTTGAAATAAAATTATTTATATACAATTTTTTTAAATAAAGAACTTTGTAATTTCCCAAAAAAATTCCAAATCCATGATTCATAAACTTCATAATTTAAGTTATTTTTTTCCCTACACATTAAGTTATGATATAATGTGAGAACATTTTCTATTCTAGGTTCTTCAAACTTGATACATTTATCTTTAAAAAATATGAAGGAATAATTTGAAAAATCAAAATTATAACCATCATCAAAATGTTGATAGATACCTATCATGTTTTTCATTAATCCAGCAACGTAAATAAATTTTTTGATATGAATAGACTATGGATTTTCAATTGATCAAATTCCAACTATAATTAATTTTTCATTATCTCTAAATGTGACATATCCTCCATCTAATTTTTATTGGGAGTGAAAGTTGGAGTAGTCACCACTCATATTATTTGAACAGCCACTATCAATGAACCATTTTTCACTTATATTCATATGGCCAGTTTCTTACAAAGACAAATCAAACAACATATTTTTTTGGTACCCAAATTCTTTTGGGTTCAGATGTGTTATTTACAAAAGATTTTTGAATCTGTACTTTCTTATTTTTTCTATCAAACATTGCAGTTTGTTTTAAAAAATAATTTTAACGAAATTTATTTTTAATTACATAAATTTTAGGGTTTTTCAAATCAAAAATATTTTCAAAATTTACTATCTCGCTATAAATAAAATATGTAACATTATAATGATATTAATATTTTGAAAAGGGAACAAATAATTTTATGTGAAGCTTAGATCTTTCACCCTGGTTTTCAATAAAAAAAATTTCTTTTAAAGGTTGATTATGGCCAATAATTTTTTTAAATAGTCTTTATCTCTTATTAAAATACATGCATCATCTTTAAAATTTTTAAAATCATTTTGATGATTTTCAATATTTTTGATTTGTTAAAAATTCTAGATGGTATATTTTTTCAAAAACAATATTTCTATAATCTTGTTGTTTATATTTTATTCCTTACAAAAAAATTATTATAATAATTTAAAATAGATTAATGTTTATTCTTTAAATATTCATACTTAATTTCCAAAATGGTAGACTATTCAGTTTTCTCTTTCTATGACAAATTTTCGTTTTCAGATTCATATTCATGCTCATAATATTAAGGGTTCACCTCATCTATTTTTTTTAATAAATCAAGTGTTGGAATTTTTATTTATATCTTAAGCTTTTAATTTGGATGACATACAATCTATAGAATCTTAATAATCATTCCATGTATCCTTCATTGTATTCATTGACACATTATATCAATTATTTTCATGATAATTCTTTTATGTATTATTGTCCCCTTTGATTTTTATATAGTCATAATTGATATGTCCTATATGTTTATATTCATATAATTTCAACTCCTTAGAGTTTTCACCATGCTTTCTGTTCTTGCTAAAGGATCTTCGGAATCCCCATCTCTTGTTATAGAATTTCATGAAATATCTAGAAAATTGAGAAAACAATTCATTTGATTCATCATTTATTGAGGGGTATTATCCTTGAGATTTTTCATAAACTTATATAATTCTACTCTTTCTATAATATTTATAAGTATACATTTTCAACAAAACATATACCTTTTTGATTATTTTGAGATTCCTATAAGTACATTATATTTCAACTTCATTAATCATGAGATTTATAATAAGTTATTTTATTTTGGTGTTATTGAATGCTATATATTGTCTAATAGTAGCTATGATTCCACTCCATTTAGGTTGTAATACTCTATGAACTTTCATTAAATTTTTGTGCTCAGTTAAAGGTATTCCTCGAGCAGTAATATTGTTCAAAATCAAAGTGAGTCATCAATTTGGTTGAGTAATACTCTCTCCTTCAGCCATTCTGAAAGTATCGAACTTAATATTGGTTGTAACATATCAAAGCGATCCCACATTGCCACTTCCTTCATATTCTACGACTATTGTAGTCCACATTTCATGCGTTGATTGACATTGAGAAATTCTGTTGAATTCATATGGCCGAAACCAACAATGATAGAATTCACAAATCTGTAGTTTAAATCATAATTTGATTCATTTGTTGTAGAGACCCAAACTTGCGGTACGTGGAAATTAAATTACTTTTTCGGAATAATTAATACATAACAAAAACCAACACTCAAGGATCGTAATAGTTTACTGTCTTTGGAAACTTTGAACATAATCTTCTAATCATTGTGAAAGATCTTCAACATCTCCCATAAAGGTCTTCCCCTTTTTTTTCTTACCTAAAACCTTTCTTTATATCCTGGGGAAAATAAATCATTTAAATATTGAGCTCAAATTCTCAGTAAGGGTAAGCATGGTTAAAATAAAACAATCAATATACATTTTAACTTAAAACATGACCATAACGTTTAAACATCAAAATCTTGAGCAATGACATAAAACATGGAAGTACGTAAGGCATATATCATAATGGAACATCAATCATGATAAAATAGCATGGGAATAAAACATGTAATTATGGAAACCATTAAGCACATGATATGATTTCCATAGTAGCCAAGGCATTGCTTCCAAGACCATCTTAGTGGACAAAGTCCCTTTCTGAATCGAGTTCACTCCACGTTCCAATCCTCTAACACTGAACCGGATTAACTTACCATTACAACCATGTCTATCTAATGAGATATAAATATTTACCCAATGCGTTTGAGGGAGATATAGGTCCCACCCATCCTATAATGAAATCATTCTTACGTGTTCCAAAACATAAACATAAATTATTCATCATAGCCCAAAGAATAAAATGTGTTTCATAAACATCATCCCATAATAACATAATCCATATAAAAATGGATATCATGTAATCATTAGAAAAATGAAACCATGTAAATCATAGAGACATTATACTTGAAACATAATAATACTAAATAATTTCATCTTATATGGAAAATAGTTTTGACAAAACACTGGCAATGAATTTTTGAGGAAAATATACTTTCTTCTTCAAAATCATTTTCTTTTCTCAAAATGCTATGCAATTTTAAAAGAATAAAATTTTGTTTAAAAGAATCATGAAATATTGAAGAGTAAGCTTCTTGAAAATAAGGTGTTTTGAAACTGTAAAAATCCGTTCATGCTGTATAAGTTAAAAACATTCTCCTTGTACTTTTTTTAGAAAATCCAAAAAGTTCATTGTATGGTAAAAAAAGAAAGATTCCTTCTATAACACATGGAAAAAGTCAAAAAAATGGGTAAAAAGGACATTACACATACATGAAACCATTTTTAGAAAATAGGGACATGGATGATAACTATAACCCCAGTAAATACTTAGGAATAAACAATCTCGGATAAAAACGAGATTAGAAAAGTTATCCTTTACCTTATGTCTGATATGCTTCGTATGTATCCGAACCTCCTATATAATGATTTAAATAATGACATTGACTTATTACAGAATCATATTAATTGTTATTATATCATATATGGTTCACTTACGACTTTATATTACACGTTCTTTTGTAAATTCCATGTTAAAGCAGCGTTTTGGGTAAAATTGTTTTATTTATCGTGCGTGTTTGGACTTGTTGTTCTTGAAATTATTATTACTTATATCAAGATTTACTTACTTCCAGAATTTAAATCATGATTTATATATCATATATACTCAGTATATATATATAATAGATAGATGAATGAAATGAAATACACCGTTCATGGAGACGGTAGGTCGTACGTACGCATGAACACTGTTTTCCTTTCCTTATTGAATTGAATGGAAGGTAGTAGATGACTTATATATATATACACAAATCTATTAGCTTCATTATTTCATATATTTTATTATTAATCATTATATATACTTTATAATCATTCTTGAATGGTTAACATGGAGAATTAATCTCATCACGTCGTGGAGACGGTAATCCGTACTTACGCACGAGTGATGATATCGTCACCATAATTATTAAATAGATTAGGAGTGGATGATATAATATATCATAATCTGTATGATGTTATAATAACAATATATCATTTTTCTTTACACCATTATACCCATCCAAGTAAGGTGGTGGTGGAAAAATTGATTACACCACGGCGTGGAGATGGTATTTCGTACGTACGCACGCGCGGTGATTTCATTTTCTGTAGGATGGATAGAAAGTGAAATGGGTTTGTTTCAGAATTATAATAACATATCAGAATATTATTTATTCTGATGTTATTACTTTATCCTGAAACAGCTATAGAAGAAGAAGTTTAAGAGGAATGAAACTTGAAAAAATCTGTAGAAGAGGTTACCTCTTCTTCGATGCACCTCCTTTAAGCTTCTTCTTAAGGCACTGGAGTATGTCTTTTGAGGAGACCATAACCTATATAATGTTTCTAGGGTTTTTTAGAAGGGAAATGGACAGGGGTTGGCCAATATTGATAGCTCAAAATTGTGTAAAGAGAAGAGGGAGGAGGGTCCCTTTTATAAGGGAGGAGAGGGGCAACTTAGGAATAACTTAAAATATTATGTAACAATATAGTAATATTCCGTTTATAATAGCTCCAAATTTATTTATTTCGAAGATAAAGTTGGTATGGGTCGAAAACCGCTCAACCAATAGGTTTTAGACAATTGTAGGTTACTATTTTAACCTTATCATTTAGATTTAACTCTAAGTTAAATAATTATACTTTTATCGCGTCTTTTTGTTTTCATACACTATATGGTTAATAAACATACTATAACAAGCCAAACGAACCCAAAGTGGTTCATTATTAATATATATAACCTTATATATGTCATTTGGTCGAACCATAGATTTTAAGAATAAAATAACAATTAATAATATAATATTTGTTTTAAAAACTATTTTATGTCAATTTTGACACTATTTGGTAATTGATTTTTGTGAAACTCATAACAACATGGTTAGTTAAAAAAAATTAATTTAATCAATACTAACATGTCATATTAACCAAAAAAATTATTTTAATTTATAAAAAGTCTCAAATTACATTTATTTGGGTATTTATATCATCAATTATGTTAATATTTCATCAATAAGGTAATTACTAAATCATCAATGTGTCATAAATAAATTAAATTATTTAATGTATATAAATTATAAATAAAATACCATTATGTAGGAAATATTTTTACCTTACTAATTAATATTTATAGTAGAATCTATCTTATGTATAAACTTATATTAAAAATGTTTTAGTCATTAAACTTTCATTTTAACTCTTTTAACTCTTCTTTGAATTAAATAATAATAAATGTCCTAATCTAATCCATGTTGACCTAAATGATAATTTTTTATTCCTAAGGTTTTTTTTGGTCTAATTACACATATAAATTATAATTAGAACATGTTTTAGGGTAATAATAATATCATTTTCTCCCTTAATTACCCGATTTACTTTTAACCATGGTAAATTAAAATATAAAGTTACTGTTCACCAGAAATTATTTTCATCTTATTGAACCACATTTTACTCCTTGATATTAACCATGTCTCTCATATTTTATAAATTCCACTCACAGAAGTGGTAAAATTGCGTTTTATATAAATTTTCAAATTCTCCTAGGAGGTGGGTAAAAGACTGTGAAAACTTCAATAAAATTATTATATATAAAAAATTATTATAAAATGACTCTAATGAATTAAATTGAAATTTTATTGGTATTATGTATCAATGTTTATATAAAATAAATTTAAATAAAATAAATAATTATTTAAATAAAATTTTTGTTTTTAAATAGTTACCCAGTGTTTTCGCTATTCATCAAAAATTGAAAGTTTTTGGAAAAATACAAAAAAATTCATCGAGGCTAATTTCGATATTCTGAATCCAAAAATTAAGTCCATTTTGAATGATAAAATTTTTAAAATTTCAAAAAGTGGGTATTACTATTCATAATGGCTATATAATATTTTAATAAAATATAATTGTTTAGTGAAACTCTGTTTTGCGTACAACACATGCTATCGTGGAAGGTCGCGATTGTGTGTAAAGCAAGTCATGTTATGGTTGTGTGTAGTGCATGATCCTTTTGTTGTTGCGTATAATATAATCCAACCGTATTTCATTTCTACATTGAATATATATATATATATTTATACACTCAATATTTCTTAGAATAACTTCTATCAATCGAACATGAAATTTTGTGTAACACGATCCAAGAATAGTGTTGCGTATACTGCAAGTTAATACAGTGTTGCGTATAGCGCGAGATGATCATGGGGTGGCATTCAACACAAGCCATAAAATAAATTAAAAAGAATACATCTCATAAAATCTTGGGTTTTTACATTTTTAGCATCCAAATTTGCATTTTATAACATGGGAATTTAATAGGTGTTAACTTCTTTGGTATATAATTTCAGACCGAGATTATCTATATAAATAATCATGCATGATTTCTAGAAACCATAGTTCTCACCATTGAAGTATGTATCTCTAACCATTGACAAGACTTATCTATTATCAGCCATAACATCCATTTGAAGATAAATATTTGGAATTAAAATATTATTATTGAGAAATTTAGAGTAACTTTATCTAATAGTAATTATTTTCCCAAATAATGATATGCTGGATAACTCAATAGGGGGTGAACTGAGTTCTTTAGTGTTTATTGAAAATTTGTACCACCCACTTTGATGTATGCATGTCCAATATTTTTTTTCAAGACTATATGTAGTGGAAATTTAAACCATGCATAAATAAAACTAAACATAGAGATTTATAGTGGCATGAGTAATATAAATCCACTAGTACACTCCCCCAATTCTCTACTCCTTGATAATGGTTATTTTCACTAAAGAACCCTTTTACCAGGGGCTCCCAGCTGTGTGTAAATAACTGTCACTTAGTAAAAACGTCTAAGAGACTTAAACTAGAATCTCCCTTTACCAGACATATTCTTGGTCTTAGACAAACTTATACACAGAGTGAAGATAAGTTTAAAATAAGATACATGGTTTGAGAAGTGTTATTTTTCACACAGTTGTAATCAGTAACTGAATATAGATGAAAATTCATCCTCATAAAAGATGAAGATCAAGTTTAGTTGAGAATGACCTTTACTGTAATACATAGATCTGATAATCATTAAACATAGATTAACTAATTCTCAATTTTTATATATCATCAGTATTCGACAAGGGAAACCTCATTTCATTCTCTTAACATTATTTGTTTTTCATTTTCCTATTCTTATATTCTTTTTAACAGATCCTTGTATATATTGTTTTAACTTGAGCACAACATGATTCTAATGGTCTAATAAGCCATGTAGTGATTATGATAATATAGGTAATAGGGAGTATGACATCATGCTTTCCAAATATGTATTTTTTTTAATCTCAATTTCATATATTTTATTTGTTCTCTAAAATTTTCATATTCAAGGTAATTCTTCTGCAGTTCGATCTTTCTGTAAATGGGTAATCATCTTTTGATATAACCAAAAGGTATAAAATTAATTGTCATGAAATTAGAAAAATAATCAGTGTGACTTTAAATATAATATATTTATAGGATATTGGTTGGGTGTAATGTTCACCATTTAATGTCTTTCGTAAGTTATTGAGACTTTTCTTCGTAAGTTGTTCAGTCTTTAATGAAGCGTGAGAACATTCTTCAGAGTAAGATAAAGTCATAAATTTCTCCAACAACATCTATAAAAGAATATTCTTATTTAAATAATAAATTCCTTACATATAATCATTCTGACTAAAATATCTTTCTTGAGTAACTCAATAGAACATCATATGATAAAGACTTATGTAATAATTTATGATTATGAAAATATGAATATATTCTTTGAATCTCGTAAGATAAATTACTTTTATATAATGAGATAAATACATGTGAATATAGTATAATATAATATGAAACGCTTATAAAAATTGTTATAATAAAATTATATATTTTTTAAATCATCAAAACAAATAATGTGGAGATACATTGGAACACTATACTCTTTAAAAAATCTTCATGGTACTGGGATATGAATGAAAAATAGTTATATTGGGAAAAAATAGTCTTATATTGGATCTGTATAATCTTATATAATAGTTAGGATAAGGTAATCAGAAATAGAATCTCATTCATGATAGTGGTATCCACATATAAAAAAAGAGAGTTTGTTGTGGCTTTTAATGTAGCTAAAGAAGTAGTTTAAAATAAAAAATGATTATTTCTAGTTTGTGGAATCGCACATAGCCACTAATGTTTTTTTATATAATAATATATTATAATCCTACTACTAGTACTAGAAAATATTTCATGTTTTTATAGTGTAAAAAAGTATTATACTCGGGGATGTCATCTATTGAGGAGTTTTTCTCAAGGAGGTGATGATGCAGATAATAGAGTTCCCACCCAGTAGAGACATGGTAGAGAAAATGACTAAATCCATAACTCAATAGAACAATGTTCTTATATTTTTAGAGATAACAAGGTTAGTTACCATGTTTTTCCTAGTAAAGTTGGGAGTGAGTTTATATTGGGTCCCCAAGACCCAATATGAATAGTGCTTTTTTATTACCTTATCATGTACATAGTGAGTTATGCATGATTTACACTTTCCATAATAGCATTGATATTTATGTATCCTCCATTTGTATTGTAATTATAATAGAATATTTGACATATCAAAAGGTTATATAAGTTCCTAGGATGCAAGGATAACCTCAATATACTATGAAATTATTCTAAAACATATGTTTTATGTTCTAGGTGCATCATACTGATTAGATATAGATAATGTATGACCATCAGGTGATGGGGAATCATATGTATTAACACTTCTTATAATAATGATCACACAGGGTGATATCAAGTGTATGAGATCATGAGGACTGACCAACAAAAAGGAACACTACATGTTTATTGTGTCATTGATAGTTCCAATCATTGAACATGTGTAATGGTCTCTCGAAATGGGATTATTATCTATGTATACTATTTGATTATATACATCGATTAAAGATAAAATATATATCATTTATGTCATTTTGAGGTATATTTCATTAGGTACATCATTAGAGGAATGTAATTGATTATGTAATCAAGATAGAAATTCCCTCTTCTGAATGAAAGTTATATTTCAGGCCCATATAATTAGAATGGTATTGCCTTTATTAAATACATATCAATTTCAGTTGAAGTTATTTATATCTAGTAAGGTCAATGAATAATAAAACAAGAAACAATTATGTCAAAAAGTGTTCGTCATGATTTATGAGATATCTAGAGGCAACGATATTATATTATAAAGAGAGTGTTTATAGGAAGTGTTTTCATTTATATGATTATACATTATCTCTCTAGGGTCCTTACTCATTTTCTAGACTCTACTCCTAGTCTGTGAATAATATTCATTATGATTGGGAAAAGGGAATAGAGGGTCGCACACTAAGCATATTCAAAATTATATCCTATTCAAATGAATAGGAGTTTCAGACTTTGATGGACCTACCATGGTGTCATGGATATGTCTAATAATATATGATTGACACATACTAAATAACATATTATTATTCTAGTTTAGAATAATTAGTATTTATTTTTTTATTAAATTCATTAACAATTATTAAAGTAAATACATGTAAAAATACAATATTAACAAATATTATTTTAATATTCATGGTCTATTTAATTATTGTAGGAATGAAAAAATTTTATAATGGATCATTTTTTATGATGTAATATATTTTATTATATTAATATTCAGTGAGAAATATATAAATGATATTAATTACTTAGTAAGATAACCATGAGAGGTTGTTTATAATTTATCTACTGAGTAATAATTACCCAGGGGATGAAAATCTAATTCTTGTTATATTGTTAACTCACTATATCGAAGGAGGAGGATCTCACATGAATATAATTCACTCCAAAATGGTAGAGATTAGCCTCTCCCATTCCACAAAATATTAATACAATTAGATGATTCTGACATCCAGTTCAAGTTATTCTTCGTAGATCTATGGACCATCATTGCAGTGATCATCGATATGTCGATGTCTTCATAATATTTATATTCTAGATCCCTTAATTTGATGATAACTGTTTTTATTTCCATTCAATGCACATTTGGATGATATAGATGGATCCGAATTCAGATTATTATAGAAACAGTTTCTAGTGACGAACACATATTCAAATCCATCAGGATTTCCATTGAATTATTTTGTGCTTAAAATTATTCACACGAGATCCTTGGAAGATGCATTGAGATTTACTTCACCGATGTTGACTTAATTACATCGATCATTGACGAATATTTACAAATCCCTAACCCATATTCACTTTATTCCCAACAAGGTACCTTTAAATACACTCATTGTGTGTCTAATTCTCCAAGAAAACAAATTCATCACCATATTTTCATAGATTCAAATTTCTTTAGTTACATATGATATGTACTTCATTTTTCAGGAAACTCAATTGCTGATCTTCAAGCTACTGATTCTATTTTTCACAATGGATTCCTATATTTTTGAAATCTTTATTATGGTATTAATATCCTACTCAATCCTCTTTATCCATAATAATCTTTCTGTTAGTTTACCCTCTAAATTCAAATCATGAAATTTCCATTCACAGTATGGTGTCTTCCACTTTCCTTCATATTGTTCCATTAAAGCCATCATGGATACCTCCTGTTGTTTCTAATTTTCCAAACAATATATAAATTCATGATTTCGTACTTCAATAACATAACTTTTCTATTCATCAATATATTCTTATTTTATTTTTTCTAGTCTATTTTGAGAGTAAAATAATTCCCACCTTTAGTCATTTTGATCTACACATCATTTTTGAAACAATGAATGACCTCTTATTGTCACAATAAAAATATCCAAATTTATTATATAAATAATTTGATTCATTTTCAATATAAAAAGATGATATAAAATTAGTATTTTTATATTTACATGGACCATCTTAATTGGAGATAAAATCAGACATAGGTATTGAATACCATTTATTTATCCAGAGTGGAGTACAAATTTCTTTAAAAACCCTGTTCATGATATTCTTCCTTTGGATTTAAAATAATTAATAATATTATTTTAATGAATACACATGTATATAATAAAATGACTTATGCACATAGCATGAAACAATTTTATTTTATTTATTAATCATAGATGTGTTTTCACACATCTCTTTAAATAACATCAAAATTACAAAATGGAATATTTTTGTCAAATATGATTTTAAATATACCTTCCATAAGAGTTTCATTAAGACCTATTTCATAGGGGCATAAATTTACAACATCCTTTAGTCTAATTAATTCCCGAATCTAAGTCTATACAACAATAAAAATACATATGAAAAACATCCTAAGGTATTCCAATAATATTTTTCAAATATGATATGAATTATTTTTCCATTCATAAATGAAACTTCCATAAGAAATGGGATCATACATCTCTAAATCTATATCTATCACTATATTTGAAACTCTAATAAAAAATGATCAAGTAATGTTAAAAAATATTAAAACATGGATATAATACTACTTTTTGGAACCCGTGGCACCTTTATAAGGGGTTAATCATGGTGTTTCAAGTTTAATCATTTAATTACTTATCAATTAGCCTTCTTCACATTCTGATAATATGACTATGTTATCAAGAAAAGGTATTTGTTATTTTCTTTTCCAATAATTCCCAACACACACATCTTGAAAATGTGATAATGGTGTTGGGACATCAGTATTTTACATGTTTCACCTAAATGGGCTAATCCAGGGGATAAAAACCAACCATTTATTAGTGTGAAAGGATTTAATATTACTCACTATTTCATTACAAGTATTTTGAAGTATTCACTTCCTCTCAAGAGTCACTCCCTCTTCTTCACTCCACTCACTGCTTCTTTATAAGAAAATTTTTGTTTATAGACATGAGGTTCTCTTAATGATCTTCATTATAGGATTTGCAATTTTCATCACTGAAACTAGACGAATGCTCCCTAATTATCAAATATTATTAAAAAAAATTCAAATTAAATAGTCTCAACTCCTCTTCTATGAGGGTTTGGGTTGTATCTATGCACAAAATATAGTTAACTTTTTCTTTAAAAGAGGATTATAAAAATCATCTAGAAACCTCCATCTCACCTTGCTTCTTCTAGTATCAATATGTATGTGTACAACTTCCTTTATCTTTCTTTTTTATACAAAACATGTAGAAGAATAGATAAATTTTGTATCCTCACTTTCTTTCTCAACGAAGCTATATATTTATTATACCCCCATAAAAGCTCCTCTTTATTTAATAAATAAATTAATAAGAAAACATTCTCTCATTTTTTTATGCTTATATATATATCCTCTTGGATTTAGTGTTTCCCATCATATATGGAGTCAATGATAATTCTTTTTTATTCACCAAAGACGCAGTTTTTCATCTAATTCCTCTTAATGTAATATAGAAACCACCAAATATTCAAAACCCAATAACTCTATGTTATTTGGAATTGAACACCAACTATCACGATCTTGAAACGTCAAAAAAATTCAAATATTTTATCCACTGCCTATCAAAATCATCAGGCATAAAACCTTTTGAATATATATTTTTTAATTTTCCAATATTTTCACTACCTCCCTTATAATTTATAGTTGTCAAAGGTCAATTAAATCTTGTAATTTGAATAAGAATAAATGATATCATTATAGTTAATGGTTATTTCACATATATCATTCTATATTTTTTTCATGTATAACATAATCCTATGTAATGGTTCTTCTCCACATCATAGACACCCCTCAAATAGAATTTCATATAAAGTAGCCCAGCTATCCCCGACAATGTGTGAAATAACCTACTGCATAAAAAATATTTTCAAAGATTTATAGGCAGTAAAAATCATCTGTTACTAAATAATGGAATATATAGATGCATAATTGAGTACTCCTTTTTACCTTTACATGGTAATCATATATTTTTATGCTCTCTCATGGTACTCACGTATAAAACATGGTAATTATTAGATTTTTAAAATTAGAAAGCTCTAAAATTTTATCTGTTATATAGTATTTACTACGTAACTGTATGAACATAAATCAAATCATGAGAATTTCATATTCATTTTATATTTAATCTAATTTATATTAATCTACATATCAACATGGACCTTGAAAATAGTGTTTCCAGATTTGGATTGACAATAATGTGGTCTCACTAATGGTGAAAAAAATATTCATAACTTGAATTAGTTTCATTTCCATGAAATGTATATATATTTATTATCCATACACCCCACATAAAATATGTTTCAATACATAAAAAACATCATACATATCAAGAAAATGATCCAAATAATTTTTCTAATTATTATTAACTAGTTAGTAATTGTTTTTTGTTGGAAACTAACTTATTTCCATTTTAAAAATTAAACCATGAAACATATTTAATAAATTGATATCTTTTTTTAGGGATCCATGTAATAAAGTACACGCCTTTGATTTTCTCTTCATAATATATTTTCAGTAAGAACACGCCTTACCAAAATACAATCAGCACATCCAAAAAATAAAACCTTGGTTATAACACAGTGAACTCATACTTATCAAAAATAATCAAATAGTTATTTTAAATTTATTTCATAATAATAAAAGGCTATTATATTGGGTTTAAAACATTAAGAAGTGTTTTTTAGTTAAAAAAATAAAAATAAATTTTTTTTTTTATTTTGAGGTTTACCACGAGTTGAAAATAAATTTGTTATATTCCTACCTATTAGAAGATACACCGTTAGTCAGACTGGTGTTTGAACTATTTATAAATATCCAAAATTATATAAAGGTCATTTTTCCAGGATTTCAGGATTTTTTAGGTTTTTTTCTATGGTTTGACCATTCAAAAAAATTTAAAAATGTTAAATCTAATAATTTCACCTTTTCATCCATTATGATTTTACTGCATTGAAGTGTGGTCTATTCATACGTTTCACTAATTAATCAATGATCATTTTCTGATTAATTCGTGATAATCCAATGTTGTTTTCTTGGGGTGACTTTTTAATCATGATTTTAGAATTTAAAATCTATAAAAACACACTTTTGATCATTTTGAGGAAATAATGTGTTAAATTGATATGTGGTATATTACTATTTCCAAAATTAAATAGTTGTTGTTGTTATACAATTTCATGAATATATGAGTTTATTAGCTAGTTTTTAACCATGTAACCTTTTTAAATATATTGTACTATGAAATCTCTTCCTCGATCATTTTGACATACAGACTATTGAAAAATGTCAGAAATTAAATGGTTGTCACTATCATTTGATTTCATGAAAATATGAGGACTTTTTCTATATTTTGACACATTAAAACATGTTTTTATGTAATTTTAAAATATTATAAAATGCATCACCTATTATTATAAGATTATTGTATAATGGATTGATGAGTAGTTTTATTATATGAAAAATTGAGTTCATTTCTTATTTTTTTCCCCATTGGAACACATTTTTTGGCTATAAAATACATAAAAAAATACTCTATTTAATCTTGGGAAAACATCATTTTGAATTGACGTGTTCTACATTCCCATATATTATCCATTAAATATAAGTTTTTCCTATGGTAATTCAGGATATTATGAGGTCAATTTCAAGGTTTTAAAGAATTAATGCACATTTTTAAAATGTTTTTAAGTGTGTTTAAATTGATTTTATTGTCATTATAACCACAATAAATATTATATTGACATGATTTACTTTTATATATATCTAAAATAAATCAATTATAATTTTCCAATGATTTATTGAAAATTAGGGCTCATTTTTTGACCATTCGACCTTAAATCTATAAAAACACTCTTTTGGTCCTTATGAGAAAACTAAAGGTATAATGATTAAAACTTTATTCCTATATATCACAAATTAAATTGATGTCATTTTCTTATGATTTATCTTCAATCAAAGATCATTATATAATTTTTAAAAATTGAATAATGTTTCATAACATTTCTAAATCTTTTAAAATGAGTTCTTTAGTCATTATGACCACTACACGTGATGGATTAATATAGGATATATTTATATATGTCTTAAATAAAATAATTATCTTCTTCCTATAATTTCATGAATAGCTAATATCATTATTTTTTGGACCAACTGATGCAAATCTTTTTGACTTTTTAATACATTAAAACTCACTTCTGGTAATTTTAAGAAAACTATATGTTTCATTAATATATTTTTAACTCATACATGTCACTAATAAAACAATGATTGGTTTTTGATGATTTTAAAATTATTCATGTTTGTTAAATTTTGATCATATGACATGTTTTTAATTTTTTTCTATTAAACCATTTTTTGATCATTCTGACCAAATAGTAAATTAAAATGACTCACAGACTTCTCCTATATGTGAAAAGTAAAATAGTGTTTGTTTTAATGCAATTTCATGACAATAATATTACATTTTCAATCCTTTAATTTTTGAATTATTTTTTTAAAGACAAAAATATTCTGAAAAAATAAAAGGGTTAAAAATTCTCAAAAATGTTTGTATTATAATGAAATCATAGGATATCTACTTTTATTTAATTTGTGACATGTAGGAATTGAACGCATTCTAATATGAAATAAAATTTCTGATATGAAAAAAAGTGTGTTTTTATTGATTTAAAATTAAAAAACCATGTGCCAAAAGGGTAAAACCCTGAAAAAAACCTTTTATTTTCCTGAAATATTATGATAACTATTATCAATTAATGTTTGAATTTTATGCATAGTATTAATGTCACCATGATGTGTGATCTATTCATAATGACCAGAAATAATGTTTTTATTATGTTTAAATGTTTTTAAAACTATCATTAGTGGGTGAAACCGACAAATGGCCTCGAATTTTCATGAAAACATTGTAAAAAAATGTTCAATTTATTTATAACTTGTATGAATATATTTCACGTATATATCGTGTGTGGTGTAGTCATAATAAATGAAAATATGTCTTTTAAATTAAAAACACATTATAAACTTGCATCGATGGTTCATAACCTAACAAAAGAACCCAGATATTAATTAAATCATAGGGACAACCCATTATTTTAATTTATGACACGTATTAAGAGACCACATGTCAATCAGACATAGAATTTTCCCTAAAGTGTAGATTTAATGATTTCAGATTAAAAACAGGCATTATAGTGAAAAGAATAGAAAATCACATATAAATGACCTTAAATAATAATAAAACTATTATTGTTTAATTTTTTTACATAAATAAATTGACCAAAGGTGAATATAAATCTTGTTTTATTCTAAATGATAAAAATTTCCATTTATTGAATTAAAAGTAAAAAAATGTGTGTTAAAAAGTCATAAATTTACAAAAGGCTTCATATTGTAATTAAATTAATAGAAAAACTATCATTTAATTTTTTACATGTTGTAATAAACCCCACATAAATCTGAATTTTTTTTTATAGAAATGAACAAAGTCTTGTATGTATTGTTTTATAAGTATAAAAATTCATGTCATAGGATTAAATCATAGAAAATGTCTAGAATTATTGAAAAATCGAAATGCATCTATCACTGATTAATTTTTGACATGTTTAAGTATAATGTTTGTCAATAAATCTTGTAATATAGTTGTAATTAACGAAACAAAGTTTTATTATACATAAATGTCTTTTAAAACAAGAATCAAACTATCAACATCTAATAAAAAGGCTCAAATAATGAGCTTACCACAGATCAAATTGATGGACTTTCTATTCCTACATGTCAAAAATTATTCAACAATTAATGTCCAATGATTTTGCAATTATCAAATATTTTGTGATAATGTTTTAATAATTTTCATCTACTTTTATTTCTAGCTAATACTTACGACTTCTATATTTACTTATTTTTCTTCATCTTATTCCATTTGATTATATGTTCAAGGTTATGGATTATGTTTTCATTTCTTTCTTCATCTTCTAAATTTTCTATTATGTATTCTATTACATTACACCAAACATAGACTTACGCTTCATTCATTAAATTAGATTAAATATTTTATTTCAGATGCAACTATTTCTTTTAGATTTATTCCTTCTTTAGATTCAACTACAACTTTTTTATTTTTACCTGTTTTTTTCAGATATTTTTTTGTTTTTATTTTAATTTTTGTTTATTTTTTATTCATTTCGAATTTTATATCTTATTATTCATATTTTTTTATTCTCTTATATTTGTTTACAAAATTTATCTTACTTATACATAAATATCCATTACTAGATTATAAATTTGAACTTCTAGTTTTCTATTTTGATTTTTATTCTGTTTATTTTTATATATTTATAACACAGATTATAGTATTACTTATTTTTTTGACTTATAACTATTTTTTCACCTATTAAATCTATTTATATTTATTTTTAATTATTATACTCACATTCATGTATACTTTTTGGTTCTTCTTTACAACTAGTTATTCATTTGTTTAATGTTTTATATGATGCTTATTTCATCTACCATAATTTTTTTTTCATTAATTTTTTACTCACAATTTTTTTTATTTATATATTATTCATATGATTCTTGATTTTTTATTTTTATGTGTAACCTTTTATTTAAATTCTTGTTTTTATTTATTTTTTCATAAAATTTATTTTATAGTTATATTTTATTTATTGGATTCCTTTTTGTTTCATTTTCCGCTATTTCTTTTAGTTTTTATATTTTATTTTTGAGTCTTCCCAATTATTTCCTTAATTCTACATCTAATTCTTCTTAAATATTCTATCTTCTATATTTTATATTATGATTCAATATCTAAGTTATGTTCTTATTTTACCCTATAATTCTTCAACTAAACATATTTAACTTTTTCCTGATTTTTTAATTACATTTTATTAAATTTTCTTAGGTATTCTATTTTTATTATAAGATTATATTAATGTATTTGTTATTATACTTAAATACTATTTAATGATTCTATATTTTAATTTGGGATTATATATTATATTTAACCATATATTTATACTTTTGGAACTACATTCACAATTGGTTTTGTCTTATTTCGTATTCTTCTAATAGATTACATCTTTTTTATTTAAAAATTAAATTATTATCTCAATATACATATAAAATAAATCCTTCTTAAAAATTTATTTTGGTTTCTACTTCAAATTTTTATTCTTCCTTTTAACATGTATTATGACTTATACATTTAATTTTAATTCTAATTTTTTACATTTTTTTATTTTATTTTAAAACATCCTAGGTCTTTTCAATAACCGCGTTCTTATTTATATATTTTGGAATAATGTTTATATTTTTCTTCTAATTATTCATTATATTTAACATTTAATCATCACTTTCATATATTAAATATTATACCCATATCTAGTTTCTGATTTAACTTCTTATTTATGATATCCATGTTTTCAATTTTAATTTTCCTTCATGTTTTTCTATTTTTTTTCTTATTCCTATAATTTTAAATATATTTTATTCATTCATTTATTCTTATAATATTACATCATAATTTTATAATTTCTTTATCCCTATTTCAACTTCCCCTTCCCCTTTCACTTCTTTTAATCATTTCATACTTCTTCTTCTCCTACTGCTACTCTTACTTTGGAAACATACTTTCCATCCATTTCATCTGATGCTTCTACATATTTATAATAATTTTAAATTTTTATTTATAATTATTCCTTATTTCGTCTAATATTTTTCTTTTAACTCTTATCATTTTCCTCATCTAATTAATTTTTAATGAAATCTATCAATTTTCCCATTTCCATTTTCATGCCCTGTTTTTTCTTTTTTTCCATTTTTAATTTTTTACTTATATTTTTTTCCTTTTTTTAACTATTGTACTAATATATAAATGATCGTCTTGATGTTTGTTTGGTACGGGGATATTTTTTTATTTAAATCATATTTATGAATTTATTTTAATAATTGATTATATAATGACTAAATGGTAGTTGAATAAAAATTTAAAATATCATTCAAATGAGATAAAATATTTGAAAATAACTAATGTATTACATCCCAAAGAAATATGTTTTTATGGAATAAAATTAAAAAAAAATTAGTTTTCAAAACTTAGTATATCTTTTCCTGGGGCGGTGGTTCTTAGAGCATTATCGATTTTCTCTATAATTATGCTTGTTTAAGGTTTAATGTTAAAATAATCCAAATAAAAAAATGTGTATGTTTTATTTGAAAGAGGGAATAAAGTATCATTAAAAGAGAAAATTTATGTGTTAATAATGGACATCATAGAAAAATTTATTATTTTTTTAGTAACTATGAAAATGTATGTTCATGTAATGTAAATCACAAGATAAATTAGGGAATTTTTTTTATTTTTTTTTTCTACAAATTATTTTCCAACGATATTAATAATTACAAAGATATATTTTGATACATGAGTATATTTTAAAATAATGGTAAACCAGGTAAAAGTATAGAGTATTAAAAATAGTTTTTTAAAATGTGGATAATATATAATAATAATAAGAGAAATCAGAAAAAAATATAATTTCACAAATAGGTTGATGTATACTATGTTAACTAGAATTATGATACAAACAGATGCAAAAATCATGGGGTTACCTGGTCAACACATGAAGGATAAATTTGAGACATCATGGCCAAAACTACTCAACTAATAAGATAAGATGTGTGTGACCTATTATAATGAGAAAAAAACTAATTAATGAACTAGTTAACTAATTCACCTAATAATTCTCTATGGCTAACTCATGAGTTGTGGGATTTATAATCATGTATAACTAATCTAACTTATTATTTAGAATGGAGAATACACAAGAGAACTGAAGAGAGAAATATAATCCTCATAGTGGAGAGAACGAACCTGAAGAGGTTCCCTAATAAAAATATGAATTTCATACGATTTTAATTACAATGAATACTTGTAATAAAATATTGATAATATCTAATCATACATTGTCATAAATTATAGACATACATTTCTATCTAATGTTAAAAAAATGTTTATTAAATAGTTTCTAAAAAAATATCCCAAGGATATAGAATTAATGGATGTTTAGGACATTATAATAAATGTGTAGGTCTTGATACTGATTCCACATCCTACTAGATTTGAAATTTTTTTTGAAGGATGAATTAGTGGATTTTTCATCATGATCAGAAAATTGAATTACTAAATGATAAGTATTGGGATTTATGCATCATATTAGGGATAAAATAAGGGTGCTGGTAGGATAATTTTCTCTATAAATCAATGGATATATTCATTGGGAATTTTACGTAGTGAGATAAGATTACATTGTTACTTGTACTTTCTATAATCATCCATATATCAAAAAATCATAGGCCTCAAACTCCCATTTTAAAATCTTATTATTACCCATGATCTGAATCTCATAAAGTGGTGTTGAGTTCTATTGATGAATAATCACCTCTATGCTAACCATGTATCAATAAATGATTAAGTATAAGAGTTATATTTTTATGTTTTCCATGATTATTATTTTTATGGAACTATTATATGGACATATTATAGAACATAATGATTATGATTGATTTTCACTTTGAATGAGGAGAAAAAAATATTTTTCATAAAATATTATAATGAATAATGTATCAGTCCTTTTTTCCCTTTCAGTATTTTTAACATTGATTTCTCCATCCATAATCTTTCTTATATTTTGATAAATTTGTTTATTCATGACATTTTGGGTCACAAATTTAAAATGTGTGACCTTAGTGAGTGACCAAAGACCCATCTGACATTTTTTTAAATTAAAAAGAATAATAACATTGATTTTTATTTTTGTTATATGCCTCCTAGCTTATAAAATTAATGTATGAACAAAATAATTTTTTTATACATAATTTAACCAAATTTATATGATCTAGAACCATGGAACTTTATATGTAATTTGGTGGAATCCTTATTGAGTACATGTTTAAATATTAACATTATCAATTGATGATTGTTTGTATAATAACCCAGGATTAACATGCAAGGATTTTACATCATTTTATATGGATATTCATCGCATTACAAAAATACACACCCAATAACCATAACAGTACTGTCTTTGGAAACATAGATTCCTAATCTTTTAACCTACTGAAATATCATCAACATATCCCCTAAAGATCATCCACTATAACTAGTCTTACTTAATACCATTCTTCATAACATGGATAAAGGAAACATAAGAATGGGGGGATCTTAGATTCTTAGTAAGGGTAAACAAGGGAGATATGTAAGAATTACATGAGAATAAGGGTATGAGAACATGATCATAACATTATAAGTCCATACCCTTCATATCAAATATAATAATAAAGATTCGTGGAATAAATACAGGCTGTTTATAAAATATAATTCAAAATCCAATCAAGAGCATAATCCATGAGATCATAACTGAGGAATAAGACATCGAATTTTTCACACACAAAAAATATAAAATCCTATATCAAGGATACCTACAAAAACCATCATAACATGTCAGTATTTGGCTAATCACTTATGTACCTTCTTTAGTATTTGGATTCCCTCATATGCACCCTCTTTTTTGGGGCTTGGGATGCCCTCCCATATACCCTCTTGTTTCGGTCTTGTGATTCCCTTCCATGTACCCTCTTTTTTGGGGTTGTGATGTGCTCCCATTTACCCTAGTATTTTGGGTTAGGATTCCCTTTGATGTACCCTTTTGTTTTAGGCTTCGGTTTACCTCCTGTGTATCCTCTTATATTGGTCTTTAGATTCCCTCCAATGTACACTCTTGTTTTGGGCTTGGGATACCCTCCTGTGTACTCTCTTTTTTCGGGATTTGGAAGACCTCATGTGTACCTTCTTGTTTCATGATTGGCATTTAACCCATGTACCATCTGATATAATATAACATTTATCACTACCCAATTTATTTTAGGGATATATAAGTCTCACCCAACATGTTATTAAATCGTACATTAATGTGTAACAATATAATAAAACATTCATCATATCATGACCCATAAAAAGATATGGGTTATATAAACAACATATCATATCTCATGAAATTAAATGGGTATCATAAACATTTCATCATATCATAAACTATGGAATAGAGATAGGTTTAAAAATCATTTCATCCTAAAATAACCCATGAAAGGAAGCATGTTTCATAATAATTTATCCTTGTATAACCAATAGAAGAGATATGGTTTCATTTAAAAATCATTATAACATGATTTACTCATGGAAACGAAAAGGGTTTAATAAAAATCATACCATAAAATCATAAAACAGTCATATAAATAATATAAATAGTAACCTTTGATCATGTCCTTATTAAATCATAGCTTTGTAAAAGGATGTCATCTTAGATGGATAAGGATTCTGAAAGATTATTGATATTAGTTCTTAAGAAAAATAACCTCTCGTAGGAAATAATAAATCATTTTCAAAATCATTTTTTTCAAAAACAACATTTAAATCATATGAATTATGCTTTATAAATTGCCAAAAACATTTCTTGAGAAAAATTCCCTTTCAGGTTTCAAAAAATCATTTTAAAACAAAAACCAATTTGAAAATATTTTTTTGAAAAAAAAATTAAAAACTTATAAATAAATATTTGAAACAAAATTAAAACATAAAAGTTTTATTTAAAATTTTTTTTCCTTGAAAATTATATTAATAATCCATTTAAATAAAATTAAAACATTTTTATAAAGCATGGTTTCTAAATTAGTATATTTCTTATCGAGGAGAGAATGAAAGTTTATTTTTATTAAAAACATTTTCTTAATCATATTAGGTAACAAATAGTGGGAAAATGAAACCATTATATGAAGATATAATTAATAAAAATATGAGAATGAAATTCGTTTGATTTATTGAGATATGTGTTATAATATTTCATCAATCAAATCATAATCATAAAAAACCCTAATAAATAATGAGATTGTAGTAATAAACAGTTACCACATTGGTAACATTGAATCTTAATCCCCATAAAAGGATAAAATTTAATGAAGATTAAAATATCATTAAAATAATTATATTCATGAACTAACATTTCAAAAGGTATTATAAACACTCCATAGAAAAATATAGGTGCATAACATGACATGTATCTCAAAGAAGTCAAATTGAGACAAAGAATACTTTACCGATTTGGTAACATTGGAACCATAAACCGCATGAAAGAAAGATCATAAAATGGATATATAAATACCCATAAATTTATTTATAAGAATCATATAATAAATTCTTGGGAAGTATATACACGACACAAAATAAATTAGTGGTGAATAATGCATAAGTCTCCTAGAAATAAAATAGATATGAGAAAACCCTTACATTAATTTTTGACATTCTTTGTACCAATTTGAACCTCTTATATAGTAAATATTAGTTTATTAGAAATCTAAAAAATTAAAATATTCTTATATATCCTACCATATATGATTTTATTATAACTTTATATTACCTTTTTATTAATGATTCCATGTTATAGTTACATTTTGAGTAATAATTGCTTTGAATTTCATATATGTTTTGACATGTTATTCTAGATCATATTACATAAAATATGATTCAGATATTTCAATAATGTAAAAAATGATATAAATATTATATATATTAACTAAAATTATCTATAATAATCTACAAAGTATCTAAATATGAAATTTAATACAACATCCAGGGAGACGGTAGGTCATAGTACGCAAGAATGTTTTTTTGTTTTATTGCTGTATTGAATGAAATAATTTAATTAACATATATGTATGTACAAAAATATATTTTAACTATAAATTATTTTTAATTTCATATATATAATATAAAGTAACAAAACCTATCCTTATTACATTATATTGAAAGTGTGAACGAATCACATAGCTTCGAGGAGGTGGTAGTCCACACGTCCTCAAATTAAGTTACCATATAAAAAAATGGAAACCATGAAAGTATGTTTTATATAATTATTAAATAAGTATAAAAAATAATAAAAATAATATATATCATATTAAAATATTATTTACATTATAATTCCCAACCATGATAGGTGGTCAACAAAAAATGAACGTCATCGTTTTGTGAGGAGGTAGTCTACCGTACACATGAATGGTAAGTTCGTAACCTATTTGATGGAAGTGTGAGTAGGTGTAAGTAAAAACATTAGAATAAAAATATATATGTATATTTATGATAATAATATTATTATATAATCTTATAATAATAATAATTGAGGTGGTGTAAAATAAAAATAAAACAAAAGAGCTTGTGAAAGGATGTTACCTCTTCTTTGGGTAACTCCTTTTGGTTTACACCAAAGGGAATACTTGGTTACATTTATTCCAAAAAGGAATATTATAGGATGAATGGTGGCATATTAAAATTTTATTTGGGAATATTTCTGACGATACAAATGGTATTGGGAGGTGTATGAGAGGAGGAGGATATGAGGCCTTTAATAAGTGGGGAAAAGGACACATTGGGTATTCTGGAAAATTTTTGTGTGATTCTCACCTTTTAATTGTTCCCAATGGGTAAAAAATATACCATTATTTATCCTTAGAAGTTTCATGGTCTAAATATGGATATAATATAGTCTTTATAAAATATTTGGGTCATTTTTACAACTTATATTATAATTTTAATCATTAAGTAAGATTGTTTTTACCTAAATCGCTATTATTAATTTTAATTACATTCACTAATATTTTTGGTAAAAATATTAATTTGAACATAATATAAAATATAAATTTTTTTATTCCAGATATGGAATTTATTTTTCCAAATTCCAATAATATACGTGGTTTAAATTCATTTAATATTAATCCCACAGATGAGACAAGACAACGATTTTTAAAGAGGAAATATTCTTAAGATTGTAATTTTTTTATAAACAATTTCAATGTAAAATTGGTTCCAATAACCTAAATAGTATTAATTGTTTTATAATTGATATAATTATTCTTTATAACCTATTCAAAATATAATTAATCTATATAAATAAATTAAATGAAAAAACATTTTCCCATTAAAATTCAGTGTTTTTCACTATTCATCAAAAAATGAAACTTCTTAGACAAATACGAAAAAATTACTCAAAGTAAAATTTGATATTATAATGTAAAAAATGAAGTTTATTTTTTAAAATAAAAATTATAAATGTCTCAAAAACTATATTTAAAATATGGTCTAAACAAAAAGGTGATAAAATTACCTTTTAGAAAAGTTCATCTTTTTGTTCATAAAATTGGATTTATTATTATATCTTTTCTAGAAAACACATAAGATGAACGTTAATTAGTTTAATGAATAATATATATATCACTAAAATAATTAATCATAAAAATTTAATTAATTTATTTATGTAAAACCTGTTTGATTTTAAAAATATAGTTTTCCAGCAAAAGATTTCATATGTTTTTCAAAAGGGTTTTATTTTTTATTTCTAGTTATTTTTTCACCAAATAATTCTTATTAAATACTTGTTTAAACCATATTTTAATGATTTATTTAATCTTATTAATAACTACCATTCTAAAGGCTCTGTGACAATTATAATAATTTAATAATATTATTATTAATAGTATGTTATAGTTTGGTAAAACCAGGTCTTTTAGATAACAAAATATATCAAAAAAACTCATTATTTTATGAAAAACAAACTAAAAATACTATTGTGTGTACCACATGTTAATATATGTATTTGTTTATTGAAATATTAACTTTATGTTGTGTGATATGAAATCCAAAATTATTTCTTTCATATAACACAAGATATATTAAGAGATTACTAAAATTAAAAATATTAAATTAATTTGAAAAAAATATGTTAAAAAACTCCAAGGTGTTACATTATACCCCCTTAAAATGAGTTTCATCAAAAAAATAATTCCGATTAACACAAGTTTAATACATGAAAGATCATTTCTTATAAACCCATATTGTATAAATGAATACTAAAACATCATTTAAAAAGGGAGAGTTGAAAACATAATGGTCACCCAAAGTAACTCATAACTATGTTTACACAAAAGATAACATAAGTGGGAAGTGAAAATATGGACATAAAATAGAAAACAACCGATCATGTTCATAAAGAGAGAGAGATAGAGAAAATGATTAGAATAATGTTAACAATCACAAATCTCTAACCGAAAGTTGATTCAAAAAGGTCATTCATATCATCAAAAATGGTGATAAAATAACCACATTTTATTTCAGGTCTCTTTTCTTAACGAATAATTTTCATGAGAATATAAACATACTTGATTTCAAAACAATCTCACCCTTTGTTGTGTATTAATTAATTTACACTTCATATATTATTCCAAGAAATAATGATGAATTTTTCATTACTAAATCAATTTAAGATCATGACATGCACAAATAGAATGATAATTCATTCCATACATCTTTATCACAAAAACATTGGTTAGCACAGGTTATCAAATATTTATAAATCCTAATATAGTGAGATAATAGTTTAATCTCTAAAACCTATTCCAAAGTTTAACTTATATAATTCCATTAATGGTCAACCTTGTAACTCTTCTAAAACATGAAAATAAAAAACCTTAAAAATAATGTCACTACGTCATCTTATCATTGATCCCTCATATATCATAATTTATCTCTTTCTCTACACATTCAAAACATATGAATACCTTCATCAAGTATTCTCTTGAAACATGGTAATAACCTGAATTACTGTAAAACCTTATTGAAAACATGCATTCTTTATTCTTCTAGAGAACATTGTATGTATTCATTAAATAACATAATCTCCATCAATGATAAAACAAGCCAATTTTTCATCAAATACTCTATCATTTATGAGTTTATAAATTTTATCCAATTTACCTTATCCATATCATCGTCTCTTTATCCACACAAAATATCATTTTCTCATCCTAAGTAACATGTTAAGGTTTACCTTACCTTAATTATGATATAATGTTTTAATTGAATAAACTTTCTAATTCATCAGAACCATTCAAAATATCCATTTCAATCCTTAAAGATAAAAACATATACAAAAAATACTTATACATTTTATGATTCGTATAACATAATCTTTGAATTCCAAAACAAATACACTTTAGTCGACGAACTTTATTCATAAAACATTACTCATGATTCAACATCTTATTCTTTAAAAAACATTTCATAGAATATTAAATATGAATCTTGTATTAAGGTTCCTCAACCTCAATGTACAAATTCTTATTATGTTTAATGTAATCAATAATGTCAGATCATCTCATAACCTTCACTTTGCATTCACAGTATCTTTATTTTTAGTTATATAACCAAAACTTATGTTATTTTTCATATTCTCTTTCTGATATTTCCACATAAGATATCTATTTTTATAATTACATTCCTTTACACATATGAAACATTCAATGTTAACCTAGTTCTTTCTGGTTCCCTCTATTGACTAAAACCAGAAAGCATATTTTGAGAAACACATATCAAAGTGGAAAACCATATAGTCATGATAGATATCTTATAGGATTTCTAAATTATTACCCCTTCCTATGACACTATAGGTATTACAAAGAGAAATCCCTATATATATCGTTAGAAATATACTTCAGAAACTTACTATGGATTTCTCAATCTTGTTTTCAAATATTGACTAAACCTTTCGATTTATACCAACTATAGAAACCCAGGATTTACATACAAGGATATTACATAATTTTAGATTATTATTAATAAAGTTACAAAATTAAATGCCTGAGGACCATAATAGTTTATTATATTTGGAAACAAATAAAAAATATCTTCTAACTTTGTGAAGAATATTTAACATATCCCTTAAATATCATCCCCTATTATTACTCCTACTTAAAGACTTTCTATTTTACATGGGTAAAGGAAACATAACAAAGGGGTGATCTAATATACTCAATAAGGGTAAACAATATATATATATATATATAATCATAACACATCCATAAGGGTATGAGAACATGATCAGAACATTATAAGGTCATAACTTCCATATAAAATATCATAATCAAGATTCATGGAATAAATATAGGAAGTTCATAAGATATGAATCACAATGGAATCAAGAGAAAAATCTATTAGAGCATAAAATAGGAATAAGACATGGAATTATTTTATACACGTATGCGTAAAAAATACTATGTCAAGGATACATACTAAGAGAAATATGAAAATATAAGTTATTGGTTAGGAAAATTATGATTTTTTTTCAATTTAATGAATATTTGATAAAATTTTGAAAATAGGGAATTAATAAATATTCCTTGTTTAGGGATAACATTACCTCTTATTTTTATGTTTTCTTATGATATATTGTATAATATGTTGTGATAGAGAATTACTATTCAAGTGGGATGATAATAAATTTATCTTTATTTCCACTATATTTTCCATATTAAATATATATTATGTTTACCAACTATAACACAATGTTCATTATTTTAGGTTCTTCAATAAATAAATAAAACACGAATATTATTGGATTACAAAAAATATGAAAATCCAAAAAAATCCAATCCTATGTGAACATAATTTTTAAACTTATATGATTTATAAAAATGTAAGTGTCATCCTTGTAAAGAATATTATTTTTCATTATCAGCACTTTGTTTATTTTTTAAGATACATAAATGTGAAATTGAATTTTAAATTTTAAAATAAATTTTGTGTGTGAATAACAAGGGCACAACGATTATTTTATGATGTGAGGCGATGAGATGTTCATTCCAATATTTAATGGGATAAGATTCATAGAAACCCTAGTCACTACTCACTGATGTTTTTTGTGTCCATTAGAGAGATCTGTTTTGTGATTTCATCTATTGAGTGAGATATTTTAGAATATTTCCCATTCTTTTGAATGTCCAATGACACCCTTTACATCATCACCCTTGAATTAAATGAAATAGGCATATCATATTGATGTAGTTTGTTTATTTCCTAGAAAAATATGAACCTAACCACTTGTTCGAAACAAATAGATCATAGAGGGTAGAATATATGTGTAAATTTTGAACTCAATTAATATATTCATTAGGACAGTGTTGGGGTGACTGATACAAAAAATCACACTTTTTTAATTTAAATTTGTATAATATTTATTAATATATTATATTTTAACCTAAATTAATATATATATATATATATACATATAATATCTGATTAATAATTATTTATATTCTATGAAAAATTTAACGTAACATAAATCTATAATGTTTTTTACATATTATATATATATATAGTGATTTATTAACTAAATATAGAAATAATATGTCATCTCATTATATACATGATAACTTATTTAATAAATGGGTTATGTTATTATTTGGTATTCCATCCTGAAAATTTGATGTTTTGACAAGAAATAACATGAATTTCCACCCTTATGGTAGATACACCATAAAAAATAGAATAATGTAGTGTGTTAGGTGTCAAATAACGTATTCATTATTCATTAAACAAATATTTAGGTGTCTGATCTCTTATCTAAAAAAATTTGACAATTTCTTCAGCAAAAATCATATTTAATCTATACCTCATGATGTAATCATTTTAAAATACTCTTGATCATAATTTATCCATCATAATTGTTTAAATATGAGATGGAAATTAAAAATAAGAGATATTTCATGATATTATAATACATAATACATGATACCAAATCCACCCCATTCCTTCAAAGTAGAAATCCAAAAATTTGGGAATAATCCATTGTATTCAAATAAATTGACATTGAAAAAAGAAAACCTCTTTCATGAACATTCAACATCACTAATCCCCTTATTTTTAAGGATAAAAAAACCTAAATGTAAATTTTAATGTGTTTTCCCCTTTTTTGATGAACATCATCATATTTTCATATGAAATATAGTTACAAGTCTAAAATTAATCCATGGTGGTAATTGTTTCTTAAAATGAAAATCTATAATAGATATATAAAAATAATTTTGGTCATGGATACCCCAAAAAACATATAGTTAAATCCATATATTCAAAATAAAACCATTTCCCTCCAATAGAAACATTATAAAAGAAATGATTACTTTTTTTCATATTAAAAACCAAACTAGTGATGCTTCTAAAATCACCCAATGTACTTCTCAAATAAATGAAAGGCTAAAAATAACTATAACACCTTAAAATTTAATGTATTATTGTTATAAAATTTCCATGAATTTCTATGTAATAATAATTTTTATGAGAGTATCAATATTTTTTCATATTATTTTTAAAATGGAGAGTCAGTTGATCTGATAACTGAATCTTAATAGCACTATTAGATTCATTAATGAGGTGTTTAGAATGGGGATCATGTTTCATAGGAATTTATCTTCATGATTGAATTTGGGATTGGTTTTTACAACGGATTATTATTTGGTTTCATGTTCTTATGGTTTTCACAACTAGAACACACATCATGGTTTCAAGGATATCAAAATTGCACAGTCACTAGCATGGATTCCAAGCACTTACTTTCTAATCCTACATTGTAGTTTTAGAGGTAGTAGGTTTTTCATGACCTTTTATACTATATATATTACTCATGTATTATATATTTTGATCCATACAGAAATACATGTTCTACTTCATGGTTATAGAGACCATGAAATCATTCTATTCAATCAATTTTATATTGATTGATTTAACATTAAACAACCCAAAACACATCTAAATAAACTCGTTACTATGTAAAAACTTATTAGATGTTTCATTTAGATTTGGGAGTGATTTTTGAGGTCTCTATAAATTTATATGGGGTATATTTAGTTAATATTGAATATTTTTAATCTGGTTTATAGTGATTCGAGATTTTATTTCTCTATCTTCAAATATTGTTTTATTTTCTCTCAAATCTAGACATGAAAATGTAATATCTAAGAATATATGAGGTTTAATTATGATTTATTTCTCATAATGGTAGGTATTTTATATTATCACAATGTTTTGAGATCATAGACATTATATATTATAAAATTCATATATAAAGGGCTTTGGTATTCAATATTGATCTCTTATTTGATATTAGTTAATCTAGTTAAGATTTTTGATTGATTATGAATGTTGTTTTGAATATCTAGATTTTATATTAAATCATGATTTTATGTAAAAAAGAAAATATTGATATGAAAATAGGTTGTGTAATTTGTTGGATCTATTATTTGATGTTTTCTTCATTGAAATTAAATTTTTTTCAATATAATTGTCATAAATATTGAAAGAGTGATGCCTAATTTTACTTTTCATGTGGTTATTTTGAAGTAAAAATAATTTTTTTAGGAAAATAATTTTTTTTAAATATCATTAGAGATGGTTTTATTTTTGATAAATGGTTTGATGTGGTATGGTTTGATATTCACTTTACCCATTGAGTGAGTAGGTGGAAAATAAATTTTCATGAGACCTATTTTGTAACATACAATATTTATCTATGGTAAAATGAAACCAAGAGAGCATGAATCAAGATGAAAAATGATTGAGTTATAAAACCAAAATATATGAGTTAAATTTATTGAAAATTAATATTGGATTTATCATCTTAAGTATATTTATTTTGAGATATTTTATATTCACATATGAAGTTAATCATGTTGGTAATTGGAATAAAATATAAAGGGGGTGAAAAGTGGAAACCCAATAGTGATTAAGTAGAAAAGGATACTATTACAACCATTGAAATATTATCATTAACATATATGTAAATTTTGTATGGTTATAATTGAGAAATTAAATTGGAGATCTGGTTATGATGAATTGGAGTAATTTTAGCGACTATAAAAGAATTTGGAATGGAAATTTATTAGTGTCTAATCATGGAATACTATGAAAAATTATTAAATAATTGGAGATGAAAAACATTAAGAATCCTGAATCTATCATGGAATGATTTTATAAGAGGAAATAATTATTATTATAGATATTTTAAACTTTAAAATAAGTAAGATCTTCTATGGAAGATTTTGTGGATTTCTTAAAGATATTTTGTGAAGGAAAAAAAATACCACATTGCAATGAGGATATAAGCAGACCTTTGGTCCAATGAAAAGGGTAATGGAGGTGTTGGTTGTTTCCATACTCATGGTTTCTAGATGGATTCATAGAAATATATATTGGCCATAAGATGGTGATTTTTATCCTAGATATGGTCGTGGTGAGAAGGAAAAATATGTTGTATCTCATAAACTAAATTTATTTGTGATTATGGTTTGATTGACTGAGATGAAATGGGATGTGTGAATTTTACCACTCTATAGTCGTGGTTATGGTATTGGAAATCACTTATTCAGAACGAAATTTTATAGTTATCTATTTTAAGGGATAGTATTGATTGTTTTACTCAGATATAAAAGGAAATATAAGATGTAAGGTATCACCAATTCATTGTGCATGCCAGGTTTTATTGGAAAATCCCTATAGGCCATGGTGTGGCTGAAAATATGCATTTTGTTAGTCATTGTGGTGTTTGATGTCTGATGAAAAAACATGGAGGTAGGATTTATCCGTTATATAGAGGATTTGATAGTGACTATCGAGTTTTTTTATTATGCTAAAAAATGGGTCGTCTTATTATGTTACTCATCGTGGTGTATGTCGTTTCACCTGGAGATGTGTTATGTCATAAAGTGGAAAGATTTATGTTGTTTTGGTCCAATATATATGGTTTTTAAATAATATATAGTTTAATTTATTATTATTTAGAGATTATGAATCCATGGTTCATGAAGTCAATGTATGATCTAGATATGTATACGTTGTAGTGAAGGGATGACCATATCAGGGTGTATTAATATAGGAAAAATAAAATAATTCATTAGAATTTAAAATCTGGAGGATATAGAATGGGAAATGTAGTTTTGACTCAATAGTTATGGATAACATTTATAGCATTAAATCATATATTACATATGTCGTGATTTTACAGAAATGATGGAGTGTGAATTGATCTAAACTATTGAGCGATATATATGAAGATTTGAAGATGATAAAAAAATCTATGGAATTTATATAGAAAAAAGGAAAGAGAAGAACACATTGAAAAATATATTTAATAGAGGAGTATATCTAAAAATAATGGTATTCCATTTATAGATATGGTTTTCTTGGGGTGGAATTGGGTCATAGAGGATGAGTGTCAGGACCCCCCCCCCCCCCCCACATTAGTACAACTCCTATGCCTATAGGGAAAATAGGGAAGACCCCCTATGTTTTACTCAAATAGGGAAAAAGTTGGAGACTATAACCATTATATTATTTCCTCACACTCTATCATCAATTTTTCCTATTCCATGGTGAATCACGACAAGATCCTCTACCACTCTCTATGAACCACCAGACTGATGCACAACATCACTGCATGACTTCCTACTTAAATAATCATCCACACTATTAAATTTACCCAATGTAAAATAAATATCAAATACATATACCTGTATGAAATCAATCGACCATCAATGTTGAAGATTAAAATCGTGTTGTGTGAAGATATACCTTAATTGTTTTTGATATGTAAAGATTACAAAGTGCTATCTAATGAGGTAAATCCACAAAAACATTATTGGGTACAAAAATTTGAGAAACTCAAGAAAATGGGTTATGCAGTTATATTCTTAAGGACATAACTACATATATATATGTAGGACATAACCACTCCCCACATCATTATAACACAACCACCATGATGTGAAGAGTACCAATAATCCTTGAACTCAACACCTTATTTTTGAAAATAGAGAATAATATCATTAACCATGTTCTACTTCAAACACTAAAAATAACCCTAATACTCATCATCCCACTCAAAATACTAAACCATTCTAGTCAAAAAATTTAGATTTCTTGTACTTATAGACAAATCTAGTATGGAACTACAATAATAGCTAGCAAGACCAAGGATATGTAACACCTCCATAACATTTTTAGTGGCTACCTGATAAGAAAATACATAAATATTTAAAGGATCCACATAACCTCCATGTGAAGATATAACATTCTCCAATAAATGGAACTCACATTCCCATAACATACACATTCATAGATTCCCTAACAGTTGATCATTTTAAAGCACTCTTAAAATAGCTTGTCGATGCTCTACACAATCCTCTATAGAGAGTGAAAACAAATTGATTTCCTCTATAATAACCAACAAAAAATGATCCATAAACTTATGAAAAAATGATTTAATTAGTCCCATGAACATATATAGATAATTCAATACACTAATTGAAATCGAAATTAACTTATAATTTCCATAATGACATTTCATGGTAGTGTTCCGAATAACCCTTTCTTTACCCGTAGCAGATGATATTCTAACCACAAATCAATATTTGAGAACCAGTTATCCCCATCATCTGATTGAATAAATCATCAATATATAGTAGCTTATAATGGTTAATCACTAACAATGGTTTCAATTGATGATAAACGATACATAGATGAAAATTCCCATATTCAATCTTCACAAACAGAACATGACCACAATGTGACACACTTGGATGAATAAAAAATCTCTACATAAGATCATCATTATCGATATGAGTCTCTTGTAAAATATAATGTGTTACCCTATATAGAAACATCGATATACGAGAAACAATTGGATATAACTCTATACAAAACAAAATCTCTTGTTGTGGGGGTAGAGTTATAACCTCTTCAGTAAAGACATATGGAAACTCTTTTACTTCTCTTAGATTCACCAACAACTATGAAGGAACACATGGATTTATAAAAGCATGAAAAATAGTAATTTTTCAATTTTTGGTTTTGTTTAATGTTAAAATTACTTAACACAAAATATTATTACCCATATTTTTCCTACACAATGTGAAATTAAATTTAACCATGAGAAATAAAATTAAAAAACCCCATAAGTGGTACTTTATTTTTTTGAGACATCAATATGATTTTTTTCATTACAATAATTTCATATATTTAATGCTTTAAGAGATGCATCCTCTAGGTCTTCCACATGTGCACCAAATCTCCTTGATGATTGTTTAATAATTAATGGGTTCTTATATGAGAAATTAACATTCTTTATGAAACCCCTTTGATCCCAAGATAAATGCCCACTTGATTCGAAATGGATGGATTAATATGATATTGTTGTTATCTAAAAATATCTCAACAAAAACTGAGAGAGATCTTTAGAAGAGGTATAGTTTTATAAAGCCAATATACTTTTAATTCTTTTTTGCACAAAATTGGTTTTTATAAACTGGTTGAACTTTAAAAAAATTACATTCTTTCCCTTAAAAATCATAACCCTGAAAATCCATCCCATAACACCACTAATGACATATTTAACATGCCATAAGCGACATAAATATGTTATCATCATCTTGTGAAATTTATAATAATTCACATTATAAATGGAAACCCATTTTATTGACATCAAATATCCCCTAACAATTTAAGAAACCTTGAACATGTTATGTTCATTCTAAAAATTATATGTTTCCTGTATAAACTTTCATACATATAGAACTAATGAATCACATTAGGATTAAATTCAGTAATTGTTATTATAAACATGAATAATAAAATTGAATTATTATAAATTGTGATTATTCACACTTGGAAGTTCACATGCCCCTGCTTGTGGGGCCCACTACATCTTAAAATCATGTTCATCTAAATAAGTTTAACTTTTGGATACACTTACTCTGTGACCATGATGGAACTAATGTAAATAGATGTGAGTCATACCGACTGACTAAGAGAGTTATATTACAAAATATCATATCCCATTAGGAGATAAAGAGTTTCATAGTTATGACAACCACCTATGAGTAATCTTTGTGTAATATAATCTATTTATCTCATAATACCTCATAAATTAGGATTAAAAATATATTTATTCATCATTTATTGATTTATTTATTTATTGAACTTATTAGAAGAATATACCTTCAATAACAAGAGAGATGTATTAAATAATGGTAATACCATCATAATCAATTGGTCCCGAGATATCTTTAAATGAACCAAGATTTACCAATGATTTTTTTCTGTGCATAAATGTTGACCTATTATTTTATATTATGTTATACACATAGAACACATAAAAATGAAAAAAACATTATTTAATTAATGAAAATCAATAAATTAGTCTGTAACTAAACCTATGAAAATTAAAAATATTAAAATGGGAATTAAAATAAAATATAGAAATAGTAAAATTAGAAAATTTGTATCCTTCAAATATGCTAGAATTATCGCCCCTCATGAATAAATATTTAGAAAAGAAACATAATATTAGAATACCTATCATTAATTTTTAAAATTAATACATATAACCTTTAGAGAAAATAAATTTGAACAAATAATTAATTAAATGTATTGTATTTTTTGGAATTAGGAACCCATATGACTATTAAAATTCTTACAGTTAGAATAGTAATTTGATTGATAGAATAGTAACATGATCATTAGAATAGTAATCTTACTACTATAAATAGTAAATTGGATGATATAATTGTATACTAATATATGTAAGTGTAATATAATATTTAGATATCATATAAAATCGAAATATGTTATATTTATATCATTTTACATTAAAATAAATGTGTTAGAAATAATAAATTAATTGTTTTAATTTTTGTTGGACAGAAATGTATTAGTTTCACTTTTAAATAAATATAATGATTTAATTTTATGATACCATAAGTAATTTTTCATTGGGTCTGAAAATTGTTCATAATAATTAAATATGTATTTTTAAAAATAATGATAATTTGTAATTAAAACTAAAGTTTGTACTATTTAAAAAAATAATTAAAATATTTTCATATTTGAAATCTATATTTTGAAAAAATTTCAAGGTTAATTTATTGTATATCTCTATTATAGCTGAATATCTATTGAATAGTAAAATATGGTGAATTGTTGTATTTAACATTATAAGCAAAATACATGAATTTTTGAGACATGATTGATGTAAAACCCCATTATATTGAACTTAAATGCTTCAATTGCTGAATATAGTCACACTAATCAATACTATTTATATTTTTGATCAAAAATATTAATCAATTAAAATAATATTAAAAAACAACGCTATATTCCCCTTATAAATTTTACCTCTCACCACCCCTTATCCTCCCTAAAAAATAATCCCTTTAACATTAAAAAATCAGCATTATTACCATCCCAACCCTCTCCCCCATATAATTGTGCTACTTGACTCACCAAAAGGAAAATTCCATGTTCCCTAATGATTTTTTTGAAGTGGAGAAATTCAGGAGGCAACACTTTCAGGGTATAATTTTTAAAATATTTACTTTTATTACCTTTTCCTCACCTCTCAGGATGCTGTATCTAGTGAATATTTCTTGTAGACCAGGGTGCTTGGAGATCTTGAGACTGTGGTGCAACCACAATGCTTAGCACTGATTGACCCTAACACTCATGTGGATCAGGAGAAAAGTGTGGATAATGGTCATCAGATGGTGTTTTTACCTGGGAAATTCGGGGACTTATCTGACAGTGAGAAAGAGAATTATGGCAGAGACCAAACCTCGTTCAGAGATGTTGTTCAGTATGGGAAGAAGGTTATGGAAGCGAGTGTGGGTAATATGACCGCCCCTCCAAAAAGAAGATAGTGGAAATATTACTCATCTATGCCAAGGCCGATGTCTACCAGATCTTCATTGAACAAAGGTAAAGGGATGAATTCTTCTAACGAGTTTTTGCAATTAGAGAGGTTAAATCTCATACTAAAGTATGTGAAGATTATGAAGCAATATGAATTTTCAGAATGGGATTCAGAAACCGCAGATGAGGCATTTGATCATGGATCTAGTGATAGGTATGACGACGGGTATGGTTCCTAATGTGCAATTGTATTCTCTGGTTTTCAATGCTCGCCTGCTGAACTTTTCCTTTATTTTAATAAACTGTCAGGCACTTTTTCTCTGGATGACATTTTCTGGTATATATATATACTACACTTTTATTTTGTTAATGTAATATCTAAAATCAATTATCTTCCTTTCTCAACTTATTCTAGAAATGAAAATGTCATCTTCAATATGTGTGTCCACTTCCTCTGTGGGAAATAAGTTTTTATTTCCCAATATCACTTTGATGGAAGATTTAAATTAACATATTATTGTTTAAAATGATATAAATATATATATATTATATATTTTTCCATATTATTGAAATAATAAATATTCAAAATATTAATTACAAAAATATTTTGTGATGGTAGATAAAACTACGTAAATAAACTAACCAAACAACGTTAAAATTTTTACTAAATGAATCTCAAAAATGTAGAAACAATCAATATTTGGTAATGTTAAAATTTTTGTTAGTAAATTATTATTATTTTATTTCACTTATATAGTTTTACTCGCATTTTCTAATAATATATATAATTATACACATGCGATCTGCCCATGGAAATATAAAACGAACGCCCACAGAATAGTGAAATTAATATGTGTACCTCAATGAAAAGGTTTTAAATGGACATAATAAAATTATATTTAAAAAATATTGATTTAAATTTTATTTATTAACTAATTAAAGAATTTTATTTGATTATTCATTACATTATGTGAAAGAGTAGAACGATTTTAGAACATAATGCAAGGGCTCTCCCAGAAACACCGTTTTCAATAGGATATGAAATTTCTCTCTCTAAATCACTCTATCCCTATAATTAATGTTATTAATTATTATAATAATATTAACTTATTTACCTTCCATATATACATATCTTAATCACCCTTTATTTTATAGGTTTATACAGTCTTGAATATTTATCCTAATGAGGCAACATTATGCAACTAATTTCATTAAATAGAAATTTATAATTTTTATTAATTATGGCCGATTTAATTTTGTGGAAAACATAATGATGTACATGTAATGATGGGTGAGCCTAAATATTATCCTACTATTTGGGTAATTTTTTTGTTTTATTAGATGATATGTAAGTGATTATGGATGAACCTGATCCATGATGGGGATTTTCCACCATATGATGTTATCTTGGTGGATAGCCTAGACTTATTCTTATGTCATGTTTTATATTTTAAACACATTGATATTTTATAATGATATCATCATTACATGATATTTATATTATACCTCCATATGATTATTCATGATCCATTCCATTTTTGTTATCATGTTGTGCCTTATCACTCAAACGCTTTTCATCATTTCATTGTTTAATCACTTTTTGGGATTTATAGATCACCCATTATATATATATATATATATTACCTAGGTTATCATATTAAGATTTAGGATATCAATGGTATTTAAGTTCTCATTATTGAAAATAAAATAAAGTTTTTGTGTTTTAGTTACATGTTGTTTTATTATATAACTATTCATCCAAAAACAATAGGTTCTTCGATCCATCAGCTGTATTTAATGGATATATGTGTAAAAAAAATAAAAGAATGTGAAATGTATTGGTTTTATATAGTTTGTATAAAAGTAAGTACTAGTTACTTTTTTATATTAGTACTAGAACACATTAGTGATAACCCTGTGCATAAGCCTAATAACGAGTTCAAGTATAATAAAATACCCTTTGATTTTAGTGATGTATATAGTGTGTGTTTTCTAAGAAAATTCATTATTTTTGGGATATTACATGTTTATATATATTTTTCACACTTTTATGTAGGGTTAACGACACTAGAAATAGTGATTTAGGATTTAACTCTATTTTCACTTAGTTCATGCCAAAGTGGTCTTAATGGACACCTAGTTTGACACTCCAATGGGATATGCTTTGAAAAATTAATAAAAGTATTACAATAAATTTTTAAGGATTAGTATAGATTACTAGGTTAGGAATTTTAACCAGAAAATTAACATATATAAAATTAATTAAACCCTAGAGCCTTAGAATAATGGATTTACATGTCATTTATTTGTTTTTCCTTCTAAGGTAATAATATCCCTTTTTTATTTTATGTTCTAAAAATAAGTAGTTTTGTTGTAATCTATTTTGTTAATGGAATAAAATATATAACCCATGCCAACAACCAAGTAGATGGTAGATGGTAAATATGATGTTTCCCCTAATGGAAGGACTAACATTATGGGTTCCTATGTAATGAATCTTATGATTCTAAAAAACTAGTTATCGTAAATTTAAATTATCAACTAAAACATAGCATAGTTTCAAAACACATGAAATAAGAGAAGTATAGTTTCTCATAAAATTTTATGAGATAAATACGATAATGAAAATAATTTTTGATACCCTACACATCAATAATGATGGAAGAGGAACCAAGGGAAATGCATTAAGGTAAATAGAAGATGATTTATGTGTAGAAATGCATGGCATGGAGAATTCTGTTTCTGATGAAAAATAATGAGTCCAAATAAAAAAACGTATGTAAATAATGCTCAACGTAAGTAAAAAATAACAGTTCAATTTCATTGATGTGGTTAACATTGTCATTATCTAAGTAAATTACTTAATGAAAGGGATAAAAAGTAAAATAAACACCATCAATATCTAAGACAGGGGAATTAGTATGGGGTATTTGATATAATGATTTTTGATATAAATTGTTATAATAAAGGTATGGTTATCCTCTAATTCAATTTTTTCCATATCTTGTTGTACTCATTCTAGTATAGTGTATCTAAGATTCTTTCTAAGAGGATTGTGTCACCACCGTAACTGAATTTATTTCATTAGGAAAATAATTTATGATAATATTATCATAAGATGATATTTATGGAAACAAAACTCATTCCAAATATATTATTATTCCATTAATGAAGAAATATTATATATTGTGAATGGATGTGTTGTCCTTATATAGATATAACATCAACTATCAAGAGTGGAATATCACTCTTCCCTTTCTGAGTAATCCTCCAATTTAGTAAAAGTTTATAGAAGGGGATGGACCTTATTTGGATCGTTTATCTCATGTGTGGATATTAATTCCTTATGATAAAACATATCATTCTCAAGTAACTGAGACTAGGTACATAATCATTCTTAATTAAATACCCATTATGAGTGAATGCAATGATGTATTATCTCATGAATTACAAGACATTCCTCCTCATTGAGAGGTTGAGTTATCAATAGAACATATACATAGATAACTACCTATATCTAAAACTACATACCTAATGGAAATTATTGAGTATGAATAACTGAAAAAGTTATTACAAGAGAATATAGAAATGGGTTTCATATTCCTTAGTGTTTTAACATGGGATCTGCCAATACTCTAATCCTAAAATAAGGATGGGTGATTGATCCTCATCACTGACTGTCTTGAGAACAAAGAAATCATGATATGGAAAGGTATCCCATTTTCAAGATAAATGATTTGTTTAATTAATTATGTTGGGCCTATCATTTCTCTTTGGATTGAATTCAGTTGGGATATCACCATTTAAAGGTGGAAAATAATGATATTCCAAATACTACCTTTTAGAAAATATATTGACACTATGAGTTTAAAGTGAGTCCCTTAAGACTCATTAATGCTCTAGTAATATTCATTGACTTAATGAGTAAAGTTATTAGATATTACATCAAAAAATTTGTGTTTGTCATTATGGATGATATAATGATATACTTCAAAAGTAAGGAAAAATATGAGGAGAATTTATATATTTTTCAAAATAATTTTATAAATGAATGTTTGTAGAAAATATATAGTTAGTGTGAGTTCTGAAGAGAGAAAGTATCATTCTATTATCATTCTATCAAAATAAATGAGATAGATGTGGACACTTATAAGACAATGTAAATCGATAAGTGTCCTAAACCAGTATCTATAATGGAGATATGTATTTTTCTTGGACTAAATCAGTATTATAATTTTGTTTTGATAAACTTCTCACAATTGAAAAACTAAATAACTAATATAACCCAGAAAGGGGTAATGTTTTTTTAGATCAATGAGTGTGATGAGAGCACGAAATATTTTAAATAGAGGATTATAACTACACCAATACATACACTACACGCAAGTGGGGAACTATTCATTATATAAAATGACATTTGAATAAGGTCTTGGTTTGTGTACTAATATAGAATGAAATTTTTATAGCATATGCCTCATGTAAGATGAAAATTAATGAACATAATTACCCAACACATGATATGTAGTTGGTATTGGCGAGCTTCATGTTGAAAATCTGGAAGAATTATCTCTCTAGTGATAAGTGTAAAATATATATGGATCATAAGATGATTAAGTGTATATTCACCCATAAATATCATAATATGCACTATAGTATATGGTTAGATCTGATCGAGGACTATGACTAACCAATACACTACCATGCTAGGAGAGAAAATAAATTGGTAGATTTGCTATGTATAAAGGATCCAGAAATATTATAACTAATTAGAATTGATAAGTATATAATATTATTATACTTATATTGGGTGGACATGGTAATCATAAAGTATTGAACATCATCATTCATTTCTCTAATTATTTCTCGACCATATATTCTGAAGAACATTATGGATTGTCAAAGATATGATGCGGAAATTCATAAAAATGTGGAAGCTTCAAGAAAGGTGAGATCCTTTGAGTTAAAAATTTATGAATGATCAGTTGAAAATTTTCAGTCACACATATGTGTTCCATCAAATCATGAAATAAATGAGTTTTATAATGATTCAGATAACCTTCACCATTCACTAATGGTGAATGTGGATTTTATCGAGATCACTAAGAGAAGAATTGTTGGAACAATATAAAGGATGATATCATAAGATATAAATAAATTTTCCTAGTATGTTAAAAAGTTAATGAAAAATGGAAAAACTCTAAGGGGGTGATGCATCCATTACACATAACAACATTGAAATGGTAAAACATCGCCATGGTCTTTTTCACTGGTGTTCTAAATTCATCATGAGGGAATACTATTATATGGTTTATATTGGATCATCGCACAATGACTAATCAATTTATTGAAATTATATAAGGCTTCTCACTAAATAATAGTGAAATTATATACCTCACATTAGTATTGAGGTTGCATTTAACACCATTATCAATTGTATCCGATCGAGATATGATATTTACCTCAATGTTCTATTAGATTCTCCAATATTCTCTAAACATTGATTTGGACTTTATTCTAACATTTTACTCTAAAATAGATGGAAAATCTTGTTGAACTGTCTAGACATTGGAATATAGGTTGAGAGTATACTCGATGAACTTCATAGTATGATGATACCAACATATTAATATTCTAGAGTTCTCATAAAATTATATTTTTCACTCAAGAATCCAAATGGATAAATATGAATCTATTTATGGGAAGAGGTGTATAACACCTATATATTGGGATAAAGGGGGTGAACATAATCTATTAGGACCTAAAATAGTTAATAAAATGGTATAAATGAACGAGGCCATACAACATCACATCAGAGACCCTCAATGTAGATAGAATATTTGTGTCAAAAATCATCAATAAGACCTAGATTGTGATGTTTGAGAGAATATATTCCATTTCATATCTATAAGAAATAGAGTAATAAGATTTGAGAAAAGAGAAATCTATGTATGAGGTTTATCTACACCTTTGAGATTTTTTATCACCTTGGAGCTATGGATTTTCAACCAGTACTCCCACTAACCCTATCACAATAAGATGACATATTCTATATCCCACTTAAGAATAAGTACATACCATATCTATTACACATACTGAATTAAGTGGAGGTACAAATATAAAATGATATCCCTTATGAGGATCATCCAATGAAGATCTTAGACCATAGAGATAAATTTATAGTCAATAACACTACTACAATAGTCATGGTACTTCGTAGAAAAAATATATAAGTGGAGGTGAAATGGGGACTCGAAGAAGTCATGAATCATAAGTACCCTTAATTTTTTCACTTTGGAATCTAAAATGAAATTTGGAGTTTGCTATTTAAAAAAGGGGGAAAATTAATGAAATACGATATACATGGGGTATTTTTTTCAAATAAATGTGTGAAATATTATTTTATATAGTGTTTTGGACATAAAAGAAATATAAAAGTTGAAAACAATTTATTTCATTAATGACAATTATTAAATTATTCCATAACTATACAAATGAAAATTAAAAAAAAATACAAAATATAATATAATAAATAAAATATTGAATGGTAAAATTAAGATCATTCCAATATCCTAGAACCATCACCCCCACAGACAAAACTATTTAAAAGAAACAAAATTTTAACAAACCAATTGAAATTTTATAAAATGAAAATATATACAACATTAATAGAAAATATAATTGAATGATGAATTAATAAAATAAATGGGATTTAAAATAAGTATAGGACTTATATAACCGTTTCAAATCAAAAAATTGGAATATTAATATGAAAATTGGAATACTAACATGACCGTTGAAAATTTAATCTGATTATTAAGAATATTATCCTAATAGATAGAATAATATCCTCCCATATAGAACTGTCAAATAATATTTTGGTGTAATCTAACATGAATATATGCATATATATATCATGATAGAAGTAAATATATGTGTTAAAAATAAGAAATTAATTGTTTTAATTTTTGAAAAAACATAAATGATTGTATTTCACTTATATAATAAATATAATTATTTAAAATAAGATTTATTTTATGAAAATGAATTGATAAATAAATATCGACTTTCATTATTATGATAATATAATTTTATGATACCATATGTAATATTTTAAAGGGTCATAAAATGATTCAAAATATTAAAATTTGTATCTTTCAAACAAATGTGGATTTAATATAAAAATTAAATTTTCCATAATTAGAAAAAAAAATTAATAAAAAATATTTCACTTCTGAAATATAAATGAAAAAATGGATTAGGAATAATTTTAAAATTTTCATGAATAATAAAATTTATAGTGAAGAATGAAATATGGTAAATTATAGTAATTAACATTATAAGATAAATACCTGAATTTTTGAGTAATTATGGATATAAGTACCCATTGTTTCAAAATAAAATGTTTCATTTACCTTATATATTAACAATAAAAAATATTATTGATTTCATTGATCCAAAATATTTAACTAATGAATTTAATATTAAAACATTTATAACACCTCTCCTTATAAATACTATCCCTCACCACACCTTCTCTTCAAAAATTTTATGCCTTGAATCATGCCAAAAATCTACCCATTTCCTTTCCCAAACATATACACCATGTACTTGTTCTACTGGTCTCACCAGAAGACCAGTTGCATGTTCTGTAAGGACTTATTCAAAGAGGGGGAAATTATTAAGTAACACATTGAAATTGACTATTTTAATTTTTTTTCCTTTATTACCTTCGCCTCAACTCCCTCATCTATTATGCCGTAATAAATATAATATAATATACATAATATAATTTATTTTTTAAAATTAATATCTTACATATCTTCTCAAATCATCTCCACTTATTATAAAACTGAAAACATCATCTATAATATGTCGGTTCACCACCCCCATGGATGATGAGTCTTTGATTACCCTTACTACATTTTTGAATGGATTAAATTTCCTTACAATTTTTTAAATTAACTAAAAATTTATATTATATTTTTTTTAACATTTTTTAAGGAATATATCATCATAATATTAATGAAAGTGAATGTAGTTCATGGTGTTCAGTTAAACTATCAATTAAACCTTACTAAACCTCAATTATTTTCTAATTTACTAACTCCTATGGGGGAACACAAATCAATTTTTGGGAAAATTTAAATTCAATGATTTAAATGTATATTATTTCATTCTAAAACTATATTTTTAGTCCCACTTTACACGAAAATCAATAATTATACACACTTGATAAGACTTTTGAACCATGAAAGGGAGGGAACTATAATAGTGAAATTAAGCATTATATATCAATTAAAATGTTGTAAATAAACATAACAAAAGTATAATAAAAATATATATTTTAAATTTTATGAATTATTTAATTAGTGAACATAATTTTATTTTCAAGAGAATTATTTTAATGTGAATAATGATTTTGTAACATATTTTAAGGTATCTCTCTAAACCACTCTTTTCATGGGTTACGACCTTTCTCCCTCTATCAAACTTTATATAACAATTTAATGGTATAATTTCATTGAAAACTCAATATTATGTCTATTATATATAAAGCTAAGTTATCCTCGATTCCATTTATTGGGAAATATAGGATTTAATGTTTTCATTAATGAGGCAAGATTTCACAACCCTTTTCCTTCAGTGGGTAATTCCTACGTTTAATCCTTATGACTAACTTCCTTTTGTGGCATGAAAAAACATGTGTATTATGATGGTTGTACCCAGATAGTTTTAAAATATGTTTGTAAATGTTTTCGTCTTATGAGGTGATATGTATGGGATTAGGGAGTGGGCCCAATCCACAATGGGACACTTTCCACTATCTGATGTAGTCTTGGTAGTTAGCCTTAACTTATGTTTATGTCTTGTTTTACATTTCTGCCAAATTACTCTATTTTAATGATGTCATGATTCCAATGTATTTATGTTATGAACCCTTATTATTATTCATGATACATTCCATTTATGTGATCATGTAATTCCTCGTCACATAAATTATATGATTAATTTCCCAGTTTGTTCCATTAATAAACTTTATATCTCACTCATTTTTTATGTATTACTTAAGTAATTTTATGAAATTTAAAACCTCAATGTTATTTTGGATCTCATTATTGGTAATAAAATAAATATATTTTTCTTTAGTTTAAAATTTTTTCCTTATGTACATACTCTTCCAAATAAACATGGATATAAAATCCTTTTGTTTTATTTAATGGATATTTACATCAAAGATCATTTAATAGTGTGTGTAAAAGACATAGATAATTATATATCTTTTCCTTTTGGAAGTTAATAATCCTTTATTGATCATTGAACCAACTTAATTAAATAAAAGAAACAACCAAAACTAGATACCTCCCCGAAACCTCAATGTTGTGTTTTTGGTTCTTCTTAAAAGTATATGATCAAATGACCATCGATGATAATAATCTCATGTCAATATAAAAATTCGCATGCCCTTGGATTAGAACAACCAATGAAACTAAAAACAGGTTGTGTGCCTATTAGTGTGTTAGTCCTCATGATATCCTCTACTAAATATCACCATGTATAAACATCTTTAGAAGAAATTATAATTCTAATGATCCCCAAACACATGAATTCTATTTTTACTTATTTTTCTTCACTTATTCCTTCTTATAATATGCTCATTTTTATGGACTATGCTTCTTCTTTTAGATTCAAATTGTATGTTTCCTTTTTATTCTACCATAAATTATTTCCCAACATTGAATTTCACTTATTTTATGACTCTAGATTATAGCTTCCACACCTACATCAAATTCAACTATAACATATAGGTTCATACCAACTTCATATCCAACTACTAATTTTGGATTCATACCCTTTTTCTTATAGATATTGGAATTTAATTTTTTATTTTTCATTTTTTTGACATTATTTTTAATTTAATTTATTATTATTATTAGGATTTTTATTCAGCCTATTTTTTTTCTTTTATTTATTTTCTTAATTATGGATCTACTTATATTTTTATATTCTGACATCTAACTTTGGGATTTTATTAATTTTTCGTCTCTTTATTAGTCATCCATTTATACTTGAGATAATTTTATTTTTTTAACTTTTTATCTTTGATATTTTAATTCATCTATTAATTATATTTCTATTTATGATGAATTATTCTTCTATATTGTTCCTCTACTAATTAGTTTAGATTTCAATTTTATTTAATAATTTGTTTAATGTCTATTCATATAATGATTCTTTCTTCTACCGTTGAATTTTTTTCTATTTCAATATCTCTTCTAATTTTTTTTAAATTCCTTCTTCTTCATTTACATCTCAATTTTCAATTTTGTATTATATCCTTTTCTTTTACTTAAAATTTTATTTTATTTCGTATTAAAAAAAATTTCTGCATTTACTTTTTTATTGATATTGTATAATTTATTTATTTTAAATTCTCATTTTTTATTTTTTTATTTTCCATAGAGTCTTATAGAATATTCAATTACTATTACTTATTCTTTTTTACTTACCTTTTTTCTTCTCTATTTAAGATTAACTTCTAGTTTTTCATTCATTTTACTTTAAAAATTATTTTTCCTATTATCATCAAGTTTTCCTTGTTCATATAATTTTATTTTCTTCCATTTGTGTATGTACTAGTTTTTTATTATTATATTAAACAAATAAAAAGTATTTATTTACAATATTCTTTTTGATCTTCTCTATGTGGATTTTGGATTTTGGATTCTGTATCACAATCAATTTTACCTTTTAGAGATACTTCTAAAATTCTATTTAACTTCTTTCTTATATCTTACACTCTAGATTATCGTTTTTTATTTAATCTTTGATTCATTTTATCCTATAATTTTACTTCAAATAATAATTCTACATTTATTCTTGTTTCCAATTTAAATCATTCTTCAAATTTTAATCATGTATTGTACCTTATACATTTATGAATCCTGATTTTTAATTTATATTTTACCTTCTAAATTTCTTTTTTATATTTCTTTTTTTCCATTCTACATTTTTTATAAACACTATTTTGTTCTAGAACCTCCTTCGTTTTTATATATTTTATATTATTCTTCTTATTCCACATCCACTTTTCCTCCTACATTCAGATTTCATTATCCTTTTATAATTTATCATTTTATATTCACCTCTTATTAGTTCTTTGACATTTGATTTATTATATCTATGTTTTGATTTTAAAATATTCGTCATGTTTTTCTTGTGTTAAACATTTTAATAATATGTGTGCCTTTTTATATGATAATTCCAGTTATTTTTTCTTATGTTCTTACATAATATTTTTTTTAATATTTCAATTTCTATTTTGAATTCCCCTTCTATATAAACATATTTAAAAATTACATACTATTTCTTCTCTTTCTCATAATCTGACTTTTCTATTAGAATTCAATTCTAGTTCACCTTATGCTTATATATATATATATATGATTTCCTTTTTTATATGTTCTTGATTCTAGTTTTTTTAATGATTCTATATCTACTTTGAGTTCACTATCAACATTAAATTTTTCTTTAAAACACTTCTTAATACATTTCCTCCTCCAAATATATCTTCTAAATTTTCATTTTGATGTATTACATCATATATTTCTACAAATGCGTATGGTTTTTCATTTTTTATTCCTAATTATTATTTATTCGTTGTACTTTTTTCTTTGAACCCTTGATATATAACCTAACTAATAATTTTTTTGATATGCCCATATCTATGTCCATTTTCTATTTTTATGCCTTGTGTTTTCAATTGTTTTTTTTTATTTAATTTTTCTTTTACATTTCCTTATTATGAACACTAATGTCCTGATACCTAACTGATAACCCTAAGAGAAGATTTTTTTAGGGGATTGTGGTTTTTAATTTTAATCATAGTTTTTTAAAATAAAATATTTAAAATATTTTTATTATTATAATTAACATAAACAATGTATTTTGAATAAAAAAAGCAAATATCATGCATATGTGATTTTTATTTGCGAATCATATATATATATAATTTTTTAGAGAAATTTTTTTTATTGAATGAAATTTAGAAAATTTTATTTTCATACCCTAAGGAGACCCTTTCATGGGGAGGTGGTTCTTAGAACATTGTAGTGAGAAAAGAGGAATCATTTCAGATATGATTACAAAACCTCTTACTTTTTATTCTTCTCATGCATATTAATATTTGATATGAGATCATTATATGAATTTAAATTATGATTTTAATTTTAACTTCACATAATTCAACATAATTGATATTAAATTTAATATATTTGAAGGAGGATGGATTGATGAAGATTTAAACTACACCATCGCAGCTAAAATGAAATGGTAGATTCTTTTTTACTAATATAATTATAGTAAGATAATCACCAAGACCATTAGTGGTGGGTTATAATTAATTTTCCAAAATGCTATATTCATGTTACCTATTTTTATTATTCAAAATACTATCTATAATTTATTTATTCTAACATGAAATGTGTTTTTATGTTAACTTACCAATATAATTTAGGTTAGTTAATAGGGTTTTCTGATGAATTTATTGGAAAATGAGTTTGAGTTTTGGGGTAAATACCATTATGCCTATTTTAGGTAGGTGTGGTGGGACTACTAATCAAGATAGGATGCACACAAGTGAAGTCGTCTTGGAATATTTATACTAGTTAGGCCCAGGATTTAGGAAAATTACCAGGATAGAGAAATAGTTGTTTGAGTGTTGAAATCTATTAATCCTCACCAAGAAATATAAAACTAAGTATATGAAAAAACCTATATTCTAAAATTTACTTTTGAACTCTTTTGGATTCATTATAATTCAGAAGAGTTATTCGGATTTATATTTAATTGTTTTTAGAATGGATAAAAAATTAATTCCCAGACATGTAACATCACAAGTGAGTATTTAATTTCACACTCCATCCAGAAGAATCATTCTACAAAACATTACATAGCTGAATATGATTTTAGTAGTTGTATTTATTACACCCAATTGTTTTGGAAATAGTTTTAAATAGAAACTTTTATAGAGTTTTATTTCACCATGTCTAGTTACAGGAACTTCTACACCACAAAATAGCAAAGCCATGGTTTATTTGGGAAGCAACACTATGGTGTGTGTAATATTACGTTATGTCACTGTGTGGTGTGTCACACACCATAGAAACATACATTTTTTTTAAATTAGTGGAACACCACTTCCTCCCAAAATCTACATAGATTGTCACAGTAATTTTCTCACACTATAGCAACAACCTAACCATACTAGTTCAATCACCACAACTCATCTATAATTCATCAAGCATAGTAACCCAACAAAACTAGACCTTCCTAGAAAAGAAGTTCTTTATCTTATGATAGTGACCAATACACCCTATTTGACCTCTATATTCTTTATGTGACCAAGATAAACAAACCCATTGAAAAAAATACCTGTTTAAAATTACATTAGGGTTTCTTCATTATTATGTGTATTTTTACACTATTTAATTATTTTTATTTTCATTTTTATAATTTAATTGACTATTTTTTTATATTTTATTCTTTCTAAATTTCATTATTTCCTTTACATTTATTAATTTTTCTTCTATTTTCACTATAGAGATAACTTACTTTTATATTTTAACTGATAAAAATGTGGAATCCATACAAGTTATATTAAAATAACTATTTTTATCAATATATTTACATAACATAATCACATAATATCAAAAAATAAAGAAACCAACATGACCATTTAATTTGAAAAATGATGAAGGATGGTTTTCTAAAACATTACCCACTGATTTTGACATTAAAGATGTTTTACATAGGAATCCAAATGAAGAGGTGTTGACATTGGTTCCATAACCCACTATATTTGAAATTGTTGTTCCCAAGGATATCATAGTGTATTATTAATAATTATTTGACATTTATATTCATAAAAACATCAGGATTTTAATTTATAAATGACATTACTTCTTGAATAAGGGTGACGGTGGCACAATTTAATAATCTGTGCAAGGTGATATGCATGGGGCCTTTAATGTATCGAGATGTGGTTTCAATATACATGTATCCTTTTTAATATATGTTAGGTAATTAGGACTTCGGCCTCCAACACCGTGTATGAAATTGGGTTGGTGCCTTTAAATTGACTCTCATCAAAAGGTGTTGGTTTGTAATAATGAATTAGCAACTCCATGATCACCCTTTATCCATAATTGAGTAAGTGTGGTGGTTAAATTTGTATTTTTTTCTAAAATGGTTCTATGTATTAAACTAGAACTTCTACATAGGATTGAAATCAAATAATATGAATAAACATCTCTATTAACGAGTAGAAAAACAACTATTTTCATAAAAATTTATAGGGGATAATGTGTCATCCCCCTTTTCATTTTAAATTTTTTTATGGGTATTTCTCCCACTATACTATTTCTAATACTTTGTTAAATTTAATTATTCAATAAATTTTGTTTTCCAAATTTTTTATTCATGTTTTTAGTGTGAGATAAAACAATGATTTAAAATTTTATTAAACAAAAAAAGAATAAAAATTAGATTATTTTTACTTGTCTCTAATTCTGAGTTGGTATAATTAATTAATGAACATAACAAATTTTTTCTACATAATTTATAACCTATCATAAAATATATAACCATGAATATAGATATTTAAATGTGTGGATTTTGTATTGAATACCTTTAAAAATAATCAAATTATCTACTAATTATTGGTTTGTTTTATATGATTTTATATATTCATGTTATATTTATTCATTCAGGTTTTTTATGTTTCCCTAATATTTACTACCAATTTAGACATAATTTTATGGAATAAAATGTTTAACTTATCAGAGAAATATGAAAATGTAAGTTATTGGGAAGAGAAATTTTGAAGAAGAACTATTTAAATAGGTTTGAAAAAAAATCAAAATAGATAAATGTTAAATTTTCCTTATTTGGGGATGAAATTTCCCCTCCTTTTTAAGGTTTTCTACCCATATATTCCCTTAGATGGTGTGGTAAATAATTACCATTCATGTGGTAATCTTATAAATTTATTTAGGATTTAATTATATTTTTTAGATTAAGGATATCATGTATTAATCCATTATGACACAATATTTATGTTTCTACATTTTCAAGACAGACATGAAACACCCATGTGATCACATGAAACATAACATGAAAATCCAAAACTAACCAACCCTATGAAAACATGAATTATATATATATATATGATTTATAATATTATAATAGTAAAACATATCATTAATATTTTTTTAGAACTCTATACATATTCTCTAAGAAAAAAATAGAGTAATAAAATATTCCTTTTAAAAGAACTTCTGTGTCTTAATAAAGGGGGATTTATTCTTCTTCTTTGATGTTAGTTGATGAGATGTTCATGAAAATATTTTATGGGTTTAGATTCATGGAGACATTGGTAAATGATCATAGAAGATGGATGACCATGATAGAAAGTATAACGACCCTCTCTTTTCATACCTTAATGTTACATTACATTTTCAGAATACTAAAATCAATATTCAAATAGATACCCAAAGACCATATTAGTTTAGTGCCTTTGGTAACATGGAAACATAAACACTGCTATATAATTGATCTCCATTATCTCCCACTAGGTTCTCCATGAATAGAACCCTTATTATACAAATTGTACTTAATACAAATCATCATAACCAGGGAAGGAAACATACAAAGGGGTGAGATCATATGAATTGTAAGGGTAAACATGGGAGACATATAAGAATACACAAGAGGATAGGGGTATTATAATCAGATTAAAACATTATAAGATCATTCCCTACATATCAAGGATCATAAACATGAATCATGTCATAAATATTGGTAGTTAATAAGACATGAATCATGAGGAAATAAATAACACAATCCATAAATTAATAACATAGGAATAAAATATGGAATTTTGGAATATACATATGCATATAATATGTTTTCCACAGTAGACATGTAATAACTTCCCATACCATCTTAGTATTATGGTTTCACTCCCCATACCATCTTGGTAGTCATGGTTTACCCCCATGTCAACCTTAGTATCATGATCTCACTACCCATTCAATCTTGGTAGTAATGGTTCACTCCCATGGCCATCTTAGTAGTCAAGGATTACTCCCAAGACTATCTTATTCTATATCATGAGATATAAATATTTACCTAATGCATTGGATGGAGATATATGTCCCAACCATCTCATAATGAAATAATACATACATGTGCCAAAAATTCATAAACAATCATATCATAACCCATGAAATGAAATAGGTGTCATAAAAATGTAATCATATCATAAAATTTGGAAAAATATAAGTTTCATGATCATTTCATCAAAGAATATCCCATGAAGGTAAGCAGGATTCAAAAGCATGTGACCCATGGAATAGAAATAGGTGTCATAAGAATAATTCCATAAGAACATAAATCATTCAAGAAATATTATGAATGGAACCTTTAGATCATTTATTAGAAGTTCATGAGTAACATAAAAAGATTTCAAATTAGATATAAAATAACTTTGAAAGATATTCTGAAAACATTTCTTCATGAAAATATCCCTTATTTCTTGAAAGAAGATTTTTAATTCATAAATCAATTTGAAAATAATTTTCTTAGAAAATACCTTGAAAGCTTATAAAGAATACTTGAAATCAATTCAAAAAACTTTTTCCTTGAAAACCCATAAATGAAGTTTGAAACATTTTTAAAACCATTTTTCTTGAAAACATTTAAAATAATATTCAAAACATATTAAAAAACTTTTTCTTTGAAAACTTATAAAGTTAACTTAAAAACATTTGAAAGAAAAAATTTATTTAAAAACATTTTAAAAACATACCAGGAAATAATGAAAATGTTTTAAAACCCACTTCATTGAAAAGAAATTTTAAAACATATAAAGAAATATTGAAAATGTTTTGAAAACCTTTTTACTTTAAAACTTAAGAAAGAAGATTGTAAATGTTTTGAAACCCATTTATTTGAAAATGAAATTAAAAAATTATAAATATATCTTGGAAATGTTTTGAAAGAAATTTTAATTAAAAACTTATGAAGGAACCGTGAAATATTTTTGAAAACCATTTCTTTGAAAGCACTATGAAAACATATAAACAATTATTGAAAACATTTTGAAAACCATTTAACTTGAAAATTTATAAAAGAAGCTTGTAAAATTTTTGAAACTGATTTCGTTGAAAATAATTTTAAATACCCTTTTATAAAAATTAACCTTTTAAACATTTAAATGAAGCTTTAGATAAATGATGTTAGTTAAATCCATACATGTCGTATGAGGAAAAAACAATATTCCATTTTCAGAGAAAAAAGAGTTGAAAAATGACTTATTTAGAAAGAGACAGGAATATTCCTTTGAAAAAATTGGTAAAATAAAAAAAAGAGAAATGTATTTTATTTATTATAAGAGAATAGTATAATATTTTTGGAAACACATTTTAGAAAACATGGTATTGAAGGCACACATATTTCCGACCAATGATAGGGTAATGTTGGGATTTTTTAAAAAACACTTTTCTTAAATATCTTATGTACCAATGATTAGAAAAATGGAACCAATACATGAATAAATCCTGAATAACCAGAAGAGTGGAAATTTCAGGAATTTAATTGAGAGATGGATAGTAATATTTCAGGAAAGGAATTATAAAAATAAACAATCTTGATAAGCGATGAGATTATTTCAATAAACTCTTACTTCTGGGTGACATTGAACCATACTCACCATGTAGGAAAATGAGATTACATGAATCTTAAAATATCATTAAAATATGAAGTTTAATAATATAAATTTCAAAGGAATTATATACACCTCATTAAAAAATAAATGTTCATAACATGGCATGTGTCTCAAAGAAGGCAAGTGGAGACAAATTTACATTACCGATTTGGTAAATTTTGAAACGTAAGTACCACGATATAAAGATCATAAAATTGATAGGTAAATACCCATATTTTAAATTATAATAATAATATAACACATACATGAGAAATATAAAAAGCATACAAACTAAAAGAGTGGTTAATAAAGCATTCATCTCAGAGAAATAAAAAGTGAAATGAAATTCACTTTCCTTGTGTCTTGGGTCTCATCACACTCATACATGAATCTTGTATAATAAATATAAATATAGAATAAATATATCAAAGAACCATATTATTATGTATAATACCTTATATGGGTTTATTATGACTTTATTTTACCTGATTGTTTATAATTACATGTTAATGTTATAATTTGGGTAATATTCTCTTTTTCGCATGTGTCTTAATTTTTATATCTTTGGTCCTCATACTTATATCATGATTTAAATAACATAAAAAACTATATGAATATCAATTATATTGAGTATATTTTTATTATAATAATCTATAAAATATTTATGTATGAAATGTAATACACTATTCATGGAGACAGTAAGTTGTACGTACGCATGAACATTGTTTCCGTCTTTTAATGTCGTTTTGAAAGAAAGAATGTACATGAAATATATTTATGGATATTTATATATATCATTATTCCAGTATCAGTATTATATAATATATATAATATACTTTCACTAAACTTATCCTTAATACATTTCATGTAGTGTGTGAATGAATGACATTGCTTTGAGGGGGCGTAGCCCACAATTCCTCAAACAAAATTATCGTATTTACAACAAATATAAAGTAAAAAAGATATGGGTTGTAAAGGGAATAAATAATATTAAATACATAATAAATATGATTTATTACATATATAAATACAGTTTCCATCATAATTTCCATCATGAGAGGTGGTAATGGAAAAATGAACAATCATCGTTTAGTGAGGTGGTAGTTCACCATGCACATAAATAGTATGTTTGTTACCCATTAGATGGAGGTGTGTGTAAGTGTTGTTTGAAAACTTAGAATAAAACATTCTAGTGAATTTAATATAATGGGTTTGTTATAAATTCATGTAATAAAGAGATTGTAGGGGGTTTAGAATGAAAATAAAATAAATGAGCTTGAGAGAAGATGTTGCCTCTTAATCGGGTAACTCCTTTTGGTTTTTGAAAAAAGGATTCATTGGATTTCTTTATGAACAAGGGTAGGAATATAAGAGAAATTGGGGGTGTTGATAGATTATTTTATCTTATTTTTTTCAAGACAATGTTCTTGATAGGATTCAAGAAGTGGAAGTATATGAGGAATTTTTATAGTGGAGGAGGAGTGACACTCTTGTAAATATTTCGAAAAGGAATTTCACCCACGTTTTTCCCATGTAAATTGGAACCTATAATAGACCAAATTTTATAAAATGGAGTATATATTCAATATATTTACATAAACTATGTTTTTGAAAATTTTCTAGTTCTTTTTGGTTCTAAAATTTTACATTTATTCCTTAGTTAAGCATAAAGTTTCCTTAATCAATGTAATTAATTTTAATTACATTCACTAATATTTTTGGCCAAAAACTAAGTTTAACATATTATAAATTATAAATTATTCTTTTTACAAATATGGAATAAATTTTTACAAATTAATATCACATATTTGGATGAAATTAATTCTAAAAAAAATCTTCTTGATGGGAGGACACTCTGGGTTTTAAAAGATAAAATGATCAAAAGTTTTGTAAGTTTTTATATCCAATATCAATGAAATTTTTTTCCAATAAACTAAATTGGATTAATTGACACAAATATTATATAAAATAACTTTTAAACAAATTTATAATTTAATTTGTCTTTATAAATAAATTATATGAAAAGGTAGTTTTGAACAAAAAATCAGTATTTTCCCAATTCATTAAAAAATGGAACTTCATAGAAAAATATAAAAGATTTACCCAAACATAATTATTATGTTCCACATTAAAATATGATGTTTATTTCTAAATATTAAATCTATAAAATTAGCAATAATGTATTTATAATGAGTTCTCTATTAAATGGGGGTAAAATACCTTAATAAAAATATATATTTTTAAGCATAAAATTGGGTTTGTTCTTTTCCTATGTTATAAAATATATTGTATGAATATAAAAAATATCTTATTAGATATATAAAATATATACTAAACTAATATCACTCACTAATGGTAAATAATTTTATTTAATAGGTTAAAACAACATTATGACCATACAAATATCGTTGTTTTCCTTTATATTTAATACATATTCATATTAATTTCTAACAAATTGATAACATATGAATTAATATTATATTTTTTTCAACCATATTTTTTAATAAATTAGTTAATTATATTCACAAAATATAATTTAATGTTCTCTTTATATATTATTATATTTTTTAATAAAATATTATTTTTCAGTAATACTCAGTTTTTGTGTGTAATGTAATCCATCGAGGAAAGTGATAGAAATATAACAATCAGGTTATGATATAGAGTGATATAGAATAAGTTCAGAAGAAATTTAACAAAAAATCCATAAATCTACAACGATCTAAGGGGTCGTTTGATTCTTCAGAAACAAAGGTACTAGGATAACATTTTTGGTTTAGTGGTCCTTTTTCCTAAAGTTGATCAATTCTCACGAAAAGGTATAATTACATGATTTTAGTACTAACTTACCCTTTCTTGTTCGTAGATCCCCATTACCACTTTCTTTAAAAAGGTAGGTGACATTTTCACACTTAAAGTACTAACAGATAATGAGATCCACGATATACCATCCCATTTTTCATAAGATTTCATCAACAGGTTATCCAATATGTATAAATCCTCATGTGGTGAGATAATACTTCATTCTCACAAACTTCATCCAAATATTTACTTAATCGTTCCAAAAAATTGTTAACCTTATAACCCTTCTAAAAGATGAAAATAAAAAACTTTTGAAAGAAGACAGAAAATAAAATTAACATTGATCCCCGGAATATCATTAATTATCTCTTGGTTATAATATTCAAAAAATGTGAATAACCTTATTATATACTCTCTTAAAACATTATAATAACATAAATTACCAAAAATAATTTTGGAAAACATACATTATTTCATTATTCCAAATTTTATTGGATATATTCATTAAATACAAGAAGTTTTAAACTTAATCCGTGATGAAAAATACTAATTTTTAAAAAAATTGATAATTATATCTAGAGTAATAAGTTAGATCAAGTTTACTTTATCCAAACTAATCATATCTTTATCCAAGAGAAACACAATTTTCTCAACATATTAATCACATTATGGGTTACCTTCCATTAATCAAAATAACACTTCTATAAGTCTTAATCACCATTAAACATATCCTTTTCAGTAATTAATGAAAACTTATAATAAAAATACCTATATATTTCATGACTCATAGAACATAATATCTGAATTCCAAAACATAAATACTTCATTCATCCAACATTTTTCTTAAATTATTGCATAGTGTACCTAAACTTATTCATTAATACCTCTTTCCTAGAATATGGAATATTGAATGTATATTAAGGTTCCTCAACCTAAATCTAACAATTCTTATTATTATTAATATAAAAAATAATGGAGGCACATCACATTACTTTCACATGTCATTTCTAGTCTCTTTATCTTCACAAGTATAAACAATACTCATACGACCGTCCTAATTCTCTTTATGTTATTTATACTTGGGAACTAGATATCCATAACGTACATACTTTCCACATCTAAAACATTTTATGTTAATGATTTTCTTTGTAGTTATATTCGATGACTAAAACCGGAAAGAACAGGGTGAGAAACACATATCATAGAGAAATCTACATAATCATGAAAAAATACTGATAGGATGTAAAAATCATAAAACATATTGTTTAATAAAAGACACATTAGGTTTATTCTAATTTACTCATTGTCATATTTTATTATAATCATTTATAATGGTTCGTGAAGAGTGTAAATTTATAAATATTATCCCTAGGGAGTGTCAAACCAGAAGTTTACGAAATCCCATTTTTATTTATTAAATAACCACAAGTCAGGCCCAGGAAATCTTGTTAGATTTGTTACCACTATATACATCTCTTCCAGATCCACATACACTTATATTATCTAAACATAGATGTATTTCTAGGAATCTTCTCACTCCATACTTCACCAAAATTTTGAGGCATTTTCCTAAACATTAACTATCCTTATACTTATCCTATGATACATCCCGATATATATCCATAGAAACATACCTATGGATATCACTAGATTTTTCTCATCCTAGTATCTAACGGTTAACTAATCATTTTCTATGATACCAACTATATATACCCTCAGTTTTCATACATTAACATTACATAACCTTTTGTAGTACTTAAAATATTATACAAGAAGACTTTCGAAGACAATATTAGTATAGAGACTTTAGAAACATGGAAACATAAACATTGATATATAAGAAATATATACTATCTCACACCAGGATCTTCATGGATAAAACCATTCTTAAACACATCATACTTAATACATATATTTATATCAAGGGAAAGGAAACATACCAAGGGGTGTGATCAGATGCTTAGTAAGGGTAAACAATAGAGACATGTAAGCATAAGCATGATCATAGGGGTATGATAACGTGATTAAAACATGAGAAGATCACACAATTCATGTCAAAGATATTAAAAATGAATTATGGAATAAATCATGGTAGATTATAATAAATAAATCATAATGAAATAAAAATAATAATACATTAAATAATAACACAGTAATAAAACATGTAATTATTGAAATCACATAAGAATATAATATTATTTTCATAGTATCCATGTAATCACAGCCAATAAAATCTTAGTAGTATGGTTTTACTCCCCATACCATCTTGGTTGTCATGGTTCACACCCATGGCTATCTTAGTAGCATGAGTTCACTCCTCATACCATTTTGGTAGTCATAGTTCATTCCCATGTCCATCTAATAATCAAGGTTTACTCCTAAGAACATATAAGTCTATCACATGATATATAAATATTTACCCAATGTATTAGAGAGAGATATAGGTAACACCCATATCAAAATTAAATCATACATACTTGTGATACAAATTCATAAACAATCATATCATAACCAATAAAATTAAATGGGTTTCATTAACATGTAATTATATCATAACATATGTAAAATGATATGTTTCATAATCATTAAATCAACTTATAACTCATAAAAATAGGTGGGTTTCAGAATCAATTAACCCATGGAAAATAATGGGGTGTTATAAGAATCATTCCATCAAAACATAAACCATTGAGGAAATAATATGAATGGAACCTTTATAACATTTATTATAAGGGTATGAGTAACATCAAAAGATGTCATCTTAGATACAAATTAACATGGAAATATATTTTTAAAAAATTTAATAATGAAAATATCATTTCTTCTTTGAAAAATTATTTTTAATTTATAAAACCATTTGAAGATAATTTTCTTAGAAGATACCATGAAAACATATAAATAATACTTGAAATCATTTTGAAAAACTTTTTCCTATAAAAATAATAAAATAATAATTCAAACATTTTGAGATCCATTTCCATGAAAACTTATAAAATATGATTCAAAAAAATTAATATCATTTTTCATTGAAAACTTATAAAATAAGCTTCAAATAATTTTAAAAACCTTTTTCTTTGAAAACACTTTTAAAACATATAAGTAAATATTTTAAAAGTTTTTAAAATCATTTATTTGAAAATAACTTTAAAAACTTATAAATAAATCAGGAAAATGTTTTGAAAAACATTTTACTTGAAAAAATTTGAAAGAAGCTTAAAAATGTTTTGAAAATAATTTATTTGAAAAAAACTTTGAAAAAAAATAAATAAAGCTTGAAAATGTTTTGAAAATATCTTTAATTTAAAACTCATGAAATAAAATTGAAGTTTTATTTTAAATAAAATAAAATTGAATGTTATTTTAAAACATATAAATAAGGCTTAAAAACATTTTGAAAACCATTTTCCCTCAAAACCTATAAAAGAAGCTTGTAAATGTTTTGAAAATCATTTATTTGAAAATAATTTAAAAAAAACATCTTAAAAATTGACCTTTTAAACATGTAAAGTAAGCTTCAAGGAAATTATGGAGGGTAAATTATTACATGTCATATGAGGTAAAAGAAATATTCCTTTTCCACGGTAAAAAGGGTAGAAACTGCCCTATTCAGAAATAGAAAAAAAATATTACTTTGAAAACATTGGGAAAAGGGGTAAATTTATTTTAATTATTATAGGATAATACTATAGTATTCTTGTAAACCATTTTTATAAAACATCGTTCTGAAGTAATATATATTTTTGACTGTAGATTGGGTATAGTCGGGATTTATCAAGAAAACACTTTCATAACTATACTATGTAGTAAATAGTATAAAAATGGTACCAATACATGAATAAATCACAAGTAAACGTAGGATAAGAAAATTCATGATGGTTCTTGAGAGATGGATCATAATATTTCATCAAAGGAAGCATAAACATAAATAATCTTGATAAGGGATGAGATTATTTCAATAAACTCTTACCACTTCGTAACATTGAACCATACTACCCATGTAGGAAAAATAGATTACATAAAGCATAAAATATCATTTTAATACGTATATTCATTATATAACTTTTCAAAGGCAGTATATACACCTCAAGGACAATATATATGTGCATAACATGACATGTGTCTCAAAAAAAGAAAATTAAGAAAAAAATACATTATAGATTTGGAATCTTTTGAAACATAAGTACCAGGAAAGAAATATCAAAAAATGGATATTTAAATACCCCTAATTTTAATTATAATAATCAAATAATATATACATGGATAGTATACACAACATAAAAAAGTAATGGGTGGGGAATAATGCATGTATCTTACAAAAATAAAAAGTAAGATGAAATTCTCTTACCTTGTGTCCTTAATCTTCTCGTACTCATACAAACCTCCTATACAATAAATATAAAATTATTATACATATATCATAGAACCATATTATTATATATAATACCATATATTGTTTTATTATGACTTTATATTATCTTCTATGTAATAATTCCATGTTAAGGTTATGCTTCAAGTAATATTCGCATTATTTTCTACATGTGTCTTGATTTGTTATATCTTTGGTCCTTATAATTATATCATGATTTAAATAATATAAAATATGATATAAATATAATTTATTTTGAGTATATGGGTATTATATTAATATATATAATATATAAGTATGAAATGTAATACACAATTCATGGAGACGGTAAGCCATACGTACACATGAATTTTCTTTCCATTTTTTATTATCAAATTGAAAGAAAGAAAATACAATAAATATATATATATATATAATTATTCTAGTATCATAATTATTTCATATATATAATATAAGTTCAAAAAACCATCCTTAATACATTCCATGTAGTGTGTGAATGAATCATATCACTTTAAGGGGGAGGTAGTCCACACATCCTCAAATGAAATTATCATATTTACACCTAATGGAAAGTAAAAAAAGATATTTGTTGTAAAGGGAACAAATAAGATTAAATAAATATTTAATATAATATATTACATATATAAATAGAGTTTCCATCATAATGTTCACCATGAGAGGTGGTAAAATAAAAATGAACAATAATCATTTAGTGAGAAAGTAGTTCTTTGTACACATAAACAATATATTCGTTTCCCATTAGATATAGGTGTGTGTATGTAAATATTGAACCCATAGAAATAAAAAATACTAGTATATTTATGATACTGGTTTTTTATACAATAATTTAATAAATATAGTGTATGGGTGGATAAATAAAATAAAATAAAGGAACTTGAAAGAAGACATTACCTCTTAATTGGGTAACTCTTTTTGGTTTGTGCCAAGAGGCATCGTTGGATTTCTGTATACCCAATTGGAGGATTCTAAGAGTAATTTAGGGATTTTGGGAACTTATTTAATCATTTTTTGGGGAATACAAGGGGATTGAAAGGTGTAAATAAGTAGGGGGAGGATTTTTTATTGTGGAGGAGGAGTGACACTCTTGTAAATTTTTAGAAATGGAATTCCACCCATGTTTTATCATGGAAATTGTCTTCAATAATGGACCAAATTAGATAAAATGGAATATAGTCTCTATATATCTCCTTAAAATGGGTTTTGTACAAGTGTATATGTCGTTTTGGGTCTTAAATTTATTGTTTATTCTCTAGTTAATCTAAATTTTACAATAATCAATGTAATTAATTTTAATTGCATTCACAACCATTTTTGGTCAAAACCTAATATGAACATATTAGAAATTATAAATTATGTTAATTCCCAATATAAAATCCATTTTTCCAAAATCCAATCACAAAAAAGGCATAAATTAATTTAAAAACAATCTTGTTGATGGGACGACATTGATGGTTTCTTAAGTAAAAATTATCTAACGTTTTCTTTGTTTTTATATTAAATTTCAAACTAAAATCGATTAAAATACCCTAAATTATACTAATTGAATAAAATTTTATCTAATTAAACTTTTAAAAAAATTAAAATTTTAATTTAACCTTATAAATAAATTAGTTGAAAAAGTAATTTTCAACTAAAATTATGTATTTGGACTATTCATTAAAAATGAAACTTCAAATAAAAATACCAAACATTTATCATAACCTAATTATTGTTTTACTATTTGAAATATTTAGTTTATTTTGACAACATATGTCTATAAAAGTACATAATATTGTATTTAAACTTGGATCACCATTTAACGGCGGTAAAAATACCTTAATAAAAATATATGTTTTGTGCATAAAATTGGGTTTTCTATTATCTTATATATATAAATTATATTGGATGAATATAAAACATATTTTATTGGATATATAAAATATATATTTCATTAATATCACACACTATGGGTGATTAATTTAATTTAATATGTTAAAACAACTTTGTGACTATAAAATAATTAATATCATTCTTTATAATCAATCAATTTTCATATTAATTTATTATAAACTAGTAACCTATGAATTAATATTATATTTGTGTAAACCATATATTATCCTAAATTAGTTAATTATATTCATAAAATATACTTTAATGGATAAGTTATATATTATTATAATTTTTTTAAAAATATTTTTGTTCTGTAACACTTAGTCTAGCGTGTTACGCAGGCCATCAGGGAAAGTAATTGTTGTGTGTAACACAAGCTAACCTTGGTGTTATGTTTAAAGAAATATAAAATTTATGTTATGTTTAGTGCCGTAATATCATGGTTTTTCATATAACATAATCCAAACATGGTGAATTAATATAAAATAAACCATTTTCAGTTTTACATGAAATATAAAATCTTATAAGATTAAATTAATTAGAAAAAAATAATTCACAAAATCTCAGGGTGTTAGAGAAATAGTAATTTTTTTCCTTCATCCGTTGATGGAGATTTTATGGAATGCTTTACATCACTCTAAAATATGAATGAAACCCTTTCCATCATCAATAATGAATTCAATGAAAAAGATAGATCATATTAATGAATTTTCTTTCGTTGAATATAATATTTGAAAAAAACCACCCATGCCCAATAAATAGATCATATAGGGTGAAAAATATGTTTCAATTTCTAATGAAATTAATAAATGGTTCAAGATATGGTTAGAGGCGATTGATGTGACAACTCACATGATTTAATTTATATGTATATATTTATGAATGAAATATTTTAAATTTACGAAATTAACACAAAGATATATATATATATATAATATTATTAATATTTATTGAAATTATATGAATTATTTTATATAATATAAATATACAAGGTTTTTAAAATAATATACATTTATATTTATATTTAATAATTAAAAAACATACCAACAAGATATTACCTAATTTTGGACATGACAACCTATTGAATAAATTGATGGGTTTAGGGTTTACAATTTCATCCTTAATATTAAATGGGTCAACTCGACATAAAATGAAATTACAACATTATAAAATAAAAAATTAATATACACCAAACAAATAAGGTTATTATGGTTGGTGTCAAATAACATAGAAATTAATCACATGATCACATTTCGTGGTCAGATCTCTTAGTTTCAAAATATTTTTCATTATCTTCATATAAAATAAATTTTAATCCATAATCCTTGACATGAACATTATGAACTCTCCATACCCAAAATAAATCTCTATTAAGTGTTTAAATCCCATAAGTATCTTTAAAATAATATATCTATTCAGTAGATTCCAATTCAAAATTCATGATAACCAACCCACCATAAGAATTCGGATTAGAAATCATAAAGCAAGGATATGATCTATTGTATTCCAATAAAATTAGCTTCAGAAATGAAAAATCCTTGAATAAACCTCCGAATTCTCAAATCCCCTTTTCTGAATAATAAAAAAATGAAACTATTGAAGAGTCCAATGCTTGTATCCATTATTTTGATCACATTAAACATATTTCTATATGAAATAAAGTTACAGGTATAAAATTACATCGTGGAGGTAATATACTCCAACAATAAAAATATATCATTAAGAGAAAAAATTAATTATGGTTAGGGAACCCCCAAATATCTTAAAGTAAATTATATATATTTAATATATTGATAATGAAGTATCTACCATTTCCCACCATTAGAAACACTCTAAATGAAAACCTATCTTTTACTAAGATAATATATAAATTTGAGATACCTCTAAAATCTTCCCAAGTTCTACAGAAAATACTAAAAGGCTACAAAATCCTGTAACTCTATAATTTTTTTTGTATTCCAATTTTACTTTATTGGTGTAATTGGATATAACATTGATGTTTGTGGTTGTATCGGGATTTTTTAGCATAAATTTTGTTAAATTGAGAATTAAATTATCCCAAAAATAAATTTAAATTACACTATTGGATCTAGAATGAGGTTTTTTGATGGATTTCATGTTTCAAGGGAATTTGTATTAAATATATAAGTCTAGAGTTGTTTTTACCAATTATTATTGGTTAGTTTCACATTCTTATAGATACTGAATATAGAATATGCATCACAATCTTAGAGATAATATGAAATGAATAGTCACTTGAATGGTTTTAGAGCCCATACATTCTAACTATGCATAGTGGTTTTGGAGGTTGTTGGTTTTCACAACCTTTGAGACAATGTATATTACTCATATATTTTATGTTTTTAGATAAAGGGAAATATATAGTCTATAACACGGTTCCAGATATTTTTCAACCATACTATGCATTCAACATTATGTTTCATGAACAACCCAAAACTCCTACAAATTTACACATCACTCTCTTAAAATTTTATAGTTTTTTATTTTTTTATGGGGTGATTTTGGAGGCCTCTCTCCATCTCATTGAGGGATATTCATTTTAAATTGAATATTTGACAACTGATATCAAGTAATATGCAGATCTATTTTATCTCCCTCAAAATCCATAATTTTATCTCTCATATATAGACATAAGGATACCAAATAAATGGATATATGGGAGTTTTCTGTGATATATAGTTTTTCATAATTGTTATTTGAGAGTATAATCCTATTGTGAGATATTATAGATTGGAAAGTGATTAATTCTAACATGATAGGCAATGTTATATAACATCAAAAACTTCTTTGAGATTGGTTAATGTTGTTATTTTTTTCATTGATTATGACTGAATATTGATTTTAATTTCATGACATGCATGTAAATAATTATTTTATGAAAATGGTATTATTAATATAAATAGGCTGTTTCTAATTTCATTGTTTTTTAAATCTGATGATGTATAAAAAAATCAATCGAATATTTTTTAATTTTTAATGATGGATTATTTATTCTTATTTAGTTATGATTTTTTTCATAAAAAGGATTTTATTAGAAAAATAGAATTTTAGGGAAGATAACATGGTTATAGTTAATGTTTTTCAAATATATTGATGTAATATGGTTTAAAATTCATTTTCCTATTGATTTTGTTACTAGAAAATTATTTCTCATGAAACATTAATTTGAAATCTATAAGATTCATCTATGTCAAAAGGTAACATAGAGAGACTGCCTCAATATGAAAAAAGATTGAGTACCACAACCAAAATTGAGGAATCACATTTTTTGTCAAATAATGTTTGGTTTTTCAACTTAAGGACAAATATTTAGAGGTTTATTATGGACATATGAATATAATATTAATGGTAATTTATATAAAATATCAAGTGGAAGAAATGTAGAAAACCAATGGTTTCACATTAAAAAATGATACTATTGTAACCATGAATTAGTTATCCGTGATATATATAGAATTAGTGTCTATAGATAAGAATGAAATGAAATTTGAAGTCAAGAGAGGAAGTATTTATAGTAACCCATCCTTAACATACATGGATATTACATCTTTTTATATTAATATTCAGTACATTAAAATAATAAATTCCTGACGATTGTAATAGTTTAGTGTCTTTGGAAACATGGAAACAATATTCTTCTATCCTCATGAATGATCATAAACATCTCCCTTGGAAATCTCAACCTTTAGTACTTCTACCTAAAAACATTCTTCGTAACTTAAGGAAATGAAATATAAGAAAAAATGTTCTCAGATTATCAGTAAGAGTAAACAAGTGTGATATGTAAACATAAACATGAGCATGAAGGGTATGATAATTTGATAATAACATTATAATATCATACCCATATATAAAAGGTAAAAAACAATCATAAGAAAATCAAAGAACATAATCCGTAAGATCATAAAACTGACATAAGGTATGAAATTGTGGCATACACATAAACTTGTATATTTTTGAACATGTACAAATAGTAATGGGTTAAATCATTAAAGACATGAAATTATGCCCTTAAATAAACATATGTACATGGAGACTAGGCCCACTCATAAAATTATTGACATGAAAACCAGGTCCACACATAGAATTTTAGAAATGAAAACCATGTCTACACAAGGAATTGTGAACCAGAAATTAAGTTCACGCATAACATATATACCTCATGAGTTTTCCATATTTACCCAATGCATCAGATAGAGATATAGGTCCCAACCATCTCATAGTGAAATCAAACATACATGTTCCCCAAGATCATAAACAATCATATCATAACCAATGTAATGTAATGGGAGTAATAAACATGTAATCATATAATAACAAATGAAAAAGATATAAGATTCATAATAATTTCATTAAAAGCATAAACAATGAAAATAATGGATTTTTTTAAACATAATTCCATAAAAATATAAATAATTAAAATAAATAATATGAATGGTACTATTGAAACAATAAAAAACCATTTCATCATCGGTGGAGAGTGATTTTGAAAGATCACATGGAACTTGAATTTTCCTTGAAAATATATTTTAAAACACAAAACATTTTCAAAACCCTTTCCTTTTAACCCACTTTCAAAACAAAAAAATGAATCATGAATATCGTTTAAAACAGTTCTTGAGGAAAATAACTATTCATTGTTGAAATAGTTTTCTTTTCATAAAATTCCATACAATTCTAAAAGAAAACATTATATTTCAAAATAACCATGTAATATTGCAGGGGAAAATTCAAGGTAATAAGGTGATATGAAATCATAAAAATCCATTAATGCCTTATAGGTTAAAAATAACATTCTTCCCTTACTTTTTCAGACAAAGTCAAAAAGTACATCAGTTGAAAAATGAAAGAAATTTTCCTTTTAAACCCTGTAGTAAAAAATAAAAAATAGAAAAAATGACATAAAAAATACATAATAGAATAATAAAACATTTAATGAATCTTTTTTACAAAATATGGACAAGGATTCTAAATATTACCCAATAGATACTTAAAATGAAACAATCTCAAATATGGAAGAGATTGTGAAATCAACACTCATCACTTTATAATTAATAGAATCATAGGCCCCAGGCTAAAAGAAAATTAAAATAATATAGAAATATCATAATATTCTAGATACTACCCATAAAATAAATTCATGGGAAGTATATACACCACTTAGAAGAAACAAGTAGTGTATAAGATACGTGTCTCAAAAAAATAAAGGTGATATATAAATCCCCTAACATTGTGTCTTAACTCTCTTCGTACTCGAAAAATATTCCAATATAATAAATATATGTTTATTATACATATTTTAAAAAATAATATTCTTATATATAACACCACATATGGTTTTATTATGACCATACATTACATGTTTATTAACAATCTAATGTTAAGGTTTCACTTCGGGTAATATTCTCTTTGTTCTTCGCATGTGTCTTAATTTATTATATCGTTGGTCCTTATAATTATATCATGATTCATGAATGTAAATAATTAAATAAATATAATTTATATCCAGTATATATATATATTATAATCATATATAAAATAAATAATAACGAAATGGTATACACTGTTCATGGAGACAGTTTTCCATTTATACGCATGAACATTGTTTCTATTTTAATTGTTGTATTTAAATAAAGTATTTAAATGAAATATGTATATATGTGTATATATATAATTATTAAATTTGAATTATTATATCATATAGATATATAATATAATTTCTCTAATCCCATTCTTAATACATTCTGTTTTGTGTGTGAAAGAATCACATTTCTTTGAGGGGGCGGTAGTACACACTTCCTCAAACGAGATTATCATATTAACACCAAATGGAAAGTAAAAAGTGTATGTGTTGTAAAATGAAATAAAAAATATTAAAGACATAATAAAAATATTATAATATATATATATATATTCTCCATCATAATGGCCACTAAGATTGGTGGTAAAAGAAAAATGAACAATCGTCATTTTGTGAGGCAGCAGTTCACCGTACACAGAAACAATATGTTTGGTATCCATTCGATGGAGTTGTGTGTGAGTGTAGGTCAAAAACATATCATAAAAAATAATAGTATTTTGAGGATACTGTTTTTTTATAAAATAATGTAATAAAGATAATATAGAGGGTGGAGAAGGAATGTTAAGAAAGGCCTTGAGAGAAGATGTTACCTCTCAATTCAGTAACTCCTTTTGGTTTATGCCAAAAGGATTCCTTGTGTTTCATTATTCCAAAGGGAATGATTATAGGAGGAAGGTAGGTAATTTGGGTGGAGAAATGTATAGGGTTTTTCCGATCCAAATGGCTTTAGTGATGTGAATAAAAGATAAAGAGAGGTTACCTTTTATAAGAGGAAGGAGGGGAACTTTAGGAAACTCCAAAACTATTAATTTATTATAAATTAATTTTCGATTTCAAATAGATCCAAACTGAGTTATTTCGAAGTTTATAAGAGTATTGGTCGAAAGAATCTCAACCAATTAATTTTATAGATGTTTAGGTCATTAAATTAACCTTCTCTTTTGGCCTTAACCCTTATTTAAATAATTTATTTTTTACCATGATTACTTATCTTTTATCTATATAGGGTCAATATAGTTACTATTAAATACCAAAATAACCCCAATTAGATAATTTATGAAATATGTAACATATACAAGTTATTTTTCCTAATTCTATATTTTTATGAATTTTATAACATTTAAAAACATAATATTTATTTTTAAGTATCATTGATGTCAATTTGGATCATATTCAACATTTTCATTTTTAAAAATAATAAAACAACATGGTAATTTTATCCAGTACATCCAATATGTCAATAAAATGACTAAGTTCTCTATAAAAAATTTTATGTCATTAATTAAGTAAAATTATATTTATTTTGATATTTTTAATATCATTTATTTGATATCAAAATTAATTAATCAATTACTGCATTTTTATTATACAAGCCTTTAATTAAGTTATTTATTCAATAAAAATTAAAATTAAATTAGCATGATGAATATAAATTTTTTATATTTCAAATTAATAATTATATTCTAATTTATCTTATGTATATACCTATATTAAAATTGATTTTGTTATTTAATTTTTAGTATGACACTTTTAACTCTTCTTTAAATAAAATATAATAAATGTCATAATCAAACAAAAGTGGATTAAAAAGGATCATATTTTTTACCTATGGTTTATTTGGGTCAAAAAACACTTATCCAATTAAATTTGGACAAGTTTTCAGGTAATTTTATGTTATTATAATATTATTATTATATTTTATTACCCTATTTACGTTTAACTGTGGTAAATAAAATTCAAAAGTTATTATTCACCAGAAATTATTTTGATCATATTATACCAAATTTTTCATTATAATTACAACCATGTTTATCTTTTTTTTTTAAATTCAACTCACAAAAGTGGTAAAATTATATTTATTGTAAATCCCATAAATGTGGATAGAAGGCGGGTAAAAGAGATGTTCAAAAGATTACTAATTTTTTATATCTAATAATATTATAAAAATGATTCCAATTACCAAAATTAAATTAATATATATTATTTGTCTATTTTTACTCTAAAATAAATTTATAGTATTATAATTATTTAAATGAAAAGGTTGGATTTTTAACTACAATGTAGTGTTTTTCACTATTCTTCATAAATTGAAAGTTTTTATTAAAATAAAAATTATTCACCTTAATCTAACTTTGATAATATGATTTAAAAAATAATTTTTATTTTATCAAAATAAATTTCTTAGATTTTGTAAAATAAATTTTATTATTTTTCATAGAAGGACGTGAAAATTAGTTCATTTGAGGAAATAGTATTTTTAAACATAATAAGGCTTTAACAAAAATTATATTTTTCATTATCAAAACCACTATAACTAATATTTAAAAATTAGTTATTACTATTCATATTACAAGTTTAACATCTAAGTTATAACTATCTTATTTAAATAATTATAATAGTAAAGTTTTATTTCGCAGAAACTCTGTGTTGCGTGTAACGCTAGCCGAGTCGATGTTGTGTATAGTGAAAGCTTCCCTTGGTGTTGCATATATTATAATCCAAGACATAGTGGTATTATATATTAAACAAAAAATATATTCATTTTCATGTGACATAAAAATATCAAAATATTAATTTAATTTTAAAAAAATAAATTTACAAAATCCTGGTGTGTTATATTCTACCCCCATTAAAATGAATTTCTCCCTCAAAATTCATCTAGGTTATCAAAGGATTAATAGATGATTGTTTATTTCATAGAAACCCACATCATAAAAATAAATTCTAAATATTCTTTTAAAAAAGAAAAAGTTGAGAAATAACACTTACCCAATGTAAATCATAACTAATTCTCTATATAGTAGAACATAAGTGGAGATTTGGTCATGGAGGAAGGCATAAATAGATATTGATAAATATCACTGATCATAAGAAATTAGTTGATCCAGATAATTTTATCAATAAAAAACCATAAACTAAATAAATGTGAAATAGGACATCGATATCATGAAAATTATGATAACAAGACTACCTTTTAAATCACGATCCCTTTTCTTAATGTTGAAATTTTTTAAGCGAACATATACTATCTTTGTTTCATAATTACATCGACCTTTTTTTGTTCCATAATCAATTTCTACTTCATATCATATTATAATAAATGAATTTCAATTAGTCATTCCTTAAGCGTTAGAAAATCTTGTGAAGAATGATAATTCATTCAATCGATCTGTAACAAAATGGTTAGAACAAGTTATATAATATGTATAAATCAACATATGGTGGGAAAATAATTTAATCTCACAAACTTATCAAAAGTTTAACTTAAAATTTTGATAAATGGATAACCCAAAAATCCATCTAAGATATTAAAATCAAAAACATTAAAATGATGTGTACTAAATAATCTTAACAATTATCTCCCATATATCCAAAAAACGTTCTTGGTTGTCACATTCCAATCATGTGGACACATTCATCATGTATTCTCTTAAGTCATGGTAATAACATGAATTACCATATATCCTTATTTAAAATAGGCATGATTCATTATTCCAAATCATGTTTGATATATTCCTCAATTCCCAAATAGTTGTATACATTATCCATGATAACATAACCCTCATGAAGATAAATTCATAATTAGTTCCTAAGAAACTAGCCTCATCAATTCTTCCTATTCATATCCAACATATCTTTATCCAAATATCATTATCTCAACATCAGGCACTAATTAATGGTTACCTTCCCTTAATAAAATTTCCACCTTTCTATGAAATCATTTTTCTATGTCATCATCACCATTAAAAATGTCCTTTTCAATCCAAAATGAAAACATAACTGAATGGCCCGAAGGCCTTCATTTTTATTTTATTATGGATAATCCCCCTTTTAAGGGTTGAAGGGGAACCTGTACATAACCCATAGGCCCAAGTCACGAGGCCCGACATGACGGGAAATACATGACCCAAAGGCCGAGAGGCATATCATGCCCATTACATGACTCGTAGGCCTAACCCACTAGAACAGCCCCTCCCCAGCTTTTACATCATTGATATCCTAGATCCCCACCTTGCATTACTGATCAGATAGAATTTCCCCATACAAAGTTGTATGGTTCCTAGTCCAGATGGTAGTTTCCATATCCTCTCATTTTTCCAATTCTGTTAGCTCTTCTTCTAGTGATCTACTCTTATTTATTTGATCCTCATCTGGGGAATGCTCTGTGTGAACTAGGATACTCCATGCTCTTTGTGGCCTGAAGGCTCTATAGCCTGAAGGCCTTTTTATGGCTCGAATTCCCTTGAGACCCATAGGCCCAAACCGGTGTCCCGAAGGACCAAATCGGGTGAATAGTTTTTGATGATACTGTACCAAACAATACTTTCTACAGTACGACTACGTTACCCGGAAATTCACCTCCACCTGGTTTTGAACCTGGGTCTCTTGGATGCCAAGCATGAGCCCTTACCACTACGGTACGGGCTCGTTGGCCTAAATGAAAACTTATATTTAAAATACTCATATAATTCATTGTCTTTAAATTATAAAACGTAAATACTTTCTTCATAACAATTTATTTTTAAAACATTACTTAGTCTTTATAAACATATTCCTTAATACCTATTTCTAATAATATGAAGCGTGAATCATGTATTAACATTTTTTAAACTCAATTTAATCATGATCATCAAGAATACTACTAAAAGATCCCATACCATTCATATTTCTTTTTTGGTTTCTTCATAATTAGTAGAAAACCCATAACTTATAAAACATTGATGATTTATTCATGATACTTCCACATAAGAAATTTATTTTCATAATTCCCATACATTCCACCTTTAAAGAAATCATCACTTGATAATACCATAGGGAGGCCAACATTACCATCCAATGTGTTAACTGAACTCGTAATTTTTCCTTTAAAAATAATTTCTTTGTGTCCTTATTTTCTATAGTCAAAACTACTTCTTATTCCTCTAAGACATTCACTTTAGTGATTCTTTCCATATTCTTGACACAAAAGAAACCACATATTATTTTCTCTATGGTCACCATTACCTGAACTCTCAGTGGTATCATTCATTATCTTACTTGGTGAGTCTGAGAGTTCGTTAAGGTGCACATTTTTAATCATGTTCCTTGAAAACTATTTAGGAATGATCACAAAATTATTCACTCTAGTGATCATCTCATTTGACTTCTCATCAAAAGATTTTCCTCCTACTCAACATTAATCTAGATTCTTCTATTTCTGTCCATTGTCTAAAACCATGAATAATTGAGTAAGAAATGATTATCATAGTGAGAAATCACATAATGATGAAAAAAAGTATATGATATCTCAGTTATGAAACATTTCTTAAATATGACTCCTCATGTTTATCCTAGGATATTCTTAAATATCTTCTATTTAAATATTTCATGATGGTTGGTGAAGAGTTTGTGGATACCCAAATCATATCATGTGGGACTGTCAAACTAGGTGTGTAGTGAGGCACGTTGTCATGTGCTAGATTACCCCAAGTCAGGCATAGAACATCTTGTCAGAGTTGTTACTCCTAGGTACATATGTTCCATATCTAAATCCAATTTTAGTATCCAAACATGGATGTATTTCTAGGAAACTATTAACTCTATATTTTACCAAATATTCCAAGATATTTTCCTAAATGTTGACTCATACTTATTCTAAGACTTAAAGACATACCTAGACATATCATTAGAAATATTCCTAGGGATCTTTGAAATGTTTTCTCATACTAGTTTTCAAAGGGAGACTAAATCATTCCTTTGATACCAACTATAGGGACCCAGGATTTATATACATGTATATTACCTAATTTTAGATGAATATTTAGTATATTACAGTAATACATGCCTAATGACTATAATAGTTTAGTGACATTAGAAACTTGAAAAAAAAATCTTCTATCCTGGTGAAATATCTAAACTATCTCCCATAACGATCTCCAACTTTAGTACTTATACCTAAAACCTTTCTTTGTAACATGGGGAATGGAATCATAAGAAAGGGTGAGCTGAGATTCTCAGTAAGAGTAAACAAGGGTGATATGTAAACATAAACAATATCATAAAGAGTATTATAATGCGATCATATTAATAAAAGATCATACCATTCATATCAAATATAAAATTTATTCCTAAGGAAATCAATGAACATAATCCATAATATCATAAAATTCACATATGGCATGAAATTATGGCATACACACCAAATTATAACCTTGTGAACATGTATAAATAGTAACAGGTTTACTCATTATGGAAATTAAATCTATCCCTTGCATAAACATATGGACACAGAAACCACTTCCACTCATAAAATTATAGACATGAAATCTAGGTCCATGCATAGAATTATGGACATGAAAACCAAGTCCACACATAGAATTGTGAACATGAAATCAGGTTCACACATAACATATATACCGTATGAGGTTTTCATATTTACCCAATGTATTAGAACGAGATATAGGTCCCCCCAATCTCATAATTAAATATACATACATGTTTCACAAGATTATAAACCATCATATCATTACCAATGAAATAGAATGGGTTCTATAAACATGTAATCATATAATAACCTGTGAAAAAGAGATATAGTTTATAATCATTCATTAAAATCATAAACTATGTAATGAATGGGGTTTTAAACATCATTACATCAAAACATAAATTATTCATTGAAATAATATGAATGGTATTCTTGAAACAAATGCTACGTATGTCATAATATGTGGGGAAAGATTTTGAAAGATCACATGGAACATGAATTTTTGGTAAAAATCAGTTTTTAAAACATAAAATATTTTCAAAACCATTTTCTTGGAAACCACTTTAAAAAATAGAAATGATTCATGAAAATCATTTAAATTACTTCTTAAGGAAAATAAGCTATCTTTATTGAAATAGTTTTATTTTTATAAATTTTTGCACGAATTTAAAAGAAAAAAAAATTATTTTAAAATAACCATGTAATCTTATATGGAAAACATCAAGGTAATAAGGTCTCAGGAAATTTTAAAAATCTATTCATTCCATTTTAGTTTAAAAAAATTCTTCTGAAAATTTTTCTGGAAAAGACAAAAAGTACGTCGTTTGAAAAATGAACGAAAAATTCCTTTTAAACCATGCAGTAAAAAGTAAAAAAATGATTAAAAATTAATTTAAACACCCATATGAGAATAATAAGACAATTTATGAAAACATTTTAGAAAATATGGACATGGATGCTAAATATTACCCAACTAAGATATAAAATAGAACAATCTCAAATATGGAAGATATTCTTTAATCAACATTAAACACTTTATAATCAAAAGAATCGTATGCCCCATCTAAAAAAAGAAAATTATAAGAATATAAAAATATAATAATCTTATGAATAATACACATAGAATAAATTGATAGTAATTATATATACCACTTAGATGAAACAAAAAGTTTATAAGACATGTTTCTCAAAAAAATAAACGGTAGACACAAACCCTCGTACCTTGTGTCTTGACTCTCTTCGTACTCAAAAAAGATTCCTATATAATAAATATAAGTTTATTATAAATATTTAACAGAATAATATTATTATATATAATACCCCATATTTTTTTATGATGACCTCATATTACCCTTTTGTTAATGATCTTATGTTAAGGTTTCACTTCGGGTAATATTCGCTTTGCTCTTCCCACGTGTCTTAATTTGTTATATCATTGGTCCTTATACTTATGTCGTGATTCCATAATGTACATCATGATATAAATATAATTTATATACATTATATTTATATCATAATAATATATATCATAAATATGTACGACATTGAATACACCGTTTATAGAGACAGTAGGTCGTACGTATGCATAAACATTGTTTTCGTTTTTATTGTCGTATTGAAATGAATTATGTAAATTACATATGTACATATATATAATTATTATAGTATCATGATTATATCATATATATCATATTATTTCCCTAAAATCATCCTTATTACATTCCATGTGATGTATGAACGAATCACATAGCTTTGAGGGGGTGGTATTCAACACTTCCTCCAACAGAATTATCGTATTAACACCAAATGAAAACTAAAAAGATATGTGTTATAAAAAGTAATGAAAAGGCTTAAATACATAATTAATATTATATATAACATATGTAGATATATTTTACACTATAATTGACACCATGATTGGTGGTAAAGTAAAAATGAACAATCATCATTTCGTGAGTCATTAGTTTGTCGTACACAGAAATAGTATGTTCGATATCCATTTGATGGAGGTATTTGTAAGTGTAGGTAGTAACCTTATAATAAAAAATCCAATTATATTGATTATATTGTCATTTTCATAAAATAGTGGAATAAATATAGTATATGGGTTGGAGAAGTAAAATTAATAAAGGATCTTGAGAGAACATGTTACCTCTCATTCGGGTATCTCCATTTGGTTTGTACGAAAAGGCTTCCTTGAGTTAAATTATTCCCAAGGGAACTATTATAAGAGTAAGGGAGGTAATTTTATAGGATAAATAGACAGTGTTTGGCCAATAAAAAAGGCTTTATGGGTGTGAATAAAATAGATGGAGAGGTTCCCTTTTAAAAGAGGGAGGACTGGCACTTTAGGAAAATCAAAACTATTAATTTTTTATAATTTTATTTTCGATTCAAAATGTCTCCAAAGTGATTTATTTTGAATTTAATATGAGTATGGTTATAAATAATCTCAAATAATTATTTTTATACTTTTCTAGGACTTTTAAATTAGCCTTATCTTTGGGATTTAATCATTAGTTAAACAATTTAACTTTTATCATGACAACTTGTCTTTTTATTATACAGGGTCAATATAGTTACTATATATTGCCAAAAGAACACCAATTTGATAATTTATGAAATATATAACATTATAAATTTCAATTTTTTAAATTATATATTTTTATTAATTTTATAACATTTAATAAAATATTATTTATTTTAAAGTATCATTTATGTCAATTTTGATACTATTCAATATTTTCATTTTTAAAAATATCAAAATAACATGATAACTTGTAACCAATACTTAAAATATGTAACTAAAATGTATAAATTATCAATAAATTTTTTTAGGTTATTAATTACGTCAAATTATATTTATTTTAATATTTTTTATATCATTTATTTGATATCTCAATGAATTAAACAATTACTGCATCATTATTATATTGGATTTTAATTAAGTTATTAATTCTCTAAAAATTCAAAATAAATTATAATGATTAATAAAATTTTATTATATTTCAAAATAATAATTATAGTCGAATTTATATTATTTATAACCCTATATTAAAAATGATTTATATATTAAAATTTGAATACGAGACTTTTAACTCTCCTTTAAAAAAACTATAATAAACATCCTAATAAAAAAAAAGTGGATTAAAAAGGAAAATATTTTCGAACTAAGGAAATTTTTTTTTGAAAAAAAATCCAAGGAAATTAGAACAAGTGTTAGGGTACTTTTATATTATTATACTATTATTTTTACCATTAATTACCCTATCTACCTTTAATCATGGTAAATAAAAATCAAAATTAACTTTTCAAAAAAATTATTTTGATCATATTAGACCAAATTTTTCATACTAATTACAACAATTTATGTAAAAATTTTAAAATTAAATTCACAGAAGCGGTAAAATTACATTTAATGCTAATCCCGTAAATGGGGCTAGAAGGCGGGTAAACGAGACGTTTAAAAGTTCACTAATTTTATATATCTAATAATATTATAAAAATCATTACAATGACTTAAATTGGATTAATGTATGTATTTTTTATCTATTTTTACATTAAAATCAATTTGATGTAAGATTATTTAAACGAAAATTCAGCTTTTTAACTATAGTGGAGTATTTTCACTATTCACCAATATTGAAACTTTTCATAAAAAAATAACCCTAAGATAATTTTGATTATCCAAATTAAAAAATATTGATTATTTTAACAATAGAAATTTCTATTAGTCTATAAAATTAATTTTATTATTTTTCATAGAAGCCTATGAAAAACAGCTCATTTGGGAAAATAGTTGTTTTAAACATATAAAGGCTTTACCAAAAATTATGTTTTTCATTATCAAAAACATTATAACTAATATTTAAATAATTAGTTATTATTGTTCATATTATAATTTTAACATCTAATTTATTACTATATTTTTTAAATAATTATAATAGCAACATGTTGTTTTGTAGAAACTCGGTGTTAAGTGTAGTGCAATATTCCCTTAGTGTTGCGCATATTATAATCCAAAAAAAAGTACTATTATATATTAAAAAATTCTACATTCAGTGTCCTATGAAGTGAAAATATCAAAAAATTATATTAATATGAAAAAAATTAAAATCACAAAATCTTGGGGGGTTACAATATTAGAGTAATTATAGTGACAATATTCTATTTTCAGAAGACGTGATATTAGTGGATGATCATGAAATTATAAGAAAAAGGGTCAAATATGTGAATATTACAATCAAAAAGATTTTTTGAATCTTTCTTATAATGATTTTAGATGGTGAAATGTTGTTTATTTAATATTTTTAAGACATTTGGGTGAGAAAAATATTTCAAGGAGGAATTTGGGGATGGATATAATATATATAATCAAAGGAGAATATACTACAATGTAATAAGGATACAACCACATCACTGTCTAAGGAAAATTTTAAAGGTGGTGTTGGTAGTTTCCATACTCATGGTTTGATGATTGATTTGAATAGATCTTTTTTATTCTTAGGGTGGTAATTTTTGTCGTAATTGTGGTCATGGTGAGAAGGTAAAACGAGATACAACTAATTTACTAAAGTGTTTTGGGATCATGTTTGGATATATTGAGCTGAAATTCTATGTACTAAATGATCCAAACAATAGTGGTTGTTATGGACACGACAATCATTCAATTTAATAGAAATTGGGGAGATCATGTATGAAAGGAAAAAAAGAGATGTTCGGTATCTCCATGTCATGGTGAAATCCATGGGGAATTGTAAAATACATTAAGGTCATGGGGAGACTAAAAATTGGAATTGTGGTAATTTGTTTGTTATTATATGTTGGATGGACTAACATGGATGTAGGTATTTTTCACATTGTACAGGATGTGGTACTAACTATAATTTTTTCTAGAATAAGATATAAATGGGTATTATTATCATGGTTTTAATCACTGTGTAATATGTTTTACATAGAGATGAATTATGTCACGAACTAGACACATTAATTTCATCGATACTCAAGATATAATCATTCTTGAAATACAAAATGAATGAATTGGTCAAGATATATCGATGAGGAATCCATTGATCATGAAGTCAATGTATGAGATGGGTCTGTACATGTTGCAATGAAGGGGTGAAAAAATCATGGTGTATTAATATGTGTAAAAATGAAATAATATTCTATAATTTTAAATATGGAGTATAATTTTGGAGATTTAGAGGTTTGACTCGATATTTATGGATTAAATTATCCACAATAAATTGCATTGTACACATAAAATGGTTTCATAGAATGGAGATATTGTGAATAAATCTATACCATTGATTAATATACAATGATATTTGAATTTTATAAAAATTTATAGTGATGTTTAGGAGAAAAAGGATAGAGAATAAATTTGAAAAAATACATTTTATAGATAAGGATATCTAATAATAATGGGATTTCATTGATAGGTCTGGTTTTGTTAAGATTTGAGGATCATGGAGGTGGAGTTTCAAGACCCCACCCCCCTCCATAGGTACGCTTCATAGGCATTTGGTGACAATATAGATGACTTCCAAAGTCGACCTATAATAGGGCATGGGTTACTGACTAACATTGTTATCTATTAGAGAAATATACTACTATAAACTTCTCTCATTCCTAGTTGTATCATTATGAGCTCCCCTGTCAACATCCAATCATCAAAATACTCACACACAATATACTACCTAAATTTCTATATAATGAATCATCCACATCATTCCCTTTCCCAGATGTATAGGACCACTCACATTCAAATTATCGTAAGAAGTACATCCACGATCACTGCTATAATATTAAATTATGCTACGATAATATATACCTTAATATTTGGTAATAAGTGAAGACTAAAAATCACTCACAAATTAGGTAATTCCACAAAAACATTAGGTTAAACACATTCATGGTCAACTAAAGGTAATTGGTATGGTATATAAATTCATAAGGAAATAAATACTGAGACCCATAGAAGATAACTACTATATGATTATTTATAAAAAAACCCAATAAAAGTTTTGAATCATAAAAATAAACCTCAAATACATCACCTTCTATTAGAATATAGTTAATGAGAGCACTGCCCAAATTTTCTTAAAAATACTCAAAAGAAACATAATACTAGTTATTCCACACAAAATACTAATCCTTTTAAGTCAATGCTATTATACTTTTAATAATCCATGGTTAGTTCGGTACGAACCTCATGTAATAACATATGAAATCAAAGAAACTTCTCAGTTATACAACATTCCTCAGATCTACCCAAGAAACGACCACTTAAATCATTGAAGAATCAACATCTACTCCACATTGAGAAAAACATATACCATGAAATTGACCTCATGATCCCATAACATACTATTTTAAATATTCCCATATATCTGACGATGTTGAGGAATTCCTAAAATAGCTCTTATATGCATTCTGTCATCCTCTTCGAACACTATAAGCACACGAATGTCATTGATTAACACAACAAAATATTCATATAGAAATTCATGGAACAAATAGTTCATTATTACCATGAACATGGATAGATAATTCTTAACACTAAATGACATAAAAATAATCTCATAATTTCCATAACGATATTTGAATGAAGTCTTTGGGATATCCTCATCATTCACCCTCATCTATTGATATTCAAACCATAAATAGGTCATTGTGAACTAGATATATCACTTCATAAAATCTAATAAATCATAAATATATAGTATAACATAGTTTTTTTCATTTTCACCTGGTTCATGTGATTTTAATCAACAAATGTACTCAAAAAAATATATTCCTTCTTCATAAATAGAACTATAGAACCACAACGTGACACAGATGGTCTAAACAAATATCTTTAGATGATCATGAATATGGATCTCCATATCATATAAATAAAAAGGTGATATCATAAATGGGGACATTTATATTTTTGGGATAATAATTTGAAACTCTAATCCATATCAAATCTCTCATAAAGGGGGTATGTTTAAATCCACATTATGATAGACTTCAAGATACTCTTTTACAACACTAAGAAAAACCATCGACAATGAAAGAACCAATGGCTTTGCAGAAGCTTAAAAAATAAATATTTTGAAATTATGGATTCATTTTCATTTTAAAATCATCAAATATCCAATATACCTTACCTATATGTTTCATCGATTATGTAAAATTAAATTTAATCATGATGAATAAAAATACACAAAATAGTAAAAAATCCTTGCCCATTTAAAAATTCCAATATGATTTTTATTAAATATGTTCATTGTTGATCGAAGGAACTAATAGATATGTTCTATAGATCATCTATATATATTTCAAATATCTAGGATCATCATTAATCAATTGATGTCTACTTGTGTAGTAAATCAATGTTGTTTATGTTGAACGTAGACTCAGTTTGGAAGATTCTAGATAAATAAAATCATTTTCTTCCCTCATTGTCTCTTTATAGAACTTTATTTCGATATAGGTAAGAGATAAAATTTGATCAAGCCTATATAATGATAAATTCTGAGGATGAATTATTTATCTATATCTATGTTAAAGTTATAAAAAATGAATTAAATCCTTTAAAAAGATAAACCTTACAAAACAACCAATGACACCAATAAATACATCGTTAACATGTCATAAGTGGACTAAATGTTTAATCACCATCATGTGACATTAATAAATCTCACTTGATAAATGGAAAACTATTTTCATGGAACACAATTGCGCCTAATAATTTAATTAACCCTGAAGATTCTACGTTCACTCAAAAATTTATATTTTCCATAAATTTACATTTATACTTAAATTAATAATTAATTACATGAGAAAAAAATAATTAATTATTATTCTAAACTTGATTAATATAATTTAATTAGTTTTACATGTGATCATTCACACTCGTATGTTCACCATCCCCCTATGTGGGGCTCACCATGTCCAAAATCCTTATTCATCCAAATAAGCAGAACATACTGATTCACTTATTTTTTTGGACCTCAAGGAACATACCTCGATAGAAGTTAGTCATACTAAAATATTTAGAGTTTTATCAATAAACACACCATATAACATGAAGAGATAAAAAATTTCATAACTACGAGAACCTCCAATATAAACACATTGTGTAATATAATATCTTTGTCAATGGATATCTCTAAATTAAGGATGCATACTCTTTGTCATCATCCTTTATTTATTAATATATTTGATTATATTAATATAAGGATTTACCATCAATAATTATTGTCATAGATATAATAAAGGTTCTATTGTCATGATCAAATAGGTTTGTGATATCTCTTTCTTTGGGAAGTGAAAAATCCTATGATGATAATTCAACCAATGTCATAACAGTAATGCAACACCCAACACAGGATACCTCAAGAAAAATTCAATACCCTAATTTTCATCTTTTATAAATGAATTTGAACAAATGGTACACAATTAAAAAGATATCAAGTCAAGATACCAATATACATTCTCATATATTGAAAAAACTAATGATACTAGAAACATGTGGTGTTCCTATTGGTGGGTCGGTTATCATGATCTCCTCCACTAGAGACCACCAAGTGCAATATTCATGAAAAAAAATTCAATTATTATAGTAAATTTTAATATAAATTCTATTTATACTTCTGTTTTATTAGATTATTACTTCTACTAATATACTTAGGTTGATGTATTATGTTTCTGGTTTTGGCTTCTAATTTTATATTCTATTCTGCATCTACCATTATATCTTCTTAAACATAAACATTCACAAGTTTTAGTACTCTAGTTCATAGCTTCTATATATAATTCAGATTTATCTACTACTTATGTATTTTTTCCAACATCATATTCAACAACTAAATTTGAATTGATAAATTATAATCTTTTGGATTTGGGATTTTGGTTTTTAATTTATTTTTTATTTCTCTTACATTTATTTCTTCATTTATTTATGATTATTCTTATATTTTTTATTCCATATATTTTCTTTCAACGACGTCTTCTCTTATTTATGGATGTAGTTATGTACCAAGACGATAACTTTGATATTATGGAATTTTTATTTTTATTTTACATCATGGATTTATCATCTAATTATACTTTAGTATATGTTATTAATTATGGTTTTTGCTTCTAAATTTTCATTCTCCTATTACATATATTTATTTTTCATATAAATTATTATCCAATATTTTTCCTCTACTCAATGGTTTAACTTTCCCTTTTAGTTATTCTTCCATTTTTTGTTATTTAATCTTATTCCTCTAACTTATACCTATGAATTTTTTCCTTTCATTCATTTTCCCTTCAAATTTTCTTTTATAATTCAAGTTTATTCACATTTTTTCCAATTTTGGGTTTTTAATTATATCCTTTGAATATAATTCTGTTATATTTTTTCATCAATTTATTTTACAAATTTTAGTCATATTCCGTTTTATATTGAAATATTATTTTTTGTTTATCCATCTATTTTTTTCTATATTATGTTTCTTTTTTTCACATTCGATTCTTATAAATTTTTCATTGAATATTTATTATAATTTTGATTATGTATTTTTCTTCTCTCTTCTTGATTAATATATATCATTGGTTCTTCCCACTGAATCCAACCATATTCTACCTAATCTCATACACTTTTCATTTTTTTTATATATTAATTTTCTTTCATTTGTGAATGTTCTCGATTTTAATTATTATATAAAATTAGTGAATTTATTTCTATTTAGAATATGTTTTTTTTATCTTCTCATGGAATCTGGATTTTGGATTCTACTTCACCTTGAATTTCCACTTTTATCACTATATTTACATGTTTTTGATATATTCCATTTCATTTATATTATTGATTATGGTGTTTTGATATGGACATTAATTTTAGTTATCCTTTAATTTTACATAGAATCTATCCTATACTTTAGGTTTTTTAGGTAAAATTATAGGTATACTTTTAATCATATATTTTGACTTGTGAATTAATGCCACTTCCTTTTTATTTTATATCCTACCTCCTTATATATGTTTTTACATTTGTTTTTTGTTTTTTTATCAATCAACATACTATCTTATAGAACCTCATTTTTGTCTATATATTTTAGATTTTTCTTTAACTTACACTTTCACCTTTTTCCCCGCTTTTACAATTGATCATCCTTTTAAAATTTCACATTTGAGGTAAATGTCTGGATAGTTTTTTGACATTTGATTTATTATTTCTATATTTTGAAGAGTAGATTTTTCTCTAATGTTTACTAATGTTATTGTTTCCCTTTTACTTATACCTTTGAATATGCATGTGTATATCATTTATGCATATATTCCTAAATTATCTTTTTCTAATGTTCCTCTTTATTCTTTTCTTCCCCCTTAAAACTCCCATTATTTGGAACATTTCATGCTTTTTTCCCTTTCTCTTATAATATCATTAGAAATTAAATTTACATATTATTCATATTATGTCTCTATATGTCTATATTATTTTATTTTATTTTTGTTCTTAAGTTATTTCTATATATTTTTCATATGTTTTTGTTTCTAGTTAAATATCCTATTACACATAAAATTCTCCTTAAAACATTTCTGACCGATTTTTTTCCAACACACATTATATATTTGGAAATAAATTTTTCAAATAGTTAATACTATTCTTCTATATATGTATATGTTTTTTTAATTTTTATATTCTGAAAAATTATTATTTCATCTACTCTCTTTCTTATAACCCTTATAATTTTCCACGTATACTTCATTTAATTATAAGTACACCTATAATTAAATTTTATATTTTCATGCCTAGTGTTTTTTTAATTTCCTTTATTTTATTTTATTTTATTTTTTTATTATGTATTTGATTCTTTTGGGAACAAATTTTCTAATATATAAATGTTCACTATAAGGGAATAATGATTTTAGGTGATTGTGTTTTTTTATTTAAATCCGAGTTATTTAAATTAATAAAATTAATTTATTTTAATCATTAACATAATGATGAACAATGGATTATAAATGAAAAAGGAAAATATCAATCAAATGAGATATCATATTTGAAAATAATATATGTCGTATTTCCTAGATAAATGTATTTATATGTAAAGATATTTATTAAAATAATTCTTTGTTCCATTATATAACCCTATAATGGGGAGTTTTTTCCTAGAGAACTGTAGAGAGAAGTGACGAATAGTCAGATAGATTATTACTATACCACTATTTTTTATTTTACACATGTATTTTAAAATTTAATTGAAATAATAATATAATTTTTTATTATGTATAATAATGTTTTAATTTTAATATAATATTTAAGTATATATTAATTAAAAATAAATTTTTTAATGATTAAGGAGGATGGATTGATAAAGGTTTACACTACCTCCTCTCTATTATAATGACATGATATATTCATTGTTACACTAATGATGGCTGGAGAATAACCTCTACATTTAGTGGATGGTTATTATTAATTTTATAAATTGTATATTTAATAAAACTTTTAGGATGAATAAAAATATATATATATTATATAAGTTAACTTGATGTGTGTTTTTCAGTTTTCATTAAAATAACCTTGAGGTTAGTTGGTGGTGGTTAAAGATGTGTTCCTAATGAACTCAGGTTCATGTTCTTAGATAAAGATAACTCTTCATATTTTTGGGAGGTCTTGTGGTCCTACAAATACTGATAGGACCCATGTAGATGAAGCTACTATCAGTGATTTTTATTGTTTGCGATACCAAGAGGCGTTATGGAAATGACCGAATTAGAGGTATCTTGGTCCGAGGGGTGAAATTAGTTGATCCTATCCAGGTAATCTAAAAGAAATTATATCTTGAATACTATATTCTGACATGGACATTTTTATTTTTATGGAATAAAATTTATTATTAATTATTAATCAAATATCGATTTCATAAGATATAGAATTTATAGGATAAGTACATCTTGAATTTTTCACCTCACTAGTGAATCATTAAATTCTTGTTTTATCAAAAAGCATCATTCAATAAATATTTGAAACATTAAAGATGATTTTAGTGGTTAAAGGTTATTATAACCAATTATTATTGACATAATTTTTAATAGTTCACCCCATGGATATTTCTTAATGCATGGAACATGCTAAGAACTGCTACACAATGAAATTAATGTGCCATAGAATATTAGGGATGGAATGTTATGGCATGAGAAATATTGTGAAATGGTGGTGTGTCATGTGGTACGAGCTATAAACCCATAATTTTTTTCAAAAGTGGCACACCACCATCCACCCTGACACTACACAGAGAGTGACCCTAATTTTTTACAATGATCAGTAAAATCCAACAATAATGCATGGATCATAGCGACTCATACCAAATTCATCAATAATAGTGACCCAACTAAACATTCTTGTCCAGGGTAGGTGGGGATTTATCTTCTACTAGCACTCCATCCACCAACCTTGACCTCTACCATCTTTCTGTGACTGAGTGCATCAGACCCATTAAACACCAGCCACACAATAGCTTCCAGCCATGGGTCTGTGTTACTATGTGTAATTTTCTCCTATGTTTTTATCCTTATTCATATTTTGTTTTGTTTTATTATTTCATTAACTATTTTTTCCTTCTTTTTTCTTATATTCTATTTTTCTTTATTAATATTTCTTTATTTTCAATTCTATTTACATATACTTTTTAATTTTTGCTTATTTTTTATTTCATTCTATGTTTTTCTTTCAGTTATCTAATATTATCTGAATAATTTATGAGTGAAGTGGTTGATTTCTTTCTTCTTAATCCGTAAAGTAAAAAATATAGACATAATCCTTAATATATATTCATATGTTATATAATTCATTGTTTTTATTATTTTTATATGCTTCTATATAATTTTTTCCTCATAAGTGGAAATATCCAATCATTGTGCTCTGTATAATGTAATTTTATGTCAGGTGACCTCATTACCATTATGTGACATGTACCATAAATAACTATGTTTACAGATGCAACACACAATCACTAATTATTGAATGATATTTATTCAAATTTCAATTCATTCTAATAAAATTTAAGCTATTAATTTAACTTCAAATGTGTATCTACCACTTTTCCAATGTTATTCATATATGATTGAAAAACTACTAGAAAATTTGGGAAAAAGATCAAAGTATTACAAAAACCTTGAAAATTTATATTAAATTCATTTATGATCTGTACTGACCAACCGCATATCAATAAGACACCAAGATTTGTCAGTATGATTGAAGGTTACATTTAAACACCAAATTATTGTTATAGGGGGTTAAAACTGAGCCAATGAGTTTAGATTTCTATGTAATTTTATTATATTTATGAACATACCATATTTCAATTTGATTTGTGGTGTGGTAATATTGACCAAACATAGATCATTATTTGATTTAAGGGTCATTAAAATTTCAAGTTATATGGTAATAACCTGGAAATAATACTCATATTATTGATAAATCAATTAAAAACATCCATTGTGGAATTTTTTTTACTTGAAGTAATAAACCATAAATAAATATTATATGTAGGTTCGTTCAGAATGACCAAATCTATACTTTTATTAATTTTAAAATCAAAAAACATGTGTCAACTAGTGAAAAACTTGTAAAATATCTCTGATTATTGTTAAATCAATAGAAAATGATTTCCCTTTAATTTTTGAAATGTTCCAATATACACCACATCATTCAGATAGAGGGTTTTTTTAAATGAATGAACATTTATTATTATTGAATTAAGAAGTCAAAAAATGTGAGTTGAAGGGTAAACAAAAAGAAAATTACATGAAATTTCCATCAAATCACATTACATAAATTTTTCATTATTTTTTAACATTTATAAATATATTTCATGTAAATCAATAATTTAGTGGAATCATAATGACCGAAAAAAGTGTTTTATTAGTCCAAAGTCTTAAAAAAATGCATCAAGTACTCAATACTTAACAAATATCAATGTATTGTGGGTTCACTCTATATAAGACTGATTTTTAATTTATTATTACAAGTAAAACTTTATTCAATAATATTTTTCCAATGATTTCATGATAATAAAATTTATTTTTCTAGGATTTTAACATTTTTCATTTTAGTTTATTTATAGGTATTATGTATGAATTCTATTTTTTCATATTTTTATTCAACTTATTACTTATGTCAATAGGCTCATGTTTATATCTTATATATCTCCTTCAGACTTCCACGTCTATATTTTCTTCAATATCTACAATTACCCCTTCCCCGACATCAACATTAAATTCTTTTACAACTATATATTTTTTCATATACTTACACTTTAGATTCAACTACTACTTTGATATTTTTTCCTACTTCAGATTATAATTCATTTTTTAGCTTCTTACATTTTCTTCTTTTGAAATATAGATTTTTTTCTAATAGTTTTTATTATTCCTTTTTTATGAATTTATTTTTGAATATTCTTATGATTTTTATTTTTTTATTTTTTTATCAAATATTTATTCTCTTTTTAATCTACATTAATTTCTAATTTTTTATTTTGATATTAAATATTTTTTATTTTTATTTTAATTCTTTTGGTTTTTTTATTTTTATTGTTGATTTTATATTATTATATATGTTTTATTATTCTTTATTTTCTTTCTCATATTACTTCTATTTCTATTTCTTATTAATTCTTGTCCAAACTCATACCCCTCCTCGTCAGTCCATATTTCACCTTTTGTTATTGATATGTTTAATTCTTTTCCATATTATTCTCTTATATTCTACCTTTGAAATTTTTATTTTTCAGTCATTTTATATTCATCTTGTTCTTTTGACTTCTAATATCATCTTTTTCTACTCTATGTTGGATTTTTACTTATATCATTTACTTTTGCATATAATTTTGATTTTTTTTTTCTATTTTTACTTCTATTTTTTTCTTTTACATTAATTTTTTCATTATTTTTCATTTTCACCTTCAAATTTTTCTTCGGTCCTCTCTATTTTGGAATAACATCTAACTCTAGTTATTTATTCTTCCATAACCATTATTCTACTTAATGTATTTAAATTTTCCTTATTCTTGTACTTCAATTTTAATATATTTTCATATGTAATTTATTTTTATTTTTATATCCATAAAATAAAATTTTTAATTATACTTACAATCCTATTTTTTTCTTATCATTGCAACTTTTGGAATTAGGATTCCATGTCACATTCTATTTTAACTGTTTGTGCAACATTCACTAATGGTTTGATATGTTCCTTTACCTTCTTATTTTAGATTATGGTTTTCTAATTACGAATTTGTTACTATTTATCCTTTTAATTTTACATAAATCCATTCTTCAACTACTGTTTTTATTTCTACTTCATATTTTTTGTCTACTTTTGATCATATATTATAACAAATGAATTTATGCCTTCTTTTGATTTTGATTTTATATTCTATACTTTAAATTGTTTTCCTCTATTATCAATCTATCTAATACCATCTAGAATATCTTTATTTATTTATTTTTTATTCATATTCATCTTTTACATAAACATTTTCTACCAATTTAAGATCCGATCATCATTTTTTGATTTCACATTTTAACTTTATATCTTTTTAGTTATTTGTATTTTTTTATGATATCAATATTTTTATTTTCACGTTATCGTTGCCTTTTTATGGTTATTTTTTCTTTAACCTCTACTTTATAATATTATTATATCTTTTATTTTTCCTTATATTCTTGCTTCATTTTTTTCTAATGTTTCCAAATCTTCTTCAGCTTCTCCTTCAACTTCAAATTCATTCAAAAATGTCTTACTACTTTTACTCTAAATCATACGATATCTTTGGAATTCCCATTTGTATTTAGTTCATCATAAACATCTATATATTTATAGGTTTTTTCAATTTTTGTTTCCTATTATAATTTATTTATTCTACTTTTTTCATTGAATCTCTTATCTTTTGCATCAACTAATTTATTTACATCCAACACTTTCTCTATATTCACTTCCATTATAGTGAAATGTATTTTTTTCTCTTGTTTCATTTTTTCTAGTTATTGTTTTTTCTAAATTTATTTTTTTTTGGGACTAATGTGCTGAAATATAATTTATCACCCTAAAAAATTAGTATTCGTATGTATTATTGGTTTTTTATTCAAATAATAGTTATATTAACTAATAAAGTTAATTTATTTTAACAATTAAAATTATAATAAAAAATGGATTTTGAAAAGAAAAAAACTACGTTGCATTGGAGATATCAGATTTGAAAATAATCATTTTAGTCATTCTTAGAGAAATGTGATTTTTATGGAAATAAAGTTAACTTTTTTTAGTTTCTGACCCATAAGAGACCCTAACATTGCGTAGTGTTTCTCATCAAACTTTAGTTAGTAAATATGAATCATATGAAAATAGTATACCAAACCTCTTAATCTGTATCTTTCTCATGTATTATAATATTGGGTTTGAGATCATAAAATAATTTTTAATTATTTTTAATTTTAATTTTTAGAAAATTTATCTTAATTAAAATTATAGTTAATAAATTTTAAGGTTGATTAATTTTCTAAGAACTATATTTCATTCTCTTGACATTGATGTCATGATTGTTTTATAGTTACCATGTTTATAGTAATAAAACCATCACCACCATTGGTGGGTGATTTCTATTCATTTTTAAAAAAGAAATCTTCTGGAATTTTACCTTGATGAATCAAAATAAACTATATATTTTAGATAAATTAGATTGATTTTTGTTTTTAAGAAAACATTCAAAAATATAATAAGTCAGCTGTAGGGTGTTCTAGATACATTCCTAGATACATCAGGTTAGAGTACTGGGGGAAGCACAATTATTATGATTATTGGACGGGATTATATTTCGGATTATCCGAGTATGATAATTTCAAATGAAGCTACATTAACTGATTTATATTGGATATGCCACCTAGAGGAATTATCCAATCAATTGGGAAAGAATAATCTTAGGGGAGGGGGTAAATCTATTGATCCTCACAATACAACGTTTAATTATGTATTAACATAATCCTATCATCTGACATGGAAATTTATATTCTTATCGATCTGATTTTTTTCGTAAGAGTTATTTATATGTCTATTTAATATGCTTTAGAAAGGATAGGAAAATTACTTCTAGAAATTTTTATATACTAGAAGATAATATAGATTCTAGATATAATAAAAATCATCATTTTTCAAAACTCTCCACTATTGAGGCATATTATAATAATTTGATGTTATTATGTCTAGTTATTGTGGATGCGGTGTAAATTCACTGATTTTGTAATGACATTAACATAAATTATGATTCATTTTGATAACATCAATTCCTTTTCATCGATAGTAAATGTGCATGTACTGTTATATTAATGTTATTATTCTTTCAAAGAAAAATGTAACACCCTGAGAATTAAAGAAAAATATTCTTTTTAATTTCATTAATGTCTTGTGTTGTACGCTACACCAAAAGGATCTTGCACAACACGCATCCCTGACTTGGCTTGCATTACACGCAATTGCGACCTTCCCCGATAGCGTGTGTTGTACGCAATTCCGTGTTTCGCTAAACAACGATATGTTATATAAACTAGCGTTATGAATAGTAATACCCATTTTTTGAAATTTTATCTTTCAAAATGGACTTCATTTTTGGATTTAGAATATCGAAATTAGCCTAGGGTAAATTTTTGGCATTTTTCTGAAAACTTTCAATTTTTGAGGAATAGTGAAAACACTGGGTTACTATTCAAAAACCGACTTTTTATTTAAATAAGTATTTATTTTATTTAAATTTATTTTAGGTCAAAATTGATACATAATACCTATATAAGTTCAATTCGATTCATTGGAGTCATTTTATAATAATTATAGATATATAAAAATTTTATTAAACTTTTCACCGTCTTTTACCCACCTCCTAGGAGAATTTCCAAATTCACATAAAACTTAATTTTACGGCTTCTGTGAGTGGAATTTTGAAAATCAGAGAGGTCTGGTTAATATCTAGTACTAAAATGTGGTTCATTGAGATGAAAATAATTTTTGGTGAATAGTAACTTTTTACTTTTTTACCACAGTTAAAAGTAAATAGGGTAATTAAGGGTAAGAATGATACTATTATTACCCTAACACATGTCCTAATTCTATTGAATAAGTTTTATTCGACCAAAAACAACCTTATGAATAAAATGTGTCCATTTTGGCCCACATGGATTAGATTAGGACATTTATTATTAATTTATTTAAAGAAGGGTTAAAATAGTCAAAATCAATGTTTAATAACTATATAATTTTTAATATATGGTTATACATAAGATAAATTCGACTATAAATATTCATTAGAAATCTGAAAATATTTCCTACATAATGGTAATTTATTTGTAATTTTTAGACTTTAAATAAGTTAATTTATTTTTGACACAATGATGATGCAGTAATTATATTATTAATGAAATATTGACATAATTGATGTTATAAATACCCAAATAAATGTAATTTGAGACTTTTCATGAATTCAAATAATTTTATATGTTAATATAACATGTTATTATTGATTTAATTAACTTTTTTTCGAACTAATATTTCTGTTGTGATTTTCAAAAAAATCAATTTCCAAATAGTGTCAAAATTGACATAAAATTGTTTTTTAAAAAAATATTATATTATTAATTGTTATTTTATTTCTAAAAATATAAGGTTCGGAAAAAGGACTTATATAAGGTTATATATATTAATAATAAACAACTTGGGGTTCGTTTGTCTTGTTATAGTATGTTTATTAACCTTATAGTGTAAGGAAACAAGAAGACACGGTAAAAGTAAAATTATTTAACTTAAAGTTAAATCTAAATGATAAGGTTAAAATAGATACCTAAACGTGTCTAAATTCTATTGTATGAGAGTATTCCGACCCATCCCCACCTTATATTCTAAATAAATTAATTTGGAGCTATTAAAACCTGAATATGACTTTATAATAAAATAATATTTTTAGTTTTTCCAAAAGTTCCCCTCTCCTCCCTTATAAAAGGGCACCTCCTCCCTCTCTTCCTCACACCACTTTGAGCATTAATGATCGGCCAAACCCTGAAAAATTATCTTCTCCACTTCCATAGAAACATCCTAGAGGTCCTGGTATTCTTCAAAGACCAATTTTAGTGCCCTAAAAAGAGTTCTCAAAGAGGCGGTTCAAAGAAGAGGTAATGTCTGTTACCGATTCTTTCAACTTTATTTCTTCTTCCACTTCTTCTTCTTTAGTTGTTTCATTATGAAGTAACAAAATCAGTATCACTAATATACTTATATGTTATTATAATTATGAAAAAACCCTATTTCACCATCTATCCATCCTATGGAAAATGAAATCACCGCGTGTGCGTACGTACGGAATATCGTCTCCACGCCGTGGTGAAATCTATTTTCCACCACCACCTTACATGGATGGGTATAATGGTGTAAATAAATTACTATATATGGTTATTGTAAATTGATATTGATTCTGTAATATTATACATACACTTCAATACAATTCCACGATAATGGGATTGATATCATCGCTCGTGCGTACGTACGGACTACCGTCTCCACGAATGCGATGAGATTCATTTTCTATGATTAATCATTCAAGAATGATTATAAAGTATATATAATGAATAATAATGAAATATATGACATAATGAAGGTACTGTATTTATGTATACATATATATATATATATCATCTACTTAATTCCATTAAATTCCATAAGGAAACGAAAACAACATTCATGCGTACGTACGGACTACCGTCTCCATGAACGGTGTATTTCTTTCCATTTATCGATCCATTATATACATGTATATTCGGAATATATATTATATATAAATCATGTTTTACATTCTGGATATAAGTAATCATGATCTAAGTAATCATATGAATAATTACAAGTTAAAACACGAATGAAAAATGAAACGATTTTACCCAAAACGCTACTTTTACATGAATTTACAAAAGAACGGGTAATATAAAGTCATAAGTGAACCATATATGATATAATAACAATGAATATGATTCTTTAATAAGTCAATGAAATTATTTAAATCATTATACAGGATGTTTGGATACGTACGAATCATATCGAACCTAAGGTAAGGGATAATTTTTCAAATCTCATTTTTATCTGAGAGTTCTTATTCGATTGTAATTACTGGGGTTATTGCTATCATCCATGTACTTGTTTCATAAAAGTGTATTCATGTATGTTTAAATTCATTTTTACCCATTTTGACTTCTACCCCATGGTATGGAAGGAATCTTTCTTTTATTTACCCTACAAGGTACTTTTTGACTTTTCTAGCAAAAGTACGAGAAGAATGTTTTTTTAACTTATACGACATGAATGGATTTATACGGTTTTATAAAGCCTTATTTTCATGAAGCTTCCTACAAAATATTTCATAACTATTATCAACAAAATCTATTTCTTTCAAAATTTCATGACGTTTTGTGAAAAGAAATTGATTTTCAAGGAGAAAGGATATTTTCCTCAGGAATTCATTTCACATGTTTTATCAAAACCATTTTCCATTTAAGATGACATTATTCCATATGTGTATATTTCAAGTATAATGTATCTACTATTTTCATGTTTTCTCTTTTCTTATTATGAAATGATATCGATTTATTTTATATAGATTCTGTGATGATGTCATGATGTTTATGAAAGCCATTTTATTCGTTGGGTTATTATGAATGATGTATGTTAATTTTTTGGCACAATTATGAATGATTTCAATATGAGATGGGTGGGACTTATATCTTCCTCCAATGCATTGGGTAAAGATTATATATCTCATGACATAGACATGGATGAAACGGTAAGTTAATCCGGTTCAGTGATACAGGACTCGATGGAGGAGTGAACTCGATTCAGAAAGGGATTTTGTCCACTAAGATGGTCTTGGCAGCAATGCCTTCGCTACTATGGAAATCATAACAAGTGCTGAATGGTCTCCACAATTAAATGTTTTATTCCCATTATATTTTATCATGATTGATGTTCCATTATAATATATGCCACTATTTATGTCTTTGCTCCAGGTTTTAATGTTTAGATTTCATGTTTAATTTTTTACTTTCAAATGTTTCTGGATTGTTTTATGTTCTCTATGATTTACCTTACTGAGCATTTGTGCTCACCCTTTTGATGTTTTATTTTCCCCAGGAAATAAAGAAAGGTTTTAGGTAAGGAAACAAAAAGGGGAAGATCGTTATGGGAGATGATGAAGATCATTCAACATGATTAGATGTTTATATTCCGAGTTTCCAAAGACACTAAACTATTACGATCCTTGTGTGTCTGTTATTGTTATGTATTAAGTATTCCGCAAAAGTAATGTATTTTCCATGTACTTAAAGCTTCGGTTCTCTACTGTTGGTATCAGAGGAAAGGTTTAGTCAACCTTTGGAAACTAGGATGCGAAAACGTTAGTGAGATCCCTAGAGATATTTCTAACGTATGTCTAGGGATGTCCCTAAGGTTAAGTATAAGTATAGGTTATAGTCCTAGAATTATGGTAATGATATTAGAATTATCCTAAGATGTTATATATTAAAGTTACTCCCCCTTTATTATGATTTTTTCCTCTCACACTATTCTTTTTGGGTTTTAGAAAATGGCTGGAAATAAGATGATTCACGATAATGGAGGATATGATGGACAATGGAATGATATTATTCATGATCAACCAAATGAAATGGGATTTGGAAGTCCAAACATCATTATTATGCCAAATCAGCAATCTCATAATATGATCAATAAACTCAAATTTGGTAAGTTTCCTGACTCGGATAATAAGAGAAAGATGGAGTTTCATGATTATCATAGAGGAAAGAAAGTTCAATTTCCCCTATGTAAATCATGTGGGAAGAGGCATCAAAGAGAATGTTTCAAAGGAACTGGAAGATGCTTTGGGTGTGGAAAAGAAGTACACAAAGCCAGTAAGTGCAAAGGAAAAGGTTCAGTTAACACCATGGAGGAGGATAATGGTATTGCTACGACATCAACAATGGTTAAATTTTTTAAATGTGGAATGTACGGGTATTATGCAAACCAATGCCCTAAGGGAAAGACTCATGAAGAGAATCAGTATGGTCGTATGGGTGGTATTTATGTTGCTGATGATGAAAAGACTACAAATGATATGTGAGATGAAAGAATTGATAAAGCTCGGTCAATGGTTTAAGAAGGTAGTGGAATGATTACATGTTTATCAAGTGTAATGTTGTATATGTAATCTCATGGTACTATGGAATATAAAGACATCTAAGTATTGTTACACTATTGTCTTTCCTAAAGTTTTGAAAGTGTATGATGAATGGTACCAGTAACCATGAAAGGTTATTCAGATATTTTTGGAAAGTATATGATATGCGCATAATGAAGGGATAAGAAGATAATGAGATGTTTGATAGTATTCATAATCTCATGACTGATATAAGGAAATAATTATATCATGGTTTGAGTATATAGAATTTTGGGGTTTCGGTATGTGAAAAGAGTTAACTTTTGACAGCACTCATGTTTTCACTAAGATTCAATGGGTATTCATTTTTCAAGAGAATACCTGATTAAGGCCTTTGAATGTTTGGAATGTGACCAACAAGACATATCTTATGATATATGGGGATCAACGATGGTATTAACATGCTTGTTATATGAAATCTCTGGTAATCGTTTTCACTATAATATGAGAATGGACTGCAATATTATGGATAAGCCTTAAGATTGGAATGGGTTATGTTGGACATAAGTTAGTATTGTATTTTTTAGAGAAAAAAATACAACCTGCTGAACGAGCGACAACCAGTCACGTCAGACAAGGCTGTGGGAATGAAACCCACAACCGAAGTGTGACAGGCCTTTATTTCCTACCACTGTCCTACAGGAAGTCCTTGGTTAGTATAAACTAGTTTTATTTTATTATGCAGGATTATAGATGAAGTATAAGTCCATTTTGGAACCATATATGATTAATCTCACCATAGATGGAATTATGTATATAACTTTTGCTAACATATGTTTGAGACAGATGGAATGACCTATCATTCTATCGCATGATCTGCTAAAACATCACGAAAGACAAATTCAACTTCATTTCTTAAAGAGATGAAGAGGAAATAGTTCAAGGCACGAACAACGGTGAGATTATACCAAAATAAAGTCAGTATTTATTCTAATTTCAATTCTTCAACTTTAGGGAAATGATCTTGAAAACCAAAAATTTTGTCCTAGTGCTCTTATATCCGATGAATCAGCTGGTACCTTAGATCATCACAAATCTATGGCTTTGTGATTGTTGGATTTTTCATAGCCATGTTCTCTACCACTCTCCATCAGAACATGATGGTTAGATTTCTCTTCTATGTCCATATTTTCACCTATGTGGAAACCCAGTGATTAGTTAATTTGGGTAACCGTTACGTTTTATACTTTAGTTTTTAAGGATAAGTTTTGGTATTCCTTTTTATGATGTGGGTTTCTATTAAAGAAACTTTCGAGCAGTAAACCATTTATAGCCCCGACGAATTTCGAGGGAGAAATTCATTTTAATGGCGGTAGAATGTAACACCACGAGATTTTAAGAAAAATATTCTTTTTAATTTCATTAATGTCTTGTGTTGTACGCTACACCAAAAGGAGCTTTCACAACACGCATCCCTGACTTGGCTTGAATTACACGCAATCGCGACCTTCCATGATAGTGTGTGTTGTACGCAATTCCGAGTTTCGCTAAACAACGATATGTTATAAAAACTAGCCATTATGAATAGTAATAACCACTTTTTGAGATTTTATATTTCAAAATGGAATTCATTTTTGGATTTAGAATATCGAAATTAGCCTAGGGTGAATTTTTGATATTTTTCTGAAAAAATTCAATTTTTGATGAATAGTGAAAACACTGGGGTTACTATTCAAAAACCGACTTTTTATTTAAATAACTATTTATTTTATTTAAATTTTTTTGGGTCAAAATTGATACATAATAACTATATACGTTCAATGAAATTCATTGGAGTCATTTTATAATAATTTTAGATACATAAAAATTTTATTGAACTTTTCACCGTCTTTTACCCACCTCCTAGGTGAATTTCCAAATTCACATAAAACTTAATTTTACCGCTTTTGTGATTGGAATTTAGAAAATTCGAGAGACACAGTTAATATCAAGGACTAAAATGTGGTTCAATGAGATGAAAATAATTTTTGGTGAATAGTAGCTTTTTACTTTTTTTTACCACGGTTAAAAGTAAATAGGGTAATTAGGGTAAGAATGATATTATTATTACCCTAACACATGTCCTAATTCTATTCGATAAGTTTTATTCGACCAAAAATAACCTTAAGAATAATATATGACCATTTAGGCCCACTTGCATTATATTAGGACATTTCTTATTAATTTATTTAATGAAGGGTTAAAATAGTCAAAATCAAAGTTTAATAACTAAATAATTTTTAATATAGGGTTATACATAAGATAAATTCGACTATAAATTTTAATTGGAAAGATAATATTATTTCATACATAATGGTTTTTTATTTTTAAATTTTAGACTTTAAATATTTTAATTTATTTATGACACAATGATGATTCAGTTATTATATTATTAATGAAATATTGACAGAATTGATGTTATAAATACCCAAATAAATGTAATTTGAGACTTTTTATGAATTCCAATAATTTTCTATGTTAATATGACATGTTAGTATTGATTTAATTAACTTTTTTTCGAACTAATCTTTTTGTTATGATTTTCAAAAAAATCAATTACCAAATAGTGTCAAAATTGACATTAAATAGTTTTTAAAACAAATATTATATTACTAATTGTTATTTTATTCTTAAAAATATATGGTTTGGATAAATGACTTATATAAGGTTATATATATTCATAATAAACATCTTGGTGTTCTTTTGTCTTGTTATAGTAATTTTATTAACCTTATAGTGTAAGAAAACAAGAAGACACAGTAAAAGTAAAATTATTTAACTTAAAGTTTGATCTAAATGATAAGGTTAAAATAGATACCTAAACAGGTCTAAATTATATTGCATGAGAGGATTTCGACACATCCCCACCTAATCTTCTAAATAAATAAATTTTGAGCTATTCAAAACCGAATATGACTTTATAATAAAATAATATTTTTAGTTTTTCCAAAGGTGCCCCTCTCCTCCCTTATAAAAGGGCACCTCTTCCCTCTCTTCCTCACACCACTTTGAGCATTCAATCTCAGCCATCCCTGGCCAAATTATCTTCTACACTTCCCTAGAAACATCCTAGAGGTCCTGGGCTTCTTCAAAGACCAATTTTAGTGCCCAAAATGGAGTTCTCAAAGAGGCGCTTCAAAGAGGAGGTAATGTCCGTTACCGATTCTTTCAACATTATTTCTTCTTCCACTTCTTCTTATTTAGTTGTTTTATTTTGAAGTAATAACATAAGTATCACTCATATAATTATATGTCATTATAAGTATGAAACAACCCTATTTCATCATCTATCCATCCTACGGAAAATGAAATCACCGCGCGTGCGTACGTACGGAATACCGTCTCCACGCCGTGGTGTAATCAATTTTCCGCCACCACCTTACATGGATGGGTATAATTTCATTAATAAATGACTATATATTGTTATTTTATAGTGATATTTATTTTATAATATTATACATACACTTCAATACAATTCCACGATCATGGGAAGGATATCATCGCTCGTGCGTACGTAATGACTACCGTCTCCACGAATGCGATGAGATTCATTTTCCATGACTAACCATTCAAGAATTATTATAAAGTATATATAATGAATAATAATGAAATATATGAAATAATGAAGCTACTGGATTTATGTATATATATATATATTTCATCTACTTAATTTTATTCAATTCAATAAGGAAACGAAGACAGCGTTCATGCGTACGTACGGACTACCGTCTCCATGAACGGTGTATTTCGTTCCATTTATCGATCTATTATATATATGTATATTCTGAATATATATTATATATAAATCATGTTTTAAATTCTGGATATAATTAATCATGATCTATCTAATCATATGAATAATTAAAAGTTAAAACACGAACGACAAATGAAACGATTTTACCCAAAACGCTACTTTAAAATGAATTTACCAAAGAACGGGTAATATAAAGTCATAAGTGAACCATATATGATATAATAACAATGAATATGATTCTTTAATAAGTCAATGACATTATTTAAATCATTATACAGGAGGTTTGGATACGTACGAAGCATATCGGACCTAATGTAAGGGATAATTTTTCAATTCTCATTTTTATCCGAGATTGCATATTCATAAGTAATTGCTGGGGTTATTGCTATCATCCATGTACATGTTTTATAAAAGTGTATTAATTTATGTTTAATGTCCTTTTTGAACATTTTGACTTTTACCCCATGGTATGGAGGGAATATTTCTTTTATTTACCCAATAATGTACTTTTTGACTTTTCAGGAAAACGTACGAGAATAATTTTTTTTAACTTATATGGCATGAAAGGATTTTTACGGTTTTATAAAGCCTTATTTTCATGAAGCTTCCTCCAAAATATTTCAGGAAAATTTTCAACAAAATATATTTCTTTTAAAATTGCATGACGTTTTGTGAAAAGAAATTGATTTTGTAGGAGAAATGATATTTTCCTCAGGAATTCATTTCAAGTGTTTTATCAAAACCATTTTCCATCTAAGATGACATTATTCTATATCTGTATGTTTAAAGTATAATGTATCTATGATTTACATGTTTTCTCTTTTCTTATTATGAAATTATTTCCATTTATTTTATATGGATTATGTGATGATGGGTCGATGTTTATAAAACCCATTTTATTCGTTGGGTTATTATGAATGATGTTTGTTAATTTTGTGGCACAAGTATGAATGATTTCAATATGAGATGGGTGGGACCTATATCTCCCTCCAAAGCATTGGGTAATGATTACATATCTAATGAGTAGACATGGCTGAAATGGTACGTTAATCAGGTTCAGTGATACAGGACTGGATCGAGGAGTGAACTCGATTCAGAAAGGGACTTTTTCCACTAAGATGGTCTTGGAAGTAATGCCTTGGCTACTATGGAAATTATAACAAGTGCTGAATGGTTTCCAAAATTACATGTTTTATTCCCATTATATTTTATCATGATTGATGTTCCATTATGATATATGCCACGATTTATGACTTTGCTCAAGGTTTTAATGTTTAGACTTCATGTTTATGTTTTTACTTTCAAATGTTTATGGATTGTTTTGTGTTCTCTATGATTGCACTTACTGAGCATTTGACCTCACCCTTTTGATGTTTTATTTTCCCCAGGAAATAAAGAAAGGTTTTAGGTAAACAAACAAAAAGGTTAAGATCATTATGGGAGATGTTGAAGATCTTTCAACACAATTAGATGTTTATATTCTGTGTTTCCAAAGACACTAAACTATTACGATCCTTGTGTGTCTATTTTTGTAATGTATTAAGTATTCAGTAAAAGTAATGTATTTTCCATGTACTTCATGCTTAGGGTCTCTACCAAAAATACCTATAAAAGTGGATCAAAAACTGAGAAAATGATCTCAAGTTAGCATGAAAACTTTGTAAAATGATATTTGAGTCATTTTGGATCAATAAGAACCAAAAAATGTCAATATGACATCATAATTTATCGTTATGATCTCAAGTCTCATTTGGAACTCACTTTTTTATTATAGGGGAAAAAACTAATAACTGTGTTTATATTTCCATTAAAAATTATGAAATATATGAAAATAGTGCATATTAATCTGACGTGTGGTGTGGTCATAATGACTGAACAAATAACTTTACTAGATTTAAAGGCCCTTAGAAAAATATATCTGAGGGTCATGGCATGTAAAATAACATCATAATGTTGTTAAATCAATCTAAAATATCATTCATTTATATTTTCACATGTACAAGTATCCTTCCCATCAATTTTACTTGTGATCTGTTTAAAAATGCCGAATTTTCATTTTTAATATTTTAAAGGTCAAAAAACATTCCTTAAACTATAAACACATAGTATAAGGCCCTAGATTGTAGATAAATAATAGAAAAATTAAATAACTTTAATTTTTTACATATTGCAACATACCACACATCAATCTGAATGATGGTTTTCCTAAACTGAATAAAACATCATTTTTAATGATTTAAAATTCCAAAAACACACGTCCTAGGGTCAAAAAATAAAAAGATATCTCAAATTTTCATGAAATCATAGGAAATAAATTTTTGATTAATTTTTGAGTTGTATGAATAGTCCCCATAGTAATAAAATACCCAATGTGGTCAGAATGACCAGAAAACATTTTTATTAGAAATTATATTCTTTAAATACATGTATCAAAATGTCAAGACCTAACAACGAAAATTGATTATAATCTCACCACACATCATATTGATATTCCATCTATTCTTACATGTCCAAAAATTTCACACAATCATTTTCCAACGATTTCATGATAATGTAATATATTTTTCTATGTTTTTACCCTTTATCATTTTCCTCAATTTATACGTAGTCATTCTAACTTATACTTTTAGTTATTTTTATTCATCTTTTTTCCTTCTAATAATATGATCATGTTTATGACATATGCTTCAACATTTGGTATCAAATTATATTTTTTTCCTCTACTATTTCTTAATCACCATAATCTACTTTGATATATTTTACAAATCTATATTCTAGAATCTAAAATTAGACCAGATTAATAACCTATTTTATGATTGGTTCATAATTCCTAATCTACTACAAATTTTTTCATCTTAACATTTCTTCTATTTTTTTGGATTAATTTTTTTTTTGAATTTATTTATTTTTCCATTATTTATAAATTTATTTCTGATTATTCATATGTTTTTATCCCACTTTTATTTCATAATTTCTTCTCTAATATATTAATGTACTTCCATTTCTATATTTTGGATTTGAAATTTGTATTTTTTTATTTTACATGTTTTACTTTAGCTTATTTTTTTACTTGAGTTTATGTTATTACTTATGTTTTTTCTTATATCATTTCTTTTTTACTATTATTTTTATTTATATGATTTTTTATTCCTCTCTGAGCATGAACCTCTTCTCATTGGTTCAAATTTAACTTCACGTTATACTCCCATTTAATTTTTTTCATCTCATTCTTCTAATTTTTTACTTTCACATTTCTATTTTCATTCATTTTCAATTATTATTTTTCCTTTTTACTAATATATTATTCTCCTTCTAATTCATAATTTTGGGTTTTGAATTCTAGTATTTTATTTCATATATTTCTTTTTTTTATTTTTTCTTATCAATTTTTCTATATTTTATTATATTTGATTCCTTTTTCCTTCTACTTTTTCAATTATTTATTATTTTTGTTTTCATTTTATGTCTTCTCAAAATTATATTTCCCCATATTTTTTTATTATTCATCTATCATTTATCTTCTTTCTTCTAGATTATCATCTAAATCTCATTCTCCCTTTCCCTTATAGAATTATTCTACATAATTTCTATATATTATCTTTGTTCATGTAATTCTTTTTTCATCCTTTTAATTAGGTATTCTGTTTTATTGTTATATCTGAAAAATACATTTTTTCATCTACTTCCATTCCTTTTTAGATATTCTCCATCAAAAATTTGGATTTTGGAATTCTCTTCACCTATTATTATATTTTTTTATATTGGATTTCTTTTTTTCATATGATTTTCCTTATTTTTTGGGTTTTTTCTTTTTCGTTCAAGTCATCTATATTTTTCATTTACTCCTACTTATAATTTTACTTTTTTCTTCTCTGTTCCATATTCTTGATTATCTTTTAGCTCTGGTTCTTCTTTTTGGATCTAGTATACTTCTACCACATTGATTTATCTTTTCCTTTTTCATAAACTTCTATTTTCATTATTTTTCATTATAAATTATTTTTATTGTTATATTAAACTAATAATTTTTTTTATTTTATTGAAAATATTATTTTTAGATTCTCCTTAAAAATTTTGGTATTTGGACTTCAGTTCACCTTTTATTTCAACTTTTGACACTACATTCATAGTTTTTTATTACTAATTACTTATTCTTCTATTATTAGATTTTGGTTTTTAAATCTAAATATGATTCAAGTACCCCAGTTCCATCAAACAAAAATCCTTCTTCTATTGTTTTGTTTTTATGTAAAATTACTCTTCTTCTTTTGATCATGGATTATTAATTATACATTTATGACCACTTATTTTTTTTCTTTTGTATTTTACCATATAATTTTGTTTTTATATTAGTTTTTTTATTTTATTTTCACTCTCTCAACTACATTTGAGTACCTCATTATTTTTTTATATTATAGATTTTGTTTTATTTGATACAAACACTTTTCCGCAAAATTAACTTTCAAAAATCATTTTAATATTTGAAATATTATCTTCATCTTTAGATGGTTCATTGAATTTTGATTTATGTTATATATGTTTTTTTCATGACATTCATAAATATTTTCTAATGTTATTGTTTTTTATTCTACCTTTACTTTTGATTAATCTTGGGGATTTCATTTTTTCTTCAGCATATGTATATAAATTATATTTTTTGTTTCGAAAACATAATTATATACTTTATTTTTTATGATATGACCCTTATATTTTCCTCGTCCACTTCATTTGTAACTAACTCTATCTCTTTTTCCAATTACATTTTTATGTCTTCTATTTTCTATAGTTATTAATTTTCATTTTATTTTTTCTTATGATTTTTTTCTTATTTTCATTAGTGTCCTTATATAAAAATGATTTCACTAAGATAGGGGTGGTTTTAAATGATTGGGTTTTTATTTAAATAACTTTTATTTAAAGTAGTAAAAATATTTTATTTCAGTAATTATCATTTTAATGATAATTTATTTTAAAATTTAATTAAAAAAATATAGAAAATGCGGTGTCATGTATGAAAATAACTAGTCTAGAATTTATCGATATGATTGAAAGCATCATATGGAATTCATATACTTATAAAAGTGAAAATTCATATAAATATGGTCATAAATAAGAAAATTAGTTTGGATTGAAATAAAATCATCACATAATGATCCTTAAATCATTTGTTATTTCTCGTCATCAACCACAAAACAATACGATTATCCATATCGCTCAGTAATATCCAAATTATCATTTCATCATGTTATTATTAAGAAAATGACATATCACCCATCAAGGGATCAAACTAAGAAGAAAACTTCATAATGTTATGGAATAATTGTACAATGATCCTTGAGCCATTTTTATATCTGTAGAAATTATTCATAAATTAATCTAATTCCTATATTCCTTAGTATGATGGTAACTATGATTTAATACTATTAATTAATATTAATAAAAGAAAAATAACCTATGTAGTTGTCAAACCCGTGAAACCAGCTTAGATTGGCACAAAAACATAGGAAAATGTCATTTGATTCATTTATGATATACAAAAACCTACCAGACAACAATAGGACTCATGAATTACATGGTATGATAAAAAGTGTCCTTTGGCCTTCACACTATTTTTAAAAATACAAGTCACCTAAACAGGGCCAAAACTGACCTAACAAGTTAATCTTTCCATGAAAACATATGAAAAACATAACAATTATTTGATATTTTTAAAAATCATTTACACATTAATACTATGAATGGATTTCTCGGTATGATACAAATTTTCTTTTCTACATAATGATTTTATTAAAATGAAATATTTCCCATCAAGGGGTCAAAACTGAGAATATGCCCTTAGATTGAGATGGAAACTAAGGAGAATGATCCCCAAGAATTTTATGATCCATAATAATCATCTACAAATCAATCCAATTATTTCCTAAAAATATGAGATGATATTTTTTGTTTAGATAATTTTTCATTTTCTACTATTTATATGAACTTCTTTGACTTATATTTTTACTTTATTTCATCATCTTATGAATGTTCCTAATATTATTAGTTTTATAGATTATTTTTCTAATTTTGGATTCAAATTTATATTTTCTTTTTCATTTACAATTAATTATATCGTATCATCAGCAATTACTTTTTATACAAATATAGTTTCTAGATTATATTTCAACATCAAAATCACATACTAGTTATAGCCTCTTTCCCTACTCATAATCATATACTACATTTAGATTCGTATTTTTTCTTATTTGGGTTGTATTATATTATTTGTTATATCTTATTTCATTATTTTTGCATTTATTTCATATTCTTATTTTGTTTTTTATTCCACATATTTTTTCCAACTATTACCTCTCTTACTCATGCTTATACTTTCATTTTGAAAATTAAACATTGATCTTATTCTTTTTTTATTTATATTAATTATTGTTATGTTAATATTTTAGTTTATGGTATTATTTTTGTTTTTTGATTCTTACAGTTCATATTCCAACTACTTGATTTTAAATTTCATATGAATTCTTCTCCTCAATTATTACTATTATCATTTGTCTTACTTTTAAAAATAGTTATACTTATATGTAATGTTTTTTCATCTAATGATTCTAGATTCTCCCTTAGATTTTTTTCATTCATTTTCACTTATTATTTTTATTTTAAATTCTTCCTTTATCGTTAACTTTTCATTTTTTAATTTTTACTTATAGAATTTTCTTTTCATCTAGTTTTGTGTTATTGTTTCCTCAAATTCTTCATCTACTTTTTCATTTATTTTTATATTGGATTCATTTTTTGTTTAATATTCTTATTTTAAAATAGTTTTTCTTATTATTTTAATTTGGTGTCTTATATATTTATCATTTACTCTTCCTTTTAATTTTTCCTTTTTCCTTCCATCTTCTCTCTTTAAGATTAACTTCTATCATCAGTTCTTCTTATTGACCCTGACATTCATCTACCCAATGTTTTCAAATTTTCATTTTTCATATACTTATGTTTTCTTACTTTTTTCATATGTCCTTGTTTTTAATTATTATCTCCAACTAATGAAATTTTCATTTTACTTTTACTCACCTTTTTAACATTTCTTTTTGGTTTTTTGGGTTTTTTATTCTACATCACCTTATATTTCCACATTTGTAACTTCATTAAAAATTAGTTTGTAATTATTCCTTCTATATTGGCTTCTAGATTATGGTTTTTCATTTTCAATACCTCTTATAGTTATCATTTTTTATTTATATCAAATCCATATTCTACTATTTTTTTGTTTCTCCTTCAAATTCATCTTATCCTTTTGATTTTTTTTATGACTTATACATTTATCCCTCCTTGTTTTTCTTTTATATTCTACCAATTTTTATAAATTGTTTTTATTTTTTATTCTTTTTTAAATATATCTACTCTCTTCTAGAACCTCTTTATTTTTTATAAATTTTGGATTATGAATCATCTTACACTTTCACTTTTCCCCCATATTCGCATTCAATGATATTTTTTAAATTTCATATTTTATTTTCTTCTCTTTATAGAGATTTGACTTTTGATTTATGATAAATCAATTTTGAGTTTAACATTTACATTAAATTTTTCTGGTGTTTTTTTCTTCTAACTATACAATTAAATATTCTTGTGTCATTTATTTTTTTGGTATGATCTAGATTCATATTTTTCTAATGTTTCTATGTATACTTTGGAATCATTTCTCAGTTACCCTTCCTTCAAACATTTCAAACTACTTATTCTCTTAATTATACTCTAGACTTGGAAACAAAATTTTCATCTAGTTATTACTAATATTCTTTATATCTATATGATTTTTCATATTTTGCTTCCATGTATTATATATGTATTATAATTATTTACTTCTAAATCTTATCATTTTCACATCTATTATATTTTCCACTATCTCTATATCTATATCTATTTCAATTTTTATGCATCAATCTGATTCTTGGATTACTTAGTTGATCCAAAGTATCTTTTTCCCATGAAATTTTTTTATTGAAATGAAATATTAAACATCATGGGGTAAAAAAAATTAAGAAACTTCACATAGACATGGGAACTTTGGAAAATGATTCATAAGACATTTTTATTTATAGGAATATTACACATATCAATTAGATTCTCAGATTTTTTATTATGATGCAAACTATTATTTTATTTTAGTAATGTTTATTAAAAAATGATACATCATTCATATAGAGGTCAAACCCATGAAAATAAACTCACATTGACAGGAAAATATAAGAAAACAATATTCAATTCATTTCTAAATTGTATGAACCAAAAAAAAGTTTATCCAACACCTTAATTTCTTGGTTTGATCAAATATTATATTTGGGATTCAATTTCATTGTGAAACCCAAGATAACATGTTCAAATTTCCCCAAAAACTTCAAATAATGATTCTCACTTTATTTTTGATATATGGTAATCAAAAACTCTTAAATATTATGAAAGTGTTACTTAGTATGATATAAAGAGTCTTTTATCCATAATATTTTTATTGAAATGAAAAATCATTCATTAAGAAGTCCAAAATAGGAATGATACATTCAAATGACATAGAAATACATTAAAAACTAACCATCAGTCATTTTTATTATGTAGGAATCAGTCATGCATCCACATTATGAATTGATTGCTCGATATAATGGGAACTATGATTTCATATTGTTAACACATATTAATAAAGTCATAATCACCTGTATAAGGAAGGAAACTAAAAAAATGAATCCCAATATTCATGAAAACCTAGAACTATTATCTTCATGTCATTTATAATCTATATTAATTAACTATGTGTCCATATGAAACCTAAATTTAGTGGTATTACCTAGAAAATTAGTTAATATTTCCATGGAAAAGGTGGTGAAACTTGTGATCCAGTTCATAGGAATGTAAAATCCGATTATCATATAATCTTAATCCTTATTTCCTCATGCAAATTATTAGTTCCTTATAGGATCTTAGAGTTTTAAATGATGAACTATTGAAATCATGTATTCACCAGGGTATCCTAAGTAGCTCTGAAAGGTGATATTAAGTTAGTTTTTATTTTGTTTTTAAATCGGGCTGTTAAAATAGTAAAAACATTTATCATCCCCTTACTTTTTATTCCAATAGCTACTCATGCTTATCTGATATTAATAAATCACTAGGAAAAATATTGTTTCTCCTACTGAGGATAACAACTCCTTTTATTTAAAAAGTAATTGGTCATCTAAATGGTATAATTTTTTTTGTGTCATTACCTCTTGAACCCAAAGCTTCGCTAAGTTTAATCAAATTAGAGGAAGATGATAGGTCTTCCCCCAACATTATCCCCCCTGTCATAACTTGTGAACATTAGTTTTTTTTCATTCTATGTATTTCTTAGTTTTATATATTTTTCTTTGTTTTTTTTAGTTTATTTTTTAAAATTATTTTCCTATTTTTTATTTTTTTTATTTTTATAGATTTTTCAACTTGAGTTGTTTTTTTAAATGGTTATTTCTTGTTTATATTTTGGTTTTTTCATTTATATTTAGACATTATTTTTTATATTTTGGTTTTATATATCCATTTTTGGGTATTTTGTGCCTTTTTTAATTTTTAATTTTGGAAAAGTATTTATTTATGTAATAATATTAGTATGTTTTATAGTTTTCACATTATAATTATATCTATAAAATATATGTTCTGATAAAAAGTTGAATATTATGATCCAAATCTGATCCAAGGAGCTACAATCCCCCTTACTATAATCTTAAATAAAATTTTAGATTCTGACAAACCTACCAATGAAAACATAGTAGAAAATTACTCAAATTATTTATGATCTATAAGAACCAAATGTCAATTTATTTGGTACTAAGATTACTCGATATGAGACAATTTATTATTTTACATTCATATTTTTACTAAAATTAAATATCACATGTCTTATGGTCAAAACCTAGAAGATGAGGACGTTTAATGATTTTGTTTTTGAATAAAATCACTAAAAATTATATTTTAATTATTCTGAGCTAACTAAACATTAGATCGATGGTACTTATATTATAATAAGTCAAAAATGATTTGAAAATCCTTTCTTAATGATCACAAGATATATCAAGTCCCATTTGTAAGTTATATCCTTTTGACGCATGATTGTTTATTTTTGAATCTGAAAAACACTTATGGTCATTCTCAGAAAACCACTTGTCTGATTCATGTTCAATAATTCCTATATATCAAACATTAAACAGAGGTATTTTCTATGAGATTTCATTGTAATATATGTTTGTTTTAGGTATTTTACCCTTTGACACGAATTTTAAATATTATTAAATGTATTAAAACTTCATTTTCTATCATTAGAATGAAATCATAAGTCATATTGACATTTAATCTCTTAATACATGTTAAATATTAATCAATAATTAATTTACAATGATTTCATGATAAATATTTATCATTAGAGATTTTTTGACACTTTGATGCTAAACAAATTAAAACAAAATTTTGGTCATTTTGAAAAACAAAATCAATTTAGACTGATGTGATATCTATTATTATATATCACAAATTAATCATAGGTCATTTTAATATGATTTCACAACAACTTGATATACTTTGATTGAATTAATATATTTGACTCACATTTTTAATGACTTTTATGAGTAAATAAAAATTATTTTTTCATTCATCCCAACAACACTATAAGACTGATTCAAATGTTGTCAATAAATCTATGTCACAAATAAATTAATGATCATTTTCCTTAGATTTTATGACAATATGGGGGTATATGCGTTGTATTTCTGACTACACTATATGAAAATTTTATTTTCGTTTTATCATTAAATTCCAAAAAATAATTAAATATAATTGTCTAATTATTTTATGAAAATTAAAGGTTTTTTTGTATATTTTTACCCATTGATTCTTGTTTTAATTTTTTTAAAATATAATAAAACACCCTTTTTTATCATTCCCAACTCAGCATAAGTATGATTATTGTGTGGCGTATTCTTACTTTTAATAAATTATTAAATGGATTATTTCATGTGATTTTAGTACAATCAAAGGTCATTATCATGTATTAATAATTTAATGCGTTTTTTAGATATTAAATTCAATTAGAACTCTGTTTTGGTCATTCTGAGTTATCCAAAAGTTGAATTGATGTGTAGTCTATTCATACTGATTTGAAATTAAACTGTGAGTCAGACTGACCAACTTCTACATATCTAAAATTAGACGGTGGTAAATTTTCTATGGTTTCATGAAAATATAGTGTAATTAGATAGGTTATTTCCCTTATACATGTGTTTTTAAATATTTCTAAATATAATAATAAAAATTTAATTCTGACAAAACTGGATTTCAGTTAAGTCTATTCATACATTACATCAATTAATCGATGATCTTTGTCATATGATTTTATAAAAATCATAGTTCATTTACTTAGTTTGACATTTTGAATCAATGAAAATGGACTTCTGATCAATATGAGGAATCCAAAAGTTATATACGGTCTATTTATATGTCACAAATTAGATGGTGGTAATTGTTTGATTATTTCATGACGATATAATTTTTTTGTAAGGTTTTGATTGTATAACCTATTTTTAATAATTTTTTATGAAAAAATTATTATTCGTCATTCTGAAAACATTGCACATCTAAATGGAATATTGTCTATTCTTATATGTCCTAAATAATGTGGTTATTATTGTACAGTGATTTAAGGAAAATTTGATGTTGTTTATTGGTTTTTGGATAATTGAAACATATTTTTAAAGAATTTTAAAATCATTAAAAATAAACATTACATTCCTCTAAGATCACCATTTAATGGATTGCATAGACATTTTTTATTCTATGAATATTAAAATCCATATTTAATTTTAGACACTTTCATGAATGTTTCATGAAATTTAAATATAAAAGTTAATATTTTTTCATTCTATGTATAACACATGTTTAATTAATGTGTTCTATATTCCCATATAAAAAAATTTAATAGAGGTTGTTTTTTTTTGAGATTTCATGACAATAAAACGTTTTTTCTATTTTTTTGACCCTTTGATAAATGTTTTTATAGATTCAAATATGCTAAAATTAATTTTTTTAAATCATTTCAACCATGATGGTTATTTAATTGATATGTGATCTATTTATACATGTCAAAAATTGACCAATGATGATTATCCTTTAATTTCATTCAAATCTAGATTCATTTTCTAGTTTTTAACCTTTAATGTTAAATTAGTAATTTTTTTTGGTTATTCTGAGAAAACCTCACATTAGACTAATAAAATATCTATTCTTGTATGACATAAATTAATCATGTTACATTTTCTTATGATTTCACAAATAATTGAGGCAATTTTTGAATTTTTATCAATTGATGCATATTTTTAAAGACTTATAAATTAAATAAAATTGATTTTCATGTACTTTAAACCACACATCATGACAGATTATCATGTGGTATATTCACATAACCCATTTCTAACAATTTTTTACTACAAAAAATAATTTTTCCAATCTTTTTGACAAGATTGTACATTGAAATTATTTGTTCTTTAATCTTAAATGTCATAAGATAAATGGTGGATATTTTTCTATGATTACACTCTAATGCAATGTCATTTTCTAGGTCATTTCTTCTTATAGTATGTTTTTAAATACTTCAGAATCGTTGAGAATTCAGTTTTAGTTATTCTGATCTCACCGCATGTCATATTGATGGTTTATCTACTCATATTTTTTATACATTATTAATCAATTAGTGTTCACTGATATTGTGAAAATCAAAGATTTTTTTCATAGTTTTTACCCATAATAATTTTTTTGTATTTTAAGATACTCCTTATGAAATATAATTTTATTTATTTTTCATTAGCTTGTGAATTATACTAATATAGTCTTTTTTATGGATTATATTTTAGGTTTTGGATTCAAATTATATATTTTCTTCCAACTATATAATTAATTCTTCCCAAGAATTGAAATTCTCATAATTTATGACTCCTGAATATAGCTTGTACTTCTACTTTAGATTCATCTAATACTTATGAATTGTATCCTAATTCAAATTCAATAATAACTATTGGTTTCAAAAAGGTTTTTTTAGTTTTATTTTTTTAATTTTTTTCATTTATGTCAATTTCATATGAATTATTCTCTTGGATTGTTCTAATTCCTATTTGTTCTTCCTTCACTTTTAATTATTATGATTTTTAATATGATTTTAAATGTATTTTTTCTAGCTTCTGCATTTACATTTTTCTTCTTCATTCATTTTAACTTTTTTTATCATTTGACTTCTTTATTCTTCTCATGATTTTGAATTTTTTGTTTTTTACAAAGAGAATTTGATTTTAGTTCATGTTTTACATTATTTTTTCATAAAAATAATTATCAATTTTTTAATTTTCATATTGTATTCCATTTTTGTTTCATTTACTTTTCCATCTAGATTTTGTTTTTTTATTTCCTTTTCAGACTTATAAATTTTTCATTTTATCATACTTCGTATTCTTAATTTGACTTTTATATTCCCTATTCATGATTTTCTTCTAAATCTAGTTACTTTTTTCCTATAGATTTATTATAACTAATTTCTTCATATTTTCTTACTTCTTGTGCATTTATATTAATCTATTTTCATTTGTTATTGATTTCTTACTTTTTTATCCAACTAATGATTTTTTATATTATTTATTTCAATTTTTTTAATTTTGTTTCATTAATTTTAAATCTCTAATATTTTTTCTAGAACCTCCTTCCCATTTATATATTTTTTATTTTGAATCATCTTCAACTTCGAAAATTTCCCCCACATTCACATTAAATCATCATTTTAAAATTTCAAATTTTAGATTCATCTTGGGTCGGTAATTTGAACTTATATTTATCATATATATGTTTATTGTTTCACTTCTACTACAAGTTTTTCTATATGTATTATTGTTATTCTAACTATAATTTTGATATTTTTTAGGGCTTTTATATTTTTTTGGGTTTTTTTATTCATATATTCAAAATGATTTTGTTTTTTCCTCAACATACACTTGTTATTACAAACTATTCTTACTATTTCAAATCCTTCTCGTACTCTAGATTTGAAAATTATATTTTCATCTAGTTCAACTTATACTTCTATATATGTATATAATTATTCAATTTGATTTATACTATTTAATATTTCTTCAATTTATTTCCATCTAACTCTTCTTACTTTCCTCAATAAATTCATTTTCTACCAAATCTATCACTATGTATATATAAATTTTGATTCATGGGGTTTTCTATCTCTTTTATTATATTTCATTTTATTTTTTCCGTCTATAATTACTTATTGTTATCAATATTGTCCTGATATATAAATTTTTTCTTAGAGTGAATGGTAGTTTTATTTATTGAGGTTTTTTATTAAAATCATGGTTATTTAAATTAATAAAATTATTTTATTTTAATAATTTACATTATAATTAACAATGGATTTTGAATGAAAAATGAAAATATATTACAAATGAGATACCATATATGAAAATAAATTCTATTATATATAGATTAAATAAATATTATTTTTATGCAATGATATTTATAAATTTTTAGATCCTAACCCTTATTATATATTTTCATAGGGATTTTGTTCTTAGAGCTTTGTAGCGAGCACAGATGAATCATATAAAATATTATTACTAAACCTCTTGATGTTAGGTTTCTAAGCAGTCTTAATATTTGATATGAGATGATTAATTAATATTAAATTATGTATTAAATTTTATTTTATTTTAATTTATCTTAATTAATCTTAAGTTTAATAATATTAATGGAGGTAGGATTACTAATGCTTTGCATTTCTCCACTTTATTATGGTGACACGATTTATTCGTTGTAATATTGATAATTATGGGAAAACCATAACCAGTATTTGAGGGTAGTGACTATTAATTTCCCATAATTTATTATATAGATCCTTGTTTAAATAAATCTAAAAAAACAATATCTTTTATTTAAGTTAACATGATGTTTGTTTTTAACATCACTTGTCTATATCATATTGGTCAGTTGGTGGGGGTTTTGGACGTGTTCTTAGTGAACTCTAGTTTGAGTGATGGGGTAAATTCGTTGTTACTTAGTTAGTGGGGGTTTCAGATGCATTCCTAGTGAACTCAATTTGATGTTTTGGGGAAAATAATTTTTCATATATTATGGGGTTAGTTGGTGTGGATGTTGGGCCATGACGGACCCACATAGATGAATCCACATAAAATGATATGTATTGGATGGGATGCATGAAGATGTTTTCATAACTACCAAGTCTGATGAATCATTGGGGTATATGTGAAATATGTTGAGCCTCACTATGAAATTAAAATAAAGTATAGAAAAAAATTACAATATTATGATATTTATGGGAAGATTAATATACGGGGAACAATTGTTTCCACATATTAGAAATGAGATATGTGAGTTGTTTTAGTGGGGAGCGGGGAGAGTGTGAGTGGGGTATGAATTTTCTTGTGAGATTCGACAACATGCCTTAGTAAGAAGATTCATCGGGGATTTATTGAGACTTCTTCATTCTTATTCATTGAGTTCTCCATTATAATTTTGGAACTCACACTACAATATACACAATGAATACTATCATATTAGAATGTGTGTGTTCAGCACCTTATCATCTTCTCATACCTTCCTCTTGTGCATGTAACACCAGTGGTCAGTCTATGACGAAACACACCACTCTCTTTGTATCAGAACACCTATTTATGGATGAATTCGTGTATTTAAATGGAATTTTTTATTGTTGCATAATAATTTGACAGTAGGGAATTCATATTATTATCTTTAATGGGAAATGCACAACTAGTTTATCCCTGACACATACAAATAATCTTTCTCACCACACTGGTCTATGTGCCTACATTATGTCAACATCACTACGAAAAACATGTTTCACATATTACAACTTCACTAAAAACACCTCCATTAAAATTTTACCTCAATAGTTATCTTAAATTTATAATTTTCATCCAAGAATACTCCTAGAAGATCAATCATCCACCAGCCACATACTTGAGTTATTTTTATGGAGGTGCGCTCTGTTTGAAGGTTCAATATGTTGTTATTCCTCTACAGTTTTTCTATCCAATGTTTCCGAACACTTTTTTTACATCCACTCCCACCAAATTAGGATATAATTTTGTTCCATGGAGGATACTCACCCAGCTAAACTAGGTAACCTATAGAAACATATCATCCAAAACAAAAGAATATTTAATGAGTTGGTTTCTAAACTACATCACACAAGTCAAGATTGATTGAACTGGGAGAAGGATTTTACTGATTATGTTCAAATATTCCTATTTTCATTTATCTATTTTTTAAATAAACAACTTCATGATGACCCTAAATTGTTAGAGATAACAAAAACCATGAGACTTCAGTAATGTGAACTGACCAACTTGTTACCCTCGGGGTGTGTTGTTTGTGATACCCTTGTCCTCGCATCAAATGATGAATTCTATGTCCCATGGGGAGAGATCCCTTTTTTTACTAGCACTGATTTCTAAGGATGTATTATCTTTTTCAAGCTATAGTTTCATAATCATCAAACACTTAATCCTTTGAAACTATCCCTCTGTCATGTTAGCATGGAAGGCACCACTATCTATTGATTACCATTTTGGGGAGAGGTCCTTCAAAAACTCACCTAAATATTTTTTATAGAGGATTTTATGAATCAAATAAATGTTATAAATAATGAAAATACATATGAAGAACTAGTATCCTTCATTCCAACAGATTTTGTTTATACTATATTAAATAATTTTAGTATTTATTATACATGGTTCCTCATATTCTTAAGAATCAATATGTGGGTTACTTTTTATATGAATTTCGGGAATACAATCATATTTGGATGAAATTTTAAAAAAAATATTTTAACATATGAAATGTATTCCACTCACATCGATGATATCATTTTCATGAGAGAAACATATAATTAGTTATGTTATAGTGACCTACAAAATTTTAACATGGTCCATGAAGTTAATCGATGATATCAACCTGACCATCCTAAGACACACTATCTAACTAGGACCATGCCACCACCCATTATATGGATGGAGTCTTTTGAAAATAGAGATCAATGATAGATTTCCAGTCACACAACCTCGAGTAGGAGAGGCCCTCAACACTTCATGACATAGGATTAGGAGGGTAGATGATGTAAGGGTTTTTATTTTCGATGAAGGCTTTCCTTTAGACCCATGCATAAGTGTACCACTCCAAAGTCAAGGGTCTAGTTACTAGGAGAGGGGTATAATGGTTATATGTATAGTATTATGGAATTTACCCTGAAATATGATAAACACATAGAGTAAATAACACCCTTCATTAAATCTTGTGTACAATAATGGATTTATATTTTAGTGAGTGTTAAAAACCATGTTAAGGAAAGGGAATAATCGTGGTAAAACTATCTATATAGGGAAATTATTTTAAGATTGGACCAGATGGGTCCACATGTTAGACAAAATAGGGGTGTGGTTTTTTTTTGGGAGTTGTGAGAGTTTAAGAGTTATGTAGTAATTTTGTTATGAGAATACGACACTTGTATTATGCGGTATATTTCTAAATAATTTCCTGAGGTCTGTTTATTCTTCTTGTTCTCTCTCTCCACTATAATCTCATTTCACATATAGAAATACATATAAAGAATCATATTCATGGTATACTTGGGGAATCTAGGAACTTATCATTATATTTTATATGTCATAGAATGTATAGGAAACTTACTTCCTAAACCTATAATAGATAGTACCGATGCTAAATATTATAGATATTAAAAGTTATTATGCATACTTTTTTGGATATAGTGCACAATCAATAATTTTTAGTTAAGTTTAACGCTTATGTTGATTTTTTTATAACTCATGTTTTATATTTATAACATTAAAATGGAATATTATGAATTCATAATGATATTTTTTTTACATAATAAACTATTTGAAAAAGACGTTCATAACCTTATATGATTCAAAATACAGTAATCAATCTCTGAAAAGATTGAAAACCTAGGAAAACAATATTCAAGTCATTTTTTATATGTACATAACAACAACATGTCATTCTAAAAGCCAAATTTCCCAATATTATCAAAAGTTTCATTTATATTTTTCATACTTATTAATGGGAAAATTAAAATAAAAGAGTTCAAAACTATGAAAATTTGTTTGGAATGCAATGAAAAATAAGAGAATGGTCTTAAAATAAATTTGGATCTTTTTGAATCAACTAAAAGTCAACACGACTACTATATTTATCAATATTATCCATAGTATAATTTCACGTTTATATTTTAATGAAAATTACATATTACAAATGAATGGGGAAAAACTAAGTTAACAGCTTCATATTGACGAAGAAGCTTAGGAAAATTATCCCCAAGTCATTTTTGATCTATAGGAATAACCCAAACATTAATTTCATAAATGGATTAATTGGTATGATATAAGTTATGATTTCATACTATTAACTCTTATTAATAAAAGTATAATAACAAGTGTATATGATAAAACCATGGAAATAAGCGAGGATTGGCATGAAAACATATGCAAAACATCAACAATTCATTTATAATATGGATGAACCAACCACAAGTCCATCCAACTCAAGAATTTATTGATATGATTGAATGTTTTGTTTCACCTTCACTTTTTTATTAAATTTAAAATTCCCCTAAAATGGGTCAAAATTTAGATAACATGTTCATATATCAATGAAAAAATCATATAAATATTTTCAGTGATTTGAGATTTATAGGAATCAACTGTGTATCAATCTGAATCCATGATTGATCAGTAAGATCGAATGCATCCTTTTTTCTTTTTGTTTTTATTAAAATGAAATATTAACTACCAAAGGGTCAAAATCATGTAGATGACTTCACATTGACAATGAAACCTAGAAGAATTATCCCTAACACATTTTTTTATCTATATGAATTATCCACAATTCAATCTAATTATTTTTTGTAAATTTGATATCATATTCTAGGTCTTTACCCTTTTTCATTTTCATATATTTCAATGTATCACTTATGAACTCAATTTTTAATTAATTTTCTTCAAGATATTGCTTCTCTAAATATGCTATGGTTTATAGATTATTATTATTCTATTGGATCCATCTTCTATATTTTCTAATGTGTCTAACATTAATGCATCCTCAACATTAAATTTTACTTTTTTTATGAGAATAGTTTCTAGAAAAAACATCTAAGATAGAATCAATAAATTCTTCTAGGTTCTTACCTAATTCATATTGAACAACTAATTTTGGATTTTTATCTTATCATTATTGGATTTAGGGTATTTTTTTCCTTTATTTTTTATTTCTTTTTTCATTTATGTATTCATTTATTTGAAATTCATCTCATTTTTTTAATTAATTTATTTTATTTTAATCATTTTTTCTATAACAGATGCATATACTTCCAATTCTAGATCCTAACTTCAACCTTGTATATATATTTTTTATTATAATTCTTTTGACAAGTATTATGTTATTAATAAAGATTATATTTTTCACGACCCGTCATCGGGGCCCGTGCCGTGACTACCCCAATCCCGCCTTCCATAGGCCAGGGGTTGGCGATTAGCACCTAAGGTGTAAATCCCAATAAAAGGGAAGGAAATGCCTTTATAAATCTTAAACACACACAACCAGAGTACAAGGGGAACAAAACACTAAGTAAAGCTGAATACAAAAGTAGTGCTGAAAATAAAAGGGCCGGAAATACAGGCCCAACTGTAAAGTAAAAAGGATGGGCAAAAGGGTACACCTAAAAGACAAATAGCTGGAAGGTGACTGGTAGCTCCTGGATTGTACACCACATATCCAACCTGAAGGGTAGGTACAGAAAGCCTCCTCAGTGCTCCACGCCTATCCGTCTCCTCTGGGTAACGTCTCGTCGTGAGGTCCACCTCCGGGTACCGTCCAGTCCTGGCTTGCTCTCGGCCTCTGTCAGTGCGGTCCGTCGTTTGCATCCAACACAACGAGGTGCAGGTATAGCCCGTGCACGGATGAGTATAACGATACTCAGTAGGGGCCCTGAGACCCTCAAGGTCTCACTAAATCCAACAAGGATAAACCACAATAAAAGATCTCAATAGATAACCTTTAATTAGGTATATGCCCATACATATTCCTAAGTTATCAAATAACCCATCTCAATAATGAGGAATATACAAAGGTCATTGACTCAACTCAAACAAGGATTTTTATTCATGATGTCGAAACCACAGCTACTGGATAACTCCTCCTCTGTCGATTACAGTGGGTCTGCTGCTACAAATAAGCACTTCCCACTAACCTTATACTGCTGAAGTACTCCACCTGTCAAGTACTGTGGGCCTACTACTACAACCAAGCACTTCCCACCATGGGTCTGTCACTATAACCAAGCGCACCCCCTCATAGCCTACAGAGTTACTCCTTTTCTCAAGTATCGTGGGTCTGCCGCTACAACCAAGTGCTCCTCTACTGTGGGTCTACTGGTACAACCAAGTTCACCCCACTGGGCCATCCAAATCACTCCGAGTCGATCGATCAGTTGTCATCAAGTCTCAGCCAGCTACCAGGTCTCTGCATTTCGTATGCTCGTCTTTGGGAGGGTCTGCTCCACGAGCTAAAGGTCGATACTTCCAAGTGTCACGTAATCTCACGTGGAAGTTTCTCAAGGGACCACCTCATCATAGGGGTCTCAAAGCAACAGATGGGGAATCAATCGGACGCATGGTCTGTGAGTTATTAGCATTTCCATTCCAGGGGCCTAGTTGGATTTCAGGTACAATCCAATCCAGCCATTCTTAAACCACATCTTAATCCTATGTAGAGTATTCCAAAAGGTCCTTCTCATCAAGAGGAATCCAACGTAGTTGACGACACATCAATCAGACATCTGGTCCATATTTTATAAGTGTTTCCGCTCCAAGGGCCCTGTTGGTTTCGGTTTTGAACCAACCCAACCGTTTTTTCAAAGTCATCCAAAACGTACATAGAGTATTTTAAATGGACCGCCTAATCGCAAGGGTCCCAGTGCCGCATACGGCGCGTCAATCAGACGTGCAGTCTTCATGTTATTCACGTTTAAGTGAAAACGGGCCCGACCCATTAAGCCCAGTGGGCTGGCGGGTCGTGTCAACCCAGAGTTGGCGAGTCCGACCCGGCAGGGGGGTTGGACCGGCCCAATGAAACGTGCGGCACGGCCCAAAGGGGCGCAACCCAGCCTAAGGGGGAGCGGTCCGGCCCGGCTGGGAGTGGCTCGGTCGTGGCTCGGCCGGCCGGCCGAGCGTTCTGAGGCGGGGGGAGCGGCCCCCCGCCTGCCCGATCCGGCAGCGCCAAGTGGCGATGCCCTCCCTAACCGTCCAACTGAAGCCGACCGCCCTTCTTGGCACAAGCGGCCCGCATGGGCGGGACTCGGTTCATCCGGTGCTGCGCCCTTCGGGCGTCGCATCTCTTCTCCGCCTAGCCGGCCGACGGGCCGGCCGGTTCTTCCGCCAAAGCGGCCCATGGAATGTAGGTCGTGGTCTTCCACAGCACGGTCCCGTGGGGCACCACGGTTCCTCCCTTCAGCTCAGCCAACATTAGCCGGACAGTTCTTCATCGGTCGAGCGGCCCGCGGTTGCGGGCCGGGGTTCCTTCGCATGCGGTCGGCGCATGACCACCGCTTCTCCCATCATCGTCTCTTCCAACACGCCTCAATCATAAACAAGGAGACTACGAAGGGTCATCGGGCCGTGTGTGTTCAGCCCGTGCCCTCCAAGTTAAGCAGTAGCAGTTGACCAAGGATAAAAAAGGTTTCACGAAGAACGATGAACAATTTTATTCAAATAAAATTGAAGCAATCCACCCTACCTCATGTTTGAGGTTCGTTTGTCGACCTGTCATAGAAAATGACCACTGTGGTAGTCAGTGTCGCGGAATAAGGCATCGCGGTAGAACGGTGTCATCCCGTAAACGTTGGAGGAATTCGTTGACGTAGGCGACGCTTTGCACGAGTGGTGTCTTCTCTCTTGACGTGGAGGAAGATTAAATTAAGAGAAGTTGCTTCACGTCCTTCGAGTTGTGGAGCGTTTTTTGTGTTCTTCGTCGGAGTTGTTCTTCGTCGAAAGAATATTGGTGTATTCTCCCAAGAATTTTTAAATAATAGAAAAGCCTCAAAATAAACAATAGGCTCTCTATAATTATATTGGTGTCATGCAATTCAAAATATTTCAAAAGGATTCCCAACACAACATATAATTATTTAATTGAGTAGCTCAACCCATTAATTAGAAGAGTTGGCATAGGTGGGTGGTGGAGAGGCTCCACCGTATTAAATGGGGAAATTTCAAAATTAAAGAGAGAGAGAGAGAGAGGGAGAGGAAGAGGTCACATTTATGGAGGGAGAGATGTCAAAATTAATTGAAGGGAGATTAAGGCAGAGTTGAGGAAGGTGAAGAGTTAGGGCCTCGTGTGGGCCCCACCACACTAAATATTATAATGGGAGGTTAGGTGGGTGTGGGACCCACCTATAACTCCCCCTCATAGGATATAACTAACACATACAAAATACAACTGAGTTCATCAATTTTATTTAATCAATTCCAAATCACCCAAAAAAACTCTCAACCCGCATAAAACGAAACTACAGTAAACGTCCCCTTAAGAAATTACTGGTGTTGTGAGTTCATCGGTGCCCTCAGATTTCAATTCCGAGCACCGGTTCAAAAGATAGAAAAACACACATGTACGTTTACTGAACGTACCTGAAAAAAACTTCGGAAATTGATTCCGGGCACACCGGGCCTCGGAATTAGGTGCCGTCAGAAGCCACAGATTCATAAAATTCCAAAGTATTTATGAAAAAAAGTTTCTTGAAATTTCCAGGAATTTAAAATATTATTGTTTATTTTTTCTTCTAAATTTTATTCTTCCAATTACCTATATTTTTATTTATTATGGCATATTCTCTTAGCTTTTGTAAGAACCCGGGTTTTTGAAAACGGGTCAAATCCCAACCCTGTTTGAAGTTTTTAATGGATTCTGAGATGTCTGGAAAATCAGGGCGGTTTCTGGAAATTTACAGACTACACATCGTGTACTTTATGTACACGACATGTATGTGTTGGGCGAGTCCCAGCCATGTGCTCTCTAAGTACATGTCTTGTACTGACCATGTAGAAGTTTCTTACTACACGACATGTAGTTATAGACACGCCATGTCCCCTTAACCGTGTGAGGCCAAGTACATTCCGTGTGGTTCCCAGGTATAAATTTCCATCTACATGGCGTGTATTCTTCCTTGACATGTCGTGTACTCTTCATTCAGTGTAATGGCTAATCCATGGCCGTGTGTTGACCGTATACACGATCCAAGCCGTGTGATGGACTCCGCTTAAGTCAGAGTACGGAAAATTCATCTACACAGCGTGTAGTCTTAAAATTCACGCCGTTTACTTTTTTTTATTTTCTCATCCAAGACACTGTCGTCTCTTATTTCCAGAACATCCTTCTTCTTCTCCTCTGGATGAACAGCTCGTCTGAAAACCTCCGACGAACTCAAACCCTCCAAGAATCGTCATACGTTGTCCGTTCCTCGACCCGTTGATGGTAGTAGGACTGCATCAGAAAGGCTAACCTCGTGCACCCTTCTTCATCCTAGATTTTTCACCTATTTCTCTGCAGATTCCATTTGAACGGAATTTCCAGGATTTGAGGGAAATGCATATCTACCGCAATTTAGACCGATTCAGAGGAAGATATCAAAGGATTGTCACCGTATGAGTACTAGGTTGGTGGTGTATATATTATTTCATGTTTTCGTAGACTTTTGGTGGTTACGACCTTCGGTCACGACGTCGGGTGTTTGGCGAAACCCTGATTATTTGTTTTTTTTAATTATCTGCATTGTGGGATGCCTATGGGTATTCCCTGACCCTGTTTTGATTGAGTGAGGCCGGGTTAGAGGTCATTTCTTATTTTTGGAAATTTGGATGGGGGTGCCGAAATGCATGTGTGTTGGACCACTGTTTATAGTGCTATGTTTATACTGCTTATTGAATGTCTCAAGTTAAACTGTTTAGTTTAATTGTTAAATTATGAATGAGTTAGGTGCTGGTATGGGATAGTACAAGTTAGTGCAATTTGACATTTTAGTAATTTCCTGTTTAAAGTGATGATTCCAAGTATGAATATGCATTGTCTGATATTGCTGTGTTGAAATGGTTTTTGTGTTGGGCATGGGCCGAATATATATTGTTGAGTGATGGGGATCACAGGTTGGGGCTTTTGCTCGGGTCACTTTGGGTGGTTGCTACCACGGGATTGGGCATCATGGACGTTGGCTTGAGGCAGTTGGACTATCAGGTTGGGCTTGGATCGGGTTACTTGGATGGCGAGGCCATCAGACATGAGCGACAGGTTTGCAGGGACACAAGGTGTCAGAGATGTTGTGGCTTGTGAACTTATCGAGGTGATTACCGCTCAACGGGTACTTTTGAGTAGTGTGCACACAGATAGACTCCGAGATGAGGTGGTAAGTCCACTCGCTGGGTAGAGGCCCACGGTAGATGCGGTTAGGTATTTTGGTTTGGGGTTGCTTTCCATAGGAAGCCACGCGGGAGGTGAGGAGACTTCGAAAGATAGTATTGAGGTGGTCAGGTTGGGGGAAGAGGCTCACTGTTATTTTAGGGAAGAAATCATTGTCCCTCCAGTTATTATTTGAGGAAAGGTATTATTGTTTCTCCGGATGTTGTTCCATGAGCAAGTAGAGCTTTCTAGATGGGTTGCGATTGTTGGTCGTGCCTTCGAGATGTTAGTACATGAGACTCATGGTGTCTGGTGGCACGAGGTGCCAAGCTACAGACCAGAGATTCTGGCGTTGGCCGAAGCAGGTGACACTTCCCGGGGGATACTAAGCACCAGTGAAGTTTGTGATTACTTTTGGGCTTTGTACGGTTTGATTTTTTTCAAATATAAGCATGTCTGTCGAATAACTTATATTAGGTACGCAACCTTTAGTGGTATCCTAGTGAGACTTGTCTCACACCCGACACGGGCACTTCAGGACGCGTGTAGACTTTATGAAATTGCGTGCAGGTAGAGGTTCAGCCTCAGGAGCTGGACTTTAGTGCTGTTAGCATGGAGACTGGTATGGACCTTGAGGTTGTTCCTTGTTGCAGTTACTTTGTTTTGTTTTTTTCCTTTTCGTATTAACATGCTGACTTTATTTTGTAGCTACTACTGGTTGGCCTTTGGCACCGTTATATTTTGATCTATGTGACTTTCTTTAGATTGATGAATTGTTTGTTTAAAGTAGTAGTTTCTTGTATTCTCATCATGTTGTTATGTTTACTTTCTGCTACTTTTGTTTCTATATTGATTCTTCTTGTTTATTGATATTTGATATGATTCTGCTCTGCTGTTCTGGTTTGAGTCTGCTGAGTCATTTATTTCCGCTGCACATTTTAGTATTATACTTGGACCAGTACCCTTTTATTCCTCCAAGAGGGTATAGACTCCCCACTATACCTATTCAGACCCTCGCTGCTAGTTGGAAGCCTTTGGCATTTATGGGTGGTGTGCCTAAGGTAGTAACACCCGACCCGTTCGACACTATTCAGGTGGCTGGCCGGGTCGGGGTTGTTACAAAGTGGTATCAGAGGGATTCTTGACAAGGATTTAGTAGTATTTATTTTCTGGCTACTAAAGAGTTTGAGACATCCCTTTTTATTTCTACTGGTTTTACTATTTGGGGTATGGTATACTGGAGATAGGTGGTTGTTGGAACTGGATTTTGAACTCGTGCTTGGGTGCTTGCAGCCTCATGTACGAGGGATGGATTGAGTTTCCATGGGTGGGAATTACTATTTTTTTCACATATTACAGTCTATATGATTTCCACCTTGATGGCTCACTTGTTGTGTGATGTCATTGATTATGATATGTAAACCTTGGCTGGTATGGAAAGGGTTTGTTGCTTGGATTTTGATAGGCACATTTTATGATATTTCAATTTCATAACTGCATGTATTCTTTGTGAAGTGATAATGCAATGTGAATGTAATCAATTTCCATGCTTTGTGTGCTTATAAAATGTGAATAGGTGGAATTCATGATAAAATTTCTGGTTGTGCAAATGTGTATTACCATGTTGTATGTTTTTGTACATTTGCATGTTGCAGGATATTTGGGTTTGGCTCTTATGAGAGCAGGTAGGTACTATGGTTGAGTCAGTGTAACTGTCAGGATTAGGTGACTCAGTCGTTGGTTTTAGGCAACGTGAGTTGTAAGGATGGGCATGGCCCGAGGTACATTTGATACTTGGCTCTATTGAGGGTGGGTAAGGAGGCCGTGATGTCGGGATGCCGAGGGCATGGGTTGCGATTGGGGAGAGTAAGGGTAGTTGTTATAAACTGCCTCTTTACTTATTTCCTTATCTATATAGAATATATTGTTATAGATATATATGGGTTGTCTGAACATTTATAGTATTCATCAGGTTACTCCTTCACGACTCGATGGAGCGTCAAGCAGGAGAAGATACGGTGCCGCATGTTCAGGGTCATAATTCGGTACAATCAGAGCATGAGCCGTAGATACAGGCTCAGGGACAGGAGTAGGTTCAAGATCCAGTGCAGGTAGGACAACAGTCGAGTTTTGCATCGTTCGGGCCATGGCTCGATGAGCAGCTTTGAGTTAGCCTGGTACGCATCTTGCAGGGGATTGACAGAGGCACGCATGGTATAGAACCTTTTATGGAATATTTGACGCGGGAGTTCCAGTCGCAGCACCCGCCACTTTTTCAGGGTGAGGGCAGTCCACAGGCGGCAGAGAACTGGATAGAGAGTATGCAGATGATCTTCGATCATCTAGAGATGCCTCCGGGGCGGAGGGTCAAGCTGGAGACGTACATGCTGAGAGGACCAGTGAAGCGTTGGTGGGACGTACAGGTTCAGGCCCGTAGGTACGAGGGACTGGCATTGAATGAATTCCAGGACAGGTTCTTCGAGCACTTTTATCCGTAGACACTGAGGGCAGAGAGAGATCAGGAGTTCTTGAGTCTTCAGAAAAGAGATATGTCCATCATGGACTACGCAGCTACCTTCACAAAGTTATCTCGTTTTTCACATGGTATGGTGAGCGATGATGCAGCAAGGGTGAGGCGCTTCGAGGATGGCTTACGACATGCCATTCGGGTCCAGGTGAACGTCTTCGGGCAGGGTTCTTTCTCCGAGGTGGTGAACCAGGTTCTTATAGCAGAGGGAAACCAGACGGATATGCCCCATATTAGAAGGGCGGTAGCTTCAGGTGATGATTCAGACAACAGGAAGTGAGGTAGAGATGAGTTCCAGTAGGGCGGGCAGGCCAAGGACTCAGCTATGCCACCTCGTGGCTGTGTAGCGATGGATTTCTTTCAGTGTGCGTAGCCGGGACATGTTCGGGCTCAGTACGATAGGCCTCCGAAGCAGTTCCGGGTGTGTGGACAGGTCGGGCATCTGGAGTAGTTTTGCAGGTAGCCTTCTTAGACAGTCGGCAGGCAGGGACCAGGATAGACTGTGTTATCAGGTGTTGGTTCAGGTTCGGTACCAGGAGTGGGTAGTCTAGGTTCAGCGATGTGTGGAGGACATGACAGAGACCGTGGGACCCAGCTGAGGGGTCAGTGGCTGGTGACTAGAGCAGCACCGTAGGTAGTTCAGGCATTAGGCAGTCGTACATCAGGCCAGGTGCACGCTATGGAGCTGCCAGGGACTAAGCAGGCTGGTGAGCCGACGATGGTGGGAGGTTCACCATGGGTGTGGTCATGATTTTCATTGACTCGTTTTGGCATGACCTTTTGAGGCATGTCTAGTTGAGTGTATGGGTTTCACAGGATACTTTTGGAATGACTAGATGCTAGTTAGTGGGATTGGAATCATATCTGATGCATTGTATATTTTACTTATATATTTGAGATGTGTAGCATCAGGAGCATCAGGGATGCATGTTACATGAGGTGTCGTCGGCATCGGGGAATCGTAGATGCGGGTTACTCGAGGTGTACGGCACTAGGTTTTTATTGGAGAATCTATGAGATGCAAGACCTCTTGGAGGCGAACACCGATGCAGTGAGGGTTACATTGGGTGTCGGAAGCGACGTGTGAGCACCGATGAGGTGCAGGGGTGATGATGTGTCCCGGGAGGACCATGGGTCCGGGAAATAGGTCGTTGGGCCTTGTTTTCTTATTTTGATTGCTTTGATCCTTGTTTGTTGAGACCGAGTAGGCAATTCCTAAGGTGGTGAGCCCTTTTAGGAATTTAGCCAGAACCTTGAGATAGGAGTAGTCTGGGTTGTTTGACTGGGATGGGCGTGTTTGGTGCCATCTCCTAGTTTTGTTCGGTAGATCAGGGATGAGCTACGTTAAGGTGGGGAGTTTGTATGACCTAGGTTTTTGAAAATGGGTCAATCCCGACCCTGTTTGAAATTTTTACTGGTTTCTAAGAAGTCTAGAAAATCTGGGTAGATTCTGGAAATTTCCAGACTACTCGACGTGTACTTGGGCGAGTACTGGCCATGTGCTCTTCGAGTACATGACGTGTACTGACCGTGTAGAAGTTTCTTACTACACCACATGTAGTTATAGACACGATGTGTCCCCTTAACCGTGCGAGGCCAAGTACATGTCGTGTGGTGGCAAGGTATAAATTTCCATCTACACGGCGTGTTTTCCTCCTTGACACGTCATGTACTCTTCTTTCTATGTAATGGTCGATCATTGGTCGTGTGTTGATTGTGTACGCAGTCCAAGTCGTGTGCCAGACTCCTCTTAAGTTAGTGTATGGAAAAGTCATCTACACGACATGTAGTCTTAAAATATACACCGTGTACTTTATTTATTTGCTCATCCGAGACATCGTCGCGTATTATTTCCGAAACGTCCTTCTTCTTCTCCTCTGGATGAACAGCTCATCCAAAAACCTCTGACGAACTCAAACCCTCCCAGAATCATTATAGGTTGTCCGTTCATCGATCTGTCGGTGGCAGCGGGACTGCATCAGAAAGGCTAACCCCCCCACACCCTTCTTTATCCTTGATTCCTCGCCTATTTCTCCCCAGATTCCATCCAAATGGAATTGTCAGGATTTGACAGAAACGCATATCTATCACAATTTAGACCGATTCAGAGGCTGATATCAAAGGAGTGTCATCGTACGAGTACGATGCGGGTGGTGTATACATTATTTCGTGTTTTCGTAGAATCTTGGGGGGTTGAGACCTTTGGGCGTGACGTCAGGTGTTGAGTGAAACCCTGATTATTTGTTTTTATTTAATTATCTGCATTGTGGGATGCCTCTAGGTATTCTCTGACCCTATTGTGATTGAGTGAGGCTGGGTTAGAGGTCGTTTCTTGTTTGGGGAAATTCAGTTGGGGGTGTCTAAATGCGTGTGAATTGGACAATTGTTTATACTATTGTGTTTATACTTCTTATTGAATGTCTCAAGTTAAACTATTTTGTTTAATTGTTAAATTATGAATGAGTTAGGTGCTGGTATGGGATAGCACAAGTTAGTGCAATTTTACGGTTTAGCAATTTCCTGTTTAAAGTGATGCTTCCAAGTATGAATATGAAATGTGTGATATTGTCGTGTTGAACTATTTGTTGTGTCAGGCGTGGTCCAGATATATATTGTTGAGTGATGGGGATCACAGGTTGGGGATTTTTCTCGGGTCACTTCGAGTGGTTGCTACCACGGGATTGGGCGTCATGGATGTCAGCTTGAGGAAGTCGGACTGTCAGGTTGGGCTTAGCCTTGGTTACTTGGATAGCGAGGCCATCAGACTTCAGCGACAGGTTCACATGGACACGAGGTGTCTGAGATGTTGTGGCTTGGAAAATTATCGAGGTGATTAGCACTCACCGGGTACTTCTGAGTATTGTGCACACAGATAGACTCTGAGATGAGATGGTACAGCCACTCGCGGGGTAGAGGCCACTAGTAGATGCGTTTAGGTATTTTGGTTTGGGGGTTCTTCCCATAGAAATCTACGTGGGAGGCGAGGAGCCTTCGAGAGACAACATTGAGGCGGTCAGGTTGGGGGCAGAGGCTCGCTGTTGTTTGAGGGTAGACATCACTGTCACTCCAGTTATTATTTTAGGACAGGTATCATTGTTTATCTGGATGTTGTGCCATGAGAAGGTTGAGCTTCTGAGCTGGGTTATGATTTTTGGGCGTGCCTTCGGGACGTCGGTAGTTGAGACACATTGTGTCAGGCGGTATGAGGTGTCGGCCTATAGACCAGAGATTCTAGTGTTGTCCGAATAAGGTGACACTTCCTGGGGGCTGCTGAGCACCAATGAAGTTTGTGTTTACTTTTGGGATTTGTACTTTTTACTATTTTTCTTATATATGAATGTCTGTCGAAAAACTTATATTAGGTATGCACGCTTTGGTGGTATCCTAATGAGACTTGTCTCACACCCTACACGGGACCTTTGGGATGTGTGTAGCCTTTATGAAATTGTGTGCAGGTAGAGGGTCAGACTAAGGATCTAGACTTTAGTGATTTTGGCATGGAGACTGGTATGGACCTTGAGGTCGTGCCATTCTGGAGTTACTTTGTTTAGTTTTTTTCCTTTTCGTATCAGCATGCTGACTTTATTTTGTAGCTACTGCTGGTTAACCTTTGGCGCTGTTATATTTTGATCTGTATGAATTGCTTTAGATGCATGCCTTGTTTTATTATAGTAGTAGTTTCCTGTATTCTCAGCATGTTGTTCTGTTTACTTTCTACTACTTTTGTTTATATATTGCTTCCGCTGGTTTATTGATATTTGATATGATTTCACTCTGCGGGTCTGGTTCGTGTCTGCTGAGTCATTTATTTCCACTACACATTTTAGTATTATACATGGACTAGTACCATTTTATTCTTACAAGAGGGTATCGCCTCCCCACTATACCAATTCAGACCCTCGCTGCTAGTCTGCAGCCTTTGGAATTCAAGGGAGGTGCGCCTAAGGTAGTAACATCTGACCCGTTCGGCACTGTTCTTGTGGCTAGCCAGGTCCGGGTCATTACACCTTTCTCTTATTCTCATTAGTCTTTATTTTTAATTATTTTATTCTTATAAATACTCAAAGCTTGACATACATAGACATTACATTACTTAAGTGGAAAACGTAATACATGACACAAAAAGGCGCCTAATGACTTTATTTGTTTAGTGTCTCTGGAAACTCAGAACATAATCTTCTAATCATGGTGAAAGATCATCAACATCTCCAATAAAGATCTTCCCTTTTTTCTTGCCTAAAACCTTCCTTTATATCATGGGGGGAAAACATAAAAAGGGTGAGCTCAATTTCTCAGTAAGGGTAAACAAATGAAATTTCAATCATATCATATTCATAAGATCATAATGTTTGAAAATTTTATCCTACATAAGAGGTCATAATATCATACCATGGGATAAATCATAGAACTACAATGTAATCCCAAAAATCAAAACATAAGACATGACACTTTTTGTTATACACAAATAATCATAGAAAATCATTTCATATTATTTAAGGCTTATCGCCAAGACCATCATAGCAGACAAAGTCCATTACTGAACCAAGTTCACTCCTCGTTCCAGCCCTATAATACTAAACCATATTTACTTGTCGTTCCATCCATGTCTATCTCATGAGATATAAATCTTTACCCACTTCATTTTTGGGAGATATAGGTCCCAACCATATCATAATGAAACCATTCTTATGTGTGCCAAAAAATCATAAATCATACATCATAGCATAACCCATGTAATAAAAATGGGATTCTTTAACATCATGTCATCATAACATAATCCATATAAGATAAAAGTACATCATAAAAATAATTCCATCATAACATAATAAAATAAATTTAATAATTGGTATAGAGACATTACCCTATATCATATTATATGGAAAATAATTTTGATAAAACACTTGAACTCAGTTCTCGAGGAAAATAGCCTTTCTTCTTCAAACTCATCTTCTTTTCTAAATACGTCGTCCAATATTAAAAAAAAGAATCTAATTGAAAATAAACTTGAAAACTGGTAAAGGAATCTTCATGTAAATAATTCTCTATGAAAGTGTAATATTCCATTCATGCCATATACGTTAAAAAACATTCTCTTCGTACTTTTACTGGAAAAGTCAAAAAGTACCTCATATGGTAAACAGAAGAAAGATTCATTCCATACCTTGTGGTAAAAGTAAATAACGGGTAAAAATGACTTTAAACATACATTGAAGAATAACAAACATTTTATAATAACATTTTTAGAAAACATGGACATGGATGATAAATATAACCCCAGTAAGTACTTACGAATAAACAATCTCGGATAAGAACGAGATTGGAATAGTTATCCCTTACCTAAGGTCTGATATGATTTCTACGTATCTGAACCTCCTGTATAATGGTTTAAATAATGTCATTCACTAATTCCAGAATCATATTCATTGTTATGATATCATATATGGTCATATACTTATTTGTTTATTAGTAACATTTCATAGTTACTCGTTAATCGGGTGTTAACTGCTTTATGTTCTTATGCATGTTTTGTCGAATAAATTATTATTCCTCTTTTTAGGTTATAGATATATAATTTAAAAAATGGTATTAGTATAATATATATCATATTTACTCATTAAATTCATTTATATAATCATTCTTCAATGAAGATCAGGTAGAACTAATCGCATCACATCGTGGAGACGGTATGTCGTACGTACGCACGAGCGATGATATCATTCTCATGAATGTGGAATTTTATTGAATCATATGGTGTATAATATTTCATAATCCATATCACTTTAAAATAATCATATATTTGTATTTATTCCATCATTATACACATCCATGTATGTTGGTGATGAAAAAAAATATATTACACCACGGCGTGGAGATGGTAGGCCGTACGTACTCACGCGTGGTGATTTCATTATTCATAGGATGGATTGATGATGGAATATGGTTGTTTCATATTCATAAAAACATATCAGTATACAAGTGATACTCGAGTTATGACTTAATAATTAATCAACTCATATAGAGTAAGTAGACGGAGAAATAATTTTGAAAGAATTGGTAATGGATATTACCTCTTCTTCGACATGCCTCTTATAAACCTCCTCTTAGGGCCCTAAAGATGGTCCTTGAAGAATACCAATACCTCCAGTATGTTTCTAGGGAAGTTTATAAGGTAAATGGCCAGGTTTTTTTCGAGGTTTAATGCTCAAAATTGTGTGAAGAGGAGAGGGATGATGTTCCCTTTTATAAGACACGAGAGGGGCACTTTAGGAAACTCTCAAAAATATTAATTTATAATAAAATAAAACACCACATAAAAACCTCCAACATGACTCAAATTCGAAGATGAGATGATATAGGGTGTTAATATCATCAAAAAATAAAATTTATACGTGTTTCGAATTTATTTTAAACATTTTCATTTGGATTTATCCTTATTTAATTTATTTGATTTTATTTGTGGTAATAATATTCTACATTTTAAATTGTTATAAATACTTACTTATGTATTGTTAATTTTCCATAATTAGATACATTATGAAATTTTAGACCTTAATATGTTCAATTTTTAATTTTTAAATATTTTTGTGATTTTTAAACAATTTAATAATATGCTATTTTTATAAAATATCAATATTGTAAATTTTGAAACTATTGAATTAATTGAATTTAAATAAAATAAACACAAAATATATATTAATAAAAATATTTAATAGATTAATAACATATCATATTCATATAAATAATTATTGGATCACATAAATTAGTTCATATAATATTTATTTTGATATTTTTAAAACCATTTATTTGATATTTCTCTTAATAAAATAATTACACAAACATTTTTGTATAATTCGTTAATATAATTATTTGTTGCATAAAAAATAAAGAAAATAATATTATTAAGATAAATATAATATATTTTATAATAATACTTTCACTCGAATTTATCATCTTAAAATAAAAAAAATTAAATTTTTATATTTATTAAATTATGAAGGTGACAACTTTGACATCATTTAAAATAAAATAATATAAGTGTCATAATCGCTTTTATAAGGCTCCAAATGGTCAAACAATCGACCATTGGATGGTTAATATTTATATATACATGACCAATAGGTTTTGGTCAGGTTTTTTGGGAATTTTGATGGGTATTATTATTTTAATAAAAACTATATTATTGATTTTCACTAAATAAATAATTTTTTCATCAATAATGTATAAGCTATTAAGGTAATTAAATATTTCTTAAAAAAATACAAATAAGTTATCATAATAAATAAAAACATTTTAGCTTTCAAATTAGTACTTATAATCTAATTTTTATTCTGTATAACATTATATTAAAAATACATTACTTATTAAAGTTTGAGTGAGACATATTTCACTTTCCTTTAAATAAAATAAATTAAAGGACTTAATAACATCAAAGTGGGTTATAATAGATTTTATTTAGACCCAAGTATGTTTTAGGACGAAATATAATCATCTAATTATATTAAGACAAGTGTTAGGGTGATTTTATAATATTATTTTTACCCTTAATTACCCGATTTACCTTTAACTGTGGTAAATAAAATTTACCGTGGTTACTATTCATAATGCCCAAAAATAAAAAGTATCCTATTAACATAATTTAGACCTAATGATTTAATATATGGAATTCATTTTTCCAAATTCAAGACCCAGAAGTTGCAGAAATTAAATTAAAATTAATACCATTGTAAAAAAAACGTGTTTTCGTTTCAAACATTACGAAAGATTGAAATGATTTTACCTATGAAATCAATGTAAAATTAATGATAATGACATAAATTATATTAAATGGTAAAAATATATTCTATTTATACTTTAAAACCATTTACTATTATAATATGACCATATAAATTATCTCGATGAAAAAAGATGTTTTTAAGTAAAATTTATCGTATTTTAACTATTCATCAAAACATGAACGTTATTAGAAAAATATCAAAACATTATCCAACGTAAAATTTTATATCCTGATTCACAAGAAGAATTTTATTTTGTAAAATTGAACTTATAAACTTTTCAAAAATTAGATTCAAAATGGGTGCGCCATCAAAATGCAGAAAAACTACATTTTTTTGAAAAATAGCTATTTTATTCAAAAAATTGATTTTGTTCTCGAAACATGTTCTAGAAAATGTGTAAGATGAATGTTAATGTTATAAAATAAAAAATTTGGTTAATACTATTCATAACAGCTAGTTAATAATATTATAATAATATATCGTTGTTTAGTGAACCTCGGTATTGCGGACCACACAAGCTATCAAGGATGGTTGCTCTTGCGTGTAACGCAAGCCAAGTCAGCGTTGTGTGTACTGAAAGATTACATTGGTGTTATGTATAACATAATCAAAACTTATTTCATTTATACATTGGAAAAAATCAATAATTAATGTTGCATTGTGTAATTTCTACCAAATGAACTTGAAATTGAGTGTAACACGAGCTAAGAATAGTGTTGTGTATAGGGAAAGCTAATACAGTGTTGTGTATAGTGCAAGAGAATATTGGTGTAGTATACAATAGAACATATCAATGAAATTAAAAAGAATATATCTCATAAAATCTTGGGGTGTTACATTCTACCCCCTTAAAATGAATTTCTCCCTCGAAATTCATCGGGGTTATAAATGGTTTACTACTTGAAAGTTTCTTTCATTGAAGCCCACATTGTAAAATGGAATACTAAAACATCATTTTAAAAAGGAACGTTAGAAACATAATAGATACCCAAAGAAACTGATCACTGGGTTTCCACATAGGATAATATAGGTGAAATATTGATATGTAAGAGAAATATAACCATCATGTTCTGATTAAGAGTGGTAGAGAACATGGCTATGAAAAATCCAACAATCAAAATGCCATAAATTTGTGATTATCTAAGGTACCATCTGATTCATTGGATATGAGGGTACTAGGACAAAATTTTTAGTTTTCAAGACAATTTCCCTAAAGTTGATGATTTTTTGCATAAGGAGAAATACTTACTTGATTTCAGTTTAATATCATCATTGGTCATTCCATGAACAATTTCAACTTCATCTCTTATTTTAATGAATGAAGTTGAATTAGTCATTCTTGAAGTGTTAGTAGATCATGTGATAGAATGATAAGTCATTCCATCTATCTCTATCAAAAAAAGGTTAGCATAAGTTATTAAATATATATAAGTCCATCTATGGTGATATTTATCTTATATTATTCCAAAAATGGACTTATACTTCATCTATCATACCTCTTAATAAATTAAAACTAATTTCTACAAACCAGGGACTTCTTGTAGGCCAGTGGTAAGTGATAAAGTCCCATCACACTTCAGTTGTGGGTTCGATTCCCACAGCCTTGTCCGACACGATGGGTTGTTTCCTGTCCTACAGGTTGTCCTTTTTTTTAAACTATACTATTATAACATTCCAGAAATAATATAAAAAAAATTATATATTTAAACAATACTATGTGATTTCCAACTTAATCCATTCCAAAAATTAGGCTTATCTAAAAAACTTTTTTCCAAGCTCATAGTATAAAGAAAAATATTACTAGAAAGGTCATATACCAAGAATTTGAATACAAGAATTTATCCCACATATATCATAAGATATAGCTTATTGGTCACATTCCAAACATGTGAATACATTAGTCATGTATTATTTTGAAACATTTATTACAATAGAACCATAGTGAAAACATGCATGCTGTCAGAAGTTAACTCTTTGCACATACTGAAATCCCAAAAATTCTATATACTCAAACCATGATATCACTTTGTCCTTATATCAATCATGAGCTCATTAATAGTATCAAAAATATTATTTTCTATTCATCCCTTCATTACGCACATATTATCTTCTTTCCAAAAATATTTCAATCACTTTTTGTAGTTACCGGTAACATATAATTACTGAAAACCACAATAAACCAATGCATAGATATTCCAATATTCCACGATAATATAAATGGGATTCCACAACACAATTTTGGAATCCAGTAACATAAACACTTAATCATTCCAAAACATTGTTGTCATAATCAACATCTCCAATAGTGATCGCATGTGACTTCCCTTTGTCATTTTCCTTAAGTGGTTGTTTATGTCAATTATAATTTACCTTTGGATTAGGGAATTGGTTAGAATAATGCCCTATTTAATTGAACTTTTAGCATTGAATTTTTGGTGGTATGTTCTCTGTAGTCTTTTCTCTATTCACATCATTATCTACGTTTTTTCCCATTACTTCATCACTCAGCCGCCCAATGACCTTCTTTTCCACACTTAAAACATTTTATAATCCCATAAAGACAATCTCCACCATGCTTCTTTCCACACTTTGAGCATAAAGAAACATTCATCTTCTTTTCACCATTGTTTTGATATTTTTCCTGGAACTCCATATTTCGTTTCTTGTCAAAACCATGAGATGGATATGTAACACCAACTTCCAGTTCTACCTTGATAGAACAAAACACAATTTCTTCAAAGATATTGAAGTCTCTTATAGCTAATTATTTTTGAATAATTGGTTTTATGCCACTGAATAATCGATCAACATTACTTTCATGTTGGATGATAAATCCAGATGCACACCTTTCAAGTCTTGTAAAATTCTCTTCGTATATACCAACAGATTCATCATCCTTTTGATTATGCTCAAGAAAATCCTTTTCTAACGTCATTCGAAGAATACAAGGCTATTACATATTGAAAAATAAGTTCTTGAACTCATCAAATTACTTGGATTCAATTTCATCTTGGGGGCCTTGTATTCTTAATTAGAGTCCACCACTGGTCTACTTAACCTTCTAAACGGTAAACAACTAGAATGAATTTTTCATGCTTCGAATAGTGAATTATGGAAAATTTCTTTTCAATGGTACTGATCAATTTTTCAGCAACATGTGGATCAGAAGACCCACTGAAAGAATATGGATGTTGCCTCATGAAGGACTCAATGTAATATTGTTCCCTTCTCTGCTCATTTGGATGTCCATATTGATTCATATCTTGTGTAAGTAGAGAAATAATATTTTTCACTCCATTTCCAATAACATTTGGTTGTTCAAGAGGACAATCAGGAAGAAAATCATTTCATTTCCTGGTGCATTGATCATTAACATGTTTCCTTCCGGTTGAATCCATTATCAAAAACCCAAAAAGAATAGTGTGAGTGGAATAAATCATACTAGGAAAACATCATAACCAAGGGGGGGTACTTTCAATCTCTAACAGCTTAGGTTTAATCCTAGTTTATTCATGATCATTATCATAATTCTAGGATTATAACCTATACATTATACTTAACCTTACATAAATCCCTAGACATAACATAGAAATGTCTCTATGGATCTCACTAATGTTTTCGCATCCTAGTTTGAAAAGTTTAACTAAACCTTTGCTCCGATACCAACTATAACGACCCAATTCTTGACGTATATGGACATTAAATTACTTTTGCATAAAACATAATACATGACACAATAGACGCCCAATGAATTTATTAGTTTAGTGTATTTGGAAACTCAGAACATAATCTTCTGATCATGGTGAAAGATCTTAAACATCTCTCATAAAGATCTTCCCTTTTTTCCTACCTAAAACATTCCTTTATATCATGGGGAAAAAACATAAAAAGTGTGTGCTCAATTGCTCAGTAAGGGTAAACAAATGAAATGTCAATCATATCATATTCTTAATATCATAACGTTTGAAAATCTTATCCTGAATAAGAGGCCATAATATCATGTCATTGGATAAATCATTGAACTAAAATGTAATCCCAAGAATCAGAACATAAGACATGAAACTTTGTTTCATACACACATAAGCATTGAAAATCATTTCATATTAGTCAAGCCTTATCACCAATACCATCATAGTAGAAAAAGTCCATTACTGAACAGAGTTCACTCCTCGTTCCAGCCCTATAATACTAAACATGATTTACTTGTCCTTCCATCCATGTCTATCTCATGAGATATAAATCATTACCCAATGCATTGGAAGTAGATATAAGTCCCACCCATCTCATAATGAAACCATTCTTACGTGTTCCACAAAATCGTAAGTCATACATCATAGCATAAACCATGTAATAAAAATGGGATTCTTTAACATCATCCCTTCATAACATAATCCATATAAGATAAAAGGGCTTCATAAAAATAATTCCATCATAAAATAATTAAATCAATGTATTAATAGGGATTGAAATGTAACCCTATATCATCTTATATGGAAAATGATTTTGATAAAACACTTAAACTCAGTTCTCGATGAAAATATACTTACTTCATCAAAATCATATTCCTTTCTAAAAATTTCATGCAAACATAAAAAAAGACGTTAATTGAAAATGAACTTGAAAACTTGTAAAATAATCTTCATGGAAATATTTATCTATGAAAGTGTAAAAATCCATTCATGCCTTATAAGTTAAAAAAAAATTCTCTTCGTACTTTTGCGGGAAAAGTCAAAAAGTACCTCGTATGGTAAACAGAAGAAAGATTCCTTCCATACCATGTGGAAAAGTAAAAAAGCGTAAAAATGAATTTAAACATGCATGTAAGAATATTAAACATTTTATGAAATCATTTTTAGTAAACATGGAGATGGATGATAAACATAACCCCAGTAAATACTTATGAATAAAAAATATCAGATAAGAATGAGATTGGAATAATTATCCCTTACCTACGGTCCGATACGATTTGTACGTATCAGAACCTCCTGTATAATGGTTTATATAATGTCATTGAATTATTCCCGAATCATAGTCATTGTTATGATATCATATATGGTCATATTCGTATTTTTTTTATTAGTAACATTTCATTGTTACTCGTTATTCAGGTGTTAACTGCTTTATGTTCTTATGCATGTTTTGCCAAATAAATTCATATTACTCTTTTTAGGTTATACATATATCATTTAGAGAATGGTATTAGTACAATATATATCATATTTATTCATTCAATTCATTTATATAATCATTCTTCAATGCAGATCGTGTAGAACGAATCGCATCACATCGTGGAGACAGTAGGTCGTACGTACGCACGAGCGATGATATCATTCTCATGATTGTGGAATTTTATTGAAGTGTATGATGTATAATATCTCAGAATCAATATTAATTTAAAATAATTATATATAGTTATTTCTTCCATCATTATAGTCATCCAAGTAGGTTGGTGATGAAAAATAAATATTACATCACGTCGTGGAGACGGTAGGCCATACGTAAGCATGCGTGGTGATTTCAATATTCATAGGATGGATAGAAGATGGAATATGGTTGTTTAATATTCATAATGACATATCAGTATACAAGTGATACTAGAGTTATTACTTAATAATAAAATAACTCATATAGAGTAAGTAGAAGAGGAAATAATTTTGAATGAATCGGTAAAGGATGTTACCTCTTATTCGACGCGCCTCTTCTAAACCTCCTCTTAGGAAACTATAGATGGTCCCTGAAGAAGTCCAAGACCTAAAGTATGTTTCTAGGACAGTTTATAAGGGAAATTTTCATGGATTGGAAGAGCTTGAATGCTCAAAATGGTGTTAAGAGGAGAGGAATGAGGTTCCCTTTTATAATAGAGGAGAGGGGATCTTTAGGAAACTCTCAAAAATATTAATTTATAATAAAATCTAACCCCACATAAAAACATCCAAAATGGCTCAACATGGAATATGAGATGTGAAAGGGTGGTATTATCATCAACCAAGAAAATTTAGACATGTTTGGAATTTATATTAATCCTTATCATTTTGATTTATCCTTATTTAATTTATTTGATTTAATTTGTGGTAATAATATTATAAATTTAAAATTGTTATAAATACGTACTTATGCATTGTTAATTTCCAATAATTAGATACATTATGACATTATAGAACATATAATTTTCAATTTGTAATTTTTTTAAAAAAAATTTTTATTTTTAAACAATTTAATAACATGTTATGTTTATAAAATACAAATAGTGTCAATTTTGACACTATTCAATTATTTGAATTTAAACAAAATCCGCACAGAAGATATATTCAAACGAAAATATTTAATAGATTCCTAACATGTACTGTTCATCTAAAAAATTACAGGATCACATTAATTAGTTCCTATAATATTTAGTTTAATATTTTTAAAACCATTTATTTGATATTTCTCTTAATAAAATAATTACTACAACATGTTTGTATAATTATTTAATATACTTATTTGTTGAATAAAAATTATTATTAAAAGACTATGATGAAGAAAAATATAATATATTTCATAATAATAGTTTTACTCGAATTTATCATCTAAAAATAACAATATTTAAATTTTTATAATTATTAAATTTTGAAGGTGACAACTTTGATACCATTTAAAATGAAATAATATAAGTGTCATAATTGCATTTATAAGGCTCAAAATGGTCAAAAATTCGACCATTGGATGATTATGGTTTATATATACATGACCAATAAGTTTTGGTCGGTATTTTTGGGCATTTTGATGGGTATTATTATTTTAATAAAAACTATATTATTGATTTTTCACTAAATAAATTATTTCTACATCATTAATGTATAAGCTATTAAGGTAATTTAAGTTATAATAATAAATAAAAACATTTTAGATTTCAAATGAGTACTTATAATTGAATTTATATTTTGTATAACCATATTTTAAAAATACTTTAATTATTCATGTTTGAGTGAGACATATTTCACATTCCTTTAAATAAAATAAATTAAAGGTATTAATCACATCCAAGTGAGTTCCAATAGATTCCATTTATAACCAAGTATGTTTTATGATGAAATATAATTATCCAATTATATTAAGACTAGTGTTAGGTTAATTTTATAATATTATTTTTACCCTTAATTATCTGAATTACCTTTAACTATGGTAAATAAAATTTACAATAGTTACTATTCATAATGCCCAAAAATAAACAGTAGCCTATTAACATAATTTGGATGTACTAATTCCAAATATGGAATCCATTTTTCCAAATTCAAGAAATAGAATTTTCAGAAATTAATTTAAAATTAATCCCGTTGCCGGAAAAAATGGTATTTTGTTTAAAACATTGCAATAGATTGAAATGATTTTAGCTATGAATTCAATGTAAAATTAATGATAATGACATAAATTATATTAAACGGTAAATATATATTCTATTTATACTTTAAAACCATTTACTATTATAATTTAACCATATATATTATCTCGATGAAAAAAGTTGTTTTTAAGTAAAATTTATTGTATTTTTACTATTCATCAAAATATGAACGTTATCAGAAAAATATCAAAACATTATCCAACGCCAATTTTTACATCCTGATTCACAAGAAGAATTTTATTTTGTATAACTTAAATCATATACATCATAAAAATTAGTCTTAAAATGAGTGCACCATCAAAAGGCAGAAAAACTACATTTTTTAAAAAATAGCTATTTTATTTGAAAAATTGATTTTGTTCTCATACCATGTTCTAGAAAATGTATAAGATGAATGATAATGTTATAAAATTAAAAATTTGGTTGATACTATTTATAACATCAAGTTCATTATAATATTATAATAATATATCGTTTTAAGTGAGACTCGGAATTGCCTACCACACAAGCTATCGAGGAAGGTCGCTCTTGTGTGTAACGAAAGTCAAGTCAGTGTTTTGTGTAGTAAAATATTACTTTGTTGTTTCTTATAACATAATCAAAACTTATTTAATTGATAAATTGAATAAAATCTATACTTAATGTTGCGTAGAAAAATTTCTACCAAATGAACTTTAAATTGTGTGTAACATGAGCCAAGAATAGTGTTGCATATACTGCAAGATAATATGGTGTTGTGTATAGCGCAAGATAATATTGTTGTAGAATAAAACAGAAGATATCAAATAAATTAAAAATAATACATCTCATAAAATATTTGGGTGTTACAATTATCCTATTTAATTTTTTATCTCATTTTTTCATCTTCTACAATTGATATTTTATTTATCATTTATTTTCTTATTTAAATTTTTTAATCTAATTTCTTCTACTTATGATTCTAAAGTTTGGTCTTAAAAATTATAGGCTTGGATTTCACTTATATATTTGTATCATTATTTTTTGAAATTATCTCTGCACATTTAATTTTATTTTTATATTATTTTATTTTTTAGTTTATTGTTCTATTTTTTCATCTAGTTTTTGATTTTTCATTTAAATTAGATTCTGCTATATTTATCATATAATATTATATCTATTTTTTCTTCTTTATCTTATCTTTTATTTTATAGATTAACTTTTAACACTAGTTCATTATTTTTGTTATAATATTCTTCTATATAAAATATTCTACTTTTCCTTGTTCATAAAATTCTAAATTCTACCTTTTTATATAGGCCATTTTTTATATATATCTAATAAATTTTTTATTATACTTACAATACCTATTTTTGAGATATTTCTTTAAATATTTGGGATGTTGGGTACAAATTCACCTCCTATTTAAACTTTTGGCATTACATTGAAATTTTGTTTTCACTTAGTCCTTCTTCCTTGCCTTCAGTATTATGGATATTTTATTTGATCATTAATTATAGTTATCCTTTTACTTTTATGTTGAATAATACTTCTAATAATGCTTTTATTTATACTTAAAATTCATCTCAATATTTTGATCATGTATTATTACTTAATCATTCATGCCTCCGATTTCTTATTTTTTTATTCATCCATTTTATTTTGTTTTTAAGTTTAATTTATTTTTATTCTTCTTTATTAAATATGATTACTAGAATCTAACACCTCCTTATTTTTTATAGGTTTTAGATTCCTATTTATCTTCCACTTCCACGTTTTCCACCACATTATCATTTTTTCATCATTTTCTGATTTCACATTTTTACATTTTCTCTTGTTTGTGATTATTCATTTTATTTTTGATATATATATTTTGTGTTTATATTTTTCATTAACTTTTTCTAATGTTATTATTTTTTAAACTACCTATTAAATTGAATATGATTTTTTTTCCTTTTTATTATATTAATTCTTCAATATTTATTAATTATTTTATGTCTAATTTGTGTCCCCCTTCAACTTCTCCCTTTCCAAATTTTTTAACAGCCTCTTCCCTTCCATATGCTATAGCTTTGGAAAGTACATTTTCATATAATTCATCATATTTTTTTATATTTATATATTTGTTCAATTTCAATTTTCAAATCCTATTTATTTCCTAAACGTATTTCATTCCAACTCTTATCAATTGCTTCGTATATTATGGTTTCTACCAACTCTATATCTATGTCCATTTCTATTTTCATGCTTCAATAAAATTCATATATTTCTCTATATAATACAAATTATATTTTCTCTATGATATATTAATTAAAATGACTTATTACCCCTCTATGGTTCACAATAATGATTAGAAAATTGTGCTGATATGAAATCATATTAAATTTATCATTACGACATTTGTGATCGACTAGAATCACTCATGCATCAATCAGATGCATGAATTGAAAAATATGAATGAAACTATGATTTTATTTTATTTAAATTTATTAATAAATTACTATTAACCTATTTAGAGGTCAAAACCCAAAACAATAAGCTCAATTTTTATGAAAACATAATAAAATTATCTTCGAGTCATATATGAATTGTATAAACTAACCAATTTTCAATCTAACACCTGAGTTTATAAGTATAATAGAAACTTTTGTTAGAAATTAACATTCATAAGTCTCAAAAAAATGGGATTAAAACAGATAAATGAGGCCTCGTTTGTTATTAATACATTGGCGAATGACGTTCAAATAATTTGAGATCTGTAGGAATCAACAGTTCATCAATATGAATCCATGATTCCTCAACATGATAAAATATATCTTTTCACCATGAAATTTTTATTGAAATGAAATATCATACATCAAGGGGTAAAAACTAAGGATGAAATAATTGATTTAAAATAAATATTTCTAAAACTCTCCCTAAGTCATTTGGGATATATCGGAATCATTTATGCAACAATCTAATTTCAAAATAGCTTAATATTATGAGAACTATGATTTCATATTGTTAAAAATTATTAATAAATGAAGAAAACACCACTATATGAGTCAAAACTATGAAAACAATCTTATATTGGTGTAAAAACATTGGAAAATTATCTTTATGTCTTTTTTGAACACTATGAACCAACTACACATCAATTGGACACCCAAATTGATTGGTGTGATTGATTACATTGAATAAGGAATTAAAACTCATGATCCAAACCATAGGATCATATGATCTAATTATCACAATATCCTCTTCCATGTTTCATCATGCACAATATATATTCATTGATGGATCATTGATTTGAATATGAAAACTCACTGAAATCATGAGATCATCAAGTTGTTCATGGTATATATGGCGGGCCATATCTTGTTGGGATTAGATTCTTGAAAAAAAAAATTCTTCCACATGGGGAAATTCAAAATGTGATGATTCCTTTCAACACCAACAACCAATGATTATTCTTTAGTAAAATCCAATTCTGAGTGGAATAGTAGTTCACCAACCTATTCCATTTTTCAAAAAAAAACTTGATCATTTAATTGTTAAACTAATTACTATGACACATCCTCCTTACACCATTGCTTCCCTGAGTTCAATTGACTATTGGAATAAATAGAGGTTCTTCTACTAATGATGATCCCCTGACAAATCCCTCAACCATTATTCTATTTTTTTTTGGTATAAAAAGATTTATATATCACTTTTTTTGTTTTAATTAATTATTTATAGGTTTTTGGAATAATTTTTTATTTCTTGGGATTAGTTTATCTGGATGATTCTACTTTATTTATTTATTTATTTTCTAGTTTAATATTTTTGTGTATGTTTTTTTGTTCAGTTATTATTTTTTATTTTTGTGTTTTATATCCTTTAATTAATTTTATTGAATTATTTCATTTTTAATTGAAGACTGGTATTAAATTATGAAATAATATTAGTATGTTTTATTGTTTTTATATTAGAGATGAATGTATAAAATATATCTTGTGATCTAAAGTTGAGTCATATGATCTTGATTTTATCCAATGTGCTATGGTCTCCCCAGCTTAGATCTTAGGCTAGGATCTCTAATCTGACAACCATTATCATGAACCATTTCTTGAACGATACATAAATCATCTAAAATCTATAAGAATCAATCATGCTTTAATTTGATAACCAGATTAGTCATTTTGATTCATTATATTATTTAACCTTAGTATTTTTTTTACAAATGAAATATCACCCATCATGTTGTCAAAATGGGGCAGATGAGAATGTTTTATGTGTGTTTTTTAAGATCTTTAAAATCATTTAAACACACTTTTCATTATTTTGATCTCACAACTCATTTTATTGATGAGACCCCTATTTAAATTATTCAATAATTATTTGAAAAAAATGTTCCTATGATTCCAAAATAATTTGAGTGGCTTTACGAGGTTTTATCCCTTTGATGTATGTTTTTTTACATTAAAATCCCTAAAAACACACTTTTAGTCATTCGAAGAATACCTTGTTTCAAATTGATGTGTGTTCATTCCTATATATAAAATAGTAAATAGAGGTTATTTCTCTATGATGTAATGATAATCCTATTTCTTTATCTAGGTTTTGACCCTTTGATGCAAGGTTCTTAAAGATTTTTAAATTTATTAAAAATTATATTTCAACCATTACATCAATAATGTACATCAATTCACTAGATATCCATTCATACATCTCAAAAAAATTCAGTGATAATTTCCCTATGATTTTATGAAAATTTGATCTCATTTGAAAGGTTTTGACACATATCATTTAAATAATAAAAATAAACCTTTAGACATTCTATGAAAACTCCACTTTTATATGGTTTATTTCTAGGTAAAAATTTAAATAGTATTTTTTTGATTAAATGATTATATGAGGTTTTTTCTAGGTTTTGATCATATAACCTATTTCTAATCATTAATTTCTTTATAATTACTTATTTTATCATTTTGAACACATAATACATCAGAATATCATGAAGTCTATTCCTAAATATCACAAATTAAATATTATCTATTATCATGTGGTTTCATGATAGTTAGAGGTTGTTTGATGGGTTTGGAAACTTTTAGGCATGATTTTAAGATACATTTTTTTTCCAAAAAAATCATTTTTTATTATTCCAAGCTCACAAAAAATTGTATCGATGTGACATTTTTTTATTATACAGTAATTCAATGTCATATCTTCAGTTTCAACCCTATGATGCATGTTTTTTTAATATTAAATCCAACCAAACTAACTTTTCATTTCAAAAAAACTACGTCTTTAATTGATGTTTTCTCCATTCCAACACATCAAACATCAAATCTAGTCCTAATTTATGTGACCTATAGGAAACTACCCAATATATATAATTCAACATAAAAACCAAACTAACTCTTAAGTCAAATTAATACACTTCATATCTACACCCAGTCTCTGAAAAGTTCAAAACAAGTGTTTTCACCAATCATCTCTTCATCTCTCAGAAGTATTCTTCACTTTGATAAGTTTACTTGTGCTTCACTCCCTTCATTATTTTCCCTTTAATAGGCTCTACCAAATAGGATAAGTCTTGTATTAATTGTTTTTAGTACTCCAAAATCCTAAGGATTCTATTATATTAATCACATTTTTGTAATACACCTATTGAATTATGGCTTCTACCTTCACAGATTACATTGGAATTCCAACCTCATAAATCATATGTTTCGGAAATAACACATCCATAATCAGAAAGTTTTGTATTGTGAGTTTTTCATAGTATTGATGAACTCAAAGTGTTCTCAATACAATATCAAGGTTCTTTGCATGAATTTTTTGAGGTTTTAATGTTTATAAGGATATTGTTAATATAAACCACAACAATAGTTTTGAGATATAGATGGATGATCTTCTTCAATAGATATATGAACACTTCTAGTGAATTTATTTGTCCTAAATTAATGATATGGTACTTATATATTCAGTATATACTATCTAGAACTATCTAAGGAATTTCCTCCTCTCTCACACGAAGTTAGCAGTAACTAACCCTACGTCAATATTAGAGAACCTACAAGATCCTCACAATGGGTAAAACAAGTAATTGATCCTCATAAATGGGTATTAATTCATCATGATTAATTAGTAAAACATCATGTATTCTACACACAATAGATTACTACAATCAACTTACCTTGTGAATTACACAGGAGCACCCAAGGGAGATGTGCTCATCCTGATAAAACCATTTGTCTCAAAATAATTGAGATGTATCTTGGTTACTTAAACTCTATTGGAAATATATGATTTGGGGGAATCTATATAGTTTTCACACTAGTCACGAGTTCAATTGTAAATTCAATTCCCATCTCTATAGGGACATTCAAAATGTCATTAAGAAATATATACTAATATAGTTCCACCACTAAAGGAAAAGAAGAGTTTATTATTGGAATGAATTCAATATGTAAGTATACCACATTCATTGTAAAAGATCTAATATGGATCAGGTCTCATCCAAATTTATTTTATATGACTTCCCATCTATCAAAAAAACAAGTTTATGCCCCTTGGGTGAGGAAAATTATACATGTATCCTAAAATAGTCGATGTGAACCTGATAGTTGTTATTCAATCCATGCCAAAGATGGCATAAAATAAATTCATTTCAATGTTTATTATTTCATGACAGTTTCAATGTCCATCAACTATATAAGACATCTTGAAAATATCTCATGATGATCCAATTTGTTCTCAATGTGTGTACTAAGAGAAATTAACTCCGACAATAACCTAACTGATATTTCAAGACCAACAATAATTTGTTTAGATATAAATTAATGGGAAGCACTAATATAAAAAACAGTGGTAAAAAGTGTAGAGGTGATCATGATAATACCCTAAATAGTTGATGATCCCTCATAACAGCTATTCATAACCTGTTCTAATATATACCCTAATCTATCCTCATCTCTAGGAACATATCCTAGATATAAGTGACACATCTGAGTAATCAGCATCTAAGTGGTTTTAACCTACTACTAATTACCCCATATAGTCCCATTTCTCAATGCCTATGTGTGAAACATATCCCTAGGAGACCTCATCCATTAATCCTTTGAGAAGAAACGGTACGAGTTCATTGAATTGTCTTATTTTTGATACATTATCATACACATTTGGGGAAATTTGTGATAATGCCGAATCTATCTACAGTTAATACATTAAGGACCTACTTCTCTCATAGAAGGATCTGAATAACCCCTAATATGCTCTAGCAGTCTACTCCTAATTTTGTAAATTCCTTCTAGATTTCTATTCATGCCATCAGATGTATCATTGATAATTCCACTGAATACTAAAGAAACAAATTATGGCTCTTTTATCCTCTAGAACCTTCTTCACCATGAGGGTTTCACTATTCACTTCAGTTTATGTATTCACGTTGAAAATTTTGACATGGATTCTTATATCTGAAAGAATAATAATCTAAAATATCCGAGAATTATGTAATTTATTCCATATAAAATAATTAAAAAGTGATGCAACCCTAATAAGAATGTTTAGTATGTAAACACCATAATCAAGCCTTGATGAAGCTCCAAAACTCCGGATCATGGTCCAACATTTGAATACCTATAATTAACTGCTAAAATAAAAGGTACTTAATGGTATTTAATTTCATACCTTCTTGTCAATCAACCGAAATTATAATTTACCAACACCTTAAAATATTTACCTAAATCATAAAGCTCACAATATTTACCTTTATCTCCTCCATAATCTTCACCACGTAAAAGAGACTCTTTAAGATTTATGTCTAGTAATCGGCATATTAAGGGTCTCTAATGACCTGGAATGATAGATGATACTTGATAATAATGTCTTGAGAATAGATTCCATATTCTTGGAAACACCTATACATTAAATTGGATCAATAAATAATACTTCGGGATGATTCATTCCTTCTTCGTGAACCATGAATGGGTGTGAGTGCTGGAGAAATGTCCTTAAGATGGTGGTTAAACCAAGAAATCCTCCCTTACTGGAGAATCTTGTCCTGCTTCTCTATGTTGTACTAAAATACATTGTCGGGGCAAAATTATCTTACATGAAAACATATTCATAAAACCCCTAAAATACCTTACAAAGTTAACAACATATGTTTTTCATAGGTATACATAAGGAATTATAGAAAATGTATCCTTAGAGGTTATCTATAATAAGAAAAAAACATAGAAATATTAGTATTAATCAAGTATCAAGACTTTTTTTCATAAATTCATTTTAGTTTCAACCATATATATATATACACAACATCAAATAATTTTCACGTTCAACTAATAAATGACAAATAGGTATATCAAAATAATTGAGACCTTAAATATATCACTAAATAGAAAAAATAGGTCTATATCAAATAGATAGTACAAATTAAGGAATTTCACTAAATAATTACTTTGTAACACACAAATCGTATACATTTTTGACATACAATCCTCTGTGAATAGTCAAGATGAATTAACACTCGCAAATCCCATAAAATAGTAACATCATAACTTTATCTGGGTTAAAATTAAATCGTAAATCCATACATATAATAGTAGTCCCAACCACGGTAACTCAATGGTTTGTTAAACCTTTTCTATCTAAGAACACATGAAACACCCCTACCTAGGTCCCACACATCCTAACCCCTTTATAATATTCCCCAAAATGTAGTCTTGAATAATGGAAGTGGTAAAACCTCCTCCGATACCAATTTATAATTCATTGGCCTAAATACCCATGTTTGATCCGGAGTACAACATAGCCTCATGTCTGCCTCCCCATAAAAAAGAAGTTCCCAACATGAAACAGGATTTTGAGTATTGTTAGTGGGGAGAATATACCATCAGTATCAACCCATACAAGAGTAAGAAATAGAAAATTGAATAAATACAAATGTGAATCCTATGTCATGCCATGTGTCACAAGTCATACAGAAAATTACCCAAGGACCCCCAAAGTTTAAGGTCAAAAAAATTGTTCATAATAACATGAATGTGAATAAACACAAAAACATAAATAACTAGTTTTTAGAGTACCGCCTCTGATCACCATGCATTATCACCTAGCTCTTAATCACTAGGGCCTTCCCATTTCTTCTATCCTTGATCATGAATTCTACATGTGCATTGAGAGTTTGAGGTTGGATATGTGTAGTAAAACACAATATGAATCAACAAATTCATCCCTAACATGAGTGCACATGCCTAAGAGTATATATCATTATAATAGATAAACAGTAAAGAATTAAATATAGAATCATGTATCAAGAAATCATGAGATAATCAAACCTCCAGAAACCCTCTCTCATGATCGCTTCAGCAATGTGTCAAAAATGTAGTCATAATGGAGGTCATGATCTAGAGTCAAAAACAAGGTCACAACATATATCCCACAACCACAAAAATTTTATCGAGTCTAGCCTCGAGGTCATCGTATCTGAAACTACCTTCAGTTAGTCCATATGGATATTATATCCTGACATTGTTTTCATGTCAGGTCATAGAACACCATAATTCCCCACTATCTCCATCGAAGATATATCGTCTAAGTCTATCATACCACCTTGTTAATACACAAGGCCATCATAGGCCATCTTTTAACTTGGTAATATCATTCTGCCACATGAAATTTCATAACACACACCCCCTCTAGTGATACTATTCCATTATTGGTCTACTTGACTCTTTCATTCCATGATATGAAAAAACTAGATCATATAGAAAAATATCACAATGAAAAATCATCAACACATATAGTGGTGAAATATAACAAAACAAGAGTAAGAGAAAATAGACAAAAACACAGACATGTGATCAAACTGAATCATGGTTATCATAGGCTATACATGCAAACATATGCGATCAAACTCAATAATGGGTCTCACGGGATATGAAAACATAAACACACATGTGATATAACTCAATAATTGTTTAATCATAGAAATAAAAAATATATATTAATCCAATGATAATATTGATGGTATCTTTGTGGAAAATAACATTATACCCCTAGATTATTGACATCAATGTTAATATTAGTCAACATCATCATCACTCAAACAAAATTCTTACACAAACTGAAATAAGATTGTGTTCCATGAAATCTTGTAACGAATTTCAATCAAAAGTGATATGTTTATATAATTATACTCATGAAGGAATAAATCCATGGTAATAATTTCAAATAAACTTACTAGAAATCAACCACTACCATCAATGGTAGGTCTAATTCTTGTCAATGGGAGATAAATCTATCACTCAAGGAACAAAAAACATGGAAGAGATAAAGGTTCCTATATGGTTGAATCAATGAAAATAAACATATCATTATATGTATTGATTCACAAAAATGCATTATAAATATGGTTACATAGATCAAGGATCTCCAAAGAATCAACTCAACATAAAGAGGGATTCCAAGTTCCATCTAAGGAGTATATGTTATTCCTCTAGATTGAGGGAACCTCCAAGGGGATGTGTTTCAATCGATTAATTGAGGTAATAATAGAAATAGAACTACATTAAATGCATACTATTGAATTCAAAGGTTTTTCCCCTTTGAATTGGATTAGATATGAGGATAATTCCAAATATGGTTTTGCTTTAATGCTCATGAGAATTCCACATGCCCTTCACCACAACCTCACCATGTCCATAATGTCCTTCAACTTCACATATCAAATCACCATGAACCTTCACCATGTTTAGATTGCCCTGGCCATTTTTCCCAACTACAATCTCTAAAAATGATGTGTTTATGTCTCTTGATTTATGGCCCACCAAATAACTTACAATATTCCATGTCCGGGCCATTCATGGGACCCCTTTCATAATTTAACCTAAAATTCACCAATGCCACCATGATAATGAAATTTCCCAATTTTTGTCAAATAACATAAAAACCCATCTTGAAACCTCTAAAATATACCTAAATTACACCAATAATCACATGATAATTTCTCAATATATATACTAATAAGGAACAAATAATGAACATTTTTTAATAGACAAGAAAAAAATATGAGGCTTTATGATAATAATCATCGATTAATTTATAACATGAATGGATATACCACATGTCAATCAGATGTATAGTGAGGTAAGAATGAGTGATAAAATAATAATATTATATTTAAAAATAATTTAAAAATGTTTGTAAAAGGATCAAACACTTCTAATTATCCCCTTATTTTCATGAAATTACAATTCAATGATTCATTTATTTTTTAAATGTGGTAATAGACTTCATATCAATATGAATTTTAATTTTTATGGAATGACCAATGGTGCATATTAATTGTTTTAAAACAAAAAAAATTCATTAAGGGTTCACATCCTTGTAAATTATCTAATATTATCATGAAATCATTAGAAAATTATTTTTTATTCATTTCCAATATGTAGAAATAGTATTCACATCAATATGTTGTGTGATGTTGTGGAAATGAATGAGAAAGTCATTTTTTAGATTTAATTGTTGGTAACAAAAAAAATATTCAAACATTATCAAGAAAACTTTTTATTGACATACAATCACATGATAAAGATCTCAATTTACGTTTGGATGTGTATGAATGAAATTCACTTCAATATGCATTTTTGTTTGGTTGAAATTATAAAAAATTATTTTTATAAATTGAAAGAGTCAAAAAAACATGTGTCAATAAGTTAATATATAAAAATGACCTCATGTTGTATTAAAATAAGATTAAAATGTTCTTTAACTAAATAAAATTTGTTTTAATTTATTTTAAATTCAGACGCACTCTATTTAAAAAAATCATAACCTTAAAGCACAACCACAAAACCAACTTAATGATCCTATGTCAAATTCAACCCTAAGATTATATCTAGTCATATTTATTTAATTAAAAATATTATTTTTGAAAAATATAAAATATCCATTGGATTGATTCACAATTTAAAATTTAAAAAAGGTATATTTATTATAATAAATAATTATAAAATATTGTTAGTTTCGTATTAAAGATATTAATCAAACACAACATAAGATGAATCAAAATATAATCAAATGATTTAAAATTTTAAAAACCACTACCACTCATGTATACATATATGCCAAATTTAGGTATGGATTCAATATAAATACAAATAAAATAGATATACAAACTAAAACGTGGTCCAACAAAACATAATGCACATCACTGTGGTAAAACAATCCACTGGTCCAACCATTTAATCTGTAATCATAAGCCTCTAAATATAGAATATTCCTTAAATATCGTCATTTTAATATTAATTTTTTATATAAATGGTCTCTATCATGGTGGATAATCCTTCTTAATAGGGTGTAGGTCTTTTCATGTAAAATGTCCCTCACTATGATTTGAACCATGGCTTATCATTTGTGTTAGAATATATTTAGAGAACCTAATAAACTCAATGGATTATGGAATTTATAACCTATTCTACCCTCTCTGGTTATTCTTATATGTAGACTAACATGGATCTCTTAACACTGGTGTAGCCTCCCTATTTCTCAAAAGGATTTATGTATGACACTACTATCTCTATAATTCTTGTTTTGAGTATTGAAATCCTTCATCCATTCACCCTTAACCTCCATGATGTTCTTTATGGTAAAGTTAAATAAATTATTCAAAATATGATTCCATATATTGATATTTTAAATTTTTGAGAAATATCATACTTATAACATGTTAAATTAGAAATAATATTCATCATGTATGATGTGAAGTAAATATTTAAATCAATAACTAAATTAAATATACTTTGAAATAGAAACAAAAAAAATATTTTTTATAAGATATTATAGAACAAAAAAATATATAATATATTATTTAAATGATTTAATAAAACTATTCCATGAACATTAATAAATTAATTAACAGCATATTTATAAAATTTATTAATTTTAAGCATGATTTATCGGTAATAATCCAAAACAATTGTATTTTTATTTCCATAATCATTGATAATTTAGTTAATATAATTAGAGAGTTTTACCCTATAGGTTTTACACCACATGAAGTAGATTGTGGAGGTGATGGAATATGAATTTAGTGGTGTTCATATCTAACCGACGAAAACTTTGAGTGACCAAAAAATGAATTTTTAAATACAAAGAGATCTTTAAAATAATTATAAGAGGGTAAAAACCTATAAATAAACCTCAATTTGTTTTTGAAATCCTAGAAAAATGATCTTCCATTATTCTGTGATATGTATGGACATACAACACATTAATACATTGTGTGTTGTGGTCAGAATAACTGAAATAATTATTTTTATTATATTTATGTTATTTAAAACATATGTAAAATGGGTAAATCCCAAAAAAAACAACCTCATAGTATTATGAAATTATAGTATTATCATTAAATGATAGTCGAATAATATTTTATTAATTTTTTACTTTCATGAAGAGACCACACATCAATTAGTTGGGTGGTGTGCTTAGAATAACCACGAAAATAGTTTCACAAGATTTACAAATATTTATAATTTTTTTCAAATTTACAACATGTGAAAAAGTATTGTATTTTAATGAAATCATAGTAAAAGGCCTTTATTTACATGTAGAAATAGGTTTTATATCAATCAGACTCATGTTTTTCTTAGAATGACCAATAGTGCATTGTTTTGATTTTTTACTAAAAAAAGCCATTCTTTAAAATTAAAAAAAATTAAACTCTCTATGATTATCATGATATCATATGATAATTATTTTTGATTGATTTTTTATATTTCAAAATATACCACACATCAATTTAAAGGCATTCCATGAAGGTAGACAATTTCATTCATCAAGAGTGTTTCCACAACCTTTGTTTTAAAGAGATTCCATAAAGGTAGGAAATGTGTATAGTTGGAGAGGTGATTTACAATAATCATGGAAAAATCATAACCTTCATACATATTTTTTACAAAAATTAAATCAATAATTATTTTATCCCAAATAAAATTTGGAATCTAGAGGGGCTATAATAAATAAGTTAGATATAAAGTATCATATTTATGGAATTGAAAAATGTCAAAATTTCAAAAAAAAAACTTCTTTATATGAATCATTACCCTCTATTAAAACTCTAATATCAACCATCTGTATGTTTTCAAAAAACAATCTATTCCCCCTATTGGAGAGTAATTGTAATAATGGAGTAGGTACGAAATGAGGATGGAGTTCTAGGAAAATACCAACCACCCATGATTGAAAACTATGTCTTTATGTAAGGTATATCTAGAAAAGTATCTAAATCATTTTTTAAAGATGTTATAAGGATATTCAATTTAGGATCAAAGTGAACCTCAGGATTGACTTGCTACATTTCAAACCATTTTTTTTAAACAACTAGATTAAACTCATTATCACCCCTACTCGATAAAGAGAATCAACACGTATATTACTACTTCTAGAATTGTTGAGTATCTAAAAATCATATCCTAAAATATTATCATTGAATCATTTCTGTTCCATGGATGTGAAATATTTACTAAAAATTCTTAATACACTTATGACGAACATGAAAATGAAAATGTCTCCCTAAATTTTATTATCTCTACTGGTTAATGGCACTAACCAAATCTATTAGTTCTTCTTTGTAAAAAGCTCTAACCAGATTCATATCCCATAGATATTTTTTGAATTTGGATATCATTCAACCTCCTAGTATGAGAACAAACCCTATTCCACCATTGTAGTAATGACATTCATCAAGAATGGGTAATAAAAATCAATAAGATCTTGGAAGTGATTTGAGATCAAGAACTATTTAAAAAAAACAAAATCTTATTGAGGAACAGGTCCCCTGTAAATTTTATATATTTTTTTGAAATTAGTATGAAGGTGTGATTTCATACCACCATTCATTGTTGAAATGTAATAATAAATAAGAATAAATAAAACTCCAACAATTTATTTAATATTCTTAAAAAAAGGTCACCATTGGACACTTCATAACTTTTGTGGATCCATATAGACTCCTCAAAAATAAATCTGACGCCCTAAATACTCCAAAATAGTGTGATAAAGGAATTATTTTTTATATTAATCTATAATATATTACTTTGAAATATAGTTAAATCCTTTTGTAAATGTTCAAAATGATCTCTAAAAGTCCTTCGGTAGATCATAATTTTATCAGGAAACACTATGAAACTTTTGTGATATAAAGATTGAAATATGGGGTTTTTCAAGTTAAATTGTTGGTGGAGAATTATTAATTCCAAAGGTAATTACTAAGTATTTATAATGACCATGATGAGAAAAAAACATTTTATTAAATATCTTCATCTCATACAAGAACCTATGGGAAAACCAATTTGAGATCAAATCAATTATCAATTATCAATTATCATTTATCAATTATTATCAATTATTATCTATAATTATGTAGGCTTTCTCCATGCTTACATGTCACCTTCAAAATAAACCACGTCACCTCCAAAACTAAATTCCAACCTATCGCTTCCCCTCGACCCGCGACTCGCATTGCGTATCACCCGTGAGACCTAAATCACGACCTCCTGTTTAGGGTTTCCTCTACGAATCAATTCTCTTTGAAGATCTATGGAAATTCCTCCCGTCTCCTCCCTCTGATGTCGTCCATCACTCAATGATCTATCTATTTCCACCACGCGGCCACACTAACTCCATGAACCTTCTGGTATCAATCGTCCTTCGGTAGGGTTTTTGATCCACTACTCTTACAAACAAGTTTCTTCCTGTATCTTCTCCATCTCGCAGATCCCACAATATCTCGCTGACCGATCTTCCTTACATAGGGATCCTACTATCTACTTCATTTCTAAAAAATGACTGACCGGTCATCCTCGTCGACGCTTCCCACTATTTTCTTCTCCTCCAACAAAGTACCTCCTGAATTTTCGTTGCTGTTTCAATCCTCTAGTTCATCGGGTGTTCCTCTCCAGTTTAATGACACCGTTGTGGAGTTCTTGCATTAGAAGACCATCGTCGACCAACAAGTGTCTACTCCCAATGATTCACTTCAACAACCGATGATTTCACACAAAATCAATACATTCCATGGAGATAGATTTAGTTGACGAATTGGGTCTCTTGTATTTGAGGTAATCATACATTTACACTATAGTAACCTAGAAACACTGTGGATTGTGAGTAATTTTGATTCTAAATACAAAAAGAGTTTATGTTAGCTGCGGCTAGATCCATGTCCTACAACCATTAAACAAATTCCTTCCCCCAAAACCTACTGCATCTTCTTCATTGGTTGTCTATTTCAGGTATAAACACTCCCACGTACTGGTCGGCCAATTACATATCTGGGAATATCTTCTACCAATGTGATAGCTTCAGTTTGTAACTCCATTACATATACCAATTCATTCAAGAATTTTGAAAAGGTAAATAAAAATTCATTTACTCTTTCTTCCACAAATACATGTTTTTTTAGTTTTAGGAAATTCCAAACAATTTTCTTATGGTTCTCGTTGTTTTCTTCTCCTCTAGCAATGTGCCTCCGGATTTTTCATTTCCATTTAAATCCTCATATAAAGGTATTATTTTATTACCGGCAGTGTAAAGTGACTTCCCTTTGAGTTCAACCTTTGGTATATTGCCGTCATCCCATATTTTGCTGTTCATTTTTTAAATTTTTTCACGCAGTTTAGCTTTGTTTTAACTGTTATTTTACGGAATGATGACTCTATCAGGTTTGATTTTAAATAAAAAATTATATATGACCATTGATTTTGAGTTTTATTGATCTCAATTCATCTATGTGGTTGATGGATAATGATGGAACTACTGAATTATTTCAATCAAACTGTAATTATCAGAGCCCTGATTGAGATAAATCCTTCACCGATTAGAGCCCTGGATGATGAGGTAATCCTTGCACTGATCAGAGCCCTGAATATTTATCCCTACTATTATTATGATGTTGTATATTTCATTGGTGGTTATAGGTGTGTCCATTATTAGGGAGGATAGGGTACTCTTTCTTACTAAGTTGTAGTAACCAGCATTTCATTCGTTTCTATGGGAGCTCCATTATACAGAGTCCCTAATTGATGATCATTTTCCAGTAATATTATTTCCCCATGTTCTACTTTTTATTACTACTATCTACTTACTATTTCACTATTTATTTTATATATATTAACCATCATTATAATTGTTTCTATGAGAGGTTCATTAAATAGATACACGATGAAAATGGGTGAAGTTTACCACCACATGAAGGTTATTTTGGTTTCATATGCATTTTTAAATGTTATTTGTTATCTTATATGTTCTGATTTTATACATATTATTGTTTTAATATTATTTGTTTAACTTATATGTATTCAAAATTGAAATTTGAAGGTTCATTTTTAATTCAAAATTAAAATATGCAGGTTTAGAATGAAAATATGCAGGTTCATTTTTATTTCAGAGTTCAACTATGCAGGTTCATAATAATTTCAGGTTTATACATATTAATGTTTGAATATTATTTTTGTAACTTATCTTTATTCATAATTGAAATATGCAGGATCATATTTTCTTTATAATTTAAATAAGATGGTTCATATTTGTTGAAATCAAAAGGTTCAAATTTTTCTCCACCTTTACCTTCGGTTCATCGTCACCTCCAAAGGTTTCTGCCTCAACCTTGGGGTCATGATTTTCATCGTTGGTGTCTACAGTTGTTCTTTATTTACACTATTGTAACCTCGACGCATTGTAAATCCTTCTCTGTCTCATAATTTTGGTTCTTTCTACCTACGATAACCCTTTAATTATTTATGATGGTAAGCCCTTTTTTTTATACAGCTTCATTTTTATTTTTTAATTGAAATATAAAGGTTCAAATTAATTTCAGATTCTATGATTTTATTTGTCACCAATATTTTCTAATTAAAATTCTAACTATATTATATATGTAGAAAACTGGTCTTGTGAATTAAATAGTGAGGATGAGGTGAAACATAATCTCTAATTTTCTTGAGACATTGTGGCCAAAACAATCCTTGCCATTGAACTGTACACCTGAATGAATGGATACATAAACAAGAAGACTGAAAAAGTGACAGAATTTTTCTGCTAAAATAGACAGGTAACACTGCAAGTTGATTGTTTTTTTAGTTTTTTGATTTGTTTTCTAATTATTTGTTTACCATTAGATTAAAGTGATTTTGATTAATTGGTTCTACATACATGCCTGTTTTTCAGTTTTTCGAGAATTCGTATGATCTTAATCAGGTCTTTATTTTGCTCTGCTTTCACCTTAAAGGATTAAATATTATTTCCTTAAGTTATTTCGCTAGTTTTTTATGATCACTTTTGTTGGTTGCAGCTACAGTTTTTGAATCTTATTCTTGGGAATATTTATGGAAACTTCAAGTTCATAGAAAGTCTTTTCATGTTTAAAAGTTTGGAGCTATAAGTATAATGAAAATTGTTAGTGATATGCAGAGATCGATTTAAGACGAGGAAGCTGCATTGACCTAGAAAACTCTTCAAAATGTAGAATCAGTGTAGGTGAGCCAATGGAAAGCCATAGAAACATATATTCAATTTTTAATTGGATTAGTGTCTCAATGAAAACTCACTTATATACAAGTAATGGTATTGTTTTCTTTTTACGGATTCTGATGTGTGGATTCTTTTGATTTCTGGAGTTGGGTTCACATCGAAAAACATGTATTTATATAGGAAGGTATCAGAGCAATAATCATTTTCTTCTTCATTTTTACTTGACAGTACTTGAATTAGGATTTAATGGGCAGGTTTGAGTTGTTTTAGTTGTTTTTTATGTACACTAATGTTGAATTTCTATTGTTTTTTCAACAATCAAGGTTTTGATATTTCTTCTTCAATGTTAATGCTTTAGTTTCAACATTTATAAATCAAGATCTTTGAAGAAGGTTTTATATCCTCATTTAGTGAATTTGTTTTCTTTATATTCATGATTAAATATTTAAAGTTTTATTTTAGTGTTTTGTAATTGTTATCTCACTGCATGTGAATACCAAAATAAGAATTGGAAATGAAGGTAGGTAATTTCACATATTTATTATACTAAATGTTTCTTAGATTATTATGTTCCAACAATTTCTCAAAATGTATTGAATATTACAATAATGTGGAGTTTGTTTTCTAAAAAATTATATAAATGAATAATTATAAGTAGTTTTATTTGACTGTTTTATAATTTTTTTCTCAGCAATGCATGTGAATATAGAAACATAATTTGTAAATGAATGCAGGTAATATTTCCTAAAATAGTGGAGTTAACCTCCTTTCCGTCCAACATATGAAGGCAGCTAATTTGTTTTCATTATTGAATCCGCTATATATTGTTTTTTATGCACTAAAAACATATGAAACAGATGATTATAAAGATTTCATCCTTGAATACCAAAATAATTCATCCAATACAATGAATACGTTTGGATCATCAAAACATATATCAATGTCAATGCTTTAGTTTCAACCTATAGAAATCAAGATCTGCGAAAAAGGTGTTCTATCCTCATTTCATGAATTTGTTTTTCCTTATATTCATTATTAAATATTACCAGATTTATTTCACTATTTTCTAATTGTATCCTCAGTGTGAATTTGAATTTTTTCCCTTATATTCATTATTAAAATCGGGTTGCCCCTACGCTTACCCATTATGGGTCTCTAATCAGGTGATCTTTAAAACCCACATCACATCACTCTTGCGTATTTATGATATATCCTTATTTTAGAGCAGGGGATCATTTTTCCTTGAAAATATTTTGTTATGTGGCTTGATTTAGTGACTTACTTGCACCACCATGGTCATGAAGAAAGATTTGGTACCGCGACAAGGAATGTAATTCAAATTAGTACAAAACATTCTATCGTAAACAAATCCTGCTTAAACAACACCACCAAATCCTGCTTACATAGGAAATTCATCCTTATTACAGTGGAATGAACTTTACATAATTTCTTATAGGTGAAAGAATAAAAGATTCAATATTATTTATATGTATGTGTTTCCCTATTAGTTATATAATGATATTTATGGATTTCATATTGAATTGTATCCCTGTTGCGAAAAAGGTCTTTTTACAGATATGCTATACATATTTGTGGATTTCTTATTAAATTTATCCATTTTAGTCACACATAGTATTTTTTCTTAAACATTAATGTATGTTTAGGTACATATATTAGATGAATGTGTACGTCCTCAACTCCTAGCTTATTACATGTTCTTTGACCACTATAACTCTTCACAAATAAAAAACCAGGTACAACACCATTTTTTTTTTCTACAAATGTTTTCTTATTGGTCATCAACAATTTAACATCGATATATTAATAGTTATAGTTACTTTTACTAAATCTAAATTTTCATGTATTAGAGTAGTAAATATTTTTAAACAAAAAAGAGTCTTATATTTTCATTGATTAGTGGATCATGTACTTTATTTCATTAATGTATAATTTTTTAGAGTAGCAGAACAAGTTTGATAATGTGAATCATTCATTTTTTTCAGTACTGGATCATGTTATCTGTTCAAGCAGTGGATCATGTGCTTCATTAGATCAATGAATCATTTTAAGAGAAACAAATCAGGACATTTAGAGCAGTGTATGTGTCAAGTAACCAATAGAAATTTCTACCTATTGTTGATAGGTTTATTAATGATATGTTTGACATCATTTTTGGATATGTGCATCTACTATATTGATTCTACTAAATTTTTCTTAGATTATGATGTCCCTAAAATTTCTCATCCTGTATTGAATATTACAATAATGTGGCGTTTTTTTCTAAAAAATTATATTAATGAATAAGTATAAGAAATTTTAATTGAATGTTTTCTAACTTTTTTCTCCGAAGTGCATGTGAATACAGAAACATGAATTGGAAATGAATACAGGTAATTTTTCCTAAAATCGTGGAGTTAACCTCTATTCCATCCAACATATGAAGGCAGGAAATTTGTTTTCACTATTGAATCCACTATATATTGTTTTTTTAGAATGAAAAACATATGAAACAGATGATTATAAATCTTTCATCCTTGACTACAAAAATAATTCATCTCGGCCTATAAATATGTTCAGATCATCAAAACATATATCAATGTCAATGCCTTAGTTTCAACCTATAGAAATCAAGATCTGCGAAAAAGGTGTTCTATCATCATTTCATGAATTTGTTTTTCCTTACATTCATTATTAAATATTACAAGTTTTATTTCACTGTTTTCTAATTGTTTCCTCAGAGTGAATGTAATTTTTTTCCTTATATTAATTATTAAAATTGGGCTGCCCCTACGCTTACCCATTATTGATCTCTACTCAGGTGATCTTTAAAACCCACATCACAACACTCTTGTGTATTTATGATATATCCTTATTTTAGAGAAGTGGATCATTTTCTCCTTGAAAAAATCTTGTTATGTGGCTTGATTCAATGGCTTACTTGCACCACAATGGTCATGAAGAAAGACTCGGTACCACGACAAGGTATGTAATTCAAATTAGTACAAAACATTCTATCATAAACAAATCCTGCTTAAACGACACCACCAAATCCTGCTTACATGAGAAATTCATCCTTATTATCGTGGAATGAACTTTACATAATTTTTTACAGGTGGAATAATTAAAGATTCAAGATTATTTATATGTATGTGTTTCCCTATTAGTTATACATTGATATTTAAGGATTTCTTATTGAACTGTATCCCTATTCTGAAAAAGGTGTTTTTACAGATATGCTATACATATTTGTGGATCTCTTTTTAAATTTATCCATTTTAGTCACAAATAGTATGTTTTCTAAAACATTAATTTATGTGTAGGTAAATATATTGGATGAATGTGTACATCCTCAGATCCTAGCTTATTACATGTTCTTTGACCACTATAACTCATCATAACTAAAAAACCAGGTACAACACCATATTTTTTTCTACAAGTGTTTTCTTATTAGTCATCAACCATTTAACATCCAAATATTAATAGTTACAGTTAATTTTACTAAATCATAATTTTCATGTATTAGAGTAGTAAATATTTTTACACAACAAAGAGTCTTATATTTTCTTGGATTAGTGGATCATGTACATTATTTCATTAATGGATAATTTTTTAGAGTAGCAGAACAAGTTTGATAATGTGAATCATGCATTTTTTTAGTACTGGATCATGTAATTTGTTCATGCAGTGGATCATGTGCTTCATTAGGTCAATAAATCATTTTAAGATAAAGAAATCAGGACATTTAGAGCAGTGTATGTGTTAAGTAACCAATAGAGAATTCTACCTATTGTTGATAGGTGTATTAATGATCTGTTTGACATCATTTTTTGATATTTGCATATCCTATATTGATTCTACAAAATGTTTCTTATATTATGATGCCCCAAAAATTTCTCATCCTGTATTGAATATTACAATAATGTGGCCTTTGTTTTCTAAAAAATTATATTAATGAATAAGAATAAGCAGTTTTATTTGACTTTTTTCTAACTTTTTTCTCAGTAGTGCATGTGAATACAGAAACATGAATTGGAAATTAATTCTGGTAATTTTTCCTAAAATCGTGGAGTTAACCTCCCTTCCATGCAACATATGAAGGCATGTAATTTGTTTTCACTATTTAATCCACTATATATTGTTTTTTACACTAAAAACATATGAAATAGATGATTATAAAGCTTTCATCCTTGACTACAAAAATATTTCATCTAGGCTTATGAATACGTTCGGATCATAAAAACATATATCAATGTCAATGACTTAGTTTCAACCTATAGAAATCATGATCTGTGAAAAATATTTTCTATCCTCGTTTCATGAATTTGTTTTTCCTTACATTCATTATTAAATATTACCAGTTTTATTTCACTATTTTTTAATTTTTTCCTCAGTGTGAATGTGAATTTATTTTTCCTTATATTCATTATTAAAATTTGGTAGCCCCTACGCTTACCCATTATTAGTCTCTACTCAGGTGACCTTTAAAACCAACATAACAACAGTCTTGTGTATTTATGATATATCCTTATTTTAGAGCAGTGGATCATTTTTTCCATGAAAAATTTTGTTATGTGGATTGATTCAGTGACTTACTTGCACCACCATGGTCATGAAGAAAGACTTGGTACCGCGACAAGGCAAGTAAATCAAATCCCTACAAAACATTCTATCATAAACAAATCCTTCTTACATGATACCACCAAATCCTATTTACAAGAGAAATACATCCTTATTACCTTGGACTGAACTTTACAGAATTTATAATAGGTGGAAGAATAAAAGAATCGATATTATTTATATGTATGTGTTTAGTTAATAGGTATACATTGATATTTATGGATTTCTTTTTGAACTGTATCCCTATTGTGAAAAAGGTGTTTTTACAGATATTTATACATATTTGTGGATTTCTTATTAAATTTCTCCATTTTAGTCACACATATTATGTTTTATTAAACATTAATGTATGTGCAGGTTAATATATTGGATGAATGTGTACGTCCTTAGATACTAGATTATTACATGTTCTTTGACCTCTATAACTCCTCACAACTAAAAAACCAGGTACAACACCATATTTCTTTTATTAATGTTTTGTTATTGGTCATCAAGCATTTAACATCCAAATCTTAATAGTTAAAGTTACTTTTACTAAATCCGAATTGTCATGTATTAAAGTAGTAAATATTTTTACACAACATAGAGTCTTCTATTTTCTTTGATTATTGGATCATGTATTTTATTTCATTAATGGAAAATTTTATAGAGTAGTGGAAGAATTTTGAGCATCTGAATCATGCATTTTTTTCAGTACTGGATCATGTTATCTATTCAAGTAGTGGATCATGTGCTTCTTTAGATCAATGAATCATTTTAAGAGGAACAAATCAAGACTTTTAGAGCAGTAGATCATGTGCTTCATTGAGTGTTACTTTTATGACATCATTGGAACTAATAAAACATCATTTTTTTTCATGCCATTTTCTTTATTTCTATAATTGATACATATAATTAATTTCTGGAATTTTTAAATATTACTGTAACTGCAGGTAAACATATTGCTTGATTGTGTATGCGATTAGGTCAAGGCATATTAGCTATTATTCCACCACTATGACTCCTCATCACTAAAAAACTAGGTAAAAAATACATTTAAATTCATGAATTTTTTTTCATATTGGTCATCAAGAATTTAACTTAAAATTTTTATTTGTTACTTATACTAAATCTGACATAACATGTTTTAGAGAAGTGTATCATTTTTTACGGTAGTGGATCATGTATTTTAATTCAGTAGTGTATCATGTATTTTAATTCAGTAGTGGATCATGTATTTTATTTTTTCATGTATCGAAATACTTTTTAGAGTAGTGGAATATTTCCTTTATTTATCTGGTGGCTCATGAATTTTTTGGGTCGTAGAACTTTTAATTTGTTTGATCATAGGATCTTGCGATTTATTAGATCATTTGTTCATTTTTTTAGAGCACTGTATCATGTATTTTAGAGAATTGTATCATGTGTTTTAGAGCAGTGGTTCATTGGAATGTGTTTTCTTCTCTTCAATATTTTTCATGCATTAAGAAAGACATTGTTTCATCTGGATAGTGGGCAGGGGAGGGGAGGGGTGGAGCTGGGCAGGTTGGAGGGGAGGGGAGGGTAGGGGGGAGGGGAAGATGAGGGCAGGGGGGAGGGGCCTGGTGGGGGAAGAGGTTGGGTAGTGGGAGTGGTGGGGGAAGTGGCTGGGTAGGGGGGAGACTGAGGTGGGAGGGATAGGTGCTGGTATTGGGTGGCAGACAACCATAGGGGGAGGGAAGGGGTAGATCTGGTTAGGGGGTAGGAGGAGGTACTGGGAAATTGGTTGGGGGATGACAAGATGGGTAGGGTGGCGGGGGAAGAGGAGGGCTGGGCAGGGGAGGGAGGAGGGGGGGAGGAAAGGGTCAGAGGAGATTCTGTTTAGTGGGCAGGGGAGGGGAGGGGTTGGGCAGGTTGGAGGGGAGGATGACAAGCTGGGCAAGGTGGTGGGGGAGAGGAGGGGATGGGCAGGGGGAGAGGATTGGTTGGGCAGGGGGAGAGGATGAGGGGGAGGTGGAGGGGGGAGGAATCGGTCGGAGGAGATTCTGGTTAGTGGGAAGGGGAGGGGAGGGGCTGGGCAGGTTGTGGGGGAGGGTAGGGGAGGGGAGGATGAGGGCAGGGGGAGGGGGCTATTGGGGGAAGAAGTTGGGAAGGGGGGAGTGATGAGAGAAGGGGATGGGTAGGGGAGACTGGGGTGGGAGGGGGAGCTGTTGGGATTGGGTGGGAGACAAGCAGAGGAGGGGGGGAAGGGTAGAGCTGGGTAGGGGGTAGGAGGAGGTACTGGAAAATTGGGGGGGGGGTGAAAATCTGGAAAGATTAAAAACTTTTTCTATTTTAATTACTACTGATTTTTCTATTAATTAAATTAGTAGTGAATTTTCATGTTCATATTATTAATTTTATTCATTTAATTTTTATCAAACTTATTTTCATAGATGAATACATTAAACAAACAAGCCATTTTTTATGACATGTTTTTTTCACTTCACTACGTTACCCAGTTTTTTTAATGTAATATTTCTCATTTACTCACATTAATGTCTAATTATATATTGCAGCGATCAATATAACTGTCAACAAACATGAAAAACTGCTACTCTACATCAATGATACATGGTAGTACTGGGAGGATGTATACTGAACGTTGTGATGAAATGAATCATAATCTGATTTGCAGACCCGCTGTTATTGAAAATCATGGTTCTTGTAATTGTTGTTAAACATGTATCTGCTACAAAGTGTATTTATGTTCTCTTATCATGGCTAAATAACATTCCATAGTTCTATTTCACAGGTGACATGAAAATGACATCTAATGTCTGTTTCAAATTTCACGTTCTCTTACCATAATTATGTTTCATTGTTTACCTATTACAAGTATGTAGAAATTATATTTTCATACATTTCTATGAATACATTTATAATTTCAATACATTATTTATTAATTTCTATTTACCACTTCTCATATTTAGAATGCATTTTGTAGTTCAGATTTTATTTATGACGTCGTGCGTATGCACAGGTGATGTATTAGTTTTGTAAAATATAGAGTTCTGAAAATCTAATATAAAAGGTCCTCTATGAATTGAATTAAAAATCAAATTTAAAACATAATATTTTTTTATGGAATGATAATAAACACATATCTTCGACCCACCTTCTTTATTTATAAAAAAATTATCGGATTGGAATGGTGAGATTTGCTACTGTAAATCACACCATTCTGTAATAGACCATCTATCTGGTGCTCAAATTTATTATTTAACCTTTCACTACTGGAAAACTTTCCTATACCCACGGTTCAAAACCCTGGGTATAGCCCCCAAAACCGTGGGTATAGGCTATACCCACGGTTTTGGGAACCGTGGGATGGAACGGCGTCGGGATAGGGGGTTCGGGCTATACCCACGGTTTTCAGAAACCGTGGGAATAGGATAGTCACAGCGTGGCAAGTGCATGGCCACGCTGGCACGAATTTGACCCCACGGTTCTCAAACCGTGGGGATTTATAGTCTTTCAAAAATGAAGCGCACAGGTTTTGAACCCCTGTCTCGCGCAGCAGCAGCCGAACGGGCCACCCAATCAGACCAACTATACCACCATTTTTATATGAAGTTATATATATATAAATATATATATACTAATATTTAATATTTTAATTTTATAAAAACATACGCGTGTTTCGCGTCTGCACCCACTGGGTTTCGAACCCGTATTTCCCGCGGCAGCGCAACGGGGAAGGACCAACTAGGCTATATTTTTTATTCGTGTTTTTAATATACGTCTTTCTATATATATTAATATACAATGTTAAATTAAAAAAAACCGCGGTGAGATTCGAGCACAGAATCAGTATACTAAACTCGCCAACGTAACTACCGAACGGACCAACCGAGCTCTGAAACTAATTAGTTAATTTATATTTTTGTTTATAGATATATTAATATAAGCCGTTAAAAAATATATCCCCGCCAAATTGTTTTGGTGCTCCCGCCTAATTTTCTTTTCCCGCCTTATGGCGGAAAGCTATACCCACGGTTCTTTAAAACCGTGGGTATAGGTCTTCAAAAAAGTTTACCCCAATGCCCACGGTTTTAAAGAACCGTGGGTATAGGTTATCCGAACAATCTCTATACCCACGGTTTGGGCCAAACCGTGGGTATATGTCTTAAAAAAAATGCATTTCTACCCACGGTTTGGAAAACCGTGGGTATTGGTCTTCAAAATTAAGCTATACCCACGGTTTTGACAAAACTGTGGGTATAGGTGACCTATACCCACGGTTCTCTAAAACCGTGGGTATAGGTGACCTATACCCACGGTTTTGAAAACCGTGGGTATAGAGCTACCCTATACCCACGGTTTTTTGCAAAACCGTGGGTATAGCTCTGTTTTCCAGTAGTGTTTGGGGAACATGATAAGGTATAAAATTTGATGGATTAATAGCTTCAATCAAGTGAATTTCATGAACTATCTTATACAAAATATGAATACTCCAAGGTTCTTACAATGTATAATAGAATTCATTTGAAAATCCCAACTACTCTATATCAATATGCATATGATGAACTATTCCAATGTCAATATTTGTGATGTCAGTACCTATGTGGACTCCCTATGTGAAAAAAATCATGCCACCTAGAAATTATTGTAGAGGAATTAGTATATATATTTTTGGGATGTATCCGCTAAAATGCATCTTGGATTCCTTCAAATTTAATATTCATAGTCATTTTATTCCAATGAGAGGATATGTAGACATGTGTTTCAAGCCACACAAAACCCAAAATTATATTTGGTAATGTGGTGGTAGATAATTATTTATATACTCCAAATAGAACCTCACTTATTGGAACATGTAAATCCTTACACAGTCTGTTATACAAATCACAAAATCCATCTCCCAAACAAACCTAGAATGTATTAAGGTGTTTAATAGGTAGATATATTTTAATAAAGCTATTAAAACAAAATTGTGACTAAGTACACAATATATAATAACCAAAATTTCCACCCCAAAAACAATGGAATTTATTTTTATAGATATAGAACCTTGTCTGCCTTATCCCTCTAATGCTCCATGAAAAGTCACCTAACAATTTATCTCCAATTCCAAATCTTCCGTGATAGGAACTATTTGGTTAACTTTGGGGTATTTATCCATAACTTCATTTATATGTTCCAAATATTGAAAAACCATCAACCATTTTCCTTAATTTAGAAATAACATGTACCATGCCTGTGCAAATGCACGGGACTATTCAATTGTTTTTCAATTCATCTCGTTCTGCGTCATTCAAATAAATTGTAATTTCATAGTCCTCAATATAATTTTAAGAATAAAATGATGATAATGAGGTGAATGAGGTGCATGTGACATGATGAAATAAAGTGAAGAGTAATTGTGATTGAGACGAAACATGATAGAATGGAAGAGTTAGAGATAAGAGATATAGATGAAAAAAAAGGTGAAGGTGAAGGCGAAGCTGGAGGAAAGAGGTGAGATTACGATAAATGGTGGAAGGCATCCTAGAGAGAGTTTCAAGGTTTCTGGATTTTGAACGGAGTTTATGGGATTGAGAAGATGTTGGGTGGAGGATTAGTAGGAATCATGATTTGATTCAGTTTAGTGCCATTAAAAGGAAATATATTTTGGAGTTCATATTTTTAACCTGTCATTATCATAAATAAATTTCACTTTTTGATGCAAATATTATAACACACCCTCGATTTAATTTCACCAGAATTTTTACCATTATGTATATATATCGTTATGTCTAGAAGAATACAAAAATATTCCAATTATCATATTAGTAGTTGGTGCTGGAATCGTGGTATCATCCATGAAAACAAATCTATACTGTAGAATAGATAAATAATTTTGACAACTCATGAGTTCTTCTCCAGTAATATTTATGAGTCTTTGGTGAACATTGAACCTATGATAGTGGAAATATTCTATACTATTTTGATCAATTCTCCCTAACCTAGAATCATCTATAATATCTATGCAATAACAAATAAAATTATTGGATGGTTCAAACATATGGAATATTTCACCTAAAAATACCACTCACACAATGGATTTCATGATTTTATATTCCATAAAATATGATGAAAATTATGTACTACTGAACTTATATAGGGAAAAAATAATTTTTCCATCTCATATTTATCCTATAATTAAACATGTTTATATGAAATAACAAACTATGAAAATTAATCATTTTACACAATTGTAACAGACTACAGAATTCAATATGAATAATCATAGGACTTTAAGTAAAAATTCAAAAACATGATACATTCAAGAGATGGTCACTTTTTTAATACATAATGACATGTCTTTTATTCACCCACATCCATGGCCAAGTGACTTAAACTATAAATACCCCATCAATTCCACATTAAGAAGGTACTGCAGAACATAGAGTTGTTTAGTTAAGGGGAAATAGTCACAATGTGTACAAAACTTTACTTTAATTCTAGAACATCCTTATATAATCAAAAGGAATCAAAAATATTCCCAATAATCTACATCCACTGTATGAAATACCTAAAAAAGGAAAAAAGTAGAACATGTGCTATCAGAAAGGGTACATTTGTACCATATATATTTTTTTACACATTCTTTGTACACTTTAATAATTGTGTGTGGAATGTAGATCTAAAAATCATGAAGATCAAACTAAAAATAGTTCAAGAAAATATAGCTCTTATTTTACCTAGAATTTAATTTCTGATTAATAGGTAATAATCTAGGATCTCATCACCTCAAAAATCATCCAACATGTATATCTTCCGATACAAAAATGTTTAAAATTAATAATACATACTAAAAAATAATGAAATATCTGACTAGAAATTAAAATGATAGAAGAGTGATAAGAATAAATATTAATGTATGTATGTTATGTACAGAAGTTTAAACCCTTAAAAGACAACAACCTACTAATGTCGCATAAAAACATAAAACAACTATTAATGTTGTGTGCATGTACACCAATCAAGAAAAATGTCTTAGTTTCATGTTGAATGATAATAGCTTAAAAAAATAAATGATAATAGTAGCAAAAGTAACTGAAAAAGTAACTATAACTATTTTCATAGTTTTTTGTTTGATTCGGCTAGCCCCTATGCTTAACCATTATTGGTCTCTACTCATGTGATCTTTAAAACCCACATCACAACACTCTTGTGTATTTATGATATATCCTTATTTTAGAGCAGTGGATCATTTTTTCTTTGACAAATTTTTTTATGTGGCTTGATTCAGTGACTTACTTGCACCAACATGGTCATGAAGAAAGACTTGGTACTGCGACAAGGTATATAATTCAAATCAGTAAAAAACATTCTATCATAAACAAATCCTGCTTAAATGACACCACCAAATCCTTCTTACATGGGAAATGCATCCTTACTATCATGGACAGAACTTTACAGAATTTCTTATAGGTGGAAGCATAAAAGATTAATGATTATTTATATGTATGTGTTTCCCTATTAGTTATACATTGATATTTGTGGATTTCTTATTGAACTGTATCCCTATTGCAAAATAGGTGTCTTTACAGATATGTTATACATATTTTTGGATTTCTTGTTAAGTTTCTCCATTTTAGTCACACATAGTATGTTTTATTAAAGATTAATGTATGTGTAGGTAAATATATTGGATGAATGTGTACGTCATCAGCTCCTATCTTATTACAAGTTCTTTGACCACTATAACTCTTCACAACTAAGAAACTAGGTACAACACCATATTTTTTTCAACAAATGTTTTCTTATTGGTCATCAACCATTTAACATCCAAATCTTAATAGTTACAGTTACTTTTACTAAATCATAATTGTCATGTATTAGAGTAGTAAATATTTTTACCCAACATAGAGTCTTCTATTTTCTTTGATTAGTGGACCATGTATTTTATTTCATTAATGGATAATTTTTTAGAGTACAACAACAAGTTTGATCATGTTAATCAGGAATTTTTTTTAGTATTGGATCATATTATTTTTTCAAGCAGAGGATCATGTACTTCATTAGATCAATGAATCCTTTTAAGAGCAACAAATTAGGACATTTAGAGTAGTGTATGTGTTAAGTAACCAATAGAGAATTCTGCCTATCATTGATAGGTGTATTAATGATTTTCTTGACATCGTTTTTTGATAAGTACATCTCTTATATTGATTCCACTGAATGTTTCTTAGATTATGATGTGCCCAAAATTTCTCAACCTATATTGAATATTACAATAATTTGGTGTTTGTTTTCTAAAAAATGTATTAATAAATAAGTATAATAAGTTTATTTGACTTTTTATATTTTATTTCTCACCAGTGCATGTGAATACAGAAACATGATTTGGAAATTAATGCAGATAATTTTTACTAAAATCATGGAGTTAACCTCCCTTCCATCCATCATATGAAGGCAGGTAATTTGTTTTCACTATAGAATCCACTATATATTGTTTTTTTATGCACTACCAATATATGAAACAGATGATTATAATGCTTTCATCCTTGGCTACAAAAATATTTCATCCAGGCCTATGAATACGTTCGGATCATCAAAACACATATCAATGTAAATGCATTAGTTTCAACCTATAGAAATCAAGATTTGTGAAAAAGGTGTTCCATCCTCATTTCATGAATTTTTTTTCCTTACATTCATTATTAAATATTACCAGTTCTATTTCACTATATTCGAATTTTTTCCTCACTGTGAATGTGAATTTGTTTTTCCTAATATTCATTAATAAAATTGGGCAGCCGCTGCGCTTACTCATTAGTGGTCTATACTCAGGCGATTTTTAAAAACAACATCACAACATTATTGTGTATTTATGATATATCCTTATTTTGGAGTAGTGAATCATTTTTTCCTTGACAAAATTTTGTTATGTGGCTTGATTCAGTGACTTAGTCACACCACCATGGTCATGAAGAAAGACTTGGTACGGGGAAAAGGTATGTAATTCAAATCACTACAAAACATTCTATCATAAACAAATCCTACTTACATGACACCTCTAAATCTTGTTTACATTAGAAATGTGTCCTTATTACCTTGGACTGAACTTTACAGAATTTATTACAGGTGGAAGCATAAAAGATTCAAGATTATTTATATGTATGTGTTTAATTATTTGTTATACGTTGATATTTATGGATTTCTTATTGAACTGTATCCCTATTGCGAAAAAAGTGTTTTGACAGATATTCTATACATATTTGTGGATTTCTTATTAAATTGCTCCATTTTAGTCACACATATTATGTTTTATTAAACATTAATGTATGTGCAAGAAAATATATTGGATGAATGTGTACGTCCTCATCTCCTAGCTTATTACATGTTCTTTGACCACTATAACTCCTCACAACTAAAAAACTAGGTACAACACCATAATTTTTTTCTAGAAATGTTTTGTGATTGGTCCTCAAGCAATTAACATCCAAAACTTAATAGTTACATTTATTTTTATGAAATCTGAATTGTCATGTATTAAAGTAGTAAATATTTTTACACAACATAGAGTCCTCTATTTTCTTTGATTAGTGGATCATGTATTTTATTTCATTAATGAATTTTTTTTTAGAGTAGCGGAACAAGTTTGAGAATGTGAATCATGAATGTTTTTCAGTACTGGATCATGTTATCTATTCAAGTAGTGGATCATGTGCTTCATTAGATCAATGATTCATTTTAAGAGCAACAAATCAAAACGTTTAGAGTAGTGGATCTTGTGCTTCATTGAGTGTTACTTTAATGACATCATTGGAACTAATAAAACATAATTTTTTCATTCCATTTTCAATTTTCTATGATTGATACATACAATGCATTTCTGTAATTTTTAAATATTACTATAACTGCAGGTAAACATATTACATGATTGTGTATGTGATCAGGTCAAGGCTTATTAGCTCCTATTCCAACACTAGGACTCCTCATTACTAAAAAACTACTTAAAACAATACCTTTAATTTCATGATGTTTTTTTATATTGGTCATCATGGATTTAACTAAAAAATGTCATTAGTTACTTCTACTAAATCAGACATGAAATGTTTTAGATAATTGCATCATTTCTTGCGGTAGTGGATCATGTATTTTAATTCAGTAATGGATCATGTATTTTAATTCAGTAGTGGATCATGTATTGTACTTTTTCATGTATCACAATATTTTTTAGAGTAGTGGAATATGTTTTTTTTTTGACTGGTGGATCATGCATTTTTTTGGGTTGTAGAACTTGTAATTTGTTTGAGCATAGGATCATGCGATTTATTAGATCATTGGATCATTTTTTTAGAGCACTGTATCATGTATTTTAGAGAATTGTATCATGTGTTTTAGAGCAGTGGATCATTGGAATGTGTTTTCTTCTCTTTAATATTTTTCATGCATTAAGCAGGCATTGTTTCATCTGGATAGTGGGCAGGGGAGGGGAGGGGAAGATGAGGGTGGGGGGAGGGGCCTGGTGGGGGAATACATTGGGTAGGGGGGAGTGGTGGGGGAAGGGGCTGGGCAGGGGGGAGGCTGAGGTGGGAGGGAGAGGTGCTGGGATTGGGTGGCATACAACCATATGGGGAGGGGAGGGGTAGAGATGGGTAGGGGGTAGGAGGAGGTGCTGGAAAATTGGGTGGGGGATGTCATGTTGGGTAGGGTGGCTGGGGGGAGAGGAGGGGATGGGCAGGGGAGGGAGGAGGAGGGGGATTATTGGGTCGAAGGAGATTTTGTTTAGTGGGCAGGGGAGGGGAGGGGAGGGGCTGGGCAGGTTGGAGGGGAGAATGACAAGCTGGGAGGGTGGCGGGGGAAGAGGAGGGACTGGGCAGTGTGGGAGAGGAGGGGTTGGGCAGGGGGGAGAGGAGGAGGGGGGAGGAATGGGTCGGAGGAGATTTTGGTTAGTGGGCAGGGGAGGGGAGGGGCTAGGTAGGTTGGTGGGAGGGTAGGGGAGGGGGATGTTGGGGGAAGAATTTGGGACGGGGGGGAGTGATGAGGGAAGGGGCTAGGCAGGGGGGAGGCTGAGGTGGGAGGGGAGCTGTTGGGATCGGGTGGGAGACAAGCAGAGGAGGGCGAGGGGAGGGGTAGAGCTGGGTTGGGGGTAGGAGGAGGTGCTGGGAAATTGGGGGGGGGTGAAAAGCTGGCCAGATTAACCACTTTTTCTATTTTAATTACTACTGATTTTTCTATTAATTCAATTAGTAGTGAATTTCTATTTTCATATTATTAATTTTTTTCATTGAATTTTTATCAATCTTCTTTTCATAGATGAATATAGTAAACAAATAAGCCATTTTTTATGACATGTTATTTTTCACGCCACTACATTATCGAGTTTTTTTCATAGTAATATGTATCTTTTAATCACACTAATGTATAATAATATATTGATGGGATCAATATAACTATCAACAAACATGAAAAGCTACTACTCTACATCAATGATACATGGTCGTACTGGGAGGCATACTGCACATTGTATTGTAATCTTATTTGTAGACCTGCTGTTGTTGAAAATCATGGTTCCTATAATTGTTGTCAAACATGTATCTACTACACAGTGTATTTATGTTCTCTTCTCATAGTTAAATAACATTCCATAGTTCTATTTCACAGGTGACATGAAATGGAAATCTAATGACTGTTTCTAATTTCAAGTTCACTTACCATAATTCTGTTTCATTGTTTACGTATTACAAGTATATAGAAATTATATTTTCATACATTTCTATGAATAAATTTATTATTTCAATTCATTATTTATTAATTCCCATTGATCAATTCTCATATTTCTAATGCATTTTGTAGTTCATATTTCATTTTTGACATCGTGTGTATGCACGGGCGATGTACTAGTTTTGTAAAATATAGAGTTCTGAAAATCTCATATAAAAGTTCCTCTATGAATTGAATTCAAAATAAATTGAAAGCATAATATTTTTTAAGGAATGGTAATAAACACACATCTTCAAAACCCCATCTTTATTTATAACATAAATTATCGAGTTGAAATGGTGAAATTTTCTACTGTAAATCACACCATTCTGTAATAGCTAATTTATCTAGTGCTCAAATTTATTATTTAACCTTTGGGGAACATGATAAGGTATAAAATTTATTGGATTAATAGATTCATTCAAATGAATTGCATGAACTCTCTTATACCAAAGAGAAATACACCAAGGTTCTTACAATGTATAATGGAATTCATTTGAAAATCCATGCTCCTCTATATCAATATGCATATCCTGAACTATTCTAATGTCAACATTTGTGATGTCAGTACCTATGTGGACACCCTATGTGAACAAAATCATGCCACCTAGAAATTACTGTAGAGAAATTAGTATATATTTTTTGGGATGTATCCCCAGAAATTAATCTTGGATTCCATCAAATTTAATATTCATAGTCATTTTATTCCAATGAGAGGTTAAGTAGACTGGTGTTTCATTCCACAAAACAACCAAAATTATATTTGGTAATGTGGTGGTAGATAATAATTTATATACTTCAAATAGAACCTCACTTATTGGAACATGTAAATCCTTACATAGTCTGTTATAGAAAACACAAAATCCATCTCCCAATTAAACCTTGAATGTATTAACGTGTGTAATAGGTAGAGGAATTTTAATAAAGCTATTAAAACAAAAATTTTACTAAGTACACAATATAAAATAACCAAAATTGTCACCCCAAAAACAATGGAATGTATTTTTATAGATACAGAACCTTGTCAACCTTATCCCTCTAATACTCCATGAAAATTCACCTAACAATCTATCTCCCATTGCATAACTTCTGCTATAGGAACTGTTTGGTTTTCTTTTGGGTGTTTATCCATAACTTCATTTATAGGTTCCAAATATTAAAAAACCGTCAACCATATTCCTTTATTTAGAAATAACTAGTACTCCGCCCGTGCAAATGCACAGGACTATTCAATTTTCATTCAATTCAACTGGTTCTGCGTCATTCAAAAAAATTGTAATGTCGTTGTAATCAATATAATGTTTAGAATAAAATTATGATAATGAATTGAATGAGGTGCCTGTGACATGAGGAAATGTAGTGAAGACTAATTGTGATTCAGACGAAACACGATGGAATGGAAGAGTTAGAGATAAGAGATATAGATGAAACAAAAGTTGAAGGTGAAGGCGAAGTTAGAGGAAAGAGGCGAGATTGCGATAAATGGTGTAAGGCATCCTAGAAAGAGTTTCAAGGTTTCTTGATTTTGAATGGAGTTTATGGGATTGAGAAGATATTGGGGGGAGGATTATTAGGAATCATGATTTGATTCAGTTTGGTTCCATTGAGAGGTAATATAGTTTCGAGTTCATACTTTTAACCTATCATTATCATAAATAAATTTCACTTTATGATGCAAATATTATAACACACCCTTGATTTAAATTCACATGAATTTTTACCATTATATATATATATATATATCGTTATGTCCAGAAGAATACCAAAATAGTCTATTTAGAAGATTAGTATTTAGTACTGGAATCGTGGTATCATCCATGAATACAAATATATACTGTAGAATAGATAAATAATTTGGACAACTCATGAGTTCTTCTCTAGTAATATTTATGAGTCTTTGGTGAACATTGAACCTATGATAGTAAAAATATTCTATACTATTTTGATCAATTTTCTCTCACCTAGAATCATCTAGAACATCTATACAATATGAAATAAAATTATTGGATGGTTCATACATATGGAACAGTTCTCCTAAAAATACCACTCACACAATGGATTTCATGATTTTATATTGCATAAAATATGATGAAAATTTTGCACTACTGAACTTATATAGTGAAAAAATATTTTTTCCATCTCATATTTATCCTCTAATTAAACATGTTTATATGAAATAACAAACTATGAAAATAAATTATTTTCCACAGTTGTAACAGACTACAAAATTCAATATGAATAATCATAGGCCATAAATAAAAATTCCCAGAACATGAGACATTCATGAGATGGTCACTTTTTTAATACATAATGGCATTTCTTTTATTCACCCACATCCATAGACACATGACTTAAACTGTAAATACCCCCATAAATTCCACATTAATAAGGTATTGTAGAACATATAGTTGTTAGGTTAAGGAAAAACACTCACAATGTGCAGAAAACGTTACTTTAATGCTAGAACATCCTTATAGAACCAAAAGGATTCCAAAATATTCCCAATAATCTGCATCCACTGTATAAGATACCTAAAAAGGTAAAAAAGTAGAACATGTTCCTTCAGGAAGGGTATATTTTTACCATATATTTTTTTACACATTCTGTGTAAAATTTAATAATTGTGCTTAGCATGTGGATGTAAAAATCATGATGAGCAAACTAAAAAAGTTTCAAGAAAATATAGCTCTTGTTTTACCTAGAATTTAATTCCTGATTAATAGGTAATAATACAGGATCTTGCCACCTCAAAAATCATCCTACATGTATATCTGCTTATTCAAAAATGTTTAAAATTAACAATACATACTAAAAAATAATTAAATATCCAAATAGAAATTCAAATGATAGAAGAGTGATATAAATATATATTAATGTATGTATGTTATGTACTGAAGTTTACACCCCTAAAAGACAACAACCTACTAATGTCACATAAAAACATTAAACAACAATTAATGTTGTATGCATGTACATCAATCAAGAAAAATGTCTTAGATTCAAGTTGAATGATAATAGATTAAAAAAATAAATGATAATATCTGAAAAAGTAACTGCAAAAGTAAATGTAACTATTTTCATAATTGTTTTTTTGATTTGGCTAGCCCCTATTCGTAACCATTATTAGTCTCTACTCAGGTGATCTTTAAAACCCACATCACAACACTCTTTTGTATTTATGATATATCCTTATTTTAGAGCAGTGGTCAATTTTTACATTGACAAAATTTTGTTATGTGTCTTGATTCAGTGACTTACTTTCACCACCATGGTCATGAAGAAAGACTTGGTAACACGACAAGGTATGTAATTCAAATCAATACAAAACATTCTATCATAAAAAAATCCTGCTTAAATGAAACCACAAAATCCTGCTTACATGAGAAATGCATCCTTATTACCGTGGACTGAACTTTACAGAATTTCTTACAGGTGGAAGCATAAAATATTCAAGATTATTTATATTTATGTGTTTCCCAGTTATTTATAAATTGATATTTATGGATTTCTTATTTAATTGACTGAAAATTTATTTTTATTTGATTTTCAAAAGCCCCTTTCAGGGTGAGCGGTAACCTACAGACGGGAACCAAAAGCTGAGAATGCCCATTCAAAATTCAAAGCGAAAATGGCATCGAGTAGATTGCATTCCAAGATCACCCGAATCAGCCAAAATCATTTCACCAACATCAAAGGTCACATCATCAACATGACTCGCCATGAGTCACCACTGCCATCAATTTCGTCCTAATATGGACATAATCGTCGCCTTCCAGAAACCACACCAGTCACCGGAGACATCAGAGTCCATCTAATCCACTGTAGAACACCGTAACATGCCGTCATTATCACCTATAAAACCAGAATCAAACAAGCCACTGAAAAAGATTGAGCTCACCTCATCACAAATCAGGAAACATCGGCACAACACCATTGTGAGCAACACTTCACTGATATCATGAGGAAGAAAACTGAAAAACCAAATCCAATGTCGAGGAGCTCGCGCCTGGAACATCGATGGTTGTCAAACCACGCAAACTAAAACCCCCTTGTAACCCCCACTCCAGATCCGACCAAGATAGGTGCAGCAGAACGTAGGGTCAGAGCAGTGGTTCAAGCGACCAAGGGCTCGGAATGAAGGCATCATCAACAAGGCAGAAAAACCAGGAACCATCAAAGTAGAAGCAGGGAAACCCAGGCCGAAGATTACATCGAAAAGAAGAAAATAGACAAAGATGTTTTCGATTCGAGGGCGAACGAAGAAGAACCCGTCGATTCGAGGGAGACCAAGAAGATGTCATTGAACTGAGGAAGGCCGAAGAAGACGGCGTCGATTCGAGGGAGACCGAAGAAGATGTCGTCGATTCGAGGGAGACCGAAGCACCTTCACCAGAGAGAAAGCAGAAAGTTGTACCAAAGAGGAAGAAACATGGAGAAGTCATGCTGACAGGCGAAATAAGGGGAGGAAAGGGAAAAAAGAAAGAGGGACAGAGCAGCCACCGACCCCGAAGCGACGGGTTTCAGGAGGAAACCCTAGGTGGAGCCGAGAGCGAGAGGAGAGAAACCAGGAGAGAATGGAGCCATCGGGAAATCAAATCAATTTCTTATTGAACTGTATCCCTATTTCAAAAAATGGGGGTTTACAGATATGCTATACATATTTGTGGATTTCTTATTAAATTCCTCCATTTTAGTCACAAAAAGTATGTTTTCTTATACATTAATGTATGTGTAGGTAAATATATTGTATGAATGGGTACGTCCTCAGCTCCTACATTATTACATGTTCTTTGACCACTATAACTCTTCACAACTAAAACACCAAGTACAACACCATATTTTTTTCTAAAAAAGTTTTACAATTGGTCATCAACCATTTAACATCCAAATCATAATAGTTACAGTTACTTTTACTAAATATGAATTGTCATATATTAGAGTAATAAATGTTTTTACACAATATAGAGTCTTATATTTTCTTTTATTAGTGGATCATGTATTTTTTCATTAGTGGATAATTTTTTAGAGTAGCGGAAAAAGTTTGATCATGTGAATCATGAATTTTTTCAGTACTGGATCATGTTATTTGTTCAAGTAGTGGATCATGTGCTTAATTAGATCAATAAATCATTTTAAGAGAAACAAATCACGACATTTAGAGCAGTGTATGTGTTAAGTGACCAATAGAGAATTATGCTTATTGTTGATAGGTGTATTAATGATCTATTTGACATCATTTTTTTATATGTGCATCACCTATATTGATTATACTAAATGTTTCTTAGATTGTTATGTGACTACAATTTCTCAACCTGTATTGAATATTATAATAATTTGGCGTTTGTTTTCTATAAAATTATATTAATGAATAAGTATAAGCAGTTTTATTTGACTGTTTTCTAATTTTTTTATCAGTAGTTCATGTGAATACAGAAACATGAATTGGAAATGAATGCAGGTAATTTTTCCTAAAATCGTGGAGTTAACCTCCCTTTTGTCCAACATATGAAGGAAGGTAATTTGTTTTCACTATTGATTCCACTATATATTGTTTTTTTATGCACTAAAAACATATGAAACAGATTATTATAAAGCTTTCATCCTTGAATAAAAAAATATTTCATCCCGGCCCATGAATATGTTCAGATCATCAAAACATATATCAATGTCAATGCCTTAGTTTCAACCTATAGAAACCAAGATCTGCGAAAAAGGTGTTCTATCCTCATTTCATGAATTTTTTTCCTTACATTCATTTTTAAATATTACCTGTTTTATTTCACTATTTTCTAATTGTTTCCTCAGTGTGAATGTGAATTTTTTTTCCTTATATTCATTATTAAAATTGGGCATCCCCTATGCTTACCCATTATTGTTCTCTACTCAGGTGATCTTTAAAACCAACATCACAACACTCTTGTGTATTTATGATATATACTTATTTTAGAGCATTGGATCATTTTTTCCTTGAAAAATTTTGTTATGTGGATTGATTCAGTGACTTACTTGCACCACCATGGTCATGATGAAATACTTGGTACCGCGACAAGGTATGTAATTCAAATCACTACAAAACATTCTATCATAAACAAATCCCTCTTACATGACACCACCAAATCCTTTTTACATGAGAAATGAGTCCTTATTACCTTGGACTGAACATTAAAGAATTTCTTACAGGTGGAAGCATAAAAGATTAGGGATTAATTATATGTATGTGTTTACTTATTAGTTATACATTGATATTTATGGATTTCTTATTGAACGGTATTCCTATTATGAAAAAGGTGTTTGTACAGATATTCTATACTTATTTGTGGATTTCTTATTAAATTGCTCCATTTTAGTCACACATAGTATGTTTTCTTAAACATTAATGTATTTGTAGGTAAATATATTGGATGAGTGTGTACGTCCTCACCTCTTACCTTATTACATGTTCTTTGACCACTATAACTCCTCACAACTAAAAAATTAGGTATAACGCCATATTTTTTTCTACAAATGTTTTCTTATTGGTCATCAACCATTTAACATCCAAATATTATTAGTTATTGTTACTTTTACTAAATCTGAATTGTCATGTATTAAAGTAGTAAATATTTTTACACAACAAATAGTCTTCTATTTTCTTTGATTAGTGGATCATGTATTTTATTTCATTAATGGAAACTTTTTTAGAGTAGCGGAACAAGTTTGAGCATGTGGATCAGGTATTTTTTTAAGTACTGGATCATGTTATCTATTCAATTAGTGGATCATGTGCTTCATTAGATTAATGAATAATTTTAAGAGCAACAAATCAAGTCTTTTAGAGTAGTGTATCATGTGCTTCATTGAGTGTTACTTTCATGACATCATTGGAACTGATAAAACTTCATTTTTTCATGCCATTTTCATTTTTTATATGATTGATACATAAAATTCATTTCTAGAATTTTTAAATATTACTGTAACTGTAGGTGAACATATTGCATGATTGTGTATGCGATCTGGTCAAGGCTTATTAGATCTTATTCCACAACTATGAATCCTCATAACTAAAAAAACTCGGTAAAACTATACCATTAATTTCATGAATTTTTTTTCATATTTTTCATCAAGAATTTATCTTAAAATGTTATTATTTACTTCTAATAAATCTGACATGACATGTTTTAGAGAAGTGTATCATTTTTTTACTGTAGTGGATCATGTATTTTAATTCAGTAGTGGATCATGTATTTTAATTCAGTATTGGATCATGTATTGTATTTTTTTCATGTATCACATTATTTTTTAGAGTAGTGGAATATGTTTTTTCTTCCACCGGTGGCTCATGCATTTTTGGGTCATAGAACTTGTAATTTGTTTGAGAAAAGGCTCTTGAGATTTATTAGATCATTGGATAATTCTTTAGTGCACTGTATCATGTATTTTAGAGCGTTGTATCATTTGTTTTAGACCAGTGGTTCATTGGAATGTGTTTTTTTCTCTTCAAACTTTTTCATGCATTAAGAAAGGCATTGTTTCATCTGGATAGTGGGTAGGGGAGGGGAGGGGAGGAGCTGAGCAGGTTGGAAGGGAGGGGAGGGGAAGATGAGGGTAGGGGGAGGTCCCTGGTGGGGGAAGAGGTCGGGCAGGGGGAGTGGTGGTGGAACGGGCTGGGTAGGGGGAGGCTGAGGTGGGAGGGAGAGGTGCTAGGATTGGGTGGAAGACAACCATAGGGGGGAGGGGTAGAGCTGGGTAGGGGGTAGGAGGAGGTGTTGGGAAATTGGGTGGGGGATGACAAGCTAGGAAGGGTGGCGGGAGGAGAGGAGGGGCTGGTCAGGGGAGGGAGGAGGGGGAGGGGAGGAGGAGGGGGAGGAAAGGTTGGAGGAGATTCTTTTTAGTGGGCAGGGGAGGGGAGGTGAGGGGCTGGGCAGTTGGAGAGGAGGATGACCAGGTGGGCAGGGTGGCAGGGGGGAGAGGAGGGGCTGGGCAGGGGGAGAGGAGGGGCTGGGCTGGGGGGAGAGGAGGAGGGGGGAGGAATGGGTTGGAAGAGATTCTGGTTAGTGGGCAGGGGAGGGGTGGGGCTGGGTTGGTTGGGGGAGGGTAGGGGAGGGGAGGATAAGGGCAGGGGAGGGAGATGTTGGGGGAAGAAGTTGGGCAGGGGGAGTGATAAGGGAAGGATCTGGGAAGGGGGGAGGCTGAGGATGGAGGGGGACCTATTGGGATCGGGTGGGAGACAAGAAGAAGAGGGGGAGGGGAGGGGTAGAGCTGGGTAGGGGGTAAGAGGAGGTGCTGGAAAATGGGGGGGTGAAAAGATGGCAAGATTAAGTACTTTTTCTATATTAATTACTATTGATTTTTTTATTAATTCAATTGGTAGTGAATTTTCATTTTCATGTCATTAATTTTTTTCAATGAATTTTTTTCAAGTTTCTTTTCATAGATGGATACAGTAAACAAATAGGCCATTTTTATGACATGTTTCTTTTTCACTTCACTAAATTACCCAGTTTTTTTCGTAGTAATATGCCTCATTTACTCACATTAATGTATAATTATATATTGTAGGGATCAATATAACTATCAATAAACATGACAAACTGCTACTCTACATCAATGATACATGGTAGTACTGGGAGGTTGTTGATTGCACATTGTGATGAAATGAATCATAATCTGATTTGCAGAGCCGCTGTTGTTGAAACTCAGGGTTCCTGTAATTGTGGTAAAAAATGTATCAACTAAAAAGTGTATTTATGTTCTCTTATCATGGTTAAATAACATTCCATAGATCTATTTCATAGGTTACATGAAAATGACATCTAATGTCTGTTTCCAATTTCACGTTCTCTTAACATAATTTTGTTTCATTGTTTACCTATTATAAGTATGTAGAAATTAGATTTTCATATGTTTCTATGAATACATTTATAATTTGAATGCATTATTTATTAATTTCCATTGATCACTTCTCATATTTCTAATGCATTTTGTAGTTCAGATTTCATTTATGACGTCGTGCGTATGCACGGGCGATGTACTAGTTTTGTAAAATATAGTGTTCTTAAAATCTCATATAAAAGTTCCTCTATAAATTAAATTCAAAATAAAATTGAAAACATAAGATTGTTTAAGGAATGATAATAAACACACATCTCCGACCCACCATCATTATTTATAACAAAAATTATTGGGTTAAAATGGTGAAATTTGCTACTGTAAATCACACCATTCTGTAACAGATCATCTATCTAGTGCACAAATTTATTATTTATCCTTTGGGGAACTTGATAAGGTATAAAATGTATTGGATTAATAGCTTCATTAAATTTAATTGCATGAACTATCTCATACCAAATATGAATACCCCAAGGTTCTTACAATTTATAATGGAATTCATTGGAAAATACCAGCTCCTCTATATCAATATGAATATCCTTAACAATTCCAATGTCAACATTCGTGATGTCAGTACCTATGTGGACTCCCTATGTGAACAAAATCATGCCACCTAGAAATTATTGTAGAGAAATTAGTATATATTATTTTGGGATATATCCCCTGAAATGCATCTTGGATTCCTTCAAATTTAATATTCATAGTCATTTTATGCCAATGAGAGGTTAAGTAGACATGTGTTTCAAGCCACACAACACCCAAAATTATATTCGGTAATGTGGTGGTAGATGCTTATTTATATGCTCCAAATAGAACCTCACTTATTGGAACATGTAAATCCTTACATAGTCTATTATACAAAACACAAAATCCATCTCCCAAACAAACCTTGAATGTATTAAGGTGTGTAATAGGTAGAGGAATTTTAATAAAGGTATTAAAACAAAATTGTGACTAAGTGCACGATATATAATAACCAAAATTGTCACCCCAAAAAAAACAGAATGTATTTTAATAGATATAGAACCTTGTCCACCTTATCCCTCTAATGCTACATGAAAACTCACCTAACAATCTATCTCCCATTGAATATCTTCCGCGATAGGAACTCTTTGGTTTGCTTTTGGGTATTTATACATAACTTCATTTATAAGTTCCAAATATTCAAAAACCCTCAACCATATTCCTTAATTTAGAAATACCTAGTACATCACCCGTGCAAATGCACGTGACTATTCAATTTTATTTCAATTAATCTGGTTCTGCGTCATTCAAAAAAATTGTAATGTCGTTGTACTCAATATAATGTTTAGAATAAAATGATGATAATGAAGTGAATGAGGTGCCTGTGACAAGAGGAAATGAAGTGAAGACTAATTGTGATTGAGAAAAAACACGATGTAATGGAAGAGTTAGAGATAAGAGATATAGATGAAAAAAAGGTGAAGGTGAAGGCAAAGTTGAAGGAAAGAGGTGAGATTGCGATAAATGGTGGAAGGAATCCTAGAGTGAGTTTCAAGGTTTCTGGATTTTGAACGGAGTTTATAGGATTGAGAAGATGTTGGGGGAGTATTAGTAGGAATCGTGATTTGATTCAGTTTGGTGCCATTTAAAGGTAATATAGTTTGGAGTTCATAATTTTAACCTATCATTATCATATATAAATTTCACTTTATGATGAAAATATTATAACACACCCTTGATTTAATTTCACAAGAATTTTTACCATTATATATATATATACATATATATATATATCGTTATGTCTATAAGAATACCAAAATAGTCCAATTATCGGATTAGGAGTTGGTACTGGAATCGTGGTATCATCCATGAAAACAAATCAATACTGTAGAATAGATAAATAATTTGGACAACTCATGAGTTCTTCTCTAGAAATATTTATGAGTCTTTGGTGAACATTGAACATATGATAGTGGAAATATTATATACTATTTTGATCAATTCTCTCTATCCTAGAATCATCTAGAATATCTATGCAATAAGAAATAAAATTATTAGATGGTTCATACATATGGAATATTTTTCCTAAAAATACCACTCACACAATGGATTTCATGATTTTATATTCCCTAAAATATGATGAAAATTCTGCACTCATAACCTTATATAGTAAAAAAATATTTTTTCCATCACATATTTATCCTATCATTAAACATGTTTATATGAAATAACAAACTATGAAAATTAATCGTTTTTCACAATTGTACCAGACTACAGAATTCAATATGAATATTGATAGGCCTTAAGTAAAAATTCCCAAAACATGAGACATTCATGAGATGGTCACTTTTTTAATACATAATGACTTTTCTTGTATTCTCCCACATCCATGGCCACGTGACTTAAACTATAAATACCTCATCAATTCCACATTAAGAAGGCAGTGCAGAACATAGAGTTGTTTGGTTAGTGGAAATAGTATCAATGTGCAGAAAACATTACTTTAATGCTTGAACATCCTTATAGAATCAAAAAGAAATCAAAATATTCCCAATAATCTGCACCAACTGTATAAAATCCCTAAAAAAGGAAAAAATTAAAACATGTTCCATCAGAAAGGGTGAATTTGTACCCTATATTTTTTTTACACATTCTATGTACACTTTAATAATTGTGTGTGGCATGTCGATGTAAAAATCATGAAGATTAATCTAAAAATAGTTCAAGAAAATATAGCTCTTGTTTTACCTAGAATTTAATTTCTGATTAGTAGGTAATAATCCAAGATCTCGCCACCTCAAAAATCATCCAACATGTATATATGATGATACAAAAATGTTTAAAATTAACAATACATACTAAAAAATAATGAAATATCTGAATAGAAATTCAAACGATAGAAGATTGATAAGAACAACTATTAATGTTGTATGCATGTACATCAATCAAGAAAAATGTCTTAGTTTCAAGTTAAATGATAATAGCTTAAAAAACTAATTTTCATCCAATGAATGATTACTATTTCTATCTCAGAACTATCAAGTGTAAAGTCGGTATGAAATTAATTATATCCCTATAACAATCGTGAATGGTTTTAATTTCCAACCAATTGATATGATTTCCATTTATGACATGAAATCATTATTCTTGGACGCTGGTCAGGGTATCAATAAGTCCAGTAATGGTATTAATGTTGGTGTTCAAACTCTTGAAGTATCATCTAAGGTCCAAGATAAAGATGATGCTTCTCTAAAAGGCAGTGGTAGTACAGGTTCACAGAAACAACCTTAATGCAATGAAGATACATAATATCCAAATATGTTCTGATATTTTAAAAAAACAGTTGGGTCAATGACCTATCATTGAATCATAAAAAATAGAGACAAACAAAAAAGATCATTTAAAAATTTAATCTAATATGTCATCATGTGGTCCCTAGTTTTTTTCTAATCTTTTCCATGATCTTTTTTTATTTATCTCAAAAAGCTCCCCAATCCATTCCCCGGCTGCACCCTCTTCCTTGGCCCCTAGAGTGCCTAGCTTCCAATTTCTGTGATTCCTGCATAAGAGTTTCAATGTCTGTGTCATCTTGAGTCTGAGCCCTCAGATGTTGACTCATCTTTTCTTGGAATCAGGTCAGACTTTCCACATCCCCGCCTATGATTTCTAGCATGTCTTCCATGCTTCCAAGATTTAGCCTGCTGCGAAGATTCATCCATCTCATCCTCATCAGTAGTAGGACGGTGCATTTTTTTCATTGGAGAAACTTATGTTTTTTTTTCTTAGGGAATGTCTACATGATTTGTGAAGAGGCTAAGGTTGTATTCTTACCCCTTGGATGTTCCTTGCATGGATAATAAGAGATTCAAAGTTAATAGTAACAACATACACCTTATTAGAATGTTTATCCCTATAAAGTGCTGCTGATGGACATCTCATAGAGAAAAAGAAAGCCAAACTGTCTCCTGGAATAGACTTGTTGACATCCTTAGAGGGTTATGAGGATTGCTTTTCAGCTTGTACAACCATTGATATCTTACCAGGATGAATTTCATAGTCTTTGATGGAATTAGTGGGGGAGGATTTACCATCCATCATGACATCCAAATGCACAGTGGAATCAATATAAGAGGGGCCAAAAAATTTGACCTTAGATGGGATGCCTTCAACCCCCCTCGGAAGGAGAGGTATCTTGTTATAGAGGGCATGTCGTTTCCTACAAACCTCTTCCAATTGAAACAAAATATCATGTATGCATTGCTTGATAATATATGAAGATGCACATCAAAAATAAATAAACTGTAGTAATTATGTAATCATCCTAGAAATATAACAGCGTATAGGTTAAGATGTGAAAAGTATCCAAGGTTTTAAAACTGTAGTGGACTGATAAAGGGGAAATATATCCAACTATTAGAAATTATAGGTTAATATGGATAGAAAATAACTAAATATCCCAAAATTCATATAGTGATTCAGATATAATTTCAAAACATTGTAGAAAAACTAAATATTTATCCCCTAGTGTGATTAAAAGTCATTATAGTTATGAAGAAAAGTTAAATTATATAGTAAGATTCTTCTTTAAATGTCATACTGTAAATGTTGGAGGGAGTATGTCTGGACCTCATCGACTCTAGGTACTTACTACTCGGTCCTAGGGGTGGATACTGAGAATTTGAGACTTATGTATAACATAAATGTTTGTTGGGAATAAGTAATAGCATGTACCACTACACCACAAACAAGTTCTGACAATATTTCTTAAACTGAAATAAAGTGTTCATGCTGTAAATAAAAACTGACTTGGTAATTTGAAAATAACATATGCATTAACTTGTCACGATTACCTCTCCATTACATATAAAAATTTCAATCATATTCTTCAATCATGTTGTTTATGTTTTCCTTCATGTGGAGATGCAGTTTATCAGCATTGCTTGTTGTTTCTGTGGAGTCTCGAGACATTGCATATTTATTTGGACTGAATCATCAACATTAAACTCAATGAACATATATTTCTACAAAAAAAATTGACATTAAAGAATATGTACCAAATATTATTGAAAATTAAAATCATATAACTAGAAATATGGTGGTTAACAGTCGCCAATTGAGATGAAGAAATGGGTTGTATGTATGAATCATAGAATGAATGAAAATGGCAAGAAAAAATGAAGTTTTGTTAGTTCCAATGATGTCATGAAAGTAACACTCAATGAAGATAAAGAATATATACCTTATGTTTTGTTAGTACCATCTTCATGCTCACCTCTTCTAGAAAAAAACCATTTAAATAAAATGTCAAAATACAAATCTTCAATTAAAAATCTAAAAACATTGGTATGGAAGAAGTTATTATAAATGACAAGTGAAAAATTCATTCTTTGATAAGTTGTTCCCAAATGGAACCCTAATTAACCATCCAATAATGATGAAATATGTCAATTCAGTAACAATATCAAGGATTCTAATCATGTGAAAAAACAGTGTTTAGAAGTTGAATACACAAGGAAAAGGAATTAACCAATAGAACACAATCAGTTTGCACATATATTCTTCAATCAATCATGTCGAAAAAATGGAAAATTCATTTAAATAAAAAAAGGTTGATGATACTACATTTAATAGAACACACCATATGAATGGGATAATATAATTGCAGATTTATAGAATATGAAATTGATATCGGCCATGTATTACATACAATAAAAGACCGTTTAAGAAGAATTATTCCCCCTTCAACTCCTTTCCCTTTCCTACACATGGCTGATGCACCCCCATATTTGGAAGACCCACTTAATCCAGAACACTGTATCAAATAATATAAAACTTTTTTGCACCAAAGTAGACAAAAATACAAACAAAAACTAAGATTTGGCACTTAGGGGCGCTAAAAAGCATTTTTTCAACATTTAAACCAAAAAAACACCATTAATAGAAATTATAAGCCTCTACATGTGATTTAAGTTTTATTCTATTTATATTTTATACAAAAGGTTTTCAACATATATAATCTTTTGAATTTTGGAATATATTTTTGTAAAATAAAAACAGAAAAACTATTTATAACCAGACACAACCTAAATTATTTAGACCAGAAAACATATTATAAAATAAATTTGGATATCTTACAAATACAAATACAGTCCACAAAACAAAAAACAATAATTTATGTGATCAAATTTTATTATTCCATAACATGTAAACAAAACATTAACTCTGTGAAATAGATCATCTTCTTGTAACATCACTTCTGCCTTATGTCACACATATAGGCTTAGAAGTTAACATGTTACTTAAAAAAATATGCATGGAAGTGGAATGGAATTATTATACTTAATATAGTAAGAAAACCTACATAGAGTGGAGAGAGAAACAACACAATGATTGGATTAAAAGAATAATAACCCATGTTAACTGTATGTCAAGTACTCTATAAGAATATGATTATATTGTTACTAAACCTTTTGAGAAATAGGTGTATCAACTATGTAATTTTATAATTAAATCGGGTGGTATGCAAAGAATAACTAATATATGAGGTGTTAAAAAATCTATTTACCATTTTGAATGTTATTACCTATGATCGTTGACATGTTTAAACATTGCAAGTGATATAGAAATGCATGTTTATACAATTCCTTATTTGGATTAAAATTTAACATGAAAAAAATGTAATCCAAAAATAATAATAAAAATGTATGCATAGTGAGTTCAAAGACATACATGAAAATAGAAAACATAAAAAGAACCACTTATCGGCAGGTGTGTTTGTCTTGAATCATGAAATGTTCCTGAAAAATAAATACAATTAACATTATGGATTTTTGAATCAAATGGTGAAAATGAATCTCAATCATTAGTCTCTATCATGAAAACTTTATCATAGAGTTTTCACTTAACTGCACAGATATGAATATTTGGTAGCTACTCAATAGAACATGACACAAACAAAGCATCATCCTTTGATTCATCTTGCACCTCATTGCTGGAAATGAAACCGCAAGACGAAAGGATGCCTAGTGGGTAGCAATAATCAAATTCCATGATTCCACGACATTTAAACAAACAATTGTTATAAGGATGTGTACTTCCAAAAAGTATGTTTGTAACCTAATGTCTTATACACTAATAGTTGGGTGCTTTTCAAATATAGGGATAGTTCATAAGGATCATCAAATATCAAGCACTGGGAGGCTTACCACTTGCATCTTGGATAGTTCCTAACTCCCCAAAGATGAGATGGTACAGCTGTGGGGCTTACCGCTTAATTCCATCTCCCCATGCCTAAAAAAGTCAGAGGGATTCCATCACCTGATCTTCATCTTCAACCATGACACGAAGATATGGAGTCATATTGAAGCCACATTTCATTTCAATCAACTTATGAAGGGTAACATGAATGTCTAAATTTAAAATTAACTCAACTCAGACATGGGATACCAAGTTAAAAACCACTTATATTAACAATATTATTTCAAGAAATTATTGTATATGGATACAAAGAAACTTCTCGATATTTGAGTGAAAAAATTTTCCCCTCAAATATAATATTACTAGCATTGTGAGGGATTTCGAAATGGCTTCCACATTGAAGGTAGGATGCATGATCAATTCAACGGAAGACCTTATTAGAACCAAAACTATAGGGTTAAGTGTTTTTCCTGGTATCTCCAAGAAATCATTTTCTATACAGAAATATCATTATCTAAACATGATTAGTCAAATAAAATCATGACTTCTATTCTCCTAAAATCATAAAAACTGATGAGAATCAATTAATTGAGGTGATATAATAATTGAAAACTGGTGTAATTGAAAAAATATTGAATAAAAAATATATATTTATTTTTAACAGAAGAAATAATCTCCATTAAGAATATAATTTAACACTTTTTTAGAAATCAATAATTAAGAGTACAAACAATCTACAAGAGAGAAAAATAAATACATTGTCCACTGAATAATGTAAGTTAGGTATACGTAAAATGAAAATCATTTTGATGTGGTGGAACAAAGTGTGAACCCTGAAAGAATGAATATGTGAATAAATAACATCTTACAACATGAAATAGTTGTTGTAATTGATGAAATGGAAGAACAGATGTATTGTAATGACATAAGAAAAATTAATAAGCAAATAAAAATACTAAAAATTTAATTGTAGAAATAAAATAACCAAATATTTGATACAAAACATTTTCTCAATGTATATAATGAAGAATAATGATAATTATACAAAGATAACATGAAAGATAAAATGAAAACCATTGCATATGTCCAAAATAAATAGGTTTTCAGAAATCATTAAAGTTATAGTAAAAATTAAATGAACCCTTTCAAAAACTAAAAATCCGTCATTGAAACATGATTATAATTCTTCTTCACCTGAAATCACAAAAAAATAGAGAAGAATTAAAGAAATATGATGAAAGAATAACTAAAAGCATGAAACATGAAAATCATGATTAAATCCAGAAAAAACTCAAAAAAATAATCATGTATATTGGACAAGATTACATAAAAAGTAGTCTAACATCGCCATGAACTGAACTGAACCATCACATTCCCATACAGAAACATGTTTGAAGAGAAACAATCTCTTGAAGAACAAATGAATCGAAAAAACAACTATGCATTTAAAAATAAAATCCGATTGAATAGAGGTTGAGGCTAGCTGAATATTTTGAGAGAACACAAACCTAACTACATATGAAGAGGAAGACCCAGTATCATGAAACAATGTTTCAGTTTTCAGTTTCAATCGAGATTGCTGACATTGCCCTAATAAATGTTTCTTGAGCACCGAATATGGGATTTAAATACCATCATTTGAGTCTGGATGATGATGTCCAACCTGAAACCTCGAATGAAGATAAAATGCGATGAAAATGTAGAGGGTAGTTTAGGATAAAGAGGGATCCAAGAAATGGGTTACCTAGTCGAGCCGTTAGCTGATGTAGATCTCCTCGCACTCTTTTGTCGTTGCTTAATCGAAGGAGGAGGAAGAGCTAGAGGATCCAGAGGTAGAGGCGGTGTAGTAGATGGAGGCGGAGGCGAAGAAGGGGGAGGTGGAGGTGAAGTAGGCGAAGGCGATGGCGGAGGTGGAGAAGCCAGAGGAATAGACGGTAGTTGAAGAGGTACAGGTAGCCGACGACAGAGGCATAAACCCTAGGTCTAGAAGAAGTAACCCGAGAGAATTGGATTTCAGAAGAGAAGAAGTGTCGAAGATGAACCAATAATCATAGGAGAGGGGAAAATTCACATTTTAGTGGCACCTGTATGTAACCCTAGGATAGGAAGACGGATATCATGAGCAGGATATGCTAATGGAGAGGGGATCACATTGGGTGGAGATGTAATATTTAGTAGAATCATGGATAGATTGACACATGTCTGGAAAAAACCTTTCTTTAGTATGTACTAGTACTCTGCTCATGCGATGCACGGAACTATAAAATAATTCTTATTATTAAGTATATAATACTATTTATAAAACATAATAGTTCATATTAATAATGAAAATATTTGTAAAGAAAATGAAACACATAATAAAGGAATAAAAGTTACATAAATTGAGGAACAAAAGTTACATAGTGAGCAGTCTTCTCTATAAAATACTTGATGAAGGAACAATTGTTACATAAATGATTAATGTATAAGAATAGAAATTACAGAAATTGAGGAATAAACAATTCCCTCTATAGATAGAAGAGCTTATTATTTCTCAAATAGAAGATCTTTCGAATCATCCTTGGCATACAAGAACATCGTAGCTTGTCATAAATGGAAAGCCATCGGGCATTGAGGGTTTCAGTGGAATTTAGGGTCATATTTCTCCATGGCTGGGTGTTGGAAGGAATGAACCTCTAACTTTCTCTATCATATCACTTTTTTTAGCATTGAATTGTCACTTTCTCATCTCTTCGATAAATTTTTTAAAAAATTTGCTCCTGAAAGAGAAAATCATTACTCTTGTTTTCTATGGTAAACACTACAAAAAATATTATACCCCTCCTCCTAAATATGCTATATCTACTCCTATTTCTTCAAATTTTAATCCTTAAGTCACTTTAATGGTTACATTGATTAAATTTATTACATGGGATATGATAGGAATCCCTCCCCCCACAAACATCTCAAAGAACTCTTTGAAACTAAATTTGTTTTCTCTTATTTTGTTGTATGACATGTTAGTGTAGGGTTCAAGCCCATATAATTATTAAAAAATGTCTGGTATGATCTATATAGATATAAACATGAAAAACATTTCAATCAAAACTACAAGCCCATAAATAATGGTCAAATAGTTCCAAATATCATCAGTTCATTATTGAATTATACAATCAATGCAAGGTTATACACATGTAAAAACATACAATAACATAATAAAAACTAAATCATCCTGTTCTTGCCTCATGGAATTAGAAAGCAGTGACATTTCCCCTCATCTGAATGTCTACCTTATTCACTCAATGTAATGAGTGTGGGATTGTGGGTTTTAAACCCTGCCTGAACATAGAAAAATCAAGGGTAAGCGGAGCCTTCAACCACTTCAAAAGACCTATAAAAATGAAAATGAATCAAAAAATAGATGAAAACAAAATTAATATTAATATATCATGAGTCAATATCACCATTCTATATAAACTAAAATATGTATAAAGTATAAATGAATATATAACATGCAGACACATAAGTGATACAGATTCCAGAAACATTGCTTTGGTGTTCAACATAAAATAATGAATGGATGGAAGGGGAATAGAATAATGATTAAAAACATTTACATAAACACCATACCTGATATATGGAGACGTCCATCTTGAACATTGTTATTGAAGGTGATGTTTTAATAAGGGAACATTCATATTAAACAATGTTATATAACATCTACGACAAATTATATGTAATTACAAAATAAATTAAGATAAAAGTAAAATAATGTTCAGATTTTGAATATATAATGGATACTAAAATAATAATATTAAAAAATTGTTTTAGTTTAGCATTAAAATAAATATGTACAGTAAGAAAAAAACCTTGTTAAATAATAGAGATGTGACTTTTCATCAGTTCTGTAAGTATATGGATGTCATGTACCATATTTTAATTGGATGTTTGTTTGGAAAACATAAGGTAAGGTAGTTGAGGTAATAGGAAAACCTGAAATGAGGGTGATACATTAATCCAAAAATATTTCAGGCAGACAAGAAGATGAAATAAAATTAAAAAAATAATAGATACATACCTATGGATAGGAATGATACTCTTTCCGACCTTCTCTTCATGAAGCATGCTTTATTGTTGGAAGGTGTGTGTTCCATATCTACACTCATATGTTAAACTATTCAATAATAATAATTTATAGTGAAGAATCAACTATTAAAAACAACAGTTAAAATGGGTTCTGTTTTTAGAGTATGTGTATAATGGTGTTAAAACTGTAGCTTCATCACATGTTTTATAACCTTAACTACCAAACATGGAACCCTTATAATAGCCAATGTTTCCAAATATTGAACATTATGGAATTAGAGAGGCAGAGTGCCATACATTTCAAATAAGAAATAGAAATAATAAACATTGGAAAATGATAATTGAAATCCTAACTCTTAACATAAAATATATTGTTTTGAAACAATTGAAACTTAACAAAAATTATATAGAAAATGATTTTTTTGATAAAAAAATGTTAAAAATGAAACAATAATAGTAGTTTTTTACTGTATTTGGTGTGTCAGTCAAACTTACGTATGCAGGTTCTTCCATCTTACTTCAATCCTTCCAGATGTGTGCAAGTAGGATACATTGTATGACCACTTCTGGATAGTGTTTGAAAGTAATGACGTACCCTACAACTAAATAAATTAACTAATATAGAAGAAATTGAGAAAACATTACACGGTATAGCCTATAATAATTAGATCGTATCAGTTTGTGCATTATATGTGTTAGTACAAGAAATCTACATTCTATAATAAAAGTAAAATTAAAATTTGATGTATAAATGTATAAGATAATTTCAAAAATTCAGGTTCAATTAGGATGTTGCAGTACCTTGAAAATGCACCAGTTAAATGGGGATGTCATTCATTTTCATGGTTTGTTAATGAGGCGTTGTCTTGAGACATTGAAATTATTCATTAGACTCCATAGAAAAAAAAAACTAAACTCATTCAACATATTTTTTTACATGAATAGATGAATTAAATCAATAAGTAGAAAGAACCCCAAGCATTATAATCATTTTCATTATAATATGGTGTTTACAAATTGAAAATTGAGATAAAAATGCATAGTGTTTTAATGATACAATGAAAATGATATTGAAAGAATCATTTTTTTCACTCCAATGATGCAATGAAAATAAAAGACAATGAGGATAAAAAAACAACAATCTGCTTTGTTTTTATAGCTTTCCTGAATGGAGACCAATCCTAGTTAAGTGGAGGGGAATCCATATATCATTTCCTTTAATAGATATAGTCACTCATGCTAAGCATCATCAGAAGATATCCTTCAACCACTCTATAAGACCTAACAACATGACATTTAATCATAAAAATAGATGATGACAGATGAAATGTTGATGTTTCTTAACTCAATGTCCAGAGTGTTGTGTTTTTTGATTTAAATATCATCTAACTGTATTCAAATAAAATGGAAGCGGTAGGGATGACATGTTTTTTTCACTGATTGGAGAAATTCACCCATGCTAAGCTACTTCAACAATGATCTATCAACAACATTAGAAGACCTCGCAACATGATATTGAATTAAATAATTTCTATATGAATAATTATTGAATATTGGTGTAGCATGAGAATCAATATCACCATTCCATTAAAATACCAAGCTGTATAAATAATAAGTGCATGTTGAATATGAAAAGATAAATAACATGATACATATTCGAAAATCCAAAAATTTCATTACTATATGGTTGCAATCATCTATACTCATGTTTAATGGGTGGTCTTCACTATTGATCCCATGCATTTGTAGAACCTAGTGAAAAGTTAAATCAATCATGGTTATGCAATGAGAGGGAAAATTACCTTGACTATTAAATTCTCTATTGATAATATGAAAACATTTCTAGAAAAATATGTTGTTTTTGTACCTAATTTTTTAGTTTTGAGAAGGATTTATAGTGGTTGAAGAATAGGAAATAATCCATGAGCTGATCAACTACACATTCATCAACTTTGTTTACCTGCACATACATTAATGTTTCGGAATAGTAGATTATATGTATGACCAAAATGGAAACACTGAAATAATCAATCCACAGATATATAGAAGATATATGTAGAAACACCATTTTTTGACAATTTGGATACACTTAAATAAGGAATACATAAATATATATGTATAACTAATAGGGAATAACTTACATATAACTAATCTGGAATACGTTAAGATTCAACAACCTGTAAGATATTCTGTAAACTTAAGTCCACTTTGAATGCAGGTGCACCAATATGATACTTCCTAGAACTTCATTGCCATGTTGTCTAGAACAATATAGAGACATATCAAATACATTCGGTTCCACTGAATAAAATTCCATGAGAGATTATTTTTTTGGATAAGATTCATGTTTCCTAGTACAGTATAGTTGGTATCCCCACAATGCCCAAAATATCCACCCATACTAAAACAGAAATCAATTTCTAGACAGAATGATAGCTCACAGACACCTAAAGTCATGATGAAGTATAACAACATGAAAATATTAAAATAATTGAACATCATTTATTACCAAAAGCACGGAACCATAATTTTTAAATCATAAAATTAAATTTATTGTAAAAACGCATGAAAAAATTATAAGAAAAAGTCAATACAAAATATTTTAAAGTTGTAAAATTAATTCAGAAGGTATAAATAATGGACATTATGCAGTGTAGAGTACATTTAGGGTACATAGAGGTAATCAAGAACATGGATGAAGGGTATTTTTGTTTGGTAAAATTAAAAACGTGATTCATTCAAATCTACGTAACCAGGGTACCTTGACTGCATAACATTGACTACATTTCCCTTGGATAATTTCATAACTGATTATATGATAAAAGCAAATCAGCAGCACTATACTTCTTCTTGCTGAGGGAGAAAGCACCAATTCAAATAGATTACATGAAAGGAAAAAAATTCAATATTTTAATGTAAATATGCATCATTCCGTTGGGAAAATATTTTCATTATATTAAGAGCATACCATCTCACTTCTAAAACCAGATAAATCTGCCATTTCAAAAATAAATGTTCATTATGTAGTGAACAAACAAGTTACTTCCAAGAACTTCATTGAAATTATATGTAGAAAAATATAGATAAGTCAATGAGGATGGAGACATATCCAAAATAAAGACATGGTGTAATATTAAACTGAAATACATATTCAACCGAAATTAATAATTCATGGAGAGAAGGGAAAAAATTTCAAGAAATTGAGAAGAACACACATTTTTCTTACCTCTTGATCTATAGGGTCTCTAAAGACTCATAATCGTATAAGAATTTGGATGATCAAACGTCATGGATCCCTATTTTCTGATTTGAGAATGTAGATGTATCGTAGTGAGAACAAAGACATCCAACAAAATAGTAAAAATTAAAAGAACCTCTTTTTGGCAATTGTGTTTTTTCTTGACTTCATGAAATGTTCCTGAAAAATCAAGGCAATCACATAAGGACTTTTTTAATAAATGATTGAAAATGAATCTCAATCATTAGACTTCATCATGCCAAATTTATCAGAGAGTTTTGAACTTCAATGCACAAATGATAATATTTATAGTTTCTTAGAAGAACAGGACACAAACAAAGTGTCTGCTTTGGGTTAAGCATGCACCTAATGGCTGAAAATGAATCTACAAGAACAAAGGACATTTAGTGGGTAGTAATACTCAAAACCTAGGAAGGTCCAAGACATTAACATGGATGAGGTAAGTAATGATAACATAAGATTAAAAATCCTTCCATGGATCTTATTGGATGGAAAAGGCACAACTCTAAGTTAAAAACAATAATTATTCCCACAAAATTATGCTTTCCTAATCCTAATCCATCGATGCATACAAAATAGAATAAAAAAGTAGAAAAGGGTAGCACTCGAAGACTTAAAATAGATAATAAAATAATCCAAATGGGATTACGAGAATATCAAGTCCTAAAAAATATATTAGCAACAGATGCAATGGAGAATACAAAAAAAAGAAGTGAACATAGAGAGAAATATAGTAGAGAATAAGAAAAGTAGAGGGACGGGGGAGACCTAGATACAAGAGAATTTCTACAGTCTCATTAATATCCATGTTTCACTCTTTGATCACCCCATATACTTCCTTGTCGCTGTGATTCCCAGTGATATCCTTGATGTAATGGATCGTCCTCCAATCACTCATGGATCATATATTCCACAACCCTAGAATCCATGTTCCTATAAAACAACATATATTTCATGTTTATAAATTAATAAATGGAATTTGAGTTCAAATAAAATGGTTTGATAGTCCAACATCACTAAATGTAGAGATAAGACAGACCTGCAATCAATACAACCTTCACTTTCATAATCATCTTTCAATGATGTCTTGCCTACTTGAAGATACGGAAAAGAAGACATTAAAAAGATAAAAGTTCTGACCATGAATTCAAACAGCCAAGAAGATAGCCATCTCACTTTCCCAAACATGAACATCATGATTAAATCAAGCACATAGAGAGATGAAAATCTCAAACAAATATTCTTTCTGGCAGTATGAATAAGCTGTCATAGAAAGTAGTCAATCATTTTTGGGTACAATCTTCACGTGAAACATCACATTCCCATTCCAAAAATTATTCTCATATGCACACCCATCTCCTGAAATTAATAGAATCTATACATTGGAAACCAAAAAGGGGTAAAATTCTTAGTATGTCGACAGATTCTTATGTACTTAAAACAAGAATCATAGTAAATAGTGGCAGAGGTCAACAATATCTTCTGAGAGAAGATTGACAATGGATAATGTTTGGTCTCTGTTGAAAGGGAAATCAATTTATCGACCATTTTAGTATGAATAATATGAAGGATGATGAAAAACTAAGCTGGAGCTCTCTGTATGATTTGATTTCATATAGAACCAGAGTTGTGAATCACTGATATTACCTTTTCCGAGGATGATTTTTCAGAGAATAATCCAACCTAGGTATTTTCTCAGGAGCACATAGGAGGCCAAGGTGGAGAAAGTGCAAGCAGAGATGGTGGATGTGGACGAGAAAGAGGCGGTAGAGGCTGAGCAGGTGGAGCCAGTGGTATGGGAGCCAATAAACTACGGGTTTGAAGGGATGCAAATGAAAGGGGAACAATGCCCAGGAGTTTGTGGGATTACGAAATCGAAGGTTCTCAAGGATAAGCATTGGAGGACTAGATGGAAATCGGGACAGGTATAATGATGTCGTCGCTGGTATTCAGAAACCCAACCTCGAGCAGAGCAAAATCATGAGCGGGGAAGCGGAAACCTAATATGGAGTGAAAACCCGACAAAACGCGTGGGGTAATGGGGTTACGGGGGATGGAACTCAATATTGTATGGAAGGATTTATTTTTTTGGGTGACGTGGAAACATTTTCAAGTGACACGTAAGCTGAAAGAAGTCAACTTTAGTATAGACTAGTACTCTGCCCGTGCGATGCATGACACTATAAAATAATTCTTATTATTAACTATAGATTACTATTTATAGAACATAATAGTTTATATTAATATTGAATATATTTGAAAAGAAAATGACATACATAATGGGGAATAAAAGTTATACAAATTGAGGAACAAAAATAAGATACTAAGCAGCCTTCTATATAAAATTTACAATGAAGGATCCAATGGTGAAACATATTGAAAACTATTAAACAATATATTGAAATTTTAAATTTACAAAATAGTGATAGATAATACTGGAATACTTTTACAAGTTTTTTAAAACGTCATCATATGAATTTTAATTAAAAAAATATATGGAAGGGATATCAAATTTATTTTTACCAATAAGAAATCATATAGATAAAGTGACATACTATTAAAATAAGAATCAATAGTAATAAACATTGAAACATGAACACATTAATTGTGAATGTCAACATAATGGAGATAACTTGTAAAAAATGAAAATTTAACATATTTTTTACATAGAAGCATTATGTTGTGAAGAGAAGGGGATAAGAAGTAATAGCAGCCATGACTTTTTAAATTCATTTGTTGTTCCCAGTCCTATTGGTAGTGTACTGGATAGCTGTGTAGGTAACTTCATGCATTCCCAATTAGTAGACATTTTCATAGCATAGAAAAACTTCCAAATGATGGGTTGACACAAACGACCATCCCTACAGAAGATAATTTAGGTGAGAAAATTGAATATAGGAATTCAGTTTAGTGTAAATGATATAGACATCAGAAAGGAAAATGGTTAGACTTGAACATGTTCTTTTATTTTTTTAGTTGAGAAAATATATAATTTTAGTTACAACTGGAAAAAAAATTACAATATTAATTTGAAATAATATAAACATATATGCAGTCTAATGATACCTGGAAATTGAATCATAAAATATCAGTCAATCATGTCACCCTTTTGGTTAACGACATCTTTTATACAGGGATGCAGTTCATCGGCAGTGCTTATTTTTGTTGCAGAGTCTCGAGACCATGTAACATATTGTTGGACCACATCATCAACATCAAATTAAATCATCATATTTTTCTACATGATGAAATGGATTTAATGGATAAGTAGCAGCAAATTTTGACAACTGTGATCATTGAGCCGAATACAGATGTTTAATAATTGGAAATAGAGAGGAACAAATGCAATGTGTTATTTTGAGGAAAAAAAGTAAATTAGATGAAAGAAAATCAGTATTATCTAGTTAAAGGATGTAATGGAGACAAAAACAAACAAATAATGGGTGTAAAACACATCACATGTCCAAACTAAGAACAATTCAACAAAATACAGCTATTGTTTAACTTGGAATTATATTTTTGAGTTTATGTGGTGGAATAAGAGGTAATAATCCAGTAGCTCATGTTCTAAAAAATCAGTCAACATGTCCCTGTAGATACAAAAAAACTGTTTAAAATTAATAGTTCATACTAATAAATAATGAAATTATTGAATGGAATGTTCAAATGATAGATAACAGTGGAGAGAGAAAGGGATGTCTTACTTCAACATGATACCATGGAAGGATCCAACAGTGAACTTGGACTTCAGCACCACCTCAGTTTTTTCCAGTGTCATCTCCCCTTAATGAATTGAACATTCAGGAGGATCTTGGAATGGGATTACATTGTTGTAGACTTAAGTTTTAACATCAAAAAACCAACTGAAATGTAAACTCCCCATGATGTAAAACAATAAAACATCAGCTATTGCAATGAGAATTAAACGAAACTAGAAGACTAAAACAATATACATATTGATGAACATATGATATTGTTATTTCTTGAAGAAAGAAATTCAACCAAAGACAGTAAACATGAAACAACATCGCACAACGATGCTAATAAAATAGACCAACTGAAAATAAATAAACCAATTAACAACTACAAACTATTATAAACATCAAAATTTTCCTTCTATGAAAAGTAATTCAAACGAGTAAGGTCTGTAATTCACATCATGTTCATAGAGACAAAAATAATGTGAGGAGGAGACATAATATCCAACCGCTCCCTGCATTGCATCCCTCGCCTCTCCATCGCTCCTCCTCTCCCCCTAGCCCAGCCCCTCCCCTCCCTCCTGCCCAATCCCTCCCATCCCCCCACTACCCAGTGTGTCACCTCCTCCTTTCCCAGCACCTCCTCCTACCCCCATGCCCAGCTCTACCCCTCCCCTTCCCACTCCTCCTCTTGTCCTCCCTCCCCTGCCAAACCCTTCCTCCCCCCTGCCCAACTTGTAACCCCCCCCCCCAATTTCCCAGCACCTCCTCCTACCCCCTACCCAGCTCTACCCCTCCCCTCCCCACCTCCTCTGCTTGTCTGCCACCCCATCCCAGCACCTCCCCCTCCCACCTCAACATTCCCCATGCCCAGCCCCTTCCCCCACCACTCCCCCCTACCCAACCTCTTCCTCCACCAGCCCCCTCCCCCTTATCCTCATATTCCTCTCCCATCCCCTCCCCTCCTCTCCAACCTGCCCAGTGGTGAGCAGCATCCCTGAAATGTAAATAATATCAACATAGGATATACGATAAATAACTGAAATTAGATAAGAGAAAATATAAATTGACAAAAAGAAAGGATGTATAAAATACCTGATCTAGTGATCTAAAAAACATCCACTTGTCATATTAAAATGATCTAGAGAACATGATCCAGTTTTCAAATACATGTATCACAAGTATTATACACTAAACGTAGAAGAAATTATTAACAAAGAGAAAATAAAACGATCCACCGATCATGAAATCCCTACATGCTTCCATGTTCTATAATGCTGATTGTATCTCCAAAATCCAGTTATAGTAAAACCTATCACATTGAATGCATGAAAGAAACCATTCATTAATATTGACTAAATTGAAAGGAAATATCTTAATCCAAGATACAATGTTCATTCTTTTGTGAGGAGGAAGAGATATAGAAAATTATATAACTATAAAAATCAAACATGAAATATCATTTTGTTCCTCCGTACGCTATGAACCCCTTCTCCAATTCAATCCACAAATGATGAAAATGGACAAATCAGCAGCATGGGCTCACAAGTGATCATTCAGGTTTTTATATGAACTAAAATAGAACAATATAGATGGAGAGCCAATTTCTGGACATATCCAGCTCTCATGTTGCTGTGAATGAGGATGCTAGTATAGAGATCTAAGGTTGAATGCAATAACTAATCTGATAGGTTCAGTCAATCTGCTCTTACAAAATGGAATCCAATTATAAGGAATTCTAAACATCATAAAAGGAAAATAAATTAAAAGGGTCCACATTAAAATAAATATCCTCCTTAATAAAACATAAATTCAAGGTGCGCCTTTGACTCAACAGATTGAATTCAGAAAACAACAACAATTATATTGCATACGTAAATACCCTCATCAATATCTATGTTGATGCTACTTCAATATCTGTTCCATATATAGACTAATATCATAGCCTAAACAATATAACCATAAAAATGTTCCTTACTCTATTTCATAATGCATGTAATATATGAATAATTATACAGAATAGGTATACCAATATTTTTTCTTTTAAAAAAATGCACCACCAAAGGAGATCCAAATAAACAAATACGAATTAGATCCGCACTAAAACTCACCATTAACCTTCATTTCCAAGCATCTAAAATAGATAAGAGAGTTTTGGGGGGAAATTTGAGATGCACATGAATCTTGGGTAGCTGATTACTTTTACAAAAAAGTTGGGGAATGGGGAGACCTAGAATACTCACCTCATAGAAAACGATTTAAATACAACTGTGGGATTTGGATTCAATGTGACTTTCATAAAATTACTATAGGGTGGAGATGGAGAAGTGGAGGAATTTAGGAGTCGAAGAATGGTGGTGAATTAGCCTAGGCTTATTAAAAATCACTTAATGACATCTAGGAATCATTTCATGGTGTCTATCGCTATAATAAATGGTTTAAAATTTTCATGAAAATACTTTATCCATCTTGTAGCATCAACAAAAATTCTCACCCTATTCATCAAGAACATATATAGACTATGCTTCTTAAACCCCCTTAGGACTATGGATGATGTCATGTAGAGACCCCATGGCAGCAAATTCATATGGAAACACACGAAGATTCCCCTCTTTACACAACAACATGTTTATAAATGATTTTAAACCAACTTAAATTAATAGCATAAAAATGAAATACATAAATTTTAATAAACCTACTATATTATAATTTTATACATAAAAGATAGTGGGTTGGTTAAAATTTAAATATTTAAACATCCTAAATGAATCTATGAAGGAACCTGAGATAGAGTGGATAATTGGCATGCAGATAAGATGGAGGTCTCCAGCATCCACATGAGTATGTAGATTGTACTTCTATAATGATCATCTCTATGCATATGTTGTTTTTTTATCTCCCTATTCAGACACTTTTGGTATGAGAGAAGCCTTTCTGATAGAAACAGGAATAGTGTGAGGGAATGTATGGAAAGTAATTCACATTGTGACATATTAAAACAATGATATTAGAATAGTACTTTTTCACAATTTGAAGTATTTATCCATTGATTGAGAAAAAGTTAAACCAATAAGATACCTCGGGTTAGGTATTTTTTCAACAAATAATTCTCATTTTGATATATTAAAACAATAATATGATTTATGGTGTTTTTTCATCTAATACTTCAAATAATATCACTGTATAAAAACACCAGTAATTAAATTATATGCATACCAATAATAATATAACATCTAATTGTTTAAAAACAAACTATAGTTAAATCTCATTAACATTTTTTACGAAGATATGATAAAAATTAAAAAATTAGAGGAAAATACAGTTCTTGAAATCATCAAATGGATTATTAAAAAACATAATAAAAAATCACTTATCTTTAAGGTATATGGATATGATAAAAACAAACTAATTTCAAACATTTTTATCTCTATGAAGTAATTTTGATTTTAATGTGAGAAATTAGTCTAAAAATAGGGAGAAGGGTGACAACATATAAGATGAAAAACATATAACAGTTGGGAGGGGAAATTAAAGCACCATAAAAGAGGATTAAATATGTTTTTATAGAAAAATAGTGGGAAGTATTCAGTGGCCTAAGTTGAGAATGCAATTAAATTATTATGGAAGACATGAAATGGCCTAGCATATAGTCATGGATTTTTCCCACCAACCAATACATTCCAGTTGATATTCCATAATGTTTCTTGTGAGGGGAACATGATTAACCTCCACAATTCTATCCTATATTTCATAATGTAAAACCAATATATTTTTTATATTAGGTAAAACAATCAATTGGCGTATAAAAACTTCAAAACTGATAATATGGCTAGTTGATGATTGGTTATAATGAATTTAAAGATTGGTATGTGATGTTTGACATAACTACGTACTTAGGCAGGCCATATGTTTAGCAGAGTTGTACAAATATACATAGATATAATGAAATATTTAATAAAAAACCCCTGAAATCTCTCACAACTGAAGTCAAATTATCTCTTTTGAAATACATGTTTTAGTATAGACAATGGATTTACCTATAAATGATTTGGTAATTAGAATCCTACATAGTTTTTAATGTATCACATTCTGAGTTCACCATCTTGATCATTAAATTGTTTTAGTTTTTTTCTTTTTATCTGTGCATAGTTTAATAAATATTTTTTATTATCGCCACCCTATCAATAATTTCTTGATTTTAAGATAATTAGGTTCTAAGGTTGAAATTTCATGCACTTAAAAGATAAATATATTGCTTTATGTCACTGCAAAATCAAATTTTAGTAAAAAAATTCATTCATCGTAAAATGAGATGAATGTTTAAAAATTAATGTCAAGAGGGTAAATAATCAGAAAGATTAGGTTATCCTGGAGTCATGTGAACTATTTCCGGGATGAAAGTCCTTAAAAATGAATTTAGTGAAAATAAACTAAAATAATAAAATGGATTTGATTTACTTAGTAGGGAATGTATATATCAGGAGTGTTCGAGTTTGAAAATTTTACATCATTCAAATTTTGGGTGTATTTCAGACTCAAATCAATACATTAAACATTAAACATTAAACATTAAACATTAAACATTAAATATTAAACATTAAACATTAAACATTAAAAATTAAACATTAAAAATTAAACATTAAACATTAAAAATGAAACATTAAACATTAAAGATTAAACATTAAACATAAACATTAAATATTAAATATTAAACATTAAACATTAAACATTAAAAATTAAACATTAAACATTAAACATTAAACATTAAACATTAAACATTAAACATTAAACATTAAACATTAAACATTAAACATTAAACATTAAATAGTTGGACCTATTCCATTCTACCCTGTGTAAGGTTTAATACATTTTTCTCAATTCCACTAACCTATCACTGATTTTTTGATAATCAGGTTTTTATATAAATATTATATGTGGTTTAATGATAAATATACTTATTTGTAATCTCAACAAAATAACAAATGTTAGTATAAAAAATCATCATTTTTATAAATGGGATATAAAATCATTAAAAGGTTCTTAAAATATTAGGTTACAAAGAAATGAGATGTACTTATTTGGTGCAGAGAATACATAATAAATGGCTTGAAATATGTAAAAGCATGATTCATGCTTACCTTTTCGAGGAGGCAGGTGATGAGTCTGATAGGTTGTTTTCATCATTCAGGATAGCTAACGAAATTATCAAAGAATATGTTAGATGAAGAATAGCTTATTTGTACAACCTACATTTTTTAGAATAGAACGGTGACATCATACTTACAGAATGAAAGCGGAGATTGTATGAAGGAATCCAATGTTTTATTTCTCTTGTTTGATCCTACAAAAATTTGTGTCTGAGTTGTATATTGTTGTGGAATTGTAGATGAAGAAGTAAAAAATGATTAATTTCTTTTAGTCTGAAATGTCTTTAGAAGTATAGGGCTTTAGACAAGAAAATTTAAATATAACTAACCATTGATAGATATAGGTGTTCATGGAATGCATGTGACTCCATATAGGATGCCATTTGTAGATAGTGGTTCACTTTTTTGAGTAAAAGACATATTGATAGATTTCATTGAAGAATTTTCAATAGATGTCAACACTATTATTGTGATAGTTGTATGTTATACAACTACTAAAAGAACGATTAGAAATAAAATAGTTTGAATTGAACATAATAAGAAACTCAAATTTATTTTTGTTGATCCTTCATTAGTCGACCCATTTTATATTTTGCATCTCTAGAGGTTGACAGGAGAGAGTAAAAGGATCAAAAAATATAGTATGAATTTACACAGAAAATCAAGAATTAATCGAACAATATACTAATAGTCCTAATGCAATCTGTTACTAACTTCATCTGAACCTACATATTCTCATGAAAAAAATTGTTTTTAAATTCAATATCATCTCCTAAAATTAATATAAGCCACATAAAGCAAATCAAAAAATGTAAAAAATTCCATTAAGTGGATATCAGAGAACAAATGAATCAAAAAATTCAGTATGTATTTACACATTATACCATGAAAAATTAAAAACATAATTAAAATCATACCTGATTTGGGAAGATGCTACGGGAGGGAATAGGAGATACAAGATGCAAGATGAGAAGATATAATCACAAATGTGAAAATAAACATAGTATACGTCTGTTAAGTGGACATCAGAGAAGAAATGAATCAAAAAATTAAATATGTATTTACCCATAATACTATAAAAAAATTAGAAACATAATTAATTTCATACCTGATGTGCAAAGATTCTGTGGGAGGGAATATGAGATACAAGATGCAAGATGAGAAGATATAATCACAAACCTGAAAATAAACATGGTATAAGTCTGTTATTTTCAAACATAACATGAGAAATTAGACAACTAAATTTTCACCTGATGTTATTTTCACCTGAACAGAAAAGAAGATGTGGTAGGGGATGGTAGAAATAAATTCTGGAACATAGTGAAATTGAATTCCATCTATTGAATTAAATAATTTATGTATACTAGTGTTAGACAATATGATATGGAGTTTCCAGTTGATATTATTGGGCAGGAATAGTGCGGCGTGATGCATTTAACTGTTGTTGGCATAGTAACTATAGTGGTAAAAGAGAAGGCTGAATAGAAGATTTATACTGTGAATGTATTAGTAAATCTTGTTCTAATACATATAAATCAAGATGGATAGAAGGCTGAAAATTTCTATGAAATTAGGATAACATACCTATTGCAGATATGTAGAGTCATCTACTTTCAATCCAGCAAGGGTCCCGGTGGTTTGAAGTAAAGTGTGATGCTGAAGTAGAGGGGGTCGGGTAAGGGGTTGGGGAGTGATGTGGTGTCGAGAGTGGTCGATGAGGGATTCGAGTAGGGAAGAAGTGTCGAGAGGGGGAGTAGCTAGAGGTGGAGGTTGAGGCAGATGAGCAAGTCACAGACCGGTCGGAGGCGGACCAATGGTTGGTGGAGTAACCCGATGCAGAGGTTCCTCGAAGGTAGACCAGCCAGAGGAAGTCCAGTCGTAGGTTGAGCAGCTAGATGCGGAGGTCTTGAAGGTGGAGGCGGAGCAACATCAGTAGTACTATGTGGTTTTATGAAAAAACCCTAGGTTTAGTGGAGGAGCATAAGTCAGGGGAGCCGGAGGAGGAGGAGCCGAAGGTGGATCATGCGGAGGCGGAGGCACAAATGTAGAGGAGATTCAGGAAGGGCAAGGGGAGTGAGAGTGAGGATTCACAAAGGGGAGTGGAATGGAGGAAAGCTGCGGGAACCCTAAGAGGGTAAATCTCGAGCGGTGGTGGGACTTCTCAATGGTGTTTTGGGTTTTGGACAGAAGAAATAATGGATTTGGGTGATGTGGAGTAGTGTGGAGGTGACACGTATGCTGGAAGAAAGCCAAGTTTATCATATATAATAATAATTGATAATTGATAATTGATAATTGATAATTTATAATTGATAATAGATATAGATAATAGATATAGATATAGATATAGATTATGTTATAAAATTTTTGGAGAAATAATAAAACAATCTCATTGGTCCTTGGTTCTATATATTACATCTAGTAAAGATTCCATACTCCCTTCAACATCGATACAACCTCTTTTCTCTCTACACTAAAACCATTAGAATCTCAAATAATTATAATAAAAACTTTATTTAACATAGGATTTATATTATAATCCTTTCCTAAACACATCATGTATATATATCACTCCATCTACAATAAGCTCAGACTGGAAATTTCATGACAAATAAATGATTTTAGATTTGATTCGTGGCCTACCTGTAGAAATGGAACATTTTATTCCTAATGAAAACCCACCTATAAAAAGTAATATTCTAAAATTAATAAAAACTATTATACATAAATAATATTTTTCAAATTCATCGATATAATCTCCCATAAAAGAAGTATGCTTAATTACTTTAAAACCATTTAAAGGATCACTTTCTTACATATTTCTAAACCATCCATGTTGTTTAGTGGTCAATTCTTCTCACAAGGGGTTAGGCCATTTCAATAATAATGAAATCATCCAATGTTGTACTATTCCATCCATATAAATATATGATCTTAAAAAATTCAAGTTATAATGTACTTTATGGATCATGAAGTATGTCTCGACTCCTACAATCTTCAAAACATGATCTTCACTAATAAATCATGGAAACTATATGATCATGGACAAGAACTCATTTCCATATTAATAACAACTTCTATGTTCATTTTATAATCCAACTATTTCATCATATCTAATCTCTCACTTACTATTCATCTCACGAGTGTACTAGATCTCAGTCCATCTCTTGTATAATCAGAACAATCTAGATTTGACTTGACCTTTCCCATTCCAACATCCTCTTGATCAAAACATGTTATAGATAAATATTTCTTCATGAAATTTTCTTATAACTTCCTATAAAACTCAATTTTTTGAATAATAATATCATATAACTTCCATTTCAATGTACTTAATGACGACTATATATCCTTTATTTCATCTTATTGACAATGTTGCTACTCTTATAGAACAATCACTTTAATAATCATCATATCCATATATTCCCATTCTTGAAACTATTGTCCCAACACTAACTCATGTTGTTATACTTGTGACTACATATTAGGAATCATACATTGGATTCAAACTCCATAAATATAGAACTTGAAATATCAATCAAAGAACAAAAAAATTAGAATTTTTTTAGTTTATAATATATTTATTTAGAAAAATGAGCCAAACAATCTTATGGATATTTACTAAAAATATGAAACAATGAAATCAATACCAGAAGAGAAATAAGATAACTCTCATAGTTTTAGCTCCTTGATATATGGATGTAATCATAAGTGGCCTCACTATGATACGTACAAAAACATCTAATGTCTGAATCATCAAAAAAAATCTATTATATTCAAAAATACAAAAAAAAATTACAAAATTACTCCTATACAGCCTAATATGATTATTTACACTATAATATGTTTCATGTACCATAGAATCCTTATGTAGTATTTTTCTAATTTGGATCAATCAAAAAAATCCCTTTCACCGTTTAAATGATATTTGTAATAAAATATTCTTATATATGGTTTTGGGTTAATTTTAGATCAGTTAGTTTTTAATCAAAATCAGTGTCCCTTCTAGTAAAAACTTAAATTAAGTACTATGATTTAAAGTAGCATTACAGATTAATTTTTAAAATATATTAAAATTTTGTTATATCCTATGATTTCTTATATACATTTTAATAATTATTGATAAACTAACAATATAGACCTAATGTATATAATTTAATAATATCAAGGAATCAATAAGTTCCTAATTCATTCTATATTGTTACATTTATTTCACTAATCATTACATTAAAAAACAACTTTATATATCATCATATATAGAACTCAACTAAATTAATATTATAGATAGAATATGAATCATGAAAATATATGAAATGAAAAATAAATTAAAATTAAGGAATAAAGAAAATCTCTAAGATTTTATATTAACAATGTTTTGGGAATTGTAATGTATCATTAGTTTAATGAATTAATTCAATAAAATGATGTTAATGTTGATCCTATAACAGCTAAATGTATTATTTTTAATGAAAAGTCTACAGGTGATTAAATTTAATAGAAAAATGAGTTTCATTAGTTTTAAAAGTCATTAAAAACCTGAATCAAAGTGAAAAAACTAGAAAATTATTTGGGATTATCATTGAATCCTAAAATAATGACCGTTTTTAATTTAAGATGCATATGAACTGAACAAAAATCTATTTGACATGTGGTTTAATAAAAATTACTAATTGTTCATTTTTATTGATTCAATAGTCATAAATTATTTGTAAAAAGAGACAAAACATAGAAAATGAATTAATATATTATTAAAATCCTAGGGCAATGATATTATATTAATTTATTATTTGTATAAATAGAAATTATATCAATATGATGTGTGGTGTGGCTGGAATGACAAAAAAACTATTTTATTATATTTATTTTTTTCTGAAAAATATTGAAACAGTTTCATTAACTAAAAAGAGACCTATAATTATTTTTTAAATAATGTAACATGAAAATAATTTAATTTGTGAAATTTTAGGATGGACCACAATATAATTTGACTAATATTTTTCTCAAAATGATTAACAGTGTTTTTTTAAGGATCTAAATGTAAAAAAATATACTTTAAACACTCAAAACCTATAAAATGCCCAAATATTATATTTTAAACATAGTAAAATATTCATCAACTAATTTGTGAAATGTATTAATTTTCCACATTTCAATCTGAAATGCAGTGTATTTATAATGACCATGCATACAATTTTATTAGATTTATGTCTTTAAAAAAATGCATCATGGATTCATAACCTATAAATTGAAAAAATTTATTGTTAAATCATATGAAAACATATGTTTCTTTATTTTTTTCCAAAAGGAATAGACAGTACATCAATGATACCTGTTGTTACTTCAAAACGACCTAAAGTACTTTTTTAATAATTGTAAAGTCATAAGATGTGCATGAAATGTTCAAAATCTATAAAATGTCATCATAATTTTGTTAAATCATAAAAAAACAACCATTATTTATTTTTTTACTTATTTTAGTAGTCCCCACAAAAATATGACAAGTGGTTCCCCTAAAATAAACTAAACTATAGTTTTATTGATTTAGAATTCAAAAAATGAGCATCAAAGTTTTAAAATGTAGATAAAAACCTCAAATTTTCATAAATTACCATGAAATTGATCATTGATTAACTTTTCACACACATGAATATACGTCACATCTATCCAATATAAATTTTGATATGAATGGTATAAAAATCATTTTAGACATAACATTCTATTAAAACATGCATTAGAGAGTTATAATTTAACAATTGACCACAAATCATGAGCTCACCCCACATCCGATTAATAGTCTCTCTATTATACCATATCAAAAATTCAACAATCAATATCAAATTATTTATTGAAAATCATGGATTTTTTCATTAGTTTTATGCTTTTGTCATTTTATTTTATTTCTAGGTAATTAGTTTGAATTCTACTTTAACTTATTTTTCTTCCTATTATGTATTATAATAATAAGAGTCAGTTTATTTCATATATTTTAGATTTTGGAATCAAATTATATATTTCCTTTTATATATTTCATTATTTATTCCCTAGTATCATCATTCATTTTTATTATGAATCTTGTTTCTAGCATATAGGTCAACTTCTAATTCAACTACTATCCATGGATTCTTAACTACTTTAGATTAAACTAATATATTTTTTATTTTTACCTTTTGTTATTTTTTATTTTTTATTTTTTATTTCAAATTTTTTTAATTTTTATTATTTTATTCATGATTATTCTTATGTTTTTTTTTTCAACTTATTTGGGTTCAAATATTTATTATATTACTTGGGAATATACATCTATAACAACCCTTCTCTTTATTTCACATTAATACTTGTTTTATTACCTAAAATTACACGTAATACAACCTAAAATATCTAAAATCCTAGATTCTTTTGGAATTAAGAACATTAAATAACAACTTAACACATGAAATACATCATCTTTAAAAAAACCTCCTTAACATGTGCATAATATTCCCTCGTACTAAAAACTGCATGGGATAATCTAGGGATAAACACAAGAAAATGGTGACCTATAAATCCCATTAATTAAATAAACCTAGAATAACATGAAGAGAATGATAAATTTTCAAAATAGGCATGTCCATGGGGATTATAAATAGTTGGAATTATGAAAATGAACAATGATACAAGATATAACATGATAATCATAACATGGAAAACGTGGAAACAACTTAAAACGCAAAATCATAAACATAGGTCAAGGCTAAACTAACAAGACCTCATGGTGGATAAATTCCCATAATGGAATCAGGTTCACTCCCTATCCTGACATGATGTATCATGATACTAAACATTTCAAAATGCATTGGTGATCTATCTGAGTTCACCCATTATATTCATTTTTTTCTCATTCTTATGTGTGCCACATAGATCCTAAAATATGGATTCATTAATCATCATAATTTATTCCATGATTAATTATTGTAGAATAAATATGTGTATTTCCCCTATAAAAATGTTTATTTTCATAAATGTGAACACCATTGATAGTTAATGGGTATAGTATTCACTACATATTTGTTTTGGCATGGAAATCATGGTCAAATTTTAGCAGTGTGATGACGTCACTTAAAGATTCATGAAAATTGGTTGATGAGACAGAAAGGGGTCTCTAATCACATAGGCCTAAAATGGGATGAAATAGAGACATGGAAAAACCTATCCCCATATTAAAAATTTGGAAATAGAATTCATAAGGTAATTAAGGAACTTGAATAAAGAAAAGAATCCTAACTATAATTTGTCGTGGTAATAGGTTTACAAAATGGATCGTGGGAGGATTGATCAGAGTTAAAAGGGAAATAATAGTTTATAAATAAAATTGGAAAGAATTTAAATATTTAACATTATATCCAAACATTATCAAACTAAAATTAATAAGCATAACATAAAAAGGGGTTCTTGAAAAAAAAGGATAGAAATACCTTAAAAATTTTCAGCATAGTAGGGACTTAGATAATGGAAAAAATGGGAGATTTTAAATGATATATCATTCAAATAACATAAATTGAACTATAAGAAAATTATTATAAATTAACTAAAATATAACAAATTGAAATTGAGTAAAAAAATTTAAAATAATGTGCCAGAATTAAAAGGAGGAGAGGAAGGTAAGGATTCCCTTACTTGAGTGTCTGACTCCAAATTCTTGGGAGTGGATTATTGAGAGATTTGGGGTCAGTTGAGATGACTCAAGGTAGTGTAGGGAAGAGTGGGGACATTATCCAATGATTTTTAGTGAATATAAATGGTATCTTGGTTGGGTTTATATAAGAAAAGAGGGGGATTTCTTTTTTATTTTGGTTTCGGTCTCTACATAATAAAATATTCAAAAAAAATCCCATGGTTGTTTCCTGTGGTTTCCTTAAAAATGGATTTTTCTACAATATTTTATGTGTTAACGGTCCAAACTTAACAAAATAATGTCCTTGCTTATGTAGAGATGAGTCGTACTCTTAAATAAGGGATTCAAAAACCGTAAAATATTGTATAAGTATTAGAGGATTCATAATGGATTTAAATAATATTTAAAATAAACTAAAAATAAAACTATATTAATGGTAAAATATATATTTTGTCTTGTATACCATTTATTGTAACAACCCAAGCTTCCACGGTACGCTTCTCTTTGAATAATACAATAGTGTGTGTTGTACGCAACTTCGAGTTCTAACACACCACAACCAATCAAACTAGCCGTTATGAATAGTAATAACCACTTTTTGAAATTTTATAAATTTGTTTTTTCAAAATTCGGTTCATTTTTGGAATCTGAATATGGAAATTATCCTCAGGTGAATTTTTGGTATCTTTCTAAAAACGTTCAATTTTTGATGAATAGTGAAAAACACTAAGGTATTGGTTAAAACCGAATTTTTATTAACATAATAATTTATTTTATTTAAATTTATATTTGGTCAAAATAGAAACATAATACCTATATAAGTTTAATGTAATCAATTTGAGTCAATTTAGATTAAGTTTAGATATATAAAATTTTTATTGAACTTTTCAACTTCTTTTACCCACCTTGTAAGAGCATTTGCAAATTTGCATAAAACATAATTTTACCACTTCTGTGAGTTGAATGTCAAAAATCAGAGAGACATGGTTGATATCATTAAGTAAAATGTGGTTCAATGAGATGAAAATATGTTTTGGTGAATTGTAAATTTTTTGTTTTATTTACCATAGTTAAAAGTAAATAGGGTAATTAGAGGTAAAAATGATACTATTTTTACCATGAAAATGTCCTAATTCTATTGGATAAGTATAATTCTCCCAAAAAAACCTTAGGAATTAAATATTAACCTCTTTGGTCCACTTGGATTAGATTAGTACTTTTATTATTATTTAATTCAAAGAAGAGTTAAAAGAGATAAAATCAAAGCTTAATAACTAACACATTTTTACTATAGTGTTATACATAAGAAAATTAGATTATAAATATTCATTAAAAATATAAAAATATTTCCTATATAATGATATTTTATTTATAATTTTTAGACTTTAAATAATTTAATTTATTTATGACACAATGGTGATGCAGTAATTACCTTATTAATGAAATATTAAATGATTCGGTATCATAAGTACCCAAATAAATATAATTTTAAGCTTTTTATAAATTAAAATAATTTTCAATGGTAATATGATATGTTAGGATTGATTTAATTAACTTTTTTTGAAGTAATAATTTTGTTATGATTTTCATAAAAATCAATTTCCACATAGTGTCAAAATTAATATAAAAGAGTTTTTTTTTAATATTACATTATTAATTGATATTCTATTGCTAAAAATCTAAGGTTTGGCCAAGAGACTTATATAATGATATATGTATCATTATTAAACAACATGGGGTTCTATTTAAATTATATAGAAAGTTTATTTACCATATAATATAAAAATACAAAGAGACATGGTAAATGTCAAACTCGTTAACTAAGAGTTAAAAATTAAAGATAAGGTTAATATAGTGACCCAAACCTGTATAAAACCTATTGGTTGAGTTTTATTTGACCTATCCCCACCTTATCCATGAAATAAATCAGTTTTGAGCAATTATAAACCAAAAATAATTTTATTATAAAATAATATTTCTAGCTTTTCCAAAGGTTCCCCTCACCCCTCTTATAAAAGGGAACTCCCACTTCTCTTTAATTCACACCCTCCAAGCCATTTTTCTCAGACAAACCCTATCCAAATACACTTTAAACTTCCCTCAATTAAACCTAGAGGCCTTATTTTGATCATAAATCCAACCTAAGGATCCCTTTTGATCAAATCAAAAGGAAGAACCTGAAGAAGAGGTAAGGTTTTCACCCCCCCTCTTTCAGGTTTTTTTTCTTCCACTTCTTCTTTCATTGTTATTGACATTATAAAATAATAAATCCTATATATTCTACATACTTTGATGTTATTATAAATATGGTACAACAATATTCAGTATTCTATCCATCCTTTGAATGACATGTCACCATATGTGCGTACGTACGGCCTACTGTCTGCACGTCATGGTGTAATTGTTATTCAATGCATTATTATTTGGATGGGTATAATAATTATGTTTAATTGTAGTAAATAATAAATAAAACATGATTATGATTCGATATATATGATATAACAACCATTTATATGTTATTTTAATATCAAAAGAATGATATTGTCGCTCGTGCGTATGTACGGAATACCGTCTCCACGAACGTGATGAGATTCATTCCCCATCGTATTCATTCAAGACTAATTTTAATTTGATAGTAAAAAATAATTTTTAAAGACTTAATATCCTTCTGGATATGAATAATATAAAACCTATCCATAACAAACACGGATTATGTAGCAAATCATATAAAGGATAACGAATCAGTTAACACCCGAAACAATGATAATATTAAGATATTATTCACAAAGCAATGTTAAAAGAACATATATGATATAATAATTATGTATGTGGTTATTGTATAAACTAATAACAATGTTTTAACTATTATACATGAGTTTAACATACTCTCGACCAAGTAAAAGTACAAGGTAAGGGTTAATTTTATAATCTCTTTATTATCTAAGTTTTTTTTACTTAAGTATCTACTGGGACCTCTTTATCATCCACATCCATGTTTCTTAAAAATGTATTTCAAAACATTTTTACTATTTAATAGAAAATGGGTTAAAGTCATTTAATACCTTTTTTGACTTTATATAATATGTTTATAAATGAATCGTTCCATCGTTTTCCAAACATGGTCCTTTGTAACCATTTAAATGAAATTAAGGTAAGAATGTTTTTTTAACTTATACTGTGGGTGCGGCTATTTTCCGCCATTATAAGATCATCGAAGCATCCCTTACAATCTTATAAGATTATTTTCAAAATAAAGGTTTTATTTTATATTTATGTGACTTTTAAATGATTTCAAAAAGGAGATATTTCTCTCAAATAGTTTTGATTTCATCTTTGTCAACATCCTTTGATGGATTTTAAGCTTATTTGAAGTTGATTTATTATGATACAAAACATCCATATTGTATTGAAGTTTTTGTGGTATGTTTGATTGTGGATGTGTTATTTTTATATCAGTCATGGTTTATGGATAAATTGTTGACATTTCGTAGACTAGTTTCAATACGAATGTGTATGTTATGTTTCCACTTTTTCATATGAGGAATGCATTAGACTTAGTAAGTGACGGGTGGAGCCCTCTATAGCTCCTCGATGCATCGGTAGGTCTCATGAGACAAACTAGTGTCTTGGAACAAGGCCTTGAAAAAATCTTATTTGTAGTCTTGGAACAAGGCCTTGACTATGTGGTTATGATAGTCTAGCATTATGCATTCCATTATTATGAAAGTGGTTATTGATATTGCATGTGATTATTCGATTAGTGGAATATCCATGTGAATAAGTAAATGGAATTATTTCATTTTATCTTTTCCATATTATGATGAAGTTCATGTTTAAAAGGATTTTGTTTTATTCATACATTGCCTTAAATGTTTATGTTTATTTATGAAAGTTATTGCTATATTGTTATCCTTACTGAGCATCTGAGCTCACCCCTTTTAATTTTTTATTTTTCCCAGGATTTGAAGAAGTATTTTATGAATGACCTGTAGGGATAGTATGAGGGGATATGAAGAAAAGATGTTGTTTTAGTTTTTAAATTTATGATATAATGTACGACTTATGAATATATCTAGCGTTTCCAAGGTTACTGAACTGATTGATCTTTCGAGACTTGATCTTTTGTGATCATTCCCATGATATATAATAATGCACTGACTCTGGGTAACTAGGGTCGGGGCATTACAGTTGGTATCAGAGTAAGTTTAGTAATAAACCTTGGAATCTAGATTTAGATAAACTCTAATTAGAGCACATAGCCCTAATATAGACTTTGAGTATTATTATATAAGAACTTCCTAGAATCTTGGTATTGTATATATTTTGTTAGTTTTCCGAGAAATACATCCCTGCTTGGATACGAGCAGGTAGAGGTGACTCTAGCATAGATGTACCTAGGGGTAAAACCTGAAAACACCACTTTGAGCTAGACTCGAATGAGAACTGGTGCACGACAACGAGCCTTGCTTCACTCTTGGTTACGACACTACAGGGGGATATGCTTAGGATAATTCTCATTTTATTTACAAACCATTATGAAGGGTTTATGAGTATATACTTCCTCAAAGAAAACCTTTTTATGATTATGGATTATATCCATGAACTATTCAATTTATGTTAAGTGATTTACAAGTTTGGAATTATGTATTTCGATTCATAAACTGACCTACTATATGACATTGTTTAGAAATGGAACCTAGTGGAAGGAATTGAAACCATATCAATGCACGCACTCCATGTAGGTATTTTCCTCCATCTCAAGATAATTACAGTGGAGCTAGTGATACAACTGGTTCTGATTATCTTATCACTATACTGGGACAACTCACTCAGGTTATGAATAATAACCTTACCCATATGGAGCACCCTAATCCGCAGCGTGGAGGATCAATGTTAGATCGCTTCATGAGGCAAAAACCACCAACGTTTAATGGGGTACAAATCCACTAGTAGCTGAACAATGGATCAATTCCTTAGAGAAAATATTTCACTCCTTGGGGAGTATTGAAAGGGAAAAAGTTGTCGTGGCAGTTTACCGCCTCACTGGAGATGCTGATCAATGGTGGTCATTGATTCAAAATACAAAGGAAGATGAAGAAGTATCAAGTATGGAATGGAGGGAGTTTAAAGAGATTTTCATAGAAAAATACTTTACCCATGAACATCGACCAGATATGGAAAGGCAATTTCTAAGTCTAAGGAAAAAGGAGGATGATAATGTCGCAAAGTATGAAGCTAACTTTACAAGGTTAGCGAGGCATGCAACAGATTATATAAGTAACCCAAGGAGTAATATTGAACGTTTCTTTGATGGGATAAAACCATTTCTCTGTCGACCATTAGTCTCACAATCTTTCTCATCATACGAAGACATTGTTTCATGTGCTATCAAGATGGAAAAGGAATTCTCTAAGTCTTTCAACTTTAAAGAAAAGCAGGATAAGAAGAGATCGACTGATCGCTCTGGAAATGGAAATAAATGGAATAAGGGAAAAGTTGAATATCCATCCTATAGTAAATGTGGGAAGAAACACCCAAGTACATGCTTGAAGGTAATGGGAGTCTGTTACAAGTGTGGTGAAAAAGTCCACTAAGCTCGTGATTGTAAGGGGAAGAAAGAAGATATCGATGTCCAGTGCTTCAATTGCAGGGAGATGAGACATTATCCAAATGAATTTCCTAAGGGTCAGGGAATCTTACCACATAATAGGCCAAGGGATCAAGTCCAAGCTTATGTTATCACTACTGTTGGGGTTGAAGCTCCTAAAGAAGTAGTGGTAGGTAATTTGATAATTTACTCAAGTTTATCCAATACTTTATTTGATTCTGGATCATCGTATTATTTCATATCTTCCCAGTTTGCTAAGAAAATCCGATATTTCCTATTTGATTTAACAAGAGAGTTGTCAGTCAAAAATCCTAAAGGAAGTATCGTTGCAACAAAGTTTTGTGAATCAGTTCCCATTAGAGCATATAAATGTTCTTTATCTGCTGATCTCATCATTATACCCATGATTGAATTTGATAAAATCCTCTGTATAGATTGGATTTCAGAACATGATGTGAATATTTATTGTAAGAAAGAGGTAAAAAAAAATTATAATAATAAGGAGTACCTTATCTTTATAGAAGAAACATAACCACCTAATTCTTATCTAGATCGACCCCCAGTAGCTCAACTAAATTAATTATTGGGGAGGAAGTTAATGAAATAACTGTGGGTGAGGAAAGGAATGTTCAAATAGAGGATGTACCTATTATGCAATAATATGTTGATTTTTTTCAAGAGGATTTACCTGGACATCCTCCAGAACGAGAAATTGAGTTTTCCATTGACATAATTCCTAGTTCAAGGCCCATATCAAAGACCCCTTATAGAATGGCCACTATGAAATTAGTGTAACTAAAGAAACAACTAGAGTAATTGAGTAATAAGGTATTTATTCACCCTAGTGTTTCTCTATAGGGAGCCCCTGCTATTTGTGTTAAGAAGAATGATGGATCTATGAGGTTGTGAATAGACTACAGGTAGATCAATGCTATAAAAATAAAGAACAAGTATCCCTTACCTCGCATTGATGATTTATTCGACCAGCTTAATCGAGCTCAATACATTTCAAATATTAACCTTCGATATGGATATCATCAATTGTGTGTGAAGAAGGAAGACATTCTGAAAACAGCATTTCAAACCAGGTATGGGCATTACGAGTTTACAGTAATGCCTTTTGGATTAACTAATGTACCCTATGTCTTCATGGATCTAATGAATAGAGTTTTCAAGGAATATCTTGATGACTTTGTAGTGGTATTTATTGATGATATCCTATTACACTCCAAAATCTACTAAGATCATAAAAATCACATGCGCATTATTCTCAAGACTCTTAGAAGACATGAATTATATGAGAAGTTTAGAAATTGTGAATTCTGGCTTCAAGAGATTTCTTTTCTTGGCCATATTGTCTCTAAGGATGGAATCTCTATTGATCCTTCTAAGACAAGAGAAATCCAAGAATGGGCAGCACCAATGAGTATAACTGAGGAACGCAATTTTATTGGTTTAGCAGGTTATTATCGATGTTTTGTCCAGAATTTTTCTCGATTGGCTAACCCATTAACGAATCTCACACGTAAAGGGGTTAAATTTTTTGGGAAAAAAGAGTGTGAAGAATGTTTCTAAGAATTGAAAAGAAGATTAGTCAATGCTCCTATCTTGACTCTACCATCGAGGAATGAGGGGTTTTTTATTTATAGTGATGAATCAAAGAAAGGACTTGGTTGTGTCCTTATACAAAATGATAGGGTTATTGCCTATGCATCTCAAAAACAAAAAATTCATGAGCAAAACTATCCCACTCATGATCTTGAGTTAACAGCTATAATCTTTTCTTTGAAGATTTGGAGACACTATCTCTATGGTGAAAAATTTGAGATATATACCGATCACAAGAGTTTGAAGAATATTTTCTCACAGAAAGAACTCAACATGAGGAAAATAAGAGGGCTTGAATTACTCAAGGATTATGATTTCATTATACACTACCACCTGGGGAAGGAAAATAAGGTGGCAGATGCTTTGAGAAGAAAGGATCATGGAGTTTTGAACAAGATGCGAGTTGAAAGGGATCCTATTTTCATGGATCTAGTGAAGATGGATATGGTAATAACCATGGAAGGTGAAACATCAATGCTTTTTCATATGGTTTCCAAACCATCTTTACTAGAAAGGATAAAGAGTTCTCAGGCCGATGATGAAGAGTTTAAAAAGAAGATTAAAGCTGTGAATGATGGGAGATTGAGTGACTTTTTGTTTGAAGATAGAATTTTGAAATTTTGGAAGATACTTTGTGTCCCTGAAATATCTGATGTAAAAAGGGAATTGTTGGATGATTCTCATAGTCCCAATTTCTCTATACACTCTGGTAGCACTAAGATGTATAGAGATTTGAAGGAACATTTTTGGTGGGACAACATGAAGAGGGAGATTGCTGATTTTGTGTCAAGATGTATGGTTTGTCAAAAAGTGAAAGCTGGAAGGAAACAGCCTAGAGGAGTCATGCAACCTCTTCCCATACCTGAGTGGAAATGGGATAATATTACGATGGACTTTATCATGGTACTACCAAATACTCCTAGAAGAAATGATGCAATATGGGTAATTATTGATCGTCTTACCAAGTCAGCACATTTTCTTTCTATAAGAGAATATCTACCACTTGAACGTCTAGAAAGACTATATATTAATGAAGTTGTGAGACTTCATGGTGTACCCCTATCGATTGTTTCTGGTCGTGATCCTCATTTTACATCAAGATTGAGGAAAATTCTTCAGAAGGCCTTGGATACTGAACTTAATTTGATCACTTCCTACCACCCTCAAATAGATGGACAATCAGAACGAACTATTCAAACCTTAGAAGACATGTTGAGATCCTTCTCACTTGACTTTCAGGGTATGTGGGATCAATATTTACCTCTGGTAGAATTTTTCTATAAGAATAGCTTCCATTCAAGTATTCATATGACACCATATGAAGCATTATAAGGAAAGAGATTTCGCACACCAACCTGTTGGGATGATGTTGGTAAAAAAAACTCGTAGATCCAGAACTTGTGGAGGAAACGATGGAAAAGGTGAAGGTAATCTAAACCCACATTAAAGCAGCTCAAAGTAGGCAGAATAGCTATGCTAATAATCAGAGGAAAGATTTGGAATTTCAAGTCAGTGATCATATTTTCTTGAAGGTATCTCCATGGAAGGTAGTCATAGGTTTCGGTAAGAAAGGTAAATTGAGTCCCAAGTACATTAGGCTTTTCGAAATTCTAGAACGAATTGGGGTTTTAGCTTACCGATTGGCAATGCCACCAAGTCTCTCCAAAGTTCACGATGTGTTCCACGTATCACTGTTGAGAAAATTCATTCCTGACCCAACGCATGTACTCACCTATGAGGAATTAGAACTGGAACCTGATCTGTCTTATTGCGAAGAGCCCATCAGGATTCTTGATACAAGAGAACAAGAACTGAGAAACCGGATGACAAGTCTGCTAAAGTTCTATGGAGAAACCATAAGATGGAAGAGACAACGTGGGAACCCTGGGGAATTATGATGAAGAACCACCTGAGTCTTTTTATGCAATAATACTCTATAAATTTCAAGGATGAAATTATTTGAAGGAGGCGAGAATGTAACACCCCAAGCTTCCACGATACGCTTTTTTTGAATAATACAATAGCGTGTGTTGTACGCAACATAGAGTTCTAACACACCAAAACCAATCAAAATAGCTGTTATGAATAGTAATAACCACTTTTTGAAATTTTATAAATTTAATTTTTCAAATTGGAATTAATTTTTGGATTCGGAATATCAAAATTATCCTAGGGTGAATTTTTGGTATTTTTCTAAAAACGTTCAATTTTTTATGAATAGTGAAAAACACTAAGTTATTAGTTGAAACCGACTTTTTTTTAAATAATAATTTATTTTATTTAAATTTATTTTAGGTCAAAATAGATACATAATACCTATATTTGTTCAATGTAATTCATTGGAGTCAATTTATATTAAGTTTAGATATATAAAATATTTATTGAACATTTCACCGTCTTTTATCCACCTCCTAGAAGAATTTAAAAATATGCATAAAACATAATTTTATCGCATATATGAATTTAATTTCAAAAATCTGAGAGACATGGTTGATATCAGCAAGTAAAATGTGGTTCAATGAGATGAAAATAATTTTTGGTGAATAGCACCTTTTTACTTTTATTTACCACAGTTAAAAGTAAATCGGGTAATTAAAGGTAAAAATGATTTTATTTTGACCCTGACACATGTCTTAATTCTATTGGATAAGTATAAATCGACCAAAAAACCTTAGGAATAAAATATGAACCTCTTTGGTTCACTTGGATTACATTAGGACATTTATTATTGTTTAATTCAAAGAAGAGTTAAAAGAGTTAAAATCAATGTTTAATAACTAAAACATTTTTAATATAGGGTTATACATAAGATAAATTAGATTAAAAATATTAATTAGAAATATAAAAATCTTTCCTACATAATTATATTTTATTTATAATTTTTATACATTAAATAATTTAATTTATTTATAACCCAATGGTGATGCAGTAATTACCTTATTAATGAAATATTAACATAATTGGTATTATAAATACCCAAATAAAAATAATTTGAGACTTTTTCTAAATTAAAATAATATTCTAGGTTAATATGACTTGTTAGTATTTATTTAATTAACTTTTTTCTAAGTAATCATGTTGTAATGATTTTCACAAAAATCAATTCCCCAATAGTGTCAAAATTGACATAAAAGAGTTTTTAAAACAAATATTATATTATTAATTGATATTCTATTCCTAAAAATCTAAGGTTTGGCCAAAAGAATTATATAATGATTGGTGTATCATTATTGAACCACTTGGTGTTCTCTTAAAAGTATATAGTAAGTTTATTAACCATATAATATAAAAATACAAAGAGACATGGTAAATGTCAAACTAATTAACTAAGATTTAAACTTAATGATAAGGTTAATATAGTGACCCAAAACTGTATAAAACTTATTGGTTGAGTTTTTTTAGACCCATCCCCACCTTATCCACGAAATAAATCAGTTTTGATCCATTATAAACCAAAAATTATTTTATTATAAAATAATATTTCTAACTTTTCCTAAGGTTCCCCTCACCCCTCTTATAAAAGGGAACTCCCCCTTCTCTTTAATTCACACCTTCAAAGCCATTTGGATCGGCCAAACCCTATCCAAATACTCTATAAACTTCCCTCACTTAAACCTAGAGGCATTAGTTTGATCATAAAGCCAACCTAAGGAGGCCTTTTGATCAAATCAAAAGGAAGAACCCGAAGAAGAGGTAATGTTTTCACTACCCTCTTTCAAGTTCCTTTTTTCATCCAATTCTTCTTTCTTTGTTATTTCCATTATAAAAGAATAAATCCAGTATATTCTATATACTGTGATGTTATTATAAATATGGTACAACCATATTCATTATTCTATCCATCCTTTGAATGACATTTCACCATACTTGCGTACGTACGGCCTACCGTCTCCACGTCGTGTTGTAATTGTTATTCAATACATTATTATTTGGATGGGTATAATAATGATGTTTAGTTTGTGCAAATAATAAATAAAACATGATAATGATTCTTTATATATGATATAACATCCAATTATATGTTATTTTAATATCAAAATAATGATATTTTCGCTCATGCATACGTACAAAATACCGTCTCCACGAATGCGATGAGATTCATTCCCCATCGTATCCATTCGAGACTAATTTTCATTTGATAGTTAAAAATAATTTTTAAAGACTTAATATCATTCTGGATATAATTAATATACAACCTATCCATAACAAAAACGACTTAAAAAACAATGCATATAATGTAAAACGAATCAGTTAACACCCGAAACAACGATAATATTAAGATATCATTCACAAAGCAATGTTAAAAGATCATATATGATATCATAATTATGTATATGGTAATTGTATAAACATATAACAATGTTTTAACTATTATACAGGAGTTTAACCTACTCTCGACCAAGAAAAAGTACAAGGTAAGGGTTAATTTCGTAATCTCTTTATTAACTGAGGTTGTTTTTTTACGTAAGTATCTATTGGGAACTCTTTATCATCCACATCCATGTTTTTTTAAAATATATTTCAAAACATTTTTACTATTTAATAGACAATGTTTAAAATTCATTTATACCCTTGTTTGAATTTATATAAGATGTTTATAAAGGAATCATTCCGTCATTTTCCAAACAAGGTCCTTTTTAACCATTTTGATGTAATTAAGCTAAGAATGTTTTTTAACTTATACGGCGGTTGTGGATATTTTCTGCCATTATAAGATAGTCAAAGCTTCCCTTATAGGCTTATAAGAGTATTTTAAAAATAAAGGTTTTATTTTATAATTATGTGACTTTTAAATGATTTCAAAAAGGAGATATTTCTCTCAAATAGTTTTAAATTCATCTATGTCAATATCCTTTGATGGATTTTAAGCTTATTTAAAGTTGATTTATTATGATACAAAACTTTCATATTGTATTGAATGTTTTGTGATATGTTTGAATGTGGATGTGTTATTTTTATATCATTCATGGTTTATGGATAAATTGTTGACATTTCGAATGCTAGTTTCAATACGAATGGTTATGCTATGTTTAAACCTTTTCATATGAGGAATGCATAGGACGTAGTAAGTGACGGGTGGAGCCCTCTATGCTCCTTGAAGCATTGGTAGGTCTCATGATACAAACTATTGTCTTGGCACAAGGCCTTGACAAAATTTTATTTGCTGTCATGGCACAAGGCCTTGACTATGTGGTTATGATAGTCTAGCATTATGCATTACATTATTATGAAAGTGGTTATTGATATTTCATGTGATTATTCGATTAGTAGAATATCCATGTGAATAAGTAAATGGAATTACTTCATTTTATCCTTGCCATATTATGATGAAGTTCATGTTTAAAAGGCTTTTTTTAGTTATACGTTGCCTTAAATGTTTATGTTTATTTATGAAAGTTTCTGCTATATTGTTATCCTTATTGAGCATCTGTGCTCACCCATTTCAATGTTTTATTTTTCCCAAGATGTGAAGAAGTATTTTATTAATGACCTACAGGGATAGTATGAGGGGATATGAAGAAAATATGTTGTTGTAGTTTTTCAATTTATGATGTAATGTAAGACTTATGAATATATATAGTGTTTCCAAGGCTACTAAACTGATCGAACATTCAAGACTTGATCTTTTGTGTTCCTGCCAATGATACATAATAATGCACTGACTCTGGGTAACTGCGGCCAGGGCGTTACATTTATAGTAATGATTACATCACTTTTGGGACATTATGATATCATAATATACAAAGTATATTTATTAGGTATTTAATTTTTACCAAAAAATTCGACAGTCTCAGAAAATTATAAAAAATACACTATTGGAATATTTCAACATTCAAACTCCAAAAATAATATTAATTGTATCTAAATAATTTTCTAAATATTTGAATTTTTACATTGAAAATTAGAACCTATATTTATTGAAAATGATGGGTTTTTGAAAATAATTATTTTCAAAACCTTATAAAATTACATATGAATTCATAAAAATCATATGATCATTTATATTTGATAAAAAGTATTTAATATTAATATTTTTTAAAATATTATTAATTTAAAAAATAAATTAAATCATCAAACGAAATTCATTAATTGAATTTGAATATTACACAAAATTTTATCCATGTTTTATAGTATAAAATTCATTTATAAAGTAACAATAATAGGAGGAAAATATAATAATAATTATACAAAAAATAATGTACATAATCAAAATTATAGGGTATTGATAAATTTCCCTTTATTATACCCATAAACTCCCTATGATTAAGATGTGCTATGTTAGGAATTTCATTGGGTGGTTTGGCGAACATGGATTCGGTCGTGATCTCAATGAGCTTAAACTTCTCCCATAAATGGTTTCACTCATGCATAAGTAATTAGATATCTACTTTGTGCTGTACAAGTGAAAATTAAATAGATTATATAACCCTTGGAAGATCCAATAAATGGGATTCATAGGGTACGATCCTACTATTTGAGTTCATCACTTCCTTTGTATGTGACAGTCGGTTTTTTCAAAACCCTATATTTATACTAATCATGTGATCACTATTAAAAGCCTATATTATCAGTGGTAATGATTCTTAATGATCTTTTAAGTCCAATCAGATATAGTAAAACCAAATATGTGCATGTGTTTTCTATATCCGTATTTCATAATAATTCATTTAAATTAATCAAAAAGGGGAATTTTATTTATAACTGTTTGGGTCGTTACAATCTTCTTCCCCATAGAAATTTCACCCTATAAATTTTCTTTTCCCACACTTAAAAAGATGAGGGTGACACTTTTCATCATCTCTTATGGTTACCATATTTCTTCTTTAAACATTTTGTTTCACTATAACACTTTTACAATGTGTATTGTCTTATTTCATATAACTTTTTCTCTATGATCTAAGATCATTACCATAACCTCTTCTTAGGAAGGATCATTCTCCAATTGTACCACCTATGGATTGAGTACATGCGAGAGGTCTAGTATGTACTTCCACAATAGGGATACATGGAATACATCATTTACTTGAGATATGTTCGGTGGGAGTTCTAGTCGATAGGCCACCTCTTATATGTGATCAAGGATCTCAAAAGGGTTGATGTACCTTGGACTAATATTTCCATTCTTACCAAATCTCATCACTCTCTTCAAAGGAGATATGTAGAGGAATATCATGTCTCTAATATCAAACTCTAGGTCTCATTGATGATTGTCATCATAACTCCTCTATCGACACGCAGTAGCTCTGATGTACTGTTGAATGGTCATAATCTTCTACACTATTTCCAGAACCATTTTAGAACATATATGTTTCTTCCCCCAACTTCATCCCAGTATATAGGTGTTATGCACCTCTTCCCATAAATGGATTTATATAGAGCCATTTATATGCTCAATAGGAAACTATTTTTTTAATATAACTCAATATAAGGAAGATGTTAGTCCCATGATCCCTTGATGTTCATAGAACATGATCCCAATATTTCTTCCAATGTATGAATAGTATGGTCATATTGGCCATCAGTTTGAGGATGATTGGTTGTACTAAAGTTTAGCTCAGTGTTTATAGAATGTTGGATACTTTTCCAGAACATGGAGGTGAATCTATGATATTGATCAGATACTATCAATAGTGGTACTACATGAAACCTTACCACCTCTTTGATGTATATCTATGCTAGTGGATCCAATGATAAGTCCTCTTGAATAGCGATAAAGTGAGCTGTCATTTTTGGATGATTCACAACAACCCATATAGCCTTTTTTTCCCATTTTAATATCTTCATAAGTCCTGTGAAAACATTCGTGGTGATGTTCTCCCATTTCCATGTTGGTATGGGTAATGGTTGTATCATCCCATTATACTTCCATATATTATATTTTACATTATGTCATACTAGGAACATTGATGTATACTCAACAATATCCTTCATATTCTCCCACAAATAGTTCTCATAGATATCTTGATACATCTTCATGCTTCTTGGGTGAATGAATAAAGTTACTATATGAATCATTTAATTGTTCATTCATTAACTTAGGATTTGATGAAACACAAAGTCATAACCCAAATCTCATAATCCCTTCTTTATTAACATAGATCTATGAGGATTTTCATTTCCATATAGTTTCAACTTTATTCCAAATTCCTATACAATTTCTTTGATAATACTTTAACATTTCCAAAAGATAAGCTTGAGAAATAATTTTTGGAAGGATTTACGGTGTTCCTTAATTTATGATTCACATGTCCATCCTATTTAAATACAAGAAGATCAGATCTTTCTTAATTCTCATCAATGATATAATTTCGGGGTCCTTTCGACTTAGAGAATTTACTACATTATTTGATTTACTAGGATTGTATTGGATAGAGAAGTCATAATCCTTGATGATTTCTAAACATATTTACCAGTACATATTAATATATTTCTGTGTGAATATATATTTGAGGCTCTTGTGATCAGTATATATATCACATTTAACCCCATTGAGATAATTCCTCCAGATTTTAAAAGTAAATACCATAGATGATAACTATAAATCATGTGTGGGATAGTTTTTTTAATTAATTTTAATCTCCTTTGAGGCTTAAGCTATCAGTTTATAATTTTTCATCAGTACATAGCATAATCCTATTTTCCATGCATCGATGAATATTACGAAAATTTATCCACTTATGGGTAGTGTGAGCATAGGGGTAGTGATAAGCCTCATTTTCAACTCATTTAATATCTCTTCGAATTTATAATTCTAAGAAAACTTGACTCCCTTCTGAGTTATCTTGGTACGAGGGTTTGAAAATCATGATAAATTCCTCCCAAATTAGCAATATTACCCAGATATCCTAAGGAAACTATAGATATATTTCATGGATGTTGGACTCAACCATCCTTCAATCACAATTTTTATTGAAGGATCCATAGATATCCCTTTTCTTTTGATATTATTCTCCAATAATGAGACATAATTCAACCATAACTCATAATTTTTGTACTTTTCACAAAGCTTCTTCTTTCGGATGTTCTTTTGTACAGTGTTCGGATGCTCCTCATGCTCCTCCTTGGTTTCCAAATATACTAGAATATAATATATAAAGACTATGATAAATTTTTCGAGTTAATATATAAAGACTCTATTCATCATGTCCAAGAATATTTATAGAGTATTATTGAGTCCAAAAGTCATTACTCTGAACTCATAGTATATGTACCTTGTACAATAATTAGTCTTGGGGATATCCTCCTCCTTCACCCTAATTTGGTAATATCCAAACCACTGATCCACCTTGGAGAATTATTATGATCCACATAGCTGATCGAACAAGTCATAAATCTTATGAAAAGGATACATTTTCTTTATCATGATCTTGTTGACATCACAATAATCAATGCAAAGACACATTGACCCATCCTTATTCTAAACGAACAGGACTGGTGCACCCCATGGTGAAGCACTTGGGTGTATGAACACTTTGTCTAGATTATCATGTAATTGGTTATTCAGCTCCTCATGTTCCAAAGCAACCATCTTATATGGTGTCTTGGATATTGGAAACACCCTAGGTTGTGATCGAATGAAAATTCAACCTATTCGATAAGAAATTCCTTTAGATACACATCTTCATATTCCCTCACAATAGGAATGTCTTTGAGGATGATCATTTCCTTATACCCAATCATTTGAGATATATACACTTTCTCATAGGTAAATTATATCCATACATTAGATGATGGTGCTAAAGAGGATTCATCCTCCTCCAAGAACTTGTATAGAATCAGGGGTCGATTCCCCATACGGATAGTGATTTCCTTCTCATGGAAATTTATGTTGGATATATATAAAGACATCCAATCCATGACCATAATTACATAAAATTTAACTAAAGGTATCATGAAAAGGATATCTGATAAGTTCATCCCACAAATTATGATAGGGGGATTTATATACTTAGGATGTAATAATTTCCCTATCTTCCATTTTCACTTATAGCTCTACTTCCATGATTTGTGGTGGTGTTTGAATAGGTCCACTAAAATTTCATGATAATAAGGAATGAATATAACTAGAATCAAAAAAGTACATTCTCTATTCTTGAAAAATAACAATCATGCTTATCACCACTTCATTTTTGGGATCCAGCTTAGCATTTTTATTGTAAAAAGATCATCCATTCTATCTTGGAGGTTGTTGGATGTCTTTGAAAACTCTTGGCTTAGTGAATTGATTTGAAGATTTCTCTAGTTCCTTGCAGTTGATGAAATTCCCAATGAACTAAGGATTAACATATGAATTCCTTTCCACCTTTATATTAGTGGGTTTCTTTTCTAAAAAGATGTTATCTAGGATTACTTCCTTCCCATACCTAAATCATTCCATCACTCCATTTAGGAAATTTATGGGTTGCTACTTTCCTCATCTTATACAAATGGGATGATGGAATCTCTTTCCACCATTAGAGTTATCCATTGGACCGCTAGAATTATACTCAACTTTCTACTTCACATCTACGTGATACCCCTAAGATTCCCCGATATCCATCCCAACTTTGAAGGAACATCAGAAAATTTCATCATAACTATCAAAGTTATGGATCACTAAAGATTTTTGTAGACTAGGATTTATCCTACCAAAGAAGAGGGTAACCATGAGTTCAGGGGTAATGATAGAACTAAAGGCATATCATGCAATTATTTTGAAGTTTTACTCATACTCCCTAATATATTTTTCACCATTTTTCTTGAGGGAAAGAAATCACTTTCCATTTTAAGACATAGAGTGTGTAGAAAATATTTATCAAAAAAAAGTTTCTGAAATTACTTCCACTTAATTACATCAATCTCTTCACTAGGCTTCGTATTCTTGATTAATTACCACCAATGACCAGCTTCTCCCTCAATACTATAAACATCCAAAAGAACATTCTCTAATTCAGAACATTAAAATATTGGGAATAACTTATCAATGGAGTTGATCCATTGTTCCACGATTAAGGGATTGGATGGTCCATTAAAAGTAGGAGGCCTTTTTAGAATAAAACACTTAATTGAAACTTGTTATCTCTTAGTTGGATTTGACGATCTTCTTGTACCAGATTTCTATTTAAAATCTCAATTCATTTAAGAGATTATTTTCATGAAGTTCAGGATTCCTACTCCCATTGGGTTTTTCATATCTTTGGGAAGTCATCACATTTTTTGTCACATTGATTTTTTTACCAAATTCATCTAATTTCTAGCCATTGGTTAGATTAAAAGGAAAACTACGGATGAGTATCTTTAAAATAATAAACACATTAAAGTTAATCCAATAAAAATAAACGGATAACATTTAAATTACATTTATTTCCTTACATATTAATTTATAGGATTCAATCTATATTATCTATGATCTATTTCTTAACATGTAATATTGTGGAATTTTTATTGATCCCTTAATAATGGTTCATAATGATATTATGAATTTACCAAAGAATATCCCCTAGGGGTGCCAAACCCGGGGCACAGTAAGGCTCATTTTCTTGTACCAGGTTACCCCGAGTTAGGCTTAGAACTCTTTGTCAAAGTTGTTAATGTACATATTTTCCAGAACCATGTCCACTTTTAGTATCCATACAAAGATGTTTTTCTTTGATAAACCACTGATCAATACTTACAAAATTTTAGGGATGTTATCTTATACATAGTCTTATCCAAAAATATTTTGCAAGAGATTACTAATACTAAACCAAATAATAAATAAACATTTTCTCATATACCAACTATTACAACCCTAATCATTATTTCACATTAATAATTGTTTAATTATATAATCATTCACTTAATACAACCCCAATGATTGAGAATTATAGCATCTCTGGGAATTAGGTACATTACATAACAGCTTAAAACATGAAATACATCCTATTTATTGGAAACCTCCTTAACATGTCCATAATATCCCCTCACACTTAAAAAAGAAGTGGGTAACCTAAAGATAAACATAAGAAATGGGTTATCTATAAAGCCCAGTAAGGGAATAAACATGGAATAACATGAAGAGAATAATACATGTTCATAATAGGCATGTAAATTGGGGTATAGAAAGAGTAGTTGTCATGACCAATCCTCGGGGCCCGTATCGTGACTATCCTATGCCTGCCTTCCATAGGCCAGGGGCTGGCGACTAGCACCAAAGGTGTAAATCTTGACATAAAAGGAAGGAATTGACTTTATAAGAGTAAACAAACATAACAGAGTACGCAAAAGAAGAAAGCACTAAGAAAAACTTTATACAAAAGAAAGTGCTGAAAAGAAAGGGGCCAGAAATACAATCCCATCACTAAGTACAGTATAACCGAAAAGCTAGTACAACTACAGTAAAGTAAATCAGAAACCACTGAGTCGTCCTCCAGAAATCCCACCTAAAGGGTGGGTATAGATGGTCTCCTCAGTACACAGGTCCATCCTTCTGCTTCGTGTACGTCTCGCCAAGTGGTCCACCTCCCGGTACCGTCCATCTCTATAAGTCTTTACCTCGATCAGTGTTGTCCATCATCTGCATCCAACACAACGTTGTGCGGGCATAGCCCGTGTAGGGGTGAGTATATGATACTCAGTAGGGACCAAGAGACCCCCGAAGTTCTCCAAAATCCAAGAAGGATAAACCACAGAATAAAGATACAATCATGAAGTATCAACCAACTCTACTTAGTTATATGACCATACATATACCTAAGTCATCAATCCCAATCCGGATCCAACTCCCGAGCCCAAGAACAATCTAGTCCACACAAGAATGAAGTCAATCACATCGATGATAATGATTTAAAGTCAAGACTCAACTCAGACAGGTATACATCTTTCGTATAGCGATAGAGATGATCAGATGTAGTAACTGATTCACCTAAGTTGTCGGACCCACATTGGATACTAGACCAGCTAAGCTGTCGGACCCACATAGGATACAAGACCAGATAAATTGTTAGACCCACTCACGATACAAGAGCAGAAGTCAAAACTGTCGGACCCACTTAGGATACAAGAATAGTAGTCATCGTTGTCGAACCCATGGAGGATTCCAGTACAGTTGTCATCATCGTCGAACCCACGGAGGATTCCAGTATGGTAGTCGTCGCAGTCGCAGACAGCTCTAGGGTTTCCGCACACAGCATGCTCGATTCCGGGAGGGTCCGCTCCTTGAGTCAAAGGTTGATACATCAACTATCATTAAGTCCTGTGTTTATTTATCTAGAAGTTCCATCTCGTCAAAATAAACCTAATGTGATTGAAGTCGTGTCAATCTGACGCTGGGTCTGAGAGCTATTAGCTTTTCTATTTCAGGGGCCCGGTTAGAATTACGCTTATTCCAAACCCGGCCTTTTTCCAAAGTCGTCCAAAACTCACTTAGATTATCGCAAGAGGACCTCCTCATCGCAGGGGTCCAAGTGCCTGAGACGGCTTGTCGATGGGACGCACGGTCGTGAAGTTATTCGCATTTAAGCATAACGGGTCCGGCCCGTCAAGCCCGGTGGGCTGGTTGGTCCGCCCATCCTAGCTCGGTAGGTCTGACCCGACTAAGGGGTCTCCCCAGCCCTATAATTTATATGGCCTGACATGGTAGGGCGCAGCCCGGCCCGAGGGGTCGCGGCATGGCATGAGGGGCGCGGCCCGGCCCGAGGGGGCTCGGCCCAGCCAAGCACGGTGCGGCCCGGCCCAGAATGGCGTGGTGCGGCAGGGTGCAGCCCTGCCCGGCACGGAGCGACGCGGCCTGGCCCGACATGACGCGGCATGGCCGAGCACTGCGGGGGGGGGGGGGGGGGTCTCCCGAACCGGTGGCGCCGAGCAGCGCCGCCCTCTTGTCCGGTCGACCAAAGTCGTCCAGTCTTCCCGGCGTGAGCGGCCCGCATGGGCAAGCTGTCGTTCCCCCAGTGTGGCGACCTCCTAGCGTCACGGGGTCTTCCCAGCCCGGCCAGCCTCCTACCATTTGGTTCGTCCGTCGAACGGCCCGCGGAACGCGGGCCGCGATCCTCCGCAGTGCGACACCCTCGTGGCGCCGCGGTTTCTTTGGTCTGGCTGGCTTTAGCCGGCTGGTTCCTCTTCAGCCGAGCGGCCCGCAGTTGTAGGTCGCGGTCTTTCCCTCTCCAGGTGGTACCCAATTTCGTGGTTCTCTTTAGTCCAGTGCATGGCTGCTTTATCTGCCGCCGCCCCGGTCGTTGTCGCCTCTTCCATCTCCTCCTCCAATGAGAAAATAAACAAGGATTAATATAGGGTCGTCGGGCCGTGTTTGTTCAGCTCGTGCCCTCCTCATTAGGTGTTATCATATCTGAAGATAAAAAATAGTTTCAACGAAGAACGAAGAACAGTTTTATTCAATTAAAATTGAAGCAAACCCCTACCTCGAAATAAGGTTCCTTCATAGACGGATTCGTGAAATATGGCGTCGCGGAGAACGGTTTCATCCCGTCAACGTTGGAGGAAGAGTCGTTGACGTAGGTGACGCTTCTCGCGAGTGGTGTCTTCTCCCTTGACGTGGAGGGAGAAGAAGGTAAGTGAAGTTGTGGAGGATTCTTCGCCGAGAGAGGATAACGTTCTTCATGGAAGAATGAAGCTCCTCTAATTCTCCAAAGGTTCCCCACCAAAATATTTTCTAAGGAAAATATTATAATAGAATTCTCAAATTTTTATAGAATTTCCCTGAAATTAAAACTAATTCGAAAGAGAGGTGCCAATTAATTAATAAGGTTATTAATTAAATGGGTTTTCATCATCAATGTTTGGGAGGTGGAGAGGCTCCACCATAATGAGGGGAGGAGTTAATTAATTAAAGGGGTGTTAAATGGGAGTTTAAGGGATATGAAAGGTTTAGGGCTTGTGTGGGTCTCACCACTCTAAATCCTCTCATGGGAGGTTATGTGGGGTGTGGGGCCCACTCCTAACCTCCTCTTGGAGATTATAACTACCCACCAAATAAAAATATGTAACTCATATTTTTATATATTTTTAATAACAACCCGAAAATTAACTTCTCCTCCCGACAAAACACAACTATGATAAAGGTCCCCTTAAGGGAATACCGGCGCTATGAGTTCATCGGTGCCCTCGGATTTCGATTCCTAGCACCGGTTCAAAAGATAGAAAGACCTGCCTGTACGTTTACTGAACGTACCCGAACAAAACTTCTGAAATCGATTTCGGGCACACCGGGCCTCGAAATCAAGTTCCTTCAAAAACCACTGACTCGTAAAATTACAAAGAATTTAATAAAAACTTTTCCATGAAGTTTCTTGGTCCTTACATTACTCCCACCTTAGGGCTTTAGGACCCCATAAAGCTACAACACCCACTAGAGAAACAAATGGAGGTACTGAGCATGCATCTGAGCCTCCCACTCCTAAGTTCTCTCTTAGAGGTTCCCTGGCTGCCAGCAAATGCGCACCAGAGGAATTGACCATCCAGATAGGACCCACTCCTATCGATCCTCGATCTCCACTGGGACCTCCGTGAATTACGTCCTTTCATCAATGTCCAGCTCCTCGTGGTTGATGATGTGGGATGGTTCATGCACGTATCTCCTTAGCTGAGATACATGGAAGATGTCATGCACCCGATGAAACTAAGGTGGAAGGACCATGTGGTAAGCCACCTCGCCTACTCTGCTGAGGACCTGAAAAGGTCTGATGAAACACAGAGATAACTTGCCGCCCCGACCAAATATCAGTAGACCACATCGAGGTGAGACCCGTAAGAAGACGTGGTTGCCATCCGCGAACTCTAGTGGTCTCCGTATCTTATCAGTATAGGACTTATGTCTTCTTTGTGCAGTCTTCATCCGCTCCTGGATGATCTGCACCTTCTCCATTGTAGCTGGAACCATCTCTGGTCCTACAAGTGTTGACTCCCCGGGGTCAGTCTAGCACAGAGGTGATCTGAATGGTTGGTCGTAAAGTGCCTCATATGGTGCCATCCCGATGGTGGAGTGGTAGCTATTGTTGTAAGAAAACTCCACCAAGGGTAAATGATCCTCCCAACTGCGTCCATAGTCAAGGACAAATGCACATAGAATGTCCTTGAGAGTCTAAATGGTCATCTTAGTCTGGCCATCCGTCTGAGGATGAAAGGCGGTGCTCAAATGTAGATGCGTCCCAAAAGCCTCACGTAACCCCTTCCATAGCCGGGAAGTGAATCAAGAATCTCGATCAAAAAGGATATAAAATGGCACACCATGAAGCCGTATGATCTCCTTAACGTAGAGGCATCCTAAGCTCTCTACTGAGCCCTGCTCTCTGATCAGTAGGAAGTGGGCTGACTTGGTGAGTCATTCAACGATCACCCAGATAGAGTCATGTCCTCTGGATGTACATGGAAGCCCCGTCACGAAATACATGGATATCCCATCCCACTTCCACTATGGGACCTCTGAGGGCTGTACCAAGCTTGCTGGTACCTGGTGCTCCACCTTCACTTGCTGACAAGTGAGGCATCATGAAACGAACATTGCTACAGCTTTCTTCATACCCGGCCACTAGTGCTATCATCTGAGGTCCTCATACATATTCACCACTCTTGGATGTACCGCTAGAGGGGAAGTGTGAAACTCCCTCAACGCCTCCTCCTGTAAAGAAATTGGTACCATGGTACGTCTTCTGAAAAGGATGACGTGCTCCCCTCCTACAGAAAATTCTTCGGGTGCCAGCCTTGAGGATATCTGAGCACATCATGTATCGCAATAAGCATCCCCATGTTATGCTTCTCTGACTCGCTGAAGAAGTGGGGGAGTTACTATGAGAGACTGTAGAAAGGCTGATCCATCTCTATCCACAAAGGATATCTACAATGCAGCTAGTTGCTCTGTCGCCTCTCCTAGTAGATGAATTCCCGACCTCTTGCTGAGAGCATTAGCTACAACGTTCCCCTTCATAGGAGTATAGACTATCTCAAAGTCATAGTCCTGGAGGAACTCGAGCCATCGTCACTGTCTCAGGTTCAGGTCCTTCTATGAGAAGATGTACCTAAGACTCTGGTGGTCATAGTACACTGTAAAGTGCATGCGCATCAGATAGTGCCGCCACATATTCAAGGTGAAGACCACCGCTGCTAACTCCAGGTCATGGGTAACATAGTTCTGCTCATGTTGTCTCAACTGCTGTAAACCATACGCGATCAATACTCACTCCTACATCAGGGAACACTCGAGTCTAATCCCTGTTGTGTCGCAGTAAACTACGTACCCTACACCCTCCTCCAGTAGCCTCAAGATGGGTGCACTGGTCAATCACTGCCTCAGCTCCTGAAACCTCTGCTGACATCTATCTGACCACACGAAGGGTTTCCCCTTCTTCGTCAAGGCTGAAAGTGGTGCTGGAACTTTGGAGAAGTCTGGAACAAATATTTGATAGTACCCAGCCAGACCCATGAAACTCTGAACCTCCATCATGCTCCTAGGTGGATCCCAATAAAGTACTGCCTCGATATTCCCTGGATCCACTACAACTCCAGCCTCCGAGATGACATGTCCCAAGAAGTGAACCTCTCGAATCTATAATTAACACTTTGAGAGATTACCATAAATATGGTGCTCTCGGAGTGTATCCAGTACAAACCGCAAGTGGTAGGCATGCTCCTCCTCAGTAGTCGAGTAAATATGTATGTCTTTGATGAAGACTACAACAAATCAATTGAGGTAAGGATGGAAGATCCTATTCATGAGACTCATGAACACTTCTGGTGCATTGGTTACGCCGAAGGGCATAACCAAGAACTCATAGTGGCCATACTGACACCTGAAGGTTGTCTTCTGCACATCCTTGTCTCAAACACTGAGTTGATGATAGCCTGACCTGAGGTCTATCTTTGAGAACCATCGTGCTCCCTTGAGCTGATCAAAGAGGTCGGAAATCCTTAGAAGTGGGAACTTGTTCTTCATGGTCACCTGATTCCGGTGACGGTAGTCGACACACAGTCATAAGCTCCCATCCTCTTTCTTGGTGAACAAAATCGGAGAAGCCCAAGGTGAAACACTGGTTCGGATGAATCCCTTCCCCTACAAGTCCTCCAGCTGTACCCACAGCTCACGAAGCTCGGCAGGAGCCATCCGATATGCTGGAGTAGATGTCGGTGTTGTCTCGGGGTATAGGTCAATGTAGAAATCTACCTCTATGCGAGGAGGTAGTCCTGGAACATCGTCAGGAAATACATATGCATACTGATCCACCACAACAAGAAAACTATGACTCTGCGCATCAACCACTTTGATGATGAGACTAGCCAAAAGATGTGAGATCGGTTACCCTCTCCTCTACCTAAGTCCATCCTACGCTGAAAAAGCTCCTTTATCACTGGTGAAGGTGAACCTTGTCCCATCCGTGCGGATACACCACACATTGCGCCTAATGTAGTCGATCTGAGCATGGACTGTAGACAAATAGTCCATACCCAAGATAATGTCGTAAGGCCTCGACGCCACTACAAGAAGATCCCAGCTGAAACTCTCGCCTCCTAGAGTAAGCTTACATTGCCGGCACCAGTGTGTAATCATCGAGTCTGCTCCCGTAGGAGTCTCTATCTGTAAGGATCGATCCAACAACTCCGTCGGAATCTCCAATCTCTGAACAAGGGCAGAGTTAATAAAATAATGACTCGCACCTATGTCTATAAGTATTGCAGCAAGGGTGGGTTAGACACAGATAGTACCTCGAATCATCTCAGGTGTGCCAGGGTCATAGGCCTCGACTTCCTGGAGCTGATCCTGCCTATGTCCGCCAACTCCCTGTGGTCGGGGTGGACCTCCTGGTGGTGGTGGTGGTAGAGCCTCAAAACGTCGTTCACCACCCGCTGCTCGGCCAGCTCCTCTGCCTCGTTCGCCTGCTCCTAGCAGACCACCACGATTGAACCTCTGACTCTGCATGGGAGTTCCCTCAACTGTATGTTTCTCATCTACATGGTGGTTCGGGAAATCTCGAGCCATGTGACCATGCCCGCTGCATGTATAGCACTACCTGCTCCTCGTATATCTGGCTCTGTTCCGTGTGACCTACACAACAGAAACTATATCCTGTGGTCACTCACCTAATGGCCTGGTCTTCTTGGACCTTTGCGTCAACTCTCTACTACCGTCTACAGAAGACTCCATTACGTGTCGCCCTGTGGTGGGTCTCGCATCTAGTGTCAGATCAGCGAGAAATCTATCCACAAGAAGGGCTCGCTCCAACACTCCTGCATGCGTCAGAATGCGGAGGGAGATCATCAAATCACTGATCTCATGTCTGAGTCCCTGGTCAAAGGTCCGGGACTTGAAGAATGGGTCTCATACCATGTCTGTGGAGTAGCGTGAGAGGTCGGTGAACCTCTCTGAGTACTGAGCTAGTGTCATGCTGCCCTACTGCAGATAAAGTAACTCCTGAATCCGCACCGCACAAAGGGTGGCTGGAACAAATTCAAAGATAAATAGACTCTCGAAGTCCGTCCAGAGTAATGATGTCTTGTCATGCACCTTGAGAATCAGGATCCACCAACTACCTACTGCTGGGTGTATGAGACTCATGGTAAGGATCACCATAAGGTCAGATGGTGTCCCTACCAATCTGAAAACCCTAATGATAATCTCCAGCCAATCCTCGAGTGCCTAAGGGTCCGTCTCTCTGTGGAAACTGGGCGGACTCTATCGCTGGAAGTCGTGCAGCGTACTCAGGTGGCATGCACTCTCTATCCCTGGGGTAGGTGGTATAGGTGGCCTAGAGGGTTTTGGTACCGTTATTGCCTATTCTGTGATGGGGCCCTACATCGAAGCCTCGTCGCTCGGTGGGCTACCATCTCACGCGTAACTCGGAACCCTAGTTTGCTGCCTTCGTGGGGCCATCCTGAAAATAAATAGGTGCACCATGGTCAAAGAGTATACTTAGTGAGCTGACACAAATTAATCACAAAGAAAACTTTGAAACACACATGCAATCAGTGTTTTCTTGCACTGAGTCGGCAATCAAATGTCAGGGTCCTGGTGTATGGATACGTCGGCCACCGCACCAACACTGGACTCCCTGGACTGAAAACCACACTCAATACTCTTAACACTATTGCTTCATAGAAAATAATGATCAGAGTCCCAAGTTCTGCACTAGAACCGACTCATCTGATACCAATTTGTCACGACCCGTCCTCAGGGCCCGTTCCGGGACTACCCCAAGCCCGCCTTCCATAGGCCAAGGGATGGATACTAGTACCAACGACATAAATCCCGACAAAAAGGGAAGAAATTTCCTTTATAAGAGTAATCAAACATAATAGAGTATGAAACAAAAGAAATCACTAAGAAAAAATGTAACCAAAAGTAAGTGATGAAAAGAAAGGGGCCGGAAATACAAGCCCATCTGTAAGTACAATACAACTGGAAAACTAGTAAAACTGTAGTAATGTAAATTAGAAACCACTGAGTCATCCTCCAGTAATCCCACCAGATGTGTCAGTATAGATGGTCTCCTCAGCACTCAGGTCCATCTGTCTACTTCATGTACGTCTCGCCAAGTGGTCCACCTCCAGGTACCATCCAAGTCTACAAGTCTCTACCTCGATCAGTGTTTTCCATCGTCTGCATCCAACACAGCGTAGTACGGTCATAGCCCATGAAGGGGTGAGTATACGATACTCAGTAGGGACACTAAGACCCCTGAAGGTCTCCCAGAATCCACGAAATATAAACCATAGAAGAAAGATACAATCATGAAGTATAAACCAACTCTACTTAGGAATAAGCCCATACATATACCTAAGTCATCAATCCCAGTTCAGCTCCAACTCTTAAGCCCAAGCACAACCCAGTCCACATAGGAAAGAAGTCAATCACATCGATGATAATGATTAAAAGTAAAGACTCAGGTCACACAGGTATACATATTTCATATAGCGATATAGATGATCAGATGTAGTCACTGATTCATCTAAGCTGTCGGACCCACGTAGGATATTATACCTGCTATGTTGTCGGAACCACATAGGATACAAGACAAGATACTCTGTCGGACCCACTCATTATACAAGAACAGAAGTCAAAACTGTCAGACCCACTTAGGATACAAGAACATTAGTCATCGTTGTCGAACCTACAGAGTATTCTAGTAAAGTTGTCATTATCGTCGAACCCACGGAGGATTCCAGTTCGGTAGTCGTCGCAATCACTTCCAGCTCTAGGGTTTCCGCACATATCAAGCTCGATTCCAGGAGGGTCCTCTCCTCAGGTCAAATTTCGATACATCATCTATCATGAATTCATGATTTTATGTATCCAAAAGTTCCGTCTGGTCAAAAGAAACCCAACGCGACAGACGTCGCGTCAATCGGACGCCCGGTCTGAGAGTTATTGGTTTTTCCGTTCCAGGGGCCCGGTTGGAATTATGCTCGTTCCAAACCCGGATGTTTTTCAAAGTCATCCAAAACTCACTTAGAATATTGAAAAAGTACCACCTCATCGCAAGGTTCCCAGTGCCATAGACGTTGCATCGATCAGACACACGGTCGTAATGTTATACACATTTAAGCGTAACGGGCCCGACCCGTCAAGCCCGGTGGGCTGGCGGGTTGGCCCGTCCTTTCTCGGTGGGTCTGACCCGGCTAAGGGGTTGACCCGGCCCGATAATGCTCATGGAATTTCCCGAGGGGGAACGGCCCGGCCCGAGGGTGCGCGGCTTGGCCCAGCGGGGTGCTGCCCAGCCCGGCGAGGCGCGGCCCTGCCCGGCATGGCGCGGCGCGGCCCGGATGGACGCGGCTCAGCCCCAATGGTCACGGCTCGGCCCGGCTGGCCGAGCGCTGGGGGTGCGGGCACCACTCCTAACCTCCTCTTGGAGATTATAACTTCCCACCAAATAAAAATATTTAACTCATATTTTTATTTATTTTTAATAACAACCCAAAAATTAACTTCTCCTCCCGAAAAAACGCAACTACAGTAAAGGTCCCCTTAAGAAAATACTAGCGCTGCGAGTTCATCGGTGCCATCAAGTTTCGATTCTGAGAACCGGTTCAAAAGATAGAAAAACCCACACGTACGTTTACTTAATGTACCCAAAAAAAACTTCAGAAATTGATTCTCGGCACACCGGGCCTCAAAATAAAGTTCTGTCAGAAACCACAGACTCATAAAATTCAAAAGTATTTAAGAAAAAAATTTCTTTGAAATTTCCAGGTCTTTACAGTAATATTCATAAACATGAATAAAGAGACATGATATAGCATTATAATCATAACATCATAAAAGTTAGAATAACCTAAAACACTGAATCATAGACATAGGTTAAGGATAAACCACCAATACCTCATGGTGGAAAAATTACCATAAAGTAATTAGGCTCACTCCTTATCCCAACAAGAATTCTCATGATACTAAAAATTATCCAATTAATTGGAGTTCTATTTGGGAGTACCCTCCATACTCATTTCATTATCATTCTTAAGTGTGCCACATAGATTATAAAACATAGATTCATTCATCATCATAATTTATTTCACAATTATAGAGTGTGGAATAAATATGTGTATGTACCCAATAAAAACATATATGTTCATAAATGTGAACGCCCTTGATAGGAAATGAGTATGGTATTCACCACACAATGTTTTTGGCATGGAAATCATGGTGAAATTTGGGCAGCATAATAGTGTCACATAATGATTCATAAAAATGGGTTGAGGAGAGAGAAACAGTTATCTCATAACATAGAAATAAAATGAGTAGAAAAGGAACATGAAAAAACATATCCCAACATTAGAAAATTTTAAATAGAATATATAAAGTAATGTATAAACTTGAATATAGAAAATAATCCTAACTATATTTTTGGCATGGTAACGGTTGTACATAAAGGATCATGGGAGAATTAATGCGTGTGAAATTGGGATCTCATCATTAATAAATAAAATTTAAAATAAGGGAAATATGGATGAATATATCCTGACATGGTCAAATGGAAATTAAGAATCATAACATAAAATAGGGTGCTTCAAAAAAAGGGGAGAGAAATCCATTACAAAATTTCGGCATTGTAACGGCTTAGATAAAGGTTAAAATGAGAGGGTATAAATGATATATCATTCAAATAAAATAAATTTTATAGTTAGTGAATTATTAAAAATTAATTATAATATAAAAAAAATTGAAATTAAAAATACTGATTTCAAAGAATGTGTTTGTATTGAATGGAGGAGATATAGGTAAGGATTCACTTACTTGAGTGTGGGACTCCAAAGACTTGGTAAGGGATTTTTAAGAGCTTGCAGGTGCCTTGGTAGGACTCTATAGAGTGGAGGGTAGAGTTTTTATGTTCTATAATGAGTTTTAGAGAACATAAATGGGATCTTGGGTTGGTTTATATAGGAAAATAGGGGGATTTCTTTATTATTTTTCTTTTGGACTCTACATAATAAAATATTCAAAACCACAAATCGTCCTAAGGTATTTTCCCATGGTTTCTTACAAAATAAAATTTTGAAAATTATTTTTATGAGGTTATGGTCATAAATTAACAAAAAAAATTACCGTTCATATGTTTAGGGGAGTCATATTCTTAAAGAAATTATTTTAAAACCTTAAAATATTATAAATCTTTTGGAGGATTCATAATGGATTAAAAAATAATTCAAATAAACTTTAAAATTAAATTATTTTAAATTTAAAACATGTATTGGGTATTATATCCCATTTATTTAATTATTACAACACTCTTTGGTCATTATGATGTTATAATATAAAAAGTATATTTATATTGTATTTAATGTTTGCCCGAAAATTTAAGTCTCAGAAAATCATGATAAATTCAGCTTCGGATAATTTTGATGCTATGATTCCAAAAATAATACTCATTTTACCTAAATAATTTCGTAAATATTTTCATTTTAGCTTTTAAAATGATAACCAATATTTATTGAAAATTACGTGTTTTTGACAATAATAGTTTTCGAACCCTGATAAAAATTACATTTGACTTCATAAAAATTGTATGATCATTTAAATTTGATAAAAATTATTTAATAATAATATTTTATTGAAATATTATTTATTTAAAAAAATACATTATTTCATATAAATAAATTCCTTAATTGAATTTTAATATTACATAACATTACTATTTGTGTTTTATATCATAAAATTCATTTATAACGTAATAATAATAGGATGAAAATATATTCGTCATTATATAAAAATTAATTTAGATACTCATAATGTAAGGGTATTGATACATATCCCTTTATTACATCGACAAACACCCTAAGAGTAATGTGTGCAATGGTAGGACTTTCATGGGGTGGTTCGACGAACATGGTTTGGGTTGTGATCTCGATGAACTTAAACTTCTCCCATAAATAGTTTCTCTCATGTTTAAGTTGTTGGATATATTCTTGGGTTTGGTCAAGGTGAAGTATAAAAGAGTCTATCTATCTTAGAAGCTTCGATAGATTGGCTTCATAGGGTACGATCCTTCTCATTGAGGCTACCACTTCCATTTTCTATGAAAATTAGATTTTTCAAAACCCATATACTTATATTAATCATGTGATCATTTGTTCAAAGACTATATTATCAATGATAATGATTATTAAATTTCATTTAAATACTATTGGATATAGTAATGAAAAATAATTTCATGTGTTTTCTATATCTATATTTTATAATAAGACATTAAAATTAATAAAAAAGTTGGATTTTATTTTTAATAGTACAGGTCATTTAATGATCCATTTGTATACTTTGATTTTCTGATAGTATTTTTTTAATATTTTACTTCTTCTGATTTATATTGTGTTTATATTTGATATTATGTTATTATTTATGTTTTTTCTTATAAAATTTCTTTCTACTATTACATATATTCCTATTTCTTATGAATTATTCTATCGGCTTGCACCTCTTCTCATTGGTTAAGCTTTCACTTATATTTATGCTTTATTTTAATATTTGTCATCAGCTAATTTTCTCTTCAACCTTTGAATTTTTTTTACATTAAATTTATTTTTAATTCTTGTTTTTATTTTCAATTATTTATGCTTATTTGGTTTCTCAATTTTTGATTTTTAACCTTTTTTTACTGTTGTTTTGTTTTATTTTTTCATAAAATTATTTTCCTACTTAAATTTTTTTATTTTTATATCGTATTTGTTGATTATTAATCTAATTTTTCTTCTAAATTTTTTATTTACTTATGAGTCTTCTAGATGTTTAGTTTACTCCTACTTCTTATTCTACTTATTTCTTTTGTCCTCTATCTTATCTCTTTCAAATAAAATTCTCACTACAATTCTTCCTTTTCCCTTTCATATTATCCTCTATAATGTATTTAAATTTTCTTTTTTATTTTATTTATTTTTTATTTATTTTTTTAAAAAAATTATTATTATTATTTCTAAAAAATAAATTTTTTTATTTTACATTATCCTATTTTTGAGCATTATCTTCTAAATTTTGGATTTTCGAATCATCTTCTCTTTCTGGTTAAACTTTTGGAATTATGTTCACAATTGTTTTGGACTTATTCTGTATCCTTATACATCTCGGTTTTGGTTTTTTATTTAATCCTTGTTTATAGTTATCCTTATAATTTAACAACAAATACTTTTCAACTTTTTTTCTCTAATTCAGATTCTTCTTATATTTTTAACCATGTATTATGACGTATCCATTTATTAATACATATAATTTTAAATAAAATTAATCTTTTTTATTATGGATTTACATTTTATTTTTTTATTTTAAATATATGAAAAAATTTATAGAACATAATTCTTGTTTATATATTTTGGATTCTACTTCGTGTTTTACTTTTAAATTTACCCCTACTTTCTCATTCAATCATGAGTTTCAAATTTCACATTTTAGATTCATCTATTATTACCGGTTTGACTTTTAAATTATAATATATATGTTATGTTATTAAAATTTTATTCATCTTTTCCTACTATTATTATTTTTATTCTATTTCTATATTTCTATATGTTTTGGCTTCTGTTTCTTTCCTTTGTTCTTAATCCATCTTTCTCTAATGTTTTTGTGACTAACATGACACCCCCTTCCACTCACTGTTCTTATTTTCAACATTACTAATTGATTATTTTAATTTCTATAACACCATTGGATTTTATTATATATATATATATATATATATTTGAAAATAAATTTTTTTCCTTGGGAGCATGTATTTCACGGATCACCGAGTTTAAACGAACTGTGATATTTTTTTCAGATTTTATTTTCTATTAATGCATAGCCATGTAAATGGAATTTATCAATAATATAAACTAAATTATGAACATTTATATGTATTTATAAAATTAATTCAATTGTTAGAAATTATTTTTAAATGAAAATAAAAATAAATTGAAAATAAATATAATGTTCTTAGAAAAACTATGTTTTTTTTAAAATAGTTTCATCACATTTTGGGAACTTATTTGAAAATATATTTTTACACTTATAAAAAATAAATCTGATAAATTAAAATAAATTAATAAAAATGTATAAATAATCATAGAATTAATTTTTGAAAATTCAATTAAAATATAATTTCTAAGTGAATAGTGAAAATACTGGTTTTTATTAAGAATTGACAATTATTTAAAAGTATTTAAAACATAAAAAATATTTTAATACGTTTTTAAAACTAACACCAGTTCAAAAATATATTTATTTATCCTAATTAAGTGATTATAATAAATTTCATAGTTAAATTTTAGGACAAAACTTTTTAACTTTATAAAAATTTAAACATTGGAAAACTGCCTTTTCATTGAATCAGTGAGTTAAATTTTAAATGATTTTTTTTTACTTTTTTGAATAGAATATCGAAATTTTAACCCATATTTATAATTTAGATAATTAATATTATCTAATAATTAGAAAATAATGTTCTACCATAATTAATAGTGAAAATATTAAAAATTAATTACTATTAAAAAGGATAAAACAGGTTTAGCGGGGTTTAAAAAACATTATAAGCGTAAAATTGTCATTAAAACATATATAAATACAATTTTCTAAACATATTTATACATTATAATATCTCAATATAGAATATATAGTAATTTTGAAACATTTATATTGGTAATGACATTATCAATTCATAGTCTTTTGAGAAATTTCCAAGTAGTTTCCAATTGGGATTCTTTCCATAATTTATAAAGACCTCTCCACTTATCTCCTATTCACACTCCAAGAATATTTTGGATCATAAAATACTTGACCAAAACCCATCCTAATATCACTTAACATTTTATTGTTGGATTATTTTATTAGTAAACCTTTTTAGGAAGGATTCTAGAGTAATCCTAAAGAGGCTCTCTCGGGAAGAGATAATGCTCTAAACGACGCATTACCAATTTATTTTTCATTACACCTCATTAAAGTAATTGTAATCCCTGATAATATAATATCCCTAGTATCTTACATATACTAATAATTTTTTATATTATGTTCATAACCTATATCCATCTCCACTTCTATAAAATGGGGAATGAAAGCATTGATCGAGTGTATAGAAGACTACTGCCTCACGAATTAAAATAATTCTATTTCTATACACAACTATGAATTTTCGGTATAATGATTGATTAAATATATTTATATGATATTTTAATCATAATTAAACTTATATAAATTTAATATCTTGTAAAAAAATCACGTACCATTATGGGGGGGATACACTAATGTCGCTTGTGTTTACGACAGACTACTGCCTCATGAAGAGAATTCATTAATTATCACTAACTCTTTACATGGTAGGTAATAGAGACTATGTTAATAAGAATAATTGATATATATAATATAATAATTAATCATTAATAGTTAAATATTGTTTACTTTTCTTTATTCCATTCATTCAGAAATAAAAATAGCATTCATGCATACGTACGACCTGTTCTCTCCATGACTAGTACATTTCATATTTCTGTATATAATATTAATAGATGAATATAAATATATATAAAATGGCTATATATTAAATTTATCATATTATTAAAATAATTTATATAATTTAATTATGATCAACGTACAAAGACCAAAACTACCAAACCAAAACTTGCAATAAGAACGAAATAATCAAGAACCAGGAATGACAATATTGTAGAATAATTATTAATAAAATAGTCTTGAATCATTATAAAGAGATCATATAGGATATCATAGGTATGTTAATTATTATTTAATTTAATTATAGTTAATTAATATTTACTTTACATTAGGCATGGGTTATTTCAAGGATAGATAATCTTGATGTAAGGTATTTGCATCTTAATTTTTATATTTGTGAGATACATGCCATATTCACAAGTTGTTCCTTTTTTCTAATGTATATTTTTTCCATTAATGTATTTTATAATAATTCTCAAGGAAATTATTGGGATTGACATATCAATTTTGGTATCTCTCTTTCATAGGGTTTACAATTCAAAAATACCAAAGCGGTAAGAGATATATATTTACATCTCATTATTTATCGGGATTGTCCATGATTGTGTTTCAAATGATGAAATATAATGCTATAAATCTAACTAATTATGATGAATTTTCTTATTCTATGGTTATGTCATGAAAATACATGTTTTCCATTCATTTTCCTCTCTTTTTGTGCTCATGGGATCAAAATTTTGTTTTTAAGGATAATTTGACATTATTTTTCTCTTCTATCAAAAAAATAATTTTATCCCACTTAAATGTTGTCTAAAATTGTTTTAAATAAATGTTTTAAATAATAATTAAATATTCTTTATATTTTTCCAAGGTTATTTTGAATGAAAATGAATTTAATAATGATTTATGTTTGAAAAAAATAAATGTTTTACGATTATTTTCCTCATAAATTGTTTTAAATGACCATTAAAGATTACTTTTTATATTTCCAATGTCATTTTCAAAGAAAATATTTTTTAACATGTTTTATGTTTTAAAAAGATTTTTTCAAAGATAAAATCATATTTTTCTAAATAAATGTTCCAATATATATTTGGAAATCATTTTCTATCTAAGTTTAAATTATTTGATGGTATTTATGCCTTATATGGTATATGATCCAAGTATACTATTCTTGTTCTTCATATAAATTTTTGATGATTATGAGGAAATGATGTTCCTGAAACCTTTTCATTTTCCATTGATTATGACATAATTAAATGATTAAATATTTATTAAGCCCATTTATTTCTATGGGTTATGTTATGTTGAATGTTTTATGAACTTATGGCAAACATATGTATTGATTTCATTATGTTATGTGTGGAACTTATATCTCCCTAAAATTCATTTGGCAATTATTATTCTTACATGATATCAAAGGGTACATGATATGTTATCCCAATCCTTAAAGAGAGGGTGCGTGTGAAGGGATCCCAATCCTAAAAATGATGGTACACTAGAGGATATCCCAAGATCAAAACTGGTATACATGTTGTTGTCCCAATCCTCACATGATGTTAATATCTTGGTATGTAGCCTTCAAAAATGATTTTATATTCATATGTATATGCCGCAATTACATGTCTTATGCATATGTTATGATATCATGTTCTATGTTATTTGATTCCTTTTTGATCCATGCCTTATGAACTGAAAATAATATTTACATAACTCTAGATTACGATTTTTGAAATAAAGGTATGCATTTATAATGTAATATACATGTTCACAAACCCTTATGATCATTTTAGTTTTTTGTATCTCAGTTTTTAACTCTTATTGAGTATATGAGCTCATCTTTTTTATTTTTTTGTTCCCTATGGTATTATTAAAGTTATTTTGTATGATATATATCATAATAGTGAAAATAATGAAGAACCTAGGGGGTGATAATTTAGTTCACTTATGAACCATTTATTTTTGTTTCCATGTTTCCAATAAGATGTAATTTTTACAATCTACTGACGTATTTTTAGGTAATTTGTTGAATATTCATGTAAAAATATGTGATATTTATGTATGAAAATCATTAGTCATTAGACTTGGTATCAGAAGAGAGGATTAGTTATCTTTTAAAAAATAGGATGGTAAAACATAGTGACATACCTTAGGGAAAGTCTATGTATATGATAAATCATAAATTTTGGTAAGAAATAGATTATGTGGTCTTCTTAGAAAAACATCTCTAACTGGATACAATAAATGGATTTTGTTCTGGAATAGATTTACCTAGAGGTAAAAACTTCAAAATGACATATTGTAATTAACTAGAGTGTTACCTGGTACACAAAAATGAGCCTTACTGTGCACCTAGTTTGACACTTCAGGGGTATATGATTTGGATAATTCACTTTTTATTCAAAAACCATTATGATGGACTTGAATAAACCATGTATAACGTAGGTTAAACATAAGGTTTCATATATTGGAATTTTATAATTAAGTTTTTATGATTATGAGGCTTTCCACTATGATTATTGTAGCTAACACTCTTCTATTTTTTTAGTCGATTGTTGGAACTTAGAGGAATCATGTTAACAATTAATGTGATGGAAAATGTTGTTATTAGGAGAAAAAAGTTAGTATTTCTATAGTGAAGGATATTTTGATTATTCTTAATAGGTTATCATAAGATATTATTAATAAACTATACCATTACCAACACTCAGACTCAATAAAGAAGATAAATATAGAGTTCCCTGAGAAATTGGGTGGTGTATACCATGTAGGAAAGAAGGCATGATTTATATCATGTGAGATATTTGATAATATACACTTCATATAATTTCTCAAAGGAATAGGAAAATGTTTTTTTTCATTAAAAAGAAGGGTTAAAGAAAATAATTTCATAATAATATTTAAGAGTAATATAAAGTGGAATAAATTTCAGGATAGGGATCCATTTATAGTTCATTGCGTTAAATGAAGGTATCCTAGGCATTACTCGATTATATTCCCACTTCGAATTTCTAACTCATTTACTAAGGAAGTAAATATATCGTGATAAATTTTGTATTAATTTTAATTATAAAAATATTATAAAAATTAAATTTGATGTCATTTTGAGTATGGATTGGAATTCTCTATATAAATACCACATCAATATCCAAGGAATGGAAGTCAAATTTGGTTTTACAAACAAATATTTGATAATTTATTAGTTAAATGATAAATATGATCTTCAAATTGAAATCACATCCATTGTATGGGTCTTGATTTATAATCAACAGAAATTTTTATCCCATATAGTTGGGGATAAAATCAAAACCAATTATATGACTATCGTGTGGGATTTTGTTGAGGTCTTTTCAGAAGAATAGCCTCATCTCCAATAGAATCATGAATTTTAGTTATTAATAAAACATATACATGGTGCCTAAAATACATCATATTATCCTTATTGAGTTACTCTAATTGAGTTTCAATGATTGAAGAAGATTCTCTAGGAGAATATTGATAAGGGATTCATTTTGTCCAGGCATTTCAACTTGTCGTGCACCAATTCTTTTTTTAAAGAAGAAAATTGGATCAATGAGAATCTTCATTGATTATCATAAAAAAAATTATTATCAATAATGAGTATCCTCTACCTAGTATTGATGACTTATATGATCAAATTCATGGAGATAAATAATTTTATAAAATTGATCATTATTATGGATATCATAAATTGAGGGTTAAGAAGGAGAATATACCCAATACAACATTTTGAGAAAGTTATAATAACTATGAGTATATATTGATACCATTTTTTCTTACTAATTACCCCACAATATTAGTGAATTTAATGAATATAGTCTTTAATGATTACCACAATTATTTTCTAGAAGTATTTATAAATAATATTTGAATATATTAAAAAAAACGAAGATAATTAAGATAATAAGAGGAATATACTGATGACCAAGAGAAAATATATCTTTTATGAAGAACTATGAAAGTGTGGATTTTTTTTCTGAAAATGATTCAATTTTAGTTCATATAATCTCATTAGAGGTTATATCTATGGATCTATCAAAGTCAGACGATATAGAACATTGTCCCATACCAATAATGGTTATTGAGATCCATAGTTTTATTTTTTTGGTTGGATATTATAGATTATTTATGAAAAATTTATCACCTATGTCTAATCCACTAACCATGTTAACTCGGAAGGGAACCAGGATCCTCTAGAAAGAGAATATGAGGAAACATTCCTATAACTCAAGAGATGTTTAGTTAGCACACATGTTCTAACGATACCATGGATTAGATAAGGGGTTATAATCTATAGTGAAACATCTAACAAAGGAATGGTTTGTGTTCTGATGCAAAATTATATTTTTATAGCTTATTCCTCACATCAAATGAAGTTTCATGATAAAAAATACCCAACTCAATATTTGGAGTTAGTTACGATAATTGTTTTTATGATATTGAGGAAATACCATTATAAATAATGGTGTGAGATATATACTAACCATAATGTTTTTAAGTAAATATTCAATATAAAATAATTGAATATTACCCAGAGAATATGGTTGTAACTAATAAAATATTATGACTTCTCAATACGTTACCACCCCAAGAATGTGAACAAGGTGGCCAATTCTGAGACTCAAAAGGATCATTCTACATTATCTATGAAGAAGATCACAAAACATCTAATATTTTTTTATTTTCAAAATAATGAAATATATATTTAAGAAATAGAAAAATCTTAACTTTCTGAAAATATTGATCAACCATATATCTGTGTTAATATTAAATAGGTACATAAGTCAGATGATCAGCTACAGAAAAAGGTGAGAAACCTTCTTGAGTTAAACCATGATTTTTATGTAATAATAAGTTTCAGGAACCACATATGTGTTCCATATATAACAAATTTATAGAATTAATTATTTTAAGAGGTTTATAGTTCCATATTTTCTATTCATACCAGAATTATGAAGAATTATAGAGATTTAAAAGAATATTTTTGGTGGGAGGGAATGAAGAGTTATATTTCTAAATTTGTATATTGGTTATTGGTATTTTTATAAGTTAAGGATGAAAAAAAATATATAAGTGGATGTTATAACCAATTATTATATCGAAAGGAAATTTGTGAACAATACCATGGATTTGGTCATAGGACTCCCCATAATTTCTAAAGAGATTAATTATATATAGTTTTTTTTTTTGATCTCCTTACAAATACAGCTCACCTCTTTGATATTGGAGAATATTTATCACTAAATCATATTTCCATAATATATATTAAGGAAGTTTTAATACTTCATATTGTACAACATTGAATTGTATCTTATCATGATCTGAGGATTACCTAAATGTTTTAGTGAATTATTTAGCATGACCTTGATAAAGAGTCAATCTTTATCAGTGTGTATCATCTGTAGATAGATAGTCACTCTGATAGAAAAATTCAATCTACAAAGGATATACTAAAATCCTTTTCTATAAATTTAAATGGTTTTTTTCATTAACACCTTCCATTAGTTGAGTTTTTATTCAATAATAGATTTCACTTGAGCATTAAGATGTCTCTTTTAGAGTCCCTCTATAGAAATAAATATATAGGTCAAAATGATAGAATGATATTGTAGAAATAATTTTATTGGGACCTGAGTAAGATAATGAAATGGAAGAGAAGGTTAGAGCCTTTCTGCAGCACATAAGTGTTGCATAATGTCAAACAAAAGTATATATAAAATTATCAGCATTATTTATAATTCAATGTTCTTGACATGTTATTTCTATGAATTTATCCATGGACAAAGATTATGTGATTTGGATATAATGGAAAACTATGAACAAGTTATCTTTTCCATTTTGATATTTTTTATCAATTTTGGATGGCATCTTATCACTTGGATCTTTGACGAAACCTCTCTCAACTTTATAATGGGTTCCATATATATCTCTTGAGGAAGTACATACATGATCCATCACATCTACAGAGCACATAATTCATACCATCATATCCTGATTTTTCTTATGAGGAGAAACCATTGGATATTATAGATCATATAGATAATGTGTCTTTAAAAAATACCACCCTTGTATTTAATGTTTTTAGGAAAAACTATGTGGGAACATTAGGATATTATGAGGCATAAGTATACACATTTTTTGAATTGAAGTGATTAGTTTCATGTGAGAATTAATTATAAGTGGTGTAGAATGTAACACCATAAGATTTTGTGAATTATTATTTTTAAATAAATATATATATTTTTATATCTTTTTTTACACACAACACTGAGTTTATCTTTCCTTACATGCAACACAGAGTTTAATCGAACCATAATATATTTTTATTTCATATCCATTATAATGGAGGGCATTAATAGTATTAAAAAAATTATTAAAATTAGTACACATTTATAAAATTAATTCTTCTGTTATCAGATAAATATAAATGAAAAAAACAATCTTTAACAAAGGAAAGATTTTCAAAAAAATAGTTTTTTTAAATAAAATGGTTTCCTTTCATTTTGGAAAGTAATTTCAAAATAATTTTTTTTATAAATTGAATATGATAAAATAAACTTGATTTTTTAATTTATAATTTTTAAATCATCTTAGAATGAATATTTGATAATTTCATGGAAAGATAAATCTGTTAGTTAATAGTGAAAAAACTGGTGTTTATATAGAATTGTCTATCCATTTAAAGCTTTAAAAACATCTAGATTATTTTAAGATTGTTTTCAAAGTAAAATTATTTCATATATATATATATATATATTAATCCAAATTTTTTAATTATAATAAATATTAAATTAAATTATGATGTTAAAACTTCTAAATTTAGGAAAATTTTATCTTTGGACAGTCAGTTTTTCCTCGAATTTGTATGTTTAATTTTGAAAATAAATTTTGAAAATTTTGTTAATAGAATTTGGAAAATTTGATTCTATATTTGAAATCAGAATAATTATGATATTTAATAAGTTGAACTAATTTTTTACCATAATTAATAGTTAAAATGGTAAAAAACCATTACCACAGTTAAAGAAAAAATGGGTTTAATGGGGGTAAAACTAAAAAGATCATGAAAGATTATCATTAGAACATGTCTAAATCATATTTATTGGCCATATTTACTCCTTATCCTCTCTAAAAATTTAATTTATTTTCATTTTTAACCTTTTTATTTTTAATGAATTTATCATTTTGGAGTTTTTGGAGAAATTTCTATATAGATTCCATATGGGTTCCTTTCCCTAGTTATAAAAGGACATCTCTCCTACTCTCCTCTCCACAATCCAAGATCATTTTGGTTTGGCCAAGAAATAACTAAAACCCTTACTCAATTTATATCCCCCATCATAGAGGCATTATTTTGGTTAGGAAACCCATCTAAGAAGGATTTAGGTGTAAACATAAAGAGGATCTCTGAATAAGTGGTAATTAACTAAACCATATACTATCATTTTATTTTTACTTTCACCTCCATTAATTACTGTTAAAACGTTATCATATAATAACCTTTGTATATTAAATATATATATATATATATATATATATGATTTCATACTATATTGAATACCAATATATATCTACTTCCATCAAATACAGAATAATCTTGTTGATCGTGTGTATAGAGGATTACTGCCACATAAACAGACGTAATTATTTTTCCACCACCTATAATAATTGTTATGTATAAAAATATACTCAATATACGCATATGATATTTTTAACATAATTTATCTTCTATATATATAATATCACACATACCATTTAATATTGATTTCAGTGGGGGATACGCTAATGTTGCTCATGTTTACCATAGACAACTTCCTTGCGAAGATACGTGATTCTTTATCACAAATGTTTTACATATAATGTAATATGGAATATGTTAATAAATATATGTGACAAATTTTACATCATAATTTTTTAGTGATTATTTAGTAAAGTGAATAAATATTTAATTTTCATTAGTTCTATCTGTCAAAAAATGAATATATTGTTCATGCGTACGTATGAACTACTATCTCCATGCATTATATTTCATTTTTCTATATCTAATTTTAATTGATGAATATAAATGTGTATATAATTAATATATATGATATTTATAACATGATTGTAATTATGGATATTATTGAACTATGATCAATTTAAAAGAACCAAAACTACCTAACCAAAACTATTATGAATAAAAAATCAATAACACTTAAAAGTGATGGTATTAAATATTAATTATTTAGAAAAGGGTTTTAATACATTATAATGGGATAATATATGATATTATAAGTATGTTTATTATTGTAGAATAGATTAATAACAAATTTATATTTATTATACTGGATGACTCAGCACCTTCAAGGCTAGAGGAACTCATGGTATGATATTTTCATCTCACTTTTTATATATGTGAGACACATGTCATATTACCCACTTATTCCTTTTATATGGTATATATACCACACATAAATTTATTTTGTGATTCTTATATTGAAAATTATCGGGATTTACATATCCAAGTGAAGATATATCTTCCACAGGGTTTATGATTCACATCATATAAAATTGTTATGGGATATATATATATATATATATATATTTCAATCTCCTTATTATTCAAGATTTCCTATATTATGATTATATTGGTGAAATTACATGATTTAACTCACATGACTTATCAAAAAATATCTTCTCCTCTAGTTTTTTCCTGATAATAGATATTTTCATTAATTTTACTCTCTCTATCTATGTAAGAGATCAATAATATGTTTTAAGTAAATTTCAATATTAATTATCTATTCAATCAAAAAAAATTATTCCTTTCCCATGATTTCTAAAAATGTGTAAAATAAATGTTTTAAATGATATTTAAATCTAACTTTTTAGTATTCCAAGATTATTTTAGAATAAAATTATTATCAAAAATATTTTATGTTTTGAAAATTATTTTTCATAGTGGAAATAATATTTTCTTTTAGAAGTATATTAAATTATCATTAAAAAATTATCTACATGTTTCCAAGGATATTTTCAAAAATAGGATTTTGAAAACGTTTTATGTTTTAAAATTTTATTTTCAAATTGAAAAGTCTATTTTTTTCAATAAATTTTACATGTGATTTTTCAAAATAATTTTCCATATATGTTGAAATTATTTGATGTTAGTTATTCTTTGTTGGGGATATGATCAAAGTATAATATTATCATTCTTTATTTGAATGGTTTATGTTTATAATAAAAATATATTCATGAAGCCTATTCCTTTTCTATAGGTTATGCTATGGTGAAATGATGAAATGTTTATAACACCCAATTCTTTTCATCACTTATGATATGATGAATATTTTATGATCTTCTAGTGCACATATATATAATTTTCATTATGTGATCGGTGATACCTATTTCACCATCCAATGAATTAGGTAACAATTAATGTTATAGGATAATAAAGGGTATATAATAGGTTATTCTTAGTCTAGAAAATATGGTACCCTTGAGGTTATCCCAACACAGAAAAAGAGGATACACGGGAGGTTATACTAAGACCAAAGTAGGTATATTGGTGGTTATAAAATGCGTAAAATGATATCAATTCCTTTCTATGTTTCCTTTAAATACCAGTTTTTATGATTTTATGTATTCCAAAATTTCTAGTCTTAGGCCAATGTTATGTTATCATGGCATATTTTTTGATTCATTTATGACTATTGTCTTATGGACTACCAATATTTATTCCATGACTCAAGATTATTATTTTATATGTAGGGTATGGTTTTTAAATTTTATTCTAATTATCTCATACCCTAATGCTAATGTTATAGTTACGTATATCCTTTGTTTACTCTTTTTGATCATCTAATGTAACACTTTTTTTTTATTCCTCGGGTTTTGAAGGAAGGTATTATGTATGATATGTCTAAGAAGGGTTATTATTATAAAAAACAGTGGGATATGATGTATTTCACTTATGAATTATTTTTTTATGTGTCCACTTTTTTTAATATAGTAATAATTTATAATTTTCAATAATTATTTTATGTATTATATTGAGTATTCATCTAAAAAATATATAATATTTATGTATGAAAATCCTAGGTTTCTATATTTATCCTACTATTTCTCTATGAACTAATTTTTCATCATTTCCATGTTATTATTATTAATATGTATATTCTTATTCTATTTTATCATTCAAAACTTATTTAATTAATCAAATATTTTCATTATAAGTCTCGTTATTTTATTCAAAAAAAATATTTTCTACTGAATATAACTCTATGCCAATTTCAATTTTCCATCATTTTTTTCTTTTTCTTATGTATTTAATTTAATTGTTCATTAAATATTTTCTTCTTTTTAGCACTAATGTGTTGATATATAAATTATTACCTTGAGTGAATAGTGATTTTAAGTGATTGTGGTTTTTTATTCAAATAACGACTATTTATGTTATTAAAAAAATTATTTTAACAACTAAAATTATAATTAATAGTGTATTTTGAATGAAAAATGAAAATATTTTTAAAATGATATCATGTATATTAAAATAATCAATGTAGTATTTCTTTGAAAAGATCGTTTTTATAGAATAAAATTTATAAATTTTTATTTTTTAACCCTTAAGATATTCTTTCATTGAGAGTTGTTTCCCAGAGCACTATAGTGGGAAAGTAAAAAATAATTTTATATATGATAATTAAACCTCACAATTTATATTTTACTCATGAATTATGATATTTTATTAGAGATCCCTATATAAGGTTTAATTCTATTTTAAATTTAAATTAAATTATATTTATATTAATTGAAATTAAATATATTGAAGTTTTAGTAGGATATATTATCGAATCATTACACTACCTCCACACAGCTATGAGGACATGATTGATTCTTGGTTATGCTAATGAAATTAAAGAAACCACTGACTCCATCGTAGGTCGGTTCCTATTCATTTAAAAAATTCTATATTTTATATCCTTATTTCGATGAATCACAATATAATTTATATTTTAGTTAATTTAACTCAGAGTGTGTTTTAAGGTTATCTGTCCAATATCTAGTAGGTTTAATAGTGGGGCATGAAGATGTGTTCCCAGTAAACTAGGGTTCATGTGATGGTAGTAACATATTTCTACCTATCATGGAGAGAACCGGGGGACCTACTAAACCTAATAGGACCGAAATATGAAAATCCATTTTCATATATTTGTACTAGTTGGGAGATCAGAAGCATTATATGACCTACTTGGTATGATACATCTTGAGGATAATGTTGAAACCTGTTGATCCTTCCAATGAAATGGAAAATTATTTCTATGCTGGATTTGATCACCTGACTTAGACTTTTATATTCTTCTAGATCTAAGTTCATTTATAATATTCATTCAGATATATATATATCATAGGATGGTAAAAGGATAAGAATTTCAAATCTATATCCTGTCACATCATATCCAAATCATTAATTTCTTGGTCGAACATGAATCACCATTCAATAAAACATTCCAATGATGAATCATAATATAGCAGTATGAAGTTATTATGAACGATTTTTATGGATTCAACACACACTCGCTAATTTTTTAATGAGTTTCACTCAAACTCGGATTATTTATCCTAACACACATTCCATTTTTTAAAATATAAATATGAATATTCCCATTTTTATAATTTAATTATTTATATATTTAAAATATCTATGAAAAAGGGTAAATGTCCAATAAAATTAGTTTATATTGGAGTGAAAACATATTAATATTATATTATATTAATTTATGATAAGTAAAATCCAACCAAATTTCACTCTAAAGCCTATAATTTTTATGATCTAAATTTCCATTTTGACATAACATTCATATTAATGGGAGTCAAAATCAAGAAAATGTGTTTGGATTGCAAAGAAAATTTATGAAAAATATGAATAGACTATATGTTAATCTGGAATTTTTTTCATAATGAAAAAACATATGGTTTTGTTAGATTTAATGGTCATTCAAAACATTATTCTAAGTATAATTACATATAAAATGATATTTTAATTTTTAAAATCAAACAAAAATGTCCACCATTTAATTTTTTTTCAAGTAGGAAATGATCTCGGGTCCATCCGAATAGTGGATTGTTAGAAATGAACAAAAGTTCATTGTTATTTAATTAAAATAAAAAAAAGTGTGTCAAAGGATTAAAACCTAGAAAATGGTTTCATATTTTAGATAAATCATAGGAAAATTTGGTTTATTTAATTTTTTACATGTTTCATATACGCCCTGTGAATTTGATATATGGTTCTCCCAAAATGAAAATAGCATATTTTATTTATATAAAATGAATAATATGTCCATTAAAGGGTTTAAACATTAAATAACACATTGAATTCTCATAAAAACATAAAAACCAATTATTTATTATCTTTGTACATGTTTGATGAGTCTTTATATCAATCAAATATGTAGTGAGGTGGAAATGAATAGTTTGTTTATAAGACTTAATAATCATTAAAAGCATGTGTCAAAGAGTCATGACACAATAAACGACCTCATGTTATGGGATCACCACACATAATTTTGACCGGCCTTCTATTACTACATATAAAAAATTATACAGTAATCGATTTACAATGATTTCATGATATTCCTATATTTTCTTATGGGTTTTTACCCTTTTCCATTTTCTTTTTTTCTATGTTCTTCTTATGATTTCTACGAACATACTGAGGTTTATGTCATATATTCCTACTTTTTCTTCAATAACATTATATTCTACTACATCTACCATTACATCATCCCAATTATAGTCATTCACTTCATTTAGGACAGTAGTTTAATGATTTTAATTCAATTTTGGGTTTAACAAAAATTTCTATCATCATTCCTACATCAGAATCGACTAATAATTTTAGATTATTTACCTTTCCTTATTTTAAATTTTGGATTTATGTTTTTTTTGTTTTTTTAATTTATTTAAACTTTATTTGTGAATTTATTTTCTATACATATATATTTCATTCCATATATGTTATTTCAACTATTAATTCTCTTACTTATGCATCAGCTTTTATTTATAGATTCAGACTTCGAGCTTCAAGATATTTGATTTTGATTTAACATTAAATGAAACTCTTTATTTTTAAACATGATATTATATATTTATTTTGTTTTTTATTTAACTTTTCATTCACCCATTACCTTTTTGTTATTCCATAGGAATTAATTTCTTGGATTTTTTCTATACTTGTTTGTAGAGTTTTCAAATCAATTTATTCATCCATTTAATGTTTTTTATTATGATTCTTCTAGCTTCCACGTTTGAATTTTTCTTTTTTCCTTTTATTTATTTCACTTATTTATTATTCTATTTCTTGAGTTTTTATTTTTACTTCTATACTTTTCTTTAACTACTTTTTTATTTTATATTTTCTAATAATTATTTTTATAATTTATTATCTTTTTTATAATGGATTTTTTAATGTTTTTATATATTTTTTATGTTCATTTAATATTAACTCTTTTATTTTTCAATTTCTCCTACTGAAGATTTGGATTCTATCTTCTATCTTCTCCTTTATAGATTAACTTCTAACTCTGTTTCTTCCTTTTTCCTGTAATATTCTTTAACTTAATGTCTTCAACTTTTCCTTATTATTATACTTTAATTTTATAAAATTTTTCATAATAATATATTTTTATTACTGAATCAAACTAATATATTTTTTCTTCTACTTCCAATCAAATTTTGATCTTCTCCTTCTAGCCATTTTATTTTGGATTCTGGTCAACCTTCTAATTTCCCTTTTGGTAGTACATTAACAATATGTTTTTACTTATTCGTTCTCCTTCTACTTGTGGATTATGGTTTTTTTTATATGAACCATGATCCCAATTATATTTTTTTACTTTTATATAAATTCAATCATATACATTTTTTTAATAATTCAAATTCGTTTTGTACATTTCACCTTTGTATTATTTTTTGGCATTCATTCTAAATTTTGATTTTTCTTTTATATTATTCTATATGATTTTGTTTTCCAATTTTTTTTCCTTTACTCTATTCCAAATCACTATGATACCATCCTACACCTATTTCAAATTTTTATATTTTAGATTTTTATCATCTACTAATTCCACTTTTTCCCTTCTATAATATTCAATCATCCATTTTGGATTTTCAATAATATCTTTTTCACTATTTTTTCTTACTTTGTATTTATGATATTGAATTTTCCATTTTCACTTTTTAATGAGTTTTTTCTAGGTTTATTCACCATTTTTTAATATCTTTTTGAAAGTGTTTTTTGTATTATTTAATTATATTTTTCTAATTGTTATTTTTTTACCTTGACATCCCCATCCAAATACACATTTCTAAATATTTTCTTATAACTTATTATCTTGCTCTTGATATAGATTTAGTGACTTTATTTTCATCTACTACATCTTATTATTTTGCATATATATTTTATTTTTTAATATTTTCTTCCAACTCTTCTTTTTTTATTATACATTATGACTTTTAATTATTACCATTTTCTTCTACTTCTATATTATATACTAACTCTATTTCTATGTCCCTCTCTATTTTTATTCCTTGAGTTTTATTTTCATTATTTATATATTTTTTTAAAAATTTTATTTTATTTTTATTATCACTAATTTTTTGATATGTAAGTTATCACTATTAGAGAAGAGTGTTTTTAGGTGACTACTGTTTTTTTGTACAAATTAAAATTATTTAAAATAAAAAATTAATTCATTTTAATAATTACATTATAATGAATAATGTATTTTGAATGAAAAATGAAACACTATTTCAAATGATATATGATATTAAAATATCATCATTACAGTGTATCTTAGAGTAATGAGTTTATTTATGAAATAAAAAGCCCAAAATTTTATTTGTGGGCCCCTACGAGATCCTTTCATGGGATGGTGGTCACTTAAGCCGTATAGTGAGAAAATATGATTCATTTGAGATATTATTACCAAAAAATTTATTTTTTAATTTTATCATTCATTTTTATATTATATTTTATATCTTAATATAATGTTTACTAGGGTTTTTAATTTAATTTAACTTAATTAGAATTAAATTTTATATATTTGATTAAGGATGGATTGTCAAAGCTTTACACTACACCATATCGACTATGAGGACATAATCGATTCATGGTTATGCTAATTACGGAGATACAAGAACCAAAACCATTGGAGGGTGGTTACTATTTATTTTCAAAAATGATATCTTCTATATCCTTGATTTGATGAGTCAAAATATTAATTATATTTTAGTTATGTTCACATGAAGTGTTTTTTAAGTTAACTTTCATATATCCCATAGGATAGTTTGTGGGGTTGTAAATGTGTTCGTAGTAAAATTGGATTTTAGGGCTAGAGGAAACACAATTATATAAATTATTAGTAGGGATGGTGGGCCTGCTGATCTGGATATGACTAACATTGTTGAAGCTGCTTTTGATGATCTATACCGAATGACCCACATGGGGTTGTTATTGGAACCATGAGGTCAAAAGCATCTTAGGTGGGTGTAAAATCCATGGATCCTCTCAAATCATTGTAAAATTTAGTTTTTTAAGAATCCTAACTTCCCACTTATACTTTTCAATTATTCTATATTTCAGTTTATTCTTAAATTTTGTTGACATACAGATTTCATAGCTTTTAGAATGGATAGAAAAATTTATTCTATAACTTGTTAATTCCTATGGGATTCTTTAGTTTCTTATCTAACAAGAAGTACCATACTATAAAAAAATTCACAATTGTTGATTATTATTAAAGTATAAATATATTAAAAAAAATTGTTATGGATCTACCACACCCATGGATTTTGGAATCAGTTTCAATAAAACTAAAATTCTTTATCATGACACAAATACCATTTATTCATCATTAAATGTCATGTAATGAATCATAATTTACATTTATTATTTTTAGAGATTATAAGAATTATTTTTGAGACCAGGAACTAAGATGTTGTGTGATTCTGAGGCATGATGTTCCCGAAATAAATATTTGATATATATTAAATATTTTAAATAAAATGCACAGAAAATTTTCTTAAAATATCGTAATAACCCCTATGTGGGGTTCTGAATCAGAAATATTAGGGAACCATTGAGTTCAGAATGCATGTTTCATAATATGTGTTACATAACTTTTGTTGGCACATGGTGTTTGTGTAAAATTCACTGTGGGAATATAATAAATAAACTTATTAAATAAAATTATTTTATTGATCTGTTGATGTAGTGACCTGATTTCCTCCTTTAAATAGATTCTTATGGAAAATCGTTAGTGTTATCCCCATAACCCTTCAATTTGACCGGATTCATTGGAGTTGTTGGATGTGATTTCCTTGGAAAATGATGACTCTATCAAAGATCAATGAACGATATGAGATTGAAGTAGAGGATCTTTCCAGCGATCATAGAACAACTCCATTATTCATCAAAAATTGATCCAAATTAAGGTAGTAAATTTTTTATTTTGATTAATTTTCATTTATTATTTTTATGATGAACATGGATTAATCATCAAACATATTGATTCACTGATCGTGTGTTTTGTGGGATGAGTTAGTTTTATTCGAGCATATGGAGAATTTATTTGTGATTATTTTTATCCCTTCATTTTTCACTCTAATGGTAAAAAATAGAGGTTGACATGAACATTTATTTTGGTTTATTCCTCATTATTTTTTCTTATACTTTTCTGGTTGATTTCTTTATTCATTAAGGGAATTATTTGTTGGCCTGTAGTTCGACATCTATAGAGATATCAATCATTGGGCACACATTTCGTGGCTTCAAAATTTGATAATATAGATCTAGTCTTAGAATGATGTGATGGAGGTGTGATTACTGTACCATAAAATGGATCAAATTATATTGGAGACCTCTAGTTTTGGATGGTGCATGCGATGGTGATGGGATACATAATAACTAATTTTTGAATAGATTCAAAGTCTATATTCGGATGAAAGGTAACTGTGAGGGTAGAATAGAATAGATCAGTTATTTCTTGTGATATTGATGTATAAATTCAAGGTAGTGGTGACACGATCATACATTTAATGAAGAACTATGGTTTCTATAAAAATAAAATCTAAAGAGTGTGTAATTTGATATTACATGACATGTGGGTTTCTCCTCTCAGGACCTATGGTTTTATGAGGGAGTTAATTATAACACAATGTGTGGCCTTTTAACATTGCATGTGGTCCCCCATTAATGTATTGGTTGGTACCTCAGAGAGTAAAAATACAATGGTTGAGGTACATGATCACGGGCACGCTATGTACCCCTATACTAACATAGTCAGGTTGGGCATGACCAAAAGCTAAGTCGTATAATATTACACAAACACAGACGCATGCCATTTACATGGGAAGGACCCAGGGTTGGAGGGAAACAATATGAACCTATAAAACACATTGTGTACTACCTTAATGTTTGATTGAATCCCTTTTCCACTTTATCTTGGGCATGTTTTGTAAAGGATGTGTTCCCTTTATCCTTTTTTACCAGGGTTGGTATGGAGTTGCCTCATAAAAATAGGAAAATGATAACTTCATCAATAATTCTTGGATATATTTGTTTAAATCCTTCCTTGAGGATCAAAGTGAGATCATATATTCCTCGGCATAACCTAGGTGGAGTTATTTTAATCTATGTGATAAGCATTACATAGGTTCCAATCCTCTAATTAATAGGTCAATCCGTATTGAGTTATTGGTATACCCCATGGCCTTTTATGTTATCCACATATGTGTGTTGTATCTCTTGGGAATTTCTATGTGTACATCCTATAGAGAGACCCAGCAAGCAGTACCTCTTAGATCCATATCATCAGTGCAATTAGACTTAAGGAGTGTGTTCTACTGTATGAGTGGTATAAGGAACATTCGAGCAGGAATCCTTAGATGGAATTATGTTTGTGATATGCCTTGACACTGTGTTCTTGGGCACATTGTAAATAAGGATTGAATAACAGTTGATCCTTCCAAAACAAAATTGGTTGATGAATGGAAAAGACCCACAAATGTTATAGAGATTTGTACTTTTATTGGATTAGCAGGTTATTACAGATGGTTTTCTAAAACGTTTCATTTTTATCTAGCCTTATAACTAATTTAACACGAAGACGGGTTAAATTTATTTGGACATAAGAATGTGATGTTTATTTTTATGAACTGAATAAAAGATTGGTAAATGCTCTAGTTTTGGAATTTCCTTCCCAAAATGGTGAGTTTTTTACCTATAGTGATGATTCATTGAAGGTATTTGGTTGTGTTTTGATACAGAATGAACATGTAATTTCTTATTCTTTGAGACAACTAAAACATCGTGAGTTAAATTTTCCCACACATGATATAGAATTGGAAGCTGTGGTTTTTACTTTAAAATTTTGGAGTCATCATTTATACGGATCCAAATTTCAAATATATACTAACCATAAAAGTATGAAATATATATTTACTCATAAGTAATTAAACATGATGTATATAAGATGGATTTAACTGATACAGGATTATTATTGCATGATCAATTACCATCTAGGAAAAGAAAAGAAAGTGGCAGAAACCTTGAGTTGAAAATATCATGCATAATTAACCATGTTACATTTGTTACATGATTCCTTGATTAATGATTTGATGAATTTTGGTATAGAAGTTGTTCGTGAAAGAAATACAACTATTTTGTTTTAGGTTTTAACATATTCATCTGTATCAGACAGAATTAAGAAAGCATAGAAGGAAGACCGTGAGCTACAGAAAATGGTAGAATTGGTTAGAATGGGTAAGTTCCTGGAATATAACCTTGATAATGATTGTGTTTTATGATTTGGTAAAAGTTTGTGTGTGCCATGTGATTCCCAGTTGAAGGAATATTTGTTGTGTGAAACTCATAGTTATCTATTTTCAGTTCATCCTAAAAGTACTAAGATGTATAAAGACCTTCATAAGAATTATTGGTGGAATAGAATGAAAAGAGATATTACTGATTTTACCATGAATTGTTTGACATGTTAACAGGTTAAAGCAGAGAGGCAGTTACCAAAGGGGATGATTCGGCCTTTTCTAGTGCTATAGTGGAAATGAGAGAACATATCCATGGACTTCGTGGTGGGACTACCTAAGACTAATCTAGGTAATAATGCGATTTAGGTTATTGTTGATTTGATGACTAAATATAAACATTTTCTTTCTATTTGAGATGCAATTTATTTTGATTATATTTCTCTATTGTACCTCTAATATATTATTAGGTTACATGGAGTTCCTATTTCCATTGTATCTAACTGGGATCACAGGTTCACTTATAACTTTTGGAAGGGCCTTCAGAAGTCGTTGGGCACAAAATTAAATTTAAGTACATCTTTTCACCCTCAATCACAAGGACAGTCAGAATGGACGATTTATACTTTGGAGGATATGGTTCGAGCTTGTTCAATGAACTATCAGGGAAGTTGGGATCATCATATTTCTTTAGTTTTGTTCTCATATAAAAAAGTATTCAATCCAGTATATAGAAGGCACCGTTTAGGGAATTTTATGGGAAACGATGTACAACTTTAGATTTTTTGTACAAATTCAGGGAAACAATGTTTATGGGACCAAAATGAGTAAAGGAAGTGGATGAGAAAGTGAAGAAGATCCAACAACACAAGAGGATAGCTCAGAGTAGGCCAAAAAGTTATGCAGACAATATGAGGAAGGAATTTTCTTTCAAGGTAGGTGATTATATTTTTCTTAGAATCTCACCATGAAAGAGTGTTGTGCATTTTGGTAAGAAAGAAAAGATAAGTTCATGGTTTATTGGACCTATCAAAACATGGAGAAGGTTGGACCTATAGCCTACCATGTAGCTTTTCCACCGAGTTTGTTACAGGTACACAATGGTATTCATGTTTCGATTTTGCGAAAGTATGATTCAAATTCATCTCATGTTTTGAGCCCAGTATCAGTTTAACTGGAAGAGAACATTTCATTGGATGAGAAACATGTTCAGATACTTGATAAAAGTGAACATGTTTTTTGTAATAAGGTAATCCACCAGGTAAGGGGTTTTTTGAGAAATCACATAGTTGAAGAAGCAACATGGGGTTCTGAAAATGCTATGAAGGAATGGTACCCTCACTTGTTTAAGATGTTAATAAAATTGGGAGGATACAATTTCCATAAGGTGGGTATAATGAAACACCTCAAGGTTTTAAAAATAAATTAAAATTCATGAAAAAAAATTTACGTAGAAATTTATAATTAGACATTAAACATTATTTTTCCACTTCTATGTTATGAATTTTAATAAAATTTTCGTCTACTATTTTGATCAGTAAGTTATTTGGACTCTGATAGAACCAAATTGATTTTTGGTGAATAGTAACCTACATTTATAAATAGTAGTATGAATAGTAGTATGACCATAATGAATAGTAAATTGTATTATTATTTTATTTTCTTAAGTCTTTAAGATAATGACATCTTGATTAATTTTTCCATGTGATATAATGGTAGTTATAATTTTAAAATTGTTAATTTCTTAATAATGTATGATTTTATTTAAAAATTAAATTATTAATATTTAAAAAATTATTTTTAAAAAATGGAGTTCATTTTTTAATTCTACACGTCAAAAAATAGTTAGGGTGATTTTTTTTTGTATTTTTCAAAAATTCTTAAAATTTTGATGACTTGTGAAATATGGTAAAATAATGTATATTAAACTTATCAGGTAAATAAAAATTTTTTTACATAATGGATGATGTAATACCACTTTTTTCAAACTCACATTAACTTATTACTATTTTGGGTTACATAAATCAAGACTATTCATATTCTTGAGAAAAAATATTAAAATAATGATTAAAAAAATGTAAAATCTCTCCTCTTCTCCACTATAAATACCACCCTCATTACCCTCTTCCTCTCACACATCTCAAGCATTGATAATTGTTTACGTTCTATCAAATTTTATCCCTAGGTCTCTTACCCATGTCTTAAAGATGTTTGTCTCACCAAAAGTCCAAAACCAGGGGCCTTAAGAAGGATCTCAAGGAGAAGAGATCGAGAAGTAAGAATCGTCTTCCTTTTTCTTTTATTTTCATTCCAATTCCTTTATTTTCTTATACTATATTTCCCCCCACTTATCCAGGAGGTATGAAATCTCTAGAATATTATATATTATTTATGTTACCATGTTCATGTAAAATATTAATCACCTTCCTTCCTCTCCTCTCCCTCTTCTTCTGAAAATAAAAACATCATCCATGATTTTCCGATTTACCAAAATCGGGGATGATGCGTTTGAAATATCCATTACATCCTTCAAATATGATCATTAAAACCTTTAAATGTTTGAAACATATTTTAAATTTTATTTGATAACCAATTTTATGTTCTGTAATTAACTTCTATTCTTGACATTAAATTATATAATGAAACAAGTTCATGATTATCAAGGAACCACCAAAAATGATCTAAACAAACATCATTAAAGTTTTTTCAAATGATTCATCATCATATATGATAAAAAATGAATTATGTTATCATTATATATTTTGGAAACCTATGAATACCATTTCATTCAACTTCTATAATTTCATTACCATACAAAAAGAAAATAAAATACAAATTGACCATGGAAATTATATAATGGATGCACCCAAAATAATAGAAGGAACAAAATTCTAACAATTAAAGGGTGAAATGATGTAATGAAATGATCATATAAGGTATTATAAAGATGAATATATTTATTAAAGATATTAATAAAACTCTTTTAATTATTATAAAGTAGGTTTAAACAAGTTTTAAGTAATACAAACCCAAGTTAATGGAATTTTTAACCCGATTTTTATTCTTTGGGTTAACCTTCTACTTCCTTATTTATGTGGTATTAAAATTGTTTGTATGATTAATTTTATTTATATTATGTTTAATTATTTATATATATAGTTTATATAAAAATTCCATCAACTCTATTGTGTCTCTCCTCAATTATATAATATTTGTAAGGGGGTTTTACATTTGAAATGATCTTTTAGAATTCTGTTTTACAAAATTCAAAAGAAATATGAAATTATTCATGTTGTATGATTATGTTCTGGTTATTGGGAATTGTTTATGATGAATTTTGGGACTTATATCTCCCTCTAATTCATTGGTTATGTGTAATTTTTAGGTTGTTCTTATGGTTACTCCAAGTGTAACTGTGATGGTTACATAGATTATAAGGTAGTTGTCAGGGTTATAAATTATAAGGTAGGTGAGGGGGTTACAATATTATGTAATTAATGACCTAATATAAATTTATGGTTATATTTATGTTCTACATGTTTTGTGGAAATATCTTTGTAATCTCTAGTTTCACAAAGTAAGTTTATATGGGTGACAAGTATGTCTCTTTGAAAATGATTTCATATGTTTATAGACTACTCTTTTCTTTTCCCACTTTATATATCCTTTACTGAGATTTTGTGTTTAACCCATGTTTTTTAATGATTTTCAAATTTTATAAGTATTTGTAAAACAAATAAGGAATACATGTTAAATTTTATGAATATTTGTCAAATAAATCATCTTTTATTTCAGAAGTTTTATATTTTAAAAGAAATAGACACTGTTTATATGGTATCTTCTCAATATGAATGAGTAATGTTATGTATCTTTTGTATCCAAATTCTATAAAATTCTAAACATGAAATGAACCTAAATATTAATGGATGTTATTTCTTGAATAAAATTCAAGATTATTTAATTTAAAAAGGTCGGGTCCTTATAATTCCCATTTCTATTTTTTTATTTTCTTTATTTTCTTTTTTTTAATTTTAAATTTTCTTCTTGTTATCCCTATTGTGCTAATATATAAATTAACACCCTGAGAGAGGATTGGTATTAGGATATTTTGGGATTTCAAGTAAAATCATTGTTTTAAAATTTAATAATTTACTTATTTTTAATAATAAATATAATAATTAATAGTTGTTTTGTAAAAAATTAAAATATATAACAATTTAGATACCATATTTAAAATTCATTAGTGCAGAATTTCATGATGAAATATGTTTTTTATGGAAAAATTTTTAGAAATTTTTAGTTTAAAACTATTACGAGACCATTTTTTGGTAACATGTTTCTTAGAGAATTATAGTAAGTAATGTCGAATCGTTTCTGATATTATTGATAAACCCCATAATTGATTTTTCTAAATAAATTTTATCTTTTATTTGAGATCATTATATAATCATTAATTATGTTTTTAATTAATTTCTAATTTAATTTATCTTAATTAATTTTAAATTTTATTAACCTAAAGAAGAATTTATTTTCAAACAATTACGCTATGCCCTCTCACATATAATAACATTATTGATTCTTGGTTGTGCTGATGACAGTGGGGAAACCACCAACACTATTGGAGGTCGATTGCTATTAATTTTTTTAAATGATATCTTCTAAATACTTGTTTCTATGAATCATAATACTCGTTATATTTTTGTTAAGTAAAAATGATGTGTGTTTTTAGTTTAACATTCGAATAGCCTATAGGATAATTATTGGGGGTTGCAGATGCCTACCCAGTGAACTCACATTTGAGGTCTGGTGGAATCATAATTCAACCAATTATGGGGATGGATGGTGCGAATATTGATCATGATGGGACCCATATAGAGGAAGTTTTTTTCAATAATTTGTATTGGTTGAGCCTCCTATAGGGATTGTAGAAACTATTTTTTCTGAATAATAATACTGGTATGGGGGAAATCCATTGATCTGAACTATGAAATATGAAATTATGTCTTTGAAGAATCCTTTCTTCTAACATGGACATTTCTATTCATCTAGGTCTGGGTTTATTCTTTACAATAATTTAAATTTATATTTTATTATTATTGGAATATATAGGAATGTTTCTTCAAGAAAATTTCAATTCTTAGGTGAATATTTAGTTTCTTAGTCCAAAAATAAGCTTCATTCTATAAAAGTTTCCAATACATGTGATAATTTTAGTAGATTGGAGTTATTAAACCCAATTATTGTGTGTGAAAAACACAGTCATTTCTTTTCTGATGAGTTTAACTCATGATCTGATTATTCGTGATGATAGAAGTATTATTTCACCAACTTTAAATGTACATGTTCATTTATTCTCACATTATTATTACATAGCAAAAATCTAATAAAAGTGGGTTATAAAGAAATAATTTGTTGTCAGAGTAATATGAAAACTTCAAAAAATGTGTTTCAAGTCATTTTTATATGTAAAAACACCCCACATATCAATATTATAGTTAAATTTAATGGTATAATCGAATATGTGGTTTGGATTCCACATTCATATTATAGGGGATAAAAAAGGAGAAATTGAGTTCTGATTGCCATGATGAATTATTAAATGTGAATTGATTGTATGTCAATCTAACATGTGTTGTGGTCATAATTACCAAGAATAATGTTTTATAAGATATAAAAGTCATTAAAAAAACATTTCTGATGGTCACAACCTATAAAAAAACATTATATTATTTTTAAATCAAATTAAAACATATTTCATTTAATTTCTAAAATTTAGAAATCGACTACTTGTTAATCTGACATGGGGATTATTAGAAATAACTGAAATTGTGTTTTCAATTAATGTGATGATATATAAATGATAACCCTAAGAAAAGAGTTGATTTAGGTAAATATGTATTTCTATTAAAAGTAATTTTATATAAATTAATAAAATAAATTTATTTTTATAATAAAAATTCTAATGAATAATTAATTTTGTAAGAAAAATAAAAATATCATGTAAAAAATATATATTATTTGAAAATAAAAAGTGTAGTATTCTCTTTAAGGAATGTGTTTTTTATGTAAATAAATTTATAATTTTTTATAGCCTTATATGTCTTTTTAATGGGGATGTGTTTCATAGTGCACAGAAGCGGGGAATGATGAATAAAATGTTGTATTATTTTCTATACCAATTTATTTATTTTTTATCAATAGTTTTAAAATTTGATTTGAGATCATAATATAAAATATAGTTATATTATTAATTTCATTTTAGTTTAATTTTTATTAATATAAATTTAATTTATTAATGTTTAATGGAAATGGATTTTCAAATCTTTATACTTTCTATTCTCATCTATGATGACATGACTGATTCTTAGTTTCATTGATAATGGTGGAACAAACACCATCACCATTAGAGGGTGGTTGTTATTAATTTTTTAAAATGAAATCTTTGTAATCCTTATTATACTGAATCTAAATTCACTTTATATATTTTTTCTATTAATAAAAATTTTTTATTTTGAAAACTATCAAGATCTTGTAGGATAGTTAGTGGAGGTTATAGATGTATTCCCAGTGAAGTTGAGTTTTAGTGGTGGGGGAAACAAAATTCTATCTATAATGTTGTGGGATGGTGGGCCTACTGGTCCTAATATGACTCGCACAGATGAAGATGCATTTAGTGATCTATACCAGCTAAGCCACAAGGGGTGATATCACAATATTCATATCAGAAGAATCTTGGTGGGAGGGGTGGAACCCATTAGTTCTAACTATTCAATGTAAAATTAAGAATGTATGTAACATAATCTTTTGAATTAGAATTTTTTATTCTTCTATATCTGTGTTTACTCTTAATATTTATTTATATGTATATTGCATATGTTTTATAGTGGATAGGGGATGTAATTGAAGAAAATGTCACTTCAAGAGTGAATCTTTAGTTTCTTATTGATAAATAATAATCATTCCGAAAAACTATCCACTAATAAAGTAGATTATTGATGTTTAAATTTTTTATTCCCAATTAGTGTGGATGAGGCACACACTCAATTATTTTGGAATGAGTTTCACTTAATCTATTATTCTATGTAAAAACAATTTTCCCCTTTCATCATCTTTAAATGTTCATGTTCCCCTATTCTAACATAATTCTTATTACATTGGAAAAAACTAGTAAAATGGGGTCAAAACAAAGAAAATTATCTTGAGTTAGCGTGAAAATATAGAAAAATGATATTCGAGTCATTTTTTTATATGTACAAACCAACAAAACATCAATCAGAAACTCAAATTATTAGGTATGATATAAATTTTCATTAGGACATCACATTCATATTAAATGGGGATAAAACCAATCATACGTATTATTTTTCCATGAAAATTGATGACATTTACAAATTGAACAAATTTTAAATCGACAAGTGGTGTGGTCATAATAGATAAAAAACTTTTTTCATCAAATTTAAAAGTCAATAAAAATGGACATCTAATGGTCATAGTGTATAAAAATACCTTTTATTTTCACTAAATCAAATTAAAATCATGGTTGTTAAATTTTTTACATGTAGTAGAAGACTATATGTCAATCTGAGTTGTTCTTTTTTCAGAAATGACTAAAATATAGTTTTTATTTTTTTTTTAAATATAAAATAAAGTGTAAATGGAGAAAAACATTAAAAATAACTCATATTGTTGTTCAATTTTATGATAAAAAATGTCATAAAACTTTTGAAATGTTTCAATAGAACCCACATCAATCTGATGGGTAGTTTTTTCTAAAATAAATGAATCTTTTTATCAGTTGATTTAAAAGTTAGAAAACGTTTTTCAAAAAGTTAATATATAAGAAACAACCATCATTTGTTTTAAAATCATTGGACATCGATTGTCGATTAATTTTTAACATGTCCAAATAGAACTAATGACATTCCCATATATTGTGTAGTTATAATGAACAGAAGAACCATAAAATATTTTGAAAACATGCATCAAAGAGTCCATATCTAACAAAAGACATCTGATTGTGAACTCACCTCATGAAATATTGATGGTTCATCTATTCTTACATGTAAAAAATTATTTAATAGTCATTTATTAATGATTTCATGATAATATAATATCGTTTTCTATATTTTGACCATTTATATTTTTCTTTCATTTTTATTTGTTGTGTATGAATTATATTTTCTAAATTTTTGGATTTGTATTATACCATCTTCTAATATGATAAGGTTTATGGACTTTGTTTCCTATTTTGGACTCATCCTTTATATTTTACTCTGAATCTATAAATACTTCTTCCCCAACATTAGTATTTACATACTGTATAACTATAGTTTCTATATTCTACTTCTATATTTGATTAAATATCCCATTATTTTTTCTTAACTCATTTAGATTAAAATATATATTTTCGATACTTTCCTTATGTACTTTTTAACTTTTTAATTTTTTAAATTTCTTTTTTCCTTAATTTTTTCCTTTTATTATTAATCTTTTATGTTTTTATTCCACTTATTTTGATTCAACTATTTCTTCTATTACTTATGAATTTACTTCAATATCTAGGTTCTGTCATTAAAATTGTGTATTTTTTATTTTTATTTTACTTATTTTTATTTTTCTTATGATTATTCATGATTTTATATTCAAACATAGGTTTTTTCATTTATAAATTTAATAGAGAATGGATAGTAGAATATTTAAATTTCCCCCACAACTATAATGACATGATTGATTCTTGATTATGCTAGTGATGATGGGATAGATACAGCCTCTATAGAGGGTGGATGATATTCATTTTCCAAAATTATATCTTCTGAATCCTTGATTTTATGAATTAGAACACACATTATCCATTAATTAAGTTAACAGGAAGTGTCTTTTTATATTAACATGGAAATTTCCTGGAGGTCGGTTTTTGGGTGTTGCAAATGTGTTCCAAGTGAACTCGTTTTTTGAGTTCTAGGGGTAACACACATCTACATATTATTTTGAGGGTTGATAGGCCTATTGATCCTGTTAGGACTCATAAAGATAAATCCACTTTTGATATTCTATACTAGTTAGGACACCCAGAGGCATTATCATAACTATCGAGTAGGTGAAATCTTGGGGGAGGGGTGAAATCCATTAATCCTCACAATGCAATATAAAATTAAATTTGAAAAATATTATCTTTTTACTTATACCTTTATATTCCATTGGATATGAGTTTATTCTCAAGATTTATTTAGTTTTAGATTTCATAGGTTGTATAATGGATAGTAAATTTAACTCCAGAAGAAAGAACACAATATAAAAAGAATTATTTTCTTGGCTGAAAAAGAAGAATAGGCTAGTAAAAAAATTCAACAATGGAAGTGGACTGTGGAAATTTAATGGTATTGTTCCAAACTGTGGTAGATGCAACACACAGTCACTAATTTTTTAATGAGTTTCACACAAACACTAAATCTTTGTGACAAAAGTGATGCAATTTCATCAAATTTAAAAGTTTATAGTCTACTTTTATAATGTCATTATTCTTAAATAGAAACACCCTTTGAAATAGGGATTAAAAAATAGAAAAAATGAGCTTGAATTTTCATGAAAACATATTAAAATGGTATTTGAGTCATTTTAATTTTGTATAAATAACCAAACCATCAATCTGAGATCCAAATTTTTTATAGTCAAATGTTTCATTTAATAACTAAAATATTGAAAAACACATTTCTAAGTTTCATAACCTTTAAAAAAACCTATAATTTTTATTAAATGTAATGAAAACGCAAATCATTTAATTTTTCACATGTTGGAATAAACCGCACATCAATCTGGACAACTGTTACATCAAACTGACCAACAATTGATTGTATATTTAAAATATTTAAAATCGAAGTCAAAGGGTGTAAATTGGGGAAATAACACTCGAACTATCGTTAATTAATAGGAAAATTACCCTTATTTTTGACAAGTTGCAATGGAACCCACATCAATTCGATAGGTGATTTTATAAAAATGAATAGATGATTGTTTTTATCAATATAAAAGTGAATAAACACCCATCAAATGGTTAATAATGAAATCATATTAAATTATTCATTGATTAATTAATAAAGTGTTTATATAGAACTCACAGAAATCCATCATACAGTGTAATAAGAATGAAAAAAATAGTTTTACTAGGATTAAAATTCTTTAAAAACTTGCATCATATAGTCAAAATTTGACAAACAACCTTATATTATAATCTCACCACATTTCCAATTGAATGGATATCTATTCCAACATGTCAATAATTATTCAACAATTTATTTACAATTGTTTCATGATAATCAATGATTGGTTGGTAGGTTTTGAGCCTTTTTCAATTTCTTTTATTTCTAATTACTCTCTATGACTTCTACTTTAATCTGTTTTTCTTCATCTTATTACTTATGTTAAAATTCTAATATTTATATATTATATTTCTAATTTTGGGATCAAATTTTATATATTATTCTATCTCTACCATTACTTCATCCCCAGCAAACACCTTTACTTATTTTATGACTTAGAACATAGCCTCTACTTCTAATTCTGCTTCAGATTTAACTACTACATTTGGTTTCTTTCCTTCTTCAGATTCAAGTAATAGTTTTGGATTCATAACTTTTCATCTTTTGGATTTGGTATTTTATTATATTTTAATTTTCTTATTTTACATTTATTTATGCATTTAATATTTATTATTATAATATTTTAGTATACATAATATTTTGTTTTAAATATTTATTCACATACAAATACATCTACATCCATTTCTAGATTCTTAATTCGATATTAAATATTTTTTTAAACTTTTCTTCTTTTGATTTATATTTTAGTTATACTTGATTTTATGTTATTACTTAGGTTCTTTTCTTTTAAAATTTTCTTTCTAATATTACTTTTATTTCCATTTCGAGTTAATTATTCCCTTTCCTTTCACCTTTTATTTTTTTGGTTTGACATTCACTTATAGTTATAATTACATTTATTTTTTTATCTGATTCATCCAAAATCATCATATAAACTTCTTTTTATTCTTTTAAACTTCTACTATTTTTTTACTTCTTTACTCTTATTATTCTTTTCAACTTTGGAATTTGACATGTCTTTATTTTAATTCTTATTTGGTATTTTTTCTTCATATTTTATTTCTACTTTTAGTTTTATTTTTACATAGCATATTTTTATTTCTTCTCTTATTTTCTAATTGAGTTTTTATTTTACATTTTGTTCTATTATATTTTATATTTAATCCCAATTCTTAATTCTATTGTGTTTTTTAGCTTCTCTGTTCTAAATTATCATCTAACTCTAGTTTTTCCTTTTTCATCTAGCACTCTTCAACTGAATTTCTGAAACTATTCCATGGTCATAGAATTCTATTTAAATCCTTTTTAAATATTTTTTTTTTATTTTCATATCCAAATAAACCATTTATCATATTAATACTATCCACTATTGATATTATTCTTCTGAATTTTGGATTTTGGATTCTGGTTTACTTTCAATTTTAACTTTTGGAACCACATACAGAATTAGGTTTTACTTATTCCTTCTCCTTGTACATATAGATTATTATCATTCAATTTTAATATTAATTCTATTTCTAAATTAACATACACATAAAATCATTCTTCAATTTTTTTGAACATAAAAATATTCTTCTAATTTTGATCATGTATTATAACTTATATGACTATGCCTACTTCTAATTTCTATTTAATATCCCAAATTCTAAATCTATTTTACATTTGTTTTTAGTTTTTTCTTATATTTTCAATCTATATACCATATTATGGATCCTTTATATTGTTTAATAATTTTGGATAGTAATTCATTAACTTCTTATAATTTTTCCCCACATTTAAAATCAATAATAGTGTTTAGAGTTCACATTTATACATCATCTCTGGTTGGTGCTTTGACATTTGATTTATGATATATATGTTTTGATTTTAATTTTATCTTCAAATTTTTCTAGTTTTTTTTCTAATGCCTATTATTTTAATATGTTTTTATATTTAATTTTTTCTTACTTTATTACTTCATATTTTGATAACATTTATATAACTTTTTCATCTTCCATTTCCAATTCACTTCATTCAAGAAATACTTATTTCTTACTCTATTTCTACTACTTATGATTTGGAAATTTTATTTACATATAGTTCTTATTATACTTATATATAGGTATATGTATAATTCCAAAAAAATAAACATTACATATTCATGATATTTCAACAAGATTTTACTTCTTTACATTCCTAAATATATTTCGGTTTAGAGTTTTAGAAAGTTAGGACATAACTCATACATATCAACCCAAAATCATATAAAGAGGATACCATTAAAATTGAATCCATTTATTCCAAACCATAAAATTTTAAACACAAAACAACAACATGATTTCTTTGAAAAATATTCATAACATTAACATGAATTCATTATTTCTCTTACACATCCTTATAACTTGTGGAAAGAATTTAAAAACATGGGATGAGCATAAAAATATCAGTAATGTATATAAAAACAAGGAAAGAAACCATTATTCTATGAATAATTATAAACATATGAAATCATTTTCACAAATACATACCTCTCACTCATAAAGAATAATATACTTACTTTTTGAAACATGAGATTTCAATAAATCATAAAAAATATAAATAGGTAATAAGGGTATACTTGGTAATTACTTACTTAATTTTTTAACACTCTCATATACCTTATGATTTTTAACCCTCACGGCTACCTTACAATGTAACCCTCAAAGTTACCATATGGTCTAACCATCATAGTTACACTTGGTGTAACCATACGGCCAACCTCCAACTAACACATACCCAATGCATTGTATGGAGATATAGGTCCCACCCATTATCATAAAAAAATACCAAGATCTAGAACATAATCTTAGTATATGAATAATTTTATAAAAACAATTCTTTTGAATTTTGTAAAATAGAATTTTAAAAGAGGATTTTTAAAAGAAAGTCCCTTACAAATATCATATAGTTGAAGTGAGAATTAATAGAATGAAATTATTATGTGTATATACTGTAAATACACATAATTAACCATAATATATAAAAAATCATTACAAAAATATTCTTATCACCATATAATCAACGAAGTTGAAGGATAGCCCAAAGAATGGAAATTGGGTTAGGAATTCCCTTACCTCTAGTTTTTCTTACATGAAACATGTTTAAAACTCATGTATAATGGTTAAATGAGTGTTATTAAAATTTTATAGAAACATATTGATGTTTATGACACCTTATATGATCATTTTATAACATCATTCCACCCATTTATTAAAACTATTTTGTTCTTTCCATTGTTTCGGTTGTGTTCTTTATATGATTTCAAAGGTTGGATCGTAAAGGATTTCCTTGTCGAATGGAAGAGAAAATCCAAAAGTGTAATGAAATGGTATTAATATGTTTTCAAAATATTAAATGATTCCATAAATCATTTTGGTTATATTGTATGATGATGAATCATTAGATAAATCATTTTTCATATCCGTTTAGGTAATTTTTTTGGTTCTTTGATAATCACGAACTAGTTTCATTCTATTACATAATATTATGTTTATATGTTAACCCAAGAACATCAAAGAGGATATATCATAAAAACGAAAAAATATTCAACCATTAAAATGGTTTTATAACCATTTTTGAAGTAAGTAATGGAAATTGAAAACACATCATCCATGATTTTGTTAAATCGGCACATCACGGACGGTGTTTTTATTTTTAGAATAAGAGGTAGTGGATAGGAAGAATGATGATTATTATTTTTAAATAAAGATGAAAAAATATAGAATATATAATATTTTTAAGCTTCCATGCCTCTTGTATAATGGTGGGTGAAGGGATTATATGAAAAGAAAAATAATTGAAATGAAAACAGAAGAAATGAAAGAGGATTCTTACCTCTTGATCTCTTCTCCTTGAGATCCTCCATAAGGCCTTTGATTTTGGCCTTTTGGTGAGACCAGAAGGTTTTGGACGTGGGGAAGGGACTTGGGAAGGGGATTTGGTAGAAGTTAGACAATTCTCAAGGATTTAGAGGTGTGATATGAAGAAGGGATGATGGTCGTATTTATAGTGGTGGAGAGGAGGGGTTTCCCATTATTTTAATAATTAGTTTGATATAATTTTCTCAAGACTATGAATAGTATTAATTCACATGACCCTAAATAGTAAAGAGATCATGTGATTTCAAACCAAGGATTCTTATATCAAACATGATTCTAGGAATAGTGTATTTAACTGATAATGTATATATACTATAAATTTGCGAATTTTATTATTCATAAAAAATTCAAAAAAATTCAGAAAAATCCAAAAAATTCACCCTTACCATTTTTTGATGTGTAGAATTCAAAAATGAACCCTATTTTTTAAAAATAATTTTCTAAATAAGATTAATTTAATTTTTATGTAAAATCATATTTTTCCAAAAATAACAATTTTAAGACTATAACTAAATTTATATCACCTTGAAAAATTAATTAATATCACATTATATTACAACCTTAAGAAAATAAAATAATAATATGATTTAATATTAATAAGGGTATTATTACTATTCATATTACTATTCATAAGGGTATGTCACTATTCACCAAAAAAATCAATTTTGTTCTATTAGACTCTAAATAACTTACTAATCACAATTGTAGATGTCTATTTTTGGAAATTCAAATCATAGAAGCAGAAAAATTATATTTAACGGTTAATTTATAACTATATCCTTAAAAAAGTTTCATTATGTAGAGATTCAGTTTTTCATGCATTTCAATTTATTTTTTAAACCTTTGGGTTTTACAATATGATTTTTCAATTTTTGTAAAACTATTTTATATTTCTTCTACTTTTGTATCCCAATAATTAACATTTCTCTCATATAATGTATTTTCAAGTAAATATATCTCTATATTCACTTCTACTTTTGTAAATTGTGTTTTATATTGAATTTATTTTCCCTATTTTCTTTTTTTCTTCTACATTTTCTTCTCATGGTAATTAATGTTCATATATATAAATTATCACCCATAGACAATATTTTTTTCAGCGATTTTGATTCTTTATTTAAATCACATTAATTTCGACTAAAATTTTTATTTTATTTTATTTAATGAAATTATGATGAACAATGGATAAAAATGAAAAATGAAAATATTATTCAAATGAGATTTTATATTTTATAATCATCAGTATAGTATTCTTTAGATAAATATGATTTTTATTGAAAGAACTTCATAATTTTTTAGATTCAGAACATGAAAAGTCATTGCATGGGGATGTGGTACATACAGCACTGTAGCGAGAATAGACGAATAAAATGAGATATGATTAATAAACCACATAATTTATAATTTGGTTATGAATTTTATTATTTTATTTGAGATCATAATTTAATTTTTATTTAATTTTTAAATATATTTTTTATTTATGATATTTTAATTGAAATTATATTTAATAATGATTAATTTGGATGGATTTTAAAAGTTTTAAACTACCCCCACATATCTTTTTTGACATATTTAATTCATGGTTATCCTGATGATGGTGGAAAAAACATTTCATTCATTCGAGGGTTGTTGTTATTCATTTTACAAATTGATATCTTTCGTATCCCTATTCTGATGAATAAGAATACACTTTATATATTAGATCGATCAACATGAAGTATGCTTTTAAGTCTGTGGAAAATCATATATTGTGACGTGGTGGTTTACGTATTTATAAATACAAGTTTATTATTAGGAGTCATTAATATGTAGATTTCATAGGTTATTTTATTGAGTGAAAAATTACATCTATAACATGTCACGTCTTAGTAGAAGAATTTGATTTTTTTCCATCAAGAGGTATCTTTCTATAGAATGTTCTACTACTGAAGCTAAATATTAAATTAGTTGAAATTTTTAACACTCAATTTTTGAGGATGTATCACCCACTAACTGAATTTAGAATGAATTTTATTGAAACACTGATTCCTTTTTAAAACACCAATGCCCTTTTATTAACATTAAATTACCCTCTCTAACTTTTTAACCTTATTATCCATGCATTTCAAATATTCTAAAAATGAAGTGTATAATTGTTATATATAATTTTTTTACTCTTCATTAAAGTACAACATATACTCTATAATATCATAAAATGAAACATAAAGACATATCTAAAACAACTTCTGGATCCACAAATTTTTGAAGTTTGTTACTCAATGTGAACATCAGAAGATATCTTATTGAAGGAAATCTATATCTTACAGTTTTATCTTATTGAGTCACTCAATATGATCACATCATTGTGTATGAAAATAATGTTATAAAGCATAGTGAAATCCAATGTCTGGTGATCTTGGAATAAGAAAATATTCATTATTTATGATTTAGAAGACATTAAAAACATGCTTCAAATAGTCATGAAATCATAGGATTATGATCAATGGTTAATTTTTTATATGAAAAAATATATTTCACATTAATATGATATGTTGTGTATCCAAAAAAATAGGAAAAAAATTTTTGTTTGATTATGAAATAATTAAAAAATTTCCTCAAAGAGTGAAAATTTGGAAAGACCTCAGATTGTTATGAAATCATAGAGAAACGACCACCGTTTAATTTTTAAAATATAGGTATTGACCTGTAATGACCCACCAATTCTCATTGGATTTTGATTACAACTCATCCTTACTAAGACTTAAGAGACATCCCCAAGACGCCAAAGGATGGAAATAAATGTCGAAGGATTTTGAAAACAAGTGGGAGATGATTTACCCTTTAAGAAGTAAACCAAATAACCAACCAACCAAACATTCACTACATGATGCATGAACAAAAGAAATAAAAATAAACAACTTCAATTATATCAAACCACATCAATGTACACAACAACAAAAGACCAAACCAAGAATCAAAGTACACAGCGTATGAACAACTCAAGACACTCAGAAGACACCACGACTATGTGCTCCACAAGCTCTAAACTCCACAACATCTCCCAAGAATCACCATGAGCCACTAGAAATAAGATCATTTACTTTTACCTATGTCCCAAAACATGACATCTTCAAAAGTAACAAAGTGCCAAAGCAGGGTTGAGTATAAAACTCAGTAGGTTTTCCCCCAATGACTTCTCTACTCACTTCACTAGGATAGAAGAGTTTGAAAAAATTATATAAAATAGTTTATATAAAACAATTTATCAAATCAGTTCTTAACTAAATATAAACCAGTTTCCAAAACCATTCATTACCAAAACCATCCAAGTTAAATGGAAACCAATTTTCCTAGAAAGATATTTTTTCAGAAAAAATAACTAAACATGCTTTAGAACCATTTCACAGTATCCCTTTTTGGCATACCCAACCATTTCTCATCCCATGCAACCAAACATGCATGAAACGTTATGGAAGTTCCATACTCATGATCGGTTTCTCATGTATATACCAAGTCATCACAAGGTAATTATTTCCTATTTTCCATTAAACCTTTGGCACTGAGCACAAGGTCATATTTCAAACAATCCTTGTGTATGAATTTCCCATGTGCCATTAAACCTTTGGCACCAAGAAAAAGCTCATATTTCAACCAAACCCCATATATGCAACATGAATGCAAACCACATATTCCCAACAATCATGCCAAAACAACCCTTTCAATAAAAAGACTTTTTATTGAAAACCACTTCTGTCAAAACCATTTAAATTCCAACCCATTTCAATTCCAACCATTTCAATAAAACGCCCTTTTATTGAAAACCAAATTCCATCAAAGTCATTTTAATACCAACCCATTTCAATAAAACACCCATTTTATTGAAACCCCATTTTTCATCTATCGATTTATAATTTCAGTAATCAATAATTTAAAATCATCATTTTAAATTCAATAATCCAAATCACTTTTCACAAAAATTCACCAAGATTTTACAATTTCACCAAAACCATAAATCATCACTAAAAAGATTTATTACATGATTTCCACAATCAATTCCATTAAAATGAACCAATTTTAAACTAAGACAACCAATTCTAAAAGAGGAGTCGAGAGGGAAGCCTCCTGCCTCAAAGGTTTTGACGAAAACCACAACGATTGAAGAACGCTCAAGAAAGATGGGTTGATTCTCCAAGAATTCGCCTTATATATCTTCTTCTAGCAAGGACAAGACCAAATCGCATCATATTTGGCATCCAAACACTATGATCTATGCATAACAGGCGTAGATATAAGAAACCAAGTGAAGAGGAGAAGTATATCTAAGTAGATCTAGGAAACCAAACAAGAACGAAGAAGAACGTCTACATACCACAAGAATCTAGCTTCGATTCGCCAAGAGAAGCCTTAGGATCACCTATGGAACAATGGGATAACCTTCTTTGACCTTAGGAAAAGAAAAATCCCAAGTTATGGCTACTTAGGAGGGAAAACGGGAAACTTAAAGGTAAAACAAGTAAGATCCATTTTTTAAGGATCTCATTTAAGTGCCTGCACGGTTTTCTCGCATGGTTAGATAAATCGTGCTCTAACCATGCGTTACCTACTGCCGCGTCAAACACTTCTCACACGGTTTGGCCACACGATTAGACAAACCGTGTGTTAATTGTGCATTATTCATTTCCTCGGTAGACCCTCTACGCATGGTTTGGCCACATGTTTAGACAAACTGTGTGCCGCCCGTGCGACTTCCCCTTTTCCTCAAAACATCAACCCAAGTTCTCCCGAATCTCCCATTCATCATCCTTAACTTTATAAACATGAAAACCATAAAGTAAGGGTTATATAACAGAAACCGAGGGTACTACATTCTCCCCACCATTGTTCTTTCCGTCCTCGGAAAGTAGAAACCCCTCACCCAACTGAAAGTGTTCCGGCCACTGCTCTTTCATTTCCTTCTCACGTTCCCAAGTCTCTTCCTGAATCTTAACATGATTCCATAAAACCTGCACTAGAATGATGCTTTTTCATGCTATACTTTCTCTTAACTATCCACAATATGTACCAGGATATGTATCAATGATGTATTCGGCTCTAGGTCAATGTTATCCCATCTGATCACATGGTCAAGATCAGGCTAATACTTTTTCAACTGAGATACATAGAACACATTATGCACCGAACAAGACCGTGTTGGTAATGCCAACCAATATTCTACCTCTCCAACCCATTCTAGTATCTCAAAAGGGCTAATGTATCTAGGAGATAACTTTACTACTTCCAGAAACAACGATGTCTAAGCCTTGGAGAGATCCTCAAGAAGACATGATCACCCACAATGAATAACAACGATATTCAACGGTTATCTACATATGATTTATGACGACTTTGAGTTGTCTCCATCCAATTTATAATCAAATGGATCATCTATGTTGTTTCTTAGACAAGGATTGGCCCGACTAGTGAAGTTTCACCCATTTCCACCCAGCATAGTGGAGAACGACAAGGACGCCCATACAATGCTTCAAATAGAGTCATGCTTATTGAGGCTTGATAGATATTATTGTATGCGAACTCCACTAAGGGTATATGATTCTCCCATGAGCCACCAAAATCCATTACACAAGCCTACAAAATGTCTTCCAATGTTTGTATCATCCGCTCGGATTTACCATCCATCTAGGGATGATACGTCGAGCTCATAGTCAACAGAGTTCCAAGGGCTTGCTGTAATGATTTCCAGAAACGAGCTTTCAACCTGTAATCTCTATCTGAGACTATAGACACTAGTACACCATGCCTCTTTACCACTTCTCATATATAGATTTTTGAAATATCTTACACCGTATGAGATTCACGAAAAGAGATGAAATGTTCCGACTTAGTTAGATGATCCATTATCACCATGGAATCGTGTTTCCGGACCATTATTGGAAGACCTGTAACAAAATCCATTGATATATGATCCTATTTCCACACTGGGATGGGAAAATATTGTAACATACTAGCTGGTCTCTAATGTTCTTCTTTAACCTGCATACTAGTTAAGCACCGTGAGATGAACTCAGCCACCTTCCTTTTCATGTCACTTCACCAAAACTACGCCTTCAATGACTTATACATTTAATATGTACCTGGATGTACAGCCCATCTTGAATGGTGGTAAGCATGAAGGAGTTGTTACTGGCAAACCAATGGTACAAACATCTAATCTCTAAAACACAAAAATGAACCCCCATTAAGTTTTCATCCATAATTGGTCTCCCCACCATTGAGTTTTGAACTTATAACTAGACATTATGCATCAGATGTTTGTACTTCTTTGATCATTTTTACTAAATCAGTAACAAGCGCAGCTGAAAATAAAGCTGAAACATCACCTCGGTTTTCACATTACACATGCATGTCAGCTAAGCCCGACATCAACTGACATTCATCTAAAGCTTCTTTCACCAACTGAGCATATGACTTTCTACTCAATGCATCTACCACCGAATTTCCTTTCCCTGGTGTGTACATCAAGGCAAAGTCAAACATTTGGAGATATTCCATCCACCTCCTTTGCCTTAGATTCAAATCTTGCTATGAGAAAATGTCTTTTAAGATTTTTTTATCTATAAACACAGTAAATCATTCACTAAATAGATAATGTCTGCATGTTTTCCAAGCATGGATGACTATAGATAACTCCAAATCATGTGTTGGGTAATTCTTCTCCTGCACCCCCAACTACCTTGAACCATAAGCAACCACGTGATATCTTTTCCCGAGAACACAGCCCAACCCTGATCGTGAAGCATCAAAATACACCACATACCCCTGTCCTGATTATGGAAAGATCAAGATATGTGCTGATGTAAGTTGAACTTTTAGTTCATGGAAAGACTTCTGAAATTCCTTTGTCCATTGGAATGGAGCATTCTTCTTTTTCAAAGCTGTCATTGGTGAAGATAGTTGGGATAAATCATGAAAAATGTTTCGGTAGTAACCACCTTGACCAAGAAAACATTGTATCTCGAACAAATTCTTCGGTGGTTGCCATGAGATAATGGCTTCTATCTTTTCAGGATCAAAAGAAAAATCTTTTTCAAAAATGACATGGCCAAGGAAATGTACTTCATTTATCCAAAAGTCACACTTTTCTAATTTGGAATACAAATGATGATCTCTCAAGATTTGTAACAATGTTTCTAGGTGCACCTCATGATCAGCCATTGTCTTTGAATAGACCAAAATTCCATCCACAAACACTACAAAAAAATGAATCGAGATATTGTTGAAATATCTGATTCATCAATTCCATGAAGACTGTTTATGCATTCTTTAGACCGAAAGGCATGACTACATATTCATAGTGTCCATATATACTTCTGAAAGCTGTCTTTAGAATATCCTCTTTCAGAACACTAAATTGGTGATATCCTGGTCGTATGTCAATCTTGGAGAACTACTAAGCTCCCCTTAATTTATTGAACAGATCATTAATGCGTGGTAGTGGATATCTATTATTTATTGTAACTTGGTTAAGCTTATGATAATAAACACGTGACCGAAGAGTTCCATCTTCCTTCTTCACAAACAAAATTGGTGGTTCACATGGAGACGTACTTGGTCGAATGAAACCATTTCTTTCCATCTCCTCAAACTGTACTTTCAATTCCTGCAACTCTGTTGGTACCATCCTATAAGATGAAAGGGAAATAGGATTGGTTCCCAGAAGGAGATCAATCGTAAAATCCACTACCCTTAGAGGTGGTAACCCTTATAAGTTCTTGGGAAAGACATCTGGAAATTGTACCAAAATAGCTAGAAAATTGTTTTCCTTGATCTCTTCCATTGATTCCAATGTCATCACTTCCAATTGGTAAGATATCGTTCCCACCATTGGTTCCACCAGGATCTTTTCACCCATCTTTACAGTCATTTCTCATCTAAAGAGATGCCTGATACCGTCCTCAGTCATAAAACTAACTGTTCTCCTATAACAGTCAATGTGAGCCTTAAACATTTTCAACCAATCCATACCTAGGATTACATTATATAAATCTATGTCCAACATCGAGAATATAAGGCCCCGAAATTAAACCATACTTAATCTTGAGTTATTACAATATTACACCTTGAGGATCTTTTCAGGTTTAGAGTTTTAGAGAATTAGATCATAAAACATGCATTACATTCCACATTTAAACAAAGTGGTTACATAAATGATAGTATTCATTTTTTCCATCAATGGAAACATATTTAAAATAAAATATGGATTCTTTCTTGACACTTCCTTGGCACTATCATCATATCATCTACCTTTCCCTTGACATGTGAAAAACTTTTCAAAAACATGGGATGAGCATAAAAAGCTTAGTAAGGGATATAAAAATATGGAAAGGAAACATGGGTACATATATACATAAGAATGAAATCATACTTTACCCATAAAACATAAGCACTTTAACATACCTCATCAAATCATGAATAAATCATATAAATCCTAAGACATAAAGGTAACTTGAGGCATTCATAACATTCTTACGTAGGGAGTAACCCTCTTGGTTACATTTGGAATACCCATCACAGTATATTCCCTAAATCTCTTCAGAGAAACCTTAACGTTTCACTCCTTCACGTTACCCAATGAATTGGAGAGCTATATCGGGCTCACTTGCCCTTAGTTTATCACGGAACCACCCATCTTCATAATAATTCCCAAAAACCTCAACATAATCGTATCACATAAAACATGTATAAAGGAAAAATAACATTTCCACCTTTCAATCACAAGATATCAAAACAACACATTGATATAAAAACATTATGAAAACCATTTACAATACCAAAATAAAAGAAAAGTAAAACATGGTATTTATTTTTGTTTTTAAAAAAGGTATGGCTTGTAGAGGAAGCCTAAAATCAAATAATGGTCACGGCGGCGGAGAGGTCGTTGTCGCCGCATACGTACAACAAAAACATTCCCTTTTGTTATTTAGTAAATGCTTCATATAAAAAGATTCCTTTTGAATAAAAGTAAATGTCAAAGGGGTTTATACACTATATAAAATAAGGTTGTGTATAAAACAAAATATGCCTCAATGAAAGGAGATTGAGACGAAGTCCCATACCTCGGGTCCGACTTGACTCGATCGTTCTTTAATCTCATGAATAATAGACTTGAGTTAATTTCTAATTTTTTAAGAAACTTTTTCAAGTTCATTATTCCTTTTATATAACTTATTGTCATTTCATGAACACTATGTAATTATTTAAGTTAATAACGGTCGTTTTAACGATCATTGGTACTTGAGTCAAAAATAAACCCTTTATAATTACAAGTTGTTCATGTATACATTATATACATAATGGTATTAATGATGTAGATATCATATATATCATATATATCTAGTACATTCATTCATTTATAATATTACATAACATTTAGAGGAAAGAAATGAAATGCACCGTTCATAGAGACGGTAAGTCGTACGTACGCATGAACGCTGCTTCCATTTCTATTTCGTATTTTATAAAATGGAATCATAATGATATAAAGTTATATTATAATTACAGTGTAATATAATATATAATATCATAACTCCATCCTTTATACGTCCCACATATCGTATTAACGAATCAAATCACTTTGAGGGGGCGGTAGTCCGCACTTCCTTAAATGAAGATATCGTGTTTACCCATAATGGAAACCAAAAAGGTATGCCCAATATGAAAAATACAGGAGCTTAAGGAAAACATAAACATATTATATATCATATATAAATATAGTGTCATCTTAATGGCCACCTTTGAATGTGTTAAAAGAATGTTGAACAATCATCGTTTCGGGAGGCAGAAATTCGCCATCCACGGAAATAGTATGTTCTTTAACCATTAGATGTAGGTGTGTGTAAGTGTAGATTTAATACATCTTATAACAACATACTAGTATATGTAAGATACTGGTGTTGTTACAAAAGAAATGAATAAAAAGATTTTAGGGGGTTGGAGAAGCAAAATAAAACAAAAGAACACAAGTGAAGACATTACCTTAAAATCGGGTAACTCCCTTTGGTTTGAGCTCAAAGGCTTCCTTGGGAAGACTTCTGCCCAAAGTGAGGATTCAAGGAGTAATATAAGGAAGTTTAGAGAAAAAATGAGTAGGGGTTGGCCAAGCCAAAGGCTTTGGAAGTGTGGGTAAGGAGGTAGAGGTGGGGTCCTTTTATAAGAGGAGAGGAGAGGCACTCTTGGAAAGTAAAGAAATGTTACTTTATTTTAAAATGAGTTTCGGATTCAAAAGGTCCCACATTGATATAATTAGAGGTTAAGGTGATAAGGGTTCTAAATACACCCATCCAATAGGTTTTGGACATGTGTAGGTTATAGATTTTAAATTATCTTTTCATTTTATTTAAATCCTTTATTAATGAGGTAATCGCTGCATCATCATGATGTCATAAATAATTTAGTTTATTTAATCTCGAAAAATTATTAAAAAATTATCCTGATGTAGGAAATCTTTTTATCTTTCTAATTAATATTTATAGTCAAAATTGTGACTTTTATTATACCATTTAAAAATTGTTTTATTAAAACAACTCATGTTTGTGTTATTTTAATTTTAACATTAAATAAAAAGATATTAATGTCATTTTCCTACCAAAAATACTCCATGGGGTCCCCAAGTTGACCCATGGATTGTCTTGGTCGGCCATGACACATCCAATAAGGGTAGGACATGTGTCTAGGTATTTTCATTTTATTATAATATCATTTTTCCTTAAATTTCACTAATTACCTCTAATCGCGATTAAGAACTTAAAAGTTACTATTCACCAAAAAATTATTTTAATCTCATTGAACCACATTTTACTTTTTAATGACAACCATGTATGTCGGATTTTTGAAATTCAAACCACAGAAGTGACAAAGTTTCATTTAAACGAAAAATCAGTTTCTTTAACTACCACTTAGTGGTTTCACTATTAATCAAAAATTGAAGTTTTTCAGAAAAATACCAAAAGGTCACCCTAAGATATATTTGATATTCTGAATTCAAAAATTATGTCTATTTTACAAAATTAAAATCATATAAGTTAAATTAATTAATTTAATAATTAATTCCTGCTTTCATGACAAATAGCGTGTTTTTATGAAACAATAAGTATCAAAAGATTGACACTAGTTTAAGTCCAATTTCAAAGTGAAATTGATTACAATGACCACCATTGGATTAAATGGTAAAAATATATTCTAATTTCACTTCAAAACCAATTCAAAAGATAATCTAATCATATAAATAAATAATATTAAAAAGAGGTTTTGAATTAAAATACAACATTTTTCACTATTCATTAAAAAATGAACTTTATCGGAAAAATACCAAAAATTCACACAAAGTAAATTTTGATGTCCCAATCATAAATAATAAGTTCATTTTGACAAACATATCTTATAAAATTTTCAAAATATAGATTTAAAATTTTTTTTCCATCAAAAGGCAGTAAAACAATCTTTTAAAAATATTAGTGTATTCCATGCTTAAGATTGGATTTATTTTCATTTTAAGCCTCTAAAACACTATCTAATTCACTAATAGACATAGATAAAAATATATATTATTCATTACTTACTTGGTATGTTACATCCTTCCCCCCTTTATAAAATTGCATCCCCACAATTTATTTACTTATCGAATAAATGGGGGTACTTATCCCTCATTTCATTTTCAGATTCTCATGTTGCCTCTTCCATCGTGTGGTTTTTCCACAGAACCATTACCTGATTAATCACCTTATTCTGTAAAACTTGTTCCCTGTGGTCAAGAATCTGGACCGGTTGTTCCTCATAAGATAGGTTCTCTTCCAACTGAACTACCTCTGGACTCAAAACATGAGATGGATCTAGCATGCACTTTCTCAGCATCGAAACATGAAAAACATTGTGTACCTGAGATAAGCTCGGAGGTAAAGCCACCCGGTATGCAACTGATCCAACTCTCTCCAGAATTTCATATGGTCCAATGAACCTCGGACTCAGCTTTCCTTTCTTACCAAATCGCATCACACTTTTCCATGGTGAGACTTTGAGAAAAACATGATCACCTACCTCAAATGATAGATCCTTCCTCCTGTTGTCCGCATAACTCTTCTGCCTACTCTGAGCTGTTCTCATGTGTTTCTGTATCAGCTGAACTTTTTCTGCCAACTCTTCTACCAATTCTGGTCCCATCAGCTTTCTTTCACCCACTTCATCCCAAAAAGCTGGAGTTCGACACCGCTTCCCATATAACGCCTCAAATGGTGCCATCTGTATACTAGAATGAAAACTGTTATTATAAGAAAACTCAAACAAAGAAAGATTTTGGTCCCAACTTCCCTGATAATCCATCGAACAAGCACGTAGAATATCTTCCAAGGTCTGAATTGTTCGTTCTGACTGCCCATCTGATTGAGGATGAAAATCTGTACTAAAATTTAATTCAGTACCCAACGACTTCTAAAGGCCTTTCCAAAAGTTAGAAGTGACCCTGGGATCATGGTCAGATACAATGGAGAGGGAAACTCCATGTAACCTGAATATCTCTTTAAGTTACAAATGAGAAAGTTGATCTAGGGAAAAAGTATCTCATATAGAAAGAAAATGAGCAGATTTAGTCAAGCGATCAATAATAACCCAGATTGCATTATTACCTCGAGGGGTCTTCGGCAATCCCACAACGAAGTCCATGGATATATTCTCCCATTTCCACTCTGGCACTGGTAAAGGCTGAAGCATCCCTTTCAGTAACTGCTGCTCTGCTTTAACCTGTTGACATGTCAAACACTTCACCGTAAAATCAGCAATATCTCTTTTCATTCCATCCCACCAGTAATACTCCCGCAGATCTCTGTACATCTTAGTACTTCCAGGATGAACTGAAAATGGAGAACTATGATCTTTACATAAAAATTCTCCCTTCAACTGTGAATCACAAGGCACAAACAATCTCTTCCCAAATCTCAAAACGCAATCATTATCAATGTTGAATTCAGGCAACTTACCTTTCTGAACCAGCTTTACCTTTTTCTGCAACTCAATGTATTGATTATGTTCTTGCTTGATTCTGTCTGATAGAGAATATTTCACTGATAACTGAAACAAAACAGAATAACATCCTTCACCAACAACTTCTATGCCAAAGTTCATCAAATCCTTAACCAAAGGATCACATTCCAAACGCAACATTGCTAATGAAGCATTACTTTTTCGACTCAAAGCATCATCCACTTTATTTGCTTTTCCTGGATGGTAATGAATTTTACAATCATAATCCTTGATTAATTCTAGCCATCTCCTATGTCTCATGTTCAATTCTTTCTGAGTGAATATATACTTTAAACTTTTGTGATCGGTATATATTTCACACTTTACTCCATACAAATGATGCCTCCAAATATTTAAAGTGAAAACAACAACAGCTAATTCCAAATCATGTGTAGGGTAATTTACCTCATTAGTTTTCAACTGTCGTGAAGCATAAGCAATTGCCTGATCATTCTACATTAGGACACAACCAGTTCCTTTCAATGAAGCATCACTGTAGATAACAAACTCCCCATTCCTGGAAGGTAGTGCCAAAACTGGAGCATTCACCAATCTTCTTTTCAATTCCTGAAAACAATCATCACATTATTTTGTCCAGATAAACTTAACACCCTTCCGAGTTAGCTTAGTCATTGGACTAGATAACCATGAAAAATTTCTAACAAACCTTCGGTAATAGCCTGCCAAACCAAGGAAACTACGAATCTCTGTTACATTTGTGGGTCTTGGCCATTCTTCAACAACCTTTTTTTTGCAGGATCAACGGTTATCCCATCTTTAGAAACAATGTGACCAAGGAAAGAAATTTGTTGCAACCAAAATTCACACTAGATGAATTTCCCATACAATTTCTTTTCTTTTAAGTTTTGAAAAATAACCCTTAAATGTATTTCATGCTCCTCTTTACTTTTAAAAACACCAAAATATCATCAATGAAAACCACCACAAACTTATCCAAGAACTCATGGAAAATTCTATTAATTAAGTCCATGAATACAGAAGGTGCATTGGTTAGCCCAAAAGGCATTACTACAAATTCATAATGGACATATCTTGTACAAAATGCAGTCTTCGGAACATCTGCTTCCTTTACCTTCAGCTTATGGTACCCCGATCTCAGGTCAATCTTTGAAAAAAAACTGAGCTCCCTGGAGCTGATCAAACAAATCATCGATATGAGGAAAAAGATATTTGTTCTTAACAGTGATGTTATTCAAGGCTCTATAATCAATGCAAAGTCTCATAGAACCATATTTCTTTTTAACAAATAAAATAGGGGCACCCCATGGTGATGTGTTAGGTCGAATGAAACCTTTATCTAATAAATCTTGCAATTGCTCCTTCAACTCTAAAAGTTCAATTTGAGCCATTCGATAAGGGGGTTTTGAAATTGTCTTAGCATCAGGAACTAAGTCAACAGTAAATTCAACTTCCTGATCTGGTATTATTCTAGGAAACTCATCAGGAAAAACATCAGGATACTCATTTACCACTGGCACATCATTAATCTGAACCGTTCCCTTGTTTTCAACAATATGTGCAAGGTAACATTCATTTCCATCTTTTACAAGTTGCTCGGCCTCTTGATAAGTTATCAACAGTAAGGGTTCATTCTTGTACACAAACTGAATTTATTTCCGAAAAGAAACTTCTTTATCTCTACAGTCAATCTTAGCATGGTAAATAGAGAGACAATCCATACCCAGGATAACATCAAACTCTACTAGAGGTAGAACATTAAGTTTTTCAAGTAGGTTCTTTCCACAGATAAGGATAGGAAGATTCTTATAAATTCTTTTTGCCTCAACATTTCCCCCAGGTGTTTTTACCACATGTTCAGGAGTCATTTCTTGAGATGGTATTCCCATTTTACTAGAAAAGGTTTCAGATTTGAAAGAATGTGTAGACCCCAAATCAAACAACACACTGGCATAATCTGAAAAAACAAACAAATTACCTGATACAACTTCATTTGATGGCCCGACATCTTCTGAAGTAGTTGCAAAGGATTTCACCACCCCTTTTTTCCTGTAGTCTAACTGCTTCCCATCACTCAAGATCTTTGTCGGACACTCGTTCGCATAGTGACCCATCTCATTGCACTTAAAACATTTCACTAACTGTAAATCAAATTTGGACTTACCATCACCTTGATCTTGTTCAGTGAAATCACGAGCCTTATGTCCCATCTTACCACATCGGTAGCACTTTCCAGAATTCAGAAGACATTCCCCAGCATGCCTTTTACCACATTTATCACAAACTAGAAACATAGTTTTCTTACCATCAGACTTTTTTGAACAATTCTTTCCTTTCTCCTCCCACCTCGGCCTCTTCTTCTGCTGGTTGTTATAGAACACTTGATCATCGGCAAACCACCTTCTCAGCAAATCAAACAATATTTTCATAACTTTTAAACTCACGAGAAGCTAATGGCCTTCGATATTTTAGTTTTAATCCTGAGTAAAAACGATTGATTTTACTATAAAGGTCTCGGATAAAATTTGGAGCATTCCTTTCCAATCGAGTGAACCTCTCTTCATAGGCAGCCACTGAGTCTTCCTATTGCCTCAATTCCAAGAATTGTTTTTCTATCCTAAGTCGAACAGCCTTAGGAAAATACTTCTCAAGAAACATACCATTGAATGCATCCCAATCAAGAGCATCAATCTCATCAGCATCCCTGATATTTTTAACCATCGACCACCACTGATCTGCCTCACCCTCCAAATGGTAAATAACAAGACTAACATTTTGATTGTCTGAACACCCCATGACATCGACAATCTTCTCCAGTTCTTCAATCCACCCTTCAGCTAACACAGGGTCATATGATCCTCTAAATGATGGAGGATGTTGCCTATGAAATGTTCCACCACTGACATGTTCCTCTGTGGGTGATCTGGCTGATCTCGTGCATGGATACCACCACCATTTATCGCTTGAGTGAACTGCAACATTACTGCAACAAACTGTTCAGTTCCAATTCCGACCATCTCAGGATGCTGATTCAAAAGGTTATTTCCTTTTGTATGCCTTCCTATCACTGCTTCCTTGTTTCCTCTGCGGAAAACCATTCTGAACAAACATGTCCTAGATGAAGCAACATGGTAATCTTCAAATGATGTATCATTTCAAAAAAAATATTTTTGGATAATCATTTAATAGAATTCTAACTCCTAAAGTTATCTAAACCAACCACTGATACCAACTATAAGGCTCCGGCCTTAAACCTTACTTAATCTGGAGTTATTACAAGATTACACCTTGAGGATCTTTTCAGGTTTAGAGTTTTAGATAATTAGATCATAAAACAGGCATTACATTCCACATTTAAACAAAGTGGTAACATAAAAGATAGTATTCATTTTTCCGATCAATGGAAACATATTTAAAATAAAAGATGGATTCTTTCTTGACACATCCTTGGCACTATCATCATATCATGTACCATTCCCTTGACATGTGAAAAACATTTCAAAAACTTGGGTTGAGCATAAAAATCTCAGAAAGGGATATAAAAATATGGAAAGGAAACATGGGTATATATATACATAAGAATGAAATCATACTTTACCCATAAAACATAAGCACTTTAACATACCTCATCAAATCATGAATAAATCATAGAAATCATAAGACATAAAGGTAACTTTAGGCATCCATCACATTCTTACATAGGGAGTAACCCTCTTGGTTACGTTTGGATTACCCATCATAGTATATTCCCTAAATTGCTTCATAGAAACCATAACTTTTCACTCCTTCAAGTTACCCAATGCATTGGAGAGCTATATCGGGCTCACCCGCCCTTAGTTTATCACAGAACCACCCGTCTTCATAATAATGCCCAAGAACCTCAACATAATCGTATCACATAAAACATGCATAAAGGAAACATAACATTTCCACCTTTAAATAACAAGATATCAATACAACACATTGATATAAAAACATTATGAAAACCATTTTCAATACCAAAATAAAAGAAAAGTAAAACATGGTATTTATTTTTCTTTTAAAAAAATGTATGGCTTGTAGAGGAAGCTGAAACTCAAATAATGGTCACGGTGGGGGAGAAGTCGTTGTCGCCGCACACATACGACAAAAACATTACCTTTTGTCTTTTAGTAAACACTTCGTATAAAATGATTCCTTTTGAATAAATGTAATAGTCAAAGGGGTTTATACACTGTATAAAAGAATGTTGTGTATAAAACAAAATATGCATCAACGAAAGGATATTGAGACGAAGTCCCATACCTCGGGTCCGACTTGACTCGGTCGTTCTTTAATCTACTGAATAATAAACTTGAGTTAATTTCTACTTGTTTAAGAAAATTTTTCAAGTTCATTATTCCTTTTATATCACTTATTGCCAGGTCATAAACACTATGTAATTATTTAAGTTAATAACGGTCGTTTTAACGATCATTGGTACTTGAGTCAAAAATAAACCCTTTATAATTACAAGTTGTTCATGTATCCATTATATCCATAATGGTATTCATGATGTAGATATCATATATATCATATATATCTAGTACATGCATGCATTTATAATATTACATAACATTTAGAGGTAATAAATGAAATGCACCGTTCATGGAGACGGTAAGCCGTACGTACGTATGAACGCTGCTTCCATTTCTATTTCATATTTTATGAAATAGAATCATAATGATATAAAGGTATATTATAATTCCATTTTAATATCATATATAATATCATAACTCCATCCTTTATACGTCCCACATATAGTATTAACGAATCAAATCACTTTGAGGGGGTGGTAGTCCGCACTTCTTTAAATGAAGATATCGCGTTTACCCATAATGGAAACCATAAAGGTATGCCCAAAATGAAAAATACAGGAGCTTAAAGAAAAAAATAAACATATTATATATCATATATAAATATAGTGTCATCTTAATGGCCACCTTTGAAGGTGTTAAAAGAATGTTGAACAATCATCGTTTCGGGAGGCAGAAATTCTCCATCCATGGAAACAGTATGTTCTTTAACCATTTGATGTAGGTGTGTGTAAGTGTAGCTTTAATCCTTCTTATAAAAACATCCTAGTATATGGAATATACTGGTTTTGTTACAAAATAAATGAATAAAAAGAGTTTAGGGGGTTGGAGAAGAAAAATAAAACAAAAGATCACAAGTGAAGACATTACCTTAAAATCAGGTAACTCCCTTTGGTTTGAGCTCAAAGGCTTCCTTGGGAAGACTTCTGCCCAAAGTGAGGCTTCAAGGAGTAAGAGAGGGAAGTGGAGAGACAAAATGGGCAGGGGTTGGCTGAGCCAAAAGCTTTGGGAGTGTGGGTAAGGAGGTAGAGGTGGGGGCCTTTTATAAGAGGAGAGGAGGGGTACTCTTGGAAAGTAAAGAAATGTTACTTTATTTTAAAATGATTTTCGGATTCAAAAGGCCCCACATTGATATAATTAGAGGTTAAGGTGATAAGGGTTCTAAATCCACCCATACAATAGGTTTTGGACATGTTTAGGTCATATATTTTACATTATCTTTTCATTTTATTTAAATCCTTTATTAATGAGGTAATCGCTGCATCATCATGATGTCATAAATAATTTAATTTATTTAATGCCTAAAAATTATAAAAAAAATATCATGATGTAGGAAATATTTTTATATTTCTAATTAATATTTATAGTCAAAATTATGACTTTTATAACCCCATTTAAAAATTGTTTTATTAAAACAACTCATGTTTGTGTCATTTTAATTTTAACATTAAATAAAAATATATTAATGTCATTTTCCTACCAAAAAGGCTCCATGGGGTCCTAAATTTGACCCATGGCTTTTCTTTGTCGGACATGACACATCCAATAAGGGTAGGACATGTTTCTAGGTATTTTAATTTTATTATAATATCATTTTTTCCTTAAATTGCACTAATTACCTCTAATCGCGATTAAGAACATAAAAGTTACTATTCACCAAAAAATTATTTTAATCTCATTGAACCACATTTTACTTCTTAATGAAAACCATGTATATAGGATTTTTGAAATTCAAACCACAGAAGTGGCAAAGTTTCATTTAAACGAAAAATCAGTTTCTTTAACTACCACTTAGTGGTTTCACTATTCATCAAAAATTGAAGTTTTTCAGAAAAATACCAAAACATCACCCTAAGATATATTTGATATTCTGAATTCAAAAATGATGTCTATTTTAAAAAATGCAAATCATATAAGTTACATTAATTAATTTAATAATTAATTCCCGTTGTCATGACAAATAGCGTGTTTTTATGAAACAAAAAGTATCAAGAGATTGGCACTAGTTTAAGTCCAATTTCAAAGTGAAATTGATTCCAATGACCATCTATGTATTAAATGGTAAAAATATATTCTAATTTCACTCCAAAACCAATTCAAAAGATAATCTAATCATATAAATAAATTATATTAAAAAGAGGTTTTGAATTAAAATACAACATTTTTCACTATTCATTAAAAAATGAACTTTATCGGAAAAATACCAAAATTCACACAGAGTAAATTTTGATGTCCCAATCATAAAGAATAAGTTTATTTTGACAAACATATCTTATAAAATTGTCAAAAGATAGATTTAAAAATGGTTTTCCATCAAAAGGCAGTAAAACAATCTTTTAAAAATATTAGTGTATTCCATGCTTAAGATTCGATTTATTTTCATTTTAAGCCTCTAAAACACTATCTAATTCACTAATATACATAGATAAAAATATATATTATTCATTATTTACTTTGGATGGTAAAAATAATTCCCATTTTAACTCAGCTCCATCAACAGTTATAGCACATGCTCTACACACAAAGGCTTGACAGTCTCTTTCACGAATAGGAGTTTTCAGTTTCAAAACAGAAGGAATCATTTCCACTTTTAAACATAGAATTTCAACAACACTAGAATCAATGAAGGAGTTTGATTCAACAGTATCAAACAACACTTTCACAAATGTAGAATTCAAACTAATCGTACCTCTTACTGTATATGGTCGAGTCTGATCATCAAAAATCATCTGCTCAGCTCCATACAATTGCTTCATCGCTACACTGTTCTCTTTGTTTCCTTGTTGAGATTTCCTTGGTTGAGGAGTCATAGTATTTCTAGAATCCCCAGGGCTAGCTCTATTATGATGAAGAGATTGATTCTGTTTTCCTCTTCATATCAAAGCATACGATGCTTGTGATGCCTGAGAAGTATCCCTAGCACCTGAACTAGGAGCACTGTGACAATAGAGCTGAGGATGCCCCATCTTGTTGAAATTATGAAATGCTCTAGGTTGCGCCATACACTCTCACTTTATGTGGTCAATAGAACCACATTGAAAGCAACCTGCTTTTCTCTGGGGTCGTGGAGAAATATTCACTGATCCAACCGTCTGGTTCTGATTTCCACTTGCACCATGGAAATAGGTGTCCCTTCTCCTCTTATTCCCAGCGGTTGAGTTCCCATTATTTTCTATAAGTATCATCATTCCTCATCCTATCGATCCTGAGATATCACGTTCGGAAACAGACTCCCTATTCACCATCTCTGTATAATCCGTAATACATAGCACCATAATCTTCGATCGAATCTCTATTCTTAGCCCCGATTAAAAGATGTGTTCCTTCAAAGACGCACTTGCCGCAACCTCTGGTGAAAATGGAATAAATTCCTGAACATAGCCACATACTCTGTGACAGAGAGGCTCTCCTTTTTTAGTCTAAAGAAGTTCATCGTTTTCTAGATTTTGAACATGTGAGGACATAATTTTTTGTTGAAAAATTCTTCAAAATCCTCCCATGTAAGGGCTTTGTCCAATTTCGCATTCACCACTAAATCCCACCACTGACGTGCCAGATTCTCGAGAATATACATCTCCAACTTGACTTTGATCTCTGATGGTTTGATAATGAAATCGAAGATATGATTCATCCTACATAGCCACACCTCCGCCTTCTCGGGTTCGGCATCACCCCAAAAGTTAGGTGGATTCTGCTTGAAGAACTGGATGGTATGATCCACATGTTCTGGCTTATTCCTCTGGTTTCCTATGTCCATGGCTTGAAAAGATTGGAAAATACTCTGAACCAGCTCATGGTTCACATGTGGTTTTGGTGAAAACACATTCTCCATAGCTTCTTCGGGATGGTTTCAACGACGCCTACCGGGTGCCCTTTTCTAAACCAACAACAAACTCTGTGAATCTCAGTCTCTAGAAACTGTTGTCTTAGCATTTCAAATTCTATCACATCAACTATCACAACATTATTTTCCAAAACATCCTTTTCCCCATGTTCAACTATTTTTGAAACCACTTCACATGGTTTGGAAAATTAAACCATTTTTAAAATACGATAATCATTCACTTTTTCAAAATATTTCATTTGAAAACCACTTCATACTTTTCAAAAATGATCTTTTCTCGAATTGATGTCTGCACTCCTAGAAGGGGGTCATTCCTCTATAATGCATGTCATGATTGTCTCTTTGGGTAAACCCATGAAAATGAGATTTACAAGATTCTAGAAGTGTCTTTAAACACTTATTTACCCAACACCCTAGTAACATTAAGTTCAGCATAAAGGGGTTAGCTACGTCATTTTATGCTATGCATTCCAAGTTTCAACAATCCTACTCTTTTTTATGATTCCCATCTAAGGAATAGACAAGAAAGAATTTCATCTCCAAAACTTGGAACATCGATGGCTACTTTTTAGGAAAGGACCGAACAAGCTGATACCATTTGTAATGACCCGCTATTTCTCATTGTCTTGAGAGTACACCGAATCATTACTAGTCCTTAAGCGACATCCCCAAGACGCTAAAGCTTGGCAATAAATGCCATAGGGTTTCAAATACATGTGGGGGATGATTTTCCCTTTAGGAAGATAACCAAATAACCAACCAACCAAACATTCACTATACGATGGATGAACAAAAGAAATACAACTAAACAACTTCATTTATATCAAACCACATCAAAGTACACAACAACAGAAGACCAAAACAAGAATCAAAGTACACAACGGATAAACAGATCAAGACTCTCCAAAGACACCCTCACTCTGTGCTCCACAAGCTCTAAGCTCCACAATATCCCCCAAGCATCACCACGAGCCACTAGCAATAAGATGATTTACCTTTACCTATGTCCCGGAACATAACATCTGCAAAAGCATCAAAGTACCAAAGCAGGGGTGAGTATAAAACTTAGTAGGTTTTCCCCAATGACTTCCCTACTCACACCACTAGGATAGAAGAGTTAGCAACAATTATATAAAACACTTTATATAAAACAATTTCTCAAAGTAGTTTATAACTAAATATAAACAAGTTTCCAAAACCATTCATTACCAAAACCGTCCAAGTGTAATTGAAACCAATTTTTTCAGCAAGTTATTTTTCCAGAAAAATAACTGAACAAGCTTTAGAACCATTTCACAATATTCCTTTTTGGCATACCCAACCATTTCTCGACCCATGAAACCAGCCATGCATACTACGTTATGAGAGTTACATACTCATGAGCGGTTTCTCGTCGATCTACCAAGTGGTCACAAGGTAATTATTTCCCATGTGTCATTAACCCTTTGGCACCGAGCACAAGTTCATATTTCAACCAAGACCCATGTATGAAGTTTACATGTGCAATTAAACCTTTCGCCCTGAGAACAAGGTCATATTTTAACCAATCCCCATATATGCAACATGAACGCACCCCACATTTTCCCAAAAATCATTCCAAAACAACACTTTCAATAAAAACACCTTTTTATTGAAAATCATTTCTGTCAAAATCATTTAAATTTCAAACCATTTCAATTCCAGCTGTTTCAATAAAACACCCTTTTATTGAAAAAGAAATTCCATCAATGTCATTTCAATACCAACCCATTTCAATAAAAGACCATATTTATTGAAAACCCATTTTTCATCAATCCATTTACAATACTAGAAATCAATAATTTAAAATCATCATTTTAAATTTAAGAAGCCAAATCACTTTTGACAACAATTCACCAAGATTTCACAATTTTACTAAAACAAAAAATAATCACTAAAGAAGATTTATTCCGTTATTTTCACAATCAATTCCATTAAAATGAACTAATTTGATACTAATCTAACCCATTATAATAAGAGGAGTCGATATTGAAGCCTCATACCTCAATGGTTTTGACGAAAACCACAATGATCAATGAACACTCAAGAAAGTCAGGGTTGATTCTCCAAGAATCCACCTTAGATCTCTTATCCAAGAAAGGACAAGACCAAATATCATCATATTTGGCATCCACATACTTAGATATACCCATAAAGGGTGTATATCTAAGAAACCGAAAGAAGAGGAGAAGTAGATCTATGTTGATTTAAGAAACTGAACAAGAATGAAGAAGAACGTCTACATACCACAAGAATTTGGATTCGATTCACCAAGAGAAGCCTTCGGATCACCTCCAGAATGATGGGAGAACCTTCTTTGACCTTAGGAGAAGAAAAATACTGAGTAATTGCCGCTTAGGAGTAAAAAAAAATCCACTTAGAGGAAAAATGAGTGAGATACACTTTTTAAGGATCTCATTTAAGTTCTTGCATGGTTTTCTCGCACGGTTAGACAAACTGTGAGATAATCGTGTGTTAGCTACTACCTCATCAAACTCTCCTCGCACGGTTTGGCCACATAGTTAGACAAACAGTGCAATAACCGTTCATTAGCCACTTCCTCATCCAACCCTCTACGCAAGGTTTGGCCGCATGGTTAAACAAATTGTGTGTCGCCTGTGCGACTTCCCCTTTGCCTCAAAACGTCAATCCAAGTTCTCTCGACTACCCCATTCATCACCCTTAACTTTATAAACATGAAAAGCATCAAGTAAGGGTTTCATAACAGAAACTGGGGGTACTAAAAGACCTCACATAAATATTATAAAAAAATTATAATGAATATAATTACATTTTTATTCGTACAAATGGAAAAACATGTTTCAAGGGGTTAAAACCTAGAGGATGATTTAATATATTCATTAAATAATATGAATTATCATTTATTAATTACTGAAATTTCAAATATACTACATGTCATTCCAATCATGGATTCCTCATAATAACTAAAAATATGTTTATCTAAGATTTATGTCTTTAAAAACATGCATTAAAGTGTCAAAACCTTTAAAATGATCTCTAATTTAAGTAAAATCATATGAATTTTTCATGGAATATTTTTTGACATATAAGGGTGAAAACACATCAATTCAACATGCGGTTAGATCCGAATGTCTGAAAAATATGTTTTATTAAATTTAAATGTTTTTAAAAACATGCATTAAAATAAAAAAACATAGAAAACAACATAATATTGTCATATAATATTTGGATGATCATATTTGGTTAATTTTTGACCTCCATGAATATACCTCCCATAAATATAATGTGGTTCATGGTCTGAATTATTGAAAATGTAGGTTTCTATTTAAAAAAAACTAAAAATATGCATAAAGGGTCAAAAAATAATGAGATCATTTTATCAGTAAATCAATGTTAAATGACCAAAAGTAAATATATGACATATAGGAATATACCACATGCCAATATGACATGTGGTTTTCTTGGATTTACCAAAATATTTTTTTATTAATTTAATACTAAAAAAACATGTGCCAAAAGGTAAAAATCAATAAAATATCCTTAGACTATCATGAATTCATAGGAAAAATATTTTTGATTGATTTTTGACATGTATGGATAAAGTGAATTTCAATACAATGTATGACACGGTCTAAATAATTGAAAAAATAGTTTTATTAGATTTTATAAAAATTAAAATTGAGCATTAAAAAATTAAAACCAACAAAGAACCCTTAGATTTTCGTGAACTATTTGAAAATAATGTTCAATTAATTTCTAACATATATGAATAATGGTCACATAATTATAATGTGCATTGTAGCTATAAAGACAAAAAATATATTTTTTAGATTTAAACATCCATAAAAACATCTATTGAAGTCTTATAACATAACAAACAACCTCATATTGTCATTATTTCATTTTACAATGTTTTACATTTAAATTTTCACATGTATTAATAGACCGAACATAAATCTGTCATCTGATTTGATCGAACTGAACAAAAATTCATTTTATTTATTTTAATGTCAAAAAGTGTCTTTCAGTGGGTAAAAACATATAAAATTTCATCTGATTGTCATTAAATCATATAAAAATTGCTTCTCTTTAACTTATGACATATAAGTGTAGACCATAGGTCAATCTGACTTGTGTATAATACTAAATGGACAAAAGTTCATTTTTATTAATTTAAAAATAAAAAAAATGGGATTTAAAGGGTTAGAAACTAACAAAATTCCTCATATTATTATTAAATCATTGGAAAATAACATTAGTTTAAATTTTTACCCATTAGAATAGACCCCACATCAATTTGACATGTAGTTTTCTCCAAATGAACAAAAACATATTTTTGTCGACTGAAAAGTAAAAAATGAGCATTAAAGGATTAAAACATAGAATAAAATCTAAAATTATCATCAAATCACATGGATTAAGTCCTCAATAGGTTTTGAAATATATGAATTTACCATATTCCAATCCGATATGAAGTGTGGCCGAAATGATTGAAAACCCAATTTTATTATGCATAAACTTGAATAAAAACATGCATCAAACTTTTATGGTCAAAAAAATGGCCTCGTATTATTATCTCATCACATTTTGGATTGAAAGGTATTCCATTCGTACATATGAAAAATTATTCAACAATCACATTCAAATTATTTTATAATAATATGTGATCATATGCTAGGATTTGAACCATTTTCATTGTCTTTTATTCATATGTACTTCTTATCAATTCTAATTATAATTATTTTTTTGTAGCTTATAACTCCTGTTATGATGCTCATGTTTATGACTTCTTTTTCTTCAATTGGATTAATCTTCTCTATTTTCTTTTGTATCTACCATTACTTGTTCCCTAACATTGTCTTTCACTAAATATATGACTCTAGTTTCTATCTTCTATTTGAGGTTCAACTACTAGTTCTAGCTTCTTGCCTCCTTTGGATATAAAACTACATTTTACTTCTTACATTTTTTACTTTTTTTTGTGTATATATATTTTATATTTTTATTTATTTTTCCCTTATTTTTCCTTTTATTTTTTATTTTTTATATCATTTTCATTCCACGTATTTCATTTCAACTATTTATTCTCTTACTTATACATCAATATCTATTTCTAGATTGTTACTTCTATATTATGGATTTTATATTTTTATTTTACTTATGTTTATTTTTATTTGGTTTATATTTGAGTTTATGATATGGCTTATGTTATTTATTCAGGAATTTATTTTTCAGGTTATATAATTTTTATTTCTAATTAATAGTTATCATGGATTGTTCCACTACTCATTAGTTCACCTTTAACTTATATTTATATATCTTTTTAATTATTCTTCATTTGATGATTCATGATTCAACCTTAAACATTTGTTTTTTCATTCATTTTCATATTCTTCATTTTTGTTTAACATTTTTATTCTTTCTTATGCATTTGTATTTAGGATTTTTGATTCTAGAATTTTATTTTACATATATATTTATTTTATTATTTTCATCAAAATCTATTTATATATTTGTTCTTATTTTTATATTATATATTTTTATGTCTTATTCTATATTTTTTTTTAGTTTTATTTTTTCAATTATTTTCAGGTCTTTTATATTTTTTATTTATTTTTAGTTTTGATTCTGTTTTTTCTCTTTTCTCTCTTCTAGATTATTTTTCTACTTCTCACTTGGGTTCTACCATTTTTCACAACTATTCATCTACCTAATATATTTATATTTTCCTTGGTTTTGTATATATTGTTTCATCATTTTTCTTAATATTTATTTTTTATTTTCATATAATTTTAATTGATTTTTTACTACAATACTCTTTTGATCATATCATTATTAAATTTTGATTTTGGATTATGTTTATCTTTCTATTTTCACTTTTATCGCAATATTTTAATTTTTTTGCTTATTTCTACTTATACTTATAGATTATGGTTTTCTAATTTGATCTTTGATTTTAGTTCTCCTTTTAATTCTATATTAAATAATTCGGTCACATTTGTTTGTTTCTACTTAAAATTTATATAGTAATTTTGATCATACAGTATGAATTATACATTTCTCCCACTTATAATTTATTTTATATTTATTTTTTTCATCTATTTTCAATAAATGTAAGGACTACATCCTTAATTTTTGTATATTTTTATTCCCTTTATATATTTCATCGAAAATTTACCCCACATCCACATTCAATAAACACTTCTAGATTTCACATTTTAGCTTCATCTCTAGTTAGCACATTGAATTTTGATTTATAGAATCGATAATTTGAATTTCACTTTTTATTAAACATTTTCTAGTGTTGTTTTTTTAATACCTTAAATTTGAATATCCTTATAGATTTAACTTTTTCATATTATCTTGATTCATAATTTGATATTGTTTTATTATCTATTTCATATTTCCTGTATACATCACATATTACAAACATTACTAAATTCTTCTACTCATTCTCTTACTATTTCTTTTGAATATGTATTTTCATATAGTTCATGTCATGCTTCTACATATATATATTCTTTTTAAATTTTTATTTCTTGACATTATTTATTTCTTTCACTATTTTTCTTCTAACACTTATCATTTTCTCGATCTACTACATTTTCCCTTAAATATATATATCTTTCCATTTATATTTTCATGCCTTGTGTTTTATATTGTTATTTTTTTCTATTCTTTTCTTATTTACACTAATTTCCTTATATAAAAATGATCACCCAAAGAGACGAGTTATTTTTTGGGATTTTCTTATTTAAATTATACTTAATAATTTATTTTCATAATTGAAATTACAATGAATAACTGATATAGAATGAAAAATGAAAATATCAAGAAAATTATATATCATATTAGAAAATAATCAATGTCATATTTCATAAAGAAATGTGTTTTTTATGGGAATTAATTTGAGAATTTTTTTGAACCCTTAGGAGATTCATACATGAGGATGTGGTTTCCAAATCACTATAGAAAGAAAAAACAATCATTTGAGAATGATTATTAACCCTCTTAATTTATATTTTTCTCATGATTTTTAATATTTTATTTGAGATCATACTATAATGTATAATTAATTTTAAATAAATTTTCATTAAAACAATCTTAATTAAAATTAAATTTAATAATTTTGAAATATGATGGATTATTAAAGATTTATGCTACCCCCTCTTAGTTATGTTAACTTGATTGATTATTGATTAGAGTGATTATGGTACGACAACTGCCACCACAATTTGAGGTCAGTTTTAACTCATTTTTCAAAATTATATCATCTAATTCCATGTTTTGATGAATCAAAATACACATTATATTTTAGTTTGATTTACATGATGGAGGTTTTTAATTTAACATGATAAAATACATTATGATGGTTTTTGGGGGTATATGATGTGTTCCCTAAGAACATGGGTTCTAGGGTTGGGGGAAACATAAATTTTCCGATAATGGAGAGCATTGGTGGGCCTACTGAACCTGATATGACCCATGAAGATGAATCCATTTTTGATTATTGAAATTTGTTGGGCACCCACTAGAATTATCTCCACTATTAGTTCAGAGGAATCCTGGGGGGATTGATGAAATCCCTTGATCCTCTACATGAAATTTAATATTAATTATGTCTTGAAAACTATCTTTTAACTTAGACTTCTTTATTCATTCACACCCTTGTTTATTTTTAAGAGTTATTTAGATTTATATTTCATAGTTCATAGAATGGATAGGAAAATTACTCCCAGAATATGTCACTTCAATTTACAATCATTAGATTCTTTATAAATAAAGAATAATTATAATATAAAAAATTCCACTGATGAAGTTGTTTGAAACATTATAAAGTAATTACGTACAATTGTTGTAGATACAGCACACACTCACTGATTTTTAGATGGGTTTTCTCAAAATATAATTCTTTATATTAACAATAATTTAGTTTTGTCAAATTTAAATGTGAATCATGTAATATTCTAATTTTATTAATCATACATTGTAATAAAAGCTTTGCAAAGGATGGTCAAAGACCCAGAAAATGAGATCGGATGGGCATGAATACTTAAGATAATGATATTAAAATCATTTTTTATAAATAAAAACTATACAAAGGTCAATCTCACACCCAAATTTCTAATTATGATTGAATGTTTTATATGACCTTCTTATTATTATTAGAGGGGGGTTAAAACCAAGAAAATGAGTTCTAATTTCCTTGAAAATTTATGACTGGTATTAATACAATGCATGTCAATCTGATGTGTGGTTTGGTCATAATGACCAAACACACAGTGTTATAAGATTTAAAATTATTTAAAGGAATAAGTTTGAGGTTCATAACCTAAAAAATGACACAAAATTTTCATTATAACAATATAAAATTTCATTAATTTATTTTTGGAGATGTAAGAACATATAAAGGGTCAATATGACTTTTGGTTTGTTCAAAATGACCAAAATATATTTTTATTGATTTATGAGTCAAAAAACTTGCATTAAAGGGTTAAAAACTATAAGAAAACCTAGGATTGTAGTTAAATCATATAAAAATGATGGTTTTTTAATTTTTGAAATGTTTTAATATTCCCCACATAATTATGGAGGATACTTTTCCTGAAATGAAAAAAACATGTTTTTCATTGTTTTAAAAGATAAAAAATACATTAATGTATTAATACATATGAAAATACAAAAATTTGTTTTGAAAACACATATAATTTGTTGATGGTTATTTTTTCACATGTATAACTAGACCTCATTTTAAATCCATCATGTAGTGTCTTTGGAATGAGAAAACCAATTTTATAATACTTAAATGACTTTTAAAACATGTACTAATAAGTAAATAGCTAATAAAATGCCATAGATTTTGACCTCATGGTACATTAGATTGACGTGTCATCAATTTATATATGTCAAAAATTATTCAGCAATCACCTTCCAATTATTTCATGATAATTATAGATCTTTTTATAGGTTTTTAACCATTGTAATTTTCTTTTATTTCTTATTACTGCTTATTCCATAGCCTAATACACTCATGCCTATATCTTATAACTCTTATTTTCAATTAAAATTATATATTTTCATTTGTAACTACCATTAATTCTTCTCTAATATCAGCATTATTTTGTTTATGACCATAGTGTGTAACTTCTACTTCTACTTCAGGTTAAACTACTACATATGGTTTCTTGTATATTTCATATTCAACTAATACATTTGGATTCTTACATTTTCTTCTTTTTCATTTCTATTTTTATTTATATATTCATTTTTTCCCTCTTTATTTTATTTAGGATTTTATTTCTAATTTTTTTTTGTTATTCCACAAATTTTTATAATTATTTCTTCTCTTACTTTTACATATTCATTTATTTCATGATTCTAACATATAGATTCTAGATCATTAAAACTCATTTTCCTTCTTATAATTTCCCTTATGTCTCGAATCAATTTTTTTATTAATTTTTTTTCTAACTATTATTTCTCTAATTAATTCTATTTATATTTATTAATCATTCTTCTCTTAGATTGTGCATCTTCTTGTTGGTTTATCATTTACTTCTTCTTGTACTTCTGTTTAATGTTTTCTTAGTTAATGCTTCCATATTCCACCTTTTTATTTTTCATTTTCATTAATTTTATATTCTGTTATTTTTGACTTATTACATCATTTGATTCTTGAGTTTTTTTTTATCCTTTTTACTTCTTGTTTTATTTTGTTTCTTCAATTATTTTATAATTTTATTTTTTTATTTTTATATTGGTTTTTTTGTGTCTTATTATAATTGTTCTTCTATTTTTTTTCTTTTACATTCATGATTTTAAGATTTTTAATTTACTCTTACATATGAATCTATTTATATGATCTATATTTTCTCTTCTAGATTAACTTCTGACTATCCTTTTTCCTATAGCATTATTCTATATAATGAGATTAAATTTTCTTTATTTTTGTACTTTTATTTTATCCCTTTTCCATAAGTATTTTATTTTTATTTTTATATCCAACCAGTACATTATTCAAATTATTTCCAATCCAATTGTGAGAATCTCTTTCAATGTTTTTGATTTTATATTCTGATTCACCTTCTATTTGTACTTTTGGAACTACATTCATTGTTGGAAATGTTCTATTCTTTCTAATTCGGCATCTGGAATATGGTTTTTTATTTGAAAAACGATTCTAGTTCTCCAATACCTTTGAAATCAATTTTTTTTCAAATTTTTCCTTATTTTTCACTTAAATTTCATCTCCTAACTTAGATCATGTATTATGAATTATGTATTTATGAAAAAAATTATTTTTCTTTTATATTCTACCTTCTAATTTTCTTCTAACATTTATTTTTTTTAATTTTATTTTTAATATTTTTATCATATTTTAATACATATTTCGTATTTGTAAATTTAATTTTATGATTTATCTTATACATTAACTTTCTCACCCACTTTCACATTTAATAATAACTTTTCGATTTCAAATTAAATATTTATCACTAGTTGGTGGTATGATTTATGATTTAGGATATCTATATTTTGAGTTTCACTTTTACTTCAACATTTTCAAGTGTTATTAAATTTTATTTTAGATTTATGAATATGATTGTGGAATTAATTTTATCTTATGTACCTACTTCGTATTCACCTTCAACTTCAACTTCTTATTTGTATCTTTTTATACATTTTTTCTCTTTCTCCTCCTCTATATATGGAAAATTAATTTTTATTGAGTTCATATTATGTAAATACATATGTATAAATGTTTTTAGTATTTGGTTTCATCCCTTATTTATTTATTCCTATTTTTTAATTTTAACTCATATAATTTTCTATATGTACTAAATTTGTTACATAATCCGTCTTAATTTACATTTTCATTTTCATAAATTGTGTTTTATTTTCCTTCAATATTTATTTTTTCTTTTTCCCTCTTAGTTTTCTTTTTTCTAGCAATAATGTTCTAAAATATAAATTATCACCCATAGAAAAAAAATACATTTAGTTTGTTGTGGTTTTATATTAAAATCACGCTTAAATAAATTAATAAAATTAATTAATTTTAATTATTAACATTATAATGAACACTAGGTTTTGATGGAAAAATTAAATCATCTTGGAAATGATATATCATATTTGAAAATAATTAGTTTATTATTTCTTATATCAATGTGTTTTGTTATGGAATTAAATTTATAATTTTTTTGTTTTATGGACATTTGATACCTTTTCATGGGGAGGTGAGTCTCATAGAACTATAGTGAGAAAGGATGAATCTTATCAGGTGTGATTTATAAACTTATTAATTTTATTTTTTCGCATGTATTTTAAAATTTTATTTGAGAACATAATATATAGTTTTTTTTGTTTTTAATTTCGTTTTAAATTAATTAATTTTAATTAATATTAGATTTTATAATATTTAAATAGAATGGGTTGTTGGAGCTCTACAAAACTCATTCTCAGTTGTGATGATGTGACAGATTATTGGTTGTGTTGATGATATCAGGATAACCACCACTACCATTGGAGGGAGATTTCAGTTCATTTTTGAAAATTATATCTTTAGGATGGTTGATTTAAAAAACGTATAACAAATTATTTTTTGTTACATTAACTTAAAGTGTGTCTCTAAGTTGACATTCTAATAGAATGTAGTAAGTTTTTCAGGGGTTGAAGATGTGTTCAAAATTGAACTCCATTTTAAGTGCTAGGGGAATTGAAATTCTACCTATTATGGGGAGTGATAATAGGCCTGATAATCCTAATAGGACCATCATAGATGAATTCACTTTTAGTGATCTATACTGGCTGATCCAGCTGGTGGAGTTGTTATAAATTCAAGTAAAGAATAATCATTCATTAAAACTTTGAAATTCTAGAGCTCATTCTGGAAGTTGAAGTTATTACACACAGTTCTTGTGGATTCATCAGAAATTCTCTGATTTGAAAATGGGTTTCACTCAAAAAGTAATTCTTACTGGTGAAACCAGTTCCAATTTTTCTTCTATAAATGTTAATGTTCCCCTTTTCTAATGTTATTCTGCTAATGATAAAAAACTCCTAGAAAAAGGGTGTCAAAATAAAGAAAAAAATCTTCTATTTTTACAATAACATAGAAAAAATTTATTCAAGCCATTTTTTATTTGTATAGACTAAATACATGTCAATATAACACCTAAATTTATCACTATGATCAAAATTCGAATTTTTTCCTTCGCATTCCTATTAAAGGGGGTTAAATACAAAAACAAATTAATTGAAATAAAAATTGATGACATTTATTATTATAGAGCATATAAATATAACATGTTATGTGGTCATAATGACCAAAAATATAGTTGTATTATATTTAAAAGTCATATGAATGTGAACATCGGAGGGCCATACCATAGAAAATGACCGCGGGATGTCATTAAATCAAAGTAAAATGACCATAATTTAATTTTTCACATGTTGGAAGGGACCGTATTTCAATACCACTTTTGGTTTATTTGAAGTGACCAAAAGTGTGTTATTATTGATTTAAAATAGAAAACATGAATCAAAAGGTGAAAACAAGGAAAGAGAACTTGTATTGAAATCAAATAATAAGAGAATTACTATTATTAAATTTTTGACATGTCAGTATAGACCACACGTCAATTCAACAAGTAGTTTTCCTAGAATGAACAAAAGAGTTAATATATTGAAAAAATCATAAATTGTATTAAAATCATAGGAAATCAATTTTTGATTAATGTTTTTCATATATAAATAGACCACATGTAAATATAGAATGTAGCATGGTAAAAATAAAAATAAAAAACTAAAATCCATTAAAAACATGAGTTAAAAAGTGAAGACCTAAAAATGACATCATATTATAAGATAATCACACATTAGATTAATGGACCATATATTCCTTCATATCAAAAATAATTCAACTGTCATTTTCTAATGATTAAAAAAAATTATGATATCATTTTCTTACTTTTTACCCTTTTTCATTTTCTATTATATCTAGTTACTGATTACGAATAGTAATTTTAATTATTTTCAATTGGATTTTTACCTCTGCTAATATGCTTAGATTTATGGATTATGTTTCTTCTTTTGGCAACAATATCTATATTTTCTTATGTATCTATCATTACATATTACCCAACTTTGAATTTTAATTATTTTATTACTCTAGTTTCAAGCTTCTAATTATATATTATATTTAACTAACACTTCTTTTTTCTTTCTTTCATCATATTATTCTACTACATTTGGATTCTTACATTTTATTATTTTAGATTTTATATGCTTTTATATTATTTTAATTTATATTTATTTTTCAATTATATAAATTTTTATTTCTAAATATTCTTATGATTTTTATTCCACTAATTTTTTTCACCTATTTATTCATCTAATTATGTATCTATATCCATTTCTTGATTTTGACTTTGAGCATCTGCATTTTTTATTTTGATTTTACTTCATTTTATTTTTCTTATATTTATACTATAGTTTATCTTAATTCAAATATTTTTTTCTTCTAATAATTATTTCTCCTATTACATCTTTTTATATTTATTATAAATTCCTCTCCTAGCTTGCACCTCTGACCATTGGTTCAGAATTCACTTATAGTTAAGATTCTATTTATTGTTTTTTATTCGATTTTTCTACCATACACCATTGATTTTTTATATTTCATTAATTTTATCTTATGATATGTATTCATAGTATTTATTATTCTTATGGTACATGAATTTTTATTTTGACTTATGACCATTTTTTATTTATTGTTTTGATTTATATTTTCTAAAAAAAATTATAATTACAATTTGAATTTTATATTGGATTTTTTTTATTGATTTTTTATTTTAGTCTTTGTTTTACTACAATTATTTAGTCTTATAGATTTTTTCTTTAATTCATATCTCTCATTTAACTTTTATCTACCATATTTTCTCTTCAAGATTAAATTCTATCTCTAGTTATTCCTTTTTTCCACTTTCATTATTCTACCTAATATTTTCAATGTTTTCATATTCTTTTACATCAATTTTCATTATTTTTGACCATTCGTTTCAATTATAGTTATATCTAGCTAATATAATTTTATTCTAATTCTAACTTATTTTGAGATTCTCCTTTCGAATTTTGGATTTGTTATTCTACTTCACCTTCTATTTCCACTTTCGGCACTACATTGATTTTTTTTTGAATTATTCCTTCTCTATTTTATTCTAGATTATGGAATTTTTATTTGAGAATTGATTCTAGTTATAATATTATGTTTACATCAAATCCTTCTGCTACATTTTTTATTTATAATTCAATGTTTTATTCTACTTTTGATCATGTGTTATTACTAATTTATTTATGATTAGTCATTATTTTTCTTTTATTTATACCATATGATATTTTTTTATATTTTTTATTCTATTTTAAATCAATATATATCTTATAACGTCTCCTTATTCATTATAGATTTTCGATTGCACATTTTCTTTTTCTTCCACTATTTCCCCCACTTTCACATTCCATTTTCATTTTTAGATTTCACATTTTAGCTTCATCTCTGGTTGTTGGATTTAATTTTTATTTATTATATCTAGGTTTTTATTTTAACTTGTAATTCAAAATTTTCTAGGTTTATTGGTTTTTCATTACCTATACTTTTGAATACTCTTGTGGCTTTTATTTTTTTCTTATCTTCTGGCTTCCTCATTTCCTAATGTTCTTCTATATTTTTCATCTTCCCCTTCCACTTACACCTCTTATTTCAAACCTTTCTTACTAATTTTGTTCTTTCTTCTACTGTACATTTAGTGGATAAATTTCATCTAGATTATTTTATGTTTCCTCATACGTATATGTTTTCAATTTTACATATTTCTATGATATATATTTTTATGAAGTGTTTGAGTATACATAAAATTCCCCCTCCTCTTCATCTATTAAACATTACTTATTTCATCTAATAATTTTCTTACTCTATATTCGGAAATTTCATTTGCATCTAGTTCACATTATGCTTCTTCATATGTATATTGTTTTTCAAATTTTTCCATATGTTCTGTATTTTTATACTTTTTACCTTCTAACCCATATCATTTTCATCATCTACTATATTGTAACATCCTGGGAAACACTATGTTCTTAAATGAACTACTAAATACTATGTGACCTTTATAAACTAACCATTAAACATAATTTTTCGGCTTCTATGTTTTGAATTTCAAAAAATAGACATAAACGGTTGTGATCAGTAAGGTTGTTGGAGCCTAATAGAACTAACTTATTTTTTGGTGAATAGTAACCTGTCCTTATGAATAGTAACATACCCTTATAAATAGTAACATGAACCTTAAGAATAGTAATGTGCCCTTATGAATAGTAATATGACCCTTCTGAATAGTAATATACCCTTATAAATAGTAACTTGAACCTTATGAATTGTAATGTACCCTTATTAATAGAAAATTCACCAATGAAATTATAAATAAAATTTATCCATCTTATAAGTGTCAAAATGGTATAATTATTTAATAATATAAGTAAATAAATATTTTAAAAATTATTGATTAATTGTTGGTATTTTTATGTCATATATATTTAATAAAAATTTTAGGATTAATTTAATAATTTAAATGAAATTTTATTTCCATAAAATGTATTCTTAAATAAATATTTTTATTAATTATGATTATAAGATAAATTTTAAGATACCTTAAGTAATTTCTCAAAGTGTTAGAAAATCACATTTAATGTTAATGTTGTATTTTTTAAGTAAATTATGATTTTATTTAAAAATTAAATTAATAATTTTTAGAAAGTTATTTTAAAAAAAATGAGTTCTATAATTTTTTAATTCTACACGTTGAAAAATGGTTAGGGTGGATTTTTGATATTTTTTTGAAATTCTTGAATTTTTGATGAATAGTAAAATACGATAAATGAAAAATATTTCTTTTACTGCATCATAGGTGATGTAAGGCTGATGTAAGTCCACTTGGTTTGAACTCACATACAATTAGTACTATTTGGTGTAACATGAATCAATAATATTCATAGTCTTGAGCAAAATTATTAAAATAGTGATTAAAATAATGTAAAATCCCTCCTCTCCACTCTAAATACCACCATCATTCCCCTCTTCTTATCACACCTCTCAAGCCTTAAGTATTGTCTATGTTTTTCCAAATACCCTCCCCAAGGATATTCCTCACTTCCAAGACCTCATGGAATCACCAAAATTCCAAAACCAAAGGCCATAAGGAGGATCTCAAGGAGAATAGATCAAGAGGTAAGAATCCTCTTTTTCAAAAGTTTTCTTTTCAATTCCTTTATTTTATTATACTATCTTCCTCTACCCTTATCCATGAGGTATGAAATCTCTAGAATCATATATATTATGTATTTTATAATGTTTATGTAAAAAACATATCATATTTCTTCCTCTCCTCTACCGCTTATTCTAAAAAAAAACACCATCTGTGATGTGCCGATTTACCAAAATTGTGGATGATGTGTTTTCAATTTCCATTACATTCTTAAAATATGATCATAAAAACAATTTAATGGTTGCAATATAATTTAAAGTGTATTATGTAACCTATTTTATGTTCTAAAATTAACTTCTATACATAAAATTAAATTTTATAATGAAACAAGTTCATGATTATCGAGGAACCGCACAAAATGATCTAAACAAATATCATTAATGTTTTATCTAAAGAGTCTACATAATATATGATAAAAAAATGATTTTTGGTATCATTATATATTATGGAAAGATTTTAATACTATTTCATTACACTTCTATAATTTTATTTCCATATTACAAGAAAATCAAATGCAAATCGGCCATGAAAATCGTGTAAAGAACGCTCCCAAAACAATGGAAGGAAAAAATAATAACAATTAAAAGGTAAAATGATGTTATAAAATGATCATATACGGTATTATAAACATGAATATGATTCAATATGATATTAATATCAATATTTTAAACATTACACATGAGGTTTAAACATGTTTTAAGTATGAAAAACTCAAGGTAAGGGAATTCTTAACCCAATTTCCATTCTTTGGGTGAACCTTCTACTTCATTATTTATGTGGTACTAAAAAATTTTATGTTAGGAATATTTTTTTTATTGTTTTTAATTATGTGTATTTTTATTTTATATACATATTACATCCACTCTATTAAGACTCACTTCAATTATATGATATTTGGAAGGGGATTTTCTTTTAAAATCCTTTTTAAAAATTCTATTTTACAAAATTCCAAATCAATGTTTTTATGTAATTATTCATGTTTTATGATTATGTTATAGTTCTTGGGAATTTTTTATTATTAATTTTGGGACGTATATTTCCCTCCAATTCATTTGGTATGATTATGTGGGAGTTCGGTCATACGGTTACTCTGTGTGTAATTGTGATGGTCACACCATAAGGTAGTTGTGAGGGTTACACTATAAGGTAGTTGTGAGGATTAAGTCGTGATGTAGCCACAAGGGTTAAAAATTATATGGTTGAAACTATGGTTGAAATTTCAATTAATTAATTCCCCAAATTACCTACATTTTTATTTATGTTATCTATGTTCTCACAAAGTATGAATATAATACTTTATGGATAAGAAGTATGTCTTGTGAAAAAAATTTCATAAGTTTAAAATTATTTGTGGATTGGAGATTATTTTCCTTATTTTTGTATCTATTAATGAGCTAATTTTCTCATCCTAATATTTTAAAAAAAATCATAGGAATAGATAGATGTTTAAAAGACAGTTAAGATGCTCATGTAGATAAATCCAATTATTTATATTAGTCGTTAATTTTTGTGAACTCTAATTCAATATATGTCAGGTATTGTATAATTCTCCAGAACCTAGACCAGAAAAGGTCCTCATTTGTATAATGTATTGTGTATTTTTATATTATCAATTATACAATAAAACACAAAAAGTTTTAGTACTGAATCCAGAATTACGGGTTTAGGGCTATACATGTATTTTTTACTAACACTATCGCTATGTGTACTTATGTTTTAGTGTCTTTTTTTTATTGATTATATTTTTTCCATTTATTTTTTAATTCCAAATTTAATTCTTTTGACAAATAGTGTACCAATTTATAAATTACAACCCCTATAAGATTATTTTTTCGGATATTTTGTATTTTTTATTTAAATCATGTTTAATTTTATTAATTTTTTTTAATTATTTATATAATAATTAATTAGGTATTTTTAAATAAAATTGTAAATATATTTCAGATGAGATATCATATTTAAAAAATAAATATCGTAGTATTCCTTAATTAAATTTATTTTTTATGGAAATAAATTTACCAATTTTTACTTTCAGACACTTAGGAGACCCATATATGGATTAGTGGTTTCCAGAGCATTATAGTAAGAAAATGAGAATCATCAGAGATATGATTACCGAAAATATTTGTTTCTATTTTCCTTATTTTTTTATTATTTTATTTGAGTTCATATTATAAAGTTTAATTTTGTTTTTAATTTAGCATTAAAATAATTCATAGTAAATAAAATTAAATTTAATAGTGTTGAAGGAGAATGGACTATCAAATATTTACACTACCCAATCTCAGCTATGATGACATGAAAGATTATAGGTTACATTTATGATAGTATTACAATCACCACTACCATTGGAGAGTGAATTGTATTCATTATCAAAAATGATATCTCTTATTCCTTAGTTTGATAAATCAAAAATCACTTTATGTTATAGGTAATTTATATTGATGTTTGTTTTTAAGTAATCCTATAAATATCATAGAGACCTGTTGATGGGGGTTTTAGATGATTTCCTAATGAACTCAGGTTTTTGTTTAGTGGGACATGATTTAGCTGATTATGGGGAGGTCTGGTGGGCCTTCTAATCCTAATATAACCCATGAAAATGAATCCAATTCCTATTATTTGTACTAGATTGGCCACCTGGTTTCTTTTTTACAACTACTGAGTCAGAATTATCTTCATAAGAGGGTTTAAATATGTTGATCCTCACTATACAATTTAAAACTAAGTATATATATATTTCTATTATATGACATAGAATTTTTTATTCATTTTTATGTGATTTTAATCCTAGTAGTTGTACTGATGTAGATTATATAGTTTATATAATGTATTGTAAATTTACGTCTAGAACTTTTTACTTCTTTGCAGAAACATTAGTTTCATGGTCCTTCTAGAAGAATCATTCTATTAAACAATCCAATGTAGAAGCTAATTATAGTGTTTGGAAGTTATTAACACTAATTGTTGTTGATGCAGTTCAAAGTAAGTAATTTTGAAATGAGTTTCACTAAATATATGATTAATTTTTATAAAACCAATGACATTTCATAAACATTAAATGTGAATTTTATTATTTTATAACAATATTTTTCTTATATTGAAAAAGTAATAGAAAATTGGTGTCAAAAACCAATAAAACTAGGCAAGGTTTCCATGAAAAAATTGGAATAGTATATTCTTGTCATTTATAGTTATTACAATCCAAACAATGGTCAATGTTACATCATAATTTCTTAGTATAATATTTTTTTTGTTTTTCCTTAATATTACAATTATAGTGGGTCAAAACCGATCAAATGAGTTTATATTTCCATAAATCTTTGTGGTATGTACAAAAATATCATATGGAAATTTGACATGTACCATTGTCATAATAACCAAACATATAATTTTATGGGATTTAAAAGTCTCTAAAAACATTTTTCTAGTGTTTATAACTGTGAAAATATCATTATATTTTCATTAAATCAAAGGAAAACAAATTTCATTAAATTTTTGACATATAGAAACAGAATAAACATTGATTGATCTTTTGGTTTTTTTGAAATGACCAAAGGTGATTTATTATTAATTAAAATTTCAAGAAAACATGTTTGAAAAGTTAAAAATTATAAAAAGTCCTTGTATTGAAATTAAATAATAGGCAAATGACTTCTATTTAATTTATTAAATATTGAAAATTATCACACATCAATAATGATATGTGGTTTTCCATAAATAAACAGTTCTTTTTTATTAATTATAACAAAAAATATGCATCATAGTGTTAATACATAGAAACCCAAAATGGATTATCGTAAAATTTCATGACTTTGGTTGTTGATTATTTTTTTACATGGTTGAATATACCTCAGCTCAATCAAAAATTCAGTGTGGTTATAATGAAAAGAAAATGTTTTATTGTCCTTAAATTTCATTAAAAACAAGAATAAAAAAAGTCAAAATCTAAACCAAGATATGAGATTTTGAACTCAACACACATCATATTGATGGGTTTTCTGTTCTTACATGTTAAAAAAAATTCAACAATCATTTTTCAATGATATACTGATAATCTAAGATCATTTTTATATTTTGATCTATTTTTATTTTCTTCTATTTATAGGGATGTCTTAAGACTTATACTTTTAGGTGTTTTAAATTTTCTTATTCCTTATACTAATACGATAATGATTAGGGATTATTTTTCTACTTTTAATTCAAGTTTTATTTTTTTGGTATCCTCTACCATTACTTGTTCGACAACATTAAAATTCAATTATTTTATGACTTTGGATTATACCTTTTAATTCTCAATTATATTCAAATAATACTTCTAGATTATTTCTTGTTTTATGTTCAACTACAACTTTTTTATTCGTATATTTACGTCTTTTTTATTTTGTTTTTATTTTAATTTTCTCATTTTTACTTTAGTTAATTTTTTATTTACGATTATTCTTACTTTTTCCACATATTTTGTATCAACTATTTTGTAATATCTCTCCCCTCTCCCATTTAATTGAGAAGTGGGGAGGTTGTTATTAGGCCTTATGTGACATCCCCAAAACACCAAAGGCTGGAAATAAATTCCAAGGGCCTCAAGAACAGAAGGGTGAAAATTCTCCATTTAATGATAAAGCATCTAAAGTACATAAAAAATTACCATAAAAACCTATATATGATGAATGAGCACAAAATACAACTCAAGACATATAAAACCCAATAAATCATATCATATTACAAGAAGAAACCAAGATAACTACTTTATGAGAACTAAAACACCACAAAACTTAAAACTCCAAATATGCATTAATCATCAACAACTAACCTGCTCCATGCTCCAACTCCACCTAACATTCCCATGGTATCAAGAAGAATCTCTAAATAACTTAGATACCTTCTATTTTCATGTGTCTTGATTGATGACAATTCAAAATGTAAAACAATTCCCATGCATGGGGTGAGTATAAACTCTGTAGGATTTCCCCAATGACTTCCCAACTCATGCCACTAGGAAAAAAATTATTATCATAAGTTATATAAACAGATTGGAAAAAGTTAAATAATTAATATCAAAACCTCAATATGTTCCAAGGAAAACAGTTATCAAAGAATAAAACCTTTCTTAATATTTGGCATACCCATAACCATTTCTTCAGACACACATCATGCATGCCCCATTGACAGTTTTATACTCATGATCAGTCTCTCATTGATCTTACAATTCATCATAAGGTAACTAATACCTAGTGCCCCAATGGAACAAAGCCCTTCTATATGGTCACATATAATGAAAATAAACTCATTCTAATAACTTATTCCAAATAAAATGGTATTAAATATAATATAAAACATTTATTTCCTTAAATAATTTCAAAAAGTAAATTACATGCATTAAAACAAAATCATAATTTTAAAATCATCAATTTAAAATTTACATCAATATGGGTTTTCCAAAAATCCATACAATTTCCATGATTTCCCAAAAAAATGATTCTCTCTATAAAAACATACCATGATTTCCACAAAAATTTCAAAAAAATTAATAAATTTAAAACAAATACTTCAAGTTCTAATCAAGTGATATAGAGAGAGAAGCATCATACCTAAAAATGGTTGGAAAAAACTAATAGTAACACAATAATCCTTGAATATTCAATCATAAACGATATTCCCATCACAAAATCCAGTAGGATTACATTATAATTGATATCTCACATTATAGATCTATCCCCAACAGGATAGATCTATGGTTACAAGAGTGGAAATAACCTTTGATTGAAGAAGAGTAATGAAGATTAAGTACTTATAAATGAATCATGGATACCAACATACATTTATTTTCCTTAGGATTGATTCGAGATAAAAGGGAATCATCTCTTCAGATTTGGGAGGAAAATGAATTAGATTAAGGAGAGGATTAAGGATAAAAGATGGTTCAAAATGCATAATTCGGGTTGGATCCACTTTTTAAGGAGGGCCCATTGTACACTACATGATTTGGCCATATGGTTTAGAGAACCGTGTTCCAATAATGGTGTGGTAATATCCTAATGCCCCCACTTGCATGGTTAGAAAAACCATGCGCCAACCATGTTATTCTCCTAGGTCTCATTTTATCAATTTCTCCTCGGTATCTATATGGTTTGGATAAATCGTTCATGTGACGACCCCGAATAAAGATTCCATGTGAAGTTGTCTTACTTTATTAAATTGGACTAAGTAGAAGGAATCAAATCTCTAAGGAATAAACAGTTTGGTATTCTTGGTAAACTAGATACATACATGATACCAATATTAAATTTAATTACAAAAATTAAAACATAATTTTTTTTCAAGAATAGCATTATTCCCTCTAGAATATCCTTATGTATCTAACATAGTAAAATTTATGGATTCTTGATAAAGTTAACAAAATAAGGGTGATATCAAATGAACAGAAAGTGTTAATTATGTAGAATCTATAATGAATCAATAAATATACTCAACATGGAAAGGTGGATAACTTAACATAGATGCCATTTTAATTACATTACTATCATGGTGATATAAGGAAGAATAAATATTGAAATCTCAAAAATTAAAAACAAATTAAAATTAATAAATAAAATTAGAATTAAATTCATCCATAGGTAATATCATATAAAAATATAATGGATAAAAATAATAACAAAATTTTAAATTAAAGAAATGATAAATTATTAGACATCATGTTTAGTAGGAACATGATAACTTCACATTCAAGTTATATACTCAAGATGGTTTCGAAAATATAGGTATAAAATATTCCATTTTATCTAAATAATTTTTTTTAAACATTTCATATGAACTTTACTATCATGATATTTCCTCCAAACATTTCATAACTCTTTGTATAAACCTAATGGGGATTTGGGCAACTCATTCATCTCATGAGACTACATATGTATCGAGGGTATTTCCTTAAATGGTACCCAATCAATGTTTTTCATTTAAAAAGTATTCCTCACATATATAATAATTTATTTAATTAAAAATCAATATACATCATCATCAAATATCTGTTTTGAAAAAATAATACAAACATATCAATATTTCCCCAGTTAATCAAATAACATTCAAGGTAAACAACGTATTTAAAAATTGTATACGGTTTTGTAAATAGTCATATCTATTATAAAAGAATATATATATTTATGATAAATTTAATTTGTAATGAAAATTGATTACAATAACATTATTTTTTTAAGATAAAGGTAACAATCATAATAGAAAGTTTGATAGTTCAATAACATTTACCTCTTAGTAATTTTCAATTTAGACCCCCTTAGATGAAATAATTCTAATTGAATCCTAAAATAACATGAAAAATGAATGAATAATGATATTACCTATAAAAATGATAGTATATACACCATATAAAATTGAATTTTTGTATAATAACAAATAAGACTTAATTGGATGTCAATTGAGATGAAATCCTATACCTCATGATTCCTTTTTGTTAAGAATGCCTTAAACTCATGTATTGTTATTTTAAAAATGTTATTAAATTATAACATTAACATATTAATATTTATAATATCATATATGATCCTTTTACAACATCTTTACACCCTTCTATCAATAATCTTTCATTATTTTCATAGTTTTCGGTGTTAATTTGCTTGTTTTCTCTTGTGTGTTTTTTCATGAAAGATTTGGTTCGTCACATATTAGATATTTCTATCATATATATAATAATAATCATGAAATAGTTATCATATTATACTTATATATATCATCTACTTAGTTTGTTGATGAATGAGAGTCACATCGCTTCGTGAAGGTGGTATTACACACGTACACAAACGATGTTATCATCTTTACGTGAGTGAAAAAAAGAAAGAAAATTATATTTAAATTATATATATATATTGACAAATATTTCATGAATAAAAAAATTAATTTCATGTATACCATATATAATCATTAACTTTATCTTTATCACCTTACATGTGAAGCGTTGGTGATAGATGAATGACATCGCTTTGCTTGGCAGTAGTCCACCGTACACAAAAGCGACATTATCATATATACTACGAAGTGGAAGGTAAAAATAAATATATGAGATAGTTACTCCAAAAGAATAAATATGTTATAAATAACATATATATAATTTATATCCATCATCATACCCAAAAATGAGAGGATGAAATACGAAAACGAATGACATCGGTTCGTGTAGAGGTAGTCTGTCATACACACGAATGATGACTCTATAACCCATTTGATGGAAATATGTGTGTTTTTTGGTTTTAACCTTACTATAACAATATATTAGTATATTTGATATAATAATGTTATTATATATTCAAGTATTAATTCAAAAAAATTTAATAGAGAAAGAATAAAAATAATGTCCCTCATTTAAGAACATTAACTATTATTTTGGTGTCCTCCTTTGGTTTATAGTAAAGCTTAAAAGAATGGATTTATTCCCAAACTAAGGATTCTTGGATGAGTTAAGGTAATTTGGAAATTATCTAGGGTTTTCCCATCCAAAAATGTGTGAAATTTTGAATAGGTTAGGGGAGTGATTACCCTTTTCTCATTCATGACGAGTGACATTCTTATAAACACTCAAAAGTATTCACTATTTTGGGGTAAATATTACCTAAAGTGGCTCCAAAATTTATAATTAAATATCTAGAGGTATTATATGGTCAATACAAACATCCCCACATAGTGAAACACATTTTTAAACATTTTTTCCCAGGACTTATATGATTCATTATTTTTATAATTTGGGTTTTTCACTACATGAACTAGAATTTTTAACCTAAGTAATTTATTAATTAAAACTAAAATAAATTTTTTCTTATTAGATATTTTATAAGTAATTATTATAAATATAATATATAATTAAAAATAAAAATCCACTATTTGTTTAAAGTTAATTTTAACATAATCACATAAAACGTCCAAAACACAACATTAATATTAACCACTTTAATCGAGTTTTTACTGTTTTGGGATCAATATATTAATTTTATGAGAATAATTGATCCATTAATAGAAAATATTATATAGTTATTTCAATTTATAAATAACTTCTAATAATATATAATTTTTATTAATTTTAAGTCATTTAATAAAATATAATTTATCATGAAATACCATTAACATCAATTTTGATATTATTAATTTAAATTTAAATTAAAAAGGTCAAAATAATGATGGAATTAAAATATATTCGGTTTAAACCTATTTATAATGATATATTAATTTTTAAAAATAATTTAACCAAATAATTAATTTAATTTACTTCATTTTCAATATATTGAGTGTTTTTTATTTTATTTAATTATTAACTAAATAATTACTAAGTTAGTGTTTCTTAAGAATTTAAAGTAATTATTTCATCTCAAAAAAATTAAAATAAATTATCTGGATAAAAAATCAATTATATTTCAAAATGATATATATAACCTAACATATGTTTTTTATATCCCAAGGATTTATTGATATTAAAAGTAAGAAAAGTTTTTTTATGTCTTTTTCTTTACAAAACCAATTATATGGGTCATATTCAATGGAATGTGGAATGTAATTTACATATATATGTTAATATGATTTCCAAGATCTATATAAATTCATTAAATAAAATTAAGTTAAAATTTTATGTATTTTTTACTCTTATCATACTATTTTAACAACTTAGTAAACCCATTTTTACCTTAAATGCATTAATTAATTTATTCTCTATTCAATCTTCATTTTGGTAAAAAATTCATTTGAAATTTTTATACATTATAATTTATGATCATTCCAAATCTTGAAAACATTTTTCCAAATTAACTCCACATAATTGGAAAATAGTAATTTTAAATTAATCCTACAAAAGAGATAATAAATATGGTTTTGAAATAGAGAGTGTCCATAAGATTACAATGTGTATATATCTAAATTGAATATGAAAAATATTAGAATGGCCAAAATATGATTAATTTATAAAAAATTGAACTAATTTTACTTTAAAACAATAAAAAATATAATTTAATATTATAAATTATTTAAACAAAAATACATTCAATTAAGATTCTGTATTTTTAACTATTTATCAAAAAATGATATATCCCTGAAAAAACCCCAAAATTCACCCGAAAATAATATTTATATGGTGATATTAAAAATAAATTTACATTGTAAAATATGTTTTCTAAATCTGTCAAAAAAGTATATGAAATTATTTGTGCAAAGCACGAGTAATAATCTTTTTATATAAAATGGATTTTTAGAAAACATTTCATTTTATTTTTAATGATTATTATTATATTAATAAGAAATATATAACAAATAAATTTGTGTATAATGTATATTTTTAATAAGTTATATAATCCTATTCATACACTCCAATTTAATGGATAGGTTATAATTATTATATTAAATTATAACATTTTAATAATATATTGTTATTCTATAAAACTCGGTCTTGAGTTTCATGCAGGATATTGAAGAAACTTATTATTACATGAAATGAAATCTAACACATTATTTCATGTATTTCAGGATATTTAATTTATTTAAAAATAAATATATCACAGGGTTTTGGGGTATTATATTCCCTTCTATGCTTTTTGTTGTGTGGAATACACGCTATAAAATACAATATCCTTATTTTATAATTTTGGGGTGTTAAATTCTCCAAACCTTAAATAAGTTATGTCATTTAAATTTAAAAATGATATTGGTAATCCACATTTGGATAAGTTAAAATTATTTTTATAAAAACACACTTCTTTAAAAGAGTTAATAAAACATCCTCTTAATAATATTAAAAGGGAAGTACAAAGGTCAAATGGAATAACACTTATCTAGGTTTACAAGTTTGATAAAATTATAATTAAGTGGTGATATGGACATAGAATAAAAGAATAAATAATTATTTAGAGTGATAGAGGTAACTCATCAAATGATTTTGAATGATCAATGGATTACTAATGGCCACAAAACCATAAATCTGTGATGATTAAAAAGATCATCGGATTCATCGAATATGGATGTAATAGGATAAAATGTTTCAAGATCCTTTCCTTAATGTCTGGGAATTATTTTACTTACTTGATATCATTCTATTTTATAGGAACAATTTTATCCTTTGGTTATAACAACCCTTCTCTTTATTACACACATAATCATGATTTATTACATAAACTTGTAATTAAGACAACTATGAAGATAAATAGGTCTAGTGTCTTGGGAAATTATGAACATTAAATAACAACTTATAAAATAAAACACAACATCTTTATTGAAATCTAATTTTATATAACCACATCAATCCTTCATACTTAGCATTGCATGGGATAACATGAGGACATGCATAAGAAAAAGGTGAGATATAAAGCCCAGTAAGGGAGTAAACAGGGAAAAATATGACGAATATTGTACATGTTATGAAATAGGCATATAAATGGATCCCAAGAGAAATATAAAAATAAAGGCATGATATAACATGATTATCATTACATTGAAATGTGGCAATAATATTTAACATGATATTAGCATGAGCCAAGGATCATTCCACATGGAGCTTGATTAAACCATCATTTAACTTGAATTAGCATGATTAAAACCTCATTACACAATAATTGGAATAATTAAACACTCATTTCACATGGAGTATCATGATATTATTCTTTACCCAAAGCATTGGAGCGTTATCAGGGCATGCCCTTTATAAACATTTCATTTCATGCATAATTGAGCCACATAGATCATACAACATGGATTCATTAAACATCATAATTTATTCCATGACTAAGATATGTGTAATAAATATATTTAAGTCCTCAATAAACAAGTACATGTACATAAAGGTGAATACCCTTGATAAAGAAATGGGTACGGTATTCTCTTACACAATGATTTTGGCATGGGAAATTTTGGTGTAACTTCGGCATCATAACGACGTCAAATAGAAATCGTAAAATGGGTTGATGATAGAGAAAGGGGTATCCCATAATTTATACATGAAATTTATAGTAATGGGGTCATGTAATATAATATCCCAACATATGTAATTTTATTTAGATTCATAATATAAAATAATTTCTTGAATGTAAATTGAGGAGAGATAAATCTCTTACGAAATTTCGGTATGGTAACGGGTGTACAAGAAAGGAATTAATGAGAGAGAAAGGGGTATCTCATAATTCAAACATAATTAGGGAAGTATAGGGGAGGTAAAAAACCATACTCCAACATTTTTAATTGAAAATAAAATGGCATAACAATATCAGTAAATTAGGACATAATTAAGAAAGGAAGGAAAGTAAGGATCCCTTACTTGGAAGGGTGATCCAAAAGGCTTGGGAGAGGCTTGATAGAGTCTTCTTATGAGATTGGGGTGTCTTGGGAGGATTATAGATAGAGTAGGGAAGTTTTTGGTCGAGCTCCAAAGTTTTTTAGTGAAGAGTAATGGGATATTGATTGAGTTTATATATGAAAGGAGAGGGTATTTTTTATTATTTAGGTTTTGGATACTACACATTAAACTAATAAAAACCAAAAACCATCTCATGTTTTTTTCCCATGGTGTTATCCAAAGGGGATTTTAAAACATTATTTTATAAGTCCAATGTCATAACATATTAAAATATTAGGTTTTCTTATGTGGAGGTGAGTCGCACTCTCAAGGAAATCATTTTGAAAAGTTTAAATACATTATAAGTCTTGGAGGGTCTACTAAGGAACAATAAATTTAATAAAAAAATTATAAAATAACATTATATCAATACTAAAACATATATTGGCCTAAAATCCCTTTTATAGTATTTTATTATATAACTATTGGGTCATTATGATGTCATAAAACACATTATATATTTAAAAGGTACTTAATTTTTACCAACAAATTTGACAGTCTCAGAAAATAATGAACAATTAATCGTTAGATAATTTAAACATCTTGAATCAAAAAATAATATTAATTTTATCTAAATATTTTTCTATATATTTGAATTTATACTTTTAAAATAAAAACATACATTTATCTAAAATTCATGGGTTTTGACAGAAACATATTTCAAGCCTTAATAAAAATTACAACTGTATTCATAAAAAAACATATGATCATTTATATTTAATAAAAAGTTATTTAGTAATAATATTTTACTAAAATATTATTTAATTCAAAAATAAATTAATTCATCAATATAGATTTCTTAATTTATTATTAACTAAAAATGTTATTGCTGCTTTAAACAAACATTTACAAAGTAACAATAATAAAATGAATATATATTCATTATTCTATACAAAACTAATACACATAATCATAGTGCTTGGTTTTTGTTCCATAACCCCTTATAACACCTGTATAAGACCTAAGGGTAAGGTGGGCGATGGTGAAAAACACTTGTGGGGCTCGGATAACACTACCCATGTGGTAATCTATATTAACATTCACTTCTCTTATAGGCAGTTCTGTTCAATATTAACGTGTTGAAGCTCATCTTAAACTTGGTCAAGAGATAATCCCAATGACTCTACCTCATTTCCAAGTGCTGAAAATGGGTTTTGTATGGATGCATTCTACTTTATGAGGTCATTGAGTCTTTTTTCTGAGTAAATTGGATTTTTTTAATCCCTATATATATACAAATCATGTGATCATTGTTCAATTTCTATATTAGAAATGGTAACAGTTCTTAACAGAAATTTAAAATACAAAAACATAAGACCAAGGAAGCTAATATGTTTTATATATCCATTTTACATAATAAGACATTTAATTAGATCAAGAGGAATTTTCATTAATAAAAGTCTGGGTCATTACAATATTCCCCCCCTAAGGAAATTTATCCCTTTAAATTTCCTTTTCTAATACTAAAATAGATGAGGGTAACTATTCTTTATCACTTCCTATGATTCCCACGTTGCCTCTTTAAACTTGTGGTTTCTCCACAACACCTTGATAAGGGGAATTGTCTTATTTCTTAGAACATTTCCCCTACAATTTAATATCGTCACCGGCTTCTCTTTATAGGAGAGTTCATTCTCCAATGGTACCCCCACTGGATTGAGTACATGTGATGGGTCTGGTGTATATTTCTCAAGAGTGATAAATGTAATGAATCATGTACTTGAGTTAGTGTCGATGGGAGTGCTAGTAGATGGTCCACTTCTCTAATTTGATCAAGGATCTCAAAAGGTATGAAGTACCTTGGACTAAGCTTTCCCTTCTTCCCAAATCTCATAACTCTCTTACATGGTGATATGTGGAGGAATACCATGTATCCAATATGAAACTCTAAGTCTCGTCAATGATTATCAGCATAGCACTTTTCTTCGACTCTATGAAGATTTAATGCGTTGCAGGATGGTTGTAACCTTCTCCACCACTTCTTAAAACATTTCTAGACCGAGGAGTTTTCACTCCCCAACTTCATCCCAACATGCAGAAGTTCTACACCTCTTCCTATAAAGGGATTCATAAGGATCGATTTGGATGCTTGAGTAGAAACTGTTATTGTAAGTGAACTCAACCAGGAGAATATGTTGATCCAATCCTCCTTTTAGGTCCATTTAGAATGCTCTCAACATGTCCTCAAATTTTTTGATAGTCTGCTCAGATTGGACATCAGTTTTAGGATGATAAGCCATATTGAAGTTCAGCTCAGTATTTAGAGAATGTCGGAGACTCTTTCAGAACATAGAGGTGAATATTAGATCCTAATCAGATATAATAGATAGTGGTACTACAAGAAGCATTAACACTCCTATAATGTATATCTGTGAGAGTTGATCCAATGATAAATCCTCTTAAATTGCAATGAAGGGTGTTGTCTTTGTAAGACGAACCACAACAACCCAGATAGCATTGTTTCATTTGGATGTCTTTAAAAGTCTGATGGCAAAGTCCATGGTAATGTTCTCCCATTTCCATGTTGGTATGGGTAATGGTTTCATCATACCCTTAGACTTCTTCCTCTCAGCCTTCACTTGCTAACATACCAGGAACTTTGAGGTATACTCAGTGATCGCCTTATTCATGTTATAAAACCAATAATGATCTCAGATATCTCAATACGTTTTTGTGTTTCTTGGGTGAATGGATAAATTTGAACTATATAAAACATCCAAAAGATCATTCTTTAACTCCATATTTTATGGAACACATATTCTTTTCCCAAATCTCACAATTATTTCTTCATTAACATTGAACTCCAAGGATTTCCATTTTCTGATAGTTTCCACTTTCTTCTAAATTCCCACATCATCCTTTTAAGCATACTTTAACCTTTCCAAAAGATACGATTAAGCAATCATTTGTGAAAGGATTTATTATATTCCCTTCTATATCATTTCTATGTCCATCTTCATCAAATCTAAGAATATTTGATCCTTTTTAATTCTCATCAGTGGTAGAATTGTAGGGTCCTTTCTACATAGAGTATCGACCACCCTGTTCTTTTTCCCAGGGTGGTAATGGATTGAGCCATCATAGTATTTGATCAGCTCTAAAAATCTTTGTTGGCGCATATTAAAATCTTTATTTGGAAATATATACTTGAGACTTTTTTGATCCGTATATATTTCATACTTCTCCCCAAATTGGTAATGTCACAAAATTTTTTAAGAGAGTATTACTACATCAAATTCCTGATCATGTGTTGGATAGATTTTCTCATTAACTTTCAATTTCCTTGAAGCATTGGAAATGAATTTTTCATCTTTCATCAACACAAATCCCATTCCCTTCATCGAATCACCACTAAATACCTCAAAAATCTCTCCACTTGTGGGTAGTATGGGTACGGGGGTAATGATGAACCTCCTTTTCAACTCCTTGAATCTATATTTGCATTCATCACTCCAAATAAACTTGACTCCCTTCCGAGTTATCTTGGTAAGAGGGTTTGACAATCCTGATAAGTTTCTCACAAATCAGCAATAATATCGAGCTAACTCAAGGAAGCTATGGATATTCGTCATTGATGTTGGCCACATCTATCTCCCAATTGCATTTTTAAAATATAAATCCACAAATATCTCATTGATTGTGATGATATGACCCAATAATGAGACATACTTTAACCAGAACTCACATTTGATTTACTTTTCATAGATCTTCTCCTTTCGGAAGATCTCTAGTACAGTTCTTAGATTCTCCTCATCCCCCTCCTTGATTTTGGATTATATTAGAAAGAATACCAGAAATTTGTTGATGTATCCTCTAAAGACTCTATTCATCACGTCTATGAATATTGATGGATCATTAGTGACTCAAAAAGGCATTACTATGAATTCATAGTGCCCATAGCTTGTATGAAAAGCGGTATTGGGGATATCCTCCTTCTTCGCCCTTACATAGTAATTCCTGACCTCCGATACACCTTGGAAGGGTATTGTTCTCCACATAGCATATCAAACAAGTCATCAATTCATGGCAGATGATACTTGTTCTTTATCGTGATTTTTTTTATCTCACGATAATAAATGCAAAGGCACATTGACCCATCCTTCTTTTCGACGAAGTGGACTGGTTCACCCCATGGTGAAACACTTGGGCATATAAACCATTTATCCATATTCTTCTATAGTTGTTTATTTAGCTCCTCAAGATCCATAAAATCCATTCAATATGGATTCGTGGATATTGGAAACTCCCTAGGTATAATATCAATCAATAATTTAACATCTCTTCTCGGAGGAAGACCATGCAATTCCTCAGGGAACACTTCAGTGAATTCCACCCCAATATACATGTATTCATGGATAGTTTCTTCCTTAGACTCAATCATCTGAGAAAGATATGTGTTCTCATAGGGAATTAATATTCATGCTTAAGATGATGGTGTTAAAAAAGATTCATCCTCCTCCTTGCACTTGTACAAAATCGGGGGTCGATTCTTCATATTGAGAGTGATTTCCCTCTCATGGTAATTAATGTTGGATCTATATAGGGAAATCCAATCCATCAAAATAATTGCATAAATTCCACCATATGGAGTATGATGATGTTCTTCGGGAAGTTCAAATCACCAATTATGATTGGGGAGGAGTTATATTCCTGGGATGCAATGATTGCCCCATTTTCAGTTCTCACTGACATCTCTACTTCAATGATTTATGGTAGTGTTAGGTTTGTTCTACTAAAATTTTGGGATATAAAAGAATGAATAGAACTAGAATAAAAAATCATGTCTATTATTCTTGAATGAATAACTATCATACTTATCACCACCTCATTGTCGGGGTTTTCTTTGGCTGTAGTGATGGAAAAATATCACCCTTTCTGCCTTGGAGGTTGTTGGTTGCCACCGAAAATCTTTGGCTTGGGGAAATTTTTTGTAAAGTACCCTAGTTCTTTATAGTTGAAGCAATGAATAATGCATTGATGGTTGAACAGAGTGTTCCTATCCTCTGTCACATCGGCGGGTTTTTCTTTTCAGCAACTAATAGCCAGGGTCCCCTCTCGTACATAGCTAAATCATTTCCTCTTCCCCTTCAGGAAATTTTCAGGGTGCTTCTTTCAACACCTTTAGAAAGTGGGGTGTTGGAATTTCATAGCACTGTTGGATTTATCAATCAGACTACCAAAATTAAATTCTACCTTACACTTCTTATCCCTGTGATACCCCTGAGATTTGTTGATCTCCGTTTCGACTTTGAGGGCACATCAGACAATTTCCTCATAGCTATCGAAGTCACATATCACTAGAGATTTCTATAGGCTAGGTTTTATCCCACAAAGAAGCAGTCAACCATGAATTCAGGGGTAACAAAAAATCCAGACGAGTATCATGTAAGTCTTGTGAATTATTCATCGTATGCTCCAATGGACTCGACGTATTTTTTACTTGAGGTAAAGTAAGTCCCTTTCCATATTAATTCGGAGGGTGCGAGGAAAATATTTATCGAAAAACATTTTCCAGAAATCCGTCAATTCTAGTGCCTCGTTCTTTTCCTCCAACTAAATATTTTTGATCAATGTCCCCCTTTTATCAGCTCCACCTTCCATTCAATAAGTATCCAGAAGAACCATCTCTTATTTGGAACATTGAATGATAGAGAAGATATTTTCAATGGAGTTGATCTATTTTTTGGCGATTGAGGGATGGGATGATCCATTAAAAGTAGGAGGCCTCTATCTCAAGAATGTCTTGATTGCAACTTCTTATTTCTTAGTGGGGGTTGGATGATCCTTTTGACCTATGTTTCTATTCCAAACTTGAGTTAACTGAGAGAGTATAGTTAAAATGTTTTTGATTCTCATTCCCTTCTGATTGGTAATCTCATTCTAATAGTCACCACATTGATCTTCGCATCAGTTGTCAGCCTGATTCCTCCTATTACTGGGCATTGGCTGGAATAAATAGAAAGTTAGGGGTAATGTATAAAGGTAAATCAAATGACAAAAAGGGATAACTTATAAATTATTTTTATTTCCTTAACTTATGAATTTATAGGATTCAATCTATTTTATCCATGATCTACTTCCCAACATATATTCTTAGGGGAATTTTTTTTATTCCCTTGATAATGGATCATACTAATATTATGTATTTACCAAATCATATCCCTCGGGAATGTCGAATGTAGAGTGCAACAAGGCTTGTTTTCATCCACCAGTTCCCATTTGAGTCTAGCTCAAAGTGTGGTTTTCGGGTTTTACCCCTAGACACATCTGTTCTAAATCCACCTCTACTTATTTGTATCCAGACAGGGATGTGTTTTCTTGATAAACCACTTACTCTATACACACAAAAATTTAGGGATGTTTTTCTTATACTTAGTCGTATCCATAAGGATTTCACTAGTGTTTTCTAATCCTAATCACAAAAATAACTAAACATATCCAATAATACCAACTATAATAACCATTTTCTTTATTACACACATAAACATGATCTATTGCATAAACTTTAACTTAAGAAAACTCTGAGGATCAATACGTCTAGTATCCTAGGAAATTATATACATTACATAAAAAATTAGAACATAAAACACAACATATTTATTGAAAACATCTTTTACATGACCATAACTTTCCTCATTACTTAGCATTTCATGGGATATCCTGAGGACATGCATAAGAAAAGGGTGAGCTATAAATCCCAATAAGGGAGTAAACAAGGCATAAAATGAATAATATAGTACATGTTAAGAAATACATATATCAATATATCACAAGAGAAACATGAAGATAAAGTCATTATATAGCATGATTATCATAACATAAAAATGTGACAACAACATTTAACATGATATCAGCATGATCCAAAGCTCATTGTACATGGAGCATGAGTAAACCCACATTGTAATTGAATTATCACGAGTAAAACATCATTGAACTTGAATTAGAAATATTAAACCCTCGTTTCACATGGAGTATCATGATATTATTCTTTACCCAATGCATTGGAGCACTATCAAGGCACACCGTTTATAAACATTTCATTTCATGCATAAGTGTGCCACAAAGATTATACAACATGGATTCATTAAATAGCGTAATTTATTCCATGAATAAGAGATGTATAATACATAAATGTAATTCCTCAATAAAAAAGTACTTGTTCATAAATTGGAATACCCTTAATAAAGAAATGGTTATGGTATTCACTAACATGATGATTTTTGCATGGGAATTCTTTGTGTAATTTCGGCAGCATAACGACGTCAAATAGAAATCATAAAATGAGTTGATGGGATAGAAAGGGGTATCCAATCATTTAAAAATGAAATTTATAGAAAGGGTCCATGTAATATAATATCTTAACATATTTAATGGAATTTATATGCATAATATAAAATAATTTATAGACTGTAAATGAGGAGAGAGAAATCTCATACGGAATTTCAGCATGGTAACAGGTGTACATGGGAGGCATTAATGATAGAGTACAGGGTATATTATCATTAAAAAATAATGAGGTCAGTATATGGGAGGTGATAAATCATACCCCAACATTTTTATTTGAAAATAAAAGTTCATAACAATGTAAGGAAACTTGGACATAATTAAGGAAGGAAAGTGGGGATCCCTTACTTGGAAGTGTGATCTTAAAGGCATGGGAGAGTCTTGAGAGAGGAATATTGGGACATTGGGGAACCTTGGGAGGATTATATAGAGTGTAGGTCAGAGTTTGGTAGATCTCCAAAGGTTTTCAGTGAAGATTAATGGTATATTTAGTGGTTTTATATAGGAAATAAGATGGAATTCTTTATTATTTAGGTTTTGGACACTAGACATTAAACAAATCAAAACCACAAACTATCCCCTAGTTTTTTCCAAAGGGGAGTGGAAAAATTTATTTTAAAATATCAATATCCAAACTTATTATAATATTAGGCTTGATTATGTGGATGTGAGCCACATTCTCAAGGAAATCATTTTAAAACATAAAAATAATTTATAAGTCTTGGAGGATCCACTAAGGCGCCATAAAATTAATCAAACAAATATAAAATCACATTATTTTAAAGGTAAAATATATATTGGATTAATACCCCTTTTAAAGTATTTTATTACATCACTATTGGGTCATTATTATGTCATAAAACACATTGTATATTTAAATGGTATATAATTTTTACCGAAAAAAAATGATTGTCTTAGAAAATTATGAAAAATTCACTGTTATATAATTTCGACGTCCTGAATCAAAAAAAAATATACATTTTGTCTAAATAATTTTATAAATGTGTGAAATTTTAATTTTATAATAAAAACTGAATTTTATCGAAAATTCATGGGTTTTGACAAAAACACCTTTCAAACCTTAATCAAAACTACAATTGTATTCATAAAAAATTATAAAATCATTTATAATTAATAAAAATAGATTTAGTAATAATATTTTATTAAAATATTATTTAATTAAAAAATCAATTAATTTATCAAAATAGATTACATAATTAAATATTAACTAAAAAACTATTTATGCTTTAAAAAAATTACAAACTAACAACAATAAAATGAATGTATATTATTTATTATATACAAAACTAATGTACATAATCATAGTGAAAGGGTCTTGTTACATAACCATTTATAAAACCCTCATAATACCTACAGGTATGGTGTGCGATGGTGACAGACTCTTGGGGCGGCTCGGATAATATCCCTCAGGTGGTAATCTCTATTTACTTCCACTTCTATCATAGGTGATTTCATTCAAGCATAATGTGTTGAATATCAGCTTGGCCTTGGTCGAGAACGAAGTTCAGTGATGTTACCTCCTTTCTGAGCTCCGACAAATGGGTTTTGTATAGAGAAATTCTAGTGGATGAGGTCACCACCTCCTTTGTATATGTAAATTGTATTTGTTAAAGATATATATTTATACTAATCATGTGATCACTATTAAATGGCTATATTAGAAACAGTAGAAATTCTTAATGGTAATTTAAAATCCAAAAAAAACCAAGGAAGTGTATATGTTATATATATCTATTTTACATAATAATACATTTAATTAGATCAAGAGGAATTTTCATTAATAAAAGTTTCTATCATTACATTGGTTCTTCTATGATAAATTTTCAATCCATCTCTTACTTTACAAAATTAGTTTCTAAAAATGATTTTCTATACCTAATGAAATAAAATTCACTTTTAATAGATCATATGATCTATAAAAGTGTGACACGTATTTATGTAAGTCTCTAAATATTTTCCAAAACTAATATAATTAGCACAATTTATCCAATATAATAAATTAATATATAAACCTCAAAAGTAATACCATTGTTTCAATATTTAATTTTCCAATCATTTTACAATAACAATGACATAATAACCAGGACATCGAGTAGGCCAGTGGTAGGCATGAAAAACATATAGTCCTTTCGTCATGGGTTCATGATCTACCATCATTCTATAGGTGGTGGGTTTTTACCTAGCAAGTGGGTTTTCCTTTTTCTGAAAAGTATTAATATAATTCCTATAACATTCCCAACAAAATAATGATGAACTTCCTTGAAACAAAATTAATTATTAAATAACCTTTTATTTACTAAGGTATTTAATCGAACATAATTTTTTTACAAAGACTAATAATCTTACTTTACTAATATTACATTTTCATTAATGATCATATTACTCCTAAAGGTTATAAATAATATTAAAGTTATTTCTATAAAATGTAAAGGAATTATCCCTTGGAAGTTCATTTCTTCATTCCCTTCATTTCCACATATAAAACATTTTCCCATCCCCTTGAGACAGTTTTTTTTAATCTAATACACCTTAGGTTTAACCTTGGTCTTCAATTTCATTATCTATCCAAATCCATCATAATAGTTTCTAAGGAAAATATGAATTTTCCTAATCATATCTTCCATGAGAGTTTAACCAGGTGCACAGTAAGTCTATTTTTTGTGTACTAGGTAATGTTAGATTCAAGCCATAAATTTCTTTTTCAGAGTTATTACCCCTCAATACATTTGTTCCATAACCACTTCCACTTTTAGTATCCATATAAGGATGTATTTCCAGGAAAAATCACATAATATCACCCTTAATAAAACATTATGATGTTCTTCTATAATTATCCTCAAAGTCAATCATAGTGTTCTGATCCCTAATATTTGTTTTCCTAAATATAGTTCCCATGATTTCTACCAATAGGAACTCTATTACAGACTGTAATGACTCAGACCCCAGTAGTCGAGAGCTAGTGTCTTAATTTATTATAATTTCATAAGATACAAGGAACCACTTCCTCAAGGAATGAATAGTTTAGTATTCTTTATATACTTGTGACATACATGATACCCATATTATATTTGAATACAAAAATTAAAATATGATTTTTTTAAATAAAATTATTCTCTATAAAATATCCTTGAGTATCAAACATAGTACACTTCGTGGATTCATGAGAAAATAAATTAAATATGTTTGGGGAAAATTGATCAGTAAGGTTTAAGTCTGTCAAAGCTATCATGATTCAATAAGTATAATCAATATGAAAAGGTGGATAACTAAACACACATGCCATTTAAATAACTTTACTATCATGGTGAGATAAGGAAGAATCAATATGGTAAGGTAGATAACTAAAAAAAATTCCATTTATTAATAAAATAATAATGATATGCATCAATAGATAATATCATAGAGGAAATCTCATTGATAATAATAATAACAATAATATAATTTTCATTGAAGGAAATGATTAATTATTGGACGTCTTGTTTCCTTGGAATATGGTACCTTTACCATAAAGATATATCCTCAAGATTATTTAAAAAATCTAGGTACAAATATATTTAGTTTTCCAACTCATGTTTTTTAATACCATTCACAATACACCTACTTTTAGGATCCTTCCACCAGATAGTTTAATACTTTGATTACAAACCCAATGGGGGTCTGTCCAACTCATTCATCCCATGAGAGTACCGATGCATATAGGGAATTTTTTAAATGGTCCCTAATTAATTAATTTAATTTAACAATCATTCCTCATATATTGAATAATCTATTTAATTCATAAACAATTCACATCATCCTCGAATATCTATACTAAGTAAATAATACATATTTATCAATATTTTTTCCATGTTAATAAAATAACTATCAAAGTAAAAAACCATTTGTAAATATAGTATATAGTTTAATAAATAATCATATACCTTTTAAAATAATATGTATATTTAAGATAAATTTAATATACAATTAAAAATTATTATATGATATTTATTTTTTCAATAGAAAGTTAACAATCACAAAAGAAACTGGGATTGTTGAATTTCTTTTACCACTTGATAATTTTCATGTCAAATCCCCCTGGATTAAATAATTCAAATTGAGACTTAAAATACCATGAATAATTATTTAATAATGATATTTCATGTCAATTTGGAAGTATATGCACGACATTAAAGTGAATTGGTGCATAATGACAAATAAATCTAAATATGATGTAAATTGAGACAAAATCTCTTACCTCGTTCTTCCTTTTAGTTCAGCATGATTTAAACTATTTTATGGATGTTTTAAACCAGTTATTAACTTATAATAGAACCATATTAATATTTATAATTTCATATATGATCCTTTTATAACATCTTATCACTCATCCATTAATAATCATTCTTTATTTTCATTGTTTCATGTGTTAATTTGCATATTTTCTTATGTTTGTTTCTTCGTGAATGATTCATTTCTTGCACATATTATATAGTTATAACATATTAATAATAATAATCATGATATAATTATCATATTTTAATTATATATATCATTAAATTGGTGTTTTGATGAAGTAGAGTCACATCACTTTGTGAATGTCGTAATCCAAATGTATACAAAGGATGTTATCGTCCTTACATGAGAGAAAAGGAATGAAATAAACTTATATATATTATATTAATATAATTATAAATATTTCATGAATATAAAAATTATTTTTTTTATATCAAATACAATCACTAAATTTATATTTATCGCCTTCCATGTGAAGTGTTAGTGAAAGAAGAATCAAATCGCTTCGTAAGGCGATAGTTCACCATACACACGAGCAGTGTTATCATATCTCCTATAGAATGGAATGTAAAAACTATATATATAGTATAGTTACTAAATATGTATGAATATGTTATATATATATATAATATAATTTAGATCCAAAATCATACCCAACATAGAGAGGTGAAAATGAAAAAACGTATGACATCAGTTCGTGGGGTGGTAGTCCACCACACACACGAATGATGATTTCATAACCCATATGATTGAAGTGAGTATTGTTGTAGGTAATTAACATATTATTAATAAATCCCATTTTATTTAATATATTTAGAATATTATATCATCATGGTTTAATAAAAATGTAAGGAGGTGGAGAAATAATTAAAATAAAGACGTCTGTTGAAGAACATTACCTCTTCTTAGTGTATTCTGATTATGTTTCCACTAAAGCATTTAATTGTTGTATTTCTTAACCAAATAAGGAAAATAATAATAGGGGAGTGATTTTATAATCTAATTTGGGTAGGTATTGTCTGACCCAAATAGGTTTGAAGGTGTTAATAAGAGAGGCGAATGAGTGCCCTTTTATAATTGAGGAGTGTAATTCATGTAAATACTAATAAGTACTCACTATTCAGAGGTAAATATTAAATAAAATTGCTCCAAAATTGATAATTAGGGGGTTTAATGTATTATATGATATATACACACCTACACCCCAAATTAAAACACTTGTTTTAAATAAGTTATTCTTTAACTTTTTTGTTCCTTATTTTTACAAAATTAGCTTTCCACTACAGAAACTAGTATTTATAACCTATTTGATTTATAAATATAAGCTAAAATAGAACTATAAATATGAGAAAATCTATACCCACTTATTATAAATATAATATCTAATTTAAAAATATAGATTGAATGTGTGTTGGATATAAATTTTAACACAAGCGCATTTAATGTGAAAAAACACCACTTTAACTTTAACCGTGTAGACCTAGTTTTACTATTTAGGGGTCAATATGTTCATTATAAAATGAAAATAGATCCATAAATGGAAAATAGTTCAGATATTTTTTAATTTTAAAATTAACTTGGTAGAATATGTTTTTTTTTTGTAATTTTAAATGATTTAATAAAATATAATTTATCTTAAAATAACATTAATGTTAATTCTGACATTATTTATTTAAATAGAATCTCAAAATATCATTCCAATGATGAAATTAGAATCTATTCTATTAAATCATTTTTATCATTATATATTAATATAAAAAATAATGTAACATAATAATTCATTCAATTTACTTCACTTTTAATATTTTTAGAATCATTTATTTTAATTAATTGTTAACTAAATAATTAATGTGTTGGTGTTTCATAAGAATTTAATGAAATTATTTCATTAAAAAAAATATCATGATAAAAAATACTAATTTATCTTTAAAATTGATATACATAACCGAACATATTTTGTTTTTTCCCTTTCCAAATTCTTTATAGATATTAAAACTATTAAAAGCAAATTTTCTGTATTTTTTACATAATTTAATATATGTGTCATATCCAAAGGTATAAGGAAAATAATTTACATATTTATAATAATATAATGTGAAAGATAGAAGTAAATTAATTAAATAAAATTAAACTAATATTTTAGGTCATTTTCACCCATATAATTCCAGTTTCACCCCTGATAAACCCATTTTTACCATAAACGCGTTAATTAATTTTTATTGCATTCACTATTAATTTTGGTCAGGAAATTAAGTTGAATGTATTTGAAAACATAAATTATTATTCTTAAAAATATTGAATCTTTTTTTCTAATTTAATTTTTGAAAATTGGAAGAATTTAATTTAAAATTAATCTCAGAGACGTGACAAGAATGTGGGGTTTTTTTAGACAAAATTTCCAATATTTTATAATGATTTTATATCTAAATTCAATTTTAAAATGATTACATTATTATAAATTGAATTAATTGATATAAAATTTAACTAATGTTACTTCAAATAAATTTAAAAATACATTTTAAAATTATAAACTGTTTAAACAAAAAGGCAGTTATCAATTAAAATTTAGTATTTTTTACTATTTATCAAAAAATGAAACTTCTCAAAAAAATCCAAAAAATTCACCCTATTCTAATTTTGGTATTAAGATTTAAAAAAATATTCTTATTTTTAAAAAAATTATAAATTTTTCAAAAAATGATTTTAAATTATGTGCGAAAAGCAAGACTAGTCCTATTTTTTTAAAAAAATACATTTTTTAGAAAACATTTCATTTTTTTAATGATTCTTATTTGATTAAAAATACACAGTTAACTAATAAAAGTGTGTAAAATGTTTTTTTATACTTTTTTTAATCATGTTCATAAAATCCAATTTAATGGAAAGGTTATGACTATTGTATTAAATAATAATATTTTAATAATATATTGTCATTTGGTAAAACATTGTCTTGTGTGTCACACAAGCTATCACTAAAACTGATTTTTTGTGTAATGGAAGATAAATTATTATTATGTGTAATGGAATTTTTTGATTTTATTTAAAAATTTATATATCATAAGGTCTCGAGGTGTTATATTCCCTTATGTGCTTCATTTTTTGGGTCACACATGTTATCAAATAAAATATCCTTAATTTAGAATTTTGGGGTGTTATAGTTTCCATGCCCAGTGCCCACTTTCTTCTCATACATTATTTCCTTATGATTGTGCATGGTTTCTACTAATCGTTCACCTCCATAAAATCTTATAAAATCATTTAAAACATGAAAAACCCCTTATAACCTCCTAAAACTCAACTTTAACTTTGTACCAACTCAAAATACATGAATAAATGGTTATAAACAAGAAACTTGGGATGCTAAATTCTAACCACTATTGGTCTTCATACCCTTGGAATGTAGAAAATCATTTATTTCCTACAATAGTTCAGGAAACTGGTCCACTATTTCCTTTTTATTCTCCCATGTTTCTTTCTAAATATGACCATACTGGCATAAACAATTAGAATGACGATTTCCCACACAAGATCTTCTATTTCATATCCAAAATCAATACTGATAGATAAATCAATGTATCATATGGTTCTAGTTCAATGTGATCCCATTGAATCAAATGGTTAGGATTAGGTTGGTAATTATTTATTTTAGATACATGAAAATAATTATAAACAGAAGTCAACCTTAGTGGAAAATACATACGATATGAAATGTCACCAACTCTTTCCATTATCACAAAGGGTCTAATGTACCTTGGGGAAAACATTCCCTACTTCCCAAAATGTAGATGTACAAGTATTTGTGTGATTCTCAAGAACACATGATCACTCATCTCAAATGAATACATTCGCTATTGATGATCCACAAACCATTTCTAATGACATTGATCCGTCTCCATTATTTTTCTAATCAAAAAAATATTCTTTGTTGTCTCTTGTAAAAGTCTTGGTCCAACAAGTGAAGTCTCACCATTTCACACCAACCATGACGTGAATGAAAAGGATTTACCTTTAGTTCTCCAAAGGATCTATATGTATCGATTCCTAATCATTGTTATTATATAAGAAATAATAATGGAAAATTATCCTCTTATTATCCACCAAAATACTTCAAAAATCCCTAAGCATGTCTTCCAACATTTGAATTGTCTATTCAGACAGTCCATCGATATGAGTATAATATTCCTTACCCATTTTCAACTGGGTTCTAAGGTCTTGTTGTATAGATTTTAAAAAATAAAATAGAAACCCTAGATCAAGGTCTAATGTGATTGAACTTGGAATTCCATGTCATCACTCCTCAAATATAGAATTTGGAGAATTATTCTACTATATTATATTCCCAAATTATGATGAAATTGGTTGGAAGTATTATTTGATACAGTATCACCAATATAAAATCTTTTTTCCTAACCATTATTTCTAGGCCTATGTAAATATTAATGGTTGTATGCTCCCATTTCTATACAGGAATAAATAACGAATAAAAAGTTTCTACTGTTCATTGGTCCTCTCCCTTGTCCTACTGATAAGTGAGTCATCCTGAAACAAACTCAACCACTTTTGTCTTCATTTCCACCGAAAAAAATTGTTATTTTAGTACCCTATACATCCTTTGTATTCATATATTAAAACCCCATCTCGAATGGTGGAAAGAATAAAGAAGTTGTTCTTGATATGTTAGAGGCCCCACAATCTGATATCTAAAACAAAACACAACTCTCCCAACAATATTCCTTGCATCAACGGTCTCCCCACTATTAATTTTGGACCTCTTCCCTAAAAATTCATAATTGGATGTATGTTCCTATTTATCCTTATCAACCAAATCGAGAATAAAAAATACTGGAAAGAAAAATAAAACTTTAAATTTCTCTCCACAATTCAAGTTCATGTTGTTTAACACCGATATGTTCTATCATTATTATGAAGCCTCTTTTTCTAACTGATTATATGATATCATACATAATGCACCCACCAAAGAGTTTCATTTATCATGTTTATATATCAATCCAATCAAAAAAAATTAACACACTCAACCCATCTTATTTTTCCCATACTTAGATCACTTTTTGAGAAATTGTTTTATGATCTTTTGATCCCTAAACACCATAAATTTCGCACCAAATATATAGTGATTTTGGGTTTTCAAACATGAAGTACAACCACAAAATCCAAATCATGTGTTGGGTAGTTCATCTCATAAACCTATAATTTTCCTAATACATGAGCTACAACATGATTTATCTATATAATAACACATCTCATCCTAGATCCTAAAGAATAAAAATACAACACATATCATTTTCAAGATTCAGCAATAACAAAACAGATGTTGATGTAAGGTGAACATTAAGCTCTTGAAAGGGAACCTTACAGTCATAGTTCCATTTGAATGGAAAATTATTCCTTGTAAAGGATATTATTGGTGAATCTATAAGTGAAAAATCACAAACTGATCATTGATAATCACCAACTAAGCCGAGGAAAATGCATATATCAAACTCTTTCTTTGGCAGTTTCCAACAGATAAAAGCTACTATATTTTTTGGATCCATATAAACCCATTTTTAATAAATGAAATTTACAAGGAAATGTACCACTTATATTCGAAAATCACAATTTTAAATTTTGGAATATATACAGTGATCTCATAAGATACCCAACACTTTCACTATGTTTTGATCATAACCAACGTTTTTTATAGAATACACTAGTATATCATCCACAAATACCACCACAAAGGATCATAGTTGGATTTGGAATATATTAATCACCAATTCCATAAATATGATTGGTTCATTCATAAGACCAAAAGGCATAACCACAAAATCATAATGTAAAAATTCTAACTTTTAATGTTTTCTTTGAAATATCCTCCTTCTGAACATGTAATTGGTGATACCCTGAATGTATGTCAATTTTAGAGAACCAATGTGCTCCCCTTAATTTATATAATAGGTCATCAATTCATGGAGGAGGATACAAATTATTTATCATAACCTCAATAAGATTATGATGGTTCACATAGATCCTAATAGTTCCTTATGCCTTCTTTACAAATAGAACAGGTGCTTCAGACAGAGTCATACTATGCCAAATCAACCCTTTTCTCTCCAACTCTTCCAACTAAACTTTCAATTACCTTATTTCATTTTTCTCCATCCTATAATATGGATGTGATATATGACATTCCCTAAAATGGAGATAAATTATAAAATCCTCTTCCCTCCTAGGTTCCAACACTTAGAAATTGTTAGGAAAAACGTCATCAAATTGGTCGATGATTTTTGGAAAATTTATATTCTTGATCTCATCCAAATATTCCAAATTTACCATTGTAAACTGGTAAGAGATGGTTCCAACCACCAGTTCCTAAATTCATTTTATACAAGCCTTTACATCATAATAAACTCTAAAAAATTTCTTTATTCCATCTAGATATGTGAAAATAACATTTTTGCAATAACTGTTGATGTGGGCCATAAAATCCCATTTCATATGATAGAAAGAAAAACATTGAAAAAAATAGACTTACTCTTTGGTTTAGGTGGATAGTTCACTAATCCCACCATTTTTTACTAAGACATTCCACCACTTTGGAAATATATATCTCTTATCCTCTTATTTCTAGAATTGGTCTTCCCTCTTGTAGGACCCCGGGACACCCTGAGAGGGGAGGGGTGAATCAGGGTGTCAACATTTTCTTCTTAAAGTTTTGGATCTTGTTCCCACGTTGGTAGGAACTACTTAAAACAGTATGATGGATATGATCAGCAATGAAACATTCACATGCAAAGAGATAACACAACCATTTTACTTGGTTCACCACTAAGGGCTACGTCCAAAGAGCATACGCTGACAAGTTTTCGGTCATACCAAATTCCACTAATCATCACTAGTTGTGGATTACAATGGTTCGGGCATAGTCACTCTGTCCCAGGCTCACTGTCTTTACAAAAGTTCAGGGATAGCTCACTGCGTCCCTCAGGTCACTCTCGTTGACTCCCCCTGGCTTACTACTGTTGGTGAAGTCTCGCTCAGTTTATAGACGTGAAGGTCTCTTCAATATATTTGCATTAAAGTCTTTGTCTCTTGTTCAGTATGAGACTTTTCCTACATCAGGGTTCAGAGTTGATGCTCTTTTCAGTTCAAACCTTCTTCTTTAGTGCAATGACTAATGCACTAGATCCTCTTGTCTTCGTTTTCCTGAATCACAACCACTGATGTGATTACTCAATAAGTGATGCTCATCTTACTTGGCATTGTCAGAATCAGTTATCCATGTATGCATGAGACCATGCATTTATCATTTCGATTTCCTCTTTAATATTACTTTTCACCGAAAGTATCAGGCAATCTTTCAGCTTTCGTGCAACTCTAGAAAGACAGGCATACTTCAACAATATCTGGAATTCTCCTCAAAGCACGGCGCCCAAGTCCCAACATGGCATGAAAGTACCAATATGATGCACAAGTCCTCGGCGCGCAAGTCCAAACTGGCGTGCAAGTTTCACCAAAGCACCTGCATGACACTGCCTTCTAGAACCTCAAACCTACGCGACTCACTTCCTTTCTCGCCCAAATCACCTTGGGCGTGCAACCATTAATCGGCGTGCAACTTCTTAGAGTTGGTGCACAAGTCTCTCCAAACCACTTGCGTGACCACTCACCACTTGCGCAACTCTTACACCTGTGTGACGAGAGCTCTGATTTTCTCTAAGGGTTGACCTCATGGGAAATGAGGAGGGGTGGTCCAGTATTTATAGGCATTTGTTCAACCTGCACGGCAGCGCGCAAGTCACCCCTCGGCGCGCAAGTCCCGGCGCCCAGCTCATCTCCCCTAGCCTCTATCGCGCAACTCACTTGCGCGACCCAACCAATATTTGCGCAGCCTTCTTTCCTTAACCATATTTTGAAGTTTTGATCTTGAAAAATAATAGGCACACAAGTTTCCAATCCTTCTAGGCATTGGCGCGCAAGTCTCTTCACATCACGCAGGTCACTTGCGCGACCAACCCAACACGTGTGCGACCCTCTTCCCTTGGCCATTTTTTTCATGTTCTGATCTTAAAAAACACTAGGCACGCAAGTTCCCTTTTCTTCATGTACACAGCACACAAGTCTCTTTTCCAAAACCAGTTTTCTCCATTTGTCGATTTTCAGGCCCATAAATTTGGAAAACACTGGAAAACGGTGCCACCTTGTAACTGCTCTTTTTGTACCACCTCCAGATCATCCATTCCTTTGTTGACGTTCTTGAAACAAACATGGATCGTTAACCACATCCCTTGAACTCGACATGCCACCATAGAATCTCCTTTGTCAACAAATATTTATGTCGTTTGTTTGCATTGTGAACCTCAAAAACACTTCTTATTGGTGATTTGAATCCTTCAGCAACTCTTCTGCTTTTATCACTAAATCCACTATCGTGATATGAATTCTTTGAAGGAATAGCTTTAGCATCATAATCTTTTGTGACAATGTGATGTTCATGGCCATCTCAGAGTTCCAATCCCGGCATGGCCATCTTAGAATTCCATTCACTTGCACATTTTTCTTCTTCTTCAACCGTCATGATCTACTTCATGCCGAGCATATGATTCAATTTTTCAAGAAGTCTCTTGCATGGTTCTCAAGAAATCATGAGTAATTGCATGGTCTTCATCAAAACTCACGGTTCTCATGCAATAATGTGGAATTACATGGTCCTCATCAAAAACCTCATTCTTATTTAATCATCCTCAGATGGATTACTCCTCACTTCTTCATTGTTGTAAACAATGTGTCACCTTTAACACATGTTATTTGAACTTATGATCTTTACAACAATCATCTGAATTTATATTCCTCCATTTCATTGGATTACTTCTTGATCTCATTCATTTTGACCTTCATTGACAACTATTGACAACAAATACAACCTTATACACAAAGAGGTTCCAACAATCTCCCCCTTTGTATTTTGTTTTCAATACCTTACATATCTTTTGAAATGAATTCCTCAATGTCAAAATGAGACTCTTCTCTTCAATCACATTTTCTTTTCATACTTTCATTTCACTTTATCCCCCCCCCCTTATTAACAAGAAATACAAAGCGCATGGTTGGGAGGGTATCAATCCATACTTAAGAAATGTTTTATTAATCATTTCACTCTAAGTATACTTCAGAAATGCTCTATGTAAAAAACAAGAGGATTTGATTAAGTCAACAAGGCTGTCCATTATTCACAGATCATGATACCAACATGAGATGAGCACTCATGTCTTTTGTCTTCAAGGGTTTAACACTTTTATTTTAGGTAGAAGAAAATCAAATGTGATAGGGAATAATAAACCTGAAACTCCTGTACTCACATCATCAAACATATCAAAAACATTCAAGTGCAATTGGCAGGATAAGTGGCCATGAGTCACTTCCATTATTTTTATGTCACAGATCAATTCAGTTACTCCCCCTTTGTAGAATGATCTTTGATCTGAGTAACCAAGGGATAGAGATTGAGAAATGGAATACCCTCTCCATTGAAATTTTCTTCAAGAAATTCATAGAGAAACTACATTTGAGTTCAGCTGGAGTTGATATTGATTGAAATAGTGATTTTGGAAGCTTATTCATTTTTCTCCCCCTAAAAGGAAACACTCCTCATAATCTTCATCAAGAGTGATCCTTCATCATCTTAATCATGGAATATTAATTGAAGAATCTATTAAGGGTGGAAACTTCTCTAGCATGGCTATCAAGTGTTAACAGCATTCACTACTTCTCAGGTTCTCCCCCTGAGAGCATTCTTCACCTTCAATTCCCTAAATTATTAGTACAGATACAATACACAAATTAATAAGGGAATAAGGTGGTTCCTCCTTGCTTCATCAACATGAGATGCATCGTTGAGGTTCTTTTCTCAACCAAGTTCCTCTATTCACTCCAGTCTTCATGCCTGCACATTTGAACATATGTTCTGACATCTGTTGGTGTGGCATTGCTTTCTTCACATTCTCTTCTACTTTGTGTGGGGAATTTTTCTTCTTAACATCCATCATGAATGATACATTCTTACTCCTATTAAGGACTGCTTCTTGCCCTAGTATTATGGATTGGCAACCTTTTTCAATGTGACCAGATTTCTTGCATCTCTCACACAGAACATCTTTAACACATGTGATTCTCTTAGTTTGCAATCTCTCCTGCACTCTATCTTTATCACGTGAAGGTTTTCCTTTTCCGTTAGCACTATCCTTGGCCTTTTCATCTTCAAGTTTCCTCATTCTTTTCAAATCTTCTGGACAGATGACTAATATGTCATTTGGAAGTGTTTCAGCTGATTTGGTTCTTCCACATGGGTTCATCTGAGTTTCATCCCACTTAGTGTTTTTTTATGAATGACCCTTCAATTTAATGGATCTAAAATCATGGGTCTTCTCAGCTTCCCTACTTGAGATCTTCTTGAGGAAATGTATGTTCACAATATTATTCTGATTTATTCCCAAGTAATAATCTTTCGTCTTAGCTGGCTTGTGTGGTATTCTGTTCTTATCAGCTCTGGATATATGTTGACATAGGCATGCACCATTCTTGTGACCACTACCACTGCATACATCACATATGTTATCAAGCATTCCAAATATGTTTTCTATAAACAGATGCTTCTGGACCTGCAGATGTTACTTCTTCTTCTCTGGATTTCTTCCCTTTGATACATTCTTTATTTGTGCTTTTCCGTTAAAGGGATTGTACCAACAATCCAGTGCACAATGCCCAAATATGTTGCAGCACCAACATTGACCCACAAATCTTTTCCTCTTTGTATCTTCTGTATGAGGCTGTTGGGTCTTTTTCTTAATCTTTTGTGCTCTATTTGAGGAACCAACTTCTTCATTTTTCTTCTCATCCACCCTATCCATGGTGGTAGGTTTCTTCTTCTCACCTTTCCTCATCCATACTTGTTTAGAACTTTTCTTCCAACCTGTACTGATTAGGAACATATTTAGAAACTTGAGTACAAGATGGTTTGGATGGTACCTTCACTTTCTTAGTTTCTTGTGATAGATCAATGATTGAAGTCATGATCTTCTTATCGCATGTTAGAGGACTTTCAACAATAGAATCCTCTAGTGAGCATTGAGTACCAGCAGTAACTAATTCTTGATGTGGATAATCAAGAGTTGTCATAATCTTCTTGTCACATGTTGGAGGTATTTCAGCTTTAGATTCCTCCAACGAACATTGAGTACAGGCATCACTCATTTCATTCTTTTGTTAAGTCTCAATATGTGTATTCTCAATCTTCGTCAACTGGGCTTCCAATTTTTGACCCTCAATATTGAGGATGATCTTCTAATCTTTAATCATGATCATATTCTCTTCACAAGTCTTCTTAAATATTTCAACCTCATCTTTATGCATCCTTACTTTGTTTTTTAACAAAGAGTCAAGCTCCCTGAATTTCATGGAATTTTCTTCCTAACAAAAACTCTTGACTTCAGTGCTCTTATTTAGCTCAGCTTCAAGTGCATGGATCTTTTATTTTAGAATCTTATTGACTTCCTCGTTTTCTTCAAAGACTTTAATCTGTTTGGTGAGCTTCACACTTTCTAGAACTTTTCTTTCCAATCCCTTTTCCATATTGTCATCTTCCCTTTCTAATCGAGTGATCTCAACCGGCATAGATTGGAATAGGCTACAAATAATAGCATCCCTTTCTTCAGTAATATCATGCAGATATGTTTTGAGTTTTTCTTGAAAGCTTGAATTAGGGGTGTTATCCTTTCCTCTTGAATAATTATGAGCCACCTGCTTGATGATTTCCAAGCCTGATGTTTCTTCATTATTTGAATGGCATGGAGAACAAGACATTGCTTCTTCTTTGGATATGAGGGACTTCTTCAGCTGCTTCTTCTCTTTTTTTTTCCTATTTGTCATGGTCTTGCTAGATGTAGACTTCTACTAAGAAATTACTGCGTCATTATCAAGACTACTCTTCATTGTTGACTTTAGGAAAGAAACTCAAATCCTCTTCTAACTAGGATTATTGTATAGTATCCAACATATGTTAACCTTTCCCTCTGATACCACTTGTAGGACCCCGGGACACCCTGAGAGGGGAGGGGTGAATCAGGGTGTCAACTTTTTCTTCTTAAAGTTTTAAATCTTGTTCCCATGTTGGTAGGAACTACTTAAACCTATATGATGGATATGATCAGTAATGAAACATTCATATGCAAAGAGATGACACAACAATTTTACTTGGTTCACCACTAAGGGATACGTCCAAGGAGCATACGCCGACAAGTTGCCGGTCGTACCAAATTACACTAATCTTCACTACTTGTGGATTACAATGGTTCGGGCACATTCACTCTGTCCCAGGCTCACTGCCTTTACAAAATTTCATGGATAGCTCACAGCGTCCCACAGGTCACTCCTGTTGACTCCCCGTGGCTTACTTCCATTGGTGAAGTCTCGCTCAGTTTATAGACGTGAAGGTCTCTTAAATAGATTTGCATTGAAGTCTTTGTCTCCTATTCAGTATGAGACTTTGCTTGCATCAGGGTTCAGAGCTGATGCCCTTTTCAGTTCAAACCTTCTTCTTTAGTGCGATGACTAATGCACTAGATCCTCTTGTCTTCGTTTGCCTGAATCACAACCAATGATGTGATTACTCAATAAGTGAAGCTCATCTTACTTGGAATTGTCAGAATCAATTCTCCATGTATGCATGAGATCATGCATTTATCATTTATATTTCCTCTTTAATATTAATTTTCACCGAAAGTATCAGGCAATCTTTCATATTTCGTGATTCAACAATATCTTGCAGTCTCCTCAAAGCCCGGTGCCCAAGTCCCAACACGGCGCGCAAGTCCCAATACGGCACTCAAGTCCTCAACGCGCAAGTCCAAACTGGCACGCAAGTGTCACCAAAGCACCTGCGTGACACTGCCTTCTGGAACCTCAAACTTGCGCGACTCACTTCCTTTCTCTCCCAAATCACCTTGGGTGCGCAACCATCAATCGGCGCGCAACTTCTAAGAGCTGGCGTGCAAGTCTCTCCAAACCACTTGCGTGACCACTCACCACTTGCGCGGCTCCTACACCTGTGCGATGAGAGCACTGATTTTCTATAAGGGTTGAGCTCGTGGGAAATGAGGAGGGGTGGTCCAGTATTTATAGGCATTTGGTCAACCTACACGGCAGCGCGCAAGTCACCCCTCGGCGCGCAAGTCCCGGCGCGCAGCTCATCTCCTCTAGCCTCTGTCGCGCAACTCACTTGCACGACCCAACCAATACTTGTGCGTCCTTCTTTCCTTTTCCATATTTTGAAGTTTTGATCTTGAAAAACAATAGGTGCACAAGTTTCAAATCCTTCTAGGCATTGGCGCGCAAGTCTCTTCACGGCGCGCAGGTCACTTGCGCGACCAACCCAACACTTGCCCGACCCTCTACCCTTGGACATTTTTTCATGTTCTGATCTTAAAAAACACTAGGCACGCAAGTTCCCTTTTCATCATGTACACAGCACACAAGTCTCTTTGCCAAAACCATTTTTCTCCATTTTTCAATTTTCAGGCCCATAAATTTGGCAAACACTGGAAAACGGTGCCACCTTGCATCTGCTATTTTTGTACCACCTCCAGATCATCCATTCCTTTGTCAATGTTCTTGAATCAAACATGGATCGTTAACCAAATCCCTTGAACTCGACATGCCACCATGGAATCTCATTTTTCAACAAATTTTTATGTCGTTTGTTTCCTTTGTCAACCTCAAAAACACTTCTTCTCGGTGATTTGTATCCTTCAACAACTCTTCTGCTTTCATCAAAAACTACACTATCGTGATATGTATTCTTTGAAGGAATATCTTTAGCATCGTCATCTTCTGTGAAAATGTGATGTGCATGGCCATCTCAGAGTTCCAATCCCTGCATGGCCATCTTAGAATTCCATTCACTTGCACATTTTTCCTCTTCTTCAACCGTCATGATCTACTTCATGCCGAGCGTATGATTCAATTTTTCAAGAAGTCTCTTGCACTGTTCTCATGCAATCATGAGTAATTGCATGGTCTTCATCAAAACACATGGTTCTCATGCAATAATAAGGAATTTCACGGTTTTCATCAAAAACCCCATTCTTCTTTAATCATCCTTAGATGGATTACTCCTCACTTCTTCATTGTTGTAAACAATGTGTCACCTTTGACACATGTTCTTTGAACTTATGATTAGTACAACATTCATCTGAATTTATATTCCTCCATTTCATGGGAGTACTTCTTGATCTCCTTCATTTTGACCTTCATTGAAAAATATTGACAACAAATACAACCTTATACACAAAGTGGTTCCAACACCTCCTTCTTTCATGGGGATCAACATAGTTCATCTGACCATATTTCCTAAGATATCCCTTTCTACAATCTTTTCTCTATTAACCATCTACTTATAACCTTTTATACAAAAAATGATAGTATTTGATATAATTTATTATTATAATATCTTCAAAAAATACATGATTTTAACAATCACTTGTAATAACATCCAAGTAATATTAGACTAAATTATTAAATTTAGCCTCATATTGTATCACAATAAGGTTCTATTGATTTAAAATAATGAAGTATATTATTCTAGAAATTTGAAAGGAGTGAGGGTATAATTTCAAGTTAAAAAATTATTCATAATCCTTCCATGTTATGGCTTGGTCCAATTTATCCTAAATTTCTAAATCCCACCACTGGAACACAAGAACATCCAATATATACATTTAAAACATCACTTGAAACTCATCTTGTGTAATAAGGAAATAAAATAATCAATTCATCCTATTATATAATACATCTATGTTTTATGACTCAGAATCCCCCCGAAGGATGGTTGGATCATTCTGTTGAAAATGAACTAAATTTTCCACCTACCAAGTATCATCCTACTGAGTTCATCTATCCATGACGTGAAAATCCTAAGCAATACATTATACTAAATTTTGGAAAATTGTTCCTCTAGTGAGTCCATATTTTTAAGAGCCTCCTCTGATTGATTATTTTGAAATTTACAAGGTTCCATTCACATTAACTAGAAAAACTACATTTAATATCACTCATTAGTATCTAAATCCATATAAATTTCAATTTACCACATCCAAAAACCAAAAAATAGATATATGTAATTCAACCATTTTCAACATTTCAACCCTTTTTGAAAATATTACTACCATGTTTTTTAAAAACAAAAATTTTCTACTATTTAAAAAAACAACACCTTTCGGCATATCATATAACATTACTCAATATGAATAGTGAAATCCTAGTGGGATTTATTTATTATCAAATAATGAATGTATCATTCAATGGGTAAACCCATCATAGGTGAGGTGGATAAACCTAGAACTATCTTAAAACACTCATGTACCTAAATGCACTGGTGACATTAAGTAAATCATAAAAAGGATAGATAATTATTTTTATTATCTAAATTTCATGTCCTAGAGATCATATCTCCCTAATATCACCCCAACTCAAAAGTCCGAACAATTGGATACCACTTATCCCGAGGGAAAGAAGGGCATACCAAGACAAATACCATTTTTAACATCTCACCCATCTCCATTGGTTTGGTAAGAGACAAGGTTATTGTTAGAACTTAGGTGACATCCCCAAGATACCAAAGGCTGTTAATAAATACCAAGGGCCTCAAGAATAATTGGTAGATGATTTTCCATTTAAATATAGAACTTAAAATCTAAATAAAAAAACAAAACATTATATATTGTGTTCGTTAAAAATAAATCTCAAAGAATAATGAAACCAATACACCATATCATAGTATAAACGAGAACCAAAACACATACTCAAAGAGAAAAAAATGACAAGAAACAAAAAAACCCATGTGAAATCAACTAGAAAAAAAAAACCCACTCCATGTTCCAACATCACATTCCATGCCCATGGTATCTACAATAATCACCAAAGAACCGAGATACCAATACTTTACCAATATTTAGATAGATGAAATCTATATACAATAGTACCCAAGAAAGGGGTGACTCTAAACTCTGTAGGATATCACCAATGGCTTCCAAACTCACACCCCTGGGTGAAATTTTTCTAGAAAATTTTATATAAATATTTTGAAAACATTTAATCATTTTATATTAAAGCCTCATGTAGTTTGAAGTAAAAAATTCAAAAATACATAAAAACATTATCAATATTTGGAAGAAAAATAACCATGTCTCCACACCCCCCCAGGCATGCCATGTGACAATTTCATATTCATGAGTGGTCTATCAATGATATACTAAGTCATCACAAGGTAACCAATACCAGGTGCCCCATCGGAACATTCCCCCCACCCCTCTAGGTCATGTCTAATGAAAATGAACTCATGCTAACCATGTATCCAAATACCATGAAAATCTATATCACATAAAACATTCATTTCCTGAGATAATTTCAATAAATAATTTTTTTGTGTTAAAACTCAACCAAAATTTTAAAATCATCATTTTAAAATTTACATCAACAACTTTTCTATAAAAGGCCATAGAATTTCCATTATTTAAAAAACCATAATCAAAATGAAACAGTCCATCAATTCATACAAAAATTTATAGATCAATTTCATGAAAATAAATCAATTTAAAACCAACCCTTTAAGATATAATAATATGATGTAGAGTGAGAATCCACCTCCCTAAAAATGATTTGAAAAAATGAAGAATGACATTATAATACTTGAATAACTGATCAAAAACCATGTTCCCTTCACTATATCCAACAAGAAAACATCAAGATTCACTTTAAAATATATATATATATATATATATATCCTTGATTGACTAGATATATGGTTCTAATTGAGGAGTGAACCTTGGATATAAGAATAATGATGAATAATGAGTATTTCACGATGAATTATATCCTCCAATGCACATCAATTTAACAATATATTTATCTCGAATCGAAGGGAATCAACTCTCAAGAATTATGAGAAAAATGAATTTGAGTTATGGGATGATTGACGGAAAAAATGTGGTCAAAAGGATTAATTAGGATTAGATACAATTTAAAGGAGTATCAATTATATGTCTCAGGCTTAGGCAGCCTGGTTTTGTTAATTGATATTTCCACTTGTGTAGTGCTCAATCTTATGTCTGTCCCTCACACAGTAAAACAAATCATACACCAACCTATGTATTCTCTTATGTCTTATTTTCATAGTTTCTATTAGAAATAAACCAAGTATTTATAAATTATGTGCCTAACTGTGTTCCTAGCTAGTTCCCAATGTCTTCCCTTGTTTGTTTTTCTGGGGATTTTTCACTATTTCTACTCCTCACACCTCTAGAAAAGGCCAAAAAATCCTCCAAAACATTCCAATGGCCCTTAGATCCACCCGAAACTCAACCAATTCATTATACTAACTCAAAATACATGAACAAAGGGTCGTGTAATTGAAACCAAGGGGTGCTAAAAATTTATTCTCTTAATTTTTCATCTAATCACATTTCATTATTCCAACTTCAATCTTTTGGATTTTTATTTTGATTTAATTTATTATACTTTTTTTGATTTTTAAATGAAATTATTCATCTATTTTTTAATGTATATTATTACTTATACATTTATTCCCATCGTTTTTTCTTTTATATTAGACATTCATAATTTTTTTTCTAAATTTATTTTGTTTCAATACCCATACTACTTTCTAACACCTCCATATTTTTATATATATTTTATTCTTCTTCATATTCTACATCATACTTTCCCCCAATTTCACATCCAATCATATATTTTAGACTTCAAATATTGGATTCATAAATGATTGGTGATTTTATTTTTGATTAATGAAATATTTGTTTTGAGATTCACATTTACTTCAAATTTTTATTCCATTATTATTTCATCTTGTACATATACTCATGAATATGTTTATGTCTTTCATTTTTTCATATGTGCTTGCTTCATCTTTTAATAATGTATATTTGTATACTTAGACATTGACCTCATATTATTCTACTAGTCCTTCCATACTAATTCTACACTTTCTCGTATTATGGATTTATTAACTACATTAAAATCTAGTTCATCTTATACTTCTATTCATATATATAATTTTTCAATTTTTTCACCAAATCATCATTATTTATACTATTTTTTACTTTTAAACCATATCTTTTTCATCATTTACTTTATTTTATATTTACTCTATATATATGTACATTTCTATTTTTATGCCTTGTGTTTTCTAGTTATTTTTATTTTTTCCTTTTATTTTCCTCAACTGCATTTTCCCCCTTTGAGTATTAGTGTCCTGATATATAAATAATCACCCTGAATGAAGTGTGGTTTCAAGTGAATGTGTTTTTATTTAAATCATTAATATTAAAATTAATATATTTTAATTATGAACATTATAATGAATAATTTATTTTAATATAAATGAATATATCTTTCAAATGAGATATTATACATGAAATTTCATCTAGTTGTTGTTTATTTGAACAATGTGTTATTTGTGGAATGAAATTTAAAAATAGTTTTTGGGTTTTTAGGTGAAACTTTCATGGTGAAGTTGTTCTCTCAGTATTGTATTGAGAAAAGATGGATTATATGAGATATTCTAGTAAACCACTTAATTTTTAATTTTATTCTATAATTTAAAATTTTATTTATGATCATAATAATATTTATTTTTATTTTTATTTTTATTTTTATTTTTATATAATTAGTCTTAATTAAAATTTAATGTAACAATGAAAAAGGAGGATGGATTAATGAATATTTACACTGTCCCAATTGGATATAATGAAATTATATGTTTAATGTTATGTTATTGATAGCGGGATAACCACCACCAATAGAGTATGGTTTCTTTTCAATTTCCAAATTGATATATTCGGGATCATTATTTTGATTAATCAAAATGCACATTATTTTTTAATTAGGTTACCTTGAAGTGTTATTTATGTTAACTTTCAAATGGTATAGATGTAGTTGGTTGTGTTTTGCAGACGTGTTCCCAAGGAACATGGTTTTGGGTGTTGGTTACAACTAAATTATTCCTACTAAGGGTAGGGATATTAATCCTAATAGTATCAATGCATATAATGTTTCTTTTGGTATATATATTGGTTGGTTTACCTTGGAATGTAATCAAAACTACTAGGTTAGAGGAATATTGGTAGGAGAGGAGAAATCCATTGATCATCTCTATGGAATGTAAAATTTAGTATGTATTAAAACCTATCATATTACATGGAATTCTCAATTCTTAAGATCCTAGTTTATTCTTATTAGTTTTTAGATGTATATTTCATATATTATAATCAAGATAGAAAAAGTATATCCTGATCTTTTCACTTCCTAGGTGAAGCTTTAGCTTCTTTGACCAATGAGAAGCATCACACCATAAAAAATTCTACTTATCACAACCAGATTTTTATTTTCACCCTTTGTTTCAAACTTTATTTTAGCTCTTGGGTTTTCCCTCATGTTCTGTGGGTTCAAAATTTAAATTTAATGTTTTTGGTGTTCTTGATTTGAATTTTGAGTCATGTATTTTTAGGGTCATATTTGGCCTTGTTCATTGTTAGTGTGAAGGTATGGGGGGGGAAAGGGATTGGTGGAGAATTTGTGAAATCCATTATATCACTTCCCTTTGGGATGTGTTTGATTTATGGTTTATCTCTTTGAGTTAGAAGAGTTTTGGGGTAAAAAGGGTTATGTTTGGGGGATTTTATCCAGGTTTCATGTTTAAGGAACATGGATGGTTTAACCATAATGCCTAAGTGTGAAGGGGTTTCACGGTTTGGTTTTAGGATTTAACTAACCATGCATCCTAAGTGTGTTTCTTTTTTATCACTAGACAGTCGGAAATCACACAGTTTTCACATGGTTTGTTAAACTGTGCGATTTAACCGTGCAAGAAACTAAAGAAAGGGTATTGGTTCCCAATTGTCATTGAAATTGGTTAAAAGTTTAAAATTTTTTTCTCCTACTACTACTGTATATGCGGTAAGTAGGGTTAATCCAACAAGGAAGGATGGTGGCCAAATTTATTTTCTAAGGATCCCATTATTGTCAGTAGTGAGAGTGGTTTTTTTATTTTTTTTATTTCTTTATCTTTATATCTTTTTTATGTTTTTATAAGGCTTTAAAGTAACACCACGTTTTTTTTTTGTTTCTTCTAAACTATATTGAAAAGGGAAATAGTTTGAAAACAGTATGTAAAAAATATATAATATTGATAGATGGACAAAAATAATGAAATTCCTGGGGAAAACACTATTATACTGGTTTAAAATATATCATTTTCACAGGAATGATGGCAATCGATACCACTGAGAAAGAATAACTTATTTCCCTCACCAGAAGATAAGTCACTCCGGTTAAACATTCTCAGATTTCACCATTCCAAGAAATTTCAACTACCAGATAAAATTTTGAAAATGAAAATAAAACAAATTCACCATAAGTGCGTAAGTTTTATGAATTTAAACTATTAGAAAATATATTCATGATACTTCTCACTGAATGATGGTGGAATTGGAAATTGATATCAAGTGGCCTGAATCAAATGTATGAATGCAGAATTAATCTCGCTGAACAATTCTGAATGCATTAATATGAAAAGTGATTAAGTAGATATGAAATAACCAGTAGATCTAGAAATTTCCTCAGACTCAAATTATTTAGCTAACTATCTTGATCATATTCAAAAAAAAAAGAAATCATTCTATTAAAATATATGTAATTGAAAAGAAAAAAGAGGAGATAGAAAACTCCCCAAGAAACTATGATGCTACAATGTCGGTCCTCCAATCTCCAAGAAAAGGTTCCCCAAGGTTCTCCAGGATCTGCTACGCTCTTACTATGAGAGAAGAATCGTGATTTTTTCATTCCTAAAATAATCCACCCCATCTCTGTTGCTGATTTTTTCTTTTAATCTACTGTCATCTAATGCATATCACCCTCAACATCCACCTACATAATCTTGTTCTTTAATTTCACACCGCACACATGCGCTTTTTAGGGAATCACGTGTCATTTTTTCTTTGTTCTTGTAACTAAATTCCATTAAGTTTGTTGAGTGAATCTTGATATGTCTTTGTCACCTGCATTTACTTGCATAGAAGATAAAAACAAAGGAAAGTAAAACTCCTAAAAATACAATAATAAACAACTGATTATTATTATTAATGTTAAATTAATTGCTTAAAAGTTATAAATACATATTTTAATTGAATATTTTATTTATTTAATCTAAAACATAAATTAATTATTAATTATTAATGTTATTATTTTGAATTACTTTATAGTATGATTTTAGGGTTATAAAATTTTATTATTTAATTAAGTTATTTAATTTATTATTTTATTAAATTATTAAGATCAATATTTAATATTATATATATGATAATTTTATTAAATTAATATTATTTTTAATTAGTTGATATATCTTTAACTAAATTATAAATCATATTATTATTAAGTATGAGTAATTAATTATTTTAATTTATTTAAAAAATTTACTATTATTATTATAATTATTTAAATTAACATTATAATTACTATGTTTATTAAATTATTTAATTAAGGTATCATTCAATTAGATTTTATTTAAAAGTTAATATTATAATTTTAGTTTTTATAAATTTTATTAATTATTTAGTTTTATAATTTATTTTATCTTTATTGTTATTTATTCATTTATTTAGTTCTGAGTTTGGTTTTCGTTTTTTTAATGGCTTCTTCCTCTCTCCCCCATTTCCATAGAGCATGGAAGGGTTGGTTCGCTGTATCATGTCAACCACTCCAGCGGTGGAAAGCGGTGCTCCACTTCACCATCGGTGAAGCTCCTCTAATGTGGATCGACCTCTTGCGGCGGTGGGTGTCGAGGCGGCTTGCAGTGACATTATTCTCCAACGGTGGCTCTTGCGTCACGATCCTCTTCACCAAATCAGCAGTGAACCGAAATGTACTCTCCCAACCTCACACATCTCGTAGTCATAGCGACTCCTAGGTAGTGTGTCAGTGAGCCATGAAAAGTATCGGTGACTCGCTGCAATAAAAATAATTAACAGAAACTTAAATTAAAAATATTAATTAATTAATTGATTAATAAAAAACATAAAACATTAAATATTTGGACAAAAATTAAAAACTAAATAAAACAAATAAATAAAAATAAACTTGAATTTAACATACAGATTATAAAAAATATGAATTTTAATTATAATCACATTTATTATTGATTTAAGTTAAACAAATTGAAGATCATAAAGTGAGGGATAAAAATTAAAATTGAAGAATCAACTTATTAAATAAATTTAATAAAATGGAAAAAATAATGGCAAGGGACAATGAACTGCATCGATGACTAAATGAGTCACTGATAGTAGTGAAAATGTAGTGTTGGTGAGATAAGCAACCATCTGTGAGACCGATTGGAACTGTCATTGAGTCAAGTACTAAAGAAAAATGGGAAAAGTAGGAAGATAGTCACAAACAATTTTTGACTTAATATATTTAAAAAATTAATGAAATTAATGATTTAAAATACTAAACTATTTATTTATTTAACAAGATAAAGACTAAAAATTAATAACACATTGTTTTATTAAGTTAAAACATAACTTTTTCACTTATATTAAAAACTACCTAAGTTATTAACATAGTATTTAATTTTCCAATTATAAAAAGAAACATTTGAATTAAGTTTAAAGGATAAAAATTAATTGATGCAAGCGAATCAATTGGATTGAAATAATTAATAGAGTTAGTTTATTTTAATTAATAAAAATTAAACAATTAAATGTTTAAATTTAAAACTAAGTTAATTAAATATAAACCAAATGATTAATTGATTAAAAAATAAAAATTTTACTTTATTAAAAAGATAAGAAGATTAAATCCAAAAAAACTAACTAATGAATTATTAGACTAGAAAAATTATTATGACTAAATTATTTATTTTGAAGGCTAAAATTACATAACTATTTATAAAAATTTATTAATTAAAAATTTTAATTATAAAAATAAAAAAGTGAAATTATTTAGCATAAAGTGTAAAAATAATTAATTAAATCATTAAAAATTAATTAAAAAGATGTGGGAAACTATGTAAAAATAAGGCCACATAAAATTCCCCCACACATAAGAATTTTTTTTCCTCAAAATATCTCATTCTTTATTGTCCTTGAAAAAGAGAAAAGTGTGATTAAATTTTCTCTGCTCAAAATGTAACATGTATGACACTTAAAATAGAGGACTAAAACTTAGTTTAGACTGAAGATATAAAATTCTCCAAAGATGCCTTTCCTAGAAAAAAAACTCAAAGGGTAATTAAGAGAGAAATGAATCATCCACAATTAAGGATGTATTGCCTCATATATAAACTAACCTAATGACTCACTTCAATCCAAGATCAGGTTCTAAGTCCAAGAGTGACAACATGTTACATATATGTTGAATTAAAAACTTAACAAAAGGAACATTAAACTTTTACTCATTCTTAGGTTATATGTATATATATATTTAATCACCTTATTGATACAACCTAAATGATTCCCATATAACCCAATTGTCCCCTTCTTCTTTTGGCGTTCATCATTTTCCTCATCTTAATGAACACATTTTTGACCTTAGAAAATTTATTTTATTTTTCCAAATCCATGTAACATGTTCCAAGCACTGTGAAAATACACTTATTCAAAGTGTACAAAGTGCTTTTAGTAAACAGAAACGCACCCATCATCTAGGGTCTTAGAGAATCACCGTGAGATCTCAAATTCCCAAATTACTCTAGTTTCAAAAGATTAATATGAAAACCATTTAAATTGGATCACTAAGGTGATTAATTTTTATAAATTAAAATATGTGAGTCCCCTAGGAAAGAGTTCAAACTTCCAATTCCTAAGGCAATGATCTCAATTTCACAACAATATTACCCATATCACTCTCAAACAGAGTTCCTAAACATAAAATTTCCATAAAATCACTAATAATGTTCACTCAACAATCATTCACCCACATTAATTTTAGATTTAAAACAAATTTTAACTACCATTAAAGTACTATTCTTAGGAAAGTCTCATTTTATAAATAGTGTAAAGCCTACAATTGCACAATAATTTTGAAAAAAATTGACCATTTTTTTAATTAATTTTTTTTTGAAGGCAGTGTGAATTGAAGGGATTTCATTAAGAACAATTTAGCTCAACATGAATTGACCCCCTCCCCCATACTTAAAACCCAACATTTTCCCCAAAGTTGAATTCCAAATGGGAGAAGAACAATTTAACAATTATGGTTCAAAGTATAGTTTCAATAAAATATATTGATGACATGTATAAGGAGTCCCATTGATGTAAAAAATGTTTTTTTCCACAATAAATAACTTAACATCAGGTTCACTTGCTATATCATGAAGTTCAGTGGAAAATATTTTCATTAAAGTTCAAAAAGTAACAAGTGAAACATTAATGTACACAATGAATTGGGTGTAAGCAATTTAACAGATTTTATTCAGTTGGATATTCAATAAACCAGACAAAGTACATGCTATACACCCCATAAATTTATGAAAATACAAATAAAGCACAAGAAATGCCTAAATTTACTCCCCCCGACACACACACGTAATTTCTTATAGTCAGTAATTTTATTATCAATGGAATTAAATTTTTCAACAAAGAGGAACATGCATAATTTTTGTACAGCAGCAATGAAACAAATATATAGCTGAATTTTCAGCACAAAGACATCCAGAAAATTTTATTTCTCATAAAAGAATAATTTTTTTAAAGAAAAATTAACTGATTCACCGACAGTACTACCATATAATCATTGACAGCAGTGAATCAGTGGCTCAGGTGCATCGGTGAGTTAGTGACTCATCGATAGCAGTAATACTGTTGCTTATCACTTATTTTTTATTAATGTTACAGGAGCAGGAAAAAAAATTAAAGAAGACTGAGAGTAGAGTACTCCCCTGAATTAAATTTTATCATTAATCCTCCAGCAAGGGAATTCAACTCATTTATTGACATAGTAGCAGCATCATTCCTAATTCAGACCAAGAATACCAAGAACAAAGAAACGACAGGAATTTCACAAAAAATTAGTATGCAAGTAGCACATTATTCAAAGACAAAAATGAACAAACAAAATGAAAATATAAGAATAACGGGTTGCCTCCCATGCAACACAATGTTTTAAATTCCTAAGCCAGACATTATTCAGAATTATTTTTCAAGCACAGTGAAGGCATTTATTCCCTTCGGATATCTCTTGAAACAAAACTTAACTATCTTCCCATTAACCAGCATGAGTCTATTCTCCAAACCAATTATCTCAACAACTCCAATCTTAATAACTCTTACCATAGTAAATGGTCCAGACCACATGGAATTAAGTTTTATATGAAGGAGTTTGAGTCTATAATTAAAGAGGATGACCTTCTTTCCAGGTTTTAAATCAATTGTTTGAATGATAGAATCATGAAATATTTTAGTCTTCTCTTTTTATAGTCTTGAATTATCATAACCCTCTCTCCTTATCTCATCCATCTCACTCATCTCAAGAAATATTCTCTCTCTATCACTTGTAACATCAACGTTCAGATCTATAGTTGACCAATATGACTTCTGTTTCAACTCCATAGGCACATGACAACATTTTCCAAATAATATCTTATATAGAGACATATCTATTGGGGTCTTGAACGCAGTTATATACGCCCATAAAGCTTCATCCAATTTAAGAGACCAATATTTTCTAAGCATGAGACAATTTTTTAATAATATGTTTTAGCTCTCTATTTGAGATTTCCACTTGTCCATTGGAATGTGGATATTGAGGAGTACCCGTTTTATGAAAATATCCATACTTTTCCATTAAATCCATAAACTTTTAGTTCTTAAAGTGTGTTCCATTATTAGTGATAAAGGTTTTTGGGATGCCAAATATTGAAAAAATATTCTTTTTAACAAACATGATTATAGAGTTGGCCTGATAGTTGGGAAGCTTTACTATCTCAACCCACTTAGAAACATAATCATGAAAAACAAGAGTATACTCATTCCCATGAGATGATGGAAATGGACCCATTAATTCTAAACCACAGACAACAAAAATTTATACTTCTAAAATACCTTTTTTGGGTAACTCTTGATTCTTACCAATAGTTCCTAACCTTTGGAACCTATCACAAGCAACCACATAGCTCCTAGAATCCATAAAAAGGATGGGCCAATAAGAACCAGATTGGAAAAAATTTTGAGCTATCCTTTCACCACCATGGTGACCTCCCTAAGGTGAGGAGTGACAACTCTCTAGAATGGGCAGAAACTCTTCCTTAGGAACACACCTCCTAAGAATACCATCAGCACATATCCTAAATAGAAAAGGGTCATCCCAAAGGTAATAATTATGTTCAGAGAAAAATTTCTACCTTTGGTTGTTAGAAAAATCTTTGGGAAAGACTCATGCTTCCAGGAAATTAGCGAAACTTGCATACCATTAAGACTTCTTAATTAACATAGTGTGTAGTTTTTCATCAGTAAAGGAATAATTGATCTCCCTTGGAAGTTTATAATGGGTGTGAGGAAGCCTAGAAAGATGGTAGGAAACTAAATTTTCAACTCCCTTCTTATCCCTTATTTCTAAATCAAATTACTATAGTAATAAAATCCACCTAATCATCCTGGTTTTTGTTTCCTTCTTAGATAGTAAGTACTTAAAGGTAGAATGGTCCGTGAAAATGATGAATTTAGAGCATAAAAGGTACTGTATAAAATTCTATAAAGGAAACACAAAAGCTAACAACTCTGTTTCAGTAGTGGTGTAATTCCTTTGATCCTCATCTAACAGTATACTAGCATAGTATACCGCATATAACTTCCTATCTCTCCTCTGTCCAAGGACATAAAAAATTACCAAATCACTTGCATCACAAATAAATTCAAAAGCAAGTTTCCAATCAGTTGCAATGATGATAGATGACGTTATGAGTTTTTCCTTAAGTAGATTAAAAGATTTCAAACAGTTTTCATTAAAATTTAAAGGTCCATCCTTAACAATAATAGAACAAAAGGGATTGGTTATTTTGGAAAATTCATTGATAAACCTCTGGTAGAAACCAACATACCCTAAGAAACTTCTAATACCATTAACATTTTCAAGAGGTGATATTTTTTGAATGACTTCTATATTTTCAATATCAACTTCTTGACCTTTCTTTGACACTTTCGGATCTAACACAATACCTTCTATGACCATGAATTGACACTTTTACCAATTAATCACAAGTTTGGTTTCAATGTATCTTTCTTAAACTAAATCAATATTTCCTAAACATGTATCAAATATATTACCCACGATGAAGAAATCATCCCTGAACACTTCAAATATCATCTCAATCATGTCAGAAAAAATAGCCACTGTGCACCATTGAAAGGTGGCTGGGGCTCCGCACAACCCAAAGGGAATCCGCCTATAGGAAAATGTCCCAAAGGGTCATGTGAAATTATTCTTCTCCTAATCATCTAGAGTAACAGAAATCTGGTTGTAACCAAAATACCCATCTAGGAAATAGAAAAAATCATTCCCAGAAAGCCTCTCGAGATTTTGATCAAGGAAGGGCATTGTAAAATTGTCCTTACTAGTGGTTGAATTAAGATTCCTATAATCAATACAAACTCTCAATTTTTTGGCTTTCCTAACATGGATTTCTTCATTCTTTTTATTGTTTAAAATATTGAAACCTCCCTTCTTGGAGACAACCTAGACTGGGATGACCCAAGTGCTATCAGAGATAGGATAGATTATACCAGTATCGAGCACCTTGATCACTTCCTCTCTCACACTTCTTTCATGTACGGATTTAACCATCTTTTACACTCTACCCTAGGATTATCTGGATCCATAGGAATTTTTTTCATGTAGAATGAGGGACTAATACCCTTTATATAAGATATAGTCCAGCCTATGGCAGATTTAATGTTTTTAAGCACATTCAACAATATCTCTCCTTGATTTTCATTAACTTATTAGAAATGATGAGAGGACAAGTGGAATAGTAACCCAAGAATGAATATTTAAAATGTGCAGGAAGTGTCTTAAGTTCAAGAATGGGTTATTTAACACTTGATGGAATAATCTTGGGCCTCAGAGGACTAATATCTGCAACATATCTCTTGTAATTAGTATTTAATAATGAAATATTTTCAGTTACATGTTTAGTTTTTGGGATAACATCCCTTCTTTCCAAAGAGGACAACAAACTGTCCATATTTTCTAATTTAGAATTTTCAAAATTCAATAAAGTAAAAGCATCAAATTGAAGAATCATATCTCCCTCTAATTCATAAAATCTTTCATAATTATTGCAAAAAGTTGAAACAATTACAAGATCGCTAGAGGATTCTTTATGTTGAGATGTAGAGGAAACTACTTCAAAAGAAGCAAGAACTGGACATTTTTCTAGTTCTGGAAACATTTAAAGACTCTTAGTTTGAGTGAATTATTCACTTTGTGAAATAGGAAAAGCATAATTTTCAACTTCCAATTTGATTTCTTCAATAGATGATTGTTTATAATTTTCTTTAAAAAATTTAGAAAAACATTCAGATTTGAGGAACACTATCTTTGAACAGTTTTTAGAAAAATTTGGACCCTTATTTTTCTTAAACACATGGAATTCTTCATTTTGTTCTCCAATTTTGAAAATCATCTGACCTTTAGAGATATCTATACCAGCACCATGAGTGTCCAAGATGGTCCTACCTAGAATGATGGGAACCTCTTGATCACACTCCATATCAAAGACTAAAAAGTATGTAGGTAGAAACAATTTCCCAACCCCAACTAGTCGATCATCTACCCAACCCATAGGATGAGTGAAATATTTGTCAGCTAATTACAGTATGACTATGGTGGGTTGGAGATCACTGATCCTCAACTGTTGAAACAGTGAGTATGGGAGCAGGTTGATACTGAACCCTTAAGTCACAAAGATGGTTGAGCTGACCATAATTTCCTAGGGTGCACGGAATAACAGCGCTATCTGGGTCTTTCAGTTTGGGAGGGATTTTCTTTTGGAGTACAGCACTACACTCTTCAGTGAGGCTATAAGGAGAAAATTCATTAATAGTTTATTTCTTTGAATCAATTTTCTTAATAAATTTAAATTAATATGTAAATTTAATTAAGGTTTGGATGAATGGAATGTTCACTTGAAGTTTTCCAAAGAGTCCAAGGAACTGAAGAAGTTCAGCCTTGGTATTACATTGAGGTTTACTTTTTTCATGGAAAGGGATGGGTGGGAAAAATAATTTAAGAAAAGTAGCAAAATACCTCATTTATTCAGATTATTTTTATTTCCTTTTATTATTTTGATTTTTAAATGAATTTTCAGCTTGTGTTTCAGGTGAAAAATTGAAATTATCTTCACATTCAGCATCTTTTTCGTAGTTTCCAGTTTTAGAACAAAGCAGATTTTTGTTTCCAAATTAAAACAGTTTGTCATCTTGGGAATTTTTTATTTCTTTTTCCACAATAATTTAAGTATTAATCCCACTTCTAGTGACTAAAACCATTATATTATCTCTAGTATTGAGTTCGTCTATGATTTTAATTCGACATTTTCCCATATAACTAGCATCTTGGGCCAACTACCCCATTTGAATTTCAAGATTCTTAATTCTTGCAACCATTTGAATTTTATCATAATGATTTTTTTTTTCATCAAACCTTCTTATCAACTATTGAAACAAATATTTCACCTCATCATTGGAATTTGAATATTCAACCTTATATTGAGATTGGGGTTAGAATTTCTTCTTAGGAGGCTGTTGGAATCCCGTAGAGGCAGCAGGTTGAAGAACTCTATTCTCCCTCCAAGAAAGGTTTGGATGATTCATATACCACTGATTAAAATTATTGGAAAATGGGTCATCCCAATGTTTCATTCTTTGACCATAGCTATCAATGTTGTAATTTTTGAGAGGTTGGATAGACATGTCCATGTTTGGATATAAATTCTTAGTGTGACCAAATATACCACACTGGGTACATTGCTCTATAAGAGATTGATTATGGTTTTTATAGCATACATGGTTAATAGATTGTTTAGAATTCTGTTTCATTAAAGATTGAATTTGGTAGGTGATTTCAGCTTGTTGAGCTTGAGTTTCATTCATTTAATTAGATCCAGTATTGACATTAGGATTTCATTTTACTCTCTTTCTTCTCGAATTCTTATGTTAAGAGTTTAAAGAAAGATTGTTAAATAAATTCTCAACTCTTCCTCGGTTTTGTCGTTGTAATTACCCCCAACAGCTTGATCAACTAGGCTCTGTATAGAGGAAGATAACCCTTTATATAAGGTATCCATGAGAAGGTGGGATAAGAGTTGATGATGGAGACACTGCCTAAGCAGGTCCCTCAATCTATCCCAATCCCCATTAAAGGATTCTCCATCCTCTTGATAAAAAACTAGTTATCTTATTTCTAAGTTATCCTTTTAATATTTGGGGATAAAATTTCATAATAAACGAATTATATATATAGTCCTAATTCTCAAAAATGTTTTCATCTAGACTTAGAAACCAGTGCCTAGTATTCCCTTTATGAAAAAATGGAAAAACTCTAATTCTCATCTCATCTTCAGTAAGTCCTAATAATGGACATTGTTGCACAGTATTGTAGAAATCTCTAATAAAGGAGAGAGAGTCCCCATTAGAGAGTCCATTAAGGGTAGGAAATAGTGAAATATGGGACTATCTCTGCTCATAATTTCTGTCTATAGGACTAATTCTAATTAATGAAGGGTTTCTTGAAACATGAGGGAGTTAGAATTCCCTCATCCCAGTCCTTTCATTTTCTAAGAGTTCTTGTTTTAAGTGATGTTGATTGTTAGGAGAAGGAACTCTCTAATCTAAATCTTCCATTTCATTTTTCTTTTACTTATTAAGATAAATAAGGTGTTTGTCTATTTCTGGGTTCAGGGTATCTAGACTAATAATAGAGGTTCTTGTGCTCATGCAAAGTATAATAGTAGTTGAATTCATAACAATAGTTCAACATAGAAAATAGTAGAACTAATATGGAACAAAAGTCACAAAAAATAGAAGTAAAGTAATAAGAACAACACAATAGCACATAGAAATTGATTATGTTTAATTTTTTTAAAACATTTTTCAATTTTTTTTAATTTTTTGGATTTTTTATGTGATTTTTTTTTTGAATTTGTTTTGTTAAAATTAAGGGCGCTTGCCCTCCCCAGAAACGGATCCAAAAACTTATTCCCAACTTTCATTGAAATTAGTTATAAGTTTAAAATTTATATCTCCTACAACAACTATATATGTGGTAAGTAGGGTAGAACCCACAAGAAAGGATTGCAGCCAAATTTATTTTCTAAGGATTCCACTCGTGTCAGCAGTGAGAGTGGTTTTTATATTTTTTTTACTTTTTAACTTTATTTCTCTTTTTATGTTTCTATATGGATTTAAAGTAACACCACCTTTTTTTTCATTGTTCTATGCTATGTATAAATAGGAAATTGTTTGAGAGTAATAAGTAACAAAAATATTGAATGCTAATAGATGAACAAAAAATGAAACGTCTAGGGACAACACTATTATACTAGTTTAAAATATTTCCTTTTCAAAAGTATGATTGAAAGAGTCACCACTGGGAAACACTAACTTATTTCCCTCACTAGGAGGTAAGTCACTCAGGCTGAACATTCTCAGAGTTCACCACTCCAAGAAAGTTCAACTGCCATATAAGAATTTGAAAATGAAAATAGAACAAACTCACTGTAAGTACTGAAGTTTTATGAATTAAAAGTGTTAGAAAATATATTCATGATACATATCGTCGAATGATCGTAGCATTGGAAATTCGAATCAAGTTTAATTAAACAAATGTATAGATTTAGAATTGATCTTTCGAATAAAATCAGAATGCATTAATATGAAAAGTGATAAGGAAGATAAGAAATAACCAGTAGATCTAGAAATTTCGAAGAACTCGTATTAATTAGATAAATATATTGATCATATTTCAAAAAAGAAACCATTCTATTACAATATAATTACTTTAAAAGAAAATAGTGGAGAGAGAGAACTCCCCTAGAAACTATGATGTTGTAATGCTGGTCCTCTAATCTCCAAGAAAAGGTTCTCCAAGGTTCTTCAGGAACTACTCCACTCTTACTCCAAGAGAAGAATCGTAGGTTGTCTCTTCCTAAAATAATCCACCCCACCTCTACTACTCCTTTTTTCTTTTAATCTACTGTCATGTGCTACATATTTCCCACAACACCCACCGACTTAATCTGGTTTTTTAATTTTGCATCGTACATGTGTGTTTTTTAGTGAATCACACGTCGTTTTAGCTTTCCTTTTGTAACTAACTTCCAACAATTTAGTTGACTGAATATGGATGTGTCTTTCTCACTTATATATACTTTCATAGAAATTAAAAAAATAATTAAAGTAAAAAACTGTTAAAAACACAATAAAAAAACAATTGATTATTATTATTAAAGTTAAATTACATTACTTAAAAGTTATAAATATATATTTTAATTGAATATTTTATTTATTTAATCTAAATGTTAAATTAATTATAAATTATTAAAGTTATTAATTTAATTACCTTATAGTATTATTTTAGGATTATAAAATGTTACTATTTAATTAAGTTATTTAATTTATAATCGGGTTAAATTATTGTGATAAATTTTTTTTATTATATATATGCTAATTTTATTAAATTAATATTATTAGTAATTAGTTAAAATATCATTAAATTATTTATAAATAGATTATTATTAATTAATAAAAATAAATTATTTTAATTTATTTACTAATTTTTCTATTATTATTATAATTATTTAAAGTAAAATTAAACTAACTATATTTTTTAAATTATTTAATTAAGGTATCCTTCATTTAGATTTTATTTTAAATTTAATAATATAATTTTAGTTTTAATAAATTTTATTAATTAGAGGGTTTTATAATTTATTTTATCGTTATTATTATATATTAATATATTTATTTATAAGTTTGGTTTTAGTTTTTTTAAATTCCTTCTTCCTCCCTCCACCATTTCCACAGTAGGGGAGGGTTGGTTCGCTAATTCAGGTCAGTCGCTCTAGTGGTGGACGACAATGCTCCACTTCACCATTGGAAAAGCTCCTCTAGCGTGGATCAGCCTCCTGTGGTGGTGGGTGTTGAGGCGGCTTGCGCCGAAATCATCCTCCAATTATGGCTCTTGTGTCATGACTCCCGTCACCAAATCAACGGCGAACAACAGCGTATTGTCCCAGCCTCACACATCTCGCATTCGCAGCAACTCCTATCGGCATCCTCGAAGGATCTTCACCAGAACATGACACAATAGTGGTGGTGGAATCAATTTGATCGGCTTCCAGATCTGTGCGGCAACGACAGGTTGAGAATTGGTGACTCGGCTTTGTCCAGCGACTCTGGCTTCAAACAACAGCATACTCGGACTGTAGCAGTAGTGAACCAGCCACTTACGGTGGCTCAGGTGTTCATCAATGGTAGAAATGTTGCACTTCAGATCTAGATCTGGGTTGCAGTTGTAACTCAATGGTATTTCTATTTCCTGGTTTGATTCTGTGGTTGATTGCAGTTCTAGTTGTTTCTGAAAAAAAGGTGTCTCTAGGTTGGTTGCAGGGTAAGTGAGGATTTTCGGTAGGAGAAGGGATGAAGTATAGTGTGTCGGTGAGAGAGTGAAAACAAGGCATCGACACAGGGGAATCAGTATAAAAAATTGGGCGAGGTTGGGAGTAGTGGTGAGAAGAGATTATCAGTACGATATGAAGAGTCAATGAGATATATTGGGAAAGGATGCTGGTAGGTGTGTTGCACATTAGTAGCACCAAGTCTCGGAGAAAGAATCGGTAGAATGGTGAATGGGTGTGGCATTTCTGGAAACAAGGCAGGTTGTCAGTGAGATAACTAGGGTGTGTGCGCCAGTAGCTGGAATAAAATGGAAGGAGTTGAGTCAGTAAGATGTCTTACCGACGAGGTATCATTGATACATGACTCACCGATAGTGTAAAATAGGTAGCGTGTTAGTGAGCCATGAAAAGTATCGGTAACTCATTACAACAAAAAAAATTAACAGAAACTGAAATTAAAAATAGTAATGAATTAACTAATTAATAAAAATATATAAAACTAAAAATATTTAAACAATAATTATAAACTAACTAAAACAAATAAATAAAAGGAAACTTGAATTTAACATAAAAATTACAAAATATAAGAATTTTAATTATAATCACATTTATTATTGATTTAAGTTAAAAAACTTTAATATTTTAAAGTGAGGGATAAAAATTAAAATTAAAGAATCAAATTATTTAATAAATTTAATTAAAGGGAAAAATGGTAGGATATAGTGAACTACATCGATGACTCAATGAGTAACAGACAGTAGTAAAAATGAAGTGTCGGTGAGACAACCAACTATCGATTAGAACAACAGGAAATTGTCGGTGCGTAAAGTACTATAGAAAAATGGGAAAATTATGAAGAGATTCAAAGACATTTGTTGACTTAATATTGTTAACTTCATTCATAAAATTTAAAACATTAAGAAAATACATGATTTAAAATACTAAAATATTTAATTATTTAACAAGATGAAGACTAAAAATAAATAACACATTATTTTATTAATTTAAAACTTAACTTATTAACTTATATTAAAAACTACCTAAGTTTTTAATATAGTATTTAATTTACCAATTAACTTTAAAGGATGCAAATTAATAGATTCAATCGAATCAATTGGATTGAAATAATTAATAGAGTTAGTTTATTTTAATAAATCAAAATTAAGCAATTAAATGTTTAAAGTGAAAAGTAAGTTAATTAAATATAAAAAAATGATTAATTTATTAAATAATAAATATTTTGCTTTATTAAAAAGACAAGAATATTAAATCCACAAAACTAATTAATTAATTATTAGGCTCAAAAATTAATTATAACTAAAATAATTATTTTAAAGGCTAAAATTACATAATTATTTATAAAAATTGATTAATTACTAAATTTAATTATAAAAATATAAAAGTGAAATTATTTATCATAAAGTGTAAAAAAAAATTAATTAAATCATTAAAAATAAATTAAAAATATGTGGAAAACTGTGTAAAAAATAAGGCCACATAAAATTTCCCCATAATTAAGAATTGTTTGTCCGTAAACAATCTCATGCTTTATTATCCTTAAAAAAGTGAAAAGTGTGTTTAATATTTCTCATCTCAAAATGTAACATGTATGACACTTAAAAAATGGGACTAAAACTGATTTTAGGCTTAAGATATGAATTTCTAAAAATATTCCTTTCCTAGAACAAAAATTCAAAGGGTAATAAAGATAGAAATGATTCATCCACCATTAAGGATTTCATGCCTCATATATGAACTAACCTAATGGCTCAATTCAATATAAGATCGGGTTCTAAGTCCAAGAGTGACAACATGTTAAATATATGTGGAATTAAAAACTTAATAAAAGGAACATTAAAATTTTACACATTCTTAGGTTCCAAATATATACATACATATGTATATATATTTTGAATCACCTTATTGATACAACCGAAATGATTCCCATATAAACAAACCGACCCCTTATTCATTTGGAATTCATCATTCTCCTCACCTTAATGAACTCATTTTTTACCATGGACAATTTATTTTATTTTTTCCAATCCATGTAACATGTGCTAATAACTATGAAAATACACTTGTTCAAAGTGTACAGAGGGCTTTTAGTAAACAGAAATGCACCTGACATCTAGGTTCTCAGAGATTCACTGTGGGATCCCAAATGCCCAAATTAGTCCAGTTTCAAAAGATTCATATGACAACAATTTAAATTTGATTGTTAAGGTGATTAATTTTTATAATTTAAAAGAATTTAGTCCCCTAGTAAAGTGTTCAATTCCACAATAATATTACCCATAACACTCTCAAACAGAGTTGCTAAACCAAAATTGCTATTAAATCACTAAGAATATTCACTCAGAAATCATTCACCTACATTAATTTCAGATCCAAAACCAAATTTAACTAACAGAAAATTATTTTCCTTAGGCAATAATCATTGGAGAAATATTATAAAGCCTAAAATTCAGAAATAATTTGGAAAAAAATTGACAATTTTTTTTAAATTACAAAATTTTTTAAAGTAGTTGGAATTGAAGGGATTTCATTAAAAACAGATTAGATCAACCTGAATTGACCCCCTACCCCATACTTAAAACCCAACATTTTCCCTAAAGTTGAATTCCAAATGGGTGTAGAACAATTTAACATTTAAGGTTCGAATTATATTTTCAATAAAATAGATTGATGACATGAATAAGGAGTCTCATTGAAGTACAAAAAGTCTATTTTATGCTATAAATAACTTAACAGAAAAGTCACATGATATATCATGAAGGTTAGTGGAAAATATTTTCATTAAAGTTCATAAATTAACAAGTGAAACACTAAAGTGTACAATAAATTGGGTGTAAGAAATTAAAAAAAAGTTATTCAGTTTAATATTCAATAAAGTGGACAAAGTACATGCTATACACCCCATAAATTTAAGAAAAAACAAATAAATCACAAGAACAACCTAAATGTACCCACACACACACACACACTTAATTTCTTATAGTGAGTAATTTTAATATCAATAGAATTCAATTTTTCATCAAATATGAACATGAAGAATTTTTGTACAGCAACAATGAAACAAATATATAACATAATTTTCTGTAAGAATATATGCAATAAAATTTTATTCCAATAAAAGAAGAATTTTTTTAAAGAAACATTAACTAAGTCACCGACAGTACTACCACAGAATCATTGACAATAGTGTATCAGTGATTCTGGTGAATCGGTGAGTTAGTGACTAACTGATTGTAGTAATATAGTGGATTATCACTAAATTTTTATTAAAGTGAAAGGGGCAGGAAAAAAATTTAATGTAGACTAGGAGTAGAGTACTCCCCTAAATTAAAGATTATCATTAATCCTCCAATAAGGGAATTTAAATCCTTTATTGACATAGTATCAGGATCATTCCTAATTCAGAACAAGAATACCAAGAACAAAATAGTAGCAGGAATTTCACAAAAATATAGTATGCAAGAAACACATTATTCAAAGACAAAAATGAACAAAGAGAAGACAAAATAAGAATCATTGGTTACCTCCCATGCAGGGCTAAGTTTTAAAGTCTTCAGCCAGACTTTATTCAGAATCCATTTTCAAGCACAGTGATGGGTTTGTTCTCCTCATCAAATATCTCAATAACTCCATTCTTAAGAACTCTAATCACATTAAATGGTCCATACCACTCGGAATTATGTTTTCTAGGAAAGAGTTTGAGTCTAGAATTAAAGAGGAGGACCTTCTTTATAGGTTTTAAATCATTGGTTTGAATGATTGAATCATGAAATATTTTAGTCATCTCTTTATATATTCTTGAATTATCCTAACTCTCTCCTTATCTCATCCAGCTTCCTCATCTCAAGAAATATTCTCTTACCAGTACTCTTAAAATCAAATTTAAGATCCTTAACTACTCAATATGACTTCTGTTGCAACTCCACAAGCAAATGAAATTTTTTTCCAAACAATAGCCTATATGGAGAGATACCTATTGGGGTTTGAAAGAAGTTTTATATGCCCATAAAACTTCATCCAATTTAAGAGAGCATCCTTTTCTATATCTTGAGATAGTTTTTTCAAGAATCTCTTTCAGCTCTCAATTTGAGATTTCCACTTGTCCACTTGAGTGTGGATGATAAAGAGTACCAGTTTTATAAAAACAACCATACTTTTCCATCAAGTCCTTAAACTTTAAGTTATTAATGTGTGTTCCATTATTAGTGATAAAGGGTTTTGGGACTCCAAATCTTGAAAATATGTTATTTTTAACAAACATGATTATACAGTTGGCATGATTATTGGTAAGTGTTACTACCTCAATCCCACTTAGACACATAATCAAAAACAATAATGTACTCATTCCCATGAAATGATGGAAATGGACCCATGAAGTCTAAACCCCATACATCAAAATTTTATACTTATAAAATGCATTTTTGGTGTAACTCTTGCTTCATACCAACATTTCCAATCCTTTAGAACCTATCACAACCAACCACATAGCTCCTAGAATCCTTAAAAAGGGTGGGCCAATAAAAACTAGATTGGACTACTTTTTGAGCAATCCTTTCACCCCCATGGTGACTTCCCTAAGGTGAGGAGTGACAACTCTCTAGAATGGGCAACATCTCTTCCTTAGGAACACACCTCGTAAGAATACCATCAGCATATCTCATAAATAGAAAAGGGTCATCTTAAAGGTAATACTTATGTTCAGAGATAAATTTATTCCTTCGGTTACTAGAAAAATCTTTAGTAAAGACTCATGCTGCCTAGAAATTAGCAAAATCTGAATACCATGCAGACTACCTGATTGACATAGTGAGAAGTTTTTCATAAGGAAAAGAAGAATTTATCTCCTTTGGATCTTCAAAATGGATGTGTGGAAGCATATAAAGATGGTCAGCAACTAAATTTTTAGCTTCATTCTTATCCTTTATCTCTAAATCAAATTCCTATAATAATAAAATCCATCTAATCAGTCTAGGTTTGGTTTCCTTGTTAGAAAAAATGTACTTAAAGGCGGAATAGTCAGTGTAAATGATGAAATTAACGCCTAAATGGTACTGTCTAAATTTTTATAAAGAAAATATAACAGCTAAAAACTCATTTTTAATAGTGGTGTAATTCCTTTGAGCCTCATATAATAGTCTACTAGAATAGTATACCACATATAACATCATATATCTCATTTTTACAAGGACAACACCAACATCCAAATCACTAGCATCACACATAAGTTCAAAAGGAAGTTTCAAATCAGGTGTAGTCATGATAGGTGATGTAGTGAGTTTTCCATAAGCAGATTAAAAAATTTCAAAAAGTTTTCATCAAAATCGAAAGGTCCATCCTTAAGAAGAAGAGAACAAAAGGGATTATTTGTTTTAGAAAATTCTTTGATAAACCTTTGGTAGAAACCAACATAATCTAAGAAACTTCTAATATGTTTAACATTTTCAAGAGGTGAGAGTTTTTGAATGACTTCTATCTTGGAATAATCTACTTCTAGACCTCTATGTAACACTTTACGAACTAGAACAATACCTTCTATAACCATGAATTGACACTTTTCTCAATTAATCACAATGATGGTTTTAATGAATTTTTTTAAAACTAACTCAATATTTCCTAAACATGTATCAAAATTACTACCCACAATGGAGAAATCATCCACGAACACTTCAATGGTCCTCTCAATCATGTCAAAAAAATAGCCATCATTCACCTTCGAAAGGTGGTTGGGGCTCCACACAACCCAAAGGGAATCCTCCTGTAGAGAAATGTCCTAAAGGGTCATGTGAAATTAGTATTATTCTAATCCTATAGAGTAAAAGGATTCTGGATGTAACTAGAATACCCATCTAGGAAATAGAAAAAATCATTCCCAGCAAGCCTCTCAAGTATTTCATCATGGAAGGGCATTGGAAAATGGTCCTTTCTAGTGGTTTCATTAAGCTTACTATAATCAATGAAAAATATCTATTTTGTGGCTTTCTTAACTTGGATTTCGTCAGTATTTTTATTTTTGAAAACATTGAAACCTCCCTTCTTAGGGAGAACCTGGACTGGGCAGACCCAAGTGCTATCATAGATGGGATAGATTATACCAGTATCAAGTAGCTTGATCACTTCCTCTCTCACATTTCGTTCATATTTGGATTTAACCTTCTTTGACACTCTACCATAGGCTTATGATCTAGATACATAGGAATTTTTTTATATGCAGAATGAGGGACTAATACCCTTTATATCAACTATGGTCTTGTATATGGTACATTTAAACTTTTTAATCACATTAAACAATATATCTTATTTATTTTCATTAATCTTAGAAGAAATGATGACATGGAAAGTGGAATTGTTACCCAAGAATGAATATTTCAAATGTGAAGGAAGTGGCCTAAGTTCAAGAATGGGTGGTTAAACACTTGATAGAAGAATCTTGGTCCTAGGAGGATAAAGATATTCAACATATCTCTTGTGGGAAGTATTTAATGATGAAATATTTTCAATAACATGTTCAGTTTTAGGGATAACAACCCTTCTCTCCAAAGTGGACATCACACTCTCTAGATTTTCTAGTTCAAAAGTTTCAAAATTCAATAAAGCATAATCATAAAATTGAATGATCATCTCTCCATCTACTTCATCCAATTTTTCAGAATTACTACTAAAAGTAGAAACAATTTTAAGATCAGTATAGGATTTTTCAAGTTGAGAAGAAGAGGAAACTACTTCAGCATAAGAAGGAACTGGACATTTGACTAGTTCTGGAAAATTTTCCAGACTCTCAGTTTGAGTAAATTCTTCACTTTTTGAAAAATGAAAAACATAATTTTCAACTTCCAATTTGATTTCTTCAACTGATGATTGTTTTTCAGATTCTTTAAAAAAATTATAAGAACATTCAACTTCGAGGAACTCTATCTTTGAACAGTTTTCATAATAAGTTGGACCCTTAATATTCTTAAACACATTGAATTTTTCTTATTTTTCTCCAATTTTGAAAATGAACTGACCCTTAGAGACAACTATAACAGCACCACCAGTGGCCAAGAAGGGCCTACCTATAATGATGGGCACCTCTTGATCATACTCCATATCTAATACTAAAAATTATGTAGGCAGAAAAAATTTCTCAAACCCAACTAGCAGGTTATCTAACCTACCTATAGGAAGAGTGAAAGATCAGTCAGCTAATTGTAGTATGAATGGAGTGTGTTGGAGATCACTGATCCTCAACTATTGAAATAGTGAGTATGGGAGTAGGTTGATACCTCCACTAAGCCACAATGAAATTTAATCTAATTAGAATTTCCTAGGGTGTAGGGGATAACAAAGCTACCTAGGACTTTCAATTTGCTAAGGAATTTCTTTTAGAGTATAACACTACACTCTTTAGTGAGGCTATAAGTAGAAAATTCATCAATATGTTTTTATTTGAAATAATTTTATTAATAGATTTAAATTAAAATTGGATTTTAATTAAGTATTGGATGAATATAATGTTCACTTGATGTTTGGACAAGAGACCAAGTAACTAAAGAATTCTATCCTTGTTATTACTTTGAGGTTTAAGTTTTTCAAGGAAAGGGATGGGTGGGGTAAAATTTTTAAGAACAGTAGGAAAATCCCTCATTTCTTCAGCTTATTTTTATTTTACTTTATTCTTTTTATTTTTAAATCAATTTTAAGCTTGATTTTCAGGTGAAAAATTCAAATTATAATCACTTTCAGCATCTTTTTCATAGTTTCCACAGTTAGAACAAAGCATATATTTTTTCCAGATTCAAGATATTTCTCATCTTGGTCATTTTTTAAGTATTTTTTAGCAATAGTTTGGGTATTAATACCACTTCTAGTGACTAAAACCATGACATTCTCTCGTATTGACTTCAGTTGTGATTTTATGTCTACCTTTTTCCCTATAACTAGCATCTTGGGCCAACTTCCGCATTTTAATTTCAATATTCTTTATTCTTGCATCCATTTTAATTTTATCAGAATCATTTGTTGTATTATTTCCATCAAAACTTCCTATAAACTGTTGAAACATATCATTGACCTCATCCTTATAATTTAATGATTCAGGCTTAGATTGAGATTGGAGTGGGAATTGCTACCGAGGAGGATGCTTGAATCTAGAATAGGTAGAAGGTTGAAGAACTATATGCTCCCTCCAAGAAAGGTATTGGTGATTCCTATACCCCTGATTAAAATTATTGAAAAATGGGTCATCCCAAGGTTGTATTCTTCAAATATAGCCAAAAAAATTGCATTTTCAAGAGGTTGGACAGACATGTGAAAGTTTTGACATAAATTCTTAGTGTTCCAAAATACACCACATTGGGAACACCACTCCCTAAGATATTGATTATGGGTTTTATAACATACATGGTTAACAGATTGTTTGGAATTATGGTTCATTAGATATTGAATTTGGTTGGTGATTTTATCTAGTTGATCTTGAGTTTTATTCATTTAACCAGATCCAATATTGACATTAGGATTTATGTTTACTCTCTTTCTTCTTGAATTCTTATGTTGAGAGTTTAAAGAAAAATTGTTAAAAATAATTCTCAACTCTTCATTGGTTTTGTTGTTGTAATTACCCCCAGCAGCTTGATCAACTAGTTTCTATTAAGAGGAAGATAACCCTTCATCTAAGGTATCCATGAGAATGTGGGATAGGAGTTGATGACATGGAAACTACCTAATAAAGTCCCTAAATCTATCCCAAGACTCATTAAAGGCCTCTCCATCCTCTTGATAAAAACTATTTATCTTATTTCTATGTTCTCATTTTAATATTTGGGGATAAAATTTCATAATGAAGGAATTATATACTTAGTCAAAATTATCAAATATGTTTTCATCTAGACTTAGAAACCAGGTCCTAGCATTCCCTTTAAGACAAAAGGAAAAAACTCTCATTCTCAACTCATCTTCAGTAAGTCATAACAGAGGAAGTTATTGAACATTATTGTTGAAATCTCGAATAAAGTCAACATATTCCACATTAGAGAGTCCATTAAAGTTAGAAAATAGGGAAATATAGGACTATTTTAGCTCACAATTTCTGGATCTAGGACTAAGTCTAATGGAAGAAGGGTGTCTTGAAACATTAGGCAGTTGGAATTTCCTCATCCATGGAATTTTATTTTCTAAGAGTTATTATTGGAAGTGATGTTGATTGTAAGGAGTAGGAACTATCTCATCTAAATTTTCAATTTCAGTTTTCTTTTTCTTCTTAATAGTAGTAAGGTGTTGGTCTATTTCTGGGTTGAGGGGCTCTAGACTAACAACAAAGGTTCTTGTTCTCATAAAAAGTGTAATAAGAGTTGAATTAAACACAATAGTTCAATGCAGCAAACATAATAACTAAATAGGAACAAAAGTAATAGAAAATAGAAGTAAAATAATAAGAAAAACATAGTAACATATAAAAATTGGCAGTACTGAATATTTTTTAAACAGTTTTCAATTTTTTTCAATTTTTTGGTGTTTTTTTTTGTGAATTTTATTTTGAATATTTTTTTAAAAAAGTAATGGAACGTTCCCTCCCAGTAAATGGTGCCAAAAGATAATTCCCAATTGTCGGTGAGATTGGGTAAAATTTTAAAGTTCATATCTCCTACTAATACTATATATGTGGGAAACATGGTTAAACCCACAGGAAAGGATGGTGGCGAAATTTCTTTTCTATGGATCCCACTGTTGTCAGCAGTGGGAGTGGTTTTAATATTTTTTTTATTTTTTACCTTTATATATTTTTTATATTTTTATATGGTTGCAAAGTAACATGACATTTTTTTGTTTCTTTATTGTAAACTATGTTCAAACAGGAAATAGTTTGAAAATAGTAAGTAATAAAATATATAGTGCTGAGAGATGAACAAAAAATGAAATGCCTAGAGAAAACTCTATTCTACTAGTTTAAAATATTTCCTTTTCACAAGAACGATTTCTAGAGATACCATTGATAAAAACTAACTTATTTCCCTCGCTAGGAGATAATTCACTTAGTTTGAACATTCTTAGAGTTCACCACTCCAAGAAAGTTCAACTTCCAGATAAAAATTTGAAAATAACAACAGAACAAACACACTATAAGTACTGATGTTTTATGAATTAAAAGTGTTAGAAAATATATTCCCGATACATCTCATTGAATGATCGTGGAATTGGAAATTTAAATCAAGTGGTATGAAAAAAATGTGTGAATTCTGAATTTATCTTTCTGAACAATTCTGAATGCATTAATATGAAATGTTATAAGGATGATAAGAAATAACCCGAATATTTAGAAATTTCCCTAAACGAATATTATTTAGCGAACTATATTGATCATATTTTAAAAATAAATCATAATATTACACTATAAGGAATTTAAAAGAAAACAGATGAGAGAGAGAACTCCCCTAGAAACATTGATGTTGCAGTGCTAGTACTCTGATCTCCAAGAAAAGGTTCTCCAAGGTTCTCTAGGATCTGGTCCACTTTTACTCCGAGAGAAGATTTGTGAGTTGTTCATTCTTAAAATGATCCACCCCATCTCTATTGCCCCTTTTTTCTTTTAATATAATGTCATCTTCTGCATATCTCCCACAACATCCATCGAATTAATCTTATTCTTCAATTTCGCACAGCACACGTGCAATTTTTAGTGAATCACTCATCATTTCAGATTTTCTCTTGTAAATAACATCAAGAAAGTTATTTGAGTGAATCTAGACTTGTCTTCGTCACCTGCATGTACTTGCATAGAAAATAAAAAAAAGAAAAGTAAAAAATGATAAAAACTTGATAATAAATAGGTGATTATTATTATTAATGGTAAATTACTTACTTAAAAGTTATAAATATATATTTTAATTGAATATTTTATTTATTTAATCTAAAACATAAATTAATTATGAATTATTAAAGTTATTATTTTAATTACCATATAGTATTATTTTAGGATTATAAAATTTTATTATTTAACTATGTTATTTAATTTATAATTATATTAAATTATTAAGATTAATATTTAATATTATTTATATGATAATTTTTTAAAATTAGTATTATTAGTAATTAATTAATATATCATTAAATTATTTATAAATTACATTATTATTAATTAAGAATAATTAATTATTTTAATTTATTTTTTAATTTTACTACTATTATTATAATTATTTCAAGTAAAATTATAATTACTATACTTTTTAAAATTATTTAATTAAGGTATCATTCATTTAGATTTAATTTAAAAGTTAATATTAAAATTTTAGTTTCAATAAATTTTATTAATTAGTTAGTTTTATAATTTATTTTATCACTATTATTATTTATTAATATATTTAGTTTTGAGTTTTGTTTTAGTTTTTTTAATTCCTTTTTCCACCCTACCCCATAACCACACAGAAAGGAAGGGTTGGTTCACTGCTTCAGGTCAGCCGCTCTAGAAGCGGATGGCGGTGCTCCACTTCACCATTGGCGAAGCTCCTCCATCGTGGATCGGCCTCCTGCGGCGGTGGGTGTCTATGAAGTTTGTGACGATATCATCCTCCAATTATGTCTCTTTCATCATGACCCTCTTCATTAAATTAGTGGTGAACAACATCGTATTGTCTCATCCTCACTCATCTCACAGTCGCAGCGACTCCTATCGACATCCTCGAAGGCTCTTCACCAGTACATTCCAAAGTAGTGGTGGCAGAATCAATTTTCTCGGCTTCCAGATCTATACGGCGACGACTGGTAGCGAATTGTCCACTCAGCTTCATCCAGTGACCCTAGCATCAAACTGTGGAATACTCGAACTACAGCGGTATTGGACCAGTAAATCGCGGTGGCTCAAGCATTCACCAGTGGTAGCAACATTGCGATTCAGGTCTAGATCTGGTGTGTGGCTGTAAATAAATGGTATTTATATTTCCTAGTTTGATTCTATGGTTGATTTCAGATCTATTTTTTTCTAAAAAAAATGGTGTCGCTAGGTTGGTTGTAGGGTAAGTGAGGATTATCGGTTGGAGAAGGGAGGAAGGATAGTGCGTCGGTGAAAGGATGAAAACTAGGCATCAACGTAGGGGCATCAGTATGAATAATTAGGTGAGGTTGGAAGTAGTGATGAGAAGAGACTGTCGGTATGAGATGAAGCATCGGTGAGACAGATTGGAAAAGGGTGTTGGTAGGATCATTGCACGTCAGTAGAACAAAGTCTGGGGGGAAGTATCAGTAGCATGTTAAATGGGTGTGGTGTTGGTGGACGCAAGTCAGGCTATCGGTGAGACAACAATGGTGTGTGAGCCAGTAGTAGGAATAAAATGGAAGGAGTTGAGTCAGTGAGACGTCTCACCAAATAGGTATCGGTGATACATGAGTCACTGATAGTGTAAAATAGGTAGTGTGTCGGTGATCTATGCAAAGTATCGATGACTCGCTGCAACAACAAGAATTTAATAGAAACATAAATAAAAAAGAGCAATGAATTAACTGATTAATAAAAAAACATAATACTAAAAATATTTGAACAAAAATTAAGAACTAAATAAAACAAATAAATAAAAAGAAACATGAATTTAACATATAGATTACAAAAAATAAGAATTTTTATTATAATCACATTTATTATTGATTTATTTTAAAAATGAATATTTTAAAGTGAGGTATAAAAATTAAAATTAAAGACTCAACTTATTAAGTAAATATAATTAAAAGGAAAAATAATTTAAGGAGACAATGAACTGCATCGATGACTCAATAAGTCACCGAAAGTAGCTAAAATGTAGTGTCGGGGAGACAAGAAACCGGTGGTGACATCGACAGGAAACTGTCGGTGTGTCAACTACTAAAGAAAAATGAGAAAAGTATAAAGATAGTTAATGATAGTAGTTGACTTAAAATTTTTAACTGCATTCATAAAATTTAAAACATTAAGGAAATTGATGATTTAAAATAATAAATTATTTAATTATTTAACAAGATGAAGACTAAAAATGGATAATGCGTTATTTTATTAAGTTTAAACATAACTTATTAACTTATATTAAAAACTACCTAAGTTATTAACAGAGTATTAAATTTACCAATTATAAAAGGAACATGTTAAATTAAGTTTAAAGGATACAAATTAATATATGCAAGAGAATCAACTGGATTAAAATAATTAATATAGTTAGTTTATTTTAATTAATAAAAATTAAACAATTAAATGTTTAAATTGAAAAATAAGTTAATTATATATAAAAAATGATTAATTGACTGAATAAAAAACATGTTAATTTATTAAAAAGACAAGCAGATTATATCCACAAAACTAATTAGTGAACTATTAAACTAGAAAAATTATTATGACGAAAATAATTATCTTAAAGGCTAAAATTTCATAATTATTTATAAAAAATGAATAATTAGTAAATTTAAGTAAAAAAATACAAATGTGAAATTATTCAGCATAAAGTGTAAAAGAATTATTTAAATCATTAAATATTAATTGAAACTATGTGGAAAATTGTGCAAAAATAAGTCCACATCAGGTATTTGGGATTTTCTCCTTATTTTTAAGTGGGGTTTCTTCCCTTAGAATCCCCTATCTGAACCTTATGACTAGGACACATCCCATGGTGATTTTTGGATTCTCTAAACCCCTAAAATTTGGATTCAAGGTGGTTTCTTAGTGATTCTTCACCCATATTAAAATGTTAGGGAACCTATCTCTTTCTTCTTTGGTTTTCTTCAATTTTCCATTTCTCCTACAACCCTAGCGGTCATGTTTGGCCAATTTAGGTAACTAGGGTGCTGAGAAATTGGGGGATTTTCATATTTTGGGTTCCTTTTGGATGTTCATTCTTCTTGGAACCTTCTTAGAGTCTTTTTGGTTGGGTATCTTTGAACCACATTTTATTTCTGGGAGGTTTCCATTATAATTTTCCTTTAAATTTAATATTCATTGGTTTATTTCTTTTTAAACATTACTTGTTTATTAAATAGTTATGTATGTTATTTAGAATTTTTTTATATAAAATGAGGTGGTTTTCTTAATTTTTTTGAATATATGGTGTTGATTTTTGGAGTTGTGCACGCTAAGTATTTAATAAATTGTCTCATTAGATTTTATAAGTGGTTTTTGATTTTTAAAATCATGGTTGATTTTGTAAATGTAATTAAGAAATATAAAATGGTGGTTTTTGTTTCTCAAATTGATTCTTAAATGGTTTTGTTGTGTGAAATTGGTGTGTGTTTGGTTCTTTGAAAATGGTTTTGCATGTGATGGAAATGTGTTGGTTTCTTTTTGGAAAACTGTGACTTATCAAAGGGTGTTCGATGCCCATTTGGAACTTTTGTGAAAATGGTTGTGGTGAAAAATCTCCTTGTATAATTATCATACATTGGTTATGATTTCATGTTTTTGGAGACCAATGTTGAGAGTATCTCTTATACTCAAATGGTTGAAAGGAAATAGGTTGTTCCTTGGGGGGTCTCAGGGGTGAATTATTATGTGAGATTATTATGTGTGATATATATATGATTTTGATTAGATTCTTAGTTGAAATTCAATATCTCATCCCCTTTTTATTTCTGAAATGGGAATTTGGCATAGTGAGTGAAAATTTTGTGAATGATAATTGTACTAGTTTAGACTATGCACTGGCTATTATCCATTTGTATGGACTATATGATTTGGGATTGTGCCCCTCGGTCAGGCCAAGTATGATGTGATTGAGAGTTTAGGTGTTATGATGTCATTGGGTAAGGCCTAAATTTACGATGAGTCTCATGTATAGTATATTTTAGATCATTCATGAGCCACTTGGTTATCTTATGTTATTTGGAACATAGTTGTATACATTGGATGATTTAGATGCTTGTTGGTTCATTACTCTTGTGTGATTACTTACATTACCCTTATTATGTGATCCTTGTTGTTTCTCTCTTGTGTAGTGTCTTCTTTGGAAAAGTGGTGAATTCGTTTTCAAAGGTTTATGGAAATTTTTTAATTTTTTTTATATTTCTTTTCCCCCTTTTAAGTTAAAACATTATCCTTCTTTTTGAAGGTTAAAATTCTTTCTTCATGGAAGATATTTGGTTTTAAACAGAAATGGGAAATGTGAAGTGGTTGGTTATAAAATGGACATTTGGTGTGAAAAACATTGATCATAATATTTTATATCAAACTTGAAGTTGATGTCTCTTTTATTTAAAGGAATTAAATTAAAAATAGTTTATTCGGTCATTCCTAATGAGTTTTTATACTCACGCCTATAATTCATTCTTTTTTTAGTTTTAGTTGGAGGTCACAACTCGGGTTTGATTGGCTTGGGTGATGGATGTTTATTGATTGGAGAGAGACCCTCAGGTTCATATGGGGATGTTTTGGTTGTCAGGTTCAGTTTGGGTTGTTTTGTGAATTTTTGTTGTCCATTTTTTTATATTTTAAATTTATTTATAAATAATGTTTCTTTTGGTAGTCATGTTTATATTCTGATGCTCTATTTATTTACGTTGTTCTATTAGGTGAAATTATTCCCTTAGTCACTCTGTTTATGACTTGGCACTAGTTTCCAGCATGTAGGAATTGGTACTGCACTTCGATCCTTGTCTTGGATCGAGTCGAGTGTCGGGTCGAATGGAATATTATCCTATTTCATGAAAAATGGTATCAAGGAAGTTCAGTTCCTTAAAGGACCTTAATTATTGTGTGCCCTATATTATTTTGGATTTCATATTAGATAGAGTAGGATTGTCAGAACTTGGGGTGTTAGTATGAGGGAGTTTCTTTCTAACACTTTTGGTGTCGAAACATGAGTTACCATAAGAAATTAGGTTATGTTTGGTTTCTTTGGTTATTTCTGTTTATTGGGTATTTGGGAAATGAAAAGGGAGTTGGCATAAAAGTCTTAGTGAGCTTTCAGGGCATAGAAAGCCATGTGGAGCTAGAGACATGGTCCAATGTGACTCCCTATAGAGGTGGCTTGATTGTAATATGGTCTCGAACCATATGGTCAAGTCATACATTGACACAAGTTTCTCGTTCTGATTTTTTTGAGTACCTCTTGATTCTAAAACTATTTTAATAACCCTTTGATTTTAAATTTTGAAAAACTTCGTTTTTGGTGGCCATGTTTTGGTTTTTTTAAAGATGGAAATTGAATTTTTTTCAATTCTATTTATAAAGGTTTTTGAAAAAAAAATTAAAATTAAGAATGATTTTTTTGATAAAATGAGCCTTAATTAAAACATTTTTGATGAAATGTGTTTTTAATCGAACTATTCTTAATGAAATGTGATTTTTGGAATTAATGGAAATTTTTTCAATGAGATAAATTTGTTTTATTATGATTTATGTTTTTTTCTTTGATTCTATTTCAATTTTTGGGTGATTCAAATTTAAATTTTTAGTTTTGGGTTGTTTTTTTCAATTGCACATTTTAGATGTATGGGTAAGGGGTGGTCGTGCAACCTCCTAAGGATGAGTCCATTTTCAATTCTTTTTTTCATGTATGGTTTAAATTGAATAGTTTTCACATGGGTTGATCCAAACCATGTGGTTCCTAGGATAATCGGTCGAGACCCTTTGGTGCTTCTGGTCTAGGGAACATAACCTTAGCATAGTTAGGAAAACCATGTAGAAGGAATGTGCATGGTTCTTCAATTTCGAATAGAACCATGATATACAGTTGGCGCACGGCTTCCCAAACTGTGTGGCCAAATTGTGTGAGTTCCCATTTTTTCTATTAAGGGGTGCACAATTGGCGTACGGTTTAGTAAACCATTCATCCTAACCATACACAGTTCCCAAGTGTCTTAAAAATGTGAAAACATGGGTTGAATATTCTAATTTGATAGTGGAAAAGAATTTCTAGTTCCCCTTGGGTATTGTTGTGAGCACCCACATGCATGGATGTGTGTGAAAGGGTGGTTAGTTGATGGCATGAGTGGATGGGTTCTCATATTGGCATGGGAATATGCATGTGTGAGGCTCTAAGGAATACTATTGGGGATTGTGCAACCTTTCAAAATTTTCATTCTTTTCAAAAACTGTTTTAAAGATAAACAAAATCATTATTTCTTGGTGATCAATGGTGGTGTAGTTTGTTTTATTATTTTTTGAGAATTATTTTCATTATGTGGTGTTTTGAGATTTAGAATTATTAATTATGGATTGGTTTTGATTGAGTTCTTAGTTTTTTTGTTTCTTAGTTTCATCCTCCAAAAATAATTGATGGATATTAAATTTTTGGCTATGAGTGGTGCACCATTATCAGACTTTCTAGTTGATCGATCCATATAATACCTTCTTGAATTTTGAAATTTTAATCCTCCTCTCCTTTATTTTCAATAATATCATCTTGAAGCGGAAGAGTGGATATAGAATATTGAGAGAAACTTCATTTTTCTTGAGTTTCCTAAGTCATTAAATATAATTTTTGATACCTTTATGCTTGAAGGTCCACCCTGGAAGATGTGGAAGTCAATCTCTCAAACCAAGCCTTGAGAAGATCTTACTTGGTATTTCTTAAAGGATTCATTCATCCGGTAATATTTCTATGAGGTAACAAAGGTGAGAAAGGGGATGGATATGTGATGTTTTCAGCAAGGTAATGGGTCAGTGTTGGAGTTCTATAATCTCATTGTAGATATAGTTCCATATGATCTGAGTTATGTTGTGAATGAGCCCTTTAATTCTTGTCATTTAGAGTATGGGCTTCACCCTGATCTACAGTCGAAGGTATCAAAGTTTGACGTAACCTCTTTTTCCATTTTGGTGAGGAAATCTGTTCACTTTGAATCTATTCTAAAAAGAGTTATCGAGGATAGAAACCATCCTCTAGTTTGTTGTAAGTGGATAAGGGAATTCCAGTAAGAATAGCGGTAATCAGCCTCAAATTAGTGGTGTTGGTAGGGGAATTAAGAGGCCTTTAGATCTTTCATCAGGCTCTTCTAGGTACAATATCCTAATGCGTAATCATTATGGTAAGTGCGGTAGTAAAAATTCATCGTGTTTGAGTAATATAAGAATTTTCCATTCTTATGGACACCTAGGCCACATGAAAATGTTATATCGAGGTGTTTCTAGGAAGCAACGTGGAACCAGGTCTGTCATTCCGAAAGGTCACCCCTTCCCAATTAAATGATCAAGGTTCCAGATTTAGTTCAGTTTGAAGACCCATTTGTTTGAGTGTCCCTTCTGATGTAGTGGTTGTGTTTGGTCGTGTTTTCCTTTCCTTGTAACAGAAAATGATGTTGTTTTTGTTTTATAAACTTATATTTTAATGAATGAATGTCTTTTGGAAAATATAAATTTTTCCAATTCTATGTGAAGGTGTGTTATGTGTGTTCATTGTTCCCACTATTTCTCATTAGGGTGAAAGGGGAGTATACATGTGAATCTCCTAAATCCTTGGCTTGGAAAAAGTGCCTTATTTGAGTGAAGTGAGTTCCACGGTGATCCACGCTCATTCGGATCTTCCTAGGGTATTTTTTGGTCTCTCATGGAACCAAAATATGGAGTTATGATTAGGGATTATCAACTCTTGATTGCAGGGTAGAAGATGCTTCAAGGCAGCATAGATCCAGTGATAGGTCCTGGAGTGAATCATTTCACATAGTCATTAATCGTCAGGGGTATGGAGAACCTTGGATCAACTCTCATCTCTACAGTTGGGGTTTGGGAAGTTTGTTGACTACTAATAGTGAGGATAATCACCCCAGATCTCATTGGGTTTCCCCTTTCCTTCATTTCTAGTTAGTTTATAAAAGTGGGGAGTCCATTATGGCCTCTCATTTTGATAAACCAGTTCAGATTCTCGTGTTATTTTTGCATAATGTGGTTTCTTTCTGAGATGTTTGATTTTGTGTCTTTTTTATTTGGATATGTATCGAACATTTAGAGTATGCCTGATAATTTTTCTTGTAAAAATTATTTGGGGTTTTTGTTTTTATTTTTCTATTGTTCTTTGAGAATTATTTTTGGTTGTTGATTTAATTTCAGTAGAAGTGCATGAACCTTTGTCCTTGATCAATCAATAGGAAATTTTTTATCTTTCTTAGGGAAGAAATAATGAAGGTGGGGAGAATTTTCACACCCATAATTTTATTTTCATCATTTTTTTAACTATCTTTTGGATCTTGGTTTTTCTCTCATGTTTTGGGTGTTCTAGATTTAAATTTGGGGACTCATGTGTTATTGATTTGAATTCTGAGTCCTAGAATTTTTGGGTGGTATTTGGCTTTGTTTATTCTTAGTGTGAAGGTATGGGGAGAAAATGTCTTAGTGGATAGTTTTTGAAACCCCTAGTGTCACTTCTCTATGTTGTTTGTCTAATAGATGGTTTATCCCCTTGAGTTAGAAGTGTTTTGGGGTAAAAAGGGTGATGTTTGGAATCTTTTCTCCATGTCACACGGTTAAGGTGCATGGTTAGTTTTACCATGCATCCTATGTACACAGGGGTTGCATAGTTTTTTTTTTCAGGGTTCAATTAACCATGTAGCCTAAGGGTTCAGCTCATGCATCCCTAAATAGTGCTAAATCTCATGGTTTGCACTAGGATTGTCAAATTGTGTGAGCTAACCCTGCAACCCACTCGGTAAATAGTATCTTGGGCCTTTATACTTCCTTTTAAGTGGGGTTTCTTACCATGTACTCCCCCATACAAACCCTATGACCAAGATGCCTCCCATGGTGATTTTTATCTTATTTAAGCCCCTCAAAGTGGGATTCATGGTGGTTTCTTAGTTATTATTCACCCAGATCTAAAGGTTATGGATGTTCTCTCTTTCTCCTTTGGTTTTATTCCATTTCTCCTTTCTCATTTAACCCTAGTGGTAATTTGTTTCCAATTTGGGTAACTACGGTGGTGTGAAGTTGGTGGTTTATCCTTCATAGGATTCCTTATGGATGTTCTGGCTTCTTGGAAACTCCATGAAGTAATTTAAGTTGGGATTCTTTGAAGAACATGTGATTTGGGGTAGGTTACCCTTTCACGTGTCCTTTAAATTTAAGACTCGTTGGTTTATCAGTTTTAGCACCTTCCTTAGATGTTAAATAATGATGTTTGATTTCTAGAATAATTTTTGGATTTTAAATGAGGTTGTTTTCTTAATTGTCTCGAATATATGGTTTTGAATTGTTGAGTTGTGATCACCATATTTTTTATAAATTGTTCGGCTGGATTTTATAAGTGGTTGGTGATTTTTAAAAGTATATTTTGGTTTTTTAGGTGTATTTGTGACATCTAAAATGGTGTTTGGTGTTTCTAAAATTGATTTCTAAATGGTTTTGGACTTGAAATTGGTGTGTGTTTGGTGCATTGAAAATGGTTTGGAATGTGATGGAAATGTGCTTGTTTCGTTTATGAAAAGGGTGATTTCCGAAATGGTGTTTGAGGCCTGGTTGGCACTTTTTTGAAAAATGGTTCCAGTTTAAACTCTCCTTGGATAATTATATTTCCTTGTTTAAGATTGAATGTTTTGGGAGGCCCATGCTAAGAGGTTCCCTTGTGCTCGAATGTTTGAAAGAAAATAGGTTATTCCTTGGGGTGACTCAGGGGTGACTTATTGTGTGAGATTCTTATGTGTGATATATATGTTCTTGTGATTGGATTCTTAGTTGGGATTCATTGGCTCACCCCCATTTTTATTTTTGAAATGGGAACCTATCATAGTGAGATAATTTTTGGTGAATGATTACTGCACTAGTATAGATTATGCACTGGTTATTGGTCATTGGTATGAACTATCTGCTTTGGGATTCTGGCCCTAGATCGAGCCAGGTAGGGTGCGATTGAGCATTTGGGAATTATTTTGTCATCATTTAAGGCATTCCTTTAGGACAATTTATAAGTATAGTATGTTCTAGATTATTCAATATCTCCTAGGTTCTCCCATGTTCTTTGGTACTTAGCTGTCTACAGTAGATGATTGAGATGCTTATTGGTTGGTTACTCTTGTGTGATTACTTCCATTTCCCATATTATGTGATCTTTGTTGTTTCTCTCTTGTGTAGTGTGATTCTTTTGAAAAGAGGTGAATTAGTTTTCAAAGGTTTATGGAATTTTTTTTAAAGAAATTTTATATTTCCTTTACCTATTTTTATGAAATAACATTATCCTTATTTTCTAAAGTGAAAATGGTTCCTTCTTGGAAGAGATTTGTTTTTAAATGGAAAGGGGAAATCGGACATGATAGGATTTAAAATGGAAAATTTGTGTGAAAAAAATATCTTTTTATATTTTATTTCAAACTTGAAGTTTATGTTTTTTTATTTAAAGTAAGTTCATTGGGAATAGATTATTCAGGCACACCTTCTGAGTTTTAATACTCAAGCCTATAGTTCTTTCTTGTTTTTAGTTTCTGTTTTAGTCTCCCGATCGAGTATAATTTCCTTGGGTGGTGGTTGGTTATGGATTTGAGAATTACCATTAGGATCATATAGAGATGTTTTAGTAGTTATGTTTAGTTTTCATTTTTCTGTATAGTTTTGTTGTTTTGTTTGTTGTATATGCAGTTTTATGTGTAAATGATGTTCAGTTTGGTAGTCAAATCTATATTGGGTTTCTCTATTTATTTTTATTGGGGGAAATCATTCCCTTGGTTATTTTTTTGATTACCTGACACCAGTAGTTAGCCCGTGGGGATAGGCAATGCCCTTTGGGATATGTCTTGGACCGGGTTGGGTGTCAGGTTAGATGGCATCCTATATGGGTTCGTGACACTACTACTGAAGATAATTATTATGGTTGGATGTTATTATTCACAATTATTGAGTATGATTCACAAACTAAATTATTTTGGAAATAAATTCACTCAAACTCTGATTATTTGTGATAATAATGATGTAATTTTTCAACATTTAGAGTGTATATTTTTTTTTTGTTTTTTTTCTTCTTAAATTGAAAAATACTGAACATATAAAGTAAAAAATGAAATGAGATAGGATTGTTATTAAAACATATGAAAATGACATTTGAGTCATTTTTTATTTATAAGAACTATCCAAACCCCAATCTGACACTAAAATTGCTTTAAAAGATCAAAAGTGTCACCTGGCCTTTGAATTTTTATTAAATGGGGTAAAAAGCGTGCAAACAAATTTAAGTATTCGTTAAAATTTATAAATTTATGAATATACCGGATGTCAATATAATAAATGGTGTGGTCATAATTACTAATCATTCAGTTTTAATATAATTAAGTCTTTAAAAATCATCTATATGTGGATAAAATCATAGAAAATGATCTCATATTGTATTTAAATCAATGGAAAACTTGCTCGTAACTTAATATTTGACGTCTAAAAACACAACACATGGAAATCCAACTATTATTCTTTTCAAAATGACCAAAAATGAATTTTTATTGATTTAAAAGTGAAAAAAAACATGCATCGAAGGGTTAAAACCTAGAAATGTCCATGTTTTTTTGTTAAATCATAGGAAAATTACTATTGAATAACTGATAGTTTCTCGAACAAAAAAAGTCTCATTCTGTAAAACTTCCACTACTGAAGTTGATTTTTTTAGTCAGTATTTATTACACCCAATTGTAGTAGATGTAGCACACAGTCACAAAATGTGATCTAAGATACATTTATGTTCTATATGAACAAACCACATCTCAATATGACTCCCAAATTTCTCAGTATGATTGAAATTATTATTTGACCTTCACATTCTTATTAAAGTAAAAAGTAACCATGAAGGGTTTAAATCTATGAAAATGAGTTCAAATATACATGAAAATATTGTAGAATGATTCAAAATGATTTGATATTCGTATGAATCAAACATGTATCAATCCAATGCATGGATTTCCCTATATGATCCAAAGTACCTTTTCCCCTTTATATTTTTATAAAAATAATATATTACCGATTAAGGGATCAAAAATGGGTACGCAAAATCTTATTGATGTCGAAATGTAGTACAATGATCAATCATAACTTTTTGATATATAGAAATCATCTTTTAATCAATATAATGACTTCATGATAATCTAAGATCATTTTATAGTATTTTACCCTTTTCATATTTTCTATTTCATGGTACTAATTTTGACTGCTATTTTTTACTTCTTATTTTTTAGGTTATACCATATCCTAATATTTTCTTGATTATGGATTATATTTATACATTTTTCTTCAAAATCTATATATACTTCTACATCTACCATTATTTCTTCCTCATTATAAAAATTTAATTATTTTATGACTATAGTTTCTAGATTCTACATATTATTAATATTTAAATAATTCTTCATTATTCTCGACTAATTCAAATTAAATTATTAAATTTGGCTTCTAATCGTTTCCTCTTTTGGATTTTTGATTTTTTGTTTTATTTTTATTTCCTTTGCCTTTATTTTTTCTTTTATTTCTGAATATTATTATGTTTTTTATTCTGTTTATTTTTCTTAAATGATTTTCTCTCTTAAATTAGAATCTAATTATTGTTTTAGATTCTGAATATACGTTTTAAGATTTTTAATTTTGATTTCTCTTCTTTTGTAACACCCCAAGCTTCCACGGTATGTTTCCCTTTGAATAATTCAATAGCTTGCATTGTACGCAACTACGAGATTCTAACACACTGCGACCAATCAAAGTAGCCGTTATGAATAGTAATACCCTATTTTTGAAATTTTATAAATTTCATTATTCAAATTGGACTTCATTTTTGGATTCTTAATATCAAAATTAGCTTAGGGTGAATTTTTGGTATTTTTCTGAAAATATTCAGTTTTCGATGAATACTGAAAAACACTAAATTTTAATTAAAAATAATTTTTTGAATCAAAATAATTTATAGTGCTAAATTATAATATGGAGTGGTTTTAAAGTATAATTAGATTATATTTTTAAAATTTAATCCAATTTTGTTCATTGGACGTAATTTCACATTTAAATTGGACATAAACAAGTATCAATCTTTAGATAATTATTATTTCTTAAAAACGCGTTTTTTGTTTTAACAACGAGAATTAATTTTAAATTAATTTCTGAAGATTCTATCGTTCAAATTTAGAAAAATGGATTACATATTTATAATCAGGAGGTCCAAATTTTGTAAATATGTAACTTTTATTTTTAGACATTTTGAATAATTACTTTGGTAAATATTTTATTTACCATGGTTAAAGGGTAAACCCGGTAAATAAGGGTAAAAATTAATATTATAATAATATTAAATTACCCTAAAAAGTGTCCTAACACTATTGGATGATACATTTATGAGCATGGGCATCCTTGGGTTGATTTTGGGACCCCATGGAGCCACTTGTAAATGATAATGACACTTTATATTAATTAAGTTAAAGTAAATACAAAAATGACATAGGCAGATATCTTTTAGTAAAATAATTTTTACATAGGGTTATATATGTTATATCTTTGACTATAAATATTCATTATAAATATAAAAATATTTCATAAATAAAGATATTTTATTTATAATTTTTAGACAATTAATAATTAAATTTATTTATGACACAATGATGATGCAATATTTTCATTATTAATGAAAGAATAAAATAAATGGTATTATAAATGTTAAAATAAATATAATTTGAAAATTTTGATGCCATAAAAGAATTTTTTATGTCTATATTACATGTTATTATTGATTAAATTAATTTATTTAGAATTTATAAAGTTTTTAGGACTTTAAATAAATCAATTATTAAATAGTGTCAAAATTGACATAAAATAGTTTTTAAGAAAATATTATATTATTAATATATATTCTATTCCTAAAAATCTAAGGTTAGAAAAAAGAACTTATATAAGGTTCTATATATTAATATTGAACCACTTGGGGTCTTCTTGGTTTGTTATAGTATGCTTATTAACCATATAACATAAAAATACAAAGAGACATGGTAAATGTCAAACAATTTAACTAAGAATTAAATATAAATGATAAGGTTAATATGGTGACCTAAACCTATCTAAAATCTATTGTATGAATGGATTTTGATACATCCCCACCCTAGCCTCTAAATAAGTCACTTTGGATCCATTATAAATGGAATATTAATTTATTATAAAATAATATTTTAATTTTTTCTAAGGTGCCCCTCACCCCTCTTATAAAAGATAACTTACCCTTCTCTCTAATTCACACATTAAAATCCATTTTTATCGGAAAACCCCTGACCAAATACCCTATAAACTATCTTACCTTCATATTAGATTCCTTCCTTTAGTCATAAATCCAACCTAAAGAGATCTATTGATCAAATCAAAAGGAAGAACCCGAAGAAGAGGTAAACATCTCACCACCTCTTTCGTGTTTTTTCTTCTTCCACTTCTTCTTTCCTTGTTGTTTCCATTATAAAATAATAAATCCAATATCTTATATATATTTTGATGTTATTATAAATATGGTACAACCATATTCATTATTTTATCCATCCTTTGAATTAAATGTCACCATACGTGCGTACGTACGACTTACCATCTCCACGTCGTGGTGTAACTGTTATTCAACACATTATTATTTGGATGGGTATAATAATGATATATAATTGATTTAAGTAATAAATATAAAATGATAATGATTCTTTATATATGATATACCATCCAATTATATAATATTTTGATATCAAAAGAATGATATTGTCGCTCGTACGTACGTACGGATTACCGTCTCCATGAACACGATGAGATTCATTCCCCATCTTATAAATTCAAAACTAATTTTCATTTTACGGTTAAAAATAATGTTTAAATAAATAATATAATTCATTATATAAATAAAATATATCCTATTCATAACAACCATGGCTTATGTAACCTATCATATAAAGGAGAACGAATCAGTTAACACCTGAAACGACGATAATACTAAAATATTATTAACAAATCAACATTAAAATATCATATATGATATCATATTAATGTATATGATTCTTGTATAATTTATTAAAAATTATTTCACCATTATACATGAGGTTAACCTACCCTCATCCAAGGAAAAGTACAAGGTAAGGGTTAATTCTATAATCTCTTTATTATCTGAGGTTGTTAATACATAATTATCTACTGGGACCTCTTTATCATCCACATCCTTGTTTCTTGAAAATGTATTTCAAATCACTTTTAATATTTAATAGACAATGGGTTAAAGTAATTTTTACCCTTAATTTACCTTATATATATTTGAAAGGAATCTTTCTGTCGTTTTCCAAACAAGGTACTTTTTGACCTTTTAGAAAAATTTAAGGTAAGAATGTTTTTTTAACATATATGGTGGGTTCGACTATTTTCCTCCGTTATAACATCGTCGAAGCTTCCCTTAAAAGATTATAATAATATCTTCAAAATAAATGTTTTCTTTATAATTATGTGACTCTTAAATGATTTCAAAATAGAAAGTGATATTTATCTAAAAAAGGTTTTGATTCCATCTATGTCAACATCCTTTGATGGATTTTAAGCTTATTTGAAGTTGATTTATTATGATACAAAACTTCCATATTGTATTGAAGGTTTTTTTATACGTTTTATTGTGGATGTTTTATTTTTATACCATTCATGGTTTATGGATAAATTATTGACATTTCATATGATAGTTTTAATACGAATGTTTATGTTATGTTTAAAACTTTTCATATGAGGAATTCATTGGACATAGTAAGTGACATGTGGAGCCCTCTAGAGATCCTTGATGCATCGGTAGGTCTTATGAGACAAACTAGTGTCTTGGAACAAGGCCTTGACAAAATCTTATTTTTTTTCTTGGCACAAGTCCTTGGCTATGTTGTTGTGAAGTCTGGCATTATGCATTCCATCATTATGAAAGTGCATATTGATATTGAATGTGATTATTCGACTAGTAGAATATCAATGTGAGTAAGTAAATGAAATTATTTTGATTTATATTTTCCATGTTATGATGAAGTTTATGTTGAAAAGGATTTTGTTTTAGTTTTATACATTTCCTTAAACATTTATGCTTATTTATGAAAGTTTTTGCTATATTGTTATCCTTACTGAGCATCTAAGCTCACCCCTTTCTATGTTTTATTTTTCCCAGGATGCGAATAAGTATATTATGAGGGACCTTTAAGTATATTATATGGGATCTCAGTGTTGTCTATGGAAACAATGTTGTTGTAGTTTTCCATTTTATGATGTAATGTAAACCTTATGAATGCATCTAGTACTTCCAAGGATACTAAACTAATCAGTCTTTCGAGACTTGATATTTTGTGATCATGCTAATGATACTTAATAATGCACCAACTCTAGGCTTCTGGGGTCGAAGTGTTACAATTGGTATTAGAGAATGTTTAGTACAAACCTTGGAATCTAGATTTAGATAAACTCTAATTAGAGCACTTTACCCTAAGATAGACTTTGAGGATTAGTATTGAAGAACTTCCTAGAATTTTGGTATTGTAGATATTTTGTGAGTTTTCCAATAAATACATCCATGTTTGGATACGAGCAGGTAGAGGCGGCTCTGGAACAGATGTACCTAGGGGTAAAACCTGAAAACACCACTTTGAGCTAGACATGAATGGGAACTGGTGCACGACAATGCGCCTTGCTGCACTCTTGGTTACGACACTCCCAGGGGATATGCTTAGGATAATTCTCATTTTCTTTACAAATCATTATGAAGGGTTTATGAGTATATACTTCCTCAAATGAAACATTTTTATGATTATGTATTATACCCATAAACTGTTCAATTTATGTTAAGTGTTTTACAAGTATGGAATTATGTATTTCAATTCCTAAACTAATCTAGTTTATGCCATTGTTTAGAAATGGAACCTAGTAAAAGAAATGGAAACCATATCAATGCACGCACTCCATGTAGATATTTCCCTCCTGCTCAAGATAATTATAGTTGAGCAGGTGATACAACTAGTGCTGATCAGCTTATCACTCTACTGGTACAACTCACTCAAGTTATGAATAATAACCTTACACGTATGGAGCACCCTGATATGCAGCGTGGAGGTTTAATGTTTGATCTCTTCATGAGGCAACAACCACCAAAATTAAATGGGGGTACAAATACACTAGTAACTGAGAAATGGATAAATTCATTATAGAAAATATTCCACGACTTGGGGAGTAGAGAAAGGGAAAAAATTTCATGGCAGTTTACCGCCTCACTGGAGATGCTGATCAATGTAGGTCATTGATTCAAAACACAAAGGAAGATGATAAAGTATCAAATATGGTATGGAGGGATTTTAAAGAAATCTTCATAGAAAAATACTTTCCTCATGACCATCGAGTGGATATGGAAATGAAATTTCTAAGTCTGAGGATAAAGGAGGATGAGAATGTCGCAATGTTTGAAGCTAACTTTACAAGGTTAGAAAGACATGTTGTAGATTATATATGTAACCCAAGAAGTGAGATTTATCATTTCTTTTATGGGTTAAAACCATTTCTCTATCGGGCATTAGTATCGAAATCCTTTTCATTGAATGAAGATATTGTCACATGTGCTAGCAAGACAGAAAATGAATTCTCTAAGTCTTAGGAATTTAAACCAAAGAAAGAGAAGAAGAGATCTGTTGAACACTCTGGAAATGGAAATAAGAGGAAGATGGGAAAATTCGAATATCCATCCTGCAGTAAATGTGGGAAGAAACACCCTGGCACTTGTCTGAAGGGATTGGGAGTTTGTTACAAGTGTGGTGAAAAAGGCCACCAAGCTTGTGATTTCAAGGGGAAGAAATAGGATGTTAATGTTGAATGCTACTATTGTAGACAAATGGGACATTATGAAAATGAATTTCCTAAGCATTAGGGGAACTTACCTCAGAAAAGGCCAAGGGATCAAGGCCAAGCTTATGCTATCACTACTACTGAGGTTGAAGATCCAAAAGACGTAGTGGCAGGTAATTTAATGGTTTCCTCAAGTTTAGCCAATGCTTTATTTGATTCTGGATCATCGCATTTTCTCATATCTTCCCAGTTTTCTAAGAAAATTAGACACTTCCAATTTGATTTAACAAGGGATTTGTCAGTCAAAAATCCTAAGAGAAGTATCATTGCAACAATGTTTTGTGAATCAGTCCCCATTAAGGCATATAAATGTTATTTATCTACTGATATCATCATCATACCCATTATTGAATTTGATATAATCCTCGGTATGGATTGGATTTCAGACCATGATGTGAAAATTTATTGTAAGAATAAGGAGGTTACAATTATTTATGATGATAAGGAGTACCTTATCTTTAGAGTAAAAATTTCACAACCTAATTCTTATCTAGATCCACACAAAGTAGCTCAACTAAATTCAATTATTAGGGAAGAAGAGAATGAAATAATTGTTAGTGAGGAAAGGATTGTCAAATAGAGGATTTAACTATTGTGCAAGAATATATTGATGTGTTTCCAGAGGATCTAGCTGGACATCCTCAAGAACGATAAATTGAGTTTTCCATTAACTTAATTCATGGTTCAAGGCCCATATCGAAGACCCCTTATAGAATGGCCACTGTGGAATTAGTGGAACTAAATAAATGACTAGAGGAATTAAGTAATAAGGGATTTATTATCCCTAGTGTTTCTCCATGAGGAGCCCTTGTTCTTTTTGTTAAGAAGAAAGATGGATCTATGAGGTTGTGCATTGACTAAAGGGAGATAAATGCTATAAAAATAAAGAAAATTTATCCCCTACCTTGCATTGATGATTTATTCGACCAAATTCATGGAGCTCAATATTTTTCAAAAATTGACCTTTGATCTGGATATCATCAGTTCTATGTGAAGAAGGAAGACATTCTAAAAATAGCATTTCAAACCAAGTACGAGCAATATGAGTTTACAGTAATGCTTTTTGGATTGACTAATGCACCCTCTGTCTTCATGGATCTAATGAATAGAGTTTTCAAGGAATATCTTGATGACTTTGTAGTGGTATTTATTTATGATATCTTTGTATACTCCAAAATCTTCAAAGATCATGAAAATAAATTGATCATTATTCTAAAAACACTTAGAAGACATAAATTATATGGGATGTTTGGAAATAGTGAATTCTGACTTCAGGAGATTTCTTTTCTTGGCCATATTTTCTCTAAGGATGGAATCTCTTTTTATCATTCTAAGATAAGAGCAATACAAAAATGGCCAGCACCAACGAGAATAAATGAGGTATGCATTTTTATTGGTTTAACAGGTTATTATTGATGTTTCGTCCAGAATGTTTCTCGGTTGGCTAACACATTAACAAAGATCACATGAAAAGGGGTTAAATTTTTTTTGGAGAAAAGAGTGTGAAGAATGTTTTGAAGAATTTAAGAGAAGATTAGTCAGTGTTATTATCATGACTATACCATTGGGGAATGATGGGTTTGTTATTTATAGTGATGCATCAAAGAAAGGACTTGGTTGTGTCCTTATGCAGAATGATAGGGTTTTTGCCTATGCATCATGACAGCTAAAAATTCATGAGAAAAACTAGCATACTCATGATCTTGAGTTAGAAGCTATAATATTTTATTTGAAGATATGTAGACATTATCTCTATGGTGAAAAATTTGAGATATATACCGATCAAAAGAGTTTGAAGTATATTATCTCACAGAAGGAACTCAACACAAGGCAAATGAGATGGCTTGAACTACTCACGGATTATTATTTCACCATACACCACCACCAGGGGAAGGAAAATAAGGTGGAAGATTCTTTGAGGAGAAAGAATCATGGAGTTCTGAACAAGATGAGAGTTAAAAAGGATCCTATATACAGGGATCTAGTAAATTTGGACATAGAGATAACCATGGAAGGTGAAACATCAACACTTTTTCAAATGGTTTCCAACCCAACTTTACAAGAAAGTATAAAGAGTTATCAGACCGATAATGAAGATTTTAAAAAGAATATTAATGTTGTGAATGATGTGAGATTGAGTGACTTTGTACATGAAGATTGAATTTTGAAATTTGGGAAGAGACTTTGTGTTCCCGATATACTTGATCTAAAAAGGGAATTGTTGGATGATTCCCATGGCTCCAATTTCTCTATACACCCCGGTATCACTAAGATGTATAGAGATTTGAAGGAGAATTTTTGGTGGTACAACATGAAGAGGGAGATTGCTGATTTTGTGTCAAGATGTATGGTTTGTGAACAAGTGAAATCTGGAAGGCAACAGCCTGTAAGAGTCATGCAACCTCTTCCCATACCTGAGTGGAAATGGGATAATATTACGATAGACTTTGTCATGGGACTACCAAAGACTCCTAGAAGGAACGATGCAATATGAGTCATTGTTGATCGTCTTACCAAGTCAGCAAATTGTCCTGCTATAAGAGAAGATCTACCACTTGAACGTCTAGAATGACTATATATTAAAGAAGTTTTGAGACTTCATGGAGTACCCATATCGATTGTTTCTGATCGTGATCCATGTTTTACATCAATTTTCTGGAAAATTCTTCAGAAATCCCTAGATACTGAACTTCGTTTGAGCACTGCCTACCACCCCAAAACTGACGGACAATCAGAACGGACTATTCAAACCTTAGAAGACATGTTGAGATCATGCTCGCATAACTTTTAAGGTATGTGGGATCAATATTTACCTATGGTACGATTTTCCTATAATAATAGCTTCCATTCAAGTATTCAGATGGGACCATATGAAGTGTTATATGAAAAGTGATGTCGCACACAAACCTGTTGGGATGGTGTTGGTGAAAGAAAACTTGAAGGCCCAGAACTTGTGTAGGAAACGATGGAAAAGGTGAAGGTAATCTAAAACCACATCAAAGCAGCTCAAATTTGGCAGAAGAGTTATGTCGATAGTTGAAGGAAGGATTTGGAATTTCAAGTCGGTGATCATGTTTTCTTGAAGGTATTTCCATAGAAGGGTATTATACGATTCAGTAAGAAGGTTAAATTGAGTCCCAGGTAAATTGTACCTTTCTAAATTCTAGAAAGAATTGGGGTTGTAGCTTACCGTTTGTCAATACCGCCAAGTCTCTCCAAAGTTCACGATGTGTTCCATGTATCACTGTTGAGAAAATACATGCCTGACCCAACGCATGTACTCACCTATGAGAAATTAGAACTAGAACTCGATCTGTCTTATTACAAAGATCCCGTTAGGATTCTTGATACCAGAGAACAATTATTGAGAAACCGGACGACTCTTCTGGTAAACATTCTATGGAGAAATCATAAGATGGAAGAGGCAACGTGGGAACCCAAGAAACTTATGCTGAAAAACCACCCGAATCATTTTGTGTGGTAGTATTCTAGAATTTTCGAAGAAAAAATTATATGAAGGAGGGGATAATTTAACAACCCAATCTTCCACGGTATGTTTCCCTTTGAATAATTCAATAGCTTTCATTGTACGCAACTTCGAGATTCTAACACACCGTGACCAATCAATGTAGCCGTTATGAATAGTAATACCCTATTTTTGAAATTTTATAAATTATATTATTCAAATTAAACTTCATTTTTGGATTCGTAATATCAAAATTATCTTAGGGTGAATTTTTGGTATTTTTCTGAAAATATTCAGTTTTTTGATGAATAGTGAAAAATACTAAATTTTAATTAAAAACAACTTTTTTAATCAAAATGATTTATAGTGCTAAATTATAATATTGAGTGGTTTAAAAGTATAATTAGATTATATTTTTACCATTTAATCCAAGGTTGGTCATTGGACTTAATTTCACATTTAAATTGGACATAAACAAGTGTCAATCTTTTGATATTTATTATTTCTTAAAAACACTCTTTTTGTTTTAACAATGGGAATTAATTTTAAATTAATTTCTAAAACTTTTGTGTTTTGAATTTAGAAAAATGGATTCCATATTTAGAATTAGGAGGTCCAAATTATGTAAATAGGTAACTTTTATTTTTAGATATTTTGAATAATTACTTCGGTAAATAATTTATTTACCATGGTTAAAGGGTAAACCTAGTAAATATGGGTAAAAAATAATATTATAATAATATTAAATTACTCTAACACGTGTCCTAACCCTATTGGATAATACATGTCCGACCATGGGCATCCTTGGGTCGATTTTGGGACCCCATGGAGCCACTTGTAAGTGATAATGACACTTTATATTAATTAAGTTAAAGTAAATACAAAAATGACATAAGCATATATCTTTTAGTAAAATAATTTTAAATAGGGTTATATATGTTATCTCTTAAACTATAAATATTAATTAGAAATATAAAATTATTTCCTACATAATTATATTTTATTTATAATTTTTAGACATTGAATAATTAAATTTATTTATGACATAATGATAATACAGTATTTTCCTTATTAATGAAAGAATCAAATAAATGGTATTATAAATGTTAAAATAAATATAATTTTAAAGTTTTGATGACATACACGAATTTTATAGGTTATTAAGACATTTTATTATTGATTAAATTAATTTATTTCTAATTAATGAAGTTCTTAGGACTATAAAAAAAATCATTAAATAGTGTCAAAATTGACATAAAAGAGTTTTTAAAACTAATATTATATTATTAATTGGTATTATATTCCTAAAAATCTATGTTTTGGAAAAAGGACTTAGATAAGGTTATATATATTAATAATGAACCACTTGGGGTTATTTTGGCTTGTTATAGTATGTTTATTAGCCATATAATATAAAAATACAAAGAGACATGGTAAATGTAAAACGATTTAACTAAGAGTTAAATATAAATGATAAGGTTAATATGGTGACCTAAACCTATCTAAAATATATTGGTTGAAATTATTTTGACCCATCCCCACCCTAGCCTCTAAATAAGTCACTTTGGATCCATTATAAACCGAATATTATTTTATTATAAAATAATATTTTAAGTTTTTTCTAAGGTGCCCCTCACCCCTCTTATAAAAGGGAACTTCCCCTTCTCTCTAATCCACACCTTCAAATCCATTTGCCTCGGCCAAAACCTACTCAAATACCCTTTCAATTTTCCTCCCTTCATAATAGAGGCCTTCCTTTTTTTCATAAAGCCAACATAAAGAGCCCTTTTGATCAAATCAAAAGGAAGAACCCGAAGAATAGGTAAATATCTCACCACCTCTTTCATGTTTTTTCTTCTTCGACTTCTTCTTTCATTTTCTTTTCCATTATAAAATAATAAGTTCAGTATATTATATATAATTTCATGTTATTATAAATATGGTACAAGTATATTCATTATTCTATCCATCCATTGAATGAAATGTCACCATACGTGTGTATGTACGGCTTACCGTCTCCACGTCGTGGTGTAACTGTTATTCAATACATTATTATTTGGATGGGTATAATAATGATATACAATTGATGAAAATAATAAATATCACATGATAATTATTCTTTATATATGATATACCATAAAATTATATAATATTTTAATATAAAAAAGAATGATATTGTCGCTCGTGCGTACGTACAGATTACCATCTCCACAAACGTGATGAGATTCATTCCCCATCGTATCCATTCAAGACTAATTTTCATTTGATGGTCAAAAATAATTTTTAAGGACATAATATCATTATTTATATAAATCAAATATATACTATTCATAACAAACATGTCTTACTTAACCAATCATATAAAGAAGAATGAATCAGTTAACACTCAAAACGATGATAATACTAAAATATTATTTACAAAGCAATATTAAAAGATCATATATGATATCATATTAATGTATATAATTATTGTATAATTTATTAACAATTATTTCACTATTATACAGGATGTTAACCTACCCTCGACCAAGGAAAAGGACATAGTAAGGGTTAATTCTACAATCTCTTCATTATCTGTGGTTGTTAATACATAATTATCTATTGGGACCTCTTTATCATCCACATCTATGTTTCTTAAAAATGTATTTCAAAACATTTTTACTATTTCATAGAAAATGGGGTAAATTCATTTATACCCTTATTTGACCTTATATGTTTTTTAAATGAATCTTTATGTCGTTTTTCAAACAAGGTACTTTTTGACCTTTTCAACAAATTTAAGGTAAGAATGTTTTTTTAAACTTATACGGTGGGTGTGGCTATTTTCCACTGTTATAACATAGTCGAAGATTCCCTTACAAGCTTATAAAAATATCTTAAAAATAAATGTTTTCTTTTTAATTATGTGACTCTTAAATGATTTCAAAATAGAAAGTTATATTTCTCTAAAAAAAGGTTTTGATTTCTTCTATGTCAACATCCTTTGATGTATTTCAAGATTATTTGAAGTTGATTATTATGATACAAAACTTCTATATTGTATTAATGGTCTTGTGATATGTTTTACTGTGGATGTGTTATTTTTATACCATTCATGATTTATGAATAAATTATTGACATTTTATATGATAGTTTTAATAAGAATTTTTATGTAATGCTTAATCCTTTTCATATGAGGAATACATTGGACCTCGTAAGTGACGGGTGGAGACCGCTATAGCTCCTTGATTCATTGTTAATTATCATGATACAAACTAGTGTCTTGGCACAAGGGCTTGAAAAAATCTTATTTGTAGTCTTGGCACAAGGCCTTGACTATGTGGTTATGAATTCAGGTATTATGCATTCCATCATTTTGAAAGTGGCTATTGATATTGCATGTGATTATTAGACAAGTAGAATATCTACGTGAGTAAGTCAATGGAATTATTTTGATTTATATTTACCATATTATGATGAAGTTTATGTTTAAAAGGCCTTTGTTTTATTATTATATATTGCTTTAAATTTTTGTGCTTATTTATGAAAGTTTCCGCTATATTTTTATCCTTACTAAGCATATGAGCTCACCCCTTTCTATGTTTTATTTTTCACAAGATGCGAATAAGTATATAATGACTGACCTGATGGGATAGTCTATGGGATCTCAGTGTCGTCTATGGAAAAAATTTTGTTGTAGTTTTCCATTTTATAATGTAATGTAAACCTTATGAATGTATCTAGTACTTCCAAGGCTACTAAACTAATCAGTCTTTCTAGACTTGATCTTTTGTGACCATTCCAATGATACGTAATAATGCACCGACTCTAGGCTTCTGGGGTCGGGGCGTTACATCTTTTGATTTTTCTTATGGGTATACTTTAGTTTATGTTATAGTTTATGTTTTTTCTCCTAACTTTTCTTTCTCATATTACTTCGTCAACTATTTATTATTAATTCTTCCCATATCTTGTGCATCTAATCATTGGTCCATCGTTTTCTTCATGTTATTCTTAGGTTAAATTATTTTTAATCTGATACTTCCAACTTTTACTTTTAGATTTCCATCTTCATACATTTTATCCTATACTTTTTCTTTTTCATTATTTATTCTTATTTTACTTCTTGATTTTGTCTTTTGAATTCATCCATTTCTTGTAATTCTAGTTTTGTTTTATTTATTTTTTTCAAAATTATTTTTTTACTTTTATATTTATTTTTAGATTTTATTTATTTCATCTTTTTCATCTATTTTTTTATTTTTAATTTTACATTCATGGGTCTTAGATTTTTTATATGATCATACTTAAAATTTTTCTTTTAGTTTCTATCTACTCTATTCTAGATTAACTTCAAAAATAAAGTTCTTTCTTTTTCCTCAATAATTATTCTACCTAATGTATTCAACTATATATTTTTACTATAATATTATATTATTCCATTGGGATAAGTCAATTTTTTATTGATATATCACTCTAATAAATTTTATTTTCTAAATCCAATCTTCTTTTTTTGATTCTCCTTATGAATTTATTATTTTTAAAACTACTTCACTTTCTATATCAAATTTTGGAACTAAATTAAAAAAAAAATCACATATTCCTTTATCTTAAGCTTCTATATTTTAGTATTTTGATATAAAATTTAATTCTAGTTATCGATTTTATTTCAAATTAAAATCTTCTACTAATAATTTTCACTATATATTATTATTATACCTTTGATCATGTATTATGAGTAATTCATGTCTGATTTCCTATTTTTATTTAATATTCTACCTTGAGATTTAATTTTGAAATTTTTTATGTTTTATTTATTTTTTTCAATCATTATATTATCGTATAGAACCTATTTCTTGTTTATAAATTTTGGATTCGGCTTCATCTTTAACTTAAAATTTTCCTCAAAATTTAAAATTGATCATTTTTTATAGAATTCACATTTCATTTCGATCTCTTATTCGTGAATAAACATTTTAATTATGATATCTATGTTTTAATATTCACTTTTTCATCAACTTTTTATACTGTTATTGTTTCTTTCTACCTTTACCTTTAAAAATTATTTTGTCTTTAATTTTTTCTTATGTTCTTTCTTCAACTTCTGCAAACATTTCAACATCTACATTGAATTACCCTTCCACTCCCCCATCAATAAAAATTTTCTTACTTTTTAGGCCCATTATCCAATAGTATATTTGGGAACTAAATTTGGATCTAGTGAAACATATTATTCTTTATATTTATATGATTTTTCAATTTTTTACAAGTATTCTTAATTTCCCCAAATTTTTTCAACTAACTCTTATCATTTTTCTCAATTACTATATTTTATAGAAACTCTATATCTATGTCTATTTTCATTTTCATGAATCAGTCTTATGATTGGATTACTCAGTATGATCCAAAGGATATTTTCCAAATGATATTTTTTGAAATGATATTTTACATGTTAAGGTGTCAAAACTAAGAATACATGTTTGGTTTGACATGGAATATTAAGACAATGATCCATAATAAATTTGTGATCTCTACTAATAAGCTAATTATCAATGTGATTCTTGGATTACATAATATAATGTAAGCTATGTTTTTATAATAATAACATTTAATAATAAATGGAAAATAACATGTATTGTGGTCAAAACAGAGTGAGTAGGATCAAGTAGCCATGAAATGATAGAAAAATGATCTCTGATTTAAGTTTGAATTGTGTGAACCAACCACATAATAATCTGACACCTGAATTTCTATGTCTTATTGAATGTTCTATTTAACAAAAACGTTCAAAAGTCTCAATATAAATGGGTCAAAACCAAGAAAAAATGTTTTTATTTTCATGAAAACTTTGGAGAATTATCCTACAATTACTTGTGATCTATAGGAGTCAATCACTTTTCAATCTGATTCCCATATTGGTCAATATGATACAAATTATATCTTCCCCATTGTATTTTTACTAAAATGACATATCATCTATCAAGGGGTCGATAATGAGGAGGATAATTTCTATCAACAGGGAATATTTAAACATCTATCACAATTTTTTGATTTTTAAGAATAATACCCATATCAATCTGATGTCCAAGTTGATCGATATAATGTTAAATACGATTTAATTTTGTTAAAACTAATTAACAAATGAAAAATCACCCATGTATGGTTAAAAATTAAGAAAAAATATTTTATTGGTGAAAAAAATAGGAAATTGATCTTCAAGTCATTAGTTATCTATACAGATCAACCACGCATCAATATGACACTCTAATTTGTCGATATAACATAGAAAATGAGTATAGATTACCATGAAAAAAGTTGTTAAAATCATAATCCATCTTGTATGATTGAATGATATAATGGTATAATCATCCTCTTCTATGCTTCCTCATCATCAGTATCAGTTATTTGTTGGATAAATGAGTCGGGCATTAAAACTCCGCAAAATTGTGGGATTGTATGATCATTCAAGGAAGATGTGATGGGTCATATTCATCCGATATTTGTTTAAAATAACCATATGTATTGAATTGGTAAACCACTCATTGTGTAACTTCCTTTAGATACCAACATCCACATATGATTCTCGGAGTTCAATTGAAAATTGGGAATAATATGAGTTTATCCCCATATACCGACACATTTTTCGAAAAAAGTACTCAATCATAAAAATGGAAAACTACTCATTTTTGGGATGCCTCTAGATTCCAATTCTTATCCGAGTTTGATCGACCATTGGGAAGAAGTCAAGTTTCTTTCCTGATGTGAATTCCCCCTCATAACCCACAACTCTTATTCGATTTTTGTTAAATTTTTTTTTTAACATTTTTGGGTTTATTTATTTTATTTGTTATTTTTTTGTTGGTTTATATTGTAATGTCTTTTTTATTTGGTTTGTTTGTTTTGTGTACCAAATTCCACATAATTTATTTTTTATCATTTTTTAACAAGTTTATTTTTTTCTTTAATTTTTCAAGTATTCTTTTTCATTTTTCTTATTTTAGTTTTTTATTTCATTTTATTATATTGTGACTTGTTTCATTTTTAATTTAAAATCACTATTTAATTATAAAAAAATGTTATTTTTTTAAATTTCACATTATAGATAAATGTATAAAATATATTTTGTGATATAAATTTTACTCTAATGATCCCAATCTGATCAAATGAGTTATGATCTCTTGCCCTTCTTTGATCATGGGGTGGGATCTCGATTCTGACAACCATGGTCATAAAAATTTAATAGAGGGATTCTGAAAACATATGTGATCTATAATAATAAATCGTTCATTAATTTGATTCTTGGATTTTTAGGTATGATTCATTATATTATTTCACCAATATATTTTTACATAAACTAAACATCACCCATAAAGGGGTAAAAACCAAGCAGACAAGGTTTTCATCATGTGTTTTGTAAAGACATAAAATCATTAAAAATCAAATTTTCATTATTTTTAGTGCATCACACATTTGATTAATGATATGTCTATTTCAATAAGTCCCAAATTATTTTATAAATGGTTTTTAATTATTCCTCAATATTTCGAGGCCCTTGGCTATGTTTAAACCATTTGACAAAAAAATTGACTTTAAAATCCATAAAACGAACTTTTCCTTAATCTCAGAAAACCTATTGATGAATTTATTTTTGTTCATTCTTACATATCAAACATTAAAAAGAGTTCTTTTTTATGAAATTTCATGATAACACGAGTTCCTTTCCTATGTTTTTATCCATTAACACATGTTTTTTAATGACTTTTAAATATATAAAAATATATTTTTATATTTTTTAAGACATAACATATTGAAAATTGAAATTCCATCTGTTAATACATGTACAAAATTCATCCATGGTCTTCTTCCTATGATTTCATTACAATTTTTTCTCATTTGGGTGGTTTCAACCCTTTTCCTTTTGAATAAAAAAATATGAAATAATTTAGGGAAAACCACATGTTGTATATAGTCTATTTCTATGTAAAAAATTAAATTTTCATAGTGGTTTGATTATTTCATGATAATTTGAGGATATTATTAGGTTTTTTTCATATAACCTATTTTAATCAATTTTTTTATGAAAAAATACTTATTCGGCCATTTTGACCACATAATACATCAAAATGAAATGAAATCTATTTCAAAATGTAACAAATTTCCTCTAGGATCTAGTCTTATGAATTATGGAGAATTTAGGATCAAAATAAGAATGTAGAAGCTCAATATACAAGAGGGGGGTGAATTATATAATTTAAAAATTCCTTTGGAACCTTTAAAGTAGGTATAAAACCTTAGTTTTTCACCTTAAGGAAACTATGTTTAACAAGGTTAAACAAGGTAAATTAACAAGACCACTTACTTCTACAAACTTTCCAGATTCTAGAAATATGGTTCCAGAAATTTAGGTTCAGGAAATATGGTTTCGGAAATGAAACTTAAGAAAAGTTTATAAGGAAATGATTTTACCTTAAAGTGTATAGAATATTATTAATCAGAGTATACAAAAACAATAAAGTATAATATAGTTACTTTCTTTATAAAACAATATTCAGCAGAAAAACACTTGAAACAAAAACATGAAACAAGTATGATTTCTTTTAACCCAAAGAGTAGGGTATCCAACAACCTTGAATAAAGATCCATTGATTTATACATTTAAGAATTTATGTCTTACCCACACCAGGGTAAGCCCTCGATACAAATATTGGAGTCTATCTTGCTATCCCCGCAAGACCACAAACTTCAAGTAATCAGCACCTCTGTCTTCCTCACCAAAGAAGTCCTCGAACTACAAGGCAGTCGACACCTCGGTCTTCTTATCCCCGAAAGCCCTCAAATGTACACAACAACATTCGGAGTCGAACGGAGAAATTTGAACAAGAAGTTAAGTATGCACTAAGAATGAGAGTCTCTCTCTAGAAATCACTTCAACAATATGTAATCTCTATATTTTTTGAACTTTCATGTTGTGTTGAGGTCATTCAAATGGTCTATTATTTATAGGCACATCTTCAACGGTCGGCTCCCTCCTCCAACAGTCATATTTTTCCTTGAATTTCGGAGGGACCTATACATGTGTCACTCAAACAACGGTTGGTTAGAAATAGAATACACGACATCATTTCATAACTATAACAATTATAGGAAAAATATGATTGATTAACCAAAAACATTTTTCAGAGTGTAAGGAAAAAATAAAACTTCAGAGACTAACCAAAAAACCATTCGGTGTCTACAATACATGTACATTCATATTCTATTTTCCAAAGAATTCGTAATCTGAATTCCATAGAATTCAGAGTCTAAATTTCAAGGAAATTGAAAGTCTAAATTCATAAGAATTTGGAGTCTGAATTCATAAGAATTCAGAGTTTGAATTCATAGTAATTTGGAGTCTGAATTCAGAGAACTCAGAGTCTGAACTCATAAGCATTTGTAGTCTGAATTCAAAAAGTTTGGAGTCTGAATTCAGAGATTTCGGAGTCTGAAATTGTAAAGTTTGGAGTCTGAATTCAGAAGAATTTTGATTCTGAAATTGTAAATTTTGGAGTCTAAATTTAGAATAATTCAGGATCTGAACTTCGAAAGTTTTGAGTCTGAATTCAGAATAATTCTGAACTTGAATTCGGATCCTAAAAACAGAATTCTCTATATCTAAGTATTTATAATATTCAGAGGTTTTAGATACAAAACAAAATTTTAAACATAGAAATAAAAAGAGTTAGGTTTAGAGAAATAAATTCATGAATAATGAAAACATGATAAGGATAAGTTTTCCGTGGGGAAGTAAAATTTATCTTATGGAAAAGAATCTTAAGGAAAATAAAATTTTCCTTCAGATTTAGTGTTTGTGATTTTCAAAACATGAAGTAATGGAAGACTCATAAGGAAACCTTATTAACTCAAAAATCTCCTTATTTTTTGAAATCACAAACATGTTTATGAAAAATAATATAAGGAATTTGAAAATAAAACTTATCTCCCTTAACAGATGGGAAAATATGAATACAACTAACTCCCCCTTAGGATTTGGAAACACCAAGGATTGTATTCTTGATTTTCGGATTAAGACTTAGCATTTTATTGGATAAGAAAATATTCTTGAATAAGAACTCCACCTTAGATGAACTCCCCATTTCTTAGAGAAAAATATTTTTTACATAGTATTCTTTTTTACATTCCTTTCTCCCCCTTTGTGATTTTCAAAATAGATTAAAGGGAATGGAAAGAAATTATGGTAACTGAAAAATTAGTACTAAATATCCAAAAGACAAGAAACCAAAAATTTCATTATGATTGGAAAAAATTTGTACAAAGAAGAAATACAACAAAATATCTAAATTGACAGAGTTTGTCCTTACTTCTCCTTGGGAATCAGCTTATTCACTATTGTTTTCAGCTTCCTGAGCTCTTTATGATCCTCCTCTTCATATTTGAGAAGCTGAACTTGATATTTGTTTTCTTTTATAAGGCTTTTATTGTATCTTCTTAAGCCTTAAGAGATTCTTACTGGCCCTTTAGGACTTCTTTTTTCTTAAAAATATTCTCTTCTATCTCAATTTTGAGGTCCCTTTCTATCTTCTAACTCTGAGAAACTGAATATAATTTCCCATTCAGATCATCTTTTTGCATGACCGTTTATGAGCTTCATATCTAATAAGAAAAGTCTTGAATTCTGCCTCCAGTTTGACTCAATTATCCATCACCGTGGACACTAAATCCAATTTTTTATTTAAGGTGTGTTGAAGAATCTGTCATCTCGAGTCTATGCTTGGAAAAAAGCGGATTAGTCCCAACAATCTTCTTTAAAGATTGAACAACAAAATCATGGCCAAGAGAAGATGATTCTGAATCTGATACTTTGGTTGGTGAGGTTTCTTTTTCTAACTCAGTAGCTTTCCTCTACGATGAACGACCAACTTCTTTATTCTTTACCACAGCCTTTCTAGGTGTATCAAATACCACCTTTTTTCCCTTATCAAATTTCAGAATTTCTTCTTTCCTGATTAGGAGACTCATGTTCACTATCTGATAGCTGAACAATTTTTTCTTAATAAACATCTCTATTCTTAATTCCTACCTCAACATCCCCTGGATGAACGAAATAATTATTGGAGCTTTCTTTTTCAGAAAACTTATTCACCTCTTCTTCACCCTTCTCATCTTTCCCTATGGTAGCAATCTTTGAAGACGTGACTTCATAAGTTCGGATTGATTGATTCTCAGAAAGACTTTCCTTCTCATTAAAATCCTTAATTTGTTTTATCATATCTTCGGTATCACCACTTCCTTCTTCTTCTTCTTATTCTTCTTCCACTGTTTTTTCTTGAAACTTTTCTTTTTCTGGAAATTTTTCTAGAGTCACAAACTTCTTTCCCGGAGTCTCAGGTAATGGTTCTAACAAAAAATATTCTAGTACTGGAATATCCTCGAGATATTTCTTAGCAGCCTTCAGAATGGATTACACTATCTCATCCTCATACAACTTCTTCTTTTGATTCTTTTATTTTTCTTACTTTTCTATATTCTCAGTAGCCTTTTACTTTAAGGATTTTGCCTCAGCATAGTCCAAGCTAAACTTACGCTCCCCTTCTTTCTGATTCTTCTTATCTTCCCTCTAATTTTCTACAACTTCATTAGGATAATCTTTTTGTTTATTTGTCTTCGGTGTTGAGGATTGGATTTCCTTGGCTACTGGGATTTTTCTTTCTCTTCTACTTCCTTCACCTTCCTCTTCCTTCCACCCTATTTAGAATCCTCAGTCACTTCCTATTTCTTTGAAATAGCTTCAAATTCCTCTTCAGGCAACTCACATAATTCTTCGGATACTTTAGAAAATCAAACATTCATCCTTATCATAGTGTCATCACTCAACAACATAACATTACAATTTCTCAACTTATATCTGCAAGGAATTTTGAAGCATTCTAAACACCGAACAATAATATTAGAAAGAATGGCTGGATACATGATAATCTGATCCTTCATATTTCAATTATTTATATACTCAATCGTAACTAAGATATGCTTAACTCAGTTTATCTTCCTTAGGTTTACCAAGAAATACAGAATGTACATATCACTTTTCTTTAAAGTTTCCTTCTCTCCTTTTCTCATTATGATGAATCCTTGAACCCAAAATTCTAGAATCCGAAAATTTATAGACAGGTAAAGAATCTTCAGAGTCTTTAATTCTGAGATACTAAGACAAGCCATGGAATTTTCCTTAATAAAACTTCCTTTAACATTAGGTAGCTTGTGAGTATAGAACTCAGCTTCCCCTTCATAAGGAATACCAACCAAGCATGCAGCCCTTGGGTAAGAAAGTGAATATGTCTTTCCATAACACTTAAATGAAAACATACTCATGTATTCTTCCTTGAATAAAGCTATTGACTCATAGAATTCTATTAACAATTCCAGATATACCAAATCTTGAGATTTTGGTTTTGAAATGAAAACACTTTCCCACCCATTCAGCTTTATATTCTTGTCGTTAATAGAATCATACTTTGAAAAAAACATCTGATCAACTAACCTTTCTATGTATATCTACCATTCAGAGATTGGTTTGACAGTTGACATGTCTTTCCGAGATTAAACTTCAGCTGACATACAGAAGTAAGAAAGACTTGAGAAGTTTGTAACGAGCTTATGTAGGAGGGCAGAGCTTCAGCATGCGAAGGCTTGAGTTTCGATGTGAGACAACCATTGAGAGGTCCTTTATATAGGCAACCGAAGGACGTTTCAGCTTCCCTGATTGATCCAACCGTTGATAAACCTTCTTTAAAAGATCTGACAGTTGAGAATATAGCCATAGTTGGAAATTTTGGTAGAATCCGATCATTTGAGGTTTTTTAAGAAAAAGTATTCGAATTTAAGTAAAATTGAATCTGAAGTTTTCAAAAACAAAATTAAATACCAGGTAGGAAAAATTTATTATGAAAAATCAGGAAAAGAAACATACCTTTCATATTTCTAGAAAGATTATTCATAATGTGTAAAATTCTTCTTGAAGAACTTTAGATTCTGAAAAATTGATTAATTAAAATTTTACTACGAAAAATCTGGCTACGGAAATTTTTATTATGAAAAAAATTTAGACTATAAAAAAACATTTAGAATAGAAATAATTTTAGACAACAAAAAAAATTAGACTACAAAAAAAATTTAGACTATGAAAAATATTTAGACTACGAAAAATTTTTAGACTACGAAAAAATTTTAGACTACGAAAACTTTTTAGACTATGAAAAATTTTTATACTACGAAAAATTTTAGACTACGAAAAAATTTTAGACTAGGAAATATTTTTTGAAAAAAACTAAAATTTTGACTACAAAAAACATCATTACGAAAATTTTAGGTACGAAAATATTCATTACGAAAATTTAGAGTACAAAAATATTTATTACGAAATTTTAGAGAAAGAAAATCTTCATTACAAAAATTTTCAGTACGAAAATCTTCATTACCAAAATTTTTAGTACGAAAAACTTCATTTAGAAAATTTTGAGTATGAAAATATTCATTATGAAAATTTTAAACTACAAAAAAAATTCATTACGAAAAATTTTAAAGATAGGAAAATTTTCATTTGGAAAAATTTAAAACTTCAAAAAAATTCATTACGAAAAATTTTGAACTACAAAAATTATTCATTATGAAAAATTTTGAACTAAAAATTTCTTCTTTACGAAAAATTTGAACTAAATAACAAGAAAATGTACCCCCCCTCCTATGGAAATGATTTTATTATTGTAAGGAGATAGGTTTCAACAAGAAGTTAATAATGAATATTAACTTACAGTTATCATTCCTAAATTCTTCTTAATGTATTCAAATCTATTGGAGGGTAAAGATTTTGTGAAAATATTAGCAAGTTGATCTTGTGTTCCGATAAATTGAAGACTGATATCTCCTTTTTGTGTGTCACCCCTAAGAAAGTGATGCCTAATATATTTGTGTTTTTCATGAGAGTGATGTGTAGGGTTTTTACTTAGGGCAATGGCACTAGTATTATCAATCAAAATTTGGGTTTTGGTAAAACCCATTCCATGATCTGTGAGTTTGTGTTGCATCCACAACACTTGAGAACAACAACTTCCAGCTGCTACATATTTAGCTTCAGTAGTGGAAAGTGATTCTGAGTGTTTCCTTTTTCATGACCAAGAAACTAATGAATCTCCTAAGAAATGACAAGTTTCAGATGTACTTTTCCTATCCATTCTACATCCACCAATGTCCGCATCTGAAAAACTTTTTAAAACATAATCATTTCTAGAAGTATAAAAGAGTCCTAGATCCATAGTTCCCTTTAATTAGCAAAAAATTCTTTCCACTACCTTTAAATGTGATTCCTCGGGATTGGATTGATATCTTGCATATAAGTATACTAAAAACATTAATTCTGGATAACTAGAAGTCACGTATAGTAGACTTCCTATCATACCTCTAAATGATGTTCGATCCACTGGTTTCCAAGACTCATCAAGATCAAGTGAATTTGAGATACCAATGAGAGTATTAATACTCTTAGTGTTGTCATATCCATACTTTTTAAGAAGATCTTTAGTATACTTATGTTGAGATATATAGGTTCCTTCTGGTTTTTGAGAAATTCAAAAACCAAAGAAAAATGTTAACTCACCCATCATACTCATTTCAAACTCATATTTCAATATATCTGAAAAGGAATCATTTAAAGATTACTGAGTTGAACCAAATATAATGTCATCAACATAAATTTTAATAGTGAAAAAAAATTCTTATCTTTATTTGTGCAAATAGATGGATCATCATTTCCCTTTACATAATTATTTTGAAGAAAAAATCATGTAAGTCTATCATACCAAGCTCGATGGGATTGCTTAAGTCCATACAAATCATTGTTAAGTTTGTAAACATGTTCAGGAAGTTTTGTATCTTCAAAACCAGGTGGTTGTTCAACATAAACTTCCTCTTGAACAAAACCATTAAGGAAATCACATTTAACATCCATTTGAAAAAGTTTAAAATTGAAGAATTATGCAAAGGCAAGTAGAATATGGATATATTCAAGTCTATATACCGGAGCATAGGTTTCTTCATAGTCTATTCCTTAATGTTGATATAGCCTTTAGAAACTAATCGATCTTTATTTCTTACAATGATTCCATTTTCATCACACTTATTTTTGAAGACCCATTTCACTCCAATAACAGAAGTTTCTTTTGGCCTTTCAACCCAGATCTAGAATTTATTTCTTTTGAACTAATATAGATTATCTTGCATAGATTTTATCAAATCATCATCACATAAAGATTCATCAGTGATTTTTGGTTCTAATTGGGAAAGAAATTCTAGATGTCCTACATCATTTCTTAAGGAACTCATATTCCTTACAGGTTGATTCACATCACCAATGATACTACCACGAGGATGATTCTTAAGAAACAACTGATTTAGGTTTTGTAAAATTTGTTCATCAACATATGGTAGGAAATATTTTGGGGTAAATTCTTCAGACATAACTTCTTGAACAGTTTCTTTATCAGAAGGATCCTCTAACAAGGGTTGATAATAAATTTTTGAAAACACATCTGAGGATGTCGGTTGGGGCTATTTGAAAACAAAGGGATCAGTTTCATAAAATTTGATATGTATTGTTTCTTCAACAATACAAGTATTTTTATTGAAAACTCTATAAGCCTTAAAAGTTATGGAGTAGCCTAAGAAAATTCCTTCATCATATTTCAGTGTGAATTTATGTAAATTATCTTTAGTATTTAAAATGAATACTTTGCAACCAAATACTTTGAAGTAGGAAAGTCTAGGTTTTCTAATATTTCATAACTCATAAACAGTTTTATTAAGAAAACTTCTAATCAAAACAAGATTTATAGTATAACAAGTGGTACTTATAGCTTCAGTCCAAAAATGTTTTTCTATAGAATATTCACTCAACATGGTTCTATTTATCTCTTAATGAATTCTATTTCTTCATTCAACAACATCATTCTGTTGAGGAGTTCTTAGTACTGAGAAGTTATGAGTAATGCCTTTTCTACTACAAAAAATTTTCAAAATCAGAATTTTGAAATTCACCTCCATGATCACTATGAATAGTAATCAATGGAAGGTTTTTATCATTTTTAACTTGGGCTCTAAAACTTTTGAAATAATAATAAGCTTTAGATTTCTTTTCTAGAAAATAGACCCACATAAATCTAGTGTAATCATCAACTAAAACAAATACATAATATTTGCCTCTAATGCTTCTAGTTTGTGTTGGGACAAAAAGACCCATATGCACCAACTTTAATTCATCAGTAGTTGAGACTTCACCGATTGATTTAAAACTTGATTTATGTTTCCTTCCATATTGATAAGGATCACCGACTGTTAAAGAATCAAATCTAAGAACTGGTAGATCCTTAACTAGTCTTTTCATATAAATTTTACATTGGTTCCTAAGATTACAGTATCCTAAACTTATATTCCATAACCAATAATGATCTTCCATTACACTAAGAAAAGGTTGATTTTTTCTCCTAAGGTCTTATAAGTTTAGTGTGTATACATTCTTTTGCCTATTGGTAGAAAGAATAAACTCTTCCTTGGAATTGTGTACTAATCACTTGTCATTACTAAAATTCACAAGGTAACCTTCATCACATAATTGACTTATGGTAATGAGGATGTGCTTAAGACACTTAAAAATATAAAACATTTGAAATCGATGTTTTTTCAAGAAGAACAATTTTACTTATAACAATAATTTATTCCTGATCATTATCTCTGAAAGTTACTTTTCCTCCTTTTGTATTGATAATATTTTCAAATAAGTTTTTGTTACCAGTCATATACCTAGAACATCCACTATCCATGTACCAAGTATTTCTGTTGTTACTATCTTTATTTTCCTAAAAATAAAAGAGTTATACTTTCGGAATCCAAACTTTTTTGGATCCAGAAATTTTAGAAAGTAAAATCTTAGGAATCCACATTTTCTTTGAAAAATAATCTTTATGAAAACCTAAAGACTGAGTTTTGTTTAACGATTTTTTTTCCAATGCCCACCACACTAACACTTAGTGCTGAAATGATCACTTTGAGGAATAAAATAATTGTTACTAAAAATAGGTTTTGAACTAGTATAACCAAATCCAGAAGTATTCCTTAGAGGTCGAATTTGAGAATACATTTTATCAAAGTTTTCCTTGCCTAAGGTAAATTTTGACAAAAACATCCTCAAGGAAAATATTTCTGACATTAGTCTAATAACCAAGTTCTTATCCTCTAAAACATTAGTTTTAGCACTAGAGCTAGGATCAAAAACAATTTTCTTAGAAAATTAATTTTTCTAGATCCTTAGAAAGTTTATCCTTATCATAATTAACTTCCTAAAATGTTTTTTGAAATACTTTAAAAATCATGGGTTTTCTTATTAAGATATTTTAAAAGATCTGATATTTCATTAATAAGAATAGAGATCCTAGAATTTTATTTATCAAGTTTTTCTTGAATTTATAATTTTCATTCTCAAGGAGCATAGAAAACATATAAACATCTTCATAGGTAGGTAAAGTATTACCGTCATTGTAACACCCCGAGATTTTATGAAAAAATATTATTTTTAATGTCTTGTGTTGTACGCTACACCAAAAGAAGCTTGCACAACACACATCCTTGACTTGCCTTACATTACACGCAATCGCAACCTTCCTCGATAGCGTGTGTAGTACGTAATACTGAGTTTCACGAAACAATGATATGCTATTAAAATATTATTAAAACTAGCCGTTATGAATAGTAATAACCACTTTTTGAAATTTAGTAAATTTTATTTTTCAAAATGGAATTCATTTTTGGATTCGTAATATCGAAATTAGCTTAGGGTGAAATTTTGGTACTTTTCAGATAACTTTCATATTCTGATGAATAGTGAAAATTACTAAATTTTAATTAAAAATAACTTTTTTAATCGAAATAATTAATAGTGATAAATTATTAATTTGAGTGGTTTTAAAGTATATTTAGAATATATTTTTACAATTCAATACAATGTTGGTCATTGTATGTAATTTCACATTTAAACCAGACATAAACAAGTGTCAATCTTTTGATAGATATTGTTTCTTAAAAACACGCTATTTGTTTTAACAGCGGGATTTAATTATAAAATTAATTAATGCAACTTCTATGTTATGAATTTGGTAAAATAGACTTCATTTTTGAATTCGGAATATGAAATATAGCTTAGGATGAAATTTTGGCATTGTTCTGAAAAACATCAATTTTTGATGAATAGTGAAACTACTAAGTGGTAGGTTAAAAACTGAATTTTGCATAAAACTTAATTTTACCGCTTCTGTGAATGGAATTTCAAAAATCCGAGAGACACGGTTGATGTCAGTAAGTAAAATGTGGTTCAATGAGATGAAAATAATTTTTGGTGAATAGTAGCTTTTTACTTTTTTTTTACCACGGTTAATAGTAAATAGGGTAACTAAGGGTAAATATGATATTACTATTACCCTAACACATGTACTAATTCAATTGGATAAGTGTAATTCGACCAAAAACAACCTTATGAATATAATATGACCATTTAGGCCCACTTGGATTAGATTAGGACATTTATTATTATTTAATTCAAAGAAGAGTTAAAAGAGTTAAAATCAAAGTTTATTTACTAAAACATTTTTAATATGGGGTTATACATAAGATAAATTAGACTATAAATATTCATTAGAAATCTAAAAAGATTTCCTACATAATGATATTTTATTTATAATTTTTAGACTTTAAATTAATTAATTTATTTTTGACACAACGATGATGCAGTAATTACCCTTTTAAGGAAATATTAACATAATTGATGTTATAAATGCTCAAATGAATGTAATTTAAGACTTTTTATGAATTAAAATAATTTTCTGGGTTACTAAGATGTATTAGTGTTGATTTCATCAACTTGTTTCGAACATATAATTCTGTTATGACTTTCAAAAAAATCATATATCAAATAGTGTCAAAATTGACACAAAATAGTTTTTAAATAAAATATTATATTATTAATTGTTATTTTATTCTTAAAAATCTAAGGTTCGGCCAAATGACTTAGATAAGGATATATATATTAATAATAAACAATTTGGGGTTCGTTTGGCATGTTATAGTAAGTGTATTAACCATATAGTGAAAGAAAACAAAAAGACACGGTAAAAGTTAAATTATTTAACTTAGAGTTAAATCTAATTGATAAGGTTAAAATAATAACCTAAACTTTTCTAAATCCTATTGGTTGATAGGATTGCGACCCATCCCCACTTTAGCTTCGAAATAAGACCATTTGGAACCATTATAAACCGATTTTGACATTAATATAAAATAATATTTTGAGGTATTCCTAAGGTGCCCCTCTCCTCCCTTATAAAAGGACACCTCCTCCCCCTCCTCCTCACACCAATTTGAGCACTCAAGCTCGGCCAACCCCTGCCAAATTCTCTTCTCCACTTCCCTAGAAACATCCTAGAGGTTCTGGTCTTCCTCAAAGACCAATTTTAGTGCCCTAAGAGGAGGTCTCAAAGAGGCGCTTCAAAGAAGAGGTAATTACCGTTACCAATTCTTTCATCTTTATTTCTTCTTCCACTTCTTCTTATTAGGTTGTTTCATTATGAAGTAATAACATCAGTATCACTCATATACTGATATGTTATTATAAGTATGAAACAACCATATTTCACCATCTATCCATCTTATGGAAAAAGAAATCACCGCGCGTGCGTACGTACGGAATACCGTCTCCACGCCGTGGTGTAATCTATTTTCCACCACCACCTTACATGGATGGGTATAATGGTGTAAAGAATAACTATACATAGTTATTACAACATCATATTGATTCTGATATATTGTATAATCCACTCCAATTCAGTTCAATATTTATGGAAATGATATCATCGCTCGTGCGTACGTACGGACTACCGTCTCCACGACGCGATGAGATTCATTCTCCATGTTAACCATTTAAGAATGATTATAAAGTATATATAAGAAATAATAATGAAATATATGACATTATAAAGCTACTGGATTTATGTATATATATATATGTATGTCATCTACTTACTTCCATTTCAAGACAATAAGGAAAGTAAAACAGCGTTCATGCGTACGTACGGACTACCGTCTCCATGAACGGTGTTTTTCATTTTATTTATCTATCTATTATATATATATATATACTGAATATATATGATATATAAATCATATTTTATATTCTGGAAGTAAGTAAATCATGATATAAGTAATAATTATGTCAAGAACAACAAGTCAAAACACCTAAGATAAATGAAACGATTTTACCCAAAACGCTTCTTTAACATGGAATTTACAAAAGAACGGGTAATATAATGTCATAAGTGAACCATATATGATATCATAACAATGAATATGATTCTGGAATAAGTCAATAACATGATTTAAATCATTATACAGGAGGTTTGGACACTTACAAAGCAAGTCGGACATAAGGTAAGGGAAATATCACAATCTCATTTTTATCCGAGATTGTTTATTCGTAAGTATTTACTGAGGTATATTTTATCATCCACATCCATGTTCCCTCACTATGTAATATTGTTTCCATCCACCTACAATTGTTTAAATCCATTTTTACCCTTCGGTGAGTTTTTAGTAATATGTATGAAAGGAATCTTTTGTCGTTTTTCGTACGAAGTACTTTTTGACTTTTCCGAAAAAAGTACGAAGAATGCTTTTTTTAACTTATACAGCATGAATGGATTTTTTAAAAATTATTTCCAAGAAGCTTCCTTTACAAGTTTTCAAGTTTATTTTTAATCAACTTCTTTTATTTTAAAGTTGTATGACATGTTATGAAAGGAAAAATGTTTTTGAAGAAGAAAGGATATTTTCCTCAAGAATGGAGTTCAAGTATTTTATCAAAATTATTTTCCATCTAAGATAATAAAAGGGTTCTGTTTTTATCCCTATTATTACATGGATTTTATTATGTTGTGATGGAAACATTTTTATGAATTCCTTTATCTTATATGAATTGTTTTATGATGTCATGTTGTTTAAGAATTCCATTTTTATTACATGGGTTATGTGATGATGTATGATTTATGATTATGTGGCACACATAAGAAAGGATTCATTATAAGATGGGTGGGACCTATATCTCCCTCCAATGCATTGGGTAATGATTTTATATCTCATGAGACAGACATGGCTGGAATGGTAGGTTATACCGGTTCAGTGAAACAGGACTGAAACGAGGGTTACTCGATTCAGAAAGGGACTTTGTCCACTAAGATAGTCTTGGCAATGAGTCTTGACTAACAAGAAATGATTCTCTATGATTATGTGTGAATTCCACAAAGTTTCATGTTTTATGTTATGATTATTGTGATTACATTTCACTGCCATGATTTACCCCATGTTATGAAATTATGATCTCTTTTGCAGGTTAAGATTTCCAAAAGTTATGTGCTTATGTATATGATGTGATTGATAATTCTTTTGTTTACCCTTACTGAGAATTTGAGCTCACCCTTTTATGTTTTCTTTTCCCCAGGATATAAAGAAAGGTTTTAGGTATAAAAAAAAGAAGATCTTTATGGGAGATGTTGAAGATATTTCACCACGATTAGAAGACTACGTTCCGAGTTTCCAAAGACACTAAACTATTACGATCCTTGTGTGTGTGTTTTTGTTATGTACTAAGTATTCCGCAAATGTAATGTAATGTCCATGTACGTTAGGCTTCGGGTCTCTACAGTTGGTATCAGAGGAAAGGTTTAGTCAACCTTTGGAAACTAGGATGCGAGAACTTTTGTGAGATCCCTAGAGATATTTATAAGGTTTGTCTAGGGATGTCCCTAAGGATAAGTATACGTATAGGATACAGTCCTATAACTATGGTAACGATCTTAGAATTTAACCTAAGAAGTTAGATATTGAGGATACTCCCCCTTTATAATGTTGTTTTCCCTAGCATGATTTTTGCCTCTCACACTATTCTTTTTGGGTTTTAGAAAATGGCTGGAAATAAGGTGATTCACGATAATGGAGGATATGCTGGACAATGGAATGATATTTTTCATGAGCAACCAAATGAAATGGGATTTGGAAGTCCAAACATCATTATTATGCCGAATCAGCAATCTCATAATATGATTAATAAAGTAAAATTTGGTAAGTTTCCTTGGCTAATAAGAGAAAGATGAAGTTTCATGATGATCATAGAGGAAAGAAAGTTCAATTTCCCCTATGTAATTCATGTGGGAAGAGGCATCAAGGAGAATGTTTCAAAGGAACTGGAAGATGCTTTGGGTGTGGAAAAGAAGGACACAAAGCAAGTAAGTGCAAAGGAAAAGGTTCAGTTAACACCATGGATGAGGATAATGGTATTGCTACGACATCAACAATGGTTAAATGCTTTAAATGTGGAATGTACGGGCATTATGCAAACCAATGCCCTAAGGGAAAGTCTCATGAAGCGAATCAGTATGGTCGTATGGGAAGTATTTATGTTGATGATGATGAAGAAACTACAAATGATATGTGAGATGAAAGAAATGTTGAAGCTCGATCAATGGTCTAAGAATGTAGTGGAATGATTACATGTTTATCATGTGTAATGTTGTATAAGTAATCTCATGGAATAAGGAGACATCTAAGGATTGTTACACTGTTGTCTTTCCTTAAGTTTTGAAAGTTTATGATTAATGGTACCAGTAACCATGAAAGGTTATTCAGATATTTTTGGAAAGCAGATGATATGCGCATATTGAAGGGATAAGGAGAAAATGAAATGTTAGACAGTATTCATGAGCTCATGATTGATATAAGGAATAAGTGATATCATGGTTTGAGTATATAGAATTTTGAGGATTTTGGTATGTGGAAAGTGTTAACTTTAAACTGCATTCATGTTTTCTCTAAGGTATTCAAGAGAATACATGATTAAGGACTTTGAATGTTTAGAATGTGACCAACAAGACATATCTTATGGGGATCAACGATGGTATTAAATCTCTGGTAATTGTTTTCACTATATTATGAGAGTGGACTGCAGTATTATGGATAAGCCTAAAGAAGTTATTTTTTGATATTATTGATAGGATGTTATAGTAATGTAGTTTTAGAAAAAGGACAACCTGCAGGACGGGCGACAGCCTATCGCGTCGGACAAGGCTATGGGAATCGAACCCACAACCGAAGTGCGACTGGCCTTTATCGCCTACCACTGGCCTACAGGAAGTCCCTGTTTAGTAGAAACTAGTTTTATTTTATTAAGCGGTATGATATATGAAGTATAAGTTCATTTTAGGAACCATATATGATTAATCTCACTATAGATCGACTTATGTATATAATTTTTCTAACCTTTTGTTTGAGACAGATGGAATGACCCGTCATTCTATCACATGATCTGCTAACACTTCACGAATAACAAATTCAACTTCATTTATTTAAGAGATGAAGTAGAAATTGTTCAAGGCATGAACAACAGTGAGATTGTACCAAAATAAAGTAAGTATTTATTCTAAGAAAATTTTCAACTTTAGGGAAATGATCTTGAAAACCAAAAATGTTTTCCTAGTGATCTTATACCTGATGAATCAGATGGTACCTTATATCATCACAAATCTATGGATTTGTGATTACTGGATTTTCCATAGCCATGTTCTCTACCACTCTCCATCAGAACATGATGGTTAGATTTTTCTTCCATATCCATATTTTCACCTATGTGGAAACCCAGTGATTAGTTTATTTGAGTAATCGTTACATTTCATACTTTAGTTTTTAAAGCCAAGTTTTGGTATTCCTTTTTACGATGTGGGTTTCTATTAAAGAAACTTTCGAATAGTAAACCATTTATAACCCCGACGAATTTCGAGGGCGAAATTCATTTTAAGGGGGGTAGAATGTAACACCCCGAGATTTTATGAAAAAATATTATTTTTAATGTCTTGTGTTGTACGCTACACCAAAAGAAGCTTGCACAACACACATCCTTGACTTGCCTTGCATTACACGCAATCGCAACCTTCCTCGATAGCGTGTGTAGTACGTAATACTGAGTTTCACGAAACAATGATATGCTATTAAAATATTATTAAAACTAGCCGTTATGAATAGTAATAACCACTTTTTGAAATTTAGTAAATTTTATTTTTCAAAATGGAATTCATTTTTGGATTCGTAATATCGAAATTAGCTTAGGGTGAAATTTTGGTACTTTTCGGATAACTTTCATATTCTGATGAATAGTGAAAATTACTAAATTTTAATTAAAAACAACTTTTTTAATCGAAATAATTAATAGTAATAAATTATTAATTTGAGTGGTTTTAAAGTATATTTAGAATAAATTTTTACAATTCAATACAATGTTGTTCATTTTATGTAATTTCACATTTAAACCAGACATAAACAAGTGTCAATCTTTTGATAGATATTGTTTCTTAAAAACACGCTATTTGTTTTAACAGCAGGATTTAATTATAAAATTAATTAATGCAACTTCTATGTTATGAATTTGGTAAAATAGACTTCATTTTTGAATTCGGAATATGAAATATAGCTTAGGATGAAATTTTGGCATTGTTCTGAAAAACATCAATTTTTGATGAATAGTGAAACTACTAAGTGGTAGGTTAAAAACTGAATTTTGCATAAAACTTAATTTTACCGCTTCTGTGAATGGAATTTCAAAAATCCGAGAGACACGGTTGATGTCAGTAAGTAAAATGTGGTTCAATGAGATGAAAATAATTTTTGGTGAATAGTAACTTTTTACTTTTTGTTACCACGGTTAATAGTAAATAGGGTAACTAAGGGTAAATATGATATTACAATTACCCTAACACATGTACTAATTCAATTGGATAAGTTTAATTCGACCAAAAACAACCTTATGAATATAATATGACCATTTAGGCCCACTTGGATTAGATTAGGACATTTATTATTATTTAATTCAAAGAAGAGTTAAAAGAGTTAAAATCAAAGTTTATTTACTAAAACATTTTTAATATGGGGTTATACATAAGATAAATTCGACTATAAATATTAATTAGAAAGCTAAAAAGATTTCATACATAATGATATTTTATTTATAATTTTTAGACTTTAAATAAATTAATTTATTTTTGACACAACGATGATGCAGTAATTACCCTTTTAAGGAAATATTAACATAATTGATGTTATAAATGCTCAAATGAATGTAATTTAAGACTTTTTATGAATTAAACTAATTTTCTAGGTTACTATGATGTATTAGTGTTGATTTAATCAACTTGGTTCGAACATATAATTCTGTTATGACTTTCAAAAAAATCATATATCAAATAGTGTCAAAATTGACACAAAATAGTTTTTAAATCAAATATTATATTATTAATTGTTATTTTATTCCTAAAAATCTAAGGTTCGGAAAAATGACTTAGATAAGGATATATATATTAATAATAAACAATTTGGGGTTCGTTTGGCATGTTATAGTAAGTGTATTAACCATATAGTGAAAGAAAACAAAAAGACACGGTAAAAGTTAAATTATTTAACTTAGAGTTAAATCTAATTGATAAGGTTAAAATAATAACCTAAACTTGTCTAAATCCTATTGGTTGATAGGATTTCGACCCATCCCCACTTTAGCTTCGAAATAAGACCATTTGGAACCATTATAAACCGATTTTGACATTAATATAAAATAATATTTTGAGGTATTCCTAAGGTGCCCCTCTCCTCCCTTATAAAAGGACACCTCCTCCCCCTCCTCCTCACACCAATTTGAGCACTCAAACTCGGCCAACCCCTGAAAAAATCTCTTCTCCACTTCCCTAGAAACATCCTAGAGGTTCTGGTCTTCCTCAAAGACCAATTTTAGTGCCCTAAGAGGAGGTCTCGAAGAGGCGCTTCAAAGAAGAGGTAATTACCGTTACCAATTCTTTCATCTTTATTTCTTCTTCCACTTCTTCTTATTAGGTTGTTTCATTATGAAGTAATAACATCAGTATCACTCATATAATGATATGTTATTATAAGTATGAAACAACCATATTTCACCATCTATCCATCTTACGGAAAAAGAAATCACCGCGTGTGCGTACGTACGGAATACCGTCTCCACGCCGTGGTGTAATCTATTTTCCACCACCACCTTACATGGATGGGTATAATGGTGTAAATAATAACTATACATAGTTATTACAACATCATATTGATTCTGATATATTGTATAATCCACTCCAATTCAGTTCAATATTTATGGAAATGATATCATCGCTCGTGCGTACGTACGGACTACCGTCTCCACGACGCGATGAGATTCATTCTCCATGTTAACCATTTAAGAATGATTATAAATTATATATAAGAAATAATAATGAAATATATGACATTATAAAGCTACTGGATTTATGTATATATATATATTTATTTCATCTACTTACTTCCATTTCAAGACAATAAGGAAAGTAAAACAGCATTCATGCGTACGTACGGACTACCGTCTCCATGAACGGTGTTTTTCATTTTATTTATCTATCTATTATATATATATATATACTGAATATATATGATATATAAATCATATTTTATATTCTGGAAGTAAGTAAATCATGATATAAGTAATAATGATGTCAAGAACAACAAGTCAAAACACCTAAGATAAATGAAACGATTTTACCCAAAACGCTTCTTTAACATGGAATTTACAAAAGAACGGGTAATATAATGTCATAAGTGAACCATATATGATATCATAACAATGAATATGATTCTGGAATAAGTCAATAACATGATTTAAATCATTATACAGGAGGTTTGGACACTTACAAATCAAGTCGGACATAAGGTAAGGGAAATATCACAATCTCATTTTTATCCGAGATTGTTTATTCGTAAGTATTTACTGGGGTATATTTTATCATCCACATCCATGTTCCCTCACTATGTAATATTGTTTCCATCCACCTACAATTGTTTAAATCCATTTTTACCCTTCGGTGAGTTTTTAATAATATGTATGAAAGGAATCTTTTGTCGTTTTTCGTACGAAGTACTTTTTGACTTTTCCGAAAAAAGTACGAAGAATGTTATTTTTAACTTATACAGCATGAATGGATTTTTAAAAAATTATTTCCAAGAAGCTTCCTTTACAAGTTTTCAAGTTTATTTTTAATCAACTTCTTTTATTTTAAAGTTGTATGACATGTTATGAAAGGAAAAATGTTTTTGAAGAAGAAAGGATATTTTCCTCAAGAATGGAGTTCAAGTATTTTATCAAAATTATTTTCCATCTAAGATAATAAAAGGGTTCTGTTTTTATCCCTATTATTACATGGATTTTATTATGTTGTGATGGAAACATTTTTATGAATTCCTTTATCTTATATGAATTGTTTTATGATGTCATGTTGTTTAAGAATTCCATTTTTATTACATGGGTTATGTGATGATGTATGATTTATGATTATGTGGCACACATAAGAAAGGATTCATTATAAGATGGGTGGGACCTATATCTCCCTCCAATGCATTGGGTAATGATTTTATATCTCATGAGATAGACATGGCTGGAATGGTAGGTTATACCGGTTCAGTGAAACAGGACTGAAACGAGGGTTACTCGATTCAGAAAGGGACTTTGTCCACTAAGATAGTCTTGGAAATGAGTCTTGACTAACAAGAAATGATTCTCTATGATTATGTGTGAATGCCACAAAGATTCATGTTTTATGTTATGATTATTGTGATTACATTTCACTGCCATGATTTACCCCATGTTATGAAATTATGATCTCTTTTGCAGGTTAAGATTTCCAAAAGTTATGTGCTTATGTATATGATGTGATTGATATTTCTTTTGTTTACCCTTACTGAGCATTTGAGCTCACCCTTTTATGTTTTATTTTCCCCAGGATATAAAGAAAGGTTTTAGGTATAAAAAAAAGAAGATCTTTATGGGAGATGTTGAAGATCTTTCACCACGATTAGAAGACTACGTTCCGAGTTTCCAAAGACACTAAACTATTACGATCCTTGTGTGTGTGTTTTTGTTATGTACTAAGTATTCCGCAAATGTAATGTAATGTCCATGTACGTCAGGCTTCGGGTCTCTACAGTCATCAAAAGAAGATTCTTCATATGAGGATTCATAGTATTTACTATCACTATAATTATCATTTAGGGATACATTTTTAATGGATTCATCATTGTGTACCTTATCCATTAAACAATGATTTTCAATAGGTATCTTGGCAGGAAAACCAAAATTCTTCGGTCCAGAAGATTCATAATCTAAGGATTCGTTTGAAGAGTCACCACCACTGGCACTCCGTGTGTCATTATCTTTCAAAAAATTCTTAGCTTTATCCTTTTAGTACTTCTTTCTATTCCATTCAGAATGATTTTCCTTTCTGTCTTTTCTCTTTAGTATAGGACAATTTGGTCTTATATGTATAGCTCTTTTTCATTCATAACAAGTGACTTCATAGTCTTTCTTGTCCTTCCTTTCTTTCAACTTATATCTATATTGAAATTTCTTCTATCCAAAAATCGTGTTCATCCTTCGGGCAAGATTGGTTAACTCATTTTCTGAAGATTCACTTCCACTAGATTCAGATTGAATAATAACCTTCATAGATTTAGATCTTGTAATTCTCTCTAGAGTCTTGGCTTTCATATGTTTTGAATTTGTTGTAAAAGTAACACTTCTATTTCCATTGTTCTTCTTAATATTATCAGCATCTCTCTTAATTTTGGATTCATGTTGAAGAAGAGTTCCAAAAAGTTCATCAAGAGAAATTTGGGTAACTTTCCTATTATTATCTATAGTTTTCCTCTTAGATTCTCATTCATTAGGCATGATGTTTATGATCTTGTCCAAAAGAGATTCATTATCTAATCCTTTTTCACCCATGGATTGCAGTATGTTTACAATAATCATCAATCTATGTTGTACCTTACATATAGGTTCTCCATAAGGAATGAAAAAACCATGGTACTCAGCTCTAAGCATATCTCTTCTAGTTTCAATAACTTTGGATGTTCCAAAGTGAGTAACTTCAAGATTCTTCCAAATACAATTTGCTTCTTCACAAGATGAAATCTGGCTATATATATTTGTAGTCATAAAACAAAGTAGAGTATTATGTACCTTATAATTTAGTTGATATTCATGATTTTCTTGGTTGGTGAAAGTACTGACTTCTTTGTCAAGAATTTTATATCATCCAGTAAGCATGACAAAATTGTCTACTCCAGTATTGATAACAAAAGTCTTCATGCAATCTCTCAAATATTCATAATCATTCCCATCAAAAATAGGTGGTTTATTAGGATTTAGGATGTTTATGGAACCAACATTCATTCCTGTCATCTTAAGAGAAAAAAGCTTTCCCCAACAACTTGTTAATAGTAAAAGTTAGTTAACAAGGAAACTTTTCCTAAGCAAGGAAAATATAATGAACAATGAAAAACTGAGAAAGAAAACTTATATGTGAATATAAGTATTTCATAAACCTGGCTCTGATACCATTTTTAGGATCTAAATAATAATGTAGATGCTCAATATACAAGAGGAGAGGTGAATTGTATACTTTAAAAATTCCTTTGGAACCTTTAAAGTAGGTATAAAACCTTAGTTTTTAACCTTAAGGAAAACTATGTTTAACAAGGTTAAACAAGGTAATTTCACAAGACCTCTTAGTTCTACAAACTTTATAGATTCCAAAAATATGTTTCCGGAAATTTAAGTTTCAGAAATATGGTTCTGGAAATGAAACTTAAGAAAATTTTACAAGGAAAATGTTAAACTTTAAAGCGTATAGAATCTTATTAATTAGAGTATACAAAAACAAGAAAGTATTATATAGTTATACTTTCCTTATAAAACAATATACAGCAGAAAAATCCTTGAAACAAAAACAAGTAACAAGTATGATTTCTTTTAAACCAAAGAGTAGGTTATCCAGCAAACTTGGATAAAGGTCCCTTGATTTATACTTTCAAGAAAGTCTATCTTACCCACACCACGGTAAGCCCTCGATATGAATATCGGGGTCTGTATTTCTATCCCCGCAAGCCCTAGAACTTCAAGGTAGTAGGCACCTCTGCCTTCCTCACCAAGGAAGTCCTAGAACTTTAAGGTATTCAGCACCTATGTCTTCCTATCCTCGGAATACCTTGAATGTACACAACAGCATTTGGAGTCACACGAAGCAATCTGAATAAGAAGTTTAGTACCCACTAAGCATGAGAGTCTCTCTCTTGAAATCACTTCAACAACATGTACTCTCTAGAGTTGTAGAACTATCAAGTTGTGTTGATCTTGTTCACATGAGACCCTATTTATAGGCACATCTTTAACAGTCTGATCCCTCCTCCAACGGTCATATTTTTCCTTGAATTTTGGAGGGACCTGTACACGTGTCACTCAAACAAAGGCTGTTTAAAAAAAAATACACGACATCATTTCATAACTATAACAAGTATAGGAAAAATATTATTGCTAAACCAAAACCATTTTTTGTAGTGTAAGGAAAAATAAAAGTTTAGAGTCTAACCAAAAAACTATTTGGTGTCTAAAATACATGGACATTCGGATTCTGTTTTCCAAAGAATTCATAATCTGAATTCCATAGAATTCAGGGTTTGAATTTCAAGGAAATTCGGAGTCTGAATTCATAAGAATTTAGAGTCTGAATTCATAAGAATTCTAAGTCTGAATTCATTAGAATTCAGAGTCTGAATTCATAAGATTTTGGAGTCTGAATTCAAAAGAATTCAGAGTCTGAATTCAGAGAACTTGGTGTCCGAACTCGTAAGAATTTGGAGTCTGAATTCAGTAAGTTCGGAGTCTGAATTCGGAGATTTTGGAGTCTAAACATGGAATGTTCGGAGTCTAAACTTGGAAAGTTCAGAGTCTGAATTCATAAGAATTCGGAATCGGAACTTGGAAAGCTCGGAGTCTAGATTCATAAGAATTCAGAACCTGAATTCAGATCCTGAAAACAGAATGCTCTATATCTAAGTATTTATAATATTCTGAGGTTTTAGATACGAAACCCAATTTTACACTTAGAAATAAAAAGAGTTAGGTTTAGATAAATAATGTCATGAATAATGAAAACATGATAAGTATAAATTTTCCTTGGGAAAGGAAAATTTCCCTTATGAAAAATAATCTTAAGGAAGATAAAATTTTCCTTGATATAGAGTGTCTGTGATTTTCAAAACATGAAGGAATAGAAAAGTCAAAGGTAAACTTTATTGACTCAACAGAGAAATTGTGGCTAGTTTTTTTATATTTAACCCTTTGATGACTATTTTTAGAGACTTATAAAATCATTAAAAACTCACTTTTCATTATTCCAATCTCACTACTCATTTCATTGATGAGACATTTTTGTTTATATAATAATTTGAGGTTCACTTTTAGGTGTTTATCCATTGATGTATGCTTTTTAAAATTTTAAATCAATAAAACCCTTAGTCTTTTTTTCTGATATAATCATTTGTAGATTTTATGTGTGCTCTATTTCCACATGTCAAACATCAAATGAGTTCATAACTGACATGTCCCATAGTTAACTACCTGATCTCTCTACATCGACACATCACCCAACCTAACTCTTGACACATCATAATAAACTGCATATCTATGCCCAAGATCAGGATAGGTCAAAACAAGGTGTTCCGTTATTTTTTACATCATCTCTAGGAATAATTTTTTATAATTATCTATCTACTCAAACAAAACTTTGATCATTATAATTATAGCCATATGCACTTCCAATTAGGATAACACCTATTTGAATCGTCTATATTACCCCACAAACAAAAGGAAGCTCTAGATATCCCAAGACATCAATGCTTATACCTTTAATGGTTTCATTTAAATTCACACCTAAGAAATAAAATTCATGAGAAATCACTCCTCCTAAATATTAATGTGATATTTTGACAATTTTTTATAGAGTTGATGCCCTTGAACTATACTCAATACAATCTCATGGTGCCTTTCATGTAATTTCATGGTTTGTGAGTATGTGAGTATATCTTAACAAACTTCACAATTATTGAGTATAGATATAGTTGGAAAATCCTATTATGAAATTTAAAAATAATTCCAGTATATTTTTCAACACAAAATGAATGAAAAAATACTTAGAAAGTTAAAATAAACTATTGAACGCTATCTTCAAAATATCCTCCTCTATGACCTAAAGTTGGTGGTAGCCTGACCACAAATCAGTCATAGAGAATCACCAGAATCCCAAATAATGATCAAAAAAGTCATAAACAATCAACAATGAGAATCGATTATTCATTGTTACTTTCTTCATCTTACTATAGTCTATACATAATAAAATACTATCATCTACCTTCTTCATAAAAAACATAGAAGAACCAAAAGGATATGTTCTTAGCCTGATAAAACCTTTCACTTCAAAAAATTTGTGCACTACATTGTGTTCCCTCAAATCAGTTAGAACTATATGATATGGGGGGTCTATATTTTGTATGATATAGCATGAGTTTGATGTCAAAGTTAACTCATCTATCAGAGGGGATACCTGAAAAGGTGTTCAAAATGATATTATAATATAGGTACATCATAGGAGGAAAATAATAGGCTACTGCCGACTATTCTATAAGATCCATGTATGTCACATGTGCTATAATAGAACAAATATCAAATAAGTTTGGTCCAAATCTACTTACCCCGATATCCCATTCACCATTCAAAACAAACTTATCCCCCTTGAGTGTAGTAAATGATACACATCTCCTATTTCAATCATTGTGTACGCGATAATAGGTAATCCAATCGTTTCCAATGATCACATTGAAGCTATTAATTTAAAAGACCATGAATTCCTAGGGGTTTACGTATATAGAAATTACTATAGGACATCCCAGGAATCACTATTAATGATTCATGTTCATCCCCAAAGTTCTATCAAGGAAAAGAAACTTTGAGTACCACTTAACTGATATGTCAAGTTAAGAAACAATTTAAAAAATATAAATGAATGAGAATAATCAGTATCAAATAGAGTGGTATAAAGAGTATATTTAATCAAGATAGTACCTCAAAGGTTTAATGTTCCCGCTCAATAATAATTTAAAAATGGTCCCTTAAATTCCCTCATCTTGAGTTATCTCCAAAACCATATCCTTTATATATCTCACTTTCCTAATTAATTATAATATGAGTGGTATAAACCTTAAAGTGAGGCCCCCGACTAGTACCATGTATTGAGAAATTCTTTAGACTCATAACCCCACGAATCCTCATCCATGAATCCTTTGAGAAAAAATGGTAAATATGCATTTTCTTTCTATACTAATGAAACAATATTTAAGGATTTTGGAATTTTTTATAATATTTTCCACTACTTTCAAATTTAATACATTGAGGAATTTTTTTCTCCCATAAAAGGTTCTAAAGAATCTATTCTCTGGTATGGATATATACCTCCACTCTAGTATAAATACTCTACATTCCTCTTCCTACTATCAGAAGTACTATAGGAATGTCTGCTGAATGATAAATGAAAACCCACCCCACTTCTCTCCTATAGATCCTTCTCAATCATCAATGAGTTGAAAATCACATATGTATACATCATCAAGTAAAAATTCAAGATCTTCAATCTTATATACAGGGAAAGTAAAATTTCAAACACATATCCTTGTGTTCCACATTTCCAACTAAGAAAGGAGAATAGGGAATCAACTCCATGAAATGTATTGGGTAAGAATACACGGTTATCTAGCCTTACTAAAGCTCCATGAACTCCTTACCATTGTTTATATTCAATCGATCTAGATAGAAATCCTAGAATAAAAGGCTCTTAAAGGTAATCCAAGTAATAACATTACATATATCAAACTAAATCATAATATCACACCACTATCCAACAACACCCAAAAGCATGTACTTAATAATATTTAAATTTAAATTCTCTATGTTATCCATAAAGATAAAGATCCTCAAAATTATTCGTATCTAGTTATTTGTATCTTAAGGGACTCAATGAATTTGAAGTATAAACTATAGTGTGGTTAAAAATCTCAATCATAGTCAATCATAGTATTTTAAAATCTATAACCTTGAATAGGAATAATGAATAATACTCATGTCTAAAGAGTCCCTTCTTCCCAAATCATGGGTGCAAGTGTTGGAGCATTCTACTACACAACTGGTTGTAGAACCAGTACATCCACCCATAAAGGATAATCTTATACTCCCACTCTAGGTGGTCCTACACAATTAGGTCATGGTGGAATTATTATAAATGCCAATATATGGATAGAAAAGCTATATTATCTTACATAGTTAAACACTTAAGCAGTAATTAGGCATAAAAAATGTGTCACTGAAAACCAATCCAATGAGGCTATTGGTAACAAGAAAAAATATATATAACTCCTAGTACTACACAAGGATGAATTTTTGCTTCTCATATCTTCATTTTATTCATAGCCATGTATATGAAAAACATAACAACATGCTCAAGTTGAACTAATAAATGAAAAAAAAAATATCACCACAAAATAGAACATAAATATATCACCCAATATAGAATATAGGTATATCCTAAATAGATAATGAAAATGAAGACATTTTATTAATTAACTAATATGAAACACACAACATATATATATATATATGATATTTGATCATAATTCCCTAGTCCTATGGGATGAACGCACCCAAATCCCATAAAATAGTACCAAAACAACATACTCAAGTTTTGAAATGAAATAATAAAACCATAAATGTAATATATTTCATATCAATGATAACATATAGGTACATTACACATGTTCTAGCCAAACACACATAGAACTCCACTTCCCAAATCTCATATATCCTAACTCCTATCTACACTAAAACAAAACATAACCATGAATAAAGTAATATGGAAAAAATCCTCTCATTCCACTTTATAATGACTATTCTTGAATCATCATGTTCAAGAAAAATTTCCACAAAACCACTTGTGTACCTCCCCATAAGGAAGAGGATTATAACAAGAAGCGAGGTTCCATGTTCCGTTAGTGAGGATTCTATATCCTCAAAACAAACTATGAAAATAATAAATAACTAAAAATTTGGATTAAACAAACAATTCTAATAATATGGAATAGAACATGTCCTAAGTCATATTGGAAATACACCAAGGAACCCCAAAGTGGCTAGTCAACAAAAGTCTAAGAAATAATATGAATATAAATAAACACCATGACATTACCATAGATCCCATCTTGATACCACCGATAATTACCATTATCCATCTCACATGTCCATGCTGATGGGGCCTTCCCCTTTCTTGTATGCTTAATAATGAAGTCTACATATGCATCTAAATTCCCATGTAGGGTGTGAGTAATAAAACATAGTAGGACACCACCATTGAGCCCTTAATAAGAGTTCACATGAATAAGAGTATACGTTATGATTATAGGTCAATGTCAAAGAAATAAACATTCAATCATATACCGAGCAGTCATGCTCTAACCATGATGCCATAAAACCCAGGTAATACATGCTTCATATTAATGTTATAAATGTATTTATAACAAATTTTGTGAACTAGTGTCGACCACAATATCACCACATATATCACACATCCCCAACAAGGAAATTGACACTTGCCTTAAGTTCATCATATCTTACACTAATATATACTAGGAAGACGACAATCGTATCTTCGAATTGTGTCTCAGTTCAGGACACCTATGACTATCATGTCCCACTATTCCCTTCTAGTTAAGATTATATAACACCATTATTACCTGAGGTTAGGCCATATGGATATTATACCGCATAATCTAACTCATTCATATCATCATGTCACAAGTAGAGTCTTAACATCCTCCCCTTATAAGGATACCAAGCTATGATGTGCCAACCTGAATCTTTGGTACCATTCATAGAACAACGATATATCATATACCAAATACACAAAATAATAGTATTAAAACATAATGAGGCATGACATAGCATAAATAGAGTGAAAAACAACATAACAATACACAAACAAGTGATCAAACTCAAACATGGGTCTCATGGGATACACACGCACACACATACGATAAGTATCAGGCATGGGACTCATGGGATACACCCACACATGTGATCAAACTCACGATTTAACTTATAATAGAAACAAAAATATAATATCAATCAAAAAATCATATACATCTCCTATAAATGTTAAATAAATTCCTACCAAAACCTTGTTAACATTAAAATTAAGGTTCATCTGGAGTGTCATCACACAAACCATATTTTCACAATGAAAAGAATAGGCTTGAATGAAATGATCTCATAGAGCTGATTTCAATCCAATATGATATAGTTATAGAACGAGGCTCATGATGTGTTTGAGGAAAGGGAATATATTAACATCAACTTTCCTTATTGAAACCACTATTTTCAATAGTACATCCATGTATAGTTGATGGGAGATAAATATATCGCTCAAGGAACATGAAAAGAGATGATTTATAAGACCCATAATAACTAAATCAATGATAATAACCATCATATTTAACGGAATTATTCACTATAAAGGTAAATATAAACATTTTTAAAAATAAGTGTTCTCTAAGGTAGCAACTCAATGCATTGTTGGATACCTAGGTTCATCTATGGAGTATCTGTAATTTTTTCAGGTTGAGAGAACCTCCAAGGGGGAGAGTGTCAATCAATTAATAGAGGTTGAAATTGAATTAAAACCACATTAATGACCTCCCATTAAAATAGGATGTGTTTCCCCATTGGAAAAAACCAGATTCAAGTATAAGGACAATGATTTCATCTGCGTCAAGGCCCAAGTGAAAGTCTCCACACTAGCCATCATGACCTCACCATGATTGTGGTTTTCTTGAAATTTTTATCTCAAAAGGACATGGGAATATGGAATGTTCTAGAATTCTAGGAAATTTTACCAAACTAAAGCCTCTATAAAGGGCATGGTGTGGTCACCCAAGGTGTGGCCAACTAAAGGACCTACAACATGTGATTCTATGGCCACACCCTAGACCCCATTTCTAGTTTTACACCAAAATGAACCAGGGCCACTACAGCCCCCAAAATAGCTATTGTGTTTATTTTTGTGGGAAAAATGACATAAAACAAATTTTTTATTCCTCTAAAAGAAACAAAAATTTCATGAACCAACACAAGTTGGGGATAGATACACAACTACCCCTATCCCAACTCCATAGGCCAGGGGATGGCGATAAGTGCCAAAGGAATAACTAACTCAGGGAGGCCTTTTTCGAAGTACCTGTACGCACACATATATCCATATCAATGAAAATGTGGAGTGGGAAAGAGTAAAATATGAAACACAGATAAAAATTAATCCAAGCATTCATAAACGCTAAGGTGTGCAAGAGTACCATAGTGAAAAATGAAAAGTAAAGGGGTAAAATACAAACCCAAACAAAAATATGTTCCAACCTGAAAAAATGGAAAAGTAAACTGTTGAGAGATCCTGGCTCTTAAAACCCAAGCTACGAAAACTGTACTGGTTCCAATGTATTAGTTATACATAATCTTATATGAAGTCACGGTTGATATATTCATCGTCTTCATAAGACAGAACACGTGCCATAAAATTTCATGCATGGGTGATTATATACATACCGAGAAGTAATCCATTAAATCTAAAGGCGGAGCAGTATTATATACAATAGGAAATAAGGATAATATATGAAAGATACAGTCAAATAGAACAAATCAACCCAAACCAAGAGTAAAAGAAACTTCATCCAAACACAAGGGGCTCCACACGGTGAGTAGATGGACTACCTGTCAAGTCTTTTACACCTATATAAGGATAGTAGACTCATCCAACCATGATAATCTAAACAAAAAAAGCATGTGGCATACCCCGCACATCTTCGTCTCTCCTAGAAGAAGAGTAACCAAATAAAAGGTGTGGATTCAAAAAGAATATATATATATATTCTCATTCAAAGAATCCCAAATGAGAGAGTAAGGGGATCTCCATCCCACAGCTTAGCCAAATAAGAATACTATCCAACAATTCCAAAAGTCTATCAATGATTCCCAACATCTCACGCATCTTCCCTGAAGTAACTCTGCATGTCCAGCCACACCTTATCATTATGACACACATTATAGGGGCCACAAACTCGAAGTAGAGGACATGTGATCTAGTGCTTCAGGGGAGTTCAACTCTGGTAGTATCCGTAGAGGAATTGTACTCATGGTGTCATGAGGACCTGCATCCTATGCTCACATGGGGTTCCAATTATTTGGTAGAGGACTCGTGCCCATGTTGATAGGGGGTTACACTATATTGGTCGAGGACACGCACCCTGGTGCGAGAGGGGGTTCCACTCTATGTCGTCAAGGACACACTCCCTATCTGATAGGGAGTTAAAGTCATAATTCGAGGACTCATGCCCTAGTACCATAGGGGGGTTATACTCTACGTCATCAAGGACCCACACCCATACTGATGGGGGTTTCCAATTTGAAGGTCATAGTAGAAGAAACACGTCCATGATGATGTGGGTTCCACTATAGTGGTTGAGGACCCATTCCCTAGAGTGTCAGGATAGTTCCACTCTAGACATCATGGACCAGTACCCTATCCCATAGGGGGCTCCACTTGGTAAGAAGCCTCTGGTGATCCTGTTTGATCATTTCCGTCATTGAGGGACACCTAATAAAGATTCATTCCATAAACATTACACATCGCATTTTTAAATCCTCAACCGAGCTAACCATAATGTTCTACATGAAAAAACACAAAGGATAGGATATTCACTGGACAAAATCTGAGTTTAAACAAAAGCGATATGGAATGTAGAAGTTTCATAAAAATGAAACTAAGGGTACACAGAGTGTGAGGGGACAAACATATTGTGTGGTCCCACTCCACCACCTGGTTGTATCCTTGTTCGGCACATGGCCCCCTTCCCATGTAGTATTACACACTGTGTGGGTGGATGAAACCCAATTTCTAGGCTACTTAGGACCAATCCATGTCCTTCATCCCGTGTCCATGTACTAACCTCCTGTTCGTGTACTTTTTATACAGTGTGTTGCCTCACATGGGGTGTCCCCCGTGTTACCTGACCATGTATGTGTGCTCAAGTACATGGTCTTGTTCCTATCTGTTATACTTACACATGGGATCCCACCCATGTGACCCATCACATGGTTTTACATCTGAGAAAGTGGTACCTGGCATAGAGGACGGATATATGTCATATAATCCTAAACTTTTTCCAAAACCCTAGATACCACTACTTTAGGGCTATATTCCATATGTTCATCTTCGAACATGGTGTGTAGTTTGGTTTTCACCATATTTTCCATATCTTTATATCCTCTTTCAGTGCCTCGAATCATGTATCACTACTTCAGATCTAGAACTCTCTGTGGTTAAAAAGGTGGATCTAGCCAAACAAACATAGTTTCCAGCCATAATTCACCGAGAATCTAGCTCTATTAGTTGTGGGGGTTTATTTCATGAACCTAACTCCACCATGAATTTTAACTTTAATTAATTCATCTAAAATCATCAAAAAGATCATATGTGCCTCACAAGACTACCAGATATGGCCTTGTTTCATCGATTTATTCCACTTTCATCCATCATTCATTGTTTCGAAGGACTAATCAGGATCGATACCTCCTAACAGTGTTGAATCTGAACCATAGGGTCTAACTGGTGAATAAAGAAAAAAATATTTGTGGGAAAGGAACAAAAAACAATGATTTAAACATAGTTGGCCAATATTTTTTTTCTAACGATCAAGAACGGGAATCCGGTCATAGAAAATGTTGAAAAAAATCAACTTAACTATTTTGTACGACTATTCATAGGCCACAATTAGAGCATATCAAAAAACAAGGATGGATATGCTCAATATATTTAATCAAAGGGTGTAATTCCTAAAATGACAAGTCCTACCTAGTTTTTGGATCTTTTATTGATGAAGAAAATACTCTCTAATGAGGAAAAAGGATCATTGTGTTCACTACGTCGAGATATGACCCGATCTAGAATTTCATTACCCTCTGTTGAGATTGGCCAATGGAGGGGGAAGGAAGAGTATTGGAATTATCCCAATGTGTATGCAGATAACCCAAGATAATTAACCCTAGATATATTCTTATATAACATTTATCTATGTAAAAATGGAATAATTAATTAATTATTAATTAATTATTTGACTGAATGCACCGCCAATGAGAGAGCAGTCTGAAATCCCCACACCAACCCATTTTATATCGTTACTAGGGTAAACACCATGTTTGAGACTCAATCGTGGTCTTAGATTCCTAATCTGAACTAATTTTTAAGAGTTATCTCATTTTATTTATGAAGCTGCATGAACAAAATATTAAATATATTTAATATTTTTATAGAATTAATTATGAGCACACCAGGCCTCAGAATCGCATTCCATATAAGCACCTAGATCTAGATATATATATATATATATAAATATTTCAAAGTATTACAAGGAAAAAACCAGGTCTCTACATCATTCCCTTCTTCAAGATTTTCGTCCCTGAAAAATAATAACTAAACAAAAAAGTCATGATAGTGAGCCTTCACTTGTCTCCCCTGATCCCAGGAACTCTCCTACACATTTCGTGCTATCACAAAACATGAACCAATGGGATGATCTGTCCACATTGGGTCCTCTCATGACAGTCCTCCATCACCATTGGGTGCTCCATAAAGGTGGATACATCCTTTATGTCTATCTCTCCCTAGTCATTGATGTATGTGGGGTCATGAAAGTATCTCCTCAACTATGAAACGTGGAATATGTCATGCACCCAATATAGCTATGTGGGTAAGTTGAGGTGGTAAGAAACCTAACCGACCCTCTTCACGATCTCAAACAGCTTGAAAACCCTTGAGGATAGCTTTCCTCCCTAGCTAAACCTCGATATTCCAGGTCATGCGGAGACTCTCTGGAAAATTTGGTCTCCCTACTCGAACTCTAAGGTCATATAATGGCAATCGGTGTAATATTTTCTTCTTATAAAGGACATAATCGTATTCTTAAAGATAACTTGGACCTTCTCAGTCATCACATGCACAATATCTGAGCCCACAAAATATGTGTCACTAATATATTTCCATAACAAGGGTTACCTACAGGGTCTCCTATATAGGTCCTCAAAAGGTATCATGATAATGGTAGATTGGTAACTACTATTATAAATAAACTCTCACATGTGAAAGTGATCCTCCGAACTCCTTCCAAAGTCTAACATGAAATACCTCAACATATCCTCCAACACTTGGATAGTGTGCTCGGTCTTCTCATCGTTCTAGGGGTGGAAGTCTATACTCATCCATATATGTGTCCTAAATGCCTCCCGCAAGACTCTCTATAATCAGGGCATAAACCATGCATCACGATCAAAGACAATTGTCATGGGAACCCTAGGGAGGTGAATGATCTCTCTTATGTTCAAATTCCCCAAAATCTACACTGATATCTTATCCCAAATGTTAAGGAAGTGTGTCAAATTCTTGATTCGGTCAACTATCAACGACATGGTGTCATGTCCATATGCTATGCATTGAATCCCTATGATAAAGTCCATGGGTATTCTATCCCACTTCCACTATGGGATCTCAAGGGGTTGTAATAGACCTGTTGGAACTTCATACACATCCTTTTCCTGTTGATAGGTGAGGCACCGAGAGATGAAATCATCTACACCTTGTCCCATTCCAGACCACTATAACTACCACTGGTGGTCTATGTACATCTTCCCCACATTAGGATGTATATCTAGGTAATATGTGTGGAACTCTCACATCACCTCCTCCCACATCATGACTGGAACCACTTTCTATACCTAAAATATGATCACATGATTACTTGATTAATAATATCAATAATGTGAGTCCAATGTGGATTTCTAATCAAGTAATACCTCACAATAAATGTCTCCCAGTTGGGGCTCTCTCTCGCACTTAATAATTGAAGGAGTGAGCATCATCAACTAAAGAGAAGATTTACCCTCCAGCTCTAACAGGGTCAGATGCATAGAAGATAACTTATCCCAAGCATCATACACCAAGAAAGCCTAATAATTCCTCCTAATAAAATATTCTACAACATTTCCATTCACTTAAGTATAAAATTTCTCAAATTCAATGTCTTTTAAGAACTATATCCAGTATAACCATATCATGTTTAAATCTCTATACGTGAAGACGTACCTGAGACTCTAGTGGTATGAGTAAACCACAAAGAACTCTACCAAAAGATAGTGCCTAAACATCCCAAGGAAGAGACAAATTCTACCACATTGAGGTCATGACCCTCATAGTTCTTCTCATGGGGTATTAAATACCTTGATATGTAAGTGATAACTACCTGTCGAGGCATCAACATGCAGACAATCCCGGATCCAGAGGAATCAAAATATACCACGAATTCAATGTCTTCCTATGGTAGTTTCAATAATAGAGAACTCAATAGCCTTATAATAAACTCCTCAAAGGCCCTCAGACACTACTAAGACTAGGAAAATGTTTTCCCTTTCCACATTAGGGTGGTCAAAGGGGTTGTGATTCTGAATAAGTCTTCCATAAACCTCTTGTAGTACCTCGTCATTGTAAAAAAATATATGCACCATTAACATAATATTAGATGGATTCCAATAAAGCACTACATCGACCATTTATAGGTGTATAGATAAACCATGATCACAAATTACATGCCTTAGAAAGTGAACCTCATGTATCCGAAACTAGAACTTTGAGATCTTTCCGTAAAGATGGTGCTCTCAATGCAAATCTAAAACCATCCTCATGTTCTCTTCATGATCCTCCTCTGGAGCATAGTATATGAGTATGTATTCAATGAAGAAAATGAAAAAATGGTCCAAGTATGGTTAGAATACCTATTTAATCAAAGTGATAAACATAGTAGGGTAATTTGTCACACCAAAGATAATCACCATGAACTCATAGTGTCCATAGCAACATTAAAATGCCAACATTGGAATAGCAGCACAGCGAACCCTCAACTGGTGGTAGCCTGAACTGAGATCGATCATCAAGAACCATCAAGTGCCTCAAAACCAGTCAAATAGGCCATCAATCCTTGGAATGGGGTACTTTTTCTTTATTGTGTCTAGGTTTAGGAAAGGATAATACATGGAAAGACATAAGATCGCATATGTCTTTTTCACGAACAAAATTGGATCCACCCAGGGGGGCACACTAGTTCTAATGAAACTTTCTCTCAAAGTAACTACAACTACAATCATATCTACTAGATCCCATTAGGGGATATCTGATATGCCACATAAGATATCAGACCAGTTTCGGGATGAAAGTCAAAGAAAAACTCTGTATCCCACCTCAGAGTTAATCCAGAAACATACTCGAGAAATACACCCATATAATACTCTGCAAATAAAGAAACTCAGATTCCTGATTAGATTGATACACCAAGGGATATAATCATTAAGTGATGGATGATGGGTTGTAGACAGATACTGACATAACTCACATGACTTATTATGGGATCTCTCTCACCAGTAAAGGAGAATATCATCCCATCAGTGTGTAGGAATATGAATTTTCTATTGTGGCATTCAATCTGATCTTGGACCATAAACAACCAATCCATACCCTATATGAATTCATAGGGTTACATCATGATGACTAAAATGTCCCACTTTAACCTCTATACACTAATTGATAGCTCACACTACTGGAAGATGAAAGGTACAGAAGAAGAATTCCTTGTAGGAACCTTAAGAAAAAGCTGTTGGGATAACACCTGAATTGGGATCTCCAGCTCTCACACCATGAGTATAGGGATAAATTAATGAATTAAATATGTATCTACGAATATTAAATAAATATTATAAGAAACAAAGACCATACCTCTAGTCATCTTGTATGTTGTGGGGTCATAAACCTCCAAAGCATTTAGCTTTTCGTGACCCTGACTGCCAAATACTTGAACTTGACATGAGCCTCCTTGTGGTGGTGGTCAAAGGATATTATAGGGTCATCTTATAACCATATCTCTTCTCGATCACCTTCTAGAACTGCCTCACCGGGGACAACAATTTCCTTGCATGGGATATCATTGATCATGATGTTTCCTCTACCATGGTGGTTCATTTTCTATCTACATGTTATACTCATCATTTCTAGTCGGGAAGTCTCAATCTATGTGACCTCTCTCTTCACAAGTAATTAACTTCCCCCTCTGGGTTTCCCCGGCCTTCTATGCTACCCCTTACCTAATGTATGATTTTGATCATGGGGAGGTCTATAATGTCGAGATCATGGTGTATGGCATCTTCTAGATGCTATAGACGACTCAGATTTGTGATGCCCACTACCATCTCTAGATCTCTAGCATCCCACTGAAGGAAATCTCTATTTCACTAGTGCCCGCTCAAACACCCCAACATAGGTGGGGATGAAAGGGTCGCAATGCTGGTTTGGATCTCTAGGAGGAGTCCCTTATCAAAATTTTGTGCTTGAAAGTAGTCATTCTAGATCATATAAAGGGAGAACCTAGTATGGTTTATGAACCTCTTTGTGTAATCATAAATTGTCATTCCTCCCTTCTGCTACTCCAGAAGCACCTAAATCTGAACCGAGAGCGAGCAGGAGGGGAAAAATCCTCACAGAATAGCTTCTGGAAGTCTTCCCATGAGAGTGTCAACGCTTTGAGAATGTATCTAATAAGGCTCTTCCAATACCCATCTTCTCCATGGAATATTTCAACTTCCAGTGAAACCACCTGATCTATTAGGGTCTGAAAAATTCTAAAGATACATACCACTAACTCCATCCAATCCTCTACTACCTGAGGATCTTGCTCACAACAGATCCTTAGCGGTCGTGTGTGCTATAACATGGGGAGCATGATAAGAATATATGAATACACTGATTCCTCTTATTATAGGATCTTCTTATCAATAGGTATAGGTTCCACTTCCCACCCAACTTGCGGAAGGGGTCACAGGATGGACCTTGAACTGAGGCCTCGTTTCTCATCGAGTCGTCGTAAAAAACCAAATCTGGTGTCTTGGTTGGTTTTCATCGTAGACGAATCCTGAGATTTATCGAGGTGTACCGTAGTCAGATGAGTATATATATATATATATATATATAACAACAATAGGGAGGTGACTCAATAAGGATAGTTAAAGGTTCAATCCTATATGCATGTACCATTAAACCCTACAACCAATGTCTTAGTATTCCATGTCAACAAGTAGGTATTCAGGGTCTAGGTTAAAGGATATGTATGTCATTGCACCATTATTGGGTTCTCTTTCCTGAGAACCGCACTCGAGACACTTTGACACTATTTCCCAAAACCCATCCAAATCCTCTTAGGTGGCGTATTCTGAAAAACTTCCAAAGGAATGAACTTTCTCTAATACCAATCTATGATGACCCGACCCAAGTTGGGGCTTGATCCAAAGCTACCCCATGCCTACTTCCATAGACCAGGGGTGGTGATAGGCATCAAAGGACTATATAAATGTATTTTTAAGAGAGGCTCACATGTTAAATGTAGCTATTGAATTCCTTTAAGAATTATACCCAAGTAGAGCAGATCAAGTAAGCATGGGGAGGAAGAAATATCGAAATAAGAAATAGGAATTTATACTATAGGATCAATAAGAATTATATGGATCTTGTTCCTGAGGGGTAAAAAAGTTTCCTAAGAGGATTTAGACTGGGTGATCTAACCTATAGAGGAGAAGGGAAGACAGTTGGTGGTTCAAACCTACTGATGAAGAGGATTTGTATTTCTGGGGTTATAGCTATGATCAATTATAGGATCAACTACTATATTTTAGAAACCATTAATTTCCTAATAAATTATAATCATTGATAAAATTTTAGTGTATAATTGTTGTTGGGTGGTTTAACTACCATGGAAAGAATTATTTCTCAGTATTGAACCTTGTAAATTCTATGTGATGTTCCCTATATCAATATTTTTTCATATTATGTAATAATTTTAGGTGTCACTAAGTGGATTGTGATCCATAAAATTTTCATGAAGATGAATTATGAGGAAATAATTGATAAATTCTAACCACTGATTCACCCTTTTCATAGTAGTAATTCCATATTGGGGCATTATTGATCTCATTAATAAATTTTACAGAAGATTCCCTATAAAGATCGAAGAACATTTTATAATCGAATTTGATACGGACATTAATGAGAACATAACCCTTATTTCAAGAATTTTCAAAATTTTAAACGTGATGAAGGAAGGAAAACAATTTACAATGGAGTGGAACTACAATGGAAATATATACCTTTCCATAGATTTCCCAAAAACCTATCTGATGAGTAGAAATGGGAAAATTTATTCATGATTATCATTGACCCAATCATTAGATAAAACCAATATCATATGAATTAAAGAGAAAAGGAACAATGAGAATGAGTAAGATATGGAAGCGTCTATTATAAATAAGAAAAACAGGAATATTTTGAAGGGATTCAACAAAAAATAATATTTTGAAATATCTCATGAAGGAGATAGATACAAATGAAAAAATACATACTAAGGAAAATTCAATATGTCATACGGTTCAAATGAGCTAAAAAAGAAAGAAAAGTAAAATATGTGCCCCCTCTAAGGGGTGATGATAAAGTTCTAAGGGGACAAGGTAAATCTGTAATGTTCTGGAATTACCATGTAATTTTTTTAAATTATATGGAATCATTTTGAGACCACACACTATAAAGATACCTAATTCTGAGGCCCGGTGAGCTTGGGAAGTAATTTTGAACTTTTTTAAGGTACGTTTAGTAAATGAGAGAGCGGGTTTTTATAAATTTTGAACTAGTTCTTGTATAAAAAATCAGAGGGCACCATTGAACTTTGAATGTCGGGATTTTCCTATAAAGGACTTAACTTCGGCTGGAAAGGGCCAAACATAAAAGATAATTTTCAGACTTTTAGAAAAAAATAATAAAATAACTTAAAAAGTTATTTTATTTCTTTTCTCACTGATGAGCGATCACACGGCGATGCTACGGTGCAACGACGAGGAAGTGAAGATACGCATTAATGGATCTCACTAATGGCTTGTTAACATGAATGGTAAGGATATTTTAATGACATGTATTAGAGATGCTATTTCAATAATGAAACATCATAACAACACCATGTCACATCGTAACAGAAACACGATGATGTGTCTTCTTTTTAATAGTTTGACACATTGGTGGAACGTGGATTAAAATTTGAGGATTCTCGTATGAACCTCTGATGAATTTTCCCCCCAACGAAGAATGAATAATGCCGACGGACGTCATCGACTTCGACACACCTCAAAAACAATGAACGTCATCGAACTCTTGGAACCTCAAGGATGAAGCGATGTGACAATGAACATCAATGAGGTAGGGGTTTGATTTTGGCTTTATGGTTTCCCCATTCTTTTTTCCTAAACGATGAACACGGCTTAACCCAAAAATATATCAATTCACAGATTGTGCATTCTTGAAAGAGGGTTCCATTATTGTGTGTTTTATTCGGGATTAATTTTATTGTTGATAGAATGGTAATCCTCAGGCCTTCCCCTATTTTAAACCTCTAATGCAGAGGGCGCGGGCTAACACGAACAACTACTGGTTCCCTCCGTACGTGCGTTCTCCATGGTGGTATCCTCAAATCGGTGGAAAGATGAGTCTGGGGCCAAGTCAGGGATGGCGGCGACCCGGGAGGCCATGGCTTGCTGGACACGGCGGTACGGAGGAGCGGCACCGGCCGACGCCGCGTGGAGGTGGAGACTCACGTCCGAGCAGCCTGGGCGACCTGGCGAGCCACAGTCGCTCGATCACAGTGGAGGGGAGGTCACTGCCCGTCAGCTGTGGTAGGCGCTGGACACGGTGCAAGGTGGACGCTGCATGGAAAGATCGTCCCACTCCTTGTGGGACGCATTTGGATAGGGAGGGGATGCGGCGGTGGCCATGGAGTCCTGGGAACACACCATCGGTCTGACTCTGGCATACCAGGCTCTATCTAGTGGCCTGTGCCCCCAGCCAGTGGGTCAAGCCAGGCTGGACGAGACTGGGTCACCAGGGTGACCCGACGAGCTGGACCCCCGGCCAAACTGGGTCGGGCCCTGTGAGGCCCATTGGGCTAGCCCACTGGCATCACCATACCGGACCTACCCTAAAACGAACCAAGTCAGGTCGGTCCAGTCAAATTAAACTGAGGTATGTGGGAAACCCGGGTCGGGTTGGTTTGTTCGATCCGACCGGGTCGGATCTGGCCCAAACCCAACTGGACCCTGGTTACTAAAACGCTAATAACTTACAAAACGAGCATCCTAAGGACATTCCATTTATGGCGTAGGGACCCTATCGACGAGGAAGATCTTTTTGTATGATATAAGGATAATTCCAAGTAATATGACTTTCAACATGTGTCTTGGGGGAGCAGTTCTCCCGGGATCAAACGCGTAAATGAGTAGCAGCTGTGTGGATCCTTAGTGTCCCAGAAGAGGAGAAACAGCTGTGTGGAGACTCAGTGGCCCGGAAAACAAGAAGTAGCCGTCTGGATCCTTAATGGCCCAACAGACGAGCCACAACCATATGGATCCTTAGTGTTCTGGCCGACGAGCAGGAGCCATGTGGATCCTTAGTGGCCCGCCAGACGAGCAGCAGTCATATAGATCCTTAGTGGCCTGACAGAAGAACAGCAACCATGTGGATTCTTAGTGGCTCGGGAGACAAGAAATGATTCATCATGGATGAGTCCCTCAATATTACGAAACGTTTTCACTATAACCGATGAACCTTTCCTACTCTAGAATATACCCTATGTGAGTTGTCCTTGCTTTTGGATTTTCTTTGTGGTTTCATTGGGGTGTTTATTTTTAGTGGACTAGAGTCACCTACTGAGTACTATGTTACTCACCCCTGCATGGGCTTCACCCACACGTGTTTTGTCTTGTGTAGACAACAGACATTTCAACGGAGGACTTGGTGGTCTAGGAGCAGCTGGGGTCCAGTTTGATCAGGCGGACAAGATGTGCTACTTTGACTTCCAGTAACTACACTACTTTTACCATCATGTGGGGTTTTCAGCAGATGGGTACCCAAGTCCCTTTATACTTTTCTATTTTCAGTTGTTTTTGTTGGGTTTTATTATAGACCACTTGTTTTCAGTTTTACTTGTACTCAGCACATGTTTCAGTATAATTTTTCCCCTTTTAGTCTGTGGAATGTGGATGGGCATGTGTGTGTGTGTGTAGGTACCCAGGAAAATATCTCCCACTTTCAGTTTTATGCCTTTGGCGCTAGTCGCCAACCCCTGGCCTTCAAGAGGTGGTCTTGAGGTATGTCATGGCATGGGCCCCGGGGAATTGGTCATGAAAAAAGTGGTATTAAAGGTGGTCCGTTCTACCTTAGAGACTGAGATTATATTGTTTTTGTTTTGGGGAAACAATGATAAATGTTGTGAGTCCTACTTTCAGATTCGGGTAGTCCAGTGTTGGTGTGGCGGTCGACGTATCCACACACCAAGACCTTGAATTCTTCTTTTCGGATCAATGTATAAAAAAATTGGTCGAAAAATTATCTACTTATGTTATTTTGTCTAAGAGTCATCTCACTAGTTATAATATATTGACCATGGATCGTCTTGATCTATTTCAGGATGCCTCCATGCAGACATCCAGCTAGGCTTTCGATACGTGGTTCGGAGGACAACCTGCCTTGTGACGAGGCGTCCGTTCCGGGACCAATTCTCGAGATGGCCTCTCTGGGTGGTGCACCAGTGAAACCACCACCCGTTGTATAGCATCTAATACCTCCGGTACCGGTATAGGATGTGAAAAGACTTAGTGCCTTACATGATTTTCAGAGACAGATACCTCCCAGGTTCTGGGGAGAGAGATCCCCAGGTCAGTAAAGATTGTCTGGAGGTGGTGACGTGGGTCTTCCACTTAGTGAGGACACCTCTCAACCAGATGGAAACCTTAGCTACAATAATTCTTCAGGTATCAGCAGGGAGATGGTGGAGTCTGAAAATTCAGACTCAGGATGAGGCGACCCTCTCTTTGGCTAACTTCGATCGGCTTTTCCGAGAGGAGTTATTCCCCATGGCTTTGCACTCAGTAAGCATTCAGGAGCTGCTTCAACTTCACCAGGGCAGATTATTAGTGTCTAAGTACTCTAAAAGGTTTAGAAAACTATCTTGCTACTCCACAGACATGGTTAAGGACCCTTTCATTAGGGCCTGGACCTTTGAGTAGGTACTCAGGCAGTAGATCAGGGCATCGTTGGTTTCTCTCATCAACACTACCCAAGACGGGGTGCTGGAGTGAGACCTTCCTGAGGAGAGATTCCATGCAGAGAAGACACCGACAGTGGGTGCCACCACTGGGTGATAGGTAGCTGATCCATTCGTGGAAAGTAGCTGATATATGGTGCATTGGTCCAAACAGACTAGATCTAGTGGACGACCCCAGGACTTGGGCTCAGTGGTGTGAGGATGCCAGGACAGCAGGAGACAAAAGAGGAGATGGGTGTGCTACTCGTGTGGTGGGTATGGACACATGGATCGTGACTGGATGACCTGTCATTCAAACGATCAGCAGATGGTCGAGGGACTGCTGAGATAGAGGAAGAGGTTCGAGTGAGGATGGATGCAGGGTGGCGAATGTGGCAGGGGAGTAGGCTGAGAAGTATGTGGTGGGTGACGGTTCGAGGTACTACCACCACCACCTCCAGGTGGTCCACCCCGACCTCAGGGATTATGCGGATAGCGTAAAACTCAACTTCAAGAAATGGAGGCATAGAACCATGGTGCTCCAGTGTTGATTCCAGATACAATCTGTGTCTTCTCCACTCTAGCTTCAGTTCTTATATACACAGGTGCAAGTCACTCTTTCCTTGACACAACTCTTGTTCTGAGATTAAATATTCTAGTAGATCCATTGGCATGATCCTAATGTCTAGAGAATACTATGGTATGGGATTTGATGATTACACACTAGTTCTGGATGTGTGAGCATACTATAGGAGGAAAGACCTTCGGCTGGGATCTTTTAGTAGCAGTGTCAAGGCCTTACGATGTTATCTTGGGTATGGACTGGTTATCCACATTCCATGCTCAGATCGACTGTTTTAGTTATATAGTGTGTTGGGTCCATGGATATGGGACCAGTTTTTCCTTCATTGTTGAGAAGGAAACCCTTACAGCACAAGATAGACTTTCTCAGAGGATAGTGAAACCGATCACTCACCAGTTGGCGAGCCTCACCCACAGTGTAGTGGATGAGAGGAGTCCAAGATTTCCTGTAGTGGTGGATGAGTACGAGGTTGTTCTAGGACTACCATATCATAGATAGGTAGTCTTTTTCATTGACCTATACCTTGGGATGGCACATATATCTACACCAGCATATCGGATGGCTCTCACGGAGCTTTGCAAGATGAGGGTACAACTAGAGGACTTGCAGGAGAAGTGTTTGTAAGGACCAGTGTTTCCCCATGGGTAGCCACGCTGTTTTTTTCCAAGAAGGCAGACAAGAGCTTGAGGCTATCTGTGGACTTCTGGCACCTGAACAAGGAGACAGTGAAGAAAAAGTATCCACTACAGAGGATTTATGACCTCTTCGATCAGCTTAAAGGAGCGAGATGGTTCTCAAAGATTGAACTCAGATCAGGCTATCACCAGCTTCGGGTATGGGATGAGGATGTGATGATGACAGCCTTCATGTGTCATTATTTCCTCTATGAGTTCTTAGTGATGCCTTTCAATGTGACCAATTCCCTAGAAGTGTTCATTGGACTAATGAATAGGATCTTCTAGCCTTACCTTAGTTGTTTCATGGTATTCTTCATTAATGAAATCTTAGTGTACCCAGCATCAGAGGAGGAGCACGCAACACACATGTGGATAATCCTAGATACACTCTGAGAGCACCAGCTTTATGATAAGATCTAGAAGTTTGAGTTCTGAATTCAAGAGGTCCACTTTCTGGGACACATCATCTCGGAGGATATAGTTGCAGTGGATTCGGTGATGATAGAGGCATTGCTTTCTTGGGAGCCACCTAGGAGCGTGACTGAGGTGTGGAGTTTCTTGGGGTTGGTCAGATACCACCGATTGTTTATGCCAGACTTTTTCAGAGTACCATCACCCTTTTTAGCTTTTACAAAAAATAGAAATCCCTTCGTGTGGGAGGAGAGGTTCCATAAGTGTTTACAAGATCTGAGATTGAGACTTATGAGTGCCCCCATCTTGAGACGACCAGAAGAGGGCGTTTGTTATGTAGTCATCTATGACACATCAGGGACCAAACTGGGTTGTGTCCCGATACAGGAGTGATAAATGATCGATTATGGCTCATGATAGTTGAGGAAGCATGAGAAGAACTACCTGACCCCTGATCTAGAGTTAGAAACATTGGTATTTTCCTTGAATATGTGGCGACACTACTTGATCGGTGAAAATTTTACCATCTACTCTGACCACAAGAGTCTCAAATATATCTTCTCATAGAAGGACCTAAACTTCAGATAGTGGTGACGGTTGGAGTTCTTCTAGGACTATGACTTTAAGATAGTCTACACTCTTAGGAAGGGGAATGTGGTGGTAGACACACTCAGCAGGAGGTCTGGTTTACAGCTGCTGAGTGAGGCAACAGAGCAGCTATCCGCGATGCAGATATCCTTCATGGATGATGACGGAGAATATTACCTTCAGTTAATGACCATCACTCACCCACTCTTACAATGAGTTAGGGTGGCACAGCTTGTGTATGTTGATTTTGAGGCCCAAATTTCTCATATATTCTCAGGGCAGACTTCTGATGAATTTTTGATATGTGGGGAGCACGTCATCCTATTCAGAGGACGCACCGAAGTACCATGGACATTATGGGATGAGGTGTTGAGGGAGTTCCATACTTCCCCTTTGGAGGTACATACTGGTGTGGTGAAGATGTACCGGGACCTCTGATATTAGTACTGGTGGTTAGGGATGAAGAGAGCAGTGGAAGAGTTCGTTTCACAACGCCTCACTTGTCAACAAGTGAAGGTCGAGCATCGGGTTCCAGTAGGCATACCTCATCCACTTGAGGTACCAGAGTGGAAAAGGGATGGTATCTAAATGGACTTCATGACGGGGTTACCACGTACATCTAGAGTCCATGATTCTATCTGGGTGAATGTTGACCAACTCACCAATTCATCTCACTTCCTACCCATTTCAAAGCAGGGACCGGTAGAGGGATTGGAACGCCTCTACGTCTAGGAGACAGTGCGGCTGCATGGGGTGCCTTAGACAATTGTCTTAGACCGCGATGCATTCTTTACATCCTAGTTGTGTAAGGTATTAAATGATGCATTCGAGACTCATCTATTCTTGAACACAACTTTTCATCCCCAGACGGATAGTCATACAGAGTGGTCCATATAGACCATGGAGGAAATTCTTAGTGCCTACGTCTTAGATTTTGGTCATATTTGGGGGACCACCTTCCACTGGTGGAGTTTGTATACAACAATAGATATCACTCTACCATTGGCATTGCATCGTTCGAGGCCTTGTACGGACGGCCTTGCAGATCACCTCTATGTTGGACAGACCCGGGGGAGTCATCACTCATGGGTCCAGAGTTGGTACAAGCTACCACTGAGAAGATGAATATCATACAAGAGCGGATGAGGACTACACATAGCAGTAAAAAGTCTTATTTTGATAGAATATGGAGACCCTTGGAGTTAGAGGAGGGAGACCATGTTTTCCTTCGGGTCTCACATCGACGAGGATTGCAGTGATTTGGTCAAGGTGGAAAGTTATCCCCAAGGTTCATCGGCCCATTCCGTATTCTCAGCAGAGTTGGAGAGGTGGTGTACCGCCTAGCTCTTCCCCCATAGATTCACTAGGTGCGTGATGTTTTTCATGTGTCATAGCTAAGGAGGTACATGCATGATCCATAGCATGTCATCGACTTGGGTGATCTGGACATTGACGGTGGAGAGACATTTGCGGAGTTCCTGGTGGCAATAAGGGATCACCAGGAGCGGGTCCTTCCTGGATGATCTATTACTCTGGTGCACGTTCGGTGGTATAATGGGAACCTCTAGGAGAGTACATGGGAGTGGAAGGCTCAGATCCATACTCAATACCCCCCGTTTGTTTGATTATCCCTTGTTTTGGATTTCGGGGATGTAAATCCCTAAGGTGAGGAAACTTTAATGTCCTGGAAAATCCATGTAATTTTTTTAAATTATATGGAATTATTTCGAGACCACACACTCTGATGGTAAATGATTCTGAGGCCCTGTGATCCCAGGATAGAATTTTGAACATTTTTTAAGGTATGTTCAGTAAACGTGAGAATGGGGTTTTCTAAATTTTGAATAGGTGCTTGAATCAAAAATCTGAGGGCACCATTGAACTCAGAACGCAGGGATTTTCTTATAAAAGACTTAACTTTGGAAGACAAGGGCCGAATAGAGAAGTTCATTTTTGAAATTTTTGAGAAAAATAATAAAATAACTTAAAATTTTATTTATTTCTTTTCTCACCAACGAATGATGATACGGTGACACTGTAGCATAGTGATGCGACAACGACGAGACGCATTAATGGATATCATTAATGACTTGTTAACACGCAGTGTAATGACGTTGTAATGACACGTAACAATGACGTTGTCTCATAAATGAAACAGCGTAATGAAACAACTGCATAGAGTAATAGAAATGATGTGATATTTTTTTCTTTTAAATATTTTGATGTGTTGGTGGAATGAGGATTAAACTATGAAGATTCTGTTATGAACTTCCGATGGATTTCCTCCCTAACAAAGAACGAAGAATGTCGGTGGAAGTCAATGACTTCGACGTACCTCGAAGAACAAAAAATACCATAGACCACTTGGAATCTTGAGGAAGAAGTGCTAGGGAAATGAATATCAACAAGGTAGGGGTTTGATTTTGGTTTTATTATTTACCTATTCTTTTTTTCTAAATGATGAACGTGGATTAACCCATAAACAATTCAATCTGCGGATCGTGTGTTCTTGTGGGAGGGTGTCATTCTTAGGTGTTCTATTCAGGATTAATTTTATTGTTTATAGAATGGTAATCCAAAGACCATCCTCTGTTTTAAACCTCTAGCATGGAGGGTGCAGGCCGACACGAACAATTCCCGGGTCCCTCCGCATATGCGTTCTCCATGTTCTTATCCTCAAATCACTTTAAAGATGAATTTGATTCTAAGGTCAGGATGACGGTGACCCAAGAGGCCCATAGGCATAGGTGGATTGAGAAAAAGACCACCAGAGCAACTCTGGTGACCCCAAGAAGGAACCGTTGGTGTGCCTGTTGGTGCGTCGCAGCGGCAGGAGGTCGCGGCGGCATAGAGGAATGGTGCTAGCGGCCCGTTTTCATGTCGATCAGGAAATTGGGGAGTTGCGATCGCTCAAACGTAGCGGATGGGAGGTCCCGGCCTGTTAGCCACAGAAGGTGATGGAAACAGTACCAGGCAGACACCGCATGGAAGGAGTGGCCCGCTCCTTACAGGCCACGTTCGGATAATGAGGGGACACAGAAGCAGCTACTGCGTCCCGAGCACACACCACTGATCTGCCCCTGCTGGACCGATCTCCATCTGGCGGGCCGCATCCCCAACCAATGACCTGTGACAAACCTGTTCCTAGCGGGCCAAACTCGCACCGGCGGGCTGGACCCACGCCCTTTAGGCTGGGCTGGGTAACCCGGCGGGCTGGACCCCCTGCCCAACTGGGTCGGGCCTGGCCCACTGGCTAGGCCTGACCAGACCTACCCTGACCCAAACCAGGACAGGTCAGGCCAATCAAATTAAACTGAGGTATGTGGGACCCCCAATCCAGGTTGGTCGGGTCGGTCCGACCGGGTCGGACCATCCCAAACATAACCGACCCCTGGTTACTAAAAAGCTAATAACTTACAAACTGGGTGTCCGATTGACAAGTCGTTTGTGGTGTTGGGACCCTCTTGACGAGGTGGATCTTTTTCTATTATCTAAGGAGACTTCCAAGGAAGTTTACTTTCAACATGTGGCTTGGGGGAGTGGTTCTCCAGGTATCAATCATGAAAATGGGTAGCAGTCGTGTGGATCCTTAATGGAACTGCAGACGAGCAGCATCCGTGTGGATCTTTAGTGTCCCAAATGATGAGAATCAACCGTGTGGATCCTTATTGGATCTACAGAAGAGCAGTAGATGTGTGGATCCTTAGTGGAATGACTGACGAGAAGGAGCTATGTGGATCCTTAGTGGCCCAGCAGAGGAGTAGCAGCTGTGTGGATTATTAGGGGCCTGGAAGACGAGCAACAACCATGTGGATCCTTAGTGGCCCGGTATACAAGCATCGATTCATCAGGGACGAGTCCCTAAACAATACAAAACATTTTAACTATAACTGATTAACCGTTCCTACTCTAGGATATACCTGGTGTGTGTTGTCCTCACTTTCTGGTTTGGATTTGTGGTTTCTTTGTGGTGTTTCTCTTTATGGACTAGGGTCCCCTACTGAGTACTATGTTACTCACTCCTACATGGGCTTCGGCCACATGTGTTGTGTATTTTGCAGATGATAGAAGTTTTGATGGTGGACTTGGTAGAATAGGAGCAGGTGGGGCCCAGTAGGATCAGGCAGATAGTACGTTCTTCTTTGGATTCCAGAATCTACACTACTCTTACCATCTGGTGGGGTTTTCAGTAGATGGATACCTGAGTCCCTTTATACTTTATTGTTTTCAGTTCTTTTTTTTTGTTTGTATTCTGGCCCACTTGTTTTCAGTTGTACTTGTACTTAGTACTTGTTTTAGTATACTTGTTTTCCCCCTTTTAGTTTGTGGGATGTGGTTGGGTGTGTGTGTTCATACAGGTACTCATGAAAATGCATCCCACTTTCAAGTTGATTCCTTCAATGCTAGTAGCCAAACCTGAGCCTTTGGGAGGTAGGCTTGGGGTATTTCATGGAACGATCCCCAGGGGATTGGTCGTGTCAAAATCTGTCATTACTAAAAATATAGGTGTTAACACAAAGTTTTAGGTTTTTGGGGGGTATTGAATAAGATATTTATTCTTCACAAAATAAATATAGGATATAAATATATTAATATCACAACCCCTATACAAAATAAGGATTATTAAATAACAGGATATAAGAAACATAAAGTCAAACAAATCTAAAATCAAGATGGAAGTTCAGAACACCAAGGTTTTTGTTTTTGATGTTGAAAGTATAGAAACTAAGCCTACTATATATGGTTTAATATGTATTTTCCAAGAATGCGGAAAGAAAAAAGTTGGATTCATAGTAAGAAACTGATAAGAAAAACTTATAAGAATCAATCAGTGATCAGAACTATATTATATCTAAAAGAAGGTGATAGCCCTTAGGGATTTTTTAATTTCTTATAGGGCTACAAAAATTTAGTAATTTATAAAACTCAGTCAACGTAACTATAAAATTTTGGTACTATGAAATTCTATGTTTCAAACCAACATCGGTTTCCCATATTCTATAAATTAATTAAAAGAAATTAAAAAGGAAACAGATTGTTTTTTGGAAATAGAAAGAGGGTGAAGTAAGTACTGGGTTTGAAATTAAGAGGTGAGGCATGTTAGGTTCAATAATTTTTGAGGTTTGTGTTCTAGGTATTTAATTTATTATGCTTTCATTCATGATTTTGTGTCAGAATTGGGTATTTAGGGATCCTTGGTCTGCATACCCTATAATAATATTGTAATTTCACAATTATAATGATCATTTACTAGGTTCAATCTCAAAACTAGGTGAAAAAAATCCTATTTTAACATAATCAAACTACATTAAATAATCGACATGCACGAACATGTGAAATTAATTGATTCAATAAAATAAAATCTACTCTGATTATATCCAATGGTCATGAAATATTAAAGGAAGAATAATTTAAATTGATAAATATAGTTCGAGAAATAAAAATCATAAATTGAAAATAGAAATAATTTCTAAACATAATTTCCCCCTAAAATCATGCCCCCCATTACATAAAGAACTACCCTGTCATGCTATAAATTATGCGAATTAGAAGCATGGATACCCAGAGAAGAATAGTGGGAGAAAGGATTTGTGGTTTTATACTAGTCGATAGCAGTCATCTATCCTAGCTCTCTGAGATACCTACTAATTTTGATCTGTATATCTGAATAAAAAGGCATCATGTCAAACCCTCATATCAAAATTCTCTAATTTTCATATTTATGATTAGTTCATGACGTGTAATATGTGGGGGTGGTGGTTTATCCAAATCCTTTATGTCTCAATAATATTAGGATGTGAATGAATATCATGACATGTAATATCACAGGTTGTGAATATATAATTCACTATTGGTTGGGGTGATGCTCCTCCCGATAAAGTAGCAGTGTGAAATCATATCATGATGTGAAAACATCATCATCCAGGTTCATCATCCTTCCTGAGCTCCATGTGACTTTGTATTTCTTCTTCAATATCCATGTGTCCCACTGCAACGTGAAGCATCACAGTACAAACTACTTTGGCTCCTTAAATTCACCCTCATTTTGTTCCTTTTTCAACTATCTAGTTTATCCTATCAAATATCACAAAAAATTAAAATTGTCTAAGAACATTCAATATTATTAATTTATTTATAGAAATTAGTTTACTAAATCACCACTACATATATACATAAAATATATGAATCAAAATGTCATGAAGATATAGAAGGTCATAAAGATTAAGATTTCATGAAAAAAACTACTAGGAAAATTCCATTATGTTGTGAATGGGATCATCTTTTTAATAGTTAGAGAAGATTAATTTCAAATTGAAAAGATAAAGAATGAATGTGATAAGTAAAAATAATATGGTAAATAATTATTGAGTGTTTATTTATGCCTAAATCGTTATCCAAGAAAAAACTAATTTACAGTGTAAAAATATTTTCCAAGAATCAAGGACAACAAGGGGCAGAATTTTCACTTAAGATAGGTTCCATGAAGAATATGATGGATATGAAAATCCACATGAGGAATCGATTCATGGGAAGATAATATGTGCACAATACATGATTCCAATAAATAATTAAGAAATAAAATCCAATACTCAGCTTGGAAAGAAGAATAAAGTAATGATAAGAGGAAACTCTCACCCATAATGGTTCTTCTAAATAATCAAATTTCTATTCAATATTCCATATTATTTAATGTGTTCAGAACGAACATGGAGGGAATAAAAGGATATTTTTGAGGCTATCACTTCTAGACAGCATGAAGAGATTGTCTTCATGAATAGTTTTGAGAACTATGAAATGAAGAAAAGGGTGTGAATCCCTTGAGTGGTAGGGAAATTTAGAAATAATTATTTCTAAGAACTTTTTAAATGAATCTATAATTTTCTATTAATCCTAGTGATAATGAAGTATATGGTATGCTAATAAAAATGCCATCTCTCCTTCATGATTATTATAATCATATTTATTAGGGGGAGTGATTGTTAGATGAAAATATTTGACAAAGGGGTGATATTATTTTCTTGAATAAGAACATTATGATTTGTTTACTAAAGTGTGAAGGACTACATGTTTCTTGATAAATATTTCCTATTAAATAATTCAAAAATTCAGATCTTGATATCACATGCATGGTAGTTTATAGAGAAAATAAAAAAAGTTAAATATATATCTCTTGCTTTCTAGACTGTTTTATCCTACATAGAGTTAGAGTATACCAACTACTGGGACTTTATTAAGACAACCATGTAGTATTATCCTTATCCCGATTAAATGTAATATAATCCCAAGTTCTTTGAAAGGTAAAAAATAGATCAAAATCCACATACAACATCCTTTTATTTTCATAATCAATAGGGGAGTTTAGAAATATTTACATTAAAAATATGATGATATATTGAAATAAATACAAAGGGGGTTATTGTTGAGCTCATGTGCTGCATTTATTGACAATGAGTCAATATGAACTTTGTGAGTAGAGATGAATTCATTATTGTTTATGTATTTTATGGAATAATTTAATTGAATTGGATGTCATTCTTGATAAATTCTCCTTTTAATTTTCATAGTTTTTGAATAGGATTAAATTTCTAAGACTTCTGTTAATGATTACATATTGTTTAAATCATATTGAAAAATAACATAAAGTATAAAATGAAAAGTTCCATTATTTCATGTGGAATTAATGATGGTATAAACAATATTATTTATTTTTCATGATAATTAATTGTGATTAATACTATGCTATATTATATTTTTTTATGAATCCATAATCGGTGGGATTCCCATAAAAATGTATTCATATTTTTTCATGATGAATTTTGTTGAAGCTTAAAGGCATTGGGATTGATCGTGAGGTGTTTGAGAAGGCCCAAGATGATTTCTAGAAAACATTTCAAGAAAACTAAGGGTAATAATGTTTTTATACAAAATTTATAAAAGTAAGTCTAATTTTTATAAGGATGTGTAAGTCTATATTTTTCTATGTAATGGAACACTATTTCATTATGTAAGGGTGTAATATTAATTCTATACTATGAAATAGTCTTAATAAACTATGTAAGGGTAGTTAAAGGATGCATAAATCTAAAACCAACACATTTAAAGGTAACTAAATCTTTGAATAAAGGTAACCAATAATTGATTAAGGGTATATAGTGGCTCAGGTAAAAGTACATGAAGATTTTTTAAGGTTGTGTAAGGGTTGTAGGAAGCATGTGAATTGGTAAATGACACCTGTGTAAAGGTACACATAAGATCTCATAAGTGTATATGCATGCTTGTGTATAGGTAACCTATCCTTAAAGGTTCCAGTGGGTTTCATAAGATTGAGGTGATGTTTCTTTTATATGTGTAAAGGTATAGAAAAAATGCTAAGATTTATTTTACACCATAGTGACAAGGACATCATTGTAGAAGATGACTGAATCCCATGTAAGGGTAAGATCTATAAAGGTAAAAAAATGTAAAATTGGGAGTTTTCCCAAGATGAAAGAATATATTTGGAGTTATGTGGTATTGGAATATAGTAGGGTGTAAAGCCATGGAAGATGTATTATACTGCAATGGTGGGTAATGATTATTTTTTGAGTTCATTCATTTGATAGGTGTCCATGGCATAGAGAAGAATCTCCATCATGTAATTAATTTGGTTCTATTGACATGACTGATCTTTCACCATAATGGTATTGGATACGTCATCATATATATGCATGAATATATGAGTGATATGTGAGGAATTATAATGATCATCAATATTATATTATCATGTGAAAATGGAATAATGCCTGAGACATCATAGGAATGAAATTATTAATTAAATGAGGATTAAAGGAATACTACTTGATAATATATCATCATTTAATGAGGAATTTTCTTTATTAGTCTATATGAATTATTAAGGTAAACTGATTCATTTGGGAAATTAAATTAGACTGAAGTTCCATAAAGATATGAAAAATACCCACAAAATTGACAGGTATTTAATTTCAGATGATTGTACTGTCATATATCATAAGGTTTCCATGCTTAAAATATAGAGATATTAAGTGAGAAATTTTATGAAAAGCATTTCATGATAATTTGTGGAATATATATAACATGTTTACATATCAAAATAAAATAGTTTGATCATTTTGAGTTATATTAGATAATTATAAGAAATATATACACCTTTATATTAAAGATATAAGGAGTCAAACCTATGAAATTATGAAAGAATATTGTCACATGTGCCTGTGTATTTTAAGAAGATAATTTATATCATTTCTAAATCTAAAAGAATTTTCAATACTAATAGTCTTGCTACATATAGATATTGAATCCATTGATGAATTGTACATTAGTAGAGCAGATATAGTATGCTTGTAGAGGATGATCACTACGAAGATGAAAAGGGGAATTTATACTTTTGGATCAAAAAGAAGAAGCTGGATCTTTTAATTGGGGGGTCTAACTAGTTGATAAAGAGTCTTGAGAATAGGGGGTCCAAATAGTTGAGGACAAGAGAATACAGTTAGGGGGTCCAACGAACTAAGGTAGAAGAGTTGGATTATTGGGGGTATAACTATGATAAACTGGAGAATTAACTATTTGGGTTTATAACTATTTTCCAACAAAACCATTGTAATTAATAATATTATTAAAGTAGATAATCCATGTAGGGTGATCTAACCAACATGGAAAGGAGTGTGTGTCAGTACCAAATTTTATAATTATCTTGTGTTGGGCTCACTATCATTGTTTCTTCATATGATTTAATACAATGAGATTTCATTCAGTGGATCAAGAACCTAAACAATTTCAAGTGGTTTAATTACATGGAAATAATTCCTAAAATTTAACAACTAACTCGCCATATTTTAATGGTTCATCCGGTCTGGGGAACTACAAACCCAATAATCTTCACAACATCTAGTATGTCTAACATACTCTTCACACTCTGTTTAGTCTATGTAAAGACTACTATAACTCTCTTAGGACTGATTTCACCTCCATATTTCTCCTAAGGATTTATTCATGAGACTATAATCAATTATATTCCTTCTTTGAGTCTTAGCATATCATTTCCATTCACCCTTCACCACCATGAAGTTCTATTTTGAAATGATAAATAAATTAGTCATCATATGATGCAATAAATTTATATTTTAATCATTTGAGAAACATTATAATTATAACATGTTAAATTGGTAAAAATATTTTTCATGTTTGATATGAAGTGAAACGTTAAATCGATAACTAATTTCAATATAATATGAAATAAAAATAAAAATACATTGTATAATAAGATTTATAAGAATAAAAATTATAACATATATTATTAATATGATATAATCCAACTACTCCATGAAGATCAATAATTTAATTCTAATAATAATTATAAAATTAATGAATTATAGGAATGAATTTCTAGTAAGAATACAAAAAATGTTATTTTTATTTTCATGAATATTAGTAATTTAATTTATATCATCGTATTATTTCTCTCACTAGATTTTAGGTCATCGGTAGAGGTGTTTGGAGGTGACTGGATATTACTTCAGAATTTTTTAGTGTTGACCAATGATGACATCGCCTGAAAAAAAATGTTTTTTAATGATAAAGAATTATTAAAATAAGTTTTTGATTATCAAAACAAAGAAAAAACATCAAATTATTGTGAAATGCCGAGATAATGATCTTCAATTAATTTATGATGTATTGGGATAGTTATCATGTCAATCCAACATGTAGTTTGGTTGGAATAACTAAACAATAAATTTTATTATATTTACATAATATAAAATGTATTTCATATGGTTAATGCCCAACAAATGAATATATATTTCCCTAAAATCATATGATTTACATGAAATTATAGGATAATGATCATTGATTAAATTATAACTTGCATGATGAGACCACCCACAAATCAGATGGGTGGTTTTGTTTGAATAATTGGGTAAATTGTTTTATTAGATTTAGATTTCATTAATAATGCATGTAAAATGGTCAAAACCTAACAAAAATCCTTGTATTGTCATGAAATCATAGTACAACAACATTGGTTTCATTTTTGACATGTCAGAATAGAATGCATAGAAATATTACTTTTGGGTTTCTTAGAATGTAAAACAATGTGTATTTATTGATTTAAATCTAAAAAACAAGTATATAAGGGTATAATTGTAGTAAACTATCGTTGATTTTCGTGAAACCATAGGATAATGATTGTTGATTGATTTGTGATATGTATGAATAGTTCGAAAATTAATCTGACATGCGGTGTTATGGGATTGACTTAGAATGTTGTTTTTTGGTTTTAATTTCCTTTAAAAACATTCATCAAAGAGTCAAAACCTATCAAATGACCTTGGATTGTAATACAATTACATGATAAGGACCACTATTTAATCCATGATATGTATGAATATAATTCATGTTAATATAAATTTTGGTTTGCTCATAATGGAAAAAATGTGTTTTTATTTATTTAAAAGTCAAACAAGATCCATCAAATTTTCAAAATATAAAAAGGACCTCATCAACTTGTGAAGTTATAGAAAAATTATATTTGATTAAAAACATATTTTTACTAATTAAAAAGTTATAAGTCTATTGTTTAAATAACTCAGACCCTCAAATCACCACCTTATATCCTAATTTTGGATCCTATGTCTAATCCAACCACATGTTTATATCCCAGTTTGTTTATTTAGTTAAAAATAAAATATTTTGGTAAGTATAATTTAATCATTGCATTAATTAAAAATAAAAAAATTTACATTTTTATATTTTTAATTTAATAATAAAATATAAAAAATGGGTTTTATATTATACATACTAAAATACAAACATTGAATTGATACAAAATATATTCAAATGAATTAAAATTAAATAAATAACAACCACTAAATTATAAATAAAGTCAAATTAATGTATTGAATGAATATAAAAAAGAATAAAATAGAGATATTAACATCAACTCTATGAACCATGACATAATTACCTTCACCAAGGTGAGACATTATCCTATCAACCCTTTGACTCTACAAAAAACAACCTCTAAATCTTTTATATCCATAAAATTTGATCATTTCAAAATTAAATTATTCTAAATTAAATCTCCATCATGGTTCACAATCCTATATAATCTAACATCTCCATTTTTCATCCAAAACACTTGACACTATGATATGAACCATGTATTATTTTCTATTTTATAATAAAATCATAAAATCAAATATACTCCATGACATATAGAAAGTAAAACCTAAGATCTATTTTCTAGTTAGTATTATGTTAAGACTTTCATTCCCCTCTTAAGACCAATTTTTATCCTTGTTTCCTACAAAGGTTTACTCTTGAGATCGGGATCACCAATATCCCTATTTTGATACTCAATATCCCACTTCCATTTAACCTTAGTGTGATATAAAATATCCTTGACATGGGGACTCATGTTTGTCCATTAGAAGTCACTATTATGAAGAATTTATCACAAGTTAAAAAAATCCCATTTGACTCCATCTATCTCATGATAGGAATTGTTTTACTAAATTCCTCTAGTTACGAATTTTTTCTTATGAAAAAATTATCCAACATAAAATATGTGAATATATTTAAAAGAGATCCCAAAAAATAATTAGAAAAATGTCAGTCCTATTTCACACATTTGGAATTGTGCATTCAGTGACCAATATATCCATTCAGTTTTTGTCCTCGAGTGTGTCTTGCTGAACAATAACTTTTTTTATATTCTCTATCCAATGAAAAAATATAAACCTCGCTACTATGTCCAAAACTCTTTATCTATTACTTCTACCATAATCATTGTCTCATAACACTTTCTAAAACCTCTTTCTAATACTATATTCTAAAATATTTTTCTTTTAAAACGGATCTATAATCTATGTTTGATTATTCTTATCAGATACTCTGTTTGTTTACTATAATGAACCCAAAATTATCACTACAGGAAAATAAATATGATAAAAATTATATACAGTTTCATATTTCATTAGTTGTGAACAGTCAATTTTTCTTGTTGTACTTGATACCATTTTAATAGGTGTTCTAGAAATAGAATGGTATGAAAAATAATATCACTTTCCCTCTTATATAAAATTTATTGGATAATTCTAAATTATTATATAGCCTTCATGAACATTCATAAGGTTCATGAATTATCTAAATTTTTTAATTTCTTCTAGTTTCCATAACCTCAAATGTTAACAAATTTTGAGGAAAAAATATTATCTCACCTAGATAACAATGTAATTGAAAAACACCTTAGAATATAGTTATTTAAAAATATTTAAAATATTATGTAAAGATTTCCCAAGGTATATAAATTTTTTTTTGTCTGATAAATTCATAAGAACATTCTATATGTTTCAGCTCTATCTGACATTCATCTTTTCAAAAATAATCATAAAAAACATGGTATAACTAAGTCTGATAAAATCTTGAACATGTGATATTTTGATGTAATTGAACAGTTTCCTTACTTTACTACACTTTGTGACTTCTCATGTTCAAAAATTATACCGATTGAACTTAGTACAAAAAATATGTTTGGATAACACTATATTAATTATGTTCGGTAACTCAAATTGAAGATGGTTGACTACAATATTGTGACTTCTAATGATTTTAATAACAAATTATTTATTCCACTTTATGTGCTAAATTCTCCCAATTTTTAATTGAAGAATTTAAATCCATTTGTTTGAAATTCTTTTCACCAATTATAATGTGATAAATTCCTTCAGACTTTTATACTCCTTCTTTCTCCATCCGCAATACCATCTCTACTTTTTTATCAAATCATGTATATCCAGACATTGGTATCTGGTATCCTTGCATCTGATAATCAAAATTACAAACTAAAACTCACCATTTTTATTTCATTCAATTTTTTTTATAAAAATATGAAAAATTTTATATGTGGAATGCTCGGTTTTTATTTTTCCAATATTTTTCATCAAGAAAATAGTGTCTGGTAATCATATTAGGAATATTCCCTCTAATGTTTTTAGTCTAGAATAAAATTTCATAAATTTATTTCAAAATAAGCTTAGGAATCACAGACTACACCTCTATATTTTTTTTGATGATGAATTTCATCGTGATGTTAAAAAAAATTGGATGCATAAGAATCATTTTACTTTTTAAGAATGTTTCTTAACTTTCTCTAGATACTTCAAAATAATTTTATCATAAAATACAACAAATCTTTCTCACCATTTAGCAAAAATATTTCTAAGAAAATATATTGAAAAAAAATAAAAAAACCTTTCCATGAAAACATTATAAAGGATATTCAATATCCTCATTTGGTTTTTTTAAACAATCCTCAAAAAACTGAACAACTCTACTAGTTCACAACTCCTATTTTAAACATTAATCAAGTCACAACCTTTCTCAAATATAATTTCCTCACACAACACTACTGGAAAAAGAAATTTTTGAGATGGAATTTCATCCCTTGATGAAGTACAGTTTTTATTCATGATTATATAAGTTTTAATTCAAAATTTTCCAATTATTCTATTTGTTCTTCAATTTTTTCCCTTAATTTATGATCAAAATAGTTTCATGTTCACAAACGTTTTTTTCACATTTTCTCCCATAATTGTTTCAAAATTATATCTCCCTTAATTATTAGTAGAATCATTGTATTAGGGTGTTTTACTTATAAATATTTTAGTAATTATTTTTTGGAGGCTGAACGAGATATTATAACACCAAATATTTAAAGAATTACTTTCGTATTGTATTGGTGAAAACATCAATAATTTGATATTTTATAGAAATTTAACCCAGCATACAATCTTTTCCTGAAATTTTATCCTTAATGAAAAGATATTATATATCAATGTTCATCGATCTAGAATATTAGATATTATTTTTTGGAAGTATATATGGAACTTTTATAATCATAGATAATGTTCAATGGTTTATAAACATTATAACAAAAATATTCTAGTTTAATTTTATGCTATATCATTTTTTGTACAATTTTGGGTGGTATCAATATATTATGATACTATTTTGATAAAAGATAATATAATATATTTCTTACTAGGAAATCTCATAGAACATTCTCTTAGTAAAAATTAATCTTGATATTTACTTTATACTATTTGAATATATAGTGAAATCAACATCAGTGCAACCAAGAAAGTTCATATCAATATTTCTTTTATACAGTATTTCATAAGATGATGTTTCGTTAATAATACTAAGTATTCATTTTGATAGCAAAATAAAATATACTTTTGGACACTTTAATATCTAACACATAAAGTCACAGTTTAAAAATGTTTATTCCAAAAGATATATGATAGAGAAAATATCCTACAAATTTTCAGTAGTCATTCTTATTCACACTATTACCAATATCAATTTTACTAATCTACATGAAAACTAAAATTATATTAGAATATTATTTTGAATACTCCATTAAATATTTTTTAACAACTATTTGGAAATATGTTCATTTTATATAAATATATATCATTCCTTTTTATTGAACTATTAAACTAAAAAATATTTTTTCTCAGAGAATTGGAGTTTCAAATTTCTTATTTGGATCCTTATAAAATTATTCACATGACATTTCCCTTCCACCTGTGATAATTATATCATCAATGTAAATAATTAAATTTGGGTAACTTATCTCATTTCTTTAATATAGAAGTTTTTATAATTTTTTCATTTATAAATGTTCAAATTTTTCAGCCAATAATCATATTCAAAGTACCATGCCAAAGGAAATTTTGTTTCCCATATAAGATGATGTTTCATTAATAATACTATGTATTCCTTTTGATTCCATAATAAAATATTCTTTTGGAAACTTTCATATCTAGCACATAATTCATAGTATAAAAAAATTTTGTTCCAAAAGATATATGATAGAGAAAATATCCTATAAATTTTCAGTAGTCATTCTAATTCATCCAATTCCCAATAGAAATTTTACTTATCTGGATGAAAACTAAAATTAAATTAGAAATTTCATTGGAATCCTCCATGACAAATTTTTGTAACAACTATTTGGAATAATTTTCAAGTGATATAAATATATATCATTCTTTTTTCTCGAATAGGATACCAAGTGTTATTCTTTTCCGTCTAATAAAACTATTAATTGATAGCATCAACCCACTCTTTAAATTAAAATTATTTAGAAATTTATTGTTTATCAAATCATGATACATGTGATGCCTGGTTTTTTAACATCCTATTTACTCTGGTATAAAATCGATATTTGTGATTTCCAAATGTGTTATTAGTTTTAACATGTTTTTATAATGTTTTATATTTTAGATATTTTATTTCAAGTTTACTTTTTTTTCATAAAAAGACACTTATGAATCACTTTTTAATGTGTTCAATGTGTGGATATATTTCCCACTACATCCATTGGAAATCTAAAAATGATATTTTCTAACATTTTTAATATGTTTAGTTATTGATTTGGGATTTTCAATAACATTAACATCATAAGAATCAAAAAAAATTTGTATATGTTTTTCCAAAATTTGTAACTTCTTATGTGGGATGAATATCTGATGAAATTTCCATCTCCAACCTTTTTATAAAATTTTTAAAATCTGGATTTTTTATTTTTAGAATGAATGGTCTCCCAAAAACACTATGATAATTAACAAAATGTTTTTTGTTATACCACATTTCATTTTTAGTTATATTAGAATCAAGTTTCTGAAAATATCAATTTTAACATGAACTACTGTACATACAACTTATCACTATAAATATTTAGAAATATTGTATTATGAAATAATCCTTCTTCCCATTTCAACCAAAATTTTGTTTTTCATTTTGGATACCCTATTTTTTGTGGATTGTATAGAGGACTATATGGTTTTTTATTCTATGTTTTATCAAATAGTATTTAGAAGTAATACTTGTGTATTCCTTTCCACTTCTGATTATATTTTTTTTATATACAAACTCACATATATTGTTTAATATCCCATCTAAAAAATCTAAATATTTATATAGACTCTAATTTTTTGTCATGAATCTTACATTTGAAATCATATTGAAATAATAAATGAATCCGATTAAGTATAAATAACAAATTATTGATTGATGTCTCATTATTCCATAGTGAATATAGTGAATAAGATCAAGTGTTTTGGGGGAATGTATTTTAACTTTATTATGTTTTTCAATAACCAAATTTTTTTTTCTAAGACTTTTTGAAAGAAACATCTTATATTCATTTCTTTGATGGTATGTTTCATATATTATTTTATTTAGAAACGGTAATCATGCTTTTTTGGCCAAGATTCCCAAGTCTTGGTTCCACAACATATTTTCATTTTTGGATAGAGTTGTAAAGTTCTGTGATCATAATTTTTTTTGTTGGATCTCTCTTCCAATGTAATAACTCTTTAATCCATCAAAAATCTATTGAAATAAAAATATTTCTTTATTATGAATTTTTTACTATCATCATAAAGTTATCTAACACTCATTGTGTTATCTTTCATACACTTAGTATATTAAACATTATTTTAATTTTATTTATTATCTTCAATATCATCTATTCCATTTCATATAAAATTTAGAGGACTGCCATTACTAATGGTAATAATTGATCCTTATTGTAGTTCAAAAAATTTCAACCATTTCATATCAATTTTCATTAGTGAGGAACATCCACTATTTATTATCTAAAATGTTTTCCTTTTTCATGATTTTTAAGTAGTCTCAACATATAAATCTTTTTCTTCAACATTATCCTTCATTGTTTCTTTATATATATTAGCATAATAATATTTTATCATATGTGTAGTCATAGATTCTTTATAAAAGTTACATGGTTGGTCAGACCTTCCACATTCATCCTCTAGGTAGTCAAAATGTTTTTTCTTTGGAAAATTTTTATCTTCTAAATATTTTTCTTCTATTTCCTCATATGACTTATTAATGATATGTCATTTTGATCTATAATTGATCCCAATAAATCCCTATATAATATTAGTGATATACATGGTTTTCTATAAATTATAAGCTTTATGGAAATATATACCAAAATTAAAGAAATAACCACTGAATCTTGGTTTTCTATAGAAAAATGATAATTCTGTATAATCTATTCATTAAGGTTTAGTATATCTCTTTGTATGAAAGATTCCATGGTGCAAGGAAAAATTATGATAGATAATATTTTCAACTTTCATTGATGAGGTAGATTTCAAATTTCTTTTTAAACCCGTGTTTTCCTAAAATTATTTCCAACACCTACATGGTTAGAATAATGAGATAATATTATAAGTTTATTTGAGATAGATATCACTGGATTCATTGAATGATTCTTCTAAGAATTTCATGTTGATTTACTATTTATATAAAATTCATTATTGAAATTCTCACTCATCATCTTCATAGTACTTTAAAACTCAATATTTCTTGAAATAGTTTTACAGGAATCTTCTTCCTCATCATAAAGTTTCTTTTGATAATCTTCCATCATCATTCCTTGTTCATTGACCTTTAGTATCAGATTTTTTATTTCCTCAATATAATAATCTTCTATTTTAAAGTTATAATTCATTAATTCTTTATTCTTTCTATTTTACTTCTACAGTATTCTGATCTTTTCCATGAGTTTTAGATTTTTATTAAGGAATTCTACATGTTCATATCATAGATAATAATCCCAGTAATTTTCTTCACTGTCTTATTAATAATTTTATTAATTATCATCCTTCATCTCAACATTATTAAATAAATTACTTTTCTTATTTGGTGCTTAATTTTATAATGTATCATTATCATAAGTCTAATAATAATCATTTTATCTCAACATACTTCATTTTTTACAGGGAACATTTTTATATATTGGTTGGATGACTTCTATTCCATAGAAGATTTATTTATCTTTTTTAACTAAGTTTTCTCATCAGAATCCTTATGATATTCTTTAGTATTCTTATTAGGATAATTCATGGAAAAATTTACAATTACCCCACGCTCAAACATTTTAGTTGGATTTTCCACCATATTTTACTATACCTATTAGGTAATTTTTTAAGATAAGATAAATGAAATTTTAATTTGTTTCATAATCTTTGTAATCTTCAAAATCACCCTTGGTAAAAATGTATTGATTAACATCTTGGATTTTCTTCTTTCTCATAGCATCAAAATCAATTTCTCCTAGATCATTTTTCTGAATACAAGATCTTTTATCATCTCATATTAAATAAGAATGTTTTGTAATTCAGTAAGATAACCCATATTTATCTTATGAGGAAGTGATTGTAGAATAAAACTTGTCAATGATGTTTCTAATGAGTTTCTTGAAAATGGTAGAGTCATACAAGACATATATAAATCCTTATATGTTCCAAAATATTTCAATAATTTGGAATAAGTGCACTAATTGTATCTTAATTTTACATTGTGATATATTTGAACTTTCTTTTCTTGATTTTTGGCATTTCATCATTCAATTTGGAATTTCACATGATTATTTGTCTTGTTTTTCTAATTTTATTTGGCTATTTTGAGACCCATCACCCGTATGAATTTTTTTATGATAAATACATATGAATATATATTTTATCCTTAAAATAAAATATTATATATTGTTTTTTTTTTGAAAACATAATAAGGGAAATTTTCTCAATGAGTTGAAACCCAACTGTTTCTACACCAATAACCTCTAGGAAAAGTGATGGAAGATACGATGGAATTTTATTTTTATAAAAATGATAATTTTTACATTGAATTTTGGAATACCTCTATGATTTACCAAGTCGATATTACCCATGATAAAAATCAAATGGGGAAACTTTTCTTTAATATTAGTTGAACTTCTATAGGGTCATGAGGAATACTGAGAATGGGGGAAAATCAGTGGTGATCATTTATAATTTCATATCTATTAAATTAAAACCTAAAAAAAGTTATATTTGTATCCTTATCAACATTTATAAAAATCTCACATGCATTATAATAAAGTAATTAAAATAAAGGGATAAAATATTTACAAGTATTAGCCTCGGTGTGAGATCTTGCATCCTTAGCATAGAGTCTCCTTTAATCCCATGATGTTCACTATTAATAAGATGTGAATATAACTTGAGATAAAACCTATTAGAATCCTTCTTTGTCCCAGTAGGAATGATTATATAGACTTCTGTCAATTATAATTTTTTTCTTATAAAAAACTGATCCAATAAAAAATATATGGGTATTTATAAAACACCTCCCAACCCATCATTTGAAAAATGATTATTTGACGCCCTCCATCTTGAAATATTAGTCAGGATTTCCATGAATCCATTTAGTGTTCTCCATATAGTGTGCCTCACTGAATTATGTCTTTTTTTCTATTCTAGATATGATGAAAAAAATCTTCATCATTTTTATTTTTATGAAATTCCATATCTGGTACTTATTATTAAATCTCTATATGATTCCACTATCTGAAAACTCTATCCAATAATATAGAATAAAATCCCTTTCCATTAACACTGACTATAAAACTCTTCATAATGATTCTGATCAGAAATGATGTCTGACAAATCTTCTTCAGCTATAAAGTAAATCATGGATGGAAACTAAGTCTAAACAAAATTATATAGTGAATCATCATTTTATTCCTGCGAAAATTGACATTTTCATGTTGTACATGTATCCCTAATTCTAGGTGTTCCATAAATGGATATAGTGGAAAACCGATTTCACTTTCCCACTCAAATGAAATTCACTAGATGCATATCAGATATTTGAGTTTCTTATTCAATATTCCTCAAGATTTATCAATTCTCCAACATCCAAACATTCTACGAGTTTCCTCAAACTCAAAAATCAAGGAACATTGAAAAACTTCCATATATTAGAAATATAAAAAACTAATTAAAAAATATCTTAGTTTGTTTTAATTTAAATTACTTTATAATTTTATGTATATATTCCCACAACTCATCCAATACGTTTTATCCAATGAATTTATAATAACATTCCATCTAGTTAATCTCTATCTAATTTCCATCTATCCGATCAGTTTCAACACAAAATCATTATAACTATGAAAAATACACTTTCTAATAAATGATTGTTCAAGTGTCCTTCAACCAATAAACATGATCCATTTTTTCCCTTTATCACACTTATAAAAATGTTAGCATCAGAAATTATATAACTTGAACACTTTACAATCTATCTATTGGGATTACTTGACATTAATTATATATGGTAACTTGAAGTGAATATAATTGACTACATTTTTCAACTACTAAATTATTTAGTCACAAATGATTTCCTCTTCTTTATGTGTTGAAATTAACCCATCCTTTTATTTGAATAATTTTTCTCCCTTTGCATGAAAAAATTAACCCCATTAGTATTTCGTTGAGTTCATTCATACTTTTGTACTACATGTTTTTCTCCCACTAGTACCAGCTACAATTCTCAGTATGATCATGTATATGTAGAAATATGTGTATGGTAGACTTATGATAGGTAATTATCTTTGTAGACTCAAACTATGCCTTTGTATTTCTTTCACTCTTTGTATAAATACTTTGAAACTAAAATCTAAAGACCTCTCAAATTTTCTTTGTTTACTCTTGTTTGTATAGAAAATTGTTACTTTTAATCAGCTTAATAGTCTTCCATTTAATGGTGTCAGTATGAAAATATTTTTTGGGGAATATATGTCCATAAATCCCAATGAAAATCATTAATTTGATAGTGTTTGTCCATAAATCATTGTCTATAAATATGTGATGGAAATCTTCATTGGAATCTCAAACTCCCCCAATGGATTTTGTTGCCTGAATCAAGACATTTTTCATGATGTTTAGAATTTTGGAAAGGTGAAGCATCATCTGAACTTGTAATAATGTTTCTTAACTTTCTCCAAAAAATTCATAAAAAATCTTTCTTAACATCCAAAAAACCCTTCTCACCTGTTAAAAATATTTATATGAAAATATATTGAAAACAAATAAAAAACATTTTTATGCAAACAACATAATGGATCTACAAAATAATGAATAAATATGTAAAAATATGACACCACAAATTTATATTTTAAGTATTTTAGACATTGTATGATCATAACATATTAAATTTCTATGTATATTGGTTATGCATGTTGTGAAAAAAATAGTTAAATCAATAAAAAAATTCAATATAACTTGTAATTAAAACTAAAATACGTGGTACACAAACATGTATAAGAATACATAATATATCATATATTATTAAAATTATTTAATTGATATATTCTTTGAGGTTAATATTTAAAATTGGTTTTTATTTTTTAAAATATTTTGGTTTAATATTTTTCTATATGGGTTAGTTGGGCGACAAATGAATCTACGCACTCCCAAATGAGGTAATATTGTCAAATAAATTGATGTCTTTTGTTTCTTATAGTTTTTTTTATTTATTTTGTTATAAATATAAAATAAATGATAAAATTATTAATAAAATTAATTATAAATATTATAATTAATTATATTACTAGTTATATTTTAAAAAAATATATAAATATAAGGTTATTATATTGTTAGTTATATTATTAATTATAAGTAATTATATTACTAAATTCTCCATTAATTATAATATTAATTAATTTATTACATGGATAATTGATTATTCTATTAAATATATTTTTATTATATTTTTTCTTTTATTACTGATTATTGTTAATTTTATTATTAATTAAATTATTAATAATTTATTATATTAGTAATTATATTATAATTAGAATTAATTTCAAGATTATTTATTAATTACTTTTTAATTTTGTAATAATTATAATTATAATTATAATAAGTTCAGTTGTTAATTATATTAATAGTTTTATTATTATTTAGGATTAATTAAAATGAATTATATTATTAATTATTAATTATATTAGTAGTTATATAATTAATTATAGTATTAATTAATAGTTATATAGATAATTATTAGTATATATGTTATTAATTATTAATTATATTATTAATTTCTAATTATATAAATAATTATTACTATATATATTATTAATTATTAATTATAATACTAATTATATTATTATTTGTCAATTGTATTATTAATTATAATTATATATAATTTTTATTAATAACCATATCTCTAATTATCTTATTAATAATTAATTACATTTTTATTTTTATTTTAATTATATTAAAAAATTCTATTATATATATATATATTTATAAATATATCTTTATAATCATGTGTATATTTAAATATATTTATATTTATAAACATTTTTTTAAAGATTTATATTTTTAAATTTATTTATATTTATAATAATATTTAAATTTACAAAGAAATTAATATATTTAATTTTTATTATATCTTAATATTTATTTATTATTAATTTCTTTAATATAATCAGTATATTTATAAAACATAACATTTCAAAAAAATCACTTAAAATTTTCCGCAGGCTTGTGTATATGTATTTTTAATATATATATTTTTTCAATCTCGTTTCAATTATGCTAGGGCCAATTCACTAAAAATAAGTGCTTGAGAGGGAAACAAAAGGCATGTTTTCTAGTGTTTTTTTCTTTCGATGGTGGAATTTTATGTATTGTTTGACATCATCATATCCACATGTTTTTTCTTTTAATAAAAAGTGATTAGGTTAGTTCGTCTCTATCAATGAATTTATTAAATAAAATTAAATTAGATCGGTTTTCAACATGTTTATTTTTTAATTATTTTATATGAATTTTTTTAATGTTTATATTTTTAAATTTATCAATATTTATAAATATTTTTTAATATTTATTTATAAATTTATAATTATAATTATATAATTATTTAAATATATTTATATTTGAAACATTTTTTTAAAGGTGTATTTGGCCAAGGGATCATCAGATTGGCCTGTCCAGATGGTGGTATCATATTAATTTGCAGGTCCATACTCTAGAAACCAAACCACATATTGGTATGCTCTTCCAGTGGGTGACTATGGATTATACCTCGGTGAGGCAATCTGCACTCCCATGTCATGGGACCATGGATGGAGACCATTGTTTTCTCTGGTGTCTCCACATGAGGCAATGTAACATTCTGGATTCCCATGATATGGTGTTACAACTATACCATATTAGTTGGCATGAATGTCATTAATGACCCTCAATATATTTTCATTCATGAGTTTTGGACTCTTGCATCACAATTCCATGATAGATCGTTCACCCACCTCTGGACCCCAACACACTCCCCAACTCATGTTGGAGGTCCCCTTATAGTGTTTTGGTGATGGTGGAGTAACATCTGTCATTAGTAGTTACTTTTATCTCATAAAGTTCCACATACTCCGTTAATCTATTATGTCTTTACACCCCCAGCTTCAGATCCTTATTGGTGGTGGCAACACCATCACAGGGATGATGGGTATAGGTTTATGGTCGGTGGTGTGTGGGGCCTTGTGCTTTAAATCTGGTTTTCCTCATTATATTTTTGTTGAAGTTGGTAGTGGTATAGTGGGTAAAGGGTGGTCATCATTGATCAAGGGTTTAACGATTTGATATGACATGGAATTGTATGAGCGCTGGTTGACTAGCCTCGATAGGGGTCAACGGGCAACGAGACCAATTTCCTCATATACACTAAAATCAAAAACAAATATCCAATATTGTGTTTTGCTCGTTCAATAGGGTGGATAAGGGTGAGTGACTTATCATCAAAAGGCTGCTTCAATGAAATGTTTTTGAACAAGGCACCTAAAAATGAGACGCCTTTTTGAAACAGTTTCTATGTAAGTGGCTTTTTAAATAAGAGCCTTCCCACACTAATCTTTTGTTTTTTTTTATATTTTTGTTTTTCAAATATATATAAATATATATATATATATAAACAAAAAATTTAAATAATTAAATCATATTTAATTACTTTTCAATAATTCGATGGATAATTTAATGAATAATAAAAATATAATTATTCATAATTTATAATATTTAATATAAATAATGTAAATAATAATATATATAATTTTATATTTAAAAATAATTAGCAATAATTAATAATATAATCAATATTAATTATTTCATTTTTAGTTTGGTTAAAAATTAGTATTATAATTATATTATTATTATTTATTATTAAATAATAATATTTTGTTTCATGTAAATTATTTTCTATTTATTATAATTATGACTAATAAAACTATTTATAATAATGATGATGACAATGTAAATAATAGTTGTATTATTATTAAGTAATATATTAATTACTATGAATTCATAAAAATAAAATATTCACTATATTCACTATTATTAATAAGTATGAAATATTTTTTTTAATTCAATTCATTAAAAATAATATTATTATTAAGACATATACTATTATTAATACTTAATATTTTTTATTTTAATGAAATTATTTTCATTTTTATTTATTTTATATTTTTTAAGTGCATTTCTTAAATTTCATTTACAATATAACTATAATTTATATTTTAAAGGCTATTGGAGTTTCGTACTACTTTTAAAATCCAAATGTTATAATTTTAAACAACATTATTTTGTATCATCTATATTATTTCCATCTTATTATTTAGATGAAAATATTTTTATTTTTAATTATTTTTTATGTGTGTAGACTAAGTTTTAAATTTATTTTTGATTTCACTTATAGTTTATTTTTTATAAGATTTCAAAGTCGCCTGCTTAAAACACAGAAAAACATATTATGTTTAAAATAGGTAACTTTAGAAGTCTATAAAATATAAGATATAAGAACAATCTCAATGAAACTTAAAATATGGGTTAAAAATATAAAAATAGTTGAAAATAAAAAAATCACAAATATAAAAAAAACTTATTTACATTAAACAAACCTTTTAGATAAAAAAAAACATTTACACATCAAAACAATTATGCATATAAAATATTGAATAAATCAAATCTAAATTAAATTTAAAACATTGAATATAAAAATAAAATTTAATTAAAAACAAAAATAATGTAAAAAAATAATTTAAAAAAATTAAACCAAAAATTTTTCGTGCAAAAATAATTTATAAATACAAATGTTATGTTTTGAAAAAATAATATTTTTTGCGATTGAAATTATTCTTCATCAAATATTTTCAAAAAATTCTTTTAATTTTCAATTTTTTTAAATTATTATTCAATGATTCAAATTTTATTAATATTGAATTTATAATTTATATTTTATAGGCATTCAATGTAACCTACTTGAAACATTATTGTGTTTCATGTTGGGATATTTGGAGGCCTATAAAATATAAATTATAAGTATAATCTATTTGAAACTTAATATGTAAATACCCGAAATTTCTGTGGAAAATTTTTTCTTAAATACTTGGGAATTTCAAGAGTCCGCGAAAACTGACAGAGCATGATTCCAAGGCCCGGTGTGCCTATAGTTAATTTATGAAGTTTTGTTCAGGTACGTTCAGTAAACGTATGAGCAGGTTTTTGTAACTTCTAACCAGGTGCTCGGAATTGAAATCCAAGGGCACCGTTGAACTCGTAGCGCCGGTATTCGCTTAAGAAGACTTTCAATTCGACGGAGGTGGGTCGAGAATTAAAGATCGTTTTTGGGATTTAATGAATAAATGAAATAAAAATAAAGTTGTGACTTTATTTTTATTTGATGGTTAAAACCTCCATGTAGTGGTTGGAGGTGAGGACCACCACACCTTAACCTCCCATGAGAGGTTATGGAGGTGGGGCCCACCCGGACATAACCTACTCTTCATGTTTAATGTGGTGGGGACCACCCGAGGTTTAAAACTCTTGAACTCCCCAATAAGTGGGGAGAAACCTCTTGAGCTCCCCGCTTTATGGTGCCAAATCCACTCCATTAATTAATTGATCATCAATTAATTAATTTGAATCTTTTTGAATTTTGTGCCAACAACTAAATAATAGATAAATCTATTATTTTTTGGGGGGGTCACTTTCATTTTGGTGGATCTTGGAAGAAGAGAGAACATGTGAGAAATCTCCCAAAGATGAACAAATGAATAACGAACTAAGAACACTTAATCCGCCAACGATAGACATCCTCTTCTTTCTTCAACCGGATCAAGGGAGGAAGCGCCATCCTTGAAGAAGGCCGACGACATCATCCTCGACTTCTTCATCTTCTTTTCTGAAGTCAACGAATTTAAGTCCACGTTTCCATGACTTCATCAATGATCAATGAACAAATGTAGGGGTTCAAGATTTGATAAATTTTTGTATGTTCGTTTTCCGTCGAGGATTATAAATTGTCGCCTCTTGGAATCACCCTAACGTGGAGGGCACGAGCCGAACAAACACGGACCAACCCCTCCGCCTTCTTTGTTCAATTTGATGTTAAATGTGAAATGATATCGAGATGAGTGACTCATGTCAACAATGATTGTGGATCGAAGGAAATGTCCCGAGGAGTGCGCGGCTTCTTCCGAAACGAGAATCGGGCCACCGGAACTCATCTGGTGACCCGCAGAAAGTTCGCTGATGGATTGAACGACAAACGTCACCACGTGTCGGCAATGGAATAATTGTGTCATCGGTGGTGTAACCTGCGGCCGACGGGCCGCGGTGGTGCAGCAGCGGTGGTGCAAGCCGGCCGCAAAGAAATCTAGCGGCTCGAGCCATCGGGTCTCCCGAGAAGGCGCGACGCAACCGCGCCGCGCAGTGGAGAAAAAGGGAGGCCACGGTCGCTGGCCGTGACGGTTCAGCAGCGGCCGGCGCAAGGCCGGACATGAGGAAGACCGGCGGCCTGAGCTGTCGGGTCGCCGGAGTGGGTGTGGCGCAATAGGGCCACGCGGGGGGTGGTTGGCCGCTCGGCCAGCCAGGAGGAAAGGGACCCCTCGTTGGGTCCCGCGTGATAGAGGTCGGCGCCTCGTAGTGTCAGTTTCACTTCCACCTGAACGGCTAAGTCGTTCGGGATTTCCAGGGGGCGCGGCCTCCCCCTTGGATGCGGCTAGGGTGGACCCCACGAGCCGACGGGCCAAACGCAGCGCGGGTTGGGCCGCCCCTGTGGACTGAGTTGAATCCACCAACTGGGTCGGACCGGCAGACTAGGTCAGACCCCAGTCTGGACCCGGGTCAGGCCGGGTCGGTCCGACTGGTCCGGAAAGGAAATGGACATGTTTCACCTTTTTCCACTTTTTGCCCATAACCTAAGCTACGGGTTTCCGATTAATGTACCTTAAATGGCGACAGAAACCTTGGAGGAAGACAGTTCATTTGGTACACCCCACTCGATGTTTGGACATAGTTGGGGTACGGCCGGGTTGGATCAAACGTAAATCCAACCGGGCCCTCAGAACGAAAATGTCAATAACTCTCAGACCAGGCGTCTGATTGAACCATCGTCTGTTGTGTTGGGTTTCTTTTGGAAAGAAGGATCTTTTGGATGCATCAACTTTGGACTTCGTGGCAGTTGATGTATTGTCACTTGGCTTGAGGAGCGGACCCTCCCGAAATCAAGCATGCTTTGTGGAAACCCTGAGACTGGCTGCGCTCTGATGACTGTTCTTGGATCCTGTGTGGGTTAGACAGTTCCGACTACTGTTCCTGGATTCTGGGTGGGTTCGATAGCACTGAAGACTGTTCCTAGATCCTATACAGGTTTGAAACCTCTGACTACTATTCCAGGATCCTGTGTGGGTTCGAAAGTTCTGTTTTCTGTTCTAGGATCCTATGTGGGTTCGATAGTTTTGACTTCTGTTCCTAGATCTTGTGTGGGTTCAACAGAATAGATGCCTTAGTGGCTACATCTAAGCATCTCCATACTCTCTCTACAAGACTTGTATACCTGTGTGATATGAGTAAGTAACTTTTGTGTACCTCATGATTAAGATGGATTACTTGATAACTTAGGTATATGTATGGGCATATACCTAATTAGGGTTATCTGTTGTTTTTATACTTTGTAGTTTACCCTGTTTGGATTTTTTGAGACCTTGAGGGTCTCAGGGTCCCTACTGAGTATTTTTATACTCACCCCTACATGGGCTACACCTGCACCTCATTGTGTTGGATGTAGACGATAGACGGCGCTGACTGAGGCTGAGAGTACCAAGACAGGACGGTACCCGGAGGTGGATCACACGGTGTAAAGGTACTCGGGGGTGATGGACGGACATGGAGTTCTGAGGAGGCTATATGTACCTACCCTTTCGGTAGGAATCCCGGAGGATGACCCAGTAGTTGTTTTCCTTTCTTCAGTTGTACTTTCAGTTCCTTGTACTTTATAGTTGGGCTTGTATTTCTGGCCCCATTAATTTTCAGCACTCTCTTTTGTATACAGTTTTACATAGGGTTTTTCTTTCATCTTATACTATGTTGTGTGCGTTTTCAAGTTATAAAGGCAATGACTTCCCATTTTAGGGTTTTACACCTTTCGTGCTAGTCACTAGCCCCTGGCCTATGGAAGGCGGGCTTGGGGTAGTCACGGCACGAGCCCCGAGGGACGGGTCGTGACATAAAACATGAATTAAATATATAAAAAATTATTGAAATGTATAAAAACAAATCATAAATATTTGTCTTAAATTATCAAGAAAATTAAATCTCATTTTCTCAGTTTTCATTAAGTGACATATGTTTGGAAAGAATATGTCAATTTTAAACTCATAACAGAAACATTCAGTCATACCAGGCACACCATGTATCAGATTAAGCTCAGGTTGATTCCTACATGTCAAAAATGGCATATGGATTTTTGTCCTAAATTATCAGAACAATCTGAATGTTTTTTTATCTATTCTGAGTATTAAACTTGTGTTTTTTACTAAAATGTCATTTTAAACTTAAAACACGCACTTTGAGTCATAACGGTCACATCGTGTGTCGGTTTCATGTGGGAAAAATTCTTATAAGTAAAAAATTACTTATTAATCATTTTCCTAAATTATCAAGAGAATCCAAGCATATTTTCTCAGTTTTTAGTTAGTGACTCACGTTTAGAACTAAAATTTCAATTTTAAATTGATAACGGTCAGTTTGAGTCATACTGGACACATCGTGTATCAGTTTGAGGTGTGATTGATTTCCACACTCCAAAAATAAATTATGTATTATTTTCATAAACTATCAAAATAATTCAAATGTGTTTTATTAATTTTGAATATGTCACTTATTTTTTACTAAAATTTCATTTTAAATTTAAAACATGAACTTTGAGTCATACGAGTCACCTCGTGTGTCGGTTTGACCTGTAAGAATCATTCTCATTCCAATATCACACTTGATGTGACTCGTATGACTTAATGTGTGTGTTTTTAGTTTAAAATGTAATTTTAGTAATAAAAAAGCTACATGCTCAAAAACAAGAAAAGGCTTTCAGATTATTTTGATACTTGAGGACAATGATCCATAAGTATTTTTTTTTTCATTCATTTTATTTTCCACTAATTTTTATTTAATGATTAAATTTTTTAAATTTCATATATATTTTATTTATACTATTTTATATTTGCATAAAATTCCCATATAACCGTGATTTTAAATTATTTGTTAACTCTAGAGGCTTATAAAATATAAATTATAGTTCGGTTTTAAATGAAATTTATGACATACAATCAGATGAGGCAGTAATCTGACATAGGATGTGCTTGAATGGACTAAATAATAATTTTTTATAACATGACAGTCTTTAAAAACATGCGTTATAGAGGGTGATCCAATTAAATGAGTTCGTATTGATATGAAATCATAGGAAAATGTCTATAAATTGGTTTTTGAATTTTCGGAATATATGTTGTGTCAAATCGAGGTGTCGTTTGACCGAGACGACTAAAAAATGTTTTAGTAAAATAAAATTCTAAAATGTGTGTTCGATGGTTAAAACCATAGAAAATTATGTCCAATTGACGTTAAATATTATGACATATATCTTATAACTATTTTTTACATGTATGAGTAGATGACGCAATAATCCAACATGTGATGTGCTTGAAATGAATAAATAAAAAGTTTTTAGAAAATTTTGGTCTTTAAAGACATGAACCATAGGGGGAGAGTAGGATAAATGAGCTTAGATTATTATGAAATCACAAAAAATCATATATTAGTTTTTGAATTTTAGGAATCGCCTTCACGTCAAATTGAGGTGTCGTTTTCCTAAGACAATCGTAAACGCAGTTTCAAAAATTTAAAACATTAAAACGTGCATTAGACTATTAAAACCACATAAGATAATATACAATTGATGTAAAATATTATAAAAACTATATTAGAATTATTTTTGACATGTGCAAGAAGAATTCGCGTCAATACGACTTGCGATCTTCTCGAACAGACTAAATAAAGAGTTTTTAGAAAATGACGATTTTTAAAAACATGTTCCACAGAGGGTGAGATGGCCAAATAAGCTCATATTTCTATGAAATCATAGTAAATTAACTTTAGGATTATTTTTAAATTTTATGAACTGATGACACGTCAAACCAAGACATTTTTTCCCAATATGATAAAAAATGCAGTTTGTGTAATTTAAAATGCTAAAATATTTATTTGACCGTTAAAACCAGAAATCGGTGTCCAATTGACATCAAATCTTTTGAAATCTATATTATACTTATTTTTGACATGGGTGATAAGATGATGCATCAATCTGATATGTGATGTCCTAGAATGGACTAAAGAAAGAGTTTTTAGAAAATTTTGCTCTTTAAAAAACATTTCCCACAGTGGGAGATCTATCTAAATCAGCTCACACTATTTTGAAATCACATGAAAATAACTTTATATTTTTTTGAATTTTAGGAATCGACAACGTGCCAAAATCGTGTTGTTGTTTGTCCGAGACAACCGAAAACACTGTTTCACTATTTTAAAACGTTAAAACATGTGTTTGACGGTTTGAACCACATAAAAAATCTCCAATTGATGTGAAATATTATGAAATCTGTCTTAAAATTATTTTTGGTGTTGCGAGCATACCGAGTTTTAATCTAACATGTGATGTGCTCAAACGGACTCAATAAAAGGTTTTTATAAAATTTTAGTCTTTAAAAACATGTTCCACAAAGGGAGAGTTGGCTAAATGATCTCGGATTACTGTAAAATCATAGGATAACAACTGTATATTTATTTTTGAATTTTAGGAATCGACGACGATTCAAAACTAGGTGATGTTTTCCCGAGATAACTAAAACCACATTTTTGTAATTTAAAATACTAAAAAAAGTGTTTGACATCTAAAAACATAGAAAATGATGGAAATTTGTGATAAAATACTATGAAAAGTTTCTTATAGTAATTTTTGATTTGTGTGAGTACACGGTGAGTTAATCCAACATGTGATGTGCTTGAACATTATTATATTTCATGTAGGTGATTTTAAATACATATAGACTAAAAATTATAAATACAATGTAAATGAAAATTTTCACACTAACTAAAAATATAAAAAATAGTGGAAAATAAAAATAATTTTATAAATATATATAAAAAATAATTTACAGGCTTTCTGACTCATCCACTTAAAACACTATTACATTTCATTAAGGAGACATTGGAAGCCTATAAAATATAAATTATATGTACAATCAAAATTAAATATAAAACATGAATTAAAACTATAAAAATAGATCAAAATAAAAATAATTTAACAAATATAACTAACCAAAAATAATTTACATGAAATAAACTTTATTGATTAAAAAAATAACTTTTACCCTTTAAAAAAATTATTTGTATAATATATACTATAAATAAAATCTAAATGAAATTTAAAATATTAACTAAACAAATAAAAATTAATTGAAAATAAAATGAACAACATAAAAAAATAAATAATAAATCTTAATTTTGTTATTATTGTTAAATATTTTGAATTATATTTTTAATAATAAATAATAATATTTTTAAATATTTACAAGAATTACTACAATGATTATGAATAATTATTTAAATAATATAATTCAAAATGTTACAAATAAATTAGTTAATAATAAAATTTAAAACAAATATTAACTAAAATTTTAATATAAGAAATATAATGTTTAATGATAATGTTCTTATTGAAAATTTAAAATACACTTATTAATAATTTCTAACAACCATAATTATAATATAATTAATATTTAAATAATAAACAAATTTATAAATAATTATATTAAATGTTATATATAATCTAATTATTTGCGTATTTAATAAAACTAAATAATAATTTAATTAAAAATGTTATTAATTCTAAATAATCATTAAGTCAAAATGAATATATGCACATATTTTTTATTTAATAATATTAATATTTAATGATTATATGATTGTACTTTATTTTACAATGAATATGCATATACATTCATTTCAACTTAATGATTATATATAATAAATAATATTGTTAGTTATAATATTATTTAGTATTTTTAAATACCTTAATTATTAGATTATATATAAATATATTAAAAATAATAAAAAATAATAAAAAATCATTAAAATAATAAAAAAACAACAATATAGATGATATAAAACAATGATGTCTAAAAACATAACATTTGGACATTAAAAGAAGTAGGAAACTCCAAAAGTTCATAAAATATAAATTGTAGTTAGATTCTAAAATAAATTTAAGACATTCACTTAAAACATATAAAATAACTAAAAATGAAAATAATTTCATATAAATAATAGATAAAAATATTAACTATTAATAATATTATATGAATTAATAATAATAATAATGTAATATAATTAACTAAATACATGAAATAAAATATTATTACTTAATAAAAATTAATAATAATAATATAATATTAATTATTAACTAATCTAATAAAAAAATAATTAACATTTATTAGATTATTAATTATTAAAAAAAATTAAAATATCAAATAAAATATATTATTAATTACATTATTTATAGTAAATATTAGAAATTACTAATAAATGTTATTTTTTATTAATTGCATTGTCTATTGAATTAATTAAAAATAATTTAATAAGTATTAATTGTTTTTTTTATTTTGTTTATATGTATATATATATATATTTTTTAAAAAATATAAAAAAAGAGATTGGCGTGGGAATGCACGTATTTAAAAAGTGTCTTCCATAGAAGTTGTTTCAAAAAGGCACCTCATTGTTAAGAACCTTGTTCAAAACCTTTTCATTGGAGGAACCTTTTGATAATACACTCACCCTTCACCACCCCACTGGATGGGTGGAACTCCATATTGGGAATTTTTTTCCACAAAATGTTAGGTTGGGATTTTGTTTTTCATTTTTGGGTATATCAGAAAAATTTGTCAGGCGGTGGCAACATGGGGTCACATGGGAGGTTTTAAGTGGTCAATGTCTGTCTATGAGCCCCTACTACGGATCTATCGGTGTAGTGGATCCAACATGGGGCTGCAGCGCATGCCTTGGTTCGACGGTCAATGACAGCGGAAGTAGAGGATATCGTCAAGTGACGGTGCGGTTCGAGATTGGTTTAGGTGCGATATAGTAGGGTTCTGATTTGGAATTTGGGCCTCGGTAATTAGATATGTCTCTTTTGGTTTTGAGGCATTGTTTATAGGCTTTGTCCACTATGACTTAAGGTCATCTAATCTTCATTAGTATTTTCCTCCATGGGACATATAGTCTATTCAAACATGGATTATGGGTCGTCAATCAAGGGGTTTTATGGTGACACGATGAGACCAGGAAAATGACTTGATGTATTTGGAAGGTGGCATAATATGGTGAAATGAAATTGTTGCTAAGTGGATAGCCTCGATAGTGGGATGAGTATGGTAACACCCATCATTCAACCAGATTTACTGACAATAATGGGGGGTGGATGAGGGCCCTACCACATGAATTATTATAGGGTGTTATTAGCAAGATGATGTGGGGAATCATGTCAATGCGGCATCAAAGGGCCACATAATCATCGTTTGGTGTGTAGCTCGAAAGAGATATGGATATAATTGCTCATATCATCCTTTCCTCCCCTATACACTAGTGTGGGAAAGAGGGGTTCCCTGACATGATCTATCAGACCCGCATGGTGGGTAGAGACAAAAATTATTTGACTGGTAGTGAAGGTTCAATGACTATGGCTGGGGCGATATGATGTTTGATTGATTCTTTGGAATGATTCAAGATACCTCTTGGACCTCTGATTCATCTCCATCAGTGGACCTATGATCCACATTTATAAAACATGTATTTTTTCCACTATTTGTAAGGCCTACGAGCTACTGGGCCTTTGGACCATGTAAAGGGTTACCTCTCAACCTAGTGAAAAGAGGGATTTTTTCCATAATAAAAATTGGATTTGACCCGAGGTTGTTATATACATATATATAATATTTATAAAATTTAACAATTAGGAGAAAAATAAATGTAAACAAAAATATTAGTTATTAATAATATTAGTAATATAAAATAAACTTATTAACAAATAATTTTATTTATAATTATAATTTATCATATTAATTATTTTTTATGTTATTTATATTATTACTTTATTATTTATAATAAAAACTATTATTTTTATTAGTGATATTTTATTTAGATATATTTATAATTATATATTTTTATTTATGTGTTATCATCAACAATTATTAAATTGTATTATTAATAAAATTAACGATAATAATATAATAAAATATATATATATATATATATGACAACAAAAAAGAAATTTAAAAATACAAAAAAAATCATCCAAATGGGTCAAATGAATTGATTCCTTTGGCTGGGATGGTGAGGCACCAATTCATTTGATAAAAACCACCCCCCATATCCCCATTCCAAAATGATCATAACCAATTTTATTAAAAAAAATGGAAAATTTAACTAACACAAGAACATCAATAATTTAATTAAGAAAATATTAATAAAATCGACGATTTATAGGTATGAATATTTCGTAACATTCCTAAGAAAATTTATTTTTATTTTATGTATTTTCAAATTTTGATATATGAGAGTATGTCACCTATTTATGGTTATTACCATTGGCCTACCCTGATGACAAAGTGATTTTAACATCCCCATCCCATCCCAAATCATACCTATACCTCCACCTCCCTATCTCCTCTCTACCATTATACATTTCACTTACCTTTTCTACATGTGATTTTTGAGTTTTAAAAAAACTATAGCATGCCCATCGCATGGGAAAGCCCAGCGATCCCCCAAGCAAGGGATAGGTTGGGAATGAGTCCCACCACCATTTTATTTCCAACATCACACAAGAGACGATGCCTACCTAGTTCACCTCCTCCCACCTTACCTCCATAGTTCCATAGACATCTTTCACCCTATCTCCCTACCTCACCACCTCATTGCTCAAGGTCAAGTACAACTCTTCTCCAATTCCAATTCTTGGTCGGCCTCATCCTCTACCGCATCGAAACTCTATTTTCACATATGAAATCTATAAAAAATCCTTATATATCACCACACCACTTCACCATCACTGCCTAAATTTATTCTGTCACCACCCACCTCACTGACTCCTCCTCCTAGTTAGGATTCTCATAATTAGAAATCTGTGGTCTGATGATTAATTATACAAAGACTTATAGAAAAATAAAGGTTCATTTCTCGTATGGATGTCCCTCATTCCTCCATCCCTTACCACACATTTTCCCATAAAACCAACTCGTGTATTTTCATTTATAAATTTTTCTTCTTCCAATTTATCCTTACCATAATTTATTTTAATTACAATAGTTTTTTATAAGTTTTTTATCATAGTGAATTTTATATTTTGTCAAGTACAATTATGTTCAAATGATAAATAAATCTATTCCATTATATGGATTGTGCATCATTACCCATTCAATCATTGGGGATAACCATTTTATTTTATGAAGACAAGACTTTGAATAATCCTCTTTGGGGTTCAATCTCTAATCTACTCCAACATCCCCGACAACCATTATCATCCTTCCACCTCACATGGATTGTATTGTTTCTCAATTTCCTTCATCTTGATTAATTTTTTAAACTCTAGTAACATTTCAATTAATTTCAATTAAAACTCCCAATACATGATTTTTTTTCATTTTCAATTCTTTACTTTTACATCTATTTTTGAATTATAGATATAATGCCTAGAAATACCACTTCCCTGTTCTATTGTGCTTTATTTTCTATCTAGATATATCCAATACCACATGTGAATCTTGTTATATATATTATTTTGATGAAATCCTATTTTGAATAAAATATTCCAAAATTCTTTTTACATCTAGAGTTTTCCACCATACACTCAGGGAAGATTCATGTCAGCATTATCGCACTCTATCATATTTTATTGAAATCATCATTATGTTCAATCAATAATCAAATTTGGGTTCTTTATCTTTCACAAAGTACATGTAAACTATGGTAAATTCATAAACTATCCTGATAAAATTTGGTGAAATATTATCAAGAGCTTTTCCATATTTAGCACTTGATATCTTGAAGTCAACCCCCGATGTCAATAATTATTTTCTATCTAGTTGAAGTCATAGTTTATAATATGTTTAACAAGGTACCTTATTGAGATAAATATTTTTTCCATACAAGATATCTAGATGTTATAAATAGAGGTATGAATTTATTTTTCATACAGTTGATATAATAATTTTTTTATATATTTAACAAGGTTCCATGTTGATTTTAGTATCTTATCCAATGAAATTAATAAATATTATAAATATCATTGTATTTTGGTGATATTTTCTATTAATTAAGAATAAAAAGGTAGTATTAATGGTCATAAACTTATTTTTTAGGGATGGGTATAATTCACGCAGTTTCTAGTATAATTATTTAGAAAAATGTGCCAAAAAATATGAGATAGACACACTAATAAATTATACCAAGTAAATCAATACAAGAAATATAATTATAGAAATATACTAGTTGTGTCTCTAGGAGAGAATGATTTCTCCTCTCATGACCTTTCCAACCTGCTTCCAAACTTTTCTCATTTCCAACTCTTAAAATAGAATTTCTATTATCATCACAAATTCAACATGACTACAAAACTACCTATGTACCATCTGATCAATATTATTTATCCTATAAAATGTTTTAAGTGCCTTGAAACCCTACCAACTATATCCCCCATTAAAATCCACATTTTCCTTGATATTTAAATAATTAAATCGATCATGAAACAAAATTTACACTTCCCTATCTATCATATTCCATAGGTTTTCCATGATATTTAATTAAAAATTGAATACACGATCCATAGCCTTTTTATTTAAGAATATATTCAAGAATAACTTGATCTATTATACTATAAGTAACTCCTATGGAAAGGGTTGAGTGGAAAGTTACCTAATGGCCAAAATATATCAGGAGATAAGAAAAAAAGAATATATATGAATAGTGGATGGAAGATAAAAGTGAAAAAAAACTATTCCATCCTTATCCACAATGATAAAATGACCATAATGGCTTGAACCATGATTTAAACCAAATAAAGAAGAAGAAAACATAAATGTGAGATATTTAATATTAATAGGAACCTAATTTTCCAAATTAAACCGAACTAAAAAAATTATTCTTTGATGTACATGCATTGACTATTAGACAATGAATGAATGTATTTAGTGTTATTGAAGTACCTCATCCTGATTCACTAAAGGATAAATTAGGACCATGAGAGTTACCTTCCCATTATAATAAGGTAAAAAATTGTCCTGATTTCGACTATAAACAATAAAAAAATGTGTTTAAACCGTAGACAAATGAAAATATGTGGTATATGATAATTCATTCAAAGTCAACCAACGAATACAATATTGAGGGTTATATGATGGAAAAAATAAAAATATGTTTCATGTATTTGATATAAAACTTTAGTTTGACCATATTTCTAGGATTGTAGGAGGGAATAATCTTAATGCTAGTGTTGTGCATCTAAAATAACTCATGCTAAAATATACCAATGATAAAATGATCATGATCCTTGAAAATGGAAGTGGGAATTTTTTAAAGGTGGAAAACATTATTTATTAAGATTGGTACCACATCCTTGGATGTATAAGGATTCCTTAAAGGTATTATTTGTGAATACTTGGAGAGATGATCCACAATAACCAATAAAACATTATAACCCTGAAATATATGTAGTTTTGAAATGAAATCCATAGAAATTTCATCTCATTTTAAATCTATAATCGAGAGGGGATATAAAAAACTATCCAAACAAATGCCTAGTATTTGAGGCATTAAAAATGTCACAATTTTAAACATAGTTCATCATTGCACACATCATATCCTTCCATAAAACAATGGCTTCAAACTGTTTGATTTTTTTCAAAAACCACTTATTCCCCCTTGTTGGTGTTCCTTAGTAATAATGAGGTAGGTTCAGAATGAGGATGGAGTATTTTGACAATGAATTTATAAATGAATTTTAGAACTTGTTGTAAGGGGTTTCATGTCTAAATAAAAGTGAACCTAAAATTGGAAATGATTCATGTGAACATACTAGTTTCAGAAACTACCATCTAAATCTCCTTATCACCCCCACCTTGGAATCAGAATAATAATCTATATTACTTATTTAGGGATTGTAAATTAATTCATAATCATAGACTACAAGAATCACATGGAAGCATTATTGTTCCATAGATGTGATCTTCTGACATAAATAATTATTAAGACTCATGTGATCAATATGAATAACAAAATGTCTCCTAAAAAAATATTTTCCCCAATGGTGAATAGAATGAATTAAATCCATAAGTTTATTTTCATAAATAGATCTATCCAGTTTCGAATTTGCTAAGTCTTTGATTAATTTTATTGTCATATGACCTACTCTCAAGAAAATAACCCATATTCCCCCACCTCATGCACTACATTTTAATAGAAAGTGTATAGAATAATAAATAATTTTTAGGATGGGTTTCATGATCATGTACTATTTTAAAACATTAAACTCTTGTTGAGAAACAGGTCCCTACTGAAATTTATCCTTTTTTGTCTAATTGGTAAGTGTTCATGTTGCCTTACCATATTTATTTATAATAATGTGATAATAACTAGTAAATCCTAAAAATATAATTCCCTATTTAACATTCTTACGAATAGAAAACCCTTTGAAAATTGAGACCTCTTATGTACCAATAAATACCCCTTCAAATGAATTCTGATTCCATAAATATTTCACAACAATGTGACCAAATAAGTATTTTTTCTATAAATATATAAACTATTATTTTTTGAAATAATCACAACATGTTATGAATTATAAAAATGGTTTCTCTATCTCCTACTCTAGATCAAAATGTCATCCAAGAAGGCTTAGATAATTTTTCGATGTAGGGGATTTAATATGGTGTTAATGGAATCTTGAAATGTATGTGAGGAATTCATATGTACAAAGGGATTACTAAGGATTAAAAATGATGATGATTAGTGAATTTTTTTTTCAATATCTTCTTCTCCTTCCCAAACATTGTGGAAAGATGATTTGAGATACAATTTAGTGAAATAATGAGAACTGAACAACTCATAAATTATTGAAATGTGAAATCAATCCATAATCATTGTTTTGTTTAAGCCATGAAAATATAGACACATCCACCACCTACTATATTTCATTTTTACAAAAATTACTAAGCATGAATATAGATTTTTTCTATAATGAATCGCAACCGGCTATAACAAATCATCTATTTATTGCTAGAATTAATTGATTAATATGTGGGAAACATGATAAGGTATCACATTTTTTGAATTATAATATTACTTCAAACAAATTTTGTAACCTATATTACACTGAGGAGGAAGACCCCAAGGATCTTCCAATGTCAAATAGAACTCCTCTAACAATATTTTCATCTCCACGCCATTTTTATGAAGAACTATTCTAGTGTCAAAATCTATGACCTAAGTACCCAAGTGGAGTCCCTGAATGAAAAACATAATTCCAACCTAAAATGAGTTTTGATCCACTGTTATATCTTGTTTGGGAAATATCCCTTACAATGAAACTTTCCAACATTTATATTAAAAATTATGATCAATTTATTACCATGGTATTTTACATAAACAAGAGTTTCAAGTATCACCATGCCCAAAATTACATATGTTCATGTGGTATCAAATATGTATGTATCAATTTCAAATAGTAGATAACCTATTTGAACTTGTAAAGCCTTACATATCCCACTATACACAACATGATATCCACATCCTAGTGGATACCTGAAAGGCTTAGTGAGTATAAAAGGAAATTGGTTGAATTTTACTAAATCTATTGATACAAAATTTGGACAGACTCAATGTTCTGTAAAAAAATCATAACCCCAATAATAATACCTTATATCATCATTTATCTGGAACCATAGTCAACCTATCCCTCTAAAGCTCCAAGAAAATATACTAACAAGACATCTCCAGATGTATATCTTCCTTGGTAGGCACTATATGGTTTCCTTCTAGATTTGTGTCCATGACCTCATTTAGAGGTTCCACCAATCCATAAATTATCATCCACATTCCTTTCTCTAAAAATTATGTGATGGAAAAAAATTGGTGCCATAAGAAAAACAATGACCCTTTTCCCAATATTATTCATATTTTTTATGTGAAGATTCCAAAATCTCTTTTACTTTGGAATAATTAATTTTTTTCTCAACACTAGAACCAGTTTGAAATGAAATCAGTCTAACCAAACCCTTATTTATATGTTTATTGAAATTGTAACTCTACCTTTGCCTTCCTAAAACTTGTACGTGGATCACCTCCTTCACAATAAGAACACAATCAAAATCCTATGAAAATGAAATGATCATATAATTTATTTGAGTCTCTTATCTGTCAAGGATACAATTTATTTCTAATGGAAATCCTCCTAAAAACTAATATAAAAAATTTCCTATAAACTATTTCTAAAAAAAGAAATGTTTTAAAATTAATTTATATAATCTCCCACCAAACTTGTGTACATAATTACATTAAACTATTTCAAAGGATCACCTACATACATAGTTCCAAACTGTCCATGTAGTTTATCCTTCAATTAGTTCCACAAATAGATTTTGTGGTTACAACAATAAAGACTATATCAACTGATGTAATATTTCCCCATGCATAGTATAGCTATTAACACATGAATATTTTTATGATTTTTATAGATCATGATGTATATATTTTCTCACAAAACCCACACAACTAGATCATTTCCTATAAATGATGGATCCTCTATAGGATTGACCAGGGAGCTCAAATCCAACTTCATACCTTCTTCTTACATGTTCATTTGATAATCCATGTGATAATTCAGATTTAGTCCCTCACATATTATTATTCGAATGAGTGTTATAGAGATCGGTTCAACTACTGTACTATTAGAACATTATAGATTCATATTGACCTATACAATGATATATTCTTCATACTCAAAACATTATATAGATAATATTTTGGTACAAATTTTCTTTTATCTTCCAGTCTGACTCAGTTAGAAGAAAAAAAAGCTTATGCACCGGCTACATCTGATTAATAGATAAAGATTGTATCTCCTCCATTTCATTATCATGATAAAATTACTAGTTTTATGGATGAATTAATTTTATAATATTCATCGCAATAAGATTCTATGACTACAGTAGTTGGTCTAATAATGACTTGTGAGATGCTAATCTTGATGCCATTTTAGGTGGCATACACAGACTTAAATCTTTTTTCCTTCAACACTTTATCTCTTAATTAGTGTAGTAAAATAGAAAAATTCTTATAGTTTTTGGTATATTTATTTAGAAAAAATTTCAAAAAATATGAGATAGACTTACAGATAATTTGAACCAAAGAAATCAATATAAGAAAATAAATCAGTGAACTATCAAAGATATAACTCTAGAATCCAAGGATTACACCTCCAGCAAACTCACTGAGCTTCTTCCAAACTATTCATGCATCCAACCCTTAAAATATAACATCCCTAATATCCATAAATACATCATAGTTAATTAACTACAACTTTTACAGTAGAAAATGTTTATTCTTCTTGAAATAAATTTTATGTACCATTGACACACTATTAAGGATTTATCTATTACATGCCAAGTCAAATAATTACCTTTCACCTTTTAAAATATATGTGTATGAAAAACTACATGATCATTGTTTTTGGATCATTGTATATCCTGATTTCATAAATCATAATCAAGGTCCCTTCCCTTACAAAATTAAATCAATGACTATGATTTTTAGTAGTACAATAGATAAAAAAATCAGTCATTTAAACATGTGTTAAATCCTAATCTTTATCCTTCTCATTTTATTCATTTCCGAATTATTAAAAATAACAACCAAATGTATAAAAACTAATAATATAAAGGAATCATTAAGAGCCTAATTCAAACTATAATATTAAATTTATTTCACCAATAACTTTTTTATAAGATAATATTTTATAAATCATCATAAATAGAAAACATGTAAATGCATATTATGGATAATATATAAATGTTTAAAATAAATAACATGAAAAAATAACTAAATTTATATGTATTAATGATGTTTTATCCTTTTAATACATCATCATTATATTGAAGAAATTCAGTTGAATGATTTGAAGGTTGTAGTGATAGTAGTTAAATGAATGAGTATTAATGAAAATGCCACCCATGTTTTAAATTGTCTAAAAAAGAAGTTTCTTTAGATTTAAAAATATTAAATAACATGAATCAAAGTGAAGAAACCAATAAAATGATATTATATTATCATTAAATAAAATAATGGTTAATGTAATTTAATTTATGTTGTGTAGGAATAGAATAAAACTTAATTTGACATTTATATTGCTTAGAATGACTAAATTGTGTTTTGTTGATTTACAAGTGAAAAAATGTGTTACAAAAGAGTAAATACCTAGAAACAAACCACCGATTGTATTGAAATAATAGGTCAATAATCATATATTAATATTTTATGTGTATGAATAAACAATATTTCAATCTGAAAGTGTGGTTGGATTGACCGAAACACAATTTTACTATACTTAAATATCTTTAAAATGGTATTTAATGGGTAAATAACATGAAATGACCTTTGATTGTCCTAAAATAAAAGGATTGGGAAAATAGTTTAATTTTTGTCATTTTGAAATAGATCATAGATAAATCTAACATGCAATTTTCTCAGTATCACTATAAGTGTGTTTATTTATTTAAAGGGAAAAAATATGTGTCAAATGCTAAAATAAGGAAATAACTTTAAATTTTTGTGAAATCATAGGATAATTATCAATAATAAATTTTTGACATGTATCAATATAAAACATTTAAATCTAATGTATGGTGTGTTCATAATATTTATAACTTGAAAACGTGCTTCTTCTGGTTATAACTTTTCAAAAAACCTCATATTGTTGTTAAATCAAATCAAAAAATTTGTTCTTTAATTTTGGAACAACAGGAATAGGTCGTACATAAATCTAAGCTATAGTTTTTTGGAAATGGTCAAATGTGATATTTTATATATTTAGAAGTCAGAAAACATTTTTTAGTGTCTCAAAACCTATAAAAAGAACTAATATTGTAGTTAAACAATATGAAAAAAACTTTATTTAATTTCTAACATGTTTTAATAGACCCCAAATCATTCCAAAAAAGTGGTTTTCCTGAAATAGTTAAAAACATAGTTTTATTAATTTAAAATTTTCACAATATGTGTGTTAAAAGTGATAAAACATAGAAAATGTCATTTTATTATGGTGAAATCATAGGACATTGATGAATGATTAATTTTTTACATGTATAAATAGGGGATTTTTCATTACACCCTATAGTGTGATCAGAATGACTGAAAAAAATAGTTTTAATATAAATAAATGTCTTTAAAAACATGCATCAAAGAGTTAATATCTATCAAACAAACTCAACTTATAAGCTCACCAAAAGTTAGATTGATGTTCCATCTATTACTACATGTCAAAAAATATTCAACAACCACTCTCTGAAAATATATGGATAATTCAAAATAGTTTGACAGTTTTTAAAACATTATCATATGCTTATATTTTTATGTACTTCATATGAATTCTTATTTTACTTATTTTTTCATCTTATGACTAATAATAATACGATCTCATATATTACTTATGTTATTAATTTTGGACTCAACATCTACATTTTCTTCTATATCCATAATTATTTCTTCCCAATTACTAAATTTCCCTTCTTTTAGGACTCTTATTTCTAGCTTCTACTTCTAATTCATATTCAAATACAACTTCATGATTCTTACCTACTTCATATTCAATTTAAACTTTTGTATTCTTATTTTTTTTCTTTTAAATGTTTTATTTTTTTATTTTAATTTTTTATTTATTTTTCCTTTATTTTTTATTTTATTTCTTATTATTATAATGTATTTTATTCCACTTATCTATTTTTTATAATATTTATTCTATTACTTAAGAATATACTTCCATTTCTATATTATGATATAATTCTTATTTATTTTTTATATGGATTTTACTTCTTTTGATTGCTGTTGTGTTTATATTTAAGTTTATATTATTATTTAATTGTATTCTTATAATCATTCCTTCTCCTATTACTTATATTTATATTTCTTATGAATACTTATACTGGATTATACCACTGGTCATTGGTTATGCTTTCACTTATTGTTAAACTTTTGTTTTGATGATTTTTCATATGATTCAACCTTCTTCTACCTTTTAATTTTTCTTTTTCATTAATTTTATGTTCTTATTTTTTTAACATCATTCTTCTTCTCTTGTTTCTCGATTGTGTCTTTTGAGACTTTTCTTTTACTTCTACTTTTCATTTATGTTTACAAAAATTAATTTTATTTTATTATTATTATTTTTAAATTATATCATTTTTATTCTTTATTCATTTTTTCTTATAGTATTTGTATTTCCATTTACATTCGAGTCTTCAAGATTTTTCATTAACTCATACTTATGATTCTGCTTCTATAATATGTATTCTTTATTCTAGATTATCTTCTAACTTTGGTTCTTCCGTTTTCCTCCATAATTATTCTACATAATTCCATTATGATTATTATGTTAATTTAAATCTATTTTCTTCAATTATACATATAATATTTATTTTTATTATAATATCCAAATAATATATTTTATTCTTCTTAATCCAATTCACTTTTTGAACTTATCCATCTGACTTTTGGATTCATCATTATTTTTTACCATATATTTCCAATTTTTTCACTATATTCACAATTATTTTTGACTTATTTCTTCTGTTTCTAGATTTGGATTATGTTTTATTATTTTATATTTTCTTCCAATTCCACTTTAAATTTTACATAAAATCATATCATACATTTCTTTTTGTTTCTATTTGAAATTATCCTTATATTTTTGATCATGTATTATGACTTATGACTTTTTTTATTATTTTAATGTTTCTTTTATATTTTTTCAATTTTATTTTTTTCTAATTTAAATATCTATAGTAAATTCTAAAACCTCATTCTTGTTAATATATTTTTTATTCTACTTCATATGATGTTTCTAATTTTACCCCCACTTTCACATTCGATCATAACTTTTAGATTTTACATTTTAGCTTCATCTCTTTTGGTGATTTATATTTTTTATTTATGATATCTATGTTTTGTGATTCAATTTTTATTCAAAATTTTATAGTTTGATTGTTTTTTATTCTACATATAAAATATAATATACTTATTTTTTTCATTTTATTAATTCTTTTACATCATATTTTTCTAACTCTTCTGTGTCTACTTTGGCACCCCCTTCCTCTTATACTAATTGTTTCAAACATTTATTATGGATTCTACTCTTTCTCCCACTCTAGCTTTGTAAACTACATTTTTATCTAGTTCATCTTATTATTATTAATATGGATATTTCTTTTCAATTATTTTCAAATTAGCCTTTGTTTCTTCTTCTTTTTACCATCTAACTCTTATAATTTTCCATATCTACATAATTTTCATCTAACTCTATATCTATATTCATTTCTACTTCCATGAATCATGTTTTCTTTTTATTTTTCATTTTTTAAAATGTTGACTTATATATTTACTTCTTGTTAGCACTAATGTGATTATATATAAATGATTACCTCTAGAGAAGAGTGGTTTTTGGTGATTTTGGTTTATTACAAATCAGGATTATTGAAATTAATAAATGTAATTTATTTTAATAATTATCCATAAAATGATAAATGGATTTTAAAACAAAAATTAAAATAAAATTTAAATAAGATTTCATATTTTAAAATCCTCAGTGTAGTATTTCCTAGAGATATGATTTTTTATGTTATGAAATACAAAAAATTATAGTTTTGATCCTTTAGGGAAACCATTAATAGTTAGGTTTTTCCTATATAACTATAGCAATAAAGTGTGAATAATATGATATGTGAATACTAAAAATATTAATTTATATTATTTTCATGAATTCTAATATTTTATTTGATATCATAATAAAAATTTTAATTGTGAATTTAATTAAATTTTATTTTAATTTATCTTAATTAAATTTAATTTAATTTATCTTAAATAGAATTAAAATTAATAAATTTGAAGGGGTGGATTGTTTATGTATTACAATAACACCTATAAATTATGATTAAAATATTTATTCTTAGTTATATTTATGATGGTGGGTCAACCATCAACACCATTGGATTGTAGTATCTAGTCATTTTCCTAAATGATATCATTTGGATCCTTTTTTTCACGAATCAAAATACTATTTATATTTTATTCAAGTTATCTTAAAGTGTTTTTTATGTTAATTCGCCAATAGAAAATAGTTTAGTTGGTGGGGGTGAATTATTCCTAGTATACTTGGGTTTGAGTATTTTTGAAATGTAATTCTTCCTATTATTGAGAGGGCTGGTGGTCTTATTGATCCTAATAGGACCCATGTAGATAGAGTTTTTCGAAGTGATATGTATTAGCTGGTGTACCATGAGAGGTATCACATGTACCAGGTCAAATACCTCTTGGGGAGATAAGTTAATTTTTTGATCCTCTCCATGCAATGTAAAATTAATTTGTATAGAATCTAATCATATAAATTGTACTTTTCTATTATCATATATCCTAGTTTATTTTAAAGTGTTATTAAAATATATACATCATAGTTTGTAGAATTTATAGGATTAGTACTTTCTGAACATTTCAATTCATATGAAAAGATTAATTTCTTAGTCCAACATGAAGCATTATTCTATAAAACTCCCCACTACTGAAGCTGATTGTAGTAGTTGGAAGTTATTTTACCCAATTATTATGAATGAAATAGAAACAAACTAATTTAAAGATGAACTTCAATCAATATATAATTCATTGTGATAACCCAAATGAAATTTCATTAAATTTAAATGTTCATATTTCCCTTTTCTAATGTTATTACTCATACATAGAATTTCTCTAGGGAAATGTATCCAAAAACTGAGAAAATTAGTTTGGATTGGCATGAAAAGATAGATAAATGATATTTGAGTCATCTATGAAATGTAAGAACCAACCAAAAATAAATTAGACCCATGGAATTTGTTTTTATGATTGAATGTTCTTCATTTCCTTCGTATTCTAGTTATATAGGGAAAACCAATCAATGAGTTCATATTTCCATGAAATTTTATGACATGTGTTGATGGATAACCTGTCAATATGATATGTTATGTGTTCATAGTGACTACAGATAAGATTTTATTATATTTAAATGTCTTTGAAAACACCCATATGAGGTTCATAACCTAAAAACTATGATTATAATTAAATCAAAATAAATTTCCATCCTTTAATTTTGGACATATAGGAACATATCACTGGTGAATACGACTTTTGGCTTATTTGAAATGATTATTTTTAAATTTTTATTGATTTAAATATAAAAAAACGGTCTATCAGAGGGTTATAACCAAGAAGAACTCATCAAATTTTAGTTAGATTTTAGGAAAATGTTGCGCATTTAATTTGTGACTTGTTTCATGGAGCCCACAAAAATCTGAATTATGATTTTCCTAAAATTAATAAAACCATATTTTAATATATTTAAATGTTATAAAATGTGTATTAAAGGGATAAAATGTAGAAAATGACCTCAAATTTTCATAAAATCAAATAACATCAATTGTTGATTAATTTTTTACATGAATGACTTGAACTCACATAATTCAACATTTAGTTTCTTCAAGATGATCGAGAAACAATTTTATAAGAAACAATTTTAAAAAAAAATATTCTTCATAGAGTCAATAAATAATGAATAGCCTCATATTGTGATCTCAACACATGAATAATTGATGTGAAGTTTATTTATGTATGGAAATTATTATTTAGAAATTATTTCCCAATGATATGATAAAAATTCAAGATCATCTTTTAGGTTACAACACCTTGTATTATTCCTATATTTTAAGGTACTACTTATACCTTCTACTAAAATTCCTAGTTTTATGTCTTTTGATTCTTATTTTAGATTCAAATTTTCTATTTGCTTCTATATCTATGATTAATTATTCTATAACATCAACTTTCACTTATTTTATAATTCTAGTTTATATATTCTACTTCTAATTTAGATGAAACTATTATTTCTTGCTTATTTCCTACTTTATATTCTAACACTACTTTTGTCTTTATTTCATTTTTCTCCTCTCAATTTTGATTTATTTTTATTTTTATTTATTTAAAATTTATATTCTCTTTTATATATAATTATTTTTTTATTCCACTTATATAGATTCAAGTATTTCTTCTCCTTTACATCTACTTCTATTTCTAGATTCTTACTTTGAGCTTTTAGATCGTTCATTTTCATAATGTGTCTCTTGATTCGTATATGTTTGAACTTGAGTTTATATTATTACTTATGTTTTTATCTTCTAAATTTTATTTTTCCTATTAATTATATTTCTATTTTTTTTTTTGAATTCTTCTCTTAGTTAGCATCTTTTCTTGTTGTTTCATCATGCACTTCCAGTTATGATTATGTGTAATGTGTTTTCATTTGGTGCTTCCTACTTCCACCTCCATATTATTCATATTATATTATATATTTTGACTTATCGCATATTTTTCTTCCCAATTTTTATATTTTAACTTATATAATTTTATTTTACTTCATGTTTTGTTAATATTTTTCTCCAAATTCATTTTATAATTTTATTTTTGTTTTTATATAGGATTATTTTCCCATTGTTATTTTTATTCTATTTTTTATTTTACATTCAAGTAATCTAGAGTTTTTATTTAATCATATTTATAATTATACTATAGTTTTCTATATTCTATCATCTAGATTAACATATAACTCTTATTCTTAAATTTTCCTTTAGAAATATTATATGTAATGTATTCAACATTCCCATGCTCTTTTATTTTTTTATACTTTTGCGTATGTCTTTTATTATTTTTATATCCAAATAATATAAATTTTTAGAAACTTGAAATATAATACTGATATTCTCCTTATGAATTTTTGATTTTTGATTTTGATTATACTTCTATTTTCACTTTTTTATTTATTATAAAAATTGGTTTTCACTTAATCATTATATCTTTCTCTCGATTCGGGTTTTTTTATTTTAACAACGTTTTTATTACTCCTTAAACTTTTTCATAAAATCTTTATATAGTTTTTATTTTTTTTCTACATCAAATCCATATTATAATTTTGATCAGGTATTATAAATTATAAATTAATTAGAACATATTATATTTCATTCCTATTTTACCTTCTGGTTTTGTTTTTAAATTTCTTTTTATTTTTTCTTCCATTTTCAATCACTCCACTACATTCCATGATTATTTCATATTATGAAATATTATATTTATATTCAACATATACTAATAAATTTTCCACCACTTTCACATTATATTATCACTTTTGGATCTCAAATTTTAGATTTAAATTTGGTTGGTTCGTTGTCTTTTTATTTATAATATCAAAGTTTTGAGTTTTAGTTTTTTTATTTTTTTCTATCCATTTTTATATGTTTGTAGAATTTTTTCCTTATGTTTTTGCTTAATCTTTTCCTAATATTTCAATGCCTATATGAACTTCCCATTCCACTAATACGTCTTCTTTCAAATATTTATTACTTATTCCACCCTTGATCTTATTATATATTTGTAAAATGTATTTAAATCTATTTTATATTATGATTCTTCAAATGTACATGATTTTTCCATAATTTTTTCCAAATAAAATATATTTATTTTAATTTATTAATTTTAACTATTAAAATTTTCCTCATCTATTCCATTTACTTCTAGCTCTATCTCTATGTCCATTTATATTTCATGCCTGGTGGTTTTTCTTCTTCTTAGTTTTTTTAAAAAATTATCCTTCATTTTCTTAATTTTTGAACTAAGGTGCTAATATATAAATTATCACCATGAGAGAGTAGTGGATTTAAATGATTGATGTTTTTTAATCAAATAAAAGACATTTTAAATAAAAAAATAATTTATTATATTAATTTAAATTACAATGAACAATGTATTTCGAATGAAAATTAAAAATTTATTATAAATAATATATCATATTTTATAATTAGAAAGGTAGTATTCCTTGTAGAAATGTTATTATTTTAAAATGTAATTTAAAAATATTTAGTTTCTATATATTAGGAGTTTTTTGCTTTCGGAGGTGGTTCCCATAGTCTAGTAGTGAGAATTGATGAATTATCTGAGATATGATTACCAAACCTCTTAAATTCAAATTTTTTCACAAAGTTTAATATATGATTTGAAATAATAACATAAATTTTTTTCATATTTTAAATTCATTTTTAATTAAATTTATTTTAATTATAATTATAATTATCAATGTTGAAGGATGGTGGATTGTCTAAGATTTACACTCCACCCTTTTGGCTATGATGATATTATTGATACATAGTTATGCTTATGAGTTCGAGAAAAATAGAACCTCTATTATAGGGTGTTTGCCATTAATTTTTGAAAATGATATCTTCAAGATCCTTTTTATGATGAATTATAATATAATTTACATTTTAGTTATATTATCCGAAAGTGTGTAATTAAATTAACATTCAAATATCCTTTAGGATAGTTTGAGGGGGTTACAGATGAATTCCCAATGAACTCAATTTCAATTGTCAGGGGTATTGTAATTATTATTATTATGAGGAGGGCTGGTGGGACTATTAATCTTGACAATAATCATGCACATGAAACAGTTTTTAGTAATATGTACTAGATGACCCACTAGGGGGAGTTATCATAACTACCAGTTCAGATGCATCTTGGGGGGATGGGTGATATTTTTGGATCCTCATGTTGAATTGTAAAATTATATATATAATTAATCACATCTTCTCTATTTTACTTTTTTAATGTTTCGATTCTTATTTTATTATTAAGAGTTATTAAAATATATATTTCATAAGTTTCAGAATTAATAGGAAAAGTACGTCATTAAATTTTTACTTCCTTAGTGATGCTTTAGTTTCTTGTCCAGCTAGAAGCATCATAAGGAAAATAATTCCACTATTAAAGCTATTTGTAGTAGTAAAATGTTATCATGCCCAATATTTGTTGACAAAACACATAATAACTAATCATTGACTGAGTTTCACTTAAATTATGATTCATTATTCAACTATAAATGTGCAATTTCTGAATTTTTAAAGTTATTAATCTTATATTGAAAAACTCTTAGAAAATGGGATAAATACTAAATAGAATAGATCATATTGGTTTGAAAACATAAGAAATGATATTTGATTCAATTTAATTTATACATCAAACTCACATTAATATAACCCCTAAATTTTCCTATTCTAATAAAAAAAATTGATAGGCCGTAGAATTATTATTAAAGGTGGAGAAAATAGAGTAAAAAGGTTTATATGTCCATGAAAATTAATCAAATTTACTAATAGACCATATGTAAATCCAATTTGTGGTGTGGTAATAATGATCGATCATATAATTTTATTAAAAATAAAATTCATAAAAAAATAATGTATATGGGTCATTTCATAGAAAAAACTATATAATGATGTTTAATCAAATGAAAATGATTTTCATTTTATTTATGATAGGTTGGAATAGACCTCACATCAATCATATGTGTAGTTTTTTTAAAATATATAGAAGTGAGTTTTTAGTTATTTAATATAAAAACATACATAAAAGTATGAATACCTTGAAAAAACTCATATTGTAGTTAAAACATTGTATAAAAGTTGTTTTTTGACATGTTATAAAAGACCCCTGGTTAATCCGAAAAGAAGTTTTACCAAAATAAATAAAAGAAACTTTTTATTGATTTAAAAGTCAAATAAAATGCATCAAAGGGTTAACACATAAAGAATTATGTCAAATTTTCTTCAAATCATAGAAAATCAATTATTTATTAATTTTTGACATGTTTAAATTTAAATCTTGTAAATTCAATATGCAGTGTGTCCAAAGGACAAGAAAATATGGAAAATTATTTTAAAAATATGTTTCAAAATGGAATGAAATAATAAACGACTTCAGATTATGAGCTCAATATATGTCATATTGATGGGTTGTATATTATTACATGTCAAAAATTATTCAATAATGACTGTTAAAAAATTTCATGATAATCAGATAATTTTTTCCTTATCACGACTCTTTATATATTTTTTTATTTCTAGGTACTTCTTAGGACTTATATTTTTACATAATTTATTTTTTCATATATATTATGCTAATATTCTTATGGTAATGTATTATGTTTTATCTTTTTCTTCAACTTATATATTTTATTCTGTATCTACCATTACTTCTTCCTCATCATCAACTTTCCCCTATTTTATGACTCTACTGTCTGGTTAATACTTCTACTTTAGTTTCAACATCCACTTTTGGGTTATTTCTTACTTATGATTGAAATCCTACTTTTTTATTCATATATTTTATTCATATATATTTTATATTTATTTTTTAATTTATATTTATTTCTTTTGAAATTATTTATTATTTTTCTTCTAATTCATCTTGTTTATTTTATTCCACTTATTTTTTTTACTTATTTCTTCCATTAATCATGAATATACTTATACTTATATATTATAGCTTTTAGCTTCTATATTTTCAATTTTGATCTTGCATCTTTTTATTTTTTTTATTTTTATACTTGAGTTTACGGGGAGAGATGGTGGGCCAAATGATCTAGATATTACACACATATAGGATTTATAATATGAGAGTATGGATTTTGGGAGTTTATTTAGAAAATTTTTGGATGACAGAAATTTTATAGATATGTAAATTTTGGGGGAGATGTTCTGGATTTTTATAATTGAGGGAGAAGGCACACATGGTATTTTTGAAAATATTTCAGTGTTCCCCACAATATAATTGTCCCCCAAGGGTGAAAAATGGATTATTAAAGATCTTAAAAGTTTTCATGGTCTAAATATGTCCATGAAATAGTTTTTAGAAAATTTTAGGGTTATTTGGACAACTTATATTCTATTTTTAATCATTCGGTAAATTCATTTTTAACATAGTCATTGTAATCAATTTTAATTTCGTTCACTATTTTTTTGGTAAAAAACTAACTTTACATTACTATAAATTATAAATTATTATGATTGAATATATTTAATAAATTTTAAAAAAATAAAATCACATAAGTTGTAAAATTTTATTTGAAAATAATCCCGTAAACAGCGCAAGAAAATAGTTTTTTAAAAGTAAAAAAGTTCAATAGTTTGAAATGTTTTTATGTGCAAATTCAATGTGAAATTGATTAAAATGACCCAAATTTGATTTATTGACATATAATTTAACTAATTATACATTAAAAAAATTAAAATATAATTTAACTATATAAATTAATTATTAGAATAATCATTTTTCAAATAAAATTCAATTTTTTACATTATTAATACAAAAATGAAACTTCTCAGAAAAATAAAAAAAAAATCACCCAAAGTAAATTATTAAATTTCTATTTAAAATATTAATTTTATCTTTTTAAATAAAATTCATAATAGTGTAAAAATTTATTTATAAATCAAGTCTTCAATTAAAAGGAAACAAACCCACATTTTAGGAAAAATGGATTTTCATTCTAAAAATTAGATTTTATCTTATTTAATTCCTATCAAAATTATTGGATGAATATAAAAAATAGTTGAATATATAATATATTAATTACATTAATATTAATTTTTTAAGATAAAATTCTTTTATTGGGACAAAAACTATTTTTTCATAAAAATGCATCCTTTGTATTCTATTTATTTTTATTATCATTTCTAATTAATTGTAACCAAATGAATTAATTTTATAAACACGTGTAAACTATATTTTTATAATTTAGTTAATATCATTCATTCCGTCCATTCTAATATATAGGTGTGAACTATCTTATAAAATATTAATGTTAATTTTATATTGTTGTTCGTTAAGACTCAGCCTTGCGTGTAACACAAGTTATGGATGAAACTCGATGTTATGTGTAATGAAAGTTAAACATAGTGTTACATAAAATAAAAGATAAACTATTAATTTCATGTAACTAAAGATATTAATGAATTTAAATTAATTTGAAAAAATATATATTTTATCAAATATCATGATGTTACATCCTACCCAGTCAAAATGTATTTCTCCCACAAAATTCATCATGGTTATCAATGATTTGACCTTCTAAGAATTAATTTACTGAATCCCACATTGTACAAAGGGTTAATAAAAAATACTATTAAAAAGAGAACGTGTAGATCTTAAAGTTCATCTGAATTTATGCATTATAATGAATTGGATTTTCTCTAGTTTTATTTTTATAAATTAATTGAAAAAAATATGAGTCCAGGAACTGATACAGTGTGTGATTCCAAGGTCTGGTGTGCCCGAAAAAATTAATTGAAAAATTTTAATTGTTTTAAAAGAATGTGTGAGTGGTTTCTTGAAAAATTATGATAACTCCTAAACAGGTACCCAGATCCGAAATCTGTGGGTAAAGTTGAATTCAGAACAGCGACTTTACCTTAGTCGAGGCCTAACATTGACCACAATGGTTCGACTATGAAATATAGTATTAAAACATAAAAATAAATAAAATAAATAAAGATTATTTTATTTAATGTTATGTGACGACGTAGCAGCCATTTCCTTTTTTTATAATTTTATATAGAGAAATTCAGGGTCATCATCATAGCCCTAGAATTCCTCTAAGGAAGGAGATGGAAACCTCTCTAACAAACAATGAAAAACGTTGGTGGATCAAGGATTGATTATAATAACATGGATCTTCTTTCATCATCAACGACTGATCCAACCATGAGGTGGGATGTTGATCTCTTTGTTATTTCCTCTTACCCTCTTAGATTTAGTGACAAACATGGACCAACCAACCAATAGGTTGATCAGCGGTTCGATCATTCTTGAAGGATGGGTAATTTTTATGGGGTTTAAAAATGAGAGATATATCTTTTTTATTATTTATTGTTGTTCTTCATTAAACCTTCTAACATGAACAGATAAAGGATGACATAAACAAGGTCAAGATATATTCTTTAGGAATTCGTGTGATTTATCTCTCCCCCATCAATCTATCTCATTCTTTATGAATTATTATACATTGAAAACTCTATGTGAAAAATCAACCATTACAACCTTGATACATGGCGCAATGACTTGATATCTATGTATTTAACACAATGATGGAATAGTGTACATACTATGGATGTGTGGTACAGTTCAAGAGAGGCAGTGTCTTATGAAGGCTTAAGGTCACAGCATAAGGTAAGCCACCAGCGGGGCGGCCAGTGGCGAGGGTAGGATGCGGATAGTGGGACCGGTATAGGGCAATCGTGAAGGGGTGATGGGCCACTGGAAAGGTGGATGGCGGTGAAAGCAGGCCGCAGTCCAGGTGGGACCACGTGGGAGCCCGCGGTAGTGGAGACCGCTGGTGGTGACCTGGATCCATGTCGTGTTGATGACCTGGGATTCGGCTCGAAGCTGCATCGCAGGAACCTGTTAAGACAAGGCCACAGAGCATGCTGAGGTGGAGGGGCATCCACATGAAATGCAACGTGACACTGCGTTGACCGAGTGACACATGGGGAGACACGCAATCAGGGTGGACTACATAGACCAGGGGCGTGACCAGAGAGGTCCACTTCTAGCGGAGAAAACCGGGCCACATGCAGTGGGCCTGACTATAGTGGTTGGGCCGCTTAGAAGGCATAGTGGGTTGGACCCAGTGGCCCAGCGGGCTGGGTCGGACAAGACTAGATCTTTTCTGGTCCGCCCATTTTACAAAAAATACCATATCATTCAAACTGTGTGTCTGTTTGATGATCTTTTTGCAGTGTTGGGACCCTTGCGATGAGAGAGTCCTTTTTAAATACTCTACGGGAGTTTTTTTATGTTGGAATATGACCTAATGGATTGAGGAGTATATTCTCCCCGAACGAGCATGGTATGTGCGGAATCCTATGGATGGATGTGACTTGGTGACTATGAGACTTGGATACTTTGTGAATTGGGTGCTACCTGACTCTTCAACAATCCTTGTGTTATCAACACTCCAGGTGTTATCGATAATCCATGTGTTATCAAAACTCTTTGTGTTATCAACACTCCTTGTGTTATCGACCCTTCATGTGTTATTGACACTCTTTGTGTTATAGAATCAATATGTTCTATGGACTATGACTGATAATCATGACTTTCATGTTATATACTTATACCTGTGTGATATGAATTTACATAAAGTGTTTCCTTTATGGTATAATTCATTTATTTCTTTGTGGTTTGATTTGTTTATTTATTTTGGGTGTACTTAATTTATTTCTCAGTGGTATTTATTTATGGTTTTGGGGTGTCATACTGAGTATTGTTTTAATCACCCCTACATAAGCTATTCCCGCATGTGTTGTGTCATGTGTAGAAGACCGACTCTTTGATGGAGTTCTAGGTGGACCAGGTCCAGGTGGTGCTTAGAGTGACCAGATAGATGAGTTTTTCTCCTATGTTTTTAGACATCTTCCTACACCTACCCTTCAGATAGGGTTTTCTATAGATGAGTTTCAGGAACATGTGCATTCACTTTGACAAACTCTTTCTTTTGGTGGGATTGTTTTCTATCTCTGTTCAATTTACATTTTTCCTACTGTCACACTATGTGGTTGGTACCATAGTGTATGCAGAAATTTTTTTCTTAGTGTTTTTAGGTTTTGACATTCTGGGCTTGGAGATGTGTGTGTGTGTGTGTGTAGGTACTTAGTAAAATTCCTACCATTTGTGGGATATTCCTAGTCGGTTCTAGTCGCTAGCCCCTGGCCTATTGGAGGTGGGCTTGGGGTATTCAATTCATGGTCCCCTCTATGCCTTCTGACCAGATAGAAGTACTATTTTTTATCTTTCTTCATGGATCATTGGGGCTATGGTGGAGCTTAGTAATCCAGAAGCATGATGAGACGATTCTCTATTGGGAATACTTTGAGTTCCTTTTCATGGAGGAGTTCTTTCTGGTGATGTTACACTCAGTGCGCATATAGAAGCTCATGCATCTGCAGTAGGGCAGTCAGATAGTAGTGGAGTACTTGGTGAGATTTAAAGATCTTTATTTCTACTCCACAGATATGGTGTGGGACCCGTTATTCAAGGAATGAACCTTATAGTAGGGTTTACGCCTTGATATCAGTGTGTCAATGATATCCCTTAGCATTCTAACATATGTTGGGGTACTGTAGTGAGCTCTTCTTGTGGAGAAATTTCTGACAGAGAAGACACCGGAAGTGGGAGATACCATAGGGAACCAGGTAGGTGATTCTTCAGTGGTGGGTAACCGACAATAGATGTAGGGACCCAAGCGGGTCAAGAACTATAGGAGACAACCCGAAGACACAAGATCAACAGTGCGGGGATACCTAGGAAAATAAAGTCGGATGAAGGACAAGTTGTGTTACTCATGTGGTGGTCAGGGGCATCTAGCTACATATTTCCCAACCCGTCATATGACAAATCAAGATATGGTTGGGGGAACACTGATACAAAGGTAGAGATAGGAGTAGGGTGGTCTGTAGGGTTGAAGGTGTGGAAGAGTAGCATGTCGGTCTGTAAAAGGTGGGAGGAGGTTTAAGGTACTACCACCACCACCCCAAGGTGGTCCAACACGAGATCAAGGAGCTAGTGGACAGCAATGAGGCCAGCTTCAGGTGGTGGAGTCTTATGACCCCAATTCTCATGGGAATATTAGAGGTATGATATTTGTCTTTTCCACCTTAGTTATAGTTTTGTAGACACAAGTTTTAGTGACTCTTTTGTCATTATGACCCTTTTTCGAGACTCAAAGTGTAACATCCCAAGTAAGTAATGAATAATAGATATTTTTATCTATGTCTATTAATGAATTAGATAGTTTTTAGAGGCTTAAAATGAGAATAAATCCAATCTTAAGCATGAAATACACTAATACTTTTAAAAGATAGTTTTACTGCCTTTTGATGGAAAACCATTTTTAAATAAATATTTTGACAATTTTATAAGCTATATTTGTCAAAATAAACTTATTATTTATTATTGGGACATTGAAATTTACTTTGGATAAATTTTTGGTATTTTTTCGATAAAGTTCATTTTTAATGAATAGTGAAAATGTTGTATTTTAATTCAAAAATTCTTTTTAGTCTAATTTATTTATATGATTAGATTATATTTTAAATGGATTTTAAAGTGCAATTAGAATATATTTTTACCATTTAATCCAATGGTGGTCATTGGAATCAATTTCACTTTGAAATTGGACTTAAACTAGTGTCAATCTTTTGATACTTATTATTTCATAAAAACACGCTATTGGCTCTGACAGAGGGAATTAATTATTAAATTAATTAATGTAACTTATATGTCTTGAATTTTTTAAAATAGACATCATTTTTGAATTCGGAATATCAAATATAGCTTAGGGTAATGTTTTGGTATTTTTCTGAAAAACTTCAATTTTTGATGAATAGTGAAACCACTAAGTGGTACTTAAAAAAACTGATTTTTCGTTTAAATGGAATTTTACCACCTCTGTGTTTGGAATTTTAAAAATCCGACATAAATGGTTGTCATTAAGAAGTAAAATGTGGTTCAATGGGATAAAAATAATATTTCGGTGAATAGTAACTTTTAAGTTTTTAATCGCGATTAGAGGTAATTAGTGTAATTTAAGGTAAGAATAATGTTTTAATAATATGAAATGACCTAGACACATGTATTACCCTTATTGGATGTGTCATGGCCGACCACGACAACCCATGGGTCAACTTGGGGACCCCATGGAGCCACCTTGGAAGGAAAATGACATTAATATCTTTTTATTTAATGTTAAAGTAAAAATGTCACAAACGTGAGTTATTTTACTAAAATAATTTTTACATGGGGTTATACAAGTCATATTTTTGACTATAAATAGTCATTGGAAATATAATAATATTTCCTACATCATATTATTTTTTTATAATTTCTAGACATTAAATAAATTAAATTATTTATGACACCGTGATGATGCAGGGACTACCTCATTATTTAACGATTTAAATAAAATGAAAATATAATATAAAATATAAAACCTACACTTGTAAAAAACCTATTGTATGGGTGGATTTCGATCCCTTATCACCTTATCCTCGAAATTTATAATTTTGGGACCTTTTTTATCCGAAAATCATTTTATAGCAAAGTATCTTTTATTAACTTTCCAAGAGTGCCCCTCCTCTCCTCTTATAAAAGGACCCCACCTCTACCACCTTACCCACACTTCCAAATCCATTGGATCGGCCAACCCCTACCCATTTTGTCTCTCCACATACCTCTATAACTCTTATAAGCCTCACTTTGGGCAGAAGCCTTCCCAAGGAAGCCTTTGAGCTCAAATCAAAACGAGTTACCTGATTTAATGGTAGTGTCTTCTCTTGTGTTCTTATGTTTTATTTTGCTTCTCCAACCCCCTAAACTCTTTTTATTCATTTCTTTTGTAACAACACCAGTATTTTCCATATACTAGGATGTTTTTATAAAAGTATTCGAGCTACACTTACACACACCTATATCTAATGGTTAAAGAACATATTGTTTCCGTGGATGGTGAATTTGTGCCTCACGAAACGATAATTGTTCAATATTCTTTTAAAACCTTAAAAGGTGGCCATTAAGATGAAAGTATATTTATATATGATATATAATATGTTTATGGTTTACTTAAGCTTCTGTATTTTCCATTTATGGCATACCTTTATGGTTTCCATTATGGGTAAACGCGATATCTTCATTTTAAGAAGTGCGGACTACCGCCCCCTCAATGTGATTTGATTCGTTAATGCCATATGTGGGACATATAAAGGATATAATTAATGATTTCATATATGATATTATACTGGAATTATAATATACCATTATATCATTATGATTCCATTCCATAAAGTATGAAATAGAAATGAAACTAGTGTTCATGCATACATACGGCTTACCGTCTCCATGAACGGTGCATTTCATTTCTTACCTCTAAACATTATGTAATATTATAAATGCATGTATATACTAGATATATATGATATATATGATATCTACATCATGATTATAACTCTGGATATAATGGATACATGAAAAACGTGTAATTATAAAGAGTTTATTTTTTTGACTCAAGTACCAATGATCGTTAAAACGACCATTATTAACTTAAATAATTACATAGTGTTCATGACATGGTAATAAGTGATATAAAAGGAATAATGAACTTGAAAAAGGTTCTTAAGCAAGTAGAAATTAACTCAAGTTTATTATTCAGGAGGTTAAAGAACGATCGAGTCAAGTCGGACCCGAGGTATGGGACTTCGTCTCAATCTCCTTTCATTGATGCATATTATGTTTTATACACAACTTTCTTTTATACGATGTATAAACCCCTTTGAGTTTTATGTTTATCTGAAAAGAATATTTTTTATACAAAGTGTTTTACTAAACGATAAAAGGGAATGTTTTTGTCATACGTATGCGGCGACAATGAATTCTCTGCCGCCGTAACCATTATTTGAGTTTCAACTTCCTCTACGAGCCACACTTTTTTTAAATGAAAAATAAATACCATGTTTTACTTTTCTTTTATTTTGGTATTGCAAATGGTTTTCATAATGTTTTTATTATATCAATGTGTTGTATTGATATCTTGTGATTGAAATGTGGAAATGTTATGTTTCCTTTATGCATGTTTTATGTGATACGATTATGTTATGGTTCTTGGGAATTGTTATGAAGACGGGTGGTTCCATGATAAACTAAGGGCGGGTGAGCCTGATATAGCTCTCCAATGCATTGGGTAACGTGAAGGGGTTAAACGTTGAGGTTTCTCCGAAGAGATTTAGGGAATATACTGTGATGGTTATTCCAAACGTAACCAAGAGGGTTACTCCCTACGTAAGAATGTTATAAATGCCTCAAGTTACCTTTATGTCTTATGATTTCTATGATTTATTCATGATTTGATGAGGTATGTTAAAGTGATTATGTTTTATGGGTAAAGTATGATTTCATTCTTATCTATATATGTACTCATGTTTCCTTTCCATATTTTTATATCCCTTACTGAGCTTTTTATGCTCATCCCAAGTTTTCGAAATGTTTTTCACAGGTCAAGGGAAAGGTACATGATATGATGATAGTGTCAAGGAAGTGTCAAGAAAGAATCCATGTTTTATTTTAAATATGTTTCCGTTGATGGGAAAAATGAATACTATCTTTTATGTATCCACTTTGTTTAAATGTGGAATATAATGCAAGTTTTATGATCTAATTCTCTAAAACTCTAAACTTGAAAAGATCCTCAATGTTTAATCTTGTAATAACTCAAGCTTAAGTAAGGTTTAAGGCTGGGGCCTTATAGTTGGTATCAAAGTGTGGTTTAGATAAATTTAGGAGTTATAATTCTATTAAATGATTATCCAAAAATATATTTTTTTATGGTAAAATTGAAATGATATAGAATTTGAAGATTACCATGTTGCTTCATCTAAGACATGTTTGTTCAGAATGGTTTTCCGTAGAGGAAACAGGGAAGCAGTGCTAGGAAGTCATACAGAAGGAAATAACATTTCGAATCAACATCTTGAGATGGTCGGAATTGGAACTGAACAGTTTGTTGTAGTAATGGCACAGTTGACTCAAGCGATAAATGGTAGTGGTATCCACGCATGAGATCAACCGCAGAGGAACGTGTCAATAGTGGAACATTTCATGCGGAAACATCCCCCATCATTCAGAGGATCATCTGACCCTGTGTTAGATGAAGGGTGGATTAAAGCACTGGAGAAGATTTTTGATGTCATGGGGTGTTCAGACAATCAAAAGGTTAGTCTTGCTATTTACCGTTTGGAGGGTGAAGCAGATCAGTGGTGGTCGATGGTTAAAAATATCAGAGACGCTGATGAGATTGATGCTCTCGACTGGGATGTATTCAACGGTATGTTTCCTGATAAGTATTTTCCTAACGCTGTTCGTCGTAGGATGGAAAAACAATTCCTGGAATTGAGGCAAGAGGAAGACTCAGTGGCTGCCTATGAAGAGAGGTTCACTCGATTGGCAAGGTATGCTCCAAATTTTATCTGAGACCTTGATAGTAAAATCAATCGTTTTTACTCAAGATTAAAGCCAAAATATCGAAGGGAATTGGCTTCTCGTGAGTTTAAAAGTTATGAAAAGCTTGTTCGATGTGCTGAGAAGGTGGAAATGGAGTTTTCCGATGATCAAGTGTTCCATAAAAACCAGCAGAAGAAGAGACCGAGGTGGCAGGAGAAAGGAAAGAATTCTTCAAAAAGGTCTGACGGTAAGAAAACTAAGTTTCCAGTTTGTGATAAATGTGGTAAAAGGCATGCTGGGTAATGTCTTCTGAATTCTAGAAAGTGTTATCGATGTGGTAAGATGGGACAGAAGGATCGTGATTGCACTGAAAAAGATCAAGGTGATGGTATGTCCAAATTTGATTTACAGTTAATGAAATGTTTTAAGTGCAATGAGATGGGTCACTATGCAAATGAGTGTCCGACAAAGAGCTCGAGTGATGGGAAGCAGTTAGAATACAAGCAAAAAGGGGTGGTGAAATCCTTTTCAACTACTTCAGCAGATGTCGGGCCATAAAATGAAGTTGTATCAGGTACCTTGTTTGTTTTTTTAGACTATGTCAGTGTGTTGTTTGATTCGGGGTCTACACATTATTTCATCTCTGAAAACTTTTCTAGTAAAATGGGAATACCATCTCAAGAAATGACTCCTGAAGTTGTGGTAAAAACATCTGGGGGAAATGTTGAGGCAAAAAGAATTTATAAGAATCTTCCTGTCATTATCCGTGGAAAGAACCTACTTGCGAACCTCATTGTTTTACCTCTAGTAGAGTTTGATGTTATCCTAGGTATGGATTGGCTCTCTATTTACCATGATAAGATTGACTCTAGAGATAAAGAAGTTTTTTTTCAGAAATACTTTAATTTTGAGTACAAGAATGAACCCTTACTATTGATAACTTATCAAGAGGCCGAGAAACTTGTAAAAGATGGAAATAAATGTTACCTTGAACACATCGTTGAAAACAAAGGAACTGTTCAGATTAATGATGTGCCAGTGTTAAATGAGTATCCTGATGTTTTTCCTGATGAGTTGCCTAGAATAATACCAGATCGGGAAGTTGAATTTACTTTTGACTTAGTTCCTGATGCTAATACAATTTCAAAACCCCCTTATCGAATGGCTCAAATTAAACTTTTAGAGTTGAAGGAGTAATTGCAAGATTTATTAGAGAATGGTTTCATTCGACCTAGCACATCACCATTGGGTGCTCCTGTTTTATTTTTTAAAAAGAAAGATGGTTCAATGAGACTTTTCATTGATTATAGTGCCTTGAATAACATCACTATTAAGAACAAATATCCTTTGCCTCATATCGATGATTTGTTTTATCAGCTCCAGGGAGCTCAGTATTTTTCAAAGATTGACCTGAGATCGGGGTACCATCAGCTGAAGGTAAAGGAAGAAGATATTCCGAAGACCGCGTTCCGTACAAGATATGGCCATTATGAATTTGTAGTAATGCCTTTTGGGTTAAAAAATGCACCTACTGTATTCATGGACTTAATGAATAGAATTTTCCATGAGTTCTTGGATAAGTTTGTGGTGGTTTTCATTGAAGATATTTTAGTGTTTTCGAAAAGTAAAGAAGAGCATGAAAGACATTTGAGGGTTATTTTGAAAACCTTAAAAGAAAAGAAATTTTATGGGAAATTTAGCAAGTGTGAGTTTTTGTTCCAAAAAATTTCTTTCCTTGGTCACATATTTTCTAATGATGGGATAACTGTTGATCCTACAAAAACAAAGGTTGTTGAAGAATGTCCAAGACCCAAAAATGTAACTGAGATTCCTAGTTTCGTTGGTTTGGTAGGCTATTACCGAAGGTTTTTTAGAAATTTTTCATGGTTATCTAGTCTAATGACAAAGCTAACTTGGAAAGGTGTTAAGTTTATCGGGACAAAAGAATGTGATGATTGTTTTCAGGAATTGAAAATAAGATTGGTGAATGCTCCAGTTTTGGCACTACCTTCCAGGAATGGTGAGTTTGTTATCTATAGTGATGCTTCATTGAAAGGACTTGGTTGTGTCCTAATGCAGAATGATCAGGTAATTGCTTATGCTTCATGACAGTTGAAAACTCATGAGGTAAATTACCTTACAAATGATTTGGAATTAGCTGCTGTTGTTTTCACTTTAAAAATTTGGAGGCATCATTTGTATGGAGTAAAGTGTAAAATATATACCGATCACAAAATTTTAAAGTATATATTCACTCAGAAATAATTGAACATGAGACAAAGGAGATGGCTATAATTAATCAAGGATTATGATTGTACAATTCATTACCACCCGGGAAAAGCAAATAAAGTGGTTGATGCTTTGAGTCAAAAAAGTAATGCTTCATTAGCAATGTTGCGTTTGGAATGTGATCCTTTGGTTAAGGATTTGATGAACTTTGGAATAGAAGTTGTTGGTGCAGGATGTTCTTCTATTTTGTTTCAGGTATCAGTGAAATCTTCTCTATCAGACAGAATTAAGCAAGCACAGAAGCAAGACAGTGAGTTGCAGAAAAAGGAAGAGCTGGTTTAGAAGGGTAAGTTTCCTGAATTCAATATTGATAATGATTTTGTTTTGAGATTTGGGAAGATATTGTGTGTGCCTTGTGATTCACAGTTGAAGAGAGAGTTGTTATGTGAAGCTCATAGTTCTTCGTTTTCAGTTCATTCTGGCAGTACTAAGATGTACAGAGATCTTCGGGAATATTACTGGTGGGACGTAATGAAAAGGGATATTACTGATTTTACTGTGAAGTGTTTGAATTATCAATTGGTTAAAGCAGGTCGGCAGTTACCGAAAGGGATGATTCATCCTTTACCAGTGCAAGAGTGGAAATGTGAAAATATATCCATGGACTTCATTGTGGGATTACCGAAGACACCTCGAGGTAATGATGCAATCTGGGTTATTGTTGAGCGCTTGACTAAATCTGCTCATTTCCTTGCTATACGAGATACTTTTTCCCTAGATCAACTTTCTTGTTTATATCTTAAAGATATATTTAGGTTACATAGAGTTCCTCTCTCCATTGTATTTGACCATGATCCCAGGTTCACTTCTAACTTTTGGAAAGGCCTTCAGAAGTCGTTGGGTACTAAATTAAATTTTAGTACATCTTTTCATCCCCAATCATATGGGCAGTCAGAATGAATAATTCATACTTTGGAAGATATTCTACGTGCTTGTTCGATGGATTATCAGGGAATTTGGGGCCAACATCTTTCTTTGTTTGAATTTTCATATAATAACAGTTTTCATTCCAGTATACTGATGGCACCATTTGAGGCGTTATATGGGAAGCGGTGTCGAACTCCAGCTTTCTGGGATGAAGTGGGTGAAAGGAAGCTGATGGGACCATAATTGGTAGAAGAGATGGCAGAAAAAGTTTAGTTGATTTAGAAACCCATGAGAACAGCTCAGAGTAGACAGAAACGTTATGTAGACAATAGGAGGAAGGATCTATCTTTCGAGGTAGGTGATCATGTTTTTCTCAAAGTTTCACTGTGGAAAAGTGTGATGCGATTTGGTAAGAAAGGAAAGCTGAGTACAAGGTTCATTGGACCATATGAAATTCTGGAGAGAGCTGGATCAGTTTCTTACCGAGTGGATTTACCACCGAGTTTATCTCAGGTACACAATGTTTTTCATGTTTCGATGTTGAGAAAGTATATGCCAGATCCATCTCATGTATTGAGTCCAGAGGTAGTTCAGCTGGAAGAGAACCTATTTTATGAGGAACAAACGGTCCAGATTCTTGACCACAGGGAGAAAGTGTTACGAAATAAGGTGATTCATCAGGTAAAGGTTTTGTGGAAAACCCACATGATTGAAGAGGTAACATGGGAATCTGAAAATGTAATGAGGGCTAAATACCCCCACTTATTCGATAAGTAAATAAATTGCGGGGAAGCAATTTTCTAAAGGGGGGAAGGATGTAACATCCCAAGTAAGTAATGAATAATAGATATTTTTATCTATGTCTATTAATGAATTAGATAGTGTTTTAGAGGCTTAAAATGAGAATAAATCCAATCTTAAGCATGGAATACACTAATATTTTTAAAAGATTGTTTTACTGCGTTTTGATGGCAAACCATTTTTAAATATATATTTTGACAATTTTATAAGCTATATTTGTCAAAATAAACTTATTCTTTATGATTGGGACATTGAAATTTACTTTGGATAAATTTTTGGTATTTTTCCGATAAAGTTCATTTTTTAATGAATAGTGAAAAATGTTGCATTTTAATTCAAAACCTCTTTTTAATATAATTTATTTATATTATTAGATTATATTTTTAATGGGTTTTAAAGTGAAATTAGAATATATTTTTACCATTTAATCCAATTGTCGTCGTTGGAATCAATTTCGCTTTGAAATTGGACTTAAACTAGTGTCAATCTTTTGATACTTATTGTTTCATAAAAACACGCTATTGGCTCTGACAGCGGGAATTAATTATAAAACTAATTAATGTAACTTATATGTTTTTAATTTTGTAAAATATACATCATTTTTGAATTCGGAATATCAAATATAGCTTAGGGTTAAGTTTTGGTATTTTTCTGAAAAACTTCAATTTTTTGATGAATAGTGACACCACTAAGTGGTACTTAAAAAAACTGATTTTTCATTTAAATGAAATTTTACCACCTATGTGTTTTTAATTTAAAAAATCTGACATACATGGTTGTATTTAAGAAGTAAAATGTGGTTCAATTGGATTAAAATAATTTATTGGTGAATAGTAACTTTTAAGTTTTTAATCGCGATTAGAGGTAATTAGTGTAATTTAAGGTAAGAATAATGTTTTAATAATATGAAATGAACTAGACACATGTCCTACCCTTATTGGATGTGTCATGGCCGACCACGAAAATACATGGGTAAACTTGGGAACCCAATGAAGCCACTTTGGAAGGAAAATTACATTAATATCTTTTTATTTAATGTTAAAGTAAAAATGTCACAAACATGAGTTATTTTACTAAAACAATTTTTACATGGGGTTATACAAGTCATATGTTTTACTATAAATAGTCATTGGAAACCTAATAATATTTTCTACATCATAGTATTTTTTTATAATTGTTAGACATTAAATAAATTAAATTATTTGTGACACCATGATGATGCAGCGATTACCTCATTATTTAACGATTTAAATAAAATGAAAATATAATGTAAAATATAAGACCTACACTTGTAACAAAAACCTATTTTAAGGGTGTATTTCGAACCCTTATCACCTTATCCTCGAAATTTATAATTTTGGGACCTTTTTTATCCGAAAATCATTTTATAGCAAAGTATCTTTTCTTAACATTCAAAGAGTGCCCCTCCTCTCCTCTTATAAAAGCCCCCCACCTCTACCACCTTACCCACACTTCCAAAGCCTTTGGCTCATCCAACCCCTTCCCATTTTGTCTCTCCACATCCCTCTATAACTCTTAAAAGCCTCAATTTGGGCAGAAGTCTTCCCAAGGAAGCCTTTGAGCTCCAATCAAAAAGAGTTACCCGATTTAAAGGTAGTGTCTTCTCTTGTGTTCTTATGTTTTATTTTGATTCTCCAACACCCTAAACTATTTTTATTCATTTATTTTGAAACAACACCAGTATATTACATATACTAGGATGTTGTTATAATAATTATTCGATCTACACTTACACACACCTACATCTAATGGTTAAAGAACATACTGTTTCCGTGGATGGCGAATTTTTGCCTCACGAAACGATGATTGTTCAATATTCATTTAACACCTTCAAAGGTGGCCATTAAGATGACACTATATTTATATATGATATATAATATGTTTATGTTTTACTTAAGCTTCTGTATTTTTCATTTATAGCATACCTTTATGGTTTCCATTATGGGTAAACGTGATATCTTCATTTTAGGAAGTGCGGACTACCGCCCCCTCAAAGTGATTTGATTCGTTGATGCCATATGTGGGACGTATAAAGGATATAATTAATGATTTTATAGATGATATTATACTGGAATTATAATATACCTTTATATCCTTATGATTCCATTCCATAAAGTACGAAATAGAAATGAAAGTAGCGTTCATGCATACGTACGGCTTACCGTCTCCATGAACGGTGCATTTCATTTCTTAACTCTAAGCGTTATGTAATATTATAAATGCATGTATATACTGGATATATATGATATATATGATATCTACATCATGATTCTAACTCTGGATATAATGGATACATGAAAAACGTGTAATTATAAAGAGTTTATTTTTTTGACTCAAGTACCAATGATCGTTAAAATAATAGTTATTAACTTAAATAATTACATAGTGTTCATGACATGGTAATAAGTGATATAAAAGGAATAATGAACTTGAAAAGGTTCTTAAGCAAGTAGAAATTAACTCATGTTTATTATTCAGGAGGTTAAAGAACGATCGAGTCAAGTCAGACCTGAGGTATGGGACTTCGTCTCAATCTCCTTTCATTGAGGCATATTATGTTTTATACACAACTTCTTTTATACGATGTATAAACCCCTTTTACTTTTACTTTTATCCTAAAGGAATCTTTTTTATAAAAAGAGTTTTACTAAATGATAAAAGGTAATGTTTTTGTCGTACGTATACGGCGACAACGACTTCTCTGTCGCTGTGACCATTATTTGAGTTTCAGCTTCCTCTACAAGCCATACCTTTTTTTAAATGAAAAATAAATACCATGTTTTACTTTTATTTTATTTTGGTATTGGAAATTGTTTTCATAATGTTTTTATTATATCAATGTGTTGTATTGATATCTTGTGATTGAAATGTGGAAATATTATGTTTCCTTTTTGCATGTTTTATGTGATACGATTATGTTATGGTTCTTGGGCATTGTTATGAAGAAGGGTGGTTCTGTGATAAACTAAGGGCAGGTGAGCCCGATATAGCTCTCCAATGAATTGGGTAACGCGAAGGGGTTAAACGTTGAGGTTTCTCCGAATAGATTTAGGTAATATACTGTGATGGGTATTCCAAACGTAACCAAGAGGGTTACTCACTACGTTAGAATCTTATGAATGCCTCATGTTACCTTTATGTCTTATGATTTCTATGATTTATTCATGATTTGATAAGGTATGTTAAAGTGCTTATGTTTTATGGGTAAAGTATGATTTCATTCTTATCTATATATGTACTCATGTTTCATTTCCATATTTTTATATCCCGTACTGAGCTTTTTATGCTCATCCCAAGTTTTTGAAATGTTTTTCACAGGTCAAGGGAAAGGTACATGATATGATGATAGTGTCAAGGAAGTGTCAAGAAAGAATCCATGTTTTATTTTAAATATGTTTTCGTTGATGGGAAAAATGAATACTATCATTTATGTATCCACTTTGTTTAAATGTGGAATGTAATGCAAGTTTTATGATCTAATTATCTTAAAATCTAAACCTGAAAAGATCCTCAATGTGTAATCTTGTAATAACTCAAGATTAAGTAAGGTTTAAGGCTGGGGCCTTATACAAAGATTCCAGTGGAGCTGTTGACTCAATCCCTACACTTAAATACTATTACAAAGGGTATTAAATGATCCCACATTAGTTCCAGTAATGTTCTATTAATCTATGAGGTGAGAGTTTCGGTTGGGATCTCTTGGTGGTAGTGTTGAGGCCTTATGACGTCATTCTCAGTATGAACTGGTCATCCTCAGTTCATGCCAAGATTGATTGTTTTAGGCGCAAAGTTTGGTGTGTCCATAGTGATGGGACCTAGTATTCTTTTATTAGTGATAAGGAAACACATGCAGTGTAGGGCAGACTCACACATATGAGGGTACAACCGATTATTTATAAGTTGGCTAGTCTCACCCTTGTTGTAGTTGATGATAGAAGTACTTGGTTTCCGGTAGTGGTGGAAGAGTATGAGGATGTATTTCCTAAGGATTCCCCTATATTACCTCCCCAAATTTATATTGACTTATGTATTGATCTGTACCCCAGGATGGAACCGGTATCTATACATGCATATTGGATGGCTTTATAGAGCTTCGAGATCTGGGGGTACAGTTGGAGTATTTTTAGAGGAATGGATTCTTGAGACTTAGTTTTTCACCTTGGGTGGCCCTAGTTTTGTTTTCCAAGAAGGTAGAAGGGATCTTGAGATTATGTGTAGACTTCTAAAACCTAAACCAGGTGACCTTGAATAATAATTATCCACTATGGAGGATTGACGACCTATTCTGTCAGCTAAAGGGAGCGAGGTAGTTCTCGAAGATAGACCTTAGATCTAGCTATCACCAGCTTTGAGTTTGGGATGAGGATATCCTGAAGATGAATTTCAGATGTTGGTATAGCCACTATCAGTATTAGTGATTCCATTTTTCATGATTAATACCCCATCAATGTTCATGGGACTCGTGAATAGGATCTTCTAACCTTACTTAGACCAGTTCTATATGGTCTTCATTGATGTCATCCTAGTGTACTTGGTGCCTGGGAAGAAGCATGTGATACACTCAAGGATGGTCCTTGATATACTTTGAGAGAACTAGCTTTACGGAAATCCCTTTAAGTGTTAGTTCTGGATATGATAAGACCACTTTCTGGGAAACATCATTTCAGAGGATAGAGTTGCAGTGGATCCAGCGAATATAGATGCAGTTCTTGCTTGGGAGCCACCCAAAAGTGTGACCAAGCTGTAGAGTTTCCTTGTTTTGGTTGGGTAATCTCAATGGCTTATGAACAACTTTTATAGAGTATAAAAATCCTTGACAACATTGATGTGAAAGTGGAAATCTTTTGTGTGGATGAAGAAGTTCCCATAGTGTTTTCAACAGATGAGGCAGATATTGACATGTGCTCCTATCTTGTGATTCTTGGAGGAGGATTTGGAGTTTTTATTGTTCTTAAATGCATCAGGGGTCGGTCTTATTTGTTTCCTACTATAGGTAGTTAGTGATTACCTATGGTTCTTGATAGTTGAGACCACATGCGTGGAACTATGAGACCCATGACCTTGAGTTGGTAGCGGTAGTCTTCACCTTGAAGATGTGGTGACACTACCTTATGAGCGAGAGGTTTATTGTCTACTTTGATCACCAAAAGTATTAAGTATATATTATATTATAAGGATTTGAACTTGAGACATATGTGATGTCTATAGTTCTTATAGGAATATGACTTTGAGATTTTTTATACTCCTCGTATGCGGAACGTAGTGGAAGATGCTCTCAGTAGGAGATCCGGCTTACAATTATTGGGTGGGGTGTAGAAATATTTGGTCGTATTGAAGATATCATTCGTGAATGGAGAAGGAATATCCTACCTCTATTCGATGGTAGTCACCCCTCCACTCTTACAATGGTCCAGGGAGGCACATCTCGGAGACACCTATAGTGATACTTTATGTGCTCTGATTTATATAGGGCATGCCCCTGATGAATATTTGAAAGGTAGGGAGAATTTCATTCTCTTCATAGGAAGCACATTAGTTCCAGTGATTATGGGGGAGGAGATATTCAAGGAGTTCCATAAATCCCCTTTGTAGGTACATTTGGGTGTGGCGAAGATGTACCGATACCTCCGACGTCATTTTTGGTGGCCAGGGATGAAGAAGGAAGGGGAAAATAATTGTTCCTAGATGCCTCACTTACCAGCAAGTGAAGGTTGAGCACCAAGTTCCAACGGGTTTGACCCAACACCTAGAGGTTCTGTAGTAGAAGTGGGATTGGATATCTATGTAATTCATGATGGGTTTATGATAAATGTCTTGGGGAAACGATACCATCTCAGTGATTTTTTTCCGACTCACCAAGTCGGCCATCTTCTTAGCGATTCGGGAGAAGATTTTAGTAGAGATCTTGAGACACCTCTACGTGTAGAATATAGTTCAACTCCATGGATTCCCATATAAAATAGTATCATATTGTGATGATCACTTTATATCCCATTTGTGTAAGGGATTGCAAGAAGAGTTTGGGGCTTAATAGAACTAGAGAACAGTGTTTCAACCACAAATGAACAGCCAAACAGAGAAGATCATACAGGTTTTGGAGGACATGTTATGTGCTTACATCCTATAATTTAGTCATATTGGAAGGATCACCTTCCACTAGTGTAGTTTTCATACAACAATATCTACCACTCCTCCATTGGTATGGAACCATTTGAGGCCTTGTACAGGAGACCCTGCAGGTCGAAACTATACTGGACAGACCAAGGAGAGTCAGCACTCATGGGGCTGGAGTTGGTGTAAGAGAATATAGAGAAGGTATAGGTCATCTAGGATATCATGAAGACTACAAAGAGATATTATAATTCTTATGTTGACTGGGTATGGATGCCCTTGGAGTTTGAGGTGTGGGACCATGTGTTCCTTCAGGTCTCTCCTCGATGTGGGATATGGAGATTTGGATGGGGTGACAAGTTATCTCTGAGGTTCATCTGGACTTTCTAGATACTACATAGAGTTGGAGAGGTGGTTTACCGATTGGATCTAACTTTTCAATTAGAGAAGATTAATGAATTCTTCCACATTTGATACTTGAGGAGGTACATACATGATCCATCACACGTCATTGACTGGGGTGAGATGTACATTGACAATGGGGTGACTTTCACGAAGTACTCAGTGGAGATCAAGGATTGATATGAGAGGATCCTTCATGGGTGGTTTATTCCTTTGGTGTGCATTCGGTGGTATCATGGGAATATCCAAGAGAGCACATGGGAGTGGGAGGCTCATATTCATGCTCAGTACCCCTTATTTGTTTTTATAGATTTTTTTTTTCTTTCAGGGATGTAAATACCTAAGGTGGGGATAATTTAATGACTCATATTTTCTCTGATTTTATTTTAATAAATTAATTAGATAACTTATGAGGTCGTGTGTTGAGACAGTGTGTGATTATGAATCTCGGTGTTCCTAGAACAGTTCATTTAAAATGTTAATTGTTTTAATAGTGCGCATGAGTGGTTTACAAAAAAAATAGAATAAATCCTAAATGGGATACCATATTAGAAATATGAGGGAATCATTATGTTCAAAGTAGAAACTTACCTTATGTAGGGCTTAACATCAATCGACGTGAGTCAACTATGAAAAGTTGTTTTTGAATGCTAAAATAAATAAAATAAATCAAGTTTATTTTATTTAACGTTATGTGACGATGTAGTGGTGGTTTCCTTTTTTTTATAAACCTTGTTAGAGAAATTCAGGGTTATCATCATAACCCTATAATTCCCCTAAGGCAAGGAGACCAAAACTTATCTGAATAACAATTATGAACACTGTATAATTAAGTATCAATGACAAAATGGATCTTCATTATTCATCAACAAATGATCCAACCATGAGGTATTATGTTGATTCCTTTGTGATTCCCTCTTCCCCTATTAGATTGAATGAAGAACATGGAACAACCAATAAATAGGTTGTTCCAGGGATTGATTATTATATTGGGATGGATAATTTTTGCGGGGTTTAAAAATGGGAGATATGTCTTTGTGATTATCTATTGTTTTTCTTCGTTAAACCTTATTAATTGAACGGATCAAGGCCGACACGAACAAGGCCAAGATTTGTTCTTTGGGAGTTCGGGTGCTTTATCTCTCCCCCCTCAATCTATCACGTTCTTCATGCATTATTGAAACATGAAAACCCAATGAAAACAATTGACTATTGTTCCCTCGATCCATGGTGCAACGATCCGAGATCGAAGGATTTGACCCCGTGATGGCATAGCGAATGTGAGACAGAAGCGCGGTATAGTTCAAGAGATCCGGCATCTTACAATGGAACAAGGCTGCAAAATAAGGTATGACACCAGTGGGGTGTCCGATGGTGAGGTAAATATGTGACAGGAGGGTTTGGTCTAGGAGGAGCGCGAGGTGGCGACGGGCCGCTGGCAGGGCGGTTGGCAAGGGCAGCAGGTCGTGGTACAGGTGGGACTGCATGGGAGCCCATGATGGAGGAGTCCACAGGCGGTGATCGAGATCCAAGATAGGAGGCTATGGCTGCGATTTGGGGTGAATCACAAAGCTATGTCGGAGAATCTAGTGGTGGAAAGACCTTGGGGATTACAGAGGAGGTGGGTCGGCCGCGTGAAACTTGGCACGGTGCCGCATTGACCGGGAAACTTAGGGGGAGCCACGTAGTCATGGTGGACTACATGGACCAAGGGGGAAGGGCCAAGGTGGGCCACATCTAGTAGATAAAACCAGCCCACATGTAGTGGCACATACTAGGGTGGTCGGGCCGCTTAGGAGGCCTAGCAAGCCAGGCTGGTTCGGGCCGGTCCGGACCAGGTCGGGTTGGACTGTTTTACAAAAACAACTATATATTTTAAATTTTGGGTCATTTTGAAAAACTTTTTGTAGCATTGGGACCCATTAGACAAGAAAATACTTTTGGCATACTCTAATTTCGTTTTTATAGAAGTTGGAATATGACCTAATGGATTGAGGAGTAGATTCTCTCTGAACGAGCGTGCTAAGTGCAGAATCCTATGGCTAGATGTGATTGGGTGACTATGTGACTTGGTGACTATGTGACTTGGAGGCTTCCCAACTCCTCGAAACTCTATGTCTTATTTAAATTTCTATGCTTTATCGACACTCAGTGTGTTATCTTCACTCTGTGAGTTATCGGAACTCCGTTTGTTATCGACTCTAGGTGCTCTGTGGAATAAAAATGCTAATCCTACTTTTGGTTCTATAGATATATACATGTGTGAGATGATTGTATTTTCTGTGTTTTCCTTACAGTATACTTAATGTATTTTTTATCATATACTTTTATTATTTCTTTGTGGTGTACTTCATGTCTTTCTTATTGGTATTCCATTGTGGTTTTAGGGTGTCCTACTGAGTATTGTTTTACTCACACCTTCATGGGATTTTCACACACGTGTCGTGTCTTATGCAGAAGACCGATGATTTGACGGATTTATAGGTGGACCAGGTATAGGTGGTTCTTAGAGTGACCAGAAAGACAAGGTGTACTTCTACAGCTTCAAAAAACTGTCCTACACCTACCCTTCAGGTAGGGTTTTCTACAGATGAGTTTAAGGAACTTCTACATTCACTTTGATAGACTCTTTCTTTTATTCGGCTTGTATTTTGGATCTGTTTACTTTCTAGTTTTCCTACTTTCATACTATTTGGTTGGTGCCTTAGTGTATTCATGAATTTTTAACTTAATGTTTTTACATTTCATCATTTTTGTCTTTGAGATGTGTGCATGTGTATAGGTACTTATGAAAACTCCTCTCATTTGTGAGATATGCCTACTCGGTGCTAGTTGCCATCCACTAGTCTATCGTAGGTGGGCTTGGGGTAGTCACAAAATGGGTCCCTCTAGGACGGGTCATGAAATGCATAAAATGGATTCTATATAGTTAGAACATAGGTGGGAATGGATGAAAACATAAATAAATATAGAGAGTGATTGATGTAAATAATCATAAATAATTTAATGGACAATGGAAAGTTAAGGGCCTAAAAACATAAATTTTTGATGATCAAAATGGATATAAGTTCATCAAAATTGATCATATAGGGATAACACTTTTTATTAAAGATCGTCTTTCTAGAGTTAAATAATTATCATACCATATAGACCAAGAGAAAAAAAGTAATTATACTCACTTGATGAGTATAATTTCATCATTTAGGTAATTTCCATATAAGTCTCATCTTTTTTTCCTAACTATGAGTAGTCAAGATGATTTTTTTATTCATTAAGAACAAAAATATAATTTCAAAGATCAAATAACCATAAAAGGGTTATTAAATCTATCCCACCTTTTATTAGACAATAAAAAAACCAAAAATGGTTATCACATGGTAAGATAATTACCAAAGTGAGTGAACCTTCAAAAATTACATTATTCATCAAGAGTAATACATAATGTTCAAACCAAACCATTCTGTAAACCATTATCCTTAAAATTTATCAAACATTTTCTGACTAAGTTACAAACCAAAATATTATATGTATTTCAGTATATATTCTTCCAAGATAAATAAAAAATTATTCCTAAAATTAAATACCATATTTTTTAGAAACAAACTTAATATTTACCTATAAAAATTTATACTAAATGAGAAGTCACATAGGATAATGGTATGTGTGTAACCCTTATCATCCTTGAGTAATGGGTTCATTCCATCGCCTATCCAGGTCTGATGTGTTTTCACCAAGCATACGAGTTGTCCCCCGTTTAATAATTAATCTAGGAAAAAATCATCCACAAAAAAAAACTTCATTTTGATCCTAGGGGTTACAAATACACTAACCCAAAAAGTCATCTAAAAAAATGTCCTTGATAGCCTCGTAATTTTTACTATTTAAAACCCTCAATGGGGTGTCTAATACATTGAACTTGAGATCATTTTTAAGATTAAAGACCTATGATGGTATCCATAACTCTTAATATAACCTCACATGAAAAAAAGTCTAATCCCACAAGTTATCTAAACTATCCTTTCATACCATCTACTACAGCCCAGGACTCGCACTCCCGAATCCTATGCTGAAAACCATAACATTATATTCCTGTTTTTGATTTAGATAATATTGAACCAAATATTTCATCTAAACCTTACAACAACAAAATTAAAACTTGTTTCACTTACATTATACTGGAAATTATTTGTTTAGAGTTTTAAATACTAAGGAAAACTCCTCAATAAACAATTCACATGAAATTAAATGAACATTTCTCTCATTTAACCCAACTCTTATTTTTTCATATTAGGTCATCAATATCATCCTTTTGAAATAAGTTTTAGTAATAACTCATTCAACATTATTCTTTAAAACCTAGTTAAAAGGAAACAAAAAAGGGTGAACTTAGATTCTCAATAAGGGTAAACATAAGCATTAACAATTGAATTTCATTAGTGAGAATAATAGAATATAAGGGTATTATGACATAATCAAATTTCATGATTGGATAATAAAGAAACTCATACCCATCAATACCTAGATCACAAAATATGAAAACATGGAAAAGGAAATTGTTAATTGAATCAATAATCATGATCCATGTAATATCAATATCAATAATGAGAAACATTAGAAACACATAATATGAAATTATAGCCCTTTTTTTATAACTCTGAGCACCACTTTCATAAAACACTTTCAATACCCTTTTAATTGGAATAACCATACACCTGACTTCCAACATTATCATTACCCAATTAACTAGAGAGCTATAATAGGTATCACTCATCGTATAAGATATATTGGGCTCACTCGTTTCTCATGAGCTATAATGAGGATCAACCCTTTATAAAATCTATATTGGGCTCACCTACGACCTCTAATGGGGATTAACCCTTCATTTAAGCTATATCGGGATCACTATTTTTGTATAATGATCAAGTACCATATCAATAATAAAATAGTTTCATCATAAAACTCATATAAATAATAAATATTTATTTATAATTTGATAAACCCATAGAAAAAATGTGTTTAATATAAATCTCTTTGAAACATGATTAACCCATGTAAAAGAAATATTTTCCATAAAAATAACTTCAAGACATGATTAAACTATATAAAAGAAACATATTTATTAAAAATACCCTTGAAAATGGTTGTCCCATTCAAAATAAATGGGTTCCATAACAATCTCATTGAAACATGATTGACTTGGGAAAAAAATATGTTCCATAACAATCTCTTTGAAATAAGATTAACTCATCCAAATAAACAATGAAGATGGTATCAATAAGAAATATCACTTATGGAGGATAATTAACAATAAGGGTTATTGAATATAAATTCAAATTCTATTAAAATATTATTAGAAACATTCTTCAGGAAAATAATCATTAAACATTCCAAAGTGTTCCATTCCAAATTGAAAATTTTGAATTATAAGCCCCATAAAGGAATAAAATTAAATTAAACATCTAATATCATTACAATAAGGATATACCAGATATAACATGTCAAAATTTTAATTATATACACCTCATAAAATAATATATTTTTATAACGTACTAAATGTATCAAAGAATACAAGATGTGAAAAAATCCTTTACCACTTTGGTAACATTTACACCATAAACCCCATGAATGAGAGATCATATAATAGATATTTAAATATATATAAAATCAATAATAAAATAAATTCCTACAATGTATATATACCACACAACAAAAATAAGTGATGAATTTGGCATAATTATCGCATAAATAAAAGTGAAACTAGAAATCCCCTTATGTTGATTATAATTTTTCATGCTTGTCATCTATATTCATGAATAATAAACTCATGTTAAATATTTACTTTCTTGAAAATAATTTTCATTTTTATTATTAATTTTATTTCAATTATTATCATTTAAAATACAGTTACTTAATTTATTATGTTTATATTAATCGTTTTGACTGTATTTAGATTAGGTGTAAAAAATGACTATGGTAAGTCAATTATAGTCAAAGGGTTTATTATTTAAACATGTTTAAAATAATAATCATGAAATTTTCATAATAATTATACATTAATTATTATTTTTTAATAAATAATTAAATGTTTTTATGAAAAATTAACAAACGTTACAATCATGTAGATGGTAGGCCTTACATACACATGAGTAACGTTCCCATTTTTCAATGGAAATTATGGAAATAAGGTAAGTAAAAATTATCTTTGAAGCATGAAAATTAGATCATAAATACCATATTATTTTATTATATATACTTATATTAATAATTCAGGTGATTTGGTAATGAAAAAGGAATAATCACAACGTTTCAAGGAGGTGGTAGTCCATATTTTCGCGAACAACATTATCACTTTTTTACTGTGTGAAATAGAAAGAAGAAAATGATATATTATATGTTCAGATAGAAAATTATTTCATGAATATAATAAATATTTCACTTATATAACATGTTTTCATTTAAACCATCCTTGATACATTTCTTCTAAAGTGGGAATGAATCACATTATTTTGAGGAGACAGTAGTCCACACGTCCAAAAATGAAGTTATCGTATTCCCAGAAAATGTAAATCATGATGTTTGAGTTATATAATAATTTAAAAACATAAATACATAATAAAAATCATATATATCATAGAAAAATAGTTTTTACATTATAATTACAAATAATTATAGCTAGTAATCTAAAAATGAACAACATCATTTCATGAGGTAGTAGTCTTTCATACACACGAATGGTAATTTCATTACCCATTTGATACATGTGTGTTTATGTGTAGGTAGAACCCATAACATAAAACCATATCGTTATATTTAGGATACTGAGGTTATTATATAATAATGTAATAATAATAATTAAAGGTTTAGAGAAAGTAATAAAAAAATGCTTGTTTAAAAATTTTACCTCTTATTCAAGAAACTCCTTTTGGTGTTCGCCAAAAGACGTCGTTGGTTTGATTTATTAAAAAATGAGTCTTCTAGGAAGATAAGAGAGATTTTTGGATTTTACCTGGTTAGTTATTGGACAAAACAAAAGGATTGAGAGGCGTGATGTTTGTAGGAAAGTTGGTGGACTTTTATAAGTGAGGGATAGGACACATTTGGTATTTTAGAAATTATTTGAGTTCTACCCACTTTTTAATTGTCGCCCAAAGGGTTAAAATGGACTATTATAGAAAATTAGAAGTTTTATGTTCTAAATATGTCCATAAATAATTATTACACAAGTGTAGGATCATATTTAAATATTATATTATGTGTTGTGTCTGTGCACGCTTAATGTAATTTTACCCCCAAAGCACCTAATATATTTAGTAAGGAAAATCATTTTTACCCTAATCTGTATAATTCATTTAATTTATTTCACAAATTTTACTGGTAAAAAACTAATTTGAACATAATATAAATTATAAATATTATTATTATAAACATATAATCCATATTTCCAAATTCTAACAATAAAAGTGGTATAATTTCTAATCAAATTAATTTTTTTGATAGAACACAAAAGCGTGTTTTTTAAAGTAAAATGTTCAAAAGATTAGAATATTTTTATATATAATTTCAATTTAAAATTAATTCAAATGACCTAAATTGGGGTTATTGATATATAATTTATCTAATTATACTTTAAAAAAATTAATATAGAATTTTACTATAAAAATAAATTAGAAGAAAAATAAGTTTTCAACTAAAATTCAGTATTTTTAACTATTCATCCAAAATTAAAAGTTCAGAGAAAAATACCAAGAATTATCCCAAAGTAAATTTTTATATTAATATTTAAAAAATGAAGTTTATTTTTTCAAATAATATTTATAAATGTTAAAAAATATATTTTTTAATAAATTTCTCCATTAAAAGGCAACAAAACTGCCATTAGAAAAATATGTCTTTTCATGCTCAAAATTGGATTTGATCTAATTTTATACCTATAAAACTTATTAGATGAATGTAAAAAAAATTATTGAATATATTATATATTAATTTAATTTAAATATTTCACTAATAGTTTTTAATCTAACTTATAAATATAAAACACCTTTGTGAGTATAAAATAGTTTTTCATAAAACACATCCTTTATATTCGATTGGTTTTTATGTTAATTTATAATTAATTGGTAAACAATAAATTAATTTTATAAAATTTTGTAAACTATTTTATCATAATTTATTTAATCTCAATAATTCCTTCCATTCCAATGGCTGGGTGATAACAATCATGTTAAATATAAATATAAATAGTATATTATTGTTTGGTAAGACTCTATATTGTGTGCAACACAAGTTATGGAAGAAACTCAATGTTACATGGAATGAAATATAAACATGGTGTTTTGTATAATTAAAGATAAAATGTTCATTTTGTGTAGCTCAATCTATCAATGAATCTAAATTAATTTGAAATAAAATATATTTCATAAAATATTATAATGTTATATAATTTCCATTTTTCTCATGAATTTTAATATTTTATTTGAGATCAAAATATATATTTTAATTGTGTTTTTAATTTATTTTAATTTTATATATCATAATTAAAATAAAAAATAAAAAATTATAATAGTAATGGATTGTTGAATCATTACACTACACCTTCTCAGTGGTGTTGGGATGACCGATTATTGGTTACGCTGATGAAAGAGGGAAAACCGCCCCCTCTATTGGAGGGAGGTTTATGATTAATTTATGAAAATTATATTTCTCGAATATTTGTTTTAATGAATCACATTACACTTTAATATTTCATAAGTTATATTGAATTTTGTTTTTATGTTAACTTTCCAATATCCTATAAAATATTTGGTAGGGGTTTCAGATGTGTTCCTAGTGATCTCAGTTTCATGTTCTAGGGGAAACACAATTCTTGCTATTATGGGGAGAGTTGTATGAACTGCTGTATAACACCCCGACCCCAGTTACCCAGATTCGGTGCATTATTAAGTATAATTGTCATGATCACACGGGATCAAATCTTGAAAGACCGATCAGTGTAGTAGCCTTGGAAATACTAGATATATTCATAAGTCTTACATTACATCATAAATTGAAAAACTAAAAAAACATATTTTCTTCATATCCCCTCATACTATCCCTACAGGTCATTCATAAAATACTTCTTCATATCCTGGAAAAAATAAAACATTGAAAGGGGTGAGCTCAGATTCTCAGTACAGATAACAATATATCGGAAACTTTCATAAATAAACATAAACATTTAAGGAAATGTATAACTAAAACACAATCCCTTTAAACTTGAACTTCAACATAATATGGAAAAGATAAAATGAAATAATTCCATTTACTTATTCACATGGATATTCTACTAATCGAATAATCACATCAAATATAAATAACCACTTTCATAATAAGGGAATGCATAATGCCAGACTATCATAACCACATAGTCAAGGCCTTGTGCCAAGACTACAAATAAGATTTTTTCAAGGCCTTGTGCCAAGAAAATATTTTGTCCAATTAGACCTACGGATGCATCGAGGAGCTATAGCGGGCTCCACCCATCACTTACTAAGTCCAATGTATTCCTCATACGAAAAGGTTTAAACATAACATAAACATTCGTATTTGAAACTAGCATATGAAATGTCAATGCTTTATCCATAAACCATGAATGGTATGAAATAACACATCCATATTCAAACATATCACAAAACCATCAATACAATATGAAAGTTTTGTATCATAATAAATCAACTTCAAAACAAGTTTAAAATTCATTCAAGGATTTGACATAGATGGAAATGATTTGTAAAACTCTTTGAGAGAAATATACATTTTTCATGAAAACATTTAAAAGTCACATAATTTAAAAAGGAATACATTTAAATAAATTTTTGAATCAAAGTTTCCCATACCACATTGAAACTTTTTAAAGGAATTAACATTTTAAAAACATTCATGTCCATATAAATAAATCCTTAAAAACCATTTTGAAAATATGGACATTAATGAGAATGGTTTAGAAGAATAAATATTTAAAACATTTAAAATGATTTTTTAGTAAAAATTCGATTAAAATAATCCATTTTAAAACTATTTTATGAAACATGGACATGGATAATAAATATTTCCCAATAGATACTTACGTAAAAACAACCTCGGATAATAATGAGATTGTGAAATTAGCCCTTACCTTATACTTTTCCTTGGTCAAGAGTAGGTTAACCTCCTTTATAATGGTGAAATAATTGTTATTAAATTATACAAGAATCATATACATTATTATGATATCATATATGATCTTTTAACATTGCTTTGTTAATAATATCTTAGTATTATCGTTGTTTCAGTTGTTCACTGATTCATTTTCCTTTATATGGTTTGTTACGTAAGACATGTTTTTTATGTATCGTTTTTATCTTATTCATATCTAGAATGATATTAAGTATTTAAAATTTATTTTTAACCATCAAATGAAAATTATTCTCTAATGGATACGATGGGGAATGAATCTCATCGCGTTTGTGGAGACGGTAGTCTGTACATACGCACGAGCGATAATATCATTCTTTTGATATTAAAAAAGTATATAATTGATTGATATATTATGTATAAAGAATAAATATCTTGTTATTTTTGTTATTTACATCATTTATACTCATTATTATACCCATAAAAATAATAATGTATTGAATAACAATTACACAACGACGTGGAGATAGTAAGTTGTACGTACGCACGTATGATTACATGTCATTCAAAGGATGGATAGAATACTGAATATGGTTGTACCATATCTATAATAACATCACAGTATATATAATATATGGTAGTTATCATTTTATAATTGAAATAACAAAGAAAGAAGAAGTGGAAGAAGAAAGTAACTTGAAAGAGAGTGGTGAAAACATTACCTCTTCTTCGGGTTCTTCCTTTTGATTTGATCAAAAGGGCTCCTTAGGCTGCCTTTCTGATCAAACTAAGGCCTATAAGTTTAATGAGGGAATTTAAGAGAGTAAATGTTCAGGGTTTGGCTGAGCCAAATTGCATTGAAGGTGTGAATTAAAGAGAAGGGGGTTCCCTTTTATAAGAGGGGTGAGGGGCACCTTAAGAAAAGCTAGAAATATTAACTTATAATAAATTAATATTCAGTTTATAAAGGCTCAAAACTGATTTCTTTCTAGGATAAGGTGGGTATGGGTCGAAAACCACCAAACCAATAGGTTTTAGACAGGTTTGGGTCACTATATTAACCTTATCTTTTAGTTTTAACTCTTAGTTAATTAGTTTTACATTTACCATGTCTCATTGTATTTTTATATTATATGGTTAATAAACACACTATATAATTCCAAGAGAATCCCAAGTGCTTCATTAATGATACACCTATCATTATATAAGTCTCTTGGTTGAACTTGGTATTTTTAGGACCATTATATAAATTAATAATATAATATTTTTTTTAAAACTCTTTTATGTCAATTTTGACACTATTTAATAATTTTTGTTTTGTTAAAATATTAACAACATTATTAATTCGAACTAAATTCATTTAATAGATCCTAACATGTCATATTAACCTAGAAAATTAGTGTATGGCATCAAAACTTTCAAATTATATTTATTTTAACATTTATAAGACCATTTATTTGATTCTTTCATTAATAAGGAAAATACTGGATCATTATTGTGTCATAAATAAATTTATTTATTAAATGTATTAAAATTATAAATAAAATACCATTTTGTATGAAATCTTTTTAGCTTTCTAATGAATATTTTTAGTTGAAGATATAACATATATAACCCTAGGTAAAAAAAATTTACTAAAAGATATATGATTATATCATTTTTGTATTCATTTTAACTTAATTAATATAAAGTGTCATTTTCACTTACCGGTGGCTCCATGGGGTCCCAAAATCTACCCAAGGATGCCCATGGTCGGACCTGTATCATCCAATAGGGTTAGGAAACTTTTTAGGGTAATTTTATATTATTATAATATTATTTTTTTTACCCTTATTTACATGATTTACCCTTTAAACACGGTAAATAAAATATTTACCGAAGTAATTATTCATAATATCTAAAAATAAAATTTAACTATTTGCACAATTTGTATATACTGATTCCAAATATGGAATCCATTTCTCTAAATTCAAAACACAAAAGAGGCAGAAATTAATTTAAAATTAATTTCTGCTGTCAAAACAAAAAGCGTGTTTTTATGAAATTATAAGTATCAAAAGATTGACACTTGTTTATGTCCAGTTTAAATGTGAAATAATGTCCAATGATCAAATCTATATTAAATGGTAAAAATATATTCTACTTATACTTTAAAACCACTCAAAATTATAATTTATCACTATAACTTATTTTGATTTATAAAGATGCTTTTAATTAATGTTTAGTATTTTTCACTATTCATCAAAAATTGGAAGTTCTCAAAAAATACCAAAACTTCAACCTAGGAAGATTTCAATATTCTGAATCCAAAAAGGAATTCCATTTTTAATGATAAAATTTATAAAATTTCCCAAAGTGGGTATTACTATTTATAACGACTAGTTTGATTGGTCGCGGTGTGTTAGAATCTTGCATTTGCATACAATGCAAGCTATTGTATTATTCAAAGGGAAATGTATCGTGGAATCTTGGGGTGTTACATTCTCCACTGCTTCAAATAATTGTGTCCTCGCAATTTTAAATTGTTTTTAGAAAATAAAAGGTTGAAAATAGAAAATACCTTTGTGGAAAACGCACATCGGAAATAGGGTTAATAAAAATGTAACTTTAAAAGAAAGAAAGAGAAGTAAAACGGTCACCTGAAATAACCCATACTAGGATTATGTGAAAACATGGATATGGAGGAGAAACAAACCATAAAGGTCTGATGGAGAGTTGTAGAAAATATGATTAGAAGAAAGTTAACTACCAGAAAATCACAAACATGTGATTGGCTAAACAGTCTTTGATTCCCTAGTAGGAAAAGTTAACCGAAAATGTTTTTGTTTTAAGTTAACTTTCATAAATTTGAGGAATTTATTTATGATATTTACTAAGAAAGTAAGGAAATATACTTACTTGTCATGTAGACTTTCATTCTTTACTAAATTTTTACCACAAACTCATCTTTCACTCCAAAAGGTAATAGAACTCAAAAATATTCTATTTATCCTAACCGTATAGGGTTCCAAAAAAATGACTTTGTAATTCATCTATCAGAATATTTAAAATAAAACAAAATTATACAAACCAAGAAATCATGTATGCCAGTGGTATGTGATGCACCATTTTCGCCCTTCGGTTACGGGTTCAAGTCTAACGGTCTTGCCGGACGTAACGGATTGTTACCCAACCTCCGGGTTTTCCTTTTTATAACAATCCAAAAATAATCTCTAGAAATTATTTAACCTTGAAAATAGTATCAAATGTCAAACATAATTTATTCTAACCTTTAGACTTATCCAAAATACTTCTGTCCAAACTCAGAGTCCAAAATTTATAAGGAAGGTAAACACAATGAAGATCCCTTTTTCCACGTAAAAACATGTGAACACCTTCAACCATATATTTTCAAATAAACCATATCTTATTAAAAAATAACTACCTCAATATTAGGATCATATTAAGGATTAACTTTCCTTCAACCATATATTTTCAAAAAAATATTTTAACTCGTCGTTGTGTCACTTTTCATAGTACCATATAATCTCAAATCCTCAATGAAATAGTACTCCAGTACAATCCTTATTTATTTCCAAAATTCATATAACTGGAACATCATCGATACGACACTGAAATGACATAATTCCTTAATAACAACATAAGAATACTATACATTCCTCTTCATCAGTGATAGTATCATAAATTGATTATTATTTAATATCATCATTTGGGGAATACTCTGATGATTTGGACATTGGTTCGCATAGTGTCCCAACTCCTTGCAAATGAAGCATTGTACATTTGAAACCTTTTTCTAACCATTGAAGTCACATACTTTGTGTCCTTTTTATCCACACTTAAAACAAACTCCCATTCCCTTCAGGCAGGTTCTAGGGTATTTCTTCCCATATTTATCACATATGGGAAAATTCTTCTTTTCCCTCTTCCCTTTATCCATCTTTCTCTCTTCAATCCTTTTGTTATCTTGCTACCCTTTAAAGCCATAAGACTTAGAAAATTCTCTACTTATCTTATTAACACATGATATTATTTCTTCATATGATGATAATACGTGGGTGACTATTTATCTTCTAAATGTTGGTTTAATACTATGAAAGATACGATCATTCTTACTCTTTGGATCATGCGTGTTGCTCAAGTTCTCATTCCTTCTACTGGGCACCATTTCTAAACAATGGGACACACTTGATTAGTTTATGAATCACAATGCATAAATCCAAACTTGTAAAACACTTAACATAAATCGAAAAGTTTATAGATATAATCCATAATCATAAAAAAAAATTCTTTGAGGAAATATATACTCATAAACCTATCATAATGGTTTGTAAAGAAAATGAAAATTATCCTAAGAATATACCCCGGGAGTGTCGTAACCAAGAGTGCAGCAAGGCCCATTGTCGTGCACCAATTCCCATTTGATTCTAGCTCAAAGAGGTGTTTTCGGGTTTTACCCCTAGGTACATATGTGCCAGAGCTGCCTCAACCTGCTCGTATCCACACAGGGATGTATTGCTCAGAAAACTCACAATATCTCTACAATACCAAAATTCTAGGAATTTCTTCTATAATAATCCTCAAAGTCTATCTTAGTTATATGTTCCCTAATCAGAATTTATCTAAATATAGCTTCCAAGGTTTTTACTAAACTTCCTCTGATACCAACTCTAACGCCTCGACCCCAATTACCCAGAGTTGGAGCATTATTAAGTATCATTGGCATGATCACAAGGGATCAAATCCTGAAAGACCGATCAATTTAGTAGACTTGGAAACACTAGATATATTCATAAGTCTTACATTACATCATAAATTGAAAAACTACAAAAACATATTTTCTTTATATCCCCTCATACAATACCTATAGGTCATTCATAAAATACTTCTTCGTATCCTAGGAAAAATAAAACCTTGAAAGGGGTGAGCTCAGATTCTCAATAAGGATAAAAATATATCAGAAACTTGTATAAATAAACATAAACATTTAAGGCAATGTATAACTAAAGCAAAATCTTTTTAAACTTGAACGTCAACATAATATGGAAAATATAAAATGAAATAATTTCATTTACTTATTCACATGGATATTCTACTAATTGAATAATCCCATTCAATATCAATAACCACTTTCATAATAAGGGAATACATAATGCCAGACTATGATAACCACATAGTCAAGGCCTTGTGCCAAGACTACAAATAATATTTTGTCAAGGCCTTGTGCCAAGACACTAGTTTGTCTCATTAGACCCACCGATGCATCGAGGTTCTATAGCGGGCTCCACCCATCACTTACTAAGCCCAATGCATTCCTCATATGAAAAGGTTTAAACATAACATAAACATTCATATTTGAAACTAGAATACGAAATTTCAATACTTTATCCATAAACCTTTAATGCTATGAAATAACACATCTGCAGTCAAACATATCACAAAACCTTCAATACAATATGGAATTTTTGTATCATAATAAATCAACTTCAAAACAAGTTTAAATCTATTAAAGGATTTTACATAGATGGAAATGATTTGTAAAACTCTTTGAGAGAAATATAAATTTTTCATGAAAACATTTAAAAGTCACATAATTTAGAAAGGAAGACATTTAAATACATTTTTGAGTCAAAGTCTCCCATACCACTTCGAAACTTTTTAAAGTAATTAACATTTTAAAAACATTCATGTCCATATAAATAAATCCTTAAAAACCATTTAGAAAACATGGACATTAATGAGAATGGTTTAGAAGAATAAATCTTTAAAACATTTAAAATGATGTTTTAGTAAAAAGACCCATTAAAATAATCCCATTGAAAACTATTTTATGAAACATGGACATGGATAAAAAATATTTCCCAGTAGATACTTACGTAAAAACAATCTCGGATAATAATGAGATTGTGAAATTAACCCTTACCTTGTACTTTTCCTTGGTCGAGAGTAGGTTAACCTTCTGTATAAGGGTGAAATAATTGTTATTAAATTATACAAGAATCATATGGATTATTATGATATCATATATGATCTTTTAACGTTTATTTGTTAATAATATCTTAGTACTATCGTTGTTTAGGGTGTTAACTGATTCGTTTTCCTTTATATGGATTGTTATGTAAGCCGTTTTTTTTTATGGATAGGTTGTATCTTATTCAAATAAATAATGATATTAAGTATTTAAAAACTATTTTTAACAATCAAATTAAAATTAGTCTCGAATGGATAAGATGGGTAATGAATCTCATCGCGTTCGTGGAGACTGTAGTCTGTACGTACGCATGAGCGACAATATCATTCTTTTGATATTAAAAACATATATAATTGAATGTTATATTATATGTAAAGAATAATTATCATGTTATTTTTGTTATTTAAATCATTTATACTCATTATTATACCCATACAAATAATAATGTATTGAATAAAAATTACACCACGACGTGGAGACGGTAAGCCGTACGTACGCACGTATGGTGACACGTCATTCAAAGGATGGATAGAATACTGAATATGGTTATAACATATTTATAATAACATCACATTATATAGAAGATACTTGAGTTATCATTTTAGAATGGAAATAACAAAGAAAGAAGAAGTGGAAGAAGAAAGGAACTTGAAAGAGGGTGGTGAAAACATTACCTCTTCTTCGGGTTCTTCCTTTTGATTTGATCAAAAGGGCTCCTTAGGTTGTATTTATGATCAAAATAATGCCTCTAAGTTGAATTGAGGGAAGTTTAGAGATTAATTGGGTAGGTTTTGGCCGAGCCAAATGGCTATGAAGGTGTGAATTAAAGATAAGGGTGAGTGCCCTTTTATAAGAGGGGTGAGAGGCGCCTTAAGAAAAGCTAGAAATATTAATTTATAATAAATTCATATTCGGTTTCTAAAGGCTCCAAATGGATTTATTTCTAGTATAAGGTGTGTATGGGTCTAAAACCACCCAATCTATAGATTTTAGACAAGTTTGGGTCACTATATTAACCTTATCTTTTAGTTTTAACACTTATTTAATTAGTTTTACATTTACCATGTCTCTTTTTATTTTTATATTATATGGTTAATAAACTTACTATATAATTACAAGCGAACCCCAAGTGGTTAATTAATGATACACATATCATTATATAATTCTCTTGGAAGAACCTTAGATTTTTAGAACCATTATATCAATTAATAATATAATATTTGTTTTAAAAACTGTTTTATGTCAATTTTGACACTATTTAATAATTGTTTTTTGTTAAAGTCTTAACAACTTTATTAATTAGAAATAAATTAAATTAACAAATCCTAACATTTAATATTAACCTATAAAATTATTTTATGGAATCAAAACTTTCAAATTATATTTATTGTAACATTTATAATACCATTTATTTGATTCTTTCATTAATAAGAAAAATACTGCATCATTATTGTGTCATAAATAAATTTAATTATTAAATGTATAAAAATTATAAATAAAATACCATTATGTATTAAATAGTTTTATCTTTATAATTAATATTTATAGTCGAATATATAACATATATAACCCTATGTAAAAATTATTTTACTAAAAGATATATGCTTATGTCATTTTTGTATTCATTTTATCTTAATTAATATAAAGTGTCATTTTCACTTACAAGTGGCTCCATGGGGTCCCAAAATTGACCCAAGGATAAACATGGTCGGAAATGTATCTTCCAATAGGTTTAGGACATGTGTTAGGTTAATTTTGTATTATTATCATATTATTTTGTTACCCTTATTTACCTGATTTACCCTTTAAACACGGTAAATAAAATATTTACCGAAATAATTATTCATAATGTCTAAAAATAAAAGTTACCTATTTACACAATTTATACATCCTGATTCCAAATATGGATTCCATTTTTCTAAATTCAAAACATATAAGTGGTAGAAAATAATTTAAAATTAATTCTCGTTGTCAAAACAAAAATCATGTTTCTATGAAATAATAAGTATCAAAAGATTGACACTTGTTTATGTCCAGTTTAAATGTGAAATTATGTCCAAAGATCAAAATTTTATTAAATGGTAGAAATATGTTCTAATTATACTTTAAAACCACTAAATAGTATAATTTCTCACTATAAATTATTTTGATTTAAAAAGGTGTTTTTAATTAAAGTTTTGTATTTTTCACTATTCATCAAAAATTGGATGTTCTTAGAAAAATACCAAAAATTCACCCTAGGATAATTTATATATTCCGAATACAAAAATGAAGTCCATTTTGAATGATAAAATTTATAAAATTTCAAAAATTGGGTATTACTATTTATAACAGCTAGTTTGATTGGTCGTGGTGTGCTAGAATCTCGAAGTTACGTACAATGCAGGCTATTGTATTATTCAAAGGGAAATGTATCATGGAATCTTGGTGTGTTACATGCTGATAATCATAGTACTTAAGTATATGAAGCTACATTTGGTGATATGTACTGGATAGGGCACATGGGGAGGGGTGGGGAGGGGAGTTATCACTATACAATGATTTTATGATAATTTTATATCATTTTCTAGGTTTTTACACATTATAATTGTCTTATATTTCTACGTAATACTTGTGATACTAATTTTTACTTATTTTTATTCATCTTATACATTTTACTAGTTTTCTCAGTTTATGGATTTTTTTATTTTATTTTTATTTAACTCGTCTATTTGGTTTAGTATCTACCATTAAATCTTCCCCAACTCTACTTTCAATTATTTTATAAATCTATTTTATATATTCTACTTGTACTTCATATTTAACTAATAATTAGTTCATTTTTCTTACATTAAATCCAAATAATAATTTTGTATTCTTACCTTTTCATCTTTTTATTTTTTAAAATTTAATTTTTATTTCATTTTCATTTATTTATACTTTTATTATCGATCCTTCTTCTTTTTTTAGTGCCACTTATTTTTTTACATTATTTGTTCACTTATACATCTAAATATATTTCTATATTCTCACTTCAAGGTTTTATATTTTTTAATTTTATTTTAATTATTTTGATTTATCATATGTTTATACATCATTTCAGGTTATTACTTATATTTTTTATTCTAACTTTTCTTTTACATGTTAGTTCAATTTCTATTTATTATGAAATATTCTATTCACATTTTCCCATGCTTGTTGGTTCATATTTCACTTCTAGTCATGATTTTGTTTAATTTTTTTTATTAGATGATTCTAGCTTCTAACTTTGACTTTTTATTTTTTATTATTTCCTCTTCATATTTTTATTTTGAATTATTTATTATAATTTTTCTTCCTGATTCTTGATTTTTGATTTTAGTATTTCCATTTACTTCATGTTTTGATTTATTTTTTCATAGCTTTTTTTACTAAATTTATTTTTAATTTAATGTGAGATTTTTAAATTTTATTCTTCAACATTTTCTTTTTATATTTTATTTTTTCATTAACATTTTATTCTTTTAGATTTTTTATTTACACCTTCATTTGATTCTGCTTCTGTTTCATCTCTTCGTGGTTATCTTCTTACTATGGTTCTTCATTTTTCCTATAACATTCTTCTACATATTATCACTAACTTTTCCCTATTATTGTACTTCTATATTATTACTTTTTCTTGATTCCATGATTTTTATTGTTGTATCCAACTAATACAATTTTTATTCTATTTTTAATTCACTTTTAGAGCTTCTTTTTCCATCTATTTTATTTTTATTCTTCATCACCTTCTATTTACACTTTTAATGCTACATTCACAAATGGTTTTGGCTTATTCTTTCTCCTTTTTTTCTAGATTATGTTTTTCATATTTGAACTTTTATTTTATTTATCCTTTCACTTTTAAATCAAATAATTCTTGTAATTTTTTCAACTTAAATTTATTCTTCTACTGTTGATTATGTATTATGACTTATGAATTTATTTATTCATATTATTTTTCATTTATATTATATATTTTTTGTATTTTTTTGTTTTCCCCCTTGTTTTAATCTCCTTAATACCTTATAGAACCTCCTTATTTATAGATTTTAGATTCTGATTTATCTTATGTATGAACTCCCCCCCCTAAATTCATATTTTATCATCATTTTTAGATTTATAGCTTCATATATTATTGGTGTTTTGACTTTTAATTGATTATATTTAGGTATTTAGTTTCACTTTTTCTTCAAAATTTTATAGTGTTATTGTTTTTTGACCTCTACTTTCAACATGATTCTATCATTTTATTTTTCATATATTATTGGTTCATCTTTTTTTAATGTTTCTATTTCAACTTATACTTCAATTTACACTCCCCTTCTGTTGAAAATTTATTATTATTTCTTATCATTATCCTTCTCTATCTTTGGTAGCTATTTGAGTCAAGTTCATCTTATGCTTCTCTAAATGTATATTATTCTTTTCAATTTTTTTCAAACTCTTCATTATCTCTTCTAATTTTTTTCTTCTAACTCTTATCATTTGCCTCATATAATAAATTTTTTAGTAATTATATCTCATTTACTATTTTTTTAAATTCCATGTGTTTTCTTTTGATTTTTTTTATTTTTTCCATATAAATTTATTTCTTGTTTACAAAAATGTGATTATATATAAATGATAACCCTGAGAGATGAGTGGTTTTATGTGATTTTAGTTTTTTAGTTAAATAATTGTTACTTAAATTAATAAAATTAATTTATTTTAATAATTAAAATTATAACAAAACATTTATTTTGAACAAATAATGAAATTTTCATATAAATGTAATATCAAATTTAAAAATTAGTAGTATATTATATCATTGATGAATTTTTTTTATAAAAAAATTTGAGTAGTTTTTTTTAGTTTCTGACACTTAGTACGACCTTACTATACCCAACCATGACTCCACTAACCTAGAGTTTGTGTCTGCATCATTTAATTTTCATAAGATACAAATAATCACATTCCAAAGGTCCAAATTGTTTATTAGTTTGTGTAAAAAAAAATATAAATTACTACCATATTACATTTGGATACAAAATTTAAAACAAATGCTTTTTGGAATAGCATTATTCCTTATTGAATATCCTTTTATATCATTTATATTACACATTCTGGATTCCTAGGGAAAGTAAAAAAGTAATAGTGAGATCAAATGCTGAGTAAGAGTTTAGTACATTAGAAGCTATCAGAAATCAATAAGTATAATTAATATGGTAAGATAAATAAGTGAACATGCATGAAATTTAATCAATAACTTGGCAATCATTAATGGATAAGGCATAATCTATATGGAATAGAAAATAACTAAAAACACATGGCATTTAATCGATAAACTGGGAATGAAAATGCATCAAGAGATAATATCATTGTGAAATTATCATGGATTATAATAACTGATTTATTAATGAAGGAAACAATTAATTATTAGATTTCATGACTTTAGTTATCATGATACCTATACCATTAATACATTTCCCATAAATGTTTAAATATTATATTTAAAACACCATTTAATTTTTCCAATTTATTTATCTCATGAGACTACAGATTCATCATGGGAATATCTATAAATGGGCATCACCCATGTCTTCATGTACAAAGAGTTAATCATTTATCTAAAATTTTATTTTATTTTTAAATAATATTCCTTATTATCAAATATCTGTATTGAGTAAAGGATACAAACTAACAATAATTTCCCCAGTCAATGGAATAACTTTCAAAGTAAAATATAATATATAGAAATGATATTATATTTACTTAGTAAGTATATTTATTATAAACTATATGGTTATTTTGATGAAATTTAATATCCAGCAATAATAATAAATTAAGTAATTAAAGGTAAAAATAATGGATAAAATAAAAATTAATTACACACATTATCTTAGAATATTAAAGAAAAATAATAAGTAATATAACCCAATGAAAATAAATTAAGTTATAAAATTTTGTACCACTTGGTAATTTTTCAATCCAAATCACCTTAGACGAAATAATTAGATTGAAACATAAAATACCATTACTTATGAAGTAATCATGATATTATAGGGAAAAGTGGAAGTATATAGACCATATAAAAATCAAGTTTATAACATTATAATATGCCTCAATGAAGGGAAAGTGAGATGAAGTACCTTAAAAAGAACATATCATTGAAGTGGGAATTAAATTTTTTTTGATTATGTGTATCAAATTTAAATACACATAAAAAGTGTAATTAAAATATAATATAATTAAAAATTAATTACACACATAATATTATAATTACCTAATCAATAAAGTAGAAGTTTAACCCAATGAGTGGATATTTATTTATGTAAACCATTTCCTCCCACTTTACATTAGTTGAACATGATTTAACCTATATTATAATTTTTTAAATGTGTTATTATTTTATTAAATAACCATAATCAAATTTATAATATCATATAAGATTCTGTTATAACATTTTACCACCTGTTTGTTAACAATATTTCATTATTTTGATTGTTTTTTGAGTTAATTGTCTATTTTTTGGTGTCATGTTTTATCATAAAGTTGCTATTGTTGTGCATATGATATTAATCCATACTATAAATAATTATAATAAATTTATGAATATGATATTTAATAATTATTAAATTTATTATAATTATTCTTGAATGCTGGTCATGGAAAATAAATTGCATCACTTCGTGGAGACGGTGGGACATACATATGCATGAGCGGTGGTATCATTACATTTAAGATGATTTGTTAAGAAAGTGGGGGATATATTAATATTATATAATTGATATAATTTCATACAAATGAAATATTTTAATTTATTAACTTACATTCAAATCCTTATTTAAAACAAATAACATTGCTTCGTGAGGTGGTAGTACAACGTACACACGAGAGATGTTATTGTATTCTCATGAGAATGGAAAGTAAAAAAGGTATATATAAATTTATAATTAGAAAATTATAATTATATTATAAATTTAAAATATAAACATTAAATGAATCATCATACCCATATCTGATAGGTGTTGATAGATAATGTGTTACGGTGGTTTAAGAGGCGGTAGTCTTTCGTACACATGAGGGACTTATCATTTCCCATTTGAAAATATAGGATATGGATATGGCTCATTACCTTAATATAATATGATAAAATTATATGTATGATTCTTTGGTTAATTTATTATATTGGATTAATAATAATTTAAGTAGGATAAGGAAGAAATAAAATAAAAATGATAGTTGAAGAACATTACCTCTTCTTCGGACAACTTCTTTTGGATTGCCCAAAAATCCATCCAATGATAGATTTGTGATAAAATAAATGAATCTATGATATTTTTAGAGTATAAATGAATTTATTTGGGTAGTTAATGGTCAAAAAATGTCTTTTTATGTTTGAATAGGAGAGGTGAGGTGTGGCCCTTTATAAGTGGGGGTGAGGACACACAATGAAGTTTTTGAAAAGATTCAATCACACTCACATTGTAATCAATAAAAAATAATAAAAAATAGATAATTATTGATCCTCAGAAGTGATATGGTATAAATATTTCTATAAAATTGGTTTTGGAAAATTTGGTAATTCTTTTTAATTATTTTCTTCTTATATTAACCCACGATAAATCTGTTTTCACCTTAACAACTTTAATTATTATTTATTCTTTTAATATTCACAATTGTAAAAATTTATGTTGAAATTTTTTGATAATATACATTATTATTATTCCATATATATAATCTATTTTTTCATATTCAATTCATAGAATTGGAATAATCTAATTTAAAATTGTACCCACAGAAGTGATGAAAAAGTGGGTTTCCAATGAGAAAATCTCTTAAGTATATAATGTTTTATTATCAAAGTTATATATGAAAATTATTTGAATTACCTAAATTAGTTAAAATTTAATATTAATGAATTAATTTTACTTTAAAATAAAAATAAAATTTTCTTTAAACTTGTAAATAATTTAAATGAAAAGGCAGTTTTCCATAAAAATCAGTATTTTTTACTATTCATCAAAAAATGAAACTTTTTAGAAAAATACAAAAAAACCACCCAAAGATAATTATGATATTATAATTCCAAAATATTATTTTAATTTTATCAAATATATTTTATTTAATTGGTAAAAATTAGTTTTAAATTATGTTCACAAAGCGTGACTAAACCATCTTTTAGAAGAAATTCAATTTTTTAGAAAAGATTTATTTTTTATTCTAAATTATTATTAATTTATTTATAATTAAGATAGATATAATATTCATAATTTATTTGTTACTATTTATACTAACCATTCCAATGGATAGGATGGAGTAATAATATTTTAATAGTTTATTGTGATTTGTCAATACTCGGTGTTGCATGTAACACAAGCTACCGAAGATATTAAATTTAATGAAATATATTAATTAGTTCATTTATGTTGTGTTTTGTGTGTCTAATATTCTATAGAACACAAAATTATTCTTTTAATATCATGGTTTATTATATTCTTCCCCCTTAAATAAATTATGCCCTCTCAATTTCATCTTGATCACCAAATGTACAACCTCTGTTGAAAACATACATCGTATAGTGCGATAAAAAAACTTCTCTTAAATAGGGAATTTTTGGTAACATAATGGATACCTATTATAATTATTAACTAGGTTTTCACATAGGTATGAAATTGGTGGTTGATTAAATTATGTACATAGAGGAAAATCATAAATAACTATCTAGAGTGATAGAGAACATGGTCAGGAGAAAGTAAAAGACAACATAACCATAAATATGTGATGATTTAATGAACCATTCATTCAATCTGAATGAAGGTAAAAGAAAAACATTTTTATTTGAATATATTTTTCATAAATTTTAGGGATTACTTTACTATCTAGATAAATTGCTTGAAAAAAAATACTTACATGATTTATTTTCATTTCATAATCACAATCTCATCATTTGGTTATGTGTCAGCAATTTTCCATTTCATATATTACGCCATGAAATAAATATTCAAATTAATATTTAATCTTGAAGTACTGAAATAAAATTATAACAGTTCACATGATTCAACAAGATGATGTGAATATATTTCTCGTATCTTTAGAAATTATCCAAAATTAAATGATCAACTCAAGTGATCCAATGATACCTAAAGTTTAACTTCCTCAATCCTATAAATTGTTAACCATAATTCTCTACTAAATAAATAATAAAATTATTCTCAAATAACCCTTTAAATTAACTTTAAGGGTTATATATATCTCAAACTAATAAAATGTATCCTGAAATATCATTAATCACATAAAAATCCTAAAATTCAAAATTATGTAATCCCATAATATGTTTCAAAAATTAAACATAATCTTTTATTAATTAAAACATTTAAATAAAAAATAATTCCATACTAACTAGGACATCACGTAGGCTAGTGGTAGTTTTTTCACCCACATCCCTTTTTTATTGTGGTTTCAATCCCCAATAACTTTGGGTTTTCCTTTTTCAAAAACTATATTAGTTAAATTCCAATGAAATTCACAAAATTTAATAACCTATAATTTGTAAAGACCTAAAAATTATATGGATTTTTTTTGTTAAATACATTGTAATTTTACAAGTCCTCAGTTTCTGACGGCGCTAGATTCCGAGGCCCGGTGTGCCTGGAATCAATTTCTGAAGTTTATTTCGGGTACGTTCAGTAAACATACGAGAGGGATTTTATATATTTTTAATCGGTGCTCGGAATTGAAATCTGAGGGCACCGTTGAACATGCAGCGCCGGTATTCGATTAAGGATGCCCTTACCGCAGTTGCGTTTTATCGAGGTTGGAAGTTAATTTTTTGAGGATTCTAATTAAATTAAATAAAAATTATGTGTGACATAATTTTATTTAAGTGGTGGTTTAATCTTCCAAGGGGAAGTTGGAGGTGGGGCCCACCCCCACAAAACCTCCCATGGGAGGATATTATGTGGTGGGGCCCACACAAGCATCAAACTCCTCAACTCCCCTTGAACTCCCTTTAACCCCCCCATGTAACTCACATTTAATTGTGGAGAGTCTCTTAAACTTCTAACTCTCCCAATTTAGTGCTGAAACTCTCCACCTCCCTTGTTTTAATTTTCAATACATCACTCTTCAATTAATAAAATGTGTGTCACAATTAATGAAGGAAAACTCTTGAGTTGTTGTGCCCTAAAAATAATAGAGAACTATCTCTATTATTTTGGATTAACTTTTGTTTGAGAACTCTTATAAGAACACCGTTCTATTCCAACGAAGAACGCCTCTCATCTCCGAAGAATAATGAGCATTAATTTCTTCCTTCTTCTCCCAGAGCAAGGAAGGGAAGCATCGCCGTCTTCGGAGTACACCGACGGTGCCAACTCGACTCGACTTCATCGAGCTCTACCTCCTCCGACGTTGATGAAACGACGTCTGTCTTTCGTGACTCGTCAATTTACAACAACAAATACGAGGTAGGGGTTTTTGATTATTTTAATGTATAAATTGTACCCTTGTTCCTCGTTGATTGTGTGGGATCGATGATGGAACTTTCTATTGCCTAATGCGGAGGGTGCGGGCCGAACCAACACGGTAGGATGCCCCTATGTTGGTTTTTTGTTGATTGACGTCGGAGGTGAAGCCGAAAGGGCATGGTGTTGTCGCACCGCGTCGGAGAAGAACCACGGGACGGAAGAGGCGAAGTTGTCGGCGACCAGAGGAGGCGGCAGTAGCGGCGGCCATGCACCAGCCGCATGGAGGGAGACCGGCGGCCACTCGGCCCGCCCGGACCATGGGACAACCAGCCAGCCGATCCGACCGGTCTGTGTGTAGGAGTCGCGGCGCACGAAGGTTCCACATGGAGGGAGACAGCGGCCCGCATCCGCGGGCCGCGCAGCTGGAAGAGCCTGCTGGGCTAGAGAACCGCGGAGCCCACAGGCACCGCACGGAGGAGGACGCGGCCTGCATCCGTGGGCCGCTCGGTTGGGAAAACCTGTCGGGCTGGAGAACCGCGGCGCCCGCAGGCGCTGCGCGCACCGGGCCGAACCGGACGGCTGGGAAGAGGAGGAGGCGGTGCTGCTGGACGAGCCGGACCGGCCCGCAGCATGGGCCAGGTCTGTTGGTGGGCCACGCCCCACCGGGCCGGGCTGACCCCCAGCCGGGTCGGACCTGCCGAGAGAGTTCGGGCTGATCCGCCAGCCTACCGGGCTTGACGGTTCGGGCCCATCTTCGCTAAAATGCGAATATATCTTAGACCACGCATCTGATTGACATGCCTTCTACGGCACTAGGACCCTCACGACAAGGTGGTCCTTTTTCGATACTCTAAGTGAGTTTTGGGAAAATTTGGAAAACGGCTAGGTTGGATCAAACGTAAAATCCAACCGGACCCCTGGAACAGAAATGCCAATAACTCTCAGACCGGGCGTCTTATTGACGTGTTGTCTATCACGTTGGGATCCTTTTGATGAGACGGAACTGCGCGATAAATAAAATGGAGACTTAGTGATAATTGATGTATCGAAAATTTGATCGAGGAGAAAACCCTCCCGGAATCGAGCGTGCTGTGTGCGGGAACCCTAGAGCTGGTTGCGAGGACTAGTGTACCGGAATCCTATGTGGGTTCGACAGCGAGGACTACTGTACCAGAATCAAACGTGGGTTCGACAGAAATGAGTACTGTATCGAAATCTTCTGTGGGTTCGAGAGTGATGACTACTGTACCGGGATCCTCCGTGGGTCCGACAGATCTGACTTCTGTTCCTGTATCCTGTGTGGGTCCGACAGCTTAGTTGGTCCTGTATCTTATGTGGGTCCGATAGCTTAGATGAATCAGTGTCTACATCTAATCATCTCTATCACTCTATGAAAGTTTTATACCTGTGTGAGCTGATTCATGTCTTTCAACCATTATCATCATGGTGATTGACTTTACTTTCTTTGTGGAATGGTTTGTTCTTGGGCTCGAGAGTTGGAGCCGGTTTGTGATTGAAACTTACGTATATGTATGGGAATATTCCTAAGTAGGGTTGTTTGATACCTTTTGGTTGTATCTTTCTTATGTGGTTTATCCTTTGTGGATTCTGGGAGACATTCGGGGGTCTCGGGGTCCCCTACTGAGTATTTTTATACTCACCACTGCACAGGCTTCACCCGCACCTTGTTGTGTTCTGTGCAGACTATGGACAGCAGTGATCGAGGCAGAGGGTGATGTACGAGAGGATTCTTGGAGCTGGACTAGATGGGACGTACCGTAGGGACGAGTTGTTTGATTTCGGTATCTACCCTTCAGGTTGGATTCCTAGATGGACGATCCAGGAGTTGTTTTCCCTTTTTTACTTGTACTTGTTGTTCAATTGGGTTTGTATACTGGCCCACTTACATTCAGCACACCTTACTTTTCTATTTTAATACTTGTTTCCTCTACTGCTTGTGTTCAGACTGTGTGTGTTACATGTTTAAAGGCAATGCCTTCCCTTTTTACCAAGGATTTGCCTTTGGTGCTAGTCGCCAGCCCCTGACCTATGGAAGACTGGCTTGGGGTAGTCACGACACAAGCCCTGAGGATCGGTTGTGACAAATTTGTATCTGAGGAGTCGGTTCTACTGCAGAACTTGGACTCATATTCTTTTAATGACAATAGTGTTAAGTGTTTTGGGTGTGGTTATCATTTTAGAGAAACTGGTGTTGGTGCGGCGGTTGATGTATCCATACACTAGGACTCTGACTTCTGATCTCCGACTCAGTGCACGAAAACATTGATTGCATGTGTGTTTCCTTTGAAAAAGTTTTCTTCGTGATTACATTGTGTCATCTCATCAGGTATACTGTTTTAACCATGGCGCACCTTTTTCTTTCAAAGATTTCCCCACGAAGGCAGTCATCTAGGGTTCTGAGTTTCATACGAGATGGTAGACCATCGAGCGACGACGCCTCGGTGCAAGGCACCATCATAGCAGAGGTTCCAGTAGTACCACTACCCGCTGGGCCACCGATACCACCAGCTCTAGTAGCAAAGAGTGCACGCCGCCTGACTGCATTGCACAAGTTCCAGTGCCAGAGGCTGCCCAGGTCCTGAGGAGAGATGGACCCACAGGAACCTGAGGATTGGATGGAGGCTATCGTGAGAGTTTTCAGATTGATAGGGACACCAGCTGACCTCATGGTGTTCCTTGTCGTTAGTCTCTTGCATGCGGCAGTAGGTAGATGGTGGAGCCTGATGCTCCAGGTGCATGATGAGGCATCATTACTCTGGATAGACTTCAAGAGTCTCTTTCACTCAGATTTTGTTCCACCCACCCTTCGTGCGGTGCAAATTCAGGAGTTACTTCATCTGCAGCAGGGCAGCATGACAGTAGCTCAGTACTCAGCGAGGTTCACCGACGTCTTGTGCTACTCTACGGATATGGTACATGACCTGTTCTTCAGGGCCCTAACCTTCAAGCAGGGGATCAGGCATGAGATCAGGGCTTTGATGATGCCCCTCACCATCCCAACGTAGGCGGGGGTGGTGGAGCGATCCCTTCTAGTGGAGATTTTTCTCACTGAGCAGTCACCAGTAGCGAGACCCACATCAGGGTGCTACGTAGCAGAGTCTTCTGCAGCTGGCAGTAGACAGATGATGCAGAGGTTCAAGCGGACTATTCCATCAGGTGGGCGAACCCAGGATACAGGTTCAGTTGTGCGGGGCACACGAGACAGATCCAGTTATACGAGGAGGAGGCAGTACTATGCAAGCGGCAGGCAGGGCCACATGGCTCCTGACTGCCCGACCCGCCATGCAGATGAGCAGCAGATAGTAGAGGTACCTCACTGGCAGAGGTAGAGGTTCGACCGTGGTGGTCCGCTGGGAGCAGGCAGACATGGCAGAGGAGCTGGCCGAGTAGCTGGTGGTGGATGACGTTTTGAGGCTCTACCACCACCACCACCAAGAGGTCCACCCCGACCATAGGGAGCTGGCAGACAAAGGCGATCTCAGCTCAAGGCAGTCGAGACCTACGACCACGTTGCACCTAAGATGATTCGAGGTACTATCTGTGTGTACTCCTCCCTTTCTACAGTACTTATAGACACAGGTGTGAGTCATTCTTTTATTGCCACTGCCCTCATTCGGAGCTCAGAGATTCTGATGGATCCGTTGGCTCGATCTTTATGGCTAGAGAATCTTACGAGAGCAGACTCGATGATTACGCACTAGTTCCAGTAGCTTGAGCTTACTCTAGGAGGTGATAGATTCGTTTGGGATCTTCTTGTAGTGGTGTCGAGGCCTTACGACGTCATCTTGGGTATGGACTGGTTATCCACAGTTCAAGCTCAGATTGACTATATTAGGAGCAAAGTGCGGTGTATCCACATGGATGGGACCAGGTTCACCTTCACCAGTGAGAAGGGAGCCTTTGTAGCATAGGATGGACTTACACAGAGGAGGGGGCAGCCGATCACACATAATTTGGCTAGTCTCAACCTCGGAGCGGTTGATGTGCAGAGTCTGAGTTTTTCTGTTGTGGTGGATTAGTACATGAATTTTTTCCCTAAAGACATTCTAGGACTACCTCATCACAGATAGGTAGACTTATACATTGACATGTACCTCGAGACGGCAGTGATATCTACTCCATCATATTGTATGTCTCCCGCTGAGCTTCGTGAGATTCGGTTACAGCTGGAGGACTTGCAGGGGAAGGGATTTATCCAACCCAATGTTTCACCCTGGGAATCTCTGATTTTGTCCTCCAAGAAGGAATATGGGAGATTGAGACTATGTGTTGACTACCGTCTCCTGAATCAGGTGACCGTGAAGAACAAGTACCCACTCATAAGGATTTATGACCTCTTTGATCATCTCAAGGGAGCACGATGGTTCTCAAAGATAGACCTTAGGTCAATCTATCACCAGCTCAGAGTTCGAGATGAGGATGTGCAGAAGACGACCTTCAGGTGTCGGTATGTCCATTACAAGTTCTTGGTTATGCCCTTCGGTGTAACCAACACTCCAGTAGTGTTCATGAGTCTCATGAACAGGATCTTATAGCCTTACCCTGATCGCTTGTTCATAGTCTTCATCAATGACATACTGATCTACTCGACTACTGAGGAGGAGCATGCCTACCATTTGCAGGAAATACTGGACACACTCTGAGAGCACCATCTTTATTGTAAGCTCTTGAAGTGCCAGTTCTGGATTCGAGAGGTTCACTTCTTGGGACAAATCATCTCAGACTCTGGAGTTGCAGTGGATCCAGCGAAGATTGAGGCAGTACTTTCTTGGGATCTACCCAGGAGTGTCACAGAGGTGCGGAGTTTCCTGGGACTAGTTGGGTACTATCAGAGATTTGTGCCAAACTTATCCATAGTTGAAACACTGATTTCAGCATTGATGAAGAAGGGTAAACCCTTAGTGTGGTTAGATAGGTTCCAGAAGAGCTTTCAGGAGCTGAGCCAGAGGTTGACTAGTGCGCCCATCGTGAGGTTGCCGGAGGAGGGCGTACGGTACGTAGTTTACTGCGACGCATTAGGAACCAGACTCGGGTGTGTCCTGATGCAGGAGCGAGCAGTGATCATGTATATTTCATGGCAGTTGATACAACACGAGCAGAACTACGCTACCCATGACCTAGAGTTAGAAGCATTGGTCTTGGCCTTGAAGGTGTGGCAGCACCATCAAATGGGCGAGCATTTTACAGTCTACTCTGACCACCAGAGTATCAGGTATATCTTCTCAAAAAAGGACCTGAACCTGAGACAGAGATGATGGCTTGAGTTCCTCCAGGACTATGACTTCGATATAGTCTATACTCCTGGGAAGGGGAACGTTGTAGCAGATGCTCTCAACAGAAGATCAGGAATTCAGCTGCTAGGAGAGGCGACAGAGTAGCCGGCCGTGTTGCAGATATCCTTTGTGGATAGAGATGGAGTAGCCTTTCTGCAGTCTCTCACAGTCACTCCTCCACTTCTTCAGTGAGTCAGAGAGGCACAGCGTGGGTACGTTGACTGTGAGACGCGACGTGCTCATATATCCTCAGGGCAGTCACATGATGGATTTTCTAAAGGTGCGGATAACATCATTCTCTTCATAGGACGTACCATGGTACTAGTTTCACTATTGGAGGAGGTGTTTAGGAAGTTCCACACTTCCCCTCTTGCGGTACATCCAGGAGTGGTGAAGCTGTATCAGGACCTCAAACGATAGCACCGGTGGCTAGGTATGAAGAAGGTAGTAGCAGAGTTTGTCTCCCGATGCCTCACTTTTCAGAAAGTGAAGGCAGAGCACCAGGTTCTGGCAGGCTTGGTTCAACACTTAGAGGTCCCAGAGTGGAGGTGGGATGGGATATCCATGGATTTCGTGACGGGACTTCCACGTACATCCATCGGATATGACTCTATTTGGGTGATTGTCGATCAACTCACCATGTCGGCCCACTTCCTACCGATCAGAGAGCAGGGCTCGATAGAGAGCTTGGGAAGCCTCTATGTTTAGGAGATCGTACGGGTTCATGGTGTCCCATCGACGATCGTCTCCGATTGAGATGCTCGTTTTACTTCCCAGCTGTGGAAGGGGTTGCAGGAGGCTTTCGGGATGCAGCTTAACTTGATCACCACCTTCCATCCTCAGATGGATGGCCAGACTGAGAGGAACATTCAGACTCTCGAGTACATGCTCTATGCATGCATCCTTGACTTTGATCACAGTTGGGAGGATCACTTGCCCTTTTTAGAGTTTTCGTATAACAATAGCTATCACTCAACTATCGGGATGACACCTTATGAGACACTTTACGGCCAACCTTGCAGATCACCTCTATGCTAGACTGACCCAGGGGAGTCAGCTTTTGTAGGACTAGAGATGGTGTAGGCTATGACGGAGAAGGTTCAGATCATCCAGGAGCGGATGAAGACTGCATAGAGCAGATAGAAGTCCTATGCTAATAGGATACGGAGACCACTGGAATTCGAGGATGACAATCACGTCTTCCTACGGGTCTCACCTCGACAAGGTCTACGAAGATTTGATCGAGGCAGAAAGTTATCTCCATAATTCATCAGACCTTTTCAGGTCATCATTAGGGTAGGTGAGGTGTCTTACCACTTGGATCTTCCACCTCAGTTGCACCGGATGCACTACGTTTTCCATGTATCTCAGCTGAGAAGATATGTGCACGACCCGTCCCACGTCATCGACCATGGGGAGCTGGACATCGATGACGGGGCGACATTCACGGAGGTTCCAGTGGAGATTGAGGATCGACAAGAGTAGGTCCAGCGTGGACAGTCGATTCCTCTGGTGCACATTCGCTTGCAGAACGAGAACCTCTAGGAGAGCACATGGGAGTAAGAGGCTCATATGCGTGCTCAGTACCCCATTTGTTCCCCTAGTGTGAGTTGTAGCTTGCTATGACGTAAAGCCCGGAAGTGGGGAGAATGTAAAGACCCATAAATTCTGTGTAAATTTTTTTTTTTAAATACATGAGAATTTTACGAGTCCGCAGTTTCTGATGGCGCTTGATTCTGAGGCCCGATGTTCCCGGAATCAATTTCTGAAGTTTTGTTTGGGTACGTTCCATAAATGTACGAGAGGGATTTTATATCTTTCGAACCGGTGCTCAGAATTGAAATCTGAGGGCACCACTGAACTCGCAGCACCGGTATTTCTTAAGGAGACCCCTACCGCAGTTGCTTTTTATCGAGAATGGAAGTTAATTTTTTGGGGATTCTTATTAAATTATATAAAAATTATGTGTGACATAATTTTTTAAGTGGTGGTTTAATCCTCCAAGGAGAAGTTGGAGGTGGGGACCACCCCCACATAACCTCCCATGGAAGGATATTATGTGGTGGGGCCCACACGAGCATCAAACTCCTCAACTCCCCTTGAACCCCCTTTAACCCCCCATGTAACTCACATTTAATTGTGGAGAGTATCTTAAACTTCTAAATCTCCCAATTTAATGCTGAAACTCTCCACCTCCCTTGTTTAAATTTTGAATCCATCCCTCTGCAATTAATCAAATGTGTTCTCACAATTAATGAAGGACAACTCTTGAGTTGTCATGCCATAAAAATAATAGAGAACTATCTCTATTATTTTGGCTTAACTTTCGTTAGAGAACTCTTGGAAGAACACCGTTCTATTCCAACGAAGAATGCCTCACATCTCTGAATAACAACGAGCATCAAGTTCTTCCTTCTTCGCCTGGGGAACGGAAGGGAAACATCGTCGTATTCGGAGTACACCAACAGTGTCGAATTGACTCGACTTCACTGAGCTCTACCTCCTCCGACGTTGACGGAATGATGTCCTTCTTCCATGACTCATCAACGTACAATGACAAATACAAGGTAGGGGTTTTGATTATTTTAATGTATAAATTGTACCCTCATTCCCCGTTGATTGTTTTAGATCATTTATGGCCAATTATTATCACATAATCAAGAGGGTGAGGGCTAAAACAACACAGCTCAGTGCCCCTCCGTTGGTTTTTTGTTGATTGACGTTGGAGGCAAAGCCGAAAGGGCGCGGTGTCGTCGCATCGCACCAGAGAAGAACCGCGAGACGGATGAGGCGGAGGCAGCAGCGGCGACCGCGAGCCGGCCGCGTGGTGGGAGACCGGCGGCCGCTCGGGCCGCCCAAACCATGGGACAACCGGCCAGTCGATCCGGCTGGTCCGCGTGTAGGAGTCACAGTGCACGAAGGCGCCGGATGGAGGGAGACCACGGCCCACATCCTTGGGCCACTCGGTTGGAAGAACCGGTCGGCCACCTGCCGGTCGGGCTGGAGAACCGCGGCTCCCACAGGCGCCGCGTGGAGGAATACATGGCCCGCTTCCACAGGCCGCTCTGCTGGGAGAACTGGCCAGCCACCTCCGGCCGGGCTGGAGAACTGTGGCGCCCGCAAGCACCACGTGGGGAGAACTGCGGCCCGCAATGCGGGCCGAGTGTGCCGGTCCGAACCGGCCGGCTACGGTTGGTCGGGCAGAGGAGGAGGGGGTGCCACTGGGCACCGCCGGACGAACCGAACCAGCCCGCAATGCGGGCCAGGTCCACGGTTGGGTCGCGCCCCACTGGGTCGGGCCAACCCCCAGCCGGGTCGGACCCGCCAACCCACCGGGCTTGACGGGTCGGGCCCATCTTCGCTTAAATGAAAATATCTCCTAGACCGCGCTTCCGATTGACGCGCCATCTATGGCACTAGGACCCTCGCAACGAGGCGGTCCTTTTACGATACTCTAAGTGAGTTTTGGGAAAATTTGGAAAACGGCCGGGTTGGATCGAACGTAAAATCCAACCGTGCCCTAGAACGAAATGCCAATAACTCTTAGACCGGGTGTCTAATTGACGTGTCGTCTGTCACGTTGGGTTCCTTTTGATGAGACAGAACTATGGGATACATAAACTCCATAATTCAAGATATTTTATGTATCGACACTTAGCTCGAGGAGCAGACCCTCCCGGAATCGAGCGTGCTGTGTGCGGGAACCCTAGAGCTGGCTGCGACGACTACTGTACCGGAATCCTACGTGGGTTCGACAGCGACAACTACTATACCAGAATCCTATGTGGGTTCGACAGCGATGACTACTATACCGGAATCTTTCGTGGTTTTGACAATGATTACTACTGTACCAGGATCCTTCGTGGGTCCAACAGATCTGATTTTTGTTCCTGTATCCTTTGTGGGTCTGACAGAATAGCTGGTCTTGTATCTTGTGTGGGTCCAACAGCTTAGCTGGTCCGGTATCCTGTGTGGGTCTGACAGTTTAGATTAATCAGTGACTACATATGATCATCTCTATCACTCTACAAAATATGTATACCTGTGTGAGTTGATTCATGTCTTTCAACCATTATCATCGTGGTGATTGACTTTACTTCCTTTGTGGAATTGTTTGTGCTTGGGCTTGAGAGTTGGAGTCGGTTTGTGATTGATAACTTAGGTATATGTATGGGAATATACCTAAGTAGGGTTGGTTGATATCTCATGGTTGTATCTTTCTTCTGTGGTTTATCCTTTGTTGATTCTAGGAGACCTTCAGGGGTCTCAGGGTCCCCTACTAAGTACTGTTATACTCACCCCTGCATGGGCTTCGCCTGCACCTTGTTGTGTTTTGTGCAGATGATGGACAACAGTGATCGAGGCTGAGGGTGATGAACGGGAGGATGCTTGGAGCTGGACTAGATGGGACATACCGCTGGGACGAGTTGTTCGATTTCTGTACCTACCCTTCATGTAGGATTCCATGGTGGACGATCTAGGAGTTGTTCTCCTTTTTTACTTGAACTTTTTGTTCAGTTGGGTTTTTATACTGGACCACTTACTTTCAGCACACCTTAATTTTCTATTTTAGTACTTGTTTCCTCTACTTCTTGTGTTCAGACTATGTGTGTTACAGTTTTAAAGGCAATGTCTTCCCTTTTTATCAAGGAATTGCCTTCGGTGCTAGTCGCCAACCCCTGGCCTATGGAAGTTGGGCCTAGGGTAGTCACGGCACAAGCCCCAAGGATGGGTTGTGACATAATTAACCAAACATCAAGATAAGTTAAATTCTAAAGTTTACCAATACTATTAAACTTATGGCTACTCAACTGTAATATAATTTTTCCTTAAATACTTTTTCACTAAAATATATACTCCACCAATGGGTTGTATTCCAATAATTTTTTTCAAAAAATATCTTTAATCATGTTATATATTTACCACACCAGTTTTCAAAAAGGTTTGGTTTATTATTTTTATCTTCTGATAAACCTTGAACTCATAACACCATTGTAACTTCTCGAACCTAGAATCTCAGAGACACTACATTATTTTATTATAATAGCATGATTATAAGGAATAAAATCCCAAAGGACTGATCAGTTTATCATTTTCGGAAACTATATTACCTACATGATAACCATTTTAAATTTGGAATAAAAAACATAATACATAAAAAAATGATCATAATCCTTGAAACTCATTCCCATAATTCATCTCCATACCCTGGGGAAAGGAAACAAAATAAGGGTGAGATCAAATGCTCAGTAAGGGTAATAATACAACAAAAGTAATCATGAATCAATAAAAATAATTAAAATTTAAAGATAAATAACTAAAAAAACATTCCATTTAAACAATAGGAAAAGGTATAATCAATATGAAAAGGTAAAAAACTAAAGACACTTCCCATTTAATAAATAAACTGAAAATAAAATTTATCTATAGATTTTTTTTATTATGAAAATTATCTGGGTAATAATAATAATGGAATAATAAATGAAGGGAATGATTAAATATTGTATTTAATGTATCTATATCATGAAACACTATATCATCATATCTATAATCAATATAGTTTAAGTATATGGGTAAAAACATGTCTAATTCTACATGGAAACAAACTCGAATGGATTGTCTCCAACTAAATTCATCTTATGAGACTACCGATGCATCAAGGGGATTTCATTAATCATCCCTTAACTCATGTATTTTATTTCCAAATCATTCCTAATATATTGAATAATCGATTAATTCATAACCAATGTGCCTTATTAAATATCTGTATGGAGTAAAGGATATGCTTTTTTCAATTTTTCCCTAGTTAATCAAATAACACTCAATGTAAACACCATATATAAAAAGTATATATGGTTTAGTAAATAATAATACCCATCACACAATAATATTTATATTAAATATAAATGTAATTTATATTAAAATTATCATAAGGAAGTTATTGTTTCAAGGGAAAGCTAACAATCACATAATATATTGATATTGTAAAGATAACTTTTACCACTTGGTTATTTTCAAACCAAAACCCCTTGGATTAGATAGTTCAAAGTGTAACATAAAATAACATGAATTATGATTTAATATTTATATTAAATGACAACGGTTCAGTTATACATCACATTAATTTGAATTGGTTCATAATAATAAATAAGTCTTAATGGAATGTGAATTGAGATGAAATCCCTTACTACATGAGTAACATTTGAATCATGATATTTATGAAATAATAACATAAATTTAAACTTTTAATATAATTACATAAATTAAATACATTATATATCATTTCATAGGGAATTATATACAACACACAAAATAAATTAGTAGTGAATATGGCATAAGTCTCCCAGAAATAAAAGTGAGACTAGAAATCCCCTTACATTGCACTTTATTTTGGTTGAATGAGCTTTATAATACTATATAATGGTTTTATTAATGTTATTAACCTACACCATAACCATAATAATAATTTAAATACCATATATTATCTTCTTATAATATCTTTTTACCTGTTGGTATAAACTCCATTATTTTCACCATTTCAGGTGTTAATTTTATAGTTTTTCAAGTATGTTTTGACTGGTTATTTTTTTTAATATTACATAGATAATGGTTTCATAATATCTATAATGTAAAACATGATTTTATTATTATATATATTCATTATATATCTATTTATATTAATATCTAAAGTTTGAATATAGGAAATGAAATACACTATTATTGGGGATGGTAGGTTGTAGGTACACATGAACATTGTTTCCATTTTATTGTCATTTAAAAAGAATTAAAAGAAAATAACATATATGAATTTTATAATTAAATTATAATATTTTTTCATATATGTCACATATTTTTTAAACCAACCTTTATACATTTCATGTAATTTGTGAACGAATAACATTTCTTTGAGGAGGCGGTAGTCCACACGTCCACAAATGAAGTTATCATATTTTAAAAAAATGAAAAAAAAATGATTGTATGTGTTATATAAATACTAAATAACCATAAATAAATAATATATATAATATATATAATATATAAACTAAATATCCATCATTATTACCAACCATTAAATTTTTTAATGCAAGAACGAACGATATCAATTCGCAAGGCGGTAGCCCGTCGTACACATAAATTATGATTGAGTGTCCCATTTGATGGAAGTGTGTGTGAGTGTAGGCCCTAGAATTATCATAAAAACTTCTATATATATTGAGTATAATTACGTTATTATATATTATTTATGTAAAATTAATTTAAGGGGTAGATAAATAAATGAAACAAAAGTGCTTGTTGAAGAACGTTACCACTTATTCAGGTAACTCCTTTTATTTTGAACCAAAGGGCCTCCTTGGTATTCATTATGACAAAAGTGAGGATTATTTGATGATGGTGTAGATTTTTTTATCTTATTTGGGAAGTTTTTTTATGATCCAAATGGATTTAGATGTGTGAATAATTTGGACGGTGAGTGCCATTTTTATATTGGAGGTTTAGTAGAATTGATGTAAATATAAAAAGGTAAACAATATTGGGAGGTCTCCCTTACATGTTGTGCCTCTAATAATAAACCAAATTAGATAAAATATATTATATGGTCTAAATATGGATATATAATTCTAATTGGATATGTTTATAGGTCATTTCTACCTTTAATATTAAAGGTTAACCCCTATGTAAAAACTCATTTTCACCTTAATCGTTGTAATTAATATTTATTGATTTCACTATTTTTTTGATAAATAACTATGATTACCTTACATGATATTATAAATTATTATGATTATAAATATGGAATTAATTTTTTCAAATTCCAATCACATAAATTGTATAAATTAATTTAAAATTAATCCTATAAACGGGATGAGAAAGCGGGTTTTAAAGTAAAAATGTTCAAAAGTATGAAATGTTTTTTATCAAATTTCAATATAAATTAGATTATAACTACCTAAATTAAATTAATTGATGTATAATTGAACTAATTATACTTTAAAACCAATTTGAAATATAATTGAATAAATTTAGACAAAAGGTTAGTTTTCAATTAAAATTTTGTATTTTTCAGAATTCATCAAAAAATGATACTTCAAAAAAACATACCTACAATTCACACTAAGATAATTTTCAAATTACACTTTTAAAAATCAATTTTATTATGGAATAAAAATTTTATAAAATTTCCAAAACTTTTTTTTAAAATAGGTGCACTATTAAAAGGTAGAAAACCTGCCTTTAAAAAAATATAGTTGTTTATGTATAAAATTGGATTTTTTTCTTGTCTTATGCCTAAAAAATATATTGGATGAATGTAAAAATAATTTCTTGAATATATAATATATTTATTTCATTAATACCATTCCCTGATATAAATTAGTTTAATTTTTTAAGACAAAATGCCTTTGGGTGCATATAAATAGTATTCTTATAAAAAATTACTTTACATTTAATTGGTTTTTATTTTATTTATAATTAATTGATAACTAATGAATTAATTTCATATTTTTGTAAAAAATATATTTTATTAATTTATTTAATTTTATTCATAATATATAATTTTATAGTTAGTTGGTGATTTTAATTTTAAATGATAATATTAATATCATTCGGTAAAAATCAGTCTTGCATGTAATGAAAGCCATCAAAGAAAGTCATTGTTACGTGTAAAACAAGATAAATTTGGGGTTACACATAGATCAATATAATCATATTGTTTCATTTAAAACAATATAATCTTAATAATTCATGTATCATAATCTTAACTTGGTGTTTCATATAAATCAAGAAAGCGAAAAAACTAAATTTTTTCGAAAAGAAAAATATTGTAAAGTCTATGGGTGGGACATTCTTCACACCTAAAATAAATTGCATCCTCACAATTCAAAGTTTATCTCAATAATCAAGGATTCAATACATAGATATACTATTTTTGAAAAAACTAAATCATAAAATATTTAATAAAATATCCACTAAATAAGAGGGAATGAAAAATATGAATGTCACCACAAAAATAGACATTCAAATATGATAAAATTAGTGAAAACTTGGGCTTTAAAGGAAAATATAACTATCATGTTTTGATGGAAAGTGATATAGAAATTTTATTATAATAAATTAGTTTATCCAGATATGATTAACAACAATAATACCATAAACCACATAGGTTTAAAAAGGTCATTGATATCATAAAATATTATTATAATAAGACAAAAAATTTATTTCAAGAATCTTATCCTAGAGTTGAGTAATTCTTTAATTATCTTTGATTATAAGTTAATATAAATTTATTTAAACATAATAATATAATTTTCTTGTTCCAAGAACCATTTCTACTTCATTTCATTGAACATATTTCAACATATGTTTATTTAATGCATTAACCTCTAAAACCTCATCCAATGATTAAATTAAACCATTTCATAAATGGTTATCGTTTAAAAAAGATTATGTTCCAACATATTAGAAGGAAGGTGTATGAATTTTCAAAATGAACTTATCAATATCCTTCAATCAACATAAAGTATCTCTTTAATCATCACATACTAAACATGTGAACACCTTCATCGTGTATTCTCGGGAAATATGGTAATCACATGAATTACCATAAAAACTTATTAAAAAAATTAATTCTGCCTTATTATCTAAAATAGAACATAGATTATTAGATATATTCCTTAAATCCAAAAATTTTGTAGACTCTTCCAATGATATAAAAATGAATTTTTTTAACATATTATTAATCAATTCCAATGTAATCATCAATAATCCATATTACTTTATCAAAATCAATCATCTATTTATATTGAAATCATTATATATAAAATAAGAAAATATTAAGGGAACTTAATCATGTTTTTTTAAGAATTTAAAATTTCCACTGAATCATCTTTCTTGGTTATCAGTACCAGTCAACAAACCTGTTTGTGTCCTTAAAGAAAAATTAAGGAAATAGAATCCTTATATATAAGATAATTCTTAAAACTTATACATCACTGATAAAATAATAAAAGAACATATTTATTTGATCCAAACATATGAATATTAATCATTCAACTTCGTCTGTGGTAGAAGAAAAATCTAATCCATGATCCATTAGTCTCTTTTGAGGTATATTCCTTTAATTATGAAGACATTTGTTTTCATGGTGTGATATTTCATTATTGTTGAAGCATTGCACATTTTTATTTTTCATACCCTTACAATCAAAAGAACCTTGAACTTTCTCTCTACACTTGTTGCATACTCCCATTCCTTTTAATAACGTAACTGAGTGTTTCTTTCCACCATTATCACATGTGGGAAAATAATTCTTTATCTTATTTATTTTATCAATATTTTTTCTCAATTGTCCTATCATTCTTGTTCCACCCGCTAAATATATAATACTTATATGACTCTTCACCTATGTCATTATCATATGATGTTATGTCTTCATATGAGGAAAATTATTATGAGACTATTTCCCTTCAAAATATTGGATTATGTCCATAAGAGATATGATCCTTATTATTCTTTGGATCACGTGCATTTGTGATGACTGTATTCCTTTTTCTAGGAACCATTTATAAATGACAATATACACTAGATTATATCATATCATTATGAAACATAATATATAATCCCAAAAATAGTGAAATAGATAACATAAATTAAAAAGTTTATGTGTAGCTAATCTCATAATCCTAAGCATTGTTTATTTAGTATGTCCATATATACTTATCGTAAAATTATATCATACTATTATTTTCATTAATATATGTTTTCTACATCATGTTTTTATGGTTTCTATTAAACTTCATATGATATTAATTGTAATGCCCCGACCCTAAAATCTCAGAATCGGTGCCTTAATTTGTTACATTAGAATGATTACAAGGAATAAAGTCTCGAAGGACCAATTAGTTTAGTAATTTTGGAAACCAAATTAAATACATGATACCGATTTTACATTCAGAATAAAAACTTATACATAAAAAAATAAAATTCTAATCATCCTTGAAACATATTCCAATAATTCAACTTTAGACCCCAGGGAATGGAAAAAAATAAGGTTAAGATCAGATTAGTAGTAAGGGTAAGCGTATTATGGAAGTAATCATGAATTAGTAAGCATAATCAATATGGAAATGTATATAATCAAATATACTTTACATTTGAATGACCAGATAACACATAATAATTATAGAGAGTTAAAACAAATGAAGACACATTCCATTTTATCGATAAATTGAGAATGAAATGCATCTATAGATTTTATCATAGTGAAAATCTTCATTATAATAATAATAATAACTAAGTAATAAATGAATTGAATGATTAAATATTTGAATTCATGTATCTGAAACATGAACCACTATACTATTAAGACCTATCCTCAAGAGAGTTTAAGTATCTAGGTAGAAACACGTCTGATTCTACTTTGAAACAAATTCAAAGGGTTTTCCACCAACTAATTTCATCTCATGAGACAACCGGTGCATTGATGAGATTTAATTAATCAGTCCCAACCCATGTAGTTAATTTATAAATCATTAATCATATATTTAATAATAGATTTAAATCATAAACAATTTTCCTTATCAAATATCTGTATAGAATAAAGGATATATATTTATCAATTTTTCCCCAGTAAATCAAATAACATTCAAAGTAAATATTTTATTTAAAAATGGTATATGGTCGATGAAATATTAATCTACATCCCACGAGATTATTAATATTTAATATAAATTTAATTTATAATAAAAATGATCATAAGGAAGTTATTGTTTCCAGAGAAAGTTAACAACCACAAAAGAAAGTGATGTTGTAAAGACAACATTTACCACTAGGTAATTTTAAAATAAAAACCATTGGATGAGATAGTTCAAAGTGAAACTTAAAATATCATAAAGTATGATTGAATCAAGATATTAAATGACATATGGGATTATATACACCAAATTAAATTTAATTGGTGCATACTAACAAATAAGTCTTAATGGAATGTAAATTAAGATGAAATCCATTACTACTTGAGTAGCCTTTGAATAGTGTTATTGGTGAAATAATAACATCAATTTAATATTTAAATATCATGAAATAAATGAAAAAAAATGATATAAAATGGCATGGGGAAGTATATACGCCATCCAAAATAAATGAGTGGTTAATATGGAATAAGTCTCCCATAAATAAAATTGAGATTAGAAATCCCCTTACATTACGCTCCATTTTGGTTAAACATCCTTTAAAATCTTTCATAATGGTTTTAAGAATGTTATTAACTTACACCATAACCATAATAATATTTATAATACTATATATTATCTTCTTATAATAACTTATTACCTGTTTATTAATAATCATTCATTATTTTCACTATTTTCGGTGTTAATTGCCTTGTTTTTAAAGTATAGATTTACTATATTTTTTTTTGTTCCTAATAGATAGATAATTAATTAATCATCTATATAATGTAAAAAATGATTTAAATATTATATATATGTATATATATTCAGTATACATGTATCTATATTATTCCATACAGACTGGGTATTGGAAATGAAATACACCATTCAGGGAGACGGTAGGTCATACATACGCATAAATGATGTTTTCATTTTCTTTTCATATTAAAAGAATGAAAAGTAAATTATATATATGTATATTATAATTACGTTTTCAAATTTATTTCATAAATTTCATATATTCATATTAAAACCATCCTTCATACATTCCATGTAATGCGTGAACGAATCACATTGCTTTGAGAAGGTGGTAGTCTGCACATCCACAAATGAAGTTTTTATATTCCCACAATATTGAAAGCATGAAGGTATGTGTTATATAAAAATTTTAAAAGAATAAATAAATAATTAATATTATATATATATATTATATAAACTATAAATTCATCATTATTCCCATCATTGAAAGGTGGTAATAGAAGAACAAATCACATCTGTTCGTGAGGCGGTAGTATGTTGTACACACGAACGATGATTGTGTATCCCATTTGATGGAAGTTTTTGTGATTTTAGGTTATAAACATATCATAAAAACATTGAATTATATATAATATAATGAGGTTACTATATAATGATGATATAAATTTTTTAAATGGGAGGAGAAAGAAATGAAACAAAAGTGCTCATTGGATAACTTTGCCTCTTTTCATATAACTCCATTCAGTTTCCACCAAAGGACTCCCCTGGTATGATTTTTACCTAATGTGAGGCTTATAGTATGTGGTTAAGGAAGTTGGTAGATTATTTGGGAAGTGTTTGAATGATACAAATGTCTTTTGAGGAGTTCATAGGTTTCATGGGTGAGTTTCCTTTATAGTGGAGGAGTGTCATTCTTATAAATATAAAATGGTAAATTCTATTGAGATGTCTACCATACATCATTTTCCTAAAATAATGAACCAAATTAGATAAAAAAAATTATATGGAATAAATATTGATATAAATTGGTTGTTTTACATGTTTCTAGGTCATTTTACTCTTAATATTAATGTTTAACCACTATGTAAACTCATTTTCACGTTAAACACTGAAATTATTTTTTATTTATTTCCCTAATATTTTTGCTCAAAAATTAAGTTGAACGTACTATAAATTATAAATTATTATTATTCCAATTATTAAATTAATTTTTCCAAATTATAATCATATAATTGGTAGAAATTAATTTAAAATTAATTCAGAAGACGGGATGAGAAAACGGGTTTTTACAGTAAAAATATTCAAAATCTGGAAATGTTCTTGTAACCAATGTTTATGTAAAATTGATTATAATGGAAATAATTGTATTAATTTATATATAATTGAACTAATTATAATTTAAAACCAATTTAAAATTTAATTTAACCGTAAAAATTATTTAGAAAAAATTCAGTTTTCAATTATAATTCAGTATTTTTTACTATTCATCAGAAAAAATCGAACTTCAGATAAAAATACCCAAATTTCACCCTATGATAATTTTAACATTCATATTTCAAAAATGAATTTTATTTTAAAATATAAAATTTATAAAATTTTGAAAGTAAACTTTTAAAATAGGCGCGTCATTAAAAGACGACAAAAATGCATTTAGAAAAATACTGCTTTATGCAAAAAAAAATTGGATTTTTTGTTATATTATTTATATCAAAACTATTGGATAAATTTAAATAATAATTGGTTTAATATATATATATATATTTGTTTAATATCATTCACAGATAGGAATTATTTTAATTTATTATGACAAATGCCTTTGGGTGCATAAAAATAGTTTTTTATAAAAACAGTTCCTTTAAATTCAATTTGTTTTTATTTTCATTTATAATTAATTGATAAAAATTGAATTAATTTTTAGTTTTTGTAAACCTTATATTTTTATAAGTTAGTTAATCTTATTCATATGAACTAATTTAACGGCTATGAGGTAACTGTCATTTTAAATTATAATATGTTTAATATTCGGTAAAACACAGTCTTTTGTGTAATAGAAGCCATCAAAGAAAGTTGTTTTTTCATAGAATACAATATAAATTCAACACTCCATTTAAATCGAGATAATAATATTGTTTTTTTTAAAATAATATAATCTTAATATTTTATGTAACGTAAGATTTACTCATTATTTCATATAAAGAAGTATAATAAAAAAATTAAATTTATTTTAATAGGAAAATGTTGTAAATTCATGGAGTGTAACACCCTTGATGGTATCCATAACTCTTAAGTTAATGTGGAATTATATGATTCTAAATTTTAACACATTCCAAAGATGATTCATGATTCTTATAACCAAAATACCATAAGTAATAATTCCTACAGAATTTAATTCATGAATCCTAATACATGAATACTTTAACCGTTTTTAAAATAGTTCATTCATTTTTCTAAGGGTTAAACATTAGAATGGGCTATTGCCTCAGATATTTCCTAGGTTCACCATATTTAATAAAAAATAATAAATTGATCTCTAGGATGAAATTTATTTCCTTCTATTGTACTATTCATTTTTCCTTCATAATTCATTTCATTATCCAATTCATTTCCACAAGTAAAAAAATTTCTCATTATTTTAAGAAAATTTACAATATTTCTCCTTCCACATTTATGAAATAAAGGAAATTGAGATGTTTTTCCTCCATGGTCTCCACCACTTGATCTTGTAGTAAAATCCATCCTTCTCCTCTTTGGTGAGTCTAAGAGTTTTTAATGGTATATGTTATTAATAATATTTTTATATAACTAGTTAGTACTAATATTGATATCATTCACTCATATCCTCATCTAAGTTGGTTTCTCATAGTCCCTATATTGTCATTTATATTAAATTTTTACAAAATTACGTTCAATAAATTTTCTAAAACGAAAAACTATAGTGTGAGAAACAATAATGATATTAAGAAAACCGTATAATCATATTTTGGATGTCTAAATCATGACATATTATTTTCAATCTAATACACCTTGTGATTAACATAGGTTATTCATTATGATAATCAATTTAAATATATTACAATGGTTTATAAATAAAATTTTATTTATTCTAAGATTATCCTATGGGATTGTTAATCATATTGTGCAGTATGGGATGTTGTTATGCACCAGGTGAAGAACATGTCCTGAAAAATCTTCCCTTTTAGGATTTATTACCCCTAAGTACAAATATTCCAGAAAAACTTCCCCCTATAGTATCTAAACATGGATGTATGGCTAGGAAAACCCATATAATCCCTTTCTATCCCAAAAAATTAGAATTTTATTCTATAATGATCATTAATGTTTATCATAGGGTTATGTTCCATATTCTATGTTTTCCTTACTCTAGTTCCCATGGTTTCTAAAAAACATTCTTTGAAAAAAATTGTAGAATCCCGAACACTACTATCCTCGAGTCAGTGGATGCTTCATTATATTGGCATAAGATGCAGATGATCACATCCTAATGGACTGAATAGTTTTTTAGTCATATAAAACAATATACATACATGATTCCCATATTATATGTGCATACATTAAAACTTTTTTTTTAGAATTTCATTATTCCTTTAAGCATATCCTCACATATCATTCATAGTACACTTTCTAAATTCATGTGGAATGGGAAAAAATAATGGTTAGATCAAATTATTAGTAATGATTAAGTACAATAGAAATAATCATGAATCAATAATCACAACTAATACTGAAAGGTAAACAACTGAACACGCATTCTATTTAGTCAATAACTTGAAAATCATGAATGTAAAAGGAATAATCAATATGGAAAGGAAAATAACTGAAAACACATGCCATTTAATCGATAAAGTGATCATGAAAATGAATCAAGATAGAATATCATAGTAAAAATATCATGGATAATAATATATGGATTAATAATGAAGGATATTCTTAATTATTGGATGCCATAATCTCAAGTATCATGATACCTCTACTTCAAGAACGTTCAAAAGGAATTTTAAATTCTATGGGTAAAAAACACATTTTTATTTGGAAAATAGATTTTTATCATGAGAATTACAATGTATTGAGAGGGTATCAATAACCAGGCCCCACAAATTTCTGCATGACCTCATTATTCCTCATATATAAATTAATTAATTCAATTCATAAACAATATACCTTATCATCAAATATCTGTTGTGAGTAAAGTATACAGATTAACAATAATTTCCCAGTCAATCGTATAAATTTAAAAGTAAAATATCATATGTATAAATGATATAAAATTTAATTAGTAATTATATCAATGATAAATAATATGAATATTTATAGTATATTTAATTCCCAATAATCACAAGAAAATGAATAATTCAATGGAAATAAAAGAATAAAAAATTAATCAAGAATGTGCTTTTCAATAATTTCCATGGTCCAACTGACCATATAAATTCTTAGATAAATATTAAGGATGGTTTCAATACAATATATCATAAGTGAGTCATAATTAAAATAAAGGTATTAAGTATTTTATGAATAAAAATACCATAAAAATGTCATTAAAAACATTCTGGATGAAAATAACATTTTTACACCAAAAATAATTTTTAAAACTAAATTTTTAAAAAATATTTTGCCCATTTATTTATTTGAAAATATAATTTGAAATATATTATTTAATAATTAAACCATTTATTGGTCATGATTTCATAAAATTACATACATTTCATACATGTAAAAGCGACTCTTTTCACATTTTTTATAAAGACTAAACAAGCCTTGTTTAGAAAATAAAATGAAGATCCCTTTCAAAAAAATTTGTAAAAAGTAAGAAAATTGTATACCTTTATTTTATAAAAAATCTATAGGTTGTTAAAAACATTTTTGTAAATATTTTAAAAAAATAAGGATTTAGATGAAAAAGTATTTTCGACCGAAGAGAGATATGATGCTGAATTTTATTAAAAAACATTATCAATAATTATAACTCCCAATGAGTGGAAAAATTGTAAAAAATACTTGAAAACGTCATAAATAACTATAGGATAATAAAATTACATGATTTTCTTATCAAATGTTCATATAATTTCTTTTAATGTAAATTTATGTATAAACAATACCAATTAAAATGATATTGTGAAATAAACCCTAAAAAAGACCAAAATGTTGAAGTGAGAATTAATCAATGAATAAATAATGTGTATCAAATTTAAATACAAATAAAATAAGTGGAAATACAACATAATATAATAAAATTTCATTACACACATATTCTCATAATTTCATAGATAGTGAAGAAATAATATAACCTAATGAAAATAAATTAAGTTATGAAATTTATTACAACATGGTAATTTTTCAAGAAAAATACACTTGGATGAAATAATTAAAATTTAAACTTAAAATACCATGAATTATTAATAAATCATGATATTACATGAAAAAGGGTCATTATATACACCATATAATATAAATCATCTACATACCATTACAATATGCCTCAATGAAGGGAAAGTGAGACGAAGTCCCTGACAAATATCATATCATTGAAGTGGGGATTAATAAATGAATGGATTATGTGTATAAAATTTAAATAAAAATAAAAAATTTAAAATATAAAATAATATTATCAAAGTTCATTAAAAATAGTCTTATAATTGCATAATCAATGATGTATAGGCTTAACCAAATGAATGGAAATTGAGTTAAGAAATAACTTAGCTCACGCTTTCCTTTAGCTGAACGTGATTTGACCTCATTTATAATGGTTTTAATATTTTTATTAATTTTTTATATAACCATAATAATATTTTAAATATCATATTTGACCCTTTAGTTACTTTTTACCACCTGTTGGTCAATAATATTTCATTATTTCCATTCTTTCGGATGCTAATTGGATTTTTTTATCATTCATATTTTGTCATGGAAGTTCCAATTCATATATATATATATATGATATAATTACATAATATAAAGAATTATAATAATTAAATAAGTATAATTTTTAATCATTATGTACATTTTTATAACCATTATTTAATGTTGTTTATGAAAAATGAATCTCATCTCTTCGTGTTGACAGTAGGTCATACATACACACAAGTGACAGTATCATTCCATTAACAAGTGAATGGATAAAGAATTGGGTGATATTTTAATCTTAAAAAATATATATCATTTCATTTAAATCACATATATTCATTAAATTTACCCTTAACTACCTTCCATGAAATTTGTTCATCAAAAATGAAATGCATCGCTTCGCGAGGCAGTAGTTCGTTGTACAGACAAGCGATGTTATCATAGTCACTACAGAATAGAATATAAGAAAGTATATATAATATAAAAAATATTTAATTATAATAATATTATAAATATTATATATAAATATTATATCCATCATTAGACTCAACCGTGAGAGGTGTTGATAATAAACATGTCACATCGATTCATAAGGAGGAAGTTTGTTGTACACCTGGGTGATGTTATCGTTTTCCTTTTGAGAGAAGAGTAGATGGATATAAGTCATTAAATTAACATAATAACATATAATTATATTTAATATACTAATTTTATTGTATTAACTTTGATTAATAAATATTTAAGGATGTGGATGAAAAAATAAAATAAAAAATATCTTTAGATAACATTACCACTTCATCAGAAAACTAATTTAGGATTACCCCAAAAGAATTCCTAGTATGGACTTTTGAAATGATAAAAGGATATATGATGTTTTTAGAGGGTAAATATATAATTTTTTTGGGTAATGAATGAGCCAAATGGGTTTTTAATTGTGAATATGGGAGGATAGGGGGTGTCCTTTTATAAGTGGGGGTGAGAATACACATGGATTTTTTAAGAAAAGATTCAATTACAAACACATTTTTACCATGAAAAAAGACTTTAAAAGGGATCTTTAATGAACCTTATAGGTGATAAGATCTAAATATGTCAATAAAATGGGTTTTGAAAATGTTTTTCGGTCATTTTAACCATTATATTCTTAGATATGATTACATAGCCTCTTTATTTTTATCATTCTCATTCATTTTAAAATATGATTTCAAAAAATAATATAAAGTTTAATTATATTTTTAAATTAATTATAATTTAATTTATCTAAATTAAAATTAAATTTAATAATTTTAAAGGATTATGAATTTCAAATGTTGTACACATCCCTCTCTTGACTATAATGACATGATCAATTCTTAGCTATTATGATGAAAACAAGACAATCACAACCGCCATTAGAGGGTGATTGTTATTTATTTTCAAAAATAATATTTCCTCGACCCTTGTTTTTATGAATCAAAATAAACTATATATTTTAGTTATGTTTTCTTGAATTTATTTTTTATTTTAACATTGTAATAACATGATTTGCCCTTTCTGGGGGATTGTTTCACCTCTGAGGTGGCGTGTTTGGGGTGATGGTGAAATGGTATGATGAGAATCATCCCCCGCCTCTTTTCTATAGATACAGGTTCTCATCATGTTTTTCATTTCATCCATTTCGTCCCATTTTGTGTCATTATCCTTTAAAGGATCTTAGATAAACCCCATGGGTATTGGGTAGCTTATCCTTTCTATATTGTGAAAGAAGTTCTACTATTTGATGGTCCCAGCAGGTGATTTCATTGGGTCAAGTACTTGTGAAATAGGTCCTCCTCGGATAAAACTTCCTCGGATGGTCTCCAATGGGTTTATTCATGGATCCAAAAATACCCAATGGCCCTATAATCCATGATTCATGGACCTGATTTCCAAAGGTAGGCATTCGTTGGACGATGATTTGGCTAACGACACTTAATGACCCCATTGGTCGAGAAGATGGGAAGTCATGATCACCGCATCCTTCCATGGGAGGATTATCGTCTGTTATATGACTCTCTTATTGATTTAATTCATGTTCATATGTTTTTGAATCCTTGGTTCATTCCCAAAGAGTGTGTCCACGAGATAACCTTGGTTTACAGGATCGTCATGGGAATTCATATATTTGATACTATAGAGGTACTGCTGAATTGATCCATACAATAAGGCACTTTAGATTTTATCATCATCCAGGGGGGCGGAAGGTGACTTTATATTAGTATCGAACCCACAAGATGGTTTTCCTACGTATCCTCAGTAGAGGAATCAGAACCCATGTAGTTTGGATTTTTTGGGGCTTATTCATGGATGTTTCCCATTTGAGAGGATATGATTGGGTGAACCCTTTTAGAAGGGAACCCTTTTGAGCTTAGTCATTTGTGTGGGCATCCTACGTATCCTAGTTTGATCAAGAATCAGAGTTCTCATCGTTCATATTTTTGTGGATTTTGTAATCATCACAAACCTCTGATCCCATGTGAGTCATTTTCTGTGTGAAAAAAAAAGAGGATACAAGAGATACAATCAACCACATGCTTCCTCTCTTGTTGGTGTGGGAGTGAGACCCTATGACAGAAGAGGCCGGGGTGACCATGGGAGAGGGATAGGAGTGATGATTCATTCAATGTGAGATGACATTAAAGGTCGTGTGGCCCAACCTCAAATGATTTGAGACTTACCGCAATGGGAGGGCCCCGAAACATGTTCTGGGAAGGGGAGGAGTTTATTCCTTGTCAAAATTTGAGAGGACATAACCCCTTTGATTGATCATCATTCCTCATTGAATGGAAAACCAGTTGATCACCCTTAACCCCTATAATGGGGAGGTTCACATCAGAATCCCAAGTTTGGACTCCAGGTTACCATGGGAATGTAGAGCCACATACATTCCCAAAGCCCAAACCATTATGGGGAGAGCCTTTGTGACTCTACTTACCATAGGTATGTAGACTCAAAGGGGCATGCTGATTTACCCAGTGGTCTGATCATATAGGTTCAGTGGCTTTGGAGGAGGCTTTTTCCTCATTCTGGGGGACTAGTTCACGGAGGGATAATAGAGGACTACACTGTAATGGAGGGGAGAAGTTGGAACCGGAGAAAATAATTCCCGAAAACACCCCATTCTATACATTGTTTTCTTATGTGGGATGGGGGAATCTCTACATACTGTAGTGGTATATGGGTAGGAAGGTCGTCTTCTTATTGATGTGGTATGCGGTCATGGGTATGGGCTACCGCGTACCATAGTAGAATGTGGTCTATCATGCCTATTTGGGTTCCCTTAGCATACTAATACAGTACGTGGCGCTGGATTAAATCCGTGTAGAGGCCAGTTGATCCCTCAACTTTGTAGCGCGGGCCTCGTACTCCCACAACTCTTCCTCATGGGTGTCGACCAAACCATTATATTTCACCTCTTAGGCCGTTAAGTGATCGAATTCTTCCAAAACATCTCATAAGGTCATCACCTAATGATGAGAATAATTGAACCTGGAAAGCTTGTCCTCATAGGAGGCAAGGTATTCTCAGGAAATTACGATCTAGTAGATGAGGAGGTGTAAGTGTCAGTAATAAAAGCCACCAGAACCCAACTAAATGAATAATATCTGAGAATTTTCAGTCTCATTAACAAAATTATCCATAGGTGTATCCATGGAAAGAGCACATAACTGGCGCCATACCCGCTTTTTCACTTCCTGGTGCCTCTTCACGGCACTAGTACCTTGATCCTCCTCTACCGTAACATGTCTATAAGAAGGAAGTGTCGTAACAGGAGTGGTAAGGGACTAAAGATAGGTCACCCAAGATGGGGGGATCTCTTTTCCCTCAGATGGTTCAACCATAGGATCCGGATGCAGAGGATTATCCATAACTTCTAGGAAGTCTGATGATGCTCTGTTGGTGCCAGCCTCATTAAGGTCGTGGGCAGTATCCGTGGTAGGGGATCAGTCTGAATCACTCCCCACTGAGATAGGTTTTATCAATGAAGCCCCTCCTAGATGCTTCTGCTGAATAATTGAGTGTCTTCTTACCATAAGGGTAGGAATAGGTGGCGAATCTGTTTTGGCTGTTGCAGGGGAAGGATTATAAGGCATATCTATCGCGCTTTTCATAGTGGAAGGAATGTGTGGAATTGTTGTTGTGGTAAGTATGGGGCGATTAATGGAAAAATGTTTTTGTACCTTCCAAACCGGTTCTCTCATCCTCCTGTTGGGGTAACAATCCGCCCATAGTTGGGCATACTCTAGCAACAGAATAGTGGATTCTGTTGTGTTAGGAATGATAACCTCCATCATGGCACCTTCATGAATCACCATAAACCATAATTGGAGGATGACTATAAGATGAGACTCTCACATTAATTTAATAGCTGAAAGAAGTGCAGTCTGTTGAAGGCATCCAAATTTCCTAGCAAATTGGTAGGGTAGCTATAGCTCACAAATGACTACTTGGTCTTTATGAGCAGTGATAATCTCATCTCGAAGGGTGATGAGGTATGATCATTCCTCCAAATAACCACCCCTATCACCTCTTAATGACCCATGAGGGGTAGGATGCGATGAAAAAAATAATAGATAAGTGTCATTCAATAACCCAACCGCATAAATAACACTCAGAGTCCTGGGATGAATAGTAAAAATGTTGAGAAGAGAGTGTTGAAAGTCAGAATGAGGAACCACTGCAGTATGCCGATATTCATAATAGGGGAGATTTTCTGCCATCCACCCATACAAGAATTGGCACGGTCTTCTGAGATGATGCGGAGGCCTACCTTCTTGTATTTTTCCTAAAAATTCATAAATCCAGGCGAGGTTAGGAAGGTCCAAATTAATGGGTTTACCCTCTTCCAGCGTGGCTTCCATCATCAAAGTGCAGGCTCGAACCCTAGTATATGCATCGCAGGATGGGAAAATCCATCCCCTCAAAAACATGGAAAAGAAACATGCCAATCTAAGCGCATGTGATACATCTAGTTGATGCTCATATCCTTATGTGGTATATATCCCTGCTTCAAGGGTAGCACAATATGACCCTGGAGTCTGGCAGGACTGACTAGATGGATGAGTTCAGCTACGGAAAGCCTTCAGCCTGGGTCCATTCTCCTGCAATAATTTTCATATCCACATCTCAAATGGGATAAGAGAGCGGGCCTTGATAGGATGATCCAGTAATCCCTATTCCATGATCAGTAAACTCCTTGTCAAAGGGGACACGTGGTTAGTGTCATTCCATGTAGTGGCTGCCCGGAGAAACTCGTCGTACATATCTCTAAGGATGGGGAGTCATCCAAGCTGGTGAATATTCCATAAGCTGATTCCCACCTCCCCATGAAATAAGTGGAAGGTGTTGGTGATTGAAAACTAGCGACTCAGTATCTCAGGAAGGATTTTTCCTGGGGAGAAGACTACGAACTGAGAAACCCAGGATGCCTAAAACAAGCCCACTGCCTCCAAATAATCAGGGAACTCCAAACGGGTCTGATGTACTGAGAATTCCTAGGCCCACTCATCGGAGAAACATCCTCCATCCCACAGATCCCACTTGGTTCTCTAACCACGGTTAAGATTTTATTGGGAGATGTTGATAATGGATGGGTACTCGCGGGCGCCTAGTCTCGGGGCACAATCACAACACTTGCGGTTTCTCTGAGTCCATTCTAAAAATCATAATATAAAGACGTTCTGCTAAATCAGAGCTGTGATGACTTCTCCTACTAGGGAAATGTTGGTGCGATCATGTCCTTGCGGCACTTCTAAGAGGATGAGAGGTGTATCAGGGTCAGCTAATAGAGGATGAACGTCTTCAGGCAGATTGAAGTCATAAATTGGAAGCTGTAATGATAGTGGGTAAGTTAGGATCTCTGGCGTCAAGAAATCATTTAAGAATCAATCACGAGGAATAATGTTGACTCGAGGATGATCCTCACTAGCCCCCACCATGGTCTCCCTTCTCTTCGTTGATTTCCTCACAACTTGTGAAGCAGTCATTGCAACCTGCACGGGAGGATCCAAAAGTCGATAAAAATCAGTCCAATAAAGAATTGATTGGATAAATGCTACAAAGGAGTAGCTAAAGGACTTAAAATATTTCCACATAAGGATCTGTGTACTTTTCCCTGAAATGGTACGCATTAGCCACATCCCATGTACTGCATAATGTGCTAAAGCGTCACACCGCATCTGGCTACAGTACGTAAAATGTCACACCACATACACAAAACATTTCATTTTTATTAAAAAGAATAAAACCCACAGCAAACAGGCCATGGGAAAAACACAAACTTAAGGCAGTCTAAAATAGTGAAGGCCCAGTTGGTCTCCCCTAATTAAGTCCACCCCTTCCGATTCCATTTGAAGAGAACTAGATAAACAAAGAATATTGGTACCTTGATCTGCCACCGTCAAATAAGCTAAGTAGTCTGCTACTTTGTTACCTTCTCGCCATGTATGGAAAAACTGTGTTTTGTGGATGTTGAGGCCGCCTCTTCATTTCCTGATTATATAAGCAATCGACCAAGGAGGAGAAATCTTTCCACTCATCGAGTCATGGATGATCTACGAATCAGTTTCAATCTACTGCAGACATAAGTTCCTTTGAGAACACAATGTTATCCCCGTATACATCGCCTCGGGTTCAGCCTGGATAGAACTTCCCCTCCCATAAAAACCAGTAAAAGAAAGAAGAATACTTCCATACCCGTCCCGCACAACACCTCCACCTCGAATAATTCCTCCAATGCATGAGCCATCAAAATTAATATTGAGACCCATGCTTGGAGGAATCCAGCAAACCCAATTACCCCTTCATATAAGATCTGAATGAATAAAATCAGGACTGTATATCTGCATGCTCTTCAAAGAAGGATTGTCACTAGAAATATTAGAATAATTTACCAAATCAAGCAGCGGGAATCTTGTCTTGATGATAACTGATCTTTTAGTACAATGAATTCCTTCAAAACGGGATTTGTTTCTTGCTTGCAAAAAGCACCAACACCCTGCACTGAAAATCATAGCTCTTGCGGTTTTTTCAGGACCTGCACCATTCAATCCATAAAACCACTTTTCCAGAAAAGAAGTACCAGCAGGAAAAGATTCAAAGATTTTTGTGAATTCACAAAAAAAACCTCCAAACAGCCATAGCCCAATCACTATCAAAGAAAAGATGGTTGGAATCATCTTCCTTATTAAGGATACAACAATGGAATTTGGAAACCAGGTTAATACCCCTTCTTTTCACATTTTCATCCATAGATATAGCTTGGTTTCTATTTCTCCATACCAAGAAATTAAATTTTGTGGGTATTCTGTTACACCAAACCGTATAATTCCAGATGTCATATTGAGCTTGTGAAACAGAAATGCCCCTAAAGTATTTAGAAGAAAACAAACCAGATTTCGAAGCAGTGAACACACACTTGTCCAACTCTTGATTCAAAACAATAAGGTCAAAATTTCTCTTTTGATCCTTATCCAGAATAGCATTGATAAAAACAGGATATCTACCAGCCTCCTTGAAAGAAATCAAAGGAGCTAGACAACCTGGGAAACCAATAGTCGACCCTAGCCAATTATGATTCCAAAAATAAATTTCACCCCTCCCTATAATCCAACGTGAGTGTTGACGAATGTCAGGAAAAAAACTTTGGATTAAAGACCAGAAAGGAGAAACTGGTCTGCTGTCAACCAAAGAGTTCTCACCTTGTAAAGACATGATTTTACCCCAAAGTGTACGACCCTCCACAACCTCCCAGGCTAGTTTCACCTGCATGCAGTGCACTGTATCCACAAAACATCTGACATTAATACCACCTTCCTGAACTGGTCTGGCCATCCTTTTCCAAGAAGACCAATGAAATTTCCCCTCAAAATGAGCATCCCAAATAAAATCATCCAGGATTTTGTCAATAGCTGTAATAACTCCCTTCGGCACATTGCAAGCTGAAAGAACATGAATAGGAATAGCCGTCAGCACACTGTTAATTAAAGAAATCCTTCCTATAAAAGATAGAAATAGATTTTTCCAATCCAGCACACGCCTCATGATTCTGTTAACTATACCATCAAACTCCCTGATACGAACACGTCTAGGAGAAATAGGTGAACCCAGATAATCCAGGGGAAAAATACCCTTTTGCATGTTCAGAAACCCATAAATGGACAGAACCTACACAGCACCACATTTATTAGAAATATATAAGCTGCTCTTCCCCCTATTGATAGATTTCCCACTCCCTAAACAGTATTCATCCAGAACCATCATAAGACTACCAACCGATCTAACACTAGCATTAATGAAAATTAAAGTATCATCCGCAAATATCAAGTGGGAGATCGGTGGTTGATTTAATTTCCTTCGGTACGGTAAGATATCACATGTAGATACTTTATTGTTGATAAAACGACTAAAAAAATCATGCATAAGGATAAAGAGGGTCAGGGACATAGGGTCTCCTTGCCTAAGACCACGAGTTTCCTTGAAAAAACCATGAGTTTTGCCCATATAAGAAACTGACATCCATGAAGAACTAAAACAGCAAAACAGAATATCAATAACCCACGACGAGAAGCCCATACCTCTGAGGACCCTGATAATAAACCCCCATTCCATCCTATCATAAGATTTATTCATATCCAGCTTCAAATCCATATTTGAACCATGGAATTTGATATTGATATCACGAATCATTTCAAGGGCCAAAGCAACCGCTCCCTGGATAGATCGGCCTCTAACAAAACCATGTTGTTCCAGCAAAATACATCGAGAAACCAGAACAGACAACCGCGAGTTGATGATACTAGATAAGATTTTATAAGGAAAATTACACATACACACTGGCCTAAAATCACAAATTGAGGATGGATTTTTAATCTTAAGAAGCAAAACCAGAGTAGTAGCACCATCCACCCTTGGTATATAACCACCATGAAATAAATCATGAATTGCAAAAATCACATCATCTTTAACTATCTCTCAAGACCCTCTATAAAAAGAACCTGGAAAACCAACAGGACCCGGAGCACTCTCCAGGTTAAGTCTCATCATAGCATCATGAATTTCTACCTCACCAGGAATAGCTTCCAGTAGATTATTATCAAAGTCAGACAATATATTCGGAATTCCCTCAAACAAAACTACATTCCCACTAGGATAACCCATCACCATATTAGGATTAGGATCAGCAAGGATATTTTTAAAGAAAGAAAAATCCAAAGAACCAATCACATCCCTATCACCTGAGAAGGATCCATCTTCCAAAAGAATGTTCGGTTTAACCACCCTCCACCTCTCTTTATTACACTCATGGAAATAAGTTGTATTTTTATCTCCCTCACGAAGCCATTTGACATGAGATTTTCCATGATTAAAACGCTCCTGTTTCAGAATAAGATCATCCATCACATTTTTCTTATTCATAAGATTCTCATAGGCCCTATCATTCTAGTTATCTTCCAGATTTCTTTCCAAACTTTCAACCTCCTATTTTAAAAAATCCAATTCTTGATCAACAGGAGGGATATTTTTTGCCCAGGAATGAATTTTGTTCTTAAGTTGCCTCAATTTATTATGAATGGCTACCCAAGAATAACCTTGAACTGTTTCCTCCCAGCAATCCTTAACAATCTGATGATAATAAAACATATCATTCCAATGTTCATAGAACCAAAAATGATCCTTACTTCTCTGACCAGAAGATAAGGACACAAGAAGAGGAGAGTGATCAGAAATCCCTCGAACAAGATGATCAAGTTTTGCATTAGCAAACTTGGAAACAACATGAACATTAACCAAGCACCTATCAAGACGACTCCAAGAACGATTATTTCCTTTCTGATTGTTACACCATGTGAAGAAATCCCCAGAATAACCCATATCAAGAATCCCTTTACTTGCCATGAACTGAACAAAACTCCTACTAGCCATAAGAGGAAACACACCTCGACCCTTCTTCTCACCTGGCTCAGCAATAATATTAAAGTCACCACCTACAATCCAGGGAATATCCTCTGAATCAAAGCTGTCCAAATTTTTCAACAAAATCTCCCTCCATTGAGAATCACAACTTCCATAAACAAAGTTCATAACAAGAATATCCTCACCAGTGTTTACTTTCACCGTAATGAATTGACCACCATCTTTAACTAAAATGAAATACACATTTTTATTCTAGAAAACCCATATATGTTGGTTATCCGGTTATGCATGCAACCATGCATGCATTTTCAGATTATGGGAAACATCACTAATCTTATTCAGGTTCTGCTTATGTTCCAGAATAGCAGCAACACACACCTTATTCTTTTTTATTTTCCATGGCTAAAAAATCAGACTTCACTCGTGCACCAATTCCACGAGAATTCCATATAATCAATGGAATCATTGAAACAATTTTGTCCTGGCTTTAGCCCCAGGCATCTTGGTCGGACTAGAACGGGAATCTAGAAACTCTTTAATATACCGAAGTTTCTCCCTCGTACACACTCCAGTATTAGAGGACACCGAAACTGAACAATCCTGATCAAGAATACCCTTATCTTTGTTCAGGTCTAACTGACTAACAAGATCTTTATTCTCTAGAACATCCTCCTTGCAGACTCCCGAGCTATTTTGGGATAAAGAACTAATAATTGATGAAACCCCAAAAAAATTTCCTTTTACCTCTAACGAATTTTCCCTATGGAAACCCCTGAAAGATACTATAGACATATCATGATCACCTGACTCCATTATTGCCAAGTTTTCAGAAGATACAGCTCTAGTATCCAACTAGACAAACCTCAAAGGACTATCTAGGGAGAAGCAATGATTAACCGATCCTTCCAAAAACATCCTAAAGACACATGAATTCAAAGATAAACACACAAGGATATCTCTCTTGGATATACAACCGAGCATCAGCAGGGAAACATGTAAATCAGAAACATTCCCTACAGAATCACCACCTTCAGATATTACCCCAGATTTACCAATATTCATATCAGAATTAGACACAGATACCAGATCAAAATTAATATCAGATGCAACAACGTCAGACATTTTAACCTGTTCCAGACTGCAAATAGTGTCATATAGCTCACCTTTTCTCAAAACATCATCATAAAACTCATCCGGGATATCATTATTTTGAAAACAACCACCACCTTTTTTAGATTTCCTACAAACCTGCACTGAGTGGCCTTATAGACAACAATGGGAACAATACCTGGGAAAAACCGGATAAACAATACCTTGATTCCAAGAAAGAAACACCTCCACCTTCAAGGCCATCTTTTCCAGAATCAGCAATGATAAATTGATCTCAACACACATCCTCGTATTTGATACATCCATACCCCCCCTGGAATTGTTATCTAAACAAAGAAAACCACCAAGAGAATCTACAATAGCTTTCAGAAAAGAAACATTTTGCAGGGGTAAAGGCAGACCTAGAAGTGAAATTCACACCGCCACAAAAGGGTTTTCTTTCCCCTTATGAACATCAATATACTAGCATGACAGATTGAATTTCTAGCTCCCCATGATGCGAGAGGATTTACACCATGCAATTATAAAATCCCGTTCAGAAGCAAAGCTCAAAAAAACGAGGAATGATGAATCGACGAAACCTATACCGGAGCCTCAAGATCCCACGAATTCAACGAACTTTATAAAGATTGAAATTGGAGGTTTTACTGATCCAAAACGAGTGATAAGAGTCAATCTCAGATTGCCAACTGCCTCGTCATAAGCCTCTGACGGAAACTCCACCAACAAACCGGAGTCATTTCTATAAACTGACAAAGAAATCGACTGCATCTTCGTATTCGAAACCAAACCCTGAGACAAACCACACACCACATCTTTGAATGATAGCCGTGAAGACCCAAACCCCGAAGAAGAACCTGAATCCAAATACGATGGAAATGAAACCCTATTCGAGCGAGGAGCAATAACACTAGCCAAGGATCGAGCTTCCAGCGCGTAGGGCGCGTTCTCCATAAGTTCTTTCAAAAATTTCACACCACATACAACCATGGTACGCAAAACCATCTATGAGGCTTTGTCCCATGAATCGTTGGTCGGAAAATGGAATGGTTTTCAGAAGATGGATACCACAAACCTAGGCCTCGTTAAGATTATTTTAAAATATTTCAAGTTAAAAGTTTATGTTTGGATTAGAAAGTCATAAAGTTCAGTTTTCCAGTCCAATATTATTATGTAGACATGAAACTCACGTAGATTCTTCCTACGTAGAATCAAGATTTTAATTATAAAGTTCCACAATTATGTATGAAAAATCTGAAATTTGGTGTGCGGACAGAGAAATGGCGGAAAGATCGGTTCGTAGAACGTACGAGTGGTTCGTGAAATGAATTTTCACAGGAGAAAGGGTATGTGAGAGTAGAGGAAGTCAGGGAAGTCGAGAGAACTTTTCACCATGAGAAATGGTAAAAGACCAATGACATGGTCCACTATATATAGGTGTGGTCCCCCCATATTGGGCCTATCTATTATATCGCAAACCATTTCAGTTTTGGACCACTTCTACATCATAATAGTCTCCTTTTTGTTCAGAATGGACCCCATTCCGATGGGGGGATTTTTTATAGTCCTGAAAATTCCTCCAAGGGAATAAAATACCCTATAATTAGTTTTCAGAAGGAATAAATTACTCTTACAAGTCTAGAAAGGTGAATGGACACAATTTGAGTTGCAAATTTCAGAAGAAACTTAATGGAATTAAATATTTAAAAGGATTATAAATGGCCTATGTACCATCATCAGGAAAGGTTTGCGGACCGTCTGGATCATGAACCACTAGGTACGCAGAACAATCTGTGAACCGCTGGCCTGTGGAGCGATGGCTAGAAAACCTAGCGAACCACGAACCACATCGCTGAAGGACTCAAACGTGTTAAGTAAATCCGTGTACCGTCCTGCGAATTCATTAGTTCGCAGATGAAGTGAGCGGGTAAGGTTTCGCGAACCATGATCACGAACTGTAGTATCCTCAAACCTCAGATTGAATGATTCTTCCATGGGTCAGAATATCTCTTGATGGACATCCACAAATGGTGTCACAGCCCAAAAGATACCATTGTCTCTATGCTTTATAAAAGGAGAATATAAGGAATTGAGAAATGGATGTATGAAAAGAGCCTGAAGGGAACTGAGAGGTTTGAAGAAAGAACTCTAAGAGGATTCTGGCTTTAGTCTTGATTCATCGATGAATATCGCGTTATGAACCTTGTTCTTCACAGGTACAGCTAGCCGCGAACAATAAAATGGGGGAACATAATGATAATAATAGGACCACAAACATATTTAGAGCCACCGAGGAATTATGTTCATAGTAAATCAAATGTGTTTGTAGGACACTGTCCTTCCATATCTGATGGCAATAAAAGATTATGATGATTGGGAAATTTTTGAATATGGTACGTGACCTTTGAAAAGGGGTTCACCTGATCACAAAAAGGGGGTCATTTTAACTGAACTTCTTCGAGGAAACCCAGAAATGAGTGGGGACACTCTTCTTTTTCATACAGATCAACTTCACGCATATGGATGGGGTATCTTTAGAAACCTCAAAAAGATATTAGAGATGAATCGGGCCTGCATGTTCTGATATATCCAAGATGTGTGTTGGGAGGAAAATGTTAACCATAACTTTGAGGTCCCTTCAATCAGGAGGGATGTTACGTGTCTTGTTAGCCATTGGGCGTACATAGATAGGAGACGAATATCATGGGGAATAATTTTCCATTGATTGAAATCCATTTTTGTGGGAAACATATGCAGAGCCACCGAGGGATGATGTGCATAGTTAATCAAAGGTGTCTGCGGGACACTGGCCTTCCTTCTCAGATGGACAAGGAGGGTTGTGGAGATTCAATATCACTCAGGGTATAGATTTTGAGGTAAATAAGGAGTGTATATGGACATATTAGGGACATTTGGGCTATAATTTACTCATGGAATTAAGTATCCCTTACTTAGATATGACTCACATTCATGGTGAGGCATTCTTCCCATCTTTGGGGTACCCAATCATTTAACGTCACATAGCCAGAACGTGGGGTTCCTCTTAGGGAACCATGTAATTCCTTTTAAGGTCGTGCTTCTAGGACCAAATTCCTAGAATATTTTTCCATAATATCGTGGTGGATATCTCAATAAGATCCCTAATCTCACATGTACTATTCTCAGTGTGAGAAGCAATGGATTATAAGGATTCTGGGTCATTTCCTAGGAATAGAAAAATCAACATCAGAGGGAAATTCAAGATTAAACCATTGCTATGTAGTTTAAAATTGTACATTAAGGACGATTTTGGCCTCGAAGTTTAATGCTGTGTGGTGAGGACACAATGTTGTGTAGTTTAGAGTCATGTAGTTTTGACAATTTAACAATCATAAAGATCATTGGTAGCTATGTTTTGATCGAAATCCGGATCTTCTGGCATTCCTTAGGCACGAGTGATGATAGAAGGTGTAAACCATAGTCTTAGGGGGAAATTTGGATCCGGAGGGATGGCACGAGGCTTGGAATCCATTGGGCGTACTGAGATAGGATAGGACTCTCCTGTGGAAGAATTGTCCTTTGATTTACGGCCATTTTTGTGGGCAACATAGGTATATCCACTGGGGAATGATGCACGTAGTCAAAAAAAGTTGTCTACAGGACACTGGCCTTCCTTCTCAGATTTCCATGAATGATTAAGGGGATCCAAGTTTTCCTGGAATATAGAGTTTGACAAAAGAAAAATATGTTCCTGGGAACATAAAGAATACCAGTACCGTGAATAACTGTGAACTACTAGAGATTCCATATAGGTCTGATTCATATGTATAGGGGGAAGCAAGATATTTTGACTTACCATGAGTGTGGGGTATGTGCAGGATCTTGTGAAACTGAAAACTGGGCCACACATAACTCTTGAAGAATTTTGTAGTTTATTATCATGTGATTGGGACCTTTCATGGACTCCCCGTACAAGTCTGGCCTATGCATAGGGAAAGGGGATTTTTTTTGTGGCTGGGCTGGGATGCCAAATCCGGGTGTCACTACATATCCTGCAAGATCAGGAATCAAGCCGCACGTAGTTATGAATGTTTCCTGTACCGATCTGGCTGGTCCATGTGTAAAGACATGTGAGAGAATTTTTTTATTATGGCTGAGCCGGGATGCCAAATTTGGGCGTCACTACGTATCCTAAAAGGGTAGGAATCAATCCATACATAGTTCTAAACGTTCCCTCTACCAATATGGCTTGGAAATGGGGGTGGGAACGTTTTTATTTCATTTTCTATGGGTGGTAGGTCTACCATATTTCCCTATAATTTACTTCCATAAGAAAATATTTACCACTGATCCTAAGCTCACGTGAGTTATACTCAATGTGAGAAACAAGGAGTGGACACAGGGTTTTCATCACAAGTGTTGGGAGGTAGAGTATATGATGGAGGCATTTTTTTGAGGGGGTTGGGCCAAGATCGAGGATTGAGGCATCTCTATGTATCCTGTGAGGGAAGGAATCAATCTACACATAGTTCTATGAAAGATCATGCAGTTTATCACCATGCGATTAGGATGCCTGGTGTTATGCAGTTTAACATCTTTTAGTGATGAAATGAGTCATAGTTTAATTTCATGTTTCAAGGACAAGTTCCTTACAGTTTAACGTCACATGGAAAGGACTATGACTCATAGTTTAAGGTCTTAGATCTTGGACCATGACTTCGGGGTATTACTATTCATAGTTTAAGGTCTTAGTGTTTGTACCATGACATGGGGGTATTATAACTCATAGTTTAGGGTCATAAATCTTGGACCGTGACTTGGTCATATTACTACTCATAGTTTAAGGTCTTTGAGTTTGGACCATGAATTTGGGGTATTATAACACATAATTTAGGGGCATAGAGCCTGGACCATGACTTGGGTGTATTACTACTCACAGTTTAAGGTCTTAGATCTTAGAACATGACTTTGAGGTATTACTACTCATAGTTTAAGGTCTTGGAGTTTGGACCAAGACTTGGGGGGTATGATAACACATGGTTTAGGGTCATAGAGCTTGGACCAATGACTTGGGTGAGTTATAACTCATAGTTTAGCGTCATAGAGCTTAGATCGTGACTTCGGGGTATTACTACTCATAGTTTAAGGTATTAGAGTTTGGAACCTGACTTTGGGGTATTTTAACTCATAGTTTAGGGTCATATATCTTAGACCAATGACTTGGGTGTGTTATAACTCATATTTTAGGGTCATAGATCTTAGACCTTGACATGGGGGGTTTCTACTATGCGAATTACTTCTTTAAGAACTTCTCATTTGTGGGAGCGGTTATGATCTGTCCGTCCATTGATATCAGGGAATATGCTCCATTGGAATAGAACTTGTGTATGACATATGGTCCTTCCCAATTTGGTTCAATATTTTTGGGCTTCTTCCTGAGTATCATTAGGGTTATGAGGACTAACACCATTTCTCCTTCGAGAAAAGATTAAAGGCGAACCTTTTTGTTGAAGGCTCATGCGATCTGATTTTGGTAGATTTCCAAATGGTGTGGAGTGAAAATACTTTTTTCATCTAGCTGCTCCAACTCATCAAACCATCTCTGAGATTTCTCATCTATGTAAATTTGATCTAAAATGTCCACAAAAAGTGACAACAATTGGATTTTGATAGTTAAACCCACCTATGCCCTGTATACTAGTGAGTACGGGGTCACCTAGGTGGTCGTGTGGGTTGTGGTTCGATAAGACCACAAAGCATGAAGGAGCTTATATGGCCATGATTTATTATCCTTATCAACCATATTTTGAAGTATGTTGGACAGATTTTTGTTGAAAACTTTATCTTCCCATTGGTTATCGCATGGTAGCAGGATGACCGGTTGGATTTCATTCCTACTCCTAGTATAGCTTTTCCAATTCAGAAAAGTAGATTTTGGTGTCGTTGTCCATCATTATTGTATGAGGGACACCAAATTTGGTAATGATGTTGGCCTTCACAAAGCTAACGATGTTTTTCACCTGACTTCTCTAAGGGGTATGGCTTCGTCCCATTTGGAAAAGAAGTCGTTCGTTGTGAGTATGTACTTGAAATGTCTGGTTGTGGTAGGAGGATATGGTCCCACAACATCCATCCCCCAAGTGGAAAATGTCTAGGAGTACTTAGATGTATGAAGTAACTCCGGGGGTCGGTGTATAAAATTATCATGGAATTGACATGAAAGGAACTTTTTGGTGAATACGGAACAATCCTGTATCATTTTGGGCCAATAATACCCAAGTCTTCAAATTTTGTGAGAGAGCTTGTTTGATGATTGGTATGATCCATAAGCTTCGACGTGCACTTCTTTCATGACGGCAACAGTATCTTCTCCATCAATGCACCTAAGAAGGATTCTGCCGAGGCCCCGTTTATAGAGAATTTTTTCTTGGTTTTACCCATTTTATAGGAAAAAGTTTACTGCCCATCTTCGGACCTATTCCCTTTCATCCCTATATGGTGGGAGTTCCCCATTCCGAAGGTAATTTTCAATGGGCACTATCTAGTTGGTGGTGTGACCATAAGGCTCCAAAATAGGGATAATTTATTCAATCTCTTCCGTACTAGTCAGGATAAATGGAAAGACCATCAGGCGGTGGGAAATACTAATGACCCTTTCATCCCGGTCTGGATCATCCAAGGTTGTGGCTGCATTTTCCAAAGCATCGGCCAATGAATTTTGAGACCGGAGGACATAATTCAATGTTGGTTCTGATGGGAATTCTTCTATCAATTCTTGAACACGGTTCATCAAGGGGACCAATACATCTTTCTTAATGACATAGTCACCATTTACCTATTTGATGAATAGATATGAATCACCCTTTATTTTTAGGTGTTTGTCTTGCACATGAAATGCCAGTTATAGGACTGAAATGAGGGCCTGATATTCTACTTCATTGTTGGTACACCCTTCTGAAATAATGAATGATTATGGCAAGATGGCCTTTTTGGGGGATACAAGTATAATTCCCAGCCCCACATTTTTGAACTTGGGATCCTCCATCCTCTTTCCTGTTGGGCTTCTGGAAGCACTGTCGAAGTATATTTCCTATGTCTGGAGGTCCTTCTAGATAGAGAACACTTATTCCTCCAGAAGTTTGACATACAATAGTGTTGTTTCTTCTTAGGGGTGATTGACTAGAAATTATACTAACACATGTCCCTTGATGGACTTTTGGGGTAAATACCACATGTCAAACTATTTTAGAATGACTTCCAATCGTGATAGATGCCCATTTTTCATGGGACGTTTGAGGATATATTTGACTGGGTTGCAGCGGGAGACCAGGTGGACCTCATGGTGCTGCAGGTAATGCCTGATTTTCTGAACCGTGAATATTAGGGCTAGGTAGTTCTTTTCAATTTTTTAATACTGAGTTTCAACATCAATCATTGTTCAGCTAAGGTAATAGAGGTTGTTCCCGTTGCTGGCATGATTTTTCTGCGCAAGTAAAGCACTTAATAACCGTCCTAGGGCGGTTACTTATAAAATGAGTGGTCTACCCTCAACTGGAAGCATCATCATCACTGGTCTTAGAAGATATATTTTAATATTTTCGAATGATTCTTGGAAATCATTATCCCACTCATGCGTAACTCCTTTCTTCATGAGCCTGGTGAATGTTAAACACTTACCTGCCAAGTTGGTTATGAAGTGCTGAATGTATTTGAGGTGCCTTTGGAGACCTCTAAACTTGGTGAGATTGTGAGGTGGGGGCATGCGAGGGATGGAATTTTTATTCTCAAGGTCGAATTTGATGCCATGATGGCGTACTATGATGCTGAGTAATTTTCTAGAGGTAATTCCAAAGGTACACTTTATGGGATTTATCTTTAAATTGTTCTGACAAATCTTTTGAAGACAGTTCCAAGATCGGCCAGGTGGTTTGAGAGATGTCTTCATTTAACCACCAGATCATCGACATGACACCTCACAAAATTTCCTAAGAAGGACTTGAAGATGCGGTGCATGGTGTGCTGGTATGTGGCGCCATCATTCTTTAGACTAAATGGAATCACCTTATAACAGAACACTCCTCAAGGGGCCCTAAAAGAGGTAGCTTTTTAATCCCTCTGGGATATTCGGATTTGATTGTATCCAGAATAGATTTCCATGAAAGAGAGGTTTTCATATTCAGCGGTTTTATCAATCAAAAATTCTATGATCTGGACCGGGAAGTCATCTTTTGGGAAATGCTGATTGATGTTCCTAAAGTCAATTTGTTCTTCTTTTTAACAGGGACTTTTTTTACCAGACAAATTGGATACTGGACTTACCGTATGATGTTGGATTTGATCATCTTGTCAACTTCAACCTCTATTTGGGCAGCATGTGTTGGGTGGGTTCTTTTGGCTTCCTACGTATATCCCTAGTGATCTTATAGTAAGCCCAGATGATGAGTGGAAACCTCATGATCAAGGCCTAACATTTCTGTGTCGTTCCAAGCAAACACATGTTGATTATTCTTTAGGAAGGATTTGTATTCCTCCTGCTACTCGACAGGTATAGCCACACTGATCATAGTGGGTCTAGGGTCATCTTCAGTGCCCAGGTTTATCTTCTTAAGTTCATTGATTCTGGTGGAGACACCTTCTTCGAATGAAATAGGGGAATCATTGAGGTCTTCTTCTTCTTCTTCCTCTTCATTCTCTTCTGATGGGGAGATTATTCTTCATATGAAATCTCCAATGTTTGGAGATTAATCTTCTTTTTCATTTGTGAGTAAGTCTAGGGAAGTCTGTGGAAGCAAGGATGGGTCGATATTATCTTTGTTAGGAATTTTCCTGACATCATGGGAGTCAGCCTTCTCTTCCGCATATTTGGACTCTATGGTCGTAACAAAGACCATGAGTACAATTGAGTCTGTATCCAGACTTGTGATTATTCATTCAACCTGGTTAATGGGTAATATATACTCTTCCTGAAGTTGATAGAGGGGGGAGGCGGGAGCTGTTTCCAATCCATTCAGGGCAGTAATCCAATAAATTTTGTTGGCTGAAAAATGATTTCCTTCCAACTCATAGAACCCTGCATTGATATAATGTGACTCACATGACTCAAATGGGGATTTATCGGCATGCATTGTCCCGTTTTTTCATTATTATAATATTTGATGCACTGATGGTATGATGATGGAATTGTATTGTGTTGATACATCCAAGGCCTCCCTAATAAGACGTTGAAGGCCGTACTTTTCTGCACTAATAGGAACTTAGAATCTGAAAAGTGGTCTCCAAGCCGAGTTTTATGATTGATCCATCCCAATGGTTTCACCTCACTTTTTTCATACCCCAATAGAGTTTTGGTGTAGGGTGTCAGGCTATCTTCATCATAGCCCAACCGATAAAGTGTTCGCAGTGGGAGGAGGTTGAATCCAGATCTGTTATTGATGAAGATCCTCTATACATCAATTACATTTATCTTAGCGGACACATATAAGGGTTTTATGTGACCTTTCATGATGGTGTCTTCATCCCTAACTATGAAGGAGATGATGGTGTGACATTCTTATGGGCTGGTCACTATCCTACATAATTTAGTTGTTGATACTTCAGCCTCGAATTCTTGGGTACTTAGTAAGGCTTCGATGAGTGCCTACATAAGAACTGCAGACACGCTTAACACATCCAGGATTGAAATTTTTGTTGGAACTGAAGTCAGATGCTTTAGAATATCATACATCTTCTCTAAAGTTCATCACTTCCCGGCTTGGGGTTTCTCTTTCACAGATACTTTAGGGGTTTGGGATTTGTATGCAGATGGTTCAGTTTCTGTGATGGGAGATGGTGGCATTGTGGCCTTTTCAAGGTTTTCCCAAACTATTCCACCTATATTACTTGGGTGATTTTACATTTTCTCTTCCCCTGACGGATATTTCAAGATAACTAGGCTTGGATTTCTTCTAACGTGGGAGAAGGATCATTCTGGTTCTTGTTGTGTCTGTCGGAGGGTTATTCCCCGAGTTTCCCCAATGTTAAAAGTTTCACTTGTGGCATGTCTAGGAATTTGACACCTACCATGATCGTGTATTCTAAGAAGCCTCTGACCTCTACGGACTCTTCCTCCATCTCTCTGGTTGGGTACAGGGAACTCGTCTTCTTGGTCGTAGTCTCCATTTGAGAAGGGGTCCATCAAGTGAATGACATTAATGGAGCTGAACATTTCTCTGTATAAATGTCTATTTCTGATTTTTTTTGTTTGGTAGGGTGGTACCCGTGGTACTTTTTTGTGGGGAAATTCCCATTTTACCATTTGGTGGGGTGGTTCCCATTTTACCATTTGGTGGGGTGGTGCCCGTTTTACCAAGTCTCTTGGCATGAAGTCTGAAAGTGGAAACACTAACTTCATATTTTGTGTCAACTCATCTTATTATTCCTTCTTTCTTCTGTTTTGGCCTTTATAGGGCTTCAAGTCCGAGGAGGATGGTTGTGTTGTATTGGGAGATTTTGGGGGAATAGTTGGTTATTTCAACAATGCCAGTAGGATGCCATGAACTCGGTTGACTATTTTCCGGGTAATCCAATTGTCAAATTTTTTCTTCTTCTTACTGGCTACTGTTTTCCATTCCTCTTCCTCTCTTGGGTCTGATTTGGAAACATATGTCACTTGTGCTGGTGGCTGGCCCAATTTGACTTGCCCCAAATCCACCATATTTTGTAGAAGATATTTTAAAACAAAGAATTCCGGGATTGTGTGTCCCAGTATCCGATGATAGGGAGAATAATTTGGATGGTCGTTGAGACCCACTTCATCAACTCACTTTGGATCTAGTAGCCAGAGAAATTTGCAATTCATGGAAGATGTGGAATAGTTGCGGACCTGGTCATCTCATAATGAATAGACTTTATTTCTTCATTCTTTGAAATTATTTTTTTATCACCCTGTCGCTCATCTTGCTAAGGTGGGAGTGGTTTTTGGCATCTAGGGGGTCCCGCACAGTTTGGTGGGGGCCTCGCCACTAGATCTGGTGTCGGGGGTGGATTAAGCGTGACAGAAACTGCTTTATCTTTTCCCATCCTTTTTCTTGGGGCTGATGGGGTCACTCAGGACTTGAGGTTGGTACATTTCAATGAGTCTTATATCCTTTGGTCAATGGAAGAGAAATCTCATAACCCACTTGTATACTTCACTGGGATGAGAAGTGTTTGCAATTCATCATGGATATTATCGATGCACATGGAGAGAATCTCATCCTGGGGGAGCGGACGGCTCAGGGAATTAGTCAGGCCTTTCCATTTGGAAATAAATTCTAATACTCTTTATTTCTCTCACTGATTATAGTTCATGAGGTCACTGACCATTTTATTAGGTAGTGTTGAACTGAACTGAAAGAGAAACTATCACCGGAGATCCTCCCAGCCTGTGATTTAATTGGATGGTAAGCTAGTAAATAATATAAAGGCTGATCCTTGCAGGGTTCGTATGAAGCACCTGAGTTTTACTAATTCTTTCTGCTTCAGAGTTCCAATAATGTGTTCAAAATAAGAGGATTAGTGCATTAAATACTATTCTAGGTCCCTCAAACCATTGAATACTGTTAATACAGGTTTTCTGAAATTTGGAGGTGGGGGAACATTGCTTAACCAATCGGGGTAGGGATTATGATCTGGTTATATCAGAGCGTGTCAACCCTTCATGGCTTCTAGTCGAGCTGTTAGTAGTTTGACGGTGTTCAAGAGCCCTTGATTCATATCCTGTTGGGCATCATCTTGGGCAGGTGTGGCAGTGGCCAAAATTAGGTGTGGTGTTACTACTATAATTTGAGGTTGATACCCAGCTAGAGGTATCATTTGTGGGTTTACCTGAATATATTTTGGTTGTCTTCCCAATAGGGGTAAGTCCTGATGTCCTTATAGGGATAGGTTGAACGGACCTCTAAGTTTGAATTCATTCACCGGGATGAGTGTCTGTGGAAAGGAAAACTCTTCTAGGAGTAGCCACTGACATTCTGCAGGGGGGGGGGGGGGGGACACATCCAGCAAGGTAGCTCCCTCGATGTAGGTCTCCATTAATTTTCCTGAGATCTTTCATTTGTTCCCCCTACTTAGCGAACCTTTCCTCAAGATTGAGGGACGTATTTATAAGGGGAGGAGGAGGTGGTTTATACAATACCTTGGATTTATTCTTCGCTTTTTTGGGATTTTCGGTGGGAGGTAATGAAGGATTAATTGAGGGGTTCTCAAATTTAGATCCACTCTCTGGTTCCGGGTATGAAAACGATCAGGCTCAATGTGGGATGTGTTTTGGAGAGAATAATATTCCCTTGCTTTCTCTCAATCATCTCCTTCCTTTGTATCATTACCTGTGAGATTCGTGGGGTTGACGTTTACCATGTTCATTGATACATATCGCCTTGGGGGCAGTTTCCCTTGTTCCCAATGGTTGGAAGGCTTTCAATGTACTTTGTTGGATTGTCTCCTTCCATTATACGGTATTCTTCAGGTTTCTTGGTGAAGATTGATCCAAAAGTATCCTAGGTCCGACCTCGTAATGCCTCTTTGTCTCGAAGTGTGAGAACCATAAGAAGGGGTGGAACGATTGACTCCTCTATCCATGATTCTTCCTAGATGGTAGAATACAGACGTTTGCTATGCGGGGACTTGAGGTAAAAATTCTTCAATCCTTGCAGGCTGGGGTTGTTCCCATTCTTCCATCGATGTGCTATGGGCTGGATTTTTTGTTCTTAAGGGGAAATTTTGATTTAAAAATACCCCTAGCCCTATGGGCTAGGTTCGTTCCCACATTGTGGTGGATGCTGTCACTATGGACTCCTTTTTTATTTCACGTAATCCCATGTGGGTGTGAGCTGAGTGTGGCATTGGGCTGGTATAGAGTCTATGGTCTTTTGAAGACATGATCACTGCTTGCTGGTTGTATTCCCTTAGGTGGTAATCCTACTATATATTCCTGTTTTCCTGACTCATAATCTTTTCTATGGCTTGATCTCTTCGGTCCTGACGCTTTGGATCCTTACTTTGGGCCGGTCTTTGGTGAGTATCCCATATTTCCTGAGTAGGAGTTTCATTTGAATGATTCTTCTGGGTGATGAAATTTCATGATTTCATTCCCAATGGGGCATGTTGGGTGGTATGTAGGGTGAAGTGTATAGATTCATGTTCTCCCCATCCTCTAATGTGAACTCCAGTCGGGGCATCACCAATGAGGTCACGCAACTTATGCAGTGCATTGAGGCAAGAAAGTTCAAGGTTTTTCTTCCGCCTTTCTAATTGTGGTTTTCATGTAGATGGGAGGAATTTTAGGTTTATTAGATGTTGAAGCTCCCATAACATGTTAACATGGCCCACATATCCTTCATAGGGAAGAAATTTTTCTTTCAGCTGGTGAAGAGTCGTCCATATATTGAGCTGAATGTCATGCGCACATTCTCCAGACAACTCTCTTAGTATGTCGAAATGAGAAGTGTCCATAGTCCAATACATCATTGGTATATTTTCCTTAGATAATTTTCTTCTCACAATAAACATATCATGTTGTTGTCATTCCAGGGGATCCTATACTTTATATTCCTAGCTCGACTGCTTATTAATGATTTCATTCAAAGTATCTAGGCTGGTGGGAGCCTCATTGATATGTGAACGGTGCGGGGGTGGCTTAGAATATGAGTGTGGCCCCGGGACATCCTCTGGTTAAGAAAGAATATCACTCATTATAGAAGGAGTGCCCAACATGTCTGACTCCATATTTATGAGAACCTTAGCATAGGTGGGATTTCTCATATTTGTCTCGACAATGGGAGGACCTTCTTGAAAGTATGAATTTTGTTTGTGGGGAGGACCTTCGCAATTGGTGTCATAATGGTGAGGACTACTATTGCAACATGATGCCCGAACATGGTAATTTTCTTTATGGTTTATACCCTGAGGAGGACCTTTAGGGAAGGCTACAACAAGTGTAGGACCTTCTTGTTGTTTGATGTCACTGAGGGGAGGACCTTCTCAATGACTTATGTGATGGTGAGGAATACTATCACGGCTTGATACCTTTCTACAAGGAGAATTTTTGTAGTGTACATATTGGGGAGGGCCTTCAAGATATACTACAACGAGGGGAGGATATTCTCATTGCTTGATATTACTATGGGGAGGACCTTCACAACAACTGCCATTGCAGGGAGGGCCTTTGCAATGACTATCATCATGGTGAGGACTACCATCATGACTTGACGTCCGACTACAGGGAGAAACATATCTTTAGTATATACCCTGGGGAGTACCATTAGGGAGGACGACACCAAGAGGATGACCCTCTTGATGTATGATCTTCAGGTTAAGGGGAGGGCTACCTAAACGTGAATCAAGAGATAGGCTCTCGGGATCGATCATTCCTGTCCCATGGAGTGAGCCCCTGTGGGTGCTCTGGGGAGGACCTTCAAAGATGATGGTAGCGATATTGCGAGTAGGACCTTCGCAACTACTACTGACACTTACATAATTTGGTAATGGATTGACAGGGTCTTAAGAATTTATTTATATATGTCTGAGGGCGTCAAGAACCCCAGCTTCCAGCAGAGCAGGATCATGTATGTTCCCTTCATTTTCTGGTTTCATTTGGGGTGTTTCATTTTTTGAGCACTCTCTTGCAGGTAACCGAGGACATCTGCAATGGGTAACAACCTTCATGTGTAAGTCCTTGTCTTTTTGGGTCTCGTGATGTCATCAGGATACGCTGACGAACATTTTGAATTTTGGAAGGGATATATGTCTGCCCTGGAGTAGCCACCACATTGAATCGGCATCCCCCAATTGAAACCTGTATTTTATCCCGATATAGTTGTCTTTATATCACGGGATATTGTCGTCGACCCACCTGGACTAGAGCAGGAATTCATAACTACTCTGGAGTGACTGACTTATTTTGTGAGTGAGTCATTCTGTTTGAGGAAACCACGTCATGGGCCCGATTTCTTGCCTTTTCCACTGATGTAATAATGTCTTGTTATGTTTAGATGATATGGTCTGGGATTGATGTATGATATTCCATCATTTCCAGGATGTGTTGAGATACATCTTTGGATGTAACGGGTATGAAGGCCCATTCCGATGTCAGAGCAGGAGTTTTTTCCTCCTCCGGTCTTCCATAAGTTGCGAGTAGATACTAACAGTTCTCATGTGCTGGGATAGAGGAATGAGTCTTCAACCGATTATCTTCTCTGTTTTCCACTATATTTGACTGGTGGTCTTTATGTTCACGAGAAAGGATTTTCATCTACTTGATTTCCGCTATATTTGTCTCACAAGCTTTTTATTCATCCGTAGGAATTTAAATCTACTCATATTTTCTTACCACCCTATTTGGATGATGAGATTGATATGAATCAATAGGTATTTGTGCCTATGTATAGCTGGTTTCCTCCCTATTTGGTTGACGGGATTGTTGTGAATCGAAAGATATCTGCATCTTCCTGTAGTTTTTTTCTCTATCTGAACAGCAGGAATGGTGAGCACTAATAGGGACGTGCATATGCTCATATTGTTTCACCTTATTTCTGTGGTGGGATTGATTGGAGGGGGAAGAGTTACATGTCAGTCTATTGAATGCCACTGTGTTAGTATGATAGAGTTTATTCTTAGGTACCAGGGTGATAACGTGTTCTGGATTATATATTTTCCACCCTTGGAGGGAAGCCTGGGGGGATTGGGTCTCCAGGACTGTAGTAGGTTACCTCAACATAAGGTCTTCTTTGGAGAGAGGAGGTTTGGTCGTTCGGTGTCGGCAACGATGCGCTCTGGCGATGTCTCATGAGTAGGGCCCATGTGAAGTTGAGATGAAGTTGTCACCATTGGCTTTATCTACCTCCCTAAGGTAAGGGAGGTACTTATTTTCACGTTCCAGGGATAGGCTCCCGAAATGGTTTGAGATGACCACCGTTTCCGCCTTGTGTTGGGGTGTTGGTTGTGGCTAAGGGGGCGGTTAGCGAGTGTTTGTGGGCTGTAGGGCCTATCTCATGACCTCCATCATTGGTAGAGTACCATTTCAGTGGTACTCCCTAATCAGCATGTTGGATACCCAACGTTGAATATTCTGGGTAGGTGAGGGGGTCATATTCTTCATTGGGGCCCCGACCGCCTGCAGGATCGCTGATGTGCGTGTCGATATTGGTCTTTGGGATGTCATTTGGTTCGAATATTGCTCTATGGGAATATTAAATGTATATATATGACATACATACCAAAAAACCTCGTCAAAGTAGAATTCTTTTAAACATATGCATATTTGGTGATTCATCTTGGCCCACCCTTTCCCTCTTCTTTTTGTTGTGGGGCGAAGGGGCTTGAGTGGGGTAAGACCACCACCGTGGTTAAGGATTCACATCGGGTTCACCATTTGTGTTCCGCCTCTGAGGTGGCGCATTTGACACATACTAGGGTGACCAAAATGGTTCAACATGTAGTATCCTTTTGTCTATTATGTTTGGGGTAAGACCGCTACCTTGGTTAAAGATTCACATCGGGTTCACCATTTTTGTTTCACCTCTGAGGTGCCGCGTTTGGAACGTACTAGGGTGAAAAAAATTGTCTGACGTGTAGTATCCTTTAGTCTATTATTTTTGGGGTATAACTTCCACCTTGGTTAAGGATTCACATTGGGTTCACCATTTTTGTTCTGCATCCTAGGTGGCACGTTTTTTGTGATGGTGAAATGGTCTGATGAGAATCATCACCCACCTCTTTTCTATAGATATGGGTTCTCGTCAAGTTCACCATTTCTTTCGTTTCGACCCACTCTACTTCATTATCCTTTAAAAGAGGCTGGATTAACCCCATGGGGACTGGGTAGCTTATCATTTCTGTATTATGAAAGAAGTTCCATTGTCATATGGTCCAAGTGGGTGATTACATTGGATCATATACTTGTGAAATCGGTCCTCCTTGGATAAAACTTCCTCGAATGGTCTCTAACGGGTTTATTTGGGGAGCTAAAAACACCCAACAACCCTGGTATCCATGATTCATGGACCTGTTTCCAAAGGCAGATGTTCGTTGGACGATGACTTGGCCAACGACACTTAAGGACTCCATTGTTCAAGAGGATGGGAATTCAGGCTCACTTTACCCTTCTGAGGGAGGATTATCACCTATTCTGGGACTCTATTAAAGATTTAAGTCATGTTCATATGTTTGTGAATCCTTGTTTCATTCTCGAAGAGTGTATTCAAGGGCTACCCTTGGTTTACAGGATCGTCGTGGGAATGCAAATATTTGATTCTACGGAGGTACTGCTGACTTGATCCATACAATAAGGAGTTATGGAGTTTATCATCATCCAGGGGGTACAGAAGGGGACATGATGTTGGGATCAGACCCAAAATATGGGTTTCCTATATATCCTCAGTAGAGGAATCAGAACCCACGTAGTTCATATTGTTTGGGGCTTACGCATGGATGCTTCCCATTTGAGAGGATATGATTTGGTTAACCCTTTTAGAAGGGAATCCTTTTGAGATCAGGCCTTCAAGTAGGAATCCTATGTATCCTGGATTGATTAGGAATTAGGGTTCTCATAGTTCAGATTTTTTTGGATGTTGTAAACTTCATAAACCTTTAAGCCCACATGAGTCATTCTCGGTGTGAGAAACAAGAGGATGCGAGATATCCAACCAACCACATGCTTCTTATCCTGTTAGTGAGGGAGGGAGATCCTATAGCGGAAGAGGCCAGGTAGAATATGGGTGAGGGTGAGGAGCGATGATCCTTTCAATGTGAGATGAAATTAAAGGCCATGTGGCCCAGCCTCAAAAGATTGGGGACTTACCTCAGTGGGAGGGCCCCGAAACACGTTATGGGAGGGGATTAGTTTCGTCCTTTTCAAAAGGGGGAGTGGACATAACCCCATTGATTGATCACTATTCCTCATTGAATGGAAAAGTATGTGATCACCCTTAACCCCTAGAATGGGGAGGTTCATGTCATCATCCCAAGGATAGACTCTGGGTTTCCATGGGAATGTAGACCCACAATCATTCCCGAAGCCCAAACCATTATGGGGAGAGCCTTCGTAACTCCGCTTACCATGGGTATGTAGAATAAAATGGGCGTGTTGATGCACCCAATGGTCTGATCATATGGGTTTGGTGTCTTTGGAGGAGGCTTTTTCCTAGTTTCAGGTGATTTGTTCGTGGAGGGATCATAGAGGACTAGACGGTAATGGAGGGGCAAGGCTGGAACCGAAGGAAATAATTCTTGAAAACACCCCTTTCTGCATACTGTTTTCTTATATGAGATGGGGGATGCTCTGAATACCATAGTGGTATGTGGGTAGGGAGGTCATCCATGTATCGATGCGGTATGCGAGCATGGTATGGGCTGTCGCGCACCAAGTGGTACACGGTTTGTCATGCCGCTTTGTGTTCCCTCTGTGTACTAATGAAGTACACGACACTATATTAAATCTTTATAGTGATACACTATGCTGAAAACCATATTGAAGGAGGGTATAGGGGACAGTCATTCATTGGGAGTTCATCCATGAGAAATATATGGTTCGTGGTTACACCATTTGGGTTCACAGATCTATTATTATTTTTAAATTCCCCAATTTTATGGTTTGCAGCAGGCTATACCGATGGTGAATGCAGTTCGCAACTCGGGCTTCGTTGATGAATCAGGACTGAATCTAGAATCCTCTATGAGTTATTTCTTCCAACCAATCTGTTCCCTTCAGTATTTCTTCATCTGTACCCTTCTCAATTCCTTTTATGATCATTTTATAGATAATTGGGACAATGATATCTATTGGGCATGAGGCACTATTTGGGGAGGCCCTTGCATAGATATTCTAACCCACAAAAGACTCAGTCAATCCGAGGTTTGAAGAAGTTATGATTTGTTATCATGGTTCATAGAACCCTACTCATTCTCTTCATCCATGAACTAATGAATCTGTGGGACGGTATGTGGATCACCATCATGTGCATGGGTCATTTGGAGATGCGGTCTTCTGGATTGACTTTTTATCGCTCCATGGGCCAACAATTCTCGGATCGTTCCGTGTACCTAGTGGTTCATGATCCAGGCAATCCGAAAACCTTTCCCAATGATGGTGTGCAGGCCATTCAGAATCCCTTGAAATATTGAATTCCTTCAGGTTTCTTCTGAAATTTTCAACTCAACTTGAGTCTATTCACCTTAATAGACTTGTAAGAGTACTTGATTCCTTCTTCAAATTGATTGTGGGGTGTTTTCTTCCCTTAGTATAATTTTCAGGACCCTATAGGGATGAAGATACAACCCTAGTGAAATCGAGTTCAAGTATAAGGGAAACACAATTCTACTAATTATTGGTAGGCCTTGTATGCCTAGTTATCTTGATATTACCCTCGTAGATAAATATATTTTTGGTGATGTGCGTAAGATTGGCCACATAGGGGAATTATCACAATAACTGGGTCATAGGCATCTTGGGGGGTTGATATTTGTTGATCCTCACTATGAAATGTAAAATATTTTCTATATAGAATCCTATATTTTCATGTGGACTATTATAATATTCACAATTTCAGTTTGTTCATATGATTTAATTAGATGTATATTTAATTGATTATAGAATAGATCGGAAAACACTTCTAGAACCAATCACATTCTGATAGAATATATAGTTTATTAATCCATAAAAAAACAGCATTCCAAAAAACATTCCACTTATGAAGATAATTATAGTGATTATAAGTTATTGCACCAAATTTTCATGGATTCAGCACACACTCATTTATTATTTAATGAGTTTTCAAAAAATTGTGAATCATTATGACTACACCTATTCTGTTTCATTACTTATAAATGTGAATCTCCTAATTTTATGAGGTTATTATTTTTATATTGAAAATTAAGCTAAATAGAGAGTTAAAAAAATTAAAAAATGAGATTAGTTTGAATAAAAACATAGTTAAATGATATTCGTGTCATTTACATTATATAGAAACAAACCACACATCAAATTGATATAAGAATTTCATGGTATGATCGAATTTGTTGTTTGGCCTTATTTTTATTATAAAAAGGGTTCAAAACTAAGTGAATGAGCTCTGATTTTGATGTATAATTATGGCATTTATGATTAGACAACATAAAAATTTGACAAGTGGTGTGGTCATAATGACCAAACATAGAATTTTACTAGATTTCATTGATTTCAAAATATTTTATTGAGGGTCAAAAATTAGAAAACAACATTTGATTGTCATTTAATAAAAGTAAAAAATTATTTATATATATTTTGAAATATGGGAACTAGTTGAACATTAATATAATATTTGATTTTTTTGAAATGACTGAATTTCTTTTTATTGATTTTAAAGTCATAAAAAACACATCAAAAGGTGAATTCAATGAATAATACCTCATATTGTAGTTATATAATAGGAAAATAGCATTTCTTTAATTTTTTACATTTTTCAATAAACCCAAGTCAATGTGATATGAAGTTTTATAAAATATATAAAATCACATTTTTATTGATTCAAAAGTCGAAAAGCATGCATCATAGGGTCAATATATTGAAAAATATCATGAATGATCTTTATATAATAAGACATAAATTATTGATGAATTTTTTACATGTATGAATATGCATAACATTAACCCAATATTTAGTATGGTCAGAATAACCAAAAATAGTTCTATTGCACTTAAAATCTTTTGAAAATAAGCATCCAAGAGTTAAGACATAAAAAACAGACTCGAATATTGATCACAAATCACATCATATTGATATACCGTCTATTCTCAAATGACTAATTTTTTAAACCAATTACTATATATTGATTTCAAGAAAAATCATGATTATTTACTATGTTTTGACCCTTTATAATTTATTCTATTTATATGGACACTTTATAAATTCTATATTTAGTACCTTTTCTTTAGATAATACATTTTACTAATATGATCATGTTTATGACTTATATTTCTTCATTTGGATTCAAAATATATTTTTTATTTTCCCTCAACCATTTCTTCTTTTCCGTGATAAACATTAATGTTTTTCTAACATTATATTCTAGATTCTTCTTCTACATCATATTCATCTAATATTTTTGGATTCTTTTCTTCTTTAGATTTATCTACTACTTTAATATTCTTACTTTTTATTTATTCATTTTTTTCTTTTTATTTTTTTCTTTTTTTTCTTTTTCATTTATTTTTTATTTTATTTTTGATTCTAATTATTCTTCTTATTGGACTTGTTTTTTACACTATTTCTTATATTACATTTTAATCTACTTCCATTTCTAGATACAGAATTTGAGATTAAGAATTATTCATTTTAATTTTACTTTAATTTATTTTCCTTATGTTTATACTTCAATTTATGTTATCACTTATGATTTTTTTCATCTAACATTTCTTTCTCCAATTAAATTTATAATAATTTATTTTCATTTCTTCTCCAGTATTGTGCCTCTGCTAGTTGGTTCATGTTTCACTTGTAGTTATGATTCTATATAATGTTTTTTATCTTATGCTTCCAACTTTCACCATTAACATTTTATTTTCCACTGAATTTATTTTCTTCTTTTTTATGTGACTTCTTACTTCTTCTCCTTATATATCTTAATTTTGGGTTATTTTCATATAGCGTTTTCTTTTACATCTAGTTTTCTATTATATTTTCTTAACATTATTTCTCTAAATTGTTTTATTATCCTAATAGATTTATTTTTTCATATAATTTGTATTCTAATATTTATTTTTTATTTCATGTTTTCATCTTCTAGTTTTATCATTTAGTCATACTTTTTATTCTACTTTTATATATTGTCTTCTCTCTTTTATATTGACCTATAACTCTGGTTATTCCTTTTTTATCTTTTAGAATTATTCTACCTAATGTCTTCATTATTTCATTTTTTTAATTCTATTTTATTATTTTTTGACAAGTCTTAACTTATTATTATTATATATGACTAATAAATTTTTTTTTACATCCAATCCACTTTTGAACTTCCCCTTCAAACTTATAGATTTTGGGTTATACTTATAGTTTAATATTTTTTATATTTTATTCCATTATTGTTTCTAATAAATTTTCTTCTAGTATATTTTTATTTTCATAGAGTCTTATAAATATTTCATTTACTCATACTTATGATTTTTATTATATCTTATGTCATATGTCTTATATATTTACTTCACACTATAGTACTTCCCTTTTCATCTAGCATTCGTATACATAATGTCATCAGTTTATTCCTTGTTATTATACTTAAATTTTCTTCTTTTTTTGTATGTGATTTCTTTTTATTGTTATATTAGACAAATACATTTTTTATACTTAAAAATTTATTTTGAGCTTCTTGTTTGAACTTTAGTATATTTCATTCTACTTTAGATTATATTACAACTTTTAGACTACACTCACATATGGTTTTTATTTATTCCTTCTTCTTATATGTATGGAGTATGGTTTTTTGGTTTTAAAATTGATTCTAACACTCCTTTTCCTTCTATATAATTTTTTTCTTCTACTTTTTTTTATACTTCAAATTATTATTCTAATTTTCATCAAATAATATGAAATATTCATTTATTCCTACCTGTGATTTTTGATTTATATTCCACCTTCTATTTTTTCACATTTTTATTTTTTCATATATTCTCAATCTCTATATTATATTTGAGTAACTCTTTCTTGTTTATATATTTTTTATTATAAACCATATTAAACTTTCAATTTTCCCCACCTTTAACATTCCATCATTATTTTCATATTTCACATTTTATATTCATCCCTTATTGGTGAATTGAGTTTTGATTAATGATATATAAGTTTTAGAAATCACTCTTTCACCAAAATTTTATAGGGTTTCTCTTTTTTATTCTTCTTGTACATTTGAATGTTTTTTTGGATTTTATTTTTTGTTTTGTACTTGCTTCATATCTTTTGAATGTTTTTAGTTTTAATTGACATCCCCTTCAACATACCCTTATTATTTGAAACAAATTATACTAATTTTTCTATTTCTCCTAATATAGTTTTTATCACTACATTTTAATCTAATTCATATTTTAATTCATCATATATATATATATATATGATTTTTCATTTTTTTGTTTCAAATTATTACCTTTTTTAAACCTTTTTTATATTTATTTACGTTTTCCCTTTTATTTTCTCTTATATATTTGATTATGGTTAGAAATAATGCCATGATATATATATGATCTCATCGAGTGAGGGGTGGTTTTTAGTGATTGTGGGTTTTTTATACAAATCATGATTTTTAAATTAATAAAATTTATTTTTTACCAATTAAAATTAAAATTAACAATAGATTTTGAAAGATAAAATAAAATATATTTCATATGAGATATCATATATAAAAATCATCAATTTAGAATTTACTAGACAAATTTTTTTTATGGAATTGAATTTAGTATTTTTTTAGTTTTAGACATATAGGTGACCTTTGCATAGATATGTATTTACAAAAGTATAATAGTGATCAAGGACAAATCATCTGAGATATGATTACAAAACCTATTAATTTAAATTTTCCTCATACATTTTAATATTTGATTTCAGATTGTAATATAATAATTAATTGTGTTTTTAATTTAATATTAATTAAATTAATCTTAATTAAATTAAAATTTAATAGTGCTAAATGGGGATGTATTGTTGAATCATTACACTAGCCCCTCTCGACTATGATAACGTGATCAATTCTTATTAATTATAAGATGATGGAAAAATGGCCACCAACTATTAGAGTGATATTGTTATTCATTTTCTAAAATGATATTATTCATATCCTTATTTGGAAGAATCAAAATAAACATAATATTTTTATTAAGTCATGTTGAAGTTTTTTAAGTTAAATTGGTAATATATTGTTGGTTAGTTAGTGTTGGATACGAGTATGTTCCCATTAGACTCAACTTTGAGTGTTGGGGGAAATATAATTCTAATTATTATTGGGAGGGAAGGTTGACCTTCTAGTAATGATCATACCCACAAAAACGAAGCATCTTTCCGTGATCCATACTTGATGGGCCACCTTAGGGAATTATTAAAACTGTCCAGTGAGATTCATCATGAGAGGATAGGTGAAATATGTTGATCCTATTCATGATTTGTATAATTATATATTTACAGAATTTGGTCATCTTCTTGAACTATTCAAATTTTCTTGATTCTATTTTATTCTTGAGAGTTATTTTTATATATATTTCACAGGTTTAACAATATATAGGAAATTTACCCCAAAAACAAGTTACATTATAGATTATGATTTAGTTTATTGATTAATTAAGAAGCATCATTCAGTAAAACATTCCATTAATAATGTTTTTTAGTAGATGGAAGTTATTGGAACAAATTAATGTGGATGAAATACACACTCACATGTTTTGGAATAATTTTCTCTCAAACTCTTATTCTATATGATGAACCTAATTTTTTTAAAATTTTAAATGTCTTTTTTTTCTTTACTAAAAATATTATTTTTACATTGAAAAAATTAAGGAAAAGGGGGTCAATAAAGATACAATGATCTCAAATTGGATTCGAAACTTATGAAATTGATATTGTAGTAATTCTAGATTAGTACAAACCAAACACACATCAATTTGACATCTGGGTTGTTCGGTATGATCAAATGATCCATTTGACCAACACATCATTTTTAAAAGGGGTTTAAATTAAGGAAATGAGTTCAGATATCCAAGGAAATTTATGAAATGTATGAATAGATTGTATAGCAATTTTAAATGTTGTGAATTTATAATGACTAAACATACAGTTTAATTAAATTTAATTCTTTAGATGTGCGCTTATATAGTTAATAATCTAGAAAATGACCTTGTATTGTCAATAAAAAAATGGAAAATTTCTGTTATTTATTTTTTTGAAATGTACAAATAGAACACATTTTGTAATGGCCCAGACCTCTCTGTCCCATTCCTTTGTCGAAAAGAAGGCCATGAAGTGTTCTGGAGGGTAGAATGGAATTTTCCCACACTTTTCAGAATTTTATAACTACACACTGTGTAGTGAGAGTACACGCTGTGTAACACCGTGCTAAGTATACCCTATGTTGAAGTCGTGTCCTTTTCGCGAGAAATAAATAAGTACATGTCGTGTAGTCCATCCTACACGCAGTGTAGTTTCTCCCCACATATGTGTTACCCTCAAACCTTGTGTTGACCAGTCAACGGCCATGTGACGTGTTGAAGCCATGTCCTTGCAGCATGAAATAAATAAGTACAATCCGTGTAGCCCATCCTACATGCCGTGTAGTTTCTCCCCGCGTACGTGTTCCCCTCAAACTGTGTGTTGACCATTCAACGGTTGTGTGTTGTGTTGAATGTTGTGTTGGAAGTCGGGTGGTGACCGTGTGGAATGGCAAATTACACGCTGTATACTAGGAAGTACAAGCCATGTACTTTATTTTTTCTTGCCTATAAAAGGAGGGGGCCTCTCCTCCTTTTGAGATCATTCATCTCCTCCCCTTTCCTTCGAGCAGAGCCCTCCCGAGAGACTTCAAAGGTCCTTTCTTCCATAACTTTTTCGTCCGAGCTCCGATTTACGATCTGTTAGCGGCCACGAGATCGTAACGATGAGGCAGAACTTCTGAGCTTGGAACTATTACTTTCCCTTCGGCCTTTCCTTCCTAGCTTCCACCTGTGGTGGGTTTTCAGGGTCTTGACAGAAGCGACGGACGCTGACATACATCTTCTCAAGTTGATCTGGGGGAGCGTTGTGATCAAAACCTGTTGAGGTAGGGTTTTTACATTCATCTCTATAATTTGTGCATCATGTGGGATGGGCTTCCTCTTGATTTCATGAGACATATTTGAACCAGTTTAATGAAGATAATAACTGGCTTAAAGAACTAGGATGAGAAAGTTGTTATGTTTATCTTTGTTTATCCTATTTTTATGTTTTGATTTGAATAAGCTTATGCCTACTGAAAACCACAGTCTTTGGGGGCTTTGCTTGTACAATTAGATGATGCCCTATCTTTCTAGACCGTTTTGTGGGTGGAAACTTTTTGGAATATGGAAATTGGTTAATCACGTAAAGTTTTCTGATTAAATGAATATCTGGAACCCTTGTGTGATCACCCTGGTTAAAAAAATGGAATAATGAACATGTGGGTGTTGGTTTGGTTACGTGGTGTGTGAAAAAGGGGGGTGAATCCTGGGATGTTATGGATAGGATGGGAAGTGGGGCTGCAGTAAATGATATTAAAGGGGAAATTATGTGGCACAAGCCTTGTTTTGTGATACGGTTGTGGAGATGTGGTTATAGTGGCAGCAGAGCTGCAGTAATGGGTTGTGATATGAAAAGAAAGTGGGAAGTTGATTAATGAACTGTGGGGAATGATAATGAATTAAATGAGGGAACAATCAATGGGGATTGATTGATGATAAAAATGTTGTTTTTCTGTTTCTTGTGTTTTATCTAACTTGATTTGTGGTTTGAAGGGTTTTTTTCTACGAAATGCTTGATCTTATTTGATAATTTCCCAGTAGCTAAGAAACTAATAAAATAATATTGTTGAAACATGAAAACCTAAATGGGGTTGGGATTGTTTTTTGTATGCATGCTTCGTATAAGCAGTTCTGAGGCACATGCTCAGTTTCTCTGTTTAGAATCCATAGGTTGGGCTATGTGTTTGGTATACATATATATATCTGTATCTTTGGGTTTTTTCGCACCCCACCAATGTTGAGAACCTAGTGTCGAACACTCCCATTTCATGGGAGAGGGTGTTTTCCCCTTAGTTACTAGCTTCTTCTTGCTTCTTCTTCAATAGGTTGTGATGGCTTGAGGTGACCTTACACCTAAGACTCTTCGGTTAGGTTTAGATTGGTGTGATTTTAGACCAAGACTCTTCGGGAAGGTTTACTGTTCCCATGAATCATCAGGATGAGGCCCAGGTGTGTTCGGGCGGGGATGTGATTGTGGTTTGTGAGGCCCAAGTGTGTTCGGGCGGGATCTGTGGTTTGTGAGGCCCAGGTTTGTGCCGGAGGGATATGTGGTTTGTGATGCCCAGGTGTGTGCGGGTGGGATATGTGTTTTGTGAGGCCCAGGTGTGTGCGGGCAGGAAGAGTGTGGTAGCGTCAGGACATTCTCCATTAGGAAGAGAAGCTAGCTAGTGGGGGGGGGGGAAATGGTGTAGGGTACCCAATACTCTTGTTCTTATATAATACTACCTGTTATTTTGTGTTTTTGGTGAGCGTGGATGGTAAGGTTTGGTGGATATAATTCCTTTATAGGTTTTGGTTTCTTCTATTGTTTTCATGGGACATTAGGATGTCTCCCCACCTGTGCATGAGAGCCTTAGGTTTCCCTACTGAGTATACTTGTATGATCACCCTACGTTAACTTTCAGGTTTCCAGGAGGACTAACAGGGTCGTGCGGGACCCTACTAGTCAGGATAGTTGGAGTTGTTGCAGTTTTTGTACTCTTGTTTCTTTTGGTATTGAGCTTTTTAGTTTTCTTGTACTTGTACCTTGTTTCAGAATTGTTTAAACATGCATGTGGAATTGGTTTCGGTTTATTTTCATTTACTTGTTCCTTTTTCTTTTGGTGTTTGACTCATCCTATTTCCCGATCTTAAATAATAAAAAAAGTGTAATGCCTCCCATATTTGTGAAAACTCATACCCTTGGTGCTAGTTTCCACTCCGGGTCCTACTGGAGGCGGGACTCGGGGGTCATTTTCTCCCTTTCATCATTGCCATATCAGAAGGGGCATCTTTAGTGGGAGGGGGTTGTGACACATTTCAATCTGACTTGGGGTTTCTTTGGATTGATAAAATGATATTTTTCATAGTTTTAAAAGTAAAAAAAATTAATATGTTAGTACCTAGAAAATGGTATCAGATTATAGTTAGACCATAGGAATAAAACCATCATTTAATTTTGGACATGTTTTAATAGGTCCCACATCAATTTAATATCCAATTCACCGAAAATGAAAAAAAAAAGAATGTTTTTATTATTTTAAAAGTTATAAATATGAATCAAAATCTTAATAAATAGAAAACAATATCTAATTATGATTAAATTTTATGAAATTGATCATTAATTAATTTTTGACATGTATTCCTAGACCTCGTGTCAATCCAATATTCATTATTTTTAGAATGAATGAAAAAATGGTTATAATTGACATAGAATACTATAAAAACATGTTTTAAAGAGTCAAGACTTGAAAAACATCCACATATTGTGAGATCACCACATATCACAATAAAAGGTTCATATATTATTAAATGTAAAAAATTATCCAACAATAGTTGTCCAGTAATTTCATGAAATTATGAAATTGTTTTCTATGTTTTGACCCTTTGTCGTTTTATTCTATTTTGAGGTACTTCTTAAGACTTCACAATTCAATTCGTTTTCTTTAAATCACTCCTTATACTAATATTCTCATTATTATAGATTATGTTTCTTTTTATTTTATTAAATTTATATATTTTCTTCTAAATATTCCATGAAAAACATTGAAATTCACTTCTTTTACGAAAATAATTTCTTATTTCCACTTCTACTATATACTTAACTATTACTTATAGCTTCCTGAATGAATAATATTCAACTATAACTTTTGAATTTTTAAATTTTATTGTTTTGGAATTTGTTTTTTCTTTTTTTCATAATTTTCTTTTTTCTTTTATTTATTTTTTATTTCCTATTTATCTTTAATTTTTTATTCCACTTATTTTATTTCAATTGTCTCTTCTCTTACTTATGAATCTACTTCAATTTCTAGATAACGACTTCTAGATTATTGATTTTTTTATTTTTATTTTACATATTTTTCTTCAAATATTTCTCCACATTGCTTAATTTTTCATTGATTTTCACTTTTTCATTTTCTTTTTTACATCCTCTTTATTCTTATGTTTTTATATTTTGGATTTTCACTTATAGGATTTTATTGTACATGTAGTTTTTTCTATTTGTTCTTCACAGTTTCTTCTAAATTTATTTTATTTTTTATATTGGATTCATTTTTTATCATTTTCTTCAATTTATTTTCTTTTCATTGTCTTTCGCGTCATCTATATTTTTCAATTACTTAATCTTTTGATTCTACTTCTGTCTTTAGTCTCCCTTTTCTATATTATATTCTTACTCTCATCATTACTTTTTCCAATTAAATTTTTCTACTTAATGTCTTCAACTTTACCTTGTTTCTTGTACATATATTTTCTTTCCATTTCATAAGTTTTAGAATTATATTATTTTATTTAACTAAAAAATTAATATACTTATTATCTATTGTTGATATTCTCCTTCTGAATTTTATATTTTTGATTCTTATTTAAATTATATTTTGGATTCTATTCCACCTTTTATTTTATCTATTTAATATAATTTTTTAATGACTTAATCATATAAGACTATTTTTTGATTATTTTGATGACGTAGCACAATAAATTCATGGACCATCTATTCCTAATTGCTATAATTTATTTGATTGATATATGGTAAGTTCATATATAATAAGAAATAATAAAAATCCATTTTCTTAATATTTCTATGCAATTTGAGGTCTAAAGCTTGGTTTTTACTTACTGGAGCTCGTTTTTTGACTTTTAAACCAATAAAAATGCATTCTTGGTTATTTCGAGAAAAAAAATGTCAAATTGACATGCGCTCCTTTTCTATATATCAAAAAATAAACTAAGATCATTTTGTAGTGATTTTATGATAATCAAGGATCAATATATTATGATTGACTAAAAATATAAGGTTGTTTTCTTTACTTTGGAACATTAAAAACATTTTTTGACATAAATTAACAAAAAACACCACAAGTAAAATTGAATTACGAAATTTTCATATATTCTAAAATTTTAATAAGGGTTTTTCCTTTGATTTAATGACAATATATGTTCATTTTGACTATATTGAATATCTTTACAAATTTTAATTAAAAAATATAATTTTAATCATTCCAACAACACGGTATGATGGAATGGCATATTTTATATTCACACATTCCATAAATTTTATAGGGGTTGTTTTTTTATGATTTCAGAAAAATCCATTATATATTTATATGGAATGATCCTATAAATCACATATTCAAATACTAAAATGTCAAAAAATATTTGATAATAATTGTCCTACGATTTCATAATAATCCATTATTGTTTACTATGTTTTAAAAATATATCCAATGTTTTTTTAATTTTAAATCCATAAAATATAACTTTAAATTATTATAAGAAAACTATATGTATGATTGATTTAGAGTCTCTTCCAACAACCTATAGATTAGTTATAAGGCATTATATAGTGATGTCACAACAAACTTGTTATTTGTTTCTATGATTTGACACTATAAATCATATTTTTAATGAATATTAAAAAAATTAAACCTTTTTTGGTAATTCCGACCACACCTCATGTTGGACTGATATGTGCTCTATCATTATAGGTCAGAAATTTATCATTGATTTTTATGATGTGATTTCATAAAAATTCAAAGTTTAATGATAGTTTTTGACTATTTCATGCACATTTTGGGACTTAACTTAATAAATATTCACTTTTATTCATTTAAAAAATGTGAATGTCAGATTAAGGTGTGGTATATTCTTATATGTCAAATATTAAACATTTATTATGTTCCAAATATTTAACAAATAAACATAGGTCTCTAAAAATTTTCACCCTTTGAGGTATGTTTGTAAAGACATTTAAATATTAAAATAAATATTTTTCAGCACATCCAACCAAATTCACACACTTCACATCTAATTGAGACACAATACCTTCACGCAGGTCAAATATTAATCAATTATCATTTTTCTATTGATTCAAAACAATATGCAATCATTTGTATGGATTTGAACTTTTGATGCCCATTTTTAATCTTTAAAATCAATAAAAACACTATTTTCTATTTCAGATAAAATTAGATATTGAAACACCTATGATCTATTACTAAATGATTTAAATTTTACAAATTTATTTTTAATAAAATTTCTTGAAAAATATACGTGGTTTTATATTTTTAATCATTTAATTCATGTTTTTGAACTCTTAAATCTATAATACTGTATTTTCAGTTATTCCAACCAAACATAATGATATATTGATGTTTGATCAATGTCACAAATTAATCAAGTATGTCATTGGATTTCATGAGAGTTAATATTTTTTTCAAGGTTTTGACCAATTAATGCTTGTTTTTAATGATTTTTATGTCAAATAAAGCTAATTTTTTGTCATTCTGACTGCACCACACATCAGATAGATGTTTTTTCTATTTATACAAGTCCAAAATTAATCCAATACCATCTCCAATGATTTCATGACAATCCAAGTCATTTTTATAGGTTTTAACCCTTTAATTATTGCTTTTGACTTTTAAATCAATAAAAACGCTTTTAGTCATTATGAGTAATCCACTAGCCAAATTGACATGAAATATATTCATAAATGTAATAAATTATACTTTGATTCTGACTAACATCAATCAATTTATATATATCAAAAAGTTAATGGTATTCAATTTACAACATTTTTACGATAATTCGAGGTTGTTGGTTGGGTTTTGACCCTTAGACACATGTTTCTAAATATTGTCAAATCTAATATTTCTTTTCAGTAATACTGACCACACCACATTCAAGTGTGGTCTATTTTTACATGTCACAAATTAATCAATGATCATTTTCCTATAATTTCATCACAATCCAAGTTTCATCATTTGTTTGAACATACTAACTAATGTTTTATACATTAAAATAAATAAAAAATAACATTTCAATATACTAATAAAATCAAAATTTATATTTTTTTTTTCAATTTATACATGTAAATAACTAAAATTTGATCAATTTCATGTGATTATATGAAAACCTATTTATTTTATAATGTTTTATCTAAATAACCTATTTTGAATTATTTTTTACTATAAAACATTTACTTTGATCATTTAGACCATATCATACATCAGAATGGCTCAATGCTTCTAACTATAGGTCATTAAATAATTGGTGATTATTTTTATTGATTTCATGAAAATATGAGGTCATTAAGTATGTTTTCATCCATTAATGCATCTATTTAAATAAATTTTAAAAAGTTTAAAAACATAATTTCAACTATTCTAAGTCACCAAATTTAATATTGAAATGAAATTTACTCTATCTTGTAAAAAATTAATCAAGAATTGTTTTCCTATTATTTCATGATAAATCAAGATTGTTTTTACTATGATTTGACCTTTGAAGAAAATTTTTTGGATTTTAAATCCATAAAAACATACCAATGAGAAGCTTGAGAAAAATGCATATACGATTGTTGTGTGGTTTATTCCAATGTAGAAAAAAATAGAGTAAACTATCATGTGAAGTCATGAAAATATGAGGCCTTTTGTTAGGTTTTAACTGTTTGATGCATGCTTTAAAATATATAAATCTAATCAAACTAATTTTTTGGTCATTCTTATCACATCGCATGTGGGATGGACGTCTAGTCTATATGTATATGTCACAATTTGGCCAGAATTAATTATCTAATGATTTGATGATAACTGAAGGTTTTTTCATGGTTTTGACTATTTGATGCTTGTTTTTTGACATAAGTTAAATGGATGTAATCACACGTTGGACTGATGGTTTATCTAGAATTTTTTTTAAATGTAATTTTTTATTGATAAGATGGATTATTTGGAAATATTATGATATATATTGACTATAATATTTATTTTCTGATAATTTAGGTTTGGAATTTATTAATATTTTATTAATATAAAATTGAAATAATTAAAATTATTATTATTCATGTTTGTTTAAATAAACAAGATCATATACGACCACTATGGGTTTCCTCCATTGGTGGTAACTAATTCTAATATATATATATATATATCAAATAGGGAAACTTACATATAGGTTTTACAAAGTTTATTTTTCAACCCCATCAATCGGGACCACATGTAATTCATTAAAACCTTTCAGTGACAACTTTTTACAGTCGTGAAAGCTCAATTTTATACTAGTGGAAACTCAAATATTGAAAACCATTCTCAAAAAAATTGAATCATGGAAAAAGAATTTGTGATGAATTTATTATGTACTTGATTCATTTTATAGATGATATTATAATGATATTAATATTTTGGTATTCCAATCAATGATTAAATAGTTGGACAAACATGTGATGCGTTTCTATATATCAGAAAAAATAAGGTGGTCATTTTCCAATGATTTTACAATAATACAGGATTGTTTGTTATTTTTTAACCTTTGACACCCATTTTATTAATTTTCAAATCTAATAAAACTATATTTTCTATCATTTCCACCACACCATATTAAATTTTAGTTTATTCATACTTGTTAGTAATTATTCAAGGATAGATATCCAATGATTTCATATAATTATTAATTCATTTGGTAGGTTTGAATTTTGAATCATGTTTTCAATATTCTAAATAAATAATAACACACATTTGGTCATTCTGAGAAAATTGATCATTATATATATTCTATTTATATGTTAAAAATTAAACTGTGGTCATTGTTTGATGATTTCATGATATTATATGGTTTTTTTATTTTTTTTGATTATATAACCAATTTTAAATCATTTTTAATGTAAAAAAAATAATTTGATCATTTTGACCACACAAAATATCATAATTACGTGTGATCTATTAAACATTTCACAAATTATATGGTTTTCATTGTCCTATTATTTTAGGATAATTTTAGGTTGTTTCTAGGTGTTGACCCTTTGAGGCATGATTTTAATGACTTTTAAATTCTTTTAAAAATAAAATTTTCATTATTAAGATCTCAAGAAACATTGGATTGATGAGATGATTTTGATTCTATGATAATTTGAGTCATTTTGATAGGTTTTAAACCATTTATGCATGTTCTGATTCTTTTAAATCCATAAAACACACCTTATTCATTATCTGAAAATTATAAGTAGAATTTATGTTCCCATTATTACTACATATCAAACATTAATCAGAGGTCATTACCTAGTGATTTCAAGATAATCCAGGGGATTCTTCTATATTTCAACTATTTGATACATTTTTTAATTGATTTAAATATATTAATATTAATTTTTTATTCATTTCAAACACAACCCGTGTTAAATTTACATGTTTCATGATGATTCATGTTAAAAATTAATCATTGATCATTTTCCTATGATTTCATTACAATACGAGTTTCTTTTCTAGGTTTTGACCCTTTAAAATCGAATTTAAAAAACCCACATTGGGTCATAATGACAAAACCACACATTAAACTAATTCATTATCTATTACTATATATAAAAAAATCAATAAATGTTATTTTCATACAATTTAAAAACAATCCTAGATCATTTTATCAATTTTGATAATTTGGCGTATGTTTTTAAAGACTTTTAAATCTAATAAAACTCATTTTTCAACCATTTCAACTACATTACATGATGGACTAACATTTAGTATAATTTTTTATGTCTCAAATCAATCAATGATCTTTTCCCTTTGATTTCATGACAATCTATGTGTTTTTAATAGTTTGACACAATTTTTTTGACTTTTAAACCTATAAAAATACACTTATTGTCTCTATGAGAAAATCACATATAAGACTGAAATACAGTCCACCAATACATATCATAAACTATATATTATATTTTTACTATTTCATAATAATTAGTGTTGTTTTTTTACATTTTTATAACAATACATTTTTTATTCTTTTTTACTCTAAAAATATTTTTTCAATCATTTTGACCTTATAGTATATCACAATGACTTGTTTTCTACTCTTATATTTAAAAAGTTAAATGGTTATTGTTTTCCATTTATTTCACAACATTATGATGTCATTTTATAGGTAATGACAATATAAAGAATTTTTTAAAATAATACAAATCGTTAAAAAATAACTTTTTTTATTCTAATCTCACTGCAAGTCTGATTGATGGGATATCTATTCATACACATCAAAAATTAGTCAGTAATCCTATAATAATTATTTTGAAATAATTTAATACTTTTTTATAGTTTTTTACAATTTTTCATTTTATTCTACTTCAATATACTTCATATGACCTCTACTTTTAAATCTTTTTATTCTTCCTATTCTTTCTCAAAAATATGTGCATGTGTATGGACAATGTTTCTGCTTTTGGATTCAACATCAATATTTTCTTCTACCTATACCATTACTTCTTCCCTAGAATCAACTAATACATCTTTTATGAGTCTTGATTCTAGCATATACTTCTACTCTATATTCAACAACTACTTCATGATTCTTGTATACTTAAAATTCTAAAATTAAATTTTCCTCAATATATCTTCTTTTTTTTAGACTTTAGTTTTTTATTTTTATTTCAATTTTTTATTTTAAGTATATTTTTATTTGTTATGATTTATTCATCTAGATTTTGACTCTACTCATTGGTTCGGATTTCACTTACAGTGATGCTTCTCTTTAATTTTTTTTATCTGATTCTTCCAACTTATTCATTTGACTTTTTCTTTTTCATTCATTTTCCCTTATTATATTTTTTTCTATTATTTAATCTTATTATTCTTGATTTATTTTTACATATATCATTTTCATTTAGTTCTAGTTTTTTTTAAATTTTTTCTTTAAATTGTTTTTTTACTTTTTTAATTTTCATATTATATTACCTTTTTTCATATAATAATTTTTATTCCAATTTTTTTTATTTTAATATTGATTATTCTAGATTTTTTATATAATCTCACATCCGGTTCTTATTCTTTTTTATATACTCTCAATTATATATTAATTTCTAACTCTAGTTCTATCTTTTTTCCTTTAACTTTCTTATTAATAATATCTAACTTCATTCCTTATTCTTATAGTTCTATTTTGTTCCTTTTTTATATGTACTTTATTTTTATTTTTATATCCAACTAAAATATATTTATATTCTACATTCAGATTTTGTTTTAACATAAGTTATTTTGTTTTTATCCAATTTTCCATCTCTTAATAGCCTTATATAACCTCTATAGTATTTATAGATTTTTGGATTCTTCTTTATCTTGTTATAATAATTTTTTTCCATATTCACATTCGATCATAACATTCATATTTTATATTTTAACTTCATCTCTAATTATAACCTCAAATTTTTATTTATGGTATCTTTTTTTTGAGTTTCACTTTTTCTTCAACATTTTCTAGTGTTATTTTTTTCTTCTACCCATTCATTTGAATATTTTTGAGGATTTTGTTTTTTTATGTTCCTAATTCATCTCATGATAATTATTATGTGTCTATTCCAACTACCTCTTCCACATCAACACCTTCTTTCAACCCATTCTTACTACTTCTTCCCTCTCTCCTACTATAGCTTTCATAACTATATTTTCATCTAGATCGTCTTATTCATCTCTATGTATATTTTTTAATTTTATATTTCAATATTTTCCTTATTTATTCAACTTTTTTTCTTTTGAATCATATAATTTAACTCATTTATTAAATTTAATACTAACATTATTCTATATCTGCTTCTATTTTTATGCCTTTCATTTTCTTTTAATTTTATTTATTTTATTTATTTTATTTATTTTTATTTCATACTTCTCCATTTTCTTTCAATTATCAATAATGTCATAATATATAAATTATCACCTGGAGAGAATAGTTTTTTGGGTGATTTTGATTTTTTTTTTAAATAATGGTTATTTGAATTATGAAAATTTAATTATTTAAATAATTAAATGTATAATGACAAATTTATTTTGATATAAAGTAGAAATTTATTTAAAATGAGATATGTTATTTGATAATAATCAGTGTAGTATGTTTCTTAGAGAAATGTGTTATTTATATAAAAAAATTAGAGTTTATTTTCAAAACATGATACCCTTGCATTGGGAGTTGGCTACCAGAGTTCTACAGCGAGAAAATAGAAATCAGTCAAAGTATGATTACTAAAAACTTTATTTTATATGTTTATTATGCATTATAATATTTAATTTTAGATCATAATATAATGATTAATTATGTTTTTTATTTAATTCTAATTTAATTTATCTTAATTAAAATTAAATTTAATAATTATGAAAGATAATGGATTATTGATTATTTACACTAATCCCTCTCATCTATGATGGCATGATTGATTATTTTTTTACTTTTATGATGGCATGAAAAACATCATCTCGATTGTAGGGATGTTACTATTAATTTTACAAAATTTTATCTTTCGGATCCTTTTTTTAGGAATCAAAATACACTTTAATTTTAGTTCTATTTACATGAAGTGTGTTTTTATTATTAATTTTCAATTTATTAGAGGATAATTATTTTATGTTTAAGATACATTACAAGTGTAGTTGAGTATGAGTTTTGTTGGAAATACATTATTGGTCAATTGATTATGTTTATAGATTCATTCCTAGTGAACCTGGGTTTAAATGTTTAGGTAAATGAAATTATTCCTATTATGAGTATGTCAATTAAACATACTAATCCTGATATGATCCACATAGATTAAGCTTCTTTTTATGATCTATATTGTTTGGGCCACCTAGGGGTGTTATCACAACTAGTTGGTTACATGAATCTTGGGGAAGGTATGAAATCTGAACATCCACACTATGTAATGTAAAATTAAATCTGTACAGAATATAATATTCTAAATTATAATAATATAATATTATAGATATGATTTTATTTATATGATTTATTTATATGTGTATGGTATAAATCATTTGAATTCATGGGGAATAATAAGTGAAATACTTTCTTTATTTGGGTTTTTAGTTTGGGAATTATGGCTGGGTGAACGTGTTAGAAAAGGAGGGATGGAATTTTTATAATTGGTGAGTGTGGAGAGAATAAGTGGGAGGGATAAATTCTATTGTTATAATAATACTAATGACTTGGGTGAGAGATTCCAATAGAATTTCTCAAATCTTTATTATTATTATTATTCTCCTTTTCCTTTATAATTTTGTTTCTCAAAATATAATACATTCAAAGAATCATGTTCTTGGTAGGGTGGGAGAGTGTGATACCTTAACATTAGATTTTATATTTTGTAAAAGGGATAAAAAATATACTTTCCATACGTTTAACTTCCACTTGTAGTGTAAAATACTATATCAGTTGGATGTTATTACACCCAGTTGTTGTGGATTTAGTTCTCACTCAACAATTTTTGAATGAGTTTCACTAAAACATTGATTCATTATGATAAAACCATTTTCATTTATTAAAATTTAAATAAACAACTTCATCTTTTATAGTGTTATTATTATTACATAGAAAAACACCTAGAAAAAGAGGGTATAAGATATTATGTTCAAAATATAGTAAATGATATTTAATTGTCCTGAAAAATTAAGAGAATGTATTTAGAGTCATTGGGATTTTTTATATTCCTACCTAACGTCCGTATGACATCCAAATTGTTTAATATTATACCATGTTTTATTTTGATTTCATATACTCATTAAAGTTATAGGTCACATAAAATAGGTTAATACTATGAAGATAAGTTTGGAACACAATGAAAAAATAATGCAATTACCCTAAAATCATTTATGATATATAGGAATAAACCACACAATAATGTGATTTCCAAATTTCTCAATATTATACATAATATACTTTAACCATGATATTATTATTAAAATAACATATCACCTATCAAGGGTTCAAAACTGAGAAGATGAAATCATATTAAAATAAAAACCTAGGAGAAAAATTCTAGAGTCGTTTTTGAATTGTATAAATTAAACACAAATATATAAAATGATCTGATTAATCGGTATTATAGAAATTATGATTTTGATATTGTTAACACTTATTAATAAAGGAAAAAATAACCCATGTAGGTGTCAAAAACATGGAATATTTCTTATATTGTCATGAAAACTTAGAAAAATGATCTATGTGTCATTTTTATATGTTAAAAACAACCATACATCAATCTGGGTCCCAAAATTATTATTATGATCTAAAGTATCATTTGGCCATCATATTCTAATTAAAGTAACATCTCACCTAAATTTTTTCAAAACTAATAAAATGATATTTGATTTAAATGATATCATAATATAATGATTCTTAATGATTTTATATTTGTGGAAATGAAAATCATAACATTTTCATCCTTATATTTCTCAGTATGATCTGAAGTATCTTTTTTACTTTATATTTTTATCAAGTGGAATATTACCCATAAAGGGTTCAAACCCAAGAGGATGACTTTGTATTAACATTGAAATATAGGGAAATAATCTTCAAGACATTTTTGTTTTGTAAGAATCAATCTCAAATCAATATAATGATTTCACAATAATCCGAGATTATTTTCTAGGTTTTGACCCTTTTCTATTTTCTTCTATTTATAGTTACTTCTTATGAATTATATTTTTTTACTTCTTCTACTTCAGCTTATGCCCTCTCAGAATATGATCATATTTGTGGCTTATGTTTCTTCTTCTGATGAAAACTTATATATTTTATTATGTATATACCATTAATTATCCCACAACATCAACCTTCACATATTTTATGACTCTAGTTTAAATATTATAATTCTACTTCATATTCGACTATCACATTTGTATTCATGACTACTTTAGATTCAACTAATAATTTTTTCTTATTACCTTTTCCTATTTTTGATATAAGATTTTAGAATATATTTATTAATTTTTCTACAGTTATTTTAAATTTTTGTTATGATTAGTATATTTTTATTCCAGTTATATTGTTTCATTTTTTTTATTCTATTAATTATTCATCTTCATCCATTTCTGTACTCTAACTTAGAGTATCTGGATTATTGATTCAGATTTTACTTTATTTTATTTTTATTATGTTTTTATTCATGTTTATATTTTTTTTCTTACATTTTTTCTTCTAACATTTTATTCTCCTATTAATTATATTTCTAATTATTATATATTAACCTATTTTATTACACTTTAGTTTATTGGTTTAATTTATCTTCTAATTATTCTTTCATTTAAAGTTTTTTAAACTAATCATTCCAGCTTCCATTTTTTAATTTTTACTTTTAACTCATTTTTTCTACTTCTTTTATTAGGATTATTTTTTCTTATTGTTATCTAATTTTTCTTTTTTTAGTTTTATCCTTTGATTTTACTTATTGTTTTTTATTCAATATAAAAATTATTTTTATAAAATTAATTTTTATTTTTATATTGGATTATTTTTTATTTATTCTTCTCGTTTTTTTCAAGTTTATGTTTTTTATTTTACTTTCTAGTCTTTTATATTTTTAATTTACTCGTACATCTAATTTTTATTCTAAATTATGTATTAACTATTTTAGATTAGAATATAACTATGGATCTTCCTTTTATCTCATGTGTTCATCTACCTAATATTTGAACTTTTCCATATTTATATACTTCAATATTCTTCCTTTTTTTGAAAGTCTATTTTTTTATTGTAATCTGTGACTAATATAATTTTTATCTTACTTAAAATCTAATTTTGAGCTTCTCTGAATTATGGATTTTATATTCTAATTCAACATCTATTTGAATTTTTATAGTTATATTCATAATAGATTTTTTTTATTATTCCTTCTACTTCTAATTCGCGATTATCATATTTTGATTTTAGAATCAATTCCAGTTCTCATTTATCTTTTATATCATATCCTTATCCTACTTTTATTTCTAAATCCAAATATAATTATTCTTCTTCTTTTGATCATGTATTATTTCTTATGTATTTATGCCTACTTATTTTCTTTATTTTATATTCAGCCTTATGATTTTTTTACACTTATTTTTTGTTCCTTCATCATTTTTCTTTATCTTATCTTCCTTCTAACACCAATTTCCTATTTACAGATTTAATATTATTATTATTTTCATAAAATTTTTACCTCATTTTCTCATTCAATCATCATTTTAGGATTTCACATTTTAACATAATATCGTGTTTGTTCTTTTAATTTTGATTTATGATTTCTATGTTTTTAGTTTCAATTTATCTTCATATTTTTCTAATTCTATTTTACCCTATACCATTTTGAATATCTTTTGGGATTTTGATTTTACTTATGTAAATTTTTATCCTTTTCTAATGTTTATATGTCTATATTAACTTCCCCTTACAATTCCACTTCATAATCCAATCATTTCTTACATCTTCTTCTCATTCTCTTACTATAGCATTTTCAACAGCATTTGTGTCCAATTAATCTTATTTTTATTTTTATTTATATGTTTTTTCAATATTTGTTTCCAACTATTATTAATTTCTCCAACTTTGATCCCTTTGTCTCTTAATATTTTCATCATCTCATGCATTTTCTACTAACTCCATATTTTTGTTCATTTCTATTTTTATGCCCTATGTTTTCATTTTATTTTTATTTTTTTATATTTTTTATTGTTTAAATTTTATTATTAGAGATAAAGTTCAAATATATAAATTATAACCATGAGATAAGAGTAGATTTAGGTGATGGTGGTTTTTTATTCAATTAATAGTCATTTAAATTAATAAAATTAATATTTTTAATATTTAAAAATATAATTAACACTGGATTTTGAAACACTAATTAAAATATCTTCCAAATGATATATCATACATTAAAATTATTGATTTCGTATTTCATAAAGAAATTTTTTATGGAAATAAATCTAGAAAATTTTGTTTGTAGAGACTTAGAAGAATTTTTATAAGATAATAATACTTAAATTTACTTAATAAAAATTCAAGAATAAACATTCTTGATTAAAATTGGATTTGAACATAAATCCATTACAACATTGGTAACATTTGAATTTTTATTATAATGAAATAATTACTCCAAATGAAACATTAAATATCAATAAAACAAACAGTTTCATGACATAAAATTTCAATGGTCCTGTATATAAACAACATAAAATAAGATAACTTTATAACATAACATATATCCCAATGATTACAATTTGAGATGATAATCCTTTAAAACATTGGTAATCACTAAATAAAAACCTTATAAAATAGAGAACCTAATTTGGATTTTTAAATCCAAATGTTTTTCATTAAAATAATGATAAAAGACATTAATGGAAATTATATACACCACAAAAAGAAAACAAGTGGTAAATATATCATAAGCTTCCAAGAAATAAAAGTGAGATGAAAAAACATTTACCTCAAGTCTCATCTTTCATCATATGCATTAAAACCTATTATATAATAAATATATATTTATTATATATTTATTCTTGAACCCTAATATAATATAATATACCATATATTATTTACATATAACATATTATCACTTTCTTATTAACAATTTTTATTAAAATCATTATTTCGTTCGGTAACTGCTTTGTTTTTCAAGCAAGTTTTTGTTCGGTAATTATGGTCCTTATAAATTGATCATAGTTCCATCATATCCATAATTTTAATGATGATAATAATATCATATATATTAATTATATGTATACATATTTATAGTCAACCATAAAATATAGATATTGAAACAATAGAATCACACCATTTATGGATACTATAGGTTGTATGAACTTATGAATACTATTTTCACTTGTCAAAAGATGGAATGAATGAATTTTAAGGAATAATTCACCATTATAGAATAATATTTATATTATATATATCAAATATATCTATAAGGACCTGAACTTAAAAGTTACATACTCTAGTGTTTTTGAACAAGAATTAACATTTGAGGATATTTTCAATTTAGAGTTTTAGAGAATTAAGATATAACCTTACCAGGTAAACCCATACATTAAAAGATGAAACTTATATAGAGTATCCATTTTTCCCATAAAACAAAATCTTTAAAATAAAACTTGATTTATTTTGACGATAAATCTTCACAATTTTTTCCACGATCTCATCCTTGTCCCTACTCTTCCTTAAACCTTGTGATTTTTTTTAAAACATGGGATGTTCATAAAACCTTATCAACGTACATAAAATAAAGGAAAGCATTAGTCCAATGAAAACCTATAAAGAAATTTTTCTAAACATACCTTTTTACCTTGAAAAAAGAATCATTTTTTCAAAAATATCATTATTTTTTCTTTTGAAAATCAAATTATTTTCATGAAAACTCATAAACATGAATATAATATAAAATTAAGTAACATGATAAATAATTATACTAAAATGGAATAACCATGTGGTAAAATTATTTTTATTCCACTCTTAGAAATTGAATACCCATTCTATCACAAACCATCCCGAGTCAACCGTGAACCGGTCACTCGGGCCACTCTGCGACAAGTCCCGAGAGGAATTACTAATCCTATCAGGATGGAAACAGGCACCAAGGGAATTAGTATAGTGATAAGGGAATTATTTCTCCCAAATATAATTAATTGAGTAAACATCAGAAAGAAATAGACAACCCAGAACACATTTATATAAAAGTTGAACTGAACATTATTTATACATGAAACTGAAAGTACAACTGAACCAAATAACTCAACCGGTCAGACCAGACAACTGACTAAATCCATGTGACCCCACTGGTCACTCTCTAATACAATGATCACAAGTCTCTTAAGGTGATCAAACTAAATTTGAAACATGCACAAATCCTAAAAATAGAAAATAATTATATGCGTGAGTATTAAAACTTAGTAGGATAGCCCGATATTCTATTCCCAATTCACTTCTTTTAAAATATAAGAAACATAAATTTCAAGTTTGAAATACAATATGTAAAATTATGTTTTCCAAACAAGGTTTCATGTAATAAATGTTATTAAATAAAATGATTTCAAGGTTTCATAAATAGGAATTACTAGTAACTAATTTCAAAGAGATGCAACTTCAAAATGAAAACAATTTTCAATAGGGATGATTTAAAGAATGTACACTTTTAAATAAAACAAAAACTAATTAATTTAATTACAAAGCACACCGTATACTAACGGTTATAAAAAAATATCCAATTATCACTAGTCATGGGAACACCCATAGGCACTAGTTTGTTTTGAATCAAAGGTACCTCGTATCTTGGTGTAAAAGTAACCATAAAAAATATCTATTCTCGTGTATGAACCACTAGTAGGGAACAATGCCTATAACCTATTATTCCCAAAAATCATCATCATAGTTTAGTTAGTGTTTTCATCATCAAACTTTCTACGTGAAATAAGGATGAAACCACTCTAGATCACTATCATACTAGTACATGTCCTCCCACCTGGATACCCAAGTTTCCCTCTTTGAGATCAAATAAGTTCCACATTCTCTCAAATTCCATTTACACCTAAAAACACCAGTTCTGGTCATACACACTCCAAATAGTAGCTAAACATATTTTTCACTGTTTTTGTAACTCAATAAACCATCTAAATTTTTCATAAAACAATTTCAAGAAGTTTAACATATCTTTGCACATAAAATCCATTAAAAAAGAAATTTTTAGGCCAAACACACACCAATTACATAAAAAACTATATTTTTTATCCCAAAAACCATTTACTAAACCAATTTAATGAATCTTAATATGACCCCAAATGGTACAACATGGAATACACATCAAAACCATTTTTTCATTTTTACAAAAGGCCAAACTGGCCTTTAAACACTTTACCAAAATGATGTTTACCGAATCCAAAAAAAAATGAATTTCATAAAGAGGTTAAAACACACCATTTTCAGATTAAAAACATTGTTAACCACCTTTAAAATATTCATATTTCACAACCAACACACAACCCTTTTTATAGAAGTGAAAAACAGTACTTCTATTGGGAACACATGTCAAAACAACTTAAAAACCAATACACCTTCTTTCTAAATACCAAAACATTCTTGGAACCCACATAAGGAACACAAAAAAAAAATTTATGCTTCAAATATTATTATAAAACCAAACCAATCATTTTTAACCATACTTAACACAGGAAATCCAACCGGAAAATTTTCCGAACAGATGGAATGAAATTTTTAACAAAACAATTCATTTTAAGAACTTGAAAAGGAATAAAACACCAATTTATTACTATAAATTTATTAAATCTACTGAAACATGTTAAAAATACCATAAACTATGTGTGAAGGCTAAAAAATAATTTGAACAGTCATGTGGTGTGAACCATTTTAACAAAACTCACCAATTTTCACAAAACAAGGTTTTAACCGCTACTTTGCCCAAAAGATTATATTACAATATTCAGAGGATGAGGAAGGTGAAAAAAACATGAAACATATGTATATTAAATAAAAAGGTCATGTGAAATGGGAAACCTACCTCAAAACCGTGGCGGGATGGAAACGTAACCCTGAAAACACCATCCACGGGTCCTGAAACCCTAGATCTATGAAGAAAATACCTAAACAAAAAAACCCAATAAAAAATCATGGGAAACCAGAACCATAGGTCGTGAATGACCATGGGAGAAGATAAAACCAATATAAAATGTGAAAATAATGGAGAGGGAGGAGAAGGGAGAAGAGAAACTCACCTTGTTAACTAGTCAACTCTTCATATTCTCTTAGATCTACACCCTTAGAGGAGGGGGAATGGATTGGGAATACATAGAGAGGATCCTTAGGTCTGTAAAAATTAGGGGAAAGAGTTTGGGTGCATTTGGGTCTAAGAAACACAATAGGGAAAACTTGTAAAATCACATTTTTTTAATTCTGGACAGGGCCACACGGTTAGGCCGCACGGTTTGTTAAACTGTGCAGAAGCCACGAGGTTGACCTCACGGTCACCCCTAAGTGGACACATGTCCATGATCCATCCATGTGGTATGTTTTATACATACTATATGGTTACCCCTAAGCCACCTCACGGTCGTACACCAACAGTTTGTAGGGACACCTCATTCCAAAAAAATTATCTTTTCTCTAAAACTCTCAAACGATCCAAGGGGAAGCCAAGGGGGAAACATTAAGTAAAGAAGACTCTCAAAAACTCAACACCTGTCATACTTGGAACTCAAGAAAAGACCTGGATTTCCAAAAAAACTAGATCAAAAACCAAACTTGAAAACTAGGTGTGGAAATTCTCCCCACCATTAAATCTTTCTGCCCCCTAAAATCCATAACACATTCCCACTGATTGATAAACACCTAAGGATTATTTATCCACATGGTCTAGCCTATAAATATAAGTACATATCATCAACAATTAATGGAACTTAAGCCTCATTCATAAAAAAATACCAACACACAACCACTTCTCGAGAATCAATGGAAAGATCAAGCCACTACCTCCACAACCAAGCTAAGAACCAGATTGTTAGGCCTTCTTCCAACGAACCCAACGATCACCCAAAACAAAGAACACTCACAAAATCCAATTATTTGGGGGAGTATGGAATGGACTCCCTAACATTAAAACATAACTATAATCCAAATAATCCATAGAGGAATGATCTTCGAGACCCGAGGTGGGTCTCCCCACCATTAGAAACCAACTAGCAATGAACAAACAATAATTAAACATGAACTTGAATTGGGACTAACCCACATAGGCCCGCCAAAACTCTCCCAAAATAACCTAAAAAACCCAAGTTAAGAGGATTACAAAATAAAAATTTAAACCACCCACTCCCTAATGGAGGGGACAAGAACCGGGCCAACACTTTCCTCACAGATCAAAAAACCCACAAACCAGGGTGGGGACGGAAGGGGACCCGATCTTTGGGCCACTAAAACCACAAAAAAATTGAGGAACTACCCAACACTTTCCACTTATGCGTAGGTAAAACCAAGACCGCATCCAATTAAAAAGGGCATTCCACATAGTGACATTGATTGAAAACCCACATCCGATAAGGCATAACCACAGACATTATGTGAGGGGTAAGCCCACCATGCTCTTTGCAATAAGAGGAAGTTCAGAGTGATTGGGAATCATAATAGAAACATATAAACTACCTCACTAAAATGGTTGAGGTAGGAGTTTAGTCAATCTCCCCATACCTCTGGTGATTTTCTGAATGTGTGAAAAACTTCACTCTGAGTCCTATGACTAGAGCCCTGATGTTTGAAGCATCTGCTATGCCGCAGCCAGGAGCTAAGGATTAAAAAACCCTAAAAAATCACTTTCTCAACAACACACATTTATCTAAATAGGAAATCATATATACATAGAACCATTATTCCTCACTCCTAAAAATTATCATAATGTACAAGGAATATAGAAAAACACATCAACATCACCTAACATAACTATTGTATCCAAAATAATTATCACAATAGGGAAAGACTTTAAATAAAGCCCAAAGAGGTCTCTATTCCATCAAACCAGTTGAGGCATCATCCGAAGAGGTGAGTTTAATGTTTGAAACGAATACTTAGGCTGATCAATTGGAATTATTGCCTATGAAGAATCATCTAGGTTCCCCAATGCTTGTTTTTTAGTTTTTGGAGAAAGGGTGGTTACTTCATGATTTGGGCCAACTGTAGGCTCATTTCCAATTTTAAAAAATTCAAATTTGTTTCTTTTATAACTCTTTTTTTTAACATTTTTCACCCATTACACTTTCCACTTGTCCTATATGGATATTTTAAAATTTTAATATCCTTTTGGACCCCATATAAATTCATATTCATGGTGAAATTGGGTTACTTATTTAGGCATTGGGCAAGCCCATGGGCCCATTTCATGTTTTAAAAAAAATAATTTGTTTATTTTATATCTAATTCAATATTTAATATTGTTAGTTGATTTTTCCTCCCAACCGAATCTAATATCCCTATCTTTATCCCCAATATCTATTTCCTCTCTTTGGAGCTTATATGAGTCGTGGATTCGGGATTACTTTCTCAATTTCTCTCAAATCATACAGAATTGAGAAGGTCAATTGTTTCATGAATAAATCATTACATTAGTATTATTTTTCCCACAATTCTTCTTTACATGGTTATTCTAGATCTTTGTATACTCTACAAGAAGTTTCACTCCATTCCCTTTCCTCTAATAGTGCAGATCTAATGGAAGACGAAGAGTTTTCTAGTGGAAAATGTGAGATTCCTTCTCCTTTCTCATCCCTCTTCTTTATCAATTCATTATATCTTGTTTTTATAATCCCCTATAGTCATTATAGACCTATTGTTCTGTTATAAAATAATTTTTTATGGGGTTTCTGTTCATTTAGTTCTGGTATTTCCAGTTTTAGGGTTTATAAACCCGCAGCGGGTGATTTCGGGTGTGCGTTTTCATTACGCCAAGGATTTGAGGTAGGATATCCCTTGTACAAACCTTTATAATTTCAGTTTAATAATTTTAATTATGTTATAACCTTATTTATATGATATTTTCTTCTGTGAAACCTTGTTTTTAAAGGTTTTGTGTGCAAATTATGTTTTATGACTTATTTTGTTAAAAATATAGTTGTTTTGGTATAAATGTGCACTCCACTTGTTTGATAAATTATTCCATGAGATTCTGCACTTTTTTTATTATATTTTGAATATGTTTAAGTATATTGAATAACTTTATTACATGAAAATGGTATTTTACCCCCTTTTAAGTGTTTAACATAAGTTATGTTTTTAAAGAGTGCATGTCATGTGTTCGGTAAATTGCCCGATTGGCTTTTATGTGGCTAGTGCAATTTAAAATGATTTTTTTGGATTTTAAAATACATTGGAAGCATGTAAAAAAATTATTTTTGTATTCTATTATGGGTTTCAAATTTATATTTGGTTTTACAAATAAATTAGTTTTGGTTTACAACATGGTTTGGCCCGAGTTGCCGGAAAATGTCATGTTTCACATTCTTATGAAAATGGTTGTGTTTTGAATATGTAACCTAAGTATTATAAGAGATTTATGGATGTGTTTTTATTCTATAAATTTTTTGTATACACATACTTAATAAAATTTAAATTCATATCTTTTTCAAATGTTATTTTTGAGAAAAAATTTAAAGGCTCGTTTTGCCTTTCCTAAAAATGAAGAATGAGTGTTTTACTTGTATATACAAAGTTGTGCAATTGGGATTGTTTTATGCTGCATGAAATAATTTTATTAAATGTTTTTAGGGCTTCCAAATATGTTTTGGTATGGTTTTGATGTGCGTTTATAATTTAAATAGTGTTTTTGAATTATTTTTATGTGCAAAGCCTCAATACACTCCTTGAAATTGTTTTACAAAAATATTTAGTGGTTTGTTGATTCTTGAAAGAAATGTGATGAAAGTTTGTGGGTTGTTTGTGTGTTTATGGTTTTGGAATGGAATTTTGATTTGAAATGTGTATTTGATAATATGTGTAACTTTATTGAGCACTAAAGGGAATCCCAGGTATCTAGGTGGGCGGACGTATACTAGTATGCTAGTGATCCTATGGGGTTTGGCCCCTGTTTCACGTAGCAAGTTTGACGATGACAACACTAACTAAACTATGATGATGATGATGTTGGGGGACCACTAGGTTATGTGTATGCTCCCTAGTAGTGGATTCTGTGCACAAGAATGGATATTTATTATGGTTACTTTCACCAAGATACGAGGTACCTGGGTCTCACAACTAACTAGTGCCTAGGGGTGTTCTCGTGACTTGTGCTCATTGGCTATTTTGTACTCAACATCAGCATACGGTGTGTTTGGTTGGTAAATTCAGCAGCGTGTGTTATTTATTTAAAAGTTCCAATTCTTTAAAGCATCCCTCTTGAAAACTATTTTCATTTTTAAGTTTCACCTCTTTGAAGAATTGTTACTAGAATTATTGTTTATAAAACTTGTAAGTTTTTTTCTGATAATTATTATAGCATGGAACCTCATTAGAAAAAAGTACCTTTATATCATGTACTTAAAACTTAAAATTAATGTTTATTTTAATTTAAAGGAATTGAATTGGGAATAGAATATCATGCCAACCTATTATGTTTTAATACTCATGCATATAGTCTTCTTCAGTTTTTAGCCTTTGTGCAGGTTTCAGCTTGATTTTAATCGCCTTGGGCGATGTGTGATCATTTTGATGTAGAGTGAACATAGGGGTCGCATGGAGTTAGTTTGTAATCGGGTTTGGTTAGTTGATTTTTTGTCTTAGTTGCACTTTCATTTTCTTGGAAAAATAATGTTCAGTTCAATTTTTATATAAATGTATTTTTGGTTGTCCATTTCTTTTCGTTGTTTGTTTCATTGTTCATATGTGGGATAAATCATTCCCTTGGGTACTCTATTAATGCCCTTGGTGCTTGTCGCCATCCTAGGAGGATCAGGAATGCCTCTCAGGACTTGTCGCGGGCTGGCCTGGGTGACTGGTTCAGGGTCGACTCGGACTGGTTCGTGACAAAATGGTATCAATGGAGGTCGGCTCTTAGCATACCTTTATTTTAAGATTTCCCTTGTTATTTTGGGGATGTAAAGGTGTATGGAGTAGGATTTTTGGGACTTGAGGGGTATGTGCGGGAAGAGCATCGTGAACTATTTCTCGTTCTAATCATCAGGTTTTTATGGGAAGTCCAATTTTATTAGTGTCTTTTGTTCTTTTTGATTATTTGGTGTTGGGATACGACAAGGGGAGTCTAACTAATGACCTCCGTGATCTCACAGGGCCTGGCAAGCCATGTGGAGCTGGGGCATGGTCCTAATAAGTCTCTCTGTTTTGGTTTTGTGTTTGACATATGGCCGCCAACTATATGGTCAAGTCACCCACCGACACTAGATCCCTTTTTTGGGTTTCTTGGACCTTTCATGAATTCAAAATTTTTGTTTTGAAAATACTTGTGTGAGAATTATGGAAATGGGTTTTAAAGGAAGGATTAGATTTGGAAAAGTGGAAAAAGGGTTTTCAAAATTTAAATATAATAATGGTTTTGAAAGGTTTTGTTTTTGTGAAAAAAAGTTTTAGAGGAAGTGGAAATGATTTAACAAAATTGGATTATCCATAATCAAAACTTGTGGTTTGTTGGAATAAAATGATTTGAAAGTGTGAATCATTTTAAGGTGATTCTAAATCTTTTTTTTAAATGGCTTGTTTTTTGGATATTGAAAAGTGTTTGAATCTGATAAATTAGTTTTGAAAATTGGTTTTGAGCAGTTGGTGTTTTCTTAGAAAGGGTATTGGTCTCAATGGCCATCAGATTATGAAAAGATTCCTTGCTGGATTTTATAAAATGAAAATGGGTAGGTTTTTAAGAAAATGGTTTTTGATGAAGTGTGGTTTGTTTTGTGAAATATGAAAAGGGTTTTTGACTTGGTGTTTTGTGATCCTTTTAAAGGTACATTATTTTTGGAATGATGTTGTTTGTTTTAGCCTTTGGTGTTTTCATGGGTGCCCACATGCATAGTTTTATTGATATTTGGAAGGATGGAATATATGGCATGTTGGTTGTGTGCCTGGGGTGGCATGGAAATGTGCATGTGGGAGAGACTTGATGAAATACCATTAGTGAATGTGGAAACCCACCAAGTTATTTTTTATTCAAAAGGGTTTTGAGATGAAAAATTATGGACTTTTTTTTATAAACCAATGGTTATGTGGCTAGATTTTTTTTCTATATCTTGAAGATTTTTTTATTCATTATGATTACTTGTGATCTAGAAGTCATACTCTTGTTTTATCTTGAGATGCGATCTTGATGGTGACTCGGTTTTGGAGTAATGTTCATTGGTTTTCTAAAGATGTGTTTAATGTTGTGATATGGCCATGGATAGTTCTCCATTGGAAATATTACCTGTTGATCAACCTAAGGATTCATTTCAAATGTTAAATACACCTCTTTTGATGATGCCTCAACCTGTTTGTTGGAATAGAGAGTTGTTTGGGATCGATTAAAAGTGCTTCTAGGTCGTGATAATTCTTTTGGACATAGCATTTTTGTTCGGTGATGTTGATGTGTTTCACCATATTCCTTATCTGTTCTGCCCCTTGTTTGGAGTGAGATAGAATTTTGATATGAATCTACGAGTTACTATTTAGATGAAGGTGTTTTGTTGATCATGTGAGTTTTTTTAGTAGTGTAATCCTTAGAACCCTAATTGCGGTGTAGAAAATGCTTCAAGAATCAAGGCTCCAGCCATAGGACTCAGAGTGAAGCTTTTCACACAGTCAGAAAATCTTCAGAGGTGTGGGGAGCTTGGCCAGGCTCCTGTCTCCATAATTTTGGTGTTGTAGTTTCTATGTATCTATTGTGGTTCCCCATTACTATTAATTTCCCTTTGTCACAACAAGGGTGGTGGAATTACCCCTCACACAGCATCTATGGTTTTGCCTTCATGGATGTGGGTTTTCGATCAATGTCCTTATGTGGACCTCCTGTGAAAATCGGGTGTGGTCTTGGTGTTACATATTCATAGGTGGGGAGTGTTGGGTAGTTACTTTGTTTCTCTTTTTAGTTTCAATGGCCTAATTATTGGGTCCCCTTCCATCCCCTCCCCGAGTGGTGGGGGTCTAGATCCGTGCAGAAAGTCTTAGCCCATTTCTTGTCCCCTCCGTTCGGGAGTGGGTGGTTTAGATGTCAGGTTGTAACCCAATTAAATTGGGTTTTTAGGTTGTTGTCGAAGATTTTTGGTGGTCTTGTGAAGTTTAGGCCCAATTATATTTCATTTTTAATTCTTTTTTTTGTTCATTTCTAGTTTGTCTCTAATGGTGGGGAGACCCACTATGGGTCTCGAAGATCTTTCCTTTAGGATTTTTCAAATGGTAGTTGTGATTTAATGGTTTGGATCCCATTCACACCTCCACCCCAATTCATTGGATTTTTTTTGAGTGAACTATGGTTTGGGTGATCATTGGGTTCATTGGGAGAATTCCGGAAAATCCAGTTCTTGTCTTGGTTGTGGAGGTGGTGGCTTCAACCTTCCGTTGATTCTCCGGACGTGGTTGTGAGTTGGTGTTTTGTTTAGGACAGAGTATTAAGTTAAATTGTTGGTGATTGATATTTCCTTATCTTTAGAGTCTGTATTATATTGTTAAGTAATACTTATGTTTTTATCTTTCAATTGGAAAGTGTTATGGCTTTCTGGGGGCGGAAATCTTTAATGGTGGGGAGAATTGTCACACCCGGTTTTTCATGTCATTGTTTTGATCTGGTTCATTTGAAATCCCGATCCTTTTATTGGGTCTTAGGTGATATTAAATTTTATATTTTATGTTTCATATATGTATAATCACCTTAATTTTGGTTCCCCATTGCTTGTTTAGGAGTTTTTGGAGAAAGGGTGGTTACTTCATGATTTGGGCCAACCATAATCCCATTTCCAATTTTAAAAAATCCAAATTTGGTTCTTTTATAAATCATTTGTTTTTCAACATTTTTCACTCATTCTACTTCCCACTTGGCCTATACTAATATTTTAAAACTTTAATACCCTTTTGGACCCCATATAAATTCATAATCATGGTGAAATTGGGTTACTTATTTAGGCATTGGGCCAGCCCATGGGCACATTTCCAGTTTTAAAAACATAATTTGTATATTTTAAATATAATTAAATATTTAATATTTTTCAGTGATTCCACCTCCCACCCGAAGATAATATCCCTATACTCACTCCCAATATCTATTTCCTCTCTTTGGATCTCATATGAATCGCGGATTAGGTATGCCTTTCTTAATTTATCTCAAATCATCCAGAATTGAGAAGGTAAATTGTTTCATGAATAAATCATTCCATTAGTATTTTTTTCACACAATTATTCTTTACATGGTTCTTCTAGATATTAGGATACTCTCCAAGAAGTTTCAAGCCATTCCCTTTCCTATAAGGGTGCAGAGCTAATAGAAGACAATGATTTTTCTAGTGGAAAATGTGAGATTCCTTCTCCTTTATCATCCCTCTTCTTCCTCCATTCATTATATATTGGTTTTATAATCCCCTATAGTCATTTTAGACCTAGGGTTATGTTATAAAATGATTTTTATTGGTTTTTTGTTCATTTAGGTCTGGTATTTATAGTTTTAGGGTTTATAAACCCACAGTGGGTGATTTCGGGTGTACGTTTTCATTACGCCAAGGATTTGAGGTAGGATATCCTTTGCACAAACCTTTATAATTTAAGTTTCATCATTTTAATTATGTTATAACCTTATTTGTATGATATTTTACGCTGTGAAACCTTGTTTTTAAAGGTTTTGTGTGCAAATTATGTTTTATGACTTATTTTGTTAGAAATATAGTTGTTTTGTTATAAATGTGCACTCCTCTTGTTTGATAAATTATTCCACGAGCTTCCGCACTTGGTTTATTATATTTTGAATATGTTTAAGTAGATTGAATAACTTTATGGCATGAAAATGGTATTTTATCCATTTTTAATTGTTTAACAAAAGTTGTTTTTTTAAAGAGTGCATGTCATGTGTTCGGTAAATTGCCTGATTGGCTTTTTTGTGTCTAGTACAATTTAAAATGATTTTTTTAGATTTAAAAATACATTTTCAGCATATAAAAAAATTATTTTTGGATACTTTTATGGGTTTTCATTTTTTATTTGGTTTTAAAAATAAATGAGTTTTGGTTTACAACATGGTTTGGCCCAAGTTGCCGGAAAATGGCATGTTTCACATTCTTATGAAAATGGTTGTGTTTTAAATATGTAACCTGAGAATTATAAGAGATTTATGGATGTTTTTTGCTACCTTAAATTGTGTGTATACACATCCTTAATAAAATTTAAATTCATATCTTTTTCAAATGTTAGTTTTATGAAAAAATTTAAAGGCCCGTTTAGCCTTTCCTAAAACTGAAGAATGAGTTTTTTACTTGTATAAAAAAGGTTGTGCAATTGGGATTGTTTTATGGTCCATGAAATGATTTTATTAAATGTTTTTAGGTCTTAAAAATATGGTTTGTTATGGTTTTTATGTGTGTTTATAATTTAAATAGTGTTTTTGAATGAGTTTTATGTGTAAAGCCTCAATACACTCCTTGAAATTTTTTTACGAAAATATTTAGTGGTTTGTTGATTCTTGAAAGAAATGTGAATAAAGTTTGTGGGATATTTGTGTGTTTATGGTTTGGGAATGGACTTTTGATGTGAAATGTGTATTTGATAATATGTGTAACTTTATTTAGCACTAAATGGAATCTAGGGTATCTAGGTGGGTGGACGTGTACTAGTATGCTAGTGATCCTGTGGGGTTTGGCCCCTGTTTCACGTAGCAAGTCTGACAATGACAACACTAACTAAACTATAATGATGATGATGTTGGGGGACCACTAGGTTATTGTTATTCTACCTACTAGTGGCTCATGTTCACAAGAATGGATATTTATTATGGTTACTTTCACAGAGATATGAGGTACCTGGGGCTCACAACTAAGTAGTGCCTAGGGGTGTTCTCATGACTTATGTTCATTGGCTATTTTGTACTCACCGTTGGCATATGGTGTGTTTGGTTGGTAAATTTGACAGCGTGTGTGATGTATTTAAAAGTTCCAATTATTTAAAGCATCTCTCTTGAAAACTATTTTCATTTTTAAGTTCCACCTCTCTGAAAAATTGTTACTAGCATTATTGGTTATAAAACATGCAAGTTTTTGGCTGATAATTATTATAGCATGGAACCTCAATTGAAAAAAATAATTTTATATCTTGTACCTAAAACTTAAAATTGATATTTCTATTATTTTAAAGGAAGTTCATTGGGAATAGAAAATCGGGATAACCTAATGAGTTTTAATACTCATGCCTATAGTCTTCTTCTATTTTTATCCTTGGTGCAGGTTTCATCTTGAGTTCGATCGCCTTGGGCGATGTGTGATCATTTTGATGTATAGTGAATAGAGGGGTTACATGTAGTTAGTTGGTTATCGGGTTTGGTCAGTTGAGTTGTTATCTTAGTTGTACTTTCAGTTTCATGGATAAATAATGTTCAGTTCAATTTTTATATAAATGTATTTTGGGCTGTCGGATTATTTTATTTGTGAAGAGAGATGGCGCATGGGTTTCGGGGAGCACGTGCGCTCAGTGGCGATGGTGATGAGGCTCCTTTCTCTTAGGGTTTTCGATGACTATCCCACACTATTTTCATTTTGTGCTCATGGATGGAGAACCAGGCTCGGCCTGGAATGAAGCTGTGATGTGTCTTCGTAGCGGAGCTCTTCCGGTGGATCTACCCACCGTGCGTCTAGATGCTGCGGCGAAAACATCGATTCCTGCTGTGAATCATGATATTTGATCCTGCATTCATCAGGATGGAGGATGTGTGCGGGTTCTCGCTTCTGATTCACCTCGCGTTCCGAAGGTGTCATCCACATTTTCTGATCGTGATGTCTTTAAATCCAGGTCTGCTATTTTGGATTGTGTGGCTCGGGATCAGATTGATGGTGGTGCTAAAAATCCGGATCCACTGCTTGTGTTGAGGGATTTGATGGGTCGCGGTTCCTCTGACTTGGATGCTCAAATCCCCGGTGTTCCTCGTATGGATGGTGATTTACAGGGGTCTAGGTTTTTCCTTCCTTCTGCGATGGAGAGGGTGATGTTGCAGTCCAATGTGACCTCTAATTTCACGATTTCTGATCCATGGCTGATGAAACCTAAATATCCTTCGAAGGTCCCAAATAGTAGATTTAATGTTGAGGATCTGACTGGAAGAGTTGATGCGGACTCTTCTGCATCGGTGCCCCCATTTTCATCGCTCATTGACTTCTGTTCTGGTTGGATCCTCCGAAAAGGGTCATCAGATCATGTTGATGTGAATCCTGATGTGTTTGTGGAGAGGATTGCAATTGGGAAGAATTCCTTGATTGCACGTCTTCTTCTATCGAAGGGTGAGAAGCCTTGGGTGTTTGATGATTTAGTCAAATAGATCTTGTTTTTGTGGAGATTCTCTGATTGGAAGTGTGTCTCTTGGTCGTGGATTCTTTCATTGTATTTTTCCATCAAATACCTTCAAAATACATGCGTGGAGTATCGGGTCTCTATCTCTGAAACTGGGATGGCTTCACCTTCATGAATGGTCTTTTTATTTAAATGTCTCACGTGCAGGAAATGATTTTTCTCAGGTTTGGGTCCGGTTGCATGGACTTAATTGGGTCCTCTGGCATCCAAATATTTTTCATGATATCGGCATGGAAATTGGGACTCCTATTCGCCTTGACAAGGAAATAGAGGTGGTTCGGTTTGGAAATTTTTCTCGAATACTGGTGGAGGTTGATCTAAGTTATACCTTGATTGATAATGTAAATCTCTCCACTCCCACTGATAATATTCATATTGATGTTAAATATGAAAGGAAACCCCTCTTTTGTACTGAATGTATGGATGTTGGACATTCTGTGGAGTTATGTCGGCGGAAGATCTCCTATAGGAGATGTGGGATGAAGGGTCATCCAGATAATCTTTGTAGAAGGAATCCTGATAGAAATCATGTGGCTCTGTCAAATCCTCATGTTCGTGATGGCGATGCCAAAAAAACATCTTCTACTAAGACTGATATTTTGAATGTTGAAAAATTTGTCCCTCACATGTCTGATTTGAAAGGCAAAGGCCTTATGGTGGATAAGCCCCCGATGAGAGCTAATAGTGGTCCCTCTAATGCTCCGAAAAAATCTCATTTTTCCAATGATGGTCGTGATGCCCCCACGAGATTTGATGTGACTGGAAAAAATACCGGTATCTTTATTGATGGGTCTCCTACTCGTTATGAACCTCCAAATCTAGGTATGTATGATATTCCTACTGCAGGAGTGTTATGTGAGGGGATTGTTGACTCGGCACCTCGATTAGATCACACTTGAGCTCCTCAACATGTTGATTGTCATCAGGAAATCCAAAATCTTTTGAACTCCTCTAAGATATCTGAGAAGTAGGGTGACATCTATGAGGCGGAAGGGATGGCTACGGACTGTGGTGGTCCTACCTCTTTCAAAGATGCACTCCTATCTGAAAAAGGGAAGGTGAATTTTTTCACTCCTTCTCCTCTGAAGAGAAGGCCAAGGAAGGACTATTCTAACACACCTTTCATTGTGTCTACTCGATCTTCTAATCCATCAGCTAAGCTCAATATTGATCTTCTTATGATTTCAAATAAGGGTAAGTCTCAATCTGAATGGGACACTGCTGATGGCTCTGATTATGAGAATGACATGTCTTACTATGATTTGTAATTTTGTTCTTGACGGATGAGGGTGAGTCCCTTTGTTTGACCCCGCCCGTCTTCTTTGTACTTTTTCTTTTATTTTAATAAATGGTCAGGAGCATAGCTTCTGACTAGACTTGCTGGGTATTTTAGGTTGTCCATTTCTTTTCGTTGTTTGTTTTTTTGTTCATATATGGGAGAAATCGTTCACTTGTGTACTCTATTGATGCCCTTGGTGCTTGTCACCATCCTGGGAGGATCGGGAATGCCTCTCGGGACTTGTCGCAGGCTGGCCTGGGTGACCAGTTCAGGGTCGACTCGGACTAGTTCGTGACACTCTTCCTGCACCTACCACTAAAGTCCTGAAAATCCTAATCTATCTACATTGACATCCCCCAAATAACAAGGGTTCTCTAAAAATCAAGGTATGAAAAGAGATGACCTTATCTGATACCATTTTGTCATGAACCAGCACGATTGGACCCTAAACCGGTCACCTAGGCCACTCTACGACAAGTCCTGAGAGGAAATTTTGATACTCCTGATATGGAGATAATAACTGAGGGCATTAGTAGAGTTACATGGTAATTATTTCTCCCAAATATAAATAATTAAACAAACAGAAGAAATAAATTGACATCCCATCACACATTTATATAAAATTAGAACTGAACATTATTTGTACATGAAACTAAAAGTACAACTGAACCAAACAATTAAACCAACCAGACCTGAAAACCAACTAACTCCATGTGAACCCACTGGTCACTCTCCATCACAATGATCAAAAGTCTCTCAAGGCAATAGAACTCATTCTAATACCCATACAAGGGCTAAAAATAGAAAAGAACTATAGGCATGAGTATTAAAACTCATTACGCTAGCCTGATATTATATTCCCAATGCACTTCCTTTAAAATATAAGAAACATCAATTTCATGTTTAATAATACAGTATATAAAATTATTTTTTCCCAAATAGGTTCTATTCTAAAAAAATTATAAAATAAAATGCTTTCAATTTTTCATAAACAGGAAATGCTCGTAACCAGTTTCAAAGAGATGCAACTTCAAAATGAAAACAGTTTTCAAGAGGGATGATTTAAAGAATGTACACTTTTAAATAAGACTCACACTCTTCTAAATTTACCAACCAAACACACCACATGATGAATCTGAGTAAAAAATATCAAATGAGAACTATTCCTAAGAACACCCCCAGGCACTAGTTCATTGTGGGCCCCAAGTACCTCATATCTCAGTGTTAAAGTAACCATAACAAATATCGATTCTCGTGCATGAGACACTAGTAGGGAACAATACCCATAACTTAGTGGTCCCCAATATCATCATCATATTTTAGTTAGTGTTTTCATTGTCAAACTTGCTATGTGAAACAGGGATGGAACCACTCTGGATCACTAGTATACCAGTACACGTCTGCCCACCTAGATACCCAAGTTTCCCTCTTTGTGCTCAAACAACTTACACATGCTATCAAATTCCATTTACACATAAAAACACCATTTCTAGTCATACACACTCCAAATATTATCTAATTATGTTTTACACCCTTTTTGTAACTCAATAAAGTATCTAAAATTTTCATAAAACAATTTCAAGAAGTTGAACAAATCTTTTCACATGAAATCCATTTAAAAAGAACTTTTTAGGCCAAACTCCCAAAAATTCCATACCAACCCATATTTGGTAGCCCCAAACCCATTTACTAAATCAATTTATAGAATCATAAAATGATCCCAAATGGTACAACATTTAATACACATGAAAACCCTTTTTTTATTTTTAGGAAATGCTAAAAGGGCCTTTAAACACTTTACAAATATGACATTTATCGAATCCACAAATAAAATTTTTCATTATGAGGTAAAAAAACACAATTTTCAGATTCAAAACATTGGTAACCACCTTGAAAATATTCATATTTCACAACCAAAACACAACCCTTTTTATAGAAGTTCCAAACGGGCCTACATTTGGCAACACATGTCAAAACACCTTAAAAACCAATACACCTTCTTTATAAAAATCAAAACCTTCTTAGAACCCACATAAAGAACCCAAAAACATTTTTTTATATATTTCCAATTTGATGATAAAAATAAACCAATAATTTTAAACCACACTTAACACATGAAATCCAACATGGCAATTTACCGAACACATGGAATGCACTTTTTAACAAAAAATAATAATTTTAGGAACATAACAAGGAATAAAAAAACAATTGAATGTCATAAATTTATTCAAGATATTGAAACATGTTCAAAATACCAAAAACCTTGTGTGAAAGCTAAGAAATTATATGAACAAATATGTGGTGTGCACCATTTTAACAAAACTACACCACTTTTCACAAAACAATGTTTTAACCGCTACTTTGCACACCAAAAAATTACCCAATACTTATATTACAATATTCATAGTGTGAGGAAGGTGAAAAAAACATTAAATAGATGGATATTAAATAAAAATGTCAAGTTCAATGCGAAACATACCTCAAAACCGTGGAGAGATGGAAATGCACCCTGGAAAACACCCATCGTGGGTTCTGAAACCCAAGATCGATGAATACCATCCCTAAACAAAGAAAAACCCCATAAAAAATCCTAGAAAATCAGAAACATAGGTCATTCATAACTAGGGTAGAATATAGAACCAAAATTAAATGTGAAAAAAGTGAGAGTGAGGAGAAGGGAGAAGAGAAACTCACCTTGGAAACTAGCCAATTATTCATATTACCTTAGATATACACCCTTATAGGAGAGGGAATGTCTTGGGAAGCCATAGAGAGGCTCTATAGGTCTAGAAAACCCAGGGGAAGGATTTTGGGTGCATTTGGGTCTAATAAACATGAGGGGGAAACTTATAAAATCATGTGTTTTTATTTTGGATCGGGGCGCACAATCACCCCTAAGTGGTCGCACGCTCGTGCTCCAGCCGTGTGGTAGGTTTTATACCTACCACATGGTTACCCCTAATCCACCATGCAGTCATACGCCAACATTGAGTAGGGCCACCTCATGCCAAAAAAATTATCTTCTCTCCAAAACTCCCAAATGAACCAAGGGGAAACCAAGAGCGAAAGATTAGGCAAAGAACACACTCCAAAACTCAACACCCGTCACTCTTAGAACTAGATAAAAGACCTGGATTTCCAAAAAACTAGATCAAAACCAAACTTTAAAAACTAGGTGTGACACATATAGTCAACTTCAATACCCAATTCATTGGAGGGCCATCACAGACTCACCCATCATTAGTTTATCAAGGAACCACCTGCCAAATTTGCAAGTACCATTATATAATAACACAACATAAAATCTTGAAATTTTCAATATGAAACTCTTAAAAATTCCTTTTCACTTATAATAAATCATTTCATGTTATTAAAATAATCAATCCATTTTCAAACCCCATTTTAAAAATTGAAATCAATATTTTCAATTCGATGTGTCCCATACCACATTGAAAATTTTGAAATAAACTTTAACAATACTATTTTAATACATGAATTTCTATACAAATACATTCATAAATAGTGTTTTTCAAAACATGGATATAAAAGAGACTGACTTAGAAAATAAATATTTAAAACATTTAAAATGAGGGTTTTGGTTAAAAAGTACCTTACCTTGAGTCATAATCATCTCGTACAATCATTATATTCCTGAACAATAAAAATAGATTAATTATTTACTTTATTGAGAACCATTTTAAATTTTGTTATTCCTTTTAAATATCTTAATATAATGTTATAACGATTTATTAATTATTTAAGTTCATATCAGTGGTTTTAATGATATTCGGTACTTCAGTCTAAAATGACTTTGGTATATTTTGTATAGTAAATGTAGTCATTATTCCATCATATCTAGATTAGTATTCATTAACTAATAATCACATTTATAAATAAATTATAATTTTAAATCCATCCCTTAATTATGGATATAAAAAATGAACTATGTTACAATCATGGAGAAGTTAGGCCAAATATACACATGAGTGACATTTCTATTTTTTAATGATAATTATGGAAATAAGGTATGTATAATTTTATATTTCATGAATTATCATAATATTATTAATATCATATTAATAATTTTATTAATATTATATATATCATCCATGTGATGTGGTGACAAAAAATGAATCCTATTATTTTGTGGAGGTGATAATTCACACGTAATAATGAATGATGTCATCATCTTTCTGTACATGGAAAGGTAAGAAAAAACCCAATATATTATATTTTCATAATGATAAATATTTCATTAATATAATATATAAGAATTAATTACTTCATTATATCCATTCTTGAGATATGGTAATGGAAAATAAATTTCATCGGTTCGCAAGGTGGTAGTCCACTGTACACACAAATGATAACTTATTTTCCCATTTGATGGAAGTGGAGATGGGTTTAGGTGATGATATTAACATAATAAAATCTCATTATTTGAAATATACGGTATTTTTTATTTCATCATGGTTGAATAATATTCAAAGGATGTGGAATAAGAAATGAAATAGAAACACTTAATTAAAAAGTTAACTTTTCTTGGGAAAATCTCCACTACTTAGCACCTTAAGACCACTAAGGGTGGTGTTATGCCTAAAATTATAGATCTATAATTTGGGGAGATAATATAGGAATTTATATGAGTAGATATTTTCTAAACTAAATATAATTTTATGTGTGAATAAAATAGAATAAGAGTTTCCCTTTTATAAGAGAGGAGAGGGGCAGTCCTGGTATTATTCAAAATATTAAATTAATATAAATTATTTTTTCATTCCAAATGGATCTAAAATGATTTGTTTCGAATATAGGATTAATATGGGTCAAAATAAATTCATTTGATGAAATTTAGACATGTTTTGACTATTTTTAATCCTTATCTTCTGGATTTCACCCTTATTTAGCCTCTTTACCTCTTACCATAACAACATGACCTGAAAGTTAAATTTTTATTCCAAAGAACTTTTAAGGAAAAAGTGGGAAACCCACAAATGTACAAAGATAAGTTTTTAACCACAAAATGAGCCCAAAATTTTGTTAAAAACAAGACTAAGGATATTTGAGTCAACCACCCTATAAAGCTTCCAATCCAGAGTGGATACCTGTTTGTTCAGATCATTCTTGAGAATATTTTAAAAATAATCTGTTATCTTGTCCCAGGTCTGGATTAATTCTTCGGCAGTGTTGTTCCTTTCATTGAAACCCCGCACCAGGATGTAGTCCTATTTGGTGATCCACTCACTTTGTTCTTCATTAGTTTCAACACTTAGCAACCTCTCATAAATTCTGTGGATAAACTCCTTCGAGGCATTAATTTGAAAGGTCTCTTCTAACATTTCCTCCTCAAAGTGTAAGACAATCTCCAAACATTCCTCATTCCTTTCTTCCACCTTGTCTACCAATCGTCTTTCGGTAATATCTAGTATTGGTTCAACATTTGGTACCTCGATTTCACTATCAGGGGCCTTGATTTCCTTACTACCATAACAACATGCATTTTTACAATTTGAAGGTAAATATAGTAACAATAAAACACCAAAAACAACAATAAATTAATAATTTATGATCACTAAAACCTTATCCCAATACTTTGGACTAATTTTAGATTTTTATAAATTTTATATCATTTCATAAACTATTATTTATTTTAAAATATCATTAAGGGTGACTTTGACATTATTCATTACTTTAATTTTTAAAAAATATCATAACAACAAGATATGTTAGAAACAACTCTTTTAATATATAAAAAAATATGTCAAGGGAATATATAAAATATATGTATGACACTAATTATGTCAAATCATATTTATTTTATTATTTTTAATATCATTTATTTTATATTTACATTAATTAATCAATTATGACATCATCGTTGTGTAATTATTTAAGGTAATTATATATTCACTAAAAATTAAAAATAAATTTACCTGATGAGGATAAATATTTTATATTTAAATATAATATTTATAGTATAAAATATCCGCAATATAATCTCATATTATAAATATTTCACTTGTTAAAAACAATAGTATTACAAGTTTGACTCTTTTTTTACTAATATGTTATAAAGGTTAAAATTCATCCAAAAGGCCATAAATGGTCACATAACTGATCCTTTAATTATTATGGACGAAAAATAATCAACAAATAAAAATGGGGAAAGTGTTATTCATTTTTTAATATTTATTATTTTATTTTTAACCTTAATTACCCAATTTACCCTTAACCATGGTAATAAAATTAATAATTTTACTATTTATATTATCAAAAAATAATATGTATCAATTTAATAAATTTTATATTATAATTACAAATATTTAATCTATTTTTCATAATTCAAAAAATATAAGTGGCTAATATTAAGTTAAAATTAATCCCTTAGCCAGGGTGAAGCAACGGTTTTTTAAAGTTAAAAATATTTAAAAGTTTGAATTGTTTTTATATCAAAATTAAATATAAAAAATATTACTGTAACCTTAATTAAATTAATTTATGTATTATTTATCTAATTTTACAATAATTTTTTTAAAAAATATAATATATTTTTAAAAATTATTTAGATGAAATGTCAGTTTTCAATTAAAATGCAGTATTTTTCACTATTAATCAAAAAATGAAACTTTTTTGAAAAAAAAATATATAAATTAAAAGAAAGTAAATTTTAATATTCTAATTTGAAATAATAATATCATATTTTGAAATAAAATAAATAAAATAAATAAAATTTATCATCAAACTGTGTGTGACATTAAAAGGTGAAAAAAATTCCCTTTTTAAAAAATACTATTTTTTATGCTTAAAATTGGATTTGTTCTAATTATATGCATATAAAAATTATTGTATGAATTTTATAAACATTTTATTGAATATATAACATATAAATTTAATTATTATGATTCAATAATAGTGATTAATTTAATTTATTATGATCAAAAACATTTTTGGGAATAAAAATAGTTATTTTATAAAAAGAAATGCTTTATATTCAATTGATTTTTATTTTTATTTTTAATTAATTAGTAACAAATTAATTCATTCTATAAACATGTATAAAACATATTTTAATGATTTAGTTAATGTGGTGCATGTCACCTATTCTAATAGCTATATTATAATGCTAATATTTAAATATTAATAATTTGTTGTTCATTTAAGCTCGATCTGGCATATTATGTATATTATCAAACATAGTGTTTTCCTTTTAAAAATGGGAATGTTAAATTTTATGACCCTTTAAAAAATTACATCCTCACAATTTGACCTTGAGATTGAAAAATAAGGGTTTCAATTTTCAAAATACCTTTTTAAAAATCCCACATCAGAAAAATGTTTAATGAAACATCCTCTTTAAAATAAATAAAGGGATGTATGAATGTCACCTGAGATAACAAATACTATGATTCCATGTAGGAAACATGGTCATGGAATAGAAAACTAACTATCATGTTTTTATGGAGTTTGTTATAGAACATGCTTAAAAGAAAATAAATCATCACAAAACCATAAATTTCAAATGGTTTAAAAGGTCATTGATTTCATAGTAAGAAAAGTAAATAGATAACATTTTTTGAAGATCCTTTTCATAGAGTTGAGGAATTATTTTAATACCAAGAATAAGAACATAACGAAATATAATTACTTGAAAAGTATAGTTTCATGATTTAATCAATTTCCACAACAAACTCTTATTTTTCTCCAAATAATGAGTATTCAAGATGAATTTTTCATGCATGGAGCATTATAATAAACTTTTATTGATCACTAAATCCAAAAAAAGAAAAAAATATATTCTTCATATCATTAGTATTTAACCAAAACCAAAAATTTTAGGATAAAATAAATTAATTCAAAAAAAGAATAAACCATTATATGATGAAAAACTACATTAATATCCAAAATTCAATAGTAACACCCAAAATTCAACTTAGATCATCCAACACATAACAATCCTTAAAATTCATCAAAATAGTATATAATAGGATTGAAATCCAAATTTCATAAGGATTTTATCACATACTATTCCAAGAAAAATTCTCCAAATAATATCAATTACTCTTGAAATATCATACCAAAAATTAATTTCCCTAATAATCATTAAGATATGCTTACCAATTCCATAAATAACTTGAATCCCTATAAGTTGACAATAAAATCATATTTCACTCCAAAATACAATTTAAGATTTATTTCTCATATTATTACATTTACCTTAATCTTATAGGATTTCCAAAATAGTGGATGTGTTCTAAAATAACATTAATAACTTAATCACCAAATCATTTTCCAATATCATGGTTATTTATAAAACATATTTTCCCAAAATTTAATAATCCATAATTATCTCAAAAATAAATGTATCCAAAAATACCATTATTCACCTTAAAATTTCATAACCTAAATCCTCAAAAGGGTTTATAGTACAATGAACATATTATAAACCTTAAAATTATAAACCCATGATGTCAACCCTAACTATTATGATAAACTCTCCAGAAAACTCCTTAATATCCAATGTTTTCTATATCGACCTTTGATACCCACTGTAAGTACATGGCCTTAAATATTACATATTCTAGTGTTTTTTAACTAGAATTAACATTTGGGGATATCTTTAGTTTAGTGTTTTAGAGAATTAATATAAAATTTATCAATTTAGACCCATAAATTACAAGTGGAAACTTCTATACAATATCATTTTTCCATAAAACAAAAGTATTTATAATAAAACATGATTTCTTATGATGATAATTGTTGGTCGGAGTGGATACTCAAGAGGGGGGCGAATTGAGTTCCAATTAAAATTTTCTGTTAAAAACAATGTTTATTAAAATCCCCCTATTTCAAAAACAGATTAAACTATAGTGAATTTATACAGATTATAAAGGTTCAATTAGTTTCTCAAAGATTGATTAGTTCTCAGTTAACTTAATCTTATGATTAAATTAACTTTTGAAACTAACTTACTGGTTTATAATAAATATAAACACTTACGAGTTTAACTATCAAAGTAGCTTTAAAGACAAATTATATTTCAAAGTAATAGCAGCGGAATATGAAATAAATATGTAGTATGGATATAGTATGTAGCTACAAACACAGAGAATTAACCAAGAGGTTCAGTCTCAAGCTGAGACTTAGTCCTCTCAAAAGTTTATATAAAAATGATCCACACCCTGGATCGGGGTTAACAACAGTGAACACACTGTCTAGGTCACAAGACCTCTACCACAGTTCTGCGTGGGGAAACAAATAACAGCTTGGAGCTGTCCAGGTCTCTCACGACCTCTACCACTATCCACAGTGGGAAATGAAGTGTAAAAAGGTTTGCTGAGGATTTACAGATCCTCCAGTGAAAGTACAGGAGTTAGTGTGTGTGTTTAATACAGGAGATAACACACACTGCTCAAGATGTAAAACAAATGTATCACAGAGCAGAGATGTAGAGTTTAGAAATGGCTCTAGTGATTTCAGTGTAGCTCTGGACTCTTTTGTATTTGGTCAGAATTTATTCTGAGTCCTCTTCTCGTTTTTGTTTGAGAAGAAGAGTGTCGTATGCTTCAGGTTCAAAGGCAGTGAGATGTAGTCGATGAAGTTCTTCAATGTTCTTTTGTATGCACAGAACTCTTCTTGAGTAGGCTTGATTGTGTATGAGGTTCTGTCTTGCTTGGTTCTTCCTCTTTTTCTTTCCTCTATATTCTTCTTGTGTTTTTTCGTCCACTCTCTTCTTCAGCAGAGTCTTCTTGTATTTATGTCACGTGCTTCGGAAGACAGAAAAAGTTTCCTTTCCGCAGGTACGAGGTACGGTTTCCTGACATCCGACAACCTTTATTAATTAATTGACAGAGCATTAAAATATACCTAATATGACCGTTGGTTAGATAAAATAAAGATAAAGATAAAGAAATTCAAACAGTTGTTTATGACTATTGAAGAATCAAGTGATCGGTAGGTCATCAGCATTAGTGAGTAATGATCGGTGACTCAGATAGATCAGCATCGGTGAGTCATTTTCATCGGTGAGTCATTTGCATCGGTGAGTCATTTTTCATCGGTGAGTCATTTGATCAGCATCGGTCTGTCATCTGATCTGTGAGTCAGTTTGAATAGCATCGATCTTTCATCTGATCGGTGAGTCAGTTTGATCATCATCGGTCTGTCATCTGATCGGTGAGTTAGTTTGATCAGTATCGGTCTGTCATCTGATCGGTGAGTCAGTTTGATCAGCATCGGTCTGCCATCTGATCGGTGAGTCAGTTTGATCTCGGATCGGTGCGACCGTTGTCCTTTGATATTGGATCGGTGCTTCCGATGTTTGTTGATATTGGATCGATGCTTCCGATGTTTTTTGATATGGGATCAGTGCTTCCGATGTTTGTTGATATTGGATCGGTGCTTCCGATGTTTGTTGATATTGGATCGGTGCTTCCGATGTTTGTTGATATTGGATCGGTGCTTCCGATGTCTATTGATATTGGATCGGTGCTTCCGATGTCTGTTGATACCAGAAGACTTCCAAAATACTTTGTAAGTCAATAAGCATAAACAAAAACATGATAACAGATTCATTCACAGATTGTAATTAAGTTTATGAGAAATCAAACCAGATTAAGCATTAATGGTATGTGATGATTTGTGATTATTAAAACATCAATCATAGACATGAAATCAACAATCTTCCAGAGGGCTCAACAATCTCCCCCTTTTTGATAATCAAAAATCTTTATCATAAATAAAAACATAATGAGAATTAAACCATAAAGAAAATAAATATAAAGAGATATATAAATCTCCCCCTTAATTTAAATTTCCCATATATATTATACAGATTTCTCATATATGTTATACAGATTTCTCATATATAGTATAAAGATTTCTCATATATATTATACAGATTTCTCATATATAGTATACAGATTTCTCATATATAGTATACAGATTTCTCCCCCTGAGATAGATACATCTCTCATAAATATATAGATCTTATACATCTTTTCTCCCCTATATATCTCTCTTCTCCCATATATCATTCGTTTTCTTCTCCCCCTTTGGGATAATCAAAAAGGAGGGAAAACATATAAGTGAAAGTGAAAGTAAAAGTAGTCAGTATAGAGTATAGAGGAAAAAAAATTGATAAAGTACAGAATATTACAACCATCACATTGTTCACCCTATCAAAAACAATACACAACTATTTTTTGGGATACAAAGGGGATTTGCCTTTGTCTTTGGGATCAATAGTGGGTAAGTTTGAAGGCTTGGAGGCAGGATGGACTTGGCGAATCTGAAGTGGTGGTAGGAAAACTCTGGCAGGTGTAGGAGCAGGTGCCACAGAGAGTTGTTGTTGAGAAACAGGATCTGGTGGAGAAGCTTGCTGAGGGACTGGTCTTAACTGAGATAGAGCTTGAGCAACAGATAGCTGATTTGGAGCTACATCAGAGTCACTGAGAGGTTCAGAAGTAGGAACTACTATTGCAGTGGCCGGTGCATTCAAATAGGGCTTCAAAAGATGAATGAAGTCCTGAATGACTTCTGCCCCATACTTCATAGATTTTTCAAAATCATCTTTATTCTCCATGAACTGGGCCAAGGAAGGGGTAAAATCTTACAACTGATGAACTGATCTTTGAAGGCCTGAGTGACTGGAGGTAATTTCAGATTCTCTTCCAACACCTTGAAGTTTTCAGCCATTTCATGCTTTGTATAAATCTTGGAAAAGTAATTATTAACTTTCTCTTTGATCTCTTGCAGAGATTTCTTAGCATCTGCTGAATACACCAATGCCATCCTATGACTATTATCACAGAGCTCTTTCATCTTCCTCAAAGATTCTAAATCAAGAATTTGTCTAACAGCAGCTAAATCATCATGCACAACTTCTCTTAGAGCTTCTAGCTCACGGGTAGTGATCTTGGTTACCTTGCCTATACTGGCTTGGCCAACTATGTGAGTTAACTCAGCTTTCAACTTCCTCGGGTCAGACTTGTTGAGATGTTCAATCAAATTTCTCAAAACTTCCATCATACCAGAGATAGTTGATCGGAATTCGCTGGATAGAGATACCAAGCCAGTGTGAGGATCCTTCATAGTCTGATTCAAAAAGGCTATGTGCCTGCCAATAAGTTCACCAGTATTGGCCAGGTCTGGCTTCACAGCATTTGATACTCTTTGTGAGAAGGCTTCCAATGAATTTTCAGAAACTTGTAGAGAAACTTGAGTAAGAGCATTAGAAATTTCATCTCTAACTGTGGCTCTCACATCAGTTAGCAATTCAATCTTAAACTTATTAAGATCAGCTTGAGAGATTCCAGAACTAGGTAAATTAACATTTGTAGGATCAACAGCAGGAACAGGCCTTGCTTCTCTTGGGAGGTTCCTCTTCACAGCTGCAGCAGATTCTGGCATTGCTTCTTCTTCTTCAGAATATTCTAAGCCCAACACAGCATAACCAGGGTAGTCATCCCAAACAGTAGCACACAGGGTGTATTTTGGTTTCTCATAGCTTACTGTTCCACTGATTTTTGGTGAATCAACCTTGACACTGATATGTATTTCTTGTTCTGACTGAGGTGATTCTATTTGATCTTCAGAAAGACCATCCACTGGTCTGTTATTACCATCAACAGTAGCCTCATCATCATCAGCACGTCCATCATCACTCTTCTCAGAAGCTTCACTGTGATATTCTTCAGTATCAGAATCTTCTTCATCACCAAGAATGGGTTCTGATTCTGGTAGGGTTAAGGGTGGACTAGCAGGTCCAACTTCTATTCTTCTCTTGGGACTAACAGTGTCAGGATCACTCCTATCATCAGGAGATGACATACTTCCTTCCTCAGTCGCAGTTTCTTCTTGCTCTTGGGCTTTGGTGGCCTCATCCTTTCCTTCTTCTTTCTCATCATTATCAGAATAAACTGGTTCCTCATCTGGTTTCAAGCCAGGGTCTCTCAAATCCTTTGGCCTCTTTCTATGATCTATGGGATTGTAGGCTTCATACAATTTATCTTCATCTGCAACCCAGCACTTCTTCCATGGATTCCAATTGATTTTCATCCTCTTGCAGATCTCTTTGTTGAGACAGAAGGTATGATCTGTTTCATAAACTTCATCATCTTCATCAATACATTCTAGATTCTTGAGCATGGTAGATATCATCTTTGAATAAAACAAGGCAGTGGCTTTCTTGGACGGTTTTACCATTCTAGCTATGTGCACCATCACATATCTACACAAATTGATCTTCTCATGTGTTTTCAGAAGAAACAACAGGAAAACATCCTGGTACTTTACAGAAGAAAAATCTCCTCTCCTAGGGCAAAGTTGGTGCTGAATAAACTTGAAAAGAAGTCTACATTCACCATCTAATTCTGAAGCTGTGATTCTCCGCGACTCTCTGTTTCCAGTCAGAAGCTCTAGAGCTAATTCGTAAGAGAAGTAATCAGATGTTGGAGGAATATTCCCAGCATAATCCTTGTACCGACCTTCATGAGGTACATTCAAGCACTCAGCCCACTACTTAGATGAGAAGGATATTTTCTTTCCTTTTACCACAGACGACATCCTGGCAGCCTCCACACCATCTAAAGTGATTTCCAGATTCATATAGAACTCATGTACCAGCTTCGGGTAGTCTATTCGAGAGTTGTCAGAAAACCAGTCTATCCATCCTTGCGATTCAAGAACTTGCAGCAATAGTGACTTACTTGACAAAAGCCACGCAGAGATGACTTCTCTTTCTACAGCAATAATCTGAGTTTCCAGGTTCGGATTTACTGATCGTTGAGAGGTACTACTCGACTCGCCTCGAGCACGCTTTGAAGGTACAGGGCTATCTGGTCCTTTGCTCGGTCTCTTTTTCTTAGCCATTCGAGGATTTTGGGAAGGCAGGAGTTCGAAGGATCGAAGTAGAGGGGAAGAGAGGTTGAAAGGTTCGGCGAGAAATGAAAGGTAAAAGTTTTAGGGAAGATAAATAGCTGCGTATCATTTATTTTATCATTTAGGGTTCCCATAAAAAGTATAAAAGAAATTTACTAATTAATTACAATATAATAAAATAAAAAAAATCGGTATGACAGATCGGTTGCACAGATCAGTTTCACAGATCAGTTTCACAGATCAGTTTCACAGATCAGTTTCACAGATCAGTTTCACAGATCAGTTTCACAGATCGGTTTCACATATCAGTTTCACAGATCGGTTTCACAGATCAGTTTCACATATCGATCATACACAACTATTGTTTAATAAATTTCATTCTTTCAGATCATAAAGGCTTTGTGAAGATATCAGCTAATTGATGTTCAGAACTAATAAATTTTAAAGAAATATCACCTTTTTGATAATGATCTCTTAGAATGTGATGTCTGACATCAATGTGCTTAGTTCTAGAGTGAGACACAGGGTTCTTAGATATATTGATTGCACTAGTATTGTCACAGTTAATTGAAACATGTTTAAGATCAAATCCATAATCCAATAAAGTGTGTTTCATCCACAGAATTTGTGCACAGCAACTACCAGCAGCTATGTATTCTGCCTCGGCAGTAGACAATGCAACTGAGTTCTGTTTCTTACTACACCATGATACTAGGGATTTTTCAAGCAAATGACATGTTCCAGATGTGCTCTTCCTATCTAACTTACATCCAGCAAAGTCAGCATCTGAATAGCTAGTTAGGTTAAATGATTGTCCTTTTGGATAAAACAAACCTAAATTTACAGTATACTTAAGATACTTAAAAATCCTTTTAACAGCCAGTAAGTGTGATTATTTAGGATTAGATTGAAATATAGCACACATACATACACTAAACATAATGTCTGGTCGACTAGCAGTAAGATAAAGTAAGCTCCCAATCATACCTCTGTAATTGGTTTGATCCACTGGTTTCCCAGCTTCATCTGTATCCAATTTACAGGTAGTACTCATAAGTGTATCACTTTCCTTAATACTATCCAATCCAAAACGTTTTAAAATATCCTTTGTATATTTACTTTGATTTAAAATAATTCTATCTTTAGTTTGAAAAATTTGAAAACCAAGAAAATACTTAAGCTCTCCCATTAAGCTTATTTCAAATTCATTTTGCATAATCTTTGAAAAATCAGTACATAAGGAATTTTTAGAATATCCAAAAATAATATCATCAACATAGATTTGTACTATTAATACATCTTTTGAAATCCTTTTTATAAAAAGAGTGGGATCAACTACTCCTTTTGTAAATCCTTTTGAGATAATAAAGTTTGAAAGACTTTCATACCAAGCTCTTGGAGCTTGTTTTAAACCATATAAAGCTTTAGAAAGTTTAAAAACATGATTTAATAAATGAGGATTTAAAAAACCAGGTGGTTGTTCTACAAAAACATCTTCAACAATAAAACCATTTAGAAATGCACTTTTGACATCCATTTGATATAGCTTGAAATTCAGATGTGATGCATAGGCAAGTAAGATCCTAATAGCCTCTAATCTAGCTACAGGTGCAAAGGTTTCCTCATAGTCAATTCCTTCTTCTTGATTGTAACCTTGTGCAACTAGCCTATCTTTATTTCTAATGATGTTTCCAGATTCATCAACTTTGTTTCTAAACACCCATTTTGTGCCTATGGTCAAAATGTCCTTAGATCTTTCTACTAATTTCTAGACTTTGTTTCTTTCAAATTGATTTAGTTCTTCTTGCATAGCCATTACCCAAAATTCATCATTGATAGCATCATTGATATTTTTAGGTTCTAACTGTGAAAGAAAATCTTGATGTTCAACCTGATTTCTTAGAGAATCTCTAGTCTTTGTTCCTCTATCTAGATTTCCTACAACAGCATATAAAGGATGGTTCTTTAGAGTCCTAGATGGTCTTGAAAAGATAGGGCTAGAGATTTCAGATTCATCTACAGATTGAGGTTCAACAGAAGCAGGTTCTGGAGAATTTCCAGAGCTGGATGTTTTAACTATAGGTCCATTGTCTTTATCATTGAGATTCAAACCAGAGAGATCATCTTCAAGAGAGATTTTAGGTTCATGTGGATCAGTTTCATCAAATTTGATGTGAACAGATTCTTCCACACATTTGGTTCTTTTATTGAAAACTCTATAGGATTTACTAGAGATAGAGTAACCTAGGAAAATTCCTTCATCACTCTTGGATGCAAATTTGTCAAGATTGTCTTTAGTATTGAGATTGAAGACTTTGCAGCCAAAAACTTTGAAGTAGTTAACCTTAGGTTTCCTATGGTTCCACAACTCATAAGGGGTCCTCTTAAGAACTGGTCTGATCAAGACTCTATTAATGACATAACAAGCTGTATTTACAGCTTCATCCCAAAAGTAAATAGGCAGTTCATATTCATTGAGCATAGTTCTAGCTATTTCTTGTAGGGTTCTATTCCTTCTCTCTACTACACCATTTTGTTGGGGTGTCCTAGGGGCAGAGAAATTGTGACTATAGCCATTGTGTGAGCAGTAAGAATCAAACTCATGATTTTCAAACTCACGACCATGATCACTTCTCAGGGTCTTAATCTTGAGTCCACTAATATTTTCTACAGACTTGGATTATTTAACAAAGTAAGAACAAGCTTCACTTTTGTGAGCTAGAAAATATACCCAAGTATATCTAGAAAAGTCATCTACAAGAACATAGACATAGTGCTTCCCATTCAAACTAGAAACTCTAGAAGGTCCAAATAAATCCATGTGAACCAACTCGATAGGTTGAGAAGTTGACACTTCTTTCTTTGATTTAAAATAAACTTTATGTTGCTTTCCTTTTTGACAGGGATTACAAACTTTGTCTGCTGGAAATTCAAGTTTGGGTAAGTCTCTAACTAAGTTCTTCCTAGAAATTTTTCTAAGAGAGTTTACATTGCAGTGTCCTAATCTTCTGTGCCAAAGCCAAGACTCTTTATGAAAAGCATTTAAACAAGGAATATTCTGCTTAGCTAAAGAATCTAAATCAACAGCATAAACATTTTCATTTCTTAAAGCAGAAAATACTAAAACATTTTTTGAGTTAAAAACATTGCAAGAATCATTTTTAAATTTCACATAAAAAACATCATCACACAACTGAGAAATTCTTAACAAGTTATATTTAAGTCCATCGACAATTAAAACTTCAGAAACCAAGATTGAATCAGTGTTACCAATCTGGCCTAAGCCGATGATTTCTCCTTTTGAATTATCACCAAAAGTGACAAAGCCTCCATCAACTTTTACTAAGCTCTTGAAACATGAAAAGTCTCCTGACATATGTCTTGAACATCCACTATCTAAGTACCATATCTTCTTGTGACATCTCTTCAAGCAGGTCTCCTACAAAATAGATTTAGATGGAAGATGATTTTGGTACCCAGATCTTCTTGGGTCCAGACATGTTAGCCAATGATACTTTAGGTATCCATATTTGTCTAATGGGTCTCATATAATTTGTAAAATTAACATTCTTTGAAAGATAAACCTTATTAGATCCATAACTATGAATATAACTAGTTGAGGCATATGAAGTTCCAGAATTAACTATCTTCTATCCAGATTCAGGAATGAATCTAGTTTTGGCAACTTTTCTTTGTCCAGGTTGGTATCCTATACCAGTAGTATATCTAGGTGCAACTTGCTTTCCTAGAATTTGTGTTAGAGTATTCTTGCCATTTGTGAACTTCTCTAAGTCTTTTCTGAGTTGCTCATTAGACAATTTTAGTTCAGTATTCTCTTTAAGCAACTGAGCATTCTTTTCTACTTCTATATCCAGATCATATTTATGCTTAACACTTAAAGCATACTATTTCTTTAAACCTTTATATTTATCTTTAAGCTCATTACAGGTTTCTTCAAGCATATCACAATATTCAAACAGTTCATATTTAGACATGTTAGCACATTCAGAATCATCTCCAGAATAATATGAATTTAAAGCATGAGTTTCTGATGTTACCTCAGAAGTGTTTGTCATGAAACACATGTTGGCTCGATTCCTTTCAGAGTCTGAAGATTCAGCTTCACTTGTGTTGTCTTCTGAAGCACTCCAAGTATCCTTCATGGCTTTCTTGTACTTGTTATCCTTGTATTCATACTTCTTTCTGTATTTCAGTTTTGAATAGTCTGATTTTATGTGTCCTTTTCTTTTGCATTCATAACAGACAACTTCATTTGATTTATCAGACTTCTTCCAATCCTTTTTCCAGTGTCCTTTGTTATCATACTTTCCTTTGTAGTTTGACTTTCTGAAAAAATTCTTCTTCCTATAGAATTTCTTAAATCTTCTAGCAATGTGAGCCATCTCAGCATCACTGTCAGAATCATTCTCACTTTCCTCACTGCTTGAACTTTTATTGATAGCTTGAGGCTTTTCATTATCCTTATTCATTGAGGTTTTAGTCTTGAAGTCAATAAACTTTCTTTTAGGTTCATCATCTTCTTCTTTGTTTACCTTGAGTTCTTCTTCATACATCATCAACTTACCAATTAGTTCCTTGACAGGAATTTCTCCAATGTCACACGATTCTCTAATGGAGACAGAGGTTCCTCTCCATCTTTCAGGTAGACATCTCAAAATTATCATGATTTGTTCCTTTGCTGGAACATCCTTTCCCAGAGAAGTCATTGTGTTGACAATTTCATTGAACCTGAGATACATATCAGAAATGGATTCATCAGGCTTCATCTTAAAATTATCATACTTAATAGTATAGGTATTCAATCTCATCTCCTTAACATTAGTTGTTCCTTCATGAGAAACAGCTAAGGTATCCCAAATTTCATATGCAGTTTTACATGCAGAAATTCTATTAAATTCCTCATCTCCTAGAGCACAGTACAAGGCATTCATAGCTTTACAATTATTATTGTAAGCAGTATTTGTAGGTTCATCCCAAGTATATTTATCAGTAGTGGGAATTTTGTATTCAGATTCAATAGCAGTCCAAATATCAAAACTCATGCTTTCTAGATGAATTTTCATTTTAAGTTTCCACTGAGCATAATTGTTTCCATTAAAGAAATGTGTACGGTTAGTAGAAGCTCCCTCAAGTCTATTATCCATGATATCACAAAAAGAATTTTAAAGAGATAAAAATTTATAAATAACAGAAATTTTACGAACTTTAAAATACAACTAAAATCACAGTTGAAAACTAGGGTACTTTAGAAAATATTTTCCAACCTCTGATACCAAATGTTGGTCGGAGTGGATACTCAAGAGGGGGGTGAATTGAGTTCCAATTAAAATTTTCTGTTAAAAACAATGTTTATTAAAATCCCCCTATTTCAAAAACATATTAAACTGTAGTGAATTTATACAGATTATAAAGGTTCAATTAGTTTCTCAAAGATTGATTAGTTCTCAGTTAACTTAATCTTATGATTAAATTAACTTTTGAAACTAACTTACTGGTTTGTAATAAATATAAACACTTTCGAGTTTAACTATCAAAGTAGCTTTGAAGACAAATTATATTTCAAAGTAATAGCAGCGGAATATGAAATAAATATGTAGTATGGATATAGTATGTAGCTACAAACACAGAGAATTAACCAAGAGGTTCAGTCTCAAGCCGATACTTGGTCCTCTCAAAAGTTTATATAAAAATGATCCACACCCTGGATCGGGGTTAACAACAGTGAAAACACTATCCAGGTCACAAGACCTCTACCACAGTTCTGCGTGGGGAAACAAACAACAGCTTGGAGCTATCCAGGTCTCTCACGACCTCTACCACTATCCAAAGTGGGAAATGAAGTGTAAAAAGGTTTGCTGAGGATTTACAGATCCTCTAGTGAAAGTACAGGAGTCATTGAGTGTGTTTAATATAGTAGATAACACACACTGCTCAAGATATAAAACAAATGTATCACATAGCAGAGATGTAGAGTTTAGAAATGGCTCTAGTGATTTCAGTGTAGCTCTGGACTCTTTTGTATTTGGTCAGAATTTATTCTGAGTCCTCTTTTCGTTTTTGTTTGAGAAGAAGAGTGTCGTATGCTTCAGGTTCAAAGGCAGTGAGATGTAGTCGATGAAGTTCTTCAATGTTCTTTTGTATGCACAGAACTCTTCTTGAGTAGGCTTGATTGTGTATGAGGTTCTGTCTTGCTTGGTTCTTCCTCTTCTTTTATTCCTCTATATTCTTCTTGTGTTTTTCCGTCCACTCTCTTCTTCAGCAGAGTCTTCTTGTATTTATGTCACGTGCTTCGGAAGACAGAAAAAGTTTCCTTTCCGCAGGTATGAGGTACGGTTTCCTGACATCCGACAACCTTTATTAATTAATTGACAGAGCATTAAAATATACCTAATATGACCGTTGGTTAGATAAAATAAAGATAAAGATAAAGAAATTCAAACAGTTGTTTATGACTATTGAAGAATCAAGTGATCGGTAGGTCATCAGCATTAGTGAGTAATGATCGGTGACTCAGATAGATCAGCATCGGTGAGTCATTTGCATCGGTGAGTCATTTTGCATCGGTGAGTCATTTGATCAGCATCGGTCTGTCATCTGATCGGTGAGTCATTTTGATCAGCATCAGTCTGTCATCTGATCGGTGAGTCAGTTTGATCATCATCGGTCTGTCATCTGATCGGTGAGTCAGTTTGATTAGCATCGGTCTGTCATCTGATCGGTGAGTCAGTTTGATCAGCATCGGTCTGTCATCAAATCGGTGAGTCAGTTTGATCTCGGATCGGTGCGACCGTTGTCCTTTGATATTGGATCGGTGCTTCCGATGTTTGTTGATATTGGATCGATGCTTCCGATGTTTGTTGATATTGGATCGGTGCTTCCGATGTTTGTTGATATTGGATCGGTGCTTTCGATGTTTGTTGATATTGGATCGGTGCTTCCGATGTTTGTTGATATTAGATCGGTGCTTCCGATGTCTGTTGATATTGGATCGGTGCTTCCGATGTCTGTTGATACCAGAAGACTTCCAAAATACTTTGTAAGTCAATAAGCATAGACAAAAACATGATAACAGATTCATTCACAGATTGTAATTAAGTTTATGAGAAATCAAACCAGATTAAGCATTAATGGTATGTGATGATTTGTGATTATTAAAACATCAATCATAGACATGAAATCAACAATCTTCCAGAGGGCTCAACAATAATGCTTCATAATTTTCCCCTTGATCTCATCCTTTTCCCCACTCTTAAACCATATAATTTTTTAAAAAAACATGGGATGAACACAACAACTCAGTAAGGGATATAAAATAAATGAAACCATTAGTCCAATAAAAATCCAAATTATTTTATTAAAAAAATATACTTTTTTACCCTGAAATATGAATCTACTTTTCAAAAAGATCATTATATTACCTTTTTAAATTCAAATGATTTTCATGAAAACACATAAGAAAGAATATAAGATTTAATTAGGTAATATGGGACATTATTATACTCAAACAGAATAACCATGAGGTTGGAATCCATCCATTTGACTTTTACAAATGGAATGACCATATGATAAACGTCCATACCCAATGCATTGGAGTGCTATCATATTCCCACATATCATTAGGTTATCATAGAACCACGGATAATTTTTTTATCACGTAACCACCCACCAAATTTCCAAGTAACATTATATAATCACAACACATAAAAGAGTGAAATTATTAATATGTAACTCCTAAAATTTTATTTTCACTCATAAAAAAACATATCACATTATTGAAATAATTAATCAATTTGGAAAACCCATTTTAAACATTTAAAAAGATATTTTTAAATCAAAGTGCCCCATACCACATTGAAACATTTGAATGAAATTCAAAATTCCTATTTTTTAACATTTATTTCCATAGAAGTTCATTTATAAAAATTATTTTTAAAAACATGGACATAAAAGAGATATATTTAGGAAATAAATATTGAAAACATTTGAAGCAAGGGTTTTAGTTAAAAGGCCCCTTACCTTGAGTCTGACACATCATGAACAATCTTTATATTCCTAAATAATAAACATAGGATAATTTTTTACTTGATTGATAACCATTTTAATGTTTATTATTACTTTTATATTAATTATTATCATCTTATAAAAATTACTTAATTATTTAAGTTTGCATCAGACGTTTTGATGATATTCAGTACTTGCGTCTCAAATGACATTGGGATGATGTATATAGTCAAAGTGGTCAGTATTACATCATCTCTAGAATAATATTCAAGAATTAATCATCAGTTTTACACATCAATTATTGTTTTAAATACATATATTAATTATGGATATGAAAAATGAACTAATTTACAACCATGGAGACTATAGGACGTACATATGCATGAATACTGTTTCCATTTCTCAATGATCATTATTGAAAGAAGGTATGTATCATGTTATCATTATATAATGATAATAATATCAGTAATATAATATAAACCATTTAAATATACTTATATATATAAATATATATATGTTATCCATGTGATGTGGTGGTGAAAAATGAATCATATCGCTTCGTAGAGGTGATGATTTACACATACACATGAACGACGTTATCATTTTTCTTTGCATGGAAATATAAGAAAAAAATAATATATTACCTTTTAATAATGATAAATATTTCATTAATATAATATATCATCATTAATTCCATCATTATGACCATTCTTGATAGATGGTGATGGAAAAAAAATTCATCGGTTCGTGATATAGTGGTCCTTTGTACAGATGAACGATAACTTCTTTTCCTATTTGATGGATGTCCAGTGGGATTTAGGTGATGATGTTACCATAATAAAATATTATTATATTGAGGATACTAGATTTATTATTCCATCATGGTTGAAGAATATTTGAAGGTGGTGGAAGAAGAAATAAAACAGAAACACTTAATTAAAAATGATACATTTTCTTTATACAATCTTCTTTCCTTAACACCTTAAGACCACTAATGGTTGTGTTATTCCTAACATAAGAGATATAGAATTTGGGGAGGGATTAAAGTAAATTATATGCGTATATATTGGCTAAAACAAACAGGTTTCTAAGTGCTAATAAAAGAGAATAAGAGGATCCCTTTTATAAGAGAGGAGAGGGACGGTCTTGGAAATATTCAAAATATTAAATTATTATAAATTAATTTTCTATTCAAAATATATCCAAACTTATTTATTCCAAATATACGATGATTTTTTGTAGAAATAAATTTATCCAATTATACTTAGACAATTTTTTACTATTTATTAATCTTTATCTATTGGCTTTAACACTTATTTAACCTCTTTAACTCTTATCGTGTCAACATATTTTTTTACTACTTGAAGGTTAATAAAGATACTATAAAATCAAAAAATAACCATAAATAAATCATGGGTGATTATTTAAACCATATTCCAATATTATGGTAGAGATTTTTATTTTTATGAGTTTTATATCACCTAATAAAATATAATATATATTAAAATATCATTAATGTCAATTTTGACACTATTCATTACTTGACTTTTTAAAAAATATCATAACAAAGAGTATCTTATAAAAAATTAAACATCCCCAATATGTCAATGGAATCTATAAAATCCATGTATTATACTAATTATCTCAAATAAAATTTATTTTATTATTTTTAATATTATTTATTTTATATATCTATTAATTAAACATTTATTACGCATCGTTGTGTAATTATTTAAAGTAATTATTTATTCACTAAAATTAAAAATAAATTTTCATAATTAAGATAAATATTTTAAATTTCAGGATAATATTTATAGTTGAACATATACCCTATATAACCCCATATTAAAAATAATTCACTTTCACAACTGGAAAATGGAGCTACTGCCACGAACATATAGCCATGGTTTTAAAATCATGGCTATAGGTGGCTATAGACATGGTTTGACGGCCTATAGCCATATTTTTGTGTCATATGTACACGGTTTACAAAAAAAGAGGCTATATAAAAAAAAATTTCAAAGTCCTATAGCCACGGTTCTCCAAAACTATGGCTATAGGATTCCCGCGCTTCCGCGGGAACAAAAATTCCCGCTAAAAAATTTGCGGGATGCCCTACTGCCAGGGTTTTGATTGTATTCCCACAGTTTTTATTAATAAATATATCAATATATATATATACATATATATATATATACCTAAATTGTGGCGTGGTGTAGTGGTAAGTGCACTGGATTTCAAAGTGGGGGTTCTGGGATCGAAACCCGATGGTGGCATTTTTTTATTTAGGCTATTGTAACGATTTTTCAAGGCTATTGCCACGGTTTAAACCCTGGGTATAGGTAAACCTATACATTGTCCAATTTAGAGGCTTATTTACATGGTTAAAATAGTGGAAATAGGTTGGGACCTACTGCCACGGCGATAGCGGCCATGGTTGGACAAAACTGTGGTCGTAGCCTAGGGCCACGGTTTTAAACCATGGAAATAGCCCTTTTTTCTAGTTGTATTTTTAAAAATAGAACTATGACAAGTTTGATCTTCTATGAATAAAATATTATAAAGGTTAAAACATTATCCAAGAGGAAATAAATGGTCACATAACTAGTTATTTAATTCTTATGGATGAAAACTACTCATCCAATAAAAATGGGAAACTTTTTGCCATCATTTTGTAATTTTTATAATATTATTTTTACCCTTAATTACATAATTTACCCATAATGGTGGTAATAAAATCAATAAGTTTACTATTCATATTTTCCAAAAAAAGGGACCAATTTAATAAATTTTTAAATTTGATTCCAAATATGGAATCCATTTTTCATAATTCAAAAAACAAAATTGGGTAAAATTAATTTAAATTTAATACCGTAGATGGACTGAAACAACAAGTTTTTAAATTGAAAATGTTCAAAATTTGGAAATGTTTTTATATAAAAATTCAATATAAAAAATATTCCAATGACGTTAATTTAATTAATAGGTGTATTAATTATCTAATTTAAATTAAAACCAATTTAAAATATAATTTAACATTATATATTATTTAGATAAAAAATCAGTTTTCAATTAAAATATAGTATTTTTCATTATTCATCAAAAAATGAAACTTATTAGAAAAATACCAAAAATTAAAATAAATGAAATTTTAATATTCCCATTTCAAAGGAGAAAATTATTTTTTCAAATAAAATTTATAAAAGTGCCAAAATTTAGCATTAAAACAAGTCTTCCATTAAAAGGTAACAAAAATACCTTTTAGAAAAATAAAATATTTTTATTCTTAAAATAATATTTGTTCTTATTTTATGAAAATTAACTTATTGTATGAATTTTAAAAACTTTTTAGTGAATATATTTCATGAACCAGCCTGGGTTGACCCCAAACCATTCACCCAATCAAATATGCAATAAGGCCTGAGGGGCATTCCGGATCTCCACGGGATGGAAACTAGTGCCAGGCATCACATTAAAGTAGTTGGGAATGATTTAGCCTAGAAATTATAGATAAAAAATAAATATAAACTAAAAAATTGTAGTGGTAATAAAAATAAGCTAAGAAATTAAACATACCTCAAGTTACCTCATGTGTCACCACGAAACACAGAACCAAGCTTGCTCCTAGAATGATCCAAAACTAGAGGAAAATATTATAGGTATGATAACTGATATGCTTAGTAGGAATGTGAAGTACAAACAATTACTTATGCCCTTACCTTTAAAAATAAACCCAAATCATGCTAGTTTGAAAATACAACCACATAAAAATAATATTTTCCATTCTTTCAAATTTAGGTAACAAGATTCCATGTCTAATAAAAACCCTTTTCTTTCCATCACATTTCCAAAATAGTTTACAAGCATGTATAATTATTTTAAATTGAAAGAAAAATAGTTTAAATTATAAACATGGATTTTACAATGGAGGAAACAAACTTCAAGAAACTAAAATGGATATCATTTAACAAACACCATGTCATAATCGAGCACCATGGTCAATACTAATAGGTAACTAGCATTAATGGGACCCTATAAACCCCGTACCTTAGTGAAACATGGTATAGAAACTACAAATAAGAGTGTTCTCATGCACGATCTACTAGTAGGGGACATCCCATGGGCCTAGTGGTCTCCAATCATCATAATCATTTCATTAGTGTTGTAATCTTTAATATGGATATAAGAAACTGTGACAAACCACTACTGAACCAACTAGTGTACCAATCATAGTTTATCCACCTATATACCATAGGCTTACAACGTACTCTATTTGAAGTGGTGGTGTTTTTTCATTAAACTAACATACATGAATACATCATTTTCTTTATTCAAATCACATTCTCCCTATGACCACTGATCTCCCTCCTTGAGACCCCCCCCCCTTTGTCACAAAATAATTCACATGAATATTTACTAGAAAAATATCACAATTCACACATTCTACATACACATCATTTTTCTAAAATAAGGGGGCATACCACATGAGAGGTTTTCCTTTTTAAAAAACCATTCTTAAAATTCCAAATTGGCTTAAGTACTTATAAGGAATAATCTTCATTTTTGAACACATAATCACCCAACACTTTTAAGTTTCCAAAACCATTTGAATGCTCAACTAAACAACCAAGGTACTATACATTGAAAAAAAAAGATTAAAACCATTCTTGCAATGAGGTAATCCTTTTAAGAAAGTCAAATCACCCCTTTATCCTAGAGTTCACACTAAACCCCATTTTGGAAATTACCTTGGAACTCTTTTGAAAATCAAACATGACATTATATTTTTATAACAAAACCAGCTGAAAGGCTACATGTCTTTAGAGATATCCATTATACGTACAAACCAACTAGGAAACCACTTTTAAAGAACCGAAATAATTTATATATATGTGTGTGTGTGTGTGTGTGTGTGTGTGTCTAGCATATGAATTTTACATAAAATTAGAAAACATATTTTTAAAAGAACACCAAGAAATCATGGAAATTCAAATTAAAGGTCTAGGCATAGGGAACCTACCATAAAACACATATATTTTGATGATGGAAACCCTAAAATGCTCACCTTACATGTATATACATTTTCATATATATATATACCCTTTGACCCAAAGTATGTATTCCCCTCTCCATGAGGGAATATGTATAGGAAGGATATATATATACATTCCTACCCATGTATATACATACAGGCCATTGTTTCTGACAACCTGAACCCACACTGCGAGGACCAAAACATACTACAACGACAAAAAGGAATCTAATAATCACCAAAGGACCCAAATAAAACTAAATTAAACATGGAAAAAAGATAATTTTCACCTCAAACCACAACCGAAAAATTGAAACGGGCTGAATCCTCTTTTCCTTTGGTAGTGGGTGTCGAAACACGAATCAATGAGACTTGAGAGACCCATCAAGATCCCTATAAATGAAATAAAGCATCAAAAATCAGTTACTATGGAACCCTAGGGTTCAACCGAACCAAGGAGGGGTGATGGGGAGGATAAAATTGGTCCAAGGAGGAAGAAGGAGGGAAGAGGATGGATTACCTTGAAGAATCAACCCCCAAATTGGAATAAATCTTGTGGTTCCACCCGAGAAAGAGAGATTTGAGACTAATGGAGGTGCACGGTTGGAGAGGAGGGCGAGGAGGGAATCACACGATGCACAGGGGAGAAAAGGGAGAAAATAGAGAAAAATAAATAAGATAAAAAATAAATAAAAATAAAATAAAAACCCAAAATTTTAAAACCTGGCCAACCCACATGGTTTTCCAAACCATGTGCCAACCGTGAGAGGGACACTACCTAGGCTAGGAATTCCAACATGGGTACCTAGATAAGGCCACACAATTTTGAAAACCATGCATAAATCATGTGGAACAACACTTTCAAGTGACAGATCCTAGTCGCACAGGCACCACACTGTTAGGGTAATTGTGCGGGCTAACCGTGCAATACCAAAAGGCCTTAAAAACAAAAAACATTGGCCCACTACCCTTCAGGACTCAATCCCGCTCAAACAAAAAATAAAATAATACCAAAGATGAATAAAATAACTAAAATAAAAGAGAAGTGTTGGGTTGGGGTGTGAAAATCCCCCCCCCCCCATGACACTTTCATCCCCTAGAAAGTCCTAAAGACTCGGTTGGTCAAAGCATGAATAAAAAATGAAATGATTCTGAAAATATTACCATGATCATTTAAGGAATGAAATCTGAGAACTCACTCGATAACTAAAGGCATGGTAAAAAAGATCCCAAGAATCTAAACACTAAACAAGAAGACTAAAAGTGGGAGACCCTCTTCTCCAAATAAAACCACAACATGGAACACCCTGACCCCTAACTTAGAAATTACCAAAGCTTAGTGGAACTTCCACAAATATTCATCATATAACCCATTAACCAGCTAAATAATTACCACAATTAGGGTTAGGTGGAATAGAAACAAAGGATTTCCCCATCATGAGCTCTTTGAAGACCGAGTTTCCCTTGGGTTTCTTTCATGATGGTATCCCTACCATATTAGGATTTTGGCCAATATTCACACTTATGAATCAAAACAACTCACAAAACAAAACCAAAATCTTAACACCTATGAGACCGATGATGGGTCTCCCCACCATATTAAGAACAAGATAACACGTGTGGTTTGAACCTTCCATCACGAACCCACCAGCATAGACCGACTCCCAACATAAGAGGGGCGTCCCCAACCGAAGGAACCCAAAATGAACACCAATTTATGAATCATCACTTCCTCAGGACATGAGCACCTCCAACGGGTAATACCCAAAACCCAAAAAAGTTAAAAAGGAATACTATCCACTTGAGATTTTATACCCCACTAGACACTACAATGAAAACATAGCAAAAGAGGATATCAGGGCCTTTAAAGAAAAATGGACCAAAACAAACAACCATGGGAAAGGAAGATTCAACTGGTATCCTATCTAATGTTGGAGACAATAGGTTGAATTTTCATCCCCCCACACATAGCGATTGTCCGACTGTGTGAAAAGAAACACTACAAAAACTTTGTCTAGAGTCCTAATGTCTTAAGTCATTTGTTTTATCACAGTCGGGAACTGATAACCTCCAAATAAGGCTTCATACTCCAAAAACATAGATTACAGAACTTTTCAGTATCCATACCCTCAATAGACCTTTGATGAATTATGGAAAAGTGGATTAGAGTACCAAACCGACCACATTAGAAGAAAAAAAATGTATGGTATTTAGAATAATAAATGGGGAGTGACAAGTGAAACTCCCTGGGAATAGGTTCCTCTAGTTCACACTCCTCACAGAATGGGTCACCTACTACATCCACCTCAAGAAACTAAAATTCCTTCTATCATAGTCCACCCATTGTGACTAAACTTGCAAAAAGAAATGGGAAAGTACCCTTCACCATTCCAAATAGGTTTCTTTTAACATAATCATAACAATTAATGCATTCGCGGAATCTAGAGTTCCCCAATACCTGAAGACACACAAAAATTCATCGAGTTATAACACAATGACTATCAAACCTCCACCACCATAGGGAAAACAAACAACATAAAAAGATGTCTCTACCCCAACACTCCTTTTAGAGTTCGGGAAAAACCATCAACCACAAGAGATCCTTATAAGTCCACTGTATGTTTCTGGGTGGCATACTCTAAATGAGAAGCACAAAACGATCTCGAATCACATTGAAAAACAATACAGCACATCAAATCATAGATCAAAAACTCAAACTCAAACATCATTTCAACCCAAAAATAGAAATTCAAAATCTAAGCACCACACAACAAAACCAAAATGACCCTTATGAAACCACCAATTTAATTCTCAATTCAAACCATTTTCCACTTCAAAATAATTTAAACATCAAAAATTATTACAAAATCAAAATTATATTTCAAGTCCCTTTGGACTAAAATCATCTAAACATGACCACATTTTGAAACATGTTCTTAGAAAACAAAATGAGCCTCAGAAACCAAGAACCCACCTTTGGTATTCTATGAAGCCTCACATGTATATACATTCCTGTGCCAACTTAGGTACCCACCCATTCATACCAACTCCACATCCATAATTAATATATATGAGCATTCATAGGAATACCAAAGGTAAAAACAAAAAATTTCCAAATTCACATTTCGAAGAATCATTAATGTCACATTTCACAAAAATTTTAAAAACTCCAAAACATTTTCCAAATCCATTTTTAATTTATGATTTATAAAAATTTTCAAAATCCCCAAATAGTTCCAAAAAGAACATACATTTTCAAAAATAAATCATTTCATTTTCAAATAAACCAAGATTTTCGTTTTGGAAATAAAAATTTAGTAAACCAATCATGAATTTTAAAACTTGAGAAAACACCCCAAACCAAACAAAAACCACACCAAGAAAAACCCAAAGTAACCAATTCACTCAAAGAATCAAGATTAAAAATTCTAAAATGAATAACCGCTACACACGGCTTGAGTACACGGTTTGGAATACTATGTACCAACTGGCTGAGAACATTAGAAGTCGTCAAAGGAAACTGCATAGTCTGCACATGGCTTTTCAGGTTATGCACAACAACCATGCACCCCTCCAAAATGAACACCAAATCTAATAACTAATCAAAAACACCCAAAAAAGGATAAAGACCTAAAAAAACTAAGAACCAAGCCCAAACTTTGAGGCAAGACCATCCCAGACCACCCTAGAAATTCAAGAATCATTCCAAATAGATGGTGATCAAGCACCTACCCGCAATTGACTACTGGAATTATGAAAATACTAAATCTAAAATATTATAAATCCACAAAATAGATGGGATAAACCTACTCTAATACCATTTTTTCATGAACCAGCCAGAGTCGACCCCAAACCGGTCACTCGAGTTGATCTTCAATAATTTTTGAGGGGAGTTCTCGATCCGCACGTGCTGGAAAATAGTCTCTGGAATCATAATAAAGCAGTTGGGAATGATATATCCTAGAAAATATAGATAAAAACTAACTGAACAAACTAGAAGTGAGAATAGAAATAAAATAAGAAACAAAACATACCTCAAGTGACCTCATGGGTCACCATGAAAAACAGAACCAAGCTTGCTCCCAGAGCAATCCAAAAATAGGGGAACCAAAAACTAAAAAAATAGAGTAGGTGTGAGCACTGATATGATTATTAGGAATGTTAAGGTTAAACAATTCCCTATTCCATTACCTTTAAAAAGAAAAAAAATCATTCTAGTTTGAAAATGCAACAACAACAAAAATAATATTTTCCATTCTTTCAAATTTAGGTAACAATATTCCATTTCCTAGAAAAACTTTTTCCTTTCCATCGAATTTCCAAAATAGTTTAAAAGCATGCACAGTCATTTTAAAATTAAAGGCAAACTGTTTAAATTAAAAACATGGATTTTACAATGGAGGAAACAAGCCGGAAGAAACTAAAATGGAAATAATTTCACAAACGCCTTGTGATAAGCGAGCACCATGGTCAATCCCAATCAGTAACTAGCACAAATGGGACCCAAGGAACCTCATACCTAGGTGAAACGTTGTATAAAAACCACAACTAACAGCATTATCATGCATAAGCCACTAGGAGGGGACACCCCATGGGCCTAGTGGTCCCCAATAATCATTATCATTTATTTATTGTTTTAATTGTCAATCTTGTTAAAAGAAATCAGGACAATACACTTCTAAATCAACTAGTATAATAGTCCTAGTCTTCTCACCTAGATACCTCGAGATTCCTGTGTGCTCTATTTCAAGTGGTGAAGAGTTTTCATCAAACTAACATACATGAATAAATCATTTTATTTATTCAAAACACATTCAACCTATCACCACCAATATCTCTCCTTGAGAACATCCTTCCCCCCCCCCCCCTCATCACATAATAATTCACAAGACTCTTTACTCAAAACATATCACAATTCACACATTCTACAAACACATCATTTTTCTAAAACAAGGGGCCATGCCTCAAGAGGGGTTTTCCTTTTTCACAAACCATTCTTGAAATAACAACCGGGATTAATTAGTTACAAGGAATACTTTTCATTTTAGAACACATAATCACCCAACACTTTTAAGTTTCCAAAATTGTTTGAATGTTCAACTAAATAACCAAGGTACTATACATTTAAAAAAGAGGTTAAAACTATGCTTACAATGAGTTAATCCTTTTAAGAAATTAAAATCACCCCTTTAACCTTGAGTTCACACTAAAACCCATTTTGTAAATTATCTTGGAACACTTTGGAGAATCAAACATGTAATTAAACCTTTATAACAAAACCGGTCGAAAGGCCACACGTCTTTGGAGATATCTATTACACAACCAACCAACTAGGAAACCACTTTTCAATAACAAAAACCATTTATATATAGATATGTGTGTGTGTAGTATATAAATTTTTAATAAAAGTATAAAACACATTTTTAAAGGAACAACAAACAATTGTGGAAATTATAAATAAAGGGTTAGGCATAGGGAACCTACCTTAAAACACGTTGCTTTTGATGGTAGTAGCCTGAAACTGCTTCACCTTAAATGCATATACATTTTCACACACACATATATATACCCTTTGACCTGAAGTAAATATTACCCACATCATGAGGTAATATGTACAAGGAGGATATATATATATATATATATATATATATATATATACATGCCTACCCATGTATATACATGTAGGCATTCACTGCCGACCACCCGTAACCACACCGTCATAACCAAAAAAATACTACAATGATAAAAAGGAATATCATAATCAACAAAGTACCCAAATAAAACTAAATTAAACAAGGAAGAAAGAGAATCCTCACCTCAAATGACAAACGATGAATTGAAAAAGGCTAATTTTTCTTTGCGTTCTACAATGGGTGTTGAAACACGAAGGAAGGAGACCATAGAGTCCCATCACGGTCCCTAGAAATGAAGGAAAGAATAAAAATATTAGCCACTATGGAACCCTAGGGTTCAGAAGAACCAAGGAGGGGCAATAGGGGGGATAAAATAGGTCCAAAGAGGAAGAATTAGGGAAGAGGATGGCTTACCATGATGAATCAGCCCCAAAACTGGAAGAAATATGGTGGTTTTTCTAGAGAAAGAGAGAGACGATATGTAGGGAGGCGCATAGCTAGAGAGGATAGGGAGGAGGGCATCATGCGAAGAATATGGTAAAAAGGGGGAAAATAGTGAAAAATAAATAAGATAAAAAAGAAAGAAAAATAAAATAAAAACCCAAAAATTTAAACCATGGGAAACCCGCACAATTTGGCCCCACGGTTTTCCAAACTGTGCATCAACCGTGCACGGGCCAATTCATAGGCCAAGAATCCCCATATGGGTACCTATAGAATGCCACAAAATTTAGAAAACTATGTGGAAATCATGCATAACAGCTCTGTCTGGTGATAGATCTCAGTCACATGGGCATCGCATGGTTAGGGTAATCATGTGGGCCAACCGTGAGACACCAAAAAAGGCCTTCAAAACTGAAAATTTCTACCCGCTGACCCTTTAGACTCAATCCCACCAAACAAAAAATAAAATAATAGAAAATATGAATAAAATTACTAAAATAAATTAGAATTTTTGGGTTAGCATGTGATAATATGTAACATATAAATTTCATTAATATCATTCACTAATAATGATAATTTAATTTATTATGATCAAACACCTTTGTGGGCATAAAAAGAGTTTTTTATAAAAACAAATCCTTCATATTAAATTGGTTTTTATTTTCATTTATAATTAATTTGTAACCAATTAATTAATTATATAAACTTGTTTAACCATATTATCATAATATAGTTAATATGGTTCATACTCTCCATTATACAGCTAGGTTATAATGGTGTCATTAAAATAATAATATTTTGTAGTTCATTTATGCTCAATGTGGTGTATCATGTATTCTATATAATATAGTGTTTTCCTTTTAAAATATTAGGATTTTAAAATATCCATTAAATCTATCCTTATTACCATTGATGTTAAACATAAGCTAAAAACAAATCATATCACTTTTTGGAGGTGGTACTCCAAAGGTACGACCAAGTAACATTGTTGTTTTTTAAATGAATGGGAAAGAGGTGGATAATAGTTGTTAAATAATCATAATAAAAATTAAATATATTTATGGTAATGAATTCATTATTCCTTGATGGATACAATTGATTTTTATGTAATAAAAAAATAAATAAGAATGAAATTACTCGGTTAACAGTTATAAATCTTTGTTGAGAAACCACTTTGGGCTTACACCTTATGCCTTTAAAGGATAGACTTTTCAGAATATCTAATTTGTTAGGTTATGGGAAATATTGATATTAAGGTATTATGTCATGAATTGGTGAATCTATATGGCTCAAGTGGTTTGGAGAAGAGATGAGAATTGGTATTATTTTATAGGGAAGGAATATAATACACATGGAAATACATAAAATATTAATATATATATATATATATATAATAAATTTAATAATCCATAAATATACCCCATAATTGATGAAAAGATATTATAGGGTTGAAATAAATCCACAAGAAATAAAATTTCGGAATATATTGTTTACATTTTAAGAGTTATTTTTTAACTAGATTAATAATATTTTAACCTTAATTGTGATAATTGTAATTTTTTACCATTATAACATAATTAGAAGAAAAACATTAAATGGGTAATTATAATTTTTTTAATATAATGATTCCAAATATTTAATAAATTTTATCATATTTATTTTTTATTTGTGGTATAAATTTATTTTAATATAATAACAAATATAGTATAATAAATAATTTTTTGGAAGATGCCCAATTTTAGAAGAAAAACAATTTCAAATTGAAATAAAGTAATAATTTTTTACAAGAATTATATATAATTTATTTGTGGTAGAAATTTATTTTTATTATGTTTATGAAATAATTTTGATATAATTATTCTTATTTAAAATTAAATTTAATAATACTTAAGGAGGATGGATTGAAAAATCTCTCCACTCTCTCCTCTTAGTTATGAATTCATGATAGATTCCTCGTTATACACATGAAGGTGGGAGAACTATCACTTCAATTGGAGGAAAATTTATATTCATTTAAAAAAAATGATACCATCAATATGCATTTTTTTTGTTAATCATAATAAAATTTATATTATAGTTATGTTATCTTAATGAGTGTTTTTAAGATAACATTCTAATTACCTCAAGGGTAGTTTTGGAGGGTTGCAGATGTGTTCCTAGGAAACTTGGGTTCGAGTACTGTGGGGAATGTAATTTTATCCTATTATAGAGAGGGATAATGGCCCTACTTATCCTGATAGGACCAAAACAAATGAAGATGATTTCAGTTATCTGTACTATCTGGGCCACTTAGAGGTATTATGACAAGGACCGGGTCAGAGGAAACTAGGGGGAAGGGGTGAAATCTCTTGATCCTCACTATGCAATGTAAAATTATGCCATTAAAAAAACAATATTTTATCTTGGACTTTTATATTATTTTGGATTCTAGTTTATTCTTATGGTTTATTCATATTTAGATTTCATAGGTTATATAATGGACAAGGAATGTACTTCCCAAACACGTCACTTTATAGGAAAAGATTTATCTTCTTGGTCCATCAAGAAGCTTCATTCCATAAAATAATAAACTAAAAAAGATTATTTTAGCGGTTTAAAGGAATTAAACCCAATTATTGTAGACATAACTATTAATGGAATGTTCTATAGTGTGTTATCACACTATGGACAACTTTGGGCGCCACTTCCCCATGTAGTGGATCTCTCATGGCACATTTGGGATGTCGTGCAGTAGCTTGCACAATTTTGTGTAATAGAGAGCCATCGTATTGAGTGCACCAAAATGCCATATTTTTTCTCCTTAATTTTTGGTATTACCCTACCTATATTACGCTACAAAGTAAGTGACCCTATAATTTTTCCCACAATCACAATGATGCAACTACACTGTATTGATCAAAGAAACCCTTTCTGACTACATCGATCCTCATGACCTGGCTAATCTTGCTTATCATAGGTAGGTGGTAACTGATTATCTATTAGATACACAACCACCCACCTCAAACTCCACATTATTCTTACTACCAATCAAAATAAAGAAATTTAAATTCATCCCTACTATAGAATCTAGTTAAAGTTATTCATTACTTTGTTTCATTTTCCTATATTTTTTTTCTTATTTTGTCTTTTATTATTTAATGAAGTATTTTATTATTTTAATTTATTATTTGACTTGTATTAGTATTATTATATCATAATTTTCGATTCTTTTTTCATTTTAATTTTAATTTTTCTTATTTTCTTAATTAATTCTAAAATTTTTATTATTATGTATTGTTTATTTTAGTATTTGATTAGTGAAATTTTTTATTTTTTATTTTATGCCTAAATAATTAATTATTTACATAATATTTAATAAATATACTTTTGTTATATAATTTATTATTTCTATTATTTCTATGGGATTATATTTCCTATGTTTGTCATAAGTTGATATCTCCATATGAAATTCACCCCATAATGTGTTATTACACCAGGGGCCCTCATCATCGTTATGTTCCATATGTTATAAATTAATATAGTTGTGGAAATAGTTCAAACTCACAGATTTTTGAATGAGTTAAAATAAAACTCCAATTATTTATGATTACATTGATTCCATGTTTTCAATGTTAAATGTTTATATGACACTTTTCAAAGGTTATTCTTATTATATAGAAAAGATCCTGGAAAATTTAGGCCAAAAAATGATCAAATCAGTGCATATTTTCATGAAAACATATGATTATGATATTTGAATCCTTTATTATCTTTAAAAAATAACCACATGTCAATATGACACATGAAATTATCTGTATGATCAAAAATTCAATTTGACCTTCACATTTTTATTAATAGGTTTTAAAATTTAGCAAACAAATTTAGATTTCCATGAAAAATTATGACATTTATGAATAGAATACATGTCAATATAACATGAGGTATGATCATAATGACAAAACATATAGTTATGTTAGATATAAAAGTTTTTAAAAACACACATCTAATGGTCATAAAATATAAAACAACTTCATATTATCATCAAATCTATTTAGAAATTATATCATTTAATATTTGTAATGTAGGAATAAACCAAATGTAAATTAGACTTTTGGTTTTCTCTAAATGAACAAAAGTTTATTTTTTATTTAAAATTATTAAAAAACACACAAAGGTTGATAATATAGTAAAACACCTTAGATTTTCATTAAATCATAGGAGAATGACCATCATTTAATTTTTTTACATGCTCCAAAATAACCCATATCAATATAACATGTATTTTTATAAAAACATATGAAAGTGTTTTGGTATTAATTTAAAATTCAAAAAAAAAGTTTCAAATATTTAATAAATAGAAAATTACCTGACATTATTATGAAATAAAATGTTGTCTATTGATTATAAAATTTTGACATCTTTAAATCGATCTTACATCATCCAAACATGAAGCGTGGTTAAAATGATAGAAAAAATAGTTTTTTTGGACTTATTTCATTAAAAACATGTCTCAAATATCCAAGACCTAATAAATGACTTCAAATTGTGAGCTTACCACATGATAGATTAATTTTTCTTCTATTACTACATGTAAAAAAATATTCCATAATAATTTTCCAATTATTTCCTGATAATGTGAGATAATTTTATATGTTCTCACCCTTTTTCATTTGATTCTATTTATAGGTATTTCTTATGACTTATATTTTTAATTTTTTGGATTCAGTTTATGCTTATAGCTAATATACATAGGTTTATGGTTTATGTTTCTCCTTTTTATCTGATTTCTATATTTGGTTTCCAATCTAACATTACTTATTATGTAACATCGACTTTCACTTTTTCTATGTCTCTAGATTCAATGTTCTAGTTCTATTTAATATTGAAATAGTACTTCTATATTATTTCATATATTAGGTTCATCTAATAATTTTGGATTCTAACATTTTATTATTTTGAATTTTTGATTTTTTGGTTTTATTTTATTTTTTTGATATTTTCTTATTTTTTAATTATTTTTATTCATAATCCTTCATATGGTTTTTATTCCTATTATTATACTTTTAAATATTTATTCTCCAATGAATCTACTTCCATTTCCAGATTCTGACTTCGATCTTCTACATTTTTTATTTTGATTATACTATATTTGATTTGTTTTATTTTTATACTTGAGAGTTTATGTTATTATTTATTTTTATTCTTTGAAATTTTCTTTCTCTTATTACTTTTATTTATATTTATTTTTAATTATTCTTCTAACTTGAGCCTCTACTCATTATTTCAACATTCACTTTTAGATATTATTTCATTTAAAAATATTTCAACTGATACTTCGAGATTATACCATTGAATTATTCTTTTTTTCATTCGCCTTATATTTTTTTCTTTTGTTTTATTGTTTCTTTTTATGCTTCTTGATTTTGAATTTTGGGTTTTAGCCTTTTCGTTTAATTCTAGTTTTATTTTATTTTTTCTTAAAATTATTTTTCTAATTTTATTTTTTTATATTATATTTATTTTTTTCTTCTTCTAATTTGTCTTATAGTTTTTTCATTTAATTTCAAGCCATCAAGATTTTCCATTTTTTTCACTTTAGATTATGTGTATGTCTTCTCTCTACTATATTAACATCTAATTGTGGATCTTCATTTTTCCTCTAAAATTCTTATACTTAATGTCTTAATATTTTACTTGTAATTGTTTTACTATTTTATTCCATTTTTTTAATCCCTTTATTTTTATTATTACATCAAACTAATGCATTTTTTACCTACTTAAAATCCTCTTTTAATATTATCGATGATAATTTATTTACTCTAATTTACCTTATATTTCTTTTTTTTAGTGTTACATTCAAAAATGGTTTGGACATATTATTTCCCATTCTACTTCTGGATTATGGTTTTCTAATTTGAAACTTTATTTTAGTTCTTATTTTTCTTTTATATCAAATCCTTCCTCTATTTTTTTCTATTTGTACATAAAATCCTTCATATACTTTTTATCATGTATTACGACTTATTTATTTATGCCTTCTTCTGATTTTTAATTTATATTATACTATTATTAAAATTTCCCATTTATTTTCAATATTTGTACTTCCTTGTAAAACCTCCTTATTTATTGATTTTGGATTCTACTTTATCTATTTTATCGACTTTCCCCCCATATTCGCAATGAGTCATCATTTTTAAATTTCACATTTTAGAAACATATATTCTTATAGAATTGATTTATTATTTATGATATCTATGTATTGACATTTACTATTGTTTCCCATTTTTCTTCTATTTTTTTTATTATACCTTTACTTTTGAATATTCTTATGTTATTTGTTTTTTTAATTATTATTTATTCACTATTTTTTAATAATTTAGTTTCTATTTTGACTCCGCCTTCCACTTCCCCTTTTTTCAAACTTTTAAAACTATATCTTTTCTTTTTCCGACTCAATATTTGAAAACAATATTTTCGTCTAGTCTATATTATGCTTCTTCATATGTATTTTTATTTTTAAAATTTTTATTTCTAATTATTCTTTATTTTATCTACGTTTTACCTTTTGAATCATATCTAATGCCTCACATACTACATTTACAATTTATTATATCTCTAAGTTCATTTCTATTTTTATTCCATGTTTTTTCTTTTGATTTTATTTTTTCTCTTTTATTATACTATTCTACATTTTTTTTCTTGATAACACTAATTTATTGAAATATAAATGATAAAGATAAGAAAAGAGTGGTTTTTTGTGATTTTGGTTTTTTATGAAATTTATGGTTATCAAAATATTTAAAATTAAATTATATTTAAATTTAATATTGTAATGAAAAATAAAGTTTTAAAGAAATGTTAAATTTTAATTAAAATGAGATATCATATTTGAAATTCAATAGTGTATTATTGTTAAGAGAAATTAATTTTTCTTGAAATAAACTTATAAATTTATAGTTTCAGACAATTAGGTGACCCTTGAATGGTGAGGTTGTTCCTAGAGAACTTTATAAAGACAAGATGAATCATCTATGATATGATTACTTGTTCTCTTAATTTCTATCATTCTTGTGAATTTTAATATTTTATATAAGATAATAATTTAATATTTAATTATGATTTCAATTGAATTATAATTTTATTTATATCAATTAAAATAAAATTTAATAAAGCTGGAAGAGGATAGATTTTCAAAGATTTACACTACTCTTTATCGACTATTATAAAATGATAAATTCTTTGTTATTCTGATCATGATGGGACAACGACCACTACTAGTGGAGGGATATTTATATTCATTTTCCAAAATAATATCTTTTAAATCCTTATTTTTAATGAATCATAATAATATATATACTTTTTATGTTAACTTGAATTTTTTTATGTTAACAAGACAATACCCTATAGTTTAGTTGGTGGGGGTTGCAGATGCATTCCTAGTGAAGTCGGGATCGAGTGCTGGGGGAAATGTAATTCTGTTGATTATGGGGAGGGATGACGTGCCTTCTTATATTTATGTGTCCCAAATAGATGATGCCACATTCAATTATTTCTACTAGCTAGGCCACTTTATGGAATTATCAGAGCTATTGGGTCATGGTATTATTTGGGTAGGGGTGAATTCCATTAATCCTCACTATGCAATGTAAAATTATGATTGTGTAGAATCCTATCATTTGACTTGGTATTTTTTATTTATTATAGATCTGAGATTTTCTTTAATATTTATTGAGATAGTTATTTCATAGTTTTTATAATGGATAGGAAAATAAATCTTTAACTTATCACATCATGGGAGAATCTATAGTTTCTTGATCCATTAAAAATCTTTATTCTATAAAACTTTCCAAAACTGAAGCTAATTATAGTAGATGTAAGATATTTTGACCAGTTGTTGTGTATGAAGAACACACTCATAGACTGTGGACTGATTTTCTCCTAGATTATGATTATTTATGATAACACCAATTCCATTTCCTTAAATTTAAGTGTGAATATCCTTATTTTCTAATGTTATTCATTTTTTCATTTAAAAACACCAAGAAAATGGGGTTAAGAACCAATAAAATGAGCACTGTTTTCCATGAAAATTTAGAAAAAATGATATTCCCATCATTTTAGATCTATAAAAGACAACAAAAAAACAATTCGAAATAAAAATTATTGGTATTATCTAAAGTTCCACTTTGATTTAACATTCATATTAAAGGGGTTAAAACACAGCAAACAAGTCCAAATGCCCATGAAAATTTATGACATGTATGAATAGACTACATGTCAATCAAATGGGTGGTGTGGTCATAATGACTGAACATAAAGTTTTATTTGATTTAAATGTATTTAAAAATTCAATATTTAGGTTAGTAAATATGAAAATTACCTCTAATTAACATTAAATAAAATTAAAATTCCATTCATTTAATTTTTGACATGTTTGAACAAACCGCTCATCAATCCAACTTGTGTTTTGTTCAAAATTTCCAAAATATAATTTTTATTGATTTTTAAGTGAAAAATGTGCATCAAAAGGTGAAAATATATAAAGAGGCTTTATATAGTAACTAAATAAGAATAAAATTTATTTTATTTTATTTTTTAAATGTAGAAAAAAAACCCACATCAATCCAATATCCAGTTTTATTAAAATAAATGAAAGAAAATTTTTATTCATTTAAAAGTTGAAAAACATTTTTAACATGGAAAATATTTAGAAAATAAACTTTAATAGTCATGAAATAGTATTACATTTAATTTTGATTAATTTATAACAAGTATAAATAAACCCCATATAAATCTAACAAGCAGTGTGGTCAGAATGATTGTAAATAAACTATTTTTTAAATTAAAAATATTTTTAAACATGTGTCAAATATTATAGGCCAAAAAAATATCCTCATATTGTGATACAAAAACACATAATATTGACATGTCATCTATTCTGACATGTAAAACATTAATAAAAAATATCTATCAAAATATTTCATGCTGATATGAGATTATTTCCTCGGTTTTGACCCCTTGTCATTATCCTTTATTTATAGGTATTCTTTCTAACTAAAAATTTTAGATATTTTTCATCTCCTTATTCCATATACTAATATGTTCATGTTCAGGGGTTTTTTTTATTTTTTGTTAAAATTCTATATTTCATTTTGAATCTACCGTTACTTCTTCCCCAATAAAAACTTTCATTTATTTGGTATTCTTTCTGACTAAAAATTTTAGATATTTTTCATCATCTTATCTCATATACTAATATGTTAATTTTTATGGATTTTTTTATTTTTTATTAAAATTTTATATTTTATTTTGAATCTACCATTAATTCTTCCCTAATTATAACTTTCACTTCTTTTATGACTCAAGACTCTAGCTTCTTTGTCTATTTCAGATTAAAATACTGTTTTTGTATTATTTCTTACTTCAGAATAAACTACTATGTTTGGATTCTTACCTTTTATTCTATTGGTTTTGGTATTTTTTATATTATTTTTATTTTATGGTTTTTCATTTACCTTTTATTTATAATTTTACTTCTGATTCTTCTTATGTATTTTTATTAAACTTAACATGTTTCAACTATTTCACATTTAACTTATTCATCTATATCCGTTTATAGATTCTAACAATGAGCTTCAGGTTTTTATTAATTCTACTTCATTTCATTTTTCTTATGTTTATAATTTATTTTATGTTATTAATATGTTTATTTTATTTTAACTCTTTATTTCCTAATTACCTTTAGTTCTGTTTTTTGAATTCTTCTCCTAACATTCACCTCTAGTCATTGGTTCAAAATTCACATCTAGTTATGATTCTATTTAATGTTTTATCTTCTAATGCCTCTAGTTCATATAATTAACTTTTTTGCATTCATTTTTTATTATATTTTTATTTCTGACTTCTTTCTTTATATTCTTATTCCAAATTTTGTCTTTAGACTCTTCATCTTTCCATTTATATCAATTTTTATTTTATTCTTTTCATAAAATTATTTTTCAACATTTTTTATTATAATATTTTTTTATTCTAATTTTTCTTCTAGGTTTTCCTTTTTTTCTTTCCAGTCCTATCGATTTTTTAATTTACTCATACTTCTGATTCTCCTTATTTCTATTGTATTCTCTCTTCTAGATTATCTTCTAACTCTAGGTATTCCTTTTTTCCTCTAATATTATTATACCTACTATATTCATATTTTCTTGTTATTTTAATTATATATTCTTCCTTTTGTGTATGTTTCTGTTGATCTTATATCCAACCAATAAATTTTTTCTTCTTCTTCCAATCCACTTTTGATATTCTTCTTCAAAAATTTTAATTTTAGATTCTTATTAACTATTTTTTTTTAAATTTTATTCCTTTTTTATTCAAATTTTTCTTCTATTTGGAGTTTTTTATTTTTATTTTTGAGTCTTCTATATGTTTCATTTACTCTTACTTCTAATTCTGATTATTTATTTCATATTCTCTCTTTCATATTAACTTCTTACTCTATTTCATCCTTTTCAAATTTCATTCTTCAACCTAATACCTTAAACTTTTATTTTTTCTTGTACGTCTATTTTTTTCATTCTACATAAGCAATTAGTTTTTATAGTTATATCTATCTAAAAAAAATTCCCTTCAACTTCAAATACTATTTTTAGTTTTTCCTTGTATTGTTGGGATTTTGAGGTGTGAAATGGGTTTCACTAAATGGTTTGATTAGGGGGGTTAAAAGGCCACACTCAATCGGGTGGATCAAGTTTTCCATATGTTTTGTCATGAACCAAATCTGGTCGCCTTCAAATTCAGCACCCGAACTAGTCCATGGCAAGACTCGAAGGGTGTTCCTGATCCCCACTGGCTGGAACAAGTGCCCAGGTATCATAAAATGAAGTTTAGGAATGATTTACCTGAATTTGTAAACATAAAATTATAAACGAAACCAAGAAACAAAAACTGGATTTTTCAAAACCAAAACATATTTTACTAAAATTCATAACTGAATTACACAAATTTAAACAATTAATGAAGACTATTAAAAAGGTAAACAAACCAATAAAATACATTCCAAGAACATCCACATGGAAATGGGCACCTCCCTCAAGCCATCTCCACAACACTGCATCACAATGGACCGCTAAAAACCCGAACCAATGACATTAAACCTGTACCCAAACCTATGACACAAAATAAGAAAGTCTACTTACACCCAATGGTCTAAGTAGGGTGTGAGCCAAATACAAATAGGATACCACCACTAAGATATTCCATGTGATAAAAATTTAAATAGGAAAATCATGCAAGTTTTCAAAAACATGAAAATCTAGTTACAATTTATAAAAGATGCAACTTTGAATAAAAACAGTTTTCAAGTGGGCTATTTTAACGGGTTAACACTTTTAAAATAAACACCAAAGCTACTTAATTTTCCAGCCAAATGTACCGTATGCCGATGGTAAGTATGAAGTAACTAATGATCACAAGCAATAGGAAATAACCCCTAGGCACTAGCTAGTTGTGGGTCTCATGTACCTTATATCTCGGTGAGAGTAACCATCACAAATATCCATTCTTGTGCACGAGCCACTATTAGGGAACATACCCATAACCTAGTGGTCCCAAATAATCATCATCATAGTTTAGTTAGAGTTGTAAGCGTCAATCTTGCAATGTAAAATGGAGGTCAAACCCCACGGATTCACTAGCATACTAGTACACGTCCACCCAACTAGATACCCAAGTTTTTCCTTTGTGCTCAAACAAGTTCAAAAAGTCAACAAATATACATTGAACATGAAAATATCATTTCCACATCACAAATTCACCAAACATCCCATATGTATACCACACAAGTCACAAAAATCCATTTTTCATTCAAAATGATTTTTAAATCCGACTCACACCAGAATAGCCCACAACACATTTCACATTTCTTCAAAACTTCCACAAAACCATTAAAAAATTTTAAAAAACAATTATAAGATATTTCAACTCATATAACATCCCACACACATGGAAAATAACACTCCTTTCATAATCAAAAATTCAATTTTTCACATCACACTCACACAAAACAGTCCACATCACTTTCACATCACTTTCACACCTCAATATCTCCTTCAAATAATTTAATAAAATATTTACAAGATTATACATATCACATAACATCTTTTTCAAAAATGAAATAGACCTTTTAAAAATATACTCTTACCAAAATAGTTTACTGATATAGTTTCACCTATTACACAACTCAATAAACCATTCAAAACTTTCATAAAACAATTATAAGGAGTATACCCAAAATTTTCACATAAAACCCATTTCAAAAACCTCTTTTTAAGCCAAAATCACACCAAGACCCCACCAAAACAGAATTTTCATCCCAATCAACATGTAATAATCCAATTTCAAATGTTATATAATCACTTTGAACAATATCACAAAAGATACCCATGAAAACACACAAGTCCATAAAACATATTCAAGGAGTATAACAAGGTTATACACATAAAACCCATTCAAAGACCCCCCCTTTTTAGGCCCACATGGAACTATATCATTACCCAACCAAAATTGGCAGACCCTTTCAATAACTAATAAATCACTTCCACATTTTACAAAACTACCAAAAGAGATAACACATGAAATACATTTGAAAAATACACACTTCAAACAAAAATGTAACTTTAATACCAAATGCCTTACTATTGCTACCAAAAATGGTTTTTTCATAATGAAAAGAATATAAGGAACATTAAAAATTATTTAATCATGCAAACTAACTCATCATTAAATGGTTACCCGCGGAATCACCTACCGAAATTTTCGAATCCCTGAAAACATGGTGTGAAACATCAACTGCACCACCCCGGCACCACAAGGATGATAAATCCATACCTAGACCACAAATTTTCACCAAAAATACTCATGTTTAAACCCTAGGTATGAACCCTAGGTTCTGTACACTTTTGAACATCAAGAAAGAGGGATGAAACCCTAAGGAAATGGAAGAAGTGGAAGGGAGGAACACTTACCTTGAACAATCTGGAAGCAATTACCCCGAATTAACCAAATTTTAAATCTCAAAGCAACAAAACCTGATAGTTGGGATCAAATAATGAGGAGGAGGTCATGTGGGGACTGAAATGGTGGAAAAAGAGTAAATATTGAAGGAGGTATGAAAGAATGAATTTACCACATCAAATCTTTCTGATTTTAGAAACCCTAAGCAGTTAAGCACTCCATCGTGATGAAGAAGAGCTCCAAAGAAGGTAGAGAGAGGTTGGGCATGTGGCTGGGTTCAATGGCCGCGTGTGAGGCTTGGAATCAACGAAAAATCCTTAAAAATGAATAAGTTATTAATTAATCACATTTTAATTTTAAAACTGGAATTGGGATTTCAGGCAGGCCCAATCCCTTAAATAAAAACCCATATACACCTTGGTTATGGATCTCTAAATACACCAAACTACAATGGTGGTGTTAATATGCCAGGGTAGATCATTTCGGAATTTTAATGGGTGAAAATATTAAAAAATTAAAGAGTTATAAAAGAAAAAATATTTATTTTTAAATCTGGAATTGGGCTCACGGTTTGGCCCAATTCACGAAAACTCACCCATTCCACCATAAAAGCTTGAGAAACCCCAAAAACAAAGGATAAATGGAAATTAAATTAAATTTAACTTTAAAATAAGTCGTTTATGTGACATGTTTCTTCTTTCTTAGAAACTACCAATGGTTCCCTCATCCATAGCTAGGTATAGACCTGCTTTCCAAAGGCCAATGGTCATCTAGGTTTTCAGTCCCACCAACTCTTGGGGACTCGCATTGGTCAAGATGATGGGAGGTAAGGCTCATCCCACCCTTTTAGGGTTAGTTATTTCCTAATTCGGTAATCTCTTATAGACTTATGGTATGTTCTTGAAATCCTTCCCAGACACTGATACAGGACTAGTTAACCTTGTTCCAATGGATTTATTACGAACATGTATCAATAGGGATAATCACGTATATATCACCGGTTCTCTATCACTCTCTTATTTAATTATGATGCTTTAGGTCATGTACATGTTTGAGAACTTTGGAGTTTATTTCTATACATAGATATGGTTGGTTTCCTAGGGATGGGATTGAGCCTCTATGAGGCATCCTACATATCCTGTGAAAATAGGAATAAAAAACCCACATAGTTTGATTTACATAGTTTAAGGTTGTATGACTGGACCCATCCATGTAGTTTAACGTCATACGGTATTGACGTGAATATTGATCTCTAACCTCAATGAGGTATCCTATGTATCTTGTTCAATACAAGAATTAGAGTCTACTTTGTTCTAGAGATGAGTGTCTGTGTCATGATGGATACAACAATAGAGGCCCTAGGCATGACTTATTCATATAACACTGCCCTAGATTGCTTCATTGAAAATATATCCCTTTGAGCGGATATGAGATGTAATCAGACTTATATCCCAATAATTATTCATCATTAGGTAATTCTCATCATTCTATTAGTACAATTATCACTGGTCTCTAAAATAATGTGATCCATGCTCAGTGTGAGAAACAAGATATAACAGTAGATTAGACACATTTCATGTGCGCATATTCATATGAGGATTACGCATTAAATATACCCTCTGATAGTTTTGGTTTCCCATCTCATGTAGGATATGGTATGGATCTCGGGACTTAGGAAGGAATCCTAAATATCCCAGTTATGGAGGGAATTAGAGTTCTCATAGTTCACTTCATCCCAAACCTACTGATGGGTTTGACATACTTGATGGCATGATCGGGAATTATAATTAAAATTATGTTTGTGCATGAGTCCTCTTCGCATCCACTAAGGGATTATGAATAGTGGTAGACTTATGGGAGGATTTAATCCTATAATCTAGGAAAATTTGGAATTTGAAAGTACTTACACTGAGTGCATGCCTATTGGATCTCAGGCCTTAGGAAGGCTTCCTACGATTCCTGATTATAGCGGGAATCAGAGTTATTGTAGTTCAGTTTATCCCTTAACCTACTGATAGGTTATGGTGGATGATCAAACTTGGAGACATCATGGTCATCCTTGAGGTTTTAATAATGGTAGGGTATTATACTGAAATGGATTCCCTATAGTTAGGAACATGTAATATTATGTCAATGGTTGGGTATTAAGCACTGAGACTGCCCAATTGGTCAGGTATTACACTCTAAGGTTGTCTGATTGGTCAAGGATTACACTCTAAGGCTTCCCGATAGGTTTACTCATTATTTACCCTCTTGAAGATTAAAGAGAGGTGGTGATGACCATGATGGTATGTTTGAGAGCATAATATTGGTCAGGTTACATTAGTGTTTGACCTAAGCATACCAGGAAAACTTTCCTTATAAAAGGGGTATGAGACTGAAGGCCCCTGGTAAGGGGTCCACATGACATGAGTCTATGTACATCCTCTGTACAAAGTGGGCATGTCGTAATGGATTTTTCCTACATGTCTTTTCCATCTACTGGGAAAGTCCTGATTGTATGCCCAATATGTTGGGGCATTAATCTAACATGGTAGACACATTTGAGGGCGTATGCCTGATCAATTATCCTTCTTTGGATGCTTATGAATGGGAGAAGTATCATGTTCAAGATGCTTCATGTGACCAAATCGGGAACATCTAGGGTTGTGCACATGATCAAATGACTTTTCTTAGATGTCTTAGCCTGATAAAAGTAGACTTTTATGGGGTCTTTCACATGATCAAAGAAGATATGATCATGCGTTGTCACATGATCGACTTGAATTTTCTTTAGACTATCACATGTTAATATGGACATGTCTATGGAAAATTTCATGATCATGATGACATGTCAATGAATCCTTCTCATGATCAAAGTGCATTGTCTAGGATTCTTTCACTTGATCAAGGTGAGAATCTCTGAGGTTCTTCACATGATTTGCATGACTTGTCAAAGACATGTCAAAGGGTTTTCATGAGGTCATCCCAGCCTATCTGAGGCTTGTATTGTGATCAACATGGCATGTTCAAGGTTTTTTAAGGACATTGTGAGACCATCAAAGGGTCTCATGGTCGCATGTCCTTGAACCATTATTTTGGTGGGGTCTCGTGGATATGTTCAGGATCTTGCGCTCATCCAAGTGCCACAATTGTATCTAAAAAGGGATCATGCCTTAAGTTGCATCTACAATTAATTGTCCATGTAGAGGGATTCTCGACTATAGGAGGGTCTACTCATGAACTCTTCACCTCTTTTAGTCCATACATGTTCTATGGGATATATGCATAAGGGAGTCATATGGAACTCCATCCTTCATGAAATTCTTATGACTTTAATGAGTTCATGTGAGGGATGTTGTGGTTATGTGTGGGGTGTATGGGATAATGTTTCCATGAACATGGGTGAGATCATTATCTTCATGGTGAGGGGAATGCATGGAAAAATATCTCTATGGATGTTGCGTGTTAAGCAAATCATTCCCAAGTCTGAGTGTGTGCATCACAAGACCAAGGGTTTTCGGCACCACGTGCGGGATTTCACATTTACCAGTACATTCCCATGGATATCTTCATGGGTGATCATGTCTGAACACCTTCACTAGGAAGACAAATAGGGACATTATTAAATCAAGGGATCTTCTTTATCAACTCTGCATGGCCTAGAGATATTAATCTGAGGTTTATATGTGCATCACATGACTATGGTTTTGTGTCTATTATGCAACTACATGAACTCCAAAGTATTACATTAGGGACTCTGCAAACATGTATAAGGGCTCTATCTTGGTCTGTGAGGAAATATGTATGGGTGAGGGTTTGCTTCGTACTGCACCTCTTGAGGTTTCATGTGATTTCTCCCCATGAAAGTTCCATGACTCGCATGACCTAAAAGGGGTATTGTGATTGATCTTCCAAACATAAATGGGTCTATTTTTGAGGTAGTATGTACTGATAATCTAGTACACTTGCATGAAGAGGGTGCATGACAATTCGACCTGATTGTCTTTAACACAAGGTCTCACGAAGATCCCATCCATCATGCCAAGGACTTGCAGGAGGTCTTTGCTAGTTGAGACAACCATGACCAATGTTTTATGTGAGATATGTAAGCCACAGAGGTATTGGTACTGTGATACTGAAGGTGGGGATACAAGAATGGCCGAATTCCCAACTTTAGTGAGGACACGAACCCTTCAGGTATCACATGATCATGTGAACACTACGGAAGAACCTGGCATCAGATGACATTTGATTTATCATGCGACCACCTAATCTTAAAAATATTATGAGGTCATCTCTCATGATTACCTAAGGAGTTCTTCGGCGGGAAGTAGCTGACTTCTCTTCTTTTCCATAGATCTTTCTTCCTCCCTTCTTGCCTATGTTTTTTCTCGATGTAGTAGGGTTTATATAAGAAAGGGGAGGTCAAGTCTTCTACCAATATTCATAGGATAAATGATACATGCACTAGTTGACACGATGAAGATCAAATCTCATGATCATTTCATTTTATCATGAAATTACTATGGTTTCCCCCTACAGCATTGCATGATCAGAAAAATCAAAATTAAATCAGATGGAAAATACTCAAAGGCGAAAGGGGTTTGAGATCACTGAAATTATTGTGGTGGATTTAGAGACTATCCCTACTTCAGTATCATGGTCAAATAATGATCATGTAATGGCCTTTACTCCCTTCTATGATGCCTCATGTTCTAAATAAATTAGATTTAAGTCAAATAAAAATACATCAGATGCAGGAGGGGTTCGTGGTCATAAAACTACCTGAGAAAACTCTTCTATCTTCGGTTTGGTTTGATGATAAATTAATGATCATGAAACAACCTCAATCACTATCATGATATCTTTAAGAAGCCACTAGATTTCATGGATTGGACCTTTCAGTGTCCTTTGTTGGCTGTCTCTATCTCATGGATAACAGTAAAGGGGTGGCGATGGTGGAAATAAAGAGCGTTGATTGATTATGCGACTATATTCAATTCGCCATGTTGAACTAGAAGCATTAGTTTGGGAGGATAAATATAGAAGTATTGCATTGAGTGAGTTTTATTTGAGTTTTCGCATCACAGAAGAGAAACATATGGTCGGGATTAATGGTGAGTGTGATCGACAACATGAATCAGTGGGAGGCATGATTGGATGGATCATATTCGATCTCGGAGAAAAAATGTCATCCCACATAAAAATATTTTGTCACCTACCCTCCAATATATAAGTCGTATCGTGAATTATGCTTCTTAATCTTGCAACGGGGTCAACACTCATACCATATATGTCACTTATGTTGCATGTTTCATCCCACTAAGTCTACGGTTCGGACTATGCATGTGTTCCTATGGAATTTCCCACTATGTGCCCTATATAGGGGCTTAAATTCATATTTCGGGATCTATGATCCTCCTCTAGTCCAACGGTTGGCCCATACTAACTCCCACTGGGTGTGGTTGACCTTTGGTTCCACATGGGCCTTTGGTCAAATTGGTTTGGTTAGCTAGTGGATATTCTTTATTTTAGGCTAAAGGTGGTAATAAAAACCATTAACTACTTAGAATAAAATTCTTAGTAGAATATAAGATTCCCAAAGTGGTATCACAAAATCCCAAGCCTTTATTTATGCCATTGCCACCATGGTATTCAAATCTTCGATGGAAAAGTGTGAAATGCACTAATATTAGTGCCAACAAAATGCCCCGTAGATTGAGATTCTTCAGAATGAAAAGATTATTATTCTAAGATAAACATAAAATCAATTTTCTATATATATATGAATATATGATGCTTCAATATACTAAACTTCATATGAGTATTTGTCCCAAGTATGTCTGAGGAACTCTCCAGTGTTATGAAGATGATACATTTGGCCACAACTGCTCTGCTGAATCTATTATAGGATGTAGCTTTGACCTGGATCATGGAAACCCTTAAATTTTAATGTATATACATTCCAAAATGGGAAAAGGGTTGGGTGAAATGAACTTTTGACTGGATCCGAAGCTAAGCACTCAGATGTCTCTACGTATCCCATGAGTATGAGAATCAATCCACACATAGTTCTGAAATATATAACTATATAGATCAAACTCGTGCATAGGATACATGGGTTCATGGATAAAGAACTCTATTATGAATTTCTTTACGTAGATCTAACTCATACATAAGAGGGGTTATGTCACTATTTTTTAATGAAATCTTGGGTATAAAGCCATGTCTTGATGGAGATTTTGATCGGATAATCCCTGATGCTCATCCTTTATGTGTAACACAAAACAAATATGATCACCTAGATTTGAGTGCCTAACTTTCAATAGTTTTCTCTTTGAAAAATCTTCATGAATTCCCATTTACATGAAATTCTTCATTGATTAACCTACACCAGTAGTTTTTAGATCGTCTTATTTAAAAGGACAGTTATGACATGGTATTCTTCCCAAATGCTCTAACTTTTTCCTAATTCAAGGAACTTAGTGAGCATAGCTAGATTTTTTATAAGGACATATGATGTTCCTCAAAATATTTGTATCTCTTTATTTTATTTTCACTTAATTTTTCCTAAGATTCATATGGGGGAAGAATTAGCATGCATGGAATTGGATTTTTCTCCATCCTACTTCCTACAGGTTTTCATCCTAATAATTTTTTATGACTCTTCCCTTTTATAGCTACTCAATATTGAAAAGATCACATAAAGTGTATATCCAGTGAGTAGATACTCATCTTTTTTCCAGGATTCCCTTATCGGGTTTTCATCTTGGAAAGAATCATGTCTCTTGATATTTTAAGGTCCTTCAAACTAGACCATCAGTGCTATGTAATTTATGGTCTTTAAGCTTGGACCTTCTCATCACTAAAGTTTAGAGTATTATAGCTTGGACCTTACGGAATATGGGGTTTTAATACCTAGGATGGTTCAAAACACTATGGGGTGCTGAGTTCCACCGTGGAATTTCCAGAGCTCACAAGTATTGGAGCTCCTTTATTACAAGGAGGAGATGATTTTAGCTGGTGGATTAAATCCCTTATACATTGAGGGTACAATAAGGGTAGTTTATATCATGTAGTGGATGGACCATGATATACAATCAATGTGTCCCTACATATATCATTATAAATGAGAATCAATCCATATGTAGTTATATAATAACCATGTAGTTTAATGTCATGCATCAAGGATGTAGGTGGATAAATGTGAATAGAGATGGATATCACAGGTCTATGTAGTTTTATGTCGTGTGGTAAGGATATTGGCTATGAAATTTAATGTATTCCAGTAAGGAAGAAGTTTTCCATTTAGTTTAATGTCTTTCTTCCATGATGAAATATGACATATAGTTTAACATATTTTTTTCAAGATGAAATATGTCGTGCAGTTTAACATCTTGTTTCCAGGATGAATGTTTATAGTTTAACATCATGTGACTAGGATGATTAATGAGACTTACACTGATGTGGACACCGTTATCATTCTTCAATGCCTAATAAATAATATTTCCTCCTCCTAGTCTGGATCAACCAAGACTACGGATTTGTTAACCAATGTTTTGGTGTGAATATCTATGATCAGGGGGTATGATGAAATGTGGGATCAAAAGGGAACTTTTCAATCAATCCCATGACATAGCCTATGAGAGGGTCAATTTCTTCCTTTTTTGATGGAATATTCACCATTGAACTGCTTTATCACAAACTCCAAATCCCCTTTGATTTCCAAGTAGGATATTTGTAGTTGTAGGGATAGTTCTAAGCCAACAATGAGGGCTTGGTATTTTGCCTCATTATTTGTGCAACCTTCAGATAGTGAGAAATAGTAGGGAAAGACTTATTTGTATAGAGAGAAAAATATAAACCCTAAGACTACCCAATTTAACTTTGGGTTTTCTATCCTTGTTCTGATAGGACTTCATAAGGTTCCGTCAAAATACATCTCCCATGTATGTGGAGTGTCATAGGCATAGAATCCCTCTCTATCTGGAATCTCAGTGTTATACAGTGTATTTGACGGGGTGGGATGTGATGTAATGAAATCATCCATGGATTTTCCTCTACTAAGATGAGTGAAAATTAGTTCTTATTGACATCAAAATATTTGGTATCCATACCTAGCATAGTCCGAATAAGGAAATAGAGAATATTCTCACTTTTTTGCATCATTATTTTGCAAGAGAAGGGAACCCAGTGAGCATTACACAGAGGCCACATATAAGATGAGTGTCCTCCCTTCCACTGGAGGCATGAGGACTGGTGAATGTAGTAGGTACTACTTAATACCTTTGAAGACTTCTTGGCCTTCATCATCTTATCTTAATGGGGATGATGTTGGAAAGACATATTGGGTATTTCACTTCTCGGTTGAAGTTGAATTTGATAAATTTATCAAATCTCTCATCTACATTGGTGACTTGATAGGGGTACATCTTAATGGATTCCTTCTTGAAGAATCAATGCTAATTATTTATCCCAGGATGGTGTGTAGACATATATGGGTTCTAGCTAGGATTTCTGTGTAGTTCCACATGAACACATATCTGTGTTGCTTCAGAAATGTGATGTACATCTCTCTCTTTTAGGTGAATAGTAGCACTAATTAGTGTAGGTTGCAAGTCTTACTCCATTCCCATATTTATCTTCCTAATTTCATTGATGGTGGTGGAGACACCTTCCTCGAATGCTAGAGGGGCGTTATTGAGTTCATCCTTGTCATCTTCCATCCCTAAGTCTACAAAGTCATTTTCAAATAAAGATGGAAATTTTGGGGATTCTCTATCAATATCAGGGTGAGAGAGGCCATTAGAGGATACATTATCATCCACTTTTATCTGATTCATCCTAGAGAGATTTCAGAGTTGATAGTCTTTGATCCTGCCACTGGGGATAGGTGGGGCTTGGAACTCTGGGATTAGAACTTCTACCTAAACCAGGTTTATGGGGAGTACATGTTCACCATCGAGCATACTCCATGGATTCATAGGGGCGATCCCTAATCCACTGGTAGCAGAGACCTGTATATCATCATCCTCCATTGGTTGTTTGTCTCCCTTTTGTAGAAGTGTGATTCAGTATATGTGGCTCTGTAAGCCTCGAAGGGGGCGTCGTCACAATGCGGTATTCCAACTTTCTCATCGTATATCGATGATGTCTCCTAGAGATTGAGATGCCTCATAGTTTATCATCCTATGACTGGTACATGTTCCATGAAGTTTTATATTTTGTGGTAAGGATGTGAATATGGGTGGTTGGGCTGGGTTATAGAATCCAGACATCTCTACATATCTCATTAGGATGAGAATCAAGTCATGTATTGTTCTTGAATAACCATATAGTTTAATTTCATGCATAAAAGACACAATCTTTGTAGTTTAGCGTCTTGTGGTTAGGACATGATCCATGAATTTTCATGTCCTACAGTGAGGATTATGGCCATGTAGTTTAATGTATTTTGGTAAGAAAATTAGTTGTACAATTTAACATCTTGTGGTAAGGATGATGGCCATGTGGTTTAATATCAACGGTAATGGAATTATTTATGAATTTTAACATATTGTAGTAAGAACGATGGTTATGTAATTTAATGTTTTGTGGTAAATACATGATCCATGCATTTTAATGTCTTATGGTGAGGAAAATGACCATACAATTTAATGTCTTGTGGTAAGTACATTAGCTGTGTAATTTAACATCTTGCGGTAAGGATGATGACTATGAAGGTTAATGTCTTATGGTAAGGACATTAGCTATGTAGTTTAATATCATGTGGTAAGAAAGTGATCCATACAGTTTAATGTCTTGTGGTAATGAAATTATCCATGCAGTTTAATGTCTTGTGGTAAAGATATGATCCATGTAGTTTAATGTCTTACATTAAGGATATTAGTCGTGAAGTTTAACATCTTTTAGTATGGATGATGGTTAAATAACTTATCAGGAGAGTGTCTCTTCTGAAGGATCTTAGAAAACTCCTATGCATATTGCATGATTTTAGGTATCTTTTAACTCTATCAATCTTGTATATACATGTTCCTCCAACCGATCCCTAAACACAAATAATCTTTTGATTTTGTTCCCAAGACATCGATAGTAGGAGAAATAATCATCATGTCCTATTAATCCTGCCTCATTTTGCTTCCTCATTGTTGGGATCTTCATCAAACCATTTTCCATGGAATATTCAAAGTATTTAGGGATGTTATTTTTTGGGAAGGAATAGGTTTTATCCAATATTTCATTAAATGATGGTCATTTCTCCCTGGGAGGTAGGTGAATCATGCTTTATTGCACAATCAGTGCTCCATGCTTAGAGTGATTATATTAATAGAGTGGGGATTTAGCTGTTAGTGGTTACAGAATCCCCATTTCTATCTACACTTGAAGTCAGTATTTAAAGGAAAACCAATCTTCTATCATGTGATCGAGATATTGATGGTAGGGGAAATGATTTTCATGGCCTACCAACATTACCTCGCTTGGATTACTTATCATTGAGAACTCTATCAAACCACTCTCCATTGAATATTTGAAATACTTGGTAACTTGTTTTCTTTGTAAGGAATATACATTTTGTTTCCTATCTTCAAGACATGGGTGACCAAGACGCTTCTCCCGTATGTTATCCATGCCACCATTGGCATGGGTGAATGACTGAATCTAGAGTTTGGGGTATAAAGGTCTTTTCATTATTTCTCTGGGGGTAGGTTCTGAAGCATTGGGGGTCTTGGATGATGCAAACGATTCCCATTGAGTAAAATATTCTGACTCTCTTAGAGGTTTTGTGGTGACATATGAGGTCAGATGGTTTCCAGAATATTCTCGATGAGGAGGTGGAAAATATGGAAATTTCCCCAGCCCTATGGGCTAGGGTGAGGTGGAACAATGTTTGGATATCTCCTGATGAGGGGATGAAAAATATCAAAATTCACCCATCCCTGTGGGATGAGGCACTTCACTACAAGGCAGCATTCTATAAATAGACACAGGAACATCATCCCTAGGTGGATATTTCCTGAGTATTCCTAAAATTATCTCATATAGATCCTTATTCACTTTTTGGAGTTGATAAATCTATTCTACTATAGAAACTACCTTGTCATCCTTAAGAGTCTAGCTAGCAGGAACCATTAAAACACCCCTTCCTCTATTGGTGGTAGCATGAGTGGATGATGATGGTTGTTTCTATGTAAATCCCAGAGACTAAATCCACTACTTCCCCTTTCTATAAAATCCATCGTTCTTAACTTCTGAGATACCAATTTGATCGGTAACTCTGCCTATAGATGCCTAGTGGATACTACTGAGCCTTTCTTCTCTTGTGTTGGTGGTAGAAGATATGTCAACCCACTATGACTCAAACAGCTACAGGAAGGTCATATTTTACCCTTTTATAGTATTCTCATCTATATTTTATGAGGATTATTTAGATCTAACTGATATTATATTGATTGAGACACAAGAAGTTCAGTGGTCCTACTTGACATAGTATCTCGATTGACGGGTCGGTTCCTAATGTACCGTATAGGGGGTTGGTGACCATGATACCATTTGAGGGTTTGGTGCCAATGATACCATTTTAGGAGTCATTTCCCATGATAAAGATGATTCTAAGGTAGAATATGATGAAAAATACCCCAACCCTACAGGAAGAGGCATCCCTTGATATTCCACAGTCACTAAGGCTAGTTGTGATGAAATCAGAGGCTCCTGGATAGCAATGATCTGGGACTAATTATAGGCCACTGGAAGGATACACTAGTGGGCCTTAGAAATATTGGAAATATGATGGATATAAGAAACTCTGAAGATACATCGTTTGGATACCCATGGCGGGCTCTCATGTTGGGTGTCCCAACATGGTTCGATGGTGTAGTCACAACCTCCTTTGCAGCTTCTTGTGGAATCATGGCCGTATATCGGCAATGATGATCGGAATAGATAGGATCCATCCTAGTAAGCTCCTAGGTAATTGAGTTTTCATGTCGATTATCCTCATTCACTTACCTAACATATAGAAGGTGTGTGTTGATGAATTCTAGTGATAGGTTCCCAAAGCGGTTGAATGTGGTGATAAGGGCCACTCCCCAACCAGCAGCCTGTCGTGGGAAATATTACCAGTGGGAGATCAACCTCTGAAGGATTTCATGAGTCGATTCTAGAGTCAAGATGGAGAATTTGATTTGGTATTCCTAACCCAAGATTTTTGGTAATTGATAATGGAAGTGGTGTGTTGGTGATGATGTACGTCGGGGCCTTAGGGATAAAGAAGCTTGTCCAGTGATCTCAGGATTCTTTGGCACATTCGATGATGTCATTTAGATTTCAAGGAAAATTAAGACATCACTGAGGAGGAAAATAAGACACCTTATTAGTTTATCATTATATATAAGAGTACATGTTCGATCAATAACTTTTATAGTTAAAAGGTAAATAGAAAATCCCTTCTTTTTACACAATGTTCAGTGTGATTAAAAGAAACATTTCGGGTTCATCATTTTTTTGTGAAATGAGCACAACTTAAATAAACTTGATAGGAATTGGAAAATATATCTTTTTTGACCCATGAAAGGGATGACACAGTTAAAGGATTTCCCATCGGGTTCACCATTTTTGTTTCATCTGGTTTTTGAGGCATGAAATGGGTTTCACTCAATAGTTTGATTGTGGAGGGTTATAAGGCCACTCTTAATCACATGCATCGGGTTTTCCATCTATTTTTTCTTCCCAAGAAACTCACGATGGTTCCCTAATCTATAACTGGGTACGAACCTGCTTTCCAAAGGCTGTTGGTCATCTAGGTTTCCAGGCCTAGTGACTCTTGGGGACACGCATTGGTCAAGAGGATGGGAGGTCAGGCACATCGCACCCTTTTGGGTGTAATTTTTGCCTACTCTAGGAATCTATTATAGATTTAAGATATGTTCATGAAATCCTTCCTAGACCTTGATATAGGTCTGGTCACCCTTGTTCCAATTTCTTTATTACGAATGTGTATCGATAGGAATAATTTCATATATATCACAGGTTCTCTATATCTATATTATTTAATTATGATTCTTTAGGTCATGACCATGTTAGATATCTCTAGAGTTTACTGTTGTCTAGAGATATGTTTGGTGTCTGGGGGATGGGATTAAACCTATATCAGGAATCCTATGTATCTTGTGAAAACAGAAATCAAAAACCACATAGTTTTTTTGACATAGTTTTAGGTCATATGACTAGGCACATCCATGAATTTTAAATTCATTAGGTAAGGACATGAATATTATGATCGAATCTCAATGAGGAATCTTAAATATCATGTTCAGTACAGGAATTAGAGTTCATGTAGTTCTTGAGATGGGTGTCTGTGTCATGATGGATATGAAAATAGATACCCTAGGCAGAACTTATGCATTTGAGACTTACCTGGATTGCTTCATCAAGAATATATCCCTTTGAGAGAAGATGAGATGTAATCAGACTTACATCCCAATGGTGATTCATCACTGGGTAATTCTCATCATGCTATTGGTACAATCATCACTGGTCTATAAGATCACTCGATCCATGCGTGGTGTTAGAAATAAGAGATAATAGTAGATCGGACACATTGCATGTGTTCATATTCATATGGGGATTAAAAATTAAATTTTACCTATTAGAGGTACGTTTTCTTATCCTATAAACGATATGGTATGGATCTGGGGCCTTAGGAAGTCATCCTACGTATCCCGGTTATGGTGGGAATTAGAATTCTCTTATTTCACTTCTTCCCAAACCTGATTATGGGTTTGAGGTACTTGAGGGCATGATCGGGTCTTATACTTAAAATGATGCCTGTGCATGAGTCCTCTTCTCATCCGCTGATGGATGAGGAAGAGTGGAAGACTTATGGGATGATTTATTCTCATAATATAGTAATAATTTTAATGGGAAAGGAATTACACCAAGGTGGATTCCTATTAGAGATCAGGCATTAGGAAGGATTCCTAAGTATCCCAGTTATAGTGGGAATTAGAGTTCTCATAGTTCAGTTTATCCCTAAACCCACTGATAGGATGAGGTGGATGATCATACTAAGAGACATCATGGCCAACCCTAATGTTTTAGGAATTTTTTGGTCTTATAATTAAATGTATTCCCTATTGTTAGAAACATATTATATTATGTCAATGGTTGGGGAATATGCACTGAGGCTTCCCAATTGGCCCGGGCTTAAACTCTAAGGCTTCTCGATTGGTAGGGGATTACAATATGAGTCTTCCCGATTGGTTTACCCATTATTTACCCTATAGAGGATTAAAGAGAGGTGGTGAGGAACATGGTGGTCTATCTGAGAGCATAATATTGGTCAGGTTACATTAGTGTGTGACCCATTCTTACCAAGAACACTTCCCTTATAAAAGGGGTATGTGGATGAAGGCCCCTGGTTGGGGATCCACATGACATGAGTCCATGTAGGTCCTCCATACAGATTGGGCATGTCATAAAGGGTTTTTCTAATATTTCTTGTACATATACTGGGAAAGTCTTGATTATCTTCCCAATATGTTGGTAAATTAATCTAACATGGAAGGCATATTCAAGAGTGTCTACCTAATCAATTGTAATTCTTTGGATTCCTTTAAATGGTAGAAGTATCATGTTTAATATGCATTGTGTGACCAAATCAAGAACGTTTAGGGTCTCACGCATGATCAACTAACTTTTCTTATATGTCTTCTCTTGATCAAAGTGGACATGTCTGGGGACTTGCGCATGATCAAAGTAAATATGATCATGCGTTGTCACATGATCGACCAGAATTGTATTTGGACTATTATATGTCAATATGGACATGTATATGGAAAATAGCATGATCATGATGACATATCAATGAATCCTTTTCATGATAAAAGTGTGTTGTCTGGGATGTCTTTTCATGATCAAGGTAGGCAGCTCTGAGGAGCTTTTCATGATTGACATGACTTTCCGCAGACATGTCAAAGGGTTGTCACGGGGTTAGACTATCTTATCTGAGTCTTGTCTTGAAATCAATATGGAATGTTCAAGGCTACCCAATGACATCAATATACCATCAAAGGGTCTCGCGATCGCGTGTACTTGAACCATTCACGTGGCGGGGTCACGTGGATATGTTTAGGATCTTGCGCTCATCTAAGTGTCGGAAGTGCATGTCCAAAGGGATCATGACTTAAGTTTCATGGGATATTATTGGTCCATGCAGAGGAATGTGTGACCATAGGAGGGTCTGGTCATGAACTCTTCACCCGATTGAGGTCATACACAAGATATAAGATGTCTTCATTAGGGATTCATATAGAACTCCATACTTCATGAAATTCACATAACTTTAATGAGATCTTGAAAGGGATTTTATGGTTATTTGTGGGGTTTTTTGTCAAATTTTCCACATGCATGGGTGATATCATTCTCTTCATGGTGATGGGAATGCATGGATAGAGATTCGTGGGGATGCTGCATATTGAGGCGGATATTCCCAGGGCTGAGTGCATGCATCGCAAGACCAAGCGATTATGGCACTGCATGGGGGCTTACAAATTTACTAGTAAATTCCCATGGTAATATTCATGGGTGATCATGTATGAATACCTTCACTGGGTGGCTGAACAGGTACATCATAGGATTAAGGGATCTTATCTATCAACTATGCATGGCCTAGAGATATTCATTTGAGCTTCATACGCGCATTGCATGATAGTGGTTACATGTCTATTATGTGTCCTCATGATCTATAAATGATTATGTGAGGGGCTATTCAAACACATATAAGGGATGCATCCCGGTATGTGAGGAAGGATGTGTGTCTAAGGGTTTGCTACCTACTACACATCTCGAGGTCTTGCATGATTTCTCCCCATGAATGTCCCGCAACTGACATGAACTTGAAGGGGTATTATAATGGATCTTCCGACTATGAATGGGTCTATTTATTGAGGTGGTATGTACTGGTAAAGGAGTAAAATTTCATGAATAGGTTGAATGACCATGCGGCCTGCTTTTCTTCAACACAGGGTCTCACGATGTTCCCAACCATCATGCCATGGAATTTTGGGAGGTGTTTACTGGATGATATAGCTATGACCATGGTTTTATGTGAGCGACATGAGCTAAGGACATCATGGTACTGAGAGACTGAAGGTGGGGTTACAAGTATGGCTGAATGACCTGCTTTGGTGAGTTTGTGAACCCTGCGGGTGTCATGCGATCATTTGAACACTACTCAAGAACTAGATGTTTCATAAATTTCAATTCGTTATGAGACTGCCTGATCTTCAAAGGATCATGTGGATGACCCTCATGATTATAAAAGGATTTATCTAGTGGGCGGTGGCCAGCTTCCCTTATTTTTTGGGGATCTTCCTTCCTCCCATCGTGCATGTATTTTTTATGTATAGAGAAGTGTTTATATAGGCGATGGGAATCCAAGTCTTCTGCCACTTTACATGGGATAAAATCTATGTGTAATGGTTAACACAGTGATGATCATATCGAAAAATCATTTCATTTGATCATGCGATGACTCTGTTTTTCTCCTATGGAATCGTGTGATCAGAAAAATAAGAACTAAATCAGATAGAAAATACTCAAAGGTAGAAGGTGTTTTCGGTCGCTGAAATTCTTACAAAAGATTTGGGAACTATCCCTGCTTCAGTCGCATGATCAAAGAATGACCATTTGATGGCCTCGACTCCCTTATATGATGCCAAGTGTTTCAAAAAAAATCCAATTTAAATCGATGAAAATACATCAAAGGCTCTAGGGGTTCACGTTCATAAAACTACTTTCGATGCCTCATCTGTCTTCAGTTCAGTCGCATGATTAAAGAATGATCATTTGATAGCCTTGATCCCTATTGGGAGATCTTATGGATGCCATTGTCATTTGCAGTTTAGACCTCATGGTGGCCTATGTTGGTTGTCTCAGTCTCGTGGCTATCAAGAAAGGGTTGGTGATGGCAGCGATGAAGAGCATGGAGTGATCATACAAATATTTTCAAGTCTCCATGTCGAACCATAAGCATTAGTGTAGGAGGATAAAGATGGAAGTTTTGAGGAGTGTGGGTTTGATTTGAGTTTGTGCATCATGGGAGAAAAACAGATGGTCAGGATTAACAGCAAGCATGATCGATAGAATAGATCGCTAGGAGGCATGATTGGATGGCTCAGATTCGATCTTGGTAAAAAAATCCCTCCCACATCGAAATTCCATGTCACCTCGCCTCTGGTATATAATCCATTCTGTGACTTCCACTTCTCGAACTAACAATGGGGTCAGAACCTATACCATCTGCATCACTTCCACTATGGCCTTCAGCCCACTAAGTCTATGGCTCAGACTATACGTGTGCACCTGTGGGCTTGAGAACCATGGGCACTATACATAGGATGGACTTCCTATTGTGGGAGCTATCCTCCTCCACTAGTCCACCAGTTAGCCAAGGACGACTCCCATTGGGTGTGGTTGACCTTTGGTCCCACATGGTCTTTGGTGGAATAGGACTAGATGGCTAGTGGATAGCCATTATTTTTTGGGTAAAGGTGGTAATAAAAACCCTTAACTGCTAATAATAAAATTCTTAGTGGAATATAAGATTCACAAAGTGATCTCCCCAAATACCAAGCTTTTATGTATTCCATTTCCACAATGGTCTTCAAATATTTGACGACAAAGTGCGAAATGATCAAATATTGGTGCCAATAGTCCTTCTAGATTTTTGATTTTTGATTCTGTTTCACCTTCTATTTCAATATTTTACATAACTTTCAAAATTAATTTTTACTTATTCTTTTTCATTTTTCTTATGGATTAGGGTTTATTATTTTGAATTTTGATTCTAGTACTCCTTTAATTTTTAGATTAAATCCCTTTTCTACATTTTTTTTGTTTTCAATTCAAATTCCTTTTCAAATTTTCATCATTTTTTATAAATTATGCATTTTTTCCTACTTATAATTATTCTTTTATATTCAAAATTATGATTTGTCTCAATTTTTTGTTTTATGTGATGTTTCAATATCTCTAATACATTTAGAAACCTATTAATTTTTTATATAATTTTTATTCTACATCATCTTATTCTCCACATCCTTCATCCATTTTCACTTTATATCACCATTTTCAGCTTCCACATTTTTTGTTCATCTCCACTTCATCTCTGGTTAGTGTATCGAATTTTTATTTAAGATATATAAGTTTTCACCTTCACATTTTAATCAAAATTATCTAGAGTTATTTTATTCTTCTATATCTACACCTTAATGTTCTTGTGGATTTAATTATTGTTTATTTTCTTGATTAATCTTTTCCAGATGTTTATTTTCCAACATAGACCTCTCATTCCACTTCCACTTATTCATTGAATATTTTCTTAATACTTATTCTATTTCTCCTACTCTAGATTTGATTATTATATTTTCATCTAGTTTAACTTTTTCTTCTACATATGTATATTCCTTTTTTAATTTTTTTCCCAAATATTAATTTTTTATAATACTTTTTACTAATAATGGTTATCAATTTCCATATCTATAGTATTTTATATGAAATCTATCTCTATGTCCATTCCTATTTTTAGACCTTCTATATTAAATTACATTTATTTTTTTCCTTTTATTTTTTCCTTCTATGTTTTCATTTTTTTGTACTTATACCTTGATATTTAAATGAACCCATCGAGAGTTGTGTGGTTTTCAGTGATTGTGGTTTTAAATCTATATCAATGTTACTTGAATTAATAAAATTATTTTATTTTAATAATTTAAATTATAAAGAGAAATTTATTTTGTAACAAAAATAAAAATATCATCTAAATGAGATGTCATATTTGACAATTATCAATGTAGTATTCTATAGAGAAATGTGTTTGTTATGGAATTATATTTTGAAATTTTTATTTTTGGAGACTTATGAGACCATTGCATAGGGATGTTGATCAAAGAGCATTATAACAAGAAAAGAATAATCATCTGATATATTCTTACTAAACCTATTAATTTTTATTTTTCTCATGAATTTTAATATTTGATTAGAGATCATTATATAATGCTAAATTATGTTTACAATAAAATTTTAATTTAATTCTTTTTTATTAAATTATATTTAATAAAGTTAAAGGAGGATTGATTATATAAGATTTACACTTCCCCTCACTACTATGATGATATGATTGATTCTTAGTTATGGTGATGACAATAGGACAGCCCCCACAATTATAGGAGAACATTTTCTATTCACATTCCAAAATGATATTTTTAGAAGCCCTATTTTGATGAATCGTAAAAGAATTATATTTTTTTAGGTTAAAACAAATTTTTATTTTATGCAAGCATTATAATAGATTAAAGGTCATTTGGTTATGGTTGAAGATGAATTCTCACTATACTTGGGTCCGAGTGATGGGGGAATCACAATTCCTATGATTATAGAGAGGGTTAGTGGGATTTCCTATCCTGATAGGACCCACATAGATGTATCCCCTTTCATTGATTTGTACTAGTTGGGGCACCTAGGGGAGTTATTGTAACTATCAGGTTAGAGTCATCATTGGGTGAGAGGTGAAATCTGTTGATACCCACTATGAAAATAAAAATTTAGTTCGACGGAATTATATCTTCTTCTAGGACAAATCTACTTTTCTAGAGTTAAGTTTGTTCTTGAGATTTATTTATAAGTATATTTCATAGGTTATATAATATATAGGTAATGTACATCTAGGACATGTCACTTCTTAGGTGAAGATTTAATTTCTTTTTCCAACAAGATGAAATATTATGTATGAATTTCCATTGTAGACGATAATTATAGAAGTTGGAAGATATTACACTAAATTTTTGTGGATGAAACACACAGTCAAATATTTTTTAATGTGATTCACATAAACTCTGATTTTTTGTAATAATACCAATGTTATTTTTTGACAAAATTATATATCTTCTAATTTACAAATTTCATAATTTTTATATTGAAGATAACATGTAAAAGGGGTTTAAAAACCAATAAAAAGGGCTCATATTGGTTTAAAAACACAAGACAATTATATTTGAGTCATTTTTTATTGGGATAAACTAACCACGTATCAATTTTACATTTGAGTTTATCAGTATGATCAAAAGATCCATTTGGCGTTCACATTCTTATTAAAAGGTGTAAAAACGAGTAAATGATTTTAGATTTACCTGAATATTTATTTCATTTATGAATATAATGAATTTTAATCTGATGTGTGGTTTGTCCATAAGGATCGAACATTTTTTATTATATTTATCTCTTTAAAAATACATGGATAAGGTAAATAATCAATAAAAAGACCCCTTCTTGTTGTTAAATCAAATGAAGAAATATAACATTTAATTTTTTTTATATAGTAAAAAGTTTCATGTAAAGTAGACATGTGGTTTTGTCAAAAAAGATCAAAATTGTGTTTTTATAAATTTAAAAGTCAAAAAGAATGAGTTGATGGATGAAAACTGAGAGAAAAACCCTTGTATTGTGGTTAAACCAAAGGAAAATGATAGTTTCATTTTTGAAATTTCTTAATAGTCCCCAAGTCAATATCATAGGTGTTTTCCCATTATGAAAAAAATAATTTTTAATTGATTTAAATACTAAAAAAATATGTGTCACAAGGTCAATACATAGAAAATGATCTCAAATTGTCATGAAATATTAGGACATCAATTTTTGATTAATTTTTAACATGTATGAATAGACAGTACATAATTATAACACTTAGTATGGTCTAAATGACTAATAATAAGATTTTATTAGACTTAAAAGTCTATAAAAACATGGTTCAAAGAGTCTATAACAAACCAAAGTTATCATATTGTGATCTCTCTTCATGTTAGATTAATGGTCCATGTATTCTTACATCTCTAAAATTATTTAATAGTCATTGCCCAATTATTTTAGGATAATATGATACTATTTTGTATGATTTAAACCTTTTTCATTTTCCACTATTTCTAAGTACTCATTTTGAATTCTACTTTTACTAATGTTACTTTTGATTATTCCTTATGATAATATACTCCTGTTTTTTACTAATGTTTTTACATTTTTCTTCAACTTTTATATTTTAATTTTCATCTACAGTGAATAAAATCAAATTTTAATTATTTTATTAATCTAGTTTCTTTTATCCAAATATATATTAGATTCAACTATTACTTCTGGCTTCATTCGAGCTTCAGATTCAACTACAACTCTTGGATTCGTACATTTTCTTATGTTGGATTTTAATTTTTTTTCTATTTCCATTTTATCTAATTTTATTTATGATTACTCTATTTTAATTTATTCCATTTATTTTATTTCAAATATTTCTTATCTTATTTATTTATCTAATTCAATTTATATAATTTTATTGCAAACCTATAGATTTTTTATTCCAATTTTACATTTTTTTGTTTATAACTTTTATTCTCCTGGATTAATTTTTCATTCATTTACTCTTTGGATTATAATTTTGATTTATCACTTCGTCTTTTGCTTCTTGATTTTGGCATTTGAATTCTAGACATTTATTTGAAATCTATTTTTGTTTTATTTTTTGTTCAATGTATTTTTTTTATTTTTTTATTTTATATTTGATTCATTTTTTGTTTCTTATTCTACATTTTCTACTTGTTATTTTTTTCTTTTACTTTCATGTCTTTTTTTTACATTACTATTACTTCTAATTCTTCTTCTATATTATTCCTTATCTCTTCTATATTAACTTCTTACTCTCTTTCATATTTTTACCACTTAGAATTTTCAACCTAATTTCTTCAGGTTTTAATTGTTATTTTCCTTCTATTTTCTTTTTTTATCATTAGTTTTTTATTTTTATGGTTATATCCAACTAATAAAATTGTTATTCTACTTATGATACACTATTTATCATATTTTTCCTACATTTCGATTTTGGATTATTTTTCTCCTTAAATTTTGGATTCTACTTAAAATTATATTTTAACAATTTAAGGAATGTTTTTAAGGAAATAAATCCAATAAAACTACTTTTTTATTATTATAACCACATTGAACATTAATTTGATGTAAAATAACTTCCTTCATGCTGCAATTTATCCAATCGATATATAATAAGTTCCTACATTTTAAAAATTAAGAAAAATCATTGCCTCATGATTTCATGATGATTTTAGGTTGGTTAATAGGTTTTTGACATATTGATGCTCGTTTTGTTTTACTTTAAAATAATGTAAATTCACTTTTTCTGATTTTGAGAAAGAACATCTATTGAACTAATATGAAATCTATTACTATTCATAAAAAATAATATAATTTCCATTTTACAAGGATTTTATAATAATAAATTATAATTATCCTATGATTTCATGAAAATATGAGGCCATTTGTTTATTTTTGAACCATAAACACACATTAATTGACATAAATCAACAACAAAAAACTTTTTACCATTTGGAGAGAACCACAACTTAGATTGACATATGATATATTCCTAAATTAAAAGAATCCAATGATGGTTTTTGTCTTATTATTTAATGATATTAAAAGTTTTTTTTTGAATGTATAGAATATTTATGATTATTTTGTACTATATTTTTTTATTATTCTAACCACACAGTATATTGAATAACATGTAGTATACTCACTCATGCCACAAACTAAATGGTGGTTTTTTCTGGGATTTAATGAAAATCCATCATCATTTTCTTGGTCAATTATCATTTGAAGCGTTTTTTTAATGACTTATATACCATAAAATATTTGATAATAATTTTCCTTATATTTGATGACAATCATTGGTCATTTAATAGGTTTTAACCATTTCTCCTTTATTTTTTTACTTTTAAATCAATACTTAATCACTTTTTATCATTCCATGAAAACCACATGTATGATTTATATGTCGTGTCTTCCAACATGACACTAATTAAAATAGGTCATTATCCTATGATTTCATGACAACCCAAGGTCATTTTATATGTTTTGACATATTGGAGTTTGTCTTTAAAGACTTTTAAATATAATAAAACTGGGTTTTGGGATATTCCAACCAAAAATCATTTTGGTTTGTTTTGCGGTCCATCCCTAAATGTAAAAAATTAATCATTGATCCTTGTGTTTTGGTTTCATAAAAATTCATAGTGGTTTGATTAGTTTTGACTATTTGATGAACATTTTTTACATAAATCAATAAAAAATAACTATTAGTCATTTCAAGAAAACTGAAAGTTTGATTGATGTGAAACCTATTCGTACACATCATAAAATAGATAAACATTGTTTTCCTAAGATTAAATTATAATAGGATCACATTTTCAAGGTTTTGACACTTTGATTCACATTTATAAGGACTTTGAAATCTAACATAACTATTTTTTGGTCATTTAGACTACACTGCATGCACCACACATTAGAATGAAATGAATCATATTAAAACAAGTAAAATATTAACTAATGACTCTTTTTCTTTTATTTTTCAATAATTCAGAGTAATTTCAAAGGTTTTTTCCTTTTGAAATACATTTTTTAACTTCTAAATCAATAAAAATGAACTTTTGGTCTTTTTGAGAAAATTTTATGTTGGACTGATGTGTGATCTAATTCTATATATTGAAAATTAAATGGAGGTCATTTTTATAAAATTTCATGATAATTCCAAGTTACTTTATTGGTTTTAATCCTTTGATGTGTGTTTTTTAAGACTGTTAAATCTAATAATAATACTCTTTTAGTTATTACAACCACATTGTAAGATGGATTTATGTTTGATCTATGTCATAAATTAATCAAATATTTCTTTGGATTCAAAGAAAATTTATGTTGGTTTTCTATGCTTTAATCAGTTGATGCATGTTTTTTAAGACTTTTAAATCTTATAAAACTCATTTTTGGTCATTCTAACCACACATCACATTGCATTGATGTTAGATTTATTCATACATGTTAAAATTTATTCACATATTGTTTTTCTATGATTTCATGAGAGTAAAAGTCTATTTTATTTTTTAACCCTTATCACATGTTTTTTACTTTGATATAAATAATTCTATTTTAGTAATTACTAGAAAACTTTGAGTAAAATTGACTTATAGTCTATTCTTAAGTTTCAAAAATTAAACCCTGATTCTAACTTATGTGAAATCAGTTTCTATATATATAAATAAAATATTACTCATTTGTCCTTTGATTTCATAATAATCTGAGGCTGTTGTTTAGGATTTAATCCTTTAACCTACATTATAATGATTGTTAAACCAAATAAAACAGATTTCATAGTCATTATGATCAAACCAAATTGAAGTAAGGCCTATTAAAACATGTCACATATACTTCTAAATCTAAATATTATAGTATTTGGAAGTAATTAAACCCAATTATTTCCAATGAAGAACACACTCACTAATTTTGTCTTGATTTTAACTCAACTATAGATTATTTTTGATAACCTCAGTGTCACTTTTTCAAATTTAAATGTGCATATTCTTCATTTATAACATTTTTTGTTTTTATATTGAAAACAATTAATTAAAAAGGGGGTCCAAACTATGTGGTTCAAAAACGAAAATGATAATAAATTAGCCTGAAGTCTTAGGAAACTGATATTCGAGAAATTTCATATCTGTATTTACCTACCAAAAATAAATCTAACTATAAAATTCCTTAGTGTGATCAAAATTGTCATTTAGAATTCACATAATTATTAAAGTGAAAAGATTCTGAAATGTTTTCAAATAGATTAAATGATTTCTGATTGCATCAAAAATATATTAGAATGATCCTAAAATTATTCATAATCTAAAGTAATCAAGAACACGCCAATATAATAGAAATATTTCTCGACCTAATCAATAGTATCATTTTACATTGATATTTTTATTAAAATTACATGTCACTAGTCAAGGGGTCATAAGCGCGTATTTGACTTCAAAATGACATAAAATACATAGAAAAATGATCTATGTTTCATTCTTATCCTTTAAAAATCATCCACACATGAATCATATGACCATATTTCTCATTATGATGGAAAGTATGATTTCATATGGGTAATGATTATTAATAACTTACAAATAACATGTGTGGTCATCAAAACTTAGCAAATGGGCTTATATTGGAATGAGATCACATCAGTTATAGTCTATGAAAACTAACCACACATCAATATGTCTACTAAATTTATCGGTATGATCGAATGTTTCATTTGACCATCACATTATTAATAAAGTGAAAATCCACTTAAAGGATTAAAAATAGAAAAATGAGTTTAGATTTTAATGATAATATAGTATAATGATTCTCAACGATTTAATATTTATAGTAATCAACTGTGAATCAATCTAATTCTTGGATTTATCATTATAATCCAATGTATATTTTCACTAGGATATTTTTATTAAAATGAAATATTACCCATTAATGGGTAAAAACCAAGAAGAGATCATTAGAGTGACATTGAAACATAGGATAATGATCCTCGATACATTTTATATCAGTATGAATTATCAAAAAATCAGCCTAATTATTCCATGATAATCCAATGTAATTGTATAGATTTTTAACTTTAATCACTTTTTTCTATTTCTAGGTATTCATTCTAACTTTTTTTAATTTTTTTACTTCAACCTACCCATTTTCCTAATATTCAATGATTTATGTAATATGATTATTATTTTGGATTCAACTTATATATATTCTACCAAATATACCATTAATTCTTCCCCAACATTGACATTAAATTCTTTTACCACTCCATTTTTTAGCTTCAACTTCTACTTCAGATTTAACTACCACTTCTAGCTTAATTTCTACTTCATATTCTACTACTAATTTTGGATTCATACATTCTTGTATTTGGGATTTTGGTTTTTGTTTTTTATTTTCATTAATATTTATTTTCCATTATTTATACTTTCATATCCGATTGATCATACGTTTTTTTCACTTATTTTGTTTCGACTATTTCTTAAATTAATTAGGGATCTATATAAATTTCTATATTCTGACTTCAATATTCTAAATTTTTAATTTTTAATTTACTTCTATTTATTTTTAATCTATTTATACATGTGTTCATATTTATAATTATATTTTTTTCTTTTAAATTTTATCTATCATATTATTTATGTTTATATTTCATATGAATTCTCCTCATATATTATGCCTCTTTACCTTTATTAAGATCTCATTTCAAAATTCACTTCTATTTAATTTATTTTCATCTAATGCCTCTAGAGTCTGCATTTGAATTTTTCTTTTTCATTTATTTTCTCTTATTCTTTTTTTTTTGAATTATTACTTATTTTACCTCCCGATTATGTATTTTTGATTATTTCCATTGATTTTACATCTGGTTTTTTATTTTTTCTTCAAAATATTTTTTATATTTTTTATTTGTTTTTATACTTGATTCTTTTTTTGTTTATCCATATAATTTTTCTTCTAGTTTTTTTCATCATCATTTGATTCATCTTGATATTTGGTTAACAATTACTTCTAATTTTTCTTATGTTGTCAATCTTATCTCTTCTAGATTAAATTATTACTCTAGTTATTCCTTTATCCTCTAGTATTCTTATACCAAATACCTTTAGCATTTCACTTTTTTGGTAAATATATTTTATTCCTTTTTAATAAGTCCTTTAATTTTATAATTATATAAAATAATTTTTTTATACTTATTATCTTCTTTTTTAGATTCTCTTTATAGCTTTTGGATTTAGGATACTCTTTCACCATTTATTTCTAATTATTTCAATAAATTTTTATTCTTTATCCTTTAACTTCTGAAAGATGTTTTTTTATTTCAAATTTTATTTATGTTCTACTTTTTCTTTTACATTGAATCCTTATTCTACTTATGTTTCTCTTATAAATGAAATTATTATTCAACATTTTATCATGTATTATGAATTATGAAATCATAAATCTAGGTTTTTCTATATTATTGTAACTTTTGATTTTTTTTACAAAAAATAGTTCTTTTCCCTTCCAATTATAGTATCTCTATAGCATTCTAGGTACCCCTTCTTGTTTATAGATTTTAAATTATAATTTACCTTAATATTTAACTATTTTTCTTAATTTCAGATTTGATCATCATTTTTAGATTTCACATTTAAGAATAATCTATTATTGGTGATTTGACTATATTTTTATGACATATATATTATGATTTTATCTTTTTCTTCAATTATTTCTAGTGTGATTGTTTTTTCTTCCAACTCTTCCTTTGAATATGCATGTGTTGTTCATTTTTTTATATGATTTTTTTTTCATGTTTTTAAAATGTTTCTATGTAAACATTAATTTACCATTACACTTCTCATTCTATCAAACATTTCATAATAATTTTTATCTTTCTCATACTCTTTATTTTTCAAATAAATTTGCATCTAGTTCATATTATACTTCTATATATGTATATGATTTACATTTTAGTTATATTCTCATTTCATATTTTTCTAATATATTTTTTTTGTTTTATTATACTTCCCTTTCCACTTTCACTTCTCATTTCAAACATAATATATCACTTCTTCTCTTACTACTAATATATCTTTAGAAACTATATTTTCACCAAGTTAATATTATTATTTTTCTTATGTATATTCTTTGTCAAATTTTATCTCAAATTCTTCTTTATTTCTTTTGATTTTTTTTCTTTATAAGCCTTATAATTTTCCTCGTCAACTACATTTTATACTAAGTCCATATCTATATTTATTTTAGATTTTTTCCCTTGGTTTTTGAATTCCTTATATTTTTTTAATTTTATTTTTTTCTCCATCATTGTATTATTACAATCCCTATATCTTTGATATGTAAATGATAACCATGATAAAAGAGTGGTTTTAAGAGATTGTTTTTTATTTATATCATGGTTATTTAAATTAATAAATTTATTTTATTATAATTATTAGCATTATAATAAATAATGTCTATTGAAAGAAAAATTAAAATATATTTCATATGAGGTATTATATTTTAAAATGGTATATGTAGTATTTCTTAGAATAATGTGTCTTTTATTCAATGAAATTTATAAAAAAAATGAACCCTTAGGTTAAACTTGAATGGGTAGGTGGTTCCTAATGCACAGTAGTGAGTAAAGAAGAATCATTTGAGATGTGCTTACTAAACCCTTAATTTTTATTTTACATATTCATTTTATTATTATATTTTAGATCATTATATATGGTTTATTTATGTATTTAATTTAATTTAAACTAAATAAAATTAAAATTATTAAAATTAAAGGAGGTTTTATTGAAGAAGTGTTAAACTACCGCCTCTCTTCTATGATGAAATGATTGATTCTTATTACATTGATGATTTTGGGATAACCACCATCACAATTGGAGGATGATTTATATTCATATTAAAAAATAATATCTTTTGGATCCCTATTTTTATGATTCATAATACACATTAAATTTTAGTTTGGTTGAATTAAATTAGGTTTGTAATTAAAATTTATAATATCTAAGAGGTCATTTTCTGTGGTTAGATATGAGTTCCTAGTGAAATTGACTTCAAATAATGGGGGAAACACAATTCAACCTATTATAAGGATGGATGGTGGTCTTGATGATCTAGATATGTCCCACATAGATGAATCCATTTTTGGTTATTTGTACTAGTTAGGCCACCTAGAGGCATTATGGTAATGGCTAAGTTGGAGTCATATTGGGGGGAGGGGTGAAATCCATTGATCCTCACTTTGAAATATAAAATTATGTATATAAAAAATAATATCTTCTAAAATACACTTATTTATTCTTCTAGATTCTAGTTTAATATTAATATTTATTTAAATGTGTATTTAATATGTTGTAAAATATATAGGAAAATTACCACAAAAATTTGTCACTTCCTAGGAGAATACTTAATTTCTTGTTATATAAATTTGAATCATTCTATAAAAAATCCACTACTTAATCCTATTAAAGTAGTTTGAAGTTATTACTCCCAATTTTTTGTGGCATCATAAAATCCATTATTTTTAATGAGTTTCACTCAAACTTTCAATATTTATGATAACATCACCACCATTTCGTCAAAATTAAATGTGCATATACCACTTTTCTAAAAAAATTATTTATATATAGAAAAAATCTTTGAACAATGGGGTCGTAAAATGGTGAAATGATCTTTAACTGGTGAAATAACTTGTGAAAATGATATTCTAGTCCTTTTTGATCTATACAAACCAACTACACATCAATACGACACATTTATTTCCTTTTATAATCGAATTTTCCATTTGAATATAAAATTATTATTAAAGTGGGATAAAATTTAGCAAATAAGTTCAAAATCATAGGAAAATTTATGATATTTATGAATAGAACACATGTAAATATGATATATGGTGTGGTTATAATGATCGAATAGACAGTTTTATTATAATTAAAATTATTTAAAAATACACTTCTGAGTGTCATAACTGAGAAAAAGACATAAAATTACCATTTTGTCAATGAAAATCATCTATTGATTTTTTTTTGACATGTACTAATAGACAGTACATTAATTTTACCCATGGTTTGTTTTCAATGAATAAAAGTGTTCATTTATTTATTTAAAAGTTATAAAACATTAATTAATGTTTTAAAACCTAGAAAATGACTAATATTGTACTTAAATAAATGATATTCATTTAAATTTTAACATTTTCCAACATACCCCACATCAATCAGATAAAAAAATTTCTCCAAATGAATGAAACCATGTATTTATTGACTTAGAAGTCAAAAAAACATGTGTTAAAAGGATAATATAAAGAAAATGACATGAGATTATCATGAAAGAACATGACATAAAATGTTGATATATTTTTTACATATATAAATAGATAACCATTCAATCCAACATGAAGTGTGATTTAAACTACCAAAAAAACTAATTTATTTTATAGTATTTTTTAAAAAATGCATATCATTGTGAAGACCTAACAAATGAACTCAAATTATGAGGTCACGTCACATCAAAATGATGGACCATATTTTCCTAAATGTTAATGTTTTTCAATAATTGATTTCAAATTATTTCAAAATAATTATTTATCATTTCCTAGGATTTTACACTTTTAATTTTATTATATTTCTAGGAACTACTTATAAATCCTATTTTTACTTTGTTTTCTTTATCTTTTTTCCTTATGATAATATTATCATGTTTATTGTTTATGATTATTTGGATTAATTAAACTTCTATTCTTGGTTTTGTATATAAAATTACTTCTTCCATGGCATCAACTTTCACTTCATTTTTTACTATATTTTCAACCTTACACTTATAACTCGTATTAAACTAGTACTTATTTCTTATTTCCTTCTTCAAATTAAACTACTAGATTTAGCTTCTTTTCATTTAATCTTTAGAATTTTGGGTTTTTTAGTTTCCATATTTTTTTCTTCTTCCTTTGTTGATTATTTTATTTTCATTCATTCTAAAGTTTTTTATTATTCTTATTTGTTTCAACAATTTATTCTCTTATAAATCAACATCCATTTCATGAATCTGAATTTAAACCTATGTTTTATTTTTACTTATTTCAATCTTTATTATTTTTTTACTAATTTTTATTTTATTATTTATTTTTTTTCCAAAATTTAATTCCCCAATTAATTATATTTATATTTATTATGAATTATCCTCCTGAACTTCACTTTTTCTTATTGGTTCAACTTTAACTTCATGTTATACATCCATTTAAGGTTTTTTCATCTGTTTCTTCCAACATCTACATTTAAATTTTTCATTTCTCACTCAATTCGACTTATAATTTTCCTCATGATTTCTTACTTCTTCTTTTTCTTCTCTATAATTTATTTTGGATTATAGACTTCTCCTTTATTTATAGTCTTGATTTATTTTTTCCTCAAATTGTTTTTCTTCTTTTAGTTTTATTTTCATATTGTATTCTTGATTTGTTTATTCTTCTAAATTTTTATATTTTTTACATTAAACGTTTCTAGTTTTCTATTTCACCACACTCTTGATTTGTCCTTTGTCATCTATATTATAGGTTAACTATTATGTCTAGTTCATCATTATTATTATAGAAATATTCAGCCAAATCTATTAAAATGTTTCTTATTCTGGTAATTTAATTTTTTTTAATTTTCATAAGTCCTTTATTTTTATTTTTACTCCCAACTAATATAACTTTTTATACTTATAATTTTTTTTTAAATTCACTTTGTGGATTTTTGATTTTTCATTCTGCTACACCTTTTATTTTCACTTGTTGTGTTACATCAAAGAATGGTTTTGCCTTATTATTTCTCCTTCTACATCTGGATTATATTTTTCTAATTTGAACATTGATTTTATTTCTCATGTTACTTTTAAATAAAATCTTCAAAAAAAATTGTTTCTACTTAAAATTATTCTTCTACATTTTATCATGTGTTACGAATTGTGAAAGTTCTTCTTCTTTTGATATTTCATTTATATACTTCCATTTTTATATATGTTTTTTCCCTATGTTTTCAATCTCTATAATATATTCTAGATCATTATAATTTATATATTTTTTATTTTTCTCCGTCCTGCCATACTAATTTTTCACCACTTTCACTTTTGTTCATCATTTAATGATTTAACATTTTCTCTTCATCTATTATTGGTGTTGTTACACCCCAACAATTTACAAATATATTTAACATAGAATGCATGAAACACTAAGTCTCTACAAAAAAAACTTTATATTAACCTAACTAATAAACATAATTTTTCCACTTCTGTAATTTGAATTTCGAAAAACTAATATACATGGTTGCATTCAGTAAGATATTTAGAGTCTGATAAGACAATTTTAATTTTTTATGAATAGTAACATACCCTTATGAATAGTAACATACCCTTATGAATAGTAATGAATATTAATTTGTCCAAAAAAATAGAAACTTCCTCTATGAATGTATAAATACAATTTAGACATCTTGTAAGTGAAAAAACGATCATAGTATAAGTATTGTTATTTTTGTATGTCATAAATATTTTAATTAAAATTTTATGATTAATTTAATAATTTAAAATTGAAATGTATTTTCATAAATTGTTACTTTATTGTCTTATGATTATAAGATAATTTTATGGTACCTTGATTAATTTATCAAGGTGTTATAAAATGGGTTATAATTTTAAAGTTTTTTTTTGGAATAAATTGTAATTTTATTTAAAAAATAGATTAAAAATATTTAGAAAATTATTTTCAAAAAAATGATTTCATTTTTGAATTCTACACATCGAAAAATGGTTGGGGTGAATTTTTGGTATTTTTTTAAAATACTTGAAATTTTCGTGAATAGTAAAAATACAGTTTTGAGTTTTTAGTATGTTTAATGACATCATAATGATGTAATAATTCATATAAAATGATGGTAGAATTTTTTACAATAAAATATGAAATTAGGTTTCCCAATTGGTTAATACCATGGGTAAATACCATGGTCAAGCCCATGGTTTTGTAAAAACCACTAATAAGGGGCCCCTTGAAATTAATAAAAAAACTCTCTCATTTACTATAAATACCCACTAATTCCTTTGTTTTATTTCATTAAAAACTCATCATAATAGAATATATGATATTTTTACCTCCTTAGGAGTCCTCTCAAGGTGTCCTTAAGCCCCCAAGGTCCCAACCTTCGAGTTTTAGGAGTTACTCTACAAGGTAAGGGAATCTACCACCCTTCTCTTTCTCAAGCTTTCATTTTATGTCCATCCATCCAATGGCCCGAAGGCCTTCATTTCTTATTGATTTTTGATAATAAACCTTTAACGGGGTGAGTTGGAACCCTTACAAGGATCGTAGGAGTAATTATTACATGTCCAATAGGCCTTAGAGGAAATCATTGCCCGTAGGCTTCAAACATTACATACAACCCAGACTAACTACTTGGAACTGCTCCTCCCCATCATCTTCATCATGATATTAGGTATCCACCTTTTCATGGATGTTTGGATAGTCTTTCCCATGCATTCACAGGCTGGTACCAATGGTAGGTTTCATACCCTCTCATTCTTGCAATCCATTTAGCTTCTACTATGGTGAAATCTCCTTGCTCATCCTCCTTCTAGAGCTTTTTTCTTATAGGTTGTCTGGTTTTCATCTGCACATAAGTTGTCCTAAAGGAATTGAGGTGGAATGGAGGCCTTTAGGTGGCTCTAATTCCATAATTACCTGAAGGCCTTGGTGGCTCGAAGGCCTTAAAGGACTCGGGGACCAAATTGGTGGCACGAAGGCCCAAATGGGGGAATAGTCTCAGCTGCTACAGTGCCAAACAGTACCTGTTGCAGTTCCCGCTAAAGTACCTGTCCATATTATGTAATAATGATGTGATAAACCTTTTTCTCTCATCAACATATTTTATGAATTTTTAAGCGACGTTGGTAGGATACCGAATTTTTTGTGTAAGGGATTTTTCAACTTTTCTTTTATTTTGAGTTCCTTTCTTTTCCTTTCCTCACCTACTTTCATCCAAATGTTGTGATGACTCCATTTTCTTACATATACTGGAATTTCTTCATGATAATTTAATAATTATTCATCATCTCTCCTTACCCATTATTTTAAACTAAAAGTGAAAATACCATCCGAGATGTGCTAATTTATCACATTCAAGGAAGATAGGTTTTCAATTTCTATTATCGTCTTCAATTCTAGTAATGAAACCATTATTATGATTGAACTAGAATATAATATATTTATTTTATCTCATATGTGGTTCTAGAATCTTTTTTTACACATGGTTTTTATTTATAAAGTAAAATGAGTTCGTGGTGTTCAAAAACCGCCAATTAACCAAAACGGTTATCATTAAATAATTTATATAATTATTCATCTTCACTAAAAGTAACCAAATGAAATTTAAAACCATATAACCTTATGTATGTTCACTAATAACATATAACTTCAATTCTGGACAACCATATCCATTATACATTATTCTCCTTTCATGTATATAAGTATACCGATTGCGAAACAAACGGACCCAAACAATGAAATTGAACCTCTTGTCCCATCAAAAAGGCCAGGAATAAACTTAATAAGGTTATAATAAATCAATTAAAAGTATAAAAGGTTCTTTAAATATTAATTAATTAATTAATTTTTTTATCCAGGACACTAAGACCAAGTGAAGAACACCCTCGGACTTAAGGTAAGGGTTTCTTCATCTCACATCCATTTTCGTGAGATATTCTGTATTCACTACTATTACTTCCGTATGGTGTATGTATACTTCCCATTAATGTTTCATATAATTAATATATTTATTTTAATTATATTAAATTAATCATTTAATGATTATTAATTTACTTTCATAAGATTCCATTGATTACAAATTTGTAAGTACTTTCAACTCGAACCTCCATTTTCATTCGGGTTGCTCTTATTCTCAACTCACCTCAATAATATTATTATTTATTCTTATTTACTCATCATAAATTCTTTGTGAATTTCCTATATATGTGTAATAACAATAATAATACTTTCATTTATGGGGAGTTATATGTTTTAAAATGATCTTTCAAAATTTCTTCCCGAAATACAAGCTCAACTCAAGGAACTTCTCAGATTATTACCTATTTTGAAGCTCACTCTATAATCTATTTTAAGACATATTTATGTTTCTAAAATCACACATTTTAAATTTAAAAATATATTTTGGTTAATTTCTTTTTTTATGAAAGAAAACATGTCTTCTCTCATTAAAATATCTTTAAAGAATTCCTTAAACCGCACTAAAATGTTTTATTTCGAATGCTTATTTAAAAACACTTTTTAAATGATTTCACCTCAATAAGACTTTATTTAAGCCTCAAATATAATTTCAATGAACTTACCTTTTATTTTCTGGGATATACATCTTTACAATCTGATTTCAGTACAAATACAAATTATTTTCCAAAAGAAATCTTATTTCCAAAGTAAAAAAGATTTTTCTCATCTCACTTTAACTTTTATGAGATATATTCCTTGTTCACCACATAATTCTTACTTGTGGTGCATGTACTTACGTTTGGTATATCATATCAAGAGTCTCCTTATTCTCATGATATTATAATGGATTGTGATTTGAATTTTTCATGGTGGTATGGGACACTTTGTAATGTTTAAGATTACTTCCTCAATAATTTTTCAATGGTCTCATTTAAAAGTATCTTTATTTATGTAAACATCCTTTGATGAATCTCTTATTTCATAGAGATTTATATCCTATGATATCATATAAAAAATATTTTTTTTAAGGGTTTATAATTAGTTTGAATGTTGATGTTATATCTTGATAGCATTCACCATATTACTCTGAATGGTTAGTGTTTACGTTTAATGACTTTGGAAAGTTATTTATATTAAATATATTAGTTTCAATATGAATATATATATTGTTTATGTTTATCCCCATTCATAAGAGGAATGAATTTGAATTATCATGTGATGGGTGGGGCCCGCAATAGCCCCTCGATGCATCAGTATGTCTCATGAGACAAACTAGGTCATGGCACGAGGCCTTGAAAAATGGTTATTTATGGTCTTGGCATGAGGCCTTGAAGGTATTGTTATGATGTCTTACATATGAATTTCCATATTTATGAAAACATTATTGATAGTTCATGTGGTTATTCTACTAGTAGAATACCCATGATTATGCTTTATTATGGCATTGTTTATTCAACTCTTATTCTTGCCATAATGTGTTCAAGTTTTCTTTTTAAAGGCATGTGTTTTTAGCTATTCATTGTGCCTAATTTTTATGTTTATGATATATTCCCCTGTATTACTTACCCTTAATGAGAATTTGAGCTCACTCATTTCTTATATTTCATTTTCTCAGGACATGAAGAAGTTTTTTATAAATGACGTGTAGGGATAATCTTAGAGTTGTGGATGTTCCAAATAAAACTTTTATGTTGTATTTCCTTTCAAGTTGTATTGTTGAATCTATATATGTATCTAGTTTTTCAAAAATACTAAACTACTTGGTCCTTTAGGATTTTATTCCTCATAATCATGTCAATGTATTAAAATAATGCATTAGCTCTAGGCTTTTGGGGTTGGGTCATTACCATTGGTATCAAAGTAAGTTTAGTAGAAAACTTAGAAACTAGATTTAGAAAATGTAGCTTAGGGAAAAAACACTAAGATAGACTTTGAGGATAAAGGTACAAGAATTTCCATGAATTTTATTAAGGAATATATTATGTAGATATTTCTAGAAAATACATCCATGTCTTGATACAACAAGTGGACGTGGTTCTGGCATAGATGTACCTAGGAGTAATAACTCCAACAAGGAGTTTTGGGCTTGACTCGGGGTATCCGAATACATGACAACGGGCCTTACTGTGAACCTAGTTTGATAATCCCAGAGGATATGTTTAGGATAATTTATATTTTCTTTAAAAAACATGATGAATGAATTAAATGTAATGTTTTCCTCAAAGAAATAATGTTTATGATTATGAGATTAGTTATGGATAGGATTTAAATTTATGCTAAGTATTTTTATAAGTTGAGATTATACATCATGATTCATAATCTAATCTAGTATATTCCATTTTTTAGAAATGGTACCTTGCAGAAGGAATGAGATCATCACCAATGTATGTGATAAAAATAGTAAGAAGGATCATATCTATCATGGTCATAAACCAATATTTCAAAGGAAGATGGTCTCTCATCTATCCTCATTATATGAGGAAATAGTATCATGTTTTAACTAGTTGTGTAGAGAATTCTATGAGTCCTATGTCTTTTCAGGGAAACAAAAGAATAAGAGGACGGTAGAGAAAAATATGGATAAAGGGAAGAAAGGAAATAAGGGTTTTCCCACATGTGATAACTATGGAAAGAATCACCCTAGTAAATGCTTGAAGGGAATGGGTGTTTATTATAATTATGGAGAAAAAGGAAACCAAGTTCATGGTTGAAGGGTAAGAAAATGTTTCTAATGTAAAATGATTCAACTGGAAGGAGATGGGACACTATACGAATCAATGTCCCAAGCATCAAAGGAATATACCCCAAATGATGATTTTGGATAATGATCAAGTTATGATACTTCCATAGATGAAGTAGAATGATTAATATTTATTGTCAAGAATCATATCATTTGAATATTTTTTTAGTAATATACTGGTTATAATAATTATGGAATGTATGAGGATTATACTGCAATACTTTTTTATTAAGAATTTGAAACCATAAGTTGAATGGTACCAAGAAAAGATATTCAGTGGAAGTTAAAGTTTTTGTAAAACGCATGATTAATGGAAATACAACCCTTAATATATATCTTATGTTGATATAATGATGAATAAATGATTATTTCATATAAGTACTAACTACCTTGTAATATATTATTGACTTGTCAAAAATTGGTCTATGTTATCATCAATGGAGTTTACAAAACTTTTGGATTTAAGGAATATATTCAATAACATCTATCTTACTTAAGGAATGTGGAAGAATGCCTATTTCCAATATGGTTTTTATGGTAATTAAAGTTATTACCACATTTCAAAAGGATACATGATGAAGTTATTCACATGTTAGGAATGTGAAAATTTAGAGCTGCTTCATGTTGATTAAGGGTTAATGATAATTTCATCTTATAAATTCTGATACCTTCATTATAAAGTGTTGAATCATTATATTTTGTAATGCTTAACCATTTAGGAAATGATTTAATTTGATCATTGTATGAGATTTTATTGTTTAATGTATAGCTTCACCATATAGAATAACCTATGCTAAGTGATGAAGTATAGATAGTTCAAGGTGCATTAAAAGGATGAGTTTCTAAATAGAAATGTATATTTATACTCTTATGGAGTGGAATAATTCCTCAACTCAAGGAAAATAGTCTTAAATAAAATGTTTTACTATTATCATAATCTTTTATAATATCGATGAATTTTTTTATAGTAGTTTATAGTTTTTTAGTAATTAAACTTTCATTTTAACATGTTTTTTATCACATTACATCAGAACTTCATAGTTATATTTTTCTTCCATATCCAGGTTTTTACTTCCAACTAATGTCACCACATTCAAAAGCATAATTTTTGCAGTGACCAACTCATTTCCCTTAACCCTTTTTAGGAGGATATTTTATTAACCTGATTTCCAATGTGGGTTTCCCTCAAGGGAATTTTCAAGCATCAACCTTTAACTTCTGAATTAAAATTATGTATTCCGAGGATGTAATTCTGTTGAGGGGGGAATAATGTAACACCCCAAGGATTTAAAAATATATTTTATATAGAATGCATGAAACACTGAGTCTCGAAAAAACAACAATTTATTATAACCTAACCAATAAACATAATTTTTCCACTTCTATAATTTGAGTTTCAGAAAATAGACATACACGGTTGCGTTCAATAAGATATTTAGAGTTTTATAAGACAAAGTTAATTTTTTAGGAATAGTAACATACCCTTATGAATAGTAATGTACCCTTATGAATATTAATGAATAATTAATCATCCAAAAAAATATAAACTTTACCCATTAATGAATAAATACAATTTAGACATCTTATAAGTGAAAAAAACAATCATAGTATAATTATTGGTATTTTTGTATGTCATGAGTATTTTAATTAAAATTTTATGATTAATTTAATAGTTTAAGATGAAAATGTATTTTCATAAAATTTAATCATAAATTGTAACTTTATTTTCTTATGGTTATAAGATAATTTTATGGGACCTTGATTAATTTCTCAAGGTGTTATAAAATGTGTTATAGTTTTAAAGTTGTTTTTTTTGGAATAAAGTATGATTTTATTTAAAAAATAAATTAAAAAAATTTATAAATTTATTTCCAAAAAATGGATTTTATGTTTTAATTCTAAATGTTGAAAAATTGTTGGGGTGATTTTTTGGTATTTTTCTAAAATACTTGAATTTTTTGTGAATAGTAAAAATACAATTTTGAGTTTTTGGTATGTTCAATGAAATCATAATGATGTAATAATTAATATAAAATTCTGGTAGAATTTTGTACAGTAAAATATGAAATGAGGTGTCTGAAGTGGATAATACCATGGGAAAATACCATGTTCAAGCCCGTGGTTTTGTAAAAAACATTAATGAGGTGTCCCTTGAAATTAATAAAAAACTCCCTCTAATTTACTATAAATACCCACTCAATCATTCATTTTATTTCATTCCAAACTCATAATACTAGAATATTTGGTATTTTTACCTTTCTATGAGTCATCCCAAGGTTTACTCAAGCCCTCAGGGTCCCAACCTTCAAGTTTTAGGAGTTACTCTACAAGGTAAGGGAATCTACCACCCTTCTATTTTCAAGATTTCATTGTATGTTATTCTTTTTAATTTATTTTGGATTATAATGGGATATGAAATTACATATCCCCCATTACTATTAATATTATGTAAGAATTTTTAAATACCCCTTTTTCTCTCATCAACATGTTTTATGAATTTTTAAGCGATGTCGTTAGGCTGTCGAATTTTTCGTAAGGGATTTCTCAACTTTTAATTTATTTTGAGTTCCTTTACTTTTATTCCATCACCTACCTTAAAACAAATTTTTTGATGAATTCATTATATTACATGTACAATAATTTTTTCATGATAAAGGAATAATTATTCATCATCTTTCCTTTCTCGTTCTTTTATACTAAAAATGAAAACACCATCCGAGATGTGCTAATTTACCACATTCAAGGACGATGGGTTTTCAATTTCTATTTTTGTATTAAATTATGGTCATCAAACCATTATTATGGTTGAACCAGACTATAATATATGTATTATTTCTCATATATGGTTCTAGAATCTTTTTGTACACATGTTTTTTACTTATAAAGAAAAATGAGTTTGTGGTGCTCAAAAACCTCCAATTAACCAAAACGGTTATCATTAAATAATTTATATAATGATTCATCTTCACTCCAAGTAACCAAATGAAATTTACAACCATGTAACCTTTTTTATGTTAACTAACAACATATAACTACAATTCTATAAAACCATACTCATTTTACATGATTCTCCATTCATATATATAAGTATACCGATCAAGAAATAAACGGACCCGAACAATGAAATTGAACATCTTAACCCATCAAAAAGGCCAAGAATGAACTTAATAAGGTTATAATAAATAAATTAAATGTATAATAGGTTTTATAAATATTAATTAATTAATTTAAATTTTTTATCCAGGACACTAAGACAAAGTGAAGAGCACCCTTAGACTTAAGGAAAGGGTTTCTTCATCTCACTTCCATTTTCATTAGATATTCTGTATTCACTACTATTACTTGTGTATGGTGTATGTATACTTATAATTGATGTTTAATATCATTAATCTATTTATTTTTATGATATTAAATTTATGATTTAATTTTTATTAATTTTGGGTCATACGATTCCATTGATTACAAATTTGTAAGTACTTTCTACCTGAACCTCCATTTTCATTTAGGTTTCTCTTTTTATCTACTCACCTCAATGATATTATTATTTATTCTTATGTAATCATTATAAATTATGTGTGAATGTTCTATATATGTTTACCAACCATAATTATACTTTCATCTATGGGGATTTATATGTTTTAAAAGGATCTTTCAAAAATTCTTCCCAAAATACAAGCTCGATTCAAGGAACTTCTCAGATTCTTACCTATTTTGAAGCTCACTCTATAATCTGTTTTAAGTCATATTTATCTTTAAAAAATCACAAATTTTAAAGTGAAAAAGATATTTTGGTTAATTTTATGTTTTATTAAATCAAACATGCATTTTCTCTTTAAAATCTCGTTAAAGAATTCCTTAAACCATACTAAAATTTTTTATTTCTAAAGCTTCTTTAAAAAAACTTTTTAAATGATTTCACATCAATAAGATTTTATTTAAGGCTCAAATATAATTTCAATTACCTTGACTTTTATTTTCTATTATATACATGTTTACAATCTTATTTCATGACAAATATAAATGATTTTCCAAAATAACTCTTCTTTCCAAAGTAAAAATGATTTTTCTCATCTCGCTTTAACTTTTTTGAGATATATTCCTTGTTCACCACTTACTTATTACTTGTGGTGTATGTAATGACCTTTGGTATATAATATCAAGAGTCTCCTTATTATCATGATATTCTAATGGATTATGATTTTAATTTTTCATGGTGGTATGGGACACTTTGGAATGTTTAAGGACTATTTCATCAAGAATTGTTCAATGGTCTCAATTAAGAGTATCTTTATTTATGTCAACATCATTTGATTAATATTTTATTTCCTAGAGATTTATATCCTCTGATATAATCTAAAAAATATTTTTTTGAATGGTTTCTGATTATAATTTTTGGTTTTTAGTTTTCATATTTGTTTCTTCTTCCTTTATTTATTATTTTATTTTAATTTATTCTTATTTTTTCAACAATTTATTCTCCTATGAATCTACATCCATTTCATTAATCTGAATTCAAACCTATATTTGTTTAATTTTATTTTACTTATTTTAATTTTTATTATGTTTTTACTAATTTTTATGTTATTATTTTTGTTTTTTTTCAAAACTTTCATTCCCCTATTAATTATATTTATATTTATTATGAATTATTCTCCTAAATTGCTCCTTTTCTTATTGTTTAAACTTTAACTTCATGTTATGAATCCATTTAAGGTTTTTTAATATGTTTCTCCCAGCATCTACCCTCCACTTTTTCATTTCTCACTCATTTCATGTTTTAATTTTCCTTTTGATTTATTACTTCTACTTATACTTCTCTATAACTTATTTTAGCTTATAGACTTCTCCTTTATTTATAGTCTTGGTTTATTTTTTCCACAAATTATTTTTATTCTTTTAGTTTTATTTTTATATTGGATTATTGATTTGTTTATTCTTCGAAATTTTATATATTTTATATATTAAATTCTTCTAGTTTTTTATTTCCCCACACTCCTGAATTTTCCTCTATTATATATCTTATAGATTAACTATTATGTCTAGTTCATCATTATTATCGTAGAAATATTCAACCAAATGTCTTCAAATTTTCATTATTCTGTTAATTTAATGTTCTTCCATTTTCAAAATTCCTTTATTTTTAGTTTTATTCCCAACTAATACAAATTTTTATACTTATAATATATGTTTTTAGATTCTCTTTGTGAATTATAGATTTTTCATTCTGCTACACCTTTTATTTACACTTGTTGTGTTACATTCAAAAATGGTTTTGAATTATTCCTTCTCTTTCTACTTATGGATTATATTTTTATGATTTGAACATTGATTTTATTTCTCCTTTTACTTTTAAATCAAAATCTTCTAGAAAATTTTTTTTCTACATAAAATTATTCTTCTACATTTGGTTATACATTACGACTTGTCAAATTTTTCCTTCTTTTGATGTTTCATTTATATACTTCCATTTTTATATATGTTTTTTTCTTATGTTTTCAATATCTATACTATATTCTAGATCCTTATAATTTTTATATTTTTTATTTTTCTTCATCCTACCATACTAATTTTCTACCACTTTCACTAATGTTCATCATTTAAAGATTTAACATTTTCTGTTCATCTATTATTGGTGTTGTAACACCCCAAGAATTTACAAATATATTTAGTATAGAATGCATGAAACACTAAGTCTCTACAAAACACCACTTTATTATAATCTAACCAATAAACATGATTTTTCCAATTCTGTAATTTCAATTTCAAAAAAATAACATACAGGGTTGCGTTTAGTAAGATATTTAGAGTCTAATAAGACAAATTTAACTTTTTATGAATAGTAACATACCCTTTTGAATATTAATGAATATTAAATCGGCCAAAAAAAATAGAAACGTCACCCATGAATGTATAAATACAATTTAGACATCTTATAAGTGAAAAAGTGATCATAGTATAAGTATTGCTATTTTTGTATGTCATTAATATTTTAATTAAAATTTTATGATGAATTTAATAATTTAAAATGGAAATGTTTTTTAATAAAATTTAATCATAAATTATTACTTTATTTTCTTATGGTTATAAGATAATTTTATAGGACCTTGATTAATTTCTCAAGGTGTTATAAAAAGAGTTATAGTTTAAAAGTTGTTTTTTTGGAATAAATTGTGAAATTATTTAAAAATTAGAATAAAAATATTTAGAAATTTATTTTCAAAAAATAGATTTCATTTTTTAATTCTACACATTGAAAAATGGTTGGGATGAATTTTTGGGATTCTTCTCAAATACTTGAATTTTTGTGAATAGTAAAAATACAGTTTTGGGTTTTTTGTATGTTTAATGACATCATAATGATGTAATAGTTAATATAAAATGCTGGTAAACATGTGTACAGTAAAATATTACATGATTTGTTCCAAGTTTCTAATACCATGGGTGAATACCATGGGCAAATCCATGGTTTTGTAAAAACCACTAATGAGGTGTCCCTTGAAATTAATAAAAAACTCTCTCTCATTTACTATAATTACCCACTCATTACTTATTTTTATTTCATTAAAAACTCATAATCCTCAAATATATGGTATTTTGACCTCTCTATTAGTTCTCCCAAGGTTTCACCAATCCCCCAAGGTTTCAACCTTCAAGTTTTAGGAGTTACTCTACAAGGTAATGGAATCAACCACCCTTCTCTTTTTCAAGATTTCATTTTATGTTATTCTTTTTAATTTATTTTAGATTATGATGGGATATTTCATTTCATATCCCCTTTACTATAAATATTATTTAATAATGGTAAGAGACCCAGTTTTCTCTCATCAACATATTTTATGAATTTTTAAGTGACGCCGTTAGGCTGCAGAATTTTTTGTAAGGGATTTCTGAACTTTTCTTTTATTTTGAGTTCCTTATTTTTTTATTTCCTCACCTCCATTAATACATATGTTGTGATGAATCAATTATATTACATGTACTGGAATTTTTTCATGGTAAATGAATAATTATTCATCATCTCTCCTTTCCCATTATTTTATACTAAAAATGAAAACACCATCCGAGATGTGCTAATTTACCACATTCAACGATGATGGGTTTTCAATTTATATTATCGTCTTCAATATTGTTCATGAAACCATTATTATGGTCCAACCAGACTATAATATATTTATTTTTTCTCATTTATTGTTCTATAATCTTTTTTTACACATGTTTTTTATTTATAAATCAAAATGAGTTCATGGTGTTCAAAACCCACCAATTAACCCAAACGGTTATCAATAAATAATTTATATAATCATTCATCTTCACTCCAAGTAACCGAATGAAATTTACAACCATGTAACCTTATAGTTGTTCAATAATGACATATAACTTTAATTCTAGAAATCCATCCTCATTTTACATGATTCTCCATTCATGTATATAAGTATACCGATCACGAAACAAATGGACCAGAACAATGAAATTGAACTGGTTAACCCATCAAAAAGGCCATGAATGAACTTAATGAGGTTATAATAAATCAATTAAAAGTATAATAGGTTCTTTAAATATTAATTAATTAATTTAATTTGGTTATCCAGGACACTAAGACCAGGTGAATAACACCCTCGGACTTAAGGTAAGGGTTTCTTCATCTCACTTCCATTTTCGTGAGATATTCCGTATTCACTACTATTACTTGTGTATGGTGTATGTATACTGACCATTGATGTTTCATATCATGAATCTCTTTATTTTATTTATATTCAATTTATCATTTAATTATTATTAATTTTTTGTCATGCGATTTCATTGATTACAAATTTGTAAGTACTTTCTACTCGAACCTCGATTTTCATTTGGGTTGCTATTATTCTCTACTCACCTCAATGATATTGTTATTTATTATTATGTACTCCTCATAAATTATATGTGAATGTTATATATATTTTTAAAAACAATAATCCTACTTTCATTTATGCGGATTTATATGTTTTTAAAGGATCTTTCAAAGATTCATCCCGAAATACAAGCTCGATTCAAGGAACTTCTCAGATTCTTACCAATTTTGAAGCTCACTCTATAATCTATTTTAAGACATTTTTATCATTATAAAATAACAAATTTTAAATTGGAAAATATATTTTGGTTTATTTCTTATTTTATGAAATAAAACTTGTGTTTTATCTATAAAATCTCTTTAAAGAATTCCTTAAACCACACTAAAATGTTTTATTTCTAAATCTTTTTTAAAAACACTTTTTAAGTGATTTCACCTCAATAAGACTTTATTTAAGCCTCAAATATAATTTCAAGGACCTTAACTTTTATTTTCTAGGATAAACATTTTTACAATCTGATTTCATGACAAATACAAATTATTCTCCAAAATAACTCTTCTTTCCAAAGTAAAAAAGGATTTTTCTCATTTCACTTTAACTTTTATGAGATATATTCCTTGTTCAACACTTACTTCTTACTTGTAGTTTCTATAATTCCCTTTATTATATCATATCAATATTATCCTTATTCTCATGATATTCTAAGGGATTATTATTTGAATGTTTCAAGGTGGTGTGGGACACTTTGGAATGTTTAAGGATTATTTCCTCAAGAATTTTTCAATGGGATCATTTAAAAGTATATTTATTTATATCAACATAATTTGATGAATCTTGTATTTCATATATATTTATATCCTATGATATCATATAAAAAGTATTTTGTTGAAGGGTTTCTAATTATTTTTAATTGGGATGTTATATCGTGATACCATTCACCATATTACTCTAAACGGTTAGTGTTTACGTTGAATGATTGAGGAAAGTTATTTACACTTCATATGTTAGTTTCAATATGAATTTATATATTGTTTATATTTATCCCTGTTCATAAGAGGAATGAATTGGACTTAATATGTGATGGGTGGGGGCCGCTATAGCCTCTCGATGCATCGGTAGGTCTCGTGAGACAAGCTAGGTCATGGCATGAGGCCTTGACAAAATGGTTATTTATGGTCTTGGCATGAGGCCTTGACGGCATGGTTATGATGTATGACATATGCATTCCCTCTTTATGAAAATAGTATTGATAGTTCATGTGGTTATTAAATTAGTATAATACCCATGATTATGCTTTATTATGGTATTATTTATTCAACTCTTATTCCTGCCATAATGTTTTCAAGTTATCTCTTTAAAGACATGTGTTTTTAGTTATTCACCTTGCCTAATGTTTATGTTTATGATATCTTACGTTGTATTAATTAACCTTACTGAGTGTTTTAGATCACCCCTTTATTATGTTTTTTTCTCAGGAAATGAATAAATTTTTTATAAATGACCTGTAGGGATAAACTTAGTTTTTTGGATATTCCCAATAAAAATTTTATGTTGTGTTTCATTTAAAGTTGTAATATTGAATCTATGTATGTATCTCATTTACAAACCTACTAAATAACTTGGTCTTTATGGGTTTTATTCCTTTTAATCATACCAATGTATTAAAATAATTCACCAGCTCTAGGCTTTTAGGGTCAGGGTGTTACAGTTGGTATCAAAGGAAGTTTAGTAGAAAACTTGGAAACTAGATTTAGAAAACGTAGCTTTGGGAACAAACCCCTAAGATAGACTTTGAGGATAAATATACAAGAACGTACTAAAATTTTATCAAGTAATAGATTGTGTGGATATTTCTAGAAAATACATCCATGTCTAGATACTACAAGTGTACGTAGTTCTGAAACAGATGTACCTAGGAGTAACAACTCTGACAATGATTTTCAGGCTTGACCTGGGGTATCCTGGTACACGACAACGGGCCTTACTTTTCACCTCGTTTGATAATCCTAGGGGATATGCTTATGATAATTCATATTTTCTTTATAAATCATAATAATGGAATTAAATGTAATTTTTTCCTCAAAGAAACAATGCTTACAATTTTGAGATTAGTTATGGATAGGATTTCAATTTATGCTAATTATTTTTCTAAGTTGTGATTATATATCATGATTTATAATCTAATCTAGTGTATTAAATTGTTTAGAAATGGTTCCTAGCAGAAGGAATGATATCATCACTAATGCATGTGATGAAAATAGTAAAAAGGATCATATCTATCATGGTTTTAAACCATCATTTCAAAGGAAGATACTCTCCCATGTTTCCTCATTATATAAGGAAACAATATCATGTGTCAATAATGTATGTAAAGAATTATATGATTCCTATTTCTTTGAAGGGAAACAAGAGAAGAATATGAAGGTAGAGAAAAATATGGATAAAGGGAATAAAGTAATGAATGTATTTACCACATGTGATAACTATGGAAATAATCACCTTGGTAAATGATTGAAAGGAATGGGTGTTTGTTATAAGTGTGGAGAAAAAGGACACCAATTTAATGATTTCAAGGGTAGGAAAAAGTTTTCTAATGTACAATGCTTCAACTTCAAGGAGATGGGACACTATACGAATCAATTTCCCAAGAGTAAAAGGAATATACCCCAAATGATGATTCTGGATAATGATCAAGTTATAATGTTTACATAGATGAAGTAGAATGATTAATATGCCTTGTAAATAATCATATCATTTGAATATTTTTTCAGTAATTTATTGGTTTTAATAATTATGGAATATATGAGGATTTTACTACAATACTTTTTCATTAAATATTTGAAACCATAAGTTGAATGGTACCAAGAAAAGATATATAGTGGAAGTTAAACTTTTTGGAAAACGCATGATTGAGGGAAAGAGAACCCTTAATATATATCTGATGTTGAGATAATTATGAATAAATGATTATTTAATATATGTACTGAATACCTTAGAATAGATTATTTACTTGTCAAGAAGTGGTCTATTCTATCATCGATGGAGTTTAAAAAACTTTTGGATTTAAGGAATATATCCAATAACATGTATCTTACTTAAGGAATATAGAAGAATGCATGTTTTCAATATGGTTTTTATGGTAATTCAAGTTATTACCATATTTCAAAAGGATAGATGATGAAGTTATTCAAATGTTTAGAATGTGAAAATTTAGAGCTACTTCATGTTTATTAAGGGTTAATGATAAGTTCATATTGGAAATTCAGAGACCATCATTCTAAAGTGTTGAATCATTATATTTTGGAATGTTTAACAATTTACAAAATGGTTTAAGTTGATCATTGTACAAGATTTTATAGGTTAATGTATTACTTTACCACATTTCATAACCTGTGCTAAGTGTTAAAATATAGATAGTTCAAGGGTCACACAAAGGATGAGTTTGTAAATAGAAATGTATATTTATACTCTTATAGAGTGTAATAATTTCTTAACTCAAGGAAAAGAGTCTTAAATAAAACGTTTTCCTATTATCATAATCTTTGATAATATTAATGAATTTTTTTTACAGTAGTTTATAGTTTTTTAGTAATCAAACTTTTATCTGGACATGTTCTCTATAACATTCCATCAGAACTTCATAGTTAGATTTTTTTTCAATGTCCAGGTCTTTAATTTCAACTAATGTCACCCCATTCGAAAGCATAATTTTTGTGGTGACCACCTCATTTCCATTAACCCTTTTTAGGAGGTTATTTTATTAACCCTATTTTTTATGTGGGTTTCTCACAAGGAAATTTTCAAGCATCAACATTTAACTTTTTAATTGCAATTATGAATTGTGAGGATGCAATTTTGTTGAGGGGGTAACAATGTAACACCCCAAGAATTTACAAATATATTTAATATAGAATGCATGAAACACTGAGTCTCTAAAAAATAACACTTTATTATAACCTAACTAATAAATATAATTTTTTCACTTCTGTAATTTGAATTTCAAAAAAATTACATACACGGTTGCGTTCAGTAAGATATTTAGAGTCTGATAAGACAAACTTAATTTTTGATGAATAGTAACATACCCTTATGAATAGTAACATACCCTTATGAATAGTAATGAATAGTAATGAATATTAAATCAGCCAAAAAATAGAAACTTCACCCATGAATGTATAAATACAATTTAGACATCTTATAAGTGAAAAAAATGATCGTAGTATAAGTATTGGTATTTTTGTATGTCATAAATATTTTAATTATAATTTTATGATTAATTTAATAATTTAAAATGGAAATTTATTTTCATAAAATGTAATCATAAATTTTAACTTTATTTTCTTATAGTTATAAGATAATTTTATGGGACCTTGATTAATTTCTCAAGGTTTTATAAAACAAGTTATAGTTTTAAAGTTCTTATTTTGGAATAAATTATGATTTTATTTAAAAATTAAATTAAAAATACTTAGAAAATTATTTTCAAAAAATGGATTTAATTTTTGAATTCTACACATAGAAAAATGGTTGTGGTGAATTTTTTAGATTTTTCTAAAATACTTGAATTTTTCATGAATAGTAAAAATATTGTTTTGAGTTTTTGGTATGTTTAATTACATTATAATGATGTAATAATTAATATAAAATTCAGGTAGAATTTTTTACAATAAAATATTACATGAGTTGTCCGAAGTAGCTAATTCCATGGGCAATCCCATGGTTTTGTAAAAACCACTAATGAGGTGTCCCTTGAAATTAATAAAAAACACCCTCTCATTTACTATATATACCCACTCATTCCTTTGTTTTATTTCATTAAAAACTCATAATCCTCAAATATATGGTATTTTACCTCCTTAGGAGTCCTCCCAAGTTGTCCTCAAGCTCCCAAGGTCCCAACCTTCAAGTTTTAGGAGTTACTCTACAAGGTAAGCGAATCTACAACCCTTCTCTTTTTCAAGCTTTCATTTGATGTTATTAGTTTTAATTTATTTTGGATTATAATGGGATATTTCATTACATAACCCAAATTAAATTACATATTATGTAATAATTATGATACACCCATTTTTCCCTCATCAACATATTTTATGAATTTTTAAGCGATGTCGTTAGGCTGGTGAAGTTTTTATAAGGGATTTCTCAACTTTTATTTTATTTTGAGTTCCTTTATTTTTCTTTCCTCACCTCCTTTCATCCAAATGTTGTGATTACTCTATTATCTTACATGTACTGGAATTGTTTCATGATAAATTAATAATTCTTCATCATTTCTCTTATCCCATTATTTTATACTAAAAATGAAAACACCATCTGAGATATGCCAATTTACCACATTCAAGGACGATGGGTTTTCAATTTCTATTATCGTATTCAATTCTAGTCATGAAACAATTATTATGGTTTAACCATACTATAATATATATATTATGTCTCATATATGGTTCTTTAATCTTTTTGTACACATGGTTTTGATTTATAAATAAAAATGAGTTCGTGGTGTTCAAAAACCGCCAATTAACACAAAAGGTTATCATTAAATAATTTATATAATGATTCATATTTACTCCAAGTAACCAAATTAAATTTACAACCATGTAACATTTTTTATGTTAACTAATAACATATAACTTCAATTTTGTACAACCATATTCATTTTTCACGATTCTCTATTCATGTATATAAGTATATCGATCACAAAACAAATGGAACAGAACAATGAAATTGAACATTTTAACCCATCAAAAAGGTTGTGAATGAACTTAATAAAGTTATAATAAATAAATTAAATGTATAAGAGGTTATATAAATATTAATTAATGAATTTAATTTTATTATCCAGGATGCTATTACTTGTGTATGGTGTATGTATACATCCCATTGATGTTTCATATCATGAATCTCTTTATTTTCATGATATTCAATGTATGATTTAATTATTATTAATTTTGGGTCATATTATTCCATTGATTATAAATTTGTAAGTACTTTATACCCGAACCTCCATTTTCATTCGGGTTTCTCTTATTCTCTACTCACCTCAATAATATTCTTATTTATTCTTATTTACTCCTCATAAATTCTATGTGAATGTTCTATAAATGTGTATCAACAATAATTATACTTTAATTTATGGGGATTTATATGTTTTAAAGTGATCCTTCAAAAATTCTTCCCGAAATACAAGCTCGATTCAAGGAACTTCTCGGATTCTTACCTATTTTGAAGATCACACTATAATATTTTTTAATCCATATTTATCTTTCCAAAATCACACATTTTAAAGTGAAAAATATATTTAGGTTCATTTCTTGTTTTATGAAAGAAAACTTGCATTTTTTCTTTAAAATATCTTTAAATAATTCCTTAAACAACACTAAAATGTTTTATTTCTAAACACTTTTTAAATGATTTCACGTCAATAAGAATTTATTTAAGTCTAAAATATAATTTCAATGACCTTCCCTTATATTTTATTGGATATACATGTTTAAAATATAATTTCATGACAAATAAAAATGATTTTCCAAAAGAACTCTTATTTCCAAAGTAAAAAATGATTTTTCTCATCTCACTTTAACTTGTATGAGATATATTCCGTGTTCACCACTTACTTATTACTTGTGGTGTATGTAATGACCTTTTTTATATCATATAAAGATTCTCCTTATTCTCATGATATTCTAAGGGATTATGATTTGAATGTTTCAAGGTGTTATGGGACACTTTGGATTGTTTAATGATTATTTCCTCAAGAATTTTTCAATGGTCTTATTTAAAAGTATCTTTATTTATGTCGACATCCTTGGATGAATCTTGAATTTAATAGAGATTTATCTCCAAATATATCATCTAAAAAATATTTTGTTGAATTTTTTCTAATTATTTTGAATATGGATGTTCTATCTTGATATCATTCACCATGTTACTCTGAATGGTTAGTGTTTACGTTTAATGACTGGGGAAAGTAATTTACATTTCATATGTTAGTTTCAATATAAATTTATATGTTGTTTATATTTATCCCCATTCATAATAGGAATGGATTGGACTTATTATGTGTTGGATGGGTCCCTGTATATCCCCTCGATGCATCGGTAGCTTTCATGAGACATATTAGGTCATGGAATGAGGCCTTAAAAAATGGTTATTTATGGTCTTGGCACGAAGACTTGACAGTATGGTTATGATGTCTAACATATGCATTTCCCTATTTATTAAAATAGTATTGATAGTTCATGTGTTTATTTGACTAGTAGAATACCCATGATAATTCCTTATTATGGCATTATTTATTCAACTCTTATTCCTCCCATAATGTGTTCAAGCTCTCTTTTTAAAGGAATGTGTTTTTAGTTATTCACCATGCCTAATGTTTATGTTTATGATATCTTCCATTGTATTACTTACCCTTACTGAGAATTTGATCTCACCCATTTCTTATGTTTCTTTTTATCAGGACATGAAGATTTTTTTATGAATGAACTGTAGGGATAAACTTAGAGTTGTGTATGTTCCCAATTAAACATTTATGCTGTATTTACTTTCAAGTTATAATGTTGAATCTATGTATGTATCTGGTTTTACAAAACTACTAAAATTCTTGTTCCATCAAGATTTGATTTCGTATAATCATGAAAATGTATTAAAATAATGCACCGGCTCCAAGATTTTGGGTTCTCGGCGTTACAGGTGATTTGATTTTTTATTTTTGATATCTATGTTTTGAGATTCACTTTTTCTTCAACATTTCTTAGTGGTATTTTTTTATTTTAACTCTACATTTTAATATTATTATGTCTTTATTTTAATATATTCTTCCGTTATATTTTTAAAATGTTTTTTAATCTATTTCAACTTCCCCTTCCTCTTCCCCTTCATTCAAACATTTCTTACCACTTCTACCCTTTCTCCTACTACATCTTTGGAAAATACATATGCATATAGTTTATCTTATGCTCAAGCATATGTATATTCCTTTTAAATTTCTATTTCCACCTCTTCTTTATTTCATTTAAGTTTTTCCATTTTATCTCTTATAATTTGATTCATCTACTGAAATCTCTCTTAACTCTACCCCTATGTCCATCTCCATTTTAATTCCATGTGTTTTCTTTTTCTTTTATTGTTTCCATTTATTTGTTTTATCTATATTAATTTCTTACTAGTGATAATGTACTGATAAATAAATGATCACCCTGAGAAGAAATTGGTTTTAGATGTTGGTATTTTTTATTCAATTCATGATTATTTAAATTATTTAAATTATTTTATTTTAACAAATAGAATTATAATGAATAATGGATTTTGAATGAAAAATGAAATTATCTTACAAATGATATATCAGATTTAAAAATCATTAAAGTAATATTTCTTAGATAAATTTGTTTTCTATAAAAGTAAATTTTTAAATTTTTAGTTTCAGACACTTTGTAAACCCTTGTATGGTGATGTGGTTTCTAGATAACTATAGCTAGAGAAAAAAAATTATATGAGATATGATTACTAAAAATATTAATTTATATCATTCACATCCATTTTAATATTTTATTTGAAATTATAATTTAATGTTCAATTATGTTTTTAATTTAACTTAAATTAATTTGAATAAAATTTAATAATATTAAAGGAGGATGGATTGTCGATGCTTTATATCTTCCTCCCCTGTCAATGATGACATGATCGATTCTTAGTTTTTCTTATGATGACATGAAAAAAACCAACTCTATTAGAGGGAAATTAATATTCATATTCCAAAAGTATATCTTATAGGTCCTATTTTTTATATGTTAGAATAAAATACATATTTTAGTGGCCCCTAAGGTCCTGATCGATTGGTAGCGGCTCTATGGGGTCTCAGCAAGGTCTCAAGTTTGAGTCTCACTATGTTCTTCCCTATTGGTTTATCATAGGATTTTCATTGTATTTATACCCTTCCCTGAACTATTGTAATATATATTTTAGTAAAGTTTACTTGAATATTTTTTAAGATACCATGACAATATCCCATATCATAGTGGTTGGAAGTTGTATATGTGTTCCTATTGAACTCGGGTTCAAGAACTTGGGGAAACACAATTTTGGAGATTATGGAGAGGGTTGGTATGCTAGCTTGTCCTGATAATACCCACATAGATGAAGAAAATTTTGATGATCTATACTGGCTGATCCACTTGGGGTGTTATTATAACTACTAGGTCAAAGTATTCTTGGGGGAGGTGTTAAATCCATTAATCCTCGTTATACAATGTAAAAATTATTATGTTCATAATCCAGTCTTTTGACTTGGTTGATTTTATTATGTTGGATCCATGTTTGTTCTTAAGAGTTGATCAAATGTACATTCTATTGGATGTATTATGGATAGGAAAAGTACTTAAATAATTTTTCATATCCTAGTAGAATCTATATTTTTATGATCCAGCAAGAAGCATCCTTAGAAAAAACATTCCACTATTGAAGCTGATTATAAAAGTTAGAATATATTATGCTCAATTATTGTGGATGAAGTACATAGTAACTGATTTCGAAATGAGTTTCACTAAAATTATTTTCCCTTGTGAGGACACCTATTTCATTTCTTTAATATTAAATTTGAATCTCCCCCTTATCTGTTTTTATTCTTCATATATTTAAAAACACTTAAAAAAGGCTTTTGAAAACCTAAAAAATGAGTTTAGGTTATCATAGAAACATAGAAAAATGATTTTTGAGTTATTTATAATCTATAAGAACCAACCACACATCAATATGAATTCATAATTTATTGTTATAATAGAATGTTACTTTTATCTGTCATAATCTTATTAAATGGAGTCAAAAATAAGAAAATGATTTCAAATTTCCTTAAATATTTATGACATTTTGTAATAGGTATCATGTCAATATATCATATATTGTGGTTGTAATTACAAATTATATAATTTTATTAGATTTAAAACTTTCTAAAAATGGATTTATGAGGTTCATAACCTGGAAAATTACCTCATATTGTCATTAAATCAAAGGAAAACATCCCTTGTTTAATTTTTGACATCTAAGAACTAACCACACATAATTTTGAGTTTTTATTTGTATAAAATGAAAAATATATCTATTTTATTGATTTAAAATTTTAAAATCATGCATCAAATGGTGGAAAAATAGAAAAATACCTCATATTATAGTTAAATAATATAAAAAACATTGTTGTTTAATTTTATACGTGATATCATAAACCTCACGTCATTATGACTTGTTGTTTTTGAAAGATTATTAATAATGTATATTATTAAAATAAAAGTCAAAAAAACTACATCATAGGGTCAATACATAAAAAAAGACCTCTGAATATTTTGAAATCACTATACCTGGTATTTCAACTAATTTTTGACATATATGAATAGATCTCACATCACTCCAATATTTAGTGTGGTTAGAATGACTGAAATAATAGTTTTATTATACATGATATTCATTAAAAACATGCATCAATGAGTGAATACCTTAATAAAACCTTTTAATGTGAGATCACCACACATCATATTGATGGACCATCTATTCATTCATATAAAAAATTATTCAACATTAATTTTCTAAGTATTTCATGATAATGTATGTCCTTTTTATAGGTTTGGAACCTTTTTAATTTTCATCTATTTTGAGGTACTCTTCTAGACTTCTACATTTATTTATTTTATTTTTGCTTATACCTTCTACTAATATAATAATGTTTATGGCTTATGTTCATATTTTTTGCTTAAATTTCTGTAATTTCTTCTTCATGTACAATTTATTTTTAACTAATATTGAATTTAAATTCTTTTATAACTCCATATTATAGCTAATAGTATTAGTTCATATTAAACTATGATTTATTTCTTCTTCATTACTTAATAATAAACTATTACTTTTGGCATATTACCTATTCATTTTTTTAAATTTTGTATTTTTTTATTATTTTAAATTTTTATCTTTTGCCTTTGTTTCTACTTTTATTTTAATTATTTATATATTTTTTACTCCACTTATTTTTTTCAACTATTTAATCTCAAAAATATTGTTCTATTTCCATTTGTAGATCTTGACATTAAGATTCTAGATTTTTTATTTTAATTTTTATTCTTTTTATTTATCATATGTTTATTCTTTATTTTTTGTTCTTACTTATGTTTTTTTCTTCTAGAATTTATTTACCATATTAATTTTATTTTTGTTTCTTTTTAATTATTCCCCTAGCATGTGCCATTACTTTTTGTTTCAACTATCACTACAATTTATGCATAGAATTATTGTTTTTATTTCTAATTCCCCTACCTTATACCTTTCACTACTTATCTTTCATTCATTTTATCTCATATTTTTCTATAAACATGTTGTTTCTTCATATTCTTATATATTTTGGAATTTGAATTCTAGTTTTTTCATTTAAACCTAATTTTGATTTATTTTTTATTTAAAATATTTATCTACATTTAATTTTATTTTTATACTCAATTCCATTTTTTTACTATTTATTTTTGTTTTTTTATTTACCTTTTTAGTCATCTTGATTTTTTATTTTATCCTACTTTTGATTCTAATTCTCACTTTTTTCATTTTCCTTCAATATTAACTTCTAACTCTAGTTATTCCTTAATAATATAGTATTTCTCAACCTAATTTATTCAGATTTTATTTATCATGTGTATCTATTTTCATCTTTTTTCATAAGTATTTTTTTTATTATATCTAAATAATACATTTTTTCTTATACTTGCAATCAAATTTTTAGATTATCCTTCTAATATTTGGATTTTTTATCCTAATTCACATATTATTATTTTATATTGGATTCCTATTTTTTATCCAACATTTTCTTTTATTTTGTGTTTTTTATTTTTCTTTTTTGTCTTCTAGTTTTTTAATTTAATCATACTTCTAATTCTGCTTTTATTTTTTTTGTCCTCTCTCTTCTAGATTAAATTCTAAAATTGGTTCTTCCGTTAGATTCTAGAATAATTATACCTAATGTTAATGTCTTTCAATTATTCTTGTATACCTATTTTCATAATTTTTCATAAGTCTTTGTTTATTATTTTCATAATTAACTAATAAATTATTCTTATAATTTAAATCTGCTTTTGAGTTTATCTGCCTAAATTTTGGATTTTCAATTCTTCATTACCATTTATTTCCAATTTTATTACAACATTCACAATTAGTTTTTACATTTGAATTTCATTCTATATATAATATATTTATTTTATTTGAATAATGATTCTATTAATCCTTTTATATTTACATTAAATACTTCTTCAACTTTTTTTTGTTTCTACTTCAAATTCCACTTCTACATATGATAATGTAATATTAAATATGAATGTATACATACTTATATTTTTTCTATAATGTTATAACTTCTAGTTTTGTATTTATTTTTTTTATTATTTTATTTTTAATTTATCTAATACATTTTATCACCTCATTTTTATAAACATTTTATTTATCTTTAATTTCTACTATTAATCTTTCCCCCATATTCACAATAGATCATTATTTGATGATTTCACAATTTTTGTTCATCATTTGTTGGTTCATTGACTTTTGATTTATGATGTCTAAATTTTATAATTCATTATAGCTTTAACTTTTTCTAGTGTTATTTTTTTATTCTACCTCTAATTTTTAATTTTTCTGTGGAATTAATTATTCTATATACTCATGATTCATATTTTGAGAATTTTTTTCCAACTTTGACTTCCCCTTCTACTTCATCTTTTTTATTGAAACTTTTCTTATTTCTTCTTCTCTTTCTCTTACTATTTCTTTAGAAAAATCATTTTCATTAATATCATATTTTTGTATAGTATGTATATATATATATATAATATTTTTCATTTTTTTTCCAACTCTCCTTTATTTACTCTACTTTTTCTATAAAACTCATATTATTTTCCTCATTTACTATATTTGCTACTAACTTTGTCTTTATGTATATTTCTATTTTCATGAATTCTATTTTAAATTGATTTTATTTTTTTCATTTATTTTTTTTCAATATTCTATTAATATTATAATATTATCTTGATATATAAATGATTTTCCCAATAGAGGAGTAGTTTTCAGTAATTGTGGTAATTTAGTTAAATCATGTTTATTTAAATTAATATTTTTTTTATATAAATAAATTTAAATATAATGAATAATGTATTTTTTAAAAATGATAATATCATCAAAATGAGATATCATATCACAAAATTATTAGTCTACTATTTCCCAGAATAATGTTTTTTATAGATAAAAATTTAGAAATTTTTAGTTTCAGATACATAAGAGACCCTAAAATGGGGAGGTGTATCCCAGATCACTATAGATAGAAATGATGAATCATCTGAGATCTGATTACAAAACATCTTAATTTATTTTTTTCTCATGAATTTTTATATTTCATTTTATATGATAATATAAATTTTAGTTATGTTTTGATTTAAATCGTCTTCTTTAAAATTAAATTCAATAATAAGAAGAAGGATGAATTTTATAAGATATAAACTACCCCCTCTCAACTATGATGACATGATTGAATCTTTGTTAGGCTAATAAAAATAGGACAACCACTAACTACATTAGAGTGTAGATTCCAATCATTATCAAAAATGATATCTTCTAGATCCTTGCTTGGATTATTCGTAATAAACATTATATTTTTGTTAAGTTAAATGTTGTGTGTTTTTAAGTTGAATTTAAAAAAATATATAGATCAGTTGGTTGGGGATGAAGATACATTCCCAATGAACTCAAGTTTGGTTTTTGGGGGAAACATAATTCTACCGATTATGGGGGAGGGATGGTGGGCTTTCATATCCTGATATGGACCATGTAGACAAATATGCATTCATTGATCTGTAATGGATGGGCCACTAGGGGGTAATATTATGAATAATAGGTAAGATTCATCTTGGTGGGAGGGGTGAAATCTATTAATCCTCACTATGTAATTTAAAATTAAGTTCTTTCCAAATCATATCTTCTTTTTGTACCATTCTATTTTTTGAATCCAAATTTATTTTTAATAATTATTAAATGAAGATTTCCTAGGCTGTAGAATAGATAGAAAATCACATAAAATACTTATCACTTCCTAGGAAAAGCATTAGATTCATGTTCCAGTAATAATAATCATTATATAAAATATTACATTAGTGATGTTGATGGTAGTAGGTTGAAGTAATTAGGCTGAATTATTAAGGATGTAACACACACTCACTAATTTTTTGAATGATTTTAACTCTATATCTAATTAATTATTATAAATCTAACATCATTTTTTAATATTAAATTTCCATCATCCAATTGACTAACATTATTATTTTTAATGGAAAAATCTAGGATAAAGGGTGTTAATAACTGATTAAACGAGCTCATATTTAGTCAAAAAAATTTAAAAATGATAATTGAGTCATTTGAGGTATGTACAAACCAACCACATGTCAATTTTTCATCTGAACTTCTAAGTATGATCAAAAGTTCCATTTAACCTTCATATTATTATTAATGTATTCTAAAACTAAGCAAACAATTATGGACTTCCATGAATCTTTATGAAATTTATGAGTAGACCACATGTCAATCTGATGTGCAGTGTGGTCATAATGACCTAACATATAGTTTTGTTTGATTTAAGTCTTTAAAAACAATTTCTGAGGGTCATAATAAATAAAAAAAACCTTATATTAATATTAAATAAAATGAAAAAAATTCATTTAATTTTTCATCTATAGGAATTGACCACACATCAATACAACATGTGGTTTGTTTGAAATGATAAAAAGTGCATTTTTTGTTAAATTAAATGTCAAAAAATGTGTGTCAATGGATAAAAACCTAAAAAATAGTTTATATATTATAGTTAAATCATATGAAATTGATTGTCGTTTAATTTTGGACATATTTCAATAGACCCCACATCAATTTTATAGTTATTTTTCTTAAAACAAACAAAAGCAAAATTCTATTGATTTAAAAGTAAAAAAAATGTATGTCAGTAGGTTAATATATAGAAAAAACCTCTCAAATTCTCATGAAATCATATGAAATTTATATTTGATTAATTTTTGACTTGTTTAATAGACCTAACATCAATCTAACATGCATAATGGATGGATTGACTAAAAATATGGTATTATTAGACTTAAAAGTCTTTAAAAACATCTGTCAAAGTGTCAAGACCATACAAACATGATTAGATTATTAGTTTTCTGCACATCAGATTAACGAGCCTTCTATTCTTATATGTAAACAATTATTCAATAATTAATTTCCAATAATTTCATGGAAATCCGATATCATTTTCAATGTTTTAGAACTTTTTGATTTTTATATATTTCTACGAACTCCTTATGAATTATGCTTTTACAACTTTTGCTTCAGCTTATGACATAAACTAATAATCACATGTTTATGACATCTACTTCTACTTTTAGATTGATCTTCTATATTTTCTTATTAATCTACCATAACCAGCATTAAATTTCACATCATTTATGACTCTTGTTTCTTGATTTCACTTTTTCTTCAAATTCAACTACTACTTCCAGCATCTTTCCTACATAATATTCAATTAAAACATTTTTGTTCTCACTTATTTTTCAATTGAATTTATATTTTTTGTTTCTATTTTGATTTTTTCTATTTATTTTATTTATAATTTTATTTTTTATTCATCTTATGTTGTTTTCCACTTATTTTTTACCAACTATTTCTTCTCTTACTTATGAATCTACTTCCATTTCTAGATTTAGACGTTGTACTTTGGGATTTTTTATTTTGATTTTACATCATTTTCTTATAAATTTTATTATTATAAAATAATTTAATGCATTTAACATTCATCTTTTTCTTTATAATTAATTATTATTATTCTACTTCTAGATTATGGATTTTGATTCTAGAATTTTCTTTTACTTCTTGTTTTTTTTATTTTTTCACCAAAGTATTTTATATTTTTTATTGAATTTATATTGGATTATTTTTTGTTTCTTATAGTTTTTATTCTTTTGTTTTTATTTTAAATTAGACTATTCTATATTTTTCATTTACTCATACTTCTAATCATGTTTTTATCCACTTTCTTCTCTATTATAGATTAACTTCTAACTATGGTTATTCCAATTTCAACTTGAATTTTTCTACCTAATGGATTTATATTTTTCATTTTTTAATACTTTTATTTTATTTCCTTTTTCATAATTTTTTTATTTTTATTATTATATCCAGATAAATCATTTTTTCTTATACTTCTCATAATATTTTGAGATTCTTCTTCCAAATTATAACATGATTTTTTTACTTTTATGTTAATAAAAACACACTTTTGGTCACTTAAAAAAACATAACAAATGTAAGACTGTTATATAATATATACACATATATATATAATTAAAATTCAACCACTTACCTATGATTTTTTGACAATAAATGATTGTTTCCTATGATTTTTGGATAATCTACAATTGTTTGTTGAGTTTTGAACGTTAAAAAAAGTTTATTTGACTTAAAAAATAACTTTTGGAAATTAAATGAAAAAAAAAGTATGATTTAAATGTGGTCTATTCCTATATATGAAAAATTAAATGATGGTATTTTTCAGTGAGTTTATGTCAGTCCATGGTCCTTTTAACTATATAAAATATTTTTGATCATTTTTTACTAAAAAACTGATTTATGGATCATTCTAACCATAGAATAAATTATAATGAAATATAGTATATTATCATGTGTCATGAATTAAATGGTGTCTATTTTCATTTATTTAAAAACAATAAAATGACATTTTATAGGTCATGAAAATTTAAAGCCTGTTTTAAGGACTCATATGTCACAAATTATTTGATAATCATTTTCATTTTATTTCATTATACTTTGAGGTTTTCTAGTATATTTTAAACATTTCTCATATGTTTGTTAACTTTTAAATCTATAAAAACTAAATTTTAATTATTAAATAAAATTCCATGTAGGATTGATATGTCATCTCTTCTAACATGACACAAATTAAACAAATGTTACTTTCCTATGATGTAATGAAAACCATATGTTTTTTGTATTTTTTCCCACTTTTAAAAACATTATTAAAGAGTTTAAAATCTAATAAAATATATTTTTTGGGTCATTCTGACCACAAATCATGTCTGATTTATGTGTGGTCTATTATTACATGTCACAAATTGATCATAAGTTTTTTTTTCTTTTTATTTTATAATAACTTAATGATTTTTTCTGGGTTTAAACAATTTGACGCATAATTTTTTAACACAAATCAGTAAAAATGAACTCATATATTTTAATAAATTTCTTGGAAGTTTTATATACGGTCTATTTATACATGTCACAAATTAAATAGTGATCAGATTATAGATATTTAAGGATAATAATAGGTTGTTTTTAGGATTTAACCATATGACACACATTTTTATTGAAATTTGAATCTAAAAAACATATTTTCTAGTCATTTTGACCACAATTCATACACCACATGTAGGATTGATTGGAAATCTATTTAGACATGTTAAATATTATTCAACGATAGTTTTCCAAATATTTCAAGAAAATATTGGGTCATTTGTATGTTTTTTACTTTTGACACAGGTTTTTAACTTTTAAATAAAAAATAAGTCTTTTCTTTTAGTAAAAAACACATGACGTACTGATGTGAAATTTATTAATAAATGTCTCAAATTAAACTAAGGTCATTTTAAAACAATTTGATGACAATTACATGGAATTTTCTAGGTTTTAATCATTTGACGCGTGTTTTTTATGACTATTAAATTTAATAAAAAAAATTATTCATTCATTATAACCAAATAGTATTTCAGATTGATGTTTGATCATTTTCCCATGTTAATCAATGATAACATTGTATTTCATGAAAATTCAATGTCATTTTCAAAGTTTTGAAAATTTTAAATATGTTTTTAAAAACTATAAAATCTTATAAAACAACTTTCTGTGTCATTCCAACCACATCACACATCATATTGATATAATGTGTATTCATATATGTCAAAAATTAATCAAACATTTTTTTTCTTGTGAATTTATGAAAATTTGAGGATATTTTCTTGGTATTGACACTTTAACATCTCTTTTTGACTTTTAAATTAGTAAAAATTAACTTTTAATCATTACGAGGGAAACTATGAGTCCAATTAACAAGCATTATATTCCAAAATTTCTCCAATAAAACCGAAATTATGACTATAATTTTATCTATATCTATATATTGAAAAATAATTAGAATTCATTTTCCTATGAGTACAGAATATTTTGAGGCTATTGGTTAGGTTTTGACCCTTTGATGAATATTTTTCTTAATTTATAAATATTATAAATTTTTTGGGTTATTCCGGCCATATCACATTTATGTTCAACCTAATCATAGATGTAAAAAATTAATCAATTATCTATATCCTATAATTTATGGATAATTTGAGTTCCTTCTAAGGATTAACTTTTTTGAATCACATTTTTTTACTTCAAATCAATAAAATGGTACATTTGGTAATATTGAGAAAACATATATTCAAATTGATTTATATTCAATTTCTACTTATATAAAATTAATTTATAGTCATTTTTTATGATTTCATGACAATCTAAAATTTTTTCTATGTTTTAACCATGTAAACTCTTTTGAATCATTTTTACTGTTAAATATTTTCTGCAATCATTCTGACCATAACTTACATCAAACTGAAAAAATGATTTTTCCTATCCTTCATAAGTTAAACTGTGGTCATTTTATTGTTATTCGACAAAAATCCAGGTAGTTTTATTGGTTTTTATCCTTTGAAATAGTTTTTAATGATTTTTGAATGCGGTAAAACCATAATTTCCATAATTCTAGGCTGACCAAAAATTGGATTGTTTGTATATATGATTATTTAAGTTAAAAAATATTTAAAAAATTATTTCCTATGATTTTATTATAATTTGAGGTTATTTTCTAGTTTCTGACCATTTGACGCATATTTTTTGACTTGTAAATCTAAAAAACATACTTTTTTAATTCAGATAAATCCACATGTATGATTAACATGATTCATTTTAATACATATAAATTATTAAGAATAAGTTTTTTCCATGTGATTTCATGATATTTTAAGGTCATTATCGAGGTCTTCATTCTATAAACAGGGTTTTAAACACTTTTTAATCGTTAATAACAAAGTTTTGGTTATTTTAAGATAACCAAATTTCATATTGAAATTGTTTCTATTCCAAAATGTCATAAATTATTGAGAAATAATTGTACTAAGATTTCTTGATAATTAAATTCATTTTTACAAGGTTTCATTCTTTTGAAGTAGGTTTTTTTTTGGATTTTAAATCCATAAAAACGTCTTTATTAGCATCCTGAGAAAACTGCATGTTCTATTAACAAGTGGCCTACTCCAACATGGTAAAAAATAAAAATAGGTAATTATATTATGATTGTTTTAAAATATGAGGTTTTTTCTAGGTTTTTACACATTAAAGCATGATTTTAAACGCATAAATATAATGAAATGGATTTTTTGGTCTTTCTTTCCATATCACACATTATACTAACAAATTTTCTATTCGTACATGTCACAAATTGACCATCAGTCATTATCCTACGATTTCATGACAACCTTATGTTGTTTTCTAGGTTTTCACCATTTGATGTTGTTTCTTTAATTATGTTAAAAGGAATTAATCGCACAACGAACTAACTGATCATCTAGTTTTTTTTGATTATATTATTTTCTTTTGAGAAGATGATTTATTTAGAAGAATTATGCTATATTTGGATTATAACAATGATTATTGGATACTTAAGTATTTAAATTTATAAAATATATTATTATTTTAATTTTAAAATAATAATAAAATTTATTCAAGATTATTTTTTTAAATAAATGAGATCATTCACAACCACCACTAGTATGATCCACTAGCAGTATCAAATGCATATATATATATATATTCAATAATTATAAAACTACCATATACTATTAACAATGGTTGTTTGTGACCCCCCACAAACTGTGATCCCTACACAGTCACAAATACTTATTTGATACTACTTTTCGTGGCTGTGAAATCTTAATTTTATACTAGAGAAAACCTTGAAATTAAAAACATATCTATACAATTTTATGTTCAAAATTTAAACTTCATGAGAAAATTATTATTTATAATGATTACTTATCAAGACATGGTTATAATGATATTAAATTATTGAAATTTTGATTAATTATTCATGATTATGACTGATGTGTGATATGTTTCAACATTTCTCAAATTAGACAGTGGTCATTTTCATATGATTTTATGATAAGGGAAGTCTGTTGTCTAGGTTTTGAGGCCTTGACACATGTTTTTAATAATTGGTGAATCTAATAAAATAATTTCTATCATTATAACTACAATTCATTTATGTGTGGTCTATTCGTACTTGTCACTAATTAATCAATTATTGATGTTCTATAATTTTATGAAAATTTATTCTTGTTTGTTGGGCTCTTTTTTTAACTAATATTTTTTTTTACTTTTAAATAAATAAAAACACACTTTTGGTCATTTCAATCAAATCATGATCTGTATATGTTCAATTTATCTATTGAAAATTATATAGTGGTAGTTTATTGATGATTTCATGACAATTAGTGTTTGTTTTCTAGGTTTTGATCATAAAATATTTTTTGTAATAATTTCTTACTATGGAACTGCATATTTGCTCATTTACACCACAAGATTCATCAAAATTACGTGTAGTCTATTCCTATATTCCAAATATTAATTTATGGTTATTTTCCTATGATTTCAGGGGAATCTAAGGCTTTTTATTAGGTTTTAACACTTTGACTGATGATTTTTAACCACATTTTAAAACATTAAAAATGATATTTTCATTATCCTGAGATCACCACATGTTATATTAATGAGTCGTATTTTATTATATGATAATTAAAGGATATTAGTTAGTTTTTTACCCTTTTATGAATGTTTTGTGATGTTTTAATAAAAAAAACATATATTTTTTATTCTAATAAAATAGAATGGTGAATTAGTGTGTGCTCTATTCCTATATATAAAACACTAAAAAGAGTTCATTACCATTTGATTTATTCATAATTTAAGGTTGTTTGTTATATTTTTACCCTTTGATATGTGTTTTTAATGAATTTAATCTTCAAAAAAATTTAATCATTCCAACCACAATGCATATCAAATTTGCATGAGCCTTTTTCATACATGTAAAAAAAATATTCAATGAGGTTTTTCATTTGATTGAATGAAAATATGGGCTCACTTTAAAGTTTTAGACCCTTTGATACTAAATCAATGAAAAACACTATTGGAAATTTTAGGAAAACTACACAACATACTCATTAGCTTTCTATTCTTATTTGTCAAAAATTAAATGGAAGACATTTTCTTATGATTTCACAGCAATCAAAGATAATTTACTAAATTTTGATAATTTGATTAATTTTTTAAATACTATTAAATCTAATAAAAGTATTTTTTTAGTCATTTAGACCATACAACATGATGGATTAACATATTTAAACTCATATATTTCCCAAATAATTCAGTTATTATTTTCATATGATTTAATGAAAATTTGATGTCATTTTGTTGTTTATTAACCTTTGAGAAATATTTTTTGACTTTTAAACAAAAAACACGCTTTTTTCCTTTTTGAAAAACCGACATGTTAGATGGAAATCTGATGGACTCCTACAAGTAAAAAATTCAAAAGTGACTATTTTTTGTTATTCCATGAAAAATTACGTTTTTTTGTTATATTTTGATCATATAACTTGATTGTAATCCTTATATACTATAAAACTTTTTTTATGATTCTCACCAGATAGTACATCATAATGAAATTAGTTCTACTCTTATATGTCAAAATATAAATGGTTATTATTTTGGGTTATTTAATGATAATATGAAGTAATTTTTAAGGAAATTACTCCTTGAAGCATGTTTTTAAAGACTTTTTAAATCATAAAAAATGAACTTTTTTTAATTTTAACTCAATATAAATAAAAATAATGTGATGTATAATACTAAGTGTTAAAAATTATTCAACACTCATTATGAAATTATTTCACAATAATCTTATGTCATTTGCTATGTTTTGACCCAGGTGTATTTGAATCAATTTATAGGTACTCATTATGACTTTTACTTTTAGTTATTTTTCTTTAGAATAATATTTTTTCTAATATGATCATGTATATGGCCTATGTTTACACTTTAGGTTTCAACTTATATATTTTATTCTACCACTACCATTAATTTTTCCCCATCCTATACATTTCATTCTTTTATAACTCTAGATTATATAGTGGCCCAATCAGTTCATACACAAATATAATATATTAATAGATGGATATTCAATATATTTTATAAATACATTCCCTATGACTGTAAATGTTTATTTTATTTGTAGAATAGACACATAATCATATACATTCATGAAATAGAATAAAAATATCACATAAATACTTTCCCACATTGCTCTATTCTTAAAAATACACTACCTATAAAATTTATTATTAACCTGGGGATGGAAAACATAATAAAGAGTGATTTCATATGTTTAATAAGGGTAAACATGGGAGATAAAAATCATTATAGGATAAGATAATAATATGGGTATATTATGATATTCAACTGAATTATCTCAATGTAAAATACAAATACCCATAAGTGCTTATATTATAATCTCTAAAATCATTTACTTTCCATAAGTATAAACAATATGGTTGTTAAAGTGGTAATAATCATTCAAGATTCATAACTAAGTAATGATACATAAAAAGAATATATAATCATAATAATTTCAATATATATAAACTCAAGCATGTTCAATCATAATCTTATGAGTATATCTATAATTTTATAATGCTAATACATTAAAATTTGAACAAAGTTATTCACATTCATTTCCACTATTATTCCTTTTAGAATAATAAGAACACATCATACTCTTATATCAATATGTGATCAAATATATTCAAAATAATTTCTATTATTATAATTATTATCTAATTAGATATAAATATCAGCTTACCCAATGAATTAGTGAGATATAAAAGACACAACAACTACAAAATATTAATCCACTAATATAAATGTCACAATACCATAAAACAATTATCAAATCATCACAGCCTGGCCCATGAAAAATACATTGGTTTTGTAAACATATCATAATAATAATAAAAGATCATTATAAGAAATAATGAATATGTTACCATTGGATCATGTCCCCATAAATTAATAATTAAATTCAAAGTATGTTTTTATAAATGTAAAGTTTCATTAAAATATATCTGGAATAATTCTTTAAAAATACACATTTAATTTTGAAATAACATCTCTAAAATATAATAACATCCAAAAATTTATGGAAAATATTTTCTTGTAATAGAACCTTTTAAACATGTAAAGTACTCTTCAAATAATTTATTAGTGATGATAGAGGTAAATTATATTCATGTCATGTATGTCATAACAATGATTCCTTTCATGTTTTGGTAAAAAGTAAAAATGTACCTCATTTGGGAAAATGAAACGAAGAATCATTTTAAAATTTTTCATAAAAATTTAAAAATTAGTTAAAATTATTTTAAACAATAAATGTTGAATAATTAAAACATTCTTGAAATAATTTTTTAGAAAAATTGATATGGAAAAAGAGTTTTCAATCGAATAGAGAAATAAAATCAGTTTTTCTAAAAATAGTCTATCTATATCATGAACTCATAAAGAGAGGAAAATGATGGGAAAACATGTAATATTAATAAATAACTAGTGTAAATAATATTAAAGGTACTTATCATATATGTATCATATTATTTCCTCAATAGAAATTCAATTATAAACTATCCTGATAAATAATGATATTATAACCTAAAACCCTTACCTCGAGTCTTGTATATCTTCTTAAACATTTGAATGTGCAATATAATAAATATATTTTTATTATACATATATTACAGAAACATACTAATATATATAATACAATATATGATTTATTTATAATATCTTGTCACTCATTTATTAACAATTCTTTACTAAAATCGCTATTCTATGTGATAGATACTTATTTTTTCATGCATGTTTCGATTTAGTTGTCAAAATATTTATATATTAATCATGTATAAATTAGTTCTAGAATGTTAACCATGACATGAATATCATATTTATTAATTATATACATATTAATAATTATCCATATATGTTATATAGAGAGAAATAAATTACACTATTCATGGAGACGGTAGGCCATATGCAGGTATTATCACTGTGTTTAAATTTTGAAAAACATCATGTACTTGAGAGTGATTTTTATGATGTTCTAAATGATAAAATATTTCCCCGATGCGATAAAAAATTTCAAAAGTACTAATATATCAATTTAATATTTTTACATTCATTCTAAACCTCATAACCTTCTTCTATGGTGATATTCTTATAAATAAATTTTTGAAAACTTCAATATCCATATTTCACCGATGATTTTCAACATAACTTTTTTATCAAATCTAAGCTTATCTTATCTACTATTGAATATATCTAACATTATTTTATATACCATCAAATAAATCAGGTACTAATGTCTTTTTTTCTCTATCCTTATCCATGTGTGTAGGAGTTATTCACTTCCTACCATAGTTGGATTGGTAAGGTTCCATCAAAATGATCAAGTGAATGAAAATTTTGTAAGAAAACTCGTCTAAAGGAAGGTATTTTTCCGAAACACCTTTGAACTAAAAATAAATAGATATGAACATATCCTTCAGGGTTTAAATGGTTCTTTCTAACAAACCATATGTTAAAGGGTGATAACCATTACTTAAAAAAAACATTGAATGTAGATCTTGTTTAAGACTTCTCTAAAACATCATGGTAAACCACATATCCTGAGTAGATATAATTGAATGTGGTACTCAAAGAAACATTGCCACTTAATTAATGTAAATTTGAGAAATAGTATCAAGATATAAATTCTTTTTTTATATTAATGATGTTTTTAGACATCGTAAGATGATAAATAACAACCTAAATAGCATTATAGACTTCAAAAAAAAATTTAGTTCTGATGAGAAAATCTATTGTGATACAATCCCATTTCCATTAATGTATGGGTAATGGGTGTAAAAACCCCTTATACTTATGTCTCTCAGCCTTAGATTTATGACATATTAAACACTGATATAAAAAATATTAAATATCTCTCATCATATTTTATAACCATAAATACTCTTTTAGATATATATATATATATATATATATCTTTATACTTCCAGGATAAATAGATAATGATGAGTTGTAGTCTTCATACAAAATATCCTTAAATTTTGATATCAAGGGAATAAAAAAATCCATTCTTGAACCTTATCATTTGAGCAAGATGAAATTTGAACTTAGGAACATTCTTTCCTTCTTTTTTAATTCATTATCTTCCTTTTGTGCCTTCCTAATCCTCTTATGGATTGATTCTTGAACATTCATTTGTGAAATATAAAATTTGTCCCATTTACATAATATTTAATGTTATAACTTATATAAATCCATAAACATTAGATCTCTTTTAGTTCTCATCATGGAAAAATCTACTTGGTTATTAAAAATTAGAGAATCTGCCATAATTTTTACAATTCCAGGGTGGTAATGTATTGCGCTTTCATAATCTCTGATCAACATCAACTACATTTGTTGGGGATTATTTAGATCTTTTGATGAAAATATATACCCCAAAAATTTATTAACAGTATATATATCTCACTATTCACCATACAGATAATGTCACCAAATCCTTAATGAAAAACTTACACTATCCAAATCCAAATTATGTGTTAGGTAATTATATTTATTAATTTTCAATTGGTGAGAGGCGTAAAATACCACCATTTTATTTTTCATTAGGTCATATTCAAATACCATTTTTGATGTATCACTATATATCATAGACCCTTCTCCGTTATAGGGTATCATTAGAACATGAGCACTGATGAACCTTACCTTTAGTTCCTTAAAATTTTCATCACAATCATCTATCTAAAGGAACATGAATCCCTTCTAATTTAAAATAGTGAGTTTATTAGTTAGCCATGAGATATTCTTCACAAATAGTTAAAAATAAAACAAAATCAAATAAATATATGGATATCAGCCATTATGTTTGGTCTAGTTTATTTTTCAATAACTTATTTCATAGAAGGGTCCATCTAAATACCCTCACATGAGATTATATGACACAATAATGATACTTTATGCAGCCAAAATTCTAACATGGTAAATTTTTATACAACATCACTTTTCTTAGGTTCATCATCACAATACTCTAATTATATTCATTCTATTACATTCTATTTAAATATTTATCTCCTCATAGTTGTTTAATCAAGACATTGATCTGGGGTATAGGGTAATTTTTATTTATATTGATCTTGTTAAGTAATTGATAATCAATGAAAATATGCATTTACACATATTTATTCATAAAAAAATAATAGTTGGGCCATATGGTTATGAAGTAGGGTGTATTAACACCTTATAAATATTCTCTAAGAGTTTATTATTTAATTAATGTAGCTCAATTGGATCCATTTTATAAGGATTCATAGACATTATTGTAACACCGTCTGTTATTTCTATTAAAATATCAACTTTATGATATGGAGGAAGACTGGGTAAATCTTCTTGAAATACATCAACAACATTTCATACAATAGGAATATCCTTAATCTTTAGTTTCTCCCCAATAATATGAGATATATATCCATCATGGATAAGAATTAAGACTGATAAGATATAAGTTATTTCCATCAGAAGATCATATTCATCCTCACAATGATAAATGATCATAAGTTCATTTGGAATATAAAATATTACTTTCCATCCCTATAAAATGATATGGGATCTATATATATAGAGATCCAATCTGAGCATAAAATCACATAAAATTCAACTATAGGGAGTATCACAAGATTATCCAGAATCACATTCCCACAATATTTTAATAGAGATGAGCTATAATAATTAGATTTTATTATAATATAATTAGGTGTTTTTTTGATAACTCAATATATAATAATTTAGGTGGTTATGTGGTACCCTTATAAAATTCTTCAGATATAAATGATTAGTTAAATATAGAATCCAATAAAACATTTACAGTTCTAGAGTGGATAGTGAGTGTACCTTTCACAACATCACTCAATTATCCCTCTATAGTTGTGATAGAAATTGAATTTATGTTATCCTTTTTATTAAGGAGGAATTGTGGCCCACAAACCTTATTATCTCTTGTATTATGGGTGTCACGACCCAAACCATACTAGGGATTGAGCCACAATAACTCCAATCCCGCCTCCATATTCCAGGGGGTGGCGATAAGCACCGAAGGCATAAAAAACTCAAGGAGGCCTTTACCTGAAAATCTGTGCACATGAACACCACAAACTCAATGAAAAAGTGTATAGGGAAAGAAGAAAAGATAAAAAAACTACTGTAAAGTAAACCCATCATGCATGAACCTATATACATTAGAAATTATGATAGTGTAAACTAAAAAGTATAGGGGAAAAATACATGCCCAACCAGAAATATGTCCAATACTAACAGAAAACTAGAAAAGTAAACAGCTGAAAGAGATCCAATGTCATGAATCACAAGCTATAACGACCGTACACAGTCCAAGAACTAAGTATCCTTATGCTCCTCTGTATTCATGGTCAACCTCTCCATCATATACATAAGATGTATCATCTCTAGGAAAATCCCATACAAGGGTGAGTATAAGCATACTGAGTAGAACACCCCAAAATATGAAGGCGCATTAAGAGATAAAATTGAAGTGGAAAACAGTGGATAGAACAAGGTATAGTAAATGAGTGCATCTCAACCTGATAATAGAGTGAAAGTAAGATCGTCTAAGAACAAGGTGATAAACACGGTGATTATATGAACTACTCATCGATTCTTCACCACCTATAGAAGGAGAGTAGAATCATCCAACCATGAGAAGATAAACACAGAAATCATGTGGAATTCCTCACATGTATTCATCTCTCCTAGAAGGAGAGTATCCAAATCCAATGTTTGAATCAAGAAGAAAGAATATATATATATATATATCATTATTCAAAGAATCCCAAAAGAGAGAGTAATGGGATCTCCATCTCATAGCTCAGCCCAAGTTGAAGAGTATCCAATAGTTACAAAAGTCCATTAATAATGCCTAGAATCCCACATGTCTAACCTAAACACCCAATTCTAAGGAACTCATTCTCCATGCTTTGATACAATCTTCATTGGACGACACTAACTCGCCCATATAGTTTTTTGTTTCACCTCAAAAATTCATCTCAGTTGAGAAAGTGTTCCTCTTTCTAATGAGTACAAATTTATGTCAAGGAATGCCTCATTACTATGCCCCACAGTCTAGGGGACACAATCTATAGGTAGAGGACCCATTCCCTAGTACAACAGGAGGGTTTGACTCTCATAGTTGATAGAGGACCCATTCCCTTCCCATCATGAGGGTTCCACTATGATGGTCAGGGTCCCATGCCCATCCCAACTAGAGTGTTCCACTCAAGTCATCAAGGTCTCATGACCTAATATTATAGGAGGGTTCCACTCAGAAGGTTAAGGACCCATGCATAGCCAGGTTGGGGGTTCCACTCAGGAGTCTGTATTAGACCCATGCCCAGTCCAGCTGGAGGGTTCCACTCTAGAAGTCATCAAGGATCCATGCTCATCCCAACTATAGGGTTACACTTGGGAATCTATGCTGATATTTTGTGACCAATGACACCATTGAGTGTCACCAAAGTTTTATTCGCATAATATTCTACATCATATCTCTAAATATGTAATTGAGGGAAACATCACGTTCTAAACTAAAAAACACTCTGCATAGGCTACTCGCGAGCCAAAATCCAAGTTCAAATTTATGAGATATTGACAAATAAAGTTTCCTCGAAGGAGGTAAAGGGGTACATAGCATGTGAGGGGAACTACACGGAATTTGTTCCTACTCCACATCTTGGTCATGTCCCTATCCAGTATATGGAATGTTGTTTATATAGTAGTATATGACATGTAGGTGGACTACACGACCTATCCAGGCTAACCAGGACCCATGCCATTTCTGTTGGACGTGTCCATGTATCGAACCTATTTTTTGTGTACTTTAGTGCATGCCATGATCTAGGCCATGTACTTGTACATGTCTTCCCATCCATGTGAACCATTACATTGTTTTTCTAACCAAGGAATGGGTAAATTACATATTAAGGGTACTACACACCATGTCCTCCTTAATATTTCTCAAACCCTAGTTGCTTCCACTGGAGGGGATACACACCATGTGTTCTTTATTGAACACAATGTGCAGTCGGTATTTCAACATAAATCCCAAATTTCAAAATCCATCCTTAATTCCTTGATTTAAACCTTTTCTCTTCAGATCCAACACTAATATCATCTGAAACTTGTGTATCCAGCTAGAAATCTGGATTCTAGGCTATCACTCATCGAAAATCACACATCATTTTTTTGGAGGGTTTCACTACTCATTATACACACTCCCAAGGCTTAAAACCTTGAGGATCTATCCTAAAAATCGAATTATTCATCTTTTTTCCTGTAGAGATCTCAGATCCATACATTTCTTGTTGATATGTTCTTGTGTCATCGAATCACCATTAATCCGGGGGGCCGATCAAGCCTGGTACCTCCCGAAAAAGTGGAACTAGGATCACGTGGATCCAACTGATAAAAAACACAAATATAAATGGGTATAAAGGAACAATAATAAATTATTAACCATCATTGTCCAATAATTCTTGGCCAATGATCAAGAATGGGCATATTGGGGGTAGAACAACATTGATTAAATAATTTAAACCAATTACATAGGCTCTTGCAAAGGACACAAGTGGCGCAGATCAAATAACATGAGTGTATTTTCTTAATAATTTAATACATGGGCATATAATTCCAAAATATAAGTCCAACCTCAATTAAAGATCGATTGTTAATGAAGAATTCATCTTCAACAATCTCATAGGAGATTTTTTGTTCGTTGCATCCTGAACGGATTTGAATTATAGTTTCATCGTCATTCGCCATGATCTGCCAATGGAAGGAAGGAGAGAGATCTTGGAAAATTCCTAGGATTATAAAGTTAACCCTAGTTATCTTTCCATATAGATATATTTATAACTTTTTAGTTTAGTTTGAACAATTCAATTAATTTAAATAATTAATTAATTTAATTTTCTAAACACACCGCCAACGAGCAAGCTGATCATCCTGTGCCAATTCATTTTATGTAACACTTAGGGTAAAAATCGTGTTTTTACCCAACCTTGATCTTGTATTTATTATATGAGATACCATTTAAGATTTATCCTATTTTCTTTCTGAATTTACATGCTAGCAATATAAAATATATTTAATATTTTAATAAAAATAATTTCAGGCACATCGGTCTTCAGAATAGCACACTATATCAGCGCCTAACTCTATAAATATATATATATATATATAAATACATAAAAGTGTTACATGGAAAAAAAATTAGACTCTACATTATTCCCTCATTCATGATTTTCATTATCAAAAATAAAAACTAGGAAAACAACTAGGGATATTAATCCCTTGCTTGGCTCTCCCGCTCCTAAGAACCTGCATGATTATGTGCTATTATAGCATGAAAAACAAAGGGATGGTCCATCCATGTAGGATCCTCTCCTGTTGATCCTCAATCTCCACTAGGTGGATCCACCCTCGATGTTCATCTCACCCCAGTCGATGACGTGCGTAGGGTCATGCATGTATCTCCTCAGTTGTGACATGTGGAAGACGTTGTGCACCTACTCTAGCTGTGGGGGTAGGGAAATGTGATAGGTAGCCTTGCAAACCCTTTTTACAATCTTGAATGACCCGATGAACATCGGGGATAGAATACCTTCCCATCCAATGCTTTGCAATCCCCATTGTGGGAAGACTCACAAGAAGAAGTTGTCTCCCTGCTCGAACTTCAAGGGCCTCTGACGGTAGTCAGTGTAAGATTTTTGTTTGATTTGGGACATCCTCATCTAATCATGGATGACCTGCACTTTTTCTATCATCACCTACACTAACTCTAGGCCCACAAGATACGTCTCCCTGATCTTTGTCCAACACAAGGGTAACTGGTAGGGTCTCTTGTAAAAGGCCTCAAAATGTGACATACTGATGGTAGAGTGGTAGTTGTTGTTGTATGCAAACTCTACCAAGAAAAGGTGATCCTCCTAGCTCCGTCTGAAGTCCAACACACAAGCTATCAACATAACCTCAACACCTGGATAGTTTTCTCGATCTTCTCATAGGTATGGGGGTAAAAGGTTGTACACATCCTCATGTGGGTCCCAAATTCCTCCTGAAGGCCTCTCCACAATCATGACGTAAACCTCCTATCATGATTGGAGACAATTGTCGAGGGAACCTCATAAAGGTGAATGATCTTCTGTACATACAATTTCCCCAAACTCTCCACCTAACTCTCCTCTTTGATAAAAATGAAGTGCGCTGACTTCGTTATTTGGTCAACTATCACCCATATGAAATCATGGATATTTTATTCATGTATAATACCCATGAAACATTCCATGGGTTTTTCATCCCACTTCCACTTCGGGGTCTCAATGGGGTGCAACAAGCCTGTCGAAACATAGTGTTTAGCCTTCACCTGCTGATAGGTGAGGCACTGTGAGATGAACTCGGCTATGATTCAGCTCATTCTGGACCACCAAAACTACCATTGAATATCTTTTTACATCTTCCCCACACCGGTATGTACAATTAGGGTAGAATTGTGGAACTTTTTCATAACCTCCTCCCCCAACATGACTGGAACCACTATTCACCCCTGAAAAAAGATGGCATGATTCCCTCCATAATATCCATATAGTGAGTCACCTATGGATATATGATCACATAATACCTCTTAGGAAATGTCTCCAAAATGGGACTCTCTTACATGATCGAGAATTAAAGGATTAAACACCATTTACTGAAGAAAAGGTGTACCCTCCTGCTCCACCATGGTCTGATGCAGGGAAGCTAACTACTCCAAAGTTTTCCACACTAAGAGAGCCTAGTAATTCTTTCTAAGGGAATCTACTATAACATTTTTTATTCCTTGGAGTATAGACTATCTCAAATTCATAGTCCTGTAGGAACTCAAACTAGCGTCACTGTCTTAGGTTTAGGTCTCTCTGATTGAAGACGTGCCTGAGACTCTGGTGGTATGAGTAAACCATAAAGCACTCTCCTAGAAGATAGTTCCTCCACATCCTTATGGAGAATTCTAACACCTCTAGCTCTAGGTTGTGATTCACTTAGTTCCCCTCATGGGGTATCAACTTCCTCGACCCATATGTGATAACTACCTGACATTGCATCAACACGCAATCAAGGCCAAATCTAGAGGTATCACAATACACTATGAACTCAATGCCTTTCTCTTGTAGTCGCGACAATGGAACACCCTTTATCCACTTCCTCAACTCCTCAAAACACCCTCTATAAGTCCTGAAGCTTGAAACAACTTCCCTTTTCATGTCAGGGCGGTTAAAGGGGGCTGCAATTATGGAGAATTCTGTAACAAATATCCTATAGTATCGTACCAAAATAAGAAATCTCCGCACCTCTGACACATTTTTGGGTGGATCCCAAGCATGAACTGAATAGATCTTTTTCAGATCCACAGCTAAACCGTGATCAAAAATGAAATTCCTCAGAATGCGAAGCTCAGGTATCCATAACTAGCACTTCAAGAACTTTCTAAAAAACTGATTCTCTTGAAGAAAATCAACAACAATCCTCAAGTGATATGAATTATCCCCCATTGATACATAGTATATGATTATGTCTTCTATAAAGACAATAACAAACTATTCCAAGTATGGATGGAAGACCTGGTTCATCAAATCCATAAAAATGGTGGGGGAATTCGTCACACCAAAGGGAATCACTAGGAACTCATAGTGTTTGAAAGGACATTAGAAATAAAACTTTGGAATATCATCCTTAATAACCCTCAACTAGTGCTATCCAGACCTAAGATTGATCTTTGAGAACCATATTTCACCTCAAAATTGGTCAAATAGGTTTTCAATCCTTGGAAAGTGGTACTTTTTCTTTATTATGTTTTAGTTTAGGTGAGGATAATCCATGAAAAGTTGTATTATCCCTTAAACCTTTTTCACGCACAATACTGGACTAACCTAGTGGGACACACTAGTTTTTATAAAGTTCCTCCAACTGCAACTGTAGCTCCCAGATCTTGGTAGGTTCCATCTGATATATCGTAGAAGATATCAGAGCGGTACCAAGATACAAGTCGAGGAAAAACTCCATCTCCCACCTCAGAGTTAGTCCCAGAACACCTTCAAGGAATACGTCCATAAAATCCTCCACAACTGAAGAAACCCATACAAATGAATAGCTTGTATCACTATGGGATACTCTTTCCAATTGATGGGTGATGGTCAGTATCCTCTTTCTGACAGAATCCACTTGTTCTTCAATAATATCTCTCTCTACAAAAATGGGGAATATCATTCCATTAGGGAATAGGAATATGACTAGTTTATAGTGATATTAAATTTTGTAATAGACCATCGATAGCCAATCCATTCCCAGGATGATGTCATAGGGTTCCATCGTGATGACCAAAAGTTACCAAATTAACCTCTCTCCACCAAGTGATATCTCACACTACTAAAAAATGAATGATACAGAAGAAGTGTTCCCTATAGGAACCTCAAGAAAATGATGTTGTGATAGCACCTCAAATTGGATCTCCAGATCTCGCCCTAAGAGTATAGAGATAGTGGGATGACTAGAACCTATCTCTACTAACACTGAATCCAGAGTAGAAAACCCACAGATCGTCATTCTGATTCTCTCTTACACTACAAGATCATAGGAATCCATAACCAAAAGTTGTATATGACCCCAACCGCCATCTCCATAAGCCAAAAGTTAGATGCCTAGTGTTGGTGGTGGAAGGATCTCATAGTATCTTCTTCCACCTGTAGATACTCCTACTCCCCTGCTAACTTCACCTCCCTAGGGACCACCCAGTACTGGCCTTGGAAATCCCTGGTCACAGCGTTGCCTATATCATGGTCATTCATCTTGTATTTTTTGGTGCTTCTTATCACATATATTTGGGAAGTCATTCACCATGTGACCTTTACTATCACAAGTACAACAAAACCCCTCTTTGGTATTCCCTAGTACTATGTTCTACCTCTGACCATGTGCCTGAGTCTGGTCATGGAAGGATCTCCTTCGCCAAGATCCTGGAATCTGGTATTTTCTAGCTAATGTAAATGAATCAGCTCTACGGTTCCCACTACCATCTATATCCATATGAAGTCCCTCTGAAAGAAAACTCTCTATCCCCAATTCTTTCTCCAACACCCCTACATAGGTGGGGATGCACAATGGAACAACGTTGGCTCAGATCTCTCTGCGGATTCCCTGATCAAACTTATGTGCTTGTAAGTATCCATCCTATATCATGTCAAGATATTACTATATAAGTTATGTAAACCTTGCTACATACTCATACACTATCATCCCTCCCTAATGCGGCTCCAGAATCTCCTTGATTTGGACTGAGCATAAGTATGAGGGGTAGTACTCCTCAGAGAACAACTACTGGAATTTGGTCCTTAAGAGTGTCAAATCATTACAAATCTGTGCAACAAGGATCCACCAGCACCCAAATGATTCATGGATAAGCCTGGATTCTAGTGAAACCACCTAATCTATTGGTTTCTAGATGATCATGAAGACATGAAGCACTAACTCTAGCCAATCCTATGCTACCTGAAGATCAAGCTCGTCGCAGAACCTCAGTGACCTCTGGCGCTTGAACTTCATGGAGAATTCTAAGATTTTGTGTGTACTTAGATTGATCTAGTATAAATATTTGTTGTTTGAAAGGGGGATGGGGTTATACCTAACCACATAGAAGAAGGGGGTCACAGGATGGACCCTTAACTGAGGCCTCATCACTCGTAGGGTTGTTTTCATGAACCAGAGCTGGTATCCTAGTTGGATTTCATCTCTAAGGAATCTCGGAAGTTATCAAGGAGCACTGAAGTTAGATAATCATATATATATATATATATAATAAGGAAATGACTCAAAAGGAAATTAAAATAATCATTCATATATCTTTCATGTTCCATTAATCCCTACAAAAAATGTCTCTCCATGCTGATTCGATAAGCAGGTATCCAACATCCTGATGAATGGATACACCAGCCTCCGCACAATAACTGGATTCCCTGGCCTGAGAGACATACTAGAGACACATCAACATTGTTTCCCAAAACCCAACCAATCCTCTTTAAGGGGGTACATTTGAACAACATATTAAGGAATGAACTTTGCTGGATTCCAATCTGTCATCACCCGAACCAAGACGTGGCTCGAGCCGCAACTACCCCAAGACTGCCTCCATAGGCCAAGGGGTCGTGACAAGTTTTGAAGGAAGAATAAACTCACATAATCCTTTTCTTGAAAAACTATACACACACAGATCCAACTCAATGTAAAAGTACAAAGGGAAAGAAGAAAAGATGCAACACTACTGTAAAGTAAACCAAGCATATATGAACCTCTAGATAGTATAATGTATAGTAGTGTAAATTGAAAATTAAATGGGAAAAATACATTCCCAACTAGAAATATGTCCCAACCAGATAGAAAATTGGAAAAATAAATAGTTTAAAGAGATCCCAAATCCAAAATCCCTTTCTATGACCACCATACACAGTCCAAGAACTCAATATCCCTAAGATACTATATAGTAACAGTTGACCTGACCATAGTATACATAATGAACAACATGTGAAAGAAAGGCCCATATAGGGTTGAGTATAAGCATACCCAGTAGGACACACTGAAATCTAAAGGGTGAGCATTAAGAGATATAACAGAAGTGGAAAATATTATATATAAAAAGGTACAATGAAGGAGTGCATCTCAACCCAACAAGAGAGTGAAAGTAAGCTCATCCAATCACAAGGGGCTAAAAACGGTGGGTAGATAAACTATTCATCGAGATTTCACCACCTATATCAGGAGAGAAGATTTATCCAACAATGAGAATCTAAATATGTAAAGAACATGGCATACCCCGCATGTCTTCACCTCTCCTAAAAGGAGAGTATCCAAATACAAGGTGTGAATCCAGAAGAAAATATATATATATATATATATATGCTCAATCTATGAATCCAAAATGAGAGGTTAAGGGGGTCTCCATCCCATAGATCATTCCAAAAATAAGAGTATACAACAATTACAAAAGTACATTAACGATCCCAAAATCCCACACGTTTGCACTGAATACAAAACTCTAAGTAAATTGTTCTCCACACTTTAATGTTGTCCTATTTAGGCAGCATTGACTCACCCACATGGTTTTTGGCTGAATCTCAAACATTTTTCTTAGTGGGTAAAGGGTTATTATTCCTCGTGAGTCTAGAGCTATGTTAGTTTGTGACTCGTTATTGTGCCACAAAGTTGAGGAGCCAAAATCTCTAGGTAGAGGACCCATGAATTGGTAAAACCAGAGGGTTCCAATTTGATGGTATATGGAGGACCCATGCCTTGCCCAGTATGAGGGTTATACTATGATGGTCGAGGAACCATGCCTATCCCGAATAGAGGGTTCCACTCTAATTTATTGAAGACCCATGCCCTAATATCATAGGAGGGTTCACTCGGAAGGTCGAGGACCCATACTTAGCCTGGCTAGAGGGTTCCACTCTAATCACAATAAAGGACCCATGCCTAGCCCAGCTAGAGGGCTCCACTTGGGAGTCTCTAGAGGAGTCATGCCTAGCCCAGTGGGAGGGTTCCACTCTAGAAGTCATTGAGGACCCATACCCAACCCAGTTGGAGGGTTCCACTTGAGAATCTCTGGTGATCTTATACAACCATTGACATCATCGAGCGTTGCCTAAGAACTATTCCAGAAATATTCCACATTGTATCTCTAAATCCAAAACCAAGGGATCCATCATGTTCTATATGGAAAAACACTTAGGATAGACTACCCTCGGGATGAAAATATGAGTTTAAACGAAGCAGATATAGACAATAAAAGTTTAATCAAGGGAGTTCAACGGGTACACAGTGTGTGAGGTGACCCATATGGCATGTGGTCCTACTCTATAGCCTTACATATCCTTGGTCAATACATGAAACCCTATCTTTGTAACAGTACATGCCATGTAGGTGGACAACACAACGTGTCCAGGTTAACCGGGACCTAGGTCATGTTTGTTAGTCGTGTTTGTGTACCGAACCCCGTATCCGGGTACTTAAGTACACAACATGATCTACGCCATGTACTTCCACACGTATTCTCATCCATGTGGCCTGTCACATGGGTTGTCCAACTGGGGAATGGGTACATGTCATGTTAGGGGGACTACACACCATGTACCCCTTAATATTTCTCATACCCTAGCTGTTAACATGGGAGGGGCTACACACCGTGTGTTCTTCATTGAACACATCATGTAGTATTGATTTTTGGAAAAAATCCTAGATTTTCCAAATCTAGTCTTTATTCCCCAATTCAAGCCTTTTCTCTTGATATTTGATGCTAATATCATTCTAAAATAGTGAATCCAACCAGAAATCATGATTTTGGGACATTGCTCACCAAAAATCACCCCTTGTTCATTTAGAAGGTTTTAATACTCATTATGCATACTACCACAGATTCAACCCTTGAGGATCTGGTCTCAAACCATCTAATAAGTTATTTATGTCCTATAAAAATCCCAGATCTATGCCTTTTTTATAGATATATTATGGTATCATTGATCCGCTATGAATCCAAGAGTGCGATCGAGCTCGGTACCTCCCATAAAATTCGAACTGGGACCATGGGGATCCAACCAGTGAATAATGTAAAGATAAACAAGTAGAAAGGAATAACAAAAAAGGTTTTAAAAATCTTTTTCTAAGTGTTCTTTTCCAACGATCAAGAAAAGGATACCAGAGTTAGAACATCAATGATTAAATAATTTCATTCTAGTACGTAGGCTCATGAAATAGCGACAAGTGGCGTAGATCCACGAACAAGAGTTTATCCTCTTAATAATTTAATCAATGGGTGTAAAATGCCAAAAGATTATTCCTAACATGATTTTGGATCGATTTTTGATGAAGAAAACATCTTCCAACAATCCAAGAGGATTTAATTCATTTATTTCTTCCATATCTAATCTGATTTAGAGTTCCATCATCATTCATCGTGATCCACCAATGAAAGGAAAAAGAGATCTCTTGGAAAATTCCCATAATTATGAGGCTAACCCTAGGAAGTTTTCCATGGGGATATATTTATAACTTTTAATTTTAGGTTAAATAATTCAATTAATTAATTAATTTAATCCACTGAACCTACCTCTAATGAGCAAGGGGTTTGAACGTCACGCACCGACTCATTTTATGTCAACCATGGTCTCATATTTCTTATCTGAGATACCATTTAAGAGTTATCACATTTTCTTTAAGAATCTATATGCACACAATATAAAATATAATTTATATTTTTATAAAATTAATTCTGGAAACATCAGGCCTCAGAATCCCAAGTTGTCTCAGTGCCTAGATTTGGAAATATATATCAAAATATATCAAAGTCTTACAAGGAAATATTGGGTCTCTACAAGGGGATTGATTATCATAATTAAAAATATCCATTTATAGGAAGCAATAAACTTAATTGTTTGAATACTTATTATCCACTAATTTATATATTAACCATATAATCCCCCATAAAAAATCATTGGATCGATGTCCAACCATTACACAATTAAAACATTTAACATTTCCTTTTAGAAATTTTCATTATTATTTTTCTACACATTTATTCCAAAAAGGAGGTTGAAATTTCTTTCTCCTAGGAAATTTACCATTCGAGTTTCTAGGAAGCTCTATTTTTCACTTCTTGTCTTTAAAACCCTAATAATAATTGGAGTTACCACACTCTATTTATACCTTCAGAGAAAATTTACTTAGTTGTTCCTATTTACTAATTCCTCTTATGGTTAAAGCCTTTCAAAGACATAGTTTCATAACAATATAAAATTGATCATTTTCCCACTAGGTTGATTATAATGATAGAAGCATACCTTAAAAGTCTTGAATTTTTTCTTCATACGTACTAATAGATTCAACATCCATTGGTTTCAGCTCTAGAAAGTACCATTACATCTTAGTATAAATAATTTTAGAAAATTATTTATTGAGAAACACCCTCTTAAACCCCTCACATTATATGGAGTTTATTTCCTCATTTTTTGACATATTCTTGATAAGATTCCACCATTGACCAGTATCAACTTCCAAGAAATAGACTGCTAAGGCAACATTCTCATGGTATCAGAACTAAAGAATGGAAAATATCATTTCCATCAAATGAGTAAATTTATTTTCAAGTAGTGGGTCATAAGACCCATATAAGGAGGGTGTATATTTTTATATAAAATACTCAGTGGCATATTTCTCATTCTATTATGCTTTTATTGGATTAGTATGACCTGTGTTACCCTTTATAGCTTAAGAGAGTTGAGTGAGTACAGTCACAATATATTATATCCCATCTCCCGTTTGATTTGGTTTCTCTTGAGGATGGATATTAAATTAACCAAAACATTCATTATCCACACGATTTCTTCTAGTTATATACATTGCCTAATACCAAAAATGATTGTGTAACCATCAATGGAAAATAATCAGAGTCAAGATTCATATATTTATAAAAATATTCTCCTGATTTTTCCATAATTATAACACAATATTATCAAATTTATATTGAACACAGGTTAACCTTGGTTAAAATATATTCAAATTCTTCATAATTGTTCATATTAAAAAAATTTGTTTACTCAAAAATTTTCCACAATAGTTTCAAAGTAGGTTAATTGTAAGTGCACACTCACCACGCACCAAAATGATGGTCGAGATATAATCAACCAAAACTTTTTGAGATTTACTACCCCTAGATAAATATATACCAATACCTTATCCACTTGTAGTATTCAATAGGATTTTTTTTAAGAAAATGAGATAATATCATCCTTATGAAAACATTAGGATGTTATCTTATACTTATACTTATCCCCAAGGTTTTTCACTAAACTCCAATAATACTAAAATTCAATGATTGATAAAGATATTCCTATAATACCATATATTGCTACTTAAGATTTTTATACAAAGATATTACATCTTAATAGATGAATAAACAATATATTTCAAAAATAAAGCCCTGGGGACCATAATGGTTTAGTGTTTTTAGATATGAGACATACAATATACATATTTCGTGGATGATATTTGATATATAACATAAATATCTTACCATATAGTACTTATCTTATAACTAACATATATAAAACCTTTATTTATAACCTAGGAGAATAAAAAATAAGAAAGGGTGAGCTTAGATACTGAGTAAGGTTAAACATGGTATATATAAATCATTATAGGATAATATGATCATAGGAGCATGATAACATATTCATGATCATGTTATCAATGTAAAATATTCAAACCTAGAAGAGCTTATATCATAAGTTTCAAAAATAAATTATAAAAGTATAAATAATAAGGGTTTTAAATATGTAATTAACATTAAAGAGTTATAACATATGCATAATTCATCATACGCATATGAAATCATAATCCTATGAACATAGATAAACTCATTCATGTTAATTCCTAATCTTTTGAGTATAATAAGAAATCAATCATACTCATGCATTAAAATTTTAACAAATCTATTCATAATCATATCAAGGTTTATTCCTATGAGCATAACTAGAATCAATCATAATCACACACTAATATGTGAACCAATCTATTCTCAATAATGTACACTCTTATCATTATCATATCATCAGATATCAATATCACTTTACCCTACTAATTAGATAGATATAATTGAACCAACCATCAAAAAATCATAATTCACTCATATAAAAGTCACATGATCCTAAAGAATTCATCATATCATCATTGAATAACCCATGGAAAATAAATAGGTTTTTAAAAAATAACATCATCATAATTATAGACTATGTAGGGAAAGAAAGGAGATGATTTAATTGGATATTGTCCCTAAAAGAGCATAATTAACATCATAGGATATTATCATAGAATAAAATTCTCATTATAATATCTAAGGAATAATTATTAAGTAAAATTACCTTTTCAATTTAAAATCAATTTCTAAAATAAAAAAAAATCCAAAATATTATGAAACAAATTCTTATAAAATAACCATGTTAACATGTAAAGGGATAATAAAATAATTTAGTGGTCATGATGGCTGTAAATTTTTTTCATGTCGTGTAAATTTTAAAAAAATACATTCCTTTTACATTTTTATAAAAAGTAAAATAGTATATGGTTTCAGAAAATAAGAAGAATATTTCTTTTAAAGTATTTTTTAAAAATTAATAAATGGGTAAAAATTACATTAAAAATAATTGTTGTATTATAAATACATTCTTGATTTTTTTTTTATAAAACATATAAATGTACAAAAAAATATTGACTGAAGAGAAAAATAACGTCAGTTTTCCTTAAAAAATCCTTTGGTATCTTGAGTTCATAACAAGAGGAAAATGAAAGAAAACATGTAATATACAGAAATAACTGGGAGAGAATAAAATTATAGGGGTTTATCAGATAAAGATAATATAATTTCCTCAATGGAAATTCTTTTATAAACAGTCATGATAAAAAAAAGAGACTGTAACATAAATCCCTAACCTCAAGTCTCATCATTCATCATATGATATCAAAAATACTTTATAATAAATATAGATTTTTTATACATGTATTCTTGAACCATTATATTTTATACCATTCCATATATTATTTACTTATAAAATCTTATCATCCATTTATTAAAAAAATATTAAAATCACTATTCTAGGTGATATCTACGTCATTATTCATGCATGTTTTGGTCATCACTCTTGGTCATTATACATTAATCATTGTTACATAATATCCAAAAAATTTAACATGGTATTAATATATTATATATACATTATATACTTATTTTAAATAATCCATTATTATTAGAGACTGAAAATTAATTTCACAGTTCGTGAAGATGGTAGGTTATACGTACGCATGAATGTTATTTTCTCATATAAAGGATGTAATGAAATAAATATAAAAAATGATTAAACATTAAAAACCATAATAACATCGTAAATAACTTTTATATTAATAAATTTAATAAATATAACCATCCAATTAATGTGGATATGAAAAATAAATTACACCACTACTTGGATATGGTAAGGCTTACATATGCATGAATGATGTTTTTTTTTGCTTTCCATAGGATGTTAAAAGGATGATAATGGTTGTTCCATCATCATAATAACAATTATTTATAATTAGGATACTGAATTAATTATTTTAAAATTTATATGATGGAAGTATAGGTAATAAAATAAAAAATAATTTTAAAGATTTCAGAATAAAATATTACCTCTCATTCCATTAGCCGCCTTGATATACTTTATTAAGGAAAATTTCAATGGTCATTAAAGAATACCATCACCTATAAATCATGAATAGGAAGTTTTGGAAGATAATGGTGTAGGGGTTTGTAGAGATAGAAGTCAAACATTGGTTTATTGAATAGGTAGAATGGGTTCCCTTTTATAAGGGAGGGAAATGACACATAAGGTCTTACAAATAAGATTAATATATATTTAATTCATTATAAAGAAAGATTTAAAATGTCTTGAGATTCAAATTAAAAGAGTTTATGCTCAAAATATCATCATAAAATGATCTTTTGATAGGTTTTTCTGCTGTTTTAAACATTATATTTTTTATTACCCTCTTCATTAACCAATGTCAACCTTAATCGCGTTAATAAAATTTTAAATATTAAAGGGTTACAATTTTACATATAATGTGAAAAATTCCTTATAAATGGACAAAGTATGAAATTTTATAAAATATCATATCCACCTTGTCCTCTAAATATTTTTATTATTTTCAAATAATTTAATAATATATTATTTCCAAAAAATATCATTAATTTCATTTTTGATAGTATTTATTTTATTTGACATTAAAGAAAAAATGTAAAAATGTAATTATAATTTAGACCTTTAATTTTACTAAAATATGTCATATTAATCTATAAAATTCCTAGAACATAATAAATTAATCAAATTTTATTACTTCTAAAAATTTTAAAATCAGTTTTTTCTATGAACAGAATAAATATTATATTGGTGTTGTGTAAGTTTTTAAATATTCAATTATTTCAAATATAAAATAGTTTAATATGATTAAAAAATTAATTTATAATTCAATTAAATATTTTTATCTTAACATAACCTATTTTTATCCTTAGATAAAAAATTTAGAGATATTAAGGTCAATAGAGTGACATTTTGAATTTATTCTTTTTTAAATTAATATAAATGTCATAATCAAAGAAATATGAAACCAAGAGAAAAAATATTTGAGATGTGGAATTAAATTGATGAAATTAACTCATATAATATGATAAACTTTTATATTAATCTTTCATCCTTTTCTAATAGTTTAAACCTTATTTTACTCATCTTACCCTTACTGTGGTGATACAATTTTATTATTATTAGTATTCATATTGGCAAGAAATAAAATGAACCTATTTAAAAAAATTGATCCTCATAATTAAAAATATGGAATCCATTTTTCTAAAATCAATTTCTATATTTTTCATAAATTAATTTTGAAATAATAATGAAAAAAATTACACAAATTATTTTTTAGGAACATAAATTTTGAGCATAAAACTTTATTTACTCTTATCTCATTCCTAGAATCAAATATTATATGAATATTAAAAAGAATTATTCAATATATAATATATAAATATAGTTAAAATAGTTAACCAATTGTGATTAATTTAATTTATTAATAAAAAAATAGATTGTATGCACTAAAAATACTTTTCTTTATAAAATCATCTCTTTTACATTCAAATGATTTTTTATTTCTTTTCAATTAAATTGATAACTACTAAAAAAATTTCAAACATTTATAAAATATAAATTTTTCATAATTTTGAGATTAATATTCAAACCCACTAATCCAAAGGTTAAGTGGAAACTATATACTTCATTGCGATTAATTTGGACTTAGGGTTACGTGTATCACAAGCTACTAAAAAAATAAATTAATTTAAAAGAAAATGTACCATAAAATATCAGGGTGTTATAAGATTCTAGTTTCTACTTTTACTTATGATTAAACTAATGTGTCTTTCTTATTTTCTACTTCATATTCAATAAATACTTTCGACTTACTAAATTTTCTTCTTTTGGATTTTGGGTTTTTTTCTTTTCATTTTCTCTTTTATTTATATATCTTTTGAATTATTTTCTTATATTTATCCTTTTCTCATTATTTTAAGTGTCACTTATTTTAAAGATTCAATTTAATTTTTTTTTATTCTTCTCTCTTCTACATTTGACTTATTCTTTTTCATTAATTTTCTCTTCTTCTTTTCCTTTTGGGTTCTTGATTTTTCTTCTACTTCCTGATTTTTAGTTTTTGACAACTAGCATCTCCTTTTAGTTATAGTTTTATTTTAATAGTTAATTTTTTATATATTTTGTATCTTTGTACTAGATTTATTTTATATTTCTTCTAATTGTTTCCTTTAATTTTTGTTCTTTTTAAAAAAAAATATGTGATCCAAATTTTTCATTTAATCATACTTTTGATTCTACTTCTATCTTCTTTATTTTATCCTCTAGATTAACATCTATATTTAGTTCTCTCTTTTTTTAAAAAAATCTTTCTTTATAATCCCTTAATATTTTATTATTTATTATAATTATACTTTATTATTTTTAATATGACTTTTTATTTTGGGTTTATATCCAACTAATAAATTTTTATAGTCTACATTGTGTTTTTATTTTTATATTGTTTTTGTTTTTCCATCAATTTTCAGTCTCTATATTATCTTTTTGAACAACCTTTCTTTTAATTGATTTTTGGTTCTTCTATATCTTGTGCTTCCACTATTTCCCACACTTTAAAACTCAATAATCACTTTCATACTTCACATTTTAACTCCATATCTTGTTGGTGTTTTTAATTTTGATTAATGATATCTATATTTTTAGCTTCACTTTTGTTTAATGATTTTCCAGTGTTATTTTTTCCCTTTTACCCGAAAATTTGAATTTTTTGGTGGATTTCATTTTTTTATGATCTTGATTAATTTTTTATAAAGTTTCTTTTTCTAATTTAAATTTCCCTTTAACTTCCACTAATTTTTTCAAACATTATGTATTGATCTAGCACTTTATGCTACTCTATCATTCCCAACATCATTTAAATTAAGTTCATCTCATGCTTCCACATATGTATATGCTTTTTGAATTATTTTTTCCAATACTTATTTATAAATTCAACTTTTTTTCTTCTAAATATTATCATTTTCTCATTTATGACATTTTCTACTAACTATAACACTATATCCATTTAAATTTCTATACAATTTGTTTCCTATTAGTTTAATTTTCTTCCATCTGTTTACTTATACATTATCTTCTTGTTAATAATAATTCCCTTATATATTAATGATCACCCAGAGAGAAGATTGGTTTTTATTGATTAGTGTTTTTCATTTACATCTAATTATTTAAATTAATAAAATTTATTTTTTTAATTAGTATCATTTTAATGAACAATTGATTTTGAATGAAATATGATAATATCATAAAAATGTGATATCATATTTGAAAACCATCATGGTGGTATATTGGTTATAAAAATGTGTTTTTATGGAAATAAAATTCTAAATTTTAAATTTCAGACCCTTCTAAGACCCTTGAATGAGGAGGTGGTCCCCAAAGCCATGTTTTAAGAAAATATGAATCATATAAGATATGATTACTAAACCCTTTAATTTCTATATTTATCATATAATTCAATATTTTATTTGATATCATAATAAAAATTATTTTTGTTTTTTAATGTGATTTTTTAGTTTATATTATTTAAAAAATAATGTAATAAATTTTAAAGAGGAATTATTAATGAATCTTTATATTTCCCTCTCTTGGTCATAATGACATTATCAATTCATGGTTACATAGATGAAGGCAGAACAACAATCACAATTATTAGAGGGTGGTTACTATTCATTTTCAAAAAAATATCTTTCAGTTCCTTATTTTGATGAATCACAATACACTTTATATTGAGTAAATTTAACATGATGTGTGTTTTTATATTAACTTATCAATATCCAATAGGTAAGTTAGTCGGGGTTTTGATGCATTCCTTTAAACTCAAGTTATAGTGTTGGGGGAAACAAAATATAGTTTATTTGGTGGTTTTTGCAGATTCATTCCCAAAGAAATTGAGTTTAAATATAGGGGGAAGACAATTCTTCCTACTATGTGGAATAAACCAATGTAGATGAAGCTACTTTCAATGATTTATATTGCATAAGAAACCTGGTGGGTTTATTACAACTACCATGTGAGAGGAATGTTGGGGGGAGGGATGAAATCCATTGATCCTCACTATGTAATGTAACATTAAGTATATGTGTAATCTTATAATCTAATTTGATATATTATATTCTTTTTTATCCATGTTTATTATTAAGTGTTATATAGATATAGAATCTAGAAACTGAGTTAAGGACTTTGGAATAATAATGGTAAAATTCTCACTATAGGGTAAGTCTATTATGAGGCAATTTTCTAGGTCCACATGTTCTAAAAGTTAGTGGGTAGTGTTTTTATAAGAGGAATCGGTGAGAGAGTAAGGGGTTGGGAGGAATTTTGTGGTTAAATTCAGTGACTTTTCATTAATAGGAGATTCTTGGAGAATTTATAAATGATTATTTGTTTTTATTCTTCTATATATATAGTACAATTCTAGTTCTTATGCTATAATACATAAAAAGAATAATATTTTTGGAATCATAGGTGAGTGAAGGGTCTAAGATTCCCCTTCTCATTGACCTCATACTTTGTTTTTATCCATCTATCAAACCCACTATTTTCACTATCACCAATCCCTATGGCTGGATCACCTGAGCCAATTTGTTTATTTATATTCTTTAGAAACCAGAAATTTTTAAATTCTACCACACTCAAGTTATAATTAAAGGAATCACCTTCAGTTGGTTTACAGTGTTGTGTGTTTTCCTTCCAAAAGTCACCAATTCATTTTTCCTGGAGTATATTAGTTGCTTGATTTAGTGGTAGATACAACCAAAATCATTATAAATAATTGTATTCCTTACAAAATAATGGTTCCATTCCAGACTATATCAATAAATTTGTTTATTTATCCCCCTTGTTTCATCGACATCCCAAGCCATAGTGTGCGGGGTACTTTTTTATATGGATAATGAAAAGGAATATAGAGATGGGTGGGAGTTTACAATATTGACCCTCACCAATAGGAATTAGTGTTTGATTGTAATTTTGATCTCATTTTTATGATATTCATAGACACCCAGTTACACTTTTTTGGATCTCATAATTTTAATAAGGTCTATGAAGATGAAGAGTAAAACCCAATTAACCATCCAAGGACACACATACCGACCAAGACCATTCAACCACTCATCTTATGGGTGGATTCTGCTAAAAATTTAGTTCAATGATAAATAAATAGTTGCATGGTCTATAAAGGGTGAGGAGTTTGATGCTTGAAGACTTAGGATTGTGATGGTAGATGGCACAGGGGTCTATGTTTTTGGTGTGGTATGCCCTATATACCCATGTATAAGTTTACCAATCTAATCCAGAGTGTTATATTATTAGGATAGGGGGTGATGGATCTGAGGATAGGGGTGAATAATGGGAAAAATATTATTAATAAAATGATTAACTGGCTCTATTTATTTAATCATCTATACAAGAACATTTTCATTGGCCGACGACTGTTAAAAAATGAGTTAAGGAATTCTCTAAATAAGGGTAGAACATTCTTTGAATAGGAAGTATGTTTAGGGGAAACTGGTTCCATGAGTTAGGATGGTGAGGGGTGTACTTGATATATGTTTTAAGTGGGGAGAGTGTTGGTGGGATGAAGAAATTATGTTTTGATAATCAACAACTTATCTTGGGTAGTAGATTCTTCGGGAATTTATCGATCCTAATTATTCATTATTAATATTACCCATATCCTCTTTAATTATAGATATCATATAATAATACATAAAAATAATCCTTATTATTTTATCCTTGTGTATGTAGGGCCTTATCGGTATATTTTATGGATTTTAGAATAGAAAGAAAAAGTTATTCATGGAATTGTCACTTCCACTGATGAAGACAAATAATCTACGAGTTGGAAATTATTATGTAGAATTGTTGGTGATGTAGTGAACTCTTAATCATTTTGTAATGAGTTTCTATCAAACATTTATTATTTATGATGACATGTGTGACATTATTTCAACATTAAATGATCTTATTTTTCTTTTATTCTATTATCCTTATTACATTGAAAAACTCCTAGAAAAAGTTATTAAAACATTATATTGTTAAAAATAGAGAAAACGATCTCAGATTGGCATAAAAACTTAGGAAAACAATATTTGACCCAGTTATGATATTTAATTACCTTCCACGCATTAATTTGTCACCTTAATTTCTTGATATGATATAATGTTTTGTTTTGATTTCACATACTTGTTAAAGTGAAAGGTCACCTAAAAGGGATCAAAATCAAGAAAAATAGTTTGGATTTTAATGAAATATTAGGATAATGATATTTAAATAACTTTTGACTTGTAGGAATCAAACACATATCGATCTAATGGCCATATTTCTTGGTATTATCCCCAATATAATTTCACCGTGATATTTTTATTAAAATTACATATCACTCATCAAAGGTTCATAACCGATCATAAAAAAATTGTATTGACATAAAAACATAGGAAAATGATCCCCTTTTCATTATTGATCTTAATGAATCATTCATACATCAATTTGATTCCCTAATTTATCAGTAAGATATAAAATATAATTTCATACTATTAACACTTATTAATAATGAAAAATAACACAAGTATTTGTCAAAACTAAGAAAACAAGATTAGATTGGAATAAAGACTTAGTAAAATGATATATGATTCATTTCTTATTGGTAATAACCAACAACATGTAAAAATAACATCCAAATTTCATGGAATGATTGATTGTGTCATTATTCCTACACATTTTTATTAAAGTGACAAGTCATAAAAATGTGGTCAAAACTGAGAAAACTTGTTTATATTTCAATTAAGACATAGGAAAATGATTCTAAATGCTTTTAGTTTTTTAGGAATTTACCATAGATATATATGATTCTAGGATTGATCCATATTATCAAAATTTTATTTTCAAAATGATAGTTTATTTAAATAAAGTATTACTCATCAGGGGTTAAAATTGAGTAGACAAATTCACATTGACATGGAAATATGGAACACTTATCCTTGAGACAATTGTGATCTATATTAATCATATGCACATCAATGCATTTTTTTCTTAATAATATGAGATCTCTTTCAATGTTTTAACACTTTTCTATTTTATTTTTTTCTGTATGTAGAAGGGTTTATATAGGCGATGGGAGGCCATGTATTTTGACTCTTTACGTGGGATGAAATCAATGTGTACTGGATAACACAGTGATGATCTCATCACAAGATCATTTAATTTTATCATGCGATGACTCTTTTTTTCTCCTATGGCATCGTGTGATCATAAAAATAAGAATTAAATCAAATGGAAAATACTCGAACGAAGAAGGGGTGTTCAGTCCCTAAAATTCTTGTGACAGATTTGGGGACTTTCTCTGCTTCAATAGCATGATCAAATAATGATAATCTGATGGCCTCAACTCCCTTCTATGATTCCATGTGTTCTAAATAAATCCAATTTAAATCGATGAAAATACATCAGAGGTTGTAGGGGTTCACGGTCATAAAAATACTTTCGATGCCTCGTCTGTCTTTGGTTCGGTTGCATGATCAAAGGATGATCATACAATAGCCTTGATCGTTATTTGGAGATCTTGAAGAAGCCATTGGAATTCACAGTTTAGACCTCACGGTGGCCTCTATTGGTTGTCTCATTATCACGGCTATCAACAAAGGGCTGGTGAAGGCAGTGATGAAGTGCATCGAGTGATCATACAATTTTTTCGAGTATCCATGTCGAACATGAAGCGTTACTCTAGGAGGATGAATATGGAAGTCTTGAGGAGCATGGTTTTTATTTGAGTTTGTGCATCTTGGGATAAAAATATATGGTTAGTATTAGCGGTAGGCACGATCGATGGCACAGATCAGTGGGAGGCACGATTGGATGGCTCAGATTCGATCTTGGTGAAAAAAATGTCATTCCACATCAAAACTCCATGTCACCTCGCCTTTGGTATATAATCTATTCTGTGAATTCCACTTCTCGAATCGAAAATGGGTTCAAAACCTGTACCATATGCATCACTTCCACTATGGCCTTCCTCTTACTAAGTCTATGGTTCAGACTATACATGTTCACATGCGGGCTTGCACTCCATGGGCCCTATAAACAGAATAGACTTCCTCTTGTGGGAGTTATGCTCCTCCACTGGTCCTCCAGCTGGTTGATCCTGACTCACATTGGGCGTGGTTGACCTTTGGTCCCATATGGGCTTGTGGTCAAAATAGACTAGTTGGCTAGTGGCTAGCCATTATTTTTTGTCTAAAGGTGGTAATAAAAACCATTTAATAATAATAATAATATTCTTATTAGAATATAATATTCCCAAAGTGATCTCCCCAAATCAAAAGCCTTTATGTATTCCATTTACACCACAGTCTTCGAATATTTGAAAAAAAAAGTGAGAAATGCACAAATATTGGTGTCAATAGTCCTTCTAGCTTTTTGATTTTTGATTCTAATTCACCTTCTATTTCAATATTTTCCATAACATTCAAAATTAATTTTTACTTATTCCTTTTCATTTTTCTTATGGATTAGGGTTTATTATTTGAATTTTTATTCTAGTACTCCTTTAATTTTTAGATCAAATCCTTTTTCTACATTTTTTTTGTTTTCAATTCAAATTCCTTTTCAAATTTTCATCATGTTTTATAACTTATGAATTTATTACAACTTTTAATTCTTATTTTATATTCAACATTATGATTTTTTAAAAATTTTTGTTTTATTTTATGTTTAAATGTCTCTAATACATTTAGAAAACTCTTAATTTTTTATATAATTTTTATTCTACGTCATCTTATTCTCCACATCCTTCATCCATTTTCACTTTCTATCACCATTTTCACTTTCTATCACCATTTTTACTTTCTATCACCATTTTCGGATTCCACATTTTTATTTCATCTCCACTTAATCTCTGGTTGGTGTATTGAAATTTTATTTACGATATCTAAGTTTTCACCTTCACATTTGAATCAACATTATCTAGAGTTATATTTTCATCTATATCTACACCTGAATATGCTTGTGGATTTAATTATTGTTTATTTTATTTATTAATCTTTTGAAAAAATTTATTTGTCAACATAGACCTCTCATTTCAATTCTACTTCTTCATTGAATATTTTCTTACTACTTCTTCTACTTCTCCTACTCTACCTTTGACTATTATATTTTCATCTAGTTAAACTTTTCCCTCTTCATATGTATATGCCTTTTTTAATGTTTTTTTCCCAAATCTTCATTATTTATAATACTTTTTACTAATAATGATTATCATTTTCCATATCTACTAAATTTTATATTAAATATATCTCTATTTCCATTTCCATTTTTAGTTCTTCTATATTAAATTACATTTATTCTTTTCCTTTTATTTTTTCCTTCTATATTTTTATATTTTTAGTACTTCTACCTTGATATTTAAATGAACACATCAAGAGATGTGTGGTTTTCAGTGATTGTGGTTTTAAATTTATATCAATGTTACTTGAATTAATAAAATTATTTAATTTTAATAATTTAAATTATAAAGAGAAATTTATTTTGAAAAAAAAATAAAAATATCATCCAAATGAGATGTCATATTTGATAATTACCAATGTAGTATTCCATAGTGAAATGCGTTAATTATGGAAGAATATTTTGAAATTTTATTTTTGGACACTTATGATACCATTGCATGGGGAATTTTATCGAAGAGCATTATATCAAGAAAAGAAGAATCATCTCATATATTCTTACTAAACCTATTAATTTTTATTTTTCTAAAGAAATTTAATATTTGATTAGAGATCATGATATAATTCTTAACTATGTTTACAATAAAATTTTAATTTAATTTATGTTTTTAAAAATTAAATTTAATAATGTTAAAGGAGTATTTATTATCTAAACTTTACACTGCCTCTCTCTACTATGATGATATGATTGATTCTTGGTTACGATGATGACAATAGGACAACCGCCACAATTATAGGAGAAAAGTTTCTATTCACATTCCAAAATGATATTTTTCGGAGCTATATTTTGATGAATTGTAAAATAATTATATTTTTTTAGGTCAATACAAAGTTTGCTTCTATGCTACCATTATAATAGATTGAAGGTAATTTGGTTATGGTTGAAGATGAATTCCCACTATACCTAGGTATGAATGATGGGGGAATCAAAATTCTTATGATTATAGAGAGGGATGGTGGGCCTTCTTATCTTGATAGGACCCACATAGATGTATCCTCTTTCATTGATTTTTACTAGTTGGGCCACCTAGGGGAGTTATTGTAACTATTAGGTTAGAGTCATCATTAGGTGAGGGGTGAAATTTTTTGATACCCACTATGCAAATAAAAATTTAGTTTGCACAGAATTCTATCTTCTTCTGGGACAACTCTACTTTTCTAGAGGTGAGTTTGTTCTTGAGATTTATTTATAAGTAGATTTCATAGGTTATATAATATAGAGGAAATGTCCATCTAGTAAATTTCACTTCTTAGGTGAAGATTTAATTTCTTGTTCTAACAAGATGCAACATTCAGTATGACTTTCCATTGTAGATGATAATTATATAAATTGGAAGATATTACACTAAATTTTTGGGGATGAAACACACAATCAAATACTTTTAATGTGATTCACATAAACTCTGATTTTTTTGTGATAATACCAATGTTATTTTTTGACAAAAATGTATATCATCTAATTTAAAATTTTCATAATTTTTATATTGAAGAACACATGTAAAAGGCGTTTAAAAACCAAGAAAAAGAGATAATATTGTTTTAAAAACATAAGAAAATTATATTCAAGTCATTTTTTATTAGGATAAACAAACCACATATCAATTTGACATTTGAGTTTATCGGCATGATTGAAAGATCTGTTTGACGTTCACATTTATTATTAAAAGGTGTAAAAATAAGTAAATGATTTTAGATTTACCTGAATATTTATGTCATTTATGAATAGAATTCATATCAATCTGATGTGTGGTTTGTCCATAAAGACCGAACATTTTTTTTATTATATTTAACTCTTTAAAAATATATGGATAAGGTAAACAATCAATAAAAATACCACTTATTGTTGTTAAATCAAAGGAAGAAATCTGTCATTTAATGTTTTTCATATAGGAACAAGTTTCATGTCAATTAGACGTGTAGTTTTCTCAAAAAAATAAAAAATGTGTTTTTATTAATTTAAAAGTCCAAAAGCATGCATTAATGGATGAAAATCGAGAAAAAAAACTTGTATTATGGTTAAACCATAGGAAAATGACAGTTCCATTTTTGAAATGTTGTAATAATACCTAATTCAATATCATAGGTGTTTTCCCACAATGAAAAAAATCATGTTTTAATTGATTTAAATACAAAAAAATATGTGTTACAAGGTCAATACATAGAAAACGATCTAAAATTGTCATAAAATATTAGGACATTGATTTTTTATTAATTTTTAACATGTATGAATAGACCTAAAATAATTATAACATTTAGTGTGTCCAAAATGACTAATAATAAGATTTTATTAGACTTGAAAGTCTATAAAAACAAGGATCAAAGAGTCTAGAACAAACCAAAGTTATCATATTGTGATATCTCTGCATGTTAGATTAATTCTCCATGTATTCTTGCATGTCAAAATTTATTCAACATTCATTTCCCAATTATTTTATGATAATTTGAGACTGTTTTGTGTGATTTAAAAATTTTTCATTTTTCACTATTTCTAGGTACTCCTTTTGAATTCTACTTTTACTAATGTTACTTTGGATTATTCCTTATGATAATATACTCATATTTTTTTCTAATATTTCTACCTTTTTCTTCAACTTTTACATTTTTATTTGTATCTACCATTAATAAAATCAAATTTCAATTATTTTAGGAATCTAGTTTCTTGCATCCAAATCTACATTAGATTCAACTACTACTTCTGGATTCATTCCAGCTTCATATTCAACTAAAACTCTTGGATTCTTACATTTTATTATGTTGGATTTTAGTTTTTTTTTCTATTTCCATTTTATCTATTTTTATTTATGATTCCTTTAATTTATTTTATTCCATTTATTTTATTTCAACTATTTCTTATATTATTTATTCATCTACTTCAATCTATATATTCTCATTATGAACCCATAGATTTTTTATTTCAATTTTACATCTTTTTTTTATAACTTTTATTCTCTTGGATTAATTTTTCATTCATTTACTCTTTGGATTCTAATTTTGATTTATCACTTCTTCTTTTGATTCTTGATTTTGGAATTTTACTTCTAGCCATTTCTTTTAAATCTAGTTTTGTTTTATTTTTTGTTCAATGTATTTTTCTATTTTTTTAATTTTATATTGGATTCATATTTTGTTTTTTGTTCTACATTTTCTACTTGTTATTTTTTTCTTTTACTTTCATGCCTTTTGTATTTTTACATTACTATTATATCTAATTATTCTTTTATATTATTCCTTATCTCTTCTAGAATAAATTCTTGCTCTCTTTCATATTTTTACCACTTGAAATTTTCAACCTAATTTCTTCAGGTTTTCATTGTTATTTTACTTCTATTTTCTTTTCGTATCATAAGTTTTTTATTTTTATGGTTATATCCAACTAATAAAATTGTAATAATACTTATGATACAATTTTGATCATTTTTTCCCTACATTTAGATTTTGGATTCTTCTTCTACTTAAATTTTGGATTCTACTTAAAATTATATTTTAACAATTTAAGGAGTGTTTTTAAGAAAATAAATCCAATAAAACTACTTTTTTTATTATTTTAACCATATTGAACATTGAATTGATGTTCCATCTCTTCCTAAATGATGCAATTTATCCAATTGAAATATAATAAGTTCCTAAATTTTAAAAATTAAGAAAAATTAATTCCTCATGATTTCATGATGATTTTAGGTTGGTTAATAGGTGTTTGACACATTGATACTCGTTTTTTTACTTTAAAATAATATAAATCTACTTTTGGTCATTTTGAGAAAAACACTTGTTGGACTAACATAAAATCTATTCCTATTCATAAAAAATAAAATTGTGTCCACTTTACAAGGATTTTATAATAATAAATTATAATTTTCTTATGATTTCATGACAATATGAGTCCGTTTGTTTATTTTTGAAGCATAAACACACATTAATTGACATAAATCAATAAAAAATACCTTTTTCTATTTGGAGAGAACCACAACTTAAATTGACATATGATATATTCCTAAATTAAAATAATCCAATGGTGGTTGTTGTCCTATTATTTAATGATAGTACAAGTATTTTTTGAATTTTAGAATATTTATTACTATTTTGTACTATATTTTTTTATTGTTCTAACTATATAGTATATTGAATAAAATGTGGTATACTAACTCATGCCAACAACTAAATGGTGGTTTTTTCTGGGATTTAATGAAAATACATCATCATTTTCTAGTTCAATTACCATTTGAAGCATGTTTTTAATGACTTATATGTCATAAAATATTTGATAATAATTTTTCTTTGATTTAATGACAACCCTTGGTCATTTATTAGGTTTTAACCATTTCTCCTTTATTTTTTGAATTTTAAATCAATAATTAATAAATTTTTATCATTCCATGAAAACCACATGTAGGATTGATATGTGGTGTCTTCCAACATGACACTAATTAAAAAGAGGTCATTATCCTATGATTTCATGACAACCCAATGTCGTTTTATATGTTTTGACACAATGGAGTTTGTCTTTAAAGACTTTTAAATATAATTAAACTAGGTTTTGGGTTATTTCAACCACAAATAATTTTTGGTTTGTTTTTCGGTCCATCCCTAAATATCAAAAATTCATCATTGATTGTTGTGTTGTGATTTAATAAAAATTCATAGTGGTTTGATTAGTTTTAACTATTTGATGAACATTTTTCACATAAATCAATAAACAATAACTATTGGTCATTTCAAAAAAACTAAAATTTGGATTTATGTGAAACCTATTCGTACACATCATTAAATAAATGAAAAAAAATTTCCTAAGATTAAATTATAATAGAATCACATTTTCAAGGTTTTGACACTTTGATGCACATTTTTAAGGAATTTTAAATCTAACAAAACTATTTTTTTAGTTATTTATACTACACTACATTCACCACACATTATAATGAAATGAATCATATTCAAACAAGTTAAATATTAATCAAAAACTATTTTTCTTCTATTTTTCAATAATTCAGGGTAATTTCAAAGGGTTTATCCTTTCAAAAAACAATTTTTAACTTTTAACTCAATAAAAACACACTTTTCGTCTTTCTAATAAAATTTTATGTTGGACTGATGTGTGATCTAATTATATATATTGAAAATTAAATTAAGGTCATTTTCATAAAATTTCATGACAATTATAAGTTACTTTCTTAGTTTTAATCCATTGGTGTGTGTTTCTAAGACTGTTAAATCTAATAATACTACTCTTTTAGTTATTACAACCACATTGTAAGATAGATTTATGTTTTATATATGTCATAAATTAATCAAAGATTTATTTGGATTTGAAGATAATTCATGTTAATTTTCTATGATTTAATCAGTTGATGCATGTTTTTTAAGACTGTTAAATCTTATAAAACTCCTTCTTGGTCATTCTGATGACACCTCACATTGCATTGATGTTATATTTATTCATAAATGTCAAAATTTATTCATAAATGTCAAAATTTATTCATAGATTTTTTTCTATGATTTCATTCTAGTACAAGTCTGTTTTATTTTTTTAACCCTGATCACATGTTTTTTACTTTGATATAAAGAATTTTCTTTTAGTAATTACTAGAAAACTATGATTCAAATTGACTTATAGTCTATTCCTAAGTTTCATAAACTAAACCCTGGTTATAACTTATCTAAAAATAGTTTCTATATATAAAAATTAAATGGTACTCATTTTTCCTTTGATTTCATGATAATTTGAGGTTGTTGTTTAGGTTTTAATCCTTTAACCCACATTATAATGATTGTTAAACCAAATAAAATAGATTTTATGGTCATTATGATGAAACCACACTGAAATAAGGTCTATTAAAACATGTCACATCTACTTATAAATCTAAATATTAGAGTAGTTGGAATTTATTACACCCAATTATTTCTAATGAAGCACACGCTCACTAATTTTGTTGTGATTTTCACTCATCTATAGATTATTTGTGATAACCTCAGTGTCAATTTTTCAAATTTAAATGTGAATCATCTTCATTTATAACATTTTTGTTTTTATATTGAAAAAAATTATTGAAAAAGGGGTCCAAACTGTGTAGTTTAAAAAAGTAAATGAGAATAAATTAGCCTAAAGTATTAGGAAATTGATATTTGAGTAATTTCGTATTTGTATTTACCTACCAAAAATAAATCTAACTCCAAAATTCCTCAGTATGATCAAAAGTTTTGTTTGTAATTCACATAATTAGTAAAGTGAAAAGTTTCCAAAAAAAATTCAAAACAGAGTAAATGAATTCTGATTGCATCAAAAATATATTACAATGATCCTAAAATTATTCATCATCTAAAGGAATCACGTATGCGCCAATATAATGGAAAGATTTATCGATCTTATCAATGGTATCATTTTACATTGATATTTTTATTAAAATGACATGTCATTGGTCAAGGGGTCATAACCAAGTATATGAATTCAAAAAGACATAAAATGCATAGAGAAATGATCTATGGGTCATTCTTATCCTATAAGAATCTTCCACACATGAATCATATGACCATATTTCTCGTTATGATGGAAAGTATAATTTCATATGGGTAATTATTATTAATAAATAAAAATAATGTGTGTGGTCATCAAAACCAAGGAAATGAGATTATATTGGCATGAGATCTTAGGAAAATGATTTATGAATGAGTTATGGTCTATAAAAACTAACCACACATCAATATGTCTACTAAATTTATCGGTATGATTGAATGTTTCATTTGACCATCACATTATTATTAAAGTGAAAACTCACCTAAAGGAGTAAAAATAGGAAAATGATTTCAGATTTCAATGGTAATATAGGAGAATTATTCTCAATGATTTAATATTTATTGTAATCAACTGTCAATCAATCTAATGCTTGGATTTTTCATTATAATCCAATGTATCTTTTCACTAGGATATTTTTATTAAAATTAAATATTACCCATTAATGGGTAAAAACTAAGAAGAGGACATTAGAGTGACATTGAAACATAGGAAAATGATCCTAAATACATTTGATATCTGTATTAATTATCAACAAATAAATCCAATTATTTCATGATAATATAATATAATTTTATATATTTTGAACTTTTATCACTTTTTTCTATTTTTAGGTACTCCTTATAACTTTTTAACTTATTTAACTTCAACTTAATCACTTTCCTAATATTCTATGATTTATGTATTATGTTTCTTATTTTGGATTCAACTTATATATATTCCACTAAATCTACCATTAATTCTTCCCCAACATTGACATTAAATTCTTTTATCACTCCATTTTGTAGATTCAACTTCTACTTTATATTTAAACACCACTTATAGCTTAATTTATACTTCATATTAAACTACTACTTTTGGATTCATACATTATAATATTTTGGTTTTTGGTTTTTGGTTTTAATTTTAATTAATATTTATTTTCCTTTATTTATAATTTTATATATGATTGATCATATGTTTCTTTTCCAGTTATTTTGTTTTTAATATTTATTAAATTAATTTTTGATCTATATCCATTTCTATATTCTCACTTAAATATTCTAAATTTTTAATATTTAATTTACTTCTATTTATTTTTCTTCTATTTATACATGAGTTAATATTTATAATTATGTTTTTTTCTTTTAAATTTTATCTATCCTACTACTTATTTTTATATTTCATATGAATTATCCTCATATATTATTCCTCTTCTCCTCTATTAAGATTTCACTTAAAAATATACTTTCGTTTAATGTATTTTCATCTAATGCCTCTAGATTCTACATTTAAATTTTTATTTTTCATTTATTTTCTCTTATTATTTTTATTTTAAATTATTACCTATTCTACATCCCAAATTTGGATTTTTACTTATTTCCTTTCATTTTACATCTTTTTTTTGTTTTTTCTTCAAAATATTTTTTAAATTTTTAATTTATTTTTATACTTTATTCTTTATTTTTTTATACATATAATTTTTCTTCTAGTGTTTTTCTACTACATTTGAATCATCTTGATATTTGGTTAACTCTTACTTCTAATTTTTCTTATGTCGTCAATATTCTCTCTTCTAGATTAAATTCTTACTCTAGCTATTCTTTTATCCTATAGTATTCTTATACCAAATACCTTTAACATTTCATTTTTTTTGGTAAATCTTTTTTATTCCTTTTGAATAAGTCCTTTAATTTTATTATTATATAAAAATAGTTTTTTATACTTATTATCTTCTTTTTTAGCATATCCTCATAGCTTTTGGATTTAGGATACTCTTTCACCATATATTTCTAATTTTTTCACTAAATTTTTATTCCCTATCCTTCAACTTCTGGATTATATTTTTTTATTTCAAATTTGATTTATGTTCTATTTTTACTTTTATGTTGAATCCTTATTCTACTTATGTTTCTCTTATTAATAAAATTCTTATTCAAAATTTTATCATGTATTATGAATTATGAAATCATGCATCTGTATTTTTCTATATTATTGTAACTTTTTATTTTTTTAAGAAAAATAGTTCTTTTCCCTTCCAATTATAGTATCTCTATAGCATTATAGGTCCCCCTGCTTGTTTATAGATTTTGAATTCTAATTTACCTTTATCTTTAACTATTTTTCTTAATTTCACATTTGATCATCATTTTTAGATTTCACATTTAAGAATCATATATTATTAGTGCTTTAAATATATTTTTATGATATATATGTTATGATTTTCTCTTTTTCTTTAACTATTTATAGTGTGATTGTTTTTTCTTCTAACTCTTCCTTTGAATATGCATGTGTTGTTCATTTTTTCATATGATTTTGTTTCATGTTTTTAAAAAATTTCTATGTAAACATTGATTTACCCTTCCACTTCCCCTTCTTTCAAACATTTCATAATAATTTTTCTCTTTCTCATAATCTATATTTCTCTAAAAAAAATTCATTTAGTTCATATTATGCTTATATATATGTATATGATTTCCATTTTATTTATGTTCTTGTATCATGTTTTTATAATATTTTTTTGTGTTTTATTCTACTTCTATTTCCACTTTAACTTCTCTTTTCAAACATAACATACCACTTCTTCTCTTACTCTTAATATAGCTTTGGAAACTACATTCTCATCAAGTTAATCTTATTATTTTTATTATGTATATTATCTATCAAATTTTTTCTCAAATTATTATTTATTTCTTTTGATTCTTTTTCTTTATAACCCTTATCATTTTCCTCATCAACTATATTTTCTACTAAGACCGTATTTATTTTAGATTTTTTTCCTTAGTTTTTGAATTCCTTATATTTTTTACCTTTTATTTTTGTCTCCATCATTGTATTCTTATGAGACCTATATCCCTAATATATAAATGATCACCATGAGAAAAGAGTGGTTTTATGTGATTTTTTTCTATTTATATCATGGTTATTTAAATTAATAAATTTATTTTATTTTAATTATTATCATTATAATAAATAATGGCTATTGAAAGAAAAATTAAAATATATTTCATATGAGGTATTATATTTTAAAATGGTATATGTAGTATTTCTTAGAATAATGTGTCTTTTATTCAATTAAATTTATAAAAAAAACTAAACCCTTAGGTTAACCTTGAATGGGTAGGTGGTTCCCAATGTGTAGTAGTGAGTAAAGAAGAATCATTTGAGATATGATTACTAAACCCTTAATTTTTATTTTACACATACATTTTATTATTATATTTTAGATCATTATATAATGTTTATTTATATATTTAATTTAATTTAAACAAAATAAAATTAAAATTATTAAAGTTAAAGGAGGTTGGATTGATGAAGTGTTAAACTACCTCCTCTCTGCTATGATGAAATGATAGATTCCTTCTTACATTTATGATTTTGGGATAACCACCATCACAATTGGAGGATGATTTATATTCATATTCAAAAATAATATCTTTTGGATCCCTATTTTTATGATTCATAATACACATTAAATTTTAGTTTGGTTGAATTGAATTGGGTTTGTAATTAAATTTTATAATATCCAAGAGGTCAGTTTATGTGGTTAGAGATGTGTTCCTAGTGAAATTGACTTCAAGTGATGGGGGAAACACAATTAAACCTATTATGAGGAGGGATGGTGGTCTTACTGATATAGATAGCTCCCACATAGATGAATCAATTTTCAATGATATGTACTAGCTAGGACACCTAGAGGCATTATGGTAATGACCAAGTTGGATTCATATTGGGGGAGGGGTGAAATCCATTGATCCTCACTATGAAATATAAAATTATATATATAAAAAATAATTTCTTCTAAAATAAACTTTTTTATTCTTCTATATTATATTTTAATATTAATATTTATTTATATGTGTATTTTATATGTTGTAAAATATATAGGAAAAATACTTCAATAATTTTTCACTTACTAGGAGAATCCTTAATTTCATGTTATATAAAGATGAATCATTCTATAAAAAATTCCACTACTAAATCTGATTAAAGTAGTTTGAAGATATTAATCCCAATTTTTTGTGGATGCATCATAAACTCTATTATTTTTGAATGATTTTCACTCAAACTTTAATATTTATGATAATATTACTACCATTTCGTCAACATTAAATGTGCGTATACCACATTTCTAACATTTTTATTTATATATAGAAAAACTCTTTGAAAAATGGTGTCATAAAATGATCAAATGAGATTTAATTGGTGCAATAACTTTTTAAAATGATATTCTAGTCCTTTTTGATCTGTAAAAACCAACTACACATCAATACGACACATGAATTTCCATGTATGATCGAATGTTCCATTTGAATATAAAATTATTATTAAAGTGGGATAAAATTTAGCAAATAAGTTCAAATTACTAAGAAAATTTATGATATTTATGAATAGAAAACATGTAAATATGAGGTATGGTGTGGTCATAATGATCGAACAGACAATTTTAAAAGAATTAAAATTATTTAAAAATACACTTCTGAGTGTCATAACATAGAAAAATACATCAAATTATCATTTTATAAATGAAAATAATCTAGTGATTATTTTTTGACATGTAATAATATACCGTACATTAATTTGACCCATGATTTGTTTTTAATGAATAAAAGTGTTCATTTATTTATTTAAAAGTCATAAAACATTCATTAATGTTTTAAAACCTACAAAATGACTAATATTGTACTTAAATAAATGATCTTAATTTAAATTTTAACATGTTGAAACATACCCCATATCAATCACATAAAAAAATTTATCCAAATAAATGAAACCATGTATTTATTGTCTTAAATGTCAAAAAACATGTGTTAAAAGGACAATACAAAGAAAATGACATGAAATTATTATGAAAGAACATGACATTGAATGTTGATAAATTGTTTAGATATATAAATATATCACCTATCAATCCAACGTGAAGTGTGGTTTAAATTATCAAAAAAAATATTTTATTTTATAGTACTTTTTGAAAAATGCATATTAGTGTGAGGACCTAACAAATGAACTCAAATTATGAGGTAACAACACATCAAACTAATAGACCATCTATTCCTAAATGTTAATTTTTTTCAATAATTATTGTCCAATGATTTAAAAATAATTATTTATCATTTCCTATGATTTTACACTTTTAATTTTATTATATTTCTAATAACTACTTATAACTCATATTTTTACTTAATTTTCTTTATCATTTTCCTGATGATAATATTCTCAGATTTATTGTTTATATTTCTTCTATTTAATTCAACTTATATTCATGGTTTTTTATATAAAATTACTTATTCCATGGCATCAACTTCCACTTAATTTTTACTGTATTTGAACCTTAGACTTCTAATTCATATTAAACTAGTAATTATTTCTTATTTAGTGCTTCAAATTAAACTAATATATTTAGCTTCTTTTCATTTCATCTTTAGAATTTTGGGTTTTTAGTTTCCATATTTGTTTCTTATTCCTTTATTTATTATTTTATTTTCATTCATTCATTATTATGTTTATTATTATTCTTATTTTTTCAACAATTTATTCTCCTATGAATCTACATCCATTTCATGAATCTGAATTGAAACCTCTATTTTTTTATTTTTAATTTACTTATTTTAATTTGTATTATTTTTTTACTAATTTTATGTTTTTTTTATGTTTTTTTTAATTTCATTCCCCTATTAATTATATTTATATTTATTATGAATTATTCTCCTGAATTTCTCCTTTTATTATTGGTTAAACTTTAACTTCATGTTATGCATCCATTTAAGATTTTTTTATCTGTTACTTCCAGCATCAACCTTACACTTTTTTATTTCTCACTCATTTCATTTTATAATTTTCCTTTTGATTTATTACTTCTTCTTCTACTTCTCTATAACTTATTTTGGCTTATAGACTTCTCCTTTATTTATAGTCTTGATTTATTTTTTCGACAAATTATTTTTATTCATTTTGTTTTATTTTCATATTAGATTCTTGATTTGTTTATTCTTCTAAATTTTAATATTCTTTTACATTAAACTCTTCTAGTTTTTTATTTCCACATACTCTTCATTTTTCCTCTATCATATATCTTATTGAATAACTATTATGTATATTTCATCGTTTTTATTATAGAAATATTAAACAAAATGTCTTAAAATTTTCCTTATTCTGGTAATTTAATTTTCTTCCATTTTCAGAAGTCCTTTATTTTTATTTTTATTTCCAAATAATACACCTTTTTATACTTATAATATATTTTTTTAGATTCTCTTTGGGAATTTTGGATTTTTCATTCTGCAACACCTTTTATTTCCACTTGTTGTGTTACATTCAAAAATGGTTTTGAATTATTCCTTCTCCTAATACTTATGGATTATATTTTTCTTATTTGAACATTGATTTTATTTCTAATTTTACTTTTAAATTAAAATCTTCTAAAAAAATTTTATTTTTACTTAAAATTATTCTTCTACATTTGATCATGTGTTACAACTTGTCAAATTTCTCCTTCTTTTGATGTTTCATTTATATACTTAAATTTTTATATATGTTTTTTCCTATGTTTTCAATCTATATACTATATTTTATATCCTTATAATTTATATATTTTGGATTTTTCTTTATCCTACCATACTAATTTTCCACCACTTTCAATAATGTTCATCATTTAATGATTTAATATTTTCTCTTCATCTATTATTGGTGTTGTAACACCCCTAATAATTTACAAATAGATTTAGTATAAAATGCATGAAACACTGACTCTCTACAAAACAACACTTTATTATAATCGAATCGATGAACATAATTTTTCCACTTATGTAATTTCAATTTCAAAAAACAAACATACATGGTTGCGTTCAGTAAGATAATTAGAGTCTGATAAGACAAACTTAATTTTTGATGAATAGTAACATACTCTTATGAATATTAATGAATAGTAAATCGGCTAAAAAAATAGAAACTTCACCCATGAATGTATAAATAAAATTTAGACATCTTATAAGTGAAAAAATTATCATAGTATAAGTATTGGTATTTTTGTATGTCATAAATATTTTAATTAAAATTTTGGGATTAATTTAATAATTTAAAATGGAAATTTTTTTTAATAAAATTTAATCATAAGTTGTTACTTTATTGTCTTATGTATATAATATAATTTTATGGTACCTTGATTAATTTCTCAAGGTGTTATAAAAAGAGTTATAGTTTTAAAGTTGTTTTTTTGGAATAAATTGTGATTTTATTTAAAAATTAGATTAAAAATATTTAGAAAATTATTTTCAAAAAATGGATTTCATTTTTTAATTCTACACATCTAAAAATGGTTGGGGTTAATTTTTGGGATTCTACTAAAATACTTGAATTTTTCGTGAATAGTAAAAATACAATTTTGAGTTTTCGATATATTTAAAAACATTATAATGCTGTAATAATTAATATAAAATTATGGTCGAGTTGTGTATAGTAAAATATTGCATGAGGTGTTCCAAGTGGTTAATAACATGGGCGAATACCATGGGCAAGTCCATGGTTGTGTAAAAACCACTAATGAGGTGTCCCTTGAAATTAATAAAAAACTCTCTCTCATTTACTATAAATACTCACTCATTACTTTGTTTTATTTCATTCAAAACTAATCATCCTCTAATATCTGGTAGTTTACCACCCTATTAGTCCTCCCAATGTATCCTCAATCCCCCAAGGTCCCAACCTTCATGTTTTAGGAGTTACTCTACAAGGTAAGGGAATCTACCACCCTTCTCTTTTTCAAGATTTCATTTTATGTTATTCTTTTTAATTTATTTTGGATTATGATGGGATATTTCATTCCATATCACCCCTTAGTATCAAAATTATGTAATAATAGTGATATAACCTTTTTATCTCATCAACATGTTTTATTAATTTTTAAGCGACACCGTTAGGCTACCGAATTTTTCATAAGGGATTTCTCAACTTTTCTTTTATTTTGAGTTCCTTTCTTTTTCTTTCCTCACCTCTTTTAATCCAAATGTTGTGATGAATCCATTATATTACATGTACTGAACTTTTGTCATGATAAAGTAATAATTTTTCATCATCTCTTCTTTCCCATTCTTTTATACTAAAAATGAAAACACCATCTGAGATGTGCTAATTTACCACATTCAACGATGATGAGTTTTCAATTTATATTACCATATTCAATTATAGTCATGAAACCATTATTATGGTTGAACCAGGATATAATATATTTATTTTTTCTCATCTATGGTTCTATAATATTTTTGTACCCATGGTTTTTATTTATAAAGAAAAATGAGTTTTTGGTGTTCAAAAACCACCAATTAACCCAAACGGTTATCATTAAATAATTTATATAATGATCCATCTTCACTCCAAGTAACAAAATTAAATTTACAACCATGTAACCTTATATATGTTCACTAATAACATATAAATTCAATTATGGACAACCATCCTCATTTTACATGATTCTCCATTCATGTATATAAGTATACAGATCACAAAATAAACGGACCCGAATAATGAAATTGAACCTCTTAACCCATCAAAAAGATCATGAATGAACTTAATAAGGTTATAATAAATCAATTAAAAGTATAAGAGGTTCTGTAAATATTAATTAATTAATTTAATTTGGTTATCCAGGACACTTATAAAATTTTAAAAACACCCTCGGACTTAAGGTAAGGGTTTCTTCATCTCACTTCAATTTTCATGAGATATTTCATATTCACTACTATTACTTGTGTATGGTGTATGTATACTGACCATATATGTTTCATATAATTAATCTATTTATTTTAATTATATTAAATTTATCATTTAATGATTACTAATTTTGTGTCATATGATTCCATTGATTACAAATTTGTAAGTACTTTCTACCCGAACCTCCATTTTCATTCGGGTTGCTCTTATTCTCTACTCACCTCAATGATATTGTTATTTATTATTATGTACTCCTCATAAATTCTGTTTGAATGTTATATATATGTGTAACCACTATAATTCTACTTTCATTTATGGGTATTTATATGTCTTAAAAGGATATTTCAATAATTCTTCCCGAAATACAATCTCGATTCAAGGAACTTATCGGATTCTTACCTATTTTGAAGCTCACTCAATAATCTGTTTTAAGACATTTTTATCATTCTAAAATCACAAATTTTAAATTTAACAATCTATTTTGGTTATTTTATTATTTTATGAAATCAAACATGCATTTTATCTTTAAAATATCTTTAAATAATTCCTTAAACCGCACTAAAATGTTTTATTTCTAAAGATTATTTAAAAACACTTTTTAAATGATTTCACATCAATAAGACTTTATTTAAGCCTAAAATATAATTTAAATGACCTTACCTTTTATTTTCTAGGATATACATGTTTACAATCTGATTTCATGATAAATACAAATGATTTTCCAAAATAACTCTTCTTTCAAAAGTAAAAATGATTTTTCTCATCTCACTTTAACTTTTATGAGATATATTCCTTGTTCACTGCTTACTTATTACTTGTGGTTTATTTAATTACATTTAGTATATCATGTTAGTAGTATCCTTATTCTTATGATATTCTAATGGATTATAATTTTAATTTTTCAAGGTGGTATGGGACACTTTTCAATGTTTAAGGATTATTTCCTCAAGAATTTTTCAATGGTCTCATTTAAAAGTATCTTTATTTATGTCAACATCATTTGATGAATCTTTTATTTCATAGAGATTTATATACTATGATATAATATACAAAATATGTTTTTCAAGGGTTTCTGATTATTTTTAATGTGAATGTTATATCTTGATATCATTCACCATATTACTCTGAATGGTTAGTGTTTACGTTTAATGATTGGGGAAAGTTATTTACATTTCATATGTTAGTTTCAATATGAATTTATATATTGTTTATGTTTATCCCCATTCATAATAGGAATGATTTGGACTAATTATGTGATGTGTGGGGCCCTCTATATCCCCTCGATGCATCGGTAGGTCTCTTGAGACAAACTAGGTCATGGCATGAGGCCTTGAAAAATGGTTATTTATGGTCTTGGCAGGAGGCCTTGAGGGTATGATTATGATGTCTGACATATGAATTTCCCTCTTTATGAAAATAGTATTGATAGTTCATGTGGTTATTCGACTAGTAGAATACCCATGATTATGATTTATTATGTAATTATTTATTAAACTCTTATTCTTTCTATAATGTGTTCAAGTTCTCTTTTTAAAGGCATGTGTTTTTAGTTATTCACCATGACTAATGTTTATGTTTATGATATCTTCCACTGTATTACTTACCCTTATTGAGTGTTTTATATCACCCCTTTCTTATGTTTTTTTTTCTCAGGACATGAAGAAGTTTTTTATGAATGACCTGTAGGGGTAAACTTAGATTTTTGGATGTTCCCAATAAAAAATTTATGTTGTATTTCCTTTCAAGTTGTAATGTTGAATCTATGTATATATCTAGTTTTCCAAAAACTACTAAGTTACTTGTTACTTTAAGATTTGATTCCTTGTAATCATTCCAATTTATTAAAATTATTCATCATCTCCAGGATTTTGGGGTCATGGAATTATAGTTGGTATCAAAGGATGTTTAGTAGAAAACTTAGAAACTAGATTTAGAAAATATAGCTTAGGAAAAAAACCCCTAAGATAGACTTTGAGGATAAAAATACAAGAATGTCCTGGAATTTTATTAAGGAATAGATTATGTGTATATTTCTATAAAATACATCCATGTCTAGATACTACAAGTGGACGTGGTTCTGGCATAGATGTACCTAGGAGTAACAACTCTGACAAGGAGTTTCGAGCTTGACCTTGGGTATCCTGGTACATGAAAAAGGGTCTTACTATGCACCTGGTTTGATACTCCTATTTTATATTCTTAGGATAATTCACATTTTCTTTAAAAATCATGATAAATTAATTAAATGTAATTTTTACCTCAAAGAAACAATGTTTACAATTATGAGATTAGTTATGGATGGAATTCCAATTTATGATAATTATTTTTCTAAGTTGAGATTATACATCATGAATCATAATATAATATAGTGTATTCCATTGTTTATAAATGTCACCTAGAAAAAGGAATGAGATCATCACCAATGCATGTGATAAAAATAGTAATAAGGATCAAATATATCATGGTCTTAAACCATCGTTTCAAAGAAAGATAGTCTCCCATGTGTCATCATCATATGAGGAAACAATATCATGTGTTAAAAAGGTATTTAAAGAATTCTATGAGTCCTATGTCTTTTAAGGGAAACAAAAGAAGAAGAGGACGGTAGAGAAAAATATGGATAAAGGGAATAAAGGAAAGAAGGGTTTTCCCACATGTGGTAACTATGGAAAGAATCACCTTGGTAAATGATTGAAGGGAATGGGTGTTTGTTATAAGTGTGGAGAAAAAGGACACCAAGTTCATGATTTAAAGGGTAAGAAAAAGGTTTCTAATGTACAATTCTTCAACTGCAAGGAGATGGGACACTATGAGAATCAATGTCCCAAGCATCAAAGGAATATATCCCAAATGATGATTCTAGATAATGATCAAGTTATGATGTTTCCATAGATGAAGTAGAATGATTAATATTCCTTGTCAAGAATCATATCATTTGAATATTTTTTCAGTAATGTACTGGTTATAGTAATTAGGGAATATATGAGTATTGTACTGCAATAATTTTTCATTAAGGATTTGAAACCATAAGTTGACTGGTACCATGAAAAGATATTCATTGGAAGTTAAATTTTTGTAAAACTCATGACTGAGGGAAATACAACCCTTAATATATATCTTATATTGAGATAATGATGAATAAATTATTGTTTAATATATGTACTAACTACCTTGGAATGGATTATTGACTTGTCAAGAAGTGGTATATGCTATCATTGATGGAGTTTCCAAAAATTTTGGATTTAAGGAATATATCCAATAATATGTATCTTACTTAAGGAATATGGATGAATGCATGTTTTCAATATGGTTTTTATGGTAATTCAAGTTATTACCATATTTCAAAAGGATAAATGATGAATTTATTCACTTGTTTGGAAAGTGAAAATTTAGAGTTGCTTTATGTTTATTAAGGGCTAATGATAAGTTCATCTTGGAAATTCAAAGACCATCATTCTAAACTGTTTAATCATTATATTTTGGAATGTTTAACCATTTACAAAATGGTTTAAGTTGATCATTGTACAAGATTTTATAGGTTAATGTATTACTTCACCATATGGCATAACCTTTTCTAAGTGGTAAAGTATAGATAGTTCAAGGTGCACTCAAAGGATGAGTTTGTAAATAGAAATGTATATTTATACTCTTATAGAGTAGAATAATTTCTTAACTCAAGGAAAAGAGTCTTAAATAAAATGTTTTCCATTTATCATAATATTTGATGATATCAATGAATTTTTTTTACAGTAGTTTATAGTTTTTTAGTAATCAAACTTTTATCTGAACATGTTTTCTATAACATTCCATGAGAACTTCATAGTTAGATTTTTCTTCTGTGTCTAGGTTTTTACTTCCAAATAATGTCACACCATTTGAAAGAATAATTTTTGTGGTGACCACCTCATTTTCATTAACCATTTTTAAGAGGATATTTTATTAACCCTATTTCCTATGTGGATTTACCACAAGGAAATTTTCAAGCATTAACCATTAAATTTTTAATTGCAATTATGAATTGCGAGGATAAAATTCTGTTGAGGGGGGAATAATGTAACACCCCAAGAATTTACAAGTATATTTAATATAGAATGCGTGAAACATTGAGTCTCTACAAAACAACACTTTATTATAACCTAACCAATAAACATAATTTTTCACTTCTGTAATTTGAATTTCAAAAAACTGACATACACGGTTGCGTTCAGTAAGATATTTAGAGTCTGATAAGACAAACTTAATTTTTGATGAATAGTAACATACCCTTATGAATAGTAACATACCCTTGTGAATAGTAATGAATAGTAATGAATATTAAATCATACAAAAAAATATAAACTTCACCCATGAATGTATAAATACAATTTGGACATCTTATAAGTGAAAAAAATGATCATAGTATAAGTATTGGTATTTTTGTATGTCATAAATATTTTAATTAAAATTTTATTATTAATTTAATAATTTAAAATGGAAATTTATTTTCATAAAATGTAATCATAAATTTTTACTTTATTGTCTTATGGTTATAATATAATTTTATGGGACCTTGATTAATTTCTCAAGGTGTTATAAAATGAGTTATAGTTTTAAAGTTCTTTTTTTTGGAATAAATTATGATTTTATTTAAAAATTAAATTAAAAATATTTAGAAAATTATTTTAAAAAAATATATTTAATTTTTGAATTCTATATATAGAAAAATGGTTGGGGTGAATTTTTTGGATTTTTCTAAAATACTTGAATTTTTTGAGAATAGTAAAAATATTGTTTTGAGTTTTCGGTATGTTTAATGACATCATAATGATGTAATAATTAATAAAAAATTATGGTATACTTTTGTACAATAAAATATGACATGAGGTGTCCGAAGTGGCTAATTCCATGGTAAATACCATGGGAAAGCCCATGGTTTTGTAAAAACCACTAATGAGGTGTCCCTTGAAATTAATAAAAAACACCCTCTCATTTACTATAAATACCCGCTAATTACTTCATTTTAATTCATTAAAAACTCATAATCCTCAAATATATGGTATTTTTACCTCCCTAGGATTCCTCCCAAGGTGTCTCCAAGCCCCCAAGGTCCCAACCTTCATGTTTTAGGAGTTACTCTACAAGGTAAGGTAATCTACCACCCTTCTCTTTTTCAAGCTTTCATTTTATGTGAATCTTTTTAATTTATTTTGGATTATAATGGGATATTTCATTCCATATCCCCCATTACTATTCATATTATGTAATAATTATTAGAGACCCATTTTTCTATCATCAAAATATTTTATTAATTTTTAAGTGATGTTGTTAGGCTGCTAAAGTTTTCGTAAGGGATTTCTTAACTTTTATTTTATTTTGAGTTCCTTTTATTTTTCTTTCCTCACCTCATTTCATTAAAATGTTGTGATTACTCTAGTATATTACATGTAATGGAATTTTTTCATGATAAATTAATAATTCTTCATTATTTCTCCTTTCCCGTTTTTTTATACAAAAAATGAAAACACTGTCCAAGATGTGATAAGTTACCACATTCAAGGTCGATGGGTTTTCAATTTCTATTACCGTATTAAATTATAGTCATGAAACTATTATTATGGTTTAAACAGACTATAATATATGTATTACATCACATATATAGTTCTTTAATCTTTTTGTACACATGGTTTTGATTTATAAAGAAAAATGAGTTCGTGGTGTTCAAAAACCGCCAATTAACCCAAAAGGTTATCATTAAATAATTTAATCAATGATTCATCTTCACTCCAAGTAACCAAATGAAATTTACAACCATGTAACCTTTTTTATGTTAAATAAAAACATATAACTTCAATTCTAGACAACCATACTCATTTTACATGATTCTCTATTCATGTATATAAGTATACTGATCACGAAACAAACAGACCCGAATAATGAAATTGAACATTTTAACCCATCAAAAAGGACATTAATGAACTTAATAAGGTTATAATAAATTAATTAAATGTATAATAGGTTAAATAAATATTAATTAATGAATTTAATTTTGTTATCCAGGACACTAAGACCAATTGAAGAACACCCTTGGACTTATGGTAAGGGTTCCTTCATCTCACTTCCATTTTCATGCGATATTTCGTATTCCATACTATTACTTATGTATGGTTTATGTATAATTCCCATTGATGTTTAATATCATGAATCTATTTATTTTCATTATATTCAATGTATCATTTAATTATTATTAATTTTTGGGCATAAGATTCTATTGATTACAAATTTGTAAGTACTTTCTACCTGAACCTCCATTTTCATTCGGGTTGCTCTTATTCTATACTCACCTCAATGATATTATTATTTATTATTATGTAATCCTCATAAATTCTGTTTGAATGTTATATATATATGTACCAACTATAATCCTACTTTAATTTATGGGGGTTTATATTTTTTAAAAGGATCTTTCAAAAATTCTTCCTGAAATACAAGCTAGATTCAAGGAACTTCTCGGATTCTTACCTATTTTTAAGCTCACTATATAATATGTTTTAATCCATATTTATCTTTCCAAAATAACACATTTTAAATTGAAAAATATATTTTGGTTCATTTCTTTTTTTATAAAATCAAACATTCATTTGCACTTTAAAATCTCTTTAAATAATTCCTTAAACCGCAATAAATGTTTTATTTCTAAATCTTCTTTAAAAACACTTTTTAAATGATTTCACGTCAATAAGAATTTATTTAATCTTAAAATAGAATTTCATTGACCTTACCTTTTATTTTCTTGGATATACATGTTTACAATCTAATTTCAGGACAAATACAAATGATTTTCCAAAATAACTCTTCTTTCTAAAGTAAAAAATGATTTTTCTAATATCACTTTAACTTTGATGAGATATATTCCATATTCACCACTTACTTCTTACTAGTGGCGTATGTACTGACATTTTTTATATCATATTAGGAATCTCCTTATTTTCATGATTTTCTAAGGGATTATTATTTGAATGTTTCAAGGTGGTATGGGACACTTTGGAATGTTTAAGGATTATTTCCTCAAGAATTTTTCAATGTTCTCATTTAAAAGTATATTTATTTATGTCAATATCCTTCGATGAATCTTGTATTTAATAGAGATTTATCTCCTATGATATCATCTACAAAATATATTTTTGAATGGTTTCTGATTAGTTTGAATTTGGATGTTCTATCTTGATATCATTCACCATGTTACTCTGAATGGTTAGTGTTTACGTTTAATGATTGGGGAAAGTTATTTACATTTCATATGTTAGTTTCAATATGAATGTATATGTTGTTTATGTTTATCCCCATTCATAATAGGAATTAATTGGACTTATTATGTGATGGGTGGGTCCTGCTATAGCCCCTCGATGCATCGATAGATCGCATGAGACAAATTGGGCCATGGCACGAGGCCTTGATAAAATGGTTAATTATGGTCTTGGCACGAGGACTTAACGGTATGATTATGATGTCCAATATATGCATTTCCCTCTTTATGAAAATAGTATTGATAGTTCATGTGGTTATTCAACTAGTAGAATACCCATGATTAGGATTTATTATGGCATTATTTATTCAACTCTTATTCCTGCCATAATGTGTTCATGTTCTCTTTTAAAAGGCATGTGTTTTTAGTTATTCACCATTCCTAATGTTTATGTTTATGATATCTTCCACTATATTACTTACCCTTACTGAGCATTTGAGATCAACCCTTTCTTATGTTTCATTTTCTCAGTACATGAATAATTTTTTTATGAATGGACTGTTGGGATAAACTTAGAGTTGTGGATGTTCCCAATAAAACATTTATATTGTATTTCCTTTCAATTTGTAATGTTGAATATATGTATGTATATGGTTTTATGAAACTACTAAACTACTTGGTCATTTGGGATTTTATTCCTTTTAATCATGAAAATGTATTTAAATAATGCATTGACTCCAGGCTTCAGGGTTCAGAGCATTACAAGTGCTTTGATTTTTTATTTTTGATGTCTATGTTTTGAGATTCACTTTTTATTCAACATTTTTTAGTGGTATTTTTTTTATTTTACCTCTACTTTTGAATATTCTTATGTCATTTTTTTAATATATTCTTCCTTTATATTTTTCAAATGTTTTTCTATCTATTTCAACTTTTCCTTCCTCTTCCCCTTCATTCAAACATTCCTTACCACTTCTATTATTTCTCCTACTACATCATTGGAAAATACATATGCATCTAGTTCATCTTATAATACTGCATATGTATATTCCTTTTCAATTTATCTTTACACCTCTTCTTTATTTCATTTACTTTTTTTCATTATATCTCTTATAATTTGATTCATCTACTTCAATTTCTATTAACTCTATCCCTATGTTCATCTCCATTTTATTTCAATGTGTTTTATTTTTATTTTATTCTTTCCATTTATTTCTTTTATCTATACTAATTTCTTACTAGTGATAATGTGATGATAAATAAATGATCACCCTGAGAAGAAATTAGTTTTATATGTTTTTTTATTCAAATCATGATTATTTAAATTATTTAAATTATTTTATTTTAATAAATATAATTATAATGAATAACGGATTTTGAATGAAAAATGAAATTATCTTGCAAAGGAGATATCAAATTTAAAAATCATTAATGTAATATTTCTTAAATAAATGTTTTTTTATAAAAGGAAATTTATAAATTTTTATTTTCAGACACTTTGTAAACCCTTGTATAGTGAGGTGGTTCTTAGAAAACTATAGCTAGAGAAAGCAAATCATATAAGATATGATTACTAAAAATATTAATTTATATCATTCACATCCATTTTAATATTTTATTTGAAATCATAATTTAATGTTCAATTATGTTTTTAATTTAACTTAAATTAATTTGAATAAAATTTAATAATGTTAAAGGAGGAGGTATTGTCGATGCTTTAAATATTACTCCCTTGTCAACGATGAAATGATTGATTCCTGGTTTCCCTTATGATGACATGAAAAAAACCAACTCTATTAGAGGGAAATTACTATTCATATTCCAAAATTATATCTTATAGGTCCTATTTTTTATGTATTGAAAATATATATATATATATATATATTAGTGGACCCTAAGGTCCAGCTCAATTAGTAGCAGCTCTATGGGGTCTAAGTGAGGTCTCAGGTTTGAGTCTCACTATGTTCTTCCTTGTTGGTTTATCGTAGGATTTTCATTGTATTTCTACCCCTCCTTAAACTATTATAATATATATTTTAGTGAAGTTTACTTGAATATTTTTTAAGATACCATGACAATATCCCATATCACAGTGGTTGGAAGTTGTAGATGTGTTCCTATTGAACTTGGGTTCAAGAACTTGGGGAAACACAATTCTGGATATTATGGAGAGGGTTGGTGTGCTAGCTTGTCCTGATAGTACCCACATAGATGAAGACAATTTTGATATGTACTGGCTGATCCACTTGGGGGTGTTATCATAACTACTAGGTCAAAGTCTTCTTGGGGGAGGTGTTAAATCCATTAATCCTCATTATACAATGTAAAAATTATTATGTTCATAAGCCAATCTTTTGACTTGGTTGATTTTATTATTCTGGATCCATGTTTGTTCTTAAGAGTTAATCAAATGTACATTTTGTTGGATATATTATGGATAGTAAAAGTACTTAAAGAATTTTTCATATACTAGGATAATATATATTTTCATGATCCAGTAAGAAGTATCCTTAGGGAAAACATTCCACTATTGAAGCTGATTATAAAAGTTAGAATATATTATGCTCAATTATTGTGGATGAAGTACATAGTAACTGATTTCGAAGTGAGTTTCACTAAAATTATTTTCCCTTATGAGGACACCTATATAATTTATTTAACAGTAAATGCACATCTCCCTCTTATCTGTTTTTATTCTTCTTATATTGAAAAACATTTAAAAAAAGGGTGTTTAAAACCTAAAAAATGAGTTCAGGTTGGCATTGAAACATAGAAAAATGATATTTGAGTAATTTATAATCTATAGGAACCAACCACACATTAATATGAATTCATAATTTATTGGTATAATATAATGTTCCTTTTATCTGTCACGGTCTTATTAAATGGGGTCAAAACCAAGAAAATTATTTCAAATTTCCTGAAAAATTTATGACATTTTTTAATAAGTAGCATGTCAATATATCATATATTTTGGTTGTAATTATAAATTATACAATTTTATTAGATTTAAAACTTTCTAAAAATGGATGTATCAGGTTTATAACCTGTAAAATTACCTCATATTGTCATTTAATCAAAGGAAAACATCCCTTGTTTAATTTTTGACATGTAAGGACTAATCATGCGTAATTTTGAGTTGTGATTTGTTTAAAATGACAAAGAGATCTATTTTATTGATTTAAAATTCTAAAATCATGCATTAAATGGTGAAAATATAGAAAAATACCGCATATTGTAGTTAAATAATATAAAATCGTTTGTTGTTTTATTTTATACATGATTCTAGAAACCTCATGTTAGAATGACTTGCAGTTTTTGAAAAATTATTAATGATGTATATGATTGAAATAAAAGTTAGAAAAACTAAATTATAGGGTAAATACATAAAAAAAGACCTCTGATTATTGTGAAATAACTATACATGGTATTTCAACTAATTTTTGACATATATGAATAGACCTCACATCAATCCAATATTCATTGTGGTTAGAATAACTGAAATAATAGTTTTATTATACATGTTATTAATTAAAAACATGGATTAATGAGTTAATAATTTAATAAAACCTTGGAATGTGAGATCACCACACATCATATTGATGGACCATCTATTCATTCATGTCAAAATTTATTCAACATTCATTTTCCAAGTATTTCATGATAAAGTATGTCTTTTTCTTAGGTTTGGAACCTTTTTAATTTTCATCTATTTCGAGGTACTCTTCATGAATTCTAAATTTATTTATTTTATTTTTACTTATACCTTCTACTAATATGCTAATTTTTATGTCTTATGTTCATATTTTTGTCTTAAACTTCTATAATTTCTTCTTCATGTGCAATTTATTTTTAACTAATACTGAATTTAAATTCTTTTATGACTCCATATTATAGAAAATAATATTAGTTCATATTAAACTATGATTTATGTATTCTTAATTACTTCATATTAAACTATTACTTTTTGCATATTACCTATTCCTTTTTTTGTATTTTTTATTTTTTTATTATTTTAAATTTTTCTCTTTTTCCTTTGTTTATAATTTTATTTTAATTATTCATATATTTTTTATTCCACTTATTTTTTTCAACTATTTCATCTCAAACATATTGTTCTATTTCTATTTATAGATCTTGACATCAATCTTCTGGATTTTTTATTTTAATTTTTCTTCTTTTTATTTATCTTATGTTTATTCTTTATTTTTTTTCTTACTTATGTTTTTTTCTTCTAGAATTTATTTCCCATATTAATTTTATTTTTATTTCTTTTGAATTATTCCCCTAGTGTGTTCCATCACTTTTTTTTTCAGCTATCACTATAATTTATGCATCAAATTAATGTTTTTCCATCTAATTCCCCTACCTTATACCTTTCACTACTTATATTTCATTCATTTTATCTCATATTTTTCTATAAAATGTTATTTATTCATATTCTTATATATTTTGGAATTTGAATTCTAGTTTTTTCATTTAAAGTTAATTTTGATTTATTTTTTATTTAAAATATTTATCTACATTTAATTTTATTTTTATACTCAATTCCTTTTTTCTACTATTTCTTATTATTTTTTTATTTACCTTTTCAGTCATCTTGATTTTTTATTTTCTTCTACTTTTGATTCTAATTCTATATTTTTTCATTTGTCTTCAAGATTAACTTCTAACTCTAGTTATTCCTTAAACTCTAGTATTTTTCAACCAAATGTATGCAGACTTTCTTTATCATGTACATATATTTTCATCAATTTTCATAAGTATTTGTTTATTATTATATATATAAATAATAAATTTTTTCTTATACTTGCAATACACTTTTTAGATTATCCTTCTAATATTTGGATTTTTTATCCTATTTCACATAATATTTTTTATATTGGATTCCTATTTTTTTATTCAACATTTTATTTTATTTTGTGTTTTTTATATTACTTTTGTGTCTTCTAGTTTTATCATTTAATCATACATATGATTCTTCTTTTCGTTTCTGTCTTCTCTCTTTTAAATTAAATTCTAAAAATGGTTCTTCTATTAGCTTCTAGAATAATTCTACATAATGTCATTGTCTTTTAATTATTCTTTTATATCTATTTTCATCATTTTTCATAAGTTTTTGTTTATTATTTTCATATTTAACTAATAAATTTTTCTTGTAATTTAAATCCACTTTTGAGTTTATCTATGTAAATTTTGGATTTTCAATTCTTCATTACCATTTATTTATTCATTTATTACAACATTCACAATTAGTTTTTACATTTTAATTCTCCTTATATATATAGTTTATTTATTTTATTTGAACAATTATTTTAGTACTCCTTTTATATTTACATTAAATCCTACTTCAACTTTTTTTTGTTTCTACTTCAAATTACACTTCTACATATGATAATTTATTATGACATATGCTTGTATACATACTTCTATTTTTTCTATAAAGTTCTACCTTCTAGATTTTTATTTAATTTTTTTATTATTTTATTTTCAATCATTCTACTACATTTTATAACCTTATTTTTTTAGACATTTTATTTAGATTTAACGTCTATTATTAATCTTTCCCCCATATTCACAATAGATCATTATTTGATGGTTTCACAATTTTTCTTCATCATTGGTTGGTGCATTGACTTTTGATTTATGATTTCTAAATTTTAATATTCATTATAGCTTCAAAAAAATTTAGTGTTATTGTTTTTTATTCTACCTCTAATTTTTAATTTTTTATAGAATTAATTATTCTATATAATCATGATTCTTCTTTTGAGAATTTTTTTTTTTCTACTTTGACTTCCCCTTCCACATCATCTTTTTCATTGAAACTTTTCTTATTTCTTCTACTCTTTCTCCTACTCTTACTTTAGAAACACCATTTTCCTCAAGTTCATATTTTTATACAGTGTATATATATATAATATTTTTCATTTTTTTTGTTTCCAACTATCCTTTATTTACTCTACTTTTTCTATAAAAATACTATCATTTTCCTCATCTAATGTATTTTATACTAACTCTATCTTTATGTATATTTCCATTTTCATGAATTCTATTTTAAATTGATTTTACTTTTTACTTTTTTTCAATATTTTATTAATGTTATAATATTGTCTTAATATATAAATGATTTTCCCAAGAGAGGGGTAGTTTTCTGTAATTGTGGTAATTTAGTTAAATCATGGTTATTTAAATTAATATTATTTTTTATATAAAAAATTAAAATATAATGACTAATGGATTTTTGGGAAAATTATAATATCATCAAAATGAGATATCATATCACAAAATTATTAATCTACTATATCCTAGAACAGTGTGTTTTTTATGGAAAAAAATTTAGAAATTTTTAGTTTTAGATACATAGAAGACCCTAAAATGAGGAGGTGGATCCCAGAGCACTATAGAGAGAGATGATGAATCATCTGAGATATGATTAAAAAACATCTTAATTTCTATTTTTCTCATGAATTTTTATATTTCATTTGATATCATAATATAAATTTTAGTTATGTTTCAATTTAATTCATCTTCTTTAAAATTAAATTCAATAAATAAGAAGAATAATGGATTGTCTAAGATATAAACTACCCCATATCAACTATGATGACATGATTGAATCTTTTTTGTGATAATAAAAATAGGACAACCACCAACTCCATTGGAGGTTATTTTCCAATCATTTTCAAAAATGATATCTTTTAGATACTTTCTTGTAAGATTCATGATAAACATTATATTTTTGTTAAGTTAACTTATTGTGTGTTTTTAAATTGAATTTACAAAAATATATAGATCAGTTGGTTGGGAATATAGATACATTTCCAGTGAACTCGAGTTTAATTGTTGTGGGAAACATAATTCTACCGATTATGGGGGAGGGATGGTGGGATTACATACCCTAATATGGGCCATGTTGACAAAGATGCATTCAATGATCTTTACTAGGTGGGACACTTGGGGGTAATATTATGACTACTAGGTCAGATTCATCTTGGTGGGAGGGGTGAAATCTATTAATCCTCACTATGTAATTTAAAATTAAGTTTTTTCTAAATCATATCTTCTTTTTGGACCATTCTATTTTTTAAATCCAAATTTATTTTTAATAATTACAAGATGAAGATTTCCTAGGTTGTAGAATAGATAGAAAAATCACATAAAAGAATTATCACTTCCTAGGAAAAGAATTAGATTCATGTTCTAGTAAGAAGAATAGTTATATAAAAAATTACATTAATGATGTTGATGGTAGTAGGTGGAAGTAATTAAGCTGAATTATTGAGGATGTAACACACACTCACTAATTTTTGGAATTATTTTAACTCCATATCTAATTCATTGAAATAAATCCAATATCATTTTTTCAATATTAAATTTCCATCATCCAATTTACTAAAATTATTCTTTTTGTAATGAAAAAATCTAGGATAAAGGGTGTTAAGAACTGATCAAACAAGCTCACATTTATGAAAAAAAAAATTGTGAAAATGATAATTGAGTCATTTCGTATGAGTATGAACCAACCACATTTCAATTTTCCATATAAAATTATCATTATGGTCAAAAGTTCCATTTAACCTTCACATTATTATTAATATATTCCCAAACTAAGAAAAAAATTTGGGACTTCCATGAATCTTTATGAAATTTATGAGTAGACCATATGTCAATCCAATGTGTGGTGTGGTCATAATGACCTAACATATAGTTTTGTTATATTTAAATATTTAAAAACAATGTCTCGTGGTCATAATCAATAAAAAACCTTATATTGATATTAAATAAAATGATAAATTTTTTCAATTAATTTTTCATCTGTAGGAATTGACCGCACATCAATACAACATGTGGTTTGTTTGAAATGATAAAAAGTAAATTTTTATTAAATTAAATGTTAAAAAATGTGTGTCAATGGGTAAAAATATAAAAAATAGTTAGTATATTATAGTTGAATCATATGAAATTGACCGTTATTTAATTTTTGACAAATTGAAATAGACCTCACATCAATTTGATAGGCAGTTTTCTCAAAACAAACAAAAGTTCAATTCTATTGATTTAAAAGTAAAAAAAATGTATGTCAATAGGTTAATATATAGAAAAAAGTTCTCAAATTTTCATGAAATCACAATACATAGATATTTGATTAATTTTTGACTTGTATAATAGACCTCACATCAATCCAACATGCATTGTGGTCTAATTGACTAAAAATGTGGTATTATTAGACTTAAAAGTCTTTAAAAACATCTGTCAAAGTGTCAAGACCTGAAAAATATACTTAGATTGTGAGTTTTTTGTACATAATATTAATAGTACATCTATTATTACATGTAAATAATTATTCAATAATTAATTTCCAATGATTTTATGACAATACGAGATCATTTTCTATGTTTTATCACTTTTTGATTTTCATATATTTCTAGGAACTCCTTATGAAATATGCTTTTACATCTTTTGCTTCAGCTTATGACTTATAATAATAATCACATGTTTATGAATTCTATTTGTATTTTTGGATTCATATTCTATATTTTATTCTAAATATACCATGACCAGCATTAATTGTCACTTCATTTATGACTCTTGTTTCTTGATTCCACTTTTTCTTCAGATTCAGCTACTACTTCTAGCATCTTGCCTACATAATATTTAACTATAACTTTTGTGTTCTCGCATATTTTTCAATTGGATTTGGATTTTTTGTTTCTATTTTTATTTTTTCTATTTATTTTATTTATAATTTTATTTTTTATTCATCTAATGTTGTTTTCCACTAATTTTTTATCAACAACTTCTTCTCTTACTTATGCATCTACTTCCATTTCTATATTTTGACGTCATGCTTTGGGATTTTTTTTTTTTTGATTTTACATCATTTTATTATAAATTTTCTTCTTATAAAATATTTTCATGAATTTTCCCTTCATATTTTTCTTTTGACTTCATTATTATTCTTCTACTTCTAGATTATGGATTTTGACTTCTACAATTTTCTTTTACTTCTTATTTTTTTTATTTTTTCACCTAAGTATTTTCTATTTTTTATTGAATTTATATTGGATTACTTTTTTGTTTCTTATAATTTTTATTCTTTTGTTTTTCTTTTATATTAGACTATTCTATATTTTTCATTTACTCATACTTCTAATCCTATTTCTATCCACTTTCTTCTCTATTATAGATTAACTTCTAACTATGGTTCTTCCAATTTCCACTTGAATTTTTCTACCTAATGGATTCATATTTTTCATGTTTTAAAAATTTTATTATATTTCCTTTTTCATAACTTTCTTATTTTTATTATTATATCCAACTAATACATTTTTTTATACTTGTCATAATATTTTTAGATTCACCTTCCAAATTTTGACATGCTTTTTTGAATTTTATCTCAATAAAAACACACTTTTGGTTATTTCAAAAAACAAAACAAATTTCAGACTGATATATAATCTATACATATATATATATATATATAATTAGAATTAAACCATTTACCTACAATTTTTTGATAATAAATGACCGTTTCCTACTATTTTAGGATAATCTACAATTTTTTGTTGAGTTTTGAACGTTAAAAAATTGTTATTTGACTTAAAAAATAACTTTTGGAAATTCAATGAAAAAAAAGTATGATTTAAATGTGGTCTATTACTATATATAAAAAATTAAATGATGGTTGTTGTCCAGTGAGTTAATGTCATTCCAAGGTCATTTTAACTGTATAAAATATTTTTTATCATTTTTTACTGTAAAACGGATTTATTGATCATGTAAACCATAGAATAAATTGGAATGAAATATAGTATATTATCATGTTTCATAAATTAAATGGTTTCTATTTTAATTAATTTAAAAATAATAAAAGTTCATTTTAGAGGTCATGAAACTTTAAAGCAGGTTTTAAGGACTCATATGTCACAAATTATTTGATAATCGTTTTCCTTTGATTTCATGATACTTTGAGGTTTTTTAGTATATTTTAAATATTTCTCATATGTTTCTAGCTTTTAAATCTATAAAAACTAACTTTTAATTATTACAAGAAAATTTCATGAAGGATTGATATGTTATCTCTTCTAACATGACACAAATTAAATGAAGGTTATTTTCTTATGATGTAACGAAAACCATAGGTTTTTTATGTTTTTTCCACTTTTAAGAACATTATTATAGAGTTTAAAATCTAATAAAACATATTTTTGGGTCATTATAACCAAAAATCATGTCTGATTGATGTGTGGTCTATCATTACATGTCACAAATTGATCAACAATTTTTTTATTTTGATTTTATAACAACTTAATGATGTTTTCTTGGTTAAAACAATCTGATGCATGATTTTTTTGACATAAATTAGTAAAAATGAACTTATTTATTTTTAATAACTTTCAAGTTAGTTTGATGTGTGGTTTATTTGTACATGTCAAAAATTATATAATGACCAGATTCTATATATTTAAGGATAATAATAGGTTGTTTTTATCATTTAACCATATGACACACATTTTTATTGAAATTTGAATCTAAAAAACATATTTTTTAGTCATTCTGACCACAATGCATGAACCACATGTAGGATTTATTGAAAATATATTTAGACATGTCAAATATTATTCAACTATAATTTTATAAAGATTACAAGAAAATATGGGGTCATTTGTATGTTTTTTCCTTTTGACACATGTTTCTAACTTTTAAATAAAAAAAATAGGTCTTTCCTTTTAGTGAAAAAAAACACGATGTACTGATGTGAAATTTATTAATACGTGTCTCAAATTAAACCGGAGTTATTTTCAAACAATTTAATGAAAATTCCAGGGCATTTTCTATGTTTTAATCATTTGACGCATGTTTTTTATGACCATTAAATTTAATAAAAAATTTATTCATTAATTCTGACCAAATAGTATTCTAGATTGATGTTTGATCATTTTCCCAGGTTAATCAATGATAAAATTGTATTTCATAACAATTCAGTGTCATTTTCAAGGTTTGGACAATTTTTTATTTGTTTTTAAAAAATTTAAAATCTTACAAAACAAAATTATGTGTCATTCCAACCACATCACACATCATATTGATATGAGGTGTATTCATATATATCAAAAATTAATCAAAAAAATTCCTTAGGAATTCATGAAAATTCAAGGATTTGTTCTTGGTATTAACACTTTAACAGCTCTTTTTGACTTCTAAATTAGTGAAAATTAACTTTTAATCATTATGAGGGAAATTTTGAGTCCAATTGAAATGCATTATATTCCAAAATTTCTCCAATAAAACTGAAATTATGACTAGAATTTGATCTATATCTATATATTGAAAAATAATTAGTAGTCATTTTCCTATGATTATAGAATATCCTGAGGCTATTGGTTAGGTTTTGACCTTTTGATGAATATTTTTCATATTTTTTAAATATTATAAATTTTTTTGGGTTATTCCGGCCATATCACATTTATGTTAAACCTTATCATAGATGTAAAAAATTAATCAATTATCTATATCCTATAATTTATTGATAATCTGAGGTCTTTCCAAGGATTAACTTTTTTGATTCACATGTTTTGACTTTTAAATCAATAAAATGGTATATTTGGTAATATTGATAAAACTTCTATTAAAATTGATTTATAGTCTATTTATACTTATATAAAATTAAATTATAGTCATTTTTTATGATTTCATGATAATCTATGTTTTTTTTCTATGTTTTAACCATGTAAACTCTTTTGAATCATTTTTAAATTCAATCATTCTGACTATAACTTACATCGAACTGAAATAAGGAATGTTTATATCCTTCATGAATTAAATGGTGGTCATTTTATTATTATTTGACTAAAATTCAGGGATGTTTTATTGGTTTTTATCCTTTGAAATGTTTTTTAATGACTTTTTAAGGCTTTAAAACCATAATTTCCATAATTTTGGGATGGCCAAAAATTAGATTGTTGAGATATATTATTCTTGAAGATAAAAATTATTTAACAAATGATTTCCTACCATTTAATGATAATTTGAGGTTATTTTCTAGGTTTTGACCATTTGACACATATTTCTTGACTTGTAAATCTAAAAAACACACTTTTTTCATTCATATAAATCCACATGTATGATTAACATGAGTTCTTATAATACATATAAAACATTAAGAATAAGTTTTTTCCATGTGATTTCATGATATTTCAAGGTCGTTATCGAGGTCTCCACTCTATGAAATAGGGTTTTAAACACTTTTTAATCATTGAAAACAAAGTTTTGGTTATTCTGAGATAACCAAATTTTATATTGAAATGTTTTTTATTCCAACATGTCATAAATTATTGAGAAATAATTGTATTATGATTTCATGATAATTAAATATCATTTTTTTTCAAGGTTTCATCCTTTTGAAGTAGGTTTTTTTTGGATTTTATATCCATAAAAACATCTTTATTAGTATCCTGAGAAAAATATATGTTTGATTGACAAGTGTCCTACTCCAACATGGTAAAAATTAAACATAGGTAATTATACTATGACTCTTTTAAAATAAGCATTTTTTCTAGGTTTTTATACATTGAAGCATGATTTTAAAGACATAAACATAATGAAATGGATTTTTTGATTTTTCTTACCACATCACACATTATAATAACGAGTTTTCTATTTTTATATGTCACAAATTGACCATTATTCATTATCCTATGATTTCATGAAAATCCTATATTGTTTTCTAGGTTTTAACCATTTGATGCATGTTTATCTACTTATGTTAAAAGGAAGTCATCGCACATCGAACTAACTGATCATCTAGTTTTTTTTTGTATATATTATTTTCTTTTGATAAAATGATTTATTTGGAAGGATTATTCTATATTTGGATAATAATATTTATTATTTTATACTTTAGTTTTTTAATTTATAAAATATATTATTAATGTAATTTTAAAATAATAATAATATTTATTCATGTTTATTTTTTTAAATAAATGATATCATTAACGGCCACCACTGGTATGATCCATTAGCGGTCTCTAATGCACATATATATATATATTCAATAAATTATAAAACTGTCATATACTATCACCAATGGTTTTGTGTGACCCCCCATAAATCGTGATCGCTACACAGTCACAAATACTTATTTGATACTGCTTTTCATGGCTGTGAAATCTCAATTTTATGCTAGTGAAAACCTAGAAATTAAAAACATTTCTATATAATTTGAAGGTCAAAATGTAAAATTCATGAGAAAATTATTATTATATATAATTATTATTTATCAATACATGGTTATAATGATATTAAATTAGTGAAATTTTGATTAATTATTCATGAGTGTGACTGATGTGTAATATGTTTCAACATTTCTCAAATTAGACGATGGTTATTTTCTTATTCTTCTATGATAAGCGAAGGATGTTGTTTAGGTTTTGAGGCTTCAACACATGTTTTTAATAATTTTTAAATCCAATAAAATAATTTCTATCATTATGACCACAAGTCATTTATGTGTGTACTATTCATACTTGTCACTAATTAATCAATTATTGATGTTCTATGATTTCATGAAAATTCAATATTGTTCACTGGGCACTTTTTTTAACTAATATTATTTTACTGTTAAATAAATAAAAACACATTTTTGTTCATTTAAATCAAATTGTGATTTGTATATGGTCTATTTATCTGTTGAAAATTATATAGTGGTAGTTTATTGATGATTTCATGATAATTAGTGGTTGTTTTCTAGGTTTTGATCATAAAATAGTTTTAGTAATAATTTATTACTATGGAACTACTTGTTTGATCATTTAGACCACATGATACATCAAAATTACATGTAATATATTCCTATATGCCAAAAATTAATTGATGGTCCTTTTCCTATGATTTTAGGAGAATCTAAGGATTTTTTTGGATTTTAACACTTTGGCGCGTGGTTTTTAACCACATTTTAAAACATTAAAAATGATGTTTTCATTATTCTGAGATCACCACATGTTGGATTAATGAGTCGTATTTTATTCTATGATAATCCAAGGATGTTAGTTAGGTTTTGACCCTTTTATGAGTGCTTTTTTATATTTAAATAAAAAACATACATTTTTTATTCTAGGAAAATAGAATGTTGAATTGGTGTGTTATCTATTACCATATATCAAACACTAAAAAGAGGTTATTACCATTGATTTATTCATAATTTGAGTACATTTGTTATGTTTAACCCTTTGATACATGTTTTTAATTAATTTTATCTTTAAAAAATCTAATCATTCCAACCACAATGCATATCAAATTTACATGAGTCCTTTTCATACATGTAAAAAATTATTCAATGATATTTTTCATTTGATTAAATGAAAATATGGGCTCAATTTAAAGGTCCATACCCTTTGATATTAAACCAATGAAAAAACACTATTGGACCTTTTAGTAAAACCACACAACATACTCAAAAGATTTATATTCTTATATGTAAAAAATTAAATAGAAGACATTTTCTTATGATTTCACAGAAATCAGATATCATTTACTAAATTTTGATCATTTGATTAATTTTTTAAAGACTATTAAATCTAATATAAGTAATTTTTTAGTCATTTTGACCATACCACATGATGGATTAACATATATAAAACTCATATATTTCCCAAATAAATCATTTATTATTTTTATATTATTTAATAAAAATTTGATGTCATTTTGTTGTTTATTAACCTTTGAGAAATATTTTTAGACTTTTAAATAAAAAATACACTTTTTCCCTTTTTGAGAAACTGACATGTTAGATGGAAATCTGGTGGACTCCTATAAGTAAAAAATTAAATAGTGACTATTTATTGTTATTTCATGAAAAATTATGTTGGTTTGTTATATTTTAATCTTATAACATGATTGTAATCATTATATACTATAAACTGTTTTTTGATGATTCTCACCGGATAGTACATCAGAATGAAATGAGGTCTAATCTTATATGTAAAAATTAAAATGGTTATTATTTTGGGTTATTTCATGATAATATGATGTAATTTTAAATGAAATTACTCCTTGAAGCATGTTTTTAAAGACTTTTTAAATCATAAGAAATGAACTTTTGTTTAATTTTATCTCAATATAAATCGAATTAATGGGATGTATACTCCTAAATGTGAAAAATTATTCAACACTCATTATAAAATTATTTCACAATAATTCGAGATAATTTTCTATGTTTTGACCCAGGGTCATTTGAATCAATTTATAGGTACTTCTTATGACTTCTACTTTTAGTTATTTTTATTTAGAATAATCCTTTTTATAATATAATCATATATATGGCCTATGTTTACACTTTAGGCTTCAAATTCTATATTTTATTCTACCTCTACCACTACTTTTTACCTATCAACTACATTCCATTCTTTTATGACTCTAGATTCTATAGTGGTCCAATCATTTCATACACATATATAATATATTAATCGATTAATATTCAATATATTTTATAAATACATTCCCTATGACTGTAAATGTTTATTTTATTTAGATAATAGACATATAATCATATAACTTCATGAAATATCATCAAAATCTCACATAAATATTTTCCCACATTGTTCTCTTCTTAAAAATACACTACCTATAAAATTTATTCTTAACCTTGGGATAAAAACATAATAAAGGGTGATTTAATATGTTTAAAATGGGTAAACAAGAGAGATATAAATCATTATAGGATAATTGTAGACGCCGAAAAAGTTCGTAACTCCCGGAGGAAGTTTCGAAGTGACGAAGGGAAGTCATATTCGGAGTCAGAGGCCCGATCCGGAGGCCCGGGAAGCGGTGCGCGAAATAAAGGAGGATCCACGCAAAATAATGTTGTGTGTGCGAAGTATCCCCGGGATTCGCGTAATCGAGCCGAAGAGGCGCGCAATATTTTTGCGCCCCGGTTCCGCGTGGCGAGATTTTGCGCGCCGACGGCTCCCGGCGCGGAAGATTTCGTGCGCCGCCTGGATTCTGCGCCGGCTGGGGCCTATAAATAGAAGGCGACCCCTGACGGTTTGGGGGTTGAGGAATTCGGATCTGCTCTCGGGCGCGCAATTCGACTCCCCCCGCGCGCAATATGACATCCAGGTAATCTCTTTTTTCGCACAACTTTGCCCTGGGGTTCGCCTTTGCGCGCAACTCCACCGGCTTAAGTGAATTTGCCCCCTCCTCCGGGTTCCTTCCTTGCGCGCAATCCATGTCCAGTGAGCACAATTCCCTTCCATACACGCAATACTTTGCGCGCCATTCCCTCTCTGCGCGCAATTACCTGGCTCCAATTGCGCGCCATCCCGGTGTTTTGCATGCAAACCTTCTCTTTGTGCGTAAAACCCAGGACCCTTCACCTTGACGCCCCTTGGCTGCCTTTCCGCGCTGGCACCTGATGTCTCCCCGGTCGGGCATGCGCGCCATGCATTGTTTTCTCGTATGGCCTTCCAGGCTCCTGCGAAGTAACCTCAAGGTCCCTTGGGTGGTGTTTCCCGTTGCATTGCTTTGCCTTATGCTTCTCCGCATAGGCACGCTAACGGCTATTGCTTCTTCGCATAGCCACGCTAACATGGACCCCCCAGTGGTTCGCCCTGCGGCCCCCCTTCATTACGGCCTTGCCAATGCCTTCCCTCCCACAAGGGGTAGAGGGAATTGGGCATGTAAGCCCTAGGGTTGTGGTGCAAACTTACCTCGTCCAAGCTGCAGGACGTTAAACTGCTAAGCACCTCGTCCTTAACACATGACGTTAAACGGTGGTCCGACCCCGTGCTTCGCACGCAGGGTCCCCCCAGCTCAGACATTTTTTACGCCTCTCGTCTCCACGGGAATGGAATCTTCCTCGCATGGAATGAGATCCTCCTTGTCGTAGTGGCATTTGTCCATAGGGGAAGGGTTTCCTCAGAGCGTAATCCCCTAGCCTTTCTTACGGAAGGTTGCACCCATGCATCTCCGTACTTACCCCCTTCCAAGGCCAGTGGAGTCCCTTTCCCACTGTGATTTGTCGCACCATGGGCCTCCACCCTGGAGTAAGCGTCGGCACCCAGGGCCGCTAACCACGCATAAGCCCCTGTTTCCTCTTTGGGCCGCTCAACGTGTAAGCCCCATTCCGCTTCTCACAGATGCACCCTTCGCGACGTGATCGTCTGGTCCCTGCTACCTCTTGTTTCCCACACCGAGCATGACTCACGTGGGCTTAGAGCGCGCATCGACCATGACATCCTCCTATGGGCTGCCTCAGAGCATAAGCCCCATGCCAGTGAACTACATGGACTTTGATCTGTGCTAACGCATGGTACGTAGGAAGCCTCCACGAGGTTCAAGCCCACCACCCGGTTGTTCCAACCTCTCCATGTCGGTTCCCTATCCACCATGGGCCGCCTCAGAGTGTAAGCCTCATACCCACCATGGGCTGCCTCAGAGCGTAACCCCCATACCCACCATGGGCCGCCTTAGAGCGTAAGCCCCAAATTCCTCGTCCCGCATGACGTTAAACTGTATTCCCCCTCTTGGGCCATCTCAGAGCATAATCCCCATGCCTCACGTCATCATCCATCCTGATCCTTACCCGGGCCACCATATCCCGGTGAGATCATGCCACTCCACCCCACTCCATAGTATCCGGGAAGCCGCCCACGTGCTGGCCCCAACATCGGTGTTCCCCCTAGGGGGTCCTTCAATCTGATCCACTCTCAGTGTTTCGATCAGTCTGATCTGTCTCCACAAGACGTTAAACTCGTGACATACCCCATGTTAAACATGTGAAGCTGAGGAAAACCTCAAACGGTACACATTCCCTGCGTTTGATGTGGGATGCCTCGGGCTTCCGCACCCTCAAGAAGCCCCGTGATAAGGGTCAGAAGACAGACATGCTGATCCCCAGTGTCAAGACATCCCAACAACATCCCAACGTGACCTTTCTCCTCACCGAAGGTTTCTGCCCCGACAACACCCCTTGGTGAGTCTTGACGGAAGTAGCGTAATTAACTGGCGTCCATGAAGATATGGAACCGGGAATGAGCTTCACGAACCCGTATTAAATCTATGAGGGAGACCCGGATTAGGTGACGAGCTCCGAGGAGGAATCCATGGAAGGAAGAACCAACATCCCATCATCCCAGTTTCGATCAAGGAGCAGACGTCCCTGAACAAAGAACGGATGCCACCCGCCTTTGGAAAGCGGGAATGTGGGGATGCGAGCCGCGCGTCCTCCCATGCGTGACAAACACGCGCGCGCGCCTCGGCCTAAAAGCGTCAGAAACAGAAAATGGTGAACCCGACGTGAAGCTCTTCTCCTCAATATGGGTACAGGTAGCGTTCGGGATTTCAGAAGATCAGCATGTCACCAGGTCCGAGTACCTATCACTGGGACGTGAAACCCGCCAGGGGTCGAGGCGGTCAGGATGTTGTGCACTCTGTTCCGCGACGTCGTCATCGTGGATCCCTCTCATCGACCACGGAAGACGGAACGACGCTGGGCTATTGGTTGTCGATTTATTTTCCTGTTAGAACTAATGGGTTCATCTCCCTGCTTCCAGGAATCAGATCACTGCATCCGGAGCTCGATCGCCACCTGCCCACCAGCGCAGGGGCAGGGGCAGTACCGACGCGGCTACCCCGCGCGGTCCCGTATTTTCCATAGTCACTCCGGCTCCGATTGCCGCGACTTTCAGGCGCTCACGCCCCCTCTCCCCATCAGAAATAATCCAGTGAAGGGTGATCCACGACTTGGTTCATAGGTACGACGAGGAAGGGATCATCCCCACCAGGGGCCTGGCCTGTTTGGATCTAGAGGCGGTTTCACCCCACTATCGTCGCCGCCCCCAAGGGCCGCGCAGGGAGCCGCCGCTCCCCACTCTGACGTTCAATCATTTCGGGAGCCTATCCCCGGAGCACCTTGACACATCCCTCCCCTATTCCAATGAGGTGGGGGATGTCCGGTTCCGCCTGATCGGAGACCCATCCCAGGGGTTAATGGAAAGAACCCCCTCCAGGCTACGTCGACATCATCGCCCGGCTCCCCGGGCTGAGGGCCAGGAAATCTCTATGCCCGCACCACTGGCTCCAACCCATCCGACCCGACGCCAGCGTCGGGTGCGAGAGGAAGAGAATGCCCATCCTGGGGCACCAATCTCAGCAGCCACTGTGGCCTGAGCCACTACTGATGCCTGCTACCAGATCCCCTCACACGTTGAGCAGAGGCAGCCACATGCCCGACTGGGATCAAAACCCCAGCCGCCCTGCAGGCAAGTTGGGTCGAATCTCTCGATTGCGGGCACTGGCAATGGCCACCGCGGACCAATCCACGGTAGTTCCACCCATCATGAAGTCTCATTCCTTGCCACTGACCTGGAAATCCAAAGGCTTATTCGCGACAGCTATGCTCCGGGTATGACTCTTTCCAGCACCCACTGCATTGGGTATGAGGTCACTCCCCCTACTGTCGGCCGCGAGTATGGAGCCGTTGTGTATCCAGTCACTCACTCACATGGAGGTCCTCCCCATGCCCCTTTCGACATCTGTCCCGGTGCTTCTCGCACCCCGACCTTCAGTCCCCTCTGCCCCAGCTCTGTTGCGACCAGGGGACTCCTTGATGGAAATCATCCTTACCCCGAGGAGCCACCCAGGGGCAGGAAAGTCGGGCGTCGTCGCCGTAAGAGGAATGTCAGGGGAGTCTGGATGGAAATTAGACCAATCCGTTTCTCGGATTCTGAGGCAGAGTACGACTCGATGATGGAACCTTCCCCCCAACCCTTCGAGTTGAGGGCAGGGATGGGGACGCGGCGCGTCAGTCTCGTACTCCATGAATGCGAGATCCGTATGATTCCCTCCTCCCTCCGAAGGTATATCTAGGAGGACTAGGACCTGGCGTACCCCTAGGGGTCAAACCCGCAGTTGCCACTGGCCTCCCTGGAATCACCTTCCGCCCTTGTCAGGGAGGGTAGGGAACTTTTCTGGGGATCGACGGAAGAGTCGCAAGACGACACACCCTCGGCAAGCACCGACGCTGTGACAGGAGGCCCATTCGCTGGCCCATCCTATCGCGACGTGGCATCCAGGGCACTGAAGCCCTTGGAGGAAGACTCAGGGATCGGCGATTCCCCACCGGCCAGCTCACCGGCCCGGTGGCCTGCCTCGGCGCCATTTCCAGTTCCCTGACCATCCTCGGTGAATGAGCAGAGGCAGCAAGGTCCAGACCCCGAACCGGATTCATGGAGCTTCTGGACCATCCTCGCGGCAGGCCACTTCCCCGAGAAGTTTTGGCCGGTCGCAGAACCAAATTTTGATATGCCATAGGCGCTCACCCCGGGAGAGTTTTAATGTTTCTGCCAGACTCTTCGGTTGACTCACTCCCATCTTCACCATCAGTTAGTGCCTTATCCCGGGTGTCAAGCACATCTTGAGGATATTGGTGAGCAGTGTTGTTGGGTCGACTTGGCAGCGCTCCCTGCGGTTCGGCACCCCAAGTCGTTGGGCCACCACGGGGCCCTCCAGCAACAATGAGTCCAGAGTTTTCAAGTACTCCGCAAAGTTATTGTGAAAACCACCCCCCACGCGCACATCCGCGGATGGGGGCAGTACGCTGCTCTTCTTTTCGGTGCGATCCGCCGACAGCCCGATTCATCGGGCGTCCCTGAGGGAATGTCGCCAAAGGCAGTGGCAGTCAACATGGATGACCTTTCAGATGAGGGAAACGGTGTGGAGCCCCTCGACGGGGACTCACCCCCTGAGGAAAATCCACTACTGGGCCCATCTGGGAGGATCACTCGCCAACAGAGGAGCCTCCTAGGTCTCCTTGTACCCACGGAGGCACTGACACTGAGCCGAAACATCGGCAAGGGTAAAGAGCCCGTCGGGTCTGTCAAACTCGCTGACCCATCTGCCTCGGTGCAGAAGGCAGAGGAAGACTCAGAGAAGGACACGTTACGCCAGCATCTTGCTGAGAAAAAGAGGCTGGTTGATGAGCTCTTGGCCGAACGCATTGCAGAGCGGCGGCCTGACTATGGTAATCCCAGGTCAGGACAGCAGGGGCAAGAGCACCTACCCCTTGTCGAGATTCCCCTGGGCAACCGCAACCATGTCGTGTTCGCCGACAGGGGAGAGGTCGGCGCCCATGGAAAGAGGGAGTGATACATCTCACCGAACCCTCCCGAGCGGCGGAATCACCTGGGGGATCATGCTCGGTTTCCTCCCGCTGCCCCAAGAGTCGCTTCGCCAGCCGCCCCGCGAGCTGCTGAGCTTGACTACCAGATTAGAGAGCCCGGCAATGCGCTTGTGGTTAGAGATCCCCATCAGTACAGGAATCCGCATCCGGATGATCTGATGGAAGTACTCATCGCTCACTTGGAGGCCCTGGAAACTCGTCATGTGGCAATCCCACCGGATGGCAAGCCATACCCAGCATGGGTGGATGATATGTCGGCCCCGCCGGGATTTGGGAACCCCACTTTCACCCCCTTTAATGGGACCGGAGGCCAGCCAAAACACTTGGCCCACTTCAACTCGAGTTTCGGGCCTATGTTAGGGACTCCAGCGCAGTAGGAGGCTGCCAAGCTCCGTTGATTCATTCAGACACTGGAAGGACCAGCATTCGTCTGGTACAGCCAGCTCCCTGTTGGATCTGTGACTAGCTAGGAGGACCTTAGCTGGAAATTCCTCTACCAGTTTAGTTCCACAACCTAGAAGACCAACATTGAAAACCTCTTCAGGTGCAAACAAAGGCCCGACGAGCGAGTCGCGGACTTCGTCGCCCGGTGGAAGGGGCTCACGTACTCCTTTGACATGCCACTAACTCAGGAGCAATTACTGAAGATGTGTGTAGGGAACGTCAAGGCAGAGATAGTTCCTTCTCTGATCACTCAAAATTAACCTGGGGGGTTCTGGGATTTCTCGGACAAGGCTCAACGCCTCGAAGAAGCCCTGAAACAGGCCAGTCAGGCACGCCCGCTGCCTCCTTTAATCCCTGCAAGGAGAGCCGCCAGGGCCGAGCCCGCTGCTGTAGCCCAGATAGAGGCCCCCAGATAGCTGGAGTTTCTGCCAATAAGGCCAGCTCAGTAGGCTCATAGGGTTCCACCCCCACGGGCACAGCCTCCGGCCCAGCAGCGACCGCCTCAAAATCGGCAGGCGCCTCCGCATAATGCGTCGCCGCCACCCAGGTGAGATAATCCGGCTCCGCCTCCTCGGCCTGCTCCTCCGGACCCTGGTTATGGTCAGCCCCCAAGATCTACCTTTCCAGATAGAAGGAATCAGACTTACTCGTTTGGCGAGGCCCAGGTCCCCGGTTATTTCCGTAGCGCCTTGGAGCAGAGGATCGTGCGGCTTCCTGAGTGTCGGAAGCCAGAAGAGGTGTGTCTCACTAATCACCCTAACTACTGTCCTTATCACCGAATCCTGGGACACACCATCCAGCGATGCTATGTGTTCAAGGACTGGCTCCAAGACCAAATTGAAAACAACATAGTCAGGTTGGGCCCAGCCCCGGCATAGGTGGCAGGTGTCTTCGGGAGATCAGATGGCAGCAGTGACAACAGGGATGAGTGGGAACAGGTTTCCGACCGTGGGTCCCAGAAGTATAACGACTGGATGGCCCACAGGACGGTCGCTCGTTCCCATGGCATCATCTGTGCCCGCCTAAGTCAGCCAGAGCCCCCGGAGTCTGTGAGCGCTGCTTTGGATCTTCTTCCCAGCCTACCTCTGCCCAGAAGAGCAAGTGGCGGCGCAAGAAGAAAGAACGTGCCCTGCCATTGTCGTCATCTTCCCGCACACTTGGAGATTTCATGTCCCCAGAAATGGGGATCCCTTCGAGACCCCATCTGGTAGTGGATGACTCCTCGAGTGAAAGCCTGGGGTACGCTTCGGTTAACACCGTAGAGTTGGTAAATCCCTTTTTGGATCCCGACGATGAGGAACGCCAGGTGGACTCCCCCAATGTCCACTGTCGTCGCCAACGTCGGCGGATCCATGGCTACATGAATCGCCGGGGCATGGCAGTCGTCACCTCCAGTCAGCCCGTGCACGCTACCAAGACCAGGCAGCAGGCCCGGTACAGAGAGCAGCACACGCGGTTCCCTCACCCGGTGTCAACAGGTTCGCCTCCACTACCGTTTTTGTTGCTGGATCAGGCGGGACCACCACGTCCGTGTCGCAGCCAGCCCTACCCTGCCGCCGGCCGGCTACAGCCTTCTGGTCCTAACGCGGTACCCACCTCCCAGGCTTCGACTAGTGAACGGCGAGACGTGCCTAGTACCAGTCAGTCACCGGTCCCGCCGGCGGGACCCGTCATGCCTCCAATCGTAGAGCGGCCTTCTGTAAGAAGAAGATCGCGTTTGGCTCAAAAGTATGATGTTTTGAAGCACCTGGATAGCATTACAGCAAGTCTTTATATCCTTGAGGCCCTTCGCCTGTTGTCTGAAATGTGTGAGGCGCTCGCCAAGCCTCTAAGGAGCCCCCTCCAGTTTGAAACGGAGGTGGCGGCCGCAGAAGCCTTCCACACCGAGGTGATTGAGGACGCCGAATTTCAGGCGGTTATCTCGTTTTCCAGTGAAGATGAAGACCTTCCTATACAGGGGCACATCCGCCCACTATACATCACCATACAGTTCAATGGCGTGGAAGTCCATCGCTGTCTTGTCGACACGGGTTCCGGGATTAACCGGATCCCAACTCGGACACTACGGAAACTGGGGTTGTCTGAGGGTGATTTAACTCCCTCCGACCTCAGGATCCAGGGGTATGATAGGACCGAGCAAACTCCACTCAGCAATATTCGTCTGAAGACCCAGTTCGGCGGCCTAATTACCAATACTGAATTCATGGTTGTCTCTCAAGACACCGCCTACAACGCGTTGATGGGCAGGTCGTGGCTCCACCTTCACGCAGCGGTTCCCTCATCATACCATCAGTGCCTAAAATACTCCCTTAAGGGTCGAGTGGGTGTGCTCAAAGGATATACGTCTCCATTTGCCTCTTGTGAAGCCCGTTACCTGGACGCTGACTATTACAAGAGCAAGGAAAAGTAGATCCTGGTAGGTGAGGTCGATCCTACTGCTGTCACGAGTGATCCCTGGGCAGGTTTGGATTACGCATATGTCTTCCCAATCCATCGGTTGGAGGCCACAACCCCCGATATGGGAGAGTTCTTTGTTGTCTCGGGTACCGGAGGAAGGCATATTTCCAGGTCTAAGTGACGGCGAGAAATCACCTCGTACTCTTACACCAACCAGGCTCAGGTGATCCCCGAGCCTTCTACCCCTATACGATATCGGGACGTTGGGCTCATGGTAACGGCAGTACGTCATACGCGTCTGTTTCGCCGGGCTGGAATTGACCGGCTCAAGCCAACGCATCACTACTACTTTGATGTCGTAAAGCGTGGCCCCTTGGGCCTAAGTCTAGATGGGATTGGATCAACCTCCTTCGTCGCCATGGTCTCCGCAGTGCATGAGTCTCCCGTCGTGATGACCTCTACCGCCCAAGCCAGTGCCAGCTCCCCATCAGGGTCTGGCAGCCCTGAAACGGCTCCCCCCATGGATGAACCTTCCACAAGTGGAGATGAGGACATGGAAGATTCTCCTCCTGCCTTTGAGGAGGGCGTCTCCACCACGGTCGACGAGTTAGTGCAGGTGAACCTCGGTAGCAAGGCGGACCCGAGACCCACATTGGTCAGCGCCGCTATGCCCCCCGAGGAACGGCAACAGTACATAGACTTCCTCAGATAGCATCGTGATGTGTTTACCTGGAGTTATGATGAGATTTCGGGACTAGATCCCTAGGTAGTCGTCCACCGCCTTGGCCTCCCAGCAAACCATCGCGGGTTCAAGCAGCCTCCCAGAAAGATGCACCCCTCTCACGGTGCCATGGTTGAGGCCGAAGTTGATAAGATCATCAAGGCCAACTTCATTAAGGAATTCTAGTACCCCAGGTGGCTATCCAACATTGTTCCAGTCAGTAAAAAGAACGGGCAGATCAGGGTCTGCATCGACTTCCGCGATCTCAATCGCCACTGTCCGAAGGATGACTTTCCCCTTCACGTGATGGAGTTGTTGATCGATGCAACGGCCGGGTTCCAAGCCCTCTCCTTCATGGATGGGTACTCCGGGTACAACCAGATCTGGATGGCCCCTGAGGATGAAGAGTTTACTGCCTTCAGGGCCCCCCAGGGTACTTTCTGATACCGGGTTATGCCCTTCGGCCTAAAGAATGCAGGTGCCACCTATCAATGGGCCATGCACCGCATATTCAAGCCGATTCCCGGGACGCTGGTGGAGTGTTATGTGGATGATTTGGTGGTTAAATCTCGTCAGTGCCAAGTCCATCTCAAAGACCTTGAGAAATTTTTTGGCTTCCTCTGTTCTCGCCACCTGAAGATGAACCCGTTGAAGTGTGCCTTCGGGGTCACCTCCGGAAAGTTTCTTGGCTTCGTTGTTAGGTATCGGGGCATCGAGATCGACCCATATAAGATCAAGTACATCATTCAGATGCCTCCCCCGAGTAATATTCGGGAGATTTGAGTCCTCCAAGTCCACTTAGCCTATATACGCTGATTCATTGCGAATCTGGCCGGTAAGTGTAAGCCCTTTTCCCGGCTCATGAACAAGGGCGCCGCCTACGAATGGGACGAAGGGTGTCAGATCGCTTTTGAGGAATCAAGAAGTATCTGATTCACCCTCCAGTCTTGATGCCACCCATTTCCAGAAAGCCGCTGGTCCTTTACGTGATCGCCCTAGAGAGATCCCGCAGCACACTTCTCACCCAGAAGAACAATGAGGGAACAGAGAATAGCCTCTACTACCTCAGCCTCATGATCCTCGACGCGGAAATTAAATATTCCCCCATCGAGAAGAGCTGCCTGGTGCTCGTATTTTCCATGCAGAAATTGCGTCACTACTTTCAGCACTACGAGGTACAGCTGGTCTCTTGGGTAGACCCGTTGAAATACATCCTGAACCGACCTATGTTGACCAGCCGATTGACACGCTGGGCGGTGATCCTCCAGAAGTTCGACATTAGGTCTGTACCTTAGAAGGCCGTCAAAGGACAGGCGTTGGTAGACTTCTTAGCTTCCCCCCAACCTCTGCGGACCAGCCACTGGATCTAGGCTTTCCTGATGAGGCAATACTCACAGTCGATCACGCCATCCCATGCTGGCAGATGCACTTTGACGGCGCCTCCCGAAGCCTTACCGATAGAAGGCTCAACGATCCTAGGATTAACAGAGTGGGCCTGAGTATCGTCTTCATCACCCTGGAGCAATATGTTCTTCCATATTCATTCCTGTTGTCAGAAGGCTACACCAACAATGAGGAAGAGTATCATGCCCTCATCACTGGCCTCGAGTTGGCTCTGGAGGTTAATGTACCCCATATCTATATAAAATGGGACTCTGAGCTAGTCATCAAGTAGGTCAATGGTGACTATGCTATTAGGAAGCTAGAGCTCGTGCCATTGCTGGAGTGCACCCTCCGTCTAATGGCTAAGTTCCCCTCCCGGACAGAGGTCGTTCACATTCCCCGGTCGCAGAACAGTCGAGCAGATGCTTTGGCCAGCCTGGCCGCATCACTCACAGAGCCCGAACAGGATGACATAATCATCCACGTGGCGCACCGGAGAGTCATTGCTCATATTATTCCAGAGGGAGATCATGGCCCGCGAGTGAACCATCTCACCGCTGGTGCCCCTACGTCAGGACCCTCAGGGGCTTCAGGCATGGTAATCGAGACAGTTCCTGACTGGAGGATTCCCTTGGTTGAATATCTCCGGCACGGCAATCTTCCACTGGACCAAGCAGAGCGAGAATGAATCTGACGTCGCGCGCCGCAGTTCACCCTTCAAAGCGGTCCCAGCCGTGAGCAGCTCCTTTACAGGCGCGGATTTGATGGTGTTCTCCTCCGTTGTCTTCAAGGAGTCAAGATCCCACAGGTCATGAAAGAAGTGCACGCTGGTTCCTGTGGTTCCCACCAGGCCGGGTCAAACTTGTCCCACCAGATTCGGAGGTTGTGATACTTCTGGCCCTCCATGATCCACGACTGCATCGAGTATGCCAAGAGGTGTCATGCGTGCCAAGTTCATGCTAACTTTGTGCATCGGCCACTGGAGCCTCTCCATACTACAAAGTATTCTTGGCCCTTTGTAGTCTGGGGGTTGGATGTCGTAGGGCCTTACCCATCGGCGACGGCCCGCTAGTGCCGGTTCATCTTGACCGCTACGGATTTCTTCTCAAAGGGGGCAGAGGCAATCCCGCTCAGGGAAGTCAAGGCTTGTTCTATCGCTGACTTTGTGAGCTCCAATATCATCTACCGGTTTGGAGTACCTCACGCTATCCTCATGGATAACAGAACCAACTTCTGAGAAGCCGAGCTGAAGAAATTGTATGCCAAGTACAACATTCGCTCTAACCACACCTCCCGCTATCATGCGTAGGCAAATGGACAGATTGAGGTGTTTAACAAAACCCTCTCTAACATTCTGCAAAAAATGGTTGGTCAGAACAAGAAAAGTTGGCCGGACAAGCTCCCCAACGCCCTCTGGGCCTATAGTATGAAAACTCGTAACTCCACCCAGGTGACTCTGTATTCCCTGTTGTACGGAGCTGAGGCCGTCCTGCCCATCGAGATCCAGTTTCCCTCATTACGCACGGCGGTCTACGACCAGCAAGCGTCGGATAGAGTTGTCGAAATCTGTCTAGCCGAATTGGAAGCTCTGGACGAAAGTAGGCTTCGTGCTTTACATAACTTGGAAAGGCATCAGAGCAGGATGGCTCGAGCTTTCAATAAGAAGGTTCGCCTCCGCTCCTTCCTGCAAGGTGATCTGGTGCTGGCTCTCAGAGCGCCAATGATTCCCAGTAGGAAACCACCCAAGTTGGATCCCAAATGGGAGGGGCCTTTTTTTTTCATAAGGTCTATCCCAATGGCATGTATTCCCTGGTGACTTTGGATGGTGAGTGTGTAACTCCTCCCACCAACGCCAGGTTCCCCAAGAAGTACTTTGCCTAAGCCTTTTCTAGGTCCAGCATGACCTTAAACTGTTGGTCCAGCATGACCTTAAACTGTATGGTCCTGCATGACCTTAAACTGCACCTGGTCCAACATGACCTTAAACTGTATGGTCCTGCATGACCTTAAACTGCACCCGGTCCAGCATGACCTTAAACTGCATTTTGCCCTACATCTGGGCTCCTGTGTCCGAGTTCTAAGACCTAAAACTAAGATCCGTATTTCGTCCATCATGACGTTAAACTGCCTTTTCAGAACTACGGGTGGCTTGATTCTCATCCTAATGAGATACGTAGGAACGCCCGGACATTTTTTCTTGGGTCCAGCCCCAAGTTTTTTAGGGTCCGAGTTCTAAGACCTAAAACTAAGATCTGTATTTCGTCCAGCATGACGTTAAACTACCTTTTCAAAACTACGTGTGGCTTGATTATCATCCTAATGAGATACGTAAGAATTCTCGGACATTTCATCTTGGGTCCAGCCCCAGGTTTTTCAGGGTCCGAGTTCTAAGACCTAAAACTAAGATTTGTATTTCGTCCTACATGACGTTAAATTGTGTTTCTAATAACTACTTCTAGATTGATTCCCATCCTTATGGGATGCGTAGGAGCGCCCAGACCTTTCGTCTTTGGGTCTAGCTTGAGGTCCGCTATCACGTCTGTCTTTCCTTTGGGACCTTGACCACAGGATCGCGTGGAGTGGTATGGGATTATGTCCTCATTCACGTCGGGTTTGCAATAGCTGCACCACGCACACCCTGTCCTCAGGATTAGCCCTCCTATGTCATGTTCCCCATGACATTAAAAGGTGTCGTCTAGAACTACGTATGGCTTGATTCCCATCCTTATGGGATACGTAGGACCGCCTGAACACCTAGATGTCAGGTCCATCCCCACCTCTTAGGAGATCCCACGATCTCCTGGTTTCCAGGGTGTTTGGAATTAATCCCCCCTATTTTTCTCGGGGACCCGCCGTCTTTTGGACGCTCTCAGACTGAGCCCTTTGACCCTTTCCGGTGGTCTGCTAATGTGTTCAGAGTACTCTGGTCTAGGACCGGGAGTGTCAAATTCGACTTAGACAAGTTTTCTTCCACTTGTCAAGCTTCGTGTTCCCCTTCATTCAGGACCCACCATCCTTCACACCCATAGGGACCCCCAAGAACGGCCTGGATACAATTCCTAAGGGCTCTCCTACCATCACGGGACAATGCCCCCGAGGGTTTTGGGCGACAAATTGATACAAATCCAGTGTTGCGAATATGGTCAGAGGTTTATGCTCATTTGTTTTCCCCTGCTTATAGGCTAACGCGATAGGATTTTGTGTTGCGAACATGGTCAGCAGTAATCCTCGGTCGTCACGTCGGTTTCCTTGGGCCTTGAATGTTGGTGGAATGGTTCACACTGTGTTCCGCCCCCACCATGTCAAGGTGGAATCCCGACACTCCTTGTACTAACCCTCAGTACACCCCCGCACATCAGACAGACCGAGCTATGTAACGGTGTCTCTCGGGGCTCTTGTGATCTGAGCGCTGGAGTATGTGCTTGGGTTTCTTCTCTATAGGTTGCGTGCAGCTTGACCCTCATCCCCATGGGGAATGAGGAGTCGCCCAGACATTGCGTTTCGGGCCCAGCATAGCTGGGAGCTAGCATCTCCTGGCCCTCCCTGATTGTTGAACCCTCGTAGGCCCCTTTGGCCCGTGGCTCCTCTCTCGGAACCGTGCGCGGTGATGGTATGGGATTACGCCCTCACCCATATCAGGTATGCTATATCGCATCGCGCGTGTTCCTATCAGTCCAAACCTTATGACCTTAAACTATGCTGATGGTCCAAACCATATGACCAAAAACTGTGTTGTTGGTCCAAACCTTACGACCTTAAACTGTGTTGTTGGTCCAAACCATATGACCTTAAACTGTGTTGCTGGTCTAAACCTTACGACCTTAAACTGTATTGTTGGTCCAAACCATACGAACTTAAACTGTGTTGTCGGTCCAAACCTTATGACCTTAAACTCTGTTGTTGGTCCAAACCATACGACCTTAAACTGTGCTGTTGGTCCAAACCATATGACCTTAAACTGTGTTGCTGGTCCAAACCATACGACCATAAAATGTGATGATATCGTCCTGGACGCACGACAAAAAATGGCACCGCATTGTGATGACCTCTCCATGGGGGACATCACGCCAGGTATTGGTCGATTACCATGCCGCTTGTCAACACCCGCTATGGCTTGATTATTGTGGAGACGCCAGGAACTTCTACCCTAGGCCAGTCGCCCCACAAAATAAAAACCATTTACCTTCAAGAACAAACAAGATATATCAAATGTTGCTTCTTTTGGTGTGAGGGCTAGACCCGCACGACTCCTTTGTGCAGGCGCCCCATCGCGTCGTGCTGCCTTTTCAAGAACTACGTATGGCTTGATTCTCATCCTTATGAGATACATAGGAGCGCCTGGGAACTTCCCCACAGGCCCAGCCTAACCTTTTCTGGTCCAAATTCTAAGACTTAAAACTAAGATCCTTTGCTTGGCTTTCCACGACTCGTTCTCTCTTGTGGGATTGTACGGTGTGGTGCGGGATTATGTCCTCATTCACGTCGGGTTACTCATCGTGTCGTGCCTGTCCCCAGATGAGATGTGTCCCCCGTCCCACACAACGTTAAACTGTATTTCGTCCAGCATGACGTTAAACTGCCATTTCAGAAATATGTGTGGCTTGATTCTCATCCTAATGAGATACGTAGGAATTCCCGGACATTTCGTCTTGGGTCCAGCCCCAGGGATTATCAAACCACGTCCCTCCTTATTGTCGGCCCCTCAGCCTGACTTCATGGGAAGTGGTGTAATCGTAACATCTACCCCGAAAAAGTTCGGGATTCCCCATGGTAGTAATGGGAAGAGGTAGTTCTCTCTCCAGAGAGGTCCTGCCTGAAAATTGGGATGACCCATGACCAGGTTGGTACGTCCGCCTGATGCGCCTACGCCACGGTGGTGCAATTTTGGGAGTGTTGGACTCTGTTCGAACAAACCACCCCTCCACCTTCCACACTTTGTGTGCCCCTTTATTCGGATCCTCATTCTCTTTCATGTCTGACGGGACCCTCTAACAGTATGGATGACAGACCTACGGTCCACGTACTGTCCTCGGCCAACATTTCGGAGGGCTGGTCATGTTTGACGGGACCCCCTAACAGTATGGGTGATAGACTTTGGTCTGCCTACTGCCACAATATGGATGACAGACCTTTGGTCCGCCTATTGTAGCAACATGGATGATAGACCTATAGTCCACCTGTTGTCATGGGCCAACGTTCCAGGAAACTGACCAGTGATATTTGAGTTAGGCCCCATGTTGCGAACATGGTCAGCAATCAGCCCTCATTTATTGTCCCCACTCCAGTCCAACACGATATGGATGATGTGTTTCTGTCACGGTTAACAGTTATCCTCCATCGCCGCGCCCCACAGTGTTCCAAATTCGGGTAGCGTGATTCACCTTTTCTTTCCATCTCCCTATGTTCGGATGGATTTCAATGCCCCGGCATTGCCCAGCTCATGTGTCAGAGCACATTGGGAAGGTGATATATCAATCAGTTTGAGGTCTTCTCCTCAGAAATCCAGGCCCAATTTTGGATGCCTGAGGCTTAGTCAATGCCCCGTAGTTGGACGAGATGATGACCTGATTATCCTTTGCTTCTCGCGTTGGGTGCGACCCACAAGATCTTAGTGATGGGTTGTTAGTCATTTCGGAATTATGGGTGAGAATATTAAACCTAGATAAATGGATTTGGCCCTGTATTGGATTGAGATGGTGAGCGGTACAAGCAAGAGGTTCATGAGATGGCCAAAAAAATCCCTTAAGGATCGGCGTGCTGAATCAACCTTTCCAGCGCTGCTACCCTTTGGCTGGTGGCCTCCAGGACCGCTTCCCGCTCCTTGAAGATTCTCTCCTCATCAGCCACCACAGAGCGCAGCTCGCCAACCCTAGCTTGTGCATGCGCCTACTCGGTTCGAAGTCCGGTCATCTGGTGACTCGCCTCCATCAGTTGTTCATGCGCGTCAGCCATCTGGTCCGTCAGTTGCTCCACAAGCTCATAGCATGTTGCGATGAAGGCCTCCTTATCTGCCGCTTGCCCTTCGAGGTGTCAAACCTCCTGTTCCACCCTCATCAACGTTTGGGAACTTGTTGATCCTTCCCGGCACTGGGAAACGTCAGTGCACCGGCTCCTCTCGCATATCTTCTCGGCCATGTAATCACGGACCGTCAGATGAAGGCTCTGAGCGTCGAACCCTCCGGCGCATAGGAAGTGCAGCCAGGTCTGGAGTGATCCCATCCACCTCAGCCAATCCGACTGGGGTTGTCTGAGAAAGCGCTGGATACACTTCCACCCTTTGTGATGTGTCATCCGGCTCTCCTCGTCTACCTCTGAGTCCGAGTCATCTACCTCCTCAGGGTCAGCAGGTCGGTATGTAGGGAAGGCAGCCAGCAGATCGGTAGCAGGATCTGCCACAGGGATGTCTTCGTGAGGAATAGGATCCTCGACGTTCGGGCGACCTTTCTCTCTCACCCCAGCAGTGATGGTGCCCTCGACGGCTTCCGGCCCCGCCTCAGGAACAGTGCCACCAACGTCCATTGTCCCCTTCTCACCAGTTTCTAGGGTTGACTCAGTGCAGGGAGCATGTTCTAAATGAGGTGGTATGTCCGCCACTGGTCTACTCACGGACGGCCTGGGCTCTGCAGCCTGACGAGCCTCCAATGTTGAGATCATTGCGCAAGGCGTACACTGATTAGTGGGGATCTTTTGATAACAAGTGACAGTAGTGAAGCGTGAGACTTACAGGAATCCAGAGTGTCGATCTCTAGTGTTCTGGCTGCTGCAGGAGTCGTCGTAAGAGGATACCCCTCTGTTCTTGTTAATTCAATGATGGGTGTCGGATTCCCATCATGTCCCACCGGTTCCTCTCCTCCCTCCTCTGGTGGGGATGCTCGTCCAACGCTCAGTTGCTCCTGAGTGAGGCGGGGAAATGGGTTAGAAGTTGAAAAGGAGAATGGATGAATAAGGAAAATGAATGAAGATAGAGACAAACCTCTAGTATTTCGGTTATGTCGAGATCATAGCCGACAATCTTTCCACTCTCTCGGAGACTCCCTTGGTGGGTCGCCCCTTGCGACCCCTTATCTTCGGGTTCTCCTTCTTCTTCGTCTTCTCCTTCACCTTCGTCTTCTCCGGTCTCCTCCTCCCCCTCTGACTCCTTGTCGTTGCCGCCTTCTCCCGGCGGCATTGCTTCCGGATCATGCTCCTGGTTGAGCATCACTTTCACTATGAAATGTGGCTCTGCACGCCGACCCCTTTGGAGTGCGTATGTGTCCATGGCCGTCAAATAAGCATGTCGCCGATGGAAGTTCACCCGGTCGGTAATTCGAACGAGCACGACCTCTGGCAGCTGGATCCCATTTTGCATTATCTTCTGCCAGATGGCTTCAACGCTCAGTGATTGCCGCACGGTCATCCAAGACGACCACAGTTCCGGGAGAATTTCATTTTGGGAAGGTTCGAGAAGGTATCTTATCTGCTTCCCAGGCTGTTCCTTGGCCACATCATGTGACCCCCCTACGGGTAACGAGGACACAGCGGTGCTGCGTGATGTTCCTGCTGCTGAAGTCCCAGCCTACGCAGGCCTCGCTGCCTGACGCACCCCTGGTTCCCCTCTTCCGGCAGCCCCTTGCCTTCTCCCCCGTCGCCCGGTTTCTGCGCGAGTAACCTCGAGTTTCCAGACTCACTTGCGTAAAAGCCCCTCAGGGTACGTGACGGTCCAGTGTTCGGCATATTCGGTTGCTAAGCCAGCATCAACCTCGGTGGGAGGAAGAGTAATGACTTCGCTAGAGCCGAAGGTGGTGAACATCAACCACATCTGGCGTAGGACTCGTGTATTCTTCTTCTCCCAGATAGTTGTGAATACCTTCTTCGGCATTCGTTGAAGGCACCCGAACTGCCTGGTGAATCCGGATGGCACTTAAGTCTCGCAGATCACCTTCCCGTCGATCCGAACCACGAGAACCCCGCCCCGAATGCTCTGGAAATATTCATGTTGTTCCAGAGAGCCTCGCCCGTTGTCCACTATCTAGCCAACTGGGGTGGGGAACGGGCTGAAGTTGAAGTTGGCATGGTTTCAAATGCGGATTCTCACGCCCTCCTCATTGAGCGTCATCGGTGCCACCCATGCGATGTTTAGCAAGGACGGTCGCAGACCATTTCCTAGAGGACGAATGGTTTTTGGGAAAGTGTACCTGCCGAGATGAGACGCCACCCTGCCATGGAAAATCTGGAAGGGGCCACATACTCTCTGAGGCGACCCCCCTCGTGAGATGCGTCCCGGGATGGCATACAGCTTGGCCAGTACAGGGACACCCAAGTTGAACCGTTTGTTGGCGGCCATGGTGCCCGCCATCACCAGTGTTGCTGGACAGACGCCCATCCTCGCATCCCGCACTGGCAGGAGCCACCCACTCAGGAAGGCGGCAAGGAACCCGGTATACCGTACATTCGTGTCCCGGGCCTCGATGACGCGATAGCCCCATGATTGGTATTACCCCGCCTCCAGGGTCCTCCAGTATGACCCATCCCTGCTCCTCTGAGCCGCGGTTGGGCACCGTTTACCCCAGCCCGGTATCTTGACGGCCGGATCCTTCTCAAGGAACAGGCTGAACCAGCCCTTGTAGGCGATTTCCTTCAGAAAGTCCTTGACCCCCAGCCTCTCTTTGGCCAGCTCCAGCAGGTTCCACGTCAGCATGGGCGTCCGTGACCTGTCTTCCCAGGTGTTCTTTGGTGGAATGAACTCGTCGTATTGGTAGCCCTCCAATGGGATACCCCCGATGCAGTGAACGTCCCAGAGACTGATGTTGACTTCCCCATGATGAAGGTGGAATGTGTTGGTGTCAGGAGACCACCGGGTGAATAGCTCCGGCCCGAGTTCAGGTTGACGGTGGAAGTGGAACTGCGATGTCCATACCGCCTCGAACAGGCCGATATACCGCAGTTCATCCCCGAACTAGTCACAGGTATGGCGAACCCAGAACGACCAGGCCCATTCTCTGGTGAAGTTGCCCCCGGACTGCAGGTCCCAATCCTTCAGCCAGCCCTTCGTGTCATCCGTGACGCTCTGAAGGAACGTGCTCGCGTAGAGGGCCGGAGAATTCTCTGCGACAGGCTCATCCCCAGTAATGGTCCTGGTCCTCGGGTTCAGAACATATACGTCCATATGTCTGGTTTCTCTAGCAGGATGGAAATTGTTGGTAACGTTGTAGCGAGGAAGCTCATCCTCCCGGGTCACCCATGACCGTGGCGTGTCCACCTCTAAGCCCGGCAGGGGCACCTCCTCCAGAATGCCAAAGTTCCAGAGCGGGAGGTTGTCGGACAGTGGATACGTCTTCTGGGCTGGGGTCAGTAGATTGAACAAGGTTAGATTGTTGGAAACGATCACCTTGGCACCATAAACCTCCTCGTTTTCCACCATTTCTGTCCTACGAACAGTGGCTTCCCCCTCATCAACTCGGTTTGCGGCCATCTCGAATTTTTCAGGAGTTGCACAAAATCAAGATGCAGTGTGCGGAATCAGAGAGTGATGCGCGAAATCTATAGGAGTTGCGTGAAATCCTAGATATGTGCATTCAATCGGCACGCTAAGCGCGGAATACCCCGAGCAGGCACGAAAAGATGGCCAAAATTCGGAAGGGATTCCGCACTGCCAGAGCGTTTTTACGCGCAGCCGCGGGAGCAATTCCGCACACGAGAGAGATTAGCCTGTCACGCGGAAAAGCTTCGGTATGGATTCGCGACCCCACGCCCCTTTTTATAGGTGAGGCTAGGGTTCGGCGCCATGAGGAAGATAAAATTCTACGCGGATCTGTCCTTTTGCACGCCGAGTCGGTTGTTTGCGCGCTACGTGTCTAGGAGGGGCCCTGCTTCGACGTTTCGGCATTTCCCTTGGAATCCAATCGTTGCGACCTCTCACTGATCCAATTCCAAGGGAGGTCATTTGTAGACACCGAAAAAGTCTGTAACTCCCGGAGGAAGTTTCGAAGTGACGAAGCAAAGTCATATTCAGAGTCAGAGGCCCGATCCGGAGGCCCGGGAAGCGGTGCGCGAAATAAAAGAGGATCTGTGCAAAATAATGTTGTGCGCACGAAGTATCCCTGGTATTCGCGTAATCGAGCCGATGAGGCGCGCAATATTTGTGCACCACAGTTCCACGCGGCGAGATTTTGAGCGCCGATGGCTCCGGGCACGGAAGATTTCGCGCGCCGCCTGGATTCCGCGTTGGCTGGGGCCTATAAATAGAAGGCGACCCCCGACGGTTTGGGGGTTGAGGAATTCGGATCTTCTCTCGGGCGCGCAATTCGACTCCCCCCGCACACAGTATGACTTCCAGGTAATCTCTTTTTTCGCGCAACTTTGCCCTGTGGTTCGCCTTTGCGTGCAACTCCACCAGCTTAAGTGAATTTTCCCCCTCCTCCGGGTTCCTTCCTTGCGCACAATCTGTGTCCAGTGTGCGCAATTCCCTTCTGTGCACGCAATATTCTGCGCGCCATTCCCTCTCCGCGTGCAATTCCCTGGATCCAATTGCGCGCCATCCCGGTGTTTTTCATGCAAACCTTCTCTTTGCGTGCAAAACCCAGGACCCTTCACCTTGACGCCCCTTGGCTGCCTTTCCGCGCCGGCACCTGGTGTCTCCCCTTCCGGGCATGCGCGCCATGCGTTGTTTTCCCGTACGTCCTTCCAGGCTCGTGCGAAGTAACCTCAAGGTCCCTTGGGTGGTGTTTCCCGTTGCGTTGCTTTTCCTTATTCTTCTCCGCATAGGCACGCTAACGGCTATTGCTTCTTCGCATAGCCACGCTAACGTGGACCCCCCAGTGGTTCACCCTGTGGCCCCCCTTCATTACGGCCTTGCCGATGCCTTCCCTCCCACAAGGGGTAGAGGGCATTGGGCATGTAATCCCTAGGGGTGTGGAGCGAACCCACCTCGTACAAGCTGCAGGACGTTAAACTGCTAAGCACCTCGTCCTTAACACATGACGTTAAACTGTGGTCTGACCCCGTGCTTCGCACGCAGGGTCCCCCCAGCTCGGACATTTTTTACGTCTCTCTTCTCCACGGGAATGGACTCTTACTCGCATGGAATTATATCCTCCTTGTCGGAGTGGAGTTTGTCCATGGGGGAAGGGCTGCCTCAGAGCGTAATCCCCTAACCTCTCTTACGGAAGGTTGCACTCGTGCATCTCCATACTTCCCCCCTGCCAAGGCCAGTGGAGTCTCTTTCCCACTATTCTTTGTCGCACCACGGGCCTCCACCCTATAGTAAGCCCCGGCACCCAGGGCCGCTAACCACGCATAAGCCCCTATTTCCTCTTTGGGCCGCTCAACACGTAAGCCCCATTCCGCTTCTCACGGACGCACCCTTCGCGACGTGATCGTATGGCCCCTCCTGCCTCTTGTTTCCCACACCGAGCATGACTCACGTGGGCTTAGAACGCGCATCGACCATGACATCCTCCTATGGGCCGCCTCAGAGCGTAAGCCCCATGCCAGCAAACTACGTGAAATTTGATCTGTGCTAACGCATGGTACGTAGGAAGCCTCCACGAGGTTCAAGCCCACCACCCGGTTGTTCCGACCTGTCCACATCGGTTTCCTATCCACCATGGGCCGCCTCAGAGCGTAAGCCTCATACCCACTATGGTCCACCTTAGAGCGTAACCCTCATACCCACCATGGGCCGCCTTAGAGCGTAATCCCCAAATTCCTCATCCCACATGACGTTAAATTGTATGCCCTCGTCCCACATGACGTTAAACTGTATCTCGTCCCGCATGACGTTAAACTGTATTCCCCCTCTTGGGCCGTCTCAGAGCATAATCCCCATGCCTCACTTCATCATCCATCCTGATCCTTACCCGGGCCGCCACATCCCGGTGAGATCATGCCACTCCACCCCACTCCATAGTATCCAGGAATCCGCCCATGTGCTGGCCCCAACATCGGTGTTCCCCCTAGGGAGGTCCTTCATTCTGATCCACTCTCAGTGTTTCGATCAGTCCGATCTGTCTCCGCAAGACGTTAAACTTGCGACATACCCCGTGTTAAACATGGGAAGCTGAGGAAAACCTCAGATGGTACACATTCCCCGCGTTTGATGTGGGATGCCTCGGGCTTCCGCGCCCTCGAGAAGCCCCATGATAAGGGTCAGAAGACAGACATGTTGATCCCCAGTGTCAAGACATGCCAACGACATCCCAACGTGACCTTTCTCCTCACCAAAGGTTTCTGCCCCGACAAGACCCCTTGGAGCGTCTTGACGTAAGCAGCGTAATTAACTGGCATCCATGCAGATATGGCACCGGGAATGAGCTTCACGAACCCATCTTAAATCTATGAGGGAGACCCGGATTAGGTGACAAGCTCCGAGGAGGAATCCATGGAAGGAATAACCAACATCCCATCATCCCAGTTTTGATCAAGGAGAAGACGTCCCTGAACAAGGAACGGATGTCGCTCGCCTTTGGAAAGCAGGAATGCGGGGCTGCAAGCCGCGCGTCCTCCCATGAGTGACAGACACGCGCGCGCGCCCTAGCCTAAAAGCGTCGGAAACAATAATATAATAATAGGGGTGTGTTATGATATTCAACTTCATGATCTCAATGTAAAATAATAATACCCATAAGTGCTTATATTATAATCTCTAAAATCATTTACTTTCCATAAGTATAAACAATATGGTTCTTAAAGTGGTAATAATCATTCAAGAGTAATAAATAAGGCATGATACATAAAAAAGAATATATAATCATAATAATTTCAATATATATAAACTCAATCATGTTCAATTATAATCATATGAGTATATCTAGAATTCTAGCATACTAATACATTAAAATTTTAAAAAAATTATTCACATTCATTTCCACTATTATTCCTTTCATAATAATAAGAATACATCAAACTCTTATATCAATATGTGATCATATATATTCAAAATAATGTACATTATTATAATTATCATCTCATTAGATATAAATATCACCTTACCCAATGAATTGGTGAGATATAACAAACCCAAAAACCACAAAATCATAATTCACTAATATAAATGTGATAATACCATTAAAAAATAATCAAATAATCACAGTCTGACCCATGAAAACTAAATGGGTTTTTTAAACATATCATAATAATAATCATAGACCATCCTGAAAAATAATGAATATGTTATCATTGGATCATGTCCCCAGAAATGAATAATTAAATTCAAATGATGTTTTTATAAATGTAAAGTTTCATTAAAATATATCTAGAATAATTCTTTAAAAAAATACACATTTAATTTTGAAATAACATATCTAAAATATAATAACATCCAAAAAATTATGGAAAATTTTTTATTGTAATATAACCTTTTAAACATGTAAATTAATCTTCAAATCATTTAGTAGTCATGACAGAGGTAAATCCTATTCATTTCATGTACTTCATAACAATGATCCCTTTCATGTTTTGTTAAAAAGTAAAAATGTACCTCATTTAGGAAAATGAAAAGAAGAATCATTTTAAAATATTTCATAAAAATTTTAAAATTGGTTAAAATTACTTAAAACAATAAATTTGTAATAATTAAAACATTCTTGAAATCGTTTTTTTTTTTGAAAAATGGATATGGAAAAATATTTTTCAATCGAAGAGAGAAATAAAATCAGTTTTTTCTAAAAATAATCTATCAATATCATGAACTATTAAAGAGAGGAAAATGATAGGAAAACATGTAATCTTCATAAATAACTAGTGTAAATAATATTAAAGTTACTTATCATATATGGATCATATAATTTCCTCAACAGAAATTCAATTATAAACTATCCTGGTAAATAAGGAGATTATAACATAAAACCCTTACCTCGAGTCTTGTATATCTTATTAAATATTTGAATATAAAATATAATAAATATATTTCTATTATATATGTATTACAAAAACATACTAATATATATCATACAATGTATTATTTACTTATAATATCATGTCACCCATTTATTAACAATTCTTTACTAAAATCACTATTCTAAGTGATATAAACTTATTTTTTCATGCATGTTTCGATTCAGTAGTCAAAATATTTATATATTGATCATGTATAAATAAGTTCTAGAATGTTAACCATGACATGAATATCATATATATTAATTATATACATATTAATAATCATCCATATATGTTAAATAGAGAGAAATAAATTACACTATTCATGGAGACGGTAGGTCGTATGTATGCATTATCACTGTGTTCAAATTTTGAAAAACATCATGAACTTGAGAGTCATTTTTATGATGTTATAAATGATAAAATACTTCCTTGATGAAATAAAAAATTTCAAAGGTACTAATATATCAATGTAATAGTTTTCCATTCATTCCAAACCTCATAACCTTCTTCTATGGTGATATTCTTGTAAATAAATTGTTGAAAACTTCAATATCCAAATTTCACCGATGATTGTCAACATAACTTTTCTATCAAATATAAGATGTTATTATCTAATGTTGAATATATCTAACATTATTTTATATACCATCAATTAAATCAAGTCCCAATGTATTTTTTTCTCTATCCTTATCCATGCGTGTATGAGTTCTTCACTTCCTACCATAGTTGGATTCATTAGGTTCCATCTAAATGATCAAGTGAATGAAAATTTTGTAAGAAAACTCAACTAGAGGAAGTTATTTATCCCAAACACCTTTTAACTCAAAATAAATAGATATGAACATATACTCTAGGGTTTAAATGGTTCTTTCAAACAAACTATCTATTTGAGGATGATAACCATTACTTAAAAACAAATTTGAATCTAGTTCTTGTTGAAGAATTCGCTAAAACATCATGGTAAACCACATATCCTAAATAGATACAATTGAATGTGGTACTCTAAGAAACATTACCACTTCCTAAATGTAAATTTGGGAAATAATATGAATATATAAATCCTTTCTATAGTAATTTTGTTTTTAGACATCGTATGCTGATCAAAAACAACCCAAATAGCATTGTAGACTTCAGAAAAAAATTTAATTCTGATGAGAAAATCCATTTTGATACAATCCCATTTACATTAATGTATGGGTAATGGGTGTAACAACCCCTTATACTTATGTATCTCAGCCTTAGATTTATGAAATATTAAACACTGATATAAAAAATATTAAATATCTCTCATCATGTTTTCCAACCATAAATACTCTTTTATATATATATATATATATATATATCTTTATACTTCCAGGATAAATAGATAATGATGATTTGTAGTCTTTATACAAAATATCCTTCAATTTTTTTATCAAGGGAATAAAAAATTGATTCTCAAACCTTATTATTTGAGCAAGATGACATTTGAACTTAGGAACATTCATTTCCTTCTTTAATTCATCATCTTCCTTTTGTGCCTTCTTAATACTCTTATGGATTTATTGTCGAACATTAATTTGTGAAATATAAAATTTGTCCCCTTTACATAATATTTAATGTTATAACTTATATAAATCCATAAACATTAGATCTCTTTTAGTTCTCATCATGGAAAAACCAGCATGGTTATTAAAAATTAGAGAATCTGCCATAATTTTTACCTTTACAGGGTGGTAATGTATTACACTTTCATAATATCTGATCAACATCAACCATATTATTTGGGGATTATTCATATCTTGTGATGAAAATATATACTCCAATAATTTATTAATAGTATATATAGCTCATTATTCACCATACAGATAATGTCACAAAATCCTTAATGAAAAAATTACACCAGCTAAATCCAAATTATGTGTTTGGTAATTCTATTTATGAATTTTAAATTTGTGAGAGGAATAATCTACCACCATTTTATTTTTCATTAGGTCACATTAAAATACCATTTTTTATGTATCACTATATATCATAGACCCTTCTCCGCTACAGGGTATCATTAGAACATGAGCACTGATGAGTAAAGGAACATGAATCCCTTCCAATTTAAAATAGTGAGTGTATTAGTTAGCAATGATATATTCTTCACAAATATTCAAAAATATAACAAAATCAAATAAATCTATGGATCTCATCCATTATGTTTGGTCTAGTTTATTTTTTTAATAACTTATTTCATATAAGGGTCCATCTAAATACCCTCACATGAGATTATATGACACAAGAATGATACTTTATGTATCCAAAATTATAACATGGTAAATTTTTATACAACATCACTTTTTTATAGGTTCATCATCACAATCCTCTAATTATATTCACTCTATTACATTCTCTTTAAATATATAAGAATAATATCTATAAAGATTGCCAAAAATGGTCATAGTAATCTCTAAAAACACTATTAATTAAATCCATGAAGATTTTAGGGTAATTAGTTAGTCCAAATGGAATCACTATAAATTCATAACTCCTATACCTTTTACAGAAGATTTTCATAGCTATATTTTCCTTTTAAACCCTCAATTAAACATATCCAAAATGAATGATTTTATTAAAAATGTATTTATCTCCTTATAATTGTTTAAAAATTCATTAATATAGGGTAGAGGGTACATGTTCTTGATATTGATCTTGTTAAGTAATTGATAATCAATGAAAATATGCATTTACACATATCTCTCTTTCAGCTGTTTACTTTTCCAATTTTCTGTTAGTATTGAACATATTTCATGGTCAATCTCTCCGTCATCTAAATAAGACACATCATCTCTAGGAAAATCCCATGTAGGGATGAGTATAAGAATACTGAGTAGGACACCCCAAAAGCTGAAGGGGGGCATTAAGAGATATAATTGAAGAGTAAAATAGTTGATAGAACAAGGTATAGTGAATGAATGCAGCTCAACCAGATAAGAGAGTGAAAGTAAGATCGTCCAAGAACAAGGGGCTGAACACGGTGAGTAGATGAACTACTCATCGATCCTTCACCACCTATATCAGGAGATTAGACTCATTCTACCATGAGAATCTAAACAAAGAAATTGTGTGGAATACTCTGCACGTCTTCATCTCTCATGGATGGAGAGTATCCAAATAAAAGGTTTGAATTAAGAATAAAGAATATATATATCTATATATATATATTCTTATTCAAAGAATCCCAAATGAGAGAGTAATGGGATATCCATCTCACAGCTTAGCCTAGGTTGAAGAGTATCCAATAGTTATAGAAGTGCATTAACGATGCCTAGAATCCCACATGTCTACCCTAAACACACAAGTCTAAGGAACTCATTCTCTATGCTTTGATACTATCCTCTTTGGTCGACACTAACTCACCCACACAGTTTTTGGTTGCACCTCAAAAATGCATCTTGGTTGGGAAAGCGTTCCTCTTTATAATGAGTACAAATTTATGTCAAGCCATGCCTCATTACTATGACCCACAGTCGAGCGGCCACAATATATAGGTAGAGTGCCCATGCCCTGGTACAATAAGAGGGTTTCACTCTCATATATGATGGAGGACCCATGCCTTACCCATCATGAGGGTTCTACTATGATGGTTAAGGTCCCATTCCCATCCCAATTATAGTGTTCCACTCTAAGTCATCAAGGTCCCATGACCTAATATTGTAGGAGGGTTCCACTCAAAAGGTCGATGACCCATGCATATCCAGGTTAGTGAGTTCCACTCAATATTATGTATAGGACCCGTGCCCAATCCATCTTGAGGGTTCCACTCTAAAAGTCATCAAGGATCCATGTCCATCCCAACTAGAGGGTTACACTTGGGAATCTATGGTGATATTTCATGACCACTGACATCGTCGAGTGTCACCTAAGTTTTGTTCCCATAATATTCTACATCATATCTCTAAATTTGTAACTGATGTAACCATCGCGTTCTACACTAAAAAAACACTCTACATAGGCTACTCATAGGCCAAAATCTGATTTCAAATTAATGAGATATGGACAAATAAAGTTTCCTTAAATGAGATCAAGGGGTACACGACATATTAGGGGAACTACATGGCATGTGTTCCTAATCCACAGCTTGGTTGTGTCCCTTATCAGTACATGTAACCTTGTTCATGTAGTAGTACACGACGTGTGTGTAGAATACATGGTGTGTCTAGGCTAACTAGCACCCATGCCATTTTTGTTGGATGTGTCCATGTATCGAACCTCTTCTCTATGTACTTTAGTGCATTCCATGCTCTAGGCCATGTACTTGTACATGGATTATCATCTGTGTGAACCATCACACTGGTTTTCTAACTGATGAAGGGTTAAATGACTTGTTAAGGGGACCACACACCATGTCCTCCTTAATATTTCTAAAACCCTAGTTGCTACCACTAGAGGGGATACACACCATGTGTTCTTTATTGAACACAATGTGCAGTCAGGATTTCGATAGAAATCCCAAATTTCCAAATTCATCCTTAATTCATTGATTTAAGCCTTTCCTCTTTAGATCCAACACTAGTCTCATCTGAAACTTGTGTATCCAGATGGAAATCATGATTCTGGGATGCCGCTCACCAGAAATCACACACCATTTTTGGGAGGGTTTCACCACTCATTATGCACGCTCCCACAGCTTAAAACCTTGAGGATCTATCCTAAAAAAATCTAATTAGTCATCCTTGTCTCGTAGCGATCCCAAATCTATTCCTTTATTTTCCATCCATTCTTGTTTCATCAAGTTGTCGTGAATCTGAGGGTCCAAATGAGCCTGGTACCTCCCGAAAAAGTGGAACTAGGATCATGTGGATCCAACTGATAAAGAACACAAATAAAAATGTGTATAAAGGCACGATAATAAAGTATTAAACATAATTTCCCAAGAATTCTTGTCCAACAATCAAGAACAGGCATACTGGGGGTATAACAACATTGATTAAATAATTTAAAACAAGTATATAGTCTCACACAAAGGCCACAAGTGGCGTAGATCAAATAACGTGAGTGGATTTGCTCAATAATTTAATCCAAGGGAATATAATTCCAAAATATGAGTCCAACCGCGATTAAATATTGATTGTTAATGAAGAATGTTTCTTCAACAATCTCAAAGGGTATGCTATGTTCATTGCATCCTCATCTAATCTGATTTATAGTTTCGTCATCATTCACCATGATCCGCCAACGGAAGGAAGGAGAGAGATATTGGAAAATTCCCAGGATTATAAGGTCAACCCTAGGTATCTTTCCATGTAGATATATTTATAACTTTTTATTTTAGGTTAAATAATCAATTAATTTAAATAATTAATTAATTTAATCCACTGAACATACCTCCAACAAGCGAGGGGTCTGATCGTCCTGTGCCAATTCATTTTATGTAACACTTAGGGTAAAAACCGTGTTCTGGACCTAACAGTGATCTTGGATTTATGATATGATATACCATTTAAGAGTCATCCTAATTTTTTTTTGAATCTTCATGTGTGCAATATAAAATATATTTAATATTTTAATAAAAATAATTTCAGGCACACCGGGTCCTCTCCTATCAATCCTCGATCTCCACTAGGTGCTTCACAAAGGTGGATCCACCCTCGGTTTCCATATCCCCCCAATCTATGACATGCATAGGTACATGCACTTATCTCATTAGTTGCGACATGTGGAAGATGTTGTTCCCCTACTCCAGTTGTGGGGGTAGGGAAATGTGATAGGAAGCCTCTCCAACCCATCGCACAATATCGAATGACCCAATGAACGTCAAGGATAGCCTTCCTTCCCATCCAATCCTTTATAATCCCAATTATGGGAAGACTCACAATAAGAAGTGGTCTTTCTAATCAAACTCCAAGGGCCTCTGACGGTGGTCAGCATAATATTTGTTTTTGCTTTGGTCCATCCTCATCTTCTCATGGATGACCTGCACTTTTTCTATCATCACCTACACCAACTCCAGGCCCACAAGAGATGTCTCTCCAATCTTTGTCCAACATAAGGGTGACTTGTAGGGTCTCCCGTACAATGACTCAAAATGTGAAATATTTATGGTATAGTGGTTGTTGTTGTTGTATGAAAACTCTACTGGGGGAAGGTGATCCTCCCAGCTCTATCTGAAGTCCAACACGCAAGCTATCAACATATCCTCAACACCTGGATAGTGTGCTTGGTCTTCCCATAGTTATGGGGGTGAAAGGATATACACAACCTCATGTGGGTCCCAAATTCCTCCTACAGGCCTCTCCACAATCATGATGTAAACCTCCTATCAATAGTGGAGACAATTGTTGAGGGAACCTCATGAAGGATAATGATCTTTTATACATACAATTGACCCAAAATCTCCACCTAACTCTCATCCTTGAAAGAAAGGAAGTGCACTGACTTCGTGAGTTTTTCAACTATCACCTATATGACATCATGGATATTTTCTGTATATGGAATCACCATGAAAAATTCCATGGGTATTCCATCTCACTTCCACTTCGGGGTCTCAATGGGGTGAAACGAGCCTATCGAAACATGGTGCTTAGACTTCACCTATAGATAGTTGAGGCACCGTGAGATGAAATCAGTTATGCTTTATCTCATTCCAGACCACAAAAACTACTGTTGAAGATCTTTTTACATCTTCCCCACACCGGTATGTACAACAAGGGGAGAATTGTTGAACTTTCACATAACCTCCTCCCGCAACATGATTGGAACCACTATTCACCCCTGAAAAAAGATGATGTGATTACCTCCTTCATAATATCCATATAGTGAGTCACCTATTAATATCTGATCATGTAAGACCTTGTAGGAAATGTCTCCAAGATGGGACTCTCTCACATGATTGAGAAGTGAAGGAGTAAACACCATTTACTGAATAAAATTTGTACCCTCCTGCTCCACCAAGGTCGGATGCAGGGAAGTTAACTACTCTGAAGTTTCCCACACTAAGAGAGCCTAGTAATTCTTGTTAAGGTAATCTTTTACAACATTTCTATTCCTTGTATTATAGACTATCTCAAAGTAAAAGTCCTGTAGGAACTCCAACCAGCGTCACTGTCTTAGGTTTGGGTCTCTCTGATTGAATACGTGCTTGAGACTCTAGTGGTATGACTAAACCACAAAGCACTCTCCTAGAAGATAGTTCCTCCACATCCTTAGGGTGAATACTGACACCTCTAGATCTAGTCTGTGAGTTGCATAGTTCCCCTCATGGGGTATCAACTTCCTTCACCCGTATATGATAACCACCTGACAGTGAATCAACATGAAATCAAGGCCAGATCCATAGGTTTCACAATACACTATGAACTCAATGCATTTCTCTGGTAGTCATGAAAATGGAGCACTCTTCATCCTCTTCCTTAACTCTTCAAACACCCTCTAGAACTTATTAGTCTAGGAACAACTTCCCTTTTCATGTTAGGGTGGTCAAAGGGGATACGATTATGGATAATTCTATAACAAACCTCATGTAGTACCCTACCAAAACAATAAATCTTTGCACCTCTGATACATTATTGGGTGGATCCCAAGCATAAACTGTATAGATCTTTTCTAGATCCATGGTTAAACCATGATCAAAAATGAAATTCCTAGGAATGTGAACCTCATGTATCCATAACTGGAACTTCTAGAACTTTATGAAAAACTGATGTTCTCAAAGAAAATCAAGAACAATCCTCAAGTGATATGCATTATCCTTCTCTGATACATAGTAGACAATCATGTATTCTATGAATAAAATAACAAACTAGTTCAAGTATGGCTGGAAGACCTGTTTCATCAAATCCATAAAAATGGTGGGAGGAATTTGTTACACCAAAATGAATCACTAAGAACTCATAGTGTCTGTAGGGACATTAGAAATAAAACTTTGGAATATCATCCTTAGGAACCCCCAAATAGTTCTATTTAGACCTAAGATCGATCTTTGAGAACCATCTTGCACCTCAAAATTGGTCAAATAGGTTTTCAATCCTTGGAAAGTGTTACTTGTTCTTTATCATGGCTTGGTTTAGGCAACAATAATCCACACAAATACAAAATATCCCTTCCACATTTTTCACACACAACACTAGAATAACCTAATGGGACACACTGGTTTTTATGAATTTCCTCCAACTACAATCGTAGCTCCCATATCTTGGTAGGTTCTATCTGATATGTCGTAGAAGATATCGAAGCAGTACCGAGATGCAAGTCGATGAAAAACTCCATCTCCCACCTCGAAGGTAGTCCCTGAACACCTTCAAGGAATACATCCATAAAATCCTCCACAACTGAAGAACCCCAGATAAATGAATATTCTATGCCACCATGGGATACTCTTGACAACTAATGGGTGATGGTCAATATCCTTTTGCTAACGGAATCCACTTGTTCTTCAATAATATATCTCTCTCTAGAAAAGGGGAATCCCATTCCATCAGTGCGTAGGAATATGACTAGTCTACAGTGATATTAAATTTTGGCTAAGACCATGGATAGCCAATCCATGCCCAAGATAAAGTCATAGTGTTCCATCGTGATGACCAAAAGTTACCACATGAACCTCTCTCCACCAAGTGATATCTCACACTACTGAAAAATGAATGATACAGAAAAACTGTTCCCTATAGAAACCTCAAGAAAAAGCTGTTGTGCTAGCACCTCAACTTGGAGCTTCAGATCTCTCCCTAAGAGTAGAGAGATAGTGGGATGACTAGAACCTATCTCTACTAACACTGAAGCAAGAGTAGAAAACCCATAGATCATACCTATGATCATATCTTGAGCTATGGGATCATAGGAATCTATAACCAATAGTTGTCCATGGCCCCGACCACCATCTCCCTAAGTCGGAAGTTAGATGCCTATTGGTGGGGGTGGAAGGATCTTATAGTATCGTCTTCCACCTATAAATATTCCTACACCCTTGATAACTCCACCTGTCTAGGGACCAACCTATCCTGGCCTTGGAGATCCCTGATCATAGTGTTTCCTATGATGTGGTGGTTCATATGGTATCTGTTGGTGCTTCTTAGCACATCTGGTTGGGCAGTCACGCACCATGTGACCTTTCCTATCACAAGTACAACAACACCCCTCTTTGTTATTCCCTAGTACTATGTGCTACCTATGACCACATGATTGAGTCTGGTCATGGAAGGATCTCCTTCACCAAGATCTTGGAATATGGCGTCTGCTAGCTAATTTAGATGACTCATCTCTATGAATCCCACTACTAGGTATATCCATACAGCATCCCTCTAACATAAAACTCTCTATCCCAAGTTCTTGCTCCAGCACCCCAACATAGGTGGGGATGTACAAGGGCGCAAAGTTGGATCAGATCTCTCGGCAGATTCCCTACTCAAACATATGTTCTTGTAAGTATCCATTATAGATCATGTCAAGATAATACTATATAAGTTCTATAAACCTCACTGCATACTCATACATTTTCATCCCTCCCTAATGAATCTCCATAATCTCCTTGATTTAGACTAAGCGTAATTAGGAGGGGTAGTACTCCTCACAGAACAACTACTGTAATTTGGTCTGTGAGAGTGTCAAATCATCATTAATTTGTGTAAAAAGGCTCCACCAGTACCCAAATGCATCATGGAAAAGACTAGATGCCAGTGTAACCACCTGATATGTTGATGTCTGGATGATCTTGACGACATGAAGCACTAACTCTAGCCAATCCTCTATTGCCTGAAGATTTGGCTCGCCACAGAACCTCAGTGACCTCTGGTGCTTGAACTCATGAAGCATGATAAGATTTTGTGTGTCATCAGACTGCTCTACTAGAAATATATTTTTTTTGACAGGGGTAGGTAGTGCTACCTAACCACATGGAGGAAGGGGTCACAGGATGGACCCTGAACTAAGGCCTTATCACTCATAGGTTTGTTTTCACGAACTAGAGTTGGTGTCCTAGCTGGATGTCATCTCAGAGGAATCCTAAAAGTTATTAAGGAGTATCGAAGTTATATGATCATATATATATATAACAACAATGAGGAGCTGACTCAAGAAGGAAATTGATAGAATTAGTCCTATATCATTCATGTACCATTAATCCCTTCAAAAATGCCTCGTCATGCCGATTCGATAAGTAGGTAGCCAATGTCCTAATGAATGGATACACCGGTTGTCGCACCATCATTGGATTCCCCAGACTGAGAGACATACTAGAGACACATCAACAATGTTTCCCTAAACCCAAACAATCCTCTTTAAGGGGGTACATCTGAACAACATACCAAGGAATTAACTTGGTCGGATGCCAATCTGTCATGAACCAACCCAAGTCATGGCTCGAGCATCAACTACCCCAAGACCGCCTCCATAGCCCAAGGGTGGTGACAAGTGTCGAAGGCAGAATAATCTCACATAGGCCATTTCCTAAAAAACTATGCACACACACATAGCCAACTCAATGTAAAAGTGCAGAGGGAAAGTAGAAAAGATGCAACACTACTGTAAACTAAACCAAGTATATTTGAGCCTCTAGATATTATAAAGTATAGTAGTAAAAACTGAAAAGTAAAGGGGAAAAATAAATTCCCAACCAGAAATATGTCCCAACTAGACAGAAAATTGGAAAAGTAAATAGCTGAAAGAGATCCCAACTCCAAAATCCCTTGCTACGAACACTATACAGAGTCCAAGAACTCAGTATCCCTAAGCTCTTATATAGTCACAGTTGACCTGTCCATAGTCTACATAATACAAAACATGTGCGAGAAAGGCCCATGTAGGGTTGAGTATAAGCATACCCAGTAGGACACCCTAAAATCTAAAGGGTGAGCATTAAGAGATATAATAAAAGAGGAAAATAGTAGATATAAAAAGGTACAATAAAAGACTGTAGCTCAACCCAACAAGATAGTGAATGTAAGATCATCCAAGCACAAGGGGCTAAACATGGTGAGTAGATAAACTACTGATTGAGCCTTCACCTCCTATAGTAGGATAGAAGATTTATCCAATAATGAGAATATAAACATGAAAATCACATGGCATACCCTGCATGTCTTCAGCTATCCTGGAAAGAAAGTATCCAAATCCAAGGTGTGAATCCAAAAGAAAGAATATATATATATACTCAATCCAAGAATCCCAAATAAGAGGGTAAGGGGATCTCCATCTCACAGCTCATCCCAGGAAGAAGAGTATTCAACAGTTCCAAAATTCCATTAATGATTCCCAACATCCCACACGTTTTCACTGAATACAAAAGTATAAGGAAATTGTTCTCCACACTTAGATACTATCCAATTTGGGCGGCATTGACTCACCCGTATGGTTTTTGGATGAATATAAAACATTTTTCTTAGTGGGGAAAGTGTTCCTCTTTATCATGAGTCTAAAGATATGTTAATCAGTGCCTTGTTATTGTGCCACAAAGTTAAGGTGCCACAATCTATTGGTAGAGGACCCGTGCCTTGGTACAACTAGAGGGTTCCACTTTGATAGTCGATGGAGGACCCATGCCCTGCCTAGTAGGAGGGTTTGAATATGATGGTCGAGGAACCATACCTATCCTAACTGGGGGGTTCCACTCTAATTCATCGAGGACCCATGCCCCAATATCATAGGAGGGTTCCACTCAAAAGGTCGAGGACCCATACCCAACCTGGCTGGAGGGTTCCACTCTAATCGTAATTAAGGACCCATACCTATCCCAGCCGGAGGGTTCCACTTGGGAGTCTCTAGAGGAACCATGCCTAGACTAACTGGAGGGTTCCACTCTAGAAGTCGTTGAGGACCTATGCCCAACTCAGTTGGAGGGTTCCACTCGAGAATCTCTGGTGATCTTTCACAACCATTGACATCGTCGAGCATCGCCTAAGAACTATACCAAGAATGTTCCACATCACATCTCTAAATCCATAACCAAGTGATCCATCATGTTCTATGTGGAAAAACACTTAGTATGGGCTACTCTCGGGATAAAAATCTGAGTTCAAATGAAGTAGATATAGACAATTAAAGTTTACTCAATGGAGTTCAAGGGGTACACAGTGTGTGAGGGAACCCACACGACGTGTGGTCCTACTCCACAACCTAGCCATATCCTTGACCAATACACAGAACCCTATCTGTGTAACATTACATTCCATGTAGGTGGAATACACAGTGTGTCCAGTTTAATAGGGACCCAGGTCATGTCTTTTAGTTGTGTTTGTGTTCTGGACCCCATATCCATGTACTTAAGTACACAAAATTCTCTATTCTGTGTACTTCAACACATATTCTCATCCATGTGGAATGTCACATGGGTTGTCCAGATGGGGAAGGGGTACACGTCATGTTAGGGTTACTACACACCATGTCCCCCTTAATATTTCTCATACCCTAACCGCCATCATGGGAGGGGCTACACACCGTGCGTTCTTCATTAAACACATCATGTAGTGTGGATTTTAGCAGAAATCCCAGATTTTCTAGATCTAGTATTCATGCCTCAATTCAATCCTTTACACTTGATATCCAATGCTAATATAATTCAAAAATTGTGGATCCAACTAGAAATCATGATTTTGGTCCGTTGCTTGCTAAAAATCGTTCCCCGTTCATCTAGAGGGTTTTAATACTCATTATTCATACTCCCACTGATTCAACCCTTGAGGATCTAGTCTCAAACCATATAATCAGTCATCCTTGTCCCGTAACAATCCCAGATCTATGCCTTGCTTATCAATATGTTATGGTTTCATTGATTTGCTATGAATCTGGAGGCGCGATCAAGTTCGGTACCTCCCAGAAAAGTCGAACCAAGACCGTGGGGATCTAACCAGTGAAGAATGAAAAGATAAATAGGTATAAAGGAAAAATAATAAAGTTTTAAAAATCATTTTACAAGAGTTCTTGGCCAATGATCAAGAAAAGGATACCGGGGTTAGAACATCAATGATTAAATAATTTAATTTTAGTACATTGGCTCATGAAAAAATGACAACTGGAACATATCCATGAACGAGAGTAGATCCTCTCAATAATTAAATCAATGGGTTTAAAATGAAAAAATATGATTCCAAATATGATTTTGGATCGATTGTTGATGAAGAACGCATTTTCCAAAAATCTAAGAGGAGTTGATGCATTTGTTGTGTCCTTATCTAATCTGATTCAGAGTTCCATCATCGTTCATTGTGATCCACCAATGAAAGGAAGGATAGAGCTCTTGGAAAATTCCTAGGATTATGAGGCTAACCCTAGGCAGTTTTTCATGGTGATATATTTATAAATTTTTAGTTTAGGTTAAATAATTCAATTAATTAATTAATTTAATCCACTGAACATAACACTAATGAGCGAGGGGTCTGAACGTCCCGCGACGACTCATTTTATGTCACGCCTTGGGTAAAAACTATGTTCCATACCCAACCATGGTTTCAGATTTCTTATCTAAGATACCATTTAAGATTTATCCCATTTTATTTAAGAATTTTCATAATGTGATATAAAATATATTTAATATTTTTATAAAATTAATTCAATGAACATTGGGCCTCGGAATCCCACAGTGTCTTAGAGCCTAGATCTAGAAATATATATCGAAATATATCAAAGTATTACAAGGAAAAAACCTGGTCTCTACAAGGGGATTGATTATCATAATTAAAAATATCCCTTCATATTAATCATTAAACTTAATTGTTTGAATACTTCTTCTACACTAATTTATATATTAACCATGTAACCCCCATAAAAAATCATTTGATAGATGTACAACCATTACACAATTAAATCATTCCACATTTCCTTTCAGATAATTTCATGATTTTTTTCTATACATTTATTCCAAAAATGAGGTTGAAATTTCTTTCTCCCATGAAATTTACCATTCGAATTTCCATAAAGCTATATTTTCACTTGTCTTTAAAACCCTAAGAATAATTGGAGTTATCACACTCCATTTCATCCTTCAGAGAAAATCTAATTAGTTATTCCTATTTACTAATGTCTCTTATGGTAAACTCCTTTCAAAGACATGGTTTCAGAACAATATAGAATTGATCATTTTTTCCACTAGGTCGATTATAAAAATAGAAGCATACATTAAAAGTATTGTATTTTTTTCTTCATACATACTAATGGATTCATCATCCATTGGTTTCAGCTCTAGAAAGTACCTTTAAATCTTAGTAAAAAAAGTTTTATAAAATTATTTATTGACAAACACCCTCTTAAACCCCTCACATTATATGGAGTTTATTTTCTAATTTTTTTCACCTATTCTTGATAAGATTCCACCATTGATCAGCTTCACCTTCCAAGCAATAAACTGCTAAGGAAAAATTCTCATGGTCTCAGAACTAAAGAATGGAAAATATCATTTCCATCAAATGAGTAAATTTATTTTCAAGTATTGGTTCATAAGACCCATATAAGGAGGGTGTATGTTTTCATATAAAATACTCATTGGAATATTTCTCATTCCATTTTGCTTTTATTGGCTCAGTATGAACTGTGTTACCCTTTATAGATTAAGAGAGTTGAGTGATCACAATCACTAGATATTATATCCTATATCCCATTTGATTTGGTTTCTCTTGAGGATGGTTATTTAATTAACCATAACATTCATTTTACACATGATTTCTTCTAGTTCTAGCCATTAACTAATACCAAAAATGATTTTGTAACTATCAATGGAAAATAATCAGAGTGAAGAGTCATATATTTATAAAAATATTCTCCTTGTTTTTCCATAATTATAACACAATATTATAAACTTTATGTTAAACACAGGTTAACCTTGGGTAAAATATATTCAAATACTTCATAATTATTCATATTGAAAAATTGTGTTTACTCAAGAATTTCTCACAATAGTTTCAAAGTAGTTGAATTGTAAGGGCACACTCACCATGCACCAGAATGATGGTATAGATATACTCAACCAAACCTTTTTGAGATTTACTACCCCTATATGAATCTATACCAATACCTCATCCACTTGTAGTATCCAATAGGTATTTTTTTAGGAAAATGAGATAATATCATCCTTATAAAAACATTAGAATGTTATCCTGTACTTAGACTTATCCCCAAGGTTTTTCACTAAAATCCAATAATACTAATCTTAAATTATTGATAAAGATATTACTATAATACCATATATTTCTACTTAAGATTTTGATACATAGATATTACATCTTAATAGATGAATATTCAATATATTTCAAAAATAAAGCCCTGGGGACCATAATGGTTTAGTGTTTTCGGATACGAGATATATAATATACATATTTCCTAGATGATCTTTGACATATCGCATAAATATATTCCCATATAGTACTCCTATTAGACCTAACATACATAAAACCATTCTTTATAACCTAGGGGAAGGAAAAAATAAGAAAGGGTGAGATTAGATGTTGAGTAAGGTTAAACATGGGAGATATAAATCATTATAGGCTAACATGATCATAGTGGTATGATATATTCATGCTCATGTTATCAATGTAAAATATTCATACCTATAATATCTTATATCATAAGTTTCAAAAATATTTATAAAAGTATAAAAAAGGGTTTTAAAGATGTAATTATCATTAAAGAGTTATAACATATGCATGCTTCATCATAAGTATATGAAATCATAATCCTATAAACATAGATAAACCCATTCATGTTAATTCTAAATATTTTGAGTATAGTAAGAAATCAATCATACTCATGCATTAAAATTTTATCAAATCTATTCGTAATCATATTAAGGTTTATTCCTGTGATCATAACTAGAATCAATCATACTCACACACTAATATGTGAACTAATCTATTCTCAATCATGTCCACTCTTATTATTATCATCTCATGTGGTATCAATATCAATTTACCCTACTAATTAGATGGATATAATTGACCCAACCATCACAAAATCATAATTCACTCATATAAATGTCACATGATCCTAAATCATTCATCATATCATAATTTAATAACCAATGGAAAATAAATAGGTTTTGAACAAATAACATCATCATAATTATAGACCATGTAGGGAAATAATGGAGATGATTTAATTGGATCTTGTCCCCAAAATGCATAATTAACATCCTAGGATATTATCATAGAATAAAATTCTCATTATAATATCCAAGGAATAATTCTTAAGGAAAATTACCTTTTCAATTTGAAATCAATTTCTAAAATAAAAAAAATTCCAAAATATTATCAAAAAAAATTCTTTTAAAACAACTATGTTAACATGTAAAGGAAGCATAAAATAATTTAGTGTTCATGATGGCTGGAAATTTTTTTTATGTCGTGTAAATTTTAAAAAAACATTCCTTTTACATTTTTATAAAATGTCAAATAGTATATGGTTTCATAAAATAAGATGAATATTCCTTTTAAATTATTTTTAAAAAATTAATACATGGGTAAAAATTACATTAAAAAAAATAATTATTGGATTATAAATAAATTCTTGAATTTTTTTTATAAAACATATAAATGTACACAAAAATATTAACTGAAGAGAAAAATAACGTTAGTTTTCCTTAAAAAATCCTTTGGTATCTTGAGTTCATAACAAGAGGAAAATGAAAGAAAACATGTAATCTACAGAAATAACTAGTGGAGGATAAAATTATAGGGATTTATCAGATAAGTATAATATAATTTCCTCAATGTAAATTCTTTTATAAACAATCCTAATAAAAAAAGAGACTGTAACATAAATCCATGACCTCAAGTCTCATCATTCATCATACGCTATCAAAAATACTTTATAATAAATATAGATTTTTTATACATGTATTCTTGAACCATTATATTATATATCATACCATATATATTTTACTTATAACATCTTATCATCCATTTATTAATAATTTTTTTATTAAAATCACTATTCCAGGTGATATCTACGTCATTATTCATCCATGTTTTAGTCATCACTCTCGATCATTATACATTAATCATGGTTACATAATATCAAAAATGTTTAAAATGGTATTAATATGTTATATAATTATTATATAATTATTTGGAATAATCCATTATTATTAGAGACTGAAAAATGAATTTCACAGTTCATAGAGATGGTAGGTTGTACGTAGGTATGAATGTTATTTTATCATTTGAATGAAGTAATGAAAGAAATGTAAATAATAATTAAACATAAAAAACCATAATATTATAATAAATAAAATTTAAATTAATAAATTTAATAAATATAACCATCCAATTAATGTGGATATGGAAAATAAATTACACCGCTACTTGGATATGGTAAGGCTTACGTATGCATGAACGATGTTTTTTTTTACATAGGATGTTAAAAGGATGATAATGGTTGTTACATCATCATAATAACAATTCTGTATAATTAGGATTCTGAATTCATTATTTTAAAATTTATATTATGTAATTATAGGTAATAGAAGAATAAATAATTTTAACGAGTTCAGATAAAAAGAGTACCTCTCATTCCATTGGCTACCTTGATATCCTTTATTAAGGTCAATTTCAATGGTCATTCAAGAATACCAACACCTATAAATCATGGATAGGAAATTTTGGAAGATAATGGTGTAGGGGTTTGTAGAGATAGAATTTAATCATTGGTTTATTGAATAGGGAGAAGGGGTTCCCTTTTATAAGGGAGTAAAATGACACACAAGGACTTATAAATAAGATTAATATATATTTATTTCATTATAAAAAAATCTTTAAAATGTATTGAGATTCAAATAAAAAGAGTTTATTATCGAAATATCATCATAAAATGATATTTTTATAGGTTTTCCTACTATTTTAAACATTATATTTTTTATTACCCTCTTTATTAACCAATTTCAACCTTAATAGTGTTAATAAAATTTTCAATATTAAAGGGTTATAATTTTACATATAATGTAAAAATTTCCTTATAAATGGAAAAAGTATGAAATTTTAGAAAATATCATATCCACCTTATCCTCTTTAAATATTTTTATTATTTTCAAATAATTTAATAATATATTATTTCCAAAAAATACCATTAATTTCATTTTCGATGGTATTTATTTTATTTGACATTAGAGACAAAATAAAAAAAAATTATTTATAATTTAAACCTTTAATTTTACTAAAATAACTTATATTAATCTATAAAATTCTTAGAAAAAAAAATTAAGCAAATTTTATTACTTTGAAAATTTTTAAAATCAGTTTTTTCTATGAATAGAATAAATATTGTATTGGTGTTGCGTAAGCTTTTAAATATTAAATTATTTAAAATATAAAATAGTTTAATATGATTAAAAAATTAATTTATATTTAAATTAAAAAAATTATCTGAATATAACCTATTTTTATCCTTAGATAAAAAATTTAGATATATTAAGGTCAATAGAGTGACATTTTGAATTTATTCTTTTTTAAATTAATATAAATGTCATAATCCAAGAAATATGAAACCAAGAGATCAAATATTCGAGATGTAGAATTAAATATCTGAAATTAACTCATATAATATGATAAAGTTTATATGAATATTAAATCCTTGTCCAATAGTTTAAATTTTATTTTACTCATTTTACCCTTACTGTGGTGATATAATTTTACTATTGTTAGTATTCATATTGACTAGAAATAAAAGGAACCTATTTAAAAAAAATTAATCCTCCTAATTCCAAATATGGAATCCATTTTTCTAAAATCAATTTATATATTTTTCATAAATTAATTTTGAAATAATCATGAAAAAAATGACACAAATTAGTTTTTAGGAACATAAATTTTAAGCATAAAACTATATTTACTCTTATCTCATTCCTAAAATCAAATATTAGTTGAATTTTAAAAAGAATTATTCAATATATAATATATAAATATAGTTAAAATAATTCACCAATCATGATTAATTTAATTTATCAAGATAAAAACACATTGTACGCATTAAAAATAGTTTTCTTTACAAAATCATCTCTTTTACATTCAAATTATTTTTTGTTTATTTTAAATTAAATTTATAAATACTGAAAAAATTTCAAACATTTATAAAATATTAATTTTTCATAATTTAGAGAGTCATATTCAAACCCACCAATCCAAAGTCTAGGTGGAAACTGTATACTTCATTACGGTTAATTTAGAATTAGGGTTACATGTATCACAAGCTTCCAAAAAATTAAATTAATTTAAAACGAAATATACCATAAAATCTCAGGGTGTTATAAGATTCTAGTTTCTACTTTCACTTATGATTCAAATAATGTGTCTTGATTTTTTTTTATACTTCATATTCAATAAAAACTTTTGACTTCTTACATTTTCTTCTTTCAGATTTTGGATTTTTTTTCATTTCATTTTCTCCTTGATTTATATATCGTTTGAATTATTTTCTTGGATTTATCCTTTTCTCATTATTTCAAGTGTCACTTATTTTTATGCTTCAAGCTGATGTTTTTTTTATATTATTCTTCTCTCTTCTACATTTGACTTATTCTTTTTCATTAATTTTCACTTCTGCTTTTTCTTTTGGGCTCTTGATTATTCTTCTACTTAATGATTTTTGGTTTTTGACATCTATCATTTCCTTTTAGTTATAGTTTTATTTTAATAGTTAATTTTTTAAAAAAAAATATTTTTATACTAGATTCATTTTATATTTCTTTTACTTTTTTCCTTTAATTTTTTCTCTTTTTTAAAAAAATTGTGTGATCCAAATTTTTCATTTAATCATACTTCTAATTATACTTATATCTTCTTTATTTGATCCTCTAGATTAACATTTATATTTAGTTCTCCCTTTTTCTACTAGAAATATTCTTTATAATCCCTTAATATTTTCTTTTTTATTATAATTATACTTTATTAATATTGAATATGACTTTTATTTTTTTGGTTATATCCAACTAATACATTTTTATAATCGACATTGTGTTTTTATTTTTATATTATTTTTGTTTTTCCATCTATTTTAAGTCTCTATATTACCTTCTAGAACAACCTTTCTTTTAATTTATTTATGATTCTTCTATATCTTGTGCTTCCACTATTTCCCACACTTTAACACTCAATAATCACTTTCATACTTCACATTTTATCTCCATATCGTGTTGGTGTTTTTAATTTTGATTAATGATATCTATATTTTTCACTTCACATTTGCTTCATGATTTTATAGTGTTATTATTTTCTCTTTTACCCAAACATTTTAATTTTTTGTGGATTTTATTTTTTTATAATCTTGGTTAATTTTTTATAAAGTTTATTTTTCTACTTTAACTTTCCTTTTAACTTCCACTAATTTTGTCAAACATTATGTATCGATCTAGCACTTTATACTACTCTATAATTCCCAACAGCATTTGAATCAAGTTCATCTCATGCTTCTACATATGTATATGATTTTTGAATTATTTTTTCCAATACTTCTTTATAAATTCAACTTTTTTTCTTCTAAATATTATCATTTTCTCATTTATGACATTTTATACTAACTCTAACACTATATCTATTTCAATTTCTATATAGTTTGTTTCTTATTAGTTTAATTTTATTTCATATGTTTACTTCTACATTATCTTCTTGTTAATAATAATTCCCTTATATATTAATGATCACCCAGAGAGAAGAGTGGTTTTTATTAATTAGTGTTTTTCATTGACATCTAATTATTTAAATTAATAAAATTTATTTTTTTAATTAGTATCATTTTAATGAACAATGGATTTTGAATTAAATATGATAATATCATAAAAATGTGATATCATATTTGAAAACCATCATGGTGGTATATTGGTTATAGAAATGTGTTTTTATGGAAATAAAATTCTAAATTTTAAATTTCAGATCCTTATGAGGCCCTTGAATGGGGAGGTGGTCCCCAGATCCATGTTTCAAGAAAAGATGAATCATATGAGATATGATTAATAAACCACTTAATTTCTATATTTCTCATATAATTCAATATTTTATTTGATATCATAATAAAAATTATTTATTATGTTTTCAATGCAATTTTTTTTATCTTATTTAAAAAATAATGTAATAAATTTTAAAGAGGACTAATTATTTAATATGTATACTTACCTCTCTTGGCCATGATGATATTATCAATTCATGGTTATATAGATGAAGGTGGAACAACAATGAAAATTATTAGAGGGTGGTTCCTATTCATTTTCAAAAAATATATATATTTCAGTTCCTTATTTTGATGAATCGCAGTACACTTTATATTTAGTAAATTTAACATGATGTGTGTTTTATATTAACTTATCAATATCCAATAGGTAAGTTAGTTGTGGTTGTGATTCATTTCTTTAAACTCAAGTTCTAGTGTTGGGGGAACAAACTATAGGTTAGTTGGTGGTTTTTGCAGATTCATTCCCAGAGAAATTGAGTTTAAATACAAGGGGGAACACAATTCTTCCTACTATGTGGATTTTGACAATGCATATGAAGTTACTTTCGATGATATATATTGGTTAGGCCACCTGGGGGGTTTATTACAACTACCATGTGAGAGGAATGTTGGGGGGAGGGATGAAATCCATTGATCCTCACTATGTAATGTAATATTAAGTCTCTGTAGAATCTTATCATATAATTTGATATTTTATATTATTTTTTATCCATGTTTATTATTAGGTGTTATATAGATATAGAAGTTAGAAACTGAGTTAAGGAATTTGGAATAATAAGGGTAAAATTTTCTTTATAGGTTAAGTCTATTATGAGGGCATTTTCTAGGTCTACATGTTCTAAAAGTGAGTGGGTAGTGTTTTTATAAGAGGAATAGATAAGAGAGTAAGAGGTTAGGAGGAATTTTGTTGTTAAATTCAGTGAATTTTCATTAATAGGATATTATTGGAGAATTTATAAATGATTATTTGTTTATTTCTTGTTAGGACCAATAGAGGCCTATATACCCTGAGAGGGAGGGTGAATTAGGGTATGGATATTAATTTTCAAAATTCTTCCTGCCCCACTAGATCTTGACCTCTTTATTACAAGGGTCGCTTTGTTTGCACTTTTGTGTTTATTATGATCACTTATTTTCTTCTTTATCTGATTATGATTCTTTGAATGCAATGCAGGGAAGCAACCAGGCAGACAAATAGATTTTTACATGGTTCACCCTCACTAGGCTACGTCCAAGGAGCATACAACGACAATATGCCACTATTCCAAATCCACTAAAGCTCACTGCCAATAATGTTCTGGCTAGATCACTTCTATGCCCAATCTCACTACCTTTACAATGTTTAGGGTTATCTCACTTCTTTACCAAGGGTAACTCCCTATTTCTCTCTCACTACCTCATTGCCTGTAGAAACGACAACCTTCTTCCTCTTCCTCTGCTCACTGCACTTGGAAGGGATCCACTCATAGTTCATAGACCTATAGGTCTCTACATTTGCAGGAATACATGAATCCTCAACTATTGATATATGCTCTTTTAATGTTCAACTTTCATCCACAGAAGAATACCATTTTTCCTCTAAAAAACTGGGCAATTCCTTTTGAAAATACCTTCGTAAATCACCCTACTTTGCGGGGATCCCAATTTCGCAAAGCTCAAAAAATCCTTCGTGAAGTCCCTACCTTTTCTCTAATCTCAAGCCTTCTCAAATATTAGGCCGTCGCGGAGCTCAAGTCATCACAGAGCGACTTCCCTCGTGAAGATCACTGAGCCAACGCAGAGTATGCAACTTTCGCAGAGCTTGATTAGCCGCCAAGAAGCTCTTCTTTTGCGAAGCACGCTGTCTTCGTGAACCACCTTCGCAAGCCGAGAGAAAAATATTTTCTTCAAAAAACTCTCTGATTCTATCAAGGGGGTCGAGGCCTATTTATAGGCGATTCCACCGACCCTCGAACCTTCCGCGTGAAGTCAGCACCACGTCATCTCAAATCGCGAAGCTCCAAAATTTCTGCCGAAATTTTCTCAAAATTGTGAATCACCATGGAAATTTTCCAATCACAGTGCTCGTCGTAATCGCGGAGCATTCCGTCAATTTATTCGCACCTTCACCGCGAAGCTCCACTCGCAATGCCCTTCCCCACCATAATGCTCTTCAACTATGCCGTTCGCGAAACATGTCGTAATCGCAAAGAATCACCGTCAACATTCTTTTGGTCTTCATGAAATCCAAACCATGAAGCCTATATTTACAAAAATTATGCCTTTTCCATATTTAAATTAGATCTTCAAGGAAATCCATATCTTGCGATGCTCACAAAACTCCAAATTTTGGACCCTAAAAATTTGGAAAACACTGGGAAACGATGCCACCTTGTATCTGTTCTTTTGTACCGCCTCCAGATCGTCCATTCCTTTGTCGTGGTTCTTTTTCAACATGGATTGTCAACAACATCTCTGGACCATGACAATTCACCATGGAAACCTGCATTATCAACAAACACAAGCAACCCAAAAATGCTGCAATGTTACCTTGAGGGATTTTTTCCCAGCATTTCTTCTATATATATATAGTGTAATTCTGGTTCTTATACTATAATACATAAAAGGAATAATATTTTTGGAATCCTGGGTGAGTGTGAGGTTTAGGATTACCCTTATCATTGACCTCATACTTTGTTTTTTCCATCTATCAATCACACTATTTTCACTATCACTGATCCCTAGGGTTGGATAACCTGAGCCAAAATGTTCATTTATATTCATTAGAAACCTCAAATGTTGAAATTCTCCCACACTCAAGTTATAATTAAAGGAATCACCTTCAATTGGTTTACAGTGTTGTGTGTTTTCCTTCCAAAAGTCACCAAGTCATTTTTTATGGAGTAGATTTGTTGCTCGATTTAGTGGTCAATACAACCAAAATCATTATGAATAATTGTATTCCTTAAAACATAATGGTCCCATTCTAAACTCTATCAATAAATTTTTTTATTTATCCTCCTTGGTTCATCGACATCCCAAGCTACAGTATGCAGAGTACTTTTTTATATGGATGATGAAAAGGAATATAAATATGGGTGGGAGTTCACAATCTTGAAACTTACTAATAGGAAATGGTGTTTAATCACAATTTTGAGATCATTTTCATGAGAGGCATAGACACTCAGTTACACTTTTTTGGCTCGCATAATTTTAATAAGGTCTAGGAATATGAACATTAAAACCCACTTAACCATCCAATGACACATATACCAACCAAGACTATTCAACCACTCATCTGATGAGTGAATTCTACTAAAAATGAAGTTTAATGAGAGATAAATAGTTACATAGTCTCTAAAGGGAGAGGATCTTTATGCTTTAAGACTTAGGATTGTGATGGTAGATGGAACAGGGGTTTGTGTTTTCAGTGTGGTATGCTCTATAGACCCATGTATAAGTTTACCACTCTAATCCAGAGTGTTATATTTCTAGGATAAGGGGATGATGGATTTAAGTATATGGGTGAAGAGTGGGAAAAATAATATTAATAAAATAAGTAACTGAATCCATTTATTTAATCATTTATACAAGAACATTTTTATTGGGTGACGAGTGTTAAAAACTGAGTTAAGGAATTATCTAGAATAAGGGTAGAACTTTCTTTGTATAGAAAGTATGTTTGGGGGAAAAGTAGTTCCATGAGTTAGGATGTTGAGGGGGTGTGTTTGATATATGATTTGAGTGGGGAGAGTGTTGGTGGGAGGAATAAATTATGTTGTGAGAATCAACAACATATCTTGGGAAGTATATTCTTAGGGAATTTATCAATCCTAATTATTCATTATTATTATTACCCCTATCCTATTTAATTCTAGTTTTCATATAATAATACATAAAAATAATCCTTTTTATTTTATACTTGTGCGTGTAGGACCTTATCGGTATATTTTATGGATTTTAGAATGGAAATGAAAAGTTATTCATAGAATTTTCACTTCCACTGATGAAGAAAAATACTCTAGGAGTTGGAAATTATTATACACAATTTTTATGGATGAAGTTAACTATTGGTGATTTTGGAATGAGTTTCCCTCAAACATTGATTATTTATGATGACATGTGTGATGTTATTTCAACATTAAATGATCTTATTCTTCTTTTCTACTATTATATTTATTACATTGAAAAACTCATGGAAAAAGTTATTAAAACCTTATGTTGTTAAAAATAGAGTAAACAATCTCATATTGGTATAAAAACTTAGGAAAAAAATATTTGATTCAGTTATGATATTTAATTACTTTTCACACATTAATCTGTCACCCTAATTTCTCGATATGATATAATGTTTTGTTTTGATTTCACATACTTGTTAAAGTGAAAGGTCACCTAAAAGGAATCAAAACCAAGAAAAATAGTTTGGATTTCAATTAAATCATAGGATAATGGTATTTAAATAACTTGTGACTTGTAGGAATAAAACACATGTCGATCTAATGGCCATATTTCATGGTATTATCACAAATATAATTTGACCATGATATTTTTATTAAAATGACATATCACTCATCAAAGGGTCATAACCAAGCATAAAAAAATTGTATTGACATAAAAACATAGGAAAATTATCCCCATGTAATTTTTGATCTTAATGAATCATTCATACGTCAATTTTATGCCCAAATTTCTCAATAATATGGAAAATATAATGTCATACTATTAACACTTATTAATAATGAAAAATAACACATGTAGTTGTCATAACTAAGAAAACAAGATTAGATTGGCATAAAGACTTAGTAAAATGATATATTATTAATTTCTTATTGGTAAGAACCAACCACGTGTCAAAATAAAATCCAAATTTCTTAGAATGATTGATTGTGTCATTTGGACTTCACATTTTTATTAAGTGGCATGTCATAAAAATTTGGTCAAAACTAAGAAAACTTATTCAGATTTCAATTAAGACATATGAAAATTATTCTAAATGGTTTTAGATTTTTAGGAATTAACCATACATCTGTATACTTCTAGTATCGATCCATATGATCTAAATTTTATTTTCATAATGATATTTTATTTAAATGAAGTATTACACATCATGGGGTTAAAACTAAGTAAACAAATTCACATTGACATGGAAACATAGAACACTTGTCCTTGAGACAATTGTGATCTATAGTAATCATCTGCACATCAATGAATTTTTTTGTGATGATTTGAGATTTATTTCAATGTTTTAACCCTTTTACATTTACTTTTTATTTCTAGGTACTTATTAGGATATAAACTTTTACTTTATTTTCATTGGCTTATGTTGTAACGCCCTGACCCCAGTTACCCAGAGTCGGTGCATTATTACATATCATTGGCATGATCACAAAAGATCAAGTCTCAAAAGATCGATTAGTTTAGTAGCCTTGGAAACACTATATATATTCATAAGTCTTTACATTACATCATAAAGTGAAAAAAAACTACAACAACATCTTGTATCCATAGACCACACTCATATCCCCTCATACTATCCCTGCGGGTCATTCATAAAATACTTCTTCACATCCTGGGAAAAATAAAACATTGAAAGGGGTGAACTCAGATGCTCAGTAAAGATAAAAATATAGTAGAAAATTTCATAAATAAACATAAACATTTAAGGTAATGTATAACTAAAACAAAATCCTTTTAAACTTGAACTTTAGCATAATATGGCAAAGGTAAAATGAAATAATTCCATTTACTTATTCACATGGATATTCTACTAATCGAATAATCACATGCAATATCAATAACCACTTTCATAATAATGGAATGCATAATGCCAGACTATCAAAACCACATAGTCAAGGTCGTGTTCCATGACTACAAATAAGTTTTTTTCAAGGCCTTGTGCCAAGACACTAGTTTGTCTCATGAGACCTACCGATGCATCGAGGAGCTATAGCAGGTTCCACCCATCACATACTAAGTCCAATGAATTCCTCATGTGAAAAGGTTTAAACATAACATAAACATTCGTATTAAAACTAGCATATGAAATTTCAATAATTTATCTATAAACCATGAATGGTATAAAAATAACACATCCACAGTCAAAAATATCACAAAACCTTCAATACAATATGGAAGTTTTGTATCATAATAAATCAACTTTAAACAAGTTTAAAATCCATTAAAGGATTTTGACGTAGATGAAAATGATTTTTAAAACTCTTTGAGAGAAATATCCCTTTTTCATGAAAACATTAAAAGTCACAAAATTTATAAAGGAATACATTTAAAGAAATTTTTGAATCAAAGTGTCTCATACCACTTTGAAACTTTTTAAAGTAATTAACATTTTAAAAACATTCATGTCCATATAAATAAATCCTTAAAAACCATTTTGAAAACATGGACATTAATGAGAATGATTTAGAAGAATAAATATTTAAAACGTTTAAAATGATGTTTTAGTAAAAATTCCCTTAAAAATAATCCCTTTGAAAACTATTTTATGAAACACAGACATGGATAATAAATATGTCCCAGTAGATACTTATGTAGAAACAACCTCGGATAATAATGAGATTGTGAAATTAACCCTTACCTTGTACTTTTCCTTGGCCGAGGGTAGGTTAACCTCCTATATAATGGTGAAATAATTTTTATTAAATTATACAATAATCATATACATTAATATGATATCATATATGATCTTTTAACATTGCTTTATTAATAATATCTTAGTATTATCGTCGTTTCGGGTATTAACTGATTCGTTTTCCTTTATATGCTTTGTTATGTAAGTCGTGTTTGTCATGAATAGGCTATATCTTATTCATATAAATAATTATATAAAGTCCTTAAAAATTATTTTTAATCATCAAATGAAAATTATTCCTTAATGGATACGATGGGGAATGAATCCCATCGCGTTCGTGGAGACGGCATTCCGTACGTACACACGAGCGACAATATCATTCTATTGATATTAAAATAGTATATAATTGGATGGTATATCATATATAAATAATCATTATAATGTTATATTTATTATTTACATAAGTTATACTCATTATTATACCCATCCAAATAATAATGTATTGAATAAAAATTACACCACGACGTGGAGACGGTAAGTCGTACGTACGCACATATGGAGACATGTCATTAAAAGGATGGATATAATACTGAATATAGTTGTACCATATTTATAATAACATCACAGTATATATAAGATACTGGATTTATTATTTTATAATGGAAATAACAAAGAAAGAAGAAGTGGAAGAAGAAAGGAACTTGAAAGAGGGTGGTGAAAACATTACCTCTTCTTTGGGTTCTTCCTTTTGATTTGATCAAAAGGTCTCCTTAGGTTGTCTTTCTAATCAAACTAAGGCCTCTAGGTTGAAGTTAAGGAAGTTTAGAGGATATTTGGGCCTGTTTTGGCCAATCCAAATGGCTTTGAAGGTGTGAAATTGAGAGAAGGGGGAGTTCCCTTTTATAAGAGGGGTGAGGATCACCTTAGGAAAAGAGTAAAATATTATTTTATAATAAAATCATTTTCGGTTTATAATGGCTCCAAACTGATTTATTTCGAGGATAAGGTGGGGATGGGTCGAAAACCACCCAACCAATAGGTTTTAGATAGGTTTGGGTCACTATAATAACCTTATCTTTTAGTTTTAACTCTTAGTTAATTAGTTTGACATTTACCATGTCTCTTTGTATTTTTATATTATATGGTTAATAAACTTACTATATACATCCAAGAGAAGCCCAAGTGGTTCATTAATGATACACCTATCATTATATAAGTCTTTTGGATGAACCTTAGATTTTTAGGAATAGAATATCAATTAATAATATAATATTTGTTTTAAAACTCTTTTATGTCAATTTTGACACTATTTGGTATTTTGTTTTTGATAAAATTAAAACAGCATTATTACTTCAAACTCAATTCATTTAATCAACCCTAACATGTCATATTAACCTATAAAATTCTTTTAATTCATTAAAAGTCTCAAATTATATTTATTTGGGTATTTATAATATCAATTATTTTAATATTTCATTATTGAGGTAATTACTGCATCATTAATGTGTCAAAAATAAATTAATTTATATGGTGTCTAAAAATTATAAAACAAATACCATGATGTATGAAATATTTTTATCTTTCCAATTAATATTTATAGTCTAAAAGATAACTCATATAACCCCATGTAAAAATTAATTTTCTAAAAGATATTGGTTTATTTCATTTTTGCCTTTACTTTAAGTTAATTAAAATAAAGTGTCATTATCCATCTTAAGTGGATTCATGGGGTCCCCAAATCGACCCAAAGATGACCATGTTTGGCCATGACTCATCAAATAATGTTAGCATAAGGGTTAATGTTAGGACCAATAGGGGCCTATATACCCTGAGAGGGGGGTGAATCAAGGTATGGATATTCTTTTCTTAATAATTCTTCCTGCCCCACTGGATCTTGACCTATTTATTACAGGGGTCACTTTGTTTCCACTTGTGTGTATATTATGATAAATTCTTTTCTTATATATCTAATGATGATGCTTTGAATGCAATGCAGGGAAGCAAATAGGAAGACACGGAGATTTTCACTTGGTTCACCCTCACTGGGCTACGTCCAAGGAGCATATAGTGGCAATGTTCCACTGTACCAAATCCACTAAAGTTCACTGCCAATTTACAATGTTTAGGATTAATCACTTATATGCCCAGGCTCAATACCTTTATAATTTTTAGGGTCAGCTCACTGCTTTCACAAGGTTCACTCCCTGTCTCTCTCTATGTCTCACTGTCGGTGGAGAGGATCACCTTCTTCCTCTTCCTTTTCTCACTGCTCTGAAAAGGATCCACTCACAGTTTATAGACCTGTATGTCTCTTAATTATCACTAATGAATACATCCTATGTTGTATGTAGATGCTCTGTTGAAGTCTAACTTTCACCCGTAGATTAATCTCTCTTTGCACCGAAGGTATCGGGAAATCTTCCAGCTTCCACACAGCCCTGAATCACTGTCGTGCTTCAACCATACCTGGCACCCTTCTCTAAGTTGGTGTGCAAGTATTGGCGCGCAATTTATAACTTGCATGCAATTCCACCTCAACCACTTGCGCGACACAAGCTTCTACAACTTCAACCTTGCGCGACTCACACCCTTTTGCGCCCAAACCAATATTGGTGTGCAACCACCAACTATCGCGCTTCTTCAAACTTTGGTGTGCAAGTGTCACCAAACCACTTGTGCGACACTTCCTTCTTCAAATCAAAACTTGCGCGACTCACTTACTTTCTCACACAAACCTCCTTGGGCGTGCAACAAACAACTGGCGCACAACTTCTACTTGCGCGACCACACAACACTTGCGCGAACACCACACCTGCGCGACGGGAGCTCTGATTTTCTCTAAGTGTGGAAATCGTATAGAATGAGGAGGGGTCGACCTATATTTATAGGCATTTGGACACCCTGCACAACGGCGCACAAGTCTCCCCTTGGTGCGCAACTTTCGGTGTGCAAGTCTCTACCGCACAAGCCACTTGCACAACCAAACCCAAAACTTGCACGACCCTTATCCCTTTTCCATATTTTGATATTCTGATGTTGAAAAACATATGGCACACAAGTTTTCTCTCCTCTAAGTACACGGCATGCAAGTCCCTTTTCCAAAAACCAATTTTCTTCATTTGATGATTTTGAGGTCCAAAAATTTGGCAAACACTGGAAAACGGAACCACCTTGTATCTGCTCTTTTCGTACCGCCTTCATATCATCCATTCCTTTGTCTATGTTCTTGAATAAAACATGGATCTTTAACCACATCCCTTGAACTCTACATGCCACCATGAAATCCCCTTTGTCAAAAAATTTGTATGTCATGGTTTTCTTTGTCAACAATCACAACACAGATGTCTACTTTGTCAACAAACACAATCACCTCAAAAATTCTTCAATGATACCTTAAGGGATTTTTTCCCAACAATCTCACCCTCTGGGTTTATTGACAACTCTTCCATAAAAAGATACATCTTTAATTATTCAGCCACCATTCTCCTATTGTGATTCCGATAGTGATCAAGGATTTACTCATCACATACTCTAAGCCCACATGAGCAATGCTCGGCGTGAGAAACAAGAGTAAATGAAAAGTTCATCAATGAATCACTTCAACTCTGACACCCACTGTTGACACCAAAATGATACCAATTTTTGGAAATAGTCTTACCGCATTCCAACACCACTCTTCTATTTTTATCACGATCCTCAGGTATCGTGATATCTATTCTTTGATCGATCACTTCTAGCATCGTCGGATTTAATATTCGCCCCCCATCTCATTGCTCTCCCCCTATCTCAATGCTCCACCTGTCAGCTTCTCCCCATATCAATCATGATTTATCAAATTGCCACATTGTCTCCCCCTTGAACAATCACTATTTTCTCCCCCTTTGTCAATGAACCCAAAGGTCACTCCTTTGCAGTCTGTAACAGAGTTAAGAACACATATCAGCACATTAGGGAAAAACACATCATGCCTTGGGGAGAGGGGGGTTCCACATCCACACTCTTTCAAGTGCGGTGAGTCAAATGAACTCCCAGAGCCAGTCGATTCCTTTCAAATGATTCCTTGGGTAAGGCCTTTGTCAGAATGTCTGCAACCTGTAGCTCTGTAGGCACATATTCTAACTTCATGATTCCCTGTTCAACCTTCTCCTTGATAAAATGATACTTTATCTCAATGTGCTTTGTCCTTGAGTGATGTATGGTATTTTTTCTAAGATTGATAGCACTTGAGTTATCACACTGGATTCTGATCGGAGACTTCACTTCAACTCCCATATCTTCAAGCTGCTGCTTCATCCATAATAATTGTGTGCAAGCTTGAGTGGCCGCAATATACTCAGCTTCTGCGGTGCTTAATGAAATACAATCCTGCTTCTTTATTAACCAAGCAATACATAGTCCACCAATATAGAATGCACCTCCAGATGTTGATTTCCTATCATCTGCTGAACCAGCCCAATCGCCATCAGTATATCCCAATAACTCTGTCTGATATTCATCATTATATGTCAAGTAGAAGTCCACTGTGCCCTTGATATACCAAAGTATTATTTTCACTGCAAGCATGTGGATTTCCTTGGGATTACTCTGATATCTCGTTGCTTGGAATGTGGTGAAAACAATATCAGGCCTTTTTGCGGTCAAGTACAACAAATTTCCAATAATTTTCTTTTATTCTGTGATATTAACTTCCTTGCTATCCTTATATTTGGATAATTTCATCTGGGTAGCAATCAGATTCTTCATCTCCTTGGAATTCTCCATTCCAAAACTTCTTAAAACCTCCTTGGAATATTTGTATTGGGAAATGAATGTTCCATTCCATCCTTGTGTCACCTGTAGACCAAGGAAAAAGGTTAGATCTCCAATCATTGACATTTCAAACTCATTTTTCATGAATTCAGAAAACTGTCTGCACTGAGCTTCATCTGATCCACCAAATATTATGTCATCGACATAAACCAACACCATCATCCTTTGATTACTATCATTTCTAAAATAGAGATTTTAATCAACTCCACCACGTTGAAATACAAGCTTTTTCAAATATTGATCCAACCTTGAGTACCATGCTCTTGGTGCTTACTTCAACCCATATAGTGATTTCTTTAGTCGAAAAACTTTATTCTCATCTTCATGAATGAGAAAACCATCTGGCTACTCAATGTACACCTCTTCTTCCAAAACCCCTTTTAGAAATGCATATTTGATGTCCATCTGGAACACTTTAAACTTTCTTTACACTACTATGGCTAAAAATAATCTGATTGTATCTAGCCTTACAACTGGTTCAAATGTCTCATCAACATCAATACCCTCTATTTGGGAGTATCCTTTTCACACCAGTCGTGATTTGTTTTGAATCACTATGCCATCTTCATTCATCTTGTTGCGAAAGACCCATTTAGTCCCGATGACATTTTTATCTACTGGCCTCGAAACAATCTCCCATGTCTGATTCTTTTCTGAATCAGTATCAGTCACTTCTGCTCCCCTTGTGTTGCTTTCATTGTTCAGTGCCTTCACTTCTTTTGGATACCCTTTTTTTGAGATTTTTTTTTAGAAAGGTTTGATACTCTCTTGCAGCTTCTTGGTATCCTGAAAACTGTCAACTAATACCATTTTTTAGAATGAAATAGATAATCATGAGATGCATGATTATTGCTTTGAGGGCTCTTGCATCCGATTTTGTTATTGAATTATCCCCATATGTTATGAAACACTTCCCATTATTAGGTCCACCTTTTAGACCCATAAACATTCTTCTTCTCCTACATCATCTATTCTCATATTCCACTCAGAATTAATCCATTAACAAAATCTCTAGGCCTACTGAGTTGGAACTCAGTGTAGAAAACAAGAGACAAAGTTAATAACACAATCACTTCCTATTGTGCTCTGTTTCTCCCTTTCTTCATCAACTTTGGTACCTGATTTGAGTCAATCAAAACTCTAAAGCATATCACTTATCCACTTTTCATCTTTAGATGCCACTTCATCTTGGATCATATCTCCCTAAGACCTGAAACACATGAATCATCCGTTAATATCATTTTTATACATAGGGAGAGGGGTGCTTCTGGAATCCTCAAGATGAGGATTGTGGTTGATCCTGATGGGTCAACCCATTGATTCTTTCTTGCAGAGCATCACACTCTTTCTTTGATTTTTATAGTTTCCTTGACAACTTCAACTGCTCTGGCCATATGACTAAGCATTCATTACCTACATGCTGAGTCTTTTTCTGATATGATGATTCTACAGGCCTGGCCTTTCTCACCATTTGGGGTTTAAACCCACGAGTACACATTTCTGTCTTTGATGTTCCAGAAAAATTCAATTTCCCTTGATTCCTTCTCTAGGCAGGAATATCTTTTCTTTTTATCTTCCCTTGCTCCTTCCTCCATTGTAGGGATCTTCCTCTTTCCTCCACTTCTTATGGTGGAATACGACATGAAAATTTTGAAATGTATTGTCACGACCCGTCCTCAGGGCCCGTGTCGTGACTACCCCAAGCCCGCCTTCCATAGGCCAGGGGTTGGCGACTAGAACCAAAGGCGAAAATCTCGATAACTGGGAAGGCATTGCCTTTATAAAAGTAAACAAAACACCACAGAGTACAAGCGGAAGTAAAACACTAAGTACAAAGAGAAGTGTTGAAAGGTAAATGGCCCAGAATACAAACCCAAATGAAAGTACAACTACAACTAAACAAAGTACAACAGAAAAAGACAACAGCTGGAAGGACGGAAATGGCTCTGGGGTCGTCCTCCTCGGATCCTACCTGAAGGGTAGGTACAGATGGCACAGCTCCTAGATCGTCCACCACGGATCCTACCTGAAGGGTAGGTACAGATAGCCTCCACAATGCTCTCGCCCGTCAACTTCCTCCGTGTGTCGTCTCGTCGCGAAGTCCACCTCCGGATACTGACTCGTCGTGTAGTCCACCTCCGGGTATCGTCCAATCCTCAAACACCCGGCCTCCGTCAGCACTGCCCATCATCTGCAACCAACACAACGAGGTACGGGCATAGCCCGTGCAGGGGTGAGTATAACGATACTCAGTAGGGACCCCGAGACCCTCAAGGTCTCACTAAAAACCAACAAGGATAACCACAAAGAAGATCTCAATAGATAACCTTTACTTAGGTATATGCCCATGCATAAACCTAAGTTATCAAGTAACCCATCTCAATCATGAGGAAAACACCAAGATCATGAAATCAACAGATAACCACTACCCAGGTATATTCCCATACATATACCTAAGTTATCAAGTGACCCATCTCAATCATGAGGTAAACACAAAGGTCAAAAGTCTCAGCTCAAACCAGGATTTTCATTATCGAAACCGTAACTGCTGAAGAGACCCATCTCTGGAGTGTACAGTGGTCCTGTCAAGACTCCGAGGTACTGCTCACTAACCTAAGACTGCTAAAGTACTCCTCCTGTCGAGTACCGCGGGTCAGCCACCCAAACACAGTAGTGCTTCCCGCCGGGGTATGTCACCCAAACACAGTAGTGATCACCCCCTAGTAGCCTGCTGAGGAACTCTCCGGACGAGTACCGCGGGTCTGCACTGTCACACAGGTATTGCTCCATCCGCCATGGGTCTGCACTTAACAAAGTAGTGCTCCGTCCACTGGGCTAGTCGACTCACTCCAAGTCGAGTCGGTCAAGCAGTCGTCAGGTCTCAGTCGGCTACACGGTCTCCGTACTCTGCGCGCTCGTCTCTAGGAGGGTCCGCTCCACGAGCTACAGGTCAATACTCCAAGTATCTCAAAGTCCCATGAAGAAGTATCCCAAAGGACCGCCTTGTCATAGGGGTCTCAACGCAAGAGACGGCGCTTCAATCGGACACCCGGTCTGTGTGTTACTAGCCTTTTCGTCCCAGGGGCCCGGTTGGTTTCGTGTGCGACCCAATCCGGCTGTATCTCAACTGTACCATGAACTCTCATAGGGTAAACTCATAGGGACCGTTTCTCAACATGATCACCAACGCCACTGACGGTTCGTCAAACGGACGTCCATTCTGAAAGATATCAGCATTTCCGTTCCAGGGGGCCGGTTGGATTTTGGGTGCAATCCAACCCATCCACTATCCAACTGCATCCAAAACTCGGGAGAAGTATGCCAAAAGTTCTGTCTCATCAAAAGGAATTCAACGAGACAGACAGAGCGTCAATCGGACGCCCGGTCTGTGAGTAACTGGCTTTTTCGTTCCAGGGGCCCGGTTGGTTTCGTGAGCGAACCAACCCGACCGCACTCCGACGGCATCCAAACCTCGAGAGGAGTAATCCAAAATATCCTTATCACTTAGAGGAATCCAACAAAGTCGACGGCACGTCATTCGGACGTCCAGAGCTCAAGATATGAGCATTTCCGCTCCGAGGGCCCGGTTGGATTTTGTATCCGAACCAACCTGGCTGAACCCAAAGTATTCTGAAACCTTGAGTGAGATATACCGAAACGACCTTCTCGTTCCAAAGATCTCTATGCAACTGACGGTGCGTCGATCGGAGGTCCGTAGCCCAAGAGATGGGCAAAAGACCAAAGAGGGTCCGAAAACGGGGGGTCTGGGCCCGGACCGACCCGGCCCGACCCCCCCTGGGTCAGCCCGAACCGGGTCGACCTGACCTAGGTCCGACCCGACTGGGCCCGGCCCGGCCTGGCCGGCGCGGCCCGGTCTAGCCGGCCAGCCGCGGCTCGGCCAGCGCGGCCGAGCGGAAGCCGCGGGCGGGGTGCGCGATTCCCCCCCCCCCCCTCGCCGCTAATTGAAGCCGGTGGCGAACCGCCGCCGCCAACCTTCCGGCGGCGTGCCGCCACCGCCTTCCGCAGACCACCGGACGCGCTCCGGTGGTCCGTTTCTCCTGCCGTCTTCGCCAACGGTCCTACCGGGACCCGACCTTCACTGCGAAGGGATTCAAACGCCATAGCGGTCTGCTTCGTCGTCGTCCGTTGATCCGCACATCGATTAACAAGCTGCGGAGGGTTGTCGGGCCGTGTTTGTTCGGCTCGCGTCCTCTGCGTTAGGTGTTATCAATTGGAAAATAATAAACACATGATTTTAATCATGAAGAGGGTATAATTTATCCAAAATAAATTATACGAATACCTTGCAATCAAATACCCACGCACGAGAGTTTAAAATTTGAATGCACGGCGTGACGATGTCGCGCATTCTTGCTGCTCGATCCCGCGTGGCATAACGATGTCGCACAACCTTTCCGCTCGATCCCGCGCAGTGCGACAGCACCGCATCAATTTCATTCGATCCGCAACAACAAGAAAAACAATAAGGGAGGGGTACGGCCGTGTTTGTGCGGTCCGGCCTCCTCCCGTTAACTGATATCATGCGGTCCAAATATCGCAGATAAAAGACGGAAGAGAAACACGTAAGGAAAAATCACGTAAACCCCCTACCTCGAGCGCGGCTTGAACGAGGTTTTTGTCACGAAGAAATTCATCGCAGAGAAACCGTTGCGGAAAGAGGATTTGAAGACGACGTCGGGGTGCGTCTGAGGAGGAAGCGGCGTCTCCTCACGTGTTGCGGTGAAGAGGAAGGAAGGCACGTCGCCGTTCTTCATGGAAGGATGGTGTTCTTCGTCGAAGATGAAGAATATGATCTCTAAGCTCCTTGCCTTCTTTTTCCCCCAAGTCCTCTCCAGCAACAAAGGAACTAACCCAAAATAAATTAAGCCACACTTAATTTATTAACTCAACATGGATTTTGAAATTCAAGTGTTTGAATTTCAAAAACTCACATTAAACTCACTACATTAATGTCATAAGTTATTAACTTAAGTTAACAATATTAATGGTGAGTTGAGGGGGTTAGAGGATATGAAGGGGTGGGGTTCGTGTGGGCCCCACCACCCTCATAACCTCCCAAGGGAGGTTGGGTAGTTACCCAACTTCCATCCAAAGGATTTAAACACTTAGAGTAAAATAAAAATTGTTGTTAAATTTTTATTTTTAACTTCCACAATTTTTATCAACTTCTCTCGAGTAAACGCAACTCCGGAATAGGAGTTCATAAGCAAATATCGGCGATGCGGTTCCATCAGTGCCCTCGGAATTTGATTCCGAGCACCGGTTCAAAAGTCAGAAAAACCCGCTCATTTGTTCACTGAACGTACCCGAGCCAAACTTCGGAAAATGATTCCGGGCACACCGGGCCTCGGAATCAGGCGCCGTCAGAAACTGCATTCTTGTAAAATTCCAAAGAAAATTAAGAAAAAAATTTCCTTGAAATTTCTGGGTCTTTACATTACTCCCACCTCAGGGCTTTATGTCCCCGTAAAGCTTCAACACAAACTAGGGTCACAAAAGCAGTATTGAGCACGCATCTGAGCCTTCCGCTCCCATGTGCTTACCTGGAGATTACGAGCTGCCTACGAAAACGGACAAGGGGAATCAACCATCCTCGTAGAACCCACTCTCGTCGAACCTCAATCTCCACTGGAACCTCCGCAAAAGTCACCCCATCATCAAAGACCAGCTCCCCATGGTCAAAGATTTGTGTCGGGACGTGCACGTATCTCCTTAGCTGGGATACGTGGAAGACGTCGTGCACCCGGTGCAACTGAGGTGGATGGGTGAAGCGGTAAACCACCTCGCCTACCCTGCTGGGGACCTAGAAAGGTCCATTGAACCTCGGAGATATCTCGTCACCTCGGCTACATCTCCATAAACCTCATCGAGGTGAGACTCGTATAAGGACGTGATCGAAATTCTCGAACTCAGAGGTATCCAACTCCTGTTTAGAACAGAAACCTAAAACGACTGCTACCACGAGGGTAAGGTTGACCGAATCAAGAATGATCGGCCGCACCCTCCTATGCAAGAGTTACCCTGCGCTGCCTGGGGTTTCCTTTTCGCCGACCAAGGAAAACCCATACCGACATTGTAGTTAAACCACAACCTTTTTGCCTAATACAGTCAATCCGTGTATGAACTATAGATCCAATCCATACTCAGACCAACGTCATAAGGCCTCGACACTGCCACCAAGAGATTCCAACCGAAACTCTCGCCTCGAGGGTCTGACCACACTGTCGGCGTAAGTGTGATTACCGATTATCCTCCCAAGGTATCTCCAGACGTTAGGGTCAAGTCCACGGCTTACCGGAAACTCTAGGTCTGGAACAAGATTTGTGAAAGCAAGGAATGATTCATATCGACGTCCGTTACAACAGCAGCTAGTAGTGGACACAGACTGTCCCTTGAATCATTTTTTAGAGCCATTGGGTCACACTCCTTGACTGCATGCAGCTACTCTCTTCCTTCGCCCTCCAGCTTCCTAAGCCTGGTGGGGATAACTAAGGTGGGTGGTTGTAGCATGTTAAGATGTACACCACCTCATGCTTCTCTCCTAGCTCTGCCTCCACATTTTCTGCTCCGAAGACTCATCTCTCCTTAAAGCTTCCTCTTCTTTAAACATTTAACACGCTCGAGTCTCTAAGACTGGCGCTGGTTTCCTGTTTCTTACTGCATTGTGCAGTCTTCATCCACTCCTGGATGATCTGCACCTTCTTTGCCTACGATCTGAAAGAGCTGCTAAAATTTCTCCTTTGCCAAAAAGAGAAACTCAGTCTCATCCCCTGGATGAACCACACCCATTGCCTAATACAGTCAATCCTGACATGAATGATGTATTCATGCCATGGATGACGTCGTAAGTCCTCGACGTAACTACCAAGAGATCCAACTGTCACACTCGCCTCCAAGGGTCGAGTCACACTGTCAGCATCAGTGCGAGATCACTGGGTCTCCTCCAGTAGAAATCTTGAAAGTGAGGGTCAAGTCAACAGTCTTAACCAGGACCACTCAGTATCAAACAAACAAAAAGGACAGGAAAGAAAACATCACAAAGATAAGTGTCTTTTTATTATTGCAGCTCATAGTACAAAGACACGAATACAACAGAAAAATGGAACTAGAAGTACAAGGGACATATCCACTAGTTTCGATCCTATCCACCTGCTCCCGGAGCTCTACTGCCTTGTCCACTGCTTGGTTGTTGCTCAAGCACCCACTGCTGCTTCTGCCTCGGTGGCTCCTCCAAAGCCTGCGGATCAACTATACGAGGAGTCAGATAGTCACGTTCCAGGTGACCCTTCCTGCCGCATTCATAACACCTCCTACTCCTCGTACGGCTGGCTCTGACCCCACCCCGGGTGCCCCGCACCACCGGTCCTAAAACCCGAGATCGCCCAACTGCTGGTCTGGTCGTCCTGGACCTCTGCATCATCTGTCTACTGCCCACAGATGACTCGGCTACTGATCGAAAAACACGCGGCAAAGGCAGCAGCTCCTGAACACGCTCGGGGTGTAGAGCTACTAGCACAAAATCCACCCTGAAGAAGGTCTCGAAGTCTTCCCATGCGAAGGTCATCCCATCACAAAACTGGAACAAGTGGCTCCACCACCTGCCTGCTGCTGCCTGAAGAAGGCTGGTAGCAAAGATCACCATGAAGTCTGCTGGCGTCCCCACTAGCCTGAAGACTCTCACCATAGCCTCCAGCCAATCCTTAGCCGCCTGCGGGTCCGTCTCTCCCCGGAACCTGGGTGGCCTCTGGCACTGGAACTCGGGCATCGCACTCAAGTGGCGTGCATTGCCTACTACTGGGGCTGGTGGCATCGGTGTCCCAACGTATGGTAGTACCGCTGGTGCCTCTGCTGGTGCCTCAACTGCAAGAGGGCCCTGTACCGAAGCCTCGTCGCTTGGCAGGCTATCAGTACACACATCCCTCTGGGCTGTAGCTGGTCGTCTGAGAAAAGGCATCCTGAAAGAAACAACGTGACACGGTCAAATGATTATACCTGGTGTACTGGCCTGGTTTGAGTTGATATTTGAATAAAACTTCTGTAAACACACACGCAATCAGTGTTTTCGTGCACAAAGTCAGAAATCAGTTGTTAGGGTCCTGATGTATGGATACATCAGCCGCCCTCACCAACACTGGACTCCCTGAACTGAATACCACACTCGGTACCCTTAATACTATTGCTTCACAGAAAGAAAATATCAGAGTTATAAGTTCTGCGGTAGAACCGACTCCTCTGATACCAATTTGTCACGACCCGTCCTCGGGGCCCGTGTCGTGACTACCCCAATCCCACCTTCCATAGGCCAGGGTATGGTGACTAGCACCAAAGGCGAAAATCCCAATAACTGGGAAGGAATTGCCTTTATAAAAGTAAACAAAACATCACAGAGTACAAGCGGAAGTAAAACACTAAGTACAAACAGAAGTGCTGAAAGGTAAATGGTCCAGAATACAAACCCAAATGAAATTACAACTACAACTGAACAAAGTACAACAGAAAAATACAACAGCTGGAAGGATGGAAACGGCTCCTGGGTCGTCCTCCTCGGATCCTACCTGAAGGGTAGGTACAGATAGCGCAGCTCCTGGATCGTCCACCACGGATCCTACCTGAAGGGTAGGTACAGATAGCCTCCACAACGCTCTCGCCCGTCAACTTCCTCCATGTGTCGTCTCGTCACGAATTCCACCTCCAGATACTGACTCGTCGTGTAGCCCACCTCCGGGTACCGTCCAATACTCGAACACTCGGCCTCCGTCAGCACTGCCCGTCATCTTCAACCAGCACAACGAGGTGAGGGCATAGCCCGTGCAGGGGTGAGTATAACGGTACTCAGTAGGGACCCCGAGACCCTCAAGGTCTCACTAAAAACCAACAAGGATAACCACAAAGAAGATCTCAACAGATAACCTCTACTTAGGTATATGCCCATGCATAAACCTAAGTTATCAAGTAACCCATCTCAATCATGAGGAAAACACCAAGATCATGAAATCAACGGATAACCACTACCCATGTATATGCCCATACATATACCTAAGTTATCAAGTGACTCATCTCAATCATGAGATAAACACAAAGGTCAAAAGTCTCAGCTCAAACCAGGATTTTCATTATCGAAACCGTAACTGCTGAAGAGCCCCGTCTCTGGAGTGTACAGTGGTCCTGTCACGACTCTGAGGTACTGCTCACTAACCTAAGACTGCTGAGGTACTCCTCCTGTCGAGTACCTCGGGTCAGCCACCCAAACACAGTAGTGCTTCCCACCGGGGTATGTCACCCAAACACAGTAGTGCTCACCCCCTAGTAGCCTGCTGAGGTACACTCCGGACGAGTACCGCGGGTCTGCCCTATCACACAGGTAGTGCTCCGTCCGCCATGGGTCTGCACCTCACAAATTAGTGCTCCGTTCACTGGGCTAGTCGACTCACTCCAAGTCGAGTCGGTCAAGCAGTCGTCAGGTCTCAGTCGGCTACACGGTCTCCGTACTCCGCGTGCTCGTCTCTGGGAGGGTCCACTCCATGAGCTACAGGTCGATACTCCAAGTATCTCAAAGTCCCACGAAGAAGTATCCCAAAGGACCGCCTCGTCATAGGGGTCTCAACGCAACAGACGGCATGTCAATCGGACGCCCGGTCTGTGTGTTACTAGACTTTTCGTCCCAGGGGTCCGGTTGGTTTCGTGTGCGAACCAATCCGGTGGTATCTCAACTGTACCTCTAACTCTCATAGGGTAAACTCATAGGGACCGTTTCTCAATGTGATCACCAACGCCGCTGACAGTTCGTCAAACGGACGTCCAGTCTGAAAGATATCATCATTTTCGTTCTAGGGGCCCGGTTGGATTTCGGGTGCAATCCAACCTGGACACTATCCAACTACATCCAAAACTCGGGAGAAGTATGCCAAAAGTTCCGTCTCATCAAGAGGAATTCAATGAGACAGACGGTGCGTCAATCGGACGCCCGGTCTGTGAGTTACTGGCTTTTTCATTCCAGGGGCCCGGTTGGTTTCGTGAGCGAACCAACCCGACCGCACTCCAACGACATCCAAATCTCGAGCGGAGTAATCCAAAAGATCTGTCTCACTTAGAGGAATCCAACAAAGTCGACGGCATGTCATTCGGACATCCGGAGCTCAAGATATGTGCGTTTCCGCTCCGAGGGCCCGGTTGGATTTCGTATCCGAACCAACCCGGACGAACCCAAAGTATTCCGAAACCTTGAGTGCAATATACCGAAACGACCGTCTCTTTTCAAGGATCGCTACGCAACTGACGGTACGTCGATCGGAGTTCCGTAGCCCAAGATATAGGCAAAAGACCAAAGAGGGTCCGAAAACGGGGGGTCTGGGCCCGGCCCGACCCCCCCCCCCCCCCCCCCCCCCCACCCCTGGGTCGGCCCGAACCAGGTCGACCCGACCCGGGTCCGAAGCCCGGCGCGGCCCGACCAGCCAGCCGCGGCTCGGCCAGCGCGGCCTAGCGGAAGCCACGGGCGGGGTGCGTGTCCCCCCCCCCCCCTCGCCGCTAATTGAAGTCGGCGGTGAACCGCCGCCGCCAACCTTCCGGCGGCGCGCCGCCACCGCCTTCCGCGGACCACCGGACGCGCTCCGGTGGTCCGTTTCTCCTGCCGTCTTCGTCAACGGTCCTCCCGGGACCCGACCTTCACTGCGAAGGGATTCAAACGCCATAGTGGTCTTCTTCGTCGTCGTCCGTTGATCCGCACATCGATTAACAAACTGCGAAGGGTTGTCGGGCCGTGTTTGTTCGGCCCGCGTCCTCCGCGTTAGGTGTTATCAATTGGCAAATAATAAACACATGATTTTAATCATGACGAGGGTATAATTTATCCAAAATAAATTATACGAACACCTTGCAATCAAATACCCACGCATGAGAGTTTAAAATTTGAATGTGCGGCGTGACGATGTCGCGCATTCTTGCCGCTCGATCCCGCGCGGTGTGACGATGTCGCGCAACCTTGCCGCTCGATCCCGCGCGGTGCGATGGCACCGCGTCAATTTCATTCGATCCGCAACAACAAGAAAAACAATAAGGGAGGGGGATGGTCATGTTTGTGCGGTCCGACCTCCTCCCGTTAACTGATATCATGCGGTCCAAATATCGTGGATAAAAGATGGAAGAGAAACACGTAAGGAAAAATCACGTAAACCCCCTACCTCGAGCGTGACTTGAACGAGGTTTTCGTCGTGGAGAAATTCGTCGCAGAGAAACCTTCGCGGAAAGAGGATTTGAAGACGACGTCGGGGTACGTCTGAGGAGGAAGCGGTGTCTCCTCACGTGTTGCGGTGAAGAGGAAGGAAGGCACGTCGTCGTTCTTCGTGGAAGGATGGTGTTTTTCGTCGAAGAGGAAGAAGATGATCTCTAAGCTCCGTGCCTTCTTTTTCCCCCAAGTCCTCTCCAGCAACAAAGGAACTAACCCAAAATAAATTAAGCCACACTTAATTTATTAACTCAACATGGCTTTTGAAATTCAAGTGTTTGAATTTCAAAAACTCACATTAAACTCACTACATTAATGTCATAAGTTATTAACTTAAGTTAACAATATTAATGGTGAGTTGAGTGGGTTAGAGGATATGAAGGGGTGGGGTTCGTGTGGGCCCCACCACCCTCATAACCTCCCAAGGGAGGTTGGGTAGTTACCCAACTTCCATCCAAAGGATTTAAACACTTAGAGTAAAATAAAAATTGTTGTTAAATTTTTATTTTTAACTTCCACAATTTTTATCAACTTCTCTCGAGTAAACGCAACTCCGGAATAGGCGTTCATAAGCAAATACCGGCGCTGCGGTTCCATCGGTGCCCTCGAAATTTGATTCCGAGCACCGGTTCAAAAGTTAGAAAAACCCACTCGTTCGTTCACTGAACGTACCCGAGCCAAACTTCGGAAAATGATTCTGGGCACACCGGGCCTCGGAATCAGGCGCTGTCAGAAACTGCGTTCTTGTAAAATTCCAAATAAAATTAAGAAAAAAATTCCCTTGAAATTTCTGGGTCTTTACATGTATTATTTGTTTAATTTTCTTTTATCATATTTATGATTTACCACACTATTTTTCATTGGTGGTGGATCCTCCACTGAATGTACATTCTTCTTACTCACAGCTTTAGTGTTTCCTCCCTTTTTCTTCTAGATTTGTTCATGTTATTTCTTATAGGGTGGTTGTGAGTTTGACATAGGAGGTGATAGATACACCTTTTTTTCAGCTCCATGTGATTCCCTTGATGCTCTAAGCCTATTCTCCAACTTTCCACTTTCTCTCCCAATGTAATATTTCTCTTTATACATCATTGGAGTCAAGAATCTCTTTCTAGGCTCCTTTTCCTTTCTCACATTCTTCTTGCTACAGTATCTTGCCAAATTCCCATGATTAGAACATATGAAACATCTACCATTAAAGGCATACCTCATTTTTTCATCTCTCAATCGAGATGTTGATGCAGCTTAAGTTCTTCCTCTAACATTGATCTCCTGATCTTCCTGACACATATTCATGGTGTGTCCTATTCTTCCACAGTAATAGCATCTAATGAATTCTTTCCTCTGAGAGACTCTTCTCTTTGATTTATCATGATGTTTATTCTTATTCTCAGATTTATCAATGTTTCTATTATCACAGCCTGAAATGTATTCCAGAGCCTCTGAACAGAAGCTTGATGTGTGGCCATGAATTCCGCAAAAATAGAACATGTCGTCACTTCTTTTTGTAACTGTCCTCTTAGGCCTATCTCCAGCACCTACAGGTTTTTCTCTACTCCTGGAACTGTTCACGGCTCGCATTCTATCATGCACGAGAGGGGATTCATCAAATCCAATGCTAGTTTTTTCCAAACTATATGGTCTTTGAGAAGAGAAAATATTTTTTTGTTTCTCCTTAGAGATCTCATACTTTCTTTTCATTTTATCATCACCTTCTGAAGGACAATCAAATATTAAGTTCAGTGCATCCTTCAACTTAGGTTTTCCTTTGTCTTTTGATATCTCCATTTCTTTCCTAGATTTTTCTATATCGTCCTCCAATTTTTTAATCTTCTTATCTCTTGATTCAAGTTGAGCACTGAGTTCTTTTCTGAGATTCTTCCCGCTACTCAACCCATCTTCCAGTTCTCGTGTGAGATTTTCTACCATGTCACATTTCTCCTTCACTTTCAATTTTTATTCTTCAAAATAATTATAACAACATGCATTATCTTGTTGTAGCCTTTGATTCTTCTGAACTAGTTCATATAGTTGTATAGCAAGATCATCATTTCTAGATTTCAAATTTTTAATCTCATCTGAGTTCATATTCTTTCCCTTGACATCAGTTTTTGATTTTTTTTCCTTTGTTGATCTCTTTCGCAGTTCTTCATCTTGAGAATCATTCTTCTCCCTCATATCAGTAGCTACATCAATAAGCCTTTGTTTCAAGCCTCTTAGATTTTTGATCTTAGTTTCCATTTGATGTATCCTAATATAATTAGATTTAATTTCATCAGTGAATTTATGATCCTGTTCTTTCTCTTTGTGGAAAAATTCCCCTTTTCGACTTTTGGGAGCTTCGTCATCATCAGTAGTTCCAACATCACTTGGCATGTCAGGTTCTTCACTCATTCCTTCAGCATCATTGAATGAGTAAGTATTTTCACAGTATGATTCATCCAAACCATTCTTCTATTCACTACATGATTCCTTTAACCGAATCACACTCTTTCCATTGAGACTTCCACAGTGGGTAATTTCACCAGCCTTCTGCTTCTTCTTTGAGGTTCTTACCTTTTCCATGGCACAATATGATAAGAGCATACTAGATATTTAACTTGATCAATCGACTGAACCAACTCAGAGTAAAAAAATCTGATAAAAGAAACTTATCCCTCTGATACCAATTGTTAGGACCAATAGGGGCCTATATACCCTGAGAGGGGGGGTGAATCAGGGTATGGATATTATTTTCTTAATAATTCTTCCTGCCCCACTGGATCTTGACCTCTTTATTACAAGGGTCACTTTATTTTCACTTGTTTGTATATTATGATAACTTCTTTTCTTCTTTATCTAATGATGATTCTTTGAATGCTATGCAGGGAAGGAAATAGGTAGACACAGATATTTTTACTTGGTTCACCCTCACTGGGCTACGTCCAAGGAGCATACAGTGGTGATGTGCCACTATACCAAATCCACTAAAGCTCACTGCCAATTTACAATGTTCGGGCTAGATCACTTATATGCCCAGGATCACTGCCTTTACAATTTTTAGGGTCAGCTCACTGCTTTCCCAAGGGTCACTCCCTGTCTCTCTCTCTCTCTGGCTCACTGCCGGTGTAGAGGATCACCTTCTTCCTCTTCCTTTGCTCACTGCTTTGGAAAGGATCCACTCACAGTTTATAGACATGTAGGTTTCTTCATTATCACTAATGAATACATCCTCTGTTGTATGTAGATGCTCTGTTGTAAGTCCAACTTTCGCCCGTAGATGATTCTCTCTTTGTACCGAAGGTATCGGGCAATCTTCCAGCTTCCACGCAGCCCTGAATCACTGTCGTGCTTCAACCATACCTGGCACCCTTCTACAAGCCGGTGCGCAAGTTATAACTGGCGCGCAAGTCCACATCAACCACTTGTGTGACACAAGCTTCTGCAACTTCAACCTTGCGCGACTCACACCCTTTTGCGCCCAAACCAATATTGGCGCGCAACCGCCAACTATCGTACTTCTTCAAACTTTGGCGTGCAAGTGTCACCAAACCACTTGCGCGACACTTCCTTCTTTAACTCAGAACTTGCGCGAATCACTTCCTTACTCACCCAAACCTCATTGGGCGCGCAACAAACAACTGGCGCGCAAATTCTACTTGCGCGACCACAAAACATTTGCCCGACCACCACACCTATGCGATGGGAGCTCTAATTTTCTCTAAGTGTTGAACTCTTACAGAATGAGGAGGGTTCGACCTGTATTTATAGGCATTTGTACATCCTGCGCGATGGCGCACAAGTATCCCATCGGCGAGCAACTTTCGGCGCGCAAGTCTCTTCCGCACAAGCCACTTGCGCGACCAAACCCAAAACTTGCGCGACCCTTATCCCTTTGCCATATTTTGATATTATGATTTTGAAAAACATATGGCGTGCGATTTTTCTCTCCTCCAAGTACACGGCGCACAAGTCCCTTTGCCAAAAACCACTTTTCTTCATTTGACGATTTTCAGGCCCAAAAATTTGGCACACTGGAAAATGGCACCACCTTGTATCTGCTTTTTTCGTACCACCTCCAGATCATCCATTCCTTTTTCGAAATTCTTGAATCAAACATGGATCGTTAACCACATCCCTTGAACTCGACATTCCACCATGAAATCCCCTTTGTCAACAAATTTGTATGTTATGGTTTTCTTTTTCAACAATCACAACACAGATGTCTACTTTGTCAACAAACACAATCACCTCAAAAATGCTTCAATGATACTTTGAGGGATTTTTTCCCAATAGTAAAGGTAATTTTGAATTATTATAATATTCTTTTAACCTTAAACTACCTTATTTACCTTTAACTACAGTAAATAAAAGTAAAAAGTTATTATTCACCAAAAATTATTTTCATCTTATTGAACCACATTTTACTTACTAATAACAACCATGTATGTCGGAATTTTTAAATTCAATTCACATAAGCGGTAAAATTTCATTTTAATGAAAAAGTCGGTTTTTTAACTACTACTTAGTGGTTTCACTATTCATCAAAAATTGATGTTTTTCAGAAAAATACCAAAAATTCAGTCTAAGATATATTTGATATTATGAATTCAAAAATTATGTCTATTTTAAAAAATTAAAAACATAGAAGTTGCATTAATTAATTTAAAATTAATTCCCATTGTCAAAACAAATAGCGGGTTTTTAAGAAACAATATCTGTCAAAAGATTGACACTTGTTTATGCCCAATTTCAAAGTGAAATTTCTTCCAATGACCAACATTTGTTTAAATGGTAAAAATATAATCTAATTACACTTTGAAACCATTTAAAAATATAATCTAACCATATAAATAAATTATATTAAAAGGGAGTTTTGAATTAAAATACAGTATTTTTCAATATTCATCAAAAAATGAATTTTATCAGAAAAATACAAAAAATTTACCCAAAGTAAATTTTGATGTCCCGATTCTAAAGAAGAATTTTATTTTTTTAAATTGAATATATAAAAGTTTCAAATATTGGATTTAAAAAGGGTTCGCCATTAAAAGGTGGTAAATTTTCATTTTTTTAAAATACTTCTGTTATCTGAAAAAAAAAATGAATTTGTTCTTATATTATGTTTAAGAAACTCATAATATGGATTCTAAAATTATAATGATTATATAAAATTCAAAATTTAGTTAATACTATTTATAACTCCTTTTGAATGACCAGTTTAGTATGTTATGATGCGTTGGGACTCAGTGTTATGTGTAGTGCAAGTTATTGTATTACTTTGAAGAAATAATGTACTATGAAATCTTGGGGTGTTACATTCTCCCCTCATTCAATAAATTGCGTCCTCGCAATTTGAAATTTTTCTTCTAAAATAAATAGAAAATACCTTTGTGGAAAACCCACATCGGAAATTGGGTTAATAAAATTTAGTTTTAATGAGAGGGAAAGGGAAATAAAAGGGTCACCACCAAATTATGATCTCGATTAAGAGAACATTGGTGGAAATCAAAGACACATAATTGGAGGAAAAACATAAATATTTATAGGGATTGATTGAGGTCATCAATCACAAACAAGTGTAAAATTGAAGGCCTCAATTCCATCAATCTATAATGATTTAAAATATCATCGGTTAAATATAAGGTATTAGGATAACACATTTTTGGTTTTATGATTCCTTCCCTAAAGTTTAAGAATAGAATAAGAAAATAAATATATACCTGACAAGTATAGTTTCATCCTTCAACTAATTTCTACCACAAACTCATCTTTCCCTCTAAAAGGTAATATAACTTAAAAATATTATATTCATCCTAATCGTATAGAGTTCCAAAAAAATGATTTTATAATTCATATTTTAGAACTTTTAAAAAAACTACATTATATAATCCAGGACATCACATAGGCCAGTGGTAGTTGATGCACCCTTGTCACCCTTCGGTTGCAGGTTCTAGTCTCACTGCCTTGCCGGAAGCGACGGGTTGCCGCCCGACCTCTGGGTTGTCCTTTTTATAATAATCAAAATATAATCTCGAGAAATGATTTAAACTTAACAATAGTATCCAATGTAAAATATAATCTATTCCAACATTTAGAATTATCCAAAATACTTCTTTCCAAACTCACAATCCAAAATTTTTAAGGAAGGTAAACATAATGAAGATCTTTTTTTTACCACATAATAACATGTGAATACTTTCATCATGTATTCTTTTAAAACATGGTAACACCCTGAATTACCATAAAACATTTTTGATTACATTCACTCTCCCTTATTCCTTATATAATACTGGATTTACTCCTTATATCCAAAAATGTTGAATACTCCAACAATGATGAAATAAAAAAAACATTAATCAGTGCCAACGTAGTCAAGAATATCTAATATAATTTATCCAAATCAACCATATCTTATTCAAAAATTAATACCTCAGTATTAGGACCATATTAAGTATTACCTTTCCTTCAACAATGTATTTTCAAGAAAAAAAGTTTAACTTGTTGTTGAGTCACTTTTCATAGTACCATATAATCTCAAATCCTCAATGAAATAGTACTGCAATACAATCCTTATTTATTTCCATAATTCATATAACTGGTACATCATCCATAAAACACTGAAATGACATAATTCTTTAATAACAACATAAGAACACTAGTCATTCCTCTTCATCTGTAGTAGTATCATAACTTGATTATTATCTAATAGCATCATTTTTGGCATACTCTGATGAATGGGACATTGATTCGCGTAGTGTCCCAACTCCTTGCAGATGAAGCATTGTACATTTGAAACCTTTTTCTTACCCTTGCAATCAAGTACTTGGTGTCCTTTTTCTCCACACTTATAATAAACTCCCATTCCCTTCAAACATTTACAAAGGTTATTCTTTCCACAATTATCACAAATGAGAAAATCCTTCTTTCACTTCTACCCTTTATCTATCTTTCTCTCTTCCATCCTTTTCTTATCTTGCTTCCATTCAAATCCATAGGACTCAGAGAATTCTTTACTTATCTTATTAACACATGATACTATTTCTTCATATGATGAGAATATGTGGGAGACTATTTCCCTTCTAAATTTTGGCTTAATACTATGAAAGATACAATCATTCTTACTCTTTGGATCATGCATATTGTTGGAGTTATCATTCCTTATACTGGGCGCCATTTCTAAACAATGGCATACACTAGGTTAGTTTATGAATTGACATACATAATTCCAAACTTGTAAATCACTTAACATAAATTGAATAGCTTATAGATATAATCCATAATCATAAAAAGGTTTTCTTTGAGGAAGTATATACTCATAAACCCTTCATAATGGTTTGTAAAGAAAATGAGAATTATCCTAAGCATATCCCCTGGGAGTGTCGTAACCAAGAGTGCAGCAAGGCCCATTTTCATGCACCAGTTCTCCTTCGAGTCTAGCTCAAAGCGGTGTTTTCAGGTTTTACCCCTAGGTACATCTGTGCCAGATTCGCTTCTACCTTCTCATATCCAGATAGGGATGTATTGCTCGGAAAACTCACAAAATCTCTATAATACCAAGATTCTATGAAGTTCTTCTATACTAATCCTCAAAGTATATCTTAGTTCTATGTGATCTAATCAGAGTTTACCTAAATCTAGCTTCCAAGGTTTATTACTAATCTTCCTCTGATACCAACTGTAACGCTCGGACCCCAGTTACCTATATTCGGTGCATTATTATGTATCATTGGCATGATAAAAAAATATCAAGTCTCGAAAGATCGATTAGTTTAGTAGCCTTGGAAACACTAGATATATTCATAAGTCTTTATATTAAATCATAAAGTGAAAAAAACTACAACAACATCTTGTCTCCATATACCACACTCATATCCCCTCATACTATCCCTGCAGGTCATTCATAAAATACTTCTTCACATCCTGGGAAAAATAAAACATTGAAAGGGGTGAGCTCATATGCTCAGTAAGGATAACAATATAGTGGAAACTTTCATAAATAAACATAAAAATTTAAGGTAATGTATAACTAAAAAAATCCTTTTAAACTTGAACTTCAGCATAATATGGAAAAGATAAAATGAAATAATTTCATTTACTTATTCACATTGATATTCTACTAATCGAATAATCACATGCAATATCAATAACCACTTTCATAATAATGGAATGCATAATGCCAGACTATCATAACCACATAGTCAAGGCCTTGTGCCATGACTAAAAATAAGTTTTTTTCAAGGCCCTGTTTCATGACACTATTTTGTCTCATGAGACCTACTGATGCATTGAGGAGCTATAGCGGGCTCCACCCATCACATACTAAGTCCAATGCATTCCTCATATGAAAAAGTTTAAACATAACATAAACATTCGTATTAAAACTAGCATACGAAATGAAAAAACTTTATCCATAAGCCATGAATGGTATAAAAATAACACATCCACAATAAAAAATATCACAAAACCTTCAATACAATATGGAAGTTTTGTATCATAATAAATCAACTTAAAACAAGTTTAAAATCCATTAAAGGATTTTGACATAGATGAAAATTATTTGTAAAACTCTTTGAGAGAAATATACCGTTTTCATGAAAACATTTAAAAGTCACATAATTTAGAAAGGAATACATTTAAAGACATTTTTAAATCAAAGTGTCCCATACCAATTTGAAACTTTTGAAAGGAATTAACATTTTAAAAACATTCATGTACATATAAATAAATCCTTAAAAACCATTTTGAAAACATGCACATTAATGAGAATGGTTTAGAATAATAAATATTTAAAATATTTCAAATGATGTTTTAGTAAAAAATCCCTTAAAAATAATCCCTTTGAAAACTCTTTTATGAAACACGGACATGGATAATAAATATGTCCCAGTAGATACTTACGTAGAAACAACCTCGGATAATAATGAGATTGTGAAATTAACCCTTACCTTGTACTTTTCCTTGGTCAAGGGTAGGTTAAACTCATGTATAATGGTTAAATAATTGTTATTAAATTATACAAGAATCATATACATTAATATGATATCATATATGATCTTTTAACATTGCTTTGTTAATAATATCTTAGTATTATCGTCGTTTCGGGTGTTAACTGATTCATTTTCCTTTATATGATTTGTTATGTAAGTTGTGTTTATTATGAATAGGTTGTATATTATTCATATACAGAATGATATCAAGTCCTTAAAAATTATTTTTAATCATCAAATGAAAATTAGTCCTGAATGGATACGATGGGGAATGAATCTCATCGCGTTCGTGGAGACGGTATTCCGTACGTACGCATGAGCGACAATATCATTCTTTTGATATTAAAATAATATATAATTGGATGGTATATAATATATACAGAATCATTATCATGTTATATTTATTATTTACATAAGTTATACTCATTATTATACCCATCCAAATAATAATGTATTGAATAACAATTACACCACGACGTGGAGACGGTAAGTCGTACGTACGCACGTATGGTGAAATGTCATTCAAATGATGGATAGAATACTGAATATAGTTGTACCATATTTATAATAACATCACAGTATATATAAGATACTATATTTATTATTTTATAATGGAAATAACAAAGAAAGAAGAAGTGGAATAAGAAAGGAACTTGAAAGAGGGTAGTGAAAACATTACCTCTTCTTCGGGTTATTCATTTTGATTTGATCAAAAGGGCTCCTTAGGTTGGATTTCTGATAAAACTAAGGCCTCTAGGTTGAATTGAAGGAAGTTTAGAGGATATTTTGTCATGTTTTGGCCGAGAAAAATGGCTTTGAAGGTGTGAAATTGAGAGAAGGGGGAGTTCCCTTTTATAAGAGGGGTGAGGGGCACCTTCGGAAAAGAGTGAAATATTATTTTATAATAAAATCATTTTCGGTTTATAATGGCTCAAAACTAATTTAATTCGAGGATAAGGTGGGTATGGGTCAAAAACCACCCAAAAAATAGGTTTTAGACAGGTTTGGGTCACTATATTAACCTTATCTTTTAGTTTTAACTCTTAGTTAATTAGTTTGACATTTACCATGTCTCTTTGTATTTTTATATTATATGGTTAATAAACTTACTATATACATCTAAGAGAACCAAAAGTGGTTCATTAATGATACACCTATCATTATATAAGTCTTTTTTCGGAACCTTAGATTTTTAGGAATAGAATATCAATTAATAATATAATATTTGTTTTAAAAACTCTTTTATGTCAATTTTGACACTATTTGGTATTTTGTTTTTGATAAAATCATAATAGTATTATTACTTATAAACAAATTCATTTAATCAACCCTAACATGTCATATTAACCTATAAATTTATTTTAATTCATTAAAAGTCTCAAATTGTATTTATTTGGGTATTTATAATATCAATTATTTTAATATTTCATTAATAAGGTAATTACTGCATCATTATTGTGTCATAAATTAATTAATTTATATGGTGTCTAAAAATTATAAAACAAATACCATGATGTAGTAAATCGTTTTATATTTCCAATGAATATTTATAGTCTAAAATATAACTTATATAACCCCATTTAAAAATTAATTTTCTAAAAGATATTGGTTTATTTCATTTTTGCCTTTACTTTAAGTTAATTAAAATAAAGTGTCATTATCCCTCTTAAGTGGCTCCATGGGGTCCCCAAATCGACCCAAAGATGATCATGGTCGGCCATGACTCATAAAATAAGGTTAGGACAAGTGTTAAGGTAATTTAGAATTATTATAATATTCTTTTAACCTTAAACTACCTTATTTACCTTTAACCGCGGTAAATAAAAGTAAAAAGTTACTATTCACTAAAATTTATTTTCATCTTATTGAACCAAATTTTACTTACTAATAACAACCATGTATGTCGGATTTTTGAAATTCAATTCACAGAAGCGGTAAAATTTCATTTTAATAAAAAAGTCGGTTTTTTAACTACTACTTAGTGGTTTCACTATTCATCAAAAATTGATGTTTTTCAGAAAAATACCAAAAAATCAGTCTAAGATATATTTGATATTCTGAATTAAAAAATTATTTCTATTTTACAAAATTCAAAACATATAAGTTGCATTAATTAATTTAAAATTAATTCCCGTTGTCAAAACAAATAGCTGGTTTTTAAGAAACAATATCTGTCAAAAGATTGACACTTGTTTATGCCCAATTTCAAATTGAAATTTCTTCCAATGACCAGCATTGGTTTAAATGGTAAAAATATAATATAATTACACTTTGAAACCATTTAAAAAGATAATCTAACCATATAAATAAATTATATTAAAAGGGAGTTTTTAATTAAAATACAGTATTTTTCACGATTCATCAAAAAATGAATTTTATCAGAAAATTACCAAAATTTTACCCAAAGTAAATTTTGATGTCCCGATTCTAAAGAAGAATTTTATTTTTTCAAATTAAATATATAAGAGTTTCAAATATTTTATTTAAAAAGGTTTCTCCATTAAAAGGTGGTAAATTTGCATTTTTTTGAAAAATACTTTTGTTATCTGAAAAAAATGAATTTGTTCTTATATTATGTCTAAGAAACTCATAATATGGATTATAAAATTATAAGGATTATATAAAATTCAAAATTCAGTTAATATTATTCATAACTACTTTTGAACGGCCAGTTTGGTATGTCGTGATGCCCTTGGACTCAGTGTTGCGTGTAGTGCAAGTTATTGAATTACTTTGAAGAAATAACGTACTATGAAATCTTGGGGTGTTACATATTCCTTATATGAAAATGATAAGGTTTATAGGTTATTTTTTATTTTTAGCCTCATCTTATACATTTTCTTATACATCTAATGATATTTCTTACCCAATATTGACTTTCATATATTCTATGAATCTTTTTGGTAGCTTCTACTTCTACTTCTGATTCAAATACTACTTCTAAAATATTTCTTAAATCATATTCAACTACTAATTTCTCTTTTTTACTTTTTCCTATAATGGATTTTTTATTATGAGTTTTATTTTCATTTTTATTTATTTTTTATTTATATCAAATTTTATATCATATTGCTTTTATGTTTTTTCCTAATTATTTTGTTTCAATTATTTGTTCTCTTACATATTAATCAACTTCCATTTGAGGATTCTGGCATTGAGATTTTGGATTTTGGATTTATTTTTTACTTATTTTTATTTTTCATGTTATTATACTTGACTTTATGTTATTATTTGTGACTTTCTTACTTATAACTTATCTTTATCATACTATTTTTATTTATATATCTTCTAAATTATTCTCCTATATTTCACATCTTCTAATTAGTCTAGATTTCACTTATAGTTAGGATTTTATTTAATGTTTTTTATCTGATGATTTTATCTTACGCCATTGACTATTTCATTTATATTAATTTTCTCTTTTTATCATTCCATCAACTATTTCTTCTTATTATGATTCTTCATTTTTTCTTTTTTTAATTTTAGAATTTTCTTTTAAATATAGTTTTATTTTGATTTTTCTTCATATTCTATTTCTGGTATTATTTTATTTTTATATTGGGTTTTTTTTAGATTTTATTCTAGTTTTTATTAGGTTATTTTTTTATTTACTTTTGAGTCTTCCAGGGTTTTCATTTAATCATATTTTAATTTTTTTTCTTTTATCTTCTATCTTATCTCTTTTAAACTAATTTATCAATGAGGACCTTTCATTTTCCTATAGTATTATTCTACCTAATATCATCAACTTTTTCTTATTCTTGTATTCATCCTTTTTTAGTGGTCCTTTATTTTTTTATATAAAACTAATAAATTTTATCTTCTAATTCCAATCCAATTTTTGAGATTCTCCCAAGTAAATTTTTATTTTTATTCTACATTTGCTTCTATTTAAATTTTTGGTGCTACATTCACTATTAGTTTTGAAATATTGCTTCTCTATCAGCTTCTGGATTACTGTTTTTTTATTTTAACATTAATTTTTGTTCCCCTTTTACTTTTATAATGAATACTAAATCTACTTTTGTTTTTGTTTCTACTTCAATTTCTTCTTCTATGTTGGATCATATATTATGACTTATGTAATTAAGTATCCTGGTTTATTTTTATATTCTTCCTTCTAATTTTGTTTTTTCATTTTCTATTTATTTATTTTTTTCAATCTCTCCACTATCTTCTAGAACCTCCTTCTTATTTATAAATTTTGGATTCTACTTCATCTTCCACTTCAAAATTTTCCCCCTTGTTAACTTTGGATCATCATTTTCAGATTCCAAATTTTAGATTTATCTCTTATTGGTGATTTTAATTTTGATTTATAATATATGTGTTTTGGGTTTCACTTTTGCATCAATTATTTATAGTATTATTGTTTTTTCTTCTTCCTCTAGATTTGAATATACTCGAGTCTTTCATTTTTTTCTTATATTCTTTATTTATTTTTTCTAATGTTTTATATATCCTTTGACTTCCCCATTCACTTTACATTATATCAGACATTGGTTACTAATTATTCTCTTACACGTACTCTATCTTATCCAAAATGAATTTTTTTCTAGTTCTTTATATGATTATATATATGAATGTTATTTTTAAATTTTTGTTCCCAAATATTCTTTATTTCTTATACTTGTTTCCTTACAACTCTTATCATTTAATGACCAAATACATTTTCTACTAACTCTTTCTCTATGTCAATTTCCATTTTCATGTTTCAATATAATGTATGGACTTATCATTATGATCCAATGTATATTTTATCATAGCATATTTATTCAAATTAAAATTTCCAATTAAGTGGTCAAAACCAAGAAGAAAACTTCAAATTGGTATGGTAAGTTAGGAAAATGATCCCCAATGCATTTTTAATCCATGGGAATTATCTATGTTGTAGTCTTATTCTTAGATTGCTCTGTATGATGGAAACTATGATTTTATAATGTAAAAATTTATTAATAAATAAAAAATCAACCATTTAGAGGTCAAAACCAAGTTAATGATCTCATATTGGCATGAAACATAGGAAAATGATCTCAGAGTTATTTTTCAATTTAATGAACCAACCACTTATCAATCCAACACATGAATTCCATTATTGGATTAAACATTTTTTTTCATTTACATTAACAACTTTAACCTAAAAGGGGTTCAAAGTGAGGAAATAGGATCATATTTTCATGAAAACATAGGATACTGATCCTTAAATGATTTTTGATCTTTATGAATAAAGCACACATAAATCTGATTCCTGGATTTCTTAGTATGATACAATTAATCTTTTCATCCTAATATTTTTATTGAAATTTCATATCATCCATTAAGGGGGAGAAAATGAAGTGGTGAATTTCAATTTTATAAGGTAGCCATGAACATCTATCACTAATTATTTTTATTTATTAGAATCATCAACACATAATGATGAAATTCAATATGATTGATATTGTGGGAACTATTATTTAAAATTTCTAATACAATAAATAAAAAATCACCCGTGTAGTGGATACAACCGATCAAATGAGCCCAGATTTTCTTAAAAATAAGGAAAAGTGTAATTGAGTCATTTATAATCTATTTGATCATCTATAAGTAAAAATAACACCAAAATTTCTTAGTATTTCGGATAAATTGAGTTCATATTTCCATGAATAAGGTTATAAAAATCATAACCATGATCATATGATTGTATAATCAAATGATCTTAGCATACTCCTCTATGTTTCCTTATATATTGTATCATTTCCTTATAGTATCGTTGAGTCATATGTGTTGACTTGGTGAAATCATGGTATCTTCATGTTTTTTAGGTGTCTATAGAGGGAATGATTCATTCGAGTTTGATTTTATGATTAATAAAACCAGGTCATCAAAATATTAAACTGGTCATTGTTTCATTACCTTTCATTTTCAACTACCAATGATGAATCTTAGTTTAATAAACAACTGAGAATGAGATCGTTTTGTCTGTTGAAGTCGGCTCACTATTTAAAAAATGATCACAAAAATGATAAAACTCTCATTGTTCCACTACCTCCAAACTCTGTCACTTCCCAAGTTTGATCAATAATTAAGAAAAGGCATGTACATCTGCCTATGTATATGCCCATCACATAACCAACAACCGTTGTTGAGTTTTCTGTTTTATTTTTTATTTATATCGAAACATTTTTTTATTCTATTTTTTTATTCATTATTTTTTTCATTTGTTTTGAAATGTTATTTTCTATTTTTTAGATTTTTTTGTGCATATTATTCCACTATAGTTGTATTTTAATTGTTTTTTCTTGTTTTTTTTGTTTTTTTTCAGATATTTTTTTTATTTCAGTTTTGTATAACCCATTTTTTGTTGGGAATTTTGTTACATGTTTTATTTCAATTTAAGAAAACTATTTAATTATTTATTAATTTTAGTGTGTTTTTTTCAAATTACAGATAACTGTATAAAATATATGTGGTGAACTAAACTTGACTTTTATGATCATGATATGATCTAATGAGATATAATCCCCCCAGATTCGATCCCATATTAGAAATAGATTATGATAACTATGGTATTGAAAATTTAGGAGGATACCCAAATCATCTAGGAAATATAAAAATAATCTAATAAATATTTTAATGCTTGGATTTCTTAGTATGAGTCATTGTGTTATTTTACCATGATATTTTTACTAAAATGGAATATCACCCAACAAGTGGTCAAAACTGAGAAGAAGTCATTTGATAAATATTTTTTTAAAGAAATTTAAAATCTTTAAAAACGCAATATTAATTATTCTAAAATCAATGTGTATTGGATTGATGAAATGTCTATTTTAATAAGTCAAAAACTATTTAAAAAAAATTTTATAATTATTCCACAATATGTTGTGGAATTTTCTAGGTTTTATTCATTCGATGCAAGCTTGTTGACATTAAAATACAAAAAATACTCTTTTAGTAATTCCTAGAAAAGAAAGATCTTAATTGATATTCTGGAATTCCTACATAGGAAACATTAAAAAGAGGTTGTTCCAATGAAATTTCATTATAATCTGAGTTTATTTTTTATTCTTTTTACCATTTGATGGATTTTTTTAAATGATTTTTGTATCTATTAAAAAAATAATTAAAACAAAAATAATACATGGAACATCATGTGATTTGATTATAAATGTCAAAAAGTAAATAATTGTAATTTTCATATGATTTCATGATAATTTGGGCTCATATACAAGATTTTTACCCTTTGATGTCAAATAAATAAAAACACTCTTTTGGTCATTCCAAGAAAACAACACTTCATATTTATGTGATATTTGTTCCAATACATCACAAATTAATTTGGGGTTATTTTCTTGTCATTTCACAATAATCTGAGGTCATTTTCTAGAATATGACCATATGACATATATTTTTATAGTTTTTAAAATTTAATAAAACTATTTTTTAATTCATTCTATCCAAAAAACACAAAAAATTAACATGCGGCCTATTCATATATGTCAAAAATCAATCAATGATTGTTTTTCATTCATTTTATTGTAATCTAAGGCATTTTCATAGATATTACAACTACACTCAATCATAGATTAATGTGTGGTCTATCCATACATGTCATAAATAAATAAATGATTGTTTTATTATGGTTTTATGATAATTCAAGGTTTTTTTCTTGATTTTAAAACTTTAAATATAGTTTTTAAAGAAATTTAAATTTAATAGAACAACCTTTTATATAATTCCCACCACAATAAACATCATATTGATGTGTAGTGTATATATACATTTCAAAATGTAATCAGAAATCATTTTCTACTGATTTCAGAACAATTTGTGGCCATTTTCATGGTTTTAAAAATTTGATGCATGTTTTTATCTTTTAAATCTATATAAATTCACTTTTAGTCACTATAAGGTAACCTTGAGTTGAATTTATGTTACATATATTCATTAACATCAAAAAATTAAACCGTGAGTTAGACTGATGTGTGATCAATTTCTATATATCTCAATTTTAACAATTATAATTTTCCTATGATTTCATGATAATCTAAGGTTGTTGTGTGGTTTTTGACCATTCAACACATGTTATTAAATATTTTTAAATCTAATAAAAAATTCATTCAATCTGACCACACCACATTGAATCGTGGTATGTTAACACTTGTCATAAAATAATCATTGATCATTGTAATATTATTTCACAAAAATCAGAGTTCTTTTCTGAAGTTTGACATTTTAATGCAAGTCTTTTGAAATTTAAATAAATAAAAATGATATTTTGGAAAAATCAATAAAACAAAGGGTTTTTTTATATTTTGATCATATAACTTATTTTTAATCATTTTTTACAATAACACTTATTATTTTATCATTAAAACTAGATAGTACATTAGAATTATGTGAAGATTATTTTTACTTGTCAAAAAATTATTTTTGGTTATTGTCCAATGATTTCTGGACAATATGAGGTCATTTAACGGTTTTAACCCTTTAACGCATGTTTTTCATGGTTTATAAAATAATTAAAAATACATTATTTTTTATTATGAGCTTACCTCAGGTTAGATTAATAAGACATTTTTTATTCTATGATAATTCCAAGTCACTTGTTAGGTTTTGACCTTTTGATGAATGTTTTTTTCTTTTAATTTCATAAATTCATAGTTTATTAGTCATTTTGAGTAAACCACATATTAAATTTATGTTTTCTCTATTCCCACATATCATAAATTAAATGATGTACTTTTACAAGATATTTCATGATAGATCAGTGTTGTTTTCTATGTTTTTACACTTTAATGCATGTTTTTTAAATACATTAATTTGTTAACATTTTTTTAGATCATTTCAACTAAAACACACATAAAATGGTCATGAAACTTGAGCATACATTTCAAAAAATAATCAATGCTCATTATCATATAATTTTGTGAAAATATGGGCTTGTTTTCTAGGGTTGTACACATTAATGTTAAATAATTAAAAAACTAAATTTTGGTAATTCAAAGAAAATTGCACGTCAGAGTGATGCACTATCTATTCCTATGTATAAAAAAATAATTGGTCATGCCCATTTTTTTTAAAAAAAAACCAAAAACATTTGAAATTTTTTGATAATTTGATGGACTTTTTAAAAGACTATAAAATCTAATAAAATTGTTTTTATTTCAGTTTAACCACATCATATGGTATATTAACATGTTCTTTATTCATATATGTTTCAAAAAAATCAATGAAAATTTTCCTATGATTTCTTGAAAATTTAAGGTCATTATATTTATTTTTAATCATTGATGAACATTTTTTTACATTTAAATCAATAAAAATACACCTTCTTTCGTTCTAAGAAACCTGAATTTAGGATTAACATGTATTTTACTCCTATATGTCCCAAATTTAATAGTTGTCATTATTCTATAATTAAATGAAAAAATCATGTTGGATTTTTATATTTTTATCATATAAATAGTTTTCAATAATTTTTTACTATAAAACTATTTTTTTCTATTATTTTGACCAAATAGTACATCATAATGACATGCATTCTACCCCTTTGAAGCACAAGTTAAATGGAAAATGTTTTTCTATAATTTTACAGCAATCTAATGTAATTTTTTAGGTCTTCACTATTTGACACATGTTTTTAATGATATCTAATTCATTAAAAAGTAACTTTTGGTTTTTCTGAGCTCATCACATGTTAGATTTATGGGATGTCTATTTTTAAATGTGAAAAATTATTTAATAATCATTGTTAAGTGATTTCATGATAATACAATAGCATTCTCTAGGTTTTAACCCATTTTCATTTTATAAAATTTCTATATACTCCTTATGAATTCATCTTTTAGTTCTTTTTCATTGGATAAGGAGTATTTCTAATATTATCTTATTTATATATTATGATTCTATTTTGGATTCTAATTATATATTTTCTTCAGCCTCTACAATTACTTTATCCCCATCATCAACTTTCACATCTTTCATGACTCTAGATTATATCTTATACTTCTACTTTATATTTAAATTCTACTTCTGGCTTCCTGGATGATTCATTTTCAATAAATAATTTTGGCTTATTATATTTTATTCTTTTGAATTTTAAATTTTTGTTTATATTTTCAGTATTTTTTATTTTATCTTTATTTATTTTTCTTATTAATTCTTCCCTGATATATTTTTGTTATATATGAATTAGTTATGTATCAATCTAATGATTTAATGATATTATGAGATTTTTTTCTAGTTTTTGACCCATTTCCAATTGATTCTATTTACATGTGTTTCTTATGAATTCTCTTTTTACTTATTTTTATTCAGATTATGTCTTCTCTTAATATGCTTATGTTTAAGTCATTTTTTTATAATTTTGGAATAAAAACCTATATTTTATTTTACATCTACCACTACTTATTTCCCAAAGTATACTTCCACGTTTTTTATTATTCTAATTTCTAGATTTTACTTATATTTCATACTCAACTATAAATTTTGGATTATTTTTATCATCGTATTCAACAATGACATTTTGATTATTACATTATTTTTTAGATTTTGGATTTTTTTTTTTTCATTTATATTTATTTTTCCTATATTCCAACTTTTACTTTTAATTCCTTTTATTTTTTTTAGTTAAAATATTTTGTTTCAACTATTTATTCTCTTATATATTCGTCTTCTTACATTTCTAGATTTTTAAATAGAGCTTCTGGATATTTTATTTTTATTTTTATTCTTTTTATTTTTATTATGTCTATAATATGGTTGATGTTATTATTTGTGTTTATTTATTTTAACTATTCTTTATATTATTAAATATATTTCTATTTATTTTTAATTAATCTTGTAGATTTCACCTCTACTCATTTATCTATCTTACACATCTAGTTACACTTTGTTTAATGTTTTTTTATATGATGCTTTCAGCTTTTACCTTTAAGTGTTTATTTTTCATTCATTCACTCTTTTACATATTCATTTGACTTATTATTTCTTATTATGCTTTTCAATTTTTTATTTTTTAATTCTATCATGTTCTTGTACTTCTTATTTTGTTTTATTTTTTTTTAATTATTTTAATATATAAATATTTATTTTTATATTGGATTTTTTTTTCTTATCCTATTTTTTTCTTATAGTTTTTTGTTTTTTGTTTTAATTTTGTGTATTCTAGATTTTTCATTTGATCGTACTTCTAATTTTTCTTCTATCTTCTATCTCCTCACTTCTTGATTAACTTCTAACTCTACTTCATCATTTTTCCACCAATAATTTTCTATATAATTTCTTTAACTTTTTCTTTTCCTTGTAATTATACTTTCTTAAATTTTCATAAGTCCTTGTTTTTTATATTTATATCCATATATTATATTTTTTATTCTATTTCTAATCTACTTTTTGATCATCTCAGCATGGATTGATTATTTTTTTACTCTACTTCTCCTTTTAATTACACTTTTGGAACTACTTTCACAATTTCTTTTGACTTATTCCTTCTCCATCAGCTTCAATATTATTGTTTTTTTATTTGAACTTTAATTATAGTTATCCTTTTAATTTTATAATGAATCATTCTTCTACTTTTGTTTTTGTTTCTACTTTAAATTATTATTCTACTTTTCATCATGTATTATGGCCTACGAATTTATACATCCTGTTTTTTCATTTATAATATAATTTTTATTTTTTTGACATTTTTTTGTTTTTTCATATTTTTTTAATATATGTGATGTATTATGTAACCTCATTTTTGTTTATCGATTTTTTAATCTTATACATATTCTACTTCTAATTCCCCCTCCCCTCTTTCACATTTAATTATCATATTTTGATTTCTAATTTTAACTACATCTCTTGTTGGTGATTTAATATATGATTTATGATATCTATCTTTTGATATTCTCATTTTATTCATATTTTATAGAATTATTTTGTTTATTATACCTCTACCATTGAATATGATTCTGTATTTTTTTAGTATGTTATTTATTTATCTTTTCATATTGTTTTGGATTGACATGGAAACATAATTTAACATTACCTAAGTTACTACTGCATCCCTTTCTCTTATACGATCATTGGATACTGCATTTACATCAAGTTGATCTTATGATTATTTATATTTATATTCTTTTTCAAATTCTATTTCAAACTATAATTTATTTATTCTTCTTTTTACCTGCTAACTATTATCATTTTCATCATCTAGTACATTTATTACTCAAAATATCTCTATGTCCTTATCCACTTTTGTGTGTCTATATAATTCTTGGATTCATTTTGATGATTCAAAGTATCTTTTCACCTTGATGTTTTTTTAGATGACATATTTCCAGCAAGTGGTAAAAACTGATTATACAACGTTGGAAGGAAAATTATACTAGAGAAATTTATGATATATAGAAATTAGTCATGCATCGGTCTGATGTTCATATTTCTTAGTATTATGGAAACAATGATTTTGTACTTTTAAATTTTATTAATATATAATAAACCACTCATATAGAGTTAAAAATCAATCAAAAAAACTTATATTAGTGTGAAAACTAAGGTAAAATATAATTACTCTGATCCTAGTAACCTATAGTCGGTAATTAATTTATAAAATACAATATATTATTTTATTTGAGAACGTCATTATTCCTTTATCATATCCATGTATATCAGTCATAATACACTTCATGGAATTCTGGTAAAGGAAACATAAGGAAGGGATGATCTCAAATGATCGGTAAGGTCATGTGTACAATAAAGGATATCATAAATAAACAAATCATAATCTATATGAAAAAGTAAATGACTAAAAACACATTCAATTTGATCAATAACTTGAGCACAAAGATTAATATGGAGGGAATAAATGATGATCAAATAGTGAAATATAATAACCATAAGATCTTGGAACTAATCCATTTAAATCAGAACTAATCAAATTATCCCATCGACATCAATAACTGATTTCATAGTGATGTAATACATATTTCAAGACATATAATACTTGTCATCAAGGCCTCATGCCAGGACATCTAAAAATATTTTCAATGCATCTTGTCAATACATCTAAATAATGAGTAAGGCCTCATCTAAATACCCAATCTAATTTTCCTTGTGATACCTACCAATTCATTGAGGGGATATGTAATTATAGGCCCCATCCACATATAATATGTCCATTGCATTCATCATATGAACAAATAACACAACATAATAAATAAATCCATAAAAATTAATAACTATCCGTATTTGAAGAACTAGCATAATGAATTACAATATTGATCATAAATCATCCATATAAAAATAGTTTATAGTATCATTTGAATATATTATTATTAAATAATAGGATTCAACAAGGGGTTATATTATGGATGATAATACATTAGAAATATCATAGGAAAATTTCTTCAAGAAAAGAATCTTTCCATTAATAAAAACACATTTTAAAAACTAAATGATGGATAAATATTTTGAAAACCCTTTTTTTTAAATAACATTAAAAAGTTAGTAATTAGGTTTTAAAGCATTTAGTTTTTATAATGGTGTAAAATTACATGTCACGACCCGACCCTACCAGTCCCGAGCCGCAGCTACCTCAAGCCCGCCTCCATAGGCTAGAGGCTGGTGACCAGCGCCGAAGGTGTAACAATCTTGGGGAGGCCTTCGCCTAAGTACCTGTACTCACGCATACACAACCCACAAGACGTAGTAGTGAATAGTAGAAAGGAAACCAAAAGACAGGCAGCTATATCCCAACCACAGTCATACATCAACAACTAAAAAAAGAAAGTAAAGTGCTGGAAGTACTAACAATTAAACTGAAAAGTAAAAAGGGAAAACACGCGCCCAACCACAAAGATTCCACAACCCGGCAACAGGTGAACAAAAGAAGACAAATGGATAGACTCCCACCTGAATACTCTAGCATGACGGCGGTACGCTGCTCCAACTACTGTGACCTCTACGCTCCTTCGTAGTCACAATCGACCTGTCTGTCGTCTGTAAGGGCACACCAGGTACGGGAAAAGCCCAAGCAGGGGTGAGTATAAGGATACTCAGTAGGATGCCCCGAAAGCTCGAGGGAGCAACAAATAAGGCACTAAATAGGTGAGCAGTAGAATAACAAGAACAGAAGAAAATTCTAGTAAGGAGAGTGTAGATCAACCCAACATAAATATGTAGGCACGAACCCCAGAGTACGGGAACGGAAGTAGGGTCCAATTTGTATATATATATATATATGCTCAACAAGAAACCAAAACGAGTGCGTAAGGGGATCTCCATCTCCAAGCTCAGCCCAGGGTAAGTTGCCATCAGCTCCAAATTAATCCATCCTCACAACCCAGCATCTCGTCTCGTCCACCTAGGAAACCCATGTCAGAGGGGCTCAATCACCACACTTCAATAATATCTGCTTTGGGCGGCACTGACTCACCCGCATGGTTTTAGGTCGCGTCTCAAGGACGCGTCTTAGTGGGAAAAAGTACCCCTCTTCCTCATGGGTCCTTAGGTAATGTTAGAACTATCACACCACTGATCCGCACAATCAAGGTCTCGCTCCGGTAATCACGGAGGAAAAATTCACTGACTAGCCTCATGAGAAGGGCTAAGTCTGAAATGTCAATGGTTGACCCACTGCCCAGCCCTGTTGGAGGGTAAACCCTAATACATCATCAGGCGACCCACTTCCCAGCCCCGCTAGAGGGTAGACCTGGAATAAATTGATGGGTGACCCACTGCCCAGCCCTGCTGGAGGGTAAACCCGGAACACGTTGACAAGAGACCCACTGCCCAGACCTGCTGGAAGGTAGACCTGGAATAAATCGATGGGTGACCCACTGCCCAGCCTCGCTGGAGGGTAGACCCGAAACACGTCAACAAGTGACCCACTACCAAGCCCTGCTGGAGGGTAGACCTGGAATCAGATGACGGGTGACCCACTACCCAGCCCCACTGGAGGGTAGACCCTAAAGTGTCGTCGGGTGACCCACTGCCCAGCCCTGCTGGAGGGTAGACCCTAAATCATCCTGATAGCTTCGCACTACTACTGACATCACCAGGTGTCACTAACAATGCCACTGTGCATTGGTTCAGAGCATGTAAAAGAAGATCTCCACTCCACATTAATACGATCTCAAAGGAGGTTCCACATGCTCCAACGGGTTGCACCGTTGTAGTTATCACGGAAAAACACGAGAGATAAACTACTTACTCGCCCAAAACGGACAACCGGTGAATATAGTACTATTCACCATAGTTGGCCCGTGAGGGGCCTGCACTCCGGCTCCGATACTCTTCAGGAAAACTACACCATTGCGATGCTCTCAGAAAGATATGCAGAAACGACTACTCATATGCCCTGAACGGACATCTGGTGAAAAATCCGCAAAAACGCTGCACACAGCTCAAAGATGGCTCGTGGGGCCCATGTCTCAATTTCCACTTCAACGCCCTAAAACATACTGGAAACCTCTGCCTCAACGCCAGGTTTGTATCACCGCTGATGGCGCTCTAATCGGACATTGGATGTGTCCGAGCCAACCAAAACAAGAATTCTGGCGTAGCACTTAACGCACGTGACGCGCCACCGAGCTCCTGTTCTAGGAATTAAAATTCCCCGAAACCACGTTAGAATATACTCCTCAAAACGAGGATCATCCTTCCATAGACGGCGTGTAAAACGGACACCCGTAGCGATATTTACGGGTGTCCAAAGCCAGAAGGGACAAGCCCTTGGGCTGGACCGGCCTTAGCTTGCCGGTCCACCCGGCCTGGGCCGGCCCGTGCCGGCTGGCCCGGCTCACTGCGCCGGCCTGCGACTTTGCTGCGTGGGCTGGCCGCAGACCCACGGTCCCCGCTTCAGACGACCGGCCGCTGAGGCCGGTCTTTGGCCTACGCGGAGACCTGCTGGAAGCGGGTCTCAGTTCCCCCCGAGCGGTCGTGCCGCGACCTCGGTCTACCTGGATGTCCGTCGCCGCCACCCGTTCGAAGCACCGCGCCGCCGCCTGCAAGCCGCGCCGCCACCTGGAGCCGGAGCCACTGCCTACGATCCGCGCCACCGCCTGGAGCTGGAGCCCGCCACCGTGTCAGAGTTCGCCGCCGCCGCTGGAACGCGCCGCACCGCCGCCTGGGTTGCCGGACCACCCTGGATCCACCGGAAATATGGGGTATTTGGCCGGAAAACTTCCCGGGGCCACCTCAGACACCCCGAGACTCCAAAAATTGATATTAAATGATCATTGTGAAGATAAACTTGATCCCTACGAAACCAGGGGCTTCGCTCGACGATCGGACAACAATTCGACCCGAAGAAACTAAATTGAAGAAATTTGCGAGAATGGAAAAGATAAAACACGAGCCTACCTCAAGGGCTTTGCCTGACGCTTCACGATCGGTATGCCGGAGCCTCCTCACCTTTTCGAAGTGATGGAGGGGAGGGTGGAATATTTTTTAGAGCCCTTGCGCCGGGGAAGAATGTCCAAGGAGGGTGAAGAGGGTGGTTGGTGTGTTTAAATAGAAAAACACACTTAACCACCCGCTCGTCGGCCCGTTCCCGAACTTTCGTCGGGGCCGAGATTAAGCCTCCCTTAGGGTAAACTCCTTGACCTGAGCACAATGGAGTCCTCAAAATTTTAATCCGAGCCTTCGTTCAAGAGTTATAAAATTCGACGCCCGCGACCGCCAAATTACGAAAATGCCCCTGGGTGCGTTTTTCACAGTTGGCCCGCGCCCGCGAAAATTATACCCCTCCTATGGTAAACGGCACATTCTGGACTCAATGGTGACCTTGGTTTTCCCTTCCAAGCTACCTTTTAGGAGTTATTATATTTAATTAGCCCGCCCAGTGTGAACGCACGCCAAAATTAATTTCGGCCACACCGGGGCTCAGTTTCGCACGCCGTTAGAACGCCCTACTCTGGAATCATATCAAGAGAATTTGAAAGTCTTACAAGCTCAAAACTGGGGTTCTTACATCATTCCCTCCTTCACGTTTTTCGTCCCCTAAAAACAAAACTACAAAAACAGCTCGGGGTACTGAGCCCGCATCTAGATCTCTCACTCTCAGCTGCTCTCATGCACCCTCCCATGCTGCCACAGCACACGAACTAGAGGAATGGCCCGTCTGCGCAGAGTCTGCTCCTGCCGGTCCTCAATGTCCAGCTCTCCCCGGTCGATGATGTGCGTGGGGTCGTGCACGTATTTCCTCAGCTGCGACACGTGGAAGACGTCATGCACTCTCTCCAGCTGCGGGGGTAGAGCGAGACGGTAGGCGACCTCACCAACCCGGCGCATGATCTCAAAGGGCCCAATGAACCTCGGGGACAACTTTCCTCCCCGGACGAACCTCCGTGTTCCACGCCGTGGGGAGACTCTCAAAAAGACATGGTCTCCCTGCTCAAACTCCAAGGGCCTGCGACGTCGGTCTTCATAGGACTTCTGTCTACTCTGATCCGTCCTCATCCGCTCATGAATGACCTACACCTTCTCCGTCATTGCCTGCACCAACTCTGGGCCCACGAGGGAGGTCTCCCCAATCTCCTTCCAGCACAAGGGTGACCTGTAGGGTCTCCCGTAGAGGGCCTAGAAAGGTTCCATGCCAATAGTAGAGTGGTAACTGTTGTTATAGGCAAACTCTACCAAGGGAAGGTGATCCTCCCAGCTCCGGGCGAAGTCTAACATGCATGCCCTGAGCATATCCTCCAACACCTGGATAGTGCTCTCAGTCTGCCCATCAGTCTGGGGGTGAAAAGTTGTACTCATCCGCAACTGAGTCCCAAATTCCTCCTGCAGGCCTTTCCATAACCGTGATGTAAACCATGTGTCATGGTCAGAGACGATCATCAAGGGTACTCCATGAAGACGGATGATCTCTCGTACATATAATTATCCCAGTCTCTCCGCCGATCTCTGCTCCCTGTTAGCAAGGAAGTGCACCGACTTCGTGAGTCGTTCCACTATCACCCAAATGGAGTCATGGCCCTTCGCTATGCGCGGAAGCCCTGTGACGAAATCCATAGATACGCCATCTCACTTCCACTCTGGGATATCAAGGGGCTGCAAAAACCCTGCCGAAACCTGGTGCTCTGCCTTCACCTACTGACAGGTAAGACACCGAGAAACGAACTCGGCTACGCTCCGCTTCATGCCAGACCACCAAAACTGCCGTTGAAGGTCTCTGTACATCTTCCCCACACCGGGATGTGCGGCCAAGGGAGAAGTGTGGAACTACCGCATCACCTCCTCTCACATCTCCACCGGTACTACAACTCGCCCCTGAAATAGGATCTCGTGATTCCCTCCTTCAGAATACCCATCGGGTGCGTTGCCCGTGGATATCTAATCACGCAGTACCTCGCTATCAACATCTCCCAGCTGTGACTCTCTCACACGCTTAAGGAGCGAAGGAGTCAACACTATCGACTGTAGAAAAGTTATACCCTCCTGCTCCACCAAGGTCAGCCGAAGGGAAGCCAAATGCTCTGAAGCTTCTCGCACTAGGTGAGCCTGGGAATTCCTGCTAAGGGAATCTGTTACTACGTTGCCCTTCCCTGGAGTGTAGACTATCTCTAAGTCATAGTCCTGCAGAAACTCCAGCCAGTGCCTCTGCCTCAAGTTCAAATCCATCTGAGTGAATATATACTTGAGGCTCTGGTGTTCTGAGTAGACCACAAAATGCTCACCCAAAAGGTAGTGTCTCCATAGCCTCAAGGCGAAGAATACCGCTGCCAGCTCCAAATTGTGAGTCGCATAATTCTGCTCATGGGGCCTCAACTGCCTCGACCCATATGCAATTACTACCTGCTGCTGCATCAGCACGCACCCGAGCCCAGCTCCTGAAGCGTCGCAATATTTGACGAACTCAACACCCTCCTCTGGCAGCCTCAACATCGGTGCACTAGTTAGCCTCTCCCTCAACTCTTCAAAGGCCTGCTGGCACTGATCAGTCTAGGTAAACGGTCTCCCATTCCGTGTCAAAGCGGTCAAAGGTGCAGCAATCCTGGAGAAGTCTACCACAAACCACCTGTAGTACCCTACCAACCCAAGGAATCTCCGCACCTCAGACGCATTCTTGGGTGGCTCCCAAGCAACCACCGCTTCTATCTTTGCGGGATCCATAGCCAATCCATGTTCCGTAATGATGTGCCCCAAAAAGTGAACCTCGTGAATCCATAACTGGCACTTCGAGATCTTCCCATACAATTGGTGCTCTTGAAGTAATTCTAGGACCATCCTCAAATGCTTTGCGTGCACCTCCTCTATCGCCGAGTAAATGAGTATGTCGTCAATAAAGACAACCACAAACCAGTCCAAGTACAGCTGGAAAATCCGGTTCATCAAAGCCATGAAGACGGCAGGGGCATTTGTCACACCAAAGGGCATCACCAAAAACTCGTAGTTCCCATATCAACAACAGAAGGCCAGCTTCGAAATATCAGCCTCACGAACCCGTAACTGGTGGTAGCCAGATCGAAGATCGATCTTCGAGAACCACTTTGCACCTCGCAACTGGTCAAAGAGGTCGTCGGTCCTTGGCAAAGGGTACTTGTTCTTTATCGTGGCCTGATTCAGGCAACGATAATCCACACAAAGCCATAGACTCCCATCTGCCTTTTTCACAAACAGAACTGGAGCTGCCCAGGGGGACACATTGGGCCTGATGAATCCCTTCTCACGAAGGTCATCCTACTGAATTCGTAGCTCCCGAAGCTCTGTGGGTGCCATCTGATATGCTGCACAAGATATCGGAGCAGTCCCCGGCTGCAAGTCAATGCAGAACTCCATCTCCCGCCTTGGAGGTAGTCTCGGAACATCTTCGGGAAAGACGTCCATGTAATCCTCTACCACGGTAGGGATCCAGGTGCCTATAGCGTCCGCTGCTCTGATAGCCATGCTCTCCAGCTGGTGCGAAAAAGGTCGGGGTCTCCTTCTCAGAGTACCCATCTGCTCTGCCACGAGGTCTCGTTCACCAAGGATGGTGAACCTCGTCCCATCAGAAAACTCGCCTCTGACTCGTCTGTGATGACAGTCGATCTGAGAGTGAACCATAGAAATCCAATCCATGCCCAGGATGATGTCGTAAGGTTCCATCGTGATGACGAGCAGGTCCCACGTGAAACTCCTTCCCCCGAACGATAGTTCGCACTATCTGCAGATAAAAGTCACCAATGAGGCACTTCCCGTAGGAACCTCAAGGCTAAGTGCAGGTGCCAACGCCTCTACTAGAGGCCCCAACTCTCATACCAACAGCAATGATAAAAAGGAATGGTTGGCGCCCATGTCTACTAGTACTGAAGCAAGGGTGGAGTAAACACAAAGCGTACCTCGGACCATCTCGTGCGCTGGAGGATCTTGAACTCCCATGGCATGAAGCTGCCCACGGCCCCTACCGCCAGCTCCCTAAGCCTGGAGTGGACCGCCCGGTGGGGGGGGGATCTCGAAACGCCGTCCCCCACCTCCTGGTCCTGCCGCTCTGCCTGCGCCACCTCCCTGAGGACCGCCGGGTCCCCGACTAGGTGACCCCTGGTCACGGCGCTGCCTCTGTCTCTACGGTGCACCCGCTTCCTGCCAGCACTGATCTGTACGCCTGGTCGGGCAATCTTGTGCTAGGTGACCCAGACCATCACAATCATAGAATCGTCCCTCCCTTGTCTGCCCCGGCGCCCTATGGCGCCACTGCGGTGTGCGACCCTATCCCTGGGTCTGCTCACGGAAGGGCCTCATCGGCTGAGGCCTAGCCCTCTGTCGTCTGCCTGCTGAAGACTCTATTCTAAAATGGCCACTGATAGGTCCTGCTATCTGGTGCCCCTCGGCTAGGAAGCTCTCGGTCACAAGCGCCATCTCCAACACCCCGGCGTAAGTGGTGATGCACCAGGGCACCACGCTAGCTCGGATCTCCCTGCGAAGACCCTGCTCGAACTTCCATGCCCGGAAGTAGCTATCGCGGATCATGTCCTGTGAGTAGCGTATAAGATCAGTGAACCGGGATGAGTACTGGGACACGGACATCCCTCCCTACTTCAGCTCCATAAGCTCCTGGATCCAAACAAAGCACAAACATGAGGGGGAGTACTCCTCCCAAAAAAGCTGCTGGAAGCCATCCCATGTGAGGGACGACTCGTCATGGGTCTGCGTCACCAGATCCCACCATCGCCCGGCTGTCCCAAGGAAAAGACTGGCAGCTAGGGCCACCATCTGGTCTGTTGGGGTCTGTACCATCCTGAAGAGTCATGCCACTGACTCAAGCCAATCCTCTGCCACCTGGGGATCCGGGTCGCCACGGAACCTCGGCGGCCTCTGACGCTGGAAGTCTCGAAGCGCGCTCAGTTTGCGCGCGACCTCGGCCTGAACTGTTGGTACTAACTACCACTCCTCAGGTGCAGGGGCTATTTCTAGAGCGCTGGGCGGGAGGGGATCACGTGAGGGTCTCTAAACTAATGCCCCGTCACTCGCCAGACTGTCATCACGAGCTGGAGAGGGTAACCTGGCTGGCTGTCGTCGTGGGGGCATCCTGAAAATTATCAAGGGATACCATGATCATATGAGAATATATATATACATAACAGTAATAACAAAGGGGAGATGACTCAAACAAAGGACGGTCAAAGACTCATTCCTACGGGATGCATGTTTCAAAATTCCTTACAACAAGTCTCAGTATGCCGAGTCGACAAGCAGGTTATCAGGGTCCTGGTAAATGGATACGTCGGCCGCACGTACCATTACTGGACTCCCTGGCCTGGGAGCTGCTCTCGAGACACGTCAACATCATTTCCCAAAAAACCCAACCAGTTCCTTTTTAGGGACGTCCAAACAACACCCCAAGGAATGAACCACCTCTGATACCACTTTGTCACGACTCGACCCTACCGGTCCCGAGCTGCAACTACCTCAAGCCCGCATCCATAGGCTAGAGGCTGGCGACCAGCGCCGAAGGCGTAACAATCTCGGGGAGGCCTTCACCTAAGTACCTATACTCACGCATACACAACCCACAAGATGCAGTAATGCAGAGTATAAAGGAAACCAAAAGACAGGCAGTTATATCCCAACCACAGTCATACATCAAATACTAAAAACAGAAAGTAAAGTGCTGGAAGTATTGAAAAGTAAACTGAAAAGTAAAAAGGGAAAACATGCGCCCAACCACAAAGATTCCACAACCCGGAAATAGGTGAACAAAAGAAGACAACTGGATAGACTCCCACCTAAATACTCTAGCATGATCGTGATACGCTACTCCAACTTTTGTGACCTCTACGCTCCTCCGTAGTCACGATCGACCTGTCTGTCGTCTGCAAGGGAACACCAGGTACGGGCAAAGCCCAAGAAGGGGTGAGTATAAGGATACTCAGTAGGATGCCCCAAAAGCTCGAGGGAGCAACAAAGAAGGCACTAAAGATGTGAGAAGTATACTAACAAGAACAGAAGAAAATTTTAGTAAGGAGAGTGCATCTCAGCCCAACAGAAATATGTAGGCACGGACCCCAGAGAGCGGGAACGGAAGTAGGGTCCAATTTGTATATATATATATATATGCTCAACAAGAAACCCAAACGAGTGCGTAAGGGGATCTCTATCTCCAAACTCAGCCCAGGGTAAGTCGCCATCAGTTCCAAATGAATCCATCCTCACAACCCAGCATCTCGTCTCGTCCACCTAGGAAACCCAAGTCAGAGGGGCTCAATCACCACACTTCAATACTGTCCGCTTTGGGCGGCACTGACTCACCTGCATGGTTTTAGGTCGCGTATCAAGGACACGTATCAGTGGGAAAAAGTACCCCTCTTCCTCGTGGGTCCTTAGGTAATGTTAGAACTTTCACACCACTGATCAGCACAATCAGGGTCTCGCTCCGGTAATCATGGAGGAAAAAGTCACCGACTAGCCTCATGAGAAGGGCTAAGTCTGAAATGTCAACGGGTGACCCACTGCCCAGCCCTGCTGAAGGGTAGACCTGGAATAAATCAATGGGTGACCCACTGCCCAGCCCCGCTGGAGGGTAAACCCGAAACACGTCGATAGGAGACCCACTGCCCAGCCCTGCTGGAGGGTAGACCTGGAATAAATTGACGGGTGACCAACTGCCCAGCCCCGTTGGAGGGTAGACCCAGAATACGTCGACAGGTGACCCACTACCCAGCCCTGCTGGAGGGTAGACCTGGAATCAGACGATGGGTGACCCACTTCCCAGCCCCGCTGGAGGGTAGACCCTAAAGTGTCATCGGGTGACCCACTGCCCAGCCCTACTGGGGGGTAGACCCTGAATCATCCTGATAGCTCCGCACTACTACTGACATCACCAGGTGTCACTAACAACGCCACCGTGTGTTGGTTCGGAGCGCGTAAAAGAAGATATCCACTCCACATTAATACTATCTCAAAGGAGGTTCCACATGCTCCAACGGGTTTCACTGTTGCAGTTATCACGGAAAAACAAGCGAGATAGACTACTTACTCGCCCGAAACGGACAACCGGTGAATATAGTACTATTCACCGTAGTCGGCCCATGAGGGGCCCGCACCCCAGCTCTGATACTCGTCGGGCAAACTGCGCCATTGCGATTCTCTTGGAAATATACTCAGAAATGACTACTCATATGCCCTGAACGTACATCTGGTGAAAAAGCCGCAAAAACGCTGCACGTAGCTCAAAGATGGCTCGTGGGGCCCACGTCTCAATTCCCACTTCAATTCCCGAAAACATACTGGAAACCTCCGCCTCGACGCCAGGGTCGTATCGCCGCTGACGGCGCTCAAATCAGACATTGGATGCGTCTGAGCCAACCAAAACAAGAATTCCGGCGTAGCACTTAACGCGCGTGACGCGCCACCGAGCTTCTGTTCTAGGAATAAAAATTCCCCAAAACCACCTCAGAATATACTCCTCGAGACAAGGATCATCTTGTCGTAGACGGTGTGTAAAACGGACACCCGTAGCGATATTTACGGGTGTCCGAAGCCGGAAGGGACAAGCCCTTGGGCTGGACCGGCCTAGCTGGCTGGTCCACCAGGCCTGGGCCGGCCCGCGGCTTTGCCTCGTGGGCCGGTCGCGGACCCGTGGTCCCCGCTTCAGAAGACCGGCCGCTGAGGCCGGTCTTTGGTCTACGAGGAGACCCACTGGAAGCGGGTCTCGGTTCCCCCTGAGCGATCGCGTCGTGACCCCGGTCTACCCGGACGTCCGTCGCCGCCGCTCGTTCGAAGCACCGCACCACCGCCTGCAAGCCGCGCCGCCGCCTGGAGCCGGAGCCGCCGCCTGCGAGCCATGCCACCGCCTGGAGCCGGAGCCCGCCGCCTGCGCCACCGTGCCAGAGTTTTCTGTCACCGCTGGAATGCGCCACACCGCCGCCTGGGTTGTCGGACCACCCTGGATCCACCGGAAATATGGGGTATTTGGCCGGAAAATTTCCCGGGGCCACCCCGGGCACCTCGGGACTCCAAAAATTGATCTGAAAGGATCGTTGTGAATATAAACTCGAGCCCTACAAAACCAGGGGCTTCACTCGACGATCGGACAACAATTTGACGCGAAGAAACTAAATTGAAGAAATTTGTGAGAATGGAAAAGATAAAACACGAGCCTACCTCGAGGGCTTTGCCCGACGCTTCACGATCGGGATGCCGAAGCCGCCTCGCCTTGCCAGAGTGATGGAGGGGAGGGTGGAATCTTGTTTAGAGCCCTTGCTCTAGGGAATAATGTCCAAGGAGGGTGAAGAGGGTGGTTGGTGTTTTTAAATAGAAAAACACACTTAACCACCCGCTCGTCGTCCTGTTCCCGAACTTTCGTCGGGGCCGGGATTAAGCCTCCCTTAGGGTAAATAAAATGCCCTGAGCACAACGGCGTCCTCAAAATTTTAATCCAAGCCTTTGTTCAAGATTTATAAAATTCGACGCCTGTGACCGCCAAATTACGAAAATGCCCCTGGGGGCGTTTTTCACAGTTGGTTCGCGCCCCGCGAAAATTATACCCCTACTAGGGTAAACAACACGTTCTGGACTCAATGGTGCCCTTGGTTTTCCCGTCCGATCTACCGTTCAAGAGTTATTATATTTAATTAGCCCGCCCAGTGTGAACGCACGCCAAAATTAATTCCAGCCACACCGGGGCTCGGTTTCGCACGCCGTCAGAACGCCCTGCTCTGGAATCATATCAAGAGAATTTCAAAGTCTTACAGGCTCAAAACCGGGGTTCTTACATTACATACATATTTTATATATTAAAATAAAACATTCCTTTCACACTATAGTCAAAAATTACATTGTTAAAAAAAAGAATAGAAGATTAATTTTGAAATGTTCATAGAAATTCAAAAAAGGGTAAAAATTTCCTTCAAAAATATTAGGAGAATAGTAAAAATATTTTTTAATATATTTTTAGAAAACATGGATATGGAGGAAAAAATATTTTTGACCGAAGAGAGAAATAAAGTCATTTTTTCATAAAAATAATTCTCAATCATTTTAAGTACAAAAGAGTGGGAAAATGGAAATATTGCCCAAAATTTTCTTAAAAAACTAGTGGAGAAGATAATATATTGATTTTAAGATATTAAGATCATATAATTCCCCCAAAAAATACTTAAACATAAAAAACTTGGAATAATAAAGAGATTGTGAAATAAACCCTTACCAATTTGGTAACTTAGGAATCATAAGTCCCATGAAAGAAAAAACATAAAATAATAATTTAAATACCATGAAGATAAAAAGATTCATGATATAACATATCAAATAGTCAGTATATACACCAGACAAAAGAAATAAGTTGCAAATATGAAATATGCCCCATGGAAGTAAAAGTGATATGAGAAAACCCTTACTATTTTGGTAAATTTGGATTCGTAATCCCCATGGAAGGTTTTTATAAAATGAAACATTAAATATAATTAAATTAGGTTGATTAATGATATAAAATGTCAAAGGGTAACTATATAAACCACAAAAAAAACTATTGGCCAATATGGCATAAGTCTCTTAGAAATAAATGTGAGACTAGAAATCATCATACCTTGAGTTTGAATTGTTTTAAAATAACTTTAAAATCATTTATATTAAATATAAATTTATTATAAATATATTAAAGAATCATAAAATTTTTTATAATATCATATATGACCCCCTTATAACTTTTTAATACCCTTTTACGAATAATTCCTTTATAATATTTTCATTTCCGGGTGTTAAATATTTTATTTTTCATGGGATTTTTGGTTTGGTAGTATCATTCCTTGTATATTGATCACAATTCCATCATCTAAAGAATATAAAAAATGACATTAATAATATATATTTTAATTATATACTTATTTTAATTCATTCGTAAAATATAGAGATAGAAGTTTGAAATATATTGTTCATAGAGATAGTAGGTTGTACTTAGGCATGAACATTGTTCCATATTTCGACGGATGGAATTATAGAAAATTAAATAAATATTAAATTCTACATAATTATTATGAATTCATATATATCTCATTTATTTACTAACATAATACTTATTACCTTCCATGTGATGTGTTAGCGAGAACGAATGACATCTCTTCACATGGAGGTAGTCCGCCATACACACGAGCAATGTTAGAGTATCCCCCACTTAATGTAAATTAAATAGGAATAAATGATATTAAATTTATATAATTAAAAAAAATCAACAATTATTATGTACATATATTACATCCATCTTTATACTCTATTATGAGAGGTTGTGATACAAAACAAATCACATCGATTCGCGAGACGGTAGTCCTCCGTACACATGATCAAAGGTTTCATTACCCATTTGTGAGAAATATATATTTATATATTCCATTATATTAATATATGAACTTATCTATATATTTAATATAAATATTATATTATATTATCATGGTTGTAAAATAATTGAAGGAAGTGGGAGTAGAAATAAAATAAAAACCCTCACTTAAGAACGTTGCCTATTTTTCGTGTAATCTCTTTAGGTTTGAACCAAAATCCTTTCTATGATGGATCTATAGTAAAGAAAAGGCATCTAGGATGTTCATAGGGAGGTAAGTAATATATTTGGATAGGTATTGTTTGTAAAAATGGATTTAAAATTATGGAGAGGAGAGGATAGGAGGTGACCTTTTATAAATGGGGGAGAGGACACACTTGGTATTATTGAAAAGTAAAAGGTGTAACCATATTTTTATCTTGAAATTATTTAAAATATACCATTATAAATTAAATAATAGATAAGGTCGATATATGGCCTTAAAATAGAAATTGGACAATTGATTGGGTCATTTTAACCCTTATCTTTTTAGTTTAACCCCATGGTAAACTCGTATTACCCTTAACAGTAATGAGTTTTAAATAAATAATAGAACTAATTTTAATTTTAAACACATTTTTTTGAAAAATTTAACTTCTAAATACTTTAAAATAAATGAAAACTTTTTAATAAAAATTAGTATTTTTCGTTATTCGTCAAAAAATTATTATTTTCAAAAAAAATTAAAAAATAACTCTAAGATAATTTTGAAATAGTTATTTCAAAAATGATGTTTATTTTTTCTAATTAATTATATAATATTGGTAAAAAATAATTTTATGATAAGTGATCAAAGTGTTATAAAACTTATTTTTTGAAAAATGAGGATTTTAAGCATAAAATTGGATTTATTCTCCTCTCAAACCTTGAAAACACATAACATGAAAATTAAAAAAAATTATTGAATATATAATATATTAATTTCATTAAAATAATTCATAAAAAGTTATTTATTGAATTTATTAGTATAGAAAAAATTGTGCACATTAAAATGATTTTCCAGAAAAAGATATTCTTTATTTTCAATTGGATTTTATTTTCATTTCTAATTAACTGATAACCAATATAAAATTGTAAACCGTGAATTTTCATAAGTTAGTTAATACTATTTATATCTTATATTACAATGGCTAGGTTATAATGTAAATATTAAATAATAATATTTTAATAGTGTGTCGATGTTCATTAAAAATTGGTATTGCATATTACGCAAGCTAAACCTAGTGTTCTATGTAAAACATTCTATTGAGAAAATTAAATTTATTTAAAAAAATCATAAAAACCTAGGTTTTTACATTATAACCCCCTTAAAATTAATTTCTCCCTTGGAATTTATCACTCTGATATATATAATTGAGGATAATTCTTCCTCATCATATATTTAGGTTCCCATGTTACTTCCTCAAGCTGGTGGTTTCACCACAAAACTTTGACCAATTGAGTGTACTTATTTCACAACACATTCTATATACAATACAGAATCTATAAAAGCCTATCCTTATAAAAAAGATATTAATTAATTGGTAAGACCTCTAAGTTCAGTACATGTAAAGTATTAGGTATGTACTTCCTCTAGATAGATACATGGAACAAAATGTTAACTTGAGAAAGGTTTTGTGGAAGCGCAAAGTGATAAGAAACCTGACCTACTTGATCAAGCATATCAAATGTTAAAATATACCAATGGATCAGTTTTACTCTCTTAAAAATTCTCATAAACTTATTCCATGGATAAATTCATAGAAATATTGTATCTCAAAAATCAAATTCCAGATAATGTCGATGATTATTGGCGTAACTTTTCTGCAGACTCGGAGCTACCTTGATGTGTGGAAAATGGATTTAACATTCTCTTACATTTATTCAGATTTATCATGTATAAATAACATTATTTATCTATCTTCATTACCATATGTTAAATCTATACACTTATTTCCATATAGGGCTTTGTAAATATCCATCTGAATTCTTGAGTGAAAGATAATATTTTATGAAAACTCATCAAGAGTATGGTGTTTCTCTAAACCTATATTTAAATCCATAGAAAATGATCATATAATATACCCTAGGGTTTTAATTGTTCTCTCAGACTGACCATCAGTCTAAGGATGATATTTAGTACTAAAGATTTGCTCTGTAACATGGGATTATTGAACACTACTCTAAAGCATCGAGATAAAACTCAGATACCGGTCAGATATAATATAATGTGGTATTTTATGAAATATTGCTAATTCCTTAATGTATATTCTTCCATACTAATCCAGTGGTAAATTTCCTCTAATAGCAATGAAGTTTTTTGACATTGTAAGGTGATCAACTACAGACCATTTATCATTATTCCCTTTAGTTGTTTTTGGAATTCCTATGACAAAATCCATGGTGATTATTTCCTATTTCTATTCTCATGTGGGTAATGGTTGTAATATCCCCTTATACATTTATCTTTCAACCTTAATTAGCTAACATACCAAACACCAAGATACAATTTCTACAACATCTCTCTTTAGTCCATTCCACCATATATACTCTTTCAAATCTCTATACATATTTTTTCATCCAAGATGAATATAGAATGAATTACTATGAACCTCCTCAAATGGTTCCTTAAAATATTGTATGGATGGAACACATAAATATTTCTTAAAGTAAATTATTCCATCTCAATAAATTTTTAACATAGGAACATTTCTCACATTCGTTTTCATCTCTAAATATTCCATATTTTCCTCTTTAATCATCATTTGGATGGATAGTTGAACACTCATTTTAGAAAGATAATATTTATCCTCTTCCCTTAAGATCTTCATATACATCCTTTTCAAATCCTTAAATATTGGAACTTTTGTGATGCTCATCATGGATAAGTAACCATAGTCATTTAGAATCAAAGAATTGGCCACCTTTTTTTCTTTATCATGGTGGTAATGTATTGATAAATCAAAATCATTAATTACATACAACCATATTATCTAGAGAATATTAAATGCTTTGTGAGTGAATATATTCATTAAAATTTAATTCTCATTGTATATCTTACACCTTTCCCAATAAATATAATTTTTTTATATATTTAATGAAAAATTTACCATTGGTAACTCTGATTCATGAGTTGGGTAATTTTTCTCAAAAAAGTTTAATTGGTGAGAGGAATATGTTATGACCATATCATTATATATGAGGATTCATCCTAGTTGCTTCATTGATTTATCTCTATAAATCATAAACCATTCTCCATTATAGGGTTGTGTAATCATAGGTTCACTAAACAACCTTCTCTTTAGTTCATTGAAATTATCTTCACATTCATTTTTCCATAAGAACTTAACCACCTTCCAAATCAACTTGGTGAGTGGATTAGATAGTCTAGATAAATCTACCATAAAGTGTTGAAAGTATCTATACAACCCATGAAAACTATAAATATCAGTTATTATGGTTGGTCTATGCCATTTACCGATAGCTTTTTTCTTTTAAGGATCGACTGATATAACCTCACATGATATTATATAACCAAAAAATGAAACTTTATTTACCCAAAATTCACACATGGTAAATTTAGAATATAACTTCTTCTTTAATTTCTTTAGCACAATTCCCAGGTTTTCTTCATTCTCTTCCTTTTTCATTGAATATATAAGAATATTATCTTTAAATAATACCACAAACAGGTAAAGGTAATGTATAAAGTCTCTATTTATTAAATATATGAAGATAATATGAGCATTTGTATGTATAAAAGTAAAAAAAATATATGTTCATAATGATCATACCTTATATGAAATTTTTTCTTGGGCATATCCTCCTTATTGATCCTTAGCTGATGATATTTAGATCGAAGAACAATCATGGAAAAATGAAGGTCTCCACATAATTGATCAAATCGATCATTGATACAGGGTAAATGATAATTGTAATCAATAGTGGTATTTTTATATTCATGATAATCAATTAAAAGATTCATTGACCCATATTTCTTCTTAACAAAAAGAACAGGTGCAACCAAAGAAGAAGCACTAGGCCGAATGAATCCCTTGTATAGATTCTCTGGGAGTTTCTTATTTAATTACTACAACTCTATTAGGTTAATCCTATATGGATTCATTGAAATAAGCATAGATCCATTATGATCTCAATTAAAAACTAAACTTCACAATTTAGGGGAAGATTGGGAATGTCCTCATGAAATACATCATCATATACCCAAACAATAGAAACATTTTCAATGTCTTTTTTCTCCACAACCATTTGAGATAATTATTCCTAATTAATAAGTTGAAACACCCATATGATATATGTAATTTCCATTGGGTTTTAAATATCATACTCACACATATAGATGATAGAATTTTGATTCAGAACATCGGATGTTACTTCCCTTCCTCAACAATCGATATAGGTTATATACTAGGAGGTCATATCTATTCCCAAAATCACATCAAATTAACAAAGAGTAATTATAACAAGATTCATTGGAATATTATTCACAACATATTTTATCATATAGTATTTGTATACTAGGGATGCAGTTATCCTATCGTTAGGAGTTTTCACCACGAACTTAACATCTAAAATTTGCACTACAAGAGAATCTCCGTTTAGCGGTGGTTATTTTTGCGTTTCACGGCGGTTTAAACCGCCGCTATATGGTTTGGCAGCAGTTTATGTAAACCGCTGCCTAATACGGCGTCTCCAATCTATTAGCGGTGGTTATTTCCATTTCGCAGCAGTTTAAGGAAAGCGTCGTAGCTGCCTCATTTCGCAATGGTTTTACTGAGTTTATCGACGGTTTTTACGAGCCCTTTACATCAGTTTATTCACGGCGGTTTTCACGGCGATTATAACCGCAACGAATAAACTCAAATCTAGCGGCCGTAAAACCGCTGCTGAAGTCACGAGAACTTCCGCGGAATGAGTACCTACGATGCGACTATGTAGCGGCGGTTAAAACCGCCATGAAACGTAAAATTTTTTTACATTTAGCGGCGGTTTTCACTGTTTATCAGCGGTTTAAACCGCCGCCAATGTACATTTCGCGGCGGTTTAAACTGCCGCTAAAAGCTGACCAGACAAAAAAAATCTTCCGCTGCACCACTACCCTGAAAGAAAAATCAAACCAGCAGTACCATATTGTACATACCAACAGAAAACAAGAAACATCAACCTAGGAAATCGGTATATAATAAATTGAAAAAAAATAAGTAAACATTGACATTCTATATATGAATGAACCATATTGTATATACCAAAATACAATAAGAAACACCTAAGACCTCTTTGTATGGAGAAAAATGAATAATTTACTAACTATGTGGCCTTAAACAAATGAATCATAAACATTTATTATATGTATTATTAACCTAAAAAACATATATTTTCATATCTACACAGATTCAGAGAGATCATAGGAATAGGGGTAACTCGTTAAACACTAGTATTTTGATATCATTAATTAAAAAATCATAAATCTATAAGGGAATACAATAATTAAAATGATTCCACCTAAAGAATATTTGATGATCCCAAAATCTCACACCTTTTACCAATACATATTTTGAAGAATCTATAGTATAAATCACTAGTGAATACCTTTCATTGTAATTTAGTTCTAAAAGGAAATCCATACCAAATATTCATATACATGGAAGCCCATTGGAGGTTCTCATCAAAAAATAGATAACCTAATGTGAATCCATTAACATGGAATTGGATTGATAAACTATGAACTCTTACATTTTATGATGTATTTATGGGTTTCTTCATTGTGTTTCCTTTTCAATACCTTCATCACATCCTTCAATTAAAATTGAATCACCAAATGCACCAATTATGTTCAAGACCAAAAACAAGCTGATGGTACCCATAAGGAACACAATGGTGAGGCATGAAAACAATTGTTATGTCATACATAGGTCTCAATTTCTATGAATATATGTTCCCCATACCCTGACATACATTGTCTCCTACCCTTGTAAAATGAGTGCATGATGGTTCACACCTTATTTCAGGAATACCATCTAAATGGATCTATACTGACATTATATGAAACCCATGGTAATCTATAGGGAATAATGCCCCACAGGTTGTCCAACTAAAAATATTCTATGTCAAAACCATTGGTCCATAATTTCACATCCAACCTTTTTGTATCCTTTCAATAGATCATGAGAACACGTTATTCTCTTATCATATTTATTTGGATAAATATGTCCACCATAAAGTAGAAATCACCTTAGAACTTCATTATGAGTATCATGTTCACTATAGTCATTTTTATTAACATGTGACCTTGAGTACTCAAGAAGATATATAGGGTGTTTTCCCCTATTGTCTATACTCAAGCATCTAAAAGTTGATCCCACTAGGGATATCCAACCACTGACACTCAAGAGTATATTTATTCCCCTACTAGTTTAAACACCCTTGAGTCCCATTAGAATATCTAGATAATATACTAGGGATGGTTACAATGCTCTAATATCTAAAAGCATCAAAATCTATCCTAAGTGGCCTTTATGACTAAAAAATTACAATGGAAAACATAAATCGCATGGGTGGGGGGATTTTTTATCATTTTTTCCTCATGGTCATCTCTAGTATCATTCATCCTATGGGATCACACCCAAATTAATGATATCCCTCTTACAATGTAAATATGTGTTTCCTATTGGTGGTAACACATTAGTATATTTCTTCAATGTTAACCTAATTGATGTTGGGAAACATGATTCTATTGAGTATGAAATAGGTGTGGATGAATCCACTACCCCCTCACCACTAAAAAATAGTAAAACCATCTCAACATAAGAGAATATTACTTAGTTCAAAATCAAAATAGTATAACATGTGAAAATCAATATTAAATTTCTATAGGGAAAACCCATTATGTATGGTGATTTGGTTGATGTTATCATACCTCATTTATCTAATATTATATAATAATAGTAGATTAATCAATCAATAAAGGTCGATCTAAGATGTACAACTTGATTAGGATCAAATAAATTGATGCAAATTACCACAACATTAATGTTTTATCTATAGTTACCTTCATGGGGTATATATCTCAATCAATATAAGGAAATTATCCCAATGGTATTTTAGGATGTAGTATCTTAGGAGTCAGTGGATTCCTTCACTTCTCATATGGATTCCATTGAGTTTTGATGTGAATGAGTACAAACTTATTGGAATTCATATCTTGAGTGTGTGGATTCAAATCCTATACCACCCATATTTGGAACCTCCATCTTATTGATATTCGATATAATGGCGAATCTATATAAGTATATTATGTGTTTTTAATCCCAATGTGTTGCAATGTTTGGTTCCCTAGAACAAAGACATAATTCACTACAAGAGAAACGTTGTTTAGCGGCGGTCAATTACCACTCACAAGGGCCTACTAGTAAGAAAAATTACAAGGGTTTCACTAATGTGTCCACAACACTATCCCCTTGATCACTATGAAATGACCTAATTTGTTCAACACATTAACAATGGGTTTAACTCCTAGTCATCCAAAATCTTGACTACCAATTCAAACACAGGACTAAATGGAATAATGTATACCACACTCAAGAAATCAAGACATAAAAAGAAACATCATAAATCAATAAAACGCATAAAACGAAACATGAGAAATCAAGGAAATTTTAGGACATGAAAATGTTTGGTGGCAACTATGTGCCACAAATTTTACATATACAAACCAATTGTTCCCATATTTTTTCAACACATGAACAATACAACTATTCAGGGTCCGATGATGCATCTTCACCCTCACCACCTTCATCACCACTTTCTGTTGTCACCTATAAGAACATTATATTGAAAATTAAATATGGTTGCATATTTATATTAAAACTTAAAACCAATGAAAGTTAGAAAACTAAATGATTTTGATTTTTTGTGATTTACCTACAAACCACCAGTCGATGCGCTACCAACGGGGGTATATCTGCTCATATGCTGACGTATTTCAATCAACTCTTTCTGCAAAGCAGATATCTGATCCCCCTACTGGTGAACTATGTTTCGTAGAGAAACAATCTCTTTATGAGCATCTCTGGGTATGGGCTGACTAAATCCAGGAGTAGATACAGCTTCCATCCCTAGTGGCCTGCTAAAAACCTTAGATGGTACGGGTCCCAAACCCATCCCGCACACTCAACCAGGATGCTCCTTCCCAAGGACTTTAGCAACCGGGTCATCCTGGGAGACTGAGTAGGACTGCGTAGGATTGGCATCCCATAGTTCTTTAATTTTTACCTATAAATCAAATATCAATATATATTAACACATTAAAAACTAATAATAAGTTATTATAACAAAAAATTTACTTCATACCCCAACTTCTTTAGCAGGCTCATTAACAAAACTTCTATCTGATTTCTTGTAAACATCCAACCATAGTTCAGTTCGGGATGCTTCGTGCCCTAAACTCTGTGACTGCATTAAGAAAAGATAAATCAAAAATTCAATATATTAAATAGATAATACTATCTTATAAATATTTAAACTAATTAAAAGATTACCAATGTCGTTCGGCTTCTAGAAAAGCTTTTTGAGCCCGTAGTGTGAGGGATGACTTGCTTAGCCCGGTTTGATGCATTCTGTCTTGAGAGATCCTGAAATAAATAAAATGAAATTTAATAGTAATGTATTCAATGTCATGTCCTCTTCATATACATGTATAAATATAAAATAAGGATAATATAATAATATATATTTCAATACCATCCGCTTCTCATCACGATGTATGTCAACAAAAACTTTCCACTGTTCTTTCGGTACCCCACTAGGTAGCTTCTCATAAATTTTTTGGACAGTCATTGAGGTATCGTTGATATCACACCATAATCTCCATTTTAAATCTTTCCATTTCTTACCTAGATTTTTCAATGTCCACTTCCGTGCTATCACATCAACAACTGTAAAGTGGAAGAACATCTGTATACAGAAATTCATTTTGAACATATTAGTAACATGAAATTAAATTAAACCATAATGTAATAAATTTACCTTTATTTGAGAATCAAAAACTTCATTTTTCCATCTTGGAGGAATATTTCTCCAATCATCATATGAAATAGGAAGGGAAATGGGATCTGTTTCCAGCTGGCCTAGAATCTGGCCAAGTAACCCCGCGGCGTCATCCGTCGGGGCCCCATAATAATCAAATGGCATGACTATCTTTTCACCAGTAATATTCCAAACATCTGCGCTTTTTTATGTTTTTATCCACGGTTGCATTTTTTTCATCTTCAATGAGAAAACATTTAGTATAAACAAAATGCAATAAATTTATTTAATTAAAATTTGTACCTATGACAGTGACACTCTAGTATGCTCATGATGAACTGGAAGGGGCATGTCGCTGCCCCACTACTGAGGCTCCTGAAGGGGGAGTTGACAACTCAGCCTCTAATGGGATATCCAAAGATGGTGTGAGAGATGGTGCAGGGGAGATGGTGCAGGGGTGTCGACATAAGGTGTCTCAGATGTCGTGGGGAGGGAGCTAGATGGATCATTATCTGTCGTGGAACTAGATTAAATAGTGTACCGCTTCCTCCTTGGCATTCATGTCATTTAATCAAATAAAATTAAGTTCAGAATATATATTTCAAAAAAATTATGCCGAAAAAAAATTAAAAATGATAATAGATGCCCAGTACTAACAGACAAAATATATATAACAATGATAATGAATGAATGCATAAATGAAACAAGTGGTTGCTGAATAAATAAATAATTATACATACAATAATTTTTCCCTTCAATCATGTCAGTTTCCTACTCCATTGCTTCATCCACTTCATTCATCCTTGCTAGACTAATATTTTCAATATATGATGGACAAATAATTCTTCTTCCTGTTGTTGATTAAATTCAATTTCAGAGGTCAAATTTTCCACTTCATCACCCATATCATACAAATCTCTTTGTATTACGTGAGAAACTACACTCCATCCTTCATCGACAACATCATTCACATAATATAACATTTTTTCTTGCGATGCTAAGATATATGGATCATGCATTTCACGATCACCAACATATATCAAGCGAGAGAAGTCACAGAAGTAAATTGTAAGGAATCACTTTTAACACCTCTGATAATATCGACCCATTTACATTTGAATAAAACAACAGAAAAATGTATGTGGTAGTTTAATTCAATAATATCATGCATCTTTCTGTAGTATTCCACTTCAGAAAATGTAAATATACCACTATTATGTGTTTTCAAACCCACTTCTTGATCGACTGTACGTAATCTAAAGTCATTCACATTATAAGCGTCAAACTTTCTAACTTGTTTTAGAGGACCTATAGAAAGAAACTTCAAATATTATGACACCTATTCTCGAGTATCAGTATTCATGATCTGAAAAAAGAAATATACTTTATTAGATTTACAAAATGTATGTGTCAAACTAATATTCGTACTTATTGCAATATTTATTAACTTACACGTCATGCAAACCATTATACAAGCTCTTTATTAACAGATTTTGTTATATCTTTCTCATTTCATGTTCTGCCTTTCATTCGTCTCTTTGTTTGTATCCTCAACTCTTCAATAAATGGATCTGCAATTTCACTGTTCTTCATCACATATCTATGTCCCTGTAATAATTCAATTCAGTCAGTGTCACATTTGAGGTCCTCCCAACTGATCGGCCAATAGCAGGAAATATTTTGGATTTCTGATGTATTTGAGATTGAGTTGATGTATCGTCAACACATCCAACTCGATTAAATCTTGTCTCAATATCATCCAAGTATCGAGAATAAAAGGTAAGACACTCCTCATCCAAATAGACTTCAGCAATAGAGCCTTCTGGTTGAGCTTTATTTCTCACGTATGATTTCAAATGCCCAAGATATCTGTGAAATAAAATAAACATAATTATGAATTTAATTAAGTACCAAAAATTGTTTACTTAATTGAAAAACATATAAATAAAGTACCTCTCAATTGGATACATCCATTGATAATGAACGGGGCCTCCTAATTTAGCTTCCTCAACCAAATGCACAGTTAAATGCATCATTACAGTAAAAAATGATGGAGGAAAGATCATCTCCATTGCACAAAGGGTCAATACAAACCTCTCCTCGAGGTTGTTAAGCTGAAATGGATGTAGAGATTTCTCACATAGTTTTCTGAAAAATGTGCAGAATTGGAGTACAACAGTAGTAATTTTTTCAAGTAATAATGTACACAATGCCAATGGTAGTAACTGTTGTAACAAAATATGTGAATCGTGACTTTTCAATCCATGTAACTTACGATTCTTCAAGTCAACACACCTCGAGATGTTACATGAATACCCATAAGATACCTTAACATTCTTTAAAATTCGAAGGAATGTATCTTTATCCCTATTTTTCATTGCAAAAATTGCCGGAGGATACTTTTCATTCTCATCTAGCCAGAGATCGTGTTTTGTGTTTATTGCTTGTAAGTCTTTGTGAGCATTGAGATGATCCTTGGACTTTCCATGCTCATTAAGCAATGTGAAAATCAAATTGTCATAGACATTCTTCTCAATATGCATCACATCAAGATTATGCCACAACAAATTAAATTCCCAACATGGAAGTTTGAAGAATGTACTTTTTTTCTTCCATTTTTGCGTTCTGATTTCGCTTGACGATGCACTTCGGACCCATTTTCCACTATCATTCAAATGATAAACCTTCCCAAATTCTGTTTTAACATTTTCAAGCTGTGTCAATATTTCAAAACCAGTTAACAACTTTGGAGGTGGTCTACGATCAATGGAACCATTAAATTTTGATCTGTTCAGCCGAAATCTATGAGATGCATCGAGAAATCTTAGATGACACAAGAAGAAAAATTTTCTACTATGAGGTAGCCGTTTGGGATAAAAATCAAAGTTACAAATGGGAAAAGCCAAACCCGTGTAATTTTTCCAACCAGATAAATTCCCAAGCCCAGGGAAGTCACTAATGGTCCACATTAAAGCAGCATGCATTTTGAACATTGTTTTAGAAGAAGCATCAAATGTCTCAACACCGTTGCTCCATAACTCCTGCAATTCGTCAATCAAAGGCTGCAAGTATACATCAATATCATTTATAGGCATTTGTTTTCCAGGAATAATCATCGAAAGGATAAAATATGTTTGTTGTATACACATCCATGGAGGCAGATTATAAGGGATCAAAACAACTGGTCAAATGCTATAACTGGTACTCAAAGTCCCAAATGGGTTGAATCCATCGGTAGTCAATCCCAATCGAACATTCCTAGGATCAACTGAGATATCGAGATGTAATGAATCAAATGTCTTCCACGATTGGGAATCTCGTGGATGTCTCATTAACCCATCATTGTTATTATCTACAGAATGCCACTTCATGTATTCAGCAGTTTTCAATGACATGAATAATCTTTGGAATCGAGGCTTCAAAGGAAAGTAACGCAAAACCTTTGCAGGTGTGTTCCTTTTCTTCTTCTCCATGAAATTATGTTCATTCAGACTTCCAACATCACTCTTTTCCTGCCATCTAGAAGAAGAACATTTCTTGCAATTCTGTCTACTTGAATCCTCTCCCCAATAAAGCATACAATCATTGGGACACGCATGTATTTTTGTATAATTCAAACCAAGCTTGTTAACAACTTTTTTCATATCATAAAAAGATTCTAGGATTTTTGATTCAGGAAATGCATCACGAATCAATTCCAATATCATAGACATTGTCGTATTTGTAATTCCACATAGACATTTGATATAGTACAACTTCATCAGAAATGAAAGATTTGAATATTTCAAACACCCACTATACAACTCTTGATTTCCATCATCAACTAAATCATGAAACGCATTTTACTCAGTGAAGTTTTCTCTTACATTTGGCTTCATAGAATTAATAGGAGGATCCAATGATATGTTACAATCCTGATCTACCTGTGTTACAGTCTCAAAAACATCACTTGTCACGTTGCAATTTTTAGCACCCTCTTCTGGTTGTTTTGATATGTTTTGATGCTGATAGTGGTGTCTTGCAGTGCCGAATGCATCATTTATGAGTTTTTGTATTTCATTTTCCATTTTTGACGAACTTGGGACCTCATTCTGTGGATTAACATCAGTTCTCAATATTTCTATAACATTAGATTCTCCATGCCAAATCCAACACAAATATTGACCAGGGAATTGCTTCAGTATTAAATGTTCATAAACTTCATCTCTCTTCAACCATGTTTTAAATTTACATTTAGGACATGGACATTTTATTCTCCCTTCAACTGATCGATTAGAAATTGAAAAATATAAAAACTCATTCAATACCTTAATATACTGAGGTGTGTTCCTCGGTAATGTGATCCAGCTTTTATCCATGTATATCACAATGTGCCTACACAATAATAAAAAAAATTAAAACACATAGTTACTACTAAATAGAGAAATAGATCCATATATACGATAGTATAAGATTACAGAAACATAATATAATAAAGATGAGCCCCTGAGTTAGATAAGTGGTGGTGTTCATGGAAATGCATGATGAAATAACTTGGGAGATTAGGTTTTGAGGTTCTACGAACCTTGTGTGGATTGAATTCCTAGACCTCTCTTTGGTGTATTTACATAGAAAAGAGTGGTAGTGTGACTTGAGGGTGATTTGGATCATATATGTGTTAGTGCACATGAGTGGAGAATTATGGTTAAATGGGACGATTGGGGATCTGACCATGGAGTTGAACTAAGAGTCAGATTCAGACATCGGTGTGGGAATTGAACATTTTTGTTATTCCTTGAGTTTTAAGGTATCGTGGTCAGGATATGATAGCGCATTGGTGGGTGGGATTGAGCGCCTTTGGTATAATTCATCTAGATAAGGACTTACTAGTGTTGTTGCATAAAAATTTATGTGGTAAGGTGGAGACCACATCATAAATGGCGTTCAATATGCGACTGATGTGGTTTGGGGATCAAACTAGGGTATTTGAAGAATAGTTGATGTGTCTGGGCTTGGTTTTTGGAGTTTCATAGTAGAATCATGTTGGGAATTTGGAGATGAAATGTGAGGTGTTGGTACTATCATCCAGGACAACATAATAAGATAATCAAAATCACATAGGTGGAAATAGATCCCAGAAGGAATTCTCTCTAAACATTATATTCGGGAACTTGGAAGAATTATATTCATCCAAACCACTACAATAAGTTAGAATGAATTCAATGCCATTCACCTAAACACAGAAAATAAATTTATGCAAAGTAAAGGGATTCTATGATTGAGTAACACATGTTTGATAGACTCCATGATCGAGTATCAAAAGTATAAGGAACTCCATACCTAAGTGTCATAATTAATTATAGTCAAGTAGGCCTTATAAATAAATAGGTTATCCATTTCAAAAAATAATGAAAAATACAAAGATACATATTCAATGAAAGTGATTAATTTCATACAAGACTATACATATTAATGAAAAATCATCTAGTTTGGATAACATATATAGAAAAAAATACAAATAAAATTTAAATAAAAAATAAACCTAGTTGAACTATCTCATAATAAAATTTCCCAAAAAAAGTCACAACCATATTCACAACTCAAAACATCTCCATGTGATCCCCTAAAATTCACAACATTCCAATGTCCATTAATGGAACAAGAGAAAACAAATAACTAGAAATCACAATCTTGGAATTATAATGAAAAGATAGAAGTTACACACACACATGAATGTGTATAAAAAGTGTGATATAAATAGTCCTAGAAATATTTCACCATAGATTATTTGTAATTCATTTTATAAAAAAGATTCAAAAATACTTATTTTTTATAGAACTCTACCTAGTATTTTTCCAAACCAAATTACAATGATGAAAAGGAGAAAATAGAGAAATAGGTAATTGTGAAGGAATAAGAGGGCCTAAGATGAAGGAATAGACAAGAATCAAGGTCAAATCATGATGAAAACACCATGGATAAGAGAGAACCAGTATAAGAGGAGGTGTGAGGCATTGGGTTATTGGTTAGGGGTCATGAACCACACAAGAGGGACACCGGTAGGCATAGTGAATTATTGTTAGGTGTATGTGAGGATACAATTAGAGTTTGATGGTGAATATTAATGGATGAGAGTATGTGGTGTCCACCTTGGGTGCAGTGTCATTACACAATGAGTGGAGATTGATAGTGGGGGAGACCTGGTTTTGGGGTCTTCTTCATCTCATTATTACTGTTGTAGTGAATGTCATAACATGTCAATAAAAATTTTATCCCTAATATACATATATATAATACACCCATATACACCCATTTACAAACTTCATTTATATATATATACATATATATATGAATTACATAACTTGTATATTATATACACACACACACACATATATATATATATATATATATGTTTCACCCACTTACATCACTTGAAGCAATTAGTCATAGAGTTTGAAATTTAATACTTAAATATACTTATATATGTTTATGTATGACGAACATGAAATCACATGCATATATTTATATGAATTTAAATTCTAAAAAATAAATTTGGGAATCAATTATGTATAAAACATGAAATTTGATATGAATATATATATATATATATATATATATATATTAAATTCCTCTAAAAAAATTATAAATTCATGAATTAAAGTTTTTAAAATAAAAGTAATCACTTACTTTGGAACATCAAAACATGATAAAATATAATTCCCTAAATAGAACTCAATTATAAGAAGATAATTTTTTAAGGAAAAACTAAACCATATCTTCTAATTCTAAAAACATGATTTAGAGAAACATTAACATAAGACATAAATTATAAAAATTAAATGATCCCTTAAAATAAGTTTTAGCACAATAGTAAATATTAAAGCCCTTACATTATATTTCCTAAACTTAACTAAAACATAATTCAAATACATTAAATGATCCCTTATAGAAAATAAGGTCCACAATCCAAAATATAAATTGTATAAAAAATATATGTTACAAAAAATGAATATAATTTTACTAAACATAATCATTTACTGCAAAATGAAAATTCATTACACAATCAAGTTTTAACCAAATAAATTCCTTATTGCAGACCATAGCTTTGATAAATACAATTTATTACTTATTGGAAATCAAAAAACCATAATTTGAAAATAAAATTTCACCCTTACTTGATATGCTGGAACAAAACAGGAGCTGTTTCGGACTCCAAAACAAAATAAACGGAATGCAAAAGGCTGAGACAAAGAAACATGAAAAACACTGAAATTAGTTGAAATAGAAATGAACACAACAACGAATGAAGATTCTGGCGCCTACTCTATACAAGTTCTTGAGTTATTTTTAACTCAACCTACAAGAAAATTACTAGAATTAAAACCTTAGGGTTCATATAGGTCGTCAGGGTCACGGTGTCGTCGGGGTCATGGGGTCGCGGGGTCGTCGGGGTCGCGGGGTGCTGGGGTCACCGGGGTCGCATGGTCGCCGGAGTCGCGGGGTCACCGGGGTCACGGGGGGATAGGGTTGCAGGGGAAGTGGGTTTCATGGGGTCGTGGGGTGAGAAGAGGGGTTGGGGTGGGGGGAAGGTTTGGCGCTGTAAAAAAACAAAGGTTTCATGGCGGTTTATTATAAACCGCCGAGAAACCTTTTTTAAAAAAGGTTTAGCGGCGGTTCCCAGAATCGCCGCTAAACAAAATTTTTGTTGTAGTGTTGAGGGTATGATATGATGCCCTTAAAAATTTATTCAGATATTAAAGAGTGGGTATAAATATAATAAAATAAACCTTTTTCAAACCTAGAGTGAATAATAAATGTACCTTTCACCATATCACATGGAGATTCCACTTCTGCTATAATGATTGCATATTGTTGGCTTTCTCCACTTAGATTCCTTTTCAGTATGTTCCCATGACGTTTTTTACATTGGTTAGAGTTTTTCCCCATCTCATTAAATTTAAATCACTTTTCTATGAGTGTTTCTACATTACCCATTCATTTTTTATCATGATAGCCTTTTCTTCACACATATAAAAAACTCATTTTTAAAGAGTGTACCATGATGATTCCTTTCACAAGTATCACATGTTAAAATTTCCTTATTTATATTATTACCCTTATATTTTTTTCTCTAAAATACTCTTATTCTCATATATTCTTTCAATTCCATAAGGTTTTAAGAATTACTTCCCTTTATTCATTTTATAGGACATTACATCCTTATATGATGAGAATGTTTGAGATACTTATTCCCTTAAAAGGAATGGATTAAATCCATAAAATAAGAGGTTAATATTTATATTTAGATTATGAATGTAGACTAAAACATTCCTTATCAACCTTTTAATGTTAGCCTCATACATAAAAATATGTTCCTCCTCCTTTTGTCTCAAACTCAATAATTTCCTTTCCATATCCGTTCATTGTTCATGAGGAAAATATTTTTCAGGGAAAATTTCCTTAAATTCCTTCCATTACATGCCTAAAACTTCCTTCTCATCCTTAGGGTTTGGAATCAATGATCTCGATTGATCCAAATCTATAGATATGGGATAAACTAAAATTAAAACCTTCTTATTTTCATTACTTACCAAGGTGAGAAATATCTTCTCTAGGTAACTTATCAATTTCTCATCTAGTAATGGATTCATAGTCCCATTGAAAAATGGATATTGTAGATAAATGATGTTATCTAACATCGTTTCACCTCATTCTTGATCAAAACTTTGTTCCATATGGGCATGGTTATTTTCCATAACCTGAGTAAGTTTCCCAAATATAGTTATAATTTGATCAGTTCCTCCAGCTTCATTATCTTTCCTAGGAGGGAAATCCAAACATGTATTACACACGTTGATACAGTTACAATTTCATCCACTATGTTCCATTTATAAAAAATTTTATTCACTATATTAAGGAATAACATAATGAAGCATAATTTATAACCCAAAACTACTAAAATAATTAACAAAAATTGAAAAAATGTATGCACAGATAATATCATAATTATAAACATGGTTTCTTTGGAAATATTTTCAAATCATAAATTAATTTCAAATACTTCATATTGGTTTGTAAATAAAATTATAATTAATTATTACATATCCTCTAGGAGTGAAAAACTATGTGCACAGTATGGCCCAATTTCATATACCAGTTAATGCTTGATTCTAGCTTGAAACACCTTTTCTAGAGTTATTACCCCAAGGTACATGTGTTTGAAAACCACATCCACTTGCAGTATTCATTTAGGTATATATTACTAGAAAACCCACATAGTATCTACCATACCAAAACATTAAGATATTATCACATACATATAATTAACCACAATGTTATCCATAGGGTAATTTTTTCTAATATATGTTTTGCTAATTATAGTTCCCATTGTTTTTAATAAACATCCTTTGATATTGACTATAAATATCCTGACCCTAGTACCCTAGGTTTGATGGTTAATTTATTAAATTTTCACTATATACAATAAATTTCATCCCAATGTACTATATAGTTTAGTAATCTTTGAAAAATAGATTCATCTTTTAATCTCATATTACAACCGAATCATAAAGTAAAACATAGTATATTCATTAATAAAACCATTACTCATTTAGAGTATCCTTGTATATCAATCATAATATACTTCATGGAATACTATGAAAGGAAACATAAGAAAGGGGTGAGCATAAATGCTAAGTAATGGTATGTATAAAACAGAAGATGTCATGAATAAATAAGGACTAATCAATATGGAAAAAAATAACAAAATATATATTCCAATTAATCAATAATTTGATCATTAAGAATAATATGGAAGGAATAAATGATTACCAAATATTTTCATCTAAATAATCACATGAGTTTGGAACTAATCCTTGGATTTCATAACTAATCAAATAATCACATGGACATCAATAACTGATATCATAATGATGAAATTCATAATGTCAAACAACTGAAACTTGTCATTAGGGTCTCATACCAATACAAATAAAAATATCATCAAGGATTAATGCCCCGAAATCTAAATAATGAGTAAGTCCTCAGTGAAATACCCATATAATTTTTCTCATGAGATAAACCAATTCATTTAGGGGATATATAACTTCATGCCTCATAATTCACATAATAATTCCATTATATTCATCATATGAATAAACAATACAACATAATAAATCTTACCATAAAAAAATTATCCGTATTAGAATAAAAATCATATGGAATTTCAATACTGATCATAAACCATCTATATAAAACTTATTGATAGAATATTTTAATATATTCATAATAATTAATTGGATTCAATAATTAATATTGACAAATATAATAATACAGTATAAATATCACCTCAAAATTTCTTCAAGAAAGTAGTCATTCCATTTTTAAAGTCAAATTATAAAAACAAAAAGTTGAAAAAATATTTTGAAAACCATTTTTTAAAAATATCAATTAAAACTTGTGAAGGAAGCTTTGAAATAGAGTGTGTTCATGATGGTGGAAATTTTTTTATTTGTTTTATAAGTTAAAATAAAAAATTTCTTTCACACTATTGCCAAAAAGTACCTTGTTTGGAAAATAGTGGGGAGAATCCTTTTAAATCATTCATACAATGTCAAAAAAGGGTAAACATGACTTTCAGAAATATTAGGATAATAATAAAAAAAATTGAAAACATTTGTATAAATCATGGATATGGAGGAAATAGATTATTGACCTAAGTGATATATAATGTCATCTTTTATTAAAAAATATTTCCTCAATAATTTTAGGTACCAAAGAGTAAAAAAATGGTAATATTTCATGAAAAGTTCATGAAAAAACATAGTAGAATAAAATATATTAGTTTTAATATATAAAGGTTAAATAGTTCCCCCAATGGAGGTATAAACATAAATAATCCTAAATAATAATTAGATTATTAAATAAACCCTTAAAACTTTGGTAACTTCTGAATCACAAACCCCCTGAAAGAAATTACATCAAATGAAACTTGAATTTCAATAAATATAACTAGATTGATGATATAAAATATCCAATAGGATGTATATACACCACAAAAATTAAATAAGTGGTGGTTATAGCAAATATCTCACAGAAATTAATGTGAGGTGATAAAACCCTAATGACTATGGAAACTTTTTAATCATAATACCCATGGAATAATATTTCAAATGAAAGATTAAATATTATTAAAATAAGTATATTAATTATATAACATGAAAAATGGGTAGTATATACAAAAAAAAAAGAAATGAGGGGGGGATATTTAATAAGTCTCTCAAAAATAAAAGTGAGACAAGAAATACCCTTACCACATGTTTTCCTTGTTTTCAAAGTGATAAATCCTCTTGTATAATAAATATAAATTTATAATAAATCTATTAAAAAATAGTTCACAAACTTATAATATCATATATGATCCCCATATAACATTTTAACACCATTTTATTATTAATTACTTAATAATATTATCCTTTTCAGGTGTTCACATTTTCGTTTTTCATGAGAGTTTTGGTTCAATGGTTTTGTCCTTTTACATTGATCATTTTTCCATAATATACAGAATTTTAAACATTAAATTAATATCATATATGTTCATTATATATATATATTTAAATTCATTCATAAAATTGAAATATATAATGATAAAATGCACCATTCATGGAGATGATAGGTCGTACATACACATAAACATTATTTCTATATTTTGAATGATGGAACAAAAGAAGAGTAAATAATTATTAAATTTTAAAAATTTATGATGATGTCATATATATATCACATATATTTAATAATATAATAATTATTACCTTCTATGTAAATATTTATTGAGAACAGATGACATTTCTTCGCGAGGTGGTAGTCCTCCGTACACATGAGCGGTGTTAGTGTATCCCCCAAAGAATGAAAATTTAATAGGTATATATGATATAAAATTTCCAAAAGTAAAATTATGTTACCAATTTCATACAAATATATTAAATCCATCATTTTTTCCAATCATGAGAGGTGGTGATGTAAAATTAATTACAACGATTCGTGAGGCAGTAGTCCACTGTACATACGATCAATGATTTCGTTTCCCATTTGAGAGAAATATATATCTATATTGTTCGTAAAATAGATATAAAAACTTCAAATTATATGTATGATACTAAGTTTATTATATTATAATGGTTTAATAATAAAATAAGTATGTGGAAAAAAAAATAAAATAAGAACGCTCGTTTAAGAATGTTTTCACTTCTCTAGGTAATCTCTTTATGTTTACACCAAAAGAATTACTATGATTACTTTTTGATCAGAAAAAACTAATAGGATGTTTATAGGGTATTATAGAATAAATTTGTGTAGTTAATTTCTGATCCAAAGGGTTTTGGAAGTGTTAATAGGAGAGGAGAGAGGTGGCCTTTTAAAAGCGAGGGAGAGGACACACTTGGGATTTTTTAAAACTAAAAGGTGTACCCACGTTTTTATAATAAAAAAAGGATCAAAAATGAACCATTAAATATATTATAAGATATAATGTATAAATATTTCCATAAAATATAAATTGTAAAAGTTTTTTTTGGTAAATTTAACCCTTATCTTTTCAGTTTAAAACCACAGTAATGTTCTTTTTACCCTTACCACAGTAATTAATTTTAACTGAATTCAATATTCATTATGATAAAAAATTAAGTATAATTTATTATATAATATTAATTATTATTATTAAAAATATGGAATCAATTTTATCATATTCAAATCACATAATATGCATAATATAATTTAAAATTAAACCTGCATAATAATGAAAAAGAGGTTTTCCAAAGAGAAAATTTTCATATGTATAGACAGTTATAATATCAAAATTCAATATGAAATATATTCCAATGAACTAAATTTTATTAAAAATATATAATTTATCTAAATTTAATTTGTAATTATTTTTAAAATATATTTAAATATATAAATGGTTTAAAATAAATGACACTTTTTAATAAAAACAGTATTTTTCTCTATTTATCAACAAAATAAATCTTTTCAGAAAATTCTCAAAATTTCCCTCAAAGTAAATTTCAAAATGACAATTTTAATAAAAATAATCTTCTTTTCTCAAATAAATATTCTAATTGTGGTAAAAAAAAATTAATTTTATGATATGTACTCAAAGTGGGAAAAACTCCTTTTTAGAAAAATATGAGTTTTAAGCATAAAATTAGATTTATTCTCATCAAAAACCTAGAAAATACATAAGATGGATGTTAAAACATTTTATTGGATATATAATTTATATATTTCATTAAATTCATTCAATAAAAATGATTTATTAAATTTATTGAGATAAAACACGTTCATGCACATAAAAATAGTTTTCTCGGAAAAAGATATTCTTTATTTTTAATTGGTTTTTATTTTAATTTATAATTAAACCAATATAAATGTGTAATAATTTCCATTATTTAATTAATTATATTCATACCTTCCATTCCAATGGTTATGCGATAATTTAAATATTAAATTTTAATATTTTAATGGTGTATTGAGGACTGTCAAAACTCAACGTTTTTTGTAATGCAAGATAAACTTGTTGTCTCGTATAATACAAGTTATCAAGAAAGATTTATTAATTAAAAAAATATAATTCATAAAAATTATAGGTGTTAGAAAAATTATCTTTGAGTCATTTGAGAATAGTATTAACCAACCACTTACAAATATGACACCTGAATTCCTCATTATGATCATTCACATTCAGATGTATCACATAAAATGGGTAAGAATCAAGAAAACTGGTTTGGATTTCCATGAATACTTAGACAAATCATCCTAAAATTATTTTTTTATATAGGAATAAATCATGTATCAATCTAATTCTATAATTTCTTGGTATGATATAAAATATTTTTTCAATGAGATATTTTTATTCAAATGACATATCCTTTGTCAAGTAGTCAAAACCTGGGATGAAACTTTTGATTGGGAAGGAATCATTCAACAACTATAACTAATTCATTTGTGATCTGTATGAATCAACCATAAAATAATCTGATTTATATACTACTTGATATGAAATAAACTATTAGTTTATATTGTTAACACTTATTAATAATTGAAAAATCACTCATATAGGGGTCAAACTTGAGAAAATGATTTCATAGTAGCATGAAAACAAAGGAAAATAATATTTTATTCATATCTAATCTATAAAAACCAAAAACATGTCAAACCGATAACTTAATTTATTGATATGAACAATCAAATGAGTTTAGAATGCAATGAAAACCTAGGAGAAGGATGCTCAAATCATTTTTGATCTATAATAATAAACCATGCAGTAATCCAATTCTAATAATTCTCAGTATAATTCATTGTATTATTTAACCTTGAAATTTTTATTAAAATGAAATATCACCCATAAAGTGGTAAAAACCAAGAATATGAGGTTGTTTGACACAATTTTTTTCAAAATACTTTTAATATCATTTAGAATTCACTTTTCATTATTCTGAATCAATTTTTGTTGTATTGATTAGATGTCTATTTCAAAAAGTAACAAATTATTCAAAAAAATCATATGATTCCATGATCAGTAAAGGACCTTTTCTAGGTTTTGGCCCTTTGGAACATGTTTTTTTTAATTTTAAATCCATAAAAACACACTTTTGTTCATTCTGTAAAAACCACGTGTTGAATTGATATGTGGTATATTTTTGTACATCAAACATTAAATTGAGGTTATTACAATGCATTTTCATGATAATAAAAAGTCATTTTATAGGTTTTGACCCTCGAAAACATGTTTTTAAAGACTTTTAGATTTATTAAAATTAATTTTTGATAATTACAATCACAACATACATCAGAATAACATGTGATCTATTCATACATGTGAAAAATTAATCAATGAAATTGTCCTGGATTTTAGGAAAATTCATGCCCTTTTATGATGTTTTCACACTTTGATGTTAAATTAATAAAAAATAATTTTTGGTCATTTCGATAAAACCAAAAATTATACTATTGTATTATTTATTCCTATGTATCAAAAATTCATCATAAGTTTTTTTCATGATTTTAAATATTTCTCGTAAATTTTTAATGAATATTAATTGTAATAAAACTTCTTCTTCATAAATTCTGACCACAAAACATAATAAATTAATATGCAGTCTATTCATATATGTCACATGTAAATTAATGATCATATTTACTTGATTTGATGATAATCTAGGGTCATTTGTGTTGTCATTCTGACTACAATACACCATAGATTGACGCCCATCCTGACTATATAAGTTAAAATTAATCAATGATCATTTCCTTGTGATTTTAGTATATTTCAAGGATGTTTCATAGTTTTTAACCCTATGAAGCATGTTTTTTATACTTTTATATATTATAAAACGCCTTTTTCATTCATTTTGACTTCACCACACATTATATTGGTGTGTAGTGTATTTATATATGTCAAAAATTAATCAAATATTATTTTCCTATGATTTCATGATTGTCTAAGGTCCTTTTGTGCTTTTGAATCTCTAATGATTTTTTTGACTTTTAAATCAATAAAACCATTATTTTTAAAATTACATGATTACCATGAGTTGAATTGATATGAAGTCTATTCCAAACTATTTAAAATTAATCTGAAAAACAAACATATGTGTAAACTATTTATATATATCTCAAATTATATGGTTGTTATTTTATAATGATTTCATGATAATATGAGGTCATTAGATAGTTTTTTTTCCATTCAATGTTTTTTTAAAATTGTTAAATTTAATAAAGTAATTTTTCTTTCATTTTGACCACACCACATTGATGTATGTTCTATTAGTAAATGTCACTAATTAATCAATGATCAACATTTAATAATTTCATGACAATCCATGATTTTTTTTCAAGGTTTGAATTTTTAACTCTTGTTTTGACATTTAAATCAATAAAAATAAAATATTGGTTATTATAAGAAAAACCATAGTTTTATTGATTAATGGTCTATTTCTATGTCACAAATTAATCAACAGTAATTTTTTCGATTTAATGATAATTTGACTATGTTTTATAGGTTTTGAATGCATAGCCTATTTTCAAAAAAAAACTGTAAAATTACATATTTGATCCCACCATATAAATGTGAAAAAAATATTCTCCATATAACTACCATGATAATTTCAATATCTGACATTAACCACCATCCACACCATGCATGGGATGATTCAGTTATTCATTCCATGAAAAGGTTCATGATTTTTCCAAAAAGTTAAGATTGATTACATCATATATGTGTAGTCCAAATATATTTATTCCCACACACCCTCCTTTTAGTGAAATAAATTTACAATATAGCCTTGAAATTTCATAATTTTAAATATCTTAGTAGATTAAAAATTTCTCAGTAAGAATTAAATGATTTTAATCAATCTTTAACATCTATTCGATTCAGATTTAGCTTGTTATACACAAAATCTCAGCATTCCACTTATGTGGATATATATTAGCATGTAAAAATAGATTATTCCTTAACATAGAATACATCAATTCCACATTTCATGAAAAAAAATATTCTCATATCACCTCATCATGTTGAAAACCTTCTTGGTATCTTTAGAAACATACTGAGAAAATATTTTATTTGTCAGAATGAATGAAAATGGGCCTATTAAAATTCTATGAACTTAGTTACAAGGGAATCTTGTTTTCCATCACATCTATAAGGATCATTTACATCAATGCATGCAATTTATATTCTAGATCAGCTATGATACCAACAAAATATCCATAATTTCACCATGTCTTTAGAGATTCATAATGTATTTTCTTCTAATACACAAATGGTACACATAATTCATGGATTGTATCTCATGATTCGACATGTATCACTTTATTAGATTTAATAATAATGAACAAAGGAGAGATGGTTTACCACAAATATCCTCATGTTTTGTAATTTTATTGATCCTTTCATACCAACCCCTTCCAATATACATCCAAATCATTCTTTGAACAAAAATACATTATGAATCCTCACTTTGAGTGTATGATCATAACTCATCTTATCTATATAGTTTGGAATATACTTATTTTGTGAAAATCACATTACTAGGAAATTGTTTATATATAAATTATTGATATTTTTAGTTTCTATGAATTCATTTTCTATATATTTTCATTCTATCCTTCCATGAGGTTTTCTAAGTATATACCACCTTTTGATTTTGGTGCAATTCTTGTTTACTTTCTTCAGAGTCATTTTACAAAACATTAAACACCGTCTATAGTGAAAAAACATCCTTCATATTTAGAGTTCCTTTTATCACAACATTCTTTTAATTTAGTAATTATAGTTGTGAACAAGTAATTATATATATTTGAGGAATATTCCTTTTATATTTACTCATTTAATTATTCTGCATGTTGGGTCTAGTTTTAGATGAACTATATTGCCCATTATTCTTAGTAAAACTTTCTTTAGGTAAGAAATATCACTAACTAATCAACCTCTTCTCCATGTGATTATAAGAGACAAGGATCTGATTAGTTTTCTTAAACATTTTATAATTGTACCTATCCACATGACTTCTGTAATAAAAAATATTATGTAGTCTAATATAATCACGCCATAATTTTTTGTTCTCGTTGAATCCTAGTATGGGTGGATCTTCCTTTATCATTAACCTATCTTACCTCCATACATACACTTTTAGTGAGTTCAATTCTTCCACAAAAATTTCTTTCCATAACCATAATTTCATAGAGTATACTTACTTCAGTTACATTAGATATATACAGTATTTTTTTAAAACTTGATTGTTGTTCTACAAGATACTGCTTCTAGATTTTATAAGAGTTTTTTTAGTTTTTAACATATTCTCTATTATAGTAAGATCCTCCTAAAAATCATTTTCCATGACACTTTTTCTTTTAACTACCTCTCTAAATTTAAAACATGATAATTTTATTAAATGTATGCATTATTATCATACACTTAATGTTGTTCCATGTGGAAGGTCATGGATACCTCATGTTGTTTATTATATTACATGTAATATTTCAATTCTTGAATAAGTTATTAAATAACATAACTTACTCCCTTTATCATCTGCTTCTTATTAGTTTCCTCCAAGTATTCTATGAGAGGACAATACTTCTCACCTTCATCCTTTAGGGGTTACACATCATTTTTGAAACTATGAATGTCCTCTTGTTGGTTGCACCAATAGCCTATAGATTTATTACATGAATAATTTGTTTCATTTTTAACATACTAAAATGATTTAAAACATGAATATTCAAATTTAAATGGATCATCTTTATAGATTTATAATCATATATACATATTGAATCACATTTATGAACCTGTATAAGAGTACCCAATTTCTTGATATCCTTATTCTTAATCTTCTTAGGTTGGATTTTAGATATATGAAACTCTTATTTTATTAAATACACATGAATTTCATTAAATGATTTATCCTCATAACATGAAACAACTTGATTTTCTTTATTCATCATAGATTTTTTTCAATGCATCTCTTGTTATCTAATGGTCATGTTTGTAGAGAATTTTCAATCATGAATATACCTTCCACCATAGCTTCCATTAAGACTTTTTTCACATGGGAATCAATTTTTATCTTCCTTTTTTCTAATTAATACAAAACTCTAGGTTCACTCATCAATTTGAATCCACCTAGTAGAATATCATCGGGGATTTAAATATGATCATTCAAATTGGATATTAATTCCTTTTATTCCATTTTAAAAAGAAACATACTCCAAAAAACAAGACTTAATAGATATATCTATATCTATCACCATCTTAAAAAATCAAAAAAATGAGTGGGGTTAAACAATCAAAAATCCTAGCTCAGAAACCACTTGTTGGGTCCTGAGATTCCCTGAGAGTGTGTTGAATCATGGAATTTCCATTTTTAAACTATTCTTTACATATTATTTTATCTTCATAATAATAATATATTTTTCTTAGGTTGGAAGGAACTATTATTTAACATATTATTTTACATGTATTCATAAGACACACATCATGCACATGAAATAAAGATGATGGGACACTGATATTTTACTTAGTTCCCCCAAATGTGCTAAATCAAATAACACACACCAAAATATTTTTGGTGTTCCTGGATGTAATACTACTCACTAATTTATTTCTGGCTTTGGATGATCTCAATTCTGATACATTTTCACTCCCTATTCTCCACTCTAGTCATTACCTATGTGTATGATAAGGATATTTTATAGATGTGAGGGTCTCTTCATGATATTTATTGTAAGCTTGGAAATTCAAATCACTAACACCATATGGATGTGCATTAATTGTCAAATATTGTTACTATTTATTATTTAAACCAGAGGGACTCAATACCTCGTGATTTAGGGTTTGAATTATATCAATCCACAAACTAAAACACCCCTTATTTTGTAGAATATGGATATATCAAAACATACAGGTGCCTCCCTATCTCCTTACTTCTTCTGGATGTGAACTTTATAAGTAAAACAGTATTCATTCATTTTTATACAAAAAATATATAAGTTTCAATATCTCTATCCTCCTCATAATATTTCTCATAGAAACCAGATATTCAATATACCCCCCATGCATTCTTTCCTTTTATTGATATGGATATTCAACACCCAACACTATTTATTTATTCTACTTATATATATCCCTTTGAATGTAGTACTGGTGATTTTATATGGATTAAATTATTACTATTTTACTAAATCACTAATGACATAGGTTAACCTCCTTTAATTTCTCTTTATGGAATATAGAATCATCTGAATTTTTTAGTATCTAATAACTCTATGGAATTTGAATAGGTCCTTTAACTCTCAGGATCTTAAAACATCTATGAATATTTTTCAAATATTCTATACTCTCACTCTTTGATTATTCAATCTTAATGAATTCCAATTATTTTAATTTATATATTAGACAATAATTGTGGTATCCCTTATAATTTTAAACCTCTAAATATCTATAAAATTGTGTCTTTCAAATATTAATAAGCAATATCGTGTGAGTTAATGGTTCTCTTGCATATAACATTCCATAGAACATTTTTATTCTTTTCAGCATGGATAACATCATCCTGGGTTATGTTTTTCCTCCATTTCATGGAAAACCCTTGATTGGAAGTGTATAGAAATTAGCTAAATTTACAACCTCAATGTGGGAAAAAACCTGAGCATAGATTATATGTTTGATGTTTTATAGGTATTCTAATTCTTTTATTGCTACATCATCAAACATACTATTACAACATAGAGTTATCCTTGTTATCTTTACCTAGTAATCTAACTTTATTCATCTAGAAGGTGTTAATCACATATGTAGCATAATCATTACTAGATTTATTTAGTGGTTAACCACTGACATTTCATCTAATTAAAAGTATTCATAATTAAACTAGATAGTCCTAATGAAACTAATGTGACTTTGAACTTCACTATTATTGAAAATCATCATTATTAATCAAAGAATATATATTTCTTTTAAAAACATGTTTTCCATATTTGGTCAATCACTACATTTGACTTGGTCATGGTGAAAAACAAATCTTCATAACATGAATTTGTTTCTATACCATATATCTTGTCTGGGTTCATAAAACCTAATTTAAATATGTTTCAATATTGAAAAATACCATTAAAAAATTCAAATATCCCATTAACTTTATCCTCGTCATATTTCAAATCATTATTGCATTTTCATAATCATTTTCATTAAAAAAAAAATAGGTTGATTCTATTTAAATAATTTATCCATGCAATATCTTCTATAAATCAATGTTTTATTTCATGAATCCATGAAATACACCAAACACTTTTGATTTTATCTTCATTATATATTTTCAATAAGATAATGTGTTACCAAAATATTGTCAAAAAAATTAACAAATCAAACCATTATTTTAACAATCTCCCCCTTTTGATTTTGTTGAAAATGTATCACATAATTCTTCCTCCCCTATTGTCTATAAAATGAAAAGGTCCACTCCTTATCTTCTTAAACTAACCTATGTGAACAAAATTTTATAACATATAATTCAAGAGAAAACATCACATTATCATGTCTTCAAAATTTATATATTGGGAGAAACTTACTCCACCTTAATGATTACCTCAATATTCCTCTTTACCTCCATGTGTTTATTTTCATTTAATCCCTTAATGAGTTAATAAAATTATAATGAATTTTTAATAAATACTCTAATCCTATATATTTTATTCTTAGGGTGGAAAATGAGAGTCTTTTTCAACATAATAATTTTTTCTATTATTACCCACTTATTTTTCATAAGACATACGAAAAATGAGAGGCCAAAAACTGCTAAGAACTCAAACAACATCTCACCAAAATGTTGGTAAATTTTTTTTCAAAATACATTGGTGGGGAACCTATAACTTCCAACACCAATGAACACCACTTGTATATATCAAACATTTTATTCCACATGAATCAATATCATTCATAACATTCAAAGTAAACTTTCTTTTTTTCTTAGGTGAGGTTAAATAGTCTATATACCAATCAATCAAAATCCCTATAATGTTTTCACTTTATAGAAAACACAAAACAAATTGATATTTTACATGGAATACCACATTTTATATGGAATTTTTTCTTTACGAGAATGAAAAATGTAATGATTTTTATCTAAATTAAAGTCTTAAATATATCTATAAAAACCATTCTACTGATGAAAATGAGTTATTTTAAAAATTATACATGAAATATTAGGTAATGAAGATCTATTAATTGGTTTTTCATTCTCTTATAAAAGGTACCAAAACATTAAATAAGGCCTAAAATAACTATAATGGCCTCAAAAAACATTCCCAACATAATTGGGAAACCTATAGCATGACTTTGATACCTTCTTCTACATGTATATCCTGCCTTATCCTTGCATTCATAATCCCCACTTCTAATTAGCCTTTATACCCTATTTTCCTTGATTATTTTAATAATTTATCATAGATTAAATAATTTAATAATATATTCCATCATGTAAATGTGAAAAACATAATGTTTCTCCATCAAAATACCTTGATAAATTCCAGATCTGAATTGAACCACTTTTTTACACTATGCATGAGATGATTTTTCTTTCATTTCTCAAAAAGGTGTCTAATTTATCTAAAACCTTAAGAAAGATTCCACTATATATTAATATAAAAAATATCCATCAATATATCCCCCTAATTTTAGTGAATTCCATTTTCAATACAGCCTAAAAAATATTAAATATTCAATATCTAAGTACCACACACAAATCTCCTCAAGAATGAACATATTCAGATCATTCATTGACATCCATTCGATTAATATTTTTCTTGGTATACATAGAATTTTAGCATTTAGATTGCATGTAAATATTTCATTATGTATAAATATATTCTTCATTGACATAACTTACATCAATTCCTCATTTCATGAAGAAACATATCCCGGTATTATGTTATCATGTTTAACACCTTCTCGGTAACCTGAGCAATAATCTATGAAAATATTTCATTTTTTATATATAATATAAGTGATATAATTATACATCTATAAACTCTTCTAAAAAAATTCAAACTATTCATAACATCTCCATGGACTAATACCATCAATGCAGGCCAGTCCCATTATAGTTCAATAATGAAGCCTATAGAATTATCATAATTTATGAATGACTTTATAGATTCATAATACATTTACTTCAAATGCATACATGGTGTACATACCCCATACATTGTATCTCCCCCTTAATCATTCACTAATTATTTCATTATATATAAAAATAAAGAACAATAGAGAGAGGGGTTACCTCAATTATTATAATTTTGTAGAATTTAGCTGATCCTTATGGAGCAATCCCTTAATTCCAATAATATTCCAAACCATCCTATAATATTTTTTTGACAAATAATCCTTTTGAGATTATGAACATATCCCATATTCTTTTTATATTTTGGAATACACTTCATTCATGGGAATCACCTACTAGGGAATTTTCTATTCTTAAATGTTTAATTTTTGTAGTTTCTTCTAAGTCTCATTATCTGTATTTTATTTCTCTCCATCCATGTGTGTTTTTGAGTATGTACTACCCTAGAAGATTGTATCACTAATTATTTACTTTATTTAGATTCATATTAAAAAACATTAAACATTTTCCTTTGTGAAACAACATCATTCATATTTTTTGTTCCATTAATCAAAACCTTGTTTTCATTCTATAGTGGCTATTGTGAAAAAGTTATTAGAGATAATTGAGGCATATTCTTATGTTTTATTCTCTTATAATTATCCTACAAGTTGGGTCTTGTTTAAGGTGAATAATATTTCTCTTTATTCTCCCTAAAGATGTATTTAGTTAACATAGATATCTCACACCCCACCCATGCTCCCATTTAATTATAGCAAAGAACCATATGATTTGATGATTCTATTCCTTGATGAATCAATACTTATCCACAAGAAAAGTTAAGGAACATATATTAAATTTTCTAATATGATTATTCCAGATTTTTTTAGTTCTAAATAAATTTTAGTTCGATCATGTATTACTTTATCATTAACATATATTAGTTTCTTATAGATAATCATGGAGTGTTCAATACCCCAAAAAAATATTTCATCACTATCATTTATTTGAATTCTCTTACTTAAATTATATCATATATATAGTATATTTTTCTTAAAATCATATTTCTACTATTAAAGATGTTAATTTTTGTTTTCAAAATAGTTTTACCTATGTTTGATACCTTTTTTTTTGTATGAATGCCATCCCAAATCTTCATTATCCATAAAACTTTTTCTTGTATCTTTACCTCTAAATTCTATACACGATAAATCCTTTTACAATATACTATATTCACCTATCATTCATGTTTTTCTTTAGAATATTCATGGAGTTCTCATATTTTTCTTCTTTTCCATATAAGATTTAAATTCATGAATCAATGGTTAAATTACATTACATTATCCATTTTTCATCATTTTCTTACAAGCTTCTTCCAAGTCTTCTATGAGAGAACAATACTAATAACCTTCATTCTTTAGAAGGTTTAATTCATTTTTCATACCATGAATATCCTCTTTTTTATTTAACCAACAACAACCATACTTATTACATGAAGAAGTTGTTTCATTTTCAATATTTTTATATGATTAAAATATGAAACTTTATATTTACATGGAGCATCATCTATATAGATAAAATCAAATATACATATTGAATCAGATTTATTTACTAGGATATGAATACCCAATTCATTTATAGAATTATTATTCATCTTCATCCTTTGGATTTTAGGGAATTTACATTCTTATTTTATTGAGTACAGAAGTAGACTGTCAAATGATTTTTTTCTGAAAACATGAAACACCTTAATTTTCATTATTCATCATAGATGTTTTTTTATAAATCTATTTTTGTCTCATCTGCAGAGATTTAGAGAATTATATTTCAGATATATTTTGAGAGATACCTATCCCTGGAGCTTTTATTATGATTAGTTTCACACAAGAATCAAATTTCAACTTCCTTTGGTTTGATTCATACAGAACTCCAAGTCTATACAGTGGCATGAATCCATCAACAATAGTATCATTACGTACTCCAACATGATCTTACTATTTTATATGAATTTGTTTTCAATTATAAAAGGAAACATCCACAAAAAAACATGTTCCATAATATTTAAATTAATATCTATCACCATCTTCAAAACACAAAACAATACCAAACGATTTGGGTTTAATAATCACAGAACATAGCCTTGACCCCACAAGTTTGTTCATGAGACACCCTAAGGGGGGTTAATGTGGGTGTTTAATGTTTTAAAATATTCATTCATCATTGTTTTATCTTATTCAAATTAGGATTTTATTCCCATGATAACAAGAAAATTTATTCAACTTGTTCTTTTTTAAGAATTCAGAACACATAAATCATGAATATGAAATAAAGATATATGTACCTTGGGATTTTACCTACCATACATAAATAGGCTAATCCAAGGAACATAAACTATCCATGTGTTTGTGTTCCTAGATGTAATACTGCTAACTATTTCATTACAATAATTTGGAAGGTCTCACTACCAATTCATGGACACTCCCTCTTCTCCACTCCACTCACTGATTCTATAGAGGACATAGTCAGTTTATAAATATGATGGTCTCATCATGTTATTATTTATAGAAATTTATATTTGCATCACTACCACTGGATGTATGCAGCTTAATTATCAAATATGATGCACCCTTACATCTTTGAACCATATGGACTCAGCCCTTCATGGATGAGGGTTGGAAGAGTTTTTATCCACAAACTACAACACCCCTTCTTCTATAGAACAGTAATATATGAAAATGTGAAAGCACCACCCCATATCCTCACTTCTATCAGATGTGAACTATATGAGTACAACATTATTCAAAATTCTTTTATATACACAGAATCCCAAATTGGAATTATATGTAGCCTCCTCATTCCCTTTCTTATAGAATCCCAATATTCAATATACCCCCATGAAAGAACTCCAGTATTTAATATAGAAATTTAGTACCCCACACTCTCCCAAGATTTTATTCATATAAATATATATATATATATTTGAATGCATTATTACCCATTGTATATAGATTCAATTATGACTCATATTTTAAATTACTAAAGACTCATTTTATCTTGCATTAATTCCTTCTCATGGAATACAAAAATATCCAAATTTGTATTATCTAATAGCTCCATTTTATATAGTCATTTACTATAACTCTCATGATATTTAAACATCCACAAAAATAATTTAAATATTTTATCTTATCCTTATATGATATTTCAGGCTTCAAACCTTCCAAAAATATGCATTAAATATACCATAATTTCCATTGTATCCCATAAAATTCACATCATTTAATGCTCTTAGAAATATGAACATTTGAATAAGAATAAATGATTTAATGTGAGTTAATGGTTATATCTATTATAGAATTACACAACATAAGTTTATTATCCATGACATGGATGACTTCATCTTATGGAATGGTTTCCCTCATTATTATATACACACCTCAAATGGAAACATAATGAAATTAACTTGTTTTACCCTTTCAACTTTGGGAATAACCTATAGAATGGGGAATCTCTTTAATGTTTTCTAGGGATTTGAAATATTTTGTTTTGAAATCATTGAATATATTGATTAGGGGTGGAGATGTATTTTATGATCTTCAAATGTTAGATAGTCTTTCTTCAACAATGGTGCAGTATTCACATGTGTAGTGTGGTCATTACTATATTTCCATAATCACCATAGACTGGCATATGATCTATTAAAAATTATTCATCATGAAACTGGCCAATAATAAATCAACTCGTGATACTATAATCTTCAATCAATATTTAAAATCGACCATATTAATCAAAAAATACATATTTTCTTAAAAAAGTGTTTATAGATTTAGACAATCATTGTCGGGGTCTCAGACATATTGTAAGAAAGAACTTCATAATGTGTGTTAGTTTCTTTAGCTTGATGAATATATCTAGTTTTGGTTCATACAACCTAATTAAAATATATTTTATCATAGTTATATATCAGTCACAACTTCAAAAATCTCATTAACATGATCCTCATCCATTTTCCAATTATTATTAACCAATATATTATTTTTTATTTGTTAAAAAATAGATTACTTCCTTTTAAAAAATTGATCAATGCAACATCCTAAATAAATCAATGCCTTCTTTAATGATTCCATGTAATAAACCACATAAAATTGATTTTATATTCATAATATATTGATAATAAGGACAAACCATACAAAATATTTTCAACAAATCCAACAAACCAATATTTGGTTGTAACACAGTGTATTCATATATGTCAAAAATTATACAATGAGTATTTTCTTATGATTTATATATAATATGTTTTTGTTCTCTATGTTTTACATCTTTAACATGTGTTTTTTACTTTAAAATCAATAGAAACTCACTTTTGGTCATTACGAGCTAATCGTGAGTAGAATTGATGTGTAGTATATTCTTACCTATCAGAAAATAAAATGTGAGTCAAATTGATGTGTGATCTATTTATGCATATCCCAAATTTGATGATGGTCATTTTCCAATGGTTTCATGATAATGTAATGTTATTTTCTTGGTTCTAACCCTTTTATGCACATTTTTAAAGATCATTAAATCTAATAAAATAATTTTTTCAATTATTCTAACCATAACCCATTGAAGTGAACTCTATTCATACATGTCACTAATTAATCAATGATCATTGTCCAATGATTTATTTAGAATATGATATTCTTTTCTATGATTTTATTTTGAATCATGTTTTTTGAATTTTAAAATAATAAATGTGAACTTTTGGTCATTATAATAAAACTATGAGTTTTATTGATATACAATCTATTTTTTTTATAAAAAATTAAATATTGATTATTGTTATTGTCATGACAATATGAGTTTTTTTGTTAGGTTTTGTCCGTATAACCTATTTTTAATTTCTTTTTACTATAAAAATTCTTTTTCGATCGTTTTTACAAGATAGTACAATAGAATATTGTGTGGTCTATTCCTACATATCACAAAATTATATGATGGTTATTTTCCTATGATTTTTGGAAAATATATGGTCATTCACAAGGTTTTGACCCTTTGATGCATGTTTTTTAATGACATTTAAAATCATTAAAAATTCACTTTTAGTTATTTGGATCTCACCACATGTTTAATTGATGATAAATTTTTAATTCTATGATAATTTGAGGCTATTTCATGGATTTAATCCTTTGAGGCACATTTCAAAATTTTAAATCCCTAAAACAAACACTTTTTCTCTAAGAGAAACCCACATGTTGAATTGATTTGTGCTCTATTACCAAATAACAAACATTAAATGAAGGTTGTTTCCATGAAATTTCATGAAACACAAGTTTTTTTTCTAGGTTTTAACACTTCAATGATTTTTTTAAATCCATTTAAATCTTGTAAATTTTAATTTTTTGTTATTACAACCAACACACACTATGAATTGACATGAAACCAATTTATACATATCAAAAATTAAAGCACAGTCATTATCATTTTATTTTAAGGAAATCTATGCACATTTGATAGGTTTTTACCCTTAGATGTTAAATAAATGAGAACATAATTTTTTTCATTCCTTAAAAACTGAATGTCATAAAAATGAACTATCTAATCATATATATCACAAATTAAATGAAGGTAGTTTTCTTATGATATCACTTCAATCTGAGGACATTTTCATAATTTTTACCATTTGACCAAAGTTTTTGAAAACTATTAACTCTTATAAAAATACTTTTCAGTCGGTATGACCTCGCCGCATAATAGATTAATGTGGGGTCTTTTCATATATGTCTCTAGTTGATCAGTTGTATTTAACCTACTATTTAATGAAAATTTGTGTTTGTTTTTCTGGTTTTAAACCATTGATGCATGTTTTTTTCACTTTTAAATCAATAAAAAATGAACTTTTTTTCAATTTGAGAAGACTGTATTTAAGATTGACATGTGGTTTACTCCTAAATGTCAGAAATTAAATATTGCTTGTTTTCTATGATTTCGTGACAATTTTATTTTCTTTGTTACGTTTTGATCATATGGCCGATTTTCAATTTTTTTTAATAAGTTGTTTTTTCTATAATTATGACCACATAGTATATCAAAATTGCATGATATCCACTCCTATATGTCATAAGTTAAATGGTGGTTATTTTTATAATATTTTACAAAAATCTGATGTTAGTTTCTAGGCCTCGATACTTTGAAGAATGTTATTAAAGACATATAAATCTATAAAAATAAAATAAAGGTTTGGAGACTAATAAAATAGATCGTATTATCATGAAATCGTTAGAAATAAACTGTTATTTAGCTTCTATCATTTAGGAATTGACTAAATGTCAATGTGATATATAGTTTTCATTGAATGGTTTCAAGTGTTTTTATTAATTTAAAGTTCAAAAAAAATATCCAAAAATTAAAAACATATAAAAGGACCTTAGATTACTGTGAAAGCAAAAGAAAACTATTTTTGATTAATTTTTAACTTGATTGGATATACTTAATGTCAATATAATGTATGATTTTATCATAATGAACAGAAAAATAGTTTTATTATATTCAAAAGTAATTAAAAACAATCATCAAATGGTAAAAACTAACAAAAAATCATATATATGTATATATATATATTAAACCATTGGAATAAAAGATATAATAATTTGTGACATGTGTGGATATATTTCATGTAAATTTATTATTCTGTGTAGTAGGAATAACTGGAAAATAATTTTTTTAGAATTAAAATTCATTAATAACTTACATCAAAGTGCCATAACCTAACTAATGACCATATTTTGTCATTAAATCATGGTAAAATGAATTTTTTAAAAACATTTTAAATCTAGTAATATACTACTCGTCAATCTGACTTGTTGTTTTCTCAAAATGACAAAAATTGGGTTTTTTTTCTTTAGTAGTTAAGAAATTTATGCCAAATTGTTTAAACATATAAAAAACCCTCAAATTTTTGTTAAAATAATATGAGCACTATCATTGAGAATAGACTGATGGTAAATCCAACTTATGTTTTTATTCAAAATGATCAAAACTATGTTTTTATTAAATTAAATTAAAAAAATATCTGTTAAAAGGGTATAAAACCAAACAAAAGAGATTATATTGTAATTAAATCATAGTAAAACAATCCTAGTTTAATTTTTTACATGTTGGAAGATACTTGATGTCAATTTAACATTATGTTTTCCCAAAATTAACAAATGCATAACACCATGTCCACTAAAGCCCGAAGTCAATGCATTACATTATTATATTACCATGATTACTTAGAATCAAATCCCAAAGGATCAAAAGGTTTAACAGCTTTGGAAAACCAGATTACATACATGAAACCCATTTTACATTTGGGATAGAATATAAAACATGATACATAATAAAATGAAATGAAAAACATCTATAAAATCTCATTCAAATATTTCTTCTTCATATCCTAGAGAAAGGAAATAAAATATGGGTGAGATCAAATGAATGGTAAGGGTAAGTAAAATATAATTAGTAATTAATCAATGAGAATAATTAGATTTTCAAGGTAAATAAATCATCACATGTTCCATTTATATTACTAGATAAAGAAAAATCAATATGGAAAGGTAAGTAACTAAAACACAAGACATTTAGTCAAAAAACTAAAAATGGACCACATCTATAGATAATGTAAAAGAAAAAACATGTCAATAAATAATAACTGAATTTTAATGAAGGAAATTCTTAATTATTGGATTTCATGATTCTTAGTTACATGGTACATTTACCGTCAAGACCTTTCACAAGATGGTTTATAACATATTAGGTAAAAACCCATCTGAGTAGACAAATGATTCATCTCATAATACTATTGATGCATTAAGGGGAAATCTATATATGGGCCCCAACCATGTCATACCTATCCAAAGAATTCCTCATATATTTAATAATCAATTTAATTCATGAACAATTTTCCTTATCAAATATCTATATTGCATAAAAGATATGGATTTACGAATATTTCCCTAGTTAATCAAATAACTATCAAATAAAAACCGTATGTAAAAATTTTATACTATTTAGGAAATAATTATAAACATAACATAATAGTATGGATATCTAAAATAAATGTGATTTTCAATGGAAAATTTTCATAAGTAATTGATTGTTTCAAGATAAAGTTTACGATCACAAAATAAAATGAGATTGCAAAGATTGCTTTTACCACTTGGTAAATTTCAAGTCAAACCACTTTGGATAATAAAATTCAAGTTAAAAATTTAAATACCACAAAGATAAATGAATTAATGATATAGTATATAAAAAGGGTCATTAGATACACCACACAAAATAAGTAAGTGGTGAATATGACATTTATCTCACAAATGTAAAATGTGAGATAAAAACCTCGTACCTTACGCTCACTTTTGGTGGAGAACCCATTAAACTCATATATAATGGGTTTAAGCATGTTGTTAACTTAAATCATAACCATAATAATATTTATAATGTCATATATGATCTTCATATAATATCTTATTTCCCATTTTTCAATGATCATTCATTATTTTCATTCTTTCATGTGTTGATTGTTATGTTTTTCGAGTATGTTTTGAATTGTTATCATTGTTATTATTAAATAGATCACAATTTCATCATATCCAGGTTGTAAACGATAATTTAAATATCATATATATTTATTATATATGTATTTGAAATAATCCACAAAATTTGGAGATAGAAAATGAAATGTATCATTCATGGAGACGATAAGCAGTACGTATGCATGATCACTACTTTCATTTCCTTATCGTGTTTAAAAAAGTAATCTATATATATATGTATGTATATTATCATTCCAGTATCATATGTATGTCATATATTTCACATTTTTTTATTAATACCATACTTAATATATTCCATGTAAGGTGTTGAGGAATCGCATCGCTTTGAAGATGCGGTAGTCCACACGTCCACAAACGATGTTATCGTGTTCCCACAAAAATGTAAAGAATGAAGTTATGTGTTATATAAAAATTCCAGAAGCATAAATACATTGTAAATATTACATATGTCATATATAAACTATAAATCCGTCATTATTTTGAGCCTTGAAATGTGGTAATGGAATGACGAACGACATTGGTTCGTGAGGCGTTAGTTCTCTGTACACACAAACGATGATTGTGTATCCCATTTTATGGATGTGTGTGAAAATGTAAGAACCTGGATCTTCATTTTAGGTACGCCTATCTTTTTTCTGGAGTTTTTAAGAAAAATGGAGTTTCTGGAAAATTTTGAAGTACACGCCGTGTACTCTTCTCCGGCTCGAAGCCGTGTGCTGGTCGTGCCCGGGCAACACACACACTGTGTAGGGGTGACATGGAGGCCGATTTTGGTGGAGTACGGAAAAACCTAGTACACGCCATGTACTCTAAAAGTACACGCCGTGTACTTTTCCTTTTTTTTCACTAAACGCACCGGGGCCGCGCCTGACGCCCAGAAACACCTTCTTCTTTAGGTTTTTCATCCGAGAGCAACCCGTACGGTCGGATCTTTCCTAAGCCCCGGCCTCTCCGTCCGTTCTTTGATTCGAGCTTTGTAGATTGCATTGGAAGCTCAACGGTGAGTTCTTCCTTCTTCTTGAGCCTTGTTTCCCAATTCTTCCTCTTTCTCAAGTTATCTAAGGTTGAACATTTTGTGCGTTTTCTCAGATCTACGACGTTCTAAGGAGAATCTGTCGTCTCTGTTCACGTGTATCGATCTCCTAGGATCAAGGTAGGTGGTTTGTGCCTTTCTGTAGAAATTAGATGAGTATTTTGTAAAAATTCCACCAATACCCTTGAACGGGGTATTGCGTGTTCCTGTTTTGCCCTTGTTGTATTGCCTGCTTTGCTTGATTGCTAGAGTAGATGTTTTTCCTGTGATTATGGTAGTTTTTACTGTATTCCGGATGTCTGCCATGCTTGTTTTGCTTGTTTGGTGTTTTCCAGTTGCCATGACTAGTTGTAGGATAGTGGAACTGTTGCTTTGTTATACTATTGAGCCTTAGATTGATATCCAAGTAGTTCTTGAGGTTTACTTGGACGATACACGTGCTCTGAGCATGTTAGTTTCACACAGGACTGTGAGAACCTAGTGTAGTAGACCACAGGGAGAATAGACGTAAGGGCTTCTCCAGAGTGTCTTTTAATATGATGCGAGACCACAGGGGGAATTGACGTTGAGTGCTTCCTCAGAGAGTCTGTACTTCCTCGACGCGAGCCACAGGGGGAATGAGACGTTGAGTGCTTCCCCAGAGAGCCTTTAGCACGATACGAGACTATAGGGGGAATTGACGGTGAGTGCTTCCTCAGAGAGTCTATTTTCTTAGCTGAACCAGAGGGGTGAGACTGTGTGTGCCTCCTAGAGGGTTTCTGGTACTTGTAGGTTGAACCATAGGGGTTAGGCTGTGAGAGCTACCCAGAGGGTTACCTGTTTTCTTCTTGTTACTGGTTGTTTACTTGTGCACTTTATATGTTAGAACTGTGGATTGTAGTTGTCGTGTGCTTTTCTGTTTACTACTTCCTACACTATTACTTGTCGTGTATTCATTGACTGTTAGGCATAGATCCTTGGGTGATTACCTACTGGGATTGTATCTCACACCTTGTTTGGGCCATGCTTTTGGGCCCAAGCAGACTTTGTTGTTGCAGGAATCGATAAGGGCAAGCGCCCTTCGACTTCCGGTACTTGATTGCTTAGAGATGGAGAGCAAGGGACCGAGCTTAGGCTTGCGATGATGAGGAGTTTACTTGTTTTCTTTTGCACTTTGTTTTTCAGTTTTATTTCAGCACGTTGGTTTGTTTACTGCTTTCCATAGACATATGTACCATGTTGCATCATTATTATTTTATACATTGCTTTCGCTGTTCAGTTCAGTTGTTGTATGCTGTTATTGTTTCTGCTATTGTGTCTGATTGTTCTTACACTATATACTTCACCAAATGAAGGCATAGTTTTCCCAACGACTCACCAAGGCCCTCGCTGCTAGTCGGCAGCCTCAGGCGTTTGGGAAAACGCGCTTGAGGTCATGTGGCGAACCGGGTACGGGGCACCAGTGGAGGGGCTCCGGATTCGGGTCGTTACAGAAAATGTAGTTCAGAATCTTATAATAATAAAATATTAGTATATTTATGATACTAAAGTTATTATATAAGAATAATTTAAGGTTTTGAGAAAAATATGAAACAAATGAGATCATTGAAGAACATTACCTCTTATTCGGGTAACTCTTTTGGTTTATACCAAAAGACTTCCTTGGTTGGATTTATGCCCAATGTGAGAATTCTAGGATGAGGGGAGGTATTTTGGGGATCTATTTGAGAATATTTTTTATTATTAAACTTTCTTGATATGTGTGAATAAGTGAGGGGGGTTAGTGCCTTTTTATAGCGGAGGAGTGACATTCTTGTAAATATAAAATGGTAAACACTCTTGGAAATATCAATTACATAATTTTTATCCAATAATAAACCAAATTATATAAAATAGAGTATATGGTATAAATATTTCCATCCAATAGGTTTTGGACATTTTTCTAGTCCATTTTGGTCCTTAAGATTAAAGTTTAGTCCCTTGTTAAGCTTGTTTTTCTCTTAATCATTGTAATTAATTTTAATTACATTCACTAATCTTTTTTTATCAAAAACTAAGTTGAAAATATTAGACATTATAAATTATGATGATTCGAAATATTTAATCCATTTTTACAAATTAAAATAAAATAATTTTCAGAAATTAATTTAAAATTAATCACGTAGATGGGATGGAAAAGCAGGTTTTTAAAGTGAAAAATGTTCAAAAGTTTGAAATGTTTTTATATCCAATTTCAATTTTAAATTAACTGAAATGACCTACATTGGATTATTTTATGTATAATTGATCTAATTAACCCTAAAATCCAAATCAAAATATAGTGTACCATTAGAAAATAATTATAATAAAAGTTATCTTTTAATTAAAATTCAATATTTTTTAACTATTCATCAAAAAATGAAACTTCTCAGAAGAATAAAAAAATTCAACCAAAGTAAATTTTTACATTCCTCGTTCAAAAATTATGTTTATTGTTTCATATTAAATATATAAAAGTGTCAAAATTTATATTTAAAATAGGTGCGCTATTAAAAGGTGGTAAAACCGCCTTTATAAAAATATAGGTTTTTATGTGTAAAATTGGTATTTTTATTATCTTATGCCCATAAAATATATTGGATGAATGTAAAAATATTTTACTGGATATATAACATATAAAAATAACATATAAATTCTCTAAAAGTGTTATAATTTAATTAACTATGCAAAACGTGACTATATAGTGTTTTTTTAAACCTGGTGTTACGAGCATTGAAAGCTATCAAAAAAATTAAGTTTATTCTAAAAGGAGAATATTTTAAAGTCTTGGGGTGATTAATTTATCCCTCCTACAAAAATTTCTTCCTTAAAATTTTAGGGGTATTACCTATTAGAAATATGTGGGTTGTTCTCCTTCATAGCATCCTCTGATTCTCATGTTTCTTCTTCCATTTTGTAATTTCTCCAGTGTACATTTACTAGAAGAGTCATACGATACCTAAATACTTACTATTTGGTATCAATAATCTATATGGGTTCTTCATAGTATGAAATTTTGGGTTCTATCTCTATTTCATCATCGGTAAGAACATGTGTTGGATCAGGCATGTACTTCCTTAGAAGATATACATGAAACACATTGTGTACTTTTGAGAGATTTGGAAGAATTTCCAAATGATAAGAAACAAATCCAACTATTTCAAGAATTTCATAGGGTCCAATGTACTTGGGACTTAATTTCCATTTCTTACTAAACTGTATGACACCCTTCCATGGAGATTCTTTCAAGAAAATATGATCTCTCGCTTGGAACTCTAAATCGTATCTCTGACTATCAGAATAACTCTTTTTCCTACTTTGAGCTTCATTAATATTATCATTAATAGAATTTACCTTTGTCATCATCTCTCCAACATGTTCTGTGCATATGAGTTTTCTTTGACCAGCTTCATCCCAAATTGTTGGAGTACAACACCTCTTTCCATATTATGCTTCATAGGACGCTATTTGAATACTCAAATGGAAGTTATTATTATAGGAAAATTCTACCAAAGTTAGGTATTGATACCACATACCTTGAAAGTTTTATGAGAATGACCTCAACATATCTTCCATTATTTGGATTTTTCTTTCAGACAGTCCATCTATTAGAGGATGGTAGGCAGTGCTCAAATAAAGCTCAGTGCCGATAGCCTTCTGAAGACTCTTACAAAATTTTGATGTAGAGTGTGGCTCTTAATCATAAACAAATGATAGAGGCATACCATGATGTCTTGCAATTTCATTAATATATATCATTATAAGGCACTCAGGAAGTAAGTCTTCTCTTATAGAAATGAAATGTTCAAATCTGGTTAGGCGATCAACAATAACTCATATTATATTATTCTTTCTAGGAGTCTTTGGTAGTCACTTGACAAAGTCCATAGTAATGTCATCTCATTTCCACACAGGAATAGGAAGAGGTTGCATGACTCCTCTAGGATGTTGTCTCAAAACTTTCACTTATTAACAAACCTAACATATGGACACATAATAAAAAAAAAATCGCTTCATGTTATCCCACAAAAAATATTCCTTCAAGTCCCTATACATTCTTGTGCTACCGGGGTGTATAGAGAAATTTGAGTTATGAGCATCATCCAAAAATTCCCTTTTTATCTCGGATATAGATGGAATACATAGTCTCTTTCCAAATTTTTGAACACTATCTTCACAAACAAAGTGTGTTAATTTTCCATCGTTCAAAACTTTAATTTTCTTATGAAATTTCTCATCATAATATTGATAATTCTTTATCTTCTCTGGTAAATATGATTTTCAATCATTTGAAAGATGATTGATGTATCCCCTTCTATAGAAATTCTCATATCCATCCTCACTAGATCCGTGAACATAGAATCCTTCTCAATCCTCATTTGGATTAGAAATCCATGATCCTTCATACTTAATGCAACGTCTACCTTATTCTCATTACCTGGGTAGTAGTGTATTGAGTAATCATAATTCTTGTGTAGCTCGATCCATCTCATTTGTCTTATATTGAGTTCTTTTTATGAGAATGTGTATTTTAGGCTCTTAAAATTTGTGTATATCTCACATCTTTCACTATATAGAAAATATCTCCATATTTTCTAAGCGAATATTACAACCACTAACTCAAGATCATGGGTTGGATAGTTCTGTTCAAGAGTCTTAAATTTCCTTGATTCATATGCAATATCTTTATCATTTTGTATTAGGATACAACCAAGTCCCTTCCTCGATGCATCACTATGTATAAAAAACTCATCACTTCCAGATGATTGGATCAAAATAGGGGAATTAACCAGTCACCAATTTAGTTCATCAAAACATTCTTCACATTCCATTTTCTAAAAAAACCTAACCCCTTTATGTGTAATCTTGGTTAATGAGTTAGCCAATTGCGAAAAATTCTGAATGAATCCCCAGTAGTAACCTGCCAAACCAATGAAACTACATACCTCAGTTATATTTGTTGGTGTAGGGCGTTCTCTTACTGCCTTTTTTTAGGTTCAATTGATATTTCATCCTTAGAGACAATATATCCATGAAAAGAAACTTCTTAAAGCCAGAAATCGCACTTACTAGATTTATCATATAACTCTTCCCTTCTATGAGTCTTAATAATGATCAACAAGTGATTCTCATGGACCTCACTGGTTTTAGAATACACTAGAATATCATCAATAAATACCACAAAAAAATAGCAAGATGTTCCTGGAATACATTGTTCATTAGGTTCATAAAAACATAGTGTGCATTAGTCAGTCCAAATGGAATTACTGTAAACTCATAATGTCCATACCTCATCTAAAAATCTATCTTTGGAATGTATTCGTTCTTTACTAGCAATTTTTGATACCCAGAATGATGATCAATCTTTAAAAAATATTGGGCTCCATGAAGTTGATCAAACAAGTCATCAATGCAAGGTAGAGGATACTTGTTCTCTATTTTAATAGCATTGATTTCCCTATAATCATTGCACAATCTCATAGATCTGCCTTTCTTCTTAACGAAGACAATATGGTCTCCCCATGATGAAACAATGTGGAGAATAAATTCTTAATTACCCAAATCCTGTAGTTGTTTCTTCAACTCCACTAATTCCACAGTTGTCATTCTATAGTGATTCTTTGATATTGGCCTTGAATGATGGATTAAATCAATGGAAAAATCAACTTCATGCTCTAGGGGATGTCTAGGTAATTCCTCAAGAAATATATCAATGTATTCCTAAAAAATAGGTATATCCTCAATTTGGATATTACCTTCTTCATCACTATATGTTGTTTGCTCTTCTTACCTAAGAATTTCATTCAACTGAGCTATTGAGGATAGATTTAGATAATAACCGAATGAGGAAGTTTATTCTCTAAAAATAATGAATTATACATCTTCCTCAAAAATCATAATTTCCTTCCTCTTGCTATAAATTTTTGAATCATATTTTGAGAGTCAGTTCATACCGATGATTATATGAAAGTCATCCATATGTATGCTAATAAGGTCAGAAAATAAAGCACGTTTATGTGTCATAATAGAGATTGCCCGAGACATCTTTATTGCAATGAGACTTCCCTTAGGAGTTTTTGACTGAAAACTATCTTATTAAATCAAAATGAAACGTATAATTTTCTTAGAAAACTGGGTAGATATAAAATAGTGCAATGATCCGAAATCAAATAAAGCATTATCTAAATTTGAAGATAGGATTAATGTATTTTCCACCACATCATTGGGTACTTCCGTCTCAGCTGTAGTGATCACAAAAGCCTGGTCATCTCCCCTTGTCCACTACTATGGTAGATTCCCTTGATTCTCAGAGAATTCACTTGCATAGTGCCCCATTTCTATGAAGTTGTAACACTGAATAACAGTGTTTTCCTTCTTCCCACTTCACTCATTAACACGATGACTCATTTCTCCATATTTATAACAAATTTTCATTCCCTCATTGCAAAAAAATGAATTACACCAACAGTAAATTCTTGCTAGATAAAACATATATTGGTAAAAACAAGTAATTCCGACATATATAATGTTTCGTTGATATTAATTATAAGTACCAACATTTGTTTTTACCAATAAATGCATATGTCGATATTAAATGTTTAATACTAAAAAATCTTTTACTTACAATTGTATGTGTTACTTTACCATGATTACATCAACATTTTTTTAACCAATAAATAAATTTGTTATAATCATTTGTGTAATTTTTCATTTTTCATAATATTTTCTTTTTGATAATTATTAAAGAGATGAATTTAATTAAATAAATATCAAATAAATATTACATAACCGTGCCCCCTCAAATTCGACCCCGCGCCCCCAAATTTTTTTATCGAAGAACCCGCGAAACGATTCTCGTCGGCTTCGCCTGTTAAAAAATGTAACCCTGCACCCCAAATTCGTGTCCTCTGCTTTTTCAGGTCACCGATCATCGCCCCTTGGTTCATCGCCCCTTGGTTCATCGCCCCTTGTTAAGTCACCACCTGTGCTACAGCACGCCATTCGCTACCAGGTACGTTTCCCTTCATCAGCCACCCCTTCGGTTCACCAATTTTATTCCTTCTCCATATTTCGTTCATGTCATCGTATTTGGTAGGAAATATTTATTTCTAAGATCATCTCCTCCCACTACACTCAAAATATTGATCAAACAATGGAAAATATTGATTTCAAGTAAAGTGTAAACGAATTAGGTTGTGAAGAACTCGTTGGAGGCAAGGGAAAAAGTGATTTTTTTACCACTGTTTCCCAATTTTGGGCTGTCAATGCTGAGTGAGTTCCTCTATTGTACATTTTGTCTTTCATAGATTAAAGTACCGTCTCAGTCATCATAAAAATGATGAAACCCTTATAAAAAGTAGTTAACAAGGAGTGAATTTAATCTAGTTATCTATAATACAACTGGTTACATTGAAAAGAACTTTACTCTTTACACTTGAAAGTCACTTGCTACACTTTGCCTTTGATTTTGAACAAGGGCAGGGGGCCCATGATGATAAATGACCTTTTTTTTTTAAATACATATTGACCGAACTCCCTTGAAAGCATCATTCTAGGTACAAGTGTCATTTTAAATGAACTAAAATATCGTTATTCCATGGATTGTAGTAAAATCTAAATCCACATACAAATTTTACACCTTAAATTGGTGTAGATTGAATGATTTACATGAATTCACCCCCAATCATCTAATTAGAAGGGGATTCATTATTCCTTTTGGGAATAATGTTTGGTCATTTTGTGTTTGGTTAAGTTTTATTTGTTGACTCGGTGCGTGGAATGCCTCAATGTTGTGTATTTATTGATTATTGAATGATTCTCATTCCCATTGGTGTGTAAATTCATTATATTCATTTTATTATATTAATCAACTATTGTACCATTGAATTTGATATTGAGAGTCTGTACTTCTAAGAGTTTTTACAATGCATGGATTGTGGTCAAAGATTTAATTAGATGAAAACTATGGACAAAAGTTGATATATATATTGAATTTCATTTATACTTTGAACATCACAATTATATTTTTACGCGTATAAATTAGCAGTGTTTAATGTTCATGAATTATAGTTTATTTTTTTATTTAAAATTAATTATTTTATACATTTTTTGTAAGTTTGTTTCTTTGTTAATATGAAGTTAATAGTTTCTTTGTTAACTGTTAACCATTAGTTTTAGTTCCCATGTTAATTAAATTCATCACATGAATTTTTATTTGTTGCTGATAAATGTTATGTTATGGAATTTTCATCATCATGTTAATAGAGTGCTTATTGGAAGTTGTGTGTTGAATTTGGAAGTAATGTCAGACTTCTCATCAATTAAACCAGGAACATGTGATTGACTTCATTGTTTTTATGGTAATTTTGAGTTGTGCATTTGATGATTGTTCTATTGTTGTAGCTACAAAGAATCACTTCCAACCACTTTTGATCAAGTGAACAGATATAATCTTCTAAATTGAATCATCTTATCCCACATCCTCATTATTTTCAATCCACCTGCTAATATGCATTCATTCTTCCTTTTTAATGTAAAGTATCATGTCTAATTTTTAATTGGATGCCATATTATGTCTAATATATAGTTTCAATATGCAATTTATATTCAATATTCATTCAATTACAACCTATGTAATGTATGCGGTTTATTCATGGGAATTTATGGATCAGTGGGATACCTTACCCCATCCCTTGGTATTTGCCTTCTTTATTGATTCTATGCATACTAGATTATCCATTTTTTGATAATCCTTTCAAATTTTTATTCAATATGGTAGCATTATTATATCTGCTTCTTGTTATTTTGATTTTTCACTCTCCATGTATTCTTTATTTCATTAAACTGATAAGACCCATGTTTCTACAATGGTGATATTGTAATGCAGGGAGCACTATGAATTTTACAGGCCTGCTTGTGCTGAAATCATCCATGGTGATGTACAATCCATGTGTCAAATTCTTCCGAAATTGAGCACAAGGCCTGCACAGGCCTAAATATCATGGTATATTACCTATGACACATGGCTTGTCACATAGAAATGGCCTGTACAGGCTTGTACATCATGTCCTGTCACATGGTCTGTAAAGGTATGTACATCATGGCACATTACTCATGGCCATGTGTTCAATTCTGTATAGGGCATGTGTTCAAGTACTAATGGCTTGAACACATGGCCTGTAAAATTATGTTCAATTCCATACAATTCTGCACATGCCTGTACAACATGGCCTGTACAGGCTATGTGTTCCATCTCAGTGTATAATTCTTCAATCATCCATGTTTCATAGTACTCATCTTCAAATTCTACTAGAACTGATTTACTCACAAGTAATATACCATGATTTCAATGCATTGAACATATTTCTGTATGAGGAATTCAAACCAAAGCTCTCTGATTATAGTCTTTGCAAGCTTGGTCCAACTAGGGATAAGACCCATGTTTCTACAACGGTGATGGGGACCTATGGATATTGTGCTCCTGAGTATTCATGGCCTGGACAATTGACCACCAAGTCAGATGTGTACAGCTTTGGTGTCATGTTCTTGGTGATGATTGCTGGAAGGTGGGTTATTGATACTGTTAGGCCCACTGACTAGCAACATCTAATATCATGGGTACCTTTTGAATGTTATTATTTCAAACCTAATGCCAAGTCTACATTTTTGAAATATTAAAGGCTGTCTTTGAATGTTTATTTCCCTGTTGTGCATGTACTACCTTTGTTGAAAGACAAAAGTTCACCTCTACCTTTATCAAAAGACAAAAGGAAGTTCTCCATAATGGCCGATCTATTTCTTGAAAAGTAGCGTCTAATTAATGGTCTCTACCAAGCTCTTACAGCTGAAATTTTGGTCTCCATGAGGGAACCACAACTCTGACCTTTGATTAATGACGGTCTTACTACCATAGAATACTTCACTCTGCATGATAACTCAGGTTGTGACATTGAATTTTAGTTATTCTCTATTGATTTTGCAAAATGTATTGGCTTGACAGGTCTAAATTAATGAAGGTAAAGAAAGGGTGATATTACTTAGTCTGTTGATTTTTCTTGAATTTGCATGTTGTGAAATCTGAATATTTTTTTTTGATTGATGTTTTTTTGGATCCGAAGTCCCTGAATGAGAGGTACAAGCTAGAGAACTTTTCTGGGGTTTTACAGGAAGCTATCTGGGATGAAGGTGGAATTTGAATAACTTATTACTGGGGCTTGAATCAACCACCCTTTATTCCATTTATGAATGCTGCTATTTTGTTCTATCATTTCAAACCATTTTTTATTTACTGCACTTTGGTAGGACCTGCCTTGAGTGATTTTGGATTTTTCCTACACGTTTGCATTTAGGGTTGGGTCCTTTTACATGTGGTCAGATTTTGATGCTTTGGGTTTTCATTCAGGAAGAGATTGTTAAAATGAATGGTGGAAAACACCTTCTACACGTTAAAATTTTGTGCTTTGATTGAGTTAAAATAAAATGTGGAAAACTCTTTCTGCACAGCCAAAATGAACATGAAGAGGCTGTTAAAATGAACCATGGAAAACACCTTTCGATTCCGATTTTCTTTGATGTTTTGGGTTTTGATTCTGGCACAGATTAAATTTTTCATATTAGAGAATGTTCTGCAGAATACACCTACTAAAGTTTAGTATTTTTATCCTTTTGAATGTCAGCGACTTCCCCCTTAATATATCCATTCCAGCTTAAAATACAATTAATGTGTGGAGTGACATGTTAATAGAGCATGCTTTATAGTGCATTCACATCCTATGTTGTTAGAAGTGTTTGGATAACTCTTCAAATTGTAGAAGGCTGCTTCTCATTTTAGCAGCCCAGCAAGTGAAACATTGGTAGTTTAGGCGTCTCCTGCATTTTTCAGTCCTACAAAGATTTTGGATCTTGAGGTGATTTTGGTCATTACTTGAATACCTTTATATTTATAAAGGAATGTGTTTCATATTTAATTTATATAATATATATATATATATATATATAAAGACTTCACTATTGGTGTGCTTGTGCAGGTTCTGTGTTGGGTTTGTGAACATCTGCCCAGTGTCCCAGGCGATGAAGACTGCCAGCATCCAGGTGTGCATGGCCTGAGTCGCACAGACTGATTTTTGACTCGGCCGGTAAAACATACACAAACGCCTATATAATAGCAGTAGTCACACAGAGTTTAGTAGACTGATCACACTTGCATTAAATCATATATATTTGTAGCAGAGTCACATACAGGCCCCAATACTCTGCCAAGATATATGATTAGTGACTGTTGCTATTACACACATACATGTATGTTATTACACATTGCAATATGATTATTCTATTAGCATATGTCTGTGACTCTACTGTTACATAGACTATAATATGATTTTATACACATCTTCTTGGTGTCATTATGAGATTGTGGATGAACTGCTTCCATTCCCAAGTGCAAGAAAGGAGACCTGCTTACCTGAGCAAAGATGATCAGTTGCTTCTTTCCATTTACGCCCAAAATTGGGGATGACTTACTTCATGCTACCAATATGAGCTTACTATAGACGATTGTTGCCTTTGTGACCATGTCATGACTTTGTGGATGAACTTCATGTGTGGACCCCACCACTAGTGTGAACGATGACAAGGACAACTAATTTTTGAGGGACATATTGTGGATGAATTTTGGAGTTTCATGTAAAGTATTTTGGAGTTTGATTATTTTTAGAAATGTTTGTAACATGTTTTTTGGAGCTTTATGTCCTTTCTTGGAGTTTGAACATGTTTTTAAATTATATTTAAACATTTATTTTCAAATAAAGCATTGGTTTGTTGGTGTTTCATATAAGGTGGTTTTATAATTATTATATAACAAATATATTATATATAATTAAATTAATAAATATAATATAACATTTTAGTAACAAATATCTAAATACCAACACATGATGTTTTATTTAAAATATAATTTACAAATAAATATTAATTTTTGGTATTGTTTATACTTGTTGATAATAATGTTATCAATAGATAAATATGTTATGTATTTGTTAAGAATTTTAACCAACATATATATTATCTATTTGTATTATTATAATTGCAATCGAACTATTTTACTTGTTGCAATAACATTTAACGAAAATGTTTTTACCAAAAATGTAGTGACATAACAATTTTTTTTTGATAAAACGTTTTACCAATAGAAAATGCACTTTTAATAACATATATATCTTTGTTGGAAAAAAGTTAATTATTTTGTAGTGTCTTGAGAAATTTTTCTGGGCGACTCATTTCACAGTTCTCACATGATAAAAGTTTTTTCATCTTCATCTTCTTGTTCGCTGCATTCCTTTTTTTTGGTTCTCATTAGACCTTTTATTCCACGAGATTCCATTGTACTTGTATGATATAGAGAATTAATTATCCATTTTGATGACAAATAAAACTATTTCATCACATGATGATGATTTTTGGGAGGCTGGTGCCCTTCAGAGACTTTTCTTAATCCCAAAAAAGTGATCAATCTTGCACTCTGTGTTGCATATATAATCTGTAGAATACCTGGCTAACCATGTACATGTAGCTTCATAATCTGAAAACCTTTATTCTTTTTTCTTTACATAAGGAACTTTCTCTTCATCTCAATTTTTTGATCATGAATGGAGTATTTATCGAAAAATGCTTCCTTAAAAGTTCTTCATTCCATGAGTTCTACTTTTTCTTCCTCCCTAGTATTTTGAATCGGAGACCACCATTGATCAACATCACCTTTGAGACAATACACCGAAATGATAACCTTTTCCTTTTTCTTGCATCCCATGGACAAAAATATCATTTTCAGAGACTTAATCAATTACTGAGCTACAATTGGATTAGTAGTCCCACTAAACGATTGTGGCTTATGTCACATAAAACAATCCATCACAGGAGACTCTTTCTGTGGAATAGGTTGCACCATTTAGGAAACGTTATTTTTCATAATCTGATTAAGGTTCTTTAATATAGCCAAAATTTTATCTGTTTCAATACCAGCTGTATTGGTTGCCACAGTAGGGAAATCTCTACATTTTCCACGAGTATTGATACCATTCATCCTTCCATACACCATTTCTAAACAATAACATATTGTAACACCTTGACCCCAGAAGCATAGATCCAGTGCATTATTTTATTACATTCCCATACATTCAGGCTTCAAATCCCAATGGACCAAACAGTTTTGGAAAACATGATTTCAAACATGATACCTATATTACATTGAGAAAAGAAATAAAGCATAACAAAAATAAAATCTCAGCATCCTTGAAATATTATTCAAAGATTTCTTCTTTGTAACTTGGGGAATGAAAAAAATTAAGGGTGAACTCAAATTCTCAGTAAAGACAAGTAAATAGGAACCAATAATGAATCGATGAGATTAAATCAACATAAAAAGGTAAATAAATGATAACACATGCCATTAAAATAATTTAATAAGGTATAATCAGTATGGAAATGTAAGAAACTGAAACACATTTTATTTAATCAATAAACTAAGAATGAAATGCATCCATAGAATTTATCATATGAAAATATAATGGATAATAACTGAAATATCTATGAAGGAAATGTGTAATTATTGGACGTCATGTCCTAAGAACATGAAAACCTATATCATCAAGACATTTCAAAAGACGGTTTAAAACTACGAGTAAAAACCAATTTAATTTGGCCAACTTATTCATCTCATGAGAACCTATCAATGTATCAAGGGTCTATATAAAGTCTGGGTCCCACCCATCATTTCCATTACAAAGAATTCTTCATATCAAATAATTTAAATAAATAATATGCCTTATAAAATATCTGTTATTGAATAAAGAATAAAGAATTATCAGTATTTCCCTAGTAGAGGATATGTAACAACAAGGTTTGTTAACATTGATGAATGAAAACACCATTAAAATATCATTAAAACATTCTTGAGGAAAATAATCTTTAAATACTTCAATGCGTCTCATACCACTTTGAAACATTTGAATCATAATCCCCATGAAGAAAGAAGATTAAATTAAACATATAATATCATGAAAATAAGGGGATTCATGATATAACATGTCAAAGGGTAGTATATACACCATATACAAGTGAATTTGTACATAACAACAAATAAGTCTCAATGGAATGTAAATTGTGACGAAATCCCTTACCTTGAGTCTGAATTTTCAAGTGTGTATTTATCTTCCTGAACAATGAACATACATTAATTATTTACTTGATTCAGAACATTTCATGTTTATTATTACTTTTACTTCACTTATAACAATGTTGTATACAACTACTTAAACAATTAAGTTTACATCATGTGTTTTCGACCATATTCGGTTTCTGTGTCAAAAATGACTTTGGTAGGTCAACAATGGTCAAAGGGGTCATTATATAAAAATATCCATAATAATATTCATGAAATAATTATCATATTTATAAATAAATTATACTTTTAAAACCAATCATGAAATATGGTTATGAAAAATGAACCAACGTTACAATCACTGAGACGGTAGACCATACATACGCATGAGTAACGTTCCTGTTTTTCAATGATCTTTATGAAAATAATGTAAGTAAAATTATATATTAAAATAATGATCACTATATCATTAATACAATGTTATTTAATCATGTAGACTTATATATAGAATTCTTGTGATGTAAAAGGAATCACATTGTGTCGAGGAGGCGGTAGTCCACACGACCGTGACCGACGTTATCACTTTTTAGTAGGTGACAAGGGTAATAAAGAAAATGATATATTATATTTCCAGAAAGTTAATTATATCATGAATATCATATATATTTCATTTATGTCACATGATTTAAATTAGAACCATCCTTAATAAATTCCATGTAATGTGTGAACGTATCACATCGTTTTGAGGAGGCGGTAGTCCACACCTCTACAAACGATGTTATCGTATTCCCAAAGAATGGAAAACATAAAAGTATTTGTTATATAAGAATTAGATAAGAATAAATACATTATAAATATTATATATATCATGTATAAACATAGTGTCTATCATAATTTCCATCCATGAAAGATGATAAAGGAAAAATGAACAATCATCGTTTCGCGAGGCGATAGTTCGCCGTACACGAACGGTAAGTTCTTTACCGATTTGATGTAAGTGTGTGTAAGTGTAGGTTAATCTATTAATATAAAAAAATATTAGTATTTTTAGGATATTGAGGATATTATTCAAGCATGAAATAAGAATATTTTAGAGGTTGGAGAATAGAAATAAAACAAAAGAGCTTGAGGAAGGATGTTACCACTTCTTTGGGTAACACCTTTTGGTTTGGACCAAAGGGATTCCTTGGATGGATTTATTCCCAAAGTTAGGCTTCTAGGATTAGGGGAGTGATGCTGGGAGAATTTTTGAATAGAGTTTTTGAGATAAAAAGGGCTTTATAGGTGTGAGGAAGTGGGAGGTGTGAGTGTCTTTTTATAGCAGAGGAGTGACATTTTTGTAAATTTTTGGAAATGGAATTCCACGCATGTTTTTCCCATTCCAAGTGGATCCAATAATGTTAACAATTTGATACAAGGGAGGATAGGGTAAAAATATTTCCATCCAATGGATTTTGGATAAGTTTCAAGTTCATTTTATGCCTTAAGTTTGAGGTTTAGTCCCTTATTAAGCTAATTTTTCTCTTAATCGTTGTAATTAGTTTTAATCACATTCACTAATATTTTTGGTCGAAAACTAAGTTGAATTTATTAGAAATTATAAATTATGCTGATTAAAAAAATGGAATCTATTTTTCAAAATTCAAACACCGAAGTGACAGAAATTAATTTAAATTTAATCCTGCAGACGGGATGACAAAACAGGGTTTTAAAGTAAAAATGTTCAAAAGTTTGGTATGTTTTTATATCCAATTTCAATGTGAAATTGATTACAATGAACAAAATTGCATTAAATGATATAAAATTTATTTAATTAAGCTTTAAAAAAAAATAAAAAAAAATATAATTTAGCCTTATAAATAAATTAGAAGAAAAAACAGTTTTTGAATTAAAATTTAGTATTTTCACTATTCATCAAAAAATGAAACTTCACAGAAAAATACCAAAAATTTAAACTAAGCTAATTTTTATGTTATGATTTTAAATATTAGGTTTATTTTGACATATAAAATCAATAAAAGTTCAAAAAATTGGATTTAACATAGGATCACCATTAAAAGGCGGTAAAACTGCTTTTATAAAAATATAGGGTTTTATGTGTAATATTGAGTTTATTCATATCTTATGGATATCAAATATATTTGATAAATGTTAAAAATATTTGATTTAATACATAAAATATATATTTCATTAATATAATTCACCAATATTAATTAATTTAACTTATTAGGATAAAATTCTATTGTGAACATAAAAGTAGTTTTTTTTATAAAAACATTATCTTTATATTCAATTGGTTCTTATATTCATTTATAATTAATATGTAACCAATGAATTAAACAATTTATTTTCATAATTTATTTAATCCTATTCATAAATGCCAACATAACAGCTAGGTTTTATCTTATTATATTAAATAATAATATTTTTAATAATATATTATTGTTCTGTAAAACTCAGTCTTGCATGTAACATAAGCCATCAAAGAAAGTCTTTGTTATGTGTAACACAAGCTAACTCATTATTGCATGCATTGAAAGCTATAACATATATTGAATTAATTTAAAATAGTAATTATATTATAATATTTCAAGATATTATATTTCTTTACGTGCTTAGTGTTGTGCGGTATACATGCTATTGCATACAATGTTCTTACTTTAGAATTTATAGGTGTTACATTATCCCCACCTTAATTAAATTGTGTCATCACATTTTAAAATTGATCTTGGTAATCAAGAGTTCGGTATTTGAAAATACAATTGTTGAGAAACCCACATCGCGAATAGGTTTAATAACACATCTTCTTAATAATAGATAAAGGGAAGTACAATGGTCACGTAACTTGGTTCTCTAGTAGGGGAACATTAGTGGGAAATTGAAACATGGATACAAAAGAAAAATCTGACAATCAAGTTATGATGGAGAATGATAGAGAACATGTTCAACTGAAAGTTGATGACAACAAAGCCTTAAACTAATGTTATGAAAAAGGTCATTGATATCATAAAAAATTATGATAATATGACAACATTTTTGTTTCGAGACCATTTTTCCTATAGTTGAGGAATTATTTCCCTCTATAAGAATATAAGTAAATATAGGTTTCTATTTCATAAACACAATCTTATCCATTGGTTGTGTCTTGAAGTATTTCTACTTCATTTCTTAGCACATGATGCATCATACGGTGAAATAATATATCAATTTCTAAAACCACATACACTGTTCAACTTAAGAAATTTCATAAATATTTAACATTTCCAAAGGATTATGATCAAACACTTTAGAAGGATGGTCACTGGATTTCCAAAATTAACGTATCATTAGCCTTCAATCAACACAATGTAGCTCTTTAATCATTATACCAAACATGTGAACACCTTCATCATGTATTATCTTTAAATATAGTAATAACTTGGATTACCATAAAACTTTATCAGAAACTTGCATTATTCTTATTCCTTAATTAAAACACATGTTATTGGATATATTACATAAATCCAAAAGTGTTGTGAACTCTATCTATGATAGAATAAACCACTTTTTCCAAAACATCATTAATCAGTTCCAAGGTAGTCATCACATATCCAAATCAATCATTTCTTTATCCAAACAACATTGTCTCATCCTTAGGAAAAATATTAAGGATTATCTTTCCCTCAACCATGTGTTTTCCAAAATAGTTTAACTTACTATCAGATCACTTTTCTTGGTACCATTCATGTATGATCTCAAATATTTAATGGAAAAGTACTACAGTACAATCCTTATATATTTCATAATTCATATGATGAAAAAATCATCAATGAAATACTTTTACAACATTTCACATATCCAAATACAAAAATACAATAATCATTCCACTTTGGTTGTGTGTCAACAACACATGCTTGACCTTGATTCCTTATCTTCTTTGGAGGTATATTCCATTGACACTTGGGGCATTCTTTTGTATAATGGCCCATCTCCTTGTAATTATAACATTGAACAACAGTGTTCTCCTTCTTCTCTTTGCATTATTTTTCTTGGTGACCCTTTTATCCACACTTATAACAAACTCCCAATCCATTCAATCATTTAACAGGGTGATTCATTCCATAGGAACATGAGCCTCAGCCCAGTTAGTGAGGTATACTTAAGTACATCCATGAGACCCAGGTTCGAAACCAAGAAGTGACATATTTTCAGGGTACTATAGTAGTATTGTAGCAGACACTGTAGCAGTACTGTAGCAGGTACTGTTTGGTACTGTAGCAACTGAAACTATTCACCTTGGGCCACTGGTTTGGGCTTGGAGTCATTAAGGCCTTTGGGCCACCTAGGACTTCGGGTCAGTAGGGATTTCGAGCCACCCTTAAGGCCTTCGGGACACCTCAAGGCCTTCGGGCCACATGTAGTTGCCCCATAAAAACTCTACAAAAAAAGGAGCAGCCCCAGAGGAGGATTCAGAGCAGGCACACTCACCAGAGTAGAACCAATGGATTTGGATGAATGAGAGGGTATGACTATTCCATCGGGACCAGCTTGTGCTTACACGGGAATCTTAGCCAGGGGCTATGCAAAGGTGGAGAGCTACAATCACGATGCAGATTGTAACACCCCAGGTAAATAAAGAATATGACAATTTCATATTTATCCATATTTGTGAATAAAATATTAATATGACTTTAAAGGGGATGCTATGATCGATGGCGTACCCAACACGTAACAATGAGTTTCTTGGGAATCTTACGTTGCACTCTAATAATAAAATAATATTATTTTAAATGGTAGTTAACGCCTAGCTGTTGTGATGACGGGAATGAATAGAACTAACTAAAAAATGATTATATATGTTTGTCAAATATTTTTACTTTTTACAATAAATGTTAGAGGATTAAAAATGCGAATGAATCCAATTTTAAGCGTAAACATTCTAATATTCTTTTAAAGGTCGATTAACCGCCTTTTGATGGCAAACCTCTTTTAAATCAACATTTTCACAATAGTATGTGTTATATTTGAAAAAATAAAATTCTTCTTTAGAATCGGGACATCAAAATTTACTTTGTGTAAATTTTTGGTATTTTTCCAAAAAAGTTCAATTTTTAATGAATAGTGAAAAATGTTGTATTTTAATTCAAAACCTCTTTTTAATCTAATTTATTTTTATTATTATATTATCTTTTGAATTGGTTTTAAAGTTAAATTAGAATATATTTTTACCATCTAATCCAATTGTGGTCTTTGGAATTAATTTCACTTTGAAATCGGACTTAAACTAGTGTCAATCTTTTGATACATTTTGTTTCATAAAAACACGCTATTTGTTTTGACAGCGGGAATTAATTATTAAATTAATTAATGCAACTTATGTGTTTTTAATTTTGTAAAATAGACATCATTTTTGAATTCGGAATATCAAATATAGCTTAGGGTGAATTTTTGGTAATTTTCTGAAAAACCTCAATTTTTGATGAATAGTGAAACCACTAAGTGGTACTTATAAAAACTGATTTTTCCGTTTAAATGAAATTTTGCCATCTTTGTGTTTTGAATTTCAAAAATCCGACATAAATGGTTGTCATTAAGAAGTAAAATGTGGTTCAATGGGATAAAAATAATTTTTTGGTGAATAGTAACTTATTAAGTTTTTAATCGCGATTAGAGGTAATTAGTGTAGTTTATGGTAAGAATAATGTTTTAATAAAATGAAATTACCTAGACACATGTCCTACCATCATTTGATGTGTCATGGCCGACCAAGATAATCCATGGGTCAACTTGGGGACCCCATGGATCCACTTTGGTTGGAAAATGACATAAATACCTTTTTATTTAATGTTAAAGTAAAAATGACACAAACATGAGATGTTTTACTAAAACAATTTTTACATGGGGTTATACAAGTCATATTTTTGACTATAAATAGTCATTGGAAAGATAAAAATATTTCCTACATCATAGTATTTTTTTTTATAATTTTTAGACATTAAAAAAATTAAATTATTTATGACATCATGATGATGCAGCGATGACCTCATTATTTAATGATTTAAATAAAATGGAAAGATAATGTAATATCTAAGACCTACACATGTCCAAAACCTATTGTATGAGTGGATTTAGAACCCTTATCACCTTAGACTTGAAATACATCAATGTGGGACCTTTAAAATCCGAAACTCTTTTGAAAATAAAGTAACATTTTGTAACTTTACAAGAGTGCCCCTCCTCTCCTCTTATAAAAGGCCCCCACCTCTACCTCTTTACCCACACTTCCAAAGCCTTTGGCTCAGCCAACCCCTGCCCATTTTGTATCTCCACATCCCTATCTAACTCCTTGAAGCCTCACTTTGGGCAGAAGTCTTCCCAAGGAAGCCTTTTAGCTCAAACCAAAGGGAGTTACCCGATTTTAAGGTAATGTATTCACTTGAGTCCTTTTGTTTTATTTTGCTTCTCCAACCCCTTAAAATCTTTTTATTCATTTATTTTGTAACAACTCCAGTATAATCAATATACTAGGATGTTGTTATAAGAAGGATTCGAGCTACACTTACACACACCTACATCTAATGGTTAAAGAACATACTGTTTCTGTGGATGGCGAATTTCGGCCTCCCGAAACGATGATTGTTCAACATTATTTTAATACCTTCAAAGGTGGCCATTATGATGAAAATATATTTATATATGATATATAATATGTTTATGTTTTCCTTAAGCTTCTGTATTTTTCATTTTGGGCATACCTTTATGTTTTCCATTATGGGTATACGCGATATCTTCATTTTAGGAAGTGCGGACTACGACCCCCTCAAAGTGATTTGATTCGTTAATGCCATATGTGGGATGTATAAAGGATGGATTTAAAGTTATTATATATGATGTTATACTGTAATTATAATATACCTCTATATCATTATTATTTCTTTCCATTAATGTATGAGATAGAAATGAAAGTAGCGTTCATGCGTACGTACGACTTACCGTCTCCATGAACGGTGCATTTCATTTCTTATCCCCAAATGTAATGTACTATTATAAGTACATATTTATAATGGATATATATAATGTATGTTACATATAAATGATGAATATAATTCTTGAATTAAAATATACATACCTCTCATTTAGTTTTAATTCCATTAATATGACAAAGAAATGAAAGTAGCGTTCATGCGTACGTACGGCTTACCGTCTCCATGAACGGTGCATTTCATTTCTTACCTCAAAATGATTATGTAATATTATAAATACATGTATATTATGGATGTATATGATATTTATGATATCAAAATCATGAATATCATTCTGGATATAATGAATCTTTGACCACACGAATAACATGTAATTGTAAGAAGTTCACTTTCGACTTGAGAACCAAATATCGAAAAAACAAACATTATTAACTTAAATGATTACATAATGTGTATAAAATGGAAATAAGTGATATAAAAGGAATAATGAACTTGAAAAAGGTTCTTAAGAAAATAGAAATTAACTCAAGTTTATTATTCAGGACGTTAAAGAACGATCAAGACAAGTTGGACTTGAGGTAAGGGATCTTACTCCTCTCTTTCTTTTTAAGTACACTCTTTTATGTCATTCCTTCTAAAGCTCATAATTCTTGTTATTGGTATGTTCTTTTATATTACTCTTACTGTAATTTTTATGTTCATATGATGAGAGACCCTATTATCTCTCATCAATACATTTTGGAAGTTTTGAGTGGCGCCGTTAGGCTGCCGAATTTTCGTAAGAGATCTAACCTCTCTCTTTCTATTTAAGTACTCTCCTTTATGTCACTTATTTTAATCTCCTCTTTGTTATGATGGGGGATGCTCTTTTATATTCCTCTTGCTGTACATTTTATTGTAATGTGATGAGATACCCTATTTGATCTCATCAATCCATTTTTTTTGGAAGTTTTAAGTGGCGCCGTTAGGCTGCCGAGTTTTCGCAAGGGATTTTTCATCTCACTTTTATTCCCGTGAGATTTATGCTACATTTGCCACAATTCCCTTTGAGTGGTGTATGTACTACCCATTATTATACACTTTTTTTAGTATAATTTCATTTATGGGTATTTACATCTTCATTGTATGACCCTTCTTCCATGGGGTGTACGTTTCGAAAGTTACCCAACTCGGTAAGGGGACCTTTCACCCTCCTCTTTTTAAAAGAATTCTTTTGTTATGTCTTTTAATTAACATACTATTATGTTGGGATATGTTCTTCTATATACTTATTGATTTAAATTTTATTTCCATGTGATGAGATACCCTTTTTATCTCTCATCAACTCATTTTCTGAATTTTGTAGTGACGCCATTAGGCTGTCAAATTTTTGCAAGGGAACTCCTTAACCCAAACTTTATTCTTTGTGATAAACTTATACTCCTTGAATATGTCGTTCTATGAATATGTGTGAATAACCTATTATTGTTTTACACTTAATATCCACTTATATTTGGTATATTCATTTGTCACACATAATTATGTAATTGATTTATCCTTAAACCAAGGATACCATCTTTGTAAGGGACTTCGTCTCAATCTCCTTTCATTGAGGCATATTTCATTTTATACACAACTTTCTTTTATACGGTGTATAAATCCCTTTGAATTTTACTTTTATACAAAAGGAATCTTTTTCTATGAATCGTTTTACTAAACGACAAAAAGGAATGTTTCTTTTAACGTACGCGGTGACAACGACCTTTTCCGCCGCCGCGAGTATTATTTGATCTTTGGCTTCCTCAACAAGCCGTAATGTTTTTTTAAAATAAAATAAATACCATATACTCTTTTATGTATTTTGGTATTGAAAATGGTTTTGATAAAGGATTCTATTTTGTCAATATATTTAAATGATATATTGTGATTGAAATGTGGAAATGTTATCATTCCTTTATATTGGTTTTATGTGTTATAATTTTATAATGGTACTTGGACATTTTACAGGTGGTTACGTGATAAAACATATGACGGGTGGTGCCGTGAATACCAGGACGGGTGGTTATGTTATAACCTCCAATGCATTGGGTATGGAAGTCGGCCGTATGGCTATTCCATTAAGTATGTATGGAAGTTGGCCGAATGACTATTACATTAAGTGATATGTGTGGAAGTTGACCTTATGGTTATTACACTTAAGTATGTTTATGTCCCAAGTTACCTTTATATGTTATGTGTTATTTATATGGGTTTTATGGTATTCTTTTGGTTACAGAAGGGTAAGTAATGAACTTTTATTCAGTGAAGAGTTTTTTACTACTTTGAAAAGGTGAAAAGTATTACTTTGTTAAAGTATACATGTTTTACTTGTTGTTTTGAAAAACTAACAGTTTTTATTCTTTGTGTATCCCTTACTGAGCTTTTTATGCTCATCCCAAGTTTTTGAAATGTTTTTTCACAGGACTTAACGTGGAATAGGGTCAAGGATGTGATCAAGGGAAAGTCATGCTACCTAAAACATGGAACTAGACATGTTTCTTTTTAAGAGTTTTTATTTTATGGAAATTTAGTAGAAGCGACTACTTTGTAATCTTTTGAGATGTAATAGTTATGTCCTAATTCTCTAAAACTCTAAACCTGAAAAGATCCTCAATGTGAATTACTCATTTAATTCAATATTAAGTAAGGTTTAAGGTCGGGGCCTTATAGTTGGTAGCAGAGGTCGGTTTAGATAACTTTAGAGGTTAGGGTATTCTTTAAGCATAAGTGACATTACCATAATGGTTAGGATTTCAGAAAGAGTCATAGTTTTTAGATAAAGTGAATGAGTAAGTATATCTTCATCATTAGTACATGATGGTCTTGTTGATATACTCACACTGACCCTTTTTGGTTTTAGTAAATGGATGGATCTAGCAGGCACCAAAGTAACAGTGGATGTGAAGGAAACTGTGACAGTTTTCTGAGTGAGCAGCTGAATGATATGGGAGCTGCAATGAGAACTCTTGTGTTTATCCTCAACCAACTATCTGGAGTCATGATTGACCACCTAAACCTTGGTGATTTCTATAAGGCATAATATATGCGAGAAACAAATCCCTACGGAACTAAAGGTAATAATCATAAAGGTAAGTGTGTACAAAAACCTATGTGTCAAAGATGTGGAAAGAAACACCTAGGAAAATGTTTCAAAGGGACAGAAATATGATATAGATGTGGAAATGAAGGTCATAAAGCAAGAACCTGCCAGGGAAAAAGGAAGCATCTAGTTGACTCGAGGAAAGGGAAAGAAGTTATTTCTGAGGGATCAATTGAATGTTTTAAATGTGGTGTGCATGGTCATTATGCAAACACATGTCCTATGAAGAAGTTTCGGGAATGGGATCACCAAGATCATACAAATATTCATTTACCAATACCTAATTCCATTCCGATTGAGGATGAAGAAACTGACAATGACCAATCAAAGGTATGTATTATTTCATGACTATTGTTTTCCTATTTTGGAATCTTAGGATATGATTCATGATTTTGTTTTTAGGAAAGAGGTATTTCAGAATAAGTTGGAAAGGAATGGTTAATGGATTATGAAGAATGTTGAATGAGTAAGATGTCAACATATAAGGGATTCAAGAGTTATGGTGAAATTCTTAAGAGTATTAAGTCTCTTTTGATGATGGGGTTACATTAGAAGACTTTTTATATTATGTGTAACCCTGATGTTTAATATATGAAAATTTTATTCAAGGAATAGTTATCTTTTCTTTTGTGGACATAGTTATAAAGAACCATTTGGGTTTATATGATCCTTACTTTTGAGGTAATTATGGGTTACTATATGTTATGATTCAAGTGAAAGGCATGAGATAAAATTGAGGTTAAATTATGTTATGGTTATTTTTGATGATTTTATCTTTTTTTTGGGGAATGATTTGAGAATTATATAGTTTTGGAAAAAGGACAACACGCAGACCATGTGACTACCCGTTGCGTCGGACAAAGCTACGGGAATCGAACCCACAACCAAAGTGCGGCTGGTATTTATCGCCTACCACTGGACTACGTGAAGTCCCTGGTTAGTTTTACTGATTCTTTTTAGTTATATGATTTTATGAATTAAGATTACATTGATTTTGGGTTATTTATGAAAATGATTAACCTATCATGAAGGATATGTGATTAGGTTAATTACTTTTCAATACGATACTTTAGGAGCAACTGATGTTGTTTGGAGATAAATGTTACGATTTAACTTGGAAGACTATGTGACTAAATCCTTCAAATATTTGGGTTTCAATCTTAGATTGGTTTACTTTGAAGAATTTTATGGACAAATTGTTTATCGGATGGTCCTCGTTGAACTTTGGGTTTTGTTGGACAAATTTTGGAAATTAAGCATAGATTTTCTTTTTATAAAGGGTTATCCTTTTCTGGATTATCTGATCTTGTACTAACCTTTTTGGTTTTGGTTTTGGTTAAAGTCTAAAGACATGGGAAGTATATAGTTCTCTTTTGTGGATTAGGTGATTCTCTAGAAGTTGATTATAGTACTCTTAATGTGAACAAGTCTTCCTAAATACTCGTCTTTTGGAGAAAATATGAGTTTGTGTAAGGAATCTAATAAAAGTTAAAAGTCAACATGATAAGTGATTATGTTTCCTTATGAATAAATTCCTCAATAAAAAGTAACTTAAAACAAAAATGTTGTCTATTAACTTTTCCTACTGGGGAATCGAATACCGTTTAAACCATCACAAGTTTGTGATTTTCTTGTGGTTAACTTTCTCCTAAACATGTTTTCTATCACTCTCCATCAGAACATGACCCTATGTTTTCTCCTCCATGTCCATATTTTCATACTTGGAATCCTAGTATGGGTTAAATCGGGTGACCTTTGTACTTATCTTTCTTTATTTTAAAGTGATTGTTTTACCGACTCTTATTCCGATGTGGGACTTTCAAGGATGTTTCCAAGCCAATTTTAAAATTGCGAGGACGCAATTCCCAAAAGGGGGGAAGGATGTAACACCCCAGGTAAATAAAGAATATGACAATTTCATATTTATCCATATTTGTGAATAAAATATTAATATGACTTTAAAGGGGATGCTATGATCGATGGCGTACCCAACATGCAACAATGAGTTTCTTGGGAATCTTACGTTGCACTCTAATAATAAAATAATATTATTTTAAATGGTAGTTAACGCCTAGCTGTTGTGATGGCGGGAATGAATAGAACTAACTAAAAAATGATTATATATGTTTGTCAAATATTTTTACTTTTTACAATAAATGTTAGAGGATTAAAAATGCGAATGAATCCAATTTTAAGCGTAAACATTCTAATATTCTTTAAAAGGCCGATTAACCGCCTTTTGATGGAGAACCTCTTTTAAATCAACATTTTGACAATAGTATGTGTTATATTTGACAAAATAAAATTCTTCTTTAGAATTGGGACATCAAAATTTACTTTGTGTAAATTTTTGGTATTTTTCCAAAAAAGTTCAAGTTTTAATGAATAGTGAAAAATGTTGTATTTTAATTCAAAACCTCTTTTTAATCTAATTTATTTTTATGATTATATTATCTTTTGAATTGGTTTTAAAGTTAAATTAGAATATATTTTTACCATCTAATCCAATTGTGGTCTTTGGAATTAATTTCACTTTGAAATCAGACTTAAAATAGTGTCAATCTTTTGATACATTTTGTTTCATAAAAACACGCTATTTGTTTTGACAACAGGAATTAATTATTAAATTAATTAATGAAACTTATGTGTTTTGAATTTTTTAAAATAGACATCATTTTTGAATTCGGAATATCAAATATAGCTTAGGGTGATTTTTTGGTAATTTTCTGAAAAACCTCAATTTTTGATGAATAGTGAAACCACTAAGTGGTACTTATAAAAACTGATTTTTCCGTTTAAATGAAATTTTGCCATCTTTGTGTTTTAAATTTCAAAAATCTGACATACATGGTTTTCATTAAGAAGTAAAATGTGGTTCAATGGGATAAAAATAATTTTTTGGTGAATAGTAATTTATTAAGTTTTTAATCGCGATTAGAGGTAATTAGTGTAGTTTAAGGTAAGAATAATGTTTTAATAAAATGAAATGACCTAGACACATATCCTACCCTCATTGGATGTGTCATGGCCGACCAAGGAAATCCATGGGTTAACTTGGGGACCCCATGGATCCACTTTGGTTGGAAAATGACATAAATACCTTTTTATTTAATGTTAAAGTAAAAATGACACAAACATGAGATGTTTTAATAAAACAATTTTTACATGGAGTTATACAAGTAATATTTTTGACTATAAATAGTCATTGGAAATCTAAAAAGATTTCCTACATCATAGTATTTTTTTTATAATTTTTAGACATTAAATAAATTAAATTATTTATGACATCATGATGATGCAACGATGACCTCATTATTTAATGATTTAAATAAAATGGAAAGATAATGTAATATCTAAGACCTAAACATGTCCAAAACCTATTGGATGAGTGTATTTAGAACCCTTATCACCTTATCCTCTAAATACATCAATGTGGGACCTTTAAAATCCGAAAATCTTTTGAAAATAAAGTAACATTTTGTAACTTTACAAGAGTGCCCCTCCTCTCCTCTTATAAAAGGCCCCCACCTCTACCTCTTTACCCACACTTCCAAAGCCTTTGGCTCGGCCAACTCCTGCCCATTTTGTATCTCCACATCCCTATCTAACTCCTTGAAGCCTCACGTTGGGCAGAAGTCTTCCCAAGGAAGCCTTTTAGCTCAAACCAAAGGGAGTTACCCGATTTTAAGGTAATGTCTTCACTTGAGTCCTTTTGTTTTATTTTGCTTCTCCAACCCCTTAAACTATTTTTATTCATTTATTTTGTAACAAATCCAGTATCATAAATATACTAGGATGTTTTTATAAGAAGTATTCGAGCTAAACTTACACACACCTACATCTAATGGTTAAAGAACATACTGTTTCCGTGGATGGCGAATTTCGGCCTCCCGAAACGATGATTGTTCAACATTCTTTTAACACCTTAAAAGGTGGCCATTATGATGAAACTATATTTATATATGATATATAATATGTTTATGTTTTCCTTAAGCTTCTGTATTTTTCATTTTGGGCATACCTTTATGGTTTCCATTATAGGTATACGCGATATCTTCATTTTAGGAAGTGCGGACTACCGCCACCTCAAAGTGATTTGATTCATTAATGCCATATGTGGGATGTATAAAGGATGGATTTAAAGTTATTATATATTATGTTATAATGTAATTATAATATACCTCTATATCATTATTATTTATTTCCATTAATGTATGAGATAGAAATGAAAGTAGCGTTCATGCGTACGCACGGCTTACCATCTCCATGAACGGTGCATTTCATTTCTTATCCCCAAATGTAATGTACTATTATAAGTACATATTTATAATGGATATATATAATGTATGTTACATATAAATTATGAATATAATTCTGGAATTAAAATATACATACCTATCATTTAGTTTTAATTCCATTAATATGACAAAGAAATGAAAGTAGCGTTCATGCGTACGTACGGCTTACCGTCTCCATGAATGGTGCATTTCATTTCTTACCTCTAAATGATTATGTAATATTATAAATACATGTATATTATAGATATATATGATATTTATGATATCCAAATCATGAATATCATTCTGGATATAATGAATCTTTGACCACACGAACAACATGTAATTGTAAGAAGTTCACTTTCGACTTGAGAACCAAATATCGACAAAACAAACATTATTAACTTAAATTATTACATAATGTTTATAAAATGGAAATAAGTGATATAAAAGGAATAATGAACTTGAAAAAGTTTCTTAAGAAAATAGAAATTAACTCAAGTTTATTATTCAGGAGGTTAAAGAACGATCAAGACAAGTTGGACTTGAGGTAAGGGATCTTACTCATCTCTTTCTTTTTAAGTACACTCTTTTATGTCATTCCTTATAAAGCTCATCATTATTGTTATTGGGATGTTATTTTATATTACTCTTACTGTAATTTTTATGTTCATATGATGAGAGACCCTATTCTCTCTCATCAATCCATTTTGGAAGTTTTGAGTGGCGCCGTTAGGCTGCCGAATTTTCGTAAGAGATCTAACCTCTCTCTTTCTCTTTAAGTACTCTCCTTTATGTCAATTCTTTTAAGATCCTATTTGTTATGATGGGGGATGCTCTTTTATATTCCTATTGCTGTACATTTTATTGTAATGTGATTAGATACCCTATTTTATCTCATCAATCCATTTTTTTGGAAGTTTTAAGTGGCGCCGTTAGGCTGCCGAGTTTTCGTAAGGGATTTTTCATCTCACTTTTATTCCTGTGAGATTTATGATACATTTGCCACAATTCCCTTTGATTGGTGTATGTAATACCCATTATTATACACTTTTTGTAGTATAATTTCATTTATGGGTATTTACATCTTCATTGTATGACCCTTCTTCCATGGGGTGTACGTTTCGAAAGTTACCCAACTCGGTAAGGGGACCTTTCACCCTCCTCTTTTTAAAAGACTTATTTTGTTATGTCTTTTAATTCACATACTATTATGTTGGGATATGTTCTTATATATCCTTATTGATTTAAATTTTATTTTCATGTGATGAGATACCCTTTTTATCTCTCATCAACTCATTTTCTGAATTTTGTAGTGACGCCATTAGGCTGTCAAATTTTTGCAAGGGAACTCCTTAACCCAAACTTTATTCTTTGGGATAGACTTATACTCCTTGAATATGTCGTTCTATGAATATTTGTGAATAAAATCTGATTGTTTTACACTTAATATCCACTTATATTTGGTGTATTCGTTTGTCACACATAATTATGTAATTGATTTATCCTTAAACCAAGGATACCGTCTTTGTAAGGGACTTCGTCTCAATCTCCTTTCATTGAGGAATATTTCGTTTTATACACAACTTTCTTTTATACGGTGTATAAAACCCTTTGACTTTTACTTTTATACAAAAGGAATCTTTTTCTACGAAGCGTTTTACTAAACGAAAAAAAGTAATGTTTCTTTTAACGTACGCGGTGACAACAACCTTTTCCGCCGCCGCGAGTATTATTTGATCTTTGGCTTCCTCAACAAGCCACAATGTTTTTTTAAAATAAAATAAATACCATATACTCTTTTATGTATTTTGGTATTGAAAATGGTTTTTATAAAGGATTATATTTTGTCAATATATTTAAATGATATATTGTGATTGAAATGTGGAAATGTTATCATTCCTTTATATTGGTTTTATGTGTTATAATTTTATAATGGTACTTGGACATTTTACGGGAGGTTACATGATAAACCATATGATGGGTGGTGCCGTGAATACCAAGACGGGTGGTTATGTTATAAACTCCAATGCATTGGGTATGAAAGTCGGCCGTATGGCTATTCCATTAAGTATGTATGGAAGTTGGCGGAATGGCTATTCCATTAAGTGATATGTGTGGAAGTCGACCTTATGGTTATTCCACTTAAGTATGTTTATGTCCCAAGTTACATTTATATGTTATGTTTTATTTATATGGGTTTTATGGTAATCTTTTGGTTACATAAGGGTAAGTAATGAACTTTTATTCAGTGAAGAGTTTTTTACTACTTCGAAAAGGTGAAAAGTATTACTTTGTTAAAGTATACATGGTTTACTTGTTGTTCTGAAAAACTAACAGTTTTCATTCTTTGTGTATCCCTTACTGAGCTTTTTATGCTCATCCCAAGTTTTTGAAATGTTTTTCACAGGACTTAACGTGGAATAGGGTCATGTATGGGATCAAGGGAAAGTCATGCTACCTAAAACATGGAACTAGACATGTTTATTTTTAAGAGTTTTTATTTTATGGAAATTTAGTAGAAGCAACTACTTTGTAATCTTTTGAGATGTAATAGTTATGTCCTAATTCTCTAAAACTCTAAACCTGAAAAGATCCTCAATGTGAATTACTCATTTAATTCAATATTAAGTAAGGTTTAAGGCCGGGGCCTTATACAGATGCTGGAGATGGGCAGCTCCTTGTAGTTATAGTCTGGTTGAATTCCCTAAGACCTTCTAGTCATGTAATTTCTCTTAAGCCTATCGACCATGTAATCACTAAGACTATGATCCTTTTAAGGGCCCCCCTCATCCCTTGAAAGGGGGGTTATCAAAAATCAATAAAAATGAAGGCCTTCAGGCCATTCAGGGGGGGGATTCTTTCCACAATTATCACATGTAGGAAAATATTTCTTTCACTTTTTCCCTTTATGTGTAATTTTCTATTCCTTTATCTTATTATCTTTATTCCCTTTGAATCCATAAGAATTTTATAATTATTTCTCTATCTTTATATCACATACAACTATTTCATCATATGAATAAAAATACTGATAAACTGGTTCCCTTCAAATATTTGGATTAAGAACTTCAAATAAGTGGTCTATCTTGAACTCTGTGTTGTGTATGTAATCTGTATCATACCCGACTAACCTTGTAAGGTTGCTTCATAATCTGCAACAATTTCTTCTTCTTTTTTATTTAAGCTAAAAACTTTCTATTCTTCTCAGTTTGTTTCTCATGAGGGAAATATTTGTCAAAGAAATTATCTTTAAAATTTCTCCATTCCATGAATTCTACTTCTTCTTCCTCCTTAGTATTTTGGATCAATGTCCACCATTGATCCGCATAACCATTGAGATAATATAAAACAAGTGTAACCATTTCCTTTTTAGCACATACCAATTCCATAAATATATTCTCCAAATATTTAATCCATTTCTTAGATTCCATTGGATCTGTAGTCCCAATAAATGACGGGGGCCTCCATCTCATAAATCATTCCAACATAGGAGATTATCGTTGTGGAACAAGTTGTTCCATTTGTGCAAGGTAATGTGTAATAATATGATTAAGCTTCCCTAATATATCCATAACTTCCTCAGTTCCAATAATAATAATATTGATTTTAATTTTAAGGGAAAAATATATATTTTCCATGAGTATTGATACCATTCATCCTTCTAGGAACCATTTCTAAACAATGGAATATACTGGATTAGCTCATAAAACTATGAACTTTGTATAATTCTAAATATGGTGTAACACTTAACATAAATTGAAAAATCTATGCATAACTGATCTCATAATCACAAACATAGTTTCTTTTTGGGATATCTTTACTTTCGAATCCTTTATAATTATTTGTAAAGAAAACATGGATTATCTTAAGTGTATCCCCTAGGAGTGTCAAACCAGGTGCATAGTAAGGACCATTGCCGTGTACCAAGTTACGATTGAGTTAGGCCCAATGCACCTTATCAGAGTTGTTACCCCTAGGTACATCTGTGCTAGAACCACATCCTCTTATAGTATCTAGACAAAGATGTATTTCTATGAAGACACACATAATCTCTACCTTACCAAAATTATAGGATGTTTTTCTATAATTATCCTAAAAGTCTATATTAGGGTTATGTTCCCTAATCTAAGTTTTCTAAATATAGTTTCCAAGGTTTCTAATAAACATTCACTAATATCAACAGTAATTGCCTGACCCCAGAAGCTCGGAGCTGGTACATTATTTTATTACATTGGAATAAACACAAGCTTCAAATCCTAAGGGACCGAATAATTTAGAATTTTTGGAAAACAATATTACATACATGATACCCATATTACATTGTGAAAATAAATAAATCATAAAAAAATAAAATCTCACCATCCTTGAAATCTTATTAAAATATTTCTTCTTCATAACATGGGGAAAGGAAACAAAATAAGGGTGATCTCAAATTCCTAGTAAGGGTAAGTAAAGTGGAATGAATAATGAATCGATGATAGTAAATCAACAAGGAAAGGTAAATAACTGAAAACACTTTCTATTCAAATAATTGGATAAGACATAATCAATATGGCAAGGTAAGAAACTAAAATAAAATACTTTTAATCAATAAAACGAGAATTAAATTCATCCATAGATTTTATCATATGAAAATTTCCTAGATAATAACAATAATAACTGAAATATCGATGAAAGAAATTCTTAATTATTAGACATCATGTTTGAGGCACATGAAAAAGTATTCCGTCAAGACCTTTCACAAGACAGTTTAAATTTACAGGTAGAAACCCATTTAATTTTTCCAACTTATTCATCTCATGAGAACCTATCGATGCATCTATGGGCTATATAAAGTTCGGGTCTCACCCACCATTTCCAGTCCAAAGAATTCCTCATATCGAATAATCAAAATACATAATATTCCTTAACAAATATCCATTATTGAATAAAGAATATAAATTTATCAATATTTCCACAATATAGGATAAGTAACAACTAGATTTATTAACATTGATGAATGTAAATACCATTGAAATATCATTAAAACATTCTTGAGTAAAATAATCTTTAAATACTCCAAAGTGTCCCACACCACTTTGAAACATTTGAATCATAATCCCTATGAAGGAATAACATTAAATGAATTTTATAATATCATGATAATATGGATATTCATGATATAACATGTCAAAGGGATTTATATGCATCATATAAAAGTGAATTGGTTCATAACAACAAATTAATCTCATTGGAATGTAAATTGATACGAACTCCCATACCTTGAGTCTGACTTGTCACGCGTGCCTTTATATTCATGAATAATAAAATTATGTTAATTATTTACTTTATTTAGTTCATTTTTAACTTTATTACTACTTTTAATTCACTTATTACAATGTTTTATACAATTACTTAAACAATTAAGTTCACATCGGGTGTTTCGACCATATTAGGTTTATGTTACAAAAATGAGTTTGGTAGGTCAAAAATGGTCATAGGGGTCCTTATATAAACATATATAGAATAATATTCATGAATTAGTTATCATATTTATACATAAATTATAATTTTAAAACCAATCATGAAATATGTATAGGATTGAATATGTAAAATGAGATGCTCAAATACAATAGGTGGGGTGAATTGTATACTTTAAAAATTCCTTTGTAACCTTTAAAGTTGGTAAAGAACTTTCTTAAAGAAAGTTTCTTAAACTTAAGGAAATCTGTTTCTTAAGTTTAGATTTGAACTTTAAGAAAACATAGTTTAACAAAGTTAAACAAAAAAATTCACAAACCCTCTTAAAGAAACCTTTTCTTAAATTTACAACCTTAAGATAAAAACTTAAGAAAGATTTTATGAAAGGAAAGATTCTACCTTAAAGTGTATAGAATCTTTAATATAATCAGAGTAATGTAATTAGAAATTATAATAAAGTTATACTTTCTAACTTTAACAAAGTTAAAATAGAACCGGAATAAAAACAACTTGAAATAGAAAACAAGTAACAATAAGATTCTTTTAACCCAAAAAGAAGGGCATATAACAACTTTGGATAAAAGTTCCTTGATTTATACTTTCAAGAAAGTTTGTCTTACTCGAACCCAAGTAAGCCCTCAATCTGAAGATCGGTATCTGTCATGCTCTCCCTACAAGCCCTCGATTTAGAAGGAAATCAGAACCTCTGTCTTCCAAACCCGAAAGCCCACGATCATCACGATCAGAGTCTACACAAAGCAATTCTGAAAAAGTTGTTCACACATGCACAAGTTTTTCATGACATCCGCATGAAGTACTGAGAGTTTTAAGAGACTCTCTCTCTAGAATTCACTTCACAATCTTTGATCTCTTTTCTATTCACTATTCATCATTGAAGTTGTCTCAGTACTTTTCTCATTCAAATTAACTTTTATTTATAGGCAAAACTTATCAAAGGTCATATCCACTCCAACGGTCATATTTTCTTTAAATTTCGGAGGGAACTGAACACGTGTCAAATAGACAACGGTTAGTTTGTAACAGATTGTACGACATCATTTCATTTATAAGAAATTATGTTAAGTTAAAGATAAATGTTAAGTATATGAAAACTTAGAATCCGATAATATTGGAATGATACATTTAAATAACTCTAACAATATCAAGAAAACAGATTCTTACGAAAATGTAACAATCGGATTGAGAAAAATGGTATCACGGTTTTTGGGTACCGGTATTGTTGCATTTGTACTGGATTCGGTATCATGAAATCGGTATGACATTTTTACTGGAATCGATATCATGAAATCGATATGACTTTTGTACCGGATTCGGTATCATGAAATCGGTACGAAATTTTTACCAGAATTGGTATCATAAAATTGGTATGACTTTTGTATCGGATTCGATATCATGGAAAACAACATCACATTTATACCAGAATCAGTATCATGAAAAAACGGTATCACATAAGCTTAAGTAAAAATAATACGTCGGAACCTTAAGTACACCATACTGTTAAAGATGTCAGTAGAACGTAATGAAAAATATATCATAATGACAAATCTATAAGTAAATGTAATGAAAAATCTGTAAGTATAACATAATTAAAATTCTGTAAGTATAATGAAATGAGAAATCTGTAAGTATAACAGAATGACAATTCTGTAAGTATAATGGAATGAGAAATCTGTAAGTATAACAGAATGAAAAATTCGGAACTTAATAAAATTCAGAACTTAAGAAAAAGTGATTATGATTTTCAAAACATAAAACCATAAGTAATGGAAAAGTAATAAGAGAACCTTATTGACTCAACAATATGGTTATGAAAAATAAACCAATGTTACAATCATGGATACGGTAGGCTGTACGTATACATGAGTAACATTCCCATTTTTAATGATCATTATGGAAAGAAGGTAAGTAACATTATATATTTACAGAATGATAATTATATCACAAATACCATGTTATTTAATCATATATACCTATATATATAATTCTTTTGATGTAAAAGGAATCACATCGTGTTGAGGAGGCGGTAGTCCACACGTCCACGACTGACGTTATCATTTTTTAGTTTGTGAAAAGGGTAGTTAAGAAAATGATATATTATATTTAAATAATGGTAATTATGTAATTAATATCATAAAAATTTCATTTATTTCATATATGTATAATTAAAACCATCCTTAATTCATTTCATGTAATATGTGAACGTATCACATCACTCTGAGGAGGTGGTAGTCCACACTTCCACAAACGATGTTATCATTTTCACACAAAATGGAAAGTATAAAGGTATGTGTTATATAATAATTAAACAAGCATAAATTAAATATAAATATTATATATATATTATATAAATAGATTTTCCATCATAATTCCCACTATGAAAGGTAGTAGAGGAAAAACGAACAATCATCATTTTGTGTGGCGGTTGTTCGTCGTACACGAACAATAAGTTTGTTACCCATTTGATGTAAGTGTATTTAAGTGTAGATATAAACCTTAATATAACCACATATCAGTATATTTAGGATAATTATGTTTTTTAATCATGGAATAATAATATTTTAGGGGGTAGAGAATGAAAATAAAACAAAAGATCTTGAGAAAGGATTCTACCTCTTCTTTGGGTAACTCATTTTGGTTTGCACCGAAGGGATTACTTGGATGTATTTATACCCAATGAGAGGATTATTAGATAAAATGAGGGATTTTTAGAGATTATTTGAATAGATTTTGGGAAATAAAAAGGGATTTAGAGGTGTGAGGAAGTGGGAGGGGTGAGCGCCTTTTTATAGTGAAGGAGGAGTGACATTCTTGTAAATTTTTTGGAATGGGAATTCCAACCATGTTTTTTTCCACTGAAAGTGGATCCAATAATGGTAAAAATTTGATCCCAAGAAATATATTTTCTAGATATGTCCATACAATTTATTTTTTACAAGTTTATGGATCGTTTTGGTCCTTAAGTTTATGGTTTAGTCCCTTGTTCAACTAATTTTTCTCTTAATTGTGGTAATTAATTTTAATCACATTCACTGATATTTTTGAAAAAAAACTAAGTTGAAATTATTATAAATTATAAATTATTATTATTAAAAAAATCTAATCCATTTTTACAAATTCTAATCACACAAGTGAAAGAAAATAATTTAAATTTAATCCCATAGACGGGACGATAAAGCGATATTTTAATGTAAAAATGCTCAAAAGTTCGATAAGTTTTTATATAAAATTTAAAAGTGAAATTTATCCCAATGACCTAAATTTTATTAAATGATATAAAATTTATCTAATTAATCTTTAAAACAAATAAAAAATATAATTTTATTTTATAAATATATTAGACGAAAAAGCAGTTTTTAATTAAAATTCAGTATTTTTCACTCTTCATCAAAAAATAAAACTTCACAGAAAAATATTTTTTTTTACCCTAAGATAATTTTTATGTTATGATTTAAAAATTAAGTTTATTTTGACATATAAAATCAATAAAAGTTCTAAAAATTGGATTTAAAATATATTCTTCTTTAAAAGGTGGTAAAACCGCTTTTATAAAATTATTGGTTTTTATCTTTAATATTGGGTTTGTTCCAATCTTATGCTTATAGAATATATTCGATTAATGTAAAAAAATATTTGATTTAATATATAAAATATATATTTAATTAATATAAATCACCAATAGTAATAAATTTAATTTATTAGGGTAAAATTCTTTTGTGAGCATAAATGTAGTTTTTTTATAAATTATTCCCTCAATATTAAATTGGTTCTTATATATTCATTTATAATTAATTTGTAAAAAATGAATTCAGACATTTACTTTAATAAGTTAGTTAATCCTATTCATAACCACCTACTTAACAATTAGGTTATTTCATATTATATTAAATAATAATATTTTTAATAATATATTATTGTTCATTAAAACTCGGTCTTGTGTGTAACGCAAGCTATCAAAGAAAGTATTTGTTGCGTGTAATACAAGATAACTTAGTATTTCATGAATTTTAAGTTATATCAGAGATTTAATTTATTTAAAATAGTAATTATATTGTTATTTCTTGGGATATTATATTCCCTTACACGCTTGGTGTTGTGTGTTTTACATGCTATTACATATAATGATCATACTTTATAATTTTAGGGTGTTACACATATATTGGATTAGATCATAAAATTATGAATTTTAAATCATAATATATAATTACAAATATGGAGTGATGATTGACATTAAAAATTTACGCATAGTAAATCATAGAATCATAAACTTTGGTTTCTTTGGGGACACATTTAATTTTAAATCCTTCATAATGGTTTGTAAAAAATGTAAATTATCCTAATTGTATCCCCTAGGAGTGTAAAACTAGGTGCACTGTAAGGATAGTTGTAGTGTACCGGGTTACGATTGAGTTAGTTCTGACACAACTTTTCAGATTTTTTACCCCTAGGTACATCTGTTCCAGAATCATGTCCACTTGTAGTATCCAGAAATGGATTTATTTTTAGGAATACCCACATAATCTCAACTATACCAAAATTCAAGGACATTTTTCTACACATATCGTCAAAGTATACCACATGGTTATGTTCCCTAATCTATGTTTTCCAAAATCTATTTTCCAAGGTTTCTACTAAAATTTATTTTATACAAACTTTAATGCCCCAAAAACTTGAATCCCAGAGCCAATTCATTACTTTATTACATTGGCATGATTACATGGAATCAAATCTTGAAGGAATGAAAAGTTTAGCAGTTTTTGGAAAACTAAATTACATACATGAAACCCAGTTTACATTGGGGATAGAAAATAATGCATGAAAAATAATAAAATGAAATGAACAACATCTGTGAAATCTCATTCAAAGATTCATTCTTCATATCCAGAAGAAAAGGAAAAAATAAGGGTGATCTCAAATGCTCAGTAAGGGTAAATAAAACCAAATAATTAATGAATCAATGATAATAATCAATATGGAAATGTAAGTAACTGAGCTCACATGCCATTTATATTACTAGATAATGAAAAATCAATATGGAAAAGAATGTAATTGAATCACATGACATTTAATCATTAAAATGAAAATAAACTACATCAATAGATAATGTTAAAGAAAAAAATCTCATTGATAAATAATAATTGAATTTTAATTAAGGAAATTATTTATTATTAGACACCATGTTTCTAAGGTATATAGTACCTTTACCATCAAGACCTTTCACAAGACTGTTGTTAACACATCGAGTAAAACCTATCTGATTGGACAAATGATTCATCATATGAGACTACCAATGAATCGAGGGATACATATAACCAGGCCCCACCTATGTCATAAATTTAAAAAGAATTCCTTATATATCTAATAATTGATTTAATTCATTATCAATGTTCCTTATCAAATATCTTTATTGAGTAAAAGATACATATTTAACAATATTTCCCCTGTTAATAAAATAACTGTCAAGTACACACCATATATAAAAATGGTATATGGTTTAAGAAATAATTATACCCATAAAATAAGAGTATGGATATATAAAATAAATTTTATTTCTAATGGAAAATTTTCATAAGGAAGTGATTCTTTCAGCATAAAGTTAACAATCACAAAAGAAATTGCGATTGCAAAGATAACTTTTACCACTTTGTAATTTTCAAGTCAAAATCATTTGGATTAGATTATTCAATGTAAAAAAGATGTATATAATGAAGATAAAATGACTAATGATATAATATATTAAAAGAGTTAGTAGATACACCACGTGAAAGAAGTAAACAGAGAATATTACATTTATCTGACATATGTAAAATATAAGATGAAAATACCCTATATTACGCTCCCTATTGGTTGAACGCCATTTAAATTCATTTATAATGGTATTAAGCATGTTATTAATTTATAAAATAACTATAATAATATTTATAATATCATATATGATCTTATTATAATATCTTTTTACCCATTTTTTAATAATCTTTCATTATTTTCATCGTTTCGAGTGTTAATTGTCATGTTTTTCGAGTATGTTTTGACTTGTTATCTTTTTCTTATTATGTAGATAAATATTTAATAATATTAAGGATGTAAACTATGATTTAAATATAATATATATTCAGTATATATTTATTTATAACAATCCATAAAATTTGTAAATAGGAAATGAAAGGTATTGTTCATGGAGATGGTAGGTCATACGTATGCATGTATGCAACTTTTATTTCCTTATCATACTTAAAAAGTAAGTGATATATGTATATATGTATATTATCATTAAATTATCATATTTATTTCATATATTTGACATATTTTTATTAAAACCATCCTTAATACATTCCATGTAAAGTGTGAATGAATCACATCGCTTTGAGGAGGCGGTAGTCCACATGTTCACAAATGATGTTATCATATTCCTAGTAAAAGGAAAGCATGAAGGTATGTGTTATATAAAAAGTTCATAAGAATAAATAAATTATAAATATTATATATATTATATATGAAATATAAATCCATCATTATTTCTAACCTTGAAAGTTGGTATGAAATAACGAATGACATCGGTTCGCGAGGTGGTAGTCCGCCACACACAAACGATGATTGTGTATCCTATTTGATGGATGTGTGTAAAAGTTTAGGTAGAAATATTATAATAATAATAAAATCTCAGTATTTTTATGATATTAATTTTATTTTATAATAATTATTTTAGGGGAGGAGAAAGAAATGAAACAAAAGAGATCGTTGAAGAACGTTACCTCTTATTCGGGTAACTCGTTTTGGGTTATACCAAAAGACTTCCTTGGTTGGGTTTTTACCAAAGTGAGGATTATAGGATTAGGCGAGGTATTTTGAGGAGATATTTGGTAATATTTTTAATTATACAAATGTCTTTAGAGGTGTAAATAAGTGAGGGGGGTGAGTGCCTTTTTTATAGTGGAGGAGGAGTGACATTCTTGTAAATATATAAAGGTAAACACTATTGAGAGGAAGCACTTACATCATTTCATTACAATAATAAACCAAATAAGATAAAAGGGAGAATAGGGTCAAAATATGGCCATAAAATAGGTTTTGGACATGTTTCAAGGTTATTTTCTCCCTTATGTATAAGGTTTAGTCCCTTGTTAAGTTAGTTTTTCTCTTAATTACTATAATTAATTTTAATTACTTTCACAAATATTTTTGGTCAAAAACTATGTTGACCTTATTAGAAATTAGAAATCATGATGATTAAAAATATGGAATAAAATTTTCAAAATAAAAATCACATAAGTGTTAGAAATTAATTTAACATTAATCCTACAGATAGGACGACAAAACATGTTTTTAAAGTGAAAAATGTTCAAAATTTTGAATTGTTTTTATATCCAATTTCAATGTGAAATTGATTAAAATTGCCTAAATTGTATTATTTTATGAATAATTGATCTAATTAATCTTTAAAAATAATTAAAAATATCTTTTATCATTATAAATTAATTATATGAGAAGTCAGTTTTCAATTAAAATTCAGTATTTTTTTCACTATTCATCAAAAAAAAGAAACTTCTCAGGAAAATAAAAAATTCACCCAAAAGTAAAAATTTACAATAAAATTTTAAAAATGATGTTTATTTTTTCATATTAAATTTATAATAGTTTCAAAATTTATATTTAAATTAGGTGTGCCATTAAAAGGCGGTAAAACTACCTTTATGAAAATATATGTTTTTATGTGTAAAATTGGGTTTGTTTTTATCTTATTTCTTTAAAATATAATGGATGAATGTAAAAATATTTGATTTCATATATAACATAAAATTTACCATATAAATTATCTAAATGTGTTAGAATTTAATTAACTATGTAAAACATGACTAAATAGTGTTTTTTAAACCCGGTGTTGCATGCATTCCAAGATATCCACAAAATTAAATTTATTCTTAAAGGAAAATATTGTAAAATATTTGGGTGCTAAAAAATGTGTATTTTGTTAATTTAAATGTTAATAAACACAAATCCATGTATCAAAAAAATTAAACATCTTATAATTTTCATTAAATCATAGAACATCGATAATTGAATAATTTTTGATATGTATGTTTATACCCTATGCCAATACAACATGCAGTTTAGTTAGAATGACCAAAAAAACAATTTTATTAAATATAAAAGACATTAAAAACATGAATCAAAGTGTCAAGAGCTGACATAAAATCTCAGATTATGAGCTCACCACCCATCAAAGTGATGGATCGACTGCTCATATATCTCAAAAATGATTCAACAATCACTGTAAAATTATTTCATGATAATATAAAATCATACACTAGTATTTGAACCTTTTTAAATTACTTGTATTTTTAGGTACTACTTATGGCTTCTAATTTTGATTATTATTCATTAGATTATGACTTCAACTAATATAATCATGTTCATGGCTTACATTTATGCTTATGGATTCAACATCAATATTTTCTTATGCATCTACCATTACTTTTTCCCCAATATTGAACATTACATATTTTATAGCTCTATTTTATATCTTCTATTTTAGATTCAACTTCTACTTATGACTTATTTCCTCCTTTATATTGAACTACTACTTTTAAATTTTAACATTTCTTCTAACAGAGTCTGCATTTTTTTTTTATTTTTTTCCTTTGCCTTTATTTTTTCTTTTATTTACAATTCTTCTTATGTTTTTCATTCTATATATTTTACTTCAACCATTTATTTTCTCACTTTTTGATATACTTCAATTTATATATTTCAACATTTTTCTTCTATAATTTTCATTTTCATTTTAATTATTTTAATTTTAATTTTATTTATAGTTGAGTTTATGATATTACATATGTTTTTTTCTACAAAATATTGTTTCTATTATTACATATATTTATAGTTCTTATGAATTCTTCTCCTAGATTTCACCTCTTCTCATTGGTTTATCTTTCACTTCTAGTTATGCATCTCTTTAATGTTTTTTCATATGATTCTTATAGATTATTCCATTAAATTTTTATTTTTAATTAATTTCATTATTATACTTTTTCTTATGACTTATTTCTTTTTTTATGTCACTATTCTAGATTTTTACTTATAGACATTGATTTTTCATCATGTTTTGTTTTAATTTTTTCATCAAATTCATTTTATGAATTTAATTTAATTTATATTTTGGATTCTTTTCTCTTTTTTATTCTACATTTTATTCTAGTTTATTCATGTTATTTTTAGTCTTATTAATTTTCATTAAGTTATATATATGATTTTTCTACTATATTTTATCTTATCTCTTCTATATTAAGCTTCTACTTCTAACTTTAGTTATTCATTTTCCCTATACCATTCCTCTTCCAAATGTCTTTAACATTTCCCTATTTTTAAACTTCTATTTTCAATTTTTTTATACATATTTTTTATAACCTTTTAATACATATTTTATTCTATTATAATCCACTTTTGAGCATCTATTTCTGAATTTTGGATTTTGGATTCTATTTAACCATCTATTTCAAATTTTGGATCTACATTCACAATTGGTTTTAGAATATTTATCCTTATACTTCTGGTGTAATGTCCCGGTTCTAGAAGCCACCCAGAGGCGCCCCGTACCCAATTGGTCACATGGACTCAAGTGCATTTCCCCGAACGCCAGAGGCTACCGACTAGCATCGAGGGCCTTGGTTGTGATAGTGGGGAAACTATGCCCTCATCGGCAGAGTACACATCGAAAGTAAACAACATGCAATAGCAGAAGAAGTAACAATCCATACAAACTAAACAACGGAATACTAGAAGAATAAACAGTTGGAGCATACATATATATAGATGATTCATGGTAAATATATGTCTAGGAAAATAGATAAACAAACCACAATACTGGAATACAATAGTACTAAACTAAAGTACAAAAGAAAACAAGATAAACATCTCCTCATCATCGCAAGCCTCAACTTGGTCCCGTGCTCTCCAACTCCACAGAATATCAAGTACCCGAAGTGGAAGGGCTCTTGACCTTATCTATACCTATAGCGATATAATCTATTTGGGCCCAAAAGCATGACCCAAACAGGGTGTGAGACTAATCCCAGTAGACAACCACCCAAATATCTATGCCTAACAGTCAGTGAATATATGGCAGGTAAAAGTACAGAAAGCAATAAGAAGGAAGTACTCAGTGGTAAACAATCCACAGTCCAATATCAAGAAACAATAAAACACATACAGGTAACCCTCTGGGAAGTACTCACAACCATCCCCTCTGGTCCTACCTAACAAGTACAAGAAACCCTCTGGGTAGTACACTTAGCCTAACCCCTATGGTTCTTACAAATTCATAAAGACTCTCTGAGGAATCACGCTCAGTCAATTCCCCTTATAGTATAGGGTAGTCAAGGACTCTCTGAGCAAGCTCACAAGGTCAATTCCTCTTATAGCCCTAAGGTCTAGGAACTCTCTTAGGAAGCTCACCCAGTCAATTCCCCCTATAGCCTCGGTAGTACAAAGACTCTATGAGGAAGCTCACTCGGTCAATTCCTCCTATAGTCTAGGACGGTTCAAGGAATTTCAAAGTAAAATGAAGACTCTATGTGGAATCTCACTCTGTCTATCCCCTCATAGTATATAATTCCCAAAGACTCTCTGAGAAAGCTCACTTGGTCTATCCCTGTATAGTCTATAATGTCCCAAAGACTCTCTGAGGAGGTTTACTCAGTCTATCCCCGTATAGTCTATAATACTCAAGACTCTCCGAGGAAGCTCACTCGGTCTATCCCCATATAGTCTACTACACCAGGTTCTCACGGTCCCATGTAATTCAATGGATAATAATGCTATATAGCCAAGTTAAACCTACAGAACTACTTGTCTAGCCAGTCTACAACAAAACAAGCATGTCAGAACACAACACACCATCATACAATCACTTGGCATGGAAACAGGTAAGGCGACCAAATAGGCTAAACAGGCTAAACAGAACATGTAGGGGAAAAACATCCAATGCATGACAAAACATCCCTATTCTTATCCAATTCTCCTCTACAAAGGTATACAAGCATGGCAGGAAAACAACAGGGGTAAAACGGTAAACACACAATACCCCGTTCTAGGGTATTGGCACAATTGCACATAATATTCAATGACTTTGAATGGAAAGGCACAAACCACCTACCTCGACTTTAGGAGATTTCTATACGTGAACCTAGAGGATTTAATCACCATGAAACGTCAAAGATCTACAAAAACGTATAAAACGTTCAACCCATGATAACTTGGAAAATAGGAGGAATTGGAAAACGATGCTACAGAAGAAGGAAGAGCTTACCACTACGGTTCCAAAGCAATCGACGACGGTTGATTCAGAGAACGGATGGAGGCTTGTGGGATTAAAGAAGTTTCGGTGCCGTACGGTCTCTCTCGTCCGAACAAGACCTAAAAGAAGAAAATTTTGGGCATCAAATGTGACCCCGATGCGTTTAATGAAATAAAAGAAAATACACGACGTGTACTTACTGAGTACACAGTGTGTACTTCCTTTTTCCGTATTTTTCTTTAGGCGGCCTCCAAGTCACTCCACACGACCATGTGTAAGGCCTCTACACGGCCATCACACGACTACCCACGGTAACCGAGTACACGACATGTACTCATAAAGTACACGACGTGTACTTCTAAAATTTCCAAAATTTCATCTTTTTCTAAAAAACGGCCAGAAAAGGAAAAACATACCTGAAAAGAAAGTCCAGGTTCTTACAAACTTCCCCCCTTAAAGAAATTTGTCCCCGAATTTCCCTAGAAAGGCGTAGAAGAAGAAACCCCGAACAGCTTCGGCCACTGCAAACATACATCAGCCTCCCTCTCCCAAGTCTCACCCTGTACTCGCCTGTGCTTCTATAGCACCCGTACCAGAGGAACAGACCGGCCATGGATAACCTTTGTACTAAGATCAACAATCTAGATAGGATTCTCCTCAAAATATGCATCCACCTCTAACTCAACCTCCTCGGGTTGAAAGATATGAGACGAGTTTGAGAAGTAACGTCGAAGTTGAGAGACGTGGAAGACTTCATGCATAGCCCGATACCTCTGAGGTAACTGAAACCGATAGACAACCAAACCAACTCTCTCCAACACCTCAAAAAACCTGGTGTATCTTGGTGAAAGCTTACACTATCTCCTGATCCTTCTGTTCCCCAATCTCGGTGTGACACGCAGGAAAACCTGATCCCCAACCTTGAAATCCAAAGGTCGTCTCTGCTGATCAGCATAAGACTTCTGACGAGACTGTGCAGTAGCCATCCTCTTCCGAATCAACTCAATCTGCTCTGTGGTCTCCTGGACAATATGAGGTCCCAGCATAGCTGCCTCTCCTGCCTCCAGCTAACACAAGGGTGATCATCATGGCCTACCGTACAAAGCCTCATAAGGTGCCATATGAATAGTTTCCTAAAAAATATTATTGTAGGCGAACTCTACAAGAGGTATATGCTTCTCCCAAGAACCTCCAAAATCCAGAATGCATGATCGGAGCATGTCCTCAGGCACCTGAATTGTACGCTCAGACTGACCATCTATCTGGGGATGGTATGCTGTACTCAAAAGTACCTGTGTACCCAAAGCCTTATGAAGCCCCTGCAAGACCTGTGAAGTAAAACGTGCATCCCTGTCTGATACAATGGAGTGAGGAACTCCATGTAGACATACAATCTCCAGAATGTACAAATGTCCCAGCTGGTCAACACTGAAGGTCTCTTTGATCGGAAAAAAGTGAGCAACCTTCGTGAGTCTGTCGATGACAACCCACACTGCATCATTCCCTCAAGGTGACCTCGGTAAACCTATCACGAAATCCATCACTACATCATTCCACTTCCACTCAGGAATGGGTAACTGCTGTAAAAGCCCCACTGGTCGCTGATGCTCCGCCTTCACCTGCTGACAGATGGAACACCTCATGACAAAACCAACAACATCCCTCTTCATACCTGGCCACCAATACTGGTAATGTAGATCACGATACATCTTGGTGACGCCAGGGTGAACTGACCAAACTGAGGAATTAAAGTCCCACATCATCTCCTCACGTATGTCTTCTGGAACCCATACGCACCCCTGGAAACGCAAGATCTCATCCTCGCCTATGGCCCAAATAGGAATAGGGTCCTTTCCTGACACGCTTTCCCATAGGACCAGGCCTTCTGAATTTGATAGCTACCTCAGACGTACTCGATCAAGAAGTGTATAGGTAACAACCACAGAAGAAAGAAACACCTTCCCCTATCTATCACGCACCTCCAAATGCATCTTGGAGAATAGAGACATAAGCTTCCACTCACTACTGGCCTCATGAACTGCCTATATCTGAGTCATCATTCTCAGTGTATCGTCCACTGCATTGCCTTTCCCAGGCGTATAGGAAAGCTTGAAATCGAAGGACTTTAGGTACTCAAACCACCTCCACTGTCTCAAATTCAGATCATGCTGAGTGAAAATGTACTTGAGACTTTTTGTGGTTGGTGAAAACCACAAAATTCTCTCCCATAAGATAATGTATTCAATAGCGTAAGGCATGAACAACTGCTGCCAACTCGAGATCGTGCATCGGGTAATTCCTCTCGTGTGGACTCAACTGTCGAGACCCATATGCAACAACGCCATATCCCTACATAAGCACAACTCCCAGACCGATACCTGAAGCATCTCAATAAACAGTACAACTCTTGCCTGGATCTGGAAAGACCAGTATCGGTGCTGATGTCAACCCCCCCTTCAGCTCCTGAAAGGATGACTCACAAGCATCTGACCACAAGAACTTCACACCCTTCTTAGTCAAACCCATCAGTGGTGCTGCTAAGCGTGAAAAGTCATGAATGAAGCATCTGTAGTATCCAGACATCCCTAGAAAACTCCTTACCTCAAATAAGTTCTTCGGCTTCTCCCATGAAACTACTGATCTCACTTTCTCTGGGTCTACTGATACTCCAGTATCTGAGATAATGTGAACCAAAAGTGAATATGATCCATCCAAAAGTGGCATTTTGAGATCTTAGCATATAACTGATTCTCTCTCAGTGTACTCAGAACGATCTCAAGATGTGTGGAATGGTCATGTATAGTGTGAGAGTACACCAAGATATGGTCCACGAAGACAACTACAAAAGAATCCAGATATGGATGGAACACTTGGTTCATCATTTCCATGAAAACTACCGGCGCGTTCGTGAGACCGAACGACATAAACAATATTCGTATAGACCATACCTACTCCGGAAAGCTGTAAGAGGTATATCTGATGGTCTAACACGCAACTGATGGTAACCTAACCTCAATTAAATCTTTAAGAACACTCAGGATCCTTGTAGCTGATCAAAGAGATCATCAATCTTCGGTAAAGGATATCGGTTCTTGACCTTCAACTGGTTTAGCTTTTGATAATCCAGTCAAAGCCTGAGAGTACTGTCTACCTTCTTCACAAAAAGGACAAGCAAACCCCAAGGAGAAGTACTGGGTCAGATGAAACCCTTTGCCTGTAAGTCCTCCAATTACTTCTTAAGCTCCTGAAACTTAGGTGTAGCCATACTATAAGGAGGAATGGACACCGGTTCCGCTCCTGACACGAGTGCAATAGAAAAGTCTACCTCATGCTTCAGAGGCAAACCTGAAAAGTCCTCTAGAAAGACATCCCTGAAATGATCCACCACTGGAGGAAAATCTAGCTGTGAAGTCCCCTAGTCATCCAGATACAGACTAGAAATATGGGTTGTAACTCCTCCTAACCCATGATGCTCTTGTCATGGTATGCTCGCCTGGACATCCCACTCACCCTTATGAAGAAACGATATGCCCTCTGGTGATATGAACCTCACCTTGTGGTGATAGAAATCGATGACTTCCTGGAAGGGAACCAACCAGTCCATCCCAAGAATGACATCATATCCTGTCATCTCTAGGACATATAGATCCCAAAGGAAGTGACACCCACCAATCTCAATGGGGCACTCCTTGCACTAATTTATACTAGATGTACTCGTCCCCAATGGAGTATCTAGTGTCAAGATATCAGACAAATAAAGGATACAGATCTCAAGGCTCTCCACAACGGCAAAAAATATAAATCTATGGGAAGCCCCTGTGTCGAAAAGAGTAGAAGATAAAACTGAGGCAACTAAAATCGTACCTCGAACTGTAGAGGGTCTGGGATCCTGCTTCTACTGGGTCTTCTCTACTACAAAAGTCTGGCCTACTCCACAGCCCTGTGGCCCTGACTGACCGGTCTGAGCTGATCCTCCCCGCTGTTGCTGATATCCTGGAAACTGACTACCGCGACCGCGACCTCCACCTTAGCTTGAACGGCCGGAAGAACTCCAATTCCCAGACTGGTGAGAAACTGGCGATACTGCTCCTGAACGCGGGGTCGTAGACGAACCCTTGTCACCAGCTTCTGGTGAGAATACCTGACAGAAATGCTGAAGATGGACCATATTGACGTAAGATCGGCATGCCATCAAGTCTATTTGGCACTGAGGCCTAGTATGCCCGCTCCTCCCACACTGGTAGAAAACTATCGGGCGACCTGAAGATGCATCACGCCTACTCTGGTCTCCTCAAGAAGACTCCCTACAGCGCTTCCTGCTATCAGTAGGAGGAACACTAACTCTGGATGTCGAACCGCCCTGGCTCACTGCTCCAGAATCCCTTAGATTTCACTCTGTGATCAGTGCCTAGTTGACGATCGAAGATATCGAAGTCATCCTAAAGATGTTCACCTGCGATCAGATATCATGCCTCAGACCATCCTCAAACTTCCTTGCAAGGAACAAATCGTCACCTCCTGGAATAGGTGTGAAACACTGTATCTCTGTGAAGCGAGAGGAGTACTCCATAACAGAAAGAGTACCCTGCTCCAGACTCATAAACTCCTGGGCTCGATCGGCCCTCAAGGTCTCCGGGTAGAAGTAATCATAGAGGATGCATCGAAAATCATCCTAAGCCATAGTCTACTGGCGCCCTACCTGTGATATCACCTCCCACCACCTCTTGGAGGAGTCTCAGAGCATGTAGGTAGAAAGATTAACCCTCTTCTCTGGAGGTATCTCCATATGCTCAAAAATCGTCAGCGTGTCCTCTAGCCATGACTCAACAACTTCGGGTCCTCCATCCCCTGAGAAAGTAGGAGGATGCTACTGCTGAAAGACCCGCGTCAATTCTGCCATCAATGTGGTAGGAGACGATGCTCCCTGAAAGGTCTACACCATCCTTATAAATCCCTCTCTGAACTGAGCATCAACTCATATGTCAGGTATAATGGCTGGTTCCAAGACTGGCACAAATGGAGGATCAGTAGGAAGTCCCTGATCGACCATATCTGGGGTCTGATCACCGTCTGGCAACTGGTGTACAACCAGAGGATGTCTTGGTGGCATGACTCTGCAAGTTCAATCACACACCTTAGATCAATATTAACAGAAAATGAAACTTAGAAGTGCAAGAAAGGAACATGATAAAGAAAACATTCATGTTTTACAAAACATGACTACACGGTGTGTATAAACACTACACGACGTGTTCTCTTAAGCCATTGACATGGGCGTGTACTCCTACCACAACTGGTCGTGTAACACCCCCAAACACACAACATGTTATTCCTACACAAGGCGTGTACCTGAACTCTATTCCCCTGCCCGAGTCTCCCTACATGGCTAAACCACACGGTCCTCTCAAACCAATACCACACGATGTGTTCGGTCTAGACACTGCGTGTATTGGAAAAGTTTCAATGACCTGTGTTGTTAGTTACATAGCTGACTACATGACTCTCTCGGAAAATGACTACACGACATGTTAATAACCAACATGGTGTGTACTACACGAGATTTCCCAACCCGTGCTGTTAGTGACACGACCGGGTACATAGCTCACTCTACACGGCGTGTTCCAGGTGGACACATCATGTACTTGAAGGTTTCCTTCGACCCGTTCTATTCGCTACACAGCCGGATACCTAGGTTACACAACACAGCGTGTTCAAAACTGACACGGTGTGTATCTATCAATTTTCATCTCTCAGTGTCGTTAGTCACACGGGTAGACACACGATTACTACAACACGGTGTTTACATGCTGTACACGGTGTGTTCCTGCAAGATTTTCACAACCCCGTGTTCCTGCCCACACAGTCAATGACACGGTTATAGACTACACGATGTGTATTCATAAAGTACACACTGTGTACTCTGGGTTTTTCCAGACAGTAGCCTTAGAAACTACTCTGAAGCCCAGAAAACACAGAAAATGAACATTAAGGTACCAAATTCCGATACTTGAGGGCCCATAATCCTCGCGAATTAAAGCTTGGAATCTTATACATATCATATACAAGGAAAAAAAGTCAATGACCCACCATGTTCCGATTCAAGAGGGCCCATAACACCACAAGAACCAAAATTTGGAATTCATTCAAACAAGACCTTACACAAAGCAATACCTATCAAAAGCATGTCTTCTATCAAGGCATATATCACAACATCATGCATATTTTACACAACATCTATTACAATAACATGCAATTGCTAATGCAACCTAAATGGCATGGTAAGAATGCATGACATGTGATTTCTAGAAAGTGCCTATATGATGCATGAGATGGAATACCCTCATCTCATTGGGTTGCGATAGAAATAGAACCTTAATAGTATCAACAGTAACAACACAAAACATTTGAGTAACCCAATGGTGAAATAAAATCAACTGTAAAATTTCAAAATCATAAAAATTGCAATAATCGAGGTAAACTAGCTTTTCCCTGTACACGGGTTAGCTAAGCCTAGACACAACTTATTACTTATTACCTATTCTGTCCTATCCCTGGATATAGGCTCCAAATAGTAAGTCAAGAAGAAAGAATCCCTCTGATACCGCTTTTTAACGTCCCGGTTCCGGAAGCCACCCAGAGGCGCCCCATACCCGGTTGGTCACATGGGATCAAGCACATTTCCACGAATGCCAGAGGTTGCCGACTAGCAGCGATGGCCTTAGGTATGATAGTGGGGAAACTATGCCCTCATTGGCAGAGTACACAATGGAAGTAAACAACATGTAATAGAGAAAGCAGTAACAATCCATACAGAGTAAACAACGGAAGACTAAAAGAATAAACAGCCGGAGCATACATATATATAGATGATGCATAGTACATATATGTCTAGGAAAATATCCAAACAAACCACAATGCTGGAATACAACAGTACTAAACCAAAGTAAAAAAGAAAACAATATAAACAACTCCTCAGCATCTCAAGCCTCAGCTTAGTCCCGTGCTCTCCAGCTCCACAACATATCAAGTACCCGAAGTGGAAGGGCACTTTCCCTTATTTATACCTATAACAATATAATCTGTTTGGGCCCAAAAGCATGACCCAAAAAGGGTGTGAGACTAATACCAGTAGGAAACCACCCAAATATCTGTGCCTAATAGTCAGTGAATATATGTCAGGTAAAAGTATAGAAATCAATAAGCAGGAAGTACTCAGCAGTAAACAATCCACAGTCCAATATCAAGCAACAACAAAAAACATACAGGTAACCCTATGGGAAGTACTCACTGCCATCCCCTCTGGTCCTACCTAATAAGTACAAGCAACCCTCTATGTAGTACACTCAGCCTAAACCCTATGGTTCTTATGAATTCATAAAGACTCTCCGAGGAAGCACACTCAGTCAATTCCCCTTATAGTCTAGGGTAGTCAAGGACTCTCTGAGGAAGCTCACAAGGTCAATTACTCTTATAGCCCCAAGGTCTAGGAAATATCTGAGGAATATCACCCAGTCAATTCCCTTTATATCCCCTGTAGTACAAAGACTCTATGAGGAAGCTCACTCGGTCAATTCCTCCTATAGTCTAGGATGGTTCAAGGAATTTCAAAGTAAAATGAAGACTCTATGAGGAAGCTCATTTTGTCTATCCCATCATAGTCTATAATACCCAAAGAATCTCTGAGGAAGCTCACTAGGTATATCCCCATATAGTCTATAATGTCCCAAAGACTCTCTGAGGAGGCTCACTAGGTCTATCCCCGTATAGTCTATAATACTCAAGACTCTCTGAGGAAGCTCACTCGGTCTATCCCCATATAGTCTACTACACTAGGTTCTCACAGTCCCGTGTAAGTAAATGCATAATAATGCTATATAGCCAAGGTAAACCTACAAAACTACTTGGCTAGACAGTCTACAACAAAGCAAGCATGTCAGAACACAACTCACCATCCTACAATCACTTGGCATGGAAACAGGTAAGGCGGCCAAACAGGCTAAACAGGCTAAACAGAACATGCAAGGGAAAAACATACAATGCATGAAAAAATAGACCTATTCTTATCCAATTATCCTCTACACAGGCATACAATCATGGAAGGAAAACAACATGGGTAAAATAGTAAACACACAATACCCCGTTCCAAGGTATTGGCACAATTGCACATAATATTCAACAACTTTCAACGGAAAGGAACAAAACACCTACCTCGATGTTAGGAGATCGCTATACGTGAACATAGAGGCTTGAATCACAGTGAAATGTCGAATATCTACGAAAACGTATAAAAAGTTCAACCCAAGATAACTTGGAAAAGAGGAGGATTTGGAAAATGATGCTCCAGAAGAAGGAAGAGCTTACCACTGTGGTTCCAACGCAATCGATAATGGTCGATTCAGAGAATGGATGGAGGCTCAGGGTCTTGGAGAAGTTTCAGTGCCATATGGTCTCTCTTGGCCGAATGAGACCTAAAAGAAGACAGTTCTGGGAATCAGACACGACCCCGGTGTGTTTAATGAAATAAAAGAAAATACACGGCGTGTACTTCTTGAGTACACGGTGTGTACTTCCTTTTTCCGTACTCTGCTTTAGGCGGCCTCCAAGTCACCCCACACGGATATGTGTAAGGCCGCTACACGTCTAGCACACGGCTACCCGCGGTAACCGATTACACGGTGTGTACTCATAAAGTACACAGCTTGTACTTCTAAAATTTCCAAAATTTCCTCTTTTTCTCAAAAACAGCCAGAAAAGGAAAAACATACTTGAAAAGAAGGTCCGGGTTCTTACATCTAGATTATGGATTTTTTATTAGAACATTAAATATAGTTATCCTTTTACATATTTATGAATCCATTCTTCTACTTTTTTTTGTCAATAATTCAAATTCTTTATTTACTTTTTATATTGTATTATGACTTATAAATTTATTTCAAAATCATAATATTTTTTCATTTGTTTTTAGTTTATTATTCTATTTTTAAAATCACTACTACCTTTTTATCACCTCATTTTTGTTTTTATATTTTGGAATGCATTTTATATTTTTCTTCCACTTTTCCCCCACATTCACATTCAATCATCACTTTTATATTTCACATTTCAGCTTCTTCTTTAGTTTGTTTTTTTAATTTTGATTCATGATATCTATGTTTTGAGTTTAAATTTTTCTTCAACACTTTCTAGTGTTGTTTTTTTATACATATACTTTTTAATATATTTGTGGATTTTATTTTATATTATTTTCTTGCTTAATATGTCCTCAACATTTCTATCTCTATTTAAACATCCATTTCCACTTCCACTTCTTTTAAAACATTTCTTACTAATTTTAATCTTACTCTTACTCTAGATTTAGAAAATGAATTTAAATCCAATTAATCTTATTCTCATACATATATAAAATATTTATCTATTTTTATTTTTAACTATTATTTATTTTGTCTACTATTTTCCATATAAGTCATATAATTTTACACATCTACTACATTTTATACTAAATCTATATCAATGTCCATTTAAGTTTTAGTGTCATACATTTTATCTTTCTTTTCTTTTTTTGATTTTATTTTTTACTTCATGATTTAGTTCTTTTTTGGACTGGACTCCTAATATATAAATGATTACCCTGTGAGAGCAGTAGTTTTGGGTGATTGTGGTTATTTTATTTAATTAAGGGTTATTTATTTATTTTAATAATTAACATTTTATTTATTTTAATTAACGGTTATTTATTTATTTTAATAATTAAAATTATAATGAACAATGATTTTTTCATGAAAAATTAAAACATCTTTCAAATGAGTAATCATATTTAATAATCATCAATGTAGTATTACTTAGAGAAATCAATTTTTTTTATGGAAATAAATTTATAAATTTTCAGTTTTGAACTCATAGGAGATCCTTGTATTGGGTGGTGGTTCTCAGGGAATAATGGATTTCCCTTTAATTACAAAAGATTTAGGTTCAATGTTAATATGACCCAAATACAAATAATATAGTTATAATTTATAATAAATAGAGAATTAAGTATGATGATAGGAGAAATTGTATGTGTTAAAAAAGTATTACAAAAAATCAAATCTATTTTTCTAATATCTTTGACAATGAATATGAAAGTAGTGTAAATCATAAGATGAATGGAGGAAAATTTAATTCTAGGTTTTTCCAACACATTCTTTTCCATTGATACAAATCATTTACAAAGATATATTCTTATAAAAGAGTATATAATCAAATATTGCATAGAAAGGGAAAATTATGGTCGTTTGCAATGTAATTTTTTTTGATAGGGTTCATGATAAGAAAAGATAATAAGAATAATGGATAAATATAATTATATAAATGGATTAATGTATAACATCTAAAATGTAATTATGAAACCAACTAATGTGATATTCATGGGTAAAATAGATCATCATGGATTAGGATTTAGGATTAATGGTAGGTTTTGAGACTTCTTGGATTGAATTAGTAATCCAATTCTATTATATGAGTGTGACCTATTACTTTGAACAACTCACTAAACAACATATGAGTTAAAAAATTCATACAATGATAAACTTGTGTCAAGCTATAAATCAAAGAATTTTTTTATCTTGGATTAATAATGTAATTTTCCAATTGGAAAGGATAATACACAAGATAAAGGGATAGATAGAAAAACCTCACAATATAAAGAACATACATGTAGAGTTTCAAAAATATAAATTTTAATGTTATAAATGTACCATTATAGTTATTATTTGTAATTAAATATTGATATAATCTAATACAAAAATTTCATAAAATCTAAACCTACATGTCCCTCTGATGTAAAAAAACACAAGTTGATTTAAGACTTCTTGAAAAAATTTCCCATAGATTTTGACTTTAAGGATGCTTAACAAACTAACCCAAAATTGTTGGACTTTATAATGATTCCATATCCCAGTAGATTTAACTTTGTTGTTTCCAAGGATGATGTGGATTATTCATGATGATTGGAATTTCAAATTAATGAAACCATTATACATGGGATTAATACATCATATTAGGGATTAAAAAAGGGTGAGAGTAGGCTCATTTGTTCAATCCATGCTAGAAAAGATGAATTGTGACTTTAATATTGAAATATAGTCTTTCATTTCTTCTTTTAGTAAATATAATCTCACTCATGTCATCATCCCTTGGGCCTCTAAATCCTCATGCACAATCAGGTAAGTACCTTTAAATTCACTCTCATGAAAATGTTTTGGTTTCTATATATGAGTTATAAACTCAATGGTTTCCCTATTTATACACTTTATTAAGTTTTGTGATGTCATTTATAAATTGTTCCTTGATGATTCTTTGTATGAAACTAGCATTGGGAAATACATAAGGAAACTAAGATTATGATTTATTTTCTCTTTGAAGGAGTAGAAAAAGTACCATTTTTCATAGAAAATTACATTGGTATAATACAACATTCCTTATTGTTTGTTTAATCTTTATGAAGGGATATTATCTCACCATACACTTTCTAATATTTTGTTAAATTTATTTATTCATGACATATTGGTTAAAAAATTATAAAATATTGAGTATGGTGAGTGATCAAATTCCCATCTCACATTTTTAAAAAAATATGAAGAATATGTAGATTTTTTATTTATAGTTTCTTATTCCTAATTGGTACAATTAATGATTGAACATAATCGTTTCCCCCTATTTAATTTACAATCTTTCATAAAATCTATAACCGTGAAGATGGATATTTAGTTGCCTGGATTTTTTATCAAGTACTTGTTTAAATATTAAATGTATTCATTGTTGATTGGTTGGTTATGTATGATTTTTTAGATTCATGTTAGATGTTTTAAGTTATATATATATTTTTTATATATCCCCAAAATTTTGTACTATTTTGGATAGACAACTGTGGATGTACTTGTATACTTGGAAGAGAAATGTAGAATGTTATATGATTGTGTTATGGAAATTATGATGTTTTTTATTTAAAGGAAGATTTATAAAAAAATTGAATTAGGGAAATGTTAAATATTACTTGTTTAGGGATGAAATGTCCTCCATTTTTTTCTTTTGGACATCTATTTCATGAGATTGTGTGATAGTAAATTCACATTCTTAAGGGAATATGATTCAATTATTTTTTATTCAATTTTATTTTCTAGATTAATGATCTCTTATATTTATAAAATATAACATAGTGTGGATTTATTTAGGGTTTTCAAGAAATAAATAATTTACTAATGTGATTTGGTGAGAAAAAAAATATTAAAATCAAAATCCATCAAACCCTATGAGAATATTATTTTTAAATTTATATGATTTTTAATGTTAGTAGTCAAACTTTTCAAGCATATTATTTGAGTTTATCAACTCTGGGGTTATTTTTTGAACAAAATAAATGATAATGAAATTTAACTTCAATGTGTGAATAATAAGGGCTTAGGTTTCTTTCTTCGATATTGGGTGATGAGAAGTTCATGACTTGATTTGAAGGGATTATATTCATGGAGGTACTAACGACCACTCACGAATGATGGCTCGCTATACTGGAGAGATCCATTTTATGTAATTTAATTCTATAAATTTTATTTAATTATATATATATATATAATAATTAGTTAAATATATAATTAATAGGTGACATGATTATCAACACAATAACCAATTTAATAAATGGGTCGGGTTAGGACTGGGAATTTCATTCTGAATATTTAATGGGTTGACTAGACATAAAAAATAATTCCACCCTTATAATATAATAATATATTATACACCACAACACAAATAAGGAGTGTGGTAGGTGTAAAATAAGTATGTAATTAACTACATGAGAAAATTTAGTTTTCACATCTCTCAATTTCAAAGTATTTTTCATAGTCTCTAAGAGTGAAATTTTTATCTATACTCCTTGATGTAAATATTGTGGAATAATCTTGATCATTAATTATACATATTTAGTGTTTAAATATTGGATGGATATTTAAAATAAGAGATAAGTTCATGAAAAACCAATTCATAATGCATGATACCAGAACCAACACATGCCTTCGGAGTTGAAATCATAAACTGACGACATGAGCTTTTGTAATCCAATAATATGATATTAACAAAAGAAAACTCCATTTATGAACCTCCCACTTCTCTAATAACCTTTTATTAAAGAACACAAAATTATAAATCTAAACTTTTTCAACTCTTTTAACCATTATTTTAATCACCTTCAGTATATTTTCATATAACATAAAGTTATAAGTATAAAATTACATCGCATAGGTAGTTTGATCCAATAATGAAAAACTACCATAAAGGAAAAAATTCATTAAGGTCATGGAACCCAAAAATATAAAAAATGGAAAAGATATATCTTAAAACTATATATGATCAAGGATTTAACATTAAACACCAATATAAAAACTTCGAAAGAATTCCTAATATTTGGTTGGACTAGCAACTAGACTATATAAACTTCTAAAATCCTCTAAATTATTACACAATATACTTAAGGATGATAATACCTATAACACCCAAACTTTTGGATGTATTATAGTTTTATGTTTTTGGTGTAAATGGATGTAACTATGATATTTAAGTGAGTATAATGATTATATGGCACATAATTTGTTAAATGGAGGGTTTATATGATATCAAAAGTGTGTTTTGATTGCACTAATGGATCCAGAATGAGGTTTTTATCATAGAGATAAATTTTCATTGGAATTTATCTTCTATAGAGTAGTTGGGAGATGTTTTTACAATGGATTCATGGACATTTTCAAAATCCCAGAGACAGTGAAACTAGATCATACATCATAATTTTTGAGATTATAGGAAATGTACGGTCACCTGTATGGTTTCAGATCTCATATATTCCGATATTGTATAGTGGTTTTAAAGGTAGTATGTTTTTCAAAACCTCATAGACTATGATTATCACACTTGTATTATGATGTTTGATTGAAACTAAAATGCACGTTCTACTACAATATTCAAAGAACACAAAACCACATTGTTTATTTAATGCTAAGTTGCACAATTTCACTATAAACCGCCCAAAACTCCCCTCAATCACCCTATTACACTATTAAAATTTCATTTATTCTTATTTGGTCTTATAGAGTTATTCTATAGTTCTCTCTCCATCTATTTGAGGGATCATTAGTTCATATTGAATATTTTACATCTAAAATCTAGTAATATATATATTTTTAATTTCTCTCCCATGAAATATATGGTTTTATCTCTCAAATATGAACATTAAAATGTTAGATCTATGGATCTATGAAATTTTATTATGATTAATTGCTCATCATGATGAATATTTTAGAGTATCATCCTATTGAAATATTGTGGACATTGAAAATTGAGAAATTCTTACAAGAGAGGCTTATGTATATAGCTTCGATACCTTCTATGAGATTGGTTAATATAGTTATTCTTGTTTATTTATTATGGTTGAATATTTATTTCAATTTCATTATTTGTGAGAAAATAATGGTTTGATGAAAAATGTAAATCTTGATATAAAAAGGGGTTTCTAAATTTTCTGGTTTTCATATATGCCAATGTTTTAAAAATTGAAAATGATAATTTTTAAATGGAATTAATTTTTATTATTTAATGAAGTAATATTTATTTTAATTTAATTTTGGTGATTCAAAAAATAAATAATTTTTTATTGGAAAATAATATTTTTTAAAGAATACATTTAGAGACATTTTGATTTTTGATAAATGGTTTAATGTTGCATTTTTTTAATTTTTTTTAATGGTTGAGTGCGTGGGTTTAAAATTAATTTTCATGATATCTATTTTGAATCATATAAGCTTCATATATGGTAAAAAGTAACCTAGAGAGTATGCATCTAGATGAGGAATGACTGAGTGTTACTACTGAAGGATGTGTGTTGAATTTATTTTCAATTAATATTGTCTTTTTCAGTTAAAGTATGATTTTTAAGAGGCTTTATAGGGATATATAAAGATAATTATGGTTTTAATTAGAACAAAATTAAAACGAGGAGCAAAGTGTCATCCCAAAAATTTTATGTTTAAAAAGATAGATGTTTGCAACCATGTAGGGATAATGATTGACACATACGACATTGGTTTATTAAGATAAGAATGGAATAAATTCACAGATCAGTATAGGATGTATTGGAGTCATTATAGTGACTGTATAGAGTTTTTGGAAAATGTAAGTTATCAGTGTAATTTCATGAAATGATAAGAAAATGGATTGAATATGTAAATATAACAACCTTGATGGCTAATGACATTGGATTAGAATGCTGTTAGATAAGTAAATGTTTTTTATTATGGCATATAAAGATAATCGGAGAATAATTATCTAACAAGGAATAATTTTAGGAAGTCTAGAAGATATTTAGTTAAGGAAGTCATACCATGATAAAATGAGAATATGAATACACTGTGGAATAATGATAAATCTATTTATTTATTTTCTATTTCCAAACACATGGTCTATAGATATATTTGGATAGATATTTTTTCCATAAGATGGTAATTTTTTTTCATATTTGTGATCATGGTGAGAAGTAAAATTAAGTTTTAGATCATCGAATGAAGAGGTTTTCTATCATTGTGGGAACAATAGACCTGAAATGGGATGTATGAAATGCACCATGATATTGTGGTGGTTGTAGTCTTGGAAATAAATTGGTTTAATATACAATAGTTTATTATCCATACTGAGGGGGTGCTATGTGCATGGTCCTCACATATAAATGGAATAAAGAGATGTTTAGTATCACTATGTTTTAGTGAATTCCATGGTGTATTAGAAAATCCATGTAGTCAATAGGGAGGATGAAAATAGGAATTGTGGTAGTTTTTGTAGTGTTAAAAGATGGATGAAAAAATATGGACCTTGGAGTAGTCCATACTGTGGATGATATCATGGTGACTATCAAACTTTCTAGAAGAAGTTAAAAATGGGAAGACTTTTCATGGTGGTAATCATGGTGGATGAAGTTTCAACTAGTTATTGATTATGTCATATACTAGATACATTAATTATATGGAAGTTCAAGATATAAACATTTTTAAAATTCAATATGGTTGAATTTATTAGGATGTGGAGATGAGGAATCCATCGTCTAGGAAGTTGATGCAAGAGTTGGGCTTGTTCAAAATGTGGTGAAGGGATGCATTTTTTTTTATAAATATGAGGAAAAATAAATTATTTATTTGTAATTTAAAATATGGATAATATGTCATGAGAAATGGACGTTTGAATTTATCTATGTGGATGAAATTATCAATAATAAATCATGTGTTACACATGTCATGATTTCAAATATTAGATACAGTTTGAATCGATTTATACCGTTGATCGATATACATGGAGATTTGATGTTTATAAAAACCACCATGGATGTTATGGAGAAAAAAAAAGAGTTAATAACACATTGAAAATTCTAATTTATAGAGAATGTTTAACACCCCAAGATTTTGTGATTTTTTTTTCAAATTAATTTAATCTTTTTGATATTTTTCACTTCATACAACACTGTATATAGTTTTTTATACATAAAAGAACTAAGTATGTCTTGTGTTATATGAAACATCAAGTTAATCATGCACCACATGAAACAATTATATTATATTTAGGTACATGAAAAACTATTTTTGTATTGTATTACACACAATACCGAGTCTCTTTGATAGCTTGCATTACACGCAAGATCGAGTTTTACGGAACTTCAATATAATATTAATATGATTATTAAAATACTATTATAGCTACCACCTAGCCATTATGATGGAAGTTATGAATAATATTAAATAAATTGTTAAAATATTATTTACACATGTATATATAATTAATCCTTTGGTTATCAATTATTATAAGGTAAAATAAGAACTATTTGAAAATAAACAAATTCATTTTCAAAGAAAACTACTTTTCTGTATACAAACACCATTTTATCTTAATAAATTAAAAAAACCACTATTGATGAATGTTTTTAATACATAATATATATATAAAAATATTTTTACACTCATTATATATATTTTATAGGCATAAGATAAGAATAAATCCAATTTTATGAATAAAAAGATATATTTTTCAAAAAGGTAATTTTACGGCCTTTTAATGGAGAACCCATTTTAAGTCAAAATTTTGAAACTTTTATATTTTTTATCTGAAAAAAATAAACTTTTTCTTTGAAATTGGAATATCAAAATTTATTTTGGTTGATTTTTCTTGTATTTTTCTGAGAAGTTTCATTTTTTTGATGAATAATGAAGAACACTAAATTTTAATTCAAAACTACGTTTTCATCTAATTTATTTAAATGATTAAATTATATTTTTCATTGGTTTTAATGTTTAATTAGATAAATTATATAATAATTAATATAATTTAGTTCATTTTAATCAATTTAACTTTGAAATTGGATATAAAAACATAGAAATCTTTTGAACATTTTTACTTTAAAAACCTGCATTGTCATCCCATCTGTGGGAATAAATATAATTTAATTTCTACCAATTTTGTGTATGGAATTTGTAAAAATTAATTAAATATTTTTAATAATAATAATTTATAATTTATAATAATTTCAAATTAGTTTTTGACAAAAAATATTAGTGAACGAAATTAAAATTAATTACAACGATTAAGGTAAAATTAAGCTTAACAAGGGACAAAACCTTAAACTTATGGGCCAAAATAACCTATAAACTTTTCAAAAATACATTACCTGGAAATATATCAAACCTATAATACTTTTTATAATTTTTTTTTCATTATTTTATCCACATTTAATGGGATAAATGTGGATGGTGTTCCCTTATCAAAACATTACAAGAATGACACTCCTCCTCCACTACAAAAAAGGCACTCACCCCTCCCAATTATTCACACCTAACATGACAATTTTTTCACCCAAACTATAAAAAAATAATATCCCAACATCAATAAACTCATAAAATAAGTCCCCCTTTGGGAATAAATCCAACCAAGTAAGACTTTTGGTATAAACCAAAAGGAGTTACTCAAAAACGAGGTAAAATTATTCAACGATCACTTTCATTTTATCTCTTTCTAAAACCATTAAAATTGTTTGTATTACATAATTATATAATAAAAAAAGTATACTAGATATAATTAGATGTTTTTATACTATTTTTTTCAACTATATCTATACACACTTCCATCAAATGGGTAACAGACTTTCCGTTCTTGTGTACGATGAACTACCACCTCAGGAAACAGTGTTGTTCATTTGTTTCCTTTACTACCTATCATGGTTGGGAATTATGATAAAAAATGTGTTTTTATATGATATATATGATATTTATGACGAATTTATTCTTTTATAATTATTATATAACACATACCTTCATGCTTTCCATTTTGTCTAAATACGATAACTTCGTTTGTGGATGTGTGGACTACCACCTCCTCAAAGTAATGTGATTCACTCACACTTAAATAGAATGTATTAAAGATTATTTTAGTGAAATTATATGATATATATGACATAATAATTCTACTGTAATGATAATACACACACACACACACAGATATGTCATTTACATTATTTCTTTCAATACTAAAAAAATAGAAATATCATTCATGCATACACATGATCTACCGTCTCCATGAATGGTGTAATCCATTTCATATTTCAATGTTTTATATATTATTAAAAATATTTTTATAATAAATATATATGATATATAAATCATGTTTTACATTCTTGAAATAATTAAATCATGATCTAAGTAATAGGATAAAAAATAACAAGTCAAAACATGTATGGTAAACAAAGCGGTTATTACCCAAAACATTACATTATCATGGAATTTTTAATAAATGGGTAATATAAAGTCACAAGTGAATATTATATTCTATGATATGTAAGAATATTTTTATGTATTATATTTATAATAAACTTATATTTATTATACAATATGGTTGAATGTTAATGAAGAAATTCAAGACTTAAGGTAAGGGTCTTCTCATCTCACTTTTATTTCTCTGAGACTTGTGCCTTATTCACCACTAGTTTATTTTGTGTGGTGTATATAATAGACATTAACATATTCTATTATTATTATACTTAAATTTATGGGTATTTAAATATCAATTTTATTATATTTCTTTCATGGGGTTTATGGTTCAAAAGTTACCAAATCAATAAAGTAATTATGTCTCAATTTTCCTTCTTTGAGAGACAAGCCATGTAATGCACCTATATTTTTCTATGAGTTTTATATATTTATATTTGATGTATTATATAATTAATATCCTTATTTTAATTATATTTTAATATTCATGTAATTTTATTCTTTCATGGGGATTATGATTCAATGTTACCAAAGGGGGAACAATTTATTGCTAACATGTCACCATTTTTTGGGATTTTTTATGATTATACTTACATTAATGAAATATTATAATAAATATCTCAAGAAAAATAATAAATTTTCTTTTCCTATGGTTATCCATGATATCTTCATTTATTGGTACCATTTTTCCACTATATTAAAATTAAGATAATTAAGTTTTTTTTATGAAAATCTGACTTTGTTTCCCCTTAACTTCGAAAATATGCGTTCTTTCAAAACTGTGTTTTATAAAAATGTTTTAAAAAAGGTTTTAATATTATCCTATGATGTTTAAAGGAAAATTTTACCCATTTATTACATTTTTAAAAAATATTTTTAAAAGTAATCTTCTTGTCGTTTTTCGATCGAGACAATTTTATAAAATTTTTAAGGTGCAAAAGGAATATTTAGCATGTACATACTTAACCACCGTCATGACCGTCATTTCCTTGAAGTTTTATTTTTAATTTTACAAGGATATTTTTAAAGAAAATATTTTCCTAATATTATGGAAATTTGTTTATTTTAATTTTATTTTCAAATAAAAATGTTTCCAAAAATTTTATATGTTTGAAAAGTGTTTTAAATGATTTTAAAAGCTTACTTTATATGTTTTTAAAAGGTCATTTTAAAATAAAATTATTTAAATGATTTAAATATTTTATTATAAGTTTTAAAATAAATTTTCTAGAAATGGTATTTCAAGATGATTTCAAGCCTTCCTTTATATGTTTTAAAATCTATTTCAAAAGAATTTTTTTTTCTCAAAATTATTTATGTTTTAAAAATCATTTTTCAAAGTAGAAAATATTTTTTCCTCAAGAATTTTTTTAAAATAAACTGTAAATATTTATTTATGAGCAAAGTATTTTTGAAATTGTTTTATGAAAAGGATTTTGAAAGGAATGCTATTTTCCTTAAGAAATGTTCCATTCTATATTTCAAAATCCTTCTCCACCTAAGATGACATAGTTTGTTATAGTTTATTATTTATTGGGGATATGATCCAATAATAACATTAATATTATTTTATTAATGGATTATGTTTTAATTAAATAATGTGTATGGAACCTGTCTCTCTTCCATGGGTTATATTCTTTGTAAACCTACTTCTTTCCATGGGTTATTATTTTATGAAATGATTATGAAACCTATATATTTTACATAGGTTATTATGTGAGGAAATGTTAATGATACCCATTTCATTTCATGGGTTATTATGTGATTTTTATGAAAATAATATACTTTTATGTGTCATGATATGATGAATTTTTTGTTATTTTGTGACACATGTATGTATGATTCATTATGATATGGTTGGGACCTATATATCACTCGAATGCATTGGGTAATGATTTATCTATCATGAGTATGATAGGGATGGAATGAAGAGTGAAATCAATTCAGTATGAATGGGATGGAATGAGGAATGAAATCTCATCAGTAATATAGAGCTAGAATGTGATGAGAACCCAGTTTAGTAATACATAGATGGAATAAGTATTGAAATCGATTCATTAATATATGGCTGGAACGAGAAGTGATCCTAGTTCAGTAATACATGGATAGAATGAGGAGTGAACTCGGTTTAGTAGTACATGGTTAGAACTAGGAGGGAACTCGGTTCAGTAAGACCTAGATGGAATGAGGAGTGAACTAAGTTCAGTAATACATGTCTAGAACAATGAGTGAACTCAGTTTAGTAATATAGGGATGGAATGGGAAGTGAACTCAGTTCAGTAATACATGGTTGGAATGGGGAGTGAAACCGATAAGTAAAGGACTTTTTCCATTAAGATGGTCTTGTTAGTAAGCCTTAAATACTATAGAAATCATTTTATATTTATACCATAATACCATGTCTTATTCCTATATTATTATTCCATGGATTATTCTCCTGATTTCCATATTATTTATGTCTTATAAACTGCCAATATTTATATCGTGACTCATGTATACGATCTTTGATATGCATGGTATGATATTCAAATGTTATTCTCATGTTCTCACACCCTTATGATCATGTTATTATTATGTATCTTTTTTTTACCCTTACTGAACATCTGAGCTCAACCCTTTCTTATGTTTCCTTTCTCGAGGTTATAAAGAGTGGTTTTAAGTAGAAGTACTAAAGGGGAAGATCTTTGTTGGAAGCATTGAAGATATTTTAAAGGAAAACTTTAGTGAGATCCCTAGGGATATTTATAAGGATATGAATAGGGATTTCTATAATGATAATACTAAGGTGTCATAGATTTAAAAACAAGCTTTATTATTTAGGCATCCCATAAGTAATTTTTCCTGATTATGTGGTTATATATTATGATAAGTGTTTCTCACACTATGATTTATAGTCTAAGTCAATAGAGGGAACTAAAATTAAGTTGGATAAAATTGAATATTTTATATATGGAAAGTATGAACACTATAAAAATCAATTTCCTATATGGAAATCTCATAAAGATAATCAAGAAGGTGGTATGAGTGTTGGATATACTGCTAAAGGTAAGGAGACCACAAATGACATTTGAAAGGTATGGGATGTTCTTCCAGTATTTTTTAAATTAAACATAAGAATGATTATTTAATTGAGGTTAAGTAACCTTAATACATGATTCATATTTCATATTATAGGAAATATATATTGAGGAATAATTTGATAAAGCATGAGTAATGGTTTAATAATAATGTTGGATGATTAAAGTGTATATGTTTTAGATTATAAATAACAAAGTATATAAGGATTGTTCTTAGAAGTTTTTCTTTAAGTATAATCAATAATGTGTTAACTAATACTGATGGCCTATAAAATTTATTTAACAAAAATGTTACATTAATGTAACGTAACCCTTAACATGTTCATGAGGATGATAAAATGATATTTTATATTGATAAAGAGTTTATGATATGGATAATGTGAATTGGATAGTGTTTATGACATAATAAATGATAAAATATTTGTTGAAAAATTGGTCTATATTATCATGGATGAAGTTTTACAACTTCTTGGATTTAAGAAATATATCCTATAATCTTTGGAATAAGGAGGAATGCATATTTTCATAAATTATTAATGGTAATTCAGTTTATTACCATGTTTCAAGAAAATATATGATGAGGGTATTCACATGTTTGGAATATAACAACCAAGAGATACTTTATGATATACATGGGATCAATGTTAATATTATTTAGTGACCTTATTTGTAAAGCTTTGTATTTTCATATTCTGTAAGGGTTACAAGGTTAACCATTTATGGAATTTCTTAAGATAAAATTCAGATGAAGTTTGTGATATTAAAGTATTATCTCAAAATTTTAGGATTTATTAATGTTGGATAACCTATGCTAACCATTTTTTTGTGATGCTAACAAAATATTGATGGAATGAATTATTATTCTATTTATAGATCTCATTATTTTATAACCTTCAGGAATAAAAAACTCACCTTCATTTCTTATAATAAGATACAAAGTGTAAATTGATCAAGGCACAAAAAAGGGTGAGATTGTGTTGAAATAAAGAATGTATATATTCTCATGAAAATTATTCTACCTTAGGAAAAAGGGTCATGCAATAAAATATTGTCAAGATATTATCATTTTTAATGATATCAATAACCTTTTTTAAGACTCTTTGGGTTATGGATTTGTGATTGTTAACTTTCTACTAACCATGTTCTCTATCCCTTTTCATCAGAACTTGATATTTATATTGATCTTACATGTCCATGTTTTCACTTTACACCTATGTTCTTTTATGTGGAAACCTAGTTATGTGTTACTCTGGGTAACCATTATGTTTCCTACTTTTCCTTTTAAAAGTAAGTTTTAGTATTCATTTTTACGATGCATGTTTTTGTGAAAGGAACTCCCAATTATTAAACCTTTGATAACCCATATGAATTTCAATGGAGAAATTCATTTTAAGGGGGGTAGAATATAACACCCCCAAATTTTTTGAATTTTTTTTGAATTAATTTAATCTTTCTTATAGTTTTCACTTCACATAACAATATATATATATATATATATAAATTCACTAAGTTTGGATTGTTTTATATGCATCACCAAGTTAATATTGTTCCACATAAAACATTATATTAGCTTACGATACATGAAAAACTAGGCTTGTATTATACAGAATACCGAGTCTCTTCAACAACTTGCATTACACACATGGCCAAGTTTTACTGAACTACAATATACAATTAATATCATTATTAAAATATTTTTTGTAGCTAGAACCTAGACATTGGAATAGAAGTTAAAAATAATATTAACTAAATTGTGAAAATATTATTTTCACATGTATATAAAATTAATTATTTGGTTATCAATTAGTATAAGTAAAAGTAAGAACTATTTAAAAATAAAGAAATTCTTTTTTCTAAGAAAACTATTTTTCTATGTACAAACACCATTTTTTATCAATAAATTAAAAAAAAACTAGTGATTAATTTTTTTAATATTTTATATATTCAATATTTTTTTTACACTCATACAATATATTTTATTGGTATAAGATAAGAAATAAAATCCAATTTTAGGAATAAAAATATGTATTTTTTGAAAAGGTAATTTTACAGCCTTTTAATGGAGAACCCATTTTAAATATAATTTTTGAATATTTTATAATTTTTTTAAAAAATAAAATTCATTTTTGAAATTGGGATATCCAAATTTAATTTCGGTGAATTTTTGGTATTTTTATGAGAAGTTTCATGTTTTTGATGAATAGTGAAGAACACTGAATTTTAATTCAAAACGGTTTTTTTCAAATAATTTATTTATAAGGATAAATTATATTTTTTATTGGTTTAAATGTTTAATTATACCAATTATAAAAAAAATTAATATAATTTATGTCATTGTAATCAATTTAAATTTGAAATTGTATACAAAAACGTAGTAATCATTCGAAAGTTTTTTACTTTAAAAACCCGTATTCTCATCCCGGATGCGGGATTAAATTTAAATTAATTTATGCTAATTTTGTGATTGGAATTTGAAAAAATGTATTCCATATTTTTAATAATAATAATTTATAATTTATAATAAGTTCAACTTAGTTTTTGACCAAAAATATTAGTGAATGTAATTAAAATTAATTTGAACGACTAAGGTAAAATTAATCTCAACAAGGGACTAAAAATTAAACCTAAGGACCAAAATGACCTATAAGATTCTCAAAAATCCAATAGACTTCTATATTTATACCCTATACTCCATTTTATCTATTTTCCATTATTTTAGTACCTTTACATGGTAAAAATGTGGGTGTAATTCCCTTTTCAAAAATTTAAAATAATTTCACTTACCCACTATAAAAAGGGACTCACCCCTACCACTTATTCACACATATAAATACCTTTTTATCACAAAAAATATCTCCAAATAATCTCCAAAAATTCCTCCTCTCATCTTAGAAGCATCAATTTGGTAATAAATCCAACCAAGGAAGTCTTTTGGTATAAACCAAATTGAGTTACCCGAAAATGAGGTAACATTCTTTAATGATCACTTTCAATTTATTTCATTCTCAAAATAGTCAATTGTTCTTATTCCATGATTATATAATAACATCCATATACTAAATATAATTATATGTTTTTATTTTATGGGTTATACCTACACCTACACACACTTCCATCAAATGTGTAACGAAATTACCATTCTTGTATACGACGAACTACCGCCTCACAAAAAGATTTTATTCATTTTTTATTTACCACCTCCCATGGTTGGGAATTATTATGGAAACTATGTTTTTATTTGAAATATAAGATATTTATTATGTATTTATTCTTCTGTAATTATTATATAATACATACCTTCATGATTTACATTTTTTATAAATATGATAACTTTGTTTGTAGATGTGTGGACTACTACCTCCTCAAAGTAATGTGATTCACTCACAATTTACATGGAATTAATTAATGATCGGTTTAGTGAAATTATATGATATATGAAATAATAATTATACTATAATTATTATATATAAATATATGTACATATATTTAATTTATTTTCTTTATATTAATATAATGAAAAAATGGAAACATTGTTCATGTGTATGTACAAACTACCATATTCATAAACAGTGTATTCCAGTCTATATTTCTATCACACACACACACAGATATTGGAAGAACTTCTTTGCTCACTTGCTGCTTAGCCAGGAAAGGCAGGCTAGGGAGAGGTCTAGGATCAAATGGCTGCGTGAAGGTGACCGCAACTATGGATTTTTTCACGCCTGTATTAAGGAAAGGAGATGATTTAGTAGGCTGAACATTAGTATAGAAGATGGTTCTTATTCCAATGATCCAGACAGTTTTGTAAGGATGGATAAAGATTTCTTCATGCAACTTCTTCAATAACCCAACCCAAACCTGCAAAATAGTTACCAGAGGGAGAATGCTGAGTTTTTTGAGGGAATTCCTAACATGATCACTAGAAATGTGAGCAAAGGGTTGGAATCCATTCTGACAGAGATCAAGATTAGGGAGGTAGTATGGTCACTTAACCCAGAGAATGCTCTAGGACTTGATGGATTCTCAGGGTCCTTCTATAGGGCCTTTTGGGATTTGATCAAGATGGAGCTAGTGAAAGCTATCCCCGATTTCTTTAAAGGGGCCCATCTCCCTTGGGTTGAATGTGCCACTAAAATGGTGATGATACCCAAGATAAAGAACCCTCACTCTCTTCAACAGTGGACAATTTTCATGTGTAACTTTCTGTACAAAGTTTTGGCTTGCATCCTCAATTAAAGATTAGCTATTAATCTGCCCAGCTGGATTTCAGAGGAGCAACATGGGTTTATCAAGGGGCAGTCTATCCAAGGTGCTATCGAGATGGCTCAAGAGATTATTGGGGATATTAACCTAAAATCCTTTGGCTCTAATATTTCTATCAATCTTGACATGAACGATAGGTTGGAGTGGAATTTTATCATCAGGGTTCTCTCCAAGATGGGATTTTCTACTTGGGTTATTGATCTCCTATTCCGATGCTTTATCTCCACCTGGATTTTGATATATTTCATGGGAAAGAAATATGGTTTTTTCAAGACGGTTCGAGGATTAAGTCAAGGTGATCCACTCTATCCTACTCTTTTTATCATGGAACATGATTCTCTTAGCAGGTATATTAATAGAGGTATTACGGCAGGCTGCATTCTCCCTTATCGGTCCAGATTTCAGTCCAGTAGGATATCTCACTTAATGTTTGTTGATGATACAATTTTTTTCATAAAAGAAAGTAACCGTTCCATCATCAGAATTAACACAATCCTCGAGGAGTACTGCAAATGGAGTGGGCAAGTGGTGAGCAAGGAGAAAAGAAACCTTTTTATTTCCAGCAGATGCACAGAAAGAAGGGTGGGGATTATGGAAATCAAGTTGGGTATAAGAAGAGGATAACTCCCTATGGAGTATTTGGGTGCTCAGATTTCCCATAGGAAGACACGGGTACATCATTTTGACAAGGTTATTGAGAAAATTAAAGGCCGGGTTCTTAACTAGAAAAATCATTTTTTATCGTTTGGAGGTCGAATTACCCTAATCAATAGTGTGCTGTCCTCTATTCCCATGCATGTTCTCTCTGTGCCCATGGTCCCTAAGGGCATTTTTTCACAAATGGACAAGTTTCTGGCCTCTTTTTTTGTGGGATGAACAAATGGATGGAAGACACCATTGGGCAGTATGGGGAAAGCTTGCAAGACCCTTTGCGGAGGGTGGGATTAATGTCAAAAGTGTTTCAAGTTCTATGGAGGATCTTCATGCTAAGATCACTTTGGAGGTGGTTGAAGGGAAGACACTCTAGGGGAAAACTATGCAGATTAGACACGGGGGTGGGTCGCGGAATCAAAGTGGGAAATCATCAATAACCTGGTACATGATTCAACCACATCTTCTGAAGCTTCAACAACACTCACGCTGGATTGTGGGGAGAGGAAACATCAACCTGTGGCAGTGCAACTGGGTTGGTTTGGAGCCGGGGTTTCCTAGATGCCCAGTTCTGGACATCACATTTAGAAAAGTGATGGCCCACCGCAACTTCATGTATGCTATCCTGGACAGAGATCAACAATCTGTGTTTGATGCTATCATCATGAGCCCTGAGCCGAATCGATGTGTCTTCACGGGATCACCATCAGGTCTCTTCTCGACCAAAGCGTATCATGATCTGCAGACGACGGAACATAACTAAGTGGAATGGAGTGATGTGCTATGGATTAAAGAACTTCCATAAAAAATTAACTTCCTGGTTTGGAGAGTGCGGCATAATGCACTGCCAACTGAACCGAACATTATGTGCTTGGGTGTGAATCTTACATCGAAGTGAATCTGCTGCAGGGCGCCGAAAACTGAAGACACTAAGCACCTAATTTCCACAGTGAATGGGCTAAAATGGTGTGGCGGGATTTTGGTAGTTTTACAGGATGGTATCTATAGGGGGATCTGGATACTGACTTATTCAGCCGATGGTTCTTGGGTGCCACAAATAATGGTTCAGAGAGAATGGCATGTGCCATTATTTTTGCAACTGGATGTTGGTTTATTTGGAGAGAGCGGAATGGGGCCCATCACTAGGGTTATGCATGTACCGGAAAGGGTCTTATGATAAAGACCAGAAGCACCCTCATTGATCAAACCTGACTATGCATAAAATGTGTGACAGGCCCATCCAGTTGTCACCTTATCCCAAGCACTTATGCACCCGATGTCTCCAACAACAGGTCGGGTAGGTGGGTGCGGTGGCACCCCCATTCTGAGGGGCTTAAAATGAACACTGATGGCTCCTGCATTTTAGGTCAAATGAAGGGTGGCGGTGTGATCCGGGATTCAAGAGGATCTGTGGTTATGGTGTTTTTTGATCACTTTGGATCTGGAAATTCTATTCAGGCGAAGGTGCAGACCCTTCTCACTGGGCTTAATTTGTGTAATCAAAAGAACATCCAGTTTGCGGTAGTGGAAACTAATTCGATGGTCATCTTTAACGCGCTTAGCGGCCGCGGGTCTACACCATGGTCTATTGAGTATACCATTCGAAGATGAAAAGATTTTCTGAACAACCACATGGATATTTCTCATACATAGCGTAAAGGAAACACTGCGGAAGACCTCCTGGCCTCCTATGAAACTCCAGAAGAACAAATTACATGTTTCTTGAGCACTAGGTCTCTCCCCACGGATGTAGTGAATCTGGTGCGTGCAGACGCTCTAGGCCTTCACTATTTCAGGCCCTCATGATTCCTAGAACTTTATTGTTTGTTTTCTCCCTTATACCTTGAGAAAATCAATAAAAAAATTATTTTTCAGTAGTAAGAGGATCAAGAATAATAAGTCAAAACACGTACGATAAAAAAAGTGGCTATTACCCGAAACTTTACATTAAAATGGAATTGTTAATATATAGGTAATATAAAGTTATAAATGAATATTATATAGTATGATATATATGAATATGGTTCTGTGGTAGATTTATAATAAAAATATAATTATTATACATGAGGTTTGAATGTGTATGAATAAATTCAAGGCTTAAGGTAAGGGTTTTCTAATCTCACTTTTATTTATGTAATACTTGTTACATATTTACCACTTGTTTCATTTGTGTGGTGTATATAATGACCATGAATGTATTCAATTATTATTATACTTAAATTTATGGGTATTTAAACATCCATTTTATAATTTTTTTTTCATGAGGGTCATGGTTCAAAAGTTACCAAATCGGTAAAGTAAGTTTGTCTCAATTTGTTTTCTTTGAGATACATACCATGTTATGCACCTATATTTTCTATGAGGTGTATATATTTCTCTTTGAAATGTTATATCATAAATATAATTATTTTAATGATATTTTTATCTTCATTTAATTTTAGTATTTCATGGTGATTATGATTCAAACTTACCTAAGTGGTGACATTTTATTGATATAATATCATAATTTATCAGGATTGTTTATAATTATGCTTCCATTAATGAAATACTATCATCAATCTATCAATATCACTCATAAAATTTATTCTACTTTGGTTATCCATGATATATTCATGTATTATTACCATTTCCACTATTTGGTACTTAATATAATTAAGAAAATGTTTTTATAAAAATATGACTTTATTTCACCTTTCTATCAGAAATATATGTTTTTTAAAAACTATTTTTTCTAAAAATGTATTAAAAAATGTTTTACTATTGTCAAATGATGTTCAAATTAAATTTTTACCTATGATTTACCTTTTTTGAAAAATGGTTTTAAAAGGAATCTTATTGTCGTTTTTCGATCAAGGCACTTTTCAAATATTTTTAAATTGAAAAAGGATTTTTCAGCAAGTAAGTACTTACCCGCCATCATGAATATCATTTCCCTAAAGTTTACATTGTAATTTTATAGAGTTATTTTTAAATAAAATATCTTCCTAATATTCTGATTTTTTTTATTTTAATGTTGTTTTATTTTTTTTCAAAAATGTCTTATGTTTGAAAAGTGTTTTAAATGATTTTGAAAGATTCATTTATATGTTTTAAAAAGGTTATTTTCATAGAAAATTATTTCAATGATTTAAATATTTCTTTAAAAGTTTTCAAATAAATTTTATAAAAAAGGTTTTTTGAAAATATTTCAATCCTTCCTTTATACATTTTTAATTCTATTTTAAAAGAAAAATGTTTTCAAAATTATTTATATTTTAAAAATAATTTTTAAATGTGTAAAATATATATTCCTCAAGAAAAGTTTTAAAAGAAATTTTAAAGCTTTATTTATAATAAAATTATTTTTTAAATTATTTTTTGAAAATTATTTTCAATTAAATGATATTTTTCCTAAAAAATGTTCTATGCGATCTTTCCAAATCTATCTCCATTTAAGTTGACACAAATTTTTTATAGTTTATGGTTTTGTGGGGATATGATCCAATAATACTATTCATATTCTTTATCAAATGGTTTATGTTTTAATGGAATGATATTTATGAAACTCATCTCTCTTGCACAAGTTATATGCTTTTAAAACCCACTTCTTTCCACGAGTTATGCATTTATGAAATGATTATTAAACCTATCTATTTTCCATAGGTTATAATGCAAGGAAATGTTAATGATACCCATTTCATTTTAGGTGAATGATATGATGTTTATGAAATGAATATCTTTTTATGGTTCATGACATGATGAATTTTTTTTCTTATGGAACATGCATGTGTGATTAATTATGAGATGAGTGGGACCTATATCTCAATGCAATGAATTGGGTAATGATTTATCCCTCATGAGTTTGACAGGGATGGAATGAGGAGTAAACTTGGTTCAGTATAACAGGGTTGAAATGAGGAACAAACCTGCTTCAATGATATAGGGTTGGAATGAGAAGTGTACCTCGTTGAGTAATACATTACTGGAATAAGGAGTGAACTCGTTTCATTAATACAGTGATAAAATGGGAAGTGAACCTGGTTCAATAATACTTGGTTGGAATGAGGCATGAACTAGGTTCCATAACACATGGATTAAATGAGGAGTGAACTCGGTTTAGTAATACATGGATGAAACGAGCAGGGAACTCGGTTTAGTAATAAATTACTGGAACAAAGAGTGAACTCAGTTGAATAATACAGAGCTGAAACCATATGTGAACCCATTTCAGTTTTACAGGGCTATAACAGGGAGTGAACCCGGTTCAGTAACGGAATTTTTCCACTAATATGGTCTTGACAGTAATCCTTGACTACTATGGAAATTATTTTATATGTCTTCAAAAATACTATGTATTATTCCTATGTTATGCTTCCATAGATTATGTACCTGATTACCTTATGATTCATGTCTGTTAATATTTATTCCATGACTCATGTATATTATCTTTTATATGCAGGGTATGATCTTCAAATTTTATTCTCATGTTCTTATACTCTTATGCTCATGTTATTCTTGTTTATCTCCTTTTTTTATCCTTACTAAGCATCTAATCTCACCCCATTCTTATTTTTACTTTCCCTAGGTTATGAAGAAATGTTTTAAGTAGATTTACTAAAGGGGAATATCTTTGTGGGAAATATTAAACATATTTAACCAAGTGAGAATATTTTTTTTCTAGTTTCCAATGACACTAAACTATTACGATCCTAGGGAATGTACTTTTGTAATGTGGTGAATATTAATCTAATTTGATGTTAAAACTATGTACATTAAGCTTGGGTCACTATAGAAGGATGTACGACAAGAATTATATTTAATTAATATATTAGGATTTATTAAGAGAAGAGGATCATGATAGGGGATGACCATTAAATGACCCCCTCCACTTGTACCACTCCTAGGCCTATTGTGAAGATGGGAATAACAACTGAATTCCCCCTCCAACAGGACTTATGATAGTGACAAGAATAATTATTTAATATAGAAACCATCTTTCATCAACTTCTCACATTATAATGTGCATTATAGTGAGCTCCTTCATTACCCGTCATGCATAACCTGACTCATGCATTACATCACTGCGCGACTTCCTTCTTAAATCAATAGCCACACAATTCCCTTTCTTCACATTATAAGAAAAATCAAATAAACATTCTTATATAATTATATCTATCATTTCTGATAAAAATTCAAATCATGATGGGATAAGATATACCTTTTTCATTAGAGATATGTTAATAATAGAAAACGTTAACCATTGATGTAATGAAATAACAACTTTAAAGTAAACACAACCATAACAAACTCAAGATTATGGGTAGTATATTTATATTAATAAGTCCAGAACTACTAATACCCATTGGAGATAAAAACCCTCTAATTAATTATAACACAACCCAATCAAAGATGTGAAGTGTCGTAATAAACCTTGAACACAACACCTTCTATTAGGAAATAAATAATAAGAGCACTGACCGACTTCTCATTAAAATACTCAAAAGAAATTTAAGGCTGGTCTTCCCACATGAAATCAAGATATTTTCTATTCAAAACTGTTATAAGAGTAGTAATCGAAGAGTATCTAGGTATGGACCTCCTGTAATATCCTACAAGTACATGGAAACATCACACCTCCACTATATTCTTGGGGGATACCCATGAAAAAACACCTATATCAATGAAGGATCCACATCTAAACCATGATAAGAAACAAAATTTCCTTATATATGGACCTCAAAAGAATATAATTTACATGTTTTATTCTTCCAAAAAATCCCACGACATCAAATAACTTAAAAAATAGCCATAGGTGTCCTGCATGCTCATCCTTAAACACTAAAAACAAAAGTATTTCATCGATAAAAACCACTATGAATTGATCATTAAATCATATAACCTTGAGTTAATTAGTCCCATGAAACTTTTTTCAAATTATTTACACTAAATGAAATAAAAATATCTCATAATTACCATAAATAAATCTCAAAAAACATCTTCTGGATACCTCATCCTTCACCCATAGTTGATGATAACCATACATTAAATTGATCTTCATGAACCGACTATCACACTTCCTCTATTAAAATAATTTTTCAATATGTAAGAGAGGATAGTATTTACTCATTGTAACCTGGTTCAAGTGATGATAATTGATATATAGAGGAAAAATTCCATCTACCTTCTTCATAAATCAAACAAGATAAAAATAATGTGACATAGTTGGTTGAATAAAACTTAACCACATAAGGTTATCAATATGTACTTTTAGATACCATAACTTAGAAGGAAATATGATATATGGGTAAATAAATATTATAGAGAAAACCATATATAAATTTATCCAAAAAAAAATCTCTTATCAAGGGGGTAGTGCTACAACCTATTCAGAAAGACATCATGATGCTCTTCCACAACCATGGGAAACACCACCAATAGTGAAGAAAATCACAGATTTATAAAATTATGAAAATTAGGTATTTAAATTTTATTATTTTATATTAATTTTAAAAACACTAACTAAAATATACCCCTTTTATGAAATTTCCATACACCGTGTGCAATTAAATATAACCATAAAGAATAAAATTGAACAAATCCATAAATGGTACATTTTTCATTAGAAAAATCCAATATGATATGATCAAAATCAATGTTTTTTATCTTAAAGAAACAAATATAGGTGTAATATATAACAATCACAAATGAAAGAAAGATCCTATGTTTTCATTCTCTAATTCATGGGTTACTAACACAAGAAATTGAAGTTCTTTACATTATCCCTTCGATTGTGTGAAGAATGCATACCCGATATAAAGATGCTGGATCAATAAAATCTTGTTATTCTCTAAGTCACTCTTTATAAAATGTTATAGTGATATTGGGAATTAATAATATTCAAACAATCCTCTCTAAATAATTTTTTTTTCTAATAAATATTGTTTATATCAAGGTTCTACATTAAAAAAATTACATTCATGGCCTTTAAAAAGTTAAGACAAAAAAACCAACCCACAACAACACTAATGAATTTTTTAATATGTTATATGTGACATAAATATTTTAGAACCATAATTAAAAATTAGTATTATGTCAAGTCATAAACTAGGAACCATTTTTTTGGCTCTTAATTTCTCTAATTAATTTAATAAATGACGAATATGTTATATTTTTTTTGAAAAGTTATATTTTTAATGTATTCAAATTTATACTTAAATAACTAATAGATACCTGGAGAAATATATTTAGTTATTGTTATTATAAAATTTAATTATATAATTGAATTATTTTTACTTATGATCATTCACACTTGGATATTTGTCGGCCCCCATATATGAGGCCCAATACGCCCAAAAAATCTATTCACCAAAATAAGCGAAACATGTTGTTACACATAATGTGTGACACTATAAGAATTTATATTTAGAGAATCAAGTCATTAAATTTGACCAAGAGTGGTATCTAGATAAAAATAATGACCCATATGGAGATAAATATTATTATATCCACAACAAACTCTTATGAACACATTTTCTCTAATATAACTTATTTAACACATGAAAACTCCTTAAGTGTGATTCACACTATGTGTCATAATCCTTTATTGCTATATTTATCCATTGAACTTTATAGATGATCCAAATTTCAATCACTATGTCCATATATTTAATTAAGTCATGTACATCCTGATTGATTAGGCTTAATATATCTCTTCCTTTTGGAAGTGATCAAATTATGTTTTGATCATTCATCTAATTTCATACCCCCAATGACACACCCAATCCACGATACCTTTCCCTAACCTAAATTATAGGTTTTTCATTTGACATCATATTATTTGGTCAAATGGTACAAATTGATAATAATATCAAGTCAAGAGACCAATACACATTATCATAGATAAGAGCAACCAATAACACCTGAAACATGTGGTGTTCCCATTGGAAGGACATTCCTAATGATCACCTCTACTCAAAATCACTTTCTGTGAAATTAATGAAAATAAGTTTCAATGCTTATGAGACCCCAAAATCTAACAACTAATTTTATTTATTTTTATTCGGTATGCGCCTTTTCCTAATATGATAAGAATTATAGCTTATGTTTCTGCTTATGGATTCAAATTCTATATTATCTTCATCATTTACCATTACATATTCCCAAAAATTTAAATTCAGTTCATTTATCACTATAGTTTCTACATTTTCCTTCCACATCAGATTTAATATCCACTTCTTGAATTTATCATACTTTATAATCAACTAATACTTTTGGCTTCTTACATTTTATTCTTTTCAATATTGGATTTATTTATTTATTTTTATTTCTTTTTTCCGTTATTTCTAATTTTATTTTGATTTATTCATATGTATTTATACCCCTTATTTTTTTTATATCATTATTCTCCCAATTATTTATTTTATTCCATTTCTAGATTATGACTTGCACTTATTTATTTTGAAGTATGATTTTACTTATTTTGATTTTTATTTTGTTTATACATGAATTTTTGATATTACTTATGTTTTTTTCTTCTAACTTTTCATCCTCTAATAACTAATATTTATATTTCCTATGAATTATTCTACTATCTTTCACCTATTCTCAATGGTCTAGATTTTACTTCTAGTTACACATATTTTTATTTTTTCTAATTATTCCTTACAACTTCTACCTTAGTCATTTTTTACATACATTTTATATCCTTAAATTCTTTTGACCTTTTGTTTCTCATTATTCTTATCAATTTTGGATATATATTTCTATACATTACATTTACTTATATTTTCTATTTAATTTTTCTTCAAATTACTTTTCAACTTTTACTTTCATTTTTCTATTGGTTTCTTTTTTGTTTCTTTTAATAGTTTTTTGTTTTTTCATGTAATTTTGAGTTTTCTAGATGTTTTATTTACCACGATATATAATTTTTCTTATCTCCACTATCTTTTCAGTTATATATTAACATATAACTATGGTTCTTCCTTTTTTATTCCAGTATTCATCTAATTAATGGATTCAACCTCTCCTAGTTCATATACTTCTATTTTCTCCCCTTTTCACAAATCCTTTCATTTTTCTTATATCTAACTAATGAATTTTTTCTTATAATAAAATCCCACTTTTTAGGATTCTCATAACAAAATTTGGATTTAAGATTAATATTCACCTTCTATTTTCACTTTGGCAGAAACATTCACATTTGGGATTGACTTATTTCTTCTCCTTTAGATTTTGGATTATGGTTTGTTCATGTGAAATTTTATTCATGTTCTACTTTTACTTTTACATAAAATACTTATTATAATTTATTTTTCTTTATAATTAAAAATAATTTTTTTACTTTTGATTATGTGTTATTAATTATATAGTTATTTCTACCTTTTTATTTTAGATTCTACTATTTTATTTTATTTTTACTTTTTTTCATCTTTTTTCAATCTCTTTACTACCTTCAAGAACCACCTCCTTGTTTACAAATTTGGGATTCTATTTCATATTCCACTTCCAATTTTACACCACGTTCATATTAATCATCATTTTTAGATTTCAATTTTTTTAATTCATCTTTCTTTAGGGAATTGACTTTTAATTTATGATATCTATGATTTGAGTTTTAGTTTTTTTTCAACTTTTTTAGTGTTATTTTTTTCCCCTACCACTAAATTTTTATATTACTATGTATATATTTTTTCTTATATTATTTCCTCGTATTTTTCTATTGTTTTTATGTCTAATTTGACTTCCCCTTTCACTTCCTCTTTATTCAAACATTTATTACTAATTCTACTCTTTCTACTACTATCGCTTTCACAACTGCATTTGAATCTAGCTCACAATATCCTTTTGTGTATGTATATGATTTCCATTATTATTATTTTCACGTTTCATCTATTTCTAATGTTTTTGTGACTAATTCAACTTCACCTTCCAATTAAACATAATATTTCATAATTTTCTTACAACATCTTCTCTTTCTCCCATTCTAAATTTGAAAAAAAAACATTTACATCTAGTCTATCTTATGCTACTACATATGTATATGATTTTTCAATTTGAATTTCATAATATTTATTAATTGTTTTACTTTTTTCCTTCTTAACCTTATCATTTTCCATATCTATTACATTTTGTACTAAGTTTGTCTCTATATACATTTTTTGTTTTATGACTTATGTTATCTATTTCATTATTTTTCATTTTTTAATATATATTTTCTTTTTGTGATCATTAAATTCATGATATATAAATGATCACCCTAATTAAAGTGTGTTTTTTTGGTGATTTTCATTTCTTATTTAGTTAAATATTATTAAGAATAATATAATTATTTATTTAATTATTAAAATTATAATATTTATTATATTTTTACTAAAAATAAAAATAACCTGAAAATGAGATATCATATTTGAAAATCATATTTAGAGTATTTCATAGATCATTGATTTCTCTATGGAGTGAAATTTGTAAATATTTATTTTGGGACTGTTATGTTAACCTTGCATAAGAAGGTGGTTCCAAGATAACTATAGTGACCAAAGATGAGTCATTTAAGATATTATTACTAAAAATATTAATTACGATCTTGCTCATAAATTTTAATATTTTATTTTAAATCATTACACAATGTTTAATTATTTTTTTAGTTAAAACTAAATTTAATTCAACTTAATTTAAATTAAAGTTATTTTTTTTAATGATGATGGACTAAAAATTCATTTGACTTCCCCTCTCATCTATGAAGAAATGATAGATTCTTCGTTTTTCTGATGATGGTGGGAAAACCACCAACGCTACTGGAGGACAATTACTATTATTTATCCAAAATGACATATTTTTGTTCCATGTTTTGTTGAATCAAAAATAAAAATTATATTTAAATAAGTTAACTTGAAGTGTGTTTTTATGTGGACTTGTCAATAGCTATTGGGTCCATTTATGGGGGTTTCAGATGCATTCCTAGTGAACATATGTTCAAGTGATAGGGGAAACTCAATTCAGGCTATTATGGGGTGGGATGGTGGGACTGCTGATCCTAATGAGACCCACACCGATGAAGTAATTTTTGATAATTTTTACTGGCTAGGACACCTAGAAAAATTTAATCAACAACCAGTTGAGATTAATTTTGGGGGGATTTGTTAAATAAGTGGATCCTCTCTAAGCAATGTAAAATTATTTCATTTGAAAATCTTATATTCTGAAATGTAATTTTCATATTATTATAGATTATATATTATTCATAAGAGTTATTTAGATATATATTTCATAGGTTGTAGGATGAATATGAAAAGTACATTTCAAACTTGAAACTTCCTAGGTAAAAATTTAACTTCTTGGTCTATCAGGAGGAGTCATTCTAGAAGACATTCCACTACTGAAGCTGATTGTAGCAGTTGGAAGTTATTAAACCAAATTTTTGTGGACATGTTTATTAATGGTGTGTATCGTGGCTATCACTAGAAACTAATGAACCATGCAAAGGAATCACCATGGTGCATTTGAGATGGTGTTTTTAGTATTAATATATGGCATGTCATCATTTGTCGTATGCCATAATGACATCCTTTTTTTCATCACTCATATGAAAATTACCCCCTTGATCTTACACATCAGGTTACCCTAATTTTTTTACTTGATTGTGGTGACCCAACTATTCTAATTTGACCATAATATCCAATACTAAAATCATTGAGTTACACAACTCTCACGTGCCAGGATGGGATGTCATCTGACTCGACACCCGACCCCGTTTGTAGCATGGCCCGAAGGGTATTCTCAATCACCACAGACTGAAAAATAGTGTTAGGTATCAAATGAAATCCAAGTGGGAATGAGTTCATCCCAAAGAATAACTAAGATCAAATAAATAAACTAAAAAAACTGAGTACTCAACAATAACCAACAACTGAGTCTGAATAAAAATATTCAAACAGATCTAGATACAAGATACAACAAGACAAACCAGAAACTAAATACAAAAACAAAATAAATTACCACTGACACAATCTCCATGTGACCTCATGGTCACCATCTTCCACTAACTGACTAGACACATGGCTAACCTACTCCAATGATTATCACTCGAACCATAAAACTAAAACCACCAAAACATAAAGACTTTTGTTGGACACTCAACTTGAACCTCAACCAAAAGATCCAATATCACAAAATAAATAAAAACAAATGAAAACTATGGTTGCGGTGTGAAAATTATCCCCACCACAAACAATTTATTCCCCTAGAAAGTCACCCAGCCAAAATTTAACCAAAACTCGCATCCATGTCCGATCAAAATTGAGAACCTTGTGTTGACTCTTCAACCCACAAGTTACACCCGATCGGTCAAGAAGAAACTAAAAAATTAGAAAAAGGGGAGAAAATTTGAGGGTTCTCCCCACCACAATAAATCAACTATCATAGAAACTTTAATACCCAAAAAACACCACTAGAACTTAAACAGGAAACCCACTGCGGAGTATCCTAGCAAACCGAGACCCCGAGAACTAACTCAACCTCTCCATATTAACCAAATAATACCTTCATCACAAATAGGAACTTGGAAGCTCCTAATATGGGATAACCCAATTTTCCTACAAAATAAATCCACATCGCCAAGACTTAAATAGAAATACCACTACAAGGCAACCCGACATACCGGGACTCCGAGATAAGGTAATCCCCTACAAGAGACAAAATCCCTCCACATAAGGGAAACCAACAACACCGATGGAACTAAGAACCTCCCACACTAATAAAAGAATCCCAACATAATGGGAGAGTAAATCCATGAAAAGAAACCTGAACTAAATAATGGACTAGAAACACCATCGATTAAATCCACAAAATACAATAAATTCCAAACAACTACTAATAAAACTGAAACCAATACCACCCATCTAAGGGAAAAACACCCCTTAAGGAAAACTAATGGTTCAAAAATCCACATTCAGATGAACATAACCATTGATATTGTGAAAGGAAAGGTTTATCACACTTTTAAAATGAAATAACGAACTTACAATAGTAGGAAAAATGGGAACAATGAAACTTTAAATGTTCCCATCAACATGGGAAACATAAACTGGGCCAATGCTCCATACACCCTGACAACTCCTAACTGTGTGTGAGATTCACCCCGAGACCTGTGGCTGGGATTATGATGGATGAAGCACCTCCCGCCTTACAGTCAGACACTAGCATCCCCTGGTCATATATCCTTCTTCTTCAAAGGGATAATAGAATATGACTTCATGCGATCCAGAAACCAACTCATCAAGGAATGCTTTGTCTACCAATTTTTGAAACAAAGGTCCTTAGAAGATAGGACCCGTTCCTTAATATATATATAAAGACCCCAATAAAAATACAATCCTTCATTAAATCCTATGACGCCACCTCTGGAGAAAAGGAAACCAGCTCCTTGAAGTGGTCAAAATAGGCCTCCATTATCCGCTGGCCTTGTTGAATACACATGAGATCTTTCCTTTTCTTCACCTTCACCTCTCCAGGTATAAACCATCAGATGAAGATAGAATTAAAAACCTCCCACGTCATCCCAACTTGCATCGATAGTGGGGAAAAAAACTCCTATTAATCCAAATATGGACCCTCAAACAACCCTAGAACAACACTAACTCTAACAACTTTAGGATTTCCCAACAATATGAAGACACACTCTAATTTCTCAAGCCACTCCACTACATCTAATGGACCTAAATCACTATAATAGATAGGAAACAATCGAGAAGAACCAGAAACTGTTCATGTCTCCTTAGATACTCTGGGAACCTTTCTAGGTGGCATTTTATGAACAACAAAAATAACACCAATTAAAAACCAACATCAATCAAAGTTGCAATCAAAAAGGAAAACCTCAAGAAAAAAATAACAGACTTAAAAACCAAACACATACAAACACAACCAAAAATCCTCTTTTCAAAAATCCCATTTCCATTTTAATTTTCAAAACTGCCTTCCTCCAAGGCCATTTTCAAAAGAAAAATCCATTTTCACCAAATGAAACCCACACTATATAATAAAAAACCAATTTATGAAATCACTTTCATATTTAAAAATAATTTTGAAAAAACAAGTCCAAACCTTTGATTTTAATCACCCACCCATGGAATCCTATGAACCGTCACATATGTGTCTATCTGTTTTCATACACACGCACCATCATTAACTTTCCATACATACACACACATATGAGAACCTTCATAAGGAATACCACGACCCACACTTATCATTTCATTATCAAAATCCAAGAGTTCACCAAATTTTCAATCCAAAACATTTTCCTTTAAAACCAATTTTACCAATTTCAGAACCACCTGAAAGAAATCATTTTTTTTTCATTTTCATAAACCAGTTTCATTTTAAATGATTACTCACACCAACCAAAACAAAAAAAACGTGACTCAAGCCATACCACTAGAATGAGGAACTAGTGTCTATACCTTACTTGACAATATAGTAGTGGGCCATGCACCAAGTAAGAAATAACACTAAGAGGAACTTGAACCATGAAATAAGATTGTACATGGGTTACTACTCCATGTGGGACAACGATGTGATACCAACTCTCCTCCATTTCCATTACTAAATCCAAAACAAACCAAGAAAATAAAAAGACTCAATTCCTGGAATACCCCTAGTAACTTAGGTCTCGTCATGAGTGGTGGTGATCAGGAACCAATCCATGACCTACCTCATGATCCCTGAAAATCCTAATCTCCAACTACCAGACACCTATGATACCATTTTGTTATGAACCAGGCTGATATGTCATCCGACTCAACATCCGAACTGATCTGCATCATAGTCTAAAGGGAATTCTCGATCCCCACGGGCTGACAACTAGTGAAGAGCATCAAATTAAATCCATGTGAGAATGATTTAAGCCCTAGAATAACCAAGATCAAATAAATAAACTAAACAAACTGAGCACACAACAATAACCAACAACTAATTCTTAATGAAATATTCAAATAGATCCAGATATAAGATACAACTAGAAAAATCAGATTCTAAAGACAAAACCAAAATAAATTTCCACTAACACAATCTCCATGTGACCTCATGGTCACCGGCATTAAATAATTAACCAAACACATGGAAAAACTTATCTAATGATGAGTACTCGAACTAGAAAACCTGAACCTGCAAAACAGTTTGGGTCTACCGACACCAAATGGTACAAGTAGGGTGTGAGATTAACAACTCATTCGGTAACCACCACAGAATCCATATGTTTCCTTTCCCAAAAAAAATTCATTAATGCTAGTTTGAAATATATATATGAAATTATGTTTTTCTTATTTCAAATAAACAACAAAACCTTTCCTTTTTCAAAACAACACATGCCACATTTCCATTAATCAATTTTTTTTTATCATTTTAGAATCCCAAAACCAAACTAAAATCCAAACAACACAATACTAAGTCATGATGAAAATAAATAAGTAGTATAAATAGTAAACCAGGTGTAATATAAAAGTAAACAAGAAAATACAGATAGAAAACCATGGGAATTTCCTAAACATCCCTAGAGCGATCCCTGGATATACTCGGTTCAGAAACACCTTCCGGTGTATGGTGAAGACCCTAAGTCTATGACCAACTAGCCTCCCTCAACTAACCAACCTAGTGGCACATCCCACATGGTCTCTCAAAAAATCTAGGGGGTACCAACCTGTCTAATTGAGGCTAGCATGAAACATCACTTGATCCTCTAAAATATGCCCACGAACCCATGGTGGAAATATACTGTGTAAGTGGGAGGCCCTTGTACACGTGACTCATATTACCTGCCACCACCACACTTTCCTACCCCTAACATAGATACCAATATACGATCACCCATAAAGGGAAATCCCTCTTATAGAGGTTCCCTATATATACATATATGTATTTCATCACTAAAGGTGCTAACCAGACCATCACATCACATGGTAATATAAAAAATTTCCTAAAAACATTTAAAGATTCCAACTGGGCATTTACGATTTCAATATATAATTCATTTTCAAAATTATACATCATTTTCATGTTCATAATTCCAAATGATTCTTTTATATTTCCAGAACCAAATATATTTACAAAACCCTTTCCAAACTTTGAGTAAAGCATGAAAACTCATGAAATGTTCCAAATGAGCCTTCATACAAATGTTTATCAATACATGTGTCAATTTACAAACGGACCAAGTTTTAAAGGATGCATTCAAAACCACATTATGCACCACACACATTTTTGAAATTAAGGTACCATTTTAGAAACCAAGGTTTAAGAAAAACATTGCTTAGAGTGCCTTCATTATTTGAATTCACATCCATGTGTGCACCTTGTGCACCCATGGATGAACCAACACCCAATGGAACACTTATAGAGTCCAAGAAATCATCCAAATACCATTTTAAATAGAAAGTAATTTCCTTTAAACTAATATAATAAGTCACAAAATTCCAACATCAATAATAATCATTATAAATTCAGGGAAAGTATTTCTAAATCATTTTACCAAAAATCACTATACCATAAAAGGAACCCAATCAACTCATACAACCCAATTTATAATTTCACCCAAGTTATAAAAACAATAAAAAGGTTGAATGAAAATACAAGTGCTCAAATTCACTTTAAATATTAATTAATATTTTAAAAAACACATTATGTGCATGACTATTTGACACATTTGAAGAAACCTTTTTAGAACCCACTTCCACTAATTTTTTCCAACATAAAAACACCATACAAAGCCTAAAACATATACCAAAATTATTAAAAACACAATTTTATATTATTTAAAAATACGCAAGTATCAATGGAATAAATTAGAATAGAAATTAATGGAAACACTTACCTCGGTGGTGTGAGAACGTAATAAAACCTCCAGAGAGGAGAGATTTAAGCCCCACAGACCATTCACACACCCTAAATCCAAAAAAAAAATGAACCAAACACAAACCATATCTATTAGGGTTTGGCCATGGGAGTAAACCCCAAATAAATCCAAGAAATAGAGAGAGGGAATTGAGGATAAGAGGAAAGGGAAGGATTTGATGAAGAAATCATGAAGAATCACTATCCTTTGGTGATAAATCACCCAAAAAGTGGAAAAAAACATAGGAGAATGAGGGGGGGGGGCACCCTAGTGTCGATACCCAAAAGGTAGGGCTTAAAATAGGAGGTGGAATAACTTAAATTGGAATCTTAAATTAAAATATATTTAGCCCGTAATGGGCTGCACCATTTTGCTACACGGTTTTGTAAACTGTGCGAATGATACTGGAAAAATTCTGTAACTTTGCAGGTTTAAGTTACATGGTTTGGGAAAACCGTGCTCAAACTGTGTGACCTAAAAAATTGTCCAAAAACCCTCAAATGAAACGCCAAACACTAAGGAATACCACCAAATGACCCTTGAATGATTTAAACACTATATAGAGACACCGTGGGTGTCACAAACTCTCTAATATGAAATTTTTTTTCCAATAAGATTCACAATAACCATGAATAGGGCTAGAGGAAAACTAAAACCACCGAAACACTAATAATTTTATTGGACACTCAACCCGAACCTCAACCAAAATATCTAACATCAATAAATAAATAAAAACAAATGAAAACCATGGCCGAGGTGTAACAATAACCTAGCCAAGCTAACTCATCCCAAGTAGGCATCACCTGATCTCCTTCTAGCGACACACCCACCTACCTTGACCTCTAAATTCATACCGTGACCAAGAGTAACAAACCAATCCAAAACCATCCACAAAATTGTTTTAAGTTGGGGTTTTCAATTACTATGTATTATTTAACCCTATTTTTTTAATCCCTTGAAGATATTTTTTCTTTTTTATTATATATTTGATTTTCCTATTCTCATATCTTATTTTATTTTTATTAGTATTAGTATTTCATTTTAATAGATTTATTTTTGTTCTTTTTTTATTTATTCTAGTTATATATATATATTTTTATTTAATTTTTGTTTTGTATTCTTATTTTAGAACTTTATGAGTTAAATTATTGTTTTTTTCCTTTTTATGTATTGAAAATGAATTATTATCATGATTTTTAATATATATATATATATATATATTATCAATATGTAGTTTTTTACTATTTCTATGTTCTTATCAATCTTACATGTGCTGTAATTTGATACCACCATGCGTCATGCACCACACAATGTGTGTTTGGTCCATGGTCCCTCATCACCATTATGTGTCATGGGTTATATTTAACTATTTTTATGGATGAAGAACAAAATAATGGATTTTAGACTGAGTTTCACTAAAAAAATAATTTACTGTGTTAACAATAGTACCATTTCATAAACTTAAAATTCACATCTCCTGGTTTTCTAATGTTATTATTCTTACATTGAAAAAGGCTTGGAAAATTTGGTTAAAAAATGACCAAATGAGATCAAATAGGTGAAAACATAGGAAAACGATATTATAGTTCTTTACAATCTGTATAAACCAACCACATGTCAATCTAAAAACCGAATTTATTTGTATGATTGAATGTGTTTCATGACCTCCACATTATTATTAAATGTGTTTAAAATTGAGAAAAATAGTTAAGATTTCAATGAAAATGTATCAAATTTATGAATCGATGGAATGTTAGTCTGACAAGTGGTGTGTTTATAATGAAAAAAGTTCTATTTTATTAGATTTAAAAGCTTTTAAAAAATTAACTTATGAGGTACATAACTTAGAAAATGACCATAAATTGTCATTAAATCAAAGTAAAACATTATTTTTTTAATTATTTATATGTAAAAATTAACCAGACAAAAATCCAACTTGTGGATTGCTCAAAATTAACAACAGTGAATTTTTATTTATTTCATAGTAAAAAAAGTTTCAATGGATGAAAACAATGAAATAAACCTAAAATTTTAGTTAAATCATTGGAAAATGATTGTAAGTTTATTTTTGAGATGTTTCAACTTAACCCAAAAAAATTAGACAATCAATTTTACTGAAACAAGAAAATGAGCATTTTATTGATTAAAATGACCAAATATATTTTCTAATGTTTCAATACAATTTAAATAACCAGAAACTGTGATAAAATAATATAACATTGATAGTTGATTAATTTTTGAAATTTATAAGTATATCTCTAGTAAATATAACATGAAGTGTAGTTAGAATGACTTATAAAACAATTTTATTGGACATAAATCATTAAAACATGCATTAAGGAGTCAAAACCTAATAAAGCTACTCTTATTGTTATCTAACCTCATATCAAATTGATAGGATTTATATTCTGACATGTTAAAATTTATTCAATAATTTTTATCCAATGATTTCATGATAACCTGAGATCATTTTCTAGGTTTTTAATCTTTCTCAATTGAATATATTTCTATGAACTTCATATGACATCTATTTTTACTTATTTTTTTTCTTCAGTTTATGCCTTCTAATATACTTAAGTTTTTGGATTATGTTTCTACTTTTGAATTCAAATTATATATTTGGTTCCACATATACCATTACTACTTCCCCAACACCAACTTTCGATTATTTTATGACTCATGTTTTTGGATTATATATATAAATCATATTAAACTACTCTTTGATGCTTTTTACATACTTTAGATTCAACTACTATTTTTTGATTCCTACATATTCTTCTTCAGATTTTTTTTTGGTTTTTTTCTTTTTCTTTTGTTTTTCTTGATTTTTTTCAATCCTTTTTATGTTTTTTGTTCAAAATATTTAATTTTATATATTTATTCTCTTATACATATACTCCCAATTCAATATTTTGACTTAGATTATATTTATTTTTTATTTTGATTCTAATTATTTTTATTTTTATTATGTTTATTATTGATTTTATGTTATTATTTATGTTTTTGTTTCTATGATTTATTTCTCATATTACTTAAATTTTCTATTTTTTATGAATTATTCTTTTAATATGCTCCTCTCTTCATTAGTTCTACTATTACTTCTAGTTATTCATATTTTTTAGGGTTTTCATTTGATTCTTCCATCTTATACATTTAACATTTTCTTTTTCATTAATTATCACTTTTGTTTTTTATTTTCACTTCATGGTTCTTCTTCTAATTCTCAATTTTTATTTTTTGTTATATTATTTTCCTATACATCTATATTATTATTATTATTTATTTAAATGAATTTTCTATTTTTATTTTCATATTTACATTGTAATTTTGTAGTTTCTTCTTATAATTTTTCTTTTACTTTTGTTTTCCCTTTTACTATTAAGTCATCATGATAATTCATTTACTACTACTTCTGATTCTGCTTATGTATTCTCTCTTATATGTTATCTTCTAACTCTAGTTATCCATTTTTCATTTATCATTAGTCTGTTATTTTTTTTCATATCTATTAAATACATTTTAAATTCTACTCACAAGATGTGTTTTAATCTTCTCCTTGAAACTTTTGGATTTTTGATTATGAATCACCCTCTATTTCAACTTTTGAAACTATATTACAAAATGTTTTTGACTTAATTCTTCTCCTTATCCATTAGAATTATGGTTTTATGATGTGATCTTTTATTCTAGTTCTCCACTTACCTTTAAATAAAATTTTTCTTCTATTTTTTGGGGTTTTTAAATAGAATTGTTCTTCTACTTTTTATCATGTATTATTATTTATGAATTATTTTTTGTTTCCCTTTTATATTTTACCTATTTTATTATCTTTTGTTTTCCCTCAATTTTCAACCTCTATACTACCTTCTAGCACCTCATTATTTATATAAATTGGATTTAGATTAATATTCAATTTTATTATTTCCCCCACATTCACATTTAATCAATATTTTTAGATTTCAAATTTTATCTTCATATCTTTTTGGTTCTTTGAATTTAGATTTGGGATATCTATATTTTGAGTTTCACTTTTTCTTTAATTTTTTTATGTTTATCGTGTCTTCCTCTACCTATACTTTTGAATATGTTTGTTTATTTTGTTTTTTCTTATGTTATTGCGTCGTGTGTATATAATTTTTTTGTTTATACTTATAATTACCTTTAAAATTATACAATTCCTCAAGATTTTATGCTATATTTCTCAATAAATAAATTTAATTTATTTCATAGTATTTGATACACACAACCCCAAGTCTAAATGAACCATAAGGAAGTATACAGTTACCTCCTAGCCATTAGATTAGTGATTGTGAATATGACTAACTATCTTGTGCAAAATTTATTTTTTACACATGCTTAAATTGAATTCATTGGTTATCAATTTATTATACAAGAAAATAAAAAAATAAAGAAAGAGTGATGTGTTTATGATTTTTTTGTCAAAAAGTGTGTTTTTATTTTAATAAATGAAATTAAACACAATTATGGAATGATTTTAATTAATTTTATATATAATATATTTAAAAAAAATTCAAAATTCATCTAATTTTTTTATAGGAATGGTACAAGAATAAATCAATTTTTATGCTTAAAAAATATTTTTTTAAAATGGGTTTTGTCAAGTTTTTAAGGATTATTTCAAAATGAATTTTTCCCCTTACAGAAATAGAATCATGAAAAATTGATCCATGTTTGGAATATAGATGATCAAATTTTATACAGGTTCATTTTATTTTTTTCAACATTAATTGTTACCATATTAAAATTTTGTGACCTCGGTAATGTTAAAATGTGTAACATTGGTTTAAAACATTTTTATAAGGCTTTAGAATTTCCCTAAAACATTATTTTATCTTATTTGACCATGTGAGTTTTTTTATTTCCATCCATGTCTTTAATATTAGGCCACTTACTTCCATATTTGTTGGATTGTGACCTTTATAATAATTAAATATAATCATAAATACAAAATGTCAGTCTCTTCACTTTTAATATCACTAAATTTTTTATAGAAGGGTAAACATAAGATATGATTGTATCTAAATATTTATTTACTAGAGAAATTTATTTTTTATCCTGTTATTTTATCTTGAAATTTTTTAATTTAATAGTTAACCTAAATTCTAATGCAACACCGACACGATATTTAATTAATTAATTAAAAAGATAAAATATATGAATTTAAATATATTAAAAGTAATATAATTTTGGATAATTATTGTCTTACACTAATTATATAGGTCATTATTACACATTATAGTTTTTTAAAGGTTTAAGTACTAAATAAACTTCTATCATGTTTCCTTTAAATTTAAATTAAATAAATAGTGTTAAAAATAACATTAATTATATTTTATAAAAATAATATACTATTAAATTTTTTAAAAAATCATAAAAATAATTTAATAAGAAAATATGGATATGAAATGGTTTAAAATTTCATACCATGACCATTTATGAGAAAATTTTCAACTTATATGTAAAATTATAGCCCATTAATATTTAAAAATTTGTTACGTTTGTTATTATAAAAATTGGTTAACCAAGGGGTTAATCTATATGATAAAGTTTTAAATTACAAAAAACCCTATATAAATTTAATTTTTTGTTTATATTTAGACATTATTCTATTTTTATTCAATTCCCTAGACACTTGGAAGTATTTTTCTTGATAATGATTAATTAAATATTAACCTTTTAGTTATTCCATATGTGTCCATTCTCTCCATTATATAAGGGAACCCTTTATCTCATTTCATTAAACCACTTTGATCCTTTAATCATGATGAATCCTTGAAAAAATATCTTCCAAAATTATCCATACATGATTTGGATCTTTTTTTCTTATTTAAAGTACATTCCATGTTCCCATAAGAAATTATTTAAATGAGGCCAACTGAATAGATGCAATCGTCTTTTCAAACATCATTCAATTTATTTCTTATTATACCTTCTATAAATCCATTGTATCCATTATAAATTAATTATTTAATCATATTAAAAATATTAAATTTTTATTATAATGATTTAATGACCATTATACACCTTATTTCTATTTTACTAAAAGTTAAAACATTGTACATACATACATATGGCTTGCCCTCACCATGTAGTGGTGTAATTAGATTTTTATCACCAATTTACATGGATAGTTATAATGAATAGATGAATAAATATATATTATATTTAGGACATTATTCTGATTTTATAAAATAGAATTATTATTTTTCTTTTCTATCATTACATCTGTCAAAAAGTGAAAACAACATTCACACATACATATAGACTACCCTCTCCATAAAAAGTTTAATTCATATTTCAATATCTATCATTTATATAGGATTAAAAAGTGTACATAATGAATACATATTAAATTAATATCATTGTTAAAATTCAGAAAATTATGGTACCATGATCAAATTATAATTATTGAGACTGTTGAACAGAAACCTGTACAAATAACGAAGCAATTATCACCCATAATAGTGAATTTAAAAAATTATTAATAAACAAGTAATAATATGTTATTATATAATTATATATGGTATGATATATATTATTATGGTTATTGAATAAATTTTTAATAAATCATTATTTATAATATATCAGTTTTGAAATTATATGAAGAAGTGTGAGACTTGGGGTAAGGGTTTTATGTTATAATCTCATTGTTTATCAAGATTTTTTATGACTGGATTTATTTTGTGGAAAATTATATGATCCTTATATGATAAATAACTTTAATATAATTTCCCTATGGATATTTATAGAGATTAGATGTTTTCCTTTCATTTTACTCTACATACTAACATAAGAGTGTGAATGAATGTTTTTAAGTAAAACCAAATTCATTTCTATCTTCAGTAAAAAAACATTTTATTTAATATAAATATTTTCTATAAAGTTATGAATAATTTTTTCATTATTTCCATTGATTTTTTAAATTAATTTTTACCTATTTTTAACTTCATGATTTTTTTTGAAATAAGGTCGATTTTGACTTTTTTCAAAATTGTGGAATGAAACTTTATTTTAACATACACAACATAAATAGAATTTCCCACTATAATGATCGCTTAATGCATTGAAACAACCATTAGATGTTTCCATGGTTCATTTAAAAGGAAAAAAATTCAATAATATTGTGGGAATTTTTAAATTTAAATGAAAGGATTTCAAAATGAAAAAGTGTATTTTCTATAAGAATTATTCTAGGGATATTTTAAAGAAAATTTAAATATTTAATAATATACTTTGTTGTTAATTATTATTTACTAGGGATATGTTCCAATTATTCCCTATTAATTACTTATATCTATTTTCTACTATTATGTTGATGAGAAATTTTCAAAACCCTTTAATTTTTCATGGGTTATTATATGGTGATATGATTAATGTTTTATAATATTATGACATTTATATGACTAAATTGTGATTTTATAATGGTAGGGTCTGTTATATACCTCCAATGAATTCTATAATGTGATATTGATATATCATGAGATGGTAATGATAATATTATACATGATTTTGAATAACTTTGTTCACATATTAATGATTGAGTATGATTTCTTTTAGCTTTGTACACATGAATAAGCATGCATGTGATTGAGAACAACTTTGTTCTCATTTTAATGTGTGTGTATGATATTTTTCAATATATTCTCACAAGATAACATGTGAACATTATTGGGTTTATATATATTATCAATATTATGATTACTTATGATTATAATAAAACATACCTATGTTGTTATACTTGAATTGTTATTACTATTTTAACAACCTTATTATTTATACTGTTGTAAATAAATTGATTTTATAACTTATCATAAATTACTTTTATAATAATGAATATATTATGTTGACAACATTCACTTTAATATGTTACCATAACCCTATGATTATCATATCTTATAATGATTGATATCTCTCATGTTCACCATGACTGAGCATCTAAACTCAACGTTTCTTCTTTTTTCCTTCACTAGGTTTGGAAGAAATATTTTAATTTATCTAAGAAGAGTACTATGTTTGAATATATTTATGTAATATTCAGAATATATTTCATGAAATTAGAATATTTTGAATTTAGTCTCCAAAGACACTAAATATTTATAGTCATCGATTGTGTTTTTGAAGAATATATTGAATATTAATCTATTATGATGTAATATTTACATATGAATATAATTGGTCTCTATATTTAGTATCAAAGGAAAGGATTATTCAATCATTGTAGATTATGATTATAGGAATTTGTTTAAGAATATGGGTATATTTCTACATATAGGATAACATCATAATGTTTTGGTAAGAATTATATAATTGTATTTTCCTAAAAAAAATCCATGTTTGGATACTCAAAGTTGAAGTGGTTTTTTATAGATTCATCTAGGGGTAATAAACCCATAAAAGATTTGGCCAAGTATATATGGAATATCATTATAGTGTAAAGTGATCATTCCATTACTTTGTACCTTGTTTGACACTCCTGAAATATTATTTGGTTAATTCACATTTTCTACTTGAACCATAATGAAGGATTTAAATATATGATAGTAAGAATGAACTAAGATAAAACTATATTTTCATTGATTGATAATAAGGTGTCATAATTTGGGAAAAACCTAGAGTATAATATCATGAATATATATATTTTCACTCTAATTATTATACCTTGATTCTTACAAAATGTTTTTTTGGTTTTAGTCAATGTTTGGTACCAAAAGAATTTATACAAATAATGATTGTCATTGGGGATGAAACGAACATCCTTAAGAGAAACCAAATGGAATGAGAGATGGGATACAATATCTTGTGACTATGATCACTAAACTATCTCATGCTATGAATGGTAATGTGGATCATGATGATATTCTAAATACATAAAGGAAAGAATACAATTACATTGATTATTTTATGTAATAACTTTCACATGACTTTTATTGCTCTTATAAGCCACTACTTATTGAGAAATTAATAAATGTGATAGAAAAGTTATTTGACATTATTCAATGATCAAACCATGATAATGTTGTCCTATAAATCTAAATCTTGGAAGGTGAATATGGGAAACATCACAATCTTATCAATATAATGAAGAAAGTGTAGTAATAAACACCATGAAATTAGAAGAGTTTCAATAAATACTTTCCTCTAACTCTTATCACTAAGATGGAATGAATTTTTTATGATCTGAAACATTTGGGAAATTAATCCATTATTAACTATGATGAGAACATTACAAGACTACCATGGTATGATTCTAGATTTAAAATATACCATTTGAGAAAAATCAATCAATTCTTTAGTATCATGAAACTCTATCTTTTAAAAGAGTTTGGTACAAGAGGAATCTATAACTATGATTACATTGTTCAATGTGATCTAAAGGTATAAATGGAGAGTGTGAAATCCTATTATTCTTCTAATTTTAGAGACATTACGAGAAAAAATATAGCTTAATAGAAACTAGAATTTTCAAATTTCAACGAGGGAATAAATTACAACAACCTACAAGAAAACAATGTGGGGGATAACATTAATGAAATTATCTAAAATGAAATGGGAAATTATTTATTAATATGAAAAATATCAATCGATATAGTGATTGTCTATGGGGGATAAAATGGATAGAAAATTCAGCATAGTATAACAAGGATTCAAACAATGAAGTTCAATGCTTCATATACAAGGATACTGCGAATTTTGAAAATCAATTCTGTAATCTAAGGTAAAATGAGGTTCGTGGGCCTAAAAAATATGATAAAAAAATGATAAATTATATTCCTTTTCTATCACAACTGATAAATTTCATGACAATGATTTGTTGAGTGACACACTCATCATCCACTCTAGAATTGTCAATTTTTTATTTGATTATAGATCTACCAAATATTTTATATTTATAGAATTTTCTAAGTATACTATGTCACTAGATCAATGATTAGATGTTGAGTTATTAGTAAAACTCTCAATGGTATGATGATCACATAAAAAGTTTGTAACACCTTTTCGATAGTTGTTTTTGGGAAAGTGAATCCATCAAATCTGATGATTATCCCTTTAGTTAAATTTTAATGATTTTGGATTTTATTGAATCTCTATCTCTATAGTTCCTATATATATTATGATGGTAGGTAAGTCACATTTAATATTCTGAAAAAACCTATGATCATTTATCAATGTGAGGATGAATAAAAAATTCTTCTGGATATTGCTTCTATATTATGGGTCTTAATTTCTATGAATGAAGGGTTTCTATCTTATATATTTGTGTAAAAACTCATCAATGAGAATATTACTATTATATAGTAGTTTATTATTGTCTTTATAGAAGAGTTTTCTAGACTTCCTCTGAATTTTGAAGTTAATTTTTCAATATAACTCATATATGGCACTACACCTATTTCTAAGACTCTTTATAGAGTATCCCCAATTTAGGTATAGGAATTTATGATGCAACTATAAGAGAATAATTACAAGGTATTCATACATCCCAATGAATCACTAAGGGGTGCACACATTTTTTTTGTTAATAAGAGAAATTGGTCAATTGTTCTTTGCATTAATTATCAGGAACATAATAATATAATTATAAGGAAATAATACTTTCTACCCCATATCAATGATTAGTTTGATACATTTTTAGGAGCTCAATATTTTTCTATAATTAACCTTTATTATTTATATCATCAACTAAGGGTTAATAATGAGGATACACCCAATACACCCTTTCATATAATGTATGGGGATTATTAATTTATAGTGATTCCATTTGGAGATACTAATTCCACTTCTATCTTAATGGATTGAATGCATAATGTATTTATAGATTACCTTGATCATTTTGTGGCTGTATTTATACATAATATTAGTATATATTTAGTGAGAAAGTTAAATAATTAAGATAATTTGAAAATTTTACTGAATACCAATAGGAACGATATTTTTCATGAAAAATTTAATATGTGTGAATTTTAGCTTTAGAAAGATACATTATTGTATCATATAATATCAAATGAGTATATTTTAATGGATCCTTTAAAGATGAAAGTTATTGGGAAATGGCCTAGAGAAACCACTATGAATGAGATCCATAGATATCTAAATTTTTAAGCTTATTAAGTATGCTTTGTGAAGTATTTCTCATAGATAACTAACCCACTAACTAAGTTAACATAAAAGGGAGTCAACTTCCTTTTGATAGATAAATGTGAATAAAATTTCAAGATACTTAAGAAAAGGCAAGACCTTAAACCTATAGCTACACTACCCATATGTGGATAAGGGTTTTTAAACTATATAAATTCATTGAATAATTGACTAGTATGTGTCCACATATATATTGATATCATTATATCTTAATCCTCATGAAAATTGAATGTCATGAGAAAATTTATCCATGTCAGAATTTGGAGTTATCTTTGGTAATTTATTCATGAATGATATAGAGGAATTATCTATGAAGAGAAATGTGTGATACATATTCTAATAAAAATAATTAAAGTATATATTCTCTCATAAATAGTATAATATGATCCATAGATTATGGTTGGAGTTGATTAAATATTATGGTCGCTCAATAAATAACTATATTGGGAATGTGAACAAGGTTGAAGATACTTTGAGTCAAAAGGATTAAGATAAATTTTATATGATAAGGATAAAAAATAGTCAAAATATTTATATTTATAATGAATGTACCTAGAAATATTAAAGTTATAGGAGAAATATTTTCTTTCCCAAATGAATGTAAAACAATATATCAATGTGATAATTAATGAAGTACGAAACGATGATGTAGAGCTGCAAAAGAAGGTAAAAAAATTTATATATTAAACATTTATTATTATGGAATGATAAGTTTTATAACCATTTAATTATTCCATCCATACTAAAATTTAATAAGTATATATTGGATTAAGCTCATAGTATATCATTCTCAATTCATCACAGAGTTTCAAAGACATATAGAGCTCTAAAAGTGTATTTTTGACGGGACAACATAAAGAGAAATATTAAATAGTATGTATCTTGTCATCCAATATGTCAGAAAGTTAAGGATGAGTGAAAAAATACTAAGTTTATTTACAATCACTACCCATACCTAAATCAAAATACGAAAACATAACCATGTATTTTTTCACTGAACTTTCTAGAACACCTAAATTAAATAATGGTAGTTTGGATATATTTGATCTCATTATGAATTTGGAAAAATTAATTTGCATAAAATTTTATTTCTCCATTTCTTATCTTTTGAGAATATACCTTAAGTAATTGGTAATTCTTTATGGATTATAACATTCTATTTTATCTGATCGGGACCTGAGGTTAACCTTGATGATTTGGAGAAGTGTCTAAAAAACTTTATATTTTGATATGTGTTTTATTACTTGTAATCTTCATAATAATGATGGCTATTTTGAAGGAACCATTCAAACCCATGAGGACATGTTGAGATCTTATTCTCTATAGTTCAATGATGTATGGGACAAACACCTTCCTTTAGTCATGTTTTCTTATAACTATAACTTTTACTGGAGCATTCAGATTGGTCCTCATGAAGCCTTATATGGTAGGAATGGAAGAAATATGACATAATGAGATTAAGTTGGATAAATAAAGATATTGGGATATGGTCTTGCTGAGGAGATGGAAAAAAATATAGATCTATTCAGTAGAACATTAGAGAAGCTAATAGTTGACAGAAAAGTCACATTGATAATCATTGACAAGATATGTTGTTTTAAGTGTGTTATAAATTATTCCTAACAATATCTTCTTGGAAGAAGGTTATATGTTTTTTAAACAATGTAATTTTATTCCTAGATATATTTTCAACAATGAAATTATTAATCTTATTGGGGAAGTATCTTATCATTTGATGCTTCCACTAAATCTATTACACATTCATAATATTTTCCATATATCTCTCTAGAGTAAGTACATACTTTTCCCTTTACATGTAATAAACATTGAGGTTATACCAATGGATAATTATATCTCTTATTAGGAATAACCAATGAAGATTATGGATGATAGAGAGAAATTTATATGAAACAAGACCACTCACATTGTCAAAGTTTTCTAGAAAAACCATAAATTAGAGGAAGCTATATAGGAACCTAAAGAAGTGATGAGATAAATATATCCTCAATTTTTTTTCCATTAGATTGATTGATGTTTGGTTTTGGAATTCATTTTAATGGAGGTATAATGAAACAACTTGAGATTTTATGACAAATATCTCTCTAAATAAATTTAATTTCTTCAATAGCTTCTGATGCATGTTACCCAAATTTTAAGTAAACCCTCATGAAGTATATAGTTGTTGAATAAGAATTTCATTAGAGGGTATTAATAGTAATAACTAAATCCGAATAAAGGTATGGTTTACACATGTTTAATTTGAATTTAGTAGCCATCAATTAAATATAAATTAAATTAAAAATCATTTGAAAGAAAATGTGATGTTTTTTTGGAATTTATTTTTTGCGTGAAACTTGTTTTTATCATAATAAATTATATTAATATATATTAGAGAATAATTTTAATTAAATTTATATTTTATATATTAAATTAAATGTTTTCACCCTTATCTAATATTTTTTTGTATACACGAGATAAGAATATATTTAGTTTTGTGCATAAAAATGTATTTAAAAAAAAGGTTTCATTGTTTTTTGAAAAATTATTTTAAAATTAATTTCTTACACTTATAGAAACTAAATATTGATTTAATGAGTCAATATTTGAAATCATGAGGATTAAATTTTTTAAACAATTCCCAATTATTTTTTATCAATATGAATAGTAACCATATTAAAATTGTGTCACCTATGTAAGTGTAAGACATGAACAATATAGATAAAAAATTGTGATAAGGAATTGAAATATATCTTAAACATGAAATTGTTCTATTGAATGAGATAATTTCTTCCATTTCCACATATTTTTAAAATATATGGTCACCTTGTTCCATATTTCATTTATTATGACTTTTATATTAATTAAAGAAATAAATAAATACTAAATGTCACTCTCTTGAACATAATATATCTAAATTTTTTATATAATGATAAAAATAGGATATATTATATTTTAAATATTTATTTGAAACATAAATTATTTTTTCTTATCATTTTAACTTATTTCTTATTTTTATTCCTTTAATAATTTCCTTATATATTTACATAACCACGACACAATATTTAATAAACTAGTTGAATAATAAAATAAATTATTTTAAAAATATTAAAAGAAATACATTTTGAGTGGATTATTTTCTTAAATGAATTTAATACATTAATATAACATATTATAGTTTCCTGAAATGCATATATTCAAATAATATTTACGTCATGTTGAATTTAATTTCAAATTAAATAAATAGTGTAAATAATTACGTTAACGTAATTTTATGAAAATAATATTTTATTAAATTATTCAATAATCATGAAATAGAACAAGGTTGATAATATTTGGTCTAAAAGTTTATCCCTTTTATGTTTATGATCTAATTTTTACCTTATAAGTAAAATTAAAACCCTTTAATATTGATAATGTCGTTATTATGGTTAGGGTTAAAATTAGTAAACGAGGGGGTTAATGAAAATGTTAAGGTTTAAAATGATACAAAAACATATATAATTTTCATTCTATTATTATATTTAGACATTATACTATTTTTATTTGAATATATATCTATTTTTAAGAATTTTACTTTAGAATTACTTAATTATATTTTAATCTTATTTTGTAATTCCAAGTGTGTCCATTACACCCCTTATAAATTTTCATTGATTATATCTTTTATTTAAACTAATTTGAGCGTTATCTATCTACAAAACCCTCCAAAATTATTATTTTTTATTTTTATAGACATAATGAAAAGGTTATTGTCTTTTTGAAATACCATTCTAAGGGCCCTTAAGAAGGGATCTAATTGACACCAACCGAAAGAGACATAATCATCTTACCTGACCTAATTCAATTTATTTATTCTTATACACCCTCTATATCCATGTTATTCATTATAAAATAATAAATTCATTATCATAAATATAAAAAAATATTATTATAATGATGGAATTTTTATTTTAAACCTTTTTCCAATCCTACATAAAGAGAAAACATCGTGCGTCCGTACCTACAACTTACCATATCCACATAGCGGTATAATTTTTTTTTCATTAACACTTTACATGGATGGTTATAATAATAAATTTAATATATATATATATATGATATTTATGATATTATAATTGGTTTTAAATGAAAATTAATTCTAAAATTTCTTTCTTTACATTCATCTAAATACGAAAACAACATTTATGTTTACGTATGGACTACTATCTCCTTGAATAGAATAATTAATTTTTATATCTATAACATTTATTGATGATTATAAATTTTTTATAATGAAAAAATATGATAATAATACCTTGTATAACATTATTAATATAATTTAACCATGATCAATATATAAATAAAAAGACAACCAAACTGAAACATGCCTGAAAATCAAAGTAATTATCACCAGAAATAGTGATGTTAATGAATTATTGATAAATGAGTGATATTATTTTATAATTAAATCATATATGGTATAATATACATGAGTATAGATCTTTAATACATTTATAATACATATATATTTATTATATATTTCTTTCAAACATATACAATGAAGGAAGAGACTTGAGGTAAGGGTTTTTTGTTACAAACTCTTTGTTTATTAGGATTATTTATAATTTAATTATAATTGAGAAAAAATATAACATCATTATATAATTAATCTCTTTGATTTTATTATAATATCATAATTTATTTATATTACATTTTTTCATTCATTTTCCTCTCATTATGAACTCACGAGACCAAAAGAATGATTTTATGGAAAACTCACATTATTTCACTATTTGGCCAAAAAACCATTTCCTTCCATATCAATGATTTCAAAAAAAAAAAAATGTTTTTATAAATGATTTTATAATTCCTCAATTATTTTTAATTTAATTTTCACCCATGTTTTACTTTTGTTAAAAATTATTTACAAACTATCTTTATTTTATTTTCTAAAATGATGAATATTTTGACATTTTAAAAAATTGTGAAAGGAATATTTGTTTTAATGTACATAGCATGAAAAATAATTTCACATCATCATGAACTCTTAATGAATTTATAATAATTTTAAAATATTTAAAGTTTATATTCAAAGGGAAAAAATCCATAATATCTTGGAAATTTTTAGTTTTTATTGATGTGATTTAAAAATGAAAAGATTATTTTCCTCAAGATTTATTCTAGAGATTTGTTAATCATATTTATCATCTATGATAACATCCATTGATGTTAATTATGATTACTGAGGATATTATCCACTTCTATAATCTCTATTCATTATATGGATTGTATATGATTATCTTTATGAGATATTTATGAAACAATTTTACTTTCCATTGTTTATGCTATGGTTATATGATTAATTATTGGTGATCCTATGAAATTTATATATTTGAATTATAATTTTTGTGATATTTGGGTAATTTATATCCCTCTAATTAAATGGGTTAAGTTATGTTGATATCTTATGAGATGATAATGGAAATAATTTATATGATTAGAAATAGATTTGTTCACATATTGATGTGTGAGTTTTATTTATTCTAGCTATGATCAATGTAATAAGTATGGAAATGATTTAGAATAACTTTTTTCACATTTTAATGAATGAATATGATATAATTATTAATATAATAAAATTATTATGTGTGAATAGGATTGGGTTTATCTATGTTCAGAAGATTACTATTACTTATGCTTATGATGAAACAATCATTTTCTAAGACTATTAAATAATTATTACTATATTATCACCTTTTTTGTTTATACTTTAGTAAAAAAATTGATTTTAGAGATTATGATATAATCCATTTTTGTATATGAATATTATACATTAATAATATGATCTTTTATATGATATCATACCCCTAGGGCCATATTATCCTATAATGATTGATATCTCCCATGTTTACCCTTACTGAGCATCTGAGATCTCCCATTCCTATATTTCTGTCTAAATTTTATTATTAAAGGTTTTATATGACGTATGTCTAAGAAGGGTACTAGGTGGGAAAATCTATATTTGAGAAGTTTAGGATCATCATTAAAATAAGAATATTATGTATCCAGTCTCTAAATACACTAAAATTCTTTATTCCATGAGTGTGTATTTATAAAATATATTGAATATTAACCTATTATAATTTAATATCAGTATATTAAAACCATGGGTATCTTTATCATACCTTTATCTAAAATTTTCCTACTATATGTCCCCTTTCTCCTACTCTAGATTTGACAATTGCATTTTCATCTAGTCCGTCTTATTATTCTATATCTGTATATGATTTTTTCAATTTTTTTTTCCATATACTATTTATTTCTTATACATGTTTCCATATTATCTTTTTTCTAAGGTCCTAGATCCATCTAATCTGACACTTTTCATATTTTCGATACCTGTGGTGCTTGGAGCAAGCCTAAAGAATAATTGGAGGTGTTTGGCTACTAAATGATGGGAGCAGGGAGAATTCAAGATGTGTAAGTGTTTCATGTCATGAACCTGTGATTCATTTCTTGTGTGAGGCTGGTTCATAGGGTTCTTCATGACACGAAATAATTCGGAGTTAAATGGTTTGAGGTGACATTTTTTTCAGTGGTATTTAAAATCTGATACTTATAAAACGTGAAAGGGTTTCACATTGTATAAATCCAATATGTAATGCATATTTATAGGCTATAGTGCCTCATTTTTTCTCAAAACCTATGGCTCTCTATTTATTCCCAAGTGATATACGTCACCCTCTCTAGGCGTTTCTGATTCTCTTCAATGGGGATCAATTTTTACTTCCTATCTTCATTTATGATGATATGAGGTATTTTATACGCCTTCCCTAATAGTTCTTCAATATGGTTCCTCTCTCTTATTATTTTCATGAAATTTCAGTTAATATACATTTTTATAATTAATGTTTTATTGATATTTTGTTGTTGTGGTTGTTCTATAGCATCCTTGAAGGGATGTATCTTCTTGTAGGAGAGGTGATCAGGATCTACAATATTGGTCTGTTCTTGTGTGAAGAACATCAACATATTTTAGGTAGGTTATTTGTTTCTTTTCTTTTATTTACACAAAATCATAAATGGAACATAGTTTATCCCTTTGGGTGGAATTGGAATTAACCGAATAATTATTGAACCGTATTAAAGAAATTGGATAGAAATCAAATATCGATGTTGTTTTTTTATACCATGATAATGGTTTGCCTCTCTATTTTCATGATATTGTACTATCTATGTTATGATTGATTTCATGTATTATAATTCTAAGGGTTAATTTTTTTTATTGATAGAAAATAGGTAAGAACATAAAGGTGGACTTATTTTATTAATTGGCTTAAGAATTAAAGAATATAGTTGTTTAAAATTTGGGGTTTGTTGAAATTTTATGATAATTAAATTGATGCAATGTGAATGTTTAATTCAATTTGATATTCCATGTCATTAATTTAATTGTTGAAGAACATGAAGCATGTTACTTAATATTAATAATGATAAAAATGAATGTTAAATGAGAATGGTATTTCTCTAGGTTTGATGAAACCAGAATTAAGGCTAAGAACATGAATTTCCATTTTTATAACTTGTTATAGATTGATTTCATAGGTTTCCTATAGTTGGAACCTATGAAGAATAAATTTGTTAATTCACGTTAGAATAAAAAATGATTGTTTGATAAAGATTATTTCTAGGGATTCAGTTTCCTATTTTCCTATGAAGGATGAGTGGCATGTGCTTTGAGTCGTGAGAAATATTTTATGTGTGAAGAATGGATGACTTATTTTAGAGCCTTGATTTCCATTTTGACTATGTTTATTTCCCACCACATTTTTTATGTTATCTAGATGTGAGCCTTCTATTTTTATTTGAGCCTCAGATGGATGAGCCTATGAGTGACTGCCGTTATATGTGGTGAGTAGGCCCGAATGATGTGGTAGTAGTTAATGCCAGTGAATATGAGATACATTAAGATATGCACATGGTTTTTTAGGCCCAAATAATGTGGAAGTAGTTGACACATATGGAGGCGAGATGCATTAGGGTATGAATGTTGTTGGGGAGGCCTGAATGACGTTGCATCAGTTGACACCATTGACAGTGAGATACATCGGGATATAAAAGAGTGATTTCAGTGATGGAACTAGAGATTATGGAATAGGTTGAATAAGGGATTACTCATTGATGTGTTAAAGATGAATTATTACTTGAAGTGAACCTATTGAAAGGATGGAAGGAAGAGTTTTTTGTTTTACTATAATTTATGTTTTTCATTGCTTGAGGCAGTTGGATATGCTTAGTTTCATACCTTGTCTAGTATAATATGATGTTTTCCTATAATACATGAAAATTATGAAATTATAATTATAATTAATAAATAATTCTTAACCTGATGGGTTAGTTATACAGGAATGAAAACGATGAAAAGATATTGGTCTTCAAAAACCATAGACTCAGTTTGATTATTCCTGGAGGGAAAGGATGCCACATCATTAATTGATGTAATTTAATTTAAAAAAATATTATTCATTAACAAATGGTTAATGAATTAATTAACATAAAATTAAATTGACAAAATGGAAATAAGTATTTTAATGTAGATCTTTTAATGTTTGTGTCCTTATAGGATATCTAGTATTAGTATTGGTAGCAGGGATTCTATTTGATTTTAGTTTGAGTTAAGTTGAAGATAAGGTTATTCATATAGGATGGTGGTGATATATATTATATCCTGTATATTATGAGATTTCATATGTTTCCCCACCCATGTAGCTTATGGTGGCTGATAGAAATTGGAATATGGGAGGATATTTTACCCAATGTCTCGGTGGGTAGGTGGATGGATGACTACACCCTATGAAACCTCTATCTTCTCTTGGAAGTTACATGTGCTGGTATACACATCAGTTAGTTTCCCATATACATGTGTAGAGGGTTTTTATGTCTTGTGGTTATTTCGCTCACATGAATCTGCAAATATAGTATCCCAAGGATTGTTATACATATGACATGTATAGGATATGATGGATTGAGGTACCTTACTCGGTGTATCGGCTGTGATGGCTTGAGGTATAATACTTGAAGTACAATACACATCATACGAGATATAGTGGATCTTAAAAACTACTCGGTTACTATAAGGAGATGTGATATGGGATGATGTGTTGATGTGATGCAAGAGGTTTATATTGTGATGACCTAAATAGGTGTCTTTAGGATGACATATTTTGAGATAAGTTGCTCAGGATATGAAACATTCGATAACAGTAAAAAACCAATGGGGAAACGGGAGTGGGGTATCCTTGATGTTTCATTATTACATTAAATTATCTCTTGCATGTGATACATGGTTAGAGTTATCCATAGTGAAGGTGGAAAATAATATATATGTTTAGGTGAAGAGTAGTTTTACTATATTTCACTACGATTTATTACAATTTCATTATATTTTTCATCAGAGGATCCAGGGATGTGTAACACTCCAAAATTTATATTTCTCTTTAAATGATTTTATTTCTTTGACAACTTATATGAAACACAATTGGCAGTTTAAATGAGTTGTGTAACATTATATTATATGACCATTATAACATACACGTTAAATTAGAATGAATGAATATGAATTAATAATTTATGAAACAAATATAAAGGTTTAACTCAATATAAATGTATTGGTATGTTCTTAGGATATGTCACACAATTTTTTATAAAGTTAATTTATTCTTCAATAATATGTTTTCTTCAAAAATGAGTTTTTCACTTTTTTATGAGTGAATAATAATTTATATAAGTTCAAGAAAATGTATTTTAAAAAATAATTTTAATTTTGAATTCATAATTTCAAAATTATCTTAAAATGATTTTTTGAGAATTTTCAGAAAACATTTATTTTTCAAGTAATAATAAAAAAATATTAATTTTTATTGAAAACTATATTTTATTTTAATGTTTTTTCAAAATAAAATTATGTTTTGGGTTATTTTTAAATTTTAATTAGTTAATTTTGACTTTGAACAATCCAATTATGGTTTTTGAAGTGTGTTTTATACTTGAATTTAGTATAAAATAATCTTCAATTTTAAAAGGGAATTAAAAAAAATAGTTTTCTTTGAATTATGCGAGATTTATTTTAAATTAAATTATTCAACTTCAGTGTTTTTATTTTGAAAAATGGATTCCATATTTTGAATTAGAGGGTTTGAATTTATTAAATATGTCTCTTTTATTTATAGTCAATATTAAAAGTAAATACTGAAAAAGTTATTATCTTATTAAAGGGTAAAATATGTTAATATGGATTAACAAAATGTGATAAGAACATAAGTTTCCTTCCAATTTTTTATTTTTTTGAATTTAATTCGACCATTAACACCTAAATATTGAATTTTAGTTATTTAATGGACACTTTTCCCAGAACATGACTTAGATATTATAAACATCAAAGAAAGTGACAAAATGTCACACTCTTATTTTTAATAATTATAATATTTTTAATATTTTGTTAAATAGAATATATTATTGACTATAAATATATTTTTTTAAATATAATAGATTTAAATTCATCATGTTAATTTATTTTTAATTTTTTGAAATTAAATAATTACCCTAAATTCTTACACATCGCTGATGTAGTAATTATTCAATTAATAGAAAAATAAAATAAATGATATTAAAAATATTAAAAATAAAATATTTTGAGATATTTAAGATGATACACAATTATCTAGATTAAATGTAAAATTTATGAATATAATAAAATATTTTCTTCTATTTTTATATTGTTTCATGATATTTTTAAGTCAAAATAGTGAATAGTATCAAAATCTACAATAATGATGTTTTACCAGAATAATATTTTATTAAGTTATTTAAAATTTATATAAATAATTAAAAAATACAAATTGATTATTATATCATATTAAATTTTATAAATTAACCATTTGTGGACTAATTTATGCCATATAAGTAAAAATTAAAACCTTTTAATATTAAAATATTGTCACCATAGATAAAATTAAAATAGGTTATCTAAGGGTTAATCAAAATGATAAGGGTTAAAATAATAAAAAAAAATTAATAAAATATTTTTAATTATTATATTAAAACCATATCTTATCTTATATTTGAATCCATGGCCATTTGGTTGTATTTTTATAGAAAATTATTTTTTTTTATAATTTTATCTTTTGAGACATTATAAAAGTTCCCCTCACCTCAATTATAAAAGGAGACATCCTCTCTCACTCATTTACTTCACATTGAGCCTTCTAGATCAACCATCCCTTAAAAAATTTATCTTATTAACTTCTGTATTCACCTTCTATAGGTGCTGGTATTCCCAAAATACCAACGCTGGAGTCCTTTATAGGATATCCAACTGGGAAATTTTGAAGAATAGGTAATCGCTCTAACCAATCACATTATTTTTATACCGTTCCTTAACTCCTATAAAGATATGGAGTTTATCATAAAATAAAAATATAATTATCCTCAATATGATTAAATTTTATTATTATTAATAAAACTTCATAATACACCCTCATTCCCATCAATCAATAAGTGAAAAGATCTCTCATGCATGGTTTTCCGTCTCCATGTAGTGATACAACTCATTTTTCATCACCATCTTTTAAGGAAGGGTATTATGATGGGTTTAATAAATATATATGATATATATAATTTAATAATTATTCTATAAATTTTAATTATTATTTACCTTTCATTCATTCCATAAAATAAAAAACTAATACAACATTTATGTGTACGTTCGGTCTACCATTTCCATGAACGGTGTAATTCATTTGTTTATTGCTACTTTATATGAATGATTATAAATATTTATATAATTATTATATATTATGTTTATACAATGATTAAAATTTTATAAATTATGATAACAATGAGAAAATTATAAGGAACAAGATTTCTGAACTTAACCACGCTTGGAAAATAAAGAAGTTATCACCCAAACAATGATTTTCATAACAAATTATTAATAAGCGGGTGATAAGATGTTATAAATAAATAATAAATGGTATGATGGAATTAATGTTATGGAATAAACATATATTAAATATATATTTATTATATAGGAGGCTTGAATGTGACATAATAAAGGTAATACATTAGGTAAGGGTTTGTTTCATAATGTCTTCATTATTTAGGATTATATACATTTATGTCTCCACTAGGGAATATTTCTATTCCATATCTGTGTTTGATAAAAAAATTTCAATTTTTTTCCTCCTAAAATTGTTTAAAATCATTTTTACCCATGTGTGAATTTCTACTAAATGGGTTTAAAGGAAATTTTTAAAATTTTCCAAACAAGGTACATTGTGACTTATCAAAAAACAATATAGAAGGAATGTTTTTTAACTTATAAATAATGAGCAGATTTTCTATATTTCATGACACCTTAATGGATTAAAGCTTCCTTTATAATCTTAAAATGTTATTTTCAAGAATTTTTTTCTTTTCAAATTTGAGTCTATTAAAAAAAATGTTTTCAAAATGGAAAAGATATTTTCCTCAATAATTATTTCAAGTGATCTTTCAAAATCATTTTCCATATCAGTCAATATTATTTAATTTTAAATTTTTTTACTGGGGATATTATCCAAGGATTTAATATTTATTATTTCTATGGATGGTTTAAGTTAATTATGGAATGTTTTTTATGAATTTTGTTACTTTTATATGGGTTACGCAATGATGAAATGTTTCTGAAACCCATTTATTTTCATGGGTTGTAATATGATGATCGATTTATATTCTTATTGCACACATATTTATTATTTTAATTATTTGATTTGTGGGACCTATATATCCCTAAAATTAATTGTATAAATATTTATATCTATCGAGATAGACATGATTGGAACATGAAGTGAACTTGGTTCAGTAAGATAGGGCTGTAATGAGAAGTGAAACTGATTCAGTATGATAGGGTTGGAATAAAAATTAAACCCATTTTAGTAAGACAAGGATGTAATGGGAAGTGAACCATGTTCAGTAAGACATGGATGAAATGGGAAGTGAAGCTAGTTTAGTACAATCCTTTGTCTTCTATGATGGTCTTGGTAGTGAGCCTTATCTAATATGGAAATGATTTTCCATTATTTTGTGTATGCCATAAATTCCATGTCTCATTCCAATGTTATGTTATGATGGATCATATTCTATGATCTTCTTATGATTCATGTCTTATAAACTACCATGATTTATTCAATAACACAAGATTATGATCTCTGATATTCAGGGTATAATTTTCAAATCTTATGTTCCTGTTTTTATACCCTTATGATCATATTATGCTTATAATATCATTTTTATCTCCCTTTTTTACTCTTATTAAGCATATGAGAAAACCATTTTCTATCATTCTTTTCTCTAGTATATAATGAAAGGTATTATTTATGATATTTCAAAAATGTTTATAGTTATTAATGAAATAAGGGGTAAATGATGTAGATATTTTATAAACCAGTTGTTTATGATTCTAGGCTTCCAGAGACACTAGAACTATAATGCTCTGGTGTGGATTTTTTATGTTATATAATTAATATTCATCCAAAAAGGTGATATATATATATATATATATTAAAATTATGGTCTATTATAGTTGGTATCAGAGTAAGGTTTATTTATCCTTTAGAATCCAGGATGAGAAAACCTTTGTAATATCCCTTCTAAGTATAGTTTATAATCTTGTTATATATTTTTATTTATACAATCCATGCTCTCGGCTTCGACCGAGAGCTCTCGGGCTCGCTAGGGTTTGATCCTCCTTCAGACGACGGCCCTTGCTGCGGTGGCTAGCTCCTTCTTCGGACGATGGCGCTTCAGATGTGACAGCTGACTTATTCATATGACATCCCTTCGGCTTCATCAGCGGCAGATATCCTAGCGTCGGCGTTCCCTTCGGTAGGCATTGCATCATTCCGCAATGGCCGGGATGGTTTCACATGGAATTTCAGTGTGGGATGGGTCCAAGGTGCAGATCGGCTTTCAGCGGAGCATGGAGGCGGGATTCACCTTGGTGTTCTTCCTTGGCCTCACCTAAAATTCAGCGGTGATTTCTTTGGCTGGGGCCATGAGAAGTGCAGGATGGTTTGGGATGTTGACTCTGCTTCGGCGGACGGTTCTTGGGATCTAGGGTTTTTACCCATGTGATTCCTATGCATCTATTGCGGCGTCCTCGGCGTACTGCGGCCTACGCAAGTGTACAGTGGCATTGGGGTGGGATTCGATGCGGGTTGCGGGTGATGGTCATTGTAGATATGGCTTCAGCAGATCTAGATGTGCGGCGAAGCTTCAGTGCGGTGAGGTGATGCGGTGGCGGCAGATCAGTGATCATGCCATGGTGGTTTAGTTGACTTTGGACTGGTTTATTTTTTCTTGGCTTTTTTGAATAAGATTTGGATTTGGATTAGACTTTGGTTTTGTAATGGGTTATTTCCCACTGGGCTCTTGAGCCACTGTATTTTAAGTCCTTGTGCCAAACCTACGGGTTTGATATGGGCTTTCGGGTTCCCCCTTTTCCATTAAAAGGGTTTGTGTTTTCTTTTCTTTTTAATAAAGGGGTTCTCCCCCAACTTTCCTAGTATAGGTTATAATCCTCAATTATTTTGTAACTCTCACGAATAACCTAAGATTAATCCTAAGATGTTATAGATTTAAATTTTATATTCCATTTCCATTTATTATTTGGATGTCCCACTATGATTAGTGTTTCTCACACTATACTTTTTGGTTTTAGATAATGGATGGAGCCCGAAGGAGCCGTGTAAATGATAAATGTGAGGAAAAATACAACAATTTTACTCCTGAGAGAACAAATGTTATGGGAGAAGGAATGAAAAATATTTTTTCTATTATCACACAAATTTCTCTAGATTTGAATCATGCTAGACATCCAAATGAGAAAAGTTGGTAACAACATTTTGTTGAGTCCTTCATGAGACAACATCCATCTTCTTTCAGTGGATCTTATTATCCAATAATTGCTAAGAAATGGATTATTACAACTAAAATTTTTGTTTAATTTTTCCAATTTTTAGAATATGGGAAATTAATTTTGGTTATCTATCATTTGGAAGGTGAATCTGATCAAATGTGGAATCATATCATGAATACAATGAAATGGGATGAAGTTGACTCCATGGAATGGGATGAGATCATTAACTTATTTTTTAATAAGTACTTTCCTTATATTCTTCATAAAAAGTAGACATGAAATTACTTGATTTAATGAAAAAGGATGATGAATCTGTATGAACCTATGAGTATAATTTTACAAGCCTTGTGAGGTATACTTATGATATTATCATCCAACCCGAGAGTAAGGTAGATCGATTATTTAGTGTCTTAAAACCAAGTCTTTGAAGGGAATTATCCATAACAGGATTTATTAGATATGAAGAAGTTGTCTAATGTTCCATCAAGTTGGAAATGGATGATGGATTTATGCATTAATATCAAGGGTTTGATAAGAATAGAAAGATATAATTCAATTGAAAATATAAAATCCATTGATAAAATAAGATGATATTTCCTCTATGCTCAATGTGTGGGAATAATCATGGAAGAAATTTTATTTAGGGGACTATTAAATGTTTTATGTGTGGGAAAGAAGGTCATTGGGTAATTAACTACTAAAGTGATGGGAACAAGTTAACTAATGATCCAAATAGAGTAAAGGAAACACTAAATTCACCCCCATACTTCAATGTTTCATTTGTATAAAAAATGGAAAATATGCTAATTAGTTCCCAAATAGAAGGGTTAATGATGATGATCGATTCTAGAAAACTCTTAAGGCCAGAGAAAAAGGTAAATATCATGTGATCACTATTGGAGTTGTGGAGTAAAATAATTAATTGATTAAAGGTACACATACCATACACTCTATAATAGAAAACATCTTATTTGATTTTGGATCCACCCACTCTTTAATTTCTAAATAATTTTCTTATGGTATCACCATATCACCTCAATAATTATATGTTGAGTTAGATATGAAATCAAATTATGGAAGAACGATTTCATATTATGTTTATAATTCTTCTTCAGTTTAAGTTTGTGGGAAAGTGAATCCTATAAATATTTTTATCCTTCCTTTAGTTGAATTTTATGTGATTCATAGAATTGATTATCTTTCTCTATATGAATCTCATATGAATTTCCAAGGAAGGGAAGTCACATTTAATATTCCAAATGAACCTATGGTCATTTATCGATTCAAGGATAAATATAAAATTCCAATAGAAATTACATCTATCTTGTGGGTCTTAATTTCTATAAATTAGGGTTACCTATCTTAGATAGTTAGATAGAAACTAAATATTAAGTATACACCTATTTTATATAAGTTTTTGTTTTCTGTATTTACTGAAAATTTCCAAGTCTTCCACTAAATCGTGAATTTGAGATTTGAATAGAAATCATACCCGGTGTTATACCTATTTAAATGAATCCTTATATAATGGAATTAATTGAGTTACAATAATTGAAGAAGAAAATATAAGAGAATATTGATAAGGGATTTATATTCCCTAGTACATCATCTTGGGTGAACCAATTCTTTTTATTAAGAAGAAAGATGGATAAATGTGAATTTCCATTGATTATAAAGAACATAACAATATTACAATAAAATACAATTATCCTATTCCCCATATTGATGATTTATTTGATCAACTACATAGAGATCAATAATTTTTCAAGATTGATCTTAGTTCTGGATATCATTAATTGAGCATCAAGGGGGAGGATATACCCAAGAAAACATTCTATACATGGTATGGACACTATGAATTTATAATGATGAATTTTGGTAAAACTAATTCTCCTATTATCTTTATTGATTAAATTAATAGAATCTTTAGATACTATCATGATCAGTTTTTGGTAGTCTTTATAGACGATATTCTTGTATACTCAAAGAGAAAGGAAGAATATGAATATATCTTGAGGATTGTACTGAAGATCCTGAGAAAGAAGAAGCCTTATAAAAAATTTACCAAGTGTAAATTTTGTCTTCAGAATGTTTCATTCATAGGTTATATAATATCAAGACATGGTATATCTATAGATCCACCAAAGATAGATGTTATTTAAAGTTATCCTAGACCAACAAAAGTGGATGAGAGCCAAATTTTTCTTGATTTTCCTATATATTATCATCACTTTGTGATAATTACAGTCGAATTTCCAATCCACTCACCTAGTTAACTTGAAAGGGTACCAAGTTATTTTGGATGAATGAATGTGAACAAAAAACTAAGGAACTAAAGGAAAGTTTAGTCAGTACCCCTGTTCTTATATTACCCTATAGTGTAGAAGGGTATGTAATCTATAACGATGCATCTAAGAATGGATTGGGATGAGTTATCATGTAAAATGACATGGTTATAACTTATGCCTCACGATAACTGAAGTTTCATGAGAAAAATTACCCAACTCATGATTTGGATTTCCCTATAGTAAAATTTGAATTAAAGATATGGAGGTATTATATTTACAGAGAAAGTGTGATATATATATTTATTACAAAATTTTAAAGTATATATTCACACCAAATGATATGAATATGCACCAAAGAAGATGGTTGGAGTTGATTAATGATTATGACTTCTCAATACATTACCACCTTAGGAAGGAAAAAAATTTGAAAGATGCTTTGAGTTGAAAGGACCATGCTAGCATATCTATGATGAGGATAAAAAAAGACTCAATATTTCTATATTTTCAAAGGATGGATATATAAATCATAATAGAATGGGATAAATATTATCTTTTTTAAATGAATTTTCAACCATTATATAAGTGAAGATTAAGGAGGTGTATAAAGAACATATAGAGCTGAAAATGAATGTGATAAATGTAACTAAGTTCAAGTCTGATTGTGATGGAATAATATGGTTCAAGAACTGTGTCTGTGTTAATTCTAAACCAGATTTAAAGGAGTTGTTTTATGGGTTTCAAAGTTTATCATTCTCTATTTATCTTGTAAGAACAATGATGTATTGGCATCTAAAAGAGTATTTATGGTGGTATGGCATAAAAAGTGGTATTTCAAAGTATGTTTCTTAGTGTTTTATATTTCAACAAGTTAATGATGAGATACATAAGTCTAAGGGTATGTCACAACTGTTACCCATACCAGAATGGAAATTGGAAAAAATCACCATGGATTTTTTCATCAGACTACCCAAAACATATAAATGGAATAATGTTATATGGTTTGTAGTTGATATCCTTATAAATTACACACACTTCATTACCATCAAATAATATTTTTCTCCTGATCAACATGCCATAATATATATTAATGAAGTGGTAAGATTACATGGAGTAACACTTTCCATTGTATCTTATCAGGATATGAGATTTCCCTTTATGTTCTGGAAAATTATTCAGAAGATTCTTGATAAAGAGTTAAGTTTTAGTTCTTCTTATCATTATTAGTCATATTTTTAGTATGATAGAACCATTCAAACTCTAGAAGACATGTTGAGATCTTGCTCTATGGATTTCAAAGGAGTTTGAGATCAACACCTTCCATTGGTATAATTTTCTTACAACAATAGTTTTCACTCCATTGAGATGGATCTTTATAAATCCATCTATGTTAAGAAGTTTATAACTCTACCATTATGGAATGAAGTTGGTGAATGAAAGCTCTTATGACCTGATATAGTCAAGGAAATGGAAGAGAATATTAGATCCATTTAATAGCACATAACATCGTTTGATAGTCTACAAAACAATTTTACTGAAAATTAACGGAAAGTACTAGAGTTTGAAGTGGGTGAAAAGGTATTTATATGAATATATCCATATAATAGAGTGATAATATTTGGAAATAAGTGCAAGATAAGTCGTAGGTATATCAGTCATTTTAAATTTTTTGATCATATCAGGAAGGTAGTTTATCGATTGGTGCTTCCACCGAATATCTATCAAGTTAAGGATGTGTTCCATGTATCTCTCATAATATAGTGTATACCTAATCCTTCACAAGTAATAAACTCATAAGTCTTACCATTGGAGTAAGATCTTTCTCATGAATAACAACTGGTTAAGATTCTATATAACAACCATGGTCTTTATTTCATATTTATACATGCTTTATTACATAAAATTGAACTTAATACAACTCATAATATTGATAGGTCTAGTGTCTTTGGGACTTAGGAACATTACATGACAAATTAAGACATAAAATACAACATCTTTATTGAAAAATTATTTTACATGACCGCAAAATTACTTTATACTTAGCATTGCATGGGATACCGTGAGGATATACATAAGAAAAAGGTGAGCAATAAAAACCAGTAAGGGAGTAAACAAGGAATAACATGAAGAATAAAATACATGTTATAAAATAGTAATATTAATTAATCACAAGAGAAACATGAACATAGAGTCAAGATATAACATGATTATCATAACATGGAAATGTGGTAACAACTTAAAACACTGAATCATTAATATAAAGGAATTAGGTAAAACTCTATCCAAACATGGTTGAAAAATGTCCTAAAAGGAATCAGGTAAACGCCTATCCCAACATAACTTATTATGATACTAAACATTACCGAATGCATTAGATCACTATCATGGCACACCCTTCATAATAATTTCAATCTCATGCTTAAGTGTGCCATATAGATAATATAACATGGATTCATTCAACATCATCATTTATTAAATGGTCAAGTAATGTGGAATACATACATGTAAGTAAAATTTAATAAGTATATGTTTATAAAGGTGAATACCCTTTATAGAGGAATTGGTATGGTATTCACTACATGAAGACTTTGGCATGGAAAATCGTAGTGCAAATTCGGCAGCATAACGATGTCATATGGCAGTTCATGAATTGGGTTGATGAGAGTAGAAGGGATCCCTTATCATTTATACATGATATTAATAGTTAGGGGATCATGGAACATAATATCCCAACATATGAAATGGAATTTAGATGCATAATATAAAAGAAATTCTTGGATGGAAATGAGAAGAGAGAAATCCCTTACAAAATTTCGGCATGGTAACAGGTGTAAATGTGAGGGATTAATGAGAGATAAATGGGTATCTCATCATTTAAAAATAATAAGGTAATTATGGTGGATGTGAAAAATCATACCCCAAAATTTTTAATTTAAAATTAAAGGAAGTAGCAATATAAGGAAACTTGGATAAAAATGAGAAATGAAGGAAAGTGAGGATCCCTTATTTGGATGTGTGATCTCAAAGGATTGGGAGAGGATTATTGAGAGCTTGGGGAAACGTTTTGAGAACTATAGGTATTGTATATAAGATTTAGGATGAGCTTCAAGGAGTTTTAGTGAAGATTAATGGGTTCTTGTGTGAGGTTATATAGAAAAGGAGGAGGAATTCTTTATTATTTAGGTTTTGGACACTACACACTAAAATATTAAAAACCACAAACCAACCCATGGTTTCTTGAAAAGGGGAGTGGAAAAAATTATTTTATTAGGTAAAGTTCTGAAGATATTAAAATATTTCTCTTACTTATGTGGAGGCGAGTCACACTCTCAAGGAAATGATTTTAAAATCTTAAAATATTTTATATGTCTTAGAGGATTCACTAAGGCTTTATAAAATAAATAAAATAAACCTAAAATTACATTATTTTAAATGAAAAACATATATTTGGAAGAATATACATTTTATTTTATTTCATTACATCACTATTGGATCATTATGATTTCATAAAACACATTATATATTTATATGGTATTTAATTTTTACCCAAATATTTGACTCTCAGAAAATTATGAAAAATTCATCATTGGATAATTTTGACGTCCTGATTCTAAAAATAATATTAATTTTATCTAAATAATTTTATAAATATATTAATTTTTACTTTTAAAATAAAACCCGATATTTATTGAAAATTGACGAGTTTTGATAAAAAAACTGTTTTCAAACCTTAAAAAAATCACATTTGAATTCATAAAAACTACATGATCATTTATATTTAATAAAAGTAATTTAAAAATAATATTTTATTAAAATATTATTTAATTCAAAAATCCATTAATTCATCAAAATATATTTCTTAATTGAATTTTAATATTAACCCAAAATACTATTTATGCTTTAAAAGTCATTTACAAAGTAACAATAATATAACGAAATTATATTTATTATTATATAAAAAAATAATTCACATAACCATAATGATAGGTTATTGTCACATATACATTTTTTGCACAAAAATATATCCTAGGAGTAAGGAGTGTGATGGTGGGGCTTTCATGGGGCCATTCGGTGAACATGGTTTGGGTCGTGATCTCGATGAGCTTGAACATCTCCTATAAATGGTTTCAATCATGCCTAAGTTGTTGGATCTCTGCATGGTATTGGTCTAGGGAAAATTGCAGAAATGATATCTCCCTCATAAGATCCAATAAATTGGCTTCATATGGTAGGATCCTACTATTTTAGGCCATCACCTCCTTTTTCTGTGTCAAAATGATTTTTTAAAACCCCATATTTATACTATTCATATGATCACTGTTCAACGACTATATTATCAATGGTAAAGATACTTAACGGTTATTTAAATTCAATCAGATATAATAAAACAAAATAAGATCATTTATTTTCTATATTCAAAAGTCATTAAAATAAATATAATTCTATTCATAAATGTTCGGGTCCTTACAACCTCCCACCCCTTAATAAATTTCACCCTCAAAATTTTCTTTTCCCACACTAAAATCGACAAGGGTAACTCTGCCTCACTACTTCCTAACATATATTATTATGGGATTTTTTTGTTCCCTTAATAATAGTTCATACTAATCTTATGAATTTACCAAATAATATCCCCCGGGAGTGTCAAAACAAGAGTGCAGCAATGCCTGTTGTCATGCACCAGTTCCCGTTCAAGTCTAGCTCAAAGCGGTGTTTTCGAGTTTTACCCCTAGATACATCTATGCCAGATCCACCTCTACTTGTTTGTATCTAGATAGGGATGTATTTTCTTGATAAAACACTTACTCTATACCCACCAAAATTTAGGTATTCTTTTCATATAATTAGTATTATCCCTAAGTCTTTCACTAGAGTTTTCTAATACTAATCCCAAAAATAACTAAACCTATCCTCTAATACCAAATACAACAACCCTGGTCTTTATTTCATATTTATACATGCTTTATTACATAAAATTGCACTTAATACAACCCAGAATATTGGGAGGTCGAGTGTATTTGGGGCTTAGGAACATTACATGACAACATAATATATAAAATACAACATATTTATTGAAAACTTCTTTTACATGACCCCAACATTCATTCGTACTTAGCATTGCATGGGATAATATGAGGACATACATAAGAAAAGGGAGAGCTATAAATCCCAGTAAGGGATTAAAAAAGTTATTACATTAAGAATAAAATACATGTTAGGAAATAGGAATATCAATGGAGAACAAGAGAAACATGAACATAAAGGCATGATATATCATGATTATCATAACATGGAAATGTGGTGAAAAATTAAAACACTGCATCATTAACATAAAGGAATCAGGTAAACCAATGTCCCAATATGGTGAAAAAATTTCCTAAAAGTAATCAGGTAAAACCCAATTCCAACATGATGTATCATGATACTAAAAATTACCCAATGCATTTGAGCGCTATCAGGGAACACCCTTCATAATCATTTCAATATCATGCTTAAGTGTGCCACATAGATCATATAACATGGATTAATTCAACATAATCATTTATTACATGATTAAGGAATGTGGAATACATAAATATAAGTACCATTAAATAAGTATATGTTCATAAAGGTGAATACCCTTGATAGATGAATGAGTATGGTATTCACTACACGATGACTTCAGCATGGGAAATCACGATGCAAATTTGGCAGCATAACAATGTCATATGGAAGTTCATAAATTGGTTTGATGAGAGATTAAGGGATATCTCATCATTTATACATGATATTAATAGTATGGGGATCATGAAACATAATATCCTAATATATGAAATGAAATTTATATGCATAATATAAAAGAAATGCATGGATGAAAATGAGAAGAGAGAAATACCATACGGAATTTCGGCATGGTAACAGGTGTACATGGGAGGGATTAATGAGAGAGAAAGGGGTATATAATAATTTAAAAATAGTAAGGGAAGTATGGGGGAGGTAATAAATCATACCCCAACAATTATAATTCAAAATAAAAGGAATTAACAATATAAGGAAACTTAGATAAAAATGAGAAAGAAAGGAAAGTGAGGATCCCTTACTTGGATGTGTGATCCCAAAGGATTGGGAGAGGCATCTTGGTAGATTGGTGGAACCTTGGGAGGACTATAGGGAGTGGGTATCAGAGTGAGGATGATATTAAAGGAGTTTTAGTGAAGAGGAATGGGTGATTGGGTGGGTTTATATAGGAAAGGAGGGGGAATTCTTTATTATTTAAGTTTTGGATACTATACACTAAAATATCCAAAACCACAAACCAAACCATGGGTTTTTCCATGGTTTCTGTACAAGGGGAGTGTAAAAAATTATTTTATTATGAAAAGGTCCTAAGATATTAAAATATTTACCTTTCTTATGTGGAGGTGAGTCACACTTTCAAAGAAATGATTTTAAAATCTTAAAATATTTTATATGTCTTGGAGGATTCATTAAGGCTTTATAAAATAAATAAAACAAACCTAAAATTACATTATTTTAAAGGAAAAACATATATTTGGCCCATGATAACTTTTATTTTATTTTATTACATCACTATTGGGTCATTTTGATGTCATAAAACACATTATATATTTATATGGTATTTAATTTTTACCCAAAAATTTGAATATCTCAAAAAATTATGAAAAATTCATCATTGGATAATTTCAATTCCTTGATTCAAAAAATAATATTCATTTTATCTAGATAATTTTATAAATATATGATTTTTTACTTTTAAAATAAAAACCAACATTTATTGATAATTGACAGGTTTTGACAAAAAAGAGTTTTCAAACCTTAATTAAAATTATATTTGACTTCATAAAAATTATGCGATCATTTATATTTAATAAAAGTAATTTAAAAACAATATTTTATTAAAATATTATTTAATTAAAAAATCCATTAATTCATCAAAATAAATTTCTTAATTGAATTTGAATATTAACCAAAAATACTGTTAGTGCTTAAAAATCATTTACAAAGTAACAATAATAAAATGAAATTATATTCATTATTCTATAAAAACTAATGCACATAATCATAATGCTAGGGTCTTGGTACATATAGATTTATTACACCAGCATACACCCTAAGAGTAAGGTGTGCGATAATGGGGTTTTATGGGGCCATTCGGTGAACATGGTTTGGGTTATGATCTCAATGAGCTTGAAATTCTCCCATAAACAGTTTCACTCATGCATAAGTTGTTGGATCTCGGCTTGGGATTGGTCTAGGGAAAAGACTAGAAATGTTATCACCATCAGAATCTATAATAAATGGGCTTCATAGGGTACGATCCTACTATTTGAGGCCCTTACTTCCTTTGTCCGTGTCAAAAGGATTTATTAAAACCCTATATTTATACTATTCATGTGATCACTATTCAATAGCTATATTATCAATGGTAAGGATACTTAACTATCATTTAAATACAATTGGATATAATAAAAGAAAAAGGGAGCATGTGTTTTCTATATTCATAAGTCATTAAAATAAAAATAATTTTATTCATAAATGTCCGGGTCATTACATTCTGTAGCATAAAGAACAAGTTCTAGGAAACAAGACCACTCGAATGGTAAATGTTTTATGAAGAAACCAAAAATTTGAGGAAGATAATAGGAGCCTAAGTATGTGATGTGGTAGAGGTATGATCATTTTTTTGTATCTCATTGAAAAAATTTTAGGGAGAAATTCATTTTATGGGGGTTAGAATGAAACACCCTGATATTTAAATTTCTTTTTAAATGATTTTACTTCTTTGATATCTTGTGTTGCACATAATAATGACTTTAAAAGAACCGAGTAACATTATATTATATATAAATTATAACCTATGCGTCAAATTGGTTGGAATTAATAGTAATAACTTATTTATTAAATAAATATAAAGTTCTAACTCAATATGAATGCACTGCTAAGTGCTTAGGACATGTCACATAATTCATAATAAAGTCAATTTATTCTTCAAAAATATTTTTTCTTCAAAAATTAGTTTTTATTATTTTAATGAGTGAATACTAATTTATAGAAGTTCTAAAAAATGTATTTGAAAAAATTAATTTATTTTTTAAATTCAAAATTTTAAAATAATCTTAAAATTATTATTTTTTGAATTTAACAAAATAATTTATTTTTCGAAGAATAGTAATAAAATACTATTTTTATTGAATTTTTTTTGTTTAAATTATTTACATGGTAAAATTATGTTTTGGGTTAGTTTTAAAATGTTATTATTTCATTTTGAATTAATATAATCAAAGTATTGTTTTTGGAGTGGATTTTATACATGAATTCAATATAAAAACCTTATATATTAAAAAATAGAATTTTCCTGAAAAAAATTGTTTTCTTTTCACTTTTCCATTTTTATTATAATTTAAATTATGAAACTTTTGTGATATGAATTTTCTAAAAATTGATTCCATATTTTTAACCATTGGGTCTAAATTAAGTAAATAGGTCACTTTTATTTTTTGTCAATATGAATAGTAACTGTGGTAAAATTTATTACCTCGATAAAGAGTAAAACAAGTTAATAAGGAATAAAAATAAGTGATAAGGCCATAATTTTCCATCTTTTTTTATTGGGTGAAGTTATTTATAAAATTAACACATATGGTTCAAAATTGAGATATTTGATGAACAATTTTACTTGAAAACAACTTAGATATTATTAAAATAAATGAAAGTGAAAAAATATGACACTATTATTTTTAATAATTATAATATTTTTAATATTCAGTTTGAATGATGATATAGCTGACTACAAATATTTTTTGGAAAGAAAAAAAGATTTATCTTCATCATGGTAATTTATTTATGATTTTTAAAAATTAAATATTTACCCTAAAGTATTACACAAAACTGATGTTGTAATCCTTCAATTAACAGAAAAATCAAATAAATGATATTAAAAATCATAAAAGTAAAATAATTTGAGATATTTTAGGTATTGAAAGAATTTTATAGATGAAGATGGCACATTATGGTTATAATAAAATATTTTTTTTTGAATTTAACATGTTATCATGATATTTTTAAAATTCAAAATAATGAATAGTGTAAAAATTGAAATTAATAATATTTTATGAGTTAAATATTTAATTGAATTATTTAAAAATCATAAAAATATTTAAAAATACTTAGTGACTATGATATATAAAAACATATCATAAATTGACCATTTATGAAAATACCATTATACACCCTCTTTCCAATCAAACAAGTTGTGAAAGTATCCCTCATGCGTATGTATGGCTTACCATATCTATGTAGCGATACAATTCATTTTTCATAACCATATTTTATGGATAGGTATAACTATGGTGATGAAAAATGATTATAAATTTGTATATAATTATTATATATTATGTTTAAACCATGATTAAATTTCTGTAAATTATGAGAAAGAAGTTCAATGTATAAGTACCATGATTTCTAAACTGAAACATGTTTGGAAAATGAAGCAGTAATCACCCAAGCAGTGATTTTCATCACAAATTTTTAATAATAGGGTGATAAGATGTTATAAATAAATAATACATGGTATTATAGAATTAATTTTATGGAATAAATGTATAATAAATCCCTATTTATTATGCAGGAGGTTTTAACATGAACAATGAAAGGAAATATTTGAGGTAATGGTTTATTTCACAATCTCATCATTATTTGGGATTGTTTACATTTAAGAATCCACTAGGGAATAATTCACTTCCATGAACATGTTTTCTAAACATGTGTTCAAAAAATGTTTTTACTATTCTCCTATAATTTTTAATTATATTTTTACCCATGTGTAAATTTTCACTAAGTAGTTTGACAGAAATAATTTTATCATTTTTCAAATAAGCTACTTTGTGACTTTTCCCAAAAAAATATAGAAGGAATGTATTTTTAACTTATAAGGAATTATTTTACTTTACATATTTCATGAATCCTTAATTAATTAAAGATTCCTTTAAGACCATAAAATTATCTTTTCAAATAAAAAGTTTTCCTTTTTAATTGCACAACTATTAAATTTTTTTTTTCAAAATTGAAAGGATATTATCCCCAAGAATTATTTCAATTGATATTTCAAAATAATTTTCCATCTAAGACAACATTATTTGATGTTAATTATGTTATACTAGGGATATTATCCAAGGATACCATCTTTATTTATTCTCCAGATGGTTTATTTTTATTATGTAATGATGTTTATGAATTTCGTTACTTTTCGATAGGTTATGCAATAATGAAATGTTTATGAATACCTTTTATTTTCATGGGTTTTGATATGATGCATTATTTATGTTTTTATGGAACAAATATGTATGATTTTAATTATGTAATGGGTGATACCTATATCTTCTTTAAATTCATTGGGTAAAGATATGTATCTCATGGGATAGAAAAGACTAGAATATGATGTGAATCTAGTTTAGTAAGACTGGTCTGGAATGGTAATTTAACTAGAATCATTAATACAGGGATAGAACAAAAATTGCACCCATATCTATAAGACATGGATAGAATGGGAAGTGAACCTAGTTTAGTAAGATAGGGCTGGATTGGTGAGTAAAACTGGCTTAGTACATGAAATTATCCACTATGATTTTCTTGGAAGTAAGCCTTGATAAATAATGAAATGATTTTCTATGCTTATATGTATTCCATAAATTCCATGTCTCATACCAATGTTATGTTCTCAGGGCTCATGTTCTTCGATTTCCTTATGATTCATGTCTCATGAACTTTCAATATTTATTCCATAACTCAATATTATAATCTTTGATATGTAGGGTATAATTTTCAAATGTTATATTTATATTCTTATACCCCTATGCTTATATTATTATTATTAAATCATTGTTATATCCCTTGTTTAACATTGTTGAACATATGAGACCAACCTTTTTTACGTTTTTTTTCTCCGTGATATGAAGAAAGGTATTAAGTATGATATGAAAAAAGGGTTCTAGTTATGAAGGAAATAAGAGGGAGATGATGTAGATATTGTATGGACCATTTGTTTATGATTCCATGTTTCCAAAGACACTAGACCTACATGGTTATGGATTGGATTTTTTTATATTTTATAATTAATAATTATATAAAAATACGAAATATCTATGTATAAAAAGTATGGGATATTATAGGAGGATTCTACTAAGTATACTGTAATAATCACCCTATGTATATATAAACCATTTTTCATGTCAGTATAAAAAGGTTGGAGATCTAGCTAGTTAATACTGGATTTCAGTTTTATAGAATCATTTAGGGCTTCATGGTCACTATGTTTTTTGAATTTTGGTATTTGTATTTTCATTCAGTTGTATTATTTCTTGTATGACATTACATGTATGTCCCTAGGATTTAATTAATATGACCAGGATTTGATTGGTTTTTCTATCTTATATATGTTTCCACATGTTTCACTTAAAGGATAATTCAACCCATTGTATGTTTATAATACCCTTGGTTTAAGTCGCTAACTTGAAGCCTACTGGAGTCGGGATTCAGGAAGTCACTATCTATTTCCACTCATTGCATTATATTTGTGGGGAGGGATTTATGATAGAGTGGTATCAATGTTTTAGGTTGAGGTATAGGATGAAGTTTAGAGTTAAACATGGGTGAGATTTCATGGGTTGGTATGGAAATAGTGTCAGTGATGTTTAGAGAGTGATGTAAACTCAGGAAACTGGCTAAGGCAAAATTATTTAGGGACCCCTATGATATGATGCATGATCTACTAATACTAATGAGTATACTAAAATATGTGATCCTAGTTGAGGGGTAGAGACCTAGAAATTAACCATTCATCATTCTTCATTGCACCTATGTTTCAAATTTGAATACCTTGAGATGTGATAAAACCTTATACAATATAATTAATTAATAAATTAATTAATTTTATGAATTATATATTTAATGTTTAGGAGTCTAACCATTAGATCTTATTTATATATGGTTCTAGGTCGATATTTTCATCAAGTTCATGAAGATGATTTTCAGTAGGATGTGCTAGAATATAACTATAGAGTAGAGGTTGATGAAGACACATGGAGGAGGTCTCTATAAGTGTTTCAGAATAAGCTTTTACAGAAGTATGAAGACCCTGTGTCAGATGAAATCACAGAAGACTAGTTAAAGAAGGTTGATATTACTTTTTTTATCCATTCTTTGAATGATCAATGAGTTTCATTGGTTATGAAAATACTATGTGGAGTAATGAGACAATGTTGGTAATTTTTCCTTGGGGGTAACGAGGAGGGAGTAGTCTCGTGGGAGATGTTCCAATAACAATTCAGAGAAGAGTTTTTTTTCTACCATGAAGGTGTCCAATCAATAGGAGAATCATACCATTGGATAGGGGAGTTATAGTGTGCTATATTTTGGGATCCGTTTCATGACCCTTCTTCAATTTTCTTTAGACCTATTGTCTAATGAGGAGGCCAAGAGAGGAATTTTGAGCAGACTTTACATCTATATATCTAGTTATAGGTAACCACATTTATCCTAAAGATGTATCTCGAGGTGTTGGTGAGAGTAGAGGTTTTTGGGAGGACATTATCAAGAACTAGATCATCATATGAGGGGAGTCAATAGGATTCCTCACAAAGCAGAGCTATGGTCCAGGGTTCCTAGTTTGCTAGACATGAGATCTTTCGATCATCACAGGGAAGGTATAATCCCACATCATATCGTTTATATAGGTATAGATGATGTCAAAACTTTTACAAGGGATTAAATGCATGTTTTTCCTATAAAGGAAGATCTCATTTGTGGAGAGAGAGCATGAAATTTCTAAGATGTCGGCATGTGCTATGTGTTCCTCTATGGGTTCCTCTATTAATGCAGTTTCATTCAAGGTAGTAGAAGCATGGTCTTCTAATTTGGGATCAGTAGAGAGGATATGGTACATGAAAAGGATATCCAAAAGACTCTACTATCCCTCAGAGATAATAACATGAATTTTTAGGTGGATTTCAGTAGGGTTAGAGAGGTCATAGAGTAGGTTGTGGTTAGATTCATTCTTTAGAGTTTCTAGCTATGAGAGATCCAGATGTCATTCGAGGTACCCTTTTATTTTTTTTTCTACATGGTTTCACGATTTGTTTGATTTTCGGGTGACACACTCATTTATATCACCTTATTTTGTCCATGATTTGGGATTTTAGGTGGAGAGGATTATTTTTCCCTTTGTATTGACTATTCTAGTAGGAGGTAAAGATGACTTGTATAATGTATGTATAAACCGTGATCTAGTGCTGGGGAATCATCACTCTTGGGGAGAAATACTATATTTATAGATACAACCAAATGAATTAATCCTTGGTATAGAATTCATGTATTATATATAGGCTACCATGGATTTATTTAGGAGGAACTTCATATTCTATTATGCTGATGGAAAGCGATTGGTTTTACTGTTGGAGTTGGTGTCTGAGGACCAAATGTTTATAATTTTATTACATAACTTTTTGATGTAATGAATATTAATAAAACTTCTTCTTATATATTGTTTTTTGAATTAATCTAATGTAATAATGACCTAGATTATACGTATCATTGATAAGGTCATAGTTTTTCCCCACTATGATGAGAACCTTGATGTGCTATGCCTATATTCTCAAATAATGTTTTACGGTTGGATAATGTACTATGACGAGACACATAGTACATAGACTATATGGTTCAAGTACTCATAAAAAGACGAGGCTTCTTCTCATGAAGTTTGGAGTTGGTAATCTCCATGATGGTAGATTATAAGAACAAACTCACCAGAATAATATCACATATTTTGGTGTCATCTGATATTCCTATCGACGAGCATGCGTAGTGATCCTTACCTCCAATGGCCTGAAGGCATTCATTTTTTATTAATTTTTGATAATCCACCTCTCAAGGGGTGAGGTGGAACCCTTACAAGTACCATAGGCATAAGTATTACATGGACCGTAGGCCTTAGAGGAATTCATTACCCATATGCTTCAAATATTACATAAAACCTAGACCAAGTACTTGGAACTGCTACTTCCCAGCATCTTCATCATGAAATTAGCTCTCCACCTTTGCATGGCTATTCAGCTAGGCTTTCCCATGCATGCACATGATTTTCCCGATGGTAGGTTATATACCCTCCCATTCTTGTAATCCGTTTAGCTTCTACTATGGTGAAATCTCCTTGACCATCCTACTTATGAATCTTGTTCCTTGTAGGTTATCTGGTTTTCATCTACACTTTAGGTGGACCGAAGGCCTTGAGGTGGCCCGAAGGCCTTACTGACCCAAAGGCCTAGGTGGCCCAAAGGCCCAAACATTAATATTATTATTAATTCATGTTAGAACTCAAGTAATTAGATGTATTTCATAAACCATGAAAATAACAGTTCATGGTGAATTTGGATATGTTGGGTGCGTCATGAATTACATGCCATTAATGAATAAGTCTAGGAAGTATCTATCCCTTACATCTTTATGAAAGTTGATATATCAACCCTTTGATTCGAATAGAACTTCCACATTAAATTCCATGTCCATGGTGTACCAACGTGTTTATTTCAAATAGTCAAAGAGAGACATATTGAGTACATAGGTTGGTGATAGGGATGGGAAAACTTTTTGATGATATATTGTTGAAAATGGATTATATTACACAGTGATCATTCTTATGTGGTTATCGACATTGCAGCATTAAGTTATTTCTCTTGGATGCCTTAACCCTTTGCTAGATAGTAATATTGGATGTTAGGAAATACCAATGATAAATAATCCAAGCGGTTCACACAATAAGTGTTTCCGTTGATCTCTATTAAATTCTATTTGATGCTAATTAATGGAATAAATATTATTCTCAAGTCTGAGGAATAATTTAATTCAAGTTATATCGATCACATAAATTAAATGAATATTTATTCACCGGTGTGTGAATAAAATATTTATTTTATTTATTGAATATTTTAATAAATATTTATTCACTAGATTATGAATAAAATATTTATTCAGTGTATTAATAAATAATATAGGAGTTTGAACAGACCAATACCGAGTACGTTGACAAATATTAATTAACAAGACTGTTATTTAATATTTATTACTGTGCATATTGGATCACACCACAAAATAATAATTATATAATTATTATTATGTGGGATTTGATTTATTTAAGTTAAAAAATGTTATTTAATGGCCGATATGCAATTAAATAACATTTTAACTTAAATCCCAACTCTATAAATAGGCAGCTATGTCTATTGTGTAGAGAATCCGAAATTGAGAAAAGAGAATTGTTGTAGACAACGAATTATCTCTCTAATCCTCATCCTCTCACCCTCTCAAGAGTGATAAGTGTAAGAGAGATTTCTTAAAGACCAAAGAATGAGCAATCAATAATGAACAATGCAAGACATTCGATGTAACGACCCAAACTTTTATTAATGAAAATTCCCCTTGATCCGATTAAATGTCTTATTATGTAAAATGGTTATATAAGACATATGAACTTCCTTGGTTTTATGTTTTTGGATTTTAAAATACTGTTAATAATTGTTACCATTTCTAATATAGCCATTGAACAGTGATCAAATGATTAGTATAAATATAGGGGTTTAACAAATCCAATTTACTCAGAAAAAGTAAGTGATGAACTCACCCAGTAGAATTACTCCATTTGAAGCCCATTTTTCGGAGCTCATAAAGGAGGTAGAATCACCGGGATTTGCTCTAAACCAAGCCCATGCTAAGATTCAACACATTAATCTTGATTGGAATATCTTACAGGAGAAGTGTAATTTAATAGAGATTACCACCTGAGAGATGTTATCCGAGCCGCCCCAAGAGTTTGTCACTATCGCACACCTTACCCTTAAGTCTTATACGGGTGTTATAAGGGGTTATGTAACAATACCCTAGCACTATTATTATTTTCATTGGTTTTTTATAGAATAAATAAGACACATTCATTTTATTATTGTTACTTTGTAAATAGTTTTTAAAGCATAAATAGTATTTTTAGTTAATATTCAATTAAGAAATCTATTTCGATGAATTAATGGATTTTTGAATTAAATAAAATTTTAATAAAATATTATTACTAAATCAATTTTTATTAAATATAAATTATCATATAATTTTTATACAATTGTAATTTTTATTAAGGTTTGAAAGCTGTTTTTTTCGAAACCCATGAATTTTCGATAAATTTCGGTTTTTATTTTAAAAGTAAAAATTCAAATATTTATAAAATTATTTATATCAAACAAATATTATTTTTGGATTCAGGATGTCGAAATTATCTAACGGTGAATTTTTCATAATTTTATGAGACAATCAAATTATTGGGTAAAAATGAAATACTGTTTAAATATATAATGTGGTTTATGACATCATAATGACCCAATAGTGATATAATAAAATACTATAAAAATTTTGTTCGGAAAATATATGTTTTATATTTAAAATAATGTGATTTTAGATTTGTTTGATTAATTTTATGGTACCTTAGTGGACCCTCTAATACTTATAAAATATTTTAACTTTTTTTAAACGATTTCCTTGAGAGTGTGACTCACCTCCACATAAGTAAGCCTAATATTTTAATAAGTGGACATTGGCCTTATAAATTAATGTTTTATACTCCACTTTTTTAAAAAACAATGGGCAAAGATCATGGGATGGTTTTTGTTTTTTATTAGTTTAATGTGTAGTGTCCAAAACCTAAATAATAAATAATTCCCTCTCATTTCCTATATAAACCCACTCAATATCCTATTCATCTTCACTCAAAACCTTTGTAGCTCAACCATAATCTACCCTCATCTCACTATAATCCTCCCAAGGCACCCCAAACTCCATATAAGCCTCTCTCAAGCCTCTCCCAAGCCTTTGGGATCATACTTCCAAGTAAGGTATTTCTTCCTTTCTCATTTTTGTCCAAGTTTCTTTATATTGTTATTCCCTTTTATTTTCAATTAAAAATATTAAGGTATGATTTTTCACATTCCCTATACTTTCCTCCTTATATTTTAATGATGATATATCCCTTTATCTCTCATTAATACCTCCCATGTACACCCATTACCATGCCGAAATTTCGTAAGAGTTATTCCATTTCTCCTCTTTCTTTAAGTTTCTTTATTATGTTACACATTCTATTTCCAAATTACATTTGTTGGGAAATATATCTATATGAACCCCCTTACTTTAAATTTCATGTACATGTTATTAGATACCCCTTTCTATCTCATCAACCATTTTTAGGAATCTTTATGTCATGCCGTTATGCTGTCAAACTTGCACCACAATTTTCCAAGATGAAATCATTGTGTAGTGAATACCATACACATTTATCTATCAAGGGTATTCAAATTCAAGAACATATACTTATTGAATTGTACTTAAATTTATTTATTCCACATTATTTAATCGTGTAATATCTTATGATGTTGAATGGTTCCATGTTATATGATCCATGTGGAACACTTGTGCATGAAATGAAATGATTAAGAAGGGTGCGCCCTGAGAGCGCTCCAATACATTGGGTAAAGATTAGTATCATGATACATAAAGTGTAATGAGGGTTTAATCATTATAATTCAAGTAAAATTAGGGTTTAATCATGCTAATTCATGTTCAATGAGTGTTTAATCATGATCCTTGTGCAATGATCCTCGACTCATGCTAATATCATGTTAAATGTTATTGCCACATTTCCATGTTATGATAACCATGCTATATCATGCCTTTATGTTCATGTTTATCTTGTGCTACATTGATCTTATTATTTCCTAACATGTATTTTATTCTTCATTTTATGTCTTTTTTACTCCCTTATTGGGCTTTATACCACACCCTTTTCTTATGCATTTCCCCAGGTTATCTCATACAATGCTAAGTACGAAGAAATGTTGTGGTCATGTAAAAGAAGTTTTCAATAAAGATGTTGGGTTTTATGTTATAAGTTGTTATGTAATGTTCCTAATTTTCCTAAGACACTATACCTATCAATCCTCGGAGTTGTATTAAGTGAAATTTTAAGTAATAAATCATATTTAAGTGTGTAATAAAGAGAAGGGTTGCTTTAGTTGGTATCAGAGGATAGGTTTAGTTATTTTTGGGATTAAGATTAGAAAACACTAGTGAATGACTTAAGGATAAGACTAAGTATAATAAAAATATCCCTAAATTTTGGTGATTATAGAGTAAGTGTTTTTTCAAGAAAATACATCCTTTTCTGGATACGAACAAGTAGAGGTGGATCTGGCATAGTTGTATCTAGGTGTAAAACCCGAAAACACCTCTTTGAGCTAGACTCGAATGAGTACTGGTACACGAAAATAGGCCTTGATACACTATTTTTTATGACACTCCTGAGGGATATGATTTGGTAAATTCATGATATTAGTATGAACCATTATTAAGGGAATAAAAAAAATTCCCCTAAGAATATATATTGGGAAGTAGATCATGGATAATATAGATTAAAGCCTATAAATTCATATGTTAAGGAAATAAATGTAATTTATAATTTATCCCTTTTTGTCTTTGTATTCCCCTTTATATGTTACCCCTAAATTTCCTTTTATTCCAACCAATGGCTGGTAATAGGAGGACTCATGCTAACAACTGATGCGAAGATCAATGTGATGACTATTCTAATGAGGTGCCCATTTCGATGGGAGAAGGAATCACAAAATTTGTCACAAAAAACTATCAGTTAACTCAAGTTTTGAATAGAAACATGGGTCAAGAGGAACTTTCAACCCCCCTAAGAAATAAGAAGCCGCAATCGAGAGCTACATTAGACAAAGATCTCCTACATTTAATGGATCATCCGATCCCTCAATCGTCGAACAATGGATCAACTCCATTAAGAAGATATTCTCTATCCTTCAATGTTCCAAACAAGAGAAGGTTCTTCTGGATTCTTATCGTATGGAGGGTGAAGCTGATCAATGGTGTACATTGATAAAAAATATGAAGCTTGAGGAATAAATTGAGGTGTTGTAATGAAAGGATTTTGGAAAAATGTTTTTTGATAAATATTTTCCTCGCACCCTCCGAATTAAGATATAAAGGGAATTACTTTCCCTTAATAAAAAAGATGACGAATCCATCATAGCGTATGAGAAAAACATAACAAGGCTTGCATGATACACCTATGGCTTTGTCTTTACCCCCAAATGCAAGGTTGACCGCTTATTTAGTGGGCTAAAACCTAACCTAGAGAAAGCCCAAGTGATCCGTGACTTTAATAGCTATGAGGAAATTGTCTGATGTATCCTCAAAGTTGAAATAGAGATCAGAGAATCTCAGGGGTATTATGGGGATAAGAAGAAGAATGTGGACTTTAATTCTGGTGGTCCAATGGATAAATCCAACAGTGCTAAGAAATTCCAGCACTCCACTTGCCAAAGGTGCGCAAAGAAGAACCCAAAAAATTGCTTGAAGGGGATGATGAAATGATTTAGGTGTGGATGAGAAGGGCACCCGACCATTAATCACCGAAAAGAAAAACCTACTGCTACAATAGAGGAGAGGAAAACTATGTTTGAACCTCAATGCATTTTTTATTACTTCAACTGCAAATAACCAGGTCACTTTGAAAACCAATTCCATAAGCCAAGGGTTTTCGGAGGCAACCGACCACCTCTAAGGCAAAAAGGGTGAGATTTTTCCATCACTACCACCGAAGTGAACCCTAAAAATGGAGTGGTGATAGGTATGCTATCTATTAATTAAATAATAGTGAAATTACTTTTTGATTATTGTTCTACACATTCTTTTCTATGCCTAAAGTTTAGTCGAACAATCCCAACACCAATAAAAATCAGGGAAGTAGAGATGTCGGTGAGAACAGAAAATGGGGAAATCATTGCATCCCATGAATATAACTCCTCCCCTATCACAATATATGGATTGAACTTCCTAGTGAACCTCATCATAATACCTATGGTGTAATTTGATGCAATTCTTGGCATGGATTGGCTTTCCCTATATAGAGCCAACAAAAATTTCCGTGAGAGGAAAATCACTCTCTATATGAAGAATCTATCCCCAATTATGTACAAGTGTAAGGAGAAGGATGAATCTTCTTTAGCACCATAATCTCAAGTGTGGATATTAATACCCTATAAGAATTCATATCTTACTCAGATGATTAAGTCTAAGGAAGCAACCATCCTTGAAGACATGCCTATTATGAGGGAATTCGCTGAAGTGTTTCCTAAGTAATTTCCTGGTCTTCCTCCTAGAAGATATTTTTAATTCTCGATTGATCTTATACCTGGGGATTTTCCAATATCCCAGACTCTGTATATAATGGCTATTGTAGATCTTTAGGAGCTAAAGAAACAACTACAGGAGAATTTGGATAAAGGTTTTATATGGACAAGTGCTTCACCATGGGGTGCACCAGTCATCTTCTTCAAGAAGAAGGATGGGTCAATGCACATTTTCCTTGATTATCGCGAGCTCAACAAAATCACGATAAAGAAAAAGTATCCTCTACCCTGAATTGATGACTTTTTCTATCAGCTACGTGGAGCACAATAATTATACAAGGTGGATTTGCGGTCGGGATATTACCAAGTAGGGGTGATGAAAGAGGATATATCCAAGACTGCTTTTCATACAAGGTATGAGCACTATGAATTCATAGTAATGCCTTTTGGACTCACTAATGATATATAAATCTTTATGGACTTGATGAATAGAGTCTTTATAGATTACCTCAAAAAATTTGTGGTAGTCTTTATAGACAATATTCTAATACGCTCCAAAACCAAGGAGGAGCATGAGGAGTATCTAAGCACTGTACTAGAGACCTTACAAAAAGAGAATCTCTATGAAAAGTATAACAAGTGTGAGTTTTTGTTGAAGTAATTCTCATTCTTGGGTCATATCATCACAAGAAATGGGATATATGTGGATCCCTCCAAGACATCTTCAATTGAGGGATGATCGAGGCCAACATTAGTGATGGATATCCGTAGATTCCTGGGGCTAGCTGGATATTATCACTGATTTGTGAGAAATTTCTCATGATTGTAAAACCCTCTTACCAAGATAACTCGGAAGGGAGTCAAGTTTTTCATGGAGTGATGACCATGAAGATAGCTTCAAGGAGTTGAAAAGGAGGCTTATCACTGTTCCCGTGCTCACATTACCCACAAGTGGAGAACTTTTTGTGGTATTTAGTGATTCTTCGAAGAAGGTCCTAGGCTGTATGTTGATGAAAAATGATAAAGTCATTTTCTATATTTCAAGGTAATTTAAAGTTAATGAGAAGAACTATCCAACACATGATCTAGAGTTGGATACAGTCATATTCACTTTAAAAATTTGGAGACATTACCTCTTTGGGGAGAAGTGTGAAATATATACGGATCACAAAATCCTCAAGTATATATTCAAACAGAAAGAGTTGAAAATGGGCCAACAAATATGTTTAGAGATGATCAAAGACTATGACTGCTCAATCCATTACCACCCTGGGAAAGAAAACAAGGTGGAGGATACTCTAAGTAGAATGGAACCATCAATTCTATCATTAATGAGAATTGAAAAGGATCCAATCTTATTAGAATTGATGAATATGGACATATGAATCATAAATAAGGGAACATAATCAATACTTTCACAAATGATTGATCAAATGTATCTTTTGGAAAGGTTAAAGTATGATCAAAAGGATGACGTGGGAATTCATAAGAAAGTGGAAACTATCAAAAAATGGAAATCCTCGATGTTCAATGTTAATGAAGAAGGAATTGTGAGATTTGGGTCAAGACTATGTGTTCCATAAAATCCGGAGTTAAAGAAAAAACTTTTGGATGATGCACATAGTTCAAATTTCTTCATCCACCCAGGAAACCAAAAGATGTATCTAGATCTCAGAGATCATTATTGGCGGGATAACAAGAATAAAGAGACCGATGAGTATACATCAAAGTGACTGGTATGTCAGTAAGTGAAGGTTGAGAGTCATAAGTCTAAGGGGATGATGAAACCATTACCCATACCAACATGGAAATGGGAGAACAACACCATGGAATTTGTCACCAAATTTTGAAGACATCCAAAGGAAACAATGTTATCTGGGTTATTGTGGATTGTCTTACAAATACTTCACACTTCATTGAAATTCAAGAGGATTTCTCATTGGATCAACTGGCACAGATAAAAATCATAGAAGTGGTAAGGCTAAATGGAGTTCCACTATAAATTGTATCCGATCGAGATCCAATATCCACCTCTAAGTTCTGTAAGAGTCTCCAACATGCTCTGAATACCGAGCTAAACTTCAGCATGAATTATCACCCTCAAACTGATGGCCAATAAGAGTGGACTATCCAAACACTTGAGGACATGTTGATAGCATGCTCAATTGACTTCAAAGGAGGATGAGATCAACATATTCCTCTAGTTGAGTTCTCTTAAAATAAAAGTTTCCACTAAAGTATCCAAATGGATCCTTATAAATCCCTTTATGAGAAGAGGTGCAGAACACCAGCATGTTGGGTTGAATTTAGGGAGTGAAAACTTCTAGGTCCAGAAATGGTTGAAGAAATGGTGGAGAAGGTTAAGACCATCCAACAACACAATAAAGCTACTCAGAGTAGACAAAAGATCTATTCTGATAATCATCGATGAGACATATAGTTTGATATTAGAGACATGGTATTCCTACACATATCACTGTGGAAGAGATTTATGAGATTTTGGAAGAAGGGAAATCTTAGTCCAAGGTACATCGGCCCTTTTGAGATCCTTGATCATATTGTAGTAGTTGACTATTGAATAACACTCCCAACGAACCTATCTCAAGTACACGATGTATTCCATGTATCACTCTTGAGTAAGTACATACCTGACCCATCGCATGTAATCAATTAAGAGGTGGCACCATTGGAGAATGACCTCTCCTATAAAGAGAAGTCGGTGAAGATCTTAGATCATAGGGAAAAATTTCTATGAAATAAGACAATTCCCCTCGTCAAGGTGTTGTGGAGAAAACACAAGTTCAAAGAAGCAATGTGGGAATCATAGGAAGTGATGAAGCAGAGTTACCCTGATCTGTTTTAGTGTGGAAAAAGGAAATTTTGAGGGAAAAAATTCTTAAGGGGGGAATATTGTAATGACCAGAACATTTATTAATGAAAATTTATCTTGATCTAATTAAATGTCTTATTATGTAAAATGGTTATATAAGACATATGAATTCCTTGATTTTATGTTTTTTGATTTTAAAATACCATTAATAATTATTACCATTTCTAATATAGACTTTGAATAGTGATTACATGATTAATATAAATATAGGGATTTAATAATCCAATTTACTTAGAAAAAGGAAGCGATGACCTCATTCAGTATAATTACTCCATACAAATCCCATTTATCCGATCTCGGAAAGGAGTTAGCATCACTAGTATTCGATCTGGACCAAGCCCAAGCCTAGCTTCAATACATTAATCATGAACAGAATCACCTATGGGAGAAGTGGAAGTTAACAGAGATTACCACCTGAGCGATGTTATCCGAGCCGCTCCAAGAGTCTGTCACCATCAAAAAACTTACCCTTAGGTCTTATGTGAGTGATGTAAGGGGTTATGTAACAAGAAACTATCACTTTGATTATGCGAATTAGTTTTTTATAGAATAAAGAATATACATTCATTTTATTATCGTTACTTTGTAAATAGTTTTTAAATCACAAATCGTATTTTTAGTTAATATTAAATTAAGAAATATATTTTGATGAATTAATGGATTTTTTAGTTAAATAATATTTTAATAAAATATTATTACTAAATAACTTTTTATTAAATATAAATTATCATATAATTTTTATACAATTGTAATTTTTATTAAGGTTTGAAAGCTGTTTTTGTCAAAACCCATGATTTTTCAATAAATATTAGTTTTTATTTTAAAAGTAAAAGTTCAAATATTTATAAAATTATTTAGATAAAATGAATATTATTTTTGGATTCAGGATGTAGAAATTATATAATGGTGAATTTTTTATAATTTTACAATACAGTCGAATTTTTGGGTAAAAATTAAATACCGTTTAAATATATAATGTGTTTTATGACATCATAATGACCCAATGGTGATGTAATAAAATAATCTAAAAATTATTTTCGTCCAATATATGTTTTATATTTAAAATAATGTTATTTTAGATTTTTTGATTAATTTTATGGTACCTTAGTGGACTCTCCAAGACTTATAAAATATTTTAACTTATTAAAATGATTTCTTTGAGAGTGTGACTCACCTCCACATAATCAAGCCTAATATTTTAATAATTTAGGAAATTGGAATTATAAATTAATATTTTCCACTCCACTTTGAAGAAAAACCATGGGCAAAAACCATGGTATAGTTTCTGTTTTTGATTAGTTTAATGTGTAGTGTCCAAAACCTAATTAATAAAGAATTCCATCTCCTTTCCTATATAAACCCCCTCAATATCCCATTAATATTCTATTAAAACATTTTTACCCTAAACAACCTCTTCCCTCCTCTCTATAGACTCCTCACAAGGCGCCCTAAGTCCCATATAAGCCTCTATCAAGCCTCTCCCAAGCCTTTGGGATCACACTTCCAAGTAAGGAATGTCTTCCTTTCTCATTTTTGTCCAAGTTTCTTTATGTTGTTATTCCCTTTTATTTTCAATTAAAAATATTGGGGTATGATTTCTTACCTCCCCTATACTTCCATACTTATGTTTTAATGATGATATAACCCTTTCTACCTCATTAATACCTCCCTTGTACACCCATTACCATACCAAAATTTCGTAAGAGTTATTCCATTTCTCCTCTTTCTTCAAGTTTCTTTATTATGTTACACATTCTATTTCCAAATTCCATGTGTTGAGACATGTATCTATATGAACCATATTAATATAAATTTCATTTATATGTGATTATATACCAATTTATCTCTCATAAAACATTTTTTATTAATCTTTATGTCACGCCGTTATGCTGTCAAACTTGCACCACGATTTTCCAAGCCGGAATCATTGTGTAGTGAATACCATACCCATTTCTCTATCAAGGGTATTCACCTTCAATAAACTATACTTATTGAATGGTACTTAAATTTATGTATCCCACATTATTTAATCTTGGAATATCTTATAATGTTGAATGATTCTATGTTATATGATCCATGTGGCACACTTATGCATGAAATGAAATGATTAAGAAGGGTGCACCCTGATAGCACTCCAATACATTGGGTAAAGATTAATATCATGATACTCCAAGTGAAATGAGGGTTTAATCATTATAATTTAAGTTAAATGAGGGTTTACTCATGATAATTCAATTGCAATGAGGTTTTAATCATGCTTCATGTGCAATGAGCCTTGGCTCATGCTAATATCATGTCAAATGTTGTTGTCACGTTTCCATGTTATGATAACCATGCTATATCATGACTTTATGTTCATGTTTATCTTGTGATCCATTGATATTCTTATTGTCAAACATGTACTATATTCTTCATGTTATTCCTTGTTTACTCCCTTATTATGCTTTATAGATCACCCTTTTCTTATGCATGTCCCCAGGTTATCCCATGCAATGCTAAGTAGGAATGAATGTTGTGGTCATGTAAAAGAAGTTTTCAATAAAGATGTTGTGTTTTATGTTCTAAGTTATCAAGTAATGTTCCTAATTTTTCCAAGACACTATACCTATTGATCCTCAGAGTTGTCTTAAGTGAAAGTTTATGTAATAAATCATGTTTAAGTGTGTAATAAAGAGTAGGGTTGTTATATTCGACTTGTCGCACTAGAACCCAATGATCGTGTAGTGTTTCTTGGAGATCATAGGAGCACGTATGGATCACCTCTATAGGGATTCTATAATTGGATCATTACAGTGAAAAAAAGGTAATCCGAAAGTGTCTTTTTGGATGATCAACATTCACCAACGAAGAAATTTCCTAAGCCTTGGTATTTATTTATTCTAATATTAAATAAATTAATTTTGAATTTGGAATTAAAGATCCTCGCTCTTGGTTTCCAAAAATGATTATTAAAAGAAAATTTAATATATCTCCCACCACCGCACGCTTCTGCTGTTCCTGGAACCAATAAGTGGTATCATAGTGGTCATGTTTAAATTTATAATTATTTATTTATTTGTTGATATATTATCATTTGTGGTAAGATTTTCATTTCATGTTATTAATTATTTAATCCAATTTTAATTAACATGTTATTGACAAATTAATCATGTTCATCCAGTTTTTCATTTTCTTAAAGGTTTAAGAAAAAATGAAGAATGACCATAGATTCCATTAGAAAGGTTCAAATCATTTTCTAGTAAAACTGGGTTAAATGACGTGAGGCTGGAGCACACGTCGTATACCTATGAACATTTTATATAGATGCACCGAGAAATTAATTACACACAGTGATTTTATTGCACACCCCGTGTTGGTCGGGCCAACCTAGAACACGACAAATGGATACAAAGTGTGTAGCTGGCATGTACACACCATTTAGTTTGGACGAATTAACACACCAAAGCCCAAGGCGCGTGACATAGATATACACCATCCTTGGTACATGACATGTAAATACAAGTACACTCCATGTAGTCTTCCATTAATGGATAAAATTAAAATTACATTAAATTTAATAATTGTAGCATTAAAAATTTATTTAATTGATTGGCACACCATTGTGTGTTTTACAAATTAAAAAAGGTTTTAAATAATTTTAAATGATCAATTAATTGATTGTAATTAATATGTCATTACTAGTTATGTCATTTATTTTTCACAAATTCCAATATTGATGGGTATCTCCAAATAAGATTGGATGATCATTAATATGAAATGGAATTAATTAATTAGCTTATTAGTTAATTAATTCAAGAATTTTTATCTTATATAATAAAATAACTAATAAAGAAATGAATTCTAGCCATTTAATTTTGGGTATTCGTTTCATGTATGACCATTCGTGAGCTTGGCCAAGACCTATGTATGTGTTGGATATTTTAATTTAATTTATTTCATGAGTTTTTAATTATTTAATATTAAATTAAATGATGGACTATGTGTCATCCCTTTTTCCATTATTATGTAGGATCTACATGTTCAATGATATTTATGTAACCCCTTTAATAAATCCTTTGGTTCCCATCACCTGTTTGCGAGTAATAAATATTTGGAATTAAAGGAGAATCCCAAGGTGTGTGGAGGAGGTTCAAGATGAGACCATAATGATGCCAACCCAGGTGGTACATGGTGGATAGGTGGAATGCTATAACTTATTCCAGGACTAGAAATAAGAGTTATTTCCCCTATGAAAATGGTTTATTTAATGTCTTATCATTAAATCAACGATTAGATAATTATCATGAGTGGGTCATTTAATAAATTATTTATTTCTATCAATTAAATCATTTATTTTATGGATCCAAGGACACAATTATACAAATAAATGAATTAATGTGAAAATATGGAAATTAAATAAATGAATTATACATAAATGTTTTATTCAAACATGGTTAATTAATTAAGTACCATCCACTTAATATTAAAAATACATGTAAAGGATAAAACAAGATATTTTTTTATAATATATTAAAATCCCTCAATTAAATATTATGTCTGACTAAGCCTTATATTTATTTACTAAGAATGAAACTATAGAAATAAGTGTATTACATGGCCAATTTATGGACACTTACTTTTATCGGGGAGTTCTCATGAGATTTTTGAGTTGAATTAATTAAAATTGTATTGAGTTTAAGAGACAATGTTTTTTCAATACAAATTTAGAGTCATGTTTTGAGGAAATCAAAGTTAATATTTTAGGATAGGGTAATCCACTCAATGGATAAAGGAGCATCAAGTCCATAGTTAGAAAGACCGTCTACCTAATTACTTTATTATGGTTTTCATGGCCATAGTATGGATCATTAATAAAAGTAATTAGGATCCTCACCACTCAAATGTTAAATAAACTAGAAATTCCAAGTTCAATGGTGAGGGATATTGAGACTTGATAAAATAGTGGGTGATTTAATAAATAAATAAATAAAAACATTTAATTTATTATATATCACTTATTTTGTAATCAAGAAAATTACTAATAATGTTCTCTTTTTAATTATAGAATAAAATGAAAAGTTCATCATCTACACTATCCCATGATAAATATCAGAGAAAGATAACCTCCTAACTAGTAGTAACTTCCAAGAGTGGTTTAGACGCCTTCAGTTTGTGCTACACCATGAATGAAAATCTTATGTGCTATAATCCTCAATGACCGATCTTCCTACCAAAGAGGAAAGTGATGAAGAGTTCCTTGTCTATGAAATCCATTTGAGCCATGCGGTAGATGTTCAATGTTTGATGTTTTCATCAATTTCTAGTGAACTAATAAAGTCTCATGAAAACATGGATGTGTATAGCATGCTTGATCACCTCCATGGTCTTTACTAGGAGAGAGATAGAAAGGAACAATTTGAGATTTCCAAGGAACTATTTCAGAGAAATCTTGGAGAGAGTTTCCCAGCTGGGACTCATGTAGTCAAGATCATTGGATACATTGAGAACTTAGACATTCCATGGTTTAAAATCCCCAAAGAACTGGATACTAACCTCATTCTAGCATCACTCCCTCAGATATTCTCCAGTTTTATTGTGAATTTTAATATGAAAAACATTGAGAAGTATCTTCCAGATTTTCTTACTCTTCTTCTCCAAGTAGATAAGAATATGAATCATGAAAAAACTTCTATCCTTATGGTGAACAAATGAAATGGGGAAGTAAAGATATTTAATCCCAAAGCTTCTTCACACCTTTCCAAGAAGAGAAATATCTAGGGTAAAGCTAGGGAACAAGATTATTTCTATTTCTCATGTGTCTAGATGGGCCACTGGAAGAAAAAATATACCCATCCAAAGAAGCAAGGGGAAGCTTCAGGTGAATTCATTATTGAGTGAAATTTATTATTTGTACAAATTAAGTAAGTAAGTAACTAATTAAATAAATAAATAAATAAATAAATAAATAAATAAATAAATAAATAAATAAATAAGTAAATATTTAATTAAAAACCGCCGCTATAGATCTGTGTGTGGACCATTTCATATTGAAAACGGTGAGGGTACTCATATTTCATAACATTTACTGATTATTTTAGTAGATATGGATATGTCTACTTAATGAGGTATAATTATGATTCTTTTTATAAATTCAAGGAATGCAAGAATGAAGTTGAGAACCATATTGGTAAGGAGATTAAGAAAATTCTCTTAGACCATGGTAGATAATATTTTAATAAATACATAATTAATTATCTATAGGAGTTTAGAATTTTATCTCAACTTAATCCTCCTTATACACCTCAGTGGAATGGTGTAAGAGAAAGGAGGAACCACACCTTGTTGGACATGGTGAGATTAGTGAAGAGTCATGTGAGTTTTGATTATCCTTTTAGGGATATGCTTTACAAATAGTAGCATACTTACTAATACGACTGCCAACTAAAGTAACAGACAGTATACCATACCAATTATGGAATGCAAAGAAACCTTTGTTGTTTTACTTACATGTGTGGGGCTGCAAAGAATTTATTAAGGCCTATTTAGGTAATGATATTACAACCTGAGGCATGAAGTGTATCTTTATATGATATCCCAAATAAACAAAGGGATATTAACTATACAATCCTTAAAAAAAGGTTGTGGTTGACAGATGTCCCACATTTCATGAGGAGGATATTATCTCTAAAATAGATAGTGAGAGTGAGACAGAATTTAATGAAGTCCAGGCTCAAGATACAAAAGAGTTGGAATAATAACAACCTCCACAAAGTCCCATGGAAGAATAAATTATTCAAGAGACACAATTACTTAATATGAGTACTATAATGGTTAGAGATCCAGAATGGTATGGTTTTCTTACCACCGGGGATGGTGAATAATTATTAGTTGATAATAATGATCCTCTAACCCAAAAGGAAATAGTAAGTGGCACAAATATTTCCATGTGGAAATAATCCATGAATTTTGAAATAGATTCCATGTACCAAAAAAAAGTATGGATTTTGGTAGACCCTCTAGTATATGTAAATAACTTTGGTTTCAAATGGGTATTCAAGAATAAACTAGACATGTCTGGACAAGTCGGTACCTATAAGGCATGAATAGTTATAAAAGGGTTTAAAAAGAATAAAGGCATTGAATATGAAGAAACATTTTCACCAGTTTCAATTCTGAAATCCATCATAATTCTACTTTTTATTACGGATTTCCAAGATTATGATATTTGGAAAATGGATTTCAAAACAGACTTCCTTGATGGGAACCTTCAGGAAGATGCCTATATGACATAGACTAAAGGGTTTCTAACTCCAAAGCATTATGACAATGTATTAAAGTTTAAAAGATCAATTTATGGATTAAAGTAAGCATCCATGTCATGGAACATTCATTTTCATGATCCCATAACAAATTTTGGGTTCATAAAGAAAAAATTTGATCCATGTGTCTATAAACTGTTTAGTGAGAGTATAGTCACTTTATTAATAGTATATGTTGATAAAATATTACTCGTTGGAAATGAAATACCAGTCTTACAATCAGTTAAGGTGTGGTTAACTAAATTCTTATCTATGAAGGAATTGGGTGAGGTAACATGTATTCTTGGGATCAAGTTCCATCGTGATAGATATAAGAGGTTACTCAGCCTAAGTTAAATTAAATAAATTGACAAGATACTGAAGAGATTCAGTGTGGAACAATCCAAGAAGGGATTGCTACTAACGTCACATGGAATTCATATTTCTAGGAAAATATTTCCCCAGACACATGAGTAAAGAAACATAATGGAAATGATTCGATATGCATCAATGATTGGATCAGTCATGTATGCAATTCTATAGACTCGACTATATGTTTCCAATGCATTAAGTGCAACAAGAAGATATTAATATGATCCAAGAGAATAACATTGGATGGTAGTCAAGACTATCATTAATTATATGAGGTTTAAAAGGATATGTTCTTGGTTTATGGAGGATATGAGGAACTAGTCATCAAAGGATATGCATATGCTAGTTTCCAAATTGACCAAGATGACATGAAGTTACAAACAAGATACATATTCACATTTATGGAGGTGTTGTGAGATGGAAGAGTTCAAAGTAGGCTATGGTTGTAGATTCTACAGTAGTGTCCAAGTATATTGCAGCTTATAAGGTAGCTGAATAATCTATATGGATGCAAAACTTCATCCAAGATCTTGATGTGGTACTAAGCAGTAATGATCCTATCACACTCTATTGTGATAATACTATAGCGGTGGCTCTTTCAAAAGATCCAAAGTCACATCAGCATATGAAAAAAAAACTTCATAAGTATCATATCTTGAGGGATTTTTCTCATAGAGGTAATGTTTTAGTGAGTAGTATTTCCATAGAAGACAATGTGGTGGACCCCTTGACTAAAGCCTTAACTTAGTAGAAACATGACTATCATGTGAGGTCTAGAGGACTGAAGGTCATAGGTAGTTGGTTCTAGTCCAATTGGGAGCTAGTTGGAGTTGGTGTCCTAGGACCAATTATTTGTACATTTATTACATAAATATTTGATGTATTGAATATTAATAACACTTATTATTACATATTGTTTATTGTTATACATGAATCTAATATAATAATTTTCTAGAGTATATGTCGCATTGATAAGGTCATATTATCTCCCCATTATAAATAGAACCTTGATGTGATATCATGATATTCTCAAATAATGTTATATGGTTGGATAAAATGATATGATGGGACACATAGTACATATAATGTCATGTGTGAGTACTCATAATCAGATGAGGCATCTTCTCATGACGTTCTCACTTAGTAATATCTAGGATGGGAGTTTATGAGAATAGACCCAATATTAGGGATTCTTCATGTTTTGGTGTCATTAGACATTCCTATCTATGAGTGTGTGTAATTGTCTATAAAAATTAAGATTATTATTAATGCATGTTACAACTTGTGTACTTAGATTTATTTTTTAAAGCATGACGATAATAGTTCATGGTGAAGTTGGATATATTCGTTGTGTCACAAGTGACATATAATTACTTAATAAGTTGAGGAAGTGTTTTTCCTTTCCTTATTTATGGAATTTGATATCTCGACCCTTTGATTGGAATAGAACTATCTCATTAAATTCCATGGCCATGGTGTAATTACATATTTATTTTAGATAGTCAAATAAATGCATATCGAGCATGTAGGTTGGTGACATAGATTTGCAACCTGTATGTTGAGATATTGTGATAAAGGGATTATATTACGTAGTGAGTGTTTGTATGTGGGTTTTTATATTGAAGCATTAAGTTATTTCTCTTGGATTCCTTGACCCATTGCTAGATAGTAATCTTAGACTTTAGGCAAGCTCACCTAATGCCAATGAGAAAGAATCCTAGAGGTTCACACACTAAGGGTTTCGATTAATCTTGATTAAATTATATTTAAGTTTAATTGATGGAATAAGTATTATCATCAAGTCTAATGAATTATTTTATTCAATTTATATTGATCGCATAAATTAAATAAATATTTATTCGCTGGAATTTGAATAAAATATTTATTTTATTTATTAATTTTTTAATAAATATTTATTTACTAAATTGTGAATCAAAAATTTATTTATGAATAAAATATTTATTTGGTTATTAAATAAATGATAGAGGAGTTTTAAAGGAAAAAGACCGAGTCCATTGACAAAAATTAATTAACAAGACAGTTATATAATATTTTTTATTCCGCAAGTTGGCGCACTACACAAAATAATAATTATATAACTATTATTATGTGGAATGGGATTTATTAAAGGTAATAAATGTTATTTAATGGATAATGTGAAATTAAATAATATTTTAACTTAAAATTCAATCTCTATAAATAGGAGGATATGTATATTGTATAGAGCATCCGAAATTGAGAAAAGAGAATTATTGCGCACAATGAATTCTATCTCAACTCATCATCCTCTCTCCCTATCAAGAACAAGATATGAAAGAGAGATTTACTCAAGAAAATATAATTAGAGATCAATAAAGAATAAAAAAAGACATTTGACTTATTGCACTAGCACCCGAAGATCGAGTGGTGTTGCTCGAAGATCATAGGATCATGTTTGGATCACCGCTAGAGAGATTCTATCCTTGGATCCTTAAAACACAATGAAGGTAATTTTAAAACATAATTTAAGATTATCAACATTCATTAATGTAGAAAATTCCTAATATTGAGTATTTATTTCATCAAATATTAAATAAATTAATTATAAATTTTATATGCAAGATCCTCATTCTTGGTTTTGAGAAATGATTATTAAAAGAAAGTTTAATATCTCACCCACCACCACACGCTTAAGCTACACCCAAAACCAATAGTTCCTTAGTGATTGAGAACCATTAATGAGTCCTTGGAATGTTCTTCCCTTTTTACCTTTGATGGTCGGGCTAATTCTGAAGTCATTGAAGGTTTACCGGTTAGTGTTTCCCATAGTCATGGAAGTGTACCTTGAGGTCTTTCTAGAGGAATTTGTAGTGTTACCCCATCACCTGGAGAATGAGTTTGGGATCGAGCTTTAGAAAGGCATAAATCATATCTCAGTATCTCCATATATTATGGTGCCATTTGAGTTGTGAGAGTTACATGTATATCTTGATAATCTATTACAATAAGTTTTTGTTCAGAAGAGTGTTTTACCATGGGGTGCACTGGTTTATTTTATAAATATGGGTGATTAAAGTTTGAGGCTTTGTATCGATTATCATCACTTGAAATAAGTGATAGTGAATAAATGATATCCTCTACCATAGATTGATGATTTATTTGATCAAATTAATGGGTAAAATTGGTTCTAAATAATTGATTTCCAATCAAGATATAATCATTTTTAGGTTAAGGATAAGGATATTCAAAAGAATTATTTCCGTTTTCATCATGGAAATTATGAGTTCTTTACAATTTTGTTCAATGTGATGAATTTTCTAGTCATATTCATGGTAAATATGAATGTAATGTTCATAGAGTTCCTAGATAAGTTTATGGTGGTATTTATTGATGTGATCATAGTGTAGTTTTTATTTGAGGAGCATAAAACACATATACATACCATTTTGGGAGTTATTCTTCATGGGAATCTCTTCAGAAAGTTGTCAAAGTGTGTGTTTTGGGATCATAAACTCCATTTATGGGGAACATGGTATCCCAATAGGGAGTAGTTGTGGATCCTTCAATGATAGAGGCAATAGAGTCTTAGGCACTCCCAAGACAGCGGAAGAGATGTGGGGATTAATTGGGCTGGTTGGATATTACATGAGGTTCTTAACCAATTTCACTCAGGTTATGACTCTTATGATAGACCTGACTAGAAACGATCATGTGATTTTGTTTACTGACCAGTGTCAGGCAGTTTTTGTGTACTTGAAGGATAAGTTGGTTAGTGCTCCAATCCATTATTTTCTAGTATTAGGATTTTAGTTTGAGGTTTCTTATGATTCTTAATGTCTTTGGATGGGCTGTGTTATGATGTATAATACATCAGTTGTTTCACATGGTTCTCTACTATTACCTCCCCATGATCATAACTATTCCACCCACGATCTTGAGATTGAAACTACATGTGTTTTCATTGAAGCTATGGTGACATTACCTCATCAATGAGTGTTTTATGATTTCTTAAAATTATAAGACCTTGACTTATGTATTTTCCTTTCAGGAATTGAACTTGAATCAATGAAGGTGGATATAATTCATGCAAGATTATGACATTGAGATTTATTATATTCCAGGAAAAGTAAATGTTGTTCCTAATGTACGGAGTAGGAAGTCATGTAGTGATGTTGTGTGGTAATTTGGGGATTCCTTAAGACTGGTGGAATAACTCTCAGTGATGCATATAATGAGATAGTTTGAAGCAATGGTTTTATTTTCCAGATGATTGTGTAACCATACTTGTTACAGAAAAAGGAGGAGTCCCAATTAGGGGATTCTGATGTGGAGATCTAGAGAGACCAAGTTGTTTTTTAGTGATTCCCCCAATGGATGGTCTAAGGATGGAAATAACTCAGTTTTATTCCATGGAATTCTTTTCATCCATTAAATTACATGTGGTATATATCTCTATGAGTTTCATATCACATCCTTGGCCATAAATCCCAATGTGAATGTCACGACCCGTCCCCTGAGGCCCGTGACATGACATCCACCAAGACCACCTCACGATGGACAAGGGTTAGAATCTAGTGCCGATGGCGTCATCCTTCAAGTGGGAGGAATTTTCTTAAGTACGTGTATGCATACACACACAACCACATCCCAAAGCTGGAAAGGTAAACATGCATGCCACTAAACAACCACTGAGTAAAAGTACAAACTGTAGGTCAAATGGGCCAGAATACAAACCCAATAAAAGACGAACTAAAAATAGGAAAGTACAAGGAAACTGTGAAATACATCTGCTGAAAACCCCACCTAATGGGTAAGTGCATAGTAGCTTCTGGAATATATAGAATCACGTCCTGCTTACTTGATCTCACTGGGCACTGCCTGGTCCTAGGCCACCAAGTCCTCCGCTAAGTCGTCGGTCGTCTACACCAGACACAAAACATGTGGGAAAAGCCCGTGCGGGGGTGAGTAACAAAATACTCAGTAGGGACCCCAAACCAATAAGGAAAGAACATAAATAAATCCACAAATAAAACCAATAAGTAAGACATCTCACACTAGGTATAATCTAGAGTAATAAAGTAAGACCATCAGTCATATCATCAAACACCTTGGGCTATAGAAGAACTCCCCCTATATGAGTACAGTGGGCTTGCTGGGTCACACAGATCCACTTACCACTAACCTTGGACTACTGTAGTACTCATCTCTGATGATTACCTTGGGTACTTGGTCATACAGAGTCGTTCCCCACCATGGGTATCCCGGGTCACACAGAGTCGATTCCCACCGTGGCCATACTGAGGTACTCCTCCTGTCGAGTACCGTGGGTATGTCAGGTCACATAGAGACACTCCCCACTATGGGCCTACCAGGTCACACAGATCCTCTTCCCACTAGGCCATCGTAGCTGATCCATACAGGGTCGCTTGTCAGCAGTCTTCAGGCCTTAGCCAACAGTAGGGTTTCTGCACGTTATGTGCTTGATTCTGGGAGAACCACTCCTCAATACATTATTTGTAGTTAAACTTCCATGAAATCTTCCATAGAGTATTCCAAAATATTTTCCTCGTCATGAGGGTTCCAACTCCGCAAAAGGATCGTCAATAGGATTCCCGGTTTGAATGATGTTGGTGTTTTTCCAAAAAGGGTCCGGTTGGGTCTGGGTCCAGTCCGACCCGGTTGGACCGACCTGACCCGCCCTAGCCCAGGGTCCACTGACCCGGATCGGGTCTTCCAAACTGACCTGGATCTGGCTCAGGTCTTCTGACCCGACCTGGGTTCATCCCGTTGGGGCGACCCATGCCCTGCCCGGTCCGCCATAGGCTGACCGAATCTTACCTGGACAGGATGTGGCTGGAAGCCGCGTCTGCCCCCTACCCCGCAGGTTGTCCGTGGGGCCACCTCCTCCACCAAATTCTGTTGAACATGGACTTTCTACATGCGATGTGGAATGGTTCCATGTCCGCGGTGAACCGACATGGCTGGGTGGCCGCGTCCACCCGCCTTCGGCACGGAGGCTGGTGGATCCTACCACACCACCGCGGCCCGAACTGGCCACGATGGTTCTTCCAGCATGCTGCCCCCCACTCACAGCCACCACCTCAGGCCACTTCTAGCACACCAGCGGGTTCTACTGTGGACCACCGGGTCTTCTCTAGTGGTCCGTTCTTCGCACCGCTTGCACCTACGTCCTATGGGGGATTCTATCTTTCCTACTATGGTCTCAAATCCTCCTTGCTACCAATTCAAAGATGCGATCATGAAGAATGCAAAAAAAATGCACAAGGTAGAGGGGATCGGGAATTTTTCTTTTTGACTCGCGCCCTACGCATTAGAGGTTTAGAAACATGGGATATAGAATTGAAGTTCTATTAAAATTAATCAAATAATCCCAGTGCAAAAATCCAAGAAAAGTGACCTCCCACAAGAACAAGCGATCCGCATATCAACCTGTTCATGGGTTGATCTGCATTCTTCATTTATAATAAAGAATGGAGAAACTTAAAACAAAAAAACCCCTACCTCAAAGGTGTTCATTGTTGAAGTGGTCCATCCGTAGGGGTTCAAGTTCCATTGGTGTTCGTCAATTTCCGGTTCCGTTCTTTGAGGTGTGTTGAAGTTGCTGGTGATTCGCCGACGTTATTCATTCGTCGTTGGAAAGAATTATCACCATAGGTTCGTCTGATAAATTCCACCAATTTATCCTCCTTTATCCAATGTGTTAACCCATTAAAATAAAACACGTCACAACATTTCTATTATGATGCATCATCGCGTCATTACACTATTTCATTTATGAAACAATGTATCTAGTACGCTTTATTTAATGCATCATTACGCTGCATGTTTACGAGCCATTAATGAGCTTCATTTAATGAGAATTGTCACCACATTGTCGCCACACTACAGTGTCGTCGTGTTACCACCCAACGGTTGGGAAAAATAAATAAAAGAACTTTTTAAGTTATTTTTTTCTGAAAGGTCTGAAACCTATCTTTTCCAATCAACCCTTGCTGGTTGATGTTAAGTCCATTCTAGAAACATCCCTCCATTCTATGTTCAACGGTCCCCTCAGATTTTTGATATGAGCACCATTTTAAAATTTAGAAAAACCCGCTCACATGAATATTTAAATGAACTTAAAAAAAGTTCAAAATTCTATTTATAGCTCATCGGGTCTTGGAATCAGGTGTCGTCAAAGTGTCATGTCTCAAAATAATTCCATATAATTAAAAAAAATATTTACATGGAATTTACAGGACATTACAGTGAAAAGGATTTACCTTGATTTGAGATGTCTGTTTTGGTGGCCTCAGTTTAAGTGTGTAGTTGAAGAGTTTGTTTCTCTATGTTGGGTCTTCCAAAAGGTGATGGTTGAGCTCCATGTTCCTAATGATTTTCTATTTCAATTAGATGTTCCCCAGTGGAAGTTAGAGGATATATTAATGGAATTTTTTACCTATTTACCTCAATATCAGAGAGTATATGATGATGTATGGTTTATAGTGGATTGTTTGATGAAATAATTACACTTTGTAGTGATCAGGGAGTCGATTTCAGTGGTCGTTTTGTTGAGGAAGAACCTAAAGGAGGTGATGTGACTTCACAGAGTCCTAAGGATTATCATCTCTAATCGAGTTCCTTGTTTTACCCCTAGGGAGTGAAGAGGTCTCTATAATTCTTTTTTATCTCAGTTATGCCTTTTCATCACAATAAATCCCTAAAATAATGGTTAGATAGAGAAAAAAATGTACACTCTTGAAGAAAATTTTCTCTCTTATGTCTTGGATTTTGTAGGTTTTTAGATTTGGAATCTGTCCTTGGTTGAGTTTTCATAAAATAATATTTTCTACTCCACCATTAGTATAGATCCTTTTTAATCTTTTTACGATTGACCTTTCCATTCTACATTATGCAGAACTCAGGTTATAGAGTATGAAATTCTCAGGTAGGAACTATTACATAATACGATAGTGATGGTTCAGGTGATTCATGAGAGGATGAAATCCATACAAGTTTGTCAGAAATCTTTTTTCAATCATAGGAGGAGGCCTATGAAGTTTTATGTTAGAGATAATGTGTTCTTGAGGGTGACTCCTCATTGTGGGAAGCTAAGGTTTGGTCATGGGAGTAAGATTTGTCCCTAGTTCATTGGGCCTTTCAAGGTGTTGGATCATGTGGTAGTAATGGGGTATCAAATTATACTTCTCCAATAGATGATTCAGATTCATGATGTTCATATAGGTTATAGAACCATTGTTATCTTCATGACAACTATCATGTCATTGATTAGAGCGAGACAAATTTTTATGATGATTTAGTGACCTGATAGAAAAAATCCTGGAGTTTGATTATACATTTCCTTGCACTAGAATAAGATACAAGTAAATCATGTCCCAAAGGACTGATCAATTTAGTAGTCATGGTAAACTAGATACATACACCAATCTTGTATTACAAATTAATTCACAAATTAAAAAATATTTTCTTTCTTTCTAGGATAATAACTTTATTATATCTAGTGTATCCTTGTATATCTTTCTTAGTACACTATAGGGAATCATGGGGAAGAGAAATAAAATAAGGGTGAGCTCAAATTCTCAGTAAGGGTCAAGTATAGCAGAATAAATAATGAATCATTGAGAATAATCAATATTGAAAGGTAATAACTAAACAAACATTACATATAATAAATAAAATGAATGGATAAACAATATGAAAAGGTAATAACTAAAAACATATTACATTAAAATAACTAGATAATGAATAATAAATATGGAAATGAAAATATTTGAAACACATTCTATTTAATCAATGAAATGAGAATGAAATGAATTAATAGATAATGTCAAGTAAAAATATCATGGATAACAATAAATAAGTCTAAATGAAAGAAATGATTAATTATTGGATACCATTTTTCATAGGTACATGGTACCATTACTATCAAGATATTTCAGAAGACGCTTTACAACATACTTGGTAAAAAATCCCATTATCTTAGACGATCTAATTGATTCATCCCATGAGACTACTAATGCATCGAGGGGCTATTTATAACCGAGCCCCACCCATGTTGTACATATCCAAATAATTCCTTATATATCAAATAATTGATTCAATTCATAAATAATGTTCCTTATAAAATATCCTAATTGAGTAAAATATGAAGATTTATCAATATTTCCCCAGATATCAAATAAAATTCAAATTAAACACCTTATGTAAAAATGGTATATGGTTTAGGAAATAACCATATCCATGATAACTGGTATGGTTATTTAGGGGAAATTTAATGTTCAATGGTCACTATAAATTGAATATATCAAGCGGACAATGAAGAAGAATCAAGGAAGTGATTTTCAATACTATCCTTATCTAAATAAATCATAAATCATCTAGAAGAAGAATTAGTATGGTATCAATAAAAAATATTCCAAGTGGAGTAAGGATAAAGGGTTGTTCTTGTTGATGAATAGAAATAATATCAAAAGATCTTTTACAAACATTATTGGGGTATAATATCCTTTTAATTTTGAAATTTTTTTTGAATATAATTTTATTTGAAAATAATTTTTTTTAAAAATTCTTTAACATGTAACCATTTAAACTACCAAAAAATATTTGAATAAATGATGGTGGGTAAATCTGTACAGGCTGTACAAGGTAATAATAACATTCCATTTCATGGAAAAAGGTTACAAAAGTGCCTTGTCAAGAAAGAGACAAGAAGATTCCTTTAAAAATGTATGTAAAAGAAAAAAAGGGTAAAAATTTAATTAATAAATAATTTTGGAATGGTTAAAAATAAATTTGAAAACAATTTTAGAAAATAGGGATTTTTAGAAGAAAATATGTTATCCAACTAAGGAGAGAAATAAAGTCGTGTTTTCATAAATAAAATTTCTAAAAATTTTGAGTACCAAAGATTTTAAAAATAGTATTATTACTTAGAAAAGTCCATGAATAACCAGAGTAAAATAAAATTAATGGATTTATTAAAAAATTATCTAATAATTTACTTTAATGGGAATTCTAGTGTAAATAGTTCTGAACAAAATGAGATTGTGAAGTAAACCCTTGAGAAGATCCCAATGTCGACGTGAGAATACATCAATGAATAGATTATGGGTTTGAACTATAAATCCACATAAAATAAGTGTAAATACATAAACAGATAGTAAAAAGTGATTATACATATAATCATATAATATTAACAATAATGTGGAATAAATATAACCCAATGAAAAGGAATCAGTTTATGAAATTCATTACAACATGGTAACTTTTTATTAAAATATCCATAGAAGAAATAATTCAAATTGAAAGTTAAAATACCATGAAATTAAAATAATTCATGATATAATATATAAAAACAGGAAGTAGATACTACATAAAAAATAATTAAGTGGTGAATATGACATTTATCTCACAAATTTAAAAAGTTAGAAGAAAATCCATTGCCTTGCATTTCCTTTTTGGGTGAACATAATTTAACCACATGTATAGAGGTTTAAAAAATTTCATCAACTTATAATGGAACCATACTTATATTTATAACATCATATATTATATTATTATAATATCTTATTACCCATTTTTTAAAAATCATTCATTATTTTCACTATTTCACATGTTAATATCATAAGTTTTTTGAGTATGTTTTTTAAATTTTTATTTTTTTTATTCTTATGTAAATCACGATTTAATCATATTTAGGATTTAAAACATGATGTAATTATCTTATATATTCAGTATATATCTATTTATAATAATCCATAATATTTCGAGATTGGAAATTAAATGCACCGTTCATGGAAATGGTGGACTGTACATACGCATGAACACTACTTCAATTTTTTTATCATATTTAAAATAATGAAAAGTAAATTATATATATATGTATATTATAATTCCAGTAACATATTAATGTTCTATATTTCAAATAGTTTTATTAAAACAATCCTTTATACATTCCATGTATAGTGTAAACGAATCACATAAATATAAGGAGGCAGTAGTCCACACTTCTACAAACGATGTTATCGTATTCCCAAAAAATGAAAATCATAAAGGTATGTGTTATATAAGATTTAAATAATTATAAATTCATCATAAATAACTTATAGAACATATAAAAACAATATTTCCATCATAATTCCCACTATGAGAGGGGGGTAAAGGAATAATGAACAATCATCGTTTCACAAGGTGGTATTCCACCCTACTCACAAACAATAAGTTCATTACCCATTATATGGAAGTGTGTGTAGGTGTAGGTATAACTATTAACATTAAAAAATCTTAGTATATATAGTATACTGATGTTATTATATAATCATGGAATAATAATAATTTAATGATTTTAGAGTGAAATAAAATAAAAGTGATCGTTGAAGAATGTTAACTTGTTTTTGGGTAACTCATTTTGGTTTATACCAAAAGACTTCATTGGTTGGATTTCATCTAAAGGTGGGGCTTTTAGGTTTAGGGGAGGGATTTTGGGAGATTATTTGGGTTGAGTTTTGGTAAGACAAATGGCTTGATAGGTATCAATAAATAGTAGGGGTGAGTGCATTTCTATAGTAGAGGAGGAGTGAAATTATTGTAATTTTTTGAATAGGTAATTCCACCCACGTTTTTCCCATGTTAAGTGGATCTGATAATGGTAGGGGTGAGTCCCTTGTTAATCCAATCTTCCTCTTAATCGATGAAATAAATTTTAACTGCATTCACTAATATTATTGGTAAAAAACTATATTGAACTTATTATAAATTATAAATTATTCTTATTCAAAATATGGAATCCATTTTTCAAAATTCTAATAAAATAATTAGTAGAAATGAAATTAAAATTAATCCCATAGACAGGATGATAATTCATGTTTTTAAAGTAAAAATGTTCAAAAGTTTGCTAAGTTTTTATATCCAATTTCAAAGTGAAATTGATTCCAATGTTCTAATTTGGATTAATAGATTTAAAATTTATCTAAATAAGCTTTAAAAATAACAAAAAATATAATTTATACTTATAAAAAATTTATATAAAAAAGAAGTTTTTAATTTAAATTCAGTATTTTCACTATTCCTCAAAAAATGAAACCTCATAGAAAAATAGCAAAAAAATCACCCTAAGTTAATTTTTATGTTTTTATTTCAAAAATTAAGTTTACCTTGATATATAAAATTTATAAAAGTTCCAAAAATTGGATTTAAAATCGGGTTTCCATTAAAAGGTGGTAAAAGTGTCTTTATAAAAATATAGCTTTTTTATTCATGATATCAGGTTTGTTCTTATCTTATGACTATAAAATCAATTTGAAGAATATAAAAAATATTTTATTTATTATATAACATATAAATATCATTCATTAATTTTAATTAATTTAATTTTAAAAGAAGATACTCTTTTGGAAGAATAAAATAAAAATATTTACTTTATATTCAATTGGTTTATATTTTCTTTTCTATCTAATTGGTGACCAATGAATTAATATTATATTTTTTTAAAACATATATTTTTTATAAGTTAGTTAATATTATTCATAATATAAAATTTAATGGCTAGATTATATCTTATTATATTAAATAATAATATTTTAATAATATATTATACTTCAGTAAAACTTGGTCTTGCATGTCAAGCTATCGAAAGAAGTCTTTCTTGCATGAAACATAAGATAACTCAGTATTGTGTGCATTGAAATATATAGAATATATTAATTTTATGTAAAAAATTAAATATATCATAATTTCTTGATGGGTTATATTCCTTTCTACATTTGGTGTTGTGTGTCATGAATGCTATCGAATAAAGGTTAATATTTTAGAATTTTTGGGGTGTTACATTCTCCCCAAATTAATTAAATTGCATCCTCATAATTTAAGCTTGATCTTGGTAATACATTGTTTGATATTTCATCTGCTAAAATCCAACATCATGAGAAGGGTTTTTAAAACATCCTCTATAAAAAAGGTCACTTGGACTAACATATAACTAGGTATCTAAGTAGGAGAAAAATAGTTGAAAGTAGAGATAAATACATGGAGGAAAATAGAAAATATTTTTAGGGAGTTATTGAGGTCATCAATCAAAAACATGTGAATGATAAATGGAATGTTGAGGACCTCAAATTTATAATTCTATGATAAATTAAAATACCATTAGTTCAATAAAAATTAAGGTATTAGGATATATTTTTTTTTGTTTATGATAATTTTACTAATGTTGAGTAATTATTTTACTTCTTAAGTATATAAAGAAATATACAAACTTGATTTATTTCCATAAACATAATTTCATCGTTTGGTTTTTCTTCAATGAATTTCTAATTCATTCACAAATTAAATTTGATGCCTGAAGCACTAAAATTTACCTTTTATGGATCATAAGATCCATAAAAAAATTCATTAAATTTATCTCTAACTATTATCCAAATCCAGTATGGTTAATACATTAATCTATAAACCTAAAAAGAAACACTACTGGTTCATCATCAATATTTATTCATCAAATTATTTAACGAATAATAATGAAAAATTAACCACGACATCACGTAGGCCAGTGGTAGGTGTGAAGCCCTTATCATCCTTCAATAATGGGTTTAAGCCCCACGACCTTGCCAGACTAAATGGGTTTTCACCAGACATACAAGTTTTCCTTTTCTAAGACCATATTAATATAATTTCCAAAATATGATGAAAACTCTTGAAATAAGGTTAATTACTAGATAGCCTTTTAACTAATTTTTTCAATACAACCTCAATACTTAAATACTTCATCTATTTATTTCCACATAGTTCGTTACATGGTCTAGACTTTATCCTGTATAATAGGTAATTAACTCTGGTAATGCCTAGGTTCCCCACATTTAAGGAAAAAAACTATAAATGGATCCTTAGGATGATATTTATTTCCATCTATAATATCATTCATTTCTCCTCGATAATTATTTTATTTATATCCTTCTTTCCCACAAATAAATAATTTACCCATTCCACTGAGACACATTCTCGGGTGTATCCTTCCACATTTCTTATACTATGTAAAGTGATCCTTCTTTTCTCTATGGTCTCTACCACTCAAACTCTTAGAAAACTCCATAATTATCTTCTCTAGTGAGTTTATTAGTTAGTTATGGTATAAGATATTAATCATTTTTTAGGAAAATTTATGAGGCATGAAAATGATACATTTCACTCCAATCAATAACTCCTTTTGTTGCTCATTATCACCACGTTTTACTTCATGTTCAATGTTAACTTGACTCCTTTGGGTTCCAGCCATTGAGTAATACCAGAAATAATAGTATGAGTAACAATAGTCATAGTGAGAAAAACATATGATCATTTATAGGATATATAAATCATAAAACCTTATTTTCAATCTAAAAAACCTTAGGTTTAACCTTCGTTTTCATTTTATATTAAAATCCATCATAATGTTTTGTAAATAAAATTTTAATTACCCTATACATATCCCTAGGGAGTGTTAAACAAGTTGCACAGTAAGGCTCATTGTTGTGTACCAGGTTACACTTGAGTCAGACCCGACACACCTTTTAAGAGTTTTTACCCATATATATATCTATTCTAGAACCACATCTACTTATAGTATCCAGACATGGATGTTTTATTAGGAAAACCACATAATATCTATCAAACAAAAACATTAAGATGTTATTTTATAATTATCCTCAAATTATACCTTATGGTTATGTTCTCTAATATATTTTTTCCTAAATATAGTTCCAACGGTTTATATTAAACCTGATATGATACCAACTGTAGAGAACCAACCCCAAAAATCCCAGAGCCGACATCTAAAATATTACATTGGCATAAGATACAACTAAATCACATACCAAAGGATAAATTTTTTTATTAGTCTTGGTAAACTAGATACATACATGAGTCTTGTATTAAAAAAAATACAAAAATTACAACATATTTTTTCTATTTAGAGGATAATAACTTTATTATATCTATAATATCCTTGCATATGTTTATTAGTACACTTCAGGTAATCTTGTGGAATGGAAATAAAATAAGTTTGAGATCAAATTATTAGTAAGGTTTATTTATAATATAAGAAATAATGAATCAATGAGCATAATCACTATGGAAAAGAAATAACTTAACACACATTCCATACAATCAATAAACTGAATCAATATATAATATGAAAAAGTAATAACTAAAAACACATTCCATTCAAATAACTAGATAAGATATAATCAATATGGAAAGGAAAATAACTGAAACACATGCCATTTAATCAATGAAAAAGGAATAAAATTTATCCATAGATGATTTCAATGAAATAATATCATGGATAATAATAATTGAATCTAAATGAAGGAGATTCTTAATTATTGGACACTATGTTTCCTAGGTACATGGTAACTTTATCATCAAGACCTTTAATAAGGTGATTTATAACATATTTTGTAAAAAACCCATTACCTTAGGTTATCCAACCGATTCATCCCACAAGACTACTGATACATCGAGGGGCTATATATAACCGGTCCCCACCCATGTCATACCTATCCTAATCATTCCTCATATATCGAATAATCGATTTAATTCATGAGAAATATGCCTTATCAAATATCCGCATCAAGTAAAAGATGTAGATTTATCAATATTTCCCTAGATATTAAATAAATTTCAAAGTAAACACAATATATAAAAATGGTATAATTTTTAGACCATAATCATATCCATGATAAATGATATGGATATTTAGGGGAAATTTAATGTTCAATGATAACTGGAAACTGAATATTTTATGAGGACTATAAAGACTAATCAAATAAGTGAATGTAAATAATATCCTTGAAAAATCAATCATAATCCCTCCAAATCATGAATAAGGATGGTATTAACAAAAAATATCCTAATTAGAGTAAGTAAAAAGTATTATTGTCTTTTATTAATAGAAATACTATCAAAAGTTATTTTGAAAAAATTCTTGGGAAAAAATATAATTTTCATTTTGGAAAACATTTTGAAAATAATTTTCTTTGAAAATAAATTGTAAAAATATTTTTTTGAAATAGTAACCTCTTAAATATGAAAAGGAATATTAGAATAAATGGTAGTGGGTAAATCCTTAGGTTGTACAATGTAAAAAACATTCCTTTTCCATAGTAAAAAGGTTAGAAAAGTGTATTTTCCAAAAAGAGACAACAAGACTCCTATGAATTTTTTTTAAAAGAAAAAAATGGTAAAAATGTATTTAATAAATAATTTTAAGGTTAAAATAATTTTTTAATTTTTTTTATAAAATGTGGGTTTTTATAAGAAAACAACTTATATGACTAAGGAGATAAATAAAGCCACGTCTTCATAAAAACATTTTCAAAAACATTTTTAATACCATTGAGTTGAAAATGGTAATATTACGTGGAAATGGTCATGAATAACAAGTGGAAAAGAAAATTAAATGATTTATTAAGAAACAATACAATAATATCCTCTAATGGAAACTCAAGTGTAAACAATCCTAAACAAAATGATATTATAAAGTAAACCATTTAAAAACCCTAACATTGAAGTGAGAATCAATGAATGAATATATTATGTGTGTCAACTATAAATCCACATAGAACAAGTTAAAATAAAAAAAAATATTTTAAAACGCGGTTACACATATAATATTATAATATTAATGACAATGGGGAAGTAATATAACCCAATGAAAAGGAATCAAGTTACGAAATTCTTTACCATATGGTAAATTTTCATTCAAATCCCCTTAGAAGAAATAATTTAAATTTAAACTCAAAATACCATGAAGATAAAATAATTCATTATATAATATATCAAAATGGTAATTTTATACACTACACAAAAAATTTAAGTGGTGAATATGACCTTTATCTCACAGATGTAAAAAATGAGATGAAAATACCTTACCTTGTGTTTCGTTTTTGGGTGAACATCATTTAACATCCTATATAGTGGTTTAAAACATGTCAATAAATTATAAAAGAATCATATTCATATTTATAACATCATATATTATCTTCTTATAATATATTATTACCTATTTGTTAATAATATTTTATTATTTTCACTCTTTCGGGTGTTAATTTCCTATTTCTTCGAGTATATTTTGACCTTTTGTTTTTGTTCTTCTTATGAAGATCATGATTTCATCACCCATAGGATTTAAAACATGATTTAATTATTGTATATATTCCTTGTATATGTATTTATTATAATTCATAATATTTGGAGATAATAAATGAAATGCACCTTTTATGGAGATGGTAGGTCGTATATACGCATGAACGCTACTTCAATTTCCCTATCGTATTTAAAAAATGACAAGTAAATGATATATATATATATATGTATATTTTAATTCCATTATAATATTCATATCATATATTTCATATAAGTTTATTAAAATAATCCTTTATACATTCCATGGATAGCGTGAATAAATCACATTGCTTTAAGGAGAGAGTAGTCCACACTTCCACAAACAATGTTATTGTATTCTCAAAAAATGGAAAGCATATAGGTATGTGTTATATATGAATTTAATAAGTATAAAGACATTATAAATATCATATATAACAAATAAAAATACCACTTTCATCAAAAATCCCACAATGAGAGGTGTTAAATGAAGAACGAACAATCATCATTTCGTGAGGCGGTAGTCCGATGTACAAATGCACGGTAATTTCGTTACCCATTAGATGGAAATATGTGTAGGTTTAGGTCAAAATCCTTAAAAAAACTATATATTAGTATATTCAAGATAATTTTATTATTATATAATAATTTAATAATAAGAATTTAATAGGTTAAGAAAGAAATAAAATCAAAGTGATCATTGAAGAATGTTACCCCACTTTCGAGCAACTCATTTTGGTTTATACCAAAATAATTCCTTGGATGGATTTATTCTCAAGGTTTGGCCTCTAGGATTAGGGGAGTTATAATTGAATCTTATTTGGGAAGAGTATTTTCTAAGAAAAGGGATTTAGATGTGTGACTAAACGGGAGAGGTAAGTGCCTTTTTATAGTGGAGGAAGAGTGACATTCTTGTAATTTTCTGAAAAGGGAATTCCACCAATGTTTTTACAATGAAAAGTTTCTTCAATAATAAAAAAATTAGAAAAAATTTATTATAGGGTTGAAATATTAACTTAAAATGGATTTTGGACATGTTTATAGGTAATTTTGTCTCTTAAGTTTAAGGTTTAGTCCCTTGTTAAGCTAATTTTCCACTTAACCACTACAATTAATTTTAACTGCATTTGGTAATATTTTTAGTAAAAAACTAAGTTCAAATTATTATAAATTATAAATTATTTTTATTCCAAATATGCAATCCATTTTTTTAAATTTAAATCACATAATTGGCATAAATTAATTTAATATTAATCCTGCAGACGGGATGACAATACAGGTTTTTAAAGTAAAAATGTTCAAACGTTTTCTATGTTTTTATGTCTAATTTAAAAGCAAAATTGATTATAATGATCTAAATTGGATTAATATATGTAAAATATATCTATATAAAATTTAAATCTAATCAATAATATAATTTATCTTTATAAATAAATTATATGAAAAAAAAGTTTTGAATTAAAATCTGGTATTTTTCACTATTCATAAAAAAATAAAACCACACAAAAAATACAAAAAATTCACCCTAAGTGAATTTTTATATACCTATTTAAGAATTTTAGTTTATTTTGATATATAAAATTTATAAAAGTTCCAAAAATTGGATTTAAAATAGGCTCTCCATTAAAAGGTGGTAAAAGTGCATTTATAAAAATATAGCTTTTTATGTGTAATATCATGTTTACACTACTGGAAATATGACTTTTACCAACGGTTTTGGCCAAACTGTTGGTATAGTTCACTAATTTGGACCTATACCAACGGTTTAGCCAAAACCGTTGGTATAGGTCACTTATATGGACCTATACCAACGGTTTTGGACAAACCGTTGGTATAGGGGGGGACCTATAGGACCTATACTAACGGTTTTGGCCAAACCGTTGGTATAGGTCCTAAAATCAAAGGACCTATACCAACGGTTCTCAAAACCGTTGGTATAGGTCCTTCGATTTTTAATCGAATCTTTTTATCGAGAACATTATATAAATCTAAATTTAAAATTATTATAACAATGCATATATATATTTATGAAATTATGTTCACAAAAGTCATGTTAGGTTAGTGGTTAATTCATTCAATTATAAACTAGAGGTCCTGGGATCAAATCCCACCGAATGTTTTTTTTGAAATATATATACCAACAGTTTTGAGAACCGTTGGTATAGGTTTTCATATTACTTATACCAACGGTTTTACCAAAACCGTTGGTATAGACCTATTGTCACGACTTACATGCCAACGTTCCTCCAAACCGTTGGTATAGCCTATACCAACGGTTTGAGGGCCTATACCAACGGTTACAAACCGTTGGTATAGGGTATTTTTCCAGTAGTGTTATTCTTATATTATGACTGTAAAATATATTTTATGAATATTAAAAATATTTTATTTAATATAAAACATATAAATATCATTCACTAAATTTAATTAATTTAATTTATTAAGACAAAACTCTTTTGGGAGCATAAAATAAAAAAGTTTCTTTATATTCTATAGGTTTATAATTTTATTTCTAATTAATTGGTAACCAATGAATTAATCTTATATTTATTTAAAGATACAATTTCATAAGTTATTTAATACTATTCATAAACTTCTATTTAACAGCTAGGATATATCTTATTATATTACATAATAACATTTTAATAATATTTTTTTGTTTGATAAAACTCGGTCTTACGTGTCAAGATATCGAAAAAAGTCTTTATTGCATGTGAAGGAAGCTGACTCAGTATTTCATTCATTGAAAGATATAAAATATATAAATTTTATTTAAAATATTAAATATATCATAATGTATCGAGAGGTTATATTCCATTCTATGTTTGGTTTTTCATGTCATACACACTATCAAATAAAAGTTATTATTTTATAATTTTCTAGGTGTTACAATGATGTGACCTTCAACGAGTGGCATGTGGATATCCAGAAATACTGGGTGACAGTATTTTGAAAGAATTTTATTCCCTTAGTTTGTGTCTTGTGGTGGAATTTTAGCATGGAGGATATTACTTAGGGATGTGATTCACAGATGCACACTCAATACCCTAAGCTGTTTGATGATTAAACCATCTCTTGTAACATTGATCATTTTGTGGATGTTTATATTTCTAGGTTACGAGATGGTTTCCTCTTTTTTTTTTGTGTATTTACACTCATTTAATATGTATCTAACTTGGAGAGTTTTTATAATCTGGTTGTTACTATTGTGTGATTTTCCTATAGATCCTTTGATGAGGTGGTTGAGCTCCTATGATAGTAAGATCTATGAGAGGTATTTCATGGGGTGAATCTTCAGATGAACCTTTTATCTTTCTTTATCTATGGGTTTCCTTTTGTTTTCTGAGGATTAGAATGTTTTGGGAGGTATATAATATAATGGTTTGGATCCACATAATCCGACCCTTAGAGTTTTTCTAAATCCCATGATGCTTGGATGAGGCCTAGAGAAAAATTCAAGGTGATTGAATACTAATAGTTGGGAGTAGGGAGAAGTCACAAAGAATAAGTAATTCAAATCATGATTGTGTGGTTTAGGGATTGTGTGAGTCTGGTTCATGTGGTTATTGAATATGTGAAAATATTTAGGGTTAAATAGTTTGAGGTGATTTATTTTTTTATGGGACATCAAATCCTATATTTACTTGACATGAAAGGGTTTCACACCATGTAAATCCACTGTATAACACATCTTTATAATTTCCATCACCTTATAATTTATCAAACCCAATGCATCTCTCTCAATTTCCAATCAATTCGCGATGATCCCTCTAGGAGTTTTGGATTCCCATTGATAAGGAATGATTCTTGGATTTCCATAATTAATTTGTAGTGATCCAAGTCATGTTCTTCCTCTTATATTGTGGTTGTTTGATCTCGTTCCTCTCGATTATTTTTTCCATATGATGATGGTTCATCTCCATGTTTCTAATGGATATTTTCTTTGGGTTTTTGGTGGTGTAGTTGTTCCATGTCTTCCATGGAGGGATTACAACTTATTGAGGGGGAGGTGATCAGGATCTACAATATTGTTCTATTATTGTGTGAAGAACGTTGATGCCTTTGAGGTAAGTGATTCTTTTCTTCTTTTTTATTTATGTGGAATCAAAAATTTACCACGGTTTATACATTTTGGTGGTATTTGTGTTAATATAATAATTATTTAACTGTATTAAAGAAATATGACAGTAATCTCATGTCGATGTTGTTATTTTATACTGTGATAACGATTTTCCTTTTGATTTTCTAGATAGCATGCTCTATATTTTATACTTGTAGGACTGTATTGTGATACTAAAAATTATCATTTTTTCTTGATGTAAATTGGTGGGGAACATAAATTATGAATTAATTAATTAATGGATTAATAATTAAAGAATATCCATGCTTGAAATTAGGTGTTTGTTGTAATTTGTTGATAATAAAATTTATGAAATTAGAATGTTTAATTCAATATGATCTTCCTTGAGATTAATGGAACTTATAATGGATTTTAAGTATGTCAATGGTTATTGATAATGATAAAATGGAATGTTAAATGAGAAATATTCTTCTCTAGTATTATTGAAATTAGAATTAATTCTTAGTGAATGTTTGACCATTTGATAACTTGTTATAGCTTGATATATTTGGTTTCCCATAGTTAGAACCTATGGATAATGAATTAGTTAATTAAAAATTTAATGAGAATATAATTTTTTATAATTATAATTGATAGGGCTTGAGATTCTCATTTTCATTTGAAGGAAGAGTGACTTGTTCTTAGATCCATGAGAGCATGTTTATGTGGGAAGGTTTTATGCCTTGTTTTAGGGCATAGAATACGCTGTTGACTATGTTTTTTTCTTGTTACTTTTGTGATGTTCTATGGATGTGAGCCTTTCATTGGGATGTGAACCTGGGATGGATGATATTGGTAGTGGATGATGTTTTGTGAGGTGGGGAGGCCTAGATGATGTGGCGATAGTGGACTCCAGTGGTGGTGAGATACTTTGAGGTATTGATGTGGGTGGGGAGTCCTGGATGATGTTGTAGTAGTTTATGTATGTGATAAAGATATGAAAAGGGTATACATATTGGAGTAGAGGACCTATTTATGTGTAACCAGTTACTTCATTTGATGGATATATGCATCAAGATATGAAAAAGGGTTTCAAGGATGACACCGGAGTTGATGGAATGGGTTGAATATGGGCTTAAATATTGTTGTGTAAAAGATGGATGCTTGCATTATATGAATATATTAAAAGGTCGGAAGGGTGATTTTTATGTTTCTCTAACATTTATTTTATCCCAGTGCTTAAGGGAGATGGATGTGTTTGGAAGAACACCTTTTTTGGTAACATATGATTTTTTATAAGAGTACCTTGAAATTATGGAATGATGAAAATAATGAATAAATAATTCATAACACACTAGTTTGGTTTTTCTAGAATGAAAATACTAAATAGATATTGATCTTGAGAAACTGTTGAATCAGTTTTCTTATGCCTAGAGGGCATGTATGTCATATTTTTTATTGATGTAATGTAATTTGATATAATGTTAATAGTTAATTAATGGTTAATAAATTAATTAACATAATGTAAATTGAAAAATAGAAAAAATTTAATTTCTTGTTTTTAATTCTTGTGTGATTGTGTGCTTGGGAATACAAGTATCTTTAGTCCCACTTAAGTCTAAGACTAGGTTATGCTCATAGTGTGGTGTTGAGATATATTATATCCCATAAATTCTATGATTTTATACTCTTCCCCACCAATGTTTAGTAGGGAGACTAAAACCTTTTCGACTATAGGAGGGTGTTTCCCCCAACATCCAGTGGGAAGATGGATAGTTTACTACACCTTTTAGTCCCACTCCCTCATCTTGGTAATTACTTGTGTTTGTATGTATAACGGTATGTTTCCCCATATAAGTGTGTAAAGTGATGTAATGAATTTTGGTTATTTCACACACATGTATACCCAAAAATAGTATCCTAAGGATTATTATAATTATGAAGTGTATAGGCTATGATGGCTTGAGGTGCCTTACTCAGTGTATGGGCTATGATAACTTGAAGTATAATACACTATGCATGATAGACATCATGAAAAATATGGTATATCCTGGAAACTATATAGTTACTATATTTATTTTTGATACGGGATGATGTGATGATGTGATAACTTTATGGATGAGGTTCATGTTGTGATTCCTTTCCCAAGATTATCCGAGATTGAATATTTTGGACAGATATGGATCAAGACGTGCAACATTGGGGAAGAGCGGAAAACTAGTGGGGAAGTGGAAATTGGGTAACCTTGATGTTCCATTATTATATTATATGATATATTTTATGTGATACTTGGTACGGGTTATTGATGGTGAATATGGTAACATGGTATATCTATTTAGGTGAAGAGTTAGTTTCACTATTGTTCACTTTGCTTTAGCATTCTTAATATAACTTTTGATGAAGAGGCTTTGAAGAGGATTCTTTTGAGAATACTATTATACTCAACCTATAAACATATATTAACTTTTTTAATGGTCATCATGAGTAGGATGGCGATTGGGATGGTTAATACTAGCTTGAAGTTTTACAGGAAGTATTTGGGAATTATGGTCACTTACTTCTTTATCTTTTGGCATTTATAGTTTCATATAGATGTATTAGTTCATATATGACATTACATTTATCTACAAGGGATTTATTTTATATGAGTAGGAGTTTATTTGTTTATTCTATCTTATCACTCTCTTATTTATGTTTCTCTTAGAGGGTAATGCCTACCATTGTATGTTTACTATACCCTAGTTATTAGTTGCTAACCAGAGGCCTATTGTAGGATGGACTTTAGCAGTCACTATCTATCTCCCCTCATTGCGGTATCTTTGTGGGGAGTGGGTAAGGACACTTTACCTCATCTGCTACATTTTATACTAACTTTATCTCAATGCCTATTTCAATTTTTGTTCCATTTTTTTTCTTTGGATTTTATTTTTTCCATCTACAATTTATTCTTATTACCTAAAATGTGCTATTTTATAAATTATAAACCTGAGAAAAGAGTGGATTTATCTATTTGTGATTTTTTATTCAAATCATTTTTATTTAAAATAATAAAATTACTTTATTTTAATAATTAATATTATAATAAATAATTGATTTTGAAAGATAAATAAAATTTTATTTTAAATGATAAATCATATTTGAAAATAACAAGTATAATAGTTCATATAGAAATGCATTTTATGGAAAAAATTAGAAAATTTTTCTTTCAGACCATTAAGATACCCTTGCATGGTGAGGTGGTTACCATATCAATTAAGTATCCAATTAAGATTCATCTATGATTTGACAACCGAACCTATTAATTTCTATAATTATAATATATTTTAATATTTCATTTTATATAATAAGTTAAAGGTCAATTATGATTATAACATAAATTTAATTTAATTTATGTTATTTAAAGTTAAATTTAAAAAAATTGAAGGATAGAAGATTGCAACATCATTACAAATTACTCTCCTAACTATGATGACATGGTCGATTCTTTGTCACACTTATGATAATGTCAGAAAAAACACTTCCACATGGAGGATATTTATATTCATTTTTAAAAAAGATATCTTTTGGATCCTTATTTTGATGAATGATAATAAATAATATATTTTACTGAAGTAAAATAGATATTTTTTTATGTTATCTTTTCAATAGCCAGTAGGTTAGTTGGTGGGGGGTTATAACTGTATTCCCAATGAACTTATATTCAAGTGTTGTGGGAAATATAATTCTACTCATCATAGGAAGCATAAGTGTGCCTACTTATCTTCATAATACCTATATAGATGAAGACACTTTCAGTAATCTATGCTAGGTTTAACATTTATGGGGTTATCACAACTATTGTTTTAGAGGAATCTTGAGGGAGGGGTGAAATCTATTGATCCTCACTATGAAATATAAAATTATGTATGTGTAGAATCCTATATCTGGACCCAGAATTTTCTATTCTTACCAGAAAAGTTCAGGATCGAGCGTACTCCGTCCTGAAATTTATTAAGAAAATAAAAATGCATAAAACATAAAGACGTGGTACATGACACCACCAAAACAAAACCGGCGGCCTAACACCACCCAAAGAAATACCCAAGTTAATAAGACCCCAAAAGATACAGAAAAACTAACGGAGAATACCACCCTAGGTTTCCGGGCCAAAATAAGTGGGATAAAATATCTTAAAGCACCCGAGATATCCATACATCTTCTCCAAATCCTGCCAACTAACAAGTCGACACCCACCATGGATCCCAATCATCGCTCCTCATTAAAGCTCACCAGCTGTTGGCAACAACCAACCCTCATCCCGAGGTCTTCACCCTAGCTACGTCCACAATTATCTCCAGTCAATTCGACTGGCCCACAAATCCCGCATCTCATAGTGAACACCACGCGCCACCCACCCAGGTCACCGCTCCGCCCATCGGATTCCAGAACTGCGCTCCATCCACTCGCCACGCCGAGGTCAACCCCGGCCCGCTCTAACCCAGATGCTGCCGGCACAACACCATCATCTCATCGGAACCCGAGCGCCGTGTCCCCGATGTCCTCCCATGCACTGTCGTCGCTGGCCAGTCTTCCCCAGCCCGCTTATTGAATGGTTCGAGGCCCCCCCAGGTGTCAGATCCAAGACCACGTCGCGCCCAGGATCCCATATCTGTCGTCGGCCTGCTCCCCGCATCGCCCTCCAAGCGATCGTTAGGTTCATCAAAGCCTCCTGCTGCGCCAATATCTCAAAAAATATATCTATTGCCTTGCATGAGATCCGGATGTCCAGATGGACCCGCCTTAACACCTTGAAGTACGTTTTAACGCTCTTCGCCTTCTTCTTCCACTTGCCGCAGGACGTAGCGGCCATGGCAACCGACCTCTTCCTCTTGCCTACGGATTTCACCATAGACAGCTTCATCACATCGGACTTTTTCTCCACCTGTAATGCAAGACCCAACCTCACACACCCTAGTTCATCCTTAACTAGAGAAACATCCCAATCAGGATCATTAAAAACGCCATCTTTTTCATTACAAATAACCACCTCATCATAATTCCCCTGATGGTGTTTGACACCACATGCCGCAAATAAATCGAAATGCCCTACAATTTCTTCAATTGGGGCACGACTTACCCGATTGAGATTATCAGGATAATCCACAGGAGAGAGAATCCCTCCATTGTAGAGAGATGATCTCTCCATCTGTCTTCTTTGATACCATATCCTCCTTCTATTCTTATGTATCCTTGTTTTTTATTAAGATTTATTTAGATATATATTTCATAGGTTATTGAATAGATAAAAAAGTACATGAAGAAACTTTTATATCTAGTGACAAGCTATTGTTTCTTGTTCTAGTAAAGAATAAAAATTCATTAAAACATTCCACAGTGAAAGCTGGTTATAGAAGTTGGAAGTTATTACACCTATGTGTTGATGATTTAGCACACACTTAGTGTTTTTGGATTGATTTTCAATTCAATTCCAATTCATAACTGTAACACTAGTTCCATTTCATTATATTTTAATGTTTATCTCAAAAATTCATAATTTTATTCTTCTTATATTGAAAATCACCTAGAAGAAAGGGGTCAAAAACCAAGAAAAAATGCTTGTGGATTGAAAACATAGAAAAATGATCTTTAAGTCATTTAAAATCTATAAAAATTAACAAAACATCAAAATTACATTTTAATTTCTTAGTATGATAAAATTATCTACTTTGATTTCACATTCTTATTAAAGGGTGTAAAAAATGAGAAAACAAGTTCCGATTTCCATGAAAATTTGTGACATGTACAAACAGACTGTATGTAAAACCAATGTGCGGTGTGGTTATAATGACAGAACACACAATTATATTAGATTTAAAAATATTTAACAATTTATTCTTAAGGTTAATATCCTAGAAAAATATGTATTATTATAATTAAATCAATGGAAAATGTCTATCTATTAATTTTTGACATATAAGAATATACCACATGTCAATCTCACTTGTAAATTGTTTGAAATGATCAAAAGTTCATTTTTAATGATTTAAAAGACAAAATATGTGCATCAAAATTTTAAAACCTATAAAAATGCCTTGTGTTTTAGGTAAATAACTGTAAAAAACGCCATTTAATTTTTGATGCATTGTAATAGATGCCCATAAATCTCATAGGATGTTATATTGAAATGAATAAAAGTGTGTATTTATTTCAAAGTCAATAAACATCTTTCACATGTAAAATACATATAAAACAACCATAATTTATTATGTAATCATAATAAATTTATTGAAATTTTTTTTATGACATGTATAAAGGTTATTCATATCAATCCAATATGAAGTATTGATAAAACGATAAAAAATAGTTTTATTAGACAAAAGATTAATTAAAATCATATGTCAAAGGACTAGGAACTAAAATGTGACCTAAAATTACATGCACATCACAAATCATATTGATATAATTTACATTCCTAAATGTAAAAAAATATTCAACAATATATGTACAATTATTTCACAATAATCTGAGTTTTTTTTCTAGTTTTTGACACATTTTCATTAGCTTATATTTCTATATAATCTTTATGACTTATACTATTAGTTATTTTTCTTTTTCATATTCCTTATATAAATATGATCATGTTTTTGGATTCTGTTTTAATTTTTTTTCCTTTAAATTATATATTTTATTCCTTCTTTAACATTATATATTCCCTTACATCGACATTAACTTATATTATTACTCTATATTTTATCTTCAACTTTATCTTCAAAATCATCTACTATTTTTAGATTTTTTTCAACATCATATTAAACTACTAATTTTTTCTTCTTATATTTTCTTTCCTGGAATTTATATTTTTTCAATATATTTATTGTGACTTTATTTATACTTTTATTTATGATTCTTATCATATTTTATATTTTACTTATTATTTCTTAACTATTTATTATATAACTTATACATCTAATTCCATTTCATGATTTTGACTTCTATATTCTGGATATTTTATTTGAATTTTACATTTTTTCAATTATCTTATATTTATACTTCATTTTATGTCATTACTTATTTTTTTGCTTCCAAATTTTGATTCTCCTATTACATTAATTTTTATTTATTTTTAATTATTCTCCTGGTCAGTGCCTCTACTCATTAGTTTGACTTTTACTTATGGTCATGATTCTATTTAATTTTTCTTCATCTGATGTTCCCACCTTCTACCTTTCACTTCTTCCCTTTTATTTCATTATTATTCTTATTTTTCAATTGAATTCCTACATATTCTTATAACCACAATTTTTTTATTTTTACTTTAAGTCATTTCTTTTACAACTTGTTTAGTTTAATTTTTTTTCAATTTTTTTCTATGGTTGTTATTATTTTTATATTGGATTTTTTTTCTTTTTCAAGTTTTTTTCCTTTAGAGTCTTCTCAATTTTCTATTTACTTCTACATTTGATTATGCCACTTTATTTTGTATTATGTCTTATAGATGAACTTATTTCTCTTGTTTTTTTCCATTTACATCTATCATTATTCTACCAAATTCCTCCATCTTTTAATTATTATTATACTTCTATTTTCATTATTTTTATTATTCCATTGAATTTTTTTATCTAACTAATATAATTTTTCAGCTACTTAAAATCAAATTTTTTACTTCTTCTACCGAAATTTTTATTTTTTTATTCTTCTTTACCTTTTATTTTTATTTTTATATTGGATTAATTTTTTCATATAATTGTTTTCTAGTTTTTGTTTCTTATATTTCTTTATATACTTTTATATTTTTCATTTAATCCGACTTCTGATTCTTCTTCTATCTTCTACCATCTAGATTAACATCAAACTATGGTTCTTAATTTTGCATCTAGAATTATTCTATATAATTTCTTCAAATTTTCCTTGCTCTTATACTTATATTTTTCTCATTTTGAGTAAGTATTTTATTTCTATTTTAATATACAACTAATAAATTGTATCTTCTACTTCCAATCTAAATTGGAGCTTCTCCTTCTAAAATTTGGATTTTGGATTCCACATCACCATCGATTTCCTCTTCTAGTGTTATATTCATAATTGTTTTTTAATTATTCCTTCTACTTTTACTTCTAGATTACAATTATTTTATCAGAACATTCATTATAATAATTATTTTAATTTTAAATCAAATCCTTATTCTAATTTGTTTTTTTTCTATTTTAAAGTCCACTTATACATTTTATTATGTATTATGACAAGTGAATTTATGCCTACACATATTTATTTTTTTATATTCTACCATTTGATTTCATTTTTTGATATGTTTATTTTTCTTATTCAATTTTCAATCTCTCTTATACATTCAAGAACCTCTATAATTTTTGTATATTTTTGAATTTTCTTCATCTTATACTTTCACTATTTCCCCTAAACTCACATATGACCATCATTTTTAGATTTCATGTTTTATCTTTATCTCTCATTGGTGATTTGACTTTTAATATATGATATATAAATTTTGAGAATTAATTTTCCTTTAAAATTTCTATTGTTATTGTTTTTTATTCTAGCTATAACTTTGAATATGCTTTTTAATTTCATTTTTTTTATCTTTTTCTAAATATTATATTTTAACTTTGACTTCCCCTACCACTTCAACTTAATCTTTGAAGCTTTGTTAACCAATTCTTCTTTTTCTCCTACTCTTACTTTGGTTGATGCATTTTAATCTAGTTAATATTTTTCATTATATATATGTATATGATATTTTAATGGACTAGACCTCCCAGGTCCATTACTTTGTGAAAAATCTGGTGTTTGAGTTGTTCTGGGTGGTCAAGGCGACTTATTTCAACACTTCAAAATTTCAAGTTTTTCAGGTTCTCCAATGGTAGGTCGCTGATGGTAGGTCACGATGGTGAGTTGAAATGGTGAGTCATAATGGTGAGTCCCATCGGTGAGTTACGACGGTGAGTCACAATAGTGAGTCGAAGTGGTGAGTCGCAACAGTGAGTCGCAGTAGTGAGTCATAATGGTGACTCGTAGTGGTAGCTCATAATGGTGAGTTAGAGTAGTAGCTCATAATGGTGAGTCTCAATGGTATTATATAATGGTGGGTCCCACTAGTGATTCAGACCGGTGACTCACACCAGTAGCTCACACCGGTAGCTCATCGAATGGTGAATCTCATCGGCGACTCAAACCGGTGACTCACCTAATGGTGAGTCATTTGCAACAGTTTGCCATTTTTTCCCAGTTTTTCCAATTTCCTATAGTTTCTTCCCTTTAACATTTTATTTGATGTAAAATGATTTTAAAACCTTATTTAATGTTTTTGGATTTGTTTTTAATCATATTCATCTTCTAAAAACCCAAATTGTCCTTTGACTTCCAAACTGCATGATCTTGGTCAAGATTCTCCTTTAATGGATTTTAAAAACTGTTTATCCCATTGATTTAGGATCTACCATTTATAAAGATGATATATTCTCTTCATTATGTATTTACATTTCTCTTGGTGATGCTCTAAACCTTTTTTCCACGAGGAGTCGTGTACTTGTGCTCTAGCCTTTGGATCATGTTTTCCCTGGAGGTTTTTCTTGCTGCATGAACACCCCTTTTTTGGTGAAATAAGAAGTGATGATCATCTGTTCTTCAAGGTAGGGATCCATTCATCTATCTTTTATTTTTTTATCATGCAGGGTAGGTTTATGAATGTATCTATTGTGAAGATAAAAAATACCAAATTGATAAAGATAATTTAATCTATTTAATATGAACTTGTGAGGTTGGGGAAATTAATTAATGATAATATTTTTTATTGATATTTTGATCAATGGTGTAAATTTTATGGTCTATATGCCTATTAAAAATCATGGCCATTGGTGGTACTTGTTTTCACAACTATGATGGATTATCAATTCTTATTGTTGTTTATCTGTTGAATGACTATATATATGTATGAAATAGATTAACCAGATATATTCGATTAAATAAATAGATGCCATAGGATTGAACTTGTTTTATGATAACCCCTGAATTAACGAGTATAATTAAATAGGGATGCCTTATTAAATTTGGAATTTTTGCCTTGTGTGGTTTTTATGGTGATGTGGTTGTGGTAATGGTTGTGTGATGCGGGGTGATTCAAGTGGTGAAATGGAATCTTAGGTTGAGATATTGTTTGATTTGGGAATGAATGGGAAGTGTTGTACAACTGGGCTATGATCAGGTTGTGTGGTTACGTGTTGCTGTGTGCGGTTGTGAGTTGGGGGTTTTCTCTATTGAGAGTATGGATTGGGTGGAATGACTTTGAATAATGATAATGGCACTGGTTGGTATGGGTAATTCGCCCGAGGTTTCTCCATGAGTAGCATGCAGAAAAATTCACCCCGTGTCTCAGGATAAATGTATTTTATGACATGAATGGGTATTAGATAGATAGGAATGTGAATTGGGTTAATTTACTATGGTTCTTCTTCCATTGTGCGACTTCTTTATTCTTATTATTGTGGTATGTGTAACTTAGTTTCCCGAGTAGTGATGGAGAAAATAAATACTTAATAATGTTGAGATGGAAGGATTTAGTTTGGTAAATATGAAGGAGTTTTTAAATGAAAAGTTCAATGATGGGTTGCACAGTTAACTATGGTTAAAGCTAAATAATGAAATGAATGGGTGATGAGAGAAAGGTATTTTTGAAGTCGCTTTAATTTTATCAACTTCTGAAGTGACCATTTTTTGAAACTAACAGAGGTAGAAGTTATGGTGAATACCATAGGTTGGTCTTGAGTTCTTGATACTATATATATATAAATACACTATATGTTCTTGTGATTTATATACTTACCCCACCCTAGTTGATCACCATGTACTAAACACCCCCATTTTCATGGGGGAGGGTGTATTTCCTAAACATCCTGGTGGGAGGATAGAAGGTTAGCCACCCGCTCTTACCTACTCCCTCTTCCAAGTAAAATATCCCAAGATTCATTAGGAATATTGTGGTTTTTGAGGATTAGGTGTGTGTGGGCGAGTTGTGTTTCCCAAGTGTCTTCAATATGAGGTGTGGTTTTGGCCCAAGTGTGTGCGGGCGAGTTGTGTTTACCAGGTGTCTTTGGGGTGAGGTGTGGTTGTGGCCCATGTGTCTACGAGTGGGTTGTGTTGTGGTAGTGGAACAGGTGCCTATGGGAGGGATGTGTTATGGTAGCAGGCAGGTGTTAGAAGGAAATATGTGATGTGGTTGTGAGGCCTAGGTATGTGTGGGCAGGGTGTGGTTTGATTTGTTCAGAAGAGGTGGGAGTTCCAGGGCATTTTCTGTTAGGGTGTGAGAGCGGCTAATCAACAGGAAAGTGGTGAGGGGTACCCTATCATCGATGTGCTTACTATATTAATTTACTTGACTTGCATTACTTGGTGAGTGTGCCTTGGTGAGGTTGGGATGTATAGTATACCTTATTAGGTGTTTTTGGGTTCTGTTGGAGTAATAGTATGCTTCTCTCACTTGTGTATGAGAGAATTTGGTTTTTTGTACTGGTTATACTTGTATGCTCACCCTACATATATAAATTTGTTTTCAGGCTTCTAGGAGGGTTATGTGGACTATGCTGGGCCTTACTAGCTCATACCTTAGGAAAGTTGTCGTGTCACTACTTAGCTTTATTTTCATATTTACTTTTGAGTTTTCATTGTATTTGTAACAGTTTGTTTTAAACATGCATGTGATATGGATTTTGGTTTTTTTATATATTTATTACTTTGAGTTGTTTTGGGATAGTTCATATTACATCCTAATATTATTTCTTTAAAAATGGAAATACCTCCCATTTTGTGAGATTTATATACCCTTGGTGCTGGTTTCCACCCCGAGGCCTACTGGAGGCGGTACTCAGGGTTTATTATATCCCTTTCTTCATTTCCAACTCAGTAGGGGCATCTTTGGATGGAGGGGGTCATGGAATAATGGTATCATAGGTGATGGTTAAGAGATAGGATAGAGTTTGGAGTTAGGAACAATGAGTATTTCATGGTTTGGTAGGGAAACAGTTTCAGGTGACCTCAGTGCATGACATAGACTAGGGAAGACCGACTATGACATGGGGTTCCTACCTGTGATATGATGTAGGGACTCTGAGCCCACTGAACGGCCAAGTGAGACTACACCGTTTGTAGGGTAGAGACCCTAAGAAATGTTCTTGCATCATAATGACTTGTGTTCTTTTTTGAATTAGGTTGTTTTGGAGAATTTTAAATGGATAATGAAATGAGTTAAAACAAATCTTAAATAAAATTACATACTTCTTAGGCTTCGGAATTCCTTGTTTACCTTTTTCAGCTATAGAACCTGGTTGTCATCCACATGTGGCTTGGGTAGTTGAGGCTCAGTAGTCCGATCAATTTGACCAGCATAGGTTTGATCCAGTGCAGGAGGACAACTAGTGGAAGAGAACATTACGTGATTTCCAACGACAGGCATTAGGAAAGTACGGGGGAAGTGTTTCAGGTATGGAGATAGAGAGCTGGCTTGAGGATCTTGAGATCACCTTCAGTTTTATGAGGCATCCAAAATAGAAATAGGTTCCTTTGGAAGTAATCCAGATGTGAGGGGCTGCATATCAGTGGTGGATGTTGTACCTAGGGGAGATGAAGGAGGATAAAGTTCCATGGGTTGATTTTTAGAAGGAGTTCCAAGTAGAATTCCTTTCATCTACCACGAAGGATGAGAAGAGGTAGGAGTTACTCTCCCTCCAATAATGGAGTCTTTCAGTATGAGAGCTAGGAATTAAGTTCAAGTATCTCTTTATATTTTACTTGGATCTCTTTCTGGATGGGGAGTCTCATGCGAGACACCTAGAGGAGGCACTTCATCCTTCTATCTAGTTAATGATCACTCCCTTTACGCTACCTATGTACTTGGAGGTTTAGATTAAGGTATATATAATTGAGAAGATTCAATCATGGGGAGGTATATTGTGAGAGGGGTGCCATAAAGGATCTTCGAGAGGTAGGGTTACCAGTATTAGGTCTCAGGTTCCAGGGCCTTCAAGGTTTTGACCAGTGGGGAGTCGACCTCAGTAGTTTCTGTTTAAACCTTCTGGTCCTCATGCCTTTATTATGGAATTGGGGATGATGTGTTTAATTTATGGGATTCACATCCATTTTTAGAACCACTGCCCAGTGGACACTCAAGATTAGTATAGTAGAGGTGGACATGTTCCGCGCTAGCCTCATCAGCAGTTTCCATCTAGGATATTTCAGCAGTAGGGACAAAAAACTCATGCTCCACTGAGGGGAGATGGAGTAGGTAGAGGCCAACCTTAGGGCGTTCCTTAGGGACCTCAACTCGGGCATAGTCGTGGAGGTGGTAATTAGTAGTGGGGAAGAGGATCTGAGTGTGGTCAGTTACATGCAGTAGAGGCAGCAACTTCGGTAGGACCAGATATCTTTAGAGGTGTCAACTTTTTTAGTACCATTTATTGTGTTTTATTTGATTCAGGAGCTTCACACTCCTTTGTTGCACCTAATATATCCCATTCCCTAGGATTAGATGTAGAGAGTCTTCCCATGCTCCTGATATTGAGTACACTAGTTAGAGGTCTGACCATCTGGTTGATGTGTTCCAGGGATATATACTGATGATGGGACCACATCAGTCCCATGGCGATCTCTTCTTACCATAGATGAAACCATACGATGTTATTCTTATAAATTAATGGTTGTATTCCGTTAATGCTATTATTTATTGATTTTAGAGAAGATTCATGTTTTCAAAAGTGGATGGCCTATGTGTAGCTTTCATTAGCAAGCAAAGTTGTTAGTGGGTAATCGTCATGTAGATCCTCTTCTTTTCTTATTGGATGAGATGTAAGTGGAATCGATGGTCATTGAGATGGTGGAAGTTCCCAGAGTCATTGGGGAGTTCCTAGTTGTTTTACCCAAATAGGTTGTGAAACTACCTCCTCAACATGAACTTGAGTTCATGATAGACCTACAACCCATTGATTCATTTATTTAGATGGCTCCTTATTGGATGAAAAATTCTGAGTTATGGGAGTTGAGGATTCATATTGATGGCCTGATGAAGAAGGGATTTATCCGGCCTAGTGTGTCACTGTAGGGTGATCCATTTTTGTTCGTAAATAAGGTGAACGACGGTATGAGGTTGTGCATAGACTACATGAGTCTGAATTAGGTGATGGTCAAGAACCATTACCCCCTTCCAAGGATATATCATCTTCTCAACTAGATGAGTGGGTAAAGTTAGTTTTCTAAGATAGATATGTGGTCTAGATATCTCCAGTTGATGGTAAATGAGGGAGATATCCTGAAGTCTAATTTCAGATGCAGGTATGGGTACTTCGAGTTTGTAGTCATTCCTTTCAGTTTTATGAAAGAACCAGAAATATTCATGGGACTCATGAACTCCATCTTCCGTGAATTCCTGTATCAGTTCGTCATCATATTCATCGATGATATCTCAATCTACTTGAATCCATAGGAGAAGCATGTTGAGAATATCAGAACCATTTTTCAGGCTCTTTGATGCCACCAACTCTACAAAAAGTTTTCTAAGTGCAAGTTCTAGACATGAGGGGTTCACTTCCTTCAAAATGTGGTGTCTTAGTAGGGTGTGGTATTTGACCTGTCAAATGTTGAATAATTTTTTTCTTGGGAACCACCCAAGAAAGTGGCATAAGTTTGTCATTTTCTTGGTCTCACATGCTATTATCGGGGGTTTGTACCTGATTTCTCTCAATTTTCACCTCCATTGACAACATTGACCAGGAAAGACTAGAATTTTGTGTGGATTGAGTAGTTCTAGGTAGTGTTCATCTATCTTAAGCGGAGGTTTGTTAGTGATCCAGTGCTCTGATTTCTAGAGGAAGGGATGATGTTTGATGTGTTTTATGATTCTTCCCATATGGTCTTGGGATGCATCTTGATGCAGGAGAGAGAAATGATATCTTATGGGTCTAGGTAGTTACATCCCCATGAATGTAACTATTCCATCCATGATATAGATCTATAAGCGGTGCTATTTGAATTGAAGTTTTGGTTACATTACCTCATTGGGGACTGCTTTGTGGTCTTCATAGATCACAAGAGTTTTAGTTATAGCTTTTCCTAGCAAGATCTGAACTTGGAAATCAGAGGTGGATGGAGTTTCTTCTGGACTTTGATTTTGATATCTTCTACACCTCAAGAAAATGGAAAGATGTGGTTGATGATTTGAGTATAAAGTTATATTATAAGTGTTTTTGGGAATCATCAGACACTTGGAAGCAATGGAAGAGTTAGAAAACTTTCACTTGGATGTAGGGGTGGAAAAAAGTAGAGGCTATTCTTTTCATATGAAGGTGAAGTCTTTTCTAATGTAGCAGGTGGAGGAGTCTCAGTGGGTAGACTCACTGGTAGAGGTGATGCATGATAGCGTTGACCCTAGTGATTCTCTGAAGGGATGGTTGAAGGATGGTTAGAATCATATATTTTTCCATAGAAGGATGTTTTTTTATAGTGGTGATGCAAGAGGGATTCCTTCATGAGTTTCATAGATCACCATTGGAAGTATATCAAGGAATTTAAAAGATGTACCATGGATTGAGGATTCATTTTTGGTGGTCTGGGATAATGTTGGAAGTGGAAGAGTTTGTGTCAAAGTGCTTAGTGTGCCAGCAGATGAAGGCTGAGCACCATGTTCCCGATGGTTTATTGTAGCCCTTAGATTCCCTAAGTGTAAGTGGGATAAAACATCGATGTATTTTTTTCACAGAGTTACCTAGAGATCAGGGATGCTATGATTATATATGGGTAGTAGTGGATTGGATGATGAAATCAGCTCACCTCTTAGTGATCAAGGAGTTAGGAACAATGGATTCCTTAGCCAATAGGTATGTGGATGAGGTGGTACAATTTCATGGAGTTCTGAGATCCATTGTCTTGGATCAGGATACACACTTTATCTCTCAAGTATGGAGGGGATTGCAGTAGGATTTTGGAACTCAGTTATTCCTCAACACTACATTCCACCCTCAGATAAATGGGAAGATAGAAAGGACTATTAAGATGATAAAAGATATATTGCGAGCATGCATATTGAACTTTTGTGGATCTTGGGTATGACACATTCCCTTGGTAGATTTTTCTTACAATAACAGATATCACTCTTCCATTTGTATGGTTCCATTTGAATCCTTATACAGAAGACTATGACGGTCACCTTTGTGCTATACATAGGTTGGGGAGACAACTATTCTTGGACCTGAGTTAGTACATAACACAATAGAGAAGGTTCATCTTGTTCATGAGAGGATGAAAGCGGTGTAGGATTGGCAGAAGTCATATTCCAATCATTGTAGGAGGCCCTTGGAATTTGAGGTTAGGGAAAATGTGTTCTTGGAGGTATCCCCTTGATGTGGGAGTGAAGGGTTGGAAGGGGGAGTAAGATTTCTACTAGGTTCTTCAGACCCTTTTAGATGTTGGGGTGAGTTGGTGAGGTGGCATACCAGTTGGTGCTACCACTAAAGATGAAGAGGATCCACAACATCTTTCACATCTCTCAAATCCATTGGTATCTTTACAATGACTCCCATCTCATTAACTGGGGAGAGTTAGATATTGAATATGACACGATTTATGTGGAGTGGCCAGTAGAGATCTAGGATCTTCAGGAGAAGGTGCTTTGTGGGTGGGCCATTCCATTGGTTTGTGTATTTTAGAGACATGGTGCCCTGGAGGAGAGTGCTTAGGAATGAGAAGCGTAGATGTGTTCCTCGTACCCAGAGTTGTTTTGAGTTTTTTCATGTTCTTCTTTGCCTTATGATGTAATGTTTGAACCTTTTTTGTTATGAGATGAGTTGTTTCCTTGTTCTGTAATGTGTTATAATTCTTGATTCATGAAGAGGTGAGGACTAAATTCCTAATCAAGATGAATTAATTGCGATGTGATTAAACTAGTGCGGGTGAGTCAGTGCCATCCAAAGTGAACGGTATCTTGAAATGAAGGATAGAATTCCTTGGTTCGTGTGTTCAGAAAGTGTGGTTATTGCGCTTGGGTAGAGAGATTTTTGGTTTTTTGGGTTAGTGTATGTTAGAGGATGTCTTCTTGGATGAGGAGTTTTCCACTCCATCTTTCGAACAACATAGGGTGGTGTATCATTGGTCGCTGATGTGTTTGGTTGTTAGTGGTGTTTCATATGTAACAAGATCCTTGAGAGGTATCTCACGGGGTGGTTGTTTGGACCCTTATTTTACTTCTAGGTTTGGTTTTGGATTCTTTAGGATGAGAATAGTTTGAGAGGTATCTGATGTAATGGCCTGAACCTCCCCGGTCCATTAATTTATGAAAATATGGAATTTTAGGTTTTCTGGGAGGTCAAGGTGACTTATTTCAACACTTTTTCAAAATTTCTAGTTTTTCAGGTTCTCCAACAGCAGGTCTCTAATGGTAGGTTGCAATGGTGAGTCGCAATGGTGAGTCATAATGGTGAGTCATGATGGTGAGTCTCAATAGTGAGCCATAATGGTGAGTCGCAACAGTGAGTCACACCATTGAGTCACAAAGGTGATTCGTAGCGGTGAGTCTCAACGGTGAGTCACAATGATATCTGTTAATGGTGAGTTGCAACGGTAGATCATAATGGTGATTCGTAATAGTAGCTCTTAATGGTGGGTCGCACCATTGTGTTAGACCGGTGACTCACACTGGTAGCTCACCGAATGGTGACTCGTATCGGTGACTCACACTGGTGACTCACATCAGTGACTCACCTAACAGTGAGTCATATCCAATAGTTTTCTGTTTCTTCCTGTTTTTCCAGTTTCCTACAGTTTCTCCCCTTTAAAATTTTATTTGATATAAAATGAGTTTAAAACTCTTTTTAATGGTTTTTGGATCCGTTTCAAATCATATCTATCTTCTAAAAACATGAATATTCATTTGACTTCCAAACCACATGGTCTTAGTCAAGATCCGACTTTAATGGATTTTAAAAATTGTTTCTCCCATTGATTTAGGATCTGGACTTTCTAAAGTCAAGATCTTATCTTCCTTGTGTGTTTCCATTTCTCTTGGTGAAACCTAAAATCTTTTTTCCATGAGGATTCATGCACTTGTGCTATAGCCATTGGATCGTGTTTTCCCTAGAGGTTCTTCCTACTGCATGCACACCCCCTGTTTTGGTGTAATAAGGAAGTGTTGATCATCTGTTCTTTGATGTATGGATCCCTTCATATCTCTTTTATTTTTGTATCATGTAGGGTAGGTGTATAAATTTATCCATTGTAAAGATAAAAGAATACCAAATTAATAAATATATTTGAATCTATTTAAGATCAACATACGAAGATGGGGAAAGAGACGAATTATCATATTACTTTATTGATATTTTGTTCAATTTTTTGAATTTTATGGGCTATATACCTATTGAAAATCATGGTCGTTGGTGGTCCTTGTTTTCACACCTATGATGGATTGGGAATTATTATTGTTGGTATTCTATTGAATTATTGTATATATGTATGAAATTGATTAACCACGTATATTTGGTTAAATAAATGGATGAATCAAGATCAGACTTGTTCTATGATAACCCCTGAATTAATGAGTGGGATTAAATAAGGGATGCCTTATTAAATCTAGAATTTGTTCCTTATGTGTTTTTTATGGTGTTGCGGTTTTGGACATGGTTGTGTGATGTTGGGTGGTTCAGGTGGTGAAATGGAATCTCAGGTTGAGAGATTGTTTGATTAGGGAATGGATGAGAAGTATTGTACAATAGGGCTATGATTGGGTTGTGTAGTAATGTGTTGCTGGGTGTAGTTGTGAGTTGGAGGTTTGATATATTGATATGATTTATTGGGTGGAATGACTTTGAAGAATGATGATGATGATGGTTGGTATGGTTAATTCACCCAGGGTTTCTCCATGAGTAGAATACAGAAAGCTTCACCCCATGTCTCGGGATCAATGTATGTTATCCCATGAATGGGTTTTAAATGGATATGAATGTGAAGTGGGTTACTTTACCATGGATCTGCTTTATTTTTTTGACTTCTTTGTTCTTATTTTTGTGTTCTGTGTTACTTAGTTTCTCAGGTAATGATGGAGAAAATAAATGTTTAATAATATTGAGATGGAAGGAGTTGGTTTGGTAAATGGGAAGTAGTTTTTCAATGAAAAGTTAAACGATGGGTTGCATGGTTAACTATGGTTAAAGCTAAATAAATAAATGAATGGGTGATGAGTGAAAGGGATTTTTGAAGGTGATTTAATTTTATTAACTTCCGAAGTGGCTGTTGCTGATACAAATAGAGGTAGAATTTGTTGTGAATCCCATAGGTTGGGATTGAGTGATTGATACTATATATATGTATATATATATACATACACTATATGTTCTTGATATTTATACATGAACCCCACCCTAGTTTAACACCATGTTCCAAACAGGCCCATTGTCATGGGGGAGGGTGCCTTTCCCAAACATCCTGGTGGGAGGATGGATGGATGGCCACCCGCTCTTCCCTGCTCCCTCTTCTAGGTGGAATAACCCAAGATTATTTGGCCAGGTCATGGTTCGTGAGGCCTAGGTGTGTGTGGTCCAGTTGTGTTTCCCAGGTTTCTTTAGGATGAGGTGTGGTTGTGACCCAGGTGTGTGCGAGAAAGTTGTGTTTCCAAGGTTTCTTCGGGATGAGGTGTAGTTATGGCCCATGTGTCTGCGGGCGGGATGTGTTATGGTAGTGTCCCAAGAGTCTATGGGAGGGATGTGTTATGGAAGTGGCCCAGATGTCTATGGGAGGGATGAGTTATGTTTGTGAGGCCCAAGTATGTTTTGCAGGGATGTGGTTTGATTTGATCAGGAGAGGTGGGAGCGACAGGATGTTTTCCATTAGGGTGTTAGAGCGGCTAATCACTGGGAAAGTGGTGAGGGTACCCTATCATCAATGTGCTTACTATATTACTTTACTTGACTTGGGTTACTTGGTGAGTGTTTCTTGGTGAGGTTGGGATGGCTAGTAAACCTTGTTAGGTGTTGTTCGGTTCTGCTATTTTCTCACGAGAGAATTAGTATGCTCCTCTCACTTGTGCTGGAGAGATTTTGGTTTTTCCTACTAAGTATACATTTATGATCACCCTTTGTATATAATTTTTTTTTTCAAATTTCTAGGAGGGTTACATGGACTGTGTTGGACATTACTAGCTCGGACTTTGGAATAGTTATTGTGTCTCTATTTTTCTTTATTTTGGTATTTACTTTGGCATTTTCATTGTATTTGTTATAGTTTTGTTTTAAACATGCACGTGGGATAGATTTTGGTTTTATTTTATATATATAGTAGTTGGAAATGTTTTTGGATGGACCATCTTATCTCCCAATATTATTTTTTTAAAAAGGGAAATGCCTCCGATTTTGTGAGATTTATATACCCTTGGTGCTGTTCACCACCCCAGGGCCTACTGGAGGTGGGACTCGGGGGGTCATTATCTCCCTTTCTTCATTGCCAGCTCAGGAGGGGCATCTTTGGAGGGAGGGGGTCATGAAAAATATTTCAATTTTTTTAAAACATTATTTATTTATTTTTTATTTTTCCTTATAATTCATAGAACTTGACCCATTAACTACATTTTTAAAAAAATCTATCTCAATGTCTATTTCAATTTTCATACATGGTTTTTCTATTACTTTCATTTTTCCCATTATTTTTTTATCTTGAATTTTATTTTTGTTAACACTAGTGTCTTGATATATAAATGATCGGATCAATAGTGTAGTGTTTATTAGAGATTTTTTTATTCATTTATTTCATTATTATTCAAATTATTGAAATTAATTTATTTTAATCATTAATATTATTATAAAAAATGGATTTTAAAATAATTAAAATATATTGAAAATGAGATATCTTGTTTATAAATCATCATTGTAGTATTTCTTACATAAATTTGTTTTTTAGGGAAGGAATTTTAGAAATTTTTACTTTCAACCACTTAGGGGACCCTTGCATGAGGTTGTGTATCCGATTCACTATAGCATGAAAAGATGAATCAACTGATATGTGATTAATAAAACTCGTAATTTCTATTTTTATATTCATTTTAATATTTTTTTTGAGATCATATGATAAATTTTTATAATTATTTTAATTTAATTTTAACATATTTCATATTAATTAAAATCTTATTTAATAATTTTCCAATAGGATTGATTGTTGAAGTTTATACAACACCCTCTCAGTTACGATGACACGATTGAATCTTGGTAATTTTGAAGAAGACGAGACAACCAACACTACCATTATAGGGTGGTTTCTATTAAATATACAAAAAGATTTCATCTTGATAAATATTTTTATGTATCACAAAAAGAAATGTATTTTTTATAAGTTAACATGGATTGTGTTTTTAAGCTTACTTTATAATATCCATTATGTCATTTTGTGGGGCTGTAGATGCATTCCCAAATAACTCTAGTTCAAGTACTAGGAGAAACACAATTATACTGATTATGGGGAGGGATTTCGGGCCTTATTATCTCAATTGGACTCTCATAGATGAATCTTCTTTCATTGATATATACTGGCTAGTCTACATAGGGAAATTATCACAACTACTATGTTAGGGGAATCTTAGGTGGAGGGGAGGGATGAAATTTATTGATCCTCACTATGTAATTTAAAATAATTTTTTATATAATCCTATCTTATACATGAAATATTATATTTTTATGAATCCTAATTTTTTCATGAGAGTTATTAATATTTAGATTTGATAAGATGTATAATATATAGAAAATTTTTTTCCATAACTTTTCACTTTCTAGGTTAAGATTTATTTTCATGGTTGGGAAAGAATATTCATTTTTTAAAACCTTCCCTTACTAAAGATTATTGTATCATTTGGATGTTATTACATTGAATTATTGTGGACGCAAAACAAAATCTATAAAATCCACAAACCCACACTCATTGATTCAGTAAAAAAACATAAGAAATAATTTTTTTTCTTTGATACCGATATTTGTTACCCAATTTTTTCCATCAGAGACTTTCAATATCAAAAGGAAATATTGGATCACTTACATAACCTAGTACTATTTATGTTTATAGTTTTAGACAATTAGGAAAAACACTTAACAACATAGACTCATAAACAACTATAAAATAATGATCAACTTCATTTACACTATACCTAGACTTTCTTATTTCACATTAGGTTATCAACATAATATTTGTAAAACCCTTCTAGAAAAAATTCATTTGAAATATTTCCTCATCACCTAGGGAAAAGGAAACATAAAAAGGGTGATATCAAATTCTCAGTAAGAGTAAACATATGCATTAAAAATTGAATGCCATTAGTGAGAATAAAATGAGAATAAGTGCGTGATGACATAATCATAGTTTAAAAGTGTAACATAATGTAATTAATTCCCATAAATACCATGATAATAAATCATGAAATGTGGAATAAAGATTTAACATAATCAAAATTCATAAAATCAATAATCACGATCCATGTGATGTCAATCTTCATAAAAAGGAAACATTTATAACCCATAAAAAGAATAAATAAAACATTTTGGTAACATGGGAGATCACTTCTATATCACTCTTATAAACACTCCTACAAATGGAATAACCATATGTTCGAATTCCATATTCAATTCATTGGAGGGCTATCACAGACCCTCCCATATTTGATTTATAACATAACCACCCATCATTGGTTCATAATGTAACCAACCATACTTGATTAATAATGTAACCACCCTATATTAGTTCATAATATTAACACACATCATTGGTTTATAACAAAAACACCCATATTAATAATGACCAAATACCATAAAAAATAAACTACTTAAATCTTTCAGTTCATAGTAAAACTCATAAAAAAAATCATTATTTCATTCATGAATTGATTATCCCATGAAAAATAAATGGGATCCATTAAAATCCCTTTGAAATATTCATAATCCATCCATAAAATTAATGTGTATGGAATTAATAAAAAACAACCCTAGTGTGATATAAAAAACATAAATGTTTTTTGACATTGATGAATTGAAATACCAGTAAATATCATTAAAATAGTTTTTTGCAGGAAAATACCATTTTCACATTGAAAATGTCTTTTTAGAAACAATAAACATTCCCAATATTAAAGAAAACACTTGATTTGAATATAAAATTTTAATATTTTAAAGGAATATTCAAAGAGTTGATGAATCATGATGGTGGGAAAATCCCTTTATGATGTAAATGTTAAAAATAAACATTATTTTCAAACATTTTTTAACGGGGAGTCAAAAAAACTCTTTTGGAAAATGATGAATGTTAATTTTTTAAACCTTTTAAAATAATATAAAGGATTATGAAAAATTGAATTAGGAAATCATTTATATTTATAAAAGAAATTTTTTTAATGATTTTTATAAAACATTGATATGGAAGAGATAGATTCCTAATCTAAAAAAAATATAAGATCAGTATCACTAAAAAACAGATTCCTTTATGGTTCATTAATTAATAAGGATGGAAATGGAAATTAAATTATTAAAACACATTAAAAAAATGAGGAGAATAAAAGATATGTTGTTCATGAAAATATAACCACATGATTTCCACCAAAATGAACTATAAACATAAACAATCCCAAAAAGAAAGGAGATTTTAACAAAATATTTTTCCACTTTTGTAACATTATAATCAAAATCACCATGAAATAATATCATCAGATGAAAATATAAATATCATGTACTTAATTAGATTCATGGTATAAAATATTAAGTTTGAAGTAAACACACATCATAAAAAATATAGGTGTATGACATAACATATTTACAAAAGAAGAAAATTTGAGATGAATAACCCTTACAAAGATCATAAAGATGATGTGAGAATTAAATAAAGAATCAATTATGTGTATTAAATATAAATCCAAATAAAATAAGTTGAAATATAACATAAGTTAATCCAATTTAATTACATAAATAATAATATAATATCAATGTAAATAAATAAATTTTATAACCCAATGAATAGAAATTGAGTTATGATACCCTTTATCACATGGTAACTATTAAGTCAAATGCACTTGGATGAAATATTTCACGTTGAAACATATAATACAATTAATTATTAAGGATTCATGATTTAAAATATAAAATAGGTAGTATAAATACACCACATTAAATAAATTTGGTGTATATTAATAAAACAAGCTATAATGGATGTAAATTGAGATGAAATCCATTATAGTGAGTCCAGAAATTCCATGAATGGACATTAAATCATATATAATAATATTATATGAATTATTTTATTTATTATAAACTATATATATTAAATTAATTATACTTATATCATTTATTTTATTTATTTTTAATTACATATTTATATTCTTATCCCGTTAAACCCAAATCGAGTGTTTTGAGGATGTTCAGTTCATTGTTTCATAATAACTTCAGTGTGTTGACTGTGTTAGATAAGTTCCTTATTTCAACATATCTAAAATAATAATAATTACATAATTATCATATTTATTTGAAAAAAATACTTTTTAAACCAATAATTAATGATGGTTATGAAAAATGAACTATGTTACAATCATAGATACAATAGTTCATACATACCCATGAGTAACATTTCCATTTTTCAATGATCATTTTAGAAATAAGATATGTTTTATAATATCATTCAAAAATTATAATTATATCATAAATATAATATTATTTCTTTTAATAGACTTATATATGTAGAGACCCTTACCCCAGTAATACTTGAGATGATTCCTTATACAATTACATTGAAATAAGATAAAAAGTATCGAATCATAAAGTATTTAATAGTTTAGTAGTCACAGTAAATCGGATTCAAACATAAGTCTTGAATTACAATAAAATACACAAATTACAACATGATTTTTTTATTTTCTTTTATAAGAATAAATTTATTCCATCTAGTGTATCCGTACATATCATTCATAGTAAACTTCATGGAATTATGGGGAAAGGAAACAAAATAAGGGTGAGCTCAAACAATCAGTAAGGGTTAAGTACAATGGAAGCTATTATGAATCAAGAAGCATAATCAATATGTAATAGGAAATAACTAAACACATAAACCATTTATCAAAAAAATGATAATGAATTGTACCCATAGATAATATTAATGTGAAAACATCATGGATAATAATAAATATGGAAATGTAAATAACTTAGAAATAATGCTATTTATCTAATAAACTAAGAATGAAATTCATCCATAGATTTTGTCATAGTGAAAGTCTTCTAGGTAATAATAATTTAATAATAAATGAAGGAAATGAATAATTATCTGACATCACATTTTTTGGAACATGAAACCTTTACCTTAAAGACCATTTATAAGAAGGATTATCATACTAATGTTAAGACCTTTCACATGACAGTTTAAAACACATTACTTACAAAAATGAAGGGTTTTTCCAAAAAATTTCATCCCACGAGACTACTGGTGGATATAGTTTCTTAATTTAAATAGTCCCCAACCCATGTCATACCATTCTAAATCATTCTTCATATATCTAATAATTTATTTAATTTATAAAAAATGTGCCTTATCATGAAATATCTGTATTAAGTAAAGGATACTGATTGATTAATATTTTCTAGTTAATCATAACATTAAAAGTAAAAACTGTATGTAAAAATGGTATATGGTTTCAGAAATAATAATATACATCATAAAATAATATGTATATTTAATAGAAATATAATTAATAATTAATAATGATCATAATAATGTTATTTCTTCATAATGAAGTTAACAATCATAAATGAATGTGAGATTGTTCAATAACTTTTACCACTTGGTAACTTTCACGTCAAATCCCCTTAGATGAAATAATTCAATTTAAAACTTAAAATACAAAGATGAATGGTTTATTGATTATAATTCATATCATGGAGAATTATATAAACCATATAAAAGTTTATTGGTGTATAATAACAAATAAGTCTCAATAGAAAGAAAATTGAGATAAAATCCATTACATTACGCTTCTTTTTGGTCAAATGTTCATTAGACTCCTATATAATTGATTTAATCATGTTATTAACTTGTAACAGAACCATAATAGTATTTAAAATATCATATATGTTCCTCTTATAAAATCCCATCACCTATTTGTTAATAGTCCATCATTATTTTCATCGTTTTGGGTGTTAATTTCCTTGTTTTCTCATTCATTATTTGTCATGAATGTTACAATTATTTCACATATTATTTAGTTATATAATATATATAATATTAATAATGATATAAATATCATATATATATTCAGTATATATGTGTTTATAGTTATCAATAATATTTATTGATAGGAAATAGAATACACTATTCATAGAGATGGTAGGTCGTATGTACGCATGAACGCTGTTTACATTTTCTTATCATATTAAAATAATTAAAAGTAAATGATATATATATATATATTATAATTATATTATAATTTTCATTCCATATATATATCAAATATTATTATTAAACCCATTATTAATACATTCTATCTAAACTGTGAATGAATCACATCGCATCGCGAGGCAGTAATCTGATGTACATACGAGAAATGTTATCGTATTCCCACAAAATGAAAATCATGGATTTATGTGTGATATAATAATAAAAAATATTAATAAAATCATAAATATCATATATATAAACAATATTTACATCATCATTACCAACTGTGAAATATCTTAATGGAAAAAACGAACAACATCGGTTTGCGAGGCGGTAGTCCGCCGTAAGAATGAACTATGATTTCATAACCAATTTAATGGAAGTGTGTGTGATTTTATGTCATAAATTTATCATTAAAACATACCAATATATATAAAATACTAAAGTTATTATGTAGGAATTATTTAATATAAATTTAAATTGGTGGAGAAGGAAATAAAACAATGAATCTTGTTGAAGAACATTACCTCTTGTTTGGGTATCCTTCTTAGGATTGCACTAAAAACATGAAAGTTTCTCTTTAATTCCAAAAAAGTCCTCTAGTATGAGGTATGGTAAGTTTTTGAGTGATTTTGGTAGGTTTATTCTGAACCAAATGGCTTTATAGGTGTGAATAATTGGGAAAAGTGAGTGCCTTTTTATAGTTGAGGAGGAGTGGAATTCTTGTAAATACTCAAAAGTATTCACTATTGGGATATAAATCTTACCTAATGTGGTTAAAACATTGAAATGTAATAGAGGGTAGTGTTTATTTTGTTAATACACACCTCAAACACATAAAAATTAGTGAATAATTATAATTTTTTTCCTTAACATCTAATTTTTCCCATTATGGTTTTTATTAAGGTAAAAAATTTTATAACACAAGAATTTTTTTTATTAATAATAAATTATAGTGAAACTTATTAGATAATTTATACCCACTAATTATAAATATAATATCAAATTTATATAACAGAAAATCCTTCTGTGTTGGAAATTAATTTTAAAATAATCTCATGTAACGTGAAAAAAAACTTCTTTAACCCTAATCATGCTAACAATGTTTTTACTATTTAGGGGTCAATATGTTTAGTATAAAAGATAAATTATTCCATGAATGGACCATATTTGATATTTATTATCATTTAAAAATAAATTTAAAGAATATATATTTTTTAGTAATTTTAAATTATTTAATAATATATAATTTATCATAAAATAACATTAATGTCAATTTTAACATTATTTATTTAATTTGAATTTAAAATTACCCTGAAATTAATGTAATTTTAATATTTTGAGTTCATATACGTGTAGAATTATATATTAATATACAAAAATAAGAGACCATAATAATTTAATCAGTTTGTTTTCACATTTATTATTTTTAGTATCATTTATCTCAGTTAATTATAAACTAAATAGTTACAATGTTGTCATTTCTTAAGCATTTTAAGTAATTATTTAACCTAAAAAAATGAAAATAAATTTTCATGATAATAAACTCATTTACCATTCCAAAAAATATTTATAACCAAACATATGATGTTTTCCCCTATCCCTATTCTTTATACAAATTAATAGTAAGAAGCAAATATTTTTTGGCCTTTTATTTACTTAACTTATTATTTGGGTCACAACCATGAAATATTATCCCAATAACTCATAAAAATAAATAATAATGTGTTAAGGGTTTAAATATGGATAGAAAATGGTTTTTTGATGAGTGTTGGATAATTATTATACCTTATATTCTAAGATTAACCACTAAAGACACACCTTTTTACCTTAATCACTGTAATTAATTTTAACTATTTTCACTAATCACTTTTTTTAAAAATTAATTTGAAAATATTAGAAATTAGAAATTATTATGATTAAAAATATGGAATCAATTTTTCCAAATTACATTGATACAATTGAAAAAATATTATTTTAAAAATAATCCCACAAACTTGACGAGATAGTTGTGTTTTAAAGTGTGAATGTTCAAAAGATTGCTATGTGTTTATATAAAATTTCAATAGTAAATTGATTAAAATGAACTAAATTGGGTTAATTTATATAATTCTATATAATATTTATTTTTAAAAAATAAAAATAAAATTTAAACTTATAAATTATTTAAACAAAAAGGCAGTTTTCAATTAAAATTCAGGATTTTTCACTATTCATTAAAAATGAAACATCTCAGAAAAATATCAACAATTACCTAAAAGATAATTTTGATATTATGATTTCAAAAATTAATTTTATTTTATCATATAAATATTATATAAGTGGTAAAATTAAATTTTAAATTATGTGTGCAGGGATTAACTAGTCCTCCTTTTAGAAAAATTCAGTTTTTTCTGAAAAAATTTATTTTTCTTTAAAATGATTATTATTTCATTACTAACTAATAAAAACGTGTAAAATAAAAATTTTCATAAGTTATATAATTTTATTCATACCATACAATTTAATTTTTGGGTTATAACTATTATATTAAATAATAATATTAATAGTATATTATTGTTTGATAAAAATTATTCCTACATTCAATGCAAGCTATTGAGGAAACTCATTGTTTCATACAATGTAAGATAACTCTAAATTGAATGAATTTAAAGATATATAATTTATATAATTTATTAAATATATTAAATATATCATAATTTCTTGAGATTTTATATTCCTTTCTATGCTTTGTGTTGCGTGTCATACATGCTATCAAATAAAATGTTATAATTTTAGAGTTTTCGAGGTGTTACATTATCCCTATATTATATAAATTATGTACTATCAATTTAAAAATGATATTGGAGTTCCAAGGTTTGGAATTTTGATATATCATTGTTTTAAAACACACATCATAAAAGAGTTTATAAAATATCCCCTTAATAAGAGATAAATAAAAGTAAAAAGGTCATATGGAATAACACATATCTTGGTTTCTAAGTTATAGAACATTGGTGGAAAGTGAAGATATGGACATGGAAGAAAAGAATAAATATTTATAGTGAATGATTGAGGTCATTGTTCAAAATAAAGTGAGTGGTCAATGGAATGTTTAGGGTATCAAAACCATAAATCTGTGATGATTTAGAAGACCACCAGTTCACAAAAAATAAAGGTATTAGGACAAAATTTTTCATTCAAGACACTTTTTCCTAGAGTTGAGGAATTTATTCACTCACTAAGAATATAATGAAATATTCTTACATGATAGGGTTATATTTAATAAGAACAAATTCAACTTTTGGTTTTTCTTTGATCAATTTTCAACTCATCCATTACTTCAAGAAATGAATTGTCATGACCCGAACCAATGAGGATAGATCCAAAAAAACCCCAAGCCCATATCTATACTCCAGGGGATAATGACCATCACTGAAAGGAATAAATAATATGGGAGGCCTTTTCCTATGTAAACATATGCACACACACAATTGTCTCAATGTAGAAGTTTAGAGAAAAAATAAAAGATAGTAACATATTGGGTAACAACCATGCATATAGAAACCACTAGGGATTACAAGAGTAGGATAGGGTAAACTAAAAATTAAAGATTAAAAAATACATGCCGAACCAGAATGTTGTCACAACCTGAAAAAACTGGAATGTAAGACTACTGAGAGAGCCCAACTCCGAATATTCAAGCTTCGACGACCATATGTGGTGAAATGAACTAGGTATCCCTATGATCCTCTTTAATCACCGTCGACCTGTATGTCTTCTAAATAATACATGACACGTGTGGGAAAAGACCATTTAGGGGTGAGTATATACATAACCAATAGGACTCAATGAAATATAGAGGCAAATAAGTAAGAGACATGATAGGAATATAAATTGAATAGCTCAACCCATTGCAAGATAGTGACAACATCCAAAAACATTGATATATATATATATATATATATTCAATCCAAAGATGAAAAAATGAGAGAGAAAGGGGATCTCCATCTCATAGAACATCCTAGGAATAGAGTGTCTGTTAGTTCCATAGGTCCATCAATGATTCCCAACATCTCATGTGTCTACCCACAAAAACATCCATATCAAGGCACACCTCACCACTATATTGCATAGTTGAGAGGGAAAAATCACGAAGTATAAGACTCGAACCCAAGTCTATAATGGGTACCACTCATTTGATAAATGACCCATACCCTAGTTCATCCAGGGGTACCACTCAGTAGATAGTGGACACATGCCCTAGCCCATCAGATGGTACCACTCATAAGATAGAGGGCCCACTCCCTTATCTTTCAAGAGGGTACCAATTAGTGTAAGGTGATCCCTCACCCAATCCAATTTGGGGTTACCACTCATTAGGTAAATTACTAGCATCCTAGTCTCTTATGAGGGTACTACCCAGTTGATAGAGGACCCATGCACTAGTCTATTTGGGGGTACCACTTAGTAGATAGAGGAATCACGCCCTAGTATATCAGGAGGGGGGGGTACCACTCAATTTAAGGAGGAACCTCACCCTATTCGGTAGGGGAACCACTAGGTAGATAGAGGACCCTCACCCTAGTTCTTCTGGGGGTACCACTTAGTATAAGGAGGACCTGGACCCTATCCGATAGGGGTACCACTCAGTATAAGGAGGACCTGAAACCTATCCGATAGGGGGTACCACTCAGTAATAATTCATAGAGGACCCACACCATAGTATGTTAATGGGGTACCACTTAGACCAAAGAAAGAAGGATGGGGGACCCACACCTTTTCACAATAGGAGTATTTCTAACCCTGACCTCTCTTTAATGATCCTACCTGATCACTACCGTCATGGTGCATAACCTAAAGAAGCATCATTCCTAGAAAGTATCCTATCATATCTCAAAATACACTATAAAGTCCACCATTCATGTTATATGTGGAAAACCAATCAGGATAAGTTACTTGCAGGAAAATATCTAAGTTCAAATGAATGATATAAGAGAGATGGAAGTTTTCTCAAAAGTAAAGTAGGGGTAAAAAACTTGTTGGGGACCCACATGATGTGTTTTCCTACTTCACTACCTGTCAGTGTGCATACTAGCACATAGATCACTACTCATTTTTCCCTAAAAGGCATGTATAAGGACTACAAAATGTGCCTCAACCACCTATGGGCTATCCTGTGCTTGTGGTTGTGCCTATGTAATGTTTCTCGTATCCATGTAATTTGGTAGATGGAATGTCCTCCTGCACAGTGTCCTACCAATGTGATCTTCCACATAACATTTCTACCTAGGTAGGGTCACACGGCGTGTGAAACTATAACATGACATGCGATTATTGTATTTTTCCAAAACTCTAGCACCCAACCACAGGGTTACTACACATTATGTGTTTATTATTATACACATCGTTTAGCTTACTTTTTCCTAGAAACGTTGATCAGTGCCACACATTTCAAAATCTACATCCAACACCATGAATCATACTTCATCTTCCCATGAAATTGAAGGGGAAGGTCCTTGTTCATTACTTTTGGATATCCAGTGGTAGAAAATCAGATTCCAATCAGATTACTAAAGCCCACACATTCTCTTGTCACCCATGAAACCTCTATCCATACCATATAAAGTCACTGGTTCTCCAAATCCGCTTTGGAATCACATGTATCTCCAAAACACTCAAAATCTATCCTTGATTTTCTAGACCGTTCATTGCACCCAAATCTACAATGATTCTGGGGGTACAATCAGACTCGATCCATCCCGAAAACGTCGATCTAAAACCTAGAATGATAATCGATGAAGAATACATATAATCATTTGGAGAAATGAATAATAAAAATGTGTAACAATCATCAAAAAATAATTCTTGGAAAATGAATAAAAATTGGGATTCTTGGGGCGATAAAACCAAATAAATGATTTAAAACCGGTACACTAGTGCATGAAAAGGTTTTAAATTGACACCGATCAAGGGAAAGGATGATCATACACAATCTATTTAATAAATTTTCACAAAATCCAGAAATTGATGAGTCCTACCTGGGTATTGGATCATTATTTGACGAATAACACTCTCACCAATGAATAAGAGAAGTTGTTGCATTCACTGCGCTTTGATTCTACTAGATCTGAAGGTTTGTGGTCATTGGATTCTGATTTACCAATGAGAGGTGGAAGAGTTATCCTATCATTGATCTCAGGGTTATGAAGATGACCTTGGAGATCCTTCATAACATGGATTATATATAGGGAATTAGATATTTAGTGGTTTAATGAATGAATGAATTAAATTATTTAATTAATCCACTGAACGAACCCGCCAATGGACACTTTATCTAAACTACCTATGATGACCTATTTTATATCATGCCTAGGGTAACCCATGAATTCCAGAATCAACCAAGGTCTCATAAATTCAATAATATAATATGTTTAAAATTTAACTCATTTTCATTAAGATTCCATGACCACATGATATAACATATATTTAATAATTTTTTAAAATTAATTTTGGGCATAGTGGGCCTCATATTCACAATCCATATCAGATCCTGGTATGAAAATATATCAAGATATATTAAAATGTCTTAAAATAAAAAAATATGGTCTCTACATTACTTTATCCTTCATTATTTTCATCCCAGAAAAGAAAAATAAATGAAAAAACTCTAGATACCGAGCCTGCATTTGGCTCTTCTAATCCCAAGATCTCACATGTATGATATCGTGCTTTCATATAACACAATCCAAGGGAATGGTCCATCCATTTAGGATCCTCTCATGATGATCCTAGATATCTAATGGCTTCTCAACAAAAGTGGCCCATCCTCGATGTACTACTCTCCCCAGTCGATAATGTGTTTGGGGTCATGCATGTATTTGCCTAGCTGTGATACATAGAAGACGTAAAAAACCCACTTCAACTATGTGGGTAGGGAGAGGTGGTAGGAAACCTCACAAATCCTCTACAAGATATCGAACTAACTGATGAAACTTGGGGATAACTTTTCTCCTTGGATGAATCTCTGAAACCCTCTTCATGGGGAGAATCTTAGGAAAACATAGTCTCCTTACTCATACTCCAAGGACCTATGATATTGATCTGCAAAATATTTCTACATAATATGAGATTTCCTCATCCACTCATGGATGACATGGACCTTTTCCATCATCTCCTACACCATCACTGGCCCATCAAGATATGACTCTTTGATCACAGTCAAGCACATGGGTGACCTACAGGGTCTCCTATATAGCACCTCAAAAGGTGTCATGCCGATAGTAGAGTGGAATATATCATTGTACGCATACTCTAATGAAGGAAATTGATCTATAGAGCTCCGAAAAAGACCAACATTTAATCCATAAATATTTCCTCCATCAACATTATTGGGTGATCAGTCATCCTAGCATTCTGGGCGTTAAAGGTTGTACTCATCCCCATATGGGTCCTGAATGCCTCCGGCAGGCCTCACCAAAAATATAACATAAACCATAAAAAAGTGGAATAAAATATTTAATAAAGACCCATTAAGATGAAAAACATCCCATACATGCATATTCCTCAAACTCTCCACCCAACTCTTCTCCCTGATAGCAATGAAGTGAACATATTTCATGAGTCAGTCAACTATCACCCATATGGCATCATGGAATCTCACTGTCCACGGAAGCCCTATGAAAAAGTACATGGATATTCTATCCTATTTAAACTTCGATATCTAAAGTGGCTACAACAAACCTAATCAAGCCTGGTGCTCAAAATTCACCTGATGATAAAAGAGGCACCAATAGATGAGATCAGTAACACTCTATCTCATGCTAAACCACCAAAACATCAACTGAAGGTATATTTACATCATCCCTACAATGAGATGTACATCCATAAAAGATGTGTGAAACTCTATAATCACCTCCTCTCACATCATTACTAGGGCCACTGTCCATTCAAACAAAAGGATGACATGATTTACTCCATAATAATATACATATGGTGAATCTCCTATGGATATCTGGTCATGTAAGACCTTACAATCGATGTATCACAACTATGAATCTCTCACACTCTGTAGGATCATATAATTCAACACCATCGACTGAATAATATTTTCACACCCTCCTCTACAAGGGTTAGCTACAATGATTCCAACTTCTATAAAACCTCCTGTACAAAAAAATCCCGAGACTTCCTACTAGGGGAATCTTCTACCATGTTTCCCTTCCCAAGATTATAGAATATCCCATAGTTATATTCCTATAATAACACCAAGAAGTGCCTCTATCTCAGGTTTAGGTCTTCCAATGTGAATACATACCCGATGATCCGGTTGTCTAAATAGACAACAAAGTTCTATCCCATAAGATAATGCATCCACATCCCCAAAGTGAAGTCTTCCGCTACTAGATCTAGGTCATGAGTCACATAGTTCGGACATGGGGTCTCAACTACAGTGACCCATATAAAGTAAATTCCTATATATGCATCAATATGTATCTGATCTCATCTCTAGAGGCATTTTAATACACAACATAATCCATACCCTTCTCTAATAGTCACAAAACATGAGCACTCTTCAGCCTTAACCTCAACTCCTCAAAGGCTCTCTAACATTGATCATTCAAGGTTAACAGATAACCTTTCCATGTAATATAAGTGAATGGGGTTTCAATACTAGACAAGCCTTCCATAATACATGGATATCACCCCACCATGCCAATAAAATTCTGTACCTATTATACACTCTTAGGTGGCTCCCAAGTAAGAACTACATTGATCTTTTCTAGGTCCACATATAATCTATGCTTATAAATGACATGCCCCAAAAAGTGAACCTCATGAATCCAGAACTATAATATTAAGATATTACCATAAATATTGTGCTATTGAAAAAAATCTTGGACTATCCTCAAGTGCTCTTCATTATCCTCCTTTGTCACGACATATATGAGTATGCTGTCAATGAAGAAAGCAACAAATATGTCCAAGTACGTTTGGATGACTTATTTTATCAAATCCATAAGAATAGTTGTAGAATTTATCACACTGAAGGGCATAACTAGGAACTCATAGTGTCTATAGTGGAATCATAATTATAGCTTCAAAATACCAGCCACACAAACACTCAATTGGTGGTATTCAGACTTATGATCGATCTTCTAGAACCGCCTCGCTCCTTGAAACTGGTCAAAGTAGTCTTCAGTCCTCAGAAAGGAGTTCTTATTATTTATCGTGGCTTGGTTAAGGAGACAGTAATACAAAAAAAATCAATATTCTCCCATCCAAATTTTTACCAAATAACACAGAAAATTCCTAGGAGGACACACTGGGTCTGATAAAACCCTTATCTCGAAATTTATCCAACTACAACCATAGATCACAATGCTTGGTAGGGGCTATAAAGTATGTCACAAAATATATCAGAGCAGTCTCTGGGTGAAATTTGATTCAAAAATGAATCTCTAGCCTTAAAGGTTGTCTTGGAACGCCATTGGGGGAGACTTCTATAAAGTCCTCCACAACATAAGGAATACTGATTCCTGAAGATCCTGTTTCACTAAGGGATATACTCTCTAACTTATGGGGCATGGGTTGTAGCCTCATTCTAGAAAAACTCACTCATCCCACCATGCTACATCTCTTTACCATAAAGGATAATTGCATCTCATAAGTGAGAAGGCACATGAATCATCCGTGGTGATAGTCTATCTAGGATCAAACTATGTGTAACATCCTGAGTTTTTTTAAAAGATAAACTATGTTTGATAGCATATATAATATGCCACATCAAACATAAGAGAACAACTAAATATTATTATGTTACCTTATAACCTAGCTGTTGAAATAGTAAGAATGAATGGTATTAACTAAATTATGAAAATATGGTTTACACATGTTTATATAACGATTCATTGGTTATAAAATTAATTTTGAAATTTAAATAAAAACCAATTGAATATAAAGGACACATTTTTATGAAAAAAAATATTTAAGTGTGAATAATTGTGTTTATAAAATAATAAAATCACTCTTTTTGGATTATATTAATGAAATATTAAGTCAATATAATATTTAAAATTCATATTATGTGTTTTATAGACATTATATATGAACAAATACAATTTTACAGATAAAATGAGTGTTTTTCTAAAAATGTAGTTTTACCGCATTTTGATGGATAACCCTTCTTAAATATAGTTTTTGGCACTTTCATAAGTTATATTTGACAAAATAAACTTCTTATTTAGAATGTGGAAATAAAAATTTACTTTGTTTGAAATTTTGGTATATTTCTAATAAAATTCATATTTTAATGAATAGTAAAAAATACATTATTTTAATTTCAAAATTGCATTTTCATCTAATTTATTTATATAGTTAGATTATCATTTTAATTGGGTTTAAAGTATATTTATATTATGTTTTTATCATTTAATAAAATTTTGGTCATTGGAAGTAATTTCACATTTAAATTTTATATAAACACATGTCAATCTTTTGATGGTTTTTACTTTTACAAAACCCGTTTTCTCATTTTCACAATGGGGATTAATTATAAATTAATTACCGCAAATTATGGGTTTTTAATTTGAAAAAATGGATTCCATATTTTGTATAATAATTTCCAAATTATTTAAATAGTTCCTTTTTATTTTTTTGAAATTATGAATAATAACTTTAGTAATTATTTCTATTACGACAGTTAAAGGCAAATCAAGTAATTAAAGGAAAAAATAATATTATAATAATATAAAACTACCCTAAAACATGTAATAATTTAATTATATGAGTTTATTCTAACCATTAACATCATTGGGTCTATTTTAGTACCACTTGGATCCACTTGGATGACTTTAATGATTTATAACATTATATTCAATGAATAGTCATTTTTGTTACACTTTTGTTTTTAAAAAGTAAAGAATTTTAATATGGAGTTATATATGGGATATCTTAGACTATAAATAGTCATTATAAATACAAAAATATTACCTATATCATGATAATTTATTTATATTTTTTTAATGTTAAATAATTAAATTTAATTATGACACAATGATGATGTAGTAATTTCTTAATTAATGAAAGAATCAAATAAATGATATTATAAATATTAAAATAAATATTATATGACATAATTTATTCCATAAAAAAATTTATAAATAATTTTGACATGTTTTTTATGATTTAAAGGATTTTTTTCGAACTTATCATTCTGTTATGATATTTTTTAAAATTCAACTGATGAATAGTGTCATAATTGACACTTGTTATTTTAAAATATAAAATAGTTTATTAAATGTTATAAAATTACTAGAAATATAATATTCATCCAAATGGTTAGTTTAAATCCTAATATTTCATAAATTACACTTTTTTTGATCTTTTTACATGTTATGGTAATTACATTAACCCACAAAGTGTAAATAACATAATATCACGATATGATTAAAAAGGGTAAAATATGGGTTAAACCAAAAGGACAAGGGTTAATAAATATTAAAAACTTGTATAATTTTAATTGGATGATTTATATTCAACCCAAAATCATCTTATATTCGAAATAATTTTTTTAACCATTTTGAACCGAAATTTAATTTATATTAATTTAATATTTTATGGGTTTCCAAGGGTTCCCCTCCCCTCTCCTATAAAAAGATACCCACTCTTATCTAATAATCACACTTAAAAAGCCTTTTTTTCTTCCAATATCTACCAAAAAATATTCCTATAATACCTACCCACATTATTGAGGCCTTATTTTAGGCATACCAACCTTATTAGAGGTGTTAAGGTGTTCTTCAAAGGTGATTAACTGAAGAAGAGGTATCATTTTTTTAAGTATTTCGGTTTTATTTCTTCTTCCACATTCTAAAAATCTTATTATTCTAAGATAAAATAATAAATACAGTATCATAAATATACTTATATGTTATTATGGTAATATAATAATCTAAATCCATCTCCAATTTCATCAAATGGGAAATTATCATTTCGTTTGTGTGTACGGAGGAGTACCGCCTCGCGAAATGATATAGTTCAATTTTCATTACCATATTTCAAGACTGGTAATGATGATGGAATAAATGTTTATATATGCTATTAATGACATATTTATCATTTTAAATGAATAATATTTAAATTATTTTCTTACCTTCTATGCAGACAAAAACGATAACGACGTTTGTGCGTACGTGTGAACTATCACCTCCACGAAGTGATGTGAATCGTTTTTATTCCCCACATCACTTGTATGATATATATAAGTATATTTAAATGATTATTATGATTTTAATTATATTATAATCATTCTATAAAGTTAAAATAATAATTACCTTATTTCCATAATGAACAATGAAAAATGGAAACGTTACTCATGCGTATGTACGACCTACAGTCTCTTTGATTATAACATTGTCCATTTTCATACCATAAATGAATGGTTTGATTTAAAAAGTATAATTGATGTATAAAAATTATTATTATATCATGGATATTATTATGAATATTATGGACTTATGACCACATTTACTATTGACATCAATCCAAGTTCATTTTCGACTCAAGTACTGAATATCGACAAAACCTCCGATATGAACTTAAATAATTATTTAATTTTTATAACATGTTAATAAGTGATATAAAATAAATAATAAACTTTAAAAAGGTTCTCAAACAATTATAAATTAACCTAAGTTTATTACTTAGGAATATAACGATTATACGTTACGATTCATTCTAAAGGTAAGGGATTTCATCTCAATCGCCTTTCATTGAGGCATTTCTTATTAATATGCACCTTTATTATTTTATCAAATTTATATAAAACCAATATTACACCCATATTTTATCTATACTATTGTTATTTATTGTTTTTTAAATGTATTAATTCATGGAGATTAATATTTAAATGTTCGAAGTGGCATGGGACACCTTGAACATTTAAATATTTAATTATCAAATCTTTTTCTTCATGATATTAATTTACATATTTATTTATATGGATATAAAAGGATTAAAAAGGACATTTTATGTCTATTTTGAATTTAATTAAAAGTTTTCAAAAGTAATATTTTTATACAAAGAATTTAAATTTATTTACAAATGACAAAAGTAATGGTTTTTAACATATACGACGACAACGACTTCTCTACCGATGTGACCATTATTTATTATTTGGATTCCTCCACAAGCATTAATGTTTTTAAAAGAAAAAGAAATCAATTATTAATTTTTGGGTGTTTTGTTATTGAAAATGGTTTTGAAAGTGGATTGACTATTTCAATATCTTTGAATGATTTGTTTTTATTTCAAATGAAATTTTATGAGTGAAATGTTGATAATTTCAATATTTTATGTGTTATGATTATATAATGGTACTTGGACATTTGAAGGGTGGTTATGTGATAAAACAATGATAGGTGGTTCCATGATAAACCGATATTGGGGGATCCCATGATATCTCTCAAATGAATTGGGTAATGAGACAAATTTAAAAGATAAGGTTTCTCCTAATAGATTTAAGGAATATACTATGATGGGTATTCCAAACGTAAACATAAAGGTTACTTCCTATGTAGTTGTGAAAGCTATAATGTAAGTATGATATGAATGACACATGTTACCTTTATGATTTATAATTTTTATGATTTTTTATAGTAATATTATGATTTCATGAGGTAATATAAAGGGTTTATGTTTTATGGGTGAAAAGTATGATTTTTTGAAAAAAATTTCATGATTTTAAAATATTTATGGACAGACAATTTAATTCCTTATTTTATATCCATTATTGATATTTTTGTGCTCATAACAAGTTTTTAAAATGTTTTCATAGGGTATAAGGTTGATTAAGGGAAAGGAAGAAGTCAAGAATATTTTGATCAAGAATAGGAAATCATTTTTACCTTTAAAAGTTTAATATTGTAGAAGAAATGGATAAAGCTGTAGGTGTATCTAATTTTTATAAATTTGAGTATTATGTAATAGTTATGGCCTAATTATATAAAACTATAAACCTGAAAATATCATCAATGTGAATTATTTATTTATCTCAAGATTATGTAATTTTTAAGACTGGGTACTTATAGTTGGCATCATAGGATGGTTTAGAGAACTTTGGAGATTGTGATGTTTTCTTAAGAGTTAGGGATATCATCATGGGTTTATAATTATAAGGTTGATCATAATTTTAATGTATTAGAAACCCCTTTTTAGGATTTATGTTCTTAAATATTAAGGCGGCTAATGGTATTTTTGGAGACATTCACCTTTGAGGAAATTATGGGTTATTAGTTTTTGGGATGAAAAATGTGAGGTATGAAATAACCTTTGAGGTTAAAACATATTATGGTTATTTTTGAGGTTTTATAATATTTTTGGAATATTATAATAATTATATAGTTTTTGAAAAAGGAAAACCAACAATATGGGTGATAACCCATCATGTCTGGTAAGGCCGCGGGGATCGAACCCACAACCGAAGGAAGACAAGGGTGCATCTCTTACCACAAGTCTACATGAATTCCCTAGTTAGTATGACTTTATTTTTAGTTAAATTAGTTGATGTAATAATAATAAGTTTATGTTTGGAACTTATGTTTTATCAAATGGATATTTTGGTACTAGAAAATGATTTAGGGATTAAGTGATAAATGTTATTTTGGAAGACGTTCACTATTTTGGGAACCCTATATACCTAAGGAAAATAGAATACTATGGGATTTTATTTGAGGAGTAATGATTGAATTTTATTTTGGGAGAGTCTATGTTTTTATTGTGGACTTATGGAAAATTGGGTTATTTATAAAAATGATTATCCTATCATGGAAAATATGTGATTAATAAATTACTTTTTAGTATTAGACATTAAGAGTGAATAATGTTATTTGGATATAAATGTTAAAAATTATACTGGAAGACTATATGATCAAATCCTTCTGAATTTTGGGTTTCAATCTTAGTTCCTATTATTTGAGGAATTTTAAGGACAATTATTATTTTTAAATGCTCTATATTGGACTTTGGGTATTACTTTTGAATTTTAGTGATTAAAAGTAGTTTTTCATCATATAATGGTTTATTATTTTGGGGGAAATTATCTGATCTTATACAAACCTTATTGGGTTTGGTTAATGTTTCAATACATGAGAAATGTATAGTTAACCTTTTGTAGATTATATGACTCTATAGAAGTTGATTCATCTTGAATACTCATCGTTTGGCGAAAAAGATGCGTTTTTGGTGGAAATTGATTAAAGGATGAAACTTTACTTTTCAAGTAAGTATATTTCCTTATGTTCTTAGTAAAGGAAGTAAAATTATTCCTCAAATTTATGAAAAGGATCTTAAAAAAACATTTTCTATTTACTTTTCCTACTATGAAGTCAAAGAAAATTTAACCCATCACAAGTTTGTGGTTTTGTGATTGTTAAATTTTTCTTGATCATGTCTTCTATCACTCTCCATTAGAACATGATGGTTATTTTTTCTTTTGTATCCATGTCTTCCTACATGGAATCCTAGTATGTGTTATCTCATGTGAATTTTGTAGTATGGTTTCTTTCTTTTAGAATGATAGTTTTATTAATCATTTTTCTAATGTTGGGTTGAAATAAAGGTATTTTGAAAATCCATACCTTAGTTACCTACCCCAAATTAAAATTTCAAGAATGCAATTTTCTACAAGGGGGGGGGGTTAGAATTTAAAATCCTAAGTTTTTTTAAAAGAGACACTATGTTCGATAGCATACATAATACACCACATCAAACTTAAGTGAACAACTAAATATTATTATGTTACCTTATAAACTAGATATTAAAATGGAGTAAATGGAAAATATTAACTAAATTATGAAAAAATTATTTACACATGTTTATATAATGATTCATTGGTTATAAAATTAATTAGAAATGTAAATAAAAACCAATTGAATATTAAGGATGTGTTTTTATGAAAAAACTATTTAAGTGAGAATAATTATGTTTATAAAATAATAAAATCACTATTTTTGTATTATATTAATTAAATATTAACTCAATATAATATTTAAAATTCATATTATGTGTTTTATATACATTATATAAGAAAAAAATACAATTTTATGGATAAAATGACTGTTTTTCTAAAAATGATTTTTTACCACCTTTTGATGACAAACCCTTTTTAAATATAGTTTTTTGAAACTTTTATAAGTTATATTTGACAAAATAAACTTTTTATTGGGAATAGAGACATAAAAATTTACTTTCTTTAAATTTTCATATTTTTCTGATAAAATTCATATTTTAATGAATAGTGAAAAATACTGCATTTTAATTCAAAATTGCCTTTTCATATAATTTATTTATATATTTATATTATAATTTTAATTTTTTTAAAGTATATTTAGATTAAATTTTTATAATTTAATCCATTATTGTTCATTATAATTAATTTCACATTTAAATTAGATATAAACACATACTAATCTTTTGATGGGTTTTACTTTTAAAAAACCCATTTTCTTGTTTTGACAACGGGGATTAATTTTAAATTAATCTCTGAAAATTATGTGTTTTTAATTTGTAAAAATGGATTCCATATTTTTAATCAGAAGGTATAAATTACATAAATAGGTTTTTTTTTATTTTTTGGACATTATGAATAGTAAATTTAGTAATTATTTTAATTACAATACTTAATGGTAAATCAGGAAACTAAATGTAAAAATAATATTATAATAATTTAAACTACCCTAAAAAATGTCCTAATTTAATTTTATGAGTGTATTCCAACCATGATAATCCTTGGGTCGATTTTAGGATGACTTAGAGACACTTGGATGACTTTAATTCTTTTATAATATTATATTCAATGAATAGTCATTTTTGTTACACTTTTGTTTTTGAAAAGTAAAGTATTTTAATATGGAGTTATAAATGGGATATATTCAACTATAAATAATCATTGGAAATCTAAAAATATTGAATAAATCATGATAATTTATTTATTATTTTTAGAAATTAAGTAATTAAATTTAATTATGACACAATGATGATGTAATAATTTATTAATTAATGAAAGAATCAAATAAATGATATTATAAATTTTAAAATAAATATTATATGACAAAATTTATGTTATAAAAAAATTTTATGGATAATTTTTACATGTTTTGGATGATTTAATGGAGTTTTTTTTAACTTATCTTTCTGACATGATAATTTCTAAAAGTCAACTAATGAATAGTGTCAAAATCGACATTAATGGTATTTTAAAATATAAAATAGTTTATTAAATGTTATAAAATTATTAAAAATGTAAGATTCAACCAAATTGTTGGGATATTTCCAAATATTTTATAAATAACACTTTTGTTGATTTTTTGACATGTTATGGTAATTACATTAACCCCCAAAGTTTAGATAACAAAATATCACGATAAGATTAAAAAGGATAAAATAAGGGTTAAACAAAAAATATAAGGTTTAAAAAATATTAAAATATTAAAAAATTTTAACTGGATGATGTTGATTAGACCCAAAATAATATTATTTTCAAAATAAATTATTTCAGGACCATTTGGAACTAAAATTGAATTAATATTCATTTAATATTTTAAGAGTTTCTAAGGGTGACCCTCCGCTCTCCTATAAAAAAGTACCCACTCTTCTCTAATAATCACAATTACAAAGCCTTTTGGTTCATCAAATATATACCCAAAAATCTTCCTAGAATCCCTCCCCATGTTCTTGAGGGCTTAGTTTAGGCATAACACCCTTCTTAGAGGTGTTAAGGTGTTCTTCAATGGTGATCAAATGAAGAAGAGGTATCGTTTTTTAAGTGTTTCTATTTTATTTCTTCTTCCACTTACTCTAAATATTATTCTTCTAAGATGAAATAATAAATAAAATATCATCAATATACTTAGATTTTATTATGGTAATATCATCACGTAAATCCATCTCAAATTTCATCAAATGGGAAATGAACATTTCGTTCGTGTGTACGGTGGAATACCGCCTCGCAAACCGATATAGTTCATTTTTCATTACAGTCTATAAAGACTAGTTATAATGATGGAATAAATGTTTATATATGATATTAATGAAATATTTATCATTTTTAAATAATAATATTTCAATTATTCGCTTACCTTCCATGCACATAAAAACGATAACGTCCTTCATCCGTACGTGTGAGCTATGACCTCCACGAAGCGATGCGAATCGTTTTTATTCACCACATCACTTTTATGATATATATAAGTATATTTTAATGATTTTTATGATTTTAATTATATTATGATAATTATTTAAAGATAAAATAATAATTAACTTATTTCCATAATGATCAATAAAAAATGGAAACGTTACTCATGCGTACGTAGGGCCCACCGTCTCAATGATTATAACGTTGTTCATTTTTTCATACCATAAATGAATGGTTTTATTTAAAAATTATAATTGATCTATTAAAATGATTATTATTTCATTAATATTATTCTGAAGATGATGGAATTATGAACACATGGACTATTGACATCAAGCTAAATTCATTTTCGAGTCAAGTACCAAATATCGAAAAAACATCCGATATGAACTTAAATAATTATGTAATTTTTATAACATGGTAATAAGTGATATAAAAGGAATAATAAACTTGAAAAAGGTTCTCCAGAAAGTATAAATTAACCTAAGTGTAACGTACCAACCCGGAAGCTACTAAACCGGTGCTCCGAGCCGGTTCGCCACAAGGCCTCACACGCGCCTCCCTGTACACCAGAGGCTGCCGACTAGTAGCGAGGGACTAGGGTGTGATAGTGGGGAGACTATTCCCTCATAAAAAAGTAAGAAAATAGTGAAAATAACTAAGTATCATACATAGTGGAAAGTAAACAGTGTTCAGAATCAATAAACAACTGAAATAGAACAAATTTTAATTGTAAAATACTGTAAAAGCACGAACATCTATGCAATAAAATACAAAATTGGTCACCCATTGGTCCAACCATATAGATACAAGTAAAAAAGAAACTAAAAGTAAAAGTATGGGGTCTACTGCTAACTCCAATCCAACCCACGTACTCGGTCTCCAAACAAATGTCAAACCGCACCAAACCAATAAGTAGAACCACTCGAGTAGCTCCACTCGATCATGCAGCACTAGGCCTCAGCCCTATCCACCACGCAACTCGTGCTCAACCTGAAAAGAATAAATAAGGTCTACATGTACACGAAAGTGAACATGCATGAGGGAGAAATAATCTCAGCAGGGAACCCTGACAAGAAACCTATAACTACGCTACTAAAAGTGTATGCAACAGCAATGTGATCAACCTAGCTAGAACACAAAACAAAAAGAAGTAAACCAAACGTGAAACCACAGTCGAACCCATGGTATGCAATCCCTATCAATTGGGAAAGTGACACCATGGATGTCCATATCTATAGATGTATACATGTATAGTCACACACATATAAACATATACATAAATATGAATATTCATGAGTAAGTGAATCAAATAACATGAAACCACATCAGCAGTCGATCCTTAGGTCCATAATCCTAATCACCTGGACATCCTGTGCAATGGCATTGAGCTGGACTTTGTGCCACTCAAGACTTATATTATTAAGTCGATCTATGGGTTTATAATCCCATCGGCATGTATCTGCTTCATCCAATGCTTTAATTATATCTCTGATCAAGGTACATCACCATAGGGGGAAACTGATCCTACACCTGGGTTCACTCGTACTCGCCTCCAATCACAACTAGATTGTCGTATACTGATGGTCAACCCAGTAAAGAATGATTCCGTATACCGATGATCAATCTTGTAAATATCTGGAAGGGTGTTATCATTTTGATCATATAACATCTAGCCTATGATCCCATCCAAGGAATTCCTACATGGTAATCCAAATATCACTCAAGGAATAAGATTCATTAACCCACTGAGCCCGTACAAGGCATCCCTCATCTGGGTCCAAGTATCACTTAGGGTACATAAGTCTATCACCTACTGAGTTCATATAATAAATCCCTCAACTGGATCCATGTATCACTCAGGTTAAAAACATATCCAACCAATGAGCCCGTTCATGGCATCCCTCAACTGGATCCATGACTTACTAAAGGTTTAATTACATTCAAAATCCCACTGAGTCTCTCCAAGGCATTCCTATAATGGGAATCCATGTGTCACTCAGGGTACGTAAATAATCATCCCAATGAGTCCGTCTATGGAATTCCTAAAATGGGAATCCATGTATCACCCAGGGTATGTAAATAATCACATAAGGATCAAAATTCATATACCAGGAAACACCTCTGGACATTCCAATATATATATATATATATATATATATATATATATATATACATTTAGGCTCAACAGCTAAGTCCCAGGTAATAACTTTGGGTACCTATAAAATATCATAAATAACATGTCTTAGAAGCCATATCCTAGGAGAGCACATCCAAGAGTCCCAAAAAACACGAAATATGACTCGTTTCTGGCTCAACAACCACCAAACAAGAAGCACCTTTGGTGAACATCACTGCATTGGTAATAAAGAAGTGAAACATAACAAAGAGTGAGGGTGGACCGAATGCCCAACCCAATACTACAACCACATCCCCATGGGCTTATTAGTTTGACAAGGGTTCTAGGTGACAACTGAACACCATCTCTACCCAAACTCAACGTGAAATCTCAGGGTCAGTCAAACCACAGGAACCCGTTGTGTCCCTCAAGTCAACACAAAGAGGCATCCTACTCAGGATCCTCTAGGTAAACATGAGTGAAAGCATCCTACATGGGATCCTTAGTTAAATAGAAGGGAGGAATACTAGTCGGTATCCTAGAATGAAGAACAACAGAGGCATCCTACAAAAGGGATCCTCTCAAAGGAAAATATGAGAGATATCCTTCAAGGGACTCCCTAGATCAGCACATAAGCAAAGGCATCCCTCAGGGGATCCTTGGAAGCATCCGGTCTCACGGGCTCGAAGGCCAGAAGGGAACGTCTCACAAGTGGTACGTCATCAAAAGCATAGGTCATGGAAGATAGATCACAACTCATCTAAGTTCAAAGGTCTAAACTAGGTTGGTCCGAACACCCAACCTATCATATACTCCAAGTCTCACTCCCAGGTGACAACTGAACTCGATAACTGTAGGAAGAACCTCTTCATTTAGGAAGAAACCTCAAAACATCATTTAAATGATTTTTAAATGTCCAGAGGATTCCACCATTGTTATATATGTAGAAAAACGCTCATAATAGACTACTCAGACGCAAAAAACGGTCAACCGATGAAAAAGGTACTATTCACCGTAACGATCCCAAGTGAGGCCCACACCTGATTTGAATTTTAGCACCTAAAACCAGTCTCTAAACATCATCATTTATTTCAGGGTTGTAACACCACTAAAGGTGCGTCAAACGGACATCGGATACAGAAGATACGTCTGATTCAATAATTTACAAATAATAATAATTAAGATATTATTATTATATTTTTGTATGTTTTGAACCAAAAAACATCGTGACCAACACAAAAAGTTATCCAACTGGACTCAAAAGGTCAGCCTCAATGTAAGGGTCGTGTGTCCATAGACGGCACGCGAAACGGTCCCCTATATTGCAACTTATAGGGGTTTAAAGAAACCCCGGATGAAAACAGGATAGAAAAAGTACATGGCATGTACTCTAGAGTACATGGGGTCTGCCCATGTTAAAGTAAACAATGTGTAATTTACTGTACATGGCGTGTAATTTTCACAAAACACCACCCCATGTGAATTTTCACCCGGACACACGCCCATGTGGCACTACACGACGTGTACTCCCAGTACACAACGTGTACTCCTTAAAAAACACTACTCCGTGTTTTATTTCACACGTCCTGAGACATGACCAACCACTACACGACTTGTACTTAAGAAAAATTCTTATTCCCTGAATGATAATAACACCTGGTCTGTTCCCCTAGAACACATGCTGTTTAACCTGGGTTTCCTGACGAGAAATCCCTCTGATCGCCCAAACCCCTGTTTTCACCCCCGAAACAATAGATCCAGACTCAAGGGGACACCAAAAATAAATATAAGGCTTTAAAAACACAAAAAAAATTTAAATGGGATTTATAGTGAAAACATAAAATACCCTACCTTTGTGCGGAAACCTCCAAAGCTTCGATTGATTTCACCATCAATAGATACCATACGTCAACTCTACGTGTCGAGGGCTTCACAACAGTACCAATATTCACTTAAATCTCTCTCTCTTTCACAATCCCCATTTTATCCAATGGGAAAGAGCCAAGGAGGATCCACATAAGAATAATTCAGAAGAATTAAAAGGAATTAAGAGAAAATAAAGAATATAAAAGAAAAGAAAAGGAAGAAAAAGGGGCCCAACCTGGCCCCAACACCCAACTCGAGTTTATGCCTCACCTAGGCTAAAATCCCTATTCCAGACTAAATGGAGAAGAAAATATATAAATATGACACTCTATTTAAAATTTATCACTGAACGAACCTGTGTGAATAATTCAATATTTAATTTAATAATATTAAATATTAAATATTCCACTAAAATTCGTATAGCTCATATTTCCACCAAACTCCTGTCATAGGGTAAAAACCCTATTCTAGGACCAACAAAGTTGTCCTAAAAATTATCCAAGATCATCTGTTTGGGGAAAAATACCATTTTATCCCTCATGAGAATCCAACAGTAAAAATTCAAATTTCTGTTCAAAACAAAAGTACAGAAAAACACAGGTTCTTACAAACTTTCCACCATAAACCTTATCATCCCCAAGAAGCCCAGTGAAAGGACCAATCGCCATAATCCCAACCTGAGAATCTGCACAACCAATCTATATAGACTGTCCTACGACCACTCATATAGAATTAACAACCGCCTCCTATATAGAAGACATTAAACTATGACTGATCTGGTACTCTCCACTATAGGAATACCCTTATCGTCTTCTTAAAAAAACTCTGAGCTCAAAAGACCACAACAGACACCGAGGTTTAAATCAAATGAGGAAAACCAGCCTCAAACATCCAATTGTGGACTCCCAACCATATGGATTTCCTTACATATCTCCTAGAGTGCAACCAAAAAAGTTTCCCTCTTCCAAAATAGGGAAGATCATTTAGACAGAAAGAAAAAGGATCTCAGCATAGGGCTGAAGCTCGCTCAGAATACTCAAGACTAATCCAAATAGTGCATGATCATCTCTAACAGGAGTACACTGAGATTCTAAAAAAGGACTGTAAAACTCCCTCTAAGACACATTCACATCCTGTCAACTTGACCAGGATCTAGCCACAGGTCAACCGTCTCATGGTAACCCGACATTTCACAATGTAACCTCTACCACATAGGGACATTTCAACACAACTTCTGGGGTCCAAACCCATGGAAAGTCTTAAAACATAAGTCCTTGGATTGTACCTGGAAAATCACTGATTTAGATTCAAAAGATAACATGTGAAAATGGAATTTATCTTTAACACCAGACATGTGAACATGATGTTGTTCCAGTAGAGAGCCTCTACCCATGCTCTGACTACATCAGCAACAGTGGAAACATTGGTTGACCAGGCCAGTCACCTGAAAATTCCTGCTCGTTAAAGACAGTATTGAAAAGAAAGCACCCAAGGTACCTTGATCAAAAGTTGAAGACATCAACATTCCTATAACGCGAACATGGGAACCTACGTGCCTTGATAAAAAATGATCATAAAATAAATATTCCTACCAAAAAGGAAACGGAAAACACATGCCAACCTCTCTCACATAGGTTTCCCTAGAACAGAATAGACATTGACTTACAAGGGTTCGAGTCAAAACAAAGGGTCTCTAGATCTCCCACCAATCCCTACAGAATAAGACTCAAAACTGGGTCATAAGGTCTAACCACCTATCCCAAAATATCTAAAACCTCTCAGAAGAAGGTAAAGACCACAATGACTAATGAGTGCCAAATCTAAAACACACAGCCTATGAGGTCCCTGATCCTCTCTGAGCCTTCCCAGAAGGAACTGCTCCTTGGAGGTCACAACCAACGAGGGAGAGAAACTAAACAGACACTCATCAGGTATCTGTATATAGAAATACCCCAATGAGGTCTAGTTCACTAGAAAATCCTTGGTATCTATCAACATCGTACTTAGCGATCCGACTATATAATCATAGACCTGAGAAACAACACCCAACAAGGGGTTAAATAGAAAGGCATCATGTGCCATATTGACCTACTAGGTTCACTAAACCACATGTTCACGAGGACTGAGTCATCATAATCACAAAAAAAATGCATAAAAGTAGATCCACATAACCTTGAATCAGAGTAAAAGCATGTGTAAGAAGACCCAAAGGTCTCAGTCATCAGTAAAAACACACACTAGAAGGCCTATATTCTGTGAATCCTACGTGCCTAGTATGATGCATGAGACACCTATTTTCTTTGCCGGACAAGATCCAAAATTTGTCTCTGGCCTCTTACCAATGGCCAAGATCCAGAGATCCATAGTAAATAAAAACACTCACACACAACATGTGTGTCTCTCAAGGTAAAAATTATATACAATGGTAACATCACAAGTCAGAACAACAATCCCAAACCCTAGAAACCATGACTTCTTATCGGAATAAGTGTTCTTGACGCACCAGTCCAATATACATCATAGGTTCCGACACATTCCTAGTACTCATATCTACCATATCCCAAATAGTAAATATTAGGAAAAGAAACTTCTTTGATACCACTTTGTAACATCCTAACCCGGAAGCCACTAAACCAGTGTTCCGAGACGGTTCGCCACAAGGCCTCAAGCGCACCTCCCTGTACGCCAGAGGCTATAGACTAGTAGTGAGGGCATATGGTGTGATAGTGGGGAGACTATTCCCTCATCCCAAAGTAAGAGAACAACATAAATAACTAAGTATCATACACATCAGAAAGTAAACAGAGTGTAGAAGAAATAAACAACTGAAATAGAACAAGCTTTAGTAGCAAAATGATGTAAACTCCTGAACAGCTATGCAATAAAATACAAAACTGGTCACCAACTAGGCCTACCATATAGATACAAGTACAAAAGAAACTAAAATTAAAATTACAAGGATCTACTATGAACTCCGAGCCAACCCATGTACTCAATATACAGAAAAATGTTGAACTACACCAGCCCGATCAGTAGAACTACTCAAGTATCTCCACTCGATCATGGAACAGTGGGCCTCGACTCTACCCACCATGCAACTCATGTTCAACCTGAAAATAAGACATAATGTCTACACGTACATCGAGGTGCACGTTCAGGGGTGAGAAATAATCTCAATAAGGAACCCGACAAGATACCTATAACTGTGCTGCTAAAAGTGTATGCAATAGAAGCGTGCTTAGCCTAGCTGGAACACACAACAAAATGAAGTAAACCAAACGTGAAACCACAGTCAAACTCAGGGCCTGTAATCCCTGTCAACTGAGAAAGTGACACACTGGATGTCCATATTTATAGACGTATACATGTATATTCCCATACCTATAAACATACACATAAATATGAATCTTCATGATTAAGTGAATCAAATAACAAGAAACTACATCATCAGTTGATCCTTGGATCCATAATACTGATCGCCTAGAAATCCTGTGCAAGGGCAGTGAACTAGAAATCGTCCCACTCAATCTTTGTGTCATTAAGTCAATCTATGGGTTCATAATCCCATCGACATGTACCTACTTCGGCTAACACTGGAATTATATCTCTGAGAAAGCTATGTCACCACTAGGGGAAACTAATCCTACACCTGGGTTAACTCGTACTCACCTCAAATCACAACTAGATTTCCATATACCTATGGTTAACCCTGTAAAGAATGATTCCATATACCGATGATCAATCCTATAAATATCTGGAGGAGTTTAATCATTCTGATCAAATAACATCCAGTCTATGAGCCCGTCCAAGGAATTATTACATGGGAATCCAAATATCACTCAAGACATGTGAGTCATTAACCCACTGAGCCCATACATGGAATCCCTCATATGGTTCCAAGTATCACTCATGGTACATAAGTATATCACCCATAGAGTCCATCCAAGGCATCCCTCAAATGGATCCATGTATCACTCAGTGTATAAACATATCCAACCAATGATCTTATTCATGGAATCCCTCAACTGGATCCATGACTCAATCAAGGTTTAATTACATTCAACAACCTACTGAGTCTATCTAAGGAATTCCTACAATGGGAATCCATGTGTCACTCAGGGTATGTAAATAATCAGCATAATGAGTCTATCCAATGAATTCCTACAATAAGAATCCATGTATCACTCAGGGTACATAAATAATCACATAAGGCTCAAAATCCATATACCAGGAAACACCTCTGGACATTAAAAAAAAATATCACAATATATATACACATTCAGGATCAATAGACAAGTCCCAGGTAATACCTTTGGGTACCTATAAAATATCAGAAATAATATGGCTCAGAATCCAGATCATAGGAGAGCACATCCGGGTATCCCAACAAACAAGAAATATGCCTCGCGTCTGGATCAACAACCACCAACCAGGAAGCAACTCTGGTGAACATCACTACATCTGTAATAAACAGTGAAACATAATAAAGATTGAGGGTGGCCCGAACACCCAACCCAAAACTACAACCATAGCCCAATAGTCTTACTAGTTCGACACAGGTTCTAGGTGACACCTAAAATCCATCTCTACCCAAACCCGATGGTAAAGATTAGTGTCGATCAAACCATAGGAACCCACTAGGTCCCACAAGTCAACACAAAGAGGCATCCTACTTGGGATCCTCTAGGTAAACATGAGCGAAGGAATCCTACATGGGATCCTTATTTAAATGTAAGGGAGGAATACTACACGGGATCCTCAAATGAAGAAAAATATAGGCATCCTACAATAGGGATCATCTCGAAGGAAAAAAAGAGAGAGATCCTTCAAGGGACTCCCTAGGTTAGCGCATAAGCAAAGTAATCCCTCAGGGGATCCTTGGAAGCATCCGATCTCATGAGATAGTAGCCCATAAGGGAACTTCTAACAAGGGGATGTCCTCAGAAACATAGGTCACAAAAGATATCTCATAGATCATCTCATATCAAAGGTCTCAACTAGGTTGGTCTGAACACCCAACCTATCATATACACCAAGTTTCACTCCCAAGTGACAACTGAACTCGATAACTATAAGAAGAACCTCTAAATTTAGGTATAAACCCCCAAAAATAATTTATATGACCTATAAATGTCAATAGGATTCCACTATTGCGATCTATGTAGAAAAACACTCAGAATGGACTACTCACACGCCCAAAATGGCCAATCAGTGAAAAAGGTACATTTCATCGTAACGATCCTAAGTCGGGACCAAACCTAATTTCCGTTTTAGCACCTAAAATAAGTCTCTAAAAGTACTACTTTAATTCAGTGTTGCAAAAACACTGACAGTGAGTCAAATTGACATCAGACACAGAAGATACATCTGATTCAATAATCGCCAAATAATAATAATAAAGATATTATTATTATTATATTTTTTTGATGTTTTGAACCAACAAGCATCTTACCCAACACAAAAAGTTATCCAAATGGACTCAAAATGTCTGAATCAATGTAAGGGTTGTTTGGACATAGATGTCTTGCAAAACAGACCCATGGATTGCAACTTACAGGGGTTTAAAGATCTCCCAGACGAAAACAGGTTGGATGAAGTACATGGCATGTACTCTGGAGTACTTGGGGTTTTCCCATGAAAATGTAAATGGGATTTAAGTTACTTTAAATACATGTAATTTTTACAAAACACCACCCCGTGTGCATTTTCACCCAAACACATGCCCATCTGCCACTACACGGCGTGTACTCCCAGTACACGACATGTACTCCTTAAAAACCACTATTCCATTTTTTATTTAACACGGTACGACACACAACCAAACACTACATGGAATGTACTCAGAGTACATAGTATGTACTTAAGAAAACTCATTCTTCCCCAAATGGTAATAACACATGGTGTGTTCCCCTGGAACACACGTCGTGTAACTTGGGTTTCCCGGTGGGAAATCCCTCGGATCGCCTGAAACCCATATTTTCACCCCTGAAACAATATATCCAGCCTCAAGGGGACAACATCAAGAAATATAAGGCTTTAAAAAATAATTTTTTAAAGGATATATATGGTGAAAACATAAACGACCCTACCTTCGGGCAGAAACCGTCGAAGCTTTGGTTGATTTCACCATCAACGAATGCCATACGCCGACTCTACGCATCGAGGGATTCTCAACAGTACCAATATTCCCTTATATATATATCTCTTTAAAAATACACATTTTTTCCAATGGTACACAGAAAAGGATGATCCATATAAGTTGCGTGCACAAGGAGGATGACGAAATAGAAAAGAAAGAAAAGAAAAGAAAAGAAAAAAAAGAAAAAGGGCCCCGGGACGACCCCGGTGCCCGACTCGAGTTTATGCTTCACCTAGTCTAAACTCATTATTATGGACTCAATGGAAAGAAGGAATACCAATATGAAACTGAATTTAAAAGTTATCACCTAACTAACATGTGTGAATAATTTAATATTTAATTTAATAATATTAATTATTAAATATTCCGCTAAAATTCTAACAGCTCAGATTTCCACTAAACTCCTATCCCTGGTTGAAAAACCTATTCCAGGACCAACAGAGTTGTCATAAAAATTATCTGAGGTCATATGGTTGGGTAAAAAGACAATTTTACCCCTCCCGAGCATCTAACAACAAAAAATTCAAATTTTTTCTCAAAACGACAGTCCAGAAAAACATGGGTTCTTACACTAAGTTCTTTATTCAGGAATATAACGATTGTACATGATGAGTTGGACTCAAGGTAAGGGATTTCATCTCAATCTCCTTTAATTGAGGTATTTCTTATTAATATGCACCTTTATTATTTTATAAAGTGTATATACAGCCACAATGACACCCATATTTTATCTATACTAATGTTCTTTATTGTTTTTGTAAATTTATTAATTAATAAAGATTAATATTTAAATGTTCTATGTGGAATGGGACACCATGAACTTTTAAAGATTTAATTATCAAATGTTTTCTTCATGATATTAATTTAAAAAGTTATTTATATGGATATAAAATGATTATACATGACATTTTATGTCTATTTTTAATTTAATTCAATGTTTTCAAAAGGAATATTTTTATACGAAGCATTTTAATTTCTTTACAAATGATAAAAGTAATGTTTTTTTAACATATACAGTGACAATGACTTCTCCACTATCGTGGCCATTATTTTTTATTTGGATTCCTCTACAAGACTTAATGTTTTTAAAAGAAAAAAAAATCCATTATTACTTTTTGGGTGTTTTGGTATTGAAAAAGGTTTTAAAAGTGGATTGACTATTTCAATATCTTGGAATGATTTCTTGTGATTGAAAATAAAATTTTATTAGTGAAATTTTGATAATTGTAATATTTAATGTGTTATAATTATATAATGTTACTTGGAAATTTTACGGATGGTTACGTGATAAACCAAATACGGGTGGTTCTATGATAGACCGAGGGTGGGAGAGCCTGTGATAGCTCTCTAATGCATTGGGTAATGAGACGGAGTTAAATGATAAGGTTTACCCTAATAGATTTAAGGAATATATTGTTATGGGTATACCAAATGTAACTATAAAGGTTACTCCTTATATAGCTGTGGAAGTTACAATGTAAGTATGATATAGATGCCACAAGTTACCTTTATGTTTTATGATTTATATGATGTTTTATAGGAATATTATGATTTCATGAGGTAAGATAAATATTTTCTGTTTTATGGGTGAAAAGTATGATTTTTTGAATATTTTTTCATGTTTTTTAAATATTTATGGAATAATGATTTCATTCCTTATTTTATATCCTTTACTGAGCTTTTTGTGCTTATCCCAAGTTTTTAAAATGTTTTCACAGGGTATAAGGATGGGTAAGAGAAAATAATAAGTCAAGAATATTTTTATCATGAATAGGAAACAATGTTTACCTTTAAAAGTTTAATTTTTGGAAGAAATAGAAACTGTTGTAGTTGTATCCACTTTGTATAAATTTGAGTTGTTATGTAATAGTTATGGACTAATTCTCTAAAACTCTAAACCCGAAAAGATCCCCAATGTGAATTATTTATTTAACTCAATATTATATAATGTTTAAGGATGGGTCCTTATACTATAGAAAACTAGTCTATTCCCAAGATTACGTCACAAGTTATCATCATGTTGACCAAAAGTCCCCATGATAACCTTCCTTCACCAAGAGATAGTTTTTGGGAAAAAATCCCTCAAGGTAACATTGTAGTATTTTTGGGTTGATTGTGTTTATTGAAAAAGAGGGTTTCCAAGGTATTTTGTGGATATCTAGAGATATGTTTGACTATGAATGTTGAAAAAGATCCAAGATAGAGGAGTGGATTCCATAGAAATGGTATAAAAAATTTCTTACACATGGTGACTCCATTTTCTATTATTTTCCAATTTTTTATTGTCCAAAATTTGGAGTTTAGATAGAATTGATAAAAGTTTATTTCCATGAAGGAATTATCAAAATATGGAAAATTCATGAGTTTTGAGAAGATGGGATTCGTGAAGTGTGTTTCAAAAGTGATCAAATAATCTTGATGATTATCTATGCGAACAAAAATAAGCATCACAAACATCAAAGGTAAGGGTCATTGTGAGTGGATCATTGAGGCACCGTGACGATTTTTATGGAACACTCCACAATTACAGTAAGTATTGAGAATGGAAAATTTCTACAGAGCATTGCAAAAAAGGGGGCATTGTGAAGGAAATGAAGGAGATTTGTAAAATGGTGATGAAGTGGCCCAAAATGTTCTGGAATCAGTGGAACACCTATAAATAGGCCTCTACCCCCTTCATAAAGGAAGCGAGACTTAACGAACATCTTAATACTTTGAAATCATGAAGGTGGTTCTTGAAGGGTGGTTCACTAAGGTTGGTTCGTGAAGGTCATATTCAAAGAAGTTTGTGAAGTCTATAAGCCAACCAAATTTTCTGAGCATCATGAAAGTAATGGAATTTGTGAAGGATGTGTAAGCTTTGTTGAAAGAGAGTAGCTTCGTGAAGGCTATTTTAGATTCATGAAATAGGTGTACTTCATGAAGGCTGGATGAGATTCGTGAAATATAGGAGATTCGTGAAGCCAGTTGGAGCTTCATGAAAGGAGAAGCTTCACGAAGGCAGTGTGAATCACGAAAGTGTTTTATAATGGATTTTCTAGTGAACTGTGGTAAATTGGTATTCATAAATTGGATGAAATTATAACTTCAATAGAGCATCTACCTAAAATTGAGTATGTGTGAATTCATGAAAATAAAGTGACCTACAATTCCATAAACTATTTTTGAATCCCTTGCAGATTAGTGAGCGAAGGAAGAGGAAGACAATGATCCTTTCCACCGAAAGTGAGCTAGAGAAAGTGACCTAGGGAGTGACCCTTGGGAATGTAGTGAGAAAACCCTAAAACTTGTAAAGATAGTGAGCCTGGGCATAGATGAGATCTAGCATGAACCGTCATTATTGGCAGTGAGCCTTAGTGATTTTGGTACAATCATCACATCGTCATTATATGATCATTGTATGTATCTCAGTGAGGGTGAACCAAGTCAAAATCACTGTGTCCTTGTGATTTCTTTTATACATTACATTAAAAGCATTGTCATTATATAAATAATGAGTTAATAATATCATCATTAACAGTTAAGTGCAAAGAAAGTGACCCTTATAATAAAGAGGTCAAGATCTATTGGGTAAGGAAGAATTTAGAAAAAAATATCCATATCTTGATTCACCCCCCACTCATGGTATATAGGACCCTTTTGAACCTAACAATAGATCTAAATGATGAAACATAAAATATATATAAGAATTTTTCCCTATAGGGACCTCTAGGAAAAACGAATGGGATAAAGCCTCAAATAGGATCCTCATTTCTTGCTCTAAGAGTAAAGAGATAAAGGAATAATTATCACATGTGTCTACTAATACTGAATCAAGAGTATATATATATATATATAATACCTTTAATAATCTCCTGTGCCACTGATTCATATTCCTCCATAGCCTGTAGGTGACCATGAACCTGACCACTAACTCCGTAATCCGGACGTGGGAATCCTGGTGTTTGTCTTGTAAAGATATCATATCATTTTACACCAACCACAAATAATCCTCCTAGATATCTACCAAATCCTCTCTATGATTTGAATCTCTTGGGTCACCCTTACCTCACCCGGGAGATCCCTGATCACAATAATTCCTATGTCATGATGGTCTATCTGCTATCTTCCTGCACACCTCAACACATCCAGTCAGAAATTATCACTCCATGCGACCTTGCCCATAAAATTCATAGAACCACCCCTATATGGGATACCCTAACCCAATGAATGGTCTCTATTCCATGTGACCACTTTCCATATTCTGATCATGGGGAGGTCTATAATACTGAGATCCTACTGACTGGCACCTGCTAGCTACTTCAGCCAAGTCAAACCCATGATTCTCACTAACAGCTCTAGCTACATGGAATACCTCCGACATGAAGGTCTCCAACACTAGATATCTATAAAATACTCTAAAATATGTGGGAAAGCACTGAGGTACTACAGTGGCACATATATCTTTGTGGAGACCCTGGTGAAATTTCTACACCCAGAAGTAGCCATCTCAAATCATATCGAGGAAGTACCGTGTGAGGTGGGTGACCTCAATACATACTCATCCACTGTCATCCCTCGCTGATGAAACTCTAATTGATCTTGAATCCTAAATGAGCACAAGAAGGAGGGGTAGTACTCCTCACAAAATAGCTACTGGAAGTCGGTTTGTGAGAGTATCAACTCACCGTGCATCTATGTCACTAGACTCAACTCACACCCAGATACTCATTAGAAAATGATATCTTCCAGAACAACCACAAGATTTTTAGTGTCCATATTAGCTTGAAAACATGGATCATCAATTATATCAAATCCTCCACCACCTTGGGATATAGATCACCATGGATCCTTAGTGGCCTCTAGTGCTGAAACTCATGGAGCGTGCTAATCCTGCACACATCCTCAGCATATAATACTATTACAATATACTAAATAAATGTTGGGTGCTACTACCTATCCACATGGAGGAAGGGCCACACAAGATAGACCCTAATACGAGGCCTCATATCTCATCAGATCGTCGTCATGAACCAAAATCAGTAAACAATATGGCTTCCATTGCAGAGGCATCTTGAAAATTAAATTAGGATATAACATAGTCAGATGAGAATATATATATATATATATATATTCAAAAATGGAGATATTACACAATAAATAATACCAAATAATCAACCCTATATGATGCATGTTCCAAAATTCTCTATAACTAATGTCTTGGCATGCCGAGTTGACAATTAGGTAGTCAGAGTCTTCATGAATGGATACATTGGCTTCCCACACCGACACTAGGGTCCCTGGACTATGAGCCTCACTTGATACACTTTGAAATTTTTCCCTATATCCAAACCAAATCATCATAATAGGACTACTCCAAACACCATCCCAAAGATAAAACCACATATGACACCAATTTTTCACTACCCGCCCCAATGGGGCTTAAGTCGCAAGTACCCTAAGCCCGCCTCCATAGACCAGGGGCTGGTGATGAGTTCTGAAATTCATAACTAATATGGGAATAATTTTCCAATATCCCTATAATCACACACACACACACAACCATATTGATATAGAAGTTTTGATGAATAAAATAAAATACATTAACATCTAGGGTAACAACCATGCATGTAACAACTATTATGGAATACAAGAGTATGAAAGTGCCTATGGAAAATTAAAGAGGAAAAAATACACACCCAACCAAAAAGATCTCCCAACTTAACAAAACTAGAAAGTAATACCACTAAAATATCCCATCTATGAATCACCCATCTCTGACCATGATACATGATAAAATTCACTAGGTATCACTATGATCCTATGTAATCTCCACAAAAATTTCCTTTATCTATATAAGACATGAAACATGTGGGAATATCCTATACAGGGCTGAGTATAATCTTACCTAGTAAGACACCCCAAAATCTTCAGGGGGAGTAGTAAGAGACACAATAGTAATAGATAGTAAAAATCTCAACCCATATAAAGAGAGAGATAACATCTAATGGAATGAATAAGAATATATATATATATATATATATATATATATATATGTTCTCAGACCATTGAAGCCAAAATGAGATATAAATGTGATCTATACCTCATAGCCCAACCCAGGAAAAGAGTCTCCATCAGTTATATAGGTCTATCAATGATACCCAACATCTTGCATGTCTAACCGTAGAGAAATCCCTATTAATCCACACCTCACCAATACTCCAAAAATTCAATGGGGTATAATCTATAAGTAGATGACCCAAAACCTTAGTAGATAGAGGAATCATGACTTAGTCCATCAGGTGGTACCACTCAGTAGATTGAGGACTCACAACCTAGTCCGTCAGGGGGTGCCGCTCAATAGATAGAGGACCCGTTCCATAGTATGTCATGGGGGTACCACTCATTGTAATGAGGACCCACACCCTATCTGATAGGTTGGTACCACTTGGTAGATAGAGGTCTATCGCCCTAGTCTATCAGCGGGTAGCACTTAATAGATAGAAGACCTCCACCCTAGACTGTTAGGGGGTGTGCCACTTAGTAGATAGAAGATCCATGCCTAAGTTTTTCAGGGGGTACCAATCAGTGTAAATAGGACCTGCACGTTATCTGATTGGGGGTACCACTCTGTAGATAATGGACTTGAACCCGAGTCCGTCAGGGGGTGGGGGTACCACTAAGTATAAGGAGGACTCACACACTATCTCATAGGGGGTACCACTCATTATGAATTTGTAGAGGACTCACTCCCAATTATGTTAGGGGGTACCACTAGGATTAGAGAGAGGAGTATGGGGGACCCATACCCTAGAACAACAGGGGAGTTGTCAACCCAGGCCTCTCTCTGACGATCCTTACCAATAACTACCTTCATTGACGGTCATCTAAATAAGTGTCACACATGAAACATATCTATAGTATTTAAAAAACCACTATGAAGGCCAAAATCATGTTCTATACAGAAAAAAACTCAAGATAGGCTACTGACGGGAAAATTTATGAGTTCAAATAAAGGATATATGAGAGATACAAGTTTACTCAAAAGGGATGTAGGGGTACACGATGTGTAGGGGACCCACACAACATGTGGTCGCACTCTGCTTCCTGGATGTGTCTCTACCAGTACATGGATAAAAACTTGTATATCCATACATGGTGTGTAGAGGGACTACATGTCATGCCTTAGCCACTCGAGGGACATCCTGTGCTGCTGGACGTGTTTGTGTAAATTTCCATGTGTCTGTGTACATTGGAACACAACTTGTACTCTCACACAAGGTCCTCCTCACGTGATCTTCCACATGGACTATCTACCTAGGGAGGTTCACATGGTGTGTAAACTAGTTAAATTTCATGTTATCCTTATCTTTTTCCAAAACTCTATCCCCATCGCTGTAGCAATACTACATGATGTGTTTTCATCATTCTACACACAGTGTAATCGGGTTTTTCCCAAAATCATAGATCTGTGTCACACATTTCCTGATATCCCACCAAAATCACCAATCAATCTTCTTCATCAAGTGAAATTGAAGGGTATGGTCCTTTTTCACCATTTTCTTCAATTCGGGGGTTGGAAATCATATTCCTATCTAACGGCTAAATCCCGCACATTCTACTATCACCCGTGGAACATATGGACATCACCCTTTGCCTTAAAAGTTATCCAAATCCATGGTGGAGTTATAAATATCCATAAAATCATTTTAATCCATTGCTGATTCTCTAAATCAATCATCTCATGCAAATCCACCATGATCTCGAGGGTCCAATCGGGCTCGATCCATCCAGACAATGTCAAACCGAGTCTTCATAGGCCAATCAAAAAAGAACATGAAGAATAATTAGGATAATTTCAGAATAAAAAAGGTACAATAATAATTGGAAAAGAATTATTGTCCCACTAATAATAATTGGGATGCCCGGGGTGAGAAAATCGAATAAAAAATTTTAAACTAGTACACGGGTGCATGATTGTTTTTTCAATTGACATAGATCAATGGAATGGATGATCATAATTAATGTATTTATTAAACTAGGGTAGAATATAAAAAATTATAATTCATACCTGGATATTGGATAAATTTTTTAAGAAAATTATCTCCAATGAACAAGAGAATTGGTTGTGTTTTCTGCACTTCAATTCTCCTGGATCCAGATGTTCATCATCATCTAATTCTGATTCTCCAATGAGAGGTGGATGATCTCTCCTCTTAATGATCCTAGTGTTATAAGGATAATCCTAGCGACCATCCATAATGTTCCTTATATATATGGAAATTACATGTTTAGGGGTCTAATTAATTAATTAATTAAATTATTAATTAATCCATTGAATACACCTGCTAACAACAGTTTTATCCAAACACCCAGTGCTGACCCATTTTATATTGCACCTCGGGTAGAACTTGTGTTACGAACAGAAAAATGGTCTCATATATTTGATTATAGAATCCATTTAATATTTATCCTATTTTATTTAAGAAAATATTCCCTCATGATATAAAATATATTTAATACTTTTATAAAATTAATTTCTGGCACACTAGGCCTTAGAATTCCATATTGTCTTAGTTCTTGGATCCAAAAATATTTATAGATATATTCAAATTTATTATAATGAAAAAATAGGGTATCTACATGAATATCCAAAAATTAACTTTTATGCATGAATTAATAAAATTACCCTTTAACAAATCATATTATCCATAAAAGAGTAACATGTTATTCCTTCTATCTTTATAAAAAACAAAATAGTTATAAAAATTTATCCAATAACATATAAAGTTTGACTTAATTCATTACATAAATAATAAACCCTAAATATCATCCAAAACACATCAGATTGTTTTTTTAAATACGGTTAAATAAACATTATATTCCCTAGAAAAAATTAATTGGATCTTAATTATCGCATACCAAACATGTGAATACTTTCATCATGTATTCTCTTAAAACATTGTAATTACTTTATTTACCATAATCCTTATTGAAAACATCAATTTGTCCTTATTCTTTATATTAAACCTAGGTTATTGGATATATTACATAAATCTAAAAATGTTTTAGTGTAGTGACCCACTTATTCCCATTGGCTTGAGAATACAATGAATCATTACTTGACCTTAAGAGATATCCCCAAGATGCCAAAGAATGAAAATAAATGCCGAAGTGTTTCAAATCAAAGCGGGGGATGATTTAACCTTTAAGAAATAAACCACTAAACCAATAAACCATAACCAAACCATTCACGAAATGATTCATGAACAAAATAAAAATAATACAACTACTTTATTCATATCTAAACCACTCCAAAGTGTGAAACAATAGAAGACCAAACAATTATCAAAGTAAACATAGGAAGAATAACTAAAGACTCCCAAAATACTACAAGACTCCATGATCCATAATCTTTAAGCTCCATAATCACTGAACAACCCAAGTATAATGTGGTGGTGCTAAAAACATGTGATACTTTACCTTTTCCCATGTCCCGGAAGATAGAATCTGCAAAAGAACCAAAGTTCCAAAGAAGGGGTGGGTATAACACTCAGTAAGTTTTCTCTAATGAATTCCCTACTCACACCACTATGAAAGAAGAGTTAGAAACATTTAAATAGAACAATTTATAATAAAATATTTCTAAAAATAGTTTATAACAACATATAAACAAGTTTCCAAAACCATTTATAACCAAAAGCATACAAGAGAAATTGAAACCAATTTCACAACAATTTTTTTTCTAGAAAAATAACTAAAAAAATCTTTAATACCATTTCTCAATATTACTTGGAATACTCAATCCATTCCACACATCCACACAACCAACCATGCATGCTACGTAATGAAAATTCCATACTCATGAGTGGTTTCTCATTGATCTACCAAGTCATCACAAAGTAATTATATCCCATATGCCATTAAACCTTTGGAACTGAGCACAAGGTTATATTTAAACCAAGCCCCATATATGAAATATGTACTCACACACCAATATTCCCAAGGATCATGCCAAAACACCTTTTCAATAAAAACACATTTTTATTGAAATCAATTTTTCCATCAAAACCACTTCTAAGACAACCAATTTCAATAAAATTACCTTTTTATTGAAAAACCCATTCCTAAAGAACCATTTATATATTCCATCAAATACATAATTTAAAATCACCATTTTAAATTCAAGAAAACTAAATCACTTTTCACAACAATTCACTAAGATCATACAATTTCACCCAAAACCATAAATCATCACTAGAGAAGATTTATTCCATGATCTTTATAATAAATTATATTAAAACAAACCAATTTGAAACTAATCTAATCAATTCTATCAAGATGATTCAAGAGATAATCCACCTACCTTGATGGTTTTGATGAAAACCAACAAGGGACGAAGAACGCTCATGAAACCGGGTTGAAACTCTCCAAAAATAGCCTTATATCTCTTATATTACCATCAAAGAACCCAAATATCATCATATTTGGCATTCCACAACATAGATTTACCCATAACAAGTGTATATCTGAAAAATAAATTGTATTGTAGAAGTATATCTAAGTAGATATAAGAAATGAGACAAGAACGATGAAGAACGTCACTTACCATGAGAATCAGGCTTGAAAATGCCAAAGGAGGGCTCCAGATCAGTTCCAAAATTCTTTAGAGAGGTTCCCCAACCATCATTGGAGATATATATCAAATTAGGTCTATTTAAGAGAAAAAAGGAGAAAGTAAGAGAAAAAATGAGGTAGATCCTAAAAAATAGGATCTTACTTTTTTCTATGTGCATGGTTAGACCGCATAGTTAGAAAAACCATGTTCTCACCGTGCATTAGATAATATCTTAAGAAAACACCTTCATAGAATCCTTACACGGTCTTCCTAACTGTGATCAATCTATGTCAAAGCTACTACCTCAAAATTGCAACTGCACATGGTTTCTCCTAGGATATCCACACGATTTAGACAAACCGTGCGTAACCCGTGCACATCTACTTTAGCCCCAAAAACTTATTTATATTTCACAAAAATCTCCCATACTTCACACTTGCATTTTATAACCATGAAAATCATCAATTAAGGGTTATATAAAAGAAACCGGGGATACTACATTCTCCCCACCATTGGTCTTTCCGTCCTTAGAAAGTAGAAAACCCTCACTGCCTTGAAAGAGTTCCAGCCATTACTCTTTCATTTCATTCTCGCATTCCCAAGTCTCTTCCTAAATCCGACCATGTTTCCATAAAACCCATAGTAGAACGATTATTTTTTACATTCAAGACTTTATCTTTCCCATCCACAATTCATACTGGGATATGTACCAACTAAGAATCCATATCTAGGTCAACGTGATCCCATTTGATCACATGGTCAAGATCAGGCTGATACCTTTTCAATTGAGATACGCGGAATGCATTATGCACCACACTGAAGTGTGGTGGAAATGCCAACCAATATGCCACCTCTCTAACCCATTCTAGTTTCTCAAAAGGGCAAATGTATCGAGGAGATAACTTTCCCTACTTCCCAAAACAATGATGTATAAATCTTGGAGAGATCCTCAAGAACATATGATCACTCACAAAAAATGACAATGATCATCTATGATGATCCGCATAATATTTCTGAAAAATCTGAGCCATCTCCATCCTCTTTTTGATCAACCAAATCTTCTCCATTTTTTTTGGACAAGACAAGTCTCAACTATTTAAGTCTCACATGTTTCCACCCAACATAGCATAGAATGACAAGGACGCCCATACAACGCTTCAAAAAAATCCATATATATCGAGGCATGATAGCTGTTATTGTATGAGAACTCCACTAAGGGTACATGGTCCTTCCATGAGCCAGAAAAATCCATTACACAATCCTGTAACATGCCGTACAACATATATATCATCCTTTTAGATTTTCTATCCATTTGAGGATGATAATCCATACTCATATCTAACTGAGTTCCAAGGGATTTCTTTAAGAATTTATAGAAACAAGATGAGAACCTTAGATTTCTATCTAACATGGTAAAAAATGGTATGTCATGTCTCTTTACCACCTCTTGGATATATATTTTGGAAATATCCTCCATTGTATGAGTTTCAATAATGGGAATGAAATGATCCAACTTTGTAAGTCTATCCACTATAACCCATATGGAATTATGATTTTGAACCATTCTTGGGAGAATTATAACAAAATACTCATTATCTACTCCAATTTCCACACTGGGATAGGTAAATACTGCAATATACCCACTGGTCGCTGATGCTCTGCCTTAACTTGCTGACAAGTTAAGCACCGTGAGACTAACTCGGCCACCTTCCTTTTCATACTGCTCCACCAAAATTGTGCCTTAGACGCATTGTAAATTTTCTATGTTTCCTGTTGTACAGCTCATTTGGAATGGTGGTAAGCATGAAGAAGTTGTTCCTGACAATATAGAGGTACAACCATCCGATATCTGAACCAAAAAACCAGACTCCCGTCAAATTTTCATCCCTAAATGGTCTCCTGACTATTGAATTTTGAATTCATAACCAGTCATTCTACATCATATGTTTGTGCCTTCTTTACCATATTTACCAAACTAGGAATGAGTGAAACTGGAAATAAAAATTCAAAATCACCTCAGTATTCACATTCCACATGCATGTCGGCGAGGAACGACATCAACTTCCATTCATCTGAGGCTTCTTTTACCAACTAAACATATGAATTCCTATTTAATAAATATTCCACTGTATTTACCTTTCCTAGTGTATACATTTAGTCAAATTCAAACATCCGGAGATACTCCATCCATATCCTTTGACTCATATTCAAATATTTTTGTGATAAAATTTGTTTCAAGCTCTTATGATCCATGAACACAAAAATTTCTCCTGAAAGAGACAGTGACACCAAGTCTTCAAAGCATGGACAACTAAAACTAACTCCAAGTCATGTGTTGGGTAGTGCTTCTCATGTACTCTGAACTATCTTGAACCATAAGAAACCACATGGCATCCTTGCATGAGAAAACATCCCAACCCATATCCCAAAGAATCAAAATACACTACATTCCCCTGTCCTGATTCTGAAAAAACCAAGATAGGTGTTAATGTAAGATGAACTTTCAGATCTTAAAAAGACTTATAGAATTCCTCAGTCCATTGGAATGGAACATTATTCTTTTTTAAAGATGTCATTGGAGAAGATTTTTGTAAAAATTCACACACAAAGCATTGGTAATAACCAGCTAGACCAAGAAAACTTAATATCTCAAATACATTCTTCATAGGTTTCCCTGAGATAAAAGCATATATCCTTTTAGGGTTAATTGAAACACCTTTTTCATAAATTACATGGCCGAGAAAGTTTACCTCTTGTATAAAAAAAAATTAATTTTTTTTTCATACAAACGGTGATCTCTCAAGATTCCCAACACTATCGCCAAGTGTTGCTCATGTTCAACCCTTGTCCTTGAATACACCAATATGTCATCCAAAAACACCACAACAATAGAATATAGATATATATGAAATATATAATTCATCAAAGCCATAAAAACCTCTGGTGCATTAATAAGACCAAAAGACATGACTATATATTCTTAGTGTCCATATCTACATCTAAAAGATTTATTTGAAATATATTATTTCCGAACTCACAATTGATGATATCATGATTGCAAGTCAATTTTAGAGAACCATTGAGCTCCCCTAAATTGATCAAATAGATCATCAATTCATGGAAGTGGATACCAATTATTTATCTTAACTTGTTTAGGCTTATGATAATCCACACACAGCCTTAGAGTTCCATATGATTTCTTCACGAACAAAACTGATGCTTCACAAAGGATACATACTTGGCCAAATGAAACCTTTTCTTTCCAGTTCCTCCAACTTCACTTTCAATTCCTTTAATTATGTTGGTTCCATCCTATAAGACAAAAGTGAAAAAGGAATGGTCCCTGGAAGGAGATCAATCATAAACACCACTTCCCTTCTATGTGGTAACCCTGAGAAGTTATTGGGAAAGACATCTGGAAATTGATCCACACCTACTAGAAAACTGGTATCATCAATTTCTTCTATTGATACCAAAGTCAATGCCACCAACTGGTAAGATATCTTTCCCACTGCTGGTGCCAAGAAGTCTATTGCACCGTTCTTTACAACCTTCTCTCCTATGAAGATATGCCCGACGCCGTCCTCTGTCGCAAAACTAATCATTATTCTATAACAGTTTATGTGAGCCTTGAATATTTTCAACTAATCCATACCCAAGATTAAATCATATAAATCCATATCTAACACTAAGAAGTCCCATTTCAGCTCATCTCCATCAACAGTTATAGAAAATGATTTACACATGAAGGCTCAACCTTCTCTTTCACCAAGATAAGTTTGAAGTTTTAACAAAGAAAGCATCATCTCTACTTTTAGACATAGAAAATCAACAATATGAGAAAAAATGAAGTAATGCGATGCACTAGTATCAAACAATACTTGCATAAGGGTATAATTAAAAAGAATTATACCTCTCACCGTAGATGGTCCAACATGATCATCCACAATCATCTGCTCAGCTCCATACAACTGTTTCGTCACTGCATTCCGCTCCTTGCTACCTTTCTGAGATTGCCCTTAATAAGAAGTCATGGTATTCCAAGAACCACCATGGATAACGCTTCTCTTCTGATGAGGCTCATTTTGATGAACTCATCCTATCAAAGCATACGCTTCTTGCGATTTCTAAGAAGTGTCTTGATCACCTAACCTCAAAGCACTGCAAAAAAATAGATTAATATGTCCTATATTTTTTAGTTATGTCATGATCTTGGTGGTTTGGTACATTCTCGTTTCATGTAGTCAATGGAACCACATTTGTAGCATCCCACTTGGATCTTTAGTCATGGAGGAAGATTTTATGATCCAACTATCTGATTTTCAGTACCGCACCCACCTTGGAAATAGGTGTCCCTCTTATACTTACTCCCAACATTCGAGTTCCCACCATTTACCATATGTATCATCATACTTCCTGCTTCCATAGCTCCTGATATGTCCCGTTCAGTCACTATTGATCTTTTCACTATCTCGGTATAATCTGTAATATATAGCATCGTAATCTTCAATCGAATTTCTTACCTTATCCCTGATTTGAAGATGCGTACCTTCAAGGATACACTTACTGCAACTTTGGGTGAAAAGTGTACTAAATGCATGAATTTATCTGCATATTCTGTGGCGGATAGATTCTCCTACTTATGGATAAAGAATCATGTTTTCCTCTGGATCATGAATATATGAGGATATAATTTTTTGTTAAACAATTCTTCAAAATCCTCCCAACTTAGTCCTTGATCCCATTTAGCATGCAACACTAGTTCCCACTAATAACATGAAGGATCATCGAGCATATATGTGGCCATCTTGACTTTGATCTCCATCGATGTGCCGATGAATTTGAAGATATGGTTCATTCTATTCATCCACACCTCTTCTTTTTTAGGTTCATAATCACCCCAGAAGATGGATGGATTCTACTTCATTAACTGGATGGAATTATCCACATGCCTTGGCTCATCCCTATGGTTTCCCGTGTGCATGGATTGAAATTCTTGAATGATACTTTGAACCAACTCTTGGGTCACCTGTGGCTCAGGTGAAACCACTTTCTCCATAGCTTCTTTCAGTTGGTTTCTACGATGCTACCAGGTTCCATTTTCTAAACCAAAAACAACTCGGTAAGTCTCACTCCCTAACAATTGATAACTTAGCATTTCAAATTCTATCACATCAACTATCAAAACATTTTTTCCCAAAAATAACCATTTTCAGGTTAATTTTTTTTTGAAAAAATACATTATTTATTTTGAAAATCAAAACATTTTCAAAATACACTACGTTTCCTCTTTTCAAAATCAATTATTTCAAAACAAATTATGCAATTTCAAAAATTTACACCTTTGGACAAGATCATAACTAATTAATACAAATGAAATATCCAATCTTGGTAAGTGGTCATTACTCTAAAATGAATTTCATGCTTACCTCATTGGTTAAGACCATGAAAATGAGATTCTAAGATCCTATAAGTGTCTCCAAAACACTTATGTACCCAACTCCCTGGTAACTTGAAGTTCAGTATAAAGGGGTCAGCTACATCATTTTATACTATACATTTCAATTTATGACAATCCAACTCCTTTCTAAGTTCAAATCCCAAGGAATAGATAAGGATGAATCAACTCAAAGACCAAGAAACCGAAAAATACTTATTAGGAAAAGACTGAACAAGACGATACCATTTGTAACGACCCACTTATTTTCATTAGATTGAGAATACAATGAATCATTACTTGGCCTTAAGCGACATCCCCGAGATGAAAAATGTTGGAAATAAATACCGAAGGGTTTAAAATATAGGTGGGTGATTATTTACCATTTAATAAATAAACCACTAAACCAATAAACCATAACCAAATTGTTAACTAAATGATGCATGAACAAAAGCAAGACAAAACAACTAATTTATTCGTATCAAAACCACTCTAAAGTGTGCAACAATGGATGACCAAACAACTATCAAAGTAAACAGTGGAAGAACAACTAAAGACTCCCAAAATACCACAAGACTCTATGATACAAAACCTCCAAGCTCCTCAATCACCGAATAACCCAAGTACCACGAGGTGGTGATAAAAAAATGTGATACATTATATATTCCCATCTCTCGGAAGATAAAATATGAAAATGAACCAAATTTCCAAAGAAGGGGTGAGTATAACACTCAGTAGGTTTTACCTAATGACTTCCCTACTTACTCCACTAGTATATAAGAGTTACCAACATTTATATAAAATATTTGATAATAAAAAATTTCTCAAAATAGTTTATAACTAAATATAAACAAGTTTTCGAAACTATTTATAACCAAAATCATACAAGTTAAATTGAAACCAATTTTTCAGCAAGTTATTTTTCTATAAAAATAACTAAACAAATCTTTAAAACCATTTCTCAATATTCCTTTGGCATACCCAATCCATTACACACATCCACACAACCAACTATTCACGCTACATGATGACAGTTCCATACTCATGAGTGGTTTCTCATCGATCTAACAAGTCATCACAAGGTAATTATATCCTATGTTCAATTAACCCTTTAGAACTAATAAAAAGGTCATATTTCAACCAATCCCCATATATTCAATATGAACTCACACACCAATATTCCCAAGATTCATTCCAAAACTCCTTTTCAATAAAACCACCTTTTTATTGAAAACCATTTTCCATGAAAACCATTTATAAGGAAAACCATTTCAATAAAACACCCTTTTATTGAAAACCCCATTCCTAAAAAACCATTTAGATATTCCATCAAATCCAAAATTTAAAAACACCATTTTAAATTCAAGTAAACTAAATCACTTTGCACAATAATTCACCAAGATCACACAATTTCACCCAAAACCATAAATCATCACTAAAGAAGATTTATTCCATGATTTTCACAATAAATTACATTAAAATAAACCAATTTGAAACTAATACAATCAATTATATAAATAGGAGTCCATAGAAAAACCAAATACCTCAAAGGTTTTGATGAAAACCGATAAGGGACGAAGAACGCTCACGCAACCAGTTTGAGACTCCCCAAAATGGTATTAGATATCTTCTAATACCATAAAAGAACCAAAATATCATCTTATTTGGAATCCACAAAAATATATATACCCATAAAAGGCATAGATCTAAAAAATAAAGAGATGATAAGTAGATCTATGTAGATCTATGAAATGAGACAAGAATGACGAAGAATGTCACTTACCATGAGAATTGAGGTTGAAAATGCCAAGGTAGGGCTTCAGATTGGTTCCAAAACACTTGGGATAGGTTCCCCAACCTTCAATGGAGAGAAATATCGAATTATGTCTATTTAGGATAAAAAATGACAAAGTAGAAGAAAAAACGAGTAAGATCCTAAAAAATAGGGTCTTACCTTTTCCCTGTTCGTGGTTAGACCACACAGTTAGACAAACCATGCAATAACCATAAATTAGATTCTATCTTAAGTAAACCCATTCATTGGATTCTTGTATGGTCTCTCTAAATATGCTCAAACTATGCCAAATCTATTTCCCCAAAACTGTATCCATGCATGGTTTCTTCTAGGATATCTGCACGGTTTAAACAAACCGTACGCAACCCATGCACATCTACTTTTGCCCCAAAAACTTATTTAGAGTTCACCCAAATCTCCCATACTTCACCCCTACACTTTATAACCATGGAAATCATCAATTAAGGGTTAATTATCTGAAACCAGGGCACTATATTTAGACTCTATCAATATTAGAATAAAAAATTTATGAATAAGTCATTAATCAGTTCCAAGGTAGTTAGTAATATTCATTTTTCTTTGTCAATATCAATCATATATTATCCCAACATAATTATTTAAATATCATGAACATATTAAGGGTTATTATTCTCTTAATCTTGTGATCTTTAATAAGTTCAAACAATCCACTAAATCATTTTTCTTGGTAATTGATACCATTCAACATGTGCTCTCAAATCCTTGATAAAATAGTACTACAATATAATTATTATATATATCAGGATTCATATTACAAATAAATCAATGATAAAATTCTCAAATGATATATTTATTTAATATAGAAACAATCATATTAATCATTCCTCTTCATTTTTGGTAGTATCACAAGTTGTTCCATGAGGTATTAGATTCATTTGAGGTGTATTCATTTGACGCTTGGGGTATTTATTTTCTAAGTTCCCCATATCCCTACATTTGAATCATTGAACATTTAAATATTCTTTCATTCCCTTAAAATCACATTCATGGTGGAATTTCTATCCACAATTTTAGAAAAATAATTTTACACTTAAGTAGTGAGAAATGTGTTTTCTTCCACAATTATCACATGTGGGAAAATACTTATTTACCTCTTCCATTTATCCATCATTTACTATGTCATACTCATCTTATCTTAATTCCCTTATAAGATGTAATACATATATAACTATTTCTACACCTCTTTATCAAATGATACTATGTTCTTATTCGATTCAAAATTTTGGGTTTCTAGTTCCCTTCAAAATATTGGCTTCAACCCAAAAAATAAACAATCATTATTACCCTTCAGATTGTAAGAATTGATGGAGTTCCCATTCCTTCTACTAGGTTCCATTTCTAAACAAAGTCATACAATAGATTAGATAAGTTAATTATGGAACATGATTTATAATAAAAAAGCTAGTGAAATAAAGAACACAAATAGAAGAGTTTATGTGTATCTAATATCATAATCATAAACATGGTTTATTTTATATGTTCTTATATAATTGTCCTCAAATTATATCTTAGGGTGATGTTCCCTAATCTAAATTTTCCTAAATCTAGTTCCAAATTTTGACACTAAATTTACTCAAATACCAATTGTATCGAACCCCACCCCAGTATGACTAGATCCAGTTCCAGCTACCATTACATTATCTTAAGATACAAGGAATCATATCCTGATGGACCGAATAGTTTAGTAGTCAAGGTAAATAGGATACATACTTGAGTATTGAATTATAATTTACTACACAATGTACAACATTATTTTTTTTATTTTTTTAGAGAATAATTTTATTACCTATAGAGTATCCCTGCATATCATTCATACTAAACTTCATGGAATAATGGGGAAAGGAAAAAAATAAGGGTGAGCTTAGATACTCAGTAAGGGTTAAGAGCAGTGGAATCTATTATGAGTCAATAAGCATAATCATTATTGAAAGGTAAATAACTGAACACACATCTCATACAATCAATAAAATGAGAATGAAATTATTCCAGAGATAATATCAATGTGAAAATATCATAGATAATAATCAATATAGAATGGTAAATAACTGAAAACACATACCATTTAGTCAATAAACTAAGAATGAAATACATATATATATTTTTTCATAATGAAAATCTCCTGGATAATAATAAATGGATACTGAATTATGGAAATAATTAATTATCATAATTAATTTTTACTAGGTACAAGAAACCATTATTTTCAGGATCTTTGAAAAGATGATTTATCATACTACTATCATGACATTTCACTGGATATTTCAAAACATACTGGCTAAATATATGAAGGGTTTTTCCAACTGATTTCCCTCAATTAGACTACCAATGCATCATGGGGATTTATTTAAATGGTCCCCAACCCATGTCGTACCATTCCAAATAATTCCTTATATATTTATTAATCAATTTAATTCATAATAAATTTTCCTTATCATCAAATATCTGTATTAATTAAAGGATATATATTTATCAATATTTCTCTAGTTAATAAAATAAGCTTCAAAGTAAACACCTTATATAAAAAAGGTATATGGTTTAATAAATAATATTATACAGTATAAAATAATATGGATATTTAATATAAATATTAATAATAATTAATAATGATAATAATAAATTTATTTATTCAAGATAAAGTTAATAATCACAAAAGAATGTGACACTTTTCAATTACTTTGACCACTTGGAAAGTTTCAAGTAAAATACACTTGGATGAATTAAATATAATTAAAATATAAAATACCATGAATAATGAATTATTTAGGATAATACTTGTCAAGGGGTAGTATATAAATTATATAAAAGTTAATATAATAACAAATAATTCTCAATGGAATGTAAATTGAGATGAAATCCCTTACCGTATGATTATGTTTGGTTTAACATTATTTAAACTTATTTATAATTATATTAATCATGTTATTAACTTATTAAAAAATCATAATAATATTTATAATATAATATTTTTTTTATAACATCTTATAACCCGTTTGTTAATAATCTTTCATTATTTTCATTGTTTCAGGAGTTAATTTCCTTGTTTTCTCATTCATTCTTTGTCATCAATGTTCTAGATCTTGTAAATATTATTTATTTATATCATACCAAGAATAATAATCATGATATAAATATAATATGTATTTAGTATATATATATATTTCGAGTAATCCATAATATTTAGTGATTGGAAATTGAATACACTATTCTTGGAGACAGTAGGCCGTACGTACGTAAGAACGATGCTTCCATATTCTTGTTGTATTTAAATAAATAAAAGTAAATGATATATATATATATATATATATTATCATTCCATTATCATATTAATGTCATATATATCACATGTAATCATTATAATAATCCACAATATATTCCATGTAAAGCATGAATTAATCACATTGCATTGCATGGCGGTAGTTTGCCGTACACACGAGCGACATTATCGTATTCCAAAAGAAATGTAAAGCATGAATGTATGGGTGATATAATAATTAAAAATTCATAATAAAATCATAAATATAATATATATCATATATAAATAGTATGACCATAATTATTCCCAACCATGAAATGTGGTAATGGAAAAAAGAACGACATCAGTTTAGGAGGTGGTAGTTCACCATACGCATGAATGGTGATTTTGTAACCTATTTGATGGATATGTGTGTGTTTTTAGGTCATAAAAATATAATAAAAATATCCCCATATATGTAATATTTTTTTATATGATCATGATATAATATGATTTGAAGGAGGTGGAGAAGGAAATAAATTAACGAATCTTATTGAACAACATTACCTCTTCTTTGGGTACCGTCCTTAGGCTTGCACTAAATCCTTGAAAGGTTTTCTTTTTACCCAAAATAATAACTATAGGATTATGGGAGGGAAGTTGGGGAGTGATTTTTTTAGGGCATGGGAGAACCAAATGTCTTGAGAGGTGTGAATAAGTGGGAAGGGTGAGTGCCATTTTATTGTTGAGAAGAAGTGGCATTGTTGTAAATACTCAAAATTATTCACTATTGGGATGTCAATATTACCTCATGTAGATCAAAAATTGATTAATAATTATGGCTAGGGTTTAATTGGTTGATAAAAACCTCAACCATATAAAAATAATTACAATTTTAAAATGTTGTTTCGTAACTTCTATGTTTCCCCTCTTTTACCATTTTGATTTTTATTAAGGTAACTAATTTTATAACCTAGATAATATATTCATTAAGAAAAAATTAATGTGAGAATTATTAGATAATTTATACCAAAAAAATATAAAAATTATATAAATATTATAAAATAAAAATCCCACGTGTTTTTGAAATTTATTTTAACTGAAGTTCATGGCATGCACAAGAACACTAGTTTAATCATAATCATGATAAAAATGTATTAACTTTTTAGGGGTCAACATGATTATTTTAAAATATCAATTGGTCCAATACTGGACCATATTTTTTATTTATAAAAATTTACCAATCACATTATATAATATAGGATATTTAGTAAATTTAAATCATTTAATAAAATATAATTTATCATAAAATAACATTAATTTCAATTGTAACATTATTTATTTGATTTAAATTTAAAAATACCATGATAATAATTGAATTGGAATCATTTAATTTCAAATCTATGTAAAATGAAATATTTATCTAAAAAACGAATGGTTCATAATAAATCAGTAAATTTTCTTCTCATTTAATATTTTTAGTATCATTTATCTTAATTAATTTTTAACTAAATTTTTAATTCATTGGAATTTCGTAAGAATTTTAATTAATTATTTAATATATAAAAATATAATATAAATTATCATTATAAAAAACTCATTTTAATTTTCATATAATACTAATAACTGAACATATGATGTTCTTTTCCCTATCCTAATGTTTTAAAGAAATTACGATTTAGAAATGAATAATTTTTGTCTTTTTCTTTTCATAACTTATTATATGGGTCACAATCATCAATTAGTATCTCAATAACTCATAAAAATTGGTTCTGTGTTTATAAGAGTATATAAATGTCTTATAAATTGTTTTTTTACATGTGATGTGTCATTAATTTTCTTTATATTCTATGCTTAACCACTAAGTACACTCCTTTTTACCTTAATAATTATAATTAATTTTAAATTTTTTCACTAATAAAATTGGTTAAAAATTTAGTTAATCTTATTAGAAATTAGAAATTATTATAATTAAAAATATTGAATCCATTTTTACAAATTTCATTTAAATAAGTGGAGTAAATCAATTTAAAATTAATCCCTCAGATGTGATGTGAAAGCAAGTTTTTAAAGTGAAATTTTTCCAAAGTTAACTATGTTTTTTATCTAATTTTAATATGAAAATAACTCAAATGAAGTAAATTGGGTTAATTGATATAAAATTGATCTAATTATGCATTAAAAAAATTAAAAATATAATTTAACCCTATAAATTATTTATTAGAAAATGAATTTTTCAATTAAAATTCATTATTTTTCACAATTCATTAAAAAATGAAACTTCTCAGAAAAATATAAAAAAATCACCCTAATATAATTTGATATTCAGATCCAAAAAATGAATATTATTTTATCATATAAATTTAATAAATTTTTTAAAAATAAATTTTAAATTATGTTTACAAAGCATTAGTAATCCTATTTTTAGGGAATACAGTTTTTCAAAAAAGATTTCTTTTTTAAAATGATTCTAATTTCATTACTAAATAATAAACATGTGTAAAATACATATTTTAATTAGTTTGTTAATCCTATTCATACCATCTAATTTAATATCTAAGTTATAAAAATTGTATTAAATAATAATAATAATAATATATTGTTGTTCGATAAAACATGTTCTTGCGTGTGACACAAGCTATAGAAGAAACTCTTTTTTGCATACAATGTAAGTTAACTCTTCATTGCATGAATTTAAAGATATAGAGTATATTTAATTAATTTAAAATATAAGATATATCATAAAGTCTCTAGTTGTTATATTCCATTATATGCTTGGTGTTTCATTTCATAACCGCTATCAAATAAAATATTCTTCTTTTAGAATTTCCAGTGTGGTATATATATGTCATTGATGTAATGTGGAGATGAAATAGGAGTCACATTTCTTTATCGAGGTTCCATTCCATGCGTAGAATGAATGAAATTATCATTTATCATTGAGCAAAGAGGTAACAATGAAAAGGATATATAATTATTTTATAATGATAAATATGCCATTAATATCATACTTATGTCACATGTATTCATTAAATTTATCATTATTACCTTCCATGTAAAGATTTAGTGAAAACCGAATCACATCAAATCACGAGGAGGTCATCCTACATACAAATGATTGAAATTATTATATAAAAAATGGAATGGATAGTAATAATGTATATGTGGTATCATAATTACATAGGTTTAATTATGATATAAGTATAATAAATATTCTTTTAATACATCATTATACCAAGATGTTAGAGGTGATTAAGAAAAACTAACTACATTGGTTCATGAGGGGGTAGTCCTCCCTACACATGATCGACAATTTAATTTCCTATTTATAGGAAGAGGAGGTGGATATAGGTTATTAAATTAACATAATAAAATACCAGTATATAAGATATAGCTTTGTTACTATATCATTAATTTTGAAGAGGATTTTATGGACGTGGAAGAAAATAAAAATAAAAATTCACTATTAAGAATGATACACCTTCTTCAGAAAATCTCCTTAGGTAAGCACAAAAGGATTTATTAGATGGATTTGTGATCATAATAATGGACCTACGTTGTGAGTAAATATATTACGAAGGTATTTGGGTAGCACTTGGTTGATATAAATTACTTTTATTTTGTGAATGGGAGAGGAGATGGGGTGTCCTTTTATAATTGACGCGAGTGGCACACTTGTATTTTTTGAAAATAAAAAGGTGCAATAATGTTTTTCACATGATAAAAGGGTCAAAAATTTACAATTATATAGCCTTATAAATTACATGGACAAAATATTTCCATGAAATGGGTTTTGGACAAGTTTTTAGGTCATTTTAACCCATATCATTTTAGTTTATCCCCCAGTAAATCCATTTTTACGTTAACTGTGATAACTATATTTTATGGATTTCAATATTCATTATGTTAAAAAATTATATTGACCTTATTAGATAATAATTTTTTCCTTATTACAAATATGGAATCCATTTTACCAAATTTTATTCATAGAAGTTCCATAATTTAATATAAAACAAAACTAGCAGACGTGATGGAAATATGGATTTCAAGAACTGTATTTTTCAAGAAAAAAAGGTGATTTTATATTAACACTATGACTAAAAATAATAATTTTATGAAATTTAATTAAGTTTTTTAATATATAATAAATAAATATCATTAATTTAATTTTTAATTATGGGTTTATTTAATTAATTAAAATTGAGAAACATTATGCACATTAAAATAGTTTTCAGAAAAATATCATCTTTAAAACCAAAGTAATCTTATTGAAAAATAAAATAGGAATATGAATTTATTTGATTAAATATTAATATAGGATACATATTTTACATTAAACCATATTAAAAAAATTGGGACTTTCAAATTAATTAATTTATTAAAAATAAATGATTTTTTTTTGAAAATTATGTATTTTCACTATTCACCAAAAAATTAATATTTCCTAAAAAATAAAAACATTTAACCATAACTTAATTATGATATTATTATTTAAAAATTTATATTAATTTTATAAAACAAATTTTCTAAATTTTCTAAAAAATATAATAATATTTTCTTACAAAATAAATATTTTTTTGAAGAAAACATATTCATGAAGAATAAAAAGTCCCCACTCAAATTTGGTTGATTATTTAGTATGAATTTATCAAAACAACTATATTTAGTCAGAAATTTATTAATATAATTGATAATTTAGTAAATATTATTCATTTGGACCAATTTAATGGCTATTTTATAACATTCATATTTAAAATAATATTATTTGATGGTTCGTATTAGCCCAGTGTTGTGTGACTTGAACACTAATAGGAATAACTCCATTTTAAAAAAATAACGGGGTGTTACATTATCTCCATATTAATATATTTCATACTTATAATTTAAAAAATATCTTATTAATCAATGTATTGAAATTGAAATTACCTTTCATGAAATCCCACATCGTAAAAAGGGTTTACAAAACATTCTCTTGATTAGAGATAATGTGAAGCAAAAGGGTTATCTAGAATAATACACGAATAGGTTTCACAGTAGTAAAAAATTAGTTTGAAGTGATTATTTAGAAATGGAAGAAAATAATAACTAATTATGGTGGGTGATAGAGATAATTAATATCATAAAGATGAATTATCACGAGACAATCAACAACCACAAAACCATAAACCAATGAATTCTGAAAAAGCTCATTCATGTCATCAAAATTGATGGAAATAGGATATAATTTTGATTAAAAATACATTTACTAGAGTTGAGGAATTATATAATAATATTTAATAATATTATACAAAAATATACTATCATGATGAGTATAATTGCATCCTTTAATCAATTTCCACCACAATTTCATCTTTTTCTCGAAACATTGAGTATTCAAGATGAATTTTTCATTCCTAAAGCACCAAAATAAATAGTTAAAGGGCTAAATAACTATGAAAATAAAAATAATATATTCATTCTATCATTATACATTAACCAAATACATTTTTTTTGGAATATGGTAAGATTATTATAAAAAAATAATAAACCTTCATATGATAAAATATTACATTAATCTCAAAAAATCAATAATAATACCCAAAGTTAAACTAATTCATTCCATAAATTGATAACCCTATATAATCAATAACCTAAATATTAAATAGTGTTTTAACCTCTAATTTTATGACATAAATTTCATCTTATATGCCAAAAATGTAGCGAACTTCTTCTAAAATAACATCAATCAATTAGTCGCTAAATCACTTTTCAATACCATGTGTATCTATATGATAAAACTAATATTCGTATTATTACCTCAATATCCAATATCATATAAACCCTAAAGTTTATAAACTAATTATTACTTATTTCCAAAAAAGTTAAATTTATACTTCATGTTAAACCAAATATTTACATATACTTCAACAAAAAATTTAATCAATCAATTTCATATATCATAACATAAATCCTCAAAAAGGGATGTATAAAACATTGAAATTAAGATCAACAAAAATATTATAGACCTATGATGGTATCCATAAATTTTAATAGAACCTCACATGAAAACATAATATTCTCCATTTTTTTCTAAACCATACAATGATCCCATTTGTAACATACATGAACACACACTCACAAATCCGGTGCATAAACATAAACATTTCATTACTAGCTTTGAAACTAAAAAATGTAACCCATTTTTTCCATCCAAGAATCATAATATCAAAAGGAATATTTGGATCAATTAAATACACTAGTATAATTTATATTTTGAGTTTTTGAGAATTATTTCAAACACTTAACATCTTGGATTTATAAAAACTAGATCATAATGATCAACATCATCACCTACTATACCTAACATTTAATATTTCTTACTACATCATCAACATCATCCTTGTGAAACAATTTTAGAAAAATTCTTCTAAAATATTTCCTCACAACCTGAGGAAAAGGAAACAAAAAAAGGGTGATATCAAATTCTCAGTTATGGTAAACATATGAATTAACAATTGAAATTCATCAGTGAGAATTAGATGAGGCTAAGGGAGTGATGACATAATAATAGATCTTGAGCATAACACAATAGAATTCATTCCAATAAAAACCTGAATCATAAATCATTAAAGGTTCCATAAAGTATTATCATAAGACAAAATTGATAGAATAAATAATCATGGACCATGTGATGTTAATCTAGATAAAATTAAAGAGTTATAACCCATAGTAATAATAAAGAAAACATGTTGGTAACTTGGGACATAATTTCCATATTACACTTACAATCACTATTACAAATGGAATAACCATATAGTCGACCTCCATACCCAATACATCATAGGGATATCATAGACCCATGACTCCTTGGTTTATAATGTAACCACCCATCCATGGATTATAGTGTAACCACCCATCCTTGGATTATGGCATAACCACCCATTATTGGTTCATAACGTAACCACTCTTCATTATTTCAAAACATAACCACCCATATTTTGTTTATAAAAAAACCACCAATATAAATAAATTATAAGTACCATAATATAATAAAGTATATAGAGAATATATTTCATCATAAAACTCTTAGAAACAACCATTAGTACATTAATACCATGATCAACCCATAAGAAATAAACGGGATCCATGAAAATATCTTTGAATTAATCTTAGTATATATAGAGAATGAATGAGTATGGAAATAATAAAAAATATCCTCAATTTGTTATTTATAATATCAAGTGTTGTTGACCCAAAGTAATGAAGATACCATTAAAAAATCATTGATTTTTGTGTGTGGAAAATACACTTTTAACTTTGAAAATATATTTTTAAAAACTAAAAAAATTTCCCATATTCAAGAAAAAAATTTATTTAAAAACAATATTTTTAACTTATAAAGGAATATTTAATTCATTGAGGTTCCAAGATCATAATAAAATCCTTTCATGGTGTAAATGTTAAAAATAAACACTAATTTCAAAAAAATTTAAAGGGGAGTCAAAATGATCCATTTGTAAAACATTGAAATTTAAATTTTAAATTTTTTTAAAAGAAGGTCATAGATCATTAAAAATATATTTAATAAATAAATTAGTTTTATAAAAGAACACTTTTGAAAACATTTTAGAAAACATTGATATGGAAGAGACATATTCCCAATCAAAAAGGAAGATACAAGATTAGTATCACTTAGAAACAAATATCTTGATGATTCATCAATCAATAAGGGAGGAAATGAAAATTAAATTTGTAAAAATCATTCAAAACTAGATTAGAATAAATTATTTGTGGTTCAATAAAATAATATCATATTATTTATTCTAATAGTAACCTTGATCATAAAAAATCCTAAAAATAAAGGATATTGCAACATAATTCTTTTTCCACTTTGCTAACATTATAATTGTAATCCCCATAAAATAATAAGATTAGATTCAACAATAAACATTATGAACATGAGAAAATTCATGATATAACATATAATAGGGGTATTATATACACCTCATAATATAATATAGGTGTATAACCTAGAATGTTCCCCAAAGATAACAATTTGACATGAGAAACCCTCACAATGATCATAACATTGAAGTGAGAATTAACTAATGAATCAATTATGTGTATAAAATATAAATACATAAAAAAGTATAAATAAAAAATATAATAAAAATTCATTATAAATATAATAATATAATATTAAATTCAATTAATAAATAATATAACCCAATGAATAAAAATTGAGTTACGAAATCCTTTATAATACGGTAACGTTCAATCCAAATCCCCTTGGATGAAATATTAAAATTTAAATTTTTTAAAACCATTAAGTATGAAGGAATAATGATATAACATAAAAATAGGGTATTATATATACATCACATTAATTAAATTTGGTTCATGATAATAAAATATGCATTAATGGATTTACATTGATACGAAATCCCTTACCTTGAGTCTAAAATTCCATGCATGTATTCTAACTCATGTATAATAATCTAGTATTAATTATTTTATTACATAAGAACCATTTATAGGTTAAATAACTTATACATAAATCATTTATTTTATTTCCTTTTAATTAATTATTTAATTGCTTTTTCAGGAAAGTCCATGTTTGGTGTTTTGAGGATGTTCAACTCAATGTTTCAAAATGACTTTGGTGTGTTTAGCATGGTCAAAGTGGTAAATATTTAAACATATAATGAATAATTTTAATGAAATATTTATTATATTTATTCATCAATTAGGTTATGTCTTAGAATTTCCATGTAATTTAATTTTTTATTTATATGGAATTATTTCGAGACCTCAAAACTCGACGACATGTGATTCTTAGGCCTAGAGAGCCCGAAATGGAATTTTAAACTTTTTTTAAGGTACGTTCAGTAAACATGAGAACAATATTTTCTATCTCTTGAACTGATTCTTGGATCAAAGTTATGAGGGAAATTTTGGATTTCGAACACCGAGATTCTCCTAGAAACAACTTAACTTTGGCCGGCAAGGGACGAGAAGAAAAGTTATTTTTCAAACTTTTCGAGAAAAGTAATAAAATAATTTAAAGGAATTATTTTATTTATTTACTCACTGTTGGGTGGTGGACGGTGATGTTGCGGTGCATCAACCAAGTGACGACATGGTGCATTAATGAATCTCATTAATGGCATGTATCACACAACGTAACGATTCAATAAAGTAAGCATAACAATGACGCTGCTTCATAAATGAAACAACAGAACAATGCAACTCTACAACGTAATAGAAATGCTGTGACAAGATTATTTTTATTAAACCAACACATGGGAGAATGGGTAATTAAACTATGGGGATTCACTAACAAAAATTTGGCAGTTTTCCTCTCTAATGAAGAATGACGAACATCAGCAAGACTTCATCGTCTTCGACGTGCCTCGAAGAACAGAGCTGGAAGCAACATCGACATCATAAAACCTCATGAATGAACGATTCGACATCGAACATTAATGAGATAGGAGTTTTTTTTATTTCAAAGTTCTTCCCCTCTATTTTTTTAAAAACAATGAACACAGATCAACCTAGGAACAGTTTGATCCGCAATTCATGCGTTTATGCGGGAGGATGCCTTTTCTTGGAGATTTATTAATCGGGATTCCAACCTTGCATGAAATTGTTGAACTATAATCCATGAACTTCCCATTTGATTTAAACCTCTAATGTAGAGGGACCAGGTCATCATGAACAAGTCCTAATCACCTCTTCTCGTGCGTTCTTGGTGGACGCATTCTCAAAGTGGTGGCAATTCGACTATGGGGCCTGAGTAGGGACAGATGTGACCTGAGAGGCCCGTAGGTGCAGACAGATCAGAAAATAGACCACTAGAGAAACTTTGGTGGCTTGTGGAAGGTGCCTTCGGCGCGACACTACCAGCGCTCACAACTGGCGGCGGTGGCCGACCCACACCGGCCACGTGAAGGGGGTGGCGCCAACCAGTGGCGCAATAGCAGCGGAGGCAATCGGCCCTCACTGTCTGCACTGGAGGAGGGCGGCGCGCCACAACGGTGGGTGTCCCAGTGCAAAGTGGGTGCCACATGGAGGGGGTGTCTTGTGTTCGGGTCACCCAGGTGGTGTGGGCCACGGTTTGTTGACCACGGCTGGAGGGGCCCCACATCCACAGGGCCAGCTGGAGCCGGATGCGGCTTGGCTGCAGCATCCCTGCCGGGCGTCGCACCACTGGTCCGCCCCTGGAGGAAAAGGCTAAGGTTGGTGGGCCAGAACCATACAAGAGGTCCGGACCCATGACGGAAGGCTAGACCTACACCTAGAGGGCCGAACCCACACCATTTGGGTTGGTCCGGACTAGACCGGGTCATCAGGCGACTCGGCAGGTTGGACCCTCAGCCAAACCGGGTCGGGTCCAGCGAGGCTTGTTGGGCCTGGCCCATTGGCCAGGTCGAACCAGACTGACCCTGACCCAAACCAGATCAATTCGAGTACATCTAATTAAACCGGAGTATGTGGGTCCCTCGGTCTGGGTTGGTCGGGTCGATCCGACCGGGTCGGACTGGGCCCATCGCAACTGGTCCCCTGTTTACTAAAACACTCGTATCTTGCGAACCGCGCGTCCGATTGACGAACCGTTTGCGGCATTGATACCCTATTGAAGAGGATGATATTTTGGCATGATTTTTGGTGACTTTCATGGACATATAGATTCGATGAATGTCTTGAGGAGAGGTTCTACCAAGCGCGCTACATACGGAACCCTACGGTTGGCTTAGTCCTGAATACTGCTCGACGAAGGCCCAGTGGAAAGCAGCTCTATGTTACCTGGAAGGACCATGGTGAGGAGAGGATACATGTGACACGACAGACCAATGATACTCGACTGGAGGAGTACCTACATTCATCCATGCAGGGAATCATCTCTGTGTGACCCGACAGGCCCACGATGGGGCGCGACTCTGTGTGACCCATAATACCCACGGTACTCATCAAGGATGAGTACCATAATAGTAAAAGGTTATTGGGAAGATTCTCTATGTGATCGGGTAGGACCACTTTACTCAATAGAGGAGGAGTTCCCCAGTGGCCAAGGAGTTCGATGATATGACAGGCGATGCTACTATCACTACCCTATAATATACCTAGTGTGAGCTGCATCTTTTACTTTGTGTTATGTGTTTGAGATATTGCTTGGTGGTATTACCTATGTGGTATTTTATTTGTGCTGTTTTCCTTCGAGGATTACTAAGAGACCTTTGGGGGTCTTGGGGTCCCTAATGAGTATTGTTATACTCACCCCTGCACAGGCTTCACCCGCATGTGTTGTGTTTGGTGCAAACGATCGACGTTTTGATAGAGATGCTCAGGGGGAATGGAATAACGGATTCTACGATGGTAGAATTGGTGTCATATAACCAGGTGGGTCCCAGTAGGACTAGGTGGACAAGATATACTACTTTTAATTCTAGTAGCTTCACTACTCTCACGATCAGGTGGGGTTTTCCGCGGATGGAAATCCAAGTTTCCATTTGTAATTGCTATTTTCAGTTCCTTGTTGGGTTTGTATTTTGGCCCACTTACTTTCACTTGTACTTTCACTCATCCTTGTTTTATTTTTCTACTTGTTTCCCCCTTTTTTGTGTGTTTGGAGGTGGTTGGGAATATGTGTGTAAAAGTTTAGTGGAAATTCCTTCCTTTATTGTGATATGCCTTTACAGTGCTAGTCACCAGCCCCTGTCCTATGGAAGGCGGGCTTGGGGTAGTCATGTCACAAACCCTGGGGGACGGGTCATGAAAAAGTGGTATCAGAGGTGGTCGATCCTACCACAAAGACTGGGAGTCTTTGTTTTTTTAGGGAAACAGTTTTAAGTGTTTTGAGTTCGACTTTCAGATTCATGGAGTCCATTGTTGGTGCGGTAGCAGACGTATTTATACACCAGGACCTTGAATTCTGCTTTTCAGATCAATACATGAAAACATTGGTTTCATAAGTGTATCCTTATTCTATTTTTAATAAAATTTATCTCACCAGGTATAACCTTCTAACCGTGTAACATCTTGATCTATTTTAGGATGCCTTCATGTGGACAACCAGTAAGGATCCAGATACAAGGCCGTAAGGATATCCCACCTAGCGACGAGGCATACATTCAAGGACCAGTTCTTGAGATGGCCCCACTGAGTGATGTACCAGTACTACCACCCCCGATGGTCAACATCTACTATCGGTAGTTTTGGAAGAGGATGTTCATAGGCTCAGTTCCCTACATGAGTTTCAGAGACATAAACCACCCAGGTTTAGGGGAGAGACGGATCCTCAGGTCACTGAGGACTGGCTGGAGGCTGTGACGCGGGAATTCTGATTAGAAAGGATACCGCCTGACCAGATGGATATCCTGGCAGTGAGCCATCTGCATGGATCGGTAGGAATATGGTGGAGCTTGACCACCCAGACGCACGACGAGGTGACCCTTACCTAGACAGACTTTCAGTAGATTTTCTGGGAGGAGTTTTTCCCCATGACCTTCCAATCTGTGCACATTCAGAAGCTTCTTCACCTACATCCGGGTAGCATGACGGTGGATGAGTACTCAGTGAGGTTCACCGAGCTATCTCGCTACTCCACAAACATGGTGCGATACACTTTCATCAGGGCTCAAGCCTTTGAGCAGGGTCTCAGGAAGGAGATCAGGGCATCGATGTTGTCTCTCAGTATCCCTACCCAGGCTGGGGTGCTAGATAGATCCCTTATTTTGGAGAGCTTATTGGTGGAGCAGACACTGACATCTATATATTCTAGTAAACCTTAAGCAGCAGAGTCTTCGGTAGTACATGGCTCCCAGTTCCGGGGGTGTCAGCAGGGAGCCAGGCAGTTCTTCGCATGCGGCGGGCAGAGACACATGGCACATTATTTCCCAACCTGACATATAGATGATCAATAGACGGTTGAGGGGACACCAAATAAGGGACAATGGTTCAAGTGAGGAGGTCCACAGGGTGGCAGATGTGGTAGGGGAGCTAGCTGAGTGGTAGGCAGTGGGCGGCGGTTTTAGGTGTTACCGCCACCACCCCCGGGTGGTCCACCCCGACCTCAGGGAGCAGGCGGGAAGAGGTGAGCTCAGATCCACGCAACATATACTTATGAACACGACTCTCCAGAGATAAATTGAGGTATGATATGTGTCTTCTCCACCCTAGCTAATGTTCTTATAGACACAGGTGCTAGTCACTCTTTCCTTACCACGAATCTCGTTCAGATCTCCGAGATTCCGGTGGAGATGTTGGCTCAATCCTTACGATTAGAGACTCTTATGGGAGAGGATTAGACAATTACACATTTGTTTCAGTAGTTTAAGATTACTCTAGGAGGAGAGAGCTTCAGCTGGGATCTCTTAGTAGCAGTGTCGAGGGCTTACGAAGTCATCTTGGGTATGTAACGGTAACTCACAGTCCATGATCATATTGACTGTTTTAGGTGCAAGGTGCGGTATGTCCGTGAGGATGGTACTGGGTTTTCCTTCACCAGAGATAAGGGAACCTTTGAAGCATAGGATGGAATTTCTCGTAGGAGGTTGTAGTTGATCACTCACCAGTTGGCTAGCCTCACCCATGATGTAGTGGAAGAGGGGAGTCCGAAATTTCCAGTAGTGGTGGACGAATATTAGAATGTGCTGAAGACATCCTTCAGGTGCTGATACAACCACTATGAGTTATTGGTGATGCCTTTTGGCATGACCAACACCCCAATAGTATTCATGGGACTCATGAACAGGATCTTCGAGCCTTACCTTGACTGGTTTGTTGTGGTCTTCATTGATGACATCTTGGTGTACTCAGTGTCGGAGGAGGAGGACGCTACACACCTACAGATAGTCTTGGATACACTTTGAGATTACTAGATTTGTGATAAGATCTCAAAGTTCCAATTTTTTATCCGAGAGGTCCAATTTCTAGGACACGTCATCTCAGAGGCTAGAGTTGTGGTAGATCTAGTGAAGATAGAGGCAGTGCTTTCTTTGGATCCACCTAGGAGCATGACTGAGGTGCATAGCTTCTTGGGGTTGGATGGATTTTATCGGAGGTTCGTACTTGACTTTTCTAGAGTAGCAACACCCTTATCAGCCTTGACACAGAAGGAACAACCCTTCGTGTGGATGGGAAAATTCCAGCAGAGTTTCCAGGATCTGAGACAGAGACTGACTAATGCCCCCATCTTGAGACTACCAAAGGAGGGAGTTGGGTATGTAGTTTACTGTGATGCATCATGGACCAGACTGGGCTGTGTCTTGATGCATGAGAGAGTGGAGATCACCTAAAAATAATTACAGTTGAGGCATCATGGGAAGAACTATGCGACCCATGAACTAGAGTTAGCAACAATGGTCTTTGCCCTGAAGATGTGGCAGTACTACTTGATGGGTGAACGGTTTACCGTCAACTTCGACCACAAGAGTCTCAGGTATATCTTATCACAGAAGTAACTGAACATGAGAAAAAAATGATGGATGGAGTTCCTCCAGGACCATGACTTTGAGATAGTTTATACTCTTGGGAAGGGGAAATTGGTAGCAGACGTACTCAAAAGAAGGTCTTGTTTATAGCTGCTGAGTGATGTGATAGATCAGCTAGCCATGATGTAGATATCCTTAGTGGATAGTGATGGAGAAGCTTACCTCCAATATATAAATGCCACTACCCCAATCTTACAACGAGTTAGGGAGGAACAACTTGTGGATGTTGACTGCGAGGCCTGACGTGCTCAGATATCCTAAGGACGTAGTCCTCATGGAATTTTGATAGGTGGGGAGCACATCATACGTTTCAAAGGGCGCACCGTAGTACCAGTGACGTTGTGGGAGGAGGTATTGAGGGATTTACATAAACCCCCTTTGGAAGTACATCCTGGAGTGGTGAAGATGTACCATGACCTACAACATTAGTACTGGTGGCAGGGATGAAGAAAGCGGTGGCCAAGGTCGTTTCACAATGCCTCACTTGTCAGCAAATGAAGGAAGAGCATCAGGTTCCATAATTCTTGGATCAAAAAATCAAGGTATCAGAGTGGAAATGGGACGATATCTTGATGGAATTAATGACGGGGTTACCATGCACGTCTAGAGGCCATGATTCCATGTGGGTGATCATTGACTGACTCACCAAGTCGGTGATGGTCCCGACGATGGGAAGCTAGTGTATCCAAACTTGACCACATGGAACATGCCCTAGATGAGGATCTAGAGTTGGAAGTTCATCCTTGCAGAGCTTGATAGATTTGGTTGTTTGAGAGGGTATGGTGTTAGCCATCGGATCGGGCCTATTCTTTGACACACGACCCTTGATTGCCACATAGCCTTGCAATGGTGGATTGCTTCTTTATGATCATATTATAGGGAGGGAAAACTTCTTGTTGCGAGTCTGGTTTCAATCTTTTTTTCTTTAGGTGTGATTTGTCTTATGTCTTGAATTCTTTTTGGGTCCCCCCTTTTTCCCTTAAAAAGGGGATTTATAATAAAAAAAAAATATCTGAAGGCCCTTGGGCCGTTGGAATAAAGGAAGGGAGTAGGGAACGGTAGAGGGCTTGGGATGCCTCTACATCTAAGAGATAGTGTGGATCCAAGAGGTTCATTTGACGATCATATCAGATCGTGACAATCGCTTTACATCCCAGCTGTGGAAGGGATTATAGGAGGTGTTCAGGACATAGCTGCACTTGAGAAAAAATTTTCATCCCCTGACAGATGGTCAGACAGAGCGGACCATATGGACACTAGAGGATATTCTACGTGCTTGAATCCTAAAATTTGTTCATATTTGGTAGGACCACCTTCCACTGGTAGAGTTTTCATATAATAAAAACTATCACTCCACCATTGTCATGGAACCGTTTGAGGCCTTGTATGGGCGACCTTGAAAATCACCCCTATGCTAGACAGACCCATGGGAGTTGTCCCTCATGGGTCCGAAGTTAGTACGTGATACCACCGAGAAGGTGCGGATCATACAAGAGCAGATGAGGACTGGACAAAGTAGGAAGAAGATTATGCCAATAGGAGATAGAGACCCTTGGAGTTTGAGGAGGGCAATCATGTATTCCTTCTGGTCTCACCCCGATGAGGATTGTGGAGATTTAGTCAGCGACACAGCTATCTCCAAGGTTCATCAGACCTTTTTAGATCCTGAGTAGAGTTGGAGAGGTGGCGTACCTCCTAGCTCTTCCCCCACAGATGCACCAGGTGCATGATGTTTTCCACGTGTCGCAGTTGAGGAGGTAGGTACATGACCCATCACACGTCATCGACTGGGGTGAGTTGGACATTGACGACATGGCGACATTTGCAGATTTCCCAGTGGAGATAGAGGATCGAAAGGAGCGAGTCCTAAGTGAGTGGTATATTCCTCTAGTGTGAGTTCGGTGGTAGCACGAGAATATCTAGGAGAGCACATGGGAGCAGGAGGCTCAGATTATTTCAAGGGCGTAATGCCCTAATGTGGGGAGAATGTAATGTCTCAAAATTTTTGTGTAATTTTTTTAATTATATGGAATTATTTTGAGACTGAAAAATTTGACAGAACGTGATTCTGAGGCCCGAAGAGCCTAGAATGTAATTTTGAACTTTTTTTAAGGTACGTTATGTAAACTTGTGAGCGGGATTTTATATCTTTTGAACCGGTGTTCGGATAAAAAATTCGAGGGCACCATTGAATTAGAAACTCCATGATTATATTAGAAAAAACTTAACTTTGGCTGAAAAGGGTCGAGAAGAAAATTTATATTTTAGACTTTTTGAGAAAAATAATAAAATAATTTAAAGGAATTATTTTATTTATTTACTTCCCGTTGGGTGGCGATGCTGCGTTTCAGTGACCAGGCAGTGATGTGGCACATTAATGAATCTCATTAATGGACCATATCACGCAGTGTAACAATTCAATAAAGTTATAATAAAAATGACACTATTTCATAAATGAAATAGTGTAACGACACAACGCTGCAGCGTAACAGAAATGTTGCGACATGATTCTTTTTATTAAACCAACACATGGGAGAATGGGGAATTAAAATACAAGGATTCTATGATGAACCAAAAACAGTTTTCCTCTCCAACGAAGAATAAAGAATGTTGTAAAGACTTCATCATATTCGATATGCCTCGAAGAATGGAGCCAGAAGTGACGTAGATATCGTGAAACCTCAAGGACGAACGCTTCAGAATTGAACATCAATGAGGTGGGGGTTTGGTTTTTATTTCAAAGTTCTTCCCCTCTATTCTTTTTTAGAAATGACGAACACTGATCAACCCAGGAATAAGTTGATCAAAAATTCGTATGTTTATGCTGGAGGGTGACTTTTCTTGGAGATTTATCATCCGAGATTCAAAACTTTCATGAAATGGTTGAACTAAAATCCCAAAACCACGACTTTGATTTAAAACTCTAACGTGGAGAGCTCGGGCCTACACAAACAAGGCCCAATTGCCTCTGCTCGTGCATTCTTGGTGGAAGCATTCCCGAAGTGGCGGAAATTTGATTCCTGGGCCTGAGAAAAGATGGAGGTGACCCGAGAGGCCCGTAGGTGCAGATAGATTGGAAAATAGACCACCTAAGCAACTTCGGTGGCCCGCGGAAGGTGTCGCCGGCGCGGCGGCAGCTGGTCCATGCTAGCCGTGTGAAGGGGGCGGAGCCAATCGGTGCCGTGATAGTAGTGGAGGCGGCTGACCCTCACTAGCCACGCTAGAGGACGAAGGTGCAACGAAGAATCTGGACACCACGACCAACTGACCACGGCGGCAGGAGTCCCGGTGCCAGGTATGCGCTACATGGAGGGGGTGGCCCACGTCTGGGCCACCCAGGCAGTGTGGGCCGCGGTCCGTCGACCGCGGCTGGAGGGGACCCGCGTCTGCGAGGCCAAATGAAGTTGGATGTAGCTCGGATGCAGCGTCCCGACAGGGTGGCACACTACCGATCCACCCACCTGGAGGACTGGGCTAAGGCCGGCGGTCCAGACCCGCACCGGCGAGCCGGACTCGCAACCCAGCGGACCGGACCTACGGTTTAGCGGGCCGGACCCGCATCAGTAGGCTAAACCTGCACCTAGCGGGCCGGACCCGCACCGGTAGGCTGGTCACACGCTGACAGGCTGGACCCGTGCCCTTCTGGCCAGGCTGGACTAGAATGGGTCACCGGGCGACCTGTTGGGCTAGACCCTCAGCCAAACCAGGCCAGGTCCAGTGAGGCTTGTTGGGCTTGGCCCATTGGCTAGGCCAGACCAGGCTGACCCTGACCCGAACCAGGTCAAGTCCAGTCCGTCTAATTAAACTAGGGTATGTGGGGCCCTCGGGCCAGGTTGGTTGGGTCTGTCTGACTAGGTCAGACCAGGCCTATCATAACCGACCCCCTGTTTTCTAAAACGCCCGTATCTTGAAAACCACACGTCTAATTGACGAGTCGTTTGTGGTTTTGGGACCCTATTGACGAGGTAGATCTTTTGGATTATTTTTGGTGACTTTAATGGACATCTATATGAGACTAATGGATATAGGATAAGTTCTACGAAGCACGTTATGTACGGAACCCTACAATTGGCTGAGACCTGAAGACTACTCGATGATGGCCTAATGGGAAGCAGCTTTGTGTGACCCGGCAGGCCCATAGCGGGGAGTGGATCTGTGTGACCTAGTAGACCCACGATACTTGACAGGAGGAGTAACTTAGTTCGACCTAGGTGGGAAGCATCTTTGTGTGACCCGACAGGCCCACGGTGGGGAACAAATCTGTGTGACCCAACATACCCACATTACTCATCAAGGATGCGTACCATAACAGTCCAAGGTTAGTGGGAAGCGACTCTATGAACCGACAGGCCCACTGTACTCGATATAGGATGTGTTCCCAAGAAGTCAAGGAGTTTGATGATATAACTGATGATTCTACTATCACTACCCTAGAATATACCTGGTGTGAGCAGGGTCTTTTACTTTGTGCTACGTGTTTGAGATCTTGCTTAGTGGTATTAATTATATGGTATTTTCTTTGTGGTGTTTTCCTTCATGGAATACTGAGAGACCTTCAGGGGTCTTGGGTTCCCTACTAAGTATTGTTATACTCACCCCTGCATGGGCTTTATTTGAAAATGTTGTGTCTGGTGCAGACGATCGATTTTTCGACAAAGGTTCTCAAAGATACTACTTTGAGTTCCAGTAGATTCACTACTCCCATGATCAGGTGGGTTTTTCTGCGGATGACCATTAGAGTTTCCTTTTTTAATTGCTATTTTAAATTTCTTATTGGGATTGTATTATAGCCCACTTACTTTCACTTGTACTTGCACTCAACCTTGTTTTAGTGGTCTACTTGTTTTCCCCCTTTTTTGTGTGTTAGGAGGTGGTTGGGCATGTGTGTGTACAGGTTTAAAGTCATGCCTTCCCTTTATGGGATATGCCTTTTCGGTGCTAGTCACCATCCCCCGGCCTATGAAAGGCAGGCTTGGGGTAGTCATGACATGGGCCCTGAGGGACGAGTTGTGACAAATTAGACTTTTAAATTAAATAATGTTATATTGTTTTAAAAAATGTACTACGTTATTATCATGGAAACGATAGGTCATACATATGCATGGAAAAAATTTGATTTTTAACGATAATTATGGAAAAAAGGAATGTTTTTTCATATATATATAGAATTATAATTATATTAAAAATAAAAAATATTTCTTTAAATAAAATTATAGTTATCACCCATGTTATGTGGTGATGAAAAAATAATCACATCGCTTCATGGAGGCGGTAGTCCACACATAACATAAACGATATTATAATTTTTCCACGAGTGAAATGGTAAAAATGAAAATGATATATTATATTTTATGAATGAAAAATATTTCATGAATATCATAATTATTTCACATATACTCATTAAATTTATCCTTATTACCTTCCATATAAAGTGTTAGTCAAAAACGAATCACATGACGTCGTAGTGGAGTAGTTGGCCGTTCCCACGAGCGACATTATCATATCCTACACAAAATGGAATGTAATAAGGTATATGTTTTATAATAATTCCAGGTATTTAATTATTTTACCAATATCATATATATACATTAAATCCATAATTTTAAAAATATGTGAGAGGCGGTGATGAAAAAGGAACTACATCTGCTTGTGAGGTGGTATTCCACCACACACATGATCAAAAATTTCTTTTCCCATTTTATGGAATAGGATGTGTATATAGGTAATTAAATTAACATAGTAACATCTTAGTATATAGGAGATAATTTTTTATTATATCATAATAATTTATGAAGATTTGAAGGAGGTGTAAGGAGAAATAAAATAAAAACACTTGGTTAATCATGATACCTCTTCTTGAGAAAACCTCTATAGGATATCACCGAAAGGATTAATAGGATATATTTTTGATCAAAATAATTGATCTAGGTAATGGGGAGAGAATTTAGGAAGGTTTTTTGGTAGTGATTGGCCAAGAAAAATTTATTTTAAGGTGTGAAAAGGATAAAAGATGGGGTTATATTTTATAATTTAATTGAGTGGAAGACTTATAATTTTTGAGAAGAAAACCGTGTATGCATGTTTTTAAAATTCTAAAAGGGTAAAAAATAGGATTTTATAAATAATTATTCATTATAAGGTCTAAATATGTCCATAATATTATTTTATAAATTTTTTTATCTAATTTTAACCCTTATCACTTTAATTTAACCCCAGGTAAATCTGTTTTTACCCTAACCGAAAGAACTATTTTTTTTCTTATGATTTCACTATTCATTTTGATATAAATTTATATTGAAGTTATTTTAAATATAAATTATGTTTATTGAACATATTTAATCCGTTTTAATAAATTCAATTCACATAATTTGAAATTTTTAATTTGAAAAAAAACCCCAAAGACACAAAGAAAAAGCGAGTTTTCAAGAAATATATTCTTTAAGAAAAATATGATTTTTAATTTACTCTATGACTAATAATAATCATTTTATAAGTTTAAATTTATAATTATTGATTTAAAATCTATAAATTTTATTTAAATCATTTATTTTTAGTGTTTTTTAATTAACTAAAATGGAGAAACATTATGCACATTAAAACACTTGTGAGAAAATATAGTTTCAAAACAGAAAATAAATTTATACTAAAATCCATTATGAATTTAAATAATAATAAATTAAGTGGATTAAAAATAACTAATTAACACATATATGACATTAAATCATATTCAAATGATAATTGGAAATTAAAATTACTTAATTTATTTAAAATAAATGACATTCTTACCAAAATCAGTATTTTTAACTATTCAATGAAAAATCAATATTTTATAAAAAATCCCAAAATACCACACTAACATAATTTTGTTATGAAAATTATAAAAATTATTTTCATTTTATAAAATATTTTTTCTACATGTTCTAGAAATTATTATAATATTTTTTCAACCTCAACTATCTATATTCTCATAATTTAACTTTATTATTTTTACATTTAAAAATTCCTGGAAAAGGGTGTCAAAAAATGAATCAAACCAGTAGGGATTGATGAGAAACCATAAGAATATATTTGAGTGATTTCCAATCCATACAAACCAAAAACATGCCAAATTAATTTTTAAATTTATTAATATGATTGGAAGTGATGTTTTTCCTTCACATTCATATTAAAGGGGTCAAAATCGATCAAACGAGTTATGATTTCCAGGAAAATTTATGATTTTAATGAATAAGAAGTATGTAAATATGACATGTCGTGTTTCCGTAATGACAAAACATATAATTTCATTTGATTTCTTTCTTTATAAATTCATATCCGAGGTTTATTATCTGGAAAATATCCCTTTATTGTGTGTAAATAATGGAAAACATCTATTGTTCAATTTTTTATATGTACAAACATGTATTATATCAATCCAAATTATGATTTTATCAGAATGATCAAAAGTGATTTTTTTTATTTAAAAGTAAAAACAGTTGTGTCAATGGGAAAAAAATGAAAAATTCCCTAGATGTAATATCCTTATTTTTTAAAAACAAAGACTATGTTTGATAGCATAAAGGATACACAAAATCGAGCTTAAACTAAAAACAATATCATATTATTTAAAAATGACCATTATAACGTAGCCATTAAATTTGAGGGAATGAAAAATATTAATGAAATTATGAAATATATTATGGTTATACACATATAAAATTTATTAATTAATTAATTGTAAAAAAGTACTATATTTTTAGTAAAATAATTTTATTATTTTTTTAGTAAGTCCATTTTATTCATCAAATACATATTTTCTTCAAAACTTTTTTTATTGAATTTTATGTAAAAATAATATAATTAATTTATGGAAAATTTACAAAATTTATTTTATAAAATGAAAATAATTTTCAAAATAATCATATCTAAATTTTCCTACCATGAAAATTTTATATATTTTTAAGAATTATTATTTTCAATGAATATTGAAAAATACTCATTTTATTTAAAAATTGTTTTTATTTACAAGTTCAAATTTTGATTTGGATTTATTTAAAATTATAATTATTTTAATTTTAATTGAGATAACCCAATTATAGTTTTCTGGAATGGGTATTATACTAGAATTTAGTATATAAATATTTTGTATCTTAGAAGAGGAATTTTTCGGAAAAACAGTTTTTCTATGCATTTTTACTGTTTAGTTTTAAATTAAATTCTTCAAGTTATTTTTTTATATTTTAAAAAATGTATTAAATATTTATAATAATAAGGTAAACATTTATTAAATAGGTCCATTTTATTTTTTTTGCAATACGAATAGTAAACATAGTAATTTTTATCACCACGATTAAGAGAAAATTGGGGAACTAAGGGTAAAAATATTATTATGAGGTCTATGAAATTACCCAAAAACATATCCCAATTTTATTTTATGATTAATTTTAGATCCAAATAATCATTGGGACTAATTTATTACCTCTTGGAACAACTTGGTGGAAATTAAGCCCCTTATAGTATTATATTTTTAGAAAAGTCAAACGTGTCGCACTATTGTTTTTAATGGGTGTAACATTTATAATATATGGTAATCCAGAAGATATTTTTGACCATAAATAGTAGATTGATATATAAAATATTTATACTCATATTATAAATTTATTTTAAATTTTTATGGATGATGTAATTACCTTAAAGTATTATATTATGCCATTGTAGTGATTATTTATTTAATTGAAAAATAAAAAAATGACACTAAAAATATAAAAATAAATATAATTTAAATAATTAATGTGATATGTGAATTATATAAATTACCTTGAAATGTATTGGATATAATAAAATAGTTTTTATAAGTTGAATCATTTTTTGATGTTTTTAAATTCATATAAATGAATACTAAAATTTTTGACAACAATGATATTTCATAAATATAATATTTTATTAAATTATTTTAAAATAATAAAAAATATTAAATAAGTAAAAAGGGAATAATATATGGTTTAAAATGTAATCCCCTGTGATTTAATAGGCCATTTGGATGTATTTGTCTCCTGAATAGCCATATTATATTTTAATATTTTAAGAAATTCAAAAAATACCCCTAAATTCAATTATAAAAGAGACCCCCTTACTTCACCTCATTTCACTAACTTTAACCTTATATCTCAATATAATCTACCAAATTATATTATCCACTTCCCTATCCATGTTATATAAGTGTTGAACTCACCAAAATACCAATTCCAAGTTCCTTAAGGAATCCTTCAAGGAGGTGATATTCAAGAGGTAGCTTTCTAAAAACCACCTCTCTTAATTTCTTTTCTTCTTCAAACTTCTATTCGCCTAATTAATACATAAATTCATAATAAATATATTATCATTTACAAATTTTAATTTCATATATATAATGTGATATCTTTTGTCCATCTATTTTATCATATCATCTTATTCAATTAAAAAACTATTGTCCAAATTATGGTGGTTGACCGTCCCCATGGATAATGAGTTTTCAATATCCATTAACACCATGAGTTTAGAACCCATGTTTTGTTATATATAACCCTTTTATCCCTTTTTATGTGGTTAAAGTTGTTGGGTAATGTTTGGGAGAGTTTTGGAATGTTTCAGAATGGTTTTGATGCTTTTCTAATGGAACACGGTTAGGGGAAACCCTGCAGGATCTCTAGGAAACTGTACTTGTGGAGGTAGTAGGTTTCACATGGTTTGAAAAATATTTGTATAAAAGTATGAGGAAACCATGATGGATCCCTATTTGAGGCAGTATCATATGCACGGTTAGCGCACTATTTGACTAACCGTGCGAGCTAACCGTGTGTGGCATTAAAAGTTGGATTTTTAAATCTGGGTTCACTTGGGATTTTCCTTAAATCTCTCCTTCATTCTCCCATACAAACCCTACTCAATATTTCTTGTTCTCAAGGGTTATAGGAGATCTCTCACTCATTTAGGAAGTGATTCGAAGGGTTTTCAAGGTGCGGTGAAGGCGATTTTCATTCGGTAAGCCTTATCTCTTGGTTCCTTCTTGGGTTCCCTTAGATCTAGATCTCTCTTTATCTCTATATATATCTCTATCGGTTTTCATGATATACATCTGTTTCATGTATATATAGGGTTGTTTTTTTCTATAGTGGTGATATTTGTGATTTTTGATGAAAGGGAAGGGGATCTAAGGTGGTTTCATGGAGTTTTTTCACCCGGATTTGTGGTGCGGTTTGGAATTAGATGATTTCACCGAAACCCTAAGGTAGGTGGATTATATCTTTACTACATTTTTCTAGAATTAGAGGTCTTGTTTTCAATTAATTGGGTTTCCTTAAAATTAATCGTGATTATGATGTACAAATCATGATGGAAATTCCCTTTGTGATGTTTTGTGGATTTTTGAGGAAAATAGGATATTGTGGTGAAATGTTCTTGATGTTGGATTTTAAAATGTAGATTTTAAAATAAGGTGATTGGGTTAATTAATGAAAATTTATTGTGAATTTTTTTTCAATAAAATGGGGTTTGTTTTATTGAAGTGTAATGTGGAATGGATGATGTCCTAAGGGATTATTGGTTTTGAAATAGTGGTTTACATAATGTTGTGGCCTTGGTGTGCTATATGCTTCTTTATTTTCTTGAGTGGTTTATTCTTGTGTTGGTTTGATGAGAAGTAGGCAGGGTGTAACATTATAAAAAGGGGATGTATAGTGGATTTAAGGGCCACCATCAAGGATAACTGGGCGGGAAGTACCACTAGAATGGAAAGGTAGTAAACGAGTTGGACGAGAAGTTCCATCTTGATTGTTTACTAGTTTGGATATGTGAAACCCTATAGATAAGATTTTTGTGTGTGTGGTTATGAATCATAGAAATTAATTTGCTAATATGTTATGGTAAATGGATTATGGCATAGTTGCTGGATTTCATTTGTATTGTGTGTATTTGGGTGAAAAAATGGCTTGGTAAGGGTGTGTTTGTCTTGTTGGTAATTGCTGCACTAGTTTATGTTTTTATATAAACTATTTTATATAAATGTGATAATAGTTCTATACTAGTGTCATGTGTAGGGAAGTCATTTGGGGAAAAACTATTGAGTATTTGTACTCACACACTGCTTTGTCACTTTGGTACTTTTTCAGGTGTCGTTCTCTGGGATACAAGTAAAGATAAATCATCTCATTTTGTTAGCAGTTCATCGTGATTATTGGATGATTGGTTGAAATGGTCTTTTTCACTATGGATTATTGTGGATTGGTTGTATTGGTCTTTTGGTTTTTTTATTTGTAAACCTTTTTGACATGCATCTTATAGTTTGGATGGTTATGACTCATTAGGTTGGTTACTTTTATTCTAAGGGAAAATCATTAACCATTCATTCTTGAAACCCTTATCATTTATTTCCAGCCTTTGATTCCTTGGGAAAATCACCTAATTCCAAATAGCATCTCACCTCCTTCTCAAGCCAATGAGGGGGGGGGGGGGGTGTTACAAGTGGTATCATCTTGCTCGGTCCTTAACGTACAATTAAAGTGGGTCTTGTTCGGTTTTGACATCAGTTGTTAGTTACAGTGTTAGCATTCATTCTTGGTCTATTCTTTGAGTTAAGATTATAGCAAGGTGTATGATTATAAGAACTTGAAATGTATAGCATAAAATGATGTATCTAACCCTTTAATGATGAAATTCATGTTACTAGGGAGTTGGGTATATAAGTGTTTTAGAGACACTTATAGGCATTAAAAATCTCATTGGTGTGGGTGTATCCAGTGAGATGAGCATAACATACATGGTAGAAATGACTTCCCACTAGGATTTCATATTTCATTTATCATAATGATTTATGTTGTTGTATGAATATATGGACTTGTGAAAAATCTAGAAATTATTTTCAAATGTCTGAATTTGAAATGTGGTTAGTGGTGGTATTTTGAAAATGGGGCAATTTTCAAAACATGGTGGATTTTTCAAAAATGGAGTAATATGGGAAACTCGAACTTGTAGAAATCCTGGTTGTGATAGTTTCTATGTAATTGAATTTGAATTGTAAAACATTTCTTATTAAGGGAGTGAGACTAATGGTTTTTTTGATAGAAATGGAACCAGGTAGGCATCATAGAGACCAATCTGAGGGGAATGCGGAAAATTTGGTTGCACCTGAGCCCCAGGTGAACCAAAAACAAGTGCAGAGTATAATTCAAAATTTCTAAGAGGTGGAAAGTGGGAATAAAGTATATGAGATAAAGAATATGGATCATGTGGTTCAGTTCCAAATGTATAATCCACCCATATTTAGGGGTGATTCAGAGCTAGAAAGGGAAGAATCTTGATTGAATAGAATGAATAAGATATTTTAATTCTTAGTAACACTGGTGGATTCGAAAGTGAATATAGAAACTTATATGTTGGGAGATATTTCCCTTCCGTGGTGGGAGTTGGTAGTCCAAGCTATAATAGACCAAGGTATGACAAGGGATGGTTTTGAGGAATTTTTTAATAAACAATTCTACGTTTATATGTTCAGAATTCAGTGCACAATGTATTTCTTTAGGATGAATCAAGATAACCTCTTGGTAACATAATATGCAGCAAAATTTATGAACTTAGTATGGTTTTTACTTGAGGTGGTGGGTAGTAAATAATTGAAGGAAAATATATTTGAAGTTGGGTTGAGGAAGGAAATTCATTATAAAATAGAACTGTTGTGTATAAGTGATTACATAGAAATGGTAAACAAATCAAAAAAAGATGAATGTGATATATTGGGAACTGTAGGCGGGGGAAGAATCTTAGTGACCATAGTAAATGCTGGGAACTCTAATGATGGATTCAAGTGAAAGAGGGACACTTATTTCTAGGTTGGTAGTATTGCCCACAATCTTATGGAAGGATCAATAAATATTATTCCCAATCCTTAGAGTAAGACGTGATGTTTTCAGTGTGGCTCTACGGGTCACATATATTGGTATTTCATGACACAACATCAAGAATGTCATACCTATAAGAAGATGGGTAATATTCAACGTTATTATTGGAATTATTTGATATCAGGTGTTTGTGACACTCCTCAGGGGTTGCAGGCATCCTATGCATCGACAAGATGGGAACAACAACATACCCATAGTCAGTAGAGTAAAGTTAGTCATGGTGATTCAAGGAACACCAAAAATCCTCAGAAAAGAAATAAAGAGCAGAGTGGGGAAATCAAGCAGTTGTTTGGAGCTAAGACGGTTGTGATGGATGATCTGTCAGGACCATCCATGGTGTGAGGTAATATTCTTGTAAATTCTACCTTCACGCATGTGTTGTTGGATACAGGTTCTCCCCATTCTTTTATTTCCACTCGTGTTGTTAGTTTCATGGGTTTAAATATGGAAATGATGCCCTCGGTTTTAAAACATCAAAATCATCTGGGTCATAGAGAGTGTCGAGACTTCCTCTGTACAGCATGTTGTATAGTTTTGGATGTGATTGAGTTGATGTGGGATTTCTCAGTGCTTGAGATGTATTCTTATGATATAATCCTGGGAATGGATTGGTTGTAAAATTTTGAGGCCCACATCGACTGTTATTCATGAACAATTAGTTTCACGATGGATGGAGGCCTCGAAAATCTCTTTAGAGGAGAGAATAATGAAAATATGCGTGCAATCGACTCATTGGCACCAGATGTTGGCACAATATTGTATCTGTTAGTGTCATTGTCATTGGAATCAATGAATGGAATTCAACATAGAATTTTTTCAGCGGTTGTTGATGAGTTTTCTTGATGTCTTTCCTGAAGAATGCTAAGGGTTTCTACCTGTGAGAGAAGTGGAATTTACAATTGATCTCCTCCTAGGAACCAGTCCTATCTCACGTATGTATTACCGAATGAAACCAACAGAATTGAGGGAATTGAAAGTATGGTTGTAGGTGTTTGAAAAAAAGTGTTCATTTGGCCTAGCACATCTCTGTGGGCACTGCCAGTTTTGTTTGTTAAAAATACGGATGAAACTCTTCGGATGTGTGTTGATTATTGTAGGCTTAATAAAGTTACGATAAAGAACTGATAAATACTTCTGCACATTTATGATTTATTTGATCAATTTAGGGGAGATCATTGGTTCTAAAAGATTGACTTGTGGTCATGAAATCATCAATTAGGAGTGCAGAAGGAAGATATTCCAAAAAAATCCTTCAAGAGTAGATATGACCATTATGAGTATGTGTTTATGCCCTTTGGTCTGATGAATGTACCATCAATTTTCATGGCCTTGATGAATTAAATATTTCAAATATATCTGGATTCTTTTGTGGTGGTATTTGTTGATGATATAATGGTGTATTCCTGGATAAGGGTGGAGCATGAACAACACTTGGCGATAGTACTGAGGATCTTGAGAGATCATTAGTTTTATTTGAAATTGTATAAATGTGATTTTTGGATACATGAAGTTTGTTTTCTTGGCCATGTGATTTCTGATAAGGGTGTTTCAGTTGATATGGAAAAGATAGAGAATGTTATTTTTTGGAAGTTACCAAATAATTTTTTTGAGATATTGAGATTCCTTGGTTTAGATAGTTAATATCATCATTTTGTTTTGTGAATTCTCATGATTTTCCACACCAATTATAGCTTATACAAGGAAGAATGTTCCATTTAAATAGGATAAATATTGTCCGAAATATTTTAAAGAGCTTAAGGGTCGTCTTACATCAGAACCAATCTTGGTTTTTTCCAGAACCAGGAAGAGGGTGCATGGTGTATTGTAACACATCTGGATCAGGTTTGGGGTGTGTGATCTTTCAAGGGGATTATGTGGTTGCATATGGCTCATGGTAGTTGAGGTTTCATGAGAAGAACTACCAACACCTGATTTTGAGTTGACGACAATGGTTCATGCTTTGAAAATGTGGCATCATTACCTCTTTGGTGAGAAATTCATGGTGTTTACTGATCATAAGATCTCGAAGCATATTTTCTCACAAATATATTTGAAATTGAGGAAAATGAGATGGATGGAATATATCTAGATGTTTTAATTTGACTTGATGTACACACTATTTAAGGGAAATTCGGTGGCTGATTCATTAAGTAGGAAGTCGTATGCTCTGGTGGTGAAACCGGCATCAGATCAATGGAAGTTGATGTCGGTCATATCCAACTTTCAGTTGGAATGTGAGGACTGGGGTGATAGAGCATTTTTATTTCCAGTTTTGTTGATTTTTGTTTTGGTTGGTTTGGTTAAAGAGGAGCAGGTGTCTGATTCAGAGTATTTGGCGATGAGGTCGAAACTCTATGGCGGGGAGACTACCGAGGTATGAGAACTGAATGAGAATTCATTTTTGTGTTTTTGGAATTTTATCGTTGTACTAGTGGATTTTAAGGGGGAAATTATCAGGGCTTATCATCATTCTAGGTGTTCTTTCCATCTAGGAATCTATAAAATGTATAAAGCATTGAAAGTACAGTTTTGGTGGGCTGGTACGAAAAGTAATGTGGCCGAGTTTGTTTCGAGATGCTTGACTTTTCAGCAAGTCAAGATAGATCATCAGTGGCTGTTAGGTATTTTGAAATATCTACCTATACCTGTCTAGAAGTGGGAATAGATAGTGATGAATTTTATTACAGGTCTCCCAAGAATAGTCATAAATCATGAGTCCATAAGGGTGATAGTGGATCGGCTCACAAATTCGGCCCATTTCCTACCTATTCATAAATCTAATATGGTGGAGGATTTGTCCAAAATCTATATCAGTGAAGTGGTAAAGTGGAATGGTGTTCCAGTTTTTATTGTATCAGATAGAGATCCAAGGTTCACATCTCATTTTTGTAAATCCTTACAATAATCCCTTGGGATGAAATTGATGATGAGTACGACGTATCATACTTAGATGGATGGTCCATTTGAGAGGATGATAAAAACTTTGGAATATATGTTACAAGCTTGTGTGATGGATTTTGGAGGCTCTTGGCTAGATCACTTTCCTTTGGTGTAATTCTCATAAATAGTTATCATGCCTCGATACATATGGCTCTGTTTGAAGCATTGTATGGGAATCCATGTCATTCTCCACTTTGTTGGGTGGAAATAGGTTAGACTTTGATGGTAGGACCGAGGCTTGTGCAAGAGACTATAGAGAAGATCAAGTTGATTAGGAAAATAATGGAGATTAATCAAAGTCATCAGAAATCATATGCAAACCATCGTTGACCATCGTTGTCATTCTAGGTGGTTGATCATGTGTTTTTGAGAAGCTCTCCTTGGATTGGACATCATCGGGTTGGGAAGCAAGGAATGTTATCTCCAAGGTATATTGGAACTTTTGAGATACTTGATCGGGTTAGAGAGGTGTCTTATCTATTGGGCCTTCCACCACGGTTTTGTATGGTGCACAATATGTTTCATGTTTCTCAGTTGAAGAAGTATCAGCCGGATCATGACCATGTGATTCGTTGGGATCATGTTAAACTATGTCTGGATGATTCCTCGGTGCTTGTGCTAGTTAGGATTGTGGATAGTCAATAGAATGTCCTGTGAAGTAAAACAATAAGTCTAATTTGGGTTTTTTGGTAGCATTTTCAGATTCAGGTTGAGAATTGGGAGCGGGAGAAAGAGATGGTCAAGCAATGTCCTGATCTCTTTCGGAAAAGCAATGGTTCTCTAATTTTAGGGGATGGAAAGTCCAATGGTGGGGAGAATGTAGAACCTCAAATTTGAGGTATGTAACCCTTTTTTATGAATTTTTATGTGGTTAATTTTTTGGGTAATGTTTGGGAGAGTTTGGGAAAGTTTCAAAATGGTTTTAGGGATTTTCTAAGGGATCACGGTTAGGGGAAACCGTGCAGGATCTCCAGGAAACCGTGAAAGTAGAGGGAGTGGGTTTCACATGGTTTACGCATAGTTTGTCTAACCATGCGAGGAAACTGTGTGAGATCCCTATTTGATGCAGTATACTGCACACAATTAGGGCACATTTTGACTAACCGTGAGAGCTAACCATGCGCAACAATAAAATTTGTATTTTTAAATCCAGGTTCGCTTAAGATTTTCCCTAAACCTCTCCTTCCTTCTCCCATACGAAACCTACTCAAGATTTATTATTCCTAAGGTCTATAAGAACTCTACCAATCATTTTGTAAGTGATTTAAAGGGTTTTCAAGGTGTGGTGAAGGTAATTCTCTTCTGCTAAGCCTTCTCTGTTGGTTCCTTCTTGGTTTCCCTTAGATCCAACTCTCTCTCTCTCTCTCTCAGTTTTCTAGATATACATCTATCACATATATATGTAGGGTTTTTGTTTCCTATAGTGGTAATATTTATGCTTTTTTATGATAGGGAATGTTATCTAAGGTGGTTTTGTGGATTTTTTCACCCGGATTTGTGGTGCAGTTGGGAGTTGGCCAATTTCATCGAAACCCTAAGGTATGTGTCTTCTCTCTCAACTCCATTTTTCTATAACTAGAAGTATTGTTTTAAATTATTTTTTTTCTTCAAATTAATTGTGATTACGATGTTAAAATCTTGATGGAAATTCCCTCTGTGATGTTTTGTTGATTTTTGGGGAAAATGGGGTATTGTGGTGAAATGATCTTGATGTTGGATTTTAAAATATAGATTTTATAATCAGTTTCTCGGGTTGATTTATGAAAATGGATTGTGAAAATGGTTTTCAATAAAATTGGGGTTGTTTTATTGATGTGTAATGTGGCATGGATGATTTCCTAATGGATGATTGGTTATGAAATAGTGGTTTTCATAATGTTGTGGCCTTCGTGTGATATATGCTTGTTTATTTTCTTTAGTGGTTTATGCTCGTGTTAGTTTAATGAAAGGTGGGAAGGGATTACCACTATAAAAATGGGATGGATAGTGGATGTAAGGGCCACAATCAAGGATAAGTGGGTGGGAAGTACCACCAGAATGGAATGGTAGTAAACGGGTTGGACGGGAAGTTCCGCCTTGATTGTTTACCAGTTTGAATATGCGAAACTCTATAGATATGCTTTGTTTGTGTGTGGTCATGAATGGTGGAAATTTTTGTGCTAATATGTGGTGGTAAACGGATTATGGTATGGTTTTTTTATTTCCATTGTATTGTGTGGATTTGGGTGAAAAAATGTCTTGGTAAGGGCATGTTTGGATTTTTTGTAATTGTTTCACTAGTTGATGTTTTTATATGAATTATTTTATTTAAATCATCTAACAGATCTATCCTAGTGGAGTGTGTAGGGAATTAATTTGGGGAGAACCTACTGAGTATTTTTACTCACCCACTTCTTTGTAACTTTGGTGCGTTTTCATATGTCATTTTTTGGGAAACAGGTAAAGGTAAATCCTCTCATTTTGCTAGCGGTTCATCATGATGCTTGGATGTTTTTGTGGTGCTTGGAGCTTGGATATTGACTTGGAGATATGGAGTTTTGTCATGGATTTTTGGGTCTTTTTTGTAGTCTTCCTCTTGGTACTGTAATTGTAGATTCATGTGGCTTGGTTGTCTTGTTCTTTTGGTTTGTTGAGTTTTAAACCTTGTTGACATGAATCATGTAGTTTTTATGGTTATGACTCGTTGGGTTGGTTGATTTTATTATAATGGAAAATCATTCCCCATTCATTATTTAATCGCTCGACATTTATTTCCACCCTTTGGTGCCTTTCCAACGCCGTCTATGTCCAAGTAGCATCTCACCTCTTTCTCAAGCTAATGAGGGGGGGGGGGGTGACGTTACATTAAGAATTGTAAAAAAATATAAAAATGATAAATAATATTTATGTATGTATATTATAACTTATTTAATGTTATGTAACTAATAAAAACACATAATATTAACTAAAATGAAACTGATTCATGATGGATGGAAAACTGCCAAAATAAACTAAATAAAAATCATTTACATTTTATCAAATAAATCATCCTTATGTAAGAATGAAAAATGATATATGGGACTATTTAAACTTATATAATTGGATTAATTCCATATAATTTCACTTCTAGAGTACTATTACCAATATAAAAGAACATCCATAAATATATATAAGTTATCTAACCTTGAAACCATGAAACGAACGCACCTGGAATGGTGAAATTGATATTTATAAGTCATAGAAATGGTCATATATGAAATTGATAAAATTATAATAAATAAAATATATTTGGAAGTGGTTTCAAATAATGTAATTAAATAATATAATTTGACTATCTAGGGAATTATGTTCATGTAATGAACACATTAGGACATAAGATAAGGTAATTCTTAACCCAATTTCCACTCTTTGGGTTAAACATCTACTTCATTGATTATGTATTTCAATTATTATGTGTGAAATGAATTTTAATTATATTCTTCCACTTTTTTATGTGGATTTACATATAATACACGTAATCTATTCATTTTAGTAATTCTAATTTGTGTCATATGATATTTGTAAGGGACATTTCATTAAAAAACTTTTTTTAATGTCACTTGTTACAAAAGTCAAAAGGAATGTTTTTAACACAAAAAGAATAAGTGGAATTTTCGAATTTCATGATGCATTAATGTTTTAAAGGTTCATTTATAAAATTTCATAGTTATTTTAAATGATTTTTTTATTTTTATGTGCGCAATTTTTTTAAAATAAGTGTTTTTCCTTATGAAATCTTTTTTTATGATTCAAACATTGTTGTTTTATGATTATTTTATGGTTCTTAGGAATTATTTATGATGAATTGTGGTTTCTTTATGAAAAAAGGTGTGTGGGTGCGTGATATCCTTATAATGAAATGGTTATGTTGGAATTCAACCATATGATTATTCCAAATGTAACTGTGATGGTTACTCCTTGTATAACTGTGGGGGTTATGTCAAGAATAACTATGAGGGTTATATTTGTAGGTTTTGGGTGCAACGGAAGCACGTTGGTGGCTATATCCAACTTTAATTTTAGCGTTAACAACGATCAATCCTAGATCCATCATGATAATAAAATGATAGACCTTCGGAATAGAACGAAGAACAAAAAATAAAGAGGGAGCCCCAGAACCATAGAGAGGATCATCATATGTTGGTTATAATTAATTTAATTAATTGAAAAGAATTACCTTGAAGGAATTCTCTCTCTGTTGATGTTTTCAGTCATGATCTGATGTGGTCCTTCGTCGCGTCATAGAATCTAAGTTAGGATTCCTCTAACATTGATCCACACGTGCTCCACGTATCTCTAGAAGTCACTGAAGGGATCTTCGGGTGCTAGCATGGAAGATCCTTTTCTTGCGATGTCCCCCTTCGATCTCCTTGATTCGATGGAGGTGGATCTCTCTCTCATAGCTTGAGAGAGTTCTTGGTGGAAAAGGAATTATCTCTTGGATTGAGAGATTTTCGAAATCCGTTGTGCACAACCACTAAAAATGGCTAGGCTAATGAGAAATATATAATTGGGATTTTTAATTTCATAGAATAATAAAATTAATTAATTACTCGAAAGCATTTATTCATTTCATTTAATTCTTAGTAATACCCCCTGTATAATAATAATAGTTGACTATTATTATTACTTGACATGAACCCAACGAATTACACCTAATATTATTTAATTAAATAAATAATATTATTTCTCATTAATTCCCAAAAAACTACATGGCGTGTATATATTAATATACACGACGTGTAATTTTATTTTCCATTTTTCTTTATTTCCTCCACCATATTTATTAAACCTTAAATAATGGCTATTTATTTCTCAAATAAATATCACTACATTACTTACTAATAAATATATATTATTTCTCCCACAATATATTCTCTTGAATAACTAGTGTCGAAATAAATGAGATCAGGAATCCTTGAATAATTATTAAACCACAGTCGGGAATAATCTTTATTCAACTTGTTAAATTAATATTTAACTGAGATACTTGGACACACATAGTGTGTGACCCTCTAGGCCTCTTTCTCAGTGGAATTAGGTGGAGCCTTCTTAAAGTCCAAGGTTATCATCTAGAAACATGCCAAGGCACCCATAGAGAAAGAAGTTAACACCGTAATGATGTGTCACCTCCAACGAACAATTACCGTGTAATGTAATCCCTTTTTCATGATATATCAAATCAATCGGGTTTCATGATTGTGCCATCAACCCATGTGCTCGATTATTCTTTCTTTGACTTCCTAGAATTGGACTTTACCATTCCTCACTATAGAGATGGATTTATTTAGGCTATATCAATTCCATCAAAGGTCACGTGATATCTACTTCCATTATGGAACAGAAGAGGAAAATCCTTTCTCGCATTAACTATTAATGCAGTATTACTCGTGACACAACCAACATATCCTACCTCACTGTGAACAGTGTGTCATCACAGTTTTCATCAATAAATCTAATTTCATGATTTTTAATACCCATTAATAATAATCTTAAAGTTTAAGGACCAATACACATGTCTGTAGATAGGAACATCTAATGACACTATGAAATGTGGATTTTCTACTGGCGGGTCTCGTTCTCATAATATCCTCCCAGATATTACCAAGGGCGCACACCATGAGAAGGTGCCTCAAAGTTTTATGAGTCCTCACCCCTAATGGACTATTTTATTTGTGTCCCTCAAATAACATCATCCATCCATAGAACATATATTGAATAAAAGTGTTATGGCACTTCCGGGTTCTCATCATAGCAGGGATCTGCTACGACCCTTTAATGAAACAGTTATCCTTAGGAAATTATCACATTAATTTTGACATAGAAGAAAAATAAATAAGTGATAAAGTATTTAATATTGAATAAAGTACAAATTAGTTGGTTCTAGGCCACAAAATCCAACTGACTCCCACTTAGACTAAATCCAACTACTAACAAATTTTAACCTGCTATCTCTCACATGATATTCATGCTTCTGATGAGATATGACTTTAGTCATGGGGTCCGCCATGTTCTCTTCTGTGGACACTCTGCTAACAACAACTTCACCCCTTTGATAGAAATCCCTCAAGAGGTTATACTTATAGAGTATATGCTTTTTCCGTTGATGTGACCTTGGTTCTTTTGCAAGAGCCACCATTGCAGTATTATCACAATACAACATGATAGGATCTTTACTGCTAGGAACAACATCAAGATCCTAGACAAAGTTACAAATCCAGAAGGATTCCTTGGCTTCATCAGAAGACGCTATATATTCAGACTCTGCTGTAGAATCGAAAAAAAATAGCTTCTTTAAACTCTTCCAACTCACAGATCCTCCGTTGAGACAGAAAACATATCCAGATTGCAACTTCAGATCATTCTGATCTGTCTGAAAACTAGCATCAACATAGCCTCTAATGAGAAGCTCCTCGTCTCCTTCATACACCCGGAACATATCTTTAGTTCTTCTCAGATACTTAAGGATAGTCTTAATATCATTCCAATGCTATTCTCATGAGTCTACTTGATATCTGCCTACCATACTCAGTGCATAGGCAACATCAAGCCTAGTACATAACATAGCATACATCATGGATCCTATAGCTGGAGCGTATGAGATCTTACTCATTCAATCTTTCTCTTGTTGTGTCTGAGGATACATTTTCTTAGAAAGATGTAGGCTATGTGACATTGGAACCAATCCCCACTTGGATTGTTCCATACTAAATCTATTTAGTATCTGGTCAATGTATGTACCCTGACATAGTCCCAGAAGCCTCTTGGATCTATCACAAATGATCTTGATCCCTGGAATGTAGGCTGGTTCACCCAATTCCTTCATGGAGAGACACTTGTTCAACCAGTCCTTAACTAACTATATGACTGGTACATCATTTCCAATAAGAAATATGTCGTCAACATATACGACTAGGATAATGATCACATTCCCATTAAACCACTTATAAAGACATGTCTCACATTCGTTCTTAATGAAACCAAATTTCTTTATGGCTTTATCAAATCGAATGTTCCATGACCTGGATGCTTGATTTAATCCATAAATGGATTTCTGCAACTTGAAATCCTTTTTGGCTTCACCTGGTGTCACAAACTCTTCTGGTTGTGTCATATAGACATCTTCCTGAAGGTTCCCGTTAAGGAATACCATTTTGACATCCATATGCAAAATCTCGTAGTCATGGTAAGCTTCTATGACAAGTATGATTCTTATGGATTTAAACATGGAAACTGGCGAGAAGGTTTTATCATAGTCAATTCCTTGAATCTATTTGAATCCTTTAGCCAATAGCCTTGCTTTACAGGTGTTAAATTGTCCTTCCATGTCCAAATTTCTCTTAAATACCCATTTTCATCCAACAGGATTTACATCAATTGTCTCATCGACCAGAACCCAGACTTGGTTCTGATACATGGAATCCATCTCAGAATTCATAGCTTCTAGACATCTTGTAACTTTTTAGCTTTCTATTGATTCCTTTTAGGAGATAGGTTCATCATTTTCCAACTATAATGATTCACCATCCTCGGTGACTAGGAAACCAAATCTCTCTAGTTACCTTACCTTTCTTGAGCTCCTACGCAGTACTTGTGTTTCAGGAACCTCTTCCATGGGGACCTGTGGAACTTGTTCCTGTACCAACTCATGTGTATCTTGAGCATCAAATTCATCGAAGTCAATCTTGCTCCCACTATCCTTTTTGAGGATGTTCTCCATCTCATAAAATACGGCTTGTTTGGTGACAATAACTTTCCTATCTGAAGTGTTATATAGGTAATATCCTTTCATTTCCTTGGGATATCCTATAATGATACACCTCGTGCCCTGGGGTGATATGTTGTTGCCTGAGAAGGCCTTAAAAAATTTCTCTCATCCCCATATACGTGTGTGCGAGAAAATGGGTTTCTTTCCATTTCATAACTCGGAGGCAATTCCATTTGCCTCCTTAGTTGGTACTCGGTTTAATATGTATGCTGCAGTTTGTAATGCATATCCCCAAAAGGATAATGGAAGATCTTCATGACTCATCATCGACTTAACCATGTCCAACAAGGTTTGGTTACTACTTTCAATAACACCATTCCATTGTAGTGCATAAGGAGGAGTGAGCCGAGATAGAATCCCAGACTCTCATAGAAGATCGATGAACTCTTGGTTCAGATATTCTCCACCTCGATCCGATCGATGCTTCTTTATCTTCTTACCAAGCTGATTCTCTACTTAATTATTGAATTCCTTAAATTTATCTAAGGCTTCCAACTTATACCTCATCAAGTAGACATAGCCATATCTACTCAAATAATCAGTGAAAGTAATAAAGTAATAATATAAACCTCTAGATTCTACTAGAAATGGTCCACACTCATCCGTGTACACCAATCCCAGAAGCTCTGTGGCCCTTTCACCCTGTCCACCGAAAGGTTGCTTGGTCATTTTACCTTGTAAACATGCATGACATCTATCAAGAGGTTTTATCTTAGTAGAGTCTAAATATCCATATTGGCAGAGCTTTGTCAATCACTTCTCGTTTACATGATCGAGATGGTGATGCCACAACTGGGTGATGTATGAGTCATGTGAGTTTGTTTCGTTATCGATTACAAACACTTGGTTTTCATAATTTAATACATACAAACCATATTTAAATGTTCCATACCATAACATATGTTGTTCTTATAAAGGAAAAAACCCTTATTTCCAAACTTTAAAATAAATCCATCCATATCCAAACATGATACAAAAATTATGTTTTTGGTAAAAATAGGCACATAATAATAGTTATGTAAAACCAAAATCATCCCAGTTGGAAATGAGAGGTGGTAATCACCAATGGCTAATGTATCCAGCCTCACGCCATTAACAGCTCAAAGATCCACCTATCCTTTGGAAATATTTTTAAATCTACTTGGTTTCTGTATTTGAATACAGATGTGAGCTCCACAAGATGTATCTAATACCCAATGTGTAGAAATGGAAAGATTACACTCGATAACGAATGCACCTTTAGTGTCCCCACACTTCTAGGTGCAGTTCCTCTTCCAGTGGACTTGCTTTACACATGAAACAAATACTGCCCCCCATTCCTTGACCTTCTTCTAGATCTTACCCTTATTGGAGGGATGGTGCTCGGTGGATTTAGACCATTTATAAGTTCTTGGACCCTTTGCCTTGTTCTTACCTTTCTTATTCACCATAAGGACTGGAGGTTTGTCATGCCCCATGTCCTTATCTACCTGAAGAATTAAGGTCATAAGTTCTGATAGACTCTTATCATCTTTTCTCATTTTATAGTTGAAAATAAAGATAGAGAAGGTCTTGGCCAGTGATGATAGGATGACATCTATATGAAACTCATCCGGGAACTTAATCCCTAAGATGTCCAGGCATTCAATATAGCCAATAAGCCTGACTACACGAGGACCGACTGGAACAGAATCTCCAAGCTTAGTTGTAAACAAAGATTTGGAGATCTCATATCTCTCCTATCTCACCTTCTCTTGATAGAGATCCTTAAGGTGAGACACCATGCTATACACATACATGTTTTCATGTTTCTTCAAGAGCTCATTATACATGGACGATAGCATGAAATACTAGAAATATGTGGAATCATCAATATATTTCATATAGAGAGATAGTTCCTCATTACTATCCTCTTTCCCAGGCACAACTGGAATAGGCTCTTTCAGCATATACAATTTCCTCTCATGGCAAAGGATGACGCGTAAACGCCTCTGCCACTCTTCGAAATTGGTGTTGGTGAGAAGGTTTTCATTCTCAAGTATGGTTCCTAATGATATGTTTGAAGTCATTTTTCTTTTCGTTTTTACAAATTAATATGAGAAAAGGTTTAGTAATTTATTATAAAATTGAGACAAATAAATAAATTAATACTTATTAGTCTCCCACTATTTTATTGAAATCCTATATCCCTCACCATTGACTTCAAAATATTCTATTTCCTGAATATTCTAGTGGCAAGGATCCATATGGCCCTTCGCATGACCCCAAATAGGGTTGGTCAAGAAACTTGAAAGGTTTTAGGTAGGCATTCCAAATGCCAACTGCATTAACTCACAGCTCCTTGATCCGTTGAGTGGACTCCCCAATCTTGAAATCCTTTTATTTTGGATTTCCTCAACCTTTACCTCTTGGTCACACCAAGTCCTGCTGTGGCAGTAAACCCTTGATTCGAACCAATTCAAGTCAACCCAAAACCTTGAATTAGAGTTCCCTAATGATTGAAAGCACCCCAACTAGGGTTGGTCAAGCACTTTGAACTATGGTTCGATTCTAACTAAGATTATGGAAGGCTATACCGACTTAATATTTCTTTGAGGGATTTTATTTTTATACATAAATTTATAATTTATTATCTTTGATTACATGCTTGTTAATATTAAGTGGGATATACTTAAGTGATTACAGATGTCTAAGATAATATTTACGCATAAGCCGGTCTTATTTTAGTTCCATCTTCCATGCTTGTTTAATTCATTAATCGTGTGATCGTGATAACACACCCACAATAAATAAACCATGAAACTGAAAAAAATAAAATAAATGGTATGATCATGAGCTTGTTCTATTGGTTAGTTTATATAGCAGTTGATAAACTAACCCAAGATCTAGGGGAGAAACACCTTGAACTTTTTAGGTTCGTGTTTACAGGTTTCCACCTGTCCACCTTTGTATCTCCTTGGATTGGTTTCACCTTGGCTCCTGACTTGATCCATCTCCACTAGATTCAGAGCTCCATCCATTACATATGAATTTATCTCACATACAGGTGATGGGTAAAAATGGGGTTTTTACATAAAGTAAACCATGGGCGCGCATGCCCTATATATTAATGAGGAGAAGGCTTGCAGACCAACAAATTAAATTTAAATACATAAATTAAAAGAAACCATTCACATACAAAGGTCTTGGTCTAGCTCATGATCATCCATAAATGAAACAATATTTATGCATAAATAAAACTATCATTCAATTATTTAATCGTTATTATTTAAGATAAAACACGCTTGAATCAATTAATTATATTTAATTAATCAATCCTTTTATCTTAAACCCTTTACTGAATTTCCTTGAGATTTTAATCCATCATAATTTTAAACAAATAAATTCATTTAAAATTATCATTGTACGTAACTTGTACCTTGAAGGAAACCCGATGAATTCCCATTCATAGCTACCCAATGATTAGAAATAAACATTACACAGATGTTAAATTAAACACATATATATAAAACACCTATAATGTGTTGTGCCTCATCTTTACGCCTGCACTATGGTACATGTCTCAATGGTTTGTATAATATAATAATAAATTTTAATAAATATTCATAATTTGGTTGAGTACACGACGTGTAGTTCCGACTACACGATGTGTAATTTTGTTCACCGTCCATACGAAGTACATTCCTAGGGACATGTTGTGTAGATGTACTTCAGAAATCTTCTGAGTACACGGCGTGTTCAGTGGGACACACGTTGTGTAGTTTCCAGATTACACGGTTTTCAGATTGGTAAGCTATGTACGGGGTACACGGTCCCACCCTAACCCAAAGGGACTACACGATGTGTTCGGTGGACCACATGATGTGTAATCTGGAAACCATGTGCCACCTGTTTTTGGTCAACACACAGTGTCTTAAAGACTTAGATAAGATCCATTTACATGGCCTGATTTGGCGGACCGGTCCAATGAATTGAACCTAGACTAAACGACATGTACTTCCGAATACATATCGTGTATTCTGGTGTTGCACGAATAGGAACATTTGGAAGCTCCGGATGAGATCTTATATTTTATTTTAATCAAAATTAAATGAAAAATTTGTTTCTATAAGGTGAATGAGAAACGAGAGAGGAAGAAAAGATCTCAAGATTCATATTTAAAGAACGATTAACTTGAATTGAAATAACTAAATTATTAAATGCGTAAATCATCAACGAAAAAACTAAATAATTATAATCAACGATATGACCCCTTTGATACCACTTGTAGGTTCCGGGTGCAGCGGAAGTGCATTGGTGGGTGTACCAACCTTTTATTTTAGCATTAACAATGATCAATACGAGATCCGACACGATAATAAATTACCGGATCTTCAGAATAGAATGAAGAAAGAAAAAGAAAGATGGAGTCCCAGAACCTTAGAGAGGATCATCATATGTTGGTTATAATTGATTTAATTAATTGACAAGAATTAACTTGAATGAATTATCTCTCCGTTGATGTTTCCTGTCACGATCTGATGTGATCCATCATCGTGTCATAGAATCCAAGTGTAGGATTCCTCTAGCAGTGATACACACGTGATCCAGGTATCTCTGGACATCGCCGAAGGGATCTCTGAGTGTAAGCATGGAAGATCCTTCACTTGCGATGTCCGACTTCGATTACCTTGATCTGATGGAGGTGGATCTCTCTCTTATAGCTTGAGAGTGTTCTTGGTGGAAAAGGAATTCTCTCTTGGCTTGAGAGATTTTCCAAATATGTTGTGCACCACCACTAAAAATGGCTTGGCTAATGAGAAATATATAATTGGGATTTTTAATTTCATTGAATAATAAAATGAATTAATTTCCTGAAAGCATTTATTCATTTCATTTAATTCTAAGTAATACCCCATGTCTAATAATAACAATTGACTATTATTATTACTCTACATGTGCCCAGCGAATTACACCTAATATTATTTAATTAAATAAATAATATTATTTCTCATAAATTCCCAAAAAACTACACGGGGTGTATATATTAATATACATGGCGTGTACTTTTATTTTCCATTTTTATTTATTTCCTCCACCACATTCATTAGACCTTAATTAATGGACATTTATTTCTCAAATAAATATCACTGAATTACTTGATAATAAATATATATTATTTCTCCCACAATATATTATCTTGAATAACTAGTGTCAAAATAAATGCGATCAAGCATCCTTGAATAATTATTAAACCATAGTCGGGAATAATCTTTATTCAACTTGTTAAATTAATATTTAACTGAGATACTTGGAAACACTTAGTGTGTGACCCTCTAGGCCTCTTTCTCAGTGACATTAGGCAGAGCCTGCCTAAAGTCCATGGTAGCATCTAGCAACATGCCAAGGCACCCATAAAGAAAGAATTTAACACCGCAATGATGTGTCACCTCCTACGAACTCTTACCGTGTAATGTAATCCCTTTGTCACGATATCTCAAATCAAGTGGGATGCATGATCGTTCCATCAACCCATGTGCTTGATTATTCTTTATTTGACTTCCCAGAATTGAACTTATCCATTCCTCACCATGGCCATTGATTTATTTAGGCTATATCAATTCCATCGAACGACCTAAGATATATACTTCCGTTATGGAATATAAGGGACAAATCCTTTCTCACATTATCTATGAATGCAATATTACTCGTGAAACACCCAACATATCATGCCTCACTGCGAATAGTGTGTCATCACAGTTTTCATCAATACATCTAAGTGCGTGAGTTATAATACCCATTAATAGTAATCTTAAAGTTTAAGGACCAATACACATGTCCACAGATAGGAACATCCAATGACACTATGAAATATGGATTTCCTACTAGCGGGTCTCGTTCTCATAATATACTCATGGATATTACCGAGGGCGCACTCCATGAGAAGGCGACTAAAATTTTTATGAGTCCCCACTCCTAGGGGACTTTATTATTTTCGTCCCTCAAATAACATCATCCGGTCATAGAACATATATTCACGAACAGTGTTATGGCACTTCTGGGTTCTCATAATAGCAGGGATACTCTATGACCCTTTAATGAAACAACTATCCTTAGGACATTATCACATGCATTGCCATGAATAAGAACAATCAAGAGGTGATAAGGTATTTATTATTGAATAAAGTACAAAGTAGTTGGTTCTAGGACACCAACACCAACAATATTATGGTAAGAGGGTTTCATCATAATAAATTATAATAATAAAATGATTCCCTAGGTTACTTATATGTTTTATTTTATTATTTATTTGTTTATATAGAAATATCATGTCATTATAAGGAAATTTATTGGGTTTATGTTCAAATTAAGGTATATGTAACTCTTTAAGGGTGAAAATTCTAACATTTTGAAAACAAATTCATGAGTTTCTTTTGTTTTGAATGAAACATTTATGGGTTTTAATTTTCCTTTAATACTCATTAATAAATGTTTTATGAAAATATTTGGAAAAAAGGTGATTTCATGGGTATGAAAATGATTATTTTGAAAATTTCAGACAATTAATAGTATTCATGGACTAACAGTTTCTTACTTTCATTTAATGTCACATACTAAGATTTTTGTGCTCATCTAATGTTTTTAAAAAAAATTTCATAGTGTTTTAGAGATTGTAGGGATAATGATGAGATCAAGGAGAATTTTTTTTAATAATTATCATTAAAATAATTCATGTTTTATTTTAAAGACTTTTGTTTGGGGGGAAATGAAAACATTTATGATGTATAACATTTTAAATTTATGGGTTTTTTATGTATGAGTAATGAACTTGTTATCTAAAACTCTAAACTTGAAAATATCCTCAAAAGTAAGAGAATAATTTTTTGAGTTAATACTCAAGATTATGTGATGCTTAAGGTTGTATCGTTACAGTTGGTATCATAGTTTGGTTTAGATGGATTTATAGGATAGGATGTCACTAAAGCATAAGTTACAAGTCTTATATAACAAAAATGGTTAGAATGGCATGGATATTTATAGTTATTTTGGATAACTTTAATGAGTTTGAGTTAGTATTAATAAGGATATAATAGTGTTTATCTTTCTTATAAGATGGTTTGTCATGATTTTATTGATATTCTCACACTATCCTTTTTGGTTTTAGTAAATGCATGGATCCTACTGGTGGCAAAGTAACAATGTATCTAATGTAAAATGTGGTGGTTGACTAAATGAGAAATATAATGAAATGGGAGTCATAATGAGAGAACGTGTGGTTATTATAAACCATCTATCAGAGTAATGATTAACCACTTAAACCTTAGTGAGTTTCATAGTTCATCAAATATGAGAGAAATGAATGGCATGGGTGGTTTAAGTGACAATGATCATAAAGGAAAATATACTTAATGACCTATCTATCAATAATTTGGAAATAATTATTAAGGAAAATGTATTAAAAGGATGTGAATATGTTTTAAATTTTGTAAAGGAGGTCATAAATCAATAATATTCCAAGGGAAAATGACGTTTTCAATTGACTCTATGAAAGGTAAAGAAGTTATTCATGGGTTAACAATTAAATGTATTAAATTTGGGGATTATATTCACTATTCATATCGATGTCCTTGGAATAATGATCAGAAATGGGATCATTAGAAACATATAGATATCTGTTTAGAAATACTTAATTCCATTAAAATAGAATATGGGGTAACTAAAAATGAAATACGAAAGGTATGAATAATTTCTTGGATCATGTTTTGACTTTGTTGAATATTAGGACATGATTGATGTTTTGGTTTATAGGAATGAAGTATTAAGTAATAAGATGGAAAATCATGCTTAAGATATCATGATTAATGAAGAATGATTATGATTTATTCATATAAGGAATTAAAGGGGTATGGTATATTTATGTATGATGAAATATTTAACAGTATTAATACTCTTTTGATGATGGGATTACTTTAGAAGACTTTTTTTGAGTTTTAGTTATATGTTTCCCTTAATATTTTCATGTGAAAATTTTATTTAAGGAAGTATTATGTTTTCTTTTTTATGGACATAATTTTAAAGGGTTTGATAACCTTTAGGGATTGTATGATATTTATTTTTTTATATAATTATGGGATGAAAAATGAAAGGTATAAGATAACCTTTGAGGTTAAAATTTTTTCCTTAATGATGAATATATTATGTTATTTTTTAGGATATTTCTCACTTTTCAAGGAATATTATAAGGATTATAGTTTTAGAAAAAGGATAACCCACATGGCGGGTGACAACCCATCATATATAGTAAGGCTGTGAGGTTTAAACATAAAACTGAAGGGAGAAAATGGTGCATATCCTACCACTATCCTACATGCAGTCCTGTTTAGTGTGAATTTATTTTAAAAAATTTTATGGGTGAAGAATAATTTTATTTTGGGAACATATTTTTTCTTTAATAGAGAATAATGGGATTGGAAAATTATTTGGTCATTAAGTTATTAATGTTATTTCAGAATACATTTACTATTTTTGGAAACCTATATGATTAAGGTAATAAGAATTATATGTGATTTTATTTTTGGAATAAAGGTTGAATTATATTTTAGAACTATATATGATTTTATTATGGATTTATGGTGATTCAGGTTATTTATGGAAATGTTTATAATAACTTGGATATTATTTAATTTATGAAACTACATTTTGGGTATGATCTATTAAAAGTGCTTAATTTTATTTGAATATAAATCTTAAATTTATCTTGGAAGGGTATGTGATCATATTGTTATGATTTTTTAGGTTTCAATATTAGTTTATAATCATTTTTAGGAATTTTGAGGATAATTATTCGTTGAATGATCTATGTTGATCTTTGTGAATTACAGTTAAATTTTGGATATTAATTTTTTTTTGGAATTATCTTATCTTATCCTAACCATTATTGTTTTTGTTATTGTCAAAATAAGGTAGGAATAAATTGTTTTTATTTCGTGTATTTTTTGATCCATAGAAGTTTATTTTAGTGTGTTAAGAATGGAAAATTCATAATCTTCATTTGGAGAAAAAGAAGAGTTTGTGGTGGGAATTATTCTTGTCAAGTATGTAAATCTATTCATGTTCATATACTATGATGCAAACCAATATTGAAATAATAAATTTTATCATTCTATTTTTTACCTATAAATCAATATCCTTTAAACCCAATAAATATTTATGCATTTTTGATGGTCAAATTTATCATTACCACATTCTCCATCACCCTCCCTCAGTATTTTGGAGTTATTATTAAATTCCATATCCATGTTTTCACTTACCACTCTTGATATCCTATATATAAACCTAGTATGTGTTATCTTAGGCAACCATCATATTTTCCTTACTCACATTTCAAAAGAAATTATAATAAATACTTTTTACAATTTGGGATTTCAACAAAGGTATTTTGAAAATTCAAACCTCTAGTTTTTTATTCCACTTTAAAATTAAGAGGAAAAAATTTATTAAAGTGAGGATAATGTAACATCCCATGTTTTTTAAAATAAATACTATGTTTGATATCATACAAGATATGATACATCTAGCATAAAAAAACAAAAAATACTATTATTTAAATATGACCATAATAACCTAGACACTAAATTGGCGGAAATGAACAACATTAATGACATTATGAAATATATAATTTTTATATTCATTTATAATGTTTTAATTATTTAAATTTAAATAAGTACTATATTTTTAGTAATTTCATTCTATTATATTTTTAGTAAATCCATTTTATTCATCAAAACACATTTTATTCAAAAAAATTATTTTTAATGTTTTTTATATAAAAATAATATAATTAATTTTAGGAAATTTTATAAAATTTAATTGATAATTTTAATTTCATTTTTGAAATCATAATATAATTTTTTTTCCTATGGTGACATTTTGATTCTTTTCTAAAAAGTATGACTTCTCAACGAATAGTGAAAAATACAAGTTTTAATTAGAAAGTGTAGTTTATTTAGAATGAAAAAAATTATGATTTGGATTTTTTAGATTTTAGTTATTTAATATTGAATTAAAATAATTCTATTATGGTTTTTGGAATGGGTTTTAGTATAGTTTTATATTTTAAAAGAGTCATTTTCTGAAAAACCATTTTTCAGTACATATTTAGAGTTTAATTTTAAATTACTATTTTTAGAACTTTGAAAAATGGATTTAAAATTTTGAATAATAATTTAAAAATTTATTAAAGAGGTCCGTTTTATTTTTGGACAATATGAATAGTAATCTTAGTACTTTTTATTACCATAATTAATGGTAAATCAGGTAATTAAGGTAAAAAATAAAATTATAGGGACTATGAATTTACCCTAACACCTGTCAAAATTTTATTGGATGAGTAATATTGAACCAAAATCATCCATGGATAGAATTTATGACATATTTGAACCACTAGTTTGATATTAAGTCACTTATAGTATTTTATTTTTTGAATAGTCAAACTTTTCACACAATTGTTTTTAATAAGTATAACATTTTTAATATATGGTCATCGAGAAGATATGTTCATCCATAAATAGTATTTTCGAAATATAAAATCTTTATTTACATCATCGTAATTATTTTTTAATTTTATGGAAGAAATAATTACCTTACAAGCTTAAAGAACGTTGATGTAGTAATTATTTAATTAATAGAAAAATCAAATAAATGATATAAAAAATAATAAATTAAATATAATTTGATATAATTAATGTGATCCATGAATTTTATAGATGACCTTTAGATTTTAAAGATACAATATAATATTTTTTTCGAATTTTAATCATTTTTTTAATGTTTTTAAAGTTATAGAAATTAATTTTATCAATTTTGACAATAATGATGTTTTATGAATATATTATTTTATTAAATTATTTAAAAACTATAAAAATTTTATATAAGGAAAAAGGAGATAATATATTGTAGAAAAATTAATCCCCTATTACTTTATAGTCCATTTGGAAGTCTTTTAATCTAGAATAGAATTATTATATTTTAATATTTTTGGAAATTCCAAAAATGCCCCTCACCAAAATTATAAAAGGGAACCCATTTCTTAACTTAATTTCACTACCATGAGCCTATATATGACCATAATATATAAAATTATCTTCTAAAATTCCCTAGAAACATTCTAGAGTTTTGGAATTGACCAATATAAAAATTCCATTTTCTTTAAGGGATCATTTAAGGAGATGGTATTCAAGAGGAAACTTTCTCAAAACCACATCTCTTAATTTATTTTCTTCTTATAACTTCTCATCACCTCATTCTTAAATAAAGGAATAATAACCATAATATCTTGTATATAATGAAATTTAATAGTTCTAATGGAATATATCTTATCCATCCATTTTATCATATCATCTCATTCAATGAAACAATACCATTGCCCAAATTATGGCAGTTAACTATCTCTATGGATAATGAGTTTTCATTTCCCATTACCACCTTCAAGGATGATTATAAAACTATTATTATGGTTATTTCATATTTTAATAAGTTTACTATAACCTATTTCATTTTTTAGAATTAATATATATATTGATATTAAATAAAATGAAACTTGTTCGTGATGGTCAGAAAAACTGCCATAATAAATTATACAATTATCATTAATGTTTTATCAAATAAATAATCCTCATTTCCATAAGAAAAATAATATGCAAGACTATTTATAATTATATATTTTCATTAATACCACATAATTTCACTTCTTGAGTTCTATTATCATTTGTCAATAAGAACCATAAATATACACAAGTTAACCAACCATGAAACTATGACACGAATTCTCCCAAAATAGAAAAAGTTTCCTTTATAACTCATCAAAATGGCCATAAATGAACTTAATAAATTTATCTTAACTAAAATATATGCGGAATAGGTTTTAAATTAAGTAATTTATCAATATAATTTGATTATCCAAGATAATAAGTGCAAGTACAAAACACATTCGTACATAAGGTAAGATAATTCTTCACCCAATTTCAATTATTTGGGTTACACTTCTACATAATTGATTATTATATTCTAAGATTATGTGTGAGATTAATTTTAATTGTATTATATTTTATTTACCATTTTCTTATGTTTATTTATATCTGATTCAAATAATCTATTCATTTAAATAAAACTAATTTCAATGATATTATTTTTGTAAGGGAATTTTCTTTAAAAATTCCATTTTAATGTCAATTTCTATAAAAGTCAAAAGAAATGTTTTATTAACATATATAACATAAATTAAATTTCATTATTTCATGAAACCCTAATGATTTTAATGTTTCATTCCAAGATAACATGGTTATTTTGAAATATTTTTTTCCCTTTTTATGTGCACATTATTCTATTAAAATAAGTATTTTTCCACTAAGAATGTTTTTATGATGCATGAAATAATGTTTTATGATTATGTTACTATTCATGGGAATTATATATGAGAAAAGTGGTTCTATTATAAACCAAATATGTGTGTATCCATTATATCCCTCCAATGCAATGATTATGATGCAATTTGACAGTATGGTTATTCCAAATGTAAATTAAATGGCTACTCGAAGTATAAATGCGAGGGTTATGTAGAGTATAACTATGAGGGTTATTTTATGGTATATGTAAGGGTTACATCATAAGTAAGTATGGTAAGAAAATTATTCCCTATATTAAATATATGTTGTATTTTATTCTTACTATATTTTAATAAAAATATCATGTTTCTACAACGTATGTCATTGTGTTTATGTTCAAAGGAAAGTATATGTCACTCTTTAAGAATGTAAATTATAAATTTTTGAAAAAAATCATGAGTTTTTCATGTTTTCAAAGAAACCCGTTTCTATTTTATTTTACATTTTATACTTCTTATTAAATGTTTTATGAAAATATTTGGGATGAAAAGGTGACTTCAAGGATATGAAAATAAATATTTTGGGGTCAAAATTTATTTTTAAAAAGGAAAATTTTTAATAGTATTCATTGACTAATAGTTCTTCCATTATTGTTATGTCCTTTACTAAGAATTTTATGTTTAACCCCAATTTTTTTAAAATTCACATGGTTTAAGGGAGGGTATGGACAATGATGAGATCAAGAAAAAAATTGTGAATAATAATCATGAAAATAAATCATGTTTTATTCTATCGACTTTTTTTTCAGAAAAAGATGGACACTAAGTTGATGTATACTATTTGTAATATATAGGGTTTTTATATAAGATTTGTGACCTAATTCTCTAAAAATATAATCTGAAAATGATCCTGAAATCTAGGGTAATAATTTATTGACTTTAACCTTAAGATTATGGGATGTTTAAGGCCATTTCAGTACACCATATTATAGGTAAATCATAGAATAACTACTAGAATATATATTTTGACATATTACAATAGGTCCTATAAAAATCTAATAGATAGTTTTCCAGAAATTAAAGAGATCATGTTTTCATTTATTTATATTAATAAAAAATGTTTCATAAGGTTAATACATTGTAGATAAACTCAAATTTTCATAAAATCATAGCACATGGATCATTGATTAATTTTGGAAATGTATGTACAAACCTCATATCAATCCAACTTGCAGTGTGGTTGGAATGATAGAAAACACAGTTTTATTGGATATAAAAGTCATTATAAACATGCATCAAATAGCCATGAAATAAAAAATATCAATATATTATGAGATCATCACATGAAAAAGTGACATGATTTATATTCATATAAACTATAAATTTTTCAATAATAATTGTAAAATTATTTCATGACAATCAGAGATAATTTTTAATGTTTTACATATTTCATTTTTTTCTAGGTAAACATTATAAATCAATCATTCAATTATTTTTCAATTCCATATACCATCTACTAATATTATCTTGTTTATGGCCTTTTTTTCTTCATTTTAATTAAAAATCTATATTTTATTCTACATATACCATGTCCACCATCAAATTACAATTATTTTATTACTACAGTTTATTGCATCTAATTCTACATCTGATTTAAATACTAGTTTTGGCTTCTTTGATACTATTGATTCAACTAAAACTTATTTATTCAAACTTTTTCATCATTTTAATGCTAATTTTCTTTTCATTTTTTCCATTATTTTTTCCCAATTTATCTTTTCTTTATTATTCTATAAATTATTTTTTTCAAAAATTTATTCTCTTACTTATTCATAAAATCTTATTTCTATATTCTAAAATCAAGAAACTAAATATTTTATTTTTATTTTAAAATGTTTTCTTATAACATTTATTCTACTGAATAGCTTTTTTATTAATTTTTTATTTTTTTTATTTTGACTTCTTGTTTATTATTATACTTCTTGTATTTGGATTTTGAATTCTATACATTTTATTTAAATCTAGTTTTGTTTTATTTATTATTAAAATAATTTTTATACTTGTAATTTTATATTTATAATAGATTCCTTTTTTGTTTCTTCTTCTAAATTTTTTTTCTAGTTTTTTTTCATTTCCATCATTGACTTTTAGATTTTTCATTTACTCCAACATCTAATTAAACATTTTTATTTTGTCTTCTATATTCAAGATTAACTTTTAAATCTTATTTTTCCTTTTTTATATTGAGTTTTTCTACCTAATTTATTCAGCTTTTCATTTTTATTATACTTTTATTTTCTCCCTTTTGTGTGTGTTTTTTCATTTTTATTGTTATATCAAACTAATACATTTTTTCTTATACTTTTGATCATTTTTGAGCTTCCCCTTATATCATTTGGAATTTGGAGTCTCTTTCATATTTTATTTTGGATTCTTACTTAACTTCTATTTTATCCATTTAATCAATGGTTTTAATAATTTAAATATAATAAAAATATTTTTACATTTATTTCAACCATGTCACATGATGAATTCATAGGACATATATTACCACATTCTATAATTTATCTGAATGACATGATATTAGTTCCTACAAGACAAAAATTAATAAAAATAATTATATTTGGATTTCATGAAAATTTGAGGTTTGTTTCTTGGTTTGGATCCATTATAGTCATTTTTTGACATTTAAATCTAGAAAATCACACTTTTGGTAATTTTAAGGAAAATTCAATCCAAAATGATATGTGATATATTCTTATATATCAAAAATTAAATTTTGGTAATTTTAATATTATTTTATAATAATAAATTATAATATTCTTTTGATTTCATGATAATATGATGTTGTTTTTTGATTATTTCACCTAAACACACATTTTTTTAACTTTAATCAATAAAAATGAACATTTTTCCATTCTGAGAAAACCACAATTCGGGATGACATGCAGTCTATTCTTATGTACCAAAAATTAAATAATGATTATTTCATGTGATTTAATGACAATACAAGTTTTTTTTGACTATATGGAATATTTTTTTTATCATTTTATACTATAAAACTTCTTTTCATACCATTTTATCAACACAATAATATGGAATGACTATTTTTATATTTTCACATGTCCCAAATTAAATTGAAGTTCTTTTTATGCGATTTCATGTAAATCCAACATGGTTTTCTAGGTCATGAACATTTGAAATTGAGTTTTAAATACATACATGTTGCAAATTATTCTATAATTATTTTCCTATGATTTCATAGAAACCTTAGGTCGTTTAGTAGGTTTGGACCATTTATCATATGTTTTTTGAATTTTAAATCCATAAGAAATCAATTTTAGTAATTTTGATATATCTTCATACAAGATTGACGTTTACTCTCTTATATCTTGAGAAATATATAACAAAGGTCATTTTATTTTGATTTTATAACATCAAGATTTCATTTTCAATGATTTTTCATTTTGAATCATGTTTTTTAAGATTTATAAATATAATGAAACATCTTTGTTAGGTTATTCCATCCATACCTTACGTCGGATTGATGTGGGGTCTATCCTTACATGTTTTAAATTGATCATTTATCATTTTATTCGGATTTTGTAAAATTTTTGGGTTATTGTTTTGACTATTTAATGCACATTGTTTTGAAATAAAATAATAAAATTAAACATTTTTGAATTTAAAGAAAAATATAAGTTAGAATGAAATTATTTCTATTATTTTATGTCAAAAATTAAATGGTGATTATGTTCCCAACATTTAATGAAAATTGTATGTCATTTTATAGGGTTGACACTCAATTCAAATTACTTTAATTATAATAAAATAGTTTTTTGTCATTACATACACCCCACACAAACCACATATCATATTTTCTTAATTTCTCTTCATATAAGTAAAAAATTAAGTAACGATCATTTTATTATAATTTAACAAAAATATAGGGTTAGGTGAATGGTTTTGTCCTTTTGATGCATTTTTTAACATTTAAATCATTATTTTTTTTAATTTTAGGGAAAATCAAATGTTAGACAAATGTAGGATGTATACCTACATGTTAGAAAGAAAAAAAATGTCATTTTCCTCTAATATATTGATAGTTATAGTTCATTTTCATGATTTTATTCATTTGATGCATGTTTTTGATGAATGCAAAATCTAATAATACTTCTTTTTCTATCATTCTATCCACACTATAAGAAATATGAATTTTCAATCTATGTCACAAACTAGTCAATGATGTATTTATATTTCATAAAAATTGAAGTTCATTTTCTAGGTTTTAACCATTTGAAAATGTTATAAACAAATATTATGTATTGTAAAACTACTTTTTTACCCATTCTAACCACACTTCATGTAACATTGATGTACATGGTAATAATACTTGTAAAAAATTAATCAATGATTCTTTTATATGATTTCATAACAATCTGACATCGGCTTATAGGTTTTAACACTTTAATTCATGTATTATAATTTTAAATCCATGATAAAGCACTCTAAGTCATTCTGAGTAAACCATGAGTCAAATTTACCTGCATTCTAATCTTAAATGTTACACCTAAATGTCAATATAGTATGATTTTATTTCTAGAGAAACAATATCACATTACACATTATTTTATTTAAAAATACGATTAAAACCAAAATTCTCAAATTTTATATACTAAATTTTATCAAATAAATTTCATTTTTCAAATTATCATTCAAAATTTTCATTATCTGATATTTTTATATTATTCTGAAATGATTTATTTTTTAGTGAATAGTGAAAAATGCATATTTTTTTTGTAAAGTTTAAATTTCTTTTCATAAATAAATCACCATAATGATTTATATTTGATCCTAGGTTTGAATAATTTTCCTTTAGATATAAATATTATAATAAATTATGAATAAAAATTATATTTGATCTCAGTAAAAAAATACTTTTACAGTTATAAATACATTTTTTCAGAAAATAATTTTCATTACTATTTACAAGATTTTTATAAAATTAAATTCTACCTCTTATAGAGATTAAATTTTATAAAATATATTACATGTTTGGAATCATCATAATTAATATTATTTAATTTTATAAAATTAATTTTTTCATATTGAATAGTATAATTATTAAAAGAAAATTCTAGTTGGTAAAAGTGAATCATCCTATCCTAGGTGAAAACTAATGGAAAATTCCACCATTTTTCATATTAATTCTTATTGGATGATGAGATATAGACCCTTATCTCCTTAAATTTTATATTATGTTTTTATAAGACACTTGTTTGTGAAAATTATATAGATAATATTTTATGTAATAGAAAATACAAAATGTCCCCCCATGATATTAAAAATATTTTTTATGATCATATAGAGATAATATAGGTTGTGGATGAATCAGAAAGGTTATTTTTTCATAATAAAATTAATTTTTAAATTTTTATTTATTTCGATTTTTTAATTATTATAGATTTACATTAAATTCTAAAACAACACTCATAATATATTCATTCAAATAATAAAAAATATAATAAATAAATTTATAAAATTTAAAAGTAATGTTTTTTATGGAAATATGGTTTCACATTAAATTTTTAGATAAATATTATATATTAGAGATGAGTGAAATGATTATATTTAAATTCCATATTTTTCTTATTATATATAATGTTATTTTAAATTGAAATTTTAACAAAATTAAATTAATGAAATTTTATGATAATGAATTTTTATTATATTATTTAGAAATCATTATAATATTTAAATAGGAAAATGTGGATAATATATGGTCTGAAATTTCATATTTTTTCCACTAATGATCCAAATTTTACCTTATTTTTAATATTATACCCATTTTTATTAATTTTTTTTACCACAGTTAAGTTTAAAAATAGATAATGAAGAGGTTAAAATAAAATATTAGGGTTAAAATGAAGAAAACACTATTGTACTCCATTGAATTATTTTAAATTTACCTCACCCTTACCACCATCAAATATTTGTCTTTTGGGACCCATTTTTCAAACAACGTGACTTAATAATGTGTTAAATCATTGAAAACATAAAATTGTACCACTCACTGATGTGGCTTTATTTTTACATAGTTTTACCACATCATTTTGTTTAATTTTTAATGATTTAATTAAATATTTTTACACTTTTTATTAAATAATCATACTTTTATATTTTTATAACCAACTTTATTAATTAATAAATATTTATAAACAATTATGAAATTTTAATCCTTTAAAACAATTAATTTAATATTACTAAAATTTTCTAGTTTAATTATTTCTTCTTTAGTTTTGTTTCTATTAATCTGCTCAGTTTTTAATAATTTGACATTAATATTAAATAACCAATTAATCATCTTATTTGTGTATTAATTAACTTAGTTTTTAATTTAATAATTTTCCCTTTAATTTAGACTCATTAAAATAAATTAACTTTATTAATTTTTATGTTTAATTATTTGGTTAGTTTTTAATTAAAGTTAATAATTTAAGTTTTTAAATCAATAATTTTATGTCTAATTATTTTTAAGTGTTCATCTTGTAATTTATTTAATCAATTTAGTTCATTAACACTTTTATATTTTAATTTTGTATATGTAGTTTTAATAATAACCCAGTTTCAAATCATTTATTTGATTTAATTTTTGTTTTTGATTATAATTTAAATAATTTTTTTATCAGTTTATTCAATTATTTCATTAACTTATATTTTAATTTTAAATTCAATTTATGCAGCTTTATTTTTTGTCTCATTGTTAGTTTATTATTTATCCTGCTACTCTCAGTTTTATTTTAGTATCCTACTGATGCGAATACCAATTGGTATCAGTTTCAACTTGTCATCGGTGTCAGTATCACTTTTCATTTTCATTGGTGAGTCCCTAATTCTTAAAACTATCAATGAATATTTTTTACTAACAGTGTCTTCTTTTTTATTTTTAACTATCGATGACTTATTATTTATCGGTGACTTATCTTATTCATTTATCGGTCACACACATAGACTGGTTCCACCACTTCCACACACCGATACTAATCCTTCCCCATTCCCCATCAGTGATTCTTTCACTACCTGCTATTTCACAATTCATGAGACATGTATCAACGATACCTCATTTCACACACCGATTTCTCTTTCCACCATTCCTCTTCCTCAACACCATTTCCAACCTCCTATTGATAGTCATCTCTCCTCTCCAGCCCTGAAACCAATGCCCTTCAACCCTCACAACTAGAAATGTCACCACTTTATCCAATTCCATTCCAAAATCAATATACACAAACCACAAATTGGAAAATCAAACTTTTACAGTTTCACACTGGAATTTCAACCATATCTGAAAGAACCCACCTGAGTCATTCCTGCTTCTCTGAGTAGAGCATCCTTATCACCGCGAATTGGACTGGACCATCATCGTCGCCTTGAGTTTAAGTCGACGCCACTAGAACAAGAAGCCTTGAGCCGAGGCCGATCTAGGAGAAGAACCCTCCGCCGAAGCCGAACAGGTCGCCGACCGAGTTCAGGGCTTGACTGTAGGAGATCTAGTACTCAAAACGACTGAGCCGAACTGCATGCAGCTAATGCGCGACGGAGCTGAGCTGACTATCGCCTGAAGCTGTGATGAGGAGGGAGCCACTGGCTGTGACAGAAGAATCTCCAAGCCCCACCAAGGGTTGTGCCAATTCTGGGGGGGGGGGGAGAAGAAGGAGATAAAAAAATAAATAATAAAAAAATTAAAATAAAACTAAAATAAAAACTAAAAATAATAATTTAATAAAAACATTAAAATTTAATAACTATAAACATATAATAACTATAATATATTTAATATTTATAAAAAAATTATTATTTTAATTTAATTAAATAAAACTTTAATTAAACTATATTAATTAATAATAACTTGAAAATTAAAATAAATAAATTATTAACTTAATTTTTCATATTAAATATTTATAATTATTTAATATTAAGTTTTTTTATTAAAATAAATACTAATAATAATTTATAAATTAGATTAGAATAAACTATTCTAAATTACTTAAATTAGTAAATAATTTAATATTCGAAATAATAGTAAATTGAAATAACTTTAATAATATTAAATAAATGAAAATAAATAACTTAATTAAATAATAACATTAAAATAAACAACATTAAAATGAAATTATTAATTTGTACCTAATCAGTTTTAAAATATTTAAATGTTTACTTTAATTATTATTTCATAACTTTTATAATAAGATATAATTAATTAGATAAAATAATTTATTCATTTTAATTAATAATAATTTAATTTTAAAATATAGTTATAATAACTAGATTTCAATAATACTAATAAAATAACTTAATAAAATGACATTGTTTATTTTTTATACTATTTTTAAGGCATTATGATAAATTAATAACTATAATTATAAATTTTATTTTATTTATTTTCTTTTTGTTTTTTAATGCTTGTTTTATTCATTATTTTGTAGGTTCACACCATGGCCTTAAAAAAGTCCATGTTCTTTCAAATAACTCACCGAGAGTTAGTTATAAGGGAATGGTTGGCGCGACGTGTCAGTCATGAAAAAACATATGTGTGTGGTGCACAAGTGAGGGACACTTGAAGTCTGTGGAAAATAGGGGGTGATGTGTAGCTTATGACAGTAGGATTTACATGCAGAGCAAGCATCGAATTTTATATGGGGGAAAGACACACATTCAAGGGACGAAGGATTTGAGAGGGAATAATTGGATCATTGGATGACTTCTCTCTTATCGGAGTAGAGAGATCCGGTGGACAACCTTGGAGTTGAAGGAGCATTTGAGCAGAGCATCATTGGGGACTCCTTTCTCCCTCTTGTTTTTTTTACTTCTTGTATTCCGTTCTTGAAAATTTTCAATTACTATTTTGATTATGAACGTGTTTTTTAGATAAATCTCCCAGTTTAGGGAGAAATTTAGTTTATGTTGGTTATCTTTAAATTTTCTTTTTCACTTTATCATTTCAATGTATTCAGTATTGTTTGGAGAGATCAATAATGAGTTCATTAAATTTCTTTGTACCACTAGAACATAATTTCTAAATCCACGATCATTCGGTGAGATAGACTGTAGAGACCCGAAGCCTGACGTACATAAAATTTACATTACTTTTGCGGAATACTTATTACATAACAAAAACACACACACAAGGATCGTAATAGTTTAGTGTCTTTGGAAACATAGAATATAATCTTCTAATCCTGGTGAAATATCTTCAACATCTCCCATAAAGATCTTACTTTTTTTATACCTAAAACCTTTCTTTATATCTTGGGGAAAATTAAACATAAAAGGGTGAGCTCAAATGCTCAGTAAGGGTAAAAAAATAAATGTCATTCACATCATATACATAAGAACATAACTTTTGGAAATCGTAACCAGCAAAAGAAATCATAATTTCATAACATGGGATAAATCATAGCAGTGAAAGGTAAACCCCAATAATAATAACTTAAAACATGAAACTTTGTGGAATACACACATAATCATAAAGAATTATTTCTTGTTAGTCAAGACTCATTGCCAAGACTATCTTAGTGGACAAAGTCCCTTTCTAAACCGAGTCACCCTCGTTTCAGTCTTGTTTCACTGAACCGGTATAACCTACCATTCCAGCCATGTCTATCTTATGAGATATAAAATCTTTACCCAATGCATTGGAGGGAGATATAGGTCCCACCCATCTCATAATGATACCATTCTTATGTGTGCCACAAAATCATAAACCATACATCATAGCATAACCCATGTAATAAAAATGGGAATCTTAAACATTGTGATATCATAAAACAATTCATATAAAGGAATTCATAAAAATAATTCCATCACAACATAATCAAATCAATGTAATAATAGGGATAAAAACAGAACCCTTTATTATCTTAGATGGAAAATAATTTTGATAAAACACTTGAACTCCATTCTTGAGGAAAATATCCTTTCTACTTGAAAAACATTTTCCTTTCTTAACATGTCATAAAATTTTAATCTAAAAGAAGTTGATTAGAAATAAACTTGAAAACATGTAAAGGAAGCTTCTTGGAAATAATTTTTTAAAAATCCATTCATGCCGTATAAGTTAAAAAAACATTCTTCTCGTACTTTTGTCGGAAAAGTCAAAAAGTACCTCGTACGAAAAACGACAAAAGATTCCTTTCATATCTTTTACTAAAAACTAACCGAAGGGTAAAATTGGATTTGAACAATTGTAGGTGGATGGAAATAATATTACATTTTGAGGAAACATGGATGTGGATGATAAAATACACCCCAGTAAATACCAAAGTATAAACAATCTCAGATAAAAATGAAATTGTGATATTTTCCCTTACCTTAGGTCCGATATGATTCGTAAGTACCCGAACCTCCTGTATAATGATTTAAATAATGTCATTGACTTATTCCATAATCATAATCATTGTTATGATATCATATATGGTTCACTTATGACTTTATATTACCCGTTTTTTTGTAAATTCTATGTTAAAGAGCATTTTGGGTAAAATTGTTTCATTTGTCATCCGTGTTTTGACTTGTAATTATTCATATGATTTCTTAGATCATAATTACTTAATTACAGAATATAAAACATGATTTATATATAATATATATTCAGAATATACATATATATAATAAATTAGTAAATGGAAAGAAATACACCGTTCATGGAGACAGTAGGCCGTACGTACGCATGAACGCTATTTTCGTTTCCTTATTGAGTTGAATGGAATTAAGTAGATGAAATACATATATATACACATAAATCCAGTAGATTTATAATGTCATATATTTCATTTTTATTGCTTATATATACTTTATAATCATTCTTAAATGGTTAACATGGAGAATGAATCTCATCGCGTCGTGGAGACGGTAGTCCGTACGTACACACGAGCGATGATATCATTTCCATAATTATTGAATTGAATTGGAGTGGATGATAAAATATATCAGAATCATTATGTTGTTATAATAACTATGTATAGTTATTCTTTACACCATAATACCCATCCATGTAAGGTGTTGGTGGAAAAACAGATTACACCACGGCGTGGAGACGGTATTCCGTACGTACGCACGCGCGGTGATTTCGTTTTCTGTAGGATGGATAGATGATGAAATAGGGTTGTTTCATACATATAATAACATATCAGTATATGAGTGATACTGATGTTATTACTTCATAATGAAACAACCTAAGAAGAAGAAGTGGAAGAAGAAATAAAGATGAAAGAATCGGTAACGGACATTACCTCTTCTTTGAAGAGATTCTTTGAGACCTCCTTTTAGGGCACTGAAATGGGTCTTTGAAGAAGACCAGAACCTCTAGGATGTTTCTAGGGAAGTGTAGAGAAGAAATTGGCAGGGGTTGGCCGAGCTTGAAGGCTCAAAGTGGTGTGAGGAAGAGAGAGAGGAGGTGCCCTTTTATAAGGGAGGAGAGGGGCACCTTTGGAATAACTAAAAATATTATTTTATTATAAAGTCAAGTTCGGTTTTAAATAGCTCCAAATTAATATATTTCGAAGCTAAGGTGGGGATGGGTCGAAATACTCTCATCCAATAGAATTTAGACATGTTTAGGTTCCTATTTTAACCTTATCATTTAGATTTAACATTAAGTTAAATAATTTTACTTTTACCATGTCTTCTTGTGTTCTTATACTATAAGGTTAATAAACTTACTATAAGAAGCCAAACGAACCCCAAGTTGTTTATTATTAATATATATAACCTTATCTAAGTCATTTGTCCGAACCTTAGATTTTTAAGAATAAAATAACAATTACCAATATAATATTTGTTTTAAAAACTATTTTATGTCAATTTTGACACTATTTAGTAATTGATTTTTGTGAAAATCATAACAGAATTATTAGTTTGAACCAAGTTAATTAAATAAATACTAACATATCATATTAAACTATAAAATTAGTGGGATTCATAAAAAGTCTCAAATTTCATTTATTTTGGTGTTTATAACATCAATTATGTCAATATTTCATTAATATGATAATTACTGCATCATCATTGTGTCATAAATAAATTAAATTATTTAATGTCTAAAAATTACAAATAAAATACCATTTTGTAGGAAATATTTTTTTCTTTCTAATGAATATTTATAGACGAATTTATCTTATGTATAACCCCATATTAAAAATGTTTTAGTAAATACACTTTGATTTTAACTCTTTTAACCCTTCTTTAAATAAATTAATAATAAATGTCCTAATCTAATCCAAGTGAGCCTAAATGGTCATATTTTATTCCTAAGATTGTTTTTGGTCGAATTACACTTATCCAATAGAATTTTGACATGTGTTATGGTAATAATAATAATATCATTTGTACCCTTAATTACCCTATTTACTTTTAACCGTGGTAAAAAAAAGTAAAAAGTTACTATTCACCAAAAAATTATTTTCATCTCATTGAACCACATTTTACTTACTGACATCAATCGTGTCTCTCGGATTTTTGAAATTCCACTCACAGAAGCGGTAAAATTAAGTTTTATGAACAATTCAGTTTTTTAACTACCACTTAGTGGTTTCACTATTCATCAAAAATTGAAAGTTTTCAGAAAAATACCAAAAATTAGGCCTAATCTATATTTGATATTATGAACTCAAAAATGATTTCTATTTTACCAAATTCAAAACATATCAGTTGCATTAATTAATTTAAAAATTAATTCCCGTCGTCAAAACAAAAGGCGTGTTTTTAAGAGATAATAACTATCAAAAGATTGACACTTGTTTATAACTGGTTTAAATGTGAAATTACATCCAATGAACAACATTGTATTAAATTGTAAAAATATATTCTAAATATAATTTAAAACCACTAAAATTAATAATTTATCACTATTAATTATTTCGATTGAAAAAGTTGTTTTTAATTAAAATTTAGTAATTTCCACTATTCATCAAAATATGAAAGTTATCCGAAAATTACCAAAATTTCACCCTAAGCTAATTTCGATATTCCGAATCCAAAAATGAAGTCAATTTTGAAAAATAAAATTTACAAAATTTCAAAAAGTTGTTATTACTATTCATAACGGCTAGTTTTAATAATATTTTAATAGCATATCGTTGTTTAGTGAAACTCGGTATTGCGTACTACACACGCTATCAAGGAAGGTCGTGATTGCGTGTAATGAAAGGAAAGTCAAGGATGAGTTTTGTGCAAGCTCCTTTTGGTGTAGCGTACAAAAAAAGACATTAATGAAATTAAAAAGAATATTTTTCATAAAATCTCGGGGTGTTACATAGACCGTGGATGCATCTTTCAAAATTTTATAAATTTAGAAAACTTCAGAACATACAGTGAGTTCATTTTCTCGTCATTTTCAAATCACAATTTTCAAAGTTGATTTATCTCTGAGTGGCAAACTCTAAGATTTATCAAACTATTTGACATAACTCTTGGCAAGGTAAGTGACTCATCTTTTTTACAAGTGGTATACTGCAACATCTTTTAACTGAATTGGAATTCTTTAAAACCAGTAGAATTAAGTTTTTCCCCAGGTGTTTTATTTTGATTGTTCATTTATCATCATTGTATATTTTTATTGTTCACTCTTTCTTACATTATCTTAGTTTATATCAAAAAAATTTAAAATGTTGTCTCACTTGAATTCTTTAAAAAATATACAAATTTTTTTTAAAGAATAGAAAATCTACCCAACTGCTGAGAAAAGTGGGGTCTTTTTGAAATGTTTTAGAAATGTTTTGGTTAAAATCACCTTCCCTATGGATTCATCCCTACTTTCCACATTTACAGTACTTAGTAGGAATATTGTCATGACATGTCCCCCGGGCCCCATGCCGTGACTACCCTAAGCCTGCCTTCCATAGGACAGGGGCTAGCGACTAGTACTGAAAGACATATTACCTAAAACAGGAAGGCATTTCCTTTAAATGTGTACAAACACATAGTCCGAGAACACAACAAGAAGCAACTGTGAAGTAAACTGCTGTAGTAAAAGAGTGCTGAAAGTAAAATGGTCTGTAATACAAGACCAACTGTAAAGGTACAAGTATGACTGAAAGTACAATACAACTAAAATAAAAAAAGAAAACAACAACTTGGTCTTCCTCTAAGGTTCCTACCTGAAGGGTAGGTATAGATCGCATCCACTGCACTCCACATCCACTCATCTCCTCTGTGTCACATCATGCCGAATGGTCCACCTCCGAGCAACGTCCAGTCCTAGATCCCTAAGCCTTGATCAATGTTGTACGTCGTCTGTACAAGACATAACAAGGTGAGGGCTAATACCTTGCATGGGTGAGTATAGCGATACTCAGTAGGGACCCCGAGACCCTGAAGGTCTCCTAGAGTTCCAAAAATAAAAACCATAGGGTAACAAAAAAAGGTAGTTTACCACACAAGTATAATACCACGTAGCATAACCTCAATCACAAGCACAAATTAAAGACAGCTCACACCAAGATTTATTCTAGGGGTAGTAATAAGTAACTTTCTCAGCCACAACGTTGAACGCCTAGATTGCTGGAAACTCCTCCACTATCGAGTACAGTGGGCCTGCCACGTCACACATAGGCTCTTCCCACTATCCTTGAATTGCTGAAGTACTTCTCCCCATCGCGTACTATGGGTCTTCTAGGTCACACAGAGACATCCCCCCCAACGCGGTCTGCTAAGGTACTCCTCACCATCGCGTACCGCGGATGCTCCCCACCATGGCCTGCCATGTCACCTAGAACCACCCACCCCTATCGTGGTCTGCTATGGTACTCCTCCCTATTGCGTACCATGACCATCGAGTCACTCTGATTTGAAAAGTCAGCAGTCATCAGGTCTCATCCAGTCATAGGGTTCCGTATGTAGTGCGCTTGGGAGAACCACTCCCTAAGCCATCAGTTGTATCTAAACTAGCATGAAGTCTCACAAAGAAGTAACCCAATGATCTGCCAAGTCATAAGGGTTACAACGCAACAGATGATGCATCAGTCGGACACCCTGTCTGTGTGTTATTGGGATTTTAGTGCCGAGGGCCTGATTGGACTCGGGTGTGATCCAACCCGACCGAACTCTAAGTTTCTACGAAACTCTAAGGGAGTAGGTAAAAAGGAACTTCTCGCCCCAATGGTACCAATTCAATAGACGATTCATCAAATGACCATCCGGTTCTCAAGATAAGGTCCTTTGAGAGTTTCTGGGCCCGGGTCCGGTCCAACCCGGTCAGACCGACCCGGCCCGACCCGGTCTGGGCTAGGCCAAGGTGGACTCGGCCCATTGAGACGATGTCCGATCTGGCCCACAATAGGGGCGACTTGCAAGGGAAGCCCGACACGAATAGGGTGGATTGCAAAGGGGCGGCCCAGACGACATGGGGCGGCGACCTACTAGGGCGGTGGCCTGCTAGGGCAGCGGCCCGCTTCGAGGGCGGCGGCCCGCTGGGGCGGCGGCCCAGTCTGAGGGTGGGGGACCGGTCTGAGGGCGGTGACCCGACATGAGGGCGGCGACCCAACTCTGAGGGCGGCGACTAGATATGAGGGAAGAAACCTGACTCCAAGGGCAGTGACCCGACTCTGAGGGCGACGAACAGACGTGAGGGTGGTGGCCTGGCTCTGAGGGCGCTGGCCTGCTCTGAGGGCGGTGGCCCGATGTGAGGGTGGCGGCTCGGCTCCGAGGGTGGCGGCCCGACTCCGAGGGAGACGACCCGACTCTAAGGGCGGCGACCCTGCGTGAGGGCATTCTACCGGTTTGGTCCGATGTGGGGGTGTAACCCCTTGGTCTCCCGGATTCTGGAAAATCCCAAAGGCCGTTTTGTTGGCGAGGTGACGACGCCACGTGGGCGCCACTCGGTTGCCGCGGAACCCGCTGGAGGCGGGTTCGACCTCCGCTGCAGCTTCAACCATGGATTTTGTTCGCCAGCGGCATTCTGGTTACACCGCTTTCCTTCCTAGATCCGACCGTCGTGTCGGCCACCTCCTCCGTTCACCGCGGCTGATGAGCCGCGAACTTCCTCTTACGGCGTATGTCGACGTGCTCGCAGTCTTCCAAGGAGGCGTAAGAACAGTAAGATGGCGTATGGTTCTGGCCGAGTTCATTAGGCCCACGCCCTCCGTGTTAAATCGTATTATGGAGGATATTAAGGGGTTGAATAATCAATTGAATTAAACAACAAGATAAACCCCACAATGATTTCCCACAACAATCCTCCTGCAAAGACAAATGAATCGCGGGTCAAACCGTTGGTCGGTTGACCCACATTCTTCGTATAATTTCAAGAATGAGGAAGAGGGAATCAAGAACACACAAACAAAAATTACCCCTACCTTGAAATGTTGGAGAGAGCTCGCAGTTGAGGGAGTCTCATTGTTCGTCGTCCCCACAACAAGCTGTCCTTGACAGCGTGTGAATTTCAAACTCCGGCTCGAGGTTTCAGTGTTTCACATCACCTCTTGCCGGGGTTGGCTCCGTCCTCTAAGGGCTCGACATTATGGCACTCCAACAGAACATTGTTTCTTGGCGAAGCTTGTCCGATACCCCTCCCCAATCTCTATATTTATAGGAGAGGGGGAGAGTAAGTAAGGACGCGGGGAGTTAATGGGGCTCATTAATAGGAAGCTTCATAATTTCCCCCAACGTTGCTGTTACATAAATTGGATGGTCAATACATTTATTGTCTTGACACGTTGCCGGTACCACCTTACCGCTTGTCCATTGGATGAATAGAATAAAAATAAAATAATAAAGATATTTTATTTATTCTATTAAAAAGTTTCATAAAATAACTTTTTATCCAGACATACTAGGGTCAAAGTGAACCTTCCCTTAAGCGAATCCTGGAATTGCTGATTAAATGTTTCCCTAATTTTTTAATCCGAGCCAGGGTTCAAAAGTTAGAAAATTCTGCTCACACGTTTACTGAACGTACCCAAAAAAAGTTCAGAAATTCATTCTGGGCACACCGGGCCTCGGAATCATGCGCCTTCAATTTTCACAGACTTGTAATAATTCCATATAATTAAAAAAAACATTTAAAAATCTATTTCTTTACATTATCCCCACCTTAGGGATTTTACGTCCCCGAAAGCCAGAACATCGACTAAGGAAACAAATGGGGGTACTGAGCAGGAATCTGAGCCTCCCGCTCCCATGTGCTATCCTGGAGGTTCCTATGCTTCCAGTGAACATCCACCAGAGGTATTGACCGACCACGAAGGGCATGCTCCTGTCGATCCTCAATCTCTACTAGAACCTCTGTAAACATCACCCATCATCTAAGTCGAGCTCTCCTTGGTCGATGATGTGAGATGGGTCATGCACATATCTCCTCAACTGGGATACGTGGAAGACGTCATGCACCTTATCCAATTACAGTGGACGTGTAAAGCGGTATGCCACCTCACCTATCCTCTGAAGTATCAGAAATGACCCAATAAACCTCAGTGATAACTTGCCACCCCAGCCAAATCTCCACAGTCCCCGTCACGGAGAGACTCGCAAGAAAATGTGGTCCCCCTCCTAGAATTCCAAAGGTCTCCGCCTTCTGTAATTATATGACTTCTATCTGCTCTGTGCAATCTTCATCCACTCTTGGATGATCTTCACCTTCTCAGTGGTAGCCCATACCAACTCTGGACCAATAAGCGCTGACTCCCCTAGGTCTGTCCAGCATAGAGGTGATCGGAAGGGTTGGCCATATTGGGCCTCAAATGGTGCCATGCCGATGGTGGAGTGATAACTATTTTTGTAAGCAAACTCCTATAAGGGCAAGTGATCCTCCCAAATGTGGACAAAATCTAGGACGCATGCATGTAGCACATCCTCTATCATCTGAATGGTCCGCTCCGTCTGACTATCCATCTGAGGATGAAAGGAGGTTCTCAAATGCAACTGAGTCCTGAACGCTCCTTCAATCCCTTGCACAACCAGAATGTAAAACGTGCATCACAGTCAGAGATGATTGTCATTGGCACCCCATGAATTCACATGATTTCCTGTATGTAGAGGTGTCCCAAGCCCTCTACTGATACGTGCTCTCGGATAGGTAGGAAGTGGGCCAACTTTCTGAGTAGGTCAACGATCACCCATATGGTATCATGTCCCCTGGATGTATGAGGAAGCCCTGTCACAAATTCCATGGAGATCCCATCCCACTTACACTTTGGCACCTCTAGTGGCTGAGCTAAGCCTGCTGAAACCTAATTCTCAGCTTTCACTTGCTGAAAAGTGAGGAATCGTGCAACGAAATCTACCACTGCCTTCTTCATCCCTGGCCACCGGTGCAGATTCCAGAGGTCTTGGTACATCTTATCCACACCAAGATGTACCGCCAGAGGGGATGCATGAAACTACCTCAACACCTCCTCCCATAACACCACTTATACCATGGTACATCCTCTGAAGAGGATGACATGCTCCCCACCTTCAGAAAATCCATCAGGTGCATGCCCTGAGGATATATACGCATGTCGAACCTCGCAGTCAGTGTCCCCAAGCTATGCCTCCCAGACCCACTAAAGGATTGGGGGTGTGACTATCATAGACTGGAGGTATGCTAATCCATCTCTATCAATGAAGGATATCTGCAACGTGACTAGCTGCTCTGTCACCTCACTCAGCAACTACAGACCAGAAATCCTGCTGAGTGAATATGCTACCATGTTCCCCTTCCCAGGAGTATAGACTATCTCAAAGTCATAGTCCTAGAGGAACTCTATCTATTGCCACTGTCTCAGGTTCAGGTCCTTCTGAGAGAAGATATACATGAGACTCCTATGATTAGAGTATACTGTAAAACGTTCACCAGTCAAGTAATGCTGCCAAATATTCAAGTCAAAGACCATTGATTCTAACTACATGTCATGGGTAGCGTAGTTATTCTCATGGTGCCTCAATTATCATGAACCATAAGCGATCACTGCTCACTCCTGTGTCAGAACACATCCAAGCCCGGTCCCTGATGCGTCGCAATAGACTACATACCCAACGATCTCTTCTGGTAGCCTCACGATGGGGGCACTCATCAGTATCTTCCTCAGCTCCTGGAACCTCTGTTGGCATCTCTCTGTCCATAGGAAAGGTTTCCCCTTCTTTGTCAAAGATGAAAAGGGTGCTGCAACTCTGGAAAAATTAGACATGAATCTCCAGTAGTATCTAGCCAACCCCAGGAAACTACGCACCTTCATCACGCTCATGGGTGACTCCAAAGCTAGCACAACCCCTATCTTCGCAAGATCCACTGAAAATCTAGACTCTGAGATAACGTGCCCCAAAAATTGGACCTCTAGTATCCATAACGGGTACTTCGATAGTTTACCATAATTTTGGTGCTCTCGGAGTGTATCCAAAACCATTTTTAGATGATAGGAATGCTCCTTCTCCATCACCGAGTATATCAAGATTTCATCGATGAACCCCACCACGAAGTGATCGATGTATGGATGAAAGATCCTGTTCATGAGTTCCAGGAACACTGCTGGGGAATTGGTCATGCTAAAAGGCATAACCAAGAACTCATAATGGCCATACCGACATCTAAAGGCCGTCTTCTATACATCCTCATCTAGTATCCTGAGCTAATGATAACCAAATCGGAGGTCTATCTTCGAAAACCAGTGAGATCCCTTTAGCTGATTGAAAAGATCATAAATCCTAGAGAGTCGATACTTGTTCTTAACGGACACCTAGTTCAGGCACCGATAGTCCACATAGAGTCGAAAACTCCCATCTGCCTTCTTGGCGAACAAAATCGGGGTTGCCCATAGAGAAACACTGGGTCTTATGAACCCCTTTCCCTACAAGTCCTCCAACTCTACACGTGACACAAGAAGCTCCGTGGGAGACATCTGATATGTTGGTGTAGATATCAGTGCCGTCCCGGTGGTATAGGTCGATGTAAAAGTCGACCTCTCTGCAAGGAGGTAGTCCTGGAACATCATCAGGGAATACATCGGCATACTGGTCCACCACTAAAGGACAAATCAGACTCTCAACATCAAATGCTCCGAGGATAAGGCTAGCTAACTGATGATTAATTGGTTGCAACCTCCTCTGGGTAAGTCCATCCTGTGCTACAAAGTCTCCCTATAACACCCCAAGATTTCATAGTATGTTATTTCTTCAAAGTAATTCAATAACTTGTGCTACACGCAACACCGAGTTCAAGCACACCATGACTTACCAAACTAGCCGTTCAAAAGTGGTTATGAATAGTATTAACTAAATTTTGAATTATATATATTACATATAATTTTAGAATCTATATTATGTGTTTATTAGACATAATTTAAAAACAAATTCATTTTTTCAGATAAAAGAAGTATTTTTCAAAAAATGCAATTTTACCGCCTTTTAATGGCGAACCATTTTTAAATCAAATATTTGACACTTTTATATTTTCAATTGAGTAAAATTAAATTCTTCTTTAGAAGCGGTACATAAAAATTTAGTTTGGATAAATTTTTGGTACTTTTCTGAAAACTTTCATATTTTGATGAATAGTGAAAAATACTATGTTTTAATTGAAAACAACTTTTTTAATCGAAATAATTTATAGTGTTAAATTATGCATTTGAATGGTTTTGAAGTATAATTAGATTATAGTTTTTTATCATTTAATACAATTTAGGTCATTATAAGTAACTTTACAATTAAATCTGACATAAACACATGCTAATCTTTTGATAGTTTTTACTTTTTTAAGAAAACTAGCTTTTTAATTTTAACAATGGGAATTAATTTTAAATTAATTAATGAAACTTATATGTTTTAAATTTGGTAAAAGAGAATTATTTTTTGAATTCTGAATATCAAAATAATCTTAGGGTTAAATTTTGGTATTTTTAGGAAAACATTTAATTTTTGATGAATAGTGAAAAGCACTACTTTATTGTTTAAAACCGAATTTTTATTTAAATAATTATTTATTTTATTTAAATTTATTTTAGGTAAAAATAGATACATAATATTTATATATGTTCAATGTAATTCTTTGGAATCATTTTATAATAAGTTTAGACATATACAAATTTTATTGAACTTTTTACCGTCTTTTACCCACCTTCTAGGAGCATTTGAAAATTTACATAAAACTTAATTTTACCGCTTCTGTGAGTTGAATTTAAAAAATCATAAAGAAATAGTTAACATCAGTAAGTAAAATGTGGTTCAATAATATGAAAATAATTTTTGTTGAATAGTAACTTTTGACTTTTATTTACCACGATTAAAAGTAAATAGGGTAACTAAGGGTAAAAATGATATTATAATTACCATAAAACATGTCCTAATTCTATTAGATAAGTTTAATTCGACCAAAAACAACATTTGGAATGAAATATGATCCTTTAGGTCCACTTGTATTAGATCAATACATTTATTAGTATTTTATTTAAATAAGAGTTAAAATTGTTAAATTCAAAGTTTATTAACTAATTTTTTTAATATAGGGTTATAAATAAGATAAATTTGACTATAAATATTCATTAGAAAGATTAAATTATTTAATACATAATGGTATTTTATTTATAATTTTTATATATTAAATAATTAAATTTATTTATGACACAATGATGATTCTGTAATTACCTTCTTAATGAAATATTAAAATAGTTTATATTATAAAATTTAAAATAAATATAATTTAAAAGTGTTTATGCCACAAAAGAATTTTCTAGGTTAATATGACATGTTAGGGTTGATTATATAATCTTTTTTCTAAGTTATAAGGTTTTTATGACTTTCAAAAAAACAAAATACCAAATAGTGTCAAAATTGAAATAAATTAATTTTTTAAACAAATACTATATTATTGGTTGATATAATATTCCTAACAAACTAAGGTTTGTAAAAAGGGCTTAAGTAACGTTATATATGTCATTAATTAACCACTTTATGTTCTCTTGGAAGTTTAGAATAAGTTTATTAACTATATAGTATAATAATACAAGAAGAAACAGTAAAAGTTAAACTATTTAACTAAGAGTTTAATCTAAAATATAAGGTTAAAATAGTAACCTAAACTTGTCTAAAACCTATTGGTTGAGAGGATTCAGACCCATAACCAAATAATACTAGAAATAAACTCATTTAAATCTATTATAAACTGAATATGATTGTATAATAAATTAATACTTTAATCTTTTCCTAAAGTGACCGTCATCCCTCTTATAAAAAGGAACTTCCCCTTCTCCCAAAATCACACCTCCAAAGCCATTTTTATCAGCCAAACCCTTCCCAAATATCCTCCCAAATACCCTACCTTAATCCTACAGGCATTACTTTGGTCATGAATCCAACCTAAGGAGCCCTTTTGGTTAAATCAAAAGGAATAACCCGAAGAAGAGGTAAATATTTCATCACCTCTTTCAAGTTCTCTTCTTCTTCCACTTCATATTTCTTTGTTGTATCCATTATAAAATCATACCTACAGTATCTTCTATATACTGTTATGTTATTATAAAAATGGTACAACCATATTCATTATTATATCCATTATATGAATGAAAAAGTCACCATACATGCGTACGTATGGCTTACCATCTCCACGTCGTGGTGTAGTTGTTATTCAATACATTATTATTTGGATGGGTATAATAATGAGTATAAATGATGTAAATTATAAATATAACATGTTTATGATTATGTTTATATTATATACCATCCAATTGCATACAATTTCACCATCAATATAATGATATTGTCGCTCGTGCGTATGCACGGATTACCGTATCCACAAACACGATGAGATTCATTTCCACGTTCACCATTCAATGATGATTATAAAAATATATATTATTAATAAGTATGTAATATATGGCATAATAATTCTACTATATATATATATTTATGTACTTACATATATCTTATTCACTTACTTCTGTTCAATACGATATGAAAACAGAAATAACGTTTATGCATACGTACGGCCTACCGTCTCTATAAACGGTGTTTTCCATTTCACATATCTATCTATTATAAATATTTATATTATATATATATATATATATATATATATGATATATAAATAATTTTTTATATTCTGGTAGTATTTAAATCATGAGCTAAATGACACGAACAAGAATAACATGTTAAAACACGTACGATAAAGAAATCAATTATTACCTGAAATGTTAATTTAACATGGATATTATTATTCAATAAGTAGTATAAGGTCATAAATGAATCCATTATGAAATAATAAATATAAATATGGTTCTGGTATAAATTAATAACATACTATGGTCATTATACATGAGTTTAAACGTATCCTTGACCAAAGTAAAGTGCAAGGTAATGGTTAATTCTTCATTATCATTATTATCCGAGATTGTTTATGTGTAAGTATTTTCTGGGACATATTTATTATAAATGTTAGTGTTTTATAAAAGACATTTCAAAAATTATTATTTTAATCAAATATTTAACTAAAACATCATTTTAAATGTTTTAAATATTTATTCTTATAAATCATTCTCATTAATGTCAATATTTTCAAAATGGTTTTAAGGATTTATTTATATGGACATGAATGTTTTAATATGTTAATTACTTTCAAAAGTTTCAAAGTGGTATGGGACACTTTGATTCAGAAGTTTATTTTAAATGTATTCATTTCTAAATTGTGTGACTTTTAAAATGTTTTCATGAAAAAGGGATATTTCTCTCAAAGAGTTTGACTAATACTTTTGAACTACATCAACATCCTTCTGGGATATTATTTTTGATTTCGGTTGATTTATTATAAATACAATATTCTATATTGTATTGATTGAGTTATGATATGTTTGAATATGACTGTTCTATTTTTATCCATTCACGGTTTATGGTTAATGTATTAACATTTCGTATGCTAGTTTTAATACGAATGTTTATGTTATGTTTAAAACTTTTCATATGAGGAATGCATTGGACTTAGTAAGTGATGGGTGGATCCCGCTATATCTCCTCGATACATCGGTAGGTCTCGTCAGACAAAATAGTTTCTTGGAATAAGGCCTTGAAAAAAAATCTTTTTTGGAGTCTTGGCACAAATCCTTGACTATGTGGTTATGAAGTCTAGAATTATGCATTCCATCATTATGAAATTGGCTATTGATATTACATGTGATTATTCAACTTGTAGAATATACATTTGAATAAGTAAATGACATTATTTCATTTATCTTTTCCATATTATGATGAAGTTTAAGTTTAAAAGGATTGTGTTTTAGTCTTATACATTGCATTAAATGTTTATGCTTATTTATGAAAGTTCCCGCTATATTGTTATCCTTACTAAGCATCTGAGCTCACCCATTTCTTATGTTTTATTTTCCTAGGATTCGAAGAATTTTAATATGACTAATAAGCAGGGTTAAGCTAAGGGATTAATGGCGTTCTCAAAGGATCAGTTATGTTGTGTTTTATTTTCTAATGTGTAATGTAAGGTTCATATATGTAATCTATTTTCCAAGACTGCTAAACTGATTGGTATTTCATGACTTTATTCCTTGTAATCATGCCAATTTATTAAAATAATACACCGACTTTGGGCTTCTTGGGTCGGGGCATTACAGTTGGAATCAGAGGAAGTTTGGCAACAACCTTGGAAATAGATTTAGATAAAATTTGATTATAGAACATTACCCTAAGATAGATTTTGAGGATTAGTATAGAAGAACTTTCTAGAATTTTGGTAATGTATATATTTTGTGTATTTTCCAAGAAATACATCCCTGTCTGGAAATGAGCAGGTAGAGGCGGCTCTGGAACAGATATACCTAGGAGTGAAAACTATGACAAGGAGTTTCGAGCTTGACCTGAGGTATCTTGGTACATGACAACGGGCCTTTCTACACTTTTGGTTATGACACTCTTAGGGGATATGCTTAGGATAATTCACATTTTCATTACAAGACATTATGAATGATTAAGGAGTAAAAACTTCCTAAAAGAAAACATTTTATGATTATAGATTATATTCATAATCTTTTAAATTTACGTTAGGTATTTTAAAAGTTTGTAATTATGCATTACAATTCATAAAATAACATATTTTATTCCATTTTTTAGAAATGGTGCCTAGTAGAAGGAATGAGAATTACAACAATACACATGATCGAAAGATTAAAAAGGATTATATCTTTCATGGTATTAAGCCAAAATTTAAAAGGGAAATAGTATCCCATGTATTATCATCATATGAAGAAATAGTATCATGTGTTAATAAGATAAGTAAAGAATTCTATGAGTCTTATGGCTTTGAATGGAAGCAAGTGAAAAAAGGTTGGAAGAGAGAAAGATAGATAATGGGAAGAGGGGAAATAAGGATTTTCCAATATGTGATAACTGTGGAAATAATTACCTTGGTAAATGCTTGAAGGGAATGAGGGTTTCTTATAAGTGTGGAGAAAAAGGACACCAAGTATATGATTTCAAGGGTAAGAAAAAGGTTTCAAATGTACAATGCATCATCTACAATGAGTTGGGACACTATGCGAATCAATGTCCAAATCATCATAGTATACCCCAAATGCTGCTATTGGATAATAATAAAGTTATGATACTACCAAAGATGAAGAGGAATGATTAGATTTCTTATGTTGTTATGAAAGTATTGTGTCATTTTTGTATTGTATTAATGATGTACATTTTATAATAATTATAGAGCATATAATGATTTTACTACAGTACTATTTCATTAAGGACTTGAGATTGTGTGGAACTAAGAAAAGTAACTCAATAGTAGGTTATTTTTTTTGGAAAATATATGGATGAGAGAAAGATAAACCATAATATGGTTCTGATACTGAGGTAATGATTTTGAAAAAATATATGATTGATTTGGATAAATTATATTGTATATTCTTGACTACCTTGAAAATGATTAATGATTTGTATATTCCATCCTTGTTGGTGTTTAAAACATTTTTGGATAGAAGGAGTATATCCATTATTCTATAAGGAATAAGGGATAATGAATGTTATCAATAATGTTTTATGGTAATTCAGAGTGTTATAGTGTTGTAAAAGAATACATGATGAAGGGGTTCACATGTTATTATGTGGCAAAAAAGATCTTCGTTGTGTTTACATTCCTTATAAATTTTGGACTGTGAGTCTGGAAAAAAGTATTTTGGATAAGTCTAAAGGTTGGAATCGATTATGTTTGACATTGGATACTATTGTTAAGGTTAAATAATTTCTTGAGATTATTTTTTTATTGTCATTAAAAGGAAAACCCGAAGGTCGGGTGACAACCCGACACATCCGGCAAGGCCGCGAGACTTGAACCCACAACCAAATGGCGACATGGGTGGATAACCTACCACTGACATACATGATGTACTGGTTTGTATAATTTAGTTTTTTTAAATAGTCCGACAAATTAATTATAAATTCATTATTTTTGGAACCCTATAAGATTACGATAAATAGAGTATTTTTGAATTCTATTATCTTTTGGAGTGAAAGATGAGTTTGTGGTAGTAATTAGTTGAAGTATGAAAATCTACTTGTCAAGTATATTTTTTTCCTCTTATTATATGAATAAATTAATTCTTAAACTTTAGGGAAGGGATATCAAAACTGAAAATGTGTTATCCTAATACCTTATGTTTTGTTGAACCGATGATATTTTAAATCATCATAGATTGATGGCATTGAGGCCCTTAATTTTACACTTGTTTGTGATTGATGACCTCAATAAATCCATATAAATATTTACGTTTTCCCTCCAATTATGTGTCTCTAATTTCCACCAATTTTTTCCTAATCGAGATCATAATTTGGTGGTGACGTTTTCATTTCCCTTTCTCTCTTATTAAGACTAAATTTTATTAACCCAATTTCCGATGTGGGTTTTCCACAAAGGTATTTTTTTTTATTTTTAACCTTTTATTTTCAAAGAACAATTTCTAATTGTGAGGATTAAATTTATTGAAGGAGGTGAGAATGTAACACCCCAAGATTTCATAGTACGTTATTTCTTCAAAGTAATTCAATAACTTGTGCTACACACAACACCGAGTTCAAGCGCACCATGACTTACCAAACTAGCCGTTCAAAAGAGATTATGAATAGTATTAACAGAATTTTGAATTTTATATACTCTATATAATTTTATAATCCATATTATGTGTTTCTTATGCATAATTTTAAAACAAATTCATTTTTTCAGATAAAAGAAATATTTTTCAAAAAATGAAATTTTACCGCCTTTTAATGGAGAACCCTTTTTAAATCCAATATTTGACACTTTTATATTTTAAATTGATTAAATTAAATTCTTCTTTATAATTGGGACATAAAAATATAGTTTTGATAATTTTTTGGTACTTTTCTCATAACTTTCATATTTTGATGAATAATGAAAAATACTATGTTTTAATTTAAAACGAATTTTTTAATCGAAATAATTTATAGTGTTAAATTGTGAATTTGAATAGTTTTGAAGTATAATTAGATTATATTTTTATAATTTAATATAATTTAGGTCATTATAAGTAATTTCACATTTAAATTTGACATAAACACATGTCAATCTTTTGATAGTGTTTACTTTAAAAAACTGCTTTTTGGTTTTGACAACGGGAATTAATTTTAAATTAATTAATTCAACTTATATGTTTTGAATTTGGTAAAATAGAATTAATTTTTGAATTTGGAATATTAAAATTATCTTAGGGTGAATTTTTTGTATTTTTCTGAAAACCTTCAATTTTTGATGAATAGTGAAAAACACTGCGTTATTGTTTAAAAACGACTTTTTATTTAAATAATTATTTATTTTATTTAAATTTATTTTAGGTAAAAATAGATACATAATACCTATATAAGTTAAATGTAATTAATTGGAGATATTTTATAATAATATTAGATATATATAAAAATTTTATTGAACTTTTTACCGTCTTTTACCCACCTTCTAGGTGCATTTGAAAATTTGCATAAAACTTAATTTTACCGCTTATCTGAGTTGACTTTCAAAAATATGAGAGACACGGTTAATATAATTAAGTAAAATTTGGTTCAATAAAATGAAAATATATTTTTTTGAATAGTAACTTTTGACTTTTATTTACCACGTTTAAAAGTAAATAGGGTAACTAAGGGTAAAAATGATATTATAATTACCCTAACACATGTAATAATTTTATCAGATAATTGTAATTAGACCAAAAACAAAATTATTAGTAAAATATGATCCTTTAGGTCCACTTGGAATAGATTAGGACATTTATTATTATTTTATTTAAAGAAGAGTTAAAAGTGTTAAATTCAATGTTTATTAACTAAACCATTTTTAATATAGGTTTATACATAAGATAAATTATAATATAAATATTCATTAGAAAGATAAAAAGATTTAATACATAATGGTATTTTATTTATAATTTTTAGATATTAAATAATTAAATTTATTTATGACACAATGATGATGCAGTAATTACTTTCCTAATGAAATATTAAAACAGTTTATCTTATAAATATTAAAATAAATATAATTTAAATTTTTTGATGCCATATAAGAATTTTATAGGTTAATATTACATGTTATTGTTGATTAGATAAATTTTCTTCGAAGTGATAAGGTTTTTATGACTTTTACAAAAACAAAATACCAAATAGTGTCAAAATTGACATAAATTAATTTTAGAAACAAATACTATATTATTGGTTGATATAATATTCCTAAAAATATAATGTTATGAAAAAGGTATTAAATAATATTATATATGTAATTAATTAACCCCTTGAGGTTCTCTTGGAAGTTTAGAGTAAGTTTATTAACCATATAGTGTAAGAATACAAGAAGACACGGTAAAAGTTAAACTATTTTACTAAGAGTTTAATCTAAAAGATAAGGATAAAATGGTAACCTAAAATTGTCTAAAACCTATTGTTTGAGTGTATTTATACCCATAACCACCTAATTCTAGAAATAAATTCATTTTGAGCCATTATAAACCGAAGATTATTGTATAATAAATTAATACTTTAATATTTTCCTGAAGTGACCCTCATCCCTCTTATAAAACGGCACTTCCCCTTCTCTAAAAATCACACCTCCAAAGACATTTTTATCAGCCAACCCCATCCCAAATATCCTCCCAAATACCCTACCTTAATCCTAGAATACTTAAGTTTGGTCATAAATCCAAGCTAAGGATCCATTTTGATCAAATCAAAATGAAGAACTCGAAGAAGAGGTAAATATTTCATCACCTCTTTCAAGTTCTTTTTTATTCCACCTCCTCTTTCTTTGTTGTTTCCATTCTAAAATAATAAATACATTATATTATAGATACTGTGATGTTATTATAAAAATGGTACAACAATATTCATTATTCTCTCCATCATATGAATGACAAAGTCACCATACGTGCGTACGTACGACTTACCGTCTCCACGTCGTGGTGTAGTTGTTATTCAATACATTATTATTTGTATGGGTATAATAATGAGTATAAATGATTTAAATAATAAATATAAAATTTTAATTAATATTTTTATATGATATAACATCCAATTACATATGATTTCACCATCAATATAAGATATTTTCGTTCGGGCGTACATACGGATTACCGTCTCCACGAACGCGAGGAGATTTTTTCAACGTTCACCATTCAACAATGATTATAAAAATATATATTATTAATAAGTATATAATATATGACATAATAATTCTACTAGAGATATATATATATATATATATATATTTATGTACTTACATATATCTTATTCACTTACTTCCGTTCAATACGATATGAAAACGGAAACAATGTTTATGCGTACGTACGACTTACGGTCTCCATAGATGGTGTTTTCTATTTCATATATATATCTATTATACATATTTATATTCTATATATGTATATGATATATAAATCATGGTTTATATTCTTGAAGTATTTAAATCATGATCTAAATGACACGAACAAGAATAACAAGTTAAAACACATCCGATAAAGAAAGAAATTATTACCCGAAATGTTAATTTAACATGGATATTATTATTCAATAAGTAATATAAATTCATAAATGAATCAATTATGAAATAATAAATATGAATATGGTTTTGTTATAATTTAAAAACATACTATGGTCATTATACAGGAGGTTAAACGTACCCTCGACCAAAGGAAAGTGGAAGGTAAGGGTTAATTCATCAATCTCATTATTATCTGAGATTGTTTACGTGTAAGTATTTTCTAGGACATATTTATTATCCATGTTCATGTTTCATAAAATAAATTTCAAAAATGATTATTTTAAGTAACTCTTTAAGTAAAACATCATTTTAAATGTTTTAATATTTATTCTTCTAAATCATTCTCATTAATTTCCATGTTTTCAAAATGGTTTTAAGGATTTATTTATATGGACATGAATATTTTAAAATGTTAATTCCTTTCAAAAGTTTCAAAGTGGTATGTGAAAATTTTATTCAAAAATGTAATTCAAATTTCTTCCTTTCTAAATTGTGTGACTTTTAAATGTTTTCATGAAAAAGGGATATTTCTCTTAAAGAGTTTTACTAATAATTTTCAACTACATAAACATACTTCTAGGATATTATTCTTGATCGAGGTTGATTTATTATAAATACAATCTTCAATATTGTATTGAATGAGTTATGATATGTTTGACTATGAATGTGCTATTTGTATACCATTTATTTTTTATGGTCAATGTATTAACATTTTTTATGCTAGTTTTAATATGAATGTTTATGTTATGTTTAGAACTTTTCATATGAGGAATATATTGGACTTAGTAAGTGATGGGTGGAGCCCTCTATGACTCCTCGATGCATCAGTAGGTCTCGTGAGACAAAATAGTGTCTTGACACAAGGCCTTGACAAAATCTTATTTGTAGTCTCGGAACAATGCCTTGACTATGTGGTTATGAAGTCTGACATTATGTATTCCATCATTATGAAATTGGATATTGATATTACATGTGATTATTCGACTAGTAGAATCTACATGTGAATAAGTATATGGAATTATTTGATTTATCTTTGAAATATTATGATGTAGTTTAAGTTTAAAAGGCTTGTGTTTTAGTCTTATATATGGCATAAAATTTTTAAACTTATTTATGAATGTTTCTGCTATATTGTTATCCTTACTGAGCATCTGATCTCACCCATTTATTATGTTTTATTTTACCAATATTCCAAGAAGTGTATTATGATTGATAAGAAGGTTTGAGCTAAGGGATTAATGATGTTCTCAAAGGATCATTTATATTGTGTTTTATTTTCTAATGTGTAATGTAATGTTCATGTATGTAATCTATTTTACAATACTGCTAAATTGATCCATATATTAGGAATTGATTCCTTGTAATCATGCAAATGTATTAAAATAATGCACCGACTCAGGGCTTCTGGGGTCGTGGAATTACAGTTGGTATCAGAGGAAGTTTATCAACAACCTTGGAAATAGATTTAGATAAACTCTGATTAGAGAACACTACCATAAGATAGAATTTGAGGATTAGTATAGAATAACTTCCTATAATTTTGGTAATGTAGAGATTTTGTTTATTTTTCAAGCAATACATCCCTGTCTGTATACAAGCAGAGAGATGCAATCCTAGGAGTGAAAACTTTGACAAGGAGTTTCGGACTTGACCTGGGGAATCCTGGTATAAGACAACGGTCCTTGATACACTCTTGGTTACGACACTCCCGATGTGAGGGAGGCGGCCTGGTTTGGTCCGATGCGGGGGTGTAACCCCCCGGTCTCCTGGATTCCTAAATGGCCCGAAGTCTATTTGGTTGGTGAGGCGGCAACGTCTCGTGGATGCTGCTCGATTGACACGGAACCTGCCTGAGGCGGGTTTGGCCTTCACCGCAGCTTCGTCTGTGTCGTCAGTTCTCCGGCGGTGCGGTGGTCGCACCACCTTCATTCCCACGGCCGGTCGTCGTGTCGGCTGCCTCCTCCGTTCACCACGGCGGATGAGCTGCGGCCTTCCCCTTGCAGCGTGCGTCGACGTGCTCGTGGTCTTCCAAGGAGGCGCAAGAATAGAAAGATAGCGGAGGGTTTGACCCCAGTTCGTTAGGCCCGCACCCTAAATGTTATCTTGTATTATGGAGGATATTAAGGGGTTGAATAATAAATTGAATTAAATAACAAGATAAACCCCACAATGATTTCCCACAACAATACTCCTGCAAAGATGAATGAATCGTGGGTCAACCCGTTAGTCGGTTGACCCGCGCTCTTCATATAATTTCAAGAACAGGGAAGAGGGAATCAAGAATGCACAAACAAAATTAACCCCTACCTTGAAACGTTGGAGAGTTCTCATGGTTGGGGGAGTCTCATTGTTTGTCGTCCCCGCATCAAGCTGTCCTTACTGTTGCTCGAACGTCAAACTCCAGTTTGGGGTTTCGGTGTCGCATGTCTCCTCCTTCCGAGGTTGGAACCATCCTCTAAGGGCTTGAAATTATGGCACTCCAACAGAACTTTTTTGTTCAGAAAATCTTTTCTGATACCCCTCCCTCATGCTCTATATTTATAGGATAGGGGGAGAGTAAGTAACGACGCGAGGAGTTAATGGGGATCATCAATAGGAAGCTTTCTAATTTCCCCCAATGTTGATGTTACATAGATTGGAGCATCAAGACATTATTGGATTGAAATGTCATCGGTCCCACCTTACCGCTTGTCCATTGGAGGAATAGAATAAAAATAAATTAATAAAGTTATTTTATTTACTCTACTAAAAAGTTCCAAAAACTTACTTTTTCTCCGGACCAACTATTGTCAATGTGAAGCCTCCCTTAAGAGAATCCCGGTGCTGCGGATTCAACGGTGCCCTCAGATTTTAAATCCAATCAACGGTTAAAAAGTTAGAAAACGCCGCTCATGCGTTTATTGAGCATACCCTATAAAAAGTTCAGAAATTAGTTCCAGGCACACCGGGCCTCGGAATCATGAGTCGTCAATTTTCGCAGACTCGTAATAATTCCATATAATTAAAAAAAATTACATGAAAAAATCTATGTCTTTACAAATATAAATTTTAAACTTTTAACTACTTCAACGATAGTTACATCATGTTTTTGGCGCCTTTGGTGGGGAAGGAATAATCCATCACTTTTCTAAAAAAATTCAAAAAAATTGAAAACTATAAAATAATATTCTTTTATTCACATCTTAATTTTCCTACTGCTTACTGTTTATCATTGTTACTATTTTGTTACTGCTTTCTGTTTGAACTATTTTTTTCTAGTTTCAATTTGATATAACACTTTGTATGATCACAAGAGAATTCATTGTTACATTAGATCCCTGAATCCTTGACTAGAAAAACATTTAGCTACTCCTAAAAATAATATTTCAATGGAGAATCTAGATAATAAAGTTGATCAAAACATGATTGTGCAATAACCCATAGTTCTACCCCCAATTACCTATACTTATGGAGTTTCAAATTCAAATTTTATTAATCAACCCATATTTTATTAGGAAATATAAAATTAAGAAGTCTTACCTTTCTCAACTTCTTTCATTCAATGGTCTTCCAGGAGAGTATTCACTTGAGTTCGTTAGAGAGTTCTATAAGTTCTGTACTATAATTACCTTTGAAAGATCTTTGTGAGGAGTTATGATTGAGGATGTTTCCATTTTGTATGAAGGGGAAGTCTAGGACTTGGTTTCAAAACATAGATGAAGAAATTTTTGAGACCTAGGAAGAGGTTTTTACTACCTTTAAATAAATATTCTATCCTAGGAACACTGCCTCCAAGATTTGGCACAAAATTACTGAGTTTTTCAAGGATGAGGGAGAGTTATTTCATGAGGCATAGGATAGATTTAGAAGTCTCCTTAGACAATGTCCCAATCACTATTTTTATCCCCATCTACTCATAGAGACCTTTTATAATGCTCTTACAAAAATTTAGTTGACCAATTCTAGGGGGGTGGTTTTCTGACTCCATTGGTGATAAGATGTAACTTGTGTATGACAAGCTTACTAAAAAATATCAGCATAAGTTCTCTAGGAAGAGGTCCGTCCATAGGGGTGAAGTTAATCCACATGTTGCTATTATTAGTGATAAGTTCATAAGGGAACAATGTAATCATTGTGGGATGTTTGGTCACACTCATACATGTTGTCCTAATTTTGACCTCCCTGTCTAGTTTGATGAGAGTGCCAAATTTGTTGATTTTAGAGCTAAGAACCAAGGGGAAAATGATCAATTATCTAATCAGTACACTTATGGTTATCAAAATCACCCAAACCTTTCATGTAAAGAACAAGGTTTCATAAAACAAACAACCTCCCCTAACTACCAATCACACCCCAAAATTTATAACTAAAAAAATATAGGGATGAATATTATAATTATTAAGTGGAGTTAAAGGGGTTTTTGAAACAAGTTTTGGTAGACATCAGTTCATTTAAGAAGAAAAAAAATGGTAAGATTCATAATTTAGAACATCAAATAGTTCAAATGGCTAGGGATCGTGGTGATAAGGAAAAGGGAAAGCTACCCGAAACTTAAATTATTAATCCAAGAGAGAATATCATGGATATAACCACCTGATATGTCCTTCAAACCCAAGAAAAAGTAAAGTAACACTCTAGGAAAACTAAAAATGATGAAAAAACTGAACCTGGAAACCAAAATCTACATGAAATAGAATATAGAAATCTAGAAAACTTTGTTCAACCTGAATAGAATGTTGAACCCACATCTAAAATAGTTAAAGAACCAAGGAAAATGAAGTGGGAAATAATTAAATAAGAAAAGAAAAAATGTGGAATTGAGGAGAAGGATAATAATCTACCTATTCTAAAAAATTATACCCATTCCATTCCCTTCTCTGAAAGAGTGAAGAAGAATAATGAACCTGACTATTTGAGGTTTCTTAAAATGATTCGAAACTTTAGTATAAACATGCCATTTGTAGAAGCCTTAGATAAAATACCTTCATATGTTTATTTTACCAAAATTTTTCTAAAAAAAATTATTGTAAGAAGTTGGAAAAAGTTAATCTCAATGAGGAGTGTAGTGATATAATGTTAAAGAAGTTACCTCCAAAATTGATGTACCCTTACAACTTTATTATTCAATGTATAATATGTGAAAGTGAGAAAATAAACTATTTGTGTGTATTAAGATCAATATTCAATTTTATGACTTACTCCCTGTTTATAAGGTTGGGTCTTAGGGATTCACAACCATCTTCTATTTGTCTTCAACTTGCTGATAGGTCACTCAAACACCCTTCAGTGAGGGTGGATGATCTATTAGTTAGTGTAGGAAAACTAACACTGCCCATAGACTTCCTTATCTTAGATATGGATTGTGATGAAAAATTCCCAATCATCTTAAGGTGACCTTTCCTTTCCACAGCTGGTGCTATCATAGATGTGTCCAAGGGGAAACTCATTGTCCAAGCTATTGATGATGTGGATGAGTTTTTAGTATTTCAAAAGTCTCAACATGTGGTTGGTTGTGATTTGATAAATGTTTCTGAGAATAAACGTTTTAAAATTGATGTCCAGGCTGAGTATGGTTCTTTCCCTCTTGAGGTCACATATATTATGATCCCCTAGCCTATTGAAAATTTTCTTTAGGCTACTACTCTTATCCCACTCCCTCCTCTAGATGAGAAGAATCTTTTCCTAGAACCCTTCTAGGGAGTGAGTCACATTTTTTCCTGAATTTTCTGAACATATTTTTGAAAATTTTCCTTATGAAGTTGACTATCTAAGGGTTTATGAAGTTGGAGAAAGTTCTGGGATGATTCTTGATGAAAAAATAGATTGTGCCCATTATGAACAAGTGTATTTTTTGGGAACCTTATTTCCTACTCAGTTTGATGCTGTTTGTGATGAATTACAACATGAAAATGAAAGTTTCACATCATTTTAGTCATTTGTGGACATTGAGAATCACCATTTGTAACCTGAGTATGATTACTTCTTCCAAGAGTTTTCGGAGTTGTCTTTTGTACAAGCTGTTCTAGGAACATTTTCTGAAAATGATGAAGAATTTTCTAACGGGTTTTCTTCTTATTTTGGGTTGGAGATGACCTCTAAGTGTGGGGGAATCCATTTAAGTATTATTGGTCAATTTAGTGATTTTATTAGAAATTTGTTGAAAATTTTCAGAGTTAAGGAAGTGGTATGTAGAGATCAAACTGATCTAGAAATTATATTAGAAACAACTTTGTTAAAAGAATTTTTGAAAATGTTGCTTAATACTGAAGAAGAAAATTTCTCAGTTCATCATATTCTTGATTTCTTCAACAATAGTGAAATTCACACTACTAATAATTCATTCCCATTAAATGATCATGGATAGAAATATATTGGGAAATTAAGTCCGGATGGGGATTATAACACTAGCACTGCATGAGAGGAAACCCATGGTTTGTCTTTTATTTTCAATAAAAAATGTAATTAGATAAAGTCTAATTGAATATTTTAATGTCAGTGCTTCAAGGGAGTAGACCCCTAGTTTCTAGTTTTTCTTTACTCTTGTACATGATTTTTTTAATAAAAATATTCTTTATGATATATTTGTAATCTATCTCTTATGGATTTTTACTTGTTCTTTATACTCTATGATTCAGACTATGCTGCTGCTATTGTTGTCAAAAGGGTGTGGAATTCCCAAGATTAAGGATCAATGTTAAACTTTAATTCAGGTAACTGTCTTAATTCATGTATTCATTTTTATGCTCCTATTCATATTAATAAAAATTCACTTTAAAGTTGCAGTTATTACCGTCGGTGATGCAATGACTGTTACTTTACAAAATTCTGTTTATATTAGAAATTCTGCAACATGTTTGATAGAAAATATGCTGCATTTTTTTCATACTAATTTTTTTTTCTGCATGCCACTAAGCTGAATAAAATAATTCTGCATGTTCCTCCTTGCTGAAAAATTGAATTGAATTGTTGTTAAAATCATTCCTGTTCTTGAAACTAAGTGTGTGTGTGTGTGGGGGGGGGGGGGTACATGCTTGCTGTTTGTTATGTTTTTCATTGAAATTGATTAGTTTATAGGGTGTTTAGAGTGAATCTTTCTTCTATATTAAACATTAATTTGAATCATACTTTCTCAAATCATTACACCCAGTACACGGTGCATCCACAAGTTACATTCCATGTTTGAACTTTAATGGAAAATATTTGTCACCAGACTTAAATGTTGATGCGTGTTCTTGATAATGAACCTGCTGCTAAATTATTCATTATGGAAAACAATATTTTTGAACTTCAAAGAGACCCTGTATACATGTCATCTATCTACTGAAATAAAAAATCTATTTGGAACTATAACTGTCAAATTGTTCTCCTCCATATTTGGAAGTCAACTTTGGGGACAAAGTTGGGTCTTAAGTGTGGGGGAGGTGGGTCAATTCTTGACTGTGTCGAACTATGATTTAATGTGATTCCATTAATTCCCACTACAACTTCAATATTTTTTAAAAAAATGGTTAATTTGTTTTGAAAATTCTTTCATGATTTTAGACATTACACTGTACTCAATTTGGTCTTGCCTTTGAATAATGTCTGATTGGTAGTTAAGAGATTCTGTGAAATTGAAGTTAATGTGGATGGATGATTGGTATGTAAATTTACATAGTGATTTAAAAGAAATTTGGTTTAAGAACTACTTCTGAGAGTGATATGGGTAAAATTCTAGTGGAGTTACGATCACAACCCTTGGAACTAAAAGTTTTAACTTGATTCTAGGGAACTCATTTCCTTTTAATTATTAAAGTAATCACTTTAGTGACCCAATGTAAATGATTTTTATATAAATCTTTTGGAGTAGTTTATGAATCTTGGATCCCACGGTGAATCTCTGAGACCCCAGATACTAGGTGAATTTATGTTTACTATAAGCCCTCTGTACACCTTGAATAAGTGCATTGTATAGTGCTCATCACATGATACATGGCTTGGGAAAAATAAAATAAAGTGTCTAGGGTAAAAAACTAGTTCATTAAGGTGAGGGGAATGATGAATTCCAAATAAAGAAGGGGACAATTTGTTTATATGTGAGTCATTTAGGTTTTATCATTAAGGTGATTCAAAAAAAATTAATTATTTTTGGAACCTAAGATTGAGTCAAAGTATAAGGTTCCTACTCTTAAGTTATAAATTCCACATATTTTTAACTTTTTGTCACTCTTGAAGTTAGATCTTAAGACTGGATTAGATTAGCTCACTAAGAAGAGTCACATATGAGGAAGGAAACCTTCATTGATTGATTATTATTTTCTTTGTTGATTACCCTTTGAGTATCTCTTATTGGCAAGGCTTCATTTGAGCATTTAATTTTTTAAGCCTAAACTCAGTTTTTAGTCTTCTTTTTTTAAGTAATGGACATGCTACAATTTGAAAAGAGTGTTTTGAATAAATCTCATCTGTTTTTCAAAGATAATAAAACATGGGATTGTTTGAGGACAAACAATGCTTAAGTGTGGGGGAATTTTATGTGGCCTTATTTTTACATAGTTTTTCCACATAATTTTATTTAGATTTTAATGATTTAATTAACTATTTTTACACTTTTTATTAAATAATCATAATTTTAGATTTTTATAAGAAAATTTATAAATTAATCAATATTTATAAATAATTATGATATTTTAATCATTTAAAACAATTAATTTAATCTTATTTAACTTTTCTAGTTTAATTATTTATTAATTAGTTTTGTTTCTATTAATCTACTCACTTTTTAATAATTTGACATTAATATTAAATAACCAATTAATCATCATATTTGTGTATTAATTAACATAGATTTTAATTTTATATTTTTCCCTTTAATTAAGACTCAATAAAATACATTAACTTTATTAATTTCTATGTTTAATTATTTGGTCGGTTTTTAATTAAAGTTAATAATTTATGTTTTTAAATCAAAAATTTTATTTTTATTTATTTTAAGTGTTTATCTTGTAATTTAATTAATTAATTTTGTTATTTAAAGATTTTATATTTTAATTTTGTATATACATTTTTAATAATAGCCCTATTTCAAATCATTTATTTGATTTACTTTAAGTTTTTAATTATAATTTAAATAATTTTGGTTTATCAGTTTATTAAATTATTTAATTAACTTATGTTTTAATTTTAAATTCAACTTATGCAGTTTTAATTTTTTTTCTCACCGTTAGTTCATTTTTTATCCTAATATCGCCAGTTTTATTTTATTATGCTATTGATGCGAAGGCACATCAGCATCAGTTTCAACTTGGCATCATTTTCGGTCTCACTTTTCATCGGCGTCAGTGACTCCCTAATTTTTAAAACTATCGGTGACTCGTTTTTTACTAACGATGTATTCTTTTTTATTTTTAACTATCAGTGAATTATTATTTATCAGTGAATTATTTTATTCTATTATTGGTCTCACACAAACACCGATTCCACCACTTCCACACACTGATACTGATCCTTCCCCATTCCCTATCGATGACTCCCGCGCTGCATACTATTTCACTATCGTTGAGACATGTCTCACCGATACCTCATTTCACACACTAATTTTCCTTCCACCGTTCCTCTACCTCGACACCATTTCCTACCTCCTACCGATAGTCACCTCTCCTCTCCAGCCCTGCAACCGATGGATTCAACCCTCACAACTACAAATGTTCTCCCTTTCTCTACTTTCATTCTAAAATAAATATACACAAACCACAAACCAGAAAATAAAAATTTTATAGTTTCACATTATAATTTCAACCAGCTCTGAAAGAACCCACCTGAGCCGTTCCTACTTTGCTAAGTAGAGCTTCTTTTTTCAAAATAAATTGGACCGGACCACCGTCGTCGCCTTGAGTTTGAGCCATCTCCACCAGAACAAGAAGTCGTGAGCCAAGGCCATGCCAGGAGAAGAACCCTCCATCAAAGCCAAATAGGTCATCGACCGAGGTCAGGGCTTGACTGCAGGAGATAAAGTACTCAAAACTACTGAGTCGAACTGCCTATAGCCGATGCGCGATGGAGGTGAGCTGACCACCACCTAGAGTCATGATGAGGAGGGAGCTTCTCACCACGACAGAATAATCTTGAAGCCCCACCTAGGGCTAGGTCAATTTGTGGGGGGGGGGAGAAGAAGGAGATAAAAAAGAAATAATAAAAAAATTAAAATAAAACTAAAATAAAAATTAAAAAAATAATAATTTAATAAAAATATTGAACTTTAATAATTATAAAAATATAATAAATATAAGATATTTAATATTTATAAAACTGAATTATTAATTAAATTAACTTAAATAAAACTTTAATTAAACTAAATTAATTAATAATAAATTCTAAATTAAAATAAATAAATTATCAATTTAATGTTTCATATTAAATATTTATAATTATTTAATAATAAAAATTCTCAATAAAATAATTACAACTAATAATTTATAAATTAGATTATAATGAACTATTCTAAATAAATTAAATTAGTAAATAATTTAATATTCAAAATTATAATAAATTTAAATAACTTTTATAATATTAAATAAATGAAAATAAATAATTTAATAAAATAATAACATTAAAATTAACAAAAATAAAATGAAATTATTTATTTATAACTAATATGTCTTAAAATATTTAAATGTTTACTTTAATTATTATTTCATAACTTTTATAGTAAGATATAATTAATTAGATAAAATCATTAATTCATTTTAATTAATAATAATTTAATTTTAAAATATATTTATAATAACTTGATTTCAATAATACTACAAAAATAAGATATTTTTTTTAAAAAATTACTTTATTTAAGACTTTATAATAAATTAATAACTATAATTACAAATTTTCTTTTATTTATTTTCTATGTGTTTTTTACTGCTTGTTTTATTCTTTGTTTTGTAGGTTCACACCAAGGCCTTAAAAACATCCAGGTTATTTCAAATAACTCACTGGGAGTTTGTTACAAGGGAAAGGTTAGCGTGACACGTCAGTCATGAAAAAACACATGTGTGCGGTGCACAAGTGAGGGACACTTGAAGTCGATGGAGAATAGGGGGTGACGTGAAACTTATGACAGAAGGATTTAAAAGCAGAGCGAGCAGTGAATTTTATATGGGGGGAAGACACACATTCAAGGGATGGAGGATTTGAGAGGGAATCATTAGAACATTGGATGACTTGTCTCTCATCGGAGCAGAGAGATCCAGTGGACAACCCTGGAGTTGAAGGATAATTCGAGCAGAGCATCACTGAGGATTCCTTTATCCCTCTTTTTTTACTTCTTGTATCCTATTCTTGATATTTTTTTAATTACTGTTTTGATAATGAAAATATTTTTTAGCCAAATATCCCAATTCCAGGAGAAATTTAGTTTCTACTGGTTATATTTAAATCGTTCTGTTCACTTTATCATTTCAATGTATTCAGTTTTGTTTGGCGAGATTAATAATGAATTCATTCAATTGATTTTTACCACTAGAACATAATTTCTAAATGCACGAATGTTCAGTGAGATAGACCATGGATGCATCTTTAAAAATTACATAAATTCATAAAACTTAAGAACTTACGATGAGTTCATTCTATTGTCATTTTCAAATCACAATTTTCAAAGTTGATTTATCTCGGAGTGGTGAACTCTAAGATTTATCAAATTGTATGACATAACTCCTGGTGAGGGAAGTGAGTCATATTTTTGACAAGTGGTATACTGAAACAACTTTTAAGTGAATTTCAATTATTTAAAACCAAAAGAATTATGTTTTCCCCAGGCATTTTATTTTGATTGTTCATTTATCAGCATTCTATATTTTAGTTGTTCACTATTTCCTGATTTATCTTAGTTTAGATCAGAAAATTTTTAAATGTTGTGTCACTTTACTGCTTTAAAATACTATAAAAAATAAGGGCTTTAAAAAATAGGAAATCTACCCCAATACTGACAATAGTGGGGTATTGTTGAAAAGTTTTTGAAATTTTTTGGTTAAAATCACCTTCCCTATCAGTTCGACCCTACTTTCCACATTTACAGTAGTTAGTAGGAATATAAATTTTAAACTTTGACGTACTACAACAATAGTTTTGTCTCTCACGGTGGCATATGATCATGTTACATTTATGGATTGGTGAAAATATTAACATTTCTTAAGCTAGTTTTTTTAATTAAAATGGTTACGATAATTATGTATCGATTTGTTATTATAACCTTTGATATTATGAATTAATTGGACATAATAAGTGACTGGTGTGTCCTGTTATATCCTCTCGATTCTTCGGTAGGTATCATGAGACAATCTAGTTTGGATATTTGGAATATTACTTAACTATATACATATTTTATCTAGGCATAGTGCTTTGATGAAATGATTATGATGTATGAAATTATTCATTCCACCATTATGAAACTAGTTATTGTTATCTATGTGATTATTTCTGTTGTTAAGTTATTCATATATTTAGAACCTTTTAATGATATTTTTTATATAGAATATACGATTATTTTTATATCTCATGCATATTATTCATGCTCTATTTACTTTATGATAGCTTTCATTGCATGTTTTCTATTACTTATCATCTGAGCTCACCCATTATTATTTTGTCATTCCCCCATGATACTAAGAAGAGATTTATAAGTAAATACATGAATTGCATAGAATAAATAATTATGATCTCATAAGAATTTATATATTATATTCCACATTTTTATAACTAATCTTAGAATTATGTATGGATGTATCCACCCAAGAATACTGAACTATTAGATCATTTGGGATGTGATTCATTTTATTTTGTGATGATGTAGTAAATTAACCACCAACTTCAGGCTAATGTAGTTAGGGTGTTACACAAAATGTCAAAAATTAAACCATGATTTTGACTGATGTATGATCTATTAGTACATATCAAATATTAAAAAGTATTCATTTTCCTTTTATTTTATTATAATACAAGGTTTTCTTCTTGGTTTTTACCCATTGAAAAACTTTTTTAAAGATTGTTAAATCGAATAAAATTATTTTTTATTTCTTCCAAAAACACCACGTTTATGTGTGGTCTATTCATACATGTTATAATTTAATCAATGTTATTTGTTCAATAATTTCAATAAAATATGAGGTTCTCCTTAGGTTGGAATTTTTTTACTCATGTATTATAGTTTCTAAATCAATAATAAGCCACATTTTATAATTTTGTAAACACTAGAATTCATATTGATGAGTGATCTTGGTCTACACATAAAAAATTAAATATTGGTCATTTTATTATGATTTAATATCCACCTAAGTTATTTTCCTATGTTTTATATTTATAACATATTTTGAATAATTTTATACTATAAAACATTTTCTTCGATCATTCTGACCATATAGTACATCGAAATAGAATGATGTCTATCCACATAGGCCATGAGTTAAATGTTGGCCATTTTAATTAGAATTCATGACAATATGAGGTCATTTAATAGGTTTTGATCCTTTGATTGATTTTTTTAAAATAATTTTTCAAAACATTTTAATCACAAATTTCATTATTTTGAGCTCACTACCTATTAGATTGATAAGATTTCTATTTTAAAAAACTAAAATTAATTGAAAAATGTTTTCCTATTATTGCATGATAATTTGAGGTTGTTTTCTTTGTTTTAACAATTTCTAATATATTTTTTGACCTTTAAATCAAAAAACACACTTTTGGTCATTCTTATCAAACCATATGGATAATTAACTTGAGTTATATTCTGATATATCAATCATTAAATGTAAGTCATTTCCATGTAATTTCATGATTCTCTAAGTTCATTACTAAGGTCTTATCCCTATGAAACATGTTTATAAACACTTTTTAATCTTTAAACATGTACTTTAAATTATTATAAGCTCACTACCAGTCGTATTGATAAGTCTTTTATTCAAACATGTCATAAATTATTCAATAATAATTTTTGTTTGATCTCACGATAATACAATATCATTTTTGCTAGTATTTGACCTTTTGACGCTTTTTTTGGCATTCTAATCCATAAAATCACATTTATAAGAATGCATAGAAAACTTCATGTCCAATTTTTTTTGAGGTATATTCCAACATGACAAAAATAAAATATAGGTATGATTTCATGATAATATGAGTTAATTTTTTATGTTTTTATAGTTTGGTGCATTCTTTTAAATAAAAAAATCTAATGATTTTTTTTCATCATTCATACCGTATCACACATTGGACTAACATGTTGTCTTTTTATAATTTTCACAATCTGACCATAAATCATTATCATATCATTACATGACAACCCAATGATTTTTCTATGTTTTGAAAATTTCAACCATTCTTTTATGAATTAATTTAAATCATGATCAACACACAATAGACGAACGAGTCATCTATAATTTTTATCTTATTTTTTATTGATAAAATATATTATATGGAATGATTAAACTATATTTTGACTACAATATTTATTATTAGAAACATCTATCATAGAATTTATTTATTTTTTTATTAATGAAATTTTAAAATAATTGTCATAATTATTATTATTCAAATATTTTCAAATAAATGATGGATATTTTGGACACCATTAGAAGCCTATATTGGCATGCTTCAATGTAAGAAATTATAAGTGTGTGTATATATATATATTAAACAAGGAAACTTATATACATGGTTCTAAAGGTTATTTGGGACCCCTATCAATCATGTTAGGTAGGAAACCATTAATATTTTTTTAAAACCTCTTTTTTTTATATGTGAATGCTCAATTTTCTACTTGTGGATACCTAGAAATTCAAAACCTCTTTATAGATTTTGATTTCCTAAAGATAATTTTTGTGATGAAAACATGATGTAATTTGTTTCTTTATCTTGAAAAAAATATATTGATGTTATGTTTGTGAAATATTTACCTATGATTCATGAATTAGACTGAAGTGTGATTCATATCTATTTATCTCAAATTAGATGGTGTTCATTTTCCAATGAATTCATGATAATCTAGGCTTGTTTTATATACTATGAAAAATTGATATTAAATCAACAAAAACACACTTTTGGTCATTCTAAGAAAACCACACATCAGACTGATGAGTTATATATTCCTATATATCACAAATTAAACGGAGTTCATCTTCTACACACTGATCATTTGAATCATGTTTTTAAAGACATTTAAATCTAATAAAACTACTTTTTGGCCATTAATACCACATCCAGTGATGGATTAACATAAATACTATTTGTATATGTCTCAGAATAGTCAATGATTATTTTCCTATTATTTCATCACAATATGTGGTCATTTTCTTGGTTTTGAACAATTGATTCACATTTATTGACTTTTAAATCTGTAAAACACACATTTTATCAATACAAGAAAACTAATTATAGGATTGAAATGGGGTCTACTCCTATATTTCACAAATTAAATAGTTGTTGTTTCATTGGATATCATGAAAATTCATGTTGGATTGTTATATTATGATCATTCAACTTATTTTTAATCATTTTTAATATAAAATTATTTTCCTATTCATTATAATTAGATAATAAATTATAATGAAATTTGGTCTACACATACGTGAGACAAGTTAAATGGTGATTGTTTTTATATGATTTAATGACAATCTGATGTCATTTTCTAGGTCTTGAATATTTAAAGAATGTTTTTAAAGACTTATAAATCATTGGAAATGCATTTTTTTCTATACTAATCTCACCATAAGTTAGATTTATGGGTCACCTATTCTTACATGTCAATTATTATTCAAAAACCATTTTTCAATGATTTCACGATAATACGATATTGTTTTCCAGGTTTTGACCAATTTCCATTTAGTTTTTTATGTTCTTCATATAACTTATACCTCAAGTTCTTTTTTATCGTCTTATAACCTATCTTAATATGCTCAAGTTTATGACTTATGTATTGTATTTTTACTTTAACCTAGATATTTTATTCTTCTACCATTACATCTTCACCATCATCAACTATAATTTATTTGATGACTCTAGATTATAGTTTATACTTATACTTTAGATTCAATCACTTATTATGTCCTCATTCCTATATCATAATTAATAGAAACATTTTTCCCCATGCATTTTATTATTTTATATTTTTTTTAATTTGTTTTATTTTTTTCCTTTATTTCAATTTCTTATGACTACATATCCTAGATGATACCTATTCTCATATGTTTAGTATTAAATTCTAATTATTTTCTTGTTTAATTATTTTTTCTTATGATTCATCCCACTTATACCTTTGACTTTTTATGTTTCATTTATTATATATTATAAGTTTCTTTTTACTTATTACCTATTTTTTTACTTATTTATGTTTGGTTTTTGACTTATGTAGTTTGATTTTTATTCTATTTTTGTTTTATTTTCTATTCAATTTCTTGTAATAATTTTTTATTTTACATTGTATTCAATTTTAGTTTCTCTTTATTTTTGTTTATTCTTATACATTTTATTATTCTAAATTTTTCTTTTAATCCTACTTTTGATTCCTCTTTTGTCTTCTATATTATCTTTTCTATGTTATCTTCTTACTATCATTATTCCTTTTTCTCAATAATTATTCTCCCTAAAGTATTTATATTTATTTACTGTTGTACTAATGTTTTATTCCTTTTCCATATATCTTTTCTTTTATTTTTATATCATTATAAAAAATTTATATTCCACCTTTTAATTTTTTTTAAAATTTGTTTTTATTCTATTTTGAATGTCTCTACTACCATATATCACTTCCCCCCTTTTTATAGATTATTTGTTCTACTTCATCTATGGTTTGTACTTTTACCCCCCACTTCCACATTCATTTATCACTTATAGATTTAAAATTTTAGATTCATCTATGTATGGTTCTTTGAATTTTTATTTATGATATCTATGATACGAATTTCACTTTTCATTAATATTTTTTAGTGTTATTGTTTTTTATTCTACCTATTATTTTGAATATTTTTGTGTCTTTTTTTATGATTCATGTTTTTCTAATGTTTTTTATCCACATCAACTTCTTTATACACTTAAACTTCACCATTAAAACATTTCTTATTGCCTATGATTATCTTATAAATCTAGATTTTGAAACCTCATTTCCATCTAGTTAATCATATGATTCGGCATAAGTATATTATTTTTCAAATTCTTTATCCAAATATTATTTATTTCTTCTTCATTTTTTCCATTTAACTGTTATCATTTTCCTCATATACAACATCTTCTACTAACTATATCTCTAGGAAACTTTCAATTATCATACCTTTCATTTTATATTTATTTATTTTTTAAAAAAATTCATTTTTAATTCAATATTTTTTCCTTGTTAGAAATAATGTCATGATATATAAATGATCTACTAGAGACAAGAGTTGTTTTTTAGCGATTGTGGTTTTTTATTTACATCAAATTTATTTAAATTATTTAAATTTATTTATTTTAATAATTAACATTTTAATTAAAAATGGGTTTTTAATGTGAAAATGAAATAACTTAGAAATGATATATCATACATGAAAATAATCAGTGTAGTATATTTCTTAGAGAAATATGTTATTTATGGAATAAATTTTTTAAAATTTATGTTTCAAATCCTTATGAGACCCTTGCATGGGGATGTTGTTCCTAGAGAATTTCATTGAGAAAAGACGAACCATATGAGATATTATTATTAAACCATTTAAATTATATGATTCTCATACATTTTAAAATTTTATTTTTGATCATTATATAAAATCAAATTATTTTTTAATTTTATTTTAATTTAATTTATCCTAATTAAAATTAAATGTAATATAGAATAAGGGGGTTGTATTGTCAACACTTTACTCTTACCCCTCTTTACTATGATGAAATGATTAATTCATGGTTAGAATGATGATGATAGGATAACCATAACATTTATTATACATTTGTTACTATTTATTATTCATAATTTTATCTTCTTGATCCTTATTTTGATGAGTCATAATACACTTTATATTTTAGTTAAATTATCATGAAGTGTGTTTTTATGTTATATTTTTAATATCCAATAGGCCAGTAGGTGGGTGTTATAGATAAATTCATAATTAACTCAAGTTTATGTTATGGGGGAAATGAACTATAGTTTAGGTGGTGGGGTTTTTAGGTGTGAATGATTTTGGAAACACAATTTGACATATTTCGAGGAGGTTAATGGTCATACGGATCATAATAAGACATACATAAAAAAATTATCTTTTGATTATCTATACTAGATGGGCTAACTAAGGGAATTATTGAAACTATTATGTGAGAGAGATCATTGGAAGGGTTGAAATCCATTAATTCTCACAATGTAATGTAAAATTAAGTATATTAAAATAATATATTCTGACTTGGTCTATTATATTATTTAGGATTCGAATTTATTCTTAATAGTATTTAGATGTATCTGTTAGAAACCATCTTATGGAATGAGGAATAGTAATTGTAAAATTTTTTATGTAAGGGATGTATGTTTGGGGTGGGGGGAAGATGGGGGAATGTGTTAGAAAATGAAGGGGTGGAGTTGTTATGAGTGGGAAGCCGGGAGATAGTTAGGGGGGGGGGGAATTTCGTTGTGATATTCGGTCACATGTCTTGGATGAGATATTCTAGGGGAATTTTTTGATACTTCTTCATTATTCATCTTCTCTTTATCTATTTTAATTGTAGTCCCCAGATAACTATACAAAATAATATATTTGTTCATGGAAAACTAGGTGAGTGGGGTATATTATCACATGTTTTGACCTACCACTTGTGTTTTCATCATCAATTTTTCTTCAATGACAATATACACTACTGTATTTATATTTGAAACCACATGAATAACCAAATTCCACTCTATTGATGGATGCACACTCTGTGGTTTCATCATTAAATAGTTTAAGGATTTTATTATTTTTATTTTTAGGCATCAAACAACCATATTGGGCTTAATTACATCACATGAACTATTTATCCATGGAGTTTTTCACCAATAGATTATATACACAACACTAAAGAAAAAAATTTCCCCTATTCCAATTATTCTAATGATTTATTTTTTCAAACGTTTTCTAAATAGTGATCACACCTCTACATTTTGAATCCATGCATCCTCTTAGGTGAAAAAAAATCTAGAATTCAAATGTTTGACTTTATTTTGTGATGGTTTTCTTAGTTCAAAGATGCACTATGTTGTTCTTCTCCTACTAGTTCACGCCCAATGCGACTGCGTGCTATAATTTTTACATCCATTATTTCCACTTCAGGAAGTAATTTTCCACCATGGAACATGAAATAATGCTATAGTAAAAAACATATAGAAATTAATTATCCAATTATAAATAATATTGAATTAGTTATTTAACAACCAATAGAAAACTAAACAAGATAGGCGATAATGGTATTAAGACATCTCTAACATGGTTGTGTTCCTATTATTTGTGATGCTCTATTTCTTAAAAAAAATCATGATGAACCTTCTCCACTGGAGGTAAAACATTCCATGGGACTATATTATGGGGAACCATCTTACTTTCAGAACCTTATACATGGGTATTGGATACCCCTTCTCTCACAACAGATCCTACATTTTGTCCCATATGTCGAACTCCTTGTTTTCACTAGCAATGATTCACAGAGAAACCTAACATGATCTGAGATATACATTCTCTTTCTTTAAAAAACTAAACCTATGAAACTATCCCTCAATAAATTTAGTATGTAATGCATTTCCATCCATTATTCTATAGTATTGGTAAAGGTCCTTCCAAATTTCAAATGATCAGTTTTCAAGGAGGATTTAATAGAGAGATTGAGTAGTCTAGACAACGAAAAAACTTATGATGAACTTGTTAACTTATATTTTAATTTATATTTTAATAATATACCAAAAAATTTGAGTATTTATCCACTTTGGTTCCTCATCATCCAAATGAACATTATGGGGTTGGTTTTTACATGTATTACATGAATATATATAGAGTTTGGTGTGATTTCACAATATGGAAACTAGCTTGTATGAATTAAAGTTAGCTCACTATGCCCATATTATTTTCATTGGAGGCATAGGCACTCATTTACATAGTGGTGGCTCATGGAATGTTTAAAAGGACCATGATTTTAAATCATTAAACCACTTTACTATCAATGGATACCTATTTTGATTGAGATAATTATTTCACCCATCAAATAGGTTGATTATTCCCCCAATGGAGTTCAATGAGAGTTTTCCATTCACATAGAATCAAGTGAGAGAGGCAGTAAACACTTGAAAATTTTTTAATGGGATGGTAAATAATGCAAGGGAATGCGTTCTTAGTGTTGGGTTCCCTATATCCCCATGTATAAGAGTACCCCTCCAAACATTATGTTTCTATTGTTGTGAAAGGGGGAAGATGGATCTATGGCTATAAACAAGGAGTGTTCTATCTTAGTAGATTAGAACAATGTGGAACTAGACCCTTTAATCAAATTTTGTATACATGAATGGTTTGATGGTGTGAAAAGTCTTAAAAACCGAGTTAGGGCATGGTGAATAATTAGGGTAAAACTACCTTTGTACAGGAAGTCTATTTGGAGGGGGGAGACATGCATTATAATTATTAGGGGGATGAGTAATTTAATGTGGGGAGTTAGAAGAGATTAAGAGGGTGGGAGGAATTATATTGTAAGAATTAGACACATGGATTTGGCAGGATATTCCTTGGGAATTTTATAAGCCTCCTTAGTTCTTTATCTTCTCATTATCAACTTTAATTATGGTTTTCATACTATAATAAATATATGGAATCCTGTTCTTGGTATCCTAGATGAGTGAAGAACCTTATCTTTTTTTATTGGTTGTATATTATATAATAAATGTACTTCCTGGACTAGTCTCTTCCACTTATAAAAATATTTTATGTAGAAATTGGAATATATTATGCCAAATTGTTTTTTATATTGCACACAATCACTAATTATAGAATTTATTTCGCTCAAAATTTGATTATTTATGGTAAAAAATCTTAATTTTTTATATAATAAATCATAATATTTTAATGTTCTAATTTTATTGTTATTACATTGAAAAAATCCTATAGAAAGGGGGTAAAACTGTGTATGGTCAATAACTATGTAAACATTTTCATCAAAACATAAGAAAAAAATATTGAATTCATTATTGATATATAATTACCTAAAACAAACCAATGTAACACCTGTATTTCTTAGCATGAATGAAATTTTCATCTTCCTTTTAGATACTTAACAAAGTGTAAAGTCAACTAAAAGGGGTCTAAAACAAGAATACATGTTCAGATAGGAATGGAAATTTATGAGAATAATCTTAAAATAATTTTTGATCTATAGAAACATGTAAATATCATTCCTTGTTTTCTTGGTATTATCCATAGTATTATTTCACCTTGATATTTTTATTAAAATGGAATTTCACAAGTCATGGGTTCAAAAATTAGTATATAATATCATCTTTAAATATAAATATAGTACAATGATCCATGAGTCAATTTTTATCTATTGAAATAAGCCATAGATCAATATGATGACCATATTTATTAGTTTGATGGAAACTATTATGTCATATTGTTAAAACTTATTAATTAATGAAAGATAAATCATACAGGTGTCAAAACTGAGGACAAAATATCATATTGGCATGAAAATTTAAGAAAATGATCTATGTGTCATTACTGATATGTATGAACCAACCATTAATTAATCCAACTCCAAAATTTATTAGTATGATCAAATGTGTAATGTAGCCTTCACAATATTATTAATGTGACATGCCACTAAAAGTTTTCAAAATTGGGAAAACATGTTAGGATTTCAAATAAAACATAAGATAATGAATCTCTATGATTTAAGATTTATAGGAATAAACCATGAAACAATATGATTCTTGAATTTCTCGATATTATCTAAAGTATTTTCTCCTTAATATTTTTATTAAAATGACATATTACACATAAAGCGGTCAAAACCAAGTAGGTGACATCAAAGTGAATTCAAAACATAGGAAAATGATCCCCAACAAATTTGCGATATGTAGGAATAAACCACACACCAACCCAATAATTTCATGATAATATGAGGTCATTTTATATTTTTAACCCTTTTTTATATGAATATATTTATAGTTATTTCTTATTACTTATAATGTTTACTTTTTTTCCCAACTTATTCCTTCTCATAAATAAATCATGTTTATGGATTATGTTGTTTCTTTTGGCATCAACTTTTATATTTATAGATTTATCTACCATTAATTCTTCCACATAATCAAAGTTAACATGTTTTTCACTATAGTTTATAGTTTTTATTTTATTTTAGATTCAACTAAAACTTTGGGATTCTTTCCTACATGAGAATCAACTACAACCCTTTTCTTCAAATCCATTCTTCTATTAGAATTTGAAAAAAATTGTTTATTTTTATTTCATTTATGTTATTGTTTTCTTTTATTTATTATTCATATCGTTTTTTAATTCCACTTATTTTGTTCCAACTATTTCTTCTCTTACTTATTAATATGTATTCATTTCATTATTCTAAATTCAAGCTTATAAATTTTTATTTTTATTTTACATCTTTTGATATGTGTAATGTTTAATATTATGTATTATTTGTTATTTATTTATCATATAAACTTTCTATCTCCTATTACTTATATTTCTATTTTGCATGATTTCTTTTTCTGGATTTCTCCTATACTCATTGGTCCATATTTCAGTTATAGTTATGCTTCTGTTTAATTTTTGTATTTGATTCTTCTATATTCAACCTTTGAAATGTCATTTTAATTCATTTTATTTATTGGTTTTTAATAATATCATAATATTATTAATCTATATTATTGTTTTTTCAGTTTTTCCTATAATTCTTTTCTTACTTTTAATTTTATTTATATATTGTATTTATTTTTCTTTTACTACATTTTCATCAAGTTTTTTATTTATTATAAATTAAATTCTTCTATATTTTTAATTTATGAATACATATAATTTTTATAAAATGTGATGTGTTATCTCATTTATATTTTTATCTAGTTTTTCCTTTTGTCTCCAATATTCTTATACCTATTTTCTTCAACTATTCAAAGTTCATGTAATTATATTTTCTTATATTTGCAGAAGCCATTTAATTTTTTAATTTCCAAATTATATATTTTTTCTTTTACTGCCAATCCACCTTTTGAGATTCCCCATGTGGCTTTTGGATTTCAAATTCTGCTTCACCTTCTATTTCCACTTTTGTTGATACTTTCAAAATTGGTTTTGAATTATTCCTTCTCATTCAACTTCCACATTATGGTTTTTATTTGAACTTTGATAATAGTTCTACTTTTAATTTTACATAAAATCCTTCATCGAAATTTTTTATTTCTATTTCAAATTTATATTCTAGTTTTGTTTATTTATTATGAATTATGATTTTATGACTGTATATTTTTCTAATATATTATACCGTTTAATTTATTAATTTTTTTTCTTATTTCAATCTCTATACCTCATTGTAGAACCTTATTCATGTTTATATATTATGGAATTTTCTTCACCATTCACTTACACTTTTCCCCACACCTTCTCATTCAATCATCATGTTCATATTTCAAATTTTATCTTCCAATCTTATTGTTTATTTGACTTTTGTTTAATGATATATAGGTTTTGAGTTTCAATTTTTCATTAAATTTTTCTAGTATTATTTATTTTACTTATACCTATACCTTTTTATATTCTTTTGTCTATCAATATTTCTTATTCTATTACTTAATTTTTTTTCTAATATATGTATTACTACTTTTACTTACCCTCACACTTCCACTTATTCTAAAACATTATTACTACTTATTATCCTCCTCCTACTCTATATTTTGAAACCGAATTTCCATCTTGTCTATCTTTTTTTACTTCTTATGTATGGGATTTTTCAATTTTCATTTCTAAATATTAATTATTTATTATAAGTTTATTCACTATAAACCATATAATTTTCCTCATCTACTATATTTTCTACAGACTCTATCAATATATCAATTTCATTTTGGATAAATCAACATGATTCATAAATTGTGCGGTATAATCAAATATATCATTTCTAGTTTATATTTTTACTAAAATGACATACTACCTATAGGGGTCCAAATTGAGTTGATAACTTATGATTTCCATAAAAATTTAGAAAAACTCTCCCCGAGAAATTTGTGATCTCTAAGAATTATGAGTTCATTAATTTAATTCTCATATTTATAAGTATGATGAAAACTATGATTTAGTATTGTTAAAATTTACTAATAAATTAAAAATCACCTATTTAGAGGTACAAACTAGAAAAACGATCTCATATATTTATGAAAACAGAGGAAAATGATCTTCAAGTCATTTAAGAACATTATGATCCAACCACAATTCAATGTGATACATGAATTTCTTTGTATGACCGAGGGTTTTTTATTATTATTCACAATTCATGCCTAAAATGGGTCATAAATGAGTAAATACATTCATATTTCTATTAAAAATTAGGAGAGTGATCCTCAAATAGTTTTTGATATGTAAGAATTAAATTCACATAAATCTAATACCTGGATATCTCAATATGATACAAAGTATATTATCACCATAATAATTTTATTAAAATTAAATAACAACTGTCAAGGATTCAAAAAAAATGAAGCGAATTTGGACTAAAAAGGATGCATTGAAAAACTATCTCTGAGTCATTTTTTCTCTGTAGGAATCATCATAAAATCAATATGATATCCACACTACTTGATACTAGGGGAATGTTGATTTCATATTTTTAAAAATTACTATTAAATAAAAAATCACTAGTATAATGGTCAAAACCATATAAATTAGTTCATATTATTTCGAAAACATGGGAAAATGATATTTTATTCATTTAATATCAGCACTAACCAAGAACATGTTAATCCCATAACTCCCCAAAATTCTAAAGTAATAACATTGTATTCGATAGCGTGTATGACATGCAACACCAAGCAGAAAGGGAATATAATATATTAGGACATTATAATATAATTACTATTTTAAATAAATTGAAACTATGAAATATCTTTATATTCAATTAATACTGATTTCTCTTTCATTACATTCAACAAAGACTATCTTTGATAGAATTCATTACACACAAGACAAATATTTATCACACATTAATAGATCACTAAAATATTATTATTTAACATAATAAGAAAAAACCTAGTTATTAAGTTAGAATTTATGAATAGTATTAACTAACTTAAGAAAATATATGGTTTATAAAAATATAAGACTAATTCATTGGTTACAAAAAATTTTAAATACATATAATAACTAATTGAATATAAAGGGAATATTTTTATAGAAAATTATTTTTATACTTAGAAAAATGTTTTATCCTTATAAATTATTGTAATTAAAATTATAGAGTGATACTAATGTAATATATATTAAATATTTAATAAAATATTTTTTATATTCATCCAATATATTTGATATGCATAAAATAAGAACAAAACCAATATTTCGTAAAAAAATCAGTATTTTTATAGAGGTACTTTTAATTCCTTTTAATGGAGAAAATATTTTAAATCCAATTTTTTTTAAATTTTAAATATTTTATATGTAAAACTAATCTTCATATTTTTAATGGTGTTTTAAAATTATCTTAGGGTTATTTTTTGGTATTTTTTTGAGAATTTTCATTTTTTGATGAATAGTAAAAAATAGTGAATTTTAATTCCAAACAACTTTTTCATATAATTTATTTATAACGTTAAATTATATTTTCAATTAGTTTTAAATTTTAATTAGATAAAATTTATATCATTTAATAAAATTTAATTCATTGTAATTAAGTTCACATTGAAATTGAACATATCAAACTTTTGAACATTTTTACTTTAAAAATCCGCTTTGTCACCCCGCCTGTGGGATTAAATTTAAAGTATTTTATACCACTTATTTTATTTTAATTTGGAAAAATGGATTCCAAATTTTTATTAAAAATAATTTATAATTTATAATAATCTCAACTTAGTTTTCAACCAAAAATATTAGTAAATGTGATTAAAATTAATTACAATGGTTAAGGGAAAAAATAGCTTAATATGGGACTAAACCTTAAACTTAAGAGCCAAAATTACCTATAAAATTATCAAAAATCCATTTTACGTTCATATTTATACCATATAATACCTTTTCTATAATTTTTACCATTATTTGAGCCACTTTTCATATGAAAAACGTGAGTGAAATTCCCTTTTCAAAAATTTACAAGAGTGTCACTCCTCCTCTACTATAAAATGGTACTCAAGCCTCCCACTTCATTACAACTCTCAATCCACTTTGGATAACCTAATATATTTTTAAATAGATCCTAAAAATACCTAACCTCAACCTATAATACTCACAATAGAAAAAATCTATCCAAGGAATCCCTTTGCTGAAAACCAAAAGGAGTTACTCGAATAAGATGTAAGATCCTTCATCAAGATCTGTAGTTTTATTTTCCTTCTCCACCACACAACTCTTCTTATTAAATTATTATATGACAAAAAATTATAATAAATATAACTATATGTTTTTATATTATTTGTTATACCTAAACTTACAAACACTTCTATTTAATTTGTAATGAACTTACCGTTCGTATACGATGAACTACCACCTCATGAAACGAAGATTGTTCATTTTTCCTTTAACACATATCATGGTTGGAAATTATGATATAAAATCTATTTATAAATGATATATACAATATTTATTTATTATTTATTATTATTTAATTCTTATATAACACATAAATTTATTCTTTCTATTTTTTGGGAATACAATAACATCGTCTGTGGAAGTGTGGAGTACCGCCTCCTCAAAGCGATGTGCTTCGTTCACACTATAAATGGAATGTATAAAAGATGATTTTAATAAAAACATGTAACATATATGACATATATATGATAAATTATTTATAATATACATATAAATATATATAATTTACTTTATATTCTTTTAATACGACAATGAAATGAAAGTAGCATTCACGCGTAGGTATGATATATCCTCTCTATGAACGGTGCATTTCATTTATTATATCCAAATATTATGGATTATTATTAATAAATATATATAATAAATATATATGATATTTAAATCATTTTTTTACATTTTGGAGATGATGAAATCATGATCTAAGTTACAGGAAAAATAAATAACAAGTTAAAACATACTCGATAAACTAGGCAATTAACCCATGAAATAGTTAAAATAATGAAATATTGTTAACAAATCGGTAACACGATATTATAATAAGATCATATATGATTTTATAAATATTATTAAGGTTTTAGTATAAGTTAGTGATATGTTTAAAATTGTTATACAAGTGGGTAAAGGATGTTAACCCTAAAGGAAACATGAGGTAAGGGATTCTTGTCTCACTTATCTTTATGTGAGGCATACACTATTTTCACCACTTACTTATTTGTGTGGTGTATCTACTACCCATTTTGATATATTATATCATGAATTATTTTAACTTCAAGTAATTTTAATTATTCATTTAATTTTAATACTTCATTAGGCTTATGATTCAAATGTTTTAAATTGGTATGTGACACTTTGTAATGTTTAAATATTATTTTTCTCATGAATAATTTTAATGATCTTTTAACGGTATTTCCATTATTTAAGGAATGAATTACTGTTGTGCTCCCAATTTATTATATATAGTGTACATAATACCACATTTACATGTAATATCACGATTCACCCATTATTCACGATATTTGGTTTTTTAATTTGAATTATTTTACATAATGGGATTTAAATTAAGTGTTACCAAGTGGAAAATAATTTCATAACCCAATTTATTTTAATTGGGTTATATTACTTCCTCATTGTCATTAATATTATAAGATTATGTATATAATCACTATTTACTATCTATTGTTTTATTTCCACTTGTTTTATGTGAATTTAAATTTGACACACATAATCTATCTATTGATTGGTTCTCACATCAACGTTATGGTGTTTTTAAGGGTTTACTTCACACTCTCATTTTGTTAGGGACTGTTTACACTTGAATTTAAATTTAAGGAAATTATTGGATCATTATTTAATAAAACCCTTAATTTTATTCTACTATGGCTTTTAAATTCCTTTTACTTGTAATAATACCATTTTTTACACTTTTTTTACTCAAAATGTTTTAGAAAATGATTTTAAGAAAACCAAACTTCATTCTCTCTTTAGTTGGTGAACTTGTTTTCTTCTAATCACCCTATTTTCTAAAAAGGTTTTCAAAAATATTGTTAACCATTTCTAAATGATTTATTAAATTCATGTTTACCCTTTCTTTTACCAATTTTTTAAAAGGAATATTCTTATCACTTTTTGAATAAGGAATTTTTCTATCCTTTTTACCACGTGAAAGGAATGCTCTCTTTACCTCACATGGAATGTATGGATTTACCCACATTCATTTCTTAGAAGATTACTATTCAAGTTTAAAAAGTTATTTTTTATTGAAAATATTTTTAAAAGTGTTTTTTAAAGAAAATATTTTTCAAAAGTGTGTTTAAGAAAAGAATATTTTCCTAAAGAGTATTTTTATAATATCTTTATATAATATTTCTATTAATCAGTGAAAAATACCATTTATTTCTACTCCATATGGGATATGTTTTATTGATACCATCCTTATTCTTCCTCTGTATGGTTTGTGATTTATTTGGCAAAGAATATTATTCACATTCACTTTCTTGATTCATTTGTTAGTCCCCTTGAAATATTCAATTTCCTATGATCATTATACATTTAATTAAACCTTATTATTGATATACTTTTTCATGGATACATTTATTACCTAAAATGTATATAATATTTTCATATGGTTTTTAATTTTACATTTATTTGATTATCTGGGGAAATATTGAGAAATCCATATTCCTTATTCATTACATATTTTTGATAAGGAATATTTTTTTTTAATTAAGTTGAATATTCACTATAAGGAATGATTTGGACATGAAGTGATATGTTGTTCCTGTACTTTATATATCCCTTCAATGAATCAACATGTTCTCCTAATACAAATTAGTTGGGTAATTTAAACTGGTTTTTGCCTGTAGTTTTAAACCGTCTTGTGAAAGGTCTTGATGGTATAGGTTTTCATGTGCATCAAACATGATGTCTAATTTTTAAGAATTTCATTCATTTTGAATATTTATTTATTATCCATGAGAATTTTTTCTTTTTATATTATCTATGGATTCATTTTATTCTCATTTAATTAATTAAATGTCATGTTTTTTTTTCAGTTTATCACCTTGCCATATTGATTTTTCCTTGTCCTAGTATTTAAATGAAATGTGTTTTCAATTATTTACCTTGTCATATTTTTCATTCACTTACTTATAATTTTGTTGATTATATGGAATATTGTTTCAATTATTTACCATGAAATAATGATTATTTACATTTACTTAATTATTTTTGTTCACTGTGCTTTACCCTAAATAAGAATTTGATCTCACCCTTATTATGTTTCCTTTCACTAGGATTCCCTCAAGTGTCCAATGAATGATATGTAATTATATTCTAGATAGTCTAATGTTATCCTCGAATAGAAAAACTTATTTTCTAATTAGTGTATTAATTTAAAAAAAAGACTTATATATATATATATAGTTTATTGAAACTACTAAAATATTCATTCCATTAGGATGTGATTTACTTATATCTTGTGCCAATATAATGGTGGCATGGCATCGACTATAATCTTTCTATGGTTCGGTCTATACAATTTTTATCAGAGAAAGTTTAATAGCAACTTCAGAACTATATTTGGGAAAACCTAGATTAGAGAACATATCTTTAAGGTACAATTTAAGGATAAGTATAGAAGAACATCCTAGAACATTGTTAAGATAGATATTATGTGGGTATTACTAGAAAATACATCCATTTATGTATAATATAAGAAGATGTGATTCTATAACATATGTACCTAAGAGTAATAACTTTGACAAGGTTCATCAAGCCTAACTCAACGTAACCTAGTGCATGAAAATGATCCTTAAAACACACCTGGTTTAACACCCCTAGGGGATATACTTAGGATAATTTACATTTTCTTTATAAAGAATTGTGAAGGATTTGATGATATTATGAAGGTAAATAAAATTGGATAAACCTATATTTTTTTTATATTGAAATTATGTTTTCATGATTTAGATATAATAAAAATTATTACATGTTTTCTCATCATGACTATTTTTATTCACACTATGGTTTTTGGATTTAGTCAATGGATGGAACCCAAATGGGTCAAGTTAAAATTGAACATGATGGACAAGGTGGTGCCAATGAGAAACCAAATGAGGTGTTGATAGGAGTGAAATATATTATTTTTATTCCTATTCAATTTTCACAAAATATGACTAACAAAATATACATTAACCAACTACCGAACTCACTAATGAATAGAAGGATAGAGTTTTCTAAGAGCACAAGTAGTGGGGACCACAGAGAGAAGAAGACTCAACTTCCATCATGCATGAAATTTTGGAGGAGAAAACCAAGAATGTGTCTCAATAGAATAGAGGAATGAATTATGTGTAGGAAAGAAGTACATAAAGAAAATAATTTCCAAGGGAAAATGAAGAGTGTGATGAAAGGAAATGAAACTCTCCCTAAGGATCCATTTATGGTTTCTTGTCTGAAATATGGAGAATTTGGGAGTTATCCAAGTCAATACGCTCTTATAAAGGATAAAATATTGAACTAGGAGGAACCTATATAGAAATAAATGGATGAAGTATTTATATATTTTGTTTGTATTGAAAACATTAGTTAAAAGTCTATTTAGTGATTAACCTTATTTCAAGGGTGTCCATCATATTTATTTTGGAAATTATTATAATTTTGTTTTAAAAAAGTTCAACTAATATGCTAGGTGATAGCCCATAAAGTCTTACATGGATTCATTACTTGAACCCATGAATTAAGGATGATAAGGGTTTACCCTACCACTAGCGTATGTGATGTCTTGGTTAATTTGTCATTGTTTTTAGATAAATAAGTTGATAAATAGATATTAATGATGAACCGATAGTATCAATTTTGAGGTTTATAGATTAATATATTATCCATATTATATTTTGACATTATTTAGAGACAAATAGTTATAATTATTACTCTTTTGGGTCCTTAGGATCCATTAAAAATGTATTTCAGTGCTTTAGGCATCAAAGTTAATTTTTGGATATCCATTTCCTGAAGAAATGGATGAATTGGAAATTGATCGAAGCATAACCAAATGAAAAAATTGTGTTCATAGAAATATGTAAAGTAAATATATTTCCTTATAATATTATACAATAAAATAATTACTCAACATTAGGAAAATGATCTAGAAATAAAATGTTGTCCTAATACCTTAATTTTTATTGAACCGATGGTCCTATAAATCATCGGGATTTATGGATTTGAGGCCCCCAAATTTCTATTAATCATTCAAATATTTGTGATTTATGACCTCAATCACCCCTATAAATAATTATTTTTTCCTCTATATACATATCTCTATATGAAAATAATGTTCTCCTACTTAGAGACCTAGTTATATGTTAGTCCATGTGACCTTTGTACTTCCCATTCTATCTTTTTTAGAGGATGTTTTATGAGCCCTTCTCACGGTGTGGGATTTTAAATTAGGAAATCTAAAAAAATAAATTACCAAGGTAAATATTAAATTGCAAGGACATAATTTAATCAAGGTGTTGAGAATGTAAATCCCAAAAATTCTATATCAAGAACATTGTATTTAATAGAGTGTATGAAACACAATACCAAGCACGTAATGGAATATAATATCTCAGGACATTATAATATAATTAATATTGAAAATTAATTGAAAATATGATATAACATCCAATGCACGTAATAATGTGTTAGCTTACTTTACACACAACAATGAATTTCTACGATAGCTTGCGTTACACAAAATATCGAGTTTTAGCAAACAACAATACATTATTAAAATATAATTATTAAATATAATAAGAATTATCTTATCTGTTAAGTTAGTGGTTATGAATAATATTAACTAAATTTCAAAAAATATATGGTTTAAAAAAATATAATATGAATTAATTTGTTACAAATTAATTATAAATGAGTATTAGAACAAATTGAATCTAAAGGAAATATTTTTATAGGAAATTATTTTTATGCTCACAAAGCTGTTTTTACTAATAAATTAATGTAATTACAATTATTGAGTGATAATAATGCAATATATATATACATATATTATATTAAATCAATTATTTTTTTCATTCATAAAATAGATTTGATAAGTATGAGATAATAACAAACCCCATATTTCGTATAAAAATCAATATTTTTATAAAGGCACTTTTAGAGCCTTTTAATGATGAAACTATTTTAAATGAATTTTTTGGAACTTTTATAGATTTTATATCTAAAAATTAACTTATTATTTTGAATAGTAATGTTAAAATTATTTTAGGTTGAATTTCTGTTATTTTTCTGAGAAGTTTAGTTTTTTAATGAATAGTAAAAAATACTAAATTTTAATTCAAAACTGATTTTTCATATAATTTATTTATAAGATTAAATTATATTTTTGATTGGTTAAAAGTTAAATTAGATATATTTTATATCATCTTATACAATTTATTTCATTGTAATCAATTTCATATTGAAACTGGACAAAAAACATCCCAAACATTAGAACATTTTTACTTTAAAAACCCACTTTATCATCCCATCTATGGGATTAAATTTAAATTAATTTAAACCAATTATGTGATTTTAATTTGGAAAAATGGATTCCATATTGGTAAAAAAAATAATTTATTATTTATTATAAGGTCAAATTATTTTTTTCCAAAATTATTAGTGAATGTGATAAAAATTAATTACAACGGTTAAGAGAAATATTAGCTTAATAAGCAACTAAACCTTAAACTTAAGAGAAAAAATGATGTATAAAATTTTCCATAATCCAATTTATATTAATATTTAGACCCTATAATCCCTTTAATATAATTTTCATCATTATTTTATCCAATTTTAATAGGAAAAACGTTGGTGGAATTACCTTTTCGAAAATTTACAAGAGTGTTATTCCCCCTCCATTATAAAAAGGCACTCAAGACTCCCACTTCTTCAAACATTTAAATAAACATTGGATAAAAAAGATCTTAAAAAATAGATCCTAAAAATACCTAACCTAAACCTAGAATCCTAAACTTTGGTATAAAGTCATTCAAGGAATCCATTTTGTGAAAACCAAAATAATATACCCGAATAAGAGATAACATCTTTCCTCAAGCTCATTAGTTTTAATTTCATTCTACACCTTCAAAAATCTTCTTATTACATGATTATATGATAAAAAAGTATCCTAAATATATTGAGATGTTTTTATATTAATGGTTAGAAAAAAAATTACACACACATCTATCTCATCGGTAACGAACTTACCATTCATGTATGGTGAACTACCGCCTCGTAAAAAGACGATTGTTCATTTTTTCTTTACCAACATTCATGGTGGGTCATTATGATATATAATATGATCATATATGATATATTATACTTATAATTTCATTATTATTATATAATTATTATATAACACATACCTTTATGCTTTCCATTTTTCAGGAATATAATAACATCATTTGTGGAAGTGTGGACTACCGCCTCCTCAAAGAGATGTGATTCGTTCACACTATACATGGAATGTATAAAGGATGGTTTTTATAAATATATGTAACATATATTATAGGGGTATGATAATGGATTTATAATATACATATACATATATATCATTTACTTGTCATTATTTTTATACAACAATGAAATGAAAGTAGCTTTTATGCGTACGTACGACCTACCATCTCCATAAATGGTGCATTTAATTTCTTATCTCCAAGTATTATAGATTTTTATAAATACATATATAATGAATATATATGATATTTAAATCATGGTTTAAATTATTAATATGATGAAATCATGATCTAAGTAATAGGAACAACAAATGAAAAGTTAAAACATACTAAAAAAACTAGACAATTAACACCCAAAATAGTGAAAATACAGAATAATTATTAACAAATAGGTAATAAGATATTATAAGAAGATAATTTATGGTATTATAAATAATATTATGGTTCTGGTATAAGTTTGAGACATGTTTAAAACCCTTATACAAGAGTTTAAATGATTTTGATCTGAAGGGAAATACATGGTAAGGGATTCTTGTATCACTTTTCTTTCCGTGAGGCATGCACCATTTTCACCACTTACTTCTTTGTGTGGTGTATCTACTTACAATTTTGATATATTATATAATGAATTATATTTATATTCATGGTATTGAATAATTTAATTTAATTTTTTTACTTCATGAGTTTTATTATTTAAATGATTCAAAGTGGCATGGGACACATTGCAATGTTTAAAGATTATTTTATTCAAGAATAATTTTAATGATATTTCAATTATATTTCCATTATTTAAGGAATAATTTATTATTATGCAAATAATTTATTATATATGGTGTATATATGACCAATTTAACATTTAATATCACAATTCATTTATTCTTCATTATATTTTTAGTTTTAATTTTAATTATTTAATATAAGGGGATTTGAATTAAGTATTTCCAAGTGGAAAAGAATTTTATAATCAAATTTAGTTTATTTGGGTTATATTACTTCCGTATTTTCATTAATATTCAAAGATTATGGGTGTAATTTTTTTTTACTATCTATTTTTGTATTTACATTTTTTTATGTGGATTATAGTTGAAAGAGGTAATCTATTTTTTGAATGATGCACACATCGACATTATGATTTCTTCAAGGGTTTACTTCACAATATCATTTTGTTTGGGATTGTTTACACATGAATTTACATTAGAGGAAATTATTTGATAATTTTTTAATAAATTCTTTAATTTTATTCTCTTCTAGTTATTCATTACATTTTCTAAGTAATAATACCATTTTACCACTCTTTAGTACATAAAATGATGTAGATTGTTTTTAAGAAAAACCATATTTATTTATCTCTTTAGTTAGAAAACCCGTTTTCTTCTAAAAACAAAATTTTCTAGAAATAATTTCAAAAATATTTTGAAACATTCCAAAATGACTAATTAATGAAAATTTTAACATTTTTTAATTTTAAAAATGTTTTCAAAGGAATCTTCATGTTGCTTTCCGAATAAGGAATTTTTCTATCAATTTTACCGTGCAAAAGGAATGTTATTTTTACCTCGTATGGAATGTATAGATTTACCCTTCATATTTTCATTGAATATTCCTTTTCAATTTTAAAATGGTAATTGATGTGGCAGTGTTTTAATGCCCTCTGCCACATACTTTTCTATATTTTTGTTTACATTTTAATATCAAACCTTTGTATTTTATGTATTATTTAGCAATAGTTGTATTTTGTAAATTATATTATAAAAAAATGTGTTTATTTAATAAAAGTGTGTTTTTGTTGCTTTTTTTATTGTTTTTCAATAATAAAATTATGTTGTTATTTTAGTTTCATTTAATTAATTCTCTATATTTTTCGTTTTCAATAATTTTTAATTCATTAATTAAATTGATTAATTTTTTATTCTTAGGTTGTAAATAAATAACACATGTTACTTTTCAAGTGCTTAAATAATTAAAACAAATTAATTTTATTCAATTAATTTTTCTTATTCTTTAATTCACTTTATTAATTCTTTAGTTCACTGGTTGATTAACATAAGAAAGTAACTTTAGTTATTTTAGTTTGTTTTTAAATTAAGTCTGTTTATAATTTTTAATATAAATAAATTCATTCTTTTAAATATAACACAATTAATTTTATTATTTAAGTTTGTTTTATTTATTTAGTTTTTAATTAAATTTAATTTGTTAATCGTTTTTTAGTTTTATTTAAATTATTAATTTATTTAATTTGTTCTTTTTAGTTTGCAGGTATTCACGGTGGCACGTCGCACCATTTCCATCACGGTGCTTCCGGTCCGGTGCCACCGTATTCCCCACTTCACGGTCTCACCGTGACCTTCACTCATGGTGCTACCAGTTCCGTCACCCACAGCAGCATCACGGTGGTTCTGCCAACTGCACTGTCCCACCGTTTCACTTCTCACTATCTCACCGTGAGCACACTCACGGTGCCTTCATTCCCTTTCTCACCGTGATCACCCTCACGGTGACTCACACGGTTCTTCCAACCTCTTCATCCACTACAACGCCACACCTTCCTGTCACTATTTCACCACCAAACCATGGCATGAATCAACTACTCTTCTTCACTACTCCATGCACCAGCAACACAACATCTCTCCCCCTCCGACCCAACCACCGCAGACACACAACAACCATGGAAAATCAATAGCAACACAAATAACCATCAAAGAAACACGAAAATTACAAATTCTACCGCAAGAGCATAATATAAACTAACACAAAAATTCCAAAAGAATATAGAATTTCACGAAAGAGTCAGTTGTACAAATCAAATTAATAACTCAAATATTATTTCACCTTGAAATTTCAGACCCGAACGCTCCATCCCATCAACGCAAACATCCCTCCTTGAGCTGAAGCCCGAGGTCCCCTGCCTCCTGACGTCGACCCACACACCTCCTGTTTTGCGCCGTACGACACCATCCGAGCCGCTGAACCTCTTCGTACTACCCAAATCTCTAACAGACCCCACTGAGTCTCACCACTGTACCTCCAAGCCGCATCATCTCCCCCTTTCTGGAACACCCGAATCGCGCCTGCCTGCTCCGAGTTCGAAATCCCCATCCACTTCACCTCCTGCCTTCTACCGCCATGGCCTCACACCCCCTCCGCATCACTCTCCTCTCTCATCGCCAAACCCTCCCCCCCCTTTCAATTTCTCTTTTCTCTTTTTAGTTAGTTTTTATTTTAGTTTATTATAACATATAACATAATATATATTAAGTGTTACATATAATAATAATAATAGGTCTTTTGTTAAAAGTATAAAAATTTATATATAGTTTTAATATTTCATAATAATATATGTTATTATATTTACATATAATATTAATAATAATATTGAGTATTATATATATATATATTAATATGTATTTTTATACAAGTAATAATATATAGAATATAATAGCTTCATTTTATTTTTCATTTGACTCACTAGTTTTGTTTTTGTTGTTGTTCAGTGTAGGGGGAGCTACTGGTAGAAATGAGGATAAAGGAAATTGTTCGTGGGAAGGCACGAGGAAATTAGCGAGTTCACTGCAGGAGGCGAGAAACACTTAAAGAGAGTTCATTAAAAAAGTCATGATGTGTGCACGCCATGTGGATCTGTGTTTTCAGGGAAGATTGTAGTTTTCTACGCACACACATTTTTTTCATTCGGTTAGGAGAAACTACTCCAGTGACCAGCGTGGGAGTAGTGGCACAGTGAAAGCACCACGTGGAGGCCAGGGAACTCACCGGGGGAGATTCCAGAGGCTTCAGTTGAGTGATGAATGCACGAGAGGAGTGAGAGGCATAGATCAACAGAGCTAAGCATGAGTGAAGAAAATAAAGTCGGGACACACATCCATCGGGAGAGACAAGAAGCAGAACTTTGATCCAGACTTGGGGGGGAGGGATTGCAGAACTTCATTCCAGAGAGAGGCAAGCATCGATTATTCAATCCAGAGATCCCTCGATCCATCAGTTCATCGGGATCATTCTTCGAGCCATCTCATCACCAGAACAGAGGCAGACAGACATTAAGCAGCAGATCAGAATCGAAGCAGTTGCTGGAGAGAGGATAAATCTCACGGGAGATGTTTCTTAATTCATTAATTGTTTTTTCTGTTTTACTATTTTAATGTGTAGTTAAATAGATTAGGAGAATTGGGCTTTAGAGAACTGATCATCCATATATCCGTCATGTTTTATTAGTTTGATTGCTTAGTGTGATTCCATGATCGGTTTTCTCTTCTGTTTATTTTGAGTATTGTTTCACATTACCTAGCGACCGACGAGCATTAGGTAATGAATCATTTCACCATGGATCATTGACCGAAGTACCGAGAATCAGAAAAGGTCAATGCATATCTTCTCCAACTTAAGTAGATTTTTTTCAATGGTCAAGATCGGAAGATCGAAGCTCAAGGAAGTTAATCGAGCTGTGTTGGCCCACTGTAGTGACAAATCAGTGGATTAGAACCATTTTTCTATGCACTGAGTAATTTAATTAAACCAAATACAAATGGAGAATATCATTTTAATCAGTCCTAAGGACCCTAAAATCATCATTACTGTTTGTTCTTTATTTAAGTGATATATTTCACTATATCACCTTCATTTTCACACCCACTGCTAGAGTTTGTTTCCCTGTGTACGTACAGTTCATTTTTGTTAGTGATCTATTTTTATCTTTTTTGTTGTTTAAGTTTTTGATCTGGTCTAGCAAAATATAAGTCCTTCTCTGTGGTTCAACACCCTTCTTACCATAGTACTAGTAGTTTGTAGGGGTTATAAATTTTATTTTTGTTGCGTGCACTCAATGACCGCGTGGAAAAATTTTGGCACCGTTGCCGAGGAAGGCAAGTGCGACCAAGTTTAAAAAAATACACACAAAAAAATTAAATAGAGAAAAAAAACTACACTAGAGCTTCTAAGTCATAACTTGAAACTCCAAATCATGAAATCAACAAGCACTGTTCAGCACATAGAAAACAAAAGCAACTTGAAATGTAGAATTTGGAAAACATTACTAGAAATTAAAATATCAATGGGCCACAACCCTTAGTTCCTGACCTTGAGAGACCTAAGCTTAGGGAGTTTCAAATTCCTACTGTGCCAAACAATCCATCCTGCATCAAATTGTCCCCTAGGTCTAGAAGCTATGAGATCAAACAGTCTCATCTTTCTCAACTTCCATCATTTATTGGTCTTTTAGTAGAGGACTCCTTAGAGTTTATCAGAGATTTTTATGGTTCTGCCCAACAGTTGCCTCTGCGAGATCTTAGTGAGGAGGAGTTGAGGTTGAGGTTGTTCCCATTCTATCTAAAGGGGAGGGCTAGGACTTGTTTTCAAAATTTAGATTAGGAAATATTTGAAACCTTTGAGGAGGTGTGCAATGCCTTTATATCTAAATTATATCCTAGGAACACCACCATTGAGGTTAGGCATAAGATCACTGTCTTTGACCAGGACGAGGGAGAACTCTTTCACGAAGCATGGGAAAGATTCATAGGTCTTCTTAGACAGAGCTCTAACCATAAATTAGCTCCCCATATTCTCATGGAGACTTTCTATAATGCCCTCATCCCCTACAATCAGAACTTAGTTGATCAATCTTGTGGAGGTGATTTCTCTGATTCCACTACTGATGAGATGAAACAATTTTTTGATAAGTTGGCTAAAAAATCTCAGCACAAGTGCACTAGAAAGAGAGTCATCCATAGGGCTGATACAAATCCTCAAGCTGTTGTTGTTGATGATAGTGTCCCTAGAGAACAGTGCTATCACTGTGGGATGTTTAGTCATACTCAGAGATATTGTCCAAACTTTGATCTCCCTATTTCATGTGATGAGAGTGCCCAGTTTGTTGATTACTGGTCTAGGAATCAAGGTGTCCATGCTCAACTCTCAAATCCATACCACTCTGGATATCAAGGTCAGCCCAATCTATCATGGAATGAACAAGGGGTCACAAAGCAGCCCACTGCCCCAAACAAGCATCCCATTGCCCGAACTCTCCACCCACAACCCAAACAAATTTTCCAGAATCAATATGAGGCTGAATATTCTAATTATCAAGGGGAGTTGAAGGGGATGTTGCAACAAGTGTTGAGTGATATAAGCTCATTTAAGAAGGATACATATTCTAAGATTCAAAATTTAGAACTTCAAATGAGTCAAATGGATAAGAATCAAGCTGGTAAGGAAAAGAGAAAGCTGCCTACCACTTCAAACCCTAATCTAAGAGAAAATGAGATGGCAGTAACAACCAGGACAGGGATTAAACTTAAGGAACCAGTTAAGGTACCACCTAAGAAATAGGAAAACAATGTTCAAGCTGAAATTGAAACTGAAAATCTAGAAAATCCCAATTCTGGAAATCTGGAAAGCAAGTTTCAAACTGAACAGATTGTGCAACCCACACCTGAGAAAGCTAAGGAACCAAAGAAAATGAAGTGGGAATTAATTAAGGAAGAAAAGAAGAAAGTGGGGTCTGAGGAGAAGGTGAATAACCTACCTGTTCTGAAACATTATGCCCCTCCCATTCCCTTCCCTGAAAGAGTGAAGCAAAGTGATGGACCCGATTACCTGAGATTTTTGAAACTGATTCGAAGATTCACCATCAATATGCCTTTCTTATAAGCCTTGGATAAAATTCCTTCATATGTTTCATTCACAAAAAGGTTTCTGAAGAACAAGAATTATTAGAAGAAGTTGGATAAAATTGATCTCAATGCGGAGTGTAGTGAAATTGTCCAAAAAAATATTCCTCCCAAATTAAAGGACCCTGGTGGATTTATCATTCAGTGCCGAATAGGAGGAAGTAGGAAACTGAATTGTCTGTGTGACTTAGGGGCAAGTATCAATCTTATGCCTTTCTCCTTGTTCACAAAGTTGGGTCTTAGGGATGTCCAACCAAATTCTGTTTGTCTTCAGCTTGCAGATAGGTCACTCACACACCCTTATGGGAGAGTGGGTGACTTATTAGTAAGTGTAAGAAAACTCACATTACCCACTTATTTCCTGATCCTTGACATGGAATGTGATGAAATAGTTCCAATCATCTTAGGCAGACCCTTCCTTGCTACTGGTGGTGCCATCATTGATGTCTCCAAAGGTAAACTCACCCTCCAAGCTGTAGATGATGTGGAGGAAATTTTGGTGTTTGAAAGACCCCGACATGAGGTTACTTGTGATGTGATAGATATGGCTGCGAATAAATGTTACAAAATTGAGGTTAGAGCTGAGTATGGGTCTTTCCCACTTGAGGTCACAGAGATACTAATTCCCCAACCCACTGAAAATTTTTCCCTGGCTACTGCTCTTTCCCCACACCCTCCTGTTGATGAACAAATTCTTTCTTTGGAACCCATTCTGGAGAGTGAGTCACATCTTTTTTCTGAACTATATCAACCTGTTTTTGAATGTTTTTCTTGCAAAGTTGGCTGTCTAAGAGTTCCTGAAGCTGGAGAAAGCTCTGGGTTGAGTCCTGCTGAAAAACTTGATGATTGCCATTATGAACAAGTGAATTTCCTTGATATCATCTTACCTGCCCAGTTAGATGTTGTGAGTGATGATTTAAAACCGGAACTTGAATGATTCACATCATTTGAGTCCTCTGTGGGCACTAAGAACAACCTTTTGAAAGCTGAATTTGATAACTTCTTCTGGGATTTTTCTGAGCTGTCAGAGTTGAGAGCTATTCTGGGACTTTCTGAGGGTTTTGTCAATGTTCCCTCTTCTATTTTTGGATTTGAACAAAACTCTAAATGTGGTGGAAGGTATGGAAATATTCTTGATCTGATCGATAATTTTCATTGGCAACTGTTGAACTTGTTAAGCACTAATGAACTGATTTTTAGAGACACAGTTGAGCTTGGAAACATGAATCCTCTTAGTGATCTGGATGAATTTTGGAGAACTCTGATTGGTGCTTAAGATGAAAATGTCTTGAGTAGTCATTATCTTGATTCCTTAGACAATTGTGAAGTTCACACCATTGACAACTCTTTCCAATTAAATGATCATGATTATAAATATATAGGGGAATAAAGTCTAGCTAGGGACTTTAAACCTAACACTGCATGGGAGGCACCCCATGGTTTACTTTGTTTTCTAATTAATTTTTTTTTGAATAAATGCTCCCTGCTCAGTTGTTTGTCTCTCTGTGTGGTGAAAAACAATGTATGTATTTTCTTATCATATGATGCAAGTGGTTTGGTGGTCCTAGTTTTCTATGAGAATATTGTTTCAGTGGTAGCCACATTTGGAACATTCATGGTGGAAGGAGGTTATTGTCAGAGAACACTGGATTCATGGATAACACTCCCTAACTCATACTCTGTGGTTGTTTTTTATTTGAACTTAGAATCTGTAACACTAATGTTAAATTGTTGCATCATGTAGGTGCCAAACTGGAGCAGCTAGAGTTCATGCGTAAGGAAAACAAAGGGATACATTTAAAAAAAAATTCATTGAAGCTTCCATTTAGGGAAGTAATGTTTTAAGTCTACAAGTTGTTTCATTCTGATCATTCATTCTATGTACTGCTGTGAATTAAGTGTGGGGGAGTCCCCTGATTTTCTGTGAAAAGTAAATTGTGCTTCATGCATGGGTGTTTAGCTGCTAACATATACTTAGTTGAACATTGTTTTGAGCTGATTTGTGTAACATGCATGCACCCACTGATTTCAATTTCATTATGATGCTGCTGCTGCACATCATTGCTAAACATGCTACTATCTGAAGTAAATTGACACAAACTTTTATCTGCTCACAATGATTAAATCATGAATAATTTAGGAATAGAAATGTACATGGCTGCTGATGAGGTTGGTGTGGTTGCTCTTTTCTATTTTTTGTTTGTTTTTGTTTTTATTTTCTTTTTTTTTTGTGTGGTAAAGAAAATTTTTGAACTTTATTGATACCCCTCCATATCCTTTTTCAGCTGAAATGTCTATCTGTTTTGAACTTTAACTATCTCCCACCCTGATATTCAACATTGGGGATAATGTTGGGTTTTAAGTGTGGGGGAGAGGGGTCATTTTAGTGTCATGTCGAATTCCCCCTTCTTGAACCTAAGTTTGTTTAAAAAATGGTCAAATTTTTTCAAAAAAATGGTTCAAAATTCCTTCAAAAATTTTCAAATTATTTCTTCACATGATGGTCATTGGATGTTAACTGGTACTTCATTTATGTTCTATTTAGTGGATAACTGTTTTCTGGATGTTGAGAGTGGCACTGAGTTAGAAATTGTTAAGTATGAATGATTGTTGGGTGCAATTGTTCACTATCTCTATGGATCTGTCTGCTTAGAAACTGAGGAAGGGAGTGTGATCAGATAGGTTTTTTGGAATAAGGATCATGACTTGGAGTAACTAGAAGTTCTCACTAGAACCTAGGGGACTCACATTTTTGTTAAATAATGTCAATCACTTTAGGAAGTCAACTTGATTGATTATTAATTAAGTCATTTGTAACTGGAGTAAAATGGGAAAATGGGATCCCATGGTGAGTATGTGAGACAAGGTGCATTGGGTGCGTTTCTGTGAATAAATAAATCTAATTTCAATCTTAATAAGTGCTATGCACAGTGCTCTGCACATGGAATATGGCTGGGAAAAATTAAAATACAGTGACCTTGTCAAAAATAAACTCATTAAGGTGAGGGGAATTTTGAACCCAGATAAAGAAGGGAGCAATTGAATTGGTTAATATTCATTTAAGTTGAATCAGTAAAGTGATCAATTTAATGGACTTTAATTTATGGAACCGGGAGGAAGGTGAGAATGGAAGGTTCTTTTGGTTAAGTTTTAAATTCCACTTCATCTAACCTTTCAACACTCCTTGAATTAGAACTTTAATTGGATAGTGAAGTAGGATAGTTAATTAATACACATAGGAGGAATGACATACTTGACAGTGTATGCATTTGTGATGCTCTTGACTTCCAGTGAGTATTTGAAGCTAGGAAGGACATCATTTTTGAACACCTTTGAAATTCTTGACCTACTATTGCTTTTGATCCTCTCGGTATTAAAGTTTAGTCATGCACTTTATTTTGAACTGAATTTCACAAATCATCTTTCTATTTTAATGTCAAATGCATGTACTTATTTTAGGACAAACAAAGTTTTAAGTGTGGGGGAGTTTGATGTGGCAGTGTTTTAATGCCCTCTGCCACATACTTTTCTAAATTTTTGTTTACATTTTAATATCAAACCTTTGTATTTTATGTATTATTTAGCAATTGTTGTATTTTGTAAATTATATTATAAAAAATGTGTTTATTTAATAAAAGTGTGTTTTTGTTGCTTTTTTTATTGTTTTTCAATAATAAAATTAAGTTGTTATTTTAGTTTCATTTAATTAATTCTCTATATTTTTAGTTTTCAATAATTTTTAATTCATTAATTAAATTGATTAATTTTTTATTCTTAGGTTGTAAATAAATAACACATGTTACTTTTCAAGTGCTTAAATAATTCATACAAATTAACTCTATTCAATTAATTTTTCTTATTATTTAATTCAGTTTATTAATTCTTTAGTTCACTAGTTGATTAATGCAAGAAAGTGACTTTAGTTATTTTAGTTTGTTTTTAAATTAAGTCTATTTATAATTTTTAATATAAATAAATTCATTATTTTAAATAGAACACAATTAATTTTATTATTTATGTTTATTTATTTATTTATTTTTTAATTAAATTTAATTTGTTAATTGATTTTTAGTTTTATTTAAATTATTAATTTATTTAATTTGTTCATTTTAATTTGAAGGTACTCATGGTGGCACGTCGCACCATTTCCATTACGGTGCTTCCAGTCCGGTGCCACCATATTCCCCACTTCACGGTCTCACCGTGACCTTCACTCACAGTGCTATCGGTTCCATCACCCATAGCAACATCACGGTGGTTCTACCAACTGCATTGTCCCACCATTTCACTTCTCACTGTCTCACCGTGAGCACACTCATGGTGCCTCCATTCCCTGTCTAACCGTGAGCACCCTCATGGTGACTCACATGGTGCTTCCAAACTCTTCATCCACTAAAATGCCACACCTTCCTGTCACCGTTTCACCACCAAACCGTGGCATAAATCAACTACTCTTCTTCACCACTCCTAGCACCAGCAACACAGTATCTCTTCCCCTCCGACCCAGCCACCGAAAACACACAGGAACCATGGAAAATCAATAGCAGCACAAATAACCATCAATGAAACAAGAAAATTCCAAATTCTACCGTAACAATATAACAGAAAATAACACAACAATTCTGAAAGAATATAGAATTTCACGAAAGAGTTAGTTGTAGAAATCAAATTAAAAACTCAAAAATTCTTTCACCTAGAAATTCCAGACCCGAACGCTCCAGCCCATCAACGCAAACATCCCTCTTTGAGATGAAGCCCGAGGTCCCCTGCCTCCTGCTATCAACCCACACACCTCCTGTTTTGCACCGCATGACGCCATCCGAGCCACCGGACCTCGCCGCACTACCCAAATCTCGAACAGACCTCGCTGCGTCTCACCGCTGTGCCTCCAAGACGCGCCATCTCCCCCTTGCTGGAACACCCGAATTGCGCCTGCCTGCTTCGAGTTCGAAACCCCCATCCGCTTTACCTCCTTCCTTCTGCCGCCGCGGCCTCACACCCCCTCCGCATCACCCTCCTCTCCCATCGCCAAACCCTCCTCCCCCCTTTCTATTTATCTTTTCTCTTTTTAGTTAGTTTTTATTTTAGTTTATTATAACATATAATATAATATATATTAAGTGTTAAATATAATAATAATAATAGGTCTTTTGTTAAAAGTATAAAAATTTATATATAGTATTAATATTTCATAATAATATATTTTATTATATTTACATATAATATTAATAATAATATTGAGTATTATATATATATATATTAATAAGTATTTTTATGAAAGTAATAATATAAATAATATAATAGCTTCATTTTATTTTTTATTTGACTCACTTGTTTTGTTTTTCTGTTGTTCAGTGCAGGGGGAGCTACTGGTAGAAGTGGGGATAAAGGAAATAGTTCATGGGAAGGCGCGAGAAAATTAGCGAGTTCGTTGCAGGAGGCGGGCTACACTTAAAGAGAGTTCATTAAAAAAGTCATGACGTGTGCACGCCATGTGGATCTGCGTTTCCAAGGAAGATTGTAGTTTGCTATGCACAGACATTTTTTTCATTCGGTTAGGAGAAACTGCTCCGGTGACTAGCGTGGGAGGAGTAGCATAGTGAAAGTGCCACGTGGAGGCCAAGGAACTCACCGGGGGAGATTCCAGAGGCTTTGATTTTGTGATGAATGCACGAGAGGCGGGAGAGGCATAGATCAACAGAGTTAAGCAGGAGCGATGAAAATAAAGTCGGGACCCACATCCATCGGGAGAGACAAGGAGCAAGAATTTGATCCAGATCTAGGGGGATTGAAAAAAATCATTCCAGAGAGAGGCGAGCATCGATTCTTCCATCTAGAGATCCCTCGATCCATCAGTTCATTGCGATAATTCTTCGATCCATCTCATCACCAGAACAGAGGCAGACAGACATTGAGCGGCAGATCAAAATAGAAGCAGTTGCAGGAGAGAGGAGCAATCTCGCAGGAGATGTTTCTTAATTCATTAATTGTTTCTTTCTGTTTTACTATTTTAATGTGTAGTTAAATAGATTATGGGAATCGGTCTGTAGAGAACTAATCATCCATATATCCGTCATGTTTTATTAGTTTGATTGCTCAGTGAGATTCCATGATTGATTTTCTCTTCTTTTTATTTTGAGTATAATTTCACATTACCTAGCGACCGACGGGCGTTAGGTAATGAATTATTTCACCGTGGATCATTGACCGAAGTACCGAGAATCGGAAAAGGTCAATACATATCTTCTCCAATTTAAGCAGATTTTTTCAAGGGTCAAGATCGGATGATCGAGGCTCAAGGAAGTTAATCGAGCTGTGTTGGTCCACTGTAGTGACAACTCAGTGGATTAGCACCATTTTTCTATGCACTGAGTAATTTAATTAAACCAAACAGAAGTGGAGAATATCATTTCAATTAGTCTTGAGGACCCTAAAATCATCATTATTATTTGTTCTCTGTTTAAGCCATATATTTCACCATATCGCCTTCATTTTCACACCCACTGCTAGAGTTTTTTTCCTTGTGTACGTACAGTTCATTTTTTAGTGATCTATTTTTATCTTTTTTGTTGTTTATGTTTTTAATCTGGTCTAGCACAACATAAGTCCTTCTCTGTGGTTCAACACCCTTCTTTCCATAGTACTAGTAGTTTGTAGGGTTTATAAATTTTAAATTTGCGCGCACTCAATGACTGGACGACCAGTAATTTTTAAATAAAATAATTTTAAAAGTGATTTTCAGTGAAAAGTTTTCCCAAAAGTTTTTTTAAAACAAAAGGATATTTTCCTCAAGGGTGTTTTTAATATATATTCATATAATATTTAAATTCATGAATGAAAACAACCCATTATTTATAATCATGGGATATGTTTTATTAATACCATACTTATTCTTCCTATGGATGGTTTATGATTTATTTTCCAAAGGATTGTATTCACATTCACTTTATTGATTCCATTGTTAGTCCACTTGAAGTATTCAATTACCTAGGATCATTAGACATTGAATTTCCTATAATTATAAATATCATTTATCATGGATAAGATTATTTACTAAACTGTAAATTGATTTTACATATGTTGTTTAATGTGATAGTTATTTGATTATCTCAATAAATATTGATAAATATGTATTCCTGATTCCATTAAGATATTAAGGCATATTGTTTATTAGTTAAATAGATTATTCAATATAAATAATGCTTTGTATGGGTAGTAGTGGGTGGGGATATGAATTTATATGTCCCCTCGATTCATTGATAGGTTCTCATGATTCAAATTAGTTGTGAAAATTAAAGAGGTTTATACTTGTAGTTTTAAAACTTATTATGGAAGGTCTTGACAATATAGGTTTTCATGCACCTTAGTCATGGCATTTAGTAATTAATAATTTTCTTATTTTTGATTTAGTACTTATTATCCATGAGATTATTTCTTATAAATTATCTATGGATGCATTTTATTTCTTAATTCATTTATTAAATGGATTGTATTTTTAGTTTCTTACAATTCAATGTTGATTTTTCTTTATCCACTAATTCAAATGGAATGTGTTTTCAGATATTTATCATGCCATATTGTTCATGCACTTAATTATTAGTTTATTTATTACATGGCATGTCTGTTCAATTAATTACCATTCCATAATGATTATTTTCACTGATTTCATTACTTATTCTATTTTAATTTACCATTACTGTGAATTTGAACTCACCCTTATTATAATTCCTTTCCACAAGATTCCCTGAACTGTACTATGAATGATATTCAAGGATACACTAGATGGAATAAATTTATCCTTGAATAAAAAATTTTACATTCTAATTAGTGTCTTTATTTACAAAACAAGACTAATGTATGTATCTGTTTCACCAAGACTACTAAAGAGTTCGGCCCTTTAGGACATGATTTACTTGTATCCAATGCCAATGTAATGGTATCATGATAGTGACTCCAAGATTTCTAGGGTCAGGTCGCTAAAACTAAAACACATGAATTTATAAGTAAAATTGAGAAAAATAGTTCATATTTCCATGATTAAGGTTTTAAATATCCCAATCCAACTCATAGGATCATATGATCCAATAATCATAGTATCCTCCTCCATGTTGCGTCATGCATAATATTTATCAATAGTATTATTTTCAAATCATACATGTTGACTTGGTTATATCATGGGATCATTAGGTTTTCTGATATAGAAAAACCAAGTTAGTTTAAGATGATATTGGGTTTTAAAAAAAACTTAGTGGTCGAAATGTGAAACTACTCACTCTGTTATTGCCTTCCAATTCCAACAACAATTGAACCTACTATGAGTTCAATCAACCACTAGGATGTCTAATGGTTTGTACGAAAACACTTATTGTATATTTAAAAAAATAGATCATAAAAATGTTATTACATTCAATATGAAACTTCCTTCTAATTTTAATGTGTCTCAGAGTTCGATTAACCATCAGGAGAAACATAAGTTCGTTAATCGATGTCGTCCCCCCATCCCCACCAAAACCTTCACCCTTATTCCATTTTTTATTTTTTATTTCAATTTTTAGATTAACATTACACATTTTTTCCTCTTTTTTTATTATTTTATTTTTTATAGGTTTGTTTTGAAATTATTTTTTATATTATTTGGGTTTCGTTAGTCTGGATGATTCCACTTTAGCCATTTGTTTCTTTTCTTTCTCTAGCTTATTTTTTTTGTTTCAATTTTTTATTAATTTTTGTTTTCTTAATTTTGTTATAATATTTTTTTTTGTTTTTTGTGACTTATGTAATTTCTAATTTACGTCTATAATTTAGTTATAAACTAATATTAATATGTTTTATTGTTATCACATTACAGATAAATGTATAAAGTATATGTGAAGATCTATAGTTGAATTTTAATATCACAATATGATCTAACATGGCACGATCCTTCACTATTTATGGGATCCTATAGTAGGATCTCTATTATGACCTCAATTATTGTTGAAATTTTGGAGGATACTCAAATAATCTAGGATATGTAATAATCAATAGTGCATTAATTTAGTGCTAGAATTTCTCAATATGATACATTATATTATACCACCTTGATAATTTTACTAAAATGAAATATCACCACACAACTAGTCAAAACTAAGTAGAGGTTGTTTGATTCATGTTTTTAATTGAATTTTAACATATTTAAAAACATAGTTTAGTTATTCTAAGCTCAACACATGTTGAATTGATGATAAATATATTTCAATAAGTCAAAAATTGTTTGAAAAACATTTTCCTATGATCACATGATAAGTCAAGGTCTATTTCTAGGTTTTATCCATTTGAAACATGTTTTTTACATTAAAATTCATTAAAACAAAATGTTGATCATTTAGAGAAAACCACTTGTTTAATTGATGAGATTTAATTCTCATATATAAATCATTAAATGTTTTCTATTTTTATGTGATTTAATGACAATTCAAGTATTTTTTTTAGTTTTTGACCTTCATTCATGTTTTAATGATTTTAAAATCTATTTAAATAGATTTTACAATCATTAAAACCACAATATATGTTGAATTTACCTGATAAATATTGAAAAATTTGAAAAATTAATCAACATTAATTGTATGATGATTTCATGATTATTTGGGATCATTTATGAGGTTTTTACCCATTGATGTTAAATAAATTAAAACACATATTTTTATATTTTAATCTAACCACACCTTGAAATGATGTAATAACTATTCCTATATGTCAAAAATTAATCAGATTTCATTTTCTATTATTTAACCATTTGACATACGTTTTTATGGGTTTTTAGATGTAAAAAAACTAATTTTTCATTCATTTCATTCGAACCACTAAATACATTAACAAGTTTTCTACTCATATATGTAATAAATCATTCAATGATCATTTTCCTATGATTTTATAATAATATGGCAGTTTTTGTGCAGCCATTCTAAGTACACTTCATGATATATTAACATGTAGTCTATCTGTTCAAGTAAAAAAATTAATCAATTATCATTTTATTATGATTTGATGACAATTCAAGAAAATTTTATAGGTTTTGATACTTTTAAACATGTTTTTCTAGACTTCTAAATACAATAAATCTTTTTTAGTTCATGTCCACCACACCGCATGTTGGAATGATGTGAAATTTATTCATACATATAAAAATTCATCAAACAAATTGTGATCTTGAGATATTATAACATCATGACATTCGTTTCTAGGTTTCAACTCTTTAACACATTTGTTTTCTACTTTTAAATCAATAAAACACACTCTTGGTAATGATGAGGTAACTGATAGTTGAATTCACCTGTTGTCAATTCCTACCTATCAAAATTGTTACCACAATTTAGACTAAAGCGTGATATTTTTATTTATATTTCAAATTATATGGAAGTAATTTTCATATGATTTCACAATAATATGAGGTTGGTGGCCAGATATTATCTCTTTAATGCATGATTTTAATGATTGTATAATCCAATAAAAAATTATAATAATTCTAACCACACTGTGTTGAACTATTTTATATTCATACATTTATACAATTAATAAATGATTAATTTAATTTTATTCCATGAAAACACTTTTCCATTTTCTAGGTTTTACTTTTCGACTCATGTATTTTGACTTTCAAATCAATAAAAAATGAAATTTTTGTTTTTCCAATAAAATCATGTGTTGTATATGGTCTATTTCTAGGTCATAATTTAAATGTTGTTTGTTGATTTATGATTTCATGAAAATATTATGTTATTTGATAGTTGTTTATTATAAAACCTATTGTTAATAAATTTTTACTATATATATACTTCTTAGATATCTCTTACCAGAAGATACATAAAAACAATATGTGATCTTTTACTACGTGTCACAAATTTAATTGTGGTCATTGTGCAGTGATTTTAGGACTACAAAAAGTCATTTTATGGGTTTTTAAACTTTCATTCATGTTTTATAAAGAAGTTTAAGTCATTTAAATATGTCCTTATTGTAATTCTAATCACACTGCATTCTATATTGTTGTGATGTTTTTTATTCTATGATAATTTGACCCCATTAGATAGGTTTCAACCATTTGATGAACATTTTTTGAACTTTGTATCCATAAAATTAAAAAAACATTCCAAGAAAACTATGTGTTGAATTGATGTGTGATCTATTCCAAAATATAAATCATTAAACGAAGGCCATTTCCATGAAATTTCAAGATAATATGAGGGTTTTTATACCCATTGATTGCACGTTTTTAAAGAGTTAAATCGATTAAAATACCTTTTTATGTTCTTTCAACAACAACACATATCAAATTGACATGAGACCTCATCATAAATGTAGAAATTTATCTAATCACCATTTCCAATTATTTCATTATAATCCGTTCTCATTTTTTATTTTTTAACCCTTTGATGTTATATTAATAATAACACACATTTTTTTATTCATAGAAAATCACATGTTGGAAAGATGCGTTATCTATTCATTTATATCATAAATTAAATAGAAGACATTTTCATAAGATTTCACAAAAATATTAGGCCATTTAAAATATTTTTATAATTTGATGAATGTTTTTAAGGACTCATAAATCTATTAAAACTAATTTTTCTATCATTTCAGCCACACCACATGATGAACTAATATATGATATATTGGTATATGTTTCAAATCAATCAATGATAGTTTTCTTATATGTTTATGAAAATATGATGTCATTTTATTGTTTTTAACCATCGAAACATGTTTTTAAACTTTTAAATCATTGAAAAAAAGAAATATTTAATTATTAAATAACTTTATTTATGATTGACATGTTGTCTACTCCTACATGGAACTAATTAAATACTATTTTTTCTATTATTTCTTGAAAATTGATGTTGGTTTTTTAGGTTTTGATCATATCACATGTTTTTATTCTTTTTATATTAACATATTTTTTTTATAATAATAAAAATATATTACATATGAATGAAATTTTTTCTACTAAAACATGGTTCATATAAAATGGTTATTGTTTTTATATGATTTCATGATAATCAGGTGACATTTTATCAATCTTAACTCATTGAACCATGTTTTTTATGACATATAAATAATTAAAAATGTGTTTCTGGTAATTCTGATCTCAGTGAAACTCAATTTAAAATTTTAAATGTTCCTTCATGTAAAAAAATTATACAAAATCATTGTTCAATGGTTTCACTATAATCCAATAATTTTTTCAAGGTTTTGAAAGTTTTTATGTTTTTTTAAGATTTAATTAGTACACCTTAAGAATTATATTTTTTCTTTTTATTCAGATTATGTCTACTAATAATATACTCATTATTATAAATTATGTTTATTATTTTGGATTAAACTTCTATACTTTATTCAGCCTATACCAATACATTTTCCCCAGTATATACTATAACTTATTTTATGAATCTAGATTCTATCTTTTACTTCGAATTTTTTTTCAAAAACTATGTCTGGATTATTTGCACTATCAAATTAAACAAAAAAATTAGATTTATGACTTTTCTAATTTATGATTTTTGTTTTTTTATATTTTCATTCATTTTTTTCATTATTTATGTTTCTTATTAATTCTTATCATATCTTCCCCCTCTTCTCATTGAATTGGAATTAACATCAAGTTATTCTTCTGTCTTATATTTTTTATGATAATACTTCCATATTCTAAATTTAATGTTAGTTTTATCATTATTTTACAATTTTTTTTCTATGGTATTATTACATATTCTTCTACTTATTAATTTTAGTTTTTTATATTTACCTTTTATATTAGTTTGAATTTTTCTGTATTTTTTCTTCAAGTTGATTTTAAAATTTTATAATTTTTTTTATTAATTTCACTTTTTCATTTCATATACTTTTCTTCTAGATATTATTTTTTATTTATCATTTAAATTTTATATATTTTATATTTATTCAGAAATCTATATATGCTTCTATTTTCTATATTCTCAATCCTAAATTAATTTCTAAATATAGTACTTAATTTTTCCTCTAGAATCATTCTAATTAATATCTATATATTTTCCTTGTTATTTAACTTATATTTTCTTCATATTATGTATTTAATTTAATTTAATTGGTATTTCAAATAAATAAATTTATATATTCAACAACCATATTTTTAAAAATATATATCTTATCTTCAATCTCTTTACTAACTTTTAACACCTAATTCTTATTTAGAGATTTTGGATTCTAGGACATCTCTGACTTTAACATTTTCTAACTCATTGACATTTGATCATCTTTTTTAGATTTCACTTTTCAGTTTCATCTTTAGTAAGTTATTTTAAATTTTATAGATGATATCTATTTTTTTTCATTTTCACTATTTCTTCGAATTTTTCTACTATTTGTTTTTCTTCTACCTCTACATATTATTTTTTTGGTTAAATTATTTTAATGTTATTCTTAAAAAAATTTCTAATGTTTCATTTTTGTCTTTTTATTTCCTTCCAATTAAACTTATTCTTTCAAACATTACATAATTTTTTTTCTCTTCCACCTAATCCAAATTATGCAACCATATAGGCATGTAGTTCCTATTATTATTTGACATATATAAATTATTTCTATATTATTATTTCTAAGTATTAATTAGTTCATCAACATTTTACCCTCCAACTCTTCTCATTTTCCACATTTACTAAATTTTTTACTAACTCTATCTCTATTTCCATTTTAATTTTCATGCCACACATTTTATATTAAATTTATTTTTTTCATATTATTTTTTACTTCTATATTTTATTTTTTAGAAAACATAACTTGATATATAAAATACCACTAAAAGAGAAGATTATTTTTTAATGATTGAGGTTTTTTAATTAATTAATTAATATTTAAATTAATAAAAATATTTTTTTTAATATATAACATTATGAAGAACAATATATTTTGAAAGAAAAATTAAAATATCATACATATGTGACATTATATTTTAAAATAATTAGTATATTATATTGGTTATAAAAATGTGTTTTTATGTAATGAAATATTGAAATATTTAGATTCAGTCACTTATGAGACCCTTTTATGGGGAGGTGGTTTCGATAGCACTGTAGTGAGAAAAAGTGTATTATCAGAGATATTATTACTAAAACACATAATTTCTATATTTCTCATGAATTTTAATATTTGATTTTAGATCGTAATGTAATGTTTAATTTTGTTTTTAGTTTAATTTTAATTTAATTTGTCTTATTAAAAATAAATTTTAGAAAATTAAAGGGTGATTTTTTATTGAAGCTTCACAGAACCTTATCTCATCAATAATGACATGATCAATTTTTTGGTTAAGATAAGGATGTTGGTATAATGATAACTATTATTGGATGGTGGTTATAATTCATTTTTCAAAATTTTATCTTATGAATCCTTATTTTTATAAATCATAATAGTATTTATATTTTAGTTATTCTTAACCAAAGTGTGTTTTGAGAAAACATTCAATAACCTATAGTTCAGTTGGTTGGGGTTGTAGTTGCATTAATAGTGAACTCATGTTTTAGTACATAGGGAAATGAATAGTCTGTCAGTTGTTCGGTTTTGTAGATATATTCTCGATGAACTTGAGTTCGAATGTTTAGGGGTTTCCGATGCTGCTGCTGGGGCACCTCTCCTCACGCATCTTCATGCACTATAATTAATTGGACCCTACAGTCCCTCTTTTAAAAGGTGAGAAAAAATCACCACCTCTTCGGTGAAATATTCTCCTTGATCTAAATCGGATTATGGGATTTCATTTCCTCATTCTATGGATTCCTCATTGTAATTCATCACCGAGTTCGGGCCTCCCTCATATATTAATTCATGTTCAGGAAAATCGTTCCCTGTGACATATCTTTGTGGAAATCAGTTAATTAAACTTCTTCTTTCTAGACATTCCAAATATTTTTGATAGGGAAACATCCTTCAATCAGAGTAGTAGTCTTGTTGGGAATCAATGACATATATGGACACTGTAATAATGGAACACATGAATTATTCCTATTAATAGGGATTATCATGGGCGTGGAACCCGAGGCATCCCATGTCGATAGTGGGGAATCTGATTCCAAAGGCATTTATTCCAAGATTTTCGTCAGGCATCCCATGTTTAACAAGAGGTATCAGTCTGGAAGGTCTGGAGTTTAATATATCACAGAGATGAAATGAGGTTGATCAAGATGCCTCATAGAGGTGGATCAATGAGACGCATCACTAGGAGGGAGAACTTGGGAAGGTTTACTTCATGTATAGATCAGTATGCTAGTAGAGGTAGACCATGGGTGGTGTGTCCCAAAAAGGGAAGGTTTCACACCATGAAGAATGATATGGAAACCTATGAAGTAGGATAAAGGTGGTGCAACCCTAATAGGGGGACACCATGGTTTACCATTGTTTGGGATTTAACCTCATGGAGACTTACTATATACCCTATTTAGAGGAATGGGATAAAAACTCATGCAGTTATTTGGGTGGTGTGGGGTTTACACATTAAAGATTCCCTTAACATGAGGATTGCTCTTGGTTGGATTGTGTGGGGATTACACATTGAAATTTCCAAAGTGATTCTAGGAGGAACAAGGACGTGGATGGAGTGGCATGATTCCACTGGTATTTAGTGGCCCAGTTAAAATCAAGATGTATTGTGGATGTATTGGATAGAATGGTTTGGTTTTTTTGGGTTTTGACCTTAGGGAGGCTTCCAATGTATCTCAAGTTATTGAGAATCAAATCCCATGTAGTTTGAGAAGGGGAATTGGGTATTACAACTAAATAGGAGGCCCAAAGTATAGAGGTGGATGAGAGTTAGGATCCTACCTGGACGTGGCAGTTTGGAAAAAATCAGGATGCATAATAGATGAAATGGGTGCTGGAGGGTGGATTAAGACACCCTATGGAGGTGGATCTAGGAAATGTGTCTCATAAAGAGAAGATTTCACATCATGAGGGTACATCCCTAGGATGGATCACATGAATTTAACATTTTATGGGATTGAATCTCATGGAGGCCTTTTATGTACCCTTTTTATAGGACAGTGATCAAAACCCACATAGTTTGGAAATGTTGGATGGGGAATAAACCTAAGGAGAATGCCCATATGGTTGGGAATTACACATGATACCTTCTAGTTGGGGGGGGGTACATGATATTGGGTCTTACATTTAGGAATGAACCATAGATGGAGATAAAATGTCATGATCGTTAAAAGCCTCTAATCCCATGTGAGTCAATATTACTATGAGAAACAAGAGGAAATCCTAGACCTGAATTTTGTGTCATGAGTGATGTGCCAATGAGAGATGGTGTGGGGATTACGCATGGGAGATTCCTATATAGGATTTCATTCTATTTGAGTAGGATCTAATTCCTTGTGAGTAATACCTTGTTCTATGTTATTCATACACAAATCATCATATCAAGGGGTTTTGGGACTTACACATAGATACTTCATGAAGAACACATGGAAACAAATCCCAAAGGGAGAGGGATGGTGGATTGATAGTGTGGGATGTGAGAAGTTATCGGTTCCCATCCCCTCTCTGATCCCATGCAGAGGAAATCACTCAATTAAAGGATGAACTCATTCCATTTAACTCACACATAGGTACATCCCGGGCTTTCCACACATGGGGAGATCAATGTTTAACATAATGGGTTGATGACATTGGTTCTAGGAAGTTTTATGTACTACAACTTGGGTGTGGGGAACTCACTCCTTACCCCTTGGTCTAACATAACTGCTACTTATCAACCCTTGGGGAAGGGAAGGAATCAACAATGCCATGGGGAGAGGGTGTGATGGAGTGGTCATTGACGAGGTCCACATTAGTGTAGATATTGTGATTAGAAAAATCAATTAGAGTACATATTCTGAAATGAAATAGGTAGGGAATCTCAGGACACATTTGGAATAGAGTGGGCCATAGGAATGGATGACACATGAGGTCCAGATGAACTGATCCTAGAGGGATAGGAAGGTTTGGAACACTCAACCTTCATGAATGGTGTCAGTATAAGGGAGGCAGTATAGAGAGGGCCAGGAGAGGGGTTTCATGAAGCAGTGGGCCTCACTGAAAGGGTATCCATGATGATCAGGTGATTTTTAGAGGTCAGGGTATTCATGAAGGAGAAGGCTTCATGAAGCATGGTAACCCTATATTGTAATGAAGGCACAACTTGATAATAGAGTCCTTTGAAAAGGATTAATGCCTCGCGGAACCTAATATACCTGAGAGGGAATTATTCCTTCTTGAAGGGTTAATGAATTCATGAAAGGAATCCCCAACTTAGGTGGGGGTACTTAGGAATAGGGGAGCATGGATTTCACGATGCTCCAATACCTTGGATGATTCATTTTTTACTGGGTTGACGGTACTCAAGTACTTCAAAAATTGGAAGATCAGAAGTCAAAAGTTCAAGGTAGTTGTACCTTTTAGGTGGGTTGAGCTGGGTATTTATAGGCAAAGGGGTCCCATGATGCTAGGAGGCCTACCATGAAAAAAATGCGGGCTCCCTGAATTTTTGTGGCTCTATCAGTCTCATTAAGTCGTCTGTCAACTTCCATCACTGGTTTGAAGCTCTATCAAAATCAAGGAGCATTTCATATTAGCCTCGTGTGTTTTTAGTGGTGGAGGATCATCATGAATAAGCTTCGTAAGACATACCCTTAAGAGGGTTTATGGATCCATTTTCTCTTTGATTCTACTTAGAACAAACATGATCACCTTGACTAAACCCGGGCCACATATTTCGTTGCCAAAAAATTCCCCCCTCAGAATGGGAGATGACATAATAAGAGGGTTGGATTCTGATGGTCCATCACCGAAAATATATCTAATCGCAAAGCTGGATCGTGATACCGAGCTCACTATGTGCATGTGTGTATGAGTCACTGTGAAGCTCGGTCGACTGCATGCCTATTAATAGTGGATGGGGGGCCCTCATTCCTATGAAAACTTCATGAAGAGATGACCATTTCTCTCTTTTTAGGAAGCCCTTTTCCTCTATGAAAAAGGAACTTGTGAACCGAACATCTTGGACACTTAATACATGAATGATTCTCTTCGAACTGAGATTTGAAATTCTCTGCTCCTTTAAGAACTAAGCTGGGAACCCTCAGTATTCATGATCTATTAATCTGTGAATGATCTTTTTGAATGACCTTCATGAGACAGACTCAAAATATTGTCCAAGTCTCGGATTTTATGGTTGATCAATAAGTTACTTGGTAAGTCCTTCTTGATTCCATTAAAATGGTAGAAATGTAATATAACATTATGATCAAGGAGTATGTTCGACTCTATTTAGATCAATAATCCTTTATTGAGTTTTTTTTGGAATATTAATAAGAGTACCCCCATTATAAGAGGCTTCCGTAGTATGACTTTGTCTTGAGGTTCGATGTATTAATTCCACATCCAAAAGAGAAGAACCAGACTAATAGTTTAGATATAAATGAGTATAGTACCAGTGGCACTGGGCTATTGATGGCCACATATGGAAGAACCAATCAGCCATCAAAACCTACATTCTCTACCATCACCTCAAGAACATTAATGGAAGGAAGTTGTAAAATGAGGAATCTCCACCACAATATTGGACAATCATTAAGGCGGGGTTAGGGGACACAAAGAAATGATTGACCGATAGACGAGACATGTAATAGGGTAGAAATTTCACTGATTAATGGTCCTGAGCCTAGTGGGTGTGTGCATCTTGTGATGAGTTTGGGGAAGATCTAAATATAGTAGGTTTGTATGAATCAACATGGGATTCATAGTTCCATGTCTAACAACCACAAGATATTATGCTATATATTTTTAGAAGATAGTCACTAGGGACCAACACATTTCATCTGCATCACGGGGAGGTTGAAATCTGACTGTAGGATCTTCATCATGTTTCTCGAATCCCTATCCTCTGGGAAATGTATGATGAATTACTCCCAATGGAGAGTGTGTGGGAGGATCAAGAGAATATGTCACTCCCTAACTTTTAAGATAATATTATTTTATTATTTTATCATATTTTTGAAACTTTCTATCGAGCTGCGAGCCAAGCCTGTTTGATATTTTTTCATTTTTTTATGAATGAATGCTTTTCCCTTGACATCGTCTGGTGCATGGCATGGTTTATTCAAAGCTATGTGACTTTTCCCAGGTCACCGTGCTGCCTGCCTCATGTTCAAGACAAATAAATAAAATGAGTTTTAATGATGTATTTTAAAAATTATAATTTTGGTAATTATTATTATTATTATTATTATTGTGTATACCATGTTTATTAATATAGGGTTTCTATAATTAAGTTATTTTTATTAACTTTCTATTAATTTTGTTAAGTATATTAAGTTTATTAATATCATATTAAGTTTATTATAAATTATATTATGATTATTATTAGTAATATTTTTATTGTTTAGTTTATAATAATTATTATTAAGTTATTAAGTTATTATTATTATTATTATTATTATTGAATTTTATGAAAATATTTATTATGTTTATTATTATTATTATTATTATTTATTAAAGTTTTATTTATTTTATTTTATTTTATTTTATTTCTTTAATTTTTTTTCCACTGCCAAGTTGTTTGGTTCTTTTTTCCCTTTATTTATCTTCTTGTTTATTTTATGTTTATTAATCCTTGTTATGGGACAAAAATCCTTCCCAACTGGTTTATTTTGGTGTTTGACACTAGTTTCTAGCCCGTAGGGATCAGGAATGCCCTTCGGGCCATGTCGCAGACCGGGTCGGGCACCGGGTCGGATGATGACCCGGCTTGGTTCATGACAAAATGGTATCAAAGGGGACCTTGTTATTTGGGGTGTCAAGTAGCTTGGTGATTAGGTGTGTCGGGACTCGAGAGGTAGGTGCAGGAAGGATGTCATGAACCCTTTCCCGTTCCGAGACTCGAGTTTCCAGGGGTAGTCATGGATTTAAATTTTCTTCTTTGGATTGGTCTGTGTGGATGAGGGATGACCAAGGAAGTGAGCCAGTATTACGTGGCATACTTTCAGGGAGTAGAGACCCATGTATAGCCTGACCGCATAGTTCAAGATGCTTCATGTGGTTGATGTTCGCTTGGATTATGTCCTGCTAAGCCATGTTACCGGGTTGGTATAACCACTAGTCCATTATTTTTTGGATGTTTTGATGTGAGTTATGTTAGGGATTAGTTTTGACTGACTTGACTGGATCTAAAAAAAATGAAAATGGATTTTAATGAAGGTGTTTTCAAAATGGAATATGGTTGTTTGAGTGGAAAATGGTTTTTGAAATGGAAAACGTTTTGGAATTTGGAAATGTGTCTTTAATGATAAGCGACTTTTTAAATTGGTTGGGAATTTGTGCTTCATGCTGAATGATCTGTTTTTAAAATGAGAAGTGTCTTGAATTGACCCTTGGTATTTCTATGAGGGATCACATATATAGAGGTTCACATGTGGCACATGGATAATTGGTGGTATGTGTGGATGGGTGCATGAGCTAGCACAATGGTATATGTATATGTGAGACTTCATGGGATGCCAATTGCGTGTACTTAAGTTGTTTTGTTTTCTGATGGATTGTTTTAAAAAAGGTAACTTAAATATTTTGAAAGGTAAGAAATTGTTTAGTGTTCTCTTTTCGTGTTTGGTATCCTTTCTTGTGGGTTATTGGTTTTGACATACAGAATTATGGTTGGAATATTGATTTGAGTTTGAGCTTTAGTTTGTGATTGAGGCGTTGAATTTTAATTTATGATGAATTTTGATTCGGATTTGTGCCTCTTGTTTTTTTGAGTATGCTACCCGGAAAAGTCCCAGAGGTTTCTAGAGAGTCTATTTTAGTTGTTGGTTCTACACAGACTCTTAGCGGAGTGGTGGAATTAAATTCTTTTCGGTTGTTGTCCATCTTTTGTCATGATCATGATCTATTGAAGGTAACAGACTGGCTTGGTGAAATCGTTGGTGTTTTTAGGTTATTGGAAACTCCCAAAGCTAAGAGAGTCTGTGCTGGTTTGGGTTCATTTTAAGGTTTAACTTTGGATTGATAGAGGAAGATGATCCCAACATCATTGCATGATGGGATTTCTTAGAAGGTGTTTAAGACCACTCTCGTCTGATGGTTTATACCTAAGGAAGTGAAGTCGAGGGAAGTGGCATAGCTCGTGAGTGTCCAAAAAATCCAACGGACAGTAAAGTCTTACGTTGGGAATTTCGAGGGGTTGATTCCCTTTTCTCCGAAGGTAGCGTCGTGGAATCAGTTAAAGTTTCTATTGTGTGGGGTCTTCATCCAGGGTTCTAAGACTGATTCTTTATGGTGTTTGGGAAGGTTCCCCCTACGACGAGGAGAGTGAACTGGAGGAACCTATCTCATACAATTATTCTGGTCAATTCCATATTATCTTAGTTGGGCCACCCCTTGTTTGGGTCAAGTGTGTCCGAGTTGAGTACTTTAAGTCACCTTTTCATCATCCTCTGAAGGATTTCCGTCAGTGTGGCCATTTGGGACAATTGGAGAGGTTTCTCTAGTGGCATCGTCAACAGGAGTCTCGACCAAAGGATGTTAGCTCCTGACTGCGGGGCATTAGATGCTTCAAGACATCAGAGCTCCAGCCACATGTCTCGAAGTGAAGCTCCTCACACAGTCAGGAATCGTTGGGTGTAGAGCACCTTTGTCTAACTTTTGTCTCTAGTGCAAAAATAAGGATGATTTATATTTATCTATTCAAGCTCCCTCATCTTTTAAGGTTCTATTTTGATGTAAGAGGCATAAAGGTATCTTTTTCTTGTTGTGGTCTTTGTTCATTGAATACACCACTTTGGTTGTAAGGAGGTGTGGTGATCTCATTTTCTTGAAATTCCAGTAGTTGTGCCTCCTCAAGTGCAAGCTTTGAATGTTGTCTCTTTGTGGATGTGAGTCAAGATGGTTTTCTCTCTTGTGTGGCTAGCAACCTTGGTGACTCGTTCTTGTTTTAGGATGTTCTCTTTTTGGATACACATGCGTCTTGGGCAATAATAAATAGGGGTGTAGTCTACCATTTGGTTTGGGGTCCTTCATCGAGGACCCCATGTGGTGGGAGTCTGGTTTATGCGGAGAGTTCATGGGTCGGTTTGTGATGGGTTTCTCATTTCGGTCCATGCTAATTTTCTTAAGATGATCGATTATTAAATGGTGGGGAGACCCACCATGAATCTTGTTGTGCCTTCTTCGAGGTTTGGTATGTGTGGTGGTTTCCTCTTGGATCAAGTTAGCAGTTCCAAAGTTAGCTCATGCCGAGAGTCTCAATGTTGGTTGTGCTAGTCAGGTTCTTGTGTTGGGGAGAACCCTCCTCGTTTCCCGATGACTCTTCTCTTTGCAGTTTCCCTTAGAGATGGTCGGGTGAGACTGATGAAGTGAAAAGTCACACCGAGTTGTGATTTTGTTGGCCTCGTTCAATTTTGAACACAAGTTTGTTTCCTCGTTTGACTGGGTGACTTTTTGGGGGATGAAAGTTTTTATGGTGGGGAGAATTGTCACACCCAAACTTTTAAGATAATATTATTTTATTATTTTGTCAGATTTTGAAACTTTCTATCAAGCTGAGAGCCAAGCCTGTTTGAAATTTTTGTATATTTTTGATGAATGAATTATTTGCCCTTGATATCGTCTGGTGCATGGCATGGCGTATTCAAAGCTATGTGACTTTTCCCAGGTCACCGTGCGACCTACCTCATGTTCAAGACAAATAAATAAAATGATTTTTAATGATGTATTTTAAAAATTATAATTATTGTAATTATAATTATTATTATTATTATTATTATTATGTTCACCAAGTTTATTAATATAGGATTGCTATAATTAATTTATTATTATTATCTTTCTATTAATTTTTCTAATTATATTAAGTTTATTAATATCATATTATATTTATTATAATTTTTATTATGATTAATAATAATAATAATATTATTTTTTAGTTTATAATAATTATTATTAAGTTATTATTATTATTATTATTGGAGTTTATTAAAATCTTTATTAAGTTTATTATTATTATTATTATTATTTATTAAAGTTTTATTTATTTTATTTTCTTTTCTTTTATTTCTTTTAATTTTTTTTCGCTGCCAAGTTGTTTGGTTCTTTTTTCCCTTTATTTATCTGCTTGTTTTGTTTATGTTTATTCGTCCTTGTTATGGGCGAAAAATCATTCCCAACTGGTTTATTTTGATTCCCAGCACTAGTTTCCAGCCTGTGGGGATCGGGAACGCCCTTCGGGCCATGTCGCGGACCGGGTCGGGCGCTAGGTCGGATGAAGACCCGACATGGTTCGTGACAGAAGATGCCACAGTTGGTGAAAGTGTTGTTACATCAAGTTCTAGACACTGATAAGGAAAATAAAAGCATAAGGAATGTTCATTTAAAGAATTAGTTTTGTTATTTTCTAAACATCCAAGTGGAGGAACCTTACAAAGTGGAAGAGGTGGCCAACAAATTTCTTATAGGGCCCTACACCTGTCCTAGAGGGATTCAGTGAGGAAATGAGGGATCATATTGGTGATTCTTAGAGGAGATCTACTGGCAGTTAAGGGGATATATTGTCAAAATAGAGCCTCAACCAATATTCAAGTTGGATGGGTTTATTATGGAACTCATCTATGGTTGGAAGCTTCTAGTAACGGACAAAAACATGTGGGTGAAACCGAGAACATTTATAATGGCGGTGATGATGGAAATAGGGCAGTCCAACAACCTTGTGATCCTGGTGCTAGAAAAGCTGTATAAATTTCTTCGACATATCAGTAATGGGAAGACGCCACTGTGCATGTGTGTGACATTCCATTTCTTGTATAGCTGGGTGTTTGTGTACATGGGAGGCTATGAGTACCCATACATGATCTCCCTTACCAAGACAAAATTATGTCCAGTAATACTAAATGTCGCGAGGGGCTTCCCATTAAACCTAGGTTTCGCATAAATGTTGAGAAATATTGGTCTTGAAGATCAATTCATCTTCCACCCATTTCCTCTACTAATGGGGGTAATAACTAATGAAAACATGGGAACTTAAGAGTAGCAGTCAGATCTCCTTTCTATCTGTGGAAGGTTGCTAGAGGAGAGAGTCGATTTTGAGACAATCTACAAGCCATAAAACACACACTAGTTAAAAAGGAAATTTAGGTGCCTACAAAGGATGACTCCAAAGGTATACTCAATAGTAAGTCATCAAAAAAACCCATCCATGAGGAGGAATCTCTTTCTTATGTTCACAGATGATGATAGAAAGATACATAATGAGATGATGTCATCCACTACTATGTATGAGATAGTCTATGCATACATGAAGTGATGAGAGGACACCTATCCGAGAGTGATACCGAGAGAGTATACCATACAATTCAATGAAGGATTGGTGTTCCTTCTTTGGTTCTAAGGATAAACGGTGGTGAGAGATTTTTGTAGTTGAAGGGATAAGGTACATCATAGTGGTGGATTTGTAGCAAAAAATACAATATTCCATGGGACTGCATTGGACAAGAGTGGATGATATGAAGAAGGCCCAATTATTATGTATAGGAAGACTCAGGAGGAAGGGGGACCATCCATGGGGTTCTGCAGGACACCTGTCCAGGCTCCTAGGAAGTGGTTATGCTATGTGGACATCCCTGACGATATTTTATACCCTAAATCTTGAGAAATTTGGTGTGTTAAAAGGTTGTTCCTCAATCTTGGAAGGATGTGGGACACCCTTAACTAGTACATGATGGATCTTATGGGGATCATTTACTCCAAGGATGACTTAATCATGTCCCAATAAGGGGGGGGGGTGATTTGTGGTGGAGACAGAGGATCTAGTTCACTCATGGGGCATTGGGCATCTGATTATGGACCAGATGAAAGTACTACTAGACCTAACATCTCCCACACTACTGTCTGCTAAAAAGATGGTGGTATTCGTTCCCTTTACTGAAGAATAAAATGAGTCTTTGGGGGTAGAAGCCAATGAAGGGAGTCCCTTAGACAGCGATGAGACCAGAGAATCATTAGATGAATTCCCCGAAATTCTAAAAGTAAGATCCAACTCATTTCCCATGATATATTTATCTTTATGCTTTATCAGGATTTCCTGACCAAAGTCTGTTTCATGTAGGAGGATCTTATGTAAGGAACCCCTATTACCGAGGATAAAAGTGTACCAATAGGTGTGTAACGACCCGAGTCTGGAGCCCCTACACTGGTGCCCCGTAACCGGTTCTCCAAAATACCTCAAGTGCGTTTTCCCAAACGCCATAGGCTGCCGACTAGCAGCGAGGGCCTTGGTGAGTCGGTGGGAAAACTATGCCCTCATTCGGTAAGGTATAAAAGGTAAAAAAACAACAATAAACAACATAACCGGTAAAAACATGCATACAAAAGAAATCGACAATGGAAGCAATGTAGATATAACTAAGATGACAAGGATGCAGCAGGTACAAGTATCTAAGGAAAACAGCAAACACAAGAACGTGCTGAAATACAACTGAAACCAAGTGCAAAAGAAAACAAAGTAATCTCCTCAGCATCGCAATCCAAATCTTGGTCCCATGCTCCCTTTCTCCAAGCAATCAAGTCCCAGAAGTCGAAGGGCGCTTTCCCTTGTCTATGCCTGCAACAACATAGTCTTCTTGGGACCAAAAACATGGCCCAAATAGGGTGTGAGATAAAATCCCAGTAGGCATTCACCCAAAGAATTGTGATTAACAGTCAGTGAGTATATGACAGGTAAAAGTACAATAAGCAGTAAACATCAACAGCAAGCAGAAGGCAGTAAACAGTGAGTAGTAAAACAGGATGATACATAGCAGAAATCAATACACAACAAATTAACAGTAGTGAAACAAAGAGCCAAAAAGCCGAAAACCCTCTCGGAAGTACTCGCAGCCATCCCCTCTGGTCCTATCCAAGGAGTACCACAACCCTCTGGGTAGTGCACTTAGCCTAACCCCTCTGGCTTGGTCATACAAATTAATGAGACTCTCTGGGGAAGCTCACTCGGTCAATTCCCCTTATAGTCTAGGGAAGTTAGGGACTCTCTTGAGGAAGATCACGCGGTCTAACCCTCTTAGCCCCAAGATATAGAGACTCTCTGAGGAATCTATCTCTGTCAATTCCTCCTATAGCCTCAGGTATACAACAGAATCTCTGAGGAAGCTCACTCGGTCAATTCCTCCTCTATCCTGGGAAGGTTCTTAAAGAGATTCAAACATGGTAAGACTCTCTGAGGAAGCTCACTCGGTCTACCCTCCTGTATTATATAATATCCAAGACTCTCTGGGAGCTCACTCGGTCCATCCCCTCTGTAGTATATAAAGTCTAAGACTTTCTGGGAAGATCACTCGGTCTATCCCTTATAGTCTATAGCACCAGGTTCTCTCATCCTCGTGCCAGTCAGTGCAAAATAATGATATAAATCCCAAGTACACCTATAGGGATACTTGGCTAACCAAAGTACACCTATAGAGATACTTAGCTGACAGTCTACAAGGCAACACGCATGTCAATTAATTTCACTTCATCCTATTACTGAAAAGCATGAAACAGGTGTAGCAGCCAAAGGAAAACAATACCCCAAAGGTCGTAAATAGAACAAGGCAAGGGAAAATACATCCAAGAACAATAAAATTATCCTCTAACATGGTCAATTTACCACTACACAAGCATAAAATCAAGGCAGGAAAACAACAAGGGCAAAAAGGTAAACATGCAATACCTCGTTCACGGGTATTAGTGGAATTTGCACATAAAACTCAGAGACTTTGAACGGTAAGGCATAAACCACCTACCTCGATCCTAGGAGATCGATATACATGAACCTCGACGAAAGATTCCTCTTAGGATGATGAAGATCTGAGAAAATGCACAAAACATTAATCCCATGATAACTTGAAAAGGAGGAGGAATCAAGAAACAAGGATAACGTAGAAGGTAGAACTCACCGCTGCGATTCCAATGCAATTGACCGTGCTCTAATCGGAGAACAGACGGTGAGGTGGGAGCTCGGAGAAGATTCGGTCGTACGGTCACTCCCGGGTGGACGAAATCCGGAGAAGAAGACAATTTTGGGGGTTAGGTGAGACCCCGGTCCATTTAATGAAAAAAAGAAAGTACACGGCGTGTACTTCTTGAGTACACGACATGTACTTCAATTTTTTCCGTACTCCGAATTAACCAGCCTCCACCTCAGCCTTACACACCGTGTGTGTGGCCCGGAATGGCTAGCACACGGCTTCGAGCTGGGAAGAAGTACACGGCATGTACTCTGAAAGTACATGGCGTGTACTTAAAAAATTTCCAGAAAATTCATTTTTCTCAAAAACTCCCGAAAAAGGAAAAACGTACATGAAAAGACGATCCGGGTTCTTACAAACTTCCCCCTTAAATAAATTCATCCCCAAATTTCCCTAACGAGGCAGAGAAGGAGAAACACAAAACAGCTCCAGCCACTGCGATCGAACCTCAGCCTTCCTCTCCCAAGTCTCGTCCTATACTCACCCATGCTACCATAGCACTCGTACCAGAGGAACAGACCGGCCTCGGAGAACCTTTGTACCACGGTCGAAAATCCGGATAGGATGTTCTTAAAACGACTCATCCACTTCGAGCTCAACCTCCTCGGGCTGAAAGACATGAGACGAGTCTGAAAAGTAACGTCGGAGCTGAGAGACGTGGAAGACGTCGTGCATAGCCCGGTATCTATGAGGTAGATGCAACCGATAGGTGACCGGCCCAACTCTCTCCAACACCTCAAATGGCCCGACGTACTGTGGTGAAAGCCTACCCTGTCTCCGAATCTTCTTGTGTCCCAAACTCGGTGCAAAACACAGGAAAACCTGATCTCCAACCTCGAATTCCAAAGGTCTTCTCCACTGATCAGCATAAGAATTTTGTCGAGACTGTGCTATAGCCATCCTCTTCCGAATCAGCTCTATCTGCTCTGAAGTCTCCTGAACAAGACGAGGTCCCAGCAAAGCTGCCTCTCCTTCCTCTAGCCTGCATAAGGGCGATCAGCATGACCTACCGTACAAAGCCTCGTATGGTGCCATCTGAATGATCGCCTGGAAACTGTTGTTGTAGGAAAACTCCACAAGAGGAATATGCTTCTCCCAAGAACCACCGAAGTCTAAAATGCAAGCTCGGAGCATATCCTCAAGCACCTAGATCGTGCGTTCGGACTGGCCATCAGTCTAGGGATGGTATGCTCTACTCAAAAGTACCTGTGTACCCAAGGCCTTCTGAAGTCCCTGCCAGAACCGAGAGGTAAAGTGTGCATCTCTGTCTGAAACAATAGAGTGAGGAAATCCATGCAGACGAACGATATCTCTGATGTAAAGTCGTCCCAGATCATCAACACTGAAGTTATCCTTGATCGGTAAGAAGTGAGAAACCTTCGTAAGCCTGTCAAAGACAACCCAAACAGCATCGTTTCCCCGAGGTGATCTCGGCAACCCGGTCATGAAGTCCATCGCAACATCGTTCCACTTCCACTCCGGAATGGGTAACTTCTGTAAAATCCCCGCTGGTCGCTGATGCTCTGCTTTCACCTGCTGACAAGTAGAAAATATCATGACAAAACCAGAAACATCCTTCTTCATACCTGGCCACCAGTATTGGAGATGAAGGTCCTGATACATCTTGGTGACGCCAGGATGAACTTCCGAAACATAGGAATGGAAATCCCGCATCATCTCCTCGCGTATGTCTGCTGGCACCCATACACGTTCCTGGAAATTCCAGATCTCATCCTCTCCCACTATCCATCCAGGAAGAGGGTCATCTCCTGACACACTCTCCCGCAGGACTAATCCTTCTGAGTCTGATAGCTGCCTCATACGTACTCGATCAAATATAGTAGAGGTAACAGCTATAGAAGATATGTAAGTCTATCCCCACTTGTCGTGCACCTCTAGGTGCATCTTAGAGAACAGAGCCATCAACTTCCACTCACTACTGGGCTTCTGAACTGCCTGAATCTGAGCTCTCCTGCTCAACGCATCTGCCACGGCGTTGCCATTTCCCGGCGTATAGGCAAGATCGAAGTCAAAAGATTGTAGATACTCAACCCACATGCGCTGCCTCAGATTCAGATCATGCTGAGTGAAGATATACCTGAGACTCTTATGGCCAGTGAAGACCACAAAGTGCTCTCCCAGAAGATAGTGTCTCCAAAAGTGCAAGGCATGAACAACAACTGCCAACTCCAGATCGTGCATAGGGTAGTTCCTCTCATGTGGCCTCAACTGCCGAGACCCGTACGCAACGACTCCCTCTCCCTGCATAATCACAGCTCCCAGACCGATACCCGAGGCATCACAATAAACAGTGTAGCTCTTGCCTGGCTCTAGCAAGACTAGTATCAGTGCTGACGTCAACCTCCCTTTCAGCTCCTGAAAGGCTGACTCACAAGAATATGACCATAAGAACTTATCCCCCTTCATGGCCAGACCTGTCAAGGGTGCTTCTAGATGAGAAAAGTCCCGAATGAAGCGTTTGTAATATCCAGCCATCCCTAGGAAACTTCGTACCTCAAAGATGTTATTCGACTGCTCCCAGGAAACTACAAATCTCACTTTCTCTGGGTCCACAGATACTTCTGCCTCTGAGATTACATGACCCAAGAAGTGAATCTGATCCATCCAAAAGTGGAACTTTGAGAGTTTAGCATAAAGTCGGTGTTCTCTCAGTTTAGTCAGAATGATCTCAAGATGGGTGGCATGGTCGTATCGAGTGTGAGAGTACACCAAGATCTTGTCCACGAAGACAACGACGAAGGAATCCAAGTAAGGATGGAACACTCGGTTCATCAGTGCCATGAAAACTGCAGGTGCGTTCGTGAGTCCTAAAGGCATGACTGTATACTCGTAAAGACCGTACCTGCTCCTAAAAGCTGTCAGAGGTATATTTGATGGTCTAACGCGCAACTGATGATAACCAGACCTCAAGTAGATCTTCGAGAACACCCGGGCTCCTCAAAGCTGATAAAAGAGGTCATCGATCCTCGAAAAGGGATATCGGTTCTTTATCGTCAACTGGTTCAGCATCCGATAATCCACACAAAGCCAAAGGGTACCGTCTGCCTTCTTCGCAAATAGGACAAGAGAACCCCATGGAGAAGTACTGGGTCGGATGAAACCCTTTTCCTATAACTCCTCCAACTGCTTCTTGAGCTCCTGAAATTTAGGTGTATCCATCCTATAATGAGGAATGGACACCGGTGCCGCTCCTGGAACAAGCTCAATCGAGAAGTCTACCTCACGCTCTGGAGGTAAACCTGAAAAATCTTCTGGAAAGAGATCCCTGAAACGATCCACCACTGGAGGAAAGTCTAACTATGATGTCCCCTGGTCATCTAGATAAAGACTGGAAATATGGGCTGTAACTTCCCCTAACCCATGATGCTCTGGTCCAGCTCTACCTGCCTGGACATCCAACTCACCTCTATGAAGGAATGATCTGCCCTCTGGTGATATGAAAATCACCCTACGGCGATAGCAATCAACAAATGTCTGGAAGGGAACCAACTAGTCCATCCCGATAATGACGTCATAGCCTGTCATCTCTAGGACATAGAGGTCCCATAAGAAAAGACACCCTGCGACCTCAAGAGGGCACTCTCTGCACTGACGTACGCTAGATGTCCTCATTCCCAACGGCGTGTCAAGAGTCAGCAAGTCGGAAGACGAAAAGATACATAGCCCAAGGCTCTCCACGATAGTAATAGAGATAAAGCTATGGGAGGCACCAGTATCGAAAAGAGCTGAAGATAAAACTGAGGCTACTAAGATCGTACCTCGAACTGTAGAAGGGATGGGATCCTGCTCCTGATAGGTCTTCTCCACGGCAAAGGACTGGCCTACACCGCGACCCTGTGCCCCTGGCTGACTGCTCTGAGCTGATCCACTCTACTGTCGCTGATGACCTGGTGACTGACCACCATGGCCGTGACCTCCACCTCAGCCTGAACGGCCGGAATAACTCTAGTTCACTGACTAGTGGGAAACTGGTGAAGCATCTCCAGAACGCGGGGTCATAGAGGAACCCCTACCAACAGCTGAAGGTGAGAAGATGTGACAGAAACACGGAAGATGGCCCATCTTTCCGCCAGAACGGCACTCCATCGGATCTCTCTAGCACTGAGGCCTAGTATTCCCACTCCTACCGCACTGGTAGAATACAACCTGGCTGCCAGAAGACGCATCCCGTGTACCTCGATCTCCTCGAGAAGACTGTATACGACGCTTCCTACTGTCCGTAGGAGGAACACCAGCTCTGGATGACGAACCACCCTAGCTCACTGCTCCATAATTTCTCAGATTGCACTCAGTGATTAGCGCCTAGTTGACGATGGAGGATATCGAAGTCAGCTGGAAGATATTCACCTGGGAATGGATCTCCTTCCTGAGACCGTCCTCAAACTTTCTAGAAAGGAACAACTCATCACCTGCTGGGATCAGTGTGAAATGATACAACTCAGTGAAGCGATACGAGTACTCCATAACAGAGAGAGTACCCTGTTGTAGACTCATAAACTCTCAGGCTTGATCAGCCCTCAGGGTCTCCAGATAGAAGTAGTCATAGAAGGTGCGTCGAAACTCGTCCCAAGACATATCCTGCTGAAGCCCTGACCATGAGATCACCTCCCACCACCTCTTGGTGGTATCCTAGAGCATATAAGTAGCCAGCTTTACCCTTTTCTCTGGAGGGATCTCTAGGTGCTCAAATATGGTCAGTGTGGCCTCTATCCCCGACTCTGTAGCCTGAGGTCCTCCATCCCCTGAAAAAGTAAGAGGATGCTGCTGCTGGAAAACCAGCGTCAACTCAGCCATCGACAGGGCATGAGGCGGTTCTCCCTGGAAGGTCTGCATCATCCTCAAGAAGTCCTCCCTGAACTACGCCTCAGTGCTTTCAACGGGTATGACACCCGGTGCCAAGGCTGGCTCAACTGGAGGATGGGCAGGAAGTCCCTGATCAGCCATATCTGGCATCTGGTAACTGCCTGACGACAGACGTACAATCGGAGGACGTCTCGGAGGCATAGCTCTGAAAGATCAAAAGTACACCTTAGATCATAAATACAATGACATAGAACACAAGAGTACAAACTGGAACAGGGAAAGAAAAACATAAAAGATTGGAAAACACGACCACATGGCGTGTATAAAAACTACACGACGTGTCTTTTTAAGCCACTGACATGGGCATGTACTCCTGCCCTACAAGTCGTGTACACTTCAAACTACACGGCGTGTTGACCCCAACACACGGCGTATACAAGAAAACTATCCCCTTCCCGAGTCTCTTACACGGCTAACCCATATGGCCCGACTTAACCTGAGACTACACGGCGTGTTGAAAACAAACACGACATGTACTAGACAAGGCTTCGGTGGCCCGTGTTGTTGAGTACATGGCCGTCTACACGGCTGGACCTTACACGGCATGCTCTGAGAAAACACGGCGTGTATAGGCGAAGGTGACACCGTCCCGTGTTGTTTGTGACACGGCCGAGTACCTGGGAAAGACTACACGGCGTGTTCCGAACAAACACGACGTGTGGAAAGGAAGGTAACGTCGACCCGTGTTGTTCGTGACACAGCCGAGTACCTGGACAGGACTACACGGCGTGTTCCCTATGGACACGACATGTTCTACCCGTACTTCCCCAACCCGTGTTGTTAGTGACACGACCGGGTACACGGCTCTGAGCTTACACGGTGTGTAGCTACAGTACACGACGTGTTTCCAAGGTTACTTCCATGACACCGTGTTCTGCTCACACGGTCAGTGACACGGCCTAAAAACTACACGGCATGTTCCCAAAAAGTACACGCCGTGTATTCTGGGTTTTCCTGGGTAGTAGCTCTGAAACTGCACAGAATTCCAGAAATGATAAAAACAAGGCGAAAAAGTGCCAAATTTCGATCCGTGAGGGCCCATAACACCTCAAGAACCAAAATCTGGCGTTCACTTTAAGCAAAGAGAAAAAAAAACATATTTCTAACATACAACAGAGAATATATCAAGAAACTATCACAACAGCATGTATAATCTACACAAAGTCTATCACAACAACATGCAATCGCTAATGAACCCTAGATGGCATGGCAAGAATGCATGGCATGTGATTCCTACAAGTGTCTATATGATGAATGAGATGGAATACCCTCATCTCATCAGGTTGAGATAGAAATAGAATCGCAATATCAAAAGAGTAATAGTACAAGCCATGTGAATCACTCTCGGTGGAATCAGATCAACTATAAAACCTCAAAATCAGCAACTTCAATTAACGAGGTAGTATGGATTTTCCCTGTACACGGGTTAGCTACTCCCGATCATAGCTTAATTCCAAGTACCGAATCTGTCCTATCCCTGGATAAGGTCTACAAATAGTAAGGAAAGAGAAAAGAACTCCTCTGATACCACTTTGTAATGACCCGAGTCTGGAGCCCCTCCACTGGTTCCCCGTAACCGGTTCGCCACATAACCTCAAGTGTATTTCCCCAAATGCCAGAGGCTACCGACTAGCAGCGAGGGTCTTGGTGAGTCGGTGGGAAAACTTTCCCTCATTCGGTAAGGTATACAAGGTAATAAAACAACAATAAACAGCGGAAGCGGTAAACAACATGCATACAACAGAAACTGACAACGAAAGCAATGTTGATATAACTAAGATGACAATGATGCAGTAGGTACAAGTATCTAAGGAAAATAGCAAACACAACAATGTTAAGAAATACAACTGAAACCAAGTGAAAAAGAAAACAAAGTAAGCTCCTTAGCATCGCAAGCCAAAACTTGGTCCCATGCTCCCCTGATCCAAGCAATCAAGTCCCAGAAGTCGAAGGGCGCTTGCCCTTGTCTATACCTGCAACAACAGAGTCTGATTGGCCCCAAAAGCATGGCCCAAATAGGGTGTGAGCTAAAATACTAGTAGGCATTCACCTGAAGATTTGTGCCTAACAGTCAGTGAGTATATGGCAGGTAAAAGTACAATAAGCAGTAAACAACAACAGCAAGCAGAAGGCAGTAAACAGTGAGCAGTAAAACAGGACGATACATAGCAGCAATCAATCCACAACAAATCAACAGCAGTGAAACAAACAGCCAAAAATCCAGAAACCCCTTGGGAAGTACTCACATCCACCCCCTCTGGTCCTATCCAAATAGTACCATAACTCTATGGGCAGTGCACTCAACCTAACCCCTCTGGCTTAGTCATACGAATTAATGAGACTCTCTGGGGAAGCTCACTCGGTCAATTCCCCTTATAGTCTAGGGAAGTCAGGGACTCTCTTGAGGAAGATCACGCGGTCTAACCCTCTTAGCCCCAAGGTCTAGAGACTCTCTGAGGAAGCTATCTCGGTCAATTCCTCCTATATCCTCAGGTATACCACAGACTCTCTGAGGAAGCTCACTCGGTCAATTCCTCCTTTATCCTGGGAAGGTTCTTAAAGAGATTCAAACAAGGTAAGACTCTCTGAGGAAGATCACTCGGTCTACCCTCCTGTAGTATATAATATCCAAGACTCTCTGGGAGCTCACTCGGTCTATGCCCTCTGTAGTCTATAAAGTCTAAGACTTTCTGGGAATCTCACTCGGTCTATCCCTTATAGTCTATAGCACCAGGTTCTCTCATCCCCATTCTAGTCAGTGCGTAATAATGCTATAAGGCCCAAGTACACCTATAGGGATACTTGTCTTACCAAGGTACACCTATAGATCTACTTAGCTAAAATTATACAAGTCAACAAGCATGTCAATGAATTTCACTTCATCCTATAACTGAAAAGCAAAAAACAGGTGTAGCAGCTAAAGGCAAACAATACCCCAAAGGTCGTAAACAGAACAAGGCAAGGGAAAATACATCCAAGAACAATAAAATTATCCTCTAACATGGTCAATTTACCTCTACACAAGAATAAAATCAAGGAAGGAAAACAACAAGGGCAAAAAGGTAAACACACAATACCCCGTTCATGGGTATTAGTGGAATTTGCACATAAAACTCAGATACTTTGAACGGTAAGGCACAAACCACCTACCTCGATCCTAGGAGATCGATATACGTGAAACTCAATGACAGATTCCTCTTAGGACGATGAAGATCTGAGAAAACGCACAAAACGTTCATCACACGATAACATGGAAAGGAGGAGGAATCAAGAAACAAGGCTAAATCAGAAGGTAGAAATCACCACAACGATTCCAACGCAATCGACCATGCTCGAATCAGAGAACGGATGGCGAGGCGGGAGCTCAGAGAAGATTCGGTCGTACGGTCGCTCCCGGGCGGACGAAATCTGTAGAAGAAGATGATTTTGGGGGTTAGGCGCAACCCCAGTCTATTTAATGAAAAAAAAATAAAGTACACAGTGTGTACTTATTGAGTACACAGCGTGTACTTCAATTTTTTCTGTACTCCGAATTAACCGGCCTCCACCTCAGCCTTACGCACCATGTGTGTGGCCCGGCATGACTAGCACACGGCTTCGAGCCGGGAAAAAGTACACGGCGTGTACTCAGAAAGTACACGACGTGTACTTCAAAAATTTCCAAAAAAATCATTTTTTTTAAAAACTCCTGAAAAAGGAAAAACGTACCTGAAAAGACGATCCGGGTTCTTACAAGGTGCACAAGATCATGCTTCAGGGTCTGTACCTGAGGTAGATGTGACCATGGGGACGATCAGAGATGAGGAAGATAGAGTATCCAACCTACAATCTCTGAAACCCTAAATGATATATGGGGGGCCACATCCTAGTATACCCACAATGAAAACCTAAGAGAATGATCCACCACCACTTTTCTTCAATAAGTTTCCTACCTCACATATTCATACTTGTTTCTTATTTGATCAGGTTGACTAACATGTTTCCTATCTGAAAATTTATAGGAGCAGAGGGCACTCTTCTATTGGAAATGATTAGAGGTCCCGGGGATACTTTTTTGATATAGGTTTTGGTCTATGTGGATCTCGCTACTCGAGATGACCCGGACATGGCCTTTAGATAATTTTTAGTTGTATTTTCGAGTGATAGCACTGGTGGGGTGAAACCTGGGGCGGACATGGACATACTTATCGAGGTGGGGTCAAGTGAGGAAGACCAAACTCAAAACTTGGAGCCCATCCTGTATGATATGATACCAGAGGCAGATCTGGCCATTGAACTAAAAGATACATTTCCATAGTATGTTCCCACAGATCGAAAGGAGCTAAATGAATCCTAATATGTTGTGATCGAGGAGAATCACATCATCCAGAGACAAGCATGAAAGTGCATAAAATTTTTCTTTTAACAAACTCCAGAATCACAATGGGTTAGCTGGATGGGATCACTTTTTAACTGGTTGTGTAGTCTGTCAGCTATAGGAACAGATGCTCAAGGTCTTCAAATGATGATATGAGACTACGTTTTCGAGAATATTCAGGAAAGTAGTGAACACCTAGACATCACTAGGCTTCGAGAGAAGTGTGACAACATATGGCAGCTCCAGGAGGTCAAATAATAGATATGTCACCTACAAGAACAATCTATCAAGAATTTATCCTTCTTTCCCATTCAATCAAAACTCATCATACAATTGATGGCCCATCTAGAAGCTTCCAAGGAGTAGATAAGATAGGAATCACATTAATTGTTTGATCTTCAAGTTGAGTGGGACCAAGTATAGATCATGGCAGATGATCGTATTCTAGAATTATATGAGGAGGAAAGGGAGATCGAAAGGTGGAAACAGATCTTGGAGGCCACACGCCAAAGTTTGGTGGAGCTTAAGAACTCTATCTTAGGATTAGATATATATAGGCACTTTCTAGGACTCATAGGAGGCTCCAATATGTGGATGTCCCTTATTATTTACACAATTATGTATTCATTTTGAAACATTTACATACCTGGACACATTTCATTCCATACTTCAATTATCGCATTTCAATCATATTAATGAGATAACTACTGATTATTCCCTAAGATCATGTGGATCAGTCCCGGTGTGAGAAACAAGGGACAACCACACATTTTTTCAATTCATATAAGAGTGCCATATATTCATTTAAAACCAGATGTATGCCATTTTTTAATGACCACCATGAGTTTTCGGGCTGAAAGAGGTTGTTACTAGAGGATAGGGCTCTCATAATAGTAAATTTTCCTTTTCCAATATCCTCTAGTGCATGAATGGGGTAACACCTGGGGAATTGAGACATATATGAATATAGAGGAATGATAATTGTGAATCAAAATACCCAAGATTTAGAACATGAAGAGGGAAACATGTCTGAATAAGATAACTACTGATTGTATCTGAAACATATCATATGTACTGTTAGCCTGGAATGGGGATAAACAAACAAGGGTCAACCGCTATCCATATTCAAAACATTGGACTTGTCTCAAAAATTTCATCCAATGTCTTTGAGAACATTATCCTAGAATGGTAGGTGAGCCAAAGTGGCATGGGAGTAGGCCGTTAGGGGGTCCCTTTAGACATGTAATGGGATGAGGATCCGAATAAGGGGAATGTGAAGCATGAGAATGGAGTGATAGAATTTTTGAATGGATTATAAAACTCTCATTATTAAACCACTATGACTTAGAATACACTGGTGTAAGCATACTAGTTTGAATGAATATCAAACAAATATTCTTGGGAAGTGTCATCTTGGATGCCGACCAACATAAGAAGATGTGAAAAATACGGTAGATAACCAGCATCAATAAGGCAAGGACCTCTCAGGAGAGGGCATAAGATTCCTTGATGTTTTACATCATGCATTTGAGGATGATAGTGACACAAATTAAAGTCATATGGTGAGGATGATGTATGGTATAGTTTAACATCATGTGATTAGGACATGTCCCACAGTTCAAAGTCATGTGATCAGGACATTTCACATAGGTTAAATTCATACTGCATGGACCCTGAAAAATAGTTTAATTTATTTTTGTATGGATTATGGAGATGTCTATTACTAAGATATTTTTGCGACACGTAGGAAAGAAATATGATGTGAATGAGACAAAAGAGGATTCATACCACACATGTACTGGGAAATAGATGGGAAGAAGGCTTCACAATATAGGCACATGTGATGTGGAAAGTTAAAAAATGGGGCCACACCTCACTTCCTTAGTGAGGATCATAGTTTAAGTTCGTAGAGTTTGGACCAAGGGAAAGATATCTCAAATAGACATGTGTAGTGTGATGGATTAGAAAACCCAATGTGAATGAGGGGCAAGGAAGCCCGTGCAACACTGTAGGTCCCTAGGGATTCACACGCAGTTTAAATTCATTATTTCTTGGACTTAGAATTCTAGTTTGAGGTCAATGATTTTGGACCAAAGGTACGATATTTACAAAAAAGTAGTATATATGGTGTGGAGGAGTGACAAACTACACTTGAATGAGGGACTATCACACCCTGACCAACACATCCATTTAATTTAATTATTTTGGATCTTATTTTTGAGCCATAGTTTTAGCTAGGTTTTTTAGCAATTTGGGTTCATATACGGTGCGCGACCATATGCGTGACCATGCATAGTGCCCAAATTAAATAACAGAACATTTTATTATAGAATTAATTATTACACAGGCATGGAACTATGCTCGCAGCCATGCTTGCATCTGTACACGGGGTCCATATTCAATAATTAATGCATTTATTTTCCCGAATAGTTCTATTATTTTAGTTTTTTAGTATTTTTAGTATTTATGTTAATATTTCTATTAAATCATTATCCTTCTTATCATTATTTTAGTTAATATTTAAATTATTTAGATAATGTTAAATTATTATAATGCTTATAAAATTATCATCATGTTAATACTAACATGATCACTATTATTATTAATTTCATTAATATTTAATTGTGGTTGCTTTATTTATTTTGGGTTTTATTATTATTATTATAAAATTTGTTATTTTTTTATTAGGTTTTTATTTTTATTCTTCTATCCCTGTTTTTCTTTCATTCTCTTTTATTTTCATTATTTTATTATGTTTTGTTTTTATTTTTTTCTCCCACTTGATACCCTTCAAACACTCTCCCTGAGCAGAACCCCCTCCCCCTGCAACCCTAGCTCACCGCTTCCCTTTTCCCATGCTCCCTCTGGTCCGCTCCTTGGCCAGACACCCTTCCCCTCATGTGACTCCCCCCGGTGCACAACACCTCTGGCGTGGACCTCTTCTCCCTTCCGCCGCTCCATCAGCCAGCATCCACACGCCCTTCGCCCCTCCACCCTGTCGGACTGGCTACCCGATCCACGTCGCTGCCCTGCTGGACTCCATCAGCGCACCACCGTCACACATCAACCCCCCCCCCCCCCCCCCGAACCTTTGATCCATGACCCTCCCCTCACTCTCCATCAAGCTAGAACCACCCTCCTCCTTGCCGGAAAACCTTGGACGCACCTCGCCTTATTATTCTGATGAGTCCATATCGAACGACGCCTTCCGACACCCTACCTCTTGCTTGGACAGCTCCTCTGACCCCTTCCATAGGTGTGATTTACCTCTATTTTTAATTCTTTCAATTTTTTTATGTTGTGGTTAGCGGTTTTGGTTTGGAATTTGGTTCAATTTTGGTGAAATTGGATTGATGTTTTGATGCTAGAGATCATTTGAGTTGATTATGGCGAATTTGGTGCGTGATTGGAGTTTGCGTATCAGGTTGAAAAGTTTTTCTACATTCTAGATAGGTGGTTCCATGTCCAATTATTATTTGATTAGTTAATTTGAAATTTTAATTAGTTAGAGTGTTATTTAATTAATTTGTGTAGTGTGAAGTTTATTTTCATTGAAGTTTATTTTGCATCAAAATTGTTTATTAGCGTGCTGTCATAATATGGGTACTTGATGCTGAAACCATATATGGTTAATTGTGAGTTTTTTTATTGTGAGGATAGATTATTAATTAGTTTCTTTGGTGTGATTTAATTTTTACATGAGTTTTAGTATGTCTTAATGTGTTTATTAATGTGTTTAGGTGGTATGAGTATGTTGTTGTTGTGAAAAACCATGTTGGACTATTCACTAGTGTTTTAAAAATTGTGCAGTTACTTTGTTAGGATGTGAAAGGGGTGAAATTGGTGTTTTGGTGTAGCATCGGTATGAGTTATATCTTAAATGAGCATTTGAGTGGATCTTCTTGTTGTTTTAGTCATGCGACATATTTTTAAATGGGTCGTAAAGTTTTTCTGGTGGTTTGTTTAACTTAAGAAATGGAATTTTTAACTATATTGGTTTTTTCTTTAATTGCGTGCGTGATGCAGATTTTGTTCCTGAGATGGAGAGGTGAGTGTATGGTCATGTAGGAGGGTTTGGGTTGGTCTAGTGTGTGAAGCAGTGTTTTGTCTTTAAAATTTATTTGTGAAAATTTGAATTGTATTATTAAATGATTATTAAGGGTGAAGAATTGTTTTGGTTAAATTGTGTAAAGGTTTTGATGCTTAAAGTCATGCGATGTGTGTGAGAATTGTTCAATAAATCCTTTTAATGGTGTGTCTAGTAGTGAATGTTTTTCTTTGATTGTGTAGTCATTTTAATTGGTTGTGTATGAAATGCGGGTTTAGTTTTGGGATATTTTTAGTGTGTGTTGTTTCAGATGGATTTTGTGTACGCAAATGGTGGTTTTGGTGTGTGTAGGGTCTTGTCTAGTTTGATTATATTGTTATAACATGTGACATGAACTCTAAACTACTTGAGCACAAACAAGAATCCCAGGTAGCAAGGAGGGTGAACTAGACTAGTGGGCTAGTATTCAGGAGGTGACTCGACCCGGTTTTGCTGGCAGGACTGAAGATTGCAACACTAACTAAACTATACTTTTCTGTGGGTCGTGGCCTTCTAAGCCACGTTCTCTGAGGGTCGTGGCCTTCTAATCCATGTTTTCTGTGGGTCGTGGGCTTCTAAGCTACGTTTCACTGAGACACGAAGTTCTAGGGGCCCAAGCTATCTAACACCCACACGACCTCTCCCATATTAGTTCTCATTGGTTACTTTACACTCATTAGTGTGACACTTTTGTTATTTTAAAAGTAAGGGTGTGTGTGTGTTTTAATTTAATTTGATCCTTTTTAAAATTGTTTTCTTTAAACCGGTTTTCTATAAAGTTGTTCAAGCTTTTAGTTATTTTCTTTAATTAAAATTGAAAATGTATTTGTCATTTAATAATTGTGCGTCGAACCTTTTCTCAGTGGCATCCTACTGGGCTTTTAGATCACACCCTACATACACATTTGGGTATATGTAGACTCTATTTATTTTGTATTTGAGGTTGAGGCATTGAGCATAGCATTGGTGGTTCGGGTGGTCAGTGGAATCCTCGTGTTGGTTTGCTGGAAGCGGCTTGGGGATGTGACTCCTCATGTCGCACGAAGGTTTGTGTTGGAGTTTTGGTTTTTCCTTGATGTAGTCTATTGGGTTTTTAGTTCAAGTTATTAACATTAAATCTGAACCTGGTATAAGGGTTTGTTTGGTTGTCTGATTTTAGTTATAATTTATTCATCTTGCTGTTTATTTTATATTTATCTACTCGGGTAAACCGTTCCCATGTATTATTTTTGATACCTGGGCAATTGTGCCAGCCCGTGGGGATTGGGAACGCCCTTCGGGCCTTGCTGCAGACCGGGTCAGGAATCAGGTCGAATGGAGACCCGGCCTGGTTCGTGAAAAAATGGTATCAGAGGCAGGTTTTGTTCTTGTTATTTGGGGTGTCAGATACATCGGAGGAAGGACTGTCGGTACTCGAGGGGTAGGTGCGGGAAGAGCATCGCGAACTCTTACTCATTCTGATCCTCCAGTAACTAGGGGTAGTTCGGGATTTATGTTTTTGGATTTTGTCCCTGTGGATGGGGGGATGACAATAGGAGTGAACCGGTACTGCGCGCGGTATTACATGGAGTAGCGACCCATGTGATGACCGAAAGTATGGTTCGACACTCCTAGTGATTGGTGCTTGCCTATGGTATGGTCTGCTAAACCATATAGCTGGGTTAGACACAACCACTAGTCTACCGTCCAGGTTCCTTACTGTTTGTGATATCTTGATTTATTTTTAGGTTGGCGCAAAAGTTTTTTCTTTAGGGAAATCAGACCTTGGGGTTGCTCTTATTTTATTTTTGGTGTGAGTTTGACATGATTTTGGAGGGAGTTTCTTTTGAACCTTATTTCTGGAAGTCGACGTTTGATTTTTCAAAGATTAATTTCTAAAAGAACATGTTGGGTTATCTGAAATCAAAGTGAGTTATATTGGGAATGGAAATCATTTTGAATATTTTCCTTGAATTTTTGAAATGGTTTTGGAAAAAGGATTTTCAGAATGTTGGGAATGTTTTATATTTGAAATCGGAAGAACCTTTTTTTGTCCAGTGGTATTCCTATGAGTTATTACGTGTGCACGTGGATGTGATTAATGGAAAAATTTATGGATCATGTGAATGGGTGCCTAAGTGGCACAAAAATGCATATTCCCGAGGAATCATGGAATATTAGTGGTGAGTGATTGTCTTTTGAGGCTGTTTCTTATCTCTTGAAAAGTGGGGTTTTCTCTAAAATGGGTTTTTGTGCTTAAATGGTTTTGGAATTGGAAAATGGTTTTGAGTCCGAAGTTAAAGCGATGGGTTAAAAAGAGTTGTTGGGTCTTATCATACTATGCTTGGTTTAACAAGGGATTGTTTTCCTTTAAAAATGAATTGATGTTTTAAATTGGAATTACTGAAATTGTATCTGAGGTGTGGATGTTGTTTGGTGATGTGTTTGGATTTTTAGAAGACTGTTTTGTGTTTCTTGTTCAGGATATGCCCCTAGAAATGTACCATGGGTACCAGTAAGTCTCTTAGTTCTTGGCTCAGCCCAGGCTCCCAGTGGAGTGGCGGAGTTGGGTTCTACTCGGTGCTGTCGACTGTCCATAGACATCGAGGTTAGTTGGATATCATTGAGTGCTTTGAGAAAGCTGGAAGTGTCTCTGGTTTTGGAGGGAACTCCAAAAGTTTTGGGGTGTAAGTTGTATCGAGTACTCCTGGTGGAGTGTCACTAAACTAGTAAACGATGATCTCTCCATTTTTTGTTGCGAATAAGGATGTCTTGAGTGATCCTTAAGACTAACCTCATTCCACGATTGTACCTAAGGAAGTGAAGGTTCCTCATCCAATGAGGAGTGTGAAACGCAGGGGCCTATTCTTGGAGTGCTCCTTCCATAAGTTTGTGTTGCATGCCGGATAGACCGCTCAATCACCTATATCTAGTGTGGTCAGTCAGGCAGTCTAAGTCATTTGCTGAAATTCTCAGTTGGTATGTCGACAGAGTTTCCTCTTGGGACATGAGGAGAAGTATGCATGTTTCTTTTTCAGTGGAGGAAGTTCCAGTCAGAGGTGGTAAGCTTATGATTGCGAGGTGGTAGATGCTTCAGACATTAGGGCCCCAACCATAGGTCTCAGGGTGAACCTTGCGCGCAGTCAAAACTCATCAGATGTGGTGTGAGTTTGGTCTGACTTAAGTCTGCAGTGACGGATGGGGACAAATTAAATTTCCTTATTACGGTATCGCCTCTGAAGCCTTAATTTTTGTTGTGATGGGTATGAAGGTCGTGTATCTGTGTTTCATTCTTAGTTTTTCGGAGTTCCTATTGGGCCTTAAAGAGGTTTGGAAAATCCTTATTCTTGTAAAGCCAGTAGGCGTGATCCGTGAACCTTCTTATGGTCGGAGATACTCATGTCTTGTGGAATGGACGTGTGCCTATCCAGTTCACCTCTTGGATAGGGGTTTTTCTATCAATGCTATCTCATGTGGAAGAGTGTTTTCCACTGTATGAATAATCAGTGCAGGTTGGCCCGTGTTGGTGGGTTCGCGATAAAGGCTTCAGTCAGTATTGCTCAAAGTAAACTGGGAATACCCACGCGAGTTTCGTGGTGTTAGGAAATTTTAAAATGGTGGGGAGACCCTATGCAGGTCTCACCGATGTCCCCACTTGTGTTAGTTAAACATAGAGAACTTTGAGGTTCAAGCTAGTGTTATAGGTTGTATGAGTTGTGAGTTGTTTTGGTTTAAGGAACCAATGTTTGATAAGAACCTTAATATGGTGGGGAGACCACCATAGGATGAGCTTGTGGGAGACTTTGTTTTCGAAGTGCACTTGGCGGAGCAACCCCTTGATTCTACTCTGCCCGACCTCGACCATGCTAATTGGTTAGCTCAGATAGTGGGTTGCTAGACCTTTGTTCTTGGAGATCTTAAGCTGCCCTGGTAATCCCTAAGTTAGGGGTCGGGGTGTTCCATGTTGTAGTTGTGTTTGGAGGTGAATTCCTTGCTGTTGGTATTTTTTCTTGGTGATTCTGGTTTTGAGATATTTGGAGTTTCAGGTCATGGGTGTTTTGAATGCCCGATATTCATGTGATTGAGTTTTGTTTTAGGTACTTCACAGTCTTTCTTAGAATCTTGTCTTGTTCAAGTATTTTGGGACTTTCTGAGGGTAGAAAGTGTCATGGTGGGGAGAATTTTCACACCCCGACCGACACATCCTTTTAATTTAATTATTTTGGATCTCATTTTTGAGCCGCAGGTTTAGATGGATTTTTTTAGTGATTTGGGTTCATATACAGTGCGTGACCATATGTGTGACCGTGCGTAATGCCCAAATTAAATATTATAGAATTAATTATTAGATAGGCTGTAACTATTCTCATATCCATGCACGCATCTGTACACATGGTCTATATTCAATAATTAATGCATTTATTTTCCCAACTTTTTTTATTATTTTAGTTTTTTTAGTATTATTATTATTTAAGTTAATATTTCTATTAAATCATTATCCTTCTTTTCATTATTTCATTTAATATTTAAATTAGTTAGATAATTTTAAATTATTTTAATGCTTATAAAATTATCATCAAGTTAGTACTAACATGATCACTATTATTATTAATTTCATTAAGATTTTAATGTGGTTGGTTTATTAATTTTGTTTTTTATTATTATTATTATGAAATTTGTTATTTTTTTTTATTAGGTTTTTATTTTTATTATTCTATCCTTTTTTTCTTTTATTATCTTTTATTTTCATTATTTGATTTCTTTTTGTTTTTATTTTTTTTCTCCCACTTGATACCCCTCACACACTCTCCCCACACAGAACCCCCTCCCCCTGCAACCCTAGCTCACCGCCTCCCTTTTCCCATACTCCCTCTGGTCTGCTCCTTGGCCGCACAACCTACCCCTCGCGTGACTCCCACCGCTACACAACACCTCTGGCTTGGACCTCTACTCCCTTCCTCTGCACCATCAGCCACCATCCACATGCCCTTCTCCCCTCCTCCTTGCCAGACCGGCTACCTGAGACACGTCGTTGCCCCGCTGGACTCCATTGGCACACCTCCATCGTGCAACCCCCCCTTGAACCATTGAGTTGTGACCCTCCTCTCCCTCTTCGGTGAACTAGAACCACCCTCCTCCTTTCCGGAAAACCTTGGCCCCACCTCCCCTTCTTATTCCGATGAGTCCAGCCGGTGCGACGCCTTCAGGCACCCTACCTTTTGCTCAGATAGCTCCTCGGACCCTTTCCATAGGTGTGATATACCTATATTTTTAATTATTTCAATTTTTTTAAGTCGTGGTTAGGGGTTTTGGTTTGTCATTTGGTTCAATTTTGGTGAAATTGGATTGATGTTTTGATGAAAGAGTTCATTTGAGTTGATTGCGGTGAATTTCATGTGTGATTGGAGTTTGTGCATCATGTTGCGAAGTATTTCTACATTCCAGGTAGGTGGTTCCACATCAAATTATTATTTTATTAGTTAATTTCCAAGTTTAATTAGTGAGAGTTTTATTTAATTAATTTTTGTGGCGTGAAGTTGATTTTCCTTGAAGTTTATATTGCATCGAAATTGTTTAGTAGCGTGCTGTCATAATATGTGTACATGATGCTGAAATGATCTCTGGTTAATTGTTAGTTTTTTTTATTATGAGGTTATCTTATTAATTAGTTTCTTTGGTGTGATTTAATTTTTACTTGAGTTTTAGTATGTGTTAATGTGTTTATTAGTGTGTTTAGGTGGTATGAGTATGTTGTTGCTGTGAAAACCCATGTCGGACTATTCACTAGTGTTTTAAAAATTGTTCAGTTAAATTTTTAGGAGGTGAAAGGGGTGAAATTTGTGTTTTGGTGTAGCATCGATATGATTTCTATCTTAAATGAGCATTTGAGTGGATCTTCTTGTTGTTTTAGTCACGCGACATATTTTTAAATGGGTTGGAAAGTTTTTCTGGCGGTTTGTTTAACTGAAGCAATGGGCTTTTTCACTAAGTTGGTGGTTTATTTAATTGCGTTCGTGATGCATATTGTGTTGTTGAGATGGGGAGGTGTGCATATGGTCATGTAGGAGGGTTTGGGTTGGTCTAATATGTGAAGCAGTGTTTTGTCTTTAAAATATATTTGTGAAAATTTGAATTGTTTTATTAAATGATTATTAAGGGTGAAGAATTGTTTTAGTTAAATTGTGTAAAGGTTTTGATTCTTAAAGTCATACAACATGTGTGAAAATTGTTAAATAAATCCTTTTAATTGTGTGTCTGGTAGTGAATGTTTTTTCTTTGATTATGCAGTCATTTTAATTGGTTGTGTATGAAATGCAGGTTTAGTTTTGGGATATTTTTAGTGCGTGTTGCTTTAGATGGATTTTTTGTATGCAAATGGTGGTTTTGGTGTGTGTAGGGTCTTTTCTAGTTTGAGTATATTATTATAACATGTGACATGAACTCTGAACTACTTGAGCAAAAACCGGAAGCCCGGGTAACTAGGAGGGTGAACTAGACTAGTGGGCTAGTATTCAGGAGGTGACTCAACCCGGTTTTGCTGGAAGGACTGAAGATTGGAACACTAACTAAACTATACTTTTATGAGGGTCGTGGCCTTCTAAGCCACTTTTTCTGAGGTTCGTGGCCTTCTAATCCATGTTTTCTGAGGGTCGTAGGCTTCTAAGCCACGTTTCACCAGGACACGAAGATCTAGGGGCCCAAGCTAGCTAACACCCACACAACCTCTCCCATATTAGTGCTCATTGGTTACTTTACGCTCATTAGTGTGACACTTTGGTTATTTTAAAAGTAAGGGTGTGTGTGTATTTTAATTTAAGTTGTTCCTTTTTAAAATCGTTTTCTTTAAACCTGTTTTCTCTAAAGTTGTTCAAGATTTTAGTTCTTTTCTTTAATTAGAATTAAAAATGTATTTTCCATTTAATAATTGTGTGTGGAACCTTTTCTCGGCGTCATCCTATTGGTATTTTAGCTCACACCCTACATACACCTTTGGGTGTATGTAGACTCTGTTTCTTTTGTATTCCAGGTCAAGGAATCGAGCATAGCGTTGGTGGTTCGGGTTGTCAGTGGCATCCTCGTGTTGGTTTGGTGGAAGTGGCTTGGGGATGTGACTCCTCATGTTTCATAGAGGTTTGTGTTGGAGTTTTAGTTTTTCCTTGATGTAGTCTCTTGGGTTTTTAGTTCAAGTTGTTAACTTTAAATCTGAACTTGGTATAAGGGTTTGTTTGGTTGTCTGATTTTAGTTATAATTTATCCATCTTTCTGTTTGTTTTATATTTATCTATTCAGGTAAACTGTTCCCATGTTATATTTTTGATACCCGGGCACTTGTGCCAGCCCATGGGGATCGGGAACACCCTTTGGGCCTTGCTACAGACCGGGTCGGGTGCCTGGTCGAATGGTGACCTGGCCTGGTTCGTGACAGGTACAAGGGCCCCGATGCCACACCATATATTCACACAGAGGTCGACACACTGTTTATAGTCATGATGTTAGGACTATAGGATCTTATTTTATGTTAATAGATTTCTGACCAAAGGCCCCATGTGCTACCCTGTCATGTCGATAGACATCCTACCAAAACTCCTAAGCTCACATGAGCTATGTTCAGTTTGGGAAACAAATAACGATTTGGGATTTACCAGACATATGGAAGCACACATTAGTGGCAATAAAAAGTGTAATATAACTCTAACAACATACAAGGCAGTTGAAAAGAGGTAAGTTGATATTTTCAAGATCTGGATCAGGGGTGACTGATAGGTATGGATATACTAATAATAATCTTCAAAACATAGGGACCATTCCTATGTAAATAAATGTTGGGGAAATCAAATGAAGGATTGAATACTAACAAGGTTTGAAAACATAGGTTCTGCAATTTGTTTCCCAAGATCCATTATAGAGTTGACCCAGAACAAGAGGTGAGCTAAAAGATGGAATGAGACCATCACTGTTAGGGGAACTGTCTTAATTTTAAAGATGAGAGAAAACCAAATCGAGAAAGGCTCTACGTATGGAATGAGGCATACCTAAAAGTGGGATAAATACCCAAGAAGTGAAAAAAGTTTAAAGTCATGTTACCCACACTATAGGGTCTACAAACAGTTTAAAGTCATAATGATTGGAATTTATACAAATAATTTAAGGCCATATTTCCTATAACATGGATGAAAGGGATATTCAAGTATGTTTAGGTATCATGTGAGTTAAAACTCAATGTAAAAGATCCAAGAGTATTTTCACCACATAAATCAATCCTCACACTAATTACACAAATTTTCAAGTCATATGGTCTGGACCATAACCTAGATCAAGGGATATAGGGTCTGATTATTTTTTAGCTAGGCCTAAGTAAAACTTTTCTAGGAATCACTATGTATCCCATAAGGATGGGAATCAAGTCACAAATAGTTTCGATGCATAGTGTAGTAGGAGACCAACACTGGTGAAGGAATTACCCTCTAGAGAGGGAACCAAAGAATCCTTAACATGTTCAAGGTATGGGGAAAATTTAATGTCATTCATTGAGGATTATGGCTCTTAGTTCAAGGTCATGGAGTTTGAATCATTATGGGGAATTATCTCAAGTGGGTATGTGTAGCGCATTTTTATAATAATCCCAATGTGAATGAGTTCCAAGGAGTCCCAACACCACATAACACATAAATGAGAAAAATACACATATAGTTTAAAGTCATAATGCTTGGACTAGATTGAGGCCAAGGGAATTAAGGATTGACAATCTTATGGATAGACCCAAGGAAAAAATTTCTCAGCATCACTACGTATCCCATAAGGATTGGAATTAGTCCACACATAATTTTGTAATTCCTATGTAGTTTAACATCATGAGATAAGGAACAAAATTAACCAATGTAAAAGAATAGAAAATTTGTGGTTGGGCTTAAATATGGGATCCTGGACGTCACTATATATCCCATGAAAATTAGAATCAATCCACTCGTAGTTTTGGGACCCTGTGCAGTTTAAAACCATGCCATAATGATGAAGTTGACCCAACATGAAATATGGGAAATTTTGTGGCTAGAAACATGGTTTGAAACCAGGGAATCACTACATATCTTATGATGATAGGAATAAATCCACACATAGTTCTAGGAGAAGACCCCCCCCCCTACGCAGGTCTTCCCCATGTGTAGAGATGGGAGTTGTTTTTTTCTTCATTTTTTGTTCGTTTTGTCTCATTTTTTGAGTGCATGGACTAGGATTAAAAATAAAGGCTTCAATACGTATCCCATAAGTATGGGTATTAAATCAAACATATCTCTTGGATGTGTCATGATAGATGACCTACACCATATGTAGTGTTCTCTCAGGAGAGAACACTACAATGATGTGTCGTTTTTCATAGTGAGGACATGGCGATAATTGTAAAAAAGTATAAAATCATGCGACTAGGAATTTTGGGTATGTTCCTTTGATGTTAGTACAAAGAGGACCATTAATACTATATAGTTTTATGTCATAAATCTGGGATGATGATGCCACAATTTAAGGTCACGTGACAAGACCGATCCATGAAATTTAACGTCATGTGGTAAGGAAATTTATTACCACATAGTTTATCATCACTCATCTTGGATAGTAATCAAAGGGGAATTTTAGGGGAATTAATATGGTGAGGATGATATAATCCAACCTGAATAAGGACTAAAGAGGCTTGTTCTGCAAAACACATCCCCATAGAAAATCAACACACAGTTTAAATTAATGATGCTTGGACTTGGGTGCCCAGTTTAACATCATGTTCCTAGGATGTTGATGCTATGTAGTTTATCTTCATGTATCTAGGATTATAGTTCTTATTTTATGCTCACATTTTTTGGATAGTAATTCTCATATTTCATGCAATGTATTGATTGATAAATTTGGAATTTGTTGGAGGAGTAATTCTCTCCCCATAAATGGTGATTAGAGAGTAAGATCCATTGGGATATACCTTGAGAGTGATGTATGGTCCTTACCACATGGGATACAAAGTTTTTGGCCTCCTACCCGATATCATTAACTTTTAGAGAGCCAAAACTGTTTCACATTGGAAGAAAGAGCAGAGGTGAACCTTCTTGTTGAATGCTCTTGCTAGTTCTGGAGCCTCTCTAAATTATGCAAGGCTTGAAGCCTGTTCTCATTGAGGGATTCCAATTCAGTTAAATAGACCCTGGCTATACTGTCTGTAATATTTTAATCATAGATAGTTAATAGTAATGATGAAAACTAGATCATGATGATTATGACTTCCACTATTCCAAACACAAGTGAAAATGGAGTCACCTCAGTGGAATTGCGATTCGTCGTCTGATAATCCTAGAGAGTGTTGGGGATATTATTTGACAATATTTTTAGGTTTTATCACACCATTTTATGCAAAATGCATTTAGGGTTTTTTGAACACCAAGATATACCCATTTTCATGTGCATGGTAGTGAGAATTATGGTTGGACCACATGCCATAAAACTTCTTTAGCTCAGTACACTAGAAGTTAGTGTTATTTTTGGTGAGAAAAATGTGAGGGAATTTAAATTGAGGGATGATATTGGAGATCAAAAATTGAAAAATTGGATGGGCCTTGACTTCCTTGAAAGCAATCGATTCTACAAATTTGGAGAAGAAATCAGTTATGGTCAGAATGAACAAGAATTAGTGATATGCTGGTGGTGGATAGGGTCTCATGACATCAAGCCCCCATACTTAGAAGGGTCAAGAGTACTTGGTAGTGTGGAGGGGATCTGGAAGATGATGCATGAAGTTGGAATGGATTCGACATGCATGGATCCTCTTGGAGAACTTGATATAGTCATAGACCATGGTTGGATAGAAGTATCCCAACCTATGAATCTAGTTAGAAAGCTCCAACCGTACCTAATGAGGACCACAAGACCCAGAATGGACTTCCTACATAACCATGGGTATCTAATATACTTGAATGAAACATAGGATAATTTCATAAAACCTAAATCTATAGAGATTCCACACAAGGTTTGGACCACTCTAGGGGGTGAACTTTACTACAAGATGAAATATTTTCTCAAGTTCAGATCTATCTGGTGGGAGAATGTCATCCTGGAGATAATCGACGAAAGGAGTTTCCTAACTGGAGTTTTATTTAGCTATGGGGAGACATGGAGGCCCTAATGTGAAATAACCAATAGTTATGTAGTTTACCTACTTGCTATCATCATCATCTATGTTGGCGCCAAAATATGGGATGAGAGAAAAATTCACAAGGGGCACCTCAATGAAAAATGGGCTACCTCACGAAGCCCATCTATAGAGTAGCCTTTGAGGAGACCCTCTGCACCGCAGCTAGCACGAAGCTGAAGCCCCCTATGTGGTCGCCGCAGAGTAAAATAGGCGGGAGGCTCTAAAGTTATGACACAATTGACCAGAATATTTGCACTGCAGAGGGAACTAGATTACCTCTACAATAACTCATAAATTGAAGGAAACCTCCACAATTTCTACCGAGGGAATTTAGGAGGCCTCTATGTGAAGGAGGGGATGATGGTCGAATCCGCGTTTACGACAAACTTGATGCAATTCGCGACTGATCATAGAGCACCACGTGGCTTCACAACGAGATGTATGAGCTTCATGATGCCTATTGCCTATAAATACTAGTATCCCCACGAACCCAAAGGATAGATACCCCAACCTTTCAACTTCTTAGCTCTGAAATAGCGAACCAACCTTCGCTCTGTGAGTAATTGAGAAAAATGAACTCTTCAAGGTACTTGATCATTGAAAAGTACCTATCATTTAGCTGAAATACAATCCCTCTTCAAGGAGGGATTCTCTTTGAGGAGCCCACAAGCCATCAAAAAGGAAGGAGATACCCAAGGGGACTTGGGTCTTTGAAAAGAACTCATGGTTCGCAAAGTACCTTCCAAGAACATGTGAACCCCATGCTAAGGTAGGGTCATTGTGCTTGGCAAATTACATTTCCTCGCATGTCGCACTTTGCAAGGCATCCATGATCCGTGAATTCCTAATACATGAAATCCTTTTCAGTTCATGAAGCACCCTCTATATAAATGTATACCCCATTCCTAGGCTAGGATACCCTACTTTGTGGAGCATACCCCTCCGTGGAGTCTTTCCACCCTATGGAGAATCAGAGCTTAGCAAGGCCCCTTCCCGTGAGCCTCTATGCTTTTCAAACCCTTCTCCCATACGACCCTACAGGTTTGTACGAAGTGATTTAAATGTCCCTTGGATGGTGATTCATGTCACATTTATTAACCTCATGGTTCTTCTCATATTCACGCTAACAGAAATTACTTCTTCGCACATCCACGCTAACGTGATCCCCTAAATGGATCACTCCATAACACCACCTCACAATGGAATTTCTAATTCCTTCCCTTACCCAAGGGTGGGTGGGAATTAGTTATGTAATTCCTAGGGGTGTGGAGTGAACCTACCTTGTCCGAGCTATAGGATGTTAAACTGCCAAACACCATCGTCATCATCACATGATGTTAAATTGTAGCCTCGCCTCGTGCAATATACACATAGTTCCCCATTTCGGACATTCTCTATCCCCATTCGTCTCCATAGGAGTGAGATCTTCCCCACATGGAATGAGATCCTATTTTCTAGAATTATATATGTCTACTAGGAAGGGAAACCATCTCGGTGTAAGACTCTAGCCTTTCCTGCGGGATGTAGCAGCCATACTCCTCCTTTCTTCTTCGGTGCCAAATACTAGATGAAATATGGGCACCAGGACCTTCATTAACCCATACATATCCCTCCAGAATTTTTATCCATTGGTCCTCCATACTATAATAAGTCCCAATATCCATCTCTTTAGGTGGCTGACCAAGCATAAGCCCCTGTTTCCTCTTTGGGTTACTAACCACGCGAAATCCCCTCTTCATTCCTCGCATACACAACTTTCGCAACGTGATCATCAGATTTTTTCTGCCTCTTGTTTCTCACACTGAGCATGACTACCGTGGGATTATAGTAAGCATTGACCATGAAACCCTCTTGGGCTGACCTAGCGTAAGTCCCAATCCCCCATCCAAACTACGTGGGCTTTGATCCATGTCTCCTAGATAGGGTACGTACGAAGCCACCCTGAGGTTCAAGCCCAACACCAATTAGTCTTGACCACTTCAGGTCAGTTCACATTCATACCGCATGATGTTAAACAATATCCCCCATTCTGAAATATGTGGACTTTGATCCTTGACCCCATCTGGTAAAGGTATACAGGAAGCCTCCCTAAGGTTCAAGACCAACACCCATTGGTCCCGACCACTTCACATCAGTTCACATTCATCCCACACGATGTTAAACTATATACACCCTTCTAAAATACATGGAATTTGATCATTTTCTCCTAGACATGGTACTTTAGAAGCCTCCCTAGGGATCAATCCCAAAACCCATTGGTCCATACCACTTCACGTCGGTTCACATTTATCTCTCATGAAGTTAAACTGTATCCCCCTTCTGAACTATGTGGACTTTGATCCTTTCCCCCATCTGAGCAAGGTACATAAGAAGCCTTACTAAGGTTAAATACTAACACCCCTTGGACCTGAACAATTCATGTCGGTTCTCCACAATCTTTCATGACGTTAAACTGTATGCCCCCATTTCATCCTACATGATGCTAAACTGTGCCCATTCGAACTACGTGGGCTTTGATCCCTATCTCCTAAATAGGGTACGTAGTAATACTAAAAAAGGTTCAAACCCCAACCCATGATAATCCATTGTAGTTACCAACCAATGGTAATCCGTTGTAGTTCCCGACCAATGGTAAGCCATTTTAGCCCCCATCCAGCAGTAATCCATTGTAGTTCCCGAACAATGGTAATCCGTTGTAGCAACCAACCAGTGGTAATCTGTTGTTGTCACGAACCACCTTCACCAAGATGAGAGAAGGGACATCAGATTTCAAAACCCTTCATTCTCCCAGTTGAAGGAGAGATAATGACCCCCGAGACCCGCCTTCAATAGGTCCCAGAGTGGCGACTAGCACCAAGGGTATAGAATCACACACAAAAGAGAAGCCATTACGCCTTTTTTAAATAAGATCGAGAGATAATATAGTAAATACCAACTACACCAAAACTGAAGGAAATGGTAAAGCCAAAAGAAAACAATTCTCATATTCATTTCAAAAAGTAGATGCTAAAAAAGTACAATAAAAACCCAAAGGAAAGTACTAGAAAAAGAAAAACATCAACAACAACTGTCCCAACGTTCGAGCTAGTATAGTCCCGCACGATCCCTGATGTCCTCCTAGGAACCTGATATAATTTTATATACGTAGGGTGAGTATACAGGTATACTCAGTAGGGAAAACCAAAGGCTCTCGTGCACAATTGGGGAGGCATTATAATGCCCCATGAGAAAAATAGATAACCAGAGCACCTAGTAAGGAAACTATCCACCCAAACCTCACCAAGGCACACTCCCCAAATAATTAAAGTCAAGTAAAGTAATAGTAATAGTACATCAATATTTGGGTACCCTGCGTCACTTTTCCACTGGTTATTGAGGACATCCTATATGTCAACCTCTCCCGTCATCCTCACCGCAGTCCCACTGCCATCCCCTGCCCGCACACACCTGGGCTACCACAATCACACATCCCGTACAAACCTAGGTCCGAAGAACTACTGCCATGACCAAAGACACCTAGACCTCATCCTAAAGACACTTGGGAAACAACCTGCCCGCACACACCTTGGCCAACCACCACCACGTACCCTGCTTGAAGAATCTAGGGCTATAATGGACCTCAAGATGTCACAGCCTGCCAGAAGTATCTTGGGATACTCGGGAATGGGAGTAAAAAAGGAGATAATGACCAGCAACTCATAGGAGTGTTAAAAAAAACACCCTCCCCCATGAAATGGGGGTGTTCGGCACGAAGTGCTCAACATGGGTGGGGAACGAATAAGAAACATAAGAACTGCAATTATATATAGGTAACAAGCACTCATCCTAGACTAGGGTTTCCAACCCAGGCCATACACAAGCACCCTCGTTATTATTCATTCATAAGAAGCATAACAACAACAACCGTGTCACAAATCATTCCCAAAAAACAATTCCCCATTGAAACCATTCCTGTTTTCATATTCAAGTGATTTCATTTAAGTAAATTCTGCACTACTGGGAAACTAACAGGCATAACCACAAGACAAGGAAATGAAAATAGCCAAACAACAAATTACGCATTCACACCCGGTTCCCTTGTAAAGTCACAACTACAAAAGGGATCCGTGAGATCCCTCGAAGTATTGGAACAAACCCAAGCCCCACCATACAACCCCACATGGACTCAGATCCAAAAGCAATCAACTTCACCACAACCGAGGATACCATCCCCATCCCCATCGCTTCCCAAGCATCAACCGTCAATATCACCAGAACAGAGAAAGGGAGTTTTAAAATTTGAATATGACATTCATTCAGTTCCATCTTTCCGTTTGGTTAATCGGGGTGATCATAAAAGGGTTCTTATTCACTTCACGTCCATTTAATCAACCAAGTTTACATGATTAACGAGTTTCCATGTTACACCCATTAAATCACATAAATATCCATAAAAATAGAAGTTCATTAGTGCACAAGAAAAGACCACCAACGACCATGATTTTCAGTGGGAATAAGCCCATACAATTCAAAACACATAATCAAGGATAAGGAGTACAATAGAAACATCAAGAACACCACCTTCATTCTTTTAAAATTCCGTTTATTATCTTCATTAAGGTTTTTTTTCATTCACCCCCAAAGAAACAATAGCATGCCCACCCCGCATGATACACACTAAGGAGAGATGAAGGAAAAGCCCTGCTTGAATGATAAAAGACCGATGGTTTTCTCCTGGTGCAAACAACTGGGGATGCAAAAATTGCAGGGGAAAACTCAGAAGACTCTAAGAATGAGCAAGAAAGGCTCCAGCACAGGTGCACCACTCGCCTCGGGAAGGGGGACTCCAAAGTCACCAAGGAGATGAAGGAAAAGAGACCAGCCGGGAAGAAAATAATTCCTGTGTGATAAAAATATAAGATCCTGGTGTTATGGGATAAACAAGGTAAGGAAAACCCCAACACCCCTATGTGGCCGATTTGTGAGACTCATAGTTGAAACCGATCGGTGGAGCTGATCGGGTGAAGTTGATCCCATGAAGCTGATATTGTGAAGAGGATCCTGTGAAGCTGATCAGTGAAAGAAATATGTGAAACCGATTTGGTGAAACTGATCTGTGAAACTGATTTGGTGAAACTGATCTGTGAAACCCATTTGGTGAAACCGATCTATGAAACCGATTTGGTGAAACCGATCTGTGAAACCGATTTGGTGAAACCGATCTGTGAAACCGAACTGTGAAACCAATTTGGTGAAACCGATCTTTGAAACCAATTTGGTGAAACCGATCTGTGAAACCGATTTGGTGAAACTGATCTGTGAAACCTATTTGGTGAAACCAATCTGTGAAATCGATTTGCTGAAACTGATCTGTGAAACTGATTTGGTGAAACCGATCTGTGAAACCAATTTGGTGAAACCGATCTATGAAACCAAACTGTGAAACTGATATGTGAAGCTGATCTGTGAAGCTGATCTATGAAGATGATCAGTGAAGCTGGTGGGTGGGACTGATCGATGAGTCCAGGACACCCCAAAACTAAGAATTTGGAAATGTAATGGACCAGGAGGGTCTGGGTCATTACATCAGATACCTCTCAAAATTAATCTCACCCTCTAGAATACAAGAGTAACCCAAACAACCCCTCCAGAATATACCTCTTAGGGAAAAACCACTCTAAACAGCCATATGAATCCCATGGATCGCATTATCCCGACACACGGATCGAGAGTTCTTTCCTTCATGTCAAGATAAAATCCTCTTTGGGCGGAACTGGCTCGCCCGCACGGGTTTAATCCCATCCACCTTAATGCGTCTTGATTAGGGATCAGGTCATCCCTTCCCCACATATCAGGACTTTTCATAAGCATTCATAAGGTAAGGATACAAAACATCTCATAAACCAATAGGGTCAGCATTACATAATAGCAAGTCAAAAAAACAAGAACAACAAGGAAGTCTCAAAATAGAAACTTAAAACATTTTTAGGTATTGGGCACACATTTGAGGTTCTTTGTCCCAAGTAATTTCCTCGAGGTCACCGTGCCTCCAAAACACATGAACCAAAGGGATGGTTCTTCCATGAAGCACTTTCTCCTTTCGATCTTCGATCCTCACTGGTCTCTCCAAGAACGTAGTGTCATCCCCTATATCCAATTCTACCCATTCAATGACATGGGAATCATCGTGTAGATATCGACGAAGCTGGGAGATGTGGAAAATTTTATGGATCTTTTCCAACAGAGGTGGAAACACCAGCTGATATGCCACCCCAACGACTCACCCCAACACTTCAAAGGGCCAGATGAACCTAGGAAAGAGCTTTATCCCCTTGTTGAACCTTATCTTCCCACGTCGAGGGGGAACCTTTAAGAACACATGGTATCTATCCTCGAACTCCAAGGGCCTCCTCTTACGATCGACATATGACTTCTTCCAGTCTTGGGCTGCCTTCATCCTCTCACGCAGAAGCTGAACCTTCTCTGTTGTGCTCTGAACCACCTCTGGGCCCAAAACACTTGCCTCCCCAACCTCGGTCCAACATAGAGGCAAACAACACAACCTCCCATACAAGGCTTCAAATGGTGTCATGCCAATAGTAGAGTGATATCTATTATTGTAATAAAACTCTACTAAGGGAAAATGTCCTTCCCATGATCCCCCAAAGTCCAAAACACATGCTCGTAGCATATCCTCCAATTTCTGGATGGTTTGCTCTGTCTTCCCATATGTCTGGGGTGGAAAGCACTTCTAAGACATAGTTGGGTGCCAAAATCACGCTGCAATCCCCTCCAGACTTGTGAGGTAAACCGTACATCCCTATCCGAGAATATGGACCTCAAAACTCCATGAAACCACACCACCTCATCAATGTACCTCCATGATAAGGATTCCACCACACTCGACTCCTTGATCTTCTGAAAGTGAGCTGATTTCGTCAGCCGGTCCACCACTACCCAGATAGAATCGTAGCCTCCTTAAACCCTAGGTAGTCCTATGACGAAATCCATCAATATGTCATCCCACTTCCACTCGGGTACATTTAAAGGCTGAAACAAACCTCATGGGACACAGTGTTCAGCCTTCACCTGCTGACATACCAGGCACCTTTCCACGAACTCCACCACTACCTGTTTCACCCCGGCCCACCAAAATTGTTCCCTCAATCCTCAATACATATTGGAAACTCTAGGTTGTACTGCTATGAGTGAGTTATGGAACTCACGGAGAACTCCCTCATGCATCATCTCTGGAAAAAACAAATTCCCTTGGAAAAGAATTTGATTCTGACCATCCTTTGACCACCCATTCGGAGCATTGCCTTGGTTAACCCAATCACGCATCACTTAACTCTCTATGTCCCCCCACTGAGACTCCTCCACTTTCCGCAGTAGAGAGGACTGCACTGTCATCTGAAACAGACAACCTCTACCACCATCCTCCCTTACATCCAGGTGTAGGGAAGCCAAATCCTTCATTTACTACCAAGAATCCACATATTCTTGAATAGATTCCCTCCATGAATTCCTGATCAAGAAATCATCCAAAACGTTCCCCATAACTTCAGTGTAAGAGATCTCGAAGTTGTAGTCCTTGAGAAACTCCATCCACCTTTGTTGTCGCAAGTTCATGTCTCGCTAGGTAAATATATGCCTAAAACTCTTCTGATCTGTGAATACCACAAAGTGCTCCCCAATGAGGTAATGTCACCACAACTTCAATGAGAACACTACTGCTACATGCTATAGGTCATGGGTGGCATAGTTATGCTCATGAGAATGTAACTTCCTAGACCCATAAGATATCACTCCCCATTGCTGTATCAGCACACACCCTAGGAAAAGTCCATAAGTATCACAAAACACCTCAAACAATAGACATTCCTCTAGTAACCTCAGCACTGGGGTAATAACCAACCTCACTTTTAGATAATTGAAGGATTCCTGGCACTGCTCACTCCACACAAAGGCCTGGTCCTTTCTGGTCAATGTTGTGAAGGGAGATTGAACTCGAGAGAATTTAGGTACAAACCTCCGATAATAGCCTGGAAGACCCAGAAAACTACGAACCTCTGTCACATTCATGGGTTCTTCCCAAGAAACAACCTCTTCCAAATTTGATGGATCAACTGCTACCCCTTGTTGAGACACCACATGTCCAAGTAAATGCACTTCTTGTGTCATGAACTTACACTTGGACAATTTCCCATAGAGCTGGTGATGTCGAAGGATTTCCAAGACCATCCTGAGTTTATTAGTATGTTCATCCTCTGATCTTGAGTAGATCAAAATTTCATTGATGAACACAATGATGAACTGGTCCAGAAACTCGCATAAAACATATTTCATGAGGCCCATGAACATAGTAGGTACATTAGTAACACCGAACGACATGACTACAAACTCAAAGTGCCCATACCTGCACCTGAAAGCAGTATTTGGAATATCACTATCCTTCACCCTTACCTGGTGATACCCAGACCGTAGATCGATCTTAGAGAACCAACCTTCTCCCCTCAGCTGGTCAAAGAGATCATCTATCCTCGGAAGAGGGTAACAGTTCTTGACCATTACTTGATTCAGTCTCCGGTAGTCTATGCATAGCCTGAGACCACCATCTGCCTTCTTTGCGAACAAGACCAGAGCACCCCATGGTGACACGCTGGGTCCGACAAAACCCTTCTTCATTAGATCTTCAATCTGGGTCCTCAATTCCCGAAGCTCAGAAGGCTCCATCTGATAAGGAGCCATGGAAATCCGACAGGCACTGGGTTGTAAGTCTATCCTGAACTCAACGTCACATCGAGGGGGTAGAGTCACAACCTCCTCAGGAAAAATGTCTAGGAACTCTCTAAAAACTCTTGGAACATCTATCATCTCAGCATCCACTGATTCAGTTAAAAGCCCGACCAAAATATAAAGAAGATGCTCCACACACCGTCTTCCCACCTGACAACTCTTCTCACTAACAAAAGCCACATGCTGGCCATCCCTATCGGAGAACATGACTCTTCTCTAGAAGCAGTCGATAATAGCGTGCACAAAAAATAGCTATTCGATGCCTAGGATGAAATCATATGGCTGAATTTGCAGCAGAAGAAGGTCCCCACTAGACTAATGCGGCCCCAACAATAATCTACATCCTCGACAAATAGCAAATAGATTTGTGTGACCCCCAACTGGCGTACTCAGCACTAGGGGAATGGAGAGTATCTCTATGTCTAGGCTCAAGGAATGGGCTAGACCGGGTGTAACAAAGTAGTGTGATTCTCCTGAATCAAATAAGGTGTAAGAAAGAGTGCTTAACAAGCTGATCGTACCTCGAATGACTTTCGGCCCTGCTGGAACTGCTACCTCTGCGACGTGCAACTGCCCACGCCCAGCTCCTCTACCTCTCGGTTGTCGGCCGAATCCCAGACCACACCCTGGTCGAGGTCCTTGAGGAGCACCGTGGGGTCGTCCTCCTCCTACCATGTCTACTCTCAGAGGAGTGGGAGCTCACTATACTTTCTTCTGCTACCGAAAGGGTCTGGATGGAAACTGCTGCTACTGAGGTGGGCGCTGAACCTGCCCACCCCCATTGTACTGCACTCTGTCCGGGCACTGATTCCGAAGGTTCCCATGAATTACACAGATTAAGAACCTTGGTCTTGGTCTCGTGAGGGAAGGGCAAGGACCTGGAGATTGAAACTGGAACTGCTGGGGCCTGCTCCCCACTAGTCGAAACCTAGAAGGCCCTAACACTGGAGGCCTACTGGTGACGGTATTTCCATTTGACGAACTCCACTGGATCCCCTCTCGCGGCCCACCTCCCAGCGTGTGCATACTTTCTACCACTTCAGCCTTCTTCTAGACCTCCATGTACGTCGGTAGGGCGAAGGGAGTAACAACATACTGAAGAGAAAGTCAGAGTGCCTCCTCTAAAAGTCTCACCCGAGACTCCTCATCCAAAAAAATTTCCGGAGCAAAACAAAGTAGATCCTTGAACTCGATCCCCAACTCCCTCACTGACATGCTCCCCTGCTGAAGGGAGAGTATCTCCAACCTTTTCTCCGCCTTCATCATCGTAGAGAGGAATTATACCCGGAATTCCCTCTCAAATTCGGTCCATGAAACTTCAGCCTCCCTCTTCTACCCAAGATATAGATTCCACCATTGACAGTATTCTCCCTACATCTGGATTACAGCCAGAGGAACCTAGTACTCCGTCGGAGCCCGAATCAAGCAGAAAGCTATAACCATCTCCTCTAGCTATCTCTCTGTCTACATGTCTGATATACTGCCCTCGTATTTCCCAAGGGTCTGCCTCTGAAAGGAACGAAGCATCCTCTGCCACTGACCATCCTCCTCCTCTTGGTCATCCCTTTGCTGATCATCCAAGTCAACCTCCTGGGCCTCGATCTCCCTCACTAATCGTGGTCGTCTTCCATGTGTCATAGTTGCAAGGTAAACAAGGAATGCCTAAGCCCGAATAGTGCATAAGATTGCTTTTAAATTTTTCTTAGACTTCTTATTCATTTTAAATCCCCAAAATACCCAATACACACAAGAACACAAGTCATTATGATTCATGTACCTTTCCTAGGGCCTCTACCCTGCAATCAGTATAGTCTCACTTGGTCGTTCAGTAGGCCTAGAGTCCTTGCATCGGATCACAGGGGGCCCTAAAATACCATGTCCTAGCCGGTATTTCCTGGCCTATTTCACGCACTGAGATTGCCTAGAACTATTTCCCTGCCATCCCATGAAATCCTCACTGTGCATAACCCAGATCTCCATCCTATATCTCAATCTCTGCCTCTGATACCATTCTGTCACGACCCGCCTTCACCAAGATGAGAGAAGGGACAACAGATTTCCAGACCCTTCCTTCTTCCAATTGAAGGAGAGATAATGACCCCTGAGACCCGCCTTCAATAGGTCCTAGAGTGGAGACAAGCACCAAGGGTATAGAATCACACACAAAATGGAAGGCATTACCCTTTTTTTAATAAGATCGAGAGATAATATAGTAAATCCCAACAACACCAAAACTGATGGTAAAGGTAAATCCAAAAGCAATCCATTATCATATGCATTTCAAAAAGTAGATGCTACAAAAGTACAAGAAAACCCCAAAGGAAAGCACCAAAAAAAAGGAAAATAACAACAAAAATTGTCCCAACATCCGAGCTAGTACAGTCCCGCACGATCCCTGATGTCCTCCTGGAAACCTGAAAGCAGTTTATATACGTAGGGTGAGTATATAGGTATACTCAGTAGGGAAAACCAAAGGCTCTCATGCAAAAATGGGGAGGCATTATAATTCCCCATGAGAAAAGGAGATAACCAGATCACCTAGCAAGGAAAATATCCACCCAAACCTCACCAATGCATACTCCCCAAATAACGCAAGTCAAGTAAAGTAATAGTAATAGAACATCGATATTTGTGTACCCCGTACCACTTTACCACTGGTTATTGAGGAAATCCTATGCTTCAACCTCTCCCTCAATCCTCACCGAAGTCCCACTACCATCCCCGCCCACACACACCTTGGTTACCACAATCACACATCCTGCACACACCTAGGTCCAAACAACTACTACCATGCCTGAAGACACCTGGGCCTCATCCCGAAGACCCTTGGGAAACAACCTTCCCGCACACACATGTGCCAACCACCACAACATACCCTGACTGAAGAATCTAGGGCTATAATCGACCTCAGCCCATCACAGCCTACCTGAAGGATCTTGGGCTATACGGGAAATAGAGTAGAAAATGAGCTAATAACCAGCCACTTATAAGAGTGTTGAAAAAAACCACCCTCCCCCAAGAAATGGGGGTGTTCGGCACGAAGTGCTAAACTTGGTTGGGTCATGAATAAGAATCATAAGAAATAAAATTATATATATAGGTAACAAGCACTCATCCCAGCCTAGGGTTTCCAAACTAGCCCACACACAAGCACCCTCATTACTATTCAATCAAAAGTAGCATAACAGCCACAACCGTGTCACAACTCATCCACGGAAAACAATTCCCCATTGAACCCATTTCTGTTTTCATATTCAAGTGATTCCATTTAAGTAAATTCTTTACTAATGGACAACTAATAGGCATAACCACAGGCCAAGGAAAGGAAAATAGCAAAACAACAAATTAAACATTCACACCCAGTTCCCTTGTAAAGTCACAACAAAAAAAGGGATCCATGAGATCCCTCGAAGTATTGGAACCAAACCAAGACCTAACATACATCCCCACATGGCCTCAGATCCAAAAGCCATCAACTGCACCACAACAGAGGATCCCATCCCCATCCACGTCGCTTCCCAAGCATCAACTGTCATCATCACCAGAACAGAGCAAGGGAGTTTTAAAATTTGAATATGCCATTCATTCAGTTCCATATTTTCGTTTGGTTAATCGGGGTGATCACACAAGGGTTCTTATTCACTGGAAATCTATTTAATCAACTGAGTTTACGTGATCAACTAGTTTCCATGTTACACCCATTCAATCACATAAATATCCAAAAAAACAGAGGTTCATTAGTGCATAAGAAATGACCACCAATGACCATGATTTTTAGTGAGAATAAGCCCGTACAATTCACAACACACAATCAAGGATATAGAGTACAACAGAAACATCGAGTACACCCCCTTCATTCTTTAAAAGTCCGTTTATTATCTTCATTAAGGTTTGGTTTCATCCATCCCCATAGAAATAATAGCATGCCCACCCCGCATGATACACAATAAGGAGAGACGAAGGAAAATACATTCTTGAATGATCAAAGATCGGTGTTTTTCTCTGGGTGCCAACAATTGTGGATGCACAAATTTCAGGGGAGGAACTCAGAAGACTCTAAGAATTAGCAGAAAAGGCTCCAGCATAGGCGCACCACTCACCCAGGGAAGGGGGACTCCAAACGCACTGAGGAGAAGAAGGAAAAGAGACCATCCAAGAAGAAAATAATTCTCGTGTGATAAAAAGGTGAGATCCTGGCGTTACGGGATAAACTGGGGAAGGAAAACCCCGACAAACCTCTATGGCCAATAGGTGAGACTGATAGTTGAAATTGATCAGTGGAGCTGATCGGGTGAAGCTGATCCCATGAAGCTGATTGGGAGAAGCTGATCCTTTGAAGAAGATCCTGTGAAGATGATCAGTGAAACCGATCCATGAAACCGATTTGCTGAAACCGATATGTGAAACTGATTTGGTGAACCGATCTGTGAAACCGATTTGGTGAAACCGATTTGTGAAACCGATTTGGTGAAACCGATATGTGAAACCCATTTGGTGAAACTGATCTGTTAAACTGATTTTGTGAAACCGATCTGTGAAACCAATTTGGTGAAACCAATCTATGAAACCAATTTGGTGAAACCAATCTATGAAACCGAACTGTGAAATCGATTTGGTGAAACCGATCACTGAAACTAATTTGGTGAAACCAATCTGTGAAACCGATTTGGTGAAACCGATCTGTGAAACTGATTTGGTGAAACCGATCTGTGAAATTGATTTGGTGAAACCGATATATGAAACCGATTTGGTGAAACCGATATGTGAAACCGATTTGGTGAAACCGATCTGTGAAACCGAACTGTGAAACTGATCTATGAAGCTGATCTATGAAGCTGATCAGTGAAGCTAATCTATGAAGCTGATAAGTGAAGTTGATGGGTGGGACTTATCGATGAGTTGAAGACACCCCAACCCTTATAATTTGGCAAAGTAATGGACCCGGAGGGTCTGATCCATTACAGTTGTTCTCTCCAACCGATTATAATCCGTTGTAGTCTGCAACCAATGGTAAGTCGTTGTAGTCTCCAACCAATAGTAATCCATTGTAGTCCCCAACCAGCAGTAAGCCATTGTAGTCCCCAACCAGTGGTAATCCATTGTAGTTCCCAACTAATCGTAAGATTTTGTCTCCCCATTGAAATACATGGGTTTTGATCCCTGTCTCCTAGGTAGGGTATGTCGAAAGCATCCCTGAGGTTCAACCCCAAGCACTGTTAAACTTTGGTGTTCCCTTTGTTGGGACCCACATATCAGGTATTCCCCTCAGGAATCAGATCAACTCATGGGCTTCTAACCACGCGTAGTACGTAGCAAATTATCGGGTTGATGTCCTCCGTGCACACCCCGATTCCATGCCTCATCTTGAACTACGTGGAATTTGATTCCCTACCATGGGGATATGTAGGAAGCCTCCCTAAGGTTCAATCCCATCACTCATGTCCCATAATAGTCTCTCCCTCGAGCCCCTATGTTCCGGGAAGATCATTCCCTAACCTGAAGTTTTTATTTCCTATGGGTCCCATCCATGCATCCCTTCTCATGTGCCACCTTCTCAGGTGTCCAATTTCCCCAACGAACTACGTGGAATTTTATTCTCTACAATGGGGATATGTAGGAAGTCTCTTAGAGGCTCAAGAACAATATCATCGTCATCCTTATGTTGGTTCCATCTTATTCTCCATCCACTTCTCTCAACCATCCATATCCATCCTGATTTTTACCTGGGCCGCCACATCTCGGTGAGATCATGTCACCCACTTTCTCACTGATCCTATCAGCAATCGGGAAGCTAACCATGCATAACCACCACACGGTCCATAGTCATCCACCCAATAGAATCCCTCTTGAGATGAGACTCAATCCACATGAAAGCCTCAAAATGTCTCCGGGTTGTTGTCCTTTTTGTACACCCCGATTCATCACCCCTTCAAACTACATGGGTTTTGATCCTTGTTGTTTACATAGGGTGCGTAGGAAACCTCCCTGAAGTTCAATCCTAGCCAACGATAAACCATGTTGTTCCCTTAATAGGGAACCAATAATCCTCAAACCCGTATTCATTGGACATATTGTTCTGCCTCGCTAATAGGACTCTCAGGTTCTCCCTCCAAGGGATGAACCCATCTGATCCACTCCCATCAGTGTTTTGATCAGTTTGATCCATCTCTGAAAGATTTTAAAATCAAGGTATACCCTTTGTTAAGCATGAGAAGATGAGGAAAACCTCAGAGACAATCCCATGAAATATAATTCCCCGCATTCGATGTGGGATACCTTGGACTTCCACGCCCTCGAGAAGCCCTATCATAAGGGGAAGAAACCAAGATGCATCAGTGTTCCAGTGTCCAGACACATCAGCATTTGCAAACATGACTACTCCCTCGATCGAATGTTACTTCCATAACTTGAACCCTTGTAATGTCTAGATAGAAGTATCATAATTAATCGACGTCCATGAAGACATGGCACCAAGAAGAGTTTCACAAACAACATCTTAATCTTTAATGGAGACCCGAACTAGGTGACGAGTTTTGAGGAGTAATCCAAAAAAGGAGGAACTGATATCCCATCATCTCATTTCGATCAAGTAGAAAACATCCCTTAAAAAGCGATATATTTTTCATGCCTTTGGAAATAGGAAATTCAGGGCAAAAATCAGCACATCCTCCGAAGACGGATGCGCACCCCGACGAAAGATTCATAAACAAAAATGGTGAACCTGACATGAATATCTTCTCCTCAATGTGGATATTAGTAGAATTTTAGACATCAGTGGATAAGCATGTCACAAGATCCAGTTATTCGGCGCTGGGTCCCACCAAGAAAATAGTGGTCCTAACATGAAAATCACTAGAGATTTGGGTATTGAATGTTGGACATCCCGGTATGGGATGTTGTCAACATGGATCCTTCTTACCAACCATGGTAGACGGAATGACACTAGGGAACTGGATTTCACTTTCCTTCTTTCATCACTAATGGTTGGATCTCCCTACATTGTAGGACCCAAGCCGTCATGATAGGAAACCGATCACTACCCACCAACTGACGCAAAGGCTGGGGAAACGTCAATGCGGCAATCCCTCACAGCCTCATTTATTCTTTGACAGCCTCCATATCCATAGCTGTTTTGCACCCATGCCCTATCTCCCCATTTGAACTTGTTCAGATAAGGGTGATAAATGACCTCGTTCGACGTTACGAGAAAGAAGGAATTATCTCGACCCGATATATGGATCAATAGGACATGGAGGCTTCTACGCCTCACTGTCGCTACCACCCCGAAGGGCCTTGCATGGATCCACTGCTACCCACTATAACATATAATATTTTTGTGAGCCTCTCTCCATAATGCTTCGACGGCTCCCTCCCCTACGCCAATGAGGTGAGGGATGTCTGGATCAGCCAGGCTGTAATCCATTCCTAGGGGCCACCAGGGAGGGCTCCCTCTAGGCCACGTCAGCGCTTCCACCTAGACCCAAAGGATGAGGAGCAGGTGATTTATATTCCTTCACCACTGAACGTAGTATCTTTAACCTGATGCCAGTGTTGGGAGCAAGATGAGGAGGACGCCCGCCAACGGGAGTCATCATCAATGACTACCGTGGCCCATGCCACTGCCAAAACATAGTATAAATCCCCTGTTTATGCTGAACATTAGAATTCATATGGTCGACTCAGATCAAGGCCCCAATAACCACATAGGAAGGTTGGGAATACTCTCTTGATCACCAAAACAAGAAGCACCCATCGTGGGCCTACCCACGGTGGTGACATCCAATATAGAGGTCCTCCCCGTACTGCCACCAATGAGAGCGTATGTCATTTCTGCTCCCAAGATCAGCATGTAGGGCCTTCCCATGCCACCATTGGTCCGGACAAAGGTCCTCCCCATTGCACTAACATCCATAAAATAGGTTTACCTCATACTCCTGACCTCAGGTATGGATCCGTTCCTCCTGTCACAGGTTGCTGATGCGAAGATCCTCCTCGTCTGGTCAACCACCAGCGTGGGGGTATTCTCTGGGATCTTATAGAAACTGAAGAAGGTCCACTTAACCATAAAAATTAGTGAATAAAAGATCATTCTTTCTTCATTGTCACCCAACTCGAAGGACTTCCTCATGTCGAGTTTGACTAGTACGAAGGCCCTCCTCATACCGTTACTACTAGGGGAACAAGCATAGAGGTATTTCCCATGATCCCTCCATTTCCAGTGGATGTCCTACCCACTCCAAAATTTCCTGCAAATATTCCCTCCACACACCCATTAGGAAACAAGGAGGCCCTCCCCGTGTTCCTTTTTACATCTGTCCGGGTGCTCATCGCACCCCAGCTCACCCAGGAGGAAGTCCTCTCCACCCCAGCATTAGTTCGGCTGAATATCCTCCTTGAGTAGAAAACATACCCTATACTGATGAACCATCCCAGGGAAGGAGGTAGGGTCAATTACACCATAAAAATAATACTGAGATGTTTCAGACAGTGATTAAACCTCTTTACTTCTCAGATTCCGAGGCAGGATGCGATTCGATAATGGAGCCCTCACCCCAATCTTCCATATCAAGGGCCAGAGCAAGAAAATGGAATATAAGCCTCATCCTTCCAGAGTTTGAGGTCCACTATATCCCCACCTCCCTCCAAAGATAGATCCAGGAGGAGGAATATTTGGCCTCTTTCCAGGTCATGGTCGTGAAATTCCCCTTGTCATCGCTATGATCATTCTCTTCCTCAACCAGAGATCATGGAGAGTTATTCTGGGGACCAATGGAGGATGACCAGAAGCATGGCCCACCATTTATAACCACATCCTATGTGCCACAATATGAGGTCGTCAGCCCATCTTACATGGATGTGGTGGCTAAGTCGTTTCATTCTTAGAGGAGATCCCAAGATGTGGCGGCTTGTCTGCACGTTTGCCGTATTCTCCACCAACTAGTCTATCATCTCAAAGGTATGATTCAGTTCCGATACCAATCCCCCAACCTATCCCATTGACGAATGTGGAAAATAATGGTCGGAACCTGAGTCTAAGTTAAGGAGCTTGTGGGACATCCTTGCGGAGGACGATTTACCGGAGATGTTCTGGGAAATTGCAACCGTGAACTTCAGTGCGCCAAAATCTCTTACCCAGGAGGAAGTCTGGTGTTTTTGCCAAACTCTTTGGGTGACACACTTCCTTCTCTGTTATCAGTGATTGTCATACCCAACAATTCAGGTTCACTTTGAAGATATTGGCCAACAATGACGTATGGTCAACTTGGCCGTGCTCCCTTTGGCCCAACACCCTGAGTCACCCGGTCGCCATTGGACCCTCCAACAATGATGCGTCCAATGGTTTAAAGTGATACTCATGATTATCAAGGAGGCTTCCACCTATGTTTAGGTCTATTTTTTGGTGAAGTATGAGGCCCTTAAATTCATCTCTATTCGGTGCCAACCTAACTTTCCATGAGATATTGAGGATATACCTCCAAGTAGGGTCATGGTTAACATGATCGACCTGTCAGAGGGAGAAAATGAGCTAGAGATCCATTAAGAGAAATTAACCCATGGGGGAGTGCCACAAATATTGGATCCATTGGTAAGGGTTACTCTCCAGTAGAGAAACCTACTGAGTCTTCCTATACCAACCGAGTCATTAGCCCTCAGTTGGAATCCTAATAAGGGTGAAGAGCTTCTTGGGGCTGTTAAACCAACCGACCCATCTGGATCAGTACATAAGATAGAAGATGATCCTGAAAAGGCTGCGTTGTGTCAACAGATCACGAAGCATAAGAAGATGGTCAGATACCTCCTTGCTGAACATGCTACGGAGCACCGAATAGACTATGGTGATCCTCGACCGGGGCAGCATGGAAAGGTACAACTTCCCCCTGACGAGTTTCCCTCGGGTGAACCTGACTATCCTACCACGATAGACAGGGTAGAGGTCGGAGAATATGGAAATAGTGCACGATATGTATCAACAAATCCACCTGAGCGGTGCGATAATCTTTGGAACCTGGCTCAGGTCCCCCTAGACACTATATAGGTTGTTCCCTCAGCAGTCCCTCAGGTCATCCCACCAGCCGCTCCACAAGCCGCTGGGACTTCTTATCATGTTGAAGAACCTGCCAATACACTGGTGATCCGAGACCCTCACCAAGACATGAATCCTCATCCAGATGATCTGATGGCAGTTCTCATTGCTTGCCTTGAGGATTTGGAAACTCGATAGCTATCAATTACACCTGATGGAAATCCATATTCGATATTGTTGGATGATATGCCATCACCCCTAGTTTTAAAAATCCTATATTTTCCCCCTTCAATGGGATGAGAGATCCATTTCAGCATCTGGCCCACTTCATCTCAAGGTGCAGACCCATGATGGGAACTCCAGCGCAACAAGAGACTACCAAACTCTGGTGTTTCGTACAAACATTGGAAGGGACTATATTTGTTTGGTACAACCAGCTACCCATTGGATCAGTCACCGACTAGGAAGATCTTCATAGGTAGTTTCTTTACTAGTTCAGTTCAACCAACCAAAAAGACGAGTATTGCAGACCTCTTAAAGTGCAAGTAGAGGCCTGATGATTGCATCAAATACTTTTTAACCCAGTTGAAAGGACTCACCTACTCCCTAGATATGCTGCTGACTTAGGAACAACTTCTGACAATGTGTGTGGGGATTTTCAAAACTAAACAGGTCCCCCCTTCATCACTCAGAATTACCCTAGGGGGTTCCGAGATTTCTCTAATGAGGCCCAGAATTTAGAGGAAGCCTTGCAGTAGGCCAAGTAGGCAAATCTGTTTCCATTTGTAGTTCTCGTGAGAAGGGCCGCTAAGGCCGAGCCCATTGTGGTGGCCCAAATAGAGGCCCCCATGAAATTATAGTTATTACTAGTGGAGCCACCTCTATAGCCTCAAAGAGGCCCACCATCTCAGGTTTAACCTCCAGCCCAGCAGTGACCACCCTAGAACTGGTAGGCTCCCCCTGTGTAATGATACTATCACATCTCGCCTTTTTTTATATAAAATTTCATTCCATTTTACAAACATATGATATTTAAATTCTAGTGTCTTGTAAATAAGGAACATAAAACATGAAAACATAAAACATTATTCTAATACACTTGTAAGGATTAATCATAGGTTTAGACTAATTACAAAAAAAACATCTCATAACCTGGAGACATACATCAAAGGAAAGGGTGAGTAGAAAGCCCAGTAAGGGTAAACAAGGGAAACCATTTACTCTGATATCAATAAGAAATTCATGAAATACATAAAGACATGAGCAATGAAATAAGAGGTATATAATAATAAAAATAACATGAATCATAATTTGAATATGTGGCTAAAAAAATTATTTTAGATATTCATAAACATATCACCAAGTTCCATCCCCAAGGTGTCAAAAAATTACCAAGGTTATTCACCAAGGTATCGTAAAACTAGTCATCTCTAGAGATTAATTTCATTACCCAATGCATTGGAATGCTATAAGGGAGCAACCTTAATATGTCTTTATTTTCATGTAATCCACATAGATCATAATTAAACATTTCATTAATAACCCAAATAGAATAAAAAAATTGGTTTCATATCAAAATCGTGACGTTTTAAAAAGTGATTAAAAACAAGATCATTATGCCATTTATAACCCATGGAAAGGGAATACGTGTTTTATGTTTGTAAATTATAGAATAAAATATATCATATTTATTTCATGATAAATACCCCTGGAAATTAAAGATTTTGGGTATTCATATAAGGACAATAAAATAATTTCTTGATAAAAAGAGAGAGATTTTGAGACGAAAATTCTGCAGCATAATGACTACACAACATGGTTTTAGAAAACATTAAAAAGATAGGGGAAAAGGGTAAGACACTCATAAAATTCTCATAATATAGTATAGGGATAGAATAAAATGTAAATAAGAACACTGTATGGATATTTGAATGACATACCACATGAAAAGGAAACTTGAAAGAAAAGAGAAGATGCAATTTTATTTACGAAAATTCGGCAGCCTAACAACGTCACTTAAAAATCCAAAAAATCAGTTCATGAGAGTGGAAAGGATCTCTAATAATTTTTAAATAAAATGGAAAGAAATAAGGATATAGAATAACATACCAGAACATAGTAAAATGGAGACTAGAAGACATAACTTAAAAAAAGTATTGACTAAAAGAGGAGGGTGAAATGTTCCCTTACCTTGAAGAGTAACTTCAAAAAATCAAAGGTTGGGACCTTTGGGGGCATGAGTGAACCTTGAGAGGACACTTTGGGAGGTGAAAAGACCATATATTTGTTGAGGAGGAATTTGGAATTAAACGAATGAAGGAATGGGTTGGTATTTGTAGCAAAAGTGAGGGAATATTTTATTAATTTCTAAGGGACACCTCATTAGTGGTATTTCAAAAACCATGGGCTTTACCATGGTATTTTCCCATGGTATTGACCACTTAAGACACCACATAGCATATATTACTGTAAAAAATTCTACCATAATTATTACATCATGATTACATCATTAATGATGTCGTTAAACACACTGAAACTCAAAACTATATTTTTACTATTCACCGAAAAACAAAACAATTTATAAAAATATCATAAATTCACCCTAACATAATGATGATGCTCTGAATTCAAAAATGAACTCCATTTTATGAAAATAATTTTCTAATTATGAGATATTTAATCTTTATGTAAAAACACTATTTACCTAAAAAAATAGAAATACTTAACTAATAATTTCTAAAACAGTTATCTACTTATGCAATTATATCACATTGCCATTGAAGATGCATAAATTGTATTTATAAATAATTAAGTGAGGTTACTATTCCATTGGTCACATTACTATTCATAAGGGTAATATTACTATTCATAATTTACTATTCACCAAAAAATTATTTTGATCTTATTGACCCACATTTTTCACTGTGATTACAACCATGTATGTCGGATTTTTGAATATAATTTCATAGAAAAAGTTATTTAATAATAAAATATATTTTTCACTATTCATAAAATACTATTCATCAAATACTATTCATAAAAAACACTATTCATAAAATACTATTCATAAAATTGAAACTTCTTAGAAAACTTCTAAAATTCATCCTAGGTTAATTTTGACATTTGAAATTCAAAAATGATGTATATTTTACAATAATAAAATAAAATAACACACAAATTTAGGGAAAAAATATTATTCAAAAGTCCGGGTCATTACAGCAGCACCACCACCTAGGCGAGATAACCAGATTCTGCCTCTTCGACAGGCTCCTCTAGCCCCTCATCAGGGCCAGGCTCCCAGACCCCCCTTCCCGAATAGAAGGAATCATACCTACTCATTCAATGAGACTTAGATCCTCAGTTATTTTCGATGATCCTTGGAACATGGAATCCTACCCTTTCCAGACTACAGGAGGCCCGAAGAGGCGGATCTCACTAATCGACCCAATTACTGCCCCTATCACTATATCCTGGGGCACAACCTCAAGCCGTGCTATGTGTTTAAAGACTAGATTCAAGACCACGTTGATAACAACATAGTCAGGTTGGGCCCAACACCGACACAGATAGCGTGTGTACTCATATAGCCAGATGGCGACAATGACATCGAAGGTGAGTGGTAGCAGGTTCCTAACTACAGATCTTGAAAATATGATGACTGGATAGCTCGTAAGGCAGTCTCTCATGCCCATGGTATCATCCGTGCACGTTTGAATCAACCTGATCCTTCAAAAGTTGATGTGTTACCCGCAAAAACTACTTCCGTGTCGACGTCCCAACCTCCCTCTTCCCAGAGGGGCAAGAATTGATGGAACAAGGGGAAACAAAGCCCCCAACCAATGCCATCCTCATCCCTTACTCTCGATGACTTCATGCCCCGGAGATGAAGATTACCCCTAGGATCAGTCCAATGGTGGAGGATTATTCAAGAGACGACCAAGGGTATACTTCAGTTAACACTGTGGAGCTGCTAAACCCCTAAATGATTCTCAACAATGAGGAATTCCAGATGGATCCTCCCAATGTCCCCATCCATCGTCAGCGTCAACGGAGCCATGGCTATATGGGTCGTCGGAATGCCTCAGTCAATACTTCCAGCCAAGCTGTGCATGCCACCGAAACTAGACAACAGTCCCGACGTGGAGCACAATACATGGATCCTTCTCATGTGGTTTCACAAGGTCCTCCTTCACCTCCATTTGTACTACTTGATCAGGCGGAGCCGCCCCAACCGTGCCGCGATCAGCCAAGTTCCATTACGGACCAGCCTCAGTCATCTGGACCTCATTTGGTAGTCGCTTCATGAGTTGAGACTAGAAGGCATTAGGATATTCCCAGCACCAGTCAGCCGCTGGTTCAGCCAGAAGGGCCCTCTATACCTCCTTCCATTGAGCGACTTCCTATCAGTAGAACTTCATGATTGGCACAGAATTATGATGTTATTAAGAATCTCTCTAGCATCCATGCGAGGATATCTATCCTTAAGGCTCTTATCCTATCAACAGATATGCGTGAATCCCTTTTGATGTATTTAAGAATCCCCCTCTAGTTTGAGACGGAGGTGGAATGTAACACCCCAAACTTCCACGGTACGCTTCTCTTTGAATAATACAATAGCATGTGTTGTACGCAACTTCGAGTTCCAACACACCACAACCAATCAAACTAGCTATTATGAATAGTAATACCCACTTTTTGAAAGGTTATAAATTTTAATTTTCAAAATGGACTTCATTTTTGAATTCATAATATCGAAATTAGCTTAGGGTGAATTTTTGGTATTTTTCTAAAAACATTCAATTTTTGATGAATAGTGAAAACACTAAGTTATTGGTTAAAACCAAATTTTTATTTAAATAATTATTGATTTTATTTAAATTTATTTTAGGTAATAATAGATAAATAATACCTATATAAGTTCAATGTAATTCATTAGATTCATTTTATATTAATTTTAGATATATAAAATTTTGTTGAACTTTTTACCGTCTTTTACCCACCTCCTAAGAGCTTTTGCAAAAGTGCATAAAACTTAATTTTACCGCTTCTGTGAGTTGAATTTCTAAAATCCGAGAGACACGGTTTATATCAATAGGTAAAATGTGGTTCGATTAGATGAAAATAATTTTTTGTGAATAGTAACTTTTTACTTTTATTTACCACGGTTAAAAGTAAATAGGGTAATTAAAGGTAAAAATGATATTATTTTTACCCTAAAACATGTCCTAATTCTACTCGATAAGTTTTATTTGACCAAAAAAAACTTTAGAAATAAAATATGAACCTCTTTTGTCCACTTGGATTAGAATATGACATTTATTATTATTTAATTCAAAGAACAGTTAAAAGAGTTAAAATCAAAGTTTAATAACTAAAACATTTTTAATATAGGTTTATACATAAGATAAATTCTATTATAAACATTCATTAGAAAGATAACACTATTTCCTACATAATGGTATTTTATTTATATTTTTTAGACATTAAAAAATTGAATTTATTTTTGACACAATGATGATGCAGTAATTACCTAATTAATGAAATATTAAAATAATTGATATTGTAAATACCCAAATAAATATAATTTGAAACTTTTAATGAATTACAATAATTTTATAGGTTAATATGACATGTTAGGATTGATTTAATAAACTTTTTTTTGAAGTAATAATGCTGTTATGAATTTAGCTAAAACAAAATACCAAATAGTGTCAAAATTGACATAAAAGAGTTTTTAAAACAAATATTATATTATTAATTGAAATTGTATTCATAAAAATCTATGGTTCGGCCAAAAGACTTATATAATGATAGGTGTATCATTAATTAACCACATGGGGTTATCTTGGAAATATATAGTATGTTTATTATACTTATAATATAAAAATACAAAGAGACATGGTAAATGTCAAACTAATTAACTAAGAGTTAAATCTAAAAGATAAGGTTAATGTAGTGACCCAAACCTGTCTAAAACCTGTTGTTTGAGTGTTTTTAGACCCATACCCACCTTATCCTAGAAATAAATGAGTTTGGAGCCATTAAAAACCGAATCTTAATTTATTACAAAATAATATTTCTCTCTTTTCCTAAGGTGCCCCTCACCCCTCTTATAAAAGGGCACTCCTCCTTCTCTCTAATTAACACCTTCAAAGCCATTTGGATCGGCCAAACCCTGCCCAAATATCATCCCAACTTCCCTAAATCCAACCTAGAGGCCTTACTTTGGTCATAAAGCCATCCTAAGGAGCCCTTTTGATCAACTCAAAAGGAAATACCCAAAGAAGAGGTAATAATTTCACCACCCTCTTTCAAGTTCTTTTCTTATTCCACTTCTTCTTTCTTTGCTATTTCAATTCTAAAATAATAACTCCAATAACTTATATATAATTTGATGTTATTATAAATATGGTACAACCATATTCAGTATTCTATCCATTCATTGAATGACATGTCACCATACGTGCGTATGAACAGCTTACCGTCTCCACGTCATGGTGATGTTTGTTATGAAAATACTTCATCATTTGGAAGGGTATAATAACGAGTATAAATGATATAAATAATAAATATAACATTATAATGATTCTTTATATATGATATATCATCCAATTATATACGATTTTAATATCAAAAGAATGATATTGTCGCTCGTGCATACGTACGGATTACCGTCTCGATGAACGCGATGAGATTCATTCCCCATCGTATCCATTCAAGACTAATTTTCGTTTGATGATTAAAAATAATGTATAGAGAATTTATATAATTCTGGATATATATAATATACAACCTATACATAACAAACATGACTTATGTAACAAGACATATAAAAGAAAACGAGTATGTTAACACCCGAAACAACGATAATACTAAAATATCTTTACCAAAGGAATATTAGAAGATCATATATGATATCATATTAATGAATATTGTTATTGTATAATTTAATAACAATGATTTCACCATTATATAGGAAGATAATGTATCCTCGACAAAGGAAAAGTACAAGGTAAGGGTTTATTTCACAATCTCTTCATTATCCAAGGTTGTTTATACATAATTATCTACTGGGACCTCTTTATCATCCACATCCATGTTTCTTAAAAATGTCTTTCAAAATATTTTTACTATTTAATAGACAATGGGTTAAATTCATTTATACGCTTATTTTACCTTATACGTTTTTGAAAGGAATCTTTCGGTCGTTTTCCAAACAAGGTCCTTTTTAACCTTTTCGACAAAATTAAGGTAAAAATGTATTTTTTTAACTTATACAGAGGGTGCGGCTATTTTACACCGTTATAAAATTGTCGAAGATTCCATTAAAATCTTAATAGAATATTTTCAAAATAAATGTTTCCTTTTATAATTATGTGATTTTTAAATTATTTCAAAAAAAGAAAGAGATATTTGTCTCAAATAGTTTTGATTTCATCCATGTCAATATCCTTTGATGGATTTTAAGTTTGATTGATGTTGATTTATTTGGATAAAAATCTTCCATATTGTATTGAAGGTTTTGTGATATGTTTGATGGTGGATGTGTTATTTTATTCCATTTATGGTTTATGGATAAAGTATTCACATTTCATTTGCTAGTTTTAATATGAATGTTTATGTTATGTTTAAACCTTTTCATATGAGGAATGCATTGGACTTAGTAAGTGACGGGTGGAGCCCGCTATTGCTCCTCGATGAATCAATAGGTCTTATGAGACAAACTAGTGTCTTGGTACAAGGCCTTGAAAAAAATTTATTTGTAGTCTTGGCACAAGGCCTTGAATATGTGGTTATGATAGTCTGGCATTATGAATTCCATCCTTATGAAAGTGGATATCGATATTTCATGTGATTATTCAACTAGTAGAATATCCATGTGAATAGGTAAATGGAATTATATGATTTTATCTTTTCCATATATTGTTTAATTTCACGTTTAAAAGGATTTTGTTTTAGTTATACATTACCTTAAATGTTAATGCTTATTTATGAAGGTTTCTGCTATATTGTTATCCTTACTGAACATCTGAGCTCACCCATTTTTATGTTTTATTTTTCCTAGGATGTGAAGAAGTATTTTATGACTGACCTATAGGCATAGTCAGAGGGGATATGATTGTGGTCTATGGAGACCATGTTTTTGTATTTTTTCACTTTATGATGTAATGTAAGACTTATGAATGTATCTAGTGTTTCCAAGGCTACTAAACTAATCGGTATTTCGAGATTTGATCTTTTGTGATCATGCCAATGATATGTAATAATGCACTGACTCTGGGCTTCTGGGGTCAGGGCGTTATAGTTGGTATCAGAGGAAGTTTAGTAATAAACCTTGGAAGCTAGATTTAGATAAAATCAGATTAGAACACATAGCCCTAAGATAGACTGTGAGGATTAGTATAGGAGAACTTCTTAGAATTTTGGTACTGTAGAGATTTTGTGAGTTTTCCAAGAAATAAATCCCTGTCTGAATACGAGCAGGTAGAGGCAGATCTGACACAAATGTACCTAGGGGTAAAACCCAAAAACACCACTTTGAGATAGACTCGAACGGGAACTGGTGCACCACAATGGGCCTTGCTGCACTCTTGGTTACGACACTCCTGGGGGATATGCTTAGGATAATTCTCATTTTCTTTACAAACCATTATGAAGGTTTTATGAGTATATAATTACTCAAATAAAACATTTTTATGATTATGTATTATATCCATAAACTGTTCAATTTATGTTAAGTGTTTTACAAGTATGGAGTTATGTATTTCAATTCATAAACTAATATAGTCTATGACATTGTTTATAAATGGTGCCTAGTGGAAGGAATGAAAACCGTATCAATGCACGCACTCTATGTTGGGATTTCCCTCCTTCTCAAGATAATTATAGTGGAGTTGGTTATACAACTGGTGTTGATCAACTTATCACTATACTGGGACAACTCACTCTCGTTATGAATAATAACCTTACCCATATGAAGAACCCAGATCCGCAGCATGGAGGATCAATGTTAGATTGATTCATGAGGCAACAACCACCAACATTAAATGGGGCTATAAATCCACTAGTAGCTGAGCAATGGATAAATTCCCTAGAGAAAATATTTCAGGCTTTGGGGAGTAGTGAAAGGGAAAAAGTTTTCATGGCAGTTTACCGCCTCACTAGAGATGCTAATTAATGGTGGTCATTGATTCAAAATACAAAGGAAGATGAATAAGTATCAAGTATTGAATCGAGGGAGTTTAAAGAGATTTTCTTCAGAAAATACTTTACTCATGACCATCGAGCAGATATGGAAAGGCAATTTCTCATTCTAAGACAAAAGGAGGATGTGAATGTTGCAAAGTATAAGGCTAACTTTACAAGGTTATCAAGGCATGTTGTAGATTATATACGTAACCCAAGAAGTAAGATCGATCATTTCTTTGATGGGTTAAAACCATTTCTCCATCGAGCATTGGTCTCATAATACTTCTCGTAATATGAAGACATTGTATCATGTTCTATCAAGATGGAAAATGAATTCTATAATTCTTACAACTTTAAAGAAAAGCAAGAGAATAAGAGATATACTGATCACTCTGGAAATGGAAATAAGGGGAAGAAAGGAAAAGTTGAATACCCATCCTGTAATAAATGTGGGAAGAACCACCTTGGTACTTGTCTGAAGGGTATGGGAGTCTGTTACAAGTGTGGTGAAAAGGCCACCAATCTCATGATTGCAAAGGGAAGAAATAAGCTATCGATGTTAAATGATACAATTGCAGGGAGATGGTACATTATGTAAATGAATATCCTAAGCGTCAGGGAAACATACCTCAGAAGAGGCCAAGGGATCAAGGCCAATCTTATGCTATCACTACTGCTGAGGTTGAAGCTCCTAAAGATGTAGTGGCAAGTAATTAAATGCTTTCATTAAGTTTAGCCAATACTTTATTTCATTCTGTATCATTGCATTGTTTCATATCTTTTCAATTTTCTAAGAGAATCAGATATTTCCAATTTGATTTAAAAAGGATGTTGTCAATCAAAAATCATAAGGGAAGTATCATTGCAACAATGTTTTGTGAAGAAGTTCCCATTAGAGCATATAAATGTTATTTATCTGCCGATATCATCATTATAACCATGATTCAATTTGATATAATCCTCGTTATGGATTGGATTTCAGACCATGATGCGAAAATTTATTGTAAGAAGAAGGAGGTTACAATTTTCGATGATGATAAGGAGTACCTTATTTTTATAGCAGAAACATCACCACCTAATTCTTATCTAGATCCACCCCCAGTAGCTCAACTAAATTCAATTATTGGGGAGGAATATAATGAAATAACTATGGGTGAGGAAAGGAATGTTCGAATAGAGGATGTAACTATTGTGCATGAATATGTTGATGTTTTTACAGAGGATTTACCTAGACATCCTCCAGAACGAGAAATTGAGTTTTCCATTGACCTAATTCCAGGTTCAAGGCCCATATCAAAGACCCCTTATAGAATGGCCACAGTGGAATTGGTGGAACTAAAGAAACAACTAGAGGAATTGAGAAATAAGGGATTTATTCACCCTAGTTTTTCTCCATAGGGAGCCCCTGTTCTTTTTGTTAAGAAGAAATATCGATCTATGAGGTTGTGCATTGACTACAGAGAGATCAACGCTATAACTATAAAGAACACGTCTCCCCTACCTCACATTGATGATTTATTAGACCAACTTCATGGAGCTCAATACTGATCAAATATTGACCTTCGATCTGGATATCATCAGTTGTGTGTGAAGAAGGAAGACATTCCGAAAACATCATTTTGAACCAAGTACGGGCATTATGAGTTTACAGTAATGTCTTTTGGATTTACTAATGCACCCTATTTGTTCATGGATCTAATGAATAGAGTTTTCAAGGAATATCTTGATGACTTTGTAGTGGTATTTAATGATGATATATTGGTATACTCCAAAATCTATGAAGATCATGAAAATCACTTGCGCATTATTCTAAAGACTCTTAGAAGACATGAATTATATGGGAAGTTTAGAAAGTGTGAATTCTGGATTGAATAGATTTCTTTTCTTGGCCATATTGTCTCTAAGGATGGAATCTCTACTGATCCATCTAAGACAAGAGAAATCCATGAATGGCCATCACCAACGAGTATAACTGAGGTATGTAGTTTTATTGATTTAATAGGTTATTATCGGTGTTTCGTCTAGAATTTTGCCCGACTGGCTAATACATTAACCAAGATCACACGTATAGGGGTTAAATTTTTTTGGACAAATGAGTGTGAAGAATGTTTTGAAGAACTAAAGAGAATATTATTCAATGATCCTATCTTGACTCTACCATTGGGGAATGATGGGTTTGTTATTTATAGTGATGCATCAAAGAAAGGACTTGGCTATGTCCTTATGAAGAATGATAAGGTTATTGCCTATGCATCACGGTAGCTAAAAATTCATGAACAAAACTATCCGAATCATGATATTGTGTTAGCAGCTGTAATCGTTTCTTTGAAGATATGGAGACATTATCTATATGATGAAAAATGTGAGATATATACTGATCACAAGAGTTTGAAGTATATTTTCTCATAGAAAGAACTCAATATGAGGCAAAGGAAATGGCTTCAACTACTCAAGGATTACGATTTCACTATACACTACCACCCAGGGAAGGAAAATAAGGTGGAAGATTCTTTGATAAGAAAGGATCATGGAGTTTTAACAAGATGAGAGTTGAAAGTGATCCTATTTTCATGGATCTAGTGAAGATGGATATGGGAATAACCATGGAAGGTGAAACATCAATACTTTTTCAAATGGTTTCCAAAACATCTTTACTAAAATTGATAAAGAGTTATCAGACCGATGATGAAGAGTTTCAAAAGAAGATTAAAGCTGTGAATGATGGGAGATTGAGTGACTTTGTGTATGAAGATGGAATTTTAAAATTTGGGAAGAGACTTTGTGTTCCCGATGTACCTGATCTAAAAAGGGAATTGTTGGATGATTCTTATAGCTCCAATTTCTCCATACACCCTGGTAGCACCAAGATGTATAGAGATTTGAGGGAACATTTTTGGTGGGACAACATGAAGAGGGAGATTGCTGATTTTGGGTCAAGATGTATGGTTTGTCAATAAGTGAAAGTTGGAAGGAAACAGCCTGGAGAAGTCATGCAACCTATTCCCATACCTGAGTGGAAATGGGATAATATTATGATGGGCTTTTTCATGGGACTACCAAAGACTCCTAGAAGGAACGAGGCAATATGGGTCATTGTTGATCGTCTTACCAATTCAGCACATTTTCTTTCAATAAGAGAAGATTTACCACTTGAACGTCTATCAATACTGTATATTAATGAAGTTGTGAGACTCCATGGTGCACCCCTATCGATTATTTATGATTGTGATCCTCATTTTATATCATGATTCTAGAAAATTCTTCAGAAGGCCTTGGATACTGAACTTCATTTGAGCACTGCCTACCACCCTCAAACTGATGGACAATCATAAAAAACTATTAAAACCTTAGAATACATGTTGGGATCCTGCTCACTTGACTTTCAGGGTATGTGGGATCAATATTTACCTATGGTAGAATTTTCCTATAATAATAGCTTCCATTCAAGTATTCAGATGGCACCATATGAAGCGTTATTAAAGAAAGAGATGTCACACACCAACCTGTTGGGATGATGTTGGTGAAAGAAAACTCATAGGCCCAAAACATGTGGAGGAAATGATGGAAAAGGTGAAGGTATTCCAAACCCACATCAAAGCAGAACAAAGTAGGCAGAAGAGCTATGCTGATAACCGAAGGAAGGATTTGGAATTTCAGGTAGGAGATCATGTTTTCTTGAAGGTATCTCCATGGAAGGGAGTTATACGATTCGGTAAGAAGGGTAAATTGTGTCCTAGGTACATCAGACCTTTCTAAATTCTAGAACGAATTGGGGCTGTAGCTTACCATTTAGAAATTCTGCCAAGTCTCTCCAAAGTTTACAATGTGTTCCACGTATCACTATTGAGAAAATACATGCCTGACCCAACGCATGTACTCACCTATGAGGAATTAGAACTGGAACCTGATCTATCTTATTGCGAAGAGCCCATCAGGATTCTTGATACCAGAGAACAAGTGCTGATAAACCGGATGATTCGTCTAGTAAAAGTTCTATGGAGAAATCATAATATGGAAGAGGGGACGTGGGAACCCGAGGAACTTATGTTGAAGAACCACCCGAGTCTTTTTATGCAGTAATATTCTAGAAATTTAGTGGAAGAAATTATTTGAAGTAGGGGAGAATGTAACACCCCAAGCTTCCACGGTACACTTTTCTTTGAATAATACAATAGCGTGTGTTGTACGCAACTTCGAATTCCAACACACCAAAACCAATCAAACTAGATGTTATGAATAGTAATACCCACCTTTGGAAAGGTTATAAATTTTATTTTTCAAAATGGAATTCATTTTTGAATTCAGAATATCGAAATTAGATTAGGGTGAATTTTTGGTATTTTTCTGAAAAATTCAATTTTTGATGAATAGTGAAAAACACTGAGTTATTGGTTAAAACCAACTTTTTATTTAAATAATTATTTATTTTATTTATATTTATTTTAGGTCATAATATATAAACTATACCTATATAAGTTCAATGTAATTCATTGGATTCATTTTATATTAATTTTAGATATATAAAATTTTATTGAACTTTTTACGTCTTTTACCCACCTCCTAGGAGCTTTTGAAAAATTGCATAAAACTTAATTTTCCCTCTTCTGTGAGTTGAATTTTGAAAAAATGAGAGACATGGTTGATATCAATAAGTAAAATGTGGTTCAATGAGATGAAAATAATTTTTAGTGAATAGTAACTTTTTACTTTTATTTACAACAGTTTAAAGTAAATAGGGTAATTAAAGGTAAAAACGATATTATTTTTACCCTAACACATGTCCCAATTCTATTGGATAAGTTTTATTCGACGAAAAACAACCTTATGAATAAAATATGAACCTCTTTGGTCCACTTAGATTAGAATAGGACATTTATTATTATTTAATTCAAAGTAGAGTTAAAAGAGTTAAAATCAAAGTTTAATAACTAAAACATTTTTAATATAGTGTTATACATAAGATAAATTCGATTATAAATATTCATTAGAAAGAGAAAACTATTTTCTACATAATGGTATTTTATTTATATTTTTTATACATTAAATAATGAAATTTATTTATGACATAATGATGATAACCTAATTAATGAAATATTAAAATAATTGATATTGTAAATACCCAAATAAATATAATTTGAAACTTTTAATGAATTAAACTAATTTAATAGGTTAATATGAAAAGTTAGGATATATTTAATATACTTTTTTCTATTTAATAATTCTGTTATGAATTTAGCAAAAACAAAATACAAAATAGTGTCAAATTTGACATAAAAGAGTTTTTCAAACAAATATTATATTATTAATTGATATTATATTCCTAAAAATATAAGGTTATGAAAAAATACTTATATAATGATAGTTGTATCATTATTGAACCACTTTTAGTTCACTTTTAAGTATATAGTAATTTTATTAAACATATAATATAAAAATACAAAGAGACATGGTAAATGTCAAACTAATTAACTAAGAGTTAAATCTAAAAGATAAGGTTAATGTAGTGACCCAAACCTGTCTAAAACCTATTGGTTGAGTGGATTGTGACCCATACCTACCTTATACTCGAAATAAATGAGTTTGGAGCCATTAGAAACCGAATATGAATTTATTACAAAATAATATTTCTATCTTTTCCTAAGGTGCCCCTCACCCCTCTTATAAAAGGGCAATTCACCTTCTCTCTAATTCACACTCTCAAATCCATTTGGATCGGCCAAAACCTACCCAAATATCCTCCCAAATTCCCTCCATTAAACCTAGAGGCCTTACTTTGGTCATAAATCCAACCTAAGGAGCCCTTTTGATCAACTCAAAAGGAAACACCTGAAGAAGAGGTAATAATTTCACCACCCTTTTTCAAGTTCTTTTCTTCTTCCACTTCTTCTTTCTTTGGTATTTCAATTATAAAATAATAAATACAGTATATTATATATAATGGGATGTTATTATAAATATGGTGCAACCATATTCAATATTTTATCCATTCATTGAATGACATGTCACCATACGTGCGTACGAACAACTTATTATCTCCACGTCGTGGTGATGTTTGTTATGCAAATACTTCATCATTTGGATGGGTATAATAATGAGTATAAATGATTTAAATAATGAATATAACATTATAATGATTCTTTATATATGACATACCATCCAATTATATACGATTTTAATATCAAAATAATGATATTGTCGCACGTGCGTACGTACGGATTACTGTCTCCACGAACGTGATGAGATTCATTCCCCATCGTATCCATTCAAGAAAAATTTTCATTTTATTATTACAAATAACGTTTAAGTACTTGATATCATTCTGGATATGAATAATATACAACCTATACATGACACACACAACTTATGTAACAATACATATAAAAGAAAACGAGTAAGTTAACACCTAAAACGACGATAATACTAAAATATATTTACCAATGAAATATTAGAAGATCTTATATGATATCATATTAATGAATATGGTTATTTTATAATTTAATAACAATGATTTCACCATTATTCAGGAGGAAAACGTACCCTTGACCAAGGAAAAGTACAAGGTAAGGGTTTATTTCACAATCTCTTCATTATCCGAGGTTGTTTATACGCAATTATCTACTGGGACCTCTTTATCATCCACATCCATGTTTCTTAAAAATGTATTTCAAAACATTTTTACTATTTAATATAAAATTGTTTAACGTCATTTATACCCTTGTTTGACCTTATACATTTTTGAAAGGAATCTTTTGGTCGTTTTCCAAACAAGGTCATTTTTAACCTTTTCGACAAAATTAAGGTAAGAATGTCTTTTTTTTAAATTATACGGAGGGTGCGGATATTTTACACCACTATAAAATCGTCGAAGCTTCCCTTAAAATCATATAATAATATTTTCAAAATAATTGTTTCCTTTTATAATTATGTTACTTTTAAATTATTTCAAAAAAAGAAAGAGATATTTATCTCAAATAGTTTTGATTTCATCCATGTCAATATACTTTGATGGATTTTATGTTTATTTGATGTTGATTTATTATGATAAAAATCTTCCATATTTTATTGAGGGTTTTATGATATGTTTGACTATGGATGTGTTATTTTTTACCATTCATGGTTTATAGATAAAGGATTGACATTTCGTATGCTAGTTTTAATATGAATGTTTATGTTATGATTAAACCTTTTCATATGAGGAATGCATTGGACTTAGTAAGTGACGGGTGGAGCCCGCTATAGCGCCTCGATGCATCGGTAGGTCTCATGAGACAAACTAGTGTCTTGGAACAAGGCCTTGATAAAAACTTATTTGTAGTCTTGGCACAAGGCCTTGACTATGTGGTTATGATAGTCTGGAATTATGCATTCCATCATTATGAAAGTGGATATTGAGATTGCATGTGATTATTCTACTAATAGAATATCCATGTGAATAGGTAAATGGAATTATTTTATTTTATCTTTGCCATATATTTTTAATTTCCCGTTTAAAAGGATTTTGTTTTATTTATACATTTCCTTAAATGTTTATGATTATTTATGAAAGTTTTCACTATATTGTTATCCTTAATGAGCATCTGAGCTCACCCCTTTCTATGTTATATTTTTCCCAGGATGTGAAGAAGTATTTTATGACTGAACTGCAGGGATAGTCAGAGGGGATATGAGTGTGGTCTATTGAGACCATTTTGTTGTAGTTTTTCACTTTATTATGTAATATAGGACTTATGAATGTATCTAGTGTTTCCAAGGCTACTAAACTAATCTGTCTTTCGAGATTTGATCTTTTGTGATCATGCCAATGATATGTAATAATGCACCGACTCCGGGCTTCTGGGGTCGGGGTGTTACAGTTTGTATCAGAGGGAGTTTAGTAATAAACCTTGGAAGCTAGATTTAGATAAACTACGATTAGAGAACATAGACCTAAGATAGATTTTGAGGATTAGTATAGAAGAACTTCCTGGAATTTTGGTATTGTAGAGATTTTGTAAGTTTTCCAAGCAATACATCCCTGTCTGAAAACGAACAGGTAGAGGCAGCTCTGGCACAGATGTACCTAGGGGTAAAACCTGAAAACACCGCTTTGAGCTAGACTCGAATGAGAACTAGTGCATGACAACGGGCCTTGCTGCACTCTTGGTTACGAAACTCCTGGGGGATATGCTTAGGATAATTCTCATTTATTTAAAATTCATTATGAAGGGTTTATGAGTATATACTTCCTCAAAGAAAACATTTTTGTGATTATGGATTATATCCATAAACTTTTAAATTTATGTTAAGTGTTTTACAAGTATGGAATTATGTATTTCAATTAATAAACTAATATAGTTTATGACATTGTTTAGAAATGGTGCCTAGTGGAAGGAATGAAGACCATATCATGCACGCACTCTATGTCGGGATTTCTCTCCTCCTCAAGATAATTATAGTGGAGTTTGTGATACAACTGGTGCTGATCAGCTTATCACTATACTGGGATAACTCACTTAGGTTATGAATAATAACCTTACCCGTATGGAGCACCCTGATCTGCAGCGTGGAGGATCAATGTTAGACTGATTCATGTGGAAACAACCACCAACATTCAATGGGGCTACAAATACACTAGTAGCTGAGCAATGGATAAATTCCCTAGAGAAAATATTTCTAGCTTTGGGGAGTAGTGAAAGGGAAAATTTTTCATGGCAGTTTACCACCTCACTGGAGATTATGATCAATGGTGGTCATTGATTCAAAATAAGAAGGAAGATGAAGAAGTATCAGGTATTGAATGGAGGGAGTTTAAAGAGATTTTCTTAGAAAAATACTTTCCTCGTGACCATCGACCAGATATGGAAAGGCAATTTCTCAGTCTGAGACAAAAGGATGATGAGAATGTTGCAAAGTATGAGGATAACTTTGCAAGTTTAGAAAGGCATGCTACAGATTATATACGTAACCGAAGAAGTAAGATCGATCATTTCTTTGATGGGTTAAAACCATTTCTCCATTGATCATTGGTCTCACAATCCTTCTCATCATATGAAGAAATTGTCTCATGGGCTATCAAGACGAAAAAGGAATTCTCTAAGTCTTAAGACTTTAAAGAAAAGAAAGAGAAGAAGAGATATGCTGATCACTATGGAAATGGAAATAAGGGGAAGAAGGGAAAAGTTGAATATCCATCCTACAGTAAATGTGGGAAGAAACACCCTGGTACTTATCTGAAGGGTATGGGAGTCTGTTGCAAGTGTGTTGAAAAAGGCCACCAAGATCGTGATTTCAAATGGAAGAAAGAAGATATCTATGTTCAATGATACAATTGTAGGGAGATAGGACATTATGTAAATGAATTTCCTAAGCATCAGGGGAAATTACCTCAGAAGAGGCAAAGGGATCAAGGCTAATTTTTTTCTATCACTACTACTGAGGTTGAAGATCCTAAAGATATAGTGGCAGGTAATTTAATTCTTTCGTCAAGTTTAGACAATAATTTATTTCATTCTGGATCATTTCATTGTTTCATATCTTGCCAATTTGCTAAGAAAATTAGATATTTCCAATTTGATTTAACAAGGGAGTTGTCAATAAAAACTCCTAAGGGAAGTATCATTGCAACAAAGTTTTGTGAATCAGTTCTCATTAGAGCATATAAATGTTCTTAATCTGCCGATCTCATCATTATAACCATGATTCAATTTGATATAATCCTCGTTATGGATTGGATTTCAGACCATGATGCGAAAATTTATTGTAATAAGAAGGAGGTTACAATTTTGGATGATGATAAGGAGTACCTTATCTTTATAGTAGAAACGTCACCACCTAATTCTTATCTAGATCCACCCCCAATAACTCAACTAAATTCAATTATTGGGGAGGAAGATAATGAAATAACTATGGGTTAGGAAAGGAATGTTCGAATAGAGGATGTACCTATTGTTCACCAATATGTTGATGTTTTTACAGAGGATTTACCTAGACATCCTCTAGAATGAGAAATTGAGTTTTCCATTGACCTAATTCTGGGTTCAAGGCCCATATCGAAGACCCCTTATAGAATGGACACTGGGGAATTAGTGGAACTAAAGAAACAACTAAAGTAATTGAGTAATAAGGGATTTATTCGCCCTAGTGTTTCTCTATGGTGATCCCTTGTTCTTTTTGTTCAGAAGAAATATGGATCTATGAGGTTGTGCATTGACTACAGGGAGATCAATTCTATAAATATAAATAAAATGTATCCCCTACCTCACATTGATGATTTATTAGTCCAACTTCATGGATCTCAATCCTTATCAAAGATTTAACTTCGATATGGATATCATCAGTTGTGTGTGAAGAAGGAAGACATTCCGAAAATAGCATTTCGAACCAGGTACGGGCATTACGAGTTTACAGTAATGTCTTTTGGATTGAAGAATGCACCCTCTTTATTCATGTATATAATGAATAAAGTTTTCAAGTTATATATTGATGACTTTGTAGTGGTATTTATTGATGATATATTGGTATATTCCAAAAGCTACGAAGATCATGAAAATAACTCACACATTATTCTAAAGAATCTTAGAAGACATGAATTATATGGGAAGTTTAGAAAGTGTGAATTCTGGATTCAAGAGATTTATTTTATTGGCCATATTGTCTCTAAGGATATAATCTCTATTGATCCTTCTAAGACAAGAGCATTCATATAATGGCCAGCACCAATGAGTATAACCGAGGTACGCAGTTTTATTAGTTTAGCAGGTTATTATCGGCATTTCATCCAGAATTTTTCCTGGTTGGCTGACCCATTTTCCAAGCTCACACGTAAAGGGGTTAAATTTGTTTGGACAAAAGAGTGTGAAGAATGTTTTGAATAACTGAAGAGAATATTAGTCAACACCCCTATCTTGACTATACCATTGGGGAATGATGGGTTTGTTATTTATTATGATGCATCAAAGAAAGGACTTGGTTGTGTCCTTATGTAGAATTATAGGGTTATTGCCTATGCATCACAATAGCTAAAAATTCATGAACAAAACTATCCAACTCATGATCTTGAGTTAGCAGCTGTAATCTTTGCTTTGAAGATATGGAGACATTATCTATATGATGAAAAATGTGAGATATATACCGATCACAATAGTTTGAATTATATTTTATCATAGAAATAACTCAACATGAGGCAAAGAAGATGGCTTGAACTACTCAAGGATTACGATTTCACTATACACTAGCACCTAGGGAAGGCAAATAAGGTGGAAAATTATTTAAGCAGAAAGGATCATGGAGTTTTGAACAAGATGAGAGTTGAAAGGGATCCTATTTTCATGGATCTAGTGAAGATGGATATGGGAATAACCATAGAAGGTGAAACATAAATACATTTTCAAATGGTTGCCAAACCATCTTTACTAGAAAGAATAAAGAGTTATCGGACCGATGATGAAGAGTTTTAAAAGAAGATTAATGTTGTGAATGATGGGAGATTGAGTGACTTTGTGTATGAAGATGGAATTTTGAAATTTGGGAAGAGACTTTGTGTTCCCGATATACCTGATCTAAAAAGGGTATTTTTGGATGATTTCATTATCTCCTATTTCTCCATACACCCTAGTAGCACCAAATGTATAGAGATTTGAAGGAACATTTTTGGTTGGACAACATGAAGAGGGAGATTTCTGATTATGTGTCAAGATGTATGGTTTGTCAAAAAGTGAAAGATGGAAGACAATAGCCTGGAGGAGTCATGAATCCTATTCCCATACCTTAGTGGAAATGGGAAAATATTAAGATGGACTTTGTTGTGGGACTACCAAAGACTCCTAGAAGGAACAATGCAATATGGGTCATTGTTGATCATCTTACCAAGTCAGCACATTTTCTTTCTATAAGAGAAGATCTACAACTTGAACGTCTAGGAAGACTATATATTAATGAAGTTGTAAGACTCCATGCTATGCCCCTATCGATTGTTTCTGATCGTGATCCCCATTTTACATCAAGATTCTAGAAAAGTCTTCAGAAATCCCTGGATACTGACCTTCGTTTGAGCACTTCCTACCACCCTCAAACTGATGGAAAATCAGAACGAACTATTCAAACCTTAGAAGACATGCTAAGATCCTGCTCACATGACTTTTAGGGTATGTGGGATCAATATTTACCTCTGATAGAATTTTCCTATAACAATAGCTTCCATTCAAGTATTCAGATGGAACCATATGAAGTGTTATATGGAAAGAGATGTCGCACACCAACCTGTTGGAATGATGTTGGTGAAAGAAAACTCGTAGGCCCAAAACTTGTGGAGGAAATGATAGAAAAGGTGAAGGTATTCCAAACCCACATCAAAGTATCACAAAGTAGGCTGAAGATCTTTGCTGATAACCCAAGGAAGGATTTGGAATTTCATGTAGGATATCATGTTTTCTTGAAGGTATGTCCATGTAAGGGAGCTATACGATTTGGTAAGAAGGGTAAATTGAGTCCCAGGTACATCAGACCTTTCAAAATTCTAGAACGAATTGGGGTTGTAGCTTACCATTTGAAAATGCCACCAAGTCTCTCCACAATGTGTTACATGTATCACTGTTGAGAAAATACATGCCTGACCCAACGCATGTACTCACCTATGAGGAATTAGAACTGGAACCCAATCTATATTATTGCGAAGAGCCCATCAGGATTCTTGATACCAGAGAACAAGTGCTGAGAAACCGGATGACTCGTCTAGTAAAAGATCTATGGATAAATTATAAGATGGAAGAGGAGATGTGGGAACCTGAGGAAATTATGATGAAGAAACACCTGAGTCTTTTTATGCACTAATATTCCAGAAATTTTGAGGACAAAAGAATTTGAATGAGGGGAGAATGTAACACCCCAATCTTCCACGGTACGCTTCTCTTTGAATAATACAATAGCGTGTGTTGTACGTAACTTCGAGTTCCAACACACCACAACCAATTAAACTAGCCGTTATGAATAGTAATACCCACTTTTTGAAAGGTTATAAATTTTAATTTTTAAAATGGACTTCATTTTTGAATTCAGAATATCGAAATTAGCTAAGGTTGAATTTTTGGTATTTTTCTGAAAACTTTCAATTTTTGATAAATAGTGAAAAACACTAAGTTATTGGTTAAAACCAACTTTTTATTTAAATAATTATTTATTTTATTTAAATTTAATTTAGGTCATAATAGATAAATAATACCTATATAAGTTCAATGTAATTTATTACAGTCATTTTATATTAATTTTAGATATAAAAAATTTTATTGAACTTTTTACCGTCTTTTACCCACCTCCTAGGAGCCTTTGCAAACTTGCATAAAACTTAATTTTACCGCATTTGTGAGTTGAATTTTGAAAATCCGAGAGACATGGTTGATATAAATATGTAAAATATTTTTCAATGAGATGAAAATAATTTTTGGTGAATAGTAACGTTTTTACTTTTATTTACCACAGTTAAAATTAAATAGGGTAATTAAGGGTATAAATGATATTCTTTTTAACCTAACACATGTCCTAATTCTATTGGATAAGTGTTATTCGACCAAAAAAATCTTAGGAATAAAATATGAACCACTTTTTTCCACATAGATTAGAATAGGATATTTATTATTATTTAATTCAAAGAAGAGTTAAAAGAGGTAAAATCAAAGTTTAACAACTAAATTTTTTTAATATATGGTTATACATAAGATAAATTCAATTATAAATATTCATTATAAATATAAAAATATTTCCTACATAATGGTATTTTATTTATATTTTTTAACCTTAAATAATTTAATATATTTATGACACAATGATGATGTAGTAATTACCTAATTAATGAAATATTAAAATAATTGATATTGTAAATACCCAAATAAATAAAATTTGAGACTTTTAATGAATTACACGAATTTTATAGGTTAATATGGAATGTTAGGATTTATTTTCGTAACTTTTTTCGAAGTAATAATGCTGTTATGAATTTATAGAAAACAAAATACCAAATAGTGTCAAAATTGATATAAAAGAGTTTTTAAAACAAATATTATATTATTAATTGATATTCTATTCTTAAAAATATAAGGTTCAGCCAAAAGACATATATAATGATATGTGTATAATTAATTAACCACTTGGGTTTCTCTTAGAAGTATATATTATGTTTATTTAACATATAATATAAAAATACAAAGAGACATGGTAAATGTCAAACTAATTAACTAAGAGTTAAATCTAAAAGATAAGGATAATGTAGTAACCCAAACCTGTCTAAAACCTGTTGGTTGAGTGGTTTTAGACCCATACCCACCTTATCCTCGAAATAAATCAGTTTGGAGCCACTAGAAACCGAATATTAATTCATTATAAAATAATAATTCTATCTTTTCCTAAGGTGCCCCTCACCCCTCTTATAAAAGGGCACTCCCCCTTCTCTCAAATTTACACATTCAAAGACATTTGGATCGGCCAAAACCTGCCCAAATATCCTCCCAACTTTCCTCACTTCAACCTAGAGGCCTTAATTTGGTCATAAAACCAACCTAAGAAGCCCTTTTGATCAACTCAAAAGGAAACACCCGAAGAAGAGGTAATAATTTCACCACCCTCTTTCAAGTTCTTTTCTTCTTCCACTTATTTTTTATTTTCTATTTCCATTCTAAAATAATAACTCCAATATCTTCTATATACTACGATGTTATTATAAATATGGTACAACCATATTAATTATTCTATCCATTCATTGAATGACATGTCACCATACGTGCGTACGAATGGCTTACAGTCTCCACGTCGTGGTGTTGTTTGTTATTCAAATACTTCATCCTTTGGATGGGTATAATAATGAGTATAAATGATGTAAATAATAAATATAACATTATAATGATTTTTTATATATGATATACCATCCAATTATATATTATTTTAATATAAAAAGAATGATATTTTCGCTCGTGCGTACGTACGGATTACCGTCTCCACAAACGCGATGAGATGCATTCCCCATCGTATCCATACAAGACTAATTTTCATTTGATGATTTGAAATAATGTTTAAAGACTTGATATAATTATGGATATGAATAAGATACAACCTATACATAACAAACACGGCTTATGTAATAAGACATATAAAAGAAAAGGAGTAAGTTAATACCCGAAACGACAATAATAGTAAAATATCTTTACCAAAGCAATATTAGAAGATCATATATGATATCATATTAATTAATATGGTTATTTTATAATTTAATAACAATTATTTCACCATTATACAGGAGGATAACATACCCTAGACCAAGGAAAAGTACAAGTTAAGGGTTTATTTCACAATCTCTTCATTATCCGAGGTTGTTTATACGTAATTATCTATTGGGACCTCTTTATCATCCACATCCATGTTTCTTAAAAATGTATTTCAAAACATTTTTACTATTTAATAGACAATGGGTTAATGTCATTTATACCCTTATTTGTCCTTATACGTTTTTGAAAGGAATCTTTTCGTCGTTTTCCAAACAAGTTCCTTTTTAACCTTTTCGACAAAATTAAGGTAAGAATGTCTTTTTTAACTTACACGGTGGGTGAGGCTATTTTACACCATTATAAAATCGTTGAATCTTCCCTTAAAATATTATAATAAATTTTTTAAAATAAATGTTTCCTTTTATAATTATGTGACTTTTAAATGATTTCAAAAAAATAAATAGTTATTTCTCTCAAATAGTTTTGATTTCATCCATGTCAATATCCTTTTATGGATTTTAAGCCTGTTTGAAGTTGATTTATTATGATACAAATATTCCATATTGTATTGAATGTTTTGTGATATGTTTGAATATGGATGTGTTATTTTATACCATTCATTGTTTATGGGTAAAGTATTGACATTTCATATTCTAGTTTTGATATGAATGTTTATGTTATGTTTAAACTTTTTCATAAGAGGAATGCATTGGACTTAGTAAGTTACTGGTGGAGCCCTCTATAGCTCCTTGATGCATCGGTAGGTCTCTTGAGACAAACTAGTTTCTTGGAATAAGGCCTTGACAAAAACTTGTTTGTAGTCTTGGTACAAGGCCTTGACTATGTGGTTATGATAGTCTGACATTATGCATTCCATCATTATGAAAGAGGCTATTGATATTTCATGTGATTATTTGACTAGTAGAATATCCATGGGAATAGGTAAATGGAATTATTTTCTTTTTTCTATTCCATATATTGCTAAAGTTCAAGTTTAAAAGGCTTTTGTTTTATTTATACATTTCCTTAAATGTTTATGCTTATTTATGATGGTTTTCACTATATTGTTATCCTTACTGAGCATATGAGCTCACCCCTTTCTATGTTTTATCTTTCCTAGGATGTGAAGAAGTATTTTATGACTGACCTACATGGATAGTTAGAGGGGATATGAGTGTGGTCTATGGAGACCATGTTGTTGTAGTTTTTCACTTTATGTTGTAATGTAAGACTTATGAATGTATCTAGTGTTTCCAAGGCTGCTAAACTAATCAGTATTTAGAGATTTAATCTTTTGTGATCATACCAATGATACATAATAATGCACCGACTCTGGGCTTCTAGGTTCAGGGCGTTAAATAGAAGCTGCAAAAGCCTTCCATGCTGAGGTATCTGAGCATGCAGAATGCCAGGCTATCATCTATTTCTCTGGAAAAGATGAAGTCTCCCACGTACAGGGGCACATCATCCCACTTTACATCACTGGACACTTCAATGACGTGGAGGTTCATCTTTGTCTTGTCGACACTGGTTTTGGGATCAACCTTATACTGACTCGGATGCTCCGAAATATGGGGTTGTTCAAGGATGATCTGAGCCCCTCTGACCTAAAAATTAAAGGTTATGATAGGAAAGAATAGAAACTGGTTGGAAAGATTCACCTTAAGAACTAGTTTGGTGGTCTGGTATCTAACACTGAGTTCATGGTTGTCTCGCCAGACACCGTCTACAATTCATTGATGGGTAGGACATGGCTCCACCTACAGGTTGCGATCCTCTCTTCATATCACCAATGCCTGAAGTACTCCCTTAATGGTTGAGTAGGCGTACTCCAAGGTGATGAGTCTCCCTTTTCCTCTTTTTAAGCCTTCTATATAGATGAAAACTATTACAAGATCAAGGAAAAGCAGATTCAGGCTAGCGAGGTTGAACCCATTATGGCTGCGACTGACCTGTGGACAAGCCTAAATGATTCCCACATCTTCCCGATCCACTGATTAGAGGCCATAACTCAGGATTTAGGGAAATGTTTTTTTGTCTCTGGAATGAGGGGGAAGCACATTACCAAGTCTAAGGGACATCGGGAGATCACCTCGTATTCCAATACAAATTAGGCTTGGGTGATCCAAGATCCCCCTACCCCGACAAGGTATCAGGATGTACACCCCATGTAAACGACAATATGACATACTTGTTTTTTTCGCTAGGCTGGGATAAACTGTCTCAAGAAAACACGCCACTATTTCTTTGATATCATTAAGGATGTCATCTTGGGCCAAAGGCCATATGGGATCAGGTCAAAAACTTTCATTGCTATAGTTTCAATAGTACAGGAGCTAACTGATGCAATTTCCATCGCCACTCAGCCTGGAACCAGTGGACCATTAGGATCTTTTGACTCAAAGGAATCACCTCCCACTAAGTATCCCTTCTCCACAAGTGAAGAAGAGGATTTATAGGATTATCCTCCCACTTTCGAAGAAGGTGTCTCCACCACGATCAGTGAATTGGTACAGGTGAACCTCGGTAGAGGGATAGTTTCAAAACCCACATTGATTAGTGCCACTATGTCTGTCAAGAGCAACAATAATACGTCAAATTCCAGAAGAAACATCGTGATGTATTTTACTAGAGTTATGATGAGATTCTAGGAAAAGACCCTTATGTCACCTTCCACCACCTTGGTCTTCCGATGAATCATCATGGGTTCAAACAACCTCCCAGAAAGATGTACCCTTATCACGGTGCCATGGTCGAGGTTGAGGTTGATAAACTCATCAGAGCTAACTTCGTCAAAGATGTCAAATAACCCAGATGGTTAGAAAAAATTGTGCCTTTCAGGAAGAATAACAGACCGATCAAGTTCTGCATTGACTTCCGAGATCTTAACCATCAATGTGCAAAGGATGATTTTACCCTTCCTATGACAGAACTGTTTATTGATACCATCACTGGGTTATGGGCTCTCTCCTTCATGGATGGGTATTTTGGGTATAACCAAATTCGAATGGCCCCCGAGGATGAAGATTCTACAACCTTCAGGGCCCCACAAGGTATGTTTTGTTACCATGTGATGCCCTTCGGTCTAAAGAATGAAGGTGCCACCTATCAGCATTTCATGCATCACATATTTAAGATGATCCTTGGGAAATTGTTGGAATGCTACGTGGATGATCTGGTGGTCAAATATCCCCAATGCCAAGACCACCTCAAAGATCTCTATAAAGTGTTTGGAATCCTCCAATCCCACCATCTAAAGATGAACCCATTGAAATGTTCCTTCAAGGTCACATCCTAATGTTTCTTGGCTTCATTGTCAGATACAAAGGCATCAAGATCAATCCGGAGGAGATCAAGGCCATCATCCAGATGCATCCTCTAAGAAACATCTAGGAGATTTGAGTCCTTCAAGGCCACTTAGCCTATATATTTTGATTCATCACAAATCTGGCTAGAAAGTGTAAGCCATTTTCCCATCTCATAAAGAAAGGTGCTGATTATCAGTGGGGTGAGGAGTGCCAGACTGCTTTCAAGGAAGTCAAGCAGTATCTATTATAGCCTCTGGTCCTGATGCCACCCATTTATGGAAAGCCACTGGTCCTTTATGTGACCACTCTGTAGAGATCTATCGACACCCTTCTCACCCAGAAAAACAACGAAGGGATGAAGAATAGTCTGTACTATATCATCTGCATGCTCCTCGATACACAGACCAGATATTTCTATATCGAGAAGAGCGGCCTCACGATGGTATTCACAGTGCAGAAATTACGACACTACTTGCAAAATCATGAGATACTAAAAGTGTCCCATGTGGATCTGATAAAGTATATTTTGAACCAACCCATGTTGATAGGTTGTCTAGATCAGTGGGTAGTGATCCTGCAACAATTTGACATCAGTTTTTTTCCCGAGAAGGCCATCAAGGGACAGGAATTGGAAGACTTCCTTTCCACCCATCCATCTTTAGTGGACCAATTTATGGATCTTGATTTTTTTGATGAGGCAATCCTCTCATTAGAGAAAGCCATTATGTGTTGGTAAATTCACTTTGATGATGCTTCCCGAAGTCCTACTAGCGGAATACTCAATGATCCCAAACTCAACAGGGTGGGACTGGGTATCATCTTCATCACACCAACACCATCTTTTCTTCCATATTCATTTTTATTATCAGAAGGTTGTACCGACAATGAGTCAGAGTACCCAGATCTCATTACTGGTCTTGAGATGGCCCTCGAGATTGATGTTCCATACTCACATGTGAATGGGGACTCCAAACTAGTCATCAAACAGATCAACGGTGACTACGTCATCAGGAAGCCAGAGCTCATACCACTATTGGAACATACCCCTCAGTTGATAGCCCAGTTCCCATATTGTCCAGAAGTTACTCATGTTCCTCAGTCCAAGAATGGTTGAGCCGATGCTTTTTCTAGCTTGGTATCCTCTCTTGCAGAGCTTGATCTAGATGAGTTGATTATCGATGCAGCAAATTTGAGATTCATTGATCCTGTTACTCCATAATGTAATGAAATCTTGAAGTTAATCCACCTTACCACTGGAGCCTCCATGTTAGGACCCCTAGGTCCCCCTCCCACAGCTTTGGAGGTGACTCCCGACTAGAGTATTCCCTCTATTGAGTATCTCCAGCACAAAAATATCCTTTCAGATTGAACCGAACATGAGAAAATCCGACACTTTACTTTACATTCTACCCTCCAGAGTGGTCTCGGTCTTGAAAATATCCTCTACATATGTGGGTTTGATGGGTTTCTCCTCTACTTGATTTAGGGAGGTGATATTTATCAGGTCATGCAGGAGGTTAATGCCGGTTCCTGTGGGGCTCCTTAGATTGGGCTGAAACTATCTCACTAGATTTGTAAATTGGGGTATTTTTGGCCCGCCATGATCTGTGACTATATCAAATTTTCTAAGAGGTTCCATTTGTGAAAAATCCATTCTAATTTTGTGCATCATCCTCCAGAGCCTCTCCACACCACCAAGTACTCTTGGCCCTTTGCGGTTTGGGGACTTGATGTCGTGGGACCATATTTACCGGTGATAGCCTGCCAGTGCAATTTCATCCTGACCACTATGGATTTCTTCCCAAAGTGGGTAGAGGAAGTCCACTCAAGGAGGTCAAGGACCATTATATAATTGAATTTGTGATATCCCTTATCTTCTACTGATTTAGAGTCCCTTATGCCATCCTCACCGATAATGGCACCAACTTCCGAGAAGCCGAATTAAAGATGGTGTACGCCAAGTACAACATCCATTCTAACCATACCTCCCACTATCACGCACAAGAAAATCGTTAGATCGAGGAGTTCAATAAAATTATCTCTAAAATTCTACAGAATATGGTTGGTCAGAATAAGAAGAGCTTGTCAGATAAACTCTCCAATGCTCTCTGGACTTATCGGATGACGACTCACAACTCCACTCAGGTGACCCCATATTCCTTGGAGCATGCAATAAAGGCAGTCCTGCCCATCGATATTTAGTTTCCTTCATTAAACAAAACTATCAACAATCAACAGACACCAGATAAGGTATCCGAAGTCCATATGGATGAACTGGAAGCTCTTTATGAGAACATGCTTCGTGCCCTGTACAATCTAGAAAGACATCAGAACAAGATAGACAGAGCTTTCAATAAGAATGTTTTCCTCTACTATTATTTACAAGGTGAAATGGTGTTAGACCTGAGAACACTGATGATACCTAGCAGGAAACCACCCAAGATGGAGCCCAAATGGGAATAACCTTACGTCATTCCCAAGGTTTAACCCAATGGTGCGTACTCCCTAGTTACCATGGATAGTGAGCGTATAACTCCTCCCACTAATGCCAAATTCCTCAAGCAATAATTTTCTCGATTAAATCAGTCCTACATGTCTATAAACTATGATGTATTTACCACATGATGTTAAAATGCATGATCCGTCTAAGCTGAAGGATGTAAAACTACTCAGAACATGTCCCGCATGACATTAAACTGTATGTCGTCCCGCATGAGATTAAAATGTATATTGTCCCGTATGACCTTAAACTGGTCATTCTTCACTGCATGGCAATAAAATTCATGATCCGTCAAGGCTGAAGGATGTAAAACTACCCAACACTCATCCCACATGACAATAAACTGTGAAATGGTCTGAGATCTACGACCTTAAACTAAGATCTCCCTATATCTTCATCATGCATGACGATAAACTACAATGTATCTCAAGAACTAAGTATGTATTGATTCCCATCCTCATGGGATACATAGGAAAGCATAGATGCTTCATCTTAGAGCATATCCCTCGAATCCTTATCGTTGACCTCCCCCACTCCCATGGGTGTAGTTATCTCGAAAGAGTGCACACAGTGTGTTCTAGACTTCCTTGGCCCCATTTAGGCTGGTTTTTCAATGACTGCACCATGTGTCCCTCCCATTAGTCTATTCTACCATGTCCTCACCACACACCGTTAAACTGTATGGCCCTATCAGAACAATATGTTGCTTGATTACTGTTCTCATCGGATACGTTGGAACGCCCAGACATTTCATATGTAGACCCAACCCCAAACTTTAAGATTGCACCTTTGGTCCGCCCCCTTGGATCGAATGCTTCTCAAAACGCATGGTGTGGTGTGGGAACATGTCCTCATTCACATCAGGATTATCACGAATGCACCATGCATTCCCCGCCATGGATATCTTCACCTGTCCTTACTGCATGACATTAAAATACACAAGCATCTTCACGCTTTACGCATCCCATCATTTGGGTTTCCATCATCTTTCACATCAGAAAGGACCCCTGAATGGCAAGGATGTCAGGACCCAGGGATCTCCTAATGTTTTGGGCCGATGAACCCAAGGAATTTGGATGAAAATTTGATACAAGTCTTGCATTGAGAATATGGTTAGCAGTCGACACTCATTTTTTATTCCCATTTCAGGTCACACGATATGGATGTTGATTTTAGAACACTTCCAACAGTTATCCTCCATAGTTTTCACCACCCCTATATGTCTCAAATGATAAGTGCATTGATTGATTTTTGTCCTGCTATATTTTTAAATTTCAACGTGCCTCAAGAAATGATGTTGGCCCGGTTGGGATTTTCTAGTCCGATCTATTTCCTTCATTTTCATGCCCTTGAGTACTGGGGATAACCTGATCCCATTCTTTGTTTACCACACCAAGTATTTCTCAGATGGGATTAGGAGATTTGTTAAATTAATACCCACTAAAAGGCCACATAATCACGGTCCTACATGACCAAAAACTGTGACGTCTTTACCACATGATGTTAAAATGAATGATTCATCCGAGCTGAAGGATGTAAAACTACTCAGCACCTGCCCTGCATGACATTAAACTATATGTTGTCTCGCATGAAGTTAAAATGCATATGGTCCTCCATGACCATAAACTATTCAATCTTCACCACATGATGTTAAAATGTAGGATTCGTCCAGGATGAAGGACATAAAATACCCAGCACTCCTCCCATAGGATAATAAATTGAAAAATGGTATGAGCTCTATGAAATTAAACTAAGATCTCCCTATATCTTTGTCCTGCATGATGATAAACTAAAAAATTTATGAATAACTATGTATGGATTGATTTCAATTCTCATGGGATTTGTAGTAAAGCTTAGATGCTTCTTCTTAGAGTATATCCCTCAAATCCTTCTCATCGATAGTCCCCCATGGGTGTAGTTCTCTCAGAGGACCACACACATTGTGTTGTAGACTTCCTTGGATCCATTTAGGCCAGTTTCTCAATGACTACACCATGTGTACCTACCACTCTTATATTCTACCACGTCCTCACCACATGACGTTAAACTGCATGGACCTTGTAGAACTATGTGTGGCTTGATTCCCATTCTCATGGGATACGTAGAAATGCCCAGAAATTTCATCTGTATGCCCAGCCCCAAACTTCAAGATCTCCCCTTTGGTTTCGCCCCTTGGCCCATATTCTTCTCATAACGCGTGGTGTGGTGTGGTCTGATGTCCTCATTCATGTCGAGTTTATCAGGACCGCACCATGTGTTCCCCTCCTTGGAGATCTCCACCCATCCTTACTACACGACGTTAAACTGCACGAGTATCTTCAGGCATCAGACATCCCATTATTTGGGTTTCCATCATTTTCACATCCAAAAGGACCCCCTAACAATATGGATTACAGGCCCTAGGTCTCTACAATTGTTTTGGGCCAACGTCCCCAAGGATTTTGGATGAAAATTTGATACAAGTTCTGCGTTGAGAATATGGTCAGCAGTCAACAATCATTTGTTATTCCCATTTCAGGTCACATGATATGGATGTTGTGTTTTTAACGCAGTAAACAACTATCCTCCATCACTGTCACCACCCCTATACGTCCTAAATGGTGGGGGCAATGATTAATTTTTGTCCTGCTATGTTTTCAAACGTCAATGTGCCTCAGGCAGTGATGTTGGTCTGGGTGGGATCACCCTGTCTGATCTATTTCTTTCATTATCATGACCTAGTGTGTTGGGGAGAACTTAATCCCATTGCTTGTTTCCCACACCATGCATTGATCGCTTGGGCTTAGGACCTTTGGCAAGGTAATACCTGTAATGACCCAAAGTTTTTTAATGGAAATTCATTTATTATAATTATGTTATATGACCACATGAAATCACAACATAATGAACTACTAAGTTATTTGTGACCTTTAAACATAAGGTTGTCACTTCTGTGTTTTTAATTTCGAAAATTTGACATACACAGCTGTGATCAGTAAGTTAATTGGAGTACGATAATAAAAAGTTAATTTTTGGTGAATAGTAGCCTACCCTTATGAATAGTAACATACCCTTATGAATAGTGATATACCCTAATGTATAGTAACCTTACCTATGATAGTATATAAATAATATTCGAGTAAAAGTATGATATACCTATATCTTGGATAAGAAAATAAATGTTTTAAAATTGTTATTTTTCGAGTAAATAGTGATTTTAATTAAATATTAAATTAATAATATTTAGAAAATTATTTTTGAAAAATGGACTTCATTTTTGGATTTTACATGTTGAAAAATGGTTAGGGTGAATATTTTGTATTTTCCTAAAATACTTGAATTTTTTATGAATAGTAAAATAAGATAATTTACGATAAATGCTAAATATATGAATTATTATGTCATCAGCTGATGTATGGATGATGTAAGGAAATTATCTCAAACTCACATGCATAGATTACTATTTTTGGTCATGTAATCATCAATATTTCTGGTCTTGAGGGAAATTAATAAACTAATGATTAAAAAATTATGAAAACCCTCCTCTCCTCCACTATAACCCCCCCCCCCCCCTCACTCCCTCTTCTCTTCACTCATCTAAAGCCTTATTCGTTTCCAATATTATGCCCAAATATCTCTCAAGATCCTCACACAAGTCCAAAGACCCTAGTCTCTTCAAAATACCAAAATCTATCCCCTTAAGAGGCTCTCAAAGGAGGAAAACTCAAGAGGTAAATTCCTCTTTCCAATTTCATTTCTTTATGTTCTTTTCTTTTGTGTTTCTTTACTCACCTCCCTTCACACAAATGGTATGATAACTACTGTAACATAAATTTACTGGAATTCTATTATTCTAATGTGATACGTCATTATTTTCTCTCCTTCCCCCATATTTTATTTGAATGAAATGAAAACACCGTTTGAGTTGTGTTAATTTATCACATTCAAGGACAACAGTTTATCAATTTCTATTGTCATATTTAATTTTGGTCATGAAAACATTTGTGTTATGGTTGAAACAGATTATTATATATGTAATATATCCTATTTAAGGTTTTAAAATCCTTTTTTACCAATGGTATTATGTTATAAACTAAAATATGTTGGTTCTAATCAAACCCACTAATTAACCAAAACAGTTATCACTATGGTTTTATATAATAATTCATCTTCACTCCAAATAACTAAATAAATTTTTATAACCATGTAATCTCTTGGATGTTAACTAATAAAATACAAATTCAATTCTGGAAAACCACTTTCATCTTACATGTGTATCTGAACATGAAAATAAGTGAACCGGTCATTGAAACCAAGTAAGGAAACGAACATGAACAATAAAATTGACCCTTATAACAAATCAAAAAGGTCTTTAATGAACTAAAAAGGGTTATACTAAATAAATTAAATATATAAGATGTTCTATAAATATAAATTAATATACCTAATTTGTTTATTTATGTCATCAACAACAAGTGGAGAACACAACCAGACTTAAGGTAAGGGATCCTCTCCATTTCACTCTTAATCAAGATGTCATGTATGCTATTCCATTTTATGTTTAATAATAATGATAGGGTATGATTAAGAACCTCCCCATACATCGGTCCTAATGTATAAGTGATGAAAAACCCCTTTTATCTCTCATCAATCCCTCTAAGTTACACCAGACACCATGCCTATAAACCGTAGAAAATTATACCTGAACCTTCTTTGTTCTTTCGGGTTGCCTTATCTTTATTTATATAAAAATGGATTTATCTTATATGTTTATGTAAATAGTCTAAATTCTGTTTATTTTTTTTAAAATCATTTATGAATACCCTTACATCACTATGTTTTGGGGATATATATGTTTTTAAAAGATTCACTCATAACTTTACGATAAGAAAACATGTTTTAAGGGAACTTCCTAAATTTTTATCCAATTTCAAGTGCACTATATACTCTATTTTAGTCCACCATTTTCTTTATAAAATCAGTCTTTTTATTATTAAACCCTTATTGGTTCAATTATGGTTTTATATAAAATAGTTTCTTCTTTTGAATTTTAAAAGCTCTATTATATTTTCCTTAAAACCGCACAATTGTTTTTAATGCTAATGTTTCTCAAATAAATTTCTTATATGTTGTTACTTATGTTTGAAACCACATACCATGTTATATGACTATTTTACCTTATGAACTTCCATTTATGTTCTAATCCATTTCTTTCATGGACACTTTCATGTTATTCCCATTGGTTATGCTTTATGTCATAATTATGGTACCCAATTCTTTCCATGGGTACCATTATGTTTATATATAGTTGATTATGTATGATTATTTATGTGGAAAGAATATTCATAAAATTTTTGAAATGGGTGAGACTAGATAGTGCTCTAATTCATTACGTAATGTTAAGTCTCATGAGATGCGATTTGTCACGGGATTGGCGGTTATCCTTGACTCATACTACTATGGGAAACAGGATTGGTGGTTATCTTTGAACCATACTACTATGGGAAACAAGATGGAGGTTAGATTTGACCCACAATACTATGGGAAACAGGACTGGTGGTTAGCCTTGACTCGTACTAAATACATGTTTTATGTTTCTACCACATCTATATGATTCCATACTTATATGATCCCAAGTTTATATGATATGATTTCATATGTTCCATTATTTTGATATCATTATGTCATGCCTCCCAAATCACAAGCTTAAGTTGTATCCTTATGTTCATTACCTTACTGGGTTTTTAGCTCATCCCTTTGTTCATGTGTTCCCCAGGGTACCCTATGCAGATGTAAGGGCTCAAAGGAAGTTAGGATCTTTTTATGGAAATTAAATAAAGAATTTTTTAGCCCCACGTTTTATGTTTTATTTACCTTGTCTTCAAAGACACTACGATCCTTGTCTTGTACATTGATGTATAATAACTCTTAAAATCATGTAATGTTATAAGTAAAAGGCCAGGGTTGCGATAGTTGGTATCAGAGGATGACCTAGTTATTTTTGAAGATTATGAATAGATCACCTTAGTGAGAACCTTAAGGATGAGACTTAGTATAAGGAAACACCCCTAATTTTTGGTAAGTATAGAGTAACTGTTTTATCAATAAAATACATCACTGTCGGGATACAAACAGGTAGAGGCAGATATGGTATAGATGTACCTAGGAGTGAAAAATACAAAAAGGAGTTTTAGGCTTGGCCTATGGTATCCTACTACACGACAATGGGTCTTGTTGCACTCTTGGTATTGATACTCATAGGGGATATACTTTGGTAAATTCACGAGCTTAGTAAAAACCATTATTAAGGGAATAAAAAAATCCCATAATAATATAAGTTAAGAAATAGATCAAGGATAACCTAGTTTGAAACATAGGGAATCACATGTTTGAATATACTTCTCCTTTAAAAGTTTATCATTTTATGTTCAAAGATTCCTCTTTATACTCAATAACTAAGTATTCAAGCCCTCTAATTATAAGTTTTTTTCTTAGTTAATGGAGGGAAATATAAGAACACATTCCAATAATAAATGTGACCGGAAATGTGAAGATTTCCCCAATGATATGCGTGGAATGATGGGAACAGGTGCTTAAAACATCATGAAAATACTTGGTAAGCTGGATCAAGTTATGAATAATAACTTGAATCATGTAAAATACCCTCCTCCTCCAAGGAAAGTGCAAGTTGTCGTATAATCCTTCATGCAAAAAAGGCCTCCCATGTTTAGCGGATCTTCTAATCCCCTCCTCATAGAACAATGTATTAACTCAATTGAAAAGATATACTTCATCCTCTAGTAATCTAAAGAAGAGAAATATGTATAGGAGGTCTATAGTTTTGATGAGGAAGCTGATCAGTGGTGGGAAATGATCATGAATTAAAAGTCCCAAGGGGAAATTGATTCCATGGATTGGGAGGAATTAAAGGGGATGTTTTTCAACAAATATTTCCCTCGAATCCTCCGTATCAATATGGGAAGAGATTTCCTCAGACTCTAGCATAAGGAAGATGAGACCATTGGGGCATATGAAGAAAACTGTACAAGGATTTCATGGTACGCCTCTGACTTTGTCTTGAACACCAAAAACAATCTGGATTTCTTCTTTAGCGGACAAAAACCAAGTCTACAAAAAAGTTGGCCATTAGAGACTTCGAAAGTTATGAGGAGACTGTATGTTATGCCTTAAATGTTGAAATGGAGATTGGAGACTCTCATTGGTCTCATGGGCCCAGTGAAAAGAAGAGGAAAATGGAGAACAACATGGGTAGTTCAACAAAAAAAATCCTATGATAGAAAAAAGCCTGAATTTTCCACTTGTAAAAGTTGTGGGAAGAAGCATCCTGCGAACAGTCTGAAGGGAACCTAGAATTTCTTCAAATGTATAAATTTTGGTCATCTCACCAAGAACTGTCAAAGGGATATGAAAAATCCCACTAATGTGGAAGAATAAAGGATGGTTCGGATCAATTATCAGCTAGTGGTCTAGTGTTAAAACTTCAAGGAGTATGGGCATTATGAAATCAATTTCCCGAACCCAAGAGTTGTCATAGGAAATCAACAACAACCTCCAAGGTAACAAGGAAGGGCTTATTCTATCACTAATTCTAAGGTGGGGCTAGACAATGATGTGGTGACTGGTATGCTGGTTATTCATTCAAGAATAACGAATGTACTATTTTATTATGGTTTTATGCATTATTTCATATCATGCAAGTTTAGTAGAACTATTCAAACACCACCTCAAAATTTGGAGGAAAAGTTATATGTGAGAACATATAATGGGGAAATTATTGCGTAAATGGTTAATAACTCCTCCCTGGTTAACTTTTGTGTGCTGGAACTCCCATAAAATCTTTTCATAATTCCTTTAGTGGAGTTTGATGCAATCATGGGCATGGATTGGATATATTTATACAAAGACAACATCAACTATCAGGAAAGGGTGATCACTTTTCACATCCCAAATCATCCTCTGATTCTTTACAAGTGTAAGGAAGAATATAAATATTTTTTAGAATCATCATCTCAAGTGTGGATATTTGTTGACATATAAATAAGAATATATAGCTCAAATGATTGAGACAAATGATTGAATCATTATTTAAGACAATGTAATCATGAGGAATTACACTAATGTATTCTTTGAAGAGTTTCCTAGTCTTCCTTCTGACCAAGAGGTTGAGTTCTCAATTGAACTTATCCCTGGATCTCTGAATTTATCAAAGACACCTTACAGAATGGCCACCGTAGAGCTAGAGGAGCTGAAGAAGTAGTTCCAGGAGAATCTAGAGAAGGGTGGGGTGTGCTAGTCCTCTTTGTCAAGAAGAATGATGGATCAATGAGGATTTTCATTGATTCACGTGAACTCAATAAAATCACAATAAAGAACAAGTATCCCCTTACATGGATAGATGACTTGTTCCATCAGCTTGTTATTTCTATAAGGTGTAACTTCGGTTGGGATATCACCAACTAGAGGTGAGGAAGGAAGATATTCCCAAGACTACTTTTCAAATGATGTATGGACACTATGAGTTCATAGTGATTCCCTTCGGACTCACTAATGCTCTAGAAATTTTCATGGATTTAATGAATAGAGTCTACAGATATTAACTTGAAAAATTTGTGGTAGTCTTTATTAATGATATTATGATATACTCCAATAGTATGGAGGAACATGAGGAGAATTTGAATACTGTGTCAATGACATTGATAAAGGAGAAGTTATATGAAAATTACAGTAAATGTGAGTTTTGGATGGAGGAAGTATCATTCTTAGGGAATGTTATCACTAGCAAAGGAATATCTGTGGACACTTCTAAGACAATGGAAATTGAAGAGTGGACCAAAACAACTTCTTTAATGGAAATCCATATCATTTTGGGTCTAGATGGGTATTAACAAATATTTGTTAATAACTTTTCACAATTTTCAAACCCAATGACCAAGCTGACATAAAAGGGAGTAAAGTTTGTCTGGACTCAGGAATGTGAAGACTGTTTTATGGAGTTGAAAAAGAGGCTTATCACTGTGCCAGTACTCACACTCCCAATAAGTGGAGAACTATTTGTGGTGTACATTGATTCTTAAAAGAAGGGATTAGGCTGTGTGCTGATGTAAAATGATAAAGTGATATCCTATTCCTCAAGGAATCTGAAAATCCATGAGAAAAACAATCCTACACATGATCTGGAGTTGGCGGCAGTGATCCTTGCGTTAAAAATATAGCGGCATTATCTCTATGGGGAGAAGTGTGAGATATATACTGACCAAAAAAGTCTAAAATATATATTAAAAAAAGAGAGCTTAATATGAACCCACGAAGATGGATAGTGCTCATCAAGTATTATGACTTCTCAATCCACTACCATCCCGGTAAGGAAAACAAGGTGGCATATGCTCTAAGTAGAAAGGATCCTGCATCTTTATCAATGATGAGAATTGAAAATGATCTGATCTTCTTATATTTTTAGAGGATGGAAATGGGAATCATTAAGAGAGGAACATCATCAATCCTTTATCAAATTATTTCTCAACCATCCCTCTTGGAGAAAATAAAGGCCACTCAAAGAAAATATATGGAAGTTTAGAAAATGGTGGAAGCTATAAGAAATGGGAAATCCTACGACTTAAAAATTGATGAGGAAGGATTTATAAGATTTGGGTCACGATTATGTGTAATGTCTAATCTGGAGATAAAGAAGGAGATTTTTAATGATGCACATATCTTAACCTTCTATATTCACCTAGGGAGCACAAAGATGTATCAAGATCTTCGAGAAATATTTTGGTGGGACAATATGAAAAGGGAGATTGCTGAATATACATCAAAGTTCCTGGTATGTCATCAAGTTAAGGATGAGAGGAAAAAGTATAAGGGGATGATGCAACCACTACCCATACCAGAATGGATGTGGGAGAACATTACCAGGAACATTTTCCCTGGACTTCCAAGTTCATCCATAGGAAACAATTCTATATGGGTCATTGTGGACCAACATACAAAGACAGATCACTTTATCACAATCTAAGAGGGCATATCATTGGATAAACTTTCACGGATTTACATCAATGAAGTGGTAAGGATGCATGGAGTACCACTATCTATTGTATCTGATCGTGATCCTAGATTGACCTCAATGTTTTGGAAAAGTATCCAATATTCTCTAAGAACTGAATTGAAGTTTAGTATAACCTATAATACTCAAACTGATGGCTAATCTGGGGAGACTATTTAGACACTGTAAGAAATATTGAGAGCATGCTATATGGAATTCAAAGGAGGATGAGACCAACATCTTCCACTGGTTGAATTCTCTTAAAACAACAGTTTACACTTGAGCATCCGAATGACACCATATGAACCCATTTATGGGAAAAGGTGAAGAACACCAGTGTGTTGGGATGAAGTCAGTGAGATTAGGCTTCCAGGACCAGAAATGGTCATAGAAATGGTGGAGAAGGTGAAAACCATTCAGTATCATAACAAGGAATCACAAAGTCGACAGAATAGTTATGAAGATAATTGTAGATGAGACCTTGATTTAAAAGTTGGTGAGATGGTATTTGTATGCATATATCCATGGAAGAAGGTTATGAAATTTGGGAATAAAGGAAAGCTAAGTCCCAGGTATATCGACCCCTTGGATATCCTTGATCAAGTCGGAGATGGGGCTTATCGACTGGCAGTTCCACCTACCATGTCAAAAGTACACGATGTCTTCCATGTATCCCTCTTAAGGAAGTACATACCAAACCCTTCACATGTACTCTCTTCAGAGGTGGTACAATTGGAGGATGGTCTTTCTTACAAGGAGTAGCTAATGAAAATCTCTTATCGTAGAGAAAAATTTGTACACAACAAGACTACTCATTTGGTCAAGGTACTATGGAGAAACCATAAGTACAAAGAGGAAACATGGTAACTGGAGGAGGAAATGAAGGAAAACTACCCACACCTATTTATGGCCTAGATTGTAAAATGAAATTTCTAAGGTGAAATTTCATAAGTGGGGAAGAATGTAATGACCCAATGTTTTTTAATAGAAATTCATTTCTTATAATTATGTTATATAATCACATTAAATCACAACATAATGAACTACTAAGTTCTTTGTGACCTTTAAACATAATTTTGTCACTTTTCTATTTGGAATTTTAAAAACATTCCATAAACGGTTGCGATCAATAAGTTTTTTGGAGTCCAATTAGAAAAAGTTAATTTTTGGTGAATAGTAACCTACCCTTATGAATAGTAACATAACCTTATGAATAGTGATATACACTAATGACTAGTAACCTTAAATATGATAGTATATAAATAATATTCAAGTAAAAGTACGATATACCTATATTTTGGAATAAGAAAATAAATGTTTTAAAATTGTTATTTTTCGAGTAAATTGTGATTTTAATTAAATATATAATTAATCATATTTGTAAAATTATTTTTGAAAAATGGAATTAATTTTTGGATTCTACATGTTGATAAATGGTTAGAGTGAATTTTATGGATTTTTCTAAAATAATAGATTTTTTATGAATAATAAAATACGATAATTTACGATAAACGCTAAATACATGAATTATGATGCCATCAGATGATGTATGGCTAATGTAAGGCCATTATCTCAAAATAACATACACACATTACGTTTTTGGTCATGTAATCATCACTATCTATGGTCTTGAGGGAAATTAATAAACTAATGATTAAAAAACTATTAAAACCCTCCTATCCTCCACTATAAACCCCCCTCACTCCCTCTACTCACTCCTCTCAAGCCTTGTGCCTTGAAAATATTCTAAAAAAATATCTCCCTATCTCCTCCCCCAATTCAAAAGGCCCCTATTATATTCAAAATACCAAAAACTCTCCCTTTAAGAGATTATAAAATGATGAAGGCTCAAGAGGTAAATTCCTCTTTCCAATTCTTTAATTTCTTTATGTTTTTTTCTTTTTTGTTTCTTTCCTCACCTCCCTTCACCAAATGGTATGATAACTCCAGTAAAATAAATGTACGAGAATTATATTATGCTAATATGATACATAATTATCTTCTCTCCTTTTCCCATATTTTATTTTAAATAAATGAAAACACCGTTTGAGATGTGTTAATTTAGCACATTCAAGGACAACCGTTTATCAATTTCTATTATCATATTTAATTATGGTCATGAATCCATTTGTGTTATGGTTGAACCAGATTATTATATATGTAATATATCCTAGTTATGGTTCTTTAATACTTTTTTTACAAATGGTATTATGTTGTAAAGAAAAATATATTCGTTGTAATCAAACCCACCGATTAACCAAAACGGTTATAACTAAGGTTTTATATAATAATTCATCTTCACTCAAAATAACCAAATGAATTTTTATAACCATGTAATCTCCTGGATGTTCACTAATAACATAAAATTTGAATTTTTTTACAACCACTTTCATCTTACATGTTTATCCAAATAGGAAAATAAGTAAATCGGTCATTGAAACCAAGTAAGCAAATATACCTGAACAATGAAATTGAACCTTATAACCAATCAAAAAGGTCTTGAATAAAATAAAAAGGGTTATAATAAATAAATTACACATATAATAGGTTCTTTAATTATTAATTTATAATCCTATTTTTTTTATTCAGGTCATCAATAACTAGTGGAGAACACCACCAGACTTAAGGTAAGGGATCCTCTCCATTTCACTCTTAATCAAGATGTCCTCTATGCTATGACTTTTTATGTGTAATACCTAATGATGGGGCATGATTAAAAAACCTCCCCCATAAAACCCAAATGATTTATAAGTGATTAGAAACCCATTTTCTCTCTCATCAATCCCTCTTAGGTACACCCGACACTATACCGATAAACCGTAACGAATTCTACCCAAACATTCTTTGTTCTTTAGGGTTTCATTATCTTTCTTTATATCAAAATGGAGTTATATTATATATTTATGTACATATTATAAATTATATTTAGTTTTAAAAAATTCATTTGTGAAGACCCTTCCATCACTCTGTTTTGGGGATATACATGTTTTTAAAATATTCACCCCTTAGAACTTTCTGATAAGCAAACCTATTTTAAGGGAACTTCTTGAATTTTTATCCAATTTAAAGTGAACTATATCCTATTTTTTAAGCAACCATTTTATTTATAAAATCAGTATTTTTATTATTAAAACCATCTTGGTTCAATTTTGGTTTTATATAAATGATTTTCCACTTTTCTATTTTAAAATCTCTATAGTATTTTCCTTAAAACCACACAAAAATCTATTAATGATAATGTTTCTCAAATACATTTATTATATGTTGTCACTTCTATTTGAAATCACTTACTATGATATATTCCTATTTTACCTTATAAACATCATTTTATGTTTTAATACCTTTCTTTCATGGACAATTTCATGATACACCCACTGGTTATGCTTTATGTTTGGATTGTGGTACCCAATTCATTCCATGGGTACCCTTATGTTTATGTATAGTTAATTATGCATGATTATTTATGTGGAAAGAATATTCATGAAAATGTTGAGATTGGTGCACCCAGATAGCACTCCAATTCATTGGGTAAAGTTAAGTCTCATGAGATGTGATGTGAAATGGGATTGGGGGTTAGCCTGGACTCGCACTACTATGGGAAACATGATTGGCGATTAGCTTTGACACACACTACTATTGGAAACAGGATTGGCGGTTATCTTTTGTAACACCCCGAGATTTTATGTATATTATTATTTTTAATTTCTTTGATGTCTTTTGTTATACGCTTCAACAAGATTATCTTGGGCTATACGCAACACTGTATTAGCTTGTAGTATACGTAACATTATTCTTGTCATGTGATGCACATAATTTCAAGTTCTTTCGAATAAAATTAATTTTACACAACACCAAGTATTGATTTTGATCAATGTATAACTAAACTATATTTTGGGTATGTTATACGTAGCACAAAATGAATCTTTCCCTCCATGCAGCCCTGAATTTCCTTGCGTTACACACAAGAGAAAACTTCCTCAATAGCTTGCGTTGTACGCAATACCGAGTTTCACTAAACCACGATATGTTATTAAAATAGTATATAAACTAGCCGTTATGAATAAGAATACCTAATTTTTGAAACTTTATAAATTTTATCTTTCAAAATGGACTTCATTTTTGAATTCGTAATATCTAAATTATCCTAGGGTGAAATTTTGGTATTTTTCTGAAGACTTTCAATTTTTTGATGAATAGTGAAAACACCGAGTTATTGGTTAAAACCAACTTTTCTATTTAAATAATCATTTATTTTATTTAAATTTATTTTTGGTCAAAATAGATACATAATACTTATATAAGTTCAATTTAATTCATTGGAGTCATTTTATAATAATTTTAGACATATAAAGATTTTATTGAATTTTTCACAGTCTTTTACCCACCTCCTAGGAGCTTTCGCAATTGTACATAAAACAAAATTTTACCGCTTCTCTGAGTTGAATTTAGAAAATCCGAGAGACACAGTTAATATCAAGGAGTAATGTGTGGTTCAATAAGATAGAAATAATTTTTGGTAAATAGTAACTTTTTACTTTTATTTACCACAGTTAAAAGTAAATAGGGTAATTAAGGGTAAAAATGATATTATTATTACCCTAACACACGTCATAATTCTATTGGATAAGTGTAATTCGACCAAAAAAAACCTTAGGAATAAAATATTATCATTTAGGTCCACTTGGATTAGATTAGAACATTTATTATTATTTTATTTAAAGAAGAGTTAAAATATTTAAAATCAAAGTTTAATAACAAAAACATTTTTAATATAGGGTTATACATAATATAAATTTGACTGTAAATATTCATTAGAAATATAAAAATATTTCCTAAATAATAATATTTTATTTTTAATTTTTAGACATTAAATAATTTAATTTATTTATGACACAATGATGATGCAGTAATTACCTTATTACTGAAATATTAACATAATTGATGTAATAAATACCCAAATAAATATAATTTGAGACTTTTTATAAATTCCACTAATTTTTTAGGTTAATATGATATGTTAGTATTGATTAACTTAACTTTTTTCGAACTAATCATGGTGTTTTGATTTTCACAAAAATCAATTACCAAATAGTGTCAAAATTGACATAAAATAGTTTTTAAAACAAATATTATATTATTAATTGTTATTCTATTCCTAAAAATATAAGGTTCGGAAAAATGACTTATATAAGGTTATATATATTAATAATGAACCACTTGGGGTTCTTTTGGCTTGTTATAGTATGTTTATTAACCATATAGTGTAAGAAAACAAGAAGACACATTAAAAGTTAAATTATTTTACATAGAGTTAAATCTAAATGATAAGGTTAAAATAGTAACCTAAACTTGTCTAAAACCTATTGGTTGAGAGGATTTCGACCCATCCCCACATTAGCTTCTAAATAAATCAATTTGGATCTATTATAAACCTAATATGACTTTATTATAAAATAATACTTTAATTTTTTCTTATGGTGCCCCTCTCCTCCCTTATAAAAGGGCACCTCCTCCCTCTTCTCTTCACACAATTTTGAGCCTTAATGCTCGGCCAAACCCTGACCATTTCCCTTCTCAACTTCCCTAGAAACATTATAGAGGTTCTGTTCTTTTAAAAATACCAACTCTAGTGCCTTAAGAGGAATCTTAAAAGAGGAGGTTCAGATACATACAAAGCATATCAGACATAAGGTAAGGGATAATTATTCCAATCTCATTTTTATCCGAGATTGTTTATTCGTAAGTATTTACGGGGTTATTGTTATCATCCATGTACATGTTTTCAAAGTTTTTTTCATGTATGTTTAAAGTACTTTTTACCCATTTTTTACTTTTACTACATGGTATGTAAGGAATCTTTCTTTTGTTTACCATACGAGGTTCTTTTTTACTTTTCTGAAAAAATTACGAGGAGAATGTTTTTTTAACTTGTACGACATGAACATATTTTTACGGTTTCATAAAGCCTTATTTTCATGAGACTTCCTACACAATATTTCATGATTATTTTCAACAAAATCCTTTTATTTTAAAATTTCATGGAATTTTGTAAAAAGAAAATGATTTTGAAGAATAAAGGATATTTTCCCCAAGAATTCATTTCAAGTGTTTTGTCAAAAATATTATATATATAAGATGAAATTATTTAGTATGATTATGTTTCAAGTATAATGTCTCTATGATTTACATTATTTCACTTTTATTATGATGAAATGATATCCATTTGTTTTATATGGATTATGTTATGATGGGTTGATGTTTATGAAACCCATTTTATTCTTTGGGTTATGATGAATGATTTATGTTTATGTTGTGGAACACGTAATAATGATTTCATTATGAGATGGGTGGGACCTATATATCCCTAAAATTAATTGGGTAAAGATTTATATCTCATGAGATAGACATGGCTGGAACGGAAAGTATATCTAGTTCAGTAATACAGGGCTGGAACGACAAGTAAACCCGGTTCAGTAAGGGACTTTGTCCACTAAGATGGTCTTGGCAGCAATGCCTTGGCTACTATGGAAATCATATCATGTGCCTAATGTTTTTCCACAATTAAAATTGTTATTCCCATGTTATTTTATCATGATTGATGTTCCATTATGATCTATGCCTTACGTACTGCCATGTTTTATGTCATTGCTCAAGATTTTGATGTTTAAACATTATGTTCATGTTTTTAAGTTCAAATTCATATGGTTTGTTTTATTTTCTCCATGCTTACCCTTACTGAGAATTTGAGCTAACACTTTTTATGTTTTATTTTCCCCCAGGATTAAAAGAATGGTTTTAGGTAAGGAAACAAAAAGGTTAAGATCGTAATGGGAGATGTTGAAGATCTTTCAACATGATTAGAAGTTTATATTCCATGTTTCCAAAGACACTAAACTATTATGGTACTTGAGTGTTTGTTTTTGTTATGTATTAAGTATTACGAAAAATTAATGTTATTTCCATGTACGTCAGGCTTCGGGTCTCTACAGTTGGTATCAGAGGAAAGGTTTAGTTAACCTTTGGAAACTAGGATGCGAAAACTTTAGTGACATCCCTAGAGATATTTCTAAGGTATGTATAGGGATGTCCCTAAGGTTAAGTATAAGTATATGTTATAGTCCTCTAATTATGGTAACAATATTAGAATTAACCCTAAGATGTTATATATTGAAGGTACTCCCCCTTTATTATGTTGTTTTCCCTAGCATGATTTTTGCCTCTCACACTCTTCTTTTTGGGTTTTAGACGATTGATGGAATCCGAAGAAACTGTGTTGATAAATGTAATGGACAATGCAATTATTGTCCTCCTGAACAAACCAGTGTTATGGGAGATGGAGTAAAAAATCATACTGTTATACTTACACAAGATATGAATCATTTTGGACTTCCAAATGAGAAGAGAAGGGAACAATATTCTATTGAGTCCTTCATGAGGAAACATCCACCTTCTTTCAGTGGGTCTTCTGATCCACTTGTTTCCAAACAATGGATCAGTACCATTGAAAAGATATTTTCCATACTTCGCTGTTCAGAGCATGAAAAAGTCATTTTGGTTGTTTACCGTTTAGAAGGTGAAGTAGACCAGTGGTGGACTCTAATTAATAATACAAGGTCCCAAGATGGAATTGAATCAATGGAATGGGACGAGTTCAAGAACTTGTTTTTCAATAAGTATTTCCCTCATATTCTTCGAAAAAAGATGGAAAAGGAGTTCATAGAGCTTAAGCAAAAGGATGATGAATCTTTTGGCATATACGAGGAAAATTTTACACGGCTTTCAAGGTATGCATCTGGATTTATCATCTAACTTGAAAGAAAATTTGATCGATTCTTTAGTGGCTTAAAACCAAGTCTTCGAAGGGCATTAGCTATAATATACTTCATTAGCTATGATGAAATTGTGTGTTGTGATATCAAGGTATAAATTGAAGTTGGTGTTACATATCCATCTCATGGTTTTGACAAGAAACAAAAGATGGATTTAAAAGAGAAATCTCGGAATAATGGTGAAAAGAAGATGAATGTTTCTTTATGCTCAAAGTGTGGAAAGAAGCATAGTGTAGATTGTCTCAAAGGGACTAGAAAATGTTTTAAGTGTGGAAACGAAGGTCATTGAGCAGCTGAGTGTTGAAGTAATGTAAAAAGGGTTTCTAATGCTACGAATAAAGAAAACACTGCAGAGAACGCACCACCAACACTTCAATGCTTCAAGTGCTAAGAAATGGGGAATTATGCTAAGCAATGCACTAATCCAAGGGTTAAGGGTGATCAACGTGAGAAACCTCTTAAGGAAAAGGATAAAGGGAAGTCACATGCGATCACTATTTGTGATGTTGAGTATGACAATGATGTTGTGTAATGATTAAGTTTTTATGTAATGGGATTTCAAAATAGTATCATGGAATCTCATTTATGGCATCGTAGAATTTCGGAATATCTATGTATTGGTTTTCAATAATTATATGGTACCGGTAACCATGAAAAGTGATTGAAATATTTTTGGAAAGAAGATGATATGCGCATAATGAAGGGATAAAGAAAAAATGAAATGAGCTCATGACTGCTATAAGGACAAAGTTATATCATGGTTTGAGTATATGGAAATTTTGGTATTTTGGTATGTGGAAAGTGTTAGATTTTGACAGCATTTATGTTTTCACTAAGGTTCAATGGGTATTCATTTTTCAATAAATACATGATTAAGGTATTCATATGTTTGTAATGTGACCAAAAAGATATATCGTATGATATATGGGGAATAAATGATGGTATTCACATGCTCGGCAGATGACATTTCTAGTAATTGTTTTCTTTATACTATGAGCTTGGATAGAAGTATTTTGGATAAGCCTAAAGATTGGAATGGATTATGTTGGACATAAGTTAGTATTATTTAAGGATAGAACTTTTTTTGATATTATTGATGGAAGGTTATAATAATGTAGTTTTAGAAAAAGGAAAACATGCATGATGGGCGACAAGCCGTCGCGTTGGACAAGGCTGTGGGAATCGAACCCACTGCCAAAGTGCGACAGGCCTTTATCGCCTACAACTGGCCTACAGGAAGTCCCTGGTTAGTATAAATTAGTTTTAATTTATTAAGTGGTATGATATATGAAATATAAGTCCATTTTGGGAACCATATACGATTAATCTCACTATAGATGGACTTATGTAGATTTAATAACTTTTGCTAACCTTTTGTTTGAGACAGATGGAATGACCTATCATTCTATCGCATGATCTGCTAACACTTCACGGTTGACAAATTCATCTTCATTTCGTTAAGATATGAAGTGGAAATTGTTCAAGGCATGAACACCGGTGAGATTGTACCAAAATCCAGTAATTATTTCATTTAATTCAATATTTTTTCAACATTAGAGAAATGATATTGAGATCTAAAAACGTTTTCCAAGTACCCTCATATCCGATGAATCATATGGTACCTTAGATCATCCCAAATTTATGTCTTTGTGATTGTTGGATTTTTCGTAGCCATGTTCTCTACCACTCTCTATCAGAACATGATGGTTATATTTCTCTTCCATATCCATATTTTCACCTATATTATCATATGAGGAAACCCAGTGATGAGTTACTTTGGGTATTAATTATTTTTCTAACATTCCTTTTTAAAATGATGATTTATTATTCCTTTTTATGATGTGGGTTTCTATGAAAGAAACATTCAAGTAGTAAATGATTTATAACCCCGACGAATTTCGAGGGTGAAATTCATTTTAAGGGGGGTAGAATGTAACACCCCGAGATTTTATGAGAATTATTCTTTTTAATTTTTTTGATGTCTTTTTTTGTATGCTTCACCAAGATTAGATTGTGCTATACGCAACACCGTATTAGTTTGTAGTATACACAACACTATTCTTGGCTTGTGATGCACACAATTTCAAGTTCTTTCGAATAAAATTAATTTTACACAACACCAAGTATAGATTTTGATCAATGTATAACTGAATTATATTTTGAGTATGTTATACGCAACACCAAAGGAATCTTTCCCTACACGCAACCCTAAATTTCCTTGCATTACACACAAGAGCAACCTTCCTTGATAGCTTGCGTTGTACGCTATACCGAGTTTCACTAAACCACACTATGTTATTAAAATAGTATATAAACTAGGCGTTATGAATAGTAATACCAACTTTTTGAAACTTTATAAATTTTATATTTCAAAATGGACTTCATTTTTGAATTCGGAATATCGAAATTAGCCTAGGGGGAAATTTTGGTATTTTTCTGAAAACTTTCAATTTTTGATGAATAGTGAAAACACTAAGTTATTGGTTAAAACCAACTTTTTATTTTAATAATCATTTATTTTATTTAAATTTATTTTAGGTCAAAATATATACATAATACTTATATAAGTTCAATGTAATTCATTGGAGTCATTTTATAATAATTTCAGATATATAAAAATTTAATTGAACTTTTCACCATCTTTTACCCACCTCCTAGGAGCATTTGCAATTGTATATAAAACTTAATTTTACTGATTCTATGAGTTGAATTTTGAAAATATGAGAGACACGGTTAATATCAAGGAATAAAATTTGGTTCAATAAGATAAAAATATTTTTTGGTGAATAATAACTTTTTACTTTTATTTACCATGGTTAAAAGTAAATAGGGTAATTAAGGGTAAAATGATATTATTATTACCCTAAAAAATGTCATAATTCTATTGGATAAGTGTAATTCGACCAAAAAAAAACCTTAGGAATAAACTATTATCATTTAGGTCCACTTGGATTATATTAGGACATTTATTATTATTTTATTTAAAGAAGATTTAAAATAGTTAAAATCAAAGTTTAATAACTAAAACATTTTTAATATAGGGTTATACATAAGATAAATTCGACTATAAATATTCATTAGAAATATAAATAGATTTCTTAAATAATGGTATTTTGTTTATAATTTTTAGTCATTAAATAATTTAATTTATTTATGACACAATGATGATGCAGTAATTACCTTATTAATAAAATATTAACATAATTGATGTTATAAATACCTAAATAAATTTAATTTGAGAATTTTTATAAATTCCACTAATTTTTTAGGTTAATATGATATGTTATTATTGATTAAATTATCTTTTTTCGAACTAATCAAGCTGTTATGATTTCACAAAAATCAATTACCAAATAGTGTCAAAATTGACATAAAATAGTTTTTAAAACAAATATTATATTATTAATTGTTATTCTATTCCTAAAAATCTAAGGTTCGGCCAAATGACTTAGATAAGGTTATATATATTAATAATTAACCACTTGGGGTTAGTTTGGCATGTTATAGTAATTTTATTAACCATATAGTGTAAGAAAACAAGAAGACACAGTAAAAGTTAAATTATATGAATTAGAGTTAAATCTAAATGATAAGGTTAAAATAGTAACCTAAACTTGTCTAAAACCTATTGGTTGAGAGGATTTAGACCTATACCCACTTTAGCTTCTAAATAAATCAATTTGGAGCTATTATAAACCGAATATGACTTTATTATAAAATAATAGTTTAAGTTTTTCTTAAGGTGCCTCTCTCCTCCCTTATAAAAGGGCACCTCCTCCCTCTTCTCTTCACACATTTTTTACCCTTCAAGCTCGGCCAACCCCAACCCATTTCCCTTCTCAACTTCCCTAGAAAAATTATAGAGATTCTGGTCTCCTCAAAATACCAACTCTAGTGCCTTAAGAGGAAGCTTAAAAGAGGAGGTTTGGATACATACGAAGCATATCAGACATAAGGCAAGGGATAATTATTCCAATCTCGTTCTTATCTGAGATTGTTTATTCGTATGTATTTACTGGGGTTATTGTGATCATCCATGTCCATGTATGTTTAAAGTCCTTTTTACCCATTTTTGACTTTTACTACATGGTATTTAATGAATCTTTATTTTGTTTACCATACGAGGCAGTTTTTGAATTTTCCGACAAAAGTACAAGGAGAATGTTTTTTTAACTTATACAGAATGAAAAGATTTTTACGGTTTCATAAAGCCTTATTTTCATGAGGATTCCTCCACAAGATTTCATTATTATTTTCAACAAAATCCTTTTCTTTTAAAATTTCATGGAATTTTGTAACAAGAAAATGATTTTGAAGAAGAAAGGATATTTTCCTCAATAATTCATTTCAAGTGTTTTGTCAAAACTATTTTCCATCTATGATGACATTATTTAGTATGATTATGTTTCAAGTATAATGTCTCTATGATTTACATGGTTTCACATTTATTATGATGAAATGATACCCATTTGTTTTATATGGATTATGTTATGATGGGATGATGTTTATGAAACCCATTTTATTCTTTGGGTTATAATGAATGATTTATGTTTATGTTGTGGAACACGTAAGAATGATTTAATTATGAGATGGGTGGGACCTATATCTCACTCTAATGCATTGGGTAAAGATTTATATCCCATGAGATAGACATGGATGGAACGACAAGTAAACCCGGTTCAGTAATACAGGGCTAGAACGACATGTAAACCCGGTTCAGTATGGGACTTTGTCCACTAAGATGGTCTTGGCAGTAATGCCTTGGCTACTATGGAAATAATATCAGGTTCTTAATGTTTTTCCACAATTACAAGTGTTATTTCCATGCTATTTTATCATGATTGATGTTCCATTATGATATATTCCTTACGTACTGCCATGTTTTATGTCATTGCTCAAGATTTTGATGTTTAAACTTTATGTTCATGTTTTTAATTTCAAATGAATATGGTTTGTTTTATTTTCTCCATGATTACCCTTACTGAGCATTTGAGCTCACTCTTTTTATGTTTTCTTTCCCCCCTGGATTAAAAGATAGGTTTTAGTTAAGGAAACAAAAATGAGAAGATCTTTATGGGAGATGTTGAAGATCTTTAAACATGGTTAGAAGTTTATATTCCAAGTTTCCAAAGACACTAAACTATTACAGTCCTTGAGTGTTTGTTTTTGTTATGTATTAAGTATTACACAAAAGTAATGTTATGTCCATGTAGTCAAGCATCGGGTCTCTGCATCTTTGACCCATAATACTATGGGAAACAGGATTGGCAGTTAGCCTTGACTCATACTAAAGACATGCTTTATGTCTCTTCCACATCTATACGATTCCATGATTATGTGATCCCATTTTTATATGATATGATTTCACAAGTTCAATTATTTTTATATCATTATACCATGCCTCCTAACTCATGTGCTTAAGCTGTATCCTAATGTTCATTCCTTTACTGGGATTTTTAAATAATCCCTTTGTTCATGTGTTCTCCAGGGTATCCTATGCTGATTCAAGGGCTCAAAGGAAGTTAAGAGATTTTTATGGAGATTAAATAAAGAAGTTTTTTAGCCCCATGTTTTATGTTTTATGTACGTAGTCTTCAAAGACACAAGACTTCACCATCCTTGGCTTTTACTCTAATGTATAATTACACATAAAATCATGTAATTTTATAAGTAAAAAATCTAGGGTCACTATAATACCTTCATAAAAGGCCACATAATCACAGTCCTACATGACCATAAACTGTGACGTCTTTACTGAACGATGTTAAAATGCGCGATTCATCCAAGATGAAGGACTTGAAACCACTCACCACTCATCTTGAATGATGATAAACTGCAAGCTGGCTGGGACATCCCATCTGTGGCCCTACCTTAGGTCCCTTGACCTTTTCATCCTCCTGGCCTATGTTATCCCTTAGTATTGTGTGGTGTGGTGTGGTCTCTATGTCCTCATTCACATCGGGATATATTTTCCATGCCGCAAAAATCCCCTCGAGACACTCATCCTAACTTCGTCCTTATCGTAAGATGTTAAATTACATAGGTCCCATCATGCTTTATGTGTCCCATAACTTGGGTTTCCATCATCCTTCACATCCGAAAGGACTCCCGAAGAGCATGGATTCTAGGCCCTAGGGTTCTCCTACTGTTTCGGGCCAATGTCACCGAGGATTCTGGACAAAAATTTGATACAAGTCCCATGTTGCAAATATTGTCAACGGTCGACACTCATTATCTATACCCGTTCCAAGAAATGATATTGATAATGTGTTGCGAATATGGACAACATTTATCCTAAATAATTTTCGTCGTTCTATGGTCTCCCACATGATAGGCAGGATGATTCACCATTTCTACCCACCTATCCCACGCACATGACATTAAACTGGGAATTTGCGGACCAAGATCTATGACCATAAACTAAGATCTACCAAATCCTTGTCTCATGACGTTCAACAGCACTCCATATCGAGAACTATGTATGTATTGATTCTCCTACTCATGGGATCCATAGGAAAACCCGGACATTTTGTCACCGGGTCCATCCCAGGTTTATTTATTCTTTCTCTCGGCCTCTTAGCTCAAGTTCTCTCGAGGGATTATGAATGGTGTGGTGTATGTGGGATTATGTCTTTCTTCACGTTGGGTTATTCTCCATTCTATACACATTCCTTGTCGAGATTTCCACCTCTTATTGTTGTCCTTTCCACATAATGTTAAAATTCATGATATTTACTAGAACTATATGTGGATTGATTTCCATCCTCATGGGATACGTAGGAACACCCGAATGTTTTATATTTAGGTCCAAACATGTTTCTTGGAAACCTCCTCATCTCTCTGACCCCTTGGACTATGTTCTCCAGGAGGGGGGGGGGGGGGGTATGTGGTGTGGCATGGTCTTATGGCCTCATCGACGTCAAGTTTGTAATAGCCACACCACATACCTATCCCACTTGAGAGCTCTTTCTGATCTTTGGAAATTCACCAATGTGCCCAAGAGCACTCTGGTTCAGGACCAAGAGTTCCGGATTCAACATAGACATGCTACTTCCCATTTTCATGCTTCATGTTCCCCTTAATTCGGGCTTTCACAATATTTCACATTCGAAAGGACCCTCGAACATCATAGATGTTAGGCCCATAGTTCTGTCCTACCATCATGGGCCAAAGTCCCTGAGAATTTCGAACATCAAATTGATACAAGTCCCGCGTTGTGAATATGGTCAGCACTCGATGCTCATTTGTTATTCCCACTTTAGGTCACATGATTTAGATGCTGTGTTTCGAACATGGTCAAAAACTATCCTCCATCATCATTACACCCCCATTAATCCCTAAATATTGGTTGCATGATTCACATCCTTTTCTATTCCATCATGTCCAAGTGGAATTTCGACACTCTTGGTGCTATCCCTCAGTGCGCATTTTCATGTTAAGAGGATGAATCCACAGTGAGGCGTCATTTGAGGTTCTGCACTATTTCAACCTTTTATCTATATTTTAGGTGCTGCAAAGACCTTCTCCACTCTTGTTTCCAACACTGAGCTCAAATCACATGGGCTTATAGATTTGGTCGACGTTTACACCCACTTGGAAGAGTCTCACCTCTATGGTATGATCTCTACGACCGTAAACTAAGATCTCCCCACGTCCTCACTGCATGACGTTAAACTGCATGGCCCTTTCAGAACTATATAAAGATTGATTCCAATCTTTATGGTATACATAGGAACACCCAGACATTTTGTCCCCATGTCCATCTTAGGTTCCACTAATTGTCTCTTTTTTTATCCTTCTGGCCTTGGATTTTATAGGACTTCATGGTGTGGCATATATGGGTTTATTTCCTCATTCACATTAGGTTTGCAATATCCGCACCACATACTCTCTTTTAAAGAGATATTATCTCCAGCCTCTTTTTCTGCATGACATTAAACTAAAGTCTCAAAAGTACACATGGATTGATTCCCATCCTCATGGGATACATAAGAACACTTAGAAGTTTTGTCTTCGGGTTCAACCCCATTCTCTCCGACCTTTTCTTCCCCCATGGCTCGAGGTTTCTTCCCAAAATTGTGTGTGGTGTGGTGTAGAACACTTCCTCAATCACGTCAGGTATGATTTACCATGCCATGTTCATTCCATACAAGACCTTTCTATTTTCAGTGAATCCATGAAATGTGACCTTAAAATATACTACCTAGTCCCCTATGAATTTTAACTATTTCATATTTACTGAACGAAATTAAAATGAATGGGTTGGACTTATCATACGACCTTAAACTATGACATTATCATCCTGGAAGCATGACTAAAAACGACACCGCTTTGTGGAATCCTCACTCGAGGGGACATCATATTTGGTATCGGTTCTCCACCATGCCATTTTTCTAGGCCTACATGTGTCTTGATTTCTATAGAAATTCCTGGATTCTCCGTCCTAGGTTCATTGCTTCACATAACAAAAAAACACATCCATCCTAAATAACAAACAAGATCTATCAAATGTCACTTATTTTATTGTATGGGCTAGACCCACACGACAACATTGTCCTAGGCATTGGTACCCTACCATTCCACTTCTAGAAACAATGTACGGCTTTCTCCCCATCATAATGGGGTAGTTAGGAATTCCCCGAAAGTTTTCCTTAGGCCCATCCCAACTTTCATTTTTAGTCCCTCGACCTAAAATCCCCATAGGGAGCACATGGTGTGATATGGACTCCTGTTGTCCTCATTTACATCGGTTTTTTCAATTTTCGCACCATATGTATCCATCCCTCCTTTCCATTTATGGTCTAAGCTCTAAGACCTCAAAACTAAGATCCAATCGTCCTTATCATATGACACTAAACTGCACAACATTTTCCATTACTACGTGTGTCTTGATTCCCATCCTCACGGGATATGTAGGAAATCCCATACATTCTGTCTACGGGTCCAACCCAAGAATCTTAAATCCTGCCCCCTTTTTTCGGCCCCTTCGCCCGAACTCTTTTGGGAGAATGTGGTCTTACAAGGACCTCTTGGGCTCTCATTCACTTTAGGTTTTTCAAAAAATGCACCATTTGTCTCCCTTGTCTCTTCCTAACCTGGTCTGAGTTCTATGAACCTAAACTAAGATCTCCCTATAAGAACTACACATAGGGTTTGGATACTTCTCCACCCTACACACATTCCATTAAATCTGGTACCCCCTTAATGGTCCACTCTACAACCTTAATCTAGGAACGTTCCACCCCATGACCCTTATCCTTAGAAAGGTATTCGACTTCCTATATTTGGAACGTCTTATTGGCATACTCAAATGCATCATGGAAAAGGGTCCAAAGTGTGGAATTTTTACATAAGCATCCCCTCATTTCATTTCCATGCTTCATGAGCACTTTATTTGGATCCCCATCCTCTTCCATGTTTGAAGGGAACCCCTCTATCGACCGGTATCAGGTCACATTGGCTCACCTACCATTTTGGGCCAACACCCTTGAAGACCTCAGAAAACATTTGTGATAGGTCCCATGTTTAGAACATGGTTAGCAGTCGACCCTCATTTATCTATCCCCATTCCAAGATAATGAAAAATAGATACTGTGTTTCGAGAAAGGTCAGTAGTTATCCTCTATTGTCACACAACTATCATTGTGATCCAGATCTCAGGTATCATGATTCACATATTTCCACTCCCTCATGTTTAATTGGAATTAAAAAACACTTGATTTTAACCCTTCACACATTTATGTAAGTTGAGTAGGCAGATCAGTAATATTGGGACTTCATTCACCTAGCGTTCCATAGCTCCAGATGTGTGCCTCCTTGTACCAATAAAATCCCATCAGTTCTCCTTATTTCCCACATCTAGAAAGACTCATGTGGGCTTAGTGGACTTGTTAGGATATGAACTAGTGTAGCTGAACCAAACATGCCTTTCATCCCATATGATGTTAAACTACAGTCTCACATGTGGCTTGATTACCATCCTCATGGGATACGTAGGAATGCCCAGAAGACTTTTCTTGGGTCCAGTCCAATTTTTACCTTTGGTCTCTCGACCTAAGGTCTCCGCCATGATTACATGATGAGGTACCGACTTCTTTGGTCCTCATTCACGTAGGGTCTACAATGGTCGTACCACGTATTACACAATTTGGAATCTCCCTTTTCAACTTTTTTCCTACCGTATGATGTTAAACTAAAAGAGTTTTCCCCAAAATTAGGACACCTCTGCTCTAGGGATAAAAATACCATTAAGGAACACATGGTGTGGTGTGGACTCTTACGGTCCTTATTCATGTCGGGATATATACCACACAATGCGTTTCCTTTCTCGGTAACCATGTCCTCGACGCATGACTTTAAAACTATGGTTCCACCCTAAGGAAGTTCAGGATGCCCCATAATAATTATGGGATATTGATTCTTCCTCGCCAAAGAGGACTCACCTTACGGTCATTGGCCTCTGACCATGTTATGATCAAGAACAATTTTTGGCTTGATTCCCATCTTTATGGGATACGTAGCGACACCCAGACAATTTTCCTTGGGCCCATCCCTAGGGTCATTAACCCTTCTAGCGCATCGGTCTCGATTATGGTCCAATATCTATGACCTTAAACTAGGAGCCTATAGTCTACACCACATGACTTTAAACTATTATCCTTGGTCCAGACAGTATCATCTTAAAACTATGTGCACCTTCCTCACCGTACGACGTTAAAATACGTGTCTATCGTCTTCATTTGTATGATGTAATATTGAAAGTCATTCTATGTCCTCACCAGAGAGGTCCTTTCTAGAATTAGGTATGATCCTTGATCAGATTGATGTGATCACCTAATGTGTTTCCATCACGGTGGTGTAATTTCAAGAGTGTTGGACTCTATTTGAACAATCCATCACTCCACCCTCCATAATTTTCATTTCCTTTTTTTGGATCCTCATCCTCTTTCATGCCTAAAGTAACCCCCTAACAGTATGGATTCTCTGCCTATGGCTTGCCTACTATCCTGGTCCAACATTCCAGAAGATCAATAGGTAACATTTTGAGGGAGGCCCTATGTTTCGAACATGGTCAGCAGTTAGACCTCATTTGTTATCCCCATCTCAGGCTAACACAATAGGGATAATGTGTTTCGAACACGATAAAAAGTTATTATTTGTTGTCATACCATCCCTATAGGGTTTCTAATTTTGGGTATTGTGATTCAGACTTCAACTCCCCTCTATTCGAACGGATTCTAATGCCCCGAGAGTTACCCCGCTCGTGCACTAGAGCACGATGGGGAAACAGAAATTCGTTTGTTCTGAGAACTTCATTGTCATGTTAGACCTCCCTCTTCCTTCCATGAAATCTGGGTCAGTTGTGAAGGTTCCTAGCGCAGAGGAAGCACGTGGGTGGATGTGCCCACTTGGATTTTTGTCAATAACAATGATCAATCCAGGATCAATACGATGATAAACACCAGTCTCCACGGATTGAATCACAGAAATGGACAATGGAAAGGAAAGTCCCAGAACCACAAAGTAGGATCGTTACAAGTTGATTATAATTAATTTAATCAATTGAAAAGAAATACCTTTTGGGTGTTCTTTCTTCATTGATGTTATTGATCACGTTCCAATGTGATTCGTCGTTGCATCGTAGAAGCCAAGTGTATAATTCCTCTAGCGGTGATCCACACGTGTACCTCGTATCTCAGGACGTCTCCAAAGGAGTCTCTGGGTGCTAGTGTGGAGAAACCTTTGCTTGTGTTGTCCTCCTTATATCGTCTTGATCTGATGGAAGAGGATCTCTCTCAGTCTTGAGAGCGTTCGTGGAGGAAGAGGTTCTTTCAGCCTTGAAATAATTCTCCAAAATTGTTGTTCACAATGATTCTCTTGTATAGGAAAAGAGTTGGGGTTGTGAGGATATTTATAATCGAGTTTGAGGTTGTAGAGTTATGAAAATAAATAAACGCGTTACACATTTCATTTATTTCATTAACTCTTATTTAAAACCCCCATGTCGAATAATTAATTCCTTGACAAGCGCTCACACTGATTATAATAAATATCATTTAATAAAACAATATTATATCCTCAAAATCCCAACTGGAAAAACTGCACAACATGTAATAATAAATACACTCCGTATACTTGTTTTTCATTGAAAACTTCACGGAATGTACATTTAATAATACACAGCGTGTACTTGTTTTCAAAATAAAAACTACATAGAATGTAATAATTAATACATATCGTGTACTTGTTTTCATTTTATTCTTCCTCCAACATTAAAATGATTTAGGCTTCCTTGAATAATTATTAAACCGCGTATGAGAATAATCTTTATTCTACTTGAGATACTTGAAAACACATAGTGTGTGACCCTCTAGGACTCTTTCTCATTGGCATTAGACGGGCTTGCCTAAATTCAAAGATTATTGTCTAGCAACAGGTCAGGGCACCCAAGAGAAAGAAGTTGATGCCGTATTGACGTATCACCTCATATGAACACTTACTTTGTAATTTAATTCCTTTGTCTCGATATCTCATCAAGCAGGTTTCATGGTAGTGTCATAAACCTATATTCTTGATCCGTTGTTCTTTGACTACCTGAAATAAACTCGTCGTTTGCACCATGGCCATGGAATTTAATGCGATAGTTCTATTTCAATCAAAGAGACGAGATATCAACTTCCATAAATGTAAGGGACAAATACTTCCTCGACTTATCCATTAACAACATGTCACCCGTGATGTACCAAACGTACCCTACTTCCCGTCAACTGTCTGCATGATGGTTTTCATCAATAAATCTAAGTGCGCAAGTCATGACATGAGTTAATGATAATATTCCAGTCTAAGGACCATTACACACGCTCGCAGATAGTAATGTCCAATGACACCAAGACATGAGGAATTACTACTGCTGGGTCTATTCTCATAATCTCCCATCTTGGAGATTACCAAGTACGAACTCCATGAGAGAGATTCTCATCTTCTTATATGTACTCGCACATGACGATCTGTATACTATGTGTCCTATCATAGTATGTCATCCAACCGCAGAACTTTATTTAAGAATATTGTTATAGCATTTCAAGGTTCTCATCATAGCGGGGATCTTCCATGACCTTATTAATGCAACAAATATTCCAGGACATTATTATATTATAGTCATGCAGAACAATGAACAATATATAGTAAGTGAACATTCATGTAATCAAAGTACAAACCAATTGGTTCTTAGGACACAAACCCTTACAAACTCCCAGTTGGACTAGATCCAACTGCCTACGACTTTTAGTCCGCTAGACCTCACATGATGATCATGTTTCTGCTAAGTCAAGGCTTTAGTTAAGGGGTCCACCATGTTCTCTTCCATGGAAATACTGCTCACTAAAACTTCACCTCTCTGAGAAAAATCCCTCAAGAGATGATACTTCTGAAGTATGTTCTTTTTCCGCTGATGTGACCTTGGCTATTTTTCAAGTGCCACTGCTGCAGTATTATCACAATAGATTGTGATAGGATCTTTACTGCTCGGTACTACATCTAGCTCTTAGACGAAGCTTCACATCCATTCTGATTCTTTAGCTGCCTCCGAAGCTACGATATACTCGGACTCCACTATAGAATCTGCAACCACACTTTGCTTTGAGCTCTTCCAGCTCACTGCACCTCCATTCAAACTGAAGATGTATCCAGTCTGTAACTTCATGTCATCTTGATCAGTCTGGAAACTAGCACCTACATGTCCTCTGATGACTAGTTCCTCATCTCCTCCATAAACTAGGAACATATTCTTAGTATGCCTCAGATACTTAAGGATAGTCTTGACTGCCATAAAATGATGGTCTCCTGGATCAGCTTGACATCTGCCTACCACACATAATGTTTAAGCAACATCTAGCCTCGTACATAGCATAACATACATGAATGACCCAATCACAGATGTGTAAGGGATCCTTTCTATTCTATTTCTTTCCTCATGTGTCTAAGGACACATTTTCTTGGAAATATGAATGTCATGTGACACTGGAAACAATCCCCTCTTGGACTGTTCCATACTGAATCTCATCAGTATCTTGTTAATGTTTGTACTTTGACTCAGGCCCAACATTCTGGTAGATCTATCATGATGGATCTTGATCCCAAGAATATATGCCACCTCACCCAAGTCTTTTATGGAGAAGAATTTATGAAACCATGGCTTAACTGACTATAAGACAGGTACATCGTTTCCAATTAGTAATATGTCATAAACATATACTATTAGGAAAATGACTGCACTCCCACTAAACCTCTTTTAGACACAAGTCTCACATTCGTTCTTACCAAAGCCAAATTCCATTAAAAATTCAACCAAATGAATGTTCCATGACCTGGATGCTTGATTTAATCCATAAATGGAATTCTGCAACTTGCATACCTTGTTGGCATCCTTTGGAGTCACAAACCCTTTAGGTTGTGTCATGTAGAAATCTTCCTGGAGGTTCCCGTTAAGGAATGCTGTTTTGACATCCATTTTCCAAATTTCATAGTCATGGTAAGAGGAAATTTCCAATAGGATTATGATGGATTTCAGCATCGAAAATGGTGAAAAGGTTTCATCATAGTCAATTCCTTGACACTGTCTAAAACCTTTTGCAACCAGTCGTTCCTTATAGGTGCTGAATTGCCCCACCATGTCCATTTTCTTCTTGAATACCCATTTATTACCAATAGGCTTTACATCAACTGGAGGATCTACCAAAATCCAAACTTGGTTTTGGTAAATGGAATCCATTTTAGAATTCATGGCTTCTTGCCACTTGGTAACGTCTGTGCTTTCAACTGCTTCCTTGTAGGTAAGAGGATCATCATTGTCAACCAATAATGATTCACCGTCCTCGGTGACAAGAAAACCATATCGTTCTGGTTCTCTCACCTCTCTCGTGCTCCTATGAAGTTCTTGTGTTTCTGGAATAGATTTTTCTCCCACGAGGCTTTGTGGAATCTGTTCTTGTACCAAATCCTATGTATCTTGAGCCTCGACTTCATTGAAGTCTATCTCGCTCCCACTATCTCTTTTGGAGATGTGCTCCCTCTCAAAGAATATGGAGTGTCTTGCCACTGTAACCTTTTTGTCTGAGGGGTTTTATAGGTAATATCCCCTTGTTTCCTTGGGATATCCTATAAAGATACAATTTTTTCCTTGGGGTGTAAGTTTGTTACCGGAAGAGGCCTTAAAAAATTCCTCGCTACCCCACACATGTAAATTAGATAACATGGATTTGTGTTCACTCCATAACTCGTATGTAATACCATTTATCGATTTAGTTGGTACTTAGTTTAGTATGTGTGTTGCTGTTTGTAATGCATATCACCAAAAGGATAATGGAAGACTCGCCTGACTCATCATTGATCTCACCATGTCCAACGGGGTGCGGTTCATCCTTTCACTTACACCATTCCACTGAGGTGTGTAAAGAGGATTGAGTTGAGATATAGTCCCAAACTCCCGTAAGAAATCAATGAAATCCTGATTAAGATATTCTCCTTCTCTGTCTAAGCGGAGTTTCTTAATCTTCATACCAAGCTGGTTCTCAACTTCATTCTTGTGTTCTTTGAACCGATCAAAAGAATCTTACTTATACCTCATTAAGTAAATATATCCATATATACTAAAATCATCAGTAATGGTTATGAATTACGAGAACCCACCCCTTGATTCAACTGGAAATGGTCCACACACAGCCGTGTGAACTAATTCTAGAAGCTCTTTAGACCTTTCACCTTTCCCACTAAATGGGGCTTTGGTCATTTTGCCTTGTAGACACACATGACATACACCATGTGGTTTTAGTTTGAAAGAATCTAAATAGACATCTTGATGTAATTTGGTCAAACGTTTCTCAATGACATGACATAGCCGGTGATTCCAAAGTTGGGTGTGGTATGAGTCATGTGAATTGACTTTGTTATCGATTTTCATTACTTGGTTCGTGTAGTCTAACACATAAAGGCTGTTATATAAATGTGCCCTACCAAAACAAATTCTATCTTTATAAAAGTAGCAACATCCACTTCCAAACTTGAAGATGAATCCATCAATATCTAATCTAGATACTGAAATAATGTTTTTGGTTATAGAGGGTACATAATAACATCCTTTCAAAACCAAGACCATCCTAGTAGGCAATGTGAGATGGTAGTCTCCGACAGCTACAACAGCGAGTCTGGCTTCGTTGGTTGCTCGTAGATCCACCTCACCTCGGTCAATCTTTCTGAATCTACTTGGTTCCTGTATTTGGATATAGATGTGAGCACCAAAAGTAGTATCTAATACACAATTAGTAGAAACAGATATATTGCATTCGATAACAAACGCACCTGAAGCTTCCCCTTGCTTCCTTGGCAGGGTGTAGTTTTTCTTCCAGTGACCCTTCTTGCCACATGAGAAACAAACAACATCCTGTTCCCTTGCCTCCCCTTTGATCTTCCTTTTCTTAGAAGGCCTTGAAGAAGCTTTGGGATTAAAGATCTTGGCCTTCCATTTCCTTTTATTCACCATAAGGACAGAAGGTTTTTCATGATTCATGTCATTATACACTTGGTGAATAAGGATAAAAAGATCAGACAGAGACTTCTCAATGTTGTTCATGTTAAAGTTCACAACAATGTTTGAGAAGGTCTGGGGGAGTGATGCAAGAATGAGATCGGTACCCAGTTCTTTGGGGAGTTTAAACCCTAGAACCTCCATGCGCTCAATGTATCCAATGAGCTTGACTACATGAGGCCCAAGTGGGGAAGCCTCTCCAAGATTGCTCTGAAATAGAGCCTTGGAAATCTCAATCCATTCCTATCATTATCTCTCCTTGTATAGGCCACCGAGGTGCTCGAGCAAGCTATAGGCATCCATGTCTTCATGATACATTATGAGCTCAATATACATAGATGACAACATCAAACATTGAACGTTGAGTGCATCACTAAAATTTTGATCATAGACAAGTAAATCTTTATCACTCACCCCTTGGGCAGGGGGATCAGGAAGTGAGGACTCCAGCATGTAAAACTTTCGTTCATGGAGTAGGATGACCCGAAGGCACCTAAACCATTACTGAAAGTTACTGCCGGTGTGGATGTTGTCTTTATCCAGAATTGATCATAGAGAAAAGGTGGTTGATGAGTTTTTCATATCGATTCTACAAATTAAAAGAGCATATTTATCAGTACTTTCTTGATTACATTTTATGAAAAATAATAAATGAATTTATTAATTCTCCCACTATTTTATCAAGTCCCAATGGCCCTCACCATTGAACTCAGAATGTCCAGTTGCTTTTACATTTTAGTGGCAAGGATCTATATTCCCTTCACATAACCCCTAAAAGGGTTGGACAAGCTATTTGAAGGTATTTAGGTAGACAGGTCTTTGCCAACTGTGAGCTTACAGTTCCTTGATCTGTTGAGTGGACTACCCAATCCTGAAATCATGACTTGGATTTCCTCAACTCTTGCCTCCAATATTACATCAAGTTTAGAAAGGGCTACTCTTCCTGATGTAATATGGTTAAGTCAACTCGAAACCTTTCATAAGGGATTCCTTTATAAAAGTAAGTGTCCCAACAAGGGTTGGTCAAACACATAGTTTTATTGAGTCTTTCCCTTAATAAAGTAACGGAAGGCTTGGTCTGACTTAATTTGGTATTTGAGGGATTTTATTCTTTATTCATAGTTTTACATTATCACATGCTTGTTAATATTAAGTAATTCTTGATTAAGTGATTAACCATGTTCTGATAATGTTTACGCATAGTCTGGTTTTTATTATATTTCATCTTTGCATTCTTGTTCATTTTATTAATTATGTGATCGCGACAACACATACATAATAAATAAACCAGGAAATCAGACAAAAATAAAATAAGATGGCATGATCATGAGATTCTATTGGTTAGCTTATCCAGCGGTTTTGATAAATTAACCCTGACCTAGGGAAAACACCTTGAACCTGATGGTTTGTGTTTTGTAGCTCCCACCTGTCCATCTTTGTATCTTCTTGGGTTGGTTTTGCCTCAGCTTCGGATTTCGAACAGTATCCTCTGGCTTGAGAGATACTCCATTACATGGGGTTTACATTAAAGAAACCATGGGCACGCATGCCCTACATTTTGTTGGAAGAAGGCTCGCAGGCCAACAAATTTAAATTAAACAAATTTAAATGAAACCATACACACATACAAGGGGTCTTTGGTCTAGATCATGATCATCCATAGCATGCAATGACATTTACGCATATTTATAATTCAAATTCATTTAATCGTTCTTTCATTTAAGATATGTCGTGCTCGAATTCAATTAATTATGATCTTATAATTAATCAATTCATTATATTAAATTCCTTTCTGAATTTCCTTGAGATTCTTCTAATCCATATTCCTTGTACAGGTCTTTGTACTTTTTGAGGAAACTTGCTGAAATTTCTGGAATATACACGGCGTGTAGTTTATATTTACACCATGTGTATTTCTTTTCACCCATTATCCAAATTACATGACAAGGTATTTGGCATGTTTTTTGTACTTTGGAAATTTTGGACTACACGGTGTGTACTTCCTTGTTACGAGGTAACCGGCCTGGAGATCCTGTGTACGTGGTACACAACTTCTGCTTTATACACAGTTTCACTTGGGCCAGATTGGACTACACGACATGTTGCTCCAACATACATGCTTTGTATTCCTATTTTCCATGCGGTGTTCATTTCTGGTCAACATAGGATAATAAATACACAGGCATACTCAATTCACATGATGTGGTTTGGCAGACCAGTGACGGTTCGTTGAACCTAAATACACAACGTGTAGTTTTCATTACATTCCGTGTATTCCCGTGTTGTACAGACAGAAAGAGAGGATCCTCCGGATGAGTTCCTCGTTTATATTTTAATCAAAAAATTAAAATTAAAAGGTCATTTCTATGATATGAATCGAGAAACGAAGGAGGAAGAACATATCTCATTTATTCAGATTAGAGAATGATTTATTTCGAATTGAATCAAATATAAATGATTAAATTATCAACGAAAATCAAATAACTATAATCAATGTTGTAACCGGCCTTTGATACCATTTGAAGGTTCAGGGCACAGCGGAAGCATGTGGGTGGATGTGCCCACTTGGATTTTTTTCATTAACAACGATCATTCCAGGATCAATACGACAATAAACGCCAGTCTCCATGGATCGAATCACCGAAATGGACAAAGAAAAGGAAAGCCCCGGAACCACAAAGTAGGATCGTTACAGGTTGATTATAATTAATTTAATCAATTGAAAAGAAATACCTTTTGGGTTTTATTTCGTAGTTTATATTCTTGATCACGTTCCGATGTGATTCTTCATTGCGTCGCAGAAGCCAAGTGTAGACTTCCTCTAGCGGGGATCCATACGTGTACCTCTTATCTTGGGACGTCGCCAAAGGAGTCTCCGGGTGCTAGAGTGGAGAATTCTTGGCTTGCGTTGTCCGCCTTAGATCATCTTGATCTGATGGAAGAGGATCTCTCTCAATCTTGAGAGCGTTCTTGGAGGAAGAGGTTCTTTTGGCCTTGAATGAATTCTCCAGAATTGTTGTGCACAATGATTCTCTTGTGTAGGAAAAGAGTTGGGGCTGTGAGGATATTTATAATCAAGTTTGAGGTTGTAGAGTTATGACAATAAATAAACGCGTTATTCGTTTCATTTATTTCATTAAATCTTATTGAAAACCCACTTGTCTAATAATTAATTCCTTGACATTCGCTCACGCTAATTATAATAAATATCATTTAATAAAACAATATTATATCCTCAAAATCCCGACTGGAAAAACTACACGACATGTAATAATAAATACATGGTGTGTACTGTGTTTTTAATTGAAAACTACACGGCGTGTACATTTAATAATACACGGAGTGTACTTGTTTTCAAAATAAAAACAACACGGTGTGTAATAATTAATACACGCCATGTACTTGTTTTCATTTTATTCTTCCTCCAACATTAAAACGATTTAGGCTTCCTTGAATAATTATTAAACTACATAAGGGAATAATCTTTATTCTACTTGAGATACTTTAATACACTTAGTGTGTGACATTCTAGGCCTCTTTCTCGTTGGCATTAGGCGGGCTTGCCTAAAGTCCAAGATTACTGTCTAGGAATGGGTCAAGGCACCCAAGAGAAAGAAGTGACGCCGCATTGACGTATCACCTTATACGAACGCTTACGGTGTAATTTAATCCATTTTTCTCGATATCTCATCAAGCAGGTTTCATGGCAGTGTCATAAACCAATATGCTTGATCCGTCATTCTTTGACTACCTGAAATAAACTCGTCATTTAAACCATGGACCTGGAATTTAATGCGACAATTCTATTTCAATCTAAGGGATGAGATATAAACTTCCACAAATGGAAGGGAAAAATCCTTCCTCGACTTATCCATTTACAACATGTCACTTGTGATACACCCAACGTACCCTACTTCCCGCCAACGGTCTGCGTGACAGTTTTCGTCCGTAAATCTATGTGCGCGAGTCATGACATGAGTTAATGATAATATTCCAGTCTAAGGACCATTACACACGCTCGCAGATAGTAATGTCTGATGACAGCAAGACATGTGGAATTAATACTGGTGGTTCTGTTCTCATAATCTCCCATCTTGGATATTACCAAGGGCGAACTCTATGAGAGAGAGTCTCGTCTTCTTATGAGTACTCACACATGAAGGTCTGTATACTATGTGTCCTATCATAGTATGTCATCCAACCGCAGAACTTTATTTAAGAATATTTTTATATCATTTCAAGGCTCTCATCATAGCGGGGATATGCCATGACCTTATTAATGCAACAAATATTCCAGGACATTATTATATTATAGTCATGCAGAAAAATGAACAATATATTATAAGTGAACATTCATGTAATAAAAGTACAAAACAGTTGGTTCTCAGGACACCAACCCTTACAAGTTGTTCAAAACCCAGATGCACAAATCTTGGTTGGCACTCTCATTTTTGGATTTAATAACGAAGCGGTCATCCCTTGTTTCTCACATCAGGTACGACCCACGTGATATTAGGAATTAATTGATGGATATTTCATGAATGTGATGGAAATGTAGAAAATCAAAGACAACTAACATAACTCATGCACACAGTTAAAATAAAAAAGCCAAGCCTGAAATTATGTTTATGAGTTTAAAAATATTACAGTGCCCATGGATTGACCTCTCCCATAGATGGGTTGACCTCATAAATAGAGCGTTCCACCTCTGTCACTCTCTAGCTAGTGGCATCAAGGATTTGTTGTTGCCTGTTAAGCTCCCACTCCTCATTAATGGCGATTAGACATAGTTAATCAGATGCAATCCGAGACTGCTCCTCATCAGCTCAGATCATAGCCATCTCCTCAGAGGATCTCATCGTCAATTCTTCGGCCTCTACCATCTGGGCCTTCAGGCGTGATAAGATCCCCCATTCTGCGTTGAGGAAAGTAGAGTAATCATTTGCCTGCACTCGCGACTACTGAATCTCATTTTAGGCCTCTTGAAGCCTCTTTATGTTTACTAATTTCCTCTGCTTCCATCCCACATCTCGGACACAATCAGGCTCCCGAATATTCTCCTCCATGAAGTCTCAGATGAGAATATGAGGAAACTAGGAATCCAATCCTCCAGTGTGTAGTTCGTGCAGCTGGGAAAGAAGCCTCCCCATATTGTCTATCCATTTCTCATGGGAGGTCTCCTCGATGAATCTCTTAATTAGATTCCACGAACAGCGATGGAATATCTTTCTATCCTCTTCATCAGAAGCTATCTTGTCCCGATCCGCAGGGTCGATGGGTTCATATGTAGGATATGAATCTAGGAATTCATCATAAGGATGCTCATCCAGTGTCTAGTCAGGTAGGTCAGGACCCATTTCATTTGATTGATCCCCTTCATCGGATTCCACCTCAATGATTTTAGGTTCGGTCTTACTAAAGGTCCCACCTATGACTGAGAGCGCTGCGTTTGGTCAGTTTGGGCATCTGTATCCACGACCACATGCATTACCCTAGGAAACGAAATTCCAGGACCTCCAACTATCCTTGCCAACATAGCCCACACCATTTGAATATCTGTGCATGTGAGGAACACACAAACACCAGTTGACTTGATTCAAAGGAAAATAGTTACAAGTTTTGTAAAGGAGACTTACAGAGATCAACCATAAAATATTGTCCCTTAGCTGTTTCCAACACGATTCCGAGGCGTGGCCCCCAGTATATTTTTGAGAGATCCGAAGACTCTAGGAGGACCAATCTAGGTGTTGCAGCCCCACTAGGAAAAGTAATCACCATTGATGTGGGTACTGACCCCTAATCCCCCACAGCCGTGTCTACTATCATGCGAGAGCGGGTTTAGCAAATTAGGCCCTCCTGCACAAGTCAAATGTTAGTTGAGAAGTCCCAAATGTCCTGGATGAGGACTAATGGAAAGTGTTTTAGGGTTTAACTCAAGAGCCTCTACAAACTATTCCATCTCTGGGTCTGAATTTCCAACCTCACCCTCCACTAAAGGGCTCCCTCTAATGGCTCCTCCCCCCTGAAGGACCCTTACGATTCTTCTGGTAAAGGGAAGTGCTGCCTCAATTTAGAGGACGAAATATTCAGAGGGGTTTTTCAATTCAGAAGCACCTTCACTCGATACGTCATTGGATGCAGAGCACCTAGAGAGTGCACGAAGTCCTCCATCTTGGCAAAATATTTCTCCCCCTTTGCCCGAGATACTAAAAAATCAGCACTGGCACGACCAATCCCCACCAAGTCCATCCTGAGATGGTTCAGATAGTTGCACATCTAGGAAGGTTTGAGGAATTTTCTATTGACATCCCAAATATCCCAAGCCTCAGGGAAGAAAACATCCCAAGACATATCTATATGGCGTAACCACTTCCCTGGATCCTGGGTGGGTATCCTACGAAAACCCCTAGGTGTCCTCCCCTCTAGATGACTTTTCTCCTCTAGGACCACCGAGTCCACCGCTACTGCTTACCTCTCGGTTGGTGCATTCCCTTCTGATACTAAATCCCCGCCACCACATGACGTTCTTGTCTCCTTTCGGCCTCAACCTCGAGGTTGAGGAGGAACCCCGTCGCTAGCGCGGACGGTTCGCTGCTTCAGCATCTCCCCTGGGTAGGATGCCTCCCAACTCATGGAATACTCCTTGACCATCCCATAGACAATTGTGGGAAGAGGAATCTCATTCCACATCTTTCCATCCTCCCATGTGAAAATAAGACACATCTGCCACGTCACACATGAATGTTCCTTATGGCACACTCCCAAGTAGACCCATGGGGTCAACTTCTGCATGCACCGAAACTACCTTGCGACATGGTGTGGGGTGTATGGATCACAAAGAGGCTCACGATCAACCCATGCCACCAGGACTCCACCCTGAAAGTATAGGAGATAGGACTGGTGCTCCTAAGTTCCCTAGCTGTAATCAGTGAACACACCTGTTGGCGAAGGGAACAGGTGGAAGTTGAACTCATCCACCTTCCTGAGCCAGTTCAACACCAGCAGCGGGGTCATCTTGGTCAGAAAAATCCCCACTGCGTTCATAATAGCCAGTCAGATGTCCGACCCTGGAGGGGAAATGGGGTTTAAGTATTCATAGACACCCTTAATATGCATTTCTATCCACCCATACATAATTATAATGACCAGTATACCCTATGCGACTTCTTCCCTTCACTGATATTCCACAACACTTTGAACAACATAGCGATCATTGGGATCCCTAGGTTAACCCACTCCACCATCACCAACATGGATGTCATGATGAACATTTTAAGCTACATACCCATGTTTGTATACCTTACTAACATAATCCAACCATATATGAGTGCTGATATGAAGACAACCAACCTAACCACTGGTTGTTGCTTGGTACTGATACTGAATCCCCATGACTTCCAACATCTGTCCTCCAAGAGTCACCAGTAGGAGTCTTCCTTGCTGTGCTGAACGCCCTTTGGGTAGGTTGGATACCTCACGGGAAACATTCCATCTATAGGAGAATTCAAGAACTGACTGAACCGCCGCTTAAAATGGACATCCCTCACCGATTTCTTTTCCACCCCTGACAGCAGGTCCATCAATGTCTTTTCCAACGATGAAATTTTCTCAGGGTCCTCCAAGGTATTTGTAGCAGGGAGGAAATCACCATACATTTCCCCCAATATCATTATCCTTGAGATCTTGTGAAGGTCCCAAAGTCTGATACCAACCTTCCCATAGTGAAAATGAAAAGTGTTGGTCCTCTATGACCACCTGCTCAGCAGCTTTGAAATTAGTTGCTTCAGTTGGTAGATATGGAATTGTGAGGCCCAGGCTGCCTCATATAGGCCCAACCACCTCAACTCTACCTCGAACTCCTCACACGAGGTAGATACCCAGTAATACCATGCCCAGTCATCTGTGAAGTTTCTTCCCTAGTACAAATCCAACTCATCGGTCCACCCCTTCTCTAGGTTCCCCCAAAATGCCTTCAGAATGGTGTGGTACTATAGGGGAGATAGCTCTGGCTGATATAACTTCCCATCGATGTTGCTTACATGGTTATACAAAAGGTTGGCATTAACAGGTGTATAATCCTCCCAAGTATGACCGATAGCTGCCTTGAACCACTGGTGCTAACATGACGTACTCCTGAACCAGTAGGCTGGCTCATCTCTTCTTGCTTCAGGAATGAAAACATCAACCCTCAGACCAAATCCATATGGAGGAAGCCTTTTTCAAAGAAGGTAGTTCTTCTGACTCTTTGACAGTAGCTCCACTTGGGACTCATGGTGCGAATGGCTCCGTACGTACTCCCCAATGCCAAGGTTATCAGCCAGCTCATCCCTCTGAGTTGCATCCATAAGGACCCCCAGAAAGCTCCTTGATGAGCCATTCAGTTTAACATTTTTAGAGTTTTTTGTTCTAGTTCATAGAGCTTGTTCGCAGAGCTCGATCGCGAAGCTCAGTCATAAAGGTAGGTCACAGATCCCTTCCACAAACCTCACAAACATAGTTCACGAAGCATGCAATCACAGATTTGGAAGACTCGTTGTGTTCCATAGAGCATAAAGGGCCTGATTCCAAAAGAATGGTCGTAGAGTGTGATGAGCTTCGCGAATCGAGTGCACAATCTCCAAAAATGCGGAGATTACTAAGGGAAAAAGAGGGTTCAACCTCCACTATTTATAGGATAGGACCTCCGAGATTCATGGAACGCCCAGCTACGACGAGCTTCACGGCGTTCTCAACCCACAGGTCTCCTATCTACACCGTGACTCTGCTTCACGGTCTTTCCTTGTGATTATCCTAATTTTTTTGGCGATCTACCCTCAGAATTCGACCCACGTTTTCTACATAACTCCAAGTTTGAAGGGGGGAATTTGTTGGTGAAAAAATATGTGTAGATAGAACAATTCTCAAAGATCACCTCAATGAAAAAAGTTATGCCTTGTGAATCCCATCTGTAGAGTGTATTTCATGGATCCCCTTAGAACCATGGCTGGTGTGAAGCTGAATCCCCCTCGATGGTCGTCGTAGAGTAAAAGAGGCATGAGGCTCCGTGGTTACGATGCAATTGACTAGAAGCTTCACATCGTATAGGGGACCAGATTGCCTCTATGTTATCTCAAAAATTGACAGAAGCATCCGTGACCACCATAGAGGAAATTCAGGAGGCCTCTTCTCTGAGGAGGGGATGGCGGTTGACTCCGCATTTACAAAAAACTTGACACAATACACAACCAATCGTATAAGGCCATGTGGCTTCAGAAAGAGCTATCTGAGATTCTCGTATTCTCTTTCCTATAAATACCAAGATCCCCTTGAACCCAAGGGATAGATACCCCAACCTTTTTCCTTCTCATCTCTCAAATCACGAATCAACCTCTGCTCTGTGAGTCATTGAGAAAAATTATCTCTTACAGGTACTTGAGCATTGAAAAGTACCTTTCCATTAGCTCAAATACAACCCCTATTCAAGAAGGGATGCGCTTAGTGGAGCCCACATGCCATCACAAAGAAATTAGATACCCAAGGGGACTTGGGTGTTCACAAAGTACTCATGATTTGAAAATTACCTTCCATGCACATGTGAACCACATGCTAAGGAAGGGTCACTATGCTTCGTGATGTACATTGCCTAACAATGTCGCGTTTTTCAAGGCATCCATGCTCTATGAATTCCTACGCCGTGAAAGCCTTTCCACTTCACGAAGAACCCTCCATATGTATGTTTACCCCATGCATAGGCTAGGCCACCCTAATTCGTGGATCATACCCCTTTGCGGAGTCTTTCCACCCTATGGAGCATCAGAGCTTCACAAGGCCCCTTCACATGAGCCTCTGTTCTTTGAAAACCTTTCTCCCATAAAAACCTCCAAGTTTGTATGAAGTTATTTCAAGGTACCATGGGTGGTTCTTCATGTTGCATTTCTTAGCCTCATGCTTCTTCACATTGGCATGCTAACCGCTACTGCTTCTTCGCATAGCCACGCTAACTTCATCCCCTCAATGGATCACTGCATAGAACCGCCTCACCATGGAATTGATGATGCCTTACCTTCCTAAAGGGTGGGTGGGTATCAGTTATGTATGTCCTAGGGGTGTGGAGTGAACCCACCTCGTTTGAGATACCAGACATTAAAATACCAAGAACCAACATCCTCATTACATGAAGTTAAACTCCATCCTCGCCCCATGTAATATACATGGGGTGCCCCATCCCAAAAATTATCTATGCCTGTTCGTCTCCACGAGAGTGAGATCTTCCTCCCATGTAATGTGAACTTTTTTTCTGGAACAACATCTGTCTATGGGGAAAGGAAACCATCTCAGTGTAATCCCCTAGAATTTCTTTCGGTAGGTAGCATCCATACTCCTCCTTTCTTATTCAGTGCCAAGGACTAGTGGAGAGATGGGAACTGAGAACTTCATTACCCCATCCATCTCCCTCTGAGCCTTTTCTCCATCGGGCCTCCATCCTAGAAAAAGACCCAATCTCCATCTCTTTAGGTGGATGACCAAGCGTAAGCCAGTGTTTCCACTTTGGTCTACTAACCACGTGTAAGCCCCACTTCAGTCCATGCATACACACCCTTTGTGACATGATCTTTAGGTCTTTACTGCCTCTTGTTTCTCACACCAAACATGACTCACGTGGGTTTAGAGTAAGAATTGACCATGACATCCCTCCTAGGCCACCCTAGGGTAATTCCCAAGCCCCCATCCAAACTATGTGGACTTGGATCCCTGTCTCCTAGATAGGGTACGTAGGAAGCCTCCCGGAGGTTCAAGCCCAACACCCATTGGTCTTGACCAATTCACATCAGTTCACATTCATCCCGCATCACATTAAACTTTATACCCCCTTCTAAACAATGTTGACTTTGATCCTTGCCCCTATCCGATGAAGGTATGTAAGAAGCCTCCTTAAGGTTCAATCCCAACACCCATTGGTCTTGACCACTTCACATTGGTTCACATTCATCCCACATGACGTTAAACTATATCCCCCTTACAAACTACCTGAAATTTGATCCATGTATCCTAAACAAGGTATGTAGGAAGCCTCACTAAGGTTCCAGACCAACACCCATTGTTCCCGACCACTTCGCGTCGGTTCATATTCATCCCACACAACTTTAAACTGTACCCCCCCCCTTCTAAACTATGTTGACTTTGATCCTTTACCCTATCCAAGAAAGGTATGTAAGAAGCCTCCCTGAGATTCAATCCCAACACCCATTGGTCCTAAACACTTCATGTCGGTTTGCCCCTGTCCTGCATGACATTAAACTATATTCCCACCTTTTTTCATGTATGATGCTAAACTGTACCCATTCGAACTACGTGTGATTTGATCCCTGTATCCTAGACAAGGTATGTAGGAAGAATCCATAAGGTTCAACCCCCAAATAGTGGTAAGTTATTATAGTTCCCGACTAGTGGTAAGCCGTTGTAGTTCCCGAATAGCATTAATCCATTATATCCCCCAACTAGTAGTGATCCGTTGTAGTTCCCGATAGCCCCCGACCAGTAGTAAACCATTATAGTCTCCAACCAATGGTAATCCATTAAAGTCCCAAAACAGTAGTAATCCATTGTAGTCCCCAACCAGTAGTAATCCACTGTAGTCCCCAACCATTGGTAAGCCATTGTAGTTCCCAACCAATGATAATCCATTATCTCCCCATTGAACTACATGGGTTTTGATCCCTGTCTACTAGGTAGTGTGCGTAGGAATCCTCCCTAAGGTTCAACCCCAAGAACTAGTAAACTTTGGTGTTCCCTTTATTGGTACCCATATCTCTTGTCTTCCCCCAAGTGTCAGATCAACTCACAAGCTTCTAACCACGCATAATCCCCAGCACATTGTTGGGTTGTTTTCCTCTATGCACACCCTGATTCCATTCCCCATCCAGAACTATGTGGACATTGATTCCATGCCATGTGGATATGTAGGAAGCCTCCCCGAGGTTCAATCCCATCACTCATGTCCTATCTTGGTCTCTCCATTGATCCCCTGTGTTCCAGGATGATCATTCCCAACCCAAAGATTCTATTTCCTATGGGTCCCATCCATGGGTTCATTCTCATGGGCCTCCTTTTCATGTGTCCCATCGCCAAACTGAACTATGTGGACATTGATTACCTACCACGAGGATACTTAGGAAGTCTCTTTGAGGCACAAGCCGAACATCACCATCATTCTCACGTCAGTTCCATCTCATTCTCCGTCCACTTCTATCAACCAATCATATCCATCCCGATTATTACCCGAGATGCCACATCATAGTGAGATCATGTCACCCACTTTCTCACTTCTCTTAGCAGCAATCAGGAAGCTAACCATGAATAAGCCCCAAACAGTCCATAGTCATCCACCAAGAGAGTCCCTCTTGCGATGGGCCACAATCCACATGCAAGCCTCAACATGTCTCCGAGTTATTTTCCTTTGTGTACACCCCGATTCATCACCCCTTTGAACTCCATGGGGTTTTATCCCTATTGTCTACACATGGTACATAGGAAACCTCCCTGAGGTTGAATCCTAGCCAATGGTAAACCATGGTGTTCCTTTAATATGGACCCAAGAATCCTCATACCTGTATCCATTGGACGCCTTGGTCCGCCCAGCTAATGGGACTCTCAGGTTCTCCCTCCTGGGGATACACCCATCAGATCCACTCCCATCAATGTTTTGATTAGTCTGATCCATCTCTGCAAGATGTTAAAATCGTAGCATACCCTATGTTAAGCATGGGAAGCTGAGGAAAACCTCAGAGACTTACCCATGGTATATAATTCCCTGAATTCTACATGGGATACCTCAGGCTTCCACACCCTAGAGAATATCTATCATAAGGGGAATAAACCTAGATGCATCAATATTCCATCGTCCAGACACACTAGTGAGGTCCAACGTGACAACTGCCCTGATCGAAGGTTGCTTCCCTGACTTGACCCCTTGGAATGTCTACACAGAAGCTGTGTAATTAACCTCCATCCATGAAGACATGGCACTAGGAATAGTTTCACAAACAACATATTAATATTTAAGTGGGACCTAGACTAGGTGACGATTTTTTAGGAGGAATCCATAGAAGGAAAAACTGACATCCCATCATCCCATTTTGATCAAGGAGAAAAAGTCCATGAATAAGCGACAGATGCTTCCTACCTTTGGAAAGTGCGAATGTAGTGAAAGAATCAGTGCATCCCTTAAAGACGGATGTCTACCCCAGATAAAGCATCAAAAAAATCTAGAATGGTAGGAGTGATAAGACTTCACTATGCCTTAATATTGAACAAGTCACCCTCATCAGAAGTTATAAGTGATGCAGCTATACTGGTCAAGGCATAAACTCAACCATTATGTGGTTAGGAAACATGAGTCACCTCTGGCTAAGCAGAAAATTGGGCCATCAGCTGGTGAGTTCACTTTAGCAATGGCATGTGTAATAGATTGCTGATGATTTAGTCACCATTGATCTACTTGATGACTAACTTGGAATCTCCCTTCACATGAAAAATAGGGGACATCAATCTTGATATCCAGCTCAAGAACAATAATGAGACCCTTATACTCTTCCTCTTTGTTGTTACAACCATCTAATAGTAGGAATGAATAGGAAAAAATAGTCTAAGCTAGGGTGATGAAGATAACCCCCATGCCTACTCTGTTGAGTTTGGGATCGCTGATCCTTCAACCAATTATGATCCAAGAGGCACCATCAAAATGAATATTCCAATAGGTTATGGTTTGATACACTAAAATGATGTACTCATCTGGGAAATAAATATAAAGTGGATATTATTTAGGTGCTGGATGGGTGGCTATGAAGTCTACTAGTGTTTGAGACTTGAAAAATTTCTGTGGCATGAACATGATGTCGAACTACTAAAGGATCACTACCCAGTGTGCTATCCTTCCTATCAAAATTGGGTGATTCAGAATATAATTTAGTGGATCCACATGGGACACCAATAATATCTCGTGATACTACAAATAATGCCACAACTTTTTCACAACAAAAACTATTGTGAGGCATCTCTTCTGGATGCAAGAGTATCTAGATTCTATTCCATGGATCTTGAGACTAAGATAAGATAAACTATTCATTGTCCCTTTATTGTTATTTTGGGAGAGCAGGGTGCTGAGGTAATGTTCTAGGGATGTACCATAGAGGAAAAAAGTCTTACCTATGATGGGTGACATCAAATTCATAGGCTACATAATATTCTACTTGATCTCATCAAATGTGGTCTAGAACTCTTCATCCCATTATTAGGTGAAACCTTTCTTTATGAGCACGGAGAAGGTTTTACACTTTCCAGATGTATTCCTGATGAAACATCGTATGTAGGAAAATATCCTTAGATTAATTATAGATACAAGAGGTTTCTCAGAGGAGGCATCATACTGATGGCCTTGATCTTCTCTGGGATTATTTTGATGCATGTGTATCAGATGACAAAGATGAGAAACAATCTAGAGGTGACCCTGGAGGAAGACTTCTAGGGGTTCATATTCAGATTCTAGGAGAAGAGAAAACCAAACACCTTCTTGAGATAAATGAGGTGGTCATGAAGCTGGCAGGATTTGACAACCGAGTCATCCACATAACATTCCACTAGTGTCCTAAGGATTTTCTTGAAGATTTGGTGAATAGATTTTTGATAAGTATCACTTTCATTCTACAGAATAGAGGGAATTACTTGATAGTAGAAGGTCCTTTTTGGGGTTTTGAAGGAAGAAGAATCCACATATTTGGGGGACATCTAGATTTGATTGTACCTAGAATATCCATCCCTAAAGGAGAGATTCTGGAACCTAGATGTGCCATCAAATAACAACTCCTTCATTGGGAGGGGAAAACCATACTTCAGAAAATGGCGATTGAGATCCCAAAAGTTAATTCCGACTCTGATATGTCCACTATTCTTCCTAATTGGGATGATTTTGGATAACAAATTGGGGTATTGAAATTCCTTAATGAAGATTTCTTTGATAATCTTATCAAATTCGGCCTCAACCATGGCACCATGAGAAGGATGTGTTTTCCCGGGACAACATTTGAACTTACAATGACTCATTGGGAGACCAAGCCAGTGGATGGTGACCTGAGGTTCTAGAACTAGAATCTCATCATATCTTCAGGAAAACACATCGTGATGTTGATTGAGGAAGTCTATGTACTACTAATATTCCTCTACATGCATGACTATACTAATCAACGCTGGCCTTGGAGCTACTCTGGTGCCAAGGTTCACCTAAACCAACTCATCGATGGTGGTGGAGACACCCTCCTAAAATGTGGGAGAAGAATCTTCCATATCTTCTTCATTGAAGGTAGGGGAATTAGTGGGAGTAGATGGTTTTTCCAAGATGATTGATTCTGAGGGAACACTAGTTCCTACCGGGGAGGCAGATGTGAAATAATTACTGGGAGACTCATATCCTACAGAAACCATATCTACAAAGGCTATTGATCTGATTCCATCAATCCTTTGACCGATAGGTACATTCTTGATGTTAATGTAATGGTGATAGGTTAGTTCGTTTCAGTTCAACCTAGATTGGTGGAACAAGTAGGCCCAATGCACAACTCTAGCTATGGGGTGAACATATTAATAACTAACAAGGGTTGGGGGTTTTGGTATCACCTGATCATATCCTATGTAGGTGTATGGGGTAATATTCTAAAGTTATTTTTTACTTTTTAATGTGATTCCCTTTCCTCTCAGAAATGAAAAAATAGTTTCTTAGTTCTAATATCGTAGCCTCCAACCGGTGAATCGGGAGAAAAAATGTGTCATCTAAGTCTATCCATAGGCTGGCTGTGATGGTGGCTTTCCCAAAATCATTGTTATGCATGTGGTTTTCCTTTCTCTGGTAATAATAAGCCCTTGTATAATGGGATTCACAATAGGAAAAGGGAGATATTTACCTTTAGAGAACATCTACTCGACCATTGAGGGAGTACTTGCGGAACTGGTGATATAAGGAGGGAACTACTGCATGCAGATGGAGCTTGGGATTTCCCATCAACACATTTTAAGAAGTGTCCTATGAGACAATCAAATTTTTTTTTCTTTACCAAACTACTGAATTGGGTATTCAAACAGATCTTTCCACACGGTATTTTCTCAGTCCCATCATAACCCTAAATCTTTAGGTCAGAGGGACTCATGTATGCTTTAGTTAGTCCCAACTTGTTGAACATCTGGGTCAGGATGAGATTCATCCTGGAACTTGTGTCAACCAGACAACAACGAATCACCACGCCATTAAGCTAGAAGGTGATGTATAGTGGGAGGATGTTTCCCTATATGAAGGAGCTCTCATCCTCTCTAGATAATGGGGTGTCAGCTTGGAATTCTACTCACTCAACATCCTTTAAATATAATGTCTCTGTAGCCACTACCTTGGTTTCTAACTAGAGGGGGATTTTTAATGCTTCAGTGAGGACCTCATGAATATCCTTTGACAAGAGAAGGGTTTCAAGGATTGAGAACTTTACATGAGTGATTTAAAGGTTCTTTAGCACATTATAATTCTATTCTAGGCATACTTTTATACCCACAAGGGGGTTGCTCTTTGGTAGTAGGTATGACATGAAATACTAGCTGAACCATTGGGTTCTGGCTGGTACTGGAAATGTACTACTACTCATTTGAAAAACTGCCCAAAACCACTATTGGATAATTAATGGTTGGATGAGACCTGACATTAGCTAGATGGGGCCAACCATGAAGTGATCACAGTAGTTATGGCTAGTCAAGTAGCATGGTCAGGTGTGGCATCAATTCTGATGATGTGGGATAATAGGACTATGCTAGTTGAGATCAGCACATAAACTACTGTCTGGTTTCAATAGCATGCATGTCATGGATTGAAGCACTAGACAGAGAATTTTTACAGTCTTCCTTCCCTCAAATCCTTCTTTAATGGAATTGAATGGGGACATTCAGAGGGTTTTCCTGATATTCCTTATCATCAGGGACTATAAAGGGATCCACTAGTTTTATGGTGTTCATGGAAGTATACTCTTGATCATTATTAGAGGAATTTTCTAATACTGAAAAAACTCTGAGTTTGATTCACATATATGAAAGAATGAAATTTCTGGGGGTGTGGGAAGGGTTTAACATCGGTGGGGGGATTTGATTTCCCTTACGCCTTTGGTCCCTACACTTATAAGGTTGAAATGTGGGTGCATAAGAGGTATACAAAGGAGGCATAGCAACTTCACAAGGTCCAAGTTAGCCTAAGCTAGCGTAGATGATGTTGTGGTTATGAGTGACTACTCTATGAGTCAACCAGTCATCGTACATCCAAGTATCGCGGTTGGAAACTTGTTTCCATTCCATGGAACCTTCACTATCGATGTCAGTCTTGGAAGATATGTGGGACACTTGTTCTGGGACATCCCCCAACCTAACCACAACATTATCCAACTATTATTGAATCCAATCATTGAACACATAGCATTTCTTGATAGTATGTCCAAGGATTTTGTGGCAGGGCCAGTAGTCAGGGAGATCAGTGAGTTCAACCTCATCAGGTTTCCAGAATTTTGGAAGCTTCAAAATCCCTTATTCTAGGGCACTAAGAAAATAACCAAGAACCTTTTTATTCGCAAATGAGGAAGTCTGGTTTCTTCTATATAGTAAGGGAGATCTGGGAGCCTGGCCCTAATGAGGGGTTGGATCCTAACAAGGGTCTCGATTCTGGTTATCTCACATGGATGGTGGTTCTTACTGAGGAATCACCTACCTATTCTGTGACGCATAAGGCTGAGGCTGAGTCTATTTCCCTCAACGAGGATGGTCTTGGAGATGTTCTAATATAAACAACTGTAGTGTAAATTGATCCTCTACCTGTACTATGGCGTCAGTATCTAACATGGTGGTTCTTCATTTAGAAGTTGGGAGAGTTAATGGACATTCATTCTTTCCTTGATGTAAGGCTTCCTCCAAGCACTAGGAATTTTCAGAAAAATCCTAAAATCCACCGAGGAAATTCTAAGTGGAGAGGGTAGGGACAAATTCAATTATGATATTACCTATGCACATCATCAACAACTATTCTTGGTTTAGTGACATGTCTAGTGAATATGCGAGGCCCTTAAATTTGGAAATGAATTCTGTGACGTGATCATCTGGAAACTACTTTCACTTTAAGAGGTTATAAATTCTCATCTTTCACATGGTAGAGATGAATTGGTAGAGAAACTTACTATAGAGGTTTTCCAAACCCATGATAGACCCTATGGGTAGCTGACTATACTATATGAACACATTCCCTTCCAATGTATGAACAAAACATCAGATATTGGATGCTTCATGATACTATAGAGTGACCAACATGGGTCCACACATTGACATTAAGTGGTACAGATGTTTTAGTGGGTCACCCATCCCATTTAAGTGGGTGAAGGTAGGATTATTAAAATCTAGGGGTGCTTGCATGTCATCCACCCACACCGGATATAGATTTCCGTCAGGTGGTATTGAAACCTCTCATGTATCTAGGGCCTCTAGGAAAGCAGAGGGTATCAGATCTTCTTGATGGGGATTCCTATAATGATGAGTATTCCGGACAACCAATGCATTTATAGGATCTTTAATCATGTAATAAGGATCCATGAATCAGTAAGTGGCTTGATCTGGGTCTCAAGGAAGATTACCTAACTACTCTGTTTGATTTAGTGAAATATACCATCGTCTCTTGCCATAAAATATGGACTCTAACCTATTAAAATGTGCGGGATCATGAAGCTCGACCAGGGGAAACTGGAGAAGAGTGATTTGTGGTTTCCCCTACTTCCTAAGTGGAGGATGGACATGATCCTGTCAAGGATCACCACAATCCGGGTGATACTCAGATTGGAGTTCATTGATGATCTAATTTTTATATGTAATTAGTTGTCATAGAGTGGAAATAGTGATATCATCCCCCACCCTCTATGCAGTATCAGATGCACTAGGGGGATCAAGATGTCCCTTACCCTTGTTGGGATTTCAGCTGGGGGAAAATGATGCGGAGGGTTATCCAAAGAAGAGAGTATGCCTTTGTAGGTGAGTGAGGACACCCATGTGAGGGTCCACCTGATATTGTGCTACACCAGTAGGCTGGTCCTCTCCATCAGATCTTATTATAATATCCTTATCCTTGGGAAACATAAGATAAACCATATTTACCATAATAAAACATAGAGGCAAGTCCTTGATATCACTGGGTAGGTCTGACTATTGCTGAATAAGGATGAAATGGAGGGTGATATACTATCCCCAACTATGAATCTTCACATGCGGGGATGCCTCTTCTATAATCCAATAGAGCACTGTGAATATCTAAACACATCTGTACTGAAGGGTCATGTGGTAGCTAGATGATGTGGGATGATGTTCCACCCAGATTGCTACCAACTTTACCAAGTTACATTACTGATTGACATTTTGAAATTTCTTCAAGCTCCCAAGATAGGCCAACTGATGATCTTGGAGGTGGAATCACGTTTCCCAGATGGTTTGACGAAAGCACATAACTTCATCTTGGTTGAGCGACTTTAGAATTTCGAAGTATGGGGTTTCAATCGACTGAAACATCTCGGAAAATTAATCAGGGGAATGGGTGTCCCATAGGTTCCCTTATTTAGAATCAGATTCCTTATCTTGGCTAGCCCGATATTCTACTGATGCTTGATGAGATATTAATGGAGTGTAAATACCAAGATTTTCTATGTAATTTTTTTTAATTAAATGGGAATTATACAAGTATGTGAAAATTGACGGTGCGTGATTCTGAGGCCCGGTGTGCCCGAAATCAATTTCTGAAGTTTTGTTCAGGTATGTTTAGTAAACATACGAGCGGGGTTTTCTAACTTTTAAACCAGTGCTTGGAATTGAAAACGGAGGGTACCGATGAACTCGCAGTGTCGGTATTCACTTAAAGATACTTTCTCCTTGATAGAAGTTGGTCGGGGGGGGGGGGTGAAAGTTAGTTTTTGGGTTTTTTTTGGAAATAATAAAATAAAATGATGACACGTTTTATTTTATTTTATCTGTTGTAACCACCCATGTGGAAGTTGGAAGTGGGGACCACCAGACCTTAACCTCCCATGAGAGGTTATGGTGGTGGGGACCACCACACCTTAACCTCCCATGAGTTATGGTGTTGGGGACCACCTAAGGTTTATCCCTCATAATGGGGGGGAGAGGAAACCTCTCGACCCCCTCTTTATCATGGAGGAGCCTCTTGATATTCCTCCACATTAATTCTGCCAATGAACCAATTAAATGTGCCAACATAGACATTTAATTAGGCTATTTTGAATTTTTTGCCAATGAACTAAATAGAGACTTAATCTATTATTTCTTGGCATCTTTGGTGGAATTGGGAGGAGCTCTTGGGAGAAAGATTCTCCAATGAAGAATGATTCCTCCATGAAGAAAGCGTTCCACCAATGAAGACCGCTCCACCGACGAATAATGTCAACCCAGACTTCAACCTTCTTCCTCAGGACTTCCTCCGACAAAGGACGTCTTCGACTACGACAAACCGATGTACAAACCGACGATCGAGGAAAATGCTGACGACACCGACGTCGGTTTTTTCCCAACGATCCGTCTTCTTCCTCGTGACTCCGTTGAAGAACAACCCGAGGTAGGGGGATTATTTATGTTATATTACTTTTCCCATATTCTTACCTGGGATTCATTTGTGGGATTCGAAATGATTAAATTGTGGAAGATCAATGTTGATGTTCATTGCTTCGTTCTTTGTGAACCACTTGCTACCACTCTTAATGTGGAGGGTGCATGCCACACTAACATTGCCCGAACCCTTCGTTGTTCTTCTTTGTGTTGTTCTTCGGAATGAAGGAAGACGACGAAGGGACGAAGGCAACGACGCTTCCACCCGCGGCCACCGCGGCGCTCTAGACTCCCTGCCGAACCGGCCGCACGCCGACGCCACGCCACGCGGGCCGGGCCGGCTCCACGCCCCGGCTCGCGCCACCTACCGACAGAGCCACCCCGGCTGCGCCACCCACCGGTCGCACCACCCGTAGGCCGAACCGGCCGCATCGCCTGCCGGCTGAACCTGCCGCACCGCCCGCCGGTCGAGCCGGCCGCACCGCCCTCTCGGTCGAACTGGCCTCTTGAATCCCTCCGGACTGAGCCACTGTTGCAAGTCCCTCTGGGCCGAGACACCCCCACTGCGCCCTTGGGGCTGAGCTACCCCTACGGCGCCCTCCGGGCCGTGTCGCCCCCGCGGTAGCCTCCAGGATGAGCTGCCCCCACGGTGGCCTCCGTGCCGAGCCGCCCCCGTGGCGGCGTCCGAGCCGAGCCTCCCCCGCGGCGGCCTCCGGGCCGAGCCACCCCCGCGACAGCCTCTGGGCCGAGCCGTCCCCGTGGCGGCCTCCGGGCCGAGCCGCCCACGCGGTGGCCTCCCATCCGAGCCGCCCCCACGGTGGCCGCCTGGCCGAGCCGCCCGCGCGTCGCCCCCCGGGCCGAGCCGCCCCCGCGGCGCCCCCCAGGCTGAGCCGCCCTCGCGGCGCCCCCCGGGCCGAACCGCCCCCATGGCACCCCCCGGGCCGAGCCACCCCCGCGGTGCCCCCCTGGCCGAGCCACCCCCACGACCCCCTCCGGGCCGAGCCGTCCTCGCGGCGCCCCCTCGGCCAGACCACCCTCACGGCCGGTCCGCCGCCTCCGCGGCCCCTTGTGACCCTCGCGGCTACCGGACCACCGAGTGGGCTGGGACGGATCACAGGTCGGCCCCGAACTTGTGGGTCGGGCCCGGTCGACCTGAACTGGGTCGACCCATGCTAGGTCAGGTCGGGTCGGTCCGACCGGGTCGGACCGGATCCAGACCCATTATGGCCCATTTACGCTCTTTCGGCCATAACTTTGGCACCAGACGTCCATTTGACGAACCGTTAGCAGCACTGGGAATCTTGGAGTGAGATGGTCCCTTGGAGTATACTCCAATGAGTTTTGTATTGAGATGAGAAAAGGTCAGGTTGGATCGAGTATGAATCCAACCCCGCCCTCGGGACTAAATGGCTAATAACTCGCAGACCGGGCATCCGGTTGACGCGTCGTCTATTACGTTGAGACCCCTATGATATGGTGGACCTTTGAGATAATTTTTCACGGGACTTAATTATAGTTGGAGTATCGACCAGTAGCTTGTGGAGCAGCTCCTCCTAGAGATGAGCGAGCATAGTGCAGAGACCTAGTAGAGGGCTGAGACCTAACGACTGCTGACTGTTTTGACTCGGAGTGACTCTACTAGCCCAGTGGGAAGCACCTTGGTGACTTGGAAGAACCACAGTGAGGAGAGCCTCTATGTGACGTGACAGACCCACGATACTCGAAAGGTGGAGTAACTCATCAGGCTATGAGGGGGAGCGCTCTTGGTGACGCGGCAGACCCACAGTGTGGAGCAGGCTTGGTGACGCGGCAGATCCACGACACTCGATAGGGGGAGTACTTCAGTAGTCCAAGGTTAGTGGGAAGCACACTTGGTGTCACAACAGGCCCACTGTACCCAGATAGAGGAGGATTTCTCCTGCAGCCGAGGTGTTCGATAATGTGATTGGGGATATTACCTAATACTACCCGTAGAATAAAATCATGGTTTGAGCTGAGTCAGTTTTTCTGTGTTTTCCTCATGACTGAGATGGATTACTTGATAACTTGGGTATATGAATCGGAATATACCAAAGTGTGGTTATCTATTGATTTCCTACTTTGTGGTTTATATTTTTTGGATTTTGTGAGACCTTTATGGTCTTGAGATCCCTACTGGGTATCGTTATACTCACCCCTGCACGGGATATGCTCGTACCTTGTTGTGTTGGATGTAGACGACGGATAACGCTGATTGAGACTGAGAGTTCCAGGACTGGACGATGCCCAGAGGTGGTCCATAAGATGTGTCGGTACGTAGAGGAGAAAGACATACGTTGAGTGCTGAGGAGGCTATATGTACCTACCCTTCAGGTAGGAACCCCGGAGGAGGATCCAGTAGCTGACTTTTCCTTTTCTTTAGTTGTATTGTATCATAGTTTTACTTGTACTTTCTATTTGGGCTTGTATTCTGGCCCCTTTTACCTACTTCATTCACTCTATTTACAGTTTAGTTTACTTGTGTTCCTATCTTGCTGTGTGCTTGGTTGTGTATGTTTACAGGTTATAAAGGCAATGCCTTCCTTGTTTTAGGGAATTACGCATTTCGTGCTAGTCGCCAGCCCCTGGCCTATGGAAGGCGGGCTTAGGGTAGTCACAACATGGGCCTCAGGGGATAGGTCATGACATGGAGGCACTGATGTGGATTGGTGAGATGGTGGACTGTCCAGTGTACAAGCCACTACATGATCTCACTAGTTGTTGTGTGCTAGGAAACATCTTGGGGGAGTACCAACCACATAATCATGACCCTATAGGACTGAGTGTTTACCACCACCTCATATGTGATGGCATTAACCATTGATGGAAGATTCAGTGGGTTCTTGTCATCTACCATTTCCTAGAATAACTCTCAGTGATCTCATGATGAGTTGGAGAATGAAATTGGATACGTTAGAGAGGAATTCAGGATGAGACCCTAAAAGGAAGACAAATATTCCTCCTCCTTCATGTACATATAATGATATTTTTGGATTTTGTGGACCTCACCTTCAAGGATAGAAAACCACACCCATCAAGATCCTTCCCCAAACACTGATATAGATGATTAGGGTGAAGGATAAATCATTGAATCAAACTCCAATTCACAATCTAAGAAGCTTAATGGATTGAAAATGACATGGCACTTTTTTGAGTTTTTCTTTTGACAGTGATAGTTCACTCTTCTACCCAAGGATAGTTCTTCAGGGTAGGTAAGTGCTTTTTTATGAGGAGGACCTTTGTACTGTTTATTTTGGGAAGTACCTCCACTTAGATTATTCATGATATTAGTATGGAAACCATATCATATTTCACCGGAGTTGGGAGGACCTCCACTCTAGAGGTTAGGAAAATGGGGAGGACCTCCATGATGATTGTGGGATTGAGGAGGACCTCTACTGGAGTGAGTTGATGTACAGTGGGGGACATTTCACAGATCAAACTAGATATAGGGAGGACATCCATATTGAGGAACATGAGTACGGGGAGGGCCTCAATATTGTTTTTGGTATGTGAAGGGAGTAGCTCCATTGGGATTGATGCTGGAATAAGGAGGACCTCCGCCTGAGCTGGTGGAAACATGGGGAGGACCTCCATGTCTACTAGTGGTGATAACACGGAGAGGGAATTCATATTGATCGTTAATAAAGTGGGTAGGGCCTCTAACTTGGTGGATTATGGGGGAGGGAGGACCTCCAATAGTGGTGGGAATGGCATGAGGAGGACCTTGACATTAGTGATCTGTGACATGGTGAAGACCTCAATATTGGGAACCAAAATCATGTGGAGGGCCTCTGTGTTGGATGTCGATGAGATAGGGAGAACCTTCACCTTGATCGAATTTGGGAACATGGGGAGGGCCTAAATGCTGAGTGAAAGATTGGAAATGTCCTTGACTCTGGTGGATGATCGTACAAGGAGGAACTCTGTACTGCATCTCCTCATTATAGACTGTCCAGTAAGGACTACTGGTGACACCGGGGGTTGAGAGAGTCAAACCAACATCCCTGTTGGGTTGAAAGGTTTTTGATCCCAACTATATTTTTATGGGTCCCTTCTCTTCAGTAGTATGGATCGGGAGAAATGCGCTAGTAGTGGAATGGACCCCTGGAGGTGTGGAAGATGATTCCCCTTGAAGAGCTTCCTTCTGTGCTCACACCCAATGTTGGAATTGGTTCATTTCGACTGGGGATGAAAGAACAATGGAGTTTTACACCTGTTCCTCATCCTAAATGACTAATCGATAACGGTGATGATGTGGCCTAGTGAGAGTAGTCCTTGGTGGCTCCCATGAAGTAGTCACAACCTAGGTGACCCGAGCATCCTCCAACTCCTCAATGTTGGGGAGAGATTCATGAGATCATTCTGGGGATAGGCTCATGAAACGGTTCATCATTGGAGTGGGGAGTATTGGCTCCCCGCATGAACCTAGGGGGGGTGGTTTCAGTGAGGAAAAGAATCCTCCGAGTCCTATCAGGCCATATACCTCATAGTAATGACCCCCTCATGCTTATACTGGCATATTATGGAGTCCAACACCCTCCTATGAATCATCTCTGAGGGAAAGATGGGTTGTGGGCTCCCAGGATCCGTAGTCATTTATGATTCAATGGAGGAGGTGGAGTCTTGTGGGATTGTCTCATTAACATTTTTCTAGCCCCTAAGAATATGGGGATTGTGTTGATGGATTCTTGCAGCTTGGGTCATAGAAAGAAGGAAGATTTAGCTATCAATATGGATATCAGGAAAGTGATTCCCAATTCCACAACATCATCCAATATTCTATGGTTGGAGAGATAGAGATCCACACAGATGATGTCATAGACTGTAATGACCAATGATTAACTGTGCCAATTTCTAGTGAGTTCCATGCCTGACGAACTATTTTATTGGAGGGTCCTGATGTTAGATAACTGGATCTGGTAACATGCTCATATATTTATGCCTAGATTGCTACAATTCCCCATATTTAATAGAATATTTTCAGATGAAGTTCACCATTTCTGTTTCTAATTCTTCCATCAGTGTGCCCCAACTCATGTGTCTTCATGCACTGTCATGAATTTTACCACGCATTCTCACTTTCCAAAGGTGGGTGGAATTCATCACCTCTTCAGTAACATCTTTTCATTGATCGAAATAGGATGATAGGATTTTGGTTCCTCATTCCATTTATTCCTCCTTGGAATTTTATTCCTATTATAGGTCTCCATTATAGATTAGTTCATGTTCATGAAACTCATTCGTAGTTCCATATCTTTTTGGAATCTGGTTAATTACAATTATTCTGTCTAGACATTAAAAAGGGTCTTGATAGGAAAATATAATTCAGTTAGGGGAGAGTTCACGTTGGGCATCGCTGGCATGTTTGGATGCTGGAGAATTAAAACAAATGTATTATTCATCCTAAGAGGACTTCTCATGGCAGAGAATCCTAAGGCATACCATGTTTATAGTGGGGTATCTGATTCTCGAGTCATGTCTTCTGAGGTTTTACCTAGGAATCCCATGTTTAACATAAGGTAGTTGTGAGACAGGTCGCAATTTTAACGTTTTACATAGATGAACAGTGGTTGATCGGGATGCCTTGTGGAGGCGGATCAATGAGATGCAACCCTATGAAGGACAAATTGATATGGTTTAACATATGTATGGATCAGAACACCTGTGGAGGTGGACCCTATGTGGTGTGTCCCATAAAGGGAAAGTGTCACACTATGAAGGTTGATCTAGAGACCAATGAGGGTAGATCAGTGTAGTGAACCCTTAGGGGGGGTACCAAGGATTATCAATGGTTGGGATAGAACCCCATAGAGGCTTCCTACATACCCTGTTTAGGGGACATGGATCAAAAAACACATAGTTCTTTGGGTGTTTTGAGGATTATATATTGGAACCACCATTCACTAGAGGATTTCTATTGGTTAGATTGTGTGGGGCTCTCACATTGAAACTAACTAGGTGTAGCTAGGAGCAGTGATGATGTGGATAGAGTGGCATGATTCCACCAGGATTTGGAGGACAAAGAAAAATAATGATGGATTATGGATGGATTGGATAAAGTGTATGGAATGGATGGGGTTGTTTTTGGGTTTGGACCTTAGGGAGGCTTCATACATATCTTGAGTGATTGGGAATCAAAGACCATATATTTGAGAAGAAACATTGGGGCTTACACCTAAGGAGGAGGCCCAAATGATGAATGTGGATGAGATTCAACATCCTATCGGGATGTGGTAACACAAAAAAATTAGGATATATGATGGATTAAATAGGTGTTATCTGATGGATCAAGACACTCTATAGAGGTAGATCTACGGGATGTTTCCCATAAAGAAAAGATGTCACATCACGAAGGTACATCCCTAGGATATATAACCTGAGTTTACCATTGGTTGTGATTGAAACTCAAGGAGTATTCCTATGTACCATATTTCGAGGATTGGGATCAAAACCCACATAGTTCATAAAGCAGGGTTGGAGCTTACACATAAGGAGGAGGCCCATCTGGTTGGCTCTTACACATTAGAGCTTCCCATTGAAGGGGAGATGAGATTGGGGATTACATGTAGGGAAATACCATGAATATCTATTGGATTTCATGGTTGTTTCTAGCCTATAATCCCATGTGATTCATGCTTTTTGTGAGAAACAAGAGGCAGCCATAGAAACTACTACCATGTCGCGAAAGATACACTAATGAGAGATGGTGTAGAGTCTACACATGGGAACTACCCATGGAGGATGTCATTATATGTGAGGAGGATCTCATTTAGTGTGATTAATACCTCATTCCATGTGAATAATACAAAAATCATCGTATCAAGGTCATGTGGGACTTACACATAGAGATTTACTGAGGAGAACATGGAAAAAAAGTCCAAAGGGAGAGGGATGGTGGATTGAGAGTGCAGGAAGTGAGAGATTTCCAGTGCCCATCCTCTATCTGATCATGTGGGGAGGTTGTCACTCCATGAAAGGAGGACCACATTCCATGTCACTCATACACAAGTATATCATTGGCTTTCCACACATGGGGAAATCACAGTTTAACGTCATGTGTTAAGGAAGTTGGTGCTAGGAAAATTTACGTCCAGCAACTAAGACATGGGGGATCACTTTTTACCCCTTGGGATTTCATAACCACTGCATATCAACCTTTGGGGAAGGGAAGGAGTTAGAAATGACAGAGGGTGAGGGTGTGGGGGAGTGTCCACTCATGAGGTCTACATTTTTCATACCTATGCTGAAAAGAAAAAACCCATGAGCATACATATACTGAAAAGAAAGATGTTGGGAATATCGGGCCACACATGGAGTGGAGTGGGATACTAGAATGGGTGGAATATGAGGTGAAGATGATCCAATTATAGAGGGATAAGAAGGCTTGGGGTACTCAACCTTCCTGAAGATGTGTCAGCAGAAAGGAGTCAATATGGAGAGGCCCAGGAGGGGGGGGGGGGTTTATGAAGAAGTGGGCCTCACTGAAAGGGGATTCATGAAGACCAGGTGCTTCATGGAGGTTAGGGTCCTCGAGAAGGAGAGGGATTTAAAAAAAATGGATACCCTACCTTGGAAAGAACGAATGACTTGATAATGGAGTGCTTCATGAAGGCTTATTTCCCTGATAAATCTCAATTACCCCATGGAGACTTTTTTCATGAAGGGAGAATGCCTTCATGAAAGTCTTCCCCAACATAGTAAAGGGTACTTGGGATCTATGGAATGAGGGTTTAATGATTCTATAGAACCTTTTATGATTCATTTTCTATTGGGTTCACAGTTTTTAAGTTCTTCTTGAATTGGCAGATCGAAATTCAAAAGGTCAGGGTATCTATCCCTTTTAGGTGGCATTAGTTGGGTGTTTATAGGCACATGGGTATCATGATTTTAGGAGGTGCGCAATAAAGAAAATGTGGGATTCATGAATTTTTGTGGCTCTATCTGACTCATGAAGTCATATGTAAAATTTTATCATTGGCGTAGAGCTGTATCAGAGTCACATAGCATTTCGTCTTGGACTCGCACATTCGTGGTGTTGGAGGATCTTCATGAACGTGCTTCACGAGGCAGACCCTTAAGAGGGTTCTTGGAGCCTTTTGTGCTTGTATTCACATTAGAACAACACATGTGAACCTCGAAGAAACCTGATGAATGAATTTTGGCACCAAAATTTGGTTAAAACAATTTTTACAATTATTGGGAGGGTTGGTGGGCCTGAAGATTCTAACATAACCAACACTAATGGTGCCACTTTCAATGAACTGTAATGGATGGGTCACCTAGGGGAATTATCACAACATATGAGTTAGATTGAACATAGAGGGGTGGGTGGGTGGGTATTATCATTTCTTCATCACTATATAATTTAAACTTAAATCCATCTAGAATCCTATCATATGACTTGGATCATTCTGTTCTTATGAATCATAGTTTATTATTTAGTTTTTTTTGATATAAATGCAAGAAACTGGGATATGGAATGAGGAATAATAAGGTATTTTTTTGGAAAGTCTTCATTGTGGTGGGCCAATTGGGTCCATGTGGTAGAAAAGGCACGAGGTTTAGTTGTTACAAGTGGGGAGCAGGGAGGGAGTAAAAGAGAGGGATGAATTCTATTGTGAGATTCAACCACTTTTTTGGGTGGGAGATACCTAGGTAATTTATAGAGTCTTATTCATTATTATTATTCTCATTCACTATAATAATTTTGCTTATAAAACATCGTTATAAACAAAGAAGCATATTCATGGAAGCCTGTGTGAGCGCATGAACTTATCACAAGGTGTAACATACAATTTATGCATACGCTACTAGTTTATATTCAATGATAGAACACACTACTCTCTATCTCAGTAACCCAATATATGGAATAATCCATCCCTCTGGATAGAATGGAACACTGTAGCTTCATAATTAGGCATCTTTACACACATTTTCTTCACATTTATAGGCTACACACCTCCAGATTGTTCCCAACAATCATACATAGATGTTCACTCTATAGAGGTCTGCACCATTAGTTTATGTCTGAATAATTTATCATAATTTATTGAGCCTATTATACCTTCTTTGATGATGATTTAAATTTAATATTATCTAAATAGTGGGTACACATCCATAGTGTGTGTCCATTTAACCTCCTGAAAGATATATTGTCTACTAATAAAATTCAAGAGTTCATTATGAGGAGGCACAATAGGTCCATAGATACACTATCCTATTCATAATCTATATGTTTCTGTCTAGTTATGCCACATATTGTGGGTTTTCTATCCAATCCCATCACTTGAATACATAATTTCCTTCCATAGAAACACAAAAACACTATAAATTGGATAACCTAGAGTAATGCCTTATCCATCACCACAAAACAATGACTGATTTTGTTGCTAGAGAACAACACACCAACCACGATCATTAGATTTGGAATAAGGAGCTTAATGATAAGGTTGAGTTCCCCAGATTCATGATTCTCCATTAAAAAAATACAAACAATGTTTGATACAACCCTAATTTGGGATGTAACAATATCCTTAAGACTACTGTCTGGAACACTAGTGGTCTTATAGTACCCAATCCATGGGGTTTTTGAATTACCATTATTTCACACTAGAAACTATATTTATGTCCCATTACTCAACCTCCCAGTTCTCCTTAGAATCAATCCCCAAGGATGTATCACCCATGTCATTTTGTACATTCTCATTCATTAGACACATAAACCTTTGAATCTATCCCTCACTGAATCTATTATAGAAGGAATCACTATAGTCTATATTATAGTGCGGGGGTTTGGTACTTCCAAATGAAAAATGTTAGCATTCAAGGAGGATTTAATGTATCGATTTAATAGTCTAGAAAAAAAAATCCTTCAACTGAATTAGTTTACTTACATAAAAGTGGATCTACAATAGACTATATTGAAACATTTATGTATTTATCATCCTTTGACCCTCGATATACTGAGATAAAGTACATGGGGTACTTTTAATGTGGATTACATGATGAAATATAGAGTTGGGAGAGATTTAAAAATTTCTTACACTTTATTAAACACAACATAGCTCAATATCCATGTTCATATCATTTTAATAGGAGTCAAATAGACTCAGATACACAGTGGCGGCTCATGAAATCATAACAAGGTTTGTGAAACTAAAACATATCAGAAACATAACCATCCCGGGGTACACTTACTAACCATGACCATTCTTCCACCCATTTGATGGGAGAATTCTATCGATAATGTTAGACCAATTAGGTTAAATAAAATGAGAGTGGGGGGGGGGGGGGGTAAATCAAGGTGTGATATATTAAAACTATTTCCCCTTCAGAACATGTTTCTTCATTATAAAAAACACTTTTCTATCTATTTCCTATAGGAATGTATGAGATGAATTGAAATAATTCACATGGCATAACAATTTTACTTGGTTAACCCTCATTGGGCTACGTCCAAGGAGCATACAATAATGATGTGCGGATGTATCAAATCCTCTAAGGCTCACTGCCAAATTACAAGGTTTGGTCTATATCACTTCTATTCCTAGGATCACTAACTTTACAAGGTTTAAGGTCATATCACTGGTTTCTCAAGGGTCCCTCCCTAAGTCTCTTTCTATGGATAGCTGACAGAAGAACATATCATCTTCTTCCTCTTCATTTTCTCACTAATCTGGAAAGGAACCACTCATAGATTATGGACATATAGGTCCCTTCATTGTCAGTAATGAAATAATCCTCAACTGTAGGTAGATGCTCTGTTGACTTTACTCTTTTCCTTATAACATTGGTTTGCAAAAATTTTATTCACAAACTATTTCTATAAGGCCTCAACCTTAAAATATTACATAATCTTAATATAAGTCAATAATTTGACATTATTTCACATCAAGGATCTTTTTAGGTTTAGAGTTTCAAAGAACTAGGACATTATTAAAAATATCATCCCATAATCATATAAGAGGATACTATCAAAACGATATTCATTTTTTCCACAAAAGAAAACCCTTTAAAATAACATGATTTATTTTCTTGATAAAAAACTTCTTAACTTCTTCATTAATGTTACTCATCTTTATAACTTGTAAAAAAATTTCAAAAAAAAAACATTGGATAAACATAAAAAATCAGTAAGGGATAAAATAAAGAAAGAAGGCATTAGTCTATGAATATTTATAAACCCATGAATTCATAAGAATAATGAAAAATTAATATCAATCATAAATCATAAATCCAACTTGTGGCATCCATATCATACTTAATTTGTAGCTTTCACATCCACATAAGGATTAATCTTCATGGTTACATTTGGAATAACCATCACAGTATATTCACTAAATCTCTTAGGATAAACATTAATGTTTACCTCTGTCATGTTACCCAATTCATTGGAGAGCTATCACAGATTCACCCACCCTCAGTTTATCATAGAACCACCCATATAGATAAGAAATTCACATTAACCATAACATTATCATAACACATAAACAATCATAAAAAAATAAAATTTCCACATTGAAATCATTAGACATAATTTCAAGATATTGATATAATAAATCCATTCTCAAAACCATTTTTAATAACAAAATACCTAAAAAAGGAATATGGTATTTAATTTTATTTTTAAAAACAATTTGGCTTGTAGAGGAATCCAAATATCAAATAATTCTTGCAGTGGCGGAAAGGTTATTGTCACCGCATATATTAAAAAGAAACATTCCTTTTATCATTTAGTAAAACGCTTTGTAAAAAAAAGATTCCATTTGAAAACCATTGTATTAAATTAAAAGTAAAAGGGGTTGATTATACAATGTATACAATAAGGTTGTATATAAATCAAAATATGCCTCAATGAAAGGAGATTGAGACGAAGTTCCTTACCTTGAGTTTAACTTGTCTCGTTCATTCTTTAATTTCACGAATAATAAACATAGGTTAATTTATATTTGTTTTATAACATTTTTAAAGTTTATTATTAATTTTATATCACTTATTACCATTTTATAGAAATTATTTAATTATTTTAGTTCATATCAGACGTTTTTTCGATGTTCGGTACTTATGTAAAAAATGAACTTGTTTGGATGAAAATTATCCATGTGGTCATAATTAAATTATATACAGAATAAAATTAGTGATTTAAATATAATATATATTAAACATCTATGTATCTAGAATATTCCATATCATTTGGAGATTATAAATGAAATGCACCATTCATGGAGACGGTAGGCCGTACGTACACATGAATGCTACTTTCATTTTTTTTCATATTAAATGAATGAAAAATAAATGATAAATAGGTATATTATAATTAATTATAATATCTATGTTATATATGTTATATATGATCATTAACTACATCCGTTATATATTCCATGTATGGCATGAAGGAGTCATATCACTTTGAGGTGGCGGTAGTCCACACTTCCTCAAATGAAATTATCTTATTTTCAAATTATGGAAAGCATAAAGGTATGTTTAAAATAAAAATTAAAAAATAATGTATAAAAAATAATGTAATAAATTTCATATATAATTAAATTTCCATTATAATGTCCACTATGATAGTTGGTAGGAGAAAATTTAACAATCATCATTTCGTGAGTTAGTAGTTCACCGTACACAGAAACAATATGTTCTATATCCATTAGATGGAGGTGTGTGTAAGTGTATGTCGAACCCTTATCATAAAAACATACTAGTATATTTAATATACCTGTTTTGTTGTAAAATAATGTAATAATGATAGGATAGGGTGTTGGATAAATAAAACAAATGAAAGGACCTTAAGAGAAGAGGCTACCTCTAAATCAGGTAACTCCATTTGATTTGAGCCAAAAGGATTTCTTGAAATTCTTTATGACCAAGGTAAGGTTTATAGGAGTAAGAGATGGATGTTAAGATATTATTTTAGTGTAATTTGTATGAGGAAAGGGGATTTATAGGCGTGAGTAAGTGGGTAGAGGTGGTTTCATTTTATAAGAGGGAGGATGGGTACATTAGGAAATTCTAGAAATATTATTTTATTATAAATTGATTTTAGAATTATAATAGTTAAAAAGTGATATATTTTGAGTATAATATGAGGATGGGTATAAATCATCTCAAACAACCGGTTTTATACAATTTTAGGTCATAAAATTAACCTTATCTTTTTTAGTTTAACCCTTAGTTAAAAATATTAACTCTTACCATGTCTTCTTGTATTTTCATAATATATAGTTACTATAGTTACTATAAAATTCCAAGAGAACCATAAGTGGATAATTAATTAAAATTTTAACATTATATAAGTCAGTTGGATTAATATTGGATTTTTATGTCTATTATATAATTTAATAAAATAGTATTTGTTTTAAAAACTCATTTATGTCAATTTTGACACTATTTAGAAATTGATTTTTGTTAGTCAAAAAAACTGGATTCATTCAAAAAAAAATACATTAACTCAAATATAAAATTTCATAATAATACATAAAATTCGTGGATAGAATAAAAATATTCAAATTAAATTTATTTTAATATTTATAATATCATTTATTTGAACCTTTCATTAATAAGGTAATCACTACATCATCATTATGTCATAAATAAATTTATTTATTTAATATCTAAAAATTATAAATAAAATACCATGATGTAGAAAATAGTTTTAGAATTATAATTACAATTTATAGTATAAGATATCAATTATATAAACTCACCTTAAAATTGTTTTAGTAAAAATATACATGTTTGTGTTATATTTATCTTTACTTTAAATTAATTATTATAACATGTCATTATCACACCCAAGTGGCTCCATGAGTTCCTAAAATAGATATAATGATTCTCATTGTTGGCCATATCTCATAGAATATGATTAGAACATGTTTTAGGTAGTTTTATATTATTAATAAATTATTTTTACCCTTATTTACCTAATTTACCCTTTAACTGTGCTAAATAAAAATAATTACTAAAGAACTATTCAAAATGTCCAAAAATAAAAGGTAAATATTTAAATAATTTTTAAATTATGAATAAAAATATGGAATACATTTTTCTAAATTAGAAACATATAAGTTTCATCAATTAATTTAAAATTAATTCCCCTTGTCAAAACCAAAAAGCAGGTTTTTAAGAAGTAAGAACTATCAAAAGATTGACATGTGTTTATGTTCAATTTAAATGTTAAATTACTTCCAATGACCAAAATTGGATTAAATGATAAAATATTAATCCTATTACACTTTAAAACTAATTTAAAGTACAATATAACAATATAAATAAATTAGATAAAAATGAAGTTTTGAATTAAAATGCAGTATTTTCCACTATTCATTAAAATATTGATTTTATCAGAGAAATACCAAAATTTCAACCAAAGTAATTTTTGATATCCTAATTCTAAATAATAAGTTTATTTTTGTCAAATATAACATAAAAAAGTTAAATAACTAGATTTAAAAAGGGTTCTCCATCAAGAGGTGCTAAATAAACCTTTTAAAAATATTTTAGTATTTTATGTTTAAAATTGGATTCATTGTCATTGTAAGCCTCTAAAATTTATTGGATAAATGAAAAGAATTTAACACACATGTGTCATAATGTTTTAGTTAGATATATTCATTCCTTCTATTACAACGACTAGGCATTAACTACCATCTAAAAAAATAATATTATTCTTGTATTATTTTTCTTGTATAACTTAGTGTTGTGTGAAACGTAAGACTTCAGAGTAACCTATTGTTGTGTGTTGAGTATGCTATGGTACATAGTATCCCCTTTAAACTAAAATTAATATTAAATTCCAAAATTTTAATATATATGAAAATGAACTATTAAATAAATACCTGAGATGTTACATAATTCCCCCCTTTTGAAAATTGCGTCCTCACAATTTTATTCACCTATCAAATAATTGGGGGTATTTGTCCCTCATAGAATTTTCTAATTCCCATGTTTCATCTTCAACCATATGGTTTTTTCAAAAAAAACCTTTACCTGATTAATCACTTTTCTTTATAAGACTTTCTCTATGCGGTTAAGAATCTGTACTAGCTGTTCCTTATAAGAAAGATTCTCTTCCAACTGAACTACCTCTGGACTCAAAACATTAGATGGATCCGACATATAATTTCATAACATTGAATCATGAAAAAAATTTTATACCTTGGATAGAATTTGAGGTAAATCCACTCTGTAGTCAACTGATCCAATTTTCTACATGATTTTATAGGGTCCAATGAACTGCAGACTCAACTTTAATTTCTTACCAAAATATATCACACTTTTCTATGGAGAAACTTTTAGAAAGACATGGTCACCTACCTTGAAAGAGAGATCCTTCCTCTGGTTATCCGCATAACTTTTTTGCCTGCTCTGAGCTATCCTCATGTACTTCTGAATCAACTAAACTTTTTTCTACCATCTTTTCTACCAATTCTAGTCCCATCAAATTCCTTTCACCCACTTCATCCCAAAATGATGGGGTTTGAAAACAATTTATATATAATGCCTCAAATGGTGTGATCTATATACTGGAATGAAAAATATTATTATAAGAAAACTCATCTAAAGAAATATATTGATTCCAACATCCCAGATAATCCATTTAACAAGAACATAGAATATCCTCTAAGGTCTGAATTGTTCATTCTGAATGCCTATCTGATTGAGGATGAAAAGTTGTACTAAAATTTGATTCAGTTCCCAATGACTTATGACGATCTTTCCAAAAGTTAGAAGTGAACCTGGGATCATGATCAAATAAAATGGAGAGATGAACTCCATGTAACCCAAATATTTCATTAATATACGACTAATAAATTTGATCTAGAGACTGTGTATCTTGAATAGGAATAAAATGAGTATATTTAGTCAATCGATCAATAATAACATAGATTTCATTATTACCTTGAGAAGTATATGGGAATCCCATTACAAAATCCATGGACACAATTTCCCATTTCCACTCTGTAACTAGAAAAGGCTCAAGCATCACTTTCAGTAACTTCTGATCTGCTTTAACATGTTGAAAAATCAAACATCTTAGGGTAAAGTCAGTAATATCTCTTTTCATTCCATCCCACCAGTAATACTCCTGAAGATCACTGTACATCTTAGTACTTCCAGGATGAACCAAAAACAAAGAAATATGAGATTTACATAACAACTCTTTCTTGAACTTTGAATCCCAAGGAACACATAATATTTTTCCAAATCTCAAAAAACAATCTTTATCAATGTTAAATTCAGGTAACATACCCCTATGAAACAATTCTACCTTTTTCTGCAACTCACTGTCTTCCTTCTGTGCTTTATTTATTCTATCTCCTAGAGACGATTTCACTAAAACCTGAAACAAAAAAGAGGAATTTCCTTCACTAAAAACATCCACGCAAATGTTCATCGAATAATTAATAAAAGGGTCATGTTCCAAATGTGACATGGTTAATGTAGGATTACTTTTCTGACTCAAAGAATCAACAACTTCTCTTTTATAGGATGGTAATGAATTGTGCAATCATAATCCTTGATTAATTCCAGCCATATTCTATATCAAATTTTCAATTATTTATGATTAAATATATAATTCAATCTTTTATGGTTAGTATATATTTCACATTTTACTTTATACAGATTATGCCTCTAAATTTATAAAGAAAAAATAACATCAGCTAATTCTAAATCATGTGTATGGTAATTTAACTCATGAGTTTTCAACTGAAGTGAAGCATGATCAATTACCTGATCATTTTATATTAGGACACATCAATGTCCTTTCAATGAAGAATCATTATAGATAACAAATTCAACATTTCTATAAGGCAGTTCCAAAACTGGAGCATTCACCAATCTTCCTTTCAATTCTTGAAAACATCCATCACATTATTTTGTCCAGATGAACATAACAACTTTTTGAGTTAACATAGTTAGTGGGAAAGATAACCATGAAAATTTTTCAACAAAACTCAGATAATAACCCTATAAACAAAGAAAACTATGAATCTTGGTTATCTTTGTTAGTCTTTTCCATTCTTCTATAACTTTTGTTTTAGTAGTATCAACAATTATTCCATCTTTAGAAACAATGTGACCAAGGAAAGAAATTTTTTGTCACTAAAACTCACACTTTCTGAATTTACCATATAGTTTCTTTTCTTTTAAGGTTTTCAAATCAACCGATAAATGACTTTTAGGTTCCTATTTACTTTTAGAATATACAAAAATATCATCAATAAAAACTAACAAAAACTTATCCAAGAACTCATGAAAAATTCTATTTATAAGATCCATGAATACAACATATGCATTTGTTAACCCAAAAGGCATAAGTAGAAATTCATAATGGCTATATCTAGTATGAAACACAGTCTTCATAATGTCTTCTTCCTTTACATTCAACTGACGGTACCCTAACTTCAAGTCAATCATCAAAAAATATTGAGATCCCTAGAGTGATAAAACAATCATCAATATGAGGAAAATGATACTTGTTCTTAACAATGATGCTATTCAAGACTCTATAATCAATGAAAAGTATCATTGAACCATCTTTCCTTTTAATAAACAAGATAGGACCACCATATGGTGATGTGCTAGGTTTAATGAAACCTTTATCTAATAATTCATGTAATCCCTTCTTTTACTCCAAAAGTTCAATTTGATCCATTCAATAAGGAGTTTTGAATTTAGATTAGCATCAGGAACCAAGTCAATAGAAAATTCAAATTCCTGATCAGGTATTATACCATGAAACTCATCAAAAAAAACATCAAGCAACTCATTTACCACTACCACATCAATTGTATGAACAGTTCCTTTGTTTTCAACAATATGTTCAAGGTAAAATTAATTTACATCTTTTACAAGTTTCTCAACATTCTGATATGTTATCAATATTAAGGGTTCATTCTTGTATAGAAAAAGAAATTCATATTGAAAAGAAACCTCTTTATCTCTGTATTCAATATTATCAAGATAAACGGAAAGCCAATCCATACCCAAAATATCATCAAACTCTGCTAGAGGCAAAATGATAAGGCTTTCAGGTAGATTCTTTCCACTGACAAGGACTGGAGGGTTCTTATAATTTCTTTTTGTCTCAACATTTCCTCCATGTGTTTTTAACAAAAGTTCAGGATTCATTTCTTGAGATGGAATTCCCGATTTACTAGAAAAGTTCATATAAATGAAAGAATGTGTAGACCCATAATCAAACAACAAATTGGTATAATCTGAATAAACAAACAATTTACCTGATACTACTTCATTTTATGGCCCAACATTTTCTGAAGTAGTTGAAAAGGATTTCACTACACCTTTCTTCTTGTAGTTTGGCTTCTTCCCATATTTTGAGTTCTTCATCAGACACTCATTTTCATAATGACACATTTCATTGCACTTAAATATTTTAATTGACTGTAAATAAGATTTTGTCTTACCACTACCCTGATCTTTTTCAGTGAAATTACGAGCCTTTTGTACCATTTTACCACATCATAATAACTTACCATAATTTAAATGGAATTCCCTGGTGCTCTTTTTACCAAATTTTTTACAAACTGTATACTTAAGTTTCTTACAATTAGAATTTATTGAATAATTCTTCCCTTTATCCTACCACATCAACCTCTTATTATATTTTTTTTCAAATAACACTTGATCATTGGTAAACTCCATTTCCACCTTCTCTGCACATCAAAAAAGTTTTTCATAACTTTTGGACTCACAAGAAGCTAATTACCTATGATACTTTAGCTTTGATCTTGAGTAAAATGATTGATTTTACTATCAATATTTCGTATGCAATTTGGATAATACCTTTCCAGTTGAGTGAATTTTTATGCATAAGCATCCACTGAGTCATCCTACTGTCTCTATTCCAAGAATTCTTTTTCCATCCTATGTTGAACCACCTTAGAAAAATATTTATCAAGAAACATAACTTTGAATATATCCCAATAAATAGAATCAATATCTTCACTATCCCTAATATTTTTAACCATCACTCACCCCCGATCGGCTTCACCTTAAAAAGGTTAAACAACAAGACTAACCTTTTGATGTTCTGAACACCCCATGATATCAAAAATATTTTCTCAGGTTTTAATACAATATTCATCTAGAATAGGTTCAGATGATCCTCTGAATGATGGAGGACATTACCCCATGAAATGATCCACTACTGACATGTTCCTCTGTAGTTGATCCAGCTGATCTCGCACATGGATACCACCTCCATTTATAGCCTAATTCAACTATGCCATCACTGCAATAAACAGTTCAGTTCTAATTCCAAACATATCAGGTTGTTGATTTGAATGGTTTTTTTCTCTGGATTTCATCCCACTACAGCTTCCCTATTTCCTCTATGAAAAACCATTCGGAATAGACATATATTAGACGAAGAAACAAGGTAATCCTCAAATACTATTTCAATTTGACCGTAAAAGTGAAAATAACTTAAGGATATTATATTAACAATATTCTAACCCTTAAATTTATCTAAACCGACCTCTGATACCAATTATAAGTCCCCATCCTTAAAACATTACATAATCATGAGACAAGTCAATAATTTGACATTAATTCACATCGAGGAACTTTTCCGGTTTAGAGTTTTAAATAATTAGGCCATTATTAATACATGTCATCCTATAATCATACAAGAATATACTATCAAAATAGTATCCTTTTTCTTGCAGCAAATAAAAACCTTTAAAAAAACATGATTTCTTTTCATGATAAAAATATTCTTGAAATGTTCCATAATCTTAATCATCCTTATACCCTGTGAAAACATTTCAAAAAAACCTGGGATGAGCATAAAAAATCAATAAGGGATAAAATAAGGAAAGAAAACAGAGTCCATGAATATTTATAAACCCATGAATTTATAAGAATAATGAAAACTTCATAGCAATAATAAATCATAAAGGTAACTTGTGGCATCCATATCATACATTGTAGCTTTCAATGTCACATAAGGAGTAACCTTCATAGATTTGTTTGGAATACCCATTACAGTATATTCCCTAAATCTCTTAAGAAAAAACTTTATGTTTACCTCCGTCACATTACCCAATTCATTGGAGAGCTATCACGGGATCACCATCCCTCGGTTTATCATGGAACCACCCTTATATATATGCATTTCCCAAGAACCATAACATAACCATAACACATGAACAAGCATAAAGGAAAAATAACATTTCCACATTACAATCATAACACATAATTTCAAGATATTGATATAATTAATCCATTATAAAAAAAATTTCAATAAGAAAATATCTAAAAAAGGAATATTTTATTTACTTTTCTTTTTAAAAACATCACGGCTTGTAAAGGAAGCCAAATATCAAATAATGCTCACAACGACAGAAAATTCATTATCACCATGTACGTTAAAAAGAATCATTATTTTTGTCATTTACTAAAATGATTAAAAAAAATATTCCTTCTAAAAACCATTGAATGAAATTATTAGTCAAATAGGTTTATTATACACCGTATAAAAGAAGGTCATATATAAATCAAAATATGCCTCAATGAATTAAGATTGAGACGAAGTCCCTTACCTTGAGTCCGACTTGTCTCGTTCATTACTTAATTTACTGAATAATAACTTGGGATAATTTATAAATTAATAATAACCTTTTTAAAGTTTATTATTAATTTTATATCCCTTATTACCATGTTATATAAATTATTTAATTATTTGTGTTCATATCAGATGTTTTTTCGATGTTCGGTACTTGAGTCAAAAATCAACTTGTTTTGAGGTAAATTATCCATGTGGTCATAAGTCCGTTATCTATAGAATTATATTAGTGATTGAAATATAATATATATCATATATATATATATATATATAACATTTCATAACATTTGGAGGTAAGAAATGAAATGCACCGTTCGTGGAGATGACACGCCGTACATACACATGAACGCTACTTACATTTTTTTGTCATATTAAAGGAATGAAAAATAAATGATACATATGTATATTATTATTCCAGTATAATATATATGTTATATATGTTACATAATTTAATTAACTCCATCCTTTATATGTTATATGTATGGCATGAATGAGTTATATCACTTTGAGGGGACGATAGTCCACACTTCCTCAAATGAAATTATCGTATTTACACATTATGGAAAGAATAAAGGTATATTATAAATAGAAATTTCAGAATAATAGAGAAAAAATAAATATAATATATTTCATATATAAATATAGTCCCATCATAATGGCCAACATGAGAGGTGGTAGGATAAAATTGAACAATCATCATTTCGTGAGCTAGTAGTTTTCCGTACACAGAAAAAATATGTTCTATATCCATTAGATGGATGTGTGTATAAGTGTATGCATAAAACTTATCATAAAAACATACTAGTATATTTACTATACTGGTGTTGTTATAAAATAATGTAAAAAAGAGAGTTTAAGGGGTTGGAGAAAGAAAATAAATGAAATAATCTTGAGAGAAGACGTTACCTCTAAATTGGGTATCACCTTTTGATTAAAGTCAAAAGGATTTATTGAATTTTCTTATGCTTAAGGTAAGGCTTCTAGGAGTAAGGGAGCCTACCTGATTAGAACTCCACAGTTAAGCGTGCTTTTCCTGGAGTAGTAATCATGATGGGTGACCTTCTGGGAAGTTTCCCAGGGTGTGTGTGAGTGAGGAAAAAACATACTGAAAGAATATGTGTTGGCCTGTGAGGATAGTCATTAGTCTGATAAGTGACCCTAGTGAGTAATAGCCTATGGTGTGCTGGGAAGGCAACCAAGGTATTACAAGAGACCCATGGGGTCAGATGACAAGGTTCATGGCCCGAGGAGGAGGGTCGTGACAAATGGTATCAAAGAAAATTCCCTGCCAGAAGTTCTTAGGCACTGCCTGGGTTTGAGGCATAGGGTCCACAATGAGGGAGTTTCACTTTAAAGGGGTGGATAATGTAACACCCCTGGAAAAGTGAGACTTAAAAGGCTAAATGTTACTACCCATGTCAACAAGGTGCACCTTTCTTTTCGGGAGCCTACCTGATTAGAACTCCATAGTTAAGTGTGCTTGTCTTGGAGTAGTAATCAGGATTGGTGACCTTCTGGGATGTTTCCCATGGTGTGTGTGAGTGAGGACAAAACACACTAAAAGAACATGTGTCCCCCTGTGGGGACAATCATTAGTCTGATAGGAGACCCTAGTGAGTAATAGCGTATGGTGTGCTGGGAAGGCAACCAAGGTATGAAAGGAGACCCATGGGGTTAGATGACAAGGTTAATGGCCCAGGGAGGTGGGTCGTGACATTGAGAGGTGTGATTAAGTGGGTAGAGCTGGTGTCCTTTTATAAGAGGAAGGAAGGACACTTTAGGAAAGTCCTGAAATATTATCTTATTATAAATTTATTTCAAATTATAATAGTTAAAAAGTGATATATTTGGAGTATAAGATGAGTATGGGTCTAAATACTCTAAACCAATAGGTTTTAAACATGTTTAGACAACAAAATTAGCCCTATCTTTTTCGCTTTAACCCATAGTTAAACACATTAACTCTTACCATATTTTCTTGTATTTTCATATTATATGGTTACTATAGTTACTATAAAATTCCAATAGAACCATAAGTGGATCATTAATGATATTTTTAAAATTATATAAGTCATTTACCCAAATATTGGATTTTTAGGTCTATTATATTATTTAATAAAATAGTATTTGTTTTCAAAACACAATTATGTAAATTTTGAAACTATTTATAAATTGATTTTTTAAAGACATAAAAACTTTATTAATTAAAACAAATACATTAACATAAATATGAAATTTCATAATAATCTATAAAATTTGTGGATGTCATCAAAATGTCCAAATTTTATTTTTTAATATTTATAATATAATTTATTTGAATATTTCATTAATAAGGTAATTATTGAATCTTTATTGTGTCATAAATAAGTAAATATATTTAATTTATAGAAAATATAAATAAAATAACATGATGTTGGAAATATTTATATCTTTATAATGACTATTTATAGTCAAAGATATCAATTATATAACCCCACCTTAAAACCGTTTTAGTAAAAAAATACATGTTTGTGTTATATTACTCTTTAAATTAATTATTATAACAAGTAATTATAACACCCATGTGGATCCATGTGGTCCTAAAATAGACCCAAGGATGATCATGGTTTGACATATCTCATCTAATAGGATTTGAACACGTGTCAGTTTAGTTTTATTTTATTATAATATTATTTTTACCCTTATTTAACTGATTTACCCATTAACCATGGTAAATAAAAATAATTACTAATATTAATATTCATAATTTTCAAACATAAAAGGTGCCTATGTACATAATTTGTACCTTATGATTCCAAATATGGAATCTATTTTTCCAAATTCAAAACATAAAAGTTTCATTATTTAATTTAAAATTAGTTTCTGTTGTCAAAACTAGAAAGTGGGTTTTTAAGAAGTAAAAACTATGAAAAGATTGACATGAGTTTATGTCGAATTTAAATCTGAAATTACTTCCAATGAAAAAAATTGGACTAAATTATGAAAACATAATACAATTAAAGTTTATAAAAAATTAAAATTACAACATAATTATATAAATAAATTTGATGAAAAGGCACTTTTGAATTAAAATGCAGTATTTTTCACATTGATGTTTTTAAAAAAGACTTCGGGGAGACGGCGTCCCTTCTCCCCTCCAAGCCTTGGGTTTATCCATGAGTTTTTCTCTCCTACCATCCTTTGGCGCGTTGACCGGCATTGTCATCCCATTTCCATCTTTGCTCTTGGCTCAGCGTTGATCTTAGCTCGGCAGTGGCTTCTCAACCTCAGTTCAACTTCAGATCTGGTGTGTTTCATCCTGGTGACAGACTACGAATTTGGATGTCTCTTTCTCGGATTAGTCCGGATCTGGCGTGATCTCAATACAGCGCCAAGTCCGGTGTGCTACCGGCTTAGCGGAGGACTCTGCAATGACTGGCATGATGAAATATTTGGAGTGCTCTCAGTTTCTATCGTCGGCTCCAGTTCAAGCGTCGCTTTGGAGCCAGAGTAAACCGGAGACAGATCCAGGGAGCCGTCATTCGAGGGTGATGTGGTGTCGGATTCAGATCAGCTTAGAGGGGGAAGACTTTTTCTTCGTTTTCTTTGGTTTTTTTCTGATTGAAGACTTTTGCAGTTTTCTAGTGTTTCTGGTTACTGGATGGGTTGATTGGTTCTTGCAATGTCTTTGTCACTGATGCAATCCTCCTCATCAGTCCCTTTGCTTCATGTGGTTTGGCAATTCTAAATATGGTGATGTTTCTTCTGCAGTTTGAGCTGAACGACTTCATGTCCAATATGGTGCTGCTTGTTTAGATCGGCTTGGACCCCGTCAATGGAGATGCTCCATCGATGTGCTTTTGGGTCTTCCTGTCCTGGGTGATGAAGACTCGGATTCCCATTCCTTGGTTCTCCCTCCTCTTTGTGCTGTTGTGTGTGTGTTGGAGATATCTCTTGTGGTAGGGATTATTTGGATTTTACCTCACCATTATGGTACTCACTTTCAATTTGATGATGATGTGCTGAATATTGGCTCGTTTTTGGGACTCAGTCTTTAAAGATACGACCGGACCTGACCACTAGGACATGCCTCAATGGAGGATTCAGAATAGGAAATTCACCTATGCAGGCTTTACAGACTCAGATGATTGACAAGCTATGGTGACAAACATCATATCAGGCCTATGCTGTAACACCCCAAGCTTCCACGGTACACTTCTCTTTGAATAATACAGTAGCGTGTGTTGTACGCAACCCCGAGTTCTAACACAAACCACAACCAATCAAAGTAGCAGTTATGAATAGTAATACCTAATTTTTGAAATTTTATAAATTTTATCTTCCCAAATGGACTTCATTTTTGTATTCGGAATATCGAAATTATCTTAAGGTGAATTTTTGTAATTTTCAGAGAACTTCCAATTTTTTATGAATAGTGAAAAATACTTAAAAACAACTTTTGTAATCAAAATAATTTATAGTGATAAATTATACTATTGAGTGGTTTTAAAGTATAATTAGAATATATTTTTACCATTTTATCAAATTGTGTTCATTAGAATTAATTTCACATAGAAATTGGACATAAACAATTGTCAATCTTTTGATATATATTGTTTCTTAAAAATACGCTATTTGTTGTGACAGTGGGAATTAATTATAAAATTAATTAATTCAACTTATATGTATGGATTTTTTTAAAATATACATCATTTTTGAATTCAGAATATCTATTATATCTTAGGGTGAAATTTTGGCATTGTTCTGAAAAAATTCAATTTCTGATGAATAGTGAAACCACTAAGTGGTAGTTAAAAAACTGATTTTTCTTTTAAATGAAACATTACCACTTCTGTGATTTTATTTTAAAAAATCCAACATACATGGTTGTCATTAGGATGTAAAATGTGGTTCAATGGGATTAAAATAATTTTTTGGTGAATAATAACTTTTAAGTTTAATTAATCACGATTAAAGGTAATTAGTGAAATTTAAGGTAAAAATGATATTATAACTATATGAAAATACCTTTACACTTATCCTACCCCTATTGGATGAGTCATAGCCGACCAATAAAATCCATGGGTCAACTTGGGGACCCAATGGATCCGCTTTGATAGGAAAATTCCACTAAAAACCTTTTATTTAATGTTAAAATAAACATGCCACAAACATGAGTTGTTTTACTAAAACAATTTTTAAATGGGGTTATACAAGTTATATTTTTGACTATAAATATTAATTAGAAATATAAAGAGATTTCCTACATAATTATATTTTTTTATAATTTTTAGACATTAAATAAATTAAATTATTTATGACACCATGATGATGCAGTGATTACCTCATTAATTAACGATTTAAATAAAATAAAAAGATAATGTAAAATCTAAAACTTACACTTGTCAAAAACCTATTGGATGAGTATATTTCGAACCTTTATCACCTTATCCTCGAAATATATAAGTGTAGGACCTTTAAAATCCGAAACTCATTATATAATAAAGTAACATTTCATGACTTTCCAAGAGTGCCCCTCCTCTCCTCTTATAAAAGGCCCCCACCACTACCACCTTACTCACACCTTCAAAGCCTTTTGGCTCGGAAATCCTCTGCCCAAATACTCTCTCAACTTCCCTCTCTTACTCATATAAGCCTCAATTTGGGCAGAATTCTACCCATGGAAGCCTTTGGCTCAAATCAAAAAAGAGTTACCCGATTTTAGGGTAATGTCTTCCCTTATGTTATTTTGATTTATTTTGCTTCTACAACCCCTTAAACTCTTTTTATTCCTTTCTTTTGTAAAAAAATCAGTATCTTCAATATACTAGGATGTTGTTATAATAAGGATTCGATCTACACTTACACACACCTACATCTAATTGTTAATGAACATACTGTTTCTGTGGATGGCGAATTTCTGCCTCACGAAATGATGATTGTTCAACACTCATATAACACCTTCAAAGGTGGCCATTAATATGTAACTATATTTATATATGATATATATTATGTTTATATTTTTCTTATGCTTCTGTATTTCTCATTTAAGTCATACCTTTATGATTTCCATTATGGATAAACGCGATAATTTCATTTTAGGTAGTGCGGACTACCGCCCCTCAAAGTGATTTGAATCGTTAATTCCATATGTGGGATGTATAATAGATGGTGTAAATGATATTATATATGATATTATACTGGAATTATATCATACCTTTATATAATTATAATTTCATTCCATTAAATACTAAATAGAAATGAAAGTAGCGTTCATGCATACGTACGACTTACCGTCTCCATGAACGGTGCATTTCATTTATTACATCTAAATGTTATGTAATATTATAAATTCATGTTTATACTGGATATATATGATATCTATGATATCTAAATCATGAATATAATTCTGGATATAATGGATATTTTACCACGTGAACAACGTTTAATTATAAGAAGTTTATTTTTGACTCAAGTACCTATGATCGAGAAAACGACCGTTATTAACTTAAATAATTACATAATGTTCTTAACATGGTAATAAGTGATATTAAAGGAATAATGAACTTTAAAAAGGTTCTTAACCAGGTAGAGATTAACTCTAGTTTATTATTCAAGAGGTTAAAGATTGGTCGAGTCAAGTCAGACACGAGGTAAGGGAATTTATTAACCTAATTTCCATTCTATGGGTTAATCTCCTACTTTCAAATTATGTCATTACTATGTCCTATCCTGTATTTGTACTTTCTTTATGTGTACTTATAGTAAATACACATAATAGATCTATTTTATTTTAAAAATGATCTTTGTAAGGACTTCGTCTCAATCTCCTTTCGTTGAGGCATATTTGGTTTTATACACAACTTTCATTTATACGGTGTATAAACCTCTTTGACTTTGACTTTTATTCAAAAGGAATCTTTTTATACAAAGCGTTTTTAATAAACGACAAATGGAATGTTTTTTTTACGTATGCGGCAACAATGACTTCTTCGCCGCCATGACTATTATTTGAGTTTCGGCTTCTTCAATAAGGCATAACTTTTTTTAAAAGAAAAATAAATACCATGTTTTACTTTTCTTTTATTTTGGTATTGAAAATGGGTTGGATAAAGTTTTTTTATATCAATGTGTTTTATTGATTGAAGTGTGGAAATTTTATGTTTCCTTTATTCACGTTTTATGTGATACAATTATGTTATGGTTTATGATATGTTTAAACCTGTTCATATGAGGAATGAATTAGACTTAATAAGTGACGGGTGGAGCCCACTATAGCTCTTCGATGCATCGGTAGGTCTCATGAGACAAACTAATGTCTTGGAACGAGGCCTTGACAAAATCTTATTTGTAGTCTTGGCACGAGGCCTTGGCTACGTGGTTATGATAGTCTATCATTATGCATTCCATCGTTATGAAAGTGGTTATTGATATTTCATGTGATTATTCGACTAGTAGAATATCCATGTGAGTAAGTAAATGGCATTATTTTATTTTACTTTTGCAATATTATGCTAAAGTTCAAGTTTAAAAGGCTTTTGTTTTAGATATACATTGCCTTAAATGATAATGTTTATTTATGAAAGCATCTGCTATATTGTTATCCTTGCTGAGCATCTGAGCTCACACCTTTCAATGTTTTAATATTTTCCAGGATGTGAAGAAGTATTTTATGAATGATCTGCAGGGATAGTCAGAAGAGGATATGAGTGTGGACTATGGAGACTATGTTATTGTAGTTTTTTACTTTGTGATGTAATGTAACATTTATGAATGTATCAAGTGTTTCCAAGGCTACTAAACTAATAGGTCTTTTGAGACTTGATCTTTTGTGATCATGCCAATGTTACACAATAATGCACCGAGTCTGGGTAACTGGGGTCGGGGTGTTACAGTTGGTATTAGAGGCAGTTTAGTACTAACCTTGGAAGCTAGATTTAGATAAACTCTGATTAGAGCACATATCCCTAAGATAGACTTTGAGTATTAGTATAGAATAACTTCCTAGAATTTTGGTATTATAGATATTTTATGAGTTTTCCAAGAAATAAATCCCTGTCTCGAAACGAGCAGGTAGAGGCGGCTCTGGCACAGATGTACCTAGGGGTAAAACCCGAAAACACCGCTTTGAGCTAGACTCGAACGGGAACTGGTGCACGACAACGGGCCTTGTTGTACTCTTGGTTACGAAACTCTCGAGGGATATGCTTAGGATAATTCTCATTTTCATTACAAACCACTATGAAGGGTTATGAGTATATACTTCCTCAAAGAAAACATCTTTAGGATTATAGATTATATCCATAAATAGTTCAATTTATGCTAAGTATTTTACAAGTATGGAATTATGTATTTTGATTCATAAACTAATCTAGTTTATGCCATTGTTTAGAAATGGAGCCTAGTGCAAGGAATGGAAACCGTATCAATACACGCACTCCGTGTAGGGATTGCCCTCATACTCAAGATAATTATTGTGGATCTGGAGATACAACTGGTGCTGATATACTTATTACTATACTGGGACAACTCACTCAGGTTATGAATAATAACCTTACTCATATGGAGCACCCTGATCCACAATGTGGAGGATCATTGTTAGACCGCTTCATGAGGCAGAAACTGCCAACATTTAATGGGGGTACAAATCCATTAGTAGCTGAGCAATGGATAAACTCCTTATAGAAAATATTCCACGCCTTGGGGAGTAGCGAAAGGGAGAAGGTTGTCATGGCAGTCTACAGACTCACTGGAGATTCTGATCAATGGTGGTGGCTGATTCAAATCACAAAGGAGGATAAAGAAGTATCATGTATGGAATGGAGGGAGTTTAAGGAAATTTTAATAGAAAAATACTTTCCACATGACCATCAAGCAGATATGGAAAGGAAATTTCTGAGTCTGAGGCAGGAGGATGAGAATGTCGCAAAGTATGAGGAAAACTTTATAAGGTTAGCGAGGCATGCTGCAAATTATATACGTAACCCATGAAGTAAGATTGATCATTTCTTTGATGGGTTAAAACCATTTCTCCGTCGAGAATTAGTCTCACAAACCTTCTCGTCATATGAAAATATTGTCTCATGTGCTATCAAGATGGAAAATGAATTCTCTATGTCTTATGACTTTAATGCAAAGAAATAAAAGAAGAGATCTTCTGATGAATCTGGAAATGGAAATAAGGGGAATAAGGGAAAAGTTTAATATCATTCCTACAGTTAATGTGGGAAGAAACACCCCGGTACTTGCTTGAAGGGAATGAGAGTTTGTTACAATTGTGGTTAAAAAGGCCACCAAGCTCATGATTGCAAGGGAAAGAAAGTTGCTATCAATGTGTAATGCTATAATTGTAGAGAGATGGGACATTATGCAAATGAATGTCCTAAACATCAGGGGAACTTACCTCAGAAGAGGCCAAGGGATCAAGGACAAGCTTATGCTATCACTACTGCTGAGGTTGAAGCTCCGAAAGACGTGGTGGCAGGTAATTTAATGGTTTCCTCAAGTGTAGAAAATGCATTATTTGATTCTGGATCATCGCATTGTTTCATATCATCCCAGTTTTCTAAGAAAATTAGATATTTCTAATTTGATTTAACAAGAGAATTGTCAGTAAAAACTCCTAAGGGAAGTATTATTGCAACAAAGTTTTGTGAATCGGTCCCCATTAGAGCACATAACTGTTCTTTATCCGCTGATCTCATTGTCATACCTATTATTGAGTTTGATATAATCCTCAGTATGGATTGTCTTTCATACTATGATGGAAAGATTTATTTTAAGAAGAAGGAGGTTACGATTTTTGATGATGATGATAAGGAACACCTTATTTTTAGAGGAGAATAGTCACCACCTAATTCTTATTTAGATCCACCCCCAGTAGCTCAACTAAATTTAATTATTAGGGAGGAAGAGAATGAAATGTCTAATGGCAAGGAAATGAATGTTCAAATAGAGGATGTACCTATTGTTAAAGAATATGTAGATGTGTTTCCGGAAGATTTACCTGGACATCATCCAGAACGAGAAGATGAGTTTTCCATTGATTTAATTCCTGGATCAAGGCCTATATCGAAGAAACCTTATAGAATGGCCACCGTGAAATTAGTTAAACTAAAGAAACAACTATAGGAATTGAGTAATAAGGTATTTATTCTCCCTAGTGTTTCTCCATGGGGAGCCCCTGTCATTTTTTAAGAAGAAAGATGGATCTATGAGGTTGTGCATTGACTACAGGGAGATCAATGATATAACAATAAAGAACAAGTATCCCCTACCTCGCATTGATGATTTATTTGACCAATTGCATGGAGATCAATACTTTTATAAGATTTACCTTCGATCTTGATACCATCATTTGTGTGTGAAGAAGGAAGACATTCCGAAGACAGCATTTCGAACAAGATACGAGCATTACGAGTTTACAGTAATGCCTTTCGGATTGACTAATGCACCCTCTGTATTCATGGATCTAATGAATAGAGTTTTCAAGGAATATCTTGATGATTTTGTGGTGGTATTTATTGATTATATCTTGGTATACTCCAAAAGCTATGAAGATCATGAAAATCACCTGCGCATTATCTCGAAGACTCTTAGAAGGAATGGATTATATGGGAAGTTTAACAAGTGTGAATTCTGTCTTCAGGAGATTTCTTTTCCTGGCCATATTGTCTCTAAGGGTGGAATTTCCATTGATACTTCTAAGACCAAGGCAATCCAACAATGGCCAGCACCGACGAGTATAACTGAGGTACACAACTTTATTGGTTTGGCAGGTTATTATTGACGTTTTGTCCATAATTTTGCCCGATTGGCTAACCCATTAACGAAGCTCACACGTAAAGGGGTTAAATTTGTCTGGACAAAAGAGTGTGAAGAATGTTTTGAATAACTGAAGAGAAGACTAGTCAACGATCCTATATTGACACTACCATCAGTGAATGATGAGTTCGTTATTTATAGTGATGCATCAATGAAAGGACTTGGTTGTGTCCTTATGTAGAATGATAGGGTTATTTCCTATGCATCACGACATCTAAAAAATCATGAGAAGAACTATCCTACTCATGATCTCGAGTTAGCTGCTATAGTCTTTTCCTTGAAGATATGGAGACATTATCTCTATGGGAAAAAATGTGAGATATATACCGATCACAAGAGTTTGAAATATATTTTCTCACAAAAAGAACTCAACATGAGGCAAAGGCGATGGCTTGAACTACTCAAGGATTATGATTGCACGATACAATACCACCCAGGGAAGGCAAATAAGGTCTCAGATTCATTGAGTAGAAAAGATCATGGAATTTTGAACATGATGAGAGTGGAAAGGGATCCTATTTTCATGGATCTAGTAAATATGGATATGGGAATCACCATGGAGGGTGAAACATCAATTTTTTTTCAAATGGTTGCCAAACTATCTTTACTATAAAGGATAAAGTGTTCTCATGCCAATGATGAAGAGTTGAAAAAGAAGATTAAAGCTGTGAATGATGGGAGATTGAGTGACTTTGTGTATGAAGATGGAATTTTGAAATTTGGGAGGAGACTTTGTGTTCCCGATATAACTGATTTAAAGAGGGAATTGTTGGATGATTCTCATAGTTCCAATTTCTCTATACACCATGGGAGCACCATAATGTATAGAGATTTAAAGGGACATTTTTGGTGGGACAACATGAAGAAAGAGATTGCTGATTTTGTGTCAAGATGTATGGTTTGTCAACAAGTGAAAGCTGGAAGGCAACTGCCTGGTGGAGTATTGCAACCTCTTCCCATACCTCATTGGAAATGGGATAATATTACAATGGATTTTGTCATGGGACTACCAAAGACTCCTAGAAGGAATGACGCAATATGCGTCATTGTTGATCGTCTCACGAAGTCCGCACATTTTCTTGCTATAAGGGAAGATCTACCACTTGAACGTCCATCAAGACTATATATTAATGACGTTGTGAGACTTCATGGAGTACCCGTGTCGATTTTATCGGATCGTAATCCTAGTTTTACATCAAGATTCTGGAAAATTCTTCAAAAGGCCTTAGATACTGAACTTCGTTTGAGCACTACATACCACCCTCAAACAGATGGACAATAAGAAAGAACTATTCAAACCTTAGAAGACATGTTGAGATCATGCTCACTTGACTTTCAAGGAATGTGGGATCAATATTTACCTCTGGTAGAATTTTCCTATAACAATAGCTTCCATTCAAGTATTTAGATGGCACCATATGAAGCGTTATATGGAAAGAGATGTCGCACACCAACCTGTTGGGATGAATTTGGTGAAAGAAAACTTGTTGGTCCAGAACTGGGGGAGGAAATGATGGAAAAGGTGAAAGTAATCCAAAACCACATCAAAGCAGCTCAAAGTAGGTAGAAGAGCTATGCCAACAACCGAAGGAAGGATTTGGAATTTCAGGTAGGAGATCATGGTTTCTTGAAGGTATCTCCATGGAAGGGAGTTATACGTTTCGGTAAAAAGGGTAAATTGAGTCCCAGGTACATTGGACCATTCGAAATTCTAGAACGAATTGGGGCTGTAGCTTACCGTTTGGAAATGCCGCCAAGTCTCTCCAAAGTTCATGATGTATTCCACGTATCACTGTTGAGAAAATACATGCCTGGCCCAACGCATGTACTCACCTATAAGGAATTAGAACTGTAACCCAATCTATCTTATTGCGAAGAGCCGTCAGGATTCTTGATACAAGAGAACAAGTGCTGAGAAACTGGACGACTCGTCTGGTAAAAGTTCTATGAAGAAACCATAAGATGGAGGAGGCAACGTGGGAACCCGAGGAACTTATGAGGAAGAATCACCCGAGTCTTTTTATACAGTGATATTATATGAAATTTCGAGGACGCAATTATTTGAAGGAGGGGAGAATGTAACACCCCAAGCTTCCACGATACACTTCTCTTTGAATAATATAGTAGCGTGTGTTGTACGCAACTTCAAGTTCTAACACACACCACAACCAATCAAAGTAGCCATCATGAATAGTAATACCTAATTTTTGAAATTTTATAAATTTTATCTTTCCAAATGGACTTCGTTTTGGTATTCGGAATATCGAAATTATCCTAAATTGATTTTTTTTAATTTTCGGAGAACTTCCAATTTTTTATGAATAGTGAAAAATACTTAAAAACAACTTCTTTAATCAAAATAATTTATAGTGATAAATTATACTATTGAGTGGGTTTAAAGTATAATTAGAATATATTTTTACCATTTTATCCAATGGTGTTCATTAGAATTAATTTCACTTTGAAATTGGACATAAACAATTGTCAATCTTTTGATATATATTGTTTCTTAAAAACACGCTATTTGTTGTGACAGCGGGAATTAATTATAAAATTAATTAATGAAACTTATATGTTAGGAATTTTGTAAAATAGAAATCATTTTTGAATTCAGAATATCAATTATAGTTTATGGTGAAATTTTCGCATTTTTCTGAAAAACTTCAATTTTTGATGAATAGTGAAACCACTAAGTGGTAGTTAAAAAACTGATTTTTTGTTTAAATGAAACATTACCACTTATGTGATTTTATTTTCAAAAAATCCAACATACATGGTTGTCATTAGGAAGTTAAATGTGGTTCAATGGGATTAAAATAATTTTTTGGTGAATAGTAACTTTTAATTTTAATTAATCGCGATTAAAGGTAATTAGTAAAATTTAAGGTAAAAATGATATTTTAAAAATATGAAAATACCTTTACACTTGTACTAACTCTATTGTATGAGTCATGGCCAACCACGACAATCCATGGGTCAACATGGGGACCCCATGGAGCCACTTTGGTAGGAAAATGACATTAAAAACTTTTTATTTAACGTTAAAATAAAAATGTCACAAACATGAGTTGTTTTACTAAAACAATTCTTAAATGGGGTTATAAAAGTCATCTTTTTGACTATAAATATTCATTAGAAATATAAAACTATTTCCTACATAATGATATTTTTTTTATAATTTTTAGACATTAAATAAATTAAATTATTTATGACACCATGATGATGCAGCGATTACCTCATTAATTAACGATTTAAATAAAATAAAAAGATAATATAATATCTAAGACTTAAACTTGTCAAAAACCTATTAGATGAGTATATTTAGAACCCTTATCACCTTATCCTTGAAATATATAAGTTTGGGACCTTTAAAATCCGAAACTCATTATATAATAAAGTAACATTTCATGACTTTCCAAGAGTGCCCCTCCTCACCTCTTATAAAAGGCCCCCAACACTACCACCTTACTCACACCATAAAAGCCTTTTTTCTCGGCGAACCTCTACCCAAATACTCTCTCAACTTACCTCTCTTACTCCTAGAAGCCTCACTTTGGGCAGAAGTCTTCCCAAGGAAGCCTTTGGCTCAAATCAAAAAAGAGTTACCTGATTTTAAGGTAATGTCTTCACTTATGTTATTTTGTTTTATTTTGCTTCTCCAACCCCTTAAAATCTTTTTATTAATTTATTTTGTAACAAAACCAGTATCTTCAGTATACTAGGATGTTTTTATATGAAGGATTAGAGCTACACATACACACACCTACATCTAATGGTTAAACAACATACTGTTTCTGTGGATGGCGATATTCTGCCTCAAGAAACGATGATTGTTCAACACTCATATGACCCCTTAAAAGGTGTCCATTAAGATGTCACTATATTTATATATGATATATATTATGTTTATATTTTTCTTATGCTTCTGTATTTCTCATTTATTTCATACCTTTATGATTTCCATTATGGGTAAATGCAATAATTTCATTTTAAGAAGTGCGGACTACCGCCCCCTCAAAGTGATTTGAATCGTTAATTCCATATGTGGGATGTATAATGGATGGAGTAAATGATATTATATATAATATTATACTAGAATTATATCATACCTTTATATAATTATAATTTCATTCCATTAAATACGAAATATAAATTAAAGTAGTGTTCATGCGTACGTACGGCTTACGGTCTCCATGAACGGTGCATTTCATTTCTTACCTCTAAATGTTATGTAATATTATAAATTCATGTATATAATGGATATATGTGATATCTATGATATCTACTTCATGAATATAATTATGGATATAATGGATATTTTACCACATGAACAAAGTGTAATTATAAGAAGTTTATTTTTGACTCAAGTACCTAAGATCGACAAAACAACCGTTATTAACTTAAATAATTACATAATGTTCATAACATGGTAATAAGTGATATAAAAGGAATAATGAACTTTTAAAAGGTTCTTAAGAAGGTAGAAATTAACTCTAGTTTATTATTCATGAGGTTAAAGAGCGTTTGAGTCAAGTCGGACACGAGGTAAGGGAATTTCTTAACCCAATTTCCATTCTTTGGGTTAATCTCCTACTTTCAAATTATGTAATTAGTATGTCCTATCCTGTATTTGTACTTTCTTTATGTGTACTTATAGTAAATACACCAAATAGATCTATTTTATTTTAAAAATGATCTTTTTAAGGACTTCGTCTCAATCTCCTTTCATTGAGGCATATTTGGTTTTATACACAACTTTCATTTATATGGTGTATAAACTCCTTTCACTTTTACTTTTATTCAAAAGGAATATTTTTATACGAAGCGTTTTTACTAAATGACTAAAGGAATGTTTTTTCTTACGTATGCGGCGACAATGACTTCTTGGCTACTGTGACTATTATTTGAGTTTCGGCTTCCTCTATAAGCCATAACTTTTTTTAAAAGAAAAATAAATACCATGTTTTACTTTTATTTTATTTTGGTATTGAAAATGGTTTTGATAAAGTTTTTATTATATCAGTGTGTTGTATTGATTGAAGTGTGGAAATACTATGTTTCCTTTATGCACGTTTTATGTGATACAATTATGTTATGGTTTATGATATGTTTAAACCTATTCATATGAGGAATGCATTAGACTTAATAAGTGATGGGTGGAGACCGCTATAGCTCCTCGATGCATCGGTAGGTCTCTTGAGACAAACTAGTGTCTTGGCACGAGGCCTTGACAAAATCTTATCTGTAGTCTTGGAACGAGGCCTTGGCTACGTGGTTGTGATAGTCTGACATTATGCATTCCATAATTATGAAAGTGGTTATTGATATTTCATGTGATTATTCGACTAGTAGAATATCCATGTGAGTAAGTAAGTGGAATTATTTTATTTTACTTTTGCCATATTACGCTAAAGTTCAAGTTTAAAAGGCTTTTTTTTAGTTATACATTGCATTAAATGTTAATGTTTATTTATGAAAGCTTCTACTATATTGTTATCCTTACTGCGAATCTGAGCTCACCACTTTCAATGTTTTAATATTTTCCAGGATGTGAAGAAGTATTTTATGAATGACCTGCAGGGATAGTGAGAAGAGGATATGAGTGTGGACTATGTAGACTATGTTATTGTAGTTTTTCACTTTGTGATGTAATGTAACATTTATGAATGTATCTAGTGTTTTGAAGGCTACTAAACTAATCGGTATTTCGAGACTTGATCTTTTGTGATAATGCCAATGTTACGCAATAATGCACCAACTCTGGGTAACTGGGGTCAGGGTGTTACATATACTTTGACATAGGACACTTGCTAGTTGTACAGTTCTGTATTGGTGGAGAGCTTCATCACGTTCCAAATACTGGGGAGGGGCTACTTCAAGTTTTCAGTCTGGGTTTATTTTCTCTTATTTGGGTCAAGAATGTTTTATGTCCATGTAGTCTTTTGGGTTCCCCCTTATCCCTTTAAAATGGGTTTATTTTTAATAAAAAAAATCTAAGGCTCTCTGGCCGTTGGAGGAGTATTTTTCAATATTCATTAAAATAATGATTTTATCAAAAAATACCAAACTTTAAACCAAATTAAATTTTTATGTCCCTATTCTAAATAAGAAAATTATTTTTTCAAATAGAAAATATAAAAGTAACAAAAAATTGATTTAAAAATGGTTCTCCATCAAGAGGTTGTAAACCAACCTTTTAAAAATATTACAGTATTTTATGCTTAAAATAAGATTCATTCTCATTGCAACCCTATAAATTTTTTTCGATAAATGTAAAAACATTTAGAAAATATGGTTAATCATATAGTATTTATTATTGTTCATTCCCTTCAAAACAACGGATAGATGTTAACATCCATTTAAAATAATAATTTTTTTTTATTTTTTGGTATAACTCAGTGTTGTGCGCGACATAAGATTTTAGAGAATCCCATTATTGGGTGTCAGGTATACAATCGTACATAGATTACACTTTAAACAAAAATTAATATGAAATTAAAAAATATTAATAGATATGAAAATTTATTATTCTATAAATACCTATGATGTTACAGTTTTAGTGCTATTGCTCAGTGCCTTGAATCCTATGTGAACTACCATGTTACTCTACAAATTGTCCTGCACTATATGATGTGAGTACTTCACAGAACTTATCTTCTTCTACAGACCACCACTTCTTTTTAGGATCACATCTTATTCTATGTACCCTTTTCCTTTGCGATCAACAGAGCCTCATAAAGCCCTTTCATGAAATTTTCCAACGAACTACTTCACTGTTCACGGAATCCTCCCTCATGAACTCTTATCCTTCACAAAATTCTCCCTAGTAAACTACTTCAAACATCACCAAATTCTTCATGGAGTGATGATATATTCTAATGGAATTATACTTTTTTAAATGATTAGTTTAAGGGTCTATATATAGGAAAATAGATATGGAAATCCCACTAATCCGAATTCCCTGAAACTTCAGTGTGGTACAACCTTCAATGTGAACTATGTTATGAGGTACACATAGTGCCTTTCTCTATTATGGAGGCCAATGTATTCCATGGAAGAAAACCCTTTTAATCTCATGAAATCACCTCATATAAAATACAAATTATTATCCTACCATTCAATACAAACATCCCAAAAAATAATATCACTACATGGTCCACATAGTGTACTTTGTGGTCATATGTCTTTTTAAACAAACACAAACATCGCAAAAACACAAATATGATTCCTTGAAGGATTTTCCCAATAGTTAGTAAAGTTCAATGAATGACTTAAAGGAGAAAAATGTAAGTAGTAGTGGACTTAAACACTTTAAAACTAAATAATGAGAGGGTAGATATTTCATGGGTGTATATTTTTTCCGTGATCTTCCATTAAGCCTAATGAATAAGTGTGAAAATTAAATACTAAAGGTGATTCTACCGAGAGAAGGGGATGGTTTCTCTACAGATGGGAACATTGTTTGGGACAAAAAATAATATTGACACAACAAGAAACTAACTCACTCTATTCATTATTGTGTATAATACTAGTTTCAAGGGGAAAGTGTGTTAGAAATTTGTTTAATTACTTTGGAATAATAAGGGTAAAACTATATTTTGAAGTGTAAATATGATTTTGGGTACAATATAAGTCTAAATGATATAAATTTGAGTGGTGGATTTGTCATTAGTGGGTATAGGGGAGATAATAAGAGGGAGGGATGAATTCTGTTGTGAGAATAAACAAATTGGAATGGCCAAGATATTCTTATAGAATTTATCAATCCTTTATTATTATTATTCATCTCTATATATAGTTTAATTTTATTTATTGCATTGAAATATATAAAAATATGCCTGTTCTTAGTAGACTAGGTGAGTGTGATACATTATCTATATATTTTACAATTTATTGAATGGATCAGAAAATTAATTCCTTATCTTGTCTCTTCCACTATTGAAGATAAATATTGTACCAATTGAATGTTATTAAACTCAATTCTTGGGCATATAGTGGAATGTAAGTGATATATTAACATGTTTCACTCAAACTATAAATATTTTTATATATAATCAATTTCATTTTTAATGGTTTCTTAAGAATCTAATGACACTTATTATATGTTTAGGAAACAATTATAACAACATTACCAGGGATCTCCATGTAAGATAATTTGAAACCCATAAAAATGGAAATGTAGAACATGTTATGAAATGTGTATACCTTACATAGAAGAGAATATTCAGGGTTTTACTGTAGGAGGTATTCCCTACTAGTTCCTAGGAAGGAGTGTAAAATTCCACACCACCCCTCATAGATGGTAAAGTCTAGTTGTTTATCTCAATCCATAGAATGGGGAGTTTAACATTATCACCCCTGAGTCCATGGGAACTTCTATGGTCAGGACCCTAATTACCAAGAAAATGTATACTCCAAGAAATTACAAGGGTTCACCTTGTCATGAAGTCGACCAATATGACTCTACATACCATGGGTATGTAGACTCAAGAGGACACACTCATGTGACTGATGATCTGATCATACTTGATAGGTGGCTTCATAAGAGGCCTTGGAAAGATTCCATTAGATTGATTTTTTGAGGGACCAACATGTATCTAGGTGAAATGACAGGAGGGAGTGATTGAGGCTTGTGCACAGAACAGCCTAGGAGGCCCCATTCCACATAGAATATTCTAATATGGGATGGGGTTCTGCCCACATAGAATGTTTCCATTCAGGTAAGGGTACTAGCCATGTAGAGTTTTTCAATGGAAAACTGATTTCGTCCCACATATCTTATTTCTATGAGGGGATATGTTCATTCCACATAAAGTGTTGTTATGAAGGGCCGAGTTCCCCCCACCTAGTTTTTTGTTATGTGGGGTATAGTTCTTCCCACATATCATTTTTCTATGCATGGTACTAAGCCATAAAGGGGGAATACATTTATAGCTCATAGAAGGGTATCCACAAAAGGTATTTTATGTTCATGAACAACTATATGTTTCCTTTATTCCCTCTTTAGTATTATATGGTTGGTTTAACTAATAGGAATTGATGGATATCTCACAATTCGTCTCTAAGGTTCCACTTTTTGAGTCCCCGCCACATCACTCTTATTGGATCATGGGACTTTTGTATTTCATTTCAGTCCCACTTGGGGTGTTTTTATAGAATAAAATAGGTACAAGAAACTGGTTTAGATGGTCATCTAGGGTGGGTTGTGGGGATCCTTTTGCGGGATCCCAAGAAGGACACCCCGGCCTGTGTACAATTTCCATCACAAAAGAGTCATTATCTAGGGTGGAAATCACCATCTAGTCCCACAAGTTATTGTGTTTTTGTTCAAGGTAACCTGCAGTACCATCTCCTACCTTGAAAAATTTCATTCATATGGGATTCTCTTTTATGGGGGAGGAAATCAATTTCTGTCCTTGTAAACAACGTTTTTTTTGGGAAGTGGAGGTACCGCCTCGTCTCATGAAAGATTTTGTTCGTGGGGTAAATCATGAAGAGTCGAAGCGCCATGCAGAGAGGAAATCTATGAAGTGATTTATGAAATTGCATGATCATTTTTTACACCCCCCTTGACCATTTTTCTCCCAAGCCTTCTTTATATTTTCTCTTCTCCTTTTCCAAATGTGTGGATTATTTTCTCCTTGAATGAAAATTTTGTAAGAAAAAATAGTTATATAAAAATTCTATGAGCATAATGAAATCATATATATCATATATATCATATGAAAATAGTATTTATACCATCATTCCAATCCTTTATAGGTGGTAATAGAATAACGAATGACATCGGTTCGGGTGGTGGTCTTCTTCCATACACACGAACGATGATTATGTATCCCATTTGATGAAATTGTGTGAAGTTGTATGTCATAACCATAAAATAACACCATATAAGTACATTTATGATACCAAGGCTATTATATATGCACACTATAAATGTAAATTAACTTGTTTTAGAAATAAATAAAATAAAGGTGCTCGTTGTTGAACGTCACCTCTTCCTCGGGTGACTCATGTTGGTTTGCACCAAAGGACTTCCATAGATTGATTAAGGAAAAATTTACAGATTCAAGGATTATGGGAGTAAAGTTGGGAATATATTTGAATATAGATTGGGTGAGACAATGGTCTTCAGAGGTTTTAATAGAGTATGATTTTTTGTGGCCATTTATAAGTGGGAGAACAGATATACATAGAAGTTTTGAAAAGATGTTTGGCCAACCCATGTTGTTACATAATAAGAGGCTTCCATAAAAAAATAATTTGATAATAGAGGATGAATGGTTGACATGTGGAAAAAATGGGATTTAGACTAGTTTATATTTCATTTTCCTCTAATTATTAATGTTTAACCACTAAGTAAACTCTTTTTTTCATTAATTATTGTAATTAATTTTAATTACTTTCACAAATAATATATTCCGAAAACAATTATGACCTTAATAGAAATTATAAATTATGAAAATTAAAATTATGGAATCCATTTTTATAAATTAAAATCTTAAAATGGGAACAAATTAATTTAAAATTAATCCCACATAAGAAAAGAAACAGCGAGATTTTAAATTAAAAAATGTTAAAAAGTTGTAAATTTTTTATATCTATTTTCATATTGAAATATTTTATAATTATGTAAATTAGATTTATTTATGTATAAATGAAATTATTATACTTTAAAGCCAATTTAAAATACAATTTTACTATATAATAAATTAAATGAAAATGCAGTCTTTAATTAAAATTTAGTTTATTTCCCTATTCATCAAGAAAATGAAACTTCTCAGAAAATTAAAAAAAATCACCCATGGTAAATTTTGATAATATGATTTTAAAATTTAGTTTTATTTTGTCAAATAAAATTTATAAAAACTTCAAAAGTTTCACTTTCAATCATGAACTCTATTAAAATTTTGAAATACCGCCTTTTAGAAATAATATGTCCTTTATGCTTAAAATTGGATTTGTTCTTATTTTATGCGGATAAAACATATTGGATGAATTTAAAAAAAATTCATTGAATATATAACATATAAATTTCAATAATATAATATAGTAACATTTATGAATTTAATTAATTAAGATAAAATTCCTTTATTATCATAAAAACAGTTTTTTCATAAAAAAATACATCCTTTATATTCAATTTTCTGTCTTAGATTATAATTAATTTGTAAAAAAATAATCAATTATATAAAGATTTTTAAACAAAATTTTTACAATTTAATTAATCCTATTCATTCCTACAATTCCAATATCTAAGTGATAACTATCATATTAAATATTAATATTATATTGTTTTTCCATAAAAATATATCTTTTGTGTAACACATGTTATATAAGAGTCTTTATGTTGCATGAAATGAAATTTAAAATGTGTGTTATGTATTGTAGGGTTCCGAAAATCTAGAAAAGGGAAGGAAAATACTTCTCTAAGTTTGGAATAGTGAGAAATACATGATTGGGTTGAAAAATCGAGTAGAAAAGTGATGAAATCAGGTTTGGAAAAGGAACCAAGCATATCTACACACCGATTACCGGGAAAGGTTTTCGGAAGGAATAAACTGTGAACCATCAGTATGTGGATGGCCTACGATGTGATGGCCCATGGGGTGATGGAAAGTGAACAAAACAGTTCACCATGAATCCCCACTCATGAACTAAAGCCATCAAGATCCATTTTTTTCTTACTAGAATTTGACCGAGATACACCCTGCATTCCATCCCCACAAATTATGGGATTGACGGATGAGGATATGTCGGAAGGATCCCGTACCTCCAAAAATCGTGGTTAACTGAGTCATCCGCATGCCATATTTCCTCCATGGGCATCCACAAAAGTTGTCTCTTGAATCACAGATACAGCTTCTCTGACACTCTATTAAAGGACCATGAGGGGAAAGGAAATGTGGGGGTGAGGGTTGAAGAATACAGGGAGAGAGAGCTCTAGGAAGGGAGAAAAGTGGACGAAGAACGTAGAGGGTGTAGGAGAAATTTCTCCCGCACCCAGTGTAGTTCACGAGACTCCATCCCACATATGAATCAGTTCGCGGATTCCATCCCATGAACCATATGGAGTTCTCATAATCTATCCCACGAACCATTTGCGAGTGTCACTTCATGGAACTCCTTACCATTATTTTTAGGTTCATATCCACCTGGGAGACCACATCTCTTCCGAGTCCCATTGGACACCACAGTGTATGTCCCACATCGAGCATTGACTAGGATCCTTCCACTTGGATGTCCTTACTGCATGCTGTTAAACTACATGGTTTTGTCCTTGCCACATGATCCTAAAAGGTGACGTGTCCTATTAAGTGTCACTAAACTACATGGGTTATGATTCCTCCCACAAGGTTAAATAGAAATCCGAAATTATTTTTTTGATCTTGATATCAAAACAACTTCAATCCCCCTAGTTGATGGTAAACTCCAAATCACCCCACTATGCACCTTAAACCCATCATCATCCAAATAAATGACCAAAGTGTCTCTAATCTCTATAAAAAGAGATACATTGATGGAGAACCTCATATACATATAGATCCCTCCATTTTTGGAGAACAACAGATATATATTTATGATTGTGATCCCATCCATAATCATAATTGATCATTAAATTAAGATAATCCATGTATAAATACTTAGGAATGAAAAAAATATTCAAGATCATATTTAAAATCTAAAAGAGTGTCCCGAAATAGGAAATAGTTCCACCAAAAATGGTTTGATGGGATCGAATTCCCATTCTATATAAAATTGTGAGTTATTATGTATTATTGGATGATTTCCCAAATGAACACCAACCATTGGATTATAGTTCCACAAGTCATCATATATATGAGATTCATTGGGCATTTCAAAATCCACGAACAAAACCTGTTGGAGATATTTTGAAGAAAATGTTTCTAATGTGAGTAATTTCACAGAATTCAACCCCTTAAAATCACATGTCATCCACCAAATTATCTTCATCGAAAACAATGTGTTGATCCCAATCTGAATCCTTATTCAAGGAACCTTTAACCAGAACACTATTCAATACAATGGTGTCTCACCAGATTTCATTGACACGTACATCAACTATTATAAACGGAATGTCTTCAACCAAATTGAGGATGCTTTCACCCACCTAGATTCTCCAACAGTGCGTTTTAGTTGCACTGGTCCCTGAGTACCACCTGGATAGTACTCTCCCAACACCATAGGTTCTAAGATATGCCCTATGGTCCATGTTACCTCAACATCAATATTCCAGGAATGCGATATTGGGTTTTTTCTAACATTAGGGAGGATAATGATGTGCTCTCTAGTGAATTCAACCTAGAAACATAGGGGTCCCACTAAAGGTCCCCTATCAGTAATTGTCACTATCAATTCAATATAGCCCATCATCCTCACCATGAAGAGGTGCCACCCCATGGGCCCTAGCTGAAGACAAATAGACCTAGTTCCACAGGGCGGCCAACAAAGCCCAACGATCAAAGAATCTATAAAAGGCCATCATCCTTATTCCTATAAAATAATCTTTCCATGTAAATACGATTACAACCTATGGGAATATGTATTTTATATCTTACTCTTACTAGGACACTAATGAAAATATGGTGGAAAATTATTGGAAGAAACATATCCTTGTTAATAAAAATGAATCCCATAATAAAAATATGGTGGATAACCATGAGTAGATGCAAATTATTACTCATTCACATTAATAATTCCATGTAAATATGGTGGAAACTTTTGGTAGAAATATATTTCTACTAAATCTTGTGAAGTCATTCAAGAAAAATACAGTATCAAATTGGAAGATGTAAATACTTTCCCACAAATATAATTCCCTCTATAAAATAAGATGACAACCAAATAAAAGAAGATGAAAATCACTACAGGTGAATATCAAGAACTTCAGTCAAATAAGATGGAAAACTTCCTGAAGGAACAAATTCTGGCACATTATTATCTAGCCCGACATGTAAATATGGTTTCAATAGTATAAAAATGCTAGGGTATCCCAATTTTAAATTAGGTACATGCTCACATATCTACCCCCATAAAAGTGGTTTGTTAGTATTTACTGGTAGGAAATGGAGGACCAGAGCAAGAACATATTCTTACTCAAACACTAGAATGGGTATTCATTCCCATTCCCATCGAGGACTTCCTTCAAAACATCTTACAAATAATGTAGTTTTAGACATCAATCCCATAAAACATCCTATAGAATTTCCAATATGTAATCATGTCCACAATAATAGTTAAGAGTTGGGCCCACAACCTCACCTCCTCAAGTGGGGTGACTCATCTGCATGATAGCATGATCTCTTAGGAGTAGTAATGAATACCTTCTCCCACACAAGAGGGTCCTGGAAAGTATTCCGTGATAAATGGACAACACGATCAGTCATAAATACTCATTCCAACTTGGGGATAGTAGTCCATTTATGTGGCTTCTCCAGGGAAGGCACATAGCCCTTACTAAATTTTGTAATCTTACTGGGATAACAAAGAAGCACCACATGACCCCCCTGAACAATAACATATATATTAAGAATGTAATTCATAGTAAGAATCCCAATTCACCCGATAGAGAGTTCACAAAATAAATTGTTCCAAAGGAAACTATAAAATGAATAAGAGACTCATAACCACTCTCTACTAGAATATATAGTTCTTGAGGACATCAAAAATCTATCACTTGTGACCCATGATCCTAAAAGTTAGTTACCAAATTATGAATGTGGAAGTAGCTATTGCGAAGGTCCTCCTTACAATATTTTAACCAACAGATCTAGAGGTCCTTCGTAAAGAATTTACTAGTAAGGATTCTTTCATGGGTGTAATCCAATCGATCAAAATATACTTTCTTGTGGGTTGATTATGAAAGAGACAGAAGGTCCTCCCCTTAGTGTCTTCCACCCTAAAAGTCATCCCTAGGATATACACTAAATAATTTATCCCTACAGTCATACATCAAGATATAGCGGTTGTAATCACCATAATGGTATTCACTAAAATGGCACTCCCCACAGTGACATTTCCTGTCAATAAGAAGATCCTCCCCTTATAGAGTAAAATATGAGAAATCACTCATATTATAAGGTTCTTGGAAAGATGGGTCTAGACATATTAGAGACCTTATAAAAGAAAAGAGACATCATTTCTCAACCAGAAGATATCTCTGGGCAATGCTAATCCTATGATCCACCCTAACCTATTACCATGATAATGAGACCCCTAATAGCCTCACTAATAGTGAAAAAATAATCAAGAGGTTGTCATAATGGGAAGATTGAGTAGATAAGTCTCTGGAAGAAGAAAACAATGATATGTTTCGTACAAGAATACTATTGGATTGGGAGGACATGCCCATTATGTTTTGGACCATATACACTTATCATTTTAAAATTATAGAGGAATTTTCAAAAGAATTCATACAGAATATCCATCTTAATCTCGAAAAAACTCTACACAACCTAAAAGAAAAAATTCTCACCTTACTATAGGTATGTAGAGAATGTCAATATATTGGGAGAGAATCACTGTAAAATCATCTTAGAAACAATTACTTATACATGGAAACCATGATACGAGTGGCAGAAGAATGTATTAAATTGTCATGTCTCAATGTGTTGCATAAGTTTCATCATTTAATTGTCATTTCCCTACCGAATGTTCTAATTCGGGGATGGGGGGAACATGGATCTCTACATTTCTCCCCATGCCCCATTCAAAATAATCCACCGAAAATGAAATATATATTTTAAGTAATAAGTATATCTATGATAAATAATATGGATATTTAGGGGAAATGTAATGTTTAATGATGAAAATAATGTAAATATTTGAAGGGAAAGTTAATGATTAAAAAATTAATTAGTAAAGATAATGTCAATAATTTTCCTTGTAAAATTGATCATAATCCATCATTAAAAATGATAAGTATGGAATCAACAAAACATATACCTAATGGACCATATGTACAATAAATGTATGATGTCATTGATGACTACAAATACCAAATAAATTTCATTAAAAATTTCATGAAGAAATTATCATTTCCTCATTGAAAATGTTTTTAAATGTAAATGTTAGAAAAATAATTTTAAAATGTTTTTAATTGAAAATAACTTTTTAAAATTATATAAGAATATTAAAATAAATTATTGTTCATGACAATTTTAAATTTCATTATTGTTTTAGATGGTAAAAAAAATACTCCTCTAACATTTTCGAAAAAATACACGAGGGACTTGTTTGGAAAACATCATAAATTTTTCTTCCAAAATTTTTTCTAAAAAATTAAAAACTAGGTAAAAATTTATTTACTAAATAATTTGGATAATGTTAAAACATCTCAAAATATAATTAAAAAAACATGGATATGGAAGAAAAATTATTTTTGACCAAGGAGACAAATAAAGTCATATTTTATTAAAAATATTTTATCAATCATTTTAAGTACCAAAGAGTTGGAAATAATGGTAATATTAATTTTAAACATATTGAAAAACTAGTAGATAATTAAATTAATTCTATTTATTATATACTGAAAAAATAATTTCTTTCATTGGAAATTCAGGTGTAAATAATCCCGATTAAAATGAGATTGTGAGATAAACACTTATGAATATCATAATGTAAAAGTGAGAATCAACCAGTGAAAATATTATATTTATAAATTGTAAATCCAAAAAAAAGTTGAAATAAAAAAAATTTATAGTAAAAAATAATTACCAAAATAATCTTATAATATTATAGACAACAAAGAATTAATGTAACCCAATGAAAATAAATTGAGTTATGATATTCTTTACCACTTGGTAACTTTTATGTAAAAACCATTTGGATAAAGTAATTAGGATTAAATATTAAAAAACCATGAATTATTATTTTATTATTATATTACCTGTAATATGTGTTGTATATAAATGATATATAATAAATTCGGTTCATAAAAATACAATATGCCTCAATGAAGGGAAATTGAGATGATGTCAATTACCCCATCATTCCTTTTGGTGGAACATTCATTAATCTTATCTATAATGGTTTTATATATGTTATTAATTTATTTAAAACACATATTAATATTTATAATATCATACATGATCCTCTAATATCATTTTACCACCTGCTTGTTAATAATATTTCATTATTTTCATTGATTTAGGTGTTAATGTCCTTGTTTACTCACGCGTGTTTTACCGGGAATGTTTTGGTTTTTTGTTATAGTTTATAAATCCATAATATATATAGTTATATTAATGTAATAAATATCATACTGTATCATTATTTAAATTTTTATAATTCTTCTTGATGTTTGTATAAGGAAAGTGAATCACATTGCTTCTGGGAGACTGTAGGTTATATACATGCACAACCGACAATATCATTCAATTAATGAGTGAAAGGGAATGTAATTGCATGATATATTAATTTTCTATAATAAATATCATGTCATATATATATATATATCATATAATCAAGAAATATTTACTTATTACTTTCCATATAAAATATGAGTAAAAAAGGAATCAAATCGGTTCGCGCGGTGGTATCCCACCACACTCATGAGAGACATTATCATATTATAAATAGCATGAAAGGTAAGAAGGAATAAGTAATGTAATAATTAAAAAATAATAACGATATTATAAATTATATATATACAATAAATCCATTATTAAAAAAATATTCATATTTTTTAATATAAAATGAGTCACATCAGTTTGTGAGTAGATAGTCTACTATATACATAATCGATGATTTCATTTCCAATAAAATATAGTCAGAGAGGATTAATATCATAAAATCAACATAATAACATATCAGTATACATTAGAATCCATTTTTGTTATATCAGATGTTTTATGGAATAATTGATGATGTAAGAAAAATAAAAGGGAATAAAATATATTTGTTAAGATAATTACCTTCCCTTAGAGAAACCTCTATTTTATATCCTCTTAAGAACCATAGGGTTGCTATTTTGTTAATAATATAAGTTATATAATGTGAGTAATGGTTTTGGGGATATGTATTTGTAGGGTTTGGTTGATAAAAAGGTCTTGAGATGTGTGAATATGTGTAGGGAGGGAGTAACCATTTATAAACGGGGAGGGAGTGACCTTTTATAATTGGGGGAGAGGACAGACATTGAATTTTTTAAAAGATTCAATTTCACCCAAATTTTTATAATGAAAAAAGCTTAAAATAATGAGAAATTATAGAACCATATAGGTTATAATGTCTATATATGGCCAAAAAATGTGTTTTGGAAATGTTTAATGTTATTTTAACCATTTTATTCCTAGTTTAATCCCCTCATTAAACCCGTTTTTACCAAAACCACAACAATTAATTTTTAATTTTTTTTGTATTAATTACTATAAAAAATTATGTTTTCCTTACTAGATAATGTAAATAATTTTTATTATATATTTTGAAATCATTTTTTTAATTCTAATTCACAGATTTTTCATAATACAATTTAAAATTATGTTAGGAGACATGACAAAAAAGAAGGTTTCCAAAGAGAAACTTCTCATAAGTATAGAAGGTTTTAATATAAAAATTAAATTGGGAGTTGATAAAAATTTGGTAAATTAGTTAATTTGTAAAATTATTTAACTAATATTAATTTAATATAAATTTAATATATAAATTTACCATGTAAATTATTTAAATGAAGTGTTAGGTTTTATTAAAAATCAGTATTTTTCACTCTTCATTAAAAAATGAAACTTGTCAAAAAAACCAAAAAAACATACCCATATTTATTTTTTAAATGATAATTTACAAAATTATGATACTTTTATAAAATAAATTTTCTAAAATTAATAAAAATTTATTTTAATTTACAATTGGAAAGCAGAACTGAAGCATTTTTAGAAAAAATAATGTTTTTTAAAAAATAATTCCTTTTCTTTTAAATGATTATTATGTTATTTATAATCAATAGATAACAATAATTTTCATAATTTAATTATTATTATTCATAACCAAAAATTTAAAGGCTAGGTTATTATGTTATACTATATTATGGTTCATTTATGCTCATGTGTGTGTGTTTCTCAATAATATGAAAAAGATTAAATTTAATGAACTATATTCCATGGGTTATTTATGCTTAGTGTTACATGTCATATATGATATCCAATAAAGTTTTATTATTTTAAAATATCATGTGTGTAAAACTAATGATATAAATTATTTATTATAAGTCTAATAAATTTTATGTTTATTTGAAACTATGCCAAAACAAAATTTTACCAAATTAATATTTAATTAAATAAAAAGACCAAAATAATTTTTTTCTTGAAAATATTACTCAATTCTGTAAATCACATGATTTATAAATTAAAAATGGTTTTTTAAAAACTAATTCCATAACTTATTAAACAAATATTCGATGATTTAAAGGGATTATAAACCTCTAGGTATTTCTAATATAATTATAATGTTACAGTTGTGGTCAAAATGATAATATAAATAATTAATTTAAAATAAAATATTTCAGATAACCCAAAAAATTCATCTAATTGTAATATTAAAATTACAAATCCTAGATTAATATTTAATTTTTAGATAAAATATTAAAATTTATATTTTATCTTTTAAATAAAATGAAAAAATTTAATTATAAACTATTTTTTATATGAAAATAACTTTTGAATGTATCAACCATTCCCATTATTATTTAATATCATTTACTTATCAAATTAGTGTTATTATATTATAAATAATATTCATATAAAAATATATTTAGTTTCATTTAATATTTCACTAGATATTCTATTTTCTAAAAAACAATTACGAATATAATAATTTTTTAATGTTATGAACCAAATAGTAAATAGAATTTATTTTCCTTTAAAATTAAATATGAAAAATAAGTAAAATAAATTCAATAAATAATTTATTAAATTTGTAATAAATTGATTATATCATATTATTTTATAGTTATATAAACCCTCAAGATCACTATGTATGTTCTATGAATAACATATATTTTGGTGACCTTTGAGGGTGGTGATTACTTTATCATAGACCTCATGGAAATTTCCATGAGTTTGGGTTTATATCATTTATGATTTCACACATATAGTAATTTTTCATGTTTAGATTTTATAGTTTTATGGAAAACCCTAGTGAAGTTACTTGCTTTCTACGTTCAGTCAAATGATATTGATAAGAGACACTTACACTACCTCATTCCATTTCCCTCCCATCACATTGAACATTTTTCAATATTTTCAAAACCATTTATAACAAAAAATTTAACAGCTATATTTTAATGCTAAAATTTTAGTTCAAAATTTCATGTTTTTCCTTTAGTTCATTGTTTCATATAGAATTATGTATGAAAAAAAATATTTACTTATAGAAACTACATTATGAAACATTAGGTCATTACAACCACAGAGCATGTATAACCTGTACACATTGAGCCACTTTAGCCACTATAAAAGGTGTGTGTGAAGAAAAAACATGGTTCCTTGGTCAAATATTATGACATGGTGTGTATATGGTGACATGAATAAGTGAATAATTTTTAGTTACATTGTATTTATCTCAATTTCACTTGGTGTGTAATGTTTACAATAACATTCACCCTAACACAGTCATTTTAAAATCATGTAGAATGATTCTTATGGGGTTAAAAATTGTGCAGATAAATTATAATAAAGAAACATTAAATGTATAAATACACGGTTTTTGGTTATATAATACATGATGTGTAGTCATGAATGTTCGATAATGGAAAATTATTCATTTAATATAATTTCACACTATGAATAACACTATTTATGCCTTTCAGATCACATATCCAATATCAGTTGAGAATGTTTCCTTTCGAACATTATTTAGATCAGACTAGAGCTATTTTATACCACCCATCATCATCTTGACCATTATTGTCCAACCATTTATCAAAACACAGTACAAAATTTTCATGCTATTGAAGACACATTATAGGATCTAGGATAATTTTTATGTCCTCTATCATATCCTCATGAAATATTTCTAAAACTAAAACATGAAAGATGTTTGAAAAAAAATATGAATGTTGTGGCTGGATGGATACCTAACCAACAATTGAATAACTTACATTCAGGTTCATAAAACAACATTAGTATGAAACAAGACTAATGTGATTTTTCATGGTAGAAAATCCCAATGGAAAATGAATATTAGATTATCATTTTATTTTTTAAATAATAATTTATTTATAAATAATTGATAAAATATAAAAATATACAAAAATATGGTATATAAATTATCCATGGAACAATATTGAATAAATATACTTGATAAAAAATAGACTTAATCCTCTTGTTATTCTCATTCCAAAATTATTTATTTAATTATTAATCAAGATTTCTTTAATAAAATAAATTAATTGACGTTCTATATAATTCATTAATGTAAAAGAAAAATAATAAAATTTTGAATGTTGATAAAATATTTATTTTTATTAACTATTCAACTCCACTTCATCAAAACTAATCCCATGATTTTCATAAAAAAATTTATCATATAAATTATAATTTGAAGAACCTAAATTACTTCTAGATTATTAATTATGAGAGGGTATATCTTTCTCAATCTGTACGGGTCACCATGCAATTCAACAAAGGGAAATGATATCTAATAAGTTATGTATGATGAGATCTTCTTGGATTATTGTTTATGGGATTAGGTAGGTTTTGGATATGTGTATAATATTTGTGACTTCATGGGACTTCTGCATTGATCATATGGTTCAAGTGAAGGGTTCCATCTCAACCAAATTAAGAAGGTGGATATCTAAAAAGAATAACAAATCTAACGCCTTTGGGATTTGATGAAACAACATAAATTACATGAATTAGAAAAATTAAAATAATTATACAACATGTGATGAAATTCAAATTTAGTAATGGTAATTTACTTTTAAAACACTTTTTTAAATTAAAACATTTAAAAGCACCGCTCATTACTTAATCAAATTAGGAAAAATTATTTTTTGGAAAAGAATTTAAAAAGATTATTTAATTTCAAAAAAAAATTGGCCAAAAGAAATCCGTTGTGTTAATTTATAACTTTTTCTTTCTAATTTCCCATGAGAAAGGAATAAAATGAATTAAACCTAAAAATATAATTTAATAGAAAAATATTACATAAATTTTATTCCTTATTCCACATCATGTTATTTTCCAAATAATTATTCTTTTGAATACAAGAATAATAATTATATTAATTAGTCCCCATTTTTTCCATAACTGAACAATTTAAAAATATTTTATTATCCAAATATTTTATTATTCTTTGCATATAGTCACCAAGACTAATTTAGATATTTGATCATAGAGAGATATAGATAGAAATAAATTATGAAGAATAAATAAATTTCAAAATAACAATATTTCATTTATTATTGGTGATTTATAAACTTCTTTATGATAATTCTAGGATTTTCATTCATTGTTGACACCACCATCATGAATAAATTCTTCCCTTGTGTGAAGATTGCGACTGAATTTTCTATAAAAGAACTTCCTAAAATTGGAAAGGAGATGGGGGAAGAGATTATATATAATTTTAAAATATTGTAATATTTTCTAGAGGAGATGGAAAGCATTATTTCATTCCATAACTCTAATAAGAAATTTTTAATTAAATTCTCCATATAAATATTTGTATTAAATCTTTCCATTCAGTTTGGTCATCAAATAAAAATATGTTCCCACCAAAAAAAATATATTTTTTTATGTCATCCCTATGTGCCATGCTAATTATATGTCACTGCCTCATCACTAGTGACATTCCACTTTCACAAGAACACTAACAACTCTATGATAATAATTATAATGATAATGTCAAAAAAATTATTATTCTATGGATTTCCACTTGAGCCAATAATTTAAAACTCACTAAGGGAGAGAATCCCATTTTAGATAGAAAACTGCTGTTTTAATTTCTAGCCAAAATTGAATTTCATAGATATTAAATACTATTCTAATGGAAAAATTATTTATTTATTTATTAAGTAATAATTACTCCATAATATTCATGTAACTTGGAAAATTTTCAAAATTTATCCCAATGGTAAACATCAGATATTGAGACTAACTAAAAAAAAATATTTATGAGGTTATTTACCATGGTGAATTTATCTTAATGGTAAACACCACATTCCAATAGAACTTTGATGATAAAAAATTATTTATAATATCATTTACTATGGTGAATATATAATTTTACTATTTTATTGACCTAGAACATCAATATTTCAAATGAGATATGTCTCAACTTGAAAAAACTATGTGTCACTACACTCCCCCCACACACACTGTTAATAAATTAATTACGAAAAACCAACTGGAACTACTAAAAATTAATCTTGAAAATCTACCTCATGTCAAAAAATATCCAATCCCCACATGTACTTAAACCACCTCTGGTGGGTTGAATCTATGTGATATTTGATATAATTCAATAAGGAATATAATTTTTTTCTCTCACACATTATATTTTCTCCTATTAGCTTCTACAAAATTACAAGTATTATAGACTCAAATGTTTCTTTAAGAATCATTTAAGAAAAACTATAGGATTGGTTCACATGAGTATCTTTAAAACTCACCATCCATTAATATGACTCATTTAATGATTGAATAAACTTAAGGACCAAAATGAAAACATGATATACTAACATCTACCAAAAAAAGGTTCATTTATAAAGACACCTCTATGGATAAGTTTAGTCTCCCCTCCATAAAAATAAACCCAAATAAATATTTTCTTGAAAAAATTTACTTACATAGAATACCCCAATTGATCTCAAAAAAACATTATATATTATAATAAATAGAGATGTTGGCTAGCATGTTCTATATGGTCTCATTTATCTTCATATAACATATATACAACATGGATTATTCATGAAAAATATTATCAGATGACACAAGGATTAGACAACCTTCATAACCACTGAATATAAAAATCCAACATCTACACTTTCCATCTACAATAGTTTTCCCCTTAAATTCCAAAATTGAATGGTTTCATCAATTTCAGTTTCTATGAAATAATGTTGGGAACAAAAACACCAAAATCCAGAAGTTACCCATCAACAAATTACTTCTCTTCAATGACCCATTCAGCCACAATCTGATGCAGATAGTTATAGCCATTCAAATTAACCTACTCTATCAGATCCAAACCACATGATAAAACATAAAAAATTGAGCAACTACACCAATATCCATAAAAAACATCATCTATTACATATCTTGATTTTCGTTATGATGGTAATGTTTGAAATATATTCCATATATACCTCATAAAGGAATGGAATATATTTGTAAGATAATTTTTAAAGATTATACATCTAGGTCATCATTAACAACATGTTTTAATCATATGAAATATGTCCTTATCTATCAATGTAAATATCACCATATTATAATGTGCGTGTGACATATAGTAGAAATTATGGAGGTTTTATAACTAAAATTGGTCAACCCTGGGGATTCAATAAAATACATAACTCCAAAATAAGTAGTGTTGGATGAATGCCTTATGATTTCATTAACAAGAACAAGGGTCCATAGATATTGTACAGTAATCATTCAATATACTTTACCAGTTATCATTTGTTCATAATTTTCTATTTCTTATATTAAATCATATATCTGTAAGTTAAAACTCTATTATATGTAAGATTCGTCTAGGGGTGATATTTTTGAGAGTGGATTTATGACTTATTAACCATTAATCACTTCCACACCAACTAATCTTTGAAACCCCATGAGTAAACATCCATGCCTATAATATGAATTCACCAGATCTTAAAAATATTTTCAATATAGTAGTCTATTTGTAGAACCACCTGGGATATCTCAAGGGTGAACTTAGGACCATTCCAAGAATCATGGTGCATCTCCTCATGGAAATCAACTATTACCAATGTTCTATCAATGATTTCATCAATGGCGGAGGTATATATGGTTATGAACACATCTTGGACAATATCTCTAGAATCTCAACATAACCTAATGTTATTGATAAAATATAATATGAATCATTTCCAAAGAGTATCTTGTGATCTCTTCAGTCCTTAATAGATACTTGGACATATTAATGATACCCTATAAATGGTCCAAAATCTCATGAACTAAAATTATTAGAAAATAAATGGTTGGAATGAAATGCTGGGAGTCATCCACGCAGTTGATTTCGCGCTTCAAAGAGGACTGAGAAAGCTTTGGATTGAAAGTGATTCTACCACCATTTTCCATGACATTTAGAATGGTGTTATTCATTTCTCCTGGCCACTTACTACTCTCTGGATGAATTTACTGAAATCGCTCCATGGGATTGACTACATAGCTACTCATGCCTTCCGTGAAGCAAATACTGTTGCTGATGCCCTTGCCAACAAAGGTGTTCATCAAAACATGACTTGGATGGATACCCTACCAGCTGATTTATTTCATCTTTTTGATAGAGATTGTAAAATAATCCTATCTTTCCATCTTCTATAAACTCTTTTTTCTTTAATTAATAAATGTTTCTTTGGTCATTGACCAAGGCATTACCTTTTAAAAAAATGATATAATAATATATATGGGTATGTTGACACATGAAGGATATGTGCACCATGATATTCAACTATATGATTCATACAAAATCCTAACTATACCCTATAATTCATGCCATATGGTCATTATTTGATCAAAATAATATAAGGGTCCTAGTCAATAGATATATAAACCACTACATCACCACTAAGTTATTTAATACAAAAATGATATTAATAAAATTATATTTCAAAAAATGATGTATAAAAAAACCTAAATATACCTCAAAACTAATTTCTTAGTGTTTGAATTGATTAAAAAATTATATGAGTTTTCATGAATGGATACATTAACCACCACCCCAACACTATGTTCTTTTTGTTTTTCATAGAACTACAAATTACTCAACACCAATACTCAATTTCTCAAAACACACCTTAATAGAATAAAAACCCCAAACTCTATCTCTAGGATTATAAATAATCTAATAAAATTCCATGATATTCTTACCCATTAAGGAAACTTTATTAGGAAACTCAGCCATAACACAACAATATTTAATATCACTTTTATAACATAAATATTACTTCCCACAAAATAACGTACAAACATAGATCCCAATGGTTCAATGTATTTGATGAATATATCTATAAATGATTTATTTAACATTATTTATTCAATATATTTTGAAAACAACTTGATCACTTGTTATCCATATAAAAAATCATTTTTAATATCTTTCCTAATTACCCTTGAAATAGAAACATAAGAAACGGTGAGCATAAATGATCACCAATGTGAAAACTCATCAATGACTCATAAATGGTTTAATCATAATCACTTGAGACAACATGATCAGGGGAAAATATATAATTAAAAAAATCAATTAATCATAACTGATATCCATAAGGCCATATTAAAGGATACATAACCTCAAAAAATCATACATATACTAAGGTGTACGAATGTAGAAACATGAGACAAGAATCATGATTTCAGGAAAATAACATAGGAACATGGTATGGACATAATCATAAAAAACAAAATTATTATGAATAGAGTTAATTATAATCATGTTTTAGGACTAGTAAACATGTTTATCTCCCACTTGAATACTTACTCAATGATTTATATCATGAGGAAATCCATCGACACGTTGGGAAAAGAATCCTTGATTAAATATTCATCTTTCTCCACTATATTTTGTTCACTGATGTCATATTATGACATGTTCTTCAATATTTCTTATAATTAAAACATTGTGAACATCTCAACTATATTTTTCATTTAAACTATATTCCATATCTATAACACATTATCTTCAATAGATTCTATTCGAAATGGAATTTTGAGTCAATGTGTTTTTTATTTCATGAAATACCATATTTAGAGAAATATGAATTTACCATTGGCTATAAAGAATTAACAATATTCCTTATAGTGTCATTAAATGATCATTTAGTAGGATAATCAACCAAATTTACACCTTATATTATTTCATAGCCACTTCAAATTATTCTTCTTTTATAGTAAATTTGATGGAAATATTAACTTGAGGTATGAAACAAATAATTATTCTTCTAAAAAAACACAAATATTATCATGCTCTTCCAAGTATCTCAATCCCAAAAAAATCCATTTCCTGGAATCCCTAAAATGGATCATCACCCCCAATGTATAGTTCATTATTTGATGATCCACTTACTGACTTCCAAATTCTCCCATCCAATGATCAACATAAACTGTCATTCTAATCCCACTACCAATGTAATATTCTGGTAAATAAATATCATAACATACATAAATATTCTTATGTTAGTACCATAAAACACTTCCTCCAAATATTGATCCTCACCTTCTCTGGTTGGTTCCTATGATTTGGATAAACTGAAGTGAATGTTAAGTGGTTTGGAGACAAAATTACATTAAGTTATTTGAAAGTTTTAAATGATAAACTATATATATTCTTTCTAGGAAAAAATTTGGTACCATAGTTTTGATCCCTCTATATCTACATATACAAAATCTTAATGGCTTGGCCATAATCCTACATTTCAATTCTTCTAGACAACATACACTTCAGGTATAGAATATATTGAATCTCCAGACCCCTAGAAAAATATTTTAAATAGAAATTAAAAGTTTTATATATGTATTATTATTTTATAAATTTGTAAGATAATAATTATTAATGTTTAATCACATGAAACAGTCCTCATACTTATAATTTTCAAACATGTGATTCCACTGATGATGTTCCTATTTAATTACATTGAATCTTAGATTCAACCCAAAAAAAAATATCCCCTTATAATGGTCATCAAATCCCATGGTCAACATCATGTAATTATCCTTTTTCAATACATAATGGTGAAATAAAGTCTTGGAATTAATCTACACCAAATTTAGATCATCAAAATAATCAAGACTAAATAATATTTGGATTGTATTATGCCTAACAACTAGTGAAAAAAAATTCTATGAAATTTATTATGTCCTTATACTGGAATAACTTAACCAATATCCACACTATATATATCCTAATTTTATTAGCTTATTTTATCAAATTTAACACCCATTTATTTTACATTTATCACTTTATTTTATTTAGTTCAGCCAACTACCGATTTCTGTTGACGTTTATGGAATTTATTTCACCACTCATAAATGACTCCCACTACTTTGAGTCATTGTGTTTTCTACATCTTCTAGTAATTCATGATCCACATAATCTATTATAATTAAAAAAACAATTGATACCAAAATGTTGAAAACAGTGTTTGACACTAGATGATAATCTATACTTCACTTGAGATTCATATCTTTTTAGTGGTAATATTTTTGATACCCTAACTTCTTATAAACTAACTATCTCTTTCTAAAACTCAGTAGCATTCCCTTAGTCTTAAATAGTCCTTGAGAATTTTATAAAATAAACCATTGGTGAAATTTTTCATGAACCTATACAAAAATATAATACCATCAGAACATATGATATTTTGTTTCTTCCATCTAGGTCATGATGTACTTCTATAATTTAATTCCTTACAATAACATTTGATTCATCTAACTTCATGTCCTTAAAAAAGAACTTTTCATTTAATATAAATTTTTTATTTCTAATTACTATGGGTTTAGTATCTTCAAATTATCAAAAACTTAATTCTTCAAACCAAAGTTATTATAATAAAAAAATCCTTTAACATTACCTCTATATTTTCACAATCTACTGTATTAATGAATGAATAATATATAATTCCAAAACATTGAGTTGGAAAACTTTTCATAAATCATTAAACTATAACACTTCTAGTAGAATTTTTCCCTTTTTAGATAATGGAATTCAATTTTCCATGTATTCTTCAGTGTTGATTTCTTTCACCTTGTTGGATTTTGGCATTATTTAGTGCAATGAATTCATCATTCTTTCTCAATTTAAGTCAAATTCATTATATCTTCCACAATTATTTTATACGGTGTCTAGCATAATTTCCTCTTGAGTATGATACAAGGATCCTTAAAAAAGTTACAAATTTTTATTCTTATTTACACTCTACCATTATCTTGCCTCATACACATTAAATTTCAACCACTCTTCCTATCATCCTTGGATTTCCACTATATAAATACCTAAAAAAATAAAATATATGCCTAAGGGAATTTATCCATAACTTCCTTGAAATATCACTGATGAACATGATGAAGTAATGAGATGTTCTATGAGATTGAAATTGGGTTTTTTACACATACATCTTAGTATAGTAACACCCGATTCTAGGATCAATGCTTCTTACAATTCATGTTGAATGAAACCTTCTTTTTTATTTCCCAATATTGGATTCCCACAACCTGTGATGATTATGCGATAATGATTCAGTATGACATTACCTATTATAACATTCATGTTCTCTAACATAGGTGATAGGGTTTAAAATGTCATTCCTCTAGTCTTATAAGGATGAAATTTTGAATATGATACATTATTCTTAATTTTAATTCATATATATTGTACCAATAATTTCTCATCTTTTTACAAACATGGTCTAAGATGTCATTTTCTAGAAATTGTTGGAAATGGGTGTTTTATATCAGATATCATCACACTTTCCTTATGATAATAGGTTCTTCTAGAAGCCTATAATGTCCCTCACTTCCTTTATCCATAATAAATGATAATTCTGCACCATAATATTAACATCTCCATTCTTAGTGACTTCAAATTAATCATAATTTTCAAGATATACATTCCAAAATATTTAAGATACATATTTTATCAGACATATATTATTTGGTATTGAATGGATAGATACATTAAAGTGAATTACCAATGAATTAATTAGAACATTATCACTGATAAGTAAATAGTTTCATCTTTCAATAATTTTAATTGAATTTTAACTTCTCAAAGTCATCCTTCTAGTTATATCCTCACAATTTATGAAATTTTTCTAATGATTTCCATGCACCACACAATGTTTGTAGGTGAGTTATGGGCCAATTTAATTTCCTTGAGATTTCTACCAATATTTTTCTTATGGTTTATAGAGACACAATATTTTTACAAATTTTATTACATGATTCTTAAACATAGATATTCTATTATTAAATCAAAAGGATCATAAAGTCCGGTATCCTTTGTAAGTCTGGGTTCATAACACATAAAATAAGGTATAATTGTTTCTATAGTGATCTCATAAAATCAATTCGGGATCCAAAATCTATATAGGATAACCCTGAGGAATACTTAAAAAATGGATGAGATAAAAATCCTAGAAATGTAATAAACACGATAAATAGATATAACATATGAGATAATGATATAAAATAATATCATAAATAGTAGGCAATTGATTAATTATATAGAAGCATAACAAAATGAACATTATATAATAAGATCAATATAGAAAAGGAAATGTGGTAGAAACATATAATATGACATAATCCTAAGTAAAATATATTTTCATATATAATATCACATATTGGAAAAAGTCCAATAATGGATTTGGATTACTCCCTAATCCCATACATGATGTCTCATGGGACTATAAGATTACCTAATGCATTGGAGAACTATTTAGGCACACCCATCATAATTTGGTCAGGATCAATGCATTACATATAAATAAAATCAATCGCAAGGGATAAAAAAATAATTATCCAGGTAAATAAAATTGGTATTATAATATTTCTTCATAACATAATCAAATGAAATTTCAAAATGAATTCATTTAATAAATAATCATAATGAATGTATTACAATGTCAAAGAAAGGGTAAATAATACTGGTATCTATATGAGAGTGATACATAAATGATTTAGAACAAATAAATAACATAATTTCTTATTATTAATGATGAAAATACTAATCATAAATAATTTTGTGGGAAAATATTCTTTTTATTTTGAGTTACATCAAAGGATACCATCTTAGTTGGAAAATGATTTTAAAAGATCATTTTAAAAATTTATTTAGGAAAATATCCTATAATTTTTTGAAAGAATTATCTAAAATCTAAAATTTTTTCTACAATTAGATAAATATTTCTTAAAAATAACCATTTATACTTAAAAATAAATCATTGAATCATTGAGTGGTCATGATAGTTGAAGAGGTATGTTCATGGAGAATAGGATAAAAATGAGGATTCCTATCACTTTTTTTATAAGAAAACGAATAAGTATTATTTTTTAGTAAAATAACATGATTATTACTTTAATTTTTTTAAACTCTAATGAAATGTTAATATTTATTTAATCAAGGATAGGGAAACATATTTTATAACATTTTTTTAAAAACTGGATTTGGATGAACAACGAATTTTGATCGAAGAGAGAAATAAATTCATATTTTCATTAAAAAAATCATGAATTTTAAGTACCAAAGAGTTGTAAATTGTAATATTACATGAAATTTTTTTGGTTAACTATATTATGATAATATTTAGTGGTTTAATAAGAAAATTATTAAATAATTTCCTTAATTTAACTTTAATCATAAGAAATCATGATTAAAATGTCATTAAAAAGTAACCCTTACCACTTTGGTAAATTTTGAATCAAAAAATCCCATGAAATAAATAAGAATTTTAAATAAAAATATCATGATTTGGGATGTATTAATTATATATTATATAATTGAGTATTATATACACCATTCAAAACATATTAGGTACATAAAAGAACATGTGTCACAAAGAAGGAATAATGAGACAATATCCATAAAAATTATGTATCATTGAGGTGTGAGTTAAGAAAATTTTCTAATATAAATGAGAAAATGTATAAATAAATAAATAAATGAATTAATATAACATTAAGAAATCAAAATTATTTTCACTCAGGATTATTTCACAATATAATCAATGAAGTAGTCATTTAACCCAATGAATGGAAATTGATTTAATAAACCCCTTATATCGCGCTTCCCTCTAGATGAGTTCTATTTAACCTCATGTAATATGTCTTTAGACATGTTATTATATTATAACATAACCATATTAAAATTATAATATCATATACAATCCTTTTATATCATATTATTACCCATTTGTTGATAATCATTTGTTGAAATTATTCTTTGAGGTGTTCATTTTCTTGTTTTCTCATGAATTGTTTTCTATGAACAATCCGGTTCTTGAACATATAATATAATACCATAATATCCAGATTTATATTAATATTATAAATATTATTTTTTTCCTTCGATAAATATTTAGCAACATTATGGAACTTTGAACATGGATAATGAATCACATCGATTCTTGGAGACGGTAGGTCGTACGTACGCATGAGTAACATTATCATTTACTTAACAGGTTAATGGGTAAGGAAATGGATCATATATTAATTTTAAAAAATCAATATAATTCCATATATATCATATATATTCAATCAAATTTATCCTTTTTTACATTCCATGTAAAGAGTTATTGAGAAACGTATCACTTCACTTCATGGGGTGGAAGTATACGGTTCACATGAATGACGTTATCACATTAAATATAGAATTTAATGTAATAAGATATATATGATATTATAATTCAATAATTACAATTATATATAAATCATGGTAAATAAAAATTATATAAGTCATTACATCCATCCTTTAGAAGTGGTAATAGAAAATGATTTCCATCGATTTGTGAGGAGGTAGTCTGCTGTGCACAGGATCAAAAGATTCATTTCCCATTTGAGGGAGGAGGATATAATACTCTCGATTAAGGATGTTATCTATTCTTTAGAAAATTTTTACTGGTTTTTACGAAAATACATACTTGTTCATATTTATGAATAAAAAATTATTCTAAGATGATTTTAGTGAACTAAGTAATTTACATCAGTAATAATGGTACAAACCAATGGGTTTTTTAGGTTTGAAGTGTATGGGGGAGGGGGTGGGTTTTATAAGTAAGGTGAGAGGAACACTAGAAATTTTTGGAAATAGAAAAGAGTATCCATGTTTTATCACATCCCAAATGTATAATTAATGATTCATTATCGATCCTTAGAATTTATAAGGTATATTTATGAAAATATAATTGGTTTTGGATTTTTTAATCTGTAACCCTTATCTTTTTATTTTAACCCTAAAAATCTATTTTGGCACAACCGTGGTAAATAATGTTTAATTTTTTTACAATTAATTATTGTAAATAACTAATTTAAGGTTTTATATAATAAAAATTATACTGATTAAAAATATGGAATCCATATTTTTAATTTCAACTTACAGAAGTGGAAAAATATAATTTAAAATTAAACCTAGAAACGTGATGAAAATGCTATTTTCCAAAGTTAAAATCTTCAAATGTTTAAAATGATTATATGTAAAATTAAAAATTTAATTGATTAAAATGAAATAAATTGTATTTGTAGAAATATAATTTTAATTATTTAAATTTTAAAACCATATTATAAAAATTTGGATGATATTAAAATCATTAAAATAAATGACAATTCTTAATAAAAACCAGTATTTTTTATTATTCATCGACAAATTTATCTTCTCATAAAATTATCAAAAATTCACAAAAAGATAATTATGACATGATAGATTAAAATATATATTTTATATTTCCATTTAATTTTTTAAAATAATTAAAAAATTAATTTTATTAATTTTCACAAAATTTGATAAAACTTCTTTTTAGATTAATATAATATTTAAGAATAAAATTTGTTTTATTTTATCTAATGACATGGAAAAACATAATATTAATTTTAAAAATTAAAATTAACATATAATAAATAAATTTATTTATTTTAATTTCCCAAATATGATTTTTTATATATATATTAATGTAAAAATCATTTTAAATGCATAAACATAGTTTTTCAGAAGAAAGTTTTATTTATTTGAAAATGGTTCTTATTTTCATTTATAATTAATTGGTTACAAAATAATTAATATTATATAAATGTAACATTATTTTAATTATTTATTTAATAATATTCATAATATACATTCCAGTGGCTAGGTGATAACTACCACAATAATACTTTAATAGTATGCCATATTTCCTTTAAACACTGTGTTGTGTGTAATGTGATCTAAACATAGTGTTGCATGTCATAAATGAAATAATAAAGAATTTATTATTTTAAAATATCATGGAATGAAATTACAAACCACTTAAATATAATTTATCCCCATTATTTGAAACTGTTCTTGGTAAATAAGGGTATAACATTTTAAGATATTTTTGTGAAAAAAACATTATAAGAAAGGTTAATAAAACTACATATTGAATATATAGAAATAGATTTGTTAAGGTTATCTAGAGTGAAATGTACTAGTTTTAAAAATAGAATAACATTGGTGGGAAGTTAATATTTGGACATGGAAGAAAATGGTAATGTTTAAATTATTAGGGAGAGTGATAGAGGTCATGGATCACAAGAAAGTGAATAAACATGAAAAAATGTACCACCACAAAACCATAAACTAAATAGGTATGAAAAAGTTCAATGATTTCAATATAAATATTTGTAATAAGTACAATTTTTTTCATGATCTGTTTCCCAATGATGTGGAATTTTTATAGAAATTAATAATTACTCTATTTAATTTGATTTCATAAGAAAACTGTAATCATTTGGCTGAGTATTGATCAATTCCAACATCACCTATTACTGTATGAGATTATTTTTTAATTTTTTAAGCACTAATAGATAATAATATCCATAAAAAATGTTTGTTCATTCATTATACAAAATATTTATTATCGAAGACAAAATGGTTAACAAAATTTATTTATAAATATTTATATGATGAAATAAAATATTAAAAATTAAAACCTCATCCAAAATTAAACTTAAACCATTCCATAAATGGTTAACCTTATGGAAATTATGGAATAATATATTTATATTGATGATTACTAAATTAAAAAATTACCAAAATAGTAATTCAAAAAATATAAATAAGTACATCTTAATGGTCATATAACAAATATGTGAATAAATTGGTCATAAATTCTCTAGAAACATGGTAATATATAGAATTACCATAACCCCTAAATTGAAATCTACATTATTTATCATTAATTAAATAAAATAGAAAATTATTCAATATATTCTACGAAACTAAAATTTTTGTAAACACCATAAATGATAAAATATATAACAATTTCAATAAATCAGTATTCAGTTATAGGGTCATCAATGTTATCCTATTTACTATATCCATATCAATCATCTATTTATCTAAACTAAACACCATTTTATCAGTTTCAAAAAAATTGTCGTCTTTCATTAATAATTCATTTTCCATAAAATATCAAATTTCCACAAAATCATTTTTCTAGGTCATCATTACAATTCGACATATTATTTCAAATCCTTAATTAAAAACCTCTATAAAAAATCTGTATATATTTCATTAATCATATAACATAATTCCTGAATTCACATACAAAAAACTCCAATTGTTCCACTTTATTTGTAAACCATTTACTAGAATTCATCATCTTATTCTTAACAACTCTTTCCAATAATATTAACTAATATATTTTTTTAACATTTATCAACAAAAACATAATCAATATTTTTTTTAACATAAATAATACTGTTAGAAGAACCCATAACCTTCATATTTCATTTTTGTTCTATTCATCACAAGTAGTGTAACCATTACTCATACAAATGTATTGATTATCTTCATGAGTTTTCTCTTAGGACATTAATTTGAGTAATTCCCACAATTTCAATATTTAAAAAATTCAATTGTCAATGATACCTTAGGAATACCATTATTCCTATCCATTTAATTAACAAAACATTTCTTTTTTCATCTAAAATTACATTCTTTTTTTCCTTCTTCTCCACACAAAAAACATCTTATCGTTATATTGATACATTCCTTGGAGTGATTCTTCCCAAATTATTTACATATAGGAAACTGAATCTTCTTACCACCAGGGTCTCCACCAAATTAATGATCAAATAAATATATCATTATATTATTTAGTGTGTCTGAGAGTTGGTTAATGTAAAATTTTATAATAATATATCATGAAAACTCATTAGGAATCACTACAAAACCCTTCCCTATATCAATATTCGCATATTTTTATCATTAATAAATTTTCCATCATATTCAATGTTAGTATAGTTCCTTCTACTTCCTTCCATTGACTAAAATAAAAACCCATTGTATGAGAAACAATATTCATAGTGTTAAACAACATAATAATAAAAAATGGCATATAAGATGTCAAAATCATGAATCATTTTTTAATATATGAAATATTCGGCCTAACTAATCCATTCATGATCATTATTAAATTCTATCATGATGGTTTTTAAAGGTTTTATGAATTTCAAAAGCATACCCCTTGGGAGATTCAAACTAAGTGTGAATCAAGTCCAGTTATTGTGCACTAGGTAATGATTAATTCTAGAATAGTGTGACTTTTTTGGGGTTATTACCCCTTGGTACCACTATTCCATATCCACATCCACATCTAGTATCTGAATATGGATTTATTTTCTTGTAAAATAGTAACTCTATACTTCACTAAGATTCTATGATTTTTTCTTGTACGTAATATTATCCTTATATTTATCCTTATAAATGTCCCTAGGGTTTTCACTAATGTTTTCTCATCCTTGTTCCAGAGGAAAATTAATCCTTTCCTCTAATACCACCTATGGTAACCCGATCCATTTATAAAATTTGTTACATGATTATTAAAAATAAATTTCCAATGATTACAACATAAGAATCGTAATGGACAAGTGTCTTCAGAATACTAGGTTATTAGTCCCTAAAACATGGAATCCTTTTTCCCTAGTGATCCCCTAAAATAAATTTGAGCTCTAAAATCTGCATGGGATAACCTATGTATTATATGAAGAAAGGGGTGAGTTAAAAATCCGAGTAAGGGAATAAACATGAAAAGGAAACATAAAATGTGGGCAAAAGATATAACATAATGTCATAAAAGAGGAGGAATTTAAGTAATCAGATGGATTCATAACATAATGATAAAGGTGTCATAAGATAATGATAGCATAGGAAATGTGGTGGCAAAAAAATATATGACATAAATATGAGTCAACTCAATCTTCTTAGATAATGTAACGAGGTAGAAAAAGTTCCATAGCATATTTGGTTTACCCTCTAATCCCACACCTGATTTCTAATGAGTCTTTAACATTAACCAATTAATTAGATCACTAGCTGGGATCACCAATCCTAAAATTCCACTATCTACATGTTACAAATAATGTAAATCAATCATATGGTATGACATGAGAATTTCATATGGAATGAAAATGGATTTTCTAATCTTCATTTATATCATAATAAATAGAAATTTCATAATGAAATCATTTTATAAATAATCATATGGAATGTATTTCCCTAAAAAATAAAGGTATAACAATCCTGATATATATGTTAGAGTCATACATACAAAATTTAGAAGAAATAAATAAAATCAATGGTTTTTGTTGTTGATCAAAATACTTCAAAAACAATTATTATGGAAAATAAGCACTTCACTTTGAGTATCATCAAAGGATATATTCATAGATGGAAAATTATTTTGAAAGATCATTTTAAACATTTATTGTGAAAAATATCTATTTCATTTTGAAAACAATTATATAAAATCATAAACTATCTAAAGAAATTAATAATTTTTTGAATAAATTTTGAAACATAAAAAATAATCATTAAAACATTTAGTGGTCATGATGGTGGAAGTGTTATTTTCATAAAGAATATATTAAAAAATAAATATTTCTTTCAATGTTTTGTAATAAAAGTCAAAAGGTACCTTTAAAAAAAATACAATAATATTCCATTTATTATTTTTTAAAAACCAATTGTCTTTAAAATTAAATTTAAAAAATCATAGATATTTTTTAATAGTTTTAGAAAACATGGATTTGGAAAAAACATGTCTTTTTACCTAATATATAAAGGAAGTTTTATTTTATTAAAAACATTTTATCAGTATTTTTAAGTACAAAATAGTGGGAAATGGTATATTTACTTGAAAAATTCATGGATTATAATAGGAGAAGAAAATAGAAGAGGTTTATTAGAAAATGATAAAATAATTTCCTTTAATTTAAACTCAAGCATAATCACTCCCAAATAAAATGATATTGAAACATAGACCCTTAGCACTTTGGTAAAATTTTAATCAATAATTACCATGAATTAAGTTGATGAATTGTTAAATAAAATATAAGAATGAAGAAAGGATTCCTAATATAGTATTTAAAGGGGTAGTATCTAAATATAAATTAATGAAAATTGATATCACTCAAAATTTTCACATAATACAATCACCGAATTAGTCGTATAACCCAATGATTGGAAATTTAGTTATGAAACCAATTACCACACATTTCTATTTGGATGTAGACTCTTTAACCCCTAGAATAGTGGTTTTAAACATTTTATTAACTTATAAAAAATGATATTAATATTTATAATATAATACATGATCCTTTTTTATCATATTATTGTTGATTCATTGATAATATTTCATTATAACGGTTGCACCCATTGTTAATTGCCGTATTTTATCATTCATGTTTGTCATGAACATTCTAAAAATTGAAAAATAGGATATATACGAATAATATATATATATAAAAAAAATTATAAAAATTATTTTCATTAGATATATCTTTAGAATAATTATTGATCATTGAACATGGAGAATGATTCATATCACTTCACATAGATAATAGCTCGTACGTACACACGGGTGACATTATCATTTACATAATCAGTGAAAGGTTAAGAAATAAGAATGTATATTTATTTTACATAAAAATATAATGTTATATATATCAAATATATTCATAATATTTATCATTTGTTACCTTCTTTTTAAAACATTAGTGAAAAATGAATCACATCACTTTGTGAGGTGGTATATTGTCGCACAAATGAACGATGTTAGCATATTCTCTACAGAATAAAAATTAATAAGTTATATATGGTATTATAATTCAGAAATTATAATTATATTATAAATGTATTATAAATATATTATATGAAGATTAGATACATCATTATATGTAGCCATGAAAAGCGGTGATAAAAATTGAATTATGACAGTTCATGAGGTGGTAGTCTGTCGTACACAAGATCAACAATTTTATTTCGTTTTTAAGGGAGGAGGATATTTTTATAGGTCATTATATTAAAATAAAAGCATAATTTTATTTAATATATTTATTTTGTTATATCATTATGTTTTAAAAATATTTAGAGGAGGTGGATGAAGAAATAAAATAAAACACCCCGTTTAGGACGTTACATATTCTTTAGAAAACATCATTTGGTGTGCACAAAAATCAATAATATGATGGATTTATGACCAAAACATGTTATCTAGAATGAGGGTAGTTAAAAAAGAATGTTATTTGGTTAGGTATTTCCAATTCAATGGGGATTCGATGTGTTAAGTAGAGAGGATATGGGTGGCCCTTTAAAAGGGATATGAGTTGAAGGCTTGTAATTATTTATAAGAAAAATGTGTACCCATATTTTTTCACATGAAAAAATGATAAAAAAGTGAAAAATTGTAAATCCTTATAGGTCATATTGTAAAAATATGTCCATAGAACGAATTTTGGAAATGTTTTGGGTCATTTTTGATTCTTATCTTTTTAGCTTAACTGCCTGGCAAACACATTTTTACCTTAACGATGATATATAATTTTTTTTTTTTCAGTTTTTACTATTCACTATGGTCAAAAATTTAATTTACCATATTAAATAATATAAATTATTCTGATTCAAAATACAGAATACATTTTCATATAAAAATTTCATATAAAATTGATTCCAATTACCTAAATTGGATTAATATATATATAATATATATAATTTTACATTTAAATCAGTATTAAAATAGTTTGTATGTCTTTAAAAGATTTAAAATAAATGAAAATAATTAATAAAAATATTTATTTTTTAACTATTCATCGACAAACCTATCTTAAGATAAAATTCTAAAAATTCCACCCAAATATAATTTTTAAATGATGATTTAAAAATTTTTCTTAAATTTTTAAAATTAATTTTTAGAAATTTTCAGAAATAAATTGAAAAATATTTCAGAAAATTTAATAACACTTATTAGAAAAATATAGTTTCAGGCCTAAAATTTTATTAAATTTATCTCTTTCTAGAAAACACATAATATGAATGTTGAGTATTAGATAGACTATAGAATATATAATTTTCATTATTATCATTTAAGAAAATTCAATTCATTTATGTAAAACACATTAATGCGCCAAAAATAGTTTTTTAGGAATACATTTTATTTATTTTTAAATGGATATAATATTCATTTATAATTAATTTATCACTAGAGAATTAAGTTTAAATACATGTGAAAACCCTATTTTTTCATAATTTAGATAATTCTATGTATACCTAACATTCCAACAACTAGGTGATAAATATCATAATAATATTTTAATAGTAAGTCATGTTTCTTTCAAATTGTTATTTCATGTAACTCGAGATAAAATCAGTGTTTCATCTCATATACCCAATCAAACATAATTTTATTCCTTATAAATATAAGGGAGTTTCATTTTCACTGATGATTCTTTATCTAGGGTGGGATCCCCTCCCATCTAAATTCATAAAACCGTATGAAGGTACATAGACCTATATTCTCTAATGTTCCCCAATAAGGACCAAATTTCATATGTATGTGAATAGTATATCCTTATTTCTATAGGGGTTTATAACCACATTAAACATAAAATACCAATATTTCAATAAAGGAAAATGTATTATGGATATCAAAACAACATCTATGAAAGTAACATTCACTGATTTGAGATGATTTCATATCATGATAACATCATTTAAATGATTCAATACTAAACTTCCTTCTGATAACCTCATGAAAAATTGGCATCAAATAGGAAAAACTTCATTTAATTCATCCATTTTTTATAAATATCCATAATGTTTACCAAAAGTTCAACTATATTCTTATTCACATGGATGTTAAAGGTTATATTTCTACCCAATGAAATCATCACCAACTCAATTAATTTTTTTACCAATTTTCCTATTTAGTTTTATCCAATTTATTAGGATTACCTCTGCCCAATAGATGTTATAGATACATTTAGATAAGATATATTTCTATATACATATAACATAAACCATAATTGATTCTATCATATTGACTGTTTCAATAATTGAATTCTTATACCAAAATATCCTATAATTCTAGTAAATATAACTAAATAAAATAAAATAGTAATATAAACATTAATTCAACCCAATCCACCAATCGAGTTTGAACTAGAATACTCTGATACCAATTATTAAAGAAGTTCCATTCAATTATCCATAATAAGAAGGTACTACAAATCACTAGAAGATGACACTGATCCAAGGTTCTTCTCAACATAAATTCCAACAGCAAGAACTTTCCCCTAGGACTAGTGTACCTAATGATGGGAAGGTAATGTACCCCCCTTACTGAACTAAGAAACAATACTCACACAATCTTCAAACAAGCCTAGGCACACAATAATTTAACAACATAAAAACAATATGAAATACAATGTGGGAACAAATGATTATATGGTTCATAATTTCATCCAACATCCATGGGATAATAATTAAACCTCTTATATTACACGAAGTAAATAAAGGATTATAATAATTATAACTAATAATATGGTATTAAATTTTCATTCAATGATGTATAATAAAATTTTATAATGGGTGTAACGTCTCATTTATAGAGGTACTCAGCATGTTGAACTAGTGGAACTGCTATATAAAATTCAAATAAATTCCCATGTTTAACCCTTCATTAAACTAAAACTGGCACCACTATAACTTATATATTCAGTGTAATATAAAAAAACACCATAGGGTAAACTAAAATCATTCTTCTCACCCCAACATATTATGTCCATATTTTTACAAAAAACCAATATGCTGAAGTTGTTGGGGTTGAAACCCAAATAAACCAAACTGAATAACAAGATAAAATATTTTTGATGATATTAAATTTACATAAAATTAATTGGGAATAAATATCCAAACATCATGTCCATGAATTATCTTGATAACATAGATAATAGATATTATTCCACAACATCATCACATGAACATGGTTAATCATAATTAGGTCCAAAAATTATCTTATGAACATGGATAATAACAATAATATATAAGTATTATCATGTGACTATAGAAAATACTAATCACGTCAATGTATCATCATGAGAACATGAAAAATTTCAATAATGTCTATTAATTAGCTTATGAACAAAGATATTATCTACCAGAAAAATGATTTGTGTTGTGAATATAAATAATCACAATCATGTCCATAGATCATAATGAAAATATAGATCTTCAAACTCATGACCAAGAATTTTATCATAAGATATAACGATTTGGAAAATCAATTATAGGAATATAACAGACTCATTAATTACATAATGGAAAACAATATATATGTGTGTGACGTGGACATGAAAACAACATAAATTCTATCATAACTTAATTATCATGTGAGGAAAAAATTTGTTTCTTGAAAAATAATATAATATATTATTATAGTAAATCCTTATAAAGAAAGGGGATGATTTAATTATAGAATATCATCATTAGATAATAATATCATTTAAGTATATTTTAGTGTTGAAAAACACTTTTCTATGAAAATTTAAAATTTTATTTCAAAAATAAGAAGTTTTCTTTACTTTTTATAACTTTTTTAATGGATACAATTTTATAAAACAATGGGAATAAAATTAAATTTTGAAATAAAAGGAAACATAAAGATTATTTTTCATAAATAAAATTGAATAATATAGAATAAAAATGGATTAATTTAGAAAATGTTTGAAATGATAATCCTTTCACACTGCTGTAAATAAGACAAAGTTAGATGAAAATGATCATTCTATAAATGTTAAAAGAAAAATCCTTTTTTAAGAACTAATGTTCAATGAAAAATTCAGTAATAAATAATTGATGCATATATAAGTAAAACTAACATTTAATATACAGAACATGAAGATGGAAGAGAATGATTCCAAACCAATAAGAAGGGAAAAGGTTGCCTCCACTTAGAAGACTGATTTCAGTTGTATTCTAAACCAATGAGAGTTAAAATGGTAAAAAGGTCTGAAAACATGCAAAAATAACCATAGGATAAGGAACTAGAAAGAGTTTTATACGGAAATAATATACAATTTCTCCCAATTGGAAATTCATTCATAAATATTCTATATTTGAAAATGATATTGGAAAAAAATACCACACGACTTTGGTATCCTTTTCATCAAAAGATCTTGAAAAAGAAAAATATTTCCAAAAATATAAATCACGTGAATTTAATAAATTATTTGATGAAATATATCCATGGGAGTATATACAAAGAAAATATAGTTCGTGATTGTAGAGTATGTCTAAATTAAAGGATTTTGAATCAAAATACCCCTATAGTTTCCCCTAACTTCCTCTAAAATTATTTAACCTGTTTTATAATAAACATAAATATACTAATAAATTAATTGAAAATATTATTAATATATTTTAAAATTTTTAATATTTATTTATATTTATTTATTATGCATATATTAGTTTGATATTGTTAATTTATACAATCATATGATAGCAATTTAGATTATTGTTGTAAATGTTTCATAATGTCAAAGTGGATAATATTTTTTTACAATGAAGTTCATCATTAATATAATAGTAAAGGTAGTAAAATAATTTAATTACAAAGAAAATTTTTAATTCCATGTTGATTTTTTGGAAGAATTTGGGTTTTTTTAATAGAATCCTTGATGATCAATTTTCAGGAAATTTAAGGATAATAATAAATTAGTTTATATTGATATGTTTTTATTGTTTCATAATTCCAAAAAAAATTCATAACAATAATTGATATTTAATATCATATTTTACCTTTATTTCATTTTAATTAATCATTCATGATGTGAATGTTATAACGTCATTCGTGTTGGTGGTAATAAAGGCCCAAATAAGAACATGTTATGATATATAAATGAAATCATTAAGTTATATAATAGTAATATCATTTTTTATAATCGTAATGATAATGATATAACACACATACCATGGAGAAGAATATTTTGAAATAGTATGGATTATAACAAATATTCACTTTATAACACTTTAATTCAATATTTATTGAATAAAATTACACTAAATACAATCCATAAGGTTATTAAGTACAGTTTCATTGGGAATTAGCTATATTAAAAAACAATTTAAAATAAGAAAAAAGTAATCTTTGTTGAAAACATTCTTAACATTCCCGCACTTAAAATTACATGGGATAACCTGGGGCTTACAAAAGAAAGGGGTGATCTTTAAAACCCTATAAGGGAATAAGCATGGAATAATATAATAAATTTTAGACAATAGGAATATCAATGGGGAAAAAAGGAACATGAATAATAAGTCATGATATATCATTAATATCCTAACATGTTAAATGTGGTGACAACTTAAAACACTGCATCATAGACATAGGTCAAGGATAACTACTAAAAAATCATGATGGATAAAGTCCCATAAAGGAATTAGTTTCACTCTCTATCCCAAAATGATATATCATTAGAATAAAAATTACATAATGTATTGGAGCGCTATATAATTTCGGACGCACTCTTCACTTTTATTTCATTTACATGCTTAAGTGTACCACATAGATCAAACAACCTGGATTCATTCATCAAAATATGTTATTTAATGATTAAGTAGTTTGGAATAAATACATGTAAGTAAAAATTAAAATATTTATAAGTGTATAAAGTCTAAAAACTATAATAAGAAATAGTTTTAGTTTTAATTAAACAATTGGTTTGGCATGGAAAATTACAGGTAAATTTCAGTAGCATAGAAACATCACTTAAGAATTCATAAAATGGGATGAAATGAGTGAAAGAGGTATCTCATCATTTGGAGATAAAATGGGTAGAAATAAGAACATATAAATTAATATCCCAACATTATTAACTATAAATAGAAGGTATAAGATAATATAGAAACTTTAATAAAGTGGAGAAGGAGAAGAACCCTTACTAAATTTCAGTAATTTATAGGATGTATATAATGGTTTATGATATGGATTACTAAGTGTAAACGGGGATTCTAATCATTTAAAAAGAAAATTTAAATTATGTTGGAATATGTTTGAAAAAAATCAAAACATGAACAAATAAAATTTCAGAGACATCATAATGGTGGTACTTGAATTGAAATGAGAAGATTGAAATCCTTTACTAAATATCATCATAGTGAAAACATAGTTGAAGGTTAATATGAGAGAGGATAAATGATCTATCACTAAAGTAACATAAATTGGATAGTAATATGGTGTTTATAAATGAATTAAATTATAAAATTGAAATTATTAAGGATTATTTCAAAGAAGGCAGCTGAATTCAATAGAGGAGAGGGAGGTCCCTTACTTGAGAGTGTGATCTAAAATGATTGGGGAGGATTTTTAAGAGCTTGGGAAAACCTGTGAGCATTATATAGAGGGGAGTCTTGAGAAAGGATTTTTAAAATGATTTTGAGTGAATATAAATGGGATATTTGGTGGTTTAATACAGTAGATGTGGGGGGATTTATTTAATATTTCTCAATCATAGGTTTTGGAATCTATATTAAAAAATAACCAAAACCACAAACTTTCCATGGTATTTTCCGATAGTTTTTATGAAATGGGAGTAGATTTCAATATTTTATAAGTATAATTTCTTAAATTATTAAAATAACAACATTTATTATGTGGAGGTGAGTCATACTCTTAAAAAATGGTATTAAAACATTAAAATATATTAATGGGTTGGAAGGATTCATAAGGGATTTATAACATTAATCCAATATAAATAGAATAAAATTATTTTAAATGGAAAAAAATATATTTGGTCATGGATACCCTATATATTATTTATTAAAATACGTCTGGTCATTATGATGTCATAATATATACTATATATTTATAAATTATTTAATTTTTTGAAAAAAATTTGACTGTCTCAAAAAATTAAAAAAAAATATATTATTGGATAATTTCAATGTACTAATTTCAAAAAAATAATAGTAGTTTTATATAAATAATTTTTAAATATGTTTAATTTAAATTTTAAAATTTGAATCTATATTTATTGAGAAATGATGGGTTTTTGACAATAACAGTTTTCGAACCCACAAAAACATTACATTTTACTTCATAATAATTATATGAGAATTTATATTTAATAAAAATTATTTAATAATAATATTTTAATAAAAAATTAGTTAAAAATCCATTTATTCATCAGAATAAATTCCTTAATTGAATTTCAATATTACACAAACCAATTTGTGTATTATTGTATCAAAATATATTTTCATCAAAATAATTAATTAATCACTTATAATGTGTGTAGAATAAGTAATATGTATAATAATAATTTTAATGGAAGGGAAATATAAAAATTATGGTTAAGTTGTATCTATTCTTTGTTAAATTATTTTTACCCATATTTTAACAATTTTCCTTTTTGAGTGGTAATTAATAGTTATTATGTTTACTATTCATATTATAATAACATTGAGTCTCCCTTATAACTTAATATTAATTATTATGATTCAAAAATATAGAAACCATTTTAACAAAATCAATTCATATAGGTTAAATAATTTAAATCAATATAAAACAAACAAGCATGATAGAAAGTGATTTTATGAAAAATACATTTTTTATGAAAATATAATTTCACTTTAAAAATTTAACTAGTAATATTTATTATATGAATTTAAATTAATAAATATACACATGTATTATAAACATTTTATTTAAGTCATTTATCATTACAGGTTATTTTAATAAAATATAATGGAGAAACACTATGCATTTTAAATAGTTTTGAAAAAATGTGATTTTAAGCCAAAACTAAACTTTTAATAAAAATAAGTACAAGGATGATTTAACTATAATTAATTGAATTTAATATAAAATTATAATTATTCTATATTGAAATAAAATTGAATCAAAAATTTTAATTTAAAATTAATTAATTTATTAAAAGAACTGACAACTTTACATAAAAATAGTATTCTTCACTATTTACTGAAAAAATATATTTTATGAAAAATTCCAAATATCCAACCTAATTTAAATTTGATATGATGATAAAAAATTGGGGTTCCATTTTTTAACGGAATATTCTAAATTTTCAACAAAACAATTATAATAATTATTTCATAAAAATAAAGAAAAATAATTTTTGACGAAAAAATATTTTGAAGAACAAAAATAGATTATGAAAAATTGTATGATTGTTTACTAGTAAAAAATAAATATCTTTAGGACATATTTATGTATATATAAGTAGTTTATCATACACATTTTAAAAAATGTAATGGAATGGTTAAAATGGTAATATTTAAATAATCATTGTATTTTTTTGGGTTTGATGTTATGTCTCACATACACAATCAAACACGGTTTTCTCTTTTAAAAACATGGGGTGTTCTAGGGAATAAATGTTAACTAAAAAATATTTTGAATAACTAGAAACAAAATTTGTTGAATTCTATCATTTTTGAAATGAACCCCTTCAAAATGATTTATTTAGTTTTACTTAATGGGAATTAAATCTATCAAACATGTAATGTGGATTTTAGAGAGGAAAAAAATAACAATTCAAGAGAAATTCAAACGAGTGTGTGTTTTCAAAGGGATATATGAGATCACATTTTTAGGTGAAAGTGAAGGAAATTTCCATGGATAGTTAAGTCAGGTAATGGGTAAAGATTATATCACATGGGAGTTGGGTGAGTTTGATAATCAAATATTTCTATCAATTTAATGTTTGAAAACCCTCTTAAAAGATGATATATACAAATAATAAAGATTATTTTATTTTTAAAAAAATTGAGTGATGATAATTTTCAACTTTTTCCACTTTTCTTAGTGCTTAGTTATTTACAATGGAAAAATATGTTAAAACTAAAAATAGATGAAAACACCTATTATATTAATTTTGTGTGATGGTTCCAAAATTTTACATCAATAAATAAATATAAGTTTTTTTAAAAAATAAAACATAAAATTTAAATTTAAATATAAAATATTTAGAACAGATAATTTTATTCTTTAAAAAAAAATTTAATTTTTTCAATATTATTCTATAAAAACTAATAATATATTTAGTGTAAATAATTTCAATTTTTTATTAAAACATTACATTTGATTCCCCAATTAAAAATGATGAATTTCATTTTTGAAGATAAAAAAATATCCATTTTAAACATAGATCTTGTAAAAATATTATTTTTTAAATGATTTTTACCATATGGTTTTAAAATTAAATATTTATCTTACTATTGTTCAATTTTTTAATAAATGGAATTAATTTTATATGGATTATATAAATACATCAAATCACTATTTAATAAAAATAATAACACATAATAATGAATTATGAAATATATTAATTAATATTAACTTTTAGTTTCATTATTTATTTTTTGTGAGTTATATTATTTTAGATTTTCAAAAAAAATTACACAACATCAATATACATGTAGGATAGACAGGTATCCAAATACTGTAAATCCAACGACTATAATGATATAAGATTTCAGATCCTTCCAAATACATTCAATGTTCTATACCATGTGTCACACACTACACCCAATGTAAAAAACCATACAAATATTAATAAGGAATTATTATAGAACCTGTAATAAACACTAATATTGTAAACCATTAACATTTATTTCCTTTAAAATGTTAATAGTTAATATGAGTTATTATTGGAAAATATTGTTTGAATAAAAGTCAATTTATTTATATTATATATTTTCTTTTAAAAATAAATATTTACATAATTTATAATTTAAATTTGATAAATTCATATTCAAGTTTTCAATATTCACAACAGAATTATCATAGGAATAACTTTTGAATTTTTTAAAAAATAATCAATTTTTAGGTGAATGGTTAAAATATGGATTCATGATGTCACATTAAGGAGATTATTTTATTATATGAAAACATTTAATTTTCTTGAAACTGATTTCGATTACAATTTTATGTTAAAAAGTATAATAATGATTTTAAAAATAAAAATTTGACTTTATAAGCCCATTCTCATCATTTTAAAAATTTGTGAACCCTATTAATGAAAAACATTTTTCGACTACTTTTCTTAATTAATTACAACATGATTAAGTGATGTTTTTGAATAAATTTATTATCAAATAATTTATCTTTGAATTTTATAATTATTTTAAATTCATTGTATTTAATGACATTGATATTTCAATCAGAATCCAGAAATCATTTTTCATAAAACTTTACTTTGAATGGGTTTTTATGTGTTACATGTGTTAAAGTAAATATTAATTTCCCTACATATCTAAATATTATTTTATAAAATTATAATTATATATGATACAATGATTTTAATATAATTTAATACGGCCAATTACATTTTATATATAAATTGAGATTATTATGAATAAATATAATCCCCCAGATAATGGTGAAATAATTGTTTTAAAATAATTTTTTATCAAATAAATAGAATAAAAAATCATTAATTAATGGATATGATATTAAGTATAAAAAATAATTAAATATATTAAAATTTTAATTTTTAATTGATACTAGATAAGATTATGAATCAATAATGGTAAAAATTTCATTTTTCTACTAAAACTATTTCCCCACCATTATATGTTTTAATATAAATGAAAATTTTATAATAGTTTGAAAATTGAATTTGATTAAATATTGGTTACATTTTGTTTCATCACACCCAAATTTGGTTATATGGGTTATGTTATATGATTAATAAACTATAAAATCACATAGTTATAATAGTTACATATTTTAAAATAAAATATTTTAAATGTAAAAAAATAATGGTAAAAAATCTATAAAATGTTTAAAACATATTTAGAAACACATGGTTATTCCTTGATCAATCAAAATACACCACACATTCAATAATTTCTAAACATTGGTGCCAATAACATTGGAACCGAGTAATGGAATTATTAAATTATAAAGGGTTCTTCCAAAAGATCTATTTTCATATCTTATAAATTGGGATCAATTGAACCATTTAAAACATAAAACTATCCTTCAAATTCATCATTCAAAATATAACCTTTTTCTATTTGTAGAATAATCTTCTAAAACAAAATCCGCTGGTCACAAAATGTTGTCCTAATCCCTTTAATTTCAAGGGAACTTTAAAGGGAAAAATTAATTCTCTGACATAAGTATTATCTCCTCCACTAGATATTATTATTAATCATACTCTTATATATAACATGAAAACAAGGATTCCATTAAACTAGTTCCCTAATCCAGTTTTCCCCAATATCTCAAGAACTCCTCCTCATATTCCTATGAATACCTTCAGGAAATAATGGCTGATAGTGGTATTGTTTAGAGACTATAAACCCTATCAACGAGTGAAAAAAATATAAATATTAAATCCCTCTACTCATTAGTGTATGAATAAAATATAAATAAACTAAAAAATAACGAAAATAAATTAAAACAAAATCTGAAAAATATAACATGACTATAGAACTTATTAAATGCATAAAGTCCTAAAAATACACATCATAGATACAAAAATTATCACCCACTAGGTTTATCCCTTATATAAAAAATAATATTAAGATAAAAACACTAGGAAATATTGCAATTCTAGGTCTAACCTCATCCAGTCTGCCAATACCATCCATGCCAATGAACCTGATAATGAAAAAATCATCTTGAGACACAATCGAAACCTATATATGATTAAAATATGTGAGATATACTTAATTAACCATGTGAAGTGTTGATCTAAACAGGGTTTGTGTAAAACTCAGTAGTTCACCCTAAACAATTTCTAAGGAAGATAGTAGTAAGATAAATTGGATATGAAAAAAACAATGTGATAAATAAACAATATATAAGAGAAGATACTTATCAAAAGAAACAACTATTGTTCTAGTATCCCATTGTCCCTCATGGTTCATAGGTTACCACCAAGACCAAGAAAACTACAACATCCAATTTCATCAATATAATTCTTAAAACATTGGGTGAAACATTCTGTAATCCACACAAGATACCATCCATAATCAAAGTTCTTATTTAGAACCCATACCACATATTAAAACCATTCATGATTCCAACCATATTCAATAACCTAAATATGATCACAATAATCAGTACTAATACATTACATCATGTTAAACATGCTAACCCCTTAATGTGAACCATCAGATCCAACCTGAACCATCAGTTCGAACTTCTTCTCTACCCTTAACTCATCAACATGGAATGTCATGTCCAACCATTAACCATGGATTAGGAAAAACTTTTCCAACATCCTAAACCATGGATGAGGATAGTGATTTCCAATAAAATATAATAAAGAAGAGGATTCCATGTATAAAATCTAAAACCATTTCACCATATTCCAAAATTCAAAGGAATAACATCTTGACCTTTCACGACATCCAAAATAAAACACACACAAACCCATTTTTAAGGCATTATCAATACAAGGTCGCAAAAGGCCTTTAACACCACAAAATCCTTAGACTGTTGATCTCTTTTTCCTATCGAAAAACCTTTTAAATATTATATAAAAAATTATGTAATATCATCCATCCAATAAAAGAATTTAAAATCCACCCTTAAAACATGATTCTTTTATTTCAATATCCAAAACCAGGCCAAAGTCTACCTTTCCGTAGAAAATAGTAAAAAATCCATCTAAACGTTTTCACAAAAAGGGGAACCAACCACTTATATAAAATTAACAATTGAAATCCATCCCAAAACCCATTTAAAAAACTATTTTAGTTTATCATGTCAATTTAAAACAAAATCCACTTTAATACATAGATATCACCCGATGAAACCAGAAACATGGTCATAACCCAATTCACATGGTGAGAACTATTTCAGTGGCCTCAATGGAATTCAGAAAAAAATAAATACATAAAACACTCCATTTTCAGTGTTTGGAATACCCCATTAGTGTCCATAGATCTTATCTCAAAGTTACTAATGAAACCAATGGGAATGTAGAAGGTCAATGACATAAATCCAAGACCTGAAACAATTAACATAAACTATGTGAGAAAACACACCACACATGGGACTTATGGAACATACCCAAAACAATGGTAAACAATTGAATAGATTATAAGGTATTATCATGGACAACCTACCTCATCAGTGAATCATTCCATGACATTCAAAACACCATAGATCTTTCCAAGTCCCAACTAAGAATCTTTTAAACTCAATAGAATTCAAAATATCTTATCTCGACCATCCAATATCTAACCTCATTCCAATCAAAAAAATTAATAAATTATAATAATTACAATTTATTAATGAATAAAAACCCAACTCAACATAATGATGGAAAAGTCATTAGGCAATCACCTCTTCTCAAAACTCAATGTTACAACCATTTCTAATCCACAATAGACTCTGGACACTATTCATGGAAAAACTACTAATGAGACGATATCATTGAAGTAATTAATTTATCTAATTAATTATTGGAAAACTATTAAAATTATCAAAGTCCTAATAACTCAATGAAATTTCAATAAATGATGTGTTTAAGACATCTTAGGATCTTCACTATTCCAACCAACCAACAATACAATGAGAAACTAAAGATCGTGCTATCACGTAGTGAAATTTCTAACAAAACCAAAATAGAGGAATATAAAATTTTGATAGGTAGAATAATGTGTAAAGGAAGCCAAAAGAGGTAGAATCCAACATCAAAATTCCTAATGATCACTATATATGAAGCCGATCAAGAGGTTTTAGAAGAAGGAAAGGGTTGTGAGAACCTCTGGTCGGTTTTTGCCTAATGTGGAAGGAATAGGGATGAGTGGATAAAAACATTATAGGGGGAATTATTTTCATTCTGGTATTTTAATAAATTTTTGGGAAGTAGCACAATTAACCAAACCCTTAGAAATTTGTGGCCCTCCCTCTTCCCATGTAACTACACCTCACATTGTCATAGTTCATAGTTTGGAAAATCTTGTGAAAACGGTGTATCCATCACTATATAAAGCCAAAAACTCCAACATGGTTTGGTCAAAATGTATTTTAATCTTTCACTAATCGTGAAATATCTTATTGGAATCATATAAATAAAGGTTCAGGGTTAGTCTAAAACCATGCGTAGATTAAGAATCATCCCTCATACCCTCCACCACATAACATGGTTTCTACTTTGTCTCACATGGTTTGAAATAAATTGTGGGAGAACTGTAGAACATAATCGTGATCATTTTTTGTTGAACTAAAAGCACCTTGAGCAACAAGGTTTCTTGTGTTTTCATCTAAACTGGTTGCAAAAAACCATGTACTCTAGCAAGAAAACTCGCAAACTCTCATAACATAACAAAAATCTGAAGAGGATCACCTAAACTCCCAATATAACTTTTGAGCCTCTTTCCTTATAAAAATTACTTGTCTAATTCCATCCCTCCAAATTATGTTCTGATTTGTGCATAAAAAATCTAATCATACTGTAAATGAAAATTCAAAATCCCGTCTTATATTATACACACATACTGATGAAGGATCTTATAAACTCCCCACAATAATACATATCAAACCCAAGAAGCCATGGTGGTTATACATATTTACCACTTGACCTATGTTGATCCCCAATTCAAAGGGAAATGTTATAGTAGAATCCCAAATTCCTGAAACACAGCCAATGGAAAACTTTAAACATAAGGCAATCAAAATGACCAAAAACTGAGGCAATTCCTATTGTAAAATCTAAAACACCACGATGTATTATTCTTCACCCCATCCATTGGAAACACTGATCATTTACTTTCCAAATCACTCATCTACCCAGTATATGTTTCAACTAACAATCCCTAATATCTGGTGCTTAGAACCTTAATTAATATAAAATCCAAAATAACAATGATCTAGCACTTCAAAAACATAGACAACACGATTCTCATATAATCAATCCAATAACCAATAAAAATGAAATTAATCAAAGGAACCCATAATTGAGATCAAGAACCAAATACATTGGACACATACCCCTAGTCCATGCATTAACTATGAACAAAAAAATATTTAATCAAAATGCTGATAATTGTTTTGAAACACACCTAAATTTTTCAAATGAAACATCATATTTGAATTAAAACATTTAAAAACCACTTCATAGCCAAGACAATGGGACACTTCCTTTGACCAAATATTCCCAAAAATGCACATTTTCATGTGACCATCTTATCTTGTCCAGATGGGTTTACTCTTAGATGCATCCTATGATCATATGAACACATATTTCAGGGTATATACTCGACTATAAGTGAAATTTCACCATTAGATCATCTATTAACAAAAAATTATTATTGTGACATACCACACGTCTGACTCACCTCTGATATAAGAACCCCATTACTTTATCGACCCGCATTGAGATCAATTACAACGCTCATCTCATTCATTGACCAAAACTAAATTCCTATTAGAATTCTTTATGGAATTTATACACACACCTTATCAGTTAATCACAAGAATGAATATTCCACCACAACAAACCGTTGTCTAGTTCTATACACATGTGAACCTTCTGGCATAATGGTCAATCCTTCATGAATGAAATTTTATTACCCACTACAAGAGTTTAGTACTCAATAACACACTCAAGTGACTCTAACCACCATGACCCACACTCTAATCTTAGGTAAAATATGAATTAGATGTTTCCATCTCTCTCTCTATATATAAAAACCAAAACGTCATCTATCCCTCATTCCCTGCTTATGGGAATGACACGATATTAAACAACATCTAGTCTATCATAAGGACCCTACTCAGAGATGGTTGATGGTTCACCTTCTACCATATCTATTCACTCACATCCCTCAAGAAGTTACACCAATAAGAAGACACTTCATCAAACAAAAAATAAATTTAGGTAGGTAAACATATAACTGATTCCCTTTTAGTGTACTTGGGATGATTTCATGATGTTGTGCATGATCATATCTACACTTGGAGTACACAAATATGTCATTAATGAATACCAGAAAACACCCATCCATTTCTGATATCACCCCTAAGTTCAGGTACATGTACGTCGCATTTAAAATACTCTGGCCTCCATACCAAAGAGTGTCTTATCACACCCTCATTGGTTCTCATCCCACTCACATTACAACCGTAAATCAAGAAAATTTGACATACACTTCTGTAATATCTATGTTGGATCGAATAGTCGATATAAAAGTCTATTAGATGGAACAATACAAGAGGGGGGGGGGGTGAATTGTAGGTTTAAAAACCTTGAGTTTTAGTAACAAAGAGATTAGTTTAAATGAACTTAAACTAATACAAACACAAACACCCACAATTGTATTGAATGTAAAAGGTATGATGTATTGTAATACTAATGTTATGTAAAACAATTGTATTCAAGATGAACACAATAATCAGAGTAATACAGATATGAATGATTCTACCTTAAAGCGTATAGAACCAATCAATACAATATGTAATGGAATGATTGTAATTGAAACAATTACAATTGAATAAGTAAAGAAAGGAAACAATACAAATCCCTTTCTAATACAATAGCGGAAATGTAAAAGTAATACAATTCTTTTAACCCAAAGAGAAGGGTTATCCTTTCACCTAGGATAAAAGGTCTGTCTCACCAACACCTTGGTGAGCCCTCGATATGATAATCGGCACGTCTGTCTGCCTATCCCCGGCAGCCCTCGATACGATGATCGGCACGTCTGTCTGCCTATCCCTGGCAGCCCTCGATACGATGATCGGCACGTCTGTCTGCCTATCCCCGGCAGCCCTCGATTTTGCAGGTAATCGGCACCTCTATCTTTCAATTACTTGAAAGCCCTCGATACGATGATCGGACGCACAAGGCTGATGAGAGAAGTCACAGTGTCTCTCTCTAGAATCTTCGTAGTTCACAGAGTCTCTTTTGTTCTCTTCGTTCATCAGTGTGTTCTCAGCTTCAAATGACCTCCTATTTATAGGCCTCGGGTTCCAACGGTCATATTGCCTCCAACGGTCATATTGAAACAGAAAGCAAGACATCGTTTTGATTAGTATATAACTAACTCAACGACATCGTTTTGTTAGGATAAGAGATATATAGAAATGTAAAACATGAGTACGATTCATATGCAGAGAGAATTTTTGACAAAGTACCAAAACAAATAATGATCATCTGAATAGCAAAGTCAGTACGATACGATTGACAGAGTCAGTACGATACGATTGACAGAGTCAGTACGATACGTTTGACAGAGTCAGTACGATACGTTTTGGTCGGTACGATCAACATCGTACGATACGATAAACATGATAAAAGACAATTTGTTATTTACAAACATATGATAGAATACATTTGAGATTTCCAAAACATGACATAGAATATATTTGTGATTTCCAAAACATGATGTAAAAGCCAAAAGAAGACTTTTGACTTAACAATCTCCCCCTTTTTGGAAAGCACAAACACACAAAGTAAATGAAACAAGAAATACTTATCTCCCCCTGAGTTATTGAAAACTCTTCTGAATAAGAAGTTGAATACAACTAACTCCCCCTTAGGTATTGACTTTCCTAAGGATTGTATTCATAGATTTTCCTTAAGAGTATTGTAATGCATTCTCCCCCTTTGTAAAACAATCTTTGCTTTGTAAATATTCTCCCCCTTTGTGATTTACAAAAAGAAAGGAGGAATCTCGAATTGTCTGGAAGAGTTAGTGAAGTAATACAAGACAATGGATAAAAGAGAAAGGATTATAAGAGTTATTACAAAACAAACAAGTTCCAAAAGAAACAAATACAACAATCATTTGTTTTCTCTTTCCTTCTCTTTCTTTATAAGCTCATGAAGCACAGCTTTCATCTTCTTGATCTCCTTCTTGTCTTCAGAAATTGATTCACCCTGAGTTTTGAGAAGCTCTTGTTGATCCGCAAAAATCTGATCTTGATTTCTGATGGTTTCCTCCTGGACTCTGATTACTTCTTCAAGAGTATCAATTCTGTTTTGCAGAGTCTTGTTATCCTTGGACAACTCAGAATTTTGATTCTTCAGTAAAACCATTTCATCTTTGAAAGATGAAACCTTCGAGAATTTAGATTGGAAAGCATTCATCCTATCTTGCAAGTCTTTCACTGAAGGAACATCTGTTCTTTGAGAAGACAAAAGGTTCAGCCTTTCAACCGTTTCTTTATCAAGCTTGTTGAAAGCAATTGCTAGCTCATTTGATAACCTCCTTATATCTTCAATAGCTAATTCATGATCATTGATTGAGCTTTCAGTTTTGTATGACCACTTGGTCATCTTATTGCAAGCTTTCTTATGAGCAACTGAGCTTTCCGAAAGAACTTTCAGATCGGCTTCTACTGAAAAAACTTTCTTTCTCAATTCTTTTACAGAGCCAAACTTTTTCCTTTGATTTTCAGTAATAAAATCAATCTTCCCTTCCAGCCTCGGGAAATAAGGAATTGTTTTCTCCACCCTTCTCAAAACATGAACAATGTAATCACTCTTCTTGAGAGAGATTGTATGTTCTGAATCAGTATTTTCATCGTACGATGCTAGTTCATACGATCTTCTTGAATCAACAACTGGCTGTTTCCCTTTCGCTTTTTCTTTCTGCTTTCTTTCTTCTTCTACTCTGTCACTAATGACAACAACTTTATCAGAATGAGAGGATTGAGCATTTTGCTTTTCTCGAGATGATATCCTGTCCGGAGATCTTTCCTGATCGGCATGAGGAGTTTGTTGAACACCTTCGCTCGACTTTTGAAGCGATTCCTCTCTACTTTTCTTTGAACTTTGAAGAAATTCTAACAGAAAATCTCCTTCTTCTACTTCCACTTCTTCTATCACTTGTTTTCCTTTTTCTTTCTCAGGAAGACTCTGTACGATGGGCTCTTGATGCACTTCCACAGTTAGTTGAGCACTAGCATCTTCAACTGCTTTCAAGACTTTAGAGATATCAAAGTCCTGAGCCTTTCTTTTCAAAAGAGTCTTCTTTTTCTTTTCAGCTTGAAGGGTTTCTTCTACCCTTATTCTTTCTGCAAAGGCCTCAGCAGGATCAAGACCAAACTTCGGATCACCTTCCTTTCTTTGTTCCTTGTCCTTTCTCCATTTGGCTACAACTTCCTTACTGTACCTTGGCTTCTTCTTTGGTTTTGAACTAGTTTGAGGATCAGACTTTCGAGTAACACCGGTTGATTGATTGTCCTTGGCTGGCATAGGTGCCGATTGATTTTGAGCCAATTCAGCTTCTACATCTCTGACAAAAAGTTTTGAATTTGAATCAAAACAAACATTCAGCTTTTTCATCGTACTCTTATTAATCAAAGACGGCCACAAATCCATAGGTTCTCCTTTCAAAGGAATGTTACAAAACTTCATACTCTCAAGAATGAATTTCGTAAGGATGGCTGGATACATTATTATTTGGGATTTAATCCCTCCTTTCTTGACATTCTTGATGGTTTCAAAAATATATCCCATGAGATTTACTTTCCTCATATTCACAAGATAGTCGAGCATAAAGACATCAGAAACTTTAAGGGTTTCTCTATCCCCTTTTCTTGGAACAAGAAAACCTTTCATCCATAAAGTGACAAACCGATTGTCCGGTGAAAGATGATAAACTTTCCTCTTTCCCTCATTAACAACAAACAAAGTTTTTTCAGCACTTTCTCTATTAAACGTACCAACTTCCTCTGGTAGTTTGTGAGATGGACAGAATGCATCGCCTTCTATAGAAACATTCAGAAAATGTGCCGCTTGTTTCACAGACATAGATAACTTTCTATCGTACACAGCGAAGTTTATAGTCATATCTTTGTCAAAAGAAACGGTTTTGTAAAACTGACAAACTTCATAAAAAAGAACTGGATCTTGAATATCAGGCTTTTCCACACAGAGATGTTCCCATCCTTGAAACAAAATAATCCTCTTGATTGTAGAATCGTACATATCGAAAAATTCTCGGGATACTAACCTTTCTCTGTGAAAGTCTTTCTCTGTAAAAGTCTTTGAAGACATTTCGGCAGGAGTATTAGCAGAAGATTGAGACATAAAGGTTCTGCCGATGAGAAGATCGTATGATGGTTTATAGCTGGTGGAGCAGAGCTTCGCCTCAAATCCTGAAACTTCAATGTGGGTTTGGGGAGGGGAGGGGGGTATTTATAGGCGATAAAGAGATGACCGTTGATATTCTACGGTCAAGATTAGATAATACCAGATCAATGGTTAGGATTAAAAAAAAGAAAATAAAATAAAAAAAATGAAAAGAAACCTATCGGAGAACATAAGGTGATTGCTGGTTTTGGTATGAATCAAAAGTAAACACAATCGTAAGAAGAAAAAAAAATCATGATGCCGATGGAAAACAGTCATTACTATGATCGGACCGTACGATATAAAATAGTTGTTACCATTAACTGACAGTACGATGGAAAACAATCTCAATACTATCATCGGTCGATACAAAAAAATCGAATGATACGATGGAAAAGAATTTGAATACTATCATAGGTCGATACAAAAACTATTGAATGATACGATGGAAAAGAATTTCAATACCATCATCGGTCGATTCAAAGATTATTGAATGGTACGATGGAAAATAATTTCAATACCATCATCGGTCGATTCAAAGATTATTGAACGATACGATGGAAAAGAATTTCAATACGATAAACAGAAAAACTGAAATGGTCAATACGATAAACAGAAAGAAACATATATAAAGAGAGTAAATATTTAAAGATCAAAAACATAAAGACATAAAGAAATGTCCTCCCCCTTTCTACGAGGAGTTTCTTACTATTAGGAGAGATGTAAAACAGGAAGTAGATATGAATGATTATTTTAATGTAATCATTCCTAGCTTCTGTTTTATAAATTCAAATCTATCGGAAGGTAAAGGTTTTGTAAAAATGTCAGCAAGTTGTTCTTGCGTTCCGATGAATTGTAAAACAATATCTCCTTTTTGTGTGTGATCCCTAAGAAAGTGATGCCTAACATCTATGTGTTTTGCACGAGAGTGATGTGCTGGGTTTTTACTAAGAGCTATGGCACTTGTATTATCACACAGAATTTGAGTTTTGGAGAAACTCAAACCATAGTCAGTGAGTGTGTGCTGCATCCACAATACTTGAGCACAACAACTTCCAGCTGCTACATATTCAGCTTCGGCAGTGGAGAGTGCTACTGAGTGTTGTTTCTTGCAAGACCAAGAAACCAAAGAATCTCCTAAGAAATGACAAGTTCCAGATGTACTTTTTCTATCCATTCTACAACCACCAAAGTCAGCATTTGAAAAACTTTTTAAAACAAAATCATTTCCAGAAGAGTAGAAAAGTCCTAAATCCATAGTGTCTTTTAAATACCGAAAGATTCTCTTTACGGCTTTTAAGTGAGACTCTTTTGGATTAGATTGATATCTTGCACATAAGCATACAGAAAACATCAAGTCGGGTCGACTAGCTGTCAAGTATAGCAAACTCCCTATCATACCTCTAAAAATTGTTTGATCTACTGGTTTCCCAGTTTCATCAAGATCAAGAGTATTTGAGGTACCAATTGGGGTGTTAATACTTTTAGTTTTGTCAAATCCATACTTTTTGAGTAAGTCTTTAATATACTTATGTTGAGATATATAAGTTCCTTCTGGTTTTTGAGATATTTGAAAACCTAGAAAGAATGTTAACTCACCCATCATACTCATTTCAAACTCAGATTTCATTAAATTTGCAAAAGAATCGGTTAAAGATTTCTGAGTTGATCCAAATATGATGTCATCAACATAGATTTGGACAACCAAAACATTTTTGTTTTCCATTTTGATAAAAAGAGTTGGATCAGCTGTACCTTTTCTATAATTGTTTTGTAAAAGAAATCCTGTAAGTCTATCATACCATGCTCTAGGGGCTTGTTTAAGACCATATAGAGCCTTGGTAAGTTTAAAGACATGATCAGGATGTTTTGGGTCTTGAAAACCAGGAGGTTGTTCGACAAAAACTTCTTCTTGAACAAAACCATTTAAAAAAGCACATTTGACATCCATTTGAAATAGTTTGAAATTGAAATATGCTGCGAAGGCTAATAGAATGCGAATAGATTCAAGTCTAGCTACAGGAGCATATGTTTCTTCATAGTCTATTCCCTCTTGTTGATTATAGCCTTTAGCAACAAGTCTTGCTTTATTTCTTACAATGATTCCATTTTCATCACACTTGTTTCTGAAAACCCATTTTACACCAATTACAGTTGTTTCTTTAGGTCTTTCAACTAAAGTCCAGACTTGATTCCTTTCAAATTCATTTAGTTCATCCTGCATTGCTTTGATCCAATCATCATCACCTAAGGCCTCACTTGGACTTTTAGGTTCAAATTGGGAAAGAAAAGCAAGATGTTCTATTTCGTTTCTTAAGGAATTTCTGGTCCTTACAGGTTGATTTATATCACCAATGATATTATCACTGGGATGATTCCTAAGAAACAATTGATTTTGGTTTTGTAAAACCTGTTCATCAACATATGGTAGAAAATCTTCTGTGGTAAATATTTCAGGAACACTTTCTTGAACATTTTCCTTATCAGAATGTTCTTCCAATATAGGTTGATAAACATTTTTGGAAAACACATCCGAGGATGTAGGATTGGATTGGTTGAAAACAAAAGGGTTAGTTTCATCAAATTTTACATGTACTGTTTCTTCAACAGTACAAGTGTTTTTATTGAAAACTCTATAAGCCTTAGAGGTTGTGGAATAGCCTAGAAAGATTCCTTCATCAGATTTTGGTGCAAATTTGTGTAAATTTTCTTTTGTATTCAGAATGAATACTTTGCATCCAAAAACTTTGAAGTAAGAAACTTTAGGTTTTCGGCCAGTCCATAACTCGTAAGGAGTTTTATTAAGAAATGGTCTAGTTAAAACACGATTTATAGTATAACAGGCAGTACTTACAGCTTCAGCCCAAAAGTGCTTAGCAATTGAGTATTCACTCAACATGGTTCGAGTCATTTCCTGAAGAATACGATTTCTTCTTTCAACAACACCATTTTGCTGAGGAGTTCTTGGTGCTGAGAAATTGTGAGTAATACCTTTCTTACTACAAAAAGTTTCAAAATCTGAGTTTTGAAATTCACCACCATGATCACTATGAATAGTTATCAATGGTAGGTTTTTCTCATTTTTAACTTGGGCTCTAAAAGTTTTGAAATACGAAAAGGCTTCAGATTTCTTTGTGAGAAAGTAGACCCATGTAAATCTAGTAAAGTCATCAACTAAAACAAATACATAGTATTTGCCTCCAATGCTTCCAGATTGTGAAGGACCAAACAGATCCATATGCACAAGCTGTAATGCATTAGAAGTTGAAACTTCATTAATTGGTTTAAAGCTAGTTTTATGTTGCTTGCCAAATTGACAAGGATCACAGACTTTTGAAGAATCATATCTAAGATCCGGTAGCCCTTTTACAAGTCCTTTCTTTGAGAGTTTTCTTAGGTTTCTCAAATTACAGTGTCCTAGTCTCCTATTCCATAGCCACGATTGGTCTTCTATTACACTTAAACAAGGTAAGTTTTGGTTCCTAAGGTCTTCTAAGTTAATAGTGTAAACATTCTCTTGCCTATGGGCAGATAGAATGAATTCATCCTTGGAATTGTGAACTAGACACTTATCATTTATAAAATTCACAAGGTAACCTTCATCACATAATTGACTTATGCTGATGAGATTGTGCCTAAGACCTTTTACAAACAAAACATTTGAAATAAGAACTTTTCCAAGAAAAACGATATTACCTATACCAACAATCTTTCCTTGAGCATTATCTCCGAAGGTAACATTTCCACCTTTTGTTTTGATAACCTTTTCAAAGAAATCTTTGTTTCCAGTCATATGTCGAGAGCAACCACTATCCATGTACCAAATGTTCTTATTGATACACTTCTCGTTTTCCTGAAAAAGAAACAATTAGATTTTCGGAATCCAAACTTGTTTGGATCCAGAAGGATTAGATAAAAAAATTTTAGGAATCCACATTTGTTTTGCAAAATGAGCTTTATGAAATCCTAAGGATTGAGTTTTGTTAAGAGAACAATCTCTTCTCCAATGTCCACCACATTGACACTTGGAACAGAAAATGGTTTTTTGAGGAACAAAATAGTTATTACTAAAAACAGGTTTGGAATAAGTATAACCAAGACCAGAACGATTTCTCAAAGGTCTTATTTGAGAGTACATCCTATCAAAGTTTTCTTTTCCATGAGTAAAGTTTGACAAACACTTTTTCAAGGATAAAATCTCTGACTTTAGTTTTAAAACCAAATTCTTGTTTTCTAAAACATTTGAATTATAACTAGAGTTAGACTCTAAAAAGTTTTTCTTTGAAATAGCAGTTTCAAGATCCTTAGAAATTTTATCTTTTTCAGATTTGACTTTCTCAAGGGTTTTCAAAATACTTTCAAAATCAGAAGTTTTCCCATCACGATCTTTAGAAAGATCTGATACTTCTTTAGTCAAAATAGAAATTCTAGAATTTTCTTTTTCAAATCTCTTTTTGAGTTTAGAATTTTCATTTTCAAGTAACTTAGCAAATCTAGCGACTTCTTCAAAAGAAGGTAAAGTATCATCTTCTGATGATGAGGGTTCATCATTTGAAGATTCATAATATTTATTATCAACATAATTTGTATTTAAAGAGACATTTGTAACAGCTTCAGCATTATGTACCTTAGCCATGAGACAATGATCTTCAATTGGTAGTCTGGCTAGAAGTCCAATATTCCTTTGTCCTGACATCTCATATTCTGAAGAATCATCTGAGGAATCACTACCACTTGCACTCCATGTATCATTTGCTTTCAAGACTTTCTTTGTCTTATAAAACCTTTTCTTGTTTCTTTCAGAGTGTTTCTCTTTTCTATATTTCCTCTTCAGTAAAGGACAATCAGGCCTTATATGTCCTGCTTTCTTGCATTCATAACAAGTTACCTCTGAATCTTTCCTATCTTTCCTGTCTTTCTTTTTGAATCTATATTGAAAATCTTTATTTCCCACAATCTTGTTCATCCTCCGAGCAAGATTAGCTAACTCATTGTCTGAAAGATTACAATCACTTGAATCAGAAACAACAACTTTCTTGGATTTAGACCTTGTAACCCTTTCAGGTGTTTTAGCTTTAGATGCAAAAGCTACACTTCCATTCCCATTCTTCTTCTTATTGAAATCAGCATCTCTTTTCATTCTTGTCTCATGCTGTAGAAGAGTTCCAAAGAGTTCATCAAGAGTAATCTGGGAAACATTTCTATTTTCATCAATAGCTGTTCTTTTTGACTCCCATTCATTTGGCATAATATCTATAATCTTATCAACAAGAGCTTCATAATCAAGACCTTTTTCTCCCATAGATTGTAAGCTGTTGACAATTGTCATAAACCTTTGTTGCACTTTACATACTGGCTCTCCATAAGGAAAAACAAATCCATGATACTCTGCTCGAAGCATTGCTCTCCTTGTTTCTATAACCTTGGATGTACCAAAATGAGTGACTTCTAATTTCTTCCAAATACAATTGGCTGCTTCACATGAAGATATCTGACTATATATATTCCTGGTCATAGAACATAATAAAGTATTGCGTACCTTGTAATTCAGTTGATATTCTTGCTTCTCTTGGTTGGTGAAAGTGCTAACTTCTTTGTCAGGAATTTTGTAACCCCCAGTAAGCATAATAAAATTGTCTACACCAGTATTGATGAAGAAAGTCTTCATACGATCTCTCCAATACTCATAATCATTCCCATCGAAGATCGGTGGTCTAGAAGGATTCAGATTATCTATTGATCCGATATTCATTCCTGCCATCTAATATAACAAAAACAACTTTTCCACTCCACACGTTAGTGTAGTAAGTATTTAAGAAAGTAATAAGAAATAAAGCTAGTAATACAAATCAGTGGAAAACCTCCTCTGATACCAATTGTTGGATCGAATAGTCGATATAAAAGTCTATTAGATGGAACAATACAAGAGGGGGGGTGAATTGTAGGTTTAAAAACCTTGAGTTTTAGTAACAAAGAGATTAGTTTAAATGAACTTAAACTAATACAAACACAAACACCCACAATTGTATTGAATGTAAAAGGTATGATGTATTGTAATACTAATGTTATGTAACACAATTGTATTCAAGATGAACACAATAATCAGAGTAATACAGATATGAATGATTCTACCTTAAAGCGTATAGAACCAATCAATACAATATGTAATGGAATGATTGTAATTGAAACAATTACAATTGAATAAGTAAAGAAAGGAAACAATACAAATCCCTTTCTAATACAACAGCGGAAATGTAAAAGTAATACAATTCTTTTAACCCAAAGAGAAGGGTTATCCTTTCACCTAGGATAAAAGGTCTGTCTCACCAACACCTTGGTGAGCCCTCGATACGATAATCGGCACGTCTGTCTGCCTATCCCCGGCAGCCCTCGATACGATGATCGGCATGTCTGTCTGCCTATCCCTGGCAGCCCTCGATACGATGATCGGCACGTCTGTCTGCCTATCCCCGGCAGCCCTCGATTTTGCAGGTAATCGGCACCTCTGTCTTTCAATTACTTGAAAGCCCTTTATACGATGATCGGACGCACAAGGCTGATGAGAGAAGTCACAGTGTCTCTCTCTAGAATCTTCGTAGTTCACAGAGTCTCTTTTGTTCTCTTCGTTCATCAGTGTGTTCTCAGCTTCAAATGACCTCCTATTTATAGGCCTCGGGTTCCAACGGTCATATTGCCTCCAACGGTCATATTGAAACAGAAAGCACGACATCGTTTTGATTAGTATATAACTAACTCAACGACATCGTTTTGTTAGGATAAGAGATATATAGAAATATAAAACATGAGTACGATTCATATGCAGAGAGAGTTTTTGACAAAGTACCAAAACAAATAATGATCATCTGAATAGCAAAGTCAGTACGATACGATTGACAGAGTCAGTACGATACGATTGACAGAGTCAGTACGATACGTTTGACAGAGTCAGTACGATACGTTTTGGTCGGTACGATCAACATCGTACGATACGATAAACATGATAAAAGACAATTTGTTATTTACAAACATATGATAGAATACATTTGAGATTTCCAAAACATGACATAGAATATATTTGTGATTTCCAAAACATGATGTAAAAGCCAAAAGAAGACTTTTGACTTAACAATCTAATCCTTAAGAAGATTTAAATTGTGTGTCACCGCACATTTGTGCCACTAGGATCCCATTAACATTTAACTATTACACTCTATTGTGTAACCCAACCACAAAAACTGTTTTAGACTCAAGTAGAGAAAATATCATGAAAACATGGCTCATTACTTATGCCCCAAATATGATTGATACACATTCCCATATCACCCATCGTAGAGAACAATTGATGGTTTCCAAAAACACTTATGATCAAATCATAATTCAAGAGTTCCACTAACATCGATTAAACTATAAATATATTCTAGCATATGTATACAGAGTTAACCATTTCAGACGTTTAACCAGTCCTTTCCCTCATAAACCAAATACCCTCAAGCACCCCAAATGCTCATATTCCATCTCATAACCATTAGTCATATCCCACCAACATTGGACCTAGACACCCAAACAAGCCCGTTCCTCTAGGAACCAACCATATGGATGAAATACTAGAAAAAACATTATATTCAAAAAAAATAAAGATATTAAACATGCCTAAACATTATAATATATAAAACCCATCATGATACTCTATTAAAATTAAAATGTATCTATACATGAAACATTCACCGAAAGGCTTACATAAATATTCCAAACCCTCATATGGGTCACCCTAAAAATCCAGAATGTATAGACTCCCTAAACCAGGGTCATGTCAAGAAGGTCACGAGGATCTCTCACATAACACCACCATTATAGTAGCAAAAAAAGTATCTATATCCAAATACCTATGCCTAAATAAACATGATGAAGTCCATAAATCATGGGGAATTAATCAAAATCTCATACCAAGGTCACATACCATCAACATGTGAACACACTAATCTCTATGTTCTCATATACACAATACTTCATATGCCAAACCAACCACCCACAACTAGGGAACCCATCATCTATGAGAATCTATATATTAGACCACTACTTAGAGGGACAATCAAAACAAATGGCCCCAAAAAACCCAAAGGGATCCAATGGTCAAGAAACTCTGTCATAATGACCTAAAAGGGTCACTACACCTAGTATTCATGAGGAATGCATTAAAAACCCCTTCATCAAGCATCACACCCTGGATCCACATAACCTTCCATCCGAAAGTGAACCATCTACATATCATCTCAATAGAGTATACCAACTCCATGTAATTAAATAGGAAACACCATATGACAAGTTTTCAAAACTCTAAAAAATGACCCTCTATCATACAAAAACACACTATATCAGGACTATATATTATGGATCCTATGTGCCTAATGTGATTCAAGAGATTCCTCATACCTCCATAGGTCAATAATCAAAGACACATCACAAGAATCTTTACAACTCTCCAAGATCCATAAATCCATCATAAATAAAAACATCCAAAACACATGAGAATAACTCAACGAAATTTTTAAATACATTCATAACATCAAAAATCAAAATGACAATCCCAACTCTATTAACTCAAAAATCCTACATGTAAAACACATCATGAATAACAAGTCGGATATAAATTAGAGGCTCCAATACATTCCGATATATATAGTATACCAAATAACAAATAATAAAACAATAGGAATATAACCTATTTTAATAAAAATATATAATTCCCCATATCAGATTCTACTTTACAAGTTCCCAGATCCATTTCACCATAAGACCTCAATCGTAAATCGACATATGCTAGAGGCTATCGAGTAATAGTGGGGGTTAATAGTGGTATTATGTGGAAAATATGCCTTTATATCCTATTTTTCAATAATAATATAAATAGTGAATCACTATACACATCCAAGTACACCTAAAAAATAAATAAACATTATCATATAAACAATTCCAAAAAGAAAAAAAGATCAATATAACATGACTACCGAAAAAACCAAAATACTATAAGGTATAAAAAAATAAAATATGTAGAATAATGATTTACTACTAGGATAGTCCCATATATGAAATAATAAATTGAAAGATAAGTAAACCATCCCCTACTACAACTACAAGTTGAACCATATCAAGTCTACTGATATCTTCCATGCCATCCTACACAATCATGTATAACTCATCCCAGGCATTAATTGAAAGTAGTTCCTGAAAATAACTTCTGAGAGATTTTTAGGCACCCATGTGATGTGGAGCCCCAATAAGGGTTTGAGTAAAACTTAGTACACCAAAAAAAATGGTGTATAGTGAAAATACCAGTCAGAGGAATTGTGTATGTAGATAAACAGTTGGATAAATAAACAGTACATAAGAGAAGGTACATCTTAAATGAAATAGTTGTTTCTATATGGGAAAATTGACCATATACTTGAGCACACTATAACCTCATTGTACCATGTCTGTAATATGAGTCATAAAACATAGGGTGAAGCATTCCATAGTCTATATAGGATAAAATCTATTCCTAGTGTGTCTGTTTGATACACATAAAATTTATTAAATCAATTCCTTCTAAAATACTTAGTCGACAACCATAATACTGAATACAAATATCAGTATTGATATATAAAATCATTTCCAACATCCTAAACCAATGATTTGGGCTATCACATCCAACCTGAACCATCAATGTAGAATGTCAGGTCCAACATTAAATCATCAATTTAGAACATCATTTCAAACTGTTAACCCTGGTTGAGGAATTCCATGTACATTATCCTAAACCATGGATGAGAATTTCTATGTCTAACATCATAAATCATATATGATAATTTACATGTCTAGAATCCAAAGAAATTTCATCGTATTCCAAAAATACCAATTTTAATTATATATTTCTTTAAACTAATCCAAAATAAAAAAACAATAACCTTTTACACCATTATCATTTATCAAGGTCCCAATAAGCATTTAAAACCACACATGGCTTAAACTATTGATCCATTATTACAAATAAAAAACTCATTCAAATATTATTTAGAAAATGATGGAATAGATCCCATCAATTTTAAAGAATTTGAATCCACCCTTAAAACATGGGTATTTCAATTTATCATCCAAAATAAGGTCGAAGCCTATTATTCCACTAAAACCATAGAAAACTGTCATCACGACATCTACACCAATGAGGAAACCACCAACTCATTTAAAATAAATATTGTAAATAAAACCCAAAACACCTTTTAAAAATCCTTATAGGTTAACTCATCACATTAAAAATATCCACTTTTAAAAAGAGATTTCACCAATTTAATCCCAAATCCGAGTCAAAATATAACTCACCCGGGTAAAAAAATTCAATAAACTCAAAACAATTTAAAAAAAACCAATACATAAAATATTTAATTTTAAATGGTTGGAATGGGTTTTTTTATCTGGTCTTATAATATCCAATAGATCCAATAGGTCTATGGATGGTATAATGCATTAATTTAAAACCCAAAACTATTAACAAAAACCTTGGGAGAAAAAACATCACACATGGGATTTATGGAACATAACACATACATAAGAAAATGATTATCTAGACTATGGGTAAATATCTTAGACCACCTACCTAATGAAATAAGACTTCTATAATTTTTTCAAACAATGATTTCCTTGGAATGTCCCATCCAAGCCTCATCCAAACTAATCGACATCCAAACGAGATCATATCAACCACCCAATATTTAACAACATTACATGAAAAAAATTAATTAACTATAATAATTATAATGAATTAATATGTTAAACCACAACTTAGAGTAATATTGAAAATCTCACCAGGATCTCACTACTAAGTGAATATCCCCAAACCCTCTATGGGTGGTCAAAAATGCACTATCGATACCATTCCTAGGAAAATACCTAAAGTATATATCACTAAAATAATTAATTACATTAATTTTTTTATGGTAATCCTAATAAATATTTCCATGTTTATAGACCTAAATGAAACTATAAGAATAAAATACAATTTTAACATTGAGATCTCCTCCATGAAATCCATTTAAAATACCCATGATAAAAAGGAATATTACCCCATGGTTTGGTGAAATCTATAACAAAACATAAACTAGAGAATTGAAATAATTTATAGGATGAAATAAGAGGAAAGGTATCCATTGGTGGTTGAATCTTACCTAAAAATTACCAAGGTTTTCCATGAATACACCTCAATCAAAGGGATTGAGAAGAGGGATAATGGAGGGAGAACCACTAGACAACATAATGGGGAAGTAATAGGGGGTGGATTAAAAATATGAGGGTTAATTTTGTACTTTTCTCTCTTTTGATGATGTTTTGGGATTTTAGACATTTTTATCACAAGGTTAGCTATACTATGCACCAACAATGCACCTCCATCAGTCCAAATCACTCCACCGCATATGGTAACAATGAATAGTTAGGAACACCTTGAACTGACCATGCATCTAGAACTATCATCCATCAACACCACTAGCATGGTTTGGCCAAATGATCTTCTAAACATGTGCAAACTATGCTACACTGCACTATACTCCTCTATAATAAGTGTAAATTTTTTCTAAAAACATGAATAGGCCATTAATCATCCATCAATCTATTATACAACTTAATCTATTTAAAATTTATCTCACAATGTTTATCCTAAACCATGTGAAAATCATTAATATTAACCATTATTAGTTAAAAAAGAACTGGAAACACTTTGATCAACATCATGTCCCATGATTTGTTATAAACTGTGGACACCAAACCATACACTCTGGTTAGAAAAATCCAATTATAAAAACAAAAACCGTATATCCTGAGGCACACCAGAGCACCAAAGATACATTTTTATCCTCATAGTCATCCAAAAACATAACCTTGTGGAATTATAACCCTTGAATGTCTTTCTTAGTCTCATATTATAATTTTACCAATCAAGAAAATGAAAACTGTAAATTGCTTCTAAAATTATTCATTCATATGGATGTGGGATCATAAATTCCAAATATCATATAACCATAATATCATTAATTTAGTATCATTATTATACATATGTTTTTTATATTAAATTTAAAAACATTATTTTTTCATTTTCACCCACCTAAAAAAACAAAAGAAAATTGTTCGTGTGTTTGATGGATAACCGTCTCTGTGAAACACCATCATTTTATTTAATTATCTCTTTAAAGGATTATATTAATTGAAGTAATTATGAATAAATATTATATATCACTTATAATTATGCTTTTAAACATGTAAATTTAATATCCACTTTAACCTCTATCATGGATTGAGAAACCTGAATTCTAATCCTGCGTATGTGCAAACTACCACATCCACGATGAACTGTTTTACGTTTTTCACTTAATTTTTAATACATTATATGAATTTTTAAAATATTTATTAAAATAATTATATAATAATGATAATATCATTATTCTTCAATTATAATTATATTATGTCAAAATAATCACCACTTAAACAGTACTCTATATGCAAGTTAACTTGTGTTCAAGTCTGGTTCAGTTTAAACACCTAGGTGATCAATGAAGTAAAATCAGATTATGGATAACTGTGGGAATGTTAAAAATAATAAAATAATAAAATATTACTTAAATACTAATTATTATATAGTTCTATTAATATTATAGTACATATTTATCTTATTTTAAATGTAACATTTTCATTCATTACATTGCTGAAATTAGTCGTTATCAATTCGATTTTCACATTAAGTTACCCAAACAAAATTGGATAAATTAATAAAATTTTAGATAAATAAGATATATATGAAATAATTATTAATGGTATATCAATATTAATCATGGTATAAAATTATGCGTAAAGGTATAAAAATTATTAAACATGTCCAAAATAGTTAAAGTTATTAAAAGCCGATGGTCATTATACTCTATAACTAAGTAATGTAATAATAATAAAATAATTATAATAAGTATTAAAAATAGGTGATAATTCTGATTATTTTTATTACATAGTTTATTAAGTATTATTTAATGTTTTATAGAAGGTAATAGTGTCATCAACTATGCAAGGAATCAAGGTAAGGGTTTGTTGTTTCATGTTCACTTTCATAGAGGCATGATTTCATATTTTGCTACTATTTCTCTATATTGTGATATAACTAAAAAAATAATTAATTAATAAAAAATAACCCTTATTAATGTGATATAAATTTTTATTCTCAAAATCTTCTGCATGTTCTTTCAATCTATTCACTTCTCATATTTTAAGTGTTTCATTGTGTAAAATTTTAATCCGTTGAGAATTTTTTTTCTAAGTATCATGTTTCCTTATATATGGGTTAAACACTACCCAATTATTATATTTTATCCTGGTTCTCTCATATTTCACAATATTAAAATTTTCCTTTAATTTTATACGTCTCATGGGGTTCTGATTCAAAAGTGACAAAGGCAGTAAAGGGTTTTCAGGAATCAAATATCTTCATCAGGTCATAATCACTATTATTTAAATATAATCCTTAAATAATAATATATTATAAAGTATGATGATGTTATGTTGCATTTACACAATATTATTTTCGTAGAAATTACCTCTCTTTATGAATATAAAATTCTTTCATTATATTTTTTTCTATAATAAAAGAGTCACATTTGAAAGAATTTATCACATTATTACCAATACATATTTTTAGCTAAGTACATATTATATTTCTTAACCGCATTATCCTACCTTATTAGAAATTTTATATTTACAAAATTTTATTATTTTCATAATTATTTATCTCATTAAAAATGTAAAATTTAGTACTTTTTAAATGATGTGTATTTTCAATATTTTTATTTCAAAGTGATAAAAGACTTGTAACATCCTTCCTAAATAACAAATTATTCTGTCCTATTGATATTTTAATTTGATAAGTATATGCATTTTCTTCTATAATGAAATATTATTTTTTAAAAATAAAAATTTTCAAAGTATTTTCACATTCCATTTTAGAAAACATTTTTCCCTTTTCATTTTAAAATTATAAAATATTCTATTTAAAAGTTAATGTTTTCAATGTATTTTCATTTCTCCTTTTTCAAACATTTATAAGGATTCTTTTAAGAGTAAATATTTTCAAAATATTTTCACTTATTATTTTAAAAAAGTTTATTATTTTAAAGGATATTATATTTTTAACTATTTATAATATGGTTTTAAAATTTATTCTATTTTCTTTAATCGATGAATTATGAAATCCATAGAATACATGGTTACTAAAAATCATTTATTTAAGTTATAAAATTTGTAATTTGAACTCTATTTCTCTATGAATTTTAGATCTAAATAATGTTTTATTATTTACTTATGGGATAAAATTGTTTTTAAACCAATTCAATTTACATGAATGGTTTTGTCTTTGTATTTCTTTAAAGAAATAATAATTTTAAAAAAGAGACCTATAACCTTGAATTTCTCAATATTGAATACAAATTGTTTTCAAAATGAATTTTTTATTTTATTTTTCAATATATTTAGGATGATATAACTCAATTGCAGTTATGATTCATGTTTCAACCGATATTATTATTTTAATATGTGATTATTTTTTGTGATCATGTTTTTAGTAACAAGAGATTTAATTCAGCTAGTTATTTGTCTGATTTATGAAGCCCATTTTATTTGCGACGACTCTATGAAAAGATAATGATTTCACTTAATATTTTTTATGAATCAAATTTTATTTACACATGTTATTTATAATGTTAATTATATATTTCATGAATCAAATTTTATTTTTATATTTTATTTTATGATGTGGTGATTGTTTTCATGTGAAAAATTAATGTATGGATTATGAGATGAGTGAGATCTATATATGTTTCTAGAACACAGGGTAAATGATTATATCACCTAAGATAGAAATATAATGAGAATATGTTAGAAGGAGATAGTTTTACAAATGGTGAGTGTGTTTTAGTAAACCTTTAATCTATTTCTTACATGTGAATGGGTTATAAAGTCTCAAGGTTCACAATGCGTGAGTGCGTTGGTGTTAAGATCTACCAAAAAATTTCTGTTTCAAATATTTAGATTGTCACTAGGCTCACAAATGGTGAGAGTAATGGAATGAATCTCTGCAAATAATTTTACATGTGATTAGGTTAGAAATCCCTTATATTTAAAAAAGATGAAAGTGAAGACATGAAAATCTAAATACATTATTATTTTTCAAGAGGTTAGTGAGTATCCAGGTTCACCTAGATAAAAAATCATATTTTAATTCTTTTGAAAAATTTAAATGTTATTTTTCATGTTATTCAATGTTTTTAGGACTATTCATTATTTTTAATGTATTCCAAAATTTTATATCATTATCACATGTTTAATTATTGTTGATATGTTTTATTTTGGTCCATTAATTTATAGTTCCTTTAGGATCTTATTATTATCTTATATTGAGCCATCATGTTTTATGATTACTATCCAAAGTCTGATGATATTATTGTATTATTTATATCTTTATGATATTATCCTTCATGATTTCCCTTTATCATGTTTCTAATCACAAGTTTATGAATATGATTTTATCATGTTATATGTATAGAAAGTTTCTCAATGATAATTATTATGGATACACATTTTCAACTACTATAAATAATGTTATTTTTATAAATAATCACCAAGAAACAAAACCCTTTGGACTTTGGGTTTTTCTAAAGGTTTGTGAGAAGAATTATTTCAAACATGATATTATTTTATTCTTTGGGTTATGTATATCTTGGTTCACATTAGTGAGTATCAGAGTAGGGTTTAGTTATTTTGGAGATTAGTTATATATTTTTGTAGATTAGTTATGTTAATTTTTTTTAGGTTTAGAGAATGTTAGCAAAATACCTAGAGTTGAGTCAAAGTATGGGATGATAATCTAAAATATTTATAGAGTTTCAGTAATAGGTTTTCCTAGAAGTACATGTAGTTAACCTTAACCTAGTAGCACATATTTGATTCTTACTTTATTAGATTTGATAAGATACAATTGTTCGAATACCATTGGACTAAATATTTTAGTATTCCTGGTGAACAAGATGCATAATTGAAATTTAAATTACATTTTAAAAAATAGTATATGGAAATAATTTTTTTTATAATTCAATTATTACCCATAGAGTATCCCTGAGTATCAACAAACAAACTTCTTCGTATCAAGGGTAAAATAAAACATATGAAAAGAGTGAGGTCAAATTCTCAAAAAGGGTAAATGAATAGTAGAATATATAATTAAATAAAGAATAACCATTATAGAAAGTTAAACAACTAAAAAATATGGAATTTAATCAATAACATGTTCATAGCATTGAAGGAAGAAATGATGATAAAATAATTCCATATAAATTATCAAATGAACATGAAAATAACTATAGATATTTTAACTAATTAAATAATCACATGGAATTTGAATAAAATATTTAATAATGATGGATTACACAATTATTTATATATAAAAATTACCAGTGAGTATTCATTCTAATAATATAAACTATCAAATATCCATTATAAGAATATAATACTATCAAGGATTCGTTCTAAGAATCTAACATATGGGTAAGGCCTTTACCAAAAGAATATCTAGTTTGTCTCATGAAAATTACTAATTCATCTTGGGATTATAGAAGGCCATAAATTTTACATATTAAATACAATGAATACCTTATATTAAAAGGGTGAAACAAAATTGACATAAACATTCATATCAAAACATTAATACAGAATTTAAATAGTTTCCTCAATCAATAAACATAATCTTAGACCATCTGATGTAATGTAAAATTTATCAGCATAATACATAACATGATTCACTAATCATAACCCATATGGATAAATAATAAGGATGATATTATTATAATATATACCCATTGGACTAAGGGTATATGGTTTTTTCATTGTTGAATATAAATACCGAAAAATATCATTAAAAACATTTTGGAGGAAAATAACCTTTTGATTTGGTCCAACATGTTGAGAAATATTTTATTCAAAAATCACTTTTAAATGTTTTGTAAAAAATATACTCATAAATATAAAATGTATTCTTAAAATAAATTATGTTCATGTTAGTGTGTGTTCGATACATATCGTAAATAACATTCTTTTTTCACTGTAAAAAGGCAAGAGAGGTTCCTTACTCAGAAATAAAAAATAAGATTCATTTGAAAAAATTTAGTAAAAAAAAATTGATAAAAATATCTTCTTATAAATAATTTTTAAATGTTCGAAGAAAATATTTCTAAAAACATTTTCATTAACCATGGTTTTGTATGAAAATAAAATTTTGACTGTAGATCGAAATGAAGTAAGATATTATTAAAATATTTCATCAATAATTTTAAGTATTAACGAGTTGGAAAGTGGTACTATCAATTGAAAAATATCATGAATAACAAAATTATAAGTATGTGGAATGGTTTATCAAACAATGATAATAAAATTTCTTTTAATGGAAATTCACGTATAAATAATCTTGATTAGAATGACATTTTACAAAAAATCCTTAAAATGACTATAACATTGAAGTGATAATTAATAAATGAAATGATTACATGTATCAAATGTATATACAAATAATAAATGTATAAATAAAACAATTTATGGTCATAATTCACTATACACATAATCATCGAATATCAATGACAATGAAGAAGTAATATAACCCAATGGAAGGAAATTGAGTTATGAGATTTCTATACTACTTGGTAATTTTAAAATCAAATCCAGTTAGTTGAAATATTTCAAATTGAAGCCTAAAATACAATGATTAATTAATTATTCATTCTATTACATGTAAAAGGTTATTTATATAAACCATATAAAAGTATTCTGGTTCATGGAATTACAATATGCCTCAATGAAATCATATTCAGATGGAATCCATTACTTTATTCTTCCTTTTGGTTGAAGATGCTTTAACCCATTTATAACGGTATAAAACAAGTTATTAAATTTTTAAATAACTATATTAATATGTATGATACAATTTATTATCATTTTATAAAATATTATTACTCGTTCATTAATAATGTTTCATTATTTTCATCATTTTAGGTAATAATTGCATTTGTTTTTTGAGTATGATTTGACTTGTTATTTTTTGTTCCAATTACTTATATAATTATTTAATCAAATCCAAAATTAAAACCATGTTTTAAATATCATATATATATATATATATATTAATTATTTATAATTATCATCATAGGATTTATAATGTATCTGGTTCATTAACATTTTATGATGAATCACCTAAATCTTTATCATCTTCTCTTAGACTACATTCGGTCCTACAAAGTAACTTTCACCCATATATGACCATTACAATGAGTATCTGAAAGGATATAAATATAAGACCTCAATAAGAGACATTCTGATAGTGAACTGGTTGCTCTTCTTATAGGAAAAGTATACCAGTCCCAAATAATCATCCCAAGCTCAACCAAATTCAAGAACATTATAACACAACATGTACAAAATAATATTTATATCTTCCTCTACGTAGCCATTAGTTTTCATATGATATGTCATGATAAAATTTACCTAGGATCCCAAGGACTCCCTAAGGCCTCTCCAGATGTCGAACATGAAACAAGGATCCCTATATGATACTATACTAGATGGAACTATATATAATATGAAAATATCCTACACATATTGATGTACGAAGAAATAAACATTGGTTGTATCTCAAATTGGTATAAAGTGAGTCAATTTTGTCATCATATTGATCACAACCCATATCATTTTTCCCTTAAGGTCTATGTGGAAACAAAACTCCAAAGTACATTTAACTCTGAACCCACATCTTTGTCGAGACTGGAAGTAGCTAAAGAAAACTCAAAGGTCTCTAGTTCTCGAAATAGACCCGTTCGAAGGTATAACAATGAGATAAAAATTTATGTATGTCTCATATCATATATAGCTACCGTAATTGTTTCTTTAAATCAAATAAAATATTTTTGGTACCTGGGAAAACTGACCACTTGTAATTATATAAGTCCCCCATCACATCATATCTCAAAGGAAAAGGTACAGAAAATAATTTCCAGAAACATAGGATATACTTAGAAGAGAATGAACAAATTGAAATGGTCTCCCAAACATAAAAAGAATCCCTAATGACATAAAATACATCTTCAAATTATTTTTCTCAATGAATAATCTCATTAAGAGGGTAGTTCAAATGAACACTCTCCAAATCAACCTCAGACTCATCCTCTAAGACTCCAAAATGAAATTGTGTGAATAGATAAATCAAATTCCACTATTCTCATGATTCATTCACAGGATGGGTTAGTTTTTTCATGCTAAAAGCATTGTCCATATAATTAACTATTCCAGGGTCTTAGGAAATTTCAAAATCAACATATTTTAAGTTCTCAACCGAATAAATCGGTTGTAGATTCAAATATTTTTGATAGAATATATAGCTCAACCTTTTAAAGTCAAAATGAGTAGTAAAAATTTCATTTAAATTTAATGAAACCAAAATTTATGAGAATTCATCATGGTTGTGAGTTCAAGAACGTTCCTTAGATAATTCATCTCATGTGTACAAGGATATTTGAAACCGTAGGCTACCATGATATCACCCTACATGAGAATACTAACCATTCCCAAATATATTGGGTTACAAAAGATCACATTGCCCTGCCTATCCTCGAGAAGAGTCAGAATATGATAAAAAGTAAAAATATATTTCACCTCATGAAAATAACTATGGTATTTATCATCCAAAATTAATATTAAGCCTTTTCTAGAGAGAGTTTTCATTGGAGAAGTTAACTTTTAGAAATCATTGATGAACATTATGAAATATCCCACCAACCTTAATATACTCTAAATCATGGGAACATTATGTGATTTATACCATGTTATAATAACTTCAACCTTTATAGGATCAACTTAAATACCATGTTCTTATACAATGCCTCCCAATAACATAACATCCCAAATACAAAAATTACATTTTAAAATAATCTTATAAAGTTGATGATTTATCAAGACTTCTAAAACTGCATCCAAATGAAACACATGGTCTTCCTCAGACTTTGAGGAAACTAATATGTCATCCAAAAATAATTCTATTAATGATTGAAGGTACACATGAAATATCCTATTCAACAAAATACCCTAAAAATATAAGATCATTAGATAAACCAAATTGTATAGCAAGACATTTATAATGGCTATACCTACTCTGGAAGGCTATTTTCTAATTGTCATCATATTTTACTCTCAACTAATTATATCTAGATTCATAAAAATTATTTGAGAACCACTTCACCCCTTTAATATAGTAAAAAAGATAATCAATCCATGGTAAGAGATACATATTCTTGAGAGAAGTCAATTATGTTTTTTGTACTCACCAAATAGAAGTGTTCCATCGGTTTTTTTCACATTGAGAAAATGTGTCAGATAAGGTGACACACTCAGGTGGATAAAACCTTTTCCCAAGAAATAATCCAAATTAGTATTTAAATATTTCAACCCCTATGGTTTCATACAGTATATAGGAATATACATTAGGTGACTACTAGGTAATAAGTTAATAGAAAACTCCATCTCTCTTACTGGTTGAAAGCATGAAAAATTAAAATTAAAAATGTTTGGAAACATGATGAACACTAGAGAGAGAACATCACTAAAATATTCTATCTATAATTCAAAATAAAACATCAATATTATCCTACCCAACTCTATAAAAGGTAGTACGACTCTACTAAATTCAGCTCCCATTATCCCTAAAATACACGACCTAGCCCCTGAAGCATAGTAATGGAGACCAATAGAAGGTAAGAGTCAATAAGATACTTAAGAGTATTCATCCAATCCAACATAAAAATTTCATAATGTCGTTTCATTTTAAGAAATAGAAAACTATAGTTAAGCTAAATATCTTATAAATAGAAAACGAAAGTGTGAAATCAAAGACCCTAACATCTCTTTATTCTCAGGGGTGTAGTAATTTCCATAAAATAAGATAAAATATCTGTAAGAAGATTTAAAGGATCAAAACATGAGCTAGTAAAAAAGAGAAGAATGCACCAATATGAAATAATGAAGTCACTAATACTGAATATGTATTTATGGTACCTTCGATAGTTGCTGGACTTACATTATCTTCCTATGGAGACTATTATACTATGTGAGGAAGAATCATTCTAGATTCATGAGGCTGGAACCCCTTTTCTCTCAACGTATCTAATTTCAAGGAATCACTTTTAGTTTTAGATGATTCTATTCCACAACATGGATAAGAAAATATATGGAATATCTTATGTAGTTGTACCGAGTGACAATAAGAAAAGGAATATTTGGAGCATTAGTACAAACATGTTTTGAATTCCTAACCATGCCACAAACAATGAAACATAAAACAACACTGACTATAACTACAAGTGATTTGGATGATGCCTACTATCTAAATCACCACGAGACTCATCATGATTCCTCTTCCCTTGAAGTTATGAAACAGAAGTATCACTAGGAGAAAAAGGATCTCTTTCCAACCCTTAATTACTAGCTAGGTTAATCTCAACAATCATCGCTCTATCCACCACATCTGCATAAAAAGAGATATTTATAAAGAAAAATATTATCTATTATTAGTTAAAATACCCATATAAAATTTGCATAACATGAACTTCTTGTTCATCACTGCCTTGGGGGGAAACTAAACAATATTAGAAAAATGGTTCTCATTATATGTCATGGTCCTATCACGCCGATGGAGGTTGAGAAACACAATTTATTTTTCAAATACCATTGAATCTAGATAGAATTAATCATTAAAAAGATATCCAATGTCTTTTCAATATAATCTTAGATTCTTCTTTACCATCACCATCAAATTCAACTATCTCTGGAAGGTTCCCTCATGATTAATGGTAGCAATATTCACTTTATAACATCAACTCCTTCCACAAAATAAATAGTTAAATATTTATTAAACAATCCTTAGCTACTTGAGGATCATTCTATCCTCAGAATGATGGTGGTATCTGATGAAGAAACTCTTTATCACAACATTTATATTTATCCGTTTGAGGTTCCACTGCCCGGTCTTGAAATTGTTCCACTGCAGGTACATGTCCCGGAGCATGGGAAACAAAAAACTTTAACTAAACAAGTATTTAGTCCAATAGGGGAATGAATTTCTATGGTTCACCAGCTTCATCCTCCTATATATTATTCTAATGTATCATCATTGTAATTATGATTCAAGACATCAATCAAAAATAGTGAAATCATTAACAAGGATACATAGATCATACAATTAAATATGAGATACAAGAATATCAATTCCATAAATTAGAATTCATTATCAGTATTTTAATATACTCGGATCATAAGTAGAGAAATGTATCAAAATCATATCAAAACATTATTGAAGGAACGTTTCCCAAACACCCGGGGTGAATTAAGACTTGTTACATTGAGATCCAGTGCAACAATTGCTTCCAACTTCCTTCAAAGTCACTTCAATCCATCCTCCTATATACAAAGTCATCCCAACTATGTACTACCCATAATGAAAGGTGAAAAAACTATGCTACCTTTAATACACCTTATCATGATCTATCCTAGATACATTGGTGCCTAGATACATTTGAAAACATTATCATGTATCAAAATGGAATTCTTGATCAACAATGGTTGGATACTATCACCTAACATCAAAAAAGAGTTTCAAGGGAATTATTTTGACCAAAAAACATTATAAGACAATAGATACAAGTTATTATGATCAAAACTACAAGGGAGAATGTACCAGAATAAAAAAGGTAAAACAAAAAAATAGTACATTATCAAGTGGAACAAGATCTACCAATGAATAGCTGTATAAACCCACACAAAAAGTGGATGAAATCTACACTAATCACTTACATTACTCACGGTCCCATGAATCAATAACATCTACTAACTCAAAGTGCTGATTTCACTTTTCATGAACCTCACGTAAGATAATCTATGAAATATCGAAAGAAATGGTAGGGTGCAAGATATAATGATCAGCATTGTCTCACTATCTTGTCCATAATCAATTCCATTACAACTAAACCAATTATTCTTCCCATTTAAACAAAACATGGCATTTCGTTGGATTAAAAATATATTCAATATAACATTATTTCATAATAAAAAATATTATAGATATATCAAAACACGCTTATATAAAATTTTACTTAAAAAATATATATAAATATATTGTCATGAATAAAACACTTTTATAAATAAATGGCATGTAATCATAAAATAAAACTTATCTTAAAACCATGTAATAATATATGTGGTATGTTAGCTCCTGGTAATATCATCATCAGACTACCGAATCAGAATTCTCAAATTAATGTGTGCAAACATCCTCAGATCTGGCCATGAGGACTCAACTACCCATCAGGGTAAATCATGTCATAGTAAGTTTATATCAATGTTATCATAATCAATCCATAACTATGGGGCCAGATCCTAGAATTATGGTCCTAATTAACCACAAAATAAATATTCTCACATGTTCTTCAATCAATAATTTAATCAATCATGTTCAAACGAATCATTTCAAATTAGTGAAAAAACCTAATTTTCAGTTTTCTTCATTCCTTTCTAATTTCAAAACCAAATCATAGGTATTAATCAATTCATTGACACTAAAATAATATTAAATTTTTTCTATGTTTCTCAATGTTCAACATCAAATCATTTCATCATGTTAATTTCCAAATAAATAAACCGATTTTCCCAAATCCACCCAAAAATTTCAATTTTATTCAAATTGGGGAGTTTCCACAATTTCCATGACCTTTTCAAAACAGAACAACAATCATATCAAATAAAAATTTTAAAATCATTTAAAAACTCATTTCAAACTATTAAAAAAGTTTAAGGATTCAATTTTATGGAAAAATAGTATGGAATATCCTACCTTTTATATTTGATCAAATCAACAGTCATAACATGAAATCATAATGATGAATAAAGGAAAGTGATATAAACAATGAAATCCTATATAAAAAACCCTCAAGATAAAAGTACAAATTAATTAGAAATCATGAGATCATAAAACTACCAATGAGGGGTAGTAGAGAAGGGATACCCATAGTTAGGATAATAATCATATATAAAATGGGAAATTGAGATGTATGGAAAGGAGGAAATCACCCAAAATAATATGGTGTAGTCCTAAGTGTTCAAGAGAAAAGGACGCACAACTATTGAATCATTTATTAGGAATAAAAACACAAAATCCCACTGGTATTAAGAAATTAAAAACATGAATCCTCAATCAAAGACATGAATATCCTGTGTGTTATATAAGAAAAAAAGTCATTTTCTTGAGTTAAAATTATCAATCGCAACAATTTCATGTCTTGAAAAAAATTCATACTTTATACATTATTCATGTTCTAAAATAGTTTCATGGATTCTTTAGAACAAGGGATTATGTTCTTTAATTACATACACATTTTGAATTTTTCATATAGACAGTAAACAACTATTTCATTTATAAAAACTTAGAAAAGGCCTTAAACTCAAACTATACCCAAAGACCAGCCTAAAAAACCTTTGACACATTTATAAACAAACTATACTATTTCAAACAATAATACGTCCCAAAATTTAAGATCAAAACACAGCCCAATGAATAAATAAATGAAGGTAACAAGATTCCACACATTCACTACTAGACATGTACCATATAAAAATGATTTTAAACTATTCGTATTGGCTGGGTAATAGTTGGTGTAGCATATACCAATGGATCCCGAAACCATTGCCTATCTTGGTGTAGGGATTAACCTATAACAATATTTTCAAGGAAACACTTGGTATAGGTTATTTGGATTAACTTTTATCAAATGTTTTCATTAAATAATTGGTATAGGTCTATAATAATACTTTGTTAAATAGTTTTTATAGTCTTCCATAAGCAAGGAAACTGGAAGATCCTCCCATATTGTCAAATAATTAGCACACACCCCAAACACCTACCCCAACAACCCATACAACTGAAATGCAATATAGAAAAATAATGACTCAAATGAATGAATTCATATTTTTTTAGTATGCATTTAAAATACCTCATGAATGTAAAAAAACGAGTCATAAAACATAATGTGTCATAAATATCAATAAAAAATGCATAACATCAATCTCTATCTCATCACTACCACCACCATCAATTTCAACACTGATATACTATTCACCGTTATCATTACCATCACAATCATCATCACCATCACCATCATGATTACTATCACCGTCAACATTACCATCACCATCACCATCACCATCACCATCACCATCACCATCACCATCACCATCAAAATCTTTATCATCCCCATCACCATAGACAAGAAAGACATTATCTAAACTAACATTAGGACTATCAACACCATCACTTAGTGAAACATATAATGAATAAATCATCACCTTGTATGTATCAGGAACTATGAAAGTATCTAGTGGATTTTATGGACACAATAGTACTATAAATTTCAAAAATTTATCATTGGCCATTTGACATCATTCACACTCCTTCATGGATATTTTATGGCCTATTCTTACATTATATGAGGCTGTACAACCTCCGCATACATTGTTTCTAACTCGATGCTATAAAAACTATTAGAGGAACTTGAGGTATTAAATTATATAGTGTGGATGATGTTCTTCCATGATTTATAGTGTACTCTCCCATGTTGGTCAAATCCTACTATCTTGTGAACATGCTTGTTTGGACCAAAGTAGTCAGATTCCTACTCACCAAGGGCCTCCAAACCATACTATTTCAAATAAAACAAACTATTTACATTTAATAATTTATTGTTGAATTTTTTTAACAACTTATTATGAATATTTAATTGAAAAATATGAAAAAATTGAATTATATTTTAAGGAAATGTCTTGTATTAATTTATAACTTTTTGAAACTATAATCAATCAAACTGAAATGGAAAAATAAATTGCACTGAAGTTCTAGAATTCTTGAATAGCTTATATGTTTTCAGTATATATACACTTATATTTTTTAATTATAAATGTATTTATAGATATCATAATTTAATTCCACCTATTGATTTATAAATTTTAGATGTTTATAAACATTTCATTCATTTATGAAAAAGTATGAATTAGATGTTTGGATGCTCTAAATGTTTTCCAATTTTATGAAATTTTTCTTATACTATAGTAGTTTTCAATATTATGTGTTCTCCTTTTATTTAGATATATCATTAAATAAACAGTATAGTTGTTTCTTTGTACATTTTAAATTTTATAAAATTTACTAAACACAATTTAAACGATACGAAATATGAATCTAATTTTATATGATCTAAAAAATAAACAGATCATAAGATTTCAAGTAGTACATATTTTCAAAAAATTTACCTAATTAAAAGAAAGTTTCAAAGAAAATAACATGTTCCTCCTATTTTATATAGTATTCATCCACCCCAATGTTTAGTGAAACTTCCTTTAATCCATGTTTTCTATTACATATTTACACTTTGTAAAAAAATATACAGTAATACAAAATATATTATTAATAAAATTCATCATCATTTTCAAACAACAAAATTAAATTTTAATAATACCTTAAATTAATCACTCCAACATTAAGTAATAATTTCTTGATAACGTGTTTTTAGAAACTCATTCAGAATATTTGTATCGTAAAAATATTTTCCAACTCTAAAAAACAAACATTATACAACTCAAATTTATATTCACCATATAGGTTCCATTAGCTGTATAATCCTCATAGCCTCCCCATTTGTAAAATTATAACGAAGATTATACCAAACTATTAATTCCTATAAAAACAATAATAATATATTATTAAATCTAATGAATTTTCTAACCAATATTTAATCTAGATAATTATACTTTATTTTATTTTAAAGGTATCTCCAGGAGAGTGGCCTGATAGGAATGATTTTATAGTTTTTTGGAAGGTTTCAACATAAAACTATAGAATTTTCAAATTGTTTTACCAATAAACCAGTTGTCTAAATTGTACTCATCCATTACTTATGCGTGGTGGTAAAAATATTTACATACGCGTGTATTCCCACACCACTATATAGTGGAATATCAAGCAATAAAAGAATAAAATTAAAATATTATATTAATTGATCTTATAATGAAAATAAATTATGGCCAAAATAAATTGACTACGGTTATATACATATACTTAATCCAGGAAGATCATTTGGTACTACTTTATCCCAAAGTTATAAAGGATAAGAAACCTTTTAGTATGAGGGGGGTCTGATATCTGCTTGGAATAACTAGTATGCTCATTAGATTTAGAATTAACAGATGTAGGAGTCAAAGGAGAATTGACATAAAATAATTTTGAAAGTTAGGTAATATGAAAAGTATCTGTAAAATAATTATATAGAAAAGGATAATATTTATTGGGAGTGGGATTCATCATCACATAATGAAAATATATAAATTGATGATTAGAAATAAATTTTAGTGAAAATATTGGGGGTTTAAATATCTTGGGTGCCTCAAACAGAACTATGTGATAATAAATTATGATAAATGGAAAATCTAATAAAGGCTTTGGTTATAATTGAGTGTGATGAGCGATGAAATTAGCTACAGTACTATACCCTTTCAAATCATAAGGTTATGCATCACTTCCACATGGTTATTTGGAAAAAAATTGTCTCTTAGGGGATGAATAGTAATTAATATTAAAAAAACATTAATGACATTACATTGTAGGTTTTTTATATAAATATTTGAAATTTTATACACATAATAAGAATCAGTGGATGAATTCCCATATCTCTAATATAGAAACTACTATAAAAAAACCTCATCCTCTATATCACTTAATTTTTTTTTCATTTCATGCTTTGGAAAATAAATAATAATTAAATTATAAATTCATAACTAATGTGTATTCCAAAAAAAAAATACGAGGAGATGTGACATAATTATGGTATTCCAATTATCAAGAAAAACATAGGATACCTAGTAACATAACATAATCATATCATATTTAATGGTAAGAATATAAAAACATAAAGATGTGTCCTAGGAGAATCAACACATTCAAATTAGTATGTTAATATTTGGTATGATAACGATTATTTTTTTCAATTTGATCCAATTCTGTTTTTGTTATGTCATTTGGTTCATTTTGGTCATTCAATCAGGTCATCTTGAATTTTTTGGGTTTTTTCATCTGAATAATATTTTATGTTAGGTTATTTTTAATTTTTTTGGTTAGGTAATTTTTCTGGTTGTTTATATTTTTTATTATAGTTAGTTTAATATGATTATTTTCAATTTATCATTTTTTTTATATTGTAATTTTTTAGTTTTTATTTTGATTTTTTTGGTTATAATACAATTTAATTCAAGGTTAACAAGTGAAAATAAAATAAAAATAAAAACCTTTTATATTGAAAATACACATCAACATCAATTTTAAAAAAAAATATTTGAATCCAACATTAAAACATTTTGATTAGAACCATTATGAAAAACAAAAGTCTAGCTAAACTAAAATAACTAAAAAAACCTACAGATGATTCTATATATTACTCACAACAAATAAAATTTCACAATCAACTATAAAAATGGACAATTTGAGTAATCATAAGTAATAAATTGATATTGGAAAATAGGGGGGGGGTCTGATATTATCAATTTCATTCCAACTATCATTAAAAATATGTCCTGGGATTAATTCAAAAATAAAATAGAATTTCAGACTCGGATGATCTTTCACTGAAAAAATATGTTTCATTAACTAGGTAAAAACATGTGTCTCATCTATATAAATATTGTGAGTGATGTTAATAACTAAAAATAAATAGTCCTTAATATATGTTCTATGTATCCTTATTGAATAAAACTACATTCATTTCATAATAGTGACTTGACCATGAGGGTACTAATACAATATAAATATTTTCTTAAAAACTCCATAATAAGATACATTTCATATTGAGGCATACTATTTGATGTACTAGCATAACAGTTTTTTTTACAATTTCCTTAATAACATCATGTTGTGTTCTCATATTCAGTACATAGTTAGTGATAATAAATTTTAACCCATTATTACAATATATTTTCTTCCACAAACCATATAATTTGAACCAAAAAAAGATCATATTTTTTATAGTTAGAGTAAGAAGGTAAACTCAAAAAATGAAATATAAATGAATAATAAAATTAATTGAATAATAATACTTTTAATTTATTGTTTTAATACATTAGTATTTTAATTTCAACTAATTTAAAAAAATTCTCTAGGAAAATACTCTATCCTTCTTGAAGGTAATGAACACTTATTTTTACATATATTTTTTCCCTATATAAAAATATGGAAATAGTTTTAAATACATTTAAAATTACATGGGATATGATAACATATACATGTTCAATTTACTTACTTGATGTAGTCATCTAACAAATCACAGTTAATTAATACAATGTGATGACAAATATGCCGCTCCTCATGGTTTCATGTAGTCAATGTATATAATCCAATAATTCCAATTTTTTATGGAAGTGATGGAATAATAGGTGAAATTTGGTTGTAGATATCTTCATCATTTCTCAAAGGTTGGTTATGTATCATGGCCACACAAGGAAAAATATGTTGAAAATAAATGATTATATTCTTAAGATACGTAACTTTTTAGAATGGAACTTTCATGATGATTCTTATTGAAATCATAATACTTAATTTTATAGTTTTTTTATTTTTATTGGATAATCAAATGAAAAGAAAAAATTCTTATAAGAACTATTTCACTTCAAAGATAGAAATTTAGATTCAGTATGCATGTGAAAAATGATGGAAAAAATATATTCTCTAACTCACAAAAAACTATTGGTTTACCTTTCAACATTTTTTAAAATAAATACTTGAAAAAAAATTTAGAACATAGAACTCTATAAAAATTTCCCAATAGAATCACTTCCACCCTTCCATTATGTGTTTCTAAATAGATCTATCCTTATATTCCATTTCATAATCTATCATAGGTCTTAATTTGTTTATTTGTGAGACTTCATTCTAGTAAATTGGAGTTCTATATTTTTTCCATATAATGCTTAATAATGATCAATTAAAATTATCAAGTGAAAAATATAGTTTTATAAAAATGAAAAAAAGGAATGTGTTGATCCCAATAACCTATGAAATAAATGGAACAACATCATAAAATATCCTCTATGATTTTAATTGTTCTCTTAAACATAAAAAATCTAGGGATGATATATTGTGTTTAAACATATCTCCATGTACAAGGTCGAATAAAGCCTACTCTAGAAAATAGAGGTAAACCTCAAATTTCAATCAGATATAATATAATTTTTTAATCTGTGGAACATCAACACTACATTAATTTATATCCTATAAATCTCATCCAAAAATAAATATTCCTTGATATAGTTAATGTTTGTTGATGTGATAAGGAAATCAACAATATCCCATGTAGCACTATAACATTTTTATGTTTTTTGGAGTTTGATGAAAAACCCATGGTGATGTCTTATCATTTTCTTTATTGTATGAATAATGGTCATAATATCTTGGTAGATAATTTTATATCATGCTTTACTTGATGATATACTAATATTTTAGATATATACTCAGTAATATATCTATTTTTTCCCCAATAGAAATAATCATTTATTTCGTAAAGTGGTAGGTGTTATACTCTTATAACCCTTGGTTTGTTGTTTCAATATCCCAATCCTTTCAAGATGAAAAATGATTTCATTGGATTATATGTAATTTATTTTCCAAATCTATATTTATAAAATGGTTTTTAAATTGAAATAAACCATAATTATTTTAACATAAAAGATAATATAACCCATAAAGTTTACTAATACTTTTATTCATATGTCAATAAAAGGAATTCCTCCTCAAATAATGTTTTCAATAAAACACAATCAAAACTAAAGGGTTTTATTTCCATAAATGTCTCTCAAAATATCCTTAATCTTGATAAACTCCAATTTAATATAACCTCAAAAGGATGCCTAATACACTGAACGTGTGATAAAAAATAAAAACATAATCCCATGATGGTATACAGAACTCTTATGTCAATATTATATGAAGAAATATATGCTTCAAAAATTAAAACAATCACTAGACATTTCCTGATTCTTATAAATAAAATACAATTGCTGAAATATTTCCAAAACATAATTCAAGAACCCAAATAAACATACAGTTAAATACATTCATTTCATCATTTGGAATAAAAAATGTATTTAAATGGTCTATGGGATAACCATTAGTTTATTCTATTAACTTGGTTAATGAACATGTTCCACACATATAATCCATTGAATTATTGGGTATCTAATTTCTCTATAAACATTATTTACACATAAAAATGATTTTAAAATACATTTGATATATTATTCTAGGTCTATATCCCAACATTTTAGACATGTATAAATCAAAATATTTTTTTATATGTTCTTTACCACACATGTTTTCATAAAATTCCATTACTATACTATTTTATGCATTAGGAATCCCCCTTATGTTCGCATTTTTAATCATATATCATGATAGAAAATTTGGAATAATCACAATATATATCTCTACATTCATCGTACAATTTAGTTAAAAATTATTTCTGAAATTTCCATCACATTCTATGTTAACATGATTCCTTTTGGTTCTATCCATTGATTAAAACAACAATGCATTGTATGAGAAATAAAAATCATAGTGGTAAACCATATAATGATGAAGAATGAATTATAGGATTTTGATTTCATAACACCTTATTTTTTAATCTATGACATCTTATGTTTATACATGGTAATTCATAGTCACCATCTATCTATATCCATTATGATAGTTTTTAATGATCTTGTGAAAATCCAAAGTATATCACCCTGTAGTGTCAATCCATGTGTGCATCAGGGATTGTTTTCATGCTCTAGGTGATGATCGAGTCTTGCTCAATGTAACCTTTTAAAAGTTATTAAAATAAGGAACCTCTGTTCTAGAGCCATACCCACTTATATTATCTAGAAAATGATTTAAATTATTAGAAACCACTCACTTTATCCATTATTATAATTCCAAGATATTTTCTTATAAATTGATTAATCCTTTGATGTCTTCATAGAGAAGTAAACAGAAAAATAAATAGAAATTTCTAGAGGAATGTCACTAATGTTTTACCATAATTATTACCAAATTTTAACTAAAATTATCCTTTCACACCAATTTTATAGATCTTGGTTTCTAATACAAAAATATAAACTTTTTAGATGATATTATTTACATTTCATAAACACACGCCTGCAGATCATAACAGTGTGGTGCCTTATGAAAACTTGATCATAATATTCTTATTTCATAAATTATATTCAACATATTCAATAAAGAACATACCACATAGTAATATTCTTAGACATAACCTACTTAAAACCTTTCATTACAAATTGTTAAAACGATAGATAAGAAAGGTAGATCTCATAATCAAAGTAAGGGAAAATGATGTACATATCAACATTTAATGAGAATAAGGGTAAGAGAACATGATAATAACATTTGAAAACCATACCCTAAATATCATTGAACATAAAATTTATCCATTTAATAATTCATGGTAGTCCATAAGTCATTATTCATAATAGAATCAATGAACACGAGACCTGAGAACATAACATTAATATAAGACATATATTATTTATGTACGCATATGCATATAAAATAATTTCCTTAATAGAGAAGGTTTATTTCCAAAACACTCATAGAGGAATGGATTCACTCCACAAACCATCTCAGTAGTCATGGATCACTCCCAATACTAACATTTTGGAAATATTTCCTTACAAAACTAGGTTCATTCACTATTTGGGTCCGACTTATCTAATGAGATATAAATCATTACCCAATCAACTGTATTGAGATATAGGTACCAAAATTATATTGTTATAACATCACCACCATATTATTTGATAATACAACCAATTACATTTCTTGTATCATAACTTCCATAACATAATAAAAACCATACATATGTATTCCATAAATTGAAAAAATTTATCATATTAGAACCCATGAAATTAAATGGGTTTAAAAAATCATCATAATTCATAAAAAACTCTTAATCATTAATATAAACATCTAAATAATTAATTTTAATGGTTACCTTGGATCATATCCTCAATTAAGCATATCTAAAATAAAATAATGTCAAATCAGATAGAAAAGGATTTTGAAATATCACTTGGTTTAGTTTTGTGGAAAAAATACTTTTCGCATTGGATTTTTATTAAATTACAAAACATTTTGAAAATCCATTTATTTTAAATAAATCATGGAAATATATAAAGGAATATTGAAGATTAATTTAAAAACATTCATGAGGAAAATATTATATTTACTCTGAAAAAAACTTCTAAAACAAAAAACGTTTTTAAAATAATTTTATTTGAAAAAACCTTTTTATAAATATAAATGAGGACTTAAATCATTGAGTTTTCATGATAATGGAAAATATTCTTCATGTTTTATAGGATAAAATAAATACCCATTTAACATGTTTGGTAAAATCCAAACTGGCCATGTATGGAAAATGAAATGAAGAATCCTTTTGAATTATATTGTAAAAAGTAAAAATACGTATAAATTTCATTATTAAAACAATTTAATAAGTTTAAAATTTTATTAAAAACCTTTTATAAATCATTTTTTTGAATAAATAAGGTTTCCGACTGAAGAGTGAAACAAAGGTGATTGCTCATAAAAATGTTATTTTTAACACTTGAGTACATAAAGGGAAGAAACTGAATGGAAAAAATTTATTGTTTTGAGATAACTATATGAGAATAACTTAAAAGATACACTTTATAGATTGATTATAATATTTCATTATTAGAATCATAAACTTAAACAATCATGAGAAATGATATGATTATATCAAAAAACCATTTCCACTTCTATAACATTGAATATTAAACCCTATGAAAGTTTTATCCTAAAATGGTTATGTAATTCTCCATAATTACCATGAATATATTAAAAAAATAATGTCATGGTAATTATATAGGCCACATAAATTAAATATCTCATGAATATGGAATGTGTCTCACATAAGTAAAAGGTGGCATGAAAATCCCTAACCATAAGTCTCAACAACCTTGGTCCATGTTTGAACATCTTTTATTATAAATATTAATTTTTTATAATTAAATTAAATATTATACATATAAATATATATATATATATATATATCAAACCATATAATATTTACATGTGACCTTTTATTACCCGTTTACTAACAATTCCTCATTTAATTGACATTTTGGGCAATAACATCTTTTTTTTATATAACATTTGATTTGTTATTTATAATCCTATTAAATTGATTATAGATCCATAATACCTATAATTTTTACCATTTCATAAATATAATATATATTCAGTATATAAGTATTTATATTAATCAATAAAATTTTGACATAGAAAATGAAATACACCATTCATGGAGTTGGTAGGTGGTACGTATGTGTGAATGTTGTTTCCATTTTCTCAATGAATTTAATTAAATAAATTTAAATAATATATTACCATTAAAGAATAGTTTTAATGTCATATATATCACATATATTCATTAAATCACCCCTATCTACTTTCCATATAAACAATTAGTGAAAAACAAAATACATCACTTTGCGAGGAGATATTTCACCATACACATGAATGACATTATCGTATCCCTGATGGGATAGAAATTAATAAGGTATGTGTGATATAATAATTAAAGAAGTAATATTATTTTACAAATATCATATATATTCATTTAATATATTCTTATTACAATACTAGTAAACCCGAAATTAAAAACACCCCACATCGGTTTACGAGACAGTATTCTACTAAAAATTTGTGTGATGTTATTATTTTCCAGTGGGTTGGGAGGTATGATGGTTTATATTGTACTATAAATCAAGAAGAATAAAAATATTTTAAATATCATAAAAAATTTAAAACCATCATTATATCCATCACTGATAGGTGGTGATGGGAAAATAATAACATCGATTCATGAGGTGGTAGTCCACCATACACACGAATGATGATTTTATATCAAATTTTATGGAAGTTGAGATGGTTTTAAGGCATTAACATAACATAACAGAATATAATAATATGGATATTAATTATATATTTAAATCATAATTTTTTAACAATTAATTAATAGTCTGGATGAATAAATAAAATAAAATGCTCGATTATGGATGTTTCCTCTTGTTTAGAAAACTTTTTTTTTGTTTTCACCAAAGCCATTAATCGATTTTCTTTCTGAAAAAAATTATTTTTATAACATAGGAAAAATGAATTTAGAAATTTATTTGGATATTTATTCACTGTACTTTTTGTGATGCGTGAAGTGGAGAGGAGAGGGGTGGCCTATTATAAGTGAGGTGAATGACAGACTTGTAATTTTTTAAAAGAAAAAGTTATACCCATTTTTTTAATCATCCAAAAGGACTTAAAATATTAAATTAATGAAACATAAAGGGTATATGGTTGATATATGTAGATTTAATAGGTTTTGGAAAATTTTTGGTTCATTTTTAACCCTTATCTATTTAGTTTAACCCCCTAAAAACCTTGTTTACCTTAACCGTAGTAAATAATTATTAATTTTTATTATTAATTTTGGGAAAAAAATTAATTTTCCATTTTTAGATAATATAAAATTTTCTGATTCCAAACACTAATCAATTTTCCTATATTCAACTTATATAATTAGAAAATTTTAATTTAAAATTAAAACCCTATAGGTAATGAAAAATATGTTTTCCAAAGAAAAAATATTCAATTGTTTTAAAAAAAATATATAGAAATGAAATATAAAATTTATTACAATGAAAATATTGTATTGATATAAATTTATTCAATATAATCTCAATTTTAAAACCATATTTAAATATTTTGGATATTTTTTATATCATTAAAAGAAATGACAATTCTTAATAAAACCCAGTATGTTTCATTATTCATTGAAAAAATTTCCTTTTTATAAAATTATAAAATATTTACACTAAGATAATTTTAACATGATCATTTCAAAAAAGAGTTACATTTTTTTAAATAAATTAAAAAATGATTCAAGAATTATTTTTTTATAATTGTGCAAAATAAGACAAAATTACTTTTTAGAAAAATTAAATTTTAAAAAATTAAGATAAATGTCAAAAATTTGATTATATATATAATATATAAATTTATTTAATATCATTCACCAATAGTTTTTTTTAATTTACTGAGTTAAAAAACATTTGTGCTTGTAAAATTTTTATCAGAAAAATATTAGCTTTATTTTAAAATGGATTTCATTTTCATTTATAATCAATTGGAAATAAACTAATTAATTATATATATATTTAAAACATTTTTTTATTAATTTTGGTAAAAAAATTCATACCCACTATTCAAATGCCTAGATGATAACTATCATATTAAATAATAATATTTAAATAGTATTTCATGTTTTATTTAAAGTCTGTGTTACATATAATGCAAGATAAACACTGTATTACATGTTACACAAGATAAACATGGTTTTGGGTATAAACAAAGATATCAAAAAGATTAAATTTGATTTAAATTAAAATATTCCACAAAAAATATATGCAGGTTACATATATTCTAATGAAAATTTGATTATTTCCATCACTGTTCAGAGCATTGGTTGTTTAAAAAAATTATAGGTTAATTATAAGATTTTTAGTGGATTTTAGAGTCCTTATTAATGTGTTAATGGTTTGATCAGTGTCATTATGAACCATGATTTTAAACCTAGAATATATAAGGCTTGTGGAAATGGAAATTGGGGTGTAAAGTTATTGAACAAAATAGCAAATTTACCCAAAAAATATTGCTACATGTCATAGATACTAAATCAATATTGATGAAAAATTTGATAAACCATGTGACTAAAAAGTATGTATGCTATGAGAAGGTAGTACACCTGATATAGATTGAAAACTATTAAACCAAACCATGTTTATTTGTTTTTAATTATCTAAAACTCCATTATATTCTTCTTAAACTTCTAAATTTATGGATTCATTATCTTAGTCCCTGATCTTCTCAAATCCATGGATTATGAAGGATTTAAAATATTTTTTACCAACTTCCTTTTGTGTTTTTTTGGATATAGGGAGATTGTATTTTGGGAATTTAATGTATAAACTAATTTTCTATCCATTATTCATGATCCTATCAGATCATATCTTCTTCCATTTAAAAATGCCTTAGACTCAGGCAATGATGGTAATATCTGATGATAGGTTCTTGGTCTGGTGTAAATCAACTTAATATCTAGCATGTTTAAAGTAATTTATTTGTACAATTTCCAAATATAGCATAAATTGAGGATATTGAAGGGATTTATAAGTATGATACGTCTTGGATGAAGACGTGAGTGTCTTAGATGAGTCTTTTAATCAATTTGTTATGTCTTGTGTGGGGTTGATGATCACGTATTTGTTTCATTAAGTAGATATCCTCTTCAATACTTAATTTTATATGCATATATGGTTTCAATTTATTGTTTAGTACCATATTTCTTGCATGTTTCATATTTTTAGTAATCCAATATTATAATTGTGTGTACTATCATGATTTGATGGGTATAAGTAGTTTGGGTATAGACTAAGTAACTATTAAACCGAGAAATAAGGTGATCTTGAGGCAATAGACCTATAACGAGTGCCCTTATGCACATAGAGTATATTATAATCATTTTGAAACTTTTTCCCTAAGAGGTAAGAATAATGGTTTTATGGACTGAGGAACCCATTTAAGTACTTGAGTGAGTAATGGGATTTATATAGTCTTGATATTTTTCATTAAATTGGAATGACTTATTTAGAACATAGAGGATATGATTATGAGTAGTAACCCCTTGTATCATTATAGTGGTCTTCCCATTGAGTGGGGAGTAGAAACCAATACAGGGTTTTGAGTTATAGTCATCTATATGTAATCCCTAGATATATTAGGATTTCATGAGGGTATCTTAACTAATCATTGATCGGTCTTCTTTGAAGATATGGGATGATACCTTGAATAGTTATCAATAATTGTTTTAAAACATATCCATGAGAACCAAATAGGTATTGGTTAAGAGTTGAATATACTTATTTGGGTTCAAGGTTCAAGATGATACTATGAGATATAGCATCACCATGTGGTGATGTTTGATGTTAATACTTGTGTGCATGGAGAAAAGTTTAATAGGAATCCATGGAAGTATTCTGTTAGGTGGTATGTGAGATGATACACCATGAGTGGATATTAGAGGGTTAGATTAAAAAACTTTAGTGGGAGATATTTTTTTCTTATTGGGAAAATGGCGTGTGAAATCATGATAGTTATTGATGTGATATTACTTTTTGGTAGGAAAAACGTCCTGCGGTCCATAGTAGTTGTGACATGCACCATTGTGCAAGAGATACCCTTAGTACTGTGCAAGGTTTCCTTAGACCTTGGTTCATGTTCCTTGCACAAGTGTTCATGAGAGTCCCTATGTTCTTGGTATAGATGTTATTAGAACATGGTACATATTCCAAGAACCATTATGCATGATATTACCTTAGACCTTGGTAGAGTTTCCTTATACCTTGTTTGAATATGTCATGCACCGACTTGCTTGTGTTTCACATGGTACTTATATTTTATAAAATTCATAGGGGTGTAGGTGTTTGTCTGTCCATGAGATACATTATATGATATGTTATACCTAGTGTTCTTATGTGGACCATGAGACCTATGTTTTCTATGTTATATATATGGGTGTTTGTGTATCCCACAAGACCCATATATAATCCTTAATGAAATTACAACACTTATGTTTCCTGTTATCCCATGTTTTATTTGGATGACTTGTACTTGTATATTGATAAGTACTCTCATGATGATATTATATTATCTTACTTATATGATACTCCTCATTATGTTCTATTTTTAGGCCTTTGGAGGAATTGATGATAGTTTTCATATAGGTGGGAAATCATGTTTTTTTATCCTTTATAGGGGGAGTGTTCGCAACATGTGATGATAAAAATGATAGAACATGACACATGGTGGGTGCATCATGACCTTCTTACTAGACCCATGGTCGTAGTAGTAGGGGTAAAAAATCCTCAATCCTTAACCCATTGAATTTATTGGGTATGATGTAATTTTTTCATGATCATTCGCTGAGATGGAATTTGATGTCCTTACAGTCCAACCAATGATAGATGTTGGATGTGATAACCTTGTCACATAATATGACTAGATGCTTATTGATTTATGAGGGACTACTTCATCACACATGTGGATCATTTTTTATATTGATAAACCTTGTGTCTAGCTTCTTATACTAAGAATAATTTATGCTATATCCTCAAATTCTGATATTCTATGTCAATTAATACATTTGTATGGAATTGAGATGAAGTAGGTATGATTGGGTACTTGGAGACATTGTTAACATACATCCACATGACTCATGATTGATTTATTGTCTATGTATTTATATTGTATTCATACAATCAAGTATAAATATGTTTATTATGGCCTATTAGAGATACCCTATAGAGTTATTATACTCACAACTAGTACAGAAACCATGGTTCTTGTGTATATTATACATTTTATTTTTCGGTTGACCATATTGATGTAAAGTGTATTGAGATGAGGTAGGTCAATGTGTATGTGGAGATCGAGATTGTTTGGGAATCAGAGATTTTGTTGATTCTAATATATATTTTAGTTCCTATTATATACCTCATATACATACACATTCATATATACATAGATATATAAGTAAATTTCGATGACCAATGGTATATCCTATTCAACCGAATCATTTCTCAGAACATAATGTTTTTTGAAATTTTGTACATCCTAATGGTTATTTCCACTTTTATTTGGTTATTTCCACCTTGATTTACTCTGATAGGAGGGTATAGTATCACTAAGAAATAATAAAGAACCTCATTGAAATTCGAAATTTGATTCTATATGGGGAGACACTCTTGAGTTAATCTGGAACTCTAGCCCAAACCCGGTGATTCAGGAACGGGTGTTATATGTTTATACCGTTTCCATCATTTTTTAAAAAAATATCAATTCCTAACAACATCCTCCCTCTGAAATAATCCTTATATATTAGTTAATTACATCTATTCTCACATAAATACCCATATTATTCCATTTATATACTAGAGAAGAAACTTTTATTATATATGAACTCAACCAGCAGAAGATGTTAATATGATTTTCTATTGAATTCCCTCAAAAAGGATCCAAACACGTTTTCAAATTTCAGAATTTTTCTTCTATAATGATCATCATTTTGAGGATGATAACCCATTTTAATATTCAGGTATATATCCATTTCATTTTAAATACTTCTAAGAAATTTTTAGGTAAACATTGGATCTCAATCAGATACAATCGAGATTGCCACTCCATGAAGCCTTACCACTTCCTTTATGCATATCATGGAATGTTGATTGGGTGAGAAATATTCTCAAATAGTTATGAAATGTATTGACTTCATGTGGTGATTAATTATAATGAAAATGGAATTATAGAATTTATATATATTAAGATGTCCTACAATTAAATTCATGGAGAAGTTATCCAATTTTCTTGTTTTTATAGGCAATGGTTACATCATCCCCTTAGATTTATGATATATTACATTTTCATGTTTTCATATAAATAATCGATATATATAAAATACAATCTCCCTCTTAATGATGACCATTATAAAGGATTATTGAGATATCTACTCATCGTTTTTCTCCAGGATAGATAAAGAATGATGATATACCAAACAAGATCCGGGTCTGGGAAAAACCCGTCCCTATAAAATTAATACAAAAAAGAAAAAGTTTCTGAACAAGAGGTCTTACAAATACTCGAATAACACAGACCACACATATCTAAATCAACAAAGCAAGAACAGAAATCTGGAGCAATAAAGGACCACCTCGATGAGACCTCTGTGATATACTGCTTAGATAGAGAATCCACAACTTGATTTTCCTCCTTGTACACATGAGTGACATCCAACTTAAAGTGATCAAGAGCACTGAGACATGCGCTCCATGATGAAATCACATACCGAGGAACATTTTGAGTACGCATATTTATAATTTCGACCGTTGTGGTCGAGTCAGGTTCCACCTAGATATGCGTCCAACCATGTTGAGTCGCATAATTTATGGCTTTGATCATTGCCCAAATCTCTACTTTGATAGCAGATCCAATTCCAAAATAATGTTTAAAGAAAACTTTAATGAAGACCCGATGGGTGCAGAAGATGCCACCACAGCCTAAAGGTGCCGACGCACCTGAGGCCGCCCCATCCACATTCAATTTCTACCATGTGCGGATGGGCAGGATCCATCTGATATATTTTAGCACCATAGATTTCTTGACCCTGCCAGGTGCACAGAGAGTCTTCAGAATAATCTAGTCACAGATAGTGTTATTCATCTCACCTATTTGAACCTTAGATGAGGCTAACATGGCCCTGTAAATCACATTCAACCCCAACCATCAAAGAAGGTCTATGGATATCAAAGACCACACTATTCTGGGCCTTCCATATGAAATCTTATGCAGCAGCGACATCAGAAAACAACAATGCATAAATTTGTTCACCGTGTCCAGCTCATTGGATGGAGCACATGAATCCATCAATGTTGTCCGCCTGGAAGTAGTTTCCAAATAGAGCCTGTAGTTGGTTCCAAATGTTACATGAATACATGCATGATAAGAATATATGTTGTATAGTTTCATCGTCTTTCATGCACAGATATCAGACATGCGTGAGTTGTATCCTAGTTCACTGCATCATGTTATGCATGGGAAGCCTTCATTTCTAGACCTGCCATTGGAGGAGGTATCAATAGGAGGTATAAAGGGCTTTCTAAATCCACATAACAATGCAGGAGTATTAGTAAAACCATCACACAGGTGCCGGTAGTACTCCCTAGAGGTGTGTATCCCATTCGAACTAGGAGTCCATACCAGAAAATCAAAGGTATTATATCTGTAATGTTGTACCAGCAATCAGGTAGGGCTGGGTAGACATCCCTGGAAATAATGATGCTGGTATAAATCCTAAATTGAGAGTGTTTGAAATGAATATGGGACATCCATTATCTCATTTAAGGGTCTGTCCAGCCACCGGGTTGTCCACATATTAAGACCATAATATGGAAAACCCATCTAAATGGAGAATTGCATAATTCCATAGTAGGCATGCTTAATGGTAGGCCAAATAGAAGAAGCAACATATAGTGAATGAGCATTGTAAAGCTTATACCGAAACCTATGTGAAAAGAATTCCAGTGATATATCACCACTAGAAACTAGATTCCATCTTAACTTACTAATAATAGAATCATTGAATAAGATCAAATCCTTAACACCCATGCCTCCCATGTCAATTGGCTTGATACATTATTTCCATGAAATAGTAATATGCTTCCTCTCATAAATGGACCCGGTCCAAATAAAGTTTATGATCATAACTTGATGCTTCTTAATGAGCTTTTTGGGCCATTTATACACAGATAAGGCATAAAAAAACATGGAGGTAGTAACCGAATTCACCAATCAAATTCTACCAACTTGAGATATGGATTTCCCCTTCCAAAATTCCATGTGAGAAACAATTCTGGAGTAAATGATTTCAAGATAAACCCGTTTTACTCTTCCCCAAAAAAGATGCACCCCATGCTTAATAAAAGGAAGGGTTTTCCACCTCACCCCAAGGGTCTTGGAAATTCTGTTCTATCTGGAAATGGTCATACCTTTCTCAAACACAACAAAAGATTTATTCCAATTAACCACCTGCCCCAAAACGTTCCCATGGTGAGAAAAACTTTTTTGAATACAATAAATTTTTCTTTTATCAGCCTACCCAAAAAGAAGTATGTCATCTCTGTAAAAGATATGAGAGGGCGAGAAGAAATCACTTCCAACTCTGATTTTTCAATATAGACCAGCTTGAATAACGTCATTTAGAAACAAACTTAGGTAGTCTTCACCAAGAGAAAAAAGAAGTCTAGAGAGGGGGTCCCCTTGTTTTACCCCTTTATCACATGTAAAGTACCCTCTAGGTGACCCGTTGATGAGGATTGATAGCTTGGTACTACTTAAGATAATAGAGACCAGCTTAATGAGGGGATCATAGAATCCATGTTTCCTGAGAATCACAAATATGAAATTCCAACAAATGGTGTCGAAGGCCTTAGAGATATCCAACTTAAGAGAGAAAATTACATTCCTACATTTCATTCACATGATGTTAACACTTTCTGATGTCGTGAGAAGACAAATTTGAATGTTCCTCCCGGGAACAAACTCGAATTGATTAGGAGTGGTTAAGTCACCAAGGTGGTAATGTATTGAGTACTCATAGTCTTGGATAAAATCCAACAAACTCCATTGATGTTATTTTATCTAATTATATGTGATTATATTATTTATGTTATTATGATCAGTATATATATAATTTTGTTTAAAATTTTGACAATTCCATAGTATCTTTTATGAAACTATCCCTATAATGTCCTCTAAATCAATCATAGGATAAATTTTCACATGACTGAATGGCCTGAAGTACTTAATTTGTATTTATTTATGGATAAAACCCCTTTTAAGGAGAAATGGGGAAACCTCACATGACTTCAAATACATATAGACATAAAAATAACCCGGTCCAAAAACAAGACTACTAAAAATTCCCCTCCTGAGTATCAACATCATTATGGAAAGCCTCTACCAAAGCATGGATACTCAGTGAGCTTTCCCTTGAAAAAAATTCATTGGCCTAGAACTAATGGCTAGGCCATACAATATCAATCTTATGAATCTAGGTAGACATGCATAGTGAAAGCTACCTTCTCTATATCCACATATAAATCAATCCCTAGTATAAAGTCTATACTAAGCCATAATCCAAAAATAAACCATCAATTGTAAAAATGAAAATCATGAAACCATCCATTTCCAACGGCTTCAATATCAATCCATTATAGTCTGAGAAATTCTATGTTTCCCCACTAAAGACTCTACAACTAAACCACAGGAGCTTCTTCTTTATCAAAAATGAACACTGTTTCATAGAAAAACACACCTCATAAGGAAAAACCTAAATATGCTTTCCAAAAAAGCACAAGAACATAGGGAAGTATAGTATAACTATAACTTTAATATCTAAAGAATGATATCATCCATTTATTTAGGGTCACTTTCTATAATTTAATAGTTGGTGTGTCTGATGTCCACAACAAAGCTACAATTCACACCTCAATGGTTATAAAGAGTAAGCGAAAGAATCCCTAAAACATAAGAGATCATATCCAACATGATTTAGTGTTACGTAAATATAATAATATCTTCAAATCTAAATTATCTAAAAAATTCATCATCATAATATCCCCATTTCACGACACTGTAATTGAAGAATTAGACTATGCCACATTAGGGTAAAGTAAATCAAACCCGACATATGAAATTTATATATTTCTAATAATGGAAAGGTATATAGAGTACCTAGATCACTAAAAACCATATCACACTAAAACTATCTCATAATTGTTTCCTCTGCAATATCCATTAGTAGTGTAAATAATGTGCTCCCTATGCATCACTTAGTGACACCTTAATCGAGAGGGTAACTGATGCCTATAGATGACCTATACCCCAGTGTGTGTTGTGTGCATCATCCAAGAGGGTTACAATATTCATTATTAGAGGATCCATAACACATACCTATGAGAGCATAACCTACTATTCTATATACATAGATGATACATTACCTAGAGAAATATATATTTTAAGAGTTTTACCAACCCCAATGATACTCCATTTATAAATCCACACACATCATCATCCCCATGAAGCTATGATAATCAAAATACCATAAATATAAAAATTATATTGAAAATTCCTATGGTCCATCACATTCTAATTTTTTGAATATCCATAATGTACTACATATTCCTACCAAATTGGCTTCCTTATGGAAAGAAATGAAGAATACTACATAATGACTAGTATATTGGATTCCTAATAGAATTCAATGGTTGTTTGAATATAAATAATTGATAGTTGTGTACAGCCACTACTCAAACTATTTGAGATAAATATATGAAATGTGTGAAGCACGATGTATGAATTTTATGGATTAATGTTAAATGAGTTAATCCAATGTAGATAGAAATGAATTTAAATATTTCCCTACAAAGACTACTTGAAGTCTCTATAACTACATGATGTGAAGAAATATTTAGGCAGAGGGATTGCATTATAGATACACATTGAGTTTCTTAATCAGCTATTCATGGTGACTATTTGTGATAGATGGTGTCTACCACTTACGTGGCCATTAATAATGTAGTAATTTTATATGTTGAACCAATATATCCACTATATACATAATGTGAAAAAAAGAAGCAAATTATTGGTGGGTCCAGCATTATGACATAGTATTCCTATGGTCACATACCGAAGAGAATAGTTCTCAGTTAAATGGTCTGTGACCTGAAGTCACACGATATGTGATATTTAAAATCATGTTTAACCCAAGAACAATAATTTTTGAATCACATTAAATAATTCTAATTAGGTTACAATTCTTAATTAATTAATGGTAACATAAATTTTTTATATGTTGAAATACACTTATGTTTTGGGAATTCATGTTTTGTACTCATGAAGGTTTTAGAATGTTAAAGTATTTTTAATCTAATTTCTCACTATGAATACCACTGTCACTACTAAAAAAACGGTCAAGGGGAGCGCGACCATTTTATCAATGCTAAAAAAAGCGCTGATAAATGGGGGCCTTTATCACTGCTAAAAAAAGCGCTGATAAAGGGGCACGTTTAACAGAACTAAAAAAAGCGCTGGTAAAGGTGACCCTTTATCAGCGCTTTTTTTAGCACTGATAAAGGCCCCCCCATTATCAGTGATTTTTTTAGTGCTGATTAAGGGGACCCCTTTATCAGTGATTTTTTAAGTAGCGCTGATAAAGGGGGGCTTTATCAATGCGTTTTCCTAGCACTGATAAATGGTATATTTCAAAAAAAAATCATAAAAATAATATATTTATATATAAGTATATTTATATTGACATAAATATAATATATATTTTTTAAATATGTTTTATATAAGTATAAATAGACTATTAAAATTAATATATAATAAATTTAGTAAAAACAGCTTTAAAATATTTTAAAAAATATTATTAATTAAAAATTTCCTAATTATAATTGATTAATAATAATTTAATAACAATATCAAGACACAAAAAATCAAAAAAATTAATAAAAGATCTAAAATAGGTTGAAAATGTAACACAGACTTTAAACAACCATAACTTTTGATCCGGGTGTCCGTATGAGCTCTATTTCTTATCAAATCAAAGTCTGTGATGAGCTCTATGCTATTGTGACCCAAGAAAAGCTTTAGTCACATTTTGTGAGGCCAAAAAAGGTCCATAAGGCCAGAAAAACTGAGTTTTTAGTTGGGATACCCCAATTTTTTAGCATTCAAACAAGTATAACTTTTGATCCGGATGTCTGTTAGGCCTGTACCACATATAATATCAAATATTGTTTCATTTTCTTCGATTTGAATTCTTGTGGAGTTTAAACTGGCTTCATATATTATAATTTATGGTTGTTTTAACATTTTATGGATTTTCAAATATATATATATATGTATTTATTCGTAAATATATGTGTCTGTGTGTGTGTGTCTATGTGTGCGCGTGTGTTATATATATGTATGTATGTATTTAATTATTTATTTATAAAAAAACATAAAAACATACTTTAAAAATGCATTTAAAACTAATATTATAAATATATATTAATATACAAATAAATATATGGATAAAAAATTATAACTAAAAATATATATAAAAATAAAAATAAAAATATATAAATATATGAATGAATATATATACTAATATATGAATAAATATATATGTATTAATATAACTAAATATATTTATATAAATATGAATATATATTAATATACAAATAAATATAACTATATATATATAAATATTAATATATATTAATTAACGAACAAATAAATAAATAAATAAATAAATATATATATTAATATATGAATAAATACCTAATTATTAATATAACTAAATATATTTATATTAATATGAATCTATATTAATATAAGAATAAATATAACTATATATATATATAAATAAATATATACATCATTAAATAGAGAAAAAAATGAAATGGCTTAGTGGTAAAAGTGCAGGCGCGCAAGGGGGGAGGTCGCAGGTTCAAGTTCGGGTGGAAGCGATGAGGTACGCGCATGTGGGGGATGCGCAGGAATGGTAGAACATGGGAGAGTGTGAGTTGGGGGTCCGCCTAGCACAGATAAAGGGGGGTAGAGCACTGTTAAAAGCTCCCCCCCGCATTATACAATTTTTTATTTTTTTAATTTTTTTTTGACTTTTATCAGCGCTAAAAAAAGCGCTGATAAAGGGGTCATTGATCAGTGCTTTTTTTAGCACTGATAAAAGGGGATTTTATTAGCACATTTCTAAGAACTGATATAAGGTACCCCCTTTATCTTCGCCTCAATTAACAGCACTTTCTTTAGCACTGTTAATGCACTTTTATCGCACTGATAAAGACCATATTTGTAGTAGTGTATTTTCACTGATATTTATTTTGAAACACTTTTAGTCAAAATAGTTACCTCTTAAATCTCATTCATACCTCAGCAGATCTATTTTCGGCCATGTAATATCATTTTATATATTAATATTTATCTATTCATCGAACTATGAATGAAATAGCTCTCACCATCACTACCACATGCACATTCCTATGATTCTCTCATTGTCCTCCAAAGTAGCATCATGAATGCATGGTCAAAATCAAGTGTGAATAAAATCAGAACCATAATCATGAGGACGGTGTCTGTAGGGATACACAACCACCTTATTATGGGCTCATGCTCAAGTTAATAGAGGAAAACAAGTATGAGACTAGAATAATGTGATTTCTATTCGTTTAAAACAATAAATTGGAAACATATATTATATTATCATTTGATTTATAAAAAAACTAACTATTTATCAATATTAGGTAAATATGAAATAATATTAACAAATGAAATATGATAACTAATATATTGTTTAATATTTAACTGAAATACTCAATTAACATGGAGTCTTGTTCTTTATGTTATTTCCATTCTAAAAATTTATTTACTAAATAATCAATATCAAATATATAAAATCAAATAATATATATTCAATATCATTTATTCATCCAATTGGAAAATAATCCAAATTTTTAACCCTATCTAATATTTCCTTTTAATAAATATTCTAATCCACTTCCTTAGCACTCAATCTATGTTTTTTTCAAAATGTTTTATGAAATAAATTATAATATGTCAACATAAATTAATTAAATTATTAAAATTAAATTAACTGAGTGACATTGTAGGAAATTATTTTTTAGAAATGGTGACATAATTTTAAAACACCATTCATTTTCAATGAAAAAAAATTAACACAAACTTTTTTAAATTAAGAATATTTAAAAAAAATTTAGGAAAAGGAATTAAAAGGATAAATAATTTTCATTTTTTGAAATAAATATTTCCGAAGGAAATGAATTTGATAAATTTATAAAAAACACTAATTTACTTTGAGAAGAAGCTTTGAATGAAATCACGCATGAAAAAATAAGATAATTAAGACCCAATACAGTGAAAATAATGTAATATTATTAACTAATTGGTAGAAAAATGTAATAATAGTATCATATATGATATTACAAATACAAATATGGTTATTTTATAAACAAATAACATGAATGAAACTATTAAATTGGTGTTTAAAGAACAATGAAAAAAAATTAAAGTGTGAGGTAAGGGACTTCATCTCAATTTTCCTTCATTGAGCCATATTTTATTATTATTATCATAATTTCATTTATATGGTATAAAACATTAAAATTTTAAAAATAATATTAAGAATCCTTCATAATTCCTAGAATTTTATGTTTCAGTTTAAATTATTTCATCGAAGGGGATTTTACATGAAATTTTCTCAGTGTGAGAGATTTCATCTCAATTTCCATTTCATTGAGACATATATATAAATATTCACCTATTAACTTTTAGGTGATGTATATACTTTCCCATTAATGTATTTAAAATGAATAAATATTTATTCATGATTACTAATATTTCATTTCAATTTCACTACTAGCTATGTAAGATAGAAATGAAAATTGAATCACATCACTTTCTTGAGGTGGTAGTCACACGTCTGCATGAGAAAAGTTATTTTTGTCCTATGGATATAAGAGTATGATGTGAGATAATATATTAAAATTAAATAATAATAATAATAATGTAATAAATTTATTATAAATATTTAAAATTACAACATCATGGATGAGGTTGCAATAAAACCGGTTCCCTGAGCTGATACACCACATGACCTCAGGCATGCCTCCTCGAATGCCGGTGGCTTCCCACTAGCAGCATGGTTCTATAAAGATAAAATTTAGAGACTATGAAATATTATTAGAGTAGAAAAAAATAAAATGGGTGTTAACATATATAATATAAAAATTAAATATTAAAACTAAACAACTATAGACAAGGGTCAATGATAAACCATGTGAAACATGTTATAAACATGGAATGTATACAAAAAATGTCAGGAAGTCATTAAGAAAAAGACCCAAAGTACCAAAACTATGAAAAACCCCATACATGATCTGAATTCCAACCTGGTCCAAACATACCATGGAAAAAACCATTATCCCATGATCAAACCAACCACCAGGTCCCTATCTAGAACATGTAACAAAAAAGTACCATTTGCTCGGTTACCTAAGTTCCATGGTGGCTTGAGTATGGTATGAGTACAAATCTGTAGGCCACCACCAATGGTGACTAAAGAAAAATACAGTATATACAATAGTTTATGCAAATAATAAATGTTAAATAATTAAATAGGTTTTGAAATAAATAAAGAAGGTAAAAAATAAAATTTTTTAGCATTTAAATAAATAATAATTTACAATTTTTATCTTTTAAGTTCCACAATAAAATCCATCCAACCTCACCCACTTCAGAATTGTTGGGTAACTAAGCCATACCATAATGTGCCTACAAAATTTTAGTTCGAATGTTCTTTTCACCAATCAATTCATCTTAAACATATAACTTAGAGTAGTAATCTATGTAATCATATCTTGTAAATAATTTGGCAGCATAGAGATTTAGTGCAACCTACCATACCATGTCATTTTTAGGAGAATAGATCCTAAGTCTAACATAAAAAACAAGTAAAAACATTAGGGGGTCCTAGAGAATAATTATACCCCAACCTAAAAATTATGATCCACAATCTAATTATTTAGTCATATAGTATATTAGTGAGGTCTAGAGCATCAGTCTAGCCCAACCCATGAGAGTAGATCCTCATTTCAATTCCCCACTCAAACCATTTACAACATTAACATGATTATTTAACCTCTTATCCTATTTACACATATACCATTTCAATTAACCAGGTCTTAATAGGACCTTAAAACCAATATATGGCATACATAAGACCCAACATTTAATTTATTCCATAAAACACCAAAACCAAACATACAATTTAAAATCATCTAAGTACCCCCTTAAAAATGGGTCTTCCTCTTTGTAAAACTAAACCATTATCCAAGGATTTCATTTCAACACTCAACCATTTAATATAGCCATTAAATAATTTTCAAAAAATGGAAACACATCCACATTTCAAACCATCAATCAAAATCAATTAAGAAAACCTAATCTATATATCACATTGAGGTAAACACCTTCTCTTAAAGAATTTCCCACTTCAAAATATCATTATAAATCATTGGAAACCATAACTAGATCAAAATAATAAATTCATCAATTTTATAATTTTCAAGAGCCTCCTAAACATATCAAAAACTATAGTATATGAACATTTCAATCATCCCCTAAACTATACCCATTATCTGAGAACCAACACCTACCCATTCACTCTTAAACATTTTATAACTGAATATTTACCAATTTATTTCTCCATTTCAACGCTTTTCAATACCTCATGGGTAGCCCTAGGTTTAGTCTCACAATATAAATGAACGAAATAGGGTTCATTAAGGGTCTCATTCAACAATATATAACCCAAATTACATCTTTTAGTTAAATATGTTAAATTATTGCAAGGTAGTAAATAGGAACCCCCCGTATACACATATAAAACATTATGACTATGGGAAAAATATTGTAGAATAACTACATCATATTCGTAGAAAAAAAATATCCAACCACCAACCTCGATTTGAGATAAAATGGATTCAAACCCTAATATAAAGAACACCACAGAAAACATATTTTTAGAGCTTTAGAAGGAGTGGAAACATCCAAAAAACCCACATATAGGAAATGGAATAAAACATTTTCGAATACATTTTAGAATCATTTATTTTCACTAGACAACACTTCAAAATACTATGAAATGAGGAAAAAAAATACATGTATGAGGTTAGAAAATCTGGTTAATCAACCATTCTATAGTGTGTGAATGGGGGTTAAAATCAAGGGACGTTTCTTAAATATAAAGAGGAAAAATTATGATTTTACCTATTTTTTAAGAGACAAGGTTTGGCTGAACTTTTGTAAAAAATGTGTGACAACTGTGCATATCCCTCTATTCAAGAGGGAACTAGGATGAACGGTCTGGCTGTGCACCCACACAGTTTGAAAAAACCATGAACCTCCCTTGAAATTGCCTTTATCCAAAGGGGCACAACCACACAAGTGTCTAGGAAGGCCCACACAGTTTTTAATCTATGTATGGTCTTTGTCCTCGACTCTGAATGAGACACCTCCACCCCACATAGTTATGGAATATGGTTAATCTAACCATGTTCCTATAGTGAAACTTGATCATATTTTTCCTCTTATCCTATATGTCATTTCCTGAACCCCTAGGACACCCCTGAGATCATCTATACTCCTAGGAAGATTTACAAAAACAAAACTTTTAACAGGTATGTACTTTAACTCAGGGTTTAGATCATATAATCTACCAAATTATAATAGATCATCTTTGAGATACACTCCCAAACATCAACCATCCTCCAAGGTAAAAGGATATGCCATGGTTCCCACCTATCCACTCCCACCTCTCTGTGATTAATCCAGAATACAATCATGTCATGATAATATTTGGAGAAAAAAACACTCTCTCAAAGTGTAAACCTTCCCACTACAATTTTCAACACAATTCTAGATGCTCATTGAGGGATGAATCGACCTCAATTTCATCATTACCAAAAAAAACACATGGAAATAGTGTAGGTAATATGAGTAAAACTAAAACACAAAAATGGAATCAAACAAACCACTACATAAGCCTCGGAGAGCTAATTGGTGCACCTTGAGTCCTACTCTCCCCAAAATCCCAAGTAACCTGTCTTACCATGCTACTATCATATCCTATTTTCTAAACCCAATGATGAACAAGTATTATCACCATAGAAAGGAAATTAAAATTTTCCAACCACATTCACCAAGCGAAATCGGTCAAAAAATAAAGCCCTAAAGTCCTCATTCTACATCCGAATACCCAGAACACGACCAAATAACACCTTCATCTCATGGAAAACCACCGGTCAAAACCCAAGCTAACACATGATTTATAATAAACTAAAATATTCAATCCACTTTCTTTAGAATAGACTCACATCTACCATCCATACATGATCCTTGGATAATGTGGATTATATTTAAATCTATATTTTATTCCCAAAACACACATATCATGTCAAAAAACCAATGGAAGGTGGTTTATAATTCACCAATTTTATTCCCGTTACTATTACATTTTGGTCTATCCTCAACTAAATCACCCTGAAAATTCCCAACCTATACATTCGACATAATACCCCATTACCTAACCATAATTCCTTCTCACCTAAGGTATACCGCCACCATCTGAATTCGCTTACTAATGTATATTTCCATCATCTGATGAAACTAAACCATATGGAAATCCACTACCCAAAAAACCTTCATCGTTATTTATCATACCCAGTAACACATATTCTACACAAACACCCCATATTTCGTTTAGAACCACCTCAAGCCAGAGGATAATTCCTGGTCCAATCAACCACCACATGTATTTCTCACCTTACCTTCCCTGGGGAATCCTCACATATACCTCATGGGATCCTTATTGTAATATTGATTCCACCAAATCTCACCTATAATATTCTCCATACATCGATGAATTATATATCTCTATCCACTTTACTAATGTCATTTTCACTACTCCACCCATGAAATTCCACCCACCATGGTGCATGATCTCGTCATTAAAGACCCAAAAAGTGGAAATGGTCATCTCACCCGCACTTGAGAGAAAAAAAAAATCATTAACTATAAACCATACCCGAATATCAATAATGTTACCTTTAGAATTTTTCTGACATGAAGCCTATCACAGAAATCTCATTCGGAAAAGGCTGGTGGTGCACCTCGAACCACACGTCATCACTTACTCTGCTCCACGAATTTAACCTCCAAGTGGTTCTTCATCTGACCATATGAATAATATCTATCTGGAATGGAATATATCAAATTATCTATTGGTGTACCCTTTAAAATGTAAATATGTTGGTCACGCTTGAATCAAATATTAGAGCTCGCCAATATTTCATTGATCAAACCATCACTATTGATCCATAACTGATGTTACATCCCACTGTAGGGACATATTATCCTGTCAAATGTCTTATTGTTCCTTGCCATAAATCATCTAATAAATCCCCAAGCCTCAACCATTTATGAGAAACATGTCAACTAAAACAGTCTACTACCTCTTGATACTCTACCAAGTATCCAAGACACAACAGTCCCTTTGTCACTACTGCAAACACACCAATGAATTTCATCCAGCATAACCTAGGTAACTCACAAAAAAACAAAATGATCCATCACAATGATACTAAACAATATAGTCTCATATAAAGAGTGATTTGCACTTTGGTTTCATAGAAATTGATATAAATTTACTCTTAAAAAATCTGTTTAAATATCTCAAATAGCATCGTGAATATCTATCACATACCCAACACCCGATCATAATTAGAATCCTTGAGGTTACACACTTTCCTACTTCCACTCAATAAATGTAACTCTATAACCCATAATATCTTCATAATTGAAGCTAGTACCAAATACCCACTCCCACAAATATACCATTCCCCTGGTCCATCAACCTTATCATAATAGAGTCACCCGTGGAATTCTTATCTGATAAGATAACCTTCACACACATAGGTCCAATCATATGACCAGATTTCCTTCTAGATGTCACTTTTAAACCATAACCATTTATCCACACTCTATCCACCCATGTCCTACCCACCCAAGGTCACCCTCAGTTCCTTCATTGAACTCCATCAAAACAATAGGTCCACGTTTCCAAACTGTTTTCCCTTCAAAATTACCCTTACAATTAACAACATATACTTGATTGCTTCTCTTAGAAGAGAACCAAGGATTTACCATGTCTTTTATCAAAACCCAATGGAACCTACTATTCATCAATTTCACAACTATATAATCTACTCGTGCTTCACATCCCAATTTACCTGCAACATAAGGATAAAATCACTGACGATTACCCTCTATTAATCAATTCACTATCTAATGTAAACCACCACGATTTTGTTCCCCAAACCACTAGTTCTTCCATCTAGCCTACCTATTCATACCCACACTTGGAGACACCGTTCATGTTCTATTTTGAAGGTCTATAACATCCACCTACACGTTATGAACCCATGAGAACTCACAACATGGTCAACCCCTCCCACAGGTCTCCCTCAAAAGTCAAATGATACCAATTCCTCAATCAAGATCCTAGGGTACCAAAAATCACTAGGATATCCCTTTAAACAATATAAATCATACATAAAATAATTAACCACTCATTGGGGACACTCCAAACCCCATTCCAAAACACACTTTTTCCAAATCAGTAGATAAAACATTTACTCTAGGTTTCACACTCATAACAATACAACCACTAAAAAATGCACTACATATAATACACCCAATATTTGGGCCCAATTTAAACCCACACGGTCACAACACACATGGGTTAGCACATCCAAATCACCATGCAACATCCCACAACCCCAAGGTCACCTTCTTACCTAAGGTAGGACAAGAACATTCCATTAACCAGACATCAAAACACAATAAATCTTCATAACCCATAACTATACTCTCATGATTGGAAAATATCAAGATAAATTTACCCATAAAAAGGTCCAGATAAACTAAACAAAGGATAATAATTGTACACATATCGAGATTACATCATTTCTTGTTTCCTATTATTAAAATCAAACATTACTATTTTAAAATATGAGGATTCAAATTTTAAAACAGTTTTGTTTCCCAACATTTAGAAAAATCTAGATTAATTCAAATTTCTATTTCAAAACATCTTCATTTATAAATGTTTAAAGGGAAGATCAACTGGTAAAAAAATAGATATAAAATTAAACAACTGACATATAAATCCCAGGGAACTATCAATCATAAGAAATATATAGATGAACTATAAATACTATGTGTCTAGAATGATACATGAACACACACACCATCTCTTTCCATATAAATCCCATGTGTCTAGAATGATACATGAACAAAGACACCATATCTTTCCATTTGGAGTAGAGCCTCATTCCAATGACCCACTCATAACATTTTCCACATGTACACTCTTCTGTAACCATTTATCACATTTAAACATATATCATCTCAATTACTAGGATCCCAACAGACCCTTAAAACCAAAAAATATCTTAAATAGACAAAACCCTTTACTTATGGCATAAAACAACAAAACTAAAAAAATCATTTTAAAATAATCTTAAAGTACCCCATTAAATAATGGGTCATCTACTTTGAAAAACAAAACTGTAACACCCTGAGATTTTATAAGATATATTATTTTTAATTTATTTTATATCTTCTATTGTACACTACACCAAAATTATCTTGCACTATACGAAACACCGTATTATCTTGCAGTATATGCAAAACTAATCTTGGATCGTGTTACACACAATTTCAAGTCTCTTTGATAGTAGTTATTCTACGCAAAATTGAGTGTATATATATATATATTAAATGTATAAATGAAATATGGTTGGATTTTTTTTAAACGCAACAACAAAGGAGTCTTGAACAACACGCAACCCCAACTTGGCTTGAATTACACGCAATCACGACTTTCCTCAATAGCGTGTGTTGTACGCAATATCAGGTTTCACTAAACAATGATATATGGTTATAATATTATTATCAACTAGCCGTTATGAATATTATTAACTAAAGTTTCAATGTTATAACATTATTATTTCATCTTACTCATTTTCTAGAACATGGTATTAGAAAAAAATAATTTTTTCGTGTAAAATAAGTATTTTTCAAAAAATGCAGTTTTGTCGCCTTTTGATGGCGCACCCACATTAAATATAGTTTTTGAAATGTTTATAAGTTTAATTTGACAAAATAAAATTCTTCTTTGGAATCAGGAAATAAAAATTTACTTTGGATAAATTTTTCATATTATTCTGATAACTTTCATATTTTAATGAATAGTAAAAACACGCTATATTTTAATTAAAACAACTTTTTTCATCGTAATAACTTATGTGGTTAAATTATAATATTGAATGGTTTTATATTATAAATAGAATATATTTTTACCATTTAATATAATGTATGTCGTTAGCATTGATTTTACATTGAATTCGTAGGATAAATAAATTCAATCTTTTGCAATGTTTTAAACAAAAACCCGTTTTCTTTCGACAATGGGATTAATTTTAATTTAATTTCTTCAACTTCTAGGTATTGAATTTGGAAAAATGGATTCCATATTTAGAATCAGTGGGTCCAAATTATATTAATAGACTACTTTTTATTTTTGGGCTTTATGAATAGTAACAACGGTGAATTTTATTTACCATAGTAAAAGGTAAATTGGGTAATTAAGGGTAAATATAATATTATAAAATTATCCAAATACTTGTCTTAATACAATTGGAGGATTATATTTCATCCTAAGTCATATTTGGGTAGAAATGGAATCCATTAGAACCCACATAGAGGTGATTAAGACCTTTAGTTTATTTTATTTAAAGGAAAGTGAAATATGTCTCACTCAACTTTAATAATTAAAGTATTTTTAATATACGTTTATAAATAATATAAATTCTGTTATAAATACTCATTTGAACGATAAAATGTTTTACTTTATCATGGTAATTTATTTGTAATTTTTAATAGTTATCTAATTTCCTTATTATCTTATACATTAATGATTCAGAAATTATTTATTTAGATAAAAATCAATAATATAGTTTTTATTGAAATATTAATACATATCAAAAGGCCCAAAAATCTGCACAAAACTTATTAGTAGTGTATATATAAACCCTAATAATCCACTGGCCGAATTGGTGACCATTTGGATCCTTATTAAGGCGACTATGACACTTATAATATTTTATTTTAAATGATTCCAAAGTTGTCACCTTCATAATTTAATAAGGATAAAAATTTACATGTTGTTATTTTAAGATGATAAATTCGAGTAAAATTATTATTATAAAATCTTTGATATATATATTCTTCAGAGGATTTTATTTTTAATTTTTATTCGAAAAATAAGTATATTAAATAATTATACAAAAATGTTGTACTAATTATTTTATTAAGAGATATACCAAATAAATGGTATTAAAAATATTAAAATAAATATTATATGAACTATTTAATGTGCTCCACTAATTTTCTAGATACATATGACATTTTATTAATCTATTAAAGCTTTTATTTCGAACATATCTTCTGTATATATTTTATTTAAATTCAAACAAATGAATAGTATCAAAATTGACACTATTGTTATTTTATAAAAATAACATATTATAAAATTGTTTAAAAAACACAAAAATATTTAAAAATTATAAATTAAAATTTATATGGTCTAAAATATCATAAAGTGTAAAATTACGGAAAATTCACAACACATATGTAATTATTTATAACAATTTAAAATATAGAATCTTATTACCACAAATAAAATTTAATAGATTAAATAAGGATAAATAATGTTGATAATGTTTAAAATAAATTCCATGCATGTCTAAATTTTATTGGTTGATGATATTACAACCCTATGGAATCTAATATTTTAATTGAGTCATTTTTGGTGGTTTTTATGTGGGGTTTAAATTTATATTAAACTAATATTTGTGAGGATTCCAAAGGTGCCCCTCTCCTCCCTTATAAAAGGGCACGTCCTCCCTCTCCTCCTTACATCGCTTTGAGCCTTCAAGCTCGGGAAACCCCTGCCCATTTTACTTCCCTCTTCCTTATAAACCTACTAGAGGTACTGGTCTTCTCAAAAGACCAACTCTAGTGCCCTAAAGTGAAATTTTAAAGGAGGCACTCCGAGAAAGAGGTAATACCTTCTACCGTTTTCTTCAAGTTCCATTCTTCTTCTACTCCCTCTTCTTTAGTTGTTTCATTATGAAGTAATAACGTCAGTATCCATCATAAACTGATATGTTATTATAAATATTAAACAACCCTATTTCACCTTATATCCATCCTATGGAAAACAAAATCACCGCGCGTGCGTGCGTACGGAATACCGTCTCCACGCCGTGGTGTAATCTGTTTTTCCACCAACACCTTACATGGATGGGTATAATGGTGTAAAGAATAACTATATATGGTTATTATAACATCATACTAATTCTGATATACTATACCATCCAGTCCAATTATATTCAATAATTATGGGAACGATATCATCGCTCGTGCGTACGTACTGACTACCGTCTCCACGATGCGATGAGATTCATTCTCTCTGTTAACCATACATTAATGATCATAAGGTTTATATAATGAATAATAATGAAATATATGAAATAATAATGCAACTATATTTATGTATATATATATTTATGTCAACTATTTTTTTCATTCAATTCAATAAGGAAACAAAAACAGCGTTCATGCGTACGTACGGCCTACCGTCTCCATGAACGGTGTATTTCATTCCTTTTATCGATCTATAATATATATATGTATATGATGAATATATATATTATATATAAATCATATTTTACATTATGGAATTATGTAAATCAGGATATAAGTAATAATATCAAGAATGACAAGTCGAAACACATACGATAAATGAAATGATTTTACCCAAAACGCTGCTTTAACATGGAATTTACAAAAGAACGGGTAATATAAAGTCATAAGTGAAACATATATGATATCATAACAATGAATATGATTCTTTAATAAGTCAATGACATTATTTAAATCATTATACAGGAGGTTCAGATACGTACGAAGCATATCAGACCTAAGGTAAAGGATAATTATTCCAATCTCATTCTTATCCGAGATTGTTTACTCGTAAGTATTTACTGGGGGTTATGTTTATTATCCATGTCCATATGCTCTAAAAATGTTTTCATAAATTTTTTACTTTCCTTCCATGCATGTTTAAGAAATTTTTACCATTTTATTACTTTTACCACATCGTATGGAAGGAATCTTTCTTTTGTTTACCATACGAGGTACTTATTGACTTTTCCGACAAAAGTACAAGGAGAATGTTTTTTTAACGTATACGACATGAAAGGATTTTTACGGTTTTATAAAGCCTTATTTTCATAAATCTTCCTCCAAAATATTTCATGACTATTTTAAACAAAATCTTTTTCTTTTAAAATTTCATGACGTTTTGTGAAAAGAAATTGATTTTGAAGAAGAAAGGATACTTTCCTGAAGAATTCATTTCAAGTGTTTTATCAAAACCATTTTCCATCTAAGATGACATAATTTCTTGTGTGTATGGTTCAAGTATAAAGTCTCTATAATTGACATGGTTTCCCTTTTCTTATGATGAAATGATATCCATTTGTTTTATATGGATTATGTTATGATGGGATGATGTTTATGAAACCAATTTTTATTCTTTGGGTTATGATGAATGATTTATGTTTATGTTGTGGCACACGTAAGAATGATTTCATTATGAGATGGGTGGGACCTATATCTCCCTCCAATGCATTGGGTAAATATTTATATCTAATGAGATAGACATGGCTGGAACAACATGTTAAACCGTTTTAGTAAAACAGGACTGGAACGAGGAGTGAACTCGATTGAGAAAGGGACTTTGTCCACTAAAATGGTCTTGGAAGCAATGCCTTGGCTACTATAGAAATAATGAAATGTGCTGAATGGTTGCCATAATTACATGTTTTACTCCCATGCTATTTTATCATGCTTAATGTTTCTTTATGATCTATGCCTTATGTACTTCCATGGTTTATGTCATTGCTCAAGCTTTTGATCTTTAAACATTATGTTCATGTTTTTAAGTTCAAATGAATATGATTTGTTTTATTTTATCCATGCTTACCCTTAGAGAGCATTTGAGCTCACCCTTTATATGTTTTCTTTTCCCGAGGATATAAAGAAAGGTTTTAGGTATGAAAACAAAAGGGGATGATCGATATGGGAGATGTTGAAGACCTTTCAATAGGATTAGATGTTTATATTCCAAGTTTCCAAAGACACTAAACTATTACGGTCCTTGTGTGTATGTTTTTGTTATGTATTAAGTATTCTGAAAAAGTAATGTAATGTCCATGCACGTCAAGCTTCGGGTCTCTACAGTTGGTATCAGAGGAAATGTTTAGTCAACGTTTGGAAACTAGGATGTGAAAACGTTAGTGAGATCCCTAGAGATATTTCTAAGGTATGTCTCAGGATGTCCCTAAGGTTAAGTATAAATATAGGTTATAGTCCTAGAATTACTGTAACGATATTATAATTAAACTTAAGAAGTCATATGTCGAAGGTACTCCCCCTTGATTATGTTATTTTCCTTGTATGATTTTTGCCTCTCACAAAATTCTTTTTGTGTTTTAGTCCATGGAGGGAACCAGAAGGAATTCGGTTAACATTGAATCCAATGGAAAAATTGGTGAATATGAGAAACAAAATTGCGTAATTCCTAGAGATAAAGATATTGTGATTATGCCGAATCAGTCATTGCGATATTTGATTAACAAGGTGAAATTTAGTGGTATGCCTAATTCATCAAATAAGATGAAGATATACTTTTATGCATGTTCGCATGTTGAGGAGCATAAAGAAAGGAAGATTGAGATTTATAACGAAGGGAAGAAGAACCTTGAGGAATACCTCAAATGGAGGGACAAATGTTATCTGTGTGGAGAAAAGGGTCATAGAGTGACAGACTATTATGGAGTTCAGTGTATTATTTTTGGAGAACATGGGCATTACCCAACTCAATTCCCTGACCTAAAAAGTTAATTCATAATCAAGGAAGGACTTATTCAAGGAAAATAATTGAAGAGGATGGATTTAAGTGTTTATGTATTGGTATTAAAGAATAATGTTGTTGAGGTACTTTTATGGTGTATTAGAATATTTTTGTATTAGTTTATTGTGGTTTTCAGTAATTTTATGGTACCAGTAACCATGAAAAGTGATTCAAATATTTTGGAAAGCAGATGATATGTGCATAATGAAGGGATAAGGAGAAAATGAAATGTTTGATAGTATTCATGATCTCATGATTGATATAAGGACTAAGTGATATCATGGTTTGAGTATATATAATTTTGAGGATTTTGGTATGTGGAAAGTGTTAACTTTCAACTGCATTCATGTTTTCACTAAGGTTCAATGGGTATTTATTTTTTTCAAGAGAATACATGATTAAGGCCTTAGAATTTTTAGAATCTGACCAACAAGACATATCTTATGATATATGGGGATCAATGATGGTATTAACATTCTTGTTATATGAACTCTTTGGTAATCGTTTTCACTATAATATGAGATTGGACAACAGTATTTTGGATAAGCCTAAAGATTGGAATGGATTATGTAGGACATAAGTTAGTATTGTTTAGGGCTAGAAATTTTTCTATATTATTGATGGATGGTTATAATAATGTATTGTTAGAAAAAAAGGACAACCTGCAAGATGGGTGAAAGCCCATCGTGTCAGACAACGCTGTGGAAATCGAACCCGCAACCGATGTGCAACAGGACTTTATTGCCTAACACTGGCCTACAGGATGTCCCTGGTTACTATAAATTAGTTTTAATTTTTTTAAGTTGTATGAGATATGAAGTATAAGTCCATTTTAGGAACCATATACGATTAATCGACTTATGTATATTTAATAACTTTTTCAAACTTTTTGTTTGAGATTGATGGAATGACCCGTCATTCTATCACATGATCTTCTAACACTTCACGAATAACAAATTCAACTTCATTTATTTAAGGGATAAAGTAGAAATTGTTCAATTCATGAACAACAGTGAGATTGTACCAAAATCATGTAAGTATTTATTTTAATTCATCAATATTAGGGAAATGATCATGAAAACCAAAAAAATGTTGTCCTAGTGCCCATATATCTGATGAATCATATGGTACCTTAGATCATCAAAAATCTATGGCTTTGTGATTGATGGCTTTTTCATAGCCTTGTTCTCTACCAGTCTCCATCAGAACTTGATGGTTAGATTTTTCTTCCATATCCATATTTTCCCCTATGTTCTCCTACATGGAAACCCAGTGATGAGTTTCTTTGGGTAATCATTACATTTCATACTTTTGTTTTAAAATTAAGTTTTTGGTATTCCCTTTTTATGATATGGGTTTCTACTAAAGAAAATTTCAAGTATTAAACCATTTATAACCCTGACAAATTTCGAGGGTGAAGTTCATTTTAAGGGGGGTAGAATGTAACACCCCGAGATTTTATAAGATATATTATTTTTAATTTATTTCATATCTTCTGTTTTACACTACTCCAAGATTATCTTGCACTATAAGCAACACCGTATTAGCTTGCAGTATACGTAAAACTAATCTTGGATCATGTTACAGACAATTTCATGTTTGTTTGATAGTAGTCATTCTACGCAACATTGAGTATATATATATATATATATTCAATGTATAAATGAAATGTGGTTTTATTTTTTTTAAACGCAACAACAATGGAGTCTTGAACAACACGCAACCCTGACTTGGCTTGAATTACACGCAATCGCGACTTTCCTCAATAGCGTGTGTTGTACGCAATATCGAGTTTCACTAAACAATGATATATGGTTATAATATTATTATGAAATAGCCGTTATGAATATTATTAACTAAATTTTTAATGTTATAACATTATTATTTCATCTTACTCATTTTCTAGAACATGGTATAAGAAAAAAAATATTTTTTCGGGTAAAATAAGTATTTTTCAAAAAATACAGTTTTGCAGCCTTTTGATGGCGCACCCACTTTAAATCTAGGTTCTGACATGTTTATAAGTTCAATTCGACAAAATAAAATTCTTCTTTGGAATCAAGAAATAAAAATTTACTTTTGATAATTTTTTCATATTATTCTGATAACTTTCATATTTTAATGAATAGTAAAAACACGCTATATTTTAATTAAAACAACTTTTTTCATCGTAATAACTTATGTAGTTAAATTATAATATTTAATGGTTTTAAAGTGTAAATATAATATATTTTTACCATTTAATATAATTTATGTCATTAGCATTGATTTTACATTGAATTCGTAGGATAAATAAATTCAATCTTTTGCAATGTTTTAAACAAAGACCCGTTTTCTTTCGACAACAGGATTAATTTTAATTTAATTTCTTCAACTTCTGTGTATTGAATTTAGAAAAATTGATTCCATATTTGGAATCAGTGGGTCCAAATTATATTAATCGACTACTTTTTATTTTTGGGCTTTATGAATAGTAACAACGGTAAATTTTATTTACCATAGTGAAAGGCAAATTGGGTAATTTAGGGTAAATATAATATTATAAAATTATCCTAATACTTGTCTTAATACAATTGGATGATTATATTTCATCCTAAGTCATATTTGGGTCGAAATGGAATCCATTAGAACCCACATGGAGGTGATTAAGACCTTTAGTTTATTTTATTTAAAGGAAAGTGAAATATGTCTCACTCAACTTTAATAATTAAAGTATTTTTAATATATGTTTATACAGAATATAAATTCGGTTATAAATACTAATTTGAACTATAAAATGTTTTTCTTTATCATGGTAATTTATTTGTAAATTTTAAGAGTTATTTAATTACTTTATTATCTTATACATTAATGATGCAGAAATTATTTATTTAGTGAAAAATCAATAATATAGTTTTTATTGAAATATTAATAAATATCAAAATGCCCAAAAATCTAAAAAAACCTTATTATTAGTGTATATATAAACCCTAATCATCCAGTGGCCGAATTGTTGACCATTTGGATCCTTATTAAGGCGCTTATGACACTTATAATATTTTATTTTAAATGATTCCAAAGTTGTAACCTTCATAATTTAATAAGGATAACAATTTACATGTTGTTATTTTAAGATGCTAAATTAGATTACAATTTTTATTATAAATTATTTTATATTTATCTTCATCATAGGATTTTATTTTTAATTTTTATGCAACAAATATGTATATTAAATAATTATACAAAAATGTTGTACTAATTATTTTATTAAGAGATATACCAAATAAATGGATTTAAAAATATTAAAATAAATATTATATGAACTATTTAATGTGATACACTAATTTTCTAGATACATATGACATTTTATGAATCTATTAAAACTTTTAGTTCGAACATATATTCTGTATATATTTTATTTAAATTCAAATAAATGAATAGGGTCAAAATTGACACTATTGTTATTTTATAAAAATAACATATTATAAAATTGTTTAAAAATCACAAAAATATTTAAAAATTATAAATTAAACTTTATACGGTCTAAAATGTCATAAAGTTTCAAATTATGGAAAATTCACAGCACATAAGTAATTATTTATAACAATATAAAATTTAGAATCTTATTACCCTAAATAAAAGTTAACAGATTAAATAAGGATAAATCAAGTTGATAATGTTTAAAATAAATTCCCTACATGTCTAAATTTTATTGGTTGATGATATTAAAACCCTATCTCATCTAATATTCGAATTGAGTCATTTTTGGTGGTTTTTATATGGGGTTTAAATTTATATTAAACTAATATTTTTGAGAATTCCAAAGGTGCCCCTCTCATCCATTATAAAAGGGAACCTCCTCCCTCTCTTCCTTACCCCACTTTGAGCCTTAATGCTTGGCCAAAACCTGACCATTTCACTTACCCAATTCTTTAGAAACCTACTTGAGGTACTGGTATTCTCAAAAGACCAACTCTAGTGCCCTAAAGAGAAATTTTAAAGGAGGCACTTTGAGAAAGAGGTAATACCTTCTACCGTTTTCTTCAAGTTTCATTCTTCTTCTACTCCCTCTTCTTTAGTTGTTTCATTATGAAGTAATATCTTCAGTGTACCTCATATACTTATATTTTATTATAAATATTAAACAAACCTATTTCACCTTCTATCCATCCTACGAAAAACAAAATCACCGCGCGTGCGTACGTACAGAATACCGTCTCCACGCCGTGGTATAATCTGTTTTTCCACCAACACCTTACATGGATGGGTATAATGCTGTAAATAATAAATATATATTGTTATTATAACATCATACTGATTCTGATATATTATACCATCCAATCCAATTATATTAAATAATTATGGGAACGATATCATCACTTGTGCATACGTACAGACTACCGTCTCCACGACGCGATGAGATTCATTTTCCATATTAACCATACATGAATGATCATAAAGTTTATATAATGAATAATAATGAAATATATGAAATAATAATGCTACTTTATTTATGTATATATATATTTATGTCATCTATTTAGTTTCATTCAATTCAATATGGTAATGAAAACAGCGTTCATGCGTACGTACGACCTACCGTCTCCATGAACGGTGTATTTCATTCCTTTTATCGATCTATAAAATATATATGTATATTATGAATATATATTATATATAAATCATGTTTTAAATTATGGAATTATGTAAATCAGGATATATGTAATAATATCATGAACGACAAGTCAAAATACATATGATAAATCAAATGATTTTACCCAAAACGCTGCTTTAACATGGAATTTACAAAAGAACGGGTAATATAAAGTCATAAGTGAAACATATATGATATCATAACAATGAAAATGATTCTGTAATAAGTCAATGACATTATTTAAATCATTATATAGGAGGTTCGGATACATACGAAGCATATCAGACCTAAGGTAAGGGATAATTATTCCAATCTCATTCTTATCCGAGATTGTTTACTCGTAAGTATTTACTGGGCGTTATGTTTATTATCCATGTCCATATGCTCTCAAAACGTTTTCATAAAATGTTTACTTTCTTTCCATGTATGTTTAAGAAATTTTTACCCATTTATTACTTTTACCACATCGTATGGAAGGAATCTTTCTTTTGTTTACCATACGAGGTACTTTTTGACTTTTCCGACAAAAGTGTGAGGAGAATGTTTTTTAACGTATACGACATGAAAATATTTTTACGGTTTTATAAAGCCTTATTTTCATGAATCTTCCTCCAAAACATTTCATGACTATTTTAAACAAAATCTTTTTCTTTTAAAATTTCATGACGTTTTGTGAAAAGAAATGGATTTTGAAGAAGAAAGGGTATTTTCTTCAAGAATTCATTTCAAGTGTTTTATCAAAACCATTTTCCATCTAAGATGACATTATTTCATGTGTGTATGGTTCAAGTATAAAGTCTCTATGATTTACATGGTTTCACTTTTCTTATGATGAAATGATATCCATTTGTTTTATAGGGATTATGTTATGATGGGATGATGTTTATGAAACCCATTTTTATTCTTTGGGTTATGATGAATGATTTATGTTTATGTTGTGGAACAAGTAATAATGAATTAATTATGAGATGGGTGGGACCTATATCTCCCTCCAATGCATTGGGTAAAGATTTATATCTCATTAGTTAGACATGGCTGGAATGACAAGTTAAACCGGTTCAGTAATACAGGACTGGAATGAGGATTGAACTCGATTCAGAAAGGGACTTTATCCACTAAGATGGTCTTGGCAGCAATGCCTTGGCTACTATGGAAATCATGACATTTTCTGAATGGTTTCCAAAATTACATGTTTTACTCCCATGCTATTTTATCATGCTTAATGTTTCTTTATGATCTATGCCTTATGTACTTCCAAGTTTATGTCATTGCTAAATATTTTGATCATTAAACATTATGTTTATGTTTTTAAGTTCAAGTGAATATGATTTGTTTTATTTTATCCATGCTTACCCTTACTGAGAATTTGAGCTCACCCTTTATATGTTTTCTTTTCCCCAGGATATAAAGAAAGGTTTTAGCTAAGAAAACAAAAGGGGAAGATCGATATGGGGGATGTTGAAGATCATTCAACAGGATTAGATGTTTATATTCCAAGTTTCCAAAGACACTAAACTATTACGGTCCTTGTGTGTATGTTTTTGTTATGTATTAAGTATTCCGCAAAAGTAATGTAATGTCCATGTACGTCAAGCTTCGTGTCTCTAAAAAAACCATCCCTATAGTGATTTACATTCTATTCCAAACTATTTAAAAGTACTATTAATGAATTTTTACCAAAAGGTGAACACACCATCATTTCAAATCATCATTCAAAATATATTAAGGAAACCCCCTTTTCAAATAACTTTTAGGTCAACACCTCCACTCAAAAAATTTCACTAACTCAACATTTACCAATTAATTTCCCCATTTTCAAGGGTATGGTATACCGCATGGATATCCCTAAGTTCTCTCTCACCTCATTAATGAATGCAACAGGGTCCATGATGGTCTCATACCTCAATGTAAGAATAAAATTACTTCCCCTTTTCAAAGACATTAAAACAAATTATGTTAGCATGTAGGAACAACCACATACACATATAGAATATAAAAATTATGGGAAAAATCTTTTAGACCACCTATCCTATGCTCGTAGATAACCAGTTGTCCAATAACCACCCGTGATTGAAGATAAAATGGAATCAAATACCATGAAAAAAAACACATTTGAAAATATGGGTATAGATCTTCAGAAGGTGAGAAAACAACCAAAAACAAAATACTCTTCATGGTAATGGAAGAAAAAATGAGTGAAATACTTACTTGGATATTTGATTCGCACTAAATGGAACTACAAATGCATAATATTTAAAGGAGAAACATTCATAAAGGAGGGGAGATATCCAAGTTAATAACCCTTGTTGTAGGGGTTTAATGGGGGACATATTCATGGGTGGTATCTTGAATCATAAGGTTAAAATAAAAATTTCCTCATTTTGAAAGAGGTAATGGTTTGGAAACACAGTTTTCTAAATCATGCATCATCATCTTTCCAACAGGGGACCATACCGCACATTCTGGTTGGCCACCTACATAGTTTTTCCAATCTGTACGACTCCCTTTCACCTACCTATATCCAATGGGGCATGGTTTCATGATTGTATGGGATGTACCATGTGGTTGTTAAAATATTTGGGGAAGTTTCCTCAACTCTTCCCAAGACACATCCAACCCACATAGTTATTGCGTAAAGTAAAACTAAATATGTGAAGATCATGAAACTTAAATAACATGGCATCTTCTCCTATATTTTTTTTCGCAAACCCATGGGACTCCCCCAAGACCCTTCATACTATCAGGAATAATTACAAAAAAACATTAAACTGGGATGTACATTAACATAGTTTTGGGATCTTAAAATATCCATTAATTATATATTTATAACCATGCATGTGAGGCGGTGATGAAAATGGAAACATATCACTTATGGAAGGTGGTAGTCCACACACACACACACACACACACACACTCATGACATTTTTATTTCTCATAGGATGGAAAATAAGAATCAATGGTTTTCCTATCCTTATAATAACATTTTGATGTAGTTAAGAAACTTATTTAATTAATCTATGAATATAATAATTTATTTGAAGGTTATAGAAAGAAAAATAAACTTGAAAGGATCTGGTTTTAACTTATACCACCTCTATGGATATCTTCCTTCATATTACACCTTATGAATTATAAGATAGGTAGTTTTTTAGACCAAGACCCCTAAACCATCTGTTGGAGAGTTGGATAGGTATTTGAAAAAATATAGGTCAATATAGAGTTTTCAATGTTTGTGTATGATATAGAAAAGTATTTTTCATTTTATAAATAAGGAGAGGGATACCCTTTTAGATATTAAAAACGTTAAAAAAATGTAATGTCATTTTCTGAAGAAAGCAGACATATTGAAATATAATTTATAAGATGAGATATGTTAATGAAAAAAATAAACTCATACAATAATTCATAAAATGTTTTGTGGTTATTTAAATCATTATCTTTTAGTTTTACCCCCTAATTAGCCTTTTTTAACCTTACCATGGTGAATATTTTTTATAATGGTAATCATTCATTATGAATAAATTTTAATTTGATCTCATGAAAAAATTAGAACTTGATTATTTCAAATATAGAATCCATTTACTATGATTGATTTTTATATGGAAGAAATTAATTTTAATATAAGTGCACAAAATTCATTAAATCCATTTTTACGAAAAATTGTATTTTTATGTAAAAAAAGATATTATAATTATTTATGTCATAAAATATTGAGCAATGTCAATAAAAATGAATCAATTGGGTTATTATTATAAGAATTATGTTTATTTAACATTATAATGATTCCATAACCAAATATAGGCTTCCAAATACACTATTAAATACCATGATCCAAAAATACATTTTAATAAGAATAAAATATAACTTAAGTTTTAAAAAGTAAAGAAAGAATTTTAAAATTTAAAATAATGTTTTGAAATTCCCTTTTTACACCATAAACAGATATTAGGTTAATAAAATGGTTTATTAATTTTTAAATCAATCTTACACCTAGATGATGTCAAAAAAGTTACAGTATTTTTAAAAAAGGAACTATTCAATCAAAAGTTAACTATTTCATAAAAATCCAAAAAAATCACAGTAAAAAAATTTGATATTATGAATAACAAAATAAATTAATTTTATAAAATACGTTTTCTAAAGAAAATAATTTTAATCTCTATGCACAGAATGAATAAATTTTTTTTTTAGAGAAAATATAATTTTGATGAATAATATAAATTTATTCGCATTATTTTTATAGTAACTGTAATTATATAATATTTAATTTATTTGATTAAATATTTTATTAATAAATATCATAAAAATAATTAATAAATAGCGATTGAATAATTTTATCTGATAAAAATTCATTATGCACTCAAAAACAATATTTTAAAAAACATCTATTTTTTGCATTAACTGATTTTATCTTAATTTCTAACAAATTGATAATCAATTTATAAATGAATATCAATCAGTTTAATATATAAAAATAAATTTTTAAAAAATTTAACTCTCTAAATAAGTGAATTTTTTGTTTCATATAAAACATATAAAATTTAATGAAAACCTATTTTTATAAAAAAAATCACCATATTAAACATTAGATGTTTTTAAAATTAGACGATTTAATTCTTGTCATTTAAAATTCAGTAATTAATTAACACGAATGAATCATTAAATTTTTAATAGGAAAAAATTTATACAAATAATTATTAATTTGGTTACTCATATTAAATATTTTTAATCCAATGGCTAGGCAATATTTGTAATATTTATATAATAAAAATACTCTAGAATATTGTGATTCCTTGAAGCTCGGTGTTGCATGTGGTACATGATATCAAACTCAGTATTAATTTAATTAAATATAAACTAAAATAATAGGGTGTTACGACACCCCACTTTAATGAAATTTCATCCTTTCATGTTAATATAATGTCCATGGAACAAAGGATTTGAAACATTTTGAAAATAAATTCCAAAGAGTGGAAGAAAATATAAATAAGTGGAATGAAATATTTATTATATTTTATTTTGAGAACATTTATGTCTTGGTATAGACTATTAATTTTACCATTTTCTAATTATTTAAAAAACTATGCATTTACCATAATGAATCTCTTATTTTTGAAAAAAAATTTAAAATTATCATTATAGCTAATCGATATTTTCCATATAAGACTCTATAGATTTATATTCATTTTCCTAATGAATTATATTACCAATAATATATATAATATTTGAAGATAGTTTTTTATATTTCATTCCATAGTTTCATCCTTTAGTTATGTTTTTTAATTTTCCTCATTTTCATCATCTCATATTCTAAATGATAAATAACAATTATGGATATTTCATTCCTAAAACATTAAACTAAATTTTATCATATCACAATATCCAAAAATATTATGTAATCTTTTTCCATAGTTTTCTATCCATTAAAAAAATATTAGCACAAGATAAGATAATTTCTAAAATTAATTAACGTTCGATTGGAGAAATAATACATTAATATTGAAAACAAAAATAAAAACACCAAAACTTAAAAATAAAATATTATTATAAAAAAATATCACAACACTCTTCAAAATGATCTTGACCTAATTAAAAGAACTAAAATTTGAAAAAACAGATCACATATTCTTCCAATATCTTCTTATAATTTATCTCCAAATTGTATCAATCACTCGTAAATTTATATACCAAAAATGTATAGTCCCAAATAATAAATTCTACAAAATATAGTAAACTTTTTTTTAAATAACATGTATCACCATGAAATAAATCCACAAGATGAAAATATATGTTTCTAAAATATTACTCAATATTTATTCCTTAAATAAAAAAACATTCTGGATTAAATTATCCACTACCATTAATCATATAATTCTCCCAAATATATGATAACCAATTATCCCACTTAACCATAACTAACCCAACAACATGGATAATATTAATCCAAATGGTTATCTATAACTCAATCATTCATTGTTACTAAAACCCAATAATTATCAACCAAAATATAGAAAATAAACATAAAATCCCATTTCATAAAACCTCAACATGATAACTATTTCATTAAATTTATAATCAACCATAAAATTATTAACCCATGATGGAGCTTAAAACTGTTCAATTACCCTCAGTCAATAAAATCTTAAAATCTCATGATATTTAATTTCTTCTTTGGATGAGCTATAACAGCCTAAAACTTTGTCATACCATAAATACATAATTTATAAAAAGGGTAGAACTTACTTACATTTCCAGGATCTTTTAGGTTTATTGTTTTTGAAAATTAAGAAAACCGTTACACCACACAGTGGACATTTCCACACAATGTATATTTATTTTATGAAAATAGGTTCTTTTATGAAAACTATGGTTTCATTCATGAAAAATAATTCATTCAAGATATTTCACCATTGACAATTCTATAATAAAAACAAACCCACAATCAATATGAAAACATTTGAATACATGGGATGATATGAGGAAATCTCAATAATGAATATAAAAAAATTACACTTATTAATCCATTTTAATTTAAGAAACACGTAAGTAATTTTTTCTTTTTATATAATAAATATAAAGATAAAGTAATAATTTACTTTCTCATGAAATAAAATTAAAATCCCATAGATTTTTTAATAAAAAAGTTAATAATTATGATGTAAAAATCAAAATCAAGAGAGTAAATTGAAAAAAACATCCAAATCATAAAATCAATTCCATGAAAAACTTACATTTCAACTTTAGAAGATAATAAACATTACTTTAATCATGAGAACATTTTATTACCTTATGAAATCAACATTTTTTTTAAAATCATATTATGAATTAAAAAACTATATCTGTGTCTTGGTTTTGTATATTTACAATCTATAATCCAAGAATTATTCTAATGAAATACCCACTACTGTTAATTCCAATATATTACATGGCTGTAACTTATATCCAGTTAACTAAATCACAATACACTATTCATTAGAGTGCTATATTAGACTCACCCATTATCGTATAAAATTTCCATGACCCGTATAATGTGAAAAATACATAAAATACTACAATTATATCATAAAACTAATAAAAATTGTAATTTTGAATCAAAATAAAAACCAATTTATTTTATATTAAAATAATAAGAAATATAATTTTATTTTGAAAGAATTTTGAAACTAAAAAATCCAAAATTAGTTAGAATAGAATATTATAAGATAAATTATAGAAACATGTAGAGTAATATTAATAATTAATAATGCACATGATTTTGAGATAATCCATTGATTATGTAAACATTAAAAAAAATTCTTTTCATAGTTTTTGTAAAGAAGGTAAAACACAATTGGTTTGAAAAATATTCAAGAATTTACATATAAAACATTTGAAAATAAATTCAAATTAAGTTTAAATTAAAATTTAACAATATTTAAATTATAAAAAATAACAAGTACATGGATGGAAAAAATGTTTAAAACATTTTAAGCAATATATTAAAGAAAAACCACTTACCTTATGTCCTAACATGACATGTAAATTTTTTATATTCCTAGATAACAAAATTTTATTAATTATATACTTTCTTTAGAACCATTACAATATTTATTACTTTTCTATTCTGCCAATTATTTAAATTATTACCATATTTTATTTAGTTACTATGTAATATGACTTTAATTCGGACATTTTGAGGTCGTTCAGATCATAATACCATAAATTAATAGTAGTGTGTTAATCATGGTAAATGTGTTCATGGTTCAATTATATATATAATAATAAGTGGGTTATAATTATAATATTAATATATTCAATATAATATCAAACCATCTATGTAATTTGGCCCATAAAAATGAAGTAAAACATTCATGGGGGCAGTAGTTCGTATGTAAGCATGAACTGTGTTTAATTTTTATAATGGATAAAAAGAAAAAAATATATATAAATTTAAAAAATACTTATTATTTTATAACTATCATATTTATTCACTAAATACAACATTTTTTTATCCATTTATGGAGAAAAATAAAAATAAATCCCATCGCTTGGGGGATGTGGTAGTCCACACATACACATGATAATCGTTACCATTTTTCAATGGATGAAAGGGTATGAAGGTAGATAATATATTATATTTATATAAACATAATAATTTCATAAATATAATATATATTCATTAATTACATATTTATAACCATTCATGTTATGTGGTGATCAAAAAGAAAAATGATTACTTCATGGTGGTAGTTGTACCCATGTACACACAAGAAAAGTTTTCATATCTCGTAGGATGGAAATGAGGTAGAAATATTTTATCCAATAATAATAATAATAATATATTAATATATTTAAGATAATAATTTCATTATTCTATTATAGTTATAATAAATTTTAAGGTGGTATAAGAACAAATATACTTGAATGAATTTGATTAAGACTTATACCACCACCATGGATATCATCATTAATCCTTCAAGATTTAGTCCTTTGGTGAGATCAAAACAACTAAAATATTGGTAGGAGATTTAAAGATGTATTTGGGTCGGGTATGGATGATCTATATTGATAAATGAGTGTGGATAAGTGAGTATAGTAGTTTCCCTTATATAATCGAGTGAAGTGAAACTCCTATAGATATTTAAAACATTAAAATAATATAAAGATACAATTAAGGGAGAGTGGCACCAAGAAAACAAAATTTTGAAGATAATATAGTGTAAGTTTAAAATATAACAATTCAATATAATTTAGGCATGTTTTTAATATATTTTAACCCTTATCTCTTAGTTTAACACCCCTGTTAACCATTGTAACCTTACCGTGGTGACAAACATTTAGCATGGTAACTATTCATTATGAAGAAAAATGAAATTGAACTCATTAAAAAATTAATTTTTTTTCAAATACCGAATAGATTTTATATGATTTTTTCCATAAGTGGTGGTAATAAATTCTAATATAAGCACACAACAGTCGTAAAAGAATTTTTAGAAAAAACAATTTCTTTTTGAAGAAAGTGATTTTATATTAATTTGGAACAAAGACTCTTGAGTATTGTTTCTGACTGTAAATTTATAATATTATTATTAAAATATGAAATTTATTTGACATTAACACCATTTAAAAAACCAAAGGGAACCATCTAACAACACTATTAAATTTAAATATCAAAAAATTGTATTTAGTTGAAATAAAATATAACATAAGTTACAAAAAGTCATATATGGGTTATAAAATTATAAATAATGATTTTAATTTATTTATTTACCACCTTAAATTAATATTTGGTTTATTAAAATGTTTTATTAATTTTTAAATCGATCTTACATCATTATGATGTAATAAAAGGTATGATATTTGTAAAAATGATTTTTTTAATTATTCACTCAAAAATAAAACACTTCCAAAAAATCCCAAAAAATAACTATAAGGAAAAATTTATATTATGAATAAAAAATTAGGATCATTTTATAAAATAAATTTTATAAAATTTGAGGAAAAGTATTATAATATCCATGCATATAATGATTAAAAATTATTTTTAGAAAACATGTATTTTCAGACAAAAAATGAATTTGTTCTCATTTATTTCATTGAAAAACCCATTATTGGATGTTTAATTTATTTTATAGAATATATTTTTAATAAATTTCATCAAAATAATTAATCAATAGAGATATTTTTAATTTATTTTGAGGAAAATATATTACGCACATAAAAATGTTTATAAAAAATATAACAGTTTACAATAAAATTGTTTTATCTTAATTTATAAAATATTTCTAATACATATGTGAATCATTACTAATTAGTTTTCATTTATAAAATTTAAAATTTTAACTAATTAATACTCTAAATAAGTGAAACTTATTTTTAAATTGATGCGTATCAAATATAAAAAAATCTTGATTTTATAAAAAATTTCCCCTTGTAAAAATATATTATTATTAAGCTTATATTATTTAATAATTATCAATCAAAATTGAGTTATTATCTCCTAGGAATTAATTGCTTAATTTTCATTAAGAAAAATTTTCTACATTTACTTCATAATTCAGGTACTCCTATTCATACTCATAAATTCAATAGATAAGTCATAATAATCATTTTTAAATAACAATTTTTTTTATTATATCGTGGTATTTTTAAGCTCAGTATTGGGTGTCGAATAAAATATTGAATATAATTTTCATTTAAATAAATATAAAGTAAAATCACAAGGTTTTTCATTTTCCATCACTTAAACAAATTTTATCTTCAAATTATTTCCTCATGTATGATGAACAATGGATTTAAAAAATTTTCAAAATGAATTCCAAGGAGTGGAGTATAAATATACATAGGTGAAATGAAATATTTATTATATTAAATTTTCGAGAAGAAATATTATTTCTTGTTTTATTCTAGTAAACATTTCACATCCTTAATATTTATTAAACTATAGATTTTATATAATGAGAGTCATATTAGTGGAATATTTTTTAAAACCATACGATGACAGTTAAGTAATAATTTTCAAATAAGTATCAATATAATTATCTTTTTATTTACTAAGGAATTATTTTACCAACAAGATAAATAATATTATAAAATATAATTACAATATTTACTAATATACTTTTATCATTTTTTTTGTTTTGATAAGTTTTTCACCTCTTATTTATCACATGTTCTAAATAAAAAATAACCATGATTAATTATTAATACATGAATCCCTAAAATTTACGTTTTCCAAATCATATAATCCATAAAAAGAAAAAAGTAGTTATTAATCCTATTTATATCTATTAAAAAATATTTTAAATAGCTAAAATAATATCAAAACTGAATTACAATTATTATGAAGAAATAATATATTAATCTTCCAAATGTTGTCATTAAAAAAAGTTAAATAATATATCATTCCATTACGAAATAATCCCAAAACTCTTAAAAATATTCTCATCCAAATTTGATACACAAAAATCAAAAAAATTGAATAAGATATTAATTCATGGCAAAAATAAAATTTATTTCTAAACAAAATCAATCACTATTAAATTCACATAATAAAAATTTATATTTCTGAATCATTTATTCTCTAAAATATATTAATCATTTATGAACATTACCTAAATCACCATGACACAAATTCCTAAGAGAACCATACATTATTCTAAAATAATGCTCAATCTTCATACCTCAAATAAAATATTCTACATGGATTAATTTTCCATTCATCTTAATCATATAATACTTCTAAAACTATGATAAACCTTTATCCCACATAACCGTAATTACTTCAATATCAAGGATCATATTAATTCAAAATGGTTATCTATTCCAAAATCTTGTATTTTGTTAAATCTTAATAAATGTATCCAAAAATATCCTTAATCATCTAAAACACCCATCACATAAATACTCAAAAGGGTGTCAATCACTTAAAAATTATGATAAAACATAGACTTATAAACCCATGATGTTATATAAAACTCATAAACTGTCTTCAACAATAACATCCAACCCTATTGAGTTATCTAAACCCTCATTAGATACAACCTATAACACCATAAAATTTTATCATCCCATAATTAAATGATTTATAAAAGTGGTAACATTTTATTATGTTATTGAAACATTTCGTCTTTGATTTCTAGATAATTAGGAAAACCATTACAAAATACAGTTTAAATTACCACACAGAGTACATTTTTTCTGTAAAAATATATTCTCATTTTAACACTTGTATTTCATTCATGACAATTTCTCCATTCATGATATGTTACTATTGAAAAAGATATAATACCTACATACACATAATCCCTATGATTTTTTTTAAAACATTGGATGAGAAAAAAATTTCTTTAGGGATATAAAATGAATGTAAACCCATTAATCAAATTTAAATTCATGAAAATAAATAAAGGAATTGTACTTTTTATAAAATAAACTTATTGATCAAATAATAATTTTATTACTCATGAAATAAAAATCAATGACAAAAGTTTTTATTAAAAATTTTATAATAAAGAATAAATTACAAATCATAATCATGAGATTTTCATGTCAAAACATGAGAACTCTCGAAAAAATTTACCTAAAACAAAAAATTTCACTTTTATAAGACCACAAACAATTCTTTAATCATGGGATAATTCTATTAACTTATGGAATATAATTTTTTATTTTAAAAACCATATAAATCATTAAAACCTCATTTATATACCTTCAGAAATTGACCTTATAATTACCCATACAAGAGAACATACACAAGAATAAACATCACAGTCAATTCCAATATATCTCTTTAGATTAACTTATATCTATTAAAATGAATCAAATTTCAAAATTAATTATAGATATATATTTTGAGAAACCATATCATGATAACAATGAATACAATATATCATTTCATTCATAAAAAGGAAAAAAATCTTTTTAACCCAGAACCAAAAACACTATCTGTGGCTTGAAAATGAGAAAAAATATCATTTTATTTTGAAGTTTTTTAACATAAACATTTCATAGATAAATTATAATAGAATAAATTTTGAGAAAACAGAGAAAATTGTTTATTAATATTAATAATTTATAACATAATGGTGTGAAAAATCCATTCATGTTTTATATGATAAAATTTTTTTTTCACACTTTTTGTAAATAATGTAATAATTAAATTTTTCAAAAAACCTTAAATAAATTATATTTTTAAACCATTGAAAATAAAATAAAAAGTATTTTAAATTTAATTTAAACATTTTTTTATGTAAAAATAATAAAATTCATGAAATATTTAAAATAACTGTACATAGTGGGAAAAGAGTATAAATTATTTTAAGAAACTTTTTAGAGAAAAATCCAACCCCTCATGTCCCGAATCACCACATACATCTTTTACATTATTGAGTAAAAAAATTTATTAATTATATAAATGATTAAAAAAAATTAATTGTTTTTAATTTACTATTATTACTCTTATTTAATTTTTACCATGTTTTACTACAATACTATGTTGATTAAGTCTATGTTTAACATTTGGAGGTCATTCAATTCATAATCTCCCAAATTAACTCTGATGCATTGAATGTGGTCAAAGGATATCGGGTTCCATTATATGAAGAATATTTAACTTGTTATAATTATAATTTTTAAAAATTAATTATATTTTTAGATTCATCTATGTAATATAGTCTCGAAAAATTAAGTACATCGTTTCGTGAGGAACGTTGCCCATATGTACATTGGAATGAAATTTTTATTAATCTAATGCATGAAAAGGAAATGAATTTAATATAGGAATAAGATTAATAAATAGTAATAATAATATAAATATAATATTTATTCATTAAATGCACCCTTATGACCAACCATTTATGGGGGAAATGAAAAATGAATTACATCACTTCATATAGGTTGTAATGCACGCATACACACGAGAAACATTATCATTTTACAAAATATGGAAGGTTATGATGGTTGTTGATATATAATATTTCAATAATAAAAAAATTTCACAAATTTAAAATATATTCATTAGTTCCATATTTATAACTATCAATGTCAAGGGGTGATGAAAAATAAACACATCGCTTCATGGAGGTGGTAATCCACACATATGCATGAGCGAAATTTATATTTACTATGGGATGGAAATTAAGTATAAAACCAATTTTCCATAATCATAATAAAATTTTAGTACAATGATGATACCTATGTAATAATTCTATTACGTTTATAAAAGATTTGAATATTGTAGAAGAAGAAAGAAACGTAAATGAATTTGGTCAATACTTATACCTCCTCCTTGGATATATTCCTTCAGATTACACGTTAAGAATTATAGGATAGGTATTTTTGTTATACTAGTGTACAAACCAAACTTCATATTACTAAATATTATATCATAATTGGTTAATTTTCATTACATAACATAATGATCCATACTAGAATCATTTAGGTCGTGTACCATTATAAACATAGACACATAAACAATTATTCAATAAGTGAGATACATTATCCCCCACTATGTTATTCATTACTAGCACCCTTATTAGACATATCAAATTTAATACCTTTAATCAAAACCTAGGAAAAGTAATCATAATAAGCAATGATATCTGATTCTTAGTATCTGTATACAAAGTAGATATCAACATATCATGATTATAAGGGTTTGATAACATGATAATAACATTTTGAAACATTACCATGCATATCATAGATCATAAAAATGATTCGAGGAATAAATATTTCAAGTTCAAAAGATAGGAATAATAATGGAATTAAAAAATATGAACTATGAGAACAAAACATTGAGATAAGGCATAGATTTCTGGCATACACATAAGAATATGAAGTCATTTAATTACTAGTTAAAGGCTCATTACCAATACTATCATAGTACAATGGGTTAAATCCCAAAACAATCATAGTACTAAATGTTTACTCCCAAGACTATCATAGTATATTGAGTCTCTTACTTAACTGTGTTTAATCCGCAATCAAGTCCTGTTTATCTCATGAGAAATCAATCTTGACCTAATTAAATTATGGGAGATATTGGTTCCACCCATATCATGATGAAAATCATACATATATTTTCAAATAGATCATAAAAAAATTAATTAAATCAGAACCCATGAAAATAAATGAGTTTCCAAAACATTTCATCATATTATAACTTATGGAAATGAAATAATTTTCATAATCTTTTCATGATTTCATCAAAAAACATCCCATGGAAAAAGAAGAGGGTTTTAAAATAATTATTTAACAATAAATTTAAACCATAAATAGAAATAACAAGAATGGTATCCTTGGATAATATACATAGTATTGAATAACTAACATCAAATTAATACATCTTAGATGTAAAATTATTTGGATGTAAAATTCACCTGGAACATTTCTTGAGGAAAACAAACATTATTTAGAAATAATATTTTTAAAATTACAAATTAATGAAATATTGTGGAAATACATTTCATTGAAAATTAAAGGGAAAAAATATAAATAAATCTTCGATTAAAATTATTTTCATGATATCTGTAAATTATATTCATCTAGTATATTTTAAAATAAAAATTCCTTTCACATTTCTGGTAAAAGCCAAATGGGTGTTTTTTTTGAAATAACATGAATATTACTTTTATAAAAATTTAAAAAAGGGAATCTTGGGTAAAAATTTCTTTTAATAATTACATTGGTTAATATTAAATCACTTTTGAACACATTTTTAGAAAACATGTTTATGGATGAAAATGGGTTTTCGACTGAATATTGAAATAAATATGAATTTTTTCTTAAAAACAATATATTGTAATATAGAGTACATAAAGATATAAAAATTATGATAAAACATGTATTATTCATAAATAACCACAGTAGATGAAAATACATGAGGTTATGGATATATATATATATATATGATAATATTGGATTCATAATGATGAACAATCTCGATAAACAATGGTATTGTATCATAAAACACTTACCCATTTGGTAACATAGAATCATAAGCCCTGTAAAGGAATAAAATAAATTGAAAGATAAAATATCATGATAATAAATAAATTCATGATATTAAATTTCAAACGGTCTGTATATACACCTCATAAAATAATATAGATGAGTAACATAACACATGTCTAAAAAAGAAAAATTGAGACAAAAACCCCTTACCTTAGTGTTGAAATTATTTGTACACAATCAAAACTTCATTATAATAAATAAATATATATTGTACATATATTAAATAATAATAATTATATCTATCATACAATATTTTAGTTGTGACGTTCTTCTACCTATTTATTATCAATCCCATGTTAAATTCACTTTTTTGAAAATAACTTCTTTGTTTTTCATATAAGTATTGATTTGTTTTTTTTAATATTACATTGATATTGATTAAATAATATCAATAATTTTATACACGATATTAATATTATATATATTTAGTATATATTTATATAGAGATGTCCATAACTATTAGATATAGAAATTGAGATACATCGTTCATGGAGATGGGACATCGCACATACGCATGAACAATGTTTCCATTTTATTGATGTATTTTAATAAATAAAGGTAAATAATATATTATAATTAATGAACAATTTTTATGTCTTATATATCACATATTTTTCATAAACCCATCCTTATTACCTTCCATGTGAGCCATGAATGAATCACATTACTTCGTGAGGTAGCAGTCCATCGTACACATGAGAAACATCATTGTATTCCCACATATTGGAAATTAAATAGGTATATGAGATATTATAATTAAAAAAGAATAATAATATATTATATGTAATATATAACAATACATTTTTCATTATATCCATCCTTGAAAGGTGGTGATGGAAAATTAATAATGTCAGATCGTGAGGTGATACTTTTTCGCAGACCGAATTAATGATTTAAAATCCCATTTGATGGAATAGGTGATCGATATTGGTCGTGATCATAAAAAAATCTCATTATATATAATATATTATGCTTATTTTATAATCATGATTTAATAATACGAGAATGAGGTTTTATAAGAAATAAAATAAAACACTCGATTAGTGACGTTGCATCTTTTAGGACAAATACATTTGGTTTGCACCAAAATCAATCCTAAGATGTACTTATGACCAAAATACAGCTTACGGAATTATATGAAGGAATTAAGGAAGTTATTTCACAGGTATTGGACAAAAAAAGGGTTTCTAAATTCTGAAGATGAGAGGAGTGTGATGACCTTTTATAAGTGAGGTGAGTGGTACACTTGTAATTTTTGAAAAAAGGAATACCCACATTTTTTTCATGAAAAAATGTAATAAAATAGGAAATTATAAAAAATTAATCATTATAAGGTCTAAATATGTCCATAAAAAATAGTTTTGACATGTTTTTGTCATTTTTAATCAATATCTATTTAGTTTACCCCCAATAAACCCATTTTTAACTTAAGGATAATAAATAATTTTAACTATTTTAACTATTCATTATGATATTAATTAAATTGAAATTATTAGATAAAAAAATTATTCTAGTTAAATATATGGAATCCAATTTTTAAAATTCCATTAACATAATTGCAAAAAATTAATTTAAAATTAAACCCATTGATACAAGGACAAACCGATTTTCCAAAGAGAACATGTTAAAAAGTTATAAAAAACATTATCTCAATATTCATTATGAAAATAATTTCAATGACCAAAATTAGATTAATTGAAATATAATTGAATTAATTTTACTTTTTAACCATTTTTAAATAAATTTTACCTTATAAATTTATTATACTAAAATGTATATTTCAATAAAAATAGTATTTTCTACTATTCATCAAAAAATTACCCACTTCATTAAAATCCCAAAAATTCACCATAAGTTAATTTTGAAATGATTATTGAAAAAACTAAGTTTATTTTATCAAAATAATTTTCTAAAAGTGTCAATATTTAATTTTTTTATTTTCTCAATAATAAATTAATGATTCTTTTGAGGAAATATTATTTTCAAAACATATAAATACTTTATCGAAAATTAAGTATTTTTACAAATATATTTTATTTATATAACACCATTATAATTAATTTTTAAAATTTTATTATTATTATTCATTACACCATGTTTAACAGATCGGTAATAATGATCATGTTTAAATAAAAATATAAATAGTTTTTCATGGTTTTTTATATATCGGTATTGCATATAACCTGATATATCGAAAAAATTTAAATTTATTCAGAAAACAATATTTCATAAAATCTCAGTGTGTTATAAATTGGACCTATAAAACATTAGGGGAAATTTGGTGAGGTATTGTTTTATCTTTGTTAATATATAGTCCTCAAACTGTGTAGAGAAGTGAGGAAATGAAGTGGTCTTTTATAAGTGATGGGAGTGACACATGTAAATATTAATAACTTAAAATTAATATCAATTAATTTACAAACAGGAAACTAATTACAAATAGATGATAGGGTAAGGTTTAAATAAGCTGAATAAATCATATTTATACAATTACTGGAGATATGTGAAGCCTCATCTCTTAGATTAAACCTCCACATTAACCCTCTTTACCCATACTATGGTAAAAAGCTATTACCATGGTATCAAATTTTATGACTAAAAATAAAATAAAATTTTATTACTATATTTTAACATGGTGATTCCAAACAAAGAACCCATTTTATTGATTCATGTTTCCAAAGTTGTACAAAATAATTCCAATATAATCTCACAAAATTCTTAAAATACATTTTTTAGAAAAAAACTAATTTTAAGTAAAAAAAGATGTTCTACTTATTTTGGTCCAATAATATTTATTTTCTATTATTCTCATAAATTTATTGAAATAAAATTAAGAAAATCTAGGTAACATGTGATTATAACTATTCCAAAACTTAATGGAACCATCCAACCATAGAAATAAATTAAAAGATCCAAAAACAATTTTAACTAGAATTTAATATAAGTTAAGATCCAAAAAGTAAATCATGATTATAAAAATAATAAACAATGTTTTTAAATGATTTATTTTACTTATCAAATAAATATTTTTTCTTAAAAGGGATTTATACATTTTTAAATCAGGATTAAATCATGATTGTGTCATAAATTTTATGGTATTTATAAAAACAACATTTATCTCTATTCTATCAAAATTCAACCATTTTAGAAAAATACCTAAAATTCAACATAAGAAAAATTCAATATAAAGAAACCCAGAATTAAGATAATATTATAAAATAAAATTTAAAATTTCTAAAATGGGAATAAATTACTACTATTAATAATGTACAAAACATTTAAAATAATTTACAAAAAAATTATTTTTGAAGTGTAATGTAAATTTATTCCCATAACATTCCTAGTTAAAACAACTAAATGATTGTTAATATATTTGATTAAATATATTATAAATAAATTTAATAAAAACAATAAATAAATAAATTTTAATTTAATTTATTAAGGGATATATACATTGTGCACTTAAATACAATTTTCTGAAAATTATCTCCTTTTATCATCATATGATTTTTTCTTTATCTATATGCAATTAATAATCAATGTATGAGTGATTATTCATTAGTTTTTATGTATTATAAATAAATTTTTAATAAATATAATAATATAATTAATATAAATTTATATTTTAAAAGAAAAATATAAATAGAAATAAATAATATTTTAATACAAAAATACCCATTTTAAACAATAGTTGTTCTGAAATTTATAAGATTTAATTCTTATCATTCAGAATTGATAAATTATTACCTACAAATTTATCAATAAATTTTAATTTAGAAAAAATTTATACCCCTATATTATAATTCAATTACCCATTTTCATAACCATCAATCCAATGTTTAGGTTATAATAATCATATATAAATAATAGTATTTCAACAGTATATCATGGTTCATATAAGCTTAGTGTTTCATATTTTACATGATATTAAACCTATATTTAATTTAAAGGAATAAAGAATAAATCTCAAGGTGATACATATTTTTGGTAAACCATCATTTTTTGGTTTATGAATTTATACAACGTACTCCTAAACTACCAAGGCTATACCCAATTTGGTGTTAGTGTTCCTATGAAATCAAAGAGTAACTTTAAACACATACACATGTGCTAGTGGTTTGTTGACACTCCCATCCTTATACAACCTATTTATTTAAATAAAACTACATCAATAGTAGGTATGTTATGAATTATAAACCTAATAAATAATAGAAAACTAGTTTGAAACATTAATAATGATTGTATTCAAATAATTAAATAGTCATAAAGAACTAAAATCAATTAATAATACATGAGATTTTATAAAATAACGCAGAGGAATCAATAATTATGATATAAAAACATCACCTCCCTGTTCAATCATAATATTAACCCTCCCTTCAATAGGAATCAATCAATAAAGGGGAAGAATAAGGCATTACTAAACTAAAGAAAACAGAAAATAAAACAAGATAAAAAGTGATAGAGAATTCCTAAGAATTAAATCCTGACCAGGTTCCATAGATCCCTTCTCCAGAATTCCTCTTTATTCTCTCTATCTGTCTCTCTCACACACACACACACATATATATTCATGGACCCTTTATCCTTATACTATTCAAACACATGTTATCTTCTCCTTTTTGAAATCTTTTTTATTTTAGTTTTTTCCCATTGATATATCCTTCTTCATGATTTTATCTTCCAGGAATCCTAAGAATTTCCTTTTATGGTGTGATGAAAATATTATGAATGAATTTATCCATGTTTTAGTCTCATATAGAGAACATTCATGATGATGTGGCTTCATAATGATTCATTTTAAAGATTATGTGGTTTTATGTATCCTTCACATGACCTGTGGTTGATATTTATAAGTTATTTTTTGGAAAAGTATTGGAGTGACCATAAGGTTAAAATGAATAGATTGACCATGTGGTGAGAGTGATTGAATGATAGAAAAGTGACCATGAGGAACGAAAGTGACCATGTATGATGTTCAAAACGTGGTCAATTAGATGGTATTATAGTGGATGGATAACATGCTGATTCAATCAAGTTTCTTCATATAACTGATTATCTATGATACAGTTAGTTTTATTACACTCGTGATCACATCAGGAATTTTTATAAATTTCACTTTTTTCAATTGATCAAATGTATGGTCACTCCTCCCAAGGTATTTTACGACTTATTGGTTTATTTAGTGAACACATAGTCATTCTTATCAGCATGTGGTTGGATGAGTATTTCTTTATTTGGTAAATTTATTCTGTCGGATAATGGATGAAAAAATTAAAAATAGGTGACAATATTATTTTTTTATTTGTGTGGTCAATCGGGGACATTGTATAATTTTAGCAATATTTTCTTATCTGTAGTAATACTAAAACACATAGATCTTATTTTATTACTTCTAAATATCTTTTAATGTCCCAAAAGAAATCATCAAAACTGTACATATTAAATAAATGATTTATTCAAAAAACTTTAAAAGATCTTAATTTGGTTTTAATCTATTTTACAACTAAATATTTAAATCTAAATATAATTAAAAAATGTGATAATTACCCAAAAAATAATAAAATAGTTGGATGAAACCCATGGAAATATTCTAAAAAAATGAAAGTATTGGATCTATAATTCACAAACGCTTAAACCTTGATGCCCAGACTATTATATTTTTAAAGTATTACTAGAGAAAAATTTAATCACTTCTAATGTAAATTTATTTTTTAACACCATTCTTATTGTAAGATCTCGTATCCAGATTGGATTTTGAAATTCAAGATGAAATTTAATTTTTAAATAAGTTGTTGGATTGATTTTACAACTAGGATTTAGAATCAGGTTTTGACACTTGCAACACAAAAAATTATATCTTTAGGACTTTTTTCGAGTTTGATAAGTCATCCCAGGGGCTCGAATGAGCCTCATGAGAAGATGATTATATGGTAAAATTAATATTGTAGTGGTACCACTGATTCATCGATGATGTACAGTAGTGGGAGAAACCACTTCTTGGAGCCACCAACTAGATGGTGGCCTCTATCAGCTCACTGGTGGGATTGTTAAAGGGGAAAATTAACCTATTTCCATATCGAGTTTTTAAATGGGGTGAACCTGTTTTTATCCACTCTCTCTCTCTCTCAGAAAAGGTCCTCTCCCCCCAATATCCCCTTTGACCCCCTTTGTTTTGGGGGGTTTTGAGGTAATTATTCATCATTTTGAGGTATATTTTTTACTTTGGTAAGACCCTTAGACTTTACACTCTCTACTTTTCTAATATTTGGTTTTCTAGTTATTTGTTTTAGCTTTCATTCCACGAATGCATGGTGGAATTAGCCAAGTGAGTTAGGGTTTTTTATTTTTCTAGGGATAAGGTGACCAATGACTCTATCTACATGTGTTAATTCATCATTTCAGTTAATGTATATCATTCCTTTGTTTTTTCTCTAAATTTTCATTAAAATTTAATTTTATTTATGATACAATTGGTGTTGTAGGTCACAGATATTTCTTGCCCTGGGTTTAGGGTTGAATTGAGGGTAGTAAACACCCTATTTGTTGACAAACTATCACTCATATGACATCCTGTGAGTATTTCAACTTTATATTGAGTTTTAAGATAATTAATAAATTATTTATCATTAATATATTTAATTAAGTATTTTTTAAGATATGGTATTTGAACATTGAGACTATCCCGGTTGCTTTATAAAGTGATTCTAAAGGCTTGGATAGGCCTTGGGACCTGCTATCGGCCCTTGTATCCAATATTAAAAAAGATTTAAAATGATGTAGGGGGACTTTCATACATGTAACATACGTCATTTTCAAATTCATATGTGTTTTGTGATGTGTTAGAGTCCCACCACTGATGGCGAGGGACCCATAATTAATTTATTGTGTAATTAAATTATTCAAAAATAATTAAATGGATGATTTCAATTGTTAAAAATAATTCAGGGTTTTTTGTCTATTTATATAGACCAAGGGTCCAAGTGACACTTTGGTCCCTTGGGCGTTGGCTCAATTCCTTGGTCATCATAGGCTGTGAAATTACTAATGAACCATTTATTTATATTGAAAAAGACCTCGACAAGATCCTTAAATTGGGAATGGGTGAGAGAGTCCTATTGGACCTAGACATAAGTGAGATCATGACCACATCTAAGAATTTTGTGTTTCTTAAACTAGTATGGTATTCCTTGATAGTCATTCCTGAACCGAAAGTCCAAACTCTTAACTCCATTGAGGCCTTATGGGCCCTTACATGTTAGAGGGAATGGTTTAAGGGTTTTATTTATCTTATAGACGGTATTCGTATTTGGGATATGTCTTGTAGGGGACCCTAAGTAGGGTTACCTGATCATTTTAATACATTGGAAAGGGAATGTTGGGAATGGGTAGTGATGACAAATTCAATTCTATAAAAAATTGATAAAATAGCACATCTGATAAAGATAGAATCATAATAATATGGATTTGGGAATTTTCAATACCATCAAACTACAAATTAAGTATCATATATTTTAACATCTAATTTGTAGTTGGATAAACTCATATAAATGAAAATGAATTGTTTGTTCTTGAGAGATGTTAAATACTAAAATACATATATGATTGTGTGCCAAGGTAACCATGGACCAGACCAAACCTATATATTATATCATATATTGGTTCCTCTTAATCATGAATGTGATAAATTGATATGATTTAAATGTTTACATTCATATGTATATTTATAGTTGTGTGCATGTATGGGTGACAATAAGTATATATTATTTTGGATTCCCAATAGATGGGGATCCACCTCTTAATTAATGAAAATGGGTATTAACTATAATTCAATGTTTTAATGAGAAGTGATTAACGATTGTAAGTCATTATATTTATGGTGATATAATTATATAATAATTGATTATATCATTACCTAAATGTATAGAGTCTCTGGTATTCCTCCAAATATCAGGAAATAGAGGAGGTTTCATAGGGAACCTTGGAAACCCCACATAGTTAGCATATCACCAAGGATTACTAGAATGCTGGGATACATATGATTCCAAAGGTTTCCTGGTGGATGCATTTATCCCAAGAATTAAATGATTTTTACATCCCTGAGGTTGATTATTATCACCTCATTTAATGCTTGAGAAACTCTATTGGATCAGGTGGACACACTATGATTTCATTTCCCAAAGCTGTTTAGGGATAAGATATTGAGACGATGATTAATATGTGTTGATTTATCATCTAATATCATGTTATTATTCCATATATATTTCCTAAGTCTCATAAAATTGTTAATTAATTATAGTTTCCATGTCTTTATTACCTATGGACTAGGACCTAGGAATATGAAATTAGATTAGAATATGTATCATCGATATTCCTTTTCGGTTCTATTAGTTACTGACAGATTGAGTAGTATTTATAGGATTCCTAGGATCCCACTCGATGACTTACATACCATATGTTAATATAATTCCAAGAATTATACCTTATATTTGGTTGAGGAGTGTACGAGTGATCTCGATGTGAGCACTTGTATCCCCATGTGGTGGCGTAGCTTACTTAGAGACATCTCTAGTGCTGGATGAAGTAGGTAAAGTCATCCTGTGTCACCATCAATTAAAAGTTTTGGCCTTTGTTATTTAATTTATATTCAATATTTATTATTATTATTATTATTCAATTGATTAATTCTTATACACATACACTGCATTTTCTAGTTTTTTATGGGGTTGTGTTAGTGATTCCTTGTTGATTTTTGTAGTCACACCCTACTCAAGACACAATTTTACAAGGGTAACTAAGGAAAAATTCACTTGATTGCAGGAATAATATTTAGATAAGGGTCAAGAGTACATAATTTAGTAGGACTACTCAAATGAAATTAGAGTTCAAGGTGATTTAGTTTCAGGATGTCAATGAGCCATTTTCTTTTATTTTCTTTTATTCAGGCATGTATATGTCATCGGCCCAGTGGGTGGTCAATTTATATATGGAATGGTTGTTTTGTTCAATACTGCATATCATGTATTATTTTTTGATGGTAATTATTCTTATGTAATCTGATTATTTACTAATTTGGATGATAATTGGAGATTGATTGTTAATAAACCCTATTTTATGAGAGTATAGTCTCCCAACCACACCATTTAAGTCCCCTGTTCTTATTGGAAACCTCAAGAATACGAGGAGAGATTACCAAGGTCATGTGGAAAACTGATCTAGTGAAAATTCAAAGAGTGAACTGGGGTGGGACATGAAAAGGTGGTATCCTAGAAATTGCTTCTCATTATTTTACTATTTGTATTATGGTAGATTTGAGTATTAGGAATGTATTGTATAATGTGATAGAAATAATACTTGTGTTTCAAGAACATTTATTCTAATAAAAAGTCCATTTTACCAGGGATATGAGATTTTTGTTCATCATTTTCAATGTTATATTTTTTATGATTTTCTCTTCAAATGATGCGATTTTTGTTCAAAAACATTATGATTTATTAAGGATTTATATCTCTTTTCCCATTTGAAAGATCCAAGCGATTGATTTTAAATATTTTCCTATAGAGTCAATATGAATATAATTTATTATATTGGGAATATAATATCCAAAAGCTATATGCCTTCTATTGTGTGATTTCACTAATTAATAAGGTTCAGTTCATTAAAGTTTCAATATTTACTAATAAAACATTTCTCTACATAAGTACCTGGTTGAAATGTAATCAGTTAGACTAACCTTTTAATGGATTTTCATCTAATCACAGGTCATTTGGACCTATGGTGAGACATTATATGACTAGGATGATGATGAATTCCTTGTTCATAGAAGGTTTTGTGACCCTAGTGGGGAGGGGTAGGCATATGTGCCTAAAATTTGGACTCCTCATTTTCTATTATTTTTCTATTTGGTTATTTAATGTGTTATTAACAACCTATGTGGGTTTTCCCACATACCATGGAATATAATTATACTTAAACAAAATGAGGATGTCTGTTACCCTTATTATAGATCATCAAAGAAAATGTCATTCCATAAGGCCAGATTTGACTCGTGGGTGGTAACTGTCTAGGAAATTACCCTAAAAATGGGTTCTCAAAGAGGATAAATGCTTACTAGGTTTATTCTTTGCTGGAAATTCCTTAAATGGTTAAGGAATTACAATCCTACCTTAAATTATTGGCTTATTAATGGGTTTCACTTTTGGTTTATTAATGGGTTGCACTTAAACGGTATTCCAATTGAAAATTATAAGGTGTTTTTTCCCTATAACATGAAATTAAAACCCATATAACTAAACTATTTTAGTTATATTTTGACCCTCATTCATTGATATTATCATTAAATATCATCGAAATTACCTCTTTTATAATTGGTATTCATACACGTTGGATATTATGTAATAGTTGTGGGAAGAATGAAGGATTTTTTTCAATTTCATTATAATTTAGCATATTAAATGGACTATATGTGGGTTATCAATATAAGGCCCCAGCCTTAAACCTTACTTTATATTGAATTAAAGGAATAATTCACATTTAGGATCTTTTCGGGTTTAGAGTTTTAGAGAATTAGGACATAACTATTACATCTCAAAAGATTACAAAGTAGACACTTCTACTAAGTTTCCATAAAATAAAAAATCTTAAAAAGAAACATGTCTAGTTACATGTTTTTGATAGCATGACTTTCCCTTGATCCCATCCTTGACCCTATTCCACATTAAGTCCTGTGAAAAACATTTCAAAAAAAAACCTGGGGTGAGCATAAAAAGCCCAGTAAGGGATACACAAAGAATGAAAACTGTTAGTTTTTCAAAACAACAAGTAAACCATGTATACTTTATCAAAGTAATACTTTTCACCTTTATGAAGTAGTAAAAACTCTTCACTGAATAAAATATCATTACTTACCCTTTTTGTAACCAAAAGATTACCATAAAACCCATATAAAGAACACATAACATATAAAGGTAACTTGGGACATAAACATACTTAAATGGAATAACCATACGATCATCTTCCACAAATATCACTTAATGGAATAGCCATACGGCCGACTTCCATACCCAATGCATTGGAGGTTATAACGTAACCACCTGTCCTGGTATTCACCGCACCACCCGTCATATGGTTTATCACGTAACCACCCGTCAAATGTCCACGTACCATTATAAAATCAAAAGACATAAAACAAATATAATGTAAAGAAAACATTTCCACACTTTGATCACAATATATCACTTAAATATATTGACATAACAAATCCATTATAAAAAACCCTTTTCAATACCAAAATACATAAAATAGTATATGGTATTTATTTCATTTCAAAAAAACATTATGGCTTGTTGAGGAAGCCAAAGACAAAATAATACTCGCAGCGGCGGAAAAGGTCGTTGTCACCGCGTACGTTAAAAGAAACATTCCATTTTTTTGGTTTTGTAAAACACTTTGTAGAAAAAGATTCCTTTTGTATAAAAGTAAAAGTCAAAGGGGTTTATACACCGTATAAAATAATGTTGTGTATAAAACGAAATATGCCTCAATGAATGGAGATTGAGACGAAGTCCCTTACCTCGGGTCCGACTTGACTCGATCGTTCTTTAAAGTCCTGAATAATAAGGTTGAGTTAATTTCTACTTGCTTAAGAACCCTTTTAAAGTTCATTATTACTTTTATATCACTTATTACCATGTCATAAACATTATGTAATCATTTAAGTTAATAATTTTTGTTTTGTCGATATTTGGTTCTTAAGTCGAAAGTGGACTTGTTACAATTACATGTTGTTCGTGTGGTCAAAGGTTCATTATATCCATAATGATATTAATGATTTGGATATCATATATATCATATATATCCAGTATATACATGTAATTATAATATTACATAATCATTTATAGGTAAGAAATGAAATGCACCATTCATGGAGACGGTAAGTCGTACGTACGCATGGACACTACTTTCATTTCTGTCATATTAATGGAATTAAAACTAAATGAGAGGTATGTATATTTTAATTCCAGAGTTATATTCATCATTAAGATGTAACATAAATCATATATAGTAACTTTAAATCCATCCTTTATACATCCCACATATGGCATTAACGAATCAAATCACTTTGAGGGGGCGGTAGTCCGCACTTCCTAAAATGAAGATATCGTGTATACCCATAATGGAATCCACAAAGGTATGACATAAATGAAAAATATAGAAGCTTAAGGAAAACATAAACATATTATATATCATATATAAATATATTTTCATCTTAATGGCCACCGTTGAAGGTGTTAGAAGAATATTGAACAATCATCGTTTCGTGAGGCAGAAATTCGCCATCCACAGAAACAGTATGTTATTTAACCCTTATATGTAGGTGTGTGTAATTTTAGCTCTAATTCTTCTTATAAAAACATCCTAGTATATTGAAGATACTGGATTTGTTACCAAATAAATTAATAAAAAGAGTTTAGGGTGTTGGAGAAGAAAAATAAAACAAAAGAACACAAGTGAAGACATTACCTTAAAATCGGGTAACTCTCTTAGATTTGAGCTCAAAGGCTTCCTTGGGAAGACATATTCCCAAAGTGAGGCTTCTAGGAGTAAGAGAGGGATGTGGAGAGACAAAAAGGGCATAGCTTTGCCGAACCAAAGGCTTGAGAGGTGTGGGTAAAGAGGTAGAGGTGGGGGCCTTTTATAAGAGGTGAGGAGGGGCACTCTTGGAAAGTTAAGAAAAGATAATTTATTATAAAATGATTTTCGGATAAAAAGGGTCCCACAATTATATATTTAGAGGATAAGGTAAAAAGAGTTAGAAATCCACCCATACAATAGGTTTTTTCAATGTGTAGGTCTTAGATTTTACATTATCTTTTCATTTTATTTAAATTGTTAAATAATGAGGTAATCACTATATCATCATGATGTCATAAATAATTTAATTTATTCAATGTCTAAAAATTATAAAAAAATAATAATGATGTGTTAAATCTTTTTATCTTTCTAAGTAACATTTATAGTAAAAAATATGACTTTTATAACCCCATTTAAAAATTGTTTTAGTAAAATTACTCATGTTTGTGACATTTTTATTTTAACTTTAAATAAAAAGTTATTAATGTTATTTTTCTACCAAAGTGGCTCCATGGGGTCCCCAAGTTGACCCATGGACTGTCTTGGTCATCCATGACACATCCAATAAGGTAGGACATGTTTCTAGGCCATTTAATATTATTACAACATTATTTTTACCTTAAACTACACTAATTACCTCTAATCGCGATTAAAAACATAAAAGTTACTATTCACCAAAAAATTATTTTAATCCAATTGAACCACATTTTAATTCCTAACGAAAACCATGTATGTAGGATTTTTTAAATTCAAAACACAGAGGTGGTAAAATTTCATTTAAACGAAAAATCTGTTTTTTTTAAGTACCACTTAGTGGTTTCACTATTCATCAAAAATTGATGTTTTTAAGAAAAACACCAAAAATTCACCCTAAGATATATTTGATATTCAGAATAAAAAAATGATGACTATTTTAAAAATTCAAAAATATATGTTGTATTAATTAATTTAATAATTATTTCCCGCTGTCAAAACAAATAACGTGTTTTTATGGAACAAAAAGTATCAAAAGATTGACACTAGTTTAAGTCTGATTTCAAAGTGAAATTAATTCCAACGACCACTATTGGATTAAATGGTAAAAATATATTATAATTTCACTTTAAAACCAATTCAAAAGATAATCTAATCATATAAAGAAATTAGATTAAAAAGAGGTTTTGAATTAAAATACAACATTTTTCACTATTCTTAAAAAATGAACTTTATCGGAAAAATATCAAAAATTTACACAAAGTAAATTTTGATGTCCCGAATCTAAATAAGAGTTTTATTTGATCAAATATAAATTATAAGAGTGAACAAAACTATATTTAAGGAAGGTTCTCCATGAAAAGGCGATAAGTCGACCTTTAGTGAAAATTAGAGTATATATGCCTAAAATTGAATTCTTTTCATATTTTAAGCCTTTATCCTTTATTAGATAAATGAAAAAACATTTAACAAACATATATAATCATATTTTAGTTATTTCTATTCATTCCTGCGAATACAACGACTACGTGTTAACTACCATTTAAAATAATATTATTTTATTAATAGTGTGCAACGTAAGATTTCAAAGAAACTCTTTGTTGCGTATCAGGTAAGCTATTGAACATAGAAAAACCTTTAAAGTAAAATTAATATTTAATTCACAAATATTAATAAATATTAGAATGTTTTATTCTTTTTTTACTAGGGATGTTACATCTTTCCCCCTTTTGGGAATTGCGTCCTCGCAATTTTATTCACATATCAAAATAAGTGGGGGTATTTATCCCTCATAACATTTTCAGATTCCCATGTTTCCTCTTCAACCATATGGTTTTTCCACAAAACCTTTACCAGGTGAATTACCTTATTTCGCAACACTTGCTGTCTTCGGTCAAGAATCTGGACTGGTTGTTCTTCATAAGAGATATTCTCTTCCAACTGAACTACCTCTGGGCTCAAAACATGAGATGGATCTGGCATATAATTTCTCAACATCGAAACATGAAAAACATTGTGTATCTGAAATAAACTCAGAGGTAAACCCACTCGGTAAGAAACTGATCCAACTTTCTTCAGAATTTCATATGGTTCAATGAACCTTGGACTCAACTTTCCTTTCTTACCAAATTGCATCACACTTTTCCATAGTGAAACTTTGAGAAAAACATGTTCACCTACCTCGAAACATAGATCCTTCCTCCAGTTATCCGCATAAATCTTCTTCCTGCTCTGAGCTGTTCTCATGTGTTTCTGAATCAACTAAAATTTTTCTGCCATCTCTTCTACCAATTCTGGTCCCATCAGTTTCCTTTCACCCACTTCATCCCAAAAAGATGGAGTTCGACACCACTTCCCATATAATGCCTCAAATAGTGCCATCTGTATACTGGAATGAAAATTGTTATTATAAGAAAACTCAACCAAAGAAATATTTTGGTCCCAAATTCCCTGATAATCCATCGAACAAGCACGTAGCATATCCTCCAATGTTTGAATTTTTCATTCTGAATGCCCATCTGATTGCAGATGAAATGTTGTACTAAAATTTAATTCAGTACCCAACGACTTCTGAAGGCATTTCCCATATTTATATGTAAAACTTGGATCACGATTGGACACAATCGAGAGGGGAACTCCATGTAACCTGACAATCTCTTTAAGATACAAACGGTAAAGTTGATACAGAGAAAAATTATCTCGTATAGCAAGGAAATGAGCAGATTTAGTCAAGCGATCTACAATAACCCAGATTCCATTATTATCTCGAGGTGTCTTTGGCAATCCCACAATGAAGTACATGGTAATATTCTCCCATTTCCACTCTGGTACTGGTAAAGTCTGTAGCATCCCTTTCAGTAACTACTGCTTCGCTTTAACCTGCTGACAAGTCAAACCCTTCATAGTAAAATTAGCAATATCTCTTTTCATTCCATCCCACCAGTAATACTCCCGCAGATCTCTGTACATCTTAGTACTTCCAGGACGAACTGAAAACGGAGAACTATGAGCTTCACATAACAACTCTCTCTTCAAATGTGAATCACAAGGCACACACAATATCTTCACAAATCTCAAAACACAATCATTATCAATGTTGAATTCAGGCAACTTACCCTTCTAAATCAGCTCCACCTTTTTCTACAACTCACTGTCTTGCTTCTGTGCTTGCTTGATTCTGTCTGATAGATAAGATTTCACTGATACCTGAAACAAAACAGAAGGACTTCCTGCACAAACAACTTCCATGCGAAAGGTCATCAAATCAAAATCCAAATGATCTCGTTCCAAACATAGAATGGTTAATGAAGCATTACTTTTTCGACTCAAAGCGTCAGCCACTATATCTGCTTTTCTTGGATGGTAATGAATTGTACAATCATAATCCTTTATTAATTCCAGCCATCTCCTCTGTCTCATGTTCAATTATTTCTGAGTGAATATATACTTTAAACTTTTGTGATCAGTATATATTTCACACTTTACTCCATACAAATGATGCCTCTATGTTTTTAGAGAAAAAACAACAGCAGATAATTCCAAATCATGTGTAGGGTAATTTACCTCATGAGTTTTCAACTAACGTGAAGCATATGCAATTACCTGATCATTCTGCATAAGTAAACAACCAAGTCATTTCAATGAAGCATCACTGTAGATAATAAACCCACCATCACTGGAAGGAAGTTCCAAAACTGGAGCATTCACCAATCTTTTTTTCAACTCCTGAAAACAATCATCACATTCTTTTGTCCAGATAAACTTAACACCCTTCCGAGTTAGCTTAGTCATTGGACTATATAACCGTGAAAAATTTTCAACAACCCTTCTGTAGTAACCTTCCAAACAAGGAAAACTATGAATCTCAGTTACATTTGTATGTATTGGCCATTCTTCAACAACTTTTGTTTTAGCAGGATCAATAGTTATTCCATCTTTTGAAACAATGTGACCCAGGAAAGAAATTTTTTGTAACCAAAACTCACACTTGCTAAATTTTCCATACAGTTTCTTTTCTTTTAAGGTTTGCAAGATAAACCTTAAATGACTTTCATGCTCCTCTTTACTTTTAGAAAACACCAAAATATCATCAATGAAAACAACCACAAACTTATCCAAGAACTCATGGAAAATTCTATTCATAAAGTCCATGAATACAGTAGGTGCATTGTTTAACCCAAAAGGCATAACTACAAATTCATAATGGCTATATCTAGTACGGAACACAGTCTTCGGAACGTCTACTTATTTTACTTTCAACTGATGGTACCCCGACCTCAAGTCAATCTTCAAAAAATACTGAGCTCCCTGGAGCTGATCAAACAAATCATCAAAGTGAGGCAAAGGATACTTGTTCTTAACAGTAATGTTATTCAAGGCTCTATAATCAATGCAAAGTGTCATTGAACCATCTTTCTTTTTAACAAACAAGACAGGAGAACCCCATGGTGATGTGCTAGGTCGAATGAAACCTTTATCTAATAACTCCTGCAATTGCTTCTTTAACTCTAAAAGTTCAAGTTGAGACATTCAATAAGGGGGTTTTGAAATTTGCTTAGAATCAGGAACTAAGTCAATAGTAAATTCAACTTCCCGATCATGAATAATACCAGGAAACTCATTAGAAAAAACATCAAGATACTCATTTACCACTGGCACATCATTAATATGAACAGTTCCATTATTTTCAACAATATGTGCAAGGTAACATTAATTTCCATCTTTTACTAGTTTCTCAACTTCCTGATATGTTATCAAAATAAAGGGTTCATTCTTGTACACGAATTGAAAATCTTTCTGAAAAAAACCATTTTAGCTCTGTAGTCAATCTTATCCTGATAAACAGAAAGCCAATCCATACCTAAAATAACATCAAACTCTACTAGAGGCAAAACAATAAGGTTTGCTGGTAGATTCTTTCCGCACACAAGGATATGAAGGGTTTTATTATTTCTTTTTGTCTCAATGTTTCCTCCGGGTGTTTTTACCATATGTTCAGGATTCATATATTGATATGGAATTCCCAATTTACTAGAAAACTTCTCAGAAATGAAAGAATGTGTAGACCCTGAATAAAACAACACATTGGCATAATCTGAACAAACAAACAGTGTACCTGATACTACTTCATTCGATGGCCCAACATCTACTGAAGTAGTTGCAAAGGATTTCACCACCCCTTTTTGCTTGTAGTCTGGATGATTTCCCTCAGTTGAGTTCTTCGTTAGACACTCATTTGCATAATGACCCATTTCATTACACTTAAAACATCTTACCACTGACTTTTCATTGCCCACATGATCATCTTCCTTAGAGTTACGAGCAATATGACCAGACTTACCACATAGAAAGCACTTTCCAAACTTGGATAAACATTCTCCAGGATAAATTTTACCACACTTCTCACAGGATGGATATTTGGTTTTATTACCTCCTTTCTTCTTTGATGAATTCTTCCCCTTTTCCTGCCAACTGGACCTCATATTCTATTATTTTTCAAAGAATACCTGATTATCGGCAAACTCCATTTCCACCTTCCTTGCACATCGAAAAAGTTTTTAATAACTTTTGAACTCATGATAAGCTAAAGACCTTCGATACCTTGGCTTTAACCCTGAGTAAAAATTGTTGATTTTACTATCAAGATCTCATATGAAGTTTGGAGCTTACCTTGCCAGTCTAGTGAACTTTGCTTCATAAGCAGCCACTGATTCATCCTCCTGCCTCAATTCTAGAAATTGTTTTTCCATCCTAAGACGAACCACCTTAGGAAAATATTTCTCAAGAAAAATACCTTTGAATTAGTCCCAGTGAAGATCATCAATCTCATCACTATCCCTTATATTGTTTCACCATCGACCACCACTGATCTGCTTCACCTTAAAAACGGTAACCAGCCAGACTAACCTTTTGATGTTCTGGACACCCCATGACATCAAAAATCTTTTATAGTGCTTTAATCCATCCTTCAACTAGAACTGGGTCAGATGATCCTCTGAATGATGGGGGATCCTACCTCATGAAATGTTCCACCACTGACATGTTCCTCTGTGGTTGATCTGGCTGATCTCGTGCATGGATACCACCACCATTTATAGCCTGAGTCAACTGTGCCATCACTACAACAAACTGTTCAGTTCCAATTTTGACCATCTCGGGTTGCTGATTTGGAAGGCTGTCTTCCTCCTGATGTCGTCCCAATATAGCTTCTTTGTTTCCTCTGCGGAAAACCATTCTAAACACAAAAATATCTTAGGCGAAGAAACATGGTAATCTTTAAATGCTATATCATTTCAATCATACCATAAATTAATTCATAATTTAACAATTTTCTAACTCCTAATGTTGCCTAAACCGACCTTTGATACCAACTATAAGGCCCCGACCTTAAACCATAATTAATATTGAATTAAATGAATAATTCACATTGAAGATCTTTTCAGGTTTATAGTTTTAGAGAATTAGGACATAACTATTACATCTCAAAAGATTACAAAGTAGACACATCTACTATGTTTCCATAAAATAAAAACTCTTAAAAAGAAACATGTCTAGTTCCATGTTTTAGATAGCATGAATTTGCCTTGATCCCATCCTTGACCCTATACCACATTAATTCATGTGAAAAACATTTCAAAAAAAAACTTGGGGTGAGAATAAAAAGCTTAGTAAGGGATACACAAAGAATGAAAACTGTTAGTTTTTCAAAACAACAAGTAAACCATGTATACTTTATCAATGTAATACTTTTCATGTAACACCCCGAGATTTTATGAAAAATATTCTTTTTAATTTCATTAATGTCTTGTGTTGTACGCTACACCAAAAGGAGCTTGCACAACACACATCCTTGACTTGCCTTTCATTACACGCAATCACGACCTTCCTTGATAGCCTGTGTAGTACGCAATACCGAGTTTCACTAAACAACGATATGCTATTAAAATATTATTAAAACTAGCCGTTATGAATAGTAATAACCACTTTTTGAAATTTTGTAAATTTTATTTTTCAAAATTGACTTCATTTTTGGATTCGGAATATCGAAATTAGCTTAGGGTGAAATTTTGGTAATTTTCGGATAACTTTCATATTTTGATGAATAGTGGAAATTACTAAATTTTAATTAAAAACAACTTTTTCAATCGAAATAATTAATAGTGATAAATTATTAATTTTAGTGGTTTTAAAGTATATTTATAATATATTTTTACAATTTAATACAATGTTGTTCATTGGATGTAATTTCACATTTAAACCAATTATAAACAAGTGTCAATCTTTTGATAGTTATTATCTCTTAAAAACAAGCCTTTTGTTTTGACGATGAGAATTAAATTTTAAATTAATTAATGCAACTGATATGTTTTGAATTTGGTAAAATAGAAATCATTTTTGAGTTCATAATATCAAATATAGCTTAGGCCTAATTTTTGGTATTTTTCTGAAAACATTCAATTTTTGATGAATAGTGAAGCCACTAAGTGGTAGTTAAAAAACTGAATTGTTCATAAAACTTAATCTTACCACTTTTGTGAGTGGAATTTCAAAAATCCGAGAGACACGGTTGATGTCAGTAAGTAAAATGTGGTTCAATGAGATGAAAATAATTTTTTGGTGAATAGTAACTTTTTACTTATTTTACCACGGTTAAAAGTAAATAGGGTAATTAAGGGTAAAAATGATATTATTATTACCCTAACACATGTCCAAATTATATTGGATAAGTTTAATTAGACCAAAAACAAGCTTAGGAATAATATATGTCCATTTATTCCCACTTGGATTAGATTAGGACATTTATTATTAATTTATTTAAAGAAGGGTTAAAAGAGTTAAAATAAATGTTTATTTACTAAAACATTTTTAATATGGGGTTATACATAAGATAAATTCGACTATAAATATTCATTATAAAGATAAAAAGATTTCCTACATAATGGTAGTTTATTTGTAATTTTTAGACATTAAATAATTTAATTTATTTATGACACAATGATGATGCAGTAATTATCTTATTAATGAAATATTGACATAATTGATGTTATAAACACCAAAATAAATGAAATTTGAGACTTTTTATGAATCCCACTAATTTTCTAGGTTAATATGACATGTTAGTATTGATTTAATTAACTTGTTTCGAACTAATAATTCTGTTATGATTTTCACAAAAATCAATTACTAAATAGTGTCAAAATTGACATAAAATAGTTTTTAAAACAAATATTATATTGGTAATTGTTATTTTATTCCTAAAAATCTAAGGTTTGGAAACATGACTTAGATAAGGTTATATATATTAATAATAAACAACTCGGGGTTCGTTTGGCTGCTTATAGTAAGTTTATTAACCTTATAGTATAAGAACACAAGAAGACATGGTAAAAGTAAAATTATTTAACTTAATGTTAAATCTAAATGATAAGGTTAAAATAGGAACCTAAACTTGTCTAAATTCTATTGGATGAGAGGATTTCGACTCATCCCCACCTTATCTTAGAAATATATCAATTTGGAGCTATTTAAAACCGAACTTGACTTTATAGTAAAATAATAGTTTTAGTTATTCCAAAGGTGCCCCTCTCCTCCCTTATAAAAGGGCACCTCCTCCCTCTCTTCCTCACACCACTTTGAGCCTTCAAGTTCGGACACCCCTGCCAATTTCTTCTCTACACTTCCCTAGAAACATCCTAGAGGTTCTGGTCTTCTTCAAAGACCCATTTTAGTGCCCTAAAAGGAGGTCTCAAAGAAGCTCTTCAAAGAAGAGGTAATGTCCGTTACCGATTCTTTCATCTTTATTTCTTCTTCCACTTCTTCTTCTTAGGTTGTTTCATTATGAAGTAATAACATCAGTATCACTCATATACTGATATGTTATTATATGTATGAAACAACCCTATTTCATCATCTATCCATCCTACAGAAAACGAAATCACCGCGCGTGCGTACGTACGGAATACCGTCTCCACGCCGTGGTGTAATCTGTTTTTCCACCAACACCCTACATGGATGGGTATTATGGTGTAAAGAATATCTATAAATAGTTATTATAACATAATAATTATTCTGATATATTGTATCATCCACTCCAATTCAATTCAATAATTATGGAAATGATATCATCGCTCGTGCGTACGTACGGACTACAGTCTCCACGACGCGATGAGATTCATTCTCCATGTTAACCATTTAAGAATGATTATAAAGTATATATAATCAATAAAAATGAAATATATGACATTATAAATCTACTTGATTTATGTGTGTATATATGTATGTCATCTACTTAATTCCATTCAACTCAATAAGGAAACGAAAACAGTGTTCATGCGTACGTACGGCCTACCGTCTCCATGAACAGTGTATTTATTTCCATTTACTAATTTATTATATATATGTATATTCTAAATATATATTATATATAATTCATGTTTTATAGTCTGGAATTATGTAATTATGATCTAAGAAATCATATGAATAATTACAAGTCAAAACACGGATGACAAATGAAACAATTTTACCCAAAATGCTATTTAACATAGAATTTACAAACAAACGGGTAATATAAAGTCATAAGTGAACCATATATGATATCATAACAATGAGTATGATTCTAAAATAAGTAAATGACATTATTTAAATCATTATACAGGAGGTTCAGACACTTACGAAGCATATCGGACCTAAGGTAAGGGAAAATATCACAATCTCATTTTTATCCGAGATTGTTTATACTTTGGAATTTACTAGGGTGTATTTTATCATCCAAATCCATGTTTCGTCAATACGTAATATTATTTCCATCCACGTACAATTGTTTAAATCCAATTTTACCCTTCAGTGAGTTTTTAGTAAAAGATATGAAAGGAATCTTTTGTCGTTTTTCGTACGAAGTACTTTTTGACTTTTCTGAAAAAAGTACGAGAAGAATGTTTTTTTAACATATATGGCAAGAATGGATTTTTAAAACATTATTTCCAAGAATCTTCCTTTATAAGTTTTCAAGTTTATTTTTAATCAACTTCTTTTAGTTTATAATTGTATGACATGTTAAGAAAAGAAAAGTGTTTTTGAAGTAGAAAGGATATTTTCCTCAAGAATGAAGTTCAAATGTTTCATCAAAATTATTTTCCATCTAAGATAATATAGGGTTCTGTTTTTATCCCTATTATTACATTGATTTGATTATGTTGTGAGGGAATTATTTTTAAGAAGTCATTTACCTTATATGATTTGTTTTATGATGTCATGATGTTTCAAGAATCCCATTTTTGTTACATGTGTTATGCGATGATGTATGATTTATGATTATGTGGCACAAATAAGAAAGGATTCATTATGAGATGGGTGGGACCTATATCTGCCTCCAATGAATTGGGTAAAGATTTTATATCTCATGAGATAGACATGGCTGGAATGGTAGGTTATACCGGTTCAGTGAAACATGACTGAAACGAGGGTGACTCGGTTCAGAAAGGGACTTTGTCCACTAAGATAGTCTTGGCAATGAGTATTGACTAACAAGAAATGATTCTTTATGATTATGTGTGTATGCCACAAAGTTTCATGTTTTATGTTATGATTATTGGGGTTTACCTTTCACTACAATGATTTATCCCATGTTATGAAATTATGATTTCTTTTGCTGGTTACGATTTCCAAAAGTTATGTTCTTATGTATATGATGTGAATGACATTTATTTTGTTTACCCTTACTGAGCATTTGAGCTCACCCTTTTATGTTTAATTTTCCCTAGGATATAAAGAAAGGTTTTAGGTATAAAAAATGGAAGATCTTTATGGGAGATGTTGAAGATATTTCACCAGGATTAGAAGATTATATTCCGAGTTTCCCAAGACACTAAACTATTACGATCCTTGTGTGTGTGTTTTTGTTAAGTAATAAGTATTCCGCAAAAGTAATGTAAAGTCTATGTACGTCAGGCTTCTGGTCTCTACAGTTGGTATCAGAGGAAAGGTTTAGTCAACCTTTGGAAACTAGGATGCGAAAGCGTTAGTGAGATCCCTAGAGCTATTTCTGAGGTATGTCTAGGGATGTCCCTAAGGATAGTTATACGTATAAGATACAGTCCTAGAACTAAGGTAACGATCATAGAATTTATCCTAAGAAGTTAGATATTGAGGATACTCCCCCTTTACAATGTTGTTTTCCCTAGCATGATTTTTGCCTCTCACACTATTCTTTTTGGGTTTTAGATGGTGGTTGGAACCCGAAGGAACCGTGTTGATAAATGCAATGGAAAATGCAATGATTGTCCTCCTGAACAAACAAATGTTATGGGAGATGGAGTGAAAAATCTTATTGATATACTTACACAAGCTATGAATCATTCTAGACTTCCAAATGAGCAGAGAAGGGAACAATATTCTATTGAGTCCTTCATGAGGCAACGTCCACCTTCTTTCAGTGGGACTTCCGATCCACTTGTTGCTGAACAATGGATTAGTACCACTGAAAAGATATTTTCAGTTCTTCAATGTTCTGAACATGATAAAGTCATCTTATCAGTATATCATTTGGAAGGTGAAGCTGATCAATGGTGGAATCTTATCAAGAATACAAGGCCAAGAGATGAAATTGAGTCCATGGAATGGGACAAGTTCAAGAACTTGTTTTTCAGTAAGTACTTCCCTCGTATTCTTCGAACAAAGATGGAAAAGGAGTTTCTTGAGCTGAAGCAGAAGGATGATGAATCTTTTTGTATATACGAAGCAAATTTTACAAGACTTGCAAGGTATGCATCTGGCATTATCATCCAACCTGAAAGTAAAGTTGATCGATTTTTTAGTGGCTTAAAACCAAGTCTTCGAAGGGCATTAGCTATAAGAGACTTCAGTAGCTATGAAGAAATTGTGTGTTGTGCTATCAAGGTAGAAATGGAAGTTTGTGTTACATATCCATCTCATGGTTTTGACAAGAAATGAAAGATGGAGTTCAAGGAGAAATCTCAGAATAATGGTGAAAAGAAGATGAATGTTTCCTTATGCACAAAGTGTGGAAAGAAGCATGGTGGAGATTGTCTTAAAGGGGATAGAAAATGTTTTAAGTGTGGAAAAGAAGGTCATCGAGCAGCTGAGTGTCGAAGTAATGGAAAACGTGTTTCTAATGATGTGAATAAAGCAAACACTGCAGAGAACGCACCACCAACACTTTAATGCTTCATGTGCAAGGAAATGGGGCATTATGCTAATAAATGCCCTAATCCAAGGGTTAGTGATGATCGACATGAGCAACCTCTTAAGGAAAAGGACAAAGGGAAGTCACATGCGATCACTATTGGCGATGTTGAATATGACAACGATGTGGTGGAATGATTAAGTGTTTATGTAATGGGATTCCAAAATAATGTTGTATCATGGAGTATTGGAATATTTATGTATTGGTCTATTGTGGTTTTCAATAATTTTATGGTACCAGTAACCATGGAAAGTGATTGAGATATTTTTGGAAAAAGAATGATATGCGCATAATGAAGGGAAAACAAGAAAATGAAATATTAGACAGTATTCATGAGCTCATGATTGATATAAGGACTAAGTGATATCATGGTTTGAGTATATAGAATTTTTGGATTTTGGTATGTGGAAAGAGTTAACTTTTGTCAGCATTCATGTTTTCACTAAGGTTCAATGGGTATTCATTCTTCAAGAGAATACATGATTAAGGTATTCACATGTTTGTAATTTGTCCAACAAGATATATCTTATGATATATGGGGGATAAATGATGACATTCACGTGATTGTTCTGTGACATTTCAAGTAATCATTTTCTTTATACTATGAGCTTGGACCGAAGTATTTTAGATAAGCCTAAAGATTAGAATGGATTATGTTGGACATAAGTTAGGATAAAATGTTTTTCGATATTATTGATGGGATGTTATAGTAATATAGCTTTAGAAAAAGGACAACCTGCAGGACGGGCGACAGCCCATCGCGTCGGACAAGGCTGTGGGAATCGAACCCGCAACTGAAGTGCCACTGGCCTACAAGAAGTCCCTATTTAGTAGAAACTAGTTTTATTATATTAAACAGTATGATATATGAAGTATAATTCCATTTTAGGAACCATATATGATTAATCTCACTATAGAATGACTTATGTATATTTAATAACTTTTTCTAACCTTTTGTTTGAGACAGATGGAATGACCCGTCATTCTATCACATGATCTGCTAACACTTCACGAATAGAAAATTCAACTTCATTTATTTAAGAGATGAAATAGAAATTGTTCAAGGCACGAACAACAGTGAGATTGTACCAAAATAAAGTAAGTATTTATTCTAATTCAAATTCTTCAACTTTAGGGAAACGATCTTGAAAACCAAAAATGTTTTCCTAGTGCTCTTATATCTGATTAATCAGATGGTACCTTAGATCGTCACAATTTTATGGATTTGTGATCGTTGGGTTTTCCATAGCCATGTTCTCTACCACTCTCCCTCAGAACATGATGGTTAGATTTTTCTTCCATATCCATATTTTCACCAATGTGGAAACCCAATGATTAGTTTATTTGGGTAACCGTTACGTTTCATACTTTTGTTTTTAAAGATTGGTTTTGGTATTCCTTTTTACGATGTGGGTTTCTATTAAAGAAACTTTCAAGTAGTAAACCATTTATATCCCCGACGAATTTCGAGGGCGAAATTCATTTTAAGGGGGGTAGAATGTAACACCCCGAGATTTTATGAAAAATATTCTTTTTAATTTCATTAATGTCTTGTGTTGTACGCTACACCAAAAGGAGCTTGGAAACCACGTGTACTTGACTTGCCTTTCATTACACGCAATCGCGACCTTCCTTGATAGCGTGTGTAGTACGCAATACCGAGTTTCACTAAACAACGATATGCTATTAAAATATTATTAAAACTAGCCGTTATGAATAGTAATAACCACTTTTTGAAATTTTGTAAATTTTATTTTTCAAAATTGACTTCATTTTTGGATTCTGAATATCGAAATTAGCTTAGGGTGAAATTTTGGTAATTTTCGGATAACTTTCATATTTTGATGAATAATGGTAATTACTAAATTTTAATTAAAAACAACTTTTTCAATCGAAATAATTAATAGTGATAAATTATTAATTTTAGTAGTTTTAAAGTATATTTAGAATATATTTTTACAATTTAATACAATGTTGTTCATTGGATGTAATTTCACATTTAAACCAGTTATAAACAAGTGTCAATCTTTTGATAGTTATTATCTCTTAAAAACACGCCTTTTGTTTTGATGAGGGGAATTAATTTTTAAATTAATTAATGCAACTGATATGTTTTGAATTTGGTAAAATAGAAATCATTTTTGAGTTCATAATATCAAATATAGCTTAGGCCTAATTTTTGGTATTTTTCTGAAAACTTTCAATTTTTGATGAATAGTGAAACCACTAAGTGGTAGTTAAAAAACTGAATTGTTCATAAAACTTAATTTTACCGCTTCTGTGAGTGGAATTTCAAAAATCAGAGAGACACGGTTGATGTCAGTAAGTAAAATGTGGTTCAATGAGGTGAATTTTTTTTGGTGAATAGTAACTTTTTACTTTTTTTACCACGTTTAAAAGTAAATAGGGTAATTAAGGGTAAAAATGATATTATTATTACCCTAACACATGTAAAAATTCTATTGGATAAGTTTAATTCGACCAAAAACAAGCTTAGGAATAAAATATGACCATTTAGGCCCTCTTGGATTAGATTAGAAAATTTATTATTAATTTATTTAAAGAAGGGTTAAAAGAGTTAAAATCAAATGTTATTTACTAAAACATTTTTAATATGGGGTTATACATAAGATAAATTCGACTATAAATATTAATTAGAAATCTAAAAATATTTCCTACATAATGGTATTTTATTTGTAATTTGTTTACATTAAATAATTTAATTTATTTATGACACAATGATGATGCAGTAATTATCTTATTAATGAAGTATTGACATAATTGATGTTATAAACACCAAAATAAATGAAATTTGAGACTTTTTATGAATCCCACTAATTTTATAGGTTAATATGACATGTTATTATTGATTTAATTAACTTGGTTCGAATTAATAATTCTGTTATGAGTTTCAAAAAAATCAATTACTAAATAGTGTCAAAATTGACATAAAATAGTTTTTAAAACAAATATTATATTGGTAATTGTTATTTTATTCCTAAAAATCTAAGGCTCGGCCAAATGACTTAGATAAGGTTATATATATTAATAATAAACAACTTGGGGTTCTTTTGGCTCCTTATAGTAAGTTTATTAACCTTATAGTATAAGAACACAAGAAGACATGGTAAAAGTAAAATTATTTAACTTAATGATAAATCTAAATGATAAGGTTAAAATAGGAACCGAAACTTGTCTAAATTCTATTGGATGAGATGATTTCGACCCATCCCCACCTTATCTTCGAAATATATCAATTTGGAGCTATTTAAAACCGAACTTGACTTTATAATAAAATAATATTTTTAGTTATTCCAAAGGTGCCCCTCTCCTCCCTTATAAAAGGGCACCTCCTCTCTCTCTTCCTCACACCACATTGAGCCTTCAAGCTCGGCCAACCCCTGACAAGTTCTTCTCTCCACTTCCCTAGAAACATCCTAGAGGTTCTAGTCTTCTTCAAAGACCCATTTTAGTGCCCTAAAAGGAGGTCTCAAAGAAGCACTTCAAAGAAGAGGTAATGTCCGTTACCGATTCTTTCATCTTTATTTCTTCTTCCACTTCGTCTTCTTAGGTTGTTTCATTATGAAGTAATAACATAAGTATCACTCATATACTGATATGTTATTATATTTATGAAACAAACCTATTTCATCATCGATCCATCCTATGGAAAACGAAATCACCGCGCGCGCGTACGTACGGAATACCGTCTCCACGCCGTGGTGTAATCTGTTTTTCCACCAACACCTTACTTGGATGGGTATTATGGTGTAAAGAATAAATATACATAGTTATTATAACATCAAAATGATTCTGATATATTGTATCATCCACTCCAATTCAATTCAATAATTATGGAAATGATATCATCGCTCGTGCGTACGTACGGACTACCGTCTCCACGACGCGATGAGATTCATTCTCCATGTTAACCATTTAAGAATGATTATAAAGTATATATAAGCAATAAAAATGAAATATATGACATTATAAAGCTACTGGATTTATGTGTGTATATTGGTATGTCATCTACTTAATTCCATTCAACTCAATAAGGAAACGAAAACAGCGTTCATGCATACGTACGGCCTACCGTCTCCATGAACGGTGTATTTCTTTCCATTTACTAATTTATTATATATATGTATATTATGAATATATATTATATATAAATAATGTTTTATATTATGGAATTAAGTAATTATGATCTAAGAAATTATATGAATAATTATAAGTCAAAACACGGATGACAAATGAAACAATTTTACTCAAAATGCTCTTTAACATAGAATTTACAAAAAAACGGGTAATATAAAGTCATAAGTGAACCATATATGATATCATAACAATGAGTATGATTCTGGAATAAGTGAATGACATTATTTAAATCATTATACAGGAGGTTCGGACACTTACAAAGCATATCAGACCTAAGGTAAGGGAAAATATCACAATCTCATTTTTATCCGAGATTGTTTATACTTTGGAATTTACTAGGGTGTATTTTATCATTCACATCCATGTTTCCTCAATATGTAATATTATTTCCATCCACGTACAATTGTTTAAATCCAATTTTACCCTTCGGTGAGTTTTTAGTAAAAGATATGAAAGACATCTTTTGTCATTTTTCATACGAAGTACTTTTTGACTTTTCCAACAAAAGTACGAGAAGAATGTTTTTTTAAATTATACGACAAGAATGGATTTTTTAAAAATTAATTCCAAGAATCTTCCTTTATAAGTTTTCAATTTTATTTTTAATCAACTTCTTTTAGTTTATAATTGTATGACATGTTAAGAAAAGAAATGTGTTTTTGAAGTAGAAAGGATATTTTCCTCAAGAATGGAGTTCAAATGTTTTATCAAAATTATTTTCCATCTAAGATAATATAGGGTTATGTTTTTATCCCTATTATTACATTGATTTGATTATGTTGTGAGGGAATTATTTTTATGAAGTCATTCACCTTATATGATTTGTTTTATGATGTCATGATGTTTTAAGAATCCCATTTTTGTTACATGTGTTATGCGATGATGTATGATTTATGATTATGTGGCACACATAAGAAAGGATTCATTATGAGATGGGTGAGACCTATATATCCCTCCAATGAATTGGGTAAAGAGTTTATATCTCATGAGATAGACATGGCTAGAATGGTAGGTTATACCGGTTCAGTGAAACAGGACTGAAACGAGGGTGACTCGGTTCAGAAAGGGACTTTTTCCACTAAGATAGTCTTGGCAATGAGTCTTGACTAACAAGAAATGATTCTTTATGATTATGTGTGTATTCCACAAGGTTTCATGTTTTATGTTATGATTATTGGGGTTTACCTTTCACTACTATGATTTATCCCATGTTCTGAAATTACGATTTCTTTTGCTGGTTACGATTTCTAAAAGTTATGTTCTTTTGTATATGATGTGAATGAAATTTATTTTGTTTACCCTTACTGAGCATTTGAGCTCACCCTTTTATGTTTACTTTTCCCCAGGATATAAAGAAAGGTTTTAGGTATAAAAAAAGGCAGATCTTTATGGGAGATGTTGAAGATATTTCACCAGGATTAGAAGATTATATTCCGAGTTTCCAAAGACACTAAACTATTACGATCCTTGTGTGTGTTTTTTTGTTATGTAATAAGTATTCCGCAAAAGTAATGTAAAGTCTATGTACGTCAGGCTTCGGGTCTCCACATTTCACCTTTATGAAGTAGTAAAAACTATTCACTAAATAAAAGATCATTACTTAGCCTTTTTGTAACCAAAAGATTAATATAAAACCCATATAAAGAACACATAACATATAAAGGTAACTTGGGACATAAACATACTTAAATGAAATAACCATACGGTCGTCTTCCACACATATCACTTAATGGAATAGCCATACGACCGACTTCCATACCAAATGCATTGGAGGTTATAACGTAACCACCCGTCTGGGTATTCACGACACCACCAGTCATATGGTTTATCACGTAACCACCCATCAAATGTCCAAGCACCATTATAAAATCATAAGACATAAAAAAAATATAATGGAAAGAATACATTTCCACACTTTGATCACAATATATCACTTAAATATATATTGACATAACAAATCCATTATAAAAAACCCATTTCAATACCAAAATAAATGAAATAGTATAATGTATTTATTTCATCTCAAAAAAACATTATGGCTTCTTGAGGAAGCCAAAGACCAAATAATACTCGCTGTGACGGAAAAGGTCGTTATCACCGCGTACTTTAAAAGAAACATTCCTTTTTGTCGTTTTGTAAAACGCTTCGTAGAAAAATATTCCTTTTGTATAAAAGTAAAAGTAAAAGGGGTTAATACACCTTATAAAAGAATGTTGTGTATAAAATGAAATATGCCTCAATGAACGGAGATTGAGACGAAGTCCCTCACCTCGGGTCCGACTTGACTCGATCGTTCTTCAACGTCCTGAATAATAAACTTGAGTTAATTTATACTTGCTTAAGAAACTTTTTGAAGTTAATTATTACTTTTATATCACTTATTACCATGTTATAAACATTATGTAATCATTTAAGTTAATAATGTTTGTTTTTCTGATATTTGGTTCTCAAGTCGAAAGTGGACTTCTTACAATTACATGTTGTTCGTGTGGTCAAAGGATCATTATATCCAGAATGATATTCATGATTTCGATATCATATATATCATATATATACATAATATACATGTAATTATAATATTACATAATCATTTATAGGTAAGTAATGAAATGCACCGTTAATGGAGACGGTAAGCTGTACGTACGCATGAACGCTACTTTCATTTCTATGTCATATTAATGGAAATAAAACTAAATGACAGGTATGAATATATTAATTACAGAATTATATTCATAATTTATATGTAACATAAATAATATATAATAACTTTAAATCCATCCTTTATACGTCCCACATATGGCATTAACGAATCAAATCACTTTGAGGGGGCGGTAGTCCGCACTTCCTAAAATGAAAATATCGCATATACCCAGAATGGAAGCCACAATGGTATGACATAAATGAAAAATACAGAAGCTTAAGGAAAACATAAACATATTATATATCATATATAAATATAGTGACATCTTAATGGCCACCTTTGAAGGTGTTAGAAGAATATTTAACAATCATCGTTTCGTGAGGCAAAAATTCGCCATCCACAGAAACAGTATGTTATTTAACCATTAGATGAAGGTGTGTGTAAGTGTAGCTCGAATGATTATTATAACAAAATCCTAGTATATTTAAGATACTGGAGTTTTTACAAAATAAATGAATAAAAAGAGTTTAGGGGGTTGGAGAAGCAAAATAAAACAAAAGAACACAAGTGAAGACATTACCTTAAAATCAGGTAACTCTCTTAGACTTGAGCTCAAAAGCTTCCTTGGGAAGACTTTTTCCCAAAGTGGGGCTTCTAGGATTAAGGGAGGGATTTCTAGAGACAAAAAGTGTAGATCTTGGCCGAACCAAAGGCTTGAGAGGTGTGGGTAAGGAGGTAGAGTTGGGGCCCTTTTATAAGAGGTGAGGAGGGGAACTCTTGGAATGGTAAGAAAAGATACGTTATTATAAAAGGATTTTCGTATAAAAAGGGTCCCACAATTATATATTTAGAGGATAAGGTGATAAGAGTTCTAAATCCACCCATAAAATAGGGTTTTTACATGTATAGGTCTTAGATTTTACATTATCTTTTCATTTTATTTAAATCGTTAAATAATGAGGTAATCGCTGCATCATCATGGTGTCATAAATAATTTAATTTATTCAATGTATAAAAATTATAAAAAAATATCATGATGTAGGAAATATGTTTATATTTATAATGAATATTTATAGTAAAAAATATGACTTTTATAACCCCATTTAAGAATTATTTTAGTAAAACAACTCATGTTTGTGACATTTTTATTTTAACTTTAAATAAAAAGTTATTAATGTCATTTTCCTATCAATGTGGCTCCATTGGGTACCCAAGTTGACCCATGGATTATATGTTTCGGAAATGACACATCCAATAAGGGTAGGACTTGTTTCTAGGTCATTTTATATTAGTAAAATATTATTTTTACCTTAAACTACACTAATTACCTTTAATCGCGATTAAAAACATAAAAGTTACTATCACCAAAAAATTATTTTAATCCCATTGAACCACATTTTAATTTCTAATTACAACCATCTTTGTCGAAGTTTTGAAGTTCAAAACACAGAGGTGGTAAAATTTCATTTAAACGAATTTTTTTTTAATGTACCACTTAGTGGTTCCACTATTCATCAAAAATTGAAGTTTTTCAGAAAAACACCAAAAATTCACCCTAAGATATATTTGATATTCCGAATTAAAAAATGGTGTATATTTTGAAAAATTAAAACATATAAGTTGCATTAATTAATTTAATAATTAATTCCCGCTGTCAAAACAAATAGCGTGTTTTTATGAAACAAAAAGTATCAAAAGATTGACACTAGTTTAAGTCCGATTTCGAAGTGAAATTAATTCCAATGACCACTATTGGATTAAATGGTAAAAATATATTCTAATTTAACTTTAAAACTAATTCAAAAGATAATCTAATCATATAAAGAAATTAGATTAAAAAGAGGTATTGAATTAAAATACAACATTTTTCACTATTCATTAAAAAATGAACTTTATCGGAAAAATACCAAAAATTTACACAACATAAATTTTGTTGTCCCAATTCTAATGAAGAGTTTTATTTGGTCCAATAGAAAGTATAAGAGTGAAAAAAAACTATATTTAAAGAAGGTTCTCCATGAAAAGACGATAAGTCAACCTTTAGTGAAAATTAGAGTATATATGGCTAAAATTGAATTCTTTTCATATTTTAAGCCTTTATCATTTATTGGATAAATGTAAAAACATTTAACAAACATATATAATCATATTTTAGTTATTTATATTCATTCCTGCCAATACAACGACTACGTGTTAACTACCGTTTAAAATAATATTATTTTATTACTAGTGTGCAGCGTAAGATTTTAAAGAAACTCTTTGTTGTGTATCGGGTACGCTATCGAACATAGAAACACATTTAATGTAAAATTAATATTTAACTCACAAATATTAATAAATATGAGAATGTTTTATACTTTATTTACCTGGGATGTTACACTCAATCTATGGGAGGTGTTCATCATATGATTTAATCATACATTAGACCACATGAGTGGGTGTTTTAGAAAATAGATACATTGTGTAGAGACATGATCCTAGATTTCATCCTGTGAGATGTGACCTAGGTGAGAGGTTTGACCTATGGGATTGTTGGATGGACATGAAGGCCCTAATATGTGACCTAATAGGTTTTTCTAGGTGATGTACCTAGATACCCTTTTTTTTACTATGACCAAAGTGAATCGAAATTCAATTTGATCAAGGAAAACCCATGATAAGAGTTAGCCGAGGATGGTGGTATCCCTTGAGGTGAAGAACAGGTACCTGATTTAGCCTATAAGACTGATGAATTGTTTGTTTTTGGGGTTTATATCATAGAAAATATGATGCCTTAGTTTTATAAATAATCACCTAGGGTCTTGGTTATTAATACCCACTTCAATATGTAAGACTATTTGGGTGGTTGGGCCTACTGACTAGTGATGTGTTCATAGAATCATGGTAAGATCATGGGTGCAAGCTCTGGATTGAAATGACATCTAGTGGAATCTAAGTGTCTGGGTATGGTAAAAATGATTTATACTGAGTACTAGAACCTATGATTCTAGAACAACATCATGTGGTAGGATGACGATTGATTGATCATGGAATAAGTGATGTGTCTAATTTAAAGTTGAATTCCCAGGGTGGTCTGGGAATGTTGATATTGACATGTCTGGGATCACTGTCAACATAATTTTTATGAAACACGTCTCATAGGAGTATGATTCATCTTCTGTTCCTGGGTGGTATTGGAGAATTTTCCTATTATGTTTGGGAGTTATAACTGAGGTGTCTTGGTTACACATTGTACCATTCAGTCATGGAATTGGTGATGGTCGTGTGTGTTCTAAGGGTCTATGGTATTTACTGAGACACTTGTGGGTGTTATGACGCTGCTTTTGAATGAGATAATTGAATTTTAAAAATCATAATATTTTTTTTCTTAAAATGGATTATGTTCTATGAGATAGTTAACTCAAGGCTAGTCCTGGACAAATATTTTTAGGGAGATGTGGTTTCATGGGTAGTATAATGGAAAGAATTTCCTAGAATGAGATGAGTATGGATCGAGAGGTCTGAAATTCATCAAATGGTATAATCTCATGTGAAGAAACCAATGGGTGGTGACCTAATTATGAATTATTTTTCACTGAGTAACATAGATATTGTTTCCACTTGTCTAGAATGGGTGATAAATCATGTTGATAATAACACTAAGGAATGAACGAGATTAATCCATGATAGTTTTTATGTATGATAATTGAAGAGGAATATGCTATGATGAATAGGAAAATTCCATTTGGGTGTGATTATGAAGATTCTATTATAGTGGGGAGTGTGATGTCGGCCACTGATATGTGATCCTTGTGTGAGATTGGTCATGGGAGTGAGGGACCAATTTTTCAATGATCGTATTTTCTATTTAAACTTGATGGTTAAATAGGTAAATTACTATTTTATTCCAAGTTGAATGTCAGGGGGAGGTTTGGATAAGGTATCTGGTGGATTATGATCATGGGAGTTATGATCATATTTATTTGTATCAATATAGAGGTGTTGAATAAAAAATCCATCGGTGCTCATGGTAAGCATGACATGAGATTAATTGAATAGTTTTCTAGGTGTGCACTTACACTAGGATCCATACATGGACTCTGATGAGAATTTTTGGATAACCATGGGATTCCACCAACCTTAAAGAAATCATGATTGTTTAATTGGTGGTGTGTCAGGGGTTATGAAGATTGTTTCTAGAAAGTGTCTTTTAGAGAATTTCTGACATGTTTTTTGTGTAAGACTGGATGTGGTGAGTTGGGGACCACATTGAGAATCTTTATCAGATTTGATAAGAAAATATCATGTATCATCTAGAGATTTTCCAAGAGAAGATTGAAAAATTAGGTTTTGATATTGTTTGATAGTAACTAAATCATTTATGATATAAATTTAGGACCCTGAGCGATGTCCTCAAGTATGATTTTGTGTAGTTAGTAGAGAATCATGTCAGGATAAACGTTGGGATGATAGGGTTGTGTTTTTGTATTCCATTTAAAGAGAGGATTTATGATGATCAACATTCTCTATTAAAATCAAGAAACAATATTATGAATCACCATAGGTTGTGTGATAAATCATATGATGACATGGTCATGTATCAATGTTTAAATACTTGGGTAATTGTTATCTTGATGTTCCAATAGAGGTAATGAGTGTTGGATTGAGGTTTGATGGGTTATGTTTTATTTCTTCAAAGTGTAACTTAAGAAGAACATTAGGAATTTATAGATAGAACATAGTTGTTTGATAAGAAAATTCATGGATGAGGTAGGTGGGGATGTTTTTTTAAGATTTACAAATAGAATTATTATGGTTGAGAAATAAAAAAGTATTGAACATTGTAAGATCCCATCTACATATGAACATTTGAATTTCGAGAATAATTTCAATTTTAAAAAAAGTGTTCAGGTAAAATTTATAATTGAGATCCAGAGAAGTTTTCTCAGGTATGGATAACCTCATGATAGATGTTTTTGATTTGTTGGGAGGCTTAGAAGTTATCTAGGGATCTCGAGGAGCCTCGAGAGAGGTCAGGTGGATGCTAAAGGAAATGTTATGGTGGTGCCCCTTCCTGAAGCGACAAGCATGACAATAAGGTCATTAAATGCAGAAATTACCCTTCTACCCCTCATGTTTTTAAAGTGGTAAACCCTCTTTTCTTCCTCTCTCTCACTCACATGGCCAAGGGGCTCTCCCCCCTCATTCACCTTTAATGCCTCATTGATTTGGGATGTTTTGAGGAAATTATTTGGCATTTTAATGTGTGAATTTGTATCTCGTAAGAAACAAAGACCTTAGCATATCTTCTTTGATAATTTTTAGTTTTCGATTTTATGGTTATTTTATAATTCCACCAATTCTTGGTGAAATTAGCTGAGTTCATTAGGTATTTTTCTCTACCATGGGAGTGGGTGACCCATGATGTCATCTGCACATGATGGTCCATTGTTTCAGTTACAGTATGTCAGGTTATAGATATTTCTATGATTTTAAATCGAAATTGAAATATTTTCATTATGAAACTAGAGGAAAAGGTTGAATATTTTTCTCGTATTGTGTTTTATGCTTTGTTAGGGGTATCTGACACCCCATCACATGAACAACTGAAATCTGTGACACATTTGGTGAGTATTACTCCTTTATGTTGAGTTAGAAAGTAATAATTTATATATTTATAATTGTTATATTTAATTAATTATAATTTTTTTCTTCAATATAGGGGCTTTGAATGTTGGGACATGCCTAGTTTTTCACAGAAGAGAATGTGTGAGCTTGGAAGTTCCTTGAAAGAAGCTATCAACCCTTGGCGCCAATCCGAAAAAGCATCAAAATATGGTCGATGGTCTATCTTACTTTCCCCTTAATTAATTTTTTAAGGAATATGTGTTATGTGATGTGATCATATCATTCCACTTGAATTTAGGGACACATACATAAAATTTTCTTGAATAAATTTATTTAAAATTCTTAAAATTTTAATTTAAATTGTTTCAATAAATCAACTTCCATAATATGTATACATATAGAGAAAGGTTCTAGGGTTCACTTCAGTCCCTTGGGAACTAGCTCAATTCCTCAATCATTGTAGACCATAAATTTACTAATAAACCATTTCCTTATATTGAAAATGACCACAACACGGGTCCTTAAATTTTTAATTGGTGAGAGAGACCTGTTTCACCTAAACATATGATATTTCATTACCTTCGTTATGAAAGTGGTGTTTCATGAACTAGTATGGTCAGACTTGGGGGTCATTCATGACCCTATGAACAACTTCTTAACATTATTGAGGCATTAACGGTCCAATAATATTAGAGGGTGTGTATAAAGATCATTATTTCTCTTTGAGAAGGGATTTGGACTTTGACTATGTCTTGGAGGGGACCCCGAATAGGTTTCCACAATCATATATAGACCCTAGTAAGGGAATGCTGGAAATGTGAACTAATGAAAAAGGGTATTCACCTAAATAATGTATCATAAAACAAGACCACTAAGGATAATATAACAATAAGATGGTTTTTAGAATTCCATCCATCCAACATTATGTTTTTTATTCAAAAAATAAAGATGACCATACAAGGGTAAAAAAAACCCTTAACTAGGGAAGGCAGAAATAATTGAGACCAAGGGAATCACCCATAATCTTGTTCACTCCCTCCGATTTGAGGTGATATACATTAAGAAAAAAAATAATCAGGATTCCCAGGGACCAGAAGAGAGGCCAGGTAATCCGCCACTTTGTTCCCCTCACGCTAAGTGTGGGAGACTCTGATGTTGTTGCTAAAAGGGCATTTCATTGTATAATTGTATATGTGATTGACCAGGGGTAGTGCCTATCCCATGCAAAGCCTCATGTACAAATATAGAGTCCATTTCCAGCGGCGCAATGCTATGGTCCCTCTGATTACATATGGACAATCTTGTGAGAACAGCAAGAGCCTCCACTCGAACAGAATTTCCATAACCATAGAGGGCCATGAAATCCAACACCACACTCCCTCTGTAATCCCGAAGAACCCCTCCTCCACGCATTAAACCCATATCACAAGAAACATATGTGTTCAACTTCTGGACACCCTTTGGAAGAGTCCCGCAGATCCATCTCCCCTACACTCTAGGACCGTGCTGCTGGACCACACTCTGCAGGACCTGAAACGCATGAAAAGAAGGAACCTCCTACCCGATACCAGCAATTCCAAAAAGTTCAATCATAAAAAATCTACTTATAGCCACCACTGGTCTACCTGATTAAGAGACCTCCTCAAACTTTGATATGTTTTGTTCTTTCCATAAAACCCAGCATCCCACATTGTAGATGATAGCGTGCCCCTCGGCCTCCTTCACGTTACCATTGGTCCCCTAGAACCAATGATCCACAAACTTCTCATAGTTATCAACTTGGACGAAGTATCCCATGCACATACCAAAGAAACTCCACACATGTCAGGCCCAAACACCCTTGAAGAAGATATGGTACATGTTCTACTCCATTTTTTTCACACAACAGTAATAGGAAGAAGCCAAGATTATTCCTAAGTATTTAATATTAACATCAGAGGGTATAGTACCTGAGTAATGTTCTACCCTCATCTACATTTATGAATGGGTTCCATGGTCCATAAGTAATTGATCCAATGAATCTATTATATCATATATTGGTTATGCTGAATTCTTAATGTGACAAATTAATATGATGTAATTGTTTGCAATCATATTTGTATTAATAAATGTGTTTTTGGATGGATGAAAAAAATATCAATATGGATTCCCAACATATTGGTATCCAAACTTAATTAATTAAAAATTACATTATCTATAATTTAATGTTTGAATTAATAGTTATTAATACATCAAAAGACTTGTATTCCTGGAGATCTTATGATCTAGTAGCCTATGCTATCACTAAAATAATTACAAGTGTCTCTCATATTCCTACTTTTATCATGATAATACATGAGTTTTTTAGTGCATCTTGGAAACCCATATTAGATAGAGTATCAAAAAGGATTCCAAGTACTCTGGGATCCAGACGATGCCATAGGATTTTGGGATGCTTCAATTTCCCTATGAACAAGATGTTTGTGACATCCCTAAGTTGATGATGATTACCTCAATAAATTCTCGGGATAATCCCTATGATTATATAGATACACCATGATTTAATTTCCCAGATATTTCTGAGAATATGATGTTGATCCAATGATTGATGGGTGTCGTGTTATCATCTCAAGTCATGAGAGTATTATTTATATATTGAATATGGTCCACCCCTTATGAATTCCTTATTGTTTCCAACTCTTTATTTCCTACATATTGGGACCTAGGAACATGAAATCAGAATAGAATTTGGAATGTCGATATATCATTGGGGTTCCCCTAATTACTCACAAATTGATTAGTATGCCTATGATGCGTAAGATCATAAATGATGCCTTAATTATAGGATATCAATTGGAAACCAGATATTCAATATTATATTTAATTCTAGAGATTATGGGTGATCGTGTAACTAGAATCTTATCCCCATATGGTGAGGTATCTTGCTTAGATACATCTGTGTCACTGGAAAAGTAGGTACGATCGTCCTGGGAGGCCATCAGGAATGAGGTACTGCCTTTTTTTTTCTTTATTTATATAATTTTTTATTATTTTTATTATTATACATTGTAGTAATATACAAGAACATAAAATTCATCTGTTTCTATGTACAGGGTTGCATTGGTGCTTCCCTAGTGAGTTTTTTACTCACACCCTGCACAGGATTCCATTTTACATGGGCAATCGAGTAGATGTTCCCCTAACTATAGGAATATGTTTTAGATGAGTCCTAGGATATCATGGTTGAGAAATATTTCATGAATGAAATTAGAGTTTATGATGATTTTTTCTAGGGATGTTTGGGGTCGGGTGTGGTTGGGAAAAAATCCCTTAAGGTATCATTGAATAATTTTTTGGTTGATTGTTTTTATTGAAAAGGTAGGTTTACATGATAGGTTTGGGATATATAGAGAGAATTTTGAAAATATATATTGAGAAAATAAATTAACAGGTAATGAATTATATGGATGTGGTACCAAAATATCATATATAAGGTAGCGTCATTTCCCAGTGTTCAACAATTTTTTGGGCCTCAAAATCAGGAGAATGAAGATATGAATTTTTAGAAAAGGATGTTGTATGGAATATTGTAGGTGGTTTTGAATGTTACATGAAAGGAATTCTTTAGGATCAACACATCAAAATATGGAAAATGCATGATTCACATGAAATATTGGAATTTTAATGAAAGATGAGTTTTCATAAAAGTGAGTTACACACCCAATGTGATGTCAAATGGGGTTTTGTATGACCAGAGAGGAACTTATGCACATAGAGAAAGAAGCATCATGATATTTCATTCAGGGTCCATCGGGTCTATAAATAGGTTTCTTGCCCCTCATTTTAGTAGCTCAAAACACAGAGATAATACAACTCTGAAGTGTGTAAGAATTGAGTGAAAATGGATTTTCACATAAGAAGTGGTTTTTTGTGTAAGAAGGGCATTGTGTATAAAAAGGGACTTACACGGAAAAGTTTGTTCTACAATAGTTTGTGTAAGTTGGAGTTTTCTGTGAAAAATCATAATTTTTTTGCACAATTCATTAAAGTTGCATACAAGACAACCCAAGGCTGCGTGAAAGATTGATGTTTCCAAGTAATTATATGGTAATGATATATTCATTAGTGGATAATAGTTGGAATTAAATTGAGCATATACATAGAGTAGAGGATACATTAATTTGTGATAATGAAGGGACCTACATGTCCATAAACTATGAGTGGATAATTTCCAAGATTAGAGAGAAAATAAAGAGGAATATGGTGATCCTTTCCATCAAAAGTGAGCCAGAGAAAAAGGAACATGGAGTGAACCATGTGAAAGTAGTGAGATGACCATAAACATTATAAAGGCAATGAACTTGGGAAACAAATTGATCTATCCAGAATAATGAATTGGTAGTGATCCTTTGGGTATTTGGTACATCGGTACATTTTTGATGTATTCTCCTTGGATGTAGCCCAGTGAGGCTGAACCATTTAAAAATCATTGAGTCTAGGTGATTTCATTCCTATGTTACTTTAAAATTATCATCATTAGATAAAGGAGAAAATATAGATCAAAATAAACACGTAAGTTCAAAAAAAAATGACAATTATAATAAATAGGTTAAGATCTAGTGGGGTAAGAATAATTTCTTTAATAATATCCATACCCTCATTCACTGCACCTTAGGGTATCAAGTCCCATTTTGGACCTAAAAATTCATATTAGAGCATTGGATTATTTTATCATATTTTTTTGGACTCAGTTAAGTCAATTGTTGAAAATGATTTTTTAGTTATCTCTTCTCCCAGCATGCCATGAAAAAGGTATTAACTTCAAAGAATAATATTAATTACCACGATATTCATTATTGTAGAAGTGTCTATGGAAATAGTGTGATTCATTTGAATGAATCGTGTAGTAAACATAATAATGATTTGGATAAATCATATAGTGAATATAATTAATCATTTAAATATAATATAGGAATGAGTGATGAACTAGATATTCAAATTGATACTAGAACTGCTCATGACTAAGAAATTACAAGAAGGGAACATGTAGATTATTTAGACATGACAAATTAATTGTATTGGAAATTAACCGAGGAAAACAAGTTTCAATATATTTGGATCCAAGTACTAGAAATTGAGGGCTACAAGCTAAAAGGTTTAAATAAAATGAATATTAATGTGGATACTAGTCTTATACAGAAGAATTATTCTCAAGATGATGAATTAAAAAATATGTCTACAAAGATAGAATTTTTTTTTGATGAAAATGGAGTGAATATGAAGTCATATGGAATTTAGAATCTGAAATCCATAAATGATGATCTCACTACACATCTATATGAACTAGTTTAGGAGAACCAAATTCTATAAAAATACCATGAATGATGTTCTAATTCTGTTAATCTATAAAATATATAAAACAATGGAGCAAAGATATATGATGGATAAGATCACCAAATAATTGGAAGATGAGATGAGTTGTTGGAATAATCTCATGATATAACTTAATTCTTGGCTTGAAAAAAGGGATATGAAGATTCGTTAATTTTTAGAAGATCTCTTATTAGTGAATAATTATGTGGAGAAGTCTAATGCCAATGGAATGCCTAAATTTAAGGATTCCTTGTAGTTACAATTTTATTTTCATTTGGAATGTGCTAATGAAATGAAAAATAAAATATTCTTTTCCTGAAGAGAAACATCAAAATATTTTCACATCTCTAAGGCCATATAATTTATGAAAAAATGGAATTGGATTTAGTGAATCCTCTCCCATGAATGATAGGATTATAGATATGAATAGTTCTAGAAATTGTAAAATTCTTATTGTTACTAGAAACATGCCGAAAAAGGATTTTACAGGAATTAATGTTATCTTGTGATATTTCTATGTGATTCATGGTCATACATTAAGTTTTTTCAGAGCATTTGGAATAAAATTCATACTGTGAAGATAGAAATATATCTAAATCTGAGAATAATAAGAACAATCATGATAAATAATAAAGTAGAGTCACTCAAAAGAAAGTCTTCATAAAATAATACTATTGTGGAAGAATGGGACACACAATTTTTATATTCTAGAATACCAACATTTCAATTTCAGAAGAAAAAAAGATGATGTATCCACATACCAATTGAGAAACTATGACACGAGTTATGTTTTTAACATGATATTTTTTATATGTTCTAATCATGGAAATTTAGAATGATATTGTTGCAGAATGAAATTAGGGATGTAAAACAAACTCGAAAGGAGATCCCCCAATCGTATGTTGTATAACAAAAAACTCCTATATTGGAAGACAATATGATAAATTGAATTGTTTTTACAACATCATGGGATAGACAATGAGCTCAACAAAAGAAGTTTCATTAACCTCAACTATTATAATCAAAATCTCTCTCTTGGAAGGATTGTGAAGGAAATATAATAAAAAATGGAGGAATAACTCCTATTGTGAGTAATAAAAATATATGTTCATTAGAGGACCCAACAATAACATGAAATATTGTAGAGACTTGGTTAACTGATAAACAAATGAATAAGAATGTCTTGAAAAATTAATATTTCATTCCACAAAGATATAAGTGAAGATAGAGGAAATATTCATCCAATAGTGGAAGAATAAATAAAATGTGACCAATAGAGAGATTCATACTCAGAGAAAGAATCATGAGAATTGGAATTCCTGTGGAACATCAAAGAAGGAAATGTTTTCTCATGGGTTTAAACAAAAAATGTTGAGAATGGACAAGCCTAAAGATTGTATATGTTAGAAAAATACTCACAATGTGGGTAAATAATTCTTAGTCATATGGCCAGAAGATTTGATGTTGTCTAAGTATATTTAAAAATCAAAAAAATAGTACAATTCTTTGTAAAAATGTGTGAAATTATTGATCATTCATGATAAAAAATAACCCTCTTTATGAGGATTCTATTGATTACCCTCCCCCTATGTCTATAAATTTTATTAACGGATGTGAAATTGTTTCTAGTTCAAGGGGATATATGATCCTCGGGGAAGTGGCTTCAAAAGATTCAATGTGGAATAGTCATGTTCTCTAGAATGATAACTAATGAAAATACGTTTCCAGAGTTTAAGAATAAATATGGAAGAATTACACAAAAAATGTTAATGGTTTATGTATTCTTCAGGTGTTTGGATGTAATTGAGTTTAACAGATAAAAATGGTGTTTTTAACATTATCTATTGTTTAATACACTGATTTTTGACTCAGTAGGCTTATCAGTTTTGTTTAATGATCATTTCTAGGTGGTGAATTCCCCCAATGAAAATCTCATTGAAGGTAGCTACAAATGGAAAATGTTATGGAGCTAGATAAATTTCTAAAACCTACAATCACATGTGAAGAAGGGATGTAGGAAAAGATGGAGGTTTGTGGGTCTAAATAGTGGTCATAACAATTGGAAGAGTTTCATATCATAGGGGGAGCATTATGTCTCCAGATTAGATGAAAGATCCCAACGGTATAAGGCTGAATATTTATGTTCAGGAATATTGATTAGAGGAAAAGTAGAAACATTCTTGTATTTCACGATTATCTATTTTTATCTAACAATATGGTATTATCTCAATAAGTACATGATACTAAGAACCTAGGAGAGAATATCAATATTGTTTCAACAATAATCTGGTAAAATTAGTTGAATTGCATGATGTCATAGTATTCTAGATTGAATAGAGTATTCAATGAAACACAGACCAGTCGTCGGATGAAAGTGATGAAGAGGTAAGAGACTCTAGGGGATTATAAGTATCAAATGATGATTCAAATAAAAATACCTATGATTAATATGTGGAGTTCACATCTACATCAGCACAAAATTCAAAGAATGTCATTGGTACTAAATGGATATTTCCCAACAAAATGAATGAAGATGGTGACATAAGGAAATAATAAATCCTTCATTTCTCAATATAAATTTTTGAAGGAGGTTTTGAAAAGATTTAGAATGGATAATTAGAAGAGGATGATGAATTTAGTGGCTACCTGAATGAAAATGTCATGCGATGTTGACGACAAACTGATTAATGTCACAGAATATAGAAATATCATTGGAAGTCTATTTTACATAACAGCGAAAAAAAAAAGATATTTTTTTTCCACATGTAAAAAACCACACTTCCAAAGAAATCCCATGGATATACACTTGCGGGTATTGAAAATAATTCTTTAATATATCAAAGGAATGGTGGATTTCAGTATTATGTACAATGAAGAATATCATCATGATTTATTGGGATATACTGATACAGATTAGGTTGGATTAGTAGATGATAGAAAATATTCATTATGTGGTGCGTTCTATCTTGGAGGATTGTGTATTTATTGGATAATCAAAAAAAATATTTCATTTCATTGAGCACCATAGAAGATGAATATATTGTTGCCACTCAAGCATGCACACAATTATTGTTTATGAATGAGAAGATTCATGATATGGGAGTTGAAGTGAAGTCTGTGATCAGAATCAATTGAAATATTTGATGATCTATAAATAAATGAAAAAACACAGTCTATCATTTTATGAAAATGTTAATTGAAATAAAGTATCATTTTATTAAGGATAAATTAGGGAAATAGATTTTGAAATTGGATAATGACCCTACAGAACTAATGGTTGCATGCATTTTGATAAGGGCCTTACCCAAGGATGCATTTGAATGGAATTGAATGGATCTGGGAGTTCAGTTGACTCCCCTCACTTGAAAAGTTTGGATGTGGGACCCCCTATTCTCTAGGAATGGTGTGTTTTACCCTAATGTGATGATATATTTTCATTACCCTATTTTAGACCTCAAAGTAGTTACCTCGGTGTTCGTTGAAAAGGGGGGGACAGTGTGGTTATAAAAGCGGAGAAAATGTCTTAATCACGATAATGGGAAAATCTTATAGGTGGAGCAGCATGATAAGGGAGTTGAAGCTTCTAGGGGGATCAAGGATGTTGGGGGAGTAATAAATCTAAAAATGATAAATCTGATTAATCAAAGGATATATATTACGATAGTTGGATTTCATGATGAAATATGTTGAGTGGTTTCAATAATAAATTGATTCATTAATGAAAGTTTCATGATAATATTTTTTCTCACTCTGAGAATGGATCATGTTGGCTTTTAGTTTGTGTTGAGTATATATTTTATCGCTATATTAATCATAATAATTGAATTGTGGAAGAATATGACAGAAGCTTAAACAAATTATCCAAAAGGGAAATGTTGTCAACATACCCAAAGGGGGATATTGGTAGGAAAAAATCCCTCAAGGTAACATTGAATCATTTTTGTGTTAATTTATTTTGTTGACAAAGAAGGTTGCCATTTTTAATTTGGGAGATATAGAGAGATTTAGGACTAGATATGTTGATAGAGATCCAAGACAAAGGAATAAATTCTCTAGATACGGTAAAAAACATCATATACATGGTGGAATCATTTCCATGAGTTCTCCAAGAAAAATTTCGTCAAAAATCATGAGAATGAGGAAATGTGTTTTTGGAAAATGAAGTTTCATAGAATATTGGAAGTGGTTTGGAATGTTTCATGCAATTAATGTTTCAGGATCAACACATCCAAATTTTGAAAATGTATGAAGCACGTGAAATATTGAAATTTGCGTGAAATAAGAGTTTTGTTGGATCTGAATCTACGGATTACACACAAGAGGGGGGTGAATTGTGTGTTTTCAAAATTATTACAATCTCTTCAATTTAGACAAATTCTGTCCACTATGCTTTAGCACGATTAAATATGCAGCGGAAAAAGTAAAAGCATGAACACACTGATGTATAGTGGTTCGGGGAACAGAAAGCCCCTAGTCCACTCCACCAACGCTCAAATCCACGAGCTTGGCGATTTTCACTATCTGGTCCTCGTTTCCACAGACCTGTTCACAACTGAGTACAGGAAGATGACACCTTTACAAGTTTTAGGCAAACACAGCCTTCCTGGTTCAAACACGAACCCACACAGCTTAGAACGAGAAGCCGATCACTCAAAATAAAAAGGGTTTCGATAAAGAAAAAACTTCTCCAGTTGTTCTTCACAATTGCAACAGAATGCAATTGACAGTACATAGATCGTCGTCTTCAGAAAATAAAGATCTGTAATCAAAACAGTTCTGAGTCGATCCAGTTGCAATAGATATTACATGAAACTTCACAACTTCAGTAGCAGTAGATTCACAACAGATAGTCGATGTAGAACACGTGAATCTGCTATCAAGATCTTCCTTCGGTAATAAAGGTTTTACACTTCTTCTCGATCACCAGAAAAGAACGCCTTCACACAGTCTCTATTTCTTGCTCGTTAAAAGATCAATCTATATATTTCATACACTTTCCTGTGTATATATATATCCGAAGTTTACAAGATAGAACATATATATTCAAATATGAGAAAATCTTCCGCATAAATAGATCCATGAAAATCTCCTTTAGATTCGCGATATTAAAAAAAAATGAAATAACAGAGCCGTTGTAACTCCCCTGAAGAATCGGCATAAAAATCTCCATTTAAATCAATCATTAATCCGTTGAAAATCGTCTTTGATTCAGTGAAAGTCGTACTTAAGAACTGGCTCGAAATCCGCTTAATAATCCGCCTATTTGACCAATGCAAAAGGAAATATCGTCTGTCAAAAATATCCCGACGCCAAACGTAGGGTTGATGACGTGGCTCCAAACGTAGGGTTCACAAACGTAAGGTTCAAAAACGTAAGGTTCAGAACGTAAGGTTCAGAATGTAAGGTTCAGAACGAAAGCTCAAACGTAAGGTTGAACATACATACTTTCTCTTCAGCATTCAAACGTAGGGTTGATCATCAATACTTTGTCTTGCTTCAACTCTCCAAAGAACGTACGGTTGATTATAAAAGTAAGGTTGATGATCCATACTTTTGAGAAACAAACTCAACACTAAAAACTAACGTACGGTTTCTCTTCCATACTTGTCCAACAACAAAAACGTATGGTTCCTTCCAAACGTAATGTTCTTCTTTCATACTTTTCAACAACGTAAGGTTCATTAACCATATGTTTCAAAATAACGTAAGGTTCCTTAACCATATGTTTCTTTTAACATAAAAAGTAAACTTTTCATCCATACGTTACGTTCATCAACGTAGGGTATGAACAGTGATTCCAGTACGCGCTAAAACTGATCTCGCGCTACAGTGATTCCAGAACGCGCTAAAATTGATCTCGGAATAAATGAAGTATGAAATCTCGTTGTATGAAATAAATAAATAAAATAAATTCCTGCAAAATACTCAACGAAATAATTAGTAAATAATTAAGGGTATTTGTGAGCATCAAAATCATCATAAAGAGATAGAGTATTATTTAAAATAATCCCCCCTTTAAAAAACATTATTTTGAATTGTTTGAAAACAATACATTGCTCAACAATATCCCCCTTTTTGATGATCACAAAACCCATAAAATAATAGAACTAATTTAATTGCAATCTTTATTGAAAAATTAGTTTTATAAAATTTTAGAATTTTGAAAGGATTAAAACAATATTTAACTATAATAAAATTTCTCCCCCATAAAAATAAATTTTCAGCTAAAAATAGATAAAAGATAAATGTCGTATATATCCAAATTCTCCCATATATCCAAATTTATTCATAGGAAACAAATGAATTTAAATGTTGTGTTTATCCAAATTCTCCCCCTTTTTGTGATATCAAAAAGAATGAAAAATTACGAATTTGAACACATTCAATATTGCACTGAACTATAAGTAAATGCTATAATTAACTGTGTATGAATAAGTGAATTTGTTATACTGGATAACTCAATCATAAATCAATAAACAACAAAACAAAAAAGAAATAAGAAAATAATTTTCATTCACAAGCTGTTATATATAAACAATTGTGATATACAGAGGAATCAAGGTTCATAGATAAGACAGGGAAAAAGGTGTCTATCTCCTTTGAATCGCGGTCTTTATCTCTGTAAACTGTTCTCTGAGCCTCTTAATCATCCCATCTCCTAACTTGATGATAAGATCTCTGTTCTCTTGAGTCATAAGAATATCTTCAATCAAATTAACTCTGAAAAACTCATGCATTCTTTCTTCTTTTTCAACAAAAAGAGCCAGTTTTTCTGATAACTGATTCAAAAGAATCCTAATCGGTTGCTCTCCAGATGTCAACTGATCCACTAAAAATCTCTGATTATCTAGAAAAACTGACAAAGGGGCACTATTACACTGAAGATCGTGTAATCTGTCACTCATATTTCTCATTGCTGCAGTAATTGCTTGAAATTTCCGAATCAAATCAGGTGAAGAGCCTGATCCACTCACAGCACTGTTTGCAATAGACTCAAATTTATTCTCCATGTAAATCTTCAACTCAGACAAATCATCTTTCTTTACCATCTCTGATTTTAACTGATCAATAGCATGCAGCATATCAGTCTTAAACAAATCTACTTCCTGTCTTGAAACAGTACATTCTTTCAGCTTCTGAAATTTCAACTGCTCTAAGTTCAGAGAATTTCTGAGACTAACATTCTCAGATTCTAACTGAGAGATACGCTTGTACAACTCAACAACTTCTTCTTTTCTCGAATCAGGGGCACCCTGTGCTCGATTCTCATGTCCATAATTAGGTTGATGAAGCAGGGCAAGTGGTAAGGAATCTGCATCTGACTGTTCTTTGTCCTTGTCCTGACAAGGTTGATCCACTGAACTATCTTTTGAAGCCTGAAACTCTTCCACTGAAAAATCTTCCTGAAGTACCTCTGTATTAGCTTCAGAAGTATGTTCATCACGAACAGTAGTCTCTCTGACTTCTACTGAGTGGTCAAGAACAATATTTTCATGTAAATCTTGAGGTCGGGCCACTTCTTTACCAGGCACTGCCTCCATAAGTTGTTCTTGTTGAATTACTTTTTCAACAGCCACAGCAGCAGATTGAGGTTCTTTTTGAGTTTCTGTTTGAGCTGCTGGTTCCTCTATCGGTGCAGTCTTCTCCACAACAGCTTCTCTCACAAATGAATAAGAAAATAACGGTTCATAGGATTTCAAGGAAGGAGAGATAATTTCTTCATCAGTTGACCTCTTCCTTCTAGATTGAAGTCCTTCTTGACTTCTCTCTTCCTCAACTTCCTCCATCTCAAAACTAATTCTCCTTGCCACTGTACTAACTCTTGATTCTGCTTGTCCCTCCTTGGACTTAGCCGGTTGAGCCTGAGCACTCTCCGAGTTTTCCTCATCTCCAACAGGTAAGAGTTTTCCTTTAATTGTGCTCCAGAAGTATCCTACTTTCCTCAAAGTTCCAGCATTAAAAACATTACTGTGGTGACATTTCACCCCAGCATCTACCAATCTGATCATTCCTCTTTTAAACAAAAACAAAGAAATGAACCTTCCATAAGGGAAAAAGGTCATTCTTGCTTCACTATGACAGTAGTAACTCATATATCTTATCATAAACCGAGGAAAATTAAACTTAATATCACACATCAGAAGATACATTATGTACATGTCAGGGTATAGGATTTTCTCCATCTCAGCCATTCTTGGTGCTAAACCAGTCTGAACAAATTTTACCAAAATTTTCTGATCGGGCTCCAAATCCTTAATAAACATCTTCTTTATCACTCTGGTTCCAAACAGAAAAGACATAATGTCTTCAGACTTATGTACAGAATCTCCAATATTCCGTAAATCGAAATGAAAAACTCCTTCATGAGGGCAGTTAAGAATTTGACTTATCTCTACAGATGATATTGAAAAGTCCTTATCCTCTATTTGAGCCAATAAACTATCCTCTGTATCTCCAAGGCTAAACTGAACAGTTCTAAAGAAATGTCTCATTTCTGCCTCATACAGAAACTCAGAATTTTCACTATTAAAAGCTTGCTCAAGGCTTTGAAACGACAACGCTTTCTTCAACAGTAAATTAGTTTCAAACAGCCACTCTAAATCTATGAATTTACCTTGCAGTATTTTCCGACTAACTACCTTAGGTTTCTTTGCAGCACTGCTCTCGGCTTCATCTGGACGCTTAGTCTTTGCCATTCCAACAACGATTTCTGAAGGTTCGTAAGATTAGGGTTTGAAGATTCAGAAAAGGGTTTTGGAGCAGATGTGCAGTTTTAGGTTTTCGAAAGGGTTTCCGAAAAAGGTGAAGCAGTTTAGAAGGTGAAACGGTTCTGACAGCCTTGATTCCCGTGTAATCACTAATCATTACTTTTATTTAAAACAAAATAAAATTACTTATAGCGGAAAACAGAAATTAAGCAGAATTCGAAAACAGAATAAGATTTAAAAAAAACTATTTAAAATTAAATAAACCTAACTCCCCCTTAATAAATTCAAACCTTGCCGTGGGAAGTGGTTTAGTAAAAATATCTGCTAATTGATTTTCTGTATTTACAAATTCTAAAAATATATCCTTTTTAAACACATGATCTCTTAAAAAGTGATGTCTTATATCAATGTGCTTAGTTCTAGAATGACTAATAGGATTTTTTGAAATATTAATTGCACTAGTATTATCACATAAAATAGGTGTATTATTGAAATTTAATCCAAAGTCCATAAGAGTGTTTTTCATCCACAACACATGTGCACAACAACTACCTGCAGACACATATTCTGCCTCGGCTGTTGACAGGGCAACTGAGTATTGTTTCTTACTAGACCATGATACTAAAGACTTCCCTAAAAAGTGACATGTTCCTGAAGTACTCTTCCTATCTAATCTACATATTCCAAAGTCAGCATATGAATATGAAATTAAATTAAAATCAGAGGTTTTTGGATAAAGCAGAGATTGATAAATAATACCTTTTAAATATCTAAAAATTCTTTTAACAGCAGTTAAATGGGATTCTTTGGGATTTGATTGAAATCGAGCACAAAGACATACTGAATACATTATATCTGGTCTACTAGCAGTAAGATATAACAAACTACCAATCATACCTCTATATAACTTGTTGTCCACTGATTTTACAGTTTCATCCAAATCAAGTTTTATATTAGTACACATAGGAGTTGTAAATGGCTTGCTGTTTTCAAGTCCAAATTTCTTAAGTAAATCAGTAATGTATTTGCATTGATTTAAAACATTTCCAAAATCTTTTTGAAATATTTGAAGACCCAAAAAGAAATTTAATTCTCCCATCATACTCATTTAAAATTCTTTTTGCATTAATTCTGAAAATTCATGACAATGAATTTTATTGGTTGATCCAAAAATTACATCATCAACATAAATTTGAACCAACAAAACATTATTTTTCACAGTTTTCTTAAAGAGTGTTGGATCTGCCAGTCCAACAGTAAAATCATTTTTCAAAAGAAAAGAACTTAGTATTTCATACCAAGCTCTAGGTGCTTGTTTAAGGCCATAAAGAGCTTTAGTATGTTTGAAAACAGAATCTGGTTTTTGAGAATTTTCAAAACCAGGAGGTTGCTCAACATAAACTTCCTCCATTAAATAACCATTTAAAAAGGCAGATTTAACATCCATCTGAAATAATTTAAAATTCATATAAGATGCATAGGCTAAAAGGATTCTAATGGCTTCTAACCTGGCTACAGGTGCAAAGGTCTCATCATAATCTATTCCTTCTTCTTGATTATATCCTTTAGCTACTAATCTTGCTTTATTTCTAGTTATTATCCCTTGATCATCCTGTTTATTCTTAAAGACCCATTTAGTTCCTATTACTGGATAATCATGTGGTCTTTCAACTAATTCCAAAACCTTATTTCTCTTGAACTGGTTCAATTCATCCTGCATTGCTATTACCCAGCTCTCATCATCTAAGGCTTCTTCTATGGTCTTAGGTTCTTGTTGGGATAGGAAAGCAGAGAATTCAACTATGTTTCCAAGGTTTCTTCTAGTTTGAATACCAGTCTCTAAGTCACCTATCACAAATTCTAAAGGGTGATTCTTTAAGGTTCTAGACTGTCTAGGCATTACATTCAAAGGTTCTTCAGTGTCATGTTCTTCTGAACTGGACTGAATTTCTTTTATATCATTTTCAAAATCATTCTTTAAATTCTCAAGTCTCATGTTTTCATTAGAATCAGGTTCATCTATTTGTTCTATCCTTTTCTCAAAAGGATCAGATTCATCAAATTTCACATGAACTGATTCTTCAACAATCCTTGACTTTTTATTATAGACTCTATAAGCTTTGGAGGTTGCAGAATATCCTAAGAAAATACCTTTATCATATTTTGGATCAAATTTACCAAGATTATCTTTGGTATTCAAGATGTAAACCTTGCATCCAAAAACTTTAAAGTAATTTACTTTAGGTTTTCTGTTATTCCATAGTTCATAGGGTGTCTTTTTCAAAATAGGTCTTATTAAAATTCTATTCATTATATAACAAGCTGTATTAACAGCTTCTGCCCAGAAATATATAGGTAGGCTATATTCATTTAACATAGTTCTAGCCATTTCTTGAATAGTTCTATTTCTTCTTTCTACAATCCCATTCTGTTGAGGTGTTCTTGGAGCAGAGAAGGTGTGTTTAATACCCATGTTTGAGAAAAAGGAATTAAATTCCTGGTTCTCAAATTCTCCAACATGATCACTTCTCAATGAGATTATATTAAAACCTTTTTCATTTTGAATAGATTTACAAAAACCTTCAAATAAACTAAAAGCTTCACTTTTAAATTTCAAAAAGAAAATCCAAGTAAATCTAGAATAATCATCAACTAATACATAAACATATAATTTACCAGCTAAACTTGCTACTCTTGAAGGTCCAAACAAATCCATATGGATAAGTTCTAGAGGTTTAGTTGTAGCAACTTTATTAACAGATTTGAATGATGATTTGTGTTGCTTGCCAAGCTGACATGCATCACAGAATCTGTCATTTTCAAATTTGAGACTAGGCAAATCAGAAACTAGATGTTTCTTAGATAATTTATGTAAAGCATATATATTGCAATGACCAAGTCTTCTATGCCAGATCCAGGATTCACTTATATTAGCAGTTAAGCAGTTTACTTGTTGTTTACACAAGGAATACAAATCCAAAGTATAAACATTATCAGTTCTGGGTGCTCTAAACTTAAACAGTTTATCTTTAGAAATAGTACAACTATTGTTAGTAAAATCAACAGTGTATCCATCATCACAGAGTTGAGAGATACTTATCAGATTGTGTTTTAACCCTTGTACATAAAGTACTTTGTTGATTGAGACTGTCTTTGGATCTCTAACTGTTCCAATACCAATAATCTTTCCTTTGGCATTGTCACCAAAGGTGACAAGTCATCCTTCCTTTCGAGTAAGAGAAGAGAAATTAGCTGAAGTTCCACTCATGTGTCTTGAGCAGCCACTGTCCATATACCATATTTCTTTCTTTCTTTGGTGACCTGCTACCTCATCAGTTTCATCCATGAAACACATATTTGCTTTTAAATTGGATTCCTCCTTCTCTGAGCTTGATTCAGAAGAATTACTTGAGTCTTCAGAAACACTCCAAGTAGCTTTCATAGCTTTCTTGTCTTTCTGCTCATAATCATCTATTTTGAAGAATTTCTTCTTCTTTCCATCTTTCAATTTTGGGCAATCCGGTCTGATATGTCCCATCTTTTTACATTCATAACATCTCACTTCCTTGCTATCCTTCTTGAAGGATTTATTGAATTCTTTCTTCTTACTGTAGAACTTTCTGAATTTTCTGGCTAGCTGAGCCAGTTCTTCATCCGAATTTGAAGAATCAGAGCTTTCTGATTTAGCACTTACTTCTCTGTTCTTCATCTTTCTATCCTTTTGTTGAGAAGTCACTTTCAAAGCAGTATTTTCCCTTTTTATGTAGACTTTATTCTCATTTACCTCATCTTGCATTTCAGCCTCGTACATCATCAATGTACCAATCAGCTCTCTCATAGTTAGATCTTTAACAGAAGTTGATTGTCTGATTGCTGCAGAGATTCCATTCCATCGAGTAGGAAGTACTCTCAGTAACTTTAACGCTTGATCAACCTGCTTGATTGGTTCTCCTAGAGCTGTTATATTATTGACAATTTCTGTCAATCTTCCATTCATCTGAGTGATGCTCTCTCCTTCAATCATTCTGAAAGTATCGAATTTTAATTTAGTAGTTGCATATCTCATCTGTCTTACATTATCTGTTCCTTCATAAGCAACAGCTATTGTTTGCCACATTTCATATGCAGTCGGGCATTGAGATACTCTGTTAAATTCATCCGGTCCTAGACCACAGATGATTGCATTCATAGCTTTTGAATTCATGTCATACTCAGCCTCTATAGCATCACTCCATGTATCGGGATTTTCAGGAATTTCATAGGGAGTCAGAATCTTTGAATAGACTTTGTAACCAAGATTTTTCAGATAAATAACCATACGTGATTTCTAGCAGCCATAATTATCTCCATTAAAGTAAGGTGCTCTGACCATTGACATTCCCTCTCTCGTATCAGCCATGATACACTATGTATAATCTTTAAATACTTCTAGCTTGATAAGACTTTAAAAATAAGAAGCTCCTCCTCTGATACCAATTGTTGGATCTGAATCTATGGATTACACACAAGAGGGGGGGTGAATTGTGTGTTTTCAAAATTATTACAATCTCTTCAATTTAGACAAATTCTGTCCACTATGCTTTAACACGATTAAATATGCAGCGGAAAAAGTAAAATCATGAACACACGGATGTATAGTGGTTCGGGGAACAGAAGGCCCCTAGTCCACTCCACCAACGCTCAAATCCACGAGCTTGGTGATTTTCACTATCTGGTCCTCGTTTCCACAGACCTGTTCACAACTGAGTACAGGCAGTTGACACCTTTACAAGTTTCAGGCAAACACAGCCTTCCTGGTTCAAACACGAACCCACACAGCTTAGAACGAGAAGCTGATCACTCAAAAAAAAAGGGTTTCGATAAAGAAAACACTTCTCCAGTTGTTCTTCACAATTGCAACAGAATGCAATTGACAGTAGATAGATCGTCGTCTTCAGAAAATAAAGATCTGTAATCAAAACAGTTCTGAGTCGATCCAGTTGCAATAGATTTTACAAGAAACTTCACAACTTCAGCAGCAGTAGATTCACAACAGATAGTCGATGTAGAACACGTGAATCTGCTATCAAGATCTTCCTTCGGTAATAAAGGTTTTACACTTCTTCTCGATCACCAGAAAAGAACGCCTTCACACAGTCTCTGTTTCTTTCTCGTTAAAAGATCAATCTATATATTTCATACACTTTCCTATGTATATATATATCCGAAGTTTCCAAGATAGAACATATATATTCAAATCTGAGAAAATCTTCCGCATAAATAGATCCATGAAAATCTCCTTTAGATTCGCGATATTAAAAAAAAATGAAATAACAGAGCCGTTGTAACTCCCCTGAAGAATCGGCATAAAAAGCCTCGTTTAAATCAATCATTAATCCGTTGAAAATCGTCTTTGATTCAGTCAAAGTCGTACTTAAGAATCGGCTCGAAATCCGCTTAATAATCCGCCTGTTTGACCAATGCAAAAGGAAATATCGTCTGTCAAAAATATCCCGACGCCAAACGTAGGGTTGATGACGTGGCTCCAAACATAGGGTTCACAAACGTAAGGTTCACAAACGTAAGGTTCAGAACGTAAGGTTCAGAACGTAAGGTTCAGAACGAAAGCTCAAACGTAAGGTTGAACATACATACTTTCTCTTCAGCATTCAAACGTAGGGTTGATCATCCATACTTTGTCTTGCTTCAACTCTCCAAAGAACGTACGGTTGATTATAAAAGTAAGGTTGATGATCCATACTTTTGAGAAACAAACTCAACACTAAAAACTAACATATAGTTTCTCTTCCATACTTGTCCAACAACAAAAACGTAAGGTTCCTTCCAAACGTAATGTTCTTCTTTCATACTTTTCAACAACGTAAGGTTCATTAACCATACGTTTCAAAATAACGTAAGGTTCCTTAACCATACGTTTCTTTTAACATAAAAAGTAAACTTTTCATCCATACGTTACGTTCATCAACGTAGGGTATGAACAGTGATTCCAGTACGCGCTAAAACTGATCTCACGCTACAGTGATTCCAGAACGCGCTAAAATTGATCTCGGAATAAATGAAGTATGAAATCTCGTTGTATGAAATAAATAAATAAAATAAATTCCTGCAAAATACTCAACGAAATAATTAGTAAATAATTAAGGGTATTTGTGAGCATCAAAATCATCATAAAGAGACAGAGTATTATTTAAAATAATCTCCCCCTTTAAAAAACATTATTTTGAATTGTTTGAAAACAATTCATTTCTCAACAAGTTTTTCGTAAAGATAGTTACACGCCCTATGCAACGTCAAATGGGGTTACACATGATTGAAGAGGATCTTAAATGAAACATGGATGACATGCCAGGATACTATGTGTAGGGTCATATGGGACTATATATTGGTGGCTACCCCCTCATTTAACTAGTTCAACACATAGAGCACATCTGATCTCTGAAGAACGTAAGAATTTCATGTAAAGGTATTTTTGTTTAAGAAGGGGTTTGCATGTAAAGAGGGAGTTTCACATAAGATGTGAGTTATAGGGAAATTTTTTTACACAATATTTCATGAAATTTTGTGTTTTCTGCGACAAAGCATAAATATTATACACAAGTCATTAGTGTTGGGCTCAAGACATTCCAAGGTTGCCCGAATGATATAAGTTTCCAAGTACTTCTGTGGTAAATAGGATTTCATCTATGTGTGGATGTGGTGAATATAAAAGAATCAACATATATTGGATTATACATTCATTAGTGACAATGAAGGAAACTACAAGTCTATAATATGTGAGTGGATCCCTTCTAGGAGTAGTGAGAAAAGGAATTGGAAGATAATGATCTTTTCCAACCGTAGAGAGCTAGAGAAAGGGACTCAGTGAGTGACCCTAGGTAAAGTAGTGAGATGGATATAATCCTTGTAAAGGTAGTGAGAATGGGCATACAACTGATCTAGCCCAAACATTTAATTGGTAGTAAGCCTTAATGTATTTGGTACATCTACACATTACAGTCGTATGCTCCTTGGATGTTTCCAAGTGAGGGTGGGCCAAGTAAAAATATTTGTGTCTCTGTGATTTATTACCTACATTACATTCAAATAATCATCATAAAATAAAGAAAAAAAGATAGATAAATGTAAAAACATAAGTGAAAAAATTGACCCTTATAATAAATATGTCAAGATCCAGTGGGTCAGGAATAATTTCTTAAAGAATATATATACCATGATTCACCCCCTCTTATGGTATCTTTCACCCTTTTTGACTTAACATGTGTTTTTTATTTACATTTATTCTAATATGAACATGTCACTAGCACACTAGGTGGTCAGTTTATGTATGGAATGGTTGTTCGAGTCTTTACTACAAATCATATATTGTTTTTTAATGATTATTCTTTTTATTAACTCAGATTATTTACTATTGTGGATGTTTTTTTGGTGATTTTTTATTACTATGAATAGTAATATGGGGGTATTTTTTCCTCACCGTACCATCTTAGACCCCTACTACTAGTAACCAGCCTCTAGTATATAGGGAGGCACACCTAAGGTCATGTGGGAAATCAGTATGTTCTCTATTTATAGAGTGAACAAGGGAAGTACGTGGAAGACCTCCAATTATCATGCCACTTTAATGATCTCGATTCCATTTCTCAGTTAAGTAAATTTAATTGAGCCTCCCTTATTTCATTCCCTCGTTAACATTTATATATTCCATCTCATAATATTTCACTCAACACTCAACTATGGTTTTAGTACTTATTTTCCCATTTCATGTTCATACATATTTCATCATATTCCTCATGAATTTATTCATCTCCACCCAATTATTCAAGTAATTTTACATATCATTCTGGATTAATCACTGATTTAATTTTATCTAAAGTTTGGTTGGATTTTAATGTTAAAGTGTTGAGGCTAAACGAGGAGGCTTGGATCTAAATTTAAGCACGATGCATGATTTTTTGTTTCCTCTGAGAGGGAATTACTCCTAAACTTCCTCTTACAACAACCCATTTTAACTAATTTTAATTCTCCATGTACATCTAATGCCTTTCATCAATTTTGTTGTTGAAACATTCTCTTCCACTATTTCTTCTAGTAAGTTTCATTATTTTTTTATTTAATAAACTCTTGAATGCATATAGGGACCTTGAAATTTATATGGTAGGTATGTGACCCACCTAAACCCATATTAAGAAGTATTACCCATTCCTCATTATGTTATCGAAGGTGAATATTCCATGGTTTCAATAGTTTTTCACCACCATATCATCCAAATAGCTTATATGAGTACGTTCCAACACTAATGGACTTATAAACACCTATCTAGATTCTTGTGTAAGGTATCCCATTTTGAAATTTCAACATCAATGAGTATATTTATTCATTATTTACCCATTTTTGAAAATTTTTAATCTAGTATTCGAATATATATATTTCTCTTTGGAACCATATTTTATTTGGAAATAGAGGTACTTTTCCAATTCAATATAGTGGTTTGATTTTATGGCCAACCTAGGATGAAAAATATTCTTGAGAAAGGTAGGTAAGTATATTTATCCTAAAAAGTGGATGCCTAAAAAATTAATTTATGTATTCTATGGGATAAATGTATTAATGTGTAAATAAACATAAAAAATATCAAATTAAAAGTGGAATTTTCATCCAAAAGAATTCCTAAATAATTTAAATCACATATTCCTGGAATTTTATATGACCTTAATTAAATTACATAAATATATTATAGTTATTCAAGAATGTATTCATTTTATCCATAAATAGGGTGTTTTGAAGAAAATATCATATCTGTTTTATAATCCTTATAGGTAAGTATATAAAAATATTGTCCAGCATGTCATGGATTCAATTTAAAAAATTAATATGGTTTCCATGAAATTCGTTTTTTTAGAATTTGAAAAAAATATCATTTATGAATTAATCTAATGATATAAGATGCATAAAATTAGTTTCATAGGATTTTGAACGATTTATAGTTTTTAAGAGTATTCTATTTATATTTAAAGGTTTCAAAAACATACTAAAAATGAAAAATGGTCAAAAAAAGTTTGAAAAGGACATAAAAATATAGAAAATTTAAAAAGTTATTAAACTAAAATGGTTTTCTCAAATACACATAATAATTGTATTTCACCCAATGTATTAAAACCAATTTATCATATAAATATATTTTAAATGTAATCAAATAATGAAATCAAATGTGGAGGAGACGTACACCCTAGAGTTCTTCATTGACAAGTATATTGGAGGAGTTTAATCTCCTCCACTAGTTATTAGGATACATACTCATGAAAAGTTTTAGACCCATGTCTATTATTAGTGAATGGGTTATGTTCTCTGTCATTGTCAACATGAAAATCAACAAAAGGAGATACACTGGTAACTATAAAAGGGCCTCCCCATCTGGTGTGTAGTTTACATAGCATTAAGTTTTCTTTTATATAGTATAATAGCACTTGTTCTCTACCATTTGTTGACTAATCTTTTCATGAGACACTATTTTACATTAATTATATATTATAAATTTATCAAAGTATTTTCTCCTAACTTCTTACAACTCTTGTAATCATAATTTACTATCTTTGTTGGATTTATACACATCTAACTTAACTTATCTCACATCCAAATATTCTTTATATTCTAGTTATATTTGTAGATGATAAAGTTTCTAACAACTAAATAGGTAACATATTATTCCCTATGGGTTTCGTTTTGGTTACATTGAAACTGTAAAATGTTTATTCCATCCATTTTATCTGTCATTCCTATATATATTAACAGAGTTTTTAAAACTTTTCTTTATTTTTCAATTTAACAATTCAGCTTATCTATTTGTCTATGGATGATAAGGGGTGTATTCCTTGTGAAATACTCTATATTTCCTCAAATAGTCATATATAAATCACTTTAAAAAGTGATTACCTTAATTATGGATGATTTCTCATAGTATTCCAAACTAAAAAAATTGTTAGAACTGTAAAGAGAACACAAAAACATGGTATCATCAGTTTTAGTAACCTTATCTTCCAGCCATTTCAAATCATAATATATAGAAATAATAATATAAGTTCTACCAAAAGGAATTTAATATAATCCAATAATGTTTATTCCCTAAAAATAAAAATTTTTAAAAAATATTATTGGTTTTTGGTTCATTTATTATCCCTTTAAAATATTTTTAATAAATTGGAATTTTTCTGTATTTTTTACAAAACTCGTGTGAATATTTGTTAAATGTGGTCTAATAAATTCCAGATACAACCATTTCCTTTATAGTTATTTGTGATACATTGTTTCCTTTTCATTATAGGTTATAATAAACAAAAAATGGATTTAATTTTACTTTAAAACAAATATCATCTTATCTCTTGATAATTATAAGTTTTCCAGATGTATGGGTCTTTCCAATTGTAAAATTTTGAATCATGTTTATGTTTTAGATTTTTATGGGAATTAAAAATACATTTTACCTTTTAAATTAAAAAATAACATTACATGTCTATATTCTAGTGTACTTCTACTTCAACTAATTACAATCATTATCCTAGAAGGTGGTCATTCAATGGGTCCTAATATAGAATGATCACTTCATCGATGTTGGGAAATATAATCAGGTGCTAGGATACCAGATTTTAAGCTCCCTTATAGTCCTAACTCTCTATGTTTAACTTTTTATGTATTATCATTCACCAAACTAGGAACATATTTATATCTACCATCTTTATTAAGTATCTAATAGATTCATGGTTAGAAAAATGTGAGTTTTGTTCCGTGAAATGAAGATTTGAATTTTCTAATGAAAAAATAATTGTACAAAACTATTTTTTAATAGTTGTATAGTTTATATTAGAATAATCTAATACTGATAAGGAATAAGAAAATGATTTTGGTTTTTTTCACTTCTTTGGGATATCATAGCCACCACAAATTGATTTGAATAATCAAATTTCATCTCAAAAGGGTTCTCCCAATTTGGAAGAAACATAATTAGGGGGTGACTAATCCTATTTTTAGTTTATCAAATGCTTCCCTAGATCAAATATTAAAACCAAATTCACAATATTTTAAATCTAAAATAATTTCTAGGTAGATATACATTAATAATTTCCTTTATAAACACCAGGAAAAACAACACATTTCATATAAAATATCATTCATGTTTCACACAAATTGGGAAAGTCAATTATTTTTTCACTTTAAATTTTAATAATTCCTACTCGGTACCTTTTTTGAGATGAAATTTCCAAATAATATTTTAATATACACTATGAAATAAAATTTTCAAAATGAATATTAGGACTTTTATTTGAATTTTCAAGACATTTTCATGATAACTAGAACATTGATCAATATAATAAAAAAAATAGTAAAATAATCCTTGATTAGCTTCAAGAATTCCTCAATGTGGAATAATAGTATTCTCACTATGTACCTCTGAAATGTACCTAGGGAAATGAAAAATCTAAAAGACATCATTTTTTACAAAATGGTTTAATGGTATATGAAAAGGTAGTTTTCCCCAATCCCTCTAGGGTAATGAGTATCTAAAAATATCCTACAAAACCATCCAAAAAGAAATAACATGTTATCCCAGCCAACCTCTCTAGAATATGATCTATGAATAGCATGGGGAATTGATAATTCCTAGTGAATTGGTGCGACTTTATATAATTAATACACACTCTCTAGATCTTAAGAATTCTCATAGGGATCAATTCATTGTCATTATTTTTTAAAATGCTCAAACATGTTTTCATTGGAACTACATAGACTAGGATAGCCCAATATGAGTCAAATATTGGGTAAATAATGTCATTTTTAAAAATATTGTCCATATAATTTTTTCTACCTCTATTGTGGTGGGATTTATCATCATTTGGGAATACCTAATATGTCTGGAGCCTCCTTCAGGATTAATTTTATGTGAGAATATTTTTAGACTAATGGTGGGATTATCACCAAAACTGTACCCTATTGCATGCACGATCACCTTAAAAATATAAGTAAATTTATTTTCTTAGTATTGGGAAATGTTATTAGCAATGATTATAGGTAAGTAGTATTCCTTAATTAGGTACACACACTTCAAATCCATGAGTGCCGGTTTTAATTCTATATTTTAGGGTTCTTCTAGGGATGATATCATATTTGGGTTTCTTACTACAACATTTTCTATTTTTTTACTGAAGATGATATCTCATTTTATATATAATTAAATAAATAACTTATTCAATCATGGTATTCAATGGTTACCTCATATTTAAATCATGAAATGGATTCCTGAAAATTACCGATAGATTCGCCCTCCATGGAATTTTCCCTCATTCAGTATTCCTCTAAAGTCAAGATATCAGAAAAAATACTTGAATATTAAATAGTTTCATCTTATTAAAATTGTTATGGTATAAGGATTTAATGGTCATATGAAGGGTGTTTTATCTAATTGAATATTTTTAATTGAACTTTGATGTTTTTAAATTCCATAGCGAGTTTTCCTATATAGATATTAATGATTGTTGTGGATATCTTCAAGAATGGTCTCCCTAAATGATGGATGAGTGTGTTAAAATCATATAATACTCAATTTATATAAATAAAATTATATTGGGAAGAGAATATATAAGATTTTCATAAGGATATAATCCAGCACTGCTTCTTCAAATACAATGTAAGGTTTTACATATTGTACCGCCCCTCTTTTGGGATTCAATTCACTTATCTAAAAAGATGTAAAAATAGAGTGAGGAATTAAATTCATGGAAGAACACTAATAAAAAAAGTAATGTTAAATGGTAAATATATAATGGTACAATGGATTGAAAATATCCTCGTATGTTATATTGTTTTTGGTAATTTCTGTGTGATTATGTCTGATACACTTCTTCCCAAATTAATTATGTCATATACTTGAAGCCTCCTCTATATTTTGAAAATTTCCCCATGAAATTTAACAAACATGGGAATCGATATGTATTGTAAAATATGGTGAATAATAATAAATAATTTTTACAATTTTTCTATAATTTCTCTATATAGTTCTTTTTTTATATCAGTTTTGGACTGAATTATTCTGGATTGGAATAGAAGTGGAAGATCCATCTTCATCCTTTCCTGTATTTCCCATGGTGTCTCTCATATATTATTTTAATGTATGGTTCTTCCCCCATATTAATTACATTTATATTTATCATTTTAAATTTCATTAGGTTCTTCATAAACTATTTAATGCTATATTTCCATACATGTATTAAATTTTAGAAAGGAGTTTTAATCATTGAGTTTGGTGGATGGGTCTATTTGATAATTGGGATTTGGAATCATATCATATGAGTTAAGACATACTAAAATAGGTGTTTTAGATATTTAATGAGTCTTTATTAGGTATTTTAAGGAGGTAAAATATTAACATTCACTATATTTTTTGTAGTAGAAACCAATAGGGGGATACCACTATAAAAATTTAGAGAACAAGTGGTTTCTGCTACCAAAAAGTACAAAAAACAACTCTCTAATCATTAGGCATCACCTAATATTCAGTGGGTATTTTAAAGGGGTAAATGGATATTATTACCCCAAAATTTTTATAGGGGTATCCCCCCATTACTCCCTTATTCAGGTTAACCCATTCTGGATGGCTTCCCATATTCCACCCTTTCTATCCCCCCTTTTTGGGTGAAATTTTAAGTAAATTACAAGGTGAATGCAAGGTATTAAATTCTTCATCTCCATCGACACTTTTTCCTCCATCACCACGCTAATTAAGGAAATGTTTTTTGTGGGTAAAAATGGATTTTTTCATAAGATAATGGTGATATTTACCTATTCCATCCAAAAATGCAGGCCTGATAGATAGATAATATCCCGTGATGATATAGTCCTTTCATCTTTCATTATTTCATCAGAGGTATGACGCACCATGGATTTATTTATGGTTTAAAAAATAAAATAAAATATATTAATTATGGAAAATTTTCTTGGACTTAGGGATTGGGACTTGATTTGTAAAGGGAATTTTTAAGATCCTCTCATAGCTTGCATGTCTTGGATTTTTTGTGATGCAATGACCTAGTGATTTTCCATAGCTATTTTATTTTATTTTAAATTTTTTAATAAATTTTAAATGAAAACATTAAATTATTTGGGTGTCATGGATTAAGATAGTATCCTAAGTGGTTAGTGTAGGTATTATTGAAACTAGATGAACATTAGTAGACCTTGAAATAACTATTAAAACTTGTAATTAAATCAAGAATCTTCGGTTAAAGGATGTGTTCTCATTTATAAAACTTATGGTTTATGCATTGGATTATTTGAATTATGGCATGTGGTATCATCAACTATAGGCAATCAACCACTATGTTAAATAAATTTTTCAAGGAATAAATTCAATTTCTAAATTTATAATTAATTGAATATTTAATTTAGTTAAATGAGTTCACTATGGATGGGCTACACCATGTATATGGGTCCACTGTAGGCCCTTGTAAATGAGCTAGTTTCCTTGGAAACCAATACTAAAAGGATTAATATGATTCCCTATGATATTTATACCCCTTGAGAGTTGTGATTGGGACTGATATGACCTAGTGTCCTATGATTAGGAGCATGTGGGAACCTCTGTGTATCAGTGTCACATTAATAATGATAAATAGACATGGAAGGTCACGTGAGAACCATTGAGGGTTGTTTAGACAAGGTAGATAGACCATAGGTAGCACATTCCTAGTTTGGCTGAGTGTACTAATTTGGTATTATCTTTTTTTAGATGTGTTATGAGCCATAACTTCTAACCTTTTCCAATGTGGCGTGTTTTGGGTGGCCCATGAGGCTATGTTCTATTGAGGTTATAATTAAGGGTTAAGATGTATCTTGGGAGATGTTTAATTCCCTTAGTGGATTGGATGAGACTAGGGACCCCTAGTATCGTGAATCCTTAAGTGTAATTATCAAAAGGTCCCTAATGAGGGTGTTTCACCCATCATGACACATATGGGACCCAATTGGGCGCCGTAATGAAATTGACCCTTTTGAGATATTGTGTTTGGGTATGGATATTGTTGAGGGTTCTGTGGATTTTTTAAATAAGTCTTATGGTTTTTATATTGTTTTCTTTTTTAGGGAATGTGGTTTCCAGGTTTTGTTTATTAGAAACCTTCTTATGAACCCGATGCTTTGAAAGAAGAAAATTCTTATAGGTACAATATTTATTTACTTTTGAAAAAACAAAGAAGGGATGAATTTTATTTATGCTATGGAAAACACACATAGGTGTGGTATTTATCTATATGTAATCAAATTGGGTGGCATTTGTTTCCTTTAGCTAAAAAAATATAATAGACGAGTTTTATGATACCATAATGAGAAAATTCCCATAGGGGAGGTATGTGATACTTAAATGCTTATTCCTTTGGATTAGAAAACTCTCACAAGGGAGGTTTTGATAATATTAGAGGGGTTTCCAAGTATTTTAAGATGGGGTTGATCTTGTAAAATATGGTGTAAATTTTTATGAGAATTCACCATGTCAGTTATAATTGATATGTATAATAGTTTGGTTCTATTATATTGATAGGCATAGACATCATGAAATACTCAAAGACACATAGGCATTTTTCGGAGAAGCTATAGTTGATCGAGGACACATACTTGAGGATCGATGGTGGTAGTTTATAAATTTATTTTCAACCATTATTTATTTATATGTAAATTTAAAATGTACATAGGACTATATTAATTGGCATTGTACATGGATATATTAGTGGTTTCCTTCTATGTAATGTACTGACAACATGCTCGAGCATCCACTACACTTGGTACCCTTGAAACACCCACCTGTTGCAGGAAAGGGTTTAAAAAAGTTATTTTTCTTGATAATATACGATAGCTCATGTGAGATCAAGAGATTGATATCATGGATTATCTTGGTTATATTGTTGGTCCTAGTTATATTTTATTTTATTTTATCTATTTTGTATATGATATTACTCTGATGGGGAATTATTGTTTTATAACTATATGATTTGTATCCCTATTATTATTGGATGAGATTCTTATTAATTTTTGTATACTATAATTGTTTTTATATTAAGTATGATTATTTTATTGGTCAGATAAATGTTTCACAATGAATCAAGTGGTGGTTAATTGAGTTCTTGAAATTTTATTCAGTAAAAGACACCATATATAAATGAATGATTTATTCTAATATCCAGTTATCACATAAGAGAAATGGAATAAAAAATATTAATATGAAGATAGAAAAAAGAGAATTTATAGTGATTCATGGCTCAAATAGCCACCAATCCACTCCACCAACATTCTACTACTCGATTTTGGGGATTTTCACTGGACTAGTCATTTTCTCAGTGAAATTCCAATTGAGTGAAATCCATTTTCACTAAGTACAAAGGTCCAATAAATTTCAAATAGAATCTAACATTAAAAGACCTCTCCATGGTCTTATTAAACTCAAAAAATGAGATTTCGTCATAAAAATATTAAACTAATGATTAATATAGATTCAACACATAGTTACAAGCATCAACTGAAAATTGAAGAAAAAACATCCCAAGTGATATAATATCTTCAATGAGCATTTTGCAATACTATTTATAACTTACCCCTTTATATCTGTACAAGCCTCTTGTATATTTTAATAAAAATAATATAAATGATCCAAAAATTACCATTTAGATTAGAAAAATACTATGTGTGTGTCTATCTGTACAAGCCTCTTGTATATTTTATCTCTCTTTCATGGATTCATAACTTACTCCTTTATATCTTCTATTTTGAATTGAAACTAATCAGACTTGTTAAACCAATTAATGATACAAATCATATATTTGAAATATGAATAAAAAAGATCTCAATTAATGTATTTGTTTTTACAAATATGTAATAATAAAATATGGTAGGATGTAGCATATTGCAACATCACCGAGTTTTTCCATTCCTAGAAATAAAAAAAATTAATAATTCAGAATTTACTTATTTAGGAAACTACAATTATTATGAAGACAAAATAAATATTTGAATTTTTAGATGATAATTCAATTTTAAAGAGTTTATCTAAATAATACTTTCACTTTGAGGATGAAATGTTATTCCTCCATAAGATAATTTGATATGTGTAAAAACAATTTAGAAGTGCTATTCTCACATGATAATTATATTATAATATGATGAAGTATTTTTTTGAATAATAATACATTTAACATATATTTTACATGAAAATATATAAGATAATTTAATTATGAATTTCATTTTCATAAGAGAAGTTATGATCCTCATATGAGAAATGTCTTTGCTGAAAATCCTTCTTCTTTGGATTTTTTTGCATATATTCTTTCAATAAGAAAATTCATCAACACCATAATAGAAATTACAAATACCACAATATAATACCTTTATATTGTTCTTGTGTAAGATAGTATCCTTTATCAGAAACTGAAATTTTTCATAGGTGGTGATTCCTACCATAATAGAATTCATTAGTGCATGTGATAAATTCTGATGTTTAAGTGAAATTTCTTTAGAAACCTTTTTATGGCAAGTCAAGGAATAAAAAAGAGTTATAAATAAGATATATAATACTAAAAAATATGATAAAATATTATTAAAATATATTTGTATTTTTTTAAAATCAATGTAGTGATGAGTTTTTGAGATGTGGTGGAATAACATATTTTTATCCCATAATCTCTCTATTTTTTTATGATCACTAATGAAAAAAATGAAATAATATAAAGTATAATACAAATAATAATGTTGTGTAGTTTCATAAAAAATAATTCTAATACTACCATAAATACTCCACATTTTTGTGATATCAATTATGATATTAAAATCAGAGAGAAAACACAATTGATGTAGTACTTTAACAGATATAAATTATTTGAATATAAAGTACATAAATGAATAAGTTTTTGGCAGAGAATTATGAAATAATTATTTAAAGAATAAAATTATAACCATAATAGAGAAAATAATTATTATATTATAAGAACATTATAAGGGTCATTTCATGGAGGTGTATTCATAAAATTATCAAATTGGTTATTTGAAAAATTTGAGGTATGAAAAAGGGGTTACGACTCTTTCATAACAAAACTCACTAAGTGGGACATCAAATATGAATTTTCCTCCAAGGATAGATCTATTATGATTAACGGTATAAGATATACTATATTGAAGTCCTTCATATGATTCTTGATCATTAGATAAATTGTATATATCTTTAGAAGAGAACAAAATCTTTGAGGAGGTGACATTAAGAGTCCAGGATTCAAGAACAAGTTTCAAATTATCACTTATATACATGCAAGCATGATAAATTTTCACTTTTAGTCATTTTGAGGAAACATATTGGCGATCAGGAAAATAAAGTCAAACTAGAAATTATTCAAATAAATGAAATAGTGAATCCACACACATGTAGATACTCTTTAATAAATAATTATAGTCATATTCTAAAATAATATTGGAATATTTCCATGAATTTTTTATAAAGGTACTAATGCAACTTTAAAAATATAAATTCCTTGTGAAAATACTGATTAATGTTTTCATCAAATTCATATGAATATCTGATAAACTGGACCACTGGGGTAGGGGAAAATATAATTGGAACAACCTGAGGAATAGATGAAACTTATTTACATTTATTAACATAAAAAATTTTTGATGGTTAAGTAATATAATTTTTTTTAGACAATAAGGAATCAAATGACGATGATTGGATAAAAAAACTGTTGAATTTTCACAATCATTTCTACCAAAAAATAAATGTGGCTAGAAAGTGAGCATTCCATATTTTTTAGTCATGTTACAATAATGTTCATACCCTTAATGGTCATTATAGATAATTATTTGAATTAAAAGTGATTTTATTGAAATAAACTTCCAAAATCCTTCACATCCTTTTCATGATTCTAAAAAATTCTTCTATGAAAACAGGGAATAATACAAATGTATATATATATATATATAAATACATTTTAACCACTTTGAAATTCCAGGGTAAAATATGATCTCGTTACATATAAGCAATAATGGTAGTTCAAGTGTCAGGTTCCAGATAAACATCTTTCAACTTATTTCCCATAGAAGCTCAAGTAACTGATCATTCCATAGAAGATACAGTAATAATAACACCTTGAGATGAATCTTAAATAGATTTTAGAATTTTATTTAGACTATAAAAATCTATCTTACATACCAGATTACATTAAATATACAGTATTCATTTTATACACTAAACATGAGGCACTAACATCATCCTTAAAAAATCAAAATTATCCTTTAAAACTAAACATTCCTTATGAATCCAAATTTTAACTCAAAATTATACCAATATAACCTTAAAATAATTTCCATTAGCCAATAATTCGTCAAAATGAGTGATAATTCTATCACTATAATTTATATCATTAGTATTTCACACATCATCACTATAATAGTTAGTGTCTTCTTGAATAAGAGAAGTAACTTCTCAATATTTTGAAATTGTTGGCTCTATTCTATATGAGAGGGTTCAAATGAAACTCTATTATTCTTCCTATAAATCCCAAACTGATCATACCTCTCAGAACCAAATTCATTTACCTCATATCACCCCCAAAAGTCACTCCATATAAAATGAATTATCTCTCATTTTATTGAACATTTATCCTCAAAAGATCTAGATACTTCAGAAAAACGAAATGCATCAAGAACTATAGAGATGGTACTTTATGGAATAATTTTTAGAAGACTCATGATGGTTATATAAAAACCTTCTCTAGTTGAAGAAACTATCACACAAAACTATAGATTAGGATTTTATAGATTCTTTTCACCTTAATTTCAAAGAGAGACAACTTTAATTATAAATCACTTAACTAAACCACGATTCACCACTAATTGATCTCCTTAATAAGTTTATATGGTTTAGTAGTATATTTATTTTAAATAACATAATAAATAATCATTATAAATCTCCTCATTCTACCAATAAGATGTACATAATAAAAATAGTCTTCCAATTCTACAATAGAAGAAACATCATCAAAATATATAGAAAATATGACTACTCTGTATTTCTCCCCCTCAACCAGAATTGGGTCCTCTAAAACATATTCCCCTTATCTAATAAAAAAATGTTTCTTTATAGAGAAACTCTATCACATATATTTTTCAACCCATTACAACTATATGGAATAAATCATTTAACTGAACACCAGTTATTAAAAAATGATTGTCAGCCCCGATAAAAACGGATAGAAATTCACATTATTTTTATAAAAATAACACATATATTTCATGATATATTTTTCTATTATGACATGATTTTTATGAAAAATTGGAAAATTAATGAAATGGAATGAAATAAAATCATCTCAAACTCATCAACATATTCAATGATTGTAGATTGAATGATCATAACATGAACCTTAACTTCCATCTCAAGGTATCTTAAAGCCTTATTACCTACATCCATAACTCAAAATAGATACCTCTTAATTGTATGAAAGATTAACACATAAATGAAAATAAGGGAGTTATTTAATTTGAAACAACCCTTATATAAACACTATAAAACACTATCTATTTCCACTAAAGACAATGAGAAATCTTTCTAATTCAACATTGATTGGAATAAAACTTCATCATCTCAAAAAATAAAGACCACTTTCTCATAAAATTATTATACTGGATAATCAATGAATAAATTTTTCCAGTTATAATTATATACATACACTTATCATTAATTATTTATGACATTATTTAGAAGCATGTCCATTCCATCCAACCAACTAAAAACTATAACATCCCCACAAAGGACCTTACTCAATTTCATTAGTCTATTTAATATACTTGTGGTAATATTATAAAAATTATTTTCTTTTAGAATTATCTATGAATGAAAAATAAGCTATTTTTATTGATTGATGGTAATAAGGGTTTGGTAACGAAGTAATATAGCTCTATAGTTCTTAAGGATTTTATGTTTTCATGTGAATAAAAATTTACTCTTACTCTTTTAAGATATATTAATGGTCACATATAGTGATGTGAAAAACTATTCATAATATTCAGAAAACATTTCATATTATTACATGTTAAGAACTAAAATAAAGACTTTGAATACAAAACTATAGATAAAGAAGAAATGTTTACAAAAAATTTCTTTATAGAGAAACCCAAAATGCTTAATTATAAAAAAATCAATTGAAATAAAATTATCCTAAGTCATATTATATAAAATAAAATTAATAATTAGGTTGTGTATTAGTAAACATATTTTATAACTAATTTCAATACCAATGAGTACGAACAAGATACCTCCAATTTTTGAATGTTTTCATAAGAGTTGATGACGTAAATTTATCTACTTTATTCTATAATGTATTATTGGAATTTTTTTAATGTTTTATAGCATTAGTGTTATCAAGTTTCATTAGTATATGATAAAAATTCAATCCAAAATCCATTAGGGTTTGATTAATCTAAACACGTTTGTGAAATAACTATAAAATACAATGTATTCAACATATATAGTTGATAATGAAACAAATATTTGTTTTTATATGACAATGAAACTATGTATTTTCTAAAAATCGAATTATTCTTAATGTACTATTTCACTCTAGTCTACAACCACCAAAATTCGCATCAAAATATGATATTAAATCAATGTTAAGGTTTTGAAAAAATCATGGGAAAATAAATTATTCCTTAAAAATTTCATAAATTTATTTTGGAATCTGTCAAATGAGATTCATTTAAGATTGATTCAATTGGATCATAAAGACATATTAAAAAAAATAATGTTTGGTCTACTTATTGTGATATAAAAGTAAGATCATAATTATTTCTCTATATATAATATTTTTAATTAGTTTTATAGCTTCATATTAGTCAAGATTAATATTAAACTCATAAGAGTTGAAAATTTATTACAATTTTAAAGTCAAAATCATTTAAGTTAATCAAGTTTATATTTTCATTGATTTAAAATATTTCTGAAATATATTTAGTAAATTTTTAATCCATGAAAATATATTATCTAACACATCATTCCCATCTCAAATTCTTTTTTCATAATTATTTAAAATTCAATGAACTTTTTTTTGTTTGTTGAATCAAAAATAACATTATCAACATAAACTCATATAAGTAAATTATCTTTTGATGAAATGTTCATAAAAAGTGTGGGGTATAAAAATCCCAAAATTAAAAAATTTATTATAAAAAAATAACTCAATCATTTGTACAAATATATAGGGTATTGTTTAAGACCATACATATATTTAGTATATTTGAAAACAAAATTATGAATGTAAGGGTATTCAAAACTATGAGGTTTTTCAATATATAATACATCCATTAAAAATACAGTTATAAAATAATATTTAGAATAAATCTTCTATAATATAAAATTTATATGATATTCATATGATAAAAGTATAAATATGATTTTAATATTGAAAAATGGAAATGTTTTCCTCCTAATCTGTTCCTTTTTATCAATTATAAGATTTAGAATCTAATATGGATTTATTCTTAGTGATCAGAGCTTGATCATGCTATTTGTTCTTAAATACCCATTTATTTATAATAATAGTATTTTATCAACTAATTATCACACTTTATTAATAATTAATTGGTTTATCTCTTCTTACATAGAAACTACACAATTTTCATTATCATTGACATAATATATGGTTTTTGGTTCAATTAGGGATATCACTTTAAAAAATTAATCATTTTTTCCTATATAGGTTTAAGTCTTAACACCAACATATAGGTTTTCTATAACTATTCCTAGAGAATTATATTTAATGGTTCTTGTTTTTCTAAGTAGTAAAATTTGAGTTTCATTGGTTCCATTCATTTTTGGACAAAACTGTTCATTATCACATACCAAATCGTCATTATTTTTATTAAAATTTATTTCAGCCTCATGATATTAATAGAATCACATAGGATATGAAATTTATTTATTTTTGATAAACAATACTACCTTAATAAAATTTATAATTAGTAGATTCATCAATTATCCTTAAATTTTTACAAAAAGCTCTATATGCCTCAGAAGTAGTAGAATAACCTAGGAAGATACATTTTTCAACATTTGGATCAAACATTCCATGATTATCATTATTTTTATGGTATAAACTTTTAATATAAAAAATTAAAGTATCAAACCATTGTGTTTACATTATTACATATCTCATAGGGAATTTTCAATAAGATAAGCCTTTTAAAAAAACTTTTAGTGACATAACATGTTGTGTAAAAAATTTCAACCAAATAATTAGTGGGAGTTCTACATTCAAATAAATATTTTCTACATTTTTTGAAAGGTTTTATTCCTCCTTTCAACAATACTATTTTTTGAGGTGTTCTATGAGTAGAAAAGGTCTTCTTAATACCATGTTTTGAGAATAATTAATTTAATATATCATTATACACCTTGGTAAATTCTAAAATATATAATTTTGGAATCAATTTAATTTTATAATACTTTCTATGAAATTAAAAATATAAAGTAAAATTATTTTTTAAATGTCAATAAATAAACTGATGTGATCATGAAAAATCATTAACAAAAGTATAAAACAATTACCACATAAGATTATTGTTTTAGAATGTTTGAATAAATCCATGATGAAAATTTACATTTTTATATAAGTAAAATCATATTTTATTAGTCTACCATATTTTTTTGTCACTTTCCAAATTTTCAGGTATCACATAGTTTCTTTTTTCAATTTAATTTGTGGAAAATAAAAAAATAAAATTTCTGTTGGTTAAATTTCATAAGGAATAATAATTGAAATTTACAAGCCAAATGTACCTGATCTATGATTCATCAATTTTAGTATCCAAAAATATTATAGTATTCATAAATAAATAATTAATATCTATGTTTAATACATTTTCAGTTCTAAAAGATTTCAATTTAATTAACTTATTTTTTTAAAACTGTATTATTAGAAAAATTAAAATGAATATTCATAATCAAAATATTGAGAAACACTTGTTAGGTTATTCTTGAAGCCTTCAAAATAATGTCATTTTCTCATTAGGATCTATTTCTAATCTCTAAGTAATCTAGTATCAACTATCTTTCCTTTGGAGTTTTCACCAAATGTCACATTTACTCTATCAATTTTAGATAATGAGTGAATGTTGGAAAATTTTTGAATCATATATATTGAACAAATATTTTTCATAATCCATTTTGTGTTATTATTTATGTGGATAGTTCCCTATGAAAAACAATAATGAAAAAATGATATAGTTCCAAAATTCTCTAAAGTATGGAAGTCTAATCAATAATAGAATTGGGAATCCAAATATGTTTTCATTGTTTTATTTTAATAATTACAATTAGATATATTCATAGAAATAAATGATTTATTTATTCAAGAAACATTTGGGTTTCTTAGGTAATAATAAATTTAAAAATTACCTTTTTTACATAATGAATGTATGTGATATTAGTAATATTTCTATTTTTAGAGCTATCTATGAAATAATGTTTATACGGTTTTAGATTTTCACTATGAATTCTTATGTCATATTTTTCATTGTTTTATTCTTTATTACCATGTATATTTTAAAATATTTTTCTTCCTTAGTACATAGAATAGAATCATTATTTATATATTAAAATTCAATATATAATTCATTTATTTTATTATCATGGACATCATAACTATAATTAGGATCATCTAGTTAAAATTTGATTTTAAAAAATTATTTTCTGACAGCATAATTTTCATTGAAAGTGGAATAATATTATTTCTTTAGATAATTTTTATTTATATTCAATGGATAGTATTTTTATTCTAATCTATAAGTATAATCATTTATATTTTCATTAGAGAGATTGTATGGTTCGTATTATAAAGAAGAGTAATAGGGAAAAGAGTACCTCATCAATTTATGTCATAGAGAACATGTTTTCCTTCGGATTGGATACTTCATATTATAATCAAAATTGAATTCATTACAGTAGTACTATGAGTCACTCTATGTATACTTCATAACATTCTTTTCTTTATTATTATAGAAAACCATTTTGATTATCCTATTTTGAAAATTCTTACTGTCTTAAAATTGAGGGAAGTCTAAGTTGATGTGTCCAAGCTTCCTACACTCATAAAATCTATATTCATTGTTATTTCCATCAAAAAAAATTTATTTTATTTTTAATTATTTTTCAATCCTCTCCCCTAATTGTATAAATTTTGAAAATACATTGTGAATTTAGTAATCTCATCTCTTGACTCTAAATTTCTTAAATTTTATTCATCAGATTTTTATGAAAATGATGTTTCTTCGTTTCTATTCTCATACTTTTATATAGACTCCTTTAAAGGAAAATTTTCACATTTTGTAATATTATGATCTCCAGCATCAACTTCGATATTATCTTTATAAATCATAAATAATATCCTCAAAACCTTTCTGCAATATTCAATTCGAAAAAGAAAATAATTTGATTTTTTGCATTGATACCAATAAAAATAACCCCATTTGATCAATTAAAAACCAAAAATATAAAATATAAATTTTGGATAAATTAAATAACCGATGAAATTTTAGGTTTTATTTTTAGAGAATAATGGATAAACTCTTACATAATAATACCCTTTTTAGTAAGTTATTATTTTTTACACTATACTAATATTTTATTTTTCCATATTATGTCATCATAGTTGTAACCAATCATCCTTAAACCTAGTGAAAAAAATAAAAACAAGGAATTTGAAAAACAAACCTAGAAATGGATATATATAATGATAAAAATAAACTTGTTAGTCCATTTCAAATCTACGGGATCATATATGGAATTTTACCAATTAATATAATAAAAATTAAGCATATATAATAAATTACTATGACAAGAAACAAACTTTAATAAATAAATATTCCCATAAAGTCATTATAGGATAACATAGAGACAAAATAATAATCATTTTTATTTCATAGAAAACATTAGAACCCATTAAATACTATTTCCTAAAAAAGTAGCTTTTTACACTTAAGTGGAAAAAGTCATTATTTTATAAAAAATATCATTAGTTTAACTTATCAAATAAAATTATTTTTATAAAAAAGAAATATAAGAATAGAAAAATAATTTTGGTTACTTAGGAAATAATATTCAAATAATACTTATAATAACCCTTACAATATCGCTTAAAAATGGTATAACATACCTGATTACTTCCAATATAATTTTCCTGAGAAAATAATCATTACCCAATGAATTAGAGAGCTATATCAGGATCACCTACGATTGTAATCAATGAAAAATGACCATAAAATACATATAATACACAAAATATTGTGTTTGCACAATCACACTCATAAAAATATACTTTTTAATTGATAATAAAAACATTTTTTTGATATTTATCTTTCCATTTCCTTTAAAACCAAAATTTCAAAACTAAAATTCATAGAACAAAATGAATAATTATTTTTCATTGAATAAAACATATAATATTATATAATATTCCAATCATAAAATAACATTTGTGCTAGTGGGAAGATATGTTGTATTTTTATACTTTAAAATAGAACATTCCTTTTACATTTTGTAAATGAAGTCAAAATATTCAATATAAAATAAATAATAAGATTCATGTTGATGTAATTATAATGAAAGTAAAAATAGAGAAATAAAATTTACAGTATAATTTATATATTTCAATATACATACATATATAATTTTTTTAAATAATAAGGACAAGGAGGAAATGATTTTGAAAATAAATATTTTAAATGTTCAAAATGAGGTTTTAAGGTAAATTGATCCTTATGACATGATTTGTTTTGAACTAATGAAACGTTGAAGTAAAAAACATTTAATATATTTTTAGAAACATTAATATTTATATGATAATGATAAAATACATATATATGAATGTTTATATATATAAAAAAGAAAATATGTGGTGAAAATAGCTTTTGTCTCAAAGAAAGGGAATCGACACTAAAAATTCCTTATATAAATATATTATAACATTTTACATTATTTAAATCCAGGATAATAAAACAATATTATTTATTTAGTGAAATAAAAACGATTTTCGTTTACGTTAAATTATCACTATCAATTTTATTTCATTCATTACCATGTATTATTTTGTTACAAAATCAGTTAAGTTTGCATTAGATGTTTTGAAGAAGATCGGTTCATAATCCCAAAACAGCTAAAGTAAGATGACTATATTCAATCTTTATATTACTATATAATAATATTAATATTAAACATGAAAATATTATCATTTATATATATGAAATATAATTTTATAACCATACATTTGTGGAATACATTAAAAAATCACATCACTTATTAGAGTTGGTAGTCCAAATGTGCGCATGAAAATGTTATAATTTTTAAATGGATAGAAATATAATAAAATTGATGTAAAATTATATTAAATCATTATTATTATGTTAGTAATATATTATCTTTTACTTATATACATCATAATAACCATCCCTGTGATGTGGTGATGAGAAATGAAACACATCGATTCGTGGAGGGGGTAATCCACATATTTGCACGAGCGATGTTTTGATTTCCCATATGATAGAAAGAGATTAAATAGGGTTTTGAAATTTACATAATAAAATATAATAATATTGAACATACTTATATTATTACATTATTAGTCTATGGATATAATTTAACGATTTTGAAGAAGAAATAAAAACGAATGAACTTGGTTAAGAGTTATGCCTTATTCTTTGGAAAACTGCCTTTCCATTGAAATTAATATATTTGGAAAATAGGTTTATATTCATAATAATGTCTTATTAATTTGGTAATTAATGTATAAAGGGGTATTTTGATATAGTTTTTAGAGAAAAACCTAACCTTATTTGCGTTTCAAATGGTTGAAATGTGTCCTTTTATATGAAAAATCAATGGTGTTTTCGACAATATTTAGTCATTAAGGGTAAATAATGTAACTATAAAATATAAATTAGATTATAAAAGTTCAAGGTATTACATTTTGTACTAAATTAAATCCCACTTTATGATTTATACAATTTTAATTACTTATAAATTAATCAATAAAATATCGTTTATCATAAAATATACATTATGTCATTATCTTCATAATCATATTATCTGGAAACCAAAAATAACACAAGAACCACATATTTCAAATATAATAACTAGTACTATCCCAAATAATTCGCAAATATATTAACAACTATTGAAATTTCTAAACTCAAATAAATATTATAGTTTTCAATTTTTTTAATATAATTTAATAATTATGTTTTTATTTTCTTAAACATTCTCCCATAGTGGTGTAAATGCTTGAGATAATTTGACTCACATATGTGTCATGCCAACTTATTTAATATGTTATTTTGACTTTTCCCATCATTGTAAGCACAACACAAGAATTTGGATAAGTTTCTTGTAATATATCCACAAAATTAATTAATATTAATTAAAATCATTAATTTCACAAAATATTAACTAATAAATTTGATCAAATTCATCTTAACTGATATAAAATATCTTTATGACTATAAATTGGATTCTTCTAGTGTTGTGAAAGCATTACATCGACACTAAAAATGATTTTGATATTTATCGTGCAATAAATTAGAATTTATATGTTTTTAATTATTATTTTTGTTATATTTTTATTATAATATAGCACATGAGTCGTTACATAAGTTTCATAATTTTATGTATCATATTCATGTCTTAGAGATATCATATAAGATACTGTATTTTCTAAAATATGTATTGTTTTACTGTTCACATTTTTTTAACTTGTTACGTAAAATATGAAGAATTCATCAAAGGATAAATTTTAATTTATGAGTTCCAAAATTAATTCCATTTTATTAAATTCAACTCCTATAAGTGGGAGAAATTAATTTTACAATAAATTCTAAATATGTGATGATAAATGGTTTTCCTGAAAAATGAATTTTTAAGAACAAATTTGTTTTATAAAAAAATTATACATAATGATAATTTAAATAAAATTTATCAGATTATTTTTCATAAAAAATTAATTAATTAAATTTAAAACAAATTCAAAAAATGGGACATTTTAAATAATTTAAATGAAATGAAAAATTAATATAAATTTAATATTCAATATTATTCATTTAAAATCGACCTTCTAAAAATAATCTCAAAATTTAACACTAAGCTAATTTTGGTTTTATAATTTAATATATTATATACTTTAATATGAAAAAAATTCCAAAATTTGAATAAATTAATTATAATATTCACTTAAAAAAGAATATAATCCATTTTTTAATAAATCATATTTTTGAAGCATAAAATGAATTTACATAAAATTAAATACCTTTTTATTATGAATTAATAAATAAAATTTCAGGTATAAAAATTTTATACATAATTTTTATAATATGTAAATTTCTATTCATACCTTCCGATTTGAAATATAGTTTATAATTGTAACATTTAAATAATATTTTTTTTTACATTATATCCCAATTCACTGAAATCTTGTTTTCGCGTATTAAGAAAGGAACCAAGAATAGAGTTATTTTAAACTAAATTTATGGGGTATTAAATTCTACCCCCTTAAAAACAATTCTCCCAATTATTTCAGGTTCCATATAAATAGGTTTTAAAACTATTTTTAAACTCTATTCTAGAATGTTAAAGATAAAAAATATAATCATGAAAGGAAAAAACAATTTTAAAATTAAAAAATACCTTTTTTGAAAACTCACATCATAAAAATGGATAATAAAAATCATTCTGAAGAGTGAAAAGGTAAAATATAAGGGTCAATTGTAAGAATATATAATTATGTTTCCAAGTATAATAATAGTAGTTGGAAGTGAAATTTTCAAAATGGGGAAGAAAAGTATTGTACAAATAATAATGGGGAGTGACAGGGAATGTGATCATAAAAAGGTTAACAAAAAAACCATAAATCATTAGGGGTTAAAGAATACAAAATATTCATCATAAATAAAGGTAAAAGAATGCATTTTTATTTCAATATTATTTTCCTATAGTTGGGCGATTCTTTTACAATCAAGATAGTAGAAGTATTAAAAATACATACTTGGTTTAAATCCATTTCCTAAGCATAATTTCATTCTTTAGATATGACTCAATGAATTTTAACTTCTATGTCATTTCTTACTCTAAGATATGAATATTTAAAATCATTGTTTCATGACTAAATCACTAATATAATCTATAAATTGATCTCAAGGTCCCAAAATGGATAACAATTTATTCCTCTTTTATTTAGACATTAAAAAAAAAGATACCACAAGGTAAGAAAATATCAAATATGAATAAATCTTCCTATGAAGAAATACAACATTTTCAACAAATCCTCAACAATAACACCCAATTCAGAACATAAATAATTTTATAATTAACTAAAATTAAATTTCTACAAAATATTCAAGAACGGGTTCAAAACCCAAAAAAAGGAAGAATTGATAACATATTATTCCAACATAGACATAAAATTTATCACCAAATAACATCACTGACTCATAATTTAAAAATACAAAAATTTATATTACCAAGTGATATAATATCTAAAATATAATTATCTTTTCAATAAACAAACCAAATCTATAAGGCCCCATCCTTAAACCTTACTTAATCTTGAGTTATTACAAGATTACACATTGAGGATCTTATCAGGTTTAGAGTTTCAGAGAATTATATCATGAAACTTGCATTACATTCTACATTTAAACAAAGTGGTTACATAAAAGACAGTATTAATTCTTCCCATCAACGGAAACATATTGAAAATAAAACATGGATTCTTTCTTGACACATCCTTGACATTATCATCACATCTTGTACCTTTCCCTTGACCTGTGAAAAACATTTCAAAAACTTGGGATGAGCATAAAAAGCTCAGTAAGGGTTATAAAAAAATGGAAAGGAAACATGAGTTTATATATACATAAGAATGAAATCATACTTTACCCATAAAACATAGTCACTTTAACATACCTCATCAAACCATGAATAAATCATAGAAATCATAAGACATAAAGGTAACTTGAGGCATTCATAACATTCTTACATAGGGAGTAACCCTCTTGGTTACGTTTGGAATACCCATCACAGTATATTCCCTAAATCTCTTCGGAGAAACCTTAACGTTTGACTCCTTCGCGTTACCCAATGCATTGGAGAGCTATATCGGGCTCACCCACCCTTAGTTTATCACGGAACCACCCGTTTTCATAACAATGCCCAAGAAAAATAACATAAACGTATCACATAAAACATGCATAAAGTAAACATAACATCTCCACATTTCAATCACAATATAGCATTTTAGGATATTGAAATAATGAATCCATTCAAAAAGAAACCATTTCCAAAACCATTTAAAACATTTAATAAATAGATTTTTGAATCAAAGTGTCCCATACCACCTTGATGCTTTTAAAATTTTAAACCATTAATATCCATATAAATAAATCCTTAAAACCACTTTGAAAACATGGATATTAATAAGAACAAATAATTAAAACATTTAAAGCGATATTTTGGTTAAAGGGGTTCTACCAAAATTAGAGACACTTGAATACAATAATTGAGGAATAACATTTAGTCAGAAGTTTATAATATCATGAGAATAAATGGATTCAAGATATAATATTCCAAAGGAAAGTATATACACCATATAAGAGTGAATTGGTGCATAACAAGAATGAAGTCTCAGTAGAAATGTCAAATGTGATGAATTCCCTTATAAAGAAGGTATCATTAAATTAAAGATAATTAAATCTCACAATTATGTGTGAAAAATATAAATAAACCCAATATAAGAGGATATTAAGTGTAAAACAATAAAAGGTCATTCACACATATTCAAAAGATTACATATTCAATAACTACATGTTGAACCCAAAGAAATCGAAATTGGGTTAAAAAGTTCCCTTGGTAAAATTCGACAGCATAACGACATCACTTAGAAATTCAGAAAATGAGTTGATGAGACATCAAAAGGGCATATCATCACTTGGAAATAAAATTTACATAAATAAGGATATAAAATAACATATCCCAACATAATAGTATGTGAATTAAAAGACATAACAATAGAAGTCTTTTAAAAAGAGGAGGGTGAAAGGTCCCCTTACCGAGTTGGGGTAACTTTCGAAACGTACACCCCATGGAAGAAGAGTCATACAATTAAGATTTGAATACCAATAAATGAAATTATACTACACAAAGTGTATAATAATGGGTAGTACATACACCACTCAAAGGAAATTGTGGCAAAAGTAGCATAAATCTCACGGGAATAAAAGTGAGATGAAAAATGCATTACGAAAACTTTGCAGCCTAACGACGCCACTTAAAACTTCCTAAAAATGGATTTATGAGATAAAATAGGGTCTCTCATAATATTAACATAAAAAGTACAGTATGAGGAATATAAAATAACATCCCCAAACATAAGAAAGATGAGGTTAAAAGAAATGACATAAAAGAGAGTACTTAAAAAGAAAGAGAGAGGTTGGATCCCTTACGAAAAATTCGGCAGCCTAATGGCGCCACTCAAAACATACAAAATGGATTTTTGAGAGAGAATAGGGTCTCTCATAATATGTACATAAAAATTACAGTAAGAGTAATATAAAATAACATCCCAATAACAAGAAATATGAGCTTAGAAGGAATGCCATAAAAGAGTGTACTTAAAAAGAAAGAGAGGAGTATGATCCCTTACCTCAAGTCCAACTTGTCTGGTTCATTTATTTATATTCCTGAATAATAAACTTTGGTAAATTAATAATTGCCTAAGTACCTCCTTTAGATATTATTATTCAGTTTATATCAGACGTTTTTGCCGATGTTTGGTACATGAGTCAAAAATGAACTTGTTTGAAAAAAAGATTGCCCATGTAGTTATAAGTAAATAATTTCCAGAATAGTATTAATGATTAAAATATCATATATATCCAGTAAATATTCATTTCATAATATTCCATATCATTTGGAGATAAAAAACGAAAAGCACCGTTCATGGAGACGGTAGGCCGTACGTACGCATGAACGCTACTTTCTTTTTTTGTCATATTAGTGGAATTAAAACAAAATGAGAGAGATATATATATGTTATAATTCCAGAATGATATCCATAGTTTTGATGTAATATATTACATATATATCCATTATATATATGTACTTATAATATTACATAACATTTTGAGATAAGAAATGAAATGTACCGTTCATGGAGACTGTAAGCCGTACGTACGAATGAACGCTACTTCCATTTCTATTTCATATTTATTGGAATTAAAACATAATGATACATAATAGTATTTTAATTACATTATGGTATCATATATAATATCATTAAATATATCCTTTATACGTACCACATATGGTATTAACGAAACAAATCACTTTGAGGGGGCGGTAGTCCGCACTTCCTTAAATGAAGATATCGCGTTTTCGCAAAATGGAAACCATAAAGGAATGACCAAAATGAAAAATACAGAAGCTTAAGGAAAAAATAAATATATTATATATCATATATAAATATAGTGTCATCTTAATGGCCACCTTTTAAGGAGTTAGAAGGATGTTGAACAATCATCATTTCGGGAGGCAGAAATTCACTATCCATAGAAACAGTATGTTCTTTAACCATTAGATGTAGGTGTGTGAAAGTGTAGCTCGAATCCTTTTTATACAAACATAATAGTATATTTATGATACTGGAGTTGTTACAAAATAAATTAATAAAAAGAGTTTAGTTGGTTGGAGAAGCAAAATAAAACAAAAGGACTCAAGTGAAGACATTACCTTAAAATCGGGTAACTCCCATTGGTTTGAGCTCAAAGGCTTCCTTGGGAAGACTTCTGCCCAAAGTGAGGCTTCAATGAGTAAGAGAGGGAAGTGTAGAGACAAAATGGGAAGAGTTTGGCCGAGCCAAAGGCTTTGGGAGTTTGGGTAAGGAGGTAGAGGTGGGGGCCTTTTATAAGAGGAGAGGAGGGGCACTCTTGGAAGGTAAAGAAAAGTCACTTTATTTTAAAATGGTATTCGGATTTAAGAGGTCCCACATTGATGTGTTTATAGTATAAGGTGATAAGTGTTCGAAATCCACTCATACAATAGGTTTTGGACATGTGTAGGTATTATATATTACATTATCTTTCCATTTTATTGAAATCGTTAAATAATGAGGTCATCGCTGCATCATCATGATGTCATAAATAATTTAATTTATTTAACGTCTAAAAATTATAAAAAAATTACTATAATGTATTAAATCTTTTTATCTTTCCAATGAATATTAATAGTAAAAAATATGATTTTTATAACCCCATGTAAAAATTGTTTTAGTAAAACATTTCATGTTTGTCTCATTTTTTACTTTAACTTTAAATAAAAAGATATTAATGTAATTTTCCAACCAAAGTGGCTTCATGGGGTCCCCATGTTGACCCATGGGTTGTCATGGTCGGCCATGACACATACAATGAGGTTAGGACATGTGTCAAGTTCATTTCATATTATTAAAACATTATTTTTACCTTAAACTACACTAATTACCTCTAATCACGATTAAAAACTTAATAAGTTACTATTCACCAAAAAATTATTTTTATCCCATTGAACCACATTTTACTTCTTAATGACAAACATATATGTAGGATTTTTGAAATTAAAAACACAAAGATGGAAAAATTTCATTTAAACGGAAAATTCAGTTTTTATAAGTACCACTTAGTGGTTTCACTATTCATCAAAAATTGAAGTTTTTCAGAAAAATCCAAAATATTCACCCTAAGCTATATTTGATATTCCAAATTAAAAAATGAAGTCTAATTTAAAAAATTCAAAACATATAAGTCACATTAATCAATTTAATAATTAATTCCCGCTGTTAGAGCAAATAGCTTGTTTTTATGAAACAATAAGTATCAAAAGATTGACACTAGTTTAAGTCTGTTTTCAAAGTGAAATTAATTCCAACGACCTCTATTGGATTTAATGGTAAAAATGTATTCCAATTTCACTTTAAACCCAATTCAAAATACAATATAATCATATAAATAAATTATATTAAAAAGAGGTTTTGAATTAAAATACAACATTTTACACTATTCATTAAAAAATGAACTTTATCAGAAAGATACCAAAAATTTACACAAAGTAAATTTTGATGTACCAATTCTTAAGTAGAGTTTTATTTGGTCCAAAAGGATGTATAAGAGTGAACAAAACTATATTTAATGACGGTTCTCCATCAAAAGGTGATAAGTGAACCTTTAGTGAAAACTAGGGCATATACGTCTAAAATTGAATTATTTCCGTATTTTATGCCTTTATCTTTTATTGGATAAATGTAAAAACATTTAAAAACATATATAATCATATTTTAGTTATTTCTATCCATTCCCACCAATACAACGGCTACATGTTAACTACCATTTAAAATAATATTATTTTATTGTTAGAGTGCAACGTAAGATTCCCAAGAAACTCGTTGTTGCGTGTTGGGTACGCCATCGAGCATAGCGTCCCCTTTAATGTCATATTAATATTTTATTCACAAATATGGATAAATATGAAAATTTCATATTATTTATTTACCTGGGGTGTTACATCCTTCCCCCCTTTTGGGAATTGCGTCCTCGCAATTTTTAAAATTGAGCTTGGAAACATCCTTGAAAGTCCCACATCGGAACAAGAGTCAGTAAAACAATCACTTTAAAAGAATGGGAGAGAAGTACAAATGTCACCCGAGTTAACCCATACTAGGATTCCAAGTATGAAAATATGGATATGGAGGAGAAAACAAAGGGTCATGTTCTGATGGAGAGTGATAGTAAACATGTCTAGGAGAAAGTTAACCATAAGAAAATCACAAACTTGTGATGGGTTAAACGGTATTCGATTCCCCAGTAGGAAAAGTTAATAGACAAAATTTTTGTTTAAAGTTACTTTTTATTGAGGAATTTATTCATAAGGAAACATAATCACTTATCATGTTGACTTTTAACTTTTACTAGATTCCTAAATCAAACTCATATTTTTTCCAAAAGACGAGTATTTAGAGAGACTTGTTCGCATTAAGAGTACTATATTCAACTTCTAGAGAATCACATAATCCACAAAAGAGAACTATATACTTCCCATGTCTTTACACTTTAACCAAAACCAAAACCAAAACCAAAAAAGGTTAGTACATGATTAGAAAATCCAGAAAAGGATAACCCTTTGTAAAAAGAAAATCTATTCTTAATCTCCAAAATTTGTCCAGCAAACCCAAAGTTCAATGAGGACCATTCGATAAACAATTTGTCCATAAAATCCTTCAAAGTAAACCAAAATAATATTGAAACCCGAATATTTGATGGTTTTAGTGACATAGTCTTCCAAGTTAAATCGCAACATTTATATCCAAACAACATCAGTTGCTCTTAAAGTCTCGTATTGAAAAGTAATTAACCTAATCACATATCCTCCCTGATAGGTTAATAAATTTCCATAGATAACCCAAAATCAACTTACTACTAATTCATAAAATCATATAACTAAAAAGAATCAGTCAAACTAACCATGGACTTCACGTAGTCCAGTGGTAGGCGATAAATACGAGTCACACTTTGGTTGTGGGTTCGATTCTCACAGCTTTGTCCGACGCGACGGGTTATCACACGGTCTACGTGTTGTCCCTTTTTCCAAAACTTTATAATTCTCAAATCATTCCCCAAAAAGGGATTAAATCATCAAAAATAACCATAACATAATTTAACCACAATTTTTTCTCATGACTTTCACTTCAATCATAACATATAGTAACCCATAATTACCTCAAAAGTAAGGATCATATAAACCCAAATGGTTCTTTATAACTATGTCCACAAAAGAAAAGATAACTATTCCTTGAATAAAATTTTCCTATATTAAACATCAGGGTTACAGATAATATAAAAAGTCCTCCAATGTAGCCCCATCATCAAAAGAGACTTAATACTCTTAGGAATTTCACCATAACTCTTGAAGCCCTTATATGTGGACATCTTACTCATTCAACATTATTCATGATCCATTAACCATTCCTTTCCAACTTATTCCGAAATACCTCTTTCCTAAAAACAAAATCATGAATCATATCCTATGATTCCAAAATAGGAAAACAATAGTCATGAAATAACACATACCTTTGATTGGTCATTGCCAGTTTCTTCATCCTCAATCGAAATGGAAATAGGTATTGGTAAACGAACATTTGTACGCTCTTGGTGACCCCATTCACGAAACTTCTTCATAGGAAATGTGTTTTCATAATGACCATGCACACCACATTTAAAACATTCAATTGATCCCTCAGAAAGAACTTCCTTCCCTTTCCACGAGTCAACTGGATGCTTCCTTTTTCCATGGAAGGTTCTTGCTTTATGACCTTCATTTCCACATCTATAGCATATTTCTGTCACTTTGAAACATTTTCCTAGGTGTTTCTTTCCACATCTTTGACACATAGGTTTTTGAACACACTTACCTTTATGATTATTACCTGTACTTCCGTAGGGATTTGTTTCTCTCATATATGATGCCTTAGAGAAATCACCAAGGTTTAGGTGGTCAATCATGACTCCAGATAGTTGGTTGAGGATAATCACAAGAGTTCTCATTGCAGCTCCCATATCATTCCACTACTGGAAATTGCACCTATACCCACGGTTTGAACCGTGGGTATAGGGTATACCCACGGTTTCGCCAACCGCGGGCTGGAATGCCGTCGCAATAGCCCTATACCCACGGTTTTTAAAAAACCGTGGGTATAGACCCAGAAATTGTTATATTACCCACGGTTCATTGAACCGTAGGTATATATGTATACCCATGGTTTTATAACCGTGGGTATACTTTTTTGCAGCTCCAGAATATACCCACGGTTCACTTGAACCGTGGGTATATATGTATTCCCACGGTTTTATAACCGTGGGTATACTTTTTTGCAGCTCCAGAATATACCCACGGTTCACTTGAACCGTGGGTATATTTGTATTCCCACGATTTTATAACCGTGGGTACACATATTTCCAACTCCAGAATATACCCACGGTTCACTTGAACCGTGGGTATTTGCAATGTCCCCCGCATCAACACAAGCCTGGCAGCAGGCTCTGCAATTCTACCTGAAGACAAAATATAAGAACAAAAAGTATGCAGCTTGCAATTGAGAAAGTTCCGCCAAGTTCCGTTTTCCGCTTAACAAATTTCTGATCATCCTACATGGAACAATGTGCAAGTTAAAAATAAGTCTAACTATAGGCATTGAAAATATTACATGGCTATAGCTTGAAACCGCAGGGAAAAAATGAAGCAATACAGATACTACCAGCACAATGGGAATAATGGATATTGCATTAAAGATGTTCAACAAGAATAGTGATTTGGAGACAGGAATTTCATAATAAAAGAAACTTGCAAGCTGCACAACATAAATTAAAATGCATTAAAACATCAATAAAAGGCATGGAAATGAAAACATCTAGCAAAAATTTGTGCCAGCCCCCCCTGCCCACTGCTTGTCCCCCTGCCAGCCCCCCCCCCTGCCACCTGCTTGTCCCCCTGCCAGCCCCCCCTGCCACCTGCTTGTCCCCCTGCCAGCCCCCCTCCCCTTGCTTGTCCCCCTGCCAGCCCCCCCGCTTGTCCCCCTGCCAGCCCCCCCTACTTGTCCCCCTGCCCCTGCCAGCCCCCCCTGCCCCCTACTTGCCCCCCTGCCAGCCCCCCCCCCCTTCCCCCTGCCAGCCCCCCCTCCCCCCTGCTTGTCCCCCTGCCAGCCCCCCCTTCCCCCTGCTTGTCCCCCTCCCAGCCCCCCCTGCCCCTGCCAGCCCCCCCCCCCCCCCTTCCCCCTGCTTGTCCCCCTGCTTGTCCCCCTGCCAGCCCCCCCTGCCACCTGCTTGTCCCCTGCCAGCCCCCCCCCCTCCCCCCCTGCCCCTGCCAGCCCCCCCCTTCCCCCTGCTTGTCCCCCTACCAGCCCCCCTGCCCCTGCCAGCCCCCCCTCCCCCTGCTTGTCCCCCTACCAGCCCCCCTGCCCCTTCCAGCCCCCCCCTTCCCCCTGCTTGTCCCCCTACCAGCCCCCCCTGCCCCTGCCAGCCCCCCCTTCCCCCTGCTTGTCCCCCTGCCAGCCCCCCCTGCTTGTCCCCCTGCCAGCCCCCCCCCCTGCCACCTGCTTGTCCCCTTCCAGCCCCCCTACTTGTCCCCCTGCCAGCCCCCCCCCCCCCCTGCCCCCTGCTTGTCCCCCCACCCAGCCCCCCCTGCCCCCTGCCAGCCCCCCCCCCCCCCAGCCCCCTGCCAGCCCCCCCTGCCCCCTGCTTGTCCCCCTGCCAGCCCCCCCTACCCCCTGCCAGCCCCCCCCCACCCTGCCCCCCGCTTGTCCCCCTGCCAGAGTTCTTCTTTATTGGTTTATTTCTTGAAGCATTCATAATTGAGTTTGTAATGTTCATGTTATATAGCATCAACGAAATGGTATTTTGGTTAGATAACAGGGATACAGGCTGTTCATAATAGTTCATATTATCTACAGATTTAGCACCAACAAAAGTAAAATTAATAGAATGAAGAGTAGGTGTACCTGGGTCCTTTGAATCATCTATATTCTGCATCTTGATAGCGTCCAAATCTAATGGAAGGAGCCTCTGCCCGATGGGTTCAAAATGTGCCTGCATTAGCGTGGGGTCTTGTACAGAGGTTGTGCTTCCTTTTGTATGTTTTATAGGTTCCAGTGTCAAGGTACCTTGTTTATCAATGTTAGTGTGTTTTGTTTGTGCCTTAGCCTAAAGAGACTTTAGACTAATATGAGGATTCCTATTTTTTATAGGACAACCAGTGGTATGAATGACGTTTAGATTAGTGGAGAGTTTTCTGGTTTTTATAGCAGTGCCAGTGGCATCCAGAGTTTTAGAGTCATAGGTGTAGTGAGCAGAGGAAAAAGAACCTAAACCATTTGTCTGATTGTTTGACTCATTTATTATCTCTTGGTTTGGTGTGAAATTCAGTCAAAAGCAGACATTGAATTTCTATCACAACAGGCTGATCCGGTTCAGACGACATGTGCAGAGGATGAGGATGATCTGGTTCGGACAACATGAAAGGATGTTTTCTCAGAAGATTTAAAGAAATGAATGCTAATCTGTGATGAATAGAGGATTGGATGACCCCTGATATACCTAATTCGGTGAGGTTTGGAGATCTAGAAATGTGTAGGAATACCTAGAGGAATAAAATATGCCAGACAATTCCAAACCAATGTTTTCAGTTGAATTGATCTTTTGTACCACCTGCTATGCACGTTTTGTGGAAAGATGGATGAGAGGCAGCGCTGAGAGGAGATATAGTTTAGGAATGTGGAAATACGAAAAATTATAGAGCTAACCATTCAATGTTTCTCTAAGGAGGAGTAACCGCCGCAGGGTGTCGTCATGGAGCAGGGCCAAATCACGGCGTGACCGCGGCGTGACCGCGACGTGACCGTGGCGTGACCACGGCGTGACCGCGGCATGACCGCGGCGTGACCGCCGCAAGGTGTCGTCCTGCTTGTCCCCCTGCCAGCACCCCCCCTCCCCACTGCCCAACACCCCTCCCCACTGCCCAGCACCCCCCCTCCCCAGCACCCCCCCCTCCCCCACTGCCCAGCCCCCCCCCCCTCCCCACTGCCCAACCCCCAAGGTGTCGTCCTGCTTGTCCCCCTGCCAGCACCCCCCCTCCCCACTGCCCAGCACCCCCCTCCCCAGCACCCCCCCCCCTCCCCACTGCCCAGCCCCCCCCCCCCCCCCTCCCCACTGCCCAGCCCCCCCTCCCCCACTGGCCCAGCCCCCCCCCCCCTCCCCACTGCCCAGCACCCCCCCCTCCCCACTGCCCAGCACCCCCCCCCTCCCCACTGCCCAGCCCCCCCCCCCTCCCCACTACCCAGCACCCCTCCCCACTACTCAAATAAAGATGAAGTGATATAAAGAAGAAGAAAACTGATTATTCCTGGGAACATCATAATATTTCAATTCCATTATGAGAAAACACTTACCAAATTCGGATCCTAAGGAGATAAGGGGATAGGATAGACTTGGTCAAACAGAACGTATCGAGACACACCCACAGACTACATACATAACCATTCAAACAGTTTCAACTGTTCAAACAATAGATGGAAAACATATTCAGCACAAAAGTGATGGGAAATGCCAACCAAATGAAAGAAGCTAGATTAAAACCAATGACGAGCAGGAAAAAAAAATTGGACATTCAGAATGCATGTGTGTTCAATGATTCCAATATCTAAAGTGCGTTTCAGCTAGACTCATAACTCAAAGAAGAATTCACATTGATGAGTCATGCATGAATAAGCTCAAATGCCGTGTTAGATTGGCACATAGATTTGACAGCTCACCTTGATAAAGATCGAATGGAAAACCACTGATTGCTAATCATACTTTAATTTGCTACAATCTGTACATGCAACAAATAAAACCATGAATTATTATTAATGAATATATAAGATTCATAAGCAATGAAATGTCATATAGAACTAAAACAAATGCTGAAAAAAAAGTAGAAAAAATGAAAGAAGAAATTGCATAAAGAAATTTTGTTATTAGTGCAGGATTCCCACTGCCCAGCCCCTCCCCCTCCCTCCCTACTGCCCTCCCCACTGCCCAACCCTCCCCACTGCCCAGCCTGCCTCCCCCCCTCCCACTGCCCAGCCCCCCCCCCCTCCCCCCCTGCCCAGCCCCCCCCCCCCCCCCCCTGCCCCGCCCGGCCACTGCCCAGCCCCCCTCCCCCTCCCCCTCCCCCCTCCCCCCCTGCCCAGCCCCCCTCCCCCTCCCCCTCCCCCTACCCATGCACATTTTCTCAGTTATCACACCCAAGGGAACAATATCTACGATCAAAAACAACATGTTGGCCTTCTTATGGGATTGCCAACTAGCTAGGGAGTTGGCCATTGGGCCTCCTGGAGCCGCATGAAAAAACCAATTGACGAGGGTGGTGTCGGTCTTCATAATGTTACGGAAACCATGCAAGGCATGCAGGCAAGGCTTGTGTGGAAGATAATCAAAGGGTCCTCTCTCTGGGCTAGGTTTATGCTCAGTAGATAAGGCGCTAAATGGGAGGATTGGCCGCGCAAGAGGTGGACCCTGTTGGATGGCCAATACCAACGACATGATTTCTTTTTCATAAGTAGACTTGGCTAAGTTAGAAGCTGTCAATTCTTTACTAAAATAAGCGATAGGGAAACGTTGTTGCATGAGTATTTCACCCACACCCCAACCATAAGCGTCACATTCCAACTCAAATTGTTGGAAAAAATCTGTTAAAACCAAAACAACAGCCTTCGTAATGAACCATTTGAGTTTATGGAAAGCTTGGGTGGCCTATGGAGTCCAGGAGAAATTATCCTTCTTAGTGAGAGCAGTAAGGGGTTATGTTGTTTTACCATAATTGCGAATACATATCCTATAGAAGTCAGCGAGGCCGAGAAAACCACAGACCCCCTTAACAAAAATAGGAATGAGCCAATCTAAAACAACCTAAACCTTGGTAGTGCCCATGGAAACACCAGTTTCAGAAATAACATGACCCAAGTAAGCTACTTCTCAGTTGAGAAAAAGAACATTTACCCAAATTAATGAAAAAAGAACCACTGTAAAATGTTTGAGATGAGATTTCCCATTGGCAGCTGTAGACTAAAATATCATCGAAAAAAATAAGTACAAACTTTCGTAGGAAAGACCTAAAGAGCTCATTCATCATAGCTAGGAAAGTGTACAAAGCATTGATAAGGCCTAAAGGCATGACCAAGTATTCATATTTTCCATTATGGGTACGAAAAGAAGTTTTTTCATTGTCTTCCTCTTGCATTCGAATCTGATGATAACCTGATTTAATGTCCAATTTAGATTAGTACCTTGCCCCATGTAATTCATCTAACAATTCATCCACTACGGGTATCAGAAAGTTATTCGGGATGGTTACTTTATTGAGAGCCTGATATTCAACACATAATTTTCCAGAAGAATCCTTCTTTCTTACTAAAAGAACCGGGCTCGAAAAAGCGTCGAAATTCTGCCTGATATGTCCTGAAAAGAGCATAGCATGAACCTGTCACTCCATTTCATTTTTTTTCTGAGAAGACTCTTAACTCAAAGAAGAATTCACATAGATGAGTCATGCATGAATAAGCTCAAATGACGTGTTAGATTGGCACATAGATTTGTCAGCTCACCTTGATAAAGATCGAATGGCAAACCACTGATTGGTAATCATACTTTAATTTGCTACAATCTGTACATGCAACAAATAAAACCATGAATTATTATTAATGAATATATAAGACTCATAAGCAATGAAATGTCATATAGAAATTTTGTTATTACTACATGACAATAAAATACTAAAGTGCAGATTAAAATGCAGAATAAAAAGCCTGAATATGATGATAAGAAATACCAGTCAAACTCATGAAGAATGTGATTATCACTGTATCATTTACTGCTTGAGTTGTAAACAATATAAACTTCCATACATCCTATCCTGTTGAAGAGTTAGTTGGGAAAAAAATACCTTCATCAATCCTCCCTGAGACATAAATGATACACATCTCTTAAGTTTCTTCTCCATGCTTGTAAATTGAAGGCATTCATTCCATCAGCCCATGCACATTCACCAATATTTTGGTTCATCGCTATGCTGGGATGAGAACAATCAAAGTATGTCTAGAAACTCTTAGACATGACCCACAAAAATCAATATACAATGGAGTCAATAGTTAAAACATATCACCTGCATTCATATGTTGGATGAAAAGGGGGTCAACTCCATGAATTTACGACCAATAACCTGCATTCATATAGTGTGTAAATGCAAATGAAAAATGATGCATGGTAGGGAGGTTTATTCCACAATTTTAGGAAAACATACCTGTTGTAGAGATCTCGCACTTATTAGTGCAGGATTCCCACTGCCCAGCCCCTCCCCCCTCCCTCCCTACTGCCCTCCCCACTGCCCAGCCCCCCCCCCCCACTGCCCAGCCCCCCCCCCCCGCCCCCCCCTGCACAGCCCCCCCTCCCCCCCCCTGCCCAGCCACCCCCTCCCTCCCCTGCCCAGCCACCCCTCCCCCCTGCCCAGCCCTCCCCCCCAGAAAATAAAAATAATCTTCAAATAATGCTCCTTCAGAAGAATATAAGATCTCTTTGTAGAAAAAATATTCAGAAACGCATAGCAGTAGCATAGAAAATATTATTATAGTAGTAGGATGAATACTTCAGCAGATGATAAACATGTATGAATCCAAATTGTAGTCCTTAAAAGGATATTTGATGAATAAATAGTAGCAGTAGATCAAAACATGTATGTATACATCCTTGCACACTAAACTAGTTGAGAATAAATAAGAATGTGATTTGATCGTGGTCAAACAGATCCAGAAATATCACCAGATAAAGTGTGATATTCAAAACAATTAGTGCCCCCCCTCCCCCCTGCCCAGCCACCCCCCTCCCCTCCCCACTGCCCAGCACCCCCCCCTCCCCCCCTGCCCAGCCACCCCCACCCCCCTCCCCCTCCCCCTCCCCCTGCCCAGCCCTCCCCCCCACTGCCCAGCCCCCCACTGCCCAGCCCCCCACTGCCCCTCCCCCCTCCCCTCCCCTCCCCCCTCCCCCCCTGCCCAGCCCTCCCCCCTGCCCACCCCCCCACCTCCCCCTGCAGAAAGTTCATGAAAAAACAAGGAGTAAACAGAATGGCATGTGAAAATTACCTAAATAACTGACAAATAACACCCCTGATGAAAACATAATCCAAAATTCATTTCATTGCATAAAGAAATTCACATACAAGCAGTCCACCAATACAAAAAAAAACATTAAACTCCAACACACGTCTCTCTGCTAAGTAAAAAAATGGAGGGGATTAATATCCCCCCCATCGCCATCACTGTCATCCTCATGTCCAGCATCATCATCATCAGCAGCAACATCGACAGCAACATCATCACCAACCGCACCGTCAGCATCATCATCAGCAATCTCATCACCAACAACATCATCAGCAACATCCTCGTCAGCTTTATCGCCACCACCGTTATCGCCACTAGGACCCTCATGGGAATCACCCGAGGCATTATTTAAAGAGCGCATTAATGTCATACATGAATGAAAAGTGGCAGCAACCTCTGATGGTAGTGACTGACTCAAAACTGACAGAGCTTTCATGAAATGTTCATTCATCAGCTTACTTTTTTCACGCTCCTCTAATACTATTTTCTTTGTCGCAGCTAATTCAGCACGCGCACTTTCCAACTCAGAGGCCTTAGAGGAGTCTGATGATGACCAATACCTTGAGGGGACAATGTTTTTGCCTGGTCTACAACGGACTCTTCCTGGATGCTCCACACCTAACACCTGACTGAAATGATCATTTGGCCCTAAGTTGTCAGCTTCCTTCTCATCCATGGCCTCCAAGGCAGACTGTTGAAATTATAAACATATTAAATTATGAATTTCGTATAAATGTTTGAAATATAAATAAACAAACTTACAATTTTATCTTGTGTTTGTGAATTAACTGCAGTTCCATCCTTTTTTTTCCTACTGAAGCAGAATAATTTGGCACGAGGTACAGGACCTTCAATGCTAAATTCAGCTTGCTGCATATAACAAGTGCACAAATTTGAATTACAACCATATATGATAAATGAAAAATATTGGATTGATGTGAGTTGCAACAAAGACCCACAAACATTGAGGTAAAGACATGGACTAACCAAGGGAAAGCATGAATAAGTTATGATGACATGTTATAAATAAAGACATTATTTTAATTCAGATGAACGTACCAGCCGCTTCTCTTTATCGGGCATTGTAGTGCGCCCCAATGTGTGTAGATATGTCATTTCATCTTTGTTTTTTTTGTTTTTCGCTGACACTTCCTAAGAAACAAAAAAACAATACAAGTAATAAAAATTAAATTTTATATAAAAAACAGTAAAGATGGGTAGTACCTTATACTGTTCAGTATTCCAATGTGCGGTCATTTTTTGATATTGACTTTTGGACAGTCAGGGTTTGTGGGTACACCCTCTAACTCATTACCCACTCTGCTCCTCCAACCAATATGTAACTCATACTTGTATGACCGCCAATACTCTCCAAGATCACTCAACCTAGCAGCTTTGGCAGCTTCACCGTTAGGAAAGTTAAATCGACTCTGCAACAAACATGTTAAGTCATATAAATACATTACTAATATCAATATAAATTTATAAAATTTTCGTACCCATATCTGCGTCCATGCCCTATCCTTGATGTCGGCACTGATATGTCTCCATGAGACCGGTTCCACCAGAACGATATCATGATATTTGGCTAAAGTAGCCATGAAACTTCTACACTCCTTAGCATTTTTACCTACCATTTGATTTTGAGAATTGTAATCCACCATAATCTGAGTTTCACGATTCCAAGCATCCCGCATTCGAGTGCGCCCACGTCGCCTACTAGAAGATCCCACTAAATAAGATAAGAGGTGAAAAGAGAAGAGTTAGGTGACAATACAATAGAAAAAAAGTGAAATGCTATAATTTGAAACATTTATAATAAAAAAAACCTGATGCAGGCTCCTGAATAGGCTGTGAGGCATCCGTAGACTGTGCTGGATCAGCATCCTCCGAAGGAAGTATCTGTTCCACAGCATGCTCCGGCTGATCTTCATGAACAGGAGTGGAAACTGAAGGAACAGACTCAATATGTGTAGGATGGATGGTAGGAAAAGGATGTGGCGTAGACATGTCAGAATATGCATAGTAGGTCTGGGGATACATGAATGGATATGAAAACTGTGCAGGTGAGAACATCGGTCGAGTCGGCGTGGACATGGAATGGGAAAAAGAGGGTAAACGGGATGATGATGGCGGCATGTATGGGAACATCCCAGGGGTCTCAAGCGGAGGGCGGACATGTGTGGTAGATGGGATGTCCACTAATGGGTCAGTGTGGGGAGTGGTAAGACGGGAGCTCCACCTAGGTCTAGGAGGATCCCTACTCGGTCCCATACTGGGAAGAGGATTCTCTGGAGTTACATGTCCCTAAAAAAATTGGATCAAAAATATGAACTTGATATTATTTGTAATGTAGAAGATAAATATTTAAATTAATATACTCACTGAAGACAACTCGCGCTCACGTCTAACAGGATCAGCATCAAATAATCTCTTCTTGCGAGCTTCTGTAGTTTTCTTCATAATCTGCATAAGAATGAAATAAATATTTTTTAGCAACAATTTTACAAATCATAGATACTACTTAAAAAATGTCATAACATCTTTCAGTAATGATAATTTACAACCAAGTTATACAATTTTTAAAACCACATTTTAAAACCACTTTTCTGAATTGAAAGAAATAGAATTAAATGAAACGAAACCAAACATTACTAAAACAGACATATCATTTCAAACTAAAAGTAAATTAAAGTAATTAAATTAGTACCAACCTGAGAAACTCACGTCAAGGTAAACTGAATGAACTCTGAATATATATGGTTGCTTTTATATATTACCCTCCACTACCTCAGGTTCAACATCATCCCTCACAATGGGACAATTTGTGTCATCAAATGCAATATTTTGGCTAACACCGATGGGGGCGTCAATGGTGACAATTTCATCCCCAGCATCATGAAAAATATGTCTTGGGATTACTTCATTAATGACACCGTAATCAGGGTTCAGATGATCTTTCACATAAAACACTTGTTTTGCCATTGATGCCAAAATGTATGGTTCATCGGTATGCAGGAATCGACTCATGTCAATAACTCTAAATCCGCAATCATCAATAAATGTACCATGGTGCGTCATTGAATCAAACCATTTACATTGCATCATAGTGACTCGACCTCGAGAGTAGTAATCCAATAACAATATTTTCTCAACCAGTCCATAATAATACACATCTTCATATCGAGGTCGACTATCAGATGCACTGGCATAACAATCCGTTATAGCAATTAACATAACGCCATCATGCTATGTTCTCATTTTCACCGCTTTATCAGTTGTAACAAATTTGTATCCATTGATTATTAAAGATTCGCAGTCACGAACCAAAGAATTGGGACCAAAAGCCAACGCTCTTAATTCTTGAGAAATGAAGTCAGCAGGTAAACTCAATACCTGGAATACATGAGTAATATAATTAAATATATATCTATATTTTAAGGTATTTAATGTAATGGTCATACCTTTGATTTCAACCAAGCTGGGAACTCTTGGCTATGCATAGCCTCTCTCCTTCTCAACGGCAAAGACCGATGAACTCTACTTATAATTTGTTTATGTTCTCTACATAAAATGACAATAAAAGTATAAGGTATATGTGATATGATATCATATGAGATAACATATATATATTCAAATTACTTACTTGATATAGGCATCGAACAAACCCACAATTAAACAAGACTGTACGATGTGCCATATTCCGCTCTTCAGAGCTCAATGTAACCAATGTATATGACCCGACAATTCCACCTGTTTGGGGAAGAGATGGAAACGAGGGTTTGAATTTCCTCATACTGCTCATCTTCATTTCTCATTGGTCAATTATGTCTTGTGCTCACATCAGACAAATACATTGAACAAAAATCCATACATTCTTGGGCCAGATAACTCCTCACAATGGAACCTTCAGGATAATTCTTATTTCGGACATATGATTTCATTGTGCACATATTTCTTTCAGTGGGATACATCCACCGAAAAGCAACTGGTCCCCCAAGAAGTGTCTCAGTTGGAAGATGAACTGTTAAATGCAGCATGCAAGTGAAAAAGGATGGAGGAAATTTTTTTTCCAACTCACACAGAATTAATGGTGCCTCTTGCTGCATTTTTATCAACAATGATTTGGATAACCTTTTAGCACAAAGGTCTCTAAAAAAATGACACAACCGAATCACTGCCACCCTTACATTATTGGATAGCAAATGTCGAATTGCTATTGGAATCAATTCATGAAGAAGGATGTGGTAATCATGAGTTTTTAGGGATTTCAATTTCAAATGTCTTCTGTTGACTTGTTTAGATATGTTGCTGGAATAGCCGTCTGGAACCTTAATATTCTCCAATACTGCCAGAAATTGATCTTTCTCTGCCTGTGTCATCACATAAGAAGCACAGGGAACTTTCCATTTGTTTTCACCGATACAAACAGGATGTAGTTCTGGTCGAATACCCCAATCCAATAAATCCCGACGAGATCGGAAGTCATCTTTGGTCTTCCCCTTAATATTCAAAAGAATTGCAAGCAAAATTTCACATATATTTTTCTCAATATGCATTACGTCTAAACAATGACGTAACAAATTAGTAGACCAATATGGCAACACAAAAAAAATACTTCTCTTTTTCCAATTGTAAATGACTTCAGTATCAGCATTCTTCCTCTTTCGAGATGTCAAATGACCTTTTACTAATGAAAAGCTGAAATCTTTCAATTCATCAAGCACATCACTTCCTGACATACGTTGAGGTGGTTCTTCAGTGTCAACATTATTATCAAACCTCCGACGATTCTTCCTGTATTGATGATCCATTGGCAAGAATCGGCGATGCCCCATGAAACTGAAACTACGACGATATTTAAGCCTTCTCGATCGTGTATTCTTCATACAAACGGGACATGAAAGTTTTCCCTTCGTGCTCCACCCAGACATCATTGCATAGGCAGGGAAATCATTTATGGTCCATAGAAGGGCAGCATGCATCTGAAACGTATTCTTTGAAGAAGCATCAAATGTCTGCACACCTAAATCCCAAAGTTGTTTCAACTCTTTTATTAAAGGCTGCAAGTATACATCTATGTCATTACCAGGATCCGAAGGTCCAGATATCAGTATACTCAAGAAAGTGAAAGGTTTTTTCATACACATCCACGGAGGAAGATTATAAACATGAATAAAAACCGGCCACGTGCTATGAGCAGTAAGCATCTGACCAAACGGATTAAAACCATCACATGATAGGCCCAATCTGACATTACGCACCTCAGCTGCAAAATCAGGATGTTGTGCGTCAAATGTCCGCCATGCTAATCCATCTGCTGGATGGACCAGCTCATCATTTCCTTTAATTCTCTCAACATCGTGCCATCACATATTGGCTGAGATTTCTGGAGACATGAATAGATTTTGAAGTCTGGGAATCAATGGAAAGTGCCACATGACTTTCTGTGGCACACGAGATGGTGTTCCATCTGCATTTGTCTTCCATCGAGATGTACCACAGTCTTTACAGTCATTACGGTCAGCTGTTTCCTCCAAAAATAAACTGCAATCTTTCGGACAAGCATGGACTTTATTAGTAGCAAATCCAAGCTGCTTAATTAACTTCCATGCCATGTAATGATTTGAGGGAATATCTGCACCATCAGGAAGCAAGTCCTTCAAAAATGTAAGAATATAATCAATGGCAGTATTAGAAATCCCATACATAGTTTTCCCATGATATAACCGCATTAAAAATTCCAACTTGGTCATTCTAGTACATTCTTGATATACTGGAGTTCTGGAATCATCCAATAAATTTTTCACTATGTCAACATCATCATTTCAGCATTTTCCTCATGTGTACTGATATCACTGTCTTCTTGCACCGGCATGCTATCTCTCTCGGAATGATGCACATATGGAAACCGATCAAATATCAAATTCTCCATGTCACTTCGTTCATTTCATTTATGAACAGTCGAAGATTGACTCGTCTCTCCATGGTGAAACCAAACATTATAGTTTGCTTGAAATCCAAATTTCGTTTTCGTTAAATGGTAACTAACTTCTTCTCGTCTTAACCATGGTCTTCCAACACAATTATAGCAGGGACACTATATACAACCTCCATCTGACGCATTGCTAAATGCAAAATCTAAAAATTTCTCCAAATTATTTTGAAACTCGGTTGAAATCCGATCGGTACGATACATCCAGCTTCTATCCATTCTATAACAAGAAAAAAAATTATCATTCAATCAACAATGTAAATCATATTTAAAAAAATCATTAAATCAATTTTATTATTAAATCAATCAAAGCATATTAGTAGCTAGCAAAACATATTTAATGACAAGTATTTAATGACAAGAGGAGTTCATGATTGAATAAGTAGGGAAAGAGAGAAAAAGGTCTTCCTTGAGATGTAAACTAAAGAAAAAAGTTAAAAAAGACACTCCACATGGAAAGTAGTGCAGGGGGGAGGGAGAGGGTTGGTTGGTGCAGCAGGGAAAGGGGGAGGGGGCAGTGCAGCAGGGAAAGTGGGAGGGGGAGGGGCTGGTGGTGGGGCTGGGAAGCATGGGGTAAGGGGCTGGTGGGGGTGCAGTGTGGGGGGGGGGGAGGGGCTGATGTAAGGGAAGGGGGGAGGGGGAGGGGATGGCTGGTGTAGTGGGGGGGGGGGGGCTGGTGGGGGGGATGGGCTGGTGCATGGTAGGGGGAGGGGCTGGTGCAAGAGGGGGGAGGGGGAGGGGCTGGTGCAGGGGGAGGGGATGTTGCAGCAGGGGGTTAAGGGAGGGGCTGGTGCAAGGGAAGGGGGAGGGGGAGGGACTGGTGCAGTAGAGGGAGGGGGAGAGGTTGTGTAGGGCAGGGGGGCTGGTGAGTCTCCCCATACGTTAGAGGTTTTTGACTTGTAGTGAGGGTCTCGAGAGGTGATAGTGGGGACTATACCCTCTTATCACATATACACAGTGGTAAAATTGAATAAATAACAATCAACAATGAAAGAGGTAGTAAATAAATGACAAAGCAGCATAAGATAAATATTATTATAACTGAATTAAAGTGGTCAATGGTAGTTTAAACAACAGATGAATGCATGACATGGTAATGATACATATCTAAAAGTAGTAAACATTACATCATTATTTTCAATAAAATAAAAAAATAATAAAGTCACATCAAAACCCCATGGGCGATCTCCTTGAGCATCCCGAGATCCAACTCAGTCCTTTTCTCCTAACTCTAGTTACAAGCATACATTGAAAAGCAAGGTACAAGGTCCTGAGAAAATGAAAGTATACTCGAGTATCCCAATGTAATAGCGGCCTGAGTAGGGTGTGAGATATAAATAATAATAGGATGGAACCACTGATGTCCAGCCCAATCTAGATAGTGCAGTATAAAATATATAGTTCACTGGTATATAGAATAATAATAGAGAGATAAATAAACATCACCCGTACAGGTTCCTATGGGACACATAGCAGTTATACCTTCTTTAGCCTTTGACTGGTGTCAGAATGTGTAACCATTTCATTAATCAATTTTATCCAGTTTAAATATAATTTATATGAGAAAGATATTGAGGTTCTAAGATGTGAGAAGAAAACATGTAATGATATTTAATAATGAAGTTCCAAGGTTATAACCAAGGAAACATAGACCTCAAGTGTCAGCAACTTAGTAATAACTATAGCCTCACATGGGGTAAGTGTGTAATCCAAGGATAACAGTCCAACTAATTCCACAATAAGAGGACTATCTAGTCTAAGAAGTTCATCCAAGGTAAAATGGGTCTAAGAAAAGATTGGGCTAGGATTTAACCATGGCACCTACTTGTCAATTCTGGAACCAAGGAGTGTATCTAAGGAATCTTGTTGTAATACATGAGGGATTATATGGTGTCATACCAGGCATCTAAAGTTAGACAAGGATCAGGTTCTATGTAGGTCTCATCCTAAGAAAGTTGTATCCTTGAATTCGGAATAGGGTCCTTGAGTGCTCAAGGCTTTCTCTCAAGTATCCAAGGTGAGCTTGAGTCAGGCCACACCTACTTTGATATTGAATTCATATAATATTCCATTTGGTTCAAGCCTTTCCTTTGATTAGTGTGACAAGGCCAAGTAGCATGAAACCCTTTAATCAAGTAATAATTAATCAATAAGTCAATTTTGTTCAACCCTAGCCTTTCATTAGTGTGACAAGGCCATGTAGCTTGAAACGACTCATTTAATCCATTTAAGGCATTTTCAATAATCAAGGTTCACTCTGGTACCTTCCATTAACATGGTAAGGGGTTCTATGAATACGCAACATATTTTTCAATTACATCTAATACGGCTAATTCATGTACTTAGTATACTTTACAATTTCTATTTCACATTTAATTATTACATTGAAGCACTTACATTAGGCGGGTTAAATGCTGTGCATACAGGGTAATTTCCATTCTGAAATTCAAAAGATAATTCAAGCCATTTAATATTAAAAATCATACCCTTAGAAATTTAAATCTAAGGCTCACCGAATGCTGGCTCAAACATGTCGACATACTAAAATGAAAATTATGGGAAACAATTCTACATGGGTAATTCCAATATAAAAACCGGTCAAATAACTTAAACGGTTCCTTGGTTATTTAATCATTTAAAAAGGAAAACTTAGTTTTTTTAATTCCATTAGGGGTCATATATGACATAATTCAAACATAACATCAATTCATAAAGAAATATCAGTACAACAAGACAATAAATCCTAAAAGTCTAATAATTGTTTTTTAACTTGAAGATAGCGCACCTCCGTTGGAGGGGTTTTAATATATAAACATGATATTTCTTATGAAACAATCATTTATTACCTTTAACTCTTAAATCATGAAACATACTAAATTCAATATTAAGAGAAATTTAATCTAATGTATTCACTGCATTAACTAAAAACTAAGAAAAAGTGTGGTAAGAAACTAATTAATGCATTAATAAATTTGAGGAATTGGAAGGGTACCCTTCCTCAAAGAGGAACCAAGCCAACACCTGAAACTTGATAGATTTATAAACAACCACCCGGAACTGCTCAACATGTGTATGTACATACCTTCATATATACTATTTTAAGGCCAAAATAGTGCATCTTAGGATTATCAATGCTAAATTAATTTGGGGAAATATTCTCACTGGGTTTGATAATCAGGATATTTATATCATTCATCTTTTAGTATTCCATCATAAAAAAATGAAATTGCTTAAAAAAATTTAGAATCAAACCACTCCATTAACCTATGAATGCATCAACTGCTACCTTTGACTACAACACTAATTGATTATCAAGAGGTAATATGATGAAATTATGGGAAATCAACCAAGACTAAGAAATTACCAGGAAATCTGGGACTCCAGCATAAAAAAAATCACTACTGAGAAGGCCGGGAGGTCCAGGTCGTGAGCCGGGAGGCCGAGCCGGGAGTCGGGAGCCGGGAGTCGGGAGCCGGGAGCCGCGAATCGGGAGCTGCGAGTCGGGAGCCGCGAGTCGGGAGCCGCGAGTCGGGAGCCGGGAGGCGGAGCCGGGAGTCGGAGCCCGGGGTTGGAGGCCGGGGAGGGGAGTCAGAGGCCGGGGAGGGGAGTCGGAGAGGAGAGGGGAGGGTCGGGAGTCAGTGGTCGGGGAGCGGCGTCGCGGCTTGGGGAGGTAGGGTAGAGCGATGCGTCGCGGATTTGAGGAGAGATTGAGGAGGAGCCCGATACAAGGGCTCGAAAAAAAAATTAATACCCACGGTTTTAATAAAACCGTGGGTATAAACAGCAAAAAAACATACTATCCCCACGGTTTGATGAACCGTGGGAATAGGTGTGTGGGGATAGACCCCATTTCCAGTAGTGTTCAGTTGCTTGCTCAAAAAACTGTCACAGTTTCCTTCACATCCACTGTTACTTTGGTGCCTGCTAGATCCAGCCATTTACTAAAACCAAAAAGGCCAGTGTGAGTATATCAAAAAAACCATCATGTACTAATGAGGAAGATAAACACTAAGATATACTAACTCATTCACTTTATCTAAAACTAGGACTCTTTATGAAATCCTAACCATTATGGTAATGCCACTTATGCTTAAAGAATACCCTAACCTCTAAAGTTATCTAAACCGACCATTGATACCAACTATAAGGCCCCAGCCTTAAACCTTACTTAATATTGAGTTATTACAAGATTACACATTGAGGATCATTTCAGGTTTAGAGTTTTAGAGAATTAGATCATGAAACTTGCATTACATTCCACATTTAAAAAAAGTGGTTACATAAAAGACAGTATTCATTCTTCCCATCAATGGAAACAAATTGAAAATAAAACATGGATTCTTTCTTGACACATCCTTGACACTATCATCACATCTTGTACCTTTCCCTTGACCTGTGAAAAACATTTCAAAAACTTGGGATGAGCATAAAAAGCGCAGTAAGGGTTATAAAAAAATTAAAAGGAAACATGAGTTCATATATACATAATAATGAAATCATACTTTACCCATAAAACATAGGAACTTTAACATACCTCATCAAACCATGAATAAATCATAGAAATCATAAGACATAAAGGTAACTTGAGGCATTCATAACATTCTTACGTAGGGAGTAACCCTCTTGGTTATGTTTGGAATACCCATCACAGTGTATTCCCTAAATCTCTTCGGAAAAACCTTAACGTTTCACTCCTTTGCGTTACCCAATGCATTGGAGAGCTATATCGGGCTCACCCGCCCTTAGTTTATCACGGAACCACCCGTTTTCATAACAATGCCCAAGAAACCTAACATAAACGTATCACATAAAACATTCTTAAAGTAAACATAACATATCCACATTTCAATCACAATATAACATTTTAGGATATTGAAATAATGAATCCATTAAAAAAGAAACCATTTCCAAAACCATTTAAAAAATTTAATATAGAGATTTTTGAATCAAAGTGTCCCATACCACCTTGAAGATTTAAAAATTTTAAACCATTAATATCCATATAAATAAATCCTTAAAACCACTTTGAAAACATGGATATTAATAAGAACAAATAATTAAAACATTTAAAGAGATAATTTGGTTAAAGGGGTTCTACCAAAATTAGAGACACTTGAATACAATAATTGAGGAATAACATTTAGTCAGAACTTTATAATAACATGAAAATAAATGGATTCAGGATATAATATTCCAACGGACAGTATATACACCATATAAGAGTGAATTGGTGCATAACAACAACGAAGTCTCAGTAGAAATGTCAAATGTGATGAATTCCCTTATAAAGAAGGTATCCTTAAATTAAGGATAATTCAATCTCAAAATTATGTGTGACAAATATAAATACACCCAATATAAGTGGATATTAAGTGTAAAACAATAAAAGGTCATTCACACATATTCAAAAGATGACATATTAAATAACTACATGTTGAACCCAAAGAAATCGAAATTGGGTTAAAAAGTTCCCTTGGTAAAATTCGACAGCCTAACGACATCACTTCAAAATTCAGAAAACGAGTTGATGAGAGATCAAAATGGAATCTCATCACTTGGAAATAAAATTTACATAAATAATGATATAAAAGAACATATCCCAACATAATAGTATGTGAATTAAAAGACATAACAAAACAAGTCTTTTAAAAAGAGGAGGGTGAAAGGTCCCCTTTCCGAGTTGGGTAACTTTCGAAACGTACACCCCATGGAAGAAGGGTCATACAATGAAGATGTGAATACCCATAAATGAAATTATACTACACAAAGTGTATAATAATGGTCAGTACATACACCACTCAAAGGAAATTGTGGCAAAATGTAGCATAAATCTCACGGGAAGAAAAGTGAGATGAAAAATCTATTACGAAAACTCGGCAGCCTAACAACGCCACTTAAAACTTCCAAAAAATGGATTTATGAGATCAAATAGGGTCTCTCATAATATTAACATAAAAAGTAAAGAATGAGGAATATAAAATAACATCATTATACATAAGAAGGATGATCTTAAAAGAAATGACATAAAAGAGAGTACTTAAAAAGAAAGAGAGAGGTTGGATCCCTTACGAAAAATTTGGCAGCCTAATGGCGACACTCAAAAATTCCAAAATGGATTGTTGAGAGAGAATAGGGTCTCTCATCATATGAACATAAAAATTACAGTAAGAGTAATATAAAATAACATCCCAATAACAAGAAAGATGAGCTTAGAAGGAATGACATAAAAGAGTGTACTTAAAAAGAAAGAGAGGAGTAGGATCCCTTACCTCAAGTCAAACTTGCCTTGTTCGTTTCTTTATATTCATGAATAATAAACTTTGGTCAATTAATAATTGCCTAAGTACCTCCTTTAGAGATTATTATTCAGTTCATATCAGACGTTTTTTCCGATGTTTGGTACATGAGTCAAAAATGAACTTGTTTGAAAAAAAGATTGCCCATGTAGTTATAAGTAAATAATTTCCAGAATAGTATTAATGATTAAAATATCATATATATCCAGTAAATATTCATTTCATAATATTCCATATCATTTGGAGATAAAAAACGAAAAGCACCGTTCATGGAGACGGTAGGCCGTACGTACGCATGAACGCTACTTTCTTTTTTTGTCATATTAATGGAATTAAAACAAAATGACAGAGATATATATATGTTATAATTCCATAATGATATCCATAGTTTTTATGTAATATATTATATATATATCCATTATATATATGTACTTATAATATTACATAACATTTTGAGATAAGAAATGAAATGTACCGTTCATGGAGACGGTAAGCCGTATGTACGCATGAACGCTACTTCCATTTCTATTTCATACTTAATGGAATTAAAACATAATGATACATAATAGTATTTTAATTCAAGTATGTTATCATATATAATATCATTAAATATATCCTTTATACGTACCACATATGGTATTAACGAATCAAATCACTTTGAGGGGGCGGTAGTCCGCACTTCCTTAAATGAAGATATCGCGTTTACCCATAATGGAAACCATAAAAGAATGCCCCAAATGAAAAATACAGAATCTTAAGGAAAACATAAACATATTATATATCATATATAAATATAGTGTCATCTTAATGGCCACCTTTGAAGGTGTTAGAAGGATGTTGAACAATCATCGTTTCGGGAGGCAGAAATTCGCCGTCCACAGAAACAGTATGTTCTTTAACCATTAGATGTTGGTGTGTGAAAGTTTAGCTCGAATCCTTCTTATAAAAACATCCTAGTATATTGATGATACTGGAGTTGTTACAAAAGAAATTAATAAATAGATTTTAGGGGGTTGGAGAAGCAAAATAAAACAAAAGGACTTAAGTGAAGACATTACCTTAAAATTGGGTAACTCCCTTTGGTTTGAGCTCAAAGGCTTCCTTGGGAAGACATCTACCCAAAGTGAGGCTTTAAGGAGTAAGAGAGGGAAGTGGAGAGACAAAATGGGCAGAGGTTGTCCGAGCGAAAGGCTTTGGGAGTGTGGGTAAGGAGGTAGAGGTGGGGGCCTTTTATAAGAGCAAAGGAGGGGCACTCTTGGAAGGTAAAGAAAAGTCACTTTATTTTAAAATGGTATTCGGATTTAAGAGGTCCCACATTGATGTGTTTAAAGTATAAGGTGATAAGGGTTCTAAATCCACTCATACAATAGGTTTTGGATAGGTGTAGGTCTTAGATATTACATTATCTTTCCATTTTATTTAAATCGTTAAATAATGAGGTCATCGCTGCATCATCATGATGTCATAAATAATTTAATTTATTTATTGTCTAAAAATTATAAAAAAATACTATAATGTATGAAATCTTTGTATCTTTCCAATCAATATTTATAGTAAAATATATGATTTGTATAACCCCATGTAAAAATTGTTTTAGTAAAACATTTCATGTTTGTCTCATTTTTACTTTAACTTTAAATAAAAAGATATTAATGTCATTTTCCAACCAAAGTGGCTTCATGGGGTTGCCAAGTTGACCCATGGGTTTTTTTGGTCGTCCATGACACATTCAATGAGGTTAGGACATGTTTCAAGTTCATTTAATATTATTAAAACATTATTTTTACCTTAAACTACACTAATTACCTCTTATCGCGATTAAAAACTTAATAAGTTACTATTCACCAAAAAATTATTTTTATCCCATTGAACAACATTTTACTTCTTAATGACAACCATGTATGTCTGATTTTTGAAATTCAAAACACAAAGATGGAAAAATTTCATTTAAACAGAAAATTCAGTTTTTATAAGTACCACTTAGTGGTTTCACTATTCATCAAAAATTGATGTTTTTCAGAAAAATCCCAAAAATTCACTCTAAGATATATTTGATATTCCAAATTCAAAAATAAAGTGTAATTTACAAAATTAAAAACATATAAGTCACATTAATTAATTTAATAATTAATTCCCGCTGTCAGAGCAAATAGCGTGTTTTTATGAAACAATAAGTATCAAAATATTGACACTAGTTTAAGTCTGTTTTCAAAGTAAAATTAATTCCAACGACCAATATTGGATTTAATGGTAAAAATATATTCTAATTTCACTTTAAACCCAATTAAAAAGATAATCTAATCATATAAATAAATTATATTAAAAAGAGGTTTTGAATTAAAATACAACATTTTACACTATTGATTAAAAAATGAACTTTATCAGAAAGATACCAAAAATTTACACAAAGTAAATTTTGATGTCCCAATTCTTAAGAAGAGTTTTATTTGGTCCAAAAGGATTTATAAGAGTGAACAAAACTATATTTAATGACGGTTCTCCATCAAAGGGCGATAAGTGAACCTTTAGTGAAAACTAGGGCATATACGCCTAAAATTTAATTATTTCCATATTTTATGCCTTTATCTTTTATTGGATAAATGTAAAAACATTTAAAAACATATATAATAATATTTTAGTTATTTCTATCCATTCCTGCCAATACAACGGCTACATGTTAACTACCATTTAAAATAAAATTATTTTATTATTAGAGTGCAACATAAGATTCCCAAGAAACTCGTTGTTGCGTGTTGGGTACGCCATCGAGCATAGCGTCCCCTTTAAAGTCATATTAATATTTTATTCAAAAATATGGATAAATATGAAAATGTCATATTCTTTATTTACCTGGGGTGTTACAAAATCCCCATAATTCTAAAATAAAATCATATATATTTCTATTAGATAATTAAACCATTATTCATCAAATTAAATCTCATATTATACAAAATTATATTCATTTACCTTAATCATATAATGTTTAGAAAATTTTAAAATTCTTAAAAAATTAAATTATCCACATGGTCACCAAGTCATGTTTGAATCACAGGGTTATCTATATGATAAATCATATGATCCCAACATGCAATAACCCTTTTATCCTAATTAATCATCATTATTCAAACATCAAAGACCACATTAACCCTAAAAATTATAAATAAAATTAAACTTTTATCCATATAATATTAAATTATTTTTCATCAAGAGCACATTTTTTTAAAACACATGCTAATTCCAAGGTTTTTATTAACATAAATGCCACCCAAAATAAATTTAATCACCTAAAAATCCAATTACAAAAAATTTCAAAAGGGGTGACTCCCAATTTAAACATATGATAAACCATAAAATTATGATCCCCTCATGATACCCATAACTATTAAGTTAACCACACATGAAAACATCCTAAATTAAAATGTTATCTAAACCATACATTGATACTAACTAAAACCGCCATGAATTCATACTCCCAGATCCTATTCTAAAAACATAATCATCACACGTCTATCTTTGATACTGATAAATGTGAACCCATTTTAGCCATTGAAAACTTAATGTGTAAATTGATATATTGGATCATTTATATACACAAGGTAATTTTATTATTAGAGTTTTAGAAAATTGTGACAAACTCTTATATAATAATACAATTTTCTTTAAGTGGTTTTTTCTGCTATAACATTATTATTTTTCCATTTTTTGTCTTCATAATTATTTATATTCATCCTTAAACCATGTGAAAACATTTGGAAATGTGAAATTTTTACATAATGATTAGTAAAGGTACATATACAATGAATAAAAGAAACCCATTAGATTATTTTAAAACCATGATATCATATAAGAGTCTTTTCCTTTAACAAATTAAAATTTGAGATTGAATAATCATTTACATACACAAGAACTAAGATTTAATATCAAAATATTTTCTTAAAACACCTTATAATAAAAAAATATATGCAAAATCAAAATTATTAGGGTTTCTTAGAAAACTTGAGAACTCATGAAAAACATTTTCTAAAAAACATACCTTTTTACCATTAAAGGGAAAACCATTCCGTTAAAGAAAATATCATTATCTTACCTTGTGAAATCCAAATATTTCCATGAAAACTCGTTATAAATCATAGAAAATTTATAAAGGAACCTTAGTAAATTATCTTTATATAACGCTTATATTAATCCTCATAAAAGGAGTAACCTACATGGTTAGATTCAATATAATTATCTGGAGACCATAATCATGACCCAATGAATTAGAGAACTATATAAATATCACATGTCATTATAAAAAATTTAAAAGGACCAAAACATAGATAAAACAGATAAAATATTTCATTCACACGATGAAACTCTTAAAATTATACGTCTAGACCCAACATAAATTTATTTCCTTATATTAATATTGTTTTTTTCATTAAAACCCAATTTTAAAGAATAGAATACCCAAAAAAGGGAAGAGTAGTTTCTCTTTGAAGAATACATGAATATTATTATGGCATATAAATATGAAATAATTGTTTTAGTGATGGGAAAATTCATCGACTTTATATATGTTAAAATATAACATTAATTTTTAATTTGGAAAATAATGTTAAAACATCCAATATAAAATATGTAAAAATATTACTTTTGAAAAACATTGCAATAAAGTAAACAGAGAAATATAATTTCATTTTTATTTTATATATATCAATATAAATACATCCATTACATTATTTTGTAAATATTGATATTAGGGAAAATATTTATAAAATAAATGTTTTAAGCATTTAAAATGAGGTTTGAAGCTAAAGAGTCACTTATACATGATAACTATTGAACCAATGAAATGGTTAAGGAAAGAAAATGAAACAAATTGTAAAAACATTAGTTTTCAGATAATAATGATATAATACATCAATAAGGAACTATATACACCACACAAAATAAAACATGTTGTGATAATTTTTAAGTTTAAAGACCCCCTTTTACATTTTCTTCTAAAAATGATAATTCATATTTTTATATGTTTTCATGTTTCTAATATTTATATTTCACAAGATATAAAGTGCTTTTTGGGAAGTTATTATGTTTTACTAGATTGATAATTCTTGTTCTATCATACATTCATTTTTAATGTATGTGGGTTTACATGTGGAAAGTACATCAGATTGATATATATAAATTCCATTAACCGAAAGGATTATATATTCCATAAAAATGAGTTCTATAAATTTCATAGGATGAAATCCATCATATAGAGACATAAAATTTTATATGATGAATATTTAATAAGCCTACTATACAAATTTTATCAATTTTACCTGATAACTATCTAACATTTCTACTATAGAGAATATTTAAAGCATTGTAATGGTGCTTTAGAAAATGATTTAAAAAATAGAGAGATTTTGTGAGGAGCACATTGAGTGAAGAATGTGTTTTTATGACTCCCTTGAAACTGATATTGAGAAGTGAAGAATGTGTTTGCTGGGGGAATTCTTATAAATATTACAGAAAGCTCATGGGAGAAGAATATTTTATAGACCGATAATCTAAATTTTCCATTGAATTGTTGAAACGTCTTATTCTTTGTGTGCTTGTTTTTAATCCTTAGATATTTTTCTTAATACATCATTTGTGAGGTTATCTTTGTAAATTAATTAGTATTTTATATTGTATTTATTTTCTGATATGGTTGATAGAGGCATCACATCTATAGATAGATAGCGTTTTTTATCTTCTTAGTCATGGATTCTTGGGGGGTAGGGAAATAGATTTAGTCTAATTAATCAAAAAAAGGGACTCAAAGACTTGGAATATATGACTTAAAAATGGTAATTCTTGGATACCTAATGTAGTGTTAGGATACTTCTATATAACTTGATGTTAAATTAAGGATTTTTCTTCAAATATATTTTCTAAAGTTGATACATTCTAATAAAAGTTTTATAAATTTGTTATTATGATTTTATATGTTTTAAATATTTAATGGAGGAATATTTTAAAATAGTTTATATTTATTTGTATAAAATGTTTCCATACATCATTATAAAGTGTATCAGTACAACTATTTTTCTCATATACTTTCTTAAAGGTGGTTGGAAAATTATATGCTTCAGTTTTTATAACTATAATTCACCTTTACCCCCTAATTTATTACATTTAATGCTCTTATGAACTAAAATTTGATATCATAGTTATTTTCTACATATATCTTGTTTACACTAGTCATGTTTGTAGAAAAGGGTATTTTTTTAAGATGGAATGTTTGTCTGTCAGGTCATTAGGGAATGAAATCATAATAGAACAATAATTTCTGATGGTACTGACTATGAAATCTGGTGAGAGAAAATGAAATATTTTGTGATAAATATTGTTTTAGACAAAATATTTATCATAATTTATTGTTATATGATGTAAAATAAATAAATTTATAGCATTAAGTATTGAGGAAGAAGTGTAATATCAGCTAAATTATCTTGTTCGAAATACTTTATTGTCTTCTATGACAAGAAATTTTTAAAATTATATTTTTTTATGTGAAATATCTAATAATGTATAGAGAATCTAGATTTCACTCAATTTTGAATATCTATAGGTTTGGAAAATATAAGGGATATGTTTTATAAATATTATCAATCATTTTATTTCCTATTGGGTGAATTAGTTATGAAAATTCGTCAAAATTTAAATATTATTGTTAATATTTTGTGGTCTCTTATGGAAAATGGGTTATCAGATGAAGAGGTGATAGAAATAATTATTCATATTATACCTATTTAGTGTGAATATAAGAGTTCAATGATATATGATATTAAATTTCTATCCCATTGTTGTGAAAATTATTTAATTGGAACTCTCATTAAATATGGGAGTGGGATAGAAAGTAATTATAAAAATAAAAATAAAAGAATCATGTTTCTTTTGATTAAAAATCAATCTCTATAGATAAAAAATATACGTCTAATGAGAAAGTTTCTAGATATTTTAAAAATAATTAAAATGTGATGGTTGAATAAAATTATAATTCATCATAGGAAAGTGAGAATTTTCAAACTCAGTTAGCTAATAGGATGAAAAATATTGTTAGGAATAAATAGTTTTGTTACAAGTATAATAAAATAATAAAGATAAAAGTGACGAGAAAGATACTTCTGTGATGATTTTTATGAGTACAGGAAGATATGATATATAACGCTAGATTTTATGAGGATGGAGAATATAGAGATTACCTTAAAGAAATATTATAAAAAAAATGTTAGAAAACATTGAAATCATCATATACATGGAGTGATAGTGGAATATATAGTTCATCATAGAGTTTTTTTGATAATAATAGTGATGATAAAAGGTTATCATTTTCTATACAATAACTCAAATGAATGACCAATTCCAAATAGAATATGGGTCTTTTAACTCTCTTATCAACTTAATATTAAATGATAATTGTCCCAAATATTATTCTGTATATATTTCTACTTTATTTTGAAAATAAAAGGTTATTACATTTGTGGTTTAGGATATTACATCTTGTTTTGAATAAGTGACTACATATGGAACACTACTAGAAAAAAAGAATAATAATATTATAAAATACTATGATTGTGCTATGAGATAAATTTATATATAAACTTATATAATTTCAAAACATACTTCACATATTTTTAATCATACCTCAGTGTGAGATAAAAATTCCATTCTAGTTCAAATAAATTTGATAAGAATCTATTTCTAAAATTATTTTCATATATATTAAGTCTGCAAAATATTTTTTCAAATTTTCCTTATGAGAAGTAAAATTAATATAACCTTAAAAAATGGGAAAAACTATATAGAAATACTTATATAATAGGTTTTACTTTAGAAAATTCACATTTTTAGTATAACTATTTTATTCCTAAAATTTTACTATTTTTTACAAAGTAACCTAGAGTTGGACCATAAAAAAATTTAAATTAAATTAAATCATTTATTTTAATATATATCATATCTATAAAAAATAATTACCTTTTTAGAATAAGAATTTTCGGCAGCTATGTATTCTAAAAATTTTATTTTCTATTAATTCTAGACCTAAACAAATTTGGGTACTAAAATATTAGTGTTTTTTATTTCAGGGAGAAAGGATCGGTTCCAACAGACCAAAACATCTAATACATGGATAGAAATTATTCCATATATGTGAAAGTAAATAAAAATCTCCAACAAGATATTATTATGTTGAAGTAAGGAAAAATTAATTTTGGAGACAACAATCAGGGAGAATCAATGGTATTTATGATATCAAACTTCATGATAAAACATTAACATAAATTTTTTTATATTTTTTGAGACATAAGAAAAATAATATATTTATAAATCAATTATGGGATGATTGTTATATTTTTAACTTTAGGAATGATAAATATAATATGAAATGTTCAGAAGGTAAATTTGTTATTTATGATGATAGGAATAAAAATATTTACAATTTAAATATAGAAGAATTTAGAATCCAAGATCTACCTTTCCTTAGTGTAATCTAATATCAATCATGGTTGTGGGATATAATATTATGATACTTTAAGGAATTAAATTTTTCTAAACATTCTAATAATGGATTGGTTAAACATATAACAGATATTAGGTTTTATTATTTTAATGATTTTTATCATTTACAAAATGGTATGCAACATAAGTCAAAAATTAAATATATTACTAAAGAATAAAATTTTCTTAAACCCCCTCCCCCAAAAGATTAAACCTTCTAGGCTATGAATGAGAGAAGGGAGATGACAAAAAAATTATTCCCAACTCCAATAGGCCCCGAGTTGGTGACTAGATTTTAGGGTATAATAAACATACAAATGGGAGGAATTACCCTATAAGAGAACATGAAAAAGAGAGATATAAGACTGATACACCAATAAAATTTTTCTTATTATATATAAAATAAAACTGAAGTGTATACATGTAATTTTATATAGTATAGAAAAAACATATGGGAAAACTAAAATAACAAAAAATTTATACTCGGTAGCAACCAAAATGTCTAAACTGATTCTATAGAACCTTAAGATAAGAATATCTAGATTGATATCTAACATGATCATGTGGACCTAAATACGATTATATATATGTTTGTGTGAGAATAATATAATACTGAGTAGGATCCTCCCTAATTCCTCTGGGGATTGAGGGATGAACAATATATGATAGAGTAGGGAGTTAAGTTAGTGAATTCCTCAATCGTGTGTATTTATTACCTCTTCACTATAGAGGTGTAAAAAGATGTATCAAGGTATATTTCACTTAAATATGTTCAAAATCACAAATTAGATAGAAGAGATTAATGGAATAATTATATTGACATCATTATAAGATGATCACTATATAATGTTGAGTAATCTATGTGATCAACCCTTGATCCAACCCATTTCATGCATTGTTATGTTTGAATTTAATTTAATTTAATTTAAATTTTTTAAATCAAAAACTAAAAAAACAATCATCATCTCTGGATGCTTTCAAAAATAATAAAAAATGCATATGTTATTTGATAGTGTGACTTCTAACCATTTATCCATGAGGGAAAATCTTTTTCATACACTATGGTACATTAAGAATAAAATAGGAATTATATTTGAACATAGACCATGAAAACTGATGAATTAAAATGGGGTTATTTTTAATAAGAAAAGTTGACTTCACACTGTCCTTAACAAAACTTTATTTTTGTGATTTTTTTATTTTCCCATATTTTTTTATTCTTTCTATTTTTTTCAATCTAGGATATGGATTACATTGAGACAATTCATTAAGGGATCCTAACCTATATTATCAGTTCACATTCCCATAGGAATCCATGGAGATGAACCCTCAATGTATGTACAAACAGAAATATTCGGTATATAGTAACTGGTATGAGGATAAAACTACTATATGAACAAACCCTAATAAAATCAATATTATATTCCCCCACACCATCATAGGAACATAAAGTAAATGAAATTAAAATATACTCATCAATACTAAATGAATTTTAATTGAATTGAAACCTATAATTAGTGGATCATGATGAAATAATTGAGGAGTTCAGTAGAATGTCATCTGTAATAGCCAATTCCCTCAATAAACTCATCGACCAAAGGAATCAATAAGAAGTTGAAAATTTAGAGCCCATGGTATTTTCTAAAAATGATATTCCTGAAGAGGAGAGTGGTATTTTAGAATTATAGGATCTTCTATTATTAACCCTTTAACACATTTACCAAGAGATAATGTTTGAGAAAAAGAAACAGAATGTTGGATCACTAGAGGGACATTTTATATCAAGCCTTTATTCCCTGATATTATTTGATTATTTTTATTTCCCCATTTATCCTAATTAAATCAAATAATCAGAATAGTTGTTACTAACCTTTGAGGATGATGAAAACGAATTGATATATGATCTCACATTTGAAGAGAATTTGGAATGACCAACGTTACCACCACCCAAAAAAGATAACTTCAAATAGGAATTATACCATGAAATGGATCTACATGCCCAAACTGATAAGGGGGTTACAAATGAACTATGCTGGATCTATTTTAATTTTACCCAATTATAATCTTCTTCTTGTCTCCGTAATTTTCATTTTACAGATTCATTCCAATCGATTAGTATTCTTGATTATAATGATAAATAACCCACCACAACTTACTTTTAAGAAAAACTAATGTCGTAAATAATATAGGTGAAATTGGAGGTACTGGAAATTGAAGATGGGACTACATAGGATGATAGAAAAGATGATATTGATGAAGAATAATTTTTAACATTTCAGGGATCATATTTTCAAGAATGTAAATAATATTCCAAAATAGAAGTGGTTTTTCAAGATGAAGATGTCCTTGTACCTGTGGTGAATACACTACTCCCTCAACATTACCATAAAAAATAGTTGGAGAAAGGCGCAATATTAGGAAAAAAACCTATGGTTCATAGTGAATAAATAGAAGTGAATTCTACTACATATCAGGGGGGCTTTGAAATAAGATAATATTTTTTGAATTTTATCAAATTACATCATTTTAATTACTACCTGCAATTTTTTTATGTATTAGCATAAGTGGAGTAGCCATTAGATGAAGAATAAGACACAATAGCTATGGAAGAAACTGAGGAGGACCCAATTTTTATTCTACAACACCAATTTTATAAAGCACCTCCCACTACTGAGGGTAAATATATATACTAATCGATCAAATGGGGGAGTTATGAAGAAGTACACCTTATCTCATATGGAAGAAAAATAATTTGGTGTTTCAATTCACCCAAACCCCACCGTCCTACGGATTACAGATGGCCAAACAACTATCCAACTATAGACAATCTATCTAAAAAACCTCTTAGTGGATTTAACCGAGACTCCTTACCCTAATCATTCTTTTTCTTATTTCATTATTTTCATCTGAATACATTTCTATAATTTTTAATTATAATTTTTATTTATATTTTCCCTTAGTAAACAACACCTATGAAAATATCTGAAGGTTGTCTATAGAAAACTAGTGGGGAGCTTAATTCGAATATGTGAAAAAATAAACAATAATATATTTCCAATAATTTCCACAGTTTATTCACATTAATTAGGTGTATTTTACTATTATTTTAATGCAAAGTGTCTTGAAAAAGTGTGGGGAAACTATTAAAACATCGACAATACTTTTTTAATTCTGATTAGTTGATGATTTGAAATATGTAAATAATTATTTTTCACTATTTTCGATATGTTTCTCAAAAATTTGTAAATATGTTCAAAAAATTTCTATTAATAAATATTAGAAATACAATTTTACTATTTTACAAATTTATTTACTATTTAAATTAAAAAAACAAGAAAAAATGTATTTTTTGAAAAATGTACATAGTTTGTATAGGTTCGTGCTTGCTTATATTATAATTTTTTTCTTTTAATACAGTTATGTAAATAACCCTTTTGTAAAGTTTTCATCTTGATATTTGAATGTTTATTAAACATAGAATCTAACATTCCTTATTTAAATATTACATTCTAGAGTAGGAGGAATTCATTGGTTCTAAAACTATGAGATTTATATAATTGATGAGTGAAACTGAGCGCTGCCTTTTTAGAAGTTTGGTCTTAGAACTAGGAAAATGAGTGCTAATGAAATATTTTTTCTGGAATCAATTTTATAACATTAATTCACTAGAATTTGGAACTTAATATGAGGTAACTTGGGCTAAGTAACTGTTGGTCAGATTAGAACACTAAATAGGGGAGGGGGTGAATTGAGTATGTAAATAAAAATTTCTATTTAAAATGGACTAAAAAAATCCCCCAATTTAGAATAAAATACAACCAAGTTAACCAAATTAGACTATTTATAAATGTTTTCACCATTAAAAATATTTTTGAAAGAGTGATATGTTATTAGTTGAAATAATAAGGACTAATATTTAATATTTTGAAATTAATGTATTAAAAAAATTCTAATATAAATAGTATCTATGATTAACTATCACAGTGAGAGAATTTTTTTTATTTTTAAATATGTAATGCAGTGAAAACATAACATTAAAAGGCACAATGTAAATAATAGCAAGAGGTTTAGTCTCAATATGAGAATTAGTCATCTTCACATGGTGATCACCGTCCACCAAGAAATTTATGGAAAGAAACATTATCCAAAATGAGGATTGAAGTATACAACAAGACATACCATTCTATCTATTTTACAAAAACATGTTCCATAGTTTTATTTAGAGTGAAAAATGTGATAGGACATGCATGGACCTCTTCTACTATTATCCAATGGAATACAAAGTGTAAATGGATAAGTTGTGATGATATATGTGTATCTTCCATTTTTTTACAGGAGTCACAGTGTGCTAAAAAATAAACATAATTAAATTCTTTTCATAATTTAAATAAAGTATAGAAACAGGGAAGATAAAAGAGTATAAGGGATAGTGTTGCTCTGTTTGATAATCTTTGCAACATCTTGACTCACTGAAGGTAGCTTGAAATGATTATCAAGTAATTTTCAAAAACTTTTATAAAATACAGTACTGTAGAAGCATCTATCTTGTCAAATATGAGTTACCCAAGTGTACATAAATCTTATTATTTATGTATTCATTGAATGATTTAAGTATAATATCACACACATGCAATACTCTTGGTGAGTTGTGTGGGGTATTTTTTTACCACACATGTCTTTTTTATTTTTGTTCCACATACTTTCATAGATTCTATTTGTATCTTAATATTCTTCATTATAAAGCATGTTCTCTATCATGGTATGGTACCTCATAACTCATACTATGGCCTGACATCAATTTCAATGATGTCAGAAAAAGTTTATAAAAATTTCAATAAAATTATCAGAAGAACTAAATTTCAAAAATATGACTGTTAGGAATGTAGAATTTAAAATGACAAAGGAATGGTTGTAGTGATTCTTTTGAGTGGCGACTGTAACAGCCTGAGATTTTATGAAAATTATTCTTTTTAATTTCATTAATGTATTTTGTTGTATGCTACACCAAAAGGAGCTTGCACAACACGCATCATTGAATTGCCTTTCATTACACGCAATCGCGACCTTCCTCGATAGCGTGTGTAGTACGCAATAACGAGTTTCACTAAACAACAATATGCTATTAAAATATTATTAAAACTAGCTGTTATGAATAGTAATAACCACCTTTTGAAATTTGGTAAATTTTATTTTTCAAAATGGAATTCATTTTTGGATTCATAATATCGAAATTAGCTTAGGGTGAAATTTTGGTGATTTTCGGACAACCTTCATATTTTGATGAATAGTGAAAATTACTAAATTTTAATTAAAAACAACTTTTTCAATCGAAATAATTAATAGTGATAAATTACTAATTTGAGTGGTTTTAAAGTATATTTAGAATATATTTTTACAATTTAATACAATGTTGGTCATTGGATGTAATTTCACATTTAAACCAGACATAAACAACTGTCAATCTTTTGATAGTTATTATCTCTTAAGAACACGCTATTTGTTTTGACGGCGGGAATTAATTTTTAAATTAATTAATGCAACTGATATGTTTTGAATTTGGTAAAATAGAAATCATTTTTGAGTATATAATATCAAATATAGCTTAGGCCTAATATTTGGTATTTTTTTGAAAACTTTCAATTTTTGATGAATAGTGAAACCACTAAGTGGTAGTTAAAAAAACTGAATTTTTCATAAAACTTAATTTTACCGCTTCTGTGAGTGGAATTTCAAAAATCCGAGAGACACAGTTGATGTCAGTAAGTAAAATGTGGTTCAATGAGATAAAAATAATTTTTTGGTGAATAGTAACTTTTTACTTTTTTTACCGCGGTTAATAGTAAATAGGGTAACTAAGGGTAAATATGATATTACTATTTCCCTAACACATGTCCTAATTCTATTGGATAAGTTTAATTCGATCAAAAAAAACCTTAGGAATATAATATGACCATTTAGGTCCACTTGGATTAGATTATGACATTTAATATTATTTTATTTAATGAATAGTTAAAATAGTTAAAATCAAAGTTTAATAACCAAATAATTTTTAATATGGGGCTATACATAAGATAAATTCGACTATAAATATTCATTAGAAAGATAAAAAGATTTCCTACATAATGATAGTTTATTTATAATTTTTAGACATTAAATATATTAATTTATTTATGACACAACGATGATGCAGTAATTACCCTTTTAAGAAAATGTTAACATAATTGATGTTATAAATGCTCAAATAAATGTAATTTGAGACTTTTTATGAATTACACTAATTTTCTAGGTTACTATGATATATTAGTATTGATTTAATCAACTTGGTTCGAACATATAATTCTGTTATGACTTTCACAAAAATCATATATCAAATAGTGTCAAAATTGACACAAAATAGTTTTTAAATCAAATATTATATTATTAATTGTTATTTTATTCCTAAAAATCTAAGGTTCGGCCAAATGACTTATATAAGGATATATATATTAATAATAAACAACTCGGGGTTCTTTTGGCATGTTATAGTAAGTGTATTAACCATATAGTGTAAGAAAACAAAAAGACACGGTAAAAGTTAAATTATTTAACTGAGAGTTAAATCTAATTGATAAGGTTAAAATAATAACCTAAACTTGTCTAAATCCTATTGGTTGATAGGATTTAGACCCATCCCCACTTTACCTTCGAAATAAGACCCTTTGGAACCATTATAACCCGATTTTTACTTTAATATAAAATAATATTTTGAGATATTCCTAAGGTGCCCCTCTCCTCCCTTATAAAAGGGCACCTCCTCACCCTCCTACTAACACCAATTTGAGCACTCAAGCTCGGACACCCCTGCCAAAATCCCTTTTCCACTTCCCTAGAATAATCCTAGAGGTCCTGGTCTTCTTCAAAGACCAATCTTAGTTCCCTAAGTGGAGGATTCAAAGAGGCGTTTAAAAGAAGAGGTAATATCCATTACCGATCTTTTCAATTTCTTTCTTCTTCAACTTCTTCTTCTTTAGTTGTTTCATGATAAAGTAATAACATCAGTATTACTTAAATACTGATATGTTATTATAAATATGAAACAACCCTAATTCAACTTCTATCCATCCTACGGAAAAATGAAATCACCGCGCGTGCGTACGTACGGAATACCGTCTCCACGCCGTTGTGTAATCTATTTTCCACCATCACCTTACAAGGATGGGTATAATGGTGTAATGAGTAACTATATATAATTATTATATAGTGATATTGATACTGAAATAGTATAAATACAATTAAATACAATTCCACGATCATGGGAACAATATCATCGCTCGTGCGTACGTACGGAATACCGTCTCCACGATGTGATGCGACTCGTTCTACATGATCATCATTACATAGTAATTATATAAATGAATTGAATGAATTAATATGATATATGTTACACTAATACCATTTTGGATATAAGGTATCTATAACCTTAAAAGAATAATAAGAATTTATTCGGCAAAACACGCATAAGAACAAAAGGCAATAAAGACCCGAGTAACAAGTAACAATGAAATATTACTAATACGAAGCTAAGAATATGACCATATATGATATCATATCAATATGTATGATTCTGTAATACGTCAATAACATTATTTGAACCATTATACAGGAGCTTCAGACACGTACAAAGCAAATCGGACCTAAGGTAAGAGAAATATCACAATCTCATTTTTATCCAAGATTGTTTATACTTTAGTATTTACTGGGGTGTATTTTATCATCCACATCCATGTTTCCTCAATATTTAATATTATTTCTATTCACTTACAATTGTTTAAATCCTATTTTACCCTTCGGTGAGTTTTCAGTAAAAGATATGAAAGGAATCTTTTGTCATTTTTCGTACGAGGTACTTTTTTTGACCTTTCCGACAAAAGTACGAGAAGAATGTTTTTTTTAACTTATACGGCATGAATGGATTTTTAAAACATTATTTCCAAGAAGATTCTCTTACAAGTTTTCAAGTTTATTTTTAATCAACTTCTTTTAGTTTAAAATTGTATTCCATGTTACAAAAGGAAAAGTGTTCTTGAAGTAGAAATGATATTTTCCTCAAGAATGAAGTTCAAGTGTTTTATTAAAATTATTTTCCATATAAGATAATAAAGGGTTCTGTTTTTATCCCTATTATTACATTGATTTTATTATGTTGTGATGGGATTATTTTTATGAATTCCTTTATCTTATCTGAATTTTTTTTATGATGTCACGATGTTTAAGATTCCCATTTTTATTACATGGGTTATGAGATGATGTATGATTTATGATTTTGTGGCAAAGATAAGAATGGTATCATTATGAGATGGGTGGGAACTATATATCCCTCCAATGCATTGGGTATAGATTTTATATCTCATGAGATAGACATGGTTGGAACGGTAGGTTATACCGGTTCAGTGAAACAGGACTGAAACGAGGGTGACTCAGTTCAGAAAGGGACTTTGTCCACTAAGATAGTCTTGGAAATGAGTCTTGACTAACAAGAAATGATTCTCTATGATTATGTGTGTATGCCACAAAGTTTCATGTTTTAAGTTATGATTATTGTGATTACATTTCACTGCCATGATTTATCCCATGTTATGAAATTATGCTCTCTTTTGCAGGTTATGATTTCCAAAATGTTATGTTCTTATGAATTTGATGTGATTGATATTTCTTTTGTTTACCCTTACTAAGCATTTGAGCTCACCCTTTGATGTTTTCTTTTCCCCAGGATATAAAGAAAGGTTTTAGGTAAAAAAAGAAGAAGATATTTATGGGAGATGTTGAAGATCTTTCACCACGATTAGAATATTTTATTCCAAGTTTCCAAAGACACTAAACTATTACGATCCTTGTGTGTGTGTTTTTGTTATGTACTAAGTATTCCGCAAAAGTAATGTAATGTCCATGTACGTCAGGCTTCGGGTCTCTACAGTTGGTATCAGAGGAAAGGTTTAGTCAACCTTTGGAAACTAGGATGCAAGAACTTTAGTGAGATCCCTAGAGATATTTCTAAGGTATGTCTAGGGATGTCTCTAAGGTTAAGTATACATATAGGTTATAGTACTATAATTACGCTAACGATCATTGAATTAAACCTAAGATTTTAGATATTGAAGGTACCCCCCCTTTATTATGTTGTTTTCCCGATCATGATTTTTGCCTCTCACACTATTTTTTTGGGTTTTAGACGATGGATGGAACCCGAAGGAACCGTGTTGATCAATGCAATGGACAATGCAATGATTGTCCTCCTGAACAAACAAATGTTATGGGAGATGGAGTGAAAAATCTTATTGCTATACTTACACAAGCTATGAATCATTCTGGACTTCCAAATGAGCAAAGAATGGAAAAATATTCTATTGAGTCCTTCATGAGGCAACGTCCACCTTCTTTCAGTGGGTCTTCTGATCCACTTTTTGCTGAACAATGGATCAGTACCACTGAAAAGATATTTTTAGTTCTTCAATGTTCTGAACATGATAAAGTCATCTTTGTAGTATATCGGTTGGAAGGTGAAGCTGATCAATGGTGGAATATTATCAAGAATACGAGGCCAAGAGATGAAATTGAGTCCATGGAATGGGACGAGTTCAAGATCTTGTTTTTCAGTAAGTACTTCCCTCGTATTCTTTGAAAAAAGATGGAAAAGGAGTTTCTTGAGCTGAAGCAGAAGGATGATGAATCTGTTGGTATATACGAAGCAAATTTTAGAAGACTTTCAAGGTATGCATCTGGCATTATCATCCAACCTGAAAGTAAAGTTGATCGATTTTTCAGTGGCTTAAAACCAAGTCTTCAAAGGGCATTAGCTATAAGAGACTTCAGTAGCTATGAAGAAATTGTGCGTTGTTCTATCAAGGTAGAAATGGAAGTTGGTGTTACATATCCATCTCATGGTTTTGACAAGAAAAGAAAGATGGAGTTCAAGGAGAAATCTCAGAATAATGGTGAAAAGAAGATGAATGTTTCCTTATGCACAAAGTGTGGAAGGAAGCATGGTGGAGATTGTCTTAAAGGGACTAGAAAATGGTTTAAGTGTGGAAAAGAAGGTCATCGAGCAGCTGAGTGTCGAAGTAATGGAAAAAGGGTTTCTAATGATGTGAATAAAGCAAACACGGCAGAGAACGCACCACCAACACTTCAATGCTTCAAGTGCAAGGAAAAGGGGCATTATGCCAATAAATGCTCTAATCCAAGGGTTAGTGATGATCGACATGAGCAACCGCTTAAGGCAAAGGACAAAGGGAAGTCACATGCGATCACTATTGGCGATGTTGAATATGACAACAATGTGGTGGAATGATTAAGTGTTTATGTAATGGGATTCCAAAATAATGTTGTATCATGGAGTATTGGAATTTTTATGTATTGTTCTATTGTGGTTTTCAATAATTTTATGGTACCAGTAACCATGGAAAGTGATTGAGATATTTTTGGAAAAATAATGATATGCACATAATGAAGGGAAAACGAGAAAATGAAATATTTGACAGTATTCATGAGCTCATGATTGATATAAGGACTAAGTGATATCATGGTTTGAGTATATAGAATTTTTGGATTTTGGTATGTGGAAGGAGTTAACTTTTGTCAGCATTCATGTTTTCACTAAGGTTCAATGGGTATTCATTCTTCAAGAGAATACATGATTAAGGTATTCACATGTTTGTAATTTGACCAACAAGATATATCTTATGATATATGGGGGATAAATGATGGCATTCACGTGATTGTTCTGCGACATTTCATGTAATCATTTTCTTTATACTATGAGCTTGGACTGAAGTATTTTAGATATGCCTAAAGATTAGAATGGATTATGTTGGACATAAGTTAGGATAAAATGTTTTTTGATATTGTTGATGGGATGTTATAGTAATATAGCTTTAGAAAAAGGACAACCTGCAGGACGGGCGGCGGCCCATCGCGTCGGACAAGGATGTGGGAATGGAACCCACAACCGAAGTGCGACTAGCCTTTATCGCCTACCACTGGCCTACAAGAAGTCTCTGTTTAGTAGAAACTAGTTTTATTATATTAATCAGTATGATATATGAAGTATAAGTCCATTTTAGGAACCATATATGATTAATCTCACTATAGAATGAATTATGTATATTTAATAACTTTTGCAAACCTTTTGTTTGAGACAGATGGAATGACCCGTCATTCTATCACATGATCTGCTAACACTTCACGAATAACAAATTCAACTTCATTTATTTAAGAGATGAAGTGTAAATTGTTCAAGGCACGAACAATAGTGAGATTGTATCAAAATAAAGTAAGTATTTATTCTAATTCAAATTATTCAACTTTAGGGAAACGATCTTGAAAACCAAAAATGTTGTCCTAGTGCTCTTATATCTGATTAATCAGATGGTACCTTAGATCGTCACAAATTTATGGATTTGTGATTGTTGGCTTTTCCATAGCCATGTTCTCTACCACCCTCCATCAGAACATGATGGTTAGATTTTTCTTCCATATCCATATTTTCACCTATGTGGAAACCCAGTGATTAGTTGATTTGGGTAACTGTTACGTTTCATACTTTAGTTTTTAAATATTGGTTTTGGTATTTCTTTTTACGATGTGGGTTTCTATTAAAGAATCTTTCGAATAGTAAACCATTTATAACCCCGACGAATTTCGAGGGCGAAATTCATTTTAAGGGGGGTAGAATGTAACAGCCCGAGATTTAATGAAAAATATTCTTTTTAATTTCATTAATGTCTTGTGTTGTACGCTACACCAAAATGAGCTTGCACAACACGCATCCTTGACTTGCCTTTCATTACACGCAATCACGACCTTCCTTGATAGCATGTGTAGTACGCAATAACGAGTTTCACTAAACAACAATATGCTATTAAAATATTATTAAAACTAGCCGTTATGAATAGTAATAACCACTTTTTGAAATTTTGTAAATTTTATTTTTCAAAATGGACTTCATTTTTGGATTCATAATATCGAAATTATCTTAGGGTGAATTTTTTTTGATTTTCGGATAACTTTCATATTTTGATGAATAGTGAAAATTACTAAATTTTAATTAAAAACATCTTTTTCAATCGAAATAATTAATAGTGATAAATTATTAATTTGAGTGGTTTTGAAGTATATTTAGAATATATTTTTAAAATTTAATATAATTTTGGTCATTGGATTTAATTTCACATTTAAACCAGACATAAACAAGTGTCAATCTTTTGATAGTTATTATCTCTTAAGAACACGCTATTTGTTTTGACGACGGGAATTAATTTTTAAATTAATTAATGCAACTGATATGTTTTGAATTTGGTAAAATAGAAATCAGTTTTGAGTACATAATATCAAATATATCTTAGGCCTATTTTTTGGTATTTTTTTGAAAACTTTCAATTTTTGATGAATAGTGAAACCACTAAGTGGTAGTTAAAAAAACTGAATTTTTCATAAAACTTAATTTTACCGCTTCTGTGAGTGGAATTTCAAAAATCCGAGAGACACGGTTGATGTCAGTAAGTAAAATGTGGTTCAATGAGATAAAAATATTTTTTTTTGGTGAATAGTAACTTTTTACTTGTTTTACCGCGGTTAATAATAAATAGGGTAACTAAGGGTAAATATGATATTAATATTACCCTAACACATGTCCTAATTCTATTGGATAAGTGTAAATCGACCAAAAACAACCTTATGAATATAATATGACCATTTAGGTCCACTTGGATTAGATTATGACATTTAATATTATTTTATTTAATGAATAGTTAAAATAGTTAAAATCAAAGTTTAATAAATAAAATATTTTTAATATGGGGTTATACATAAGATAAATTCGACTATAAATTTTCATTAGAAAGCTAAAACGATTTCCTACATAATGATATTTTATTTATAATTTTTAGACATTAAATAAATTAATTTATTTATGACACAACGATGATGCAGTAATTACCCTTTTAAGGAAATATTAACATAATTGATTTTATAAATGCTCAAATAAATGTAATTTGAGACTTTTTATGAATTACAATAATTTTCTAGGTTACTATTATATACTATTGTTGATTTAATCAACTTTGTTCGAACATATAATTCTGTGATGACTTTCACAAAAATCATATATCAAATAGTGTCAAAATTGACACAAAATAGTTTTTAAATCAAATATTATATTATTAATTGTTATTTTATTCCTAAAAATCTAAGGTTAGACCAAATGACTTAGATAAGGATATATATATTAATAATAAACAACTTGGGGTTCGTTTTGCATGTTATAGTAAGTGTATTAACCATATAGTGTAAGAAAAAAAAAGGCACGGTAAAAGTTAAATTATTTAACTTAGAGTTAAATCTAATTGATAAGGTTAAAATAATAACCTAAACTTGTCTAAATCCTATTGGTTGATAGGATTTCGACCCATACCCACTTTACCTTCAAAATAAGACCCTTTGGAACCATTATAAACCGATTTTGACTTTAATATAAAATAATATTTTGAGATATTCCTAAGGTGCCCCTCTCCTCCCTTATAAAAGGGCACCTCCTCCCCCTCCTCCTCACACCAATTTGAGCACTCAAGCTAGGCCAAAACCTACAAAAATCCCTTCTCCACTTCCCTAGAATAATCCTAGAGGTCCTGGTCTTCTTCAAAGACCAATCTTAGTTCCCTAAGTGGAGGATTCAAAGAGGCGTTTAAAAGAAGTGGTAATATCCATTACCGATCTTTTCAATTTCATTCTTCTTAAACTTCTTCTTCTTTAGTTGTTTCATGATAAAGTAATAACATAAGTATTACTTACATACTGATATGTTATTATAAATATGAAACAACCCTAATTCACCTTCTATCCATCCTACGGAAAAATGAAATCACCGCGCGTGCGTACTTACGGAATACCGTCTCCACGCCGTGGTGTAATCTATTTTCCACCATCACCTTACAAGGATGGGTATAATGGTGTAATTAGTAACTATATATAATTATTATAAAGTGATATTGATACTGAAATAGTATAAATACACTTAAATACAATTCCACGATCATGGGAATAATATCATCGCTCGTGCGTACGTACGGAATACCGTCTCCACGATGTGATGCGACTCGTTCTACATGATCATAATTAAATAGTAATTATATAAATGAATTTAATGAATAAATATGATATATGTTACACTAATAACATTATGGATATAAGGTATCTATTACCTTAAAAGAAGAATAAGAATTTATTCGGCAAAACACGCATAAGAACAAAAGGCAATAAAGACCCGAGTAACAAGTAACAATGAAATATTACTAATAAGAAGCTAAGAATATGACCATATATTGTATCATATAAATATGTATGATTCTTTAATACGTCAATAACATTATTTAAACCATTATATAGGAGTTTCGGACACGTACAAAGCAAATCGGACCTAAGGTAAGGGAAATATCACAATCTCATTTTTATCCGATATTGTTTATACTTTAGTATTTACTAGGGTGTATTTTATCATCCACATCCATGTTTCCTCAATATGTAATATTATTTCTATTCAATTACAATTTTTTAAATCCTATTTTACCCTTCGGTGAGTTTTTAGTAAAAGATATGAAAGGAATCTTTTGTCGTTTTTCGTACGAGGTACTTTTTTTGACTTTTCCGACAAAAGTACGAGAAGAATGTTTTTTTAACTTATACGGCATGAATGGATTTTTAAAACATTATTTCCAAGAAGCATTAATTACAAGTTTTCAAGTGTATTTTTAATCAACTTCTTTTAGTTTAAAATTGTATGACATGTTAAGAAAGGAAAAGTGTTTTTGAAGTAGAAATGATATTTTCCTCAAGAATGAAGTTCAAGTGTTTTATTAAAATTATTTTCCATCTAAGATAATAAAGGGTTCTGTTTTTATCCCTATTATTACATTGATTTGATTATGTTGTGATGGGATTATTTTTATGAATTCCTTTATCTTATATGAATTGTTTTATGATGTCACGATGTTTAAGATTCCCATTTTTATTACATGGGTTATGAGATGATGTATGATTTATGATTTTGTGGCACACATAAGAGTGGTATCATTATGAGATGGGTGGGACCTATATATCCCTCCAATGAATTGGGTAAAGATTTTATATCTCATGATATAGACATGGCTGGAACGGAAGGTTATACCGGTTTAGTGAAACAGGACTGAAACGAGGGTGACTCAGTTCAGAAAGGGACTTTGTCCACTAAGATAGTCTTGGCAATGAGTCTTGACTAACAAGAAATGATTCTCTATGATTGTGTGTGTATGCCACAAAGTTTCATGTTTTATGTTATGATTATTGTGATTACATTTCACTTCCATGATTTATCCCATGTTATGAAATTATGCTCTCTTTTGCAGGTTAAGATTTCCAAAATGTTATGTTCTTATGAATATGATGTGATTGATATTTCTTTTGTTTACCCTTACTGAGCATTTGAGCTCACCCTTTTATGTTTTCTTTTCCCCAGGATATAATGAAAGGTTTAGGTAAAAAAAGAAGATCTTTATGGGAGATGTTGAAGATCTTTCACCACTATTAGAAGATTTTATTCCAAGTTTCCAAAGACACTAAACTATTACGATCCTTGTGTGTGTGTTTTTGTTATGTACTAAGTATTCTGCAAATGTAATGCAATGTCCATGTATGTCAGGCTTCGGGTCTCTACAACGACTCTCTCGTGGTCTCATTATGGTAGGATGATTCAATAATGAGTAAAAGGTTGTGGTGAATTATTCATGATAGTGTTAAGATGATGGTGTCTTTTGAATGGTGAATCAGACATAGCATTAAGACAGGAGTGGTGAGTTAGGAATGGTGAGTTAGGAGGGGTGAGTGAGGTGTGGGGACTCATACACTGTGCATTCTGCAACCTTTCTTGTAACGTTGACACCTTGGAGTGGTAAATAAAGAACGTTGAGTTGAGAATGGTGACTCATACTTATTGAATTTTCCAGTCATTTTTAATATTTAAAATGCTATCATAACATAGTAAACTCAATAGAAACATAATTAATCTTGATTTGTGATTATTAAAATCAAAAGGGGATAACATTATCCCCCTTTTTTTGATCACAAATCATGGAAGTATGCTTATTTAATTTATACATAATATGGTAGAATAAAGAAATTGTGAAATTGAATTATAGTAGAGAGCATAACTAAACACGTATGAAATAATATAGTAGGAGATAAATAGAGAGGAAATAATAAAAAAATTATATTCCATAAGGCTTGTATGACATAATCCTCTTATCCCCATTTTGGGATTATCAAAATCTTATTGAAATATAATAATAATATATATATATGGAAAAATGAATAGATATATTAATAAAATGGTTAAGTTACATAAAAATAAAAAAGTACAAAATTAGGGCTTATTAGAGGTAGGATCCCAAGGTTTTTTTCCTTTATTTGATATGATAGGAGTAAATGCTGAAGGTCTGGGGAAAGTTGTCGGTACTATAGGAGAAGTTGATGTGATGGAGGAAGGTAAATCTCTATAGATAACTATCCATAAGTGCTTAAGTTCCTCAATATAATTAATGGGAAAAATTTAAGTCTAGGAGGTAGAGGTGAAAAAGGATTAGTAACAAAGGCCGAATGGAAGTTTGGATGGGGTGAAGGGTACAATGGTCCAGTAGTGGGTCCAGAAGTGGTTGAAGGGATGGGAATCACATTAGGTGATAAAACTATTGAGGTATGAACATATAGATAAGGCTTTATTAGATTGATAATTTCCATAATAACATGTCCTCCCTTAGCCATAGCCTTAGTAAAATCATCCTTATTTTCTATAAAGGATTGAAGAGTCAGAGTAATTTCTTTAAACTAATTAAATTTATATTTGAAGTCTTGTGCGACTCATGACATACTCAGATTTTTATCCAAATACATTGAATGGCTTTCCAACTAATGATCGGTGTAAATTCAATTAGTTTAGAAATCAAATTTTTTTGAGCTCTTATTTAGATGTAGTGGAATCTTTGGAATAAACCCTGACCATGGAATGAACATGATTACTATTTTTCCTAATTATACTCAAGATATCCGGATATGATCCACCCATATAAGTTTGAAATTACTATCTGATAAAATATTTTATCATCTCAGTATTCAATGATTCATAAGGAGTTGCATATGAGGTTGATACACCTTTTAAATCATCTCTAACTACTTATCTAAACTACTCAACATCAAACACTGTAGGAGGAGGTGTATCGGATAGAGAAGACTCAGAAGAATAATCTCCAAGAAGTATTAGAATACAACACAAAGATGATTTATAATCAGATTCTATTTATTTAACCAATGATTTGAGTGTTTTCAATTCATCTCTTATCCTATTATAAAAAACTATTACTTTTTAACTTCATGAAGCATCATAGGTGTAATTTTCCAAATTATTTTTTATAGAAGTTGTGAAACATATCTTTAAATATTATTTTTTCATAGGATTAGGTTGTGATTTAATAAGAAATCCAAAACCTAATAAACTTGTCTCTCCAACTGATTTAATTTCATCGTAGCCTATATAATTTGATGGTATCTCAGCAGTGGAAAGGGAAGGTCTCATAACTAATACTGGCTTGAGTTGAAACTATTTTGATTGGTCAATTTATTTAATTAATTATCATTGATCATCATTAGAGACTGGATAACTCATAAAAGCTAATAAATCTTGGTAATTTGTAATATTCATCCATAAATGATGTATCAAAAGAGTTGGTTACTTCAACTCTTTCCAAAATAAGTTTTTTTCTCCCTAAGAAGATGCTCCCTATTGAGTATCAACTGACTCTATCAACATAATTTCATCGTCCTTGTCTAGTGTGTCACCCATTATTTGAGGTTCCATAGATTAAACTACATATTTTTTTGTTTGTTCAACTGGTTTAGCATTATCCCTAGAAGATAGAGCAACATCCAATCAATCTACTACATCATGATCTGTAATTTCAGAACCGTAACCACAAAATTCATTATCTTATATATTTTTACTAGATTCTTCTTCATATTAAATTTCATCATTTTCCCTTTCCTTTTTATTTCAGCATCCTCCTCTTCATCACCATAATCAACTTCTTCTCTATTTTTATCAAGATCGATTTTACATTCATCATCATATTTTTCTGCACAAGTGTCTAGAGTTTCAGATCCACATTTATAATTAATAATTTCCTCTTCAGTATCCTCGTAATCATAATTTTACTTGAGAATAGGTTTTCTAGATGGAAGTGCCTATGAAGGTCCAAGTGATTCATGAGAAGGTTCTACATGCTCTTTAGGAATATTAAGAACAATTATTTCTCCATAAAATAGATTCCCTTATTCACCTATAGAGACAAAAACATCTACTACATCATCTGAGTATTCTGTTACATCATCTAGTTCCAAACTAGGATCTGTAATATCCTTCAGTCCAGTTGGATGATCAATATGGTTTAAAATATCATAAATCCTTTCATTTTTATTTACCCATTGTTTCTTCTATGGATTCCATATTATTTTCATTCTCTTGCATATAACATTGGTAATGAAAAAACTGCCAGAGTTTGTAACAGAATCTTCATTTTTTCCCTATAATCCATTCTCATTAAAAATATAATCAATAAACATTGAATTAAATAGGGAAGTGGATATTGAAGTGGTTTTAATCATATTAATCATTTAGATAATGGTGTATTTTCATAGGTTGATTTTATGTCCTATCATCTAACGATACATCAAATACACATCTTGATATTTCAAAGTGGAAAATTTAAATTTTCTCGGGCAAATATGATGTCCCATAAACATGAACAGTATACTTGTTTCACCATATTACTCAGAATAAATAGTTATTCTTTAAGTTTCATTTTAAATTATATCTATTATATACTTTTTCAAAGAATAAAATGTCACTATTAGGATGGGAACTTCCCTGATGGTCTTCATAGAATCCCACATGGGGTACTCTTTAACATACTTCCAGAATACTCAAGGAGAAGACACATCTGTGTCTGTTTATTTTGGTTCTTATTGTGAAGTAATCTTCTTCAATCAAATAAATCCCAACATTTCGATATAACTGATATACAAGCTTTAGATACAAATGTCACTTATTATTTTAAATCCATCCAAGATATCCTTTCTCCTTTAAAACTATTAACAAAACGGACTTACTTTATTGTGTAAAATATGTTTATAGTAATTTTTTCTAGTACAATAAATCAGTTTTCATTTTCTGGATTCAATGCTTTCTTAATCTTTCATATTGACACACTCTTCTTATTATTTGATGGTCGACTTTTGTCTGGATTCTAAATAGAGGGTCGCTTCATTTATACCATTATAAACATTGGGATAGAGTTTGAAGATAACAGAAGGAAGATGCAAAGGTAGGGAAGGAGGTTTGTAAAAGGGATTAAAGGTCTGGAGGCCTGATGAAATCAGATGAGTTATGATTTTATCATTTAGGGATTTTAAAATAGAATATATGAAATATATTGATAAATCAAAATATTAATAAAAATATTGAGTTGATAGTATGAAAATATTTTAATTAAAGAAATAATGGTGATACAGATTGACGGTGAGACGGATCAATGGTGAGACACTCAATGGCGAGACATAAATGGTGAGACACTAAATGAGGAGACATCAATGGTGAGACCCTTAATAGTGAGTCATCAATAGTGATACACTCAATGGTGAGACATCAAACATTTCATAATTATCTAAAATTAATCATTCCTAGCTCATGTTTGATGTAACTTATTCTCTCAGAGTTCATATGTTTAGTAAAATTATAAGCAAGATAATGTTTTATGCCAATTTATTGAAGATTTATATAATATTTTTGATAATTATACCTCAAACATTGGTGTCTTACATCAATATATTTTATTCTCGAATTAAATAATATTTTTTTAGAAATGTTAATAGCACTCATGCGGTAAAAATTTATAGGGATATGTCAGAATTAATATCTATAATCCAGTAATGTATGTTTCATCCAAAAAGTATGAGCACAGAAACTACCAGCTATTATGTATTTAGCTTCATCAGTAAATAATGCAACCTAATTTATCTTCTAACTACACCATGATACTAGTGACTAACTTAAAACGTGACATGTTCTAGAGGTTCTTTTTTTATCTAACCTACATACACCAAAATAAGCATTAAAATAACAAACTAAATAAAATTATTGTCCTCTAGGATAGAATACTCAAAAAAATTATTATATTTGAGGTATTTAAAAAAATTTCTAAGAGAATGTATATGTGACTCTTTTGGGTTTTTGTGAAAATGACCATACATTCACACACTAAACCTAATGTGATGTTGGCTAGGGGTTAAGTAAGGAAGACTTCCAATCTTACTTCTAACATTGGTTTGGTCCATAGGTTTCCCAGACTCTTCAAGTTCCAATATACATGTGGTACTCATGGGATTATTAGTACCTTTAGTTTTATCCATACCAAAATGTTTTAGAAGATCTTTAGAGTATTTATTATGACTTAAATAAGTTCTTTTTTATTTTGAAAATTTTTAAATCCATGAAAAAATTTATGTTCACCCACTAAACATAATTAAAATTACCTTGGCATCATTTTTGGAAAATCCAAACATAGTATGTTTTTAGAAGATATAATAATAATATCATCTACATATAATTTAATAACTAATACAACATTTGAAATTATTTTGATAAAAATAGGTTATTGTCAGCAATACCTTCTGTAAAAAATTTGAAATACAAAAAGAGATGATCCTATCATATAATTCTCAAAGAGATTGTTGTAAACCATTTAAAGCTTTTTTAAATTTGAAATCATGATTTGGAAAATGGGGATTTTGAAAACTAGGTGATTGTTCAAAAAAAGATCCTCAACAATATAACCATTTAAGAATTAACTTTGGATATCCATTTGAAAATGTTTGAAATTTAGATATGCTAAAAATCTAGTTGGATTCTAATGGATTTAAGTCAAGCTACAAGTGTAAATTTATCTTCATAGTCTATTTATATTTCATTACTACAACCTTGTTCACCAAATCTAGAATTATTCCTCACAATAGTGCCATATTAATATACCTTGTTTTTAAACACCCATTTAGTGCCTAAGTTAGGGTTTACATGGGTCTCTCAACAAGATTCCATACATTGTTTCATTCAAACTTATTTAGCTCCTCATTTATAGAAATTAACCAGATTTCATAATTGATTTACTTGTTGATATTAATAGGTTCAAGATATGACAAAAGGTTTGATGTTCATCCTAATTTCATAGGTAATATCTTGTTTATGTACCTTTTTATAAGCCTCTAACTTCCGAATATAAAGGGTGATTTTTTAATGTTATAATACCTATAAGGAATGATGGACTAGTTTCTTATCGGTCTTCTACAAATTCTAGTTCTATAGGTTCAGAGTCTAGAGTGTTTCCAAGATTGGATGATTCTTCTTCTTGTTTTACATTAGAATCAGAATATTTAGAATTAAAGTCTATATTTGATAGATCATCCTCAAAATATTCTATAGTGGTATTAGGTTCATGTGGATCTAATTAATCAAATTTGACATGAAAATTCTAACACATTTTATTCTCCTATTAAATACTCTATATTATTTTCTAGAAACTGAATAACATAGGAAAATCCCTTCATCACTTTTGGATGAAAGTTTTTCAAGACTATCCAAGGTATTAATAATAATGAATTTTCAGTAAAAAACTATAAAGTAGTTTACCTTAGTCTTTATATTTTTCAACAGTTCACAAGGTATTTTCTTCAGGGTAGGTCTAATTAAGGAAATGTTGATTACATAAAAATTTGTATTTATTAACTCAGTTGATAAATACAAAGGTAAGTCATCTACATTTAGTATAGTATGAGAAATATCTTCAAGGGTTATGTTTCTTCTTTCTAAAAATAATTTTTTTTTGAGCTGTCTATAAAATATAGATGGTGTGACTATAATAATATTGTGAGATAAATGATTCAAATTCTGGATTTTCAAACTCATAGCCATGATTACTTCTTAATGACTTAATTTTATGTAAACATTTATTTTCTACTAATCACACATACATGGTAAAATAGGAACTAGATAAACTTTTGGGAGAAAAATAGAAAAACCATGTATACCTAGAAAAGTCATATACAATTACATTAATTTAGTGCTTCCAATTTAAAATTAAAACTATAGATTTTCCAAATAAGTCCATGTGAACCAACATAAGAGGATGAGATGTTGAGAAAACTTTTTTTGGTTTCAAATATATCTGGTGTTATTTTCCCTTTTGGGAAGGATTATATTTATTATTGTTTAGAAAATCATGTTTGGGTAGATCCTTAACTAACCCTTTTCTAGTAAGATTTCTAAGTGATTGAATGTTAAAATAGACTAGCCTCATATCCCAAATCTATGACTCTATATGAAATTTTGTTTCGTAAGAAACCTTTTGTGAGAGTAATGAATTCATATTAACAACATAATCATTTTTATTTCTATAATAAGTAAAAAGTAAATCATTTTTAGAGTTAAATAAATTAGAATATTTTTTTTCAAATTTTAAATGAAAACCATAAACACATAATTGTGAAATGTTAATAAAATTATACTTTAAACCATAAAAGAGTAATTTACAAATTAAAATTGAATTTTTTTTACAAAATTCACCAAGGAAAATGATTTTTTTCATTATAATTTTCACCAATGATGACATGTACACCATAAATCTTTATTAAATTTTTTAAGTTTGAATATTCTCCTATAATATGCTTTGAACACCCACTACCAAGTACCATAAGATATTACACGAAATTTTCAAGAATATTTCCAAACAAACAGATTATCCATGATATGATTTTGGTACCCAAAATTTATTGGGTCCAAAAATGTCAGTAATCAGAGCATCATGAAGCCACAAAAGATTATTGAGTTTACTGTATTCATTTTGAAAATTTGTAGAGAAATGACCTCTATTAGTTCCTTTAGTAGAATAGATTATAGATTTATTTTTAGAACTGGATGCAATAGAAATTTTTTAAAAATTAGAACTAGTAGAATATTATGCATATTTTGGATTAAATGTGTTTTTAATTATTCCCCTACATCCTGGTTGGTATCCTATACTAGTATTATTTTTTGAAGATACATGTTCTCCAATAAATTGTGTTCAAATATTTTTCATATCTATAAATGTTTCTAGATAATTAATTTATTGATCATCAGATAGTTTATGATCTATTTTTTATAGTAGCTGAGAATTTCTCTCCATTTCTATAACATTTTCATATTTTAAAAAAAATATTAAGATATTGTTTTTTATTTATTTGTATATTTAATTTATCTCATTAAAATTATCTTGAATAATATTTCAGTAATCAATAAAATCTTTTGTAGTAATGTTCTCATAAGTATAATTATCTTCTCCATCTCCAGAGCAACGAGAGTTGTGTTCAAGAGATACAGAAGTTACCTCAGAATTATTTTTCATAAATAAAATGTTGTGTTTATCATATCATTCATCATGAGATGAATTAGAGTCAATGGGGGGGGGGGGGTCCTCATAAGAAATATAGGTAGATTTCATATATTTTCTTTACTTTTTGATTCCGGTTATCATATTTCTTATTGTATGTAATTTTTGGACCATCATCCTTCACATGTCATTTTTTCTTTCATTCATAACATATGATATCATTTAAATGATCATATTTCTTTCAATCCTTTTTCTAATTACCATGATTTACATATTTTCCTTTGAAGTCATATTTCTTGAATAATTTCTTCATTCTATTATCCATCTTGAATCTTCTATCTAGCTGAATGATTTCCACATCATTATTAGTTGATGAATCATCATCACTTGGACTTTCATTTAGAACTTGAACTTTCACATTTTTTTCTTTAATACAATGATTTGAAAGAAACATATTTTCTTATATGTTCATCATATTATCCTTTATTATCCTTGATCCCTTCTTCATTCATCATTAAAATTCATATTAGCTCATTTATAGGTAGTGTATCGATGAAAAAAGATTATGAAATTGATACAAATTTCCCTCACTGTCTTTATAGAAGAAATCTGTAGAGTCACATGATCTATTCATTTACAGTGACTGCCTTTCCTAGTGTGCTCATTGAATTCACAATCTCATTGAACCTAAGATACATTTTAGAGATAGGATCATCAGAATTCATCATAAAGTTATCTTATTTAATAGTTTAAGCGTTAATCCTCATTTCTGTAACATTTTTAGTTCCATCATGTGATATCTCTTTAGTATCCCAGAACAGATAGGAATTTTGATATGTATAAATTCTATTTAACTCTTAATCTCATAAGAAAAAATATAAGGAATTCATGGATTTTAAATTTTTGTTATAAGAAGACTTATTTTCACCATCCCATGTATTTCAAACAACATTAAGAATTTTATACTCATCTATTATGGAAGAACATATTTAAAAATCCTTACTTTTATGTTTTTTCATTTTTATTTTCAATTGGGAATAATTTTTCCCTTTGAAATATGGAGGTCGTATAATAGAATAACATTCCTACCTTTTATCCATATTCAAATGATAACAAATAAATATAAATAAATAACAATTTATAATTAACATAAATTTTAATATCTTTATCGTACAACTGTTATCACAGTTAAATAAGGGTTTAAAATCTTTTAAAAACACCTCTGATACAAAATGATGGTCGGTGTAGGACACTAAGGGGAGGGGGTGAGTTGAGTCCCTAATTAAAAATTTATGTTTAGCTCTCAGTTGAAATAATAAAGAATAATATTTTTACATTTATAATAAATTTACTCTATCAAATTCTAATAAAAACACTATATTATATTAAAAATAAAAGTGAATAAAATGTTTTAAGTTTTTAATATATAAAGTAGTTAATGTAGAACATTAAATGGCATTTCATAAATAATAACAAGTGGTTCAGTCTCAATCTGAGACATATTTCCCTCCACATGTTGATCGTCTTCCACTAATAAATTCAATGAAATACACATGATCCATTACCTGGATAAAGGTATAAAACAACACATAGAGTGTTTTACAGGTCCCAAAGACCTCTTGAACAGTTTTTGTGGGAGTGAAAAATGTGACAGACCATGTAAGGACCACATCCACAGTATTCCTTTTGAATAAAAGGTGTAAAAATATAGGTTGTGAAGCTATCAATGTATATTTATATTTTTCACAAGATTCAATGTGTGTTCAAAAATAGAGATAAACATGTAATCCTTGTAATGTAAATAATGTACACATATAGAGAAGATAAAAGAGTATATGGGATATTTTTCCTTTGTGTGATAAGTGTTGTAGCTTTGGGACTCCGTGAAGGTATTTTGAAATGAAGATCGAGTCACTTTAAAAACGTTTTTGTAAAATAGAGTCCCGTAGAAGTGTCTATCTTATGATGTACGAGTGATCGTTGTGTAAAATATTTTTCTTCTTCATGTTTTCTTCAAATATTTGAAGTATAAACTCACAGGCATGAAACACTGTTTGAGTCATGTTTGATCTTTTTATTTACCATTCATCTCTTGTTTCATTTTATTCAAAATATTTTCATATAATCATTTTGATGCTACATATTGTTCTACATAAAGAATGTTCTTGATTGTAGTCTGGTACCTCATACCTCATACTATATTCTGAAATCTATTTAACTGGTGTATTCAAGAGGCTATCAAAATTTCATTAAAATAATTAGTAGCATTAAATTTAAAAAATATGAATGTTAGGAATATTGAATTTAAAATAAAAAATGAAAGGTAGTGATGAGCCTTTTGGGCATTGACTCTCTAGTAGCCTCTCAGAAAGTAGGTTCATTCAATGGTGACTAAACTCTTTTAGTGACTTATTCATGGAAGTGTCATTCTGATGGTATATTTGGAATGGTGACTTGGACTTAGTGGTATGTCAAGAGTGGCAAGTCTAGTACAGTGAGTTAGTTGCAGTGAGTTAGGTGAGGTTACTCATATTTGGTGCATTCTACAATCTATCTTTTAAGAGTGACTCCTTGGAGCGGTAAGTCGGTAATGATGAGTCAGGAATGATGACTCATTCTTATAAAATTCTCCTTGTCTGTTTTATGATGCTAAATTATAACATAACATAGTAAAATCATTTTATACATAATTAAGAATGATTTTACACTATTAAAATATGGAGGTGTCAATATCAATAAATAACAACTTAGGGAGATAATCCAATTGAAAATGATTTATGTCCTTTAATCCTAGAATTAAAATGTGATATTGGGAATAAATGATGGATCTCTAAGATGATGGCATAGTGTGTGTGTGTGTAGACCTCTATTAATTTCAATAAGTTCACTTTCATAGTTCTATGCACATACATAGGTGGGGAAAATTAAAAATATATATAAATAATGACTCTAATCAAAAATTAATTTATTCAGGTTAGGTGAATATTGAACCCATGAAGGTGGAAATTGACTTATAACACATTCATTTGAGTTTTATCAATATAGTGTGAAATCAAACTTTGGTTTGAGGAGACTTAGGAAAGAGGGGCAAATAGATTTTTTTTGTTAAAATTTTGATTCCACTAAAATATATTTTTATCCACTCTAAAAGAGGATCACTGATTGAATTAATGTGAATTAGTGGTTTCACTCACATATGAGGCATGCTATTTCAAACATTGGATGAATTTATGCTTTATTTAAATTATGGATTTTAAATTTAGATATAGGAAAGATTATTTTCTTTTTATTTTTGAATAAATTGAAGATCAATGATAAAATATTCCTGGAGTGGGATTGTATATGTGTGTGGGAGTTATGTGAGATGATAATTTCAATATTTTTATCCGTTATTCATTGAGAATACACCAATTTTTAATTCAATGACGGGTTAATTCATTAATTTGTTTACACTAACAATTTTTTAAGCTAATCAACTACATGGATTAATACTTATTTTTAAGGATGTATTAATTTTAATAAAAGTTATAAATCCATAAAATTTGAAATGAATATTTAAGCTATTATTTAATAGTGTAATTGGAATGGTTCTATAATAAAATGAAATTTAATTTTTTTAAAATATTAGATAAAAAAAGAGAAGGAATGAATAAACTGTGATTCTAAAGGTCAATATGCCTACAATTTCTCTCATTCATAGTCCCCCTATCTGAGGCAATACCTACCTCAAACCCCACTAAACACTATCTCTACTATTAGTATAAAAACCATGGAAATCCTACCGTTCCCCGATTTATACCCCCAAATCATGATCACTACACTGACCATGATTTCCCTCACCCACTACCTTCCATGCCATGACCACTTTCCTTGTTCCATCTCCCCCATCTCATGGTCACCAAAATTACTGATTACACACATCCATTTTTCCAAGAAAATATTACAGAAAAGACCCCTGGGCCACTAAATATTGTCCCTTCATGTGAAGACTGGAGGAGACACTCTAGCATCAATGTTTTCCCTTATAGAATATTACATGTGATTCGTGTCCTACCACCATTGAAGGGGAAGACTACGTTTCTATGAATGAATCTGAAATACCAAATCCCCACCACACTCATAGAACTATTCCCCTCTATTCCCATTATATAACAGGCCCAAGACATGTCTTCCCACTTCTTCCACTAAAATTACGTCCACGTACCAAGGCCTTCGGAATTCCAAAATTTGGAAACTTTAGGGGTAGAATAGTTTATACTATAAAACAATTTACTATATTGATTTACCATGAAAATATTGGGAAGTGAAGCTCTTAATTTCAATGATCAAAACCATTGAACATGAACACCTAGAATCCATTCAAGAAGCTCACCTCAATTCTGAATACATGGATGAAGAATGTTGCTACTATAAATAATTTTCACCCTCAGAAAATAAAAACAATCAAAGTTTATAGACTTCAAATTGTATTATCTATTTCTATATAATTCATTATGTAATTACTTTCCTCTTGATTGTACTAATTTTGTTTTGTTTTGTAAATTTATTTGTTCTTTTCCCCCTATTTCATGATGATCATCCCAATTCTCCATACAGAAACATGATCTCTTAAAATCGAAGTCATGGAGAAATGACCCAAGGGATAGATCCCAGAGTGATATCACATAGGAACCATTTTCTATAATTTAATTTGGGTTTCATCCTTAATGTAGTATAAAAATTGGGAGACACATATCTATGACATTCATCTAATCATTTCAAGTAGATGTTGTGTCCTTGAATTTATCAAATCATATCACCATACGTATCTCGGTTCATAGCATATACTGGTGGATTATTGTGGATTAAGGGGTGAATATCATATTATGGAATTGGGTGTTGATATAGTGAATTCCTTGATCTACTGTGTTCATGGACACTTCTCTGTGGAGGAGGTAAAACTAGAAATATCAGGGTAGATTTTACATATATATGTTCAGAACAAAAAATTATATATATGAGTGAAATGGACGATTTATATTGAAACCATTATGAGATGAGAACCATTTAATTAGAAATAATATATATGATCAACCCTGTAAGAAACCCATTTAACCCATTGTTGTGTTTTAATTATATTTTATTTATCTTAAATTCATTAAACTGAAATCCAAAAAAACCCAATAATTATCTATATATACATTCAAAATTAAGAAATAAACTAAAAAATACATAAGTTCTAGGATAGTTATACAGCAAACACTTTCTCCTTGAGATATGACACTAGCTAGCCACAAGGTTGTAGTAAGTGTAAAATAGAAATTCAATATAACTATGACCTGTGTCAATTTTTTGATCAAGGTTTTACAATAACCTCTATGGAAAATTTTTATGTTTATATAATCAAAGTGGGTGGGTTCTAATTACTAGGTTAATGAAATAATAGGATTCTATAGTTTTATAACCTATATTGGTTGTTAACTTATAGGTTTGGATATTTAAATTGTTAGTAATAACTTATATGGTGTTTTACCATATATCGTGGAATAAAAATCTATCTAATCAAACCTCATGTATATGATTACTTTATACACATTATTTGGATATATTTCAATATTTATTCAAATTTTGGACACTGAGAATGTGATTACATAGGGATAAGTCTTATAGGTATAAGCTTAGTGAGGATTAGTTCCATAGTATGATGATTACTTGTAATGAGGTTCCAAATATATGTGTTGGGATGAGACCATATAGTGGATGTTTTCACATTTTAGATGTTTTTTTGTTGTGTTTGACGTGGGAGTTTCGTTGATTTCCTATTGTTTATGTTTTTTGAGAGTCCTATATTTTGGATTTGGTGGGTGACCGAGTGTCCCTTAGATTTGTCTATTGTTTTTTAGTGATTTTTTTCTAGAATTTTACATGGGAAACCAGTAAAAGGGATTAGCATGAGGATTTTAACAACCTTAAAGGGTTTTCTGAGGAAGTTCATGTTGGATTCATAGGAATACTTATCAGGAAATCCTCTTATGTGCTTGTGATTTCTTTATTAAAGCTAGTTTTCAAGATAAAGATTCGTTGAGTAACTGTCCTCATTGACTCTCGATGTACTTTTAGAGTCTCGTTCAAGAATAGGTACAATAATATGGGGACAGTGGATAATCATGTGGTTAATCTTGTAATTGTTGTTATTAGTATTTTTTAATAATATAATTGAGGGCGCCTCCAGATTAATGATATCGAACATTATGTGAACATGGTTAGTGTGTTAATTGAATGGTCCTAGTTTTGAAGTGATGTGAAACATGGGATAATGAGTCAGGTTATGTGATCAGGTGGTATAGGAGTATACACATGTTGTTTTCGGATGAGGTTAAATTTACATTCATTGGATAGACACAACACTTTTGAGTTTGGAATTAGTGAAAAACCATGTCCAATATGGGGAATAATGGAAAAAATGAGATGATTTCTAGGTTGGTTGCCCATGAAATACTTATAAATTATTGAAACCTTATATTCATAGGAATTAGTGATAATGAGGAATATTCCTCCATTTTAGAGGTAAAATTGGAATTGGATTGAGTCTGATGACCAATAAAATCCATTAATTAACCCTTATTAGGTATTTACATTATGGTGAGTGAGACCCATTAGGATTTGAAAAAATTAAATTATGATTAAACTTGGAGAGGATGATCCATAGGACAGTTTGAGCATGTGACCCACGTTGTTAATGGGTTTCTATGGACATAAAAATAAATTCTTCCCATGATCTTTAATTATGCATTAAAATAGTTTTCCTTGCAATCACTTGGTTGTGAACGATCTTGGAAACACCCGATGTCATATTCAATGATGGATAGGGTGTGGGAAATAGAGGATGAGTGTTTGGGTTCTATGTGAAATGATAATAATACACCTTTTGTGGAGAGAATCATATAACTAATGGGTGAAAACCCGTCATTTTGTAATGTGCATGGATGTGGGGGCGGTCAGTTGAGGGACAATTGAGATGAAACTGGGGTTCTAGTGTGTGGTAAGATCTGATGTAATATTGTTCCTTGGTAAATACCATATTCATGAATCTAATGGAGTTATAGATGAATTCATTTGTCAGAATTTACAGTGATGTAATATTGTGTGAATTGAGGATCATTTCTGAGGTGAGCCTTGATTTGTGACATGTTTCAGGTGGTGAACTAATTTCGTCATTTGATTTAAGGGTTGAAATATAGTATTATCCCATTGTTGAAGTTGTGAATCTTGTGATGAAATGTAATGATGCTTCATTTTTTGGTGAAAATTCATGGTAATAATGGAGGGATGACATTATAGCTCAGGTTGTGAGAATGACCCCACATGTTGGGGTCATTTTTGAAAATAATAGGTCGTAGGAATGAGTTTATTTTGAGTATGTGTTAATGGGTGAAAAAAACATGTTTATTGTAGTCATATTTAGGAGGTATGACTAGTGTTATACATGAGGTTAGATATAGTGATAAGGAAACCTTGTTGGGGGCATCATGTGGTATGTGTTTAGTGGGTCGTTGGACCACTGGAGGATGTGTTTCAGTAAGCGATTCCGATGGTGGTGAGCAGAGTTGATTGAAATCAAAAAATTTGATCTACAAATTATAGTGGGGATTACCATTATTTAGGCAATGTGATGGTTGATAAAATATGGTTTTCCCACAATATATGGGCATTGTGAAACCTCGTATAGAGATTTTTATGTTGATAGAGAGAAATATCTTGGGTTTTGATGGATAGTGGACCTTGTATTTATAGTTACACAATAAAATCTCATTCAGAATTTAGGTATCTAATGCATTGGGTTTATCATAAGTTGGATACTTGAGTAGGTTGGGTTTTATGTCTTCATGGTCAATAATTCATCATTGTCAAAAGAAGATCCATGTTGTGGAGATTGTAATACCACATGTTTTGATGAGCTAAGAAAGGCATGATAAATTTGAATTTCTATTTTGGAGGATGATTTATTTTGATAACATGGACTTTTACTACAGTTCTAAGATTTTAAATATCCTAAAATAGTGTTTTCGGATAGGGTTCAAGGCTTGGGTGATAATTTGAGTGTTTCTGATAGTGTTGACGAAGGGAAAAAAGGTTTTTTTTCATTAAAATTATAATACAAAACCATTCACATCCTGACCAAAGAGGTCACATCATGAATATTATTGAATAGGGGGAATTCTCCTTACCATGGTCGGTCAATTCATAAACTACAATTCCATTTTTCAATGGGTTATTAAGTTTTTTAATGGGAAAAGGGGGGAATCCCCCATTTTTTGGGATATATGGACCATTCATGTGATGGGATAGTGAATGGAGCATTCACCTCTATTCCTCTCCCATGATTTACGATGTTACTTGGTGTTGTTTTTTCCATTATTTGGAGTAAGAAAATCCCTCCTCTCTTTATTCTCTTTTTTGTGTGATGATTTGGGAATTTCTATATATGTTTTTAGATCTAATTCCACTAAATCATGGTGGAATCATCCTTTTTGGATAGTGAATTAGTGTAATCATGATAGAGGACAATCCGTGATGTCATATACATAATTCACTTTCTGTTTTGTTGAGGTATGTCACCATGGTTGATTTTATAATCATTTATCTTAAATTAAAAGATATCATACAGTAAAATGGGAATCATAGGATAGGGTTTTTCATCATGATAGTGTTTAGGGTGGTTTTTCAAATCTTCTAGGTGTAGTTGGTTGATTTTCCATTGTTGTGGTGGTGGTAAGTGAGTTTTTCAATGATTATTCCACTATTTTTTCAATTAATTAATTATTTATAATTATTTATAATTATTTATATGCAATGTATGGATTTTAGTAGGAGGTTGAGTTGTAGTACAGTCTTAAACTAGACTTGGAAGAGTTCGGGGAGTTGGTTTCATAAATGTTGATCAAAGGGAAATAACTTCTTTTTTGAGGTAGGTGTTCTTGAGTACATACAATTGTGGTTTATGCCTATTTTTCTATGGCATGGGATATGTTTGGACACACCACACTATAAAAATGGTGTTTTTATATTAGGTAAATTATTTTAAATTAAATTAAATTATTATTGATAAAACAAGGTACCAAGGCCCTGATGGACCTTGGGAACTAGCTGGGTTGCATCATTCATCAATGCCCAAGACCATGACTATTATATTATTCCTTATGATGTACATACCCTGAGGGGTCTACAATTCATGTTCTTCAATGAGAATTATGTAGAGTCCCAAGTAGTATTAGACCATATAGACCTTTCGAGAGAGGTTAGGGATAATCTAGAAGAATAACATAGGGATTATTCGTGAGAGATTTAAGAGATACCCTTATGACATCGGGAAATTTATTTTACCATGGTGTGTTCCTTCCCCACTGACGGATAGTGACCTAAGTGGGTAGACCCTAATTAAATGGTTGGTTAGGATGGGTGAGAAGACTAGACTCAAGATGATTTGGGATGTAAGATGGCCTTTATGCTGTCTCTTAGGTCTTATGCCAGTGCATATTTTCTAAGGAGACCAATGAGGAAACCAGATGGTCATGATGAGACTATAGGAGATATTACCCAAGAGTGACAGGTGTTGAAAAAATAGATGAGAATGTGTTATAGTAGACACATGGGGTGTCCTAACTATTATGTCACCTAGGGGACCCTATTATGTTCAACTTTGATATTTTGACACCTAAGATTGTAACTAAAATGTGGGGTGATCACATTAGGTCGTATTATTGAGAGGCTGAACTTTACAATGGGATGGGTTCGGGAGGATTCCCAAGACTTTTGAGATAACAAGGATGACTTTGGGCTAGCTTGTATGCATAAAGTTATACAGATTTCCTTAGTTAAACCCCATATTAATCATCATAAAGCTAGGTATTTTTCAATTCCATTGGTGGTCTCCCGTAGGTTTGGTAATTAAGCCATATCTTTTGGAATTTAATGTATTTTACCCCTTGGGTTCAATGATTATGCAGAAATATTTTATAATTATGGGGTTGTCATTCCTGGAGTTTGGTAGTTATTACTGATTACATGAAATCCTAGGATCCTCCTCCTTACAATTGGCCATATTTTCTCATGACCTAGAATGTGTTGGGTGATTCCCTTGGGTTTTAATTATTTAATAATTACATAAAATTCCTTTGGTGATTCCTATGGTTTCAACATTATTTCATTATTACTTGGAATATAACGAGTGATTTCATTGGGTTCGATAATGTTTCATAATTACATAGAATGTAAAGGGCTATTCCCTTATGTTTGATAATAATTATTGATTATATAGAAAACCCAAGGTAAACCCCTGAGGATTGAGCGTTATTAATGATATTATGTAATTCCCATGATTATCCTCTAAGGGTTGGTGTATTAACTTTATAATGTTTGGATGATCATGATATGTTCTCAGAGACACTATGAAACTGGACAAGGAAGGTATAGTCAATCAAGGTCAAGGTCTAGAGGATATATTGTGGTTTCTGTATTTCAATAGTTTTATAATTATTTAGAGCATGTAATGTGCACATATAACCTTATTTTTGGTATGTGAGTGAAAATGTTGGTGGTTCCCTACTTAGTTTTGTACTCACACCCTTCTCATTCTGACATTTCACTGGGGTAAATATGTATATTCTCACATAGTGGTTTCCATAGGTTGGGTCCATACAAAGGTTTCAAGATTGGTAAAGACATATTATTTTGTTCTTGTGATTGATACAAGGTATGGATCATAGTTACAATAGATATATGTATTTTATTTCAATATTATCTTGTATATTTGGTCTTCCTAGTGGGAAATGTTTCATATATGCATGTATTTGGTCATTTTATTTACCAATTTTTTTTTAATTTCTTTATTTTTTATGTATACTCTGATATATATGATACATAGATATATATTCTTGAGTGTGAACTTTGATATAAGGGTATAGTATCCCCACAGTACTGGTTTGGACCCTCACCGTTAGTCGGTGGACTTTTCCATTTAAGGATGCATGCCTGAGGGTACATGGTGAGCCAGTTTAGTAACTTATCATATTGATATGGGTCAGTACTTTAAATAAATATATTATTAACTTCACCACATATCATATCGTATTTAATATATTGTAATTACCCATCTAAAACTCTTTTGAATAAACTATAAAACACATTAAGAGTTTATCTCTATGTTAAAATAAATCCTTAGTCATTCAACTATAAAGTGTAACTCCTTGAGACTTTATAGTGTTCAAAAAATGTGAGTCATCATATCCAAAATTTAGGGAAATAGAATCCTCTTACTAGATCTATAAAGAGATTCAATGTGATTACTATCAAACAAATGATACTCTATACCTGTTTCCACTTGTCACATATCATACTGGTAAAAAATCTCACACATTACCATTTTTTATGAAATCAAATCACCATAAGACACTAAATATTTCAATCCCATATATCGGACTAATATGTTGTTTTATGTTTCAGTATAGACTAACCGATTTATTGAATACATCACTTTTAATTCATCTTTATGGTTGCGTGTAATACATTCCCATTATTCATATAAAAAATATAATCATATATACTATCTACTTGTGATTGCACACTATATAGTTGAAATCAATTGAGTTCCTAGATGAAATATTTTTTATATGAGAGGGAAAATCCAATATTAGTTGATCTCCAATTTATGACATGATCCAAATTATTCCCAAACACCCCAGATTAACTAAGTTGTAATGGATTTTGCTATTAATATATCAAAACATGAAGGTTATCATGCTAGGTATCTCTCCAAAATTAGGTAATATAGACCAAATATGATCCTCCCACCCCCAATATACAAAATACATAGTGTATGGCACTCCATGTGATATTCATAGTGTGTTATCCATAAAATGAAAAAATTGTCATGACTCTTGAGATTATTCCAAATATTATAAAATAATTCTACTCATGATAAATTTAAAATTTCATTATAACATATAATACTATACAATTAACATCAACTATGGATAACTCAAAATCATATATTTAGAGGAAAATTTTCATTAAACTTCACTAAATGTATATCTAAATATACATATATGATACCAAAATGAAAGAATCATAAAATGGATATTTCATTTTTATGAAATATTTAATAGTATGATAATTGTTTTATGAATTCTTAACAAAACCCAACATAATAACCTATCTACCATATCATATATGATAGGTTTTAAAATTATCCTTATGTTTGTTGAACATTTTGTGGTTATATTAAATCATTAAATTAATATGTATGTCATGTCGCATCTCTATGTGAACATCTAATAAAAACCTCATACTAAATTTTTTTTAAGTAACATCTATAAATAAATCATGTTTTTATAATAATGTTAATTATGACTCAAATTCCTAATTTTCATCTCATTGAACACATTCAATCATCTTAGCTTCACAACATCAAACGTTTTGATCTGAACTTATGTTGTAAAACTATAGATATTTTTATGTTTAACACCATCATCCATGGAACCTATTCTATTAATTTTTTTTAATAAAATAATAACACTATTTACATTCTTATTTATCCATAACATCTTAAACTCCATTAGGATAATGTGGAATTATGTTTATAATTTACCATTGGATAATTCATTCAGGGAAGAATTTAATTCACTTTCTCATGGTGAATATAGGAATTTAACCTTTGAATTATTCTTTGCCCCTACATATTCTAAACTATTATGTACATTAATTGAATATCACTATTGGATAATATAATATTTTAATTTATAAATATTAAATTCTTAAGTCCAAACATGTTATCTTTAGCCTCTTACAAACTATATTCTCTAAAGAGTATCAAGAATATGAATTAAAATACATTTATCTTGGGAAATAAATATTATTTTCGTTTAGTAGGAATAATCAAAAAATTAACTCTTTATTCCACAACATATTTCATATTCAATTTATTTGGAGATTTTTCTATTGAAAAGAATATTATTGATCAAAATATTCCACTCATGGGTGGTGAGAAAATATTCCCTAATATTATAATAAATAGATGGTTAAACACCTTATCCTAGATAAAACCATTATATATTTTAAACCTCAAAAAAATATTATTGAATATGATAAATCATAAACCATTTGAATAATATTATTTAAATCATTTTATTCAAAATAAATTTTTTAATGAATAAAATATATTCTTAAATAAGATAAAGTAAATAAAGATAAAAATCCCTTTATTGGATCCATGTGAGTTTGATAAGTTCCTTTCATTCAAATATTTGATATAAAAACTATATGGGAGGACCCTCACCAAGTATAATAGAGTTAGTGGTTACTTGGTACATTTTCACAAGATTAATGTAATCCCATACTTAAGTACCAAATATTTTGGTATTCTTGTAAAACTAGTTACAACTTGAATCTCCATTAAATTTTTTTAAAAAAAATACGGTTTACTATTTTCTTTTTGTATACCATTATTTCCTTTAGCATATCCTAATTTATAAATCGTAAACACTTTCTCACATTATGTGGAAATGAGTCATAAGAAAGGTTGAGCTCATATTCTCAGTAAGGGTATGCATACATTGAAAGGTAATACAAATAAATATGGCATAATCATTATTGAAAGGTAAATATATTAAAACACATTCCATATAATAAATACCTAGATCATGAAGAATAATATTGAATGAATAAATAATGATCAGATAATTCCATATAAATAATCCCACAATCTTGAAAATTATCTATGGATTCATATATAATAAAATAATCACATTTACATTAATAAATAATCTCATAATGATGAGAGACATAAATCCAAAAATCATAAACATACAATCAATGCCTCATGCTAAGACACCACCATAAATTGGTAATGCCTCTGCCAAATACCTAAGATAGTTAATCTCATCATACATGTGAATGCATCGAGGGTCTATAGTAGGCCCTACATATCACTTGCTAAGTCCAATTCATTCCTTATATTAAAGTGAATAAATATAATCAAAGTGATCATTATTATTGAAAACATATCATACTAAATGTTAATAATTACCCCAATCAATAAAAATAATCATAAACCATCCAATGTAATATAGAAAATTGTATAAAAATTGTACATCCCTAGTAAAATAGTTCATAAACCATCAAGAAAAATAAGGTGGTTCATACCATTATTGTATATCATTGGAATAATATTTTAAAATGTATGTTGACATAGATGAAAATAATTTAAATATATCATTGGAAACTTCCATATGGAAAAAACTATTTTCATTTTGACATCTATGATTTAAAGCTTAAAATATTACAAAAATATTAAGGAAAATATTTTATATGAAAATTACCCATTAAACATGTAAATTAATCATTAAATAAATGTTTTTCTTGATTATGGGTAATTTCTTACAGGAAATATAAGTTAAAAAATATTCCTCTCAAACTTACGTGAAAAGGTTAAAAGATCATCGTTCGGATAATGAGAAATATATTATAATATTTTTTTAAATAGTAAAAAATTGGTAAAAATTTATTTTATAAATAATTGTGACTATGTTGTTAAAATTATTGATTTTTTTTATAAAACATGGATATGGATGAAAAAGGGTTTTTGATTGAAGATAGTAATAAAGTCATCTTTTATTACAAGCATGTTCTCAATAATTATATGTACCAAAGAGAGTATAATGATCATATTACATGAAAAATTCATGAATAAATATATTTCAAGAAACTTTATAATATTTAATCTATAATTATAAAATAATGTCAATAAGTTAGACTTAAACATAAACCATCTCAAATATTTATGAGATTGTGAAATAAACTCGTACCTTAGGTATGGCATCCTTCATATGAGTTTGATCCTCCTATATAATAAATATATACTTATTATACATATTTTATAGAACCATACTCATTTATATAATTCTATATATTATCTAATTATAATATTTTACCACCCAATTATAATTAATTATTTATTAAATCACTATTATGGGTAATAACTCCTTCATTTTTATATATGTTTTAGTTATATAGTTGCAGTATTTATACTTTGATCATGGATCCATCATATAAATAATTTCAAACATGATATTTATATCATATATATTAAATATATTTTTATTTATATAAATACATAAAATTTAGAGAAATAAAATTGAATTACACCTTTCATGGAGACGGTAGGTCGTACGTACGCATGAATGTTGTTTCTATTTTTAACGTATGGAAAGAAAGAAAAGTAAAAAATATTTCATATCTATAGAATAATTTTTATATAATAGAAACCATATATTTTCATTAAATACATTCTTATTTCCTTTAATTTCAAGATAGAATGAAAAATGAGTCACACCGCTTCCTGGAGGGATTAGTCTACACATACTCATGAGTGATATTATAATTTTCCAAAGGAATATATAGTAATAAGGTAGATGTTTCATTATTATTAAAAAAGTGTAATTATATCATAAATATAATATAAAACTTCTTAACCCACCGCAACACTCATCCATAAAATATGTTCATGAAAAATTAATTGTATCTCTACGTGGAGATGGTAAGCCATACGTATGAACATGACATACTTTCACTTCCAATTTGATTGGAAAGAGGGTGTATAATTGTTATTTAAAAACAATAATAACATTTGGGTATATTTAGAATAATTAATTTATTATTTTTTTATAAATATCATAAATTAATAGGAGTTTTTTAAACAATTGAAAGAGGATGGGTAAGACAATTACCTCTTCTTCGAGAGATCTTCTTTAGATCCTTTCTTATGGAACCTAGGGTTGGAATTTTGGGTTTGAAAACACCTCCAAAACATTTATCATTATTTATATAAGAACAATGTTCAGGTCATGGAAAAAATAAGTCTCTAAAAGTGGTAGAAAAAAGTGAAGTAAGGGGTATCCTTTTATAATTGAGGTGAGGGAAAATTTGAAATTTCATAAAAGAGAAAATCATAATAAAATCATTATCTAGCCAAATTGCCTCCAAAAGGGCTAGGATCTGAACCTAACATAGTATGGTAGTAATATCCCATCAACCAATAAAATATTTAGAGGTATATGTGGTGTTTTAAATACTATCATTTTGTTTGACCACTTAGTTAACCTATTTTATCATTAATCTTTGTAACATATTATTAATGGGTTATAATTTTACATATAAGTTAAATATTAATACATAAATGGATAAGGGATTATATTAAATAAAATATATTACCACCATTTCCTATTTAATTTTTTAATTATTTATAAATAATTTAATAGAATATTAATTTGATAAATTACCATTAATGTCAATTTTGACATTATTCATTTAATTTGACTTATAAGACAAAAGGAAAAGTTTTATTTTGAATGTAATCCTTAAAAATTACATTTATATGTCATAATAATCAATAAAATTCATGTAACCCTAAAATCATTCAAATTATATAACTTTTAATATTTCTATAATCATTTATTTTATTATTCCTCTAATTTAATAAATATTTCATTAGTGTTACATAAGAATTTAAGGTAATAATATAATTACTAAAAACTAGAAACAAATTTAAAACATGAATTTAATATTATTAATCTCAATATAGTCATTTATTTCCATTCATATCTTTATTTTTTCCCTATATGGACACATAATAGATATTTAAAACTAAGAGGGTGAAAATTTGTAATATTCTATGCTTTAAATATTGTATATGCAATTTTATTGGAAAAGAGTCCATTAAAAATTAATATAAATCATAAGGTTATAAGTGTATATTTAAATTCACCCAACAAGAATTATGATGAAAAATTATGTCCTTATTAATTAGTTTTAACTGAGATAAACTTGATTTATCCTTTATCGTGGTGATAAATTTTACCATAGTTAATATTTATAATGGAAAAACATAAAAGGGACCTATTAAAAGAATTTAAAACTCTTGAATCCAAATATGGCATCAGTTTTATGAATTTAAATTCCTATCAGTTATATAAATTAATTTTAATGTATTTATGAAAAATTTGATGAATACATTTTTAAAAAAAATACAGTTTTTTAGAAAAATACAGTTTTTAAGAATAATAATAGATTTATTCTTCTCTCATAAATAGTAAAAATATCAGATTAATGTTGAAAAATATTATTGAATATAAAATGTTAAAATATTATTAAAAGAATTTACTAACAGTGATTAATTTAATATATTTAAATAAAAACACTCTTCACTCATAAAAATATTTTTTGAAAAAAACAATTCTCTTACTTTTAGATGGTCTTTATTTTGATTTCTTTTAAATTGATAACCAGTGCATTTATTTCATATATATTCAAATAGTATACTTTTGAAAATTTAGTTATTCATATTCATAATTATCGATTTAATGGGTATGTTATAAGTTCATATTATATTATATTTCATTTATACTTAGGTTTATGTATACTGTAAGCTATCGAATATTTTAAATTTATTTAAAAATATATATATCATAGAGTCTCAGGGAGTAAGATTCTTCCCTAAAAAATCATCCTAGAAATTTTTATATTTCCACATAATGATCCTATTTGTATAGTTCTTCATCATAATTACATTAGGTACCAATATCTTCTATACTATCTTATTATTTCTCCAATGCACCTTTACTATAATAGTCATCCAATTCCTCAACACTTATTCTATAGTGTCGAAAATTTGGATAGACAATTTACAGTAAGACATTTCATGTTCAAATTTTATTTTTTACATTTGTGAATATGTGTTGGGTCTGGCATGTACGTCAATGATACTTGGTGAAATTTCCAAATAGTAAGCCGTAAATACAATTATTTTCATGATTTATTAAGTTTTTATGTACTAGAGTATTAGTTTACCATTCTTAGCGAACATTATAACACCCTTCCATTGAGATACATTCAGGAAAATGAGATCTCCCACTTGAAATACCAATTCTATTCTCATGTTATCTCCATAAATCTTTTTCCTTATTTTATTTTCTTTGATATATATTTGAATAGTTTTTACCTTTTTCATTGTATCCCCCATATGTACTTGGAATACAAGAGTCATTTCACCAATTTCATCCTAACAAGTCAGAGTATGAAATACCTATCCATATGATTCTTCATACGAAAACATTTGAATACTCGAATGGAATCTATTGTTATAGGCGGACTCTACCTGTAGATACCCGAAGCTTGACGTACATAGACATTACATTACTTTTGCGGAATACTTAGTACATAACAAAAACACACACACAAGGATCGTAATAGTTTAGTGTCTTTTGAAACTCGGAATAAAATCTTCTAATCGTGGTGAAATATCTTCAACATCTCCCATAAAGATCTTCATTTTTTTTACCTAAAACCTTTCTTTATATCCTGGGGAAAAGAAAACATAAAAGGGTGAGCTAAAATGCTCAGTAAGGGTAAACAAAAGAAATATCAATCACATCGTATTCATAAGAACATAACATTTTGGAAATCATAACCTGCAAAAGAGAGCATAATTTCATAACATGGGATAAATCATGGTAGTGAAATGTAATCACAATAATCATAACATAAAACATGAAACTTTGTGGCATTCACACATAATCATAGAGAATCATTTCTTGTTAGTCAAGACTCATTGCCAAGACTATCTTAGTGGACAAAGTCCCTTTCTGAATCGAGTAACCCTCGTTTCAGTCCTGTTTCACTGAACCGGTATAACCTACCATTCCAGCCATGTCTATATCATGAGATATAAAATCTTTACCCAATGCATTGGAGGGAGATATAGGTCCCACCCATCTCATAATGAATCATTTCTTATGTGTGCCACATAATCATAAACCATACATCATAGCGTAACCCACATAATAAAAATGGGATTCTTAAACAACATGACATCATAAAACAATTCATATAAGATAAAGGAATTCATAAGAATATTTCCATCACAACATAATCAAACCAATGTAATAATAGGGATAAGAACATAAACCTTTTATTATCTTAGATGGAAAATAATTTTGATAAAATACTTGAACTCTATTCTTGAGGCAAATATCCTTTCTTCTTCAAAAACACTTTTCTTTTCTTAACATGTCATACAATTATAAACTAAAAGAAGTTGATTAAAAATAAACTTGAAAACTTGTAAAGGAAGCTTCTTGGAAATAATGTTATAAAAATCCATTCATGTCGTATAAGTTAAAAAAACATTCTTCGTACTTTTGTCGGAAAAGTCAAAAAAGTACCTCGTACGAAAAACAACAAAAGATTCCTTTCATTTCTTTTACTAAAAACTCACCGAAGGGTAAAAATGGATTTAAACAATTGTAGGTGGATGGAAATAATATTACATATTTATGAAGCATGGATGTGGATGATAAAATACACCCCAGTAAATACCAATGTATAAACAATCTCGGATAAAAATGAGATTGTGATATTTCCCTTACCTTAGGTCCGACTTGCTTTGTAAGTGTCCGAACCTCCTGTATAATGATTTAAATCATGTTATTGACTTATTACAGAATCATATTCATTGTTATTATATCATATATGGTCCACTTATGACTTTATATTACCTGTTCTTTTGTAAATTTATGTTAAAGTATCGTTTTGGGTAAAATCGTCTCATTTGTCGTTCGTGTTTTTAACTTGTAATTATTCATATGATTACATAGATCATGATTACTTAATTCCATAATATAAAACATGATTTATATATATATATATATATTCAGAATATACATATATAATAAATCAGTAAATGGAAATAAATACACCGTTCATGGAGACGGTAGTCCGTACGTACGCATGAACGCTGTTTTCGTTTCCTTATTGAATTGAATGGAATTAAGTAGATGACATACACATAAATATAAATAATTCCAGTATCATTATCAGGTCATATAATTCATTAGTACTTATTATATATACTTTATAATCATTCATGAATGGTTAATCATTGAGAATGAATCTCATCGCGTCGTGGAGACGGTAGTCCGTACGTACGCACGAGCGATGATATCGTTCCCATGGTCGTGGAATTGTGTTGAAGTGTATGTATACTATTTCAGTATCAATATCCCTTTATAATAATCATATATAGTTACTCATTACACCTTTATACCCATCCAATTAAGGTGGTGGCGGAAAATAGATTACACCACGGCGTGGAGACGGTATTCCGTACGTATGCACGCGCGGTGATTTCCTTTTTCCGTAGGATGGATAGAAGGTTAATTAGAGTTGTTTCATATTTATAATAACATATCAGTATATACAAAATACTGATGTTATTACTTTATCATGAAACAACTAAAGAAGAAGAAGTTGAAGAAGAAAGAAATTGAAAATGATCGGTAATGGATATTACCTCTTTTTGACGCGCCCCTTCTTAGGCTCCACTTAAAGAACTAAGGATGGTCTTTGAAGAAGACCAGAACCTCTAGGATGATACTAGGGAAGTGGAGAAGGGATTTAGGCAGGGGTTGGCCGATCTTGAAGGCTCAAAGTTGTGTGAGGAAGAGAGGGAGGAGGTGCCCTTTTATAAGGGAGGAGAGGGGCACCTTAGGAATATCTCAAAATATTATTTTATATTAAAGTCAAAATCGGTTTATAATGGTTCCAAAGGGTCTTATTTCGAAGCTAAAGTGGGGATGGGTCGAAATCCTATCAACCAATTGGATTTAGACAAGTTTAGGGTATTATTTTAACCTTATCAATTAGATTTAACTCTAAGTTAAATAATTTAACTTTTACCGTGTCTTTTTGTTTTCTTAGACTATATGGTTAATAAACTTACTATATCAAGACAAAAGAACCCCAAGTTGTTTATTATTAATATATATAATCTTATATAAGTCATTTGGATGAACCTTAGATTTTTAGGAATAAAATAACAATTAATAATATAATATTTGTTTTAAAAACTATTTTATGTCAATTTTGACACTATTTGGTACATGATTTTTATGAAATTCATAACAGAATTATAAGTTCGAACCAAGTTACTTAAATCAACAATAACATGTCATATTAACCGAGAAAATTAGTGTAAGTCATAAAAAGTCTCAAATTACATTTATTTGGGCATTTATAACATCAATTATGTCAATATTTCATTAATAAGACAATTACTGCATCATCTTTCTGTCATAATAAATGATAATTATTTAAATCCTAAAAATTCTAAATAAATTCCTATGATGTAGATAATTGTATTATATTTCTGGAGACTATTCATGTTCGAAGTTTCATGATGTTTATCACTAGATTAAAATTATTATACTTATAAGATTTATGAAAGTGACATGTTGTCACATTCTTTGGTTTTAATAATAATTAAATTATTTTCATTGAAAAGATTTAATTAAATTAATCTAATCCGACCCTTAGGTGATCTGGGTCGTTTTTTAGTCATCCAATAGGATTTTGACATTTTTTAGGGTAATTTTAAAATATTATATTTACCCTTAATTAGCGGATTTACCTTTAACTATGGAAAATAAAATTTACCGTAGTTACTATTCATAATTCCCAAAAATAAAAAGTATCATATTAACATAATTTGGACCCACTGATTACAAATATGGAATCCATTTTTAAAAATTCAAAACACAGAAGTTGCAGAAATTAAATTAAAATTAATCCCCTTGTCGAATAAAAACGGGTTTTTTTTAAAACATTGCAAAAGATTGAATTGATTTAACCTACGAATTCAAGGTAAAATCAATGATAATGACATACATTATATTAAATGGTATAAATATATTCTATTTATACTTTAAAACCATTTAATATTATAATTTAACCACATAAGATGTTACGATGAAAAAAGTTGTTTTTAATTAAAATATAGCGTGTTTTTACTATTCATTAAAATGTGAAAGTTACCAGAATAATATGAAACTTTTATCCAAAGTAAATTTTTATTTCATGATTCCAAAGAAGAATTTTATTTTGTCAAATTGAACTTATAAACATGTCAAAAACTAGATTTAGAGTGGGTGCGCCATCAAAAGGAGGCAAAACTGCATTTTTTGAAAAATTCTTATTTTACCCGAAAAATTTATTTTGTTCTTATACCATGTTCTAGAAATGTGTAAGATGAATAATAATGTTATAAAATTCAAAATTTAGTTAATACTATTCATAACAGCTAGTTCATGAAAATATTATAATAATATAACATTGTTTATTAAAACCCGGTATTGCGTACAACACACGCTATCGAGGAAGGTCGCGATTGTGTGTAATGCAAGCCAAGTCAGGGTTGCGTGTTGTGAAAGAATTATTCGTTGTTTCATATAACAGAATCCAACCATATTTCATTTATACGTTTAATATATATATATATATATATACTCAATGTTGCGTAGAATAACTATTATCAAAATTGTGTGTAACACGGTCCATGAATAGTGTTGCGTATACTGCAAGCTAATACGGTGTTGCATATAGCGCAAGGTAATCTTGGTGTAGAATACAACATAAGACATTAATGAAATTAAAATAATATTTTTCATAAAATCTCGGGGTGTTACATTCTACCCCCCTTAAAATGAATTTCGCCCTCGAAATTCGTCGGGGTTATAAATGGTTTACTATTTGAAAGTTTCTTTGATAGAAACCCACATCGTAAAAAGGAATACCAAAACTTGGCTTTAAAAACTAAAGTATGAAATGTAAAGATTACCCAAATAAACTAATCACTGGGTTTCCACATAGGTGAAAATATGGATATGGAAGAAAAATATAACCATCATGTTCTGATGGAGAGTGGTAGAGAACATGGCTATGGAAAATCCAGTAATCACAAATCCATAAATTTGTGACGATCTAAGGTACCATCTGATTCATCAAGTATAAGATCACTAGGACAACATTTTTGGTTTTCAAGATCATTTCCCTAAAGTTGAAAATTTGAATTAGAATAAATACTTACTTTATTTTGGTACAATCTCACTGTTGTTCGTGCCTTGAACAATTTTCACTTTATCTCTTAAATAAATGAAGTTAAATTTGTTATTCGTGAAGTTTTAGCAGATCATGTGATAGAATGACGGGTCATTCCATCTGTCTCAAACAAAAGGTTAGCAAAAATTATATACATAAGTCGATCTATAGTGAGATTAATCATATATGGTTCCTAAAATGGACTTATACTTCATATATCATACTGCTTAATATAATAAAACTAGTTTCTACTAAATAGGGACTTCGTGTAGGCCAGTGGTAGGCGATAAAGGCCAGTCGCACTTGGGTTGTGGGTTCGATTCCCACAGCCTTGTCCGAATCGATGGGTTGTCGCCCGTCCTGCAGGTTGTCCTTTTTCTAAAGCTATATTACTATAAAATCCCATCAATAATACTAACTTATGTCCAACAGAATCCATTCCAATCTTTAGGATTATCTATAATACTGTCGTCCACTCTCAGAGATTTAATACCATCATTAATCCCCATATATCATAAGATATATCTTGTTGGTCACATTCCAAACATTCAAAGGCCTTAATCTTGTACTCTCTTGAATACCCATTGAACCATAGTGAAAACTTCAATGCAGTTAAAAGTTAACACTTTCCATATACCAAAATCCTCAAAATTCTATATACTCAAACCATGATATCACTTAGTCCTTATATCAATCATGAACTCATGAATACTGTTAAACATTTCATTTTCTCGTTTTCCCATCATTATGCACATATCGTCTTATTTCCAAAAATATCTCAATCACTTTGAATACCACATTAGACCAATACATAAATATTCCAATACACCATAAAAGTACCTCAACAACATTATTATTGAATACCAATACATAAACACTTCAGTCCATCCACTTCAATGATTGTCCTGGAATAAGTCCTTCCTTGATTTAGAAGTAACTTTTTAGGTCAGGGCATTGAGTTGGGTAATGCCCATGTTCTCCACAAATAAGACATTGAACTCTATAACATTCTGTCACTCTATGACCCTTTTCTCCACACAGATAACATCGGTCCCTCCATTTGAGGTATTCCTCAAGGTTCTTCTTCCCTTCTTTAGAAATCTCAATCTTCCTTTCTTTATGATCCTCAACATGCGAACATGCATAATAGTCTATCTTCCTCTTATTTGATGAATTAGGCATACCACTAAATTTCACCTTGTTAATCATATATCGCGATGACTGATTCGGCATAATCACAACATCTTTCTCTCTAGGCATTACACAATTTTGTTTCTCATAGTCACCAATTTGTCCATTGGATTTAATGTTAACCGAATTCCTTTTGGTTCCCTCCATTAACTAAAACACAAAAATAATTTTGTGAGAGGCAAAAATCAGGCTAGAGAAACCAATATAGTAAAGGGGAAGTATCCTCAATATCTAACTTCTTAGGTTAAATTCTATGATCGTTACCGTAGTTCTAGGACTGTATCTTATACGTATACTTATCCTTAGGGACATCCCTAGACATACCTTAGAAATATCTCTAGGGATCTCACTAACGTTTTCACATCCTTGTTTCCAAAGGTTGACTAAACCTTCCCTCTGATACCAACTGTAGAGACTCGAAGCTTGACGTACATAGACATTACATTACTTTTGCGGAATACTTAGTACATAACAAAAACACACACACAAGGATCGTAATAGTTTAGTGTCTTTGGAAACTCGGAATAAAATCTTCTAATCGTGGTGAAAGATCTTCAACATCTCCCATAAAGATCTTCCTTTTTTTTACCTAAAACCTTTCTTTATATCCTGGGGAAAAGAAAACATAAAAGGGTGAGCTCAAATGCTCAGTAAGGGTAAACAAAAGAAATATCAATCACATCTTATTCATAAGAACATAACATTTTGGAAATCATAATCTGCAAAAGAGAGCATAATTTCATAACATGGGATAAATCATGGTAGTGAAATGTAATCACAATAATCATAACTTAAAACATGAAACTTTGTGGCATTCACACATAATCATAGAGAATCATTTCTTGTTAGTCAAGACTCATTGCCAAGACTATCTTAGTGGACAAAGTCCCTTTCTGAATCGAGTAACCCTCGTTTCAGTCCTGTTTCACTGAACCGGTATAACCTACCATTCAATCCATGTCTATCTCATGAGATATAAAATCTTTACCCAATGCATTGGAGAGAGATATAGGTCCCACCCATCTCATAATGAATCCTTTCTTATGTTTGCCACATAATCATAAACCATACATCATAGCGTAACCCACATAATAAAAATGGGATTCTTAAACAACATGACATCATAAAACAATTCATATAAGATAAAGGAATTCATAAAAATATTTCCATCACAACATAATCAAACCAATGTAATAATAGGGATAAGAACAGAACCCTTTTATTATCTTAGATGAAAAATAATTTTGATAAAATACTTGAACTCCATTCTTGAGGAAAATATCCTTTCTTCTTCAAAAACACTTTTCTTTTCTTAACATGTCATACAATTATAAACTAAAAGAAGTTGATTAAAAATAAACTTGAAAACTTGTAAAGGAAGCTTCTTGGAAATAATGTTTTAAAAATCCATTCATGCCGTATAAGTTAAAAAAAACATTCTTCGTCCTTTTGTCGGAAAAGACAAAAAAGTACCTCGTATGAAAAACGACAAAAGATTCCTTTCATTTCTTTTACTAAAAACTCACCGAAGGGTAAAAATGGATTTAAACAATTGTAGGTTTATGGAAATAATATTACATATTTATGAAACATGGATGTGGATGATAAAATACACCCCAGTAAATACCAAAGTATAAACAATCTCGGATAAAAATGAGATTGTGATATTTCCCTTACCTTAGGTCCGACTTGCTTTGTAAGTGTCCGAACCTCCTGTATAATGATTTAAATAATGTTATTGACTTATTCCAGAATCATATTAATTGTTATTATATCATATATGGTCCACTTGTTACTTTATATTACCCGTTCTTTTGTAAATTTATGTTAAAGTATCGTTTTGGGTAAAATCGTCTCATTTGTCGTTCGTGTTTTTAACTTGTAATTATTCATATGATTACTTAGATCATGATTACTTAATTCCAGAATATATAACATGATTTATATATATATATTCATAATATACATATATAATAAATCAGTAAATGGAAAGAAATACACCGTTCATGGAGACGGTAGTCCGTACGTACGCATGAATGCTGTTTTCGTTTCCTTATTGAATTGAATGGAATTAAGTAGATGACATACACATAAATATAAATAATTCCAGTATTATTATCAGGTCATATATTTCATTAGTACTTATTATATATACTTTATAATCATTCATGAATGGTTAATCATTGAGAATGAATCTCATCACGTCGTGGAGACGGTAGTCCGTACGTACGCACGAGCGATGATATCATTCCCATGGTCGTGGAATTGTGTTAAAGTGTATGTATACTATTTCAGTATCAATATCACTTTATAATAATCATATATAGTTACTCATTACACCTTTATACCCATCCAATTAAGGTGGTGGTGGAAAATAGATTACACCATGGCGTGGAGACGGTATTCCGTACGTACGCACGCACGGTGATTTCCTTTTTCCGTAGGATGTATAGATGGTTAATTAGAGTTGTTTCATATTTATAATAACATATAAGTATATAAGAAATACTGATGTTATTACTTTATCATGAAACAACTAAAGAAGAAGAAGTTGAAGAAGAATGAAATTGAAAAAGATCGGTAATGGATATTACCTCTTTTTGACGCGCCCTTTCTTAGCCTCCACTTAAAGAACTAAGGATGGTCTTTGAAGAAGTCCAGAACCTCTAGGATGATACTAGGGAAGTGGAGAAGGGATTTTTGCAGGGGTTGGCCGAGCTTGAAGGCTCAAAGTTGTGTGAGGAAGAGAGGGAGGAGGTGCCCTTTTATAAGGGAGGAGAGGGGCACCTTAGGAATATCTCAAAATATTATTTTATATTATAGTCAAAATCGGTTTATAATGGTTCCAAAGGGTCTTATTTGGAAGCTAAAGTGGGGATGGGTCGAAATCCTATCATCCAATACGATTTAGACAAGTTTAGGTTATTATTTTAACCTTATCAATTAGATTTAACTCTAAGATAAATAATTTAACTTTTACCGTGTCTTTTTGTTTTCTTAGACTATATGGTTAATAAACTTATTATATCAAGCCAAAAGAACCCCAAGTTGTTTATTATTAATATATATAATCTTATCTAAGTCATTTGGCCGAACCATAGATTTTTAGGAATAAAATAAAAATTAATAATATAATATTTGTTTTAAAACCTATTTTATGTCAATTTTGACACTATTTGGTACATGATTTTTATGAAATTAATAACAGAATGATAAGTTCGAACCAAGTTACTTAAATCAACAATAAAATGTCATATTAACCTAGAAAATTAGTGTAAGTCATAAAAAGTCTCAAATTACATTTATTTGGGCATTTATAACATCAATTATGTCAATATTTCATTAATAAGACAATTACTGCATCATCTTTCTGTCATAATAAATGATAATTATTTAAATCCTAAAAATTCTAAATAAATTCCTATGATGTAGATAATTGTATTAGCTTTCTGGAGACTATTCATTTTCGAAGTTTCATGAAGTTTATCACTAGAGTAAAATTATTATACATATAAGATTTAAGAAAGTGACATGTTGTCACATTCTTTGGTTTTAATAATAATTAAATTATTTTCATTGACAAAATTTAATTAAATTAATCTAATCCGACCCTTAGGTGATATGGGTCGTTTTTAGTCATCCAATAGGATGTTGACATTTTTAGGGTAATTTTAAAATATTATATTTACCCTTAATTACCCGATTTACCTTTAACTATGGTAAATAAAATTTACCGTAGTTACTATTCATAATTCCCAAAAATAAAAAGTATCATATTAACATAATTTGGCCCCACTGATTCCAAATATGGAATCCATTTTTTAAAATTCAAAACACAGAAGTTTCAGAAATTAAATTAAAATTAATCCCGTTGTCGAATAAAAACGGGTTTTTGTTTAAAACATTGCAAAAGATTGAATTGATTTAACCTATGAATTCAAGGTAAAATCAATGCTAATGACATACATTATATTAAATGATAAAAATATATTCTATTTATACTTTAAAACCATTTAATATTATAATTTAACCACATAAGATATTACGATGAAAAAAGTTGTATTTAATTAAAATATAGCGTGTTTTTACTATTCATTAAAATGTGAAAGTTACCAGAATAATATGAAAATTTTATCCAAAGTAAATTTTTATTTCATGATTCCAAAGAAGAATTTTATTTTGTCAAATTTAACTTATAAAAATTTCAAAAACTAGATTTAGAGTGGCTGCGCCATCAAAAGGCGGCAAAACTGCATTTTTTGAAAAATTCTTATTTTACCTGAAAAATTTATTTTGTTCTTATACCATGTTCTAGAAATGTGTAAGATGAATAATAATGTTATAAAATTCAAAATTTAGTTAATACTATTCATAACGGCTAGTTCATGACAATATTATAATAATATAACATTGTTTATTAAAACCCGGTATTGCGTACAACACACGCTATCGAGGAAGGTCGCGATTGCGTGTAATGCAAGCCAAGTCAGGGTTGCGTGTTGTGAAAGAATTCTTTGTTGTTTCGTATAACAGAATCCAACCATATTACATTTATACGTTTAATATATATATATATATATACACTCAATGTTGCGTAGAATAACTATTATCAAAATTGTGTGTAACACGGTCCATGAATAGTGTTACGTATACTGCAAGCTAATACGGTGTTGCGTATAGCTCAAGGTAATCGTGGTGTAGAATACAACATAAGACATTAATGAAATTAAAATAATATTTTTCATAAAATCTCGGGGTGTTACACTACCAATAGAAAATAATGATCCCACATACCTTGAAATTAAATATGTCACAAATGGAACGTGTCTTATAATGATTAAATAGACCTATTATGTCACAACTCGTCTCCAGGGGCCCGTGTTGTGACTTCCCCAAACCCACCTTCCAGAGGCTAGTGGCTAGTGACTAGCACCGAAAGGCGTATTCCCTCAAACTGCGAAGGAATTGCCTTTATAACCTGTAAACTCACGCAACCAAGAACACAACAAGATATGAACATGAGTAAAATGAATAGTAAAAATAGCGTGTATAGTATGTTAAAGGGGACATTATACGAGACCAAGTGTAAAGTACAAGAAAAATTGAAAGTACAAGTAAACTGGAACAGCTCATGTGAACTCCCACCAAGGATCCTACCTGAAGAGTAGGTAAATCTCTTGAATGCTCGTCTCTATGGTATGCCTCGTCTAATGTCCACCTCCAAGCTACCTCCAGTCCTGGTACCCTCGTCCTCAGTCAGCGCTGTCTGTCATCTACAACCAACACAACAGGGTGTGGGTGTAGCTCGTGCAGAGGTGAGTATAACAATACTCAGTAGGGACACTGAGACCCTAAATGGTCTCACAATATCCACAAAGGATAAACCAAAATGTATGAAAAGAGTTGAAAACCCTACTTAGGTACATTCTCATACATATACATATGTTATCAAGTATACCCATCTCATTCATGAGGAAACTCAATGCCCAAATACTTAGCCAAAGTACAACTGTTCCATAAAGAAAAGAAAACCACGAAGGTAACACCAAAAAGGTAAGTACCATAATGGTAAAACCACAGAAAAGAATACCTCAATGGTTTCTCAACGAAGGTAAAAACCAAACAGGTACGTCGTACATAATATTACCACAAAGGTAAGTACAACAAAGGTAACACCACACAGAAGAATACCACAAAGGTATCACCATGAAGGTAAGTACCACAAATGTACGCCACACAGAATATTTCCACAAAGGTAAAGAATCAGCTCACACCAGGTATAACATAGGTACAATAGTGAAGATGAGTAGATGTAAGTACTAAATCATCTTACTCTGTTAAGAATCATACCCACGTAGGATCATAAATAATCAAACACACGTAGGATCCTAGTACAAAAAACCTAGATAGGATCCTTGAGTACTCCCATGTGGATTCCTAGAGCATATCCAAGTGGAACTCTCAAACATAGACCCACGAAGGATCCCAAAGCACAAACCCACACAAGATCCCAAAGCACAGACCCACACATGATCCCAAAGCACATACCCACATAGGATACTTTTCTCATGTTACAGCGAGCTACAGGGTTCCCGCACTAAGCTTGCTTGATTCCGGGAGGGTCTGCTTATCAAGACATAGTTCGAATACTCCAGCTGCCATGAAGTCCCATGAAGAAATATCCCAAAGGACAGCCACATAAAAAGGGTATCAACACAATAGATGGTGCGTTAATCAGATGCTCGGTCTGTAAGTTATTAGTCTTTTAGTCCCGAGGGCCCGGTTGGATTCGTGTTTGATGCAACCCGACCATACCCCAACATTATCCCAAACTCAAGGGGGTATACAAAAAGGTCCATCTCGATCCAAGTTTCCTGACGGAGTAGAAGGTTCGACAAACAGAAACCCATAGCTCATGATATGGCTAAAAGAAAGAAAACGGGTCGAAGTTGGTCCGGGTCCAGTCTGACCCTGTCAGACTGACCCGACCCAACCTGGGTCCAGTCCGACCCTGTCAGAATGACCCGGCCCGACATGGGTCTGGCCCTGGGTCCGACCCGTCCCGCTGGGCGGCCCTCAGTGTGGACCAAGGTGGTGGCCCGCGGTGCGGCCTGTGGTGACGGCCCATGATGCGGCGACCGCTGGGCTCGATGCGGGCCGGATGGCCAGCCACCATCGTGTGGTGAGGTCATGCGCCACACCTCCCCCTACAACCGAAAGTGAGTCGACCGCCCTCCCCTCATCGTTGAGGTACAGGGCCACGACTCTTCTCCACCTGGTGGCGCGGATCCGTGCCGCCGCCCCTTCGCGCGGCCGGTCGTTTCCCTTGCTCCGTCACTGCTGATGAGCCACGACCCTTCTCCGCAATCACGGTCACACCGCCACCTTTTTCATGGATGGCTGGAGTTCTGGCCGCCGTTCCCGAGTCCCACTAGTGCCAGTCGCTGGCACCGGTCGCCATCCTCCTCCATCGTGAAGAACACATCAAAAATCACAAGGTTATGGAGTGGTTGGTCCATGTTTGTTTGGCCCTCACTATCTACGTTAGAGCGGTAGCAAGAGACTTGTTTATTCTTGAATCATGAAGAACGTCAAGAAGGGGTAAAGGTGTATAAAAATAACAAACCCTACCTCAAGATCTTGGAGAGGATCCATGTTTGAGGATGTGTCGGCATTATTCATCCCCGCAAAAAGCCTTCAACGACGTCGCTCGATCTTCATTCATTGGTTCTTGGTTTGGGGTGGCTCGTCACCGCCCACCGGAACCAGTTCTATCCTCCAAGTATTGGGCATCGCGACACTTTACTAGAGCATTGTCTCTTGGTGAAGTCGTGCCAATTCCTCCCCCCATGTTCCATATAAATAGGAGAGGGGGAGGGTAAGTAACGATTGTGGAATTTATTAAAGTTCATTTAATAGGAACCTTCCAAAGTTCCAATGATATTGTTACTTAGTATTTGAAAGGTCAAGAAATTTAATTTACATTGGCGCAATTAAATGTCTCATTTAATTGCATTTCTTGGGAATAATTAAGTGAGGAGATTCCAAGGTACTTCCCCACATTAAAGAGGGGTTCAGGTGGTCCGCACCACCATGAATCTAAATTGGGGGTTTACTAACTCCGGTGGTCCCCACCACTGTACATTCAAGTGGGAGGGTTTAAATAAAATAAAAGATGTTCTTTTATTTTATTTTTATTTCCACAAAAAGTGAAAAACTAACTTCCACCCACAACATACTGCGGTCGAGGTGAATGTATACCTAAGAGAATACCGGCGTTGCGAGTTCAACGATGTCTTCAAATTTAAATTCCGAGCACCGGTTCAAAAGTTATAAAAAATCGCTCACAGATTTTGGTAAAAGTACCAGAAAAAATGTTAAGAAATTTATTCCAGGCATACCGGGCCTCAGAATCACACGCCGTCAATTTTCAAAGAATTGTAAAATTTTCATATAATTAAAAAAAATTACATGGAATTTCTAGGCCATTACATTCTCCCCACCTCAGGGCTTTGCATCCCCGAAATCCATATCACATGAACTAGGAAAAAAATTGGGGGTACTAAGAACTAATATGATCCTCCTGCTCCCACGTGCTCTCCTGGAGATTCCCATGCTGCCAACACATGCACACAAAATGTATCGACCACCGAAGAAGGACCCACTCCTCTCGATCCTCAATCCCTACTGGAACCTTCATAAATGTCGCCCCATCATCGATGTATAGCTCACCGTGGTTGATGATGTGTGATGGGTCGTGCACATATCTCCTCAGCTGGGATACATGGTATACGTCATACACCCGATGTAACTGAGGTGGAAGAGCTAAGCAACAAGCCACCTCGCCAACTCTGCCGAGGACCTGAAAGGGAATGATGAACCTCATAGATAACTTGACACCCTGGCCAAATCTACGCAAACCACATCTAGGTGAGACCTGTAGAAAGACGTGGTCTCTATCATCAAACTCCATAGGTCCCCGTCTCCTATCAGTATAAGACTTATTCCGGCTCCGGACAGTCTTCTTCCGCTCCTGGATGATCTGCACCTTCTCCATGGTAGTATTTACCATATCTGGTCCCATAAGTGATGACTCCCCTGGGTTAGTCCAGAACAAAGGCAATCTGCAAGGTCGGCCGTACAGAGCCTCAAATGGTGCAATCCTAATGGTGGTGTGATAGTTGTTGTTTTATGAAAACTCCACCAAGGGAAAGTGATCCACCTAACTATGACTGAAGTCGTTGAAGCAAGCAAACCACATATCCTCGAGGGTCTGAATAGTCCTCTCAGTCTGGCCATCTGTCCGAGGATGGAAGGTGGTGCTCAAATGAAGATGTGTCTCGAAAGCCTCTTGAAACACATTCCAATCCTGGGAAGTGAAACATGCATCAAGATCAGAGACAATTGTCGAGGTTACATCATGTAGCCTCACAATCTCCTGTACATAGAGGCATCCCATGATCTCTACTGAACCCTAATCTATGATCGGTAGGAACTGGGCCAACAGGGTGAGTCGGTTGACGATCACCTAGATAGAATCATGACCCAGGAATATACGTGGATGTCCACTCACGAAGTCCATGGATATCCCGTCCCACATCCATTATGAGACCTCTAAATGCTGAACTAAGCCTGCTGGTACCTGATGCTCTGCCTTCACTTGCTGACAAGTGAGGCACCGAGAGAGAAACTCTACTACCGCTTTCATCATTCATGACCACCAGTGTTATCGTCAGAGGTCATTGTATATCTTCGCCAATCCTGGATGTACCACTAGAGGAGATGTGTGGAACTACCTCAACACTTCCTCCCAAAGAGACATTGGTACCATGGTACTTCCTCTGAAGAGGATTACATGCTCCCCACCTTTAGAAAATCCACCAGGTTCATTTCTTGTGAATATCTGAGAATGTCAAGCCTCACAGTCAGTGTCCCCATTCTGCGCCTCCCTGACTCACTGAAGAAGTGGGGGAGTGACTGTAAGAGACTAACCATATGTTGCTTCATCTCGATCCACAAAGGATATCTGCAAAGAGGCCTGCTGCTCTGTCGCCTCACATAGCAGCTGTATACCAGATCTCCTACTGAGTACATATGCTACAATGTTACCCATCCCAGGATTATATACTATCTCAAATTCATAGTCCTGGAAAAACTCAAGAAAACGTCTCCAAGTCAGGTTCAGGTACTTCTGCGAGAATATATACTTGAGAACCTTGTGATCAGAGTAGACAGTAAAACATCCATCCATCATGTAATGTCGCCACATCTTCAAGGCGAAGACTAATGCTGCTAACACCAGGTCATGGGTAGCGTAGTTCATATCATGTTGTCTCAGCTAGAGAGAACCATATTCGATAACTGCTCACTCCTGCATCAGGACACATCCAAGCCGAGTCGCTGATGCGTCGTAGTTGACTACATACCCAACTCCCTCCTCTGGAAACCTCAAGATGGGGGAACTAGTCAATCTCAGCCTGAGTTTCAAAAAACTCTGCCGGAATATACCCGACCACACAAAGGGTTTCCCCTACTTCCTCAATGCTGATAAAGGTGCCGTAACTCTGGAGAAATCTGGCACAATCCTCCGATAGTATCCAGCCATACCCAAGAAACTCTGTACCTATATCGCACTCTTGGTTGGTTCCCATGAAAGTACCACCTCAATATTCACTGGATCCACTGCAACTCTAGCCTCCGAGATGACATTTCACAAAAAGTGAACCTCTCGAATCCATAACTTTCACTTTGAGAGATTACCATAAAGCTATTCCTCTCAGAGTGTGTCCAGAACTATCTGCAAATGATAAGCATGTTCCTCCTCGGTAACCGAGTAGATCATAATGTCGTCGATGAAGAATACTATAAAGCGATCTAGGTATGGCTGAAAGATCCTGTTCATGAGTCCCATGAAAACTTCTGGAGATTTGGTCAGAACTAATGGCATAACCAAGAACTCATAGTGGCCATACCGACATCTAAAATCCATCTTCGGCACATCCTCGTCTCGTACTCTGACATGGTGATAGCCTAATCTGAGATCTTTCTTCGAGAATCACCGTGCTTCCTTCAGCTGATCAAAGAGGTCATCAATCCTCGGAAGTGGGTACTTTTTCTTCGCGGTCACCTAGTTCAAGTACTGATAGTCAACACAAATTCTCAAGATCCCATCCGCCTTCTTGGCGAACAAAATCGGGGCTGACCAAGGTGAAACATTGGGTCAGATGAATCGCTTCCCCTGTATGTCCTCCAGTTGTTCCCACAGATCACAAAGCTCCACGAGATCCATCCGATACACTGGTGTAGATATCAGTGTTTTCCTAGGTCACAAGTAAATGTAAAAGTATACATCTCTGCGAGGAGGTAGACACAAAACATCATCAAGGAAGACATCTGTGTACCGGTCCACCACTACAGGATAACTCTGACTCACCACATCAACCGCTATGAGGGTAAGGATATCCAATTGATGTGTGATCGACTGCACTCTCCTCCGGGCAAGTCTGTCCTGTGTTGAAATGGCTCCCTTATCGTCGGTGAAGGTAAACCTAGTCCCATCAGTGCAAAAACATTGCACTTTGCACCTAATACAGTCAATCTGAGCATAGACTATAGATAACCAGTCCATACCCAAGATGAAAACGTAAGGCCTCGATGCTGCAACTAGGTGATCCTAGCCGAAGCTCTTGCCTCCTAGAGTAAGCTCACACGACCGGATCCAGTGTGTAATAGTCGAATCTACTCCCATATGTGTCTCTAGCGGTAAGGATCGAGCCAACAGATTCATCAGAATCTTTGAGCTCTAGACGAGGGCCTTGGAAATAAAATAATGACTGGGACCTATGTCTATAAGTACTGCAAATAAGGTGGAGTAGACACAGATCGTACCTCATATCATATTCCGGGCACCATGGTTGCAGGCCTCAGCTGCCTAGAGCTGAGATCGCCCATGTCCACCTGCTTCCTGTGGTCAGGGTGGACCAGCTGGTGGTGGTGGTGGTAACACCTTCAATCTTCACCTACCGCCAACTGCACGACCATCTCTTCTACCATGTCCACCAACTCCCTGAGGACCTCCTCGTTCGAACCTCTATCTCTACCTGGGAAGTCCTTCGACCGTCATCTGATCATCCATACGGCGGGTCAGGCAGTCTCGAGCCATGTGACCCTACCTGACGCAAGCGTAACACTATCTTCTCCTCGCATGACTGACCCTATCTCTGGTTCCCCACACAACCAACCCTAAATCTTGCGGTCATACACATGTAAGTCTTGTCCACTTGGACCTCTGTGACATCTATATGCTGCCAGCTGCATAAGACTCCGCTACATGATGTTCGGGGGTGGTTCTCACTACTAGCAACTTCTCAGCAAGAAAACTCTCCACTAAGAGGGCTCTCTCTAAGACCCCCACTTACATCAGGATGTTGAGAGAAATCATCAAAGCCTAGATCTCTTGATTGAGTCCCTACTCGAAGGTTTGGGCCCTGAAGGGTGGGTCGTGCACCATATCATAGGAGTAGCGTGAGAGGTTGGTGAACCTCATTGGGTACTCAGCCAAAGTCATGCTACCCTTCTGCAGATGAAGAAGATCCCTAATGTGCACTACAAGAAGGGTCGCTGAGACAAACACTTCCCGAAACAGGCTCTCAAAGTATGTTCAGAGAAGTTTCACCTCACTGTGAACCTGGAGCATCACGCTCCACCATCTGTCTACTGCTTCCTGTAGAATACCGGAGTCAAGAATCACTATGAGATCAGCTGGTGTCCCTACTAGTTGAAAGACTCTCACCAACGTCTCTAGCCAGTCCTCACCCGCCCGTGGGTCTGCCTCTCCCTTGAACCTGGGTGTCTTCTAGCGTTGGAACTCGTGCAATGCACTCAAGAGGCATGCACCCTATGATTCTAGGGCAGATGGCATCAGTGTCCCAATAGGGAATGGTACCACTGGTGCCTCCACTTGTTCCCTTACTGATAAAGGGACCTGCACTGAGGCCTTATCGCCTGGTGGGCCATCATCGCGCACTATTCCAGGAACCCTAGCTGGCTTTTTTCCTGGAGGAATCCTAAAAAGAAACAGGTGATCCACATTCAATAAGTTATATCTAGTGATCTGACTCAAAATTTCACAACGAAAAATTTTCTAAGAACACACACAATCATTGTTTTTGTGCACTGAGTCAGAAATCAGAGGTTAGGGTCCTGGTTTATGAATACGTCAGCCGCCACACTAGTTCTGGATTTCATAAACTGATAACCACACTCATAATAGTTAACAATATTGTCTTTAAAAGATTAGAGTCCAATGTTCTACAGTAGAACTGACTCCTTTGATACCAATTTGTCATGACCCGTCCCCTGGGGCCCATGTTTTGACTACCCCAAGCCTGCCTTCCATAGGCCAAGGCCTAGCGACTAGCACCGAAAGGTGTATTCCCTAAAACTGGGAAGGAATTTACTTTATAACCTATAACTCACACAGCCAAGAACGCAACAACATACAAACACGAGTAAACTGAATAATAAAAATAGGGTGTATAGTAAGTAAAATGGGATAGTATACAAGGCCAATTGCAAAGTACAAGAAAACTGGAAGGTACAAGTAATCTAGAACAGCTCATGTAAACTCCCGCCAATGATCCTACCTAAAGGGTAGGTATAGATCTCGAACGGTCATCTCTGCGGTACGCCTCGTCTAAGGTATACCTTCGAGATACCTCCAATCCTGGTACCCTCGTCCTCAGTCAGCGTTGTCCGTCATCTGCAACCAATACAACTGGGTACAGGCATAGCCCGTGCATGGGTGAGTATAAAGATACTCAATAGGGACCCCAAGAACCTCAAAGGTATCACAAAATCCACGAAGAAAAGCCCACAAAGCCTGAAAACGACTGACATCCTTACTTAGGTATATTCCCATACATATACCTAAGTTATCAAGTATACCCATCTCATTCACGAGGAAACTCAAGGACCAAATCCTTAGCCAAAGTACAACTGATCCATGAAGGAAAGAATACCGCAAAGGTAACACTACAAAGTTAAGTACCACAAAGGTAATTCCATAAAGAAGAATACCACAAAGGTTTCACCACGAAGGTAAGTACCACAGTGGTACGCCACATAGAAGATTACCACAAAGGTAAGTACCACAAAGGTAATTTCACAGAGACGAATACCACAAAGGTATCACCACGAAGGTAAGTACCACAATGGTATGCCACATAGAAGATTACCACAAAGGTAAATACTCAGCTCACACCAGGTATAATATAGGTAAAATAGTAAATATGATTAGATGTAACTACTGAATCATCTTAATCTGTTAAGAAGAAGACCCACGTAGGATCCTAAATAATCAGACCCACATAAGATCCTAGTACAGTAGACCCACGTACGATCCTAGAGTAGTCCCATGTGGAATACTATAGTGGATCCAAGTGGAACTCTTGAACACAGACCCACGAAGGATCCCAAAGCACAGACCCACACAAGATCCCAAAGCACAGACCCACACAGGTTCCCAAAGCACAGACCCACATAGGATTCATTTCTCATGTTACAGCTAGCTACATGGTTCCTGCACTAAGCTCGTATGATTCTGGGAGGATCCGCTCCTCAAGCCACATGTCGAATACTACAACTACCATGATGTACCATGAACATACATCCCCAAGGACAACCACATAATAGGGGTCTAACCACAATAGACAGTGCATCAATCAGATGCTCGGTCTGTAAGTTATTATCCTTTTAGTCCTGGGGGCTCGGTTGGATTCGTGTTCATTACAACCTAGCCATAACCCCAATTTATCCAAAACTCATGTTGGTTATACCAAAAGGACCATGCCGATCCAAGGTTTTCGGTGCCGCAGAAGGATTGTCAAATGGACGCCCATAGCTCAAGGTATGGCCAAAAGAACGAAAATGGGTTGAAGTCGGTTAGGGTTCGGTATGAGCCTGTCGAACTGACCCGGCCTGTCCCGCCGGTGCGGCTCAGACTGCGGTGGAGACCCGCGGTGTGGCGGCCGCTGGGCTCATGACTGGATGGATGGCCAGCCTCCTCCGCGTGGTGTAGTCATGTGCCACACCTCCACCGGCGGCCGACAGTGAGCCGACCGCCCTCCCCTTGCTACCACAACACATGGTTGGGCGTCTTCTCTGCCGAGCGGCGCGAATAGACGCTACCTCCCCTTCACGTAGCCAGCCGCCACCGGCTGTCGCCCTTTCTACATTGTGTCCGACGGGCCGTGACCCTTCTACAGCGGTGCGGTCAAGCCGCCACCTTCGTCACGGCCGACCAGAGTGCCGACCACCATTCCTGAGTCCCACCGGTGTCGGTCACCATCCTCCTCCATCGTGAAGAAGACATCAAAAATCACCAGGTTGAGGAGTGGTGGAGCGATGTTTTTTTCCTGCACCCTCCGCATCCGAGCGGTAGCAAGAGGCTTGTTTATTATTGAATCATGAAGAACGTCAAGAATGGGGAAAGGGGTATAAAAATAACAAACCCTACATCATGTTCGTTGGAGAGCTTCTGCATTTGAGGATGTTTCTGCATTCTTTTTCCTTACAACAATCCTACAACGATGCTGCTCAATCGTTTCTCTACGGATTGTGGTTCGTGGTGGCTCGTCACCATCCACTAGAACTGGCTCTGTTCTCCAAGTGTTGGGTGTCATGACACTTTACCAGAGATTCGTCGCTTGGTGAAGCCTTGCCAATTCATCCCCCCAATCTCCATATAAATAGTAGATGGGGAGGGTAAGTAACGATCATGGAATTTATGAAGGTTCATTTAATATGAACCTTAATAAATTCCAACGATGCTGTTACTTAGTATTTGAAAGGTCACACCATTTAATTTAGGTTGGCACAATTAAATGTCACAATTAGTATCATTGCGTTGACACAATTAGATGGGAGGATTCCAAGGTTCTTCCCCACATTAATGAGGCGTTTGGGCGGTCCCCACCACCATGAATCTAAATTGGGGGGTTCCTAACTCGGGTGGTCCCCACCACTGTAATCCAAGTGGGAGGTTTTAAATAACAAAAGTTGTTCTTTTATTTTATTTTTATTTCCATGACAAAGTGAAAAAATAACTTCCACCCTCGACCTACTGCGGTCGAGGTGAAGGTCTCCTTAAGAGAATACCGACACTACGAGTTCAACGATGTCTTTAGATTTCAATTCTGAGCCCCAATTCAAATTTTATAAAAACCCGCACGTACATTTACTGAATGTACCTGAAACAAAGTTCAGAAAATCATTCCTGACACACTGGGCCTCGGAATCACGAACCTTCAATTTTTTCAGACTCGTAAAATTCTCATATAATTAAAAAAAATTACAAGTAATTTCCAACTCTTTATATATTAGACTACCCATCAGTTTGAGGATGGTAAGAAGTTCCCAAATGAAGCATTGAATCAAGATCCTTCCAAACAATTTTCTAGAATTTCAATGTAAATCATTCTACATTACCAGACATAATAGAAATAGGTGTTCTATTAAGTATTACCTGTTCATTAATATGGAGACTTGCAAGGTTGTCAAGTGGAAAATATTCTCTTATAGTGGGAATATGTATATATATTTTTGATTTTATCAACAATAACCCACATTTCATCATCATTTCTATGATTTTTTAGTAATCCGGTGAAAATGAACATAGTGATTCCATCCCATTTCCACATAAGAATAGATATATGTTTCATGAATCCTCTATGGAATTCTCTATAATCCTTCACCTATTGACAAAAAAACATCATGAAATAATATTAGCAATTTCAGGTATTATATTATCAAACAAAAAATGTTCCCTAAACTATCACTATGTCTTCATGCTTTTAGGGTGTATACATATATTCATGTTATGATAATCATTCAAAAATTACCTCTTTAGCTCAGTTATAGCTAGAACACATAGTTTTTTTCTAAATTTTTGAACAACATATTAATATAAAAAGTGTAAAAACTTTCTATCATATACATCTTTAATTTTATTTTAAAAATTATCATCATCAGGTTTAGAAACTTTTATGTTTTCTGGAAAATTTTCTATATATGTAATTTGAAAATGTAATGATATTCCCCTAACTTAATATTTCCCAAATCCATAATTACTAAATCCATAAACATAGGATCCCTCTAAATCCCCATTTTGGTAAAAAAATCCATTATCTTTCCGAATCAATTCATATGCTACTTTATTTTCCTTCTCTGGGTGGTAGTGTATTTATAATTCAAAATCCATGTGTATATCGAGTCATCGCCATTGTCTCATAGTGAGATATTTCTATTAAGATGTGTATTTGAGACTCTTGTGATAGGTATATATCTTATATTTATCTCCATAGAGAGAAATTATCTATATCTTCTAGGATAATATAATGGTTTCTAAAAAAAGATCATCAATTGGATAGTTTTGATCACGAATATTTAACTACCTTGATGCATAGGGGATAAATTTATCATTATGCATAAGAAATCAACCGGGTCCCTACATTGATGCATCATAATGTATCAAAAATCCAACATTTTTGGATTTTAGAGTCATAATCCAATTATTCACCAATCTCCACTTCAATTATTCAAAAACTTATTCACAATCATTTGACTATATGAATATAACCCCTTTGCGAGTAAGCATGGTAAACATGTTATGCAATCAGGGAAATTTTTAAACAAATCAACGATAGTAAACTTACATTAAAATGAAATAGTGTATCCTAGTTATGTTTATTGTTGTTAGACATTCTTTGAAAAACATTTTCTTCATAGGATCAAATGAGATTCCATATTTGGAGAAAATATGACAAAGAAAAGGAAATTCTTGGAGCCAAAATTCACAATTTATAAATTTCATATTTAACACATTTCTTCAAATAATTTCAAGAATGATCGATATGTTATTCTAATGACCCTAAAATATATTATATTATATCAATATATGATAAATAAAGACAAAAAAAAATTAAAATGATCTTACTTAAATATATTATTCATTGGTTCCATAAAAACAAAGAGTTCATTAGTTAATAAAAATTGCATTATTGTGAACTCGTAATGTCCATAACTTGTTTGAATTGTTTTTTAGTAATATCTTTGTTCAATATGTGAAATTGATGATACACAAAACGATGTCCATTATTTGAATATTATACACCTTTTTGAAGTTGATCGAATAATTAATTAATGAGACGTAGATGATACTTTTTCATTATCATAATAACACTGATTTACCTATAATCAAGGAACAACCTCATAGATCCATCATTCTTCATAATGAAAACATTGGGGTTCCCCAAGATAAAACATTAGGGAATATAAATACCTTATTACACAAATCCTCTAGTTATTTCTTCAATTCCAAAAACTCCATAGTGGCCATTAAATAGGAAGCCTTTGGTATAGGCCTTTAATGAGGGATTAAATAATTAGAAAACTAAAATTCATGCTATGGTGGATGTCCAGGTAATTACTCAAGAAATAAATCAATGTAATCCTATAAAACAGGTACATAAATATATTAATATTAAAAATTCCATCTATAATTTTTTTTATATTCTTCTTGTCCAAGAATCTCATTCAGAAGAGCTATTGATGGTGGGTCTAAACATCACTCAGATGATGATTTAATCCCTCCAAGTATATTGAATTCTTTATCATCATAACGAATCACACTTTCCTACAATTTAAAATACATTTTTTTCATCATATTTTGAAATCCATTCCATATGAATGATATAATAAAATCAACCATAACATAATAATGAAATTAGAAAATGGGGCACATTTATGTGTCATAATGGAGACTAACTAACACGACTTTTGTGATGATAATTACAATTATAATCATAACCAATTATTCCATTATTAAGGCACTAAAGAAGTATCTAATTTTCATGAAAACCATAGAAGATATTATATAAGGTGAAGATATATAATAAAATAAATCATTATTTAAATTTGAAGATACGATTAAAGGACCTTCCACCATCTCATTAGGAACATAAAACCTTAGATATTTTGATCTCATAAGTTTATCGATAATCCAATGAACTTTTCTGTGTAAAATATCTTTAACTCCTAGGAAAATCATTTTCATAGTTCCTCACATCCATATAGTATCAAAATAGAACATTGGAATATTCTTTCTTTCCCATGAATTCCTGATCATGGTGGCCTTTCTCTCCCCACTTGTAGAAAAATCTCATTCGAAGGAAGTATAATACAAGGTGTTTTCATCCAAATTTCATAAAAGATGAAAATTGCACACTTCCCTTTTACCTATTTCATTATTTTATTTTAAATAGGTTTTAGTTATCCTATTATTATATTTATTTTCTTTCATATCTATAGAAATTTTAGAATTATTTCCCTATCTTGATACAACATGATACTACATCCTCATACGATGATAATATTTATGATACTTGTTCCCTTTAAATTATTTTAATAAACCTATTAAATAACTGTTCAATATTTATCTTTAGATAATTTTCATAGTTTGAAATATTCCTTGATGACCCTGTAATGTTATCCTCATACTTAGAAACATTTTCAGCTTCCTTTTTTCTTAGTTTCTGGAATTGTATCTACATATTTTTTTATAGTTTGTGATGGAAACCTATTTCCTGGAAAAGATACTTAAAATAATTTTATTCCATGATTGTTATTTCTCCATCATACAAAGAGTTTTGAATCAATGAAAACCATTGATATGAATCCCCTGAGAGATGATACACTGCCACAGAAACCTTTTTCATTTCATTACTTATCAAATAAAGAAATATCTTCTCTATGTAACTTATCCATTTATCATCTACACATGGAATAATAGTTCCATTTAATGATGTATCTTACTAGAACATGGAGTTATTTGACACTGTTACACAATGTTTTGGACCTATAGTTTTACCCATACGAACCAGGTTATTGGTCATATCCTAAGTCATCTTCCCTAAAGTAGTTATAATTTGTTCAGATACAGTTGTAGGTCAAGATCTATCTTCATTTTCTTTCATAGGATGGAAATCCATTCATGGATTAAAAGCATTAATATGATTTCCATTCATTCAATTATGAACCATTTCTAAAAAATGGAAAATAGTAGATTGGATTATGAATCACAATGTATAATTTTGAAACTAGTGAGTCACTTAACATAAATTGAAAATATATATATGTATATATATATATAATACCGAAAACATAATATTGGTTTCACTATGAATATTATCAATTTTTATCAATTGGTTACATTTCCTAATATATTTTTTCCTAAATCTACTTCCCAAGGTTTCTACTAAACTTCCTATAACACCAACTGTAAAGACCCCAAGCCAAGTAGCCTAGAGTCGATGATGACATTATTATATTGGTATAAGGTATAGGGAATCACATCCAAAAGGAATGAATAGTTTATTAGTCTTGGATAACTACTTACATACATGAATATCACATTAAAAATGAATGTGTAAAATAAAACGTAGTTTTTTATTTACCTACACCATTATTCTCTTTAGTATATCCCCATATTTGAGTCATTTAAAACATCCTTCCATCTTGGTGAATGGAAAAATAAAAAAGGGAGAGCTCATATGCTCAGTAATGGTCTATTAATAGAGGAATATAATATTAATAATCAGGGAATAATCCATATGGGATGGTAAATATCTGAAAAGACATGACATATAATCAATTACTTGAGCCTGAATGATAATATGGCAGGAATAATTAAATATCAAATAACGGAATATCAATAATCACATGATATTGAAACTAATCAATTGATATCATAAATAATAAAATAATAACATGGAAATTGAAAACCATTATTATATTGTGGAAATTAATAATTTTGTACATTATAAACATACCATTGAGGCTTATTTCCAAGACATTATAAATAAATGGGTGAGGCCTTATCAAAATACCCATGATAGATTGAATCATGAGGCATCCTAATGTATCTGGGGTCTATAACAAGCCACTCCAAACACTTACTAAGTCCAATACATGCCTCATATGAAATGGGATAAGAATAATAAAAATAACCATTTATCTTGAAAATCTAGAATGTTAAATGTTAATGAATTCCCTAATAAATAAACATAGTTATATACCATAAAAAGTAATATGGAGAATGATATCAAAATAGTACATCCCTAGTTAAACTAATCAAAAAAAATATGATAAATAAGGCTGATGGTATCATTATAATATATAATCATAATAATATTTAACATAGGACAACCAAATAAATTAAAACACTTTAAGAATATCACATTAAAAATTATTGAAAAATACCCATTTCCTTCTGAAATAACTTTTTTAAAGTAAAACATATTTCCCAAATATTAGGGAAATAATTTTATTTCAAAATAAACTTGTAAAATTGTAAATGAATTTTCATATAAATTAATTTTCATGAAGGTGAATAATTTAATACGTGCCATATAATAGAACAATTATAGATGCACATTATACACTGAAGTGATATTGTATTAATGTGATGGTTGTTGAATTATATTTCAATCCTAATACAAATATTTTTGGTTATATGGGAACTATCTTCAATTTTTAATGTGTATGGGTGATTTATAAATTGAATACTATTAACCCATAAAACCAATCCTTTTATTAAGAGCCTATATATTTATAAATATATATTTACATTGTTAATATAATAAATATTGTTTAATTTGACATTAAATTAAATGGTTTACTTTATACGGGGTGTACCTATATTATTTGGGAATTGTGACACATAAGAAAAAATTTCACAAATGCACGACTAGACCAAAGTAATTTAGTTGGGGAATTATTCTTATGTAATGAAAAATTATGTATTTTTAAATGAAAAATGTTTTAAAATGTTTCTATTGTTTTATTTTAACTTAAAATTAAAATACATGACCCTATTAGGTCTTCTTTACTTTGATGTTCCTTAGTTTTGAACCCCATGGGCATAAGTTCTTGCTATATAAGGATAGACATTCAAAGTGTTCAATCATGTGGCAGTACATCTCTTGAAAGTACCATTGTAGTTACTGGAATAACTTTTTCATCTTAGTGAGTTGTTTTGGATGAGGCTTTGTAATAAATTAGTGATATTTAAAATTTGTTTATATGATAAAATTGACATTTTTTATGGGTTCTCAAAAACATTTATTGCCTAGAATGGAATTTTAATATAACATACCAAATTTTCCTTGCCGATGTTATTTGGTGCTTTTTTACTTATAAATGGTATTAGTCATTATTTAAACACATACCTTCACATAGTTTAAGAATTAAATGGACTTCATTTTAAGGACTAAAAAATAGTTCCTTATGTGTATTATGTATCCTAGACCCGTGTTTAAGGATAGTTCTAATCCTTCTTGAGTTTTTCCTTGAAATAGAAGACAAAAATTTCTATAGGTTTATTCCTTCCAAAGGTTGAATCTAAATATGAGGCCACTAAGTCTAATGACCTTTCATAGGTATGACCTCATTTTGGGTCAACACTTTCAGATTCGATAATGGGATATTCCATTTTTGATAGCACCCTCAGACCATTAGATCCCTTTTATTGTTTCATGTGTGTAATTTCTCTTAAGTGGTATTGTTTTGGTGTAATAGTCCCATATTAGACTCTTAGTTTCTAAAATGACGCCCTTGTTGAGATGGGTGGTCATGTGTTTCTTGAAACTTTATATGAGTGTGGGCAATTGGAAATGCTCAGTTCAAGAAGGCAAGACATGGAAAGCACTGGGTTGGCTGCTTAGTGTGAAATGTGACCCTTATATTCATTTTTTCAGTGTTGGATGACATGGGAGGTCATCATCTTATTCTATATTCATACATGTAATGTGACTCATGGGTTAGTCCTCAGTGTGGGATATCAGATACTTGAATTCTTATGGCCCCTAAGACTATGGATAATATTAATTACTATTATTTTTCTCATGTAATCTCATGGTAGTATGTGTTGAAATACTCATTACCCATTTTCTTGTTAAATTTCAAAATGATTTTTTATGTTATGTGGTTATCATTTAAGTTGTGAACTATTAAAATTTGAACACCATCCATATCGGAAGTAGAGTGACCTGAGAATTTATAATGGTTTTAGATCATCCTAATTTTCAAGATGATGTTTTATGGAGAACCAAGTGTTTGACATGATGGTCTGTTGTTTTGGATTTTATGCCTAATGACTCGATTTTTAGAAATGTTACTTGGAGGAGAATCACTTTTCTGCCTTGGTGTGTATCAAATTTAGTAATCTTGACTGGTTTTTTTTAATCTTTTTTCACTTCATTTTAATATTGGAATAAAGTGTGTCATCCGTGTAAGGGACTCGCAGTCGATATTCAGTGGATCATGTACGGTTTAATGAGTCCCCTCTTCGATGGGTCAACAAACACAGGACACTACAATGGTGTTAAGTGGAATATATATTCGGGTTAAATGTTTCATCTGAGTAGAAGACACATAACCAATATAGAAATTTTTGAATGGTCAATGCATCTCTTGGTCTCCCATGGGGCTAGTAAGCTTGGAACATGTTAGTGAATTGGAGGCATCATGATATTGAATGGTAGTCTATGGATACATCCTTTGTATAATTTTCTAGTCTGGGATGGAAATTGGAAGTTGGGATTAAGCATGGTGGAATTACTTATTTGGTACTGGAATTATGGTTTGGTGATGGTGATGCGTCGACAGAAGTAACCGAGCTATTCTAAGGAAGTTAAGCCGTGGTGGTTCAACTGACCTTCTCTTTGTGTTTTTGGTTATAAGAGATTTGGGAGACTTACCATGTTTTGTATTAAATGTCGATAACGTGTCTCAAATACTTTTGATACATCATTAAAAAAATTATTTTACTCTCAACTTTAAGGAAACTATCTCCCCTATCTTGGTATCATATAAATACGCCGAGAGAGTGTTGTTCATATGCCATGATAAAATTTAAAAAAAAACTATTGGGTTTATTACAGTGGTTTCTATTAGAGTGTTCTCCTATATAGTGGTTGTTTCATGAGGTATGGTTAGTACTGAGTGATACTTGGGTTCCCATGTAGGAACTCTATGTATGGACACATGGACACCAGGTTGATTCCGCATTGGATTCATTCAATGTGCTTGATGTATTATTTTTTTCCTTTTCCATTGTACCTCTTGTAAAGACTAGATGTGTTTTCCCTTGGATGAGATCCTTCTATTTCATTTGTTGACTCTCAGGTTACCCTGAATGGTTATTATGGCTCAAAAGGGTTATTTTAACCATGACGATCCAAAATTTTCAAACCAATAAATGTTTCTATTGTCATGATTAGGCATGAAGTATTTAGTGGGATTTTTTATAGGGTTATCATCATAATCCATTTACGGGATTCAATTACTGTGCTCTGAGAAAATATTAAGTCTCCATCATTTAAAACCATCAGGTTTAGCCTTTGAAGATTTCAGAATTCTTAGCCTAACATTTAGAGAATGGTCGTTCAGTAGTGGTTTAAAATTTCTTTTTATAGTTTGTTAAATATAGTTTATTGGGAATAGACTCTTAGATGGAATCATGTAGTGTCATTGAAATTATATCGGAACATTTTGGAATATAAATATGATAGTATAGATACCATGATTCAGAGTTGGACCTCAAATGACTACACCTATGGTGGAAGAACTGGTTCAATTGGTTAAATAGATGATGGATTTATCATATCTCAGTTTTGATGGGATTGAGAAATCTCTATATTGAGGTTTCATATCAGAAAAAATCATTTAATTAAGATTCTACGATTTATGTTCCATGTGCTAAAGTGATTCTTAAAGGTGCATTGGGAATTTGGGAACGTAGCACAACCGTTTAAAATGGACCTCATGACGCGAGATTGTTGAGTGTTGTTATATTATTTTTCCAAATCCTTATTGGGGATGATATGTTCTATGATGGGAAGAATGTAGCATCTCATGTTTTAGAACAGACAAAATTATAAATGAATTTGTTTTTTTTCATTTTTTGGATGGTTTGTTTTGTAAACGGAGCATTAGATTTGAATTCTATTAGTTGGATCCCTCCAATGTCTTGTTTTTATATGTGGTTTAGGGACAAAAGTGTACCTCAAGTTTTTTGTAGAATTTTGGGACTATAAGGCCCCAAATATCACCAGTTTCGGTGGTATGAACAAGGAACAAAGTTGGTCTAAAACCATTCTACCCCAAGTGGAAAACCATGCAGCTATCGTAAGGGTGATGATGTGAAGCGCATGGGAAATGAATGGTTTACCCAAACCATTTGAATTTTCCACAATGTTATTACCACTCAGGAAGTAACTATTCATTATTCATTTCATGGTTGATGCACATATTAGAAAACATCATGGGAAAACTGTACAAGGTTGGTTCTTAGATAGAGAGAGCCACATGGTTGGCTGAAAATTTAAACAAACCATATAAACCTGTTTTGTGGGTAAAATACCCTTATTCGATTAGTGATTGTTTTATCCTCTCTTTCCTTCTACTTCTAATCTATTCCAATTGGATCCTCCTCTATACACGTATGGTGTTCTCTTACGTCTATTGACAGAGATCTTCATTTCTCCAATGTTTTTCACCGGAATCAATCATTGTCGAAAGAATCTTATCTATAATGGTAATCTATTCAATCCTATCAAATATATTTCCGGAATATTTCTCCAACTATTGTGCTATTTTTCTATGACTCATTTCCCTATATTTTCAAGGAGTGGGATGATTCAATCGATTCCTTACAAACCATTGAAAATAAAAACTTCATATAATACGTGTGAGATTTCCTCAGTAAAATTTTGGTGGTCTAGGCTCTTTTTATTCATTTATTCTCTTTTTAGATTACGCTTAATCATCCCTCATGCCAGAACCTTCCCATGACACATTGGTTTTTCTTAATAAATTAATCAAAAAGGTTTTCCATGAACCATGTGACCTCTCCTTATGGTGAAACCCATTTGTGGGTCATTCTATTAGTCATTGTCCACCCCATTAGTTTTACCATTATTAATGGTCATTTTCCCATGTCTTAAATGAAAAAATCACCATGTTTGAGTTTTTACCTTGTCAAATTATGTAATCTCTAAATTGAACTAGAATAACTGTATGGCCTTGAGATTTTATGTTAAACTTCATGCCTCACGCTTTATAATTTAATTTCTTATGATTGATGCTTCACCTATCCATGATTAATTATTGTGTATAGTGGATGGACGCCTATTGTAATATCCCTAAATAATTACTTTCTATCTATAACATTTTCTTTATGACTTAATGGATTGTTCCCAATGACATGCCTTGAACAACTTCCCAATTTAAATGTAAATGATTGAACTAATGTGATGGTATTTTTCAAGACATGTTGTAAATAGAATATTCGATTCGAATTTCTTAACATTAGAGATAAGGATGATATGCGGGGTTTTTAATTATGGTCCCCTTGGACAAACGCTTTGGCACTGATGCTTGTATTCTAAATTCTTAGTAAACACTTAAGGGAGATATAAGCTATTCCAGAGATGGTCTTGCAGAGCATTATATACTTTTACCTTCATAAGAGTGACATAAGTTCCATAGGGGAGTCTCTATGGACTAACTCGAGGGAATGTTTGTTATACCTGGACAAGTGAGAGACTCAGACCCATATGTGCAATACTAGGGATAGACTCACAGGTCAGTTTGTTTTGCTTTCTCACCATAAATGGAGTGACCCATGGGATTTATTACGGGGATCACCTCGGATGGAAATACTTTTCTTTGGCCTCATGTTGATCCCCTAGAGAGATACATGTAATTCCTATAGAATTTTCATAGACAGGCTTTGGTTGAATCTAAAAATTTTATAAAAAATGAAGGAATTTTACAAAGAGTATTAAATTAGAATAAAAATCATATCAATGTTTTCAAATAAAGTGGGTTGGATCTTTGTAATTAAAATTTAGGGACGTCTACTCTAATCCCAATCACAAGCTTGGGGAAAATCCATCACTTTACCCATTATCCCTCAAAATTTACCCTTATAGGGTTTACTTGTTCAGATTTACTGGAATATTCCAAAGAAGGTAGATTAGATGGGTCTCCAAGTGGAACCCATTCCAATGTGTTTAATTATTTATTATGTATTTCATCTAAATTAATATGTCACACTTTTCTTTTTATATTGCACAAATGGATGGGCCTAGACACAGTGGGTGTAATCCTACTAGGATTTATACCTCACACCTTTCTATATCCTTCATTACACTAGGGGTACCCGAGCAGTTCTACATGTTTATTGGTCCTTGATCCTTTCTTACCAGGTGCTTTATATTTGGGAGGGTAGAGCACATGACTGAGCTAGTACTCAGGATTCTCATAGAGACAACCATTAGGGATCTTATTTTTTATTTTATTAATTTTGGTTGTACTATTTTATTCCTATTTTCTTTATTTTTAGCTATCTTGTGCTTGTATAATCTCTTTAACAAACATTCATCAGTATAAAATTGTCCTTGGATTCTATTTTTCAGTTGATAGTTCATTTATCTTTCAGTGCTTTTTCATTTCATTATTCTTCTTTCACAACATTTTGTTTACTTTATTATGATTATATTACTATGACACTCTAATCTTGAGGTTATAAAATGTCCCCTATACCACCATTAGACTGTTGAAACAATTTGGTAGCCTCTCCCATATGAGGAGGCTTGCTTGAAGAAATGTAGAAACCGTTATGGCTATTGTTCCATAGAAATCGGTTCGGGACATTACAATTTTCATATATACATCATTAATAATATTACCATATAGTAATGTAGTAACAACAACCATCTGGTGTAATTTAATATGTTCATGTATACCAAACATCATGAGATATATAAAGGTTACTTCATTCATTTCAAGAGAGTATGATTATTTACAATCATTCCTGGGTATTTTTTAGAAACAATTAGCATCTAGTTATTCTTTATATCTTAGAAATTCAATATTTTCATTTTTATTTCTAAAAAAATATATTATAACCTTCTAATTTGTAAACTTATAGGGGTTTCTCAATCAATCCAAATACATCATGTTTAACAATAGAGACTAATTTAAATTAGATTACAACTTTACATTTGTCTCATTATAGTCAATTGTGACATTAATAAACAATTTTAGGTAATTAAACCACATCAATAATATCAAGAGTTATATTATTTGAAAACATATCATCAATATCGATCTCCGCTCAGTTCCATCATACTCTAGTGTTAGTAATTTTTTTATAAACTTCTTATTGACCATGATCATGTACTTTATGGAAATGTTTTCTTTATGGAACGTTATGGTAAAGTGAAATTACACTTTCCACGAGTTTATATATTTATTCAACCAACCTGTATTGCTTACTATTAATTTTAAGAGTATTTTTATCTTTTGAACCAATTGGTATTTTATACATAAGTTGTTGATTGAATGAATTTTTAATTGCACCATTATACTATTATTTGAGGACAAATGTTTTGGATGGTGAATTTGTAGAAGGTATATATGATTTTCAACTTGTTTTGAAACAATAGATGCATTGAGAAATTGATTTGTAATCTTTTTTAAATTAATGTTATTTTGAACTTTTTATTCCTCATATTTGTATGAGGATCAAGATAGAACAATGAAGTCATTTTACGGGATATTTATTTTTTTGTATATTTATTCCCCCCATGCAATTTTTGAAATATTTGTTCATCAAAATGATAAATAATAATTCTTGTATTAAATAATCCCCTTTTCATTTCCTCAGAATGATTTATGATTTACGGAGATTAAAATCCAACATAAATATCCAATATTCCTTAGGTCCCTTTTTTATTCGTTTTAGGGGTTCTACTAGCACATATATAGCACAATTAAAATTTTTAAATATGAAATATTTGGTTCCAGACTAAAAGTTTATTTCAAAGGTGAATATTCATGGTATATTGATTTTATTATTTGAATTTGTGCTACATAATAAAATATTCTTACCCTTATGAAATAATTGGAAAGAATGTCATATGAAATAGTCAAGAGATTAGTTGGAATAACTTTATAAATGATCCAACTAGATCATTTTCAGTGTTAACAAGAGTTACATGGTGTTCAACAACTATTTAAATAGACATGTAATAATTATTAAAATAAATTGATCATTATTCAACATTATAATATGGACAATTATTCTTGATTGTATAATAAAATAATTATTCAATTTACCTTATTATTTGGGAATATAAATTCCTGAATTCTAGGTTGATAGTTGATAATAAGCAAACGTGGGACCATCTAGTAAACACATAAACCAAGATAAAAGTTTTTATAAATATTCCACATGTTATATGTACTAGACCACAAATGTAATTATGAATTATTTACAAAATTATAGGGTAGTTCTTACACCCAATGATTTCTCATGAATTGGTTATTATCAGGGAAATTTGATTATAAGACCACAATCATCAAAATTATAGGGTATTTGGCCACAATATTTGATGATGGTGGTCTTATAATCAAATTTCCCAGATAATAAGCAATTCATGAGAAATCATTGGGTGTAAGAACCGTTTATCTGGAAATGGATGATCATGCATGAATTTAATTATTTTCTTCGTACTTGTAGATAATGGAGGAACCAAACATTCCTAAAATAAAATATTTTCATCATGGTCAATAAAAACTTAATTTACCATATTTTATTCAATTTTACATATATTAACATGTTACAATTTGGAGGGATATATTGGAAGTTTCTCTTGAGATAACTTGTGGTCATTATTAGTGTTAGTTATATAAAGATATTCAATACCTACATAATCCAAAATCTATATGTGATACCCATGTACCACCATGTATGAATATTTTTATATTTCTAAATCATTCGATTAATTTCACACTGCTGGTTATTATACTGACATGATCACATTCTATTCTATTATCGATAATATATTTATAATATTTAAGAATTGTGTGCATCATGGAATTGTCAATGTGGAAAATTTATTCATAATGGGAATTAATAATACGGGGTATTTCATAATATCAATTTCTATTAAAAAAAGACATGAATATAAGAAGTAAAATAAAAGTAAATGAAATATCTATGAAGCATTCATTAAGAAATATTAAACTTTTAAAAGTGACTTTATATCTTGATAATTTAAAATGTATATGTACTCTTGATACCTTGAGGGTTACCAAAATAATCACAGATATAAAAAAATCATAATTTCATCATCAAACTTCACGACTTGTTCATTAAACATTGCTTCAGTTCTATTCTCCATTCCTTATATTGATTTTTTTATAAAGATCAATAAAATGCTTCCATAAATGACATGTACAAGACCGGTGACCCTTCACACAACACTAAAATAAATAACGTTCATTATTTTTTATTTTATTAGATATGGGTCGTCACGGTTTTACCACTATTAGTGGTTTCCCACAACTCTTATCAATGATTATATAACCACCTTGAGAAAATGATTCACCTCAAACTTTATCACGCTGATGGTTTCCATGACCATGGTTAAGAGAAATCATATTTTCTTCAATAAATGATGTTGCACCAATAGGTTTGGATTCATAATTCCTCACCATGAGTTAATTGTATTTTTATTTTATGAGATGGAAATATATTAAATTCAGAGTAATTTATTAACATTTATATCTAATATTGTTGTGTCAAAATAATGTTCAATGTAATAAAGCTAGAAATATTCTTTTCAAGCATATCAGTTTTGGTAATATTTTTTTCGCACAATTTTAACCATGATGCAATTTCAACCATTATAGCGTTTTATATTTTCATTGATGTATAATATTTTAATGTTAAGTAAATTCATTGATATCTTTATTTTGGTTGTATTACTGGTAATGGCTGATCATATCACTGTTTGTGGTTTTTTCACAACACCAGGAAAAACGTCACCATTAGGTATTCATTGTTTAAATCCTAATCAAGGTGATTATGAGGGAATTTTATGGCTAGACATGATCTTGAGTGGAAGCTTTATTTTCATCTTTTATCATTATTACCATGATAATACTATTTAAATTAATCTCAACATCATAAATCATAAAAAAATAATTATTTATAAAAATTTCATGAGGTTTAAATCCAATTTTGGGAATATTAATCCTGGAAAATATAAATTATAACTTTTACCTAACTTTTTAAAACATTAGTGTCCTGATAAAATAATCCTTCTAAGATTAAAACTATAATAAATTTCAAAACTAAAAAAAAGGATTTGATCATAGGTGTTAGGAAACATTGAGTTTAAAATATTAATTATAATAGTAAACTAAATAAAATAATGTACAAAAATAGATTAAATATTAAGATAAAATTTTAAGGTTAAAAAAACTCACATTTACATTGGCATAATGAAATCTATATATAGGGTACAAGAATATTATTATTAACTGTCAAAATCAATCCTCATCTCCAATGTTAAATCTAATGGATAGAATGTCAATTGTTATAGAAAATGATAGGTTGATCATATTGAATGTTTGTCAATATAAATTGTATTTTCAGAGAGGAATAATTATTTTAATACTTGATTTATGTTATCCACATAATAAATACACATAAAAAATATGATGGGAAAAAGGAAATTTGAGGAACATAATATTTTAATATCAATTTCCAACTGATGAAATTATAATCAAACTGAGATATGAATTCATTTAATATTAAAAAAATTGTTTTCCCCATTTGATTACATGGAAATTATCCTCAATAATAAATTGAGATAAATTTCATAATAATTTTATTTTAAAACTTATTATAACTTTTAAAATAGTTAGAATAAATTTATCTCATCTTTCACGTGACATAAATTTCAAATATGAGAAAACATCCAATTATTATTATTTTTTCTAAATATTTTTTCTGATCATGAAATTTTTACATCTCATATATGTGATAAATTACAATTTTTAAATGAAAAATATGTCAAATTAATCTCTTGTCATGTATCATAATGTATTATTTTATAAAACTTTATTCAAACGAATCTAGGAACAATCCCCCTTTTAAAGGAAAAAATTCCATTTTTTTCTATGTTTAGAGAGAACTCATTACATTGCCCATAGGGCCATACATTACATGGCTAGAAGGCCTGACGACACGCTTTATTAAGAAAATGTGTGGCCCTACCCTAATTACAAGGCCAAAGAGACCCCCTTTATAAAAATTTATAATTATACATGAATTTTATATCGTCTCTTACAATAAATAAATATTATTTATTTAAAAGTACACCACCGTACAGAAAATTTATCTCAATTTTATTATACTAGAAATTTTATTTCTAAATGGATATCATTATATGTCAAATTTATATAATCTCATACATGAGATGATTTTTATTTTATAAAATATATATCATTATAAAATAAATTTATCTTATCTTGTAAATGAGATAAATTTATTTTTGACTGTATAATGCATTTATGTCATCCTACAAATAAGATAAATTTCATTTTTTTACTATGCATAATTATAAATGGGATATTTTTTTTAAAATATAATATATTATTTTAGATTTAGCTCATATCATACATGAGATGAATATTATTTTTTAAAATATTTATTATTTTTTATGAAAATTATGTTATCTCATACATGAGGTAAATTTCATTTATTGAAATTTATATTAAATAATGTGAAAATTATTTCATCTCATAGTTGATATTAATTTTAATTTAAAAAAAGTATTAGTGAATGTAAAATATATTTCAACTAATTTAGGAGATAAATTTAATTTTATAAAATATGTGTCATTGTATATTAAATTTGACTTATTTTATAGATAAAATTAAAATTATTTCATTAAATATATAATAAAATGTGTCAAAATTATATCATACCAAATATAATTATTTTTAATTTTTTAGAACTTTTTAAATAGAAAGAGAATGTTATCTCAACTCATGAATTATATTGAATCCATTTTATAAAAAATGTATCATTGTATATAAATTTAATTTCATATCATACAAGATAGAGAATTTATATTTTACAAAATATAACATAATATGTGAAATTTATTTCATCTTGTAGTTGTGATATTTTTAAAAAAATTTAAATTATTTATTATTATTTGTGAATTTTTTTCCATACCATATAATAAATGAATTGAAATATATAAAAGATAAATAATTATAAATGAAATTTTTATCATTTTTCACATGTGGTAAATTTCATTATTTTTCAAAAATGACATAAAACATATAAAAATTCATTTTTGAAATATATAACACCGTATGTGGACTTTAACTATCTCATACATGAAATAAATATTATATCTGAAAATGTATTTTTAGTTAAAGTTATCTCATGGAATATATGATATTATTTTTTTCTAAAATATTTATTATTATATATAAATTTTATCTCATCATATATATTAAAAAATTTCCATTTCTTAAAATATAACATAGCACTTGAAATTTATATCAAACGTGAGATATTTTCATGTCTAAAAATAAATATCAATATATGTGAAATTTATTATATCTCTTTGCATGAGATAAATTTTATTTTACAAATGATTTATCAGTTTGTATAATATTTATCATATATCATATAGAATATTAAATTCAATTTAGAAGATATAATATAGTACAATAATCTTATCCTGTAAATGTAATAATTTTTTTAAAAAATGTATTATTGTAGTTGAAAATTTTCTCATTTAATATTTGTAATAAATTTCATTTTTCGTATTATGTATCATTTTATATTGATTTAATCTAATTTCACACAAAAGATAAATTTTCATAATTTTTTTAAAATATTATTGTAATATTATAATAGTTTACAATAAAATTACCACACAAACAACAGAAAAAATTATTAGAATGTGAAAAATATATCATTTTATATTAAAAATGTCACACTTTTTACTTAAAATAAATTTCTATTTTCCAAAAAATAATTATTTTAGAATAAATTTATATCCTAAAAACAATAATATAAATTTGACCTTAGAAAATTTAATTTATAGAACATGATATTAATTTCATTTTATATATGTTATAATGTTTTATTTTTTAAAAAAATTAATAAACTAAGAAATATCTCACACATGAGATAAATTCAATTTTTTAAAATATCTATTATAGAATATGAAATATATCCCACCATAAGAAAATCTTCATTTATTTGATAAATGTATTTTTAAAATAATTTTATTTTTATATTCTAATATTCATTTTACATTAATATAAAAACATATATTTTATCTTGTTGACTATGTGTGAAAAAATTTATATAAAAATTCTAATTCTTCTATATTTTTTCAAAAAATCTATTTTCTTCAATAAAATTTACCTCACATAATGTAATGATGCCAATGAAAACATAATAATTGGGTACTCAATTGTACCCGACTCGAGAAAATAGGGTTTGTCTACCTCTAAACCAGGTTTGGGAAGGGTTCCAATTTTAAAAATAATATAAAATTATTAATTGTGTTTGGTACATGTATCATTTAGAGGATACATGGAACCAGAATGTCAATGTGTTTGTGTGTGTGATTAAATATAATCTAAAATTGGATTATATAAAGGTTGTTTTGTAACTATTTAGTTCAAACATATTAAAAGTGTGTGATAGGAACATGCTTTGGGGGTATGCCACAAAAATACAAGATAAGGTAAAGGATTCTATAGGAAACATTACCTAATATGATTGTGAGTAGAAAATGTTGGACCCTTTATGATAATGTAGTTTCCATAATAAAAAACAATGTCAATATACAGATTCTACTCTTTCAATCCATTTTAATATCTCCAAGTAAATCTATTTTTTCATGTAGAAAAATATACTTAAATAATTCAATAACATATACTCAGGTTTACAAGTGTATTTACATGTATTTTTGGATATCAGTTAGTCTTGTAATGTTATGTGTATGATAGACACTTCATAAACTTCTTAGATTCCCTCACAATGATGTTCGACACACCGATGTTAAACACACCGAAGCTGACACACTAAAGTTGACAGAACAAAGTCGACACAACGAAGATGACACACTGAAGTTGACAGACAGGAGTCGACACACCGAAGTTGAAAAACCTAAGATTGAAACACCAATGTTGGACACACCGAACTTGACAGACCAAAGTCGACACACCGATGTTTGACACACTGAAGTTGACAGTCCGAAGTTGAAAAATAAAAGTCGACACACCGATGTTTGACATACCGAAGATTGACACATTGAAGTTGACAGACCGATGTCAACACACCAAAGTTTGACACACCAAAGTTGAAAGACCGAAGTCGACACACCGATGTTTGACACACCGAAGTTGACAGACCGAAGTCGACACACCGTAGCTGATAGACCAATGTAACCAAAATGAAGACAAAAGATCGAAGATGACTCACCGATAGTCATAAATAAACATTTTGATTTTATTACATTGAAATTTATTTCTAACGGTCATATTTTGACAAATTAATGTTTCTATCATTATTTAATGTTGTCTGTAGGAAAGTCTGTATACAGTACATGGTACATGAACGTGCGGAGATCTTTATGCCTATTAGACCATTAAGTAAAAAAGGACTTCAATCAGAGCTAAACAAGTTATGGAGACACATAGATATACAAATTCACATAGATCTTGAAGAACAAACTAAAATATAGACTCTGCAAACTCAGAATATTGAAAAGAGAGAAACTAGAAACTTGAGATCACCTAGTAACTACCTACTTGAGCTTTCTGAACATCCTCACAAAGAAGATCCGAACACTTTCACAAGAAATTATGACACTCTATTCTGAAGCCAAATTTTATGAGAGGACTCGAATATCATTTACTCAACATCTGTAGAATCCAGAGCATCACTACACAACACACAGATCATTCTAAACCCTAATCTCTTTCAAAAATCTGTTGTGTTCTTATCATTACTATTTTGAGTAGTGTGCAAATCTGCTTGAATCGCACACACTGTCTCCTGAGCTAAACAAGAGGATAAAAAAATATCCACACTATGAATCTCTTATTTCACTTATATCCCACATAGAATAGTGGAAGAGTTCCTGTGAGAGCTATTTATTTTTTTCCCATGAATAATTGTGGTAGAGGTCAAGTGTGACCTGGACAGCCTGTGTGCTTTTGTGAACCCCAATCTAGGGTGTGGATCAAAAGATTATTAATATAAAATTATTTGTGGTGGGTGATCACCATGTGGAGAGGAATAACACTCTTCTTGAGACTGATCCTTTTATTTTATCTTGTGTGCTGTTTATCTTAAATTTTTTATTTGTTATTTTTTTTCTGCATTAAGATAAACTGAACTTTGATAGTTAGTTTAGCAAGTTTTTATATCTGTTTTGAATCCGTAGGTTTTTTTGGAAAGATTTACTAATCTTTAGATTGGGAAATCTGAGAACTGATAAATCTTATAGAGAACCAAATCGAACATTCAAGACTTTTATAAATTCACTACAAACTGACTTTGTGTTTATTTTCAAAGGGGTATATTATATTGTAAGAAATTTTTTTAATAGAAATTTTTATAGATACTCAATTCATCCCATCTTGAGTCATCTACTCCGACCAACATTTGGTATTAATGGAATTTGAAATTTACTATCAGTTTTTCAAATCGTGTCAAATGTGATTATAGTTGTGTTTCAATGATCATAAAATTTCTAAAATTTCAAAATTTTATCTCTTTGAAATTATTTTACAAAAATTATCATGGAAACTAGATTATAAGGGGATGATACCAATATAACACCATTATTTAATGGAACTAACTATACTCAGTAGAAGCTTAAAATGAAAATACATCCAGAAAGTATGGGATTTGAAATCAGGAATGCTATTGAAAGTAAATATGAAATACTAAAAACTGCTAGAAACATATGGTAAGAACCTAACAGGACTGCCTATAACAATAATTGTAATGCAATGAATGCTCTGTACTGTGCACGATGAGATGAAGAATTTAACTGTACGTATTCTTGTAAAATTGCACATGAAATTTGGGATACTCTCTATGTTTCTCATGAAGAAACATATAGTGTTAATGAAATGTTATTAAATAATTATACTATTAAATATTAAAATTTTAGAAAGAATCTCGATGAGTGAATTTCTAATATGTATCTCAGGTTCAATGAAATTTTGAATACCATGATTTCATTAGGAAGAGATGTAACTCCCAAATAGTAGATCATGTGTATTCTGTGATTCCTACATGAATGATGGCATGGAAAATCTGTGTCTGTTAGAGAATCGTGCGATATTGTTAAAATTATAGTGAAGGAATTGATTAGAAAATTAATGATGGATGAAGAAGAATTAAAGGTAAATCAAGAGGAGGATGAACCAAAATGAAAGTATTTATCTTTAAATATAACTCCATCAAAAAGTAAAGATACAGAGATTGTTCAAGATTTCATAAAAAGCTCAAGCAGAGATTAAGTTGGTTCATATAGTGATGAAGAAATTGCCCAGTTGGCTTGACGATTCATGAAATTCTATAGGAAAAAATAAGTTCTTCAAAAAGACCAGTTACAATGGATTGTACGATATTAAGGGAAATTCAAAAAAGCATTGGAAGAAAAATGATAAATCAGAAGAGATCATCTACTATGAATGTAAAAGGAAAGGACATGTCAATGCCAACTGTCCAAAGAAGAAATACAAGAAAAAGTATGAAAATACGGATAGAAGGTATAAGAAAGCAATGAAAGACATATGGAGTGCCTCTGAGGACAGTTCTAGTGAATTTGGCACTTCTCAAAATGACAAAGATGATATGGCTACTATGTGCTTCATGAAAAACACAACTAAGGTAACCTCAGACTCTACTGCACCTAATTCTTTTTATTATGAAAGTGAGTATGAAAATATAAAAAATGATGAACTATTCGAATATTGATACATGTTAGAAGAAACATGTAATGAGTTGAAAGATAAATATAAATCTTTGAAGAAACAAAATGCTCATACTGTGACTTCTAAATCTTAACATGCAACTGAAAATGAGAAAAATGCTCAACTGCTCAAAGAGAACAATGAGTTAAAAAAGTCTAATGAACAATTAAAGAAATATTTAGAAAAGTTTACAAATTGGAAAAATACTCTCACTCAAATTACTGGTATAAAATAGCTCCTAAGTATAATTCAAGGATATGATATTAACCAGGTCAAAGGAATTTATACCAATCACATCTTGTACCCAAATCAGGAAAATCATCTGCCTTTTTCAAAAACCAGATTTGTACTACAAGTTCTAGTTCCACAAATTCTTTTACTATATCCAATTCATCATTACCAAACATAGTTTACATTTCATGAACATTATATTCTGCATATAGGAAACCCATAATACAGTTGTGGGTTCTTAAGGATGATATTAATAATGTATGTGGACCCAGAAAAATATAGGTACCAAATTCATTTCTTAGTTAAACTGTTTTGTAGGTAAACTGCCTAAATAGTTCCTGTAAAAAGATGTGGTACTTGGACATTGGGTGTTCAAGACATACGATAGGGGATTTACCAAGATTTAAAATTCTTATCAAGATAGATGGAGTACATGTCACATTTGGTGATGATGGAAAAGGAAAAATCATTGGCCTAGGCCAGATTAGTAACCCTAAATCTATTTCATTTTCTAATGTACTTTCTGTTGATGTATTAAAGTATAACCTGCTCAGCATATCTCAATTTTGTGATGATGGATTTAATGTTAAATTCAAATATGATTTGTGCCATGGTTTTTAGGGCATGAATATTTTAGTATTTATTGATTTTAGAAATGATAATGTGAATGCTATAAATCGAGACACACATGCCTCACAAAATGTCGCTTGTCTAAATGCCTTTCCCAAAGAGTCTTGGCTCTGGAATAGAAAACTAGGACATTATAATATACACCGTATTAGGAATTTTACTAGAAAAGGCTTAGTTAGAGACTTACCAAAATTAGAGTTTCCAAACAACAAAGTATGTAATCCTTGTCAAAAAGTAAAGCATCATAAAATATCTTTCAAATTAAAGAAATAGGTAACTACTTCTCAACCTCTCAAGTTGGTTCACATGGACTTGTTTAAACTATCTAGAGTTTCGAGTCTCATTGGGAAGCACTATGTTTATGTTCTTGTAGATGATTTCTCTATGTACACCTGGACCCGTTTCCTGGCTCATAAAAGTGAACCCGATTCACACTTTACCAATTATGCAAGGATGGTAGAAAACCATAATGGGTTTAAGATTAAATCCTTAAGAAGTGATCACGGCTGTGAGTTTAAGAATCAATATTTTGAAGCTTTTTTTCTCACAAAATGGCTATAATCATAACTTCTATGCACCTAAAACACCTCAACAGAATGGTGTGGTAAAAATAATAAATATAACCTTACATGAAATTGATCAGACTATGCTTAATGTATATGATTTAACCATTTATTTTTGGGATGAAGCTGTTAATACAACTTGTTACATAATAAACAGAGTCCTAATTAGTTCAATTCTTATGAAAACTCTTTATGAGTTGTAGAATAATAAGAATCACAAAGTAGGTTATTTTAATTTGTTTGGATGTAAAGTCTATATTCTGAACACTAAAGATAATTTAGATAAATTTTCCCCTAAAAGTGATGAAGGAATATTTCTTGGATACTCTACATCATGTTATTACTATAGAGTCTTTATTGAGAAAACCAAATGAGTGGAGGAATATGTACACGTCATGTTTGATGAAGCAGATCTACAAGAACCCAAGACCTCACTAGAAAATGTTTAAGTTGATTTGTCCAATCTAGACATTAATGATAAATCCTCAAATCATCATTTGATGGAATCTGTGAAAACATCCAGTTCTGGACATTCTCCACCTTTTAACCGTAGTGAACCAGACCATATTTAAATATCAAGTTCTACTTTCTCTAGACCAACTAGAACCCTTTAGAATCATCCCTTATATGATATTGTTGGATATTGAGATAGGGGAACACAAACCAGAGCTTCCTTGTGAAACCAGGTTGAACATCAAGCATTCCTAGCACAACTTGAACCTAAAAATATCAACGATGCAATCAATGATGAATTTTGGGTAATGACCATGAAATAAGAACACAATCTGTTTGAAAGAAATAATTTTTGGAAACTTATAGATATATCTAAGGATACTTTAACCATCAGAACCAAATGGGTTTTTAGAAATATAGTAGATGAAGTTGGAAATATAGTTATAAATAAAGATAGACTAGTTGTACAAGCATATAATCAAGAAGATGGAATTGATGATGAAGATAATTTTGCACCAGTATCCAGACTCGACGTAATTAGGATCTTACTTGCCTATGCAGTACACTTTGATTTTAAAATTTATCAAATGGATGTCAAAAGTGTATTCATAAATGGTTATATAATTTCACATGTTTTTGTTGAAAAACCCCCCAGTTTTACAAATAATCATCTTCCAAATCATGTGTTCATACTATTAAAATATTTATATTGTTTGAAACAAGCTCCAAGAGGTCGGTATGAAAGGTTAAGTAACGTTCTTATTTCTAAAGGGTTTACAAAAGGACTCGCAGATCCTACATCTACTATATCTACTAATCTTGGCATTTCCAGCTTCCACGTGTCCCTACAATTTGCTTCCACGTCACAATTTACTGACGTGTCAATCGACCGAAACTCCACGTACCGCCTCCCTGCAGTTTCTATTTTTTTCCTTCGCGTAACGCATTCTCTCCCGCATTCATTTTCGCTGAGAATAGTGCGGGTCGTGAGCTAGGATTCCCTCAAACCCCACCTCTATCAATCTCCATTTTCCGATCAACCCAGGGTCCATAGCCCTCCATCTCCAACCACCGGCTTCTCCTCATTCGAACTACAATCTCTGCATTTCTCATTCTTCCAGTCGCGGTCGTGAATCTACTGTTTGTGAACAAGGGTTCCCCCAATTTTCCGTCACCCGCATCATCCTCCTACCGATTTTGCTGTACTCCTTCGTGCTCGTAAGACTTCTTCCTTCTTATCTAAGTTTAAGCATACTTCTACACTATGTTTTTTCTCTTACTCACATTTCCGTTCACAGTTTATTCGGCTCGCAAATCCTTTCATACCTTCCACCGTTATGTAAGTTTTTTCCACGCCTGAGAAAACCCTATATTTGACGACTCCGCCACGTAGCTTCGACAGCGCCTGTTCCCTGTATTTCTCTTCCAGCTCATCCTCTCGACCAAGGGTTACCCCAGAACCATGCCAGCATAGTGATCCCACTGCAGGTTCCCGCTGAACTACACCACCGTGATGTTCTCGCTCCCGGTTTGTCCCTGATTCTCCTTTAATATTGTATTTGATGAAAACCGTACTCATATTTTTTCAATATTCTGTATGAAATACACTATATTTTGGATGTTTGGCACCATTCATTTTGTTCAAATGTTGATTAATTTGAGTTTGGAATCCTGTTTAATTTTTCCATTCTTTTGACATCTGTGAATTGAATTCCCTCTATATTTTCCTTGAAAATTTTGGTATATTATTCCTCAAATACCACCATTTTGAGCGATGTCATGGGGTTATTCTTCTAGTGTTGTGCTTCGGGAGCCCTTCAATACAAAACCACATCGATCATCCTTGCTTTCCCCCATTACACCAATTAAGTGATTCTGTAAGAGAAATCATGGACCAATTACAGTTGTTGATGAATATTAATAGGTCATACTGCTTCACCTCAATTACTTTCAGTGTTTAAGAGCTCCAACTAACGTTGGATTTTTTTGTAGTTAAAATATTGTGTTTTAATCAATGGGTTGCTTGGAGCTCCCAAAAAGTTGTCTATGAAAGATATAGGGTGAAAACGTGAATGAAAATAATTTTGAACCATCTGTGAAATATGTTTTTTACATTGCCTCTATATTTGATTTGTTAGTGTCTCATGTAGTCCTTGAATTAAAAAAATCACATTTCTCATTCTATTCATAGGGACCATCCCAAATAAAATGTTACTGCTACTCTGTAGGTTTGGGTCTTTTTATATTATAGCTTTCCAACTCATCAATATGTTGTTGTCTTGCATCTTCATTTATTATCTATGATAGAGATGACTTTATGTTTTTAACTAAAACAATATTACCGATATGGTCTCATTTGACTGACTAAGCATGCAGGAAATAGAACCGCCATAATTATTTTTACTAAATTTAATTGTTTTGATTAGAAACACTAATGTGGAGTGGAAGTCACATCTTAGGTTAAGAAGTTATTTAATGTGTTTCACTTCTGTAGGAAAATAGATTAATGTTTTCATATAATGATTCATATATTTGTTAATTGATTTAATATGTAGCCACATTAAATAGTTAAAACATTTTAATTAACTTCTTGTATTAGTACATCTCCTCCATATTAGGTGTTTTTGGTTCAATTTCATTCAAATACAGTTAAAAAACCTTACCTATTTTAGTCAACAGTATGTGACGTTTCAATTTCTAGTTTCCAACCTCATTTTCCTATACTTTTGATTAGCATCAAACTGTACTACACTGTAACTGTTCTCTTTTTATATTCTCTTTGTGACAAGTTTTTATATTTTTTACTGACCAGATTCTGTTTTGATTATACCTGGGTGATGGAATTTCCATAGTTGGTGGTTGGAATGAATGCAACAAGGTAGATATATCTCCCATGGAATGTATTCTATGCTCTCTTATGGGAATATTAGTATATGAACAAACATATCTATATGTTATAATACTTATGCTGGATTTGTTTTAATGACGATGGGAAAAGACTCAATATTTGGGGGAATAATAATGAGATGCAGGGGAAATGCTTTCTTGGTACCGTAATAAGGCATGACATTCAAATCACTAAAAAATATTCTATCAAAAACAATATTACTAGCATATGAACATATGATTAATTCGTGGGAGAAAATTTTGAAGGTGTTCCAAAAGTACTACCATGGTGGATTGATGAAGTCCGTCGTTATTAGGGGAGGTGATGTTTTCCCTTTTGTGATTAATATTTCCTAATGCACCATCATGTCAATTATTACAGTGTATGTTAATCAATATTGGGTCAGTGATTTTTCAATTTACAACTGTGTTGTAGGAATATGAACGCACTGGATGTTTAGGAGTCAAGTGGAACAATGAGATAGGATTGTTTACAACAACTACAAATTTTTCCTGCATTAAGGTATTAATATATTTATCTTCAATGTATCTTATTTTCATTACATCATTGGAGTTGAAATTACTAATTTTTGGGCACGTGTATCTCCAATTAATTTAGAGTTTGAGCATGATACATGGCTAACAAGTCTGCTTCATTTTAGGTGTACATAATTGGAGGTGATGGGACATAGAGAGGAGCTTTTGTGATTTTTTAGGTATTGGTATTTTAGATAATTAATGAGTCTGGTAGTAGTTATTTCATGTTTTAGGCAATATTATTCCCTGAGTTCATTTTGATTCAACCATAACCGTATAGGAATCATTGATGTATGTGAAGGTAAACATATTGGATAAATCTGTAGGTGATCAGCTGCTGGATTATTAACTATTCTTCAGCCACTATTAATCCTTATCACAACTAAAAAATTAGGTACAAAAAGAACATTGATTTCTAGAAATGTTTTCTTATTTTCAATAGATCATTTAATAAGTACAACAAATTTAATCATTGGATGATGTTTTCTTTTTCCATCAATGTTTACCATGCAATAATCAAGAAATATTTTCCTGCCATTTCAGGACCATGAATGACTAGACATTTCATTGGGTTCTACTAATTCATGGGATCAATAGTTAAGATCACCCATTAAACGAAAGAAGATAGAATTACAACCATATAGTAAGGAAATTTTTGGATTTTCAAATATGTATGCACTTATTTGTCTTTTCATATTCAAAATGTAGTTATTATTTATACAGAAATTTAGTTGAAAAGAATCTTGATATTGATTGTCATGCTACACAAAGATTCAATCTCTCTTCATGTATATTTTTTAATTCAATCTCTCTTCATGTATATTTTTCCAGGACTTTTTTTCTGAAAATTTCACCATAAATTGATGGGAGTGGAGACTACTAAGGAAAAAAATACAAAAAGGTTTTCATATATGTATTATTGTTTATATGATTTGGTTTTTTAAATTAAGATTTATTGACTACCTTCCTAATGGATTCTAAATAAATGTAGAAATCCATGCTGGCGGTCAAAAATCTGGATACTTCCCCTCCCACTGTAGAAACTTCAATTATTAACAGTCACATGAGCTACCATAGATGGAATTAAGAAAAGAGGTATTGTTTTCATAACACTATCTTAATCCCTCAGGGATTTATTATTATTTCATTTTTATACTTCATCGATTTTAGCAGGGAGATCCTCTGATTATTTTTAAATTTTAATCTGTTATTTAATGTTCATGCTTGATCTTTGACCTGATTACCCCACTATGATTCTGGTTATTTTTAAGAATCAAATTTGGAATTGTTGTAATTTACAACCATAAATAATGAAATATGAAATTTGATGTGTTTTAAACAAACTCATACCCATTTTCCTCATGTCATTGAACATTTGAGAAGAAGAGTGAAAGTGTTTAATTCATGGGTTTTTGATTTGTTATTTATATGTCAAAAACTATTAATTATTTATTTAATTTCATGCTTTGAATTTGAATTTTTTAGTGCTGGCAGTCCCAGGTCATGATAAAATTGTTTAGATACATTAAATTTTCTCTGATAGAGGTTAATCATTTATAGAACTCACTTTCTGTGTGACTGTGGATTCATTTTTGATTTCATACTTGGAACTTTCATTTTTTAGTTGTATTTTATCCTTCCCATTTCTCACATTTTTATAACACAGTGTGGTTTTGTGTTTGGTTGTTTGATATTTTCAATATAGGGGTGGAATCTCCAGCATATCTTATGCTGCTTCATCTTAAAACAGAAATGGCATTGAAATGTATATACATGGATGTAAATATATGCAGGTCATGAGATGTGATTGAAAAGTATATACATAGATGTATAATTCCCTCTAGAATTTTTGAATTTATCTCTTCTAGATATAGATACAAAATTTATATAGGGATATTCCAATCTTGAAATGATATCCTTATAGAATAAGGGCAATAGGTATCCACTCTTTAATGTTGTTTACTTTTCTTTATGATTTATTGATAGTGAAATATATATGTATTTTTTACTCTATTTCATCGTTTATGCAGACTTCCTAAAAGAGAAATTGTAAGAGCAGTTGCCTATAGTTATTCTTATAAAATTGATCAATTTTTCTTCATGCTACATTTTTTGTGATTTAACATAACATAAATGGTAATTTTCTGGATGATTCTACGAAGGAAAATTGATTTCCCAGGGTTTCTATAAAGGAAATATCCGTTCTTGACTCATGATTATTCCATACATGTCTATATTGTTTTTGGTGTTACAGAAACTCAATAAAATTATGGCTGGCTCATCCAGAGGTGTGTTCTTCTGCAATTACCATCACACCAGTATTGCAGTCTTCTGGTGAACTAGGTATACATCTAATGACACAATTCCAGTTTTCTCTTCATTTCCTATAGGTTCATTTTCCTTTATTTTTAAATGTTTCAAGTGTGTATTTTAGTGCTGACACGATTAGATATTGAAAACAGTGATTCCATATTCATTGTTTTATTTATTTTGGGTTTCATTTTTTGGAAAATAAATGGATAGGGTTACATATTCCACATGGGTTTTGTTTGGAATTTTGATTGGTGTCTCAATGATTTTCATTATTGAAATGGTACATCCATTTCAACTTTATCTTGTTTCTTTTAATTTCTTTTCATTTTGATGAATACTCCACAACATATGAAATCCCTTTCACATGGAGAAATTTACACTATCTTCCATATGGAGATATTTAGATATTCTTATTATGTCTCTTTATTTACATTCCGGAAAAACTGGCAAAATCCTACTGAATTTACCAGTTTAGGTCTATTAAATTGTGTGAGTTTGTTTACTCTGGTATTCAGAATATTACTTTCTTGGGGTTAAGTTGGGAATGGAAGAAACAAACATTAGTGACAGTTATTATTTATTCATTTCAATGGAACATTATTTGTGATTTATATAATTCAATCTCATGAATTAATGAAAAAAAACTTTATAATTGACATACTATATAACATCAAATTTTTATTTTATATCATAGTCCGGGATTCATTTTATTTCCTCTTTAGTTTATTCCTTCATATCTGATCCCAGTATCACATTCCTCTTCCATTTTTTGACAGGTGCAATTAATTTGGAGGTTTTATGCCTTTCAGCTAAAGACTTTGTATCCCAGAATAGATAATATTCTCTAGGGATTATTGACATGTGTATCTATTTTTTGGATTCAATTTCATGTTTTAAACTATTATAAAGTTGGTGTCAAGTTTCAGTCTTCATCTATTTATTTTATTAAATTGCACATTTCGTTTCATCTTTGTCTATGATCTCTACGTTCTTTGTAACAACCCGATATTTTATGAAAAATATTATTTTAATTTCATTAATGTCTTATGTTGTATTCTACACCAAGATTAACCTGTGCTATACGCAACACCGTATTAGCTTGCAGTATACGCAACACTATTCTTGGACCGTGTTACACATAATTATGATAATAGTTATTCTACGCAACATTGAGTATATATATATATATATATATTAAGTGTATAAATGAAATATGGTTGGATTCTGTTATACGAAACAACGAAGGATTCTTTCACAACACGCAACCCTCACTTGGCTTGCATTACACGCAATCGCGACCTTCCTCGATAGCGTGTGTTGTACGCAATACCGGGTTTTAATAAACAATGTTATATTATTATAATATTGTCATGAACTAGCCGTTATGAATAGTATTAACTAAATTTTGAATTTTATAACATTATTATTCATCTTACACATTTCAAGAACATGGTATAAGAACAAAATAAATTTTTCGGGTAAAATAAGTATTTTTCAAAAAATGCAGTTTTAACGCCTTTTGATGGTGCACCCACTTTAAATATAGTTTTTGACATGTTTATATGTTCAATTTGATAAAATAATATTCTTCTATTGAATCAGGATATAAAAATTTACATTAGATAAATTTTTGATATTTTTCCGATAACTTTCATATTTTAATGAATAGTAAAAACACGCTATATTTTTATTAAAAACAACTTTTTTAATCGTAATATCTTATGTGGTTAAATTATAATATTGAATGGGTTTAAAGTATAAATAGAATATATTTTTACCATTTAATATAATGTATGTCATTAGCATTGATTTTACCTTGAATTCGTAGGTTAAATCAATTCAATCTTTTGCAATGTTTTAAAGAAAAACCCATTTTCTTTTGACAACAGGATTAATTTTAATTTAATTTCTACATCTTTTGTGTATTGAATTTGGAAAAATGGATTACATATTTGGAATCAGTGGGTCCAAATTATGTTAATAAGCTACTTTTTATTTTTGGGAATTATGAATAGTAATTATGGTAAATTTTATTTACCATAGTTAAAGGTAAATCAGGTAATTAAGGGTAAATATAATATTTTAAAATTACCCTAAAAAATTTCAAAATCCTATTGGATGACTAAAAGTCGACCCATATCACCTAAGGGTCGGATTAGATTCATTTAATTAAATTTTTTCAATGAAAATAATTTAATTATTATTAAAACCAAAGAATGTGACAACATGTCACTTTCTTAAATTATATAAGTATAATAATTTTAATATAGTGATACAATTGATGAAACTTCAAACATTAATAGTCTCCAGAAATCTAATACAATTATCTAAATCATAGGAATTTATTTAGAATTTTTAGGGATTAAATAATTATCATTTATTATGATACAAAGATGATGCAGTAATTATCTTATTAATGAAATATTGACATAATTGATGTTATAAATACCCAAATAAATGTAATTATATACTTTTTATGAATTACAGTAATTTTATAGGTTACTATGATATATTAGTGTTGATTTAATAAACTTGGTTTGAACATATAATTCTGTTATGACTTTCACAAAAATCATATATCAAATAGTGTCAAAATTGACACAAAATAGTTTTTAAATCAAATATTATATTACTAATTGTTATTTTATTCCAAAAAATCTAAGGTTCGGCCAAATGACTTAGATAAGGATATATATATTAATAATAAACAATTTGGGGTTCGTTTGGCATGTTATAGTAAGTGTATTAACCATATAGTGAAAGAAAACAAAAAGACACGGTAAAAGTTAAATTATATAACTTAGAGTTAAATCTAATTGATAAGGTTAAAATAATACCCTAAACTTGTCTAAATCTTATTGGTTTATAGTATTTCGACCCTTACCCACTTTAGCTTCGAAATAAGACCCTTTGTAATTATTATAAACCGATTTTGACTTTAATATAAAATAATATTTTGAGATATTCCTAAGGTGCCCCTCTCCTCCCTTATAAAAGGGCACCTCCTCCCCCTCCTCCTCACACCAAATTGAGCACTCATGCTCGGCCAAACCCTGAAATTTTCTCCTATCCACTTCCCTAGAATAATCCTAGATGTCCTGGTCTTCTTCAAAGACCAATATTAGTTCCCTAAGTGGAGGATTCAAATAAGCGTTCCAAAGAAGAGGTAATATCCATTACCGATCTTTTCAATTTCTTTCTTCTTCAACTTATTCTTCTTTAGTTGTTTCATAATAAAGTAATAACATCAGTATTACTTACATACTGATATGTTATTATAAATATGAAACAACCCTAATTCACCTTCTATCCATCCTACGGAAAAATGAAATCACCGCGCGTGCGTACGTACGGAATACCGTCTCCACGCCATGGTGTAATCTATTTTCCACCACCACCTTACAAGGATGGGTATAATGGTGTAATGAGTAACTATTTATGATTATTATAATGTAATATTGATACTGAAATAATATATATATATACTCCAATACAATTCCACGATCATAGGAACGATATCATCACTCGTGCGTACATACGGAATACCGTCTCCACGATGTGATGCGACTCATTCTACATGATCATCATTACATAGTAATTATATAAATGAATTGAATGAATAAATATGATATATGTTACACTAATACCATTCTGGATATAAGGTATCTATAACCTTAAAAGAAGAATAAGAATTTATTCGGCAAAACACGCATAAGAACAAAAGGCAATAAAGACCCGAGTAACAAGTAACAATGAAATATTACTAACAAGAAGCTAAGAATATGACCATATATGATATCATATCAATATTTATGATTCTGGAATAAGTCAATAACATTATTTAAACCATTATACATGAGCTTCGGACACGTACAAAGCAAATCGGACCTAAGGTAAGGGAAATATCACAATCTCATTTTTATCCGAGATTGTTTATTCGTAAGTATTTTCTGGGGTGTATTTTATCATCCACATCCATGTTTCATAAATATGTAATATTATTTCCATCCACCTACAATTTTTTAAATCCATTTTTACCCTTCGGTGAGTTTTTAGTAAAAGAAATGAAATGAATCTTTTGTCGTTTTTCATACGAGGTACTTTTTGACTTTTCCGACAAAAGTACGAACAATGTTTTTAACTTATACGGCATGAATGGATTTTTAAAAAATTATTTCCAAGAAGATTCCTTTACAAGTTTTCAAGTTTATTTTTAATCAACTTCTTTTAGTTTATAATTGTATGACATGTTAAGAAAAGAAAATTGTTTTTGAAGAAGAAATGATATTTTCCTCAAGAATGGAGTTCAAGTGTTTTATCAAAATTATTTTCCATCTAAGATAATAAAGGGTTCTGTTATTACATTGATTTGATTATTTTGTGATGGAATTATATTTTTATTAATTCCTTTATCTTATATGAATTGTTTCATGATGTCATGTTGTTTAAGAAACCCATTTTTGTTATATGTGTTATGTGATGATGTATGATTATGATTATGTGGCACACATAAGAAAGGATTCATTATAAGATGGGTGGGACCTATATCTCCCTCCAATGCATTGGGTAAAGATTTTATATCTCATGAGATAGACATGGCTGGAATGGTAGGTTATACCGGTTCAGTGAAACAGGACTGAAACGAGGGTTACTCGATTCAGAAAGGGACTTTGTCCACTAAGATAGTCTTGGCAATGAGTCTTGACTAACAAGAAATGATTCTCTATGATTATTTGTGAATGCCACAAAGTTTCATGTTTTATGTTATGATTATTGTGATTACATTTCACTGCCATGATTTTTCCCATGTTATGAAATTATGCTCTCTTTTGCAGGATAAGATTTCCAAAAGTTAGGTTCTTATGAATATGATGTGATTGATTTTTCTTTTCTTTACCCTTACTGAGCATTTGAGCTCACCCTTTTATGTTTTCTTTTCCCCAGGATATAAAGAAAGGTTTTAGGTAAAATAAAAAGGAAGATATTTATGGGAGATATTGAAGATCTTTCACCATGATTAGAAGATTACGTTCCGAGTTTCTAAAGACACTAAACTATTACGATCCTTGTGTGTGTGTTTTTGTTATGTACCAAGTATTCCGCAAAAGTAATGTAATGTCCATGTACGTCAAGCTTTGGGTCTCTACAGTTGGTATCAGGGGAAAGGTTTAGTCAACCTTTGGAAACTAGGATGCGAAAACGTTAGTGAGATCCCTAGAGATATTTCTAAGGTATGTCTAGGGATGCCCCTAAGGATAAGTATACGTATAGGATATAGTCCTAGAACTTTGGTAACGATATTAGATTAAACCAAAGATGTTAGATATTTAAGTTACTCCCCCTTTATTATGATTTTTTCCTCTCACACTATTCTTTTTGGGTTTTAAAAAATGGCTGGAAACAAGGTGATTCACGATAATGGAGGATATGCTGGACAATGGAATGATATTCTTCATGAGCAACCAAATGAAATGGGATTTGGAAGTCGAAACATCATCATTATGCTGAATCAGCAATCTCATAATATGATCAATAAAGTAAAATTTGGTAAGTTTCCTGACTCGGCTAATAAGAGAAAGATGGAGTTTCATGATGATCATAGAGGAAAGAAAGTTCAATTTCCCCTATGTAAATCATGTGGGAAGAGGCATCAAGGAGAATGTTTCAAAGGAACTGGAAGATGCTTTGGGTGTGGAAAAGAAGGACACAAAGCCAGTAAGTGCAAAGGAAAAGGTTCAGTTAACACTAGGGATGAGGATAATGGTATTGCTATGACATCAACAATGGTTAAATGTTTTAAATGTGGAATGTACGGGCATTATGCAAACCAATAACCTAAGGTAAAGTCTCATGAAGAGAATCAGTATGGTCGTATGGGTAGTATTTATGTTGATGATGATGATGAGACTACAAATGATATGTGAGATGAAAGAATTGTTGAAGCTCGGTCAATGGTTTAAGAATGTAGTTGAATGATTACATGTTTATCAAGTGTAATGTTGTATAAGTAATCTCATGGTACTATGGGATAAAGAGACATCTAAGGATTGTTACATTGTTGTCTTTCCTTAAGTTTTGAAAGTATGTGATGAATGGTACCAGTATTTTTGGAAAGTAGCTGATATGCGCATAATGAAGGGACAAGGCGATAATGAGATGTTTGATTGTATGCATGAGCTCATGATTGATATAAGGACTAAGTGATATCATGATTTGACTATATAGAATTTTGAGGATTTTGGTATGTGGAAAGTGTTAACTTTTAACTGCATTCATGTTTTCACTATGGTTCAATGGGTATTCAAAAGAATACATGATTAAGGACTTTGAATGTTTGGAATGTGACCAACAAAACATATCTTATGATATATGGGGATCAACAATGGTATTAAATCTCTGGTAATTGTTTTCACTATGTTATGATAGTGGACTACAGTATTATGGATAAGCCTAAATATTAGAATGGATTATGTTGGACATAAGTTAGGATAAAACGTTTTTTCGATATTATTGATGGGATGTTATATTAATATAGATTTAGAAAAAGGACAACCTGCAGGACGGGCGGAAACCCATCGCTTAGGACGAGGCTGTGGGAATCTAACCCACAACCGAAGTGCGACTGACCTTTATCGCCTACCACTGACCTACAGGAAGTCCCTGTTTAGTAGAAACTAGTTTTATTATATTTAGCAGTATGATATGTGAAGTATAAGTTCATTTTAGGAACCATATATGATTAATCTCACTATAGAATGACTAATGAATGACCCGTCATTCTATCACATGATCTGATAACACTTCACGAATAACAAATTCGACTTCATTTATTTAAGAGATGAAGTGGAAATTGTACAAGGCACGAACAACAGTGAGATTGTACCAAAATAAAGTAAGTATTTATTCTAATTCAAATTCTTCAACTTTAGGGAAATGATCTTGAAAACCAAAAATGTTGTCCTAGTGCCCTTATATCCGATGAATCAGATGGTACCCTAGATCGTCACAAATTTATGGCTTTGTGATTGCTGGCTTTTCTATAGCCATGTTCTCTACCACTCTCCATCAGAACATGATGGTTAGATTTCTCTTCCATATCCATATTTTCACCTATGTGGAAACCCAGTGATTAGTTTATTTGGGTAACCGTTACGTTTCATACTTTTGTTTTTAAAGATATGTTTTGGTATTCCTTTTTACGATGTGGGTTTCTATCGAAGAAACTTTCAAATAGTAAACCATTTATAACCTCGACGAATTTCGAGGGAGAAATTCATTTTAAGGGGGGTAGAATGTAACACCCCGAGATTTTATGAAAAATATTATTTTAATTTCATTAATGTCTTATGTTGTATTCTACAACAAGATTACCCTGCGCAATACGCAACACCGTATTAGCTTGCAGTATACGTAACACTATTATTGGACCGTGTTACACATAATTTTGATAATAGTTATTCTACGCAACATTGAGTATATATATATATATATATTAAGTGTATAAATGAAATATGGTTGGATTCTGTTATACGAAACAACAAAGGATTCTTTCACAACACGCAACCCTGACTTGGCTTGCATTACACGCAATCACGACCTTCCTCGATACCGTGTGTTGTACGCAATACCGGGTTTTAATCAACAATGTTATATTATTATAATATTGTCATGAACTAGCCGTTATGAATAGTATTAACTAAATTTTGAATTTTATAACATTATTATTCATCTTACACATTTCTAGAACATGGTATAAGAACAAAATAAATTTTTCGGGTAAAATAAGTATTTTTCAAAAAATGCAGTTTTACCGCCTTTTGATGGCGCACCCACTTTAAATATAGTTTTTGACATGTTTATATGTTCAATTTGATAAAATAATATTCTTCTTTTGAATCAGGATAAAAAAATTTACATTAGATAAAGTTTTGATATTTTTCCGATAACTTTCATATTTTAATGAATAGTAAAAACACGCTATATTTTAATTAAAAACAACTTTTTTCATCGTAATATATTATGTGGTTAAATTATAATATTGAATGGTTTTAAAGTATAAATAGAATATATTTTTACCATTTAATATAATTTATGTCATTAGCATTGATTTTACCTTGAATTTGTAGGTTAAATCAATTCAATCTTTTGCAATGTTTTAAAGAAAAACCCGTTTTCTTTCGACAACGGGATTAATTTTAATTTAATTTCTGCATCTTTTGTGTATTGAATTTGGAAAAATGGATTAAATATTTGGAATCAGTGTGTCCAAATTATGTTAATAAGATAATTTTTTTTTGGGAATTATGAATAGTAATTAAGGTAAATTTTATTTACCATAGTTAAAGGTAAATCGGGTAATTAAGGGTAAATATAATATTTTAAAATTACCCTAACAAATTTCAAAATCCTATTGTATGACTAAAAGTCGACCCATATCACCTAAGGGTCGGATTAGATTCATTTAATTAAATTTTGTCAATGAAAATAATTTAATTATTATTAAAACCAAAGAATGTGACAAAATGTCACTTTCTTAAATTATATAAGTATAATAATTTTAATCTAGTGATAAACTTGATGAAACTTCGAAAATGAATAGTCTCCAGAAAGCTAATAAAATTATCTAAATCATAGGAATTTATTTATAATTTTTAGGGATTAAATAATTATCATTAATTATGATACAAAGATGATGCAGTAATTATCTTATTAATGATATATTGACATAATTGATGTTATAAATACCCAAATAAATGTAATTTGAGTCTTTTTATGAATTACACTAATTTTTTAGGTCACTATGATATATTAGTGTTGATTTAATCAACTTGGTTTGAACATATAATTCTTTTATGACTTTCACAAAAATCATATATCAAATAGTGTCAAAATTGACACAAAATAGTTTTTAAATCAAATATTATATTAGTAATTGTTATTTTATTCCTAAAAATCTACGGTTCGGCCAAATGACTTAGATAAGGATATATATATTAATAATAAACAATTTGGGGTTCGTTTTTCATGTTATAGTAAGTGTATTAACCATATAGTGAAAGAAAACAAAAAGACACGGTAAAAGTTAAATTATTTAACTTAGAGTTAAATCTAATTGATAAGGTTAACATAATACCCTAAACTTGTCTAAATCTAATTGGTTTATAGGATTTCGACCCTTCCCCACTTTAGCTTCGAAATAAGAACCTTTGGAACCATTATAAACCGATTTTGACTTTAATATAAAATAATATTTTGAGATATTTCTAAGGTGCCCCTCTCCTCCCTTATAAAAGGGCACCTCCTCCCCCTCCTCCTCACACAAAATAGAGCACTCAAGCTCGGCCAACCCCTGCCATTTTCTCCTCTCCACTTCCCTAGAATAATCCTAGAGGTCCTGTTCTTCTTCAAAGACCAATATTAGTTCCCTAAGTGGAGGATTCAAAGAAGCGTTCCAAAGAAGAGGTAATATCCATTACCGATCTTTTCAATTTCTTTCTTCTTCAACTTCTTCTTATAAAGTTGTTTCATAATAAAGTAATAACATAAGTATTAATTACATACTTATATGCTATTATAAATATGAAACAACCCTAATTCACCTTCTATCCATCCTACAGAAAAATGAAATCACCGCGCGTGCGTACGTACGGAATACCGTCTCCACGCCGTGGTGTAATCTATTTTCCACCACCACCTTAAAAGGATGGGTATAATGGTGTAATGAGTAACTATTTATGATTATTATAAAGTAATATTGATACTTAAATAATATATATATACTCCAATACAATTCCACGATCATAGGAACGATATCATCACTCGTGCGTACGTACGGAATACCGTCTCCACGATGTGATGCGACTCGTTCTACATGATCATCATTACATAGTAATTATATAAATGAATTGAATGAATAAATATGATATATGTTACACTAATACCATTCTGGATATAAGGTATCTATAACCTTAAAAGAAGAATAAGAATTTATTCGGCAAAACACGCATAAGAACAAAAGGCAATAAAGATCCGAGTAACAAGTAACAATGAAATATTACTAACAAGAAGCTAAGAATATGACCATATATGATATCATATCAATATGTATGATTCTGGAATAAGTCAATAACATTATTTAAACCATTATATAGGAGATTCAGACACGTACAAAGCAAATCAGACCTAAGGTAAGGGAAATATCACAATCTCATTTTTATCCGAGATTGTTTATTCGTAAGTATTTACTGGGGTGTATTTTATCATCCACATCCATGTTTCATAAATATGTAATATTATTTCCATCCACCTAAAATTGTTTAAATCCATTTTTACCCTTCGGTGAGTTTTTAGTAAAAGAAATGAAAGGAATCTTTTGTCGTTTTTCGTACGAGGTACTTTTTGACTTTTCTGACAAAAGTACGAACAATGTTTTTAACTTATACGGCATGAATGGATTTTTAAAACATTATTTCCAAGAAGCTTCCTTTACAAGTTTTCAAGTTTATTTTTAATCAACTTCTTTTAGTTTATAATTGTATGACATGTTAAGAAAAGAAAAGTGTTTTTGAAGAAGAAAGGATATTTTCCTCAAGAATGGAGTTTAAGTGTTTTATCAAAATTATTTTCCATCTAAGATAATAAAGGGTTCTGTTATTACATTGATTTGATTATTTTGTGATGGAATTATATTTTTATGAATTCCTTTATCTTATATGAATTGTTTCATGATGTCATGTTGTTTAAGAAACCCATTTTTGTTATATGTGTTATGCGATGATGTATGATTTATGATTATGTGGCACACATAAGAAAGGATTCATTATAAGATGGGTGGGACCTATATCTCCATCCAATGCATTGGGTAATGATTTTATATCTCATGAGATAAACATGGCTGGAATGGTAGGTTTTACCGGTTCAGTGAAACAGGACTGAAACGAGGGTTACTCGATTCAGAAAGGGACTTTGTCCACTAAGATAGTCTTGGAAATGAGTCTTGACTAACAAGAAATGATTCTCTATGATTATGTGTGAATGCCACAAAGTTTCATTTTTTAAGTTATGATTATTGTGATTACATTTCACTGCCATGATTTATCCCATGTTATGAAATTATGCTCTCTTTTGCAGGATAAGATTTCCAAAAGTTATGTTCTTATGAATATGATGTGATTGATTTTTCTTTTATTTACCCTTACTGAGCATTTGAGCTCACCCTTTTATGTTTTATTTTTCCCAGGATATAAAGAAAGGTTTTAGGTAAAAAAAGGAAGATATTTATGGGAGATATTGAAGATCTTTCACCACGATTAGAAGATTACGTTCCGAGTTTCCAAAGACACTAAACTATTACGATCCTTGTGTGTGTGTTTTTGTTATGTACCAAGTATTCCGCAAAAGTAATGTAATGTCCATGTACGTCAAGCATCGAGTCTCTACATTCTTCATTCCATGTTGTTCCATATACATAATGAAAAGTTACACTCTGTTTTCTTTTTTCCCAAACAACCCACTCATTAAATATATTATTATTTCATTTAATTTCACATTTCTTATTTTTATTATTACAACCACTATCTTATCTTTGATTTAACTTTCACTTTTTATTAAAGTGTCCACATTATAGTTATTATGATCAAAATTGAAAATGAATTCAAATCTTATTCTTCAAAATATAAAAGTTCATATAATTTTACTCTATCATTTTTTCATTGTCAACTATTTGAATGGTTTCTTCATATTCTATGCACTATTATTTTATTATCATACACCATTACTTTCAAATTATAATTTATTCAACATTACTGTTTCTTCACAAATTTAAAAAATATTAATCTCTTATTAAATGAAAAATCTGTAATCGAATATGTCGTGCAATAGCACGGACGAGTACTAGTTATTAATAATAAGAGTTTCGAAAGAATTTTTAAAAGACGAAATATATGTAGATGATATTATCTTTGGATCTTATAAAAATTCTTTATCTAATTATTTTTCAAACATAATTCAAAGAGAGTTTGGAATGATTTGAATGGGTGAAATCAAATATTTTCAAGGATTTAAAATATTTCAAAATAAAGAAGGCATAATCTTAAATCAAAGTAAGTACACAAAAGATCTTTTAAAAATATATGTCTTTGATAGCATTAAGAGGAGTGAAACTCCTATGAGTTCCTCAAGTATACAACTAAATTAGGACTGTTCTATAAAAAAGGACAACCTTTTGATTTAGTTTGCTATTCAGATGCAGATTTTGGTGGATGTAAGTTAGATAGAAAAAGTACCTATTGAACATGTCACTTTTTGGGAAAGTAATTGATATATAGGTGTAGTAAAAAGAAAAATCCAGTTGCATTATGAACTGCTAAAGAAGAGTACATTGCTGCTGGTAGTTGTTGGGAACAAATTTTGTGGATGAAACACATCTTACTAGACTATAGATTTCAATTCAGACATATCCCCATAAATTATGACAACACAAGTGCTATTAAGATTTCTAAAATTCCAATTTTTCATTTTAGAACAAAGAATATTAATGTAAGACATCACTTTTTGAGATATCATTATCAAAATGGTGATATAACTCTTGAGTTTATTGGGACTGAACGTCATCTTTCTGATATATTCACTAAACCTATAAATTATGAGAGAGTGAATTACATCAGACATGAATTAGGAATGACAAGTCAGTAAGATATTCTTGAAACTAATCTTCTTGAAACCAATATTCCTAAAACAGATCTCTTGAAACCGATCTCCATGAATCTGATCTTCTTGAAACTGATCTTCTTGAATCGGGTTTCTTGAAACTGATCTCTTGAAACCGATCTTCATGGAACTAATCTCTTGAAACCGATCTCTTAAAACCGATCTCTTGAAAACCATCTATTGAAACAGATCTTCTTGAAACCGATATCTTGAAACCTATATTATTGAAACCGATCACTTGAAACCGATCTATTGAAACCTATCATATTGAAACCGATCTTTTTAAACTGATCTCTTGAATCCAATCTCTTGAAACCAAACATGTTGAAACCGATCTCTTGAAACTGATATCTTGAAACTGATCTCTTCAAACTGATATTTTTGAAACCGATCTTCTCGAAACTGATCTTTTTAAACCGATCCCTTGAAGCTTGTCCCTTAAAACTGATCTTATGAAACTGATCCCTCAAACCGATTCATTTGCACCGATGTATTTAAGGATTGTTCTGTAAATTCCATCTTTTTTAAATAAAATGATGTTGTTTTACTCTCATTTTTCCACGTTAAAATTTTATGTTTTAAAATTTAAAATCCCTAAATGATATATCTAGTTCAATCCATCATGACCTTTCACCTTATCCTCTTCCGTAAAGCCTTCTACATTTTTTCACTCTTCCTCTTGACTTTCGACCTCTCGACACTGTTGGAATCATAAGTCTCATCATGGAAAGGACCAAGTGTTGAATGGAATAACCTATAAAATCTCATTCTGCTAAGCATTAGAATGGTGAGTCCATTGGGACTTTGAAACCAAGCTTGGAAAGCCGTGTGGTTATGGCTGAAAAGGAGGTTTCAGTTGAGTGGCTTCTGTCAAGAAAATATTTTTTTGTTAAAAGTGATGGAATCTCAAGGATGGATCATTTGGTGAAATAACAATGAAATAACTTATTATCCCCATCTAGTTCATGAGTTCTATCAACATTTGAGGATATCCCTGGATTATGTTGAGGTAGCAAAGATGATGTCTGTAGTAAAGTGAAAGGAGATAGATTTTTTGTCTAAGGAATGGGATGAATGCTTAGAAATTCTTCATGAAGGTGTCTTTGCTGACTATCCTGGTAATATTCAACCTTCCTCTAATTTGTTATATTATGAAGATGCTTTGAAGGAGCTGAATAGAAATGGAGAATCCAGGAGGACCATTGCAGATGAATTTAATGGAGAAGTAAGACTACTTTTTATGTTCATACAACATCAAATCTACCCAATGAAGGGAGATTTCTCTGCTGTGATGTATTAGGATGTTTTATCGATATTTTTATTGAAACATGGGATAAAAGTGAACCTATGTAGGTATCTAATGGTGCATATCTCCGATCTGATTAAGACATCCAAGAAGGCAACCTAGTTGTACTATCTGAGGATGATTTCTGCAATGTTGAAAAGGATAGGTTGAGTGAATGATGGAGACGAATTGATAAATGCCTTTAGTGGTTATTGTCTTAAAAAACACATATGTAAGAGGACGAAAGTCTTATAGAACCCATGGAATAGATAGTGGGTAGGAGATGAGGAGAGGCTTTATGAGGTTTTCAATCTAGTTGACCACCCTCTAGACCAAAGGATCAAATTGATCGAGGTCTCAAACCAAGATAGGTTCCAGTTTATTCAGATGAGGAAGCTGAGCCTGAAGTGCCATAGGAAGAAGAGTCTCCTTTTTATGATAGGAGTGATCCTAATATTTCTGAAAGTCCTAAAGATATTTCTTATGGACCTTCCATTCCACCTTTTGACATACCCTCCAGAGAACCTTTATTAAGTGGTGAGGATGAGGAATAAACTAAATTTACTAGAATTTAAGGCAATGTTAGAAAATCAGATGATGATAATGATGATGATGATGATAATGGAGGAAATAATTAGAATGTGAGTGACTCCCTAAAAATGGGACAACAAGTTGTAGATAGATCCAGTGAGGAATCTGTACATGGAGCTGGTGAGGGTGATGAACGTGTTGGACAACATGCTGTTGGTCATAGAGATTCTGAACATGAGGATATATCACCAATTGTTAATAATGAAAATCAGGAGATCATTCAGAAATTGGATGATCTTATGGATGGTGTCCAAGATGAAGAAGATGAGGTTCTGGTGCCTTAAATTGAGGAAGTGCCTGGTGCAGATGAAGTTGCTGGAGCACAAGCAGAACCAGAAGTTCGGTTGGTTCCTGATCCCAGACAAGTTGTTACGGCCCGAGACTAGGATAAAGAAGTTTATGTTGATGATGTTGTTCCTGATCCTTAGGGAAGAAGGATCAGAATTGATACTATTCATCCAAGAGACTACACTTATTATAGAGAGTGAAATAATGATCCAAGATACATTATTTTTGGTTTAGAATATGTCTCGGATGAGGAGAGGGTGCATTCTCATCTTTCTGCACTAGTCCAAGCTGAACCAGAATTTGTTGCACCAGTTCCCAGTGTTGCACCACCAACAGTAGAACCAGTGGCTCCCGTAGTGCCCAGTGATTATGTTACTAAAGATGATTTGGAGAAATTAAAAAAATGATATATGTGAGTCTGTAACAGCCTTAGTTGGATCCAAAAGTTCATCCTCCACCTCTATAGGTATCTCGGATTCTGATGTATCAATGACTGCAAGAATAGTACTTCAAGAGATTCAACCGAATCTCATTAATACAGTTGAAACCATTATTCAACATAATACCTCGCTGAGAGAATACGTAAGAAATATGAGCAATGAGATAAATTCTTTAAACTCAAATTTCAATACCTCCTTTAGTGGTGTTATTTAAGTTCATAGGAACCTGGTAAATCATCTAATCAGTGTGGTCCTGAAGAAGTTGAAAGAAGAGCTTGGGAAAATGTTGACTGGCCCATCAAGTTTCAGGAGTGGGAAAAGTGATATTGCTGATTTGGAGTCTCTCAGGGTTGTGATGAGGGAGGATATTCAAAAACTTCATAGTGTTTCAGAAAAAGAAACCCCTAAAAAAGTACATCAAAATACAGATCTTGTGTACAATATGGTCCGACAGTGCACAAATGAAGTCTCTACAGCTCAAGAATGAGATTCAGTTAAAGGTGGATATGTATTTCACTAAGATTTACACCAATCATGATCTCATCAATAGATTCATGTTTCTTAAAAAAATCATAGAATTCCTCCAGTCACAGAAGAATTCAAGAAGCAAGTCCTTCAATTGAAGGAGTTTACACCTTTTCTGAGTAAATTTATGGAAAATAAGGATGAATTTGAGAAGTTAATGCAATATGGTGGTGAAATCATTAATGATTTCATCAATATCCTTATGACTTATCTACATGTTTAGATAGAGGCTATTGTGGTCCCTCCAGCTGCTTCAATTGGTACTACCTTTCATCCTCCTGCTTCAATGACTGTCTCTCAGACCCTTTCCCAGATTCGATTGATCATCCCAGAGAAAAATCCAAGTCGCGTGTTCTCAGAAAGATGGCCTACCCTTAACTATACTATTCCTATTTGTGTTTCCCTACCTAGTGTTTTCTTCTGACCACCTCTTTCCTCTACTTCTACCAACCCTTCTCTATTTCCCCCGGATCCTTCAGACAAAGGAAAACAACTTCATCATACAAACCCTTAGTGATGGATTGTTCCTTTTTGATAGGGATTTTGTATTTTTTTTGTCTTGTACTTTTATTCCTCTTATTGTAAATCTTTTTTTGTGTCTTTATTTTATGTTATTTCTCCTTTCTTCTTTTCTTTTTTCTAATCCAAAAAAGGCGGGAAAATGAGGCAAACATTCTTTATCTAAGGGGGAGATTTTCTGGTTTAGTACACATGGAATGTACTCATCTTAATCCATTTACTAAGGGGGAGATTTGTTTTAAAAATTCAAACAAGAAAATACTTTGGTCATATTGTACAATTACTTTTAGTTCAGTATGCTATGTCAGGCTGTCTTTATTCAATATATTTTTTCATGTATGCCATAATTTGTGATTATTAAAAAGGGGGAGATGGTTGGACCCTCTATGATAATTTAGTTTTTACAATCACAAATCTTTTCAATATATAGATTATACTTTTTCATGCCATTTTAATATCTCTATGTAAATCAATTATGTCAAACAGAAAAATATAATTAAATAAGTCAATAAATTATATTCATGTTTACAAGTGTATTTATATATATTTTTGGATAACTGTTAGTCTTGTAATTTTAATTGTAAAATAGACACTTCATAGCCTTTTTGGATTCCCTCACACCGATGTTCGACACACCGATGTTTGACACACTAAAGATGACACACTAGAGTTGACAGACCAAATTCGACACACCTAAGATGACACACTAAAGTCGACGGACTGAGGTCGCCACATCGAAGTTGACACACCGATGTTTGACACACCGAAGTTTGACACCCCAATGTTGATAGACCAAAGTCGACACACAAAAGTTTGACACACTGAAGTTGACTGACCGAAGTCGACACACCGAAGTCGACTCACTAAATTTTGACACACTGAAGTTTGACACATCGAAGTTGACAAACTGAAGTCGACACACTGAATTTTGACACACCTAAGTTGATAGACTGAAGTCGACACACCGAAGTTTGACACACCGAAGATTACAGACCGAAGTTGACAGACCAATGTTACCAAACCGAAGAAAACATACCGAAGATGACTCACCGATAGTCCTAAATATCTGATTTTATTTTATTAATTCAAATATATTTCTAACAGTCATTTTTAGACAAATTAACTTTTCTGACATTATTTAATGTTGTATATAGGAATATATGTAGATAGTATGAGGTACATGCATGTGTAGAGATATTTGTTACTAGTAGACCTTGAAGTATAAAAGGACATCAATCTGATCTCAAAATGTGACGGAGAAACAATGATATACAGATTCACATAGAGCATGAAGAACACACTGAAATATATACTGTACGAACTCATAATATAGAAAAGTGAGAAACTTGAAGCTTGGGATCACCTAGAAAATACCTACTGGAGATTTCTGAACATCTTCACAAAGAAGAGCTGAACACCTTCACAAGAAACTGTGACACCCTGTTCTGAAGCCATCTTTTAGAAGAGGACTCGAATATCATTTAATCTACATCCATAGAATCCAGAGAATCACTGCATGACACACAGAGAATTCTAAACCCTAATCTCTTTCATAACTCTGTTTTAAACTTATCATTACTATTTTGAGAAGTGTGTATATCTGTTTGAATCTCACACACTGTCTCCTGAGCTAAACTGGAGGATAAAAAAATATCTTTACACTCAATCACATCTTACACTTTTATCCCACGTAGAACTGTGGAAGGGAACATGTGAGATCTGTTTATTTGTTTTTCCCACCATCAACTATGGTAGAGGTTAAGTGCAACCTGAACAACATGTCTGCTATTATGAACCCCGATATAGGGTGTGGATCAAAATTTTATTAATATAAATGGCTTGGTGGCCGGTGATCACCAAGAGGAGAGGATTAAGTCTCTGCTTGAGACTGAACCTCTTGTTTTATCCGATGTGCTATTTATCTTATATTTTTTATCTGTTAGGTATTTTTGGAATTAAGATAAACCAAACATTGAGAGTTATTTTAGCAAGTGTTTATATCTATTTTGAATCATTATGTTTGTTTCAAATGTTTTGCTAATCTTTATATTGGGAAAGCTGATAACTAATAAATCTTTAGAGAACCAAATTTAACCTTCAAGACTTTTATAAATTAACTAAAAATTGACTTTGTGTTTATTTTCATAGGGGGGTATTATTTTTTAAAGAACATTTTTAAGAGAAATTTTTATAGATACTTAATTCACCCCCCTCTTGAGTCATCTACTCTGACCAATAGATTAACTATTTTCAATAGCATGATTCATGATTGGAATTTTTAGTTTAAACCATATTTAATCGTAAAAATTTTTATAAAACAAAAACATTAAAATTTCAATGGTTATGCGTTTAAAATAGGTACTAGATTTCAGGTTTGAGCTCATATTTAGGTATTGTTGAAATGGTATTAATTGGATTAGGATTTCATGATTGATAACTGGGTTCATGTTCTGGTGAATTTATTTTGATGAGAAATCAAACGACTATCATTCATGAAAGTTAAGATTTATTTTTGAAAAAATCATTAAAACATATCTATTTTTAAGAGATATAAAATAAATTTATCTTATAAAGGAAATAAAATAACCATCCATTGATAAAATAGATGTTTCCAAATAAATAATTTACCCATTTTTATATTTATTATATTGGTATATAAGAATAATTTTATATCATCTGCTCTGCGAAATAAATTATATATAGAAAATTAAATTATATATTTTTATAATAATTTTACTATTGTCATATTTTGTTTATGGGAAAAAAATTTAATCCATAATGTATAACAAAATAAAAATTCAATTTTTTTATTTCTAATATATTTATTAACAAATTGTTAGGTATGATGAATTATAAGCTACCAAATTCAGTTTTATTATTTCATTATGATATATGATTATAATAAAATATATTTTAAGATGAGTATTTTGTATTAGTGAATAAATATAATTATTATTAACACTCATTATATTAACAAAAAGTGTAATAAATTAAAAAAATCATCAAATTATATTATTATTTTAAAATCATTATATTGATATAAAAATTATTCATTGTTTTAACTAAAAAAGTCATCACCAAAAAAAATTAATGTATGTAAAATCTAAAATAAATTAATACTAAGATAACTAAATAAATAAAAATATATATTTTTTATTTAAATTTTTTATGTTAAATTTAAATATACATTAAACATCATATAAAAAATTATTTTTTCTTTAAATATCATTATTAACTTCTTTTTGAATCCCAAAATATACCTAGAGAAAAAACAATTTTAATTACGCACTAGTGAAATTATAACATGGAATCAGAAATGATGAAAATTTTATTTTAAAAATAAAAAAATAATGATGATTGGGAGTATAGGATTACAAAAAAACTATTTCATAAAGAAGAAAAAATATACATATATACAGATGGGGGTATAAAAATAACCTTATTTCTGGAAAAAAGCTATTTGTGGATGGATTAGAGTAGTTTTTCATGGGCTTACAAAAGAGTTTCTCAAAGAATTACACTTCATAGAATCTATAAATTCATCTTTAAAATAATACACACCTAATATAGCACCATATTCATAAGGTTCTACTTACCTCTACCTACACTACAAAAAAATAGCCTTTTGTGTTGGTTTTTTTTCAAATTATTTCCAGTTTATACCGTAATCATTAAATTTAGTAGTGGTTATGTAAATATCCTTATTTTTCATTATCAGTAATAAATTAGTGGTGGTTTGGTTTTAATTTTATGTTGTTTATAGATTTTTTTTATTTTTTATAACCTTTATTTGTACATTTAGGGATAGTTTTTACTGGTAGTTTTTATTTATTAAATGGGGGGGGGAAATAAAATAACTTCCACTACTAAGTTTATTAATGATTTATATTTAAAGTAGTTTAGAATAACTAATTCTAAATGAAATAATTTTTATATAATGATTTTTGAATTTAAGAAATATCTTATACAAAAAAATACTAAATATTAAAAAATTAAAAAAAATAAATGTCAAATTAAAAAATATATATAACAGAAAATGAAACATAAAAATAGTTACTTAAAAAACATATAATCCCACATTATTTTTTTAATGTAATAAAAATTATAAATAAAATATTTTCTAAATGTTATCATACTAAATATAATTAATTAAAAATATTAATATACGATAATATAAACATCACATATATACACCTCACATCCATCACTCTATATCCACTACATAAGTCAACAACCCTCAATCATAAACCCAATTACCATACATGAAAAATAAATCAAAAATCTACCCTTAACCCATCACATTGATCTCTCCACCTCCACTACATTCAACCACTTCCATTTTCAGCATCATCATACATGAAACCAATTCCATCACTGATATATCAACTAAAATTAAAAAATTATAAAAACACAACAACTAAACTTGATAAATAATAATTATACTGGAATCCATGTTAATGTTTAAAAATATAAGAAAAAAATAAACCATCATGATTTATTTATGAATATTTTTAGGTATCAAAACTCTCAGTATCCTAAAAATTACCATAATTTATCACTTATAATAGAAAACGAGTACATTTAAAAAATGGAACATAAAAATATTTGGAAAACAATATATTCAGAATTTTTTACAAGACCTTTGTTATGTTTTTTATCAATCATATCAAACATCAACAAAAAACAAATGATATATCAACCAACATATCATGGATTAAATTAAGTTATGAAAATAATATAGGAAATTAAACCTCCAATCTCACCAAGAACACTATGAAAATTTAAATTACCTAATCAAGATATGATTCAACCCTTAAAAATGAAAATAGAATTGTTTATAACAATCTATATAATTTTTAAATCAATTTGTATTTTTTTTGAATGACTGAATTTGAAATTTAAAAAATATTTTGTTGTGGTGTTCATTATTATATTTCACAAAGAAGTATATGGTTTTTATCCTATGATTTCATGGAAATATGAGATATTTTCTTTCTTTTCATCCCCTGAAAAATGTTTTTTAAAGACATAAATATAATTAAAAACATATTTTTCATTAATTCTGATCACATCACCTATTGGATTAGAATTATGTTTTATCATACAAATGAAAACTCATTCAAAAATAGTTTTCCCAATATTTCACACAAATATGACGTTTCTTTCTTTGGTAATAATAATCACATGGATGTTTAGAGTTTTAAAACACAAAAAATATTCCTCCATACATTATGGAAAAACCTAATTTTTTTATTGTTTCATCATTAAAAAAATTTCAAAATAAATATAAATTAATATCATTTTATTTTGTGGTAATTCTACTTAATTTTATTCATTTTGACCCTAAGAAGTACATTTTTGAAGAATTTCATTTCATTAAAAAATTCTTATTGAGAAATTCCAGTAAAACCACATTTCATATTAACTTTTTATCTACTCTTAGAGATAAAAATGATTCAAATATAGTATTTTTCATGATTTCATAACACATTGTGTTTATTTACTATGTTTTTGATACTTACATGCATGTTTTATAGTTTTAAAACACAAAAAATGAATTTACATGCATCCCAATAAAACCGTCAATCCGATTAATGTGGAATCAGATCGTAAATTTCCAATATAAATATATAGTATCTATCTTATGATGTTATGAAAATCATTGTTCAGTTTCCTATCTTTGACCCCCCATAAGCATGTTTTAAATGACACTCATATCAATAAAAACTATATATTTAGTACTTTTTGAAAACCACACAATGGATTGTAGTGTCATTTACTTAAACCATGAAAAATGATTCAATTATATTTGTACTAAGATATTTTTTCTAATATGAGGTTTTTCTCTACAGATCTAACCATTACACACATGTTTTATAGTTTTAAAATAGAAAAACTAATTATATATATATATATATCATAATAAAAATATCAATTGGGTTGATGTAGTGTCAATTCCTTCATATTGGAAATAAATTTACAATCATTTCCATTTGAGTTCATAGTTATATGAGTTATTTTTCGGGGTTTTGACCCCCCGAACAGACATTTTCAAAAAACATTATTTTCTTTAAAAACTACATATTGAGTATTTTTTAGAACATCACTCATTTTATTTATGTGTTTCGAACACATTAATGTTAAATATGATTCCATATTAGTTTTCTCAATATTTCATGATAATCTAAGATCATTTTCATTGGTTTTAACTCCTATATTCGTGTTTTCGTGTTTTTAAACACAATAAATATGATTACATACATATTAAAAAAATAATAAATCAGATTTAGGTGTAATTAGTTTCTACATTTCAAAAATCAATGTATAGTCATTATAACACCCCTGCCTAGATGACAGTAAAGTGGTTCCCCAAGCCGGTTCACCCCACGACCTTTAGTGAAAATCCTCATATGCCACATATTTCCAACAAGAAGGAAAGGTATAAGTTTTAACTATAAGGAGACTATAACCCAATATAAGATTGTACAACTAGAAGTAAATATCCAAATATCATACATATATATGTAATTTAATATATTAAATACACTGAAACAAAAGCATATTGTAATAGGGAGAAATACAGTAAAGGCCCAAACAAAGATGTCATATATATAACAAACCACTAACTCGGATAATTACATGACTTAAAAAAAATCTACAAAAGTCTCCATATTATCACTAAGTTGAACCCATATAGTAAATTTTAACTATCGGAGCTATCCCACTTTTCATGAAAAACTCAACACATGCCACAACCCAAACATATTCCTGCAAAAAATATACAAGAGATACTCGAGTAACCAAGTGAAATGGAGGACTAGGAGGGGTCTTAGTACAACTCAGTAAATCAGAACATAAGGATTCTAAACCATTACATTTTAGATCATAAGTGTATTCATATATCTACAAGTTCATTAAATAAATAATATAGTAAGAACAACATGTTTCACTATTAAACATATATCATTAGACTTTTATTAATTTGTGTTCTACCCAGTCACCCAGACAACTAAAAATAGTTTGACCATGTCACAAAAATGAATTATTTTAATGTTTAATTTCATTTAATTTCCATTATTTCTCTATTGTGGGGGTTTCCATGTATATTTTGAGGAAAGGGTGAGTTTTCATGATTTGGGCCAAACCATGAGACCATTTCCAAATTTAAAAACCAATTTTGTTTCTTTTATACCTAATTAATTTTTCAAATACATTTCTCCCATTACACTTCCAAAATTTCCTCACCTGAACTATTAACACCACAATATCAATTTGGACCCTTTATAAATCAATAGTCATGGTGAATTTGGGTTTTTAATGATGGAATTGGGACAACTCAGAAGCCCATTTATAGTTTTAAATTTTGTTTATTAAATATATTATCCAATTTTTATTATTTTTTGGTGATTCCATGTCTCACCCGAGACCACTGAACCTATGAGCACTCCATTCTCTTTCCATACACATTGGATCTCCTATGAATCTCTAACTAGGGAATAATGTCTTAGGTTTTCAGAAATTGTCTATATTTGAAGAGGTAACTTTTCTCCTTCATAACTCATTCAATTTTAACTATTTTACCTCCATTTCAGTTCCCACTTGACCTTATTATCCTGAATAGAACCTGACATTCATTTTTGAATGTTTTTAAAGTCATATAATATTGTATTAAGGGATATTTCTTCAAGATCCCTCAAGTATGTGGGTATCATTCCTTCTTCTTTCAATTTTCTTAGAGTTCCTTCATTTTTCATGGGGTTTCTTCCCTTATTCTTGAAGTTACTTGTGTAAATAAAGTAGGTTATAGAAGCTAGGGTTTAACTTGGGTTTCTTGGTCTATTATTCTTGTTTTAAGCTTGATATAAGTCCCTTGTGGTGTAGTAGTGGTGCGGTTGAATTTTCCCAAAAATATTTAAGGGTTTTAATACTTATGGTAGGTGATTATGTGGGTAATCAATGATAGATTATTTATATTTACTGAATTTATATTTTTAGGAAACTTCACATTCATTATAATTTCTTCTAAATCTTGTTTTGGTGACATTTTTTAAACAAATGATTTTTAGGTACCAATTTTTGTGTTAAATTTGGTGTTTTACATGTGTATTTTATGTTGTTCCAACTAGGGTTGTTTAGTGCCTCATGTAATGGGTTTATGGAAATGTTTTGGGTGCTCCAAAATTTTTATTTAGTAAATATAGGTATTTACATAGTGTTCAAAGTGGGGTTTTAAGGGATTTTATGTGCAAAACATTGTTAAAGTTTGTGAAGTTATTTTATTTAAATCCTAAAGGTTTTATTGGGTGGTGTAAGTGGTGAAAAACACGTGTAGATATTGTTTTGAGATTATTATGACCATAAATGAAGTTTTTATGTGATAATGGATTTTAGTATCATGTGAATATGGTTTTAGCACAAAGGGGGAAACTTGGGTATCTAGGAGGGAGGATATGTACTAGTATACTAGTGATCCAGAGTGGTTTTATACCTGTTTCAATTGAGAAAAAATGGATATAGACAACACTAAATAACTATATTGATGTTTTTTGGGACCAATAGGATATGTTTATGTTCTTTACTAGTGTATTATGCATGAGAATGGATTTTTTTTCTACAGGTACTTTACACCGTGGTACGAGGTACATGGGGCTAGAGACAAACTAGTGCTAGGGGTGTTACTTTGAATAGTGCGCATTGAATCTTTTGTAATTATCTTTGGCATGTGGTGGTACATTCTAGAAAATAAAATATCTTACATGTTTTACTTAAATGTTCTCAATCATGGAAAATTCCCTTTGTTTTTTTTTAAATTTATAAGTTTCATTCTTTAGAAATTATTTCCATCACTTTCTTCTTCTCAAAACTGTAATTCTTTTTATGTTGTATTGTTTACTCTAGGGAATATCATGGTGGTATCTTATTGGGATTAGTCTCACACACTACTTACACCCGTTGGGTGTAAGTAGACTTGATCATGTTTGACATAGGTAAATACAAGGGCTTGGGTAATGACGGTACGGGTTGTTAGCTCCCTTCTATATTGCAGTGTTGTGGTGATGGTTTGTGGGTGAGGTCCCCTAGTAGTGTGGAGTCCTTGGGTATATTTTTATGAAACTTTTATGTTTATTTAGACCTCTTGTTTTATGTTTAAACCTTTGTATTCAGTTCTAGATTTTTTTAAAGCTTGTTTGGCATTGATTTTATGATTCGGTTTATCGATTTTTTTGATGTTTTAACTATCCATACTCAGGTAAATCATTCCCAACCCTGAAATCTATGATACCATAGAATTATGCCATCCAGTGGGGATAGGGAACAACCTTTGGGCCTTCCCATAAGACGATTTTGGTGCCAGTTTTGATGAAGACCGGATTCAACTCGTGACAAAATGGTATCAGAGGAGGTTAATGTTTTTGGGTTATATTATTATTTTGTGATGAGACGGGATAGAAAGGATCTATGACTGTAGAGACTCAGTTTTTTGGTCATGAGTAGGGTGTTGGACCCCACCTCTCTTGGAAGACCTCAAGTCACCATGGGACATTGGAATTTCTTGTTTGACTTCACTTCCAGGTGAGACTTGTGGGCTGCAAACTACACGTGGACATCGGGCAGAGTTGGGGTAGTTGTTTCTTTTATCATTGTAATGTGATTGTATTATATATATTTGATGTTATTGATGTAATTTTCATAATTTTTGTACTAATTTTATCTCTTGGGTCTATTTCCTTTTTTAGCACCAAGCCTCCCCAGGAAGCTCCCATGCACCGACGAGAGCAAGCTGGAGAGGCTTCTCCCTCACCCATTGATCAGAGTTTAGTAGAGGTAGTGGCTCAAGATGTACATGATCTAGGAAATGAAACGGCTCCTATTCCATATCCTTTTATAGAATATAAGACTGTTTCTATGAAGGAAAATGCCTAGGAGTTCCTAAAAAATAATCCTCCTACTTTCCGAGGTTGCACAGAACCCCAGGAAGAAGAGGAATGGATCGAAAATATCGAGCACATTTTCGAGTTCCAGGATACACATGAAGAGATCAGGATGAAGTGTGCCTCTTTTTTTTGCAAGGTCCCAGCTATAGGTGGTGGGAATCAGTACTTCATACTGGGAAGAATGAGCAGATGCGCTAGGGATATTTTAATGCCATCTTCAATAAACAATACTACTCTGATGTCTTGGCATATGCTAGATCCACAGAGTTCATGGATCTTGTTCAGGGGGATATTTTCATTGATGGATTACACAAACCATTTAACTGTCCTGGTTCAGTATGATCTTGAAATCATCTCTAATGAGAAAACGAAGGCCCACTGGTTAGAGAAAGGCTTATGATCACTGATATACTCCTAGTTTTTTTTGTTTAATTTGAGGACCTATGCTAAGGTGGTTGACCAGAAATGTATGGTGGAGATTGACCAAAAATGGAGGGCTAGTTTATCTAGGATAGTATCAGTAGTGTGTAGTGGCAGCTCTTCAGAGAAGAAAAGGATGTGGGAGGAACATGGGATGAATTGAGGTGGTAGTTCTGGACACTCTTCCATGGACTTTTCATCTGTGGATTATAATGAGAGATCGGTCATCCGCCACTAGTGTGGGAGGCTGAGGAACATCTGACCAGAATTACCACTTCATCTGAAGCACTGTTATCAATGTGGATATACAGGTCACTTGCAGCACTTTTGCGGTGTGTCACATCCACTTCAGAGTGGGGCAGGATTACTGGCTTCAAGAGGAGTACTAGCTCAGTCAGAGCCATCAAGGATATAAGGATCTCGATTTTCTGGTCGTGGTGGTAGGTTTGGGTCATCTTCTAAGGAGAATAAGTTTAGGGAACATCCACAGACCAACGTTCATCCTCAGGAAAAGACTATACATCTCCTTATGGTGGATCAGGCACTAGAAGGGTCAGGGGCGGGACCATCGATATTTTCAGTTACCATTTTGATTTAATATTCTATAACTAGTTATCTTTTTGATACTAGTGACTCTGTTTAATTCATTTTTTCTTGTATTGTGGACACGCTGAATTTTCCTACCGAGTTGTTGTCTTTTTCGATGGAGTTGGTGACGTCGATGGGAAAGAAGGAGTAGGGTCTCAAGTGCCCGTCGTTTGTGCTTTCCGTGTCAGGGGTTGAAATAGAGTGGGAATTATTGGTTTTAGATATGGATCTATTTGACATAATACATGGAATGGATTGTCTAGTACACTTCTAGTCAAACATTGATTGCTATAGGTGGTGGGTCCGTTTCACAGCATCAGATGGGAGTCTTCAGGTTTTTCATGGGGAATGGGAACCTCTCTCGAGTCATGTGGGACCTCCACTCCCAAATATGGGTGATCTTGTTTTTTAGTTATCATGACTCATGATAGAGGAAGATGGTCATGATCTTGAAGGTGGACTACCTCATGTAGTTGATGAGTTTTCAGAGGTATTTCCTGATGATTTTTTAGGTTTTCCCCTGAAGAGGGATGTGGATTTCTCGATTGATATGGAAACAAGAACACAACTGATATCTCTTCACTCATATCGCATAGACCCCACTGAGTGAAGGGAATTGAAGTTATAGCTGGAAGACTAAGAAAATGAAGGAATCATTTTACTGAGAATCTCTCCTTAGGTCGCTCCTATCTTGTTCACGAAAAGGCTGATGTATCCCCCTTATTGTAAATTGACTAACGATAGCTGAATAAGGTACCAATCATGAAAAAATATCCTTTGCCTCGAATAGATGAATTGTTCAATCAGTTTAAGGGGTCAAGCTGATTTACTAAAATTGACTTGCGTTTGGGATATCAGAAAATTAGGGTGAAAGAGGCAGATATACCAAAGATATCCATCCAAAGTAGGTATAACCACTTCGAGTACTTCGTCATGCCCTTCAGATATTCCAATGATCCAGCTATCGTAATGGAACTCATAAAAAGAGTGTTCCTTTAGTATATCTATTTTTTTGACATGATATTTGTGGATGACATCCTAGTTTATTTGGGATCCAAAGAGGAACATGATAATCACTTTCGTATTGTTCTGGGAGCTTTACGAGAGCATTGAATTTATAAAAATTTTCCAGATGCACTTTCTGGAACAGGGACGTGAAAATTCTGGGGAATGTGATCTCGGAACAGAGGGTTTTAGTGGACCCCGAGAAGATCAATTTGGTTTTTTCATGGGACCAGCTGAAGAACGTGTTCGAGATCAAGAGTTTTCTCAGCTAGGTAGGTTATTACAGGAGGTTTGTTCAGGATTTCTCTTAGCTTACTTCACTGATGAACATGCTCACTTAAAAAGGGGTGATGTTTTTTTGGGGCCCAGAATGTCAGGCATCCTTCGAGTAGCTGAAGAGGCGGTTGACTACCACCCCAATTCTGATTTTTTCAATGGATGGAATTGGGTATGTGGTTTATTGTGATGCTTCAAGTATGGGTATTGGGTATGTGATTATGCAGGATGATCATGTGGTGGTGTATAACTCTCTGCAACTCTAACCACACAGAAAGAAATACTTAACCCACTACTTGGAGATATCAGCTGTGATGCACACTATGAAGACATGGTGTCACTACCTCTTTGGGGAGAAGTTTGTGGTCTACTGGGATTACAGATGCTTGGCCTATATCTTCTCGTAGAAGGACCTAAAAATAAGGCAGCGTCATTGGATTGAGGAGTTGTAGGCGTTCGACTTTGACATTGTCTATAACCTAGGAAAGGGTAATGTGGTGGCTAACGCCATAAGAAGAAGAGTCTCAGTTCAGGCATTGAGGAAGTCAAGTGATGAGTGGACTCTAATGGCACTCTTTTCTCAAATGCACGCGGAGACCAAGGAGACAAATGGGCATGTATTCAGGGAGATATTTCAGTTGAATCCATCTCTGGTGGATCTATTTCAGCAGGAATATCCTGCTGATGATCCTTTTCAGTAGTCAAATCAGTTTCTTCATAATGGGGAGAGGTCTTTTGATTGGTCATCATCTTCCCAGGAAATCATGTTCTTCAAGGGCCATTCAGTAGTGATGTTATCTCTACAGAAGGTAGTGATGCAGAATAGCCACCGGTATTAATGGGATATCCATATGGGTTCTACCAAGATGTATTATCATGTCCGTTGGAAATTCTGGTGGCCTGGTATGAGGCAAGACACCACAGATTTCATGTTGAGATGTTACACATTCCAGCAGGTGAAATCAGAGCATCAAAGGCCCTCCAATTTTCTCCAGCCATTACCCATTCCTACCTGGAAGTAGGATGAGGTTTCTATGTAAGTCATTGTTGTCTTTCCTTTTACACCTCGGGGTAAGAATTCCATTTGGGTGGTGACTGATCGTCTGACCAAATCATCCCACTTCATTCTGATTAGAGATACAGCTAAAGTGGATGATTTGGGCCGTTTTTAACTTCAGGACGTGGTAAGGATCCATGGTGTTCCATCAAATGTTTTCTCATATTGATACCCCATTCATTTATTAGTTTTGGGAAGGCCTTCATAAGGCCTTGGGGTCTCTAATTAATACGATAATGGCATAAAATCATCAAAATGATGGGCATACATAGTGTACGAATCATATTTTGGAGGACATGCTCTGTGCATGTGTTCTGGAATTTGGAGGTTCCTTGAATACCCATTTGGTATTGGTTGAGAATTCTTATTATAATAGTTCCCAACCCTTGATTCGAAAGGATATTTCTAAGGGGCTCTATGTTCGGCCTTTTCGGTCCCCCCTGTGTTGGGATGAGGTAGGTGAGACCTCAGTACTGGGGCCGAGTCTTGTGAAAGAGACATCAGAGAAGGTCATTTTGATTAGGTAGTTCTTACTGATACCATAGAGTCTCCATAAATCATATGCTTACCAGAGGCTTCGAGACCTAGAGTTTTTTGTTGGGGATATGGTATTCTTGAAAGTGGCCCCTCGTCTGGGCCATCGTCGATTGGGAAAGAAAAACAAGCTAACTCCAGAGTATGTCAGACCTTTTGAGATATCCCTATATATTTTCAAGGTGGAATATAGTTTTGCATTACCTTCTCAAATGAAATCAATCCATGATGTCTTCCATGTCTCCCAGTTTACGAAATACAACCTGAATCCATCCCATGTACTGAATTGGGAGGAGTTGGATAGAGAGACTGATTTATATGTTTTTGAGTGGCCGGTTCAAATAGTGGAGTTCCAAGAAAAGGTGCTTGAATGAAATTCTATTCCATTGGTTCGGGTTCTTTGGCGGCTTGGGAATGATACACATGATACTTGGGAGCAGAATTTGTGGGTTGAGAAGGAGTACCCATTATTGTTATCCAATAAAGATTCATGTGGACTTTCTAGGGTGGAAATTCATTCATTGTTGTGAGAATTGTTACTTATTTAATTTATTTTGAAGTTATATTTCATTTAATTTTTATTCTTTCATTTTTTTGGGGGTTTCCAATGCATTTTTGTAGGAAATGGTGAGTTTTCATGAATTGGGCCAAACTGTGAGCCCATTTCCAGATTTAAAAACCAATTTTGTTTCTTTTATAATTCTTTAAATTTTCAACATTTGGTATCTATTACACTTAAAAAATGGCCTTCCTTGACCTATTAACACCATAATATCAATTTGGACCCATTAGGAATCCAAAATCTTGGTGGATTTTTGGTTTTTGATAAGGGAATTGGGACAACCCTGAAGCCCATTTCCAGTTTAAAAAAATTGTTTATTTAATATCTAATTAAATTTTTATGATTTTTCAGTGATTCCAAGTCTAACCTGAGCCCACTGAACCTAGGAGTGCCCCATTCTATTTCCCCCCATCTTTGGATCTCATATGAATCGTGAATTTAGAATGAACTTCTTAGGATTTCTCAAATCATCTAGATTTGAAGAGGTAACATGTTTCCTCCATAAATCCTTCATTTTTTACTCTTTTCCCCCATTTTAGTTTTCACTTGACCTTATTATACTTATTCAAACCTCAATTTTATTTGTCTCTATTTGGAAATTCAGTTACTGGTGTATTTGGGGAGATTTCTTCAAGATCCCTCAAGTAAGTGGGCCTCCTTCCTTCTTCTTTCAATTTTCTTAGAGTTACTTCCTTTTGCATGGGGTTTCTTCCCTTATTATTGAAGCTTATTATGTGTAGAAAGTAGGGTTTCTAAAATAGAGTTTGATCTTGGATTTCTTGGTCTATTAATCTATTTTAAGGCTTGATCTAAGTCCCTTGTGGTGCGACAGTGGTGCGGTTGAATTTTATCACAAAGATTCAAGGGTTTTGATACTTGTGGTAGGTGATTACATGGGTAATAAATTCTAGATGAGCTAGATTTTCTGAATTTCTATTTTTATCACACGTATCCATCATTATCCTTACTAATAAATTTGGTTTTGGTGACATTTGTTAATAAAATGATTTTTAGGTACCAATTTTGTGTTAAGTTTGGTGATTTACATGTCTATTTTATGTAGTGCCAATTGGGGTTGTTTTATAACTCATGTATGGGTTTAGGGAAATAATTTGAGTGCTGAAAATTCTATTTTTGTAAATATGTCTATTCACAGTTTGTTGAAAGTGGATTTTTTAAGGTATTTTGTGTTCCAAACAATGTTATATTTTGTCAAGTCATTTTATTTAAATTCTAAAGGTTGTATTGGGTGGTGAAAGTGGTAAAAATCATGTGTAGCTAGCATTGTGAATTTAGTATGACTAGAACTCATTTGTTGATGTGATAATGGAATTTGGTATCATGAGAAAGTGGTGTTATCACAAAGGTAGAATTCTGGGTATTTAGGAGGGCGGATATGTACTAGTACGATAGTGATCCAGAGCGGCTTTATCCCTGCTTCACTGAGAAAAAATGGATAACGAAAACACTACAAAAAATATATTGATGATGTTTTTGGACAACTAGGTTATGGGTATGTTCCCCACTAGTTTCAGGTGCACATGAATGGATTTTTTCTGTGGTTTCTTTACAACGATGTACGAGGTACATGGGGTCCGAGACTAACTAGTGCCTAGGGGCGTTCCTAAGATTAGTGATCATTGAATATTTTGTAATTATATTTGGAATATGGTGGTTTATTTCTAGAAAATATAGTATCTTACATGTTTTACATAAATGTTCACACTCATGGAAAATTCACTTTAAAAACTATTTACTTTAAATGTTTCATTATTTAGAAATTATTTCCACCACTTTATGATTATGAAAACTGGCAAGCTTTTATCTTGTATTGTTTAATAAATAAAATCTCTTGGTGGTATAATATTGGCCTTAAGATCACACCCTACTTACACCCCTTGGGTGTAAGTAGACTTGATCATGTTTGAAACGGGTAAAGGCAAGGGCTTGAGTGATGGAGGTTCAGGTTGTTAGATCCCTTCCATGGTGCAGTGTTGGAGAGACAACTTGTGGGTGATGTACCCTTGTTATTTAGAGTCCTTGGGGCTGTTTTGGTGATACTTTTAAGTGTCTTATGACCTATAGTTTTATGTTTAAACATATATATATTCATTTATTAATTTTTAAATCATGTCTGGCATGAATTTGTTGATTCAGTATATCGATTGTTTTTATGTTTTATGTATCCATACTCAGGTAAATCATTCCCAAACCAAAATTTATGATACCTAGGCACTTCATCGAGCCCATGGGGATAGGGAATGACCTACATTCCTTTTCATGGGCTTGGATTGGTTTCAGTTTTGATGGTGACTAGATTCAGTTCATGACAGGGCATGCCGAGAGTCCAAGCAATATAACATAGGGGTCACTAAATTATGTTTCAAGGGGGAAATATTTTATCATTTACATTAATCTAGTCTACCTCGGAGCTTCAGTCCATGTACTAAAAATAGGGAGTCGTAACACCATTTCTGACCATCCTAATCATATACAATACTATTTATTCCCCGATCATTAGTCCTTCACCTATACCATTGACTATGAATTCTGTTTCAACATGCTAATAACTTATAAGGAACACCATGTCCATTCCCATAGAGTCAATATCATAAGTCAAACCTCTAAATATTATGGGCACTAGGTTTCCTAGTGAATCAGTCTACCCAACTCAGAATCATTGATGATAAATTCCATTTATAACATCCTAAACTCTATATAATTCTATTTGTGCCACAAGAAAATTTCTAGAACATATACCAAAGATGAGGAAATCCATGTAAAATATGCTAATCCATTCTATAATTACTCAATTCCATTATTCATGGTTTAACATGATTAACATTTTGAACACTGTAATATGAATGGTTCACCGATATTTATTTACAAATATTCATTAACCATTATCATTTCATCAATACCAAATTCCCAATAGCCCTTAAAAACAAAAACTTTCCTCAAGAAGGACCAACCCCTTTCACATGTCATAAAATTTAATAACCAAACATACTTGATAAACAATTTGAAAACTACCCTTCATAACATGGGTCATTATCTATTAATAACCATACAAGTTCCAAGACCTTCATTTCCATATAAACCATCACAATATTCAACATATAATTTTCACTAAAAAATTAAACAACACAAACATTTCAAATAAATATTTTAAATTAATTTAAAACCCCTTTTTATAATCCACATGGAGTTAAACAACTCATTTAAAATCAATAATCATTTAAAAATGCATCTTTTACCATTTTCTACAAAAACTGTGTAAAAAACTAACACAAACATTTGAATCCATTTAAATGTCCTCATATAAATTTCAAAAAATTCAAGTACATTCTAACACCATGAGATTTTATGAAAATTATTCTCTCAATTTCATTCATGTCTTGTGTTGTACTCTACACCAAGATTACCTTGCACTATACGCAACACCGTATTAGCTTGCACCATACGCAACACTATTCTTGGATCATGTTACACACAATTTTGATAGTAGTTATTCTATGCAACATTAAGTATGTATATACATATATATATTCAATGTATAAATGATATATGAATGGATTCTGTTATATGGAACAAAAAAGGAGCCTTGCACAACACGCAACCCTGACTTGGTTTGCATTACACGCACTCGCGACCTTCCTCGATAGCGTGTGTAGTACGCAATACCGGGTTTCACTAAAAAACGATATATTATTATAATATTATAAACTAGCCGTTATGAATAGTATTAATTGAATTTTGAATTTTTTAACATTATAATTCATCTTACACATTTTCTAGAATGAGGTATGAAAACAAAATCAGTTTTTCGGATAAAAGAAGTATTTTTCAAAAAATGCAGTTTTACCGCCTTTTGATGGAACACCCACATTAAATATAGTTTTTGACAAGTTTATAAGTTCAATTTGACAAAATAAAATTCTTCCATGGAATCAGGATATAAAAATTTAATTTGGATAAAAGTTTCATATTCTTCTGATAATTTTCATATTTTGATGAATAGTAAAAACACGCTATGTGTTAATTAAAAACAACTTTTTTCATCGCAATAATTTATATGGTTAGATTATCTTTTTAATAGGTTTTAAAGTGTAATTAGAATAAATTTTTACCATTTAATCAAATGTTGGTTATTGAAATTAATTTCACTTTGAATTTGGACATAAACAAGTGTTGATCTTTTGATAGTTATTGTTTCTTAAAAACACGCTATTTGTTTCGAAAATGGGAATTACTCTTAAAATTAATTAATTCCACTTCAATTTTTTGAATTTGGAAAAATAGATCATTTTTTAATTCAGAATATCAAATACAGATTAGGCTGATTTTTGGTATTTTTCTGAAAAACTTCAATTTTTGACGAATAGTGAAAACACAGAGTTTTTGGTTATAACCGACTTTTTATTTAAATAATAATTTATTTGATTTAAATTCATTTTAGGTCAAAATAGATAAATAATACATATATAAGTTCAATGAAATTAATTGTAATCTTTTTATAATAATTTTAGATTTATAAAAATTGTATTGAACTTTTCACCGTCTTTTACCCACATCCTAGGGGCTATTGCAATTGTTCATAAAACTTAATTTTACCTCTTCTGTGAGTTGAATATCGAAATTCCGAGAGACACGGTTAATATCAAGGAGTAAAATGTGGTTCAATTAGATAAAAATAATTTTTGGTGAATAGTATCTTTTTACTTTTATTTACCATGGTTAAAAGTAAACAGAATAATTAAAGGTTAAAAGAATATTATAATAATTCAAAATTACCTTAACACCTCTCTAAACCATATTTTATGAGTAATGGCCGACAATGGGAATCCTTGGGTTGATTTTGGGACCCCATGGAGCCACTTATGAAAGACAATAACACATTAGATTAATTAATATAATGTAAAGACAAAATTGGCATTAACAAAAATCTTTTAGTAATTAATTTTTATAAGAGGCTATATAAATTATAATTTCGACTATAAATATTCATTGTAAAGATAAAAATATTTATTACATTTGGGTATTTTGTTTTATAATTTTTGGACATCAAATAAATTAAATTATTTATGACACAATAATGATGAAGTATTTACCTCATTAATAAATGATTTAAAAAAATAACATTATAATGATTAAAATATTATCTAAAACCTGTCCAATTACTATTGGATGATTTTATTTCGAATATTAGTCCTTTTATCATCGACATTAATGTGTTTTGGACCTCTTGAAACTGAAGATATGTTTATAATAAAATAATGTTTTCACACTTTCCTAAAGAGCCCCTCCTCTCCATTATAAAAGGAGACCACTTCTATGCAATTCCAAAAACCTCACAAGCCATTTGGCTCGTCCAAAATATGCCCAATTGAGATCTCTAAATCCCTCTCCTCCCTCTTGAAGCTTTACATTAGGCAGAAGGCACTCCAAGAAGTCCTTTTGGTTCAATACAAAGGATGTTACCCAAATAAAAGTAACAATTTCTCTTAAGTTGTTTTCTTTTATTCTACATCTCCAACCCCTAAACTATTTTTCATCCTTTATTTTGTAAAAACACCAGCATCCAAAATATACTAGGATGTTGTTATGATAAGGATTCGAACTACACTTACACGCACATCAATCTAATGGATGAAGAATGTAATGTTTCTATGGATGGAAAACTAACGCCTCACGAAACGATGATTGTTCGATTTTCTCATACCGCCTCTAATGGTGGCCATTATGATGGAACTGTATTTATATATGAAATATATTATGTGTATGATTTCATTTTTCTTATTTACTTACCAATTATATCAACCCTTTATGGTTTCCATAGTGGGTAAATACGATAATCTTATTCGAGGAAGTGCAGACTACCTCCCCCTCAAAGTGATGTGATTCGTTAATGCATTATATGGGATGTATAAAGGATGGAGTTAATGATATTATATATGATATTATACTGGAATTATAATATACCTATTCTATTAAAATAATAAATAGAAATGAAAGTATAGTTCATGCGTACGTACGGTTTACCGTCTCCATGAACGGTGCATTTCATTTCTTACCTCCATATGTTATGTACTATTATAAATACATGTATATGATGGATATATAATGAATATATATGATATATAAATCATTATTTACATTCTGGAAGTAAGTAAATCATGATATAAGGAATAATAACATCATGAACAACAAGTCCAAACACGTACGATAAATAAGATGATTTTACCCAAAACATTTATTTAACATGGGATTTACAAAATAACGGGTAATATAAAGTCATAAGTAAACCATATATGATATCATAACAATGAATATCATTCTGTAATAAGTCAATGACATTATTTAAATCATTATACAGGAGGTTTGGATATGTACGAAGCATATCGGACCTAAGGTAAGAGTTAATTATTCCAATCTCATTCTTATCTGAGATTGTTTATTCATAAGTATTTACTGGGGTTATGATTATTATCCATGTCCATATGTTCTCAAAATGATTTCATAAAATGTTTAATTTTCGTCCATGTATTTTTAAAGTCATTTTTTCCCTTTTCTACTTTTACCACATCGTATGGAAGGAATCTTTCTTTTGTTTACCATACGAGGTACTTTTGGACTTTTTCGACAAAAGTAAGAGAAGACTATTATTTTTTAACTTATACGTCATGAAAGGATTTTTTATAGTTTTATAAAGCCTTATTTTCATGAAGCTTCCTCTAATAGATTTCATGACTATTTTCAAAAAAATCATTTTTCTTTTAAAAATGCATGAAATTTTCTGAAAAGAAAATGATTTTAAAGAAGAAAGGATATTTTCCTCAAGAATTCATTTCAAGTGTTTTATCAAAACCATTTTCCATCTAAGATGACATTATTTCATATGTGTATGTTTCAAGTATAATTTCTCTATGGTTTACATGGTTTCACTTTTATTATTGTGAAATGATATCCATTTCTTTTATATGGATTGTATGATGATGGGATGATGTTTATAAAACCCATTTTATTCATTGGGTTATTATGAATGATGTATGTTTATTTTGTGGCACAAGTAAGAATGATTTCATTATGAGATGGGTGTGACCTATATCTCCCTCCAATGAATTGGGTAAATATTTATATCTCATGAGATATACATCGATGGACCGACAAGTATATCTGGTTCAGTAATACAGGGCTGGAACGACAAGTAAATGCGGTTCAGTAAAGGACTTTTTCCACTAAGATGGTCTTAGCAGCAATGCTTTGGATTCTATGGAAATAATATCATGTGCTTAATGTTTTTCCACAATTACAAGTTTTATTCCCATGCTATTTCATCATGATTGATGTTCCATTATGATCTATACCTTAAGTACTTCCATGTTTTATGTCATTGCTCATGATTTTGATGTTTAAACTTTATGTTCATGTTTTTAAGTTCAAATGTATATGCTTTGTTTTATTTTCTCCATGCTTACCCTTACTGAGCATTTGAGCTCACCCTTCTTATGGTTTCCTTCCCCCCAGGATTAAATGAAAGATTTTAGGTAATGAAACAAAAAGGGGAAGATCTTTATGGGAGATGTTGAAGATCTTTCATCACGATTAGAAGATTATTTTTCCATGTTTCCAAAGACACTAAACTATTACGGTCCTTTTGTGTCTGTTTTCGTTATGTATTAAGTATTCGGAAAAAGTAATGTAATGTCCACGTACGTCAAGATTTGGGTCTCTAAAGTTGGAATCAGAGGAAAGGTTTTGTTAACCTTTAAAAAGTAGGATGTGAAAACTTTAGTGAGATCCCTAGAGATATTTCTAAGGTATGTCTAGGGATGTCCCTAAGGTAAAGTATATGTATAGGTTATAGTCCTAGAATTATGGTAACGATCATAGAATTAAACCTAAGATGTTAGATATTGATGTTAATCCCCCTTTATTATGTTGTTTTACCTATCATGATTTTTTTCCTCTCACACTATTCTTTTTGGGTTTTAGAAAATGGCTGGAAATAGGAAGATTCATGATAATGGAGAATATGATGGACAATGGAATGATATTATTCACAATCAAGCAAATGAAATGGGATTTGGAAGGCGAAACATCGTTACTATTCCTAATCAGCAATCTCATAATATGACCAATAATCTCAGCATTGGTAAGTTTCCTGACTCAGCTAATAAGAGAACGATGGAGTTTCATGATGATCATAGAGGAAAGAAAGTTCAATTTCCCTCATGTAAGTCATGTGGGAAGAGGAATCAAGGAGAATGTTTCAATGGAACTAGAAGATGCTTTGGGTGCGGAAAAGAATGACACAAAGCTAGTAATTGTAAATTAAAAGGTTCAGTTATCACCATGGACAAGGATAATGGTATTATTATGACATCAACAACGGTTAAGTGTTTTAAATGTGGAATGTACGGGCATTATAAAAACCAATTCCCTAAGGTAAAATCTCATAAAGAGAATCTGCATGGTCATATGGGTAGTATTTATGTGGATGATGATGAAGATACTTCAAATGATATGTGAAGTGAAAAAATTGTTCAAGCTCGGTCAATGGTTTAAGAAGGTAGTGAAATGATTACATGTTTATCAAGAGTAATGTTGTATAAGTAATCTCATGGTACTATAGAATAAAGAGACATCTAAGGATTGTTACCCAGTTTTCTTTCCTTATGTTTTGAAAGTGTATGATGAATGGTACCGGTAACCATGAAAGGTTATTCAGATATTTTTGGAAAGAACCTAATATGCGCATAAAGAAGTGCTAAGGAGATAATGAAATGTTTGATAGTATTAATGAGCTCATGAATTATATAAGGAAAAAGTGATATCATGGTTTGAGTATAAAGAATTTTTGGGATTTTGGTATGTGGAAAGAGTAAACTTTTGAAAGCATTCATGTTTTCACTAAGGTTCTATGGGTATTCATTTTTCAAGAGAATACATGATTATGGTATTCACATGATTGGAATGTGATCATCAAGATATATCAGGGATAAATGATGGTATTCACATGCTTGGTAGATGACATTTCTAGTAATTGTTTTCTTTATACTATAAGCTTTGACAGAAGTATTTTTGATAAGCCTAAATATTTGAAATGTATTATGTTGGACATAAGTTAGTATTGTTTAAGGCTATAACTGTTTTCTAAATTATTAATGGAATGTCATAATGAGGTAATTTTAGAAAAAGGACAACCTACAGGATGAGCGTCAACCCATCGCGTCGGAAAAGACTATGGGAATCGAACCCACAATCAATGTGCGCCAGACCTTTATCGCCTACCATTGGCCTATAGGATGTCCCTGGTCAGTAGAAACTAGTTTTATTTTATTAAACAGTATGATAGATGATGTATTAGTCCATTTTTGGAATCATATATGATTACCCTCACCATACATGGACTTATGTATTCGATAACGTTTTCTAACCTTTTCTTTGAGATAGATGGAATGACCCATCATTCTATCACATGATCTGCTAACACTTCATGAATGTCAAATTCAACTTCATTTCTTTAAGAGATTAAGTGGAAATTGTTCAAGGGACAAACAACAGTGAGAATGTACCGAAATAAAGTAATTATTTCTTCTAATTAAAATTATTCAACTTTAGGAAATGATATTGAAAACAAAATGTTGTCCTAGTGCTCTTATATCTGATGAATCAGATGGTACCTTAGATCATCACAAATCTATGGCTTTGTGATTGTTGGATTTTTCATATCCATGTTCTCTACCACTATCCATCAGAACATGATGGTTAGATTTTTCTTTCATATCCATATTTTCACCTATGTTCTTCTATATGGAAACCCAGAGATGAGTTACTTTGGGTAATCTTTACGTTTCATCCATTATTTTTTAAAATCAAGATTTAGTATTCATTTTTACGATGTGGGTTTCTATAAATAGTAAACGATTTATAACCTCCATGAATTTCGAGGGAGAAATTCATTTTATGGGGGGTAGAATGTAACACCCCGAGATTTTATGAAAAATATTCTTTCAATTTCATTGATGTCTTGGGTTTTATGCTACACCAAGATTACCTTACGCTATACGCAGCACCATATTAGCTTGCAGTATACGCAACACGATTCTTGGATCATGTTACACACAATTTTGATAGTAGATATTCTACGCAACATTGAGTGTGTATATACACATATATATATTCAATGTATAAATAAAATATGGTTGGATTCTGTTATACAAAACAACAAAGGATTCTTTCACAACACGCAACCCTGACTTGGCTTGCATTACATGCAATCACGACCTTCCTCGATAGCGTGTGTAGTACGCAATACCAGGTTTCACTAAAATACGATATATTATTATAATTTTGTAAAATAGCCTTTATGAATAGTAATAACTGAATTTTGAATTTTATAACATTAAAATTCATCTTACACATTTTCTAGAATGAGGCATGAAAACAAAACCAGTTTATCGGATAAAAGAATTATTTTTAAAAAAATGCAGTTTTACCGCCTTTTGATGGCACGCCCACTTTAAATCTAGTTTTTGACATGTTTATAAGTCCAATTTTACAAAATAAAATTCTACCTTGGAATCAAGATATAAAAATTTTATTTGGATAAATTTTTCATATTATTCTGATAATTTTCATATTTTGATGAATAGTAAAAACAAGCTATATTTTAGTTAAAAACAACTTTTTTCATCGCAATAATTTATAAGGTTATATTATCTTATTAATTTGTTTTAAAGTTTAATTATAATATATTTTTACCATTTAATTCAGTGTTGGTCATTGGAATTAATTTCACTTTGTATTTGGACATAAACAAGTGTCGATCTTTTGATAGTTATTGTTTCTTAAAAACACGCTATTTGTTTTGATAACGAGAATTACTTTTAAAATTAATTAATTCCAATTCGATGTTTTGAATTTGAAAAAATAGACATAATTTTTGAATTTGGAATATCAAATATAGCTTAAGCTGAATTTTTAGTATTTTTCTGAAAAACGTCAATTTTTGATGAATAGTGAAAACACTGAGTTTTTGGTTAAAACCGACTTTTTATTTAGATAATCATTTATTTGATATAAATTTATTTTAGGTAAAAATAGATACATAATACTTATATAAGTTCAATGATATTTATTGGAATCTTTTTATAATAATTTTTGATTTATAAAAATTATATTGATCTTTTCACCATCTTTTACACACCTCCAAGGGGCATTTGCAATTGTTCGTAAAACATAATTTTACATATTCTGTGAGTTGAATTTTGAAAATCCGAGAGACACGGTTAATATCAAGGAGTAAAATGTGGTTCAATTAGATAAAAATAATTTTTGGTGAATAGTAACTTTTTACTTTTATTTACCACGGTTAAAAGTAAATAGGGTAATTCAAGGTTAAAAGAATATTATAATAATTCAAAATAACCTTAACACTTGTCCAAACCTTATTTTATGAGTAATGTCCGACTATTGGCATCCTTGGGTATATTTTGGGACCCCATGGAGCCACTTATGAAAGACAATGACACATTAGATTAATTAATTTAATGTAAAGACAAAATTGGCATTAACAATAATATTATAGTAATTAATTTTTATAAGGGGATATATAAATTATACTTTAGACTATAAATATTATTTGGAAATGAAATAAGATTTCATACATGTTTGTATTTTTTTTATAATTTTTAGACATAAAATAAATTGAATTATTTATGACACAATAATGATGCAGTATTTACCTCATTAATAAATGATTTAAATAAATAAGATTATAATGATTAAAATATTATCCAAAACCTGTCCAATTCCAATTGGATTATTTTATTTCGAATATGAGTCATCTTATCATTTACATTAATGTGTTTTGGACCTCTTGAAACCGAAGATAAGTTTGTTATAAAATAATGTTTTCACACTTTCCTAAAGAGCCCCTCCTCTCCATTATAAAAGGAGACCACTTCTATGAAATTCCACACACCTCTCAAGCCATTTGGATCGTCCAAACTCTGCCCAATTAATCTCTCTACATCCCTCTCCTCCCCCTTGAAGCCTTATATTAGGCAGAAGGCACTCCAAGAAGTCCTTTTGGTTCAATCCAAAGGAAGTTACCCAAATAAAAGGTAACGATTTCTCTTATGTTGTTTTCATTTATTCTACTTTTCCAACCCCTAAATTTTTTTAATCCTTTATTTTGTAACAAGAACAGTATCCTAAATATTATAGGATGTTTTAATGGTAAGGATTCTAACTACACTTACACACACCTCCATCTAATGGATGAAGAACATAATGTTTCTGTGGATGGAAAACAAACGCCTCATGAAATGATGATTGTTTGATTTTCTCCTACTGCCTCTCATGGTGTCCATTATGATGGAATTGTATTTATATATGATATATATTATGTTCATGATTTCCTTATGCTTATTTACCTTTAAATTATATCAATCCTTTATGGTTTCCATAGTGGGTAAATACGATAATCTCATTTGAGGAAGTGCGGACTACCGCCCCCTCAAAGTGATGTGATTCGTTAGTGACTTATATGTGATGTATAAATATATAGTTAATGATATTATATATGATATTATACTGGAATTAAAATATACCTGTTCCATTAAAATAATAAATAGAAATGAATGTAGCGTTCATGCGTACGTATGGCTTACCGTCTCCATGAACGGTGCATTTCATTTCTTACCTCCATATGTTATGTACTATTATAAATACATGTATATGATGGATATATAATGAATATATATGATATATAAATCATGATTTACATTATTGAAGTAATTAAATCATGATATAAGTAATAATAACATCAAGAACAACAAGTCCAAACACGTACGATAAATAAGATGATCTTACCCAAAACGTTGCTTTAACATGGGATTTACAAAAGAACGGGTAATATGAATTAATAAGTAAACCATATATGATATCATAACAATGAATATGATTCTTTAATAAGACAATGAAATTATTAAAATCATTATACAGGAGGTTCAAATACATACGAAGCATATCAGACATAAGGTAAGAGATAATTATTCCAATCTCATTCTTATCCGAGATTGTCTATTCGTAAGTATTTAATGGGGTTATGGTTATTATCCACGTCCATATTTTCTAAAAATGTTTTCATAAAATTTTTAATTTTTTTCCATGTATGTTTAAATTCATTTTTACCCTTTTCTACTTTTACCACATCTTACGGAAGGAATCATTCTTCTGTTTACCATACGAGGTACTTTTTGACTTTTCCGACAAAAGTACGATAAGAATGTTATTTTTTAACTTATACGTCATGAAAGGATTTTTACGATTTTATAAAGCCTTATTTTCATGAAGCTTCCTCCAAAAAATTTCATGACTATTTTAAACAAAATCCTTTTCTTTTAAAATTGCATGACATTTTGTGAAACGAAAATGATTTTAAAGAAGAAAGGATATTTTCCTCAAGAATTCATTTCAAGTGTTTTATCAAAACCATTTTCCAACTAAGATGACATTATTTCATATGTGTATGATTCAAGTATAATGTCTCTATGATTTATATGGTTTCACTTTTCTTATTATGAAATGATATCTATTTCTTTTATATGGATTGTGTGATGATGGGATGTTGTTTATGAAACCCATTTTATTCGTTGGGTTATTAGGATTGATGTATGTTTATTTTGTGGCACAAGTAAGAATGATTTCATTATAAGATGGGTGGGACCTATATATCCCTCCAATTCATTGGGTAAAGATTTATATCTAATGATATAGACATGGCTGGAATGACAAGTATATCTGGTTCAGTATTACAGGGCTTGAACGACAAGTAAACCCGGTTCAGTAAGGGAATTTTTCCACTAAGATGGTCTTGGCAGAAATACCTTGGCTACTATGGAAATCATATAATGTGTTTAATGTTTTTCCACAATTGCAAGTTTTATTCCCATGCTATTTCATCATGATTGATGTTCCATTATGATCTATGCCTTATTTACTTCCATGTTTTATGTCATTGCTGAAGATTTTGACGTTTAAACATTATGTTAATGTTTTTAAGTTCAAATGTATATGGTTTGTTTTATTTTCACCATGCTTACCCTTACTGTGCATTTGAGCTCACCCTTATTATGTTTTCTTTTCCCCTAGGATTAAAAGAAAGATTTTAGGTAATGAAACCAAAATGGGAAGATCTTTATGGGAGATGTAGAAGATCTTTCACCACGATTAGAAGATTATTTTTCCGAGTTTCCAATGATACTAAACTATTACGTTCATTGTGTGTCTGTTTTCGTTATGTATTAAGTATTCTGAAAAAGTAATTTAATGTCAATGTATATCAAGATTTGGGTCTCTACATATATAATGTATTTCAATTCATCATTCCAATAGGTTATATATTTTTTAATATTTTCTAGTAACCCTTAACTATTCATTCAAATAAACCAACAAGATTAACCTGACTAAATTCCGAACCAACATAAATTAACCTCTACAATTTTGTGTTTCCATTTATGGAAAATGGAACACGCCATTGGTGGCCATAATATCAGTATTAAATCACTAAAAAATCCAACAGAATCCATGGGAGGTCTAATGTATCAATCCAAATCCCATACATAGGTTAGACAATCCATGGAAGCAAACAAAAAACATGAGGAATTAATAAAAAAATACACAAAAAAGGGAAACAATTAACAATACTATGGGTAAATATCTTACGCCACCTACCTTATTTTTTAATCTTTCCAAAATGTTTTCAATGTATAGAATTCTTTCCAAGGCCTTTCCAAGAATCATCCAAAACCCTAGCTGCCCAACTGAGCTCATAACAACCACCCATGATCTAGTATCACACCAAGAAACCAAAATTAATTAACTATTAAAAATATAATGCATTGATCAAATAATCCTAAATTCACCATAATATAAGAAAACTCACTAGGTTGGAAAAATCTTATTAAAACTCCAATAAACATCCACATGAGGTCTAGAAGGACTCCCTACACCATTATTAGGAAAAATAACAAATAAGAGATACAATTTCAACTATAAATTAAATTAATTAATTACTAAAATATAAGAAAATCCACCATGAACACATGACTTAATGAAACACCATGAAATTGTGTGTGTAATTCATCTTGGATATCTACTACCCAAGCCAACCAAATTACCCATCATACTTTTCTGATTCCAAAATATTTTGGTGTAATCAGAATCAAACCCCTAAACCCACAATTCTAAAATTACAAAAAACCTTGGCTATATGGAATGGGTAGGAGGGTGATGAGAATATATATCCTTAAAAGACAAAGAAACACCATGAGTGCACCAAAACATTTAATGAGGCCAAAGTTGATGAATGGGTTTGGGGAACCCAAGGTTTGTTTTCCTCTATTTAGGGATAAAGTGGGGGAATGGATAAAAAATTAAGAGGGTAGTTTTATCATTTCACATTTTAATGAAATTTTTATTAGCCACAATGTTTGGCCACACGGTTTTAGGAACATCGTTCCAAATGTGGTCCCACTACTATCCAACACCCATGCCCTACAAGGTTAGACCACACACTTTGGAAAATAGTATGCCAACAATGAAATCATAACTAGATCCATTCTTCTACAAGCTACACAGTTTTTTTTAAAACTGATCAGAGTCTGTGCACCATGCCTCAGACCCTCCACAACCTATCACGATTACTCTATTTTCTGTACAATATTTAACGCAAACCATACTATAATCTTTCTACTCAACCATCCACAATTTGAAATGATGTGAAAGTATCATGAGAATAAAGGTCTCACAATCTTTATTCTAAATCGTGCACACATAACTAGGAACCATTTCCATAAAACCCCAAAACTCATGAAACTTAACTCAAAGCATCTGACGCTCATAAAAAGACTCGAGCAACCTGTAAATCCTCATTACTCATATCAAAATTATAATTTGAGGTATTCAAACCCTTTTATTTCCATTCTATGTTTCAATTAAAAATTTAACTATTATAGTAAATGAATATTCAAAAACCTAAAAAAAATCAGTTGTCCAGATGCGGGGTCATACAACCTCCTCACCACAATACTTATCATCCATGATATGTCTCATTGTTCATCTATCTACACCACCTAACCTACATTGGGAACAATATGTTAACCAACAACCTCATTCAACATTCAATATCTTGAAACACAACTAAGGAATAAAATCCAAATCAAGCCCCTCAATCAACCAAAACCTCGATCTAAAATACATTTCTGAATCAAAACACCATTATGGAGCTTACTAGATTCCATCTAATTGAAAATTGACATTTCTTATTACCCGATCACTTATCATATCTATGGTTCTCCCCATGAGAAACCTTAACATATCACTAATAACTTATCATTATTTATACATATTCTATTTTAAAATAAAAAAATAATATTGAACTCATGTTTCTACAACACACTTGACATGGTTTACAACTTACTGTGACCTAACATTCAATCGAATTTAAACACCATCAATATTCGACCTCGTCATTTAAAACCAACCAAATTGAATGTATAATCAATGTCCATTCATGAAATACGAACATATAAAATTTTCTTTGGAACCCCAAATCAAACCCAAAATGTATCCATCATTCTCAATACAACATGCCAGAAATTGCATGTAACCTTCCACACCCACATTTTATTTTATCCCAACATGAAATATCTCAAGCAATCTCATTACCAAATCACCCAACTACATCTTTAGACCCATTTCCATCTTACTTGATCACAATTCCTTCAACTCCAATGCAATTTGAAAACCACCCAATTACACCCATCAGATTCCATACCTAACCCCCAATGAGATTCCATAGACAAATCCTCTACTGGCTGAAAATCATAGTTGTGTCCTACCTCACACATAGTCAAATCCAAAATAAGCTCCTAAAATTACTTTTCAGTACTGATTCAAGCATGAATCCAATTCTCATATCCATCATCCACAAAAACCACTTCCCCATTAGAAATCCTGAAAAACATTAAGCTTCAACCTCAATAGTTTTTCATTGGAATCACAATTCCACCATGACCAATCCAAGTCTAGTTCCAAAAAAATATGACTCTTCCATCACAAGGTCTGTCTCTCCATGATTTTCACTCACTCCCCACCATAGGATTGTTGTATTCTTCACCTCACTAATGAAACTACAACCACAATGACCAATAATTTGTTCACTACCATCTAAGGAATCAGACATGGTCACATCTCTCCCACTAGAGGAATAGAACAAAACATGAACTATCACCCATCCCCAGCTTCTGAGTATGGTACTAGAGGTATTCTCCGATATCCAATCCACCATAAAGACATACTTACATATATCTTTTGGTTAACCTCTACCGTACGACTCAAGGTACACCCCACTACGAATGCCACCTCTAAGGAGACCATCCATTAAACCATAAATGACATTAAGTTAGATTAGTGTATAGAAATTTTACTTCCTAAATACTTAATATAATATAATGATATTGGGATTGATCATCTATAGTATTAGAGTATTCTAAGGTGTTTCTGGAAAATAGCACCACCAATCATCCGTATATAATGTAACCACTATATAAAGAGACTTTTCAAAGCCATCCAAAGGTCCAAGGACACCTGGCCTACAAGAGTCTTTCCATTCCCACATCGTTTCTTATCCAATTTAATGATACCTACTTATCCCATACATCTCGGTACATGATGTCACATCATTCTATCCACAATTCAATGACAAAATGTGTCATCCTCGATCATGTCTCTAACATCCCAATAACACCCAACAATTACATGATATTGTGTAACCAAAAAACATAACATATTTAATCCTAATAAAGTTATGTATCATGAAAAGTCATCTCACAAGATCTATCCACTGGACATTCTATCCCAACATTCCAATCAAATCCATGGGAACCCTTGTTTATTTGAAAAAAAAAGGAAACTCACATAGCCAAAAATACTTGAACAACTACTCAAATCATGAGAGTAATCTATGAGTTACAGTAAAATCAATTATTATTTCACCACATTTTTAAAGAAACATCCCATGGAAACCGATCTGGAATCCTAACTAGTCCTTTCCTGAGAAGTAGCATGTACCACCAAAGGATAAATATTCTAATGGATTTTAATTTTACGGAAACCATACATCTCTATGTGTCTCATGATGTAATAATGCTCGGTCTATCTCCCTAATATGGTCATAAACCTAAGAAAACCTTCACATTTTGTCCTTATCAAATCCACCAGTATCATTCTTTGTTCATAACAGTCACCCAAGTGAGGCACCCGAATAATGATAGTAACCAATCACAAGACAAAAACACCAGAACTCAAGACCTCTTTCTGAAAATGAAAGGCTTCCAAATCACCTAAGCCTCATAATATGTTTCACCCATCATGTGCTAATATCATAATTTCCAAAAACTACACTTATTCCTCATTCACCCAGATGCACTTAAAAATTGTCCCACCACACAAATTAGTTATCATAAAAAATCCACAAGGAACTATCTCCTTGAACTAGACTAACATCAAGTGTAACACCCGAGATTTTTATGAGTAATATTTTGTTTTTATGTTATATATATATATCATCAAATGAATCTTTCACTACACACTATCTTGGCTTACTTTACACGCAATCGCGACCTTCCTCGATAGCTTGCGTTGTACACAATACCGAGTTTCACTAAATGACGATATGCTATTAAAATATTATTTAAAATAGCCGTTATGAATAGTAATAACCACTTTTTGAAATTTTATCTTTCAAAATGGACTTCATTTTTGGATTCGGAATACCGAAATTAGCCTAGGGTGAAATTTTGGTATTTTTCTGAAAACTTTCAATTTTTGATGAACAGTGAAACCACTAAGTGGTAGGTTAAAACCTGAATTTTGCATAAAACATAATTTTACCGCTTCTGTGAATGGAATTTCAAAAATCTGACAGACACGGTTGATATCATTAAGTAAAATGTGGTTCAATCAGATAAAAATAATTTTTTGGTGAATAGTAACTTTTTACTTTTTTACCGCGGTTAATAGTAAATAGGGTAACTAAGGGTAAATATGATATTACTATTACCCTAAAACATGTCCTAAATCTATTGGATAAGTGTAATTCGACCACAAACAACCTTATGAATATAATATGACCATTTAGGTCCACTTGGATTAGATTATGACATTTAATATTATTTTATTTAATGAATAGTTAAAATATTTAAAATCGAAGTTTAATAAGTAAATAATTTTTAATATGGGGTTATACATAAGATAAATTCGACTATAAATATTCATTAGAAAGATAAAAATATTTCCTACATAATGGTATTTTATTTGTAATTTTTAGACATTACATAATGTAATTTATTTATGACACAATGATGATGCGGTAATTATCTTATTAATGAAATATTGACATAATTGATGTTATAAACACCACAATAAATGTAATTTGAGACTTTTTATGAATTCCACTAATTTTATAGGTTACTAAGATATATTAGTGTTGATTTAATCAACTTGTTTTGAACATATAATTCTGTTATGACTTTCACAAAAATCATATATCAAATAGTGTCAAAATTGACACAAAATAGTTTTTAAATCAAATATTATATTATTAATTGTTATTTTATTCCTAAAAATATAAGGTTCGGCCAAATGACTTAGATAAGGATATATATATTAATAATAAACAATTTTGGGTTCGTTTGGAATGTTATAGTAAGTGTATTAACCATATAGTGTAAGAAAACAAAAAGACACGGTAAAAGTTAAATTATTTAACTTAGAGTTAAATCTAATTGATAAGGTTAAAATAATAACCTAAACTTGTCTAAATCCTATTGGTTGATAGGCTTTCGACCCATTCCCACATTAACTTCGAAATAAGACCCTTTGGAACCATTATAAACCGATTTTGACTTTAATATAAAATAATATTTTGAGATATTCCTAAGGTGCCCATCTCCTCTCTTATAAAAGGGCACCTCCTCCCCCTCCTCGTCACACCAATTTGAGCACTCAAGCTCGGCCAGACCCTGACAAAATCCCTTCTCCACTTCCCTAGAATAATCCTAGAGGTCCTGGTATTCTTCAAAGACCAATCTTAGTTCCCTAAGTGGAGGATTCAAAGAGGCATTTAAAAGAAGAGGTAATATCCATTACCGATCTTTTCAATTTCTTTCTTCTTTAACTTCTTCTTCTTTAGTTGTTTCATGATAAAGTAATAACATCAGTATTACTTACATACAAATATGTTATTATAAATAGTAAACAACCCTAATTCACCTTCTATCCATCCTACGGAAAAATGAAATCACAGCGCGTGCGTACGTACGAAATACCGTCTCCACGCCGTGGTGTAATCTATTTTCCACCATCACCTTACAAGGATGGGTATAATAGTGTAATGAGTAACTATATATAATTATTATATAAGTGATATTGATACTGAAATAGTATAAATACACTTAAATACAATTCCACGATCATGGGAACAATATCATCGCTCGTGCATACGTACGGAATACCGTCTCCACGATGTGATGCGACTCGTTCTACATGATCCTCATTACATAGTAATTATATAAATGAATTGAATGAATAAATATGATATATGTTACACTAATAAAATTCTGGATATAAGGTATCTATAACCTTAAAAGAATAATAAGAATTTATTCGGCAAAACACGCATAAGAACAAAAGGCAATAAAGACCCGAGTAACAAGTAACAATGAAATATTACTAATAAGAAGCTAAGAATATGACCATATATGATATCATATCAATATGTATGATTCTGTAGTAAGTCAATAACATTATTTAAACCATTATACAGGAGCTTCGGACACGTACAAAGCAAATCGGACCGAAGGTAAGGGAAATTTCACAATCTCATTTTTATTCGAGATTGTTTATACTTTGGAATTTACTAGGGTGTATTTTATCATCCACATCCATGTTTCCTCAATATGTAATATTATTTCCATCCACGTACAATTGTTTAAATCCAATTTTACCCTTCGGTGAGTTTTTAGTAAAATATATGAAAGGAATATTTTGTCGTTTTTCGTACGAAGTACATTTTGACTTTTCCGACAAAAGTACGAGAAGAATGTTTTTTTTAACTTATACGGCAAGAATGTATTTTTAAAACATTATTTCCAAGAATCTTACTTTATACGTTTTCAAGTTTATTTTTAATCAACTTCTTTTAGTTTATAATTGTATGACATGTTAAGAAAAGAAAAGTGTTTTTGAAGTAGAAAGGATATTTTCCTCAAGAATGGAGTTCAAATGTTTTATCAAAATTATTTTCCATCTAAGATAATATAGGGTTCTGTTTTTATCCCTATTATTACATTTATTTGATTATGTTGTGAGGGAATTATTTTTATGAAGTCATTTACCTTATATGATTTGTTTTATGATGTCATGATGTTTCAAGAATCCCATTTTTGTTACATGTGTTATGCGATGATGTATGATTTATTATTATGTGGAACACATAAGAAAGGATTCATTATAAGATGGGTGGGACCTATATCTCCCTCCAATGCATTGGGTAAAGATTTATATCTCATGAGATAGACATGGCCGGAACGGAAGGTTATTTCAGTTCAGTGATTCAGGACTAAAACGAGGAGTGAACTCAGTTCAGAAATGGACTTTGTCCGCTAAGATAGTCTTGGAAATGAGTCATGACTAACAAGAAATTATTTTCCATGATTATGTGTTCATGCCACAAAGTTTCATGTTTTATGTTATGATTATGGGGATCTCATTTTCACTTCTATGATTTATTCCATGTTAAGATATTATGATCTCTTTTGCAGGTTATGTTTTTAAAAAAGATATGATATGATTTTTATTTCAATTATTTTCCATTGCTGAGCATTTGAGCTCACCCTTTTTTGTATGTTTTCTTTTCCCCAGGTTAGGAAGATGGATATTAAGTAGAATATGCAAAAAGGGACTCTAGATATGATTAAATAAATGGGAGGCAAAGTAGATGCTTTTTGAACCAGTTGTTTATGTTCCCCAGTTTCTAAAGACACTATACCTATACGGTCCTTTGTGGTTTTGTCATATATTGTAATAAGAGTGCTTCAATTTTGAAGTATTAAAAATGTATGTAAAGTATGGGTCGTTATAGTTGGTATCAGAGGAAAGGTATAGTCAACCTTTGGAAACTAGGATGTGAAAGCCTTAGTAAGAACCCTAAGGATAAGTCTAAGCATAGAACACAATATTAGTGTTTTTGAAATGGCCATGAATAACCTAGGATAAGACCTTATGCGTGAAAATTTTATTCTTGAATTATGTGGTTTTCCTATTATAATTAGTGTTTCTCACACTATTCTTCTTGGTTTTAGTCAATGGCTGGAACCCGAAGGAACCGTGTTAATGCGGAATGCGATAGGCAATGAAATGATTGTCCCCCCTGAGCAACCAAATGATATGGGAGCTGGAATGAAAAATCTTGTAGCCATGATCACACAACTTTCTCAAGCTATGAATCATGCAGGACTTCCAAACGAACAAAGGAAGGAGCAACATTCTGTTCAATCCTTCATGAGGCAGCGTCCACCTTCTTTCAGTGGGTCTACTGATCCATTAGTTGCTGAACAATTGATTAGTACTACTGAAATGATATTTTCAGTTCTTCAATGTTCTGAACATGATAAATTCATCCTTGCAGTGTATCGTTTGGAAGGAGATGCTGATCAATGGTGGAATCTTATTAAGAATACGAGGAAAAGGGATGAAATTGAGTCCATGGAATGGGACGAGTTCAAGAACTTATTTTTCAATAAGTACTTCCCTAGTATTCTCCGAACAAAGATGGAGAAAGAGTTTCTTGAACTGAAGCAATGGGATGATGAATCTTTTGGTACCTATGAAGCAAATTTTACAAGACGTGCAAGGTACGCTTCTGGTATTATTATCCAACCTGAGAGTAAGATCGATCGATTATTTAGTGGCTTAAAACCAAGTCTTCGAAGGGTGTTATCCATAAGGGACTTCAATAGCTACGAGGAAATCGTTCGATGTGCTCTCAAATTCAAGATGGAGATTGGAGTAACCCATCAGTTATATGGGTTTCATAAGAAGAGGAAAATGGAATTCAAAGGAAAATATAAAGAGAACACTGAAAAGAAGATGAGCTTTCCCTTATGCTGAAAGTGTGGAAAGAAACATGGAGGGAGTTGTCTTAAAGGGACAAGTAAATGTTTCAAATGTGGAAAGGAAGGTCATCGGGCATTTGAATGCCGCGATGATGGGAAGAAGATGTCTAATGATGCAAACAATGTAAGGGATACACAGAATGAACCTACTACACTTCAATGTTTCAAGTGCAAGGAGATGGGGAATTATGCCAATCAATGCCCAAATCCAAGGGTTGATGATGATGGTCGACGTCAAAAAACTCTTAAGGCTAAAGACAAAGGAACGTCACATGCAATTTCTATCAGCGATGTGGAGTACGATAACGGAGTGGTGAAAGGTACACTTACCATCCACTCTAAAGTAGCAAATGTTTTATTTGATTCTGGATCCACCAACTCCTTTATTTCTGAAAAATTTTCTAAGGGTATCACCGTATTACCTCAACAATTAGATGTTGAGTTAGCTGTGACATCACCAAATGGCACATCAATCGCATCAAAAGTTTATAATTCTTCTCCGATCGAAGTTTGTGGGAAACTGCTTCCCGCAAATCTGGTGATCCTTCCTATAGTGGAATTTGATGTGATTCTTGGCATGGATTGGCTTTCTTTATATGGATCTCATATCAATTTCCAAAGAAGGGAAGTCACATTTCATATTCCAGATCAATCTATGATCGTCTATCAATGCAAGGATGAACATAACCTTCCAGTAGAAATTTCTTCCATTTTATGGGTATTGATTCCACTAAATGAAGGTTATTTATCTCAAATGGTTGGTGAGAAACTCACGATTAAGAATATGCCCATCGTACGGGGGTTTTATGATGTATTTCCGGAGGAATTACCGGGTCTTCCACCAAATCGTGAAGTTGAGTTTTCAATAGAACTCGTACCGGGTGCTTTGCCTATTTCAAAGACACCTTATAGAATGGCCCCAATTGAGTTGCAGGAATTGAAGAAGCAACTCCAAGAGAATCTTGATAAGGGATTCATACGCCCTAGTGCGTCACCTTGGGGAGCACCTATTCTATTTGTTAAGAAGAAAGATGGATCAATGAGACTCTGCATTGATTATCAAGAACTTAACAAGATCACTATCAAGAACAAATATCCTCTCTCGCGCATTGATGACATATTTGACCAACTACGCAGAGCTCAATACTTTTCCAAGATTGATCTTCGTTCAGGGTATCATCAATTAAGGGTCAAAAGGGAGGATATACCAAAGACGGATTTCCGTACATGGTTTGGACACTATGAATTTATAGTGATTCCATTTGGTCTTACTAATGCCCCTGATATCTTCATGGATCTAATGAATAGAGTATTTAGAGGCTATCTTGATCAATTTGTGGTAGTCTTTATAGACGATATTCTAGTCTATTAAAAAGCAAGGAAGAGCATGAAGATCACTTGAGAATTATATTGAAGACCCTGAGAAAGGAGAAGGTTTATGCCAAATTTACCAAGTGTGAATTTTGGCTTCAAAAAGTTTCATTTTTGGGTCACATAATCTCAAAAGAGGGGATATCTATGGATCCAGCAAAAACAGAGGTTATCGAAAGATGGTCGAGACCAACAACAGTAACTAAGATCCGAAGTTTTCTTGGTTTGGCTGGATATTATCGACGTTTTGTGAAAGATTTTTCACGATTATCTAATCCGCTCACCAAGTTGACTCGGAAAGGAGTTAAGTTTGTTTGGATAGAGGAATGTGAAGAGAATTTCAAGGAGTTAAAAAGAAGGTTATCCAGTGCACCTGTGCTCACACTGCCTTGTAGTGGAGAAAGGTTTGTGATCTATAGTGATGCATCCATGAAGGGATTGGGGTGTGTTCTTATGCAAAATGATATGGTGATAGCTTATGCCTCACGAAAGTTGAAAATACATGAGCAAAATTACCCAACTCATGATTTGGAGTTAGCTGCGGTAATCTTTGCATTAAAGATTTGGAGGCATTACCTTTATGGTGAAAGGTGTGATATTTATACTGATCATAAAAGTTTAAAGTATATTTTCACATAAAAGGAGCTGAATATGCGTCAATGAAGATGGCTGGAGCTGATTAAGGATTATAACTGCTCAATCCATTACCACCCTGGGAAAGCCAACAAGGTGGCAGATGCATTAAGTCGACAAGACCATGCTAGTTTATCCACGATGAGGATCACAAAAGATCCAATATTTATGGATTTACAAAGGATGGATATTGGAATTATAATGGAAGGGGAAAAATCTTATCTTTCTCAAATGAATGTTCAACCATCTATACATGTGAATATTAAAGAGGCACAGAAAGAAGATGTCGAGTTACAAAAAAAGGTGAGAAATGTTCCTGAATTCAACCTTGATTATGATGGGATAATAATGTTCAGGAATCGGGTTTGTATTCCTCCCATCCCCGAATTAAAGAAGGAGCTGCTGGATGAGGCTCATAGTTCTTCATTCTCTATTCATCCTGGCAGAACGAAGATGTATAGGGACCTGAAAGAGTACTTCTGGTGGGATGTCATGAAAAGAGATGTTTCTGAATATGTCTCTCGATTCTTGGTTTGTCAACAAGTTAAAGCTGAGAGACAGAAGTCTAAGGGGATGTTACAACCATTACCCATACCCGAATGGAAATGGGAAAATATCACTATGGACTTTGTCACAGGACTTCCTAAAACATCCAAAGGCAATAATGCTATCTGGGTCATAGTTGATCGTCTTACAAAGTCTGCACACTTCATTGCTATTAGAGAGGATTTCTCTCTAGATCAGCTTTCCAGGATATATGTAAAGGAAATGGTATGATTGCATGGAGTACCACTTTCTATTATATCTGATCGGGATACGAGATTTACTTCGAAGTTCTGGCGAAGTCTTCAGCATAATCTGGATACAGAGTTGAGTTTCAGCACTGGTTATCATCCTCAGACAGACGGTCAGTCTGAGAGAAAAATTCAAACCCTAGAAGATATGTTGAGAGCTTGCTCTATGGATTTCAAAGGAGGTTGGGATCAACACCTACCTTTGGTGGAATTTTCTTATAATAATATCTTTCACTCCAGTATTCAGATGGCTCCTTATGAAGCTCTCTATGGAAAGAAATGCAGGACTCCAACTTGCTGGGATGAAGTTGGGGAAATAAAGCTATTAGGACCTGATCTCGTTGATGAAATGGCAGAAAAGGTCAGATCTATTCAACAACACATAAGAGCAGATCAGAGTCGATAGAAAAGTTATGCCGACAACCGAATAAAAGACCTAGATTTTGAAGTGGGTGATAAAGTGTTCTTACGAATATCTCCCTGGAAGAGGGTTATGAGATTTGGAAAGAAGGGGAAGTTGAGCCCTAGATATATCGGTCCTTTCGAAATACTGGATCGTGTTGGAAAGGTAGATTACCGATTGGCGCTTCCACTGAATCTCTCTCAAGTTCACGATGTGTTCCATGTATCTCTCCTAAGAAAGTGCATACCTGATCCTTCACATGTACTCAGCTCAGAAGTTGTACCACTAGAGCAAGATCTTTCTTATGAAGAACAACCGATAATGAATCTGGATCGTAGCGAAAAAGTCCTACGAAACAAGACCACTCGATTGGTGAAAGTTTTATGGAGGAACCACCAATTAGAAGAAGCTACATGGGAGCTTGAGGATGTGATGAGGGAGAGGTACCCTCATCTGTTTGTTACAAAGTGACGAATTTCGAGGGCGAAATTCATTTTAAGGGGGGTAGAATGTAACACCCGAGATTTTTATGATTAATATATTGTTTTTATGTTATATATATATCATCAAAGGAATCTTTCACTACACACTAGCTTGGCTTACTTTACACGTAATCGCGACCTTCCTCGATAGCTTGCGTTGTACGCAATACCGAGTTTCACTAAACGACGATATGCTATTAAAATATTATTTAAAATAGCCGTTATGAATAGTAATAACCACTTTTTGAAATTTTATCTTTCAAAATGGACTTCATTTTTGGATTCGGAACACCGAAATTAGGCTAGGGTGAAATTTTGGTATTTTTCTAAAAACATTCAATTTTTATGAATAGTGAAACCACTAAGTGGTAGGTTAAAAACTGAATTTTGCATAAAACTTAATTTTACCGCTTCTGTGAATGGAATTTCGAAAATCCGACAGACATGGTTGATATCAGTAAGTAAAATTTCGTTCAATGAGATAAAAATATTTTTTTGGTGAATAGTAACTTTTTACTTTTTTTACCGCGGTTAATAGTAAATAGGGTAACTAAGGGTAAATATGATATTACTATTACCCTAAAACAAGTCCTAATTCTATTGGATAAGTGTAATACGACCAAAAACAACCTTATGAATATTATATGACCATTTAGGTCCACTTGGATTAGATTATGACATTTAATATTATTTTATTTAATGAATAGTTAAAATAGTTAAAATCAAAGTTTAATAAGTAAATCATTTTTAATATGGGGTTATACATAAGATAAACTAGACTATAAATATTAATTAGAAATCTAAAAAGATTTCCTACATAATGATGTTTTATTTGTAATTTTTAGACATTAAATAATTTAATTTATTTATGACACAATGATGATGCAGTAATTATCTTATTAATGAAATATTGACATAATTGATGTTATAAACACAAAAATAAATGTAATTTGAGACTTTTTATGAATTCCACTAATTTTATAGGTTACTATGATATATTAGTGTTGATTTAATTAACTTGGTTCGAACATATAATTCTGTTATGACTTTCACAAAAATCATATATCAAATAGTGTCAAAATTGACACAAAATAGTTTTTAAATCAAATATTATATTATTAATTGTTATTTTATTCCTAAAAGTCTAAGGTTCGGCCAAATGACTTAGATAAAGATATATATATTAATAATGAACAATTTTGGGTTCGTCTGGAATGTTATAGTAAGTGTATTAACCATATAGTGTAAGAAAACAAAAAGACACAGTAAAAGTTAAATTATTTAACTTAGAGTTAAATCTAATTGATAATGTTAAAATAATAACCTAAACTTGTCTAAATCCTATTGGTTGATAGTATTTCGACCCATCCCCACTTTACCTTCGAAATAAGACCCTTTGGAACCATTAATAACCGATTTTGACTTTAATATAAAATAATATTTTGAGATATTCTTAAGGTGCCCCTCTCCTCCCTTATAAAAGGGCACCTCCTCCCCCTCCTCCTCACAACAATTTGAGCACTCAAGCTCGGCCAACCCCTGCCAAAATCCCTTCTCCACTTCCCTAGAATAATACTAGAGGTCCTGGTCTTCTTCAAAGACCAATCTTAGTTCCCTAAGTGGAGGATTCAAAGAGGCGTTTAAAAGAAGAGGTAATATCCATTACCGATCTTTTCAATTTATTTCTTCTTCAACTTCTTCTTCTTTAGTTGTTTCATGATAAAGTAATAACATCAGTATTACTTACATACTGATATGTTATTATAAATAGAAAACAACCCTAATTCACCTTCTATCCATCCTACAGAAAAATGAAATCACCGCGCGTGCGTACGTACGGAATACCGTCTCCACGCCGTGGTGTAATCTATTTTCCACCATCACCTTACAAGGATGGGTATAATGGTGTAATGAGTAACTATATATAATTTTTGTAAAGTGATATTGATACTGAAATAGTATAAATACACTTAAATACAATTCCACGATCATGGGAACAATATCATCGCTCGTGCGTACGTACGGAATACCGTCTCCATGATGTGATGCGATTCGTTCTACATGATCATCATTACATAGTAATTATATAAATGAATTGAATGAATAAATATGATATATGTGACACTAATACCATTATGGATATAAGGTATCTATAACCTTAATAGAAGAAGAATAATTTATTCGGCAAAACACGCATAAGAACAAAAGGCAATAAAGACCCGAGTAACAAGTAACAATGAAATATTACTAATAAGAAGCTAAGAATATGACCATATATGATATCATATCAATATGTATGATTCTGTAATAAGTCAATAACATTATTTAAACCATTATACAGGAGCTTCGGACACATACAAAGCAAATCGGACCTAAGGTAAGGGAAATATCACAATCTCAATTTTATCTGAGATTGTTTATACTTTGAAATTTACTAGGGTCTATTTTATCATCAACATCCATGTTTCCTCAATATGTAATATTATTTCCATCCACGTACAATTGTTTAAATCCAATTTTACCCTTCGGTGAGTTTTTAGTAAAATATATGAAAGGAATCATTTGTCGTTTTTCGTACGAAGTACTTTTTGACTTTTCCGAAAAAAGTACGAGAAGAATGTTTTTTTAACTTATACGACAAGAATGGATTTTTAAAACATTATTTCAAGAATCTTACTTTATACGTTTTCAAGTTTATTTTTAATCAACTTCTTTTAGTTTATAATTGTATGACATCTTATGAAAAGTAAAGTGTTTTTGAAGTAGAAAGGATATTTTCCTCAAGAATGGAGTTCAAATGTTTTATCAAAATTATTTTCCATCTAAGATAATATAGGGTTCTGTTTTTATCCCTATTATTACATTGATTTGATTATGTTGTGAGGGAATTATTTTTATGAAGTCATTTACCGTATATGATTTGTTTTATGATGTCATGATGTTTCAAGAATCCCATTTTTGTTACATGTGTTATGTGATGATGTACGATTTATGATTATGTGGAACACATAAGAAAGGAGTCATTATAAGATGGGTGGGACCTATATCTCCCTCCAATGCATTGGGTAAAGATTTATATCTCATGAGATAGACATGGCTGGAACGGAAGGTTATTTCAGTTCAGTGATTCAGGACTGAAATGAAGAGTGAACTCGGTTCAGAAATGGACTTTGTCCGCTAAGATAGTCTTGGAAATGAGTCATGACTAACAAGAAATGATTTTCCATGATTATGTGTGCATGCCACAAAGTTTCAAGTTTTATGTTATGATTATGGGGATCTCATTTTCACTTCCATGATTTATTCCATGTTAAGATATTATGATCTCTTTTTCAGGTTATGATTTTCAAAAAGATAAGATATGATTTTTATTTCCTTTATTTTCCCTTGCTGAGCATTTGTGCTCACCCTTTTTTGTATGTTTTCTTTTCCCCGGGTCAGGAAGATGGATATTAAGTAGAATATGAAAAAAGGGACTCTAGATATGATGAAATAAATGGGAGGCAAAGTAGATTCTTTACGAACTAGTTGTTTATGTTTCCCAGTTTCTAAAGACAGTATACCTATACGGTCCTTTGTGGTTTTGTCATATGTTGTAATAAGTGTGCTTCAATTTTGAATTATTAAAAATGTATGTAAAGTATTGGTCGTTATATCAAGAGGGTCACTAAGATCTCTCACCATGACCCACTGGTAAATTCTCACAGTAATTCACTAATATCGACCACTAAGATCTATTCTAACTCATAAGAGGCTATAACTCGAATGGGTTTCAAACATGATCTTGTACAAATATCACATGCCAAAATATTTCAAAATTCCCACCTCTAGTGTATTATATATGAATGTTATCACATGAAAAACCATTTCCCAGAACAAGTGCACCCGTCCTCTTTGAGAATATGTGTGCTTGAAATATCCCTAGAGTACTGATACATATAAACCAACACTTATACAAGTACATGAATCAAAAAATCAATCACTCATCACTAGGGAATCTATCCTCTCTAAGAATTAGCATATCAGAACGATCCTTGGAGGACCCAGACATACTCTTAACCTTGAAAAAAAATCAACAAAAATGGGTCCAATGATCCAATACTTATACCATTATAACCCTCTAGGTTCACTACACCAACCATGCATGATCACCGCACTAGCATCCTCAGTAAGAAGTGCATCGCCATAGATTTACAATTCCATCCATCAAAGGAAATATATGAAATCAGACACTAGAAAACCTATAACATGTGGATCCTATGTGGATATAATGATGAATGAGATAACACATTTCTCTATAGGATAAGAATCTAAATGAACCTAGTAGATTCTTACCAATATTCCATGATAAATAAATCAATCAGAAGACATAAAATAAATACAGAATGTGTGTCACAAGAAGAAAAATCATATACATCTATAATATCAAAAATCTAAACATTTACCCTAGTACCTCATGACCTAGAAATCAAACAGGACTAGGTGCTCATGACACACCAGCCCGATATCCATCACATGCTCCAACAGATTTTTTTATCTTTAGTTAGCCAAACCCAAAATTTTAAAATAATAGGAATGTAAATTCCTCAGATACGAGTTTTTAATTTCCTAACCCATATTCCACAAAGCTGGTTCCCTAAGAAGGTGTGATGGATACCCTTAAGCGTGGCTCCTCATATGCCATAGGCTATTGACTATCAGTCAGGGTTTAAAGTTGAACTATGTGGAGATTCTAACCCCATATAATAGTGCACATCTGTTAGTAAATAACCAAATATCATTCACATCATAGTAAGAAAATAATAATAAATAAACTAAAAATGCATGATGGAATGATCTGAAATACAGTAAAGGCATGAACATTAATGTCATAAAAAAAACAATCAACCCAATAGGCTGGATACATGACACACACAAAATTAAATAAAACACAAAAATTATCTACAAAATTGTAGGTATGATCCCATCTAGTCACTTGAAACTATCAGAGATATCCCTCCCGACCATGCGAAACACATCATAGGGCTCAACCCAAACCTATGATTAAAATTATAATGTGAGAGATTCTTGGGTACCAATGTTCAATTGAAGCTCGAGTATGGTGTGAGTGAAACTCAATAGACCACATCCAAATGTATATAAATAAATACCTTTGAGTATGATATTGTTTGAAGATATATATAGGTGAAATAAATAAATAATATAGTAAAATAAATTTCACCATTAAACAATGATCATTAGCCTTTTATTTATTTGGGTTCTATTGGGCCACCTAAATAACCAAGAAAAATCAAGTGATGGATAGAGTCCAATAAATATACCACATGGGTTGGAACTTTATATCACTAGGGGCAATTAATTTCTCAATTACATTAATATGGTTTACCTCATAGTGTCAGTCCAGGTACTAAAACTGAGGATTTAGAACACCATGTCTATCCATCCCCAACATATATGATACTATTGGTTCCACATCCATCAGTATAACACATATACCATGTATGAAGAATGAATTTTACAAAATCTTAATCACCAATGTGGAATTCCAAGTTTCAACACTTGGAGTTAAGAGCATCCTTCCAGCCTCTAGAAAATATAGTGGACCAGGGTTCTTGGTGAATTAATCTATCCTTCCAAAATTAGGGGATAAGTTAATCCTTGTACAACATCTTAAAATATTTATATAATAAAAGTGGAACCTCAAACATCAGACTAGAACCATTAACTTGTATGTGAATCCCAATTTCCAATATCCTAATCCATTCCATAATTAGTTAATTCCATTGATCATGGTTCAACATACATAACCATATTATCATATTAACATTAATGGTGAACCATAATTCATTTTCCAAAATTAATTCCCCTTTATCATTTCATTAATCCTATGGTCCCAATAGGATATCAAAACCAAAAAAATTCCTCAATAAAGACCAACCCCTTTCAGAAGTCATAAAATTCAAAACCTATATAAATTCATTAATATTTTTTGAAAACCACCTTCCATAACATGGTTATTAATCTATTAAAAACTAGACATCCTCCAAGACCTTAATTCCCAATTAAACCATCACAAGATTCATTATAGTGTTCAATAATTAGTTAACCACAGACTCATTGAAAATAAAAAATTGAAATACATTTAATACTCATTTTTTTAAGTCAACACCTCATTTCAAAACAAGAATAACTTCAAAATGTATCTTTTCCATTTTTCACTCATAATAGGGTAAAAACCCAAAAAAAGTATTTAAACCCATTTACATGGTCTGATTAGAAGTTCACAAAAGTCTAGTATATAAAAAATTTCAATTCATCCTTCCTTCTGTTTGTAAAACCTTTATTTTAAAGCTTTACCAAGTAGCCCTTAACTGTTAATTCACACCAACCATTGAACTTAACCAAATTTAGATCTTGGTGAACTAAATATACCGTTCAAAATTTCATGAAACCATTTCTGAAAAATAAAACACCCCATTGGTGGTTATATGATCGGTATTAAAAGAACAATGAATCCAATGTAATCCTTGAGAGGTCCAAGGTATCCATCAAAATCCCATAACCAGATTAATTAAGCCATGGAAGAAAACACACAACATTATGAGCTCATGAATAACCTAAATAAAAATGAAAACACCAAATAGATAATGTGTAAATTTATTATGCAACCTTCCTTTTTTGAATCTTTCCAAAACCTTTCAATTCACCAAATCCTTTCCAAGGTTCACCCAAGAATCTTCCAAACCTCTTGGTACCCAAAACATCTTGTCACCACCACTTGGGATATAGTCTCACACCAAGTAACCAAAATTACATTATTATAAAAAATATATTTAAATAATAAATCATTCCCCTAAGAGGAATAATGTCAGAAAACACACCTTGTTGATAAAAAATTATAGAAACTCCATGAAACCACCACAGGAGGTCTACATTGACTCCTTACACCATTCTAGTGAAAAATCCATAAGATGTGATAAAAATTACACTCTTATTTAAATTTATTCATTGAGAAAACTTAATAAAAAACAATATGAACACAAACCATAATGAATATTAGTGTAACGATGTGATTAATTAGTCTCAATATGTCCGCTACCAAATCTATCTAAATTCCCCATCATCCATGAATGATTACAAGATGCTCTTTTGGAATATGAATGAAATACCTAAGACAACACATCCAAAATTAGGAAGAATAATTGAAAGAAAAAAGGGAGAGGTGAAGAAGATAAATCTCACCATAAATTCCAAAGAAACACCATTAAAACACCCTAAAATTAATGGAAGATGAATAGGAGGAAGTGGTATTGTGAGCCCTTAGTTCATGTGGCCTTCTTATGGGAAAAAGGGAAGTTATTTTAAAACACCCGAGGGGTTATTTTTGTCATTTAAAATTTTACAGAAATTAATACATTTGAATGTTTTTCCCACATGTGTTTTCATGTTGTTCTTTAGTTTTTCACCGCCAACTATCCAACACTCAGGACCCACATGGTTAGGCCACACAATTTGAAATATTGTGAGCCAATAGTGATATCATCACTACCTACCATCCACAACAAGGCACATGGTTTGTTTGAAACTAATCACCTCTTGAATTCCATTCCATAGACATTCCTCAATCTCACATAGTTTCATCATTTTGCTCACAAGATTTTCCACGAACCATGGCTGAATCATGAAAATCCACCACAAGCAGTTCTAAATGAACAGAAAAAATCCTTACCATCAAGCCTTCCCAATGCTTCTCCAAAACTATGCACACCAAACCATGTACCCTTTCCAAAAAACAAAAGAACTCTTGAAACATAACTTCAATCCACTGATACTCATCCTAACAGTCTACCTATCAAGGATCATTCCATATCCCAAAATACACATTGATGCATTCCAACTCTTGAATTTCCATTATGTGTGTCGATTCAGAATTTAAATAATTCGGTAAATGAAAATTGAAAATACTTTTGAAATTTTCAACCCATATAGATCTAGGATCACACAATAATATTCCTATGATTCCATGGAAATATGAGGTCCTTTTCTAAGTTTTTACCCAACGACACACATTTTTAAACACTTCTATGTCATTAAAATCTTTTTATTGAGTTATTCTGTGAAAACATCATGTTATATTAATTTTTCTTATACTCATACATATGAACAAATATTCAAAAAAATTCACAGTATTGAACTCAAATATGAGTTTTTTATTTGGTTTTAACCATTATATGCATGTTTTAGAGTTTTAAAACAAAAAAAAATATATTTTTGGACATCTCGTGTAAGATATCAATAAAATTGATGTGGTCCATTATCAAATATCTAAAATACATGTACAATATTTTTTTTATCTAATTTCATCAAATGATAAGGTTGTTTTCTTGGGGTTTACGCCATAACAGACGTTTTTAATGATGTTAATAACATTAAAAAAAATTATTCATTATTTTCAAGAAAACTACATGTCATATTGACATTTAATATACTCTTACACATAAAAAAGATTCAATGATATTTTTTTCATGATTTAATGTAAATTTGAGGTAATTTTCTATAGTTATCATCATTACATGCATGGTTTAGTGTTTTGAAACACAAAAAAGTGTTCTTAAAAACTTCCTAAGAAAATTGTCTATTATAATGATGTGGTGACATGTATTAAATTTTAAAAATCAATATATCTCTATTTTACTATGATTTATTGAAATCTGAGGACATTTTATTGGGTTTGAACCCTAGATACACGTTCATAAAGACTTTCATATCATTACAAGCTCATTATTATGTAATCATGAGCAGACCAAAAATTTAATTGACTTGTCATATACTCGTACCTATTAAAAGTGATTCAATTATTGATTTATAATTATTTCATGCTAATATGAGGAAAATTATAAGGTGAGGACTATTACACACATGTATAGAGTATTAAAACACAAAAAATGTTCTTATGATAATCCCAATATAACTATAAATTGGATTTATGTGGATTTAGTTCCACCATTTCAAAAATTAATCTAAAATCAATTTCATATGATTTCAATTCAATCAAACATTTTTTTTCTTTTAAATCCATCATTAATGGGTTTAAAATTATTATTATCCTTAAAAAACATATTTAGTAATTACATGTGCACTGAATTTTTTAGTTAAACAAAATATACTCATAAACATAAAAATGATTCAAAAAAATTCCCATGAATTCCTGAAAATACGAAGTCGATTAATTTGGTTATAACCACTATAAGTATGTTCTAGATTTTTAAAATAGAACAAATGTACTTTTGAAAATCCCAACCAAACCATCAATCCGATTGATGTGGAGCGAGTTACTATATTTAAAAAATCAACAAATTATCATTATACTTTGATTTCAATATAATTTAAATTCATTCAATTGGTTTTGTTCCCTAGAATCACAGTTTTAAACACTTTCAATTCATTAAAACGACCTATTGTGTAATTCCAAGAAAATAAAACATTGGATTGATGTGACCTTGACTACTATATATAAAAAATGATATAGAGACTATTTTTATGTGACCCTATTATCATTTAAGGTTGTTTTCATTGTGATAACTATTGTACTCATGTTTTATATATTTAAAACAAAATAATTGATTATAGAAATCCTTATAAAACTATCAATAATATTGATGTGGAGCAGGTTCCGACCTTTGAAAAATGAATCTATGTTAATTTTCCTATGATTTTAGGGAAATTTGAGGTTTTTTCTTGGTTTTGACCCCCTAATGCATGTTTTAAATATTTTTATACCATTAAAGACTTATTATTTAGTAATTATGGGCTCTCTACTTGATTGATTGATGTATTTTATACTAATACACATCAAAATTAATTAAAATATTTTTCCCCATGACTTAATTATAATTTAATGTTGTTTTATATTATTTTATCTATTCCAAACAGGTTTTAGAGTTTCAAAACACAAAAAATGAAATAATAAACCTCCTAAAAAATTCATCAATAGAATTTATGTGGATTAAATTCCTACATTTCAAAAACTAAATATAAGATATTTTTAATTACATTACATTGAAATCAGAAGTCATTTTCTTGGTTTTTCCCCGTGATGAATTTTTTTAAATACATACATATCATTAGAAACATCTTATTCAGTGATTTTGAGAATACTACATATCGAATTGAAATGTCTCATACTAATACTCATAAAAAAAGATTCAAAATTTTTTTTCCCATGATTTTAATCCAATATATTTTCCTTTTAAATTGTTAGTACTATTACAAATGTTTTTTGATGTTTTAATAAACAAAACAATGTTCTTACAGACATCCTGAGAAAATCACTAATCTGAATGATGTAGTGTGAGTTCCAACATTTCAAAAATAAATCAATAGTCATTGTCATATGATTTTATAGCAATGAAAGATTATTTACATGGTTTTAAAACCTAAATTCGTGTTTTTAAAAACAATTATACAATTATAGATTTCTTGTTGAGTAATTTTGATCACATCGCATATTGGATCAATGTTTCATCAACTCGTATATGTGAAAAATGATTCAACAAGATTTTTCACATGATTTCATGTCAATAATAGGTCATTTTATATGTTTTTGGAAATTACATGTTTGTTTATAGTGTTAAAACAAAAATAATGAATTAATGGGCATCATGAGGAACCATTCAATCTGATTGAGGTGGTTTTCATTCCAAAATTTTGAGGTTCATTGTATTTTTTTTATAATTCCTATAAAATAATAGTAACATAAATTCAAATTATATTTATTTATGTATTTATAATATTATGTTACTCTAAATTATGCAAATAATTCATGATATAAATCCCTGTTAATATAGGAAAACAGCTTATACTGTTCATGAGATATGCCTTCAGGAACTTTCATATATATATATATATAGTTCTTAGATAATTTTCATTGAACACATTCCATTTTATCTAATTTAAAGCATCTACATTTCTTTTCAAAATATATCATGGTTCATGGGCATGAAATTAGGTCCGAGACATTAAAATAAAAAATTATAGAAATAGAAAATCATATATTTTTATTATTATATTTATAATTTTATTCCCACCATAAAAAATATTCATCCTTTAATATTATCTTATTTATATCATTATTAGGTTTTCAAACACCTAATTCATCCAAAATATGAGAATATGCCTCTAGTTTTTATAATTAATGGGAAGGCTCACTATATTTCATGAAATATTACTAAAACTATATCCATTGACTATGTTAGTATCACGAGTAGGAACCATAAAATCATTAAGTGAAATTAAAATTAAAAATTATTATTGGTCCCATACTTCATAATTTGGATACTTCTATTCACAGCCTTCAATCCAATGGATTGGTTAAAACAACCATTTTCAAATAATAATATTTGTACTGTATATAATGGTCATTTTAAACTCAATGTTGTGTATGTTACAAGATATAAAATATATTATTCATTTAAATTAATATAAAATAAAATATAAATGTGTTTCATTATCTATCTATTGATTAAAATTTCTCCTCTCAATTTATTGTCATGTCTGATGAAAAAATAATTTCAAACATGTTCTAAATCCACTGAAATGAGTAGAAGATAAATATATGTAAATGGAAATAATTTTTTTATATTTCATTTTGAGAATAAATTCTATATCTAGGTTTATACTATGAAACATATCATTTAATTAATATTTCTTAAACAATTCATTTACTATAATTAGACTCAAGTTAGTAAATGTTTTTTGAAAAGAATACAATGATATATGAGAAATAAATTTCAAATAAGACATAATAGATTTAGCTTACTTTTTCCAATGGAATTATTTTACCAGTAATATAGTGAATATTTGAAAATATTCTTACTAGATTTATTTATATAAATTTAGTATTGTTTTTATTTTTTTCCACCTCTACTTCATCACACGTTTTAAATGATATATATCCGTGATAAATGATTCATTCTTAAAGTGATAAAATTGAAATTTTTCAAATAATAATATCTATGAAATAGATGAAATGTTATTCCTAACATTTCTATATGATAACCAATAAAAAAAATTTGTCTCTATATATTTTAATATCCAAAAGGAATAATCCATCGAATGAAGAAAAAATACATTAATCTCTAAAACCCCATCAGTAACAAATAAAGTCAAACATTAAATATTTCCATCCACAAAAACCCCATAACTCTTAAAAATCTGGTTGAAAAAATTTGTAACCCAAAAATCATAAATATTTAATAACATATTATTCCATGATCAACAAAACATTTATCACTAAATGCATCAATCACTCAAAAAGTCAAAAACTAAAAATGTATATTCCATAATCTTATATTCCCTAAAATATACTAATATTTTCTCAAAATAACCAGAATAATCATGATATAAATTATAAAAAACCATATATTCATCTAATAGAATACCAAATCTATGTTCCTTAAATAAAATTTTATTCTATCTTTAATTTTACATTCAACTAAATCATATAATTCTACCAAAAATAAGATAACCATTTATCCCACTTAATTATATTTACCTAAACATTATGGATAATATTAATCCAAATTGTTATTCATACCTCAATCATCCATTGTTCTTAAATACCAATAAATATCTCACAAAATATCCTTAATGATATGCAAACCCCATCACATAAAACCTCAAAAGGTTATCTATGAATTTAATATTAGGATAAACCTTATAATTATTAACCCATTATGGTATTTAAAACTATTCAATTATCCTCAACCAATAATATACAAACCTATAATGTTAAATAAACCCTACTATGATATAACTGATAACACCTAGAAATATTTTAATCCTAAAATTAAATGACATATAATGAGGGTTACATTTTATTAAATTTTGAGGAATTTTTTGGTTTAGTTTTTTGGATAATTAGGAAAATAATTACATATTATAGTATAAATTTCCACACATTGTATATTGTATCCATAATTTGTTTTATTTAAACATTTTTATTTAATTCATGAAACAATATTCTTTCACGAAATTTCATGATTTATCGTTCTAGAATAAAAACACAAACATAAACCCTGTAAAAAATTTGGAAATATTGAAATAGAAAAACAAAATTACATTAAGGAATATAAAAAAGAAAACACATCAATCTATTTTAAATTCATGAAATCCAATATAGAATTTTTCCTTTTTATATAATAAACTTAGTTATCAAATAATAATTTAACCACTCATGAAATAATATTCAAATAACAACTTTTTCATTAAAATATTTATAAGAAAGAATAAATTACAAGTCATAATCAAGAGAGTTTGTTGTCAAAACATGAGAACGCACAAATTGTTTTACATAAAAACAAACCATCCACCTTTAAAAGATTATAAATAATCATTTTATCTTATGATGACGTTCTTAACTTATTAAATCAAAATAATAATTTTAAAACTCATAGAAATCATTAAAAACCCATGTTGGTACCTTGGGAAATTATCATAGTAATCACCCATTCAAGAACCCTTACAAATGAATAACCATCACAGTTTATTCAAACACATCTCCAAGGATTAGCTTATATCAAGTTAAATTTACTGAATTCCCCAATGATTTAGAGAAATATATCATGAGAAACCATATCATAATAAAAATAAATTAAATGTTTCATTTATATCAAAATACTCATAAAAATTGGCATTTTTTTCCAAAAATCATTAACACTTTTAGTTGTCTGAAAATGATATGTAATATCATTTTATTTTAAAAATATATTGAAAAAAAAATCTGAGATAAGTGAGAATATAATAAAATTTGAAAAAACAGAGAAAAGTTTATGAGAATATTAAAAATTATGAACATGATGGAGTGGTAATCAGTTAATATCCTAAATATTAGAAATCAATTATTTACAATATTTATTACAGAAATTAAAAAACAATTGTTAAAAAAATGTTAAATATATTGTTTTTTAAAAACTCAAAAAAGAAATTAGAAAGTAGCTGAAATTTATTTTATAAGATATTATATATATAAATCTGAATATTCCTAAATCATTCAGAAGAAAATGAAGATGGAGGGAATAAGGTTTAATTTTTTTAATGAAATATTTTTAAAAATCACTTACATCAAATCCCGTCTCACCACATAAATATTTTACATTCCTGAATAAATTTTTTTTGTTAATTATAAACTTGAATAAAACCATTTTTATGTTTTTTACATAACTATTAATTTTTTATTTCACTAATTACCATGTTTTACTTTTTTACTATGTTGATGAGGACTGTATTGGATATTTTGTGGTCGTTTCATTCATAATATACCAAATTAACATCGATGCATTAAATTTTATCAAAGGATTAATGTTTACATTATATGAATAATATTAAAAAAAATTATAGTTACCATTTGAAAAAATTGATTATAATCATTCTACCATATCTATAAGGCATTCATTAAAATTGAATTGAATTATTTCAGGATAACATTATCCATACGTAAGCATAAACAACATTTACATTTTTCTAATGGATGAAAAGGGAATAAATTATATAAATAATTAAATTAAAGTGTCATAATAATATTATAAATATTCTTTTTATTCCAGAAATCCAACCCTATTACTTGGCATGAAAGGCAGAAATGAAAAACGAATCATATTGCTTTTTGGATTTGGTAGTCCACATGAACTCAAGAGTGACGTTATCGGTTTCCAAATGATGGAATGGTAATATGGTAGTTTAAATATTATATTTACATAATAAAAATAATTTCATAAATATAAATTATATACATTAATTATATCTTTATAACCACCCACATCAGCCAATGATGAAAAATGATGTTCATCGCTTTGGGAATGTTATAATCCAAACGAATTTATGGGGAGATGTTTTCATTTCCTATAGGATGACAATGTGGTATAAAAACATTTTACCATAATCATAATAATATTTAATACAATAAATTTACTTATATAATTATAATAGTATGGTTAGAATAGATTTGGATGTGGTAGACGAAGAAATAAACCTAAACTAATTTGGTTAAGAATTATACCTCCTCCTTGGATATATTCCTTGAACTTACACATTAATTCTTATAGGATTGGTCTTTTGTGAGAAGAGTGTAAAGACATAAAATTGTAATTCATAAATATTACATCTTGATAGATTAATACTCCTTACATAATGTTACAATACATACCAATATTATTTAGGTCTATTACATTTTGAAACGTAGACACATGAAAAACAAGTCTATAAGTGAGCTACATTATCTTGCCCTATGTTCTTCATAACTAGAATCATTTTAAGTAATATCATACATAACATATTTCATCATAACTTATGTAAAGGAAACATAAGAAAGAGTGAGCTCATGTGCTCAATAAGGGTAAACAAGGGAGATATCAACGTATCATGGACATAATATTATGAGAACTTGAGAATAAAATTCGAAAACCAGCCCCTATATATAATATATCAGAAACATGCGTCATATAATAATTCATTGAAATTAATAGGAGATGAATAATAATTGAAACAAAGATCATATACTTGACATAAGTCATAGATTTATGTCATACACATAAGCATATAAAATCAAATCCTTAGCATTTCAAGGCTCATTACCAAGACTATCATAAAGGAATGGGTTCACTCATAAAAACATCATATTATTCAATCTTTATTCCCAATACTATCATATTTAATAGAGTGCCATACCGAACTAGGATCACTCCCCATAATAGTTTTTTATCTCATCATATATCAATCTATACCCAACACATTAGAGGGCGATATAGTCCCCACCCATGTCATAATGAAATTCATACATACATGTTGCAAAAGATCATAAAACATTCATAATATTAGAACCCATGATAATAAATGGGGTTCAAAAACATTTCTTCATAGCATAACCTCTGGAAATGAAATAAGTTTCATAATCATTTCCTCATTTCATCAAAACATAACGTGTGTAATAATAAGAGGGTTTCATAAAAATGTGTCATCATAAACAAAAAAAATTTAGAGAAACAATTTGAATCGTATCCTTGGGTAATAACCCTCATAAATCACTAGTAACATCAAATTATTTCATCCTTTATGGAAAATTATTTGGAACAAAAAATCCAATGGAGCATTTTTTTAAGGAAACTATCCTTTCATTGAAAAGTGCCTTTTTAAAATTAAAAATTCATAAAATATTTTGGAAATAATTTTATTTAAAATTATAATTAAAATTTTATAAATTAATATTCAAATAAAATAGTGTTCATGATGTTGGTAAATTAAATTCGTCCCATATATGTAAAAATAATGATTTATTTCACATTTTCAATAAAATCCAAATGAGCCTTGTTTGGAAAAAACATGAAGACTAATTTTATAACACATTTTTTTCAAATTAAAACTTGTTTATATATGATATTTTATAAATCCTTTGTGTAACATCAAAACATTTTAAACAAATTTTTTGAATAATCAGATATGGAATAAAATAGGTTTTCGATCGAATATAGAAATAAAGAATAATTTTTTATTAAAAAATTAATTTGAAATATAGAGTACATAAAGGGATGAAAATTAAAGGAAACCAACTATTATTAAAAAATTAAAAAATTAAAATAAAATAAAATAGTTTCCTGATAGATATATCATAATATTTCATCATTGGAAGCATAATCATGAACAATCCTGATAAATGATTAGATTGTATAAAAAAATAGTTACCACTTTGGTATCATTAAATTGTAATCCCCATAAAGGAATAAATATAAATGAAATATAAAATATCATGAGAATAAATAAAATCATTATATTACATGTCAAAGTGGTTGTATATGTATCTCATAAAAAAGATATGCGTGTAACATAAGATATGTCTCAAAGAAGTAAAATTGAGGCAAAAAACTCTTACATTATGTCTCAAATTCCATCATACATGTTAAAAATACTATATAAAAACTATAATGTTGTTATAAATCTATTAAAGTAACATTACTAAATATATAATTACCATATATTATTTCTTTATGACCTTTTATAACTCATTAATTTACAATTCCATGTTAATGTCACATCTCTAGCAATAACAACTTCGGTTTTTGTGTAAGTTTAAGTTTCTTATATCATGTAATATTACATTTATGATGGTTCAATAATATATATAATTTAGAAATATAAATAAATATATATATATTTAGTATATATATATATAGAGTTATCCACATAAAGTTAGAGATAGAAAATGAAATACACCGTTCATAGAGATGGTAGGTCATACTAATGTATTATTGTTGTTTCCATTTTCTAGATGGATTAAAGAAATTTTAAACAATATATTATAATTTTATAATAATTTTTGTTTCATATATTTCAAATATTTTTATTAAACCCATACATATTACCTACTATATAAAGAATGAATGAATCACATCGCTTCGTGAGGCGATAGTTTTTCATACACAAGATCAAAATTATCATATTACAAAAGAATGAAAAATAAGGTTTTAAATGTCATATAATACATATAGAAGCATTATAATGTAATATATATAATATATAAATATTTATTCCCTCATTATATCATGTCCTGATAGGTGGTGATGGATAATGAATAACATCAGTTCGTGAGGCAGATGTTCGCCGTACACATAAATGATGATTTCATATCCCATTTGATGGAGGGGAACATGGTTATGTTTAATTAAATTAGAATAAAAATATCTCAGCATATATAATATATGTTTCTTATTATATAATAATTATTTAATAATAATTTTAGAGGTGGAGGAAGAAATAAAATAAAACGTACGGTTTGGGATGTGACATTTTATATTGAAAACTCTTATTGGTTTTCACCAAACTCTATCCTTGGATGGATTTATAACCAGAATAAGGATTTCAGGGTTATATGAGTAATTAAGAAATGAATTTGGGTTATTATTTTATGAACCAAGGGTTTGAGAATTGTGAATAGGAAAGTAGAGGGGGTGACCTTTTATAAGTGAGGTCAGTGGCACACTTGTAATTTTTTGAAAGAAAAAGTTGTACCCACATTTCTCACATTCTAAAAGGATCTAAAATGGACCATTTCTATAATTATAAATTACTTGGTTTCATATTTCCATAAAATGGGTCTTCAATATGTTTTAGTCATTTTGAACCCGTATATTTTTAGTTTAAACCTCTGATAAACATATTTTCACCCTAACTAGGGTAAATAAAATATATTGTTTTACTATTTATTTTTGTTAAAAATTAATTTTCAAATATTATATAATTTATGATATTATAATTAAAAATATTTAATCTAATTTTCTAAATCACATACATGTAATTATAAATTTTTTATTTTAAATTAAACATGGAGACACAATGGGAAAGCAGTTTTCCAAATAGAGTGTTCAAAGTGTGTGGGGCAATGGGGAGAGGAAGTTCACTTTTATAAGTTAGAGGAGTGACACTCTTGTAAAAATTAAGAACATTAAAATAAAATAAAATATTTTTAAAAAGGAAAATAAATTTTAAAATAAGATACGATAAAATTTAAAGTCACTTAATATATCATATTTATGCATTTTTTGGAGATATTTTTAGCCTTATCTCTTAGTTTAACCCCCTATATTAACCAGTTATACCCTTACTATGGTAAATTTTTTTACCAAGGTAACTACTATTTCTGACTAAAAATGAAATTAATCTCATTAACATATTTGAAAATGATGATTCCAAATATTAATACATTTTATAATATTCAATTTTCATAAGTGGAATAAATTAATTTTAACACAATAACATAAAATTCTTAAACCATATTTTTAGAAAACAAATTATTTTTATGTAAAAATGATATTATTCCTATTTAGGACAATGAGTCATGATTAGTGTTGATTTACATAAATATAATGCCTTATAATTAAAAAATTAAGTTTTTTTAGATTATAAAAAATCTAAAATTGAATATATCCTTCAAACTACACTTCTAAATACAAATTTCAAAAAATAGTTTTCAATTATAATTTAATATAGGTTAAGTTAAGAAATTAATGAATGGGTGTAGAAATTAGAAATAATGTTTTAAAATTATTTATTTTACTTAGTAATAAAATATATGTTTTATAATAAGGTTTTAATAACTTTTAAATAAATATTACGTCCATATGAAGTCATAAATGTTGTAGTATTTTTTAAAATGTTATTTTTCTCTATTCAATTAATCATCAACCATTTCCAAAAAAAAAACCCATATAAAAATTCAATATGATTAATATAAAAATGATGATAATTTGATAAAATTAAATTTATAAAATTGGTATAAAATATTTCTAATATCCATGCACAAAACTCATAGAAACCATTTTTAGAAAAAAAATGTATTTTCAAAGAATAAAGTGGATTTATTCTAATGCCTTACCTAGTAAAAATTCTAGATTGTTGTTAATTTATTTCATTAAATATATTATAAATACATTTCATAGAAAACATTAATCATCCATGATTAATTTAATTTATCAATATAAAATTACATTATAAACAAAAAAATTTATTCTTTTAAAAAACATTCTCCTTTTACCATCAAATGATTTCATATTCATTTATAAAAAATTAATAATAACTGTATGAATTATTATCCATTAGATTTCAGGTATAATAAATAATTGTTCATTGAATTTAATACTAAAATTATGATATATTTATATTTTTAATGAAGTTTATAAGATAAAAATAAAATGATATTTTATAGAAAAATACCCCTTTTAAACATTACTTGTTCTCAGCCTTGTATTACTTAATTATTATCATGTAAAATTGAGTAAATATTTCCTAGAAATTAATCACTAAATTTTTATTAGGATAGGTTTTCTACATCTGTTTCATTATTTGGTTATTCATATTCATACCTATCAATCCAATGTTATGTTTATAATAATCATATTACAATAATCATATTTCAATAGTATATAAAAGTTCAATTAAGCTTTGGATTTCATGTGGTACATGATATTGAACATAGAATTAATTTAAAAGAATATAAACTAAAATTCATCTTGTTATAGTTTCTTGGTTAACCTCCCTTCCTATGTATAGGAATGTCACCAATCTACTCCCATACTACCAAGGAAAAACCCAATTGGGTGTTGGTGTTCCTAGGAAATAAAAGAGTAATTTCAATCATACATATGTTCTATTGGTTTCTAAAAACTCCCATCATAATAAAAATTGTTTATTTAAAATAAACAACATCTAGATTAAATAAAATTATCAATTTTCAACCTAATTAATAATATAAAACTATTTTGGAACCATAAACATGATAGAATTCAAACAATTAAATAGTCAACGTGAACAAAAAGAATTAATAAAAGTAAATATTTTATCCAATGATATATGACGATTCTAGTATAAAAAGGTAAAACCATCCCTTCCCCGATCACTCGGATGATTACCCCCATTCAATGGGAAACACATAATAAAAGGGAAGAAGAAGGAATTTTGAAACTAAAGCAAACAGATAATAAAAAAGGATAGAAAAATAATAGAAAATTATATATAATGAAATAATGAATAGGTACTATGGATCTATTCTCCAGCATGCCTCATTCTTCTCTTTTAGATTCATGGTCCACTTCTCTTTTGACCAGTAAACCCCATGATATCTTCTCCTTTCTAAAATCATTATTATTTTCTTTTTCCTTGGATATTTCATCATTCATTATTTGATATTATAGAAAACCCGAGGGTTTAATTTTTTTTTGTTGTGACTAATATATTATGAATGAATAGATCCATGTATTTTCCTCATATTTATCACATACATGCTGATGTGGAAACCCTATGTTTTGGGTCAATGTTTATGTGGTTTCATAAAGTTTTCAAATAAACATTGGTGAGTCTTTTTAGGTAATTTTTTTTTGAAGTGTATGATTGACCATAAAGTTCAAAGGAATATATTGATCATGTTATGTATGTAAATTTATTAAAGGCAAGTGAACATCAGGAAGGGAAATCACTATGTTGAATGTTCAATGTGTGGTCACTTGGATATTAGTTAATTTAGTGGATGAAAGGATTTTTTGATCATGTTTGTTTATATGTTTGATTATCTATGACAAAGAATTTTTTTGAACTTGTGATCGCATTATGATTTTTGTTTTAAAATTTTATCTTTTAGTTGACATATCAAATAAAAGGTCACTCCACACAAGGTTGGTTGATTAATTTTCAGTTTATTGAGTGTACACAATGTTTTTCAAATCAACATGTGTTTGGTTGTGAATTTATTCTTTTGGATTATTAATGTTAATATATCAGAAAACATGACAAAAAAGTGATCATATGATAGTTTATTTGAGTGGTCAATCAATATATTTTTAGAAATTTTACCCATATTTAGTTGTCTACCGAAATTTCAGAACACCGAGATCTACTTTTATTTCATCCAAATATATTTGAATCAACAAACAATTCATCAAAATGAAACGGATTAAATAAAGTATTTATTCTAATAATTTCTAATGATCTAACATAGGATTTATTCTAATTTCTTACTAAATCCTGGAATTATCCTATAAATCAAAGAATTGAATATTATCCAATGACTAATAAAATGGTGGTATTAAAACCATTAAAATACCCAAAGAAATATATGAAAGTATTGGATCTATCAATTCCCCCACACATAAAACGTGAAACCTATAATATCAGATTTTAAAAAGATTAACAATGAAAAATTAAATCATTGTCCCATGTAAATTCAATTTATTAACACCATGGTTCTTGTAAGAGCATGTATCTAGATGAGATTTTGAAATTCATGAAGAAATTGAACTTTCAAATAATTGTTCAGGATGATTTTAGAATCATGATAATGAACCAAGTTCTGAGTCTTAGAACACCTTAGTAGAGGTGGGTGAGACCTAGTTTGGGTCTTGGGAGTCACCCTCGGGGCTCAGATGATCCCCATGAGAGGTTGGGTGGATGTTATAGACAATATTATAGTAATTTAACTAGTTTATCGATGGTGTTTGGAAGTGACAACAACCACTTCATGGATCCACTAACTTGTCTCTGCCCTCTATCAATTCATGGGTGGGCTCATTAATGGGGAAAGTACTATTTACCCTTTGGTTTTCAGAGGGGGTTACCCACTTTTCTTTCACCATATCTCTCATGCATCCAAGTTTCTCCTCAATATTTCTCCTTTAACTACAGTTTGATTTCCTGTCTCTTAGGGAATTAATAATCATTTTGAGGTGCAAATTTGAATTTAGTAAGCTATTTTGTTCTTCCCCTATGTTCTTTTTATAATTTTAGGTTATTGTTTTAGGGTTTTAATTTGAACTCCCACAGAGCAAGGTGGAATCAAATGAGTGCATTATGGAGTTTTATCTACCTAGAATGATGGTGACCTAGGACATTGGTTGGATGTTGTGGTTCACCATTTTAGTTATTTTATATCATTCCACGATCTTTTCCCTTGATTTTCAATAAAAAAAATTAATTATGCAATTTATGGTGTTGGTTTGGTACTTTTCTAATCTTTGGTTCGGAGGTGCATTAAGGGTATCTAGAACCCTATTGGTCGAAGAACCGGGGATCATGGAACATCTTCTGATTGTTAATTTTTTATATTGAGATGTAAATTAATTAATTATTCATTTAGAATTGTTATATTTAATTAATTGTTATTATTTTTTTTCAAGATAGTGTTTTTAAATATTGATAAATGATTGGTTTCTAAAAGAAGATATTGGTATATATTATAGAGGCCTTACCTGCTGCTACCGGCCCTTAGCACCAATATGGAAAATCATTTAAATGAGGTAGGTGGTCGATTATACATTCAATATAAGTAATTTTCTAATGAAAATATGTTTCATGATGTTCTTAAGTATTACCACTGATGGTTAGGGCCCCATAATTATTTTTTTGTTCAATTAAATTATTGAAACTTCTTAAATAGTTGTTTTAAATTATTTTAAATAAATCAGGTTCTTTAGAGTATATTTATAGAGAAAAAGGGTATAAGGGAAACTTTTTCCCCTTGGGAACCAGATCAATTACTCTTTCATCGTAGGTTATCAAATTACTAATATACAATTTCCATATATTTCAATGAACCCCAACAAGATCCTTAAATTATTAATAGGTGAGAGAGACTAGTTAGAATGAGAATTAAGTGATTTAAATACCTTCTTTAAGATGCTTATGTTTATTGAACAATTATGGTTGGACATGGGAGTAATTTATGACCAAAATAATAACCACCTAACTCCTTTGAGGGCTTAATGGACCTGTTGTATTAGAGGTTATTATTCACAGGTCTTATTTATCTTATAGATAATATTTTTTCCAAGTGATAAGTCAGGGAGGGGACCCCGAGTAGGGTGCCTTGATCATGTTCATACCCTGGTATGGGAAAATTTGGAATGGCTAGTGATGACTAAGGGTATTATCCTAAAGAATGAATCAAGTAGAACATATACTAAGGCTGACAACATATTGAGATGGGTTCATGTGTATGCCTAACCCTCTAACTTCATGCTAAGTATCAATGATTTTATCAGATAAAATAAAATTGGATTGAATTATGTATTTGTTAATATTGTGGTAGTTTTTCAGGAATGTTCCACCCTAAAAACGTTTTTTGATTTGGTGGAAAGGCAACAATGGACTCGGACCTACGTATCTATTATATCTAATTTTAGTTTTTTTGAATCCTAAATGAAACAAATCGATATAATGTATATGTTTATAATCATATGTGTATTTATAATTTTATGTTTGTATAGAAGAAAATAATTCTATATGATGTTAGAGTCCAAAAAAACTAGTATCCACATCTTAATTAATTAAACGAGTCATTAACTATAATTTAATGTTGGAATTTAAAGTGATTAATGGTTTTATTTCCTTGGATACTTTATAACGACCCCTCCCCACAAGGCGTACCCCTCCTGGGCCAGAAATGTGAGAAGAGAGATAATGACCCCTGAGTCCCGCCTCCTGTAGGCCCCGAGTTAGAGACTAGCAGAGAGGGTATAGTGAAAACACAAATGGGAGGCATTGCCCTCTAAGAGAAAACATGCCAAAGAAAGAGATAAGACAGGCACCAACCCAATAAAACTCAGAGAAAAATATAAAATAAATCCCAAGTACACATATGTAATGTCATGAAAAACTATTACAACTAATGGGGAAAAATATAAGTACCCAAAAGAAAGTAAAAACAATAAAAACCACAAGCCCGAACAGCTCCTCCAACCCCAAGATAGTAGAAACAATATTGATCACCAACCACCTCCAACTGACCTAAAAAAAGTTAATATATACATAGGGTGAGTATAACATTATAATCAGTAGAATCATCCCTGGGGCCTCTCATGAAAAAGTAAAGAAATAATGCTAAAGAACAGTGAACAACAACTGAAACTAACTCTTCACATAAACAGGTATACTAATTTCCAAGCCTCACCATGGATACTCTCACCAAGTATCACATACAAGATTATATAAAAAAATAAAGAATGTCAAGGGTAGCACACTACTACTTCCCCACTTGTTTTCCACTTTTCCCCAATGTCTCACTTCCTAAGAATCTCTCTCCTAAAAGGATTGCCCGTAGAAACCTGGGCGAAGCACCACAACATGCACATTGTGAATCAAAACCACCGCTTCCACGTAATAAAAGTAACCAGGTATTTTATAGGAGCCACCATAGTTCTCATAACGTGTATCATATGTCGGGCATTAGACCTCAAGCAATTACATGCTATACATCGAGTAATGATCCTCAAGCCATCACAGCCTATACATGTTAGACCTATAGAAGTCCATAAGAAACTATATCCTGTATATATGTGTGTGAATAACCAGAAGCCATTAAAGCCATATACACACATATATGGGTAAAACTAACAACTCTTCCTACAAGCACAAGTAACTACCAAAAGAAGAGGGAATGACCAATGGGTGTAGTCAGCCATCCATCCTCCTACCAGAATGTTTGGGAAAACACAACCCAGGGCTCAGAATCCCCGGGGTGTCAGTTTCACAAACTGATGGGGTGGATTAGCGTATTGAAACACTAAAACTATAGAACATACTATATCTTACAATCATACTATGGGAATAACCTTGTATTAGACTCAACTACAGCTAACGTATCTCAGACTCCCGACTGCCACTTATAAGACTAGGTATCTTATAAATAGACAACCATTTAAAGAGGTTGATTACATTCTGTCATTCCGTTTTTATCAGTTTCACTTTACATCCATTTATTCATTAAAATTTAGTTAACCATTAATAATTACATATTATAATTCCCTAGAATCACAGCCAAAGTCCACTATTCTATTAAATTGTAACCTCAGTATTGTGTCCCAACATTCCCCAACATAGTGGGTTAACATCATTTATTCAATCATTTATTAACCAAATTATTACCTTCGCATATTCCCAGTAATTATAGAAAAACATTATAAGCTAATAAACACAAGGGGATTAACCCGATGAGTAGGTGAACTACTCTTCTAGTCTTTGACACCTATATCAAGAGTGTATACCCATCCTCCCTTAAGAATCTAAACAGGGAAAGAACGTGGCATACCCCACACATATTTTCCCCTTTTGGAATGAGGGTAAGAAAAAACCAGATGCCTTGAGAAATGGGGAAAGTAAAGAAGATAAACAACCAACAAGATTCAGAAAACAGCCAATCATTCACATCTAACCTGTTTCGTCATCCTTGGTGTCTTACCTGATACCCACGTGAATAAACTGATGCATCTCACCACTCTAGGAATCCACTTCTGCCACAACAAATGGGCCTAAATTCCCCACATTTCACAACTGCCATCTACGCTCAATCACAACAGAAGCAGCTGGAAAACAAACATCTTATCAACCAGGATCTTGACCCTTAAACAAGCAAGAGGGTAACTCTGAACCCTACAATTAATTATCTTTTATCAAAACATCCTGTTATTTAATCCATCTTGAATGAACCGATTTATTATTTGTAGGTTCTAACTATGGGAAACCTAAATTGTAATCTATCACAAATTGATTAAAATTCTTACTACGTCAATTTATTAACATCAAATTACAACAATAACAACCAAATTCATTTACATGCCTCTTTATCATTATCCTAACAGATATCAATTAATTCTGGATTTAAGTTGTTTACCAATTTCCATCAAGAACGCAATGCTAAACAAGGAAAGAATATATTTCACACTATCTAGAAAAACAAGAGGGAATAACATACAGTTAATATCAATTTATTTATCTAGTAAAAATATTTATTATGTCAATTCCATTGTGATCTAGTGGGATAAAACACGATAAATCTATAGTTTCATGTAAAAGAAATGAGAAGTAACGAATCCCCTACCTCAAATGGGTTTTGAAGTTCTTTATACTAGAATGATCCAAACAATAGAATATGAACTAATCCGTCGTGACAACTATATCCACCAGAGGATGCAGAGACACCACCACACTGGTCAATACCCCAAAAAATACCATTAAGAACATGGATATATCATTCCATAAAATTTAAAGGAGAAACATATTGAGGTGAACCCAAAATAATGATGATATATCATACATTATATCGAAGATTGATTGATGCTTCTTGGTTTCACCAAAAATAGAGCGTGCACAAGTAGCACGATGAAATTCAAGGAGAACCAATCCAAGGAGGAAAGTTTTATTGCCTGACTCCTACGAGACGAAATGAAATGTTCGAGTATCTCACACCCCTGTACAAGGAGGAAGAATAAGGAAGGAATATATATCTCGTACCTTTAGAAGATTTAATGGAGAAGCGTTTTAATATACACTGGATTTTCATTCAAAGAAGATCGCATTGAAACATGCGGTTTGACCAAGTAAAATCATCATGAGCCTTAGGAAAATAAATAAATTAGTTATGGCCTTTGAATCATCCATAGAGTACTGAAAATGAGGATTCAAAATAATTTAATGTAAAAAAATTGTTTGATCAGCGAAACTAAAAAAATCTAGAAATTTGTAAAATGAAATATGAAATAGTTCTGGAAACACTCTTCCTGAGCTGGGACACCATTTCTATGACACCGTGTCTATGACAATGTGACTATGAATCAATTTCTATGACATCATGGCTGTGACACCGTGTTTTTGACATCGTTTCTGTGACACCATCTCTGTGACATTGTGACTGTGACATCGTTTCTGTGACACTGTTTCTGTCACACTGTTTCTGTGACACCGAGACTATGACACCATTATTGTGACACAATTTTTGTGTCACAATGTTTCTATGAAACCGTGACTGTGACACTGTTTTTATCGCACTATTTTTGTGACATCTTGACTGTGACACTGTTTCTGTGGCACAATTTCTTTGAGACCATTTCAGTGGCACCATTTCTATGACAATTTTTCTGCAACACTGTGAATGTGACACCGTTTCTATGACACAGTTTCCATGACACTGTGACTATGAAACCATGACCATGACACCGTTTCTATGACACTATTTCTATTACACCATTTTTTGTGACATCATGACTATGACACCATTTCTGTGACAATGTGACATTGTCCATAAAACTGGAAACACTATTCCCAGAATTAAAAATTTGGCAAAGTGTAGGGGATGCATCACCTTAACCTCCCAGAACACTGGAAACACTAGATTTTAGTAGAGGAATGGACCAATGAGTTCTGGACCATTACATCTGATACCTCTCAAAACATTCTTGTACTCGAGAATTCAAAACCCACCTAAAGGGAAACCGAAACCGGATATGAACAACCACTAATCGAGTTACCTCTAAAAATAGATCAAGGCACCAGAAGCAACAAAATAAATCCATATTATAAACATGAAAGGTCTATAACCACAAAGGGAAAATCATTACATGAAAGGAGTTAAATAAAAAAAACTCTATGTACTCAGTACGTATCTGGGACTCATATTCCCAGGTACTCTCCTGCACGTCACCATGTTGCAACAAGACACAAACCAAGGGGATAGAACGCCCGTGCCAAACACTGTCTTTTTAGTATTGGATCTCCACAAGCTGCTCCTCGAAGGTCGCATCATCATCAACATCAATCTATCCCCAATTGATGTTGTTAGAGTCATCAAGAAGATAAAGATAGAGCTGTGATACAAATAAAAAAAATCATATATCTGGCTCATCTCCGTGGGAAGTGCTACTCGATATGCCACGACTCCAACATGAGCCAGAACCTCGAAGGGACCAACAAACCAGGGAGATCGATTATTACCACAACAAAACATTTTCTTCCCACGAAGGGGAGTCCCCTTTATACACACATGATTCCAAAAATCAAACACCAAAGGTATCTTCCTTTGACTGACATATTATTTTTGATGATCATGTGTTGTCTTCATCCTCCCACGAATCACCTAAACCATCAATGTTGTATTCATCACTACTTTGGGTCCGAGAATTGTTGAATCTCTGACCCTAGTCTAGGACAATGGAGAAAGGAATGTTCAGACATTCAAGGCTTCAAACTGCGCCATACCGATGGTGGAGTGAAAACTATTTTTGTAAGCGAACTCCACCAAGTGTAATTTCCTCATCCACGAACCTCAAAAATCCATGACAGAAGGGCGTAACCTGACTTCAATATTCTTGATAGTCCCCTCTATCTGACCATCTGTCTGCGAATGAAAAGCAGTGCTAAGGCATAACTGAGAACCAAAAGATTACTACAGACCTCTCCACACCCTAGAGGTAAAAAGAGTATCTCAATTAGAAATTATCATCATCAGGACTCCATGGATTCTCACCACCTCCTCCATATAATACCTTGACAAAACCTCCACTAAGCTCGCCTCCTTGATTGCTATAAAGTGGGATGATTTTGTTAAATGGTCCATTGCCACCAAAATAGCATCATCTCTTCCCAAAGATCGAGGTAAATGATTATCAAAGTCCATTGAGATGTCCTACCACTTCCACTAAGGAACATCTAATGGATGGAGAAGACCACAAGGATCACGGTGTTTGACCTTCACCTTATAGAAGACCAAACATCGAGACAGAAACTCCGCAACTTCATGATTTAACCAAGGCCACCAAAACTGACTCGTTAAGGATTAGTACATATTTGTCACGCCAGAATGCACCGTTAAAGGTGAAATATGGAACTCTCTCAGAACTGTCTCACACATATCCAAAGTAACAAATAGCCTGCTGTGAAAGAACACTCGGTGTTGTTCATCCTAAGACCAACTATTAGGGTCCTCGCCACTAACAACTCGGTCTCTCCGATCCTCCACCTCAAGATCCCCCAACTAAAACTCTTCCACCTGCTAAAACAGAGATGAATACACCATCATCTTGAAAAAGACAACCTATACCCCCAAATTCTCCCATGTCAAGATGTTATACTGAAAGCTCTTCCATAACTCTCTTTGAATCACTAGATTCACGCACTGCATCACTACGTGACTTACTGATCAGTGTATCAACTACAAAATTCCCCTTTATAGGGGTATATGATATTTCAAAGTCTTATTCCTATATGAACTCCATCCACCGATGATTTCACAAGTCTAAGTCACACTGGGATAAAACATATCTCAGGCTCTGATGATCGGTGAAAACCACAAAGCGCTCGCTAATGAGGTAATTTCTCCACAACGTCCGAGAAAACACCACGGCTGACAACTCAATGTCATGGGTAGAATAATTATGTTCATGGGGACGCAAATTTAGACTACCATAAGAAACAACTGATCTCTACTTAATTAGAACACAACCTAACCACAAATGTGAAAAATCACAGAAAAAATAAAACTGGACTCCCTCTCCTAGAAGATAACAAACTGGATCACTTACTAACTTCTCCTTCAGATACTCGAAAGATTCCTGACACTGATGAGTCCACAAAAATGACTGATCCTTCCTGGTCTATGTTGTTAGAGGAGTCAAAAAATGAGATAAATTGGCTACGAACCTACTGTAGTATCATCTGAGACCAAGGAAACATCGCACCTCTCCCACTATCTTAGGGGATTCCCAATATACAACTGCTTCTATCGTTGATGGATCCACAACTACTCCCTTATTCAACACAACATGCCCAATGAAACATACTTCCCGATGCCAAAACTCACACTTCGAAAACATCCAAATAAGTTGTTATTGAAATAGAACTCGCAAAATGACGTGCAGATTCTCGACATGATCTAACTCAAACATCGAGTACATAGTGATTACATCGATGAAAACCACCATGAACATATCTAGGAACTCATAGAACACAGTTTTCATAAATCCCATGAACACAGCTGGATCATTCATCACACTGAACAGAATTAAAATTAACTTGTAATTCCCATGATGACAATGAAAAGTAGTCTTCAGGATATTCTCATCCTTCACACGCATATGATTATATCCGGACTGCAATTAAATATTTGAGAAACAACATTAACCCTTCAGTTGATCAAATAAATCATCAATCTGCAGAAGGGGATAGAAATTATTCAGTGTTACTTTGTTTAAGCAACGATAATCGATACACGACCATAAACTACCATCAACCTTCTTCACGAACAAAACTGATGCACCCACGGTGACACACTCGGATGAACAAAACTTCACTATAATAGACCATCAAGCTGTACGTGTAGCTATCGTAACTCAGAAGGAGCCATCCTATATGGATACATAGAGATAAGAGATTCTCCTGGTTGTAGCTCTATCCCAAACTCGATCTCTCATCAAGGGGATAATGCTACAACCTCTTTTGTATATGAAGTAGGGTACTCTTCTATGACCCAAAGAAAAAGCCAACTTCTAAAACTCTGAAGAACTCAGCATCTTCTTATCCATCAAGGATGATAAGTATGGAATATTCCTCTAACCGATCCAAGGTTCTCGCTCGCCAACAAACACCACTTTCTCTCCATCCTCATCAAAGAACATGACCTGCCTCTGAATGAAATCAATGATATCACGCAATGATTAAAACAAATCCATGATGAGGATGACATCATATGGTTGTATTCGTAAACATATGAAATATCCCCAAGAGAGGTGTTGTCCCAGCACTAGATCACAGTATCTAAATACTTTTAACAATTCAGATAGACCTCCAACTATTATAGTCAACACCAAGGGCACTAGAAGCCTCTCTACATCAAGTCCCAAAGCACGGTAAAGGGCAGCTGATATGAAGGAGTGTGTCTCTCTTGAATAAAACAAGGAATTCAACAAGGTTTAAAATAGGAAAATGGTACCTCGAACGATGTCTGCCTTGCCTAGAGTTGGAGATTCTAAAGCATGTAGATAACCAAGACCTCCTCTATGGCCTCTCTGACCCTAATAATAACCAACACCATAGCCGCGATCTGCTCTCTGAGAATTGAAAGAGTCACGGGGTTGTCCTCTACATGCCCCATCTACCCTCTGCTGATCCAAATATGGTACAACCTTCTGCTGCTACCTTGGATGGAACTGCCTCAACGGATGAACGTGGAGCAGAACACCTGGTGCACGATGACTGCTCTGAAAGGTTGGGCTCTCCCGCTGCTGATTCCCTCAACTTCCCTAAAAAACAATTGTCCGATCCCTTGGTATAGGCATGATAGCCGTTTCCCCTAGAGAATCGAGATGCTAAGGGCTGGGACCTACCGCTTCCAAACAGAAACTCTTCTGCCCTGAAAACCGAGAACCCCAGACCACATCTCTACTTCATGAGGAATCACGATGAATCCCCTCTCGTGATGATCCAATTTGGGCCAATGTCCTCTAGACGACCTCTTACATTGCCAGTACCTCATGTTATGTCTTCATTATAAATGGGGGGACCTGACATTGGATATCTGGATGTAAATCCTCCTCAAATTGCATATCCCTAGCTTCTTAATCTAGAAACCAGTACAAAGCATATCGTAAAAGGATCTTGAAATGGATTCCAAAATCTTGCGCAACGGAGCTCCCCTATCAAATGTTAAGAAGCTTCCAGTGACTGGATTCCTTTGCTTTCAATGAAAGAAACTTGACATAAACATGTCTTGGAACTCCTCCCAAGAGATTTCGGACTCCTAACGATCCCCGAGGAAGAAGAACCACCACTGCCTCACTGCTCCATGCAACATCTTCACAGCCAAGGACACCAAGTGATCCTTCTGATAATGGATCGAACTGAAGCCTATCTTGACCTCCTCCAACTAGTCTTCTGTGACTTCATCCAAAACGTAGCCCTTTTACTCCTACAGACTCTTGTGCTAAAACTCTCGTAATTTCCTCCACTAAGTGTCGTCATCATGGACCTCTACACTATGGCGATCTGCTGGCACAACCTGATAGAAATCTTCTATGTGATATTGGTGCTGACCTTGAGCTATACCTATAAAATAAAAAATAGTTTGAGATCATAAAACTAGAATATGTAAGACTAAACATTAATTAATTAGTTGTTTTATTTAATTTATTTTATGTTAACCTATTCCAAGGTCTACCCATTCAAAAACCTGAACAACGAAGAATGACGCATTCTCCTTTTCTAGGTCTCTACCATAAAACTAGTATCCACTTGTTTAGTATACATTTTATACATAAATGTCCAAGCATCAGATCACAGGGGGACCTAAACTTCTATGTCTCAGATGGTCCCCAATTCTTACATAACTTGCTAAACACGACGGACACCATTTCCCTACCATCCCATGAAACCTCCCCAATTCCTAATACAAAAATCCATTATATCCCTCAACCTGCCATAGATACCACTCTATAATGACCCCTCCACACATGGTGTACCCCTCCTGGACCGACAACGTGAGAACGAAGATAATGAACACTGAGTCCCACCTCTAGTAGGCCCCGGCTTGGCAACTAGTGCCCATGGTATAGTGGGAACACAAATGGGAGGAATTACCCTCTAAGAGAACAAATGAGAAAGATGTGGATAAGACAGACACCAACCAACTCCATCTCAGACAAAAATATAAAAGAAATCCCAAGTACACATATTCAATGTCATGAAAAACTACTACAACTGAAAGTTAAAAATGCAAGTACCCAAAATAAAGTAAAAATAGCAGTAACAACAAGCTCGAGAAGCTCCTGCAACCCCAAGATAGTAAAAACCATATTGACCTCCAACCCACTCCAAGAGACCTGAATAACAGTTTATATAAACATAGGGTGAGTATAACAGTATAATCAGTAGGATCCTCCTCAGAGCCTCTCATGAAAATGTAAAGAAATAATACTAAAGCACAGTGAACAACAAGTGAAACTAACTCATCACCTAAATAGGTATACTATGTTCCCAGCCTCTCCATTTCTACTCTCACCATGTATCACATACAAGTGTATAAAATATAATAAATAATTTCAAGGCTACCCCGCTACTACTTTCATACTAGTTTTCCGCTTTTCCCCAACGTCGCACGTCATAAGCATCCCTCTCCAAAAAGGTCTTTCTCACAGACACCTGAGCGAAGAACCACAACATGCACCTCATGCAACAAAACCACCATGTCCACATAATAAAAGTAACCAGGTAGTTTCCAGGAGCCACCATGTCTCATATAACGTGTATCATACGTGGGGCATTAGAACCGAAGACATTACAACCCATACACCGAGTAAGGATCCTCAAGCCATCATAGCCTATACATGTTACACCTATAATAGTTCATAAGAAACTATATCTAGAATTTATCAGTGTGAATAACCGTAATCCATTATAGCCGTATACACACATATATGGGTACAACTAACCACTGTGCCTTCCAGCACAAATAACTACCTAGAGAAGAGAGAGGGGCCAAAGGTGGTCGTCATCCATCCATCCTCCCTCCAGAATGTTGGGGAAAACACCCCCAGGGCTTAGAATCCCTGGAGTGTTAGTTTCACTAACTGATGGGGTGGAGTAGCGTCTTGAATCAGAAAATGTACAAAATATACTATAGCTCAAAACCACTGGATAAGCATAACCTAGTGTTAGACTCAACTGCACCTAACATCTCTCGGAATCCCAGCTTTCACTTCTAAGACATGATATCCTATAAGCACATAACCATTGAAAGAGATTGATTACATTGCTTCATTTCCTTTTTATCAGATTCACATTACGTTCATTAATTCTTTAAACAATATTTAACCATTAATAATTCCACATTATAAATCATTAACATCAAACCCAAAGTACAATGTTCTTTAAATTGCAACCTCAGTATTGCATCCCTAGAAGCTCTAACCGCATGGGTTAACATCATTTATTCAACCATTTATTAACAAAATTATTACCTTCCCATACTATCAGGAATTCAGGAAAAACATTCTAAGCTACTAACACAAAGGGCTCAACCCAGAGAGTTGGTAAACTACTCGTAGGGTCCTTTCAACCTATACCAAGAGTGTATACCCATCCTTCCTTGTGATTCTAAACACGGATAGAATGTGGCATACTTCACATGTATTTGACCCTTTTGGTTGGATGTTAAGAAGAAAAAAGTTGCCTTGAGCAATGAGGAAAATTAATTAGATAAACAACCAAAAAGATTCAGAAAACATCCAATCATTCACCTCCAACTCATTTAATCATCTTTGGTGTATTTCCCAACACCCACATGTATAAATGGATGCATCTTTTCACTCCAGGAATCAACTACTTCCACAACCAATGGGCCTCCATGACCCTGAATATTACAATAGCCATCTAGGCTCACATCACAACACACGAAGTTGGAAAACAAACATCATATCAATGGGGCTCTTGGCCCTTAAACAAGCAAGAGGGTAACTTAGAACCCTACAAGGATTTATCTATTATCAATCAATAAGTTCTTTAATCCATGTTGAATTTAAAAATTTATTATTTGCAGGTTTTATCTATGGGAAACCTAAACAGTAAGCTATCACAAATTGATTAAACATGCTTACTACATCAATTTGATTAACCTCAAATTACATAAAACACAAAAACCAGATTCATTTACAAGACACTTTATTTTGAGCCTAAAAATTATCAATTAATTCCATATTTATGTTCTTTACCAATTTCCATCAAGAAAAAAATCTAAACAAGGAACTGATAGATATCACAGTATCCTGCAAAATAATAGGAAATAATATACGACTAATATCAATTTATTTACCGACTTAAAATATTTATTATGTCAATTACATTGTGATCCAGTGTGATAAAACATGATAACTCTATATTTTCATGTAAAAGAAAAGAGAAGCAATGAATCACCTACTTCAAATGGGGGTTGACGTTATTTATATGAGAATGAGCCACACAATGGATTACGACCTACTCCCCCTTGAAAACTGTATCCACCCAAGGATGTAGAGACAACACCACACCGGTAAAAACCCAAGAAAAGTACATTAGGAACATTGATATATCATTCCATAAATGGGAAAGGAGAAACAGAAGGATATGTACCCAAAATAATGACGATAGATCATACCTTATATCTAAGATTGATCGATGCTACTTGGTTGCACCAAAAACAGAGGGTGCACTTGAATCAAGAAGAAATTCAAGGGGAACCAATCCAAGGAGGAAATTTTGATCGTATAACTCCTATGAGAAGGAATGAAAGGTTCGATCATCTCACACCTGATAAAAAGGAGGAAGAATTTGCGAGGAAGATATCTCATCCCTTTAGAAGATTTAACGAAGTAGCGGTTTAAGATACCCTAGATTTTCCATTAAAAGAGGATCTCATTAAATCACACTGTTTGACCAATTAAAAGCATCCTGATACTTAGGAAAATTAATATAATATTTATGGCCTTTGAATCAACCTTGGTTTCTTTAAAAGGAGGATTTATAAGCATTTAACGTCAAAGAATATGTAAAATCAGAAAATTGGAAAAATTTGGAAAATTGGAAAAAGAAAATATGAAATAGTTCTGAAAACGTTGTTCATGAGCTATGACACCACTTCTATGACACCATGTTTGTGACGTCGTGTTTGTGACACAGTGACTATTACACCATTTCTGTGACACCGTGTATGTGACACTATTTTCGGGATGCTGTTTCTGTCACACCGTTTTTGTGACACCATCCCTGTGACAACGTTTCATTCACATCGTTTCTGTCACAGAGTTTATGTGACACCATGAATATGACAACATTTTTGTGACACTGTTTCTGTCACACCGTTTTGGTGACATAGTGACTGAGACACCATTTCTTTCACACTATTTCTATCACACCGTTTTTGTGACACCGTGACTGTGACACCATTTCTGTGACACCTTTTTTGTGACACCATGATTGTGACACCGTGACTGTGACCATGTTTCTATGACATAGTTTTTGTCACACCATTACTGCGACACAATTACTACAACATCGTTTCTGTGACCCCGTTTCTGTCACACCATTTTTGTGACAATATTTCTGTAACACCATTTGTGTGACACCATGACACTTTTCATAAAACATGAAACAATGTTCACAGAACTGGAAATTTGGAAAAGTGTTAGGGATAAGTCCTATTGACATACCATAACACGTCAAACACCATATTTCGCCAATGTAATGGACCAGAGAAGTTCAGAACATTACATCAGATACTTCTCAAACCATTATCATACTCGAGAATTAAAAACCCACCTAAAGGGAAACCAAAATGAGGTCCCAACAACCACCCATAAAGATACCTCTCAAAAGAGAGAAATCCACAAGAAGCAACAAAATAAATCCATCTTATAGACATGAAAGGTTAATAAACACAAATAGAAAATCGTTAGATGAAAAGAGTTAAACCTCAAAAAACTCTGGGTACTGAGTACGTATCTATAACTCATGTTCCCAGGTACACTACTCCATGCCACAATGTCAACACATGACACAAACCAAGGGGATAGAATTACCACACAACACATCTATTTGCGGTCTCAGATCTCCACAGAATTCTCCTCGAAGGTCACATCATCATAAACACTGATCTCACCCCAATCGATGACAGGTGAGTCATCGTGATGATAACGAAGGAGCTGTGATACATGGAAATAATCATGTATCTGACTCAGCTGTGGGGGAAGTGCTACTCGATACGCCACAGCTCTATCATGATCCAAAACCTCGATGGGAACAACATACCATGGAGGGAGCTTACTCCCACATTTGAACCTTCACTACCCACGATGCCGAGTCACATTCAGAAACACATGATTCCCAACATCAAACTCCAAAGGTCTACTCCTATGACAGACATATGATTTATGACGATCTTGTGCTGTCTTCATCCTCTCACAAATCACCTGAACCATCTCTTTTGTATTATGAACTAGTTCTATTTCGAGAATTTCTGACTCTCTGACCCAGTCCAACACAACGATGAACAAGAAGGTTGGCCACACAAGGCTTCGAAAGGCGCCATACCGATGGTGGAGTGAAATATATTGTTGTAATATAACTCCACCAAGGTTAAGTTCCTCATCCATGAACCTCCAAAATCCAGGACACAAGAGAATAAGATGTCTTCAAGAGTCTGGATAGTCCGCTCTGTCTGACAGTCCGTTTGAAAATAAAAAGAAGTGCTAAGGAATAAATGATAACCAAAATAATGGTGCAGAACTCTCCATACACATGAGGTATAATGAGTATCTTGAGTGAAAATGATTATCCTTAGGACTCCGTGGAGTCTCACCAACTCCTCCAGATACTTCCTTGATAAAACATCTACTAAGCTCGAATCATTGATTCCTATAAAGTTGGATGATATCGCTAAATGGTCCACTACCACCCAAATAGAATCATGTACTCCCATAGATCAAGGTAAAACAGAAATAAATTCCATTGAGATGTCCTCCCACTTCAACTAAGGAACATATAATGTCCAGAGTAGACCACCCAAAACACGGTGTTCGGCCTTCACCTTCTATAAGACCAAACACAGAGCCAAAAACTCCGCAACTGCAAGCTTTAACCCAGGCCACGAAAACTGACTCCTCAAGACTCGATACATATTTGTCACACCAGGATGCACCACTAATAGAGAACTATGAAACTCTCTGAGAACCATCGCACACATCACCAAAGGAACATATAGAATTCTGTGATACAACACTAGGTGTTGTTCATCCTCAAACCAACCAATAGGGGCCTCACCACAATCAACTCCATCCCTATAGACCTCCACCTCAACGTTCCCCCAACTGGGACTCTTCCACCTACTGCACCAGATATGACTACACCATCATCTTGAAAAGACATCATCTGCTCCCAAATTCTACCATATTGAGATGTAATGCTAAATTTTCTTCAATAACTCTTAAAAAATCACCACATTCATGCACTCTATCACTAAGTGACTTCCTGCTCAGCACATCATCTACAAAATTCTCTTTTCTTGGGGTATATGATATTTATATGTCATATTCCTATAAGAACTCCATCCATCGATGTTGTCTCATGTTTAACACATGTAGGGAGAAAACATATCTTAGGATCCTACGGTTAGTGAAAACCACAAAGTGCTCGCTAATGAGGTAAAGTCTCCACAACATCAGAGAAAACACCACAAATTCAAACCAAAGATCATGGGTGACAGAGTTACATTCATGGGGATGCAACTTTCGACACCCATAAGAAACAAATGATCTATGCTTCATTAGAAATCATCCTACCCCCAGATGCGAAGCATCGCAGAAAACTTCAAACAGAACTCCCTCTGCTGGAAGACAAAGAACTTGAGAACTTACTAACTTATCCTTCAGATACTTGAAATTTGTCTAACACCGATCAGTCCACATGAACAACTGATCCTTCTTGGTCAATGCTATTAAAGGAGTAAAAAACCGATAGAAATCGGTTATGATCCTCCTGTAGTATCCTGTGAGACCAAAGAAACATTTCACCACTGCCATTGTATTGGGAGATACCCATGACACAAATGCTTCTATATTTGATGGATCCAAAACAACTCCCTTCTTGGAAAAAACATGCTCCATGAAACGGACTTCTCGAGCCCAAATTCAAACTTAGACATCTTCCCAAATAGCTATTGTTGACGATGAAATAAAAAAACGGAGTGCATATAACCTCTATGCTCATCCTCAGATGTCGAGTACACAAGGATGTCATTGATCAGAACCACCAAAAACATATCCCAGATGTCATGGAACACATCGTTCATCAATCCCATGAACATAGCTGGAGAACTCTTCACACTGAATGACATTACAATGAACTCATAATACCCATGATGACAACAGAAAGAAGAATTTGAGATATCATCATCCTTCACACGCATCTGATGATTTCTTGACTGAAATTCAATATTTGAAAACCAAATTGCATCCATTAGTTGATCTAATAAATCATCAATCTGCGGAAGAGGACAGCGATTCTTCACTATCACTTTGTTTAAGCGACGATAATAGATACACAACCGTAAACTTCCATCAGCCTTCTTCATGAACAAAACAGCTCTGTAACAGACCATCAAGCTGTATACGTTGCTCTCTAAACTTATAAGGGGCCATAATTTATAGAGACATAGATATTGGAGACACTCTTTGATAAAGCTCGATCCCAATGTTGATCTCTCATCGAGGGGGTAATGCTACAACCTCTTCTAGAAAGACATAAGGGCAATCTTCAACGAACCTTGGAAATTCCAACTGCTGAACCCATGAAAAACTCAGTATAATCTCATCCATCAAGGATGATAAGGACGGAACACGCATCTGGACGATTCGAGGTTCTCGCTTACCAACAAACACTAATGGCTCTTCATCCTTATCGAAGAACACCAACTTCCTATTGAACAAATCCATGATATCCTACAATTAATATAACCAATCCACACTGAGGATGACATAATATGGTTTTATCAGTAAACATAGGAAATCTCCCCAAGAGCGGTGATTCCCCATCACTAGCTCACAGTCTCTACATACTTCAAACATGTAAGCTCAACCTCCAACTGGCGTAGTCAACGCCAAGGGCACTGGAAGCCTCTCTAAATCAAGTACCAAAGCATGGAAAAGGGTAGGTGATATGATTTAGGGTATCAATATTTAATCAAAAAAGGAAATCAATTAGTTATAAAACAATCAAAGGGTACGTCAAATGACATCATGCTTTCCTGGAGCTAGCAATGATAATGCATGAAGCTGACCACAACCTCATCCAGAGCCTCTCTGACCCTGATGACGACCACCACCATGGCCACACTCTACTCTCTGAAGATGAGGAGCATCATGAGGTTGTATTATACCTACCCCATATACCCTCTGCTGATCCATGTCTGTTGCAACCTACTACTGCTACCTCGGTTGGAACTGCCTCAACGAAGTAACCTAGAGCAGAACATTTAGTGCACGATGAATGCTCTGAATGGTTGGGAACTCTCACTGCTTATTCCCTTGACTACCACAAGTAAAATAAGTGCCTGATACCTTGGTATAGTCCTTAGAGCTTCTTCCCTCATAGAAACAAGATGCTGATTGCTGGAACCTACCCCCGGCCGAACAGAAACTCTTCTTCCAGGAAAATCGGGAACCACCGACCAAAGTTCTGCTTCGTGGGGAATCATTATAACTCCCCTCTAATGATGATCCGGTTCTGGAAAATGTTCTCTTGATGACCTCTTCCCTTTACAATACCTCAAGGTATGTCATCAACATAAGTGGGGTGACCTGGCGCTAGATCCCAGGATGCAAAGCCTCCTCGAAATGCCTCTCCCTAGCCTCCTCATCTGGAAATAGGTCCAAATAATATTGTAAAAGGTTCTTGAAATGGATTCCAAAGTCTCACACATTGGATCTCTCCTATATAAGGGTAAGAATATCATAGAAAATAGAATACATAGCGGTAAATGAAAGAAAAACAACTCTAAACTTGTTTTCGGAACTCCTCCCATCCCTGACTCCTCGCGATCCTCAAGGAACCATAACAACCACTGCCTCGCTGCTCGATGTAGCATAGTCCCATCCAAGGAAACACATTGCTCCATCCGAGCATAGATCATACTGATTCCTATCTCGACCTCCTCTAAACAGACCTCTATGACATCATACGAAATGGAGCCCTCATACTTCTACAGAATTTGGTGCTGAAACTCTTGGAGATTACTCCACCATGTGTCGTCATCGTTGACCTCTACCCTGTAGTGATCTGCTGGCATAGCCTTCTAGACATCCTCTATGCGATCCTGACGAGGACATCAAACTAGAGCCACACTTATAAAATAAATAATAGTTAGAGCACTTAAACCGGGAATATGGATGATTCAACATTGATTAATTAATTGTTTTATTTTATTAATTTTAGGTTAACTTATCCCAAGGTCTACACATTCAAACACATGCAAAAAAATAATGACGCATGATCCTTTCTTATGTATCTACCCTGAAACTAGTATCACCTCATTTAGTATACATTTTAAACTAAAGGGTATGTGCATCAGATCACAAGGGGTCCCTAAAAGACCATGTCTTAGCCGGTCTCCAATGCTTACGTAACTTTCTAAACATGACTAACATAGCATCCCTACCATCCCATGAAACTTCGCATGTGCGTAACACCAAACTCCATCCTATCCCTCACCCTTACATTTAATCCACTCTATCTGCAACATCCCATGTAAGTAATGAATAATAGATATTTTTATCTATGTCTACTAATGAATTATATAGTGTTTTAGAGGATTAAAATGAGAATAAATCCAATCTTAAGCATGGAATACACGAATATTTTTAAAAGATTGTTTTACTGCTTTTTGATGGCAAACCATTTTAAATCAAACAATTGAAAATTTTATGAGTTATATTTATCAAAATAATCTTATTATTTATGATTTGGACATTGAAATTTACATTGGATAATTTTTTGGTATTTTTCTGACAATGTTCATTTTTTAATGAATAATGAAAAATACTGCATTTTATATCAAAACTACTTTTCATCTAATTTAATTATATGGTTATAATATCTTTATAATTGGTTTTAAAGTGTACATATAATATATTTTTACAATTTAATCCAATAGTGGTCGTTGGAATTAATTTCACTTTGAAATTGGACTTAAACTAGTGTCAATATTTTGATACTTATTGTTTCATAAAAACACGCTATTTGTCATGACAACGGGAATTAATTATTAAATTAATTAATGTAACTTATATGATTTGAATTTTTTAAAATATACATCATTTTTGAATTCGTAATATCAAATATAGCTTAGGGTGATGTTTTGGTATTTTTCTGAAAAACTTCAATTTTTGATGAATAGTGAAACCACTAAGTGGTACTTATAAAAACTGATTTTTTGTTTAAAAGAAATTTTACCACATGTGCGTTTTGAATTTCAAAAATCCGACATATATGGTTGTCATTAAGAAGTAAAATGTGGTTCAATGGGATTAAAATAATTTTTTGGTGAATAGTAACTTTTAAGTTTTTAATCGCGATTAGAGGTAATTAGTGAAATTTAAGGCAGAAATGATATTATAATAAAAATAAATTAACTAAACAATGTCCCACCCTTATTTAATGTGTCATGGATGACCAATACAATCCATGGGTCAACTTGGGGACCCTATGGAGCCACTTTGGTAGGAAAATGACATTAATATCTTTTTATTTAATGTTAAAATTAAAATGTCACAAACATGAGTTGTTTCACTAAAACAATTTTTAAATGGGATTATACAAGCCATATTTTTGACTATAAATATTAATTAGAAAGATAAAAAGAGATCCTACATCATGAGTTTTTTTAATTTTTAGACATTAAATAAATTAAATTATTTATGACACAATGATGATGCAGCGATAACCTCATTATTTAACGATTTAAATAAAATGAAAATATAATGTAAAATCTAAGACCTAAACATGTCAAAAACCTATTGTATGGGTATATTTATAACCCTTATCACCTTATCCTCAAATTATATCAATCAGGGATCTATTTAAACCGAAACTCATTTTAAAATAAAGTATCATTTCTTTACTTTCCATGAGTTCCCCTCCTCTCCTCTTATAAAAGGCCCCACCTCTACCACCTTACCCACACTTCCAAAGCCTTTGGCTCGGCCAACCCCTGACCATTTTCTCTCTCCACATCCCTCTCTTACTCCTTGAAGCCTCACTTTGTGCAGAAGTCTTCCAAAGGAAGCCTTTGAGCTCAAATCAAAAAGAGTTACCCGATTTAAAGGCAGTGTTTTCTTTTGTGTTCTTTTGTTTTATTTTGCTTCTCCAACCACCTAAAATCTTTTTATTCATTTCTTTTGTAACAACTACAATATCTTCAATATTATAGGATTTTTTTATAAGAATAATTCGAGCTACACTTACACACACCAACATCTAATGGTTAAAGAACATACTATTTTTGTGGATGGCAAATTTCTGCCTCACGAAATGATGATTGTTCAATATTCTTCCAACACCTTCAAAGGTGTCCATTAAGATGTCACTATATTTATATATGATATATAATATGTTTATGTCTTCCTTAATCTTCTGTATTTTTCTTTTATGGCACACCTTTATGGCTTCCATTATGGGTATACGTGATATCTTCATTTTAGGAAGTGCGGACTACCGCCCCCTCAAAGTGATTTGATTCGTTAATGCCATATGTGGGACGTATAAAGGATGGATATAAAGTTATTATATATTATTTATGTTACATATAAATGATGAATATAATTCTGGAATTAAAATATACATACCTTACATTTAGTTTTAATTCCATTAATATGACATAGAAATGAAAGTAGCGTTCATGCGTACGTACGACTTACCGTCTCCATGAACGGTGCATTTCATTTCTTAACTCTAAATGATTATGTGATATTATAAATACATGTATATTCTGGATATATATGATATATATGATATCCAAATCATGAATATCATTCTGGATATAAATAACCTTTGACCACACGAACAATATGTAATTGTAAGAAGTCCACTTTCGACTTAAGAACCAAATATCGACAAAACAAACATTATTAACATAAAGGATTACATAATGTTTATAACATGGTAATAAGTGATATAAAAGTAATAATTAACTTGAAAAAGGTTCTTAAGGAAGTAGAAATTAACTCATGTTTATTATTCAGGATGTTAAAGAACGATAGAGTCAAGTCAGACCCGAGGTAAGGGACTTCGTCTCAATCTCCTTTAATTGAGGCATATTTCATTTTATACACAACTTTCTTTTATATGGTGTATAAAACCCTTTGAATTTTACTTTTATACAAAAGGAATCTTTTTCTACGAAGCCTTTTACTAAACGACAAAAAAGGAATGTTTCTTTTAACGTACGTGGTGATAATGACCTTTTCCACCGCCGTGAGTATTATTTGGTCTTTGGCTTCCTCAACAAGCCGTAATGTTTTTTTAAAATTAAATAAATACCATATACTGATTTATGTATTTTGGTATTGAAAAGGGTTTATTTATAATGTATTTGTTATGTCAATATATTTAAGTGATATATTGTGATCAAAGTGTGGAAATGTTTTCTTTCGATTATATTTGTTTTATGTCTTATGATTTTATAATGGTACTTGCACATTTGATGGGTGGTTACGTGATAAACCATATGACGGGTGGTGCCGTGAATACCAGGAAGGGTGGTTACGTTATAACCTCCAATGCATTAGGTATGGACGTCAGACGTATGGCTATTCCATTAAGTGATATGTGTGGAAGTCGACCGTATGGTTATTCCATTTAAGTATGTTTATGTCCCATGTTACCTTTATATGTTATGTGATCTTTATATGGGTTTTATGGAAATATTTTGGTTACAAAAGGGTAAGTAATGAACTTTTATTCAGTGAAGAGTTTTTACTACATCATAAAGGTGAAAAGTATTACTTTGATAAAGTATACATGGTTTTCTTGTTTTTTTTGAAAAACTAACAGTTTTTATTCATTCTGTATCCATTACTGAGATTTTTATGCTCACCCCAAGTTTTTGAAATGTTTTTAACTGGACTTAATGTGGAATAGGGTCAAGGATGGGATCAAGGGAAAGTCATGCTATCTAAAACATGTAACTAGACATGTTTCTTTTTAAGAGTTTTTATTTTGTGGAAACTTAGTAGAAGTTTCTACTTTGTAACCTTTTGAGATGTAATAGTTAGGTCCTAATTCTCTAAAACTCTAAACCTGAAAAGATACTCAATGTGAATTATTCATTTTAATTCAATATTAAGTAAGGTTTAAGGCTGGGGCCTTATATTTGGTATCAGATGTCGGTTTAGACAACTTTAGGAGTTAGAAAATTGTTAAATTATAAATTAATTTATGGTATGATTGAAATGATATAGCATTTAAATATTACCATGTTAAATCACCTAAGACATTTTTGGGTTAAGAATGGTTTTTCATAGAGGAAACAAAACAAATTTTCTGGGAAGGAATATAGAGGGAAATGGCCTTTGAAATCAGTATCCTGAGATGGTCAGAATAAGAACTAAACAGTTTGTTGCAGTGATGGCTCAGTTGACTCAGGTTACTACTGAAGGAGTTGAAAATAAGAATGGTGAATGCTCCAGTTTTGGCATTTCCTTCTAGGAATGGTGAGTTTGTTATCTATAGTGATGATTCATTGAAAGGACTTGGTTGTGTCCTTATGCGGAATGATCAGGTAATTGCATATGTTTCACGTCATTTGAAAACTCTTGAGGTAAATTACCCTACACATGACTTGGAATTAGCTTCTGTTGTTTTTTCTCTAAAAATTTGGAGGCATCATTTGTATGGAGTAAAGTGTGAAATATATACTGATCACAAAAGTTTAATGTATATATATTCACCCAGAAATTAATGAACATGAGACATAGGAGATGGATAGAATTAATCAAGGATTATGATTTTACAATTCATTACCATCTAGAAAAAGAAAATAAAGTGGATGATGCTTTGAGTCGAAAAAGTAATGATTCATTAACAATGTTTCATTTGGAACGTGATCCTTTGATTAAGGATTTGATGAACTTTGGCATAGAAGTTGTTTGTGCAGGAAGTCCTTATGTTTTGTTTCAGGTATCAGTGAAATCTTCTCTATCAGATAGAATCAAGCAAGCACATAAGCAAAATAGTGAGTTTCAGAAAAAGGTAGAGCAGGTTCAAAAGTGTAAGTTGCATGAATTCAACATTGATAATGATTGTGTTTGAGATTTGGGAAGAGATTTTGTGTGCCTTGTGATTCACAGTTGAAGAGAGAGTTGTTATGTGAAGCTCATAGTTCTCCGTTTTCAGTTCATCCTGGCAGTACTAAGATGTATAGAGATCAGCGGGAGTATTACTGGTGGGATGGAATGAAAAGATATATTGCTGATTTTAATGTGAAGTGTTTGACATGTCAATAGGTTAAAGTAGAGAGGCAGTTACCAAAAGGGATGCTTCAACCTTTACCATTTCTAGAGTAGAAATGGGCGAATATATCCATGGACTTTGTTGTGGGATTACCGAAGACGTCTCGAGGTAATAATGAAATCTGGGTTATTGTTGATCGCTTGACTAAATATGCTCATTTCCTTTCCATACGAGATACTTTTTCCCTAGATCAAATTTCCCGTTTGTATCTTAAAGAGATAGTCAGGTTACATGGAATTCCTCTCTCCATTGTATTTGACCATGATCTCAGGTTTACTTCTAACTTCTGGAAAGGCCTTTAGAAGTCGTTGGGTAGTGAATTAAATTTTAGTACAACTTTTCATCTGTAATCAGTTGGGAAGTCAGAAAAAACAATTCAGACCTTGGAGGATATGCTACGAGCTTTTTCTATTGATTATCGGGGAAGTTGGGACCATCATCTTTCTTTGGTTGAGTTTTTATATAATAACAGTTTTCATTCTAGTATACAGATGGCACCGTTTGAGGCTTTATATGGGAAGCGGTGTCGAACACTAGATTTTTGGGATGAAGTAGGTGAAATGAAGCTGATGGGACCAGAATTGGTAGAAGTGATGGCAGAAAAAGTTCAGTTGATTCAGAAACACATGAGAATAGCTTAGAGCAGACATAAAAGTTATGCAGATAACTGGAGGAAGGATCTATCTTTCGAGGTAGGTGATCATGTTTTTCTCCAGGTTTCTCCATGGAAAAGTGTGATGCGATATGGTAAGAAAGGAAAGCGGAGTCCAAGGTTCATTGAACCATATGAAATTCTATAGAGAGTTGGATCAGTTTCATACAGAGTGGAATTACCTCCATGTTTATCTCAGGTACACAATGTTTTTCATGTTTCGATGTTGAGAAAGTATATGCCAGATTCATCTCATGTTTTGAGCCCAGAGGTAGTTCAGTTGGAAGAGAATCTCTCTTATGAAGAACAACCAGTCCAGATTCTTGACCGAAGAGATCAAGTGTTTAGAAATACGGTAATTCACCAGGTAAAGGTTTTGTGGAAAAACTATATGGTTGAAGAGGCAACACGGGAATCTGAAAATGCTATGAGGGATAAATACCCCCACTTATTTTGATAAGTGAATAAAATTGCAAGGACGCAATTCCCAAAAGGGGGGAAGGATGTAACAGCCCAAGTAAGTAATTAATAATAGATATTTTTATCTATGTCTACTAATGCATTAGATAGTGTTTTAGAGGCTTAAAATGAGAATAAATCCAATCTTAAGCATGGAATACACTAATATTTTTATGAGATTGTTTTACTACTTTTTGATGGAAAACCATTTTTAAATCAACAAATTGACAATTTTATAAGATCTATTTGTCAAAATAAACTTATTATTTATGATTGGAACATTGAAATTTACATTGGATATTTTTTTGGTATTTTTCTGACAATGTTCATTTTTTAATGAATTGTGAAAAATACTGCATTTCATATCAAAACTGCTTTTTCGTCTAATTTAATTATATGGTTAGATTATCTTTTTAATTGGTTTTAAAGTGTACACAGAATATATTTTTACCATTTAATACAATAGTGGTCATTGGAATTAATTACACTTTGAAATTGGACTTAAACAAGTGTCAATCTTTTAATACTTATTGTTTCATAAAAACTGGCTATTAGTCATGACAGCGGGAATTAATTATTAAATTAATTAATGTAACTTATATGATTTGAATTTTGTAAAATAGACATCATTTTTTAATTCAGAATATCAAATATAGCTTAGGGTGAAGTTTTGGTATTTTTCTGAAAAACATCAATTATTGATGAATAGTGAAACCACTAAGTGGTACTTATAAAAATTGATTTTTCGTTTAAATGAAATTTTACCACCTCTATGTTTTGAATTTCAAAAACCTGACATACATGGTTGTCATTAAGAAGTAAAATGTTGTTCAATGGGATTAAAATAATTTTATGGTGAATAGTAACTTTTAAGTTTTTAATCGCGATTAGAGGTAATTAGTGCAATTTAAGGCAAAAATGATATTATAATAAAATGAAAATCACTAGACACATGTCCTACCCTTATTGGATGTGTCATGGACGACCAAGACAATCCATGGGTCAACTTGGGGACCCCATGGAGCCACTTTGGTAGGAAAATGAATTTAATATCTTTTTATTTAATGTTAAAATTAAAATGTCACAAACATGAGTTGTTTTACTAAAACCATTTTTAAATGGGGTTATACAAGTCATATTTTTTACTATAAATATTAATTAGAAACCTAAAAGGATATTCTAAATCATGATATTTGTTTTATAATTTTTAGACATTAAATAAATTAAATTATTTATCACACCATGATGATGCAGTGATGACCTCATTATTTAACTATTTAAATAAAATGAAAATATAATGTAAACTCTAAGACCTAAACTTGTCAAAAACATATTGGATGGGTATATTTAGAACCTTAATCACATTATCCTAGAATTATATCATTGTGGGTCCTTTTAAAACCAAAACTCATTTTAAAATAAAGTAACATTTCTTTATTTTCCAAGAGTGCCCCTCCTCTCCTATTATAAAAGGCCCCCACCTATACAACCGTACCCACACTTACAAAGCCTTTGGCTCGGCCAACACCTGCCCATTTTTTCTCTCCACATCACTATCTTACTCCTTGAAGCCTCACTGTGGTCAGAAGTCTTTCCAAGGAAGCCTTTGATCTCAAATCAAAAAGAGTTATCCGATTTAAAGGTAGTGTTTTTCTTGTGTTCTTTTGTTTTATTTTGCTTCTCCAACCCCCTAAACTCTTTTTATTAATTTCTTTTGTAACAACTCCAGTATCTTCAATGTAATAGGATGTTTTTATAAGAATAAATCGATCTATACTTACACACACCTACATCTATGTCTTAAATAACATACTATATCTGTGGATGGCGAATTTCTGCCTCATGAAACGATGATTGTTCAATATTCTTCCAGAACCTTCAAAGGTTTCCATTAAGATGTCACTATATTTATATATGATATATAATTTGTTGATGTTTTCTTTATTCTTCTGTATTTTTCATTTATGGCACACCTTTATGTCTTCCATTATGGGTATACGCGATATCTTCATTTTAGGAAGTGCGGACTACCGCCCCTCAAAGTGATTTGATTCGTTAATGCCATATGTGGGACATATAAAGGATAGATTTAATGTTATTATATATGATTTATGTTACATATAAATGATGAATATAATTATGGAATTAAAATATACATACCTCTCATTTAGTTTTAATTCCATTAATATGACATAGAAATGAAAGTAGCGTTCATGCGTACGTATGGCTTACCGTCTCCATGAACGGTGCATTTCATTTCTTACCTCTAAATGATTATGTAATATTATAAATACATGTATATTCTGGATATATATGATATATATGATATCCAAATCATGAATATCATTCTGTATATAAAGATCCTTTGACCACACGAACAACATGTAATTGTAAGAAGTCCACTTTCGACTTAAGAACCAAATATCGACAAAACAAACGTTATTAACTTAAATGATTACATAATGTTTATAACATGGTAATAAGTGATATAAAATTAATAATGAAATTGAAAAAGTTTCTTAAGGATGTAGAAATTAACTCAAGTTTATTATTCAGGATGTTAAAGAACGATAGAGTCAAGTCAGACCCGAGGTAAGGGACTTCGTCTCAATCTCCTTTCATTGAGGAATATTTCATTTTATACACAACTTTCTTTTATACAGTGTATAAACCTCTTTGACATTTACTTTTATATAAAAGGAATCTTTTTCTATGAAATGTTTTACTAAATGACAAAAAAGAATGTTTCTTTTAACGTATGCGGTGACAATGACCTTTTCCGCCGCCGTGAGTATTATTTGGTCTTTGGCTTCCTCAAAAAGCCATAATGTTTTTTTAAAATTAAATAAATACCATATACTATTTTATGTATTTTGGTATTGAAAAGGGTTTTTTATAATGGATTTGTTATGTCAATATATTTAAGTGATATATTGTGATCAAAGTGTGGAAATGTTTTCTTTCCGTTATATTTGTTTTATGTCTTATTATTTTATAACGGTACTTGGACATTTGACAGGTGGTTACGTGATAAACCATATGACGGGTGGTGCCATGAATACCAGGATGGGTGGTTACGTTATAACCTCCAATGTATTGGGTATGGAAGTCGGCCGTATGGCTATTCCATTAAGTGATACGAGTGGAAGTCGACCGTATGGTTATTCCATTTAAGTATGTTTATTTCCCATGTTACCTTTATATGTTATGTGATCTTTATATGGGTTTTATGGTAATATTTTGGTTACAAAAGGGTATGTAAGGAAATTTTATTCAGTGAAGAGTTTTTACTACTTCATAAAGGTGAAAAGTATTACTTTGATAAAGTATACATGGTTTACTTGTTGTTTTGAAAAACTAAAAGTTTTCATTCATTGTGTATCCCTTACTGAGCTTTTTATGCTCACCCCATGTTTTTGAAATGTTTTTCACAGGACTTAATGAGGAATAGAGTCAAGGATGGGATCAATGGAAAGTCATGCTATCTAAAACATGGAACTAGACATGTTTATTTTTAAGAGTTTTTATTTTGTGGAAACACAGTAGAAGTTTCAACTTTGTAACATTTTGAGATGTAATAGTTAGGTCATAATTCCCTAAAACTCTAAACCTGAAAAGATCCTCAATGTGAATTATTCATTTAATTCAATATTAAGTAAGGTTTAAGGCTGGGGCCTTATACTGTCCCGACCCGGTCCCCACAAGGTGCACCCCTCCAGGGTCGGCCATGTGAAAAGAGAGATAATGACCCCATAATTCCCGCTTCCAGTAGGCCCTGGGTTAGCGAATAGCACTGAGGGTATAGTGAACACACAAATGGGAGGAATTACACTCTAAGAGAACACCTTAAAAATAGAAAGACAAGACAAACACTAACCAAATCCAACTCAAATAGAAATATAAATTACATCCCATATAAACATATATAATGTCATGAAAAACTACTACATCTAAAGGGGAAAACTACAAGTACCCAAAAGAAAGTAAAAATAGTAACAACCACAAGCCCGAACAGCTCTTGCAACACCAAGATATTAGAAACCAGCATGATCTCCATCCTGCTCCATGTGACCTGAAAAATTGTTTATATATACATAGGGTGAGTATAATTGTATAAGCAGTAGGATCCTCCCTAGATCCTCTCGTGAAAAATTAAAGAAAGATTTCTAAACAATAGTGAACAACAAGTGAAACTAACTCATCACCTAAAAAAGGTATATTATGTTCCAAGCCTCACTATGGATACTCTCACCAAGTATAGCATACAAGAGTGTATAATATAATAAATAATATCAAGGGTACCTCGCTATTACTTCCCCATTGGTTTTCTCTTTTTCCCCACCATCAAACGTCCTAAGAATATCTCTCCAAAAAAGGCTAGCCCACAAACACCTGGGTGAAGCAACAAAACATGCACCTCATGCGACAAAACCACCACGTCCACATAATGAATGTAATCGGGTAGTTCTCGGGATCCATCAGAACTCACATAAAGTGTGTCATACATTGGGCATTAGACCTCAATCTATTATAGCCCATACACTGAGTAAGGATCGTCAAGACATCATAGCCTATACACATTACACCTATAGTAGTCCAAAGGAAACTATATCCAGAATATATGTGTGTGAAAAACCACAATCCATTACAACCCTCTACACACATATATGGGTAAAACTAACCACTCTTCCTACCAGCACAAGTAACTACCAGGAGAGAGGGCCAAAGGGGGTAGTCATCCATCCATCCTCCCACCATAATGTTGGGGAAAACACCCACCAGGGCTCAGAATCCCCAAGGTTTCAGTTTCACTAATTGATCGGGTGGAGTAGCGTATTGAAATACAAAAATTACAGAATATACAATAGATCACAACCACACTATGGGCATAACCTAGTCTTAGACTCCACTACAGCTAACGTCTCTTTGACTCCTGACTGCAACTTCTAAGACTAGGGATCCTATAAGCACACAACCATTAAAATATCTTAATTACATTCCTTCATTAATTTTTATCAATTTCATGTTTTGTTCATTAATTATTTAAACTTCAGTTAACCATTAACAATTCCAAATTATAAATCATTAACATCACACCCAAAGTCTAGTGTTACTTTAAATTTTAACCTCTGTATTGCATCCCAGCATGGTCCAAACCCATGGGTTAACATGATTTATTCAATCATTTATTAACATCATTATTCCCTTCACATATTCCTAGGAATTCTATAAAAACATTCAATGATACTAAAAACAAGGGGATCAATCCGGTGAGTATGTGAACTAATCGTCGAGTGTTTTCCACCTATATCAGGAGCATAGATCCATCCTTGCCTGAGAAGCTATACAAAGAAAGAACGTGTCATAACCCGCACATATTTTCCACATTTATAAGGAAGGTAAGAAAAAACCAGCTACCTTGAGCAGTGGGGAAATTAAAGAATATAAACAACAATCAAGATTCTGCAAACATCCAATCATTCACATCCAACCCATTTCATCATCTCAGGTATCTTCCCAGACACCCACATGCATAAAAGGATGATTCTCTCCACTCTAGGAATAAACTGATGCCACAAATAATGGACCTCCCTACCCCCACATATCACAAGAACCATCTAGGATCACATCACATCAAAAGAAGTAGAAAAAAAAACGTCATATAAATTGGGCTCTTGGCCCTTAAACAAGCAAGAGGGTAACATAGAACCCTAAAAGGAATTATCTTTTACCAAAAACCAGTTCTATAATCTAACTATAATTAACCAATTTATTATTTTCCTATTCCAACTATTGTAAAACTAAACAGTAAGCTATCACAAATTTATTAAACATGCTTACTAAATCAATTTTTTAACATAAAATTACAACCACAACCACCTGATTCATTTGAATACCTCTTTATCTTTATCCTTTCAATTATCAATTAATTATGGCTTCACGTTCTTTACCAATTTCCATCAGGAACGAAATTCTAAACATGGAAACCATAGATATCACAATATCTAGCAAAACAAGATGCAAGAACATATGATCAATATCAATTTATTTGTCCAATTAAAATATTTAGTATGTAAATTCCGTTGTGATCCAGTGGGATAAAACATGATAACTCTATATTTTCATGGAAAATAAATGAGAAGAAAATAATCCCCCACCTCAAACGGGTTTTGAGATTCTTTATACTAGAATGATCCACACAACGGATTATGACTTCATCCCTCGTGACCACTATATCCACCTAAGGATGCAGAGACACCACCACACCGGTCAACACCCCTAGAAAATTCCATTAGGAACATGGAGATAGTATTCCATAAAAGGGAAATGGGAAACATAAGTATATGTCCCCAAAATAATGGTGATATATCATACATTATATCGACGATTGATTGATGCTTATTGGTTTCACAAAAAACAGAGGGTGCACATTTAGCAAGATGAAATTCAAGGGGAACCAATCCAAGGAGGAAAATTTTATTTCATGACTCCTACGGGATGGAATGAAATGATAAAGTGTCTCAAACCCGAGTACAAGGATGAAGAATAAGGGAGAAAGATATCTTATCCCTTTAGAAGATTTAACAGAGCAACAGTTTAAGATACACTGGATTTTCCGTCAAAAGTGGATTGCATTGAACCACAAAATTTTACCAAGTAAAAGAATAAGGAGACATAGGAAAATTAATATAACAGTTTTTTACTTTGAATCTTCCCTAGAGTACTTAAAATTATGCTTTAAAAGCATTTAATGTCAAAAAAACGTTAAATCGATGAAATTGGAAAAATCTGGAAATTTGGAAAAGGAAATATGAAACCGTTCTGGAAACACTATTCATGTGTTGTGGCACCGTTTCTATGACACCATGACTATGAAACCATTTCTATGACATCATGTTTGTGACACTGTTTCCATTACACAATTTCTGTCACACCATTTCCTTGACATTGTGAATGTGACACCGTTTCTGTGACATTGTTTCTATCACACCATTTCTGTGACAAATGGACTATGACACCATTACTGTGAAACCATATTTGTCACACTGTGTTTATGACACCGAGACTGTGACACTATTTTTCTCACCCCATTTCTGTGACACTGTGACTGTGACACAGTTTCTGTGGTGCTGTTTCTTTGACACCGTTTCAGTGACTCTGCGATTGTGAAACCGTTACTGTGACACCGTTTTTCTGACACAATTTATGTACCACTGTGACTATGAAACCATTAATGTGAGACTGTTTCTATGACACCATTTCTATCACACCATTTTTGTGACACCGTGACTGTGACACCATTTCTGTGACACTGTTCAGAAAAACAGAAACACTGTTTACAGCACGGGAAATTTGGAAAAGTGTTGGGGATGAGTCACCTTGACCTCCCCAAACACCTCAAACAACAGATTTTAGCAATAGAATTTACCAGAGAGGTTCAGTCCATTACATTCCTAGTAATATCATGATAATAAATTATATCATTAAAAATTTTATTAGATCACTCTAATGTTGTACCTCTCGTTCCCCTCGCTCTTTGATTTTCATGATCACAATCACTTTCATATGTGTTTAACCTTGTTTCAAGTGTTTTTGTTAATAGGCACAAGGTTGCCAAGAAAATGGCCCAAGAAAGCATCTCAAGTGGACTGAAATTCAGTCCACCGGCCAACCGGTGTGATAGCACCGGCCAGCCGGTGGCAACCTGATGAAACAGTGCAAGCTACTGTCTTGCCACCGGCCAGCCGGTGGCTCCTCCACCGGTCAGCCGGTGCTGCCTGGGCAGAATTCCTTCTCAACATCCAAGGCACCGGCCAGCCGGTGGCCCTGTACCGGCCAGCCGGTAGCCCAGTCAAACTAGCCGTCGGCTTTGACCAGTCAACCCTCTTTTGGCCTCCAACGGCTCCGAGGCCCTTTACAACGGCTCCGAAGACTCCCCAAGGGTTCCATGCCTATAAATAAAGGCCAAGGAAGCCCCGGACACCACCCGGATCATATACCAAGCACTCGGACATATTGTTGAACATTTGGCGAACCTCCGGCGCTCCACCTTCAAGGATCCTCAAGTGCTCCAACCAATTTCCAATCCAAGGAGCACCTCAAGAAGCTTGGGAGAGCACGCTACATCAACTCCATCATACTTTGGCGCCCAAGTCTTCCTCAATTACGGTTTTTCTTGCTTTATATATTTTGAGCTTTAAATTTGGGTTTGTGCCTACAAACCCCAAACTCTTTCTATCCTCCCTTTCTTTTGGGTTTCACATCACCACTAAGGTGTGAAGAGGTTCACAAGCTTTCCTTTAAATAGCTTGAGACATAGGTGAGCTATCCTTCACCTGTAAGAAGGATAGTGGGTTCTTGCTAAACCATTAAAAGCAAGTGGGTTCTTGCTCAACCATCAAAAGCAAGCTGTAATAGGTCCTAGTGCTACCTCAAATCCTAGTGGGTTTCTTGCTAAAACCATTGAAAAGCAAGCGGTAGGAATCTCTCAACGGTTTAGTTTGGAGCGGAGACGTAGGCCGGGTTTTGGCCGAACTCCGTTAACAATTTCTTGTGTGATTTCCTCTTTATTTCCGCTACACCTTTAACTTTAATTTTAATTTGTTAATCTTTTTTTAAAAGGCAATTCACCCCCCTCTTGCCATCTTTTCCTGTTTTTCTCCGCCCAACATCTAATTCCTCCCATTATCAGGAAATAAAGGCAGATTCTAAGTGAATCTTGGAAACCACTCTTAGTTATTGTATCACACAACATTACTATCATGATAGGATCTAGATTATGCCATTTGTTTTCTATTGGATGAATTTCTCCCATGAACTAAATGATTGTGACATCCATAAGGTTGATGTTGATCAACTTTATTAATACATGGGATACTCCCTAGGCTCAGGTAGATTCACCATGATTTTATTTCACAAAACTGTATGGGAATTTGTTTTTGGGTCGTTGATTAAAACATTTCATGTTATTATCACATATTTGGTGGGTATTCTTTATATATTTCATATGGTTAATATTTATAGGAATTCATTCATGTTTCAATGTCTTTATATTCTATGGAATGGAACTAGGAGTCTAAAATCAGACTGAAATATGTAACATCCCAAAATCATTTGGGTTCCTCTAGTTACTAACATCTTGAGTAGTTTCATAGGATTCCTTGGATCCTACTAGATTCCTTACATAAAATATTTATAGATGATACATTGAATTATTCCTTATATTTAGTGGAGGCGATTATGGGTGATCTTAGGTCTATGACGTATATCCCATTGTGGTGACATATCTTTCTCAAAGACATATCTAGTGCTGGCCGATGTAGGTACGATCATATTTGGTAGATATCAGTCCTATAGAATGAATTTTTTTATTTAATTTAATATCAATATTTATTATAATAATAATAATAATTATTATTATTATTATTATTGACTCTTATATTCCACAAGCACATACACTATATTTACCAGCTGGGTACAAGGTCGCATTAGTGGTTCCCTACTATGTTTTGCACTCACAGCCTGGTCAAGATAGTATTGCACATGGATACCAGATCAAACATTAACTTTAATGAAGTAATAGGCTTAGGATATTTCCCGAGATATCATAGTTGACTAAGACTACTTGGATTACATTAATGGTTATATTCATTTAGGCTCAGGATTCAAGGGAGCCAGTTTCTTTTATTTACATTTATTTTAGTATGTGTATGTCACTGACCTAGTGGGTGATCAATATATGAATGGAATGGTTGTTTCAATCTTTACATCATATTATGTATTAAGGTTGGATGGTTATTATTTATATGTACTCTAATTATATATTAATTTAGATAATATTTTTTAGTTGCTTATAATTTAACACAATGATAAGGGAGTAGAGTCTCCCCACCATACCATCTTACACCCCTTATTCTAGTTGTAAAGCCCTAGAATATGGTGATTCCTTCTTAACATCATGTGGTAAACTGATCTTAACACTATTCATAGAGTTAACTAGGGTTCCACAAGAAAAAGTTGTATCAGATAATTTACTTCCCATTTCATTACTATTTTTGATATGGTAGATATGAGTATTAGTAATGTGTTTTATTATGTGATGGAAATCATACTGGATCATCAAAAACAATTGTTCTAGTATGAAGTCCAGGTTACCAGGGATATCGTACAGATGTTCCTGTTTTACAATGTTATAGATTTGTGATTTTCTCTTCGATTGATGAACTTATGTTATTGAATTTTATGATTTATTATGGGTTTATATCTCTTTTCCCATAAGATAGATCCTAATGTTTGATTTTAACTCTTTTCATATAGATTAAAGAGTCAAATCATTCATGATATCAAGAATATATAATACACATGATATATTCATGCTTGTGTGTGATTTCACTGATGACTAAGACTTTGTTGTTTACAGTTCTAACAACTCCTAATGTAGTGTTTATATATATATTTACTAGGTAGAATTATACTGAGATAGGTTTACATTATATGAATTTCCTTTTTAATGAACGGTCATTTGGATCTACCGTGATTCTTTAGATGTAGAGTATGAAGTTTCATTCCTTATACATAGGAGGTGTTATGACCCTGGTGGGTTGGGGTGGGCATATGATGCCTAATAATTGGACCCATCATAGGTTATTTGTGTTCAGTTTGGTTATTTAATGTCCCAATAAAAACATATACAGTGTTTTCTGACATAACATGGAATGACATCAAACATAACCAAACCATGTATTTTTATCCCCCATGGTACATATCATCGATGGAAATTATTCCTTATGTGTCCAGAGCTAATTGATTGGTTATAACTTTCACGAGAGAGACCATATTGGAGGGTTCTCAGTAAGGATCAATGCTTGGTAGTTTGATTCAGGGTAGTTGAATCCTGAAATGGTAATGAAATAAAATCAACTCATAATTTTTTTAATTAATGGGTTTCACTTAAATGGTAATTCAATTGAAACACATACAATTATTTCCTTAATAACATGTAAATGAAAACCCATATAACTGAACTCCTATATGAATTTTTGACACTCATAGGTTGATATTTTATTTACATGTCTTAGAAATTACCTCCTTTAGAGATGGTTTTCATGCACATTAAATGTTTTGTAATAGTCAAGGTGGGAATTAGGATTTCTCTATGTGTTATAATTAAAAATATGATATGGACTATATGTTGGAACCAAATTTTCGTATAGTGTCGAATTTTTGATTTCATAATACATGAGACTCTATGGATGAGTTTTTGGCCACATAGATGTCATGGGTTGAGGTGGGTGCATTGATTTCATCCCATGAGATAAGACACTGTTAAGAGGATTAAAATATGAACTAGGTTGATGGACTTAGTTGACCTGATCTGAGACCTAACATGTGTTGACATGTGGGGACCTAGAGACCCTTTGTTATAATTATACCCTTGTGAGTTAACATTTAGTTTGATCATGGGAACCCCATGAGAGGGGTCAACCCAGGATAATGGTTTCCTTTGATATAAAGAACTAGTAAATGATTCTGACTATAAGACTGATGCATGGGAGGTTCTTGGGGTTTATTTATCTGGATGTCGGATGCCCTAGTATTTAAAGGAAGCACCAAGGGTTTTTTGGTAACTAGACCCACTACAATATGATGGAATATTATAGGATCTGTTGTTATTTACTAGTTATTTGTTTTTATCATTGTGGTTGGAGAGTGTGTGTAGACTCAAGACTAGAATGGTGTTGGGTGGCATCTAAGAGTGTGGGTGAGGTTGAAATGCTTTAGAGTAATCAGGAGAACCGTTGGTTCTAGAAAAATGTTTTGAGGTAGGAAATCTTATAATGGATTATTCCATAAGTGAGATGCCCAATTTAAATAGGGATTTACATGGATCTCTTGAAATATTTATAAAGGAAAGTCATTGAGCACGGTTCATATGAGCATGATGAAATAATACTCATTAGAGTGTGATTCGGGGTGTATTCTTGACCGGTAAGGGATCCTTTACGCATCACTTCTAGGAGTTAGACATGACATTAGTTGGTTACATGAGCTACCATTGTGAAATGTAATTCGTAATTATCATGCGATGGATGAGGGTCAATGGTAGTTACTAAGAAACTTGTGGGAGTAATGAACTATATATTTGTGTCATAAAATGGAATTTCCCAACTTGTGTGGGTTTTTTCTCTAAATTGACCATGTTCTATGAGTCATTTGACTCAAGGTTAGTGCATGACACTTATTTTTTAGGATACTTGGTTTCATGGGATAATAAAAGAAATATATTTCATATTTTGAGATTAGTGAGGCTTGGGTGAACTAACATGTATGAAATTGTAAAATATGTTGAAGAATATCTCATCGATGGTGACCCAATTAGGAATTGTTTTTTAGTGAGTTATATAGATACCACTTCCACTTGTCAATAATGGGTGATAAATCATGTTGTTGTTGAAAATCTGAAATGAGAGAATTTCAGCCATGCTGGTTGTTATTTCAATTTATGGACATGGAATATTCTATGGTGAGTAATAATTTTCGATTTTGGTATGATTATGAGGATTCTACTACATTGGAGAGTGGGATTTTAGCCACATGCACCTGACCCTTATGTGAGAATGGTTGTGGGAGTGATGGATCAATTATTCAATGATCGTATTTTATTTATTATACTGATGGATAAATAGACAAAAGTTAAACTGGATTCCTTAGTGAATTTAAGGTGTTGGATTGGATATGGTATCTATTGGAGTCTATGAAAGACTGTTAGGTTCATATTGAATAGTAAAAATTCAAAGGTGTTGAATCAATATTGCACTAGTTCTCATGGAAATCATGACACGAGATCAGTTTACTAGTGATACAGTTGTGGAATTACACCAAGAGCCTGACATGGACTTTGGTGAACGTGCTTGGATGACAATGGGATTCCACCAGGCTAAACAACATCATGGTTGGGGTTTCAGTGATGTGTTAGGGGTTAAGATGATTATTTCTAAAAAGAGTCTTCTAGAGAAGGTTTGACCAGTTTTTTGTGTAATATAGGATTTTGTGATATGAGAACCACATTGATCATGTTTATGTGATCTTAAATGAATTTTTCCTTGATCGATCACAAGTTTTCAAGTAAAGTAAATTTTGATCAGATTTTGAGATTTCTCAATAGGAATTCATTCAATTTTTTTGGAATTTAGGATCAGGAGAGACTTCCACAAGTGCTATTAGGTATAGTGAGTTTAAAATGATTCCTTATGCATTGTTAGGATGACATAGGTGTGTTTTGGTAGGAAATTTTTTGGGATGAGGTATTGTGAGATAAAATTACCATGAAAACAAACAACATATGACGGGGAGCACCAAAGGATGGCTGATAAATCATATGATGAATTGGTCATCTCTCAGAGTAGACATGCATGGGTAAGTGTCATCTTGATGTTATGATAGATGTTATGAGTGTTGGATCTGGTATTGATGGGTTAAGTGTCATATGTTCAATGTGTCACTTCGAAAATGCCTTGGGAATTCAAATACAGAACATAGTTGTTTGTGATATAAATTCATGGATGAGGTAGGTTGAGATGTTTATTTGGATTCACACCAATACATGTGAAGAGTGAGAAGTAAAAAAAGTATGTTAGGTTGTAAGATAACGTGTCTAGATGAGATTTTTAATTTTAATAGGAATTTGAATTTTAAAATAAGTAGTGTTTTCAATTTTATACCTAAGAATATAAAAAGTGTTTTATGGATAGTATAACCTAAAGAGAGTTTTTTTGGGATACTGTTATAGGATTATGAGTCATCCAGGTTGATTGGAGTAGCCTTGGGAGATGTTGGGTGGCCACTACGTCCAATGTTGTAGTAGTGACACTACCTAAAGCCACCTGATCATTGATGGGATCATTAAAGGATAAATTACCCTTTTAACACTCATGTTTTTATAGGGTCAAACCCACTATATGTCATCCATCTTCCTCATTCAGCAATGGGGATCTACACCCTCTTTCCATTTTGATACTCCCTTTGATTTGGTGTGTTTTGATGAAATTATTTGGTGGCATGAGGTGTGTTTTTGAATCTAGTAACATCTTTATAGATTCACATCTCTACATTGATAATTTTTTGTTTTCCAGTTTTTGGTTTGGGATTTGATTCAACTAAATATTATTAATCGGCCGAGCACATTAGGGATTTTTCCCTACCTAGAAGGAGGGTGACATGGGATGTCGTTCACACCCAGTGGTTCATCATTTCGATTAAGGTACATCATTTTATGTATTTTTCTCTAGTTTTACATAAAAATAAAAAAGAATATGTTGAAATTAGGGGTGAGGGCCATGGATTGTTCCTGTCTTCAATTCGGGGGTGAGTCAAGGGTAGCTAACCCCACATTACTCGATGAATAGAAAATATAGAGACGTCATTGAGTACTCCAACTTCATGTTGAGTTTGAAATTAATTATTTATTTATTTAAAATTGTTGCATTTAATTAATTATTATTATTTTCATAAAAAATGTTCTATAAATGTTGACGAAGGCTCAGTTTCTCAATGAAGAGTTTTATGATCTCGGTATATCATTGACAGTTGTTGTCGGCTCTTGGCACCAATTTGGAAAAGAGGAAAAAGATGGTAGGTAGTCTCTCTTACTTTTCTCTTAAAGAAATTTTCTAATGCTTCTGTGTTATGTGATGTACTTAGGTCATGACACTAACGGTGAGTGAACCAAATTTAATTTATTTTTCAATAATATTATTTAAAATTCTTAAATATTTTAGTTAAATTGTTTAAATAAAAAAATATCCATATTCTATATATTGAGAGAGAATGGTTCTAGGGGCCACTTTTGTCCCTTGGGTTCTGAATCAATTCCCCATTCATCATAGGCCATGAACTTACTAATAAACCATTTACATATATTTAAATTTAACATCACAGAGATCCTTAAATAGGGAATTAGTGACAATGACCCATTACAAATTGACTTAGGTTTTTTCTTGAGATTCATTACGAAGGTGGTTTATCTTGAACTAGTATGGATTGACCTGGGAGTCATTCATGACCATGAGACCAACTTATTAAATCTATTGAGGTCGTAAAGGTCCAAATATGTTAGATGGTACATCTTTATGGTATTATTTCTATTCAAGATGGGCTTTAGTGTTGGGATAAGTCTTGGAGGGGACCTAGAGTAAATTTCCATGAACATGTTAAAACCATAGTAATGGAATGTTGGTAATGGGTAGTGATGACCAAGGGTATTCCCCTAAATCAAGGATATAGAATCATGACCACTATGTCTAGAATAATTATATCTTGGGTTCAGGCATTCATAAAACACTCCTGAATCGAGTTAAGTATCAACATTTTTATTAAATATATTTTAATTGGTGGGACTTAGATAATTATAAATGAGCCGATAATACTTGATGGAAATTACACCCCTAAATTCTTTTATGAGTGGGTGACAAGGTCCTTAGGGAGCTATTTCTACCTATCTAATATATCAGATTCTGGTTCCTCCAAATTCTAAATTTGATAAATCGATATTATGTGTATGTTTATAATAATAGGTACATTTATACTTGTGTGTCTAGATAGATGATTATAAGAATATGTGTTGTTGGATCCCCAACATATTGGTATCCACCTCTAAATTAATGAAAAATGTCACTAACTATTTTATAATGTTTGAATTGAAATTGGTTAATGCATATAAATACTTGGATTCCTACTGAGCTCAGTATCCAATCACATATACTATCATTAAACAAATTAACAGTGTCTCTTAAATTCCCCCTATATCAAGAAACAAGGGATGTTTCTGAGGACTTCTTATAAAGCACTCTTAGTTAGAATTTAACCTGGTATTACTAGAAATCTAGTATCAAAAGGATCTTATAGGTTGTGTGGTGGATGAATTTATCCTATGAATTATATTTTTGTTTCATCCATGATTTTGATTATGATTCCCTGAATCGATGCTTGGGATAATCCCTGTCATTATGTGGATACACTAAGATTTTATTTCGTAGGGATTTCTGAGAATAGGCTATTGGTCAAATGATTGATGGGTGTTGAGTTATCATCTCATATCATTAGTGTATTCCTAATATATTACCTATGGTCCACCCCCTTCTAAATTAATTCCAGTTTACAAGTCTTGATTTCATACAAATTGGTACCTAAAAACTAACATCAGAATGGAAAAGGGAATGTATACATGTTTTTTAGGTTCCACTAGTTACTCATAACTTGATTATTATTCCTAGGATGACTAGGATCATACTCGATGACTTATTTATTTCATATCAATCTAATACAAAGCATTCTACCACATATTTAGTGGATGAGTGTATTGGTGATCATGGAAGTAGGAATAATTTCCCCCTATGTAGATGTAGATTACTCACAGACATCTCTAGTAGTGTCTCAAGTAGGAACAATCATCCCACATCACCACCAGGCACATGGTGAGACCGTGGTTATTTTTTAGAAGTTATTAATATTATTATTAAATTATTAAATATGCATGAAAATACAATACATTTTTTGGCTGTGTATGGGGTCAAAATTGTTTTTCCCTACTGATTTTTGTTCTAAAACACTGCTTAGGTCACTATTGCACATGGGTACCTAAGAAGAAATTCAATTGACTATAGGCAGTGGTTTGTGCTAAGGCCTATGATATCATGTTCAAAATGGACTAACATGAGGGCATTAGAGTCCGAGATGATTTTTTCCTAGGATGTTTGGGATCTAGTGTCTTTTATTTACTTTTGTTTTGATATGTATATGTCACTATCACAATGGGTGGTCAGCTTATATATTGAAATCTTGTTTTCCTTTTTACATTATATCCTATATTATTTTTGGATTATTATTCATTCTACATAATCTAATTATTTGATACTTTGGATGATGTTACAAGAATTTTTATTATGTTTGGAACTAAAATGGGGGTATAGTTTCCTCATTTTACCATCTTAAACCTCCTTTTATAGTCAGAAACCTCTGGAATATGGGGAGTCACACTTGAGGGCATGTGGGAACTGGTCGACTTATTCTTCAATGAGTAAAATAGGGAGAAACATGAAAATTATTAGGTTATCTATCCTCCTTAATTATATTGATTCCATTTAAATATTAAGTTAATTTAATTGATTCTCTAATGTCAATCCCTCATAAACATTTATAACTAAATTCTCAGAATATTTCACTCAGCAGCCAACTTTGATTTTAAGTAATGTTTTTCTCATTCAATGTTTATAAAAGTTTCATTATATAAATTAAAAATTTACTCATTTAAACCGAATGATTCAAGTACTATTAAATATTATAAGAGCTCAATCAAGGTTATTATTTGGTTTATGTATTAGTAGTATTTTAATGTAAAACTATTGATGCTAAAGTAATGGTCTTAGATACAAGTTGAATCTTAAGGAATGGAGTTTAGTTTCATCCAATTGTGAAATGTTCATTAACTTTCTATTCAACCAACTCAGCCTAAATTACTTGATTTCTATTTATAAATCTGATGCATTTCCTCATTTCAGTGGTAGAAAAATTCTATTCCTTTGTTTCCTCCAGTAGGTTTCATTATTTTTTCATTGGTTCTAAAATTGAATGTAGATATAGACATTGGAATTTATAGGGTAGGTATGGGAACTACCAAGATCCAGATTATGATGTATTCTTATTTGCTCATGTTGTTCTCCAAGGACTCTCTTCTATATCATGATCACTTTTTCTCCACCATATCCTCCGAATAACACATGTAAGAAGGCTCCAACTCCAATGAACTTCTAAAATTCCCCCATCTTCTTTTGAAGGATATACCATTATGGAATTTCAACATCAATGAGTATATATATTCCGACACCCCACCCCCTTTGTGGTATTGTTTCATTCTATATTCGAATATGGATCACTCTTTGGAATAACTTTTTTTTGTAGAAAGAGTGGGACCTTTTAACTTCAAAATATCTGGGGGATTTCATGCCCATCCTTGAATGAAATAAAGATTATTTTTTATTATTCCAATCATGTATTTTCTTCAAAAATAGTAATATTTTTTTAAAATTCTTTAGTAAATTCAAATAGAATCAACCAAATATATTTTACAGGTCCTTTTCTCCAATCCCCCACACTTGAATACAACTTAGATAATAGAAAATATTCTATATGAAGGTATCTAGGGAAATTTATCCCATAATGTTGACTTATAAAAAATTATTTCATAATTCTAAAGGGATACAAGGATTAATGTATAGATAGACTAAAAATGTAGTTCAATGTAAAAGAATAATTTTACTTCTAAATAATGCCTCAAAAATATAAATAACATAGTACTTGTATACTCTAGGTCTTTAATTAGATCACATATACAATCATAGTTTCTCAGGAATGTCTTAGTTCTCCTAATTAATATGGAATTGGGAATAAAATGACAAAATTGGATTAAATAATTTCTTGTATGTATATAAAATATAGGTCAGTATGTTATAGAATTATTTTCAAAAATCAATGGATTTTTATGAAATTCCATTATTTATAAATTAAAAAAAAATCAATTAAGAATTCTTCTAAAGTTAGTCGATGCATAAAATTAGTTTCTTAACATCATCATGCATTAAATTATTATAATGGTGTTCTAGTTGAGCTCACGTGTTTCAAAATCATTAAAATAATAATAAAATGTCATAAAAAGTTTGAAAAAATACAAAAAGAATGAAAATATGGAAATATATTAAACTAAAAATGTTCAATAAAACACACTTAATTAATATAGTATCCTAAATGAATTAAATATAAATTATCATGTTAACATATTTTAAATGAAATAAAAATGTGAAATAATTTTTTTGGGAGAGATATAACATAATGATCTTAATTGATAAACAATTTGGAGGAGTTTGATATCATCTGCAACTTCTTAGGGAAGATTCTCATGATACATATTAAACACTTTTCCATTACTAGTTATTGATGTATGGTTTCCTTCTATCACATCCTGCACATCACCAACAGGGGATATATCAGTAATTATGAAAGGGAATTGTCATCTGGAATGATGTTTAACCAGAATCAGCTATATCCATATGTATTATAATAAAACATGTAATCTATAGTAGAATCATATTTTTGAATAAACATATCATGTGCGACTATTTCTTGTTCCTTATAGAATTTCAAATTTTAAAAGGCTTTTCTCCAAATTTTTTCCAACTCTTCTAACTATAATTTCCTCCTCTTTTTAGATTTTCCATGTCGAAATTAAATTCTTTAACAACTCAATATGATTTCCGTTATAATTATATTGGTAGATGTCAAATTTTGTCACAAAAAAATAGTCAAGGGATCATTTGTACGGTTGTATTAATTTTTATATTTTAATCCCACAATGTGTATTCCAGCATTTGTATCTATTTGTTCCTATTTTTTTATAGTTTTGATCAAAATTACCTTTTTTATTATATTTAAAACAATATATTTTTCATTTTAATATTAATGATAATGTGTGTATTCCTTGTGATATACTCTGTATTCCAAAAAATCCTCCATGAATATATTAAAAATTGTGTCCCTTCATTAATTTTGGTGTATCTTAGTCATCTAAATAGAAAATATTTGTTAATACTATCAAAATCACACAAAACCTTGGAATCATGAATTTTGGTAGCCTTGGCATCCAACTATTTTTAAGAATAATAAATAAAATGAAAAATATAAGAGTTATCAAAAGACAAGGGATAATGTCCCATAAATGGTATTCCCAAAACATAAAAATGTTCACAATACATTATGGGGTTTTTCGTATAATTTTGTGTCTCTACAAAATATTTCAAATAAATTTTCAATTTTCATAATTTTTACAACATTATTTATTATTCATAAACAATGTGGGCCAATGAATTCTATATTAAAATAATTTTCCTATAGTTTTTTGTTTTCAAATGTGTCTTGTACATGCTAGAGTATGAAAAGACTAGAAACCAAACTAAATTTTACTCGTAACAAAATATCATCTTATAACGTGATCAATAAAAAATTTCCATAGGTATGGGTCTTCCTAAATGTAAAATAGTAATTATCGTTTATGTTTGAGTGTTTCATGGGAATTAAAATGATATGGTACTTGGTAAGTGACTAAATAATTTTCCATGTATGTATTATGTGTTACTTATCCTTAAAAAAATAAAATTTTTCTAATGGTTGGTGGTCATTTAGCGTGTCTTGATATGGAATTTTTTTCATTAATTTTGGAAAATTTACTCAGGTGACAGGCTACCTAATTTTAAGCTCCATTTTCCATTAATATATTAGTTTAACTCCTGATGTATAATCATCCACTCTAATTGCCACATATTTTAATCTACCTTCTTCATTAAGTATTTACGAGATTCATGGTATGAAAACACATAGATTTTAGTTCCATGACAATAAGATTTAAATTTATCTAAGTACAAAAAATTAAAAGATGGTATTTTTCATAGTTGTATAGTAGATATGGGAATAATCCAGTGTTATTGGAGAATTATAAAAGACTAGTGGTTTTACTTCACTTATTTAGGATAGAAAACCCCACATCCTAATTTGAAGCATCACATAGTAGCTCAAAAGGGATATCCCAATAGTGGAAACATCACTAGTGGGGTGACTAGTCTTTTATTTAGTTCATCAAATTATTCTCTAGATTTAATATTAATATAAAATGAACCCCTTTTTATGATTAACCTGTGATATATGGAGATAAACCATAATAAATTCCTTGATAAAAAATATGTAAAAACACTGATGGCCAAGAGAAGATCATGCATTTTTGAAATAATTTGATCAAGTAAAGGAATTTATCACCTAAATTTTGGATTTACCCACCTTGGTACCTTTTTTAGATGAAATTCCATTATAATATACTAATTTCAACAACGAAATTTAAATGTTTTAAATTAAAACAATTATTTTTTATGTGCATTTTCAAAACATTTTCTCAATTTCATAAACATTGATCAAATGAATTTAAAATAGTAGTAAAATCTTCCAAGTATACCTATATATTTTCATTTTTATGGCATAAGTGTATAATTACTATAAACTAATGAAATGTATCAAGGGAATTCGATAGTATGAAATGAATCCTTTTGTAATAAATTGTTTCAAAGGAGTAGGTAAAGGTAGTCTTCTCTGAGTCATATGGAAAAATGTTTAACTAAAAATATCCAAAAAACCATGTAAAAAATAAAATTATGTTTTACCTACCAACCTCTTTATCATATGATAAATTAATTAGAAATGTTAGTGACCCTTCCTTGTAAATTGGTTCAACATTCTACATACAATACACACTCTCCTACTATTCTGAATTCTCATATGGATCAATTCATTTTGTTTATTTTTTATAATGTTCAAACTTTCTTTCTTTGTAAATACATAGATTTCCATATCCTATTGTGAGTTAGATATTGGTTAAATGATGTGTTTTTCTTACGAAGAGTTTAAATATATTTTTAATATGTCTATTATGGTTTTATTTATACTCCTTTGGGTATTCCTAATATATCTAGATTCTCATCAAGCATAGTTTTTTGTGGGTATGTTTTTAGCCTAATTCCTATAATATCACCTAAACTCTACCCTATTTCTTTCAAATTAAATATAAGAATATTAATAAAAACTTTTTCTTAGGATTTTACATATTATTATAAATTATTACAATAAATTTATCCCCCTTAATTAGTGATACATGCTTTAAATCCAATAGTGAAGGTTTTAATTCAAGATTTGAGGGTTATTCGATGTATGAAATCATATTTTGGTTTCATACATACATTTTTTGTATTTAATGAACATAAGATGACATATATGAATCATCATTGTTAAATAAATAATTAAATCCCTCAAGTTATTTAAATGTTTCATCATCTTTCAACCAGGAAATGATTTCTTTTAAATTATGGATGTATTCATTCTCCAAGGAAATTTTATCCACTAAGTGTTTCTCAAAAGTCAATATCCCATGTAAAATAATTGAATCATAAATATTATCAGCTTATTCAATGTGGGATTGTTTATGGAGTGAGTTATCAGAATAAGGGTGGTTTATGGAGTTAACAATATTGAAATGGGTTGGGATGTCGCTAAATTTCATGGTGATTTTTCATTCATGGTTACTAGTGATTTTCTTGGATATATTCATGAATGTTAACCCAAAAATGATGGTTGAGTGTATTGGGGTCCTATAATCCTCAATGCCTAAATCATATAATTTTTCTAGGAAGATATGATCTTTTAATTTTATAAGTAAATCTTCAAACACACTTACTATAAGTACAGTGGATGGGTTTTCAAGTTTTAACAACATCCTTTTGGATAGTTCATTATTTATTCAAAGATATTTCCCATGATGGATTTAATTAAACTTTTACATGTAAACTAAGTTAAATTAATTATGGAAATGGTTCTAGGACTTAGATCCTGGACCTAGATTAGTACTATAAATTTGTTATGATCATCCCATAGCTGATAGGATGTTGTTTTGGTGCGATGTAATGACCCGGTACGTTTTCCCCTAATATACCAATTTATATTAAATAGTTTAATTAATGTTAATTGATAAAAATAATTTATTTTGGAATTTATGGATTTTATAGGATCCTATGTGGTTTTTGTAGGTAAAATTGATCTTGGACAGACATCAATAGGCCTTGGAATAATATTTGTCCCTTGTAAATAAATACGGAATATTGGGAGTGGTAGGTTGTATCACGTATACACAATATCATGTAATCATTTTATTATTTGTTTTGTGGCATGTGGTATCACTATCATAGGTTGATCAACCATGGTGTTAAATAAATTGTTAAATTAATTAAATAAATTTCCAAATTGATAATTCGTTGAATCGTTAAATTAATTAAATGAGATGACTATGTATGGTTTTCACAAGGCGTTTAGGGCCATGATGGGCCCTTGGACACTGGCTTGTTGCCTGACCCCCTTATGATTGAAGGATTAAATGAATAAATTAGGATCCGTATAAAATTTAGTCCCCTTTAGAGGTGTGATTAGGCCTAATATGACTAGTTTCCCTTGATTATGATATTTTTTCAACCTTCTTATAATATTATGGAATGAATTGTGATGAATAGACCTAGTAAGTATAGTGAGAACCCTTGAAGTATGTTTTTTCAATGTAGATAGACCATAAGTTAAACAGGCTTGGGTTGAGTGAGTGCACTTATCTATTAGAATGTTTTTATTTTTTAGATGGGTTCTGAGCCATCTCCTATGTCCTTTTCCAATATGGTTTGTTCTGGGTATCCTATGAAGAATTGTTTTATTTATGACACAATTTAGGGGTATGATTTCAATTATAAGATTGATTATTTCCGGAGTGGATTTCTTAAGACTGAAGACCACTTGTAAAGTAAATCAGCCCATGTAATGACCTATTTGACCCTAAGGATGGTGCCTCTCCCTTGATGAGACCGAGGGGACCATAGTGGGTGCCTTAATGAAATTGACCCTAGTGATATATCGTATTTGGATATGGATACTAATAATTGATTTAGTAATTTTTACAACCATTGATATGGTTTTTATATTGTTTTTATTTTGGGGCTTTTGGTTTCCCAATTTTTTTTCCTGGAATATAGCTCATGAACTCGATGATATGAAATGGGAGAAACACTCATAGGGGAGGTATTTATTTATTTTTGGGAAAGACATGTAGTGTCTATCTTTTATTTATGCTTGGATAACAATCATATGTGTGGTCTTTTTCCCCATATAAAAAACATTGTGGTGGTTTGTGTTACCGTTGTCTAAGAAAACTTGCTTAGATGAGATATTTGATACCAAGATGAGAAAACATCCTTATGAGTGTTCTGTGATACATATGATCTTATTCCCTTATTTTAGAGAACTCCCATAGGGTAGATTTTCATATTAATAGAGGGGTTTCATTGGATTTGGTAATGGTGTTGATCTTTTATATTATGATGTAACATTTTATGAGAATTACCCATGTATGTTATACTAGATATGTAAACTAGGGTTGGCATGATTATATGTGTTGGAGTGGTTATGATTACATACTTATAGATACTTAGGAACTATCTAAAGCTGTTATGGTTGATCGAGGTCACATTCCTACAGAATGATGGTGGTTGTTTTTTATTTATTTTTTAATACTTATTTATTTATCGTGACATGTCACATTCTCATAGAACTATATTTATTAGCTATGTATAGGCATATATAAGTGGTTAACTTTGGAGTTATGTACTCACACCCTCCTTGGGTGTCCACTACACATGAATTTTCAATAAACCCTCACTTTTTACAATAATTTGGTTAACAAAATATGTTTTTACATAATCATGTAGGATAACTCAAAAGAGATCAATAGACTGAGGTTTTGGATTATCTTAGTGAAGTGAGAGGCTCTAACTATGCTATATTTTCTTTTTTATATTATATAGACATTATCAACCCCATGCAAAATCATTGTTTCATAACTATATTCTATCTATCAATATTCATAATGGATGAGTTATTTGTTTATTTATGCATAATATAATGTTTTTTGTTGTGAATGATTCTCGTATTGGTTAGAAAAATGTTTCACAATGACTCGAGAGGGGATGAATTTTTTTCTTGAATTTTTTTCATTAAAACCCTCCCTCTCTAAATGAATAAATTAGTTTGATCTTCACCTATCTCAAAAGTGAAATGGAATGAATAATAATAAGAGAAATGTGTAATAGTGAGAATTAACAGTGCTTCCAGTTAGAAAGAAACTTGAGACCACTTTACTAACACTCTACTCATCAATTTCTGGGGGGTTTCACTAGACCAGTCCTTTTCTCGAGGAATTCGTTATTGAGTGAAATTAGGTTTCAATTGGTACAAAGTTTCTAAATATTTCAACCAATATCACCTTTTACATGTATTTTCCATGGTTTTATAATAATTTCAAATTGTGAGTCATAATCATTATGGATATGAAAATAAAGATTATTACAGGTTCAACACACTGTTTCACGAAGCCACTATAAGATGAATAAGAAACATCCAGAGAGAAATAATATCATTAAAGATTAGTTCTTGAGATTCAATAATTTCAAAAGAAAATATTTAATGAAAAAATAGATGATCAAGAATTGATCATGTAGATGAGCAACGACAATGTGTGCGTGTATCTATATGAGACTCTTGTATTTTTTCTCTTTAATGCATCCATAATTTATTCTTTTCTATCTCCTAATTTTAATTTTATCAGAACACATTTATTAATGAAATTATCTAGAAAAATAGTGCTTTTTAAATCTGAAGAAACATGATCTTAATTAGTGTGTATCCCATTTTTTCCAATGTATCATAAATAAAATATGGTATGGTGTAATAGACTATATATTCATTGACTGTTTTAATTCTTGGAAATATACACTTTTATAAATTCTGAATTTCATTATTTAGGTAACTTATTTATTGCTGTATATAAATTAAAGAGTTAAATTTACAGAAGATATAGAAACGATAAAGAGTGTATACAAAAAATACTCTGACTTTGAGGATGAAAAATTATTCCTCCATAAGTTAATTTGATATTCGTAAGATAAATGTTTGGAAGTTCTATTCTTGTATAATAATTCAAGTATTATAAGATAAAACAACTTCCTAAGATAATACACCTATCAAATCATTGTCATGAAAAAATACATGATAATTTTCTTATTAAGCTCTATTTCGTAAGCTAAATTAAGATCATTTTAAGAGAAATGTATTTAATGTAAATCCTTCTTCTTTGGATTTCTGAGAATAACATATTTATAGAAGACAATTCAACTACATGAGAGTGAAATTACTTACATTATATGTTAATAAATTTATAATTAACATGTGTAATATAAAATCATTTAGCACAAACTACAAATTTTCAAAGGCGATGAGTATTTCCATATGATAATTCCTTAGTGTGTAAGAAAAATTCAGGCATATGAGAGAAATTCCTTGGGAAATTTTTTTATGAAAAATAAATGAATTCAAATGAGTTAATAACCATAGATATGATCCAAAAAACACATAATATAAGAATATACAAATGAATTTATGATATGCAATGGAACAAAAATATTATATCCAACAGTATCCCCCTTTTTTGTGATTACAAAACCAAAAAATCAAATACTCAATAGGATATTACAAATAACAATTTTGTATTGTTTTCAAAAAAAATCCCTAAGATACTCAACCCTTTTTGACATAAAAAATGATAATAAAATTATAGATAGAAACATTTTATTTATCACTTTAACATATATAAATTATTTGAATAGAAAGTACATAATGGAAAAATAATTGGAATATACTTATGAAATAAATATTCAATGAATAAAATGGTAAAAATAATAGTGAAAATAATTTGATTTTTAGTAAATCATTAGAAGGTTTATTTTCAGAGGTTACTTTTTAAAATATTAAGATAGGTCATGTGTAAAATAAGAGGTTTGAAAAGAAAAATCATCACATTCACCCCACAACTCACTAAGTGGGACATAAAATTAGAATTTTACTCCAATGATAGATCTATCATAAGGAAATCCATTAGATATACTATTATAAAGTTCTAAATAAAAATCCTCATCACTGGGTAAATGATATTTACATATAAGAGTGAACTACATAGTTGAATAGGAAACAATAAGAGTTTTCTATTGGGGAATAATTTTCTAATTTTCTATTGTATACATTGAAGTAGGATCAATATATCTTTTACTAATTATGAAGAAATAGTATGGTGATTATAAATAAAAAGTCCAATTGTTTATCAAACCTATAAATAAAAGTGTGTATCCACACACTTGTGGATCATCTTTACAAAATAATTATAGAAAAAGTCCTAATTAATTGTAAAAAATATCAATGAATTTCAAAAAAAGGTACTAATGAAACATTGAAAATTTTAATTACATATGAAAATACTAATGAACCTTTTCATCACATCCATATTAATTTATGATAAAATACCGCCACCGGTGGTATGGGAAAATACAACTTTAACTGCTAAAGGAATAACTCAAAAAATTATTTACATTTTTTCATTGGACCTCTGTGATGGTTTTGTAATTGCATCTTATTTAGACAATGAGGAATCATATGGCTGAGACCAAACGGCCTCATAATGAATTTTAACAAAATTCAAATCCAAAAAATAAAAATTATCAGACATGAACTAGGTGTCCAATATCCTTCACAACCATTTCAATGATTTCATGATTATAAAAAGTATTTATAGAAAAAATAAAATTACTACCGATATACATAGAAAAATAAATTTTATGTAATTGAATATTTTATGGGGAAATATGTTCTCATTATATACAAGTATGTTTATAAGTGAGAGATTTCTGTTCCACAGATACAACATTTAACTTATCTCCCATGGAAGATCACACAACTGATCATTCCTTATATGATCCTGTAAGAATAACTCCCTAAGATGCATTTAAATAATATTTTATAATTCTACATAGACCATGAAGACTTATCTTAAAAACTAGATTATATTAAGCATATGGTATTCATTTGATATACTCAAATTGACAAACCAACACTATATTTTCAAAATCTAAATCATCCTTTGAAACTAAATTACCATTAAGAATATAAATTTTAAATCTATATTCTTTCAATATAACCATAAATTAATTATCATTAGTCATCAGTTAATCAAACTAAGATATCATTAGATCAATATAATTTAAAACAATTATGGTTTTGGAAGTTATTGCTACAATAGTGTGCTTCTTCATGAATAAGAGAAGTGACTTTTTAATTATCTAATACTCATTGGTAATATTCTACTTGAGATTGTTCAAAATACTGTCCGTTATATTTCCTTTTAATCTATATAAGAACATCCCTCTATCCAATTTTTTATTCTTCCTATTTTGATTCCATAAACTCACCCCATATAAAATGAATTGTCCTCCTTTTAATTATTCATTCTTCATCAAAAGATATATAGACATCAAACAATGGAACTACTTAAAAAATATTGATATGGTCCTTTCCTGACCAATGGTGAAAATCCTATTGATATTCTTAGAAAAACCTTCTCTGGTTTTAGAAAATGGTACAACTAACTCTAGCATTGTATTTTCAAGAATCATTTCTCCATAAACACAAGGAGAGATAGGATTAATTATAAATGACTTAACTAAACCAAGATTCTAACCTTATTCAGCTAATTGATCAAATTATTTTGTTTTATTAGTATATTTGGGTCAAATAACATAATATATAACAAATATAACTCTCCTTATTCTTTAATTAATAGTTACATCATGTAAAGGGTCTTCACATTACACACTCGAAGATATATTATTTGGATTTGTGGTAACTATAATTACTCTGGATTACTCCCCCTGAACCTGAATATGTTACTCTTCAAAATTATCCCTACCTCTAGTGGAAAATATTTCATTTATAATGAATCTCTTGAATTATCCACTTCAATTCAATAATACAGCACTAATATTTTTTCACCCATGAAAATTATATTCCATAACATCATTTAACTCAACACCAGTTTTTACAAAAATAAGAATCAAAATCCTTCTAACAGGATAAAAATTCATAATATTTTAATAAACATGACAAATATATTGAATGGTATATTTTTCTATATTCAAATTCTTATTTATAAAAAAATATGTCCGTCATGTAAATATCTTCAAATAGGATCTTATCAAACTCACCATCTCATTGAGTGATTGTAGATTAAATGAACTTAAAAAAATTACATTCCATATTTAATTATTTTAAAGCATTATTCCCTATATCTATAACTCCAAGTAGAGACTTCATAATCTCATGAGGGATTATCTCGTCAATGATAAAAATAGAGTCATTGATGTTGAGAAAACCCACATGAAAACCCAATAAGACCCCACCCATTTCCACCAAAGACACCGATAAATCTTTCTAATCCAAAAATGACATGAAAAGGACATTGTTATCTCAAAAATTAATTATGAAATGATCATAAAATTTTATACCTCTTTCTCAAAAAATAACACATTCCACTTATCATTATAAACATACATGCATCCTTAAATTTTTATAACTATATTTATTAGATTTTCAATTCTGTCCAACCAGGTAAAATCTAAAACATTCTTAGTGAGTACGTTCCATGATTTCCATGGTATATAGAATCTACTGGTGTTAAAAATATTATAATTATTTTCACTTACCATGATCAATGAATGAAAATTAATCTAGGTTCAGTTATTGGGGGTATGTTGTGTTTGGGAAAAAAAGGAATAAATCTATAAGGGATATAAGGGTTTGATGTTTTCATGTGAATACTGATTTACTCTCTATCTATTTTTTGATATATATATGAATGGTCACTTTTATGGTTTAACACCCAAATCTTCCACAATACGCTTCTCTTTGAATAATACAATAGGGCGTGTTGGACGCAACTTCGAGTTCTAACACACACCACAACCAATCAACCTAGTCGTTATGAATAGTAATACCAAATTTTTGAAATTTTATAAATTTTATGTTTCAAATTGGACCTCATATTTAGATTCGAAATATATAAATTAACCTAAGGTGAATTTTTTGTATTTTTCTGAAAACTTTCAATTTTTGATGAATAGTGAACAAACACTAGGTTATAGTTTAAAAACAAATTTTTATTTTAATAATTATTTATTTTATTTAAATTTAATTATTTTCAAAATAGATACATAATACCTATATAAGTTCAATTTAATTCATTAGAGTTAGTTTATAATAATTTTAGATATATAAAAATTTTGTTGAACTTTTCACCGTCTTTTACCCACTTTTTAGGATAATTTGGAAATTCACATAAAACATAATTTTACCGCTTCTGTGAGTGGAATTTCAAAAATCCTAGACACATGGTTAATATCAAGGAGTAAAATGTGGTTCAATAAGATAAAAATAATTGATGGTGAATAGTAACTGTTTAGTTTTAATTAACACGGTTAAAAGTAAATAGGGTAATTAGGGGTAAAAATTATATTAATATTACCCTAACACATGTACTAATTCTATTGGACAAGTGTATCTCGACCAAAAACAACCTTAGGAATAAAATATTATCATTTAAGTCCACTTGGATTAGATTAGGAGATTTATTATAATTTAACTCATAGAAGAGTTAAAAGAGTTAAAATCAAAGTTAAATTACTAAAACATTTTTAATATAGGGTAATACATAAGATAAAATCAATATTAAATATTCATTAGAAAGATAAAAATATTTCCTATATAATGGTATTTTATTTATAATTTTTAGACATTAAATAATTTAATTTATTTATGACACAATGGTGATGCAGTAATTACTGAATTAATGAAATAATAAAATAATTGATATTATAAATATACAAATAAAAGTAATTTAAGACTTTTTATGAATTAAAATAATTTTCAAGGAAAATATGACATGTTATGATTTATTTAATTAACTTTTTTTGAAGTAATAATGCTGTTATCATTTTCAAAAAAATCAAATTCATAATAGTGTTAAAGTTGACATAAAAGAGTTTTTAAATAGAATATTATATTATTATTTGATATTCTATTCCTAAAAATCAAACATTCGGCCACATGACTTGTATCATGATAGGTGTATCATTATAAGACCACTTGGGGGTAGTTTGGAAGTTTATAGTATGTTTATTAACTATATAATATAAAAATAAAAAGAGACATGGTAAATGTCAAACTAATTAACTAAGAGTTAAAACCAAAAGATATGGTTAATAATGTGACAAAAACCTGTATAAGTCCTATTGATTGAGTTGTTTTTTACCTATCCCCACCTCAGAAATTTAATAATACACTTTGGGTCCATTAAAAACCGAATATGGATTTATTATAAAATAATATTTCAAGGTTTTCCAAAGGAGGCCATCACCCCTCTTATAAAGGGCACTCCCCCTTCTCACTAATTCACACCATCAAAGACATTTGGCTTGGCCAAATACTGTGAAAATATTCTCTCAACTTCCCTCAATTAATCCTAGAGGCCTTATTTGGATCAGAAATTCATCCTAAAGAGCCCTTTTGATCAAATAAAAATAAATAACCTGAGGAAGACGTAATTTTTTCACCACCCTCTTTCAAGTTCCTTTCTTCTTCAACATCTTCTTCCTTTATTATTTCCATTCGAAAATAATAAATCCAGTATATACTGTATACATTGATGTTATTATAAATATGGTACAACTTTATTCAGCATTCTATCGATCCCTTGAATGACATGTCACCATACGTGCGTACATACGGCTTACCGTCTCCACGTCGTGGTGTAATTGTTATTCAGTACATTATTATTTTGATGGGTATAATAATGATGTGTACTTCATGTGAATAATAAATATAACATGATAATGATTCTTTATATATGATATACTATCCAATTATATATTATTTTAATATCAAAAGAATGATATTGTCTCTCGTGCGTACGTACGGACTACCGTCTCCACGAACGCGATGTGATTCATTCCCCATCGTATCCATTCAAGTCTAATTATCATTTGATGATTAAAAATAATGTTTAAGGACTTGATATAATTCTGTATATGAACAACATACAACTTATCCATAACATACACAACTTGTGTAACAAATCATAAAAAAGAAAATGAGTAAGTTAACACCCGAAACGACAACAATACTAAAATATTATTAACAAAGAAATATAAAAAGATCATATATGATATCATATTAATGTATATGATTATTGTATAATTTAATAAAAATTATTTCACCATTATACAGGAGGTTAACCTACCCTCAACCAAGGAAAAGTACAAGGTAAGGATTTATTTCACAATCTCTTCACTATCCGAGGTTGTTTATATGTAATTATCTATTGGGACCTCTTTATCATCCACATCCATATTTTTTTAAAAAAATTATTTCAAAACATTCTTACTATTTTATAGAATATTGGTTAAAGTCATTTATACCCTTTTTTAACATTTTATAAGAATTTTATAAAGGAATCTTTCCGTCGTTTCCCAAACAAGGTCCTTTTTAATCTTTTCGACAGAATTAAAGTAAGAATGTATTTTTTAACTTATATGGTAGGTGCGGCTATTATCCGCCGTTATAAAATCGTCGAAGATTACCTTACAATATTATAAGAATATTTTTAAAGTAAATGGTTTTTTATAATTATGTGACTTTTAAATGATTTTAAAAATATATATATTTCTCTCAAATATTTTTGATTTCATCTATGTCAACATACTTTGATGGATTTTATGTTTATTTGAAGTTGATTTATTATGATACAAAACTACCATATTGTATTGAAGGTATTGTGATATGTTTGACTATGGATGTGTTATTTTTATACCATTCATGGTTCATGGGGAAATTATTGACATTTTATATGCTAGTTTTAATACGAATGATTATGTTATGTTTAAACCTATTCATATGAGGATTGCATTGGACTTAATAAGTGACTGGTGGAGCCCGCTATAGCTCCTCGATGCATCGTTAGGTATTATGAGAGAAACTAGTGTCTTGGTAGAGGCTTTGACACAATCTTATTTGTATTCTTGGAACGAGGCCTTGGCTACGTGGTTATGATAGTCTGGCATTATGCATTCCATCATTATGAATGTCGTTATTGATATTTCATGGGATTATTCGACTAGTAGAATATCAATGTGGATAAGTAAATAGAATTATTTCATTTTATCTTTTCCATATTATGCTAAAGTTCAAGTTTAAAAGGCTTCTTTTAGTTATACATTACCTTAAATGTTTATGCATATTTATGAAAGTTTTCGCTATATTGTTATGCTTACTGAGCATCTGAGCTCACCCCTTTCAATGTTTTATTTTTCCAAGGATGTGAAGAAGTATTTTATGAATGGACTTCAGGGATTGTATAAGGAGATATGACTGTGAAGACAAGATGTTGTGGTAGTTTTCACTTTTTGATGTAATGTAAAATTTATGAATGTATCTAGTGATTCCAAGGCTACAAAACTAATCGGTCTTTAGAGACATGATCTTTTGGGATAATTCCAATGTGATGTAATAATGCACTGACTCTGGGTAACTAGGGTCGGGGCGTTACAGTTGGTATCAGGGGATGTTTAGTACAAACCTTGGAAGCATGATTTAGACAAATATTGATTAGAGCACATAGACCTAAGATGATCTTTTAGGATTAGTTTAGAATATCTTCCTAGAATTTTGGTATTATAGAGATTTTGTGAGTTTTCCGAGAAATACATCCCTGTTTGGATACGAGCAGGTAGAGGCGGCTCTAGAAAAGATGTACCTAGGGGTAAAACCCGAAAACACCGCTTTGAGCAAGACTCGAACGGGAACTGGTGCGCGACAATGACCCTTGCGGTACTCTTAGTTACGACACTCCCGGGGGATACGCTTATGATAATTCTCATTTTCTTTTCGAACGATTATAAAGGGTTTATGAGTAAATACTTCCTCAAAGAAAACGTTTTTTATGATTATGGATTATATCCATAAACTGTTTAATTTATGTTAAGTGATTTACAAGTACAGAATTATGTATTTTGATTCATAAACTAATCTAGTTTATGCCATTCTTTAGAAATGGATCCTAGTGGAAGGAATGGAAATCGTATCAATGCACGCACTCCATGTTGGGATTTCCCTCCCGCTCAAGATAATTATAGTGGAGCTGGTGATGAAACTGGTGCTGATCAGCTAATCACCATACTGGGACAACTCACTCATGTTTTTAATAATAACCTTACCTGTATGCAGCACCCGGATCTGCAGCATGGAGGATCAATGTTAGATCACTTCATGAGGAAAAAACCACCAACATTCAATAGGATTACAAATCCATTAGTAGCTGAGCAATGGATATGTTCCCTAGAGAAAATAGTCCATGCCTTGGGGAGTAGTGAATGGGAAAAATTTATCATGGAAGTTTACCGCCTCACTGAAGATACTGATCAATGGTGGTCATTGATTCAAAACACTAAGGAAGATGATGAAATATCAAATATCGAATGGATGGAGTTCAAGGAGATTTTCTTAGAAAAATACCTTCCTTGTGACCATTGAGCAGATATGGAAAGGCAATTTCTGAGTCTGAGACAAAAGGAGGATGAGAATGTCGCAATGTATGAGGCTAACATTACAAGGATAGCAAGGTATGCTGGAGATTATATTTGTAACCCAATAAGTAAGAGTGATCGTTTCTTTGAAGGGTTAAATCCATTTCTTCATCGAGCATTAGTCTCACAATACATCTCGTCGTACAAAGACATTGTCTTATGTGCTATCATGACAGACAAGGAATTCTCTAAGTCTTATGACTTTAATGAAAAGCCAGAGAAGAAGAGATCTGCTGATCAATCTGGAAATGGAAACAAGGGGAAGAAGGGAAAAGTTGAATATCCATCCTGCAGAAAATGTGGGAAGAAACACCCCAGTACTTTCTTAAAAGGAATGGTAGTCTATTATAAGTGTGGTGAAAAAGGCCACCATGATCATGATTTCAAGGGAAAGAGAGTAGCTGTCAACGTGGAATGATATAATTGTAGAGATATTGGACATTATGCAAATTAATTTCCTAAGCGTCAAGGGAACATACCTCAGAAAAGGCCAAGGGATCAAGACAAAGCTTATGTTATCACTACTATTGAGGTAGAAGCTCCGAAAGATGTGGTGGCAGGTAATTTAATGGTTTACTCAAGTTTATAAAATGATTTATTTGATTCTATATCATCACATTGTTTCATATCTTCCCAGTTTGCTATGAAAATTAGATATTTCCAATTTGATTTAACAAGGGTGTTGTAAGTTAAAACTCCCAAGGGAAGTATCATTGCAACAATGTTTTGTGAATCAGTCCCCATTAGAGCACATAAATGTTCTTTATCCTCTGATCTCATCTTCATACCTATGATTGAGTTTGATATAATCCTCGGTATGGATTGGATTTTGGAACATGATGTGAAGATTTGTTGTAAGAACAAGCAGGTTACAATTTTTTATGATGATGATGAGGAACACCTTATCTTTAGAGAAGAATCATCACCACCTAATTCTTATCTAGATCCACCCCTAGTAGGTCAAATAAATTCAATTATTGGGGAGGAAGAGAATTAAATGACTATGGGTGAGGAAAGGAATGTTCAAATAGAGAATGTATGTATTGTGAAAGAATATGTATATTTGTTTCTGGAAGATTTACCTATACATGCACTAGAACGAGAAGTTGAGTTTTCTATTGATTTAATTCCTGAATCAAGGCCCATATCAAAAACTCTTTATAGAATGGCCATTGTGGAATTAGTTTAACTAAAGAAAAAACTAGAGAAATTGAGTAATAAGGGATTTATTCAACCCAGTGTTTCTCCATGGGGATCCCCTGTCCTTTTTGTTAATAAGAAAGATTGATCTATGAGGTTATGTATCGACTACAGGGAAAACAATTCTATAACAATAAAGAACAAGTTTCCCCTACCTCACATTGATGATTTATTTGACCAACTTCATGGAGCTCAAAACTTTTCAAAGATTGACCTTTGATCTGGATACCATCAGTTGTGTGTGAAGAAGGACGACATTCTGAAGGCATCATTTCGAACTAGGTACGGGAATTACGAGTTTACCGTAATGCCTTTTGGGATGACTAATGCACCCTCTATTTTCATGGATTTAATGAACAAAGTTTTCAAGGAATATCTTGATGTCTTTTTAGTGTTATTTATCGATGATATCTTGGTATACTCCAAATGCTACGAGGATCATGAAAATAACATGCCCACTATCCTAAACACTCTTAGAAGACATGAATTATATGGAAAGTTTAGCAAGTGTGAATTCTAGCTTCAGGAGATTTATTTTCTTGGCCATATTGTCTTTAAGGATAAAATCTATGTTGATACATCGAAGATAAGAGAAATCCAAGAATGGACATCACAAACGAGTATAACCGAGGTATGTAGTTTTATTGGATTAGCAGGTTATTATCGATGTTTCGTCCAGAATATTACCCGATTGGCTAACCCATTATCAAAGCTCAAACATAAAGGGGTTAGATTTGTTTGGAAAAAATAGCGGGAAGAATGTTTCTAATAACTGAAGAGAAGATTAGTCAATGCACATATATTGACCCTACCATCGGGGAATGATGGGTTCATTATTTATAGTGATGCATCGAATAAAGGACTTGGTTGTGTCCTTATGTAGAATGATAGAGTTATTTCCTATGCATCACGACACCTGAAAATTCATGAGAAAGACTATCCTACTCATGATATTGAGTTATCTACTGTAATATTTTCTTTGAAGATAAGGATACATTATCTCTATGGTGAAAAATGTGAGATTTATACTGATCACAAGAGTTTGAAGTATATTTTCTCATAGAAAGAACTTAACATGAGGCAAAGGCGATGGATTGAACTAATCAAGGATTATGATTGCACGATACAATACCACCTGGGGAAGGCAAATAAGGTAAAAGATGCATTGAGTAGAAATGATCATGGAGTTTTAAATATGATGAGAGTTGAAAAGGATCCGATATACATGGATATAGTATAAATGGATATGAGAATCACCATGGTAGGTGAAACATCAATTCTTTTTCAAATGGTTGCCAAACCATATTTACTAGATATGATAAAGAGTTCTGAAACCGGTGATGAAGAGTTTCAAAAGAAGATTAAAGGTTTGAATGATGGGAGATTGAGTGACTTTGTGTATGAGGATGGAATTTTGAAATTTGGGAAGAGACTTTGTGTTCCCAATATACCTGATCTAAAAAGATAATTGTCGGATGATGCTCATAGTTCCAATTTCCCTATACACCATGAGAGCACCAAAATGTATAGAGATTTGAATGAACATTTTTGGTGGAACAATATGAAGAGGGATATTGTTGATTTTGTCTCAATATGTATGGTTTATCAACAAGTGAAAGCTGGAAGGCAACCGCCTGGATGAGTATTTCAACAACATCCCATACCTGAGTGGAAATGGGATAATATCATGATGGACATTGTCATGGGACTACCAAAGACTCCTAGAAGGAATGATGCAATATGGGTCATTGTTGATCATCTTACCAAGTCAGCACATTTTCTTGCTACAAGGGAGGATTTACCACTTGAACGTCTTGCAAGACTATATATTAATGACATTGTGAGACTTCAGGGAGTACCCCTATCGATTGTTTAGAATCGTGATCCCCATTTTACATTAAGATTCTGGAAGAGTATTTAGAAGGAATTGGATACTGAACTTCGTTTGAGCACTGCCTACCACCCTCAAACAGATGGACAATCAAAACGGACTATTCAAACCTTAGAAGACATGTTGAGATCATGCTCACTTGACTTTTAGGGTATGAGGGATCAATATTTACCTCTGGTGGAATTTTCCTATTACAATAGCTTCCATACAAGTATTTAGATGGAACCATATGAATCGTTATATGTAAAGAGATGTCGCACAACAACCTGTTGGGATGACGTTGGTGAAATAAAACTTGTAGGCCCAGAACTGGTGGAGGAAACAATGGAAAAGGTAAAGGAAATCCAAAACCACATCAAATCATCTCAAAGTAGGAAGAAGAGATATGCTGATAACCGAAGGAAGGATTTGGGATTTCAGGTAGGAGATAATGTTTTCTTGAAGGTATCTCCATGGAAAGGAGTTATATGTTTCGGAAAGAATTGTAAATTGAGTTTTAGGTACATAGGACCTTTCGAAATTCTATAACGAATTGGGGTTGTAGCTTACCAGTTGGCAATGACGCCAAGCCTCTCCAAAGTTCACGATGTGTTCCACATATCACTGTTGAGAAAATACATGGCAGACCCAACGCATGTACTCACTTACGAGGAATTAGAACTAGAACATGATCTATCATATTGCGAAGATCCCGTCAGGATTCTTGATATGAGAGTACAAGTGTTAAGAAACAAGACGTCTCGTCTGGTAAAAGTTCTATGGAGAAACCATAAAATGGAAGAGGAAACGTGGGAACCAGAGGAACTTATGTTGAAGAACCACCAAGTCTTTTTATGCATAATATTCTATAAATTTTGAGGACGAAATTATTTGAAGGAGGGGAGAATTTAACACCCCATGTTTCCATGGTACGCTTCTCTTTGAATAATACAATAGTGTATGTTGTACGCAACTTCGTGTTCTAACACACACCAAAACCAATCAAACTAGCCGTTATGAATAGTAATACCCACCTTTTGAAATTCTATAAATTTTATCTTTCAAAACGGACTTCATATTTGGATTCGGAATATCTAAATTAGCCTAGGGTAAATTTTTGCTATTTTTCTGAAAACTTTCAATTTTTGATTAATAGTGAAAAAACACTGAGTTGTAGTTTAAAAATGAATTTTTATTTAAATAATTATTTATTATATTTAAATTTAATTAAGGTCAAAATATATACATAATACCTATATAGGTTCAATTTAATTCATTGGATTTAGTTTAGAATAATTTTAGATATATAAAAATTTATTGAACTTTTCACTGTCTTTTACCCACCTACTAGGAGAATTTGGAAATTTACGTAAAACATAATTTTACCACTTCTGGGAGTGGAATTTCGAAAATCCAAGAGACACGGTTAATATGAAAGAGTAAAATGTGGTTCAATAAGATGAAAATAATTTGTTTTGTGAACAGTAAATTTTTACTTTTATTTACCACGGTTAAAAGTAAATAGGGTAATTCGAGGGAAAAACGATATTAATATTACCCTAACACTTGTCATAATTCCATTGGACAAGTGTATCTCGACCAAGAACAACCTTAGGAATAATGTATTATAATTTAGGTCCACATGGATTAGATTAGGAAATTTATTTTTATTTAATTAAAGAAGAGTTAAAAGAGTTAAAATCAATGTTTAATTAATAAAACATATTTAATATAGGGTTATACATAAGATAAACTCAATTGTAAATATTCATTAGAAAGATAAAAAGATTTTATAAATAATCGTATTTTATTTATACTGTATGGACATTAAATAATTTAATTTATTTTTGACACAATGGTGATGCAGTAATTACCGAATTAATGAAATTTTAAAATAATTGATATTATAAATATCTAAATAAATGTAATTTGAGACCTTTTATGAATTATAATAATTTTCTAGTATAATATGACATGTTTGTATTGATTTAATGACCTTATTACTAAATACTCATGCTGTTATGACTTTCATAAAAATCAAATTCTAAATATTGTCAACATTGAAATAAAAGAGTTTTTAAATCGAAAATTATATTATTAATTTATATTCGATTCCTAAGAACCTACAGTTCAACCAAAGAACTTGTATCATGATAGGTGTATCATTAATGGACCACTTGAGGGTCGCTTGGATGTTTATAGTATGTTTATTAACTATATAATATTAAAATACAAAGAGTTATGGTAAATCTCAAACTAATTAACTAAGAGTTAAAAAATCAAAGATTAGGTTAATAATGTTACCCAAACCTGTCTAAAACCTATTGGTTGAGTTGTTTTCTACCTATCCATTCTTTAAACTTTAAATAGTCTACTTTGGATCCATTAGTAACCGAATTTGTATTTATTATAAAATAATATTTCTAGCTTTTCCAAAGGAACCCCTCACCCTTCTTTTAAAAGGGCACTCCCCCTTCTCACTAATTCACACCTTCAAAGCCATTTGGATCGGCCAAACCCTGCCCAAATATTATCTCAGCTTCCTTCACTTCAACCTAGAGGCCTTAGTTTGATCTGAAATCCATCCTAAAGATCCCTTTTGTTCAAATAAAAAGGAAGAACCCGAAGAAGAGGTAATGTTTTCACCACCCTCTTTCAAGTTCCTTTCTTCTTCAACTTCTACTATCTTTATTATTTACATTATAAAATAATAACTACATTATCTACAATATAATTTTATGTTATTATAAATATAGTAAAACCATATTCAGTATTCTATCCATCCCTAGAATGACATGTCAGCATACGTGCGTACGTATGACTTACCATCTCCACGTCGTGGTGTAATTGTTATTCAATACATTATTATTTACATGGGTATAATAATGATGGTAATTCATGTAAATAATAAATATAACATGATAATTATTATGTATATATGATATACCATCCAATTATATATTATTTTAATATCAAAATAATGATATTGTCGCTCGTGCGTACGGACGGACTACAGTCTCCACTAACGTGATAGGATTCATTCCCCATCTTATCCATTCAAGTATAATTCTCATTTGATGATTAAAAATAATGCTTAAGGACTTGATATCATTCTGTATATGAATAATATACAACTTATCTATAACAAACACTGCTTATGTAACAAAATATATAAAAGAAAACTAGTAAGTTAACACCCGAAACGATGATAATACTAAAATATTATCAACAAAGCAATATTAAAAGATCATATATGATATCATATTATTGTATATTATTATTGTATAATTTACTAACAATTATTTCACCATTATTCAGGAGTTTAACCTACCCTCAACCAAGGAAATTTACAAGGTAATGGTTAATTTCAAAATCTCTTCATTATCCGAGGATGTTTATACGTAATTATCTACTGGGACCTCCTTATCATCCACATCCATGTTTCTTAAAAATGTATTTCAAAACATTCATACTATTATACAGAATATGGGTAAAAGTCATTTATACCCTTGTTTTACTTTTTATAAGAATTTTATAAAGGAATATTTCCGTTGTTTTCCTAATAAGTTACTTTTTAACCTTTTCGAAAGAATTAAGGTAAGAATGTATTTTTTTAACTTATACGGTAGGTGCAGATATTTTTTGGATTTATATAATTGATGAAACTTCCCTTAAAAGCTTATAAGAATATTTTTAATGTAAATTTTTTCTTTTATAATTATGTTACTTTTAATTTATTTTAAAAAAAGGGATATTTCTCTCAAATAGTTTTGATTTCATCTATGCTAACATCTTTTGATGGATTTTAAGTTTATTTGAAGTTGATTTATTATGATACAAAACTACCATATTGTATTGAAGGTTTTGTGATATTTTTTTCTATGGATGCATTATTTTATACCATTCATGGTTCATGGAGAAAGTAATGACATTTCTTATGATAGTTTTAATACGAATTTTTATGTTATGTTTAAACCTGTTCATATGAGGAATGAATTGGACTTAATAAGTGACGGGTGGAGCCCGCTATAGCTCCTCAATGAATCGGTAGGTCTCATGAGACAAACTAGTTTCTTGGAATGAGGGCTTGCCAAAATCTTATTTGTAGTCTTTTCACGAGGCCTTGGCTACGTGGTTATGATAGTCTGGCATTATGCATTCCATCATTATGAAAGTGGTTATTGATATTGCAAGTGATTATTAGACTAGTAGAATATCAATGTGAATATGTAAATGGAATTATTTTATTTTATCATTGACATATTATGCTGAAGTTCAAGTTTAAAAGGATTTTTTTAGTTATGCATTGCCTTAAATGTTTGTGCTTATTTTTGAAAGTTTCCACTATATTGTTATCCTTACTGAGCATCTGAGCTCACCCCTTTCAATGATTTATTTTTCCCAGGATGTGAAGAAGTATTTTATGATGACTTATAGGGAGAGTATAAGGATATATTACTGTGAAGACAAGATGTTGTTTTAGTTTTCACTTTTTGATGTAGTGTAAACTTTATGAATGTATCTAGTGATTCTAAGGCTACTAAACTAATCGGTCTTTCAAGACATGATCTTTTGGGATCATACCAATGTTATATAATAATTCACTAACTCTGGGTAACTGGGGTCAGGGCGTTACATATGGACTTGAAAAATTAATCACAACAAACAAGAAACATATCACTTTATTACATGTCAAAAACTAAAATATAGAATCTAAATACACAACTGGAGATAAATACCACAGATTAACTAGAAATAGTTTTGTCCATAAAAAATAAAAAAACATATTTGGATTGAAAGAAATTTAAATAAAACAAACCTTATTTTTATTTGATAAAATAAAATCGATTAGCTGGAAGTGTATTAGTGAAAATGTCATCAAATTGATTTTCTATACCAATGAATTCCAACAATATATCCATATTTTATGATTGATATCATAAGAAATTATGCCTGAAATCCATATAAAGTTTAATTAATAGTTTATTAGATATTCTAAAATGTTGATAGAACTCATTTTATCACAATTTATTATAATATGATCAAAATAAAAAAAACCCATTAGAGTTTTCTTCATATAAAACACTTGTACACAAAAAATACTAACTATAATGTATTCAACATCTATTGTTGATAACTAAATAGATATTTGTTTTTTACCAGACAAAGAAACTAAATATTTTCTAAAATATTATATATTCCTAATTTACTCTTTATATATAGTCAATACTAACCAGTATTAACTTTGAATATAAATTTGAATCAATATCATAGGTTTTTAGAAAATTCAAGTAAAAGAAATTATTCCTTATAAATATCATAAAATTATTTTTAAAGATATGAAATGATATTATTCTAGGTTTGATTAAAATCAAGTATAAATAGATACTAAAACATAATGTTTGGTCTACTTATTGTGAGATAATGTAAGTTCCTAAATATTCATTTATATATATTACTTTAAACTAGTTCTCCAACTTCATCTTGGCGTAGGATAATATTGAAACATATATGATTTCAAAAAATATAACTATTTTTATATTGAAATATCTTATGTATATAAGGTATATATTTTCATTAGTTAAAAATATTTCCATAATTTATTTGGTATGATTTGAAATCCAAGAAAATAGTTTAACATACCCATCATGATCATATAATTTTTATTTTTTATATGTTTCAAAAAATCACTACACATTTTTGGTTTGTTGAATCGAAAATAACATCATAAACGAAAGTTTTTACAATTAAAGAATATTTTGATGATACCTCTTAAAATGAGTGGAGTATGCCAATCCCACAATAAAACCACTTGATTAAATAAAACAATATACTCTTCCATTACAAGTACAAGGGGATTTTTTAAGACCATAAAAAACATTGGTAAGCTCAATGGCTTAATTTTTAATGTCAGGGTATCAAAAACTAGGAGGTTGTTCAATATAATATTCCTGCATTAAATAATCATTTAGAAAGGAATATTTAATATCCATATGATACAATTTAAAAATCATATGAGATGTATATGATAAAAGTATTTTAATGGATTTAAATATTGAGATATCAGAAAATAGCTCCTCATAATAAATTCATTCTTCTTGATTATAAACTTTTCAACCTATTCAAGGTTTATTCTAATTGGTCACACCTTGATCATCCTGTTTTTCTTTAAATAACCGTTAATTTCCAATAATAAGATAGTTGAAGGGTCTATTAACTAATTCTCATAGCTTGTTCCTCTTAAATTGGTCTATCTCTTCTTCCTTAAAAACTACCCAATTTGTATCAGCTGGGTATTATTTTATGGTGATACGTTCAAGTTGTGAAAGAATGGAAAAAAAGATAAGAATGGATTCCAACCACCTGTTTAGTCAAAAATCCGACATTTAGGTTTTCTATAATAGTTTCTAGAGAATCAACTTTAAGGGTTATAGGTTGTCTAAGTTGTAAAATTTCAGTTTCATTGGTTCTTTTAATTTCAAGATCATATTATTTTCATAATTATGTACTAAATCATCACCATTTTTATTCTCATCAACAGTTTAACGTATCTATTTATTCATTAAATCACATAGGCCATCAAATATATTTTTTAATCAAAAGGATCAATTCCATAAAATTTCAAATTAGTTGATTATTAAAATATAATTGACTTTTTATTTAAATATCTATTGTATTTAGAAGTATTAAAATATCCACGGAAGATTCATTTACCATCCAAAGGATCAAACTTTCCAAGATTATCCTGAGTATTCAAGATATAAAATTTTCATCAAAAAACTATAAATTATACAACCTTTAGTTTGCTATTATTCAATATATCATAGGATGTTTTCTTTAAGATAGGCCTTATTAGAAAAATTTTACTGACATAACATGTTCTGTTAATAATATCATCCAATCAATGAGTGGCCATTATATATTAAAAAAACATTTCTCTATAAATTTCATGTTACATCAAATTCCCCATTTCAACAACACCAATTTTTTGACATGTTATAGAAGTATAAAAGGTTTTTTCAATACCATGTTTTGAGAAATATTAATTGAATTCATTATTATACCCCATGGTCACCTCTTAAATACATAATTATAGAGTCAATTTAATTTATTACTAGTTTGAAAAAAATGAAAAAATGAAAAAAGATTCAATTTTTAGTATAATTAATTATACCAATGTAAATATGGAAAAGTCAACAAACAAAACATAAAAAAAATTACAGCCAATTATTGTTATTCTAGAAGGTTAGAACATATATGAGATGAGAAGTTTTATCGTTAAAGTAGTATAAACAATTTTTACTTTTTTAAAATATTGTTTTTGTTAATTTTCCATTTGGAATTCATCACAAAGATTCATTTTCTCTAATTTATTTTATGGGAAATCAAAAATCACATTTAATTGGGACAAATTTTGCAGGGAATAAAAATTGAAATTTCTAAGATACCAATGATAGATCTAAGATTCATAAATTTGTTTATCCATATAATTTATATTTTACCTACCAAAATAATTGATATAAAAGATAAATAAATAATCAGGTATGGTTTTTTTAAATTTAACAAAATTATTCTTGAAAAAAATCTAAATTATTATAAAAATTTCTTGATTATTCATCATCACAAAGCTGAAAAATTATTATCATTATGTGATTTAATCCTTCAACATAATTTAATTTACTGGTGATGTTTTATTGATGATCTCCATATAAACCAATATCAACTATCTTTCATTTGGAATTTTCACCAAATATCCAATTTCATCTTTAAATCATTGAAAGTGATTCAAATTTGGAAAAATACCCACTAATATATATTGAACAAAAAAAGACCATACAAAATATTTTTATTATTTTTGATCCGGTTACTTGACTATTAAAAAAATCAATAAAAAAAGATGTTTTGGTTCCCAAATTCACATAGGTCTGGAATTATTATCTACAAAAGATTTTGGTATTAGAATCTACTTACATTTTACATAATTTTCTGAATTATACATAAATAACTTTTTATAAATAAATTAATTAATTATTACATGAAACTAGGTGTTTATTATGGAATAAAAATTTTCAAAATGTTCATTTTTTAGAAAATTAAAGTATGTAATATTTGAAATATTTATATTTTGGAACTATTTATAGATTTTTTTTATAAAACTTTAGATTTTCATTATCACTTCTCATGTAATAATTTTATTTATTTTATTTATTATTTACAAGGATTTTATTTAAATATTTATGGCCCTTAGTAAAAACACTAACATAATCATTTATATTTTTATCTTTAATATTGAATTCCGTATTTTTTTTCATAGACATCACCACTAGAAGAAAACTTAAATAGTTTAACATTGAGTTCAATTTTTTTAAATATTGGTTTTCATTTATAGAGCATAAAGTTACATATTTAGAGATTTGTAATTTATTTTCATGGTCATATAATACAGAATAGATCTTATTTATTTTTTCATAATATTTTTTCATGTTTAGATTTAGAAAAGGTTAATTGGAATAAATTACCTCATTATTTTATGTTACAAATAACATTTTTTACTTATGATTATATAATTTAGATTTAGAATCAGAATTTAAGTCATTACTAGAGTCCTATAAGGCACTTCTTGTATCCAAAATAACATTATCTTCATTATTCTTTTAGACAACCATTTTGAAGTAATTATTTTGAGACAAATTATTTTCATTTAATTTAGGGTAATCTAGCTTGTTTCGTAAAAGATTCATATACCCATTACAAATTTGTTTGTTTTAATTTTCATCCTACATTTTATAATTGTTTAAGGATATTTTGAATACTATCCCCTTCGTATAGATATTTTCAAACATATTGTAAAATTGAATAATCACATCACATGACACTAAATTTCATGAATTGTCTTCATGAGATAAAAATGAAAATGATGACTCTTTGTTTTTATTCTCATTATTTGAAGAATAATTATATTAAAGAATCATTTTCTTATTTTATCGTTATATTATCTCATGCCTCAACTTCTATCTCACCTTTGTACATCATATATAATAGCCTCAAACCCTTACATCAATATCTGAGGTCAAAAACATAATATTAACATTTCTAACTATGATAACAATAAACAGAACCCTATTTTATCCATTCAAAACAGAAAATAACAAATTGAAATATTTGATCACTTACAAATCAAATGACTATTTTGGTTTACACTTTTAGTTAATAAGTACGAACTCTTACAAAATAATACCCTTTTCATTAAGTGAGTATTTCTTACATAACACAATGATATTATTTTTTCATATTAAGCCATCATTATTATTGCTACTCATCCATAAACCAATTGAATTGTTTTTTTGAAAACATGGGAGAAAAAAGAACTCCCATTAAAGGACTTATACAATGAATAAAAGAAACTGGTTAGTCCATTTCAAATCAATGAGATCATATAAGATAGTTTACCTTTAACATAGTAAACATTATTCTCAAATAACCATTTTCATTCACATTAAATAAAAATCAATAAAAAAATATTTTCATAAAAAACTTATAAGAAAACATAATGAAAAACCAATAATCATGAGAGGTTCATATAAAAAATGAGAACCCATAAAAAGAATTTTCTTAAAAATATACCTCTTACCATTAAAGAGAATAATGATTATTTAAAAAAAAGATAATTATCATACCATATGAAATAAAACAAATACCATGAAAACTCACAAGAAATAATAGAAAATTAATATAGGATACCTTTTATATCATATTCATTGATTTCTTAAAATAACCCTTATAAGAACCCCTAGTATGGATTAATTACTATATAATTCTCCTTAGAAACTAATTATTCCCCAAGGCATTAGATAGATATATCAGGTTCAACCACCATTATAAAAAATTTAAAAGGAATATTACCTAAATAAAACAGAAAAAATATTCCCCTTCCACAATCAAACTCATAAAATATAATTTTGAACCCATAATCAATACATTTGCAGATATTTATTTATCCCCTTTCCTTTTAAACCCAATTTTCAAAAACAAAATACATAGAAAAAAGTTTGGAAGGATTTGTATTTGAATAAAATGACTAATTATATAAATTAATCCCAAAAAATAATTGTGTTCGTGGAAAAATATGTTTTATTATATACTTTAACAGGGAATATTCCTCCGGCCTAATGTGAATAACATCAAAACATATCATATAAAATACATAAAAATATTCCTTTTCAAAACCATTAATATAAAGTAAAAAATATACATATAATATTGTTTATAATATATTTATGTCAATATAAATACATCATAAAATGGAATTTAATAATATATAAATGGTGGAAAATATTTAGAAAAATAAATCTTTAAAATAGTTAGAATGAGGTTTTAAGGTTAATTTCCCCTAATGACTTCATAACTTTTTACTAATGAAACATTGAAGTAATGACATTTAAATTTAAATTTAAAAACATTCATTTTTAGATAATAATGATAAAATACATATATAATATTTTGTAAACATGCCAAAAAATAATGTATGTGGTGAGAATAGCTTAAGTCTCAATGAAAGGGAATTAACACTATCAATCCCTTACCTTAAATATTATCTAGAATTGTACATTCGTTAACTATTTGATAATATTATGGTATTAGTTATTAAATTCAATAAGAGCCTTTTAAATGTTCATTAAGATACAATTACCCATTTTATTTCGTTTATGACCATGTTTTATTTAGTTATATAATAACTTAAGATTATGTTAGATGTTTTGAGGACATTGGGTTCATAATAAGAAAACAAATTCAGTAGGATGTCCATTGTCAAAGGGTTCATTGTTAAATCATATTTAGAATATTAATAATTAAATTATTGTAATTTTTATACATTATATACTATTTCAAAACCATCCGTGAAATTTGTACATAAAAAAATAAAATCACTTCGTGGAAGTGGTAGTCCACATGTGAACATGAATGGCGTTGTCATTTTTAAATTGATGGAAACAAAAGAAAATAGAAGATATATAATATTTAATGAATTTAATTTATTTCATTAATTTCTTATATATAAATTAAGTGGTTCATAATAACCATCATTGATAGGTGGTGATGAAAAAATGAAACACATTGCTTTATGGAGGTGTTAATTCAAACATATGCATGAACGATGTTTTAATTCCCTATAGGATGGAAAGGAGATAAAAAATCGTTGTTAGTTTAACAGAATAAAATATTATTTATATGTAATATACTAATTTTATTGCATTATTATTATAAATATATAATCTAATGGCATAAAAAATAAATAAAAAGAAATAATTTGGTTAAGAGTTATACCTTCTTCTTTAGAAATCATCCCTTCGATTGAGCTTAAAGACATTGGAAAACTAGATTATGGTATTAATAATGTCTTGTTAATGAGGGAATTAAATTATATAGTTGTAATTAAGTATAATTTTTAGAGAAAAAACAAACACTATTTGTGTTCAAAATTTGTAAATGACTCTCTTTCATTGGAAAAAATCAACTGTGTTTTTTCCAATAATTAGTCATTCAGGGTAAATAATTTAACTATAAAACCAAATGCATTAAAAATGTTCAAATTATTATATATTATACCATATTAAATCCTAATTATTTTTATGGAAATTTTAATTACTTTTAAATCAATTATTGAAATTGTTTTTATCATAAAATATTCATTAACTCGTTTTCATTATTATCATATAACGTTGACATTAAAAATAACTTGAAAACCACCAATTTCAAATATAATAACTAATATTAAATTTTTCCTTCCAAAATATCTATAATATTATTGGAATATTTAAAATAAACTAAATATTATAAATTTTAATATTTTTAAAATCTTTTGTTAAATATTTCATCTATTTTCCTAAGCACTGTGCCATAACACTACAAATGTTTTAATTAATTATAATTATTATGAAAATTAAATGTAATTTATTAAAATATTAATAATTTATTTCTAATTCAAAATTAATATTTTTTTAACTCATTTGGTATATTTAATCACATATGATTCATGAAAATTAATTTAATATGATATTTTGACTTTTCTCAACACTACAACCACTACACAAAAATTTCAATATGTTTATTATTATATAACTCCATAATTAATAAATATTAGTTCATATAATAAATTAAAAATATTTTTAATTATTAAATTATAAAAAATAATTATTATTTCTTAAATATTATCCTTAGGATTCCAGATTTTACCTTTTCATTATTGTGCAAGAACTGTGTCAAAACTGAAACAAATTTTTATATTTATCATGAATTAAATTTTAATTTATATTTTTTTTTATTTTTTTATTATATATATATTATATTTTTATAAATTATTTGTAAAATATTTTTCATTAATTTTTTATACCATATTCTTTTCTCAGAGATATTATAAAATATATCATAGTTCAGAAAAACATTATATTTTTACTATTCACAATAGTTTACTTCTTTGGAAAAGTATCAAGAATTTATTTAAGGATAAATTCCAATTTATGAGTTCAATTTTGTTTTCCATTTTATAAAATTTATCTCATAGAGGTTTCATACATTAATTTTAAAATAAACCCACAAATCGTGATGATAAACTGTTTTCCTGAAAAATGCATCTTTATGTATAAAAATGTTTTTATAAAAAAATTAAGCATAATGTACATTTAAATAAAAATATTCTGATTATTTTTAATGGAAATGAAAGATTGAAATTATAAAAATAATTCAAAACCAAATGGAACATTGTAAATACTTGAAAATAAATGAATGTTTTATACAAAATATGTATTTTTCACTATTTACTAAAAATCAATATTTTATGAATAATCTAAGAATTTCACGAAAAGATAAGTTTGATATGATGATTTCCAAAACGGTGATATTTTATTAAATAAATTTTCTAAATCTTTTAAAAATTAAATATTGTAAACACTAATAGAAATAAATATAAACCATTTTTAATAAAATGTTATTTTGAATCCTAAAATGCCTTTACTGAAAATTGAGAACTTAATTATTATGCATTTAGAAAAAAATTATATAAATATTTTGTACATATTTTTGGATTATATTCATACCTTCTAATTTAAAATCATGTTTACGATGGTCACATATAGATTATAATATTTTATATTATATCACAACTTGCTTAATTCTTGGCATTGTGTGTTAAGAATGGTACAATGGAAAATGTTATTTTAAACTAAATTTTACAAGTATTACATTCTACCACCTTAAAAAAATTGTATCCTCAAAATTTTATATTGTTCTTGATAAATGGGATAAAAATATTTTTTATAGAAAATTCTTCATAGTGGAAGATAAAACATAAAAACATGAAAGATACAAAATTAATATTAAAAATTACCATTGTTACAAAATCACATCATAAAAAATGATAATAAAAAATTATTTTTAAAAATGGAAAGGTAAATATTAAGGTAACTTTTAATAACACAAAACTAAGTTTCCAAATAGAAATCATTAACGAGAAGTGAAAATATAGACATGGAGGAGAAAACTAATGTCCAACTAATGATGGTTAACAATAGAGAATAGGATCATGAGAAAATTAATAACTACAAAATCACAATTTAGTAGGGTATAAATAATACAATCCATTTATTGAAAATGAAAATGAAAATTTAATTTTTCTATTTAATTATTATTTTCAGAGAGTTTAGTTATTCTTTTACAATCAAGATAGACAACAAGAAAAAAATAATTACTTGATTTCTTTCCATTTCATAAGCACATTTTATCCTTTAGTTATGATTCGATAAATTTTCACACTTCTTTCATATATTACTCCAAGAACTATCTAAATTGAATTTTTCATTTGTAAATCACAAAAGTAAAAAAATAATGTATTATAATATCCAAAAAATGTTTAAAAATTTATTCCTCTTATTTTAGACATTGATAAAAAAATGGTCAGAACAAAGAAAGATAATATACAGTTTGTATAAATATTTTTATGAATAAGTAAAACATTAATATCTAATTCCTAAATAATAACACCCAAATGATATCATAAATCATTTCATAAGTAACAATCCTTAATATTATTCAAAATATTTCTAGTCGATTTCCAAACCCAACAATTAGAAATGCTTGGTCACATATTCTTCCAAGATAAACCCAAACTTTATCTCAATATAACATAAATCACTCATAAAGTAAAATAAACAATATTTATATTTCCAAATCATATTATATCTATATTATACTTATTTTTTCAATAAATAACTTTAATTACCCTAAAAATAAAATATAATCATATATATTACCAAAATATAATTCAACCTTTATTCTTCAAATTCAATATCATTTTAGCCAAAATTATTTCTATTTACCTTAGTAATATAATTCTACCAAATTAATAATCTTATAAAAAATAAAATTAATCACATGTTCACCAAATAACTTTAAAATATCATTATTATCTATATGATTAATCATATGTTCCCAACTTTTAACAACCCTCTTATCCCAATTAACCATAATTACCTCAACAAAAAAGATCATATTAACCATAATGATTATCAATACCTTTAAAGACTTATATATCTAATAAAAAATAATTATTCCTCAAATAATCTTTTTTCAAAAATTCATACTAAACCCAAGGGTTGTATTACGATAAATTCATCCCAAAATGTAACGCCCCGACCCTAGTTACCTAGAGTCGGTGCTTTATTACATAACATTGGAATGATCACGAGAAAGATCAAGTCTCGAAAGACCGATTAGTTTAGTAGCCTTGGAATAACTAGATACATCCATAAATTTTTACATTACATAATTAAAAAAACATCTTATCTTCATATCCCCTCATACTATCCCTGCAGGTCATTCATAAATTACTTCTTCATAATCCTGGGAAAAATAAAACATTGAAAGGGGTGAGCTCAGATGCTCAGTAAGGATAATATTATAGCAGAAGCTTTCATAAATAAGCATAAACACTTAAGGCAATTTATAACTAAAACAAAAGCCTTTTAAACTTGAACTTCAGCATAAAATGGCAAAGGTAAAATTAAATAATTCCATTTACTTAATCACATGGATATTCTACTAGTCGAATGATCACATGCAATATCAATATCCACTTTCATAATGTTGGAATGCATAATGCTAGACTATCATAACCACTTAGCCAAGGCCTCGTGCCAAGACTACATATAAGATTTTGTCAAGGCCTTGTGCCAAGACACTAGTTTGTCTCATGAGACCTACCGATGCATCGAGGAGCTATAGCGGGCTCCACCTGTCACTTATTAAGTCCAATGCATTCCTCATATGAACATGTGTAAACATAACATAAACATTCGTATTAAAACTAGCATACGAAATGTCAATACTTTTACCACAAACCATGAATGGTATAAAAACAGCACATCCACAGTCAAACATAACTCATTCGATACAATATGTAAGATTGTATTGTATCACATTAACCTCAATCAAGAATAATGAATGATGTTGACATAAATGAAAATAATCATCAAAACTATTTGAGAGAATTATCCCCCTTTTCTTGAAAACATTTAAAAGTCACACTATTTGTCAAGAAGCCATTTAAAAGTAGATTTTTGAATCAAAGTGTCCCATACCACTTTGAAACTTTTTAAAAGGAGTTTTAATTTCTAAAACTTTAATGTCCATATAAATAAATCCTTAAAACCATTTTTAAAACATGGACATTAATGAGCAAGATTTAGAAGAATAAGTCTTTAAAACATTTAAAAATGGTATTTTAGTTAGAGATTCTAACCAAAAGAGACACTTGAATACAAATAATTGAGGTAATAAAAACTTTGTAATATCATGAGAATAAAGGGATTCATGATATACTATGTCAAAGTACATTATATACACTACATAAAAGTGATTTGGTGTATATCAACAAAGAAGTCTCAATGGAATGTAAATTGAGATGAAATCTCTCATAAAGGCCGTATCCTTAGGTTAAGGATAAATCAACGACATAATTATTTGTGAAAAATATAAATACACTATATATGATTGGATATTCAGTGTAAAACAATCAAAGGATATTCACACATATTCTTGTAAAAACATCACCAACGAATTGGATGTTTAACTCAACAAATGGTGAATGAGTTAAAATTACTCTTATCAAATTCATATCAATGACTTGAGAATTACCAATGAGTGATTATGTGTATCAAACTTATATCCACAGGAAAGGGAGTAGAAATTATGACATAATCAAATGAATAGTGATTCCACACATAATCATGGAGTAATATAATCAATGAAATATGAATAAATCCAAATGAGTGGGAATTGAAATCTCAAATTCCCTTATCGATTAGGTAACATACGAAACATACACCCATGAAAGAAGTATCATACCATGATGATTTAAATACCCATAAATTAAAGTATATTACACAATGAATACAATCATGGGCAGTACACATACACCACATGCAATAATTAAGTGGTGATCAATGGAAATCTCAGGAAATTAAAAGTGAGATAAGAAACCCCTTACCACGTTAATCAACTGAGTCGTATGGCCAAAAGTTAATAACCACCAAATGATTTACAGAATAACATGAATATAAATAGAATCATGAATATATATCAAATGGCAGTACACAATACACCACTTTCAATAATTTAGTGGCGAAAAATGGAAATCTCACGGAATTGAAAGTGAGATAAGAAAATCCCTTACAACGTTAATCAACTGAGTCGTATGGCCAAAATTTGATAACCACCAAATGATTTACAGAATAACATGAATATAAATAGAATCATGAATATATATCAAATGGCAGTACACAATACACCACTTTCAATAATTTAGTGGCGAAAAATGGAAATCTCACGGAATTGAAAGTGAGATAAGAAAATCCCTTACTTTGTACATTTTCCTTGGTCGATGGTAGGTTTACCTCCTGTATAATGGTTAAATAATTGTTATTGAATTATACAAGAATCATTTACTTTAATATGATATCATATATGATCTTTTAACATTGATTTGTTAATAATATCTTAGAATTATCGTCATTTCGGGTGTTAACGGGTTCATTTTACTTTATATTCTTTGTTATGTGAGCCATATTCATTATTAATGGGATGTATATTATTCATATCCAGAATGATGTCAAGTCCTTAGATACTATTTTTAAATCATCAAATGATAATTATACTTGAATGGATATGATGGACAATGAATCTCATCGCGTTTGTGGAGATGGTAGTCCGTACATACGCACGAGCGACAATATCATTCTTTTGATATTAAAATAATATATAATTGTATTTTATATCATATATACAGAATCATTATCATGTTATATTTATTATTTACATGAGTTACACATCATTATTATACCCATCCAAATAATAATATATTGAATAACAATTACACCACGACGTGGAGACGGTAAGCCGTACATATGCACGTATGGTGACATGTTATTCAAAGGATGGATAGAATACTGAATATGGTTGTACCATATTTATAATAACATCACAGTATATATATGATACTGGAGTTATTATTTTTTAATGGAAATAACAAAGAAAGAGGGAGTGGAAGAAGAAAGGAACTTGAAAAGGGGTGGTGAAAACATTACCACTTCTTCAGGTTCTTCCTTTTGATTTGATCAAAAGGGCTCCTTAGGTTGGATTTCTGATCAAACTAAGGCCTCTAGGTTGTAGTTAGGGAAGTTGAGATAGTATTTGGTCAGGGTTTGGCCGAACCAAAGGACTTTGAAGGTGTGAAGAAATGAGAAGGAGGAGTGCCCTTTTATAGGAGGGGTGAGGGGCACCTTTGGAAAAGCTAGAGATATTAGTTTATAATAAATTCATATTCGGTTTTCAATGGCTCCAAAGTTGACTATTAAAAGGTTAAGGTGGGGATGGGTCGAAAACAACTCAACCAATAGAATTTAGACAGGTTTGGGTACTTATATTAACCTTATCTTTAAGTATTAAATCTAAGTTAATTAGTTTCACTTTTACAATGTCTCTTTGTATTTTTATATTATATGGTTAATAAACATACCATATACATACAAGAGACCCCCAAGTGGTCCATTAATGATACACCTATCATGATATAAGTCTCTTGGCCGACCCTTAGATTTTTAGGAATTTAATATCAATTAATAATATAATATTTGTTTTAAAAACTCTTTTATGTCAATTTTGACACTATTCAATAGTTTATTTTTGTGAAACTCATAACAGATTGATTACTTCGAAAAAAGTCAATTAAATCAATAATAATATATCATATTATCCTAGAAAATTATTTTAATTCATTAAAAGTTTCATATTATATTTATTTGGGTATTTTTAATATCAATTATTTTGATTTTTCACTATTATAGTAATTACTGCATCATCATTGTGTCATAAATAGATTAAATTATTTAAGGTCTAAAAATTATAAATAAAATATCATTATGTATGAAATCGTTTTATATTTATAAGGAATATTTATAATCTAAAATCCAACATATATAACCCTCTGTAACAATTGTTTTTTTAAAAGATATATGCTTGTGTCATTTTTGTATTTATTTTAACTTAATTAAAATAAAGTGTCATTATCACTTACAAGTGGATCCATGGGGTCCCAAAATAGACCCAAAGATTCCCATGGTCGACCATGTATCAACCAATAGGGTTAAGACACGTTTTAGGGTAATTTATTATTATTATAATATTATTTTTTAACCCTTATTTACTGGATTTACCCTTAACCATGGTAAATAAAATATTTACCCCAGTAATTATTCAAAAAGACTAAAAATAAAAGTTACCTATTTACAAAATTTGAACATCCTGATTCCAAATATGGAATCCATTTTTCTAAATTCAAAACACAGAAGTGGCAGAAATTAATTTAAAATTAATTCCCGCTGTCAAAACAAAAAGCGTGTTTTTAAGAGATAATAACTATCAAAAGATTGACACTTGTTTATGTTCGGTTTAATTGTAAAATTATGTCCAATGACCAAAATTATATTAAATGGTAAAAATATATTCTAAATATACATTAAAACAACTCAAATTCATAATTTATTACTATTAATTATTTTGATTAAAAAAGTTGTTTTTAATTAAAATTTGGTAATTTTCACTATTCATCAAAATTTGAAAGTTATCCAAAAAGTACCAAAATTTCACCCTAGGCTAATTTCGATATTACGAATCCAAAAATGAAGTCAATTTTGAGAGATAGAATTTATAAAATTTCAAAAAGTAGGTATTAGTATTCATAACGGCTAGTTTGATTGGTTATGGTGTGTTAAAATCTTGAAGTTGTGTACAACGCACGCCATTGCATTATTCGGAGGGAAACATACCGAGGAAACTTGGGGTGTTACATTCTACCCTCCTTCAATAAATTGCGTCCTCGCAATTTTTAAAATTTTTCTTGGGAATATAATGGAAAGTCCCACATCGGAAAAAGAACCAATAAAACTATCACTTTAAAAGAAAGAAAGAGAGGTATAAGGGTCATCCAAGATAACCCATACTAGGATTCCATGTAAGAAAACATGGATATGGATGATAAACTAAGTGTCATGTTCTGATGGAGAGGGATAGAAATCATGATCAGGAGAAAGTTAACAATGAGAAAACCACAAACTTGTGTTGGGACAAACGACCATTAGTCTCCTAGTAGGAAAGTAAACGGACAACATTTTTTTTAAAGTTACATTACATAAGGAAGAGGAATTCATTTATGATATTGACTAAGAACATTATGAGATATACTTACATTTTAAGTAAATTTTCATTCTTTAATAAATTTCCACCACTAACTCAATTTTTTTTAAATGATGAGTATTCAAGAAGACTTGGTCACACTGGAAGAGCTAGAATAAACTTCTATAGAATCACATGATCCATGCAGGATAAACCATATATTTACATTGTCTTTGAAGATTAATCAAAACCAAAATGGTTAGTGAATGATCTAATGATCCCCCAAAAGGATATTCATTGAGATAAATATGCACTAATCTTAATTTCTAAAATTAAACCAACAATACCCCAAAGTTAAATAGATACCATTCAATAACCAATTGTCCTTAAAATCCTTTAATATAATCCAAACTAATATTGAAACCCAAATCATAGAAGAATTTGATTATGTAGTCTCCCATGTTACATTGTATCTCTAAATGACATCAAATACTCTTAAAGTCACATACTTAAAAGTAATTAACATCATCACATATTCTTTGTTATAGGTTAATAATTTCCATAAATAACCCAAATCACTATAAATCAACAATAAAAACGTAGATAAAAATCCACCATTACTCTACAAATGAAACCCCATTGTATTCTATTTTCCTTGGGCATATAGTGTTTCCAACAAAGCGAACATCTTCCAAAATAACATTTATCACTTAATCACCAAATCATTTTCCTATACCAAGGGTATTCATTTGATAAGACATAAGAACCCAAATCATCTTATTATTGATCAATAAAATCATTTAACAAAAAAAAGTCACATTAACCAGGGACTTCACGTAGTCCAATGGTAGGCGATAAATCCCAATCGCACTTTGGTTGTGGGTTCGATTCCCACAGCTTTGTCCGACGCGACGGGTTGTCACACGGTCAACGTGTTGTCCTTTTTCAAAAACTATATTTTATAATATTACTAAAATGAGATAAATTCCTCAAAATAACATAATTTAATCACAAATGTTATATCATACTTTTCATTTTTATCCCAAATTATAATAACTTATAATTTTCTCAAACCCCAATGATCATATAATACCAAATGGTTATTTATACCTATATCCACAAGAGAAGAGACAATTCTTCTTCAAATATCATTCTCACATGGAAAACTGCGAGGTTACAAATACAAGAGAAAATTATTCCAAAGTACCCATCAACAAGGAGTGCTAATACTTTTTAAGTTTTTCTCCAACCATTTATTTCCACATATCTTCTTCTTTGACCAAGAAAATATCCTATAGAATAGGACATTCACTAGGGTAATGGCCAGGTCCCCTACATTTACGGCAAATGACTGTAAATGGACTCTTGGGACCATTTTTATCTTCTTCCATAGTACTCTTCATTTTTCTTTGGCAATTCTTCACTTTATGTCCTTCCTTCCCGCACATAAAACATTTCGTTGTCCCATTGAGACACTTTCCTGGGTGTCTCTTTCCACATTTCCTGCATGATGAAAATTGAGGTTTCTTTTCTCCATGGTCTCCATTGCTGGAGATCTTATCATTTATCACCTTTCTCTTCCTTGTTGAGTCTGGGAGTTGGTTAATATATATGTTGTTGATCATATTTTTGGAAAACTGATTTGGCATAAAGACGATATCTTTTACGCCTATCAACATTCCATTTTGTTGCTCATTTCCACCACCGTTCCCACCTTGTACATCATTCTCAAAGTCACTATGACTTCCTTGGAATCCATCCATTGACTAAAACCAGAAAGCATTGTGTGAGTAATAGTAGTCGTAAAATCATTTAGAGATTAAAATGTCACCATATTCTCAATTTGAAACATATTAGGATTAACCAAGGTCATTTAATCTCATCTTATGTATATATTACATAAATCGGTTTGTAAAGAAAATGTAAATTATCCTAAGCATATCCCCCGGGAGTGTCGTAACCAAGAGTGCAGCAAGGCCCGTTGTCGTGCACTAGTTCCCGTTCGAGTCTAGCTCAAAGCGGTGTTTTCGGGTTTTACCCCTAGGTACATCTGTGCCAGAGCCGCCTCTACCTGCTCGTATCCAGACAGGGATGTATTGCTCGGAAAAATCACAAAATCTCTACAATACCAAAATTCTCGGAAGTTCTTTTATACTAATCCTTAAAGTTCATCTTAGGTCTACGTGCTCTAATCAGAGTTTATCTAAATCTAGCTTCCAAGGTTTGTACTAAACTTCCTCTGATACCAACTGTAACGCCCCGACCCTAGTTACCTAGAGTCGGTGCATTATTACATAACATTGGCATGATCACGAGAAAGATCAAGTCTCGAAAGACCGATTAGTTTAGTAGCCTTGGAATAACTATATACATCCATAAATTTTTACATTACATCATAAAAAAAACATCTTGTCTTCATATCCCCTCATACTATCCCTGCAGGTCATTCATAAATTACTTCTTCATAATCCTGGGAAAAATAAAACATTGAAAGGGGTGAGCTCAGATGCTCAGTAAGGATAACATTATAGCAGAAGCTTTCATAAATAAGCATAAACACTTAAGGCAATTTATAACTAAAACAAAAGCCTTTTAAACTTGAACTTCAGCATAAAATGGCAAAGGTAAAATGAAATAATTCCATTTACTTACTCACATGGATATTCTAGTAGTAGAATGATCACATGCAATATCAATATCCACTTTTATAATGTTGGAATGCATAATGCCAGACTATCATAACCACTTAGCCAAGGCCTCGTGCTAAGACTACAAATAAGATTTTGTCAAGGCCTTGTGCCAAGACACTAGTTTGTCTCATGAGACCTACCGATGCATCGAGGAGCTATAGCGGACTCCACCCGTCACTTATTAAGTCCAATGCATTCCTCATATGAACATGTTTAAACATAACATAAACATTCGTATTAAAACTAGCATACGAAATGTCAATACTTTTACCACAAACCATGAATGGTATAAAAACAGCACATCCACAGTCAAACATAACTCATTAGATACAATATGGAAGATTGTATTGTATCACATTAACCTCAATCAAGAATAATGAATGATGTTGACATAAATGAAAATAATCATCAAAACTATTTGAGAGAATTATCCCCCTTTTCTTGAAAACATTTAAAAGTCACACTATTTGTCAAGAAGCCATTTAAAAGTAGATTTTGGAATCAAAGTGTCCCATACCACTTTGAAACTTTTTAAAAGGATTTTTAATTTCTAAAACATTAATGTCCATATAAATAAATCCTTAAAACCATTTTTAAAACATGGACATTAATGAGCAAGATTTAGAAGAATAAGTCTTTAAAACATTTAAAAATGTTATTTTAGTTAGAGATTCTAACCAAAATAGACACTTGAATACAAATAATTGAGGTAATCAAAACTTTGTAATATCATGAGAATAAAGGGATTCATGATATACTATGTCAACGTACATTATATACACCACATAAAAGTTATTTGGTGTATATCAACAAAGAAGTCTCAATGGAATGTAAATTGAGATGAAATCTCTCATAAAGGCCGTATCCTTAGGTTAAGGATAAATCAACGACATAATTATGTGTGAAAAATATAAATACACTAAATATGATTGGATATTCAGTGTAAAACAATCAAAGGATATTCACACATATTCTTGTAAAAACAACTCCAACGAATTGGATGTTTAACTCAACAAATAGTGAATGAGTTAAAATTACTCTTATCAAATTCATATCAATGACTTGAGAATTACCAATGAGTGATTATGTGTATCAAACTTATATCCACAGGAAGGGGAGTGGAAATTATGACATAATCAAATGAATAGTGATTCCACACATAATCATGGAGTAATATAATCAATGAAATATGCGTAAAGCCAAATGAGTGGGAATTGAAATCTAAAATTCCCTTATCGATTAGGTAACATACGAAACATACACCCATGAAAGAAGTATCATACCATGATGATGTAAATACCCATAAATTAAAGTATATTACACAATGAATACAATCATGGGCAGTACACATACACCACATGCAATAATTAAGTGGTGATCAATGGAAATCTCACGAAATTAAAAGTGATATAAGAAACCCCTTACCACGTTAATCAACTGAGTCGTATGGAAAAAAGTTAAAAACCACCAAATTATTTACAGAATAACATGAATATAAATATAATCATGAATATATATCAAATGGCAGTACACAATACACCACTTTGAATAATTTAGTGGCGAAAAATGGAAATCTCACGGAATTGAAAGTGAGATAAGAAAATCCCTTACCACGTTAATCAACTGAATCGTATGGCCAAAAGTTAATAAACACCAAATGACTTACAGAATAACATGAATATAAATAGAATCATGAATATATATCAAATGGCAGTACACAATACACCACTTTCAATAATTTAGTGGCGAAAAATGGAAATCTCACGGAATTGAAAGTGAGATAAGAAAATCCCTTACATTGTACTTTTTCCTTGGTCGATGGTAGGTTTACCTCCTGTATAATGGTGAAATAATTGTTATTGAATTATACAAGAATCATTTACTTTAATATGATATCATATATGATCTTTTAACATTGATTTGTTAATAATATCTTAGAATTATCGTCATTTCGGGTGTTAACGGGTTCATTTTACTTTATATTCTTTGTTATGTGAGCCATATTCATTATTAATCGGATGTATATTATTCATATCCAGAATGATTTCAAGTCCTTAGATACTATTTTTATATCATCAAATGATAATTATACTTGAATGGATATGATGGACAATGAATCTCATCGCGTTCGTGGAGACGGTAGTCCGTACATAAGCACGAGCGACAATATCATTCTTTTGATATTAAAATAATATATAATTGGATTTTATATAATATATACAGAATAATTATCATGTTATATTTATTATTTACATGAGTTACACATCATTATTATACCCATCCAAATAATAATATATTGAATAACAATTACACCGCGACGTGGAGACGGTAAGCCGTACATACGCACGTATGGTGACATGTTATTCAAAGGATGGATAGAATACTGAATATGGTTGTACCATATTTATAATAACATCACAGTATATATATGATACTGGAGTTATTATTTTATAATGTAAATAACAAAGAAAGAGGAAGTGGAAGAAGAAAGGAACTTGAAAAGGGGTGGTGAAAACATTACCTCTTCTTCGGGTTCTTCCTTTTGATTTGATCAAAAGGGCTCCTTAGGTTGGCTTTCTGATCAAACTAAGGCCTCTAGATTGTAGTTAGGGAAGTTGAGATAGTATTTGGTCAGGGTTTGGCCGAACCAAAGGGCTTTGAAGGTGTGAAGAAATGAGAAGGAGGAGTGCCCTTTTATAAGAGGGGTGAGCGGCACCTTTGGAAAAGCTAGAGAAATTAGTTTATAATAAATTCATATTCGGTTTTCAATGGCTCCAAAGTTGACTATTCAAAGGTTAAGGTGGGATGGGTCGAAAAAAACTCAACCAATAGAATTTAGACAGGTTTGGGTACTTATATTAACCTTATCTTTAAGTATTAAATCTAAGTTAATTAGTTTCACTTTTACAATGTCTCTTTTTATTTTTATATTATATGGTTAATAAACATACCATATACATACAAGCGACCCCCAAGTGGTCCATTAATAATACACCTATCATGATATAAGTCTCTTGGCCGAACCTTAGATTTTTAAGAATTTAATATCAATTAATAATATAATATTTGTTTTAAAAACTCTTTTATGTCAATTTTGACACTATTCAATAGTTGATTTTTGTGAAACTCATAACAGATTGATTACTTAGAAGAAAGTCACTTAAATCAATACTAATATATCATATTATCCTAGAAAATTATTTTAATTCATTAAAAGTTTCATATTATATTTATTTGGGTATTTTTAATATCAATTATTTTGATTTTTCACTATTATAGTAATTACTGCATCATCATTGTGTCATAAATAAATTAAATTATTTAATGTATAAAAATTATAAATAAAATATAATTATGTAGAAAATCTTTTTATCTTTCTATGGAATATTTATAATCTAAAATCCAACATATATAACCCTCTGTAACAATTGTTTGTTTAAACGATATATGCTTGTGTCATTTTTGTATTTATTTTAACTTAATTAAAATAAAGTGTCATTATCACTTACAAGTGGATCCATGGGGTCCCAAAATAGACCCAAAGATGCCCATGGTCGACCATGTATCAACCAATAGGCTTACGACACGTTTTAGGGTAATTTAGTATTATTATAATATTATTTTTTAACCCTTATTTACCGGATTTACGCTTAACCATGGTAAATAAAATATTTACCGCAGTAATTATTCAAAAAGTCTTAAAATAAAAGTTACCTATTTACACAATTTGAACATCCTGATTCCAAATATGGAATCCATTTTTCTAAATTCAAAACACAGAAGTGGCAGAAATTAATTTAAAATTAATTCCCGCTGTCAAAACAAAAAGCGTGTTTTTAAGAGATAATAACTATCAAAAGATTGACACTTGTTTATGTTCGGTTTAATTGTAAAATTATGTCCAATGACCAAAATTATATTAAATGGTAAAAATATATTCTAAATATACTTTAAAACAACTCAAATTCATAATTTATTACTATTAATTATTTTGATTAAAAAAGTTGTTTTTAATTAAAATTTAGTAATTTTCACTATTCATCAAAATATGAAATTTATCCAAAAAGTACCAAAATTTCACCCTAGGGTAATTTTGATATTAAGAATCCAAAAATGATGTCAATTTTGAGAGGTAAAATTTATAAAATTTCAAAAAGTAGGTATTACTATTCATAACGGCTAGTTTGATTGGTTATGGTGTGTTAAAATCTTGAAGTTGTGTACAATGCACGCCATTACATTATTCGAAAGGAACCATACCGAGGAAACATGGGGTGTTACACAAAATACTCGTAATATTATTAAAATCCCACCACTTAATAAAATTGGGTGCTTCTACCTTTGACCAAATGATAAACCTTAAACATAAAAACCCATGATGATATCCATAACTCTTAAGTTAACCTCTCATGAAAACATCCTAATTTTCAAATTTAAATAAACACTTATTTGATAATAATAAAAATACCCTTGACCCTATACTCCAATATCTAGTGCTAAAAACATAATATTCACCCCAATGGAAAGAAGGCATTAATTTTTATTGATTTTTTATAACCCCCTCTCAAGGGAGGAGGGGGAACCCTTACAAGGCCTGTAGGCTTAGAGATTACATGACCCATAGGTCTTAAGAAATATACAAAATATACTTGGAACTCCTCCTTCCAGCTTCTTCATTGTGATATCATCTCTCCACCTTCTCATGGCTATTCGACAAGGCTTACCATGCCAACATAGGATTCTCCTTATGGAAATGACATAACCTCACTCTCTGAAAAATCCGCTTAGCTTTCGCTCTGGTGAATGCGCCTACTCTGAATATCCATCTGGAGTCTGTTCCTTGTATAGTATATCTGATCATTTAAGAATAATTTTCCGGTGGCCCAAATGCCTTGAGGTGACCCAAAGGACTTGAGGTGGCCTGAAGGCCTTAAAGGACCCGAGGCCCAAACCAGTGGCCTGAAATCCCAAAAAAATGAATAGTCCTATCTACTATAGTACCAAACATTGTCTACTACAGTACCTACTATAGTACTGAATCCTTACCGGCCCTAAGTGACTGTATGGTTTATAGTTTTTGATAATTATTATAAACTCTTACATAACAATACCATTTCTTAATGTTTTAATTTTCACCATTGTACCAATATTTCCTTTTTACATATTTTGTTTTCATCATTATTCCTAATCATCCATGAACCATGTAGAAATAATTTAAAATTATGTAATACACACAAAAATATTACTATGGGACAATTACAAAGAATAGTAAACACTTATTTGTATACTTCAAAACCATGAGATAATATAAGAGATTTTTCCTTTACCATAATATGCTTTTATCTCAAATAATCAATTAAATATTCATGAAACCAGAATCACTACCCAAAATGTTTCATGAATGATTTTATAAGAAAACATAAAGAAAAAATTATAATAATAATGGTTTCTTATAAAACATGAGAACCCTTGAAAAAATTTTCATCAAAATATATCTCTTTTTCCCTTAAAGGAAAAAAAATAATTCTTTTAATCGAAATAGCATTAGTTTAATTTATGAAGTCATAATATTTACATGAAAACTCATTATGTATAATAGATAATTCATATAGGTGCCTTGGTAAACCATCTTCATAGAACCCTTACAGTAACCCTTACAAATGGAATAACTTACTCGAAAAAAATCATTACCCACTTCATTATAGAGATATATCAAGCACACCTGTCATTATAAACAATGTAAAAGGACTGTAAAATGTATTAGACATTTAGAAATTTTTATTTCTGTCATAAAATATATAAAATTATACTTTTAAAACCATAATATGTTTTTTTGGATATTGATACATATTTCTCCTTCAAAACCCAATTTTCAAAAATACATTAACTGGAACAAAGGGATGAAGATTTTTTATTTTATGAAAATATGGAAGTTTATAATGGAATATAAACATCAAATAATGGATAATGTGGTGGGAAATTTAATCAACTTCATATATGTTAAAATAAAAAATTTATTTTTCCCTTTTGTTAATAATGTAAACACATCCTGTTTAGATTAAGTAAATAACATTCCTTTTGATAACCAATGAAAGAAAGTGGAAAGTTATATAAAATTGATTTTATGGATTATTTATATATATACAAATACATATATAAAATGATTTTATCAATACATAAATTGTGGGAAATATTTATAAAATAAATATTTAATGAATATAAAATTAGGACTTATGGTAATGTGTCTCTTACAACATGATAAATTTTGAACAAATGAAGCATTTTAGTAAATAACATTTAACATATTTGAGAAACATTAATTTATGTAAAAGATAAATAAAATACATCCACAAGTTAGTGTATACACCACACACTATAAAATATGTGGTGATAATTGTTGAGTAGAAAAATATCCTTCTACCTTTGGGTTTTAAAATCAAAATTTATATTTTATATGTTTTTCTGTTTTTAATGTTTATCTATAGAAATTTATAATATGTTTTGTAGAAATATATTATATTATAAAAAACATATAATTCTAGTTTTATTATATCTAAATATTTATAGTTATGCGCGGAGATATACAAAGTACATTAGAAAAACATATATAAAGTCCACTAGATGTAAGGCTTATAAATTCAATCAGATTGTGTTCTATAAATTCCACAGGATTGAATCCATTGAACATAGAAATAATGTTCTATATGATGAAAATTTAATAATAATACATAATAAAGATGTAAAATATTAAAGGAAGAATAACTATCATGTCAACATGATTGAATATTTAATACATTGTAATAGTGCTTTACCAAATGATCATCAAATAGAGAGATGTTGTGCTGAACACATTGAGTGAAGAAGAGGTATTTATAATGACATTACAATTGATCATGAGATGTGAAGAATATGGTTATTGGAGTAATTATTATACATAGGACCACAACAATGAGGGAAAATAATATCTATATAATGATGATCTAAAGTTATTACTAAAGTGTTGTAACATCTTGTTATGATTTAAATCAGTGTCATCTTTAGATATTTTTCTTAAGACATAATTTTTGATTTTATCTTCATAAATTCATTACAATTTTTTTTTATTTTTTTTTGATATAGCGGATTGTGGGAACTCGATGATAGATGGATAGAGTTTGTCTTATTGAAAGAATCAAGGTTTCCTAGGGATATGGAAATATATTTTGTCAAATTATTTTGATCGAGGGATTCTTTGTCTTAAATACATAATTTAAAAATGGTTAAGTCAAGGATACCTAATTTTGGGTTAATATTATTCTTTGTCACTTGATGTTAATGTGAACCTATTTATTATGGAAGATATTAAATCTTTATTGAATTATGTAATTAAATTTATATTACGTTGTTATTATTTTTTTAATATGTTTTACAAATTTCATCTATCATATGTAAGATATGCTTATATTGTTTTGTAAAAATTGTTTCAAACACTCATTATAAATTTTATTGTAATAATTTTTTATCTGATAAAAATTTGAATAGGTGGTGGGAAAATTGTATGTTTATATTTTTATAAACCAAATCCTCCCATATTATAGTACATTGAATACTATTATGATATAACATTTTGTATCATGGATGGTTTATACCGATAAATTTTTCACTCTTCGTCTTTGAGGGAAAAAAGATTGTTTATTTAATATGGAAAGTTTGTCTGTTGGGACTTTAGAAATTCATAATCCAAAATAGACACCAATCATTGATGGAGTAGACTATGACATATAGTGATATTTAATGTAGCCATTTCTTATTTATTATTGGTTTGAAGACATTTTTTTGTTTATTGGAAGGTATAATATTCCAAATAAGGAAGTTATATCATTAAGTAGAGAGGAAAAAGAATAATCTTATCTAAAATATCATGTTCAAAATTCTTTTTTTTTCTATTAAAAGAAATTTTTAGAATTATATTTCACCTTTTGAAGTAGATAAAGATTTATATAAATTTATTGAGATTATTAATTTTTTAATATCTAACATTTTGGAAACTAGAAGATCTATATTGCATACAAATTATCAGACATTTGATTTCATATTTGGCGAATCAGTTACCCAAATGAATCAATGTTTGATGATTATTGTTAATGGTTTTTAGTATCCTGGTGAAAATGGGTTATCATAGGGGAAATGAATAAAAGTGATTGTTGATATTATGACTAAGGAGTGTGAATCTAATCATACAGATATTGATGATATTAATAATATAACTAATCAGTGTTTGGATGATTTAATTGGAAATTTCATGAAATATGGGATTTGGATAAAAAACCATGATAAAAAGAAAAAGAAAAAGAATTAGGTTTATTTTTTTTCAAAATTTATAGTTATATATAAGAATGTAAAGTCATGTGAGAATGTTTCTAAATGTTTTAAATATAAGAAGAAAGTATACATTGAATAATATTCTAGTTTCTGAGAGGAATGTGAGAATAAGAACATTTATTTAAGGATGTGGATTAACATGATTTTTAGGAAGAAATAATATAATTAAAATATAATAATACCATAATGTTAAATATGATAAGAAAGATACTTATAAGTTGATTTCTTATTAGTGTAATAAGTTAGGACATATAAGGCTAGATTTCATGAGGTTGAAGTTGAAATAGATAGGTTCAAATAAATATTATAAAAATAAAGGCAATAAAAGTTTGAAATCATCATATAAAAGGAGTGATAATAGAGGATAGTGTTCTTCTATGAATTATTCGGATAAAATTAATGATGATCAAAAGATTGTGGGTTTCAATTTTATAATTAATAGGAAAAACCTATGCTATATGAAAACCATATCTTCTGAATCCCTTCCCAATATAACATTAAATTATTATTATCCCAAATCTGATGATGAATGTAGTTCTAATTATTTTGAGGAAGAAAAATATGTTACATTGGAGGATGATAAAAATACACCGAGATTTGAAGAAGTAATTATATACGGTACATTATTGGTGGAAAATAATAATAAATTTACAATATAGTATAATTTTGATAAGTAGGAACTTTCTAAAAGAAATTCTAAAATTTCATAACCTACATCAGATATTTTTAATCTTACGTCGATGTTAGATTACAAAATCTAATTATAGTTCAATTAAACATTATAGGAATAATGTTTAGAAAATAAATTCTAAGATATTATGTATTAAAAAACATAAATCAAATTTTACTTTGGTGAATCATAATATTGATATATTTTTCTGAACAATAAAATCAGATTGAAATACTTCAGGAATAGGTTCCACTTCAACAAGAAAACATGTTTAGTCTCACAATTTCATTCCAAAGAGTACACCCTTTCGTACAAAGTATCAATGACATGTAAATTTGTAAAATAAGTGTTCATTAAATAAAATTAAATCATTAGATTCTATAAATCTTATATATTTAAATAATTGTAATTTTTTCAACATAAGAAATATGGGAATATGTAGATTTTTGTAAAATTTATTTTCTAAAAATATTGTACCCAAGAAAGTGTGTGTACTAAAATATTATTGTTTTTTATTTCAGAGAGAATGGTTGGGTACAAACAGTCAAAGCATTTATTTTATGGATATAAGTCTTTTCAAACATATAAATTCAAAGAAAGGATCTTCTAGAAGAATTTTATGATTAAGTACAGAAAGGTTACTTTTGGAGTAAATGCTCAAGGATATATCTACAGCAAGGGTTATATGAAACATCTTGGTAAATCTTTAATTTAAAATGTTTTATCTATTTTGGTACTTAAGAAAAATATCATAACATAGTTCAATTAGGTGATAAAGATTCTGTTGTGAACATCATTAATGATGCATGTATCATTCAATGTTTTGATAGTAAATTTATTATTGATATGGATTGGAATGAGAATATTTACACTTTAAACATAGAATACATTGTAAGCCAAGATCTGACTTATCTATGTGAAATGAAAGATCAATTTTTGTTGTTTCATATTAGTTTGGGACAATGTCATATAAAAACATTGGTCAAACATTCTAGGAGTGGGTTGGTTAGAGACAACCGGATATTAGGTTTAATTCTACAAATGATTTTCACCATTATCAAGAAGGTAACCAAAATATGTCAATAATTTGGTATATTATTCATGTATCAACTTATCAGGACCCCATCCCCCAAAATAGTACATCTTATGATATTGAAATGAGAGATGGGAGGTAATGACTTCCTAAGTCCCACCATAGTAGGCCCTGTGTTGTTAACTAGCACCAAGGGTATAATAAACATAAAATGGGAGGAATTACCTTCTAGGAGAACATACATTAGAGAGTGATAAAACAGACACACCAATAAATTCCTATTAATATTTATATATATAATAAAACCAAAGTTTATACATGTAATATCATATAGTACTGAAACAACTAAATGGAATACTACAAGTAAAAAAAAGGTAAACTAAGCTGTGAACACGAAGTCTAAAAAGATTCTGTAAAACTGAAAGATTATATTATCTATCTTGATATCCATCCTTATCTTGATAACATGAAAAATGTTTTATATATACATGGGGTAATCATAATAGTACAATCAATGGGATATTCCCCAGAGACACTCCAAAAAAAGTTAAAGAAAGGATAATAAAACCCAATGAATATAAATTGGAACTAACTCATCATCTAAATATGTATACAATGTTTGAATGATCACCGTGGCTATCTCTCATGAATTATCACATACAACAGATCATAAAATATAATAAATCAAAAAGGGTACCTCACTAATGCTTCCCTACTAGTTTTCCACTCTTCCAAAACATTATATGTATTAATCCATCCCTCTCCAAAAGTAAGCTAGCTAGAATATACTTAAGATAAGTATCAAAACATGAACCACTTGCATCAAATAGTCACATCATCCATATCACCTCACCATATCACAACCAAATTGTTTCTGGGATCCACTGCATCCTGTATGTTTTGTATCATACATATAATATTTTACCTCAATCCCTTACATCCCATACACCAAGTAAGCTACCTAAATCCATCACAACCTATACACATCATACCTATAATAATCCTTTGGATACTATATTTATATATTCATGTGTGTGAAATAACTAAAATCCATTTATCCCTATAAAAACATATATGGGAAACTAAAAATAATGCATACCAGTACATAATACTACATAAATGAGAGAGTGGGGCCCAGAGAGGGTAGTCATCCATCCATCTTCCCAATGGGATGTTTGGGAAAAAACCCTTCCTGAGTAAACTGGTTGTTAGTCACCATAACTATCATTGCTGGGCTAGCGTATGAAATCACAGAAGGTATAATAAATAATATAGATCAAAACCACACTATGGGTATAACCTAGTATTAGAATCAATTATAGCTAACATCTCTAATACTCATGGTTCTCACTAATAAGAACTAGATATCATAAAAGGACTTAATTTTTTAAATAACCATATCAATTTATTATTTGTATTTTTATAATTTCCATTAGTTAGTAAATTAATTAACCATTAATTTACCATTAAAAATATTCAAGAAACATTTCATTAGACTAAAATAAGCAATCTACGACCTCTAGGCATAATCCAAATTGAGTCCATGGCTTCTCATGATCGTCTCATTTCATTCTAGAAACACCAACCCCATGGGGTAAGTCACCTATTAATAATTATTAACATATTTCCATAAATTTTTGGTATACAAGGAAAAAATCCTAATATACTATCATGAGATGAAATCAAGCACATCCAACTATCCCAATCAGTAGTGAAAGGAAATAAGATAAATAAAAAACAAGTCCATCTATCCACTAACTGATTATTTAATAAAAGTATCCATTGTAATAAAAACGATAGATATGCCAATCTTCAACCCATTACTTTATATATGGTTCCATCCTGGATCCCCATATGCATATCTAAATACATATTTTCATCACATTTGTCAATTATTCCCATATCATTTAGGCATCTTTGCCCATATCTCATTAGTCATCCCATGATCAGCCATCCCAAACTCATATCAAATCACATAGAAAGGCTCACATCAAAACCACATCCTAAAGGATTGAAAATAATCATGAATAGTTAACAGGGTAACTTGGCACAAAACAAGGCATTCAACCTTTACATGAAAATGGGAACTAATATCTCACAACTCAAAGCATGCACCCTTTATAAAAAATGGTAACTCTCAGCCACAAATATTTATCTTTATCAAAAAAAAAATTTATTCAGTCCTGAATTAACTATAATATTATTCATAGGATCCAACTATCAGAAACCTATGTCATCGACTATAATAATATATCAAAAGTAATTAAACATGATTCCTAGAATTTCATGGCCTTATAGGGATTTATAAAATAACAAGTCTCATTTAGCATGACATTAATTAATATCATCTATAAGTGTTAACATGATTCACATTCTTTATCAACTCTATTAACACATAGAATAAAACATCCAATTAAGCATTCATAAATGTATTATTTTTTTACCATCAACTTATATTTAACAATAGATTTCAAAATCATGCATCTTTAATTCCTTAGAAAAATAATTTAATTCCATATTTACATTCTCTAACAATTCCATCATGCTAAACAAAGCATAAAAACATGATAAACTTAGTATAAAATATATTATTCATTATCTTGAAAAACATGACACAAACCATTATCATAGTGGAAAATACATCAACATGCCATCACTACTAATTTTTTTAATTTTCCCGATATTTATTAGGTTAATTCCATTTCCATCCAAATATATATACCATAGTCATGATATGATTGAAAATAAACAAAAGTGAATCAATGAATCCTTTTCCTCGAAATAAACAATATTAGAAACACAATAATGGATCAATGGCATGGACCACTGATCCCCTCTCCCCTAATAAACTACCTCACCCAAAGATGCGATTCCATGAAAGCATTGGAAAAAAATAAAGAAAAATCCATAAGAGTTGAAATGATACAATTAAAAATCATCGAAATAATAAAGATGAGGAAATGATTTCAAATAGAAATAAATAACTAGAAATAGATTTAGATCACGCCTTGGATTACAATGGATCGATCACGAGAAGATAGGGAATGATCCTTACAAAAGGGCTTAAAATACATTGAAAACCCACATCGAGAAGCCTATAATTTGGGTGGAAGAACTATAAGAAAAACTATTCCAGGGGTCTTGGGGTATTTATAATCATAGGTATAATTAAGGGACCATGGATTAACCCCACGGACCGCATCACATTGCACCTCATCCAAGGAATAGTGTGAATGGACCATTCAACAATACCCCTGTTCAAATATGTGTTCATTTTCAATGGTCAAAAACTATTATAGGGGATCGGGGTGCTATGGCATAGCCTTAGAAAATATGTTGTAGAACACCCTTAACTAATATTGGGACTAATCAAAATCCCACTACACATTTTCTAATAGACCCTAGTTTTTATGCATCCTCAAAAACCATTATATCGTTGCTTTTTTCCTCCACACTATAATTCTTGTCCACCAAAAGAAGGTCCTAGGCCGCAACCTACCTCTATGGTGTAGGTAGGCCAGAAAATGTAGTAGACTAATTTCTTACTCATGAAGTACCATTCACCACAACATTACACACTACATTGATACAGATAGGTTTACGATGTTTATAAAAACTCCATGTTACATCCTTTCGGAAAATGGTAATAGCAGTCCCCTCCGCCATCAAAACACCCTCCAAAAATCTTAGAACCTCCTCTGGGTCCCTCTAAAACCAAAAAAACTCACAATGAGACGAGATTATGAGATCTTAAACCTTATATTATATACCTCTCAAAACATTTCCATTATACAATTTTCAAAACCCATACTAGAGAGAAATAAAGAAACATAGGGTCATCCCAATATCCACCTCACAAGATACCTCTCAAGGATCTTCCTATCATAGGAGCATAGCCACCTCATCAAAGAAACCAGATCAAAACCCCGAAACAGTAACAAATAAATCCTAAAAGACTCTCTAGGGAAGATACCCCACAAATGAGAAAAAGGATACCCACAAAAAATGGGATAATCCATATCATTAAACAAAATGGATAATAACCAAAAAACATGAAATCGTATAATAAAATATCTAAAAATAAAATAGATCATGGAAATTAGTGTGCATCTATGACTCATGTTCCTAGGTACTCTCCAACATTCTGATGTACCACCATATGATACAAATAAAGGGAATATCAACCCCATGGAATAACTTCTTTTGGTAGTCCTAGACCTTCATAGGCTTCTCCACAAAGGGTTTATCTTCATCAACATCGACCTCACCACAATTGATAACATGAGAGTGATCATGAAGACAAAAATAGTTATATGACATCTGAAAAACATTGTATCTCTAGATAACATATAAGGTAAGTGTTACATTATATTCTCTGACTCAAACATGATCCAACGCCTTGAAAGGCCCACAAAATCTTGGAGAAATATTATTCCCATGACCAAACCTTCACTATGCATGATAAGGATTCACCTTCAAGAACACATGTTATTCAATTTAAAACTCCATTGGTATCCTCTTATGATAATCATAGAATTTCTGATGATCCAACATTGCTCTCATCCTTTTTTGAGTCAATAGAACCATCTATGTTGTATTTTTTTACCTGTTTTGGCCTAAGAATTACTTACTCTCCGACCTGAATATAGCATAACAGAGAATGAGAAGGTCATTTGTAAAAATATTTAAATGGTTTCATACTCATTGTAGTGTAAAAATTATTTTTGTATGAAAACTATACCAAAGGCACGTTCCTTATCCATGAACCTCTAAAATCGAGGACACTAGAGTGCAACATGTCATTGAGAGTCTAGATGGTCTGATCATTTTAATTATCCTTCTATTGATGGAAATAAGTTATAATTTATAAATTATAGGAAAAATAATATTAGATACCTCTCCACACCTTGTACGTGAAAATGGGGAACACCGTCATATATGATCTTACATTGGACTCCATGGAGTCTCAAAACCTCCTTCATATACTATCTCAAAAAAACCTCTAGTGATCAAGAATCCATAATTGATATGATGTGGGATGATTTTTTTTAAAATGATCAAAAATCACTGATATTAAATCAAAGCCTCCCTAATATCAAGGTAAACTAGTAACGAAGTCAATCAAGATTTCATCACACTTCCAATATGGAAAATCTAATGTCTAGAGAAAACCACTTGGAATATGATGATCATCCTTCACCTTCTTAAAAACCAAAAATTGAGACACAAACTTTTAAACTATGTGCTTCAACCTAAGATACTAAAACTAACCTCTCACAGCATGGTATATTATTATAATTATCAGATTTACATCGATGTGTGAGCTATGGAACTCATGAAAAACATATTCTTCATCGCCTAATCGATTAAAATCCTCCCCTAGAACAACATACAATGTTGCTCATCCTTAGACCATCCATCACAGGCATCGTGAAAAAAATTGTCTTTATAGACCTCAACCTCAGAATTCCCCAACAAGGATTCATCCACCTCATGTACCCAGGTGGATTGCACTATTATCTAGAAAAGAAAACTCTATCACAAACCCCTCCCTTATAAAGATTTATAGCCAAGATTTCTTCCATCGCTCTCTATGAATCTCCATATTCACTAAAAGAATCCCTATGCAATTTCTTAATCAACACATCAGTCACAATATTCTCCATTCCCAACATATATGAAATATATAAATTGTACCCATATATGAATTAACATAACTATAACTAATTAATGTTCAATTCATACTGGTAGAAGATATAAATTAGGCTCTTATGATTAGTGAAAACCAAAAACTACTGACCAATGAGGTAATATGACAACTTGTTCAAGGAAAAACAATAGATACCAACTCAAGATCATGAGTTCTATAGTTGCAATCATTGAGAAATAACTATTGAAACCCCTAAGAAACAACATATCTCTAATGTATCATATTTCATTCCAATCCAAGAGAATGAATCATTATTGAAAAAATCAAATTTAAATCCCTCTACGAGAAAACAAATGAGAAGATCACTAACCAACTTATCCTTAAGGTACTAAAATGATACCTGATATACGTCATTCCACAATAATTCTTGATCTATTTTAGTCAAGAACATAAAAGGTGTCAAAATGTAAAAAATCATCTATGATCCTCATATAATATCATAAAAGACCAATAAATCTCTTCATCATCATAATAGTCTTGGGGGATTCCCTACAAAAAAAATTGCCTCTATCATTGAAGAATCCATTACTAAACCTTGCTAGGATAGTACATGCCCCAAGAAATAAAATTCATGAGCCCCAAACTAACACTTCAAATACTTCTTGAACAACAACTGATAACGAAGAGATATCAACATAGTACATAGATGCTCTGTATTCTTCTTCTTATATGTGGTGTACACAACGTTTTCATGGGGTAGTGGTTCATCATTTTCACTTGGTTAAGAGATGATAATCTCCATTTTCCTAAAAACATCTGTCGTCCTTCTTCATAAACAAAACTACTATTCCCTAAGGTGAAACACTAAGCCAAAAAACATCACTACAAAAAATCATAAAGTTATACATAAATATCTCACTAATCAGAATTCACCATCATATATAGAGGAAATTAGATAGGTGGAATTACTGATCATAGAATGATCCCAACCTCAATCTCTTATCAAGGGAGAATTTCCATAATCTCCTACAGAAAGAAATATGGATATTCTTCCACAACCTTGGGAAACAACATAGACTGAAATAATGAGGAAATCAACCTCATCTCAGTCATTATGGAAGATAAGGACATAACAAAACATTGAAACATTGGAGGTCTCACCCACTAACAAACATTAATATCTCTCCATAAATAACATAGAAAACAACATGTATCCTAATGTAATCCACATCACCATGTACTAAATAAAGACAATCCGAACAATGTGTGATTTCATAAGGATGTATCTGAAAAAATAGGATGTCTTCTAAAGAATAATGATACCCTATAAATAGCTCATAATATTTACCTAATTCATACAAGTATTTCTATCCCACAACTAGTGTATTAACATGAAATGGAATTGAAATCATCACTACCTAAAGTCCCTAAACATGGAAAAGGTTATGTGTTATGAAGGATTATGTAGCTCCTAAACCAAAAAATAGTTCACCAATATATAAAACAATAAAATGCTACCTCAAATGATTTCTGGCTCTCCTAGTGCTGGAATCACTAAAGAATGGAGTTGGAAACAACCTTCTCCACAACCTCATTGACCCTACATACAACCACCTCCACAACTACACTATATTCTCTCAAGATGAGAATTATCTATAGGATATCCTATTACCATCCCATCTCCTCTTTACATATCTGAAACTGTAACACATTGTTTCAACAATCTTTCCAGAAACTACATCAAGAGAGGAATTAAAGAAGAACACCTAGTTCACGCTGATCTATCAAGAAGTTTATACACTCTCTCCACTAATGACCTTATCCTCCACAAGAAAATCACATTTATTAACAATTATTATAGGTATAAGAACCTCCACCCATTTTTAAATGAGATAACGTGGGTTGGAAATTTCCCTCGGATGAACAAAAACACATCTATCATAGCCACTATGAACCCCTCACCATATATCTACTTCGTATGGAATCCGGAAAAATACTCTCTCATGATGTCTTGGTTCTGCATATCATCCTCTCACCAATATCTTCTCTTACCATCACCCCAAGATAATTCAACAATATAATAAAAGTGACCTTCCATTGGATCTCTTAATACAAAGCTTCTTTAAAATTCCACTCCATGCCCTCATGAAATGGAAATAGGTGTGAATCTAATCACATAATGGTCCTAAACTGGATCCCAAACTACCTCACACTTGAACTCCCCAATCAATGGGTAATAAACTCATTGTTACGGGATTCCTTTGTGGTAAAAGAAAGAAACAACGCATAAAATGGGTATCAAAACATCTTCCATGAGACTTTTGACTCCTTGTGACCCCCATGAAATTTTATATAAACATAAAGATACGTTTAATTAGATCAAGAGGGATTTCCATTAATTAAACTATTGGTCGTTACAATATTCCCCCCTTAAGAAATTTCACCCTCGAAATTTTCCGCTTCCCACAGTAAAACAAATGTGGGTTACTCAGCTTCATCATTTCCTCTGATTCCCAAGTCGCATCTTCAAACATGTGGTTTCTCCACAGCACCTTGACGAGGGTTATTTTCTTATTTCATAGATCTTTTTTCCTACGATCAAAGATCTTCACTGGTTTCTCCTCATAAGAAATATCATCTTCCAATTGTACCACCATAGAAGAGAGTACATATGAAGGGTCCGGTATGTACTTTATTAAGAGGGATACATGAAAGAAATCATGTACTTTGGCCACGGAAGGTGGAAGTGCTAGTCGATAGGCCACAGCCCCGAGACGATCAAGAATCTTGAAGGGGACGATGTAACTTGGACTTAAATTCCCTTTCTCCCCAAACCTCATGACCTTCTTCCACAGAGATATGCATAGAAAAACCATGTATCCAACTTTAAACTCAAGGTCTCGTCGATGGTTATCTGCATAACTCTTTTATCAATGCTAGGCTGCCTTGATATGCTGTTGAATGGTTTTCACCTTCTCCACCATTTCCTCCATCATTTCTGGTCCAAGCAGCTTACGTTCACCGACCTCATCCCAGCATGTCGGTGTTCTTCACCTTTTCACATTCAGGGCTTCATATGGGGACATTTGGATCCTTGAGTGGAAAGTATTTTTATAAGAGAACTCAACCAGAGGAAGATGTTGATACCATCCTACTTTAAAGTCCATTGATCATGCTCTCAACATGTCCTCAAGTGTTTGGATAGTCTGCTCGGATTGGCCATCAGTTTGAGGATTATAGGTCGTACTAATGTATTGTTCAATATTTATAGCATGTTGAAGACTCTTCCAAAACATAGAGGTGAATCTTGGATCTCGTTTAGACACAATAGATAGTGGTACTCCAAGAAACCTTACCACTTCCCTGATATATATCCGTTCCAGTTGATCCAATGAGAAATACTCCCGAATAGCAATGAAGTGTGCAGTCTTTGTAAGAAAATCTACAACAAACAAGATTTAATTTTTTCCCTTGGATGTCCTTGGAAGTCTGGTGACAAAGCCCATGGTGATGTTCTCCCATTTCCATTGTGGTATGGGCAATGGTTGCATCATCCCCTTAGACATATGCCTCTCTGCCTTCACTTGCTGACACACTAGGCACTTTGATGTATATTCAGCGATCTCATACTTCATATTATCCCACCAAAATTTTTCTCGGAGATCTCGACACACCTTTGTGCTCCCTGGGTGAATAGAGAAATTTTAACTATGTGTGTCAGCCAAAATGTCCTTCTTCAATTCCATACATGATGGAACACATAGTCTTATCCCAAACTGCACAATTCCTTCTTCATTAACATTAAACCCCATGGATTTCCCTTTTTTGATAGCTTTCACCTTTTCTTGAATTCCCACATCATCTTTTTGAGCATCCTTTAACCTTTCCAAAAGAGATTGTTGAGCAATCATTTGTGAAAGGATTGATGATGTTCCCTTCTCTATGATTCCCATGTCCATCTTCATAAAGTCTATGAAGATTGGATCCTTCTCAATTCTCATCATTGATAGAATCACTGGATCCTTTCTACATAGGGAATCTTCCACCTTGTTCGCTTTCCCATGGTGGTAATGGATTGAACAATCATAATCCTTGATGAGATCTATCCATATTCTCTAGCACATATTAAGCTCCTTCTATGTGAATATATATTTAAGACTCTTGTGGTCAGTATATATCTAACATTTCTCTCCATAGAGATAATGCCGCCAGATTTTCAAGGCAAAGATCACCGCCGCCAAATCCAGATCATGTGTTGGATAGTTTCGCTCAAGGATTTTCAACTGTCTTGAGGCATAGGATATAACTTTATCCTTCTGCATCAGCACACAACCTAATCTCTTCTTCGAAGCATCAATGAAAAAAACAAAAAGTACTACACTTGTGGGTAAAGTGAGTACGGGCGCAATGATAAGCCTCCTTTTCAACTCCTTGAAGCTTTCTTCGCATTCATCTCTCCAAGAAATATTTACTCCCTTTCAAGTTAGCTTGGTAAGTGTGTTGGACAATCGTGAGAAATTTCTCACAAATCATCGATAATATCCAGCTAACCCCAAGAAGCTACGGATATCTGTTACCGATGTTGTCCTTGGACATCCCCCAATTGCATCAGTTTTAGGGGGATCCCCAGATATCCCATTGCTTGTGATGATATGGCCCATGAATGAGACCTCCTTCAACCAAAACTCAAACTTTTTGTACTTCACATAGAGCTTCTCCTTGTGCAAAGTCTCTATTACAGTTCTTAAATGCTCCTCATGATCCTCCTTGGTCTTGGAGTATATTAGAATGTCATCTATAAAGACTACCAAAAATTTGTTGAGGTAATCCTTAAAGACTCTATTCATCAAGTACATGAAGATTTCTAGAGAATTGGTGAGTCCAAAAGGAATTACTATGAATTCATAGTGCCCGTTTCTTGTGCGAAAAGCAGTCTTGGGGATATCTTCCTTCTTCACCCTTACTTGATAATATCCCGACTGCAAGTCCACCGTGGAGAAGTATTGTTCTCCTCACAACTAATCAAACAAGTCTTTGATCCGTGGAAGAGGATACTTATTTTTTATAGTGATTTTTTTAAGTTCATGATAATCGATGAATATCCGCATTGACCCATCCTTCTTCTTGAAGAAGAGGACTGGTGCACCCCATGGTGAAGCACTTGGGCGTATAAACCCTTTATCCAGAGTCTCCTGTAGTTGTTTCTTTAACTCTTCAAGCTCAACAATAGTCATTCTATATGGAGTCTTGGATATTGGTAATGCCCCAGGTATAAGTTCAATTGAGAACTCAACATCTCTTCTAGGAGGAAGACGAGGCAGTTCCTCAGGAAACACTTCCGCGAATTCCCTCACAATTGACATTCATTCAAGGATGGTTTCTTCCTTGGAATCAATCATCTGAGATAGATATGTATGCTCCTAAGGCATTAATATCCATGCTTGAGATGATGGAGCCAAAGGAGATTCATCTTCCTCCTTACACTTGTAAAGAATCGGGGGTCGATTCTCCATATGGAGTGTGATTTCCCTCTCCCGACAATTTATGTTGGATCTATATATGGAAAGGCAATCCATGCCAAGAATTACATAAAATTCCACCGGAGGGAGTATGACGATGTGTGCCGGGAAATTCAATCCACATATTAAAACAGGGGAGTACTTATATTCATGGGATGCAATGATTGCCCGATTTTCCGTACTCACTGACATCTTCACTTCCATGATTTTTGGTTGTGATGGGATTGTTCTACTATGCTTTCGAGATATAAAAGAATTCATAGATCCTGATTCAAAAAGATGGTTTTCTATTCTTGAATGAATAACTAGCGTACCTGTAACTACTTCATTGTCGGGGTTCACTTTGGCAGAAGTGATGGCAAAAGCTCTTCCTTGGTGCCTTGGAGGTTGTTGGTTGCCTCCGAAAACCCGTGGATTAGGGCACTGATTTGAAAAATGCCCCGGTTCATTGCATTTGTAGTATTGAACAATGCGTTGAGGTTTGAATAGAGAGTTCCTCTCCTCTGTCGTAGCTGTGGGTATTTCTTGCCGATAGTTAACAGCTAGGATCCCTTCTCTTCCACACCTGAAGCATTTCCTCGTCCCCTTAAGGCAATTTCCAGGGTGCTTCCTTCCACAATTTTGGCAAGAAGGGTGATAGATCTTCATAGCACCATAGTATTTATCCATCAGGACACCAGCATTGAAGTCCACCTTACGCTTCTTATCTCCATGATACCCCTGTGATTATCCGATCTCCATTTCAACCTTGAGGGAACATCGGAAAATTTACTCATAGCTGTCAAAGACACGGATCACTAATGCTTTCCACAGGCTAGACTTCAGCCCACCAAAGAAGCGGTCAACCTTGCATTCGGGGGTAATGACAAAGGCAGAAGCGTATCGTTCCAGCCTTGTAATGTTTTCCTTGTATGCTCCAATAGATTCTTCACCTTTTTTGCTTGAGGGAAAGGAAGTCCCTTTCCATCTCAAGCCGGAGGGTGCGCAGAAAATATTTATCGAAAAACATCTTCCATAAATCCTTCTATTCCAATGCCTCGATCTCCTCCTCAGGCTTCATATTTTTGATCAACGTGCACCATTGATCAACTTCACCCTCCATACGATAGGCCGCTAGGAGAACCTTCTCTTGTTCATAACATTGAAGGATGAAGAATATCTTTTCAATGGAGTTGATCCATCGTTCAGCGATCATGGGATCAGATGATCCAGTAAAAGTAGGAGGCCTTTGTCTCATGAAGCTCTTGATAGCGACTTGTTCCTTCATGGGGGGGGGGGGGTTGAACGTTCCTTTTGACCCATGTTTATATTCAAAACTTGACTTAGATGAGAGAGAAGCATGACAATGTTCGTGATTCCTACTCCAATTGGAATGGGCATCTCATTAGTACAATCATCACACTAATCTTCACAACGTTTTTTAGCCCGAGTCCTCTTATTACCGGCCATTGGATGGAATAAAAGTAAAGTTAGGGGTAACACATAAAGGGTAATCCAAAGACAAAAGTTGATGACTTATAAATAAACATTTATTTCCTTAACTCGTGAGTCTATAGGCTTCATTCAAGTATTTTCATGATATACTTTCTAACATATATTCTTAGGGACATTTTTTTAATTCCCTTAATAAGGGTTCATACTAAGCTTGTACATTTATCAAAACATATCCCCCAGGAGTGTCGTTACAAAGAGTGCAGCAAGGCCCGTTTTCGTGCACCAGTTCCCATTTGAGTCTAGCTCAAAGCGGTGTTTTTGGGTTTAACCCCTAGGATACATCTGTTCTAGAGCCGCCTCTACCTGCTCTATCCAGACAGGGATGTATTTGTGTGATAATCCACTTACTCAGTACTTAACAAAACTTAGTCATGTTTTTATTATACTTAGTCATGTCTCTAAGGCTTTACTAGGGTTTTTTAATCCTAATCCCACAAAAAAACTAAACATATCCTCGGATATCATCTATAACAACCCTTCTTTTATTACAAACTTAAACATGATTTGTTACATAAAATATCACTTGATACAACAATAATATCAAGATTTTTAGTGTCTTTGGGGCTTAGGATCATTACATAAAAACATAAAAAATTAAAATACAACATCTTTATTGAAAACTTCCTTTACATGACCACTACATTCCCTCGTACTGATCATTGCATGGGATAACCTGAGGACACGCATAAGAAAAGGGTGAGATGTAAAGCCCAGAAAGGGAGTACACATGGAATAAAATGAGGAGTAAAATACATGTTAGGAAATAGTAATATCAATAGATAATAATAGAAACATGAACATAAAGGGAAGATAAATCATGATAATCATAACATGGAAATGTGGCAACAACACTTAACATGGAATTAGTATGATCCATGGCCCATTGCACATAGAGCATGAGTAAATACTCATTGAACATGAAGCACGAGTAAACCCTCATTGCACTTTAATTAGCATGAGTAAACACTCATTGCACATGACGTATCATGATACTATACATTACCCAAATCATTGGAGCACTATAAGGGCGCACCCTTCTTAAACATTTCATTTCATGCATAAGTGTGTCACATGGATCATAAAACATGGATTCATAAAACATAATAATTTATTCCACGATAAAGTAATATGGAATTCATACATGAAACTTTGTAATAAATATGTAAATGTTCATAAAGGTGAATACCCTTGATGGAGAAATGAGCATGGTATCCACTACACAATGGCATTGGCTTAGAAAATCGGTGCGATTTCGGCAGTGTAACGACGTGACATAAGAATTCATAAAAAAATGTTGATGGGAGAGAAAGGGGTTCCTCATCATATTTACATGTAATGGACAGTAATGAGGTCATATAGATACATGTCCCAACAATTCTAATGGAATTTATAATCATGATACAAAATTATAGTTTGAATGTAAAAGAAGAGAGAGAAGTTCCTTTTGGAATTTTGGCATAGTAACGTGTGTGCATGAAATGCATTTAATGAGAGATAAAGGGGTCTCCCATCATTCAAACAATAAGAGGGAAGTATGTGGGAGGTTCAAAACACTACCCCAACATTCATAATTGAAATTAAAATGGAAATACAACTATAAGAAAATTGACAAAAATGAGAAAGGAAGAAAAACCCTTACCTGGAAGTGTGCTTCCAAAGGCTAGAGAGAGGCTTGTGAGAGGATTCTTGGGAGCTTGGGGAACATTGGGAGGATTCTAGAGAGATTAGGGTAGAGGTTTGACGAACTCCAAAGGCTTTGAGTGAGGAGGAAGTGGGAGCTTGTGTGGGTTTATATAGGAAAGGTGAGGGAATTCATTATTATTTAGCTTTGGGTCCCCTTACATTAAATTAATGCAAACCACAAACCATCCCAGGGATTTTTCCCATGGTGTTTGGAAACGGGAAGAGGAAAAAAATATTTTATAAGGCCAAAGTCCAAACTTCTTAAAATAATAGGGTTTCTTATGTGGAGGCGAGTCACACTCCCATGGTAATTAATTTAAAAAGACATGGTGTTTAATAAGGTTTGAGGGGTCCATTAATGCTTTGAAAAGAAATTCAAACAAACAAAAAATCACATTATATTAATAGTAAAAAATATATTCGCTGAAAATAAAGATTATAGTATTTTATTACATCACTATTGGGTCATTATGATGTCATAAAATAGATTATATATTTAAACGGTATTTAATTTTTACCCAAAAATTTGACTGTCTCAGAAAATTATGAAAAAATAACCGTTGGATAATTTCGACGTCCTGATTCCAGAAATAAAATTTATTTTATAAAAATAATTTTCTAAATATGTTAATTTTCACTTTCAAAATAAAAACCGACATTTATAAAAAATTCACGGGTTTTGACAGAAATGGATTTCAAACCATAAGAAAAATTATAATTGAATTCATAAAATTATAAGATCATTTATATTTAATAAAAATTAATTTAATAATAATAATATTTTATTAAAATATTTTTTTTATTCAAAAATCCCTTAATTTAAAAAAAATAGAATTGTTAATTAAATAATAACTAAAAACACTACTTGAACTTTAAAAATTATTTACAATGTATCAATAATGACAAGAAAGAAAATACATTATTATATACAAAAAAATAATGTACATGAACATAGTACTATCGATTTGTTACATAACCCCTTAAAACATCCGCCTAAGACCTAAGGGTAAGGTGTGTGATGGTGACCGACTCTTGGGGTGGCTTGGATAACATCGCTCGAGTTGTAATTTTTATCAACTTCAACTTTTCCCGTAGACGGTCCCGTTCGAGCTTGACATGATGAAGCTCAGCTTGGGATTGGTCAAGAGTGAAGCCCAAGGATGCCACCTCTTTTCCGAGCTCTGACAAATGGGCTTCATATGGGGAAATTCTATTGGATGAGCCCATCGCTTCCTTTGTCTGAATAAATTTGGATTTGTTAATGTCCTATATTTATACTAATCATGTGATCACTGTTCAACGACTATATTAGCAACGGTCAAAATTATTAACATAAAACCAATGAAGTTGACATTTTATATAAACATAAAGAGACATTTAATTAGATCAAGAGGGATTTCCATTAATGAAACTTTGGGTCGTTACATATATCATCAGGTGAAACAACTCCATCTTCCTCCATCCAATTGATATAAAAACATTAATTATTAAATGGACTTCTATTTGGTTTCCTTTTTTCTATGAAACCTTATCTAACATAATTAGAAAAAAATTATCTATTGAAATATCATACCATTATCCAATGGATCTTAATAATTATCTCTGATAGTTTCTCTTCATATGTGACCTCTAACTGATTGCATATAAATGATTTGTCATGTCATTATTCCTTTTCAACTCAAGATGGTACATAATCATTGGATCATTTGTCTGATGACATCGTTCAACACAATCTAATGTTCATCCATTCGATTCCAATCAACATTATCTCAATATTTGTAAACCCTTCAATACTTGGAGGTCCTTCACATGTATACATAAGGTTCAATTGAAAACATTTATTTCTTGGATCTATCTATTTGTACTTAAGAATTTTCATCTTCATTGAAATCCTTATCAAGTGCCTTAAAAAATATATACATATATACATCTCCCACTTTCGTCATATTTTAACATAGGTTTTTTCCTTATGATAATATTTAATCCTGCATAAAAACAAAAACTCAAACATTGAAATTAGGAAATTCATCCACTAACATGAGTTTTGTTCATCCCATCACATTATTTTGTCTATCTGTTCACTTTATTAATCTTCATAAAAACATTATTTCCTATAACTCAATATTGATATTAGACTACTATCACTTTTTACTGCTCCATTTTTTATACTTATATTACTTTTTTCCAAGTCATAAAACTCTAATTATATCTTGTTCAATATCACTAGGATAGGAATGTAATGAACATCATAATGTCATCTGAATTTTTTAGTAAACATTGTAACACTCTATAATGAAAGATTCTTCTACCTCTTAATAAAACTTCCTTAAAATCCATAAAAAATATTCTTACTCATCCCCAAAAAATTATTCGCTCAAATTTATCTGCAAATAGATATTGACATATTGGAGAAAATGCAACCAAACATACTCTAACACAATAATATCCCTCTTTATACTATTTTCAATATCCTTATCACAACACGAAATATCTTTGATGTAGTTATATGTTCTCATGACATTATTCTAAATGTTTTCATCCCCCCTATGTTACTTTTCTTTATTACTGACAATCGATTTGATTGTTAACATAGTAAACAACATTGAACATATTCATTCATCATAATATTGAAAAAAAATATCAGGATAAAAATTGCATCAAATGAGATTATAACTAAAGAGCCATTAAATAAATAAATATAAGTATACATGAGGGAAACCATTATAGAATATAAGAGTGTATAATCAATTTTATTGACAACATAACTTCAAAGTGATAAATTTCTCATGATTGTTCCAATATCATTATATAAACTTTAATCTAAAATGGTTTGTTAAGGATAATACTAAAACCAATTTTAATTGACATATCAGAAAATTTAAACTATATGAAGGCATTTTACAAATTATCTCATCATTCTTATTTTCTTTTTTTAGGAAAAGTGTAACGCTCATATCTCAGAAACATCTTTTCTCCCCCACAAGAGTAACAAAACATTCCTCGTCATAGTGGTACCAATGTTTCATTATGGATTTATTAATCTTTTAATAAACCTACCATAGCAATTATCTATCATATTTACTTATTATCCATAAATTACTTGTATCTTAGCACAAATAAGAATGTATATTGGGAATAAAGAGTAACAATAGTATTTCTGATATGTAATGTTCATACTGAGAATCTTCCCTTAGTCTCATATTCTTTATATTGTTAAATGTTTCTTGGGTTGAAATTTTATTCTTCTCATTTATAGAAATTTTATTTGAAGCAATCATTTTTCCACCCAATGTTTTATGATGTTTTTTTCAAATAAATTAAATTTCATAATGTTTTGTGTTATACACTATACAAAATATAACTTGTGTTACATAAAACACTGAGTTTCATGAAAAACATGTTTTATTATTATATTTATATAAACAATAAAATTATAACCAAGCCATTAGAATTGTGAATATAAACATGATTTTGTAAATATAAAAGTATAGTTGAAAAATGTAAAACCATTTATAAATAAAAATTATAACTTTTTATAAAAAATTATATAAATGAGCAGAAGCCTGTTCTATGCCAATGAAATAAAAAAATAAATATTTTTTTCATGAATAATTAAAAAAATGAATTTTAATTGAAAAAACCATTTTATTTTAAAAATTTGTGGTGATAGATTTTGATTATTTTCTTTTAAAAGTATAATTAGATAAATTTTATAACATTTAATCCAATATAGGTAATTTTAATCAATTTCATAATGAATTTAGATATAACTTTTTTTAATCTTTTAATTGTTTTCACATTAAAAACTCATTTTGTCACACCATATTTGGGTTTTATTTTAAATAAACATCATCCATATATGTGGTCTGAATTTTATAAAATGGATTCCATATTTTAAAAAAACTAAAATTTATTATGTATATCTCTTTTAATTTAAGAAAATTTCTATAGTAACTTTATTAAATTTTATTACAACAATTAAGAGTAAATAAGGAAATTTCGTGTAAAAATGATGTTATAAATTTAAAAAAATACCCTAAAACTTTCCCAAATGTCATTGGATGAATTTAATTCTAAAATTAACACATATAGATCTAAAACGAAAAAGATTTATGGACACCCTTCCATGGAAATTTCCTAGAAATTATTAAAATCAAATACAATGAAAAAATGTCACTCTTAATTTTAATAAATATAATAATTTTAATTTGGCGTTAAATAGAAGATATCCCGACTATCTATATTATTCTGAAAATTTAATGGTTTATCTATATAATTGATTATATTTTTAATTTTTAGTGATGAAATATTTGTTGGCCGGAGTGGATACCCATGAGGGGGGTGAATTGAGTTCCTAAATAACATTTCTGTTTAAAATTTTATGATAAAGATCCACCAAATTGGAAATAGCCTATTTAATTAAGGCATTAGAGATATAAATGTTTTGTTGGTCAACAAGTTTCTCAATGGGTGATTAGTCCTCAGTTGAATCAGTGTAAAAAACTTATTCAACATTTTAAACAGGTTTACTGAATCAATCTCATACATAAAATAACCAAAACTAACTATCAGAGTTAATGTAAAATAGTTTTTTGTTTTTGAAATTATGAGCAGTTGAAAAAAGGAAAACAGTGTATTATAAAATAGTACATAGAAGAACTAACCAAGAGGTTCATTCTCAAGCCGAGACATAATCTTCTCCACTTGGTGATCAACTGCCACCAAGCAAGTTATATAAACAATAAACTTGATACAGAGCCTGTATCAGGCTTTAAAATAGTTTTCAAAACCTGTCTAGGTCTCACACCCTCTACCAGAGTTCTTTGTGGAAAAAACAAACAATCCAGACCACAGAAGGCCTCTTCCATAGATATACGTGGGAAACAAAGTGTAAGTAATGTTTGGTGTGAGGATTTTCAGTATCCTCATATTCATTCATATGATAAATTGTGTGAATAAGACCAAAAAACACCTCTAAGAAATGTATGACAATGAACACAATAGATCTATGATTATAAATATTGAGTTTAGAAAGCTCTATGTGTTTTCAGTTCAGCTCTTAACTCATTGGAGTGAAGAAATTGTAGTTTTAGTCTTCCTATGGAAGTTGTATCCAAAACATAGTGTCTCTACTCCAAGTTCTAGATTCTAAGTACTAAGTGTTCTACTTCTTGGTTTGAGAGAAATTCAATGATGCACATAAAGAAATTTTGAATTTGTTCTCCAAAAACTAAATCTTTTTGAGGCTCTTGGATTCAAAGTGTAAAAATTGGTGTGTTTCCTTTGTTCTTCAGATCCATCATGTAATGAATCTATTTGTCTCTAGCATCATACTCTATTCTTCCTTGGTATTCTATTTTATATTTGAGGTCCAAAAATAGGAATAAGAAAACCACGTGTGGTCTTCCTTGTACCTTTTAATGTCTTCGGATATGGTCACTTGATATGTCTACAATCTACATTATTTAATTTGAGAAGCATTAAATTTACCAAATATGACCATTAGAATAATCTTAAGAAATAGACAAAGTATGGAGTAGAAGAGTCAGTATCAGTAGGCTGGTAACGGTATACTTCTCAACGGTAGCCTCCATCGGTAGCCTTAAGCGGAATCATTCATCAGTATCTTTCATCGGTAGCTTTCATATGTAGACTTCAACAGTATCTTTCATTAGTAGCCTTCATCATTATCCTTCATCAGTAGCCTATAGCTGTAGCTTTACAACAATAGTAATTGAGTGATATAATTTTAGCGGTGATCTTGCATTGATAACTCAAGAGGAAGGTTCCATAGCGGTAACTTCTAGTAGTGACAACTATCGGTAACCTTTAATGGTAACCTCTAGAGGTAACCTCTACTGGTAACCTCTATCAGTAACCATTAGTGGTATCCTCTATCGATAACCTCTATCATTAACCTCTATCGATGACCTTTTACATAGAGAAATGGTTCACTGTAAGCTTAAACAAGAGAGCATTGAGATTAAAGATACATAGTTATTACTTTATAGAAACTATAAATATCAATTAAACATGATTATCATTTAAAATAAACATGATTTGCGATTATCAAAATAGGTGAGTCGAACAATCTCACCCTTTTTGATAATCAAAAAGTATGTTAGTAAAATTTAGAGTAAATTATTTTTGAATCAGGGTTAATGACATCATATTATCTCTTTAGAGGTTTCAATATACATATAAATGTATTAGTAGTTAAAATAGCATAAAATTGAACCATGAGCATATAGGCTTAAGCTTCTCCCCTTTTGTGATGATCAAAATGAATGAATGTCAAGAAGGAGACAAACAAATATTTCTGTATTAATAAACCAAATGTACAATAAACAAAAATATAACAAATATCCCTATCAATGAAGACATCCCACACTCAATCCACATCAGAAATGTACAAGGGAGATTTGTCATTGGAAGATGATGAGGCATATTCAGATGAGGGAGGTACAACCCTAGGTATGGTATTGAGAAAGGTTGGAGGAGTAGGTACAAAGGAATTATTCGACCGATAATTTGTAGATCACTTAGGGATCATAGGGGTCAAGCTTCTCATGGCCTCTGCCGGAGACATCGAAGGGGTAGCACTGGTAGATCCTGATGCGGCTAAGGAAGAAGGTGAGGGTGGAGAAACAATAATAGGAGTTATGTCCCCATGGAGGAAGGGAAAAAGAATATTCCTGAAATTCATAATGATGATTCCTCCTCTTTCTATAGATAATATAAAATCATCCTTATTCTCCATGAATTTCTCCATGACATGAGTCAGTTATCTTATCCTACTAACATGATCCTTAAAACCCAGAGTGATAGGTGGGATCCTCATGTTTTCCAATAGCAGCATGAAGTGAACATCCATTGGATGCTTATTGTACACCCTTTTATAATAGAAGTCAACCTTCTTATCTTGAAAAGCCTCCCTAAAATAATCTCCCACAATCTTATGAATGTCTTCAGTAGTGGAAATGTCTCAAGTCATAGACTGAGGGTATGAGGTACATGCACCAGAGAACTTCTCCACTTCTTATCTAGCAACCGATCTGAAAGCCTATAGATCAACAGGAGGGGAGGCTGAAGAGGAAGCATATGCACATAGAGTTTCTATTGTAAAAGCTACTGTCTCCTTAAACGACTTGGATAGACTACTGATCAATCTTTTCACATCATCATCCTAGACACGCACATGTGTCTCCATATACTCCTTAAAGCCCTCAAACACGGTGAACATTTTATAAAAAAAATCTTAAAATAATTATGGTCTTTATCCACTTGAATACTTGAAGACATATAAGAGTCTAAAATCACAATCAACTGTTTCACAGACTCCATAGATTCTTCCAAGGTTTTGAATTGATTCTGGTATTCTTTCACTTCATGTAGAATGTCAGATTGAGAGGTAGAGATTACTCTTTCTAAGGCATATGCCACAACATATTGATTGACATCCACCGTTCTCTCAATATAAATAGATCTATCATAAAAGTGTCTCTTAAGATATAATTTTTACGATTCTAAAACATCATTCTTCACATAATCTCAAGGTAGAAGAACTACTGGCTGGAAAATAGTGGTCTCTGAAATAGATGTAATTTTAGGGATTCTATTAGGATTTTCATCTTCAAAGTCTCCATAGTCTAAGCCCTAGACCACTAATCCATGATCTTATAACCAATCCACTATTTGATGAGAAACAAAAACTGAACATCTGGCAATAGGTTCCTCCACCTCACATGGATCATTTGCCTGGTCAACTACATTTATCTATTCTATTCCTTGATCAACTACATCAACATGAGATTCCACTTCTATTTCTTATACAGAATCTTCAACCACATCCCTAGTAATTCCAAATTCAACTGATTCAACATCCTCTTCATATACACTCTCTTCCACTTCTTCATATCCTATCAGAGGACAAAGAATTAAGCATTCATCTTCAATTTTATCAATAACTACCTCAAAATCATCGTGACAAGATTTATCTTCATCCTCATCCTCTGAGGTCCCTCCAAAAGTAATGTCTGTTAAGACATTCTATTCTTCTTCTTCACTGGTTTCCTCATCATCACTATCCCTTAGGACAACCTCTCTTCTAGGAAATCACTTTGGTGGGCTTGGCTAACCAAAGAATACATCATTAGCATGAGGACTTAGGGGAAGGTCTAGATCACTCCTATCATCTATAGGAGAATTCTCTATTACTTGGATATCAAAATCCTCCTCTTCTTCATCTGAGTAAACTAGTTCCATTTCATTAGGTTTTAAATATGGATCTCTTTTATTCTTTGGCCAAGTAGGATTGGTAGCAGGATTGAATTCCTCATATAGATTAGCCTCATCATTCACCCATTCCCTTTTCTAGGGGTTCCAACTTATCTTCATAAGGTTACAAATCATTTTCGTAATGAATAAGTTTCCCCTTACAACTATTGTTTTTCCTTATCTCTAGTAGAACCTTTCTATCTAAACATCAAGGATATACACTTGGAATGAAACAAAGCATTTTATTTTGAACATGGCCCAGTCATATCCTCTAACTGAATCATCAGAAACCTAAAAAGATTTATCCTTTGTCCATGCTTCAATAGATACAATAGAAATAGGTCTTGATACCTCAAGGTGGAGAAGTCCCCTCTTATGGGACTCAAAACATATTTAACAAATTTAAAAAGCTACACGTTTTCTCCTTCCATTTCAGCAGAAATCACCTTTTTAGGGACTCCATTCCATGCCAGCTCAGCTGAACCCACATCATAGTAAATATACTCACTAGTGGGAGGCACCACTCCATAGTAGTAATTGAATATACCTTCACAAGGGATGCTTAAGAATTCATCCCATTCAATATAAGAGAATCTAAATCTCACACCATTTACCTTTGAAGTCAATCAGTTATTATCCTCAGATTGTTCGAACATTAGAAAGTCATAAAATTCCTTGACAAGCTTCAGGTAGTATGGTCCATTGTTATTTGAAAAACATTCTACCCAATCCTGAGCTTTGAGTACCTTCAACACCAAAGACCTTCTTGACAACATCCATTCCGAACATAATTCCATTTCTACCATGATTTCCCTCTCCAAAAAATGTGGATTGAAAAACTTTTCCACAACCTTTCTTCCATTACTAGACCCAGTTCGAGGTCTCTTAGGGTTCGGTGCATCTCCTTCGTCATCAACCATCAGTCTCTTTACCATTTCCATTGTGGTCTGATACAGTTCTAGGGTTTTAACTGATGTTTAGGTTCAAAGCTTCTAGAACAAGAGGATTGGGAGAGAGTTTAAAGTGGATCAAGATGCAGGTTGTACTTTGTTTTTTTCATTTACGGATTGAAAAAAATTTGAATAAAATAAATATGTAATATTAAAAACACTTCAGATTATAAAAAAACAATTCCTAGACCTATGTAAGGTTGACTATCGGTAAATTGCCAATGGTGAGGTCCAACGGTGAGGTCCTAATGGTGAGGTTCACGCGGTGAGATCCAATGGTGAGATCCAAAGGCGAGGTCATATCGGTGAGGTATAGTACCGAGGGCTTATTGATGAGGTCTAACGGTATGTTTTTATCAGTGAGGTATAATGGTGAGGTCTTATCGGTGAGTTCTAATGGTGATGTCTAAAGGTGAGGTGTAAAGGAGAGGTATTTTTAGTGAGGTCTTATCAGTGAGGTCATATCGGTGGGAAATTGTCGGTGAGGTCTAATGGTGAGGTCTTATCGGTGAGGTCTTATCAGTGAGGTCTTATTGGTGAGGTCTTATTGGTGAGGTCTTATCAGTGAGGTCTAACAGTGAGGCCTTATAGGTGAGGTTTAACAGTGTGGTCTTATCAGTGATGTCTAATGCTGAGGTCTTATCAGTGAGGTCTAATGGTGAGGTCTTTTCAGGGAGCAATAATAATGAGGTCTTATTGGTGAGGACTTATTTAACAATTTATTAAACCTAACTCATGTTTGATGTAATTTATCCTCTCAGAATTCAAAGGAATTGTGAATTTATCATCCAATTGATGTTCATTTCCAATGAATTCCAGAGTGATATCACCACTTTGATAATGATCTCTCAAGAAGTGATGTCTTAAATCAATGTTCTTTTTCCTAACATGAGATACTATATTTTTAGAGATGTTAATAGCACTTGTATTATAACAGTTTAGGGATACATTTGTGAATTTATATCCATAGTCTAGAAAAATGTGTTTCATCCATAGAATTTGAGCAGAACAACTACTAGAAGCTATATATTTATATTCAGCAGTGGATAATCCATCATAATTCTATTTCTTACTACACCATGATACTAGTGACTTTCCCAAAACGTGACATGTTCCAGAGGTGGTCTTTCTATATAACATTAAACTAGCAATTTCTGTATCTGAATAACTTATTAAATAAAATGATTGTCCTATTGGAAAAAAATTGTCCTAAGATTATAGTATACTTGAGATATTTAAAAATACTTTTAACAGTAGTTATATGAGATTCATTGGTATTTCCTTGAAAATGATCACAGAGGCACACACTGAACAAAATATCAAGTTTTCTAGTAGTGAGATATAGCAGAATCTCAATCATACCTCTGAAATTGGTTTGATCCACTGGTTTACCAGTTTCATCAGCATCCAACTTACATGTGGAAATCATAGGTGTATCAATACCTTTATTACTATCCAAACCAAAAAATTTAAAAATATCATTAGTAATTTACTTTTATTTAAAACAATAAAATTTTTATTTTGAAAAATATGGAATCATATGAAAAATTTATGTTCCCCCATTAAACTCATTTCAAATTCTTCTTTAATTAACATTGAAAAATCAGTAAATAAATAATTTTTAGAATATCTATATATAATAACATCTACATAAATTTTTACTATTAAATCATCTTTGGAAATCCTTTTAATAAAAAGAGTAGGATCAAATATCCCTTTAGTAAATCCTTTTTAAATTAGAAAATAACTGAGTCTATCATATCATGCACTAGGAGCTTACTTTAGACCATTTAAAGCATTATAAAGTTTAAAGGCATGATTGAAAGAATGGGGATTTTTAAAACCATGGGTTGGTTCGACAAATACATATTCAAATATATGCACATTTAGAAATGAACTTTTGACATCCATTTGATGAAGTTTGAAATTCAGATGAGCTATATAAGAAAGTAGTATCCAAATGGACTCTAGTATAACTACAGGTGAAAATGTTTCCTCATAGTCTATTCCCTCTTCCTGACTATATCCTTGTTCAAATAGTCTATCCTTATTTAAAACTATTTTCTATATTCATCAACTTTATTTCTAAAGACCAATTTAGTACCTATGGTCAATGTGTCCGTAGGTATTTATACTAATTCCAAAACATTGTTTATTTAAAATTTATTTAATTCTTGTTGCATATATATCACCAAAACTTTTGCATTGATAGCATCATTAAAATTTTTGGGTTCAATCTATGAAAGAAAATCTTGATGTTCAACCTTGTTTCTCAAAGAAGCTCTGGTTTTTGTTCCCCTAATTAGATCACCTAATACATCATCTAAAGGATAATTATTGAGAGTTCTAATACCTCTAGGAAGGGTTGGACTATAATCCTCATGATTTTCTATAGGTCCAGATTCTACATGCTCTGATTCTGGAAAATTTCCAGAACTAGTTGTTTTCACTGGGGGTTCGTTATATTTATCATTAAGGTATAGAATTGAAATATATTCCTCAAGATATTCAATAGAGGTTTTGGGTTCATGAGGACCAATCTCATCAAATTTTACATGAACTGATTCTTCAACACATTTGGTTCCCCTATTGGATACTCTATAGGCTTTACAAGAGATTGAGTAACCTATAAAATTTTTTCATCAGTTTTCGAAGAAAATTTGTCAAGATTATCCCTAGTGTTAAGAATAAAGACTTTGAAACAAAAAAACTAAAGAAATAAACCATAGGATTCCTATTTTTTTATATCTCAGAAGGGGTCTTCTTAGGAACATGTCTAATTAGGACTCTATTGATGATGTGACAATATATATTGGCAGCTTTAGTCCAAAAATAGATAGGCATGTTATACTCATTCAGTATAGTTCGTGAAATCCATTGAAGTGTCCTATTTCTTCTTTCTATAACTCCATTTTGATGAGGTGTTCTAGGAGAATAGAAATTGTGATTATAGAAATTATGTGATAAAATAGATTCAAACTCCCAATTTTCAAACTCACGACCATGGTCACTTCTCAAGGTCTTAATTCTAAGTCCACCAAGATTCTCTACAGACATGAAATATTTAATGAGGTAAGAACATGCTTCACTTTTGTAGTTTAGAAATTATACCCAAGTGTATCTAGAAAAATCATCTACAAGAACATAAACATAGTGTTTCCCATTTAAACTTGAAACTCTAGATGGTCTAAAAAAATCCATGTGAACCAACTCAAGTAGTTGAGAAGTTGAAACTTATTTCTTTGGATTGAAAGAAAATTTGTGTTGTTTTCCCTGTTGAGAAGGACTAGAAATAATGTTAAGTGGAAATTCTAGTTTAGGTAAGTCTCTAACTAAACCTTTCCTAGTTAGTTTCCTAAGTGAGTGGAAATTGCAGTGTCTTAATCTTCTATTCCATAACCAAGATTCCTTATGAAAAACATTTAAACAGGAAACATTTTATGTTTATAAAGAGTTTAAATCAAAATCATATAAATTTTCATTTCTAAGAGAAGTAAATATTAAATCATTTTTATAATTAAAAACATTTCATCCATCATTTTCATACTTAACATTGAAACCATCATCACACAATTGAGTGATACTTAGTAGATTGTATTTTAACCCATCAAAAAATTACTTTTGAAATTAATATAGTATTAGGGTTACTAATTTGACCTAAGCCGACAATCTTCCCTTTAGAAGTATCACTAAATGTAAAATGTCCAACATAAACATTAATTACGATCTTGAAGCATGATTATTATCCTATTATATTTCATGAACATCTATTATCCAAATACCATAGAGTTTTACAGGATCTCTTTAAACAATTTTCCTACAAAATTGATTAAATATAAGGTAACTTTGGTACCCAGTTTTTCATGGGTCTAAAGAGGTTAGAAAGTAAAGCTTTGGGAACCCATATTTTTCTTATAGGTTTCCTAAAATCAACAGATATTTTTTGAGACATGAACAATTTATTAGGTCCTTTAGAATTTTTTTTAAAATGATGGTCTAGAACTTGAACTAGAAGTGAAATGTCCAGATTTTGGAACTAAGTTATTTTTAATAATTCTTCTCGGTCCTTGTTGATATACTAGACGAGTAGTGTATTTTAGAGAAATTTTTTTCCCTATAAACTGTGTCAAGGTATTTATACCTACATTAAACTTCATAAGATATATTTTTAATTGCTCATTTGAAAATTTATGTTCAGTATTTTCTTTTAACAGCAGATAAAATATTTGTTTCTCAATATCCAAATTAGACTTATAATTGACATTTAAATCTTGTTGTCTTTTCAATAATTTATATTTATCCTTGAGTTTACTAAAATTATTCTCAAGCATTCCACAATATTCAAATGGTTCATCCTTAGTCGTATTTTCATCATTATTTGATTCACTTTCATTCACATAACAGTAAGCATGATGTATAGGATAATTAAGTGTTACCTCATATGTTTCTATCATGAAACACTTGTTTGCATGTTTGTTCTTTTCAATATCATAGGTGTAAGACCCACTTGAGATTTCTTCTAAATCACTCCATGTATATATCATATACATTTTATATCCCTTTACCTCGTCCTCATATTTCTTCCTAAACATCAACATGGGGAAATAAGACATTACATAACCTTTTTGTTTCCACTCCTAAGATATTATCTCATTTGTATTGTCATTCCATTTTTTGTCCCTTTTACACTATCTTTTACTATCATAACTTGCTTTATAATTTGACTTTCTAAACAAATTATTGTTTCCGTAGTAATTTTTGATTCTTATAGAGAGATTATCCATCACATCATCACTATCTGAATCAGAATCATCATAGGTTGAACTATCTATACGAACTTTAGATTTTTCTTTATTTTTCTCTTTGAGGTAGTAGTCTTTAATACTAATTATTTCTTTCTTGTTTCTTCATCAGCTTGTTTATTTTCGTTATACTCCTGTTCTTACATCATAAGTCTTCCAATTAGTTTCTTCACTGATAGCTTGATTATGTCACAGGATTATAAAATAGAAACAGAATTTCTTCTCTATCTATTAGGTAGGAATCGAAGAAATATCATAATATGTTCCTTTATGTCTACCGGTTATCCAAGAAGACTCATTGTATTTAATATTTCACTGAACCTTTGAAAAATTTAGAGATAGGTTCAGCAGGCTTCATTTTAAAATTATCATATTTAATAGTGTATGTATTTAATATCAATTCATTAACATTGGTTGTTCCCTCATGGGAAACAGTCAAGGTATCCCAAATCTCATAATCAATTTTACAGGCAGATATTCTATTGAATTATTAATCACCTAAAGCACAATACAATGCATTCATTACTTTACAGTTATAGTTATATGAAGCTATAGTTATCTGAGACCATGTGTCCCAAGCATTAGAAGGTAATGCATGTTGTTCTTCAATTATGTCATATATTTCAGGACTCATGCTCTGTAGATACATTTTCATTTTAAATTTCCACTGTGAATAGTTAATAACATTATAGAATGGTGGCATATTAGTAGCAGCACCCTCAACTCAGTTATCTATAGTTCATTGGAATTTAAAGAACTGAAAATTTAGATATGACTGAAATTTTAACATCTTTAGGATGAAACTAAAATAAGAGTGGAAAATAATTTGAAAAATCTTGAAAATAGTTCTAATGGTAGTAATAAAAACAAAATTTGATACCAAATGTTGGTCGGAGTGGAAACACAAGAGGGTGGTGAATCGAGTTCCTACAGAATATATATTTTTAAAACATTATGAAAACGAACACCCAAATTGGAAACAACCTAGTTAATTAAGGTAGTAGAGATATAAATGTTTAGTTGGTCAACAAGTTTTTCAAAGGGTGATTATTCTTAAGTTAAATTAGTGTAAAACACTTATTCAACTTTTGAAACAGGTTTACTGAATTAAATATATACACACACTAACAATAACTAATTATCAGAAATAATGTAAAATGGGTTTCTATTTATGAAATTATGAGAAGTGGAAAATAGGAAAATAGAGTATTACAAAAAAGTACATAGAAGGATTAACCAATAGGTTCAATCTCAAGACGACACTTAATACTCTCCTCTTTATGATACCTTTTAACCAGGTAGTTTATAAAAACAATAAAATTGATACAAAACCTATATCTGTATTTATAATAGTTATCACAAACATTCGAGGTATGAGACCCTCTACCAACGCTCTTCATGGAAAAAACAATCAATCTAGACCACACATGACCTCTTCCATGGTTTTATGTGAGAAACAATGTGTATGTAATGTTTGGTGTGAGGATTTTTAGTATCCTCCATTTCAAGAACAGTTGACAGTGTGTGTAACAGAAAAACTCACACTTCTTAGAAATGTAATATATAGAACACAATAGAGATAATATTATAAATATTGGTTTTAGAATTCTCTACGTGTTTGTATTTCATCTCCACACTCCTTGGAGTGATGAAATTGTAGTTTGAGTCTTCCTATGGAAGTTGTCCCTAAAAAAACTGTTTCAACTCTAGCTTCTATCTTCCAGGTTCTGTGTGTTCTGCTTCTTGGTTTGAGAGATATTAGATGATGCACCGAAATCAGTCTTCGATTTGTTCTCCCAAAACAAAATCTTCTTGAGGATCTTGGATTCATAGTGTAAAAGCTGTTGTGTTCCCTTTTTTCTTCATATCCTTCATGTAATGATCGTCTCTCTAGAATCGTACTCCTTTCTTCCTTTCTCTTCTATTTTATATTTGATGTCCAACAATAGGAATAAGAAAACTACATGCGGTCTTCCTCTTACCTCTTATTGTCTCTAGATACAGTTTCTTGATATGTCTACAATCAACATTAATTAATGCTGGAAGAATTAAATTTACCCAATATGATCATTAGAATAATCTTATGAAATTGACAAATTATGGAGTAGAAGAGTGGGTATCGGTAGGCTGGTAATGGTGGACTTCTCAACGGTATCCTCTATCGGTATGCTTCAGTGGTAGCTTTCATCGATAAATTTAATCGATATATTTCATCGATATCTTTCATCGATAGTATTCAGCGGTAGCTTTCATCGGTAGCTTTTATTGGTAGCCTCTTGCAGTAGCTTTACAGCAATATCCTTTGATCGATAGACATATAGTGGTGAGATCTCATTCATAACTCAATGGAAAGGTTCCTTAGCGGTAACCTCTAGAAATAACCTCTATCGGTAACCTCTAGAAGTTACCTCTAGCGGTAACCATTAACGGTAACCTCTAGTGGTAACCACTATCGGTAACCTTTAGCAGTAACCCCTATCGGTGACCTTTTACTTAGAGAAATTTCGAAATGTAAGCTTAAACAAGACAGTAGTGAGATTAAATATACATTGTTATTACTTGATAAAAACAATAAATATTAATTAAACATGATTATCATATAAAAGAAACATGATTTAGGATGATCAAAACAGGTGAGTGCAACAATATTTCTTATAAATAATTAAAAATTGATGATGTAGTAATTATTAAATTAATATAAAAATCAATTAAATGATATTATAAATATTAAATGAAATATAATATGACTTAATTAAAGTGATACAATAATTTCCTAGGAGAATATTACATATTATGGGTGTATTTAATTTATTTTTTCATAGTTATCTTCGTGTATTTATTTTCATAATTTCAATGTAATGAATAGTATAAAATTTGACACAAATAATATTTTATTAAAATAATATTTTATTAAAATATTTATTAATAATAAAAATTATAAATAAAGAAAATTGGGATAAATTATGGTCTAAAATATTATTAATGGACAATTTATTGTTCAATTTCCTCCTTATATGTCAAAATCTCCACCGTTTAAATTTGAAAATTTTGTTACCAAAGATAAAAATAAAATATTTTAACTAAGTTTTAATCAAAATGATATGTTTTAAAATTTGATAAAAACATGTCTAAAATATTTTTTTTTTCTTATTACAATAATTAACCACATTATCATATAATACCATTTCATTTTGATATATTTGTTTTTATATTTAATTTATTATTATTTTATCAATTGAGAAATTTGAAAAGTGACCCACACCATCATTATAAAAAGACACCTACTCCCTCGTATCATATCACCACATTGAGTCTCTTATCTCAACTATCCTCTGAAAAATTATCTTCTATAATAACATATCCACATTCTAGAGGTTCATTTCTTCCCAAATGACTAACTCCATTGTAATCTAGAGGAGATCTAAATGAGACACTTCGAAGAAGAGGTAATTGCTTTAACCAGTCACTCTCTTTTTCTACTCCTCTAAAACTCCTATAAAGTTTTCATATATATCATAAAATAATAACATTATAATCCCCAATACTTTGAAATGTGATTATGATAATTACCACACCATTATTCATCCCCTTTCCCGTCGAACATGAAGTGAATGTATCCCTTGTGCGTACGTACGACTTACCATCTCCACGTAGAAAAACAATTCAATTTTCATCACCATATTTTATGAGTGAGAATTATGATCGGTAAAAAAATTATAATTGATATATAAAAAACAATTATACTAATGTAATTATAATATAACATATTCCCTTTTACCACCAAATCTTTTGGGAAATGATAATATCACTCGTGTGTGTGTGTATGGCTTACCATCTCGAAGATGTGATGTGGTTCATTTATCAAATATATTTTGTGTAAGTGTTGATAAGGATGAATTTAATGAATATAAATGATTTATATAACATAATTATGATTATATAAATTATTATATCATGATGAAAGTATTAATATCGGGACTGTAGAACCCAAACTTCCTGGGAAAAGGAAGAATATATCACATAGAAGAATGATTTTAATTATTAATAAATGAATGATAAGATGATTTAAAAAAATAATAGATGTTATGATTGATAAAAGGAGATGGAATTATTTTATAATAAACATTTCTTTAGTATATAGTTGTTTTTAATGAAAAAAAGAAAGCTGGGACCTGAGGTAAGTGATTTTTGTCTCACATTTATTTCAGTGGGACACATACCTTATACACTACTCATTTCGTCTTTGTGGTGGATATAATAACCATGAATGTATTTTATGAATCAAATTCTGAATAGTTTTTTCTTTTAATATCTATATAATTTTATTTCTTTCATTGTTCATATTATTAAACTAGTTATATTTTTTAAGGGATTATTGGACGATCTCATTAATATTGGAGACTAATTCATTTTAAATCTCTATTGGGGAATATTTATCTGTAATTTCCATGTTTTCTAAAAAAATAAAAAAGGTTTTTACCAATATCCTAAGAATATTAAAATTTATTTTTACCCATGTTTGAATATTTAATAAGTGGTTTTAAATTAATATTTTTTGTTTTTTTAAATGGTACTTTGTGACTATTAAAGAAAAAGTAAAAGAGGATTGTTTTTAACATATATGAAATGATTAGATTATACCAATTTTATGATGCCTTAATAAATATAATTCTCTTTTACATTATTATAGTGTTTTTTTAATAAATTTTCCTTTTATAATAGTGTGTCCATTATAAAATGATTTCAGATAGGATAATATATTTACCTCAAGAATTATTTCATGTGATCTTTCAATGAAATAATTTTTCCTCTAAGATGACATTATTGAATGTTACTTATTCTATACTGCGGATATAAACCAAGGATAAAATATTATTCTTTCTAGAAATGGTTTTTTATGATGGAATTATACTTATGAAACCAATTTGGTTTCCATAACTTATGTTGTGATGATTTGTTTATGAAACTCATTTTTTCATGGATATTGACATGATTAATGTTTTATGGTTCTATGGAACACATATATAGAGTTTTAAATAAGTGATGGGTTGAAAATATATATACCTCTATTTAATTGGGTAATGAATTATATCTCATGATATAGTTAAGGGAAATAATCCTATGTTCTTGATCTGTGGTGGGATACAAGTCTATGTGCTTGATCCGTTAGGGGAAATAGGTGATAATTCCTGATCTGGGAGTATTGGTAGTTAACCATGAAATATGAAATTGTTTTATATACATATGATGAAACAACACACATTTATGACTTGAAAATATGGTTCAAGAATTATTTATCATGAATTTTCATTCTTATGGTTCATGTTAATCTTTTATGTAATGAATCGTGGTTATGATCCATGATAGGTTGGGTAAAAACATTGATTGATTTTCTCATGATGGCATATCAATATTTCTTATCTAATTCATCCATAAGATAATAATTTGATATCTACAAGTTTTACACTTATTGAGCATCTTCTCTAACCCTTCTCTCACTTTTCCCTTATAAGATTTATAAATAAAGTTGTTAAGTGTGATATTCTAAAAGGGATCTAATTATGTAGAATTAACTTGTAGATAATGTACATATTTTATGGACTAGTCGTTTATGATTCTATGTTTATAGAGGGACTATAAATTTATCATCGTCATGTGTTCATTTTTTAAATTAAATGAGGATTCTTCTAAAAATATTTAATATCTATGTATGAAATGTTTAGGCTGTTAAAGTTTGTATTGGAGTAAGGGTTTAGTAAACATTTGGAAACTAGGATGAAAAAACCATAGAAAGAACCATGAGGATAAGTAGATGTATAGGATAAAATCTTATAGTTTTGGAAATTTTTATGAATTACCAAAGTTAAAAAAATGGTTTCATAGTTGGTTTCATTATTTAATACATTTTAAAAATTCATTTTTAGGATTCCTCACAATGGTTTTTATTTCTCAAAATATTCTTTTTATTTTTTGGCAATAGGAGGAACCCAATGGTAATCATGTTAATGAAAAATGTGATTGACAATGAAATGAATACCCCCATGAGAAATAAAATTTCATGGGAGATAGATTTTATAACCTTTCTTCAATGCTAAAGAAACTTCCCCAAGCTATGAATCAAACCAATTTTTTCAAATGATCAATGAAGGGAAGAACGCACTATTGAATATTTCATGAGGTAAAATACACCTTATTTTGGTGGATATTCTATCCCACATCTGTTTAAGAGATGGATGAATACCATTTTAGAATATTTTTTATTCTTCAATTCTTGCGACATGAAAAATATTTCTTATTAGTTTATCATTTGGAAGGTGAAGCAAATCAATGATGAAATCATGTCACAAATTTGAGGAAAGGGAAAAAAAATTCAACCATGGAATGGTATGAGAGCAATAAATTATTTTTCAATAATTAATTTCTTTGTATTCCTTTTTTGAATATGGAGAAGGAGTTCCTTGAGCTAAAGTGAATTGATGATTAATTTTTTGGTACCTATAAGAGAAATTTTACAAGACTTTTTAGGTACACTTTTGGTATTATTATCCCACCTAAAAGAATGATTTAATTTTTATTCAGTGGAATAATACCAGATATATGAAGGGAATTATCCATAATAAACTTCAGTATATATTAATAAATTGTTTTATGTGCTCTTATGGAGTAAATGTAAATTTTAGATACCCACCATTCCCATGGTTTTGAGAATATAAGAATGATTGAGTCTCTTGAAAACCCAAACAAATCACACGGTGGTGAGAATTTCATACCATATACAGTATAGAAATGTTATAATAACTATCATGGTATGGGTTTAAATGGAATTGGGAGGTTCATTAAATGTTTTAATAAGGATATAAAGCCCATGAATTTTGAAACGAAATGAACATGTTGTTCAATGAAATGGTGTAAAAGAAGACACCAACTAATGTTTCACCCATGCTCAAATGTTTTAAATGAATGAATTTTTGAAAATTATGCCAATAAGTGAATGAATACAAAGATTTTTTATTCCCAATAAAAAAACCTCTAATGTCCAAATATAAATGTCAAAACCCTGTGATCATCACTACTAATGCGGGTTTTGAGAACAATGTGGTGAAAGGTATACTTAACATCCATTCTAAAAAAGCTAATGACTAATTTTTATATATATTCACGATCACTTTTACTTATAAAAAATTTTCTAAGGGTATCATAGTATAACATCAACAATTAGATGTTGAGATAGCTTTGAGGAATACTAATGTCACAATGGTCTCATCTCATGGCTATAGTTCTTCTATGATTAATGTTTGTGGGAATTTAGTACCTGCGAATCTCATTATTCTCCCTATAATATAATTTTAAGCTCTTCATGGCATGGATTAGATTTTTGTTTATGGGTATTTTATTAATTTTTAAGGAAGTGTAGTTACATTAAATATTCTAAATGAACCTATAATCATTTATCGATGCAAGGATTAATATGAACATCCAATGGAAATTTATTCCATATTTTGTGTCTTAATTACAATAAAGGAAGGTTGAATATCTCTAATTATTGGTGATAAATTCAATATAAACAATACACCTATTGTACGAGAGTTTAATGATGTTTATGTAGAAGAGTTTTCATGTCTTTCATAGATTAATAAAGTTGAGTTCTCGATAGAACTCATGCCTGGTGATATGAGTATTTTGTAGACTACTTATGTAATGGCCCCAATTGAATTTCTGGAATTAAAGAATCAACTACAGGATAATATTGATAAGGGATTCAAATAAAATTCTGCATTACCTTGGGGTTAATTTGTTCTATTTATTAAGATGAAATATGGTTCAATGCATATTTTCATTGATTATTAGGAGTATAAAAAAGCTAAATTCAATAAAAATTATCCTCATATATGTATCGATGATTTATTTGATCAACTATGCATAGATCAATATTTTCTAAAACAGATCTTCATTCTGGATATTATTAATTGATGGTAAATATGGATTGTTTATCCAAGATGGCAATCCAAACATGGTATATACATAATTAATTTATTATTATACATTTTAGTTTTAATAATTACCCAAAAATCATAATATAAATGATGGATTTAGTCTTTAGAGAATATATTGATCCTTTTTTGGTAGTTTTAATGGATTATATTCTTGTATATTAGAATATCAAGTATTTATATGAATATCCCCTGAGGTTTGTGTTGATGACTTTGAGAACAAGGAATATTTTTAAAAAATTTACCAAGTGAAAATTTTGGCTTCATATTGATACATTTTTGGGATATATATTCTCAATTTATGGTGTATTAGTAGATCCTTCAAAAGAATGAAGTTTGCTAAAATGGTTGGAACCAACCATGGTAACTAAAATATGTAGCTTTCATGGTTTGTTCTGTTATTTTTAGAGAACTGTGTAAATTTTTTCTTTATCATCCAATCCACTCACCAAGTTAACTCAGAAGTGTTTTATGTTCCTCTTGCTGAATGATTGTGAAGAAATATTCAAGGAACTAAAGAGAATAATAATTAGTTCCCCTATATTTACATTACACTACAATAGATAAGAGTTATTAATTTATAGAAATGCATCCAAGAATAGATTGATATGTGTTATTATGAAAAATGATATAGTAATTTTTTATTCAACAAGATAACTGAAGGTTCATGCAAAAAATACCCAATTCATTATTTGGAGTTAGTTGTTGTAATATTTTTACTAATAATATGGTGGAATTATATTTACGGAGAAAATTGGGATATATATACAAACCAACATAGCATAAAGTACATATTATCACATTATTTCTTGAATATGGACCAAAGAAGATGGTTGTAACTAATTAATTATTAAGATTTCATAATACACTACCACCCGAGGAAAATGAAGAACATGGAAAATTCTATTAGTAGAAAGGAATATTCTATCTTATCTATGATGAGGATCACAAAAGACTCGAAATTTATAAATTTTCAAAGGTTGGATCGAGAAATCATAAACTAAGGGGGGAAATAAAATCTTTGGAAAATGAATGTGAAACCATCTATATATGTAAATATTAAAGTGGCACAAAAGAAATATGTGTATTTGAAAAGGATGGTGACAAATGATAGGAACCACGTATCTATTACTCCAATAAAATATTTCAAGTAGTAACTATTGGGTGAGGATTATTGTCCATCATTATTTATTCATCCTGGAAGTACACATATGTATAAATACATGATGGGATATTTCTAGTGGGGTTGAATAAATAGAGATATTGTAGAATATGTTTCTCGGTGCTAAGTTATTCATCATGTTATGGACGAGAGACAAAAAATCTAAGTGGATATTTCAGCCATTAGCCATACCTAAATGGAAATGAGAAAGCATCACCATGGAGTTTTTCATCAAACATCCCAAAAAATCTAATTTCCATAATTTTATATGGCTTATAGTCAGTCTCCATAAAATGTCTTCACACTTCATTGCTATTAGAAATTAATTCTCTTTTGATAATCTTTGCAATATATATATTATTTAATTTTTATGGTTTTATGGAGTACCACATTATAATGTATATGATCAAGATCCAAGGATTACCTTGAAGTTATAAGGAAGACTTACGTAGGTTCTGGATATAGTGTTTTGTTTTATCACTGCTTGTCGTCCTCAGACTGATTTTCAATGTAAGAGGAAGATTCATTCTCAAGAAGATATGTTGTGATATTTCTCTATGGATTTCAAAATTGGTTGGGATAAACACCTTCCTTTTTGTAGAATGTATAAGGACCAATCCTTAAAACATTACAAAATTTTGAATTAAATGGAAAATTCGTATTGATGATCTTTTCAGGTTTATAGTTTTATAGAATTACTCCAAAACTACTAAATTACATCTGAAAAATTACAAATTAGACCCTTATACTATGTTACATTTTTTCACAAAATAAAAACTCTTAAAAAAAGAGTCAGGTTTAGTTACATGTTGTAGATATCATGATTTTTCTTTGATCCCATCCTTAACCCTATTCAACTTTATGTACTGTGAAAAACATTACAAAACATGGGATGAGAATAAAAATCATAGTAAGGGTTAAAAAAAGAAAACATTAGTTCATCAATATATACATAACATAATATCTTTATCATACCTCATGAAATCATATGATTTATGAATAACACATATTAATCACAATTCATAAAGGTAACTTGTGGAATCCATAACATACTTATGTTGTAACTTTCACAGCTATGTAGGGAGTCAATTTTGGAATACCCATCATAATATATTCCCTTAATCTCATAGGAGAAACATTCACATTTACCTCTGTCACGTTACCCAATACATTGGATAGGTATCTAAGGATCACCCTCCCATGGTTTATCACGGGACCACCCGTACATGTAAACAATGCCCATGAACCATAACATATTCATAACACATAAAAAAATATAAAGGAAATATAACACTTCCACATTTAAATCACAATATATCATTTAAATATATTGACATAATCAATCCATAATCAAAAACATTTTCAATTCCAAAATATGTAACAAGAATATAGGGTATTTATTTCCCCTTTAAAAACATTTCCGGTTGTTAAGGAAGCTAATGATCAAATAATACTCTCTGCAGCGAAAAGGATGTTGTCACCACTTACGTTAATAAAAACCATTGTTTTTTTAAATTTTGAAAAACTCCTCATAGAAAAATATTCCCGTTGAAAGTAATGAAATGTAAATGGGGTATACAGCGTATAAAAGAATGTCGTGTATAAAAAAAATATGCCTCAATGAAAGGGGATTGAGATGAAGTCCCTTAGAAATACCATTTTTTAAATTAAACAGACCGATTATGTGTATTCACTATTGGTACACATAATTAATTTAAAAATATAAGATAGTATATCAAAATTAATTTGTCACATAGTCATATCACTACATCAAAAAAAAGTATATGATTATCCCAATGAATGTAAATTGGGTTAAGAAGTTCCCTTACCTCGTGTCTGACTTGACACGATCTTTCTTTAATCTCCTAAATAATAAACTAATGTTAATTTATACTTTCTTAAGATAATTTTTCAATTTTACTATTACTTTTATTTAATAATTACCTTGATATAAAAATTAGTTAATTATTCGTGCTCATATCAGACATTTTGTCGATGTTCGGAACTTGAGTTAAAAATGAACTTCTTATAATTATATGTTCTTCATATGTAAAAAATCCATTATCTCCATAATTATATTAATGATATTGATATAATATATATCTAGTATATTTATATATTTATAATAGTACATAACATTTGAAGATAAGAAATGAAATGCACCATTCATGGAGACGGTAAGCCATACATACGAATAGACGCTACTTTCATTTCTATTTCCTATTTAATGGAATGAAAATATAATGATATATAGGTATTTTATAATTCCATTATAATATCATATATAATTTAAGAAACTACATCCTTTGTAAATTCCATGTATGGAATGAACGAGTGATATCACTTTGATGGGGCGGTAATCCGCACTTCCTCATATGAAATTATCGTGTTTACCAACTATGAATACCATAAAGGTATTCTATAAATAAATAAAAATGAATCATTGAAACAATATAAATATAATATATATCACATATAAATATAGTTCCATATTAATGGCCACCATAAGAGGTGGTTGGAGATATTTGAACAATCATCGTTTCGTGAGGCAGTAGTTCGCCGTCCACAGAAACAGTATGTCCTTTACCCATTAGATAGAAGTGTTTATAAGTGTAGTTCTAATAATTATCATAAAAACAAACTAGTATATTTATTATACTTTTTTTGATATAAAATAATGGAATAAAAATATTTTATAGGATTAGATAAGTAAAATAAAACAAAATAACTTAAGAGAATATGTTACCTTTAAATTGGGTATCTCCCGTTGGTTTGAACAAGAAGGATTACTTGAAGTGACTTCTACATAAAGAAAATATTATATGTGTAATAGAGGTTTTTTCAGAGCTTATTTGGGCAGATTTTGGACAATCCAAGGTGCTTGATAAGTGTGAGAAATGGGTTAGAAGTGAGGGCTTTTTATAAGGGGGAGGTGGGGCTCTTTAGGAATGTTTGAAACTATTATTTTATTATATAATGATTGTAGGTTTTAAAAGGTCCAAAAATTATTAAAGTAGAATATAATATGACCCATGGTCTATATAAAATCATCCAAAAATAATTATATAGGTTTTGTATATTTTTTTAAATTTAATAATCTTATATATTTAAATCATTAATTAATGAAGAAAACACTACATCATTATTGTGTAATAAATAATACTATTTATTTCATGTCTAAAAATTATAAAAAAAATAACGTGATTTAGAAAATATTTATATCTTTCAAATGAATTTATATAGTACAAGAGATAACTTACATAACCCTATCTATAAATTGATTTACTAAAATATATTTGTTTGTGTCATTTTTGTCTTTTATTTAACTTAATTAATACAAAGTGTCATTATCACTCCCATGCGGCTCCATGGGGTCCCAAATTTGACCCAAGAATGCCTATAGTCGGACAAGAATCAACCTTTGGGATTAAAAGATGTGTTATGGTAATTTAAGATTATTATAATATTATTTTTTACCGTTATTTACCAGATTTACCCATTAACCATGATAAATAAAATTTTACTGAAATAATTATTCATTATGTATAAAAATAAAAGTTACCTATTTACATGATTTGGACCTCCGGATTTCAAATATGAAATCCATTTTTCCAAATTGAAAACACAGAAGTGCCAGAAATTAATTTAAAATTAATTCCCGCTGTCAAAACAAAAAATGTGTTGTTATGAAATAATAACTATCAAAAGATTGACACTTTTTTATGCCCAATTTCAAAGTGAAATTATGTCCAATGATCAAAATTAGATTAAATGGAAAAAAATAATATAATTACACTATAAGAAGAATTTAAAATATAATCTAAACTTTTAAATGAAGTATATTAAATGGAATCTTTGAATTAAAATACATTATTTTTCACTATTCATAAAAAAATGCATTTAATCAGAAAAGTACAAAAAATTTACCCAATGTAAATTTTGATATCCGAATTATATAGAAAAATTTTAATTAGGAAAATAGAAAATATAAAAGTGACCAAAACTAGATTTAAAGAGGATTCTCCATCGAAAGCCAGTAAATAGACCTTTTAATTAATATTAGAGTATTTATGATTAAAATCAGACCTTTTATTTTAAGCCTCTATAATTTATTGGATAAGTGTAAAAACATTTAAAAAACATGTATAATCTTATTTTAGTTAGTTCTTTTCATTACCTCCAACACAACAACTAGGTGTTGACTATCTTTTAAAATTATATTATTATTTTTCAGTATGACTCAGCATTGTGTGTTACATTAGACTTCAAAGAAACCTGTTGTTACGTATCTGGTACACCATCGAATATAGAATTTCCTTTCAAGTAACATTAATATTTAATTCACAAATATTAATAAATATAAAAATGTATTATTTTTTTATTTACCTGGGATTTTACATCCTTCCCCTCTTTTGGAAATCGTGTCCTCCTAATTTTTATTAACTTATCAAATAAATTTGGGTATTTATCCCTCATAGAATTTTCATATTCCCATGTTGTCTCTTCAACCATATAGTTGTTCCAAAAAACATTTACATGGTGAATTACCATATTCCACTACACTTTCTCTCTACGGTTAAGAATCTGGACTGGCTATTCCTCATAAGATAGATTTTCTTCCAACGGAACTATATCCGGGGTCAAAACATGAGATGGATCTGACATATACTTTCTAAAAATTGATACATGAAAAACATTGTGTACCTAGGATAAACATGGAGGTAAATCCACTCTGTAGGCAATTGATCCAACATTCTCTAGAATTTAATAAGGTCGAACAAACATCGGACTCAACATTCCATTCTTGCCAAAACACATCACACTTCTCTATAGAGAAACATTTAGAAATACATGATCACCTACCTAAAAAGAAATATCATTCCTCTGGTTATCTGCATAAATTTTCTTCCTACTCTGAGCTGTTCTTCTATTCTTCTGAATCAACTGAACTTTTTTTCCATCTCTTCTACCAATTCTGGCCCCATCAACTTCCTTTCACCTACATCATCCCAAAAAGCTGGAGTTCAACGACACTTTCCATATAATGCCTCAAATGGAGCCATCTGTATACTAGAAAGAAAATTGTTATTATATGAAAATTCTACCAATGAAATATATTGGTCCCAACTTCCCTGGTAATCCAGTGAACATGCACGTAGCATATCCTCCAAGTTCTGAATTATTCGTTCTGACAGCCCATCTGATTGTGGACAAAAAGATATACTAAAATTTAATTCAGTACCCAACGACTTCTGAAGGCCTTTTTGAAAGTTAGAAGTAAACATGAGATCACGATTAGATATAATAGAGAGTGGAACTCCGTGAAACATGACTATCTCTTTAACATAAAAGTGATAAAGTTTATATAGAGACAGGGTATCTCGAATAGGATGGAAATGAGCATAATTAGTCAATAGATCAATAATAACCCAGATTGAATTATTACCTCAAGATGTATTTGGTAAACCCACAACAAAGTCCATGGATATATTTTTACCTTTTCTACTCTGGAACCGGGAAAGACTGAAGCATCCGATTTGGTAACTACCACTCTTCTTTAACCTATTGATAATTCAAACACTTCATAGTAAAATCATAAATATCTATTTTCGTTACATATTTCTTGTAATTCTCCCAAATATCTCTGTACATCATAGTACTTCCAAGATGAATGGAAAATGGTGAACTATGAGATTTACATAACAACTCATTGTTCAACTATGAATCACATGAAAAACAAAACTCTTCCCAGTCCTCAAAACACAATCATTATCAATGTTAAAATCTTCCATCTTACCCTTCTGAACCAACTCTACCTTTTTCTGCAACTCACTATCTTCCTTTTGTGCTTTCTTAATTTTGTCTGATAGTGATGATTTCACTAAAACCTGAAACAAAACAGAAAAATTTACTATACCAACTTCTATGCCAAATTCATAAAATCGTTATGATTGTGAAATCATAATCTTTTATTAATTCCAACCATCTCCTTTGTCTCATGTTCAATAATTTCTGAGTGAATATATAATTCAAAAATTTGTGGTCAGTATATATTTCAAATTTTACACCAAACAAATGATGCTTCCAAATTTTTTAATAAAAAAACAGAAGCCAATTACAGATCTTATGTAGGGTTGTTTAACTCATGAGGTTTGAATTGGCATGAAGCATAAGTAATTACCTGATCATCCTACATAAGGACACAACCAAGTCATTTCAACGAAGCATCGCTGTAGATAACAAAATCACCATTTCTAGAAGGCAGTACCAAAACTAGATCATTCACCAATCTTCTTTTCAAATCCTGAAAACAGTCATCACATTCTTTTGTCTATATGAACTTACCACCTTTTCGAGTTAACTTAATATTTTAACTAGATAACCTTGAAATATTTTCAACATACCTCCAGTAATAACCTGAAAAATGAAGAAAACTATGAATCTTTGTTATATTTGTTGGTCTTGGCCATTCTTCAACAACTTTTGTTTTAGCAGGATCAATAGTTATGGAATTTTTTGTAACAATGTTACCAAGGAAATGTATTTGGTCTTACTTATACTCACACATGCGGAATTTCCCATACACTTTCTTTTCTTTTATGGTTTTCAAGAAAACCCTTAAATGACTTTCAAGCTCTTCTTTACTTTTTTAATAAACCAAAATATCATCTATAAACATAACCGACATTTATCACCTGAGTCAAATGAGACATCGCGGAAACAAACTATTCAATTCCGATCCCAACCATCTCAGGAGGCTAATTTGGAACTTCATATCCCTTTTTATGCCTTCATAGCACAACTGCTCATTTTCCTCTATGAAAAACCATTCTAAACATAGAAATATCATAGGCAAAGAAACATGGTAATATGTAAATTCTATACAATTTCACTCATACCATAAATTAATTTATGGACATTAATTTAACAATATTATTACTCTTAAAGATGTCTAACCCGACCATTGATACCAACTATACTGAACCAGCCTTAAAAAATTACATAATCTTGATTTAAATGGATAATTCACATTGAAGATATTTTTAGGATTAGGGTTTTAGATAATTAGGCAATAACTATTCAATTAAATCTCAAAAATTTCAATGTAGACACTTCTAATCAGTTTCAATTTTTTCACAAAATAAAAACTCTGAAAAAAGAATCTTGTCTAGTTCCATGTTTTAGACATCATGAATTTTCCTTGATCCCATCCCTGACCCTATTCATCTTTATGTCCTGTGAAAAACATTTCAAAACATGGGCTGCGCATAAAAAGATCAGTTAGGGTTAAAAAAAGAAAGAAAATAAAACATTAGTTCATCAATATATACAAAACATAAGATCATTAGAATACCTCATGAAATCATAAGATTTATGAATAACACATAGTAATCACAAGTCATAAAGGTAACTTGTGGCTTCCATAACATACTTATGTTTTAGTTTTCACAGCTACGTAGGGAGTCACATTTGGAATTCCCATAGCAGTATATTCCATAAATATATTAGGAGAAACATTCACATTTACCTCCATCACGTTACCCAATTCATTGGAGATCTATATCAGGCTCACACACCCCAGGATTATCCGGAACCACCCATATATGTAAACAAGGCCCAAGAACCAAAACATATTCATAACACATAAAACAAATATAATAGAAAGATAACATTTACACATTTCAATAACAATACATCATTTATATATATTGACATAATCAATGCATTATCAAAAACATTTTCAATACTAAAATATGTAAAAAGAGTAAATGGTATTTATTTTACTTTTAAAAACATTTATGCTTGTTACGGAAGACCAAGATCAAATAATACTCGTGGTGGCAGAAAGGTCGTTGTCACTGCTTACGTTAAAAAGAAACATTATTTTTTGTCATTTAGTAAAATGCCTCATAGAAAAATATTCCCTTTTAATTTAATGAAATGTCAAAGGTGTTTATACAGAGTATAAAATAATGTCGTGTATCAAACAAAATATGCCTCAATGAAAGAGATTTAGATGAAGTACCATAGAAAAATAATTCTGTAAATAAAATAGAAAGATTATGTGTATTCACTATAGGTATTCATAAGTAATATAAAAATACAAGAAAGGATATAAATATTATTTTATTACATAATCATAGCATGACATAATAAAAAAAGTATACGATTAACCCAAATAAATAAAATTGGGTTAAAAAGTTCCCTTACCTCGGGTCTAATATGACCAGATCATTATTTAATCTCCTAAATAATAAACTATAGTTAATTTATACTTTCACAAGAACCTTTTTCATGTTTATTATTCCTTTTATATCAATTATTACCTTTCTATAACAATTAGTTAATTATTTGAGTTCATATCAGACATTTTTTCGATGTTCGGACCTTGAGTTAAAAATGAACTTCTTATAATTACAAGTTGTTCTTGTGGTCAAATTTAAATTGTCTACAGAATGATATTAATGATTTAGATATCATATATATCATATATATCCAGTATATTTATGTATCTATAATAGTAAATAACATTTGAAGATAAGAAATGAAATGCACCGTTCATGGGGACGGCAAGCCGTACATACACATGAACGCTACATTCATTTCTATTTTGTATTTAATGGAATCAAAACAAAATGATACATAGGTATATTATAATTCCAGTATAATATCATATATAATTTCAGTAAATCTATCCTTTCTATGTTCCATGTATGACATGAACAAGACACTTTGAGGGGGTCATAGTCCACACTTCCTCAAATTAAATTATCGTATTTACCCACTATGGAAACCGTAAAGGTATTATATAAATAGAAAAATAAAGAAGCATAAAAACAATATAAATATAATACATATCACATATAAATAAAGTCTTGTCATAATGTCCACCGTAAGTGGCGGTTGGAGATATTTGAACAATCATCGTTTTGTGAGGCACTAGTTCACTATCCACAGAAACAGTATGTTCTTTACCCATTAGATGGTGGTGTGGGTAAGCGTAGTTCGATTTATTCTTTTAGAAACAACATAGTATATTGAGGACACTTTTTTTGTTATTATATAAAGGAATAATAATATTTTATGTTGTAGGAGAAGTAAAATAAAACCAATGAACTTAAGAGAGGACATTACCATTAAATTGGGTATCTCTCTTTTGTTTGAAACAAAAGGTTTAATTGATCTACCTTCTGCCAAAGGTAAGGCTTCTAGGTGTAAGAGAGGTATCTTGAGAGATTATTTTTTTATATGTTAGAAGACCCATTGGGATTGAGATGTGTGAGTAATGGGTTATTAGTGAGGGATTTTTATAAGGGTGATGAGGGGCTCTTTAGGAAAGTTTGAAAATATTATTTTATAATATAATGATTTTCGGTTTCTAACGGTCAAAAACATAATACAGTCGAATATAAGATGTCTCATGGTCTAAATAATACCATCTAATACATGTTTTGGATATTGTTTTAATTTTTATAATATTATTTATTTAAATCATTCATGAATGAGTTAAACACAACATCATTATTATGTCATAAATAATTTTATTTATTTGAGGTCTAAAACTTATAAAAAAAACCGTGATATAAGATATATTTTAAGCTTTAAAATTAATATTTATATTATAATAGATAACTTATATAACCACATTTAAAAATTTATTTACTAAAAGATATTTGTTTGTGTCATATTTGTATATACATTAAATTAATTAATATAATGTGTCGTTATCCCTAACATATGTCTCAATGGGGTCCCAAATTCGACCCAAGGATGCCCATGGTCTGGAATTTATCAAAAAATATGATTAGGACACATGTTAGTGTATTTTATGATTATTATAATATTATTTATTACCCTTTTTTTACCAGATTTACCCTTTAACCATGGTAAAAAAATATTTACTGAAGTAAATATTCATAATGTCTAAAAATAAAAGTTACAAATTTAAAAAATTTGAACCTCATGATTCAAAATATGTAATACATTTTTCCAAATTCAAAACACAGAAGTATCTGAAATTATTTTAAAATTAATTTCCGCTGTCAAAACAAAAATCATGTGTTTAAGAAATAACAACTATCAAAAGATTGATACTTGTTTATGACAAATTTCGAAGTGAAATTACTTCCAATGACCAAAATTGAATTAAATGGTAAAAATATAATCTTATTTAACTTTAAAACCAATTAAAAAGATAATCTACCCTTATAAATAAATAATATTAAAACGCAGTTTTGAATAAAAATACATTATTTTTCACTATTCATCATAAAATGAATTTTATCAGAAAAATACCAAAATTATGATCAAAGTAAATTTTGATGTCCTGATTCTAAAGAAGAATTTTATTTGGTCAAATAGAACATATAAAAGTTCCCAAAACTAGATTTAAAGAGGGTTCTCCATCAAAAGGTGGTAACTTGACCTTTTAATGAATATTAGATTATTTATGCTTAAAATCAAATTATTTCTTATTTTATGCCTATAAAATATATTGGATAAGTGAAAAAACATTTATCAAAAATGTATAATTATATTTTATTCAGTTCTGTTTATTCCATCCAACACAACGGTTAGGCATTAACTATCATTTAAAATTATATTATTATTTTTCAGTATGACTCAACATTGTGTGTAACATTAGACATAAAAGAAACTTATTGTTGCGTATCCGGTACACCATTGAATATATCATCCAATTTAAAGTAACATTAATATGTAATTAAAAAATATTAATAAATATGAAAATGTTTTTTTTATTTTCCTGGGATGTTACATAATGTCCCTATAATAATAGTTTCCACTCTACCATTTAGAATTCTCTTTATGAATTTTTATATGGTAATAATTGAAGATCCTATATTTTATGGAATGATGTTGTGGAAAAAATGCTATTGGGACATGATCAAGATAAGTAAATGGAAGAAAATTTTATGTCTATTAAATTACACATAAGAGCAGCTCATAGTCTGGAAACTTCTTGAGATTAAAGATGGTGAAACATTATTTGTATGAATATATCCTATGAATAGAGTATTGATATTGGGATAGAATGGATTTTAAGACCTAGGTATATTGGCCTTTTTTAAATTATTGATTGTATTGGTATGGTAAATTATCGATTAACTATTCCATCAAATCTCGATCAAGTTCATGATTTTTCCATGTCTATTTATTGAGAAATTAGATACCTGATCCTTCAAATGTACTAAAGTCAGAGGTAGTAGTGCTAGAATAATAACTCTAGTATAAAGAAAAACTGGGAGATATTTTGGATAATAAAAAGAAATTTCTAGAAAACAAGATCCCTCATATGGTTAAATTTCTATTATCAAAACACCAATTTGGGGAAGCTACATGAAAAAATTTAGATGTGAGGAGGAAGGGGTATCCTTATATCTTGGCATATATGTGATAAAGTTTTAGGGAAAATTCATTTTATGTGGGGTACAATGAAACACCCCTGGTTTTTATGAACTATTTTTGAATAAATTTAATTCCTTTTATATCATCTGTTATACTCTACACCATGTTTTTCATTTGTTACATGGAACAATGTGTTTCCACAAAATACAATTTTATTATTATAATTATTTAAATAAGACAATTATAACATAGATTTTATAATGGTGTATATGAATATGATTAACTAAATTCTGAATATATTGTTTACCAGTGTAAAACCCTTTAGAAATTAAAATGAAATATTATTCGGAAAAATCTATTTAAATGCACAGGAGTGTATTTTATAAAAATAACATTAATAAATTAATATTTTTGGATTATATTAATGATATATAAATATATAATATTATGTCTAATGTTCATCATTTAGACTATGTATTTTCTATACATGATATAAATATAAATCCACTTTTATGTTTAAAAATGCATTTTTCTAAAAAGATAGTTTTCCCACCATTTCATGGAACACTTGTTTTAAATATATTTTTTCACAATTTTATAAATTATGTTTTTCAAAATAACCTTCTTCTTTTAAATTTTGTTATCAAAATTTCTTTGGAGTCTAATTCGGTATTTTTATGATAAGTTTCATGTTTTGACGAATAGTAAAAAATAATTAATTTAAAATGAAAACATATTTTCTGTTGAATATCTTATAGTGTTAAATGATATTTTTTATTTGATTTGAAGTATATTAATTTAAATTATATTTAATTTATTTCAATATAGTTAATTGTAATTAATTTCACGTTAAATTGATTTATAAACACATTCCAATATTTTTAATATTTTCACTTTAGAAACTCATTTCGTCACCTCTTCTAGGGGATTAATTTACAATTAATTTTACAAAATTATGTTTTTTGAATTTAGAAGAATGGATTACATATTTGGAATAATAATATACAAATTTAGTAAATATGTCCCTTTTAATTTTGGAAAATATGAATAGTAACTATAGTAAATTTTTTACCACAGGTTAGGGTAAATCTAGTAATTAAGGGTAATAATAATGTTATAAATACAATAAAACAAGAAAAAATATTATTATATGAATTTAAACTGAACCTAAATACATAGTTTTTTATATATTTAAAAATTTAATGGTCACTTTTCAATGGAAATGACTTATAATATTAATAAAATCAAAGAGAGTGACAAAATTTCACACTCTTACTTTTAATATGTATAATACTATTAATTTATGGATAAATAGATGTTATGCTTGACTATATATATTCTTACGAAACATTAATGGTTTATCTATGTCATGAAATTTTAGTTTTAATTTTTAGTGAAGAAATAATTATTTTAAATAATTAGAAAATAATGATGTAGTAATTATTTAATTAGTTAACAAATCAATTAAATGATATTAAAAATATTAGTTGAAATATAATTTTACATAATTAAATTTATCCAAAAATTTCATAACTGAATATTTAATATTAGGTGTGTATCAAATGAATTGGTTTAGCATTATCTTGATTTATTGATTTTATAAAAGCCAATCCAATGTATAGTGTTGACATTGACAGTAATGATATCTTCTGAAAATAGTATTTTATTAATTTATTTTTAGATCATAAAAATACTAAATAAGTAGAAATTGGATAAATTATGGCATAAAATATCATAAATATACCATTTATGGTTTAATTAACACTTTATAGGTAAAAATATCTAACTATTAATATTGAAAATGGTGTTACAATAATTGAAATTAAAACAGGTTAACTATTAGTTAATCAAAATAATAGTTTTAAATTTACATATAAAAATATATATAATCCATCATTTAATAGGATTAACACCCTAGTCCAAATTATCTTCAAATTAACTTTTAGTTCGATGTATTTGTATTGATATTTAATTTATTATAATTTAATCTTTTGATAAATTCCAAAAGTTCCCCTCACCTTTATTATAAAATGAAACCTCCTCCCTTATATGATTTCACCACATTTAGTGTTCTAGATCGTCTAAACAATGAATGTTTATCTTCTCAACATCCATATCCAGATTTTAGAGGTTCTGGTCTTCCCAAAGAATCTACTCTAGAGTCTTTTAGAGGACATCTAAAGGAGGCGTTTTGAAGAAGTGGTAATTGCTCTAACTGGTCACTCTCTTTTTTATACATTTCTATACCTCATCTAAATATATGATATATATCATAAAATAATAACTTCATCATCCTAAATATTCTTATATTTTATTAGTATTATCAATACACCATTATACTTCCCCTTTCCCATCGAACAATAAGTGAAAGTATCACTCGAGCGTACGTACAACTTACCGTCTCCACATTGTGATACAATTTTATTTCATCACCATAGTTAATGAGTGGTAATTATAATGGGTTTAAAATTATTAATTATATTTATCAACTAATTATAATTATATAATTATAATACAATATCTACCAGTTTATAACCCGATCTTTTGGGAAATTATATTGCCACTATTGCATACGTATAGCCAAGCATCTCCATGATGTGATGTGATTCGTTTTTCATATATATTTAAAATGGGTGTTAATGAGGATTAATTTAATGAATATATATTTTATATATAAAATAATAATTATTCTTAGCATGCTGGGTCCATGATCAATGTATTGAGACTAGGACTGCCAAATTGAAACATGCTTAGAATACGAATCAGATATCACCTAGAAGAGTTATTGTAATTATTAATAAGTAGACGATACAATACTATATTATAATAAAACATGAGATTATTGTTATATTGTTTTGTTTTAAATGTATTATAAAATCATATTTATTATATAGGAGGTTTAAAGGTGAATAGGGAATGGCGGGATAAGGGGTAAGGCATATTCGTCTCACTTTTATTTCAGTGGGACACATGCCTTATACACTACTCATTTATTCTTTGTGTTTTATATACATAAAAGTGATGACATATATAATTATTATTCCAAATATTAAGGTATTTTCATATCCATATAATTTTATTTTTTTATGTTAAAAAAATTTGAACTAATTTAAATGTTATAAGTTCTTATTTTACAATATCATTAATATGCAGGATTGTTTCATTTTAAATTGTTGTTGGGGAATATTTATCTTTCATGTCCATGATTTATAAAAAATTTCCAAAAGGTTTTCCCAATTATCCTATTAATAATCAAATATATTTTTACCCCTTTTTAACTTTTTACTAAATGGTTTTACAGGAATAGATTTTGTCGTTTTCCAAACAAGGTACTGAGTTAGTTTTTTGGAAAATGTACAGAAGAAATTAATTTTTTAAGCTATTCAAAATGAATGGGTTTTTCTGATTTCATGAAAAATTAATTTATTAAGTATTAATTTATAACATTACAAGTTAATTTTCAAAGAAAATTAGTTCATTGATAATTTCATAGTACATAAAAAAATGTTTTAAGGAAAGGATATTTTCCGCATGAATTATTCAAGGTGATCTTTAAAAAATTTAGTTTCTTTATATGATGAAATTATATGATTTCACTTATGATTTAATTGTTATATTACCCTATGATACCATTATTATTAATTTTATGAATTTTTTATTTTTATGAAGGACTTATACTTAGAAACCTATTTCTTTTCCATGAGTTATGTTATGATGAAGTGTTTATGAAACTCGTTGCTATACAGGGGTTATAATGTAAGGAATGTTTTACGGTCCTTTGGGAAAAATATGTATAGTTTTCATTAAGTTATAGGTGGTAATTATATCTACCACCAATTAATTATGTGATAAATTATATCTCATGATATAGTTAAGGGAAACAAGTCCATGTACTTGACCTAAGATGGGAAACAAGTCAATGTTCTCGATCCGTTAAGGGAAACAGGTGATAAGGCATGATATGTGAGTCTTAGTAGTTAAAAATGAAAAATGAAATTGTTTTCTATATATATTTGGATTCCAAAAACATTTATGACTTGCATATATGGTTTAATATTGATTTAAGATCATGTTTTATTCTTATGGTTGAAGTTATAACTTTATTCTATAACGTATATTTATGATCCATGACAAGTTTAGGATGAACATTATTTGTTATGATCATGGCCACATTCCCATATTTATTATCATATGATTTAATAAGATAATAATTTTATACCTACCATTTTTACCCTTACTGAGCATCTTATTTCAGACTTCTCTTATGTTTCCTTTCCACATGGTAGGAGGAGAGTTGTTACTTGTGATATTCTGAGAGAGATATAATTATGCAGAATTAAGTGGAAAAAATGTAGTTATTTTATAAACTAGTTGTTTATGTTTCAATGTTTATAAATTTACTATAGCATTATGATCCTTAGGAAAGTATTTTTATAATGAAATGAATGTTTATATAAAAATATATAATATCTATGTATGAAAATTTTGGGTTTTTATAATCATATTCTCCATTAATTTTGTAATTTATTTATTACCTTTAGTTTAAAACATCCGTTTCTTGATTAATTCATGGGCTAGTAAGGCATTCATACATTTTTTTGTAGCATGCCCATCATGTTCACTGCTCTTGAATCTCTTCTGAATCTTTAACTTTGTGTCCTTTGAAAAAAATTTGTCTATATTATTATAATTTTCTAGAATATATTTCATAAATTTATTAGATAAAACATTTCTACATTATCTCTATTTATATCAATATCTATTTGGTAAATCCAAATAAATATGAAAACATTCTTTTTTATCAACATTGTTACTCATCGTATCATTCTTAAACTTCTCAAAAGCATTTTAGGAGGCAATGCGATTCTTCGCCTGCAGAATATTATTTGTCTCCTCAACATATTTTCTTGTAATTTTTTCTCCTCTCTTTTCATTCTATCTCCCTATAGATACATACCAATTTCCTAGTTGTGAAATATTTTACCAATATGAATATGATTTATGAAAAAAACTCAATAACATTATTGTTGTCCTCTAAATCATGATTTTTTAGACAGATAGTAGTATATATCTAAATATTGGTTTTATTTTATTTTAATAATATTTTTTAAATTTTCTTAGGGATATACTTTGTTTTAAAATTACACTCATTAATAGTATAATAATTTTCCTCATGAATAATAAATTTTTAACATTAATTTTTAGTTGAAATATATGTATATTTAGATTTTTTGTGAATAGGATCAACCTACATTTTTTGGACCTTTATTTTCAGTAGCTTGATAATTTTTACCTTTAACCTCATATACATTATAATGTATTCCATCATCTTTCTTAACTCACATTGTCTAGTAGGAAACATAGACAGGGTTTCTAATAATTCTTCACATTTCCCATCATTAATTTCTTTCAGAACATGAAACATTTAATTAAATTCATCCATATTTAACCATTTCCACTTACATCCCTCAACTAATGTTGTTTTTACCATATTAAGATTCTCCCACATAGATGAATTTTATTCAAAAACATTCAATTTTATCTCAATTTCACCAACTTCTATTTTATAATATATAATACTATTATGGTTTATCTCTTCATTTTTTATTATCTCGCAATTCTCAAATATTATCTCCTTAAATTATATTTCAAACTTCTTCATTTCCTTCTTGAATTGTGTAAGTTACATAAGTTGTTCTTCCAAATTATTATTAATAATCATCTCAAGTTATGTTCTAATATCACCATAATAATCAATATTTTATGATTAAATTCCTCTTACTACATGAGTTAATAAGTTTACATGTCAATGATATTTTTTTTGTATGAAGAAACATCCATCTTGTTTTCACTAAATAAATTTTTTATCTTGTTTGAGGGAAATATTTCTTATGTTTCGTCGATTTATTTTTTATGTCTTGTTATCTTATTCTTATGAGTAATAATATTCATACATATTATAATAAAATAATATTGTAAAATTGATTTTTTCATTAAAATTCTATCATTTAGGAGAAATTTTACCATTTCCTTTACAATTTTATTATTTTGTATATTTATGAATAAAGAGTGATGATTGTGTGAATGTACCATTAATGTTCCATAACATTTGAATCAATTGATTATTATATAATATATTTATCAATGTGATTCAGTTTTAAAAGGATTCAAAAGTTATTTCATAATTTTACTTTTTTATTAGATAATATTATTTATTCATAAAATATGCCACAATATTGTTCTGATGTTCATCTAGTGATAAATCTTCTCGATCTTTAATAGCTTACTAATTGTCATAAAATCTATCTGTAATTTTTCTATTCAGTTTATTAATGATGGTAGAATATTCACTACTGGAAAAAAGGCCTATACCCACGGTTCAAAACCGTGGGTATAGCCCCCAAAACCGTGGGTATAGGCTATACCCACGGTTTTGGGAACCGTGCGCTGGAACGCCGTTGGTATAGGTCCCCAGCCTATACCCACGGTTTTCCAAAACCGTGGGTATAGGTGTTCTGCCACCGTGTCAACAAAACATTCCCAATTGCCACGGTGTCAATGGCTTTTACCCACGGTTTCAAAACCGTGGGTATAGATCCTAAAATAAAGCTGCAGGCGGGTTTCGATCCCACGACCTCTTCGCTGCAAAGTACCGCGTCTACCACTACCCTACTATCAATTATGTATATATATATATATATATATTTAGTTAAATATAGATATATAAACCGTGGGTATAGAGGGAAGAAGCGTAGGTATAGAACTCCCGCCAAAAAAAAATCTTTCCCGCGGAAATTTTTTTTTTCCGCACACACATGGGAAACCTATACCCACGGTTTTTCAAAACCGTGGGTATAGGTTTTTTATCCTATACCTATCCCCACGGTTCTCCTCAAAACCGTGGGGATAGACCCCCCTATGCCCACGGTTTTTGAAAACCGTGGGTACAGGTCTTGAAAATTGACCTATACCCACGGTTTTCCAAAAACGTGGGTATAGGGGGTACCTATCCCCACGGTTTTGAGGAAAACCGTGGGGATAGGTCCATTTTCCAGTAGTGATTCCATATTCTTATTAAAACCTCAGGTATTATAAAAAAATATCATTTACTCTTGTAAGTTATTCATTAATTCATTATTTATTATCCATCTTAACATCATGAAACTGACACCTCAAAATTTTTATTTTAGATTCCTTAACTTTCTCATTTCCCTTATAACTAATTCTCAGCTTATCTCATAATTTATAGCCAATGGAAACCCCATAATCATTATATAATAATTTTCCATAAGATCTATTGACATGGAATTCATTAATTTTTTGTCAACTTACAGATTTCTCTTATCAACAACCATCTTATAAACATTATAAAAGGGAATAAATCAGACTGTTATAACATCTCTAAAATCAAGGTAAATTGATGGAAGAAAGGATAACATTATATTCTTCCAACTATGATAGATTCTACCATCGAGTACAATAACAATGATGTAGTTCACTGAATTAATGTTATCCATCCTTAGTATATAGTTGGATATTTTATAGGGACCCTAGTCTCTGATATGAATTAAAGTTACGTTGATTGATGTTTGATAACTGAGAGAGAAAAGGGTGAATCAGTGATAAAATTTAGTTTTATAGTAATGATTCCTAACATTGCAAGTAAACTTTTGATATTATATAAAACCTTTTAGGGTTACGATCTTCTCAAATATTAATACAAACATAAACTTTTGTATGAAAATATATAAATAGTTATTAGTAATTGATATTTACAAGGCTCAAAAAATCTCTAATCTATTATATGTTTTCCCCCAACATGGATTCTTTTAATAAATTATTTCACGAATATTGAAAAATAGGATGAAACTGGTTATATCACCTTGTAATCATTCCTAGAACTAATCCTTGTTTTATCCCCTAACAATGAACTCTAATACCATGTTTGGTCATACTCCCCAACTTTCCTAACTATTTCATCTTTATTCACAGTTCTTGTATTCCCACAACCAAAAATACTTTCAAATAACTTGTTACACCCCCATCTACAAGGTTGTTCTTCTTCATTTTTGATCCACTATAAAAAGATAATCTCTTTCTCCTAAAACAAGTTGTATCACCATTACTTTTGAAAAAAAATTAAGATATTAAATAACTCAACTAAGATTATGTTGGACTTGACACTTCCTCCTATTCATAGGATGGACTGGATATACCTAATATGAAAATTTCTAGAACATCATCATGAAAACGTCCTCAACAATGTTCATTTGATCAACTCTGTCTGGTATACCCTCTATCTAATGGTTATTTATTTGGTTGGTCTCTATCTGATGCTTCTCAATAATTTTCACTTCAGTCTACTATTCTCTGTTTAGAAAATCTATCTGATGACTACATCTAATACTTCTCTATATGATAAAGAAAGTTCATTTTTTTTCTCTTCATACCTCTTTGACAGGATTGAAAATCAACCATTTTAGCTAACTATTTCCTATTCATTTGATGAATTCTAGATCAATGCATCTTCTTCTTCACTAAAATAAAAAATATTCCGATGAAACTTTTTCCAATGATATTCTATTCTATGATCCTTGGTCAAATTCTTCTTCATATTCAATTATGTAAGAACATTATTGGATACTAATAAAATAAATTCATTTCTGATTTTTCATCTCATTACAAGAAATGTTGTCTACACATAATCTCTATATTGTTTCATCCCATTATTTTGGTGCACCTCCTGATGTTAGGGTGAGAACTCTAATGTTTTTACGGGTCAATGTTGAGTTTAATTTCAAATATTGAATTAAATTAAATTTCATGGGGGTGCTTCTACACACTTCTGGAACATTATAGAACATACATGAAGTTTCATTAAAGATGTAACTTTCTTAAAATTTTCTTAAACTCAAAATTAAGGAACTCCTACAAATTTTTTTTACCACGCATAAAAAATATACCTTAAATGTTCATCTTAGCACGATCGTTTTAATGACATTACATAATTTATGTGAATATACATTGAACTTGTTTTTTCTAGTGTATTCATGTCCATTTTCTTTATTAAGATTTCTATATCTCATGGTATGCCTTCAATATTATCTAGTCGATAAACTCCGAAATATTCATCATATGAGGAAATAACTCTTGAATCCTCTATCTGATGGACTCAATAACATTTTTCATTTGATGGAACTATTTTTGGATTTTTTTGTAAATAAACCTTTATTAGACATACTCAGTATAAAACTGTCTAGTGAAAACTCATACCAACATCTATTGGATCTTTTTAATGATGTCCAATGAGTACTCTTAATATGAAACCTTTTATTGATGACTTGATAATCCTATGTTTGATAATTCTACCTTAGAAACCCAAGTCATTAAATAATCATAGGATAATTCGTCTAATGAAATTGTGCACCTCACTCCAATGCTAATTCATTCAATGCTACTCAACTTTATATCAAACGCTGTACTCCCTTATCTACATAGATCTTATTTACATTTCTCTATATGATGTCATTGAAAATATCCATCCATTTTATATGTCATATTATACATAAACCAAGGAAAATTCATTCAAATATTTATTTGGTTCATTATTAACCATTTCCTTATATACTTATCCACAATTGTTCATATTTTAACATTGGTTATATCTGTTTGATAATATGAAACACATCTTATTGCCTACAACACAAACATTGTAACTCATAACTCAATAGTATAACATCAATATCGTCTATAAAATCATATTATTTTTTCCATCTGATCACATTATGAATAATCATAAAAGAATTATGTTTAATAACTCTATATTGATCATGTACTTATCTAAATGTTTTACTTCTCCCCATTTTTACATCATTAAAATATCAAAAAATCATACAAACTCAACTTGGATCATGATAAAATTCCTGATATTAGAAACATGAAGAACAAAAAAGCATTATCTCACTTTTTATGGATGTATATTTTATACTCCATAAGTAAATTTTAATCCACCACAAATGAATTTTCCTTAGACTTATAAAATTTTCCCACTTAGCTCTAGATAATTCATCCCTCAAATTTATTTAGAAAAAAATTTTATCATATTGAAAATAATATAAAAAACACAAATTTGAATAATAAAAGGCATTATAAGTAACTTATTATCTCCTAGAACTCCTTAGTAAAATGGTGTAGTAAAATAAATAAATATAATTTTTTTATTAGTTTACTAAAACCATGTTTAGTGAATTATTAGTTGATCAACCTTTTTGGGTTAAATCCATTAGTACTTATTTATATAATATAAAATATTTTTTACTTATAAATTTTCTTAATAACACTCTTTATGAATTTTGTATAGGAAGAAATCCAAAATATTATTTCGATCTTTTGGTTGTAAGGTAATAATCTAAATTAATAAATATAAGTTATATAAATTTTCTCTAAAATATGGCCATTAAATCATTCTTAGCTATTCTATAACAATTAAGGATCATCTGGTTTTTAATAAAACAAAAAACACTATTGAGAAAATAGTTAATGTTAGGGATGATTAAACCTTCACATTTGTCTTCTAAAATCCAAAATGTCCATCTTTTAATGATGTTTAAAAAATTGGTTCTCCGCCCATGTTGTAAAATTATTCAAATAGAAAAAAAAACTAAATAATTTGTCTCTAAATTTTTACATATTCAATAAATTCAACCAAATTTTGAATAATATTTTTATAAAGATAATAAATAAAAAGATCTTCAGGAATAATCCCATTGATAATATTACTAGTGGTGTAGATCAATATGTAAAACCTCACAGTTTGATAATAAATGAATGGAAACATTTTTCATTCTTATCAAGTATTGATACCAAGACACCTGATGAGGCCTTATGTGATGAATATTGGATAATGTAAATTAAACATTAATTTACTCTATTTTAGTAAAAAAAACTGATCAATATTATAAGGACCAATGGATATTATATTGATTGGAGTAAAATGGGTTTTCCAAAACAAACGTGATGAAAATTGAATTAGATTAAGAAATAAGGTGAGTTTTGTTAATGATGGATATAATCAACCTAAAGGAATATATAATGAAGGATTTTTTTCTCTAATATCAATAATCAAATATATCGATACAACACTTGACAATGCAGTATTCTCAATGTTTACTCATTATTAAATGTATGCGAATTTTTTTTCTTAATATTTATATATATATAATTTTATATAGAAAACACACCATGTTTTGAAAATAAATAAAACTATTAATCCATTTTTTAACTTATTAAGGCACTTTATCAACTTTATCAAAACCCATGATCCTCGTATGAAAGACTTAATATATTTCTTCTTAAAATTTATTTTTAAATGGATTTTTTGATCATACTATTTTTAGTAACAATGTTATTAAATAAACCACCATTTTTTCAATTTATATCGATGAGTTATTAATTTTCACAATTCAAAAATATATTTTTGACTCATTTTCAAAACTTATTAAATACAAGGTTCAGAAGAGTATGATAGGTGAACTAATTTGTTTTCTTTGTTTTTTCAATTTTTTAACAAATAGAAGGAACATTCTTATCTCAAAAAAGTACCAAAATACCAAAAAAAATTTAAGGAATTGATTTTTTGTTTATTATTTCTTATAGCTAGTAAAACAGAGTTAATGTTTTTTATATTCGTATGTGACAGATTTGAAGAAAATACATAAAAATATCTTGTTAAATTTCCTGAATGAAATTATCATTACCCTAAAACAAAATTTAGATCTATGATTATTTTATTATTTTATAAATGATATTGAACTAAATTTTTTTGGATATAAAATTTATGGGATGCAAAATGACTAGGAAAACCACATGTAAAACCTATCATTTCATAAGAGAATATTTAGTTTCTTGGTGTTGTAATAAATAATGCTGTGTATCACTATCCACTATGTGAGATAAATATATATCAGCTAGAAATTTTTCCCTCAAGTCTTGAGGATGCAACAGATGATCATTGATTTTGGAATAAGTTTTCGTAAAACTCATATTATGTGTGATAACACAAGTGCCATATATTCTTATAAACACCTAGATAGTAACTATTAATAAATGAAAATAGATATAAGACACCAAGTGCATTAGGATCACATAAAAAAGGTTATATATTTCTATAGTTTATCAAAACGCAAAAATCTTCCTGAAATGTTTATAAAACATTTAAATTCAAATAGATTTGAATATATTAAATCAATTTTTACTACGATAAATATAATTTGATAATTTATCTATTTCTTTTTTACCTATCAACATATAGTAAAAAATTACTTGAAAAAGGTGGGAAAGTTATTCATATATTTTTCATAAGTTTTTCTTTATTTTATTATAGAATCACAAAAATATTCATATTGTCTTTTTTTCGAAACATGTTACGTTCTATTGTAATGAAAATTGTATAATGTTTTATCTAATAAACTATTTCCTCTAACATTTTTATATTTTGTCATATTCTTTATATTATCAAACAAACTTTCTCAGGAAATTATATTTTGAAATTCTCTAGGAGTAAAAATTTTCTATATTTTCTTATAACTTTTGATAAGGAATATTTATTAATTTTGTTACACAAGTTCACATTCTATCATAATAATTTTCATCTGATATAACATAAAAACCTTATAAAAATAATTACAAAATATTTAATGTTCAGAACATATAACATTAAAAAAATTATATCATTAGTTTTTTAGATTTAATCAAAACCTTTTGAACTATTATGAATTCAAACTGTCGCTCTGGAAAATTATATATAGAATGAGTAGCTCAAAATTTTATATATTTTGATTGAAAATGAGGATATCAATTTTTATTTATCATTTATTTCGTCCACTCGATTCTAGGGTTTTTCTTATTATCATCATGTTCATTTATTCAGCCCTCGTGGTGACTAATAATTATTTTCTCTAAGGTAATATTTTTAGCAAATATTGATTTATAGAAGTTGGTTTTGAAGGAATGACTCCCATTTAAAATTGGAAATTATTTTTGAAGGATGGAAATAAATATATTCATCTAAAGAAGATTTTGATTTATATTACCTAATCAATGATTGAAAATTTTGTCCTAAGTTTATCATAAATGTTTTGGTGAGGTTCATAGAAGAAAAAAATATCAATAATAAAGGTGTTCGAATTAGAGAAAATATTTCCTATTTTGGTGATGAAACCATTTATAACATGAGAATTATCTATTTTTCTATTGGAAAAAAGTTTATATACATTGAAACAAAAAGTTATTCTACTAAAAAGTTGCGGTGATAAATGAAAAAGTTCTAGACAAGATGGATATTTGTGATTCCTCATGAAAGTCTCTTAATTTTCCGCAAATGAAAACAAACACTATATCTTATGAAGTTTTCACAAATTTAATACGGAAAAATAACAAAAATATAGAAGGATATGATTGTTTTAAACTAGATTTTTAGGAAAAATCAACAATGGAATGGGTTTTTTGGCTATTGGAAATAAGATGAAATAAGGTAGTAAGAAATAGACAAATGTGTCTTTTGAGTTTATAAGTTAAATAGAGAGAGATCATGAATATGTATAGAGGGAGGATGAAGTGGTTCTTCAAGATGTTGATGTGAATGAGGAATAATAGGATCCTTTTTTGTAGAACCTTTTTCCATTTCACCTCCATCCATTCCCCAGACAGAATCATTGACCATATCCTCTATGGAAACTCTTAAGTTTATTATAAATGTAAAAGGTAAGAAATTATTAGGAGAAGTTTTAGACTATTAGAATTAAAATGTTACTCAAGCAGTTGAAAAATATGTGGTAAAAGATACTGAAAAACATACTCATCCCAGAAATCATTATTGAGTTACATGGAAGAGGACGTCCTTAACAAATTATGAGGAAATTTTCAAATTACTAATGTGATAATTATGAACTGTAGAAGCTTCACTTAGTAACTCAACATCTTCAATATCCCATTCTGAGGAAGAAGTATCTCTTATGTTCCCAAGAAGAAGAGGAAGAATATTTGAAAATTAAAATCATGCCTCAGCAGCAAAAAGCATTGGATCATGATAATTCAGAAGCAGAGTTAGAAGTTTTGAAGAATTAATAATCATGTTTCATGCTAAAATAAGAACATACAAAACCAAGAGTTAGAGTGATTATTTTTATAGAAGGTTCAAGTGATTATACTAACTCTTACCCAAGTAAGATATCTAAAATAATTTATTTGAAATTTAAATAGTTCAATGAATAAATTAAAAGCATTAAAAATATTATGGAAGTATTTCATAATATATTATCCCATTGAAAATATTTTCATGGAAAAGTAGATGTGATTATGAGATCTATCTCCCTTATGAAATATTTTGAGAAAGTCGTCAAAAATGATTTCAAGCTCATGGATCATAAAGGAAAATGATTTGTTGATTTTATAAAGTTGAAATTTATTATTGAATGCATGAACATACATAATATGTTTTCATGTTAATTGACATAAAATAATCTAGAATAAAGGGGGAAACCAAAATAGTTTCCATATATTCGGAAAAGATAAACATAGAAGTTAGAGATTGTACAAGAGTTATTGATGGTCTTAATGCTCTTTCATCCAGAATGACTCATAGCATTCCAAAAAAATATGAAAATTGAGTTATTAGAAGAAAAGGTAGTAATGTTAGAATATAATTAAGAATAATTATATAATAATTTGAGTGATCTTAAGAAGATAAATAAATTTTTTAAAAACATTACAAGGAAGGTGAATTTTATTGAACTCTTAATGGTTTGTAGTCATCCTTAAAACTTATCATTCAATATTTTGGAAGAATTTTATTGTTTTTATATATTTTAATTAATGAAATACTTTTCCTTAATTGTTATTTTATTTTTATAATTTTTTTGAATAATAATTTCATCACATTTTAGGCCATTTATATATACTAAAACACATTTCTTATAAGTTATTTTCAAAAATCAAAAATGGGGGGAGTAGAACACTAAGTATTTGTGTAAGTAAGTGGAAATAAGTATTTAAAATTGTTTCTTTAAAAACATTCTTCAATTTTGTGTATTGTTATTTTGAAAATGAGGGATATTGTTGAGTTGAAATACATCCTTCTACCTTTACTTTTTAAAATCACAATTCATAACTATACATTTTCATGTTTCTAATATATATCTTTCCCATGTTATAACGTGTTATATAGGTTGGTTTTATTTTTTAATAGATGGAGAATTTTAGTTCAATAAAATGCGGATTTATAAAGAATATCATATGAAAATGTACAAAGTACATCAGATAGATATATACAAATTCCCTCAAAGTGAAGTCTTATAAATTTTATTAGATAGAGTTCTATACAATCGATTGGATAGACTTCATCAAATAATGATATACAATGTTATTGGTTGAAAATTTACTACGTCTGCTAGATTAATATAAATAATGTTACTAGATGAGGATCTATCATTTATTCTAGATGAAAAATTTAAATCTTTTCAATGGTTATTTAGAAAATGTCCATAAAATGGAAAGATGTATTGTTTAATATATTTAGTTTGACTAATTTCATTGTAATTAATCCTGAGATGGAATGAATCTGATTCTAGGTGGAATTCCCAAAAATAGGACTACAACCTCATCGTAGAAGAATATTTTATAAAATGGAGATCGAAAGATGTTGATGAAGTTTTGTACCATCTTGTTTCTAAGTGTGATTATTTTTAATATTTTCATAGTTTTCTTAAGGAATTATTTTTGAGGTTATCTTTATTAATTAATTAAGATTATATGTTTTATTTGTTGTTTGCATGATCTAGTGTATTGAATGATCACATGGATAAAGAGACAGATTTTTTTGGATTGGCATCGTAGTGGTTTTTATGGGGTTAGATAAATAGATTTTTTTCTAATCATTTTGATCAAGTTCATCTTATGATTTGAAGACATACATTACAATAGGTTATGTCATGGATAATTATAGTTGTGTTAAGATACTTCTTTATCACATGAGGATAAATTGAAGATATTTCTTATGAAAGATACTTTAATTTTGTTACATTCTTTGATAAATTTAATATTGATTTTTTGTTATTTTTTTACTATATATATAGATATTTATTTTGTGCATGATTTATTAATGTTTATATATTTTTGTATAAATAGTTTCTTACTATGGTTATAATGTGCCTCAGTACAACTCTTTATCTGATAAAAATCATTGAAAGTATTGGGAATTTTTTTAATATATATAAACTGTAATTTACCCCAGCCCACCCTATCTAATAGTAAATTGAATTTTAATATGGTTTAACTGAAATATTTAAAGTATCAAAGAAAGGGAATCGAGACTAGAAATCACTTACCTTAAATACCATCAAGCATTTTACGTTCTTTAACTACATAATAATTAAAATTATATAAGTTATTTACCTGAATAGGAACCATTTTCATGTTAATTCCATTATAATTATCACTCATATGTAATTTATGATAATGGTCTATTTAGTTACATAACCAGTTAAGTTTATGCCAAACGTTTGGAGGATGTTATCTTCATAATCCCAAAATTTATTTGGTAGGATGAGTGTTTTCAAAGGGGACATTTTTCCATCATCTCCAGAATATTAATCATGATATTATCATAATTTATATACATTAAATAAAATTTTATCATCATTTATGACATGCGTATATGGAAAATGAATCACATAATTCATGGAGGTGGTGGTCCAGAGGTATGCACGAATGACGTTATATTAGTTTGCTCGTAGGATCAAGATGTATGGTTCCTTGCATGCGGACTCCCAACGTCCCTCTATCTGGATATTCTAGAACTCGGGTTTCGGTGTGTATCTTGTCCAGTCCTTAGAGTAGTGCATCACTATAGAGATTAAATCTAAGTTTCTTCCCTAATTCTTCTATTTTGGATATGTCAGCTATGACATCCGTGTATGTGGCCTGCTATGGGAGGATATAGAGGCCTTCGACCCTGGGAGATCTCCCTGGTTTCTAGGGGTGACTTTAACGTGATTGTGGATCTTGGTGAGAAGAAGGTAAGGGGCTCTTTCCCTTGATGTGCTAGCCGTGAGTTTACCCAATTCCTAAATCGTATAGGGTTAATGGATGTGGGCTTCTTTGGGATACGATTCTCTTGGTGAAAAAATCATAGGGGAACCCTTCACACCTGGTGTAGGCTTGATCACTACCTTGCTAATGTCCATGCCACCTCTTCTTTCCCAGAGGCCAAGGTGTCTCACATGGGTTGTAATATTTCCAACCACTCCCCTCTTCTTCTCGATATCTATCCCTTATAGAGAAGAAGGTTTGGTATGAGTTTCTCTTCCCTAGTGACCAAGCATCCGGACATCCAGAACACGGTCTCAGCCTCGTGGAATAGACCCATGCCTGAGAATTCATGGGAGTGTCTTCACAATAAACTAAGACGCCTCAGGGTCAATCTTTGGGAGTGGGCCAACAAACATACCCCAATGTCTTGTGACTTGGATGGGATCAAAGTTTATATTGAGAGTATTGAGTACAATTTGATACTAGAATGGAATGAAGAAATGTTTGTGGAAGTGTTTTTTAAGAAGGATCAGATGGATGAAATCCTACTTAGGAAGGAATTCATGTCTCGCCACAATTCTTGGGACATATGGTTGTGTGAGGGGGACCTAAATACTTCTTATTTTCATGGATGCATTAAATAAAATCACAGGTACTCTTGTCTGAACATTCGGTTGGAGGATGGATCATTCACGAATGACCTGGAAGTAGTAGGAGGATTAGTGGAGGCCTTTTTTAAGGACCTGCTTGCTGGACCCAACCCCTGAATGGCGAAGGGCTATCTTAGAGGGCATGATGCTTTCACAGAGGCCCTTCCTAGAGTGGTGTCGGGACTAAACAATAATGCATTTGTATCCATGCCACATGGGGAGGAGATCCGAGGTGTTGTGAACTTACTGAACCTGGACAGTGCTCCAGGTCTAGATGGGTTTCTTGGGGTGATTATTCTGGGCTTCCAGGAGATGGTTAAGGATGATGTGGTGCGGGCCATTCAGGACTTCTTTTGGGGAGGGTTTCTCCCTTGTGCTTCCAGTTCCACGATTTTGGTTCTTGTCTCCAAAATTAAGGACCCCTCTATTCTTCAATACTATTGCCCAGTGAGTATGTGTAACTTCAAGTATAAGATTCTTACCTCCATCCTCAACAACATGATGAGTCTCTACCTGCCCCGTTGGATTTCTCTTGAGAATCATGGTTTTTTGAAGCATATATCCATTAAAGTGGACATTCCTTTGTCCCAATAACTCACTAATGTCTTGAATTCTAGAGTTCATGCAGGTAGTATGGTGGTTAAACTAGATATCGAAAAAGCATATGACAGGATGGAATGGGTGTTTATCGTCAAGTTTTTAACAAGCATGGTATTATCTATTTGGGTTGTTGATTTTCTTTTCTGATAATTTTTCTCTTCGTGGCTAGCAATCCGATTCATGGGCAGGATCTATAAATTTTTCAAGGTTGTGGCGAAATAGGGAAGGGGGGTCCCCAATCCCCATGTTTTTTTATTCTCTCCCAAGATGTATTTAGTCTCCTCCTCAATAGGGTCATCATGCATGACTCCATTGGATGGTAATGGTGCAATCCCATTGCATGCAATATTACTCATTTCATATTTGCAGATGACTCCATTGTTTTTATGAATTCTATATTGAGGTCTATCTGTGGGAATAATAATGTCCTTGCAGAGTATAGTCGCTGGAGTGGTCATGTGGTGTACTTTAGAAAGAGTATATTTTATGTTCCTGGGTGCTGTACTGAAAGTAGGGTGGGCTCCTTGCGCAGGACCCTTGGCATGCAACATGGCTCTTTTCCCAGAGAATACTTTGGAGATCTGGTGTCCCCTAGTAGAGCACACATCTAGTATTTTGATTCAATCATGCATAAAATCTCAGGGCACATCCATTATTGGAATAACTATGTTTTATACTTTGGGTTCAGATCACCCTGGCCAACAATGTCCTATCCTCTATCCCATGCCATGATCTCTCGGCCTCAAAGGTCCCTAATGGGGTGATTTCTAAGCTTGAGTCCATTCTGTCATCTTTTATCTGGGATGCAGATGAGGAGGGTAGGAAGCACTAGGTTTCATGACATAGGCTTTAAATGTCGGTTCAAGAGGGTGGTATTGAATTCAAGAGTATTTCGGAGGCGCATCAAGGAATGCAAAAACTTAGTGTACGATGATATCGAGGGTCTCTCTCTATGGGGAAGGTTCATGTCTGCATGGCTTAATGGTGTGGGGGTTGGCCCCATTGTGCAGAAATTGTCGCTCTGTGTGTATATTGGATCCCACATCCCCATTATTCGCTCTCTCCCCGGGTGGATTGTGGGGGTGGGGAACTTCTCATTTTTTTCATCACCACTGGGTGGGCTCCTTCCTTGAGTATTCATGTTGTCTGGTTACACACATCACCATCAACTAGGCAAGTAGATTCCCAGAATTTATCAATATTGTCTTGGATAGCGATCAATGATTGACCTTCTACATGGTTGAAATTACAGAGGAACCAGACCAATGTATCTTTTTTAAGTTGCATTGAGGTGCTTTTTCAGCCAAGGAATATAGGAGAGTGTCTTCTACTACTCGCCATCATGACCAGTGGGGGTCGTCCTTATAGGTTAAATAGGTTCCCGCAAAAATCAAATTTCTTATATGGTATATCAGAAACATATATTTATCAATGTATGAGAATGTGAGCACTTCGATATCCATATGGGTTCTCGCTACCTATGCTTTAGATTCCCAAGGGAGGAGAGCTTGACCCACCTCTTCTTCGATAGCGAGTGGGTGCAGCTTGTGTGGAAAGCCATCAGTGACTTCACAGGTGTTTTTTTTGCATCCCTGAGGGACCTCACATTTCTGGACTGATGGTTCCATGGTTCATGGGGTGTTGGGACAATGAGGAAATCCTATGGCATCATTCTCGCTTTGGGTTGCTAGAGTATTTGGAAAGCTCGGAAGAATTCTAGGTATGAGGTCTATCCAACCATTGGAAGGGCCTTGGTGGGTAGGACTAAATTCATGATTATGTACATGGTTTTTTCTTTCAACAAGTGGCATGAGGCCCCCTACTTCATATCCTTTCATATGGAATCTTCAGTGTCCTATCCCACTCTTTCTGGCCACTGGGTTCATTGGTTACCCCATCCGACAGGTTTGAAGTTCAACTTTGATGGCTCATTTTCGCTAAATGAGATGAAGGGTGGTGGTGTTGTTCGAGATCCATCTGGATGTGTCATTATTTCTTTCCCTGTTCACCTTGGTAGAGGCCACTCTCAGCTGACTGAGGCTATGGAAATGTTGATGGTCCACAATCTCGGTAAATGACGCAATATTTCTCTTGCAGTGGTCGATACAAACTCCCTCATCCTACATGACTCCATGCATGGAAAACAGAGTATACCCTGGTCCATACACTATTCCCTAGGAAGGTAGAAGAGGCTCATCTACAATGGCATTGTCCTCTCACACACTTGTATGAAGGGGAATAAGGTTTCTGATCTTCTTGCTGACATGGCTCCGCATGGAATTCAGGTCTTTCTCCCCAAGGACGTGCTCCCATTTCATATTTAAGAAAAGAACCTAATCAGAGGTGACACCCTAGGTCAGCACTACTTTAGGCCGCATTAGATTATTTTGGGACTTCCCCAGTTTTCCTACTGCATTCCTCGACATTGATTTTTTCCCTCTTGGGGATTGTAAAATAATAAAAATGATGACGATGATGATAAAAAAATTGCATTTTTACTATTCACTAAAAATTTATATTCATCATAAAAATATAAAAAAGTAATCCTAAGATATATATAAATTATATAATAAAAATATTAATTCCATTTAATTAAATTAAAATCACATAATTGGTAGATATTAATTATAAAATAAACCATAAAAACGTGAAGAAAAACAGTTTTCCAGAAAAAACAGTTTTTATGTATGAAAATATTTTTATACCAAAATTAGTCATGCTGTTAATTAAAATAAAATTAGGTGAATAATTTTTAATAAAATTTATTTATTTAAATTTTAAATCCAATTCAAACAAATATTGATTTAAAATTACTTCAAAAGAAATGAACATTTTCTATAAATTTGGTATTTTCTATAATTCACTAAAAAATAAATCTTTTATGAATAATCACAAAATTGGACCAAAATACAATTATGTTATGATAATTTCAAAAATTAGATCCTTTCTACTATATAAAATTTCTAATAGTGGAAAACATTATTATAATATTTTTTCGCAAAAAAACCAATTTTGAGGAAAACATGTTTCTGAAGCATGAAATAACAACACTAAAAATTTATTAATTATTTATTATGAAATAATAATTAAATTATCATTATAAAATTCCTCTACACATATTTTTCATAATTTGGTTATTAATATTGAAACCATATAGTTCAATTTTTAGGTTATAATGGTAACATTTATATAATAATGTTTTCATAGTATATCACAACTCACATAAAATCTATTATTTCATGTTATGCGAGATATCGATCATAGTATTTTTTAATTTTTTTTATCATTTTCTATCACGATTGTTCAAATGAGATCATTTATATTTAAATATTTCATTTTCGTATACTGTTTAATGTATGTTGAAATTCCACTATATTTGGATAGTATATTTATAAAAACATTAGGATTGTAATTAGGTTCGAGAACAAGGGTTCCTAAGGTAGCCACATTTTTTATAATCTCAGTCATCCTTCTGTTAATTATTGTCTTTTTATCACCACCAATCATTACAAGGGAGTCATTATTCAATTTTTACGTATTTTACGTTAGTTTTCTCACATTATTATTACCTTCATAAGCTAATGATATGTTTTTCTACATTTCGCGTGTTACAACACATTGAGAGTCTTTTTGAACTCATCTAGTCAAATTACACATATAATAACTTTCATAGATTTTTACATAAAATCATTTTTGTATGTTAATGTATCATCCCATGACCCGAGATCTGTGATGGGGGTTTCATAGGGCTTAACTACCATCAGATAATCTTTTAGACCATGATTCTTCATGCATAGAATGTTCTTAGCCTCCAAGAATTCAATGTTTTCACCATTAAATTGTGGTTATCTAACCATAAACATTCCATCCATATTTGTAGCCATTGAATCCATTTAAAGATTTTTTTGACTCAAAACATTTAAAATTGATAAATCAATATTCTTATCCTATTATACCATCTATTGGTCATCAAAACATTGAACAATGGATCAGTTGGGGGTGAATTGAGTTGTTGAAATTTTATTCACATGAAGTCACCCCCTATAATGGAGTGAAAAATTATAATTTTATCTCATCACAAAAGGGAAATATAATGAAAAATATAATAAAAATATAGAACATGTAGAAATTTTTTTGTCACAAATACCCTCTTGTTCACTCCATAAACCCTATACACTTGGAGGTTGGTGATTTTCACTTGACCAATCATTTTCCTATGGACTAACCAGCTATGTTCAAGAAGTTATCACTTGATAAAAATGTCCAACAGATTTCAAATAGGATCACCATTTACATGACCTATCCATGCTCTTATTACACTCAAACCCAATGATTGTGTATCATTATATATATAAGAATAATTATTGATGTAGTTTCAGTACATTATTGCATGCTTCTACTAACATATGAAGAAGAAACATTCTTAGAGAATGAATGTCTTAAAACGGTAGATTCAGACCTTGTTCAATTTCAAAATATAGTATTATATTCATAGATATAGAGATTCTCTATAATTGATCTTATAGGTGATCAAGGAATATGTGTGTGTATATCTATTTGTGACTCTTGTATATCTTCTCTCTCTTCCAAGCATTCATGACTTCTCAATTTTTATATCATATTTTGAATTTTATCTAAGCACACTTAATATTCCAATGGTTGAGAGAAATAATCCATTGGAACTTTTATGTGACAAGATCTTAATTAGCATGTGTACTTCTTTTATGAATATGGAATGAACATATATGGTGGGATTTAGCAAATTACATCTTCATCATTTTTTTTCATTATTTGAAATAAATGTTTTAATAAATATAGAAATTCCTTATTTAGAAAAATTCTTTTCTGACACACATGAAAAAAGTGTTCAATTTTTAGAATATATAAATATATTATATAGTGTATCTGAATAATACTCTAACTATATGAATGAAAAATGATTCCTCTAAAAGATTATTTTATATGTGTAAGATAATTTTTTGGAAGAAATATTCTCGTAAGATAATTCCTGCATTGTAATATATCACAAATTACATAATACAAGAGACATACCAGTTCTTTGTCTTTATAACATGTTAGATACTTTACTTATGACATTATTTTTTATAATTTAAATCATGGTCCTCTTAATAGAAATGACTTAGCTGAAAATACTCTTTTAGATTTCTAATAATTAATTCCTTCAATAAGAAAATCCATATTTTCTATAAGATAATTTAATTATGTTATATGATAATCCTTTTATTCCAGTCTTTCATAATATAATATCCTTTAGAGAAAACTGAAATTTATGATGACTGATGAGTCTATCAATAAGATAATTATTTAGCAAGTAAGATAAATTTAGGAATATAAGATGAATTGCATAATAATTTTTTTTATGATAACTCAATGCATTCAAATGATTATTGAATGAGATATATGATCCTAAAACACATAAGATAAAAATATCAATAATATATATAAGAACTTTTTGTACATAAAAATATAGAAGAGTTTATGAGATATGATGGAATAAAAAAGTCTATCTAATAGCATGGTTATTTATTTATGATTTTAGGATGTTATATTGGGGTAATATAATCCCCACGGTACCTTCTAAAACCCCCAATACTATTCATCGACATCTAAAATTTTAGGGGAAGTTCTTGAGGTATGATGTCCACCACCTATCTGGACAATGATTAGTGGTCTACGGTGCTTGGATGTTACAATGTTGTATTAGATAGGTTTATATTATTTTTTTCTTACTATTTCAGGATATGGTTGTTAGGATATTTTTTAATGTGTCTAATCTTGTGATGAAACCTAGTCTGGTGCATTGTGAATACCTTCCTCAGGTGATGTCTATGTTATCTGGTGTGTGGGATTGATGTTCTTGGGTCATGCTATTGTTGTTATTTTTGATTTTGACCAAGTGTTCCACAAACTAGGTTCATGATTTTGGATATATGAGTTATTTTAATTTGAACCATATCAAATTAATAAGAGACCTAATATTGATTTTGGCACTTCCCCTATAGAAGAATGAGGAATATCATGCATATTAGAAATAATGTAGGATCCAAATCATATAGAGTCCTTATAATGTGATTATTTTATTAGATGAAAAATGCTCGAATGTTTAATGTTTCAGAAACTACTCATATGGTTTTTCCCATATAATTTCTAGGTGGCATTCTAATCAACTATACCAACTTTTATCCATGTAATTTTATTTTATTTTTGGATCTTATGAATAATATGGTGAGGTGTTCGATGGACATAATGGGGACACAATCCCTTTAGATGGAGACAAGTGGATGGCCTTTGGGGTCGGTAAGGGTTATTAATGCCATTAAGGAATACCCTATGAGTGTGTGTACTATGTATGTTATGTTATTTAAAGTAACAACAATAACCTATATGGTGTTATACTATATTACATAGAAAGAAATTATACTTAACCAAATAGTGTGACCCTATTTTCATTACATGGATCATCTAGGATGATTTCATGGGGACCAACTTGAGGTATATTTCTCAAGGGAGAAGTATCAAAGGGGGTTCATTATGATAATTGGTTCCTTGGTGGGTGGGTGGTTTGTCATTTAATTTCCCTGAATAGATTATACCATTGACATGGTGATGTCACACGAGATCGCATATGGTTTTGGGTGGGAATTGTGTATTGTTTTTGATGGGTTATGCCCCTAGTGAGACTTCAACATATGAGCTTGGTATGACATCCTCAAGACCCTATGATACGATTATGTTTTTAGTGATTCGGAGCGTTGCAATGATCAAGGGATAGATATGAGAGTGGTTTTCCTAGGTTTAGTGTTTCTATTTATATTGGTAGCATGGGAAGAAACTTTCATTGATATTGATGCAGGAGAGGTGTTGTTGAGTTATGGCTATGGAATGGTAGTGATCATTTTTGAAGAGATATTCTAATGGAATTTTTGGTTTGTTGAGAATGAAATATCATGGGGAATAATTATCCTTTTGGGATTATGAACCTTATTTAATGGTTTATGACACATTAGGGTGTGTTTTGGGTTTAGAGGAATTGGTTATTATAGGGTTTTCAACCCCTGGGATTCGATGAAAATGAGGTAGTTCACACTATATGTGCATGGAACTTGGGGAAATTTCGATGAGATTCTTTTGACTATGGTGACACAGATATTTGGATAGAAATAAAGGGTGTTACATTTTACATCATAACTCAGGTGAAAGTGAGGCTTCTTCATCATATCATCATGTGTATGGATATATAGAGTGTGGTACATGACAGTTGAGGTTTTAAAAAAGTGATATGATTATATAGAAAATATTATGGTGGGGAGAATCGCATCTGTCACGGGTGATATGAAATCATTCATTTATGGTCATAATTTTGGTAGACCAATTGTTAGATGGTTATGATGGAAATTGGATGCTAATGACCATGTTTTTACCTCAGGATTGGAGTAATTTGAGATAATCCAAGAGTGTTGGACCAGAGGTGTATCAATGATCATTGTATGGGCAGTCACAATAGATCATTTTTAATGATTGGTGTATATTAATTGGAATATCATTGAGAGTCGGGTATGAAATTTGGTGAGTGTGTAGGAATGAGTAAGGGGTTTCTACTGGGGTAGGGGTACCAAGATAACTGTTTCAATAATTTTTTGGTGATGGAAGCCAACCATTTTTTAGAAAATTTGGAATGAAGAGGTTTTACTTGCATTATTATCTGTAATTTAATATAGTGATTTAAAAAATAAAGTTGGCACATAATTTTGGATACAAAGGAGGTGTTTCTAAAATCAACCATCCTTTTTGAGTAAAAAATGGTATATTGCTAGATTATTTGAGGTTAACAGTTATGCGTGCATCCCTACATGTAATTAGATAATGAGGATGGGTATTCGCATTTAACTGGTGTTCTCATTTTTGTTTGGGAATGGTCAGATGGAAACCACATCAGACACATCATTGGAATGTAAGGGTGGTGCTTCAGTATGAAATTCCAATGTTGGGAGGTTTCATTATTTATAATTGGTTGTGGTGAGTAATGTTCTATTATGGGGATGACCGTAGGATTTATGGGTAATTTAATTATTAAACCTTTTTTTATGATTGATGTGATTGGGTATGTAATTTATTGGTGTTTCACTAATGAAAAGGGACTTATATTTGGTTTTAGTAGTCATGAATATATGAATTAGAGGTTTTTTCTTAGATGTGATATGGGAATTTTTAAATTTAATGAGGTAATATGGCATTGAATTGGTGATAGACATAGGCCAAGTTTTAAAATTGGATGACCACAATGATTTCATAGGGATGGGAGCCATTTTGGTGGGGAGTTTTAGTGCCTCGTGGACATACTTGTCTGAAATCTCCAAGAGGAGTTTTAATATTTGATTGTGGAATACAGTTCAATTTGAGTTCCATTAATTGGAATTGAATTTTGAGAGTTTAAACATCCCAAAGGATGTGGGTTGAACATGGAATGAGGCACGATTGGTGTCTTGGGGACTCGTAGGAGGCTCGATATTGGTCATGTGGACAATGTATCTAAAATTTATAGCAACACATCATCTACATGGTAGGAATCACTATCTAGTATGTGGGGTGTTTAATGGTAAAAAATACTATTTTCTCATTAAAATGTTAAGAGGAAAAATCATATTTTTCCTTCATTGTTTGAGAGAACCCAGGTCGGAAGGCCTCCCCTCTTCCTCCATTATTCCCCCTTATTTGGGGTGTGATTTTGAGGCGATTTCATGGTGGATTTAAGGTATAGGCCTCCTCATCTCCCTCTTTAATGATTCTCCTTCATCACATTTATTTGTTAATTTTATTGTTTAAGTCAGAAATGGTGATTTTACTAGAAATTAGTGAAATCACCAAATTTCTTTGAAACGTGCATTCATCCATGATGGAGGATTCCCTGAGGCAATGTACACCTACGATCATTCATTATTTCATCAAAATTAGTTAATTTTTTAGTCTAATTTAATGTTTTATATTAAAATTAAATTAAATTAATAACGTAAATGATTCTGATACTTAGGTCTTGAGCCTGGAGTAGTGTTTTAGATCGGTTGATGGCCTCCCGTAGCTGACAGGACGAGTTATTCGTATAATTCAACAACCTAGTGAGTTTTCTTGATATTACACTATAAATTTATTTATTTTAGTTAATATTAAATGATCAACTTATGTTTTTTTCAAGGATTAATATAGGGGCTTGAGTGGTTGGGGCAGGTTTGGTTGATCATTGACATATCACTATGCAACATGATAGAGCTACTCCATTGTAAATAAAGTGTGAATCCTCAATTAAGGTAGGTGTCCCTGCGTGCACACACTATGGTTTAGCATCTGATTATTTTCATTATGGAATGTGGTCTCGCCACCATTAGGTGATGAAACTCTATGTTATATATTTTGTAAGTAAATTAAATCAATTTCTAAATTTATAATTAATTTAATACTGAATTAAATTTAATGAAAAAATTTATGATGGGATATGAAATGTTTTCAGGTCCAATGTGGTCCCATGGAAACTGGTGGGTTACCTCAACAACTGATAGTTGAAGGATTAAATGACTAAATTATGTTATCCTATGATTTTTAAATCCCTTGAGAGGAGTTACTAATACAAACATGACCTAGTTTACCTTGAGTAGAAGAATGTATCCACCTCCCTATAGAGTTGTGGAACATCTATGGATAGGATTCCCTGGTAGTCTAAGTGAGAACCCTTGAGGTTTGTCTAACCAAGGCAGATAATCCATAGTCTTGATGAACATGGATTGGCTTAACGAACTGATATATGATTACCTTTTCTTTTTAGATAGTTCATGATACATTTACTATAATACATTCCAATGTGTTGTGTCATTTATATCCTAGGATGTTGGGTTCTATTTATGAAATTGATGATAGGTGTGACATCCCCTATGAGATGGATTATTCTTTGTGTAACTTGTCTGAGATCGAGGATCCCGTGTAGGGTTTTTCTACCAATATAATGACGTAAAGGACACAATGGAGGCTGAATCACCCATTCTAAATCCTAGGGGAACCCATTGGGTTCCTTTTGGATATTGACCCTAGTGAGAGAATGTGTTTTGGAAAGGATAATGATAATGGGTTTTGGTATTCATCTAATCAGTGTTATCATTTTTCTGTTTTTTCCATTTTGGGTATTTTGGATTCTGAGTTGTGTTTCCTAGCATCCAATTCATGAGCCTCAGGAAGGGGGAAACATTTTCTATGTAGAGAAAATTATTTTAGAGGTTGTATTTTGTGTTTTTACAGCAAACTTCCCACATGGGTGGTCTTTATCTATGTGTAGAAAACGATCATGGTCCAGTTTGTGTTACCTTTGGCTAAAAAAATTCTATTGGGGTATCCTTCCCATGGTGTGGTCACATGTTATAAAAGGATAATTTTAAATGATTGGGTAGGATTTTTCATATGAGATCATTATATGGTGGTTACTGTTTGGATTGGTGATGTAAGAACTCATAGTGATATTTTATTTTGTTATCTATTTTGTATATTTTTTTGGTTAGATGGGTGATCATTGGGGTATGACTGTATTCCTACATCATTGTTATTATTAGATGATATGTTTATTTATTTTTTCATTATTTAATATTTTTTGTTGGGTGGTATTTTTGGTTATTTATTTTTTATTGTGTAACATAATATTGTTTGTATAGAATCGCCATGGTACCTTCTTAGATCCTCAAGGTTTTATGACATCCTCTTACATCTAGGGATGCATGCATGCAGTATAGTGGTGTTTATCAATACAGGCATTGATTAATGGTTTAAGGTATAGGAACAGTACAAAGTGGTATAATAGATGTTGATTTTACATTTTTCATAATATTTTAGGATATGGTAGGTGGGATATTTCGTAATGCGTTAGAGATTAAGATGAAAATCAATATGGTGTGTCAAAAACACATTTCTGAGGGGATGTCCAGCTCACTAGGGGAATGGGATTGATGTTTTTTCTTACACTGTTGTGGTTATTTTTTATTTCACCTTGTGTGATACATATGTGTTTTGTGATTTTTGATTTATGTGTTATTGGATTTTTTTCACTTGTATCATCTTCAAGAGTCTAGATTTTGGTTTTTTTCTCTATTAACCTATAGTGGAAATATGAATCTCCTACATTATATCATTCATGTAATATTCACATGATATGTTGGATACCTAGTGTGATTTTTTCACTGATGACTAGGCCTTAGTTATTTAAATTTTCATCAATTACTCATAAGGTGGTTTCTTGTATAAGTACATGGTGGAATTCTACTCAGCTAAAACATATTGTTTATATGTAATTTTATTATAGTATAATGTCTTATGGATCCTATGGTGGGAAGATATATAACAGAGAATGCGACATAGTTCCTTTATATGGGGATTATTAGAGGCCTTGAGGAGTCAGTAAGGGTAATTAATTCCATTGAGGAACATCCTAGGATGGATGATATTATGTAGGTTCTGTTATTTAAAATGTTGAAAATAGTATATAACAAGTTTCCCCTATATATTATAATTATACTCTAGGAGAAACCCTTGAGAGGGTATTGGAATGTGAGATGTCATATGGTTATTAGAAGGAATCATGTGGTTTTACTCATGAGTTATTCCCCTAGTGAGACAATAGTTTATGTTCTAGGTAGGATGAGCTAGATAACCTGAGATGCGACAAGGTGTTTAGAGATTTGGAGGATTGACATGATCGAGAAAAACCCATAATAGTTGTTAGAAAAGTTTTAGTAGTTTTTTTCAGGCAAGGAGAGAGTGTGGATGCTTGAATTTATTAATAATACATGGGAAGTGTCTTCCGGTTATGGTTATATATTAGTAGTGTCTAGTTTTTAATATAGGTACCTAAGGAAATTATATATTGTTAATACTAGTGTTCAGTGCAGTATGGTCATTTTTTATTCTTATGAACCAAGGTTTATATCATATGACTCGCTGAGGAATTAGTCGAGTTCATTGTAGTTGGCCATAGTTGGGAATGTGGCCCCTATATTTCATTGAAAATAATGTAGTATAGGCTATATCTGTGTGGGGATTGAGGAAGTGCTGATGATTTTCAGGTGAGTGTAGTCACAGAGACCATTGGATGGTAACAATTGGAGTGGAATATTCATTGGGATAATGGTAGTAATGGAATTATAGTGGGGGATGATAGCATTGAGCATGGATCATGATGAGTGGTGCACGTGTGTTGTGATTAGAGATTGTTACGCTATACTCAAGAAGTGATATATTGGAAGTAACATGGTGGAGAGCACACCATTATCCTTCGGAGGAAGAGGCCCTCTTTATGGATTACATATAAATGATTTTCATGGAAATCGTTCTCTCAAAATGGGAATAGGTAGTTAATGAAATTTTTTATCACTCAAGTGAGAGTGAGTTTTCCTCATCCGATCATCACATATGGGGATATATGGACTTTGGTTCATGATGGTTCATGTCATAACCTGGTCATTCTATGATAATTAAACACATATTAGTGGGGATTTTCCAATCAATCTCAAGTGATACAACCCATGAAAGTAAGATCATAGTATTGATAGACTATATAGGGGATGATTTTGATGTTAATTAGATGTTAACTTCCCAGTGGGTTCTTAGAATATATTTGGTTTTCTAGATGGGTGGAGTATACGCCTTAAATTCAAACATAGAATAATTTGATATGATCTAGGTGTGTTGGATAGGAGGTGTGTTGGTGATCTTAGTATTCAAATGGACGATGGATCATTTTGACTAGTTGGTGTTTTTTCCATCAAATTTCATAAAGATATGTGTATCGAATTTGGTTATCACATAAAAATGATCAAAGGGTGTCTCCTGGGGTAGGGGAACCCATATTGGGTGTTCAATTAATGTTTTGATAGTCAAACATTAGTATTTTTTGAGAAAAATGGCCTGATGAGGAATGAATTTTGGTCATTCATGTAATTTTATTCCGTAAAAAACTAAATTGGGAACATCATTTTTAATATGATAGAGGTGATTTGGGAACCAAATAGGGTTTTTGAGGAAAATCAGGTATATTTCTATCTTATTAATGGATGAAGGATATGAATCCATATCAGATTTAGAATTTGGTTACAATGATGGGTATCAAAATTTTATAGGTTTTCTCATGTGAGTTTTTGAGTGGTAGGATGGAAACTGCACAATGAAATATCATTGGAACATGGGGGTGGTAATCAAAAAGAAATTATGATGGTGAGATGTATTGTAGTTCAAAATTAGATATGATGAGTTATGTTCTAATGTGGTGAGAACCATAGGCATAGAGGGTAATTGAACAATGACACCATTAGTGTTTCAAGATATATGGGATAGGGTAAGAGTTGTACCAGTATTTCAATAATGACAAAAACCATTAGAGATGGTTTTGGATGTATGGGAACATTGAATTAGAAGTTGTCCCATGGATGTTCTGTAGTCTTTTTAGAATGGAACAAGGTCATTTGGATTTGAACTGGTGACTGACATAGGTTATGTTGTGTGGTTGGATGGAAACTAAAACATCATGAAGAAGAGTTTTGTAATGGTTGGGAGTTTTTAATGACTCATATCCATATATGAGTGAAATTTTGAAGAGGATATTGAGTCTTTGAATTTTGTGGATAGGTCAACCTGAGAAATAGGTTTCAGAATCAAATAATGAGAGTTAGAACATCCCAAAAGTGGTGTTTGGGAAATTAAATGAGGCTCAGATGGTATCACATGTATTAATCAAATCCTCAATATAGATCAGGTGGTTGTGGCTACCAAAAACAATAGGAAACGACTGGATTTCCAGTGTGGATTTTAAGGTGACTATTTTACCCCCTTTAATTTCAATAGGGGGAACTCATACTTCTTATATTGTTCCAGAACACATGGTATGGATGAACTCAATTTTTCACCATTTATTTCCCCTTATTTTGAGTGGGATTTTTAGGGGCTTTGATATTGGATACAAGGTATGATATTCCTTATATACTTTCACACATGTTACTAATTTATTGATATGATTTGAAAAATGTTTAGTAATGTTCAAGAATATATATTTCTTTTAATAATGGTAAAATCATCTGGTTCCATAAAAAGTTTCATAGAACCCAGTTAAAAGAAATCTTGAGTCTATGCATATCTGACAATGTTCATTGTTCAGTCAATTGTATATCACATCATAAATTTAGGTAAGGTTTTTCATTTTAATTAAAATAAAATAATTTTTGAAATTGTTCAGTATTATTGGTATTGCTCATAGTTTGGTACTAGGGATCTACTACAGGTCTCCCACAGCTAACAAGTCTTGGTTTTAATGTAACATATTTACCTAGTGAGTTTTCACAGGCTATTCTAGTTTTTATTTATTTATTTTGTTAGTTTTTAAAGAAAAAATTAATTTATTTGGGCATCATAGATTGACATAGGATCTCGACTATTTGGTGTCCTTGGATGGACCACAAAAGTCATTGGAAAAGATCAAAGCACATATAAATAAATATAAAACATTAGTTTAGGTAGGTCGTTCTGAATACACACCCTGTGGTTTATTCATATTATTATTTGCATTATATAATGTGGTATCACCACCATAGTGTGGTGAAACTCTAAGTTAAATAAATTATTAAATCAATTTAAAAATTTAGGATTGATAGAATTGTTAATTTAAAAAAATTGGATTACTGTGGATGGGTGAATAAGGTATACATTTCCACTGTAATCCTTTTAACACCATCTGGTTTCCTCAACAACTGATGGTTAGAGGACTAAATAATTAAATTATGATGCACTATATAATTTAGAACCAATAACATGTGTGAATGGGCCAGATATGACCTCATGGCCCTTGATTATGAGACAATGGGAAATTACATATAGAGGCACCATATGACTTAGGATGGATGGACTTGGTAAACTAGGTGGGAACCCTTGAGGTATACTTACCATTTATATATGGACAAGAGGCAGAACATGCTTGTTTTGGGTGAGTGGACTGTTCTGGGATGACCATGTTTTTAAATGGGAAGTAAGCTATCTCCTCTGACAGTTACCAATGTCTTAAGTACTATGTGACCTATGAGGTTGTTTTATATTTATGAATTTTTTGAGTAGTGTGACATCCCCCATTATATGGGTTATTCTCCAAGTGACATGATTAATACAAATTACCCGTTTAAGAGTGTATTCACAAATATAATGACCAAAAGGAACCCAATAATGGTACCTCAATATTGATGAGACCTATGTGACCCCAGTAGGTTCCTCTAGTGTTGTTTTACATTAGTGAGATTGTGTGTTTGAGTATGGATAGTTGTGATGGGATGGTTTGTTTAGAAAATCAGTGTTATGGGTTTCATATAGTTTTCCTTTTTGAAAGTGTGGTTTCCTAGTTTTGTATCTTGGAATAAATATTGTGATCCTGATGCCAGGAAATATTAAAAACCCATAGGGATAGTCTTTTTTATTTATAAAACACTAATTATTTTATAAATACATGGGAAAAACCATAGGGCCGATCTTTATCAAGTTATGTAAAATTCCCTCTGGGAGGTGTTTGTTACTTTTGGTTGAGAAAATTACCTTAGGGATGTTTGTATTAATTTTTTATAAGAAAACACTTATACGGGGTCTATGATGTCTGGAATATAAAAATACAATTGGGTAGGTCAATTATAATTAATGGCTTGTGAAATTAGTTGATAAAACTCCCACAGGGAGGTCTGTGTTACTATTAGTAGGGTTTTCATGAATTTGGAGTTTGTGTTGATCATGTGTACTTGGATGGATCTTTAAAAGATAATTACATAGGTTTATGATACTCAGTTTGTAGACTGGGGAGACCTGGATCATTTATGTGTGTTGGAAGGATCGTTTAAATGTTCCCAAAGACACTCAATCATTTTCCAAATAATGTATGTTCAATCAAGGTCTTGAACATGAAGATCAATAATGGATTTTTGTTTATTTATTATTAGTAGTTTTTTATTTATCTATTCATGTCGGATGCACATATCACTACAATCACTTTATTTGTATGATACCACATTTATCATTCCCTAATAAGTTATGTACTCACACCATACATGGGTAGTCACTACAATTGGGTGCCTGATCATCCGTTACATTTTTCTAGCACAGGTTTGAATAGATGTGTTTTTCATGATCAACCATGATAGATCGAATGAGATCAAGAGATCATGGTTATTGTTTTCATTGGTCATGTAGGAGGGACTATTTTTACTTTATTTTATTTTATCTATTTTGCATACATGATTGGTCCAATGGGTGATCATTGTTTTATGACTATATTACCTATATCAATGTTTTTATTATATGGGCTGTTTATTTATTTAATAAAACTATATTATTATGTAGGATGATTGATTATTTATATATGATTATTGATACTAATATTGTTTTTATAACCTCCCCATGATACCTACATATCCCCTCACTAGTCACTAGTAGCCTCTAGAATTCAGGGAGGTGTGCATGAGGAGTAATAATGACCATATTTCTAAGCAAAAATTAATATCCTGAGGTAGTGAGACGTTATAATGTTATATCATAGTTTTTTATTTTAATTTTCCTTACTTTTATTGGGATATGGTAGTTTGGAGATCTAGGAAGGTGTCATAGGTTATGATGAAAAATAGTTCAATGCATCAAAAAACACCTTTCTTGGGGGAATTCAATGTTACCTATGGTGTGGGATTGATGTTCTTGTCTTAAACTATTATAGTTATTTGTGATTTTCACCTAGTTTGACACACATGAGGTTTGGGATTTGTTGTTTATAAGTTATTATATTTTTTCCCTTATACAATTTATTAGAAGATGGATATGGATTTTTTTTCTTAGCCTATAGATGCAAGATACATTTCATGCATCATATCATTCATGTAATATCCACATGATATATAAACATACTAGTATGATTGTTTTCATTGAGGATTGAGGCTCGTCTACTTAACGTGTTAACAATTACTCATATTGTGTTTTCATGTATAATTAATTCATGGAATTCTACTTAGTTTTACTGAATTTAATGCATGAAATTTTATTATAGTAGTTGGTCTTATAGTTTATATAGTGAGATAATCATTTGGGATGATGGTGACATGGTCCCTTTAGTGAGGGGTGAGTGGAGACCTTGAGGGGTTGGTAGGTGTAATAAATTCCTTATAGGTTAACCTTATGAGGATAATTATTTTCTACTTTCAGATATTTAATGTGTCAATATCAACCTATATGGGGTTTTACCATATATATTATAAATATACTCTACTTAATTGAGTCAGGTGACCTTGGTTCTTAGTCATGGATCATCTAGAAAGATGTTGTAGGAATCAGTTGAGTTTTGTTTCTTTAGGGAGTAGTCTGGTAGTGGTATTCTCAATGAGAATCACTGCCTAGTTAGGCTATTGGGTTGTCAAGGGATGTTACTACATAGTTGACACCCTTGAGAGGTAATTGGCATGTGATAAACTATATGGTTATGAGTAGGAACCATGTGGTGTTTTGTGAGTTATTCCCCTAGTGTGGCCATGTTTTATGGCTTAGGTGGGAGGACCCAGAGACCCGGAGATATGACTATGTGTTTAGGAATTTGGAGAATTATTATTATCATGGAAAACCCATAGAAAGGGTTGGAATGTGTTTAGTGGTGTAATTGTAGTTGTGATCATAGGTAGGTTCTCGTGTTTGAAATCAATACCTGGTAGGGTTCATTGAGTTATGGTTATAGCTCGGTAGTGGATGGATTTAAAGAGATGTTTATAGAGAAAAAATGGTTTTCAGATAATAATGTTTCCTATGGAATGGTTAGTGTTTTGGATGTGTGATCCTTTCTTGATGGAATGCAACTCATAAGTAAATGAGTCAGTTTAAATAGAATTAGTTTTATTGGGACATGTGATTCCTAGGTTTTGATGAAAACCAGATAGTTCATTCTATATATGTGTAGGGATTGGGAAAATGATGATCACAAACATTCAGGTGCAGTGACCTGGAGATTTTGATGGGAACAATGGGAATAGATTCTAGATTGTTATTACACTAGGAATGGAATTATAATAGGGGATGATAAAATTAAGTGTGGATTTGGATGGTAGTTTCTCATGTGTGGGCATTAGATGTTGTTGAGTTATTTTCTAGAAGAGATATAGGGAAATCCACATGGTGTGGAGTGAACCCTCAGGCACTGGAGGGACTGGCCCTTGTTATAAACCGGATATCAATGAATGTCATGAATTCTATTCTTATAAAGTGGAAATGGATATTAAATATCATTTAATTTTGAAACTTAGGTGAGAGAGAGGTTAGATTATATAGTCATCAAGGGCATGGGTAGACGAAGTGTGGGCCACAATGGTCTTGGTTTTAACATTGTTATGTGATGATAATGACACTCTTAGATGGGTAGAATCCTATCAATCATGGGTGATACAACCCCATATAGCTAGTTTTGTCATTTTGGGATATTAGTTGGTGTATGGTTTTGATGGGAATTGCCTTCCAAATACTATTTTGGTGGTAGACATAAATTTGTTTTCTCAATTAGTAGAGTGTGAGCATTTGATTATGGATTCGAATAATTTAATATGTTTTGGGTTCTTTTGATAATAGGTGTTTAATTTCCCCTGGTATAGTAAAGAATGATGGTTCATTTTGACTAGTTGGGGTTTCAGCCCTATAATTTCATCATGAGTTAATTATGGAATTCAGTCTGTGTGTACGAATGATGAACAAATTTCTCCTAGGGCAGGGGCATCAAGATTGGTTGTTCTGGTAATGTGTTGCTTGAGGATATTGAGAGTTTTATAGAAAAACGTTTACAAGGTGGTTTGACTTCAGATATTAAATTTTATTTGGATGCATTACTTTAGAAATCATTTTGGGCATGTCGTTATGGATACATAAAAGGGTTTTTTGGGAATAAACATGGATTTTTTAGGAGAAGCCAATATATTCATAACATATTCATAGATAGAGGTTATTATTCCACACAAAATTTTAATTTTTTGATGAGGATAGATAAAAAAATTTAATCAGTGTTCTCATGTATGTCTAGGTGTGGTAGGAAAGTAGCTACTCTAGGAACATCCATTGATCATGGATTTGGTGCTTCGATAAGAAATTATGATAGTGTGAGGTTTCATGGTATGCAATAAGCTATGATAATTTATGTTCAATGGATCGGTGAACCATAGGCCTAATGGGAAATTTAATGGACACATCATAAGTGATTCAAGATAGATGGGCTCAAGAAAATTTTGTCTGAGTGTTTTGGTAATGATAACAGCCATGGGCTTGTGTTTTTTCAATATGAGAACTTTTAATTAGGGATTGTTCCATAGATGTTATTCAAGAATTCGAGAATGGAATGAGGTATTTTGGATTTTAATTGGTGAGTTATGTAGGCTAGGTTGTGTGATTGGATGACCACTGAGATTTATTATGGATACCTAGTGTTATGGTGGAGTTTTTTCAAATCCTCATGTGCATACCTTCCGGTAATTTTCAAGAGGGTTTTGATATTAGAATTTGGCGAACAAGTCACTTTGAAAACTAATATTCAGAATCAACATTTTAGAATTTTAACATCTGAAATGTGGTTTTTTGGGAATGGAACGAGTATCGAGTTATGTCTCGGGGGCTTAGAGGAGACTTGGGAGAGGTTGGGTGGCTATTACAGCCAAAATATTTTTCAGACCATTGGATAGAAAAAGGGAACCACCATCTATTTGGTGGGTCCTTTAAGGGTCAAAATGAAAATCTCATCCCCCAATATTAATAGGGGTATCCCCCTTCTTATCTTGTTTTAGTTCACCCAGTCCGGATGGCCTCCCCTATTTCCTCTCTTCATTCCCCCTTGTATTTTGGTAGTATTTTGAGGTGATTTCATATTGGATGAATGTTAAAGGCTTCCTCATATCCATCCATTTCTTCCAATGATTAACCATTATGTATTTGTTAATGTTTATTTTAGGTTTAAAATAGAAATTTCATTATAGAATGGTAAAATCAGTTGATTCCATAAAATATTCCCTGCGAACTAGCTTGAGGACATCCCATGACAATGTCTTCCTATCATCTTTCATTATTTTGTCGAAGGTATGTCATGTCATTGATTTACATATTATTATAAATTATAATTAAATTAAATTTATTATTGAAATAATTTTCATACTTATGGATTGGGCTCATATAGGTAATGAGGATCTATTGTGGGGATCCTGTTGTTGATAGTACTTGGATTCGGTGTGATGTGATGACCTGGTGAGTTTTCATCGGATGTGAAAGTTTATATTAATTTTTTTTTAATGTTAAATGAGAAAAATAATTTATTTGGGTGTAAATGATTTATATTTTAGATAGAATGGTTGGTTTCTATTTGGTTGATGTTGTATAGACCTCACAAGTCCTTCCCTGATTTACCGACCCTTGGAAATAAATTATGAATCGTTAGTTGAGGGAGGTGGTCATATATGCACACCGTTTGGTTTATGCATTTGATTATTCACATTTTTTCTTGTTTTCTCACCACCATATCATTATATTCCTCTATGTTAAATAAATTTTTAAATAATTTTAATTAACTTCCATGTTATAATTAATTTAATGGTCGATGTAATAAAATGTGATGATTATGGGTTTGATGAACATGGTGTCTAAAAACAATGTGTTCCCATGGACACTAGATGGTATCCTCATCCACTGATAGTCAATGTTTAAAATGATTAAATTATGATTATTTATGATATTTAGACCCCTTTAGAGGTGTGTATGATCCAGGTATGACCTAGTGGCCCTTAAGTAGGAGTCGATGGTCATATAATTATGGTATTGTGGTGTGACATGAGAAGTATGACCCTAGTAGGCCTTGTGATAACACATGAGTTATGTTTAGACTAGGGAGATTGAAAATATGAAAAAATAGTATTGTGTTAAGTGAGAAAACCTATCTAGGATGACCTTTTTTTAGATGGGTCATGAGCCATCTCGTCTGACCTTTTTCTATATGGCGTGGTTTGGGTGTCTTGTGAGGCTGAGTTCAATTTATAATACTAATAAAGAGTATAGAACCCCCTTGAGATAATTTTTGTTCCAAGTGACATGATTGATACTGAGGTACCCTAGACGGAATCCTCTACCCATATAAGGACCAAATCAACCCCAAGGAGGGAGACTCACCCATTCTGGTACATAGGAGGCAAAATGGGTGAAATAGTGATGTTGACCCTAGTGAAAGGGTGTGTTTGGGTATGAGAAGTGATGATGGGTTTGGAAATTTAGAAATTTAGTGTTATGTTTTTCATATTTTTTTCCTTTTGGTTCTTGTCAATACTGAGTTGTGTTTCAAGTAATATGGTCCATGAGCCTAAAGCTATGAAATTCAAAAATACATGTAGGGGAAGTCATTATTTATATATAGAATATGGTAATAGGGGATGTATTTTATTTATTTATGGTAAAATTATCATAGTTTCAATAGTTATCTATATATATAACACAACATTCAAGAGTTGTGTGTTAGCTTTGGCAGGGAAAATTCCCTTCGGGCTGTCGGTGTTACCTGTAGATAAGAAAACTCCCATTGGGGGGTCTATGATACTTAGAAGAATAATCCCTTTGTTGAACATTACCTATAAGGGATGTCTATGATACTAATTATGGGGATGTTTTGTACATGGAGAAAGGTATGATCCTTTATACTAGGATGGAGATTTCTAGGATCATTACCTGGGTCTATGGTGCTCTACATATATCATAGAGACCAATTTTTGTTATATGTGTTGGTATAGTCATCGTGACATGCTTAGAGACACTTATGAATTGGACAAAGAAGGTATGGTCGATCAAGGTCACATACCTAAGGATCAAATATGAGCATTTTGTATTTATTTTTAGTTTTTATTTATTTATCCGAGCACATAACTTTCATGTATCCTTGAATTTACATGTTATTAATAGCAACATATTTATGGTGCCCAACAAGTTTTTTAATCACAACCTATTCCGGTGCCCACTAGTGGCCCTCACTCATTGAAGGAATGGGTTAGGGGAGGTTGGATTTTCTTGATTGAATAAGATAACATTGATGATTTTAGGAGATCTAGGTTATGGTTTGGCTCGATGATGTTAGAGGGCCTAGTTATATTTTAAATTATATTAACTATACATTATATGTGATCAGAGAATCTAGTAGGATATCATTATTGTCTAATTATATTCCCCAAATATCCATTCTTATTATAAGATATGTTTATTTATTGATTTCAATTATGATGTTTTTTTATTCTTGTACATCTATTTAGGATTTAGGTCATTCATACAAGGGGTGCTTCCTCTCCATTGTAACTCCTTAAACACCCACTTCTAATCAGTATTCTCTGGAGTTTGAGAAGGATTTCTAGAGGTATAGTAATGACCATTGATATAGGAAGTAATTAGTAGTTTAGGGCTGTGAGAATTTAGGAAAAAGATCTTATTGGTTTTGTTTAGCATATTATTTGGTATATTCTTTAAGTTCAGGATGTGATTGTCGTTCATGTTCGGGACTATCTGATCAATCTTATTTACTAATCAACTAATTTTATTCCAACTCTAGTGTGTTCATGGTCTTTATTTACTATAAACAATTTATTGATATAATATTCACATTTTACATTGTATTTGTTACTATTAAGGCTAGAAATTTTCCACATTATTTGGAAAAAAAATCCAGAAAACTGCTAAACAGGTTCTTCAGCTCCTCCATTTTAGTCCTTGGTATTTCAAATCTAGGCTGTTTCATATACTATATTAGTGGTTTTATAATAGTATATGGATTCTCATAAGGTGTATTATTATAAAAATTATTTTTTGGTATATGGTTTGGTTATAGCTATATTTTTAGGTTTTATGTAACTGTGGTGCGTGTTGGTTTTGTTCTTACAGTGGGGACTAATTTGGATACTGATTTTGGAGGGGGTGGTTTATCCTAGTTTTTTAGTTTTAAAATACATACTGAACATGGTTATGATCCATTCATCATTACATTAATTGTAATTATCTTGAATAAAATGTTGTTTCAAAACTCTCCATTTCATTAACATCACCACACTAGTTAGTGAAATGATTAGGTGATGAGTGTAAACCACATACCTTAGTTCTTTCTTATTGTTAACAAATTTGTTTTAAAGACAATTTTCTCAACAAATTGGTTATCTGTTGTGTCAAATTATCACGAGTTATAAGATATATTTTCAATCAAGACAATTTATTTTTCTAGTTTCATGTCAATAAAAGCTCAATTGGATGATAAATGAAAAAAAATTCTATCATTATTGACCAGGTTGTAATAAAAGAACACAAAGAAGTAGATCCCTTCTATAGATTGGTGGGGATAACTAGAATATATCTTTTTGAATATCTTTTAGAACTCATATAGAGCTTATATTGATAACATTATAATGGAATAACTATATTTAATAATATCTTTTCTCCTGAGGTTGGGGAGAAATATCTGTATGACGTATCATTGAAGATCATCTCAATCAAGGTCTTATTCAAGTTAGAGATTTTATAAGAATTATTTTTCATATCCATAATGTGTGGAGGTAATATAGTCCACTTCACTTATTCCTTAACCAATACTTGGGGATTCAATGTAGATCTTCCATATATTCATTCTTTTGTGTGTTTTTAGGGTCTTAAACTATAGGATCATGAATCATGGGAAGCACTTAAATCAAATCTGTATTTAATTCAAATTAATTTTGGAACTTATTAATAATGATATGGTTATATTGATTAAAAAACTGAGGATCAAGTGGGTCTCTGAGTTCCTAGTTGGGAATGTCATCAATGATGAAAAACATTGAATTAAAACAAGAGTTTTCACTCATGTCTATAAGATAAATTTCCTTAAATCCTATTAGAATATTTATTATTAATAACTTAGTTAAAGTATTTTCCATTATAGGGTAAAAAAGGGTAATTATAAGGTCATGTCATGAAATGTAAAAATTGGTTCCTTTATAGAAATTCCTCCTTGTTGATGAATCTATGTTTTGAACACACACATTTCATGGGGTGTTTAAAATGAAATTTATTACCTACGATAAATGTGTATTTTGTAGAAACCAAGGGTTGTATCCTAGAGTGGATTACACAAGAAGTTTTTGTAACATTTTGAATTGTTGAAAAGGTGTTTTTTTGGATTTTGTGATTGTTGAAAATAATGACTGTAATTTAAACTAGGGTTTGAAAAAAATAAATGAGAAGTGTGAATGTGTTAAGGTAGTATTTCTTCTTATAATGTTATTACAGTACTAAAATTGTATTAATTATCTCTTTGTCAATTGATTAGATAAAAATTCCTCAACTGATTTATCAAAACACCTTAGAATAAAGGATATTGTGGAGATTTACCTAACAGTAATTTATTTTTATCAATGTTACACCACATGATTTTATTATATATTTCTATTTAAATAATTTAATTTCTTTAATTACTTACATTACACATGACAAAGAGTTTAAATAAACTAAAAAATGGTATTGAAATATTATTATTTTATATTTAAATAATATTTAAAAAATTATATTGTCAATATTAATTGGGTTTTATTTTTTGGATTTTTCCAAAAAAAAATTATTTTCAGTGAGTAGTGAACAATATTGTTTTTTGAGAAATTTTCATTTAATTTCATTAAATAAATTAATTTAAAATAACGATTCTATTTCTTATTTGTTTATTACCGTGATATAAGATAAAATATATTTAAAATAATATAATTAATTCCATTAGGATCATCATTTTACATGATTTTGATATAAGTCAACCTTTAGGGTTAAAATAATTTTTTCTGGAAAACTGTTTTTCATCAAATTTTACAGGTTTATTTTAAAATTATGTTTTGAAACTTATAGAATTTTAATTCGACAAAATAGATTACATATCTAGAATCCTGAGTTTTGAATTTTTAAAATAGGTCCCTTTTATTTCTAGTAATTACGAATAGTGAAGGTGAAAAAAAATTCTCACCTCAGTAACTGTTAAATCTGGTAACTAGTTTGAAACATAATTTTAAAAGACATTACAAATTCATCTAAAACACTCCATTAATTTTATTGGATGATATTAATTCGAAAATTTCCATAATAACTTCGAATATAAGTCATTTTGGTACCATTTTCCATTGATAATGAATTTTTTTATTTTATGTAAAGAAATATAAAAAAATTTCACTATATTGCCTTTAAATTTCTATTATATCATCACATATGGATAAAAATAAGCTTACAATGGATATTAAAGGTTATGTTTTGAAAATGGAAACTATTTTTTGAGGATAATTTATTACTAATTTTTAGTGATTATATAATTACCCTAAACCCTTATGCAATACTGATATAGTGCACAAAAGATAATTGTAAAAATCAGATTAAAATAATTTCAGAAAAATTTAAAATAATGGTTTTAGGAAGAATTATGGTTAAAAAATAAATTTATAGTTAATAATAATGTATTATTAATGGTTAAAAGATTTATATTAAAATTCTATCTTTTTTTGATGTGTTTAAGTTAAAACTAAATGAATAGTTACAAAAAATGGAGTTAATGATATTTTATATTAAATAATATTTTATGAAATTATTCTATAAAAATTAAAATGGGAAAAGTATGGGTATAAATGGCCATGTCATACCGTGGAAATTTATGAGAAATATTTTGATTTATTATTAAAATGACATCCCATTAAGATTGAAAAATTCTTTACTACGGTTATAGTTAAAATTAGATAATGAATAGGATAAAAAAAATAACTTTTAAAATACCACTTAAACATGTTCAAATTATATGTTTTAAGGTATTTCCTCTATATACCAACTTATATGTGAAATTTTATCCATATGATTCCACTTAATTCCATGTGTTTCATTTCATAAACTATGCAATGTAACCACTACTCTTTCCTTGTATACACCACCTAGAGCCACTTAGCTCAAGAACCCCCTCAAAAAAACTCTTATAAACATCCTTATCCAAGTTCTATAGGTTTTTTATTCCCAAGATACCAACCCTATGTCCATTGAGAGGATATCTAATAGATCTCTTTCAAAGAACATGAAATCATATTCACTAAACACTTTCATTTTACTTCTTTTTCGAACATCTTCAATTATGTAATAACCATTAAAATATAATAATATCAAAATGTCTCATGTACATAGATTTAATTATTTTTATGGTGTAATATAAAGTCAAATCATTCTCTATAAAATGTGAATCAAAACCATCACCTGTTTTTACGGTGGAGTACCACCATGCGAACCAAGATAATTTGTTTTCCATTACCGCCTCAGATGGATTTTCATAACAATGGAACTAATATATATTTAGGATAATTATGAAATAAATATAATTATTTATTTATAATATATCATAAAATATATTACCCATCCATAAGATAAATAATGATAACGTTGCTCATGTGTATGTACGACCTTCCATCTCCATGAAGTGATGTGATTCCATTTTTATTTATGTTTCTCATGAATGATTTTAAATATGTATATAATCAATATTTACTATTTTACATCATTATTAATATTTTTTAGATCATTTAATAATGATCATGATAAAAGGAACATAAATGTTAAATCAAAAACTACATGAAAAATAAATGCAGGTAACACCCAAAATGATAATAACAAAATATTATTAATAAATGGGTGATGAGATCTTATAATTGGATCAATTATGATATTATAGATATTTTATTTTTTCATGTATGTATGTATAATAAATATAAATTTATAATACCATAGGATAAAATATCTTACAGTGAATGAAAAAGATGATGTAAGGGATTTCATCTCAATTTCCACTCCATTGACACATATTTGGTTTTCTGTACCTATTTATTTTTATATGTAATGAATACTACTGATTTTATGTTTTTAACATGAATATATATTTTTTAATTATTATTATATTTTCAGTTCATGTTCTCAGTTTCAAGGGGTTGCAATTTAAAATTTACCAAAGATGTATGAATTTAGTTTATGATCTCATTTTTTGGGAGTTACCTTATTATCGTTGAAGGAATATTATAATATACCCTTCATAAAACCATCTATTTTATTATAATATATATATTAAAGGAGTTTCCATGTTTTATTCTATCTTTTCCCCTTTCTTTTTTTTTCTTTTGAATCATGTGATGTAATGATTAAAATAAAGGTCAACATTATTTCTATTTTAATAGGATGAATTTTTTCTTCCACGTCCATATTTTGAAAAAGTTATATGACAAAAATCTTCTTTATTAACTAAAAATATTTATTTAGAAATTTTTTTGTTATTCTTTAATTAATAAGTGGTTTAAAATGAGTCGTTATCATGTTTCATAAAAGGATCATTTTTTACATTCTTAACAAAAAGTCAAAAAGAATATTTCCTTTTAATGTATACAAAATTAACAGATTTTCCCACAGCTATAACTTTTTTACACTATTTATCTATTTTTATATTTTTTCAATGGTTATAAAATTTTTGTCATTTAATGAAAATATATTTTACATTTCACTCATATATTTTATATTATTCTCCGAAATAATTGACTTTACTATGAAATCTACACATCTAATGAATTTATTTTCATCTTTTATCTCCTATTAATTTATGATCATTAACTATATCTTCAAAAATTAATATTCAAGTGATAACTTTCTATTTGTCATTATGATTCAAGTAAATATCGATATTCTTTGTATCGTGAATACGATTATTAACAAAACATTATACTATTTCAATAAATAATGTTTTATTATGAATGATATTTGACTGATTGAGGAAATTATAATATTATTAATTCTTTACTAAATATAGATAATTATTGATAAGGAATGTTATTTATCAAATATATTTTTCGTTAAATATATGATGAATTCGTTATCCAATAAATTGTGGGTGGGACCTTGAATTACATAGGCCCAAAATTCATCAACATATATCTTGAAACATACTAAATTAAAAACACATTTAAATGTTTTTTGGTGTATACCTACCCATTTATTAAACTATATTGGAACAAGGTCTTGATTGCAAGATATCATGAATCTAGAAATCATGATGTATAACATTAATGATTTCCTTCATTGGGAATTAAATTATTATTATCCATGATATTACTGTATTAATATTATCCATTGATGAATTATGTGCTCATGTATTGATTAAATGGAATGTGTTTCTAGTTATTTACCATTACATATTAATTAGGACTTATTTATTCCTGATAGATTCTATTTTACATAACCCTTACTTAGTATTTGAGCTGACCATTTATTTTTCTTCCATTCCTTTCTATATAATGAAGGATATTATGAAAAATTTAAAAGTATGAGATAATGATTCTTATGGTATGGTTTTTTATATTTCCAATGTATGATGGCAATAATGAATGTATTTGGTTCATGAAAACTACTATTCTAATGGGGTTTTGACAGTCAATCTCCCTTCATGTGTATATGAATGTTAGAAACCTACTCCTAAAAACCAAATAAATACTTAATTAGTTGCTAGTGTTACTAGTAAATCTAATATTAAATTTAAACCCCTAAAAACATTCCAATTATTTCTAGAAACTCACCTATTAAAGAAACATATTACTTCTATATGAACAACACCATAATGAGGCAGATTATATATTATTATCCAAGTAGTAATATAAATATATTTCAAAACAATGAACATAATTGTATTCAATGAATTAAACATTCAAAAGGATTAAATATAAATAAATTGAAAAATTACTTTATTTAATAATTTATGAGTACTAACGAATTATAAAGGAAAATTTTCCTTTCCCTAATAACTTAAAATATTACCACACCATTTAGTTCGAAATAGTGATGAAAGGGGAAGTATAAGGCATTATGAAACTATAGAAAACATAAAATAAAACAATATAGAAAATTATTGGTAGATTCTGTAACGTGAAATCTAGACAATCTCTCAGGGATCCCATATCTAACATGACTCCATTTTCTATTCTTGAGTCATGGCCTCCTTCCCTTTCATCGAGTCAACCCTATATGATCCTCTCCTTTTTGAAATATTTATTCATTCCATTTTTTCCTTAGATATATCCTCCTTCATGATTTGATCTTAAAAGAAACATGTAAACTTTTTTCCTTCAGTGTCATTGAAATATTATACATTATCAGATCTATATGGTAGCCTCATATTGATAACATGGATAAAAATTCTATATATTTATGTTTTGGTATAAGGTACTGGTGAGTTTCAGGAGGCCTACATGTGACATGTTCCTAATATTTATAAGTCAATTTTTCATAATGTGTTGGATTAACTGTGTGGTGAAACTAAATGGAATGATCATGAGGTATGAATGAAAATTTTAAATTCTAGTGACAATGTGGATGGAAAGTGATAGTGTGGTGGGTTCAACAAATGGTTGATTATATGGTCATGTGGTTGATGTATCACATAAATGGTCAATCATGTTTCTTTATATGGTTGATTTTCTATGTCACATTTTTTAATTACATGTGTGGTTTCTTCAATAATTTTATAAATTTTAACTTTGTTCTATGGATTGAACGTGAAATCACTCCTTACATAGTTAGTTGAATTCCTTTAGGCCGATAAAGTGATCATTTGGTTATTCAAATTAACGTATGGGAGATTATGAAGTAATTTTTGAGGTCTATATATTTTTTTTGTTTATGGTTCACCCACATGGTAAAATGTGACCTCCTTATAGATTATCTATATGATTAGTAATGAAATTTTTGAAATTTCAAGCCACAGTTATCTTTTTATAGCATTCAAAAAACTCCCAGATCATCTCTGATTTCCTCAAAATATATTCCAACCACCTATAAATTAGAAAAAATTTATATATTATATGTATTATTTATTATAATAATTTTATTATATCAAATAAAAAAATAAAACTCAGGTTTTAATCCCTTAATAATGCATGAAATACTCCTATAATTTAAACAGGAGAAAATTTCATAGTATTTTATACAATTTTGGGATTAAAACCATAAAAATAATCAATGAAATATTTGAATGTATTGGATCATTAAAAACAATGCCCCTATTATTATGCCTCCCCTCAGCCATGAGACTCCCACCCAAGTCCATGTTACACCATTTTCTACCATAAATGAGAAAATCACGGATAAGACTAGATTTTCTCTCACAAATGGATATATGCAATGTTGATTTTCCCAGTCTAGATTCTAAATGTAATTCTCCAGATATTTTCCCGAAGATCACCTATCATTGGAACAAACCTTTTGAGTATTCCATCCTCAATCGTCCCCTCGAACCTCATGAATCCTCACTTTGTTACACAAACTGATTACAGAAAAATATTATGATGTCTTCCATGACTTCGTCTTTAAAACTGAACTCTTTATTGATAGTCCCATATGTTTTGTACTAATGTTATCCATCCATATATCGAAGATATTCCTATGAATATATATATATATATATTTATTTATATATATATATTCTTATCTACATATAAATATTTGGATAATCCTTATTTCAATATTCTCTTATTAGACAAGTTTATTGTTTCTACCTCATTTAATATACATTATTGCACTAACACTATTGACATCCAGAAGTATTTTAGGTCATTTATTCCAGAACCATTTCACTCATAATTTTGTTTACTCTAGTCATAAACCATTTCATCTAGACTCTTGGGTTTTCTATTTAGGTATTTCTTCACCTAGACTTTTGGGTTCTATAGTTGGGTGTCGCTTCACCTGGCCATGTGTTCCCATTATACATGAACCATTATACTGGACCATTTTATGTCATTTCATTGGCTATCATTTCATCCAAAATCAATAATCAATGTGCATCTTTAACATATGAAATTTTTGAATGTCATATTTTTTTAATGGATCCTTGTACAACTTTATGTTTTGATAATTACAAAGAATATTTTGTTTTTTCCTTTAAAAGGCATAAAAATTGTAGTTATGTAACGTATGATTATTCATGATAATATCATAAAATTTAGTCAATTAATGTTTTAATATTTTTAATTTTTATAGTTCAAAACACGTAAAACAACTTTTGTGATGTGTTCCTAGGAAAAATAACTCTTTTGATATCTTATAATGTCATTTTATTTATTCTAGAACAAAAATTTAGAAAAGTATGAAATTGAAAATTTTGAAACATGTGGAACAAACCGCATGAAAGTCCCCTAACCATGTCACCTGGTTGTGTCAACCTACTACATGAGAAATATGTACTGACTATATGGGATTCAACTGACCATGTCACCTTTCTATGTCAATTAACCATATGAAAAAAATCTACTGATTGTATGGGAGTCAATTGATTATGTCCCCAAACTAGATAAAAAATTTCTTAATCATGTGGGAGTCAAATAACCCCATCACCTGACTATGTCAACCCACTCATGAACAACATGACATTGTAACCTGACCCTAGAACCTATCATAAATAGAATTATTTTTTTTATTTTAACCATAACATGGTATGAAGAACCCCAAATTAAGTGATTATTTTTTTCAAAAGATAGTAAAATTATCAAATTTTCATTATAATAAATGAGAAAATGAATCAGTCACTATAAATACAAAATATATATTGAAGTCACTATATGTTTCTAGTTATAAAACAATTGTTTTTCAAAATAATTATTCTTCTATATTTTAATAATAACATTAGAAGTATAAGTCTTATTTAAGTCGATTCTAGATTATATGGAAGTATAAATAAGTTAAATAAATATTATTAATTTTGATATAATCTTATTATTATTTTTTTATGATCTATTTTTAGTCTAAAAAATTATAAGTAATGTTGTGTATAAATTTCCAATAATCAGTTATGTGAAATCAAATATATGAATTTCATTATGTAGATTCTACCATGTAGATTAACTTATGTGAAACCCCTACATATTTTTCCTACATGAAAATCATATGGGGAATTACCTATATGGATTATTTTTCAATAGGATATGATAACATCTACAAATATTCTCTTTTTTACATAATATATCAATTTTTTATTTGTTAAAATTTTATTATGGAAAAATTTAATGATTTATTTATTATATAAATTCTTATTAACTATTTAGAAGCCGTTAAAATATTTTTTATATGGTTTTATAAAATTTATATCACATGGGTTGATGTTCAATATTTAATTCTTGGGAAATTGTTAGTTCCACATTAAAATTTCTTCGAATGAAAAGTGTTTATCTGACATGTTTTATTGGAATTCTCCAAGAGAAACAACTGTTGATTATAATTATTCATCAGTACAATGATAATTATAATAATGGTTCATCATTGTAAAAAAATAATTTAATTTAACATATTAACGATGTGAAACATATGACTGTTCTTTCCAAGTGCATTTAAAAAAAGAAATTTTATTTTCTATAGGGAAATAGAAACAGCAACAAGATTTTTCATGTTGAATATTTTTTTAATAGATAAACAAAATATGTGGATTGTGGTAGATTTGAATGAAATATATGAGGGTGATGACATAATTGAAGATATACATGGACAAAAAACTTTTATGATTGCCTATTTATCTCAACAGGACATTAACTATTTCAACCTTTACTACTGGAGAGTTCATTATTGCTTCGACACTCAAGCACTAAATCTGTACATCTGGTTCTTTGGTCGAATTTTTTATTATAATATTTTTTTTTTAAATTGTAATAGTTTATAATACCCATTAAATGGTATAATATTTTCTTGTGACTCCCAAAAAAATTTCATTCATTGGGTTGTGCCTCCATGGGAAAAAGGAAGGTTGTTCGGGTTGTGCCTCTAGGTAGAAATAGGCAGGTTTGTTGTGGGTTTAATCTTTGAGGGGAATTCTTTTTTAATTGGGTTGTGACTCCAGGTATAAAAATTTATTTTAATTTCCATTATATTGATTATAGTGGGTGTCATTAAACAAAGTTCAAGAGAGGGGTGAAGAGTATATAAAAGATAACTTGTATCTGAACTTCTATAAAAAGTCTCATGTGTTATTTTTCATTTATTTTTCGCTTTCATAACATAATGAATCTAATATAACCCAAAAAATCATTTATGAATTTTAAAAATCCAATTCATCCCCCTCTTGGTTATATTTTCATCTTAACTGTAGACTAGAAATTAGTACCAAAGGAGGAACCCTAGCGCTATATATATATATATTATTTATGATAACAATTTCCTCAAATAAAAATAAAGTGGAAACAATCTTGTTTTATAAAGTTATAACAATTTTGAATGATTAATGGATACCTCAAAAACCACCTCATTTTGATGGTTCTGATTATGGAATTTTGAATTCTCAAAAGGAATCTTTCTTGAAGGAATAGAGAATTTATGAATAGAAAATCAAGGAAAAGGATTAAAAACTATATGAATGTGAACGCGAATCATTGGATGTAAATTATGGGGTAATTTATGTTCTGAATTACAAGGTGATGAATTTATTTTGGTTTCTAATAAATAGAAATGTTTATATTCATGTTTCATCATGTAAAAAATTTGAATTACAAAATTCTTCTTTATTCACTAATAATATTTATTGAGAAAATATTATGATATTCATTACATTTTAAATGGTTTTAAATGAGTCGTTATCATGTTTCATAAAAAGGATCATTTTTTTACTTTCTTTACAGAATGTTAAAATAAATATCTCCTTTTAATGTGTACAACATTAAAGGATTTTCCCACCGCCATAACTTTTTACTCTATTTATCTTTTTTTTATATTTTTTTAATGGTTATAAAATGTTCATCATTTAATAAAAATATATTTTATATTTTCCTCATATATTTTCTTCTTTTCTCCAAAATAATTGACTTAACTATGAAATCTACACATCTAATGAATTTATTTTCATATTTTATCTGTTATTAATTTATGATCATTAACTTTATCTTGAAAAATTTACTTTCATGTGATAAATTTTTATTTGTAATTATGTTTCACTTAAATTTCCATATTCATTGTATAATGAATATCATTATTACCAAAACGTTAGACAATTTCAATATATGATGTTTTACTATGAATTCTAATTGACTTACTAAGGAAATTTTAATATTATTTATTCTTTACTAAATATAGATATTTATTGATAAGGAATGTTATTTATCAAATATATGTTTCATTAAATATGTAATGAATCATTATCCAAACAATTGTGGGTGGGACCTTGAATTACATAGGCCCAAAATTCCCCAACATATATCATGAAACATACTAATTGAAAAACACATTAAAATGGTTTTCGGTGTATAATTACCCATTGATTAAACTATCATAGAACAAGGTCTTGATTGTAAGATATCATGATTCCTGAAATCATGATGTATAACATTAACGATTTCCTTCATTGGGAATTCAATTATTATTATCCATGATATTATTGTATTAATATTATCCATGGATGAATTATGTGATCATGTATTGATTAGATGGAACGTGTTTCTAGTTATTTACCATTTCATATTAATTATAAATTATTTATTCCTGATAGATTATATTTTACATAACCCTTTCTTAGTATTTGATCGCACCATTTATTTTTCTTCAATTCCTTTATATATAAAGAATGATATTATGAAAATTTTAAAGTATGCAAGAATGATTCTAATGATATGGTTTTTTATATTTCCAATGTAATATGGGAATAATGAATGTATTTTGTTCATGAAAACTACTAATATAATGGGGTTGTTGTTGTAAATCACCCTTCATGTGTATATGAATGTTAGAAAACTACTCCTAAACAACCAAAGAAAAACTGAATTAGTTGTTAGTGTTCCTGGGAAATCTAATATTAAATTGAAACCCCTACTAACATTCCAATTATTTCTAGAAACTCACCTCTTAAAGAATAATATTACTTCTATATGAACAACACCATAATAAGGGAGATTATATATTATTAACCAAGTAGTAATATCAATGTATTTCAAAACAATAAACATAATTGTATTCAATGAATTAAACATTAAAAAGTAATAAAAATAAATAAGTTAAAAAGTTACTGTATTTAATAATGTATGTGTATTAATGTATTATAAAGGAAAACCTTCCTTTCCCTAATCAATTGAAATATTACAACTCCATTCAGTTTGAAATAGAGATGAAAGGGGAAGTATAATACATTATGAAAATATAGAAAACATAAAATAAAATTATATAGAAAAGGTTTGGTAGATTCTATAACGTGAACTCCAGACTAGATCTCAGGGATCCCTTATCTAACATGACTCCATTTTCTATTATTGAGTCATGGCCTCTTTCCCTTTCATTGAGTCAACCCTATATAATCTTCCCCTTTTTGAAATATTTATTCATTCCAATTTTTCCTTAGATATATCCTCTTTCATGATTTGATCATCAAAGAAACATTTAACTTTTTTTCTTTGGTGTCATTGAAATATTATACATTATTAGATCTATATGGTAGCCTCATATTGATAACATGAATAAAAATTCTATATATTCATGTTTTTGTATAAGGTACTGGTGAGTTTCAGGAGGCCTACATGTGACATGTTCTTAATATTTATAGGTCAATTTTTTATAACGTGTTGGATTAACTATGTGGTGAAACTACATGGATTGATCATGAGGTATGAATGAAAATTTGAAAGACAAGTGACAATGTGGAAGGAATGTTATAGTGTGGTAGGTTCGACAAATGGTTGATTGGATGGTCATGTGGTTGATGTATCGCATAAATAGTCAATCATGTTTCTTTATATGGTTGATTTTATATTTCACATTTTTTTAATTACATGTGTTGTTTCTTTAATACTTTTATAAATTTTAACTTTGTTCTATGGATTAAACGTGAAATCACTCCGTACATAGTTAGTTGAATTCCTTGAGGCCGATAAAGTGATCATTTGTCTAGACAAATTAACATATGGAGGATTCTGAAATTATTTTTGGGGTCAATACCATTTTTTTGATAATGGTTCACACACATGGTAAAAAGTGACCACATGATAGATTATCTATACAATCAGTAATGAAATTTTTGAAATTTCAAGCCACGTTTTTCTTTTTATAGCATTCAAAAAACTCCCAGATCATCTCTGATTTCATCAAAATATATTCCAACCACCTATAAATTAAAAAAATTCTATATATTATATGTATTATTTATTATAATAAGTTTATTATATCAAATAAAAAATATATATCAAGGTTTAATCCATTACTAATTCATGAAATACTCTTAAAATTTAAACATAAGAAAACTTCATAGTATATTATAAAATTGTCGGATTAAAACCATAAAAATAATGAATGAAATATTTGAATGTATTGGATCTTTAAAAGAAAACATACCCCTAATATTATGACTCCCCTCAGCCATGATACTCCCACCCAAGTCCACGTCACACCCTTTTCTACCACTAATGAGAAAATATGGATGAAAAACTAGATTTTGTCTCACTAATGGATATATGCAATGTGGATTTACCTAGTCTAGATTTGAAATGTAATTCTCCCTCTATTTTTTCAAATATCACCTATCATTGGAACAAACCTACCCAGTATTCCATTCTCAATAATCACCATGTCCCTCATGCATTCTCACTTTGTAACAAAAACTGATTACAGGAAAATATTATGATGTCTTCTATGACTTTTTCTTTACAACTGAACTCTTTATTGATAGTCCCTTATGTTGCGCACTAAATGTATCCATCCATATATCTGAAATATTCCTATGAATATATATATTCTTATCTATATATAAATATTTAGATAATCCTTATTTCAATATTATATTATTAGAGATGTTTCTTGTTTCTACCTCATTAAGTATACATCATTTCACTAACACTATTGACATCAATAAGTATTTTAGGTCATTGATTCCAGAACCATTTCACTCAACCTTTTATTTATTCTAGTCATATACCATTTCATCTGGACTTTTGGGTTTTCTATTTAGGTATTTCTTCACCTATCCTTTTGGGTTCTCTAGTTGGGTGTCGATTACCCTGGCCATGTGTTCCCATTATAAATGAACCATTATACTGGACCATTTTAATTCATTTCCTTTGATATCATTTAATCCAAAATCATTAATCAATGTACATCCTTAATATATGAAATTTTTTAATGTCATATTTGTTGAGTGGATCCTTGTACAACATTATGTTTTGATAATTACAAAGAATTTCTTGTTTTTTACTTTAAATGTCTTAACAATTTTAATAATGTAATGTATGATTATTCATGATAATATCATAATATTTATACAATTATTTTTGATATATTTATATTTTTTGTAGTTCATAACACGTAATACAAGTTTCTTGATGTGTTCCTAGGAAAAATAACTATTTTGATATATTATAAAGTCATTTTATTTATTCTAAATTTTTTTTTTGGAAAAGTGTGAAATTGAAAATTTTGAAACATGTGGAACATACATCATGATAGTCCACTAACCATGCAACATTGTTGTGTCAACCTACTACAAGAGAAATATGTACTGACAATATGGGATTCAACTGACCATGTCACCGAGCTATGTCAATAAACAGTATGAAAAAAATGTACAGATTGTATGGGAGTCAATATATTATGTCCCCAAACTACATAAAAAATGTACTAATCATGTGGGAGTCAACTAACCCTATCACTTGACTCTGTCAACCCACCACATGAAAAACAAGACCGTGTAACCTGACCCTAGAACCTATCATGAATAGTATTTTCTTCTTTATTTTAACTATAACACGATCTAAAGAAGCCCAAGTTAAGGGATTATTTTTTTTCGAAAGATTATAAAATTATCAAATTTTCATTATAATAAATGATAATATGAATCAGTCACTATAAATACGAAATATATATTGATGTCACAATATGTTTCTAGTCATAAATCCATAGTTTTTCGAAATAATTATTATTTTATATTTTAATACTAACATTAGATGTAGAATTCTTATTTAAGTTGATTCCTTATTGTATGGAAGTATAAATAAGTTAAATAAATATTAATAATTTTTATACAAGCTTATAATTATTTTTTTGAAGGTCTATTTTAAGTCTAAAAAATTATAAGTTATGTTGTGTATAAATTTCCAAAATCGGTTATGTGAAATCATATATATGAATTTCATTATGTAGATTCTACCATGTAGATTATGTTATTTTAATCTCCTACATAATTTTCCTACCTGAAACCCATATAAGGAATTACCTATATTGATTATTTTTCTATAGGATATGATAGCATCTATAAATATTCTATTTTTTACATAATATCTCAATTTTCTATTTGTTAATGATTTATTATGGACATATTTAATGATTTATTTATTATATAAATTCATATTAATTATTTAGAAGACGTTAAAATATTTTTTATGTGGTTTTATCAAATTTATATCAAATGGGTTGATGTTCAATATTTATTTCGTTGGAAAATGTTATTTCCACATTAGAATTTGTTCGAATGAAAATTGTTTATCTCATATGTTTTATGGGATTTTTCCAAGGTAAACAAATTTTGATTATAATTATTCATTAGTTCATTGATAATTATAATAATGGTTCATCATTGTACAAAAAGAATTTAATTTTACATAATATCGATGTGACACATGTGACTTTTAATTCCAGGTGCATTTAAAAAATGAAATTTTATTTTCTATAGGGAAATAGAAACAAAAACAAGATTTTCATGTTGAATATTTATTTAATAGATAAACTTAATATGTGGATTGTTATAAATTTTAATAAAATATATAAGGGTCATGACATTATTGAAACTATACATAGACTAATTTTTTTTACAATTTCCTATTTATCTTGCCATGACATTAACAATTTCATCTTTTTCTGCTGGAGAGTTCAATACTACTTCAACACTCAAGCACTGAATTTGTACATCTGGTTTTTGATTGAATTTATTATTATAATACTTTTGTTTGTGTAATTGTAATAGTTTATAAAACCCCTTAAATGGTATAATATTTTCTTGTGACTCCCAATAAAATTTCATTCATTGGTTTGTGCCTCCAAGGGAAAAAGGAAGGTTGTTCTGGTTGTGCCTCTCGGTAGAAATAGGTAGGTTTGTTGTGGGTTTAAGCCTTGAGGGGAATTATTTTTTAATAGGTTTTCAACTCCAGGTATAAAAATTCATTTTAATTTTCAATTATATTTCTTATAGAGGGTTTCATTACACTACGTTCAGGAGAGGTATGAAGAGTATATAAATGATAATTTATATCTAAACAACTATAAAAAGTCTCATGTGTTATTTTTCATTTATTTTTTTCTTTATTAACATAATGACTCTAACATAACCCAAAAAATCATTTATAAATTTTAAAAAGACAATTCAGTCCCCTCTTGGTTATATTTTCATCTTAACTATAGACCATCAATTAGAACCAAAGGAGGAACCCTAGCTCTCTCTCTGTAAATATATATATTATTTATGATAACAATTTCCTCACATAAAAATAAAGTGGAAATGACCTTTTTGTATAAAGTAATAGAAATTTTGAATGATTAATGGATACCTAAAAAACCACCTCATTTTGATGGTACTGATTATGGATTTTTGAATTCTCAAGTGGAATATTTCTGGATAAAACACAAAATTGATCAATGGAAAATCATTGAAAAGGAATAAAAACTACATGATTGTGAACCTGAATCATTGGTTGTAAATTATGGGGAAAATTATGTTCTGAATTAAAAGGTGATGAATTTATTTTGGTTTCTAATAAATAGGAATGTTTATAGTCATGTTTCATCATGTAAAAAAGTTATATTACAAAATTCTTATTTATTCACAAAAAAATATTTATTGAGGAAAATTTATGTTATTATTTACATTTTAAATGGTTTTAAATTAGTCATTATCATGTTTCCTAAAATGATCATTTTTTACTTTCTTTAAAGAAATTCAAAAGGAATATTTCCTTTTAATGTATACAACATTAAAGGATTTTCCCACTGCCATGACTTTTTTATGCTATATATATTTTGTTTTATATATTTTAAATGGTTATAAAATGTTAATAATTTAATGAAAATATATTTTACATTTTTCTCATATATTTTCTTTTATTCTCCAAAATAATTGACTTCACTATGAAATCACCACATCTAATGAATTTATTTTCATCTTTTATATCTTATTAATTTATGATCATAAAGTTTATCTTGAAAAATTGACTTTCATGTGATAACTATTTATTTGTCATTAAGTTTCACTTAAATATCCATATTCATTGTATCGTGAATATGATTATTACCAAAATGTTAGACTATTTCAATATATGAAGTTTTACTATGAATGGTATTTGACTGACTAAAGAAAATTTTAATATTATTTATTTGTTACTAAATATAGATATTTATTGATAAGGAATGTTATTTATCAAATATATTTTTCATTAAATATACGATGAATTCATTATCCAAGCAATTGTGGGTGGGACCTTCAATTACATAGGCCCAAAATTCATCAACATATATCCTGAAACATACTAATTGGAAAACACATTAAAAGGGTTTTTGGTGTATACCTACCCATTGATTAAACTATATTTTAACAAGGTCTTGACTGTTACATATCATGTTTCTAGAAATCATGATGTCTAACATTAATTATTTCCTTCATTGGGAATTCAATTATTATTATCCATGATATTATTGTATTAATGTTATACATGGATGAATTATGTGCCCATGTATTGATTAAATAGAATGTGTTTCTAGTTATTTACCATTACATATTAATTGGGACTTATTTATTCCTAATATATTGTATTTTACATACCCCTTACTTAGTATTTGAGTTCACCATTTATTTTTCCTCCATTCCTTTATATATAAAGAAGGATATTATGAAAAATTTAAAGTATATGAGAATGTTTCTTATGATATGGTTTTTTATATATCCAATGTATTATGGGAATATTTAATGTATTTGGTTCATGAAAACTATGAATCTAATGTGGTTGTTACAGTCAATCACCCTTCACGTGTATATGAATGTTAGAAACCAACTCCTAAAAAACCGAAGAAAACCCGAATTATTTGTTAGTGTTACTGGGAAAACATATATTAAATTGAAACCCCTACAAACATTCCAATTATTTCTAGAAACTCACCTCTTAAACAAACATATTACTTCCATATGGACAACACCCTAATGAGAGAGATTATAGATTATTAACCAAGTAGTAATATCAATGTATTTCAAAACAGTAAACATAATCATATTCAATGAATTAAACATTCAAAAGGAATAAAAATAAATATGTTAAAAATTTAATTTATATAATAACGTATGAGTAGTAATGAATTATAATGTAAACCCGTCCTTTTCCTAATCACTTGAAATATCAACACTCCATTCAATTTGAAATAGTTGTGAAAGGGGAAGTATAAATAATTATGAAACTATATAAAACATAATATAAAACAATATAGAAAATGATTGGTAGATTCTGTAACATGAACACTAGACCAGGTCTCAGGGATCCCTTATCTAACATGACTCCATTGTCTATTATTGAGTCATGTCCTCCTTCCCTTGCATTGAGTCAACCATATATGATCTTATACTTTTTGAAATATTTATTCATTCCATTTTTCCTAAGATATATCCTCCTTTTTTATTTTATATTCAAAGAAACATGTAACCTTTTTTATTTTTTGTCATTGAAATATTATATATTATTAGACATATATGGTAGCCTCATATTAATAACATGAATAAAAATTCTATATATTTATGTTTTGGTATAGGGTACTCGTGAGTTTTAGGAGGCATGAATGTGACATGTTCCTGGTATTTATAAGTCAATTTTTCATAATGTGTGGGATAAACCATGTGCTTAAACTACATGGATTGATCATGAGGTATGAATGAAAATTTTAATGACAAGTGACAATGTGGAAGGAAAGTGATAGTGTGGTAGGTTCAAAAAATGGTTGACTAGATGGTTATGCGGTTGATGTATCACCTAAATGGTCATTAATGTTTCGTTATGTGGTTGATTTTATATGACACATTTTTTTAATTACATTTGTTGTTTCTTTAATAGTTCTATAAATTTTAACTTTTTTTCTATGGATTGAATGTGAAATCACTCCTCACAAAGTTAGTTGAATTCCTTGAGGTCGATAAAGTGATCATTTGGTAAGTCAAATTAACATATGGAATATTATGAACTTATTTTTGATGTCAATATCTTTTTGTTGTTAATGGTTCACCTACATGGTAAAAAGTGACCACATGATAGATTATCTATATGATCAGTAATGAAATTTTTGAAATTTCAAGCAACATTTTTCTTTTTATAGGATTCAAGAAACTCCGAGATCATCTCCGATTTCATCAAAATATCGTCCAACCACCTATAAATTAGAAAATTTCTATATATTATATGTATTATTTATTATAATAATTTTATTATATCAAATAAATAAAATAAAACTCAGGTTTTAATACCTTACAAATGCATAAAATACTATTATAATTTAAACATGAGAAAATTTCATAGTATATTATACAATTATGGGATTAAAACCATAAAAATAATCAATAAAATATTTGAAAGTATTGGATCATTAAAAGAAAAAATACACCTATTATTATGCCTACCCTCAGCCATGAGACTCCCACCCAAGTCCATGTCACACCCTTTTCAACCAATAATGAGAAAATATGGAATAAAAACTAGATTTTGTCTCACAAATGGATATATGCAATGTGGATTTGCCCAGTCTAGATTCTAGATGTAATTATCCATCTATTTTCCTGAATATCACATATAATTTTAACAAACCACCCTAGTAATCCATCCTCAATCATCACCTCATCCCTCATTCATCCTCACTTTGTTACACAAACTGATTACTGAAAAATATTATGATGTCTTCTATGACTTCTTCATTAAAATTGATCTCTTTATTGATAGTCCCTTATATTGCGCAGTTAAGGTATCCATCCCTATAAATGAAATATTCCTATGAATATATATATATATTAATCTACATATAAATATTTAGATAAGACTTATTTCAATATTCTCCTATTAAACATGTTTCTTGTTTCTACCTCATTAAATATACATTATTGCACTAACATTATTGACATCCAGAAGTATTTTAGGTCACTGATTCCAGAACAATTTCACTCAACCTTGTTTTTATTCTAGTCATAAACCATTTCATCTGGACTTTTGGGTTTTCTATTTAGGTATTTCATCACCTATCCTTTTGGGTTCTCTAGTTGGGTGATGCTTCACCTAGCCATGTGATCCCATTATACATGAACCATTATACTGGACCATTTTAAGTCATTTTGTTGGCTATAATTTCATCCAAAATCATTAATCAATGTGAATCCTTAATATATGAAATTTTTGAATGTCATATTTGTTTAATGGATCCTTGTACAACTTTATGTTTTGATAATTACAAATCATTTTTCATTTTTTCCTTTAAAAGTATTAACAATTTCAATTATATAAAGTATGATTATTCATGATAACATTATAATAATTATTCGATTAATATTTTAATATTTTTATTTTTTATAGTTCATAACATGTAATACATGTATTGTGATGTGTTCCTAGGAAAAATAACTCTTTTGATATCTTATAATGTCATTTTATTAATTCTACAACACAAATTTGGAAAAGTATGAAATTGAAAATTTTGAAATATGTGGAACATAATGCATGAATGTCCACTAACCATGTCACCTGGTTTTGTCAACCTACTACATGAGAAATATGTACTGACCATATGGGATTCAACTGACCTTGTCACCTAGCTATGTTAATTTACCATATCAAAAAAGTGTGTTGATTGTATGGTAGTAAATTGATTATGTCCCCAATCTACATAAAAAATTTACTAATCATGTGGGAGTCAACAAACCTTGTCACCTGACTATGTCAGCCCACCACATGAACAACATGACCGTGTAACCTAACCCTAGAACCTTTCATGAATAGAATTATCTTATTTATTTTAACTATAACACGATCTAAAGAACCCCAAGTTAAGGGATTATTTTTTTTCGAAAGATTGTAAAATTATCAAATTTTCGTTATAATAAATGATAATATGAATCAGTCACTAAAAATACGAAATATATATTGAATTCACAATATGTTTCTAGTTATAAATCGATAGTTTTTCGAAATAATTATTATTTTATATTTTAATACTAACATTTGATGTAGAATTCTTATTTAAGATGATTTCTTATTGTATGGAAGTATAAATAAGTTAAATAAATATTATTAATTTTGATATAAGATTATAATTATTTTTCTGAAGGTCTATTTTAAGTCTAAAAAATTATAAGTTATGTTGTGTAAAATTCCCAAAATCGGTTATGTGAAATCAAATATATGAATTTCCTTATCTAGATTCTACCATGTAGATTAACTTATGTGAACCCCCTATATAATTTTCCTACATGAAACCCATATGACGAATTAACTATATTGATTATTTTTCTATAGGATATGATAGCATCTATAAATATTATCTTTTTTATATAATATATCAATTTTCTATTCATTAATGGATTATAATGGAAATATTTAATGATTTATTTATTATATAAATTCATATTAATTATTTAGAAGATGATAAAATATTTTTTTATGTGGTTTTATCATATTTTATATCACATGGGTTGATGTTCAATATTTATTTCCTGGGAAAATGTTAGTTTCACATGAAAATGTCTTCGAATGAAAATTGTTTATCTCTCATGTATAATGGAAATTTTCCCTCGGAAAATTTTTTTTATTATAATTATTCATCAGTACAGTGATAATTATAATAATGGCTCATCATTGTAAAATATTAATTTAATTTTACATATTAATGATGTGACACATGTGACTTTTCTTTCTATGTTCATTTAAAAAATGAAATTGTATTTTCTATAGGGAAATAGAAACAACAACAAGATTTTCGTGTTGAATATTTTTTGAATAGATAAACTCAATATGTGGATTGTTATAGATTTGAATAAAATATATGACGGTTATGACATTATTGAAATTATACATGGACTAAAAAAAATTATGATTGCCTATTAATCTCGACAGGACATTAACTATTTCATCATTTTATGCTGGAGAGTTCTTTACTGCTTCTACACTCAAGCACTAAATCTGTACATCTGGTTCTTTGGGAGAATTTATTATTATAATATATTTTTTGTATATTTGTTATAGTTTATAATACTCCTTAAAAGGTATAATATTTTCTAGTGACTCCCAATAAAATGTCATTCATTGGGTTGTGCCTCCATGGGAAAAAAGAATGTTGTTATGGTTGTGCCTTTAGGTATAAATAAGAAGGGTTTTTTTGGGTTTATGCCTTGAGGGGAATTCTTATTTAATAGGGTTGTGACTCCATGTATAAAAATTCATTTTAATTTCCCATTATATTGCTTATAGTGGGTGTCATTACACTATCTTCATGAGAAGGGTGAAGAGTATATAAAAGATAATTTATATCTGAACTACTATAAAATATCTCATGTGTTATTTTTTATTTATTTTTAGCTTTATTAACATAATGACTCTGATATAAACCAAAAAATCATTTATAAATTTTAAAAAGAAAATTCAGCCCCCTCTTGGTTATATTTTCATCTTAACTGTAGACCAGCAATTAGTACCAAAGGAGGAACCCTAGCTATATATATATATATATTATTTATGCTAACAATTTCCTCACATAAAAATAAAGTCGAAACGATATTTGTTTAGAAAGTAATAATAATTTTTAATGATTAATTGATACCTCAAAAACCACCTCATTTTGATGGTACTGATTATGGGTTTTTGAATTCTCAAATGTAATCATTCTTGAAGCAACACAGAATTGATCAATGGAAAATCATGGGAAAGGAATAAAAACTGCATGAATGTGAACCTGAATCATTAGATGTAAATTATGGGGTAAATTATGTAATGAATTACAAGGTGAAGAATATATTTTGGTTTCTAATAAATAGGAATTTTTATAGTCATGTTTCATCATTTAAAATTGGTCTTGACAGTTTGAAAATTCAATAAGTTACAAATAATTATTTTTATAAATTTATTAGAACTATGCTTGGTATATTGATAGGTGATGTTATGTATTAAAAAATTGTGAATTTGAATCTTTAAATAAAATATTCTATTTATTCACATGTATTGTAAATGTTCTGAGTTATTGTGGAGAAACTATTTAAAATCATGTTCTTTTTGAAAGAGTTATTAGAGTAAATACTATGAAATGGAATTCCAAAAAAGGTAACTATATATGAATGTTATAATTTTAAGTAATATACTCTTTATGATTTAATTGGATCATTATTACAATATTATTTATAACTAAAAACTCTTAATAAAAAGATAGCTACAATAAGAAGGGAATTTGTTTTAAATTTAATTTATCTACTAACTCTTCTGATTTGAAGTTACAGAGTAGTGACATGAATGATATGGATTATATTAAAATGGGTTGATATAGAAGGAAGAAAAGATACTCAATGAGATAATTAAAATAATATCCCCTGGATTGTCACAATGAGAAGAAGAATTGTAATTTCCTTTACAATTATTCATAAGATGTAATTTTTTTGGGTGTCGGAAAAAGGGGCACATCGAACTCAATTTATCACGACTAAATAGAGGCAAGAATAATAGAAATAAATATAATAATGAAAAGAAAGAAACTCCTACCATATGATGTTATATATAGGAGTCAACTAGTCGGGAATAATTTGGTTTTGAAAAATATATTGAAAAATCTTGTTTGATAGATTCTTCAAAATGGGTAAGTGATACTATTTATTATTTATCTTATGAATATGAATATAAAAAAACCATTTCTATAGAATAACATAAATAAGTATATGGACATGAATATAATGGTGAAAGAGTTACTAATTTATACAAGAATCGTAAAATAAAACATAACGATGTTCTTAAATAAAATGAAAATATGAATTCCATCTACGATGATAAAACTTATGCTCATATAGATCTAGAAAAATTATCAAGTAAATATAAAAAAAGAACTTTTTGAAAATGAAAAATTAAAAAATGAAGATTATTTCACATGAAAATATCAATAATATTCAATAATAAATTTTGATAACATTCTAAAGGGGAATTAACTAATCAAAATTTATGTTGAAATTTGAAAATCAAATCATTAAATTTTTTTGGGGTAGATAAAATTTTGATAGGATGATCAGTTTTAGTAAAAATTATAATAGGAGATGTGGTCTTTGTTTCATAATACTTTATTAAAAATGTAAAAGTTATTCATTGATAAAATATCTTACAGTTGTTTATCTATTTCAACATGTCTAAGATTTCATATAAAAGGTCATTAAACTAATGAGTGTTCTTTAGATTTCCAAATCAATTAGAAATATGAGGGATTTTATTTTTATATCATTGTATTCTTCTAGAAGTCCTATGAAAAAAATTTGAAATCGGTTTGGGTTCCTAAAATTTCATTTGTTAATCCCATTATACCTAAATTTTCATGTGTAATAATGATTTCTAAAATTTACTTTTATATGCACTATGTCTTAGAAGCATCAAAAATAATGATTGGTAAATGGATGTTGGGTGATCAAGGAACATGAGTGAAGGTATTTATGTCATTCTAACGTTTTTTCAATGTAATGGAGGAAAATTTATCTTCGGTGATAATTCACAAGGAAATGTAAATAATTTAGGTGACCTTAGAATTTACGATTATATTATTATTTAGAATGTATTATATACTAAGGTTTTGAAATAAAATTTAACAAGAATTCCATAGAAATGTGATGATGGAATTATTGTTATATTTAAAAATGATAAATTCATTCTGTTCTAGGATAAATCTATTTTGTTTTATGAAAATAGGAAATAAAATTTTTATTCAGTTATTATTTTTTAATTAAATGATCAATATTTCAAATTATTAATTATTTTAAAATCATATAATATTTTATCACATGGGAGGATGGTAAATTTTAATTTCATGTTGATAAATATTCTTTTCAATAACCAAAGAGCTTTGAAGTTAACAAAACTAAAAGATGACATCACCTTTTTCTGTGACGCTTTCTTGAAAGAAAAACAACAAAAAATAGTTTCAAGCTAGTTTAAAAATTAATCATTGAATCACCTCTAGATCTCTTTCATTTATATTTATTTGGACTGATTAAAATTTCAAATTTGGGTGGTGGAATCTATTTTAATTTTATTATAGATGATTTTAAAAATTACACATTTGTTTACTTTCATACGCATTAATTATAAACATTATAGAGATTTATTAATTTTTTTAAATTAATACAACATGATAAATGTAATTGAATTAAATCTATTAGAAGTGACCATGGTGGTAAATTCAATAATTTCTATTTTTTGAGTGAAATGGGTATGTTTTGAATTTTTCATCTCCTATAACACCATGACTAAATGGTGTAGTAGATAGAAAAAATGACCACTTCAAGAAATTGCTAGAACCATGATAAATGAGTTTAAATTGCTTAAAAATTTCTAGTCATAAGTCACGAATAATTGTTAAAATGTTGCTAATAGAATAATTTTAAGACCATTATTGAAAAATTCCCTTTATGAACTTTTAAAGGGTTGAAAACATAAAATAGGTTATTTTAGAGTTTTCAGCTGTATACTATTTATTCACAATGATAATGATATATTATATAAATTTGATGATAATTATGATTATGTTAATTTATTAGGATATTCAAGTAATTTTATGGCATATCGAGTATACATTATAATGTATATTATAAGAATTTGTACTTATCATGTAACACATCAAGCTTCCACTGTGCATTTCCATTTGAATAAAGTAATATCTTGCATTGTACGAAACTTGGAGACTTTAACACACCGTGACTAATCAAAGAAGTCATTATGAATAGTAATACCCAATTTTTTATATTTTATAAATTTTATTTTTCAAAATACACTTCATATTTTGATTTGGAATATCAAAATTAGCCTTTGGTGAATTTTTGGTATTTTTCTGAAAAATTTCAATTTTTGATGAATAGTGAAAAAAACACGGAGTTAAAGTTTAAAAACAATGTTTTATTTAAATAATTATTTATTTTAGTTAAATTTAATTAAGGTCAAAATAGATACATAATACCTATATAAGTTCAATGTAATTCATTGAAATTAGTCTAGAATAATTTTAGATATAAAAATTTTATTGAACATTTCGCTGTCTTTTACCCACCTCCTAGGATAATTTGGAAATTCATGTAAAAAATAATTTTACCGCTTCTATGAGTGAAATTTCGAAAATCCAAGAGAAATGGTTAATATCAATGAGTAAAATTGGGTTCAATAAGATAAAAATAATTTTTGGTGAATAGTAACTTTTTACTTTTATTTACCACAGTTAAAAGTAAATAGGGAAATTAAGGGTAAAAATAATATTAATATTACCCTAACACATGTCCTCATTCTATTAGACAAGTTTATCTCAAACAAAAACAACCTTAGGAATAAAATATTATCATTTAGGTCCACTTGGATTAGATTAGGACATTTATTATTATTTAATTAAAAGAAGAGTTAAAAGAGGTGAAATCAAAGTTTAATTACTAAAATATTTTTAATATAGGGTTAAACATAAGATAAAATAGATTTTAAATATTCATTAGAAAGATAAAATTATTTCCTACATAATGGTATTTTATTTATAATTTTTAGACATTAAATTATTTAATTTATTTATCACACAATGGTGATGCAGTAATTTCCAAACTAATGAAATATAAAAATAATTGATATTATAAATATCCCAATAAATGTAATATCAGTCTTTTTATAAATTCCACTAATTTTATAGGATATTTTGACATGTTATTATTGATATAATTAACTTTATTTGAAGTAATCATGCTGTTATGATTTTCACAAAAATCAAATTCCAAATAGTGTCAAAATTGACATAAAAGAGTTTTTAAAACAAATATTATATTATTAATTCATATTCTATTCCTAAGAATCTATGGTTCAGCAAAAGGACTTTTATCATGATATTGGTATCATTAATGGAACACTTGGGGGTCTCTTGGAGGTATATAGTATGTTTATTAGCTATATAATATAAAAATACAAAGAGACATGGTAAATGTCAAACTAATTAACTAAGAGTTAAAACTAAATGATAAGGTTAATAATCTGACCCAAACCTATCTAAAACCTATTGGTTGAGTTTTTTTAGACCTATCACCACCTTATACTTTAAATATTCCACATAGAGCCATTAGAAAACGAATATGAATTTATTATAAAATAATATTTCTAGCTTTTCCAGAGGAATCCCTCACCCCTCTTATAAAAGGGCACTCCCCCTTCTCATTAATTCATACCTTCAATGGCATTTGGATCGGAATAACCCTACTTAAATATTCTCTCAACTTCCCTCAGATAAACATAGAGGAATTAGTTTGATCAGAAAGCCAATCTAAGGAGCTCTTTTGATAAAATCAAAAGGAAGAACCCGAAGAAGAAGTAATGTTTTCACCACCCTCTTTCAAGTTCCATTGTTCTTCAACTTCTTCTTTCATTATTATTTCCATTCTAAAATAATAACTCTAGAATCTCCAATATACGGTAATATTATTATAATTATGGTACAACCATATTCAGTATTCTATCCATCCCTTGAATTACATGTCACCATACGTGCGTACGTACGACTTACCGTCTCGACGTCGTAGTGTATTTTTTTTTAAAAAAAGTGATGACATGAACTGGTTTCCCAGTTCATGTCATAAAATAAATTTATTAAATGAATATTTTCAATACAAAACACAAGGAGTAATGTTTTTACTCCAGTAGGTAAATAAGGGGGTACAAGGAAACTCAAACAAACAAAATCCAACACCCAATAAGAGTTCCTTCAAAATGCAGAGGGATCATCCATCTAGGATCATCCAACAAATATTTTCACCTCAAGAGCTAAGATATGCTCCAAACATTGCATATAACATTCAAAAATATTCCATCCACGTATGAAAGGCATCTAACAGTCAGAGAAAACTCCAAAGCAGAAAACAGTCTGAGAACCAAGAAGCAAATGCAGACTAGCCAAACAAATCCAGAAAATATAAGGTCAGCAAAATACAAGATCTAGAGACATATCATTAGCTCCATCCATATGAGTTCCATGAAAATTAGGACGTGCATCAAATCCTTTAGGAAAGAAGAATATATCGGTAACTTTAGACCAAGAAGCAGGTTATAGTTCTATGAAGTTAAGAGAAGCATGACCGAGGTAGATAAAGATGGAAAAAAATAGTCCTCTCATCAAGAATTCCAAACATAAAGACACTGAATTTAGGTTACAAAAAACATAGGGGAGAAAATTATTGGTTTCAGTCCAGGTTCAAACACAGTCAGACTCCAAGAAAAATCTGAGAAGTCCTCCAAGATTTAAGTGATTAGCATGCATCCTTCAGAATGAAGATTCAATCAAGCTGAAACAAATAAACAGATTAGATTAACTCCATTCCAATTTAGCTGCAACATCTTCTAGTCATAAAAACCCATATTGGACGATATACTTTGCATGTTTCCTTATGGCAGCAAAAGAGAGTGATCATCTAGAGATTCTGAAATTCAAGTAATAGTGTAATTGTTATTCAATACATTATTATTTGGATGGGTATAATAATGATGTGAAATTTTTGTAAAAAAATAATAACATGATAATGATTCTGTATATATGATATTCAATCCAATTATATTTTATTTTAATATCAAAATAGTGATATTGTCGCTCGTGCGTACCTACGGACTACCGCCTCCACGAACGCGATTAGATTAATTCCCCATCGTAGCCATTCAATTCTAATTCTCATTTGATGATTAAAAATAATGTTTAAGGACTTGATATCAATCTGTATATGAATAAGATACAACCTATCAATAACAAACATGGCTTGTGTAACAAAACACATAAAAGAAAACGAGTCAGTTAAAACCCGAAACGATGATAATACTAAAATATTATTAACAAATAAATGTTAAAATATCATATATGATATCATATTAATGTATATGATTCTTGTATAATTTAATAACAATTATTTCCCCATTATACAGGAGTTTAACCCACCCTCAACCAAGGAAAGGTACAAGGTAAGGGTTTATTTCACAATCTCTTCATTATCCGAGGTTGTTTATACGTAATTATCTATAGGGACCTCTTTATCATTCACATCCATGATTCATAAAAATATATTTCAAAACATTTTTACTATTTACTATACAATGGGTTAAAGTCATTTATACCATTTTTTGAGTTTTTTCAAGAGTTTTATAAAGGAATCTTTCCCTCGTTTTCCAAAAAAGGTCCTTTTTATCCTTTTCGACAAAATTAAGGTACGAATGTTTTTTAACTTCTACGGTGGGTGTAGCTATTTTCTACCATTATACACTCGTTGAAGCTTCCCTTAAAAGCCTATAAGAATATTTTGAATGTAAATTTTTTATTTTATTTTTATGTGACTTTTATATGATTTAAAGAAAAGAGATATTTCTCTCAAATAGTTTTGATTTCATCTATGCCAACATCCATTGATAGATTTTAAGCTTATTTGAAGTTGAGTTGTTATGATACAAATCATCCATATTGTATTTAATGTTTTATGATATGTTTGGATATGGATGAGTTATTTTTATTCAATTTGTGGTTGATGATTAATGTTTTGGAATTCTGTATGCTAGTTTAAATACGAATGTTTATGTTATATTTCATCCTCTTTTTATGATGAATGTGTTGGACTAGTATGTTCCTGGTTGGGGACCAGTAAAAGTAAGACCTCCGGGTTGGGGTCCGGTTACAGTAGACCCTCCGGGTTGGTGTCTGGTTAATAGAGGCACTCCAGGTTGGTGTCCGGTTATTAGAGTCACTCCGGGTTGGTGTACAGCTATTAAAGGCACTCAGGGTTGGGTTATGGTAACAGTTATCCCATAGGTATTGGCACGAGGCCTTGACACAGAAATTAATGTTTGACATTATGAATTACCTTGTTATGAATGTGGTTATTGATATTTCATGTGATTATTCTATTAGTAGAATATCCATGTGAATAATTAAATGGAACTATTTCATTTTATCTTTTCTATACTATGATGAATTTAAAGTTTTAAAGGCTTTTGTTTTAGTTATACATTGCCTTAAATGTTATTGTTTCTTTATGCATGTTTTTTCTATATTGTTATCCTTATTGAGAATCTGATCTCATCCCTTTCAGTGTTTTATTTTTCCCAGGATGTGAAGAATTATTTTATGAATGACCTTCTAGGATAGTATGAGGGTATATTAAGAAAAGATGTTGTTATAGTTTTTTTAATTTATGATGTAATGTATGGCTTATGAATATGTCTAGTGTTTCCAAGGCTACTAAACTGATCTGTATTTCGGGATTTGATCCCTTGTGATCACGCCAATGTATAGAAATAATGCACCGACTCTGAGTAACTGGGGTCGGGGCGTTACAGTTGGTATCAGAGGAAGTTTAGTATAAACCATGGAATCTAAATTTAGATAAACTATGATTAGAGCACATAGACCTAAGATAGAATTTGAGGATTAGTATAGAAGAACATCCCAGAATTTTGGTATTGTAGAGATTTTGTGAGTTTTCCGAGAAATACATCCCTGTCTGGATATGAACAGGTAGAGGAGGCTCTATCATAGATATACCTAGGGATAAAACCCGAAAACACTGCTTTGAGATAGACTCGAATGGGAACTAGTGCACGACAATGGGCCTTGCTGCACTCATAGTTACGACACTCCCTGGGGATATGTTTAGGATAATTCTCATTTTCATTACGAACCATTATGAAGGGTTTATGAGAATATACATTCTCAAAGAAAACATTTTTATTATTATGGATTATATCCATAAACTGTTCAATTTATGTTAAGTGTTTTAAAAGTATGGAATTATGTATTTTTATTCATAAACTGATCTAGTTTATTCCATTATTTATAAATGGCACCTAGTGGAAGAAATGGAAACCGTATCAATGCACGCACTCCATTTAGGGATTTCCCTCCTACTCAAGATAATTATAGTGGATTTGGTGATGCAACTAGTGCTGATCAGCTAATCACCATACTGGGAAAACTCACTCAGGTTATGAATAATAGCCTTACCCGTATGGAGCACCCTGATCTACAGCGTGGAGGATCAATGTTATATCGCTTCATGAGGAAACAACCACCAACATTCAATGGGATTAACAATCCTTTAGTAGCAATGTAATGGATAAATTCCTTAGAGAAAATATTCCATTCCTTGGGAAGTATTGAAGGGGAAAAAGTTATCATGACAGTTTACCGCCTCACTGGAGATGCTGACCAATGCTGGTCATTGATTCAAAACACAATGGAAGATGATGAAGTATCAAATATGGAATGGAGGGAGTTCAAAGAGCCTTTCATAGAAAAATACTTTCCTCGTGACCATCGAGCAGATATGGAAAGGCAATTTCTGAGTCTGAGACAAAAGGAAGATGAGAATGTCGCAAAGTATTATGCTAATTTTACAAGGTCACCAAGGAATGCTGGAGATTATATACGTAACCCAAGAAGTAATATTGAATGTTTCTTTAATAGGATAAAACCATTTCTTCTTCTAGCATTGATTTTACAATCCTTCTCATCGTATGAAGACATTTTCTCATGTGCTATTAAGACAGAAAAGGTAATATCTAATCCTTATGACAATAATGTAAAGCAAGAGAATAAGAGAACGATGGAGCAAGAGACAAATAAATGGAAAAATCGAAAGAAGGATTTTCCATTATGTGAAAATTATGGGAAGAAACACCCCAGTACATGCCTAAAAGGAATGAGAGTTTGTTACAAATGTGGAGAAAAAGGTCACCAGACTTGTGATTGCAAGGGAAAGAAGGAGGATGTAAATGTTAAATGCTATAATTGTAGGGAAATGGGGCAGTATGAAAATGAATTTCCTAAGCGTCAGGGAAACATACCTCAGAAATGGCCAAGGGATCAAGGCCAAGCTTATGTTGTTACTACAGTTGAAGAGGAATAATTAATGTATCTGTGTTTTTGGACTCAAGGATTATATTCTGGTGATGAGAATAATATGATATATATATATAAGGATTGTACTGTAGTACTTGTTGTTTTCATTAAGGTTTTAATATGAGTAAGGTAATCATATTTTCAGTATGTGACAATAAGAGAAACTTTACTCTGTTTGGAGTATCTGATGTTGTGATTGATTTTGGAATTTAGATACCTTTTACAGAGAGTCTGGACAGAGGTACTTTGGATAAATATAATGTTTTGGAATGGATTAAGTTGAACTATGGATAGTATTATTCACAGTTAAGACATTTCTAATGATTATTTTTGGAATATTGTGATACTATAGTTTTAGGAAAAGTACAACCTGCAGGTCGGGCGATAACGCTTCGCGTCAGACAAAGCTGCAGGAATTGAATCGACAACCAGAGTGCGACATGCCTTTATTACCTACCACTATCCTATATGAAGTCCCTGGTTATTAAAAAATATTTTTTTTCATTATAATGGTATGTTTTAATGATTGGAACCTTATACTTTTAGGTTAAATATTATATTTTTGAGTTCTATTATCTTTTGGAGTAAAAGTAGAGTTTGTGGAAGAAATTAGTTGAAGGAAGAAAACTCTACTTGTCATGATGTATATATTTATCTTATTCTATAAAGAAATTAATTCTTTTGCGAAGGGATATTATGACCAAAAATGTGTTATCCTAATACATTATGTTTTGTTGAACTGATGATATTTTAAATCATCATAGATTGATGGCTTTGGGGACCTCAATTCAACACTTGTTTGTGATTTATGACCTCAATCACTCCATATAAATATTTACGTTTTTCCTCTAATTACGTGTCTATAATTGCCACCAATGTTATTCTTTTCGAAATCATAATTTGGTGGTGACATTCTCATTTTCATTTCCCTCTTATTAAAACTAAATTTTGTTAACCCTATTTCTAATATGGGTTTTCCACGAAGGTATTTTATATTTTCAACCTTTTATTTTCAAAGAAAAATTTCAAATTGTGAGTAAGAAATTATTTGAAAGATGGGAGAATGTAACACCCCATGCTTCTACAGTACGTTTTCCTTTGAATAAAGCAATAGCTTGCATTGTATGCAACTTCGAGACTCTAACACACCGCAACTTATCAAAGCAGTTGTTATGAATAGTAATACCCACTTTTTGAAATTTTATAAAATTTATTTTTCAAAATGGGCTTCATATTTGGATTTGGAATATCGAAATTATCCTAGGGTGATTTTTTGGTATTTTTGTAAAAACTTTCAATTTTTGATGAATAGTGAATAAAAAACACTGAGTTATAGTTTAAAAATGAATTTTTATTTAAATAATTATTTATTTTATTTAAATTTAATTAAGGTAAAAATAGATACATAATACCTATATAAGTTCAATGTAATTCATTGAAGTTAGTTTATAAAAATTTTAGATATATAAAAATTTTATTGAACCTTTCACCGTCTTTTACCCACCTCCTAGGAGAATTTTAAAATTCACATAAAACATAATTTTTCCACTTTTGTGAGTGGAATTTTGAAAATCTGAGAGACACGGTTAATATCATGGAGTAAAATTTGGTTTAATAAGATAAAAATAATTTTTGGTGAATAGTACCTTTTTACTTTTATTTACCACGATTAAAAGTAAACAGAGTAATTAAGGGTAAAAATGATATTAATATTACCCTAACACATGTCCTAATTCTATTGGACAAGTGTATCTCGACTGAAAACAACCTTAGGAATAAAATATTATCATTTAGGTCCACTTGGATTAGATTAGGTCATTTTTTATTATTTAATTCAAAGAGGAGTTAAAAGAGTTAAAATCAAAGATTAATTACTAAAACATTTTTAATATAGGGTTAAAAATAAGATAAATTCGATTGTAAATATTACATAGAAATATAAAATTATTTCATACATAATTGAATTTTATTTATAATTTTTATACATTAAATAATTAATTTATTTATGACACAATGGTGATGCACTAATTACCTAATTAATGAAATATTAAAATAATTGATATTATAAATATCCCAATAAATGTAATTTGAGACTTTTTATGAATCAAAATAATTTTATAGGATATTATGACATGTTAGGATTGATTTAATTAACTATTTTTGAAGTTATAATGCTATTATGAATTTAAAAAAAAAATCAAATTCTAAATAGTGTCAAAATTGACATAAAAGAGTTTTTAAAACAAATATTATATTATTAATTAATATTATATTCCTAAATATCTAAGGATCGGCCAAAGGACTTTTATCATGATATGTGTATCACTAATGGACCACATGGGGGTATCTTGGAGGTATATAGTAAGTTTACTAACTATATAAAATAAAAATACAAAGAGACATGGTAAATGTCAAACTAATTAACTAAGAGTTAAAACTAAAACAATAGGTTAATAATGTGACCAAACCCTGTCTAAAACCTATTGATTGAGTTTCTTTCGACCTATACCCACCTTAACCTTTAAATAATCCACTTTAGAGCCATTATAAACCGAATATAATTTTATTATAAAATAGTATTTCTAGATTTTCCCAAGGAGCCCCTCACCCCTCTTGTAAAAGGGCACTCCCCCTTCTCACTAATTCACACCTTCAAAGATATTTGGATCGGCCAAACCCTGCCAAAATATTCTATAATATTCCCTAAATTCGATCTAGGGGCCTTAGTTTTATTATAAAGCCAACCTAAGTTGGCCTTTTGACCAAATCTAAACGAAGAACCTGAAGAGGAGGTAATGTTTTCACCACCCTCTTTCATGTTCCTTTCTTCTTCAACTTCTTCTTTCTTTATTATTTCCATTATAAATTAATAACTCAAAATTTTACTATATACTATGATGTTATTATAAATATTTTATAACCATATTCAGTATTCTATCTATCCCTTGAATGACATGTCACCATACGTGCGTACGTACGGCTTACCGTCTCCACGTCGTGGTCTAATTGTTATTCAATACATTATTATTTGGATGGGTATAATCATGATGTGTAATTCTTGTAAATAATAAATATATCATGATAATGATTCTGTATATATGATATTTCATCCAATTATATATTATTTTAATATCAAAATAGTGACATTGTCGCTCGTGCGTACGTACGTACTACCGTCTCCACGAACGCGATGAGATTCATTCTCCATCGTATCCATTCAAGTCTAATTCGCATTTGATAATAAAAAAAATTGTTTAAGGACTTGATATAATTATGTATATGAATAAGATACAAACTATCCATAACAAACACGACTTATGTAACAAAACAAATAAAAGAAAACAAGTAAGTTAACACCTGAAACGACAATAATACTAAAATATTATTAACAAAGAAATGTTAAAAGATCATATATGATATCATATAAATGTATATGATTATTTTATAATTTAAAAACAATTATTTCACCATTATATAGGATGTTAACCTACCCTCAACCAATGAAATTTACCAGGTAAGGGTTTATTTCACAATCTCTTCATTATTAGATGTTGTATAAAATGTAATTATCTACTGGGACCTATTTATCATTAACATCCATGTTTTATAAATATATATTTCAAAACATTTTTAATATTTACTAGAAAATGGGTTAAAGTCATTTATACCCTTGTTTTAATTTTTACAATAGGTTTATAAAGGAATATTTCCATCATTTTCCAAACAAGGTCATTTTAAACCTTTTCGACAAAATTAAGGTAAGAATGCTTTTTTAACTTATACAGCGGGTGAGGATATTTTCTACCGTTATAAACTCGCCAAAGCTTCCCTTAAAAGCTTATAAGGATATTTTGAATGTAAAGGTTTTATTTTATAATTATGTTACTTTTAAATGATTTCAAAAAAATAGATATTTCTCTAAAATAGTTTTGATTTCATCTATGTCAACATCCTTTGATAGATTTTAGGCTTATTTCAAAGTTGAGTTATTATGATTCAAATCATCCATAATTTATTTCAGGTTTTATGATATGTTTGGCTATGGATGAGTTATTTTTATTCAATTAATGTTTTATGATTAATGTTTTGGAATTCCGTATGCTAGTTTTAATACGAATGTTTATGTTATATTTCATCCTCTTCTTAAGATGAATGTGTTGGACTAGTAGGATCCGTGTTGGGGACCGGTAAAAGTAAGCCCTCCGGGTTGGGGTCTGGTTACAGAAGTCCCTCCAGGTTAGTGTCTAGTTATTAGAGGTACTCTGGGTTGGTGTCCGGTTATTAGAGGCACTCCTGGTTGGTGTCCGGCTATTAGAGGCACTCCGAGATGGGTTTCGGTTACAGTTATCACTTAGGTCTTGGCACGAGGCCTTGACACAAAAATTAATTTACGTATTATGCATTCCCTTGTTCTAAAAGTGGTTATTGATATTTCAGGTGATTATTCGATTAATAGAATATCCATGTGAATAATTAAATGGAATTATTTAATTTCATCTTTTCCATATTATGATAAATTTCATGTTTTAAAGGCTTTTGTTTTAGTTATACATTTCCTTAAATGTTTATGTTTATTTATGAAAGTTTCTACTATATTGTTTTCCTTACTGATCATCTAAGCTCACCCCTTTCAATGTTTTATTTTTCCCAGGATGTGAAGAAGTATTTTATAAAAGACCTGCAAGTATAGTATGAGGGGATATGGAGAAAAGATATTGTTGTAGTTTTTTTAATTTATGATGTAATGTACGGCTTATGAATATCTCTAGTGTTTCCAAGGCTACTAAACTGATCTATCTTTTGGGATTTGATCCCTTATGATAATGCTAATGTATTGAAATAATGCACCGACTCTGGGTAACTGGGGTCTGGGCGTTACATATCATGCTTTTATTTTTCACTTTGTACTAATAAATATAGATTATACTTTAGATGAAGCTAATTGGATTTAGGAAATGAAAGATGAATTAAATTTGTTTACATGGAATAGTGTGTGGAATAATGTTATTCCACCAAAAGATTCTCATGTAATTGGAAAAATGTGTCTTTTTTTATATAAATTCAATGAATAAGGAAATATACCTAATAATAAAGATATATTAGTTTCATAATGATTTTCTCAAGAGGAATGAATTAATTTTGAAGATGGTTTTTCCCTTTTACAAGGTTAAAAGTAATTTGGATATTATTTTCATATGATTGTTTTCAAGGATTCAAATTATTTCAAGTGGGTGTCAAAACTGATTTTATAAATGGCTATATTTCTGATTAAGTGGATGTTATAAATAAAAATTTATTTATATTCGAAGTATCATGATTATTTTGTTAAGATATACGTTTAATTATATGGTTTTAAAAAAGCTCCCAATATAGTTATAAAGGGATAACTAGTTTTCTTTTGGAAAACAATTATGGGAATGTAAATGTTGATCCGACGTTGTTTATAAAAAAATCTCAAATTATATTTTTATTGTAAAAATATATATTTATTATATTATATTCAGATCTTCAAATAAAATTTTTTTGTAATGAACTTTCAAAAATGTTGACTTTTATATTTGATATGACTATAATAGGAAAATTGAAATTCTTCTTCGGTTTAAATTTTTTTCAAATAAATGATGGGTTTCCTCTATCTCAATATTTGTGTGATAACGAATTTTTTAGGTTATTTGTTTTAGAATATTTCAAAAGTGGAAATACTCAAATTTGTGATAAATAAATGTTATATTTAGATAAATATGTAAAGTATGTTATTATTAAAACCTATGGAGAAATGATTGGTAGTTTATTATAATTAACTTCTTCTAGAACAGATTTAATGTTTTTATTTTTTATGTTTCTATATATTCAATTGATCATATGGAATGTGTCATTGAATTTGTTTAAAGTGTCATTAGTTATGTTAATGGTTCTATTAATCTTGATTTATTTTATCCTTATAGAAAAAACTCTGATTTTTTCTGTTATTCTGATTCTGATTTTGGTGTTTGAAAGATAGATAGAAAAATCACTTCATGTATGTGACATTTACATGGTAAATATTTAGTTTAATTGGATTAAATTAAATAAAAATCTACTTCTCTTTCAACTATCCAATCTGAATATATATCTATTTCATCGTGTTTTTCTCAATCCTTAAGGATTATGAAAAACTTTCTGATTATGGATTATACTTGGGTAAGATTCCTGTTTTTTTAAAAATTATACAGTTTATATTTCCAAAAATCCAATAAAACAATTTATAACTAATCATGTTGATGTTAAATATCATTTTATTGGATATTAGGTTCGAAAAGATAATATAATTCTGGAATTAATTTCTACAGAAACTCAACTACTTATATCATTATTAATCCAGAATAATTTTTGAGGTTATAGAAAATAGACATTGAACTTGGTTTGAGGGAGATTTAAATTAACATGGAATGAATTTAGAGGGAGGTTAAGTGTGTTTTTGAGATGAAATTTTCATATATATATGAAATATTTTAAATATGAAATGAATTTATTAGATTAATATTACTATATTGAGACATATCAAACAAACAATATAGTTTTATTTTACTTTATAAACTTATATTTGGCATAAATTTTTATTTTGTGATGGGTTGTTCATTAATTTTTAAAAATAATACTCATTGTAAAATGAATTCATGACACAAGTTTTGAAAATGGATGGTTTTTTAGTGGATCCTTGTTATATTTTTTGAATAATAATTTTCTAAGAAATATATGAAATACATTGTGTTTTTAAAAACTATTTATAAAGTTTTATTTCAAATATATAATTATTATACAACAACATTAACGTGTTTATAATTTAAAAAAGGGGTAGATTATTTTGACGTTACAAATTATTTTGTAACTATAAAAATGGGGTATAATGTTGGGTGGATCCTTGATCGACTTTTTTTAGATAATTATAAAGATATATTGATTTTTCCTTCAAAATTATTTCAAATTTGAATTATTTAAATTATGATTAACAATCATCATATCATAATATTTATTTTCTTAAAAAAATTGTTTTAGTTATTATTGTTCATAATATGTAATAAATGTTCAATGAATAGTTTTAGGAAAAATATGTCATTTGATATCTTATAACCACATTTTACATATTCAGGAAATAAAATATGGAAATGTCTAGAAATTGAAAAATTAGAAAACAAAAGAACCATTATTATTGGAGTGAATAGACTGTGTCACCAGAACATGTTAACCAACCACATGAACAAAATGTATTGATTTTATGGGATTCAAACGACAATTTAACCAAACTGCATAAACAAAATTTACAGACCCTATGAGAGTTAATTGACTGAATCACCTGACCTCATGAAAAAAATTACTTACCATGTGTGATTCACCAAACCATGTCACCTTACTATATCAACGTACCACATGAAAAAAATGTACTGCTCTTGTGGGATTCAATTGACTATGTCAACCTATCATGGATCCAACTGTGAATATATATATAATATTTATTTGTAATGTAACATTGGGTACAAAAATTCAAATAATGTGATGGTTTTTTTAGAAATATAACAAAATTATCTACATTTTTTTTGAATAAATAGAAATATTAATCGATATCTATAAATATAGAAATTAGATTGAATTCGTTGAATTGTTTTATTTATAATTTTTTAGTTTTCCAGAATAATTATTCTACAATATTTTAATGATAACATGCGACGTAAATGTAAGATTAAGGTTATTATTGATTATATATAATGATAATGAAATAATATAAATATAATTAAATTGGATATAAATACGATTCTAAAATTTTAAGGTTTATTTCATTTCGGAAGAATTATATGGTAAGTTGTATAAAAATTTCCAAAATCAACAATATGATATCATGTATGTGAATTTACATACATAGATTCTAATATTTAGATTCACCTTTGTGAGCCCCCTATAAAAATATCCAACATGAGACCCATATTACGATTTAAATCAATTGATTTTTTTCTATAGGATATTGTAAAATCATTAAATATTCTTTAATTTACCTTACATCTTACATTCCCATTTGGTGCACATTTATTATGGATATATTTTGTGTTTTGTTTTTTTAATAAATTTCATTAATTATTTATATTCCATTAATATAGTTTTTAATATTTTTTTTAAATTATAATGAAATTGGTTGAATCTTATCATTGATTTCATGGGAATACACGACTTCCTCATTAAATGTTGTTCAAATGTGAATCGTTTGTATCAGATGCTTTATTGGAGTTTTCTAATGGAATTTAATGTTGATTATAATTATTCGTTAATTATATATTAATTATACTAATGTCTTATCACTATATATAATGAATTTAATTTTGTAGATTAACGGTGAGACCCACATGTGTATGCTTTTCATGTGAATTTAATAAATAAATTGTATATTGTATTGGGAAAGAGGATTTAAAATGGGATTATGATGTTAATTTTTTTTGTATACATGAACTCAATATATAGGTTATATAGACTTAAATCATATAGATGAGGATGAGGAAATTATTGGGACTGTACAAGGACTTCAATCAATGATTATCACCTACTATCTCAATTGGAATTTAAGTGTTTGATCATTTACTACTAGAGAGTTCAATTCAACTTTGGCAATCTAACACTAAATATATACATCTTTTTCTATAGTTATAATTATTTTTATAATATTTCTATGGTCATTAGTGTAACGGGTTACACTACACATTAAAAGGTAGTATTGTGGTTTATGAATCCCAATCAAATGTCAGGCATTGTATTTGCCTCCAATAGAAAAAGGTCGGTTTTTTGGGTTGTTCCTCCAAGAAGAATGAGGAAGACATGTTTTGGTTTTAATCCCCCATGGGGGGAAAGGATATTTAATTATGATTTGACTCCATGTGCGAAAAATTAATTGTAAAATTCCATTATATTAGATATAATGGGTTTCATAACACCCAGTTTGTGAAATGGATGAAGAGTAGACCAAGGATCATTTTGATCCAAACTACTATAAAAATATGATCTGTTAAATTTCTATTATATTCTACTACATTAACATAATAACTTTAATATTTCCCTTAAATTAATTAATCTATTTTAGAAATGTCAATTAACCACCCTCTACGATATATTGTCATCTTAACTCTGGACCAAGAATATTTTCTTAAGTATAAATAGTAATTTTTAATCATTTCTATCATGTGGAGTGTACATAGAGGAGAATATAAAAAAAATCTAGTTACATATATAGGGATTTTATTCATTATTTTAGTATTTTTATGTAATCTTGTTGGGTATGTCTAGCTTAAAGTGGGGTTCATAGGATTCTTTATCCTTTTATTTTATTATGTATCTAATCATGGTAAAGCTAGCATGAGGGAGAGTGTTACAGTAATTAGATATTTATATATTTAAGGTAGGTTTGAATGAGTCACTCTTATCAAAAGTATTTTAACTTTTTATTCTACATATTTTATTTTATATTTCATTCACTAGAAATAAATTCTCAATCTTCAGTCAAAAGGCATGGTTTCTGGGTATCTCTTCTATAATAATAATCCTTATTTTAACATTTTTTGTTTCTGAACCCTTAACCCAAACAACCTATGTGGTTCATAGATTGAAATATTCAGTCGACATCCAAACAAATGTTCACAATTTGAAACAAAAAAACTTAAATAAATAAACATAAATAAGAGAAAAAATTTAGTACACAGCGTGTGACTCTTGGTCCCTTGTCAACTCTACAATTCCATGTTCATGGGTTTTTGATGACCTCAAGAATAGATATCTATATTCCAGAGGCTTCCAACTATGGTGATGGAATAATATATACAAGGACAATAATTTTACCTTAGTTTAGAGTTTAGAAAATAATATAAATAACCAAATATTATACACACCCCTCATAGTATAAAAAATAAATAAACAGATCCAATAACCTTCATGACGTCGTCATACAAAAATATATAGCTAATCACCCATTTCATTGATCATTGATACAGATAAACCACAAAAAATAGAATAAATGCACATGGGGTCTATCAAAATCCCCCATAATTAAGGAAAAAACTTATTCCACTTTGTCATACCCCATCTTTGAGACACTTAGCAGTGCTCAGGTGGAGTTCAAAACATTGGCTGAAGCACACTTTCCTGTATGCGAAAGGAAATAGACTAGAATTGAGTTCATAAAACATTCACTATGGAAGATATACCATAGATATCATAACATTTAATAAAAAATAAATATCCAAAAAATACTTAGTAGAGTTCACCGAATATAGAAACACATCCATTATCCTAAGTGTTTCTGTCATATAAAATAGACCATGGATCACCCACTAGGCCGATGCTATATGCAGAGTAAATAAAAAATCACATGTAAAGTAGATGTAATTCCATCCATAAGAATCACACACAATATCCCTTTAATACTAATTAAGATACTCCATCCCAATACACTACACAACATGATCTATGTCATAAAAATCGGGCATAAGGACATCATGTGCATTGAGAGGATCATGAAGGGTATCATCAAATAAATATATAGGGTTTCACCTGGTACCCATAATATATGTACTCATATGAATTTTTATGCAAATTAAATTAAATAACATAAGTAAAAAATCTCATTATGTGATCATACACTAATCGGTCTACCACGACGCATGATGAGACACACATTCCCATCAAGACACTAATTGTTAACCAGACCACCACGTTGATCAACCACATCTACATTAGTACAATATCAAAGACAATTTAACATATCAACTCATAAAAAAATCCATATCATACCTAAATTATTTTGGAAGTTAATAATCCTACCCTCATCCCAATACCAAAAATATGGCATGGTCATATGTCCACATCTCAACCCAATTTCTTATTGCATGAGGTTTGGTCTATCAGTCATGTATCACATCCTAACATGACTCAGCCCTCTTTGGAGTGATCTTCGACCCAATATTACAAAGGAAAGGTCCACCTAAAACATTAACTCTTCCCCGGGTGGTCCTTATCCTACTACCTAAATGGATATTTCACATTCATTCATCTATTCACTTCAACCCACTACTCAAAGAAATATGGAACATTCTTCCATCCATTTACCTTGACCTCATACATAAAGGGATAAGGCATGCCTATTTGTATAGACCCAAACATGATGTACATGGACATTACATTACTTTTGTGAAAGACATAATACATAACAAAAACCAACACTCAAGGATCGTAATAGTTTAGTGTCTTTGGAAACTTGGAAAATAATCTTCTAATCATGGTAAAAGATCTTCAACATATCTCATAAAGGACTTCCCCTTTTGTTTTCTTACCTAAAACATTTCTTTATATCCTGGGGAAAAGAAAATATATAAAGGCTGAGCTCAAATGCTCAGTAAGTGTAAGCATGGTGAAAATAAAACAATCCATATACATTTGAACTTAAAAATGACCATGATGTTTAAACATAAAAATCTGGAGCAATGACATAAAACATGGAAGTACATAAGGCATATATCATAATGGAACATAAATCATGATAAAATAGAATGGGAATAAAACAAGTAATTTTTAGAAACCATTAAGAACATGATATGATTTCCATAGTAGCCAAGGCATTGCATCCAATACCATCTTTGTTGACAAAGTCCCTTTCTGAATCGAGTTCACTTCTCATTCCAGTCCTATAACACCAAACCAGATTAACTTACCATTCCAGCCATGTCTATCTCATGAGATATAAATCTTTACCCAATGAAATGGAGGGAGATATAGTTCCCATCCATCTCATAATGAAATCATTCTTATGTGTGCCACAACATAAACATAAATCATTCATCATAACCCAATGAATAAAATGGTTTTCATAAACATCATCCCACCATAACATAGTCCATATAAAACAAATGAATATCACTTCATCATAAGAAAAATAAAACCATTTAAATCATAGAGACATTATACTTGAAACATAATCATACTAAATAATGTTATCTTAGATGGAAAATAGTTTTGACAAAACACTTGAAATGAATTCTTGAGGAAAATATCCTTTCTTCTTCAAAATCATTTTATTTTCAAAAAATGCCATGCAATTTTAAAAGAAACGAATTTTTTTGAAAATAATCATGAAATATCGTAGAGTATGTTTCTTGAAAATAAGGCGTTATGAAACCGTAAAAATCCATTCATACCATATAATTTAAAAAAACATTCTCCTCATACTTTTGTCGGAAAAGTCAAAATGTTCATTGTATGGTAAACAAAAGAATGATTCCATCCATAACACGTTGTAAAAGAAAAAAATGGGTAAAAAGGACTTTAAACATACATGAAACCATTTTTAGAAAATAGGTACATGGATGATAAATATAATCCCAGTAAATACTTACGAATAAACAATCTCGGATAAAAATGAGATTGGAAAAGTTATCCCTTACATTATGTCAGATATGCTTCGTATGAGTCCGAACCTCCTGTATAATGATTTAAATAATGTCATTGACTTATTAAAGAATCATATTCATTGTTATGATGTCATATATGGGTCACTTATGACGTTATATTACCTGTTCTTTTGTAAATTCCATGTTAAAGCAGTGTTTTGGGTAAAATTGTTTTATTTATCGTGTGTGTTTGGACTTGTTGTTCATGATATTATTATTTATTATATCAGGATTTAATTACTTCTAGAATGAAAATCATGATTTATATGTCATATATATTCAGTATATATATATAATAGATATATGAATGAAATGAAATACACCATTCATGGAGATGGTAGGCCGTACGTAAGCATGAACGATGTTTTCCTTTATTATTGACTAGAATGGAAGTAAGTAGATGACATATATATATATACATAAATAAATTAGCTTCATTATGTCATATATTTCATTTTTATTCATTATCTATACTTTATAATCATTCTTGAATGGTTAACATGGAGAATTAATCTCATCGCGTCGTAGAGACGGTAATCCGTACTTACGCATGAGCGATGATATCATCCCCATTATTATTTAATAGATTTGGAGTGGATGATATATTATCTCAGAATCAATATGATGTTATAATAACCATATATAATTATTAATTACACCATTATACCCATCCAAGTAAGGTGGTGTTGGAAAAACTGATTACACCATGGCGTGGAGATTATATTCCGTACGTACGCTAGCACGGTGATTTCATTTTCTGTAGGATGTATAGAAGGTGAAACGAGGTTGTTTCATATTTATAATAACATATCAGTATATTATTTATACTGATGTTATTACTTTATAATGAAACTGCTAAATAATAAGATGTTGAAGAAGAATGAAACTTGAAAGAATCGGTAGAAGAGATTACCTCTTCTTCGACGCACCTCTTTTAAGCTTCCACTTAAGGCACTAGAGTAGGTATTCTGGGGAGACCCGAAACTATATAATGTTTCTAGGAATGTTTATAAGTGAAATGGGATGGGTTTGGACGAGCTTGAATGCTCAAAATTGTGTAAAGAGAAGAGGGAGGAGGTGCCCTTTTATAAGGGAGGAGAGGGGAACCTTAGGAATAACTTAAAATATTATTTTATAATATAGGCATATTCAGTTTATCATAGCTCCAAATTGATTTATTTTGAAGCTAAAGTGGGGTTGGGTCGAAATACTCTCAACATATATGTTTTAGACAATTTTAGGTAAATATTTTAAACCTTATCATTTAGATTTAACTCTAAGTTAAATAATTTAACTTTTACCGTGTCTTTTTGTTTTCTTACACTATATGGTTAATAAACATACTATAACAACCAAAACGAACCCCAAGTGGTTTATTATTAACATATATAACCTTATGTAAGTCATTTGGCAGAACCTTTTATTTTTAGGAATAAAATAACAATTAATAATATAATATTTGTTTTAAAAACTATTTTATGTCAATTTTGACACTATTTGGTTATTGATTTTTGTGAAAATCATAACAACATGATTATTTCGAAAAACAATTAATTGAATCAATAATAACATGTATTATTAATGTAAAAAATTATTGTAATTTATAAAAAGTCTCAAATTACATTTATTTGGGTATTTATAACATCAATTTTGTTAATATTTCATTAATAAGATAATTTCTGCATTATCATTGTGTCATAAATATATTAAATTATTTAATATCGATAAATTATAAATAAAAAACCATTATGTTGGAAATATTTTTATCTTTTTAATTAATATTTATAGTCTATTTTATCTTATGTATAAACTTATATTAAAAATGTTTTAGTCATTAATCCTTGATTTTAACTTTTTTAACTCTTCTTTGAATTAAATAATAATAAATGTCCTAATCTAATCCAAGTGGACCTAAATGATAATATTTTATTCAAAATGTTGTTTTTGGTCGAATTACACATATCCAATAGAATTAGGACATGTGTTAGGGTAATAATAATACCATTTTTACCCTCAATTACCCTATTTGCTTTTAACCGTGGTAAATAAAAGAAAAAATTTACTATTCACCAAAAATAATTTTTCCCTTATTGAACCACATTTTACTCCTTGATATTATCCATGTCTCTAGGATTTTTTAAATTCCACTCATAGAAGTGGTAAAATTAATTTTTATGTAAATTTTCAAATTCTCTTAGGAGGTGGGTAAAAGACGGTGAAAAGTTAAATAAAATTTTTATATATCTAAAATTATTATAAAATGACTCCAATTAATTACATTGAACTTATATAGGTATTATGTATCAATTTTTACCTAAAATAAATTTAAATAAAATAAATAATTATTTAAATAAAAATTCGGTTTTCAAATAGTAATAGAGTGTTTTCACTATTCTTCAAAAATTGAAAGTTTTCAGAAAAATACCAAAAATTCACCATAGGCTATTTTAGATATTCCAAATCCAAAAATGAAGTCCATTTTGAATGATAGAATTTATGAAATTTTAAAAAGTGGGTATTACTATTCATAACTTCTATATAATATTTTAAAAACATATCGTTGTTTAGTGAAACTCGGTATTGCGTACAACACACACTATCATGGAAGGTCATGATTACGTGTAAAGCAAGCCAAGTCAGGGTTGTGTGTAGTGAAATATTTCTTTTTTGTTGTGTATAATATAATCCCACCATATTTCATTTATACGTTGAATATATATATATATATACACACTCAATGTTGCTTAGAATAACTTCTATCAAACGAACTTGAATTTTTGGTTGACATGATCCAAGAATAGTGTTGCATATAGTGCAATATAATACGGTGTCGCATATAACGCAAGATAATCTTGGTGTTTCATTCAACACAAGACATCAAATAAATTAAAAAGAATACTTCTCATAAAATCTCTGGTTGTTACATTCTACCCCCCTTAAAATGAATTTTTCCCTCGAAATTCTTCGGGGTTATAAATGGTTTTCTACTTGAAAGTTTCTTTAATAGAAACCCACATCCTAAAAATAAATAGCAAAACTTTACTTTGAAAAATAAAGTATGAAACATAACGGTTACCCAAATTAACTAATCATTGGGTTTCCACATATGAGAACATAGGTGAAAATATGGATATGAAAGAGAAATCCAACCATAAAGTTCTGATGGAGAGTGGTAGAGAACATGGCTATGAAAAATCCATTAATCACAAAGCCATAAATTTGTGATGATCTAAGGTACCATCTGATTCATCAGATATGAGGGCAATAGGACAACATTTTTGGTTTTCAAGATCATTTCCCTAATGTTGAATAATTTTTGAATTAAAAGAAATACTTACTTGATTTTGGTACAATCTCATGTTGTTCGTTCCTTGAACAATTTCCACTTCATCTCTTAAAGAAATGAAGTTGAATATGTCTTCCGTGAAGTGTTAGTGTATCATGCGATAAAATGATAAGTCATTCCATCAGTCTCGAACATAAGGTTAGAAAAAGTTATATACATAAGTCCACCTATGGTGAGATTAATCATATATGGTTCCTAAAATGGACTTATACTTCATCTATCATACCTCTTAATAATATAAAATTAGTTTCAATTAAGTGGTAGGAGATAAAGGCCTATCGCACTTCGGTTATGGGTTTGATTCCCACATCCTCATCCGACACGACGGGTTGTCGCCCATTCTACAGGTTGCCCCTTTTTATAAAACTACATTATTATAACACACCATCAATAATATCAAAAAAAGTTCTAGCCTTATACAACACTAAATTATGTCCAACATAATCCATTCCAATTTTTGGGCTTATCCAATATACTTCTGTCTAAGCTCATAGTATACTAGAAATGTCATCTACTGAGCATGTGAATACCATCATTTATCCCCATATATCATATGATATATCTTGTTGGTCACATTCCAAACATGTGAATACCTTAATCATATATTCTCTTGAAAACTGAATACCCATTGAACCTCAGTGAAAACATGATTTTTGTCAAAAGTTAACTCTTTCCACATACCAAAACCCCAAAAATCTGTACACTAAAACCATGATATCACATTGTCCTTATACCAGTCATGAGCTCATTAATACTATCAAACATCTCATTATCTACTTATCCTTTCATTATTCACATATCATCAACCTTCCAAAAATATTTGAATAACCTTTCATGGTTACCGGTGCCATTCTTCATATACTTTCAAAATCTCAAGGAAAGGCAACAGTGTAACAATCCTTTGATTTTTCTTTATTCCATAATACCATACATTATTCTTGATAAACATATAATCATTACACTACCTTATGAAACCACTGACTAAGCTTCATCATTTCCTTCATCTCCTATATCATTTGTAGTCTCTTCATCATCATCAACATAAATACTACCCATACGACCATGCTGATTCTCTTCATAAAATTTTCTCTTAGAGAATTGGTTTGCATAATGCCTGTACATTCAACATTTAAAACATTTAACCATTGTTGATGTCTTAGAAATACCCTTATCCTAGTCTGTGGTGTTAACTGAACCTTTTCCTTTATAATTACTGGCTTTGTGTCCTTCTTTACCAAAACCAAATAATCTTCTAGTTCCTTTGAAACATTCTCCCTGATTCTTTTTACCACATGATTTACATGATGGAAATTGGACTTTCTTTCCTCTATGATCATCATGAAACCCTATCTTTCTCTTATTAGCTATGTCAGGAAACTTACCAAAGTTGAGATTATCGACCATATTATGAGATTTCTGATTAGGCATAATAACTATATGTGGAATTTTAGATCCAATTTCATTTGGTTGCTCATGAGTAATATCATTCCATTGTCCACAATATCCTCTATTATCGGGAATCTTCCTGTTTCTACACATTTTCTAAAACCCAAAAAGAATAGTGCGAGAGTAAAAAATCATAATCAATGGGGTGTAACATAAATATCTAACATCTTAGGATAAATTCTAATATTGTTACCGTAATTCTAGGAATATAACCTATACTTATACATATCCTTAGGGACATCCCTAGACATACCTTAGAAATATCTCTAGGGATCTCACTAATGTTTTCGAATCCTAGTTTCCAAATGTTAACTAAACCTTTTCTCTGATACCGACTATAGAGATCCAAAATTAACGTACATGGACATTACATTACTTTTGCGTAATAATTTATACATAACAAAAACCAACACTCAAGGTTAGTAACAGTTTAGTGTCTTTGGAAACATGGAACATAATCTTCTAATCATGGTGAAAGATCTTCAACGTCTCCTATAAAGGTCTTCCCCTTTGGTTTTCGTACCTAAAAACGTTCTTTATATCCTGGGAAAAATAAAACATATAAAGGGTGAGCTCAAATTCTCAGTCAGGGTAAGTATGGTGAAAATAAAACAATCCATATACATTTGAACTTAAAACATGACCATAATGTTTAAACATCAAAATCTTGAGCAATGACATAAAACATGGAAGTACATATGGAATATATCATAATGGAATATCAATCATGATAAAATAGAATGGGAATAAAACATGTAATTGTGGAATCCATTAAGCACATGATATGATTTCAATAGTAGCAAAGGCATTATTTCTAAGACCATCTTAGTGGACAATGTCCCATTTCTATTCATGTTCACTCCTCGTTCCAATCCTATAACACAGAACCAGATTTACTTACCATTCTAGCCATGTCTATATCATGAGATATTAAACTTTACCCAATGCATTGGAGGAATATATAGGTCCCACCCATCTCATAATGAAATCATTCTTACGTGTGCCACAATATAGACATAAATCATTCATCATAACCCAGAGAAAAAAATGGGTTCCATAAACATCATCCCATCGTAACATAATACATATAAAACAAATGGATATCATTTCATCATAAGATAAATGAGACCAGGTAAATCTTAAAGACATTATACTTGAAACATAATCAAACTAAATAATGTCATCTTAGATGGATAATAGTTTTGACAATACACTTGAAATGAATTCTTGAGGAAAATATCATTTCATCTTCAAAATCATTTTCTTTTCACAAAATGCCATGAAATTTTAAAATAAGATAATTTTGTTGAAATAATAATGAAATCTTGTAGAGTAATATTCATAAAAATAAGGCCTTATGAAACTGTAAAAAATCGTTCATGCCATATAAGTAAAAAAAACATTCTCCTCGTACTTTTGTTGGAAAACCCAAAAAGGTTATTGTATGGTAAAAAAAGAAATATGTCTTCCATAACACATGGTAAAAGTCAAAAATGGGTAAAATGGACTTTACACATACATGAAACCATTTTTAGAAAACAGGGACATGAATGATAAATATAACCCCAGTAAATACTTACGAATAAACAATCTCGGATAAAAATGAGATTGGAAAAGTTATCTCTTACCTTATGTCCGATATGCTTCATATGTATCCGAACATCCTGTATAATGTTTTAAATAATGTCATTGAATTATTACAGAATCATATTCACTGTTATGATATCATATATGGTTCACTTATGACATTATATTACCCGTTCTTTTGTAAATTCCATGTTAAAGTTGTGTTTTGGGTAAAATTGTTTTATTTATCGTGCGTGTTTGGACTTGTTGTTCTTGATATTATTATTACTTATATCAGGATTTACATACTTCCAGAATTTAAATCATTATTTATATATCAAATATATTCAGTATATATATATATATAATAGATAGATGAATGAAATGAAATACACCGTTCAGGGAGACGGTAGGTCATACGTACGCATGAACGTTGTTTTCCTTTCCTTATTGACTTGAATGGAAGTAAGTAGATGATAGATATATATATACACATAAATCAAGGGGCTTAATTATTTCATATATTTCATTATTATTCATTATATATACTTTATAATCATTCTTTAATGGTTAACACGGAGAGTTAATCTAATCGCGTTGGGGAGACGGTAATTCGTACTTACGCACGAGCGATGATATCATCCCCATAATTATTTAATAGATTTTTAGTGGATGATATAATATCTTAGAATCATTATGATGTTATAATAACCATATATAGTTATTCTTTATACCATTATACCCATCCAAGTAAGTTGGTGGTGGAAAAACAGATTACACCACAGCATGGAGACGGTATTCCTTACGTACGCACGCACGGTGATTTCATTTTCCGTAGGATGGATAGAACGTGAAATGGGGTTGTTTCATATTTATAATAACATATCAGTATATTATTGATACTTATTTTATTACTTTATAATGAAATTTATAAATAAAATGTTGAAGAAGAAAGAAACATGAATGAATCGGTAGAAGAGATTACCTCTTCTTCGACGCACCTCTTTGAAGCTTCCTCTTAAGGAACTAGAGTAGGTATTTTGAGAAGACCAGATACTCTATAATGTTTATAGGGAAGTTTAGAAGGGAAATGGGTAGGTTTTGGAGAATCTATAAAGCTCAAAATTGTGTAAAGAGAAGATGGAGGAGGTGCCCTTTTATAAGGGAAGAGAGGGGCACCTTAGGAACAACTTAAAATATTATTATATAATATAGTCATATTCAGTGTATAATAGCTCAAAATTGATTTATTTCAAAGATAAAGTGGGGATGGGTCAAAATAATATCAACCAAAAAGTCTTCGACAAGTTTAGGTTACTATTTTAACCATATTATTTTGATTTGACTCTAAGTTAAAAAAATTAACTTTTACCGTGTATTTCTGTTTTCTTACACTATATGGTTAATAAACATTCTATAACAAGCCAAATAAACCCCAAGTGGTTAGTTATTACTTTATACGACCTTATATAAGTTATTTGGAAGAACCTTATATTTTTAGTAATAAAATAATAGTTAATAATATAATATTTGTTTTAAATATCATTTTATGTCAATTTAGACAGTATTTGGTAATTGATTTTTTTAAAAATCATAACAGCATGATTAGTTCGAAAAAAATTAATTGAAGAAATAATAACTTGTAATATTAACCTAAAATTTGTTTTTATTTAAAAAAAGTCTCAAATTACATTTATTTTGGTATTTATAACATTAATTATGTCAATATTTCATTAATAAGGTAATTACTCCATCATCATTGTGTCATTAATAAATTTAATTATTTAATGTCTATAAATTATTAATAAAATACCATTATGTATGAAATATTATTATATATCTAATGAATATTTATATTCTAATTTATTTTATGTATAAATTTATATTTAAACTGTTTTAGTCATTAAAAATTGATTTTAACTGTTTTAACTCTTCTTTAAATTAAATAATAATAAATGTCCTAATCTAATGCAAGTGGACCTACATGATAATATTTTATTACTGAGGTTGTTTTTGGACTAATTACACTTATCTAATAGAATTATGACATGTTTTAGGATAATAATAATATCATGTTTACCCTTAATTGCCCTATTTACCTTTAAACGTGGTAAATAAAAGTAAAAAGTTACTATTCACAAAAAATTATTTTTATCTTATTGAACCACATTTTACTCCTTGATATTAACCGTGTCTCTTGGATTTTAAAAATTTCCCTCACAGAAGCATTGAAATTATGTTTTATGTAAATTTTAAATTCTCCTAGGAGGTGGGTAAAAGACGGTGAAAATTTCAATAAAATTTTTATATATCTAAAATTATTATAAAATGACTCCAATGAATTACATTAAACATATATAGGTATTATGTATCTATTTTTACCTAAAATAAATTTACATAAAATAAATAATTACTTAAATAAAAATTCGGTTTTTAAATAATAACCCAATGTTTTCACTATTCATAAAAAATTGAATGTTTTCTGAAAAATACCAAAAATTCACCCTAGGATAATTTCGATTTTCCAAATCCAAAAATGAAGTCCATTTTGAAAGATAAAATTTATAAAATTTCAAAAAGTGGGTATTACTATTCTCTATGGCTTTATAATATTTTAATAACATATCATTGTTTAGTGAAACTCGGTATTGCGTACAACACACGCTATCGTGGAAGGTCGCGATTGCTTGTAAAGCTAGCCAAGTCAGGGTTGCGCGTAGGGAAATATTCCTTTGTTGTTGTTTATAATAGAATACAACCATATTTCAGTTATACATAGAATATATATATATATATACACACACTCAATGTTTCTTAGAGTAACTTCTATCAAACGAACTTGAAATTTTGTGTAACACGATCCATGAATAGTGTTGTGTATACTACAAGCTAATACGGTGTTTCATATAACACAAGATAATCTAGGTGTAGCATTCAACACAATACATAAAATAAATTAAAAATAATACTTCTCATAAAATCTCGGGTTGTTACATTATTCATCCATAAACCTTGACTCATCCCTTTTCTCTCAAGGAAGGTCTAACCAAGAACTTCAAACCATCAATGAACATTCACATGACATCACAAGAAACACCAAAAACATATACAAGGATCATATCCCATCACATAGCTAGTGGATGATCCCATGGAACTAGTCATTTGAGACATATCACTTTATCTCAAACACATCTCACCTACCACATTAGGGTGTTAACTAGGTCCTCCAGACCCATCATGGTTCTTAATTTTTCATACCATTTCAAGCCTTTCAACCATTGGTGACAAAATTCTCTAAAGGATCAAACTAACATGTCCCCAAGGGGTCAGTTCTCTTCTTTTCCGAGGTCCCTAGTCACTCATAGTTTCTCTACCAAAGGACCACCCCAAGCCATTATGGATACCCAACCCTTTCCTTAATAAGAGGGGCCTTATTCTTTTCAAAAACTCTAATTATATTATAATACCATGTATTGGACAACCCCCATGACCGTCACATGGGTCCCAACATGCATCCCCTAAAGAAAATCCTGCATCCCATCACAAAGAGGAAGCCCCTATCTATCACACGTTCCTTGTACCAGAGGAATGTTTTCAATTTCTAAATACTTCAAGACACTCCTCCAACATTGGGAGGGTGTTACAAGACACTCATGGGTTTTTTGGTCATCTTTCACATCATAATCACTCATCGCTAATCTAGTCATTCCTACCCAATAACCCTAAGGACTCCACCCATGTATCCTACACTCCTACTCATATATTGAGACCTTACCATGGACCATCATTAACTAATATCATGATATATTTCCTAGGAGATGTAGACATCAAGAAATCCTCTACTACCCAAGGAGATAAATATCACTTGGAATCATCTTAAGAGTCTCAAAACCACCCCATAGTCTCTCTAAAAGACTATACTTGTCTATATACTTCATCCCTTAACACCTGAAATTATGTAAGAAATGTGTAATAAAAAATAGACATGAATATAAAGTTATATCTTATAGTTCACATACCTAAATACTAGATTTAAACCATAACTAAACTCTATCGATTATCATATATGCCCACCAAGCCTTATCCATGCTCTCTGGAACCTATCTCACACAATATATCAAAAAAAATTAATTATCACACATTTATAATGAATTACTAAATTAAATTTAAATAATTATAATTTATAAAATATCATCAAGAACTTTTATCTCCATGAAACCTCAAGAAATAGCATACAGTTTTCTCCATACATGCACCCAGTCCTAAGAATTGAAAAATCCAAATTTTATAGACTATTTTAGTAACCAATTTAATCCAATTAAGGTGAAAACCGTAAATAAATTCCAGAGGTTACATACCTTCGCTGAAATTATGGGAAATGGTATAGATATATCCTCTTATGTCCTCTTCTATGAATCCCATGAAAAATCCCCATAATACTCAATTGATACCACCATGCTCTAGTAGAATCCAGGTAAAAACCTAGCACTAATCCAAACCAAAATTAGGTATACTAACAAAGAACACTAATGGAAGGAAAGGAGATGACAAAAACACATAAAATAAACCCTAGGAATAATATCCAAACATGGTAGATCCTATGGGGGAAGAAGAGCGGATGATTCTTCAAAGAAAACCTCATCATGCTTTTCTTTTCAACCAAGAAAAAATTGGGTCTAACCCCCGATTTATTATTTAAACAATAACATGTCACATTTGGTGGTATACACATAGTGTTTAAACTATGAATCACCTAGGTATTGTGATCCTATCTCTACACTATGTTTCATGGAATTAACACTATGTTCATATTGTGAATGGGATTCTGTAATAATTTTGTAGTAGATCTATTGCCTGAACCTTCTCTGACACCGTTAGGGACAATTAGGACACCAATGATTCCCTAAATCCCATCCCAAATCTAATTAAAGTTGTATTAAAACACTCATGACCCTACCATGGGATTTGGTTTTCAAACCAACCCCATCACCAAATTAAAATTATAATTTTCACTAAAACATAAAAATGCATAAATCAGTCAGGTATTATATGGGAAATTGTTTCACGAAATACATAGTAAACAAGAAGTTACGTGACCCAACCCACATCTAATGACATGGTTGATCAAACAAAATTTTTAAGGATCAAATATTTGTGATAATAAAATATAGTTTGAGAATTCAATGACATGTTCTATAATAAAACAAAAAAACATAATACCCTTCAGAAAATATTAATTGAAAAACACTAAATTAAGTAGGGTAACATAAATTTTATTAAAAAATTAAAAAATTAGAAAATATTTAAAAAATATTTAGTATTGAAAAAACCATATGGAAACACAAAGAAATTATGATAAATAATAGGTAATGGCACCCATCAATTTTTTCAAATAATGAAAAGTTGTGTGGAATTGATGATAACCATATAATTTATATGAATAATATAAAAAATTTTATTAAGTAAAATTAATAAAAATGGATCATACAAGGGATCATTGAATAATTTTCAATTGAATAAAAAAGGTATGACTGTAATTCTATGAGATATTAATCATAATTGGATGACCCATCATAGACATTAGAAAGGTGTTGACCAATATCAATCAAGGGAAGATCATATCTCTAGTTTTTGATGATTAGGTTACCTTTGATTTAGTGAACGTTTTGAAACATGGAGTAAATTTAGGGGAATTTAATTCCATTTTCATTACTTACAATTCATCAACTGCCATATGTTTGAAACAAGAATAACAGAATAGTATAATGGAACGCATTAATGATATAGTTAAAAATATGTTAGTCAGGTTATTTCAAATATTAAAGAACCAACAAAATTAACAAATAGGATTGGAAAATTATGGAGGGAATACAAACTGAACATGATCTATTTAATAAAAAATTAATTGAATATTGAGATAAAGTGAATCTATAGTACATTATGGTAGTCGTTTTTAGGAGAAAAGATACCTTAATAGTGATCATAAATAAAATGTTATTAGAAGATAAATAAGAATGACTATTTTATGTGTGAAGGAAAGAAAAGTAATAAATACCTTGTAAGATTGTAAACAACACGGAATTATCCTTATAGTTTGTATTCATGAAGTAATTTCGAAAGTAGCGATCATGAATCACCATAAACAAAAAATAAGGAAAATGCCTCAAATGATGGAGGATATTACATAATTTTTAAAGCTACACCATAGTTGTTAACAATGTTTGATGAAATATGGAAAAGAAAAACTCTTACTATCGTGGACCATGATTCATAACACTACACATATAAATTTAATTAATGAGAAAAATATTATATTTAAAAATAGTATATTTAAAATATTATAAATAATAAATAAATCCTAAGAAACATTATAGCCTGGAATTTTAGTTCAAAAAAGAACATTGACATGCAATCCAAATATGTCTGAATATTACATTATTTGGAACTATAGGATTATAATCCAATCATTTAAATATAATAATATTAAGAATATGTCCCATGTATTTTTAGAAGGAATTATTAAGTTTTAATCAAATGGATCTACTGTGTAACCATGTATTAACCCTAATCTTAGTGTTCCAAGCGTGTTAGAACATTTATACATAAATATTATTGAATAATAAAACATATTATACGAACAATACATTAATTAGTCCTGAAAACAATATATCAGATAATTTAATGAAATAATAGTGATTAAATGATTTCAAACACTATTTTTTCAATAATTAAGGAATTATATTTTTTTCCATTTCCAAAATAAATTTAATTTCATGTGTTTAGGGATTTTGATAGAACTAATGAGAGTTCAATTGTTTTTAAAGAATTAGTTCCATGAAAGTTATTAAAAATGGATAAATTAATGACGTGTCATAATGTTTAAATGGAGTACGTAAAAGTTTGTTCTTATATGAATGTCGTTGTTATTTGAACATTGTTGTTGCCATTATATTAATGATGTTGTTCATTGTAGAAAGCTAAATGAATTTTAAATGAAATAAGTAACATGTAATATACTAAAGACACTCTAAATAAGCATTTTGATACACAATAAATAAATTAACTTATTAAAGAAAATTTATAAAGATTATAAATGTTTTTGATTCGTTAGTCAAGGAATATAATGGTTGATATTGAATTGGGTGTTTAAAAATGATTTTTTTGTATAGATGTCATAATTTATTTCTTTACTATGATAGATATATTATCAAAAATACCAATGAATGATATTGAATTTTAAAATTATATCATTATCTCAAATGATTTTTATTGATTGAAATTATGATATATGGATATAGATACATGAGATATGATATCGCTATCTACAAAATCTTATTGCATTTATTATTGGAAGGGTTTAATGAATGAAACATAATAAATTTGATATCATTCGAATGATGAGATATATCACTACCACTACATGATTAGTGAATTTATGACATGATGTAAATCCTAATTAGTATATAGTGAAAATAGAAATACCATATGAAATATAAGAAAATGTCATATTTACAACCCAACATGTTTTGGAATATTGTATTGATAATGGTTTCAAAACTAAGGAACGACAACTTAATGATATTATATTTTTTAGAAGATAATTTTTTTTATAATCATATACTAAAATAGTTAAAATAAAAAATTGAAATAATAAAAATTTATTATTATTTACCTATAATATTTTTTCCCATATGGATATAATTAAAGAATCTTTATCAATAGTTTATAAAGATGTGTATAAATGAAAAATACCATTATTTGTTCATAACATAGGGAGAGATAGAAATTGAAATGTAAAGAAACAAAGATTTTATCATTTTGTTATTTTTAATGTTACCTAAAGTGATAAAGGATATTAATTATATCATATAATCAAGATTATGTAATAAATTAATGTAGAGAAGTTAGATTGTAATGGATTTTTAGAATAATGATTTTTTAATCATATAAGGCATGTTACATATCCAAATTTATTAACATTGATGTCATTTTTTCATTTCCCCCAAAGATTAATTTATAGTTTGTTATGCCTCTATTAAAATTAAGTGTGCGTACTGGTTGTGACTTTGTACAAAGAGATTGAGGATATCAGTTTTGCCTCTCATTATAAAATACATGATCTTTGTTGGGGTTTTTTCATTGAGGTGGGAAAAAGGATTTGTACTAGTTGTGACTCCTTTGTTAATCTAATTTTTCTTGTTGAATTCTCAACAAATTAATTACAGTGATAATAATATGGATGTGGGAACAATGATCCCAAAGTAGAGTATTTTAATTTTTATGGATCAATTAAGTATTATGTTTTCCAATATACCCCTCCAAATATTGAAACTAGGTTTATTTATTTGTGTTCTAATAATATTAATAAGAATTTAAAATTATTATCGATGAAATATTTATCACAGATAATAAATCTATCCAGAAAAATAAAATTTGTAAGAAATAATTTATTTTTACAAATTAACTTTCAAGATCAAAAATTCATATTAGTTAATTATAAAAATACTCTTGACTAGTGGTTGCCACAATGACCACTAATTTGTGAATAATCCATAATTCACCCATAATATAGTTAAAAAAATAATATAATGACAATATTAATTAATTACAAAATGTTTTTTTGATAGAATTTATTATATTAATGCCAACAAAAAAATAAAATGTTCAATGTTATAATAATTTATGAGGACACTTCATCCCCAACATGCCTTATCCTGGAAATAATATAAACTATCATTGGTAAATTCAATATATATTAAGGTCAAGAGAAAAATATTCTCTTACAAAAGTGAACAAGGATATAAAGATACCAAATCATTATTTTTTAAGAGATCTATCCAAATTATTATATTTTATATCATATTAATCCTTCATTTTTAACACTATCATATATAGAGGATAAAATTTCACAAGATTCCCCCACCAGGAACCCCTCAATGACCTACAATAAAGTTGAGATTCATCCCCAAAACCCACCTCTAATAGACCTTGTGTTAGAGGATAACACATAGAATATAAATCACACTAATGGGTGGCATTACCCTCATACATCCAAAAAATAAAATAACAAAACCACCAATAAAATCCATATTAAAAATGAAAACCAACATCCTTTAATAATTATAATTCATGGAAATTTCATATAAACACACGTCTCAAAAAATACAAAATATTACTCATATGGAAAAAACTCCAACCATAGATCCAAATATTGATCTTGTAATGTCTAGAATGATCTCCTAATCCCTCTTGAAAACCTATAAAACATATTTATATATATTTGCGCAAGCATTAATGTATAATCAATATAATACTTCTCAATACCACTCATCTGAATATGGGGGTGCATATTGATTCCTTGGTGACAAATAACTGAATCAATGTGCACATACAACAAGTTAGCAAACCTAACTTCCCCATGGATCCTTCATCAAACATTTCATCTATGTACAAGGAAATAAAATCAAATAATATATTGAAAGGGGTACCTCAAACAACTTCTCCAATAGTTTTTCTCTCTCACACCCTAATGAAAAATGACTTGGATCCTTCATACCTTCCATACTTATTCATTCACACAATAGATGTATACATCATGTCACTACTGATATATGATAGGCAACAAGCTCACCTTCCCTATACCCACAGGGTTAAGTGTTCTCATTGGAAACACTACGTATCATCCAAATTCAAATAAAATAAAATATATATTCCAAACACATATAACAATTCCCTAAGGATAGAGAATTATGAACAAGAAGGGGATTAAAATCATACCTTCCTCTTACCATGTACGGACGCCGTTATATATCATTAAATAATAGCCACATATCCAGAATATCATAGGGTATTTGGGATAAGAATGAAACCAACCTCATTACCTCCTCCTACCATGTAGAACCCCCATAATATATTACATCATTATTTAATCAATCACACATTTAACTTATAGGAATAATTTTCATTCAATATTTGGAAGATGGATTTGTGAAGGAGTAATCGGTCATACATTCCCTCATCAACCTGAATGTTTATATGAGACACACAGAACCCAAAACATTTGGGAGAATTTAATATCATGATACTCAACTAGGTGCATATAAAATCACAATAAAAATAAAACATAACTATATTACCATCACACACAAGACCTTCCTTAATGGTCAGTACCAATAATTACTATAATATCCCATATTCCACACCACATCTCCAAAATCATCCATCCCTGTTTTTTTATTCCTATAGCATTAACCATCCCCATTTATTACACAAACAATTTCCACAAAAACGACCATTAATTACATTTATAAACAATATTATCAATTTCTTTGTTTATTGTTAATAGCTTCATTATATTAATTATACCATTCATCATCCTTATTTAATAGTGGACATTAATTTTGACTAGTTCATGCTTCAATACCTTCATTGAATCATATATTACTATTATCTAAGATCTTTCTTATAGTTAATCAAAAAAATTGTATCCCATTTAACATTAAAGAATTATTTTATTCTAACTACATTGAATTCCATGAGGCATCTATAATGCAACCCAACATTATCCACACAACCATATCACTAAAAACCAGTGTTTCTGACACTTTCACCAGGGCGCGCCGCGCATCCGTCTGTTTGAGGATGCACCGGCTGTTGTGGCCCCACGTTCCTACTTTCCAAAGGCAGGTGGAATCTACTCCCTTGTTCTAGGGCATTTTCTCCTTGATCAAAATGGGATGATGGGATGTCGGTTCTTCTTTCCGTGGATTCTTCCACGAAACTCATCGCCTAGTCCGGGTCTCCCTCATAGATTTAATATGTTGTTTTTGAAACTCTTCCTAGTTCCATGTATTCAGGGATTCCGGTTAATTACGCTACTTCTGGTATGACATTCCAAGGGGTCTGGTGAGGTTAGTAACCTTCGGTTAGGGGAGTAGTTACGTTGAGGCTTCACTGGCGTGTCTGGACACTGTGATTATGGAACGTCTGGGTTTCTTACCCTTAGTATAGGGCTTCTCGAGGGAGTGTAAGCTCGAGGAATCCCACATCTAGTGAGGGGTATTATATTCCATGGGAATGTATCTTAGTTTTTCCTCAGCTTCCCATGTTGAACATGGGTTATTACGCAAGTTTATCGTCCAGCGGAGATGAATCCTACTGATCGGAACACTGACTAGAGTGGATCAGATGAGTGAAACCCCTGGATGGAACACTGATGTGGAGGAGTGGAATGACCTCACCGGGATGTGGCCGCCCAGGTATGAATCAATATATGATGTATGGTTGGGACTTGGAGGAAGTGGAACCTCGGGGTTGGGTCATGTTGCCATGGTGTCACAATGAAATACCACTGGATAGGGTTGACAACGGCTTACCGCTGGATGAGGGTCACAACGGCTTACCACTGGATGAAGTACACAGTTTAATGTCATGTTGGACAGGGTGGACCGATGTCAATAAAGACCTGGGGTCTAGGTGAATGGTGGGCTTGAACCTGAGGGAAGCTTCCTACATACCCTGCCTTAGCAAGGATCAAAGTCCGCGTAGTTCGGAAATGGTGTGGGGTGAACCGATGTAAAGAAGGTCAAAATAACCGAGTGGTGGGCTTGAACCTCAGGGGGGGCCTCCTATGTATCATGTCGTGGAATTGATCAAAGTCCTCGTTGTTCGGGATGATGTGTTGGTATTGAACCTCAGGGAGGCTTCCTACATTCCATGCCTTGACATGGATCAAAGTCCTCGTAGTTCAGGATGTTTATTTTTAACATCATGCAGGATGAAAGGGGGGAATTGGGATTGAAACTCAGGAAGGCTTCCTACGTACCTTGCCTTAGCAATGATCAAAGTCCTCTTAGTTCGGAAATGGGGCTGTTGAATCTATTTGAATGGGTGTCGGAACAACTGTTTTGTTCGGCTTGAACCTAAGGGAGGTTTCCTACGTATAATTCCATGGCAAGGATCAATGTCCACGTAGTTCGGAAATGGGGGCTTGCCACACCGACATAAAGATGGTCAGGTCCAATGTTTGTTCGGATTAAACCTCAAGGAGGCTTCCTACGTACCTTACCTTGGCAAGGATCAAAGTCCGCGTAGTTCAGAAATGTGTGTGGGGCTTACAGTCTAGGTTTTCCAGGCGTTCCATAGTTGATGCTTACTCTAATCCCACGTGAGTCATGATCGTTGTGAGAAACAAGAGGCAGCAAATACCTGATGATCACATCACGAAAGGTGCGTCCGTGGGAAGTGAAATGGGTCTTAAGCCCTAAGGTTGCCCAAAGTGGAAATAGGGGCTTACACATGGTTCACAACCCAAGAATATGGAGAATAAGTCTTACTTCCAGAGGGAGGCCCGGGTGGTGAGAAGTCCCCAGGGGAGAGGGATTTGGCATCAAAGAGAGGAGGGGAACTGATTCTCATCCCACCATTTATAGTACTTTGGCATGGAAGCTAGGACTTACTCCATGGTGGAGGCCTAATGGTGAAAAAGTCCAACAGGAGAGGTAAAGGTTGAAAAATCCCTTGTGCCCCTCTCCCCTCTTAGTCCTTGGAAAGGGAGAAGATAGGAGGAGCAGGGGTGCTTCCTCCTATAAGAAAGGCCATGGGCATAGACCAAGGTGGTGGCCCTTCCTCCGTGGACAAATTCCACTCTGGTAAGGAGGATATCATCTCCTATGAGAGACAATATTATCCCCATGGATACTAGTGGGTGTAGAGAATGCCTGAGCTGGGGAACCCCACATAGTATGCGTGGGGGGAAGGTCACAGTTTAACGTCATGTGTTGATGATGGTGGCGCTTGGCAGTTTAACTTCATTTAGCTTGGACGAGGTGGGTTCAATCCTTTCCCTTAGGACTTACATAACTGGTACCCTCTTCACATTGGTGAAGGAAAGGCACTAGAAATGCCATAGTGAGGGTGTGTTGTGGAGTGATCTATTGTGGGGTCCACGTTAGCGTGGCTATGCAAAGAAGCAATAGCCATTAGTATTCCTATGCGAAGAAGCATGAGGTGAAGCAATGCAACAGGAGGTACCTTCCAAGTTATTTTGAAGTTTCTTCACACGAACCTCGAAGGTCGTGCCGGAAAACAGTGCATGGTAGGGATTCCCAGGTCGTGCAAGGCACTGTAGAGTGATGCCTACAAGGAGGGAAACAAACATATGCGCAAGGGCCCCGAGGAGGACGTGGTGCGTGCAAAATGAGGTAGTTATGGGAAAGAAACTTTCGTGAGGGTTCCCTGAAGGTTGTGCGCAACCTTTGAGGTTTGCCTGAGGGTGGCGCAAAATAGGAAGGGGTGTGTGGAAAACACCAGGTCGGCGTGAAATCAAAGAGATTTGGTATGTAAAAGGGGGTGGATGAAAAGCTCTATGAAAAAGTGGAACGGTTTTCATATGAGGAATGGGGTTGCGCATAGTGAATGGGGATTACGTGTAATTGGCCTACCTATTCATAGGAAGAATTGAGCATAGGGGGAGGACCCCGAGGGGGTTGGAATTCAGTCTAAGCCAGGGGTATCTCATGCAAAGGCGAAACCATGGGTGAATTGGCACGAAATAATCTGTACCTAAAAGCCATATTTGTGTGCATGGAAGACGAATTTCATACACGAGATCCGGTTCAGATTCTTCTTCCTGGAAGTCAAAGGGGAGACCTTCTAATTATAGGTTCTTGGGGGTGGTGCACCGGCGCAGAAAATAGGTCGGTGGGAAATAATTGTGCACCGAAGTTGGAGGTGCAAAATGAAAACCATGTGGGGCAGGAGTGCGAAAGAATTGTGCGCCCATACCAAAGAACTCTCGTGAATCCCAAATAATTCCGTGTGGGGAAAATGTTTTTCATGCACTTATGATTTTTTTTTCGCGTCACTCCTCCGGTCCCCCCGGGCTGGTTACCCAGGTCTAAATATAGCTTTGCTTTGTCCCGCCAAACCTTTCTGTAGCCCTTGGGAATTTTCAGCATCTACAAATTCCCCCTCTCAGAATCAGATCGGCGAGATGCCGCAACGGTCTGTTTCTGAGGGAAACGCCGAAATATTGAACACCATAGGGCCCATGCGTGCAAAACTGGAGTGGCGTGCAAAACCCAGGGTGGGTACAAAATCGGCTTTCCGCGTGCACGCATAACCCCGTCTATACCTATAAATGCTACCGCGGGTCCGATACTCCGTACAGACTTTCTCGCGCAATAAGCTCGGAGCTCTCATGCACGAAAATCTTTTATTCCCTGTGCAAAAAACCACTCTGTTTTACCGTAATCCAACTGAGATCATGGGTCGTTTTACGTGCCAACCCTGGGTTTTTTGCGCTGTATTCTGATATTTCACTATGGTCACTAATTTTGTTGTGCCACCCTCTCATATTCCGCACCAACTACTCAAAAAACTTGTCGGAAGAAGATGGCAGTAACTCAAGATGATATCAAGGGAGTATCCACTACCCGATGGGCTGAAATGGTTTCCCACCCTGAGGTTTACATTTCCCAAAGGATCATATCCACCAACCACTCTCTTTTCAACATGATGACCCCAACCCAAAAGGAATACGCACTATCCAACAACCTTCCATTATTGGACTTCAGCATCCTGGAGGAGGTACCCTTGCTGGGTTTTGAAGTTGATAAACCGTGGTCATGGGTGACCCACGGGGATGACCTCCCTTGATACAATATTACCAACAACGACCATCCTACCTACCAAACCAGACATATGGACGTTTATGTCCTAAATCTCGAGACCAGAACCATCTTGGGATGTGACCATGTGTTGGAGAGTTCCCTAAACCTCTACGCGAGCACCATCCGCTAGATCATTGCAGATGAGACAAAAGGCTTGCTGCAGGATTGGGACCTGTGATCCGGAGGCAATTTCATGGGCGACTGAGCTAGGGCATATTGGGTGCACCAGACATGCGACTAGTTTGGGGCAGAATTTCGGCACATTGTCTTGTTCAAAAGCGGTGTGGATGTCGCAGTTCCACTTCTATCACAAACATGAGCTCGGGCTGGAGCTGTTCCCTCAGTGGTCCCCTGATACCAACACCTTCCATCTTCATAATGGGGAAGTTGGTATTAGTCTTTGGGATTTTTGATGTATCAGGGGAATCCCTCTGGATGGCCACCAGTATGATGAATTCCTTCTGCCAATGAACACCTGGGGAGACGGATCAAGAACCCCCATGCTAATATGGAACTTGTTGGAGATGGACAAGGAGAGGATGGGAGTCGAGGAATTCTTGACAGACATCGCTTACAAGAAGTGGTTTTTCTTGTTCCCTCAAGACGATCCATAAATCCAGATTTTAGGGCGAGGGAGAAGGTGTCCGACCATGGCACAAAGGAGAGAGAGAGGATCGTACTAGAGGACCCTGGAGGCAGGGAACTATCTGTCATGGGGATTAATTATAGACAAGAGTCGGGACCCAAACGTCCAGTACGCCGGATTCCTCACCGCATTCTTGAGTGGGTGGCTCTTAGCTATGAGGGATGCAAGGATGCGAGTTCCTCTAGCAACCCTGGTGATGGCTGGAATCATGGCTTCCAATATAAGATTAAATCTGGGGGTCCCTATGTTGGATCATCTATACACCATCATGGGGTGAATTTCGAGAGGGGGTTCACTGAGGAGGATATTTGGTCCCTTAAAAATCTTCTATAGCTATGTTGCGGCTCATTGCGGTGGGTATACATTAACGAACTTCATATTTCCTCCAGGTAATGGCCTACGACTTTCATTTCTGAACATCATTGGGTTCATGCTGCTGACGCTCAATGAGGATGTAGTACGGATCAGGATCGGTAATCATGCCAATTCCGATTTTAGCCCATTCCCCACCCCGCCTGGCCAGATGATAGATAATGGGACGGGATCACTAGAGCAGAGGGAGTACTTCCAGAGCATTAGAGGAGGGGTGGTCATGGCCCAGATTGATGGGAAGATCTTCTGTGAGCCCTACGTGCCATCCAAGTTTTCCAGGAAGTTCGGATGCCTCCAGCGGATGTCGAAGAAGGTATACACATCTGTTTGGGAGGAAAGGCATCCCTATGTTCTACGCCAAATATAGCTGATGTTCACGACCCATGGCTCAGGCGACGTTATCACCTTTCCTCCCACCAAAGTAGACGCTGGCCTCTCAACTGAGTATGTTGAACATTGGGCCATAACATACCCTAAAGGTCTCCTTCAGAAGCGAGTTCAGCAACTCAAGGTTTCCGTCGTGGAGCCTAGGCACCATGAGAGTGACAAGGTGCCTTTGGGGGGGGGAAGCACCTCAGACAACTGAGCCCACACAGGCTGGGGCTTCAGTAGCAGGGACATCGCATGGTATGGTCGCGCCCTTGTCGCCCAGAGGTGGAGGGTCCCATGGAGGGACCATATAACTTCTCGGGATGAAAATAAGATATCTGCTTCAACCTTCCCATGATGCAATCTTTCCGGCATTGTGGTCGGCCTAGATGACCTTGCAATAGTCAATGGGTACTGAATCTCTTTAGCAGAAGATAATGCGTGAAGGAATCTAGCTGCCAGAGTTCGGGCTCATGCAGATCGTTGATAGGGTGAATTTTCATCGCCGACATGCATATCTAATGGCCATGGACGTATATACATGCCCAAAGGGTCGGCATGAGGAGCCATATTTCTTGGTAAAAGTAATGCCTGAACAAGAGAATGATCCAAAAAAGATGCCGTCAAAGGATGACAGCAGTAATGATGAGCCAAGGGGAAGTGAGACAGAAGAAGGGGAAGAAGGAGAAGGTGAAGGAGGAGGCAAATGAGAGGAGAAGTATGAAGGTAGAGGATCTCAGCGGGCATCCCACCAAGGGAGTCTCCAGGAGAGCAGAGAGATTGTCGGCTCTGACATAGATATAAATGAGCTAATTGAGGTATGCATCATCTTGTATCCATCCCTCCTTTTTTCTGCTTTTCTTTCCAATTCATAATCCACCCTCCTTATCTTACTCATGAGTATATTGGTGCTGATAAAGAGACTCCAGTCACAGGAGGGGAGGAAGCACCAATGGAACAAGGTGGGGGAGCCGACACCCATTATCGAACTGATGAGCGCTGGGGGATCCCCCACTATGACAGCTCATGTACAAGCTTGAACACTGAAGGATAAAGCCTTGGGCGCATGTATGTTCATTATCTCAAAGTCGGTACTTACCATTGGGGAATTCAACTGATTGGGTTGCTCTTTGTCTGCGCAGTGATTACGGTACTAGAGTCTCGTTAGGCTACTGACCCTGGACCATCCATGTCCAATGTTCTGTCCCTCCCAGGGCACAACTTCCAACCAGATCTGGCCCCGACCCTCGGTGATCAATGGGTTGTGGACAACATCGATCCCAATATTGGGGTAGTTCCAGGAGTTGACGAAGGAACCAGTGGGGCCGAGGGGAGAGAGGAAGGTCGCCCAGATGCTGAAGAGCTGAACCCTTTGGGAGGAACACCAGAAGGAGACCCTGCTGTTAGCATGTTGGCCATTTTCCTTGTCTATCAGTCCGTAGATCCGGAGGTGATTGATGACTCAGACTCAGAAGCGGTCTAGGAGAGCCGGATGAGACGACCCAATGTCTAGAAGTGCATCAAGGGTTTCCTCGGTCAGCCTCAGATGGACTGGCTATGCTGGATAAGATCATTCCATACTTTGCTGCGCTTTTTGTGTGATGGAGGGGTGGACGCTGAGAACCTCTATTCAAAGGTACTCAATTACATGGATGAGAATATGAGAGATTGAATCCAGAATTTCGACGTTGCCGAGTTTTGGGAGGAGTAAGGGAGTACCCGAGCATTTCTGAAGGTAGAGCAGAAGGTCTGACACCTCGAAGAACAAGAGAAAGAGAATGGGATATTCATTGCGAATTTGTATGATCTTGTGGAGTAGCTGAGGGAAAAAATGACGGATTCCCATGAGCAATTAGTGGAAGCGAGTCAATATATGACTGAACTTCAGAATGAATGGGCGTAAGCACAGGATAGGGTCAGTGGACTGTGCTTTGTGGCTACTGCTGAAGAGAGATTTCTCAGGGGTCGGGAGCAGTCCCGGAGGCCACTAGTCAAAAAGTAGCGGCGCTGGAGCTATCTATCCAAGAGGCTGACCCTTAAGGTCCCTATTTTGGCCGAACTCATAAACTCATCCCTCCTTAATTTTTCTCATTCTGAAATTCATGTATGGATGAATTATTTTACACGTTCATTTGGATTAATGGACTCAACCACAATCCTGAAATAAATAGCAACCCGTCCCTAAGATCTCGCGGGACGTTCCCAATGTGAGAAACAAGGGATGTTTGTATTATCATTTTGTTTTAGTGTGGGAGCATCAACCAAAAGAGGGAGGCCCGATCGAGGTAAAGGAACCCAGACCAACCTAATTATCGTCTTCTCAATGTGCTCTAGCGCATGATTGGGGCAATTCCAGGGGCATTGGAATCAGTCCGAGCATAGGGGAATGAAAAATGTGAATCACGATACCCTAAATTCAGAACACTGTGGGAGGTGGCGTGACAATAAAGGATAACTGTTTACCATGTTCGAAACACAGTATCCCAATCACGTTATCCTGAAATGGGGACAGAAAATGAGGGCCGACCACTGACCATGTTCGAAACACAAGGCCTAACTCCAAATATCATCTAGCAGCCTTCTAGAACATTATCACAGGACAGTAGGCGATCCATAGGCCGAGCGTCAATACAGTTAGGGGGTTCCTTTAGACGTCAATGACGACAAGGGTCTGAATAAATGGCACATAATGCGGGGAAGGTATAGTGGTGGTGTGTTCTAAAAGAATCCAACACTCTTGAAACTGCGCCATCGTGGCGGAAGGATATTTGACAGGCACACCCGTCTGATCATGAATCATTCCAACTTGTAGACAGGACCTCTTATGCGAGGGAGATGTCGCTTCCCAATGTTATTATGAGACATCCCAAACCTGTTCAGGGAAAAGTTGTAGCTACATGGTTCCCTGAAAGGGGTTAGGCCAAGGTGCCGGAAATGAGGAATGATGTGATTTATAATACCTAGGGTTGGTCCTAAGATGAAATGTCTGGGCGTCCCTACATATCCCATAAGTATGTGAATCAAGCCATACGTAGTTCTGTAAAGGGTCTTATTTTATGTTTTTAGAGCCCGGACCGTGGTCTGTAGGTGACAAGGAGGACACATGGCCATGTAACTCATACAAACCGACGTAAATTAGGATGAGGTTCACATCATCATGTGTTCCCTAGGGTGTTTTTTAGGTCGAGGGACCGAAAATGAAAGCCAGGATGGGCCTAAGAGCAGGTGAAAGGGTGTTCCTATGTATCCCATGAGAATGGGAATCAAGACATACATAGTTTCAAGGGCAGATCGGTGAGGTGTCGATGCCGAGGATAAAAGGGTTGTGCGGGTCTGGACCTCGCACCAAAAAAGCGGTATTTGATAGATCTTGTGTGTCCTTTATGGTAAATGGTTTTTTGAAGAAACAAACTGAGGACCTGGGGATCCCGATATCACCATGGGAATAAATCCATATGCTTATATTGACAAATGGTATGGTGAATGACCGGTACCCAACATGATGTCCCATATGGTGAGGTCATCACAATGCAGTGTCGTTTTTTCGTCGTGTGGCCAAGATGATATTGAAACAGTTTTAGGGACATGTAAAGGGACCAGGAAGCACAGTTTAAAGTCATATGGTTTGGACATGAAGGAATGTGCACGACGTGATAAAGAATACCTGACATAAATGGGGACGAAGTCCAGACCACACCATGTACAACTCTGGGAAAGGAACCTTAGGCCAAAGGTCCAGTAAAGGTTAGAGGACAAGGGGAAAAGATGCTAGCTCTAGTTGAGTCGGTATTAGAGACGCGGTGTTCGGGTGATCCTACGTATCCCATAAAGATGAGAATCGAGCTGCACATTGTTCTTAGATAAGATATTAGTTTATGGTCTTAGAGCTTGGACTGTGTGGAAGTGAACTTCTCCCAAATAGGCATAGACCTTATTCCAATCCCTATGTAGGATCCCCTTTTCAATATGAAGAATTCCCTTAATGGAGAAATTGGTGCGGAGCCCCGAAAGATGTCGTACTGTGACTTTTTTCTCCTAACGTGCGACGGTGCACTGAGGGACAGTCCCAGGAGTGTCTAAATTCCATCTAGACACGATGGGGTGGAACACAATGTGAATCATGTAACCAACATCCAAGTCCCGAAGGGGATGGTGTGGTGATGGAGTATTATCGCTAACCATGTTCGAAACACAACATCCGTATTGCGTTAGCCTGAAATGGGGACAAACAAACGAGCATCGACCGCTAACCATATTTGAAATGTTGGAATTGTATCGATTTGTTGTTTGAAACCAATGGGGATGTTATCCCATGACGGTAGGAGATCCCTTAGGCATAGTATTCATACCGTCAGGGGGTCCCTTCGGGTGTGAAGGATAATGGAAGCCCGAAGGAAGGGGAAAACGAAGCCTAAAAAGTGAACGAGAACTTGTCCAGGTTGAGACTGACACTCCAGGTTCTAGACCAGATTAATCTTGGGAACATTGGAGAACCACCATAAAGGTTCAAGGGGCTCAACTTGGGAGAGGCCGATTTGAAAATATGAGTATAGAACAAGGGGAAGAAGAAATCTCTGAAGGAGGTAAATGGCGTGGTCGTGACAAACCCGACCTAAATGAGGACATAGTCCCATACCAGACCATATACTCCTCCCCATGGGAAAGGGTAGGCCAAGGGGACCAGATAATAGAGAGATCCCTAAAAGGTGGGGTTGTGACAACAGAAAAGATGTATGGGTGGTCCTACGTATCCCATGAGGATGGGAATCAAGCCACATGTAGTTATGACAAGGGCCAGATACCCCAACAAGGTATTTGTGCGGCACAAAAAATAAACCTGTTTTGAATGAGGATGAGGTCCATACCACATCGTATCGTCCTAAATGGGGACTTAGGCCAGGGGCCTGAAACGGTCATGATACCTGGAGCTCGGGGCTGGGATAATGGACGTAATGTTCGGGTGGTCCTGTGTATCCCTTGGGGATTGGAATAAAGCCACACGTAGCACTGAAAAGGTGTAGATTAACATTTTATGGGATGTAACTGTTTAGGGTCATGTGAGACGAGGTAGTTTAAAGTCATGCTGGACTGGATTGGATAGTTAAGGCAATGTATTTCTTGAGAAACTTGTCATTGGTGGGAGGAGTTATACGCTCGCCATCAATGGTCACTAGTGAATACGCGCCATTGCGGTAAACCCTATGAACAATGAAAGGTCCCTCCCATTTGGGCTCAAGCTTTGGTGGTTTCCTGCCATGTATCATTGGTGCCCTGAGGGCCAGTACCATGTTTCCTTGAATGAAGGAGCGGAGGTGAACCTTTTTGTCAAAGGCACTAGGCATCTTGTTCTAATGCCTTTCCAGATTATTCAAGGCACGCATCCTATTCTCATAGAGTACCTCAAGCTCTTCCAGATGGATTTCCGTAACTTTATCTGGTGCTAGATAGTCATATACCTCTGTACGAAAGGAAGTTAACTGAATCTCGATAGGCAGGATGGCCTCTGTTCCATACACAAGGTAATATGGGGTCACTTGGGTGGAATTACGAGTCATCGTCTGATATACCCAGAGGGCATTGGTGAACTTGTCCGGCCAACTCATATTGTTCTAACCAACCATTTTTTTCAAGATGTTAGAGAGGGTCTTGTTTAATTCCTCAATCTAACGATCTGCATCTGCATGATAGTGGGAGGTATGGTTAGAGTGGATGTGGTACTTAGTATAAAAACTCTTCGACTAGTCTGCTCAGAAGTTGGTGCAGTTATCAGTGAGGATGGCATAAGGGACTCCAAAATGATATATGATATTAGAACTCACAAAGTCAATGATGGAATGGTACATAACATCCTTGAGTGGGACTGCCTCTTCCCTCTAGAAAATGAAATCCGTAGCTGTCAGGATAAACCTGCACTGGTGAGTTGTCACCGGCGAGTATGGTCTCACGACATCTAATCCCCAGACTGCGAAGGGGAAAGAGTACTTGGTAGTCTGGAGAGGCTCTGTTGGCCAATGCACAAAGTCAGCATGAACATGTCACTCATAGAACCTCTTGGAAATCTCAATGCAGTCGTGGATCATAGAGGGCCAAAAATACCCTAACCACTGGATTTGGTGAGACAGTTTCATCCCATCTTGATGAGCGATGTAGGTACCGGCATGAACCTGTTGCTTGACCTATGGAACCTCAAATCCCTAAATGAAATGGAGGAGGAATCCATTAAATCCAAGCTTATAGAGGATTGGTTCAAGTTTGAGACCACTCTAGGGAGTAAACTGTAGCACACAGTGTCAGATTCGCTCACGCTCAGCCCGATCATTTGAGAGATTACCATCTGGAGGTATTCAACCAAGGGTGTCCTCCTATAGGGAATCATTTCGATCACTACATCCAGGGGACCCGGGGGTCCCAACATAGAAGCATCGGAGGTAAGATGGCTTATCTGGGGGCCGTCATCGTCATCAAGGGTAACAAGACCTATGACTCTCTGGTGTGCCTCATGGTTAATTAGATCATCCTGTTCGGGCTCTACAAGTGATTCAGCTAAACTGGCCAATGCATCAGCAATACCATTCTTTGATCGAGGGACATGGGTAACCTTCGCCTGAGAAGGGAAGTGAGCCATTAGCTGGAGAGTGCATTCTAAAAATGGTACGAGCTCTGGATTCCTAAAAACATAGTTACTGTTGATCTGCCAGATTATAAGCTCGGAGTACCCTTTCAAATGCAAATGAGGCATGTTGATCTCGAGGGCCCACTCAAGGCCGGTGATGAGGGCCTGATATTCCAACTCATTGTTGGTGCATCTTTCTGACAATAGGAATGAGTACAGCAGGATGGATTGTGATGGGGTGATAAAGACTATACCCAAACCTACTCTGTTGAGTCTAGGATCACTGAGCCTCCTGTCGGTGGGGCTCCGGGAGGCACCATCGAATTTCATTTGCCAGCACGGGATGGCTTGATCTATCGAGAGGATTTCCTCATCAGGAAAGTCCAGGTCCAATGATTGGTCGGTGGGGGTTAGATGGGCAGTGAGGAAGTCTTCCAATGCATGCCCCTTGATATCCTTCTGAGGCACGAACTTGATGTAAAACTGCTAGAAAATTACTGCCCACCACACTAGATGGCCTGTCAACGTAGGACGGCTCATAATGTACTTCAACGGGTTCACTCGGGACACCAGCTGTACCTCATGGTGCTGAAGGTAATGTCGCATCTTCTGTATGAAAAATATGAGCATGAGGTAGCTCTTCTCGATGGGGGAGTATCTAGTTTCCATATCGAGGATCATGTGGCTGAGGTAGTAGAGGTTGTTCTCTATCCCCTCATTGTTCTTTAGGTATAGAAGGGCGCTGAGGGACCGTTCTAGGGCGGTCATATAAAGGACCAGTGGCTTTCTGGAAATGGGTCACATCAAGATCGGAGGTTGGAGCAGATACTGCTTTATTTCCTTGAATGCGGTCTGGTACTTCTCATCCCATTCATAGGGGGTGCCTTTCTTCATGAGATGAGAAAATGGCTTACACTTGCAAGCCAGATTTGCAATGAATCGGCATATGTAGGCTAAGTGGACTTGGAAGCCTCGAAGCTCCCATATATTGCTTGGAGGACACATCTGGCTGATGGCCTTTATCTTCTCAGGATCAACCTCGATGCCCCGATATCTGAAAATGAAGTCGAGAAACATACCGGAGGTGACTCCGAAAGCAAAGTTTAATGTGTTCATCCTCAGGTGGAGAGAACATTGGAAATCTAACACTTTCTCGGGGAAATTGAGATGGTCCCGATGATGAAAATATTTGACCACCAGATCATCAACGTAGCACTACACCAAGGTCCCGAGGATTGGCTTAAATATGCAATGTGTGGCTTGATGATAGGTGGCACCTGAATTCTTCAAACCAAAGGGCATAAATCGGTAATAGAAAGTACCATGTGGTTCCTTAATGGATGTAGACTCCTCATCATAAGGGGCCATCTGGATCTGATTATATCCGGAATTCCCATCCATGAATGATAGAGCCTGGAACCTAGCCGTGGAGTCAATCAAGAGTTGTGTCATAGGAAGTGGAAAATAATCCTTCAGACAATGATGGTTGAGGTCCTGGAAGTTGATGCAGACACTGATATGCCTGTTCTTCTTCCTGACTGGCATGATGTTGGCCAACCATTTGGGGTACTGGACCTCTTTGATGAAGTTGGGTCTGATGAGTTTGTCAACATCGGCCTCAACCATAACACTGTGAGAATGGTGCATCTTTCTAGGGGATGCTTGAGCCCGCGATGATTTTTCGGAAGACCGAGACGGTGGACGGCTACCCAAGGATCTAATACTGGCATCTATTCTTAATTCCAAGTGAACACATCAAGATGCCGTTTAAGAAAGTCTACATACCATTGTTTCTCCTCTAGGGGCATGGCGGTACTGATCAGAGTGGGTCTCGGATTTTCCTCGCTTCCGAGGTTTACCTCTACCAACTCGTCGACTGTGGCGGGTACACCCTCTTAAAAGGTAGGGGAGAATCCTCTATACCCTCCTCTCCACTTATGGAGGGGGGATCTTTCATAGGGGGAGATTCTTCTGAGTCGACAGATTCCGATGGGAGGCTGGTACCGGCCTGAGCGGTGATAGATACTGTATCAGAGGACTCTTGTGCCACCGAAACCATAACAATGAAGGTCATATACCAAATCATATCTTGGCCTTCGGCCCAAGGTTCCATGCTTGATAATATCAAAGTAATAGTGGCATGTCGACATGAGCCGGTTGATTCCAGCCTTGCAAAACCTTCATGTATGACGTACTGTTGTTTCCATGGGGTGAAGATCCCGATACCTTATGGGCGTAGGAGGCTCCAGGATCACCGAGGCCTGATTCATATAAGGATACAATGTGATCTTATGGTTTCTATTAGACCAGGGAATATGTTCCCCCCTCGTTCTAGTCACAATGAAGCATTGTCACATATCTGGGGTTGTAGCCTCTAATCGGTGGATTGGATGGATGTAGGCATCATTTAGGTCTGTTCAAGGGTCGGTTTCAAGCGTGGCATGTTTGACCTCGTTGGTCTGAACCTGCTTGTCCTTACTCTTGTAGTAGTGAGCATCCAGATAAAAGGACTCACAAGGGGAAAAGGGTGACGCATCACCATGAAGCACTCCCACTAGACCATTAAGGGAGTATTTGAGGCACTGGTGATATGAATAAGGGACCGCCACGTGCAGGTGGAACAATGGCCTGCCCATCAGTGCGTTGTCTATGGTGTCCTGGGAGACAACCATAAACTCAGTGCTGGAAACTAGGCCACCGAACTGGGTCTTCAAATGGATCATTCTGATCGGGTTCTTTTCCATCCTGGCATATCCTTTGATTCTTAGTTTAGAAAAAGTCTGGTCTTCCCCTGATAATCCCATCTTACGGAGCGTCTGTGTTGGGATAAGGTTGATCCCGGAGTCTGTGTCCACAAGGCAGCGATTAATTTCCTCTCTGTTGAACTGGCCGGTGATATACAATGGGAGAATGTTCTGTTGTATATGAGAACCATCATCTTCTTCAGAGAACAAGATGATAGCCTGACATTCAGCGTTCTCGAGAGTCTCGGCATGAAAGGCCTCTTCAGATGAGACTTTTGTCTCGAACTGGAGGGGAATTCTTAAAGCATCAGTGATGGTCACACGCATATCTGTCGATCGGTGAAGAGCCTCGAGGATAGAGATCCTTGCTGGAATAATGGAAAGGTGTTTGAGGATGTTGTACATCCATTCTAGGCGTGAAAGTCTTCTTACAAGAGTTCACTCTGTGTTAGGAGGTATGGTGGGCCCTGATGGTCGGACCGACGATTGACTGGTGCTAGGAATGCCCTGCTGCCTACTCATGGAAGCACCTAGGGTATCCACCAGAGGTAAGTCAGAGGGATGAGACTGGCCCGTTACATGGAGCAAATGCAGCTGGGGTGGTAGGGGTGACTCTACCTGATCGAACAACACGAATGATGGCAGATGTAGATCCGAGGACGCTAGATGAGAAGGCTGTGTTTAGTGACCCCTGTGTTGGGCCTGCTATCTAGTCTCAGTGGAATACACGGCCTGGTTGTAAGTTCCAACTAATGCGCCCTGACGACTCATGTAGTTGCGTCTCCACCGACGTTGGTGCTGGATGGGAATGTTGGGGAGGTCATCCTGGAACTCCCTATCATTGGGAATCATATATGGATTTACCAACTCTATGGTTTTAACCGAAGCGTACCCTGGACTATCACTCAAGCTGTCATCCATTACTGGGAAGATCCTAGGGGGAATACACATCTCTGGAGGCATGAAGTCACCGAGAGTGCGGGAGGATGATGGCACTGGTGGGACACATTGTTTTTCCTTGCGCTGCCAATGCTTTCTCTTCTGGGAAGAGTTCGACTGAGATGATGATGTGGAGGTGGTTGCCGCAGCTTCGTAAGGATCCGGCTGATTCAGTCATGCCTGAATGATTCCATGGGCATGAGCAACCGTTTTGAGAGCTATCCAGTCATCATACTTATGGGATGCACGATTAGAAACCTACTGCCACTCACCTTCGTTGTTGTTACTGCTGTCTGACCTTACAAAGACACCCACCACTTGCGTCGGGGTTGGGCCTAGCCTGACTATGTTGTTATCAACCTGGTCTTGGAGCCATTCTTTAAACACATGACATTTCTTGAGGGTGTTCCCCAGTATCCGGTGATAAGGTCCATAGTTGGGGCAATCAATGAGGTTCGCCTCCTCCGGCCTCTTGCACTCAGGCAGTCGGATGATCCCGTACTCCAAGGCACTGCGTAAGTAACTAGGGACCAGATTCTAGTTGAATGAGTTGGTATAGATTCTTAAATCTGGAAAGAGAGATCTAGGATATTGACCATGATGAGGGGATGGAGGGGCCTATCAGGGATGTGGATTCTAGTTGTCACTCCTGGGTGGTGGCGGCGCATTGCGCGGGGGCGCTTGCGGATTTTGGGTTGGACGCTGTCGGGCTGGAGGCTGTGCTCGTGGTGGCGGGCCTATTCGTGGCTGTAGAGCTGACTCCACTGGTAGTAACTCCATCTACCTGGTGGCCTCTATCTGGGCCACTGTAGAGGGTTCGGCTCTGGCGGCCCTCCGTGCAGGAATTACAGGAGGCCACGGGTGTGCCCAACCGGCTAGTTTCAAGGGTTCTTCGAGGCGCTGGGCCTTATCAGAGAAGTCTAGGAACCCTCCGGGGTAGTTCTGGGTGATCAGGGAGGGAACCAGTTCCATCTTAAAATTCCCCACACACATCGTCAGTAATTGTTCCTGAGTCATTTGCATGTCAAGGGAGTAGGTGACTCCTTTCCACTGGGCGATGAAGTCCGCGACTCGTTCATCAGGCCTTTGTTTTCACTTGAAGAGGTATGCGATGTTCATTTTCTGAGTGGAAGTACTGAACTAGTTGAAGAGTTTCCTGCGAAGTTCCTCCCAGCTTGTTACGAATCCGATGGGGAGCAGGTTGTACCAGATTAATACCGACCCCTCCAATGTCTGAACAAAACAGCGGTGCTTTGTAGCCTCCTGATGTGCTGAGGTTCCTAGCATGGGCCCACACCTTGAGTATAAGTTGGCCAGGTGCTACGGAGGATTCCATGTCTCATTAAAGGGGGAGAATGTGGGAATACCGAAACCCAGATGTACCGGAATATCATCCTCCCACACCGAATATGGCTTGCCATTAGGTGGGATTGCCACGTCTCGTGTTTTAAATGCCTCAAGGTGAGCTATGAGCGCTTCCATTGGATCATTTGGACTAGGGCCCCTATCTTTATAGGTATCACTAAACACAAATGCATTTCTGGGTTCTTCAACATGGTAGGCAAACTCATCAGCTTGTTGAGCAGCCGGGGGAGCGGCCTGTGGTGCAGCTGGGGGAACCCTGACCAGATTCCTTAGATCATCGCGCCGTTTGGGAGGGTTTGGCGAGACATACTGAACCCCCTTGTCGTGAGCTCTAGCTTCAGCCCCGTCTATGGGAGCAGCACGATCATGGTTTCCTGGGGGCAGCTCATTGAGGGTAAGTGGTTCCTTCCCCTGCTGTACTAGCATATGATTGCCGTAATCGGGCCGTCTCATTGCAATGTGTTCAGCCAGGAGTTCATTGACTAACATGTTTTTCTCATCATGATGTTGGTGCAATGCGACCTTCTCAGGGTCTTCCTCTATTTTCTGTACTGAGGTGGATGGGTTAGAGTGCTTGGCAGCCCCGATGTGCTATTTTCCCTTACCGAGATTCTGAATTATAACTATCACCTCAGTGGGTGGATATAGACCCAAAAGATATCTATGATGGCGAGTAACCCTTTCTGATGGCTCCAATAGTGATGGAACACCCTCGGGGGGAGGGAGTCTCCATCTAGAAGCTCTAGGTCATCTTCCTTGTCCACTATGTCGGTCATGTTGACCGTGACCCTTCCTGGGGTCATGTCCTTTATATCTCATAGCGAGTCGGGCTAATGCCGGATGGGACAAAAGAGGAGGGTGGAATACTTCCACCAGCCATGGATTTTCACATGAGGGGTAGCCTCCCTAATATTTTTGTGGAGTACCTTGATGCTATGAATGCATTGCTCTTTGAGGGCCTTGCAGCGGCCTGGCGACTCAGGGCGCTGGGCCATAGGGAGTGCAGCCAGATCAACCAGACGACATTGTTTGTCAATGTCTTCAATGTGTGCTTGGCTCCTGGGATAAGACACTCTATGGTGGTGAAGGTGGAAGTGCTTCGCCCAGAGGGTCTGGCGAAAACATTCAAACACGTATGGGGAGAGTGATTCCAACATGTGAATGTTCGGTGCTGCCACAGGCCAGAACTTCTCCGTGAAGTGGTCCACTGCGAGAATGTTCCATAACCTCATTGGATTAGATTCAGGGTATGGTCCTTCATTTCACCACTCATCGACTGAGGGTGGTTGAGGAGCTGGTAGCGGTACGGAGGCTGACCGCGTGGATGGCAGTATGGCTGGTGGAGTGTATGGCAATCAGGCTGACTAGCTGTCGACTCTCAGATTGTCCTCCGAAGAGTGTAACGACCTGGACACTATGTCTCTATAAGATGCGCTAACGACCGTCATTCCTGGATCAGGGGCCAGGGCTACTGGTGATGGGCCGCACTGCTGCCCTCCTTCCATTGGTCCCCAAATAGCTCTCTATGATCGCTTGTGGAGGTAGAGAGCACTTCTGGTGACGATGGCGGTGATTGCACGACTGTAACCTATGGGGTCACCCAATTTTCATCCTCCTAGATATACTTGCTGAGGGAGGTGGGAATCATGTGTAAATCGCCTTCTGAGATTAGTAGGCTGATGCTTCTTTTACCTTCCCTGACACTTGACTCAGATGAGTGAGAGGGAGGGTTCTCGAGCTGAGTCATACTCCGCTCTAGAGTCTGAGAATCGGATCAGTTTGATCTCCGTCTGGACCTTCTAAGAATTCTTCTTTTGGAGGCGATGACCCGCCTTCCTTTTAAGGGGCGGCTCTTCGGGATAAGGATGATTCCTGACATGGGTTCTTTCGGTCACACTGGTGCTGGGGAGGACATGGTTTCCACCCGAGAAAGCCGGGTTGCAAGGAGAACCAGGAAAAATGTCGAAGGGTACATGGGGGGAACCTCCATGGATAGCACTAGAGCAGGAAAAACCTCTACTGGGACCGGCAGGAGCCTGGGGTGGACCTCCACACTTGGTGCGGGTGGAGCGAGGCTGGCCTTCACTCCTCTGGTTCTCGAGGTGAGGAGGACCTCCACCAGCTGCTGAAAGGACATGAGGGGGATCCCCATGTTGAAGAGACACCAGATGGGCAATGCCCCTACCCTGGTGGTCTAGGGTTGGTGGAATGACTCCATACCCAGTATAATGGGTGCCGGAGATGCTTCCGTGCTGAGAAACACCGTCATGGGATGGACCTCTATGTCATTCCTAAATGTGAGGGAGGCTCGTGCTTTCTGTGGTAGTGGTACGGGGAGGACCTCTTTACTGGGTGACGTCTCTACGGGTTGGTTTGTGGCAGACACTTCTTGTGCCTACGACCATGAGAGTCGATCCAACATGTCCATGGGGTGGTTGGGACCTTGATTCCGGTCAGACGTAGAGGTTCCCCCGCTCAGTGTATACAGGGACCTGATGATATAATTCCGTGGTGGCTCGGGCCACTGTAACTACCGACATTGACCCCCCTTGGCGGGCATCCTCTTCAACTTGCACCCGACTCTAGCATCGAGTTGGATGGACAAGGGCTGGTGGTGCATAGCCTATCGGCTCCTCGTCCAGCAAGACCGGGTGGCGGCGCGGACGCTGCCGGGTGGGATCCTTCGCTGGGAGTCCCTGGATTGGGACTCTGATTGAGTGGGGTAGGATGTCCCCTACCTCATCAGTGTAAGGTAGTGAGTCATCATAGCACTCCGGGGACAGGCTCCCAAAGGGGTTGTATGTTGGGGTTGGAAAAAATGGCTCCCTGTGTGGCCCCCGAGGGCAGCGTTGGTGAAGAGACACAGACACGTCCAAATCTAGGAGGTCCATATCCCATGTCAGGATTATTCCCTCCTCCTCATAATGCCACACGAGGTCGTTTATTACCCTCTGTTGAATGACCTCGGATGGGGAGAGGGGGCATGGGTACCCCAAGGTCGTGGATGTAGAAGCCGTCGTGGAAGAGGTGAAGCCATGTGGGATGGTTGTATTGGCGATGCCCCTCCCCCTACTTTGATGGGCAGGCGGTGATCACGTTCCTAGTGTAGTAACTGGGTTTCCAAAAGCAGGGAGGTTAACTCATTAGTGCTGAAAAAAATGGAAATCGACGACCAGTGCCACATCATCCTCCCCTCATCCATGAACAGTAAGAGGAACCCACTCTGACAACGTCACAGAAAAGGATGTTCAATGTCCTGACAACCCCAATGTTTGGTGTGTTTCATGCTAGGCCCGCCCGGGCGCGCCGCACCTCCATCTGTTCGAGGACGCACCAGATGTTGTGGTCCCTCATTCCCTTTTTCCAAATGCGAGTGGAATCCGCTCCATTATTTTGGGGGGTTTTCTCCTTCATCAAAATGGGATGATGGGATGTCGGTTCTTCCTTCCGTGGATTCCTCCTCCGTACTCGTATCCCAGTCCTAGTCTCCCTCACAAATTTAAGACGTTGATCATGAAACTCTTCCCAGTTCCAAGTCTTCATGGACGCTGGTTAATTATGCTTCTTTTTGCTGGATGTTCCAAGGGGTCCGGTCAGGGCTGCAACTTTTGGTTAGGGGAGTAGTCACGTTGAGGCATCACAGGCATGTCTGGACACTGAGATTCTGGAATGTCTAGATTTGTTCTCCTTATTATAGGGCTTCTTGAGGGCGCAGAAGCCCGAGGAATCCCATGTCTATTGTGGGGTATTCTATTCCATGGGCATATATCTGAGGTTTTCCTCAGCTTCCCATGTTGAACACGGGGTATGCCTCAAGTTTAACGTCCAAACGAGACAGATCAGATAGATCAGAACACTGATTAGAGTGGATCAGATGAGTGCAACCCCGTGAGGGAACACTGATGTGGAGGGGTGGCATGACCTCCTCTGGATGTGGCGGCCTAGGTAAGAATCAAGATATGATGTATGGTTGGTACCTGGAGGAAGTGGAACCTTCAGGTTGGGGTACAGATCCAGGGTGTCAAAAAACCTTACCGCTGGTCAGGGTTGACAATGTCATACCGCTGGATGAGGGTCACAACAACTTAAAACTCGATGAGGTACACAGTTTAATTCTATGTAGGATAGGGTGGACCGATGTGAACACGGACTTGGGCTCTAGGTAAAAGTTGGGATTGAACCTCATGGAGGTTTCCTAAGTACCCTGCCTTGGAAAGGATCAAAGTCTGCGTAGTTCGGAAATGTTGTGGGGCAAACTGATGCGAAGATGGTCGGAACAACCGAGTGGTGGGATTGAACCTTAGGGAGGACTCCTACGCACCATACCATGACATGTATCAAAGTCCTCGTAGTTCGGGATGGATTTTTGGGCTTGAAACTCAGGGAGGCTTCCTACGTACCTTACCATTACATGGATCAAAGTCCTCGTAGTTTGGGATGGTTCATTTTAATGTTTTGCGGGACAAAAGGGGTGCATTTGGCTTAAACCTCGGGAAGGCTTCCTTCGTACCTTGCCTTATAATGGATCAAAGTTCTCGTAGTTCGTAAATGGGATTGTTGAACCAACGTGAAGGGGTGTCGGAAAAACTAGTTAGTTGGGCTTGATCCTTAGGGAGGCTTCTTACATACCATGCCTTGGCAAGGATAAAAGTCTGCGTAGTTCGTAAATGGTGTCTTGGAACACCAACAAAAAGATGGTCAGGGACAATTTTTGTTGGGATTGAAACTCAGGTAGGCTTCTGACGTACCTTTTCTTGGAAAGGATCAATGTCCGCGTAGTTTATAAATGGGTGTGGGGCTTACACTCTAGGTTGCATAGGTGTTCCATAGTTGATGCTTAATCTAATCCCACGTGAGTTATTCTCTGTGTGAGAAACAAGAGGCAGCAAAGACCTGCCGATCATGTCGCGAAATGTGATGTTATGGTAAGTGAAATGGGTTTTAGGCCCTTAGGCGGCCCAAAGTGGAAACATGGGATTATGCGTGGTTTGCAGCCCATGGAGATGGAGACTGAGACTTACTCCAGGAGGGAAACCTGGGTGGTGAGAAGGCACAAAGGGAGAGGGATTTGGAACTAAAGGGAGGAGGGGCAACGATGCCCATCCCGCCATTTACAGGCCCTTGGCATGGAAGCTAGGACTTACCCCATGGTGAATGCCCATTGGTGACAAAGCCCAACAGGAGAGGGAAAGGGTGAAAAATCCCTTGTTCTCTTCTCCCCTCTTGGTCCTTGGAAAGGGTGAAGATAAAAGGAGCAGGGGTGCTGCCTCCTAATAGAAAGGCCCGGGGTTTACACCAAGGTGTTTTCCCTTCCCCTGTGGAAAAACACCACTCCGGTAAGGAGGATATCATCCCCTGTGAGGGAGGATCCCATCCCCATGGAGACAAGTGGGAGTAAAGAATTACCGAGCTGGGGAACCCCACATAGGATGTGTGGGGGAAAGGTCATAGTTCAACGTCATGTGTTGAGGACTGTGGTGCATGGAAGTTTAACATCCTGTAGCTCAAACGAGGTGGGATCACTCCATTCCATCAGGACTTACATAACCAGTACCCTCTGCACCTTGGTGAAGGGAAGGCACCAGCAATGCCATAGTGAGGGAGTGTGGTGGAGTGATCCACTAGGAGGTCCACATTAGCATGACTAGGCGAAGAAGAAATATCCATTAGCGTACCTATGCGAAGAAGCATGAGGCGATGCAACCCAACATGAGGAACCTTCCAAGGGATTTTGATGTTTCTTCGCACAAACCTAGAAGGTCTTGCGGGAAAACGGTGCATGGTAGGGATGAACATGGAATGCGAGGTGCTAGAGAGTGATGCCTGCAAGGAGGGCATCAGACTTATGCATAAGGGGCATGAGGAGGATGGGGTGAATGAAAATGAGGTAGTAAAGGGATATAAACCATGTTGAGGGGTCCCAGAAGGTTGTACCCAACGTTTTAGGGTTATGCGCGGGTGGCACGAAATAGGAAGGGGTGCACGGAAAATACCAGGTCGGCATGAAATCAGAGAGATTTGGCGCATAAAAGGGGGTGGAGGAAAAGCTCTGTGCGCTAATGGAATGTTTTGCGTATGAGGATTGGGTTTGCACATAATGAATGGGGATTACGTGCAATTGGACAGCCTACATGCAGGAGGAAAGAATTTTGTGTCAGAGGTGGACTCCGAGGGGGTAGGAATTCAGTCTAAGCCAAGGGGATCTCACACAAAGGCGGACCCCGGGGCGATTTGGCGTGAAATAATTTTAACCTGAAAGCCATATTTTCATGAACGAAATACAAATTTTGTGCATGAGAGATGATTCATATTCTTCTGCCCAGAAGTCAAAGGGGAGGCCTTCTATTTATAGGCACTTGCGGGTGGCACACCGGTGCAGTCAAAAAGTTGGCAATAAATAAATGCGCGCTAAATTCGACGACGTGAAATGACAACCACACGGGGTGGGGGATAGAATGAATTGTCTGCCCACGCCGAGGAACTCTTGCGAATCTCGGAGCTTTCTGCGTGGGGCATATTATTTTCTCTCACTTATGATTTTCTTTCCCGCGGCTCCTCCGGGCCACACGGACTAGGTCCCCGGGTCCGAATATAGATTTGATTTGTCATGCCAAAACTTTATGTATACCTTTGGCATTTTTCGGCGTCTATAACTGACACATAATTCTTTTATTGCAATCAGAAGTCCACATCAAAAAAACATCAACATAATTTCTACATTCACACATAACTAATTTAATACAAATTTTACATGATTTAACAAATAATGGAATTGAAAATAATATCAATAAATGTTTCCAATACTATCATAGAATAAAATCTCAATTAACCATTCATAAAATAATGGGGAATAAAAATACAATTGAGAACTAAACTAAGTAATAATTTTTTATCATTATTTCCATGTAAATTATTTCAATTCATTATAAACATTATTATTGTTTCTATATTTTCCAAGAATCCCATTCATGACCATTATTAATTAATTATTATTTTAGGAGAGATTATTCCATTAATTTAATTTGAAAAATTTGAAGCATGTTTTGAAATAGAAACAAACACAAAATATTAAATGAAATTTATAGTAAAATGTATATAAATCAGAACAGTTCGTAAAACGTAAAACTAAAATAACGATGACCATTAAACACATGACACAACATAAAATCATATATAGATTATATGATACACATTTTTCATTCGTTCTATTTGTTTCAGTCATTATATTTCTTAGGTCAATTCACACCATTTATTTAGATGAAAATATCATCAGGATACTAACGAAATTATATGAAAAAAGGAATAGAGTTCTTAATTCCCCTACCTCGATTCGTTGCACATGAGCATGATTGGGGGAAATATTTTCCAAACCAACAACTCACAATACGAGAACTAAATCCTTGTTCACAAATCTTAATCGCTGGTGATTGAGGGATAGAAATGACCAAGGAACTCTCACATGACTTTAATGATGATGTTTAGATTATCCTGGTTCAAAGGGAAGAAAATTGATCAAAATAGAGATGAGACTTTCAATTTTAAATGCATATGTACATATATCAAAAAGTTATGCTCCTTGTTATTTCCTTTTTAAAATATTATGCAATACCTTTATTTTTATTTAAATTGGTCATATAGATTAATCATTATTTAGGACCATTTAAATTCCATAAACTATTGCTTTAACCTCTTGGTTATTCTGTAAAACTTTTACCACATCACCAATTCATTCATTTTATAGGCGAACATGAGTTAACATACTTTTATTTACATATAGATATATATATATACAGACATATATATATATATATATAATTTATAAATGTACCCAAACATATAATGAAATTCATTTTCATATAAATTTTGTTATATATAAATTTAATAATATATGAAAATATATTATAAAATATATTAAATATATATAAATTTTAAAAGAATTACATAAATGTATATTAATTCACACACACATATATATATATAATTGAATAGAATTATATAAGAATTGAAATATATATAAATTCACACACACACACACATATATACATCAACATAATAATTATTCATATATAATTTTATATGAACATACATAAATAAATGTAAATATCTACAAGTATAAAAAAATATAAATAAGTTTACATAAATATATATAAATGAAAATAAATGTATAACAAAATATAATTTTATACTGGTATATATATATTTAAACTCACACACACACACACACAGATATATATATATATGTATGTATTAATAAAAATAAACAGAAAAAAATATACCAACATTTTTTTAACATGTAGGGGGAACACCCCCTTTTATTAACAAACTAAAATCCACTTTTAAACTTGGGTTTATAGGAAACTTGAAATGTGACACAAAGGCCCAATGGATCGAAGTACCAATACTATAAGATGTCATGCATGCTTAAAATGACATGTATGAAAGGCCCAATGATTCGAAGTCCAAAACAAGACCTGAAGAACCAAAGTAAGTAGCCTGCAACATGTCATGTCACCAGTCAAAAGACTCACCCCCTTTTAGTAAACCTCTCCACATGATTCCAATCTAAAAAAATCAATTCCCCCTCCCCGCTATCAAAACAATTATGTGTGTTTGTGTGTTTTATGTAAATATATTCATATATAATTAACTATTAATTAATAATCACTAAAATAAATAATCCTCTAACAGCTATAAAAAGGACTTTATCAGTGCTAGAGAAGTGTTGACTACTTGAGTGTGATTAAAAGACCTAGGATTTGATAAGTGCTTTTAGAATTACACATAAAGTGGCATACTGAATTGTGTAACAACACACTACATCATAGGAGACGTCACTAGAAACCAGAAAAATCATGTTCCAATATAGAATTTAAATAAAATAATATTTACAACACAAATATAATAAAAACATTATATTATATACATTTCAACCATTGGATAATAAAACTACAAGAGTTAGAAAAAAAATTAAATATATTCAAAAAAAATCAATGTTCTTTTAATTTATTACCCTATCCCAGACTCATGATGTTGCCAAAAAATACACCCCTACTCATGAAAAAGTATTCCCCTGTATAAAAAATAAATCAAATATTATTAATAATATAAATAAACTAATTAAATATAAAGTGTTAATTTTAAACTATGGTTTGAGTTATACCAGGAACACAATGTGTCAGATTGAGTTGGGATTGATTCTTTGACGTCAAACAATTTCTTTTTTATCTTCAATAATTGTCTATATAAAAATTATCTAAACATGTTTTAGATAAAAGTAATAAATAAATACATTACGAAATAGTAGATATAATGATGAGAAAATAATCTAGGATATTTTTTCTCAATTTTAGAAATATGATGCATGTTTTAAACTAAAATGATATATATATATATATATATATTTAAAAGACACAATTGGTGTACTACTAGTCTAACTATGAATAATATTATATTGAATCTAATTTATACACATCTGAAATTACTTTTGGATCATTTTCATAAATAAATAAAACAATTTGAATACATTTTCATGGTTTTGAGTACATCACATGTATTTTTTTACGAAAATTTCCTTATAAATTTGAATCATGAACTTTGAGACATCACGGCCACATCGTGTGTTGTTTTGATATGAGACTATTTCCTACATATCTCAAATTACTTATGAATCGTCATCTTAAATTATCAATAAAATCCGCGCATATTTTCTCTGTTTTCATTATGTGGATATTTTTTAACTAAAATGTCAATTTTACATAGATAAGAAACGATTTGACTGATACTAGGAATATTTTTTATCACATTGTGGTGTAACTAATTTATAAAAATCAAAAATAACTTGTGGATTATTTTCCTAAAGTATCAAAACAATCAGAATGTGTTTGATCAGTTTTTAGTATGTCAATTGTATTTTTTTACTAAAATTACTGTCACATTTAAATAAAAAAAAATGCACATTGAATAATAATGATCACACCACGCATCAAGATGAGGTTGAGATGATTCTTAAATCTTCTAAAGGACTTATGGATCATTTTCCTAATGTACCAAAACAACACGAATGTCTTCTATCAGTTTGGAGTATGAAATTTTTCTATGAAGATTTTATTTTTAATAGGAAACACACACATTGAATCATACTGGTCACATCTTGTGTTGTTTAGATGCCATAACAATTTTTACATGTAAAAACTGACTTATGAATAATTTTCCAAAATTATCAAGACAATACAAATGTGTTTTCTAGTTTTTCAGCGAGTGGCACTTTTTGAACTAAGATGTCAATTTTAAACTAATATCGAACATGTTTAGTCATATTGCGGACATCATATAATGGATTAAGGAGTGGCTAATTCTTAAACATCAAAAATGACACATTGATCATTTTACTAAAGATTCAAAATAATATGAATTAATTTTATCAGTTTTGAGTATGTTAGTTGTCTTTTTTACTATAATTAATATTAATTTAAAATAAAAAGATGCATTATAGGTCAGATTGGTCACACTATTCATGGGATTGAGGTGTGTATGATTATTTCACATCCAAAATGATCTATGTATCATTTATATAATGTTTAAAAATAATCCAAATTTGTTTTATTAGTTTTGAGAATGTCATTTGTCCTTTTTACTAAAATGTCATTTTAAAGTGGAAACACACATGTTAAGTCATTCTGGTCACATTGTTTGTCACTTTGATGTTATACTTCTTCTTACACATAAACCAAACTTATGAATATTTTCAATAAATTTTCTCTAAAATCTGAGTGTGTTTTCGAAATTTTCAGTGATTTATGGTTTTTGAATGAAAATATCTATTTTAAATTAACCACGAACACTTTGAGTCATACCGGCCACACCTTATATTAGATTGAGGTTATGATGATTAATATAAATCATAAATGACTTATGGATTTCATTTCTAATGTATGAAAACAATATGAATTCATTTCCAGGGTTTTGAGTATGTCAGTTGAATTTTTTATAAAAATTATTTTCAATTTTAAAATAAAAGATGCAGTTGGAGTCATATCCGTGACACTATGAATCAAATTTGATGAGGTTGATTCCTACACATCCCAAATGACATATGGATTGTTTTCATAATCTTCCAAAATAATTCAAATGTATTTTTTTCTTCATTTTAGAGTATGTCAGTTGTCTTTTTTATGAAAATTTAATTTTAAACTGGAAATAAACACTTTGAGTCATACCTGTCACATCATGTGTTGGTTTGATGTGAGTCTAATTCCAAAATATCAAAAATGTATTTTTAATTTTTTCCTAAATTAGAAAATAATTATGATTATGTGTTCTAAATTTTTATGAGAAACAATTATTAAAGTAAAATGTCAATTTTAACCTAATAGCAGATTATTTGAGTTATACCAAGCACATCGTGTGTCAGATTGAGGTGAGGCTAATTTCTACACATCACAAATGACTTATATATCGCTTTAAGAATTTATAATTAAATTAAAAAATAATTTTATTCATTTTGAGTATGTCAGTTTCCTTTTTTATTAAAAGTAATGTCAATTTTAAATAAAAAGATTCACTTTCTATCATTTCAGTCATACCGTGTATCGAATTGAGGTGTGGATGATTCCTACAGATCCCAAAAGACAAATGCATTATTTTTTTAATATATAAAAATAACTTCAACCTCAAATGTTAATACTCATTCCACTGTATTTATTTTTCGAACTGTCAACACTACATATTGAGTCGTTGTTCTCATCTGAAAAACCATTCTCATTATTGAAAAACATAAGATTAGAGGCAGATCATATGCCCATTACATCATGATATGTCACCAAAAACTCAAGGTATGAGTAAATCCCTTCAAGTTACTCAATATCTTCTTCATTGTGTGTGTTATAGATAGAACTCAGAAGATAACAAGTACCTACATGGGATTTACCCAACCCTTGAGTTTGTGGTGAGAAATCATATTGTAATAGTTAAATGAGTTAACTTTAATCATCTTGTTTTCAATTGAAATAATGGTTTCAAACTAATAACATGTAAACAATATGAAGTTTTGGAAATTTGACCAATAAAGGAAATGGAATTCATGGTAACATTGGTATAAATGAACATGTTATATATTTAATGGATTGTTGTAGGTAGGGAAACAAAAAAAATGACTTTCCAAAATATCTATGAAAAAACTAAATATGTATTAGATAAAAATGATGATTAAATTAAAAAATAATTATTTGAAAAAATAAGGAAAAAATTAATTAAATAAGTACAATGAATTCACCTTTTCAAGATGGTTGTATAAATTCTTGATAAATTTCATAATTTTTATTATCTCAGTTGTAGCCTTGAAGTCTAATCTCTCAAAATCATGAGGATATTCGAACAAACCACTCTGACTCAAACAAAAGAATCCAAATATATAAGAAAACTATTATTATTTGAGTAATAATAAAAATAAATAAATTAATAAAACAAAAATATGACAAAAAGACATAAATTTTATGAAAAATTATTTTCACTAGAAACATAATTATTGTCTCTACGATTTAGAAGAGTAAGCTTCATTGCTCTTCCTACCAATATAGTGGAGGGAACTTAAAGGAAAGTGATAAATTCCAACACTAATGGGGGAGATTTTTTTGAGAGAGAATAATTATAAGGAGGTTATGGTATAGAAAGGCATGAATGATGGAGAAATATATTTTAAACTAATTTAAATATGAAAGAAATAATGAAAATTAAATAAAAGTTTTATTAAATAATTTTTCAGTAATATAGGGAAAGTATATTATAACATTACCTTTAAATATTCCAAAAGGGTTTCTTTAATTATTTTCTGTTCTTCCATCAGATTGTCAACATCATTATGTGATGAATACATTATCAATATGAGTAGTAAAACAATTAATTTAGATTATATTAATTCAATATAGAATAAAATATATTATATAAAAGATTTAGATTGTTAAAAAACAAATATCTTATAATTTAAATCTCTTTATTTTTTAAGGTTTCAATGATTTGGATCCTATAAAAAAATAAAAATCCCCTCTTTATAGTATGCTCTAAATTAAAAGACATTTTATATATTAAGGATAATATGAACTGGTTATGTCATCCCAATGAATGGGCCATCCTTGACTGAATTTCCATTAGACCAGATAGTTGTTTTAGTAACCACCATGGAAATTGACCAATTATTATTTATTAGATCTGAATTAGAAAATAATTTCACTGCTTGTGATGCCATTATAGATGGCTTATCTTTTTCCTATACCACCCTGAAATACACCATCGTGAAGGCCATTTCATCAAATTTAACTATAATTTTATTGTCAACCCATTTGGAATGTAATATAATCAATTGAAATGTTGTATAATCCAACTAATATATTTAATCAATAATACCCAAATATGACATATTTTTATAAATTGTATTTCTATCCATGGAACTAGATATGTGAATCACTTCATCCACATGTGTAATTGCAATGTTTTTCATCGTACTACGGCCATCGTGTACTTTTATATAGAACGTATAACCATCACTTAAAAAAATGTGTAAGATATAACATATTTATTTGTTCCCATAGAAAGATATAAAATTTATTAGGTAATTGAATTCTATATTTCAAATAACTCTATATAAATTTGATCTCAAACCAATCCTATAAACTATTTATTAAGTTTATATTACATCTATAATTCATCACTTGATGGACTCAGAATAACTTGTAATTTTTTTTTGGATTTAACATATGGTCAATATCTTCACAATTTTGTAAGATGTAATGGTGTGATTGCTCCCTCTCTGTGAAGGAAATTGTTACAATATCTCTTTCAGATATCCCACCCCCATAAGGCATATTCTATGATGAGACTTTAGTATACTAATTATGTCAACATCGGATAGGTAATTGGTTCATAATTCAATAGCTTCTTCAATAATATATCATTCTTTAGTAAAATCTTCTAGATGACATTGATTCTTGACAAAACCTTTCAAAATATTCATATACCATTAAATGGGGTACATCCATATATAATGGATATTACCCATAGTTGAACCTCTCAAACCAAGTGAACTATTAGGTGGACCATTATATCAAAGACTGATAGTAGGAATAATATCTCCAATTCAATTAATATGACTAAAACCTCTTAATTCATGATTTTAACCTTTGTTGAGACTATACTATTTCCGTATATATCTTTGAAAAACAAGTAGGGTTGGGTTAATGTATGTTTTAAATTTTTAGTAAGAATGTATTGGAAGAAATTTAAATGAATTAATTCGTCAAAATATGATAGTCATATTATTTTAGTCCATAAAAATTCAAATTAGTCATCGACATGAAATTATTGATATTTGATGAATACCCATTTGAACATTCACACTATTAAAGAAAAGTAAAAATTTCAATTTTTTCTATCTAGATAGAGTGTAAGATATTAGACACTCGTTGAAAAATGGTATTCTACGTTAGTGTTTTAACATCAATTCTTCACGACCAACCTTAAAAGTCTTCCATTACATCAGTTACTAAATAAATAATGTCAAAAGTTACTTTTAATGTTGGTTAATCAAGAAAAAATTTGAACATTCCTAAGAGATGTCTTAGAGAAGTCCCAATTTTGATAGCCATTACTTTTGATCTATAACTCTATCTGGGTTCCATAAATAGTAAAATAATATTTTAAAAATGGATATAAAACATCAATAATACTTTTAACAGTAGTTTTTACAAAAAATTACATCAAAAGTGAATTTATTCACACATTGTTAAAAAAATCCAACGTTAAAAGCCCCCATAGAATAAATTTAATGTTTTTTCAATAACCGACCTTAGAATCCAATTCTTCCATAGGTTTTTCAAAACACTAATATAAAAATTGTTAACCAATTTTTAGTTCAATTTCCAATGTCGTATTTTATTCATTGTGGAGCTAAAACGAACTTACAGATTAAAAATTGTAAACATCAAAAGTTGAATGTCTCAAGGGGAACACTTAGAGAGGTCCAATTTTCAATGCCCATAACTTCAAATTCAAAAATACAATTGATCTATATTACCAGTAAAATTGAATCCTGAGAAATAAAAAACATTTTTAACAATTTTAATGTAGTTTTTTGTAAAGGTGACATCAAAATTAACATTTTATGTATATTCTTGAAAAAAACCAACAATAAAATTCCTCATAGAAGACTTTTAACGTCAATTTTTTTAATAACCAATATCAAAAGTTACTTTGGATGTTTGTTTTTCAAAACAGTGATGCTAAAAATTGTAACCAAGTTTTATATTATTTTCCAATCTTAGATTTTATTGGTCATGGTGCTCAAATGGATTTACTGATCAAACTTTATGGCTATGAAAATTTAGACTACTCTAAGATAATTTTTATAGAATACCAACTTTTAATGGACATATATTTTGATTTTTAACACCATTTGAGGACAATGTCCAATCGAATCGATGGGTGAGAAAATTAAGTAATCATTTTTAACATTATTTAATGTTTGTTTTTCCATAATTGTCGTTAAAAGTCACTTTTGACTTTAGTTACTAAAAAACCAATTTTATAGATGATTCCGATATCCTTTGACATCAGTTTTATAAAAATACAATTTTATAAAACCAATACATGAAAGTTTTCAAATTAGAATATACATCTACAGGACATTAAAATTAAAATTCAAATATTGGGGATTTTTATTTCAATTTTTATTATTTTGAATTTCAATTTTAAAATACCTCTTATATTTTTATAAGACTCCCCAAAAAATATTTTTATAGTGTATATAAATCCATATTCCATTTCATTCAACATTTTCAACTCTTTAATCCAAAAAAATATTCCAAATGCCTTCAATCAATGATTTCAACATGGTATCAATTCTAATAAATTGATTTCTTTACTATTGGTTTCCTTTATTTCTAAAAATTTTAATAATTTTTCTTATAATGAGGTAGTATTATTATAATCAAGTTAAATTGATAAAATATCTACATGAGATTCAGCAAATGAGGTGTAAAATTCCTTATCGATTTCTATTTTCATTGATGCATGAGTTGTGACCTAAAAATAAAATAAAACATGATAAACAACATATATATTTGAAGTAAACAAAAAAATTCATTAAAATTAGTTCCAAGAATTATGTATATATTTATTTTTCACTTGTTTTATATAATTTTCAGTTTATTTTTCTCATGTTTTCATCGAAACAAGTTGTATCTTTCAAAAATTAGATAATCCCGTCTTACTACAACCATAACATTTGATTCCGAACTTTACATCTTCTACAAGACATGCCAAATCGAATCATGGGAAATTAAATAAAACATGGTAATAATTTATAATATTGATTTTTTAAAAAAATACAAAGAAACTTACTTTTAATGTTAGTTATATAAATCCAATGACATTAAAAATCATCAATGGGGGATTTTAACATCAATTTTTCTTAAACGAACATTAAAAATCACTTTTGATGTAAGGTTATCCAAAACAAACCATTGTTAAATGTCACATATGAAGAGTTTTATCATAAATTTTTTATGCAAAAACAATAAAAGTGTTCTTTTAAAAGGGTTTACTTAATAATTGACATAAAAAACACATCCATATGGGATTTTAACATCATTGTTTATCAAAAACCCACATTATAAACCATATGGAATCAGGCATTCGGTAGTGTTTTTCCCAAAAAACCGACATGAAGATGTCAATATTTTATTTCTTGACATCAGTTTATAAAAATTAACATTTAATATACAAAATTCAATGTTAGTAGCAAAAACATCGATTCAAAACCACTGTTAAAATTTAAAAAATGAAATGAAAACAACTTTTTCTACTAGTGGGAGGATTAAAAGTATGTCCTTTACCTATAGTAATTTAATGATATTCCCTTATCCCCATGTCAACCACGTTCGAACTATCATTGATGTCAACTTTAATTTTCCATTAAAATTTATTATTATTCCAATAACACTTCAAAATACATTTTTTTCTATATGCATGACATCAAAAAAATGTCATCCATACAAACAATTCCAATATAGTAATTTTAATATAATTTATCTATTATTAGAACCTAATTTTATATGGTTTTAAAAAAATTCTTCACTAAAAATTATGCCGACATATTTTACCTTATTTAATAGTTGGTCAACCATTAGTGGAAATATTGTTATTCCTTATTCAGTATTACCATTGAATATTTCTATTCCAGATCATTATTTATGTTGTCGATGGAGAAAATATCAATGTTCTAAAAACATATCCTTGGAGGAATGTTTCCGCCAAAACTAAGTGTGTTTATTCTTCACAAATGAGACAACCCGAAATTCTTTTAATGTTATAGATTGATAAATATATTCATGTAAGAAATTTAATTTTCATCCCATAGCATATGGACCTCATTGGTAATTATTCACCTCTATGAGAATCATACATTGTAACACCTATATCACACATTAATTTCAGATATTTGATCAAAGAAGGAAAATTGACAACAATATCATAACCATTTTTCATTGTTCTAGATATTATTAGAGACTACATAATGTATTTTATCTTCATGAATAACCAGAGTGAAAGGTCATAATATTCCAATAGGAAGAGCCATTTTTTGTGAGTACTACTATCTTTATTTCATTTCAATTATCTCATTTTTCCTAATATACATAGAGTCTTTTAAATTGTGGAATAGTAGGGAAGTATCATACGTCTTTTTATGGACTTGATTAATTTTTCTTGTATGGATCTGTGCAACAATTATGGCTTCTTATGAGTGATCCATGGTGTAAGAGAAATAATATTCCATCATTTGGAAAGGCATATATTTTTTTTGGAGATCATTCCCATTTAATGTATCATTCATTTAGAATCATATATTCAACATTGAATTTCATTTTATTCTGGAATCATATCATTCGAGAGATGAAGTTGTTCTATAATGATGGTTTCACTCCAACTACATCTAGCTGTGAAATTATTTAATACTATTAAAAATTTGGTGTATTTAGTATAATCGGTATTAAAAGGTCTCTCAGAAAAACTATTTAAAATCTCAATCAATGTTGTACAATCATGAATTTCATCTTAAATTTCCATTTTCATACCATTTATATAATCTTTGTCATCGTTTATACTATTCTTCATATCAAAAGAACTATAAATGAAAGTATCATCCAAATCAGTGTGAACACTCAGTTTTTATAAATTATAGAACCATATTTAATGCTCTGATATATTCTGTGAAAAAACAAATGTTCTTATAACTTTTATTGACTAATATTTCTTGAATAAAAAGAATTGAAACATGGAAAAATAATTTTATACGGGTTTTATTCATGCTCTATTGCAAACTTGATGAACTATTTAACTCCATCAACATAATGTTTTGTCAAATAATTAGTGTGTATCCATTTAAAATCCACATCCATCCTATTAGTTTTATAAAATAATCATTTCTTATATTAAATAAATAAATACACATATGATATTAGTTATCAAACGTGAATGTTATAGATAATTATAATAAGGAGAACCCAATATTTGAATGCTTCAAATAATTTTAGTATTCTTTAAAGGAAATGAGTAATTTAATTTAAGAAAATAATTACTCTACTTTGGTAGGTGTTATCCTATGAATTCATCCAATGGTTAAAATTATAGGCAATGGTCATCCTCATCAACTTCATCTCCCAAACAGTTATTATTTCATTTTATTGCTTGAGACTCATCCCCCATCTCTTATGAAAACCCACCTACATTGCTTCAACTGATCTAAGTAGTATAATTCCCATACTGGGTACAGGTGATCATTTTGGATGACTAATTATTATAGAACGTGAATAAACATAGAAGATATTGGGGATGAATCTCAAGAAACAAAATGAAATAATAATTGTTTGAGAGATGAAGTTGATGAGGATCAAACGAAACCATTATTATCTTAAATAATGGAGGTGCTTAGAATTTTTCAAATTTATATTCCTAAAATAACTAAAACTAAATATAAAATAATTACTGAAGTTTTTTTCCAATGTAAGATAATAATAAATCATACAGAATAATGCACATAGAATCTGTTGTAATTTTCTAATCAAGAGTTTCAATCATTATTAAGAATGATTTTTATAATGATTATTAAAATAATATTATTCCTTGTAGAAATAGATCTAATGTTTCATCTATCTATGTTATAATGGTTGATAATAAAGATTATTCTTATGTTGAACCTAAAATGAGTACAAGAATTTGAATACAGAAACATCCATATGATATTTTTATTTTATGCATATATTTTATAGTATTTTAATAAATTGTTTTGTTTACAAAATTGCATATTCATTTCAATTTGTGAACGATTTTATTTGTTTTATTTTTAATGGAAGTATATGACTTATCATGGATAATGGAATAATGGGAAGATATTTTTTTTGGGAAAAATGACACATCATTATGAAAGTTGAATGATGTACTGTGACAACAGATTTTTTTGGATTCAACAGAGATACAAAACTGAAACATGGAATTTAGATGTCATGTATAATATAAATGGTTAAGATATGAAATTTTGGGAAGAGTGAGATGAAATTTATGATTCCTTCTTCCATAATGAAAATTTAGATATTACACTTCATGTAATTATTTACACATTGTGTAATCTCCGGATAGACCCGGTTACGAGCCATTGAAGGACATTTTAATTACGAATCTAAAATATTTGACCATAGGGTCCAAGGGGGTGATTGTGTAATGCCATTTTTATTCCATTTAATTATACCTAATACTCTGAAGTGTTGATAAATTAGAGTCCAAATATCCACTCAATGATTCATTCAGAGCCACCGTCGTTGGGATCAAGGGATGCCACTATCATGATAAAAAAAATAGGATCATTATTTTCCTAAACACTCATGGATTGAATGAGGTGGTAGAACCTGTGAAAAGAAATTATAATGTTGTGGGAGTAATGTTTTGAGGATTTTTTTATGTCAATTTATTTGGGTCTTTTTCCACAACCATAAATTATCAAATCTATTCTTTTCTATATCATTCACGACTATTACGTGATCAATGAGGGAGTGATAATTTGATGGTGTTGACTAGGTAATGATTCACACCTTGAAAATTTTGTATATTATATTCTCTGTTTAAATATGGTTCCAAGATACCAATTCCCAAAATACCTAAAGTAACATGACAATTGTGAAAAGTGGAAACCAGTGATTTTTGGATTTTCTACCAAGAACATTGGATTCAACTAACACAGTTCCAACACTTGTGATTTTTTTACATTATTTTATATGCCAATCAGTCAAGAACCATGATTTATAATTTCTAATCATGTTTCCTATTTTATTAAAATCTAAATCAATCAGAATATCTTCTATCAACAAAATGGTTATATTTCATTCATAAAATAGATTGGGTTTACTTTATTAAATTAATATTTCCCCCAAACCTATCTCTGTGGGTTCTAACATGGACATTCATATTCTATAATACCCTATAGTTTAGAGGTTTGTTTGTGTTATTTTTATAAATATATAAATTATTTAACACTATGTGATTTTATGATTCCTATAAGGGTATAAATTTTTGCACCGTTTTCGGGGATATGAGAAGATAATTTTTTGGTTGAATAATTTTGACAAACACATTTCTCAGATTTTTTGATTCATTTTTTTATCTTACGATTTTTTTGATAATTTTTAATGAATATGGTATTTTTTGTTTCTACGGACGAACTGAAATTAAAAATGAAAACCAAGGATATGTTCTCCTTTTTACTAGAAAATATGGCACAAGTACTCACTAAAGATAAACTGATGAAAATCCAACCCTACAAGTGCCCTAAACTGCACCCTATAATTGAATTCACAACACCTCATAGATTAGAGCCAAAATTCTAGGAGAATAATCAGACAAAATAATCATTCAAAAAAATCATTGGTAAGTATCACATCCAATGATGATATATATTCTAGTCAAAATGCCCTTGATTTAGGAGGTTCAGAAGATGTTGACGAGGGTGACCATGTTGCAGAACATGAATGGTTCTATGGAATGTTTAGACAACAATAGAAAGAATAATATATAAGAAAAAATGATCCTTGTCTACTATAATTATATAAATCTTCCTTGAAAAACATGGACCGCAGTTTAAGGAAGAAGGAGGAGAGAAGGAAGAAAAAGAACATACTAATACCAATTTCATAAAAAAAATTAGAAAATATAAGCGCTTTGTATGTAAAAGAAGAAGATCTTTTTTCTCCCTTCAATGAAAACAAAAATGAACAAATTAAACTATAAATAATAGAAAAATTTAAATAAATTCAGGATAAACATGAAGAAATAATTTAAGAAACTCAACACATGAATCCATCCATTCAAAGAGAATAACATAACAAAGTCATGACCATTGATGAGATATTTCTAGTCATACTCATGTTGTTGAGACTATACTCACCACATTTGATGTCCATTATTTTTCTATTGGGGAGAATTCAATATGATCCTTAAGGGATTCAAATTCAAAATTTGAAGAACATGAGATGGTTATAATTATACCATTTTCTGATCTGCTAACTTGGGTACGACCAATCTAAATAACCGTTAAAAAGGGGAAGTTACTAAGAGACTACCAGATTTTAATCCCTTTCTAGGAATTTATATTTATTGATTTCTTAGGATTTAATTCTACATTATTACTTAATTTCAATAAAGTTATTATTTTTTAGCACAGTTTTATAGGACATGAACTTTCACTTGATTATTATTTTTTCATGTCCATGATAATGTAACATGAAGAAAGTATCCTGAATCAGAAGAAGATCTTGAAAAAAACAATAAATGTTGTAAAAGGAATTTAATTGTCATGAAACTACAATATTAGAACCTACACTAACATGATTAAATCAAAAACATAAAGGGAATTATCAGTTTTAATTATGGATTTTTTTAACTATATACAAATCATTTAATTAGATTCCTAAACAACCAACTTTGTGCCCCACATTTGATTCCTTCCTTAATTAACAGAACTCGGAGACATAAACTCCCTAGAAAAATTATAATTCCATGAATTGAAATTCTTTCTTCAGTAAATTTGAATGAGAAAAATGGGGGAAATAATTAGTATAGATAATCATGTAGATTAGGATTTGAGAAATCGTGATTTAGAGGAGTATTTTTATCATTATAGATGATTTTTTTGGATATTTCTCCATGATTTGACCATTTGATGATTGAATTCATGGATTTAGTTATTCATTTGAATTTCTATGAGTGATTATCCTAAACCATTAATCTTATTCTTGAGACATCCACTGAGCATAATATTTTCCATTCTTTCTTTATATTTTTTAGAAAAAACTAAGGCTTGTTTTCTTCTATAAAATTCCCGGCATCTTATTGAAGTAATTATGAAAAAAATATTATTTTTAATATAATTATGACATTTTTTTCTCCCTTTATCCATGGAACCGCCTTAAAATAAACATTTTTATGCTTGTAGAAGCCATTAACATCCTTTTAATTAAATGATCCATGTAATAGGACTATATTATCTACAATGAACCAACCCCAAAAGGCATATTGTATTCGTAAAACAAATATATACATGAGTTTTTTACTTAAAATTTATACAGTAATTACATCATTGTTTTTCAAAATAACTTCCAGGATTATCAAATTCCATATACTATATCTCAGAATGACTTCATTATTTATCTTATATGAATCTTGTGGAAAGGAATCATAATAATGTTTAACTCAAATGGTAATTAATGGAAAATTAAATGGAAGAAATAATGAATCAATGAGAAAAATAATTATGGAATTTTAATTAACTAATGACACATTCCATGTAACCAATCGGCTGAAATGTAATGAATAAAAAAATGGAATGGTAAATGAAAACACTGGCCATTAAAATAACTAAATAAGGAAAAATAAATATGGAATGTTAAGAAAATAAAACACATTCCATTTAATCATGGAATAGAAAATGAAATGTAACTATAGATTTATTGATGTAGAATCTCCTGGACGAATAATAAGTGAAACTAAATGATGGAAATTCTTTCCTAAAGGAGTCATGTATGTGGTAGAAGTAAACCTATACTGCCGAGACCTTTCACATTAAGTTTTAAAACTACAAATATAAACCCATTTAATTTGCGCAACTTATTTTTATCATGAGAACCTATCGATGTATCGAGGGGCTATATAATGTCTGGGCCCCACAAGCCATTATCTTATGAAAAGAATACTTCATATCAAATAGTCAAAATAAATAATATGTCTTATCAAATATCCATATTGAATAATGAATAAATAATTATAAATATTTCAAAAAATAATAAAATAACTATAAAAGTAAAAATTGTAAGTAAAATGGTATATATTTTAGGCAATAATAAAATCCATGATAAAAGAAATGTGTAATTTAGGTGAAATTCAATGTTCAGTGATCATAGGTAATTGAATATATCCAGAGGACTAACATATAAATCAATGATGTGAATGTGAATACTAACCTTGGAAAAATCAATCATAAACCATCCATAAAATTCTTTAGTATAGTATCAATAAAATATATCCCATGTGTAGTAAAATAAAGGGCTGTCGTTATATATGAATATAAATAAAAATATCTCTTACAAAAAGTCTTTAGAAAAATATGCTTTCTTTTGGAAATAAATTTGAAATACCTTATCTTCGCAAATCACTTTTGTAAACATTATCACTACAAATTAAACTTTCAAATGTGAAAATAAAACTACAAGGAAATTACAGGGAGGAAATTCACAGTTGTCGTACAAGTTAAGAAGAACATTCCTTTGGCATGGTAAAAGGGTTAGAAAAATTTTTAGTTTATAATGTAATAAGAATATTTCAATGAAAAAATTATTAATAGGAAAAAATTGTAAAAAATATATTTATAAAATAATTTTAGAATCATTTTTCAAAACCATTTAAGAAAATGGGGTTATAGAAAAAAACTTTCTCTTACTACAGAGAGAAATAAAGTCATGCTTTCTTAACATCATTTTCTAAAACATTTTGAGTACCAAAGAGTTCAAAAATGGTAGTATTACATGATATGATTCATTAATAACTATAATATAAAAAAATTAAATAATTTATTAGAAAATGATTCAATAATTTCCTATGATGGAAATTTAAGTGAAAAAATCCTTAACTAAATGAGAATGTAACATAAACCCTAAAATCGATTATAATTTTTGAGTGATAATCAATCAATGAGTAGATTATGTGTATGAAATTTAAATCCACATATAGAATATTAAATACATAAATAGATAGTAATAGTCATCATACACATAATCATAGAATATTAACAATAATGAGGACATAATATAACCAAATGAAAAGGAATTGGGATATGAATTTTGTATCCACATGGTTACATTAAACGTGAATTACCTTATGTAGAATAATTAAAATTGAAACTACAATTATCATGAAGAATTATTGAATAGTGATGTTATATAAAAATTCTTTAGTATGTGCACCATATATAAGATAGTAAGTTTAAAAAAAGAAAATTTATTGTGTTAATATAAAGTTAACAATCAGAAAAGGAAGTGATATTTTAAATATTATATTTAAAAACTTTTTTGAGTAGAATAACCTTAAAACATTCTAAAGAATCTCATGCCACTTTGAAATATTTTAATCATAATATCCATGAAGGTATAACATTAAATTAAACATAAAATATTATGAGAATAAATATTTTCATTTTAAAAAATTCAAATGTAATTATATACAATATATAAGGGAAACTAGGTGAATAAAAATGAATAAGTCTCAATGGAATGTAAATTGAGATGAAATCTTTTACCCTGTGTTTCCTTTTGGGTGAGTATCCTTTAACATCCTATATAATAAAATTATGTTAATTATCTACTTTTTCATAATACGTTTCTTGTTTATCCTTAATTTTAATAAACTTATTAACATATTGTACACAACTACTTAATCAATTTTATTAACATCGATTGTTTTTGACCGAATTCGGTTTACATATCAAAAAAACTTTGGAATGTCATATATGGTCAAAGAGGTCATTACATAACATCTACATAATAATAATAATGAATTAATTACAATATTTATACATCAATAATAATTTTAAAACTAATTATTAGATATGGTTTGGAAAAATAATGCAATGTTACAATCATGGAGACGGTAGCCCGTACGTATGCATGAGTAGCGTTCCCATTTTACCATGATTATTATAGATAGATTATTAATAACAATATATCAATAAAAAATGATAATTATATAATAAATTTAATAATATTTAATAATATTCACATATATATATAATTATTCTGATGTAAAATAAATAACATCATGTTGAGGAGGAAATATTCCACACATCCATAAACGACATTATCAGTTTTTAAGTGTCTGTGTGAATGGGTAATAAGAAAAATGATATATATTATATTTATAGAATTGTAATTATGTCATGAATATCTTATAAAAGTTTTTTATGTTACATATGTTTAATTGAAACCATCCATTTTCCATTCAATGTATAGTGTGAATGAATCACATCACTTTGATAACGGGGTAGTCCACAATTAAACAAACAATGATTTCATATTAAAAAAAATGGAATATATCAATGTAGGGTTAATAAAATAATTACAAAACAATAAAGATATTATCAATATCATATATATAATATATAACTATAGTTTCCACCATAATTAACACCATGAGATGTGGTAACAAAAAAATGAACAATCCTCATTTCATGAGGTGGTACATCATCATTCACAAAAATAGTATGTTTGGTTCCCATTATATGGGTTGTGTGTAAGTGTAGGTGTCACACTTCTTATTAGTGAAACCAAAATAAATAAATGACCATTAAGTCTGAGAACATGATTCATGTTACATCATCTCCCTCGGCTGACCCTTTTCCGACTTTGACTTCGGTGGCTCCTCCAACTCACTATGCTCCCCGGGATCCTTGTTGGAATTTTGGAGTCGGACCTCCTCCTGCTCCTTCATTATAATATTATCTATTTCAGTATCCTTTTTCCCCTCATTTGGACTGTGATTTTTCCTCAGTGGCTTTGTTGGTTTCAAAATCTTTATTGGAAGATGGATTTATGGATCTTGTTATACCTACTGATGTCTTTGGTGAAGCAGTGGGTCATTTTTAGTAGACTCTGGTTGTGAGATATGTTATAGATAGATGTCCCCTGTGTTTTTGAACAATTTATTAGCATGGGGGGTTTTCTTTCTTTGGAGATGGTTTTAGTCTAGAAAATAATATGTTTCTACATTATGCTATATTTAAAGGAGGACATTGTACTAGAATTGTATAAGATCCAACTCTATTTAGGTCATTGGAGGTTCAACCTATTTCGTTGCTCTATAAAGGTTCACATAGGGAAATATCATTCCTTGGATGTGGTTTGTATCTCACTCCATGGAATTCCCCTTCCATTCATGTTCCATGGTTTTCTCTGGGTTATCAGTGACTCACTACATTCGTTTCTTTCTGCAGATTAGAAATCCCATCGTCTATAGGATGTAGTCATGCAGAGAGTCTTCGTTGAGATAGATCTGAAGCTTCCGCTCTTGACCATGATTCTTCTTCTTCTTAAATTGATTCTAGACTGGTCTTAGCTATTGGTTTATACTGATCCTTTTTATTTCTACTCTAATTATCATATAAGGTTCCATGATTAATCTGAATTTCAAAAATCATAAAAGGATAGAATGTTCCATGATTATAATAAGTCCCCCATATTCAATGAGAAGGAATCATATTTACCTGGTCGTCGTTCGATTCTCTCTCAATCTGATCTAGGTCTTACTGATCGAGGAATGGTGGTCCTTCAATCACCTTTCCCCAGTTTCATTTTCTTCATCATATCGGGTGGATGGCCTTCAGGTTTATGTGAGTACTCCATATTAAGATTTGTTATTATTTTTCTTTCTAATAAACTCATACTATTCTAAATTAAAACTTATGTGTCCTTAGGTTTTACCTCTCCCCATTTTACCAAGGAGGGAAGGTTCAATATTGCAGGCTTCCACTTCTCTTTTGTGGCTTACCATCATCGAACTCGATTCAGATTTTTTATTAGTTCTCTCATTATAGTCTTCATCCTCATCCCCAGTCATCTACTCTCCCCACTCATAGAAGGTAGTGATACCCTTTCCTTTTCCTATGGTTAGTCTCCCTTTCACAATGAAAGCTATCATGTTTAAATTCAATTGATTATACTATCTGCGACCCAAAATTCCTAGTGTATTTTTACCTAGGTCTATGATGAAATCATAAATTTCTATTACTTTTTTAAAAGTATTATAGGTACATGGTTTTGCGGCCAAATCTAGATATCTATTAAAGCAATCATCAGGCTGCTCGTCTATAAAAGGTCTTGGATTGGGCGCTTGGGTAATGGATGATTTTATCTTCGATGAAATTCCTAGTAAATCTATATTTATATTTTTTGTTATTGAACCTAAATAGGATGCTCTAAGGATCCAGTATTTTGATCCGAGTATGAGGGTCTATGTATTTCTCTTTAGCACCCCCTCCAATTCTCACATATAGATATTCTGGAAGGCTAGTATTTCAATTGAATTTTTATCTTCATCAAATCAATTCAATAATATAAATGTTCTGTTGGGTTACTAGTATATTATGTTATCGGTACTCTATGCTAAATGTGATACATAGCCTAGGGATTCTCTTTAGGATGACTTGAGCTCTCTCAATCCTAGCGACTTACAATTAAGGCTAGAGGAGATGTCAACATTATGGCTAGTCGAGATGAAAAACGGGAGTAGATCCTCCCCGTTGAGAGAAATTCAAGCTGTTGGGGTGTTCATGTCTAATAATGGGCATATGGATGCTAGATTCATAGGAAACCCATTCACCAGGTGTAACAATCATCATGGGAATCATCGTTCTTGGAGTCTCCTTGACCGATTCTTTTGAATGGGCCTACACTCTATCACTCTCTTCATTACCTAATCACATAGTCACTTTTATGTCTCATAGTCTCTTATATCATTCACCCCTATACGTTGTTCTGAATTCTATAATTGATTGAGAATAATACTTTCCCTTTTCTGCCTCTAATGTAGTGGAACTAGGATATTTGGAGATGGTGATATTCTTGTGGAATATCCAATCTGGTGGAAATCCCCACTTATATCTTCATAATATTTACATTCATCATAAGGTACCCCTCCATTCCTAGTAATAGGATCTTCCCTGATGTAATCGGGACCTCAAGGGATCAGCATGGTCGTTCAATAGTTGGAGTTGCACTTGGAATCGGAATGGGATGAATCAAAATTTCTTGATATCAGAAATAGGAAATTTTATATCGATGAATTACTGTTGAAGTATCCATTATTATCATGAAAAAAATAAATGGTTTAATAGCTCCATGTAGGAGATAAGAACAACTCTTATTTTTTTATTGTATCAAATAAAAGTTTCGGTCCAAGATTCCCAACTTTGTTCTGGAAGACCAATCCTATTATAATGATAAGTATGTGTTTGTGAGTATGGATGATACATACTTCAAATCCTTATTATAATTCCCTAACCATATAATGGAAGGTGGATTTCTGAGAGATTTAGATCTTATTTTTGAGGTAATTTATTGCTTGGTGTAAGAGGAGGATAATATTAATTTTGAGTCTACCTCATATGGGTAAGAAATTCATGATGTGATCTTGTTAAATATCCATAAATTTATATAGGAAACGATATATTCCCCTCTTCTTTCTACCGGGTCGCATGGGGTATTTTGATGAGAGACTAATCCCAATAGTTCAAAAATACATCCTTGGAAGAAATATTCCACACAGGGAATGGTAGAATAATTTTTTTGGGTTCCCAATATTAATGACCCTCCTTCATTGAACTTCTATATACCTATTAGCGTGTGTAATGTTCCATATAATGTGATGTTCGGTATGCTTAACATGATGTTTCTTCCTTTACATCCAATTTGGGTCTATAAAGAGTAGCATGGCTTTATTTAATGTCAATGCATCCAAGGTTCCATAGGCCTAGATCAAGAGGTAATATGTGACATCAATATGAAAACATTCTATTGCAATGTGTCCATAAAGCATGACATGAATAAATTATATGAAAGAGTTGAGAGGAAATTAATTATCAATGTTCTTTATTTGTTGGGGTTTCAATTTGGGCCACTGATATTTTATTATAATTATTCATATCTCTATGGATCTCCAAAACATTCAATAGAATTAAATTTGGTTTCATTAAAGATGTAAGAGTTTTGAGAAAAGAATAATCTCTTTACCCATACTTATTTTTCATCTCTCATTTTTTTTAATTTAGTACATGAATAACAACATCAACATAGGTAGAGTTATCCTTATCGTAATAAGAAACATATTGGGAGTGTCTCCCACCTCATGTTTACTGATGATACCATCTGGATTTTCAATGGTTTTAGGAGGTCAATTCAGGGGGTCAATAGTTCCTTATAAGATTATTGTGCATGGAGTGTCCATGTTATCAATCGCCGGAAAAGATTCTTCATTTCCCCAAATAAATGCTCAGATATGGGGATAATGTCTTTCGAAAGAATCCATTGTATGCACAATGGCACCTTTCCAACGGATTAGGTGGGAACTGTAGTGTCCCTACAAATATCCTCTTTAAAAACTTTTATATGGTTATTGATAGGTTTTTGGTCAAATCCAGAAATGGAAAAATACATTCTTATACATTGGAGGTAGACTCACTCTCATCAAAAGGCTTCTCTCTTTAAAAAATGGATATTATTTCTATAGTGAAAGTATGAAAAATGATTTCATAACTGGATAAATCATTGATTTCTTTTCTATGGTATTTCTACATTAAAGGTAAATACCATTGGGTTTCGTGGAATAATCATTCCAAGCCCATTAAGGAAGGATATATCAATATCAAGAGTGTTTCTGGCACAATGTCAGCTCTATATTCTAAATTATATTGGGATTTCATTGAGGGGAGGAACATTTAGGGAAAAAATATTACACACCTACAATATTGATGGGTCCTCTAAAAAATTTAGACCCCATCCAATTCAGAAGATGAACCAACCTTATATTTCTATATTTCAGCTCCATAGATGGGAGATTATGGGTAAGGGAGAAATTAGTTACATTAATGAAAACATGTTTTGAAATTTTATGGGACTCCTTGGATGTCATATTCCTAATATTAGATTCAAATAGTCTTTCTTCCATCTTAATTTTATCCATTTCACTTTTAATGACAAGAAACATTCAATTTTTTACAACATTGTGCTTAACCAATCCCTAGATTGATGTGTTTTCATGGGCTCAACATCAGGTACCTTTACTATTAATGAATTAAAATGTATTAAAACTGATTTGGTCTCCCTAGACACTCAGGGTAAGGCTTCATAGAGTGTAACAACCTTCTAAGTTCAATTTTATGGTTTTAAATGTCTGACACAAAGTCTTTCTAACTTAGGATAATATCCAGTGGTATGTTGTTACCCTTGTCTGCAAAAGAGTTTACAACAATTACCCCAGGGATGAATCTATTTATTATTTTCTTCCTTAATAGTGAGTAGGATAATTCTATCTTTGGATTGTTTAATCAATTCAAAGGTTGGGTGGAACAAGAGTACACCTCTGAATTCTTCTTTCGTCAGTGGTTTCATGGATTAGAAAGACTAGGTGTGTAGAGAAAGGTCATGGGTGTTATCATTTTAGCAAGATACTAGCTGATCTGTTCTTCCAGGAATAATATCTGGCTCTAGAACTCTCTCGGTTAAATCCTTGGTATCTTTCTCAAAAGAAAACATTTAATTCTGGATTCGGCCAGTTTATGTGGTTACACTGAGGCAGCCCTGTATATGAGGTACATCATGCCTTTTCACTCTTCTATCCTGAATAATAATTATTCTCAATAGAGATGGATTAGTTGGTTTCCTCCATAAGAAGGAAATAAAATAAACACAAATGGATCTTACCACTTGGGATCCACTCACGGAGGAGGTGTGATAAAGTATTCAAGGGGATCAATTTTATCTTCTTTTTATTCCTTCTTTGGGGATGTATATTATCTCTAAGATGAAGCCCAAGTGTTAACCATAATATTGAATCATTTTAATAAATTAAATATCTCTCTAAAATTGATTGAGACAAACTCCCTAACATTTTATAATGCAGTTACAGGTAACAGTCCTATTTCGTGGTCTATTGAGTACTCTATCTGAATTTCTAAGAGGTTGTTGACCAACCAAATGTCCATCCTTCATACCTGACAAGATGAAAATTCATTTTCTGACTACCTATCCTCTAAGGTAGACCACATTGATCAATTCCATTTCATTATAATTATTTGTTATTTTCCCTTAGTGGGGTCTAACTTTGTTAAAGCTGACTCTCCATGCCCTCATTATCACATGCCTTCGTGAGTTGTTTTATTGGCATATCTTCCTTTTTCATGCATTAGTAATGAAAATTACACTTTTTAATGGAAGGTATAACCCTAAAAATAACAACATAATATTTTATTGATGATATTGGTTTTTTCATATAATGATGAAATAAGAAGAGTTTGGGGAGGTGAATATGGAAATAAAACTGAAAATCCTGAGAAAGTTTGGTACCTCTTATCCGGGTAAATCCTTTTAGTTTATACCAAAATGATTCCTGGGATTGAATCATGAAAATGGGGGATTATATGATGATGGTAGATATTTTTATAAGATCTATAGTTATATCTTTTTCTATCCAATGTGGCTTGAGAAGTGTGAGTTAGTGTGAGTAGAGGAGGCCTTTTATAGTGGAGGAGAAGTGGAACTCTTCTATATTTTGGGAAAGGGAATTCCACCCATGTTTTTCCTATTGAATGTGAATCCAATAATTGAACAATTTCAATCAATGGTAGGGTAGGGTCTAAATATGACCATAGAATGTATCTTGGAAAAATATATAGGTTATTTGGGTACTTAAGAATAATTTTTAGTCCCTTATTAAGCATAATTTTACAATAATTGTTGTAATTATTTTTAATCAGTTTCACTAATATTTTTGTGAAAAAAATATGTTGAAATTATAATAATGTATAATTTATTATGAATAAAAATATGGAATCTGTTTCTCTAAATTTAAATCATATAATTGGATGAAATTAATTTAAATTTAATCCCATATATGAGACTATAGTGAGGTTTTTAATGTAAAACAATTTTAAAGTTTGGTATGTTTATATAGAAAATTTCAAAGTGATATTGATTAAAATGAACTAAATTGGGTTAATTGATAAAAATATGATCTAATTACCTTTTAAAACCAATTTAAATTGTAATTTGACCGTATAAATAAATTAGCTCAAAAAGGTATTGAACTTAAAATTTGTATTTTTTAGTATTCATTAGAAATGTAACTTCACAGAAAAATAAGAAAAATATTTCTATCATAATTATTACGTATTGATTTTAAAAACTAATTTTTATTACATATAAGATTTATATAATTTCCAAAAATTGGATTTAAAATTTCTTCACCATTAATTGGCAGTAAAAGTCCCTTAATAAAAATATAGGGTTTTATGTGTTAAAATGGGTTTGTACTAATCTTATTCGTAGAAAATATAATGTATGAATTTTAAAAATCATATATTGAATATATTATATTCCTATATTAAATTAATTTTACTCAATAATTTTAATTAATTTACTATATTTGGGTATTAAATCCTTCTTATCATAAAAATAGTTTTCATTAAAATATTCCCTTTATTTGCAATTTTCACATATATATCATTTATAATTAAATTTTAACTAATAAATTCATATAATATTTTTTTTATATTTATTTTCATAAGATAGTTATAAATATTAATAACTACAAGTCTACGGTCTGGTTTATATATTATTATATTAAATAATAATATTTTAATAATATATTGTTGTTCGGTTAAAACATGGTCTTTCGTGTAACACAATCCATTGTAGAAACTCATTTTTTCATATTCTGAACACAAACTCATTTGATCCCTTATATATTCATAGTATAATATAGTGATAACATGAAAAAAAAACCGATGAGCTAAAAATCCCACTAAAGGAATAAACATAAGAATAAATCATATCAATTGGGTTATGAAGCATAATAAGATAACATAAAAGGCATGGATATAAATAAGGAAATATAAAATATGAAATCATAGTATCACATGAGATGTGTAAAAAACATAAATATGAAAATTGAATGAGTCAAGGCTCATTTCACATGGAGGATAATGCATCAAGGTTAACCACCAAGACCCTTTCACAAAGAGCATTAGTTTAGGCTAACCAACAAGACTATTTCATATGAAATTTCATGAGACTAAAAATTACCCAATGCGTTGGAGCACTATATTGGTAAAGCTATCATATCATATTCATGAATATGTGTTTCATATGAATAGTAATACATAATAAATCAAACATTAACATTAGTGTTACCCATGGTAAGAATTGGGTATCATAATCTTGTTAAAAAGAAATAACCCAATGGAATATTGAAATGGTGTCCATTAAAGGAAGGATTTAAATCATACATGGGGATTGATAAGGGAACATAGGTATAGATCATGATATGTTATTTCAAACTATAATTAATACATTTAAAAATTTTGTTAATGAAATTTAGGAAAGAAATTTTTTTACTGTGGTTTAAGGAAAATATTAAAGATAATTTCAAGAAGAAAAAGAAATAATATTTCATATAAATTTAGAAGTGAACCAATATTGTTTTCTTAAAAAAAAGATAGATTTTATAAAAATAATGGTTGATTATAATATATCGTAGAGAGAACATTAATATGGTTAATAAATTTGTAAGTTCCAATTAATCATGTGTTATTATTGAGAATAATTCGGTATGGAACCATTTAAACCTGGTGGTTCAGGTAGAATCCCTTACCATATGTCAGAATTTGTTCTTCCCTTGATCATAATGTCCGAAATAACCAAATTAGATTCATTAATTAATAATTCCCTAAAATAGTAAATATTTAATTTATTTTTTGCAATTTTATTAAGATCACTCATTAACTTGTTGATGAGTTATATTGTTCAATTTCATATTTCAGGGGAATTGGTTTCCTTGGTTTTCATGGTCAGTTTTCTTGTATACATGTATGAAAGGTCATGTAAAGTGGGGTTAATTATCAAGAATTTAACATAAATTTTATTTATGATCGTTAATAGGATAAATGTTTCTTATATATAATTTTGTTTTAATAAATTTGTATTAATCATTAGATAAATAGTTAATGATAATCATTTGGGTTTATTTAGGTTGTTTTTTATCATAACGAACTCATTTTGTTATATAGATTAATATCAAGTGTATAAAATTATTCAATATCATCACATAAAATATAATTCATATATTATAATCTGGTTCAAAAATAATAATGGTTTCATGACCATCATTGAATATGGTAATGGAAATTGAAAACATTATCCTCCATGATTGTGATAAATTAATCTATCAAGAACAATGTGTTCATTATTAGTATAAAAGGAGGGGGGAGGGATAAAGATGCATTATTCAATTATCATAATAACATTCTAGTATATATAATTTATATGAGTTATTAAACCATTTGGAAGAAGGGAGGTTAGTAGAGATAATGAAAATTAAGGAACATGAAAAAATATAAAAGAAAAGAACGACCGTTTTACCTCTTGATTGTTTATTCTTGAGAATCTCCAAATTGGATTGGTTGTGTTCATTTGTTAATTCCAAAATCTCTTGGATGCTGGGGAGGGGAATGGGAGGATATTTTCATATAATTTGGACAAGTATATAGGTTTGAGATGTGTCAGTAGAAATGGTGGTGAGGGGTGGTATTTATAGTGGTAGAGAAGGGTGTTTTCTCATTATTTTAATCATTAGTTTATTATTTTCACTCAAGACTATGAATAGTTTAATAATTATCATAAAAAATATTAAAATAGTGAAGTTATGTTTGAAATTATGGTTTATACATCAGCGATGAGTAAACTAATTCTGTATTTATCTTGTAGGGTAAAAATATCATAAATTACTATGTTTTACTATTCAACAAAAAATCATGTATTTCAGAAAAATCCCAAAAATAAACCCTAACCATTTTTTGACATGTAAAACTCAAAAATAAACTCCATTTTTTTTAAAAAATATAGATATGAGAAATATAATTGTTAATTAAAATAATAACTTCCTAAAAAATAAATATTTTAAAATTATTACTCATTTTATAACAGTTTAAAAAATTAACTAAGGCCCTATAAAATTATCTTATAATAATAAATCATCAAAATATTAATTTATGAATACATTTTATGAAAATAAATTTTCTTTTAACATGTTAAATTAATTATAAAATTGCACTTAAATATTTATGACATAAAAAAATACCAACACTAAATTAAAAAATTTTAAAATATTTATTTACATATAATATGATATAATTATATCATATATTAATTTATAAGTTGGATAAATTTTATTCATATTGTCATAGGTGAGCTTACTATTCAATTTTCCGGATTATTATTCATAAGGGCCTCATTCTATTCCAATGTTCAAGTTATTATTCCATCGTTATAGGATTCTTAACTTATAGAAATACCTCTTATTTCATTCATTCATTATTAATAATATTTGTATTATGTCCTCAATATAATTTTATGTGATTATACCATATTGAATAATTATAAGAAGGGAATTTACATTGATAAAACCTTGGGTTGATACATTTTTACCCCTTATAAAATTTCACCCTTGATATTTCATTTTACATTCCATTTTGAAAATAGGTGTGGGTAATTTCGGACATCGATTCCAATGGTTCTAATCCTACCTATCCATACTTATGGTCCTCCATATTACATTAACAATGAGATTAGACTTTTTGTGTACAAAATTATCTCTATGAACCTTGTTCTTCCCTGGTTACTCCATGTGTGAGATATAACTTTATAACTATACCACATATGAATTCAGTACATGTGATGTATCTGGAATGTACATCCTCAAGAGGGATACATTGAAAACATCATGTACTTGAATAGTAGTATGTGGAAGTGCTAGTCGATAGGCTACAACTCTGTATTCATCAAGAACCTCAAAGGATCCAATGTACCTAATACTTATCTTTAAATTCTTCCCAAATCTCATGCCCTTATTCCATAGAGTTATTTGAAAGAGGACAACGTATCCAACGCTAAACTCAAGTCATCGTCAATGATTGTCGGTATAAATTTTATGTCGACTTTGGGATGACTATATGGGATGTATAATGGTTTTTACCTTTTCATCCTTTACATCAACCATTTAGGGTTCTAGTATCTTAAAATCACTAAATTTGTCCTAGCATATCATTGTTATACACCATTTCCCATAAATGAATTCATATGAATCAATTTGGAAGCATGAGTGGAAACTATTTATTGAAGAGAACTAAACTATAGGTAGTTGTTGGTCTCATCCTCCTTTTAATTCCATATAACATGCAATCACCATGTATTCAATTTTCATAATAGTTCACTAAAATATTCCATACATTTGATGGTGGTAGGTTGTACTAAAGTTCAACTTAGTTCTAAGAGCATGTTGGAGAGTTTTCCAGATCATCAAGGGGAATCTCAAGTATCCATCAGATACAATCGATAGGGGTACTCCATGCATCCTTACTCCCACAATGATATATATCTAGGCATGTTTATCTATTTATAATTCCTCTTGAATTTCTATAAAGACGACTGTATTTATAAGATGATCCATAATAACCCATATAGCATTGTTCCCTTTGGATGTATTTGAATGTCCAGTGACAAAGTCCATGGTGATGCTTCTCTATTTTCATGTTGGTATGGGTAATGGTTTCATCAAACCTTTATAATTTTTCCTTCCATCCTTCACTTACATATATCACAGGAAATTTGATGAATAATAAGTAATCTCCATCATATTTTTCCACCAATTGTTCTCTCGAATATCTAGATACATCCTTGTGCTCCTAGGGTAAATAGAGAAGGTTGAGATATGTGAAACATTTAGAAGATCCTTCTTTATCTCTTAATCAAATAGTACATATATTCATTAAAAAAATCTTATAAATCCATCCTCATTTATATTGGACTTAAAGGATTTACCATTTCTAATAGTTTCCCCCCGTTTCAGAATGTCTACATCATTCCATTGAGAATCCATTATTTTATACATAAGTGATGGTTGAGCAGTAATTTGAGAAAGGATTTATATTGTTCCTTCAATAATGATTTCCATGTCTATACTTTTCAAATCTATGATGATTGGATTATTCTCAGTTCTCATCATTGGTAAAGACTCAAGATCCTTTCTACTTAGAGAATATGCAACCTTATTTTTTTCCCAATAAGGTAGTTGATTTAGCAGCCATAATAAATTACAAGATATATACATCTTCGATGGTTCATATTAATATCCTTCTATGTGAGTATATATTTTAGAATGTTTTGATTAGTATATATCACACAATTCTCCCTTGATAGATAATGTTGCCATATTTTCAACATGAAGATCAAAACTGTAATCTCTGAATCATGTGTAGGATAGTTTTTCTCATGGATTTCCAACATCCTTCAGGAATAGGAAATCTCTTTAACATTTTACATCAGTACACAGGATAATCCTTTTTTATGCATTGTTATACACTACAATGAGTTATCAACTTGTTGGAAGTGTGAATATTGGTGCAGCGATAAACCTCTTATTGATCTCTTTAATGATTTCCATGCATTCTTGAGTCCATAAAAACATCAATCCCTTACATTTAATCTTCATTTTCAGGTTTTAAAATCATGATTATTTCCTCACAAATAATCAGTAATACCCATTTAGGCCCAAGAGACAATGATTCTCCATTAGATATGCTGTCATGGGACACTCTTTGATTGCCTTTCTCTTGGACGGGTCCACAAATATCCCTTTTCTGGTGATTACATTCCACAAGAGTGATACTTTGTTCATTAATAACTCACATTTACTATACATTTCATATAGTTCCCCCCTTCGAAATGTATTTATCATAGTATTCAAATTCTCCTTGTGTTCCTCCCTTTTCTTAGAGTATATTAAAATATTATTGATAATGACTACAAAAAATTTGTCGAGATAATATTTAATGACTATATTTAATAATTCTATGCAAATATATGGAGAATTATTTAGTCTGAAAGGCATAAATATGAAATCATTGTTTCCATACCTTATTCCAAAAAGGTGTTTTTGGAATATCTTCCCTCCTCGCCTTTAATTGATGATATTCCGAATAAAGGTGCACCATAGAGAAATAACTACCCAATGTAGTGGATCTAACAAGTAGTCTATATGATGAAGGGGATACTAGTTATTTATCATGATTTAATTGAACTCATGATAATCAATGTTGAGTCACATTGATCCATCATTATTCTTCACGAAGAGGACTGGTTCACCCCATGGTGAGACACTATGGAAAATAAAACCATAGTCTAGATTATCATGTAAAAACTTCTTCAGCTCTTCTATCTCTACAATGGTCATTTTATAAGGTCTATATAATATATTAAGAGATATATGAATAATTTCAATTGAGAAATCAACCTCTCCGATAGTAGGAAGACAATAAAATTCTCAGGGGGGAAAATCAGTGCAATCCTTTACAATGGTCATTTCATCAGGCATTATTCTCTCATTTTTCTCAATAATTTAAGCTATATATTCTTTATAATAAGGAATTAATATCCACACTTGAGATGAAAATTCTAATGAAGATTCATCCTCTTCCATACACTTGTAAAAAATTGGAGGATCCTTCGGGATATGAAGGGTGATATCCCTTTTCTAATAGTTGATGGTTTCTTTGTATAAATATAGCCAATCCATGCCCAATATAGTATAGAACTTTTCCAAAGAAATAAAGATGAGATTTGATGGGATGTTCAATCCACAAACATTAACAAGGGAGTAGTTATATACATTTGATGCACTAATTTCCCTATTTTTTTTCTCACAGATAGCTCAACCTCCATATTTTGAGGTGGTGTTTGAATTTTTGTAATAAACATGGAAAATATGAAAGAATGCACCAAACCATAATCATATAGTACGTTCATTAATTTTGAATTAATTATCAGCATACATATCACCACATCTTTTTCGGGATCCACCTCAGTAGTAGTGATATAATATTCGTTTCCTTGATTCCATGGAGGTTATAATTGATTGCTTCCAACAACCCTGGTCTTAGGGAATCAGTTTTCCAAATTACCATATTCCATGTAGTTGAAACACTACACTACTAGATGACTTTTGATCTCAGACATCCTTTCTTCTTCCACATTTGTGAAATTATTCATATCCCTTCAGTAGTTCTAAGAACATTTCTCATTCTTACATATTTGATGAATTTCCTTTCTTCCTTTAGATAGTTCCTAGGATACATCTTCCCACAATTTTGATACATAAGATATTTTTTATTCTTTCCATCCTGGGATTTATTATTTGATCCACCCATACTATACTCTATTTTTTGATTTTTTCACTGGTACTATGAGACAAAAGAGAGACTCTAATATCCCTTCCAACCTTGTGAGTACAACAGAGAATCCCCTCATAACTATCAATGTCTTGAATATCCTACACTTATTTGTAGACTCGTATTTAGTATTCTAAAGAAGAGATCCACCTAGATTTTGGTGTTCATGCCAAAGCTAGAGGTCAATCCAACAATCCTTATAATGTTTTCTTCACACACCCCGATAGACTCATATTCCTTCTTATTAACTTCGAGGAAATCTATTTCAATAATGTGATGGAGGGTTTCGGGAAAATATTTATTGATAAAAATTTTCATAAATTTCTCCCAATCCATGGAATAAATTTCTCATTGGACTTCATATTTTTTTCAGTGTCCCCCACTGATCAGATTCCCCATAAAAATGATGGACCACGCGCACAAAATTTTATTCTTCTGAGCACTAGAGGATAGATAATATATTTTCAAAGGATTTAATAAATTTTTATATCAGGAGGGGATGAAAAGATCTACTAAACATGGGAGAAATTTTCCACATGAATTATTTTACAGTGAATTTTTCTTTCTTAGGATAAGGAGGGTGTTCCACATAATTCATGTTATTATTCATAATATGATCAAGTTCAAGAAGTAATATCATGAAGTTTGATCACACATTCCTTTCATATTTGGCTTGTCATTTGGGAAATAATCACATTACCTATCACATTTATTGTTGTAACATCTTCTTCTATTTCCCTCCATTAACTAAGAAAAGATCGTGAAAATAGTGGGATTGAATAAATAGCTGATAAGAATGTAAATAAATATTAAATAATAAAAGGATAAACATTTAACAGAAATGGAAATCCAAAATTTTGATTCTTTGGTTTCAATATAGGTTATCCAAGGTTTACTTCAATACATATACTCTTATAGGATTTTTTCCCCTTAATAGTTTTTCATAAATAGATTTTGAATTTACTAAATCATATCACCTTGGAGTTTCAAACTAGGTGTCTATTAAGGCTCATTGTTGTGTACCATGTTTCCCTATGATAGGACTGGAACACCTTATTAGGGTTGTTACTCCTAGGTATATATTTTCTAGAACCACATCCACTTGTAGTATCCATGCATGGATGTTATTTCTTAATTAACCGTTATATCTATTATATTCCAAATTTAGGGATGTTATCTCAAACTTAGTCTTATTCCTAGGGTTCTTACTAAAGTAATCTATTGATAATCTACAAAAATAACTATACCTCACTCTAATATTAACAATAGATTTCCTATCATTTTTACATATTATTATTTGATTTTATACATAATTAACTATCAAATTACAATCCAAGGTTCTTAATGTCTAGTAACATTGGATGACTAGGTACATAAATTTGAAAACATGGGATTAAATAAAAAAATTATTTATTAATTATCCATTATGAGATCCTAACTTCCTTGGAGACCTTATATCGTCTTATTATTTCTATTAGAAAACATGAAAAAAAGGGATGATATAAAAATCATAGTACTGGAATAAACATAAGAATAAAGCATAACATATGGGTTAGAAGGAATAATAAGATGAAATAAAGGAATGAATTTACAAAAGGAACCATTACATATGTAATTGTTCTATCATTGGATATTTTACAACAACATAAAACATGAAATATGCATGATAAAAGTATAATTTCAAATGAAGGAGAATGAGTAAAGGTTAACCACCAAGATTATTCCACATGGAGCATTAGTCAAGGCTAACCGCCAAGATTGTTGTGCATGATGTCCCATGAAATTAAAATTTACGCAATGAATTAGAGTTATATCTCGGTGAACCCATCATAAAATTTCCATGAATATTTATTCCAAATGAAGATTAATCCATAATGAATCAAAAATGAACATAAGGTTTACCCATGGTAATAATTGGGTATCACAATCTTGTCAAAAGGGCATAACATAGGGGAATATAGCAATGGTGTCCAAGAAAGAAATAATTTGAATCATACATGGGAATTGATAAAGGAAAAGAGTAATTTATCATGATAATAAATTTCAAAATTTAGTGAACACATGTAAAAAATGTGTTTTAGAAACTATAAAAATATAACATTTTTGTTCAATTTAAGGGAAATATTAAAGATTATTTTAAGCAGAAATAGTGATAATTTTTCATATAAAACTAGATGTGAACCATGAATATTTTCATAATAAAAATATATATTTTAGGGAAATAATGGCGGATTAAAACATATTATGTATAGAACTTTAAAATGTGCAAGAATTCGGGAATTTCCCTTAAATTTGGTTTGATTGTCGGGAACAATTGAGTGGGGAAACTTTTAAAAACATGTATATACATAAAAAAATAAGGATAGAAGGATGTTGATACATAAGAATCTAAAATATAAACAACATTTATATTATGTAAATAAAGGAAAAATATAAATTCATTTGGGTAAAAAGAGTGAATGAATAACCCAAAAAAATTATTGACATTTAGGTAGAATCCCTTACCTTATATTTGATGGTGTTCTACACTAGATATTAATTTCCCGAATAACCAAATTAAGTTCACTAATTAATAATTTTAAAAAATATTATACATTAAATTTATTTATTATAATATTATTAAGTTCATTGATGTCCTTTTTGATGAGATATATTGTTCTATTTCATCGTTCGGGAGTGTTGGTTTCCTTGGTTTTCATGATAAGTTTACTTGCATACATGTATTAATGGTTTTTTAAATTGGGGTTAATTATCCAAAATTGAACATATATGTTTTTTATGATCTTACAGAGGTTAAATAGGAATTATATACCCTTTGGTTTTATGGAATGAGTATGATTCATTAGATAAATAGTTAATGATAAATGTTTAGGTTTATTTTGGAAGTTTTTGATCACAACGAACACATTTTGTTATATAGATTGATATCATGTGTATAAAATAATTATAAAACATTAAATATGATATATTAAATATATTAAATTCTGTTTCAACTATAAAAATTGTTTCATGACCATCCTTGACGATAATAATGGGAATTGAAAACATCATCGTCCTTGAATTCCATAAATTAAAACATCACATATGATGTTTTCATTATTAGTATAAAAAGAGGGGGAAGGAGAGATGATGATGAATTATTACATTAGCATAATAAAATTTCATAATATTAACGGTGAATGGTTTTTCAAAACATTTATATGTGGGTAAGTGGGGATAGAAAAATAAAATAAAGGAACTTCAAATGAAATTAAAATAATTGAAGAGTATTTTACATCATGATTCCTTCTTCTTGAAAAACCTCCTTAAGGGATTGGTTTTTTAATTTTTTTTAATACCAGTATCAATTTTAAGTGGGGGAGGGACTTGGGAGTATATTTGATCTGAATTTGGACACGTCTCAAGGCAAGATTTGTGTGAGGAGAATAGGTGGTGAGGGTTGACATTTATAGATGACAAGATGTTGGCTTTCTCATTATTTTAGTATTTAGTTTATTATTTTGGATCAATACTATTAATAGTTTGATAATTATCAAAAATAATAATAAAATAATAAAGGAAATTTTTAGATTATTGTGCATATATCAGTGATGACTCAAGGAATAGTGTATTTAACCTATAATGTATAAATACCTTAAATTACAGTATTTTACTATTCACCAAAAACTCGAGTATTTCATATAAATCCCAAAAAATCACTGTAAATTTTTTTATGTGTAGAATTATTAATGTACACAAGTTTTTAAATATAATTGTATAAATATGAGATGGTTAATTTTTAATTAAAATCATAATTTACTAGAAAAATACAGATATTAAATTTATAATTAATTTTATACCATGTTGAAAAAATAACTAAGGTCTCATAAAATTATCATATAATAACAATACATCAAAAGATTAATTTATGAATATATTTTATGAAAATAATTTTTTTAAAATAATAAAATTATTCATAAAATCGTAATTATATATTTATGCATTCCTAAAATACCAACCCTTAATTAATAATTTTTAAAATATTTATTTCCTTATAGTATAATATAATTATATAATATTTTTACTTATAAGATTCTTAATTTTTATTTATAAGATTCTTAATTTTTATTTATAGTTTCATTGGTGAGGATACTATTAAATTTTTAGTATACTTTTCATTAGGGTCTCATTACTATTCCGAAGATGAGGTTACTATTTCATCGGTATATGTTCCTTATCTTCTAGAAACACGTTTTATTCCATTTATTAATTATTTATAATGTATGTATTCTATTCTCCATGTGATTGTAGGTGATTATACCATATGAAATAATTATAGGAAGGGGATTTACATTGATAAAATATTGTGTGATTACAATTCCCTTACGTGCTTGGTGTTGCATGTCATATACACTATCGAATACAACGTACCTACATTAGATTTTTGGGGAATTAAATTCTCCACAGGATAATTTAATTATTTCCATAAAAATTTAATCTCAATCTTGGTATTATATTATTTTATATTTCCTATTATTAAAATCGTTAATCGTATGAAGGATTCATAAAACTGTCGTTAGAAAAGAATGAATTATAAGTACAAAGGTCATGTAGACTAACATATTACTAGGTCTCTGAGTGGGAGAACATTAATGAAATGTAGAGATATATACTTGGAAAAAAAGTGTAAATATTTAGAGGGATTTATTGTGGTCATCAATAAAAAACATGTGAATGGTAAATATAAGTATGAGGGCCCTGAATCCATAAATATCTGACGAATTAGAAGACCATTGGTTCAAGAAAAAATAATTTATTAGGAAATTTTTTTATTTCTATGTAATTTACATATTTTTGAGTAATTATTTTACTTCCAATGTATAGTTACTTGAAATAATTCTATAATCATAATTTGAATAAATTTTTTTTCTTTAATGAATTTTACAAATCATTCAAAAATGAATTTTGATTCCTAAAGCAGTAAAATTATTTTCTAAAGGATCATAAGAACTATACAAGAGATAAAAGTCAAACTATTTTTCTCTAACTATTCTACTAAATTGATATGGTAATAAAAATAATATCTAAACCTAAAAAGTAAAACTTATAACTTTTCATTAGTATCTATTCGATAAATTTCCCAACTAAAATCAATGACATATCAACTCAGCCATTGCACAGTTCAGTGGTTGGTGTCAAACATTTATCATCCTTTGGTTATGGGTTCATGTTCTGGGGCCTTTTTGGATTTGATGGTTTTTCATAAGAAATACATGTTATCCATACCTAAAAATATGTTAATAATATTTAAAAAATAAAAATTATGGACATCATTGATAAAAGGATAATTAATAAATATCATTTAATAATGGTTTCCAATAGAACCCTAATACATAAATACTTCATCCACTTATTTTCACAAGGATTCTTACTTGGTATAGAGTTTATCCATAATATAATTTATTGGATTTATAAATGATAACACCTTATTTTCAATTTATAAATGCTTATTTATAACCTCAATTATATATTTTCATCACATGTTCAAATCATTCATAATGTTTTATAAAGAAAATGTGATTTATCCTTAGTGTATCCAACATGAGTGTCAAACCAGGTGCATAGTAAGGCATGTTTTCAGGTACCAGGTTACATCAAGTCATGCCCAACACACCTTGTAAGGGTTTCTTACACCAATTTAAATCTATTCCCGAAGAATGCCAACTTCTAGTAACCAGAAAAGGATGTATTTCTAAAAATACCTGCACAATATCCACTTTACCAAAATTCTAGGGTTTTTGTGTACACTTATCCTCAAATTCTGCGTTGGGGTTATATTATCTAGTCGAATTTAACTAAATATATTTCCCAATTTTTCAAATAAATATCCATTGATACCAGCTACAATGAACTAGCCCAGGAAGTTCTAAATCCGGGGTCTCATATCCATTACATTGATATGATTATAAGGAATAAAATTCCAATGGACCGGGAGTTTAGTAGTATTGGTAAATTAGATACACACATGAGTCTTTTATTAAAAATTTATATAGTAATTAATTTTTTTTATAAATAACATCAAGGATTACTTTATCACATATATTATATCCATTTATATCATTCATAGTAATCCCCTTGGATTCCTGGGGAAAGGAAACATAATAACAGTGAGCTAAAATACTCAGTGTGTGAAAAATACAATGGAAGAAAAAATGAATCAATGAGAATAATAATTATGGAATGGTAACTAATTTAACACACATTCCAAGTAACCAATAGGTTGGTATAGATGTGATTAGACAATAATTCAAGTTAACTTAAAACACATTCCATTCAAATATATAGATAAGGAAAAATAAATTTGGAAATGTATGAAACTAAAATACATATTATTTAATCAATAAACTAAAACATAAATGCACCCAAAGATATTTCAACATATAATCTCACGTATTAATAATAACTAAAACTAAATGATTTTAATTCCTTCTTAATGCATGTCATGTCTGTGGAACATGAATACATATACCGTAAAGACCATTCATATGTTGGTTTTAAACATCAAATAGAAACCCATTTAATTTGTGACTGTTATTTCTCTCATGAGAACCTATCAATTCATTAATATTCCATATATATTCTGGGTCCCACCCTTTATTTATTATATAAATCATTCCTTGTATTTAATTTTAGAAACAAATAATATTCCTTATCAAATATCTTTATTGAATAATAAATATGGAATTATCAATATTTCCCCCAATAATAAAATAATTTTGAAAGTAGACACTGTATGTAAAATGGTATATGGTTTTGGTAATAATAATATCCATGAAAAATTAAATGGATAATTTAGGGGAATTCAATATTCAATGATCATAGGAGATGGAATATTTCACGAGGACTGACAAATAAATCAATTAAGTGAATTTGAAAACTATCAATAGACAAATCAATCATAAACAATCCTTATGAAGAATAAGGATGGTATCAATAATATATATCCAATGTATGTTAAAATTAAGGGCTGTTTTCATTGATGAATATAAATAAAAAGATCTTTTAAAAAACATTCATGAGGAAAATATCTTTTGTTTTGAAAACAATTTTGGAAAAAAATCTTTTACAATAACTTTTGAATACATTCCTTTCAAAATAAAATTTTAAACATGAAAATTCAAATTTAAGACAATTATAGTGAGTAAATTTGTACATTCCAAATGATGTTAAATTCACATTCCTTTTTTATGGTAAAATGGTTAGAAAAAATCCTTGTTTCGATGGTTATAAGAAGATTCCTTTGAAAAAATTGGTAAAAGAAAAAGGGGTAAAAACTTCCTTACTAAATCATGTAAAAAAATTTGAAAACCTTTTTATAAAATACGGTTTTTAGAGGAAAACAGTTCGTCTATAAAATGATATAAAAGAAGTATGGTTTTATTAAAAACATTTTCTAAAACATTATGAGTACAAAAGAGTGGATAATTGTAATATTACTTAATAAGGGTCACGAATTACCAGTGGATAATAAAATTAAAGGTTTTATTAGAAAATTATTAAATAATTTACTCTCATGGAAATTTAAGTGTAAATAATCTTGAAAAAAATGATATTTTGACACAATCCCTTGAAAAGATAATAATGTTCGATTTGGAATCAATAAATGAGTAAATTATGTGTAGAAACTATAAATCCACATATAGAAGTGGAAATAAATAAATTTATATTCACATCATTATACACATATTCATAGAATATTAAATATAATGATGAATTAATGTATTCCAATGAAAATTAATTGGGTCTTAAAATTATATTTCAAATTGTAACTTTTAACTTGAATCCCCTTAGATTAAATATTAAAAAATGAACAAAAAATTATCTTGAATAATTATTGATTCGTTATATTATATGGAAGAGTGGATGTTTTTTGGATATATATAAGTGATTATTTTAACACACAAAAATTTATTGTTTCAATATAATGTTAACAATCACAAGAGTATGTGAGATTGAAAATATAATCATTAAAAAAGTTCTTGAGGATAACAATCATTAAACAATCCAAAGTGTCCCATACCACTTTAAAACATTTCAATCATAATATCCTTGAAAAGATAACATTAAATTGAAATTATAATATCATGACAATAAATAGTTTCATGATATATTTTTTAATATGTAATTATATAAATAAAATAAAACAAACTAGCTGTATAACAACAAATAATTCTTCATGGAATATAAATTTAGACAAAATCTATTTCCTTGAGTTTTTTAGGCTGAACGTCCTTTAAATTATTCTATAATTAAATTATCTTAATTATATAATATATTTATAACACTTTCTTTATTATCATTACTTTAATATCACTTATTACCATGTTTTATAGTACTACATAAACAATTAAATTTACATCGGCTAGTTTGAGAAAATTCAGTTTATGTGTCAAAATAAAATTTGGTAACTCAACTATCATTGAAGTGGTAAATATATAAAACGCCCAGAATAATATTATTTTTATAAAAATAATATTTATAAATAAATTATACCTTTAAAACCAGTCATTAAATATGGTTATGAAAAATGAACCAACATTACAATCATGGAGACTGTATGCTGTATATATGCATGATTAATGTTTCCATTTTTCAATGATCATTATGTGAAGATATTAAGAAATATTATATAATTATATAATGATAATTATATAAAAAATACCATATTATTTAATCATATATATTTCTATATATTTCTGTTGATGTAAACTCTATCACGTTGTGTTGAGGAGGTGGTAGTCCACATATACATGAATAAAGTTTTGAATTTTTTATTGTGTATGAAAGGGTTATAAACAAAATGATATATATTATATTAATTGAAATTTATTTATCTCATTAATACCATATATAGTTTTTTATGTAACATATTTTTAATTAAATCCATATTTTATTTGTTCCATGTATAGTGTCACAGAATCATATCATTTTGAGGGGGCGATAGACCACACTTCTACGAGTGATGTTATAATATTAAAAAAATGAAATATATAGAGGCCGAAGTTATAAAGAATAAAAGAATCGTATTGAAATTATAAATATAAAATATATCGTAAATAAATATATTTTCTATCTTAATGACCTCTAAAATAGGTGGTAAAGGAAAAATTAACAATCATCATTTTATGAGGAGGTAGTTCCACATTAACATAAACAATATGTATATTACTCATTAGATGTGGGTGTGTGTATGTGTAGGTAGAAACCATAATAGAAAACATCCAATTAATTTCATGATACTGGATATTTTGATATAATAATTGAATAATAAGTGTTTTGTGAGGGTATAATGGAAATAAAACTAAAATGCTTGAGGAAGGTTGTTACCTCTTATTCAGGTAACTCCTTTTGGTTTTTACCTAAAGGCATCCTTTGATTGATTCCATAAAAATAGGATTAATATAGTATTATAGGGGGTATGTTTAGGATCTATTTGTAAATATAATTTTTGAGATAAATTTTCATTATATGTGTGAGTATGATGGAGGAGAGGAGGCTTTTTAATAGTGGAGGATGAGTGGTACTCTTAAAAATCTTGGTAATAAGGATTCCACCCATTTTTTCCCATTGAAATTAGATCCAATAATGGAAAAAAGTAAATACAAGTGATTATATGGTCAATATATGTCTATAAAAGGGATCTTGGAAAATTATATTGGTAATTTGGTCCCTTAAGATTAAGGTTAATTCCCTTAATAATATCGATTTTTCCGTAATTTTTATAATTAATTAAAATAAGATTTACTAATAATTTTAGTAAAAAATTTATGTTTAACATCTTATATATTATAAATTATTATGATCCTAAATATGGATTTTTTTAATAAATACCATTAGCATAACTGGCATAAATTAATTCAAATTTAATCCCACAGACGGGACGACAATACTGGTTTTTAAGGTAAAAACATTCAAATGTTTTCTATGTATTTATAGTAAATTTAAAAGTAAAATTAATTAAAATGACCATATATGGATTAATTGAAAAAATTATGATCTAATTAAACATTAAAAAAATTTAAAACATAATTTATCCTTGTAAATAAATTAGAAAAAAAAACCATTTTGAACTAACATTCTCAATTTTTCATTATTCATTAAAAAAACATCATAAAAAAATTCCAAAAATTCACCCTAAGATAATTTTTATGATTCTATTTAAAATATTATGTTTATTTTTACATATAATATTTTTAAATATTTTAAAAATTTATTTATAATATGGTATCCATTAAAAATAGGCAAAAGTTCCCTAATAAAAATAGTGGTTTTTATTTGTAAAATTAGGTTGGTTATAATCTTATGATTAAAAAATTTGTTGGATGAATATAAAAAATATTATATTGAAGATAATATGTATATATATGTATATATATTATATTAATATAACTTACTAATTTTAATTAATTCAATTTATTTGGTTAAAACAACATTGTGAGCATAAAAATTATTTTCTATTAAATATTCCCTTCATTTTCAATTTTCTCCTATATTCATTTCTAATTTATTTTTAACTGACTAATTCATCATATTTTTGATTAATACATATATTTTCATAAGTTATTTATTAATTTTCATAACTACTAATTTAATTGCTAGTTTATATCGTAATATATTACATGATAATATTTTAATAATATCTTGTTGTTCGGTTAAAACATGGTCTTGCATATCACGTAAGCCATTGAAGGAACTCTTTGTTCAATATGTCACATGCCAACTCTACATAACATAAATTTCAAGATATAGAATATATTGAAGTTGTTTAAAATATTAAATTTATTATAAATTATTGAGATATTATATTCCCTTACGCACTTGGTGTTGTGTGTCATGCATGCTATTGAATTAAATGTTCATATGTTAGATTTTTAGGGCATTACATTGTCCCCGAATTAATTAAATTTCATTCATTCATTTAAAACATGATATTTGTTATATATTTATTTATATTTTCAATGTTTTTAATAACACATCTGGAGAAGGGTTCATATAACATCCCCTAGAAATGATAAAATGGGATTTACAAAGGTTATGTGGAATAACATCTGAATAGGTCTCAATGTAGTAGAAGATTAGTGGAATGTAGTGTTATATACTTGGATTAAAAGGATATGTATTTATACAGAGTTATTTATGTCATCAATCACAAATAATTAAAGGACCAATAAAGATTTTAGGGCCTCAAATCAATAAATATGTGATGAGTTAGAAGACCATTAGTTCAAAAGAAACTAAGGTATTAGGGCACCATTTTATTTTTATGAGATTTTTCTATTTTTGGATAATTATTTTACCACCTTAGTAAACTTAGTTAATATATTTATATAAATATACTTTCAATATTATTTGTTCTATATCAAATATCGAATTCATTTAGAAATTGAAATTTATTCCTGAAGAGCCAAAATACATTTCAAATGAATCTAAATGACCATAGATGAGTGAAAATGCCAACTATTTATTTATAAGTATTACCCAAAACTAAAATGATAAGGAAATAAATCTATAAAATAAAAAAATTAACACTACTATCTTATCTTTACTTTCTATTCATAAATTTATTCAACTAAAAACAATGACATATTGACCAAAACATTGCGTAGGTCAGTGGTTGGCACCAAATCCTTATCATTCTTCAGTCACGGGTTTACGTCCTTTGACCTTGATGAATTTGATGTGATTTCACCTAACATTCATGTTTTCCTTTTATACAACTATTTAAACATAATTTCTATAATAAATATGATGTAAATCCAATAAATAAGGTAAACCACTAAATAGCCTTTTTAACAAAGGTTTTCAAGACAACTAAAATATATTAATACTTCAACCGCTTATTTTAAAATATATATTTCCATGTACTAGTGTTTATCCATAAAACCATTTATTGTATTACTAAATCATGATGCCTTATTATCAATCTAGAACACCTTAGGTTTATCCTTGGTTATTTATTTTCATTATATGTTCAAATCCTTCATAATGGTTTGTAGAAAAAATGTGAATGGTCCTTAGAATATACCACAGGAGTGTCAAACAAGGTGTGCAGTATGGCTCGTTATCTTGTACCAGGTTACAACAAGCTAGGCTCGATGAACCTTTTCAGAGTTGATACTCATAAGTATATTTAGTCCCAAAGTAAATCCTCTTCAAGTATCCTTAAATAAATGTATTTCTAGAAACACGTGTATTATCTCTACATTATCAAAATTCAAGGGGTTTATTCTATATTTATGATCAAATTTTACCATTGTGTTATATTATAAAATATATTTTCTCCAAAATCTAGTTCCCAAGATTTATACTAAAAATACATTGATACCAACTATAGAAACTATTCCCCAGATGGCCCAGAGCCAGTTTCTACTATTAATTAAATTGGTACTATTATAAGGATTCAAATAAAAAAGGACCCAGATTTTAGTATAATTGGAAAACTAGATATATATACATGAGTTTGGTATGAAAAATGAATACACTAATTAAAACAACAACGAATTAAATAACATTGGGGATGAATTTATTCCATCTACTATATCCTTGTTTATATTTCATTGTAACTATTGGTCAGAGCAGAGTACTCAAGAAGGGGTGGGTCAATTGAGTATCTAAAAAAATTATGTTTAAATTTTTTTGTTAAAAGCTTCCCCAATAAAATAAATACAGCCCGGTTAATTAATTTAATACGGTTATTAAAGTATGACTATTTAAATAACTACTCAGAAGATTGATTAATTCTCAGTAATATTAATACCATTTATTAATATTACTTTTGAATATATTCTAATAATGAAAAAAAATTATAAATTATTTCAAAGATTAACTATAAAAGTAAATCTAGTGATATATGAATTATAAAATAAAATAGAGAAATCTAAATTAATCGACGTAGAAGATATAAAACAAGTGGTTCAGTCTCAAGCTGAGACAAAATCCACTCCACTTGGTGATAACCTTCCTCCAAGCAGATTATATTAACAAACATGATCTACAACCTGTATTGGTATAAAAAATAGTGCCTAGGACTTTACAGGCCACAATACCTCTTCCATAGTTCATTCTGGGTATGAGCTACCAGGTGACACATGGACCTCTTCCACACATATCTGTGGGAGAAAACAGGTGTATAATTATGTGAGAGGAAGGATATCATTCATCATCCAATTTAATGTAGGATATAGTGTGTGGTTTTATACAGGCACATGCACTTCTCAAAAGCTAAAAACAATACACAATAGATCAAAAATGATGATATAAGGTTAGATGTTCTCTTTGTGTTATTGTGTGCAGTACTGGACTTATATGACGAAGTAGATGTAAGAATTGAGTCCTCTTGCAGAAAACAGAGTATCACAAGTCTGGTGTTGGCTTGTGTTCTTTGTGAATTTTTTATTAAGAATATGTTCTCGACTCAGATCTATGATATTCCATCTTTTGGATTCGTGAATTCATCGTGTGTTCTTAAGATGTATTGTGTTTCCCGTGTAAGTTATTTTCTTCAAGAATGATCTTGTTTTTTCGTTATCTCACCACATTGTTTGTGAGTCACTCTTTTTTTTCATTCATTAAGTGCATGTTCTGGAGCTAATAGGATGCATGTATTCTGTACTACGTATCTTGTACTATCAAGTGACATTTCTACAAATAAATTTAAATTATGTCAGTGCTTTTAAAATACTCCAATAAAACCGTTATAAATTACATCGAAAATGAAAAAAAAATTATTGAACGGTGTCATAGTCTCTTTGGAAATAGTGTCTTCATAAAACAGTGTCTTCATGGAGCGGTGTCCTCATATTTTCCATTGCGTAGTGTGGAAGTTGCGATGGAACAGTTGTAATGAGATCAGGAACTGGTAGCACATAAACAGTGTTAAAATCATAGTGTATGATCTTTTCCCAAACTCTAAATGGTGTCTTAGAAAGGAACCGGTGTCACAAAATTCAACAGATCTGAAACTAGTCATAGTGTCTGGTCATGGTGTTTGGTCACAATGTATGGTCATGGTGTATGGGAACCTGTGTCTGGGTCATGGTGTCTGGTCATGGTGTTTGGGTCATGGTGTTTGGGTCATGGTGTTTGGTCACAGTGTCTGGGTCACAGTGTGTGGTTCATGATGTCTGGCTACTTTTCTAGAAAAACAGAACCAGTGGTAGACTCATGGTTTCTTAGACCTAGCCAAGTATTTGTATTCAGACTAAAGAAGTGATATCCAGAGATTTAATAATACTTAATCATTCATCAATTAAACTCATTAGAAAAAAAATTAAAATATATTTTAGACTAATCAAACATGATTTATAACAATTAAGATGTTGGATAGGTTTATTTTAAAGAATAAAGTAATAAACCATCTATATAAATGATTTGAGACAGAATAAACATGATTAACAAGTTTTATAGAATGTACAGGATTTGTTATTAACACATGAGGCATCCAAAAATATCCCCCTTTTGATGATCACAAATCGTGTGAGTGAGATATATGTTCATAGTGGATGTGTCTCTCCCTTAGTGTGGATATTTCACCCCCTTTTGGGATTATCAAAATGAGTACAAAATTAAATAAGAGAGTAGAAAATAAAAGTTCATAGGTCATTATATGGATAAAAAAGTTTCATTACAAACAATAGGCAACAAAAATACAAAAATATACCAATCAAAAGATAATGTTCACTATTCTTCAGCACCATATGTCTTCTCTTTTTCCTTGGTAGCAGCATCACTATAACCCATAGGAGAAGAGGTATAATTGGAAGATGGAAGTGAACCAACTGACAACGAAGGTAGAGGGAGTCCTTCAAAAACAGAAGGAGCCAATGTAGGTGTAGTGGAAGATTGAGGAAACTTTTGGTCAATGATGACATGTTTGATCTGACTCAGTGCTTGATATAAATACATAGAAGTAGAGGCAATGTTAGTAGATGAAAAATTTGGAAAACCTGGTTTCAAGGGTGCATATGAAGGATCCACAATAATAGTGCTCAGCACATGAAGACATGTCCTGAAAAGCTTGATGAATTCATCTATAATCTCATCACCATACTGCATTGATTTCTCAAAGTCATCGTTGTTCTCCATGAACGTTCCCAATAATGGATTGAAATACTTTAGCTTGTGAACTTGAGTTTCGAAATCTTGAGTGACAGGAGGGATTCTCATATTTTCTACAAGGTACATCAAATAGTTTATCATATAATGCTTAGAGAAAATTCTATTTAAGTAGAAATCAACCTTCTTAGTAATTTCTTTCTGAGCATTATTGTAAATCTTGGAATTAATTATTACTAAATCAAGAACACTGTAACTATTCTTGATAACATTAGATTGAGTCTCTTTGTCAGAACTATTGAGTACAGATTGAAGTTCTTCTTTGAAAACTGTTCTAAACTGATCACTCTCCAAGGAGGGTTGAGATGATGGTACAGAGGCACTAGAAGCTGTAATAGATGATGTAAGGGGCTTTAGGTGATTCAGAACTTCCTAGAGACATACCTTATACTCATCAGTCAACTTGTTCAGACCATTAACAAGCTCACACATCTCTTGAACTATTTTATTGTTTCATTCGTCTACTTTATCAGCTAACGAAGTTAGATTAGGTTGAATTAGGGAGGATACTTCCGATGGAATCTTACTACCAATATCCTCAACAAGATGAGAAACAAGGTCTAGTCTTGATTTCAGTACTCTTTTCATATCTTCAACCAAACCTTTGAGATACATTACTTCATCACTTAACAATGTTTTCCCAACTATGAATTCTTGAATTTCTTGAATCATTTTTGGATGAATCTTCCAAATAATCGTCTCTAACATTAGGTTAGCATCTATTTCAATCAAGTTTGTCACATGTGCAGTTTGATTATTCATGATATTTTCAACCCCATCCAATAGGGTATCCCCAAAGGAATTAAAATCATCCTTAATCACTAAGGTAGAAAGTTATTGTGAATGTTCAGGAATATAATATGAGATAGGAACAGGTTCCATTGTAGAGATAACTTCAGTAGGAGATACCAGTTTCAAGTGAATCATAGTAGACAGATCTATACCTTTAACTGAGAATTTCTGGGAATCATCTGCATCAGTATATCAAAAGCACTTATACCATGTATCCACATTTCATTGATCAATTGGATTAGGAACTTTTAAACATTCTATATTATGATGATACCCCCCACTCAAAAGTATCATATCTCACAGGACTAAGAGATTTAGATCCTTGATCCTTTTCCATGATTTCATCGCCAACTGCCTCACCCATATCTTTTCTATCCATTGTAAAGTCTTTCTCTATTCTTTCTTTTTCAAATGGGATAAAATCAGGAACAACTTGTTCCTCTATGTGTTCCTCAAGAGAATATTCTTTCTCAATAGATCTATCTTCTTCTAAATGTTCACCTAGAACAACCTTTTTCCTATCAACAAAAACTAATCCATCTTTAGAGGCAGGTTTTTCTTCCCGATCAACAATTTCTTTAGGATAAGGTACTTCTATTTCAAATTTGACATGATGAGCTATTTCACTGCCTTCCTCATCCATGAAATATTTCCCTATTGGTTCTATAACTTCTTCTTCATCCTCCTCATTAGAATAGTTACCAATTTCATCTGGTTCCATACGAAGAAAATAAATTCCCTTAGGTCTTGAATAATGCTCAATTGGGTTGAACTTTTCATAGATATTGTCATTATCTCCCACCCATGATTTTCTCCAAGGATTCCAACTGGGTTTGATTCACTTGTCTGTAACTATGGAAATACAAAATTTATAATCCTTAATTACTTTTACATATAGTCTAACCATCTCTTTTTCATAAAGCATAGTTGAGATAAATCTTGAGTAGAACAGGGAGTGTGACTTGGTTGTTTTCTTGATCAACTCAAAAATATGGAGGTTATCATAATTACATAGGTTGATCTTGTGTCAATTATTCATAATATGTATAAAAAATACATCATGATACTTGCATGTAGAAATTTATCCTTTTCATGGAATAATTAGATTCTTAACAAACATAACAAAAGTATGGTTTCCCCATCTTGCTCAGCAGCAATATCCCTTCTCTTAGTTTCATTTCTAGTTAATCTTCCCAAGGCTTCATCCAAAACAAAGATCTCACTTGGAGGTGGAGGACCTCTCTAGTAGTCCTAAAAAATACCCTCATGAGGTATCCTTAGGAATTCATCCCATAACCTCGAAGAAAAAATACATCTTTTCCCATTGATCAAGCTTCTCAAAATAAAATCATCTTCTATATCAAAAGAGAAATGAATGAACTAATAAAACTATGAGACTAGATTCAGGTATATCAGCCTATCCTCTTTTGTAATCCAATCATGCCATCCTTTCTATTTTAATACAATCATTACTAAAAATTTACTTGAAAAAATACACTTAGGGAAAATTTCCTTTTTGGGTAACACTATTATGTTCACCTAGTTCGGATTGAAAGGACATTAGGGCACTATCATTAGTGTTATTTTTATCTTATTCATTAATATGAACTTCTCTTGAGTTGATTATCATGGTTGTTTCATTATAGGCATTCAAGGAAGGCTCTAGAGAGAGAAAGATTGAAGGAGGGGTTGCAGTTTGAGAGAAGAGAGCACATGTGAAGAAGTGAGTGAAAATTATCTTGTTTTTATCATTTAGGGATATGTACCATCAGAATATCAAAAGCATGGAAAAGTAACAAAATAAAATAATTAACTACCCTGATATGAGTTATAATATGTAAAATAAAACAATAATGTGTCTTTATCGTGAGACCGAGACAGAATTTCACGGTGAGACTGTAACAGGCTTTCACATGGAGACCGTAACGATCTTTCACGGTGAGATCATAAAAGGTGTTCATGGTGACATTTCTTCTATGTGAATTATAAATAGTGCGATCATATTTTTTGAAACAGTTTATGCTAGACTGTATTCGAGAGATAGTAACTATGATACCATAAACATGAAACAACAACTTTTATGTAAGAGTTATATAGTAATCTTAAGATAGGGACTTGTGAAACCATAAACTGTGAAACAGTAAAATGTGAAATAGTATGTTGTGAAACAGTACACTTACAACTTATGATTTATCATTTACAATTCATGTATGTTGTAATCTATTATTTTAGAATTTAATGGTTTGGTGAAAATATCAACGAGATGATATTGAGTTCTAAGAATCGCAAAGTGATGTCACCATTTTGATAATGATCTCTCAAAAAGTGATGTCTTTCATCAATATGTTTTGTCGTAGAGTGTGAAACGGGATTTTTTGAGATGTTAATAGCACTTGTATTGCACAATTTATAGGTACATGCCTGAATTGATATCTATAATATGGTAAATCTTGTTTCATCCACAAAATTTGTGGACAAAAACAACCATCACCTATGAATTCCGCTTCAGCAGTGCATAATGTGACGGAGTTTTGTTTCTTCGTACACCATGATACTAGTTACTTGCCTAAAATGTGACTTGTTCTAGAGGTGATTTTTCAATCTAATTACAACCACCGAATTTGGCATCAGAATAACTAAGTAACCCAAATGATATTCCTCTGGGATAGAATTTTCCTAGATTGGGTGTATGCTTGAGGTATTTGAAAATTCTCTTAACAACATTTAAATGAGGCTCCTTAGTATTTTATTGAAGAAGAGAACACATACATACACTAAACATAATATCAGCATGGCTATTATTCATGTAGAGTAAGCTTCCAATCATTCTTCTGTAAGTGTTTTGATCAACAGATTTTCCATCTTCATCAAGACCCAACTTACCAGTAGTACACATTGGAGTATCACTAATTTTAGTGCTATCTAAGACAAAACGTTTTAAAAGATATCTAGTATATTTTATTTTATTTAAAATAATACTATAATTATTTAGATTGATTTGAAATCCAAGATGTATTTTTAGTTCTCCCATTAAACTCATTTCAAATTCATTATTCCTTATTTTAGAAAATCCAACACATAAATAATTTCTTGAGGATCCAAAGATAATATCATCTACATAAATTTGAACAACTAAAAAATCATTGGAAATTAATTTTTTAAAAATGTTAGGATCAGTTATTCCTTTTTTAAAACCTTTAGAAATAATAAAAGTACTTAATCTATCATACCATGCTCTTAGAGCTTGTTTTAAACCATATAAAACTTTTGATAATTTAAAAACATTATTTTTGAAAGTGAGGATTTTTAAAACCATGGGGTTTCTCTACAAATACATCCTTAGATATATACCAATTTAGGAACGCACTCTAAACATCCATTTATTATAGATTGAAATTTAGATGTGAAACATAAGCAAGCAGAATTCTAATGGATTCAATTCTAGATACCGGTGAAAAAATTTCATCATAGTAAATTCTTTCTTATGGACTATAGCCATGTGCAACCAATCTATTCTTGTGTCTAACTATGTTTCCAGAATAATCTACCTTATTTTTAAACACCCACTTGGTGCCTATGGTAAATGTGTCTTTATATCTGTAAACAAGTCTCTAAACTTTGTTCCATTCAAACTGATTACATTCTTCTTGCATAGACATCACCCAAAATTCCTCATTCATAGTATCGTTAATGTTTTTATGTTCATATTTTGTTAAAAAGACTTTATGTTCAACCTAATTTCTAAGAGAAGCTCTAGTTTGAGTTCCATCATCTAAATATCCTACAACAACATCTAAAGGATGATTTTTAAGGGTTATAACAGCTCTAGAAAAAAGAAGGGCTAGTGATTTTAGGTACATTAGTAGTAGGTTCAGGTTCATTATGACTTGAATCTGTAGAATTTCTAGAATTGGATGTTTTCACAGATTCCTTTACAGGACGGTTAGTGGATTTAGCATTGATGTCCATATTTGACATATCATCCTCCATGTTCTCTATAGTGGTCTTAGGCTCATGTGGATCTGTTTTATCAAATATCACATGGAAATATTCATCCACACATTTAGTTATTTTTTTAAACACTATATAAGATTTACTAGATATTTAATATTATAGAAGGATTCCTTCATCACTCTTCGATGCAAATTTTTCAAGATTGTTCTCAGTATTAATGATATAGACTTTTCAAAAAAAATTGAAGTAGATTACTTTAGATTTTTTATTGTTCCATAACTCATATGGAATTCTTTTAAGAATGGGTATAATCGAAACTCTATTAATAATATAGCCTGTTGTACTTACAGCTTCAACCAAAAAATAAATAGGTAAGTCGTATTCAATAAGAATTGTTCTAGAAATAAATTTGAATGTTTTATTTCTTTTTTCTAAAACTCAATTTTGTTGAGGTGTTCTAGGGGAAGAGATATTATGACTCAATCCATTTTGTGAGTAAAAGGATTCAAACACTTGATTTTAAAAATCATTTCCTTGATCAGATCTTAATGATTTCATTCAAAGTCCACTAATATTTTCTACAGTTCTATCATATTTTATGAAATGAGAGCAGGCTTCACTTTTGTGATCCAAAAATAAAGTCCAAGTATATATAGAATAGTCGTCTACAAGAACATAAACATCGTGATTACCAATTAAACTAGAAATTCTAAATGGTCCAAATAAATCCATTTGATCCAATTTGGGAGGTTGAGATATTGACATGTCTTTCTTTGGATTGAAGAAATTTTTTTGTTTATTTCCCTTTTAACAGAGATTACACACTTTATCATTTGGAAACTGATGTTTGGGTAGGTCTTTGACGATGTATTTTGTAGTTATATTTCTAAGGGAGTGAATGTTTTAGTGTCCTAGTCTCCTATTCCAGAGCCGAGACTCGTTGTGAATGAAACTTAATCATGAATCATTATGAGAGTCTAAAGAATCTAAGTTAACAGAGTATACATTTTCATTTCTCAATTCAGAGAACACTAATTTATTTTTATAATTAAAAAAACTTCCAACATCATATTAAAATTTAACATGAAATCCATTATCACATAGTTGTGAAATACTAAGATAATTATAATTCAATCCATCAATACAAATTACTTTGGAAATTAACACACTGTTAGTGAAACCGATTTGGCCAAGGACAATGATTTTCCCTCTGAAATTGTCAATAAAGGTGACATGTGTACCATCAATTTGTATTAATTTCTTGAAGCACAAATAGTCTCCTATCATGTGTCTTGAACACCCACTGTCCAAGTACCATTATCTTATACATTACCTCTTTAAATAGTGATCCTACAAAATAGTCAAATAAAAATAGATTTTTGTACCCATATTTGTTTGGGTCCAGTGATATCAGTGACTAGTGATTTAGGAACCCACATCTTCCTCATAGGTTTCTTATAAGAATTATGTAAAGTGATTGAAAAAGAATCATTATTTGGTCTAGAAATGATTGAAATAGTAGAAATTTTATCATAATTTGAACTAACTGAATGTTTTTCAGAACTAGGAATAAAGATGTATGTCATAGATTTAGAAACAAAAGTAGTTCTCCCAAAATTTCTTTTACCTGGTTGATATCCAATACCAGTAGTATATTTAGGAGGAATATGTTTACCTAGAATTTGTACCAAATTATCTTTACCATTAGTAAACCATTCAGGGTCCTTTTTTAATTGCTCATTAGATCGATTTAGTTTATTATTTTCTTTGAGTAATTGATCATTATTCTCCCTTTATACAGTAAGTTCATATTTAATAGTTGAGGTCAGAGCATGCTGTTTCTTTAAAGACGTGAATTCGTCATTTAGTTCATTACATGTCTCCTGAAGAATAGTATAGTAATCAAGCATTTCTTCATTAGAAATATTTTCATAATCACTTTCATCTACAAAATAACATAATTTATGTATAGGATATTCCAATGTTACCTCAGATGTGTTTTTCATAAAACGCATTCTGGCCTTGTTAGCTTATTCATCATGGGAAGATTATGATTCACATGAACTATCCTAAGAAGCACTATGAGTTGCATTCATTGCCTTTTTATTATTTATATCTTTTTCCTAATATCTCTTTGTGTACTTGAGCTTGGGAATGTCAGCCTTTACATGTCCCTTTCTCATACATTCATAGCATATTATCTCATCAAACATGTTACTCCTTTTACAATCTTTCTTCCAACTTCATTTTTTATCACATCATCCCTTGAAGTTAGGCTTTCTGAACAAAACATACTTCTTTTAAGAAATCTTAAACCTTATGGAATATTGATCCATCTCCTCATCGCTGTTGGGTGATGATTTTTAACTATTGTAAATTTCTATAGAGGCTTCCAATTTCCCTTTCACTTTATGTTTGGAGGTGGGGGTCTTAAATGAAACAAAATTTTTTTGGGTTCATACTCCTCTTCCTTGTTGACCTTCAGATCCTCTTCATACATCATTAGCTTCCCAATGGGTTCTTTTACATGGAACTTTTTGATGTTGCATGACTCTCTATTAGAGACATAGGTTCCTCTCAATATCTCAGGTAGACATAGGAGAATCCTCATGATTTGTTCTTTGGAAGCAACTTCTCTTCCAAGAAAATAATTGTGTCACAAATTTCATTGAACATGAGATACATGTCATAAATAGGCTCATCAGGTTTTATTTTAATGTTTTCATATTTAATAGTATAAGTATTAAGTCTCATTTTTTTACCACTAGAAGTTATTTCTTGTGAAATCGATAATGTATGGAAAATTTCATTAGAAGTTTTACATGAAGAAATTATGTTAAATTCATCATATATTAAAGATAAATATAGAGAATTCATGGCTTTGCAATTGTTGTTATAGAAAGTCTTGGTGGGTTCATCCGAAGTAGTTCTAACAATAGTAGTAATCTTATATTCATCAATAATTTAAGACCAAATTTCAAAACTCATACTTTCTAAATGAATTTTAATTTTAATATTACATTGGGAATAATTTTTTCCATTAAATAATGGTGGTCTATTTTTTTTAGCACCTTATAGTATATTATCTATAATAAAGAAATAATTTTAAATAGCTATAAATTTATAATTAACAAATAATTACAGATCTTCAAAGTACAACTAATATCAAATTTGAATAGTTTAAAAAATAGAGGCATAACAAGAATAACAAACTCCTATGATACCAAATGTTGTTCGTAGTAGAGTCTTCAAGAGGGGGGTAAATTGAGTATCTATTTAAATATATGTTGAAAAAATTTTCTTAAAAGGTTCCCCAATAAAATAAATACATCCCAATTATTCAAAGTAATACGTTTAGGAACGTTTGATTCTTTCAATTAATTATCAAAAGATTGATTAATTCTCAGTAATCGTAATATCAATTATTAATATTACATTTGAATTTATTATTATAACTCAAAACAATTATAACTTCATTCCAAGACTAACAATCAATGTTAATATAGTGATTTATGAATTATATAGTAAAACAGAGAAAACTAAATAAAACAACACAGTGGATATAAAACAAGTGGTTTAGTCTCAATCTGACACCTAATCAACTCCCTTGGTGATCCCCTTTACAAAGAAGTTTATTTTAATAAACTTGACCCACACCCTGGATCAGAGTAAACAACAGTGTATGAGACTTTTCAGGCCACAAGACCTCTTCCAATGTTCTTTTTGGGTCTGACCTACTAGGTCACGCAATGAACTCTTCCACACATATCTGTGGGAGTAAACGTATGTAAAAAATGTGAGAGGAAGGATATCTTTTATCCACCAATTTATTACAGGAGAAGGTGTATGGTTTTATACAGACACACACATGAATCCAAGAAATAAAAACAATTTAAAATAGAGCAATAATGATGAGATATGGTTAGACGTTCTCTGAGTGTTATTCTGTGCAACTTTGTACTTCTAGGATGAATGAGAAGTAAGGATCGAGTCCTCTTGCAAATAAACGAGTATCACAATTCTGGTATTGGCTCGTGTTCTTTGTGAAGTTTATATTGAGAAGAATTTACAGAGTTTGATTTGTAATATTCCTGATTTTTGATTCATTAATGCTTCATTTTTTCAGCATATGTATTTTGTTTCATTTGTCGGTTCTTTTCATTATGAATTCTTGTGTTTCTTCGCTGTCACACTACCTTTCTTGTGAGTCACGCTTTCCATTTTATTCATGAAGTGCATGTGATGGATCCTATAGGATGCAAGTATTATTCACCTCATACCTCGTATTGTCATGTGAAATGTCTAAAAAGATATATAAATTATATCAGTACAATTAAAAGACTCAAATATTACTTTTATATATTAAATCGAAAATGAGAAAACAGATTAAATGATGGTGTCACAGTCTGTCTGGAAATGGTAACTCCATGAAACGATGTCTCTATGGAGTAGTGTCTCTTTGTTTTCCTTTGAGCGGTGATACAGTTGTGATTTCATAGGTGCACAGAGATCATGAACTTGTAGCATAGATGCGGTGTTATGATCATTGTTCTTGATATTTTTCCACTCTCCAAATAGTTTCTTATAAAGGAACTGGTGTCACAGACATCAATAGATCTGAAACGGGTTATGGTGTCTGGTCACGATGTCTAGTCACGGTGTCTTGGTCACGGTGTCTAGGTCACAATGTCTGGTATTAACAGTGTTTGGGTCACAATGTCTGGTTCATGGTGTCAGTTTACATTGCCAGAAAAACAGAACTGGTGCTAGACTCACGGTTTCTCTGACTTAGCCAAATATATGTATTCATACTTAAGGAATGATATCAACAGAATGAATTAGAATTAATCATTCATCAAGGAAACTCATTGCAAAACAAATTAAAGTATAGTTTAAACTAATAAAACATGATTTATAGAAATTAAGATATTGGATAGGTTTATTTTAAATCATAAAGAAACCAATTGTCTGTATACATTATTTGAGACGGAATAAATAGGATTAACATTTTTTACCGAATGTATAGGATTTGATATCATTAAAACCTAATTAACACATGAATAGTCCAACAACAACCTTCCTGTATTCTTGTGTAAAAAAATCATAATAAATGTGACTATAAATTTCCAATAAAGTAAAAATACATTGGAATAAATAATGAATCGATGAGATTAATATTTATGGAATAGTTATTAACTGAACAGACGTGCCTATTAATCAATAAGATGAAAATTAAGTGAATGAAAAATAATAAAAGGTAAATAAAAAAACGTTTCATTAAAATAAATAGATATGGAAAATACATATAGATTGGCAAGAAACTAAAACACATTGTACTTAATAAATAAACTAAAAATGAAATTAATTCATAGATATGTCGATTCATAATCTCATGGATGAATAATAACTAAAACTAAATTAAGGATATTTTTTCTTAATGGGAGTCATGTCTAAGGCTCATGAAAACCTATTCGATAAATACCTTTCAAAAGATAGTTTAAAACTATGGATAGAAACTCATTTAATTTGAACAACATATTTGTCTCATGAGAACTTATCGATGCCTTGATGGGTGATATAATGTCTGGGCCCCACCCTTTATTCCCTGTGCAATGAAATCCTTGTAGAGAATAGTCAAAATAATTAATATGCCTTACCAAATATCTGTATATGATAACGAATATGTAATTATAAATATTTCCCAAAAAAATAAAACAACTATAAAAGTAGACACAATATGTAAAATTGAATATAAATTAGGTATTAATAATACATGTGATAAATGAAATTGATAATTTAGTGTAAATTCAATGTTCAATGATTATAGTTGATTGAATATTTAAAGGGGATTACCTAGGAAATCAAGGAAGTAAATGTGAATACTATCCTTATCGAAATCAATAATAAACCATCCAGAGGAATAATTTGGATGGTATCATTAAAAAATTATCCCAAGAGGATTAAAATTAAGGATTGTTGTCATTGATTAACTGAAATTAACATATCTTTCAAAAAATATTCATGAGGAAAATATCATTTGTTTCTGAATTTTTTTTAATATTCTATTTTCAATTCACTTTTAAACCCATTTTCTTTAAAAAGTAAAATTTAAAAATTGATAATTATACTTCACTGAAATGAAGATAAGTAAATTCATACTTTTCATACGAGCTAAAAAAACATTCGTTTTTATGGTAATTTTAATTTAAAAATTCCTTATTCAGAAAGGAATAAGAAGATTCATTTGAAAAAATGGGTAAACGAAATATAGTGTCATTTTTTTTAATAAATCATGTTAAAAAAATTTTAAAACATATTTAGAAAATAGGGTTTTTAGAAGAAAACAGGTTATCAGACTACAAAATAAAAGGAATATGGATTATCTTAAAAAAATTATAAACCATTTTTCATACCAGAGAGTGGGAAAATGGTACTATTCCTAATAAGGGTCACGAATAACTATAGGATAATAGAAATAAATAATTTATTTGACACTAATCAAATAATTTGCAATTATTGATATTTATTTGAAAAGAATCCCAAAAAGTTGATATTGTAATGTAATCCATTAAAAATATTATAATGTTGGACTGAGAATCAATCTATGATTAGATTATGTGTGTCAACTGTAAATCAACATATAAAAGATTAAATACATCAATATATAGTAAAAGTCATTATACACATTAATATCAATCACTAATTGAAATTAATTTATTTTATTTTGGAAAAAAAGAATTGTGATCATAAAAATAGTTTTCTATAAAATATTCCCTTTATTTTCAATTCTCTCTTATATTCATTTGCAAATAATTTTAAACTAATGTATTCATCATATATTTGTGTAGGAAATATATTTTTCTTATGTTAGTTATTACAATTCATAACTAATAATTTAATAGCTATTTTATATCTTATTATATTAAATATTAATATTTTCAGAATATATTGTTGTTCGGATAAAACATTGTCTTTTATTTTACGCAAGCCTTTTAAGGAACTAGTTGTTGCTTATCTTGCTTGATAACTTAGTATCACATTAATTAAAAGATATATAATATATTGAATTTATTTAAAATGTTAAATATATTAAAATTCTGTGGATATTATATTCCCTTATGGGCTTGGTGTTGCATTCCATACACTCTATCGAATACAATGTTACTACTTTAGATATTAGGGGTGTTACATTATCGTTTCCTAGATTCATCTAAATATTTGTAACAATTACCAAACATAAGAGTGGGGGTAAATGAAAGTTGTGGATATATGGAAATTTTTCAATGAATAAGTGTGGGTTAAATTTCATGTGATTTGGGGAAGGACCATTAATTGTATTTATAACAAACCCTCTATAAAAAAAATAAAAAATAGGTTGTATCTAGGTAAATTCAAAAATAATAATTTATATTACCCGTTATCTTGTTATAACTGTTAAAAATGGTGTCATGGGGAGATCATTAGTGGTAGTTTGGTGGATGTGGGAATTTTCCCAGACATTACTTTTGAAAATGAAAAGAAAAGGAAAATAATAACAATAGAGTTGGTTTCATTTGTTTTATTTCATCTCTTTATGAGCCTCCTCTAATATACTAGGGAAAATAGGAGACGTTCAATGAGATGTTTTTGAGTATCATGAATATCACATTATAGTTGAACCTCATTTTGGTGTCTTATGTATTTTACATAATTTAACTACCAACCATATTCCTCACAGTCATTTGATCCTAAATGGTGAAGCTCTCATAATTAATTATTATGTAGTCATTACATGGTGGAGAAGTTAGATGCCTTGAAATCCTATGGTAAGTCACATGTTATTGAAGTATGTGCATCACTCTATTGATTTGTACACTGATAATGAGTGTAAACATTCATGTGATCTAAATTGAAGGTGTCATGTATACTAATAATGAATTGTAAAATGAAAATGGATTGCTGAAAAGGATTGGCTGTTTCAAAGGAGAAAACTAAAATACTTGATTGATTCGTTTCTATGATAAGTTAGTCATTGATTAATATTCTTATGTGAAACTTGACCATGTAATTTTAGAATTAATTAATTACTTTTATTGAAATTGAATTTGAATCATGGTAAGGTGATTTTTCTTTATATTATTCTGGGAAACCATTCTGGAGGACAAGTATGAATTCAAGTGTGGTGGTATTTCATAGCTGTGTTTTAGGCATATATTTTATAATACATTAATGTATTGATATTTTATTTATTTTATTATTCATTCCAAATTGTTAATGATTTGATTCATTTTATGTTTTATGGAAGGATGCGAGATATAATTGAAAAATAAAATAAATGAGAATATTTTTGGAGGATACAGACACATTGTGTCCCAAGAAATGAGAAGAAGCATATCATCAGATTTTTTGTTGATTCAATAGAGCTGGAAAACTAAAAACATTCATTTACACATCGTTATTCCATTTATATGAAGTTATTTTTGAATAGATGATATTTCAAGAAGATTATGATGAAACCCACAACACCTTATACCACTATGAAAATTTTGAGGTTACACATCGTGTAATTATTTACACATTATGTAATTATTTAAACGTCATATAATATCCTGATAGGCCTAGTTATGAGACTTTGACAAGATTTTTTATAAGTAATCATAAATATTTCTCATCGGGGACCAATATGTATATTTTTTAATTCTATTATTATTACATTTAATGCAACTTGAACCCTAGGGGTGTTTATAAAAAGTGGACCAGGCTCCAACTCAATGATTAATTTGGAGCCACTACTACAGGGATCATGGACCAATGTTGTCATGACAAGTCAAATAGGTTCATTATTTTACTACACCATCATGGAAATAATAGGGGTAGTACTTGTGAAAAGAAACTCTAATGATGCAGGATTTATTGGTTAAGGTATACTATTTTTAATGTAATTCATTTTGTTCTTTTTTGCATCCCTAAATTTTCTAATCTCTTCTTCGCTATATCAGTCCTGACCACTGCGTGATCGGTGAGGGAGTGATAATTTCAAATAATTTCATAGGGAAAAATTCATACCATGGACATTGGGTGGATTTTTCATATGATTAAATATGGTTCTAAGATACCAATTCACTGAAAAATTGATGTAACATTACCAATGTGAAATGGGGACACATATGATTTTAGGATTTTCTACCCTGATTGTTGGATTCAACAAACTCAGTTCAAACACCAATGATCATTTTTCCATTATTTTATACCCAAATTAATCATGAACCCATATTTTCAATTACCAATCATGTTTTCAAATTTTATTAAAATCCAAATCAATCATCATATCCTCTATCAATAAAATAGTTAGTTTTCTTTTATATAATAATTTAGGTTTGCTTTATTTATTAAATATTTCCCCAACCCTATATATGTGGGTAATTCATTAGACTCACATATCCTATACTACCTTGTAGTTTAGTGGTTTTTGTTTTCCCTTTTTATAAATTTCTAAATTCGGTAACCCTGTGAAAATTAATAATTCCCATAGGGTTATCACAATATAATGAATTCATATATTTAAAATAATTTATTTTTGTTTTTTATAGATATAAAAATAATAATATTATGAAAATATATCATAAGGTACTAAACATAGATAATTATCTCAAGTTATATAAAGAATTATTTTCATAAAAATATGTTGTGTTTATGAAATAATCAATTATTGATAAAAGTAATTTAGTTATGAGAAATAATGCTTTCACATTAACAAATTTTATAAAATATTAACATCATATTAGATGTAAATGTTTATTTAGAATTATGTATTACTCCAATGATAACATTCACATCTTTAAAGAGAGATTATTAGTCAAAGGTTTCAAAAAATGTAATTTATTAGTTATTTTGATACTTTAATTTAGTTCAAATTACAACAACAAGGTTAAAAATTGTCTTAAAATTAAATAAGTCATTTATGTGTTCATTATACGCTTGTTTAAACTCTATTTTTAAATGGAAGTTAAAATAGAAAAATTTACATGGAATAGTATGAAGGGTTCCGATATAATAAATTTAAAATAAATTATTTAAATTAGTTAAATATAATTATGCTCTTAAATAACCTCCTAAACAACATACTAAGTATGATTATAATTTTTTATCTAATGTAATTTTACATAATAATGTTGATATGTGCACTTTTAAAATTTTAGTAAAATAATATTATGTTTTTATGTGTATCTTTGCTCATGACATATTAATTTTTAAAAAACATGACTGGTATTAATGAGATTGATGAACTTTTATCCTCTAAGATTAGAATGAATAAAATTAAAATAATAGTCATTATACTAATGATTAATGTAAGTATACAGAATAGAGGTTATTATTTATGTATACCTCATGATATTATGAATATGTTGAATACTTTTGATCTTATTGGCTTCAAAGATGAGAATTCTCCTATTTTCAACTTCTATTAGAACATTAGTTACTTATGATGTCTTCACCATAATATTAATTTGTCTGTATATATACATATTTTTATAAATAAATTATTATAATTATCAATAAATAATTATTAAATTGTAATATATTTATGAACATATTTAATAAAAACTGTCACTAAAATTAAATTACCAATTAAAAAAATATAGACTAGAAGAATATTTTGAAAAAACAATAAATAAATTTAATAAAATATAAACATTATTATTTATTGTAGGATTAAAACAATAATATTCCATGTGTATGTATGGTGTTGAAAATTCATAAGGAATATGAATTTCTTATTACTCGAACTGTATAATTTTGAGCTGAGTTTCACAATGGAATTCATAGAGTTTGGATACATTAATGTGATGTTTTTATACATGGATTTAGGATCAAAAGGTATATCAGATGATTGGGCGAGACTCGTGAGGTCCAACTTATGTTTTTTTAGTTTTATATTTCTAGTCAGTGTGTAGGGATTGTTGTTCATTGTTTAAGATAAATCATGAAACAACCTAAGAACGAGAAGTTGTTCAATTTAATTTCTATAGTGTATAGATTCCCAGAACCATTCGGATCTCAATTTAAAACATGTGGATTTTTTTCACATAGGGATTGGAACAAGATATGAATATGGATTCAAAAAAACATTATAAAATGTTATAGACAGAGGCAGTTCATGTTCACATAGTTGGTGCAATGTTTTGAAAATAATGAAGCTCGGTCGTGTGAGAGTGGTTCACATGGATAGTTCATAATACCTTGTTAGTGTTTTTTTAAAACCATGTGTCTCATTTTAAGTGAATTTTTGTTCTTTTTTCCCTTCAATTATTTAAACCCCTACGACCCTTTTCCTTCCCCCTTGTGGGCATGCACCCCTTTCTGATCAAACCCCTCCCTCATTATCTTATCCATTTGTCAATGGATTATTTGTAAGGTAACTATTTTATTATTTAAGGTATGTATCTATCGTTGATGTTCTTTATATACCCTACTATCCTCTTATTCTAATTTAAATTTCTCCATGTTTGAAGTTTGTTTATTATTCCACCAGAACATGGTGGAATCAGTTGATTTGGATAGGAATTCCATTCTGTTTGGGATAAGAGAATCCCAAGATTCCATCTGTACCTGGTTTTCCAGAGATTCAAAAAGGTACATCTTTATTATGATGTTATTATTTTTTCCCCAAATTTTAAATTAACTAGTACCCAACCCGTGAATTTTCACGACATGATCATTTAATTTCAAATTTACTTAAATAATTTTGATTTTTTAGAATATTTATCCCTGAAAAATAAGTATATACATGAATGAACTTATATTCTATATAAGCTCATACTAGTAATTCATAATGTAAAAACACTGCATACAAATATATACTGAAAAAAAATTCAAATATGAAGATATATAGAGAATAAGAGGTGATTACATGTATAAGGAGAAATCAAATACTTTAGTAATATAACTCAAATCTTCAATAAAGGAACTACATACTTAGAAACATGTGATGTTACTTTAGTTTGATTGTTTCATCATCAATGATTCAACAAAATTATTCTTATATCATTGATATGGGAATCTAGGATATGCATCGTTCGGTAACTCCACAACAGGGAACCTCTTGACTGAGTTTGAATTCCATGAGCCTTATTGGCTTGTCAACTTTTCCAATTATCACATCATGCTCCACCTTGTAGGTGGCTATATTTCCAGCCACAGTTTCTTGTTGTGGTGTAATGGACAGACATGAAACTACTTAATAACATATTATTTAGGCATATTAATTCTATGAACCTCCCTTGTCTTGGAGCTCTGAGGCTAAATCCATTCTGGGTATGTGTTTGAATCATCTATGCTTTAGTGACGACATCAGTGGGAGAAATATTCTATCATGTCAACAAAGTCCTGGGGGTGATGGTAGCCATGCTGTTGTGGAAATTTAAAATATAAATCCCTTTATAGATTTACTTGGCACGAGACAAAATTGGAGCTTGGAACAGAATTTTAATTTTGTTCCAGGTCCTTAGCAACTTCTGGATGCTCATCAGTGTCTTTGTGCTCATCAAGCCCATATAAGTCAAGGTAACAAATATTTTTTTTGGTACTAGACAAATAATAAAATATATATATTTTTCAAAAATATCTACTAATATATGACCTAATTGATATGAAATATACTGAATTCAGTTTTTTTGGTTTTCTCAAAAACAAATATTGATTTTTTAGAGTGCACAGGTGTAATCACAAAAATAAATGAAAAATATACCAATATATGTACCAATAGTAAATGGAATAATTAAAAACACTCATATGAAACACCATATGTATACTATAGACAATCACATGTAAATTGTATGTGAGAGATCACTATTTTCTAACTTGATGGATTGATATTGAATCAATATGGAACAACTATTTAATAATTATCCTAATAATTTAAATTTTCAATTTATTCCTCATGTATATTGATTGAAATAATTTATTTTGTTATTCAAATAACACGTGTAATCTTAGGGTATATGAACATTATTGTAAAAAAATATATTTTATAAATGTAATGCAATCTGTTGAAAATGGTACAAAAAGTGCAATTGAAACAAAATATAAAATTGTAACAGTTGTACAATCCATAATGGTATTTCCTACTATAAAAATATATTCATCTATTATCATATACAGTAAAATAATATTGGTGTACACTTTTATGTAATGATGATGATGCTACACTTCGAATATAACATACACTGGCTACCCGGATTTGTAAAAATTAATGTTGCGTATTTTAATGGAATATGAAAAAGAGATAAACATCAAACATGTAGATGTGGAAATTGCCTATTGAGAAATGGACAATATACTTTGTAAGCACACTTCTTTAAATATCACTTTTTAAATTAAAAAACATGTCCCCATTAAAATATATGACATTGGGTTTGATGAAAATTTATAATTATATGTTAATTCCCAAAAGTCAGGGTCCTGGTTAAATAAATGCAAACAAAGAATTATAGGTGTTACAAGGATATTTACATAAACTGGAGTGCATTACACCACTTATTTATGCATTCACAAAGTATGTCCAAAAAACTGGGGTCCTATAGGACAACATCATAATCATCTCCATTATTTCCCTCTTTGAAAATGCATGTGCCTCTTGGTTACTCTCTCTATAGACATGTGAGACTATAAAATTAATATTTTTTATGCAATTGAGGCATTCAATCCCATAAGGATACAAAACCTAATGGACCCAATATTCTTGTAGCTACACCATCAAAATTTACTTTAATCCATGACAGGATTAAGGATATACGACTAACATACTTCATTGTCATATGTTTCCTTAGCCTTCCTTGTACACCTAATAATCATAAAATATTGAGATCATTGACATTATTGAACATTTCAACCCTACACACCTGCTTCCGCATAAGCCTCTTTATGCATTGTGTTGTACCCCTCATGAATGTTGGGATATTGATTATCAAAAAATGAAGGTATTTTGTGTTATCCACACCTTGGAGAAAACCTATGAAACTGCACTAAGAAGCAGACTAAATAATTTTCGACTTAAACCATACCTATTTATATTATCCATTTGAGCTTCCAAATTAATTTTTGTACATATCTGTATATTGAATAGGATTTCAACATATTTCCATAGCCTCTGAACAAAACTACATTCCATACAAATATTTTTTATTTTATCTTCATCCTTGGAGAATAAGTTGTCTGCTGATCCAAGATACTATCATTTCGTCTTCAACTGTTCATTGATTGACAACCTGTTTTTCCAAATTTTCCATAGCAGATAAAATACTGAAGGTTTTATAAAAGAAACCTTAAATTTTATCAGCCACGATGGTGGTATGGTTGAGCAAGTGCAATGCATCATGTAGTGTACATTTTCATTAAAGTGACTCATTCTATTAGGCTTCCATATAAGAGTATTTGAGTCAAGTAAAGCATACCTTTTTATTTCTATGACAACTGAAAGAGGTAGCAGATCATCGGTATATTATTAAGTTGCAACAAATCTACAATGGTCAATTAGATCCTATATTATTGAAAATCCATAATTTCATGTAGTGGTATGTCCAGCCCTGTTGTTTTCTAGCAATTGAGATTGGATTGTTGACAAACCATCCACTTTTAATTCTGCATGATTTCATTATAAGATTGTTTTATCGAGGTCCATACTGAGGATTCTAGATAATGAGGATACCCACCAATTATCCTCCTTTGGAACCTGTTTGATAATAGATCAATAGAAGGATCATTATAAGTGATGATATTCCATGTTTATTTTTTAAAGGGGCACCATTAATGATTCATAGATCATTGATACCAAGCCCTCTAATCTCAATTGGCTTGACACAATCTTTCAAAGCAACATAAATTACAGGATGTTGGCAGAGGTCTGCTAAAGGATCTTATTCAAGGTTATTGGATCATACATGACTTTAATGGTGTGGGTCATCATAACTACATTTATAGAAATTGTTTTAAAGTACAGAAATAAAGAAGAACTAGAATTTTCACTCAAATACAGAACATAAAATCCAAAATTAATCAAAAAAATATTAGATTTATAAAAAGATGATAATTCCAAAATAATAGTACCTTTCAAGTTCATCTCTTGTAATAAAAACCTTTTCTTCTGGCACCACCATAGCTCCAGGAAGGACTAACCCCAATTGGATGTAGCCATCAAATCATTCTAATGAAACCTAAATGTGGGGAATCCCTTCCACCTGAGAAAACTGTTGAAAATGAATAAATGATGATCTGGTAAATAAATACATTTACATTTCTAGTTTTCTTTAATGGAAACTCCCAGAGATCCCTTATAGTTCAACAGGGAAATAAAAAAGATAATTCAAATACCAATTTATCAATTTTTCAGCATATACTATGACAATTCATACATAAAGATGATTGAAAATGGTATTGTTTTTTATGCCTCTATATTTACCATATTTCTCAATTCCAAATCACTAATTTGTGCATAACATATATTGCAGTGTATATATATTGTATTGTAAATATATAGACTATGATTGTAGGTAAGGAATTCCTAAATGATGAAAATTAAATATTCATTTTTTAATTGCAAAAAAAGAAATTATCAGAAAACGTATCAATTATCAAGTTCGCAAATTTGGTAGGTCTAAGCAACATGACCATATCGACGATGTTTCATGCATCCTGATGGAGTGAATCCACATAGGTTAAAATTTATCATTATAATAAAACCCTATGAAATAAGAACTTTGTATTCATAGTCAGATGATGGAGGTGTGATAGAGGAGGTGTTATAGAGAGACATAGGGTTTGAAAATAGGATGGAGGTGGCAATTAATGGAGGTAGATGGTGAATTATACAAAAAATGGTATGGGGAGACAGATTTTCAAGGAGGTAGTATGGAGGGTAGATGTGTACAAGTAGGTGAGGAAATGGAGGAGGGAGGTGAAGATGTGAAAAAATTGTCAGACAATGTTGGGGGAATGGACGTGATTACATACATGGGATGATAATTAATGTATGCAATAGAGGATGGAGAGGGTGAAATGTGCACATGGAGGGAGGATAGGGTGAAACGTGTCCAAGGTGGGATGTATCTTTATATAACTATTTTGTAACATGTGTCATTCCAAATTATAACATGTGTTATAAAGATTCATGAAAAAATTCAATTATACAAAATTGTAACACATCTCATAATTTCTAGATTGTAACACCCATACAGATTAAATTGTAAACTAGAGACCAATACTGGAAAAATTAAATGTTCTTAAATATTTGTTAAATCAACAGTATCAAATAAAAATTATAGAATATAAAAAATTGAAATATGGAAAAAAATCTTTTTTTATAAGATAATTACTAGATACATAAAATAGGACATGATGGCCATGGATAGACAAAATAAAATATTATTAATGAGTAGAACTGATTGAAAATGATATGAAAAATTACTTAGAGGAGCTAGAATAAATTTTATGTAAATAAACATTAATAGATAACATTGAGTTTGAAATATGATATTGTTAAAATTTTAAAGGTTGATATATTCATAGATGAAAAAGTAATATGCATGTAATGGATTTGAAATATTCATATAAAGAATATTAATTGTGAATATACATAATATATTAAATTGGAATAACCCTAATATACTCTACGAATTAGGAATATACATATAATAATGGGTATTTAAAATGAAAAATGAAATCTAGATATAAGGGAAGAAGAGAAATGAAGGAAACTATAACTAACAAATTATTATGGTTTAGATATTTGTGGAATGAAGAATGAATTAGAAAAGTTTCATAGTAGATACGGTACCCAACCTTCATTCATGCTGGGTGAATTCTTAAATTGAGTCTCATTTAAGGAATTCCATTGTTTTAAAAATATAAAAAATAAAAAATTATAATTGAACATGAATATGAAAAATGGAAATTAAATCATTAACATGATTTGGGAATTATAACATAACTATACTTGATTTGGGAATTATAATCCTAAATAGTTTTGAATATATCACAATATGAGATCACTATATTGAACATTAAATTGTTGTAGTTCTTCTTTTTTTCTCTTGCACGGTTTAATAAATATTTCTTAATGATGCCACCTTGTCACTGATTTTATGAAAATTAGGTTCTGATGTAGATAGTAGATGCAGTTCTAAGATAAATATGTTGATTTTTTTATGTCACTGGAATTTCAAACTTGAGTAAAAATACAAATTCATTCATCGTAATTACAAATATTAGGTTATCCTGGAATCATGTATAATATTTCAGTGTTGAAAATATATAAAAATGAATTTAGTTAAAATTAAAAAATAACATTAATGGATTTGTTTTACTTAGGAGGGTCAATACAAATCATGAGTGTTAGGGTTTGAAAATTTTCTATCATTAACATTTTTAGGGTATCACAGACTCAGATCAATACTTTAAACATTAAACGGTTGAAGTTATTCATATCTACACTATGTAAGGTTTAATACATTTTTCTCAATGCCACTAACCTATCAATGGTTTTGTGATAATCATCTTCTGGTATAAATTCTAGATGTGGTTTAATGATAAATATGTTTCTTTTTAATGTCACAAAAATATCAAATTTTGGTACAAAAAATCATCATTTTTATAAATGGGATGTAACATAATCAAGAGGTACCGGAGAATATTAGGTTACTAAGAAAGAAGTTATATATATTTGGTGATGAAAATAAATATATAAACGACTTCAATCTATTGAAAATAAACTGAATAACATAAAATGGTGTTTTAAGATACTATACATAACATGAATCTTCATGATCAGATGATGTGATGAATTTTTGAATGAAAGGGTGCTTGATTTATGAGGATATGGTATTAGGTGAAACCGCATTTAATTACTTGATGCCTTCAAATTCAAAAACAACTACGTAAAACATTAATGGTATTGTATGTAATAAAATTTAGAGTCTTGAAAATCAACAAAAAAAAATTAATAGATTTTTATTCTTTTCCTAGGTGTTCATAACATGACAGCTCAGGATCAAGTTATACAATTAAATTTATAATGAAAGGGTGTGTAAGGATCAATTATGATTTCTTAGAGATTCATTATTTCATTGTAATGGCAAAAAAATATATAATTTTGGTATAAAAAATCAACATTTTTATAAATTGGATGTATAAGCGTTAAAAGGTACCAGATAAGATTAGGTTACTAAGAATGGATCTGTACTTATTTGGTGTTGAAAATACAAAAAATGACTTCAAATTAGGAAAAATCTGCTTAATAACATCCAATGGTTTTTTTTCAAAAAACTATACATAACACGACTCTTCATGATCTGATGATGTGATGAAATTTAGAATGAAAAGGTACCTGATGAATGAGGATCTGGTATTAGGTGACACGACTTTGAATAACTTGATGCCTTCAAATTAAAAATTACATTTGTAAAACCTTAATGAGAGTTCATGTAATGAAATTTAGATTAGTTAAAATCAAGTTAACAACATCGAATGGATCATTATTTTTTTCCAAGGTATACATAACATGACTTATCTGGATAAAGATAAACAATGATATTTATAATGAAATGTTGTGTAGGGATCAAATATCTACGATTAGGTGATTCCTCTTTGAAAAAAATATGAAATTTTAATAGAAAAATTCATTATTTTTATAAATGGTATGTATAATAATTAAAAGTCACCTGAGAAGATTATGTTACAAAGAAATGAGTTGTATTTATTTGGTGAAGAAAATACATATAAAATGACTTCAAAGTGGTGAAAATAAATCGAATAGCATCAAATGGTTTTTTGTTATTGAGGATATAAGTAACACGACTCTTCATGATTATCGGATGTGATGAAATTTATAATTAAAAGGTACATGATGTATGAGGATCTTGTATTACAAATATTTTATTATAATACCTTGGAAATACAGTAGTGGGAATCAACTGAACAACATCGAAAGGATTTTTATTCTTTTCAAAGGATTTTACGTAACATGACTCATTAGGATCAAGTTATACAGTGAAATTTATAATGAAAGGGTGCTTAAGGATTGATGTTCTGGGATTAGGTGATTTGTCTTTGAACAACATGATAACCTTTCCAAATCTAGTTCATAAAATAGTAATGCAAGTGAAAAAAATTAAATTTAAAAAAGTGAAAATAAAGTATCAAATACTTAAAAAGGAAAAGAGGTAAATTACAAGAACTGTTTTCTAAGATCAGGCGATGTGATAAAATTTAGAATGAAAAGGATCCTGTAGTCTGAGAAAATAAGATTAGATGATGAAGCTTCAAACAACTTTACGCCTTCAAAGTAAAATGGTAGGTTTGCAAAACCGTAGTGGATGTGCATGTGATAAAATTCACAACGGTGAAATTAATGTATCAAATCTATAAATAGCTATAGAGGGAAATTATACAAACCATTTTAATAGATCAGGATCTAGTATTTTTGTAGGTATGAGCATTGTCACCATATTTAGGGCGTTTTCGGCCTCTTGATGAAGTGAATCGATGTGGGTTAACATATTTCATTGTATTAAAACACTAGGAAATAATGAATTTTGATTCAAAGATGATAGAACATGGATTTTTATGAATTGGGTTATTATGAATTTGAGAGATCCTTGGAAATTCAGCTATCGGTATTACCAGTAATTGCTTACAATACCTTGGAAATACAGCAGTGGGTCGACGATTATTTGGAGGGAACCTACAACCTAATGTTAGGTCCAGTAGCTGGAATCGGTATTATAAAAATACCTTCTAAATAAATTGTTGGTGGATGATTCAGCATGGGTGGAAGATTCAGATTTGGTGTATGATTCAACGTCAGTGGATGATTTATCAAGGCAAGACAATGCTATGATGGTAGAAGATTAAACATATTTGGGAGATATCAATATTTAGAAGGAACTGTATGAGAATTATGGTATCGATGTACTAATGAATGGATATAAAAGAAAATTACTAGGTGTGGGGGGGGGGGGAATACGCAAAGACAGAGATAGAGGCACCATCGAAGGCGATGGTGGGGTGTTGAGAAGAGGTGGAGGCACAAGAGGAGACTGAGATGGAGGCACAGTCGGAGACCGAGGTGGATCCATAATCGGAGGAGGTTGAGGAGGCGGAGACGAAGCTGGAGAGGGAACCAGAGGTGGAGAGGGATCCAAATGTGGAGAGGGAGTTGGAGGAGGAGAGGGTATACTTTTAACATCCCAAGTATGTAATGAATAATAGATATTTTTATCTATGTCTATTAATGAACTAGATAGTGTTTTAGAGGCTTAAAATGAAAATAAATCCAATCTTAAGCATGGAATACACTAATATTTTTCAAAGATTGTTTTACTTCCTTTTGATGGAAAACCATTTTTAAATATATCTTTTGACAATTTTATAAGCTATTTTTGTCAAAATAAACTTATTATTTATGATTGGGACATCAAAATTTACTTTGTGTGAATTTTTGTTATTTTTCTGACAAAGTTCATTTTTAATGAATAGTGAAAAATACTGCATTTTACATCAAAACTGCTTCTTAATCTAATTTAATAATATGATTAGATTATCTTTTTAATTGGTCTTAATGTTTAATCTGAATATATTTTTACCATTTAATTCAATGGTGGTCATTATAATCAATTTCACTTTGAAATTAGACTTAAACTGCTGTCAATCTTTTGATCCTTATTGTTTTATAAAAACACGCTACTTGCTCTGACAGTGGGAATTAATTATTAAATTATTTAATGTGACTTATATGTTTCTAATTTTTTAAAATAGACTTCATTTTGGAATTCAGAATATCAAATATAGCTTAGGGTTAATTTTTGGTATTTTTCTGAAAAACATCAATTTTTGATGAATAGTGAAACCACTAAGTGGTACTTATAGAAATTGATTTTTCGTTTAAATGAAATTTTTTAACCTTTGTGTTTTGATTTTCAAAAATCCGACATACATGGTTGTCATTAATAAGTAAAATTTGGTTCAATGAGATTAAAATAATTTTTTGGTCAATAGTAACTTATTAAGTTTTTAATCGCGATTAGTGGTAATTAGTGTAGTTTAAGGTAAAAATAATGCTTTAATAAAATGATATGAGCTTGACACATGTTCTACCCTCATTGGTTGTGTCATGGCCGTCCAGGACAAGCCATGGGTCAACTTGGGGACCCCATGGAGCCACTTTGTTTGGGAAATGACATAAATAACTTTTTATTTAATGTAAAAGTAAAAATGACACAAACATCATATGTTTTACAAAAACACTTTTTACAGGGGGTTATAAAGATCAGATTTTTGATTATAAATAGTCATTGGAAACTTAAAAAGATTTCATACATCATAGTAGTTTTTTATAATTTTTCGACTTTAAATAAATTAAATTATTTATGACATCATGATGATGCAGCGATGACCTCATTATTTAACGATTTAAATAAAATGGAATGATAATGGAATATCTAAAACCTACACATGTCCAAAACCTATTTTATGGGTATATTTCGAACCCTTATCACCTTATCCACAAATTATATCAATGTGGGACCATTTAAATCGGAAACTCATTTTCAAATAAAGTAATATTTCTTTACTTTCCAAGAGTGCCCCTCCTCTCCTCTTATAAAAGGCCACCACCTCTACCCCTTTTCCCACAATCCCAAAGCCTTTGGCAGTCCAACCCCTACCCATTTTGTCTCTCCACTTCCCTCTCTTACTCCTTGAAGCCTCACTTTTGGAAGAAGTCTTCCCAAGGAAGCCTTTGAGCTCAAACCAAAGGGAGTTACCCGATTTTAAGGTAATGTCTTCTTTTGAGTCCTTTTGTTTTATTTTGCTTCTCGAACCCCCTAAACTATTTTTATTCTTTTATTTTGTAACAACTCCAGTATACTCAATATACTAGGATGTTTTTATAATAAGTATTTGAGCTACACTTTCACACACCTACATCTAATGGTTAACGAACAAACTGTTTCCGTGGATGGTGAATTTATGCCTCCCAAAACGATGATTGTTCAACATTATTTTAACACCTTCAAAGGTGGCCATTAAGATGTCACTATATTTATAAATGATATTTAATATGTTTATGTTTTCCTTAATCTTCTGTATTTTTCATTTTGGGTATTCCTTTATGGTTTCCATTATGGGTAAACGCGATATCTTCATTTAAGGAAGTGCGGACTACCGCCCCCTCAAAGTGATTTGATTCGTTAAATACCATATGTGGGACGTATAAAGGATGGAACTATGATATTATATATGATATTATACTGGCATTATAATATACCTTTATATCATTATGATTCCATTCTATAAAATATGAAATATAAATGAAAGTAGCGTTCATGCGTACGTACGGCTTACCGTCTCCATGAACGGTGCATTTCATTTCTTACCTCAAAATGATTATGTAATATTATAAATGCATGTATGTACTAGATATATATGACATATATGATATCTACCGCATGAATAAAATTCGGGATATAATGGATACATGGGCAACTTGTAATTATAAAGGGTTTATTTTTTACTCAAGTACCAATGATCGTTAAAACGACCGTTATTAACTTAAATAATTACATAGTGTTCATGACATGGCAATAAGTGATATAAAAGGAATAATGAAATTTAAAAAGGTTCTTAAACAAGTAGAAATTAACTCATGTTTATTATTCAAGAGATTAAAGAACGATCGAGTCAATTCGGACCTGAGGTAAGGGAACTTCTTAACCCAATTGCCATTCTTTGGGTTAATATCCTACTTTCAAATTATGTCATGATATTATTATGTACTATCTTATATTTGTACATTCTTTATGTGTACTTATAGTGAATACACATAATAGATCTATTTTATTTTAAAAATGGTCTTTGTATGGGACTTCGTCTCAATCTCCTTTCATTGAGGCATATTTTTTTTATACACAACCTTCTTTTATTCGGTGTATAAACCCCTTTGACGTTTACGTTTATTCAAAAATAATCTTTTTTATACGAAGATTTTTACTAAACAACAAAAGGGAATGTTTTTGTCGTACGTATGCGGCGACAATGACTTCTCCGTCGCCGTGACCGTTATTTGAGTTTCGGCTTTCTCTACAAGCCATACTTTTTTTTAAAAGAAAAATAAATACCATGTTTTACTTTTCTTTTATTTTGGTATTGAAAATGGTTTTCATGATGTTTAAATATCAATGTGTTGTGTTGATATCTTGTGATTGAAAGGTGGAAATGGTATGTTTCCTTTATTCATGTTTTATGTGATACGATTATGTTGAGGTTCTTGGGCATTATTATGAAGACGGGTGGTTCCGTGATAAACTAAGGGCAGGTGAGCCCGATATAGCTCCCCAATGCATTGGGTAACGCGAAGGAGTGAAACGTTAAGGTTTCTCTGAAGAGATTTAAGAAATATAATGTGATGGGTATTCCAAACGTAACCATGAGGGTTACTACCTACGTAAGGATGTTATGAATGCCTCAAGTTACCTTCATGTCTTATGATTTATATGATTTATTCATGATTTGATGAGTTATATTAAAGTGCTTATGTTTTATGGGTAAAGTATGATCTCATCCTTATGTATATATGTACCCATGTTTCCTTTCCATATTTTTATATCCCTTACTGAGCTTTTTATGCTCATCCCAAGTTTTTTTTTGAAATGTTTTTCACAGGTCAAGGGAAAGGTACATGATATGATGATAGTGTCAAGGAAGTGTCAAGAGAGAATACATGTTTATTTTAAATATGTTTCCATTGATGTGAATGAAGAATACTATCTTTATGTAACCACTTTGTTTATATGTGGAATTTAATGCAAGTTTTATGATCTAATTATCTAAAACTATAAACCCAAAAAGATCCTCAATGTGTAATCTTGTAATAACTCAAGATTAAGTAAGTTTTAAGTCTTGTGCCTTATAGTTGGTATCAAAGGTCGGTTTAGATAACTTTAGGAGTTAGAATTATATTAAATGATTATCCAAAAATATTTTTTTATGGTCAAATTGAAGTGATATAGTATTTGAAGATTACCATGTTGCTTCATCTAAGACATGTTTGTTCAGAATGGTTTTCCGTAGAGGAAACAGGGAAGCAGTGCTTGGAAGGCATACATAAGGAAATAACCTTCCGAATCAGCATCCGGAGATGGTCGAAATTGGAACTGAATAGTTTGTTGCAGTAATGGTGCAGTTTACTCAAGCGATAAATGGTGGTGGTATCCATACACGAGATCAGCCAGACCAACCGCAGAGGAACATGTCAGTGGTGGAACATTTCATGAGGCAACATCCCCCATCATTCAGAGGATCATCTGACCCTGTGCTAGCTGAAGGGTGGATTAAAGCACTGGAGAAGATTTTTGATGTCATGGGGTGTTTAGACAATCAAAAGGTTAGTGTTGCTATTTACCGTTTGGAGGGTGAGGCAGATCAGTGGTGGTCGATGGTTAAAAATATCAGCGACGCCGATGAGATTGATGCTCTCGACTGGGATGAATTCAAAGGTATGTTTCTTGAGAAGTATTTTCCTAAGGCTGTTTGACTTAGGATGGAAAATAAATTCTTGGAATTGAGGCAAGAGGAAGACTCAGTGGATACCTATGAAGAATGGTTCACTCGATTGGCAAGGTATGCTCCAAATTTTATCCGAGACCTTGATAGTAAAATCAATCGTTTTTACTCAGGATTAAAGCCAAAATATTAAAGGGCATTAGCTTCTCGTGAGTTTAAAAGTTATGAAAAGCTTGTTCGATGTGCTGAGAAGGTGGAAATGGAGTTTTCCGATGACCAAGTGTTCTATAACAACCAGTAGAAGAAGAGACCGAGGTAGCAGGAGAAAGGTATGAATTCTTCAAAAAAGTCTGATGGTAAGAAAACTAAGTTTCCAGTTTGTGATAAATGTGGCAAAAGGCATGCTGGGGAATGTCTTCTGAATTCTGGAAAGTGATACCGATGTGGTAAGATGGTACATAAGGCTCGTGATTTCACTGAAAAGGATCAAGGTGGAGGTAAGAACTAATTTGATTTACAGTTATTGAAATGTTAAATGTGCAATGAGATGGGTCACTATGCAATCAAGTGTCTGACAAAGATCTTGAGTGATGGGAAGCAGTTAGACTACAAGCAGAAAGGGGTGGTGAAATCATTTGCAACTACTTCAGTAGATGTCAGGCCATCAAATTAAGTTGTATCAGGTACTTTGTTTGTTTTTTCAGATTATGCCAATGTGTTGTTTGATTCGGGGTCTACACATTCCTTCATCTCTGAAACCGTTTCTAGTATAATGGGAATACCATCTCAAGAAATGACTCCTGAAATATTGGTAAAAACACCTGGGGGGAATGTTGAGGCAAAAACAATTTATAAGAATCTTCCTATCCTTATCTGTGGAAATAACCTACTTGAAAACCGCATTGTTCTACCTCTAGTAGAGTTTGATGTTATCCTGGGTATGGATTGGCTCTCTATTTACCATGCTAAGATTGACTATAGAGCTAAAGAAGTTTCTTTTCAGAAAGACTTTCAGTTTGTGTACAAGAATGAACCCTTACTGTTGATAACTTATCAAGAGGCCAAGAAAATTGTAAAAGATGGAAATGAATGTTACCTTGTACACATCATTGAAAATAAAGGAACTGTTCAGATTAATGATGTGCCAGTGGTAAATGAGTATCCTGATGTTTTTCCTGATGAGTTTCCTGGAATAATATCAGATCGGGAAGTTGAGTTTACTGTTGACTTAGTTCCTGATGCAAAGCCAATTTCAAAACCCCCTTATCGAATGGCTCAAATTGAACTTTTAGAGTTGAAGGAGCAATTGCAAGATTTATTAGAGAATGGTTTCATTAAACCTAGAACATCACCATGGGGTTCTCCTGTTTTATTTGTTAAAAAGAAAGATGGTTCAATGAGACTTTTCATTGATTATAGATCCTTGAATAATATCACTGTTAAGAACAAATATCCTTGGCCTCATATCGATGATTTGTTTGATCAGCTCCAGGGAGCTCAGTTTTTTTCAAATATTGACTTGAGATCGGGGTACCATCCGCTAAAGGTAAAGGAAGAAGATGTTCCAAAGACCGCGTTCCGTACGAGATATGGCCATTATAAATTTGTAGTAATGCCTTTGGGGCTACCCAATGCACCTACTGTATTCATGGACATAATGAATAGAATTTTCCATGAGTTCTTGGATAAGTTTGTGGTGGTTTTCATTGATGATATTTTGGTGTTTTCTAAAAGTAAAGAGGATCATGAAAGACATTTAAGGGTTATCTTGCAAACCTTAAAAGAAAAGAAATTTTATGGGAAATTCAGCAAGTGTGAGTTTTGGTTGCAACAAATTTCTTTCCTTGGTCACATTGTTTCTAAAGATGGGATTACTGTTGATCCTGCAAAAACAAAAGTTGTGGTAGACTGGCCAAGACCCACAAATGTAACCAAGATTCGTAGCGTCCTTGGTTTGGCAGGCTATTACCGAAGGTATGTTAGAAATTTTTCACGATTATCTAGTCCAATGACTAAGCTAACTCGGAAGGGTGTTAAGTTTATCTGGACAAAAGAATGTGATGATTGTTTTCAGGAATTGAAAAGAATATTGGTGAATGCTTCGGTTTTGGCACTACCTTCCAGGAATGGTGAGTTTGTTATCTACAGTGATGCTTCATTGAAAGGACTTGGTTGCGTCCTAATGCAGAATGATCAGGTAATTTATTATGCTTCACGACAGTTAAAAACTCAGGAGGTAAATTACCCTACACATGATTTGGAATTAGCTATTGTTGTTTTTTCTTTAAAAATTTGGAGGCATCATTTGTATAGAGTACTGTGTGAAATATATACCGATCACAAAAGTTTAAAGTATATATTCACTCAGAAAGAATTTAACATGAGACAAAGGAGATGGCTAGAATTAATCAAGGATTATGATTGTACAATTCATTACCATCTGAGAAAAGAAAATAAAGTGGTTGATGCTTTGAGTCGAAAAAGTAATGCTTCATTAACAATGTTGCGTTTGGAACGTGATCCTTTGGTTAAGGATTTGATGAAATTTGGCATAGAAGTTGTTGGTGCAGGATGTTCGTCTGTTTTGTTTCAGGTATCAGTGAGATCATCTCTATCAGATAGAATCAAGCAAGCACAGAAGCAAGACAGCGAGTTGCAAAAAAACGTAGAGCTAGTTCAGAAAGGTAAGTTGCATGAATTCAACATTGATAATGATTGTGTTTTGAGATTTGGGAAGAGATTGTGTGTGCCTTGTGATTCACAGTTGAAGAGAGAGTTGTTATGTGAAGCTCATAGTTCTCCATTTTCAGTTCATCTAGGCGGTACTAAGATGTATAGAGATCTGCGGGAGTATTACTGGTGGGATGGAATGAAAATAGATATTGCTGATTTTACTGTTAAGTGTTTGACATGTCATTAGGTTAAAGCAGAGCGGCAGTTACCGAAAGGGATGCTTCAGCCTTTACCAGTGCCAAAGTGGAAATGGGAGAATATATTCATGGACTTTGTTGTGGGATTACCGAAGACATCTTGAGGTAATAATGCAATCTAGGTTATTGTTGATCGCTTGACTAAATCTGCTCATTTCCTTGCTATACAAGATAATTTTTTCCTAGATCAACTTTCCCGTTTGTATCTTAAAGAGATAGTCAGGTTTCATGGAGTTACCCTCTCCATTGTATCTGATCGTGATCCCAGGTTCACATCTAACTTTTGGAAAGGCCTTCAGAAGTCGTTGGGTACTGAATTAAATTTTAGTACAGCTTTTCATCCTCGATATGATGGGCAGTCAGAACGAAACATTAAGACCTTGGAGGATATGATACGAGCTTGTTCGATGGATTATCAGGGAAGTTGGGACCAACATCTTTCTTTGGTTGAGTTTTCTTATAATAACAGCTTTCATTCCAGTATACAGATGGCACCATTTGAGGCAATATATGGGAAGCGGTGTCGAACTCCAGCATTTTGGGATGAAGTTGGTGAAAGGAAGCTGATGGAACCAGAATCGGTAGAAGAGATGGCAGAAAAAGATCATCTGATTCAGAAACACATGAGAACAGCTCAGAGCAGGCAGAAGAGATATGCAGACAACAGGAGGAAGGATCTATCTTTTGAGGTAGGTGATCATGTTTTTCTCAAGGTTTCTCCTTGGAAAAGTGTGATGAGATTTGGTAAGAAAGGAAAGATGAGTCCAAGGTTTATTGGACCATATGAAATTCTAGAGAGAGTTGGATCAGTTGCTTACCGAGTGGCGTTACCTCCGTGTTTATCTCAGGTACACAATGTTTTTCACGTTTCGATGTTGAGAAAGTATATGCCAGATCCATCTCATGTTTTGAGTCCAGAGGTAGTTCAGCTGGAAGAGAACCTATCTTATGAGGAACAACCGGTCCAGATTCTTGACCACAGGGAGCAAGTGTTATGAAATAAGGTGATTAAGCAGGTAAAGGTTTTGTGGAAAAACAACATGATGGAAGAGGCAACATGGAAATCTGAAAATGCAATGAGGGATAAGTACCCCCATTTATTTGATAAGTAAATAAATTGTGGGGAAGAAATTTTCTAAAGGGGGAAGGATATAACATCTCAAGTAAGTAATTAATAATATATATTTTTATCTATGTCTATTAATGAACTAGATAGTGTTTTAGAGGCTTAAAATGAAAATAAATCCAATCTTAAGCATGGAATACACTAATATTTTTAAAAGATTGTTTTACTGGCTTTTGATGGAAAACCATTTTTAAAACTATATTTCTACAATTTTATAATCTATTTTTGTCAAAATAAACTTATTATTTATGATTGGGACATCAAAATTTACTTTGTGTGAATTTTTGTATTTTTCTGACAATGTTCATTTTTTAATGAATAGTGAAAAATACTGCATTTTACATCAAAACAGCTTCTTAATCTAATTTATTTATATGATTAGATTATCATATGAATTGGTCTTAATGTTTAATCTGAATATATTTTTACCATTTCATCCAATGGTGGTCATTGGAATCAATTTCACTTTGAAATTAGACTTAAACTGGTGTCAATCTTTTGATACTTATTGTTTTATAAAAACACGCTATTTGCTCTGACAGCGGGAATTAATTATTAAATTAATTAATGTGACTTATATGTTTTGAATTTTGTAAAATAGAATTCATTTTTGAATTCTAAATATCAAATATAGCTTATGGTTAATTTTTTGTAATTTTCTGAAAAACTTCAATTTTTGATAAATAGTGAAACCAATAAGTGGTACTTATAGAAACTGATTTTTCATTTAAATGAAATTTAATCACCTTTATGTTTTGAATTTCAAAAATCCAACATACATGGTTGTCATTGAGAAGTAAAATGTGGTTCAATGAGATTAAAATAATTTTTTGATGAATAGTAACTTATTAAGTTTTTAATCGCGATTGGTGGTAATTAGTGTAGTTTAAGGTAAAAATAATGCTTTAATAAAATGAGATGAGCTTGACACATGTCCTACCCTCATTGGTTGTGTCATGGCCGACCAAGACAAGCCATGGGTCAACTTGGGTACCCCATGGAGCCACTTTGGTTGGGAAATGACATAAATAACTTTTTATTTAATGTAAAAGTAAAAATGACACAAACATCATACGTTTTACGAAAACAATTTTTACATGGGGTTATACAGATCAGATTTTTTATTATAAATAGTCATTGGAAATCTAAAACTATTTCCTACATCATAGTAGTTTTGTTTTATAATTTTTAGAATTTAAATAAATTAAGTTATTTATTACATCATGATGATGCAGCGATGACCTCATTATTTAACGATTTAAATAAAATGGAAAGATAATGTAATATCTAAAGCCTACACATGTAAAAAACCTATTGGATTGGTTGATTTAGAACCCTTATCACCTTATACTCAAATTATATCAATGTGGGACCATTTAAATCCGAAACCCATTTTCAAATAAAGTAATATTTCATTACTTTCCAAGAGGGCCCCTCCTCTCTTCTTATAAAAGGCCCCCACCTCTACCTATTTTCCCACACTACAAAAGCCTTTGGCTCGGACAAACCCTGCCCATTTTGTCTATCCACTTCCCTATCTTACACCTTGAAGCCTCACTTTGGGCAGAAGTCTTCCCAAGGAAGCCTTTGAGCTCAAACCAAAGGGAGTTACCCGATTTTAAGGTAATGTCTTCTTTTGAGTCCTTTTGTTTTATTTTGCTTCTCCAACCCCCTAAACTCTTTTTATTATTTTCTTTTGTAACAAATCCAGTATCCTCAATATACTAGGATGTTGTTATAATAAGTATTTTAGCTACACTTTCACACACCTACATCTAATGGTTAACGAACATACTGTTTCCGTGGATGGTGAATTTATGCCTCCCGAAACGATGATTGTTCAAAATTCTTTTAACACCTTCAAATGTGTCCATTAATATGTCACTATATTTATATATGATATGTAATATGTTTATGTTTTCCTTAATATTCTGTATTTTTCATTTTGGGTATACCTTTATGGTTTCCATTATGGGTAAATGCGATATCTTCATTTAAGGAAGTGCGGACTACCGCCCCCTCAAAGTGATTTGATTCGTTAAATACCATATGTGGGACGTATAAAGGATGGAACTATGATATTATATATGATATTATACTGGAATTATAATATACCTTTATATCATTATGATTCCATTCTATAAAATATGAAATAGAAATGAAAGTAGCGTTCATGCGTACGTACGGGTTACCGTCTCTATGAACGGTGCGTTTCAATTCTTACCTCTAAATGATTATGTAATATTATAAATTCATGCATGTGCTGGATATATATGACATATATGATATCTACATCATGAATACCATTCTGGATATAATGGATACATGGACAACTTGTAATTAAAAAGGGTTTATTTTTTACTCAAGTACCAATGATCGTTAAAACGACCGTTATTGACTTAAATAATTACATAGTGTTCATGGCATGGCAATAAGTGATATTGAAGGAATAATGAACTTTAAAAAGGTTCTCAAACAAGTAGAAATTAACTCATGTTTATTATTCATGAGATTAAAGAACGATCGAGTCAAGTCGGACCCGAGGTAAGGGAACTTCTTAACCCAATTACCATTATTTGGGTTAATCTCCTACTTTCAAATTATGTCATGATATTATTATGTCCTATCTTGTATTTTTACTTTCTTTATGTTTACTTATAGTAAATACACATAATAGATCTATTTTATTTTAAAAATGGTCTTTCTATGGGACTTCATCTCAATCTCCTTTCATTGAGGCATATTTTTTTTTATACACAACCTTCTTTTATATGGTGTATAAACCCCTTTGACTTTTATGTTTATTCAAAAGGAATCTTTTTTATACGAAGCATTTTACTAAACGACAAAATGGAATGTTTTTGTCCTACGTATGTGGCGACAACGACTTCTCCGCCGCCGTGACCGTTATTTGAGTTTCAGCTTCCTCTACAAGACATACTTTTTTTTAAAGAAAAATAAATACCATGTTTTACTTTTCATTTATTTTTGTATTGAAAATGGTTTTCATGATGTTTTTATATCAATGTGTTGTGTTGATATCTTGTGATTGAAAGGTGGAAATGATATGTTTCCTTTATGCATGTTTTATGTGATACGATTATGATGAGGTTCTTGGGCATTATTATGAAGACGGGTGGTTCCGTGATAAACTAAGGGCAGGTGAGCCCGATATAGCTCTCCAATGCATTGGGTAACGCGAAGGAGTGAAACGTTAAGGTTTCTCCGAAGAGATTTAGGGAATATACTGTGATGGGTATTCCAAACATAACCAAGAGGTTTACTCCCTACGTAAGGATGTTATGAAAGACTCAAGTTACCTTTATATATTATGATTTCTATGATTTATTCATGATTTGATGAGGTATGTTAAAGTGCTTATGTTTTATGGGAAAAGTATGATCTCATCCTTATGTATATATGTACCCATGTTTCCTTTCCATATTTTTATATCCCTTACTGAGCTTTTTATGCTGATCCCATGTTTTTTTTGAAATGTTTTTCACAGGTCAAGGGAAAGGTACATGATATGATGATAGTGTCAAGGAAGTGTCAAGAAAGAATCCATGTTTATTTATTATACGTTTCCATTGATGGGAATGAATAATACTATCTTTATGTAACCACTTTGTTTATATGTGGAATTTAATGCAAGTTTTATGATCTAATTCTCTAAAACTCTAAACCCAAATAGATCCTCAATGTGTAATCATGTAATAACTCAAGATTAAGTAAGTTTTAAGGTTGGGGCCTTATAGTTGGTATCAATGGTCGGTTTAGATAACTTTAGGTGTTATAATTCTATTAAATGATTATCCAAAAATATTTTTTTATAGTCAAATTGAAGTGATATAGTATTTGATGATTACCATGTTGCTTCATCTAAGACATGTTTGTTCAGAATGGTTTTCCGCAGAGGAAACAGGGAAGCAGTGCTTGGAAGGAATACATAAGGAAATAACCTTCCGAATCATCATCCTGAGATGGTCGGAATTGGAACTGAACAGTTTGTTGCAGTAATGGCACAGTTGACTCAAGCGATAAATGGTGGTGGTATCCATACACAAGATCAGCCAGACCAACCGCAGAGGAACATGACAGTGGTGGAGCATTTCATGAGGCAACATCCCCCATCATTCAGAGGATCATCTGACCCTGTGCTAGCTGAAGGGTGGATTAAAGCACTGGAGATGATTTTTGATGTCATGGGGTGTTCAGAAAATCAAAAGGTTAGTCTTGCTATTTACCGTTTGGAGGGTGAGGCAGATCAGTGGTGGTCGATGGTTAAAAATATCAGGGATGCCGATGAGATTGATGCTCTCGAATGGGATGAATTCAAAGGTATGTTTCTTGAGAAGTATATTCCTATGGCTGTTCGACTTAGGATGGAAAAGCAATTCTTGGAATTGAGGCAAGAGGAAGACTCAGTGGCTACCTATGAAGAAAGGTTCACTCGATTCGCAAGGTATTCTTCAAATTTTATCCAAGACCTTGATAGTAAAATCAATCGTTTTTACTCAGGATTAAAGCCAAAATATCGAAGGGCATTAGCTCTTCGTGAGTTTAAAAGTTATGAAAAACAAGTTTGATGTGCTGAGAAGGTGGAAATGGAGTTTGTCGATGACCAAGTGTTCTATAACAACCAACAGAAGAAGAGACCGAGGTGGCAGGAGAAAGGTAAGAATTCTTCAAAAAAGTCTGATGGTAAGAAAACTAAGTTTCCAGTTTGTGATAAATGTGGAAAAAGGCATGCTGGGGAATGTCTTCTGAATTCTGGAAAGTGATACCGATGTGGTAAGATGGGACATAAGGCTCGTGATTGCACTGAAAAGGATCAAGGTGAAGGTAAGACCAAATTTGATTTACAGTTAGCGAAATGTTGAAAGTGCAATGAGATGGGTCTCTATGCAAACGAGTGTCCAAAAAAGAGCTTGAGTGATGGGAAGCAGTTAGACTAAAAGCAGAAAGGGGTGGTGAAATCATTTTCAACTACTTCAGTAGATGTCGGGCCATCAAATGAAGTTGTATCAGGTACTTTGTTTGTTTTTTCAGATTATTCCAGTGTGTTGTTTGATTCGGGGTCTACACATTCATTCATCTCTGAAACCTTTTCTAGTAAAATGGGAATACCATCTCAAGAAATGACTCCTGAAATTTTGGTAAAAACACCTAGGGGGAATGTTGAGGCAAAAATAATTTATAAGAATCTTCCTATCCTTATCTGTGGAAATAACCTACTTTCTAACCTCATTGTTCTACCTCTAGTAGAGTTTGATGTTATCCTGGGTATGGATTGGCTCTCTATTTACGATGCTAAGATTGACTATAGAGCTAAAGAAGTTTCTTTTCACAAAGACTTTTAGTTTGTGTACAAGAATGAACCCTTACTGTTGATAAGTTATCAAGAGGCCATGAAACATGTAAAATATGGAAATGAATGTTACCTTGTACACATCGTTGAAAAAAAAGGAATTGTTCAGATTAATGATGTGCCAGTGGTAAATGAGTATCCTGATGTTTTTCCTGATGAGTTGCCTGGAATAATACTAGATCGGGAAGTTGAGTTTACTGTTGACTTATTTCCTAATGCTAAGCAAATTTCAAAACCCCCTTATCGAATGGCTCAAATTGAACTTTTAGAGTTGAAGGAGAAATTGCAAGATTTATTAGAGAAAGGTTTCATTCGACCTAGCACATCACCGTGGGGTTCTCCTGTTTTATTTGTTAAGAAGAAAGATGGTTCAATGAGACTTTGCATTGATTATAGAGCCTTGAACAATATCACTATTAAGAACAAATTTCCTTTGCCTCATATCGATGATTTGTTTGATCAGCTCTATTGAGCTCAGTTTTTTTCAAAGATTGACTTGAGATCGGGGTACTATCAGCTGAAGGTAAAGGAAGAAGATGTTCCGAAGACCGCGTTCCGTACGAGATATGGCCATTATGAATTTTTAGTAATGCCTTTTGGGCTAACCAATGCACCTGCTGTATTCATGGACATAATGAATAGAATTTTCCATGAGTTCTTGGATGAGTTTGTGGTGGTTTTCATTGATGATATTTTGGTGTTTTCTAAAAGTAAAGAGGAGCATGAAAGACATTTAAGGGTTTTCATGCAAACCTTAAAATAAAATAAATTGTATGGGAAATTCAGCAAGTGTGAGTTATGGTTGCAACAAATTTCTTTCCTTGGTCACATTGTTTCTAAAGATGGGATACCTGTTGATCCTACAAAAACAAAAGTTGTGGAAGACTGGCCAAGACCCACAAATGTAACCGAGATTCGTAGCGTCCTTGGTTTGGAAGGCTATTACCGAAGGTTTGTTAGAAATTTTTCACGATTATCTAGTCTAATGACTAAGCTAACTCGGAAGGGTGTTAAGTTTATCTGGACAAAAGAATGTGATGATTGTTTTCAGGAATTGAAAAGAATATTGGTGAATGCTTCAGTTTTGGCACTACCTTCCAGGAATGGTGAGTTTGTTATCTACAGTGATGCTTCATTGAAACGACTTGGTTGCGTCCTAATGCAGAATGATCAGGTAATTTCTTATCCTTCATGACAGTTGAAAACTCATGAGATAAATTACCCTACACATGATTTGGAATTAGCTGCTGTTGTTTTTTATTTAAAAATTTGGAGGCATCATTTGTATGGAGTAAAGTGTGAAATATATACCGATCACAAAAGTTTAAAGTACATATTCACTCAGAAAGAATTGAACATGAGACAAAGAAGATGGCTATAATTAATCAAGGATTATGATTTTACAATTCATTACCATCCGGGAAAAGCAAATAAAGTGGAAGATGCTTTGAGTCGAAAAAGTAATGCTTCATTAACAATGTTGCGTTTGGAACGTGATCCTTTGGTTAAGGATTTGATGAACTTTGGCATAGAAGTTGTTGGTGCGGGATGTTCTTCTGTTTTGTTTCAGGTATCAGTGAGATCATCTCTATCAGATAGAATGAAGAAAGCAGAGAAGCAAGACAGCGAGTTGCAGAAAAAGGTAGAGCTGGTTCAAAAAGGTAAGTTGTGTGAATTCAACATTGATAATGATTGTGTTTTGAGATTTGGGAAGAGATTGTGTGTGCCTTGTGATTCACAGTTGAAGGGAGAGTTGTTATGTGAAGTGCATAGTTCTCCGTTTTCAGTTCATCCAGGTGGTACTAAGATGTATAGTGATCTGCGGGAGTATTACTGGAGGGATGGAATGAAAAGAGATATTGCTGATTTTACTGTGAAGTGTTTGACATGTCAACAGGTTAAAGCAGAGCGGCAATTACCGAAAGGGATGCTTCAGCCTTTACCTGTGCTAGAGTGGAAATGGGAGAATATATTCATGGACTTTTTTGTGGGATTACCGAAGACATCTCGAGGTAATAATACAATCTGGGTTATTGTTGATCGCTTGACTAAATCTGCTCATTTCCTTGCTATACGAGATACTTTTTCCCTAGATCAACTTTCTCGTTTGTATCTTAAAGAGATAGTCAGGTTGCATGGAGTTCCCCTCTCCATTATATCTGATCGTGATCCCAGGTTCACATCTAACTTTTGGAAAGGCCTTCAGAAGTCGTTGGGTACTGAATTAAATTTTAGTACATCTTTTCATCCTCAATCAGATGGGCAGTCAGAACGAACAATTCAGAGCTTGGAGGATATGCTACGAGCTTGTTCGATGGATTATCAGGGAAGTTGGGACCAACATCTTTCTTTGGTTGAGTTTTCTTATAATAACAGCTTTCATTCCAGTATACAGATGGCACCATTTGAGGAATTATATGAGAAGCGGTGTCGAACTCCAGCATTTTGGGATGAAGTTGGTGAAAGGAAGCTGATGGGACCAGAATTGGTAGAAGAGATGGCAGAAAAAGTTCAGCTGATTCAGAAACACATGAGAACAGCTCAGAGGAGGCAGAATAGATATGCGGACAACAGGAGGAAGGATCTATCTTTTGAGGTAGGTGATCATGTTTTTCTCAAGGTTTCTCCTTGGAAAAGTGTGATGAGATTTGGTAAGAAAGGAATGCCGAGTCCAAGGTTTATTGGACCATATGAAATTCTGGAGAGAGTTGGATCAGGTGCTTACCGAGTGGCTTTACCTCCGTGTTTATCTCAGGTACACAATGTTTTCCACGTTTCGATGTTGAGAAAGTATATGCCAGATCCATCTCATGTTTTGAGTCCAGAGGTAGTTCAGCTGGAAGAGAACCTATCTTATGAGGAACAACCGGTCCAGATTCTTGACCACAGGGAGCAAGTGTTACGGAATAAGGTGATTAAGCAGGTAAAGGTTTTGTGGAAAAACCACATGATGGAAGAGGCAACATGGGAATCTGAAAATGCAATGAGGGATAAGTACCCCCGTTTATTTGATAAGTAAATAAATTGCGGGGATGCAATTTTCTAAAGGGGGGAAGGATGTAACATCTCAAGTAAGTAATGAATAATAGATATTTTTATCTATGTCTATTAATGAAATAGATAGTGTTTTAGAGGCTTAAAATGAAAATAAATCCAATCTTAAGCATGGAATACACTAATATTTTTAAAAGATTGTTTTACTGCCTTTTGATTGAAAAACATTTTTAAATATATATTTTGAAAATTTTATAATCTATTTTTGTCAAAATAAACTTATTATTTATGATTGGGACATCAAAATTTACTTTGTGTGAATTTTTTTATTTTTCTGACAATGTTCATTTTTAATGAATAGTGAAAAATACTACATTTTACATCAAAACAGCTTCTTAATCTAATTTATTTATATGATTATATTATCTTATGAATTGGTCTTAATGTTCAATCTGAATATATTTTTACCATTTAATCCAATGGTGGTCATTGTAATCAATTTCACTTTGAAATTAGACTTAAACTAGTGTCAATCTTTTGATACTTATTGTTTTATAAAAACACGCTATTTGCTCTGACAGCGGGAATTAATTATTAAATTAATTAATGTGACTTATATGTTTTGAATTTTTTAAAATAGACTTCATTTTGTAATTCGGAATATCAAATATATCTTAGGGTGAATTTTTGGTAATTTTCTGAAAAACTTCAATTTTTGATGAATAGTGAAACCACTAAGTGGTACTTATAGAAACTGATTTTTCATTTAAATGAAATTTTGTCAGCATTGTTTTTTGAATTTCAAAAATCAGACATACATGGTTGTCATTAAGAAGTAAAATGTGGTTCAATGAGATTAATATAATTTTTTGGTGAATAGTAACTTATTAAGTTTTTAATCGCGATTAGTGGTAATTAGTGTAGTTTAAGGTAAAAATAATTCTTTAATAAAATGAGATGAGCTTGACACATGTCCTACCCTCATTGGTTGTGTCATGGCCGACCAAGACAAGCCATGAGTCAACTTGGGGACCCCATGGAGCCACTTAGATTGGGAAATGACATAAATAACTTTTTATTTAATGTAAAAGTAAAAATGACACAAACATCATATGTTTTACGAAAATAATTTTTTCATGGGGTTATACAGATCAGCTTTTTGATTATAATTAGTCATTGGAAAGCTAAAACGATTTCCTACATCATAGTAGTTTTTTTTATAATTTTTAGACTTTAAATAAATTAAATTATTTATGACATCATGATGATGCAGCGATGACCTCATTATTTAACGATTTAAATAAAATAAAAAGATAATGTAATATCTAAAACCGACACATGTCCAAAACCTATTGGATAGGTATATTTAGAACCCTTATCACCTTATCCTAAAATTATATCAATGTGGGACCATTTAAATCCGAAACCCATTTTCAAATAATGTAATATTTCTTTACTTTCCAAGAGTGCCCCTCCTCTCCTCTTATAAAAGGCCCCCACCTCTACCTCTTTTACCACACTCCCAAAGCCTTTTTCTCAGACAACCCCTACCCATTTTGTCTCTCCACTTCCCTCTCTTACTCCTTGAAGCCTCACTTTGGGCTTAAGTCTTCCCAAGGAATCCTTTGAGCTCAAACCAAAGGGAGTTACCCGATTTTAAGGTAATGTCTTCTTTTGAGTCCTTTTGTTTTATTTTGCTTCTCCAACCCCCTAAACTCTTTTTATTATTTTCTTTTGTAACAAATACAGTATCCTAAATATACTAGGATGTTGTTATAATAAGGATTTGAGCTACACATTCACACACCTACATCTAATGGTTAACGAACATACTGTTTCCGTGGATGGTGAATTTATGCCTCCCGAAACGATGATTGTTCAACATTCTTTTAACACCTTAAAAGGTGTCCATTAAGATGTCAATATATTTATATATGATATTTAATGTTTTTATGTTTTCCTTAAGCTTCTGTATTTTTCATTTTGGGTATACCTTTATGGTTTTGATTATGGGTAAACGCGATATCTTCATTTAAGGAAGTGCGGACTACCACCCCCTCAAAGTGATTTGATTCGTTAAATACCATATGTGGGACGTATAAAGGATGGAACTATGATATTATATATTATATTATACTGTAATTATAATATACCTTTATATCATTATGATTCCATTCTATAAAATATGAAAAAGAAATGAAAGTAGCGTTCATGCGTACGTACGGCTTACCGTCTCTATGAACGGTGCGTTTCAATTCTTACCTCTAAATGATTATGTAATATTATAAATTCACGCATTTACTGGATATATATGACATATATGATATCTATATCATGAATACCATTCTGGATATAATGGATACATGGACAACATGTAATTATTAAGGGTTTATTTTTGACTCAAGTACCAATGATCGTTAAAACGACCGTTATTAACTTAAATAATTACATAGTGTTCATGACATGGAAATAAGTGATATAAAAGGAATAATGAACTTTAAAAATGTTCTTAAACAAGTAGAAATTAACTCAAGTTTATTATTCAGGAGATTAAAGAACGATCGAGTGAAGTCGGACCCGAGGTAAGGGAACTTCTTAACCCAATTACCATTCTTTGGGTTAATCTCCTACTTTCAAATTATGTCATGATATTATTATGTCCTATCTTGTATTTGTTCTTTCTTTATGTGTACTTATAGTGAATACACATAATAGATCTATTTTATTTTAAAAATGGTCTTTGTATGGGACTTCGTCTCAATCTCCTTTCATTGAGGCATATTTTGTTTTATACACAACCTTCTTTTATACGGTGTATAAACCCCTTTGACTTTTACGTTTATTCAAAAGGAATCTTTTTTATACGAAGCGTTTTACTAAATGACAAAAGGGAATTTTTTTGTCCTACGTATGCGGCGACAATGACTTCTCCGCCACCGTGACCGTTATTTGAGTTTCGGCTTCCTCTACAAGCCATACTTTTTTTAAAAGAAAAATAAATACCATGTTTTACTTTTCTTTTATTTTGGTATTGAAAATAGTTTTCATGATGTTTTTATATCAATGTGTTGTGTTGATATCTTGTGATTGAAAGGTGGAAATGATATGTTTCCTTTATTCATGTTTTATGTGATACGATTATGTTGAGGTTCTTGGGCATTATTATTAATACGGGTGGTTCCGTGATAAACTAAGGGTGGGTGAGCCCGATATAGCTCTCCAATGCATTGGGTAATGCGAAGGAATGAAACGTTAAGGTTCCTCCGAAGAGATTTAGGGAATATACTGTGATGGGTATTCCAAACGTAACCAAGAGGGTTACTCCCTACGTAAAGATGTTATGAATGCCTCAAGTCACCTTTATGTCTTATGATTTCTATGATTTATTCATGATTTGATGAGGTATGTTAAAGTGCTTATGTTTTATGGGTAAAGTATGATCTCATCCTTTTGTATATATGTACCCATGTTTCCTTTCCATATTTTTATATCCCTTACTGAGCTTTTTATTCTCATCCCATGTTTTTTTTGAAATTTTTTTCACAGTTCAAGGGAAAGGTACATGATATGATGATAGTGTCAAGGAAGTTTCATGAAAGAATCCATGTTTATTTTAAATATGTTTCCATTGATGGGAATGAAGAATACTATCTTTAAGTAACCACTTTGTTTATATGTGGAATATAATGCAAGTTTTATGATCTAATTCTCTAAAACTCTAAACCCGAAAAGATCCTCAATGTGTAATGTTGTAATAACTCAAGATTAAGTAAGTTTTAAGGCTAGGGCCTTATAATACTGGGAGAGGATAGGGAGCCGGACGTGAGGTAGAGGCCGAGAGGGGAAGATAGAAGGGAGATGAGAATGAAGAGGGTCGGGAGGGCCGTGAGGGGAATATAGAAACCTGAATGTATGGAGAGGCAGCCACAATAGAAAAATTGAGGAGGTGATGAGACGTGGAGGAAAAATTACATGCTATATTATTGTAAATGGAATTAACTATGTTATTGGATTGATGGGATATAACATAAACCAAATTCAATGTCATGGCTCATAGGATACTTCATGTGGGTGTTGGACATGGTTCTTGGGTGACAAGTACACCAGTGATCTTTTAAATGAATAATTCATTTTCATAATTAAATTAATTAATTAATTATTAATGTTGAAATTAATAAATTATTGAAATTTGGATGAAGATAAGAACTTGAGACATTGATATGATCTTGGTTGATCATGGATAAGGTTGGATTGACAAAGACAAGCCTTAGAATCTGCTGTTGTCATTTGGAAATAAATGTGAAATCTCTAAACATGAGGTAGGTGGTCGTTGGACTTAATCTATAGTCATTTATGTTTCCAAATGCATATATTGTGTGATCATGTCAGCCTCACTGAGTATTAACTGGTTTTATTTTAATTTCATTGGATGGATAGTTAAACTCCCCATATGCATGTTTGATCATATAAAATTGTGACCCTAGTGGGGTGCCTCGATGGTAATTTAACCTTGGATTATTGGAAAACCTAAAAACTGCTTATGTTTAATTAATATAACTGATTAATGTTAAGGGATTACCCTACATGTAACCTTATTATTATTAGCGTAGTTTTTTATAAATTTTATAATGGTTTTAATGTGGTTAAATGGGGAATATATTTTAATAAATGATAGAGAAATATAATTTCATAGTCTTTGATATTTAAAATGTTGTTTAAAATGGAGTTTTTTATAAATATTAATATCTTCAGTTTTGAAAGGAAAATGGGAAATGGAATTGATAGCATGTGTTTAGTATTTTTTTGGGGAAATTGTGACATAAAATAGTATTTTAAAATGGTAAAGTGATCTTGATGTAAAAAAACAGTTTTTAAATAGTTTGGATAAGAGTAATCATTAGTTTTTTCATACTATAAATGTTAAATGGTACCTTATTCTTATAATTATTTATTTTGTGTTGGATGGTGGTTTTGATGGTTAAACATGGGGTGAAAACAACCCTCAAATAGAGGCTTAGTTTAAATGGTTAAGCTAATAGTTCGAATTCATGGGTAAACCCAAGGTGAACAGGACCCTCTATGGGATGATTATGGTGATTATACCTAGGGTGAACATAGAATATGGTTGGATTCTTGTTTTTTATGGTTAATCCAAGGGTGATCACATCCCCCCATGTGCACGTATATAATTATGGTTAAACATGGGGTGAACACGATCCTTTGCTGGATGTTGGGGTCCCAGGGATAGTTATGTTACCCCATGACTGCTGCTTTTATGGAACAAGGATTGGTATATTAACCTTAATTGGGATATGGTTGACATAGTCTTTGTGATGTTCTTAGAGACACCCCGACATTGGATGAATTATTTATGCACCTTTATAGGGTTAAACTCATCCCTCGGGTCCTGTGTTAATTATTAAAATTGGTTTTAACTGTTAAATAGTTGTAATTATATCTTCTTACATTGGGATCATATGAATTCACTTATTTTTAGACTTTTTTATATTTATTCAGTTCATTGGTGTTGGTCCACTATGTTGTAATCATAGCCTACTAGATTCACCTCTATACTTGGGTACCAGATCAGACATCACTTGTTATAGATTCAAGCTGCGCTGAGACCTTAGTTAGGTTTAACATTTTCATTTGGGATAACACAGATGGTATCAAGAGTTTGGTATTAGGTATGTATCAGAGTCATAGGGTATTATTTTATATTAATTTCCAATTTTCCCATGTATATGTGGCCAGCCAAATGGGTGGTTTATTTATATGCATTATGTTTGTATTTATTTTTTATAGCATCATTACTACACATATTATTTATGTGTAATCTAATGGGTATGATTCTCGGTTGTCTATTTCATTTATTATTTTCTCTCTAATATATGGTTTATAGCTTCCCCATAATACCTCATAGACCCTCCCCACTATTGAGTATCCTTTGGCATTCATGTAGGTGCATTGAGGTCTTATGGAGAATAGTTTTTGGTATTGTTCAAAGAGTGATCTGATTTGGGACATTACAGAGTGGTATTACAGCCATTTTTTTTTAATATTATAGGATTTTTTAGACATGGGACAAGGGGATGTATTGGATCTTGTGATGGAACATGTACATGTGCTTTGTAAACACATTTTTCAGTGGAATTACAGGTTACCATGGGTATGGTATTGATGTTCACGGATTCCACTATTGTGGCTATTGTATTTTTCTCCTACTATGATGCACATGTGGTTTGAGAATTATTGTTGATTAGTTATTGGATCATTGCATCTTGTCCATTTTGAATTAGACTAGTCATTGGACCTTGTGGAAGATTGATTGTGGAGGTAAGATGTGTCTCATGTGTCATACTAGGCACATAGGATCCACATGATATATTCTTTCTAGTTTCATTTTTTCACTGATTAGTAAGGGTACTCTATTTTAAGTGTCAACAGATACTTATATGATGTTTTCTAGTATAACTAAATTGTGGAATCCTACTTAGTTGGGAATAATTTTATATTCATTTTAATTTTATGTTATTTCATGTGGGTTTATTATGCATTTCTCAGAATGAAGTTGAAAAAAACCCCTTTACGATTTGGACATGGATTGAATGAAGTAGATCAATGTATGAATTTTATGCCTTCATAGTAATACCCTTATGGGTTGTAAGTATTTATGTTCAGTTATTAAAAGTGATTGTAAAAACCTATATGGTGTTTTATCATATATCATGGTATGGAATTATAATTAATTGAATCATGTGACGGTGATAATAGGTAAAGGGTTTTCTATGATTACTATGTTGGCAAAGATAATAGTGGATGGATAGTTGCGATTCTCCACAGGGTAGAACTGCGTGTGAATGATTATGAGAATCGATGGTCATATGAGTGGATAACTATGTATTTGGAGTTAGTAATATTTATTTGGAACATGTGAGTGGGTGTGTTGGAATGTGGGATGTCATGGGATACTAGAGATAGGAACCCTGTGGTGTTTCTTGTGAGTTATGATCTTCTTGAGACCCTTGATAAGGTGTATGGTATGTGAAATTGTAATACCTTTCAGATGGGTATGCAGATGATGTGCCAAAATATGCAACCCTTATGAGTTTTTTATTGATCTAGGAAGTTGGATCTACATACCTTAGATTCTGAATCATATTTTAGTGAGTCATTGATTTGGGGTGATCAAGGGATATACATGATGGGGGTTAACACTGGTTTTTTTGTAACATGGTATAGGAAGAAAAAGTAGGTGTTTGAATTTTATATTGGTATATAAGAGGTGTTACAAGAGATATATTGTAATAATGTTTATGGTTCCTCAGGTTTTATGATAAATTGAAATTTAATATTTGATCCCTGGTAAGTGAGTCACTTAGAGTGTCATAGTATCAGTTCTTTCTTTGAGAGAAGGATTGATTGAGTGTATGGACCTATTGAGCTTGGATAAACTTATTTTTCTATGGTCAAGCATGGATGGAAACCTATGGTGTTGGGATAATACTGGTTCGGGGATTGGTGAGTGAAAGACTATGGCATAGGTGGAGTCACTAATATTGATGTGGGGTTCCAAGGGGACTCCAGACATGCTAGAAAAGCGTGATTGATGAGTGAAAACATTATCGCGACATGCCAAATTGATTATATTATTTATTTATTTTATATTCTAGGGTAGACCCTATGTATTCTCTCAAGGAGAGTTCTTAGTTTAAGATTATTCATTTCTAATAAAAAGTACAAAAAAGTGCGGAATGTTTAGAAAGTAGTTTTAATAAAATAATGTAATTTAAAGGGATCAATAGTTGATAAATAAATGTGGCATATTAAAAATTATGAGAGGAGTATGTTTTTCCAAGTTCACTACACATCCTTCATAGTTCATTGTTCGGAATGTTTTATATGGTTTAATGTAATTCTTTGGATGAGGACTATCAATAACTTGATTCTCGTCTTTCCTCTTAAAACAATTCATAAACAAGAAACCCTTGACATAAAAATCATGATGTCATGGTTTGGAAGTCAGGCATAGAACAATGGATACAAAATATTAATATAATATCATTATTTTTTTTGTGGAAAATAAAAAATCATTTTTTTTCCTATCAGAACAACCCAAGATCCCTACTTGAAATATCCGCCCAATCAGTGTTGAGATAAAATGTGATTAACTTAATGATAAAAAATAAATGTATTACAAGGATTTGAAAATCAAGATTAAACAAAAGTAAAATATTTGAAACAAAAATTACACAAAACCAGTACAATATCATGTTCTACAACTCCATCTCATGTATGTGTATCTCCCTCAAAATGATTATCCATCATTTAGCTCGCCATCGAGAGGAGTATGAGGCTCAGGTAGAACTTCTCCTTCATCCTTGATGCACCTATGAAGATAGGGGGCTCTAGAACTTCTTGGATGAGGAGATGAATACTTTGGGTCTCCAAAATACCATATCTTTGTATCCTGGCCAAACTTACAAATCGGTTTCCTAGGGTTTCATTTTATATGAAAATTTTAAGGTGGTTTTGATCACCCATATTGTGAAAAACCAATTGGGACATTGTTTAAGACCACTAGATAGTCTTATAACTGTTTTGAAAATTTTAAAAAGTTATATGCCCACATATTGAATCTCTACACCAAATATTTATCTCAATTAGAAAAAATACAGATCGATATATTGACATAATACATAACACCACTTTTGACTTTGTACAGATTCGATTTCCTGGATAGATTATTTGGATGGACCTCTTAGTGGATGGATGAGTATTTCATGTCTTATTATTAAATGTATCCAATTATATTTTGGACCATTAAAAAAATATTTGTCCATTTTGATTCATGATTTAGTAGAAGTGTTCGGTTGAGTCCATTGTGCGCTTGGATCCAACACAGTTTGGACCATTTTTCCTGAACATCATAAGGGGACCTCCAAATCACATCCACCTACAATTTAATTATCAAAAAAATTAATGTTTTCCTTTTTATAAATGATAGACACAAAATAATAGAATCAAACACGAAGTAAAATGTGTTATTTATTGTCTAATTTAAAATAAAAAATTAGTTTAACATAGTTGTGTGAGGGTGAGAATGAATAGTGAATTGTGGTGTGATGAAACCCCTGAAACCTAAACATTTTCACTCCTGGGCAATGTAACATTTAAAAAATGATGCATATAGATATTACCAACTTCATAAAGGATTAAAATTAAAAGAAAATGTGACTGAAAAGTGATCAAATAAAAAATGAAACTGTGGAGTTATTGTCAGTGATCAAGGGAAAATATGTCTCATAAATTGTATTAGAGAGAAATTCTAAGGGATGCATGATACCAATATGAGAAAATAATTCAAAAGATAAAAAGTTCACAAATTCTCAACATGTGCGTGTCTGGAAACCATTCCTTGCGATTCTTCCCACATTCTTTTTTATAAATATATGTTATTTTAAAATTTATATATTTAAATGATTGTGTCCACCAAACTTTTCCTACATCCTTTGTTATAAAATTTCAATACCCAATAATTTATGCATTCTCATAAGTCAAAACATAATTTCATGACTTAGATATCCACATATTTTTTACATTTCATCACTCCCCTCATTTATTAATATTAAAATCATTGTTTTTTATGTTTCACTTTGAAACAATCTCACACTCTTCTCTCAACCCTTTTTTATCTCCTCAAGAAACTAATTGTAATATTTATAATAAGATAAAATGTCGATGACGGCTTCTTTTTTACCTTCCCAAGACACAACCCACTATTTTTATTATTTTTTTCATTTTTATGTTTTTTTTGTCGTAAAATAGCCAGATAACAAGTACACACGCATATGAAAAAATGGTAGGGAAATTAAAAATATTAGATAAGGAATTAACATATAGAAAAACCATTTTATAATGAAGTTGAATATTAACCTAACTTATATTTACCTTATATTGAGTAAATAAATCACTCTTCATGGTTGGGTGAAATGATTTTTGGATATATTAAGTGAAATAATTTCCCATAAACTAATCACATAATAGGTACCATTATTCTAAAAAATATCAATGTGATACAACCATTTATATCATAGAAAAAAAAAACCAAAATTAAAGAAAAAGTAACCCCATAATGTTAAATTCATGATAAAACACATATTCCATCATTGATAAATTTTATTATTCTTTTTAAAATGTTAAAACAACATGAAGTAGGGTAATTCATCATGCATTTTCAATAACTTCCATGATTATGAGGGAAATATTTCACATGACAAAGTGGGAATCAAAAATTAACAATTGGGTATAATAGTGAGTGGGAAACGAGGGGATATGGTATTTGACCACAATATATAGCAAGAAACAAATAAAAAATAAATAAAGATGATGATATTTTTAACTAACCCAATAATATACCAACCCCCACACCTAAAGTGGCCAGTGTCTTCACTATAATAAAATTGAATTTGGCAAGTAAAGATAAAACATGGTGACTATTATTCATAGAATTATTCAGGATCACGGATTTCCTCTATAAGGAAATCCGGAATGGATTCATTAAAGTGCTTCATCCACTACCCATTATCAGTGAATATTTTCGGTATTTATTCATTTTAAACCTAAATAACCCCAAATTGATAAGCATTAGAAACATTGTATAGTCCAAAACAACAGGAATAAATCTTACCTAGATGTAACTCAATACTTTCATTCTAAAGGATGACCTTCTACGCAATTTGGAATTAGTGATGATGGATTAAAAGGTCTTGGGTATCCTTGGATTGCTCCTTATAAATTCAGTATTTCTCATAAGAATGTCTTCTCAATTTCCCTAGCTCCTGAATATATTAAATCCTTTTAGAAATTACACTATAAAGACTATAATTTCATTGTTTAACGACCTAGAAGCCCTGGTGCTCTATCTAAATAGGGATATGACAACTCTTTCAAAAAAAATCCTATAAGGTTGCATTCCAATGGGAGTTCCAAATGTAGTATGGTAAGGCCATAATGAATCATCGAGTCTAAGAAACCATCCTTTTCTATTGGGTTGAACAATTTTTTTAATGAATTTGTTTACCTCTCTATTTGACACCTCGTCTTGAGCATTGGTCGATGGGTGATATGCTGTAGACACTCAATTCCTGAACCCAAAACTATACAAAAGTTATTGCATTGTTCTATTCCTGAAATGAGAATCGTAGTCACTTATGATGGACTTAGGTAATCCAAACCTATAGAAAATTTGTGTTCTCAAAAATTCCACAACTGCCATAGAATCACCATTTGTTGTGTCTTGTTCCTCTACCCATTACGAAACAAAATTGAATTCCAGATTAATGTGAAGGATTAAAAATGAATTGGGGAATGGTCACATAATGTGAATTCCTTAAACATAAAAAATTTCATGTAAGAGAAAGTGTTTTTGTGTAATTTCATTTTTTAGGAACATTCGCCATTATTTGATAGTGATGATAGGATTTAAAAAAATTATTGGCATCTTTAAAAAGTTTTTTTCAAAAGTAACCATAATCAAGGGCCTTGTGAGCAATCAGTTTGGGACCAAAGTGGCCCCCACAATCAATAATTTGACAAAACCTATGTACAGAATAAAACTCACTATCGAGAACACTAATCCAGAGGACTTAATCACTACAAGTGAGCCAAAGGTAGGGGTCATCACAAATGTACCAATGGGACTTCTGTTTTAGATTCTCATCCAAGTTTTTATTAAGAAAAGAAGGAATGAATGATAGTACAATACAATTAATAATATAATCATACTAAATAATAACATCATACAATCAGTAATGATTATAATCAAGAAATATTTCTTTTATGTGAATATAGGGGGATGAGTCAATGTCTAATGATGGGAGGATCCTACTGATATTGTTAGCCACCACTTTCTGAGCTCTTTTTTTATCCTTAATTTATAAATAAAATTTTTTAGGTAGGAGCATCCAATGAATGAGATGTGGTTTGGATTCCTATTTCTTGATAAGATACCAGAGGATTGTATAGTACGAGAACACAATGACGTAGGTTTCTAGAAGGAATGACCAAAATTTATCCAAGGTAAAAAAATGGCAAATAATTCGTTTCATTTGTGTAGGAGTTTTATTTGGTAAGGTCCATTGTACATCAGGCATAGAAAATGAAATATAGAGCATGTTTGACCCTTTGTGATAAGAAAACCCCAAATTAAAAGTTGGATGTGTCAAAAATGATCTAAAATGGTACATCCCACTGAGGTACTTGGATTTCCAAGGGTAATGGCAAACTCCATTTTAGTTCATTAAAAACATCCATGAGTTATTTATTGAAAACAAATTATTTTTCTTTTTGTAGAAATCGGGATATGGGGAGTTCAATCTTACTAAAGTAACGAATGCAAAAACAGAAAAATATAGCATAAACAAGAAAATACCACACATTATATATATTTGAGGATTGGTAGGTGAGAAATGACATCCGATTTTGATTTATCAACTTGGATACCATCCCTAGAAATGTCATTTCCCAATATTATACCATGTCTCACAATAAAATTTTATTACCTGTAATATAATACTAAAATATTTTCAATACAACGACGTAGGATAGAACCAAAACTACTCAAACATTCATCAATGGAGGATTCAGACACAATGAAATTATCCATGAATACATCCATGAAATTATCTAGGTAATCTGATAAAATAGTAACTATGCATCACTAGAAAGTACTTGGAGAATTGGATAGACCAAATAAAATCCTTCTATATGAAAATGTGTCAAATAGGAAAGTAAAGGTTGTATTTTCCTGATACATGATGGAAATATAGATCTAAAAGTATCCATAATACCCATTAATAAAATAGTAATGGGACATCCCAGCTAGACCCTCAATCATTTTTTCAAAATGAAAATGTGAAATTGTCCTTCCTTGTGTGTTGGTTTAGTCATTGATAGTCAATAAAGACATAAAAAACATTCAACACATGAGTTGGAACTAGATGATTACTTTAATTTTTAATTACTGTTAGACATGTTTTTTTATAAACTTCTTGAACAAGACTAACACATTGGTTGTCATAGATGAGGTAAATGATTCCTGAAGACAATAATTTTTTTCCTCCTTTTCAAGATGATCTATGAGGTTTGGGTTCATTTGACATTGTGACTACCTCACTATTTTAGCCTCATAATTTAAAAATATATGATGTGTTAAAAATGATGTGATAATACAAGGAATTCCCATAAGTGTACATCCAAAAAATTGGTCTGTACTCGCTCAAAATTTCAAGCAATGTCTATTCATATGCAGGAGGGATTGAACTAGAAATGATGACAAGATTCCGGTTTCCATTCACAAAATATGAATATTCTTGAATCATGAGGTAGTTGTTTTAGCTCATATTTTAGGGTATTTTTGATTTATCATAGTGATTATGAAAGTGAGAGGTCAATAATCTCATCTAACTACTCAATGCTAGGATCCAAAAATGAGGATTGAGATTTTATAAGCATTTCAGGATCATCGATGGTCATGTGATCATTAGTGTTCAAGACATCATCAATTAACAAACATTCATGACATTGTTGTAAAACACCACTATAAGAAATGCATGATTAATTATCTAGAATTTCAATAATGTACAAAAACATGGAAATTAGATTATGTGAAATAAAAGACTTTTTTTCAGGGGGAGGGAGCACATCAATTAGATTAATAGAGAGAGAGGTATTTTCTTCTGAGGGGTGGTCCAAGGAATCAAGGATGTTTAAGTTGACAATATCACTAACAAACTCCATAGATAATTAAGTAATGTGGACATTAGATATGGTTATGGAAATTTTTAGGTATGGTCTCCCCAATATAATCTGGGCATGTCCATTCATCCTATCATCTTCCATTTTAAGCACATAAAAATAAGCTAGAAAATTTTAATTTTGTAACCGCACAAGAACATCCTACAACATACAATAGGAATGTGTAGTACTCCAGATAGCTAATTGAAGAAAAATTACTATGGGATTCAATGAAAAAAATTACAATAAAGAGTAAATAGTGTGAGGCATCACATTTATAAAATCACCCAAATCAAGAATAGCATTGGAAAATGAATAGTCACTTATGATGCATAGAATCGATAATGTTCCATGATAATTTCATTTGGTATGAAGTGACGTCTCTATAGAAGCTATGTTGTTCCTCCCCATTCTCACCATCTCATAAACTATATGTCTCCTTCATTTTGTACACATCTACTTCAAAAACCTGGTATAACCTAGAATTTTCTTCACTGAACCAATCAAGGGGTTGTTGACCTGAATTTTTTGAATGTTTCCAAAATTTTCTTATCAGGTTTATTTTCGTTTTGTTTCCTATGTTAGTTTTCCATTTATGGAAATGGAATAGGAGTGGTTATGAATGGAAACTCAAAAATATACACACTCATTAATTTTAAAGGGATTCTCTCAGGAAAAGGTTCTACCTGAGTTGGGGCATTTACAGTGGTTGGGATGGTGTTTTACTTATGAGGGGATGACTCTAATGAAGGATTTATTTGGATTTTAAGTACTATTCCACCTTGAAGTGTTATGGTACTGACATTTCCCTTATACCAAGTGTTAAATAATGGTTGATATGGTAGTTTACCCGATCCATGAATATGGATTTCCCCTACTAAGTTGGCAAGTTGGAATAATTGGGTTTTTAGTTCATGTATTGAAGCTTGGGTGGTATTTTGGAATTGGATATTATTATAATCCATTTGTTTCATCATGTCTTCTAGGAAAGGCTCAGGGTTTGGAGGGTTGTTGGAAAGGACTTAGTAGTGGTTGAGGATTTATGGGTGATGGTGGATGACTACTCTATCCTAGTTGGTTCCATTGTTGCAGATGCTTGTTTGAATACCCCTTCCTATAGGATAGGTTGTCTTTCCACCTAGGGTGGGATAGATATTAAGGTATTTCCTAATGGATTGGTTAAAGGGGTGTCCTGGGAATATTTCTTCATAACTCCCATATGCTTCTCTCAGTTGAGGGAATAGGTTATAGTAGTTTGTGTTAAAAAAACACATTCCATAGTGGACGGGAGAAGGTGATTGGGATTTCCCTTGGGATAGAGAAAGTTGTCTAACAAGGGAACTTACCTATTCAAACTTCATGTCCACCTTCTTCTCCAATTCGGTAGATTTCTCCCCATAGACACCTTGATTGGTTATACTGGAACATTAAGCATATTGATGAGTATTCTGTGCTAGGTTCTTAATTAGGATTCTTGTATAAATTGGGGTCTTATGAACTATTTTACCACCTATAGAAGCATCAATAATACTTTCATCATTAGGAATTAAACATTTATAAAAATACTAAATTTAAATTTGATCACTTAATTGGTGGTGTGGGAAACTCGATCAATGCCTTTTAAATCTTTCCCAATATTCATGAAGTGTTTCCCTTTTATATTTCATTATAACTGATATTTCCTTCATTACTATTTCAATTATAGAGGATGGGATGTATTTTTCATGAAAAAAGAATTTCTTGATTTCCCAACATCTAATTAGGGAAATAAAATAATATTGCCAATCTTTTTCAGTATGTTTTTATGAAAAAGAAAATTCCATAAAATTGACTTGTTCTTCATCCACATTATTTTTTTTATTTTGAACATAAAGTGTGAAATTCTTTTAAATTCTTATGTTCTTCTTCTCCAGTGAGTCCATGGAATGTTAATAATTAAAAAATAAAATCGAATTTCAGTTCAGAATTGGGTGCCATGCCTTACAATGGAATATTTATGGGTTGGATATCAATATAATGTGAGGATAATTATTTTATTGTTATTTTGTTTTCATCCATGTTATGCAAGTATATTTCATTTTTTGAGGATCGTTCTAAAATAACATGAAGGATCAAGAAGAGTTTCAAGATGTGATGTGTCCTCCTTTAAATGGGTTTTTTCTGTTTCATGGTGTCAATATCATTGGATCCTCTCTTGTTCAGGTTAAAAATGTGGTAAATCACCTAGATTAGAATGAAACATGTGCATAACCTACACAACAGGATGATTTTAGTAATCAACTAAAAAACGATGGTTGGAATGAAGAAAATATATAATTAAAAATTTACAATATTTTTATAAAAAATTCCCCCCAAGAACCAAAGTGATCCCAATACACAGTGCCAAATTTTGAACGTGTTTTCATGAAACATCAAATTGAGTATGTTTTTAATCCTTATTTATAGTTAAGGGAAGACCCTAGGTCACATCTCAAGGACAATTGAATGTTTTAGAGTACATTTTGTTAATAAAAAGTATTAAAAAGGGGGTGTTTTAAAAAACAATTTTAAGAAGATAATGTAATTTAATGATTCTAGTAGTCAATAAATAAAGGAGGTTTTTTTAGTAATTATGAGACAAAGAGGTAATTTCACCTTCCCTACACATCTTGGATAGTTCATTTTTCTGAAATATTTATATGGTTTAATGTAATTATTTGGTTTACGACTATCAATATATTGATTCCCCTCTTTCCTATTAAAACGTTTCACAAAGAAGAAACCCTTGATTCAAAAATAATGATGTATAATTTTGGACATCAAGAATAGAACAATGGATACCAATGAATATTGAAATCTCTTGATTTGTGTGAAAATTAAAGATTATTGTGTTTTCCAATCATAACAACCTAAGATCCCCACATGGAATCTCTACCCAATCGTTGTTGAGATAAGAAGTGTATCACTTAATTATAAATAATAAATGTATTCATAGTAGAATCACATTAATATTAAATATATGTGTAATTATAACACACAAATTACACAAAACTAGTGTAATATCAACTCTTGTAACTCCATCCAATGTATGAGTATCTCCCTCGAAATGATTGTCCACCATTTAGCTCGCCATCAATAGGAGGATGATGATCGAGTGAAACTTCTCTTCTATACTTGACCCATAATATGAATATAGGGGCCTCAAAAACATATTGTACGAGGAGAGGAATCATTTTGATCTCAAAAATACTAGATAATTTCCTTCTGGCTGAACATAAAAATGGGTTTCCAAGGTATCATTTTGTAGGAAAATTGGAAGGTGGTACAGATCCCCCATATTTCGAAAAACCACTTAGTCCATGGTTTGCGACCACCATAAATTCTTATCTCTCTTTGGAGAAAACAACAATGTTGTTTCCCCACCTCAGGAAATTTTCCACCAAAACGTGGGAACCATTTGGACAAATGTAGCTCAAGATATCGATAGGAAAATAGAATACTACTTTTTACTTTGTGCATATTTGATTCCCGGGACAGATTGGTTTGGATGAGCCTCGTAATGGATGAATGGGGATTGGGTGTCTTCATATGAAATGTATCCAATTTAATTTCAGAACAAAAAAAAATATCAGCCCATATGGATTCACAGTTTAGTATATGTGAGCAGTTGATTCCACTGGTTTGATTGAATCCTGTGCAGTTTGGCCCATTCCTCCTAAACATCCTAATGGCCCTCAAAATCACATATACATTCAGTTTAATTATCAAAACTAGCACCATTTTTAAAATTCATAAAAAAATAATTGATTAAAAATTAAAGACATTTTTATTAAATGTGGAATTTAAAATACAAAATTAGTTTAACATAGCGATGAAAGGGTGAAAATGAATAGTAAACTTTGTTGGAATCAAGGAGTATAGTCAATGGTTAGGATTTTGGACCTAATTATGAACCTATATGACCCAAACATATGTGGGATTTGGAGGGTACATGGTCTTATAGCCATTATGATTAGAGAATTTTGAGTTGTAAATCATTGGTTTTGTGTAGTGTCAATGAAAAATGATTCAGTGAACATCCATCTGCGAACTGAGGGATAAAGTGTTTTGATGCAATGATTATAGGAATTACGGACCAAGGATCAAGGGTGGATTGAGAAATTTATATCATGGTAGAGGATGTCACAAATCAACTTTGGTACCCTGGTAACCTGATAACCAAGTCGGTCAAGAACTAGCTTGAAGGGAATCCCAAAACCCCAAGGGTCGGTGACTAGCATCCGACATCATACAAAATGAATTTGGGAATGAATTTTCCACAAACACTATAGATTTAAAAAAACTAGATAGTATGCATACAAAAGAACTGAACCGAGAGTAAATTACAAGAAGTCAAATCGGTATAACTGTAACACCCGAGATTTTTATGAGTAATATTTTGTTTTTATGTAATATATATATATCATCAAAGGAATCTTTCACTACACACTAGCTTGGCTTACTTTACACGCAATCGCGACCTTCCTCGATAGCTTGCATTGTACGCAATACCGAGTTTCACTAAACGACGATATGCTATTAAAATATTATTTAAAATAGCCGTTATGAATAGTAATAACCACTTTTTGAAATTTTATCTTTCAAAATGGACTTCATTTTTGGATTTGGAATACCGAAATTAGCCTAGGGTGAAATTTTGGTATTTTTCTGAAAACTTTCAATTTTTGATGAATAGTGAAACCACTAAGTGGTAGGTTAAAAACTGAATTTTGCATAAAACATAATTTTACCGCTTCTGTGAATGGAATTTCAAAAATCCGATAGACACGGTTGATATGAGTAAGTAAAATGTGGTTCAATGAGATAAAAATAATTTTTTGGTGAATAGTAACTTTTTACTTTTTTTACCGCGGTTAATAGTAAATAGGGTAACTAAGGGTAAATATGATATTACTATTACCCTAAAACATGTCCTAATTCTATTGGATAAGTGTAATTCGACCAAAAACAACCTTATGAATATAATATGATCATTTAGGTCCACTTCGATTAGATTATGACATTTAATATTATTTTATTTAATGAATAGTTAAAATAGTTAAAATCAAAGTTTAATAAGTAAATCATTTTTACTATGGGGTTATAAATAAGATAAATTCGACTATAAATATTCATTAGAAAGCTGAAACGATTTCCTACATAATGGTATTTTATTTGTAATTTTTAGACATTAAATAATTTAATTTATTTAAGACACAATGATGATGTAGTAATTATCTTGTTAATGAAATATTGACATAATTGATGTTATAAACACCAAAATAAATGTAATTTGAGACTTTTTATGAATTCCACTAATTTTATAGGTTACTATGATATATTAGTGTTGATTTAATCAACTTGTTTCGAACATATAATTCTGTTATGACTTTCACAAAAATCATATATCAAATAGTGTCAAAATTGACACAAAATAGTTTTTAAATCAAATATTATATTATTAATTGTTATTTTATTCATAAAAATCTAAGGTTCGGCCAAATGACTTATATAAGGATATATATATTAATAAGAAACAATTTTGGGTTATTTTGGCATGTTATATTAAGTGTATTAACTATATAGTGTAAGAAAACAAAAAGACACAGTAAAAGTTAAATTATTTAACTTAGAGTTAAATCTAATTGATAAGGTTAAAATAATAACCTAAACTTGTCTGAATCATATTGGTTGATAGGATTTCGACCCATACCCACTTTACCTTCGAAATAAGACCCTTTGGAACCATTATAAACCGATTTTGACTTTAATATAAAATAATATTTTGAGATATTCCTAAGGTGCCCCTCTCCTCCCTTATAAAAGGACACCTCCTCCCCCTCCTCCTCACACCAATTTGAGCACTCAAGCTCGGCCAAACCCTGAAAAAATCCCTTCTCCACTTCCCTAGAATAATCCTAGGGGTCCTGGTCTTCTTCAAAGACCAATCTTAGTTCTCTAAGTGGAGGATTCAAAGAGGCGTTTAAAAGAAGAGGTAATATCCATTACCGATATTTTCAATTTCTTTCTTCTTCAACGTCTTCTTATTTAGTTGTTTCATGATAAATTAATAATATCAGTATTACTTACATACTGATATGTTATTATAAATACGAAACAACCCTAATTCACCTTCTATCCATCCTACGGAAAAATGAAATCACCGCGCGTGCATACGTACGGAATACCGTCTCCACGCCGTGGTGTAATCTATTTTCCACCATCACCTTACAAGGATGGGTATAATGGTGTAATGAGTAACTATATACAATTATTATAAAGTGATATTGATACTGAAATAGTATAAATACACTTAAATACAATTCCACGATCATGGGAACAATATCATCGCTCGTGCGTACGTACGGAACACCGTCTCCACGATGTGATGCGACTCGTTCTACATGATCATCATTACATAGTAATTATATAAATGAATTTAATGAATAAATATGATATATTTTACACTAATACCATTCTGGATATAAGGTATCTATAACCATAAAATAAGAATAAGAATTTATTCGGCAAAACACGCATAAGAACAAAAGGCAATAAAGACCCGAGTAACAAGTAACAATGAAATATTACTAATAAGAAGCAAAGAATATGACCATATATGATATCATATAAATATGTATGATTCTGTAATAATTCAATAACATTATTTAAACCATTATACAGGAGTTTTGGACACGTACAAAGCAAATCGGACCTAAGGTAAGGGAAAATATCACAATCTCATTTTTATCCGAGATTGTTTTTACTTTGGCATTTACTGGGGTGTATTTTATCATCCACATCCATGTTCCCTCAATATGTAATATTATTTCCATCCACCTATAATTTTTTAAATCCAATTTTACCCTTCAGTGAGTTTTTAGTAAAAGATATGAAAGGAATATTTTGTCGTTTTTCGTACGAGGTACTTTTTGACTTTTCCGACAAAAGTACGAAAAATGTTTTTTAACTTATACGGAATGAATGTATTTTTAAAACATTATTTCCAAGAAGCTTCCTTTACAAGTTTTAATGTTTATTTTTAATCAACTTCTTTTAGTTTCAAATTTTAAGACATGTTAAGAAAGGAAAATGTTTTTGAAGTAGAAAGGATATTTTCCTCAAGAATGGATTTCAAATGTTTTATCAAAATTATTTTCCATCTAAGATAATATAGGGTTCTGTTTTTATCCATATTATTACATTGATTTGATTATGTTGTGAGGGAATTATTTTTATGAAGTCATTTTCCTTATATGATTTGTTTTATGATGTCATTATGTTTCATGAATCCCATTTTTGTTACATGTGTTATGTGATGATGTATGATTTATGATTATGTGGCACACATAAGAAAGGAATCATTATAAGATGGGTGGGACCTATATCTCCCTCCAATGCATTGGGTAAAGATTTATATCTCATGATATAGACATGGCTGGAATGGAAGGTTATTTCAGTTTAGTGATTCAGGACTGAAACGAGGAGTGAACTCGGTTCAGAAATGGACATTGTCTGCTAAGATAGTCTTGGCAATGAGTCATGACTAAAAAAATGATTTTCCATGATTATGTGTGCATGCCACAAAGTTTCTAGTTTTATGTTATGATTATGGGGATTTCATTTTCACTTCTATTATTTATTCCATGTTATGATATTATGATCTCTTTTGCAGGTTATGATTTTCAAAAAGATATGATATGATTTTTATTTCCTTTATTTTCCCTTGCTGAGCATTTGAGCTCACCCTTTTTTTGTATGTTTTCTTTTCCCCAGGTCAGGAAGATGGATATTAAGTAGAATATGCAAAAATGGACTCTAGATATGATGAAATAAATGGGAGGCAAATTAGATGCTTTATGAACCAGTTGTTAATGTTTCCCAGTTTCTAATGACACTATACCTATACGGTCATTTGTGGTTTTGTCATATGTTGTTATAAGTGTGCTTCAATTTTGAAGTATTAAAAATGTATGTAAATTATGGGTCATTATAGTTGGTATCAGAGGAAAGGTATAGTCAACCTTTGGAAACTAGGATGTGAAAGCCTTAGTAAGAACCCCAAGGATAAGTCTAAGCATAGAACACAATGTTAGTGTTTTAGAAATGGCCATGAATAACCTAGGATAAGACCTTAAGCGTGAAAATTTTATTCTTGAATTATGTGGTTTTCCTATTATAATTAGTGTTGCTCACACTATTCTTCTTGGTTTTAGTCAATGGATGGAACCCGAAGGAACCGTGTTAATGCGGAATGTGATAGGCAATGCAATGATTGCCCCCCCTGAGCAACCAAACGATATGGGAGCTGGAATGCAAAATCTTGTAGCCATGCTCACACAACTTTCTCAAGCTATGAATTATACAGGACTTCCAAACGAGCAATGGAAGGAGCAACATTCTATTGAATCCTTCATGAGGCAGCGTCCACCATCTTTCAGCGGGTCTACTGATCCATTAGTTGATGAACAATGGATTAGTACTACTGAAAAGATATTTTCAGTTCTTCAATGTTATGAACATGATAAAGTCATCCTAGAAGTGTATCGTTTGGAAGGAGATGCCGATCAACGGTGGAATCTTATTAAGAATACGAGGCAATGGGATGAAATTGAGTCCATGGAATGGGACGAGTTCAATAACTTATTTTTCAATAAGTACTTCCCTCATATTCTCCGAACAAAGATGGAGAAAGAGTTTCTTGAACTGAAGAAAAGGGATGATGAATCTGTTGGTACCTATGAAGAAAATTTTACAAGACATGCAAGGTACGCTTCTGGTATTATTATCCAACCTAAGAGTAAAATCGATCGATTATTTAGTGGCTTAAAACCAATTCTTCGAAGGGTGTTAGCCATAAGGGACTTCAATAGCTACGAGGAAATCGTTCGATGTGCTCTCAAATTCGAGATGGAGATTGGAGTAACCCATCAGTTATATGGGTTTGATAAGAAGAGGAAAATGGAATTCAAAGGAAAATCTAAAGAGCACACTGAAAAGAAGATGAGCTTTCCCTTATGCTCAAAGTGTGGAAAGAAACATGGAGGGAGTTGTCTTAAATGGACAAGTAAATGTTTCAAATGTGGAAAGGAATGTCATCAAGAATTTGAATGCCGCGATGATGGGAAGAAGATGTCTAATGATGCAAAAAAGGAAGGGATACACAGAATGAACCTACTACACTTCAATGTTTCAAGTGCAAGGAGATGGGGCATTATGTCAATCAATGCCCAAATCCAAGGGTTGATGATGATGGTCGACGTCAACAAACTCTTAAGGCTAAAGACAAAGGAAAGTCACATGAAATTTCTATCAGTGATGTGGAGTACGATAACGATGTAGTGAAAGGTACACTTACCATCCACTCTAAAGTATCAAATGTTTTATTTGATTTTGGATCCACCCACTCCTTTATTTTTGAAAAATTTTCTAAGGGTATCACTGTATTACCTCAACAATTAGATGTTGAGTTAGCTGTGACAACACCTAATGGCACATCAATCGCATCAAAAGTTTATAATTCTTCTCCGATCGAAGTTTGTGGGAAAGCTCTTCCTGCAAATCTGGTGATCCTTACTATAGTGGAATTTGATGTGATTATTGTCATGGATTGGCTTTCTTTATATGGAGCTCATATCAATTTCCAAATAAGGGAAGTCACATTTCATATTCCAGATCAATCTATGATCGTCTATCAATGCAAGGATGAACATAACCTTCCAGTGGAAATTTATTCCATTTTATGGGTATTGATTCCACTAAATGAAGGTTATTTATCTCAAATGGTTGGTGAGAAACTCATGATTAAGAATATTCCCATCGTACGAGAGTTTGATGATGTCTTTCCGGAGGAATTATCGGGTCTTCCACCAAATCGCGAAGTTGAGTTTTCAATAGAACTCGTACCGAGTGCTTTGCCTATTTCAAAGAAACCTTATAGAATGGACCCAATTGAGTTGCAGGAATTGAAGAAGCAACTCCAAGAGAATCTTGATAAGGGATTCATACGCCCTAGTGCGTCACCTTGGGGAGCACCGGTTCTATTTGTTAAGAAGAAAGATGGATCAATGAGACTCTGCATTGATTATCGAGAACTTAATAAGATCACTATCAAGAACAAATATCCTCTCCCACGCATTGATGACTTATTTGACCAACTATGCGGAGCTCAATACTTTTCCAAGATTGATCTTCGTTCAGGGTATCATCAATTAAGGGTCAAAAGGGAGGATATACCAAAGACGACTTTCCGTACAAGGTATGGACACTATGAATTTATAGTGATGCCATTTGTTCTTACTAATCCCCCTGCTATCTTCATGGATCTAATGAATAGAGTCTTTAGAGACTATATTGATCAATTTGTGGTAGTCTTTATAGACGATATTCTTGTCTATTCAAAGAGCAAGGAAGAGCATGAAGATCACTTGAGAATTATATTGAAGACCCTGTGAAAGGAGAAGCTTTATGCCAAATTTACCAAGTGTGAATTTTGGCTTCAAAAAGTTGCATTTTTGGGTCACATAATCTCAAAAGAGGAGATATCTGTGGATCCAGCAAAAACAGAGGTTATCAAAAGATGGTCGAGACCAACGACAGTAACTGAGAACCGAAGTTTTCTTGGTTTGGCTGGATATTATTGACGTTTTGTGAAAGATTTTTCACGATTATCTAATCCACTCACCAAGTTGACTCGGAAAGGAGTTAAGTTTGTTTGGACAGAGGAATGTGAAGAGAATTTCAAGGAGTTGAAAAGAAGGTTATCCAGTGCACCTGTGCTCACACTGCCTTGTAGTGGATAAAGGTTTGTGATCTATAGTGATGCATCCAAAAAGGGATTGGGGTGTGTTCTTATGCAAAATGATATGGTGATAGCTTATGCCTCACGATAGTTGAAAATACATGAGAAAAATTACCCAACTCATGATTTGGAGTTAGCTGCGGTAATCTTTGAATTAAAGATTTGGAGGCATTACCTTTATGGTGGAAGGTGTGATATTTATACTGATCATAAAAGATTAAAGTATATTTTCACACAAAAGGAGCTGAATATGCGTCAAAGAAGATGGATGGAGCTGATTAAGGATTATGACTGCTCAATCCATTACCACCCTGGGAAAGCAAACATGGTGGCAGATGGATTAAGTCGACAAGACCATGCTAGTTTATCCACGATGAGGATCACAAAAGATCCAATATTTATGGATTTACAAAGGATGGATCTTGGAATTATAATGGAAGGGGAAAAATATTATCTTTCTCAAATGAATGTTCAACCATCTATACATGTGAACATTAAAGAGGAACAAAAAGAAGATTTCGAGTTACGAAAGAAGGTGAGAAATGTTCCCGAATTCAACCTTGATTGTGATGGGATAATAAAGTTCAGGAATCAAGTTTGTGTTCCTCCCATCCCCGAATAAAATAAGGAGCTGCTGGATGAGGCTCATAGTTCTTCATTCTCTATTCATCCTGGAAGCACGAAGATGTATAGGGACCTGAAAGAGTACTTACGGTGGGATGGAATGAAAAGAGATGTTTCTGAATATGTCTCTCGATGCTTGGTTTGTCAACATGTTAAAGATGAGAGACAGAAGTCTAAGGGGATGTTACAACCATTACCCATACCCGAATGGAAATGGGAAAATATCACTATGGACTTTGTCACAGGACTTTCTAAAACATCCAAAGGCAATAATGATATCTGGGTCATAGTTGATTGTCTTACAAAGTCTGCACACTTCATTGCTATTAGAGAGGATTTCTCTCTAGATCATCTTGCCAGGATATATGTAAAGGAAGTGGTAAGATTGCATGGAGTACCAATTTCTATTATATCTGATTGGGATCCGAGATTTACCTCGAAGTTCTGGAGAAGTCTTCAGCATACTCTGGATACAGAGTTGAGTTTCAGCACTGCTTATCATCCTCAGACAGACTGTCAGTCTGAGAGAACAATTCAAACCCTAGAAGATATGTTGAGAGCTTGCTCTATGGATTTCAAAGGAGGTTGGGATCAACACCTACCTTTGGTGGAATTTTCTTATAATAATAGATTTTACTCCAGTATTCAGATGGCTCCTTATGAAGCTCTCTATGGAAAGAAATGCAGGACTCCAACTTGCTGGGATGAAGTTGGGGAAAGAAAGCTATTAGGACCTGATCTCGTTGATGAAATGGCAGAAAAGGTCAGATCTATTCAACAACACATAAGAGAAGATTAGAGTCGACAGAAAAGTTATGCCAACAACAGAAGAAAAGACCTAGAGTTTGAAGTGGTTGATAAAGTTTTCTTACGAATATCTCCCTGGAAGAGGGTTATGAGATTTGGAAGGAAGGGGAAGTTGAGCCCTAGATATATCGGTCCTTTCGAAATACTGGATCGTGTTGGAAAGGCAGCTTACCGATTGGCGCTTCCACCGAATCTCTCTCAAGTTCACAATGTGTTTCATGTATCTCTCCTGAGAAAGTACATACCTGATCCTTCACATGTACTCAGCTCAGAATTTGTACCGCTGGAGCAAGATCTTTCTTATGAAGAACAACCGATAAGGATTCTGGATCGTAGCGAAAAAGTCCTACGAAACAAGACCACTCGATTGGTGAAAGTTTTATGGGGGAACCAACAATTAGAAGAAGCTACATGGGAGCATGAGGATATGATGAGGGAGAGGTACCCTCATCTGTTTGTTACAAAGTGACGAATTTCGAGGGTAAAATTCATTTTAAGGTGGGTAGAATGTAACACCCGAGATTTTTATGAGTAATATTTTGTTTTTATGTTATATATATATATATCATCAAATGAATCTTTCACTACACACTAGCTTGGCTTACTTTACATGCAATCGCGACCTTCCTTGATAGCTTGTGTTGTACGCAATACCGAGTTTCACTAAACGACAATATGCTATTAAAATATTATTTAAAATTGCCGTTATGAATAGTAATAACCACTTTTTGAAATTTTATCTTTCAAAATGGACTTCATTTTTGGATTCAGAATATCGAAATTAGCCAGGGGTGAAATTTTGGCATTTTTCTGAAAACTTTCAATTTTTGATGAATAGTGAAACCACTAAGTGGTAGGTTAAAAACTGAATTTTGCGTAAAACCGGATTTTACCGCTTCTGTGAATGGAATTTCGAAAATCTGACAGACACGGTTGATATTAGTAAGTAAAATTTGGTTCAATGAGATAAAAATAATTTTTTGGTGAATAGTAACTTTTTACTTTTTTTACCGCGATTAATAGGAAATAGGGTAACTAAGGGTAAATATGATATTACTATTACCCTAAAACATGTCCTAATTCTATTGGATAAGTGTAATTCGACCAGAAACAACCTTATGAATATAATATGACCATTTAGGTCCACTTGGATTAGATTATGACATTTAATATTATTTTATTTAATGAATAGTTAAAATAGTTAAAATCAATGTTTAATAAGTAAATCAATTTTAATATGGGTTTATACATAAGATAAATTCGACTATAAATATTCATTGGAAATATAAAAAGATTTCCTACATAATGGTATTTTTTTTGTAATTTTTAGACATTAAATAATTTAATTTAATTATGACACAATGATGATGCAGTAATTATCTTATCAATGGAATATTGACATAATTGATGTTATAAACACCAAAATAAATGTAATTTGAGACTTTTTATGAATTCCACTAATTTTATAGGTTACTATGATATATTAGTGTTGATTTAATCAACTTGGTTCGAACATATAATTCTGTTATGACTTTTACAAAAATCATATATCAAATAGTGTCAAAATTGACACAAAATAGTTTTTTAATCAAATATTATATTATTAATTGTTATTTTATTCCTAAAAATCTAAGGTTCGGGAAAATGACTTAGATAAGGATATATATATTAATAATAAACAATTTTGGGATCGTTTGGCATGTTATAGTAAGTGTATTAACCATATAGTGTAAGAAAACAAAAAGACACGGTAAAAGTTAAATTATTTAACTTAGAGTTAAATCTAATTGATAAGGTTAAAATAAAAACCTAAACTTGTCTGAATCCTATTGGTTGATAGGATTTCGACCCATCCCCACTTTAACTTCGAAATAAGTCCCTTTGGAACCATTATAAACCGATTTTGACTTTAATATAAAATAATATTTTGAGATATTCCTAAGGTGCCCCTCTCCTCCCTTATAAAAGGGCACCTCCTCCGCCTCCTCCTCACACCAATTTGAGCACTCAAGCTCGGCCAACCCCTGCCAAAATCCCTTCTCCACTTCCCTAGAATAATCCTAGAGGTCCTGGTCTTCTTCAATGACCAATCATAGTTCCCTAAGTGGAGGTTTCAAAGAGGCGTTTAAAAGAAGAGGTAATGTCCATTACCGATCTTTTCAATTTCTTTATTCTTCAACTTCTTCTTATTTAGTTGTTTCATGATAAAGTAATAACATTAGTATTACTTACATACTAATATGTTATTATAAATACGAAACAAACCTAATTCACCTTCTATCCATCCTACAGAAAAATGAAATCATCGTGCGTGCGTACGTACGGAATACCGTCTCCACGCCGTGGTGTAATCTATTTTCCACCATCACCTTACAAGGATGGGTATAATGGTGTAATGAGTAACTATATATAATTATTATAAAGTGATATTGATACTTAAATAGTATAAATACACTTAAATACAATTCCACGATCATGGGAACAATATCATCGCTTGTGCGTACGTACGGAATACCGTCTCCATGATGTGATGCGACTCGTTCTACATGATCATCATTACATAGTAATTATATAAATGAATTGAATGAATAAATATGATATATGTTACACTAATACCAATATGGATATAAGGTATCTATAACCTTAAAAGAAGAATAAGAATTTATTCGGCAAAACACGCATAAGAACAAAAGGCAATAAAGACCCGAGTAACAAGTAACAATGAAATATTACTAATAAGAAGCTAAGAATATGACCATATATGATATCATATCAATATGTATGATTCTGTAATAAGTCAATAACATTATTTAAACCATTATACAGGAGCTTCAGACACGTACAAAGCAAATTGGACCTAAGGTAAGGGAAAATATCACAATCTCATTTTTATCCGAGATTGTTTTTACTTTGGCATTTACTGGGGTGTATTTTATCATCCACATCCATGTTCCCTCAATATGTAATATTAATTCCATCCACCTACAATTGTTTAAATCCAATTTTACCCTTTGGTGAGTTTTTAGTAAAAGATATGAAAGGAATCTTTTGTCGTTTTTCATACGAGGTACTTTTTGACTTTTCTGACAAAAGTATAAAAAATGTTTTTTTAACTTATAAGGCATGAATGGATTTTTAAAACATTATTTCCAAGAAGCTTCCTTTACAAGTTTTCATGTTTATTTTTAATCAACTTTTTTTAGTTTCAAATTGTAAGACATTTTAAGAAAGGAAAATGTTTTTTAAGTAGAAAGGATATTTTCCTCAAGAATGGAGTTCAAATGTTTTATCAAAATTATTTTCCATCTAAGATAATATAGGGTTATGTTTTTATCCCTATTATTACATTGATTTGATTATGTTGTGAGGGAATTATTTTTATGAAGTCATTTACCTTATATGATTTGTTTTATGATGTCATGATGTTTCAAGAATCCCATTTTTGTTACATGTGTTATGCGATGATGTATGATTTATGATTATGTGGAACACATAAGAAAGGATTCATTATAAGATGGGTGGGACCTATATCTCCCTCCAATGCATTGGGTAAATATTTATATCTCATGAGATAGACATGGCTGGAACAGAAGGTTATTTCGGTTCAGTGATTCAGGACTTAAACGGGGAGTTAACTTGGTTCAGAAATGGACTTTGTCTGCTAAGATAGTCTTGGCAATGAGTCATGACTAACAAGAAATGATTTTCCATGATTATGTGTGCATGCCACAAAGTTTCAAGTTTTATGTTATGATTATGGGGATCTCATTTTCACTTCTATGATTTATTCCATGTTATGATATTATGATCTCTTTTGCAGGTTATGATTTTCAAAAAGATATGATATGATTTTTATTTCCTTTATTTACCCTTGCTGAGCATTTGAGCTCACCCTTTTTTGTATGTTTTCTTTTCCCCAGTCCAGGAAGATGGATATTAAGTAGAATATGAAAAAAGGGACTCTAGATATGATGAAATAAATGGGAGGCAAAGTAGATGCTTTATGAACTAGTTGTTTATGTTTCCCAGTTTCTAAAGACACTATACCTATACGGTCCTTTGTGGTTTTGTCATATGTTGTAATAAGTGTGCTTCAATTTTGAAGTATTAAAAATGTATGTAAAGTATGGGTCGTTATAATAACTATCCAAAGCACTACAGAAAAAGTACCAACATAAGGAAAACAACCCAATCCCCAAATGAGGAAACTCTCCATGTGCACAAATTAATAGCTAGAACAACCTATGAGTGGTGCTTTACCCCTGATAGAAACTGGAATGAAATAATCTACAAACACTCAAAGGTGCATGTAGGGTGTGATCTAAAATGACCTGTAGGGTCTCACCAAGGATGCCATAACATATACTAATTGTTATTAAACCAAATATAGTGTTTTAAATTTAAAATAAACATTTCTAGAATTTAATGATCATATTTCATCAAATCTTGATTTACATTTCAAAATATGTAAGTACATTAAGAAATGGATTTAAATTTTCAAATGATAGAATATTTCTAAAATATTTTCTATTTTCACAAATGGATTAAATAAAAACTTTTTTATAAAACTATTTATAAAAATCAGAATGCATGTAAAATAGTTTACAAGGATTTGACGTGATAATTTAAAATACATAAAAACAAGAAACATGGTAATATTCCAAAGAAGGTAAAATAGTTCCAGGCTATAGGGACCCCACCCCCAGGGTTATATAGAGAATATGTTTATCCTTTACTTTCAACATAGTCCAAATAGGACTCATCAACATCAACTGAGGTATGTGATGTGCTAGTATTAGGTTTTAGAAAAGTGTTAATTGCAATATGTCTCACAAAAAACACTATATCTAACTAAGTCATTCATATTCTCTAATACAAAACAATGATGTTAAATTATTTCATGAAACATTAAAATAAAATCCATCCTATTCTCCATTTCAAATATGAAAAATTTGTAATTAAAAACCATAACAGGTTTTTAATCAAAAACTTGCATTTACCAATAAAACCCTATGCTTTATATTAAATCCATTTTTTATCCATTTTAAAAAATAGGTATTTGAAATAAATTCATAATTAAACATCAATATCCAATTACACAAATTAATTTAAAAAATTAATTTTTTATAATTTCCCATCAATTTCATAGTAAACCCCTAATTCAATGGAATTTGTTTTTTTCAAACTGTTTCAATAAAATAAATTTCCATAATTAAATTCATAATTTTAAGTGAAATAATTTCAATCAAATACATGACATAAATTTCAAAAATTTTAATAAACCCACCCCAATTCAGTGGAAATGGGGGTTTCCAATTTCATTCCAAAACCCATTTTAAAACCTAAATCCAATGGAATTGAGTTTTTTCAAAAAAAAACGCAATTGAAAATAAAATTGGTAGAATATAAAATTTTATTTTAATTGAAAAAATTGATGTTAAATAAATAAATTTAGGGTTATTAGAAATCAAGTATCCTAATGTACCCACCTACCTCATGATCAATGGACCTCGAATCATAAATCTATAAGAGGAAATCTCCAATGGAGAATAGTGACATCAAGGATCTATGAATAAAGCCTAATTTTATATCCAAAATAGCAGGTATTAGATTCAAAAATCAATATGGGGATCCATTGGACCCTTGGGAGGAGAATAGAGATCATGGGAGATAGATATTTGGGTGAGGATACAAATCGGGAGAAGATCAAAAGGCATTCATCAAGCTTCAAATAGCTTCATAGAGGATTTTAAAGGGCCTAAAATTTCTCTTCGGTGATCTCGATGAGTAATAAAATGTATGGGGTTACGATAGGTCTATTTGATAGAAAAATGGTTATTTTGTGATATAAAAAATAATTGATTAATAAAATTTCATTCACAGTTTCTTGGGTAGAGGTACATGGTTTAGAAAGACTATGCAGAAGTCATGCACCTATATTAATTGGGCCGCCAGTTTATATTAATTGGGTTCATGGTTTGAATAACCATGAACCAGCCATTAAAATTATCACTACCTTGGGTTGTATAGCTTTCTCTTAGAAGGAGCACGGTTTGGGAAGCCATGTGAAATCTCACGTAGTTCAACCCTAAATGAAACATAAAAATATAGGACTAAAAATGGGGGTTTATGAATACATAAAAATAGAAACATGATGTTAAATCCTCCCCTTTATATGAACTTTACATCCCTATAAATCCCATGAATATACATCCATTTCAAAAATATGAGGCCGCTATACTCTCAATAGTGCCTCCCTCTCCCAAGTCCCATACGAATGAGAACCGTGATGCCATATTACATGAATTAAATCTATCATCCTCCCATTAAGTACCTTGGTTTGAGAATAAAAAATCTTGACTGGTCATTTATTTAAATATAAATTAAGTTAAACCATAAGAACAAACCAAATAATAATATGAAATGGATCAGATAGATATTTTCATGTCTGAGATATTTGGAACACATTATGTATCCATGTCAATTGTGGTGGAAATACTAAATAGTATTCAACATTCCCCACATACTCGAGAATGTGAATGGTCCCACAAAATGAGAATCATTTTCCCCTTTCCTCTCAAGTCATTGATGACCCATCATCGGTGAAACAATCATGTATACTAGGTCACTATCTAAAAATTATAAAGGTCTACAACGATGATCAGCATAAGAATTATATTAATTATGTGGCATAAACATCCACTGAAGAATAAACTGGATATTTTCTGTCAACCTTTGGGACCAAGATCAGTCATCCCAAGGAACATTCACCAATAACGTACCAACATAATAGGTATTTACAAGTCCAACCATATGAGGCCTTAAAACGATCCATTATAATCTTGGAAAAGTGACTATTGTTATAATAGTACACATCTATCCCCAATTGATCATCCCAAACACCAAAAAAGTCATGAATAAAGGAGAAAATCATATCATTAAAAATTTTGATATCCCTTTCTATCATTCCATCCGACTGTGGATGGTATACCGTACTAAAACAGAGGTGATATCCTTGTGTCTTCTAAAGGACTCTCTGAAATAATAAGTGAACCAAGGATCCCTATCAGAGACTATAGTAGAAGGGACTCTTTTAAATATAAAAATATCACTCAAATATATATTTCCCAACTTCTCAACATTGGTTGTATCACGAATGGGTATAATGATAACTGAATTATTCAGATGATTGATTAAAACCCATATCAAATTTTTTTTATATGGAAACATGGAAACCCAACCACAACATCTATAGAATCTTATCCCATATTCATATAGGTTCTACAAGTGGGTGAAGAAAACCTAAAGGTTTTTTGTGCTAAGCCTTTACCAGTTATACTGTATAACAATTAGAGAAAAACTCAATGATTCCCCATCTCATTACTATCCATCAAAACTACCATTACATGTAATTGAACATCTTTAGGTTCTTGGGTGCATTTTACGATGGGAAAAATAGCTATCCCCCATCAAATATTTCTTTATTGAAGAAATCACTATAAAATGGTTTTGAAAGCATAAAATGGCCTCTTTGGAGAATGAAAAATCAACAATGATCTACCCACCATAATGATATTCTATAATTATATGGAACTCATAATCAAGCTATTGTTCATGAACAGTCCAATCTAGAATAGAAGATTTAAAATGAACATTGGACAGAGAAACCTCATCTCCAAATTCCCGAACTCCAATATGAAACTATACCAAACAAGACATCAAGTTCCACTCTCTTGATTATTATTTATTTTATTGGATTGGATGTTTCCTACTCAGATCATCTTCAATGACATTCTATTCCCCTTGGTTATAGGTGATGTAAAAATAGTAATATTCCAGTTTTTTTACCTAAAAACTCTAGAAAAGATTCAAATATTTTTTATAAAAGATATAACTCAAGATTTTGAAATCTAAAAACGTGGTATACCATTCTCTGTAAATGAAATTCTTCCACCTCATACAGTTATAAATAATAGATATAAGTTCAAGGTCATGTGTCGGATTATTCACCTTTTTTCCTTAAGCTAACAAGATCTATAATGAATGACATGATTTCCCCACATAAGAACGCAACCGATGGATAAACATGATGCATCAAAAAATACCACATAGCCCTACCTATAAACTGGAAGATTTAACACCAGCACTGTATTCAAAAGACATTTCATCTCAAAAAAATAATTCTAACATTTCTCATACTAAGAAAATTCTATTCCCAAGATAGAGTAGTCATCGAAGAATCAAATTTTGGGATGTCCTTTATGAATCAATGATAATATATAGTTATGTCTGAGAAGCATAAAATATCAAAAACGTTTTGTGGTGGATACCATTTCATAAAAAAATCACCCATTCAGGATCAATTAATATACCATGTTATGACAACACGTCTCCGAAGAATATCACTTCCTGGATCCAGAAATCACATTTTGAAAGTTTGGCATAATGTTTGTGATTTCTCATCAAACATAGAAATTTTCTTAGTTGACTTTTTTGATCCACCTCATACATAAAGCAAACAGGGATGTTATCAACAAATACTACAATGAATGTATCTAAATACTCATGGAAAATCATATTCATAAAATCCATTTAAACTTCGGGAGCATTGGTTAAACCAAATGGAATGACAAGGTACTCATAATGGTTGTACATACATCAAAAGGTTGTTTTCTGAATATCAGATTCTTTTATCCTTAACTGATGGTAACCATATTGGTGTTAAATCATTCTGAACTTGTTTTCCCCCTTCAATTGATCAATCACAACATTATTACATTGAAATGGATATGTATTATTTATCATAAATCTATTCAGTTTTTTAAAACCAAGACATAGGTGAAGTGAACTATTATCTTTATAAGAGAATAGAACAAGCGCCTCCCAAGGTGAAAAAATTTGGATTATAAGTTATTTATCAAGAAGATAATCATACTAGGACTTGAGCTCATTCATTTTCACTTGTTCCATGTGGTAATAAGGAATAGAAACTAGTTGAGTATGAGTCATTATGTAAATAGAAAACTCAACCTCCCATACCAAGGAAAAACCAGTGTTGTTTGAATGAAGCATGTCTGGAAACTCGACGATGACTATAGGGAGATCAACACTCAAATATTCCCTCTCCAGATCAAACTAAAACACATATATTTGCTTCACCAACTCCGAATAAGAAGGAATGACTCTACCAGACCTTGGGTCTAATTCTCTTTGAACGATTCGGCACACACCATCAGGTGTAGTGAAGGAGAACCATTAACAATAAAAATCAATAATTTATTTAATGGAAATGAGACAATCCATCCCAAAAAATAAATCAAGAGGATTCATGTTAGGAACTAGAAAACTCCAATCAAGATTGACATTTGATAGAGATAAAACACAAGGACTATAGAGACCCTTCTATCTCTTCGTACCAAGGGGTGTAGAAATATATATTACACAAGATAAATGCTCTAGGGTAAGATTAAGAATATTAAATGTTTATGTTGAAATAAATTAACGATAAGTACCAATATCAAATAGAGCATTCACTAATGATGAAGTTATAGTGATTATACCTCCCACGATAATAGTACTCATACCCACATCCTCTAGAGACTCTTCCACTGCGTTCATAAGGTTATTTTTTTATGCCTACAGTTGGAACCATTTTTAATTTTACGAAGAGGATTGAGACGCAATTTTAAAAGGTAAAGATGAACATGTTCCACTATGCATAGTGGAATAAATAAGGCAGAATTTCTGAAAGTTACCTAAGCATCTGCAGCAGACACAGTCCTTGGGTGCCTTAGTGCCAGCCCTATTTGAATTTCACGGTTTTTCACACTGTTAGAAAATAAAAGGGCCTCGTTTAGGTGGTGTAGTAGTTCTATAATGACCCTTTTTAGGTACAACCAAAATAATCAACATGCTTCCTCTTTCCATTGGAGGAATGTACATTTCCACTGTGAGAGAAAGAAACTTCTAATAACCCTAACTTGCCAACTAGGTCCATCCCAACCATAACGTCTCTAACTAGTACATAACTAAACATAAATAAATAAATCATATTATAATTCAAATATATTGAAAAGTGAAATTAATCCCAATAGATATAATAAAAAAATTGATCTCAATCAATCAAAAAAAAGTTGAAAAAATACTAGAACTAAATGTCAAGACGCATATCCCTAACCACCCCTTGTGACATAAGGTTTATTTCATTGAGTGTTTCCGAGGAACCTAATTTAAACTACCTCCTACATCCTTACTAGATTTTATAAATTCATACTGAATTCAATATAAAAGCTTAACCCGGATATCCGATAAGAGTTTTTTACAAACCATCCCAGGAACCCTAGTAACATTATAACCGAGCTGGTCCTGACATATCACAAAGGGTGTTCCCAATCCCCATGGGTCAGTGAACAACATCTGGCCTCATAAAAAATGAATGTGGGAATAAGTCATCCAGAAAAGTACAAAGGTAAAACAAAAGAAGACAGTATTCTTACAAAATAAACTCCACTGGAAGTAATATACCAGAAGTAAAACCAACATAACGGCCCGAAGTACTATAGTAAAAGTACCTAAAAATTATAAATAGCCCAATAACCAAAGGACACAACTCAAAAAGTCCATGGATCAACATCAACTACCATATCCATGTGGTTATTTACCCATGCTCGAACCTATAAGGAGATGATCTACAAACACGCAAAGGCACGGGTTGGGTGGGAGCTAAAATACCCATTATGTTCTCACTAAGGATCCCATAATAGATTATAATATCAAATTAATCAAATAAAATTAATTAAATTTAAAAAATATGGTTTTTTATTTAATGGTAATATGTCAACAAATCAGGTATTACATTTCTAAATATGGAAATACATTAAGAAAAATAATTAATTTTTTAAATGATGGAATATTTATAAAACAATGTCACATTTCATAAATGGAATAAATAATAGATTTTATTTAAAATGTTTATATAAATCATATGACATGTAATGTTGTTTAAAACTATGGAATATATTCATTTTAATTACAAATGAGTGAGTAACATGGTCATATTACAAATAAGGTATTATAACTATAGGCTATCAGTAACACACACTCGTGGTGATATAGAAAATATGTATATATGTCCCATTGAATTTAGGCCAAAGAGTAACCATCACCATTGGATAAGGGATGTGATGTGCTGATTTTATGTTTTAGAATATTCAAAATTATAATTTTACATCCAAATAACTCACTAAATACCTAAGGATTTCATTTGATCAAAAACAAAACATTGATGGTAAATTTATTTCAAGAAACATTAAAATTCAATACAACCAATTATCCAATTAAAATATTCCAATTTTCTATTTAAACCCCATAATGGGTTTTTAATCAAAAAACTTCCTTTTAAATCGAAAAAACCCTATAGTTTCTATCAAAACCATTTTTAATCCACTATCACAAATAGGTATTTAAAATAAATTCACAATTCAAATTCACAATCAAATTTCACAAATTTAATTTAAATATTCAATTTTTTCACAAACATCCATGAATTTCACAATAAACTCCCAATTCAATGGAATTGGGGTTTTTCAAAAAACAAATCCATAAAATACACGAAATAAATTTCAAAAATTACCATTAACACACCATAATTCAATGGTATTCTATTTTTTCCAATTTCATGGAAAGTCCCCCCATTTTAAAACCTCAATAAAATGGAATTGAGTTTTTTCCAAAAAACTAATTGAAATCAATTTTATTAAAATTTAGAAATTTCATTTCATTAAAATATTGACATTAATAACGAAAATTAGAGTAAAAAACCTATCATCATAATGGAACCACCTACAACATGATCAATGGATCTAAGATCACAAAGTAGAAAGTGTAAAATCCCATAGAGAATAATGAATACGAGGATCTCTGAATCAAGACCATGTTTAAATAAAAAAGTGGGTATTAGGTCCAAAAATAAACATGGGTATCCAAAAAAACCTCAAGAGGAGAATATATATCACGAGATATAGATAATGGTGTGAGGAAACTATCTGGCCGAATTTCAGTACGCATTCGTCAAGCTTTAGATCATTTTTAGGAGGGTTTTAGAGACCAAGAACTGCACTTGGGTTTTCAAAAAGAAGAGGAAAATATATGGGGTCATGATATTTCCATTCAGAACCTAATATTGGAGTTTCACGATTAAAAAATGATTTTCGGATTAATGAAATCACATTCAAGGTTTCTTGGCCAGAGATGTATTATTTAGACAAACCGTGCACAATTCGTTACCCTATTTTAAATGGGCTGCCCAGTTTATATTAAGAGTTGAAACATCTTTACTAACCATTCAAAAAACATGAAAAATCACACTACCATGGGATTCATGGTTTTCTCTAAGAGGGAACACAGTTTTTCCCAACCATGCTCCAACCTTTCACTAGACTACAATTTTTAAAACTCATAAACTTTTACCTGGTTCAACTCCAAAAAAAACAAAAACAAGGCATGAAAAAATAGGGATTTATGAATACCTAAAAATTATAATTGGATATTAAAGAGGATATACCATTAATTAATCAAATATGGATATATGGTAGATCCAATATTTTAGAAAACTGTTAACTAGGATGAAATGAGTATATATTGGGAGGAACAACACCAACATAGTAATGCATCCTATTATGGTGGTTCTCAAGGATAAGTATAAGGGATGTAGAATTTTGGGGAGTGAATTATTATAAGTTATAGAGTGTGATCCCCATTATGGGTTGGGTAAGGAATAATTGATTATTTTAATGATGCACTATTATGAGCATGTTTATCCATGTATGAACACTGTAACCAGTGATGGGGTTGAGATGGGTCATAATGGTAATGAAATTAACCTAGTCAGACAAATATAATGACACTACTATGGTGGGGAGTATCCTATTAGTATCATGTGATGTAACCCTATTCATGTGGGTTCATGGTTTGGAAGAATTATTGGTAGATGACTTGGATGATTTTGGCTGCAACAATCATGAGAGTACCTAATATAAATTTGGTTTTCTTTTTGGGAAGAGTCCAAGTGTGGGATTTGGTCTTTTGATGACCAATGAAAATATGAATGTGTTGGACTAGAAATAAATTAGTTCTTCTGATAGAACATGGTACTAGTTTTCGATATTTTATAGTTATATCATAGAATTTGACCAAAATTTGTGTATGAGAATCAAGTGAAGTTGCCTATATTATAAAGAGATAAATATTATTATGCGGTTATCAGGGTCTTAGAATTATAAACATGTTGATAGTTCGAGTTGAGAATTTTAGAGATATGTTTTTGAAGGTGGTTTGACTACTGGTATTAATAGTGTTGGAATATAGTGAGCTTGAAACTATAATAAGTGTTTATTTTTTTTATATGATTGATATAATTCAATGATTAGCCCAGACCATTCAAGGAAGGGCTTTCAAGATCAAACCATATACATGGGTGGTGAGGCTCTGCAGTTTCACTTCAAAATAAATAATGACGAGAGATATCATCCCATGGGAGGTGTTTCTCTAGTGTTTTTTTGACAATGTGGGGTGGAAACAATATGAGGCATGTTAATTGAACATGGTTATGCAGTTATAATAAAATATTCTTATGGAATAAGCACTAAATAATTGGAATTGAGGCTTATGAATTAAGTCACATTTTGGGGGAACCGTAAGCCTAATGATGAGTTGGGAGATTATTTGATTGTATCTAATGATATAAAATCAAGGGTATGCACCATACCATAATTTTAGCAATGGTTACGAATGTTGAATCATGTTTTGGGGGTCTGAGCACCTTGAATTGAGGGTTGTTCTTTGGTGATGCTTTGAGTGATCGGGAAAAAAATGTGGCTTATTGATGTGGAGTTAGAGACCCTATAAGTATATATATATATATTTGGATAGACACTAGGAATTATTAGGAATGATAATTGTAATATTGGGATGTTTTTAATATCACATGTGTATAGAAGAGATTGAAAATTTTGAAGGAATTTAAAATTTAGATTACAGGATTGGCCAAATTTTGAATCAGGGTTTGGAAAGGAATTTTGCGAGTTTGGATGTCGTAAAGTGATTTTTTATGTGGAATGAGGATTTAAAGGTAGATTGGGTTCTTGTGTGATTCTCAAGAGCTGTGTGTTATGTTTAGAGTGTTTTTAGGTTTCTTGTCCAGGTGTATGTTTTGTTGTGCATGACTTAGGACAAGACATGTGAAACCCTATGTGTGGGGAGGGTTGAAATTCAATATTTATAGAACATGTTTTCTTATAATGGTAAATATAGGGATTTTAAGAAATTTTGATGATCTCATTGTAAATCATACTCCTTTGTTTGGACATGGGTCGTGGGGTACAACTAACTCATGGTTACTGACAATCCATATGAAATGTTAAAGATCAAGGCAGTTCTAGTTCACATGTTTGGAACATGGTTTAGAAAACTATGTGGCTCAATAATGTGTGAAAGGTGTTCATGGAAAGGGTATAATACGTGTTTTTTTCACGGTTTTGTAAACTACTTTTATAATTAAAAAAATTATAGTTCACCCTCATATTATTTGAAAACCATAACCCCATTTTCCATCCTCCTTATGCGTTCATGCCCCATATGACCAAGCCCCTCCCTCCTTCACTTCTCCCTTAATCAACAGGATATTATTTTTTTCTTTCTTAAATTATATAAGGATCGTCACAAACTTTTATGATCTCCATAGACCCTCTACTTCTCTTGTTTTAATTTTCTATTCTTTGAGTATCGGGTTTAGTTCTGATTCCAATAGAGCTTGGTGGAATCAGTAGATTGAGATGGGTCATTATTACTATATTTGATAAGGGTATCCTATGACACCATATGAACCTAATTTCTCAAGGATTCATTTAGATACATCTCTATTTTGAGTTTCTTTGTATTTTTCCAAAATATAAATTAAATTATTTTTTGTATTGGCAAGATATGTTAGGGATTTGGCCTATTTTGAGTTCAGTGGTCCATATGGGACCTCTTCATGGTGTTTCATTTCATCTATGGTTTGATTAGGGTCCCCTTGATCTTTTTCATTGTTATTTCCTTTTAAAATTAAAATTTTTTAATGTATTATTGATGATTGGGTTAAGTGATGAGCTCGTGTCATTGAGACAATAATTTTTTTTATCATGGCCAATGTTGTATAATCTTGGATGATCCTTGGTAGACATTATCAACATTGGAAATTAATGTTAAATATTCAAACATGAGTTAGGGGGTCCCTATACTTTACCTGTAATCTTTTATGTTTTCAATTGAATTTATTGTGTAGTCATGTTAGCCTCAATGGGAAGTTACATGATTTAATTATAAATTCAATGGAATGTATTTTACCTTAGATAAATTCCCCTAAGAAATGTTTGAACTTAGGAACATGTGATCCTAGTGGGGTTCCATAATGATAATTTTACCTTGGAATTTCGGAAAACCCAACTACGTTTTACATTTTATAAATGTGAGAAATATTAATTGATTACCTTTCATGGAACATTAGCCTTAATGGCATATTTTTCAATAACATGTGCATTGGATTTAAATTGGTTAACTAAGGAATGTAATTCTAATTTATGATTATTAAATTTAATTTCACAATATTCAATATTCTTTATGGTGTTTGAAATGGTCTTTTGGGAAATTGTTATATCTTGGGTTTTAAATGGAAAATGTAAAATGACATTGATGGAACTCATTATATATATTTTTTGAAATGGTAACTTGAAAATGTATTTTGAAATGGTAAAATTTCGTTCTATTGGAAATGTTTTTTGAAATGGTTTTTATAATGATAAGTGGAATTATTTTCAAATGGGAAATGATAAATTGTCTCTTAGGATTGTAATTATTTATTTTTTGTTGTATTTTGGTTTTGATTTCTTAACATGGGGTGAATAATCCCCATGCGTGGATTCTTGGTTTGGATTATTAAACCAAGGGTCAACAAAACCCTGTGGTGGACACAGGAATAGATAGTTAAACTGTTAGTGAACAAATCCATTGGATGAATTCGTGCGATGGTTAAACCAAGTGTGAACATTTCCCCTGGGTGGATAATTAGTTTTCATCATTGAAACAAGGGTGAATAAGGACCCCACATAGATGTAGTTAATTATAGCTAAACTCAAGATGACCACATCCCCCAACTAGATTCTAGGTCCCCAAGTGTTGGTACATTACCCCCAAATAGTTCTTTTTTTGGGCCAGGGATGAGTGTATTACCCATGGATGTGATATGGTAGGAAAAGTATTCATAACATGATTAGAAACACTTTTACACTATCTAAATTATGTGTCCCACATTTATGAGGTTAACCTACCCCCTGGGTTTAACTTTTTTATGTAATTGGAATTAAGTGTTAAATGGTTAAAATTGTTTCTATTTTCCTTTAACATATCTGCATGCACTTATTTTTATACTTTTTATAATTAGGGACACCACTGGTGGTGTACTATGGAGTTGAAATCAAAACCTACCCAATCCACCACTACACTTGGGTACTTGAGTATCCCTCACTTTTTATCAGGCTAGGATAGGCTCAGATTGGGGTTTGGTTTAATATTCATGAGTGGGATATCTCAAACAATATTTGGACACTAGGATGGGGTATCTCTTAGAGTCACAAGGAATCCTTTTATTTTATTTTCCTTTATTTATTATACATGATACCATCCTAGTGGGTGGTTTTTATAGGCCTTATGTGACAGTTAATGTTTTATGGAATATTCAGTTTACTTCTTCTTTTTTGTGTACTCTATTATGTAATAAACTCTCCTATCTTTTTAATTTATGTTGAGAAATCTTATAAAGGTTGTATAACCTCCCCAAGGTTCTTCCTAGAACCTCAAAACTATTCAATAACTTTTGGAATTCAGGGTGGTGTTCATGAGGTCACATGAAGAACCAATCCAGCTATTATTTATTGTGTGTATTGGGTCAATATGTTAAAAAACTGCTAGTAAAATCCACCACTCTATGATGGGAAATTATATAAAAAAACATTCATTTATTAGCTATAATTTTTAAAATAAACTACTAAAAAATAACATTTAGAAATGATTTTCAAAACAACCCCTAAATGATGCTTTTAGCATAGTTCCAATTTCTAACTATTTTATACATAATATCTATAAGGGATATAAAATTGATTATTATGAACTGTTCTATAATCTATAAAAACTACATATTTCTAAGTGTAAATGATTCTTATAATATGTGTTGGTGTTTGCGAGGTTTATGGTCGAGTGGTTTCCATTGTATATGGGAAACAAATAATAAAGGAGTTGGAAATTCCTCTTAAAGATATTAAAAAGATAGATCTAATAATATATTTAATTATATTGATTATATGTTCTAATCATCATTTATATGAATTAAATGTAATGAGGGAGTTGTTCATGTACTATCTATAAATGTGGAAATTGTTCTAGAAGAGTCTAATAAGTGGAGAGATTGAATATCTCTTATTAAATTTCAAAAATTTATGTGAATCTCTCGAGAATCCATCCATGAGTAATCAAGAAAAAAGGTTGATAATTAATGTGTCTAATATTTCATGGATGAATAATGGCTTTTAAGGCTGAAATATATATTTGACTATGATAAGGGAAAATGAGTTTTTGTAAGCCATATAATTTCACTATTTATAATGTTGCTAACTTAAGAAAATGGTTTGTTTGGTTTGGAATTATTCTAATACCTCCCAAAACTATTACGAGATTTTATCAAGATATTTGAGATGATTGCTAAGGCCGAAAGATGATTTCAAGAATCTCAAAATTGATTGGAAGTAATTTTTTATTTATTTTTCATGAACTTTAATTATGGAAAATGTGAAAAGGGGATTAATCTACATGAACTGCCCATAAGTGAATTCATCAACATGGACATGAAGTGTCCATCACATAAGAAGTATTAGTTACATTAATTAAATATGTAAAATGGAATTGAAATATCTATCAAATGACTGAGTAAATTATACTATGTAGACTATTTCATAAGTAAATCAAGTTACACATATGTTAATTGATTCCCACAATGGTAAAATGAGTTACATAGAGGTAATGTTATATCCACCTAAGTAAATTTAGTTATGAATATCAGATACCATTTAAAGGTTATCAGATCCTTTTTAAAGGTATCTTAGAGAGTTTGATGGTTTTATAATGGTCATCCAGAGGCTATTAAAACTTTGTTTGCATTTCCATATTTAATTTCATAAAAAGAATAGAAAATAAATCAGGTGATGATTTGGGATGTGTAAGAACCCAATTTTTGACTCAGATATGGATACTTTAAATTTTGTTCTAAATATTTATTTTGGACATTTTTAGTATACTTAATGAGTTCATGAAGGTTCTTGGGGTGTCCAGGGATTTTTTAGAGCCAGGAAACCAACTTTTAATGAGATGTTTCCATGTTTCACGATTAGTGGAAGCAGTTTGGGCATGGCACATGGTTGGATCTTACCATGAAGAAGGTCTGAATTTTTTGTGGATCCTTAGAAAATTTTCGGTGCATAGTTTCCCAAATCATGTTGCCTAACCATTTGATTCCCCTCTACCCTAGGTACTCGTGCATGGTTGGTGCACGGTTTAGAAAATCGTGTGTCCAAAACATGCACACGCCAATTTTTGGGTAAAAAGACCATTTTACTCTTAATGATGAAATTAACCTCCTCCTTTTTCCCTATTTAGATTACTAGTGGTATGAAAACCCATTTATCCAATTTTGGATCTATATGAAGGCATATTATAGGGATTAGGAGATCTCCTTCATCCAATATTTTATTTAACTTTCGTTCATTATCTTGATGTGTAACGGTAACTACTCGAGTCATTTTTAGTCATTCCTCATCTCTCTTGATCTAAACCTAGTTATCATGGTTTAGGATTTTATTCTCATTTTTCATATCTTATATGATCTCATCCGAATTAGGGGTTGATACTGGATGAGGAGATTCATACATGTACTATACGGGTGGTCTATAAATCATCCCTCATGTTCATTTATTTTAGAATTCTTTTGTGGGGCCTGTTGATTTCATCGGGTTTCGTTTATTGAATTTTTATTCCGTTGTTGTAGTCATTAATAACCTTATGGTTATGATATTTTCATAAATTTGATAGGTTTTTTGTGGTTACATACACAACTCCGAACACCATATGTAGGGTGACATTCCATATTTTAGTTTTTATTGTTTTAGAACTTTTGATCCATCATTTGGGTGTCCTTGAGCTTGACCACATTAATAGTAAGACTTCTTATTTTAAATTATAGATGAATCATGAAATTGTGAATGTCTTCTACTATGTCACTTCCACTTGAGCAACCTATGCTATGTGCTTAAATATATGAAATTGATTCAAATTATATTATGGAAATTATACATAAGTATATGAATTCTCCTTATAAAATGTCAATGAATGTTTCATTTCATGTTTGTAGCTCACAATTCCATGTTTATGGAAGGAAGTGAAGTGAACCTTTTTAATTTAATTAAAAGGTTTCATGATACTTGTCCTTGTTAAACTAATGAAACGAAAGGCTTGAACCAAGTGAATTTTTTAATTGTAATGATATCATGTTGAAAAATTAATGATAATGAATTCAATGTAATGTTCTTATTTATGAACATTGATCATGACATCTTTATAGGATAGCATGACTCGTCTTATCTCATGGATTCCCGAGGTAATGCCTTGGGTACTTGAGGGCGTCATTCTAATTCATGTATTTTGGTTTCCGTGGGGGAGACCCACCTATGATTCCAATCCTTTTTTAAATCTGGATACCTAGAATGACACCATAGGATCCCATTATTAATATTATAGGATTCCGCAGACACAATCCTTGGATCCAGCATGACATGAGGTTCTTGGGTTGTATCCTTGGTCCCTTTCACTGCTTATCGCCTATTTTACCTTGGGTAAATTCCATGGAATTGGTTAGAAACATTAATGTTGAAATTACTTGGATGGTGATACATGGATTACACTCTTAACCTTTAGCTAGTCTTAGTTAATACTGAGTTAGTGCTCCTTGAGGTATAGGTTTCCTTGGGGATTACCATGGAACCACATTATATTAATTATCAATAATGGTTTCCTTATTAGATCTTTGAGCTGTCACTATTTATATTATCACAAGGTGATATCAGTACTGAATATGCCTCAAATGACCTATTTATATAAATTGGAACATAATTAATTGATGAACTAGTTAGATGTGAATACATCATCTAAGGAATAAATCAGGTAATTGGGTATTTTTTAAATTATAATGCTTTACATTATATTTGAATTCCCAAACAATTTTACATTTCCATTAAATTGGCCAAATTCAATAGACACAATTGGTGGTGGCCCACTGAGATTTATCTCACGCCTTCTCTAGGTGATTTTTTGTGCAATGGGAAGATTACATTTATATAGGTGTTGATAAAGGGAAGTGTATGACTTTAGACACATGATTTCTTGTTGTGCTAATATGGATCTGGTATAAAATGAATGAGTTAGAGCTCAAGATGCTTGGGATGTATTTACTTTTTCTACATTTGGTATATCATATATGTTTGCTACATTGTATCCATGTTTTCTATATTTCTTTTGACATGACATATATCAACATCTATCATTGTATGTTATTATTGTTATTATAGTTATTATTGATGTGTCTCTTTCTACTGGGTATTGTATTTACGTATATTACTTATCCTATTTATCTTTTGGTGTATCATATATGTGATCCACTATTTGTCACTCTGATAAGGTTGTAATGGTCTCCCCATGTACATAACCTAGTCCCTCATTGCTATCGGTAGTCTCTGGCATTTGGGGAGACGTGCACATGTCTATGAGGCCAATCGGGCTCCGGGAACCACCTAATTGGTATCTGAGTCTAGTATTTCATAAATTGGTATCAGAGCATTTCCTTTCATCCATTTCTATTTGGAGATGTTTATAAGAGATTAGGAATGCTTGGAATTTTTTTTATAACCCTTACTTTGGTTTCGCGGACCTGTGTTCATGGTAAAGGCTTATTTTCCAAAATTATAAGTGTTGTTTTGCTTTTTCCTATTACAGTTGATATCGTTTCACTATTTGGTGATGTACATGTTGTGTGTTGTTGTAGATTATTCTTATGATTTATATTCAATTTTATCCTTGTACTAATTATATTAGGGAAAGGAGACTTGTTACATGCCTCATATAGGAACCTATAATTCGCTTGTCATGCATATTTCCATGCCATATTAGTTAATTTCATTTCTTTTCATTGCCTAATATTCCTCTGATTGTTGAGTCCTTCTATTGTAGTTATATTATTCTTGTACAACTTTTGGGGATGTTATTGAGTGATTTCATGTTTCAAATAATGAGGTGTTATGGACCCACATGGGTTAGAATGAGTAATTTATTGAAACAAGTCTTTAGTTATAAATTCAAATGGGTGTTAGTCTCAGTGATAAGGAGTATAGGCCATGATTCATAGGGACATTAAAATCATTTTAAATGAACATTGAAATAATTATAAAAAATTGAAAACATAAAATTGAAACATTAATTTTGAAATGGAATGGGTATAAAAACCTTATCCTACCTTATCATGTTTATGAAAGGTATTGGAGTGAACCTAGTAAGTAAATATGATAGTAATGAAATGGTTTCCATTAAATCGGGATGAAAGGAACTATTGACCCTTCATCTTCTGGATCCTCTGTAGTTAATACTTGAGTAGTTACCTATACCTAGCCATCTACGAAGGTAATTGGGGTAGTATACGTTAAGCAATGAGCCATTTCATAAATTCCGTGTTTGTAAGTGTTTCTATCTTCCTTATTAAATCATGTTCTGAGGCAAGTGCCTAGAATTTGTATACCAATTCCACCATGATGTCCCTGGTTGAGCCCAAATTTACCCTACTGGTAAAAAGAGGTCGATGTAGTACATGTACGGGTCGAGTCCACAGGGACCGAAGAAGTAACCTTGAGACACTATGATTTGGTGAAGGATGGGCTATGAAGTGGCCGACTTTGGTTTTGATTTTGGATGGTTTGAAAGAACACTATAAAACCTAAGTGAATTCAATTCAACGAAAATGGTTTGATCTTAGGATTATGCTCAGGGTGGATTGGATGAATTTTGCCTCATTATATAATTTTGGTTTTATTAATTCCGGATTAATCCATTCTTCAAAAATAATAGTACCTTCATAATTTTCCAGTTTGGTGCTCACTAAACACAGCTACTAATCCCCTATACAATTAGAAAACAAAATTCCTGATCTCTCCGAGGTATATGGTCATTTAGGAATTGAATTTAGTTTTCTCAAACACAATAAAGATGAAGCGTAGAAATAACTTCAGAATGGATGTCTTAAATTAATTATCCAATTAACAACAATTCGTTCATAAAATAAGATTCAATCCAGACTTTTCATCCTCTAAAGATCAACCCATTAAATGGTTAGCCCGACATTGATGGTATACTCTCAATGGTGGGTGGAAGATGGCTTACAATAATTGGATTGCCGAAATTAAAATCGCGGAAATAACGAGCACTCCTCCGTGTGTGTGAATGAAATTCACACCTATGTGTGAACTAATTCACCACAACGCAGAGATATCACTGTGCTTTTTGAAAATTTATATTTAATAAATGAATGGAAATACATAAGAGAAACATGTTGATTAAGAACAAATAAACTTACATGGAAATTGAAAACATTTCAAAGGAACTTTTGCAGCATAACCTTACTATGAAACAAGCAACAAAAGATGATAAGAAAAATATCCACACTATTAGCTTCACCACCAAATCCTTATATAAGCATATTAAGAGCCTTAGTTCCACCCCCAAACAATTAATTCACCCCCAAAAATTAATAGAGTCAAAAGGAGGGTGAATAATCAAAAGGAAATTGACGTTTCAAAGTTGACCCAGAAAACTTTCCAAATTCATCCACCATATTGACATGTGAATTAGTAATTGAATAAGGTCGGATCCAGAGGGGTTGTAGAATAGGAATATACTCTTCAATCTGTCCTCTATGATATGTAAAAAGTTCAGGAAATTTGGCTCAACCGTTTGGACGGTATGGTCGAAATGGTGGTACGGCTTTATGTGCATTAATGTCAGGTCCACCATTTAAATATCAACTTCAGAACCCTTTATCATCATGAAAAAATCAGAATTATCTCCAGAAACAGTTGAATAAAATGATCCTAATATTTTTATCTTTCTAAATTATAATGTTTAGCTTCATTGGGCTTGGTTTGTGGGCCCCACATTTGTTTGATGGGCCTTATGCCCATTATGCTTTTTCCAGCATGTTTCTGGATTCAGGTGAAAAAATCCCCATCTTCCCTTGTGATTCATCCATAAGACCTAAAAGAAAAAATGTTCCAAATAAAGGGGTGAATTATATACCAAAGTATGTAATTAAAATGATGAATATTGTAATTTCTACAAGAAAATTATTGAGTGGTCCCAAATTAACACTTTAAGCATGCATTGCACAATGATGGTAAATGAAGTTCAATTTCTGAATTGGTCTAAAATTGATGTTTATGAACTTTTAAACAAATTAATATTAAGATCATGAAAATGAATATTAGACACTTTATGTGACTAATCACACCCCCCATCTTGAGTTTTTATAGTCCCGAGAAAAATATATTACACATATGAAATTCAAATCCCCTTTTCCAAAAACATTTTAATACACATCGCTCACCCAGAGACCTCATTTCAAATAAATTATGGAACCCATAAAAATCATTTAAAACAAGCTAGGTCCATAAGAATATCCCAATCCCAAGCCCATTCCTTTGTTCAAATTCATCACCATATTTCATCCAATTTCAATTAAGCATGATAAAGTGTTGTGCATCACAAAAGATATGGGGACCATTTTATTGTTCAAGGGGAAAAATGGAAGTTCTAGGTGGGAATCACATTAAACCTAAAGATGAGTATCCTTTTTTATTTTTTTGTATGTTTTTAGTTTTTAGTTTTTTTAACCACAATAGATATGAAAAGAATAACTCTGGACAAGACAACTATGGAGTCACGATCCCCAAGTGTCGGACGCCACACATAATGTCAATTTCATGCTCTACAATAGAGATATAAAGCCTAACTCTGGGAAAGAAAACTATGGAGTCACGATCCCAAAGTGTCGGACACCACGAATTTAGAAAAAACATTGCTCTATGTGGTCATAATTTTTTTTGGATTCTCAAATTAAACTAAAAGTGACCCAAGAACACCATGCTATAATGAAAGAGACCCAAGAACTCAAATTTACACCCATGATCCAGTAGACGTGCATTGTGGCATTTTTATTATGAGGATGAAAATGTAAACATTGAAAAATCACATTGGACAACCGCACTTTCTAAAAAACTATGCTCATGAACTTAAACTTGCATTAAAATAAAAATCAAGGCATGCATAATTATTTGATATTAAATTTCAGAGTTTGCAATGTGTGTTATCTTGTTAAAGGTTAATGGAATTTTTCTTTCCATGAATGTTTTTATTCAAAAAAAATAAAACAAATCATTTTTTATCTCCCCCCAACATAGAATAACAATGTCCCCACTGTTTAATGAAATGAAAAGTTTGAAGGGGGTAGGAGAGGAGTTTAAAGAGGAAATTGAAAATGATAAACATGGAACAAATTCACCTGGTTTTTGACGTTGAAGTTCATGATGCTCCCGATTAGTCCTTTGATCTCTTGGGGGATGTAGGCACCTCCTTGATTGAACATGTATCACCCAAAATAATTCCTAAACCATAAAAAGAAGAACAAAGTAGATAAAACAAACAACATAATGATTTATTTATTTCCAAGTATCATCATTTTTATGGTTTTCCATGTTTTTTTAAATAAATCTAATGATACATTGTCTTCTTTTAAATTTCTAGGTTAGGTATTACTCAAGGATCACACTGCGTGACACGGATGAATACGGTGCTCCCCTTTCATACCCATCCATACTCATAAAAGAAGAACAGGTCAAGAGTCTAATTTTTTTTAACCTACAAAAACATAAATAAAATAAAATAAACTGATGATACATTGTCTTCTTTATATTTTCTGGGTAAGGTATTACTTAGGGATCACACCGCTTGACACAGATGAATACGGTGCTCCCCTATCATACCCATCCATACTCATAAAAGAAGAAAATGTCAAGAGTCTAAATTTTATTAACCTACAAAAAAATAATTAAAAGAAAATAAACTGATGATACATTGTCTTCTTTATATTTTCTAGGTAAGGTATTACTCAGGGATCACACCGCGTGACACGGATGAATACAATGCTCCCCTTTCATACCCATCCTTACTCATAAAAGAAGAACATGTCAAAAGTCAATATAACAAAAAATAACAAAATGAAGCAGAAGGAAACAAAAGAAGATTCACAATGATTGCAAACATGAAAACCAAGGGTTACCTCCCGTGCATCTCTTTTTTTTAACTTCGTTAGTCCGACTTGTACCCTAAATCTATTAATTTTTCTCTGGTTCATATGTTGGCTCAGTTAACTCCTCCTTGGATTATTGTTTATTGAATGACTCAATGAATGGTTTTAACCTATGAACATTGACATTGAAGACATTACCACTTGTGGGATCCTGAATCTCTATTTCACCATGAGGGTACACATGTTGCACTAGGTATGGACCAGACCATCTGGAACATAGCTTTCTTGGGTGTAGATGATGTCTTGAACTATACAAGAGCACAAATTTTCCCAGTTCAAAGTGATTGACTTTGATATTGCAAGACTGGTAGGCTTGAACTTTAGATTTATTGATCCTTGACTTTTCATAAGCCTCCATCCTAAGTTCATTGAGTTCATTAAGATCTAATTTTCTTTTTTTCATCCAATTAAAAGTCAAAGTTCATTTTTTATTTCCCAAAAGGCCTTATGCTCAACTTCAATAGGTAAATGATAATATTTTCCATAAACCAATCTATACGGTGACATGCCTAGAATATTTTTGAAAGCAGTTAGATATTCCCAAAGGGCATCTAAGAGTTTCTCAGACCAATATTTCCTAGAGGGATTGACAGTTTTTTCAAGAATTTGCTTAATTTCTCTATTTTCCAACTCAGCATGACCATTGGTTTGAGGATGGTATGAAGTGGAAACTGTATGATTAATACCATACTTAGACATGAGTGAAGAGAATGGGCGATTGCAGAAATGGGTACCATGATCACTGATTATAGATCTAGGAATTCCAAATCGAGAAAATATATGCTCTTTCAGAAATCGGATCACAACATGGTGGTCGTTGGACTTGGTGGGAATGGATTCAACCCATTTTGAGACATAATCAATAGCTAAGAGGATGTAGAGGTATCCCTTAGAGTTTGGAAATGGTCCCATGAAATCTATTCCCCAACAATCAGAGATTTCAACGACTAGAATGGGAGTGAGGGTCATTTGATTCCTTTTGGTAATGGATCCTAATTGTTGACACTGAGGAAAGCATTTGTAGAATTGGAACGAATACTAAGTGAGGTTTGGCCAGCAAAAAACACTTAGGAGGACCTTTGCAATGGTTTTCTTTGTAGCAAAAGTTTCCTCCACATGCCCCTCCATGACATAATTTTTGAATGGACTCTTTCTCAGAATCAGGAATACATCTCCTGATGATTTGATCAGGACGGAACTTGAAGAGGTAAAGATCATCAAACACACCGTGTTTGACATCAGAATGGAATTTCCTCTTAGCTTGGGTCCCCATGAATTTTGGAATGTCACCCATCACCAAATGGTTTTCTATGTCAGCATACCATGGGAAATCACTCACTGAATAGGGGTCCTCATCGGGAAATGAATCAGACACAAAGAGGTGGTGTGAGTTTTCATTAAATTCCATCCTAGAGAGGTGATTAGCTACAATATTTTCAACACCCTTTTTATCCTTAATGGTTAAATAGAACTCTTGAAGAAGAAGGACCCAGGTAATCAATTTAGCCTTGGCATCTTGTTTTTGGAAAAGGTATTTTAGGGCTGAATGGTCAGTGAAGACAATGATGGGTGATCCTAAGAGATAAGACCTGAATTTATCTAAGGAAAATACAACAACAAGCAACTATTTCTTAGTTGTGGTGTAGTTTAACTGTGAATCATTTAAAGATTTTCTTGCATAAGAAATGACACATGGAGTTTATTCACACCGTTTTCCTAAAATTCCTCCTACATCGAAGTCACTCGCATCACACATGAGCTAAAAAGGAAGTTTCAAATTTAGAGATTTCATGATAGGTGGAGATATAAGAGTTGACTTGAGTGTAGAGAATGATTCCTCAAAGCTTTCTGTCCATAAAAATGGAGCATCTTTTACCAATAGAGCACAAAGTGGTCGAGAAATAGAGGTGAAATTCCTAATGAACCTTCAATAAAAACCAGCATGTCCTAAGAAGGACCTCACTTCTTTAACAGTTTTAGGATAAGTAAGGTGACGAATGATTTTAACCTTAGCTTTAACAACTTCAATCCTTCTACCATATACCAGATGACCTAGAACAAGTCCTTCCCTTTCCATGAAATGGCATTTTTCCTAATTCAGTGTGAGATTCTTATCCTCGCACCTAGACAAAACCTTTTCAACATTTCTAAGGTATCCCTCAAAAGTATCCCCAAAGATGGAGAAGTCATCCATGAAGACCTATAAGAAAATAGCCACCATATCCTAGAATATTCCCATCATGCACCGCTGGAAGGTACCAGGGGCATTACATAACCCAAAGGGCATGCTCTTGAAATCAAAATTGTCGAAAGGACAAGTGAAGGTTGTTTTTCCTTGATCCTCTAAGGAGTCATCGATTTGATTATACCTAGAGAATCCATCTAAGAAGCAATAGAATTGTTGACCCGCCACATGATCGAGGACTTGATCAATAAAGGGTAAGGGGAAATGGTCTTTCTTGGTACAAGAGTTGAGCTTCCTATAGTCAATACAAACTCTCCATCCACTAATGACTTTTGTTGGAAGCATCTCTCCATCCTTGTTGGTTATTACTGTGATTCCAGCCTTCTTTGGAACCACACGGATTGGGCTAACCCACTCACTCTCAACTATAAGATAGATGATACTAGATTTTAACAATTTCAAAATTTCTTTTCTCACTACATCCATGATATTTGGATTAAGTCGCCTCTAAGGTTGATGACATGGATTTGACTCGGATTCAAGAATAATTTTATGAGTCCCAATAAGTGGGTTAATCCGAGGAATATAAGATAGTGTCCATCCAATGGCTTTCTTGTGTCTCCTAAGGAAATCTAGAAGCATCCTCTCATGATCGGCTTCAAGAGAGGAAGAAATGACAACAGGAAATGATTGATTGTCCCCTAAGAATGCATACTTTAGCGATGAAGGTAATACTTTAAATTCAAGATCATATTTTTCATGACATTCCAAGAAAGGACGAGACTTTGTATTGAACATAGATTCCTTGTTCATATTTCTTGACAAAATTGGTTCCTTGTGAACAGAATTTTCATCCACTAAATTTTCCAGAGTAGTGTCATGAATGGATATGGACTCAATGTTATTGATTTAAACCACGGTATCATTGATTGGAGATTCTATGAATTCATCAATAGAGCTGTTTGAAAGAGATTCAATCCATGGTGACAAATTTCCCTCATGTAAATAAAGAAAATCAATCTCTTCTTGACTTAATCATCCATCGGTAATTCCTTGATGTTCATTGAGTTCATTATCAACACTACAAATCCATTTAACCTCATGGATCTCTTCATAATCCCCAATTTGAGAGTTTTCATTGTAGATGTTCAAGTCTAGACTCATGTTTCCAAAGGTGATGGTCTTGTTCCCATTTCAGACTCGGATAACAGGGTTGATTGTTGAAAGGAAGGGACAACCATGGATGATTGGGGTTTTCTCCCTAGGACCTAAGCTTGAGTGATTTTCCAAAACAATGAAGTCAGCTGGGTAATTGAAATTTTCAACATTCTCCAAAACATATTTTAAGATCCCCTTTGGAACTCAAACACTGTGATCAGCTAGTTGAAGAGTGAAAGATGTGGGCTGGAGTTCTTCGAGCCCTAACTGACAATACATGGCATAAGGAATGAGGTTCACGCTGGCACCTAGATCACACAAGGCTTTGAAAACTTTTTTCTCTCCATGTTCAACATTTATGTAAGGGAATCCTGGGTCTTTCAACTTAGGAGGAATGGTCCCTTGAATGGTGGTACACACATTAGCAGCAAAAAGGACTTGGTTTTTATGTGAAGATTTTATTTTAAAAGTGCACACGTCCTTAAGGTAATTTTAGTATGAAGGTACTATTTGGATGGCATCGAGATGGGGAATGTTCAACTTGACTTGTGAGAAGATTTCCCTCAATGTTTCACTCAATTCAGGCTTGGTTTTCCCCCTCATGTATTGAGGAAATGGTGCAGGTTGTGGAGTTGTTTGTAGAAGTGTTATTCCTTTCACATTGTTATCAGTTTCTTCAGTTTGATCTTGTGGTTAATTTGTATTTTCATTAGAGTTTGAAGCTTCACATGGTTTTTGACTTCTCTATTCAGGTTTTTCAATTGATTTCCCACTTCATAAAACTGTCACAGCCTTTAGTTGTTCGTGAGTTGTTTGAGTGAAACATGTCTCTCCCCTTGATGTTTGTTGTGGAATGGCCTGTGTGGGCATGGGTGCCTTTCCAGTTTTGATGGTTTGAAGTTATTTTTTAATGGATGATAATTCTGAGTTCATTTTGTCCAATTGTTTTCACAGTTTTTCTAGTAGGCTTTGTGGAAAAATTTGGTTTAGTGCTTGAGCTTATGGGTTTATCCCATGAGGATAATTTTTTTGTTGGAAAGTTTGTTGATTGGGCTGTTGGATAGTTTGTTGTTATTGGACATGAGGATGTTGGAATTGGACTGGCTGTGGTTGGAACAGATTATGAGGTTGAAAGTTTTGTTGAGGGTATGGGTTGATACATTGTTGTTGTGTTGGTTGTTGATTGTCCTTCCAACGAAATCAGGGATGGTCATTATACCTTGGATTGAAGGTGTTTGTGAATTGTGGCTTTTGAAAGTTCATTGCATTAACTTCTTATGGTGGTCCTCATAAAAGAGCATCCTTGATAGAAGGAATGGTTGGACAATTATCAGTCTTGTGGTCATGTTTGTCACAAATTGTACAAACATGATCAACAGTTTCGGTTTTGTGGACCATCCTAAGATCAATCTCCACAACTTTCCTTATGAGTGCAGAAAGTCTTTCCATAAGGTTTTCTTCCTCTCCAAGATTGTACATTCCACCAGATTTGGGTGGATTCTCATAGTATGGTGATGATCTCCATGTTTGGTTCTCTTCAGCAATATTTTATAGATACTTGTAAGCATCATTTGGGGCTTTGTTTTTGAAGGTTCTATTACACATCATATCAATGAATTGTTTATTTCCGGGACCCAACCCTTCATAGAAAATTATCACTTGCTCTGGGATTAAGAAACCATGGTCCGGTACCATGATTAATGTGTCCATGAACTTTTCCCATGTTTCATAGAATGTTTCTCCCTCTCATAAAAAAAAAGTTCTGTATGCTCTTTTTAAATGAAATTGTTTTGTGATGGGGGAAGTATTTCTTATAAAATTCTCGTTGAATTTGGTCCCAATAGTGAATAGATGCTGGTCTCAAATTGTGTAACCAGTTCTTTGCTCGGTCCTTAATAGAAAAAGGAAAAATTCTCATTTTAGCAGATTCAATTTGATTTGGTGGGCACATGGTTTCGACAATGTCATTAAATTCATTAACATGAAGGTAAGGCATCTAAGACTTCATCCCATGAATGGTTGGAAGGTGGTTCAGAACATTGGGTTTGAAAACATATTGGGTATATCCTATGTTATCATGCATAATGAATGAGGTTCCATTGGTATAGGTTGGTGTGTGGTAGTCATTCATGGTTGGGTCTGCAAGAATTCCCATTTTAGGGTCATGCCCATTATTTTGGTTCCCTCCCCGGTTTCTGATTTGGTTTTGTGGGAGATTCTCCATTATATCGAACATAACGTCTGAATTCGGAGTATTAGGAAGATTTGGATCTAAAGGAAATAGACCTCTTTTAGTGCTTGACTCCCCATCCCTAGGAGTATCCACCCTAACTAATCTGTTTGAGTTATCACGGGTGTAGGCGGACATGCTCCAAAAGAAAAAAAAGGAGAAAGGGAAAAGATAAGAGAATTTGGATGAGAATAGGAGAATGGGGGTAATAAAAGAAGGTTTTTGGTCTAAGTAACTTAATTGGTCCTCGGAAACGGCACCAAAATTTGGTTGATCCCATATTTACCCTACTGGTAAAAAGTGGTCGATGTAGTACATGTAGGGGTCAAGCCCACAGGGACCGAAGAAGTAACCTTGAGACGCTATGATTTGGTGAAGGATGGGCTTTGATGTAGACAACATTGGTTTTTATTTTGGATGGTTTCAAAGAACACTTAGAAACCTATGTGGATTAAATTCAAAGAAAATGGGTAGATCTTAGGATTATTCTCGGGGTGGATTCAATGAATTTTACTTCTTTAGTCAATTTTGGTTTTATTAATTCTTAATGAATCCATTCTTCAAAAATAACACTACCTTCATAATTTTCTGGTTTGGTCCTTAATAAACACAGTTACTAATCCCCTATACACTTAGAGAACCAAATTCATGATCTCTCAGATGTATATGGTCATTTAGTAATTCTATTTAGTTTTCTCAAACACAGTAAAGATGAAGAGTATAAATAACTGAAGAATTGATGTCTTAAATTAATTATCCAATTAACAACAATTCGTTCATAAAATAACATTCAATCCAGTCATTAAATCCTACTAAGATCATCCCATTATAGGTTTATCCCTATATTGATGGTATACTCTCAATTGTGGGTGGAATATGGCTTACAAGAATTGTATTGAAGAAATTAAAATCTCGGAAATAATGAGCACTCCTCCGTGTGTGTGAATGAAATTCACACCTATGTGTGAAAAAATTCAACACAAAGAAGAGATATCACTTTGATTTCTGAAAATTTAGTTTTAATAAATGAATGGAAAATATAGAAGAGAAAGATGTTTATTAAGAACAAATAAACTTCCATGGAAATTGAAAACATTACAAAGGAACTTTTGCAGCATAACCTTACAATGAAACCATCAACAAAGGATGATGAGAAAAATATCCAGACTATTATCTTCACCACCAGATCATTATATATGCATATTAGAAGCCTTAGGTCCACCCCGAAACAATAAATTCAACCCACCATCAATTAAGAGAGTCAAAAGGATGGTGAATAATCAAAAAGAAATTGACGTTTCGAAGTTGACCTGGAAAACTGTCCAAATTCGTCCACCATACTGACATGTGCATACGTAATTGAAGAAGGTCGAATCCGTAGGGGTCGTAGAAGATAAATATCCTCTTCGATATGTCCTATATGAGCTGTAAACATTTCAGGAAATTTCTCTTAGCCGTTTGTATGTCATGGTCGAACTAGTGGGACGGCTTTGTGTGCATTAATGTCAGGTCCACCATTTAAATCTCTACTTCAGAACCCTTTATCATCATGAAAACATCAGAATTAGCTCTGGACACAGTTGAATAAAATGATACTCATATTTTTATCTTTCTACTGTATTAATTTTAGATTCATTGGGCTTGTTTTGTGGGCCCCACATTTGTTTGATGTGACTTAGGCCCATTATGCTTTTTCCATCAAGTTTCTGCATTTAGGTGCAAAAATAACCACATTCCCTTGGGATTCATCCATCAGACCTAAAAGAAAATATGTTCCAAATAAAGGGATGAATCATATACCAAAATAGGAAATTAAAATGATGAATATTGTAATTTCAACAAGAAAATTATTGAGTGGTCCCAAGTTAATACTATAAGCATGAATTGCACAATGATGGGAAATGAATTTCAATTTTGGAATTGGACTAAAATTGATGTTTATGAACATTTAAACACATTAATATTAATATCATAACAATGAATATTAGACACTTTAAGTTACTAATCAGTCCCCATGACATGTCATAGGAGGGTGGTGATGACCATCCTCTATGCATGGTGGACCCTAGGCCACCAGTCTTACCTTCAGGGGTTTTACATGGTGAATCTCTAACTATATGTGAATTGGGAACTGATTCTCATGTTCGTGATAGTTTCTAGAATCTGATGTAGTCTACGCATAGTCATCCATGGGCTCCACCTACGATGTCTGATTGAATCTGTGAGTACCAGTAACAACATCCTCCTACCTTCTCAATGGATGGTGGTCCACAGGCTTCTCGGTCTTTGATAGAATATACCTTGTCTATCATTGAAAATCCATAAACCCCTCAAGATAGGAGGTTTAAACATGTTACTTACATGTTGTGTGATTCATCCAAGCGCATGTTGGATTTGGATACCCAGGGTGGTCTCCATCAAGGCATGTTATGGGTTGATTTCTATATTGCATTATATGATCAGTTATTTCCATAGATTCTAAGATAGGAAAGAGCGATATATTTTATGCATCTCAAGCAATGTTATATGTGATTTATTGAGTATTTATCATTTTTCTCTATGTTGCAACACATTGCACCACTTATAGCCGGTGATGATCTTTGGTGTTCTAGACACTTTGAGGTGGGGATCCACTATTCCATCAGCAATCAAGTGAATGTGTTTCTCAATATTTATTTGATATCGTAAATTGGTCTCATGTCACAAAGAGCAACCTAAGGGACGTCAATAGTACTGGGCATCAAGGATCAGTGTAGAGGCAGGCATGTAGTTCTTCATGTACCAGAATGTTCTCTCATATGGTTTCTCATCAGGGCAGTGGTAGCCAAGTACCCATATAGGTATCTCTATAGTGTGTAACCCATCCAGAAATATAGGTCATATGAAACCTCAATATGATAGAGATCAACTAGAGTACTAGGCATGTAGCCATAGGGGGAATCTTCATTATTTCTCTTAGAAAATTCCATCAGATTCAGGTGGAAGAGGATTTGCACCAGCTCCACCTTCAGGAACATGTAATTTTATATCGTGTTAAGAAGGGTGTTGGAGTTTCACTAGCAGGACTAGTCGAGAAAGAGGTCGTGGCCATGGTAGCCTGACCCTGGATCAGTAATAGCACCAAAAAAGCAGTATTGACTATTGTAGTCCATCAACTACACATGGTTGTGGATTAGACCAAATGCATGAATTATAGCCGATACCTAATGATCAGGCTACGGTATCATCTATAGTATGAAGTACTATTCTTATAGCCTCAACTATATTATATGGTTTTTTTATAAATGTTATTGACACTCTTCCATATCGTTATCTATCATAGAAATCATTGGGATGGAAATACAGTTTTTATAGTGTTATGACCACAGATACACCATTGAGAGTGTGGTCAGAGGGAATACACTTGTGTAGGGACTGTCCCCTTAAGGTATGAAGTTACCCTTTCTTATGGGACCTTTTTTTGTCGAGATGATGGGATTCGATGTCAGTATCAGGATGTATTCATTTTTACTGTATCATGACTTTTTATACTTCTATAGCCGAAGGATTTAATTTACATCACTAGAGGGAAGAATTTATCTACATAAGGGTGAGTGGAATATATAGGCTAGAACATTTGTAGTAGATAATCATGGTCCATGTTGGGTGAATACCCGGATTTCCAATCTCTTCATGGAGGATCAAGGTTTAGACTAGTCTTAATTCCCACCATTAGTATATCACTTTTGGGATGTCTTTTCCAATGAATTTTATGGATTACCTTCTATGGGAGAGGTGTATTTTATAATTGAAATTTTTCTAGGAGTAGCTAAATTTTCCATTCCCTCATATAGGATGGCACCAATTGAGCTCAAGGATCTCAATCAGTGAGTTAGAGGACTTGGAGGCCAAAGGTTTATTATGGCCTAGCACTTCCTACTGGGGTCACCCATACTATTTTACAAAAATTTGGATGGGACCCTTCATATGTAACTGCATTTCATATGGTTGAACAATATTATGGTCAAGAACCAGTATCCACTTCCACGAATAGATGATCTCTTTGACCAGATCCGAAGAGTGGGGGTCTTCTCTTTGATCTACTTGAGATCAGGCTATCATCACGTGTGAGCCATGCCTTGGGTCAAACATCATACAACTTTGAGTAGATGGTATGGTCTGTATGAATACCACATTATGTTGTTCAATTTTATGAATGTGACCACCGTTTTCATTTAACTGATGAATAGAGTGTTCCACCCCTAGTTGGATTCTTTTGTCGTAGTCTTTGTGGACAAAATCTTATTGTATTATCACACTCATTGAGACCATGAAAAGTAACTTGATATTGTTCTAAGTACACCGAGATAGGATCATCTTTATGCCAATATTTATAAATTCCACTTCTAGATCTAAATATTTCACTTCTTGTGTCATATTATCTCAAAATGAAGAGTCTATGTTTACCTACAGAAGGTTACTATTGTGTATTCCTTGTAGAATCCCAAGAACTGGTTTAAAATATAGATTTTTTAGGGGTTGGATGGATATAATAGTAATTTCATACATGACATATAATGAATTAAATATCCTCTTAATGGCCTTATAAATAAGGGTGTAATGATGCTATGTTCAGAAGAATTAATGAAATCCTTTTAGGAGAAGAAAGGGAGGCTTGTCTCAGCAACTATTATGATTATTCTAGAGCCTGGAAGATGAAAGGACATATTCCATGATGCATCAAAAATTATTCTATGAGTAGGGCTGATACTTTTTTATAGATTATTCAGGAAAATATCTTTGTAGTTGAGGCCTCTTGAGAGAAACTACATGACACATGACCTTGAGATTGAAAAAATTGTCTATGTCGTACATTAATGGAGAAACTATTTATTGGGTGAGAACCTTTTTTTGTACATAGAACACACAAAAATAAATTATGTATTTTCATTACATGACATGAATATCAAACAACGAAGATGGTTAAAATATATTTAGTCCTTTTATTTTGAGATTTCCTATACACTTGGAAAGGGAAACATAGTCCCTGGTGAGTTGAGTCAGAAACTTCAGGAACATGCTATACCAGAATCATTGATGAGTGGAAGTCAATGGAACTCTTTTGTAAACTGCATCTAGAGTTTCAGGACAGTAATGATGTGTTTTACCTCTCATCCATGACAATTACATATTCTTTATATGAAAATGTGATGGGTAGGCAATTTTCATAATACCGAGGGCTTTGTTCTCCATGAGAGTATATTAGGATCCAACCAAACATGTATTGGTATATGTATAGAGACATCATCAGGAGTATTTATGGATGATTCTAGGTTCATAAATATATGAAAGAGTAATTGATGAATGAGTCCCACACATCTCAGTGGGAATTTCATCCAATAATCTCCAATATGTATTGAGATATGCGATGCCAGTATCGGTGGCCTGGAATGAAAAATGAGATCGAAGATTTTTTCATTATGTGTTCCACCTGCCAGCTGGTGAAGGATTAGCACCAGATACCTGCAGGACTTTTACAGTTTCTTCTAGTCCTAGAATGGAAATGGTTAGATTTTCCTATTTATTTCAATGTTGGCATACCTACATCTCTGAGGAGTAGCGAAAATGTATGGGTTGTTATTGACTGACTACCAAAAGTAGGTCACTTCATTCTTATTTAGTATAGGTTCTTAGTGGATGAACTGGGAAGACTCTATTTATATGAGATCATAAAACTACATGCGGTCCCTCGTACTATCATTTCTTATAGGGATACATGTTTCATGTTACTATTGTGTAAAGGGTTCCATAACGCTATGGGTACACAAGTGCTGCTAAGCATAGATTTTCACCCTCATTCTGATAGACAATCAAAATGGATGATATAGGTTCTATAGGACATTCCCTTATCATGTGTGCTTGATTTCAGTGGTTTATTGGATAATAATATATCTCTTTTTGAGTTCACCTATAATAACATATTTTAGGATATAATTCATATGGATCCTTTTTAGGCCTTATATGGTCGGTTGTTTCATTCACTAATGTGCAGGTTGAAGGCAGGTGAGGCAGTCCTACTATGTCCTCATCTCATGCAGGAGAATATGGTGAAGGTTCAGCTAATAAGGATGTATATGAAGACTGTTCATTTTAGGAATAAATATTATGGTGATAACCTTTTATGGCCTATTGATTTTGAGGCCGGAGACCATGTTGTCGAATGGGTATCGACCAGACAATATCATAGAATATTAATGAAGAAACAAATGTTGTTTCATCACTCTATAGTTCCATTTGGGATCCTATAAAGAGTCTTGAAATTAGAATATCAGTTTTTTCTACCTCAGAGGTACTATGTTATGCACGATGTCTTCCACATTTCATAGTGTATCCTTTATCATGCCAAACCCTCTCATTGTTTTGATCCTGATGAAGTTGTTCTTGATGAAAATGTTTCTTTTGAGAAGTATCATATACACATCCTCGATAAGAGAACAAAGGATCTCTAAGGATAGACTTCCCATATTGTTTGGGTGTTATGGAATCACTGTCATTTATATGTAGATAATTTTTAGTTGTAGGATGTTGAAAATGCTCAGTTACTAGTGCTATTCTACTATAATGTTTCACCTCCCACGAAAGGAAAACTCCAGGATGAGTTCCTTTAAGGGGGAATAATGTAAAAACGTGTTTTTTCACTCAGGTATAGATCCTTTAAATATTCGTCTAACTAATTATTATAGACGTGTTTAGGATGCCTAATGAGTTCATGGAGGATCCTTGGGTGTCCACTGCTTGGTTAGAGCATAGAACCCACTTTTCAAGAGCTTTTTCCCTATCGCATGGTAAGTCGATACAATCCATGGAGGGTGTACAGTTGGATCTAATCGTTTGGATGGTCTGCATTTTCGGGCAGAGCCTTAACACACTGTTGGCGCATTGTTTCCCAAAACGTATGGCCTAACCATAAAATTCCCTCTCTTCTCCAGGTACCCGTGCATTGTTGCACATGATTTGGAGAACCATGTTACCAAACCATGCATAGGCCAATTTCTAGGAAAAATTTAAATTTTATAATTAATTTTCTAATTATCCTCATCCTTTTTACCTATTCATATTTCCAATGGGATGAACCTCCATTTATCAAATTTCAGAGATATTTAGTGGCCAATTCTAACGATTGAGAGATATCCTTCATCTGGGATCTGATGGAGATTTTGTTCATCACATTGGTTTCACAACAGTATGAACTGAAGTCATTTTTGTCCATTCATTAATTCTATTTCTCTTGACATAGTCATCGAGGTGTAAAATTTAATGGTTGTTTCTCAGATCAACTATGATCCAGTCCAAATTAGAGTTTGATACTGGAAGGGGAGTGTCGTACGAGTACTTGGTGGGTTTCCTATAACTCATCCCTCAAATTCATTGATTTTGGAATTTTCATGTGGGGTATTCTGATTCCATGAGTGTGGTTTATTGAATTTATATTTCTTTTTTATATTCATTCAAAAACTATGGTTATGCTCATTCCATAAATGTGATGGGTTTTGGTGGTTATGTAAAAAACTCCAAACACCCCATATATGGTGATATTCCATATTTTAGTTTTTAGTGTTTTAACACATTTGATCCATCGTTCAGGTGTGCTAGAGATTTACCATGATAATGGAAATCCCCCATTATTATAAATACATATTGAATAATGAAAATATGAATTTTTTGTTTCATGTTCCTAGCATACCCTACCTTGTTCAAGGAAGACATGGGAGTGAACCATATTAATTTAATTCAAGGTTTCATTCAACTTGGTCTTTTCAAACTAATGAAAGGAAATGTTTCATCCAAGTTAATTTTTTAATGTCATATTAATCATATATAAAATTAGTTGTAATGAATTAAATGTTTGTTCCACTTTATGTGAATAAACCATTAAATATTTATAGGAAATATTGACACGTGTTATCTCTTGTTTTTTTGAGGGAATTACTTGGTTAATCAAGGATGTCATTCTAATTCATGGATGTCAGTTTCCTTGGGGGACACCCACCCGGGAACCCGATCATCGTATACCTTTCAATGATCGGTTTGACACAATAAGATCCCTTCATTATTATTAAAGGATTCCTAGGATAAAATCCTTGGATCAAGAATGACATAATGTGCCTTGGTTACATCCTTGAGTTTGGAAACTACATATCTGGCATTTTACCTTGGATGAATTCCTTGGAATTTGTTAGAAACATCATTGTGGAATTTCCTTGGATAATTCTCTTTAGATTACAGATTATCCACTTAGAATGAATTAGTTACTACTAAGTACGTAGCCCTTGATGTCTAGGATTCGTTGGGGATTACCATGGAACCAATTATAATTAATTATATTATGTCTTCCTTATTAAATCATGGAACCTTCACTATTTATACTATCCTGAGGTGATGTCAGTGTCGGATATGCCACACGTGATATATTTATATAAAATAGAACATGATTTATTAATGAACTAGTTACACATTTAGACCCCAGCTGAGGGATGCAGTAGCTACTTGGGTATTTAGTTACATTGTACTTCTTTAATTCATATATCTCTACATGAACACTGTTACATTTCTATTACATGGGCTAAATGTTGTTGAAATTGTTGGTGGCCTCCCACTGAGATCTATATCACACCCACTTCAAGCACTGTTTGGTACCCTAGTCAGATTATATGAATGCATGTGTTGATAAAGGGAATCATACTACTTCATACACCAGATTGGTTATTGTGATAGTATGGAGCTCGTATAGATGACCAAGCTAGAGCTCCAAAATCTTGTGGTGTATTTCCTTTTCTTACATTGGGTTTAGCATGTATGTCTAATAATTTGTATCAATTTTTCCATCTTTCTAGTGAAATGATATATTTCATTATAAATCATTGTATATTTTCTCAGTTATTTCAGTTATTATTGATTTTTCTTCTTCCAATGTGCATTTTATTTCCTTATATTACTTCTTCTCTTTATATTCCCTTGAATAATATATGTTATCCATTGTATTTCACTTTGGTAATGAGTGAATAGTCTCCCCATGTACACACCCTAGGAACTCTCTACTATTCAGTATACTTAGTGTTTTTGGAGATGCACATGGGGCCATGTGGCCAATGGGGCCTAGGGCACCTCTTAAGTGGCATCACGGTCCAGGATGTGACAAGAAAATATTTATGGATTCAAATATTTTAATAAAAAATGGGACCATGATACAACTTAATATTAAAGGAGCCCCATATTCGGAGATTATTGGGTGTTTATAACATTTTTACACACTAAAAATAGAGTTTCCACATCATATAGTATGAATCCATGGATTAGTGGATTTATTTCAAACCCATTTAAATTTTTTCATTATTATGAATAGACTAATAAGAGATGTGAGGATGGTGATTGAGTTTTTAAGGGATAAAATTGTGGATATTAAAATTTTATATGATATTACATGTTTTATGTTCCTATTTTTAAGAATAATAAATAGATTTTCTCAAATACACCCAGTTTTATAGGGTTCATGTGGTCTCATGTAGGGTAGCTTGGGTTGTCGAATCCTTTGAGACCTATGAAGAAACCTATAGAAACATACATTCAATAGATTTAATTTGATATGAATTGGTAAAATTTTGTTTGGTTTGATATGTTTATAACTAACAGTAAGTGACCTAGGTAAATTAAAATTATGATAAATTGTTCTTCATAGGTTATTACAAGGGATGGATTGGATGAAATTCTGTTTAAATTATATCAATTTCATTAACTCGTGAATGATTAATAAAACGAAATCAATCTAACCTTGTCACTTACTAGTTTAACACCTTCACACACACATGATAATCACTTATTCACTTGGAAGACCATTTTCATGAATATTTCTTGGTTAATGATCTTATTAGGATATGAAAACCATGGAAATAAAATTTAATATGGAAGAGTAAGAAATAAAATAATAGAAGGAATAATTCAAATAAAAATTGATCTAAAATTTAAATAGTGAGAAATAGACATCGATCCAGACTTTTATTAATCCCTTAGATACAAAAATGAGAGGATCATCCTTCAATTGATTTAATTGTTTTGATATAACTTGATATTAGACTAATGAGGGGGGAATTAAAGAAGTAAAAACATTGAAATTATGAACACTCCACCGTTGTGTGAAGGATTTATCTATTTACTGTGTGAATAATTTAAAAAATTAATGAAATGGTATCAATGTGTTAACAAAAATAACCCAAATGAGATGAATAAGATTTTTTTTAAACTAAGGTGATTAGAATAACATACTTGTGAAAGAAAATCATTAGAAAGACCAATAGGCATCATATCATTACAATAAAAACAAACACATCCTCTCCCAAAATCCACCACCACCAGTACCTTAAATTGTAATTTTGTAAGACTTGGCTCAATCCTCCAATATTCCATGAATTCCCACATGATTATGGTAGGGAATGTGTGGTGGAACATTTGTGGAATGTGTAATTTTCCACCCTTGACCCGAAATGGTGGAAAGCATGCATGCCTCAGACAGATGTGTCCAAACAAGCATATAGATGGTATTTTTAGAGTAGTATATATTATAATAAATCGAATCCCATGATTTCTCATAAAATTTTATAAAAATTCGTCTCTATTCGATTTTGGGTTTCAGATATATGATCAAATTTGTGGGTTATTAATCAAGGTCACAGAATATGACCCATAATTTAATATTAAACATGGGCCTCCTAGAACTCCCATCAAAACTCCAAAATAGATCTGTTCACTATTGAATTAAATTTTAATCTTGATGAAATTTATCTCCAGTGGATGTTTTATCTTAATTTTATCTAAGAAATGGTTGAATCATGCATATATTTAGACTATGGTCGAATTTTCTTCACCCAGAATTTGTTGGCATGAAGGCCCATTTTGGAGGTCTTCTAGTGTGATTATTCAAGTCTCCAAAAAGATGAAATATTCCCAATGTAATGGTAAATGTTAAAATTAAATATGAAATTCAAATCAAGTTCATTGTGTAATTTATAATGTTTATCAAAACATACAATGTAATAGTTGTCTTTACGAATTAATTTCAATCATTATTTGAAATAATATTCAAATTGTAAAATGAACTAAAAATGCTTCTTATGAATCATGAAGCACATTAATATGATGATATATACAATAAATATGTGCCAATTTTAGAGTCTAATCACACCCCCAACATGAGTTTTTATAGTCTCAACAAAATGGTACCACAAAAATATAAAATTAAATTCCCTTTTCAAATAAAATTTAAATAGACACAGATCACCAAAAGAACTCATACCAAAATATAATGAAAACCAAAAAAATAATTTAGTAAAATCTTGGTTCATAAGTATATCTCATTCCCAATCATATTCCTTTATTCAAATCCATATCCAAATTTCCTCCAATATATATTAATAATTTTGATGTTTTATGCATCAAAAGAGACATGTGTGCTCATTTTTATTCAATGAAGAAAGATGGAGGTTCTTGGTGGAATAACATTTTAACCTTAAGATGGGTATTCATATTTTTTTATTTGTTTTTTGGAGTTGTTTTCATGGTAATTGAAATTACAACCAAAAAAATAAACCCATGTGTTGAGCCTTTTTCGATGACTAACAAGATAAAATACCTTAGAGTATCAAATTAATCCCACATACACGTGCATCATATCGAGTTAAATCAACAAAAAAATAAAATTACCTCAAATACAGATAAACTTTTCATCTCTAGGTCTTGAAATTATGGAGTCGTGATCCCCAACTGCTAAAATCTACACATAAAGTCAATCCAATTATCTATGATAAAATTCATGATTGTTTTTTTTACATTTTTTGATGAATTTTTTACAAAAATGTTAAATATAAAATTATCACCAAATCTATTCCGTTTATTATATGAACCTATGAACTCAAATTAATTACCAGCAATATTACGATGTTCATTGTAAGTTTTTTTATAGATAAACATGTAAATGATGAAAAATCATGTCAGAATGACACAATTTTCTAAATATATGATCATGAACCTAAATAAGGTTTAAACTCATAATAAAGGAATACAAAAATATTTAATATTCAGTTTCGAGGTTTGAAATGATTATTATCATCTTCAAGTTTAAAGAAAAATTTTCTCCGATTTATACAAAAATAAATTTATTTGATGACAATTTTTTAATTATATTTACCCCCATCATAATATAACATGATCCCCAATGTTTAAATAAAATAAAATTTATAAGGAGGTAGAGGGATATAATACGAGTACTAAAATAAAATTTATATAATAAATTATGAACAAAGTCAGCTGGTGGTTGAATTAGAAGTTCACGATGCTCCTGATTACTCCTTCAATCACCATATCACTCGGATAACATCATCAATGTTGGAATATTAATTTTGAACTCATGGAAAAATTATTTTCTGGAAAATAGATGAACCTCCACATCCCATGAATCTTACAAACCAAAATATTAGAACACAGTGGAAACCCCTTGAGGATCCATTATATAAAAATCTAGAAAGAAAAAGGAATGGATAATAAATATACAAATATAATATTGAACTCCAAGAACTGAGCCAATATATAGGTAGAAGTCATGTCTGCTCCTGAAAAGATAATTGTTTAAGGTTAATATCTCAACATAAAAAATCAATCTATCAACATTTGTTGGGTTAATAATATCTCCCATTTAAATCCTCCTTGTGTTTTTATTTAATTATTTGATGATTGTTTTAACCATGGAAAATTTACATTAAATATATGAATACTAATGGGATCGTGAATATCTATTTCCCATTGGGGGTACACATGATTCATTGTGTAAGGACCTGACCATATGGACCTTAACATTCTCGAGTGTAAATGAAGTTTGGAACAATACAAGAGAAAAACATTTCTCTTTTAAAACTATTTTACATTGAAATTACTAGATTGTTATGCTTGAACTATATGATTATTGATCCTTGAATATTTATAAGCCACTATCCTATGTTTCTATAGTTAATTAATATATAATTCCCTATTTTTTCATCCATAGAATTATCGAAGTTCATTTTTTTTTATTTCGTAAATGGCCTTATGATCAATTTCGATCTCTAAAAAGAAATATTTTCCATAAACCAACCTATATGGTGAAATTAATAGGATGGAATTGAACACAATATGATATTACCAAAGGCCATCCAAGAGTTTCTTAAACCAGTCATTCTAATAGGGACTGATTGTTCTTTCAATAATTTTTTAAATTTCATAGTTTTACAACTCCTTTTGACCATGTGTTTATGGATTCTTGGAATATTAATCATTACAAGAAATTAAATACTTATACATGAGTATTGAGGAGGGGTGGTGAAAAAAATGAGTTCGTTGATAACTAATAATATCCCTAGGAATGAAAAATCTAGAAAGATATTTTCTTTCATGAATTGGATCACAAAATGATTTTCACTGATCATTTTTGATAATTATGTATACACATTATGAGACATAATCAATAGATAATATTATGCGGAGATATCCCCTAGAGTTTGGGAAGGGTTCCATGAAATCAATTCCCCAAAAATATAATATTTTGTTTACCAGAATGGGTGCAATGTTAATTTGATTCCCTTTGGTTATAGATCACACTTATTGACATTGGGTACAACATTGGCAAAATATGAATGAATCTTTTTTTATTGAGGAAAAAATAAACCACTTTGTAGGACCTTTTCATTTGTTTTATTTGTGGAAAAGTTTCCTCCAAATTCATCTCTATGGAATAATTTAATAATGGACTCTTTCTTAGACATGGGAACATATCTTCTAATGACTTGATCATGACAGAATTTGAAGACATATGGATCATCAAACACAAAGTGTTTTCAATCAAAAATGAATTTCATATTATCATAGGTCCCTAATAACGTTTTAATGATTATAATAACTAAGTGGTTTTCTATGTTAGTATACCATAGAAAATCATGCACAGAATAAAGGTTCTCATCAAACAATTAATCAATCATAGAAAGGTGATTTGAGTTGTCTTTGAATTCCATCCAAGGGAAGTAAAAATATAAAACATTTTCAACACCCTTTTTTCCCATAATGTTTATATCAAAATCTATTACAATAAGTACCCACCTAATCAATATAACCATGGAATATTATTTTTGGAAAATGGTTTTCAATGCTAAATGATCATTAAAGATAGTGATGGGGGACCCTATGTGATATGCCCAAAATTTTTATAATGACAAGAAAACAACAATAAACATTTTCTCAGTGGTGGTGTAGTTGATTTTTTTCATCATATATTGTTTTTCATTCATAAGAAATGACCTTTGGAGTTTTATAACAATGTTTTCCTAAGACATATCTTAAAAACATTTACACCCATAACACATGAGTTAAAATGGGGGTTTCTACTTAGGATATTTTAGGATAGGTGGAGAGATAAGATATTAAATGTTTGTATATAATTATTATTCCCAACTTTTTATTACTAAAAATTGAGCATAAATTGAGAAAAAAACACAAAATGGTCCATAAATGGAGATGAAATTAGTGATGAACCATCTATAGAAAAAATAATGTCCTCAGAATAACCTCACATACTTTAAATCTTTTGGAGTGTTAAGGGGAAAGATGATATAAAACATTTATTTATCACCCACAATCCCACTACCATAGACCAGATAACCCAAAATTAGTCCTTCATTTACCATGAAATGATATTTTTCCTAATTTAGGATCATAATATTATCCTCACATCTAGAAAAAAACATTCATTATTTACAAGGAATACCTAAATATTATCCCTATATATATAGAATTCATTCATAATTATCTATAATCAATCCCACACCATGTTATAGAATATTCCCATTATTTACTTTTGGAAGGTATTGGGGTAATTACATAATCAAAAGAGAATACACTTCAAGGAAAAAAGTGTTCAATAGAATGGTGATGTTTGTTTTTCCTTGATATTATAAGTAGACCTCAATTTGATTGTACCCTGTCTACCCATCTAATAAATTGTATAACTGATGACCTTCCACTTGCTTAAGGACATGATCTATGAAAGGAAATTGAATATGTTCTTTCTTGGTGAATGAGTTTAACTTCCTCTAGTCAATACAAACTCTCCATCCACTACTCACCATTATGGTTAGAAAATCACCATCCTCATTGGTAATCCTAGTTATTCCATACTTATTTCAAACAAATTTAATTGGTATAACCCACTCTCTCTCACCAATGGGTAGATGATACCTAATTTTTACAACATAAGAAGTTATTTCCTTACAACAATTATGAGATTCTTGTTGAGTATTAATTTAGTTTTTCGACATGGTTAGGATTAATGTTTTAGAATATCCCTATGAGTTTTAAAGTTTTTTATAATCTAAATAACACAATATATGGTGAATAGAATCATTTTTTATGATTTCCCATTACATCCAGAATAATCCTCTCTTGATTTTATTCAATATAAGAATAAATGAAAATAAGGAAGGAATGGTTTTCCCCAAAAAATTCATACTTGAGTGGTGAATCAAAAACCATAAATTATAGATCAGGTTAGTTAACACTTTCAAAATAATTATGGAACATTACCTCAAAATATGATTCCCTTTACAAATTTCATGATATAATTTGTTCCTTTTTAATAGAAGTTACATCCACCACATTGGCAAGATCAGTTTTAGAAATGGGTATGATCTTGATGTTTTTGATATCTCTAATGGATTCACTAATTGGTGATATTAATAAATCGTTAAAGGAGTTGTTATAAAGAGATTCAGGATAAGGAGAAAAATTTCCCCCATCTGAAAAAACTAAATAAATCTCATATTGAATTAAATATCATTAAAAAAATCCATAATGTTCCACTGGTTCACTATAAAAATTGAATATCCAATTGATCTCATGGATCTCTTCATCATCCAAACATTGATAATTTTCATTATAAATGTTCAGATCAAGGCTCTTATTTCTAATGGTTATTATCATTTTACAATTCCAAGCATGGATTATTGAGCTAATTGTTACTAAGAATAGATGACCAAGTTTGATGAGGGTTTTCCCCATAATACACAATATTGGGATATTGTCATGGACAATGATGTTTGTATGGTAAATAAAAATTTCAACATTCAACAAAATATACATTAAGATCCCCTTAGTAACTACTAATCTACGATCAACAAAATGGAGTGCGACATAAGTTTTTTATAACACTTCAATCCCTAATTGGAAATAAATTTTCTATGGAATGAGTTTAGCTGGGTCTCCAAGGTAACAAAGGTTGTTGAGAACATTTTTTCCCCTTTTCTAACATTTATGTATGGAAAAGCAAGGTCTTTGATATTAGGAGGAGTGGTTCCTTAGATGGTGTTGATCATATAAGCTTCCAAGTGGACTTGGTTTTTATGTGAATTTTTCTTTTGAATGTACAAAATTACTTCAAGTAAATCGAGTATGCATACATGGTTTGGGTTGCATCAATAAGGTGTATGTGTAAATTAACATGTGAGAATATTTACCTCATTATTTCATTCATTTAATGTCTATATTAGCCTCTCATGTATTGGTGGAAGGGAGCAGTTTTATTATTTTTTGGTATGGATGTGGTTCCATCACATTCTCATTGGTTTTTTATGATTTTGAGTAGGGTTATTCAAAAGTTTCTTGTGGTATTGATTCTTTTAATGGAATTGGAATCTTTTTTTAGGTTTTCCAATGGATTTTAAACTTTTTAAGATATTCACAAATTTTAGTTGTTAATGTGAGTTTTGTGTATACTTAAATTCTCTCCTTAATGTTGAGGATGGTACAATCTGATTAATAATGGGTTTCCTCTAGTTTTAGTGGTTTTTAATTAATTTATAAGTGATGAAACTTCATAATTAATTATTTCAATTTATAAAAAAAATCTATCATTAGGAAAGGGGTGTATTTGGTGTGAAATTCAGTTGGTTGGTTTATCCCATGAGTATATTTAGGTTTTGGGGTGGCATATTGAATATTTTGTTGGATGGGTTGATGAAATTGGGAAAGGGGTTGTTTTAATTGTAATGGTTCTGGTTGGAAATAATTATGGGTTGTAAAATTTTATATAGGTTAGGCATTTCATTTTTATGGGTGATGGGGTTACAGTATGCGTTGTTGGTTATCATTCCCAAAGAATTATGGATGATTATAATACCTTCGAGTGAATGTTTTCTAGTACCATGTCTTCTAGAATTTCATAGCATTGACCTTCTATGGTGGTTCTCCTAAAAAAATCCTCAATGGAAGTGAAGGTTGGGTAGTTTTCAGTCTTTTGATGATTCTAGTCAAACAATTTACTAATAGAGTCAATAGTTTGGATTTCATAGAACATAATATAATTGATCTCCTCAATCATCCAGTAAGTGAAGAATGTTTTTTCCCAAGGATTTATTATTCACTATGGGTATTAATTCAACCAGATTTGGGTGGCTTCTCATATTAATGTAATTTTCACCATGTTTGGCTTTGTTTTACCAAACCTTTTAGAAAATCATAAGCACTATTAATTCTTTTTTATGGTTCCATTACACATTATATCAGTGAATTGATTGTTTCCCAAACTCAACCACTCATAAAATATTTGAATTTATTCATTTATTGAAACTCAATGGATAGGTACCATGTTTGGTGTGTATTTTATCCATTCTAATGTTTCATAAAATTCCTCCCCATCTTTTTCAAAATAGAAAGAAAATATTATTAAGTTTAATTTTTTAGTGAAGGGGGATGTATTTTTTTATATAATTTTCTTCAAAATTGGTCTTAGTAGTGGATTGATGCATGTATCAAATTATTTAAACAATTATTTTCTTTATCCTTTAGTAAGAATAGAATGATACTCATTTTTGATGACTGAAGTTGATTTTTTGGGAACATTGTTTCTTCAATTTCATTGAACTGCTTTATATGAGTGTGGAATTTATTACTTTATCCCATGAAATATTGGATGGTGGTTTAGGAAAAGATGTTTGAAGACATAGTGGAATTATCATAGAGAATTATTTCTAATGAAGGATGGTGCATTGGATGAGGTAGGTTTGAGGTAGTGATTTATGGTTTGATCAATAACATTCCCCAAGTTTGAGGCTTCCTCATTTGGATTTACATTTTGTTTCCTCGCAATTTTTATGTGTTGGTTTCCATGAAAACCCACAATTGGAATGAGATCTGTTTTTTTATCCAGGGTATTAGTAATATTAGGGTTTAATTGGAAGATAACACTATGTGTTCTTAACTCCCCAACCCTAGGACTATCCACCTTAACTATATGGTTTGTTTGGCCCTGTTTATAAGCAAACATGCACCTTGAAAAGAGGATAGAAATAAAGGGGAAACGGCAAGAGAAATTTAGATGAGAAAAGATAAATGGGGGAGAATAGAATTAGTGTCATGAAGAATAAAATGGTTCCCTATAAATGGTTCCAAAATTTTTCCTCACAAAAAATTTCCATGTTTATTGGGTTGAAGATATCATTTGTAGTGTAATTTGGGTTTTTGAATCATGGGAGAGCTAAGAAGAATCCAACAGGTATATATATTTTATAGATTATTTTGGATATGAAGTTTCAGAATTATTTTTTATTTGATAAGTTTTAAATTAAATCTATGTGAACAATGTGAATTCAATTTACGATAATGGATTTATCCAAGGTTATTATGAGGGTTGGATTGAAGGAAATTTATTTTAAATTTCTTAAATTTCATTAAATCATGAAGGAATAATACAATTAAATAAATCTAACGTTGTCACATACTAGTTTAACACATTAAAACACACTTAATAATCACTTACAAACTTGTTGGATCATTTTCATGATCACTCCTTGGTAAAGGATCTAATTATCACATGAAAAGTACGACGATAAAATACAATAAGGAAGAGGAAGAATATAAATAATTGAATGAAAAACACAAATAGACTAATTTATTAAACATTGAAATATTGATAAATAAAATCCAATATATCCCCTTTATACTCCCTTATATCAAACCTTGTAATTTTTAGCCTTCAATTAATGAATATATTTTGATGGAAGATGGAATTAGACTGATGGGGGTGAAATTGAAGAAGTAAAAAAACAATACAACCAACACTCTATCATTGTGTGAAGAATTTATATATTCATTGTGTGGATAGATTCGTCCCTAAATGAAACAATGTTATAATATTAATAAAAATATTATAAAAATATAATAAAAAGATGTTTTATTAAGAATCTATGTTGATTATAAAATCTTATATGTGAAATAAAGTCACTACAAAGACAAAGCGCCAACATTCCATTAAAATAAAAAAACACATAGTCATACCAACTCCACCACCACCACTATATTGAATATGAATTTTTTATTATTTGGGTACATATATGAATATTTTTTTCCTTCTAACCTTATTATAGTTGTCCAAGGGTGGTGGAATCATTTTGGAACCTGGACTTGTCCCCACTGGGCCTGAAATCGGAGACAGATTGCATGCCTCCCACAAATGTGTCTAAACGAGAATTTATATGGCTGAATTTGAGTGTTCCATTGAAGAATATGTAAAATAATAGGATATACCCTAAAATTATAAAAAATTTCATTATAATTTTACTTTTCGTTTCAGTGATATTATCTAAATGGTGGGATGTTATTATAGGACACCGAATCTTTCCCAGAATTTCATCTTTAACTTAAACTACCTAGAAATCCATTCAAAACATAGAATTATCTCTGGTAACTATTTAATGAAATGTTCTTAATTATTTATTATTTCTCTATTTCTAATTTTATATTCATTGGATTTTTAAATGGCTAAAACATGTAGATAATTTGATTGTATTTGAGGTTTCTCTAACTAGAATTTTTAGGCATTAAGGCCCATTTTTGTGTTCTTCCAATGTGTTTTTCCATGTACTCTATAAAGATGAAATATTCCCAATGAAATGGAAATTATGAAAATGAAATATTAAATTCAAATCAACATCTATGTAGAGTTTAAAATGTGTCTCAAATTCTTTCAAATAGTAGTGCACTTTATGAAATAAATGCAATCATGATGTGAAATAATGTTCAAATTATAAAATGAACTAAAAATATTGTTTATGAATAATGAATCATATGAATAATAAAATATATACAATGAATATGAGCCTTTTTTAGTGGATAATAAATTAATATTAAATAAGTTGAATAAAAATAAAAATAGATGATTATGGGTGATATGTTGTATTTATATTATCCTAATATTATTATGCATATAATGGTATTAGATAGAATGAGATTTTGAGAATATTTTTTGGGTGGAAAATATCTCCAATTTCAAAATTTAAGACCAAATACTACTTAAAAAATATATTAATGCATACAGAATATCCTTTGTATTGAAGAAGAAGAAGAATTATTTAAGCATGTTTTGAATCCGAGAATTAAGTGAGAGTCATGAAAAACTTCATGATACCTATGATATCACTATATCATCAAGAGATAATGTGAGTACGAATAGTTATCCATACAAATTCAATAGAAGATCTGGATGTGTGAACTTCAAGTAGAAAAAATCCAAGTCAAATAACCTATTATGAGATGTTTCATTGAATAACTGAATAAGGTGGAGTTCAAGAGGACCCTTAAAGAACAACCAGGAGGCAGTATAAATATCCCAATATGTGGTGTTTAGATTTTTTATAGTAATCCTTCAATTTAATGGATCATTTTATAAGGAACCCATTGTGAAGTGGATACTGTAAACACTTTAAGAAAATTAATTTCATGAGATTTTCTGCTACGTATTTTGGGAGTTTCCTATATTTATTTTTAGGATTTAGCTAGTACATTGTACTTAGGTGACTAATAATAGATAAACTAGGTATCATAAAATCACTCAATCATCGTAAGGAATAATATTTCCTTTATAAACCTTGAAAACCCTTATATCTTGTTCCTTTTTCATTATCTATACTCAAGTAAGTCTAAGGGACAATAAGAGGGTGGATCAAATATTTAATCATCTATAGAGGTTGAATGAAGAAGGGATATTCATAAAAATATAATGTATTATTTATTCACACCCTCAAAAAATCAGTGATCACAAGGATTTGGGAAGTATTATTGATATCATAGTAAAGGACCCATCTAAAATATACAACTAATAAAGGATCATAGAGGATCTAAATCCTATTAGCAACCAAGGAGTAACAATTTTTTATGATAAAAATATCATTGATGGACGAATGTTATGCTTCTTTATTTTCTATCATAAGGTATTGAGTTTAGTGATACTGTGATAGTGGGATTCACTCCACCTAGAAGATATGATCCCATCAATTTTGTTGATAATTTAAATCATTATGTATATGGGAAATCTAGAAAATCAATCCTTTACTTTCTATATGATAAATTTTACAATGAGATAAGGGGACATAAAGTTACTAAGTGGGTGTTGGAGAACATAGATAATATGTATGAGGGAAATGTGAAAGTTAAGGAAGTTAAATTAAAACATTGATAATAAAATTTTAAAGATATATAGATACTTAGTGATGAGAAAATTCCTGACTATTTTACAAGGGTAAAGGAAACTTTATGTCACATCAGGGGATTTGGTGGTCCTTTGGAAGATTCAACTATTATCATAAAGCTAATGAGAAAATTTCCAAACATGTTTGATAAGAAGATATCTTTCGTAGAATAAATTAGTTACTTTTCTCTTAATGGGTTATAAAATACACTCATTGATTATGAGATGAGAAAATACCTAGTTTTTTAAAAGAAATTAATGGAAGAAATGACATTCAAATCACTGAGAAAAGGCAAGTTCAAGGATTAATGAGATAAATCTTGCACATATTCTAATGAGAATTAATATAATGATAAATTAATGAATTTATGGGTATAATAATGTCATGTTTTTTTGCCCCAAGAACATTGGAAGTTGTGAGGGAAAATAAAAATTAATTTTTCCTCTTGAATGAATTAATTGTGGGGGCATTGGTAACTTTTTAGATTCATTGACCAAATAAAAACCATGTTGAAGAAAAAAGTGATGATGAGGATGATGGATTTTTTAAAATAAAATCTATAATTGCGAAAAACAGTGATTATAGTATGAAGAATAATTATTCAATAAAATATAGAATAAAATTGATGAATATGAAAATTATATACATATTACGAAAAACCTTGTGTATATATATATATATATTTATGAAAATTAATATTTAAATGAATAATAAATCATTCCATGAAACAGAAATGATAAATTGTTATTATTTATTATTATCTCATATTAACTATCATTTATTATACCACTTCATGAGATGAAACTTATTGGAGGATAAATATTCTTATGATAAATATATATTGGCAGAAGCATTTATTCAGAAATTTTATCAAGAGAATAAATGAATCTGTAATTTAAGATTTTCCTTTATTGCCTATATAATTGATTTTTATGCAATTAATGTAGGTGTATACGATTATCCTTCATTGAACCTCCATGAAACCAAAAGATATATTTATTTTTATTCCTTTTTATGTTGAGATTCTAACACATTGGGTGATAAAGGGGAATCATGTATGTGAGAAATTTGATTCATATGACTCATGGAATTCTATAATGGTGGGATGATTATATTTTCAACTTTTTTTCCTTTATCTTACTCATTATATAATTATCAAAAGGTTAGAAATTATCTTCGGTGTAAGATATGACTGTACAATATTTCATCATTTTAGTAATTTATGTAGATTTATATTATCTTGCATGGAGATTCTCAGTCAATGGTTTTTAATTGCTTCCAATTCATCTAATAATTGTCTTTAGACTCTAAAAAACAATTCAGTGGTGTCATAGGAGGTCCATGTATTAGTTTTATGAATCTTGCAATGAAATAAACAGGAAAACAAAAAAGCATAGCAGTTTCGTGTTTCTAGAAATTCGGTTTCATAAAAGGGTTTACCCTTACGTTGCTAGGATATTTAAATGTTAGCAAGACCTTACCCTTATATAGTAGAGATGTGTAAGCGTAACAAAATCATTAACCGTATATGGAGTGTTCTACTTAAGGGTCACCATAACATAAACTTAAATGAATTAAGGGTTTCGTAATGGTAGTTGTGTTTTTAAGAGAGTTACACAATAGTTAATGGATTCATACCCTTGATTATAAAGGTATTGTGTAACGGTAATTAGGTGAATTTCCCTTATGTGTATATGTACTAGATTCTTTGTGTAAATGTCTTTGAATTTTACCTTTCCATATAATAATAATTTTGAAGAATACCATTAGCTAAATGACATGGTAAAAGTATTACCTATACATGAGCTACTGCATAATGTGGTTTTCCTCCTTACCCTTAGCAAATTGGAACTAAGAAAGGGTAATACCTGTATATAGAGAATCTTAAAAAAGGATAAGGATAATTACCCTCATATAGAGTTTTTAAATCAGGGTAAAATGAGGGTACCCTTATACAGAAATGGGTTATTATGAAAAGGTAATCAGAATTGTTTTAAAAAATGTTTTAAATTGGTTTAAACAATAAGTTTATATATATGTTTAATATTAATTTTATAAATAATTATAATATGTATTTAGGGATATTTTAATTTATGAAAACATTATAAATTATTTATTTATAAAGTATTTATAAATAAATATAATAAGGAGACATTTCCCCCAGTATTAAATTTTCATATTTGAATGACATTTTAACCAAATTATATTGAATAACCTATGATCTAGAAAATAAACATGTTTATTTAAACAACGTAAGTGATCATTTTTAAGTGTTATAAATTATGAAATAAAGAAAAAAAATAAAAAATTTATATTTAAATTTTGATTTGTTCTTAATTTATTGTTTCTAATTGTTCAAAATAAAATGGACCTTCATTTTTATATTATTTAAACCACATAAAAGCTATTTTGACGATTGATATGGCCATGGCTTAAATAATCAATAAGTATATTATATTAAGATTATGTAAATTGTTTACACAATATATATTGAATTATAAATTGATTATATTTCATATAATATCATATGTTTAAAAATATAAATTCCAAAAAAATGATACACATTATATATTTAAAAAAAATGATAAATAAAATGATTTAGATTGTTTATAAAATGTTTATAAATTATTATAAAATGTATTTTGGTATATTTTAATTTTTTAAAACATTATATAATTAATTTATTATAAATTATTATAATTAATTAAATGTTAATGAATCATTTTTCCCAAATATTAAATTCTAATATTTGAAATACCCTTTAACCAAATTATATAGAATAACTTATAATCTAAAAATAAAAGTATTTATTTGGAAATCATAATTGATAACTTATAAAGGATTATAAATTACTAAATAAGGGAAAAATATTAAATGTTTATATTCAAATTATGATTTTTTTATAATTAATTATTTTGAATTGTTCAAAATAAAAGGGGTCCTTATTTGGATATTATTTATATCACATGAAAATTTGTTTTGATGATAGATATGATAATGGTTTAAGTAATGGATAATTATGTGATATTTAGATTATATAAATCCTTTAAATAATAGAAATTGAATTGTAAATTGTTTATAATTCATATAATATTAAATATTTAAAAACAGATATTCGATATAATGATAAATATGAAAGAGTTCATATTGAAATGAATATAAAAATTTTATATTCAAAATTATTTAATATCTATAATGTTACATCGGAAAATTATAAAAGTGTTTATAATTATCTTTTATTTGTGAATTGTTCATAAATATTTATATCATATTTTAATATTTTAAATGTTCTTTTATTTAAAAGTTATTCCCTACTATATTCATTTATAGTAAATTTTTTATGAAATGTGAATATTCTGTATGATTTAGATTATTTGTTAAAGTGCTTATATGATAGAGAATTACATTACATGATAATATAGACTTCATAATGAATTTAGTTTTTCATCTACCTTGACCTTAGTTTGTAATTAATTTTTGAACTTTATTTTAGTTTTTAAATATATTTTCTCATATTAGGTGTTAGAGTAATGATGAATTGTATTATCTTTGAAAATAGTGTCCTTGGGTAGAGGGACTTGTGTTCAGACTGTCTACTTAGGTAGAGGACCATCCCTTGTTTGGGAAAGTGAATGGGGATAGATATCCATCACTCTGAGTTTAAACTTGTGTGGATTTTCAATTTAATATAATTCTATGCCTATACATGAATTATTCATATACCTTATTCATATGATGTATGTGGATATGTATGAATATGATTGCCTTTTATTTTTGGGTAAGTAACAGAACCTTATGGGTTGTGTAAAGAGTTACACCTCAATATGGTTGGGACATATTGATTGGGTTTTTGGTATAGGATTCCAAACATAATTAGTAAAATCATGCATACATAAAAGTTAATAACATGAGTTATGATATTCAGATTGAAATATGCTTCAAATAATAAGTGTGAGATTCCTTCCAAAGTGACACTTGTCAATACCATGATCATCCAACTCGGTAGTTTCATGTGAAATTTTTGTTACATTATATTATATTATGTAAGGAAATAAACTAATAAGTGACTCCGAATTATCTTGTTAGGTCGTTTCGTGTCATATCCGAGTTCCCTTGTATTTCCCTTAGTAGTATTTTTTCATTGGGTAACACATATCTGGGAATCCCTAATAGTTTGGATACCATAAGAATAGTGTTGATTTTATCCCTATGATGAATTCGATAAAGGATTTTACACTTAGCTATCCTATAATCATATATGATATGATATAAATGATTCCCTACCTAAATAATTAATTTTTGAGATGAACACCCTATCAGACTCATTTCATATAGAAATATAGATCTTGGATCACTAGTGTATATGATGGTTTTATAAATGGATCATCATTTTAGTGGGATCCCATTTAATAAAAATCATTATTAAAGGGATAATAATACATGGTAATCATATGATAAAAGATTATTTTGTAGAAACATATCATCATAATCATCATCATCAAGATAAACATTTTCATTAATCCTTTAATGTAGAAGCATAATGTGTGTTCTCCAAATAATTGTAAATTGTGAAAAATAAATTAAAAAGACTATTGATTTAAAAAAGTTCTTAAAGAAAATTCTATTTTTCAAAATAGTCCCTTCCTCAATAAAGAAGTGTTGATTTTGTTCAATAAGTGAATCTAGATTCTTATATAAGTATAGAGTCATTCATTTAAGGTTTCAAAGGAATTAGATGTGTAATTACCAAAGAATTTTATTCTCTACTTATGTACTCAGTAATATTAGGTATGTTAATGATTTAAGTAATTTTAGTGTCATCCACTAAATAATATTGGGAATATCAAATGATATTCAATATGATTGAATATGTTGAGGACTCAATGATACTGAAGGATTCCTTATACCATTAATATCTATAGAAATAAATTATATTATTTTTATTAGATACATGATATCAACTATATGTATTACATGTTTTATAAATATAGGTAAATGCATTAATATGATACATATTAATGGTTGTTTTCAACTAATGGAGAAAAGTAGTTGATAAATTTATAACATTTATTCTTTAGTCTTGGATAAACTTATCATATGATGTTTATTTTTGTCAAAACTATCTCTTGAGAAGATCATTTCAATAATTGTTCTTTAAATTAAATGAGATAAGGTGTTTTTTTAACGTAGTTATGATTTTTTAAATTATATAAAATTATTAATGGGGTATTTTAAAAGGGATTATTCTAGTTAGGGAATTTATCCAATTATAATTTAAGTTCTGAATTACTATACAGATAGTACAAGTATGTAAAATTTCAATCGATAAGAATAAAAGATGGTTGAAAAGTTAATAATTTTTCTTCAAGAACCAAATAAATGTCATTGAAATCTATGGTTATTTGAAAGGAATATTAGTAATTCATTACATTCAAATTATCTAAGACTTACCTAATCGAGTTGTTGAAACACTAAGGAATGTACATGTAATGTATGAATATTATATAAATCAATTTTGAAAGTTATGTGATGCTTAATTTTTTTTAATAAAGTCTTATTTAAAAAAAATTCCCATGGCATAGAATATTATATATGATATATTTTGTATTTATAATATTCATAAAAAAGGAAATAAATGATTTTTCTTAATAAAAAAGTTTTTGTGTATCATATCAATATTTTCTGAAGCTAATTTATTTTCTAATTGGCTAGTGAGATCACGTTTGAACTTTAATAATTTCTAATTTAACATATAAGGAATCACACCAATCAAAATTTAAATCAAATTTTTCTTAAGAGATTTAGGTTGTATTAGTAAAAAATAATATAATTAGTTGTATTATTTAAATGAAAAATTCTAATGGAATAGGGTTACAAAGATGATAATGAATAACTTATAATGATTTATTATTATACAACATAATTTGAAACTATAACATTTGATATTGTGAATATAGGATTTTTGGATATATTCAAGAGTTTAAATAGTTTGGAATATTATTCCTAAGTCTCACATTAATTCAAACTAGATTACTTCATATAAGTTTCTCACGAATGAGTTTAGTGGCTGGGTTTTATAATATGGTCTCATAGATATGTAAAATAGATTACTTGTGATATAATGTGTTAACAAAACAAAGAAAGTGTTGTATACATAAGGTTGAAATATAATTTCATCATATATGATATGATAAAGTGAATCTTAAATTATTTTTGTGAAATATTCTTAAATATTTTTGGAATATTAAAATGTATCATATCAAAGGAATCCTCCATTTAATCATTCATCCACATTTTATAAATAAATTTACATATAGATATATATTTTGTAAAATGAAAGTATAATTGACCATAGAAATTATAACTTTGAGTTTATCATTATCTTATGTTCATCATGGAGTATTATAGGTCATAATGAAATTCTATGGTCTATTTGATCAGGACTCTTATATAGATATATAGAATATTATCATGAGACACAGAACAAAGAGTATGTTCCTTTTTGTGCGCTGGATGGCCTACAAAGAATACCAAATGATGTGTTAGACTAATTTATTATTCGTAGTAGGGGAGAATGGACCACATTTGAGTCCCGAGTACCTATAATTAGAAAGATACATTTCATGATATCCTTCATACTTAATACCTAACATATATAATTCTAAATATTGATTTATCAAATGCATGGGTGGTTGGGTATGTTTCTGATCTTATCATCGATTAGAGTTTCAATAAGATGGGATTTTTCCATTCGTATAACAAATATGATATCTAGGAACTTGATTGAGATAAATATTCGGAGTGTGTAGAAACACCAAGATATATTATATTTTTATATGGAAATATGATACGTTTATCCATATGGATGAATGACATGTGACATATTCATCGATCAAATAATATTACACATAGAGATTCCTGACCATATAAGTTAGCTATATGGGTTTGACATGATCCGTGTTTCATGGTTACTCAATGTGTTAGCGGAGATATGTATATATATACATGTGTTTGATTGAGATCATACATGACCCGTTTATAACATGAGTAGTATTGAAACTGTTTTAGAGACCTCTCTTTTATTATATACATATGTATCTAGAGATTTATATTTTTTTCAATGCCACAAATGACTATGGGGTATCACTTTTTTGTTGAATGAATGGTGATTTATTTTGACTCATATGGATTCACTAAAAGTTTTTTAGAGTTAATTAATGAAAAATTAGATGGGTGTTTTCAAGGTATTTTATATGATGTGATACAAGGTGAAATTGATGATAGATTCCTAGTTTTTTTGGAAGGTATCAGAATGTATTATTGGATATAGTTTCACAAGGTAGTTTATATTATAAAATTTAAGGTGAAATGGAATAAAAAATCTATTAGGATTTTGTGAAATAAGTACATTGAAATAGATATGCACTAAAACATTATATATATATATATTGCATGAAAATTTTAATTTTCGTGAATGGTATATCATTCCATGAAACATAAATGATAAATTTTATTCATTTATTATTGTCACATATTAGATATAATTTATTATACCATTTCATGATATAAAACGTATGCAAGTCGAAATATTCATATGATGAATGTCTACCATTTGAATAATTTATTCATATATTTTAATGCATTATTAAATGAAATTATAGTTAACAATTTTCCATGATTTCATATATAATATATTTCTATTTGTGGCCAAAAGCTCTATTTAATCTTTTTCCATTGCATGTCTACATCCTATCACATTTTTGGAAAAAAGAAACCTACATGTATAACATCTGATTCAGTTAAACCATGGATACCTATGGAGTTACGATGATTATTTTTTACAATTTAGTGATATTTATTAAAACTCATAAAATAATGATCAAAAGGGTAGATATTCTCTTTGGTTTGATGAATTATTGAACACTATTTCTTCAGTTTAGTATTGTTATAGATTTATATTATCTCGAATCAAGATCCTAATACAAGGGTTTTCAATCACTTTCACTAGATCTGATAAATGTCATTAGATTATAAAAAGAAACCTTCATAAATAACATGAATAATCATCATTATCTATTAATTCATCTGATAAAGGAATCTCTCACATTAATAAATCCTTCATTAATAACGTTAAAATTTGAAAAAAAATCAAATTGTATTGAGAAAAAATAAATAGATAGGTCTACTCAATATATGTTTATATTTAAATGTTTTCCCTACGTAGAAAAAAAATTTATGATTAAGAAGAGCGTAAAATTGTTTTATAAATTAATAATAAGTGATGAATTCAAGGAGAGTGGCCTTATAAAATAGATCAAAATTCCCATGGTGAAAATCACTATATTGGAATACATCAATGAAAAATTAGTTGTCTAGGAAAAAAGGACATAATGAGGATTAATATAGATGTATTAAATATTGAAACACCACAAATACCATGAGATAATATTATAAAAGAGTTGTAGAGATTTAGGATGGCTCATTTGAGGATTATGAGAAAGCCAGTCCCAAAATAAAGATACAATGTATTTATAAATGATCAAGTGATAATAAATCTATTTCTTTCAGTTATATAGATTATGAAAAATAATATGGATATGTTCAGGATGATTAATGTTATAAAACATTTTCCACTTTAATAATGATATATAAAGGTGATGTGTGAAGGAAACAATCCCTTTGAAAATAAAAATGTAAAGGCTAGACGATTCCTGGATAGTAAGAATATTTTTATAAATAATATCTTCAAAATATAGAAAGACAATGTTTCAATGGTTATTTCCTGTGTTGGGGGGGGGGTTTGAACCAAATACTATTATTTATGGTATAATTTTTAATTTCAATGAAACTGACATGAATCAAGGTGGAGAAAACATGATTATAAAATGAGTCATTCTGTTAAAAGAAGAAATGCTTTTAAAAGGTATGAGATTGAAGTCAGAAAAATTACAGGACAAATATCATAGGATTTTGATGTTTATAAAAACCAAATATTGATTAGCTTATATGATCAATCTAGTAAAGTTTATTCTTTTCAAAATATGAATGTGAAGAAATGACAAGTATGAAGTTGTTCTAAGAACAAACATGAAAAATAATAGGAGAAGGTGTTACGTGAGAAGAATGAGAATACTATAAAGGGTTTCTAAGAAGGTGTATTATATCTACTAACCATGACTATGGTGATAGAAATGAAAAAAAATATCTATGAATTAATGTGAATTTATTTCTCACAATAGGAAGATTTCAAAGAATAAGAAGAATACCATAAATCGATTAAAGACACTTGACCAAAAATTTAATGGAGGAGGCACAAAGAGATCATCAATATCTACAACTAAAAATAATGGATGAACATGGATTAATGGGACCTCTTATCCTAATTATTTTAATAAATAAAAAATAAACCCCCTCTTAATTCCCTTTTTTTAACAAAGATATATGGAATTGAATGAATAAATGAAAAATTGTAGCTAAATGAGGTTATTATCACTAGGAAGAAAAAATAAGTGTCACTTCATGATGTTTTATTACTGATATAAGGAAGAAAATGTGAGTTCATCCCTAAAGGGGAGTAAAACATGATGTTATTGGTCAAAAATGTCAAACTACATGGAATTTTAAATTTCAAACAACCTAATAAAAATTTATGGGGGAATTTTGATCACACTTCTCATATCTATATTAATAATTATTATAATGTGTGAGTATTGATTGATGTGTTTGTTAAGAGAAAGAAAGTGTATTTTCTTTTACACTTAAACCGTTTTTAAATATTTTTCTCTGTTGAGTGAAAGATATGTAATTCATTATTAATCTATTTAATAGACTTTATATGGAAATTTTTGGATATTGTATCATAGGATGAATTATTAATGTATGGTTTAAATGACTTTGAGAAGTATATATTTATTTATACCGGGGTTTTAAAGGTTGATTTAACTGAAAATTGGATCTTGTCTAAGTTGTTTCTGGTATCATCCTTCTATAATAAGTGAATCAATATTTGATTCATATCTAAAGAGGGAGAAGACATTTCTAAAGAAAACCCTTCCCTAAATGAGTATAATTTTTCAACGAGTGATGTGTAACACCTATATTCATGAATTTATTTTCAATATGGGGGGTGATAGAAATATTTTCATCACACATATTGATATGGAACATTTCCAGTATTACTAACAAATAAAAAGAGGTCTATTCAAGTGCCCATGAATTAAGATTTTAATTTTTTCAAGAAGCTAGGTTGTTGAGATCATGAAGCTAAAAATATGCTTGTGATATATTGGAGATTGATGAATGATATTCTTCCATTGTAAATGTAAAAGTAAATATAAATGAGTTGGGGGTGCTACATGAAGATCTTGAGAAGTCATATAAAATAATCCATTTAATTATGATGATTGTATGTGCTAGTCATCATGGAATTAAATATAAAATTTTGAAGGAGTTATTCGTGTACTATCTATATTAGTTAGAAATTGTTTTTGAAGAAGCTATCTGGTGGGTAAATTTAATATCTATTATTAAATTTAGTAAAGCTATTACAATCACTAGAGAATCCATTATTGAGCAATAGCTCATGAAGCATATTGATTAAAGTGTTTTATATATCATATATCAATGAGGGATTGTAAAGTATTAAATAGATATGATGTTATGATTTTTGAATAGTTTTAGGAATTACTCTAATTTGATTATTTAACATGTTATATACATTATAAAATGATTTATTGGTTTGGGAATGATTCTAATCATTCCCAAAATTAATGTTGCTATTCTGAAGAGATTTTGGATTATTGGGAGGTACTATAGATTATTTGAGGATTCTTGAGATTTATTTGAAGAAATTATGGATTTATATTTCTTGATTTGGGATCTTAGAAAATGTGAAAATGGAATTTATCTATGAAATATACCTATAAGATATTTCATCTACATGGATGTGAAGTGGCCAACATGTAAGAAGATTCAATAGTAGGAATGAAAATTTGTAAAGGGGATTTATCTACGTGAGAAACATGTAATTACGTTATACTATGGGACCAACCAAATATGTAAATTTAGTTCTTTGGTTGTAAATTTATCCCTAAATAAGTAAAATGAGTTATATGGTGAAAAATTGAAACTCACGGGAGTCAATTCAGTTATAAATATTAGAGATTATGTAAAGGTTAAAAGGACACGTGTAATGGTAACTCAGAGAGTTTGAGGATTGGATAAAGGTTTTACTCACTTCTATAAAGGAAATCCCATGGTTTTTATATTCATATTAATGGTTATTTTTCCAATGTAAGGGTAATACTAAAACCATAATGTTGTGTGATATTCTTTTGGGTGTTTAGAATTAGTTTTTTTTGAATATGTGAAAATAAATAAGTCATTGTCTGGAATGGACTTCGTGGATCAAAAAATTATGATCAAATATGTCATCATGATCCAATATAATATCTAATAAGAACTAAAAAAGGACGGTACTCGGTGCTGAGATGAGTGTTCCATGCTGAAAAATTGAGTTTTTTTATTACAGAGGACGAATCTATACATGAGTGTATTTATTTCAAAAATATTTAAATTTAGTGGATTTCAGGAAGTCAATAAGAAGGAAACATGATGATTAATAGTATGTTTAAGATCAATTAAACCTTGGATAATAAAATTTGACATGATAAGATGTGTTTTTTTGCCTATTTTAAAGAATCTTGTATATCAAGGAAGTAGAATCAAACCAAAATATAATATTATGGATAATCTTTAAGATTTTTTTTATCCTCATAATCCAGTTTCTATCAAGGTATAGAGGGATCCAAAATGTGATAAAATTTTATCAAATTGAAAAGATCTATAATTTGAAAATACGATATCACATGTCCTTGAAAAAAATTGAGTTTTCATTATTTTTAATGGGAATGATATTTATGCATTATTAAGAGAATATAATTGAAATATATGAAGATAAGAATAGAGTTAACTAGAGAGATACCATGATACAACTGAATAAAATATAAGACCTATTATCATTGAAGGAGAGAGTCGGGTACATCCAGGATAACCTGTGTATCAAAGAAGAAGGAGGAGGAGGAAAAAATTATTAATTTTTTATTGAAGAAAAAAAGTAATCATTAAATATAAATTAATATCTTATAAATTTGATATCACAATATCATTATTAGATTATAGTATCAAGACCAAAAATACATACACTGTCATGAGAGGGTCCGGTCACATGGGCTTGATGGTGAAAAAGGTCAACACACAAGCTATATCAAAAGAGTTGTGGTTCAATACCAGTTTGAGGAGGAGATTAGTGAGACCCTTGAATAACTTTTGAGATGGAGTATAAATATCCCATCAGAAGGTGAGATAGCTCCCACTATCAATAATCTTGAATAAATAACCCACTGTGAATTAGATTTTATGATCTCTTGATAGCAATAAATTTTAGGATAATATGTGTTTAGTATTTTAGGAAATTAATCAGCCAAATTTTAAAAATATAACTTGTACATTGTAATCATGTGAATCATAGTGTAGAAAAAAATTATTATAACATCACACAAACCTGGAATGGAGTAGGCTTTCAAGGTCAAATGTTGTAAATTCATATGACTTATTCCTTTTAGATTCTACATACTCGGGTAAGGATGAGTGAAAACTAGAGGATTTTATCAAATCATTAACTAGATACATATTTTTAATTAATAATTCATATTTATAAAAATTAAATAGATCATTTATTCAAACCCTCCCCCTTTCAATGATCTAAAGGATCTTGACACTATACTATAATAACGAAATATATACGGGTGAGTGATATGTTTTATAACCTTTGACCATGGAATTTTAATGAAACTACTCCCACTAAAATGATGAAACCATATATAATACTTATTTAGTTATCAATGATCCATGTTTCATTATGACTAACACTAGGTATCATGTAAATTAAACAATGACTATTTAGGAAATGAATCATAAAAAGCATAACGGTTGTGATTCTCTGATAATTAAGTGGGTAAATCTTTACCCAATCTATCATATAGATAAACTGAACTCTATCCCTTTAGTATCATGACCATTAGGGTTTCCTAAATTTTATAACCCAAACCAAATAGTAAATACAAGTTAGTTAACCATTAATTTTTCCTTATTATTAGCTTTCCTTACACAAGATAATTCATGGACACCTAATTGTTACAGTGACCTATAATTATTGTTCAATGATTTGAAAAGTGATACTTGGATGTAATCTCACACCTGGTATATTAAATTATTTTCATCTTAAATGTATCATTAACTTAATATAAATCATATTCATTTTAAATCCATGTCTATTTCATCTTATGTATACTTTATCTTATCTGGTTTTTATTTATTTAAATAAGTATTCATCTAATGATATAGTTTTGGAATCCCTTTTCCATCACCCAAATTAATGTATTCACATCACATTAATGTGTAATGATTTACACAAACCACACATCGGTGTTATTCACCAAAATATAGAAGCTATATATATTCCTACATATCTGAATTCATCCAATGAAAATTGTATATAAACCATTAATGTGAATACATAGAGTTAAATTAGATTTTAAAACACCACATGAGTAAGCATAGAGTGATATATATTCATCCCATAACATTTCTATAATAATAGATAAGCTTCCAAGATAGTTGGTAATACAACCATAAGTCCCTCTATTCAGGGATACATTACTCATGAGAGAATTAAATTCAGTATATCTTTAACAAGTAATATATAAAAACTATATTCAATGGCAATTTTCAAGTTGATAACTCCAAAAAAGCATGGTTAAATTATAAATAAAATAAATATTATATTGTTTTACATATAATGAAATACTAGAACCTATCTCCTTGAAGAAATTTATCACATAAATAAATAATACACAATATTCATATTTCTTAAACAGTTTACTAAACATGAATATAAAGGAATTTAAAAAATAAATAAACACGTTATTTATCTTCCAAAACATGAGAAACTAATATTCATGCTTAAATATTTTATTTGAGCATGTATAAACTCATTTTAAAATTCCTAAAAACAGTAATGTATAACAAAATTATAAATCATTATTTACGATATCAAAAATAATTTTTTTAACTTTTCTAAAAATATCATATTTTATGGTTGACACTTTGTTTTAATGTTCAACTAATATTATAGAGAATGTTTTTGTTTCTTAATCCAATTTTATGACTATATATTTAATGATCAAATATGATATATATATATATATAATTTCTTATTATAGTTTGTATTTTATAACACCAGTTGTATTTTATGATATAGCACATATCGTAAATATGCTATGACATCCTATTTTTATATTATCGGGATTCAATCATACATTATGATATTGTATATCATAAGCTATGATAATGAAGAAAAGTAATGGTTCTAGTTATATCGAACTTTAAGATATGAAACTATTGTATGTTATGGTATAATGAAACAAAATAATTTCTTCATATTACGATAAAATTGAAGTTATATTATGATATAAATTTCTTTTAAAAACCAATGAATTAACCACATATAATCCAAAATGAATAATTCTTTGATATCACATATGGATTTAGATGTATCATTCTATGATTACAGGAAACAGAAACAAGCACATATATTAATGATTTATCTTCAATAAATTAAACACATAAATATAAACATATAATGACATACCTATATCACAAAAATGGTAAGATCATTCTTCTTTAGAGTATTCTTAATGATGATAATGAAGTAGAAAATGTTTTCTTCTAACCTATGAGGGATTACACCAACCAATGGATCTAATTTTAGAACTTGAGGAGTCCCAAACTATGAAGGGGTGTTATAACCTTATTTGAGGAATTAAGAATTTCATTTTGAGATTGAATGGAGCAATAGAAATCTTTTCATGAAATTATTGATCATCTAAAAACGTTATTACTAACCTTCCATCAAATATGATAGAGTGTAAACCCTTATATATATAATATCGATATATTCAAATGAATAAAGAATGTTTTTCAATATCGAGGGTCATCGAATGTTATTTATACAACATTGAACCCTCTCAATGAATATAAAAATCATTAATAATTTATTCATAATAGATTAGAAACCAAATTATATTTTATCGGAGGATCGACCAAATGTATGCATTCATTATTTTAAAGGAATCACCTTATGTCAACTTTTATGATTTTTGGATATTGTTAAATATGGTATCCCCTTAATCTTATGTATTTCCAACACTCTAGCTTATGTCTAGAAACTACATTTCTTCCCCTCTATATTTTCCCTCTATTATCCCCAACCACACCCTTTATTGTCATGAAACTCCCTCTCACACTCTCCACATGAGTCACCCTGGACCATGTGCGGCTTGCGTCAATTGTGAAAACTAGTTTCCCAATAATATATAATAGTCTTGTGAACATTCTATTGAAAATTAATCCTCTTTGACATCAAGAAATTGTGTTTCACATTCAAGGGATCCTTTCTTTCACCTTGTAACCACAGATGTGTCTAGATCTTATTATCTCTTATATGTGTCTAGATAATCACACTTTTAGGCCTCTATATTGTCTCTTACTAGTCACTACTAACATATTTTTTTGCACATATAAACACCAACTTTTTTAAAAACAATAATCCTTGTGGAACCTCTCTTCATGTATCATTTCAATTAGTCTTTAAGGTCCAATATATACTAATTGTTTCATCTAGTATTTTGGGTCTTCTAGTCGAGAATCATTTAACCTTTTCGTTTTGGATTTTCTATTAAGATGCCATTTTTCCTAACCATATTTAGGTCATTATTTAGTTTCAATTTACCCTACCATCTTCAAGTAACGGTCAACCTCAACATAGGATCTTTTCACTGGCCATCTTTCTTTCAATAATAAAAGATATTTCTCAATCATTTCTATAATGAGGTGTTTACATAGAGGATAAAAAGTAAAAACAAACTTGTGACACATATATGTTTTTACTTTATTTTAGTTTTTTTATGTTATAATTTTAGGTATAACCAATTTTAGGTGGAGTCTAAGGAGTCTTCTCGTTATTTAATTGTGTGTCAAATATAGGTAACCCAAACACAAGAGGGAGTGTTAGAGTAATTAAATATTAATATATTAAGGTTGGGTTTGAATAAATTATCTGTATCCCATGTATTTTAAATATAAAATCTCCCTCACATACGTTGTGTTGGCTTCCCAATTCCTAAGGACTCAATAATAACTTTAGATTCATTGTTTCATGTTCTATCTTTCTATATTAATAATCCAAATTGTAACATTATTTCTCAAAATAATTAAAAATTAGCAATTTAAGTGGGTCATATCCTCATATAATCACAAATCATCCAAACAAATGTTCATAATTTGAAATGAAAATATTTAAATAAACATAAATAACAATACATTTTCTATACATGGGGAACAAATTTTAAACAAAATAGATAGATATAATGATGTTATGTTACCAAATACACATCTTATCGAATGATTGATCATTTATTTTTTTAAGGATGGAAGATGTGATAAAATAAAATAAAACATTCAAATTGAATGATCGATGATGGAAAAAATAATAAAACATAATACCCCATGAAAAATATTAATTTAAGGATAATAAATGAATTACGTCATAGAAATGCCCATGAATTGGTTGTACCACATACAAGATGGAGTGAATCGATGGGACTTTTTATAATTTACTTTCCTTAAAATTATCCTTTTTATTATATTAGAGTCTAGTACATTCATATAATAAATCTCAAACTTACCAAATTATATAAAGTTAAATAGACATAATTCCATATATAATTTTTACAAGGTTCTCCCCAATATGTGTCATTGAATCCTTATTGTAGTCTAAATGATATTATCAACATATTATTCACTATAATCAATCAAAAATTACAAGTGGTTTGGTTAGGTATCATCTTGAAACCATGGAGGAAAGGTGTCCAGCATATCCCGATACATTTGTTTATGAAAATTTTGATTATAAGAGTTCATATTAGTTTAAAGAAATCACCACACCAACACATTAATGATGGCCATGAAAATTTAAACCTATCACTAAAAAAATTGATCTTATCTTTTGAGCCTCTATTATGAGATATTTTTTCACAATATCACTATTTAAAAAACCCTAATATTAGAACTTCAATATATTTATATACAAAACTAACCAGTGCAATGGATTCTCATTACTGTTTCATGGTACACTATTCAGATATTCTCATAAAAAACATGAAAATATTCTCTTCCAACTATTCATTAAGAGTATCTTTATTTAATTTTTCCTGTGTCTATTTTTTTACTGCAAACTTTATAACCCATTTCATGGTTCTTAGCATGGAATTTCAATGTTGTCTTCCCTCTTCCTCACATGACACACAAGATTTATACTCAATATGGCCTATTATTCATGGAAATATTTCACATGTCATCCTTATATTTTAAAAAATATTCGTTTTCTTTTCACATATAAGAGTTTGTGTAGAATTATTCTTTATTTAATTTTTGAATGTATATAGAACAATCCTTCTATTTAAATAATGTCATGCACATCTCCATGAATTTTTTTCATACACCCTTTAGCTTATGTAATTTTATTCTTATCAACAATACAAAAAAAGAATAACTTCTTATCTCTTCCTGAAAAGAATTTAGAGCTCTAGATATCTTCACTCTTAAATATTAATATCTCAATATATCACTCTCTTTCTATTTTGATGATTTTTTTGAATAAGGTGGTTTGGGGGTATTTATATATTATTTACACTGACATACCTCGCTCTACAAACATAATGGACTATTCAATCCACCGTCTTACTTTATCATTATGAAATGGTAATTAAATCTTCACCAAAATACTCCACTATGAATGAACCCTTATTTTTAATATCAGATTCATGGATCAAGAAAATTATATTTCCATGCATTCAAAAAAAATCTCCTCATCTCTATGATTGGCCACTAGCTTTTCTAAAAAAAACATGCACCTTCTTTTGTGCCTCATGAACTACTCCTTCAACCTGATGGGGTCTTAATACAAAATATGTAGAGAATGATATCATATTTATTATACTATAATATTAATGTAAGATGTTCAATAATGAACCATAGAAACTAAGAATTAAAAAACCAGTAGTATTCAAACCTTCACATGGAACTAATTTGTAGTAGTGAACATATAGATGCATGAAGAAACACTTAATCAGGGTTGAAGATAGATATGTACTTGTATAATTTTCATTTTTTGTAGCATCATAAATATCATTTCCATTCCTCATGTTTAAAATGAACATTATATAACATGAGGAAGTCCCACATTCAAACTCAAAATGTAATGTCTTCTTAATAATAAGCTACATAACTTCTGTAGGAAAATAAAATCAATACGGTGTAGCTTCCCACTGGTCTCCTCATGTGTTAACTCACATATGAGAGGTTAATCCATATTTTCCACTTATCACACAAACCCATTCACTTCACTTGTGCTCCATGTGCACCTGGAAGATGCTAGATATCAGAATAATCCTCCTCTTTAGCTGCTTAGGATTGCTGAGGTCGAGATGGTTCACGTGGATACCTTCGGTGGCTATGGTTGAGCTCTCACCCTTTTTTATCCTATTTGGGAATATATTTCGGAAAATATCAATAATAACACTTAGAAAAAAGTTATAACCTCAAGACATACACCTTTATGTAGACAACAATACACATATTTTTAAAAAGATGAAACATAATTCAAGTTTAGATCATATCCCCATTTTATTTGAGTATAAATAAAACACAAGGATGGATTCTTCATTCAACACATTTCATTCTTCTTTATTTAAAAAATTCTTTATTGACAAAAAATACAATAGCATGTCTTATTTATTATGAAAAACTCTGCAGTAATCACAGGTACAGTTGATAATAAATACAATACCGTCAACAATTCTATGCCTTATATAATATCCCCCTTTGGATTTGTTTTCAACACTAAAATATATCCTAAAAAAACATAAAATAACATTCATTATCAATAAAAAATTTAAAAACACCACACTATCAGATAAAATAATTTTTTTGAAACAATTTCATCCCTCGGTTATAAGATATTTGTTTCCAAGTGACTTAGATGCTCACCCCATCAATTCATTCACTTTATCCACTTTTTACAATAACCATTACTCCATATTTAAAAAATATAAGAAAATATTTATATACACGTTTCCCCCCTTTGAAAACAGAATCCAAAACATTGTAGGGGTCATCCTATCACTCTCTTAAATGATAGGGGGGGTGAACATGATGTTTCTGCCTCAATTCGTAAAATATTTATCTTTGTATAGATTTAGTTAACATATTAATAATTTTAATTTTTATTTAAATGTACCATAATTTTACAAATTTGATTTTAAATATCTATCTAATATAATCTCCTTTAATATTAATTTTTTTTCTAGAGTGTTGCACTGGGTTTTTTGAGAGATCAATTTCACTCTAACTGTCAAATGAAAATTTCAATTGTCTTTCAGCATTCACCATTAAATATTTCAGAAGATATTTCTCCCATATAATTTGAGTATAGGAATTGGTAGTAGAAACATACTCAACATCAACATTTTTTAAATTCACAATTTTTTTCTTACTATTCCATATTACACAACTCACTATGAAAAAAGAATGATCCTTCTGGTGTTGATTTAAAATCATTTCAATATATACAACCATTATCATTATTGAATCAGATTAAGTTTAATTATCCACTTATATTATATATTAAACCTTATCTTGATGTTACTTTAATATATCTGAGAATTATTTTAGAACCCAACCTTCGACACTCTTTTGAATCATTTTGATATCTTTCACACAAAGTTATTTCATACAAAATAAATGGAATTAGTGTAATATGGTAAATCAATCTACTAATTAACATTTTGAAATATTTATAATTAACACTCTACCTTTTTTCATCCTTACTTGAATTCACACCTTCTATGATTGGTGTGGAAACTTCCATTGAATCATATATTCCAAATGTATTGAATAGTTCCTTGCAATATTCCTACTCTGAAATAAATATGTAGCTTCCCATTTGTAAAACTTTTATTCCAATAAATAAGTTCATTTCTCTAAACATTGAAATTTAGAATAAATCTACATTGTATTATAAAATTATTTTTACGCATTCTACTTTTCATGTATAAACATTGTGCCATCAAGATACAAAATTACAATCAGATTACATTTTTTTAACTTCTTCAAATATATTTTTAGTCAGATTTTCCATTAGAGCAGTTTAATTTTATTAGAAAACTATCCAGTTTAGAATACCAAGCTATAGGAACTTGTTTCATCTCATAAAAGTATTTATTCCTCTCACAAAAATTATTGTCTTAAATAATTAGGGTAAATCCTTTATGTTACACAATAACAATTTCTTCTTTGATATATCTATTTAAGAATGAAAATTGCACATCCATCTAATATTCATCATAGTGTCTGTGCACTAAAACTTCTAGAAACATTCTAAAGGATTTATGTACTGAAAAAGTGAAAAAAGTTACTTAAATTATACATCTTAAACTTGTGAATAACTCCCATATGATAATCTATATTTATTCCTTGATATCTATACATTTTCATTATGTTTTATCTAAAAAAAATTTGACCCTATAAAATCCATTCCTCATAGACTAGGAACAAGATCTCATGTGTCTATTTCTCAATTTGTTCTATATATTCATTAATAGAATGTATCTACTCCTAGTTTTAAACATTCACTATAACTGACTTTGGTTCAATTTGGGAAATAAGAGATATTTTATTTTAATATCTCAGTCTTCATATGGTTTGTAAAAGATCTTCTTGACTACCAAATATATTTTCTAATTCAATATTATTTTTAAATTTCATTTGGATCATTTTTTTATCTCCACTTGTTCCATCATCCACACTAGTTTGATATGATTTAACATCAATTACTTCTTAATCATGTAGAGTGATTTCTTCATTATCTACTCAAAAAAATATCCGTTATTCTACAATGTTCTAGAATATGCTACATTTTTTGAGTCTATATTGGGTTAATTTACAACAGTATTAACATTAGAATAATAATTCAACTTGTTCAGTCTTTCATTATAGTATATATATTCTATTACATTGGATAAATAACCCTTGAAGATACCATATTCAACATTATCCTCCAATGTTACCCGATTTTTATTTTTGATATTCAAAACACATGAACTATATAACACTTTAAAATACTTCCCATTAAACATCATGTTTCCCCAAAACTCTTATATATTCATGTAATAATTATTTATCAAAAAATCTTTTATATATATGCACATTTGTATACACTACTTATATTAAGTTAAATTTTTAATGTCTACATTCATCGTGCATGGTTCTTTCTATTTCAAACCATCTTATTTTATCTCTAATACTGTATTTCTTAAGAAGTATATGGTGCACTATATTAACGTTTAATTCAACTCTTTAGATGATATGGTTTAGGCTCATTTCAATTTATCCCATTATTATTTTATATTATCAATATTTTGATGTATATTCCCAATTTTCGTTCAACATTCCTTCATTTTTTTGAATATTTCAGTTACTTCTGACTTATACTTAAAGAATATGGCATTTATTATTTAGGTGAAATCATTAATGAATCTGATAAAATAGAGTTCCCCACTACTATATTGTAGTATCATAGGCCAAAAAGGATGTAATGAATAAGCTCAAGTGGTTTAGTAGACTGAATCTCTACCCATTGGTGATCATTTTATATAAGCATACCCTTTTGAAAGTTTTCACAGACAATTTTTATTTCCCTCTTCAGTTGGGAAGGATGTCTTAACAAATTATTGTTTTATATTTTAATCAAATATTTATTCCTAGTATAGTCATGTTTTGTATGCCACATTTTACTTTCATCTTCCATAATCAAATAAAATGAATTTATATGATCAACAATTTTGAACAATTTACCATATGTTATTTCTTTCTTAATGATAATTCCTTCATCCTTTGAGTTTTTTTAATCTGGAATCCTTCTTGAAAATAACATCATTTACTTCATCACAATTTCAACTCACACCTAAAAGATTATTTATAATCCCTTTAACAAAAAATAACATCATTAGATTTTAACTTTTCATCATTTATATCTCAACAATACCAACACCTCTGATTTTCAAAGAACTATCATTACTAAATATAATTTCCTCTCCACTATATTCTTAAATATTATTAAGAATCTTGAAATTTGATATCATGTGAGAGGAAAAACTACTATCAAGAATCAATTTCTAATATATCCTTCTTTCTTTGAAACAAACTTCAACAATTAGGTATTTTTCATCCACTTACATCTTTAGAATTTATTTTTCTTTAGCATTATTGAATATTTTTTCAGGAAGTGTAGGTATACACTCATTAAAATAATAAAATTATATATCACATATACCATATTTTTTTAGTGACTCTAGTTTTTGATGGTTTTTTTAAAATATTTCTTTTATTATATCTTGATTTATCCTCAGTCATCGTACTGTTTGGGCATCTTAGAACCCTGCAGATAATATATTAAAAATATTAATATTTTTTAATGAAAATGAGTGCATTATTTTAGTGTAAATGGGTTTTCCCATTTCTTGGGACATTTTATGGTAAATATGATATCATGGTTGATTCTATAATTTTTGGTTTACCCTTAGAATGCCATATGGTTGGTCAACATCAGATGTTTCAAGGGGTGACCATTGGTGGATGTGTTTATGTAAAATATGTAATTAAATTATTATTTTTATATTAAATGACATAAACGAGAGTACCCTGTATAAGTACCCACTTATAATAAATCAAGAGGGATAGCAACATAACATTTGGATTATTTTATAAGATGATAAGATGTACTTCCTTGGAGGTTTGTACGAGGGAATGACATGTGATCAAATCAAGGTGATTTTTTTTTGCGGTAAACATAGTGGATCATCTTTATCATCAACATGTGAATTATTTACCATTGATCAATCCAAATAAAGGTATGTCTCAAATGTTTTTGTCTCTTATGTTTTGATTATAATATTATGCATTGATTAATATTTTATTTTATTGATCTGTGGTTTTATACCATTCACACGAGTCAATCTAGATAAATTATTTTGATTCAATCAATTTAATTGTTTATGAATTTTTAACACACACAAATTCCCAGTTATGTGATCATTTGTTGAGAATTCTTGGAAAATAGTGGGTTTACCTTCGTTATTGTGATTTTCTCCCCATCGTTCTTCATGTTCGTTATTTTTAACCACAGGGTCACGATTTTAATTTTTCGGCATGGGTTTGTGCACAATTAAACCTTTGGATTCATGGATGTTGTGTGAATGACATTTGAGAAAGTGATTTGATGATGGATCAAGATTTATTACAGGTGATTCTTCGTGGATCAAGCATCCAATGTGGTAATAGGAAAATGGAAGTGCAATGGGGTTCACTATAAATCGTCAGTAGATGATCAGATTCTATTTTCTGACCATCAGTGGACGAAAAATGATAGAAAGAGGCATTATCATATGATTTTGGTGGATTTATAGTGGTTAACATGTGCAATTAGTAGAATAAATGTAGAATTTGGAATATACATGAAGAAACTTATGTTTTAATAAAAAACCCAATTACATTATGTTTAAATTGAATAACACATACCATATAGTCCCCTAGCTATAGAGGTTAGTGTTTCAAGTGGAGAAAAATATCACACACAATGTGGACCCACCTCATGTCATGCCACCCTGTGTTTGTAGCTCGGTGTGTAATCCCAGAGTACACGGGGATGGACACACCATGCACACACGCATGGATACTGTATATTGGCACAATTATGTACATTGACCCAACCAGGATACCGTCATGTTGCCATGTACATGGGAATGTTACAATGTACATGGTTATCGTTGAAATATCATTTTCAGGCCTTTAGGAGCTAAGAGACATTGTGCACTACTAGTACACATAGTTTAGTGTGATCGGGCTTCCCAATACATGTCTATAGGAGAACATGACTAGGCATTGAGGCGATGTCACATGTCTTTTGGACCCCCATACATGTCACATAATCCCTCTAAAAACTTCTTCCTCTCATATATCTTTAATCAAGACTCAGATACTGGCCTATAGTAGCCTATCCAAAGATGTTTTCGACATGGAACGTGATAGTGGACTTTGAAGTGGCATTCAAGGTATGATGTAGGGTGTTACAAGCATGAGTCTTATTATAGAAGTCATTAATGATGTAAGCGGTAAGGTAAGACCATTGGAGAGATTTTAGGGTTGGTACTCCCCTGTCACACAAGGGCTTGGTTTCCCAATACTATTTATACATGTAGATTTAATATTCTCCTACAATGGGTGTCTTTCCTCTATCTACAGAGGTATACCCCCCTTCTTCAATCTCTATAGATGTATAGGTACTCAATTATAGTATTGGATCCCTCGGGAATGGATCATAATAGGTAGGATTATATGCCTCCGTATAGACATTGGTGAGGTTATGTTTAATTTTTTCATCAAATATTGACTTTATAGATTCATGAAAACACGTTGACTATGGATCATGATGTGGATATGGAGATCCCCTTTATCTCTCATAGTGGTTTCTTTTTGAGAATATATTTATTGGGTTTTAATATCCCTATTTTAATGGATTGAGATAAATTTTTTGAGTCCTTAAAATGATTCTTTTGTTATTTTTTTGTTAATACTAATAATTATGAATAAACTCACCCATGTATGGGATATTCACAAATTTCTCATGTCTTTTATGGATGACAGATAGATCAGTTTTGACTTTGGTAGAGTTTAGGGATAACTGGGTGTTGTGACCATGTATGATGTTATGACATGAAGATCTTTAGTCCAACTCTCTTCATATTTCCTTTTTCCAGTAATAATGATGTTGGGACTTCATTTTTTGTTTCTTTTTTCTCCATTTGTTTTGGTGTACACTACTGTACTTTATTGTCTTTTACTAAAGGTTATTGCAGGCATGTTTAGACTGAAGATGTTGGTATATTTTATATTCTTCATCACATTTTCATGGAGATGGTTGGGTATTTTTGTTCATGTAAATTAGGGAAAAAATCTACAATTTCATTTGTTCTTGAATGGCGCTTTTGTGGGAGATTTCAAATGATATGGGATTTTTGGGTACTTAGGTGGATCAGAGTGGCTAACCAAGGTCGGCTCTCAAAAGAGGAAGTAAATTTAACAACATATTATAGGTATTTTGAAACTAAAATAAAAGGCAATAAGAACACTAATTAAAAGGATGGGGGTTTCTTATCATTTATAAATCTAGAATAATTTTGTTGGAAGAAGATTGTATTTTTTTATTTTGTTTTCGAAATTAAGTTCGATTAAAATGACAAAACAAGAAGATGATTTTTTAGAAAATATTTAAAAGGAATAATTGATCTAACTCTAACTCTTCACTAAATTATTTAACATTATAATTTAAATCAATATCCAGTTAATTATGATATCTTAATTTGTTAACCCACAAACCCTATGAGAATTAACCTAACCACCATGACGAAATTAATTACACCCTTGGCTAGCATTGAAACATGCAATCACAGAACCATGCTTTAATTAATGTTCTAAATCTAGGTTCTGGTCAGTGGTAAATTATGGCACGTATAAATTTTGTAAAAGAAGGATGAATTGAGATTAGGGATTATATATTATGTCAACAAATTTATCCCGTGTTGTCTTGTTTTACCGAATAAATTTGTGATCTCACAATTTACACAAATTCTCGACCTCACGTGTATCTGTGTTAATTGTTCAATTGATTAAATAGGTTATTCTAATTAAAAAACTGAATTCATGAATCATATTGAGTGAATTAAAATATCTCATTGGTTCAAAATAAAATAATGAATAATGTAACTGGTAGATCAATTTCTAAAAAGAACTACTCTTCCATGGGTGGTGTAGTCATCGTAGAAACGTTTTGCATGTGAAAATGTTTAGAAAGGGAGTAACCCAATTTCGTTTCTACTACTTATTTCAGACCAAATATGATGATTAATGAATAATATAAATGAATAAAATAAAATAAAATAAATATAATATTAACAAAAAAATTTATAACGCAAATGAAAACATTACAACATGAAGAAGAAGAAGAAGGATTCAGTGAGGGGATACCTACTTCAAGGGAAATCCCTCTTACAATGGTTGGAGAATTTGAGGGAAACCAACTATCCTCTACCTTCAATATCCTAATGAAATTCCCAATCCCTAAAAATTAGAAGAAAAACAATTTATAGACTGGTGGGGAGGCTAGGTCTAAAGGGATTTAATGTGTGAATGAGAAAATTGGGCCAAATATATTAATCCCAATTGCACCGCCTATTTGACCACAAAAACGTGTGAATAAGTTGTTCTTGCAGAAGTATTATTTGTGAGAAGTTGTGTATTAGATCTCGTCGCAAAATTTGGGCCTAATCCTAGTACAGATATATATATTATGGCCCAAATATAGAACTGATGTCCAATGTGGCGAGTCCAGCCCAGCTCTAACTTCATGGAACATTAAGTTCAATCAAATGAATAATTTAGCTCATATGTCCTGAATGAAAGTTGTATCTCATTAATTTAGGAACGTATTTACAAAATTTATGTTCAAATAATACATATCAAAATATTTATTTCCAAAAGTCTACCATGAATTTTAAAGCGTAAAACTCGAATTTTCATCCAAATTTCAAATGAATAATCTAATCCCAAATATTTCCTAAATGAACACATTTACTATATTGTGAGGAAATTATAACATTTATTATCAACAAAATATTCAATAAAAATCTATTTTTTCAACTCGCCCACACAGACCCTTTTGTACTCCTAGACAAAACCTCATATCATGTATTCGAAAAAACTGTGACAATATATGTATATTAAAAATTTTCAATCTGAAATGAAAACCTAGGCAAAATAAGAACCCCACAATGTGTCAATATCTATAAATTTTAAATTCATTATCTCATAAATTCTGTCAAAAAAATATAGGTAGATTCATAACACTAATCATAGAAAAACAAGTCATGGCTCTACCCCGCAACTAATTATCTGTGTTTGTGTGTGCCTACCATTCCAGGATCATAAATCCACCCTTTATTCAGTATATTCAGGTCAAGAAAAATGATTTTTCTTACTCGTTTTAATTTACCGAACATGTTCTACATTCCTATGCAATCAAATTTGAAAACCCAATCACGTAAGAATTCACAAAAGTCAAACCTTATGCTCTCGACTATGATATCCCCATATTTTGTACATTTCATAACTCCCCTCATTTTTATATTTTTTTTGTTTTTAAGATTCACATGGAACAATTCTCACACTCAACTCTCAACCCGTGTTTGATCTCCTAACGACACTAATTGTAATAGTTATAACAAGATCAGAGGTCGATGAAGATTGGTTTTTGACCTTCCCAAGACATTACCCATATTTATTGTGAGGGCGTAAAACAGTCAGATAACAATGAAACAAACACAGGTCAATTCGGTAGAGTAATGAAACTGATCAAAAGAGAATCAAACGTATAGATAAACCAATAATTTTTTTTACGATACATGATTTTACCTTCTATCGAGTAGGAAAATTTTCACAAGTCATAGTTCAGTGAGAAATTGTGTGGATAAATTGGTGACACAATTTACCATGAACAAATATCACAAATAACGATCTCAAAATCTAAAAGGTTTTATAATGACACAACCAATCATATCATCGATGACTTCAATTTTTTAAAAAATAAACATTTGATGATGAAATCTCATAGATTATTATATTTCTACCTAGTAATTTTGAACACATTCATTTTCCATATGTTTCAAATGAGAATGGTATATAATATTTTTTTATTGTTTTCGATTTTTTTGTTTTTTTTTTCTATTTTTTTTAAAAAAAAATCACAATTTTTTTTTGATTTTTTTTAATTCGAATCAAAATCATAATAAAAAATACACACAAAACAGATAAATGAAAATCCTAAATATCTACCTTAAAATGTTGCCCCCTCCCCCACACATAAAATATTTCATTGTTCTTAATGTGAACCTATGAGATGATATATGAACATGAAATGTATATTTATATAAATGTAAAAGATTATAAAAATAAAAGGGTTAGGAATATTGTGATATGATTATTTAATGATGGGGTCATACAATGTGATGAAATCCACTACATCATTAGGAAGTCCCTCAATGTATTTCTTCAAATGTTTCCCATTAATTTTAAATCTCCTTCCTGTGTCCTCTTGCATGATCTCCACTTCACCATAAGAAAAACTGTTAGATACAATATAAGGACCTAACCATCTAGAACGCTACTTACCAGGCATCAGCACCTGTTGTCAACTACAGTGTATGACTTTCTCTCCAATATAAAGCTCTGTTTGTTTGATCATTCTATCATTAGATAATTCTGATATTTCCTTGTAGAGCCATGAGTTCTTATATGAAGACAATCAAATATCCTCATGATCTTGAATTTTCATCTTCCTTTGGATTTTATTTTGGGCCAAATCCATGTTGTATTTCTTTATAGCACAATAAGATGGATTCTCAACATCCACGGGGCGATGAAAGGCTTTCCCAATAACAATCCTAAATGGGGACATACCAATGGGGGTCTTTTATGCTATCCTATAATACCATAGTGCATCATCCAAGAACTTTCTCTAATCCTTCATATTCGAATGCATAGTTTTCTCCAAAATTTGTTTCAACACACGATTTGAAATATCTGCCTGGCCATTTGTTTGGGGGTGGTATGGTGTTGATATTTTGTGTGTCACCTTATACTCTTAAAGTAGGGAATCCAATTCTGATTGTAGAAGTGTGTCCTTTGGTCACTGATGATAGCCTTTGGTATTCAAAACCTACAAAATATCTATGACTTGACCAAGTCCACTACAACATGATGATCATCATTCCTAGTGGCCTTGGTATTCACCCATTTACTCACATAATCAGAAGCAAGAAAAATGTACCTGAAACCAAAAAAACATTGAAAAGGACAAATAAAATAAATTCCCCATACATCATAAATCTCACAGAATAGTATGGGTAGTTGGGAAAAATGGTGTCTCCTAGAAATGTTCCTAGTATGTTGGAAATAATAGCACGACATACAAAATAGAAATCATAATGGAATAAGCTAGGCCAATATAATCAAGAGTCTAAAACATTCATAGCTATCTATTGGGGTACATCGTTTCCTCCACATGAGAGTTTCTGGAAAAAATGCAGAACAAACTGAAACTCATGATCAGGAACACACCTCTTAATAACTTGATCACTACCCATGAGCTAGAGGTATGATCCTCCCAAACATAAAATCATAACTCACTCTTTTACTTTTGGACTTCATGTTTCTTAAAATATGTAGTAATTTCATAGGAATCAAGGTAGTTAACTAAATCAGCATACCAAGGATGCATGCCTAAGATGGAATAATGAATCTTGTCATGGAAAGTATCTTGAAGTCATACATGATACATGGTTTCATCCTCTAGTGTGTGAGTAAGCCTACTCATGTACTCCGCCAATAGGTTTTCCGACACTTTCTTGTACTTTATCTCAATATAAAATTCTTGAAGAAGGGGCATCCATCAGATATGTATGGGATTTGCATCTGGATTCATCAATAGATACCATAGAGCTGAATGTTCAGAAAAAACAACTACAATAGATCCCCATAAATATGAACGAATTTTATCTAAAGAAAATTTAATGGCAAGAAACTCCTTTTACTTGGATGTGTAGTTTTATTTGGATGAATCCAGTGTCCTCAATGTATATGCAATCACATGTGAACGTCCCTCCACCCTTTGTGATAAGACAAATCAAACGGCAATGTTGGACGCATCACACATAATCTCAAAAGGAAGCTCCCATTGTGGAGGATGTTGGATAGGTGGAGTGGTAATACATTTTTTTTTGTCATCAAATGAATTCCTGAAAGAATCATCGAACACAAAACTAGAATCCTTTTGACGTAATCGTGACATAGGAAGAGAAAGATTACTAAAATATTTGATGAAGCGATGAAAAAATCTTACATTCCCTAGGAAAGATAAAAAACACACATGAAGGATAGGGTTGGGAGAGATAATATCTACCTTAAATTTATCCACCTCTATCCCATGTTTTGACACTAGATTCCCTAATAAAATTCCATTCTCTACCATAAAATGACACTTTTTAATGTTCAATACCATATTCTTCTCAATACAACGATTCAAAACCTTTCCCAGAATAGATATAAAATCATAAAATGAGGACCCATATACTATAAAATCATCCATAATTACCTCCATGTAGGTCTCAATATAATCTGAAAAAATACTCACCATGAATCTCTGGAAGGTACCCGAGGAATTGCTAATTCCAAATGGCATTTTTCATTAGGAAAACATACCGAATGGACAAGTGAATTTTGTGTTATCTTGATCCTCCAATGAAATAATAATCTTAAAATATCCATAAAATCCATCAAAGAAATTATAATATTTCTTCCAACCAAGTCTCTTAGGAATTTCATCAATAAATGATAGGGGGAAATGGTCCTTGAGAGTGGACTAATTTAGTTTCCTATAATCCATACACACAGGCCAACTGTCTTTTTCTCTCATTGGAACTAAATACTCTTTATCATTTTTAACAACAATAACACCACTTTTATTAGGCACAACCTGAATAGGTCTAACTCACTAGGAATCTGAAGTGGTATACATTATACATGCCTTGAGCAATTTTTCAACCTCTTTTTTAACAACTTCCCGAATGTTTGGATTGAGTCTACTTTGTGGATGCCTAACCTATTTAGCCCCATCCTCCAAAAGAATCATATACATTAAAATGGAGGGGATAATACCTGATATGTCATCTAATGTCCACGTTATTTCCCTGATTTTCTCCCTCAAAAGATAAAAAATCTTTTCTTCATTTTCAGAAGGGAGATGGTATGAAATTATAAAATGTAATATCTCTCCACCTAACAAGTATGAGTATTTAAAAATTGGTGGCAATGGATTGAGATTTAATGAATTGAGGAAATTTATGGAGGGATACCTTTAAGGAACTAAAATATGTGCACAAATAACATCAGTATCATAATAAACATCATCAAAATCAGAGAATAATTCATCCAATACATCTGTATACTCAATAGTGATGTCTGAATCTGATTGAACATGATCAGAATCATTATATGAATATACATCAAAATAAATTCCAATGGAGGACTGTGTATCAGAAAAATTTGTGGAAGTGATATTATACGTCAAACTAGATCCTATTCTTATAATCTCCCGAATAATATGGTAATAAAAATCCCTAGGATCCTTACTTGGTTATTAAAAATGGGAGATAAAAAAGTAGAATGGTCCTCATAGGGGTACTTTATGGAGTCCATAACATTAAATATAACAACTTCATCTCCACAATCCATGGAAAGTGTACCCTCATGGATATTTAGGACCATTTTAGCAGTTTTTAGGAAGGGACTACCTAATATAATGGGAGCACATGAACTTACCTGGTCGTCCTCCATTTTAAGAATGATGAAATTTGCTGGAATGATCATGTCTCTTACCAAGAAATTTACTTCCTCAATGAAACCTGATAGATATATTGTAGCTCTATTGGCCAACTGCACCACTACTCCTATTGTCTTCAACTCACTGACATTTATATAAGAGAATATATAGTGAGGAATCACATTTATGGAAGCTCCTAAATCACAAACTGCATCAAAAAAGTGTAAATCACCTATGGGGCATGGGATAGTGAATGTCCCCAGATCCTTGCACATTGTTGGTATTTCTAGAGTTGGTGTAATGAGTCATGAATCATTTCTTCCATGAATGATCCCCTCATTTTCCTTGATCCCTCTTTGATTTGTACAAAGTTATTTTAAGAATTTGGAATAACATGGTATTTTATTAATGTCTTCATGTGAAGGGAGGTGGATATCTACATGCTTGAATGTATTAAAAACATCTTTTTTCATTACCACATCAGTAATATTTTTTGTTTGAACAACTCTATTTTGAAATGGAAGGGGTTTAAGAGGAATATCATCAACATATTTATTAACTTAACATTTCTCCTAGGGTTTCTCAACAGTTGGTGTGGAATGGGGCTTTTCTAGAGTTGAGGTGAATCCTAGTGGAACGACGGTTGGAAATATACTAGTTGATTTCTTCCCACTTCTCAATGTTATGGCATTGACATTCCCCTTGGTATTTAGACTAGGTTGGGAAGGTAGATTTACATAATTATTACTTTCCAATTCATGGAGGTAAGTGGAAATATGGATCATTTGAGTCTTCAACTCCCTCAGCTCTGAACCATGACTCTTCAGCTCATTATGATGATTATGAGGAATTTGTTTAAAATTTTCATCAGTATAAGAATCTAAATTTGGTTGTGAAGTACCATGTTGTTTACTTTTTTATTCTTTGGCTTCAAATCGCCTTTGGGGTTTTAGGAAACCCTACTGGTATAGTGGAGGCTACTAGAAGTTTTGTTGAATGGGGGGCCTTTATTATTGTCCAAATACATACCTCATGTCTGATTGATCCTTCCACCCTTGGTTTATGCTGTTTAAATGGAATAAAACTTATTATGGGGATATGGTTGTGGCTGTTGCTGATATGGTCTCCCAGGAAATACGATAGTGCAATCCTCTATCTCTTGTAATTAGGGACAATGATCTGTTGGGTGGTCTTTTTTAGTACCACAAGGCCTCGAAGGTGTGGGTTGGGATGTCTTTTGAGGGAATGTAATCTACCACACTATAGTGGTAAATTCTTCCAACATGGTATCAATTAAATGACTCTCAAGAGATGAAGGACATACCTAATTTACTCCGCTAACATGTGGTGTACCTCTATTGCAAAATTTTTGGTCTTTTGTGCCATTGTGTCGATCAACGCACGTGTATCTACTAGTGTTTTGTAAACCAATGCTCCTATAGTTTTCCCATCTAGTATGATTTTCTCCATAGGTGTGATTCCTTCATAGAAGCTCTGGATGATTAGTTTCTCAATAATTTGGTGATGTGAGAAGCTTGCAAAAATCATCTCGAATCTCTCTCAGTACAAATTCATTAACTCCCCTTGTGCTTGATTGATACATGAGATCTAATTTTGAATGGATGTGGTCCTTGATGTTGAGAAAAATCTATGCAATAAAATACATTTCATATCATTCCAACATGTTACATATTCTAGTGGTAAATAATACATCCAATCATTTGTAACTCCATCACATGAAAATGTGAATGCTATTTGTTTTATTTTATATCCTGAGAAATTTCTTGTCTCAAAGGTTGGAAAAAATGTATTAATTTCTTTTAGGTGTTTGTTTGGGTCTGCACCAGAAAAGCCATGAATCCTTGGAAGAAGGTTAATTAACAGATATTTCAGTTTGAAGTACGATTCAAGATTTTTTTATCCAATACAATCTGGTCGGTAGTTAATATTAGGTGAATCCAATTCTCTAATGGTTCTATTAAGTTAATTTACATTATTTAAAAACATTGGTTCTTGATTTATGATTGATATAGAAGTGTTACAAATTTATGTGGTCCACGAATAGATAAATTCTATAACTAGATGAATGTTGAAACTTCTTGTGGAAGAAGAATTTCTAATTTGAGCCCTAAGGATACATTCAATATCAGGGTCACGATCTAAGACATATTCGTTATTAGTTCATGTCATAAATCAATAAAAGATAAAAAAGAAATGAATAAGTTTGGACCATAATAAAAAGAAAATAAGATTGAGTTGGTTCGACAAAAATGAAATAACAGAGTAAGAGAAAAAAACTTGAGAAATGGTAAAGAAGAAAGAAAGAGGAGAAGAAAATAATTAAATGAAAAATAAAATAAATACCTCTAATTGGTTAAATAAATTACTTGAATCTCTAGAAAGGATTCCAATTGGAATGGAGTTGTCATGGGTTCTTTCAAATGATATGTGATAGTTGGGTACTTAGATGAAGCACAATGCCTAACCAAGGTCGTCTCTCAAAGGAAGAAGTAATTTTAACAACATATTAAAGGTATTTTGAAAATAAAATAAATAGGAATAATAACACTAACTAAAAGGATGAGTTTTTTATCATTTATAAATATATATGAAGATTTGAAGAAGAATATTATATTTTTTTGTTTTTTAAATGAAGTTCGATTAAAATGACACAACTAGAAGATTATTTTTTTAGAAATATTTAAAAGGTGTAATTGATATAACTCTACCTATTAAGTCAATTATTTATGATTAAAATTTAAATCAATATCCACTTAACTAGGATCCCTTAATTTCCAAACCCCCTAACCCTACAAGAATTAACATAACCACCAAGATGAAATTAATTACACCCTAGGCTAGCATTGAAACATGCAATCGCGAACCCTGGTTTGATTAATGTTCTAAATCTAGCATGTGGACAGTGGTAAATTAAGGCACACATCTGTTCTGGAAAATGTGGATGAATTTATCCTAGGGATTATATTTCAACTCTATAAATTTATCATGTGTGGTCTTATTTTACCAATTATGTTTTCACTCTCATAATTTACAAAAATTGTCAACCTTTCATTTTTATGTGATAATTGTTCAATTTCATACATAGTTTCTTCTAATTAAAATACTAAATTAAAGGATGATATTAATTGAATTACATTATCTCAATGGTTCAAAATAAATTAATGAATAATGTAGGAGGTATATCGATTACTAAAAATAACTACTCTTCCAAGGGTGGTGTAGTCATCGTAGAAACGTTTTCCATGTGCAAATGTTTAAAAAAGGTATAACCAAATTTGGTTTCTACTCCGGATTCTATCCCAAATATTATGAGTAAAGAAGAATATAATTGAAAAAAACAGAATAAAATTGAAGAAATATAAGAGGGAAAAAGAATTTTATTACACAAATGAAAACATTACAACATGATGAAGAAGAAGAATTATTCGATGAGGAGATCCTTGCTTCAAGAGATACCCCTCTTAAAATGATTGGAAAATTTGAGAGAAACAAATTATCGTCTACCTTAAATCTACTAATTCATGTCCCAACCCCTTAAATTGATAAAAAACCAATTTTATATAGTTGGGGGGAGGCTACTTTTTAAGAGGTTTCAAGTGTGAATGGGGAAATTCATCCTAATAAATTAATGCAAATTTCACTTCATATTTGAAAAAAAACGCATGAATAATCTATCCTTCTAGAAGGATAGTTTCTTCAAAAATGAGTGTTGGAGATATTCTAATAAGCTAGGCCTAATCTAAGAAAGGATGAAGATGTTATGGCCCAAATACAGAACTGATGTCCAATCTCACGAGTCCATCCCATCTTTGGCTCCATAGTTAATTAAGTCCAATAAACTGAACAATCTATATCATATGTCCTCAATTAAAGTTGTATCCCATTAATTCAGGAACATATTTTAAGTATTTTAATTTCAGATAATACATATGAAAATATTAATGTCTGAAATGAAACAGTGAATTTTAATGGGTAAAAATAGAATTTTAATCAAATTTTCAAATGAGTTATCTAATCCAAAATAATTCATAAATGAACACATTACCAAAATGGGAGGAAATTTTATCACTTATTGTCAATAAATTATTAAATAAAAATGTCTTTTATCATTTCCTTCCTGGCAGTTGTCTTTGGACCCTATTCTGTTGGTGGTAGACTTGGGGCTATGACATCTTGGACTTCCTCCAGCCAAGAGGGATCTAGTGGTTCAGGTTGTTATAGTGTGGTATCATAGTTTTCATTACATTTTATGGTGGTTGGTGTTTTCCCCTTTTTTATGATTATTTGGGACTTTGGGAAATGTTTTAATTGTTTCTTTAATGTGGATGTTAGTTCAAGGAACCTAGTGATGGAGCGGCCGCTGACATATCCATTCACTGAGAATCTTACCAACTTCTTGTCAACTCAGCATATCGAGACATCAGTTGTGGGTAACTTGGTAGATGATTCACATATTATTGATCCTTTTTACTATTCTTTTTGATTCATCTCCCAATATGTATATGTTAATCTTACCATGGTACATCTTGATCACAATCAATATTACTCCTTAAAGACATCTATAATTATTACTAATACAACCCATTGAGTATTGATTCCTCCGTTTAGGGGACATCTCATGAGGTGTTTTATACAGGAATGAAGGGAGAATAATCCCAAAAATTCATGTAGAAAATATTACTAGCAGTTCAGGTTGATGGTACATGTAGGATTAGCATCCTATGAAATTTATAGTGTCAGAGACTACTGAGATTCCATGGAGAACAAAATAATAAAGAGGTAGAGGATTATATTTAGTTAGTGATTTGAGTATTTATGTTTTTTTGGGACACATATAGATCTGATAGTTTCATAGGTATCTAGTATTTTATATGGATAAATATAGTGTTGGTGGAACCTAGTCATGTAGACACATGATAAGATGATGCTCTCATTATAAGGACCCAGCCTTAAACATTTCATAATCTTGAATTAAATAAATAATTCATATTGAGGATCTTTTCAAGTATAGATTTTGAGAGATTTAGTTCATAACATATACATAATAGCATGAATATTACACGTAGACACATCTACCCAATTTCCTCTTTTTCAAAAAATAAAAACTCTTTGAAAAAAAGAGTCGTGTATAGTTCCATGTTTTAGACAACATGATTTTTCTATGATCCCATCCGTGAAACTATACCTCTTTATGTCCTGTGAAAACATTTCAAAAAAGTGGGATCAGCATAAAAAACTCAGTAAGGGATACACAAATAAGTAAAACTATTAGTTTTTTTTCAAAACAACAAGTAAACAATGAATACAATATCATAAGTAATACTTTTCACCTTTATGAAGTAGTAAATACTCCTCATTGAATAAAAAATCATTACATACCATTTTGAAACCAAAATATTACCATAAATCCCATTTAAAGAACTCATATAATATAAAGGTAACATTAGACATAAACATTCTTAAGTTGAATAACCATACAGCCGACTTCCACAAATATCACTAAATGGAATAGCCATATGTCCAACTTCCATACCCAATGCATTGGAGGATATAACATAACCACCCATCCTATTTTATCAGGGAACCACCTGCCATTTAGTTTATCAAGTAACCAACCATCAAATGTCCAAGTACCATTATAAAATCATAACACATAAAATATTTCAAATATAAACATTTCACTAATAACATTTAATTTTCAATCACAAGAAATCATTTCAAGATATTTAAATAATCGATCAATTTCAAAAAACATTTTCAATACCAAAATACGTAAAAAGGGTATTTTGTATTTATTTTCCTAAACAAATATTTCATCTTGTTAAGGAAGCCAAAGATCAAATAATACTCATGGCGGCAGAAAGGTCATTGTCAACACTTACGTTATAAGAAACATTCTTTTTTTGTTTAGTAAAATGCTTCATAGAAAAATATTCCCTTTGAATAAAATGAAAAGTCAAAGGTGTTTATATAGTGTATAAAAGAAAATAGTGTATTAAAACAATATATGTCTCAGTGAAATGAGATTGAGATGAAGTGCCTTACCTCATGTCCGAATTGACCCATTCGTTCTTTAATATACAGAATAATAAACTAAAATTAGTTTCTACTTTCTTAAGAAACTTTTATCAAGTTTATTATTCCTTTTATTCCACTTATTACCATGTTATATCCATTATTTAATCATTTAAGCTAATTATGGTCATTTTGTTGATATTGGTACTTGAGTCAAAAATGGATTTCTTATAATTACAAGTTGTTCACGTGGTCAAAATTTCATTATATCTAGAATGATATTCATGATTTTTATGTCATATATATCATATATATCCAGTATATACATGTATTTATAATAGTACATAACATTTATAGATAAGAAATGAAATGCACCGTTCATGGAGAGGGTAAGCCGTATGTACGCATGAACGCTACTTTCATTTCTATTTCTTATTTTAATGGAATTAAAACATAATTATACATAGGTATATTATAATTCCAGTATAATATTATATATAATATCATTAACTCTATCCTTTATACATCCCTCGTATGGCATGAACGAGTCATATCACTTTGAGGGGGCGGTATTCCGCACTTCCTCAAATGAAATTATCGCGTTTACCCATAATGGAAACCATAAAGGTGTGCTATAAATGAAAAATAAAGAAGAATAAAGAAAAAAATAAAAAAATTATATATCATATATAAATATAGTTCGATCTTAATGGACACCATTATAGGTAGTAGGAGATAATCGAACAATCATCGTTTCGTGAGGCGTTAGTTTTCTATCCACAGAAATAGTATATTATTCACCAATTAGATGGAGGTTTGTATAAGTGTAGTTTGATTAAATCTCAGAACAAAAACATATTATATTTAGGATACTAGTGTTGTTATAAAATAAAGGAATAAAAAGATTATAGGGGTTGGAGAAATAATGTAAAAGAAAAAAATTTAAGAGAAACTGTTACCTTTAATTTGGGTAACTTCCTTTGGTTTGATCGAAGAGAACTTCTTGAAGTGCCTTATGCCTAAGGTAAGGTTTCTAGGAGGTGTAGAGAGATATAGGGAGCTTATTTGGGTAGAGGTTGTATGAGACAAGTGGCTTGAGATGTGTAAGGAATGGGTTAGAAGTGGTTTCCTTTTATAAGGGGGAGGACTGGCTCTTTAGAAAAGATTGAAACAATTATTTTATTATAAACTTATCATTAGTTTCAAAAGGTCAAAAAATAATTAAAGTGGAATATAAGATGACTCATGGTCGAAATAAAATCATCCAATAAGAATTTCACATATTTTGGATATTGTTTTAGTATTTATAATCTTATTTTCTAAAATCATATAATAATGAGGTAAATACTCCATCAGTATTGTGTTATAAATAATTTAATTTATTATATGTCTAAAAATTATAAAAAAATACTATGATGTAAGAAATAGTTTTATCTTTACAATTTTATTATAGTCGAAAATATAACTTATATAACACTATGTAAAATTTAATTTACTAAAATATTTTTGTTTATGTCATTTTTGTCTTAACAATAAATTAGTTAAAATAAATTGTCATTATCACTCTTAGGAGGCTCCATGGGGTCCCATAACCGACACAAGGATGTATATGGTCATCCATGACTCATCCAATAAGGTTTGGACAAGTGTTAAATTATTTGTTTATTATTACAATATTTTTTTCACCTAGAATTACCCTATTTATCTTTAACTGTGGTAAATAAAAGTGCAAAGTTACTATTCACCAAAAATTATTTTCATGTTATTAAACCATTTTTTACTTACTAATAACAGCCATGTATGTTATATTTTCGAAATTCAATTCATATAAGTGGTAAAATTTCATTTAAATGAAAAAGATAGTTTTTGAACTACTACTAAGTGGTTTCACTATTCATCAAAAATTGAAGTTTTTTAGAAAAATACCAAAAAATCAGCCTAATCTATATTTGATATTCTAAATTAAAAAATTATGTCTATATTACCAAATTAAAATCATAAAAGGTTCATTAATTAATTTAAAATTAATTTCCGTTGTAAAAACAAAATGCTTGTTTTTAAGAAATATTAACTATCAAAAGATTGACACTTGTTTATGTCCAATTTAAAAGTGAAATTAAATCCAATGACCAAAATTGGATTAATTGGTAAACATATGATCTAATTATGCTATAAAATCAATTAAAAAGATAATATAACTATATAAATAAATTATATTAAAACACAGTTTTGAATTAAAATACAGTATTTTTCACTATTCTTTAAAAAAATGAACAATACCATAAAAATACCAAAATTTCATCCAAAGTAACTTTTTTGGTCCCGATTCTAAATGTGAATTTTATTTTATAAAATGGAACGTATAAAAGTGACAAAAACTATATTTAAATAGGGTTCTCCAACAAAAGGCGGTAAATCGACCATTCAGTGAATATTAGAGTATTTATGCTTAAAATCGAATTCTGTTCTTAATTTAATCTTATAACTTTTATTGGATAAATGTAAAAACATTTAAAAAACATGTATAATCATATTTTAGTTATTTCAATTCATTCAAAACAACAAAACTTCTAGGTGTTAAATACCATTTAAAAATAATATTATTACATTATTAGTGTGCAACATAAGATTACAAAGAAACCCGTTGTTGCGTATCAGGTAAGCCATCGAATATAGAATCCCCTTTGAAATAAAATTAATATTTAATTCAAAAATATTAATAAATTTGGAAATATCATATTTCTTTATTTACCTGGGACGCTACACCCTTCCCCCCTTTTAAGAATTGCGTCCTCACAATTGTTATTCACTTACCAAATAAGTGGGGGTATTTATCCCTCATAGCATTTTCCAATTCCCACGTTGCCTCTTCAACCACATGGTTTTTTTAAAAAACCATTACCTAGTGAATTACCTTATTCCACAACACATGCTCTCTATGTTCAAGAATCTGGACCGGTTGTTCCTCAAAAGAGAGATTCTCTTCCAACTAAACTACCTTTGGAATCAAAACATGAGGTGGACCTGGAATATACTTTCTCAACATTGTAACATGAAACACATTGTGTACTTATATACATAGAGGTAAAGCCACTCTATATGAAACTGATCCATCTTTCTCCAGGATTTCATAAGCTCCAATGAACCTCAGACTCAACTCTCCCTTCTTACCAAAACGCTTCACACTTTTCCATGGAGAATCTTTGAGAAAGACATGATCACCTACATAAAAATAGAGATCCTTCCTCCAGTTATCCGCATAATGTTTTTGTCTGCTCTAAGCTGTTCTCATGTTCTTCTAAATCAACATCACATTTTCTGCCATCTCTTCTACACATTCTGGTCCCATCAGCTTCCTTTCACCTATTTCATACCAAAAAGCTGGAGTTCGACACCACTTCCCATATAATGCCTCAAATCGATCCATCTGTATACTGGAATGAAAACCGTTATTATATAAAAATTTAACCAAAGAAAGATGTTGGTTTCAACTTCCCTGGTAATCCAGCAAACAAGAACATAGAATATCCTCCAAGCTCTGTATTGTTTGTTCGGTCTGCCCATCTGATTATGGATGAAAATCTGTAGTAAAATTTAATTTAGTACCCAACGACTTCTGAAGGCCTTTCCAAAAGTTATATGTAAACCCGAGGTCATGGTCAGATACAATGGAGTGGGGAACACCATGAAACCTGACTATCTGTTTAACATACAATCGAGACATCTGATCTAGAGACAATGTTTCTTGAATAGGAAGGAAATGAGAAGTTTTAGTCAATCAACCAATAATGACCCAGATTGCATTGTAACCTCGAAATTTCTTTGGTAATCCCACAACAAAGTCCATGGATATATTTTCCCATTTCCACTCTAGCACCGGTAAAGACTGAAGCATCCCATTCAATAACTGCCGCTCTTCTTTAACCTCCTGACAAGTCAAACACATCCCAGTAAAATTAGCAATATCTGTTCTCATTCTGTCCCACTAGTAATACTCTCAAAGATCTATGTACATATTAGTACTTCCAGAATGAACTGGAATCGGGGAACTATGAGCTTCACATAAAAACTCATTCTTCAACTTTGAATCACAAGGCACATATAATATTTTCCCAAACCTCAAAACACAATCATTATAAACATTTAAATTATGATACTTACCCTTTTAAACCAACTCTACATTTTTCTGTAACTCACTATCTTCCTTCTGTGCTTGCTTAATTCTGTCTGAAAGTGATGATTTCACTAACACCTGAAACAAAACCGAAGAATTTCCTATACCAACAAATTATATTCCAATGTTCATAAAATAAAAAACCAAACAACCTCGTTCCAAATGTAGCATGTTAAATGAAGCATTACATTTTTTGACTCAAAGCATAATCCACTTTATTTTCTTTTCCCGGATAGTAATGGATTGTGCAATAATAATACTTGATTAATTCTAACCATATCTTATGTCCCATGTTCAAATATTTTTGAGTGAATATATACTTTAAACTTTTGTGATTAGAATTTATTTTACACTTTAATCCATAAAAATAACGCCTCCAAATTTTTAAAGCAAAAATAACAGCAGACAATTCCAAATCATGTGTATGGTAATTTAACTCATCAGGTTTCAACTGAGGTGAAGCATAAGAAATTATCCGATCATTCTGTATAATGACACAACCATGTCCTTTCAACGAAGCATCACTATAGATAACAAACTCACCATTTATACAAGGCAATGACAAAACTGGAGCATTCACTAGTCTTCTTTTCAATTTTTGAAAACAATCATCGCATTCTTTTGTCCAAATAATCTTAACACCTTTTCGAGTTAACTTAGTCATTGGAGTAGATAACCATGCCAGATTCTCATCAAACCTCCTGTAATAACCTGAAAAATCAAGAAAACTATAGGTCTCGGTTATAATTGTGGGTCTTGTCCATTCTTAAACAAATTTTGTTTTAGTATGATCAATAGTTATTCTATTTTTTAAAACAATATGACCAAGGAAAGAAATCTGTTGTAACCAAAACTCACACTTTCTGAATTTTCCATACAGCTTCATTTATTTTATGTTCCGTAAGACAAATCTTAAATAACATTCATTATCTTCGTTGCTATTGGAATAAACCAAAATTTTATCTATAAACACAACCACCATTTATCACCTCAATAAACTGAGACATTACTGCAACAAACAGTTCAATTATGATTCTGACCATCATAGGATGCTGATTTTGAAGGTCATTTCCCTCAGTATGCCTTCCCATCACAACGGCCATATTTCCTCAATGAAAAAACATTCTGAACACAAAAATATCCGAGGTTAAGAAACATGGTAATCTGTAAATAATATAACATTTCATAAATTCATTTATGGATATTAATTTAACAATACATAACTCCTAATGTTATCTAAACCAACCTATGATACCAACTATAAGGACCCGGCCATAAACATGTCACAATATCAAATTAAATGAATATTTCACATTGGGGATATTTTCAGGTTTACAGTTTTATAGAGTTAGTTCATAACATATACATAACAAATTGAATATTACATGTAGACACATCTACCCAGTTTCCATTTTATTCGAAAAATAAAAACCCTTTCAAAAAGGAATAATGTCCAGTTCCATGTTTTAGATAGAATTAATTATCCTTGATCCAATCCTTGACCCTATTCCTCTTTATCTCCTTTTGAAAAACATTTCAAAAACTTGGTATGATCATAAAAAGCTTAGTAAGGGATACACAAAGAAGGAAAACTGTTGGTTTTTTTCAGAACAACAAGTAAACCATGAATAATTTATAATAATAATACTTTTCACCATTATGAAGCAGAAAATTCTCTTCATTTAATAAAAGATAAATAATTACCATTTTATATACAAAATATTACCATAAAACCCATATAAAGAACATATAACATATAAAGGTATCTTGAGACATATACATTCTTAAGTGGAATAACAATATGGTCGACTTCCACAAATATCACAAAATGGAATAGCCATATGGCCAACTTTCATACCCAATACATTGGAGGTTATAATATAACCATCCATCCTAGATTATCACGACACCACCCATCATTTGTTTTATCACGTAACCACCCGTCGAATGTCCAAGTACCATTATAAAATCATAAAACATAAAATATTGTAAATATAAAAATTTCACTAATAATAGTTAATTTGAAATCAAAGGAAATAATTTAATGATATTGAAATAATCAATCAATTTACAAAACCATTTTCAAAACAAAAATACATAAAAGGGTATTTGGTATTTATTTTCCTTAAAAAAACATTACAGCTTGTTAAGGAAGCCAGAGATCAAATAATACTCACGGCGGCGGAAAGCTCGTTTTCACCACGTACATTAAAAGAAATATTATTTTTTTCCATTAGTAATAATCTTCATAGAAAAATATTACCTTTTAATAAAATGAAAAGTCAAATGTTTTTATACTGAATATAAAAGAAAATCGCGTATTAAAACAATATATGCCTCAATGAAAGGAGATTGTGATGAAGTCCCTTACCTCGTGTCTGACTTGACCCGTTCGTTCATTAATCTCCTGAATAATAAACTAAAGTTAATTTCTTCTTTCATAAAAACATTTTTTATGTTTATTAATCCTTTTATATTAGTTATTATCATGTTATAAACATTATGTAATTATTTAAGTTAATGATGGTCGTTTTGTCGATATTTAGAACTTGAGTCAAAAATGGACTTCATAGAATTACAAGTTTTTCACATGGTAAAAAGTTCATTAAATCAAGAATGATATTAATTATATAGATATCATATATATCGTATATATCTTCTATATACATGTATTTATAATAGTACATAACATTTAGAGATAAGAAATGAAATGCACCGTTCATGGAGTTGGTAAGTCGTATGTACACATGAACGCTACTTTCATTTCTATTTATTATTATAATCGAATTAAAACAAAATAATTCATAGGTATATTATAATTCTATTATAATATCATATATAGTATCATTAACTCTATCCTTTATATGTCCCACGTTTGGCTTGAACGAGTCATATCACTTTGAGGGGTGGTAGTCCGCACTTCCTCAAATGAAATTATCTCATTGACCCATAATGGAAACCATAAAGGTATTATATAAATGAAAAATACAGAAGAATAAAGAAAACATAAAAATAATATATATCATATATAAATATATTTCCATCTTAAAGGCCACCAAGATAGGCTTTAAGTGATAATTGAACAATCATCGTTTCGTGAGAAGTTAGTTTTCCATCCACAGAAACAATATGTTCTTCACCAATTAGATGGAGGTGTGTGTAAGTGTAGTTAGATTACATCTCATAAAAACAACCTAGTATATTTACGATACTGGTGGCATTATAAAATTAAGGAATAAAAATATTTTAGGGGTTAGCGAAGTAAAATAAAAGAAAAGAATTTAAGTGAAACTATTACTTTTAATTTGGATAACTTCCATTGGTTAGAACCAAAAGTACTTCTTGAAGTGCTTTATGCCCAAGGTAAGGCTTCTTGGAGGATATGTATTTTGGGAGATTAATTAGGCAGAGGTTTTATGAGCCAAGGGGCTTGAGAGGTGTGAGGATTGAGTTAGAATTGTTGTCCTTTTATAAGGGGGAGGATGGGCTCTTTAGGAAAGTTTGAAACAATTATTTTATAATAAACTTATCTTTTGTTTAAAAAGGTCCAAAAATCATTAAAGTATAAGAGAAGATGACTCATGGTCTAAATAAAATCATCCAATATTAATTGGACTGGTTTTGGATATTGTTTTAGTATTTATAATCTTATAATTTTTAAATCATTTATTAATGAGGTAAATACGTCATCATTATTGTGTTATAAATAATTTAATTTATTTGATGTCTAAAAATTATAAAATAAATACTATGATGTAGGAGATTTTTTTATATTTCCAATGAATATTTATAGTCGAAAAGATATATTATATAACACCATGTAAAAATTAATTTACTAAATGATTTTTGATTCTGTAAATTTTGTCTTGAATTTAAATTAATTTAAATAAAGTGTCATTATCACTCTTATGTAGCTCCATGGAGTCCCAAAATCGACCCAAGGATTCCCATGGTCGGGCATGAATCATCCAATAAGTTTAGGACATGTTTTAAGTTTAATTTTTTATTATTATAATGCTATTTTACCTTGAATTACCTTTTTTAACTTTAACCGCAGTAAATAATAGTCAAAAGTTACTATTCCCAAAAAATTATTTTCATCTTATTGAACAGAATTTTACATACTAATAACAACCATGTATGTCATATTTTAGAAATTCAATTAACAGAAATGTTATAATTTCATTTAAATGAAAATTTTAGTTTTTGAACTACTACAGAGTGGTTTCACTATTTATCAAAAATTAATGTTTTCCAGAAAAATACCAATGTCTTGGTAGAGGAGGCATTCTCATTCTTGGATGCAGACATGTGGGTACACGGATCTGGGATCTTGTAGAGGATCCAGTAATCCCAGAGAAGGTCAATTAGATACTTGTGATGGGAGGAGTTATATGGAACATTATTTTTATACCCTTCTTTCTATGAGAGATAGATAGGTGGTGGAATGGATCACCACAGAAGAGGAAACACCATGGTCAAGAATCTCCTAGGAATCGTAAGGGAATCCCCGAGAGAGGCAGTAAAAATAGAAGAGTAGGTGGATCTCCATAGGTAGGATCTACTAGTAGAGGCTAATGATATGATTTTATTCTATAAACACCACTTGTTGTCCCCTGTTAGGCTCGAAGTGTTGGTAGTCGAGGCTGTGGATTTCTATATATATGGAGGAAAGTTACCAGGATATTCATGATATGATTTCTGGTACGATTTTCATCATTTATACACAATCCAAGGTATTAGTAGACATATTAATTAGTCATTTTTTTTTATTTCATTATCCCTTTTGTTAGAGTTGGAGAACTCAGTTGAGACTTTATTCATGAATCTACAACTATAAGTCCCTAGAATAAACGATTATTCAATATTTCTTATTTTCCAGTTGTCTGAGTTAGTGTTCTGTGGATAGAGTTTCTTGTGGGACCTCTTGGTCATCAAAATGAAACCATATGACATAATATTAGGTATGGACAAGTTTTCCATGTATTATACCAAGATTGACTGTCATCTTAGATGAGTTAGATTTCTTTGGACTGATTAGATGAGTTTCTCTTTTGTGGGTGAGAGAGAACTCTTGGTGGATTGACAGGGTCTTGTGGGTAGGAAGTTTCCGCCCATCACCCATAATTTGGTGAGTTTAGTCCCCAGTCTAGTGGGGACTTTTATTTTCTGGATTCCTTCAGTACTGGAGTACATTATGGACATCATCCCCTAGGATGTTATAGAGATACATCCTAGGAGGTATATGGACATATACATTGACTTGAACCCCAAGACCGCATTGACATATTTTATATCATATCATATAACCTTTGCGGAGCTCCATGAGATGAGGGTGTATTTGGATGACCTTCAGGAGAAGGGATTTATTAGACATTGTGTGTCCCCCTAGGTGGCTCCATTTTTGTTCGTGAAAAGATTGGATGGGAGCTTGAATATCTGTGTTGATTTTCCTCACCTGAACTAGGTTATAATAAATTACAAGTACCCCTTACCAAGTATTGATAACATACTTGAACAGATTCACGGAATGAGTTAGTTCTCATTGATTGAACTTCGGTATGGCTACCACTAGTTGATGGTTTATGAGGATGATGTTCCCAAGAAGGAATTCAGATGTCAATATAGAACCAATGAGTTTCTAATGATTAATTTTGAAGTTATGAATGACCTTGATATATTTTTGGATCTTACTAATCAGATCTACCATCCATAACTAGACAGTTTTTTTTTGATTTATCACATAGTTGTTTACTCTAAAATAGAGAAGGACCATGAAGATGATATGAGGATGGTTCTTGAATTAATCTCAGAGTACTATATTTATCGTAATCTCTAGAATTATACGTTTTTTATCTGTAAGGTTAAATTTTTGGGTAATGTCATTATGTAGCATGTTTTATTTGTGTACCCTGAAAATATTTATGTAGTTATTACTTGGGATCCACCCAAGATCATATCTTTGGTGAAATTTTTTATTGGATTGATAGCGTACTATAGGTGGTTCATGGTTGACTTCTCCGTATTAGTGGCCCCTTTGACTACCCTGATGTGAAAATGGTATTCTTATATCCTGGTCGATTAGTTTCAGATATATTTTGTGGAGTTAAGTATAATATTAGGTGATACCCCTTTGATGATACTGCCATGTGGGAGTGTAGTACGCCATGTTTTATAATTATTATGGAGTGTGGATCAGTTTTTGTTGATAAAGAGGACAACAATCATTTTATATGGGTTAAGGAAATTGATACCCCATCAGCCAAACTACACGACTCACAACCTTGATCTGGAAGTGGTGGTATTTATTCCAATGATATGGATGCATTATATTCTCCGTGATATTTTCTTATTTAATCTGACCATCAGCGTCTCTGGTATATTTTCACATAGATAGATCATAAACTAATATATAGGTTTTGTTTAGAGTTATTATGGGACTATGAAATTGAGATGGTCTATACTTTTGGGAGTGGAAATGTGGTGGAATTCTCCCTTAGCATGATGTCTCGTTCTCACCTAGTGGAGGAGGAATCTGAGTACCTGGATTTCTGAAGCTAAACCTAATAGAGGATCGGGGTGTGGTTTTTCATAATTAATTGGTGGGAAATCCACCACTTCTTCAGCATTTGAGAGTGACTGTGTTGGGACACATATATTATGAGATTATGCGTGGAAAAAAATCCTTTGGAGATCCACCAGATGGATTTTACAAAGGTTGGGAGCACATAATTCTTTTCTAAGAATGGAAAATGGTTCCAATCATGTTACGCCAGGATGTGATAAGGGAGTTTCACACATCCCATATGGTTATACATATCATTGAGGTAATGATGAACAATTATCTTCAAAGGTAGTTTTTTTTTCTAGAATGAGGAAGATAATTGTTGACTTCATCTCTAAATGTCTCACATGTCATTATGTAATAGGTGATCAGTAGTTTATGATAGGTTTAACACGACCTCTTGAGGTCTCTAAGAAGAAATAGGATGGAATATTCCTGGAATAGTTTACTAGGATTTCAGGGACTATGAGATACCATGATTCAGTCTTGATTATTCTTGACTGAATCATGAAGTCAACACACATTCTTTCCATCTGATAGCAGAGTTAAATTGAGTTTTTTTTACTTTTTGTACATATGAAAGATTATATAGATTCATGGGGTACCCTTGATGATCATTTTTTAATGTGATGTTAGATTCATGTCATGGCTATGGAGAGGCCAATAGAAGGAATTAAGGACCCAACTGAGCATGGGAATGGTGTTCCAACAATAGTCATCACTCAATTATTAGCATAGATCCTTTTTAGGCCCTATGTCAGAGAAATTTTAGTTCACCTTTACGATGGATATATATTGGAATGCCATCTCTTGGTGGACCAGAGATGGTGCAGGCAATGATAGTGAAGGTTCAGTTGATCCATGAGCGTATGATGATAGCCTATAGTAGAGAGATATCTTACATAGATTGACATTGTAGTCCCTTAGAGTTTTACTAGGGAGACCAAGATTTTATGAGAGTATCCCCATGATGAGGATTACATAGGTTTTTTCAGGAAGGAAATCTATCCATGAGGTTCATGAGGCCCTTCGGGAACCTATGGAGGGGTGGAAACTTTTTTTCCCTAGATCCATCCTCATAGTTAGACCAAGTACATGACATATTCCATGTGTTACAGATGTGTAGATATGTGTATGAACCTATGAATGTTATTGAATCATGAGAGAGGGACATTGAGGATGTATCCTTCTTCATGAGGTACCCGGTGGTGATCTAGGATCGGTAGGAGAGGATCCCGCGGAGATGGACCATTCACTTGTTTTTTGTTCTAGGGATGTATGCGTGAATATAGGAGTTAATATATTAAAAATTTTAACATATTTTAATGCAAGTCCATGCTTGGTTTCATTGTAAATGTAATCTTTACATTTTTTGTGGCCTCATATGGGAAATCTAATAACACAATGGACTCCATAAAAAGAGTTTTACCACTGGCGTAACCTAAGGTTTTCCAGCATCTGACGTTACATGGGAGGTGACCAATGGAAGATGTGCTTAATTTAAATAAATACTTAAATTATGTATTTAATTTTAAATGATAAATTCTAGATAAACATTTATAAGTACCAACTTATAAAATGTAGCTAGGGTCGGTTATATGACACTATGAGAATTTCATAGGAGGATTTGACATTCCTCATTTTCAGATTAGACTAGTAAACGATGTGTGATCCAATCTAGGTGGATCAAGGGATATTGAATACAACAGATGTAGAAAATCATCCTCATCACTATCATGTACAATCTTCAATAATGATCGATCCAATATGAGTTTGGGATCATCATTTCTTCTCTCCACCCTTTTTATTAAAATATTGAGCATGGATTCATATACATTTTAATGATCTATGATTTCAAACATATCACATGATCCCATGTGGTTAAATATATTTGTTTTAGTAAATTTATTTTTTAATGATATTGTAACTCCCATAGATTCACAATTATGTGATATTTGGATAAGAATGCTTGTCCAGCGTTGTTTTACCTCCTTTATTGTGCATTTCTCCCCACTTTTCATCATGTTATTTACCATTGGCTACGGGGTCACGATTCAAAATTTTCATGGCAGGTTTGAGCATGATATAGCCAATGGATTCATGGAGTTTGTGAAAATGAAATATGATATGGGGATTTTTGGAAGGGTCGGGATGGATTGTGGGTGATGCTTCATTGATCGTGGATCTAGAGGGTGATAGGTGATGGGAGGTGAAAGAGATTGCATGGAGGGTCTTCAGTGGATGCTCATATTCCATTTTCGTACCACTAGAGGCTGGAAAATGATGGTAATAGGAATTACCCTCTGATTTTGGGGGACTTCTAGTAGTAAAATGGCATAATCGGTTGAAGAAATGGATGATCTATGATCCACATCACAAAACATAAGTTTCCAAGGAAAACACAACTACATGGAATGTACTATAAAGAACACATGTAGTGTTGTCCCCTAAATATGGAAGCTAGGTTTTTAAATATTGAAAAATATCACATGTCATGTGGACCCACCACATTCCATGTGTCCCTATACTAGTGGATCAAAATGAACTTTGGGATTACATGATTATGGACATGGAGAGACACACATGCACAACCAGAGAATATAAGAATGACCATGTACTTGGATGTGGTTAGGATACCCGAACACAACCAAACACGTGGGCACAAGCTGATGTACATGGTCACGGTTGGAAGACCACATTCATTACTATAGTGGATAAGATTCATTGTGTATAACTAGTACACATTGTGTAGTGGGACACGTATTTCAAATACATGTCCATATGGGAACACATCTTGGAGTCTAGGTGAGGTCACACACTATATTGACCCCCATACTGATCATTTAATCCCTTGAGAAACTTATTCCTCTCATATATAATTCTTCGAGACATGTATTTTGGCACAATAGTATCTTATTCGGTGAAATTTTCCATGTAGAACATGATGTTTCCCTTTGTAGTGGATTTTTTGGTATGATGTGAGGTTTTATGGATGTGAATATTGTTTGCACTTATCTGACAATATAATTAGAGTGATTCGGTGGTTGATAATCCCCTATAACACCAGGATGAAGGTTCCCCATACTCATTATATGGTTAGAGTCAGTAATCCCCTACACTGAGTATAAGATCACAATATTTGGAGTGACAGTCCCTTGTCTTCATGCTCCATTGGCACGTGGAACATCTATGAGGGTTGTCGCTACCAAATTTGTAGAGCATGATTGAAATAAGTGGACCCCTCCAAATCGACTCTAGTGATGATATGTTTGATGATGGGCATTAGAGATGGACTTTGCAGTTGTAGGAAGACTCATTAACTATAGACTGGGATATGGATATGGAGATCCTCATTCTCTATTATCCATGTTTTTTATGAGAATATATGTATTATGTTTTGGTTTACTACTTTTATGGGTTTATTGGATCTATATTGAATCATTATAGTGATTCATTTGTGGTTTTTGGGGCATGGTACTGTGTATTTATATTCTAACCCCTACATGGGATTTTCCAGCATATTTCATTTCTTATGAAGATGATGGGAAAATCGATGGTGAGATTGGTGGATCTTAGGGATACTTGGGTTCATTAACCACAAACGATGGTAAGAATTGGATATCATGAGTCAATCTCTCTTTCAATTTCAATTTTCCAATTATAGTCAGGTTGCGACATCATTTCTGGTTGGGCATGTATATTCCCCCATTTATTTTGGTTTAAACTTTCATACTCTATTGTATTTTCCAATAGTTTATTGCATGCATGTTTACACTCTTGATGTCATTCTCATTTATATTACTCTACATATTTTCATGGAGATGGTTGGATGAATGTGTACACGTACACTGGGTAAAGTCCTCCCATTTTATTTATGCCATCCTGATGCATGTAGCCTACACAAATCCTTTTTTAGGAAGGCTTGGGGTTATGAAAAATCGACTATTAACTGCCCGGGAAAGACCCTATGGTTCGGGTTATTATATTTATTCTATAAATTAAAATTCATTCTGAGTAGAAATATATGATGGGATTTTCTAAAATGATTTTCCATTAACTTTTTCCATATTGTAGAAAATTATTCTTTTATATTTAGTGTAACTCCTTTTTGATTAATTAATTCTCTAAGAGGAGACATATTATACCAACATGAATAGGCTTTATTCTATAAAATTACATGAAACCATTAGTAACCATTGAATATAGATCTTCTATACTAATAGGTTCTATTTAGAAAATCCATGTTATTGTACTACCACAAAGAGTGCTCCCTTCTTTCATGAGGAGGTAATTATAAAAGAAGTATTCACACCATTATTTATTGAAAAAAAATAATTCTAATTAATTTTATTTGGAAAAATTTTACCATGTTTGGTAATATACTCTTATTAGAAATAATATATTTATTTTTAGTTTTTTAAAAAATATTTATCCTTACTTTTTTAGGAAAAAATTCTCAGTAGCCTGAGATTTTTCATCTTTTACTTATACATATTTGTTGTAGTCCTCACTAGTCTTCATTATAGAATTTTCAACTTCAATACACTTTGCTTGTGTATTATTTAATACATCTTCTTTTATTACAGGTTTTTCATCAAGATATTTCACTATTTTTTCTTACATTTGATCTTTTGACATGATATTTTTTACCTCATAAAATAAAGTATACTCTATTTTGAAAAATTACTCCTTATTATCATTCTACTAATTCTATTTCTTAAATATTTATATTTATTTATTTAGTTTTTATCTTTCTCGTGATAAGATTCATGTTTTGATTTTAACACATGTTCCGTGTAAGATTCCTCACCATCTATATCAACACTACTTGAGGTTTCATCACGTATGAAAAATAACCATCTTCTATGTTTTCATATTTTTCTTCCTTGATTTTAAGTTTTCTCATGGATTTGAATGTCATTTACTCCTTAGCATTTTTTAGGAAAACCTGATCCATTGTCATCTTATAGTTGAGAAGAATGTTGTGTAACTCATCTGTCGATATTTATTCATTATCTTTTAGGTTCGAGATCATTAGTTCAAATATTCGTAGAATGTTTCATATTTATTTCATAATAATCTTAGAATACTATATGTTTTCAACAAAGACCCTAAAATGAATAATAATTTCTCTAACTCTACTATAATATTCATCCTCTTTCACATCATCTACCATTATGATATCTTAAAATTTATCTCTCCATGTTTAGAATTTGGATTCTTTAATCTTATCATTCCCTTCACATAGGTTTTCATGTTTTCCCCATATCTCCTTCACTATTTTCAGTCCTATAACATTTATAATGACTACATCATGAGGGGAAGAGATAATTGTGTTCATTTATTTCCCATAAAATTAAATATTTATTTTATATTTAAATTTAATTGTAGAAACTCTACCAATAGGTGGAAAAAACTGTTACTATATCACTAACTACCAAACATTTTGATAACATGTAAGGAAGCATCAATTTATACAATCCATGCATGTTCTTACAATAAAAAATGAGAGCATCCCAATTGTTGAAAAAATCCATGTTATCAATTGTAGTTTCAATAAGTATATTTCATATGGAGAAATCTCTAATACTATAAAAAGTAACCATAAATAGGTTGTACCATAAAGATAATGGGTGGAATCAATGGTACATATATTAACAAATTATTTTTTTCTTGAAATTAACCCATAAAAATTATTATAGTTTGATCCTCTCATATTATTAATCTGAGACTTACCCAATCATAAAAAGGAAAATCAACATAAATATATTCAACATATTTACAATGTTTCAACCCAATATGGGTGACTACATCCTTTATATGGTGGGAATGATTAGAACAATGAATTATCCACAAGAATCACAAACCAAATATTATTGTGTTTGTTAGGTATCATCCTAAAACCCATGGTGGTTTATTATCAACCAAATCCTAATACAATGTATCCAAAACAATTCTTATAATTATTTCCACCATTTTACAAAACACTTCACCAACACAGTGAGAAAGATCACAAATATTTACACCTTCAACTACAATGCAAAAGTGTTCTTCCTCTTCGAGCCTCTGTGATAGACTGATTCATTACTTGATCACTAATTCCAAAACCCCAATATCTGAATATAATTATTCAACATAAAAAAACTAAATAGTGAAAAATATTCAGACTACTATTTCAAGATACATTATTCCAATACTCGCCTCAAACACTTATGCAATTGTTCTATGGAAACGTTTCATTATAGGTTTCTTTTTTTACTTCTTCTTGAGTTCACAGTTTGTTATTGTAAACATTGTAAACCATTGCCTGGTTCTTCTCATGGAATTGTTATGTTATTTACTTCTTCTTCACATATTTTTATAAAAGTGAAACTTTGTTCTCTTATTGGTGAAAATATATTTCACAAGGTCCTGCTTCATGTTTTTGAAATCTCCATCTAACTCCTTTTATAGAAAGGAGTATGTGTAGTGTTCATTTTATTCATGTTTTTCAATATACACAAAATCATCATTCTGAAGATATAAATTCTTGCATGGATCCATGTATAAATAGTACACTTGTTTTAGCTTTTGGAATTATCATTGTATCAGCACAACTAAATAAGTATGACTTCGCCACTATTCATGGTAAGATGGTAGATCTCTTGGTAGATTCACTGACATACTTCATCCTTCTCATTCATTCATTTGAAATGAACTAATTTACACTATTAGGAACAATCCCTTGTTTGTGATATTAACTTAATGGATTTTGGATAATTTTTTCATGCATATGAAAATAATAATATCCTATATTAGAAAATGAATCTCCATGATTTCATGGATCTCCACTCAATCCATTTAAACAAAGAGGCATCTTCCTATATGCCAAACAAATAGGTTTCTAAATACATTGGATTCTTCAGACAACATCCACATTGCATGATGTCGTGTTTACAATACCAAAATATTTACATCATCCATTCACAAACAAATGTTGGCAGGTTTTTATGTTTTTTGAAAAAAAAAATTAAATAACCCAACATTAAAAATGTTTTGAAAACTAATGTGGAATGGTGACATCACTAATTCAACCTTTTAGGAAAGAAAATATTTATTTTAAATATAAATCTATGTATAATTAAATATTTCATGTTTATTTATTTTTTGATTATATATATATACCAAAAAATTTCAGTAGAATTTTACTAATATTTAATATCCACCATTACTGCGATTAAAGAAATATACAATTTTTATAGAAACTCTCACTCAGGGCCCCCTTTTATAAGACGGTTCACACTAGAAACCATTCGGGATTATCAATGTGCAATTCAGGTTTTCCCTTTCCTGCACAGAATTAATAACAAATTATTATTAATCATTTTTAATCAATTTAAAATAAATACTATTTTATAATAAATAATAATAATATGTAAATAATAAAAAAATTAATGTTTACTAATAAATATTAAAAATTAACAAATTTATATTGATATTATTTTAAACAATATTAAATAGTACTATTAATTCACTACTAGAAAAACAGGTATTTGCGACGGGTCATTTGCAATGGTATCTCGTCGCAAATGGATTTTTGCGACGATGGCCCGTCACAAATGGCCAGTTGCTGAAAACGGCGTCGCAACAACACTTATTTGCGACGGGCCCGTCGCTAAAGCCTTTTTTGCGACCGTTATTTTCCCCGTCGCAAATTGTACTCCGTATATTTGTAAAAAACTTTTAAAATAGTATTTGCGACGGGACCCGTCACAAAAACTATTTTTTAAAAAAATAAAAAACTATTAATAAATTATTTTAATGCATATAATAATACTAGTATTTTCGACAGGCATAGTATCCCGTCGCAAATACTCTAAAAAAATAAAAAAATAAATTATTAATAAATTATTTTAATTAATATAATAATAATAGAATTATAATTAAAAAATAAAAAATAATAAAATATTAATAAATGATTTAATTAATATAATAATATTAGAATTATAATTCATAAATAAAAAAAAAATTAATAAGTTATTTTAATTAATATAAAAATAATAGAATTATTTTACATTCAAATATTAAAATAATTCAAGTATTACAAAAAATATAATTAAATTATAATATTATAAAATTTTAATATATATATATATATTAATATTATAAAATATAAATAATATTATTATTCATATTAATATTGTTATTTAAAAATATAATATTATTAATAGTTTATAATGAGACAAAAACTAAGAATAGAAAAAAAAATATTTTGATTTCCCAAATTTTATAACATAAATACAAACTCTAATTATTAATAATTGTTACTAATTATTGGTAATTATTATTAATTATTACCAATTATTACTAATTATTGGTTATTATTATTAATTATTACCAATTATTGGTAATTATTGATAATTATTACTAATCATTGGTAATTATTGGTAATTATTCGTAATTATTGGTAAATATTGGTAATTATTGGTAATTATTGGTAAATATTGGTAATTATTGGTAATTATTGGTAATTATTACTAATTATTGGTAATTATTACAAATTATTGGTAATTAATACTAATTATTACTAATTATTACTAATTATTGGTAATTATTCCTAATTTTTACTAATTATTACTAATTATTACTAATTATTACTAATTATTGGTAATTATTACTAATTATTACTAATTATTACAAATTATTGGTAATTATTGGTAATTATTGGTAAATATTGGTAATTATTGGTAAATTTTGGTAATTATTGGTAATTATTGGTAATTATTACTAATTATTGGTAATTATTACTAATTATTACTAATTATTACTAATTATTGGTAATTATTACTAATTATTGGTAATTATTACTAATTATTGGTAATTATTACTAATTATTGGTAATTATTACTAATTATTGGTAATTATTACTAATTATTGGTAATTAATACAATTTATTGGTAATTAATACTAATTATTGGTAATTAATACTAATTATTACTAATTATTGGTAATTATTGGTAATTATTACTACTTATTGGTAATTATTACTAATTATTGGTAATTATTACTAATTATTGGTAATTATTACTAATTATTGGTAATTATTACTAATTATTGGTAATTATTACTAATTATTGGTAATTATTACTAATTATTGGTAATTATTACTAATTATTGGTAATTATTACTAATTATTGGTAATTATTACTAATTATTCCTAATTATTGATAATTATTGGTAATTGTTCCTAATTATTAGTAATTAAATGAATAATTACTAATAATTAGGAATAATTACCAATAATTACAAATAATAACATTATTAGTATATTTTATTATTAATATTAAAATAATTTAATTTTCTAATTTATATACAATTCCACTTTCATCTGTGCGTTTTCTATCTCCACATACAAATAATACATGTGAAGACAGCAAACACACAGATGAAAAGAGAATTGTATATATATAAAAAATTATATTATTTTAATATTAATAATAAAATATACTAATAATGTAATAAAGTTATTATTCCTAATTATTGGTATTTATTATTAATTATTAATATTTATTCTTAATTGTTAAAAATTATTACTAATTATTCCTAATTACCATTAACTATGAACAATACTAATAATTTAAATTTATTAAGTAACAAAACAATGTAAACATAATTAAATTACAACTAATTAAGAATAATTGAAACTAATAAAAAATTAAAAATAAATATTAAATTAAAATAAACATAAATACCTTGAAAATTGATCTACTCTGATCGTTCTTCAAATCATTAATATCAACTCCGGAGAAAAAAATTAAACTGGAGAAAAAATGAACTTTAGAAATACAACTTTGAGAGAAGAAGAAGATGGAGTTTGATAATGATTTGAAAAAAACGGATGGGGGTATTTATAGGTTAGATTATTTGCGACGGGGGAATATTCCCGTCGCAAATACCTTTTTCCGCCGCCGGTTATTTACGACGAAAATATTCCCCCGTCGCAAATAGTTTTCCCGCGATTTGGCACGCAACGCGCGGCAGTTCTTTTGTGACGGGGAAAGCAATCCCGTCGCAAAAGCCTACTTATTTGCGACGGGTAAATACCCCCGTCGCTAATAAGTTTTTCACGGGGCTTTTTGCGACGGGATTTATTCCCGTCGCAAATACCCATTTTTCCCGTAGTGATTACTATTTAACAATATTATTAAATATCTAAGATCATTCTAGATAGTTCACAATAATTAGATGGTTTTGATTAATTTGAAATTAAATAATATATAATTAATATTAATTAATATTAATAATAACTAAATGATCAATAATTAATATATAATGTATAATAATAATAATTAGTAAATAAAGAATAATTTTTCATATTTATTAGAAATTATTGTTTATTAGATATTAATATTGTTAAATAGTAAATAATAATATTTAATTAGTATTCTTCCGTAATTAATATTAATTAACCATTATTATTTAATTAAATAATGATAACTAAATAATTAATTAATTAATCATTTCTATTTTAATGGTTTAATCATTACTAATAATATTTAGTAACTAAAAAAATTTAAATATTTATTATACCCTCTATAATAATAATTATTAATAATTAATTAGTTAATTTTTACTTAATTTTATTAATAGGTAACAAAATATTTAATAATTCCTAATTAATTAATAACTAGTAATTATAGTACTAATTAAAATAATTAGTTTCTAAAAAATATTTTTAAAAATTTCTTACTGGTTAACATTACTTAGTAATTAATATTTATTAAATATTAATATTTTAAAATATTAAATCATTTTATTTAAATCATATTTTTTATTAATTATAATTTTTTAGTAACAAATAATTATTAGCCACAATTAGATAACTAATTAATAAAAATATTATAATAATTAATTAATCAATACTAATTTAATAAGTTAATCATTATTATTAATATTTATTAACTAAATAATAATTTTAAATTTTTATTAGTCATTTGGAAATAATAACTATAAATAATTATTAATAAAAGAACAATTAATTTCTAATTAATTATTTAATTATTAATTATTATATTTAACAACTAATTAAATATTTCATAATTTCTAGTTAATTAATAATTAGTAATTATTTTCTTTTTTAATAATTATATACTAAATAATAATTTTAAATATTTATTAGTAATTAATATTAACTAATAATTAACATTTATTAGAAATTAATATTATTAAATTATCAGTCATATTATTTAATTAATATTTGTTAGAAATTAATATTGATATTATCTAAAAAATAACTAATATTGATTACTAATTAATATTAATTACCAAAAAATTGTAAATTAATTAATAATAATATAAAAAAAATTAATTAACAATTAGAAATTTAATAATGTAATTACTGTTATTAATATTTAGTTACTAAATATTAATTTAAAATATTTATTAGTAATTTTTTAATAAAAATTAATAATATTTAATAATTAAACAACAATTATTTATTTATTCAGTAATTACTATTATTAATAAGTAATTAAATAATGATTAATTACTAGTTAATTAATTATTATTTTCTATTAAAAATTTAATATTCATTTAGTCATAATTAATAGTATTAATTAATATTCTTTAAAATACTATTAATATAAATAGTTAATTATTAATAATTAGTTGTTAACATTAATAGTTAATTATTATCTATGTATTATTATAATTTAGTAACTAATATTTTTTATTAATTTATTAAATTGATTAATAATAATATATTATTAATTATGTGCATCAAACAGATAACCTGAATCTCACATTGAAAATCTAAAATGATTTATTGGGCAACCCCTCTTATAAAAGGGAGACCACAATGAGGGTTTCAGTCATAATTTCAGGCTCTTTTAATGATGGTAATGCTAGATATTAAAATGCGCTTAAATTCTGCTGAAATGTATTATATATATTAATATATATTAACAAAAGAAACCAAAATAAAAAATAAAAATATTAATTATGCAATCATGTGTATTTAAAATAAGTTTTTTTGCTTAAAGGAAGCATTAGTAACTCCACCTTTCTATATTTGTTTTCTAAATATCATAAACCAATACTTATTTAAAAAATTATTTTTTAAAAATATATATATAAAAATTTCAAATTAGGAACTATTTGGTTGCAAACCAATATCATGAAATCCTTTTCCTGGCATGAACCAGTAGTTTCAAACATCTCGACACATACAAAAAACCTCACTCAAGGATGAATATAATGATACGTGTGGAAAAGTTTCATTTTGTGTTGCAGTGTAATTATCATGTTCATATCACATGTTTAAAATAAACAGTACGTGGCCCGAGGAAGTCCCACATAAAAAATCAAAAAAGTAATGCCACTTCTTACATAACTTCTACATGCCAATGAATCCCTTGCAGTTTTAGTGCTTACTAGTTGACTCCCTTGTTTACTCGCACATGACGGGATAAGCCATTTTTCCCTATTATGACACTAACATGTGTGCTTCATTTGTGTACCAAGTGCGCCAAGTATTTCTTTGATCTCACTATAAACCTCCTCTCTTGCCCACTGGGCCTGTTACATTTGAGATGGATCCTGTGGATTCCTTTGGTGGCATAAGTTGAGCTAGATCCCCTGGTTGGACTAATATGCCATGTTTTTATCAAATCTCTCTACAATAACACATCTAAAAAGTACCACCTCAATCCATATCCTTCTATCAATCCACTAATACTCATATTCTCAATAACTACCAACATCATTTTAGTGTAAATATTCCTACCATTTATTTTAGTACAAATAAAACACAAGGATAACATCATTATTCAATATATCACATTCTTATTGATGTAATAAATCTTTTTATTCGCAGTCAACACTAGCAAATGTCTTCATCATTAATAAAATGTGTGATTGAAAAAACATTACATGGGTTCTTGATGAAGCACACATTTTAATATATTTTATACTGTAAATCATTGTTTATAATCCCACAAAAGTGTTATTGGATGGAAAATTGTCATGTTTTTAGGTTTTAGTGTCATTTTGAGCCCAAATGTGAAAAACGCCTAATTCAGGATTTTAGACAAATTTTTACATCATGGGTATTTTGGTCATTTCTGTAAATTTATATTTCCAAATATTCTGATTCAAATTTTGTTAGAATCCTTATTTTATTTCCTTCAACGTTGTCTTCTGGAACATGAGCTGATTCGGCCATATAAATGGCCTAGAAATTCATTGAAGTTTGGAACTTTTCGGGGCAGACAACATGGACCCACCCAAGGTAACAGACATCACACTCGGCCTACACAGATCTAAATGATGTGTTTCCACCTGAGATACCACGAGGACAGATAGGTCCGTCTCTACAATAAATATGGGGGATGTTTGAGGTCAGTAATGTGGCTATTTAACGACATACGTTTGGAGGAACCTTCCTGGAAACTTCGTCCAGAAACAGAAAATGATAATGAAAAATTCATAACTCCTTCATACGATTTCCATATTATCTGAAATTTGAGTAGGGACGTCCAAGATCATTATTAACAACATTCATGAAGTGTGAAACACGTGAAGAGGTCATTAAGGGGGTATACAATGAGAAAACATTCGGGGGTAGAATTCTTCCTATAAAAGAAGGCCCCCACCTCCTTCCCAAAGCATCCCATTCTCCATCAATTCCTTCAAGGCACCAAGGAGGATATCTCCACCAAGGGAGGCCAGCCGCATATCTTCCCCCTTTATTTTTATTTTATTTCTTTTCTTTATTTTTATTTTTCAATTGTAATTTATAATTCTAATAAATTCATGCATTGTTTTTATTTTTGTGTCCACCGATTCACCCTCTTTTCTTCCTCTCATCTTACCATCGTGAACTATAATACTCATGATCATGAGTAAATAATAAGTGGAATATCCCAAGGTAGTAATCAGGATCGTGAACCCAAGACCATGTTTTTAATATTCTTCGAGTTAATTCTAAGGATAATTTATAGTGGGTGTATTCCTCACTGTGGTTGTCTAAAGATTAACTTCTTAATCTACAACCATTTTCCCTCGATTGAGGAGGTCGATGGAGTGTGTTCTTGGCGATCACTATGTAGACTTTTCATTCATAATCAGTGTAGAATAAGGTGTCCACACATACGATGGAGTGTGTACACTAAGAATATTTGAAACTGGACAATGAAGGTGCTCCCTAAAAACTCTCTCAGGAGAACTTCCTTTCTTCTCTAATTACATTTTTTTAGCATTACATGGTAATTTAGAATTAAATTTTAGTTTCTTATGATATTTGAATTTAATTTATTTTATTAAATTCCATTAATTTCATAAAATATTAAACAACAAAAAGAATTATATTAGGTGGTCTAGAAGTAGTGATTTATTAACCACAAAATCTCCTCAAGAGAACGACCTAGGTCAGCCCCTGTGCTGCACTTAGCTATAAATATTTTTGAGAGCGTTTATGACAACACTTCATCAAATTGTCAACATTTCCAGGGAGCCAAGTGGTTTTTATTCACCATTTATATTCACTTTTTGTAAATATTTTTCCTTTCATTTAAAAACAACAATAACAAAATAATAAATTTCAAAAACTAAAAAAATCTTCTTCGTTCATGATGTATTCAAATTACGATTATTATGCATCGACTGCCCAATCTCAAGATCAAGAAAATGTTAACAATTAACTTGATGCTCAGTTTCATTAGATTAGCGATAAAGTGAAAAACCTAGAGAGCCTAATAGAATTGATTGCAGAATATGTACGCACATCCCAGGAAAAACTCGAACCAGAGCCAAAACCTGAGCTAGAACCTGAACCAGAAATAGTGGTGGGAGATATTGAACCAATCACATTTTTTGTTAAAGAACCTGAAGCGGGTGAGAAAGAACTTTTAAAGGAACTTATCACATCATCCCACACTCATCCATTGCTCAAGGAGGTCCCATAAGTACACATTCCAACTGATGCACTAATGGGAGGTCAACATTTTTTGGAAGAATCTTGGAATAACTTTGTCGAAGATAACATGAAACAAGATCTTCCCATGCTTGATATTGAACAATATATACCTTTTGACCTCACTCTTGCTTTGGAAGATGAATAAAAAGATTCACCTGCGGAGATGGAGTTGCCAATGGTCCTATCAGAAGAAATCAATTTCCAAGCTGACTTACTTTAAATAGAAGATTTATTTATTGATTCGTCATGTTTTAATTTTATTCAAACTTAATTGTTTTATAAATTATCCTTTCCTAAAATTTTGGATATAGCACAAATGCATCGGGCCTTGTATATGGATGATGAGACCACCACAGTGGTAGTAATCAAGGAAGAAGAGTCGGAGAAGCTGGCGGTGGTGCGACTACCTCCTCTACATCAACTTTCATATCACACAGAGGAGGACACCACCGAAGTTAATAGGGAGCACCATTATCTTTTATTCACTCCCACTTTGAAAATCAAATTTCATCTTTATTCTTTCTATGGGGTAGGGAACATTCTTATCTTATTTTGGGTCCTATACTTTCAGTGTTTAATCATGGACATTGGGAAAACTCATATGTGGTTTTTCATCTCAAATAATCCACATCCACCTTCTGATTGGGGATAAACCACTGAAATTTCCTGACTAGGGGCAGTAAAAACCTAACACCTACTTGGGGGTCTAAACCAAGCATCATCACTTTTCTTTTCATTTTCTCATTCTTTTTATTTATTTTTCTTATTTTTTTCATTACATTCTTGTAGTCTTAAATTGGATACTTCTAGGAGCTTAACTCAAGGCATCCTCTTCTAAAATAATGTCAGGTTGTATCTTTCCTTCCCTTTGATTTTCTACATTAATATTTATATTTTGTTGAGTTAAAATAAGGGGTATTTAAATTTATGTTTGGGGGAGTGTCAAACTGCTTAGTTCTTCTTCTGTGCTTTTCATTTGTTTTATTATATTTTTAGGACTTTTGATCTTCAATTAATATTCTTATCACATTTCAAACATCAATTTATTTAGAAAGAGTTGAAATGATTTTTGAAAGAATGTATTTTAAATTATTGTTAACGTGAAATCATTTTTCTTGAATTAGATTATAAATCAATTTTATCAGTTTGACTTATTTTTGAAATCCATGACCATGAAACACTGACTCAAAATATTTTTCCAATCCTGTGAGGTATTCTAAACCACTTTTTTATATTCTTCCTAATAGGCACACATTCTTGAGGAAAACTTAAATTTTGTGTGAGAACCAGAATTTGTGAATAATTCTCTATCGAAGGTTTAGATATAATGGAATGTATTTAAAATGATTGAGGCATCTATTTGGCTAGACAAATATTATCTTGAGACCCACCTTAACATTTATCCTTCAAAAGCCCTCAGATGCCATGAATTTCCTTATAGGTTTAAGCCACATAACAAGCCAATTTTTCCTTACCTACCCACACTTTTAGTATTTTTTCATGGTTATTTCAAGTTTGAGTGTGGGGGAAGGGCCTTTCGTGTGCATTACTGAGGATTTGTATCATTTATGGGTGGTGTGAGGTGTGTGTCAATACATTGGGCAGTGGATAATAAGAGAATTGGTCATGTGTCATCATTTCATTGTGCTTTATTTGTTTCATCCATTTCTCCTTTAAAAAAAGAAAAGAAAAAAATGGAGGTGAGATTTTTTTCCTCATTGTACATTATTTAATGAATCATTTGGCTCTCAAAAATCAAGGGCATGAACATTCATTCATTGTATTCAATTTTCATCTCATCCTCCATGAAAAAAAGAAAAAGAAAATAAAGTTGTGCCATTCTTGATCATTAAAAAAAGGAAGGAGAACATAGATGATATCATTCCTTATAATCACTTATTGGCTCATGTACCATGTCATAAAAAGGGTGTGGTGTTGTTTTTCACATTTTCAAGTGGGATTGAGAGAGGAATTTCTTGTGTTTTCCCTTGATTAAATCATGCATTCTACTTAAAAGTCTAACCTTGTCTTTCTAGCCTGGAACATTTTTCAATCATTTTCCCACCAACCCTAAGCCCCAAAATCATTTGAAACTTTAATTAAACCTCTCATGATTAAATTCATTTTAATGTTTCATGCTATGGATAAATGAGAATTTTCACAAACCTATGGTGATACATGCGATTATCAAGTATGAGTATAACTCTAGATTCAATTTCTCTTGAGTGGAGAGTGACATAAAATTTAATGTGCGGTAGGTTGTGATCGGTCCATGGATTGATTTATGAGGTTGAAAAAAATTTAATGATTGAAATAAAAATGATAGAGGTTTGTTTTTCATATATTATACATGAGGGAATTCTATTTTGGATAAGATCATGGATATTTTCTCATTTTTAATTGTTGTGTGGAAATTGATTTGGATGTAAGATGATTGCCCAGGAGTGAAATGTTTAAGTGTTGGGGAGTGATGAAACACGCATTTTCATATATTTTATACCATAAATCATTGTTTATAATCCCACAGAAGTGTTATTGGATGGGAAAGTGTCATGTTTCTAGGTTTTAGTGTTATTTTGAGCCCAAATGTGAAAAACGCCTAATTCCGGATTTTAGACAGATTTTTACCTCAAGGGTATTATGGTCATTTCTGTAAAATTATATTTCATAATTTTCTGATTCAAATGTTTTTCAAATCCTTATTTTATTTCCTTCAACTTTGTCTTCTCAACCAGTAGCTGATTCGGCCATATAAAGGGTCTAAAAATTCATTGAATTTGGGAAGTTTTCTGGGCAGACAGCGTGGACCCACCCAAGGTAATAGATATCAAACTCGGCCTACACAGATCTAAATGATGTGTTTCCACCTGGGATACAGCTAGGACAAATAGTTTCGTCTCTACAATAAATATGGGAGATGTTGGAGGTCATTAAGAAGGCTATTTAACAACATACCTTTGGAAGAACCTTCCAAGAAGCTTTGCTGAGAAACAGAAAGCGATAATGAAAAATTCATAACTCCTTCATAAGGTTTCAAAATTATCTGAAATGTTGAGGAGGGACGTACAAGATATTTATGAACAACATTCATGAAGGTTGGAACACGTGAAATGGTTATTAAGGGGGACTACAATGCGCAAACTGTTGGGGGTAGAATTCTGCCTATAAAAGGAGGCCTTCACCTCCTTCCCAAAGCATCCCATTCTCCATCCATTCCTTCAAGGCACCAAGGAGGAGATATCCACCGAGGGAGGCCAGCTGCAAATCATACCCCTTTCTTTTTATTATATTTCTTTTCTTTATTTTTAGTTTTCAATTGTAATTTAGATTTCTAATAAATTCATGCATTTTTTTATTTTTGTGTCCACTGATTCACCTTCTTTTCTTCCTCTCATCTTACCATCATGAACTATAATACTCATGGTCATGAGTAACTAATAAGAGGAATATCCCAAGGGATTAATCAGGTTCTTGAACCCAAGACCGCGTTTTTAATATTCTTTGAGTTAATTCTAAGGATAATTTATATTGGGTGTAATCCTCACTGTGGTTGTATAAAGATTAACTTCATAATCTAAAACCATCTTCCCTCGATTGAGGAGGTTTATGGAGGGTGTGCATGGCGATACCTAAGTAGACATGTCATTCATAACCGGTGTAGAATAAGGTGTGAACACATATGATGGAGTGTGTAAAGTTAGAATATTTGAAACTGGCCAATGAAGGTGCTCCCTGAAAACTCTCTCGGGAGAACTTCCTTTCTTCTCTAATTACATTCTGTTTAGCATTTCATGGTAATTTAGAAATAAATTTTAGTTTCTTATGATTTATGAATTTAATTTATTTTATTAAATTCCATTTATTTCATAAAATATTAAACAACAAAAAAAATTAGTTTAGGTGGACTAGAATCTGTGATTTATTAACCACAAAAGCTCCTCAAGGGAACGACCTAGGTCAGCCCCTGTGCTACACTTAGCTATAAATATTTTTTAGAGTGTGCACGAACACGCATCGTTAGTTCTTCAGACACTACCATTTTTATTATTGAATAAACCAAACAGCCACTTTCTAAAAAATATTTAATATTCAAAATTATTTTCTAATGAAATTCATAGAAATAAGGATTAATAATAAGTAATGATAACAATTAATTTTTCAACGAATGAATAGCGGTGAGGAGATTATGATAACCATCTCATTTATGTTTATAATATATAATCCTTTACTAAGTAAAATTTACCAAAATAGATCACACAAGGGCTAATTTAATCATATTTAATTTAATAAAGAATTCATGGGTGAAAACCCTTCAAAGGTCAATCATACATTGAAGATACTTCCTTACCACAAGAAAGGTTTTTATCAATGTGAATCAAGGGAGGATTATAAATAAAATGGGTTATGAATATGTCACCTTTGATTTGATGAATGTTGTGAATCCTGATCAGATTCAAAAGACTAAAATTCTATATTTATTTCTAAAAATTTCTAAAAAGCTTAATTTTGAAGCAAGATGAAGGGAATAATATAATTGAACACATTAAGGATATATTAGATAACAAGAGAGATCAATCCAGCTAAAACATAGAGATTAAATAGAAAAAACAAAGTAGGTTAAACAATTATAAAAGGAATCCTAGATAATGTTGATCTCTTCAATTGTAAACTCATTGAATCTTGAACTAATGTGGCTTCCTAGTAATTTAAGGTACTCATTTTTAAGATAAGGTAATACCCTTATGGAGATCATAAATATTGAGTTGTTGGAAGACCAAGAAGAATAATTCATTTACTTTCGAAGGAAAAAAATCAAGTAATAGCTTGGATGATTTTCAATAGAAAATGCATCAACCCTACTATTCATACATATTAGGAATTCATGATTGTAGATAGCTATTTTTCACTATAGACAACCAAAAATAAAACAACCTCCCATAATGGAGGTTGTCAAGGATGTTTTGAAGTTGTGTCACCAATATTTAAGGTGTATGGTAAAATATGGTGGTGGGGGGCCCTTAACAGAATAGCATACCATGCACTACGCTGCACATGGAACATTCATTCAATACAAAATTATTATTTATAAAAATAATAAATTGAGAATTAAATAAATAATAAATAAAACATAAAAAAACACATTATAACATGAAAATTTAGTTCAAAAAATGTATGTAGACAAGTAATACAAATAAGCCTAAATATTATATGATTTAGCAATAATATTTAATATAAAATTTCTAAATAATCCTTATATACTAAAATAACTAGTCATTTAATGATAAAACAAGTTGAAATAAAAAAATTATAAATACGTTAAATTTGAAAATTATGAATATAATTTAAATAATATAAAAAAACCTATATAATCGAAATGAAAAACATAGTTGTGTATTAGCTGGTGTACTTTGTTCATATACAATTATAGAGTAGCAGGGTGTGAGGGTAGGGGTGTTGGGTCATCATCATTAGGGGCAGCGGAGTCCACAATTTACCCAAACAAAGAAGTAGAGGGGAGAAGGAAATATTGGGAAATAAAATGTAAGTCTGGAAATTTTTAGATGATATGATCATGGATTATTTTCTCCTCTATGATTGTCAATGATCACTGGAATGGAGAAGATACTGATTCAAAAAATAGAAAAAATATTGAGTGTGATGAAATTAGGTTCGTTTGCTATCGGGGGTCACTTTTTTGGTTGATAAGGTTTAAAACTGAGAAACAATAGCATGCTATTACACTCATCATCATAATCATTTATGGGAACATGATAAGCACCAAATACATTACATTTAATATATTTCTTCTCAATGGAATTGTGATGCACAAATCACCATGGCACACACCTAAGATCTCTGGAACATGCCCTAACACACTTTTAACAAATATGATCTATGGGAATCTAGAATTATATTTTTTATTTTTAATAGTGAATAGAGATTACCACTCCAATTAATACTAAATAAAGGATTTTTAATAGTAATAAAAAATTAATATATTGAACTAATTTCAGAAATAATGGTCAATAGATAGTGATTATGTCTATACAATTACAAATTAAACATAGTCATGTTGATGGATCGCTTCCAATAATTATTCATTGATCTAATATTTAAATGTTTATTCAGTCATGAATTCTTTTGATTCATTGATGAATATTTTAGCTATAATCAATTTCGAATCAAATATAACCTTTTCTAGTTGAATTTTTTTTCTTTCATTGCATGTTTATTTGACTGTTTAATGAAACTGCAACATTCCAAGGGTGAATGGAATATATATTCCCAAACATTTTTGGAGGATTAATTGTCATTTTAATGGATTAATTCACTGTATATAAAAAGTCATTTTAGGTTTGGCTAAAAAATGACATGGTACTTAAATGGTTTGTAGAAAAATTTTAATTGTTGAATTGGAAAATGATTCACTTCATGTTTATAGAATGAATTAAGAATAGCCTCTAGAATATAGATATTTCTTGGACCCATGATATTAACTTACAAAAATTCGAAATAATTTTCTAGTATAGCTCAACCAAGAACTCATCGACTATAAAAGGAATTTCTATTATTTTTTATAATTTATGTAATGAATTTTTTTTAACACCAAAAATTTAATTTAACTTATAACCTAATTAGGAGAATACTTTTGAGGTCATGTGTCATATGAGTGATTATAATATTGGATAATCTCTTGGGTTGTGGGTCAATCATATTTTCTAACACATCTACTTTGAATACTGGACTATCATAGATACCCTAAAAAATTATAATACCAATGAGAATGAGCTTTAAGTAATTTTATTTTCCTTTTATGGATGTGGATCATATCTTGTGATCATCAACGTAGTTGTTTACATGTATCATGTATTTTTTCAGTATTAATTTAACAATAATTGTTTGAAATGAAATATAATATGGAGGGAACTTCTATTGAAATGGTTCTCCATCATTAGAAATTATGGGAAATGATAACATAATGTGGTATGTGGTCACTAATAAAGGATTTAAATTTAAAAAATTGGAAGAGGTGGTAATAAAAATTATATATGATTCCTTGGACAAGTTTCTCTTTATTGTTGAATTATAAGTCTATCCATGGTTCACGAACCTAGAAAATATTTAGAAAATAGTACCATTTATCCCTATTTTTTATATAAATAAATAACCAATCATTGGTTGAAGAAACTAGGTATTGTTAGGATAATTGTTTACATAAAATATACTTTGGGACGGAATTACACTACTTTGTGTGTCTGAATTCAAGGTAAATTGCACTCTTGTTTTTTATAATTCTCCACCTATTGGATGTAGATACTCGAAGCCTGACATACATAGACTTTACATTACTTTTGCGGAATACTTATTACATAAAAAAACACCCACACAAGGATCGTAATAGTTTAGTGTCTTTGGAAACTCGGAATATAATCTTCCAATCCTGGTGAAATATCTTCAACATCTCCCATAAAGATCTTCCTTTTTTTATACCTAAAACCTTTCTTTATATCCTGGGGAAAAGTAAACATAAAAGGGTGAGCTCAAATGCTCAGTAAGGGTAAACAAAATAAATGTGATTCACATCATATACATAAGAACATAACTTTTGGATATCGTAACCAGCAAAAGAAATCATAATTTCATAACATGGGATAAATCATAGTAGTGAAAGGTAAACCCCAATAATCATAACTTAAAACATGAAACTTTGTGGCATACACACATAATCATAAAGAATAATTTCTTCTTAGTCAATACTCATTTCCAAGACTATCTTAGTGGACAAAGTCCCTTTCTGAACCGAGTCACCCTCGTTTCAGTCCTGTTTCACTGAACCGGTATAACCGACCATTCCTGCCATGTCTATCTCATGAGATATAAAATATTTACCCAATGCATTTGAGGGAGATATAGGTCCCACCCATCTCATAATGATACCATTCTTATGTGTGCCACAAAATCATAAATCATAAATCATTGCATAACCCATGTAATACAAATGGGAATCTGAAACATCATGACATCATAAAACAATTCATATAAAATAAAGGAATTCATAAAAATATTTGAATCACAACATAATAAAATCAATGTAATAATAGGGATACAAACATAACCCTTTATTATATTAGATGGAAAATAATTTTGATAAAACACTTGAACTCCATTCTTGAGGAAAATATCCTTTCTACATCAAAAAAATTTTCCTTTCTTAACATGTCTTACAATTTGAAAATAAAAGAAGTTGATTAAAAATAAACATGAAAACTTGTAAAGAAAGATTCTTGGAAATAATGTTTTAAAAATCCATTCATGCCGTATAAGTTAAAAAAACAATTTTCATACTTTTGTCGGAAAAGTCAAAAAGTACCTCGTACGAAAAACGACAAAAGATTCCTTTCATATCTTTTACTAAAAACTCACCGAAGGGTAAAATTGGATTTAAACAATTGTAGGTGGATGGAAATAATATTACATATTGAGGGAACATGGATGTGGATGATAAAATACACCCCAGTAAATGCCAATGTAAAAACAATCTCGGATAAAAATGAGATTGTGATATTTTCCCTTACCTTAGGTCCGATATGATTCGTAAGTGTCCGAACCTCCTGTATAATGATTTAAATAATGTCATTGACTTATTCCAGAATCATACTCATTGTTATGATATCATATATGGTTCACTTATGACTTTATATTACCCGTTTTTTTGTAAATTCTATGTTAAAGAGCATTTTGGGAAAAATTGTTTCATTTGTCATCTGTGTTTTGACTTGTAATTATTCATATGATTTATTAGATCATAATTACGTAATTCCAGAATATAAAACATGATTTATATATAATATGTATTCAGAATATACATATATATAATAAATTAGTAAATGGAAAGAAATACACCGTTCATGGAGACGGTAGGCCGTACGTACGCATGAACGCTGTTTTCGTTTCCTTATTGAGTTGAATGGAATTAAGTATATGACATACATATATACAAACATAAATCCAGTAGCTTTATAATGTCATTTATTTCATTTTTATTGCTTATATATACTTTATAATCATTCTTAAATGGTTAAAATGGAGAATGAATCTCATCGCGTCGTGGAGACGGTAGTCCGTACGTACGCACGAGCGATGATATCATTTCCATAATTATTGAATTGAATTGGAGTGGATGATACAATATATCATAATCATTATGATGTTATAATAACTATGTATAGTTATTCTTTACACCATAATACCCATCCATGTAAGGTGTTGGTGGAAAAACAGATTAAACCACGGCGTGGAGACGGTATTCCGTAGGTACGCACGGGCGGTGATTTAATTTTCCATAGGATGGATAGATGATGAAATAGGGTTGTTTCATACATATAATAACATATCAGTATATTAGTGATACTTATTTTATTACTTTATAATGAAAAAACCTAAGAAGAAGAAGTGGAAGAAGAAATAAAGATGAAAGAATCGGTAACAGACATTACCTCTTCTTTGAAGTGCTTCTTTGAGACCTCCTTTTAGGGCACTAAAATGGGTCTTTGAAGAAGACCAGAACCTCTAGGATGTTTCTAGGGAAGTGGAGAGAAGAAATTGGCAGGGGTTGGCCGAGCTTGAAGGCTCAAAGTGGTGTGAGGAAGAGAGGGAGGAGGTGCCCTTTTATAAGGGACGAGAGGGGCACCTTTGGAATAACAAAAAATATTATTTTATTATAAAGTCTAGTTCGGTTTTAAATAGCTCCAAATTGATATATTTCTAAGATAAGGTGGGGATGGGTATAAATCCTCTCATCCAATATAATTTAGACAAGTTTAGGTTTCTATTTTAACCTTATCATTTAGATTTAACATTAAGTTAAATAATTTTACTTTTACCATGTCTTCTTGTGTTCTTATACTATAAGGTTAATAATCTTACTATAAGCAGCCAAACGAACCCCAAGTTGTTTATTATTAATATATATAACCTTATCTATTTCATTTGTCCGAACCTTAGATTTTTAGGAATAAAATAACAATTACCAATATAATATTTGTTTTAAAAACTATTTTTTGTCAATTTTGACAGTATTTAGTAATTGATTTTTGTGAAAATCATAACATAATTATTAGTTCTAACCATGTTAATTAAATCAATACTAACATGTCATATTAAGCTATAAAATTAGTGGGATTCATAAAAAGTCTCAAATTTCATTTAATTTGGTGTTTATAACATCAATTATGTCAATATTTCATTAATAGGATAATTACTGCATCATCATTGTGTCATAAATAAATTAAATTATTTAATGTCTAAAAATTACAAATAAAATACCATTATGTATGAACTCTTTTAATCTTTCTAATTAATATTTATAGTCGAATTTATCTTATGTATGACCCCATATTAAATATGTTTTAGTAAATAAACTTTGATTTTAACTCTTTTAACCCTTCTTTAAATAAATTAATAATAAATGTCCTAATCTAATCCAAGTGGGCCTAAATGGTCATATTTTATTCCTAAGCTTTTTTTTGGTCGAATTACATTTATCCAATAGAATTTGAACATGTGTTAGGGTAATAATAATATCATTTTTACCCTTAATTACCCTATTTACTTTTAACCGTGGTAAAAAAAGTAAAAAGTTACTATTCACCAAAAAATTATTTTCATCTCATTGAACCACATTTTACTTACTGACATCAACCGTGTCTCTCGGATTTTTTGAAATTCCACTCACAGATGCGGTAAAATTAAGTTTTATGAACAATTCAGTTTTTTAACTACCACTTTGGGGTTTCACTATTCATCAAAATTTGAAAGTTTTCAGAAAAATACCAAAAATTAGGCCTAAGCTACATTTGATATTATGAACTCAAAAATGATTTCTATTTTACCAAATTAAAAACATATCAGTTTCATTAATTAATTTAAAAATTAATTCCCGTCGTCAAAACAAAAGGCGTGTTTTTAAGAGATAATAACTATCAAAAGATTGACACTTGTTTATAACTGGTTTAAATGTGAAATTACATCCAATGAACAGCATTGTATTAAATTGTAAAAATATATTCTAAATATACTTTAAAACCACTAAAATTAATAATTTATCACTATTAATTATTTCGATTGAAAAAGTTGTTTTAAATTAAAATTTAGTAATTTCCACTATTCATCAAAATATGAAAGTTATCCGAAAATTACCAAAATTTCACCCTAAGCTAATTTCGATATTCCGAATCCAAAAATGAAGTCAATTTTGGAAAATAAAATTTACAAAATTTCAAAAATTGGTTATTACTATTCATAACGGCTAGTTTTAATAATATTTTAATAGCATATCGTTGTTTAGTGAAACTCTGTATTGCGTACTACACACGCTATCAAGGAAGGTCGTGATTGCGTGTAATGAAAGTCAAGTCAAGGATGCGTGTTGTGCAAGCTCCTTTTGGTGTAGCGTACAACACAAGACATTAATGAAATTAAAAAGAATATTTTTCATAAAATCTCGGGGTGTTACATTCTACCCCCCTTAAAATGAATTTCTCCCTCGAAATTCATCGGGGTTATAAATGGTTTACTACTTGAAAGTTTCTTTAATATAAACCCACATCGTAAAAAGGAATACCAAAACCAATCTTTAAAAACAAAAGTATGAAACGTAACGGTTACCCAAATAAACTAATCATTGGGTTTCCACATAGGTGAAAATATGGATATGGAAGAAAAATCTAACCATTATGTTCTGAGGGAGAGTGGTAGAGAACATGGCTATGGAAAAGCCAATGATCACAAATCCATAAATTTTTGACGATCTAAGGTACCATCTGATTAATCAGATATAAGAGCACTAGGACAACATTTTTGGTTTTCAAGATCGTTTCCCTAAAGTTGAAGAATTTGAATTAGAATAAATACTTACTTTATTTTGGTACAATATCACTGTTGTTTGTGCCTTGAACAATTTCTATTTCATCTCTTAAATAAATGAAGTTGAATTTGTTATTCGTGAAGTGTTAGCAGATCATGTGATAGAATGACGGGTCCTTCCATCTGTCTCAAACAAAAGGTTAGAAAAAGTTATTAAATATACATAAGTCATTCTATAGTGAGATTAATCATATATGGTTCCTAAAATGGACCTATAATTCATATATCATACTCTTTAATATAATAAAATTAGTTTCTACTGAACATGGACTTCTTGTAGGCCAGTCGTAGGCGATAAAGGCCAGTCGCACTTCGGTTGCAGGTTCGATTCCCACAGCCTTGCCCGACGCGATGGGTTGTCGCCCGTCCTGCAGGTTGTCCTTTTTCTAAAGCTATATTACTATAACATCCCATCAATAATATCGAAAAACGTTTTATCCAAACTTATGTCCAACATAATCCGTTCTAATTTTTAGGCTTATCTAAAATACTTCGGTCTAAGCTCATAGTATAAAGAAAATGATTACTTGAAATGTCACAGAACAATCACGTGAATGCCATAATTTATCCCCCATATATCATAAGATATATCTTGTTGGTCAAATTACAAACATGTGAATACCTTAATCATGTATTCTCTTGAAGAATGAATACCCATTGAACCTTAGTGAAAACATGAATCCAGACAAAAGTTAACTCTTTCCACATACCAAAATCCAAAAATTCTATATACTCAAACTATGATATCACTTAGTCCTTATATCAATCATGAGCTCATGAATACTGTCAAATATTTCATTTTCTCGTTTTCCCTTCATTATGCGCATATCATTCTTTTTCCAAAAATATCTCAATCACTTTCTATGGTTACTGGTACCATAAAATTATTGAAAACCACAATAGACCAACACATAAATATTCCAATACTCCATGATACAACATTATTTTGGAATCCCATTACATAAACACTTAATCATTCCACCACATCGTTGTCATATACAACATCGCCAATAGTGATCGCATGTGACTTCACTTTGTCCTTTTCCTTAAGCGGTTGCTCATGTCGATCATCACTAACCCTTGGATTAGGGAATTTATTAGCATAATGCCCCATTTCCTTGCACTTGAATCATTGAAGTGTTGGTGGTGCGTTCTCTACAGTGTTTTCTTTATTCACATCATTAGAAACCCTTTTTCCATTACTTCGACACTCAGCTGCTCGATGACCTTCTTTTCCACACTTAAAACATTTTCTAGTCCCTTTAAGACAATCTCCACCATGCTTCTTTCCACACATTGTGCATAAGGAAACATTCATCTTCTTTTCACCATTATTCTGAGATTTCTCCTTGAACTCCATCTTTTGTTTCTTGTCAAAACCATGAGATGGATATGTAACACCAACTTCCATTTCTACCTTGATAGCACAACGCACAATTTCTTCATAGCTACTGAAGTCTCTTATAGCTAATGCCCTTCGAAGACTTGGTTTTATGCCACTCAAAAATCGATCAACTTTACTTTCAGGTTGGATGATAATGCCAGATGCATACCTTGCAAGTCTTGTAAAATTCGCTTCGTATATACAAATAGATTCATCATCCTTCTGCTTCAGCTCAAGAAACTCCTTTTCCATCGTTGTTCGAAGAATACGAGGGAAGTACTTACTGAAAAACAAGTTCTTGAACTCGTCCCATTCCATGGACTCAATTTCATCTCTTGGCCTCGTATTCTTGATAAGATTACACCATTGATCAGCTTCACCTTCCAAACGATATACTGCTAAGATGAATTTATCATGTTCAGAACATTGAAGAACTGAAAATATCTTTTCAGTGGTACTGATCCATTGTTCAGCAACAAGTGGATCGGAAGTCCCACTGAAAGAAGGTGGACGTTGCCTCATGAAGGACTCAACAGAATATTGTTCCCTTCTCTTCTCATTTGTAAGTCCAGAATGATTCATAGCTTGTGTAAGTATAGCAATATGATTTTGCACTCCATCTCCCGTAACATTTGTTTGTTCAGGAGGACAGTCATTGCATTGTCCATTGCATTGATCAACACGGTTCCTTCGGGTTCCAGCCATCGTCTAAAACCCAAAAAGAATAGTGTGAGAGGCAAAAATCATGCTAGGGAAAACAAAATTATAAAGGGGGAGTATCCTCAATATCTAACTTCTTAGGTTAAATTCTATGATCGTTAACGTAGTTCTAGGACTGTATCTTATACGTATAATTATCCTTAGGGACCTCCCTAGACATACCTTAGAAATATCTCTAGGGATCTCACTAACGCTTTCGCATCCTAGTTTCCAAAGGTTGACTAAACCTTTCATCTGATACCAACTGTAGAGTCCCGAAGCCTGACGTACATAGACTTTACATTACTTTTTCAGAATACTTATTACATAACAAAAACACACACACAAGGATCGTAATAGTTTAGTGTCTTTGGAAACTCGGAATATAATATTCTAATCCTGGTGAAATATCTTCAACATCTCCCATAAAGATCTTCCTTTTTTTTATACCTAAAACCTTTCTTTATATCCTGGGGAAAAGTAAACATAAAAGGGTGAGCTCAAATGCTCAGTAAGGGTAAACAAAATAAATGTCATTCACATCATATACATAAGAACATAACTTTTGGAAATCGTAACCAGCAAAATCAATCATAATTTCATAACATGGGATAAATCATAGCAGTGAAAGGTAAACCCCAATAATCAAAACATAAAACATGAAACTTTGTGGCATACACACATAATCATAAATAATCATTTCTTATTATTCAAGACTCATTTCCAAGACTATCTTAGTGGACAAAGTCCCTTTCTGAACCGAGTCACCCTCGTTTCAGTCCTGTTTCACTGAACCAGTATAACCTACCATTCCGGCCATGTCTATCTCATGAGATATAAAATCTTTACCCAATGCATTGGAGGGAGATATAGGTATCACCCATCTCATAATGATACCATTCTTATGTGTTCCACAAAATCATAAATCATACATCATTGCATAACCCATGTAATACAAATGGGAATCTTAAAAATCATGACATCATAAAACAATTCATATAAAATAAAGGAATTAATAAAAATATTTCCATCACAACATAATCAAATCAATGTAATAATAGGGATAAAAACAGAACCCTTTATTATCTTAGATGGAAAATAATTTTGATAAAACACTTGAACTCCATTCTTGAGGAAAATATCCTTTCTACTTCAAAAACAATTTCCTTTCTTAACATGTATTACACTTTGAAACTAAAAGAATTTGATTAAAAATAAACATGAAAACTTGTAAAGGAAGCTTCTTGGAAATAATGTTTTAAAAATCCATTCATGCCGTATAAGTTAAAAAAAACATTTTTCGTACTTTTGTCGGAAAAGTCAAAAAGTACATCGTACGAAAAATGAAAAAAGATTCCTTTCATATCTTTTACTAAAAACTCACCGAAGGGTAAAATTGGATTTAAAAAATTGTAGGTGGATGGAAATAATATTACATATTGAGGGAACATGGATGTGGATGATAAAATACACCCCAGTAAATGCCAAAGTAAAAACAATCTCGGATAAAAATGAGATTGTGATATTTTCCCTTACCTTAGGTCCGATATGCTTTCTAAGTGTCTAAACCTCATGTATAATGATTTAAATAATGTCATTGACTTATTCCAGAATCATATTCATTGTTATGATATCATATATGGTTCACTTATGACTTTATATTACCCGTTTTTTTTGTAAATTCTATGTTAAAGAGCATTTTGGGTAAAATTGTTTCATTTGTCATCCGTGTTTTGACTTGTAATTATTCATATGATTTCTTAGATCATAATTACTTAATTCCAGAATATAAAACATGATTTATATATAATATATATTCAGAATATACATATATATAATAAATTAGTAAATGGAAAGAAATACACCGTTCATGGAGACGGTAGGCCGTACGTACGCATGAACGCTGTTTTCGTTTCCTTATTGAGTTGAATGGAATTAAGTAGATGACATAAATATATACACACATAAATCCAGTAGCTTTATAATGTCATATATTTCATTTTTATTGCTTATATATACTTTATAATCATTCTTAAATGGTTAACATGGAGAATGAATCTCATCGCGTCGTGGAGACGGTAGTCCGTACGTACGCACGAGCGATGATATCATTTCCATAATTATTGAATTGAATTGGAGTGGATGATACAATATATCAGAATCATTATGATGTTATAATAACTATGTATAGTTATTCTTTACACCATAATACCCATCCATGTAAGGTGTTGGTGGAAAAACAGATTACACCACGGCGTGGAGACGGTATTCCGTACGTACGCACGCGCGGTGATTTCATTTTCCGTAGGATGGATAGATGATGAAATAGGGTTTTTTCATACATATAATAACATATCAGTATATGAGTGATACTGATGTTATTACTTCATAATGAAACAGCCTAAGAAGAATAAGTGGAAGAAGAAATAAAGATGAAAGAATCGGTAACGGACATTACCTCTTCTTTGAAGTGCTTCTTTGAGACCTCCTTTTAGGGCACTAAAATGGGTCTTTGAAGAAGAACAGAACCTCTAGGACGCTTCTAGGGAAGTGGAGAGAAGAAATATTCAGGGTTTGGCCGAGCTTGAAGGCTCAATGTGGTGTGAGGAAGAGAGGGAGGAGGTGCCCTTTTATAAGGGAGGAGAGGGGCACCTTTGGAATAACTAAAAATATTATTTTATTATAAAGTCATGTTCGGTTTTAAATAGCTCCAAATTGATATATTTTGAAGCTAAGGTGGGGATGGGTCGAAATCCTCTCATCCAATAGAATTTAGATAAGTTTAGGTTCCTATTTTAACCTTATCATTTAGATTTAACATTAAGTTAAATAATTATACTTTTACCATGTCTTCTTGTGTTCTTATACTATAATGTTAATAAACTTACTATAAGCAGCCAAACGAACCCAAAATTGTTTATTATTTATATATATAACCTTATCTAAGTCATTTGGCCAAACCTTAGTTTTTTAGGAATAAAATAACAATTACCAATATAATATTTTTTTAAAAAACTATTTTATGTCAATTTTGACACTATTTAGTAATTGATTTTTGTGAAACTCATAACAGAATTATTAGTTCGAACCAAGTTAATTAAATCAATACTAGCATGTCATATTAACCTAGAGAATTAGTGGGATTCATAAAAAGTCTCAAATTTCATTTATTTTGGTGTTTATAACATCAATTATGTCAATATTTCATTAATAAGATAATTACTGCATCATCATTGTGTCATAAATAAATTAAATTATTTAATGTCTAAAAATTAAAAATAAAATAAAATTATTTAGGAAATCTTTTGAGTTTTCTAATGAATATTTATAGTCGAATTTATCTTATGTATAACCCCATATTAAAAATGTTTTAGTAAATAAACTTTGATTTTAAATCTTTTAACCCTTCTTTAAATAAATTAATAATAAATGTCCTAATCTAATCCAAGTGGGCCTAAATGGTCATATTTTAATCCTAAGCTTGTTTTTTGTCGAATTACACTTATCCAATAGAATTTGGACATGTTTTAGGGTAATAATAATATCATTTTTACCCTTAATTACCCTATTTACTTTTAACCGTGGTTAAAAAAAGTAAAACGTTACTATTCACCAAAAAATTATTTTCATCTCATTGAACCACATTTTACTTACTGACATCAACCGTGTCTCTCGGATTTTTTGAAATTCCACTCACAGAAGCGGTAAATTAAGTTTTATAAACAATTCAGTTTTTTAACTACCACTTAGTGGTTTCACTATTCATCAAAAATTAAAAGTTTTCAGAAAAATACCAAAATTAGGCCTAAGATATATTTGATATTATGAACTCAAAAATGATTTCTATTTTACCAAATTCAAAACATATCAGTTGCATTAATTAATTTAAAAATTAATTCCCGTCGTCAAAACAAAAGGCGTGTTTTTAAGAGATAATAACTATCAAAAGATTGACACTTGTTTATAACTGGTTTAAATGTGAAATTACATACAATGAACAACATCATATTAAATTGTAAAAATATATTCTAAATTTACTTTAAAACCACTGAAATTAATAATTTATCACTATTAATTATTTCGATTGAAAAAGTTGTTTTTAATAAAAATTTAGTAATTTCCACTATTCATCAAAATATGAAAGTTATCCGAAAATTACCAAAATTTCACCCTAAGATAATTTCGACATTCCGAATCCAAAAAGGAAGTCAATTTTGAAAAATAAAATTTACAAAATTTCAAAAAGTGGTTATTACTATTTATAACGGCTAGTTTTAATAATATTTTAATAGCATATCATTGTTTAGTGAAATTAGGTATTGCGTACTACACACGCTATCAAGGAAGGTCGTGATTGCGTGTAATGAAAGGCAAGTCAAGGATGTGTGTTGTGCAAGCTCCTTTTGGTGTAGCGTACAACAAAAGACATTAATGAAATTAAAAAGAATATTTTTCATAAAATCTTAGGGTGTTACATTGGATTATATCATGGATCAAATTGAACGGTTCTTTGTATTTTATAATATTCTTTTATACATCAATTTACAATGATCAAAGTGAGTATGTCAATTCTTATGATCACTTCTGATGAACTGGAAACATCATGAATTTTAAAGAATTACCTCAATAAAATATCATAGAGGTAAATGTTCTTAATTGTATGGGGTATCAAGTTTTTGGATAACATTATCTACTATTTTCACAATACACACATAATTTTATATGTGGACTACATCTCAAAATGGATGGAAGATGAGGCAATATCAATGAAAAGAACTTTTTCTCGGGTGAAATTCATGAATAGGGAAAACATTTTTTTGGGTTGGAATTACATTGGTACTTATAAGTCATAAGGGAACACACTTGAAATGTCACATTCCATAAGGATTAATTTAGAGATATTGATAATTATGAAACAACAAAAACTGGTATCTCCCACAAATAATGGGTGACTTCTTTAGCCAAAAGATAAAAAAAATATTAGAGAATATAATGAGCCTGAAAATAAAAGTTTGGTACCATAAGTCCAAAGATTCCCATTGTAATTACTGGTTAGTATTTAAAAAATTATAGTTATTTCACCATTTAGTTTAGTATATGGGAAACTATGTCACCTAATAGTACAGTGTCACTACATGTTTTACCCCCAAATGAAAATCCCTCAGAACCCCAAAACCTCTCCAAATTCTCAAAATGGGGTGGGGTGGGGTAGTGGAAAATATTTAAAAGATAAGGGATTCAATGTTGAGTGTAAAAAGAATAATAATAAAATGAATAAAAACCATGATGTGGCACATAACCACTATGCTCAAGGTTTTGACATGGACTAATACATTTAACCAACCACACTGAAAATCCTTGTCCCCGCCTTTTTTTCAAGCCATTTTTTCCATCTAGACAAAACCATAGCTTGATACCACACCATAGAAGATCTTTTCCCCATTGTAGACAAGGATAACATATTAAATTTTTCCCATCATAGTTAGAACCACCCCCATTTTCCTCTTTCTTGGTTCCTCTCCCACTGAAAATGGCCTGAGCATATCATAGCTACACTATGGTTATATTTATAAGGATTTCATGGTAAAAACCTAAAAACCACCCTAGAACCACAACAAACAAGCCCACAATTTTTTCTTATCTATTTTAAGCCCCATAACAAAAAATTTCATGAACCAAACAACATCATAGTTTTATTAAGTCATTAAAAACAATAATTTTGAAAAAAATTTAAAACAATAATACATTCTTCATCTTCTTACGTTTAACCTACTTTTACAAAGCCTTGACAAAAAATAAATTATTACATGGTTTTTTTCCACGTATTTACAAAGAGAGTTTGAAGTAAACCATTAAAATCAAAACCATAATCCCAGTCACTCTACCTAAATCAAGGCATATGAGGATTTTGTAAAATTTATAAGAAAACTACAATTTGTAGTGTATCATGGTGTACCCGTACCATTTCACCATAAATGACTTAGGAAACACAAGTATATGTTTATAAGAAATCCCAAACACTAAAACCTGACTAATTCCACAACCATAATAACGTCACGATTTAATAGTGGTTTCGCTAAATTAAAATCCCTAAATAGAGACAAACCCAAATCATTCTATGGGTTGTTCAAATTATAATTTAAAATACTGGAATTACAAAGGATAATATCATTTTCCAAAACCATGTTCCCCACACCTTCATCTCCTAAGCCCAAAACCCCCAAAACCATGTAACACCCAACTTTTTCTTTTTCCCTTTCTAACCATTAAATCATATCAATCAAATCCCACAACCCAAACCCCTCACATTCCCCACACTGACACCACAACAATTTATTTACCCACCCCTCTATATAACACACACCCTAAACACCCCATCTAGGAATAGTAATGTGTATGACATCCATTTAGACATACAAAAACCAATAACATGCCTCTATAACTAAATTTTATTGTTTCACTAGCCATGCATCCACCAGAAAAACCCAAATCATACCACCTTCCCCAATCCTACCTCCAATCATATTACCCAAATATACCAAAGATGCATTATCATATAAATATAATTATTATAAAACATTATATTACATACTTGTATGATGTTTATTTATTCTAAAAAATAGAAGAAGTTGGATATCTTGAAAACTCATAAAATTAAGAGATGGAGGATATATAATCTCCTAATTGTTTCTTCCATGGGATTGAAAGATGTGTAAATGGATGAATTTAAGAAACATTATCTAAAGAGCATAATTTTTATATAGTATGAGGCCTATATAAATCTAACATTGTAATTAATCAAAACAAAAAACTTATATGACTACATGATAGTATTGTTTGGAAGGATGACCATAGAGAGTAATCATATCTACATTTGATTCCCTTTTGGGAATTTATACTGAAAACAATGTGTGGATGAATAAAATTAATTTCATTTTGATACATTATGATACATACAAGGATATCAAATTTGAATTACTCAATACACTAATTTACAGAAAATGTATGGATGTTTAATTTTTTAGGACGACCATAGAAGGTAATATTAGATAAATTCATTGTACTTTCCAACATTTATAATCAGGATAATATGTTATCAAATACATATGATACATTGTCCCTAAACATAAGATAATTTTTCAGAAACATAAATCCCTCTATAGTGGTCTATTATTCAATTAAAATCCTACCAAATCCAAGATCACATCTCTCACAGATCCCATGTAGTGGATTATTCACAAAGTTATCACGACACTATAAGAACCCGGGTTTTTAGAGCTGGTCAAAATCCCGAACCTGTTTGATTTTTTGGAAGTCGTGCAGGTGTGTATAGTTGGCGCACGGTCTGAACAAACAGTGTGGACAAGATCTGTGAAGTCTCTGGGTGAGACAGTGGGCTCCTCATGGGTGGCGCACGGTTTGTCAAACTGTGTAGGTTGGCCGTGCGAAGTTCCTGGGAGAACACTGGCAATGGCACGTATGGCCCACAGTTTGCCAAATTGTGCGGGTAAACCATGAGGCCACTTAAAGTTAGGGTTTTTAAGTCCTGATCCATTTAGTATTTCCCATTTATTTGACATTATTCCTCCTACTCATGGATCACGTGAGAGTTTTGTTTCTCAGAGGCTGGGGGAGCTCCTTGGATCATTTTGGAGGCAAATAAATGGGTTTTCTTGGTGGATCAAAGGCATTTCTTCTTGCGTAAGTCCCTCCTCTTGATTTCTCCTTGGTTTTCCCTAGATCTTCTCTTCCCTCTCTCTAGGTTTTCTAGATCTACATCTGTTTCATGTAGATATAGTGTTGGTTTTTCCTTGTCTGTTGATTTTAAGGCTTATGGATGATCGAGAAGGAGTTTTAGAGCGGTCTTCCATGAAGAGGTTTCTCAGATTTTTGGGTGTGGTTGATTGTGGATAGTTTTCGTCGTAACCCTAATGGTAGGTTGTTCATACCTTCTTTTGTGTTTTTTCAGACCTTTGGGTGGGGCGGAATAAAGAGCGTATTGGGTTATTTAGAGAGATACCCTAATTTATCTGTTATTTCATTTTACATTTCATATTAGACCTATAGGATACCTTGGGGTATGCCCTTGTCCTTTTTGATTGAACAGGGCCGCGTAAGAGGTCATGCCTCATATGGGGCATTTTGGTCGGGGTTTCCAAAATGGTTATCCTTGATTTTTATTGTTCTAACCCATTAATTTTAGTTTATAAAACCTTTTCATGAATTGTTTGAGGTATTCAAGACCTCAGTACTATTGTTTGATAACCGTTGGGCTGGGGCAATTCAACTGTTTTGATTGTTTTCCTATTTATGTGTTTTTTTAATGTGTTATATATTTAATTTCTGAATTGCATATACTGGAACCTTTTGGTTGTGTTTGGCATGGCTTGTATATTCTTGAGTGATAAGAATCATAGGTTGGGCTTGGCCCGAGATACTTTGGGTGGTTCAGACCATGGGATTGGGCTTCATGGACGTCGGCTTGAGGCAGGTTGTCTGTCAGGTTGGGCATGGACCGTGATACATGGATGGAAAGGCCATCAAACTTGAGCGGCATGGTCATAGGGACACGAGGTGTCATAGGTGTGGTGTCTTAGGTACTATCTTGGTGATTAAAAATCACACAGATCTTTGAGTAGTGCGGACACAGAGAGACAACGTGATGAGGTGGTTTTGACCACTTTTGTGGGTAGAGGCCCCTGTAGTTGCGATTTAGGTACTTTGGTTGGGGGTGCATGTCGTAGGAAGCCACGTGGAAGGTGATGAGCCTTCAGGGGATAGCATTGAGGCTATCAGGTTGGGGGATGAGGCTCGCCATTTATTTGAGGGAAGGCATCGTTGTCCCTTTGGTTACATTATTTGATGGATGACATCGTTGTCCCTCAGGTTACATATTTGAGGGAATACATCACTGTCCCTCGAGTTATTTATTTGAGGATAGGAATCACTATACTCTAGGATACTTCTTGGACGTGCCATCGGGACATCGGTACTTGAGACATGAGGTGTCAGGAGGCACATGGTGTCGGGTTGCTACTTCATGGGCGTGCCTTCGGGATGTCGGTACTTGAGACACGGGGTGTCAAAAGGCATGTGTTGTAGGGTTACATGATAGAGATTCTGGAATTGGCCGAAGTAGGTGACACTCCATTGTGGCTGCTGAGCACCAGTGGAGTTTGAGTTTATTTGTTGCATCGTATTGTTTACTGTTTTCCATATCAATGCATGCCCTCTTAAACACTTATATTAGGTATGCACCGTTGGCTGGTATCCTAGTGAGATTTGTCTCACACCCTGCAGGGGAATTCGCGACGCGTGAAGACTTTATGGATTTACATGCCGGAAAGAGGCCAGATTCAGGAGATGGGATGTATTATCTGTTTCATGGAGATGGTAGGGACCTTGAGGTCTTGCCTAGCTGGAGTTTACCATGTTTTTCCTTTCCGGTATCATCATGTTTGCTTTTTTGTAGCTACTTATGGTTTTCCATTGGCACCTTTATATATGGATTTGTATGACTTGCTTTGGATGCATGTTTTGTTGTTTGTTTGGTAGTTACAAGTGGTTTTCAACATGCTTTTTTGTTTACTTTCCTCTGATGTTTTTTATATTCATTGCTTCCGCTGTTTGTCGTTATTGTTCTGCTTCCGCTCTGCGGGTCTGGTTCAAGTCTATCGAGTTGTTTCATCCACTGCATAATTATTATTATACTCGGACCAGTACCCTTATCCTCCTCCAAGAGGGTATTGCCTCCCCACTATACCTATAAGACCCTCGCTACTAGTTGGCAGCCTTTGGCATTCGGGGAGGTACGCTTAAGGTAGTGACACCTGACCCGTTTAGCAATGTTTAGGTGGATGCTCGGGTCCGAGTTGTTACAAAGTGGTATCAGAGGGGTTCTTGACCGGGATTTAGTAGCAGTGTGTTGCTGGCTACTAATGAGATTGAGAATGCTCTTTTTATTTATACTATTTTTACTATTTGGGATATGGTAGACTAGAGATAGGTTGTAACTGGAACTGGGTTTCTAGCTTGTTCTTTGGTGCCTGCAGCCCTAGGTACGAGTGATCGACCAAGATTCCAATGGGTGGGAATTTCAGTTTTTTTTTCTTAGATAAAAGTTTATATTATTTCCACCTCATTAGATCACTTGGTGTGTGATGTTATTGATTATGATATGTGACCCTTGACCCGGTGCGGTAAGGGAGAATTGGACCTTGGCCCGGTATGGAAAGGCTTATTTTCCTCGCTTTTGATAAGCACAGTTTAGGATGTTTCAATTTCATAACAGCACTTATGCTTTGTGAAGTGATAATTCCATGTGAATAATGTCAATTTCCAAGCTCGTATGCTTGAAATGTGAATATGTGAAATTCCTGATAAAATTGCTTGTTTATTTCAATGTGTTATGCCATGCCTGCATATTTGTAGAATTGCATGTGACATGATATTTGGGTATGGCTATTGTACGAGCATACATGTACTATGGTTGAGGTGATTTTGATCATCAGGATTGGGCGACTCGGTCGTCGGTTTGAGGCAACATGGGTTGTCGGGATGGGCATGGCCCAAGGTACTTTTGATACTTTACTCTGTTGAGGGCGGGTAAAGAGGCCAGGAGGCTGTGATGCCGTGGGGCATGGGTTCAAGTGGGGGAGAGTAAGGGTTTTAGTCATGCACTTCCTTTTACTGCTTTCTTAACTACGTTGAATATAATTTTTATATATATATATATGGGTTGTCTGACCATTTATGGTATTTAGTGGGTTCCTTTTTGGGCGACTTTGGTGGAGCATCATATGGGAGATGATACAATGTTGTAGGTGCAGGATCAGGTTCAGGATTCGGTATAGGAAGAGCATGAGCCACAGGCACAGGCTCGGGGATAGGATCAGGTCTATGATTTATTATAGGCAGGACAGTAGCTGGGTTTGGCAGCGTTCAGACCATGGCTCGACGAGCAGCTTCGGCCTAGTCTGGTGCATGTCTTGCAGTGGATCGATAGAGGTGCACAGGGTATGGAGCCATTTATGGAATATCTAACGCGGGAGTTCCAGTCACAGCACCCATCACGTTTTTAGGGTGAGGGTGTCCGCAGGCAGCTAAGAACATGATAGAGATCATGCAAATGATTTTCGAGTAGCTCGAGACACCTCCAGGGATGAGGGTCAAGACGTCTACAAACATGCTGAGAGGACCGGAAAAGCGCTGGTGGGATGTGCAGGTTCAGGCACGCCGGCATGAGGTACTAGCATGGAAGGACATAGAGGACAGGTTCTTCAAACTCTTTTACCCAGAGAAACTGAGTGTAGAGAGAGCTCGGGATTCTTGAGCCTTCAGTAGGGAGACATGTCTGTCATGGACTATGCATCTACTTTCACTGAACTATCTCGCTTTGCACCTCGTATGGTAAGTGATGACGTGAAAATGGAGAGGTTCTTTGATGATGGATTACGACATGCCATTAGGATCCCAGTGAACATCTTCATACTAGGTTCCTTCTTAGAGGTGGTGAATCAGGTGCTCATATCGGAGGGCATCTAGAGGGATAGACCCTAGGTTGGCCGGACGATGGCTTCAGGTGACGGTTCAGATGGTAGGAAGTGATGATGGGATGAGTTCTAGCAGGGCAGTCAGGCCAAGGAATCAACTAGACCACCTCGTAGAATTTCTTTGGTGGTTTTCATTCAGTGTGGGTAGCCAGGACATGTTCGAACTCAGTGTGATAGGCCACCAAAGGAGTTCCAAGCATGTGGATAGGTCGGGCATCATGAGAGGTTCTGCAGGGAGCCTTCTCAGACAGCCGACAGGCAGGGACCAAGATAGACTATAGCATCTGAAGTTGGTTCAGGTTCGGTTCCAGGGGAGGGTAGAAGAGGTTCAACTGCATGTGGAGGACATGACATAGACAGTGGGAACCAGCTGAGGTGTTAGTGGCTGGTGGCTGGAGCAGCACCGCAGGGAGGTGAGGCATCAGGTAGTTGTACATCAGGCCCTGTGCACACCGTGTAGCTACCAGAGGCTGAGAAGGCTAGTGAGCCGATGATGGTTAGAGGTACACCACATGTGTGGCCGTGATTTCCCTTTTCTCTTACTTTATGACCTATAGAGGCATATTTGTTTTGAGTGCACTAGGTGCACAAGATTTATGTGGACTGACTAAATGCTGGTCAGTGGGATTGGCACCATATCGTGTGCGTGATATATTTATATATATGTGTGTGTGAGGTGCCATGGGCATCGTGGCATTGAGGATGCGGGTTACATGAGGTACCATGGGAATCGGGGCATCGAGGATGTGGGTTACTTGAGGTTCCATAAGCATCAGGGCATCAAGGATGCTGGTTATATAAGGTGCCATAGGCATCGAGGCATCGAGGTTGTGGTTTACTTGAGATGATAGGCACTGGGTTCGTTTTGAGCATCCATGGGATGCCGGACCTCGTGGAGGCAGACACCGATGCGGTGCAGAATACGTGTGGGTGTCGAAAACAGAACAGGAGCACCAACGAGGCGTAGGGGTGACGATGCGTCATGATGGGGTTGTGATTCCGGAAACAGGGTAGTGAACCTTTACTTGTTCTGAGTTTTTTCAGGTTGAGAATGAGATTGTAAATTCCTTAGGTGGTGACCCCTTGATGAATTTATCCAGTTCCTTGAGACCGGGGGGGGGGGGGTCTGGGTTACTTTAATCAGGGTGGAATGTTCTGTTCCATCTCCTGGTTTTGTTTGATAGCCCGTGGATGAGCTTTTTTAAGGTGGGTAGTTTGTATGAACCTGGGTTTTTAGAGCGGGTCAAAATCCCGAACCTGTTTGAATTTTTGTAATTCATGCAATTGCACATGGTTGGCGCACGGTATGAACAAACCGTGCGGACATGTCTTGCGAAGTCTCTAGGTGAGATAGTTGGGTCTGCAAGGGCGGCGCACGGTTTTTCAAACCATGTGGGTTGGTCGTGTGATGTTCCCACGAGAGACAGTGGCAACCGCATGGTTGGCACATGGTTTTCCAAACCGTGTGGGTTAACTATGCGGCCACATAATGTTAGGTTTTTTAAGTCTCGTGCCACTCAGGAATTCCCATTCCTTCACCTTTCTTCCTCCTACTCGTGCCTCACGTGGGAGTTCCAATTCTCAGAGGCTGGGGGATCTCCTTGGCTAGTTTAAGAGGCAAATCGAAGGGTTTTATTGGTGCATAGAAGGTGGTTCTTCTCAGGTAAGTCCCTCCTCTTGGTTTCTCCTTGGTTTTCAGTAGATCTTCTATTCCCTCTCTTAGGTTTTCTATATCTACATCCATTTCATGTATATCTAGAGTTGGGTATTCCTTGGGTGTTGATTTTAAGGCTTGTGGATGATAGGGAAGGAGTTTTAGATTGGTATTTCGTGAAGCGGTTTCCCGGATTATTGGGTGTGGTTGATTGTGGATCATTTTCGCCGGAACCCTAAAGGTAGGGGGTGCATACCTTTATTTCTGTTTTTCTAGACCATTGAGTGGCACATCTTAAAGTGAGTATTGGGGTATTTATAGAGAGACCCTAATTTATTTGTTATTGCATTTTACATTTCATATTAGACCTATGGGATTCCTTTGCGTATCCCCTTGTCCTTTTTGATTGAGCAGGGCAGGGCGAGAGGTCATGGCTCATATGGGGTATTTTGTCCAGGGTTTCCAAAATGGCTGTACTTGATTTTTATTGTTCTAAACTGTTGAGTTTAGTTTATTAAACCTTATCATGAATTTTTTGAGGCATTCAAGACCTGAGTACTGTTTTTTGATAATCGTTGGGCTGGGGAAATTCAACTATTTAGATTGTTTTTCCTATTTATGTGTTTTTTTTTGAATTTGTTATATATATAATTGCTGAATTTCATATACTGGAACCTCTTGGTTGTGTTGGGAATGGCCCGGATATTCTTGAGTGATGAGGATCAAAGGTTGGGATTAGCCCGAGATACATTGGGTGGACCAAACCCCGGGATTGGGCATCATAGACATCGACTTGAGGTAGGTTGTCTATCAGGTAGGTCATGGCCAAGGATACATGGATCTAAATGCCATTAGACTTCAGCGGCATGGTCGTAGGGACATGAGCTGTCAGAGGTGTGGTGGCTTAGGTAATATTTTGGTGATTACCGCTCACCCGGAACATTGAGTAGTGTGCACACAGAGAGACTCCGTGATGAGGTGGTTTTGACCACTCGCGTGGGTAAGGTCCCCCGTCGTTGCGGTTTAGGTACTTTGGTTGGGGGTTCTTTTCATAGGAAGCCATGTGGAAGGTGAGGATCCTTCAAAGGATAGTATTGAGGCTCTCAGGTTGGGGGCTAAGGATCGCCATTTATTTTAGGGCTGACATCGATGTCCCTCTAATTACAGTATTTGAGGGCAGACATTGTTTTCCCTTCAGTTTCTTATTTGAGGGAATACATCGTTGTCCCTCCAGTTATTTATTTGAGGAAAGGCATTGTTATTCCTCCGGGTTACTTCTTCGTTGTGCCTTCGGGACGTCGGTACATGAGACTTGAGGTTTCATTAGGCACATGGTGCCGGGTTGCTACTTCTTGGGCGTGCCTTCAGGATGTCAGTACTTGAGGCACGAGGTTTTAGGAGGCACGTGGTTCCGGGTTACATGACAGAGATTTCGGCGTTGGCCGAAGAAGGTCACACTCCATGGTGGCTGCTGAGCACCAGTGGAGTTTGTGTTTATTTTTTTCATCGTATTGTTTACTATTTTCCTTATCAATGCATGCCTTCTTAAAAACTTATATTGTGTACGCACCATTAGGTGCGATCCTACTGAGATTTGTCTCACACCCTGCATGGGCCCCACAGGATGCCTTCAAAATTTATGGGTTTACGTGCAGGAAAGAGGCCAGCTTCAGGAGCTGGGTTGTATTAGTTATTGCAAGAAGATTGTAGGTACCTTGAGGTCTTGGCTATCTGGAGTTTACATTTTTTCCTTTCCTGTATCAACGTGTTTGCTTGTTTGTAGCTACTTATGGTTTTCCATTGGATCCATTATATATGGATTTGTATGACCTTCTTTGGATGCATGTTTTTTTTATTTGTTTAGTAGTTACAAGTGGTTTTCAACATTCTGTTGTGTTTACTTTCCCCTTCTGTTGTTTATATTCATTGCTTCCGTTGATTTTCGTTATTATAGTTCTTCCGCTCTGCGGGTCTGTTTCGAGTCTGTCGAGTTGTTTCTTCTGCTGCATAACTATTATTATACTCGGGCCAGTACCATTATCATCCATAGAGTGGGTATAACCTCCCAACTATACCTATAAGACCATCGCTGCTAGTTGGTAGCCTTTGGTGTTCGTGGAGGTGCGCCTATGGTAGTGACAACAGACCCATTTAGCACTTTTCGGGTGGCTGCTCGAGTCTGGGTCGTTACAGACACCATTGTTTTCCAAGGGAGCGTCATGGTGTTGTGAACGAATTGGATATATTTATTTTATTTAAAATCCATCAAGAACCTCCTCATAACTACAAAAAACTATTGGTTCAACATCACATGGATACAATAATGGTTAGGTACTTCATCCCTAAATAAACGGTTGTGAATTTTAGAAAAGGATCATCCTATCACATTTCATAATAGGTTATGGTTCATAAATTTTCAAAAAATATATAATTGGGGGAGGGTTGAGGATATGAGTATGTTATATTATTTTAAGTATGCAGAGCTCAATGACCATTATGAGTAGGAAGAAAAATATTCAAATCTCACATTTGATACACATGTTCATTTATAGAAAAGAAGCTGGCGACATTGTTGTGATCGTGACTTATTCCAACCAAAATTCTAAAATATGAGGTACCACATGCACCTTATGTGGGTAATGACATGGTCTCCCTGGAGAACTTTTTCAGTCATGTGCTTATATCCTTTTCGTGAACTCTCTGAGGAGTAAAATCGTTAAATGTTATAATAAGTGGTGACACTTCTAAGATCACATAGGTGAAATATTAAATATTTTTAAATTAATTATATTATATAACTCATTAGGTATTTAAATTTAATTATGATTTCATAACTCAACATGTAGTCACAGAGGGAGATATTAACACTATTTAGTTGGGGATATAATAGTCAATATCAACAATTATCTTTGTAACTTTTTTACCCATTAAACACTTTGATTATAATCTACATAATGAGTTTGTTTGGTTCCCATTACAAAATGATTTATTTTATTGGTTTTAACACTATCCATTTATTTTTTTTATGAATAATCTCTCCCATCTGAGATTTTTTAAATCAATACATAAATTTTTACATGATCTCACATAGAAAATTATTATGGGGTATTCTTATAAAAATTTTATCACGAAATCATTTAACAAACTTATATTTCTAGAATTCAAAATATACATGAAACTATTTGACTTTAATAGAGTTGATCCACTCTCATAATTGATGGAAACACATGGAATTAGACAATGATACCATTTAATATCCATTAATAGATTTCCAATCCATTCAACTTCTTATCCACATGTTGTTATGTAAAAAGCATAATAAAGTTGAATAATTTGTGTAGTGTAAACATAAATCCCAAGTATTCATAATGTATACAAATACTTTTTTATACATTTCTAATGATTCACACTATGATTACTACCATTTCTACTAATTTTAAATAGTTTAAAAGCAATATCTTTTCGAATGTAATTACACGATGAAAAAATGTAATTTAGCTTCATTTTTTCATTAGATACATTTTAAAATTAAAATAATGATTATACATACGTTTTTGGAAAATTTATTGAAAAAAGATTTTGTTAAATAGATAAGATTTTGAACGTAGATAATTAGTCATTTGGATGTGTTTTCATAAATGATGGTAATTTAATTTTATTTACCTATGTTTTTTAAAGCGTGGGTAATTATTATTTTATTTAATTTATTGGGGAAATCACCGCTTACATTTTGTAGTCATTTACCTAAGTTTTATAGAAATGTTTTATGTTTCATTTTATTTACCTATTTTTCCCAAAGACATTAGTAATTTTTTTTAGTTACCTATGTTTTCAAAAGGAGTTAGTAATTTTATTTCATAGAAAAAAAATCATGCCCTTGTTGATTTCTTCCCTATTGCGGCATCCATCCCTCGCTCCTCACTGACCACTTCCCCGTTATTACAGCAGCCCCCCATGTCACCACTATAGCAGATGAAGACCCACGATGATGGACCCCTACAAACGGTGAACAACACATGCCCCCTCTTTACATATTAACAGGATGTCACTCACATCGAGTTTCCTTGTGGGACTACTATCCAACATCCCCTATATTATTAATGTGTTTGTGTGTGTATTATCTATATATATATATATATATATATATATATCAATAACACACACATTGAAACTATTTTAAAATAAAAAATGATATTATTAATAAATTTTATGTTATTATGTTATAAATACATTACTATTAATATAATACATAAAAAAATATATTTATATATATATATTATAAAGTTATATACATATGATATATGTATAGCTTTATATTTATTATATATATATACATTGTTATATATATATTATACTATTATATATTTTTATTATATTTTTTACAAGGCATATTGTTATACAATTTTTCTTATATATTGTTATTATGTGGTTATTTATTTATAATTGTATATTTTAATATATAATCATTGGTATATATATTGTTTTTTATTATATATTTATAAATTATGTAGATATTTTTATTGTATTTTTTCAACTGTCACATATTTATTATTATATATATAATTATAATTACATATTTATAATATATATTTAATATATATATATCGGCCTGTGCGTTATATATTTATTATTTTTTGAAGTTGGGGTCTCGATTAGTGGTAAGAACTCTCTAATACTACATCAAAATGGGGGTTCAAACTCCATTGGGCGCAGTAGTACTATAATATACTGTATCAGTAGTGGAACTGTTGACCGACGACACTATAGTGGTGACCCACACTATAGCAGGTGGAGGAAGGGGAATTGTAGCAGCGGTGAGACTATAGTAGTTAGGTTACTATTCAAAGAATGTTCCTTGGGAAAAACATTAGGAATAATAGAAATGTAATGGGATTCATGCCCACAGGGCCTTCAGGCCACCAAAATGGGCCGATTATCCCTTGGGGGGGGGGGGGGGTTATGACATGCTTATCTGGTTGTGTGTGTTACATTTCTATGTATCATTGTAATTGTACCACTAAGTACCTAAAATATATATATATTATTATATATATTATCAAATATAATTATGCTATATATATATATATTGATATATATTATTAATATATATAAATGTTATATATATATAGTTATATTTTTATTGATATATTTATGTTATACATATATGATTAAAATAATAAAAAATAATTTTTTATTATTATATTATAAAAATAAACATATACCTCAATATTATCTGTGACGTTTTATTAAAAAAATTTCTAATTTATTCACATTTTCTAGAAAAATATTACTAAATTAAAAAATAGAAATCTTTTAAAAAGTTGTTAAAAATGTGGTTCATTTAGCCATGTTTTCCAGAAAACATTTCTAAAATTAAAAATTTGAAATTTTTTTTGAAAACATAGCAAAATGTATTTTTTGGTAAATGTAGGAAATACATTATATAAAAAAATTTGAAATCATATTCATGTTTTTTTATGGATTTTATCATATTCATAAAATTTTCTAACAATACAGTAAAATATAGTATTGGAAACATTAAAACTAGTTTGATCAATTTTTTCAAACATTTTTTTATGTAATGAGTCTAACATAAATAATAACACCACTATGTTTTCTAACATTTGTATCTAGAATAATATCAAATATTCTAAGATCCTTCATTTTAATAATATATGATAAACAATTCTTTGATGAAAATTCAATAAGAATAAGCATCAAGGAAATAAATCACTTAGAACAAATATTTTGTCTACATTGGATGAAACATAAGTGCTACAAGGAAAAATAAAATTATTCTTGAGTAGGTTATTAGGAAAGGTATTCTCCCCTTCAGATATCGTGGGTTATCAATGTTTTTGGAAAAACAACAAGCTTCTAATTTCAATTATATTTCTATCCAAATTAGAAAATATTTATGTACATGGAAAGTTAAATATATTTCATTGGATCGATGAGTTACCATGCGAAGCACCTAATTATTTCCAAATTATTTTATTCATTCATGGAATAAAAATGGTTGATCAACTTTCTGAGGAAACATAACACTTATATGGAGAATTTCATTTGGAATGGGAGAATTATTGAAAAAAATATTTATAATAGTTCATTCAAAAACATGATGTAATCCTATTGAACATGGTGGAAATGGGAGAAAAAACCATGAAAAATTAAATGACAACCATCAATCTAATTTTATATGGAGGATTTGGAATGATAAATTAGAGTATCTGGCCTTTATTAGATGAATAATTTTACAGAAACTTAAGTCTTGTAAATTCACCAAACTGGAGTCACTTGGTTTGCCTACTTTTAAGGGATATTTTAGTGGGATTAATTATCAATCACATTGGATTGTGAATATAAATTCCTCTCCCATTTTTTGGTCAGATAATTGGACATTATTCCCTCTCTTAAACATGATATCTCATACTGCTATGATTAATTTAAATGTCATAATTAAAGATCAAATTTCCTATCTAGATGGGAAATAAAATGATGTTTGGCATGTCATGAATACACACAAGTTTATTAACCAGGATGATATACTTGTATAGGAACATGAAATTAATGGTATTATAAAATTAAAATCATTTTATCATAATGTTATTTGAGGGACTCAAGATGTGGGTTTCAAAAATAAATTCATAAAACCTGGATTTCTCCATCTCATGCTAAGTTATTATAGTGACTGATTCTCTACGAGATCCTTGTTGTTGTCTCTTTAAAAGACTTTGGAATCTAGCTTAACCCAGGATGAGATCTTGGTAATTAACATAGATAGGATATAAACCATCTCTTTCTTATTTGTGGCACAACCACAACGTTATGGAAATTTTTATTCAATGTTTTTGATGTTAAAATTGCATGGACTAACTATAATGGTTTGTCTATAGGAATGTGTTAATTATTCATTTTTACTGAAGATCCTCCAAATATTACAGTTTTATGTGCTAAAATAATTTATTTACTATATAGTAATTTTAATGATGGAAGGCACCAAAATTCTACTCTAAATATGAAGGCTTCCCGACAACAAATTTCTACAACAATCAGATCTGCAAACTCACTGAACCTGGGTAGCTGTAATAATTATGTGCATGACTTTATGGTGTAAGGGTGCCTCCAAAATGGAATTATTGAGGTAGTATGGATCTCACTACTCATATATTAGCTCAAATATATTATAGATGGGGCATGAAGGGGAAATCATGTACCTACAGGTTTTGGAGAAATCTTCAGGAACTCCAATGATTGAATTTTTGGATGTCTTTATAAATATGATGGTCCTTCTACTTCCTTATAATAATAAATTTTATATCTCATAAATTCAGTGAACATGGTAAAGAAAATATGTTGGAACAAAATTTTTTTTAATGTGACACTTCCCTTCTCTTTTGGGCATTAATTAATGGATGAAAACACCATTCATATAAGCTCAATGTAATGTGGATTGACTAAATTTGAAATATTTATTCAATGTGTATTATTATTACACATTTTTATCATGAATAAAACTACATTGAGGATGGTTTTTCAAATTAGTTGAGACATATGGTTAGGTTTTCTCTAATTATATCCCCAATGAGCTTACACTCTTGTTCCAAATGGATTTTTGTAAAAAAAATTCTTTATGGCCCAGGTAACTCCTTTTGTTTTCCATAATAAAAGAGGATTTCCCTAGAGGTATGTACTCACCTTTCTAGTAATAACATCCTCGGAATTCATATCTTATTTATATGTCTTTAAGTCATCCTCCATAGTTAATAATACTAGATACCTATTCAAATAAGGATTATTTTGATCTCCATCAACATGGAAAACTATGGAATTATGTGAAATAAAAATATGGATGTATATGTTTCTCCTTGATAGGTATTTTACTCCATTTATGTTCAACTTGAGGACCATAATTATTATATTCCATTTTATTTGAACTATAGGGAGTACAAGAGATAGATATACATGGAAGAAAAACCTACATATCATCTTTATAAAATTTATTTTCAAAAGACTCTACATCCATTGATCAACAATGTTATTGGCTACCAAATCAATAATTCCACATACATTTCCACTTTCTGTATATCCAACCTCAACAACATTAATATCTCTATGACTAATTTTAGTTCTTCTACCACCAGGAGCTCTATGGTCATCTAGACACCCCCACACATTGAAATATAAAAGATTGGGTCTTCTACCATTCAAGGTTTCACAAGGGGGCTATTCTGTTTTCATAGATACATTTCTATTACGAATATTATGAAGAACTGATAAATTTTAACCGTATAAATTTACTGGTAAAATATATTTATTGATCATGCAGTTTACCATTTCTACTAAATTTCAATTTTTTTCTTCTTTAAGTCCATTATTCTATTGTTTATAAGGATCATTAATATGATTAATTATATAATTTTCATCATAGGCCTCAATGAATTCATTCATAAATAATTCGCCACCTCTATATGAGTGTAATACATTATTCCATTTATTTAATTGATTTTCAATTTTATATTTATATTTCTTAAACATATTAAAGGGCTTATCTTTTATTCCAAGAGGATATACATTAAAATATCTACAACAGTAATCAACAAAAGAGATAAAATAATATCCCCATTAATTAAAAAAAATTAATTCAAAAATATTAGAATTATCCATTTCTAATATATCATAATTTCACTAAACACATTGAAATTATTTTTAACTATTTTAGAGTCAACATATGTTTCAGATTTGTCAAATTAATTTTCAAACTTATTTAAGTTTAACTTATTCATTTATTTTATTGAATTATAATTAATATGTGATAAATGATCAAGCCATAAATTGTATGATACAATCAAATAATCAGAAGGTTCAATTATATTATTAATAAATATTCGATATTTTTCATCACTTGAATATTCCTTCATCGAAAACATGTCACCCTTCGATAATATAACATTGTCATATTTGAACAAAACTGAGAATCCCTTCTTAGACTAATGATCAATGGTGACTAGATTATTTCAAATACTGATTAAGTACTTAAAAGAAATAGGATTTATATTATCTTTAGAGGTAAAATCTAGTTTCATTCATCCTTCATTAATGGCCCTGATGCATGAATTATTTTCACGGTGTTCTTCTTTCATGATAGCAATTTTGTAAAATATATTGAACCTTTAACAATTCGTGTACACATACACTATAGATCCATAATAAATCCACAATTCCATATGTTGACCTCATTTATTTAATTTTTTTCAATGATTCAACAAGTGAATTGATGATTCTTGGAGAAATAATATGTATTCCTTTAATGGTATTGGATATAAGTGTTGAAAAATTCTACTTATGAATGTGATGATTATTTTGGTGTTCTTTAATTTCAAAGACTGGTTTCATTGGTTGCACATTTTTTACAACATGATGAATAAGAAGAGTAATTAAAGAAGGAGATATAATATAAATATTATTACATGTTTATTTTTCTAGGAAATATAAATGAGTAGTTTTTATATGAACACTATATGATTTCATGAAGAATAATTGATGGAATATTTTAAATCCTATAGATTGATTTTGAGAAGGACTTGGATGTTTTTGAGTTATATTGGATACCTAAAAAATTTTAAATTGGTATTTATATTTCATATATAAAGGTAATTATCTCCTTGAAAATGCAATATAAATGTAGATAAGAGCACTACGTAACAATAGTGATGAATATCAGAAGCCTTCATAGTGTTAAATTGGTATTACATTACCTAGGTAAAGGTAATTCTCACCTTATATAAGATATGTAAAAGTAGTTATGATCACTATATAAGGGTAGTGATGAAGATAAGAAGGCTATATAAAGGACTTGATGTACCTATGTAAGGGTAAACCAAGCTATCATTGCAATGTATAAGTGTATTTGGAAACTCGCATAGGGGTAGCCACCACTTTTTTGTAGTTTCATATAGGCCCATGAGAGATCGTTTATGGGTAGAAAATATCCACATAAGTGTAATTCAATATGTAAGTATAACCCACAAGTTATAATGGTCATGTAAGTGTAAAATAGGTCACATAAGGGTAATCTGATTATCACGTAAAGGTAGCCGTGAACTTTTGTTACTAACATGCGGGTAAGACACATAAGGAAAATCATTGAGGCTTCTTCTGTGCATGGTTATCCATAATATTTGAGCTTTGATAATCAAGTTGAATTATTATCATTGATCGATCCATGATCAAAGATGCATATACCATGGATTATACGTATATGATATCACTACTGAGTTTAGAATCATCCATCGAAGCATATTTGACATCCATGCACATGAAAACATCCATTAATGAATTAAAGTGACTTAGAGTGTGGAATTTTCTATTAATAAATTCATATTTTATGTTTTTCTGAGAACAAAATAATCATACATGAATCTTTTAAAAACATTCCTGAAAATAGAATGAAGGATAATGTTATATGAGGCTGGTTTCTGTATGAATAATAAGGAGATCTTATTCAGTCGGGTATATTAATTTGCAACATGATGAACGAGGTTGTCCTAAATCATTAGAGCATTATAAATGTGAGGTATTGAAATAGAGAATCACATATTGTGTGGGTTTTTAAAAAAAATAATTGGTTATAAGTCAAGGTATTTAGTTATCCTCGTAAAGAGTAAATAGAACCCAAAACCTTTGAGTATTCTAAACGAGCTATACGAAGATTCGAAATTCACATAGAATAATGAAGAATTTAATATGGGGAAATATAATACACAACACCTTGTGGGAAAAGATATTTTAAATAATGAAAGATAATATAAAACACCATTGGAATTCACATTTAATTAATAAAAATAATTGTATTATTAGTAACATATTTAAATCATAGAATAAATGATACATCACATGAAAAATATTTGTTTCTTATGGATAAATGTGTGAATGAAAATGAGGAATAATATTATCAGAAATTTTTTTAAAATCTAGAATCCCTTAAGCAATATAATTTTGAGAAGCTTGATATATCTTTATATAAAATAAATAAAGAGTTTGATGATATAAGCCTTTCAAGAAGAAGAAAATTATGTGCTCGACTATTCAAAGATTGAGAGAATCATATCATTCATGATATCAGAATAATTTCAAGGCTAACAGACTTTATACATGTGACTATTGAATACCTCAATGAATTTTACATAAGAAAACCATGTCATGTAGCTTGTGGAGGATTTCTATCATCCATGTGGTTAAATATCTTTTTGTTTGTATATCCTCCTAAAGTGAAGAAATCTTCCAGTAGATTGTGGAAGTGGAAGAATCTTGATGACTCTATAGTAGGAGATGAAACAATGTTTTATGTGTTGATCGATTATATAGGTAGGATATTTGTGATACCTAGAGGAATCGAGAGTGTGAGCACTATGGACTCAGTGTTGATGGTAATGGACTTTACCTGTATGTAAACACTTGTATATAGTGAATAATCCATATTTGGGGGTATAATCAACTTGAGAATGAGTAGGAATTTCATCTAACCTTATAATTATTTTGTGTTTCTCTCTCTATTATTACAACAGTACTTGAGGTGGTATTTATAGATAATGTTTAGTGGATTGTTAAGTTTATCATATTCCGGAGGTTGAGTTAAAAAGTAATTTAAAAACCAATTATACCACTGAGTCACCCCCACCCCCGGTGGGAGCTAACAGGTCCTTGGACTCTACAATTGGTAACATATATCAGGATACCTCTAAAGTTACAATATGCTTTTGAAGATGGAATTTGATAATGATGTAAATGTGATAATTTACTTTATTTCAATAATGTATAAAAATAGTAAAGTATAGAATGAATGAATGAAATATTAAATAAGAATAATTTTATTCAATGGGAAAAAGGATAAGAATAATGTCTGAGATAAAAAAGAGGAAATTCTATTGAGAACAAGAAGAGAAGATTGAATGTGTCCAATCATATGAAAATGGTGAAATATCTCAATAACATATTGGATGATAAGAAATAATAAATTTTTGAGTCAAATTCAATATGCATCAAAGTTCATTACGAGAAAAAACATCTAGAGGATACTTTACAAAGTCTATAGAAGTAATGTTCTATGCCTATATTGATGGTGAAAAGAAATGCCCAAAGGAACAAAGTAAATCATTTTTTATAACATTAATGGTGTAAAAAACAAATTTTATGTTTCTTATAAAAAAATATTCACGGAATTATTCCACATAAAATTAATGTATGAATATAACAAGGGGGCTATAATCCCCAAGATAAGTGATGCTTAGTTTGTATCAATATTAAAATAACACAAATACAGAATCAACCAAGAAGATCATTGTTTCATAGGTTTTTAGGTGTCGTGGTAATCATGGTCACGAATACTATTCTTATAGGTTTAATATTTAATTTACATTAATGGGGTAAAACTAAGGGTATGTTATGATGATAAATTGATATCAAAAATTCAGATTAGAAAATAAGTGACCCAAACTACATCACATCCAAAAGAACAACACAAAGATGAAGGTTTCATGAAAAATATAACATGAAAATTCTCGTATGATATGAAATGGAACAAATTTAAAACAATCAAAGAAGATTCATTAAAATATTAAAATAATTAAGGAATATACACAAATACAGAATATGTTGTATTTAGTGATTCCCTTTATCAACGCTAAAAAGTGATGATAAATGTTACCCTTATCATCACTAAAATTCCGGATAATGACCCCCCGATTTATTAATAATGATAAACGTCACCATTTTTAATTCTTTTTTAACATTGATAATGGTTCACCATTATCAACATTAAAAAGTGATGAAAAATGTTACATTTCATTAAAAAATACATCACTAAAAAACATATATTAATATATAAATATATTAATATTGATATAAATATAATATATTTATTAAATGTGTTTTATATAATTCTAAATATATATGTTAACTTAATATATTAGATAATGTGTTTTTGAGGTGGCACCTGAGTGGTAAAACCTATAATCTTGAATCTAGAAGACCCATGTTTGAAATCTTGGATGGGTAAGATTTTAATGATATGGTACCCATACTATAGTAGTTATTATAGGCGAAGTCGATTGATAGTGGGGACTTTTCCAGTGGTGTTTTGTTTAGGGCAGCAGGGTTGACACAAGCTACCGACGACCTCCGATGGTGTATGTAATGGAAAGTGTGTAGTTACTATAGTAGTTACTATAGTAGTTATAAGTACCACTAAACATTCAACCGATTTAGGCCTTCATACCATGGCCCTTCATGCCATAGAGAGCCGTGTCAAACCACATAGGATTAGACCCCAAAAGAAGAATAGAAGAATGTAGCTATCACCAAAGAAGATCTTACTAGAGTTTGAATGAAGATAGGGTATAGAAAGCACTATCTGTATTTGGCACCAAACATCTCTACACAAGGCCATGCTAGTTGATCAACCCTACGAGGTCGGGAGGTAGGTGCCATCTGTAAAGCACACATGTTGTGGTGGGGTGGTTCTTGTGTAGTCTGACCTTTGAGCCATCGGGTCACGTATTGGGCCTTGTATCTTTGAACTTTTGGGTCATGTAAGAGTTCCCTCTTAACCTAGTTTTAAATTGGATTATCCAAAACTAAATAAAAATCAAAGGCCTCTGAGATATTTCTAGCTAATATGTAAGATATTTAGTGAAAATTACTTATAAAATAATTAGAAAAAAATTATTATTTAAAATCTTATTTAGTAAAGATGTATATTTAAATTGATATATATATATATATATATAATTTTTTTAAATATGATTTATATAATAGTAAATTTGTATTTATAAATCAAATTTAATATATTAATATGTCATATATTTAATGAAAAATAGTTTATATGTTAATTAAGAACATTGAATAATTAATATTACTAGATAATTAATAACGATTTTATTTATGAATTTCATTTTTTTGAATTTGATGTATATATAAAATAAAAAATATTTTATTATTAATTAAAAAATTAATTAAATATGCTACAGTTAATATGTCAAAAAATAATTTCACAAGTACATATAAGAAATTAATTCAATTTTATAGAAACACACATACACAAACAATTTTTTTAATATTATCATTTTAGATTTTTATTTATTAAAAATTTTCATTTAACATATTATGTTTTCAATTATTAAATTTTCTTTATTTTTTATATTTATGTTTAGTATACACTATTTATTACTTTTTAATATATATATATATATATTACATTTATTCATTGTTATTATTATTTATTTCATTAATAACTTTTTTAATATCTTTTGTAATTTATTTCTTTTTAGTTTTTATTTATTTAATATTTTTTTATTTGTATTAGTTTTTAACATTTAATTATATTTATTGATTAAAATTTAATGTTTTTAATATATTTTTAATTTTTATAATTAATAGATGAATTGATTTTTATTTTAACATATATGAATTATTATTTAAAAAATTATATAATTAATAACACTTATTGTTTTTTTAAATATTGTTTTAAGCTATTTACATTTTAGTTAAATTTTTCTCATTTTTAAAATTTATTAATTTAATATTATTAATTCATTAATAATGTTATGTTTTTTATTAAAAAAATTTATAATTTATTTATTTTAAATATTTATTCCCTCATTTTTTTAATTTATTCATTTTTAATGTTTTTATATATAACTATTCATTAATATATTTAATATTTTTAATATGTCAATATATTAATATATATATATATATAATATTTCCTTAAATATGATTTGTAGAATACAAAATATGTATTCACATTAAATTAGTCCTATATTTAGTGAAATAATATTTTTAATTAAAAATTAATATTAATTAAAAAATTGAAACATTAGTATTGGGTAATAGTTGTTTAATTAAATATAATTTGTTTTTTCAATTTAACACATATTAATATTGTGTTACATTAATTTCATAGACGCTAATACGTAATTAACGAAATTTTATATGAAAACACACCCACATAATATTTATGTAATTTATTCATTTTTTAATATTAATTATAGAATTTTATTTATTAACATACCATATTTAATACATATTCTATTTTTTAATGGTAAATTTTATTCATTTTATATATTTTTCTTCAATATAGACTATTTATTAATTTTTACTATTTTTTAAAATTTATTCATTCTTAATGTTATTTATTCATTAACAATCTTAATTATTTTTTTAATTTTTTTAAATTATTATAATTTATTTTCTTTTTTTAAAATATTTTTGAAAATTTATCTATTTTAAATATTTATTTATACATGTTTATGCATTAATATTTTATTTTCTAATATGGTTGTAATTTAATTAATTAATATTTACTAATTTTTATTTTATTATATATTAAATTTTTAAATATAATTTGTAATTAATAAAATTTATTAATTTTTTAAATATTGTTTTAATCTATTGATTTATAATTATTATATTTTTCTTTTCTTTAACATTCATCCATTTAATATTTTTCATTTTTATTTAATCACTAATAATGTTAATTATTTTTCTATTTTTTTCATAATTTATTCATTTTAGATGTTTATTTATTGAATATTTATGTAATTTATTTTCCTCAGGGTGTAGCTCAGTTGTACCTACCCTTATGGGTCCTAGTGAGGTCTCAAGTTCGAGCCTCATCGAGTAATTTCTGGCATTTGTGTGTTGCATTATTTTCATTGTAATGTAGATCCTTTCCCATCATCGAAGTAAATATTTATATAATTTTCTCATTTTTAATATTCTTTTATACATGTTTCTTCATTAAAATTTAATTTTTTTAATATGTTTGAAATGTGCATATTTAATATGTATTTAACTTTATTTTAATATAAATTCGTATTTAATTTTTTAATAATTAATATAATTAATTAAACTAATTTATTGTTTTAATATTTTTTTAAGACTAATGATTTTTAGTTATTAAATTAACCTCATTTATAGAAATCATGCATTTAATATTACATATTCATTAATAATGTTTACTAATTTTAACTTCTTTATAATTTATTCATTTTTAATTTTTATTCGTTTAATGGTTTTTTAATTTCATTTTAGTATTTATGATCCACAATTTCCAAAGAGTGTTGATAAAACCATTTTGGTTCTTTAAATACAATCCTAATAGAGAACCTCACTCACACATGTAGTTCAATCTCTCACTGAATTGAACCTTTGTCTTCGCTCCCCCTCGAACTTCTTAGACGAATCGAACCTCTCAAAACCCTATATATTTGATTATTTCTACTCCCTTTTAGTTGATCTTCCATTGTTGAACCCTTTTTGGTTCTTATTTGTTGGTTTCCTATGTGATCCTCATTCCCCTTTTCCTATATTACAATAGTACCTTGCCTATATAAAGTACGAACCCCATTTTCAATTTCTAAAGGGTTTGGATGCTCAGTGTTGGGATGTTTTTAATTTTTTTGTGTTTAGAAATGGATCTTAACATATCAGTGGAATAATTTCTTATTAATTATTATAGTTACCCATGGGAAAGATTATAAAAAAAATCCAATTCAATTATGAAGTACATTTTATAAAAAAAATTAACAACAAAAAATCCAAGTAATGAAATCACATATATGCATTGTATTAATATTTTAATTTAATTTTTTGATAATATAGGTATGTATAAAATATTGAAAATGAATGCACTAAAATTCTGATACTTTATTTACATATTAATGTATATATACATTATATGGATACCTTATGTTTATTTATTTATTTTTTATAAAATTTGAATTTTATTGAACTTTATGGGATGGATATAAATCTTAAACAGATGGATGAAAAACATATGAAAAACGAGTATGAGGATGAATTTAAAGTGTTCCTCATGTTTGAAGTAGAGCCTGAATATGACCTATTAGAGTTTGTGTCCTATGACCAACTGATTGTACATTGATTAAATATATATTCAATGTACTAAATATTAATTTAATTTTATAATACATATTTTTTATTGTTTCTGCATGGATTTAATGTAATAATGTCCTAGAGTATTTGACATATTGATAAGGTCATAACAGTTCTCCTCTATGATCAGAACCTTCAAGTGTAATTAAAATATTCATAATAAAGTTCTACAATTGGATAAGGTACTATAATGGGAAACATAGTATTTATATTGTCTGGTTTGAGTGATTGTGAGCAGATGAGGCAATATCTCATGAAGTTCACACATGATAATATCCTAGAGGGGAGATTGTGATAAGAGACCCACCAATAAGAATTATGCATTCTTTAGTTCCATTGGATATTGTATGATAATGTTTAATGGTCCTTGGAATTTAAGATTATCATTACTGTATTTCATGACTCGACCACATAGATTTACTGACCAAAACTATCATGTCATATGTTTGCTGGAAGTAAGGTACGTTGGTTGCGTCACGATTAACATGTCCATCAATGATAAGCCGAGAAAGGATTTATCACATCCATCTTTATGGAAGGTGAAATATTGACCCATTGATTGGGATGGAACTATCATATTAAATTTCATGTTCATGGTGTAACGACATGTTTATTTCATATAGTAAAAGAATGTGTATCAAGAATATTGGTTGTTAAGACGAATGTGATTCCAAATTGATGAGATATTGTGACAATGGAATTATATTACAGAGTGAGAATTCATATGTGGTTTTCAATGTTGTGGCATTAACTTTTTTTCTCTTGGGTTCCTTGATCAGTTCATATTCATAAACCATTGATTTTTTGAAATCTCTCTTAATACCAATTAGAATTAATCCTAGGGAGTCACACACTGTGTTTTTTTATTAATCTCCGTTAAATTATATGTTATTTTAATTAATAGAATAAATTTTATTATCTGTTTTAAAAAATAATTTAATTCAAGTTGTTTGGATCGCATAAATTAAATAAATATTTATTCACAAGGATATAAATAAAAATATATTTATATATTTTATTGAATAAGTAATAAATATTTACTCATCGATATGTGAATAAAACATTAATTTATGAACAAAATTTTAATTTAGGTGTTCAATAAATGTAATAGGAGTTATAATCGACCATGACCACGATTGATGAAAAATATTAATTAACATGTCACTTAAATAATATTTTTTATTCCACAAGATTTAACTCAACTCAAAATAATATTAATAATAATATATTTATGTGGCATGGGGTTTATTAAAGATAAAAAAATTTATTTAATGGATGGAATGAAATTAAATAATATTTTACCTTAATCATAACATTATTAATAGACATCTATGTCTGCTGTGTAGTGTATCAAATGATTGAGAATAGAGAATTGTTGTGCACAATTAATTCTCTATCAAATCCTCCTCTATATCCATCTCTAGAATGAGAAATGTATGAGAGATTTCACCAAGTTCAAAGAATGAGATATCAAGAATGAACAATGAAATACATTCGACTTGCCATGCTACCACTCAAGGATTGAGTGCTCTTTCTCATAGATCATAGGAGCACATGTGGATCACCACTATATAGATTATATCACTGGATCCTCACTCTGCAATGAAGGTCATCTGAAAGGGTATTTTCATAAGATAAAAATTCACCAACGAAGAATGTTCCTAATCCCAGGTATTTATTTCATAAAATAATAATTAAATAAATTATAAATTTGATGTGAAAGATCATCATTCATAGTTTTGAAAAATGACTATTTAAATAAATTTTATTATTCTACTCCCAAAAAATTATTATAATGTTCCTAGAACAATTAATTGGTATCAGAGTTACCGAATTTAAATATATGATTATTTTTCTGATTTTTAATCTCTGTGAAATTGTGGTTAGGTTTACATTTTATGTTATTTTTTTATTTCATATGATATTAATTAACATGTTTTCGATATATTAATTATTTTAGTTTAGTGTTTAATTTTCATAATGGTTTAAGAAAAGATGAATAATGGCTGAATATTCCATCGGGATGTTTGGCCTATATAACTTGATTATAGGGTATGTTTCTAGAGTACACATTGTGGTCCTTAGCCCATTTTACATGGATGCATTGATTAGTTAATTAAACACTGTGCATTTATTGCACACCCCATGTTGACGAGGTCAACCTAGAATGCAGGAACCAGATACCCGGTAGGTATCTGAAATGTTCATGCCATGTAGTATGGATGAGTTAACATGCTAAATCCCCTAGTGTGTGAGGCGAATAAACGAAAACAGATTTATATGGTGTGTTATTGGATTGTGCATGTTGTGTTGTCTCCAAATTAAAGTAAAAATTAAATTACATTAAATTGACATTAGGAACATTAAAACCATAATTTATTGATCGATGTTTATGTGTCATTGAAAATTTAATAATGTATTTAAATATTATTAAATTTTCAATCAATTTTTTGTAATAAATATGTCATTATTGGTCATGCTGTTTATTTTCCTTGAATGTCATAAATTATGGGTATATCCAATTAAAATTTGATGATCATTAATATGTAAATAAATTAATTAGTTGATTTATTAATTAATACATGATTTTTTATCTTAATAATAAATAACAAATATAGAAATAAATTAAATCTAGTAAATTTTTTCAATTCATTGCATGTGTGACCATTCATGAAGATAACCAATACCTATGTCTTTGTTATATATTTTTATTTAATTTATTTCACGATTTCTCAATTATATTAAATTAAATTAAATGATGTCTTTAAATTCATCACTCAATCCATTATTATGTAGGACATGCATGTCCTATGATATTTCTGTTATCCCATTTGACCAATTATTTGGTTCCCCTCACCTACGTGTGAGTAGTAAATATTTTTAATTAAGGGATAATCCCATGATACGTGGAGGTGGTTTAGGATGGAACTAGAATAATGTCAACCCAGTTGATACACAAGTAGAATGGTGGAATATTGTAACTGATGCCACAACTAGAAATATTAGTTATTTACCCTAGGTAAAAAGTTTATTTAATATCCTCTCATTAAATGAACCATTTGATAAAGCTCGTGAATGGGTAAATTATTTTATTATTTATTTATATCTATGAAATTATTTATTTTATGGATGTAAGATCTTGATCACTTAAACATGATGAATTATTGTGAAAAGATAAAATTAAATAAATAAATTATGCAGAACTGTTTTATATTACATGGTTAATTAATTATGTGACATATAATTAATTTAAACAAGAAATGTAAATAATTAAAATAGATAATATTTATGAATAATAAATTAAAATACCTAAATGAAATATTATTTCGGAATTGGCCTTCCATAACCTAATTATGAATGAAACTCAATAGAACTAACAGTTAGACAACCCTTATGGAGACACTGACTTTTATAAGGGGAGTTCAATGAAGGTTCTGAGTTTACTAATCCATTTTACAAAAAGTGGAGTAGGCCTTTATATACTTTGTTTAATCTGAAGAAAAGTGTTGAGGAAATAAAAATTATGATTTCAGGAATAAGGAGCCCACTCAATGAATCAAGGAGTTTCAAGCCCACTGTTGGAGAATACTTTCCTACCTAAATACATTCAAGTAGCCTGACCAACCCTTTTTGCGGTTATGTGAAGATGAATATGCATTCTTTACTCCAAAATATCTTATAAACTAAACATTATGAATTCAGTGGTGAGGGATATTGGAACTTGATAAAATAGTTGGAAAATTAATAAAATAAAATAAAATAAAAATAGTATATAATTTAATATTTCTCACAGTATTTTTAATCAAGAAAAGTACTAATAATATACTACATTAATTATATTATATAAATTTCAAGATCATCAACCACACTATCCAAACTATCAATATTTGAGAAAGACAACCTCCTAACAGGAAATAAATTCCAAAATTGGTTGAGACACCTTCAGGTTATTTGTAACGCCCTGACCCCAGTTATCCAGAGTTGATGCATTATTACATAACATTGGCATGATACAAGGAATCATTTCTCAAATGCCTGATCAATTTAGTAGCCTTGTAAATACTAGATACATTAATATGTTTTACAATACATTATAAAATGAAAAACTAAAACAACATAGTCTCCCTAGGACACACTCATATCCCTTAGACTATCCCTACTGGATAGTTATAATATACTTCTTCGCATCCTGGTAAAAAATAAAACATAGAAAAGGGTGAGCTCAGATGCTCACTAAGGATAACAATATAGTATAATCTTTCATAAATAAGAATAAACATTTAAGGTAATGTATAAGACTAAAACAATATCATTTTAAACTTGAATATCACCATAATATGTCAAAGATAAAATTAAATAATTCCATTTACTTATTCACATGTATATTCAACTAGTCGAATAATCACATGCAATATCAATACCACTTTCATAATGATGGAATGAATAATGCCAGACTTCATAACCACATAGTAAAGGCCTTGTTCCAAGACTAAAAATAATATTTTTTCAAGGCCTTGTGCCAAGACACTATTTTGTTTCATTACACCTACTGATGCATTGAAGGGCTATAATGGGCTCCACCTGTCCCTTACTAAGTCCAATGCATTCCTCATACGAAAAGTTTTGAACATAACATTAACATTCGTATGAAGATTAGCATAAAAAATGTCAATACCTTATACACATACCATGAATGGTATAAAAATAACACATCCATAGTCAAACATATCACAAAAAATTCAATACAATATGGATGTTTTTTATCATAATAAATCGACTTTAAATAATCTTAAAATCCATCAAAGGATGTTGACAAATATGGAATCAAAATATTTTTTTAGATAAATATATCTTTCAATTTTGAAATAATTTAAAATTCATATAAAAAACATTTATTTTGAAAATATTCATATAATCTTGTAATGGAAACTTTGACGATGTTGTAACGGTGGAAAATAGCTACACCCGCTGTATATGTTTAAAAAAACATTCTTACCTTAACTTTGTTGAAAAGGTCATAAAGTACCTTGTTTGGAAAATGAAAGAAAGATTACTTTAGAAACATATAAGTTCAAATAAGGGTATAAATTGCATTAAACCATTTTATAGTAAATAGTAAACATGTTTTGAAATATATTTTTAAGGAACATGGATGTAGATGATAAAGAGATCGCAGTAGATAATTACGTATAATCATCCTCGGATAATGAAGAGATTGTGAAATTAAACCTTAAAGTGTACTTCTCATTGGTTGAGGGTACGTTAACCAACTGTATAATAGTTAATTCATTTTTATTAAATTATACCATAACATTATATATAAATATGATATCATATATGATCTTCTAATATTGCTTTATTAATGATATTTTAGTAGTATCATCGTTTTGGGTGTTAACTGATATTTTTCCATTATATGATTTGTTACATAGGTAATGTTTGTTATGGATAGGATGTATCTTATTCATATTAATAATTATATTAAGTCTTTAAATAATATTTTTAATCATCAAATGAAAATTAGTTTTGAATGGATACGATGTGGAATGAATCTGATCACGTTGATGGAGATGGTAATCCGTACGTATGCACAAGAACAAAATATCATTATTTTGATATTAAAATCATATATAATTGGATTTTATATCATATATACATAATCATTATCATGTTATATTTATTATTTATTTAAATTATACATCATTATTATACCCATACAAATAATAATGTATTTAATAACAACTACACCACGACGTGGAGACTGTAAGCTGTACGTACGCACGTATGGTGACATATCATTCAAAGGATGGATAGAATAATTAATAGGGTTGTACAATATTTATAATAACATCAAATTATATATAATATACTGGTGTTATTAATTTATAATAGAAACAACAAGGGAATATGAAGTGGAAGAAGATATGAACTTGAAAGAGGTGATGAAATATTTATCTATTCTTCGGGTTCTTCCTTTTGATTTGATCAAAAGGGATACTTAGGCTGCATTTCTAACTAAAGGAAGGAATCAAGGATGAAGGGAGGATAGGTTAGAGGAAATTTGGGTAGGGTTTGGCCGATTCAAATGGCATTTATGGTGTGAATTTGAGAGAAGGGGATGTAACCTTTTATAAGAGGGGTGAGGGGCAGCTTAGGAAAAGATTGAAATATTATCTTATAATAAAATAATTTTCGGTTTATAATAGCTCCAAAATAATTTATTTTGAGGTTAATGTGGATATAGGTTAAAAACCACTCAACCAATAGGTTTTATATAGGTTTGGGTTCTATTTTAACCTTATCATTTAGATTTAACTCTTAGTTAAATTGTTTAAATTTACCATGTCTCTTTGTATTTTTATATTATATGGTTATAAAACATACTATAAACTTCCAAGAGAACATCAAGAGGATAATTAATGACATATATAACATTATTTAGTCCCTTTGGATGTACTATATAAATTTAAAAATATAATATCAATTAATAATATAATATTTGTTTTAAAAACTCTTTTATGTCAATTTTGACACTATTTGGTATTTTTTTGTAATTCATATAAGAATTATTATTTAGAAAAAAATTCTTTTAATCAACCCTAACATGTTATATTAACATATAAAATTAGTGTATTTTGTTAAAAGTCTCATATTATATTTCATTGTATATTTATCATATCAATTATTTTAATCTTTCATTAATAAGGCAATTACTGCATCATCATTGTGTCCTAAATAAATTTAATTATATAATGTATAAAAATTATAAAAAAATACAATTATGTAGGATATATTATTATATTTAAAATTAATATTTATAGTCGAATTAATCATATTTAAAACCCTTTATTAAAAATGGTTTAGTTATTAAACATGGATTTTAACTCTTTTAACTCTTCTTTAAATAAAATAATAATAAATGTCCTAATCTAATCCAGGTGGACCAAACAGGATCATATTATATTCCTAAGGTTTATTTTAGTCAAATTATACTTATCCAATAGAATTAGTACTTTTTTAAAGGTAATAATAATATCATTTCTACCTTTAATTATCCTATTTACTATTAACTGTGGTAAATAAAAGTCAAAAGTTACTACTCACCAAAAATTATTTTTATCTTATTTAAACACATTTAATTATTGATATCAACTTTTCCGCTTGGAATTTTGAAATTAAATTCACAGAAGTGGTAAAATTATGTTTTATGAAAATTTGAATATTCTTCTAGGAGGTGGGTAAAAGACGGTAAAAAGTTCCATAAAATTTTTATATATTTAAAATTAATATAAAATGACTCCAATGAATTAAATTGATCATATATACGTATTATGTATCTATTTTGACCTAAAATAAATTTTAATAAAATAAATAATTATTTAAACAAAAAGTCAGTTTTAAACTATGACTCAGTGATTTTCACTATTCATAAAAATTTGAAAGTTTTCACAAAAATACCAAAAATTCGCCCTAATCTAATATAGATATTCCGAATCCAAAAATGAAGTCCATTTTGAAATATAAAATTTATAAAATTTAAAAAATTGGGTATTACTATTTGTAACAGCTAGTTTGATTGGTCGTGGTGTGTTTGAACTTGAAGATGTATACAACACAAGCTATTGTATTATTCAAAAGGAAACATACAGTGGAAGCTTGGGGTACTTCATTATTATAAAAAATGAATGGAAATATTACATGCTATAATCCTTAATTCCTAATCTATATGCTCAAGAGGTGAGGGATTAAGAGTTCCATGTATATGAGAAATGTATGAGTAACATGGGAAACATTTAATTATTTATAGTTTCATGTATTTCGAGTGAAATAATGATGTATCAATTAAATATGAATGTATATAGAAATATTGAGAACCTCAGTGGTCATTACAATGATAGATCTAGACATTAGATGTTTGATATTTCTGATGAACTCTTTTAGATTATGTTTCTGGAGGGTTCCCTAGCTGGACCTCGTATAGTTAAGCTCATTGGCTACTTTTATTTCCAAGATGTTTTAGGGTTTAAAATCCCTGAATAACTGGGCACCAACCTCATTCTGGAATCACTCCCTTAGAGACTCTCCTATTTTTTATGTATTTTAATATAACCATAATTGATAAGTCTCGGATGGATCTTATCACTCTTCTTAGCCAAGTAGATAAGGATATAAAGCATGAAAAGCTATTTGTCCATATGGTTAATAAACGGAAAGGGTAGAAAAAGTTTTTTAAGACAAAATCATCTTCACACCCCTATAATAAGAGTAAGATCAAGAGAAATGTACATGGATATGCTGTGTTATTTTTTTTTGTGGAATGAAGGGCCACTGGAAGTAAAATTATAAAGGGCCAAAGAAGCAGGGGGATGCTTCGGGTGCATTAGTTATCGAGGTAAATTTATCTATTTCTAAGAATTTGGTATTTGATATATCTTTTGGTACTCACGTATATATTCAAATACATAAACCAAGTAGGTATAGAATGATTGACCAGGTGTAGGTAGATATATGAGAAACCAACGGAGCTAAACTAGTTGTTGTAGCTACCGAGCACTACCACATCACATTGCTGACCGAAATGATCTTGGTTTTTAAAGGCTATTATTATGTTCCATATGTTACAAAAAACATTATTTATATATCTAGAATTGATAAATACAGATTTATTTTCAAATTTGGGAATAAATATTTCTTCTTTTATGAATATTATAATTTTATGACGAGGAACATTTAAATAATGGTCTTTATTTTTTGGATTACATAAACTAAGTAATGGATATTGTTATTGATGTTACTTCATATGACTCATACCACCACCAATATTGGAATCACCGACTAGGTCATTTAAAGGAACATAGCTTGACTAAATTGCATCAAGATGAATATTTAGATTCATTTAAACTAAATCCAATTTGTGTATGTCGTGCAAGTTTACAAAAAAAAGACCAAATCCCCATTTAGTGGGAAAAGTGAATGGACTAAATATATTCATGAATTAGTTCATACTAATGTATGTTGATAAATTTCTATTGAGGCAAGGGGTGGGTACACATAATTCAAAACTCTTACTAATGATATTAGTATATATGGATATGTCCACTTAATGTAGTGTAAGTCAGATTATTTGGATTAATTCAAGGAATTCAAGAATGAATTTGAGAACCTTATCGGTAGGAATAATAAGTAAATAAACTCAATCCATGGTTGAAAATATCATTATCAACATATAATTGATTTCTTATTGTATTTTGGGATCCTATCCCAACTCACACCTCCTTACACACCTCAGTGGAATGGTGTACGAGAAACGGAAAACCACAAATTGTTGCACATGGCCATATCAATGAAGCCTTATAAAAGTGTTCCATCATCCAATTGAAGATATGTGTTACAAACAATAGCACATATACTAAACCAGTTACCAACAAAATCGGAAAATGGTATTCAACACTAATTTTGGAGGGTATGAAAAAATGTGTTATCACATTTACGTGTTTGGGGATGAAAAGTGTTCATTAAGGCCTCTCCTAGTAAAAAAATGAATCAAGAGGCATAAAGTGTACCATGATAGGATATCCCAAGTAAATGAGGGGATATTACGTATATTACCCCTTTTAAAAAAAGTATATACTTATAAGACACAATATATTTCTTGAAAGGGTGAACATTTATAACAGAGATAATGTGATTAAGATATAATTTTATGTTGTTGAGGATCAAGGTAAAAAATAGTTTCTACAAGAATAGATTCAAAAAATCCCAATGGAAGATGAAACTATTATGGATACACAAGTACTACCTAAAAGTATTAGATAGGTTATAGTACAAAATATTTATAGTTTTATAGTCACTGAGGATAGTGACTCATTAATAGTTGATAATAATGTTCCACTAACCTAAAAGGAGTAAGTGGCATAGATGATTCCAAGTGTTAATAAGCCAGAAATTATGAAAAGGATTCTATGTGCCAAAACCAATCCTGTATATTGCTATATCCTCCAACAGATTTAAATGTCGTTGATTAAAAATAGGTATTCTATAAGACGATTTACATAGAAGAATATGTTAGTACATATAAGGCATGATTTTTTTCAAAAGTGTTTAAAAATCATCATGGAATTTACTATGATGAAACATTTTCACCGGTTGGAATGCTGAATTATATAATAAATATACATGAAACATTAATTTACCATAACAATGAGATTTGGTAAATGTAAGTCAAAACATCCCTCCTTAATCGGAACCATCATGAAGATGTCTATATGAGAGAATATGAAGGGTTTTTACTCTAAATGATTCTAATATGATAAAAAAATTACAAAAAACATTTATCTATTAGATAAATCATCTCAATCATGGACCATTAATTTTGATGAAGGAATGATTGAACTTGGTTTCATAAATATTTAGTGTGATCCTTCTTCCTAAAAATGGTTTATTGGGAGTGAAATAATATTCTTAATTGTGTATGTTGAAGACATATTTCCCATAAGAAATGAAATACCAGTCTTACCATCTATTAAGATGTGGTATAATGAATGCTTCTCCATGAAGGACATGGTTGAAGCCCCATATATTCATCGGATCAATATCCATCTTGATTGGTCCAAGAGACTTCTCGACCTAATTAAAATTACATACATTCACAAAATGTTGAATAGATTAATTATGGAATAATCCAAGAGGGGATTGTTTTCAGTGTCACATGGCATTCAACATTCTAGGAAAATTTGTCCTCATACAAATGTGGAATGAAACAAAATGGAAAGGATTTCATACACAATAGTAACTGAGTCAGTAATTTATGTCATTCTGTATACTATGATAGATGATTCATACACATTGTGTGTCATAACAAGATATCAAGATGATTTATGTCACTCCCATTGGATGGAATTCAAGACTATCCTTTAGTATATGAGGTATAGTAAGGAAATTATCTTGGTCTATAGAGTATATGAGGAACTATTCATCATAGGATATGTAGATTCTAGTTTCAAAACAGATAAAGATGACATTAAGTCACAAATGAGATGCATATTTATTTTTAATGGAGGTTCTGTGAGCTAAAAGAGCTCAATGAAGCATGTGGTCTTAGATTCTATAGTAGAATATGGGAATATTATTTTTGTATGAGGAATCAAAGGAAGCATTATTGATGTGAAACTTATTCCAAGAGAATGATATGGTACCTAGCAGTAAAGACCAGGTCACACTCTATGGTTATGATATTGTAGCAATGGCTCTCGCAAAATATCTAAGGTCTTATCAATTGATGAATAACCAACTTCAGAATAATCATCTCTTGAGGGATTTTTCTCTAAGAGGTGAGGATGTAGTGATCAGTTTTTCTACTGAATACAGCATGGGGGACCCCTTGACTAAATCCTTGACCCAGTGGAAACTAGATTTTAATGTGAGGTCTAGTAGACTGAATGTCATAGGCAGTTGGCTCTATTTAAAGTGGGTGTTTTGTAGAGTTTGTTTCCAAGACCAATTGATTTTACATTAGGTACATGTATTTTTGATGTATTTAATATTAATTTAACTTCTTATTAAATATTTTTAATTGTTTCTACATCGATATAATGTAATATAGTCCTAGAGTATTTGTCTCATTAATAATATCATAGCAGTTCCCCTCAATGATGATAAACATGATGTTCTATAGAAAAATTCTTAAGATAGTTCTATGGTGGGATAATTTACTATGATGGGAAACATTTTATTTATATCATCTCATGTGAGAACTCATAATTAGATGAGGCTTCTTCTAATGAAGTTCTCATATAGTAATCTTCAAGATGGGAGATTATGAGAACAAACCCAACAGTTGGAATTCCACATGTTTTGGTGTCATTAGATATTACTATATGTGATCATGTGTAATAGTCCATAGATTTAATATTATCATTAATGTATGTAATAACTCACTCACTTAGATTAAATTACCATATTTGGTACACCATATGTTGGTGAGAAGTAGGGTATATTAGGTGGGTCAGAGTTTACATGTCATTAACGTATATAAGTGATGAAAATACCTATCGCTTTCATCTTTATAGAAGATTATATATCAGAACTTTTATTAAAATATAACTATCACCTTAAATTCCATGTTCATGGTTCAATAATAGGTTTATTTTAGATAGTCATAGAATTACATAGCAGGAATATAGGTTGGGACTTTGATGTACATCCTTCTTGATAAGATATTGTGATAAGGGGATTATATTACACAATGATCATTCGTAAGTGGTTTTCTATGTTGCTACATTAAGTTATTTATCTTAGGTTCCATGCCCCATTTCTAGATAGTAATATTGGACTTTAGGAAATCCTTCCAAATTCCAACAAGAACAAATCCTAGAAGGTCACACAATAAGTGTTTTTGTAGATCTGTATTAAATTATATTTGAGTTTAATTAATGGATTAATTATTATTCTCATTTATGAGGAATAATTTTATTCATGTTATAATTTTTAGCATAAATTAAATAAATATTTATTCATAATAATTTGAATAACCATATTTTTTTTAATTTATTGAATTATTAATACATAATTATTTTCTAATATGTGAATGAATTTTTTATTTATGAATATAATTATTATTTGGGATTTCAATAAATTAAAGAGGTGTTTGATGGTACCAAGACTGTATATGGTGAAAAAAATTACTAACAACTGATTAAATAATATGTTTTTATTATGGAAGTTTCCATAAACCACAAAATAATATTAATATTAATAATAATAATAATAATAATATGTGGCATGGGGTTTACTAATGACAATAAATGTTATTTAATGGTTGGAATGCGGTTTAATAATATTTCAACCTAAATCCCAATTCTATAAATCTATGGATATGTCTAATGTTTAGTGCATCCAATGATTGAGATTATAAAATTAGTATGCACAATGAATTCTATATCCACTCTTCCTCCCTCTCTCTATCAAGAAAAAGAAACATGAGAGATATTTCGACAAGACCGAAAAATGAGAGATTAAAAATTAACAACTGAATACATTCAACTCTCCATTCTTTCCCTCTAAGATTGAGTGGTGTTGGTCAAAGATCATAGGAGAATTTTTTGATCACCACAAGATGGATTCTATCAATGGATCCTCATAGCACAATAAAGGTAATCCAAAAGGGTTTTTTTGAATGTTCAGGATTCACCCAAAAAAGATCCAAAGCTTAGGTATTTATTTCATAAAATATTAAACAAATTGTTATAATTTTAACATGAAAGATCCCAGATCATGGTTTTAAGAAATGTCTATTAAAATAACCTTTAATATATCTCTCATCACTGTATACTTTGACTATGCTAGGAAATATCAAACAATTCTCAAATATTATATCCACTATTTCATTGTAGTTATTCAAGACGAAATCATTTAGAAGAGTTAGAATATAATTTTAGTTTTCATGGACTGTATTGAAGCTATAAATGTGTACTAAACATGGAGAAAATGAATATACATACTGACTGAGATGTTACTACCTTTTATGGATCATTTTATATGAATACTAGTGTAAATGATGATAGAGATGGTATGTAATAAATGAAAATGACAACTGAAAATGACTTTATTATTTTATAATGTTATTTTGGAAGATAAATATCTTTGGAATGAGACCATTGTATAACTGTTTGACAAAATATACAACATTTTCAGTTGTATTGTAGTTATATATTTTGAAATCTAGCAGTAGATGGGGAAACACCCAATTTATAGAACTATTTATTATCCTAAATGATAGGGTACCAACATAAAATTAGAATCTTGTTTGAACATATTATGTTACTTGAATGCTAAGTTCAATGGGTATCATGTCTAAAAATATACACGTATGTCCAAATTATTTCATATTTTTTTACAAAAAAAACGTGAATCACGTAGAAAATTACCTAGTTAGGGAGTGAATTGACATAAGAAAGATTAATCAAGTCCTTTAAAAGTTGTATGGTACTTTCCTCTCGTTATAATGGTTATAGAACTATATGGATTTTCAGAATCCACTAGAAAATTGACATGTCGTACTGATTCAAGAATTGAATATGGGAAACTATATCACTATGTAGACTCTTCTCAGTGGATGAAAATTGACTATAAGTATCTAAATTTGGAAATTATTTTAGAAACATTCGTCTCAAATTACCTACATATGAAATAAATCATTTTTCTGTGAAATTTAATAATCACAATACATGTCCAGTTATGTTGGTAAATTATAATTTTTCTCTAATAGTTATATACAAAACAAAGATACAATATATTTTTTCTTTTTATATCTTGACCAAAAAAACCCAATAATGATATTAATGTATATTTGGATCCATTTATTGGTGATATGAAATTGATGTGGGAGATATTTGTTATATTATATGATTGTCATATAAGTGAAGAGTTCACTTTGAGATCCTGTTGAATGAGAGGGTAAATGGATCTCCTACTTATGGAAATTTCCCAGGCTATAGCGTTAAAGGGATTTTGGGGTTTCCCATTTTTTGAAAAAGGTACACATTTAGTTGGGTTGAAACATTCTTTAAAGTCTGTGTTTTCAGAAAATATTAAATTTATACCTTTATGACATAAATATAGATTATGAATGACATCATTCAATGGAAATATAGAACAAGGTACCACACTATGTCCACTAATGGGTAATCAACTTTTCAAGACTGTAAAAGACACTATAATAATTTTTAGTGATCCTTTTTGGAAAATACATATTGAATTAGGTTATAAAATGAGATCAATTTTCTATTAATTTTTATACTAGAATTACTTGTACATCATACATTTTCTTGATGTCATGTACATAGAAGAAAATGTGTGTGAAATTGTTATTGGAACATTACTAAATGTACCAGAGAAAAAAATATTTAATTACGATTATGTTGGACATTATTGATATGAGGATAATGGATGATTTGACACTTATGAAGGGTGAAAGACAAACTTTTCTTCCTCTAGAAACATAAACTATAGCCAGAAGAAAACATTATCAATTTAAATAATTACTTAAAGGTGTAAAAGTTCTAGAGGGATACTCATAAATATAAATAATGTAATTTCAATAACTAATTTGAAGATACATGGTTTAAAATCACATTAATTTCATTCATTGATGAAATATTTAATGTACATATCTTTAAATTTCATTATTCTTAAAAATTTACAATATAAATTAAATTGAATTTTCTTTTTTTTCAAGTCCATATGAAATAATGTTGTACAACCAGCGATTTTTCCAATCATGAATAAGGAAATTTCAGTCATATTGTGTTGAACAAGGCTGAGGTACCATCCAAACTGACACCTGACCTAATCCATGGCATGGTCCGAAGGGAGTTCAAGATTCCCACATGCTCGAAACTAGTGTATGTGTATCAAAAATACACTTTTCGGATGATTCCACCCATTAATCCAATAATACATAACCAACAATAATAAACATCACAATAATTGATAACCACAACCAAATGAGGTTCACCAATTTTTAGACTCAGAGTATATAAATTTAATCAAAACATAAAATAAAACAATGAAAGGGGAATCACAAAACTATCCTAAAAACCTCAATGAAATTATAGGGACATCACCCTCAAGCCACCACCACCAACACCAACTAGAGGCAGAGCACTAAAAACATGAACCACCATTACCACGATACATATTTCCTTTACCTTGGACATACATAAAAATTCTAAATACAACCAAAGGTGTATATAGGTTGTGAGCTAATTCCTAGTAGGATGTCACTCAAATGAAAATTCTACATGTTATATCTTTATAAGGAAAATAAACATGAAGATTTACATATGAATACTTGAATCATTTACAGGAAAAAAATTCATAAAAACATTCTCAAGAATTTTTTTTAAGAAAAACTCTTTTTCAAAAATAAAATTGGTTGAAAAAAATGTATACACAATGTCTATCATTTATATATTACGACAGATAACACCATATCACATAAGGATCATGTCATAAGATATATCCATGGTAAAATACTAATAGGTAAATAGCACAAGTGGGACACTATGAACATCGTACCTCAGTGATCAAAATCATCAACTCAACTAACAAAAAACATTTTAAAGCCTGAGAAAATAGCGGGGATCTCATCCAAATATCTAATGGTCCAACAACATTCTCATGAAACCTCCACTAGAGAGGATCTTATTCAAAGTTCTAGTGGTCGCCGATCATATCTCATTTTTAGATAATGTTAAAGCATAAATCCTACTAGATGAATCTTGTCCATGCTAATTTTGATTCAACTAGAATACTAGTTCTATATCATCCACATAGATACTCTATATTCCATTTTGTGCACAAATTTTAATTAACATATCACATAATTCATCACTTTCACAAAAACATGAAAAGAATCATAAGAACACAAGGATGTCACCACATTCACATTTTTACATTAATCATTTGATCAAAAGATCACATAGAAACCACCATTTTCAATAAAAAAACCTCTTTCCATTTGACACTCACACTAAAACCATTTGGAACTACATTTTACTATAATTTCCCAGTTTATGAAACACATTTTAAAACATAACAAACAGAGCGCATATGAAATGAAAACATTTCTATAGGGAAACCCCCCCTCAAATTCATATTAACATCAAACCATTTTTTAACCTAATTAACATCACATTCATGATTCGAATGCATTATTAAGGTGAAAAAAAGAATAAAATATGAAAGAAACATCATTTCTCTTAGAAAATGAACTTTTAACACATTCTTTCCATTAAATATATTTGAAAATACATTACACACCAGCCATGCAAGGTACATAACATTTTCAAGAAACCCCACAATAAAGAACATAAGAAGCATAACCCATTTAATTTCAAAACCCATCTTCCATGACATATTAACTCGAAAACATTTTTAAATCATTGTTCAAACCACAAAAACAATCCATAGAGCACATTAAAACAACCAAGAAAGCATATCAAAATCATCTAATAATGTACAAGAATGGAACCACCAACCTCACAATTGAAAACATCAATAAATTTACTCAAAACCACACTACACAACCACATTACCCTATAAAGGCATGATCAAAAAACAATCATCAATAATTTCCCCAACATCACAATATGGAACCCTCTTTAGGTCAAACATCTTACTGGAAAATAGGTACTTTATAAATAGGGAAGAAGAAGCCTAGATAGACGGATAAATTAAGGGGAAATGGACTTATTTGATGTTTCCATGAAGAATCAAGGTCAAAAATACCAATGGATTAAGGTTCAATGACTTCATGAAATATTAGAGGAGGATCCCATGGCTAAAAATCTTAAATTGGGTGGATGGGAGGAAATTTAGGGTTAAAATTGAAGAGGTAAAAAAGGAAATTTCACACTTTTTAATTACCAAAAAATATCTCATAGTTTCCCACACAGTTTCATAAACCATACAACACTCATACACCCCTCACCATCCAAGAGGGAAATAGCATAAGATTATCCAGAACTGTATTCCAAACCGTGTGCTAATAGTGCAGTGACTACTATCCAAAATCAATTTTTTCTGCACAGTTTCCTGGTTAAGGATTCATATTTTCCTCTTATTGTGTACCAACCACGCATCTCCTTATATCAAGATCAAAATTTCCATTTTTCATAAAAATCATTGGAAAACTATGTGAGAAAATAATGACCCCAAATAAATATATAATACCTTAAAACAGAAATCATGGATGTGACAATTCTCTAAACAGTGAAAACATTCCACCCATAAGAATTCAACCTGAATCTTGATCAGAACACAAAATTGGGTACTCTATCTCAACACAAGTACTTTTCTCCAAAGTATCATTCTCAGAATTACGATTATTTTAATGAAATTTAACTAATATAATAGACTTCCCATGATGTACATTCTCTGTAAAATCTAAAATCCAACCATCTGGTCAAACACAGACAAATTAGCATCCAAATAGAACTCTTCCCCATTTGGAACAAGGGATGGATCTGTGTTGTACATTTTGAATTGAGAGAAAAGAAACATGTCCTAAATTTTCATTAACCAAGAGGGAAAATATAACTTGTATGAAACCATAAAAATCCACTCAGTGGTCTCAGAAATTCCAAACAAACATCAACATTAACTTTCAATGCCTACCAAAATGGTGATGAACCAAGAGAGGTGCCACTTGATGGAACACCTGATCACCAACAAAAAACTCTATGTATCAGCACCTATGAACAACATAAGACTTATAGTGTCTCTGAACAATCCAAAAAATGTTTCTTAGTCAAATTTACTTTATCGTAAGTCTGTTTCACACTAATCTATCCCAACAACAAGGTCTCACCAACCACATCCCAACAAAAAGGAGACAGATAGTTACAACCATAAAACACCTCAAAATAGTCCATTCGAATTAATGATGGTGTCTATTTTTATTTGAAAACTCAACCAATCCCAAATTACTATCCCCCAAACCAAAAAAATCCAACACACATGCCCAGATCATTTATTCCAAAATCCAATTCACCTGCTTGGTCTGACCATCCTTTTGAAGATGGTATGTTGTATATAAATTGACCTTTGAACTCATCACCCTTTAAAGTCCATAAAAATACTACCAGGTAAAATGGGTGTCCCTATATGAACAATTGTCAATGGCACGCCATGAAGACTCATAACTTTATAAACATACAACTAACCCAACTTGTCAACTTTGGTTGAATACCCGATCTGAATGAAATGGGTGGAATTGGATAGATTATCAATTACCACTAAAATGGAATTCCTCCACTGGGGTGTATGAGAAAATTCAACAATAAATCCTATGACGATCTCTTCCCACTTACAAGTTGAAATATATAGTGGATGAAGCAAACTAGGGGATCTTTAGTGATTTTCCTTAACCGATTGACATGTATAAAACCACGACACAATGTATTATATATCCCACCCCATGTTTGGCCACTATAAATATCGATGCATATAATAAAACATATTGGTGGAACCAGGATGAATGGTCCACTATGATTGGGGGCTATCCCACATCACCACCTTCATCATTGACAATGACACCATGATGTAACCCTTGAAGAAAAAAACTCCCACAAAAGACAAATATCACTCACATGGTGTCTCCCCACCATCATTAAATTTCATCGAATGATTATAAAACTCAAAACATGGGTGATCCCACTGAATCAAATCTTTTAGGGAAGGTTTCAACTAAACACTATCCATGAACACACCTCCACCGTGCTCCTCGGTCTCCAAGTGCTTCTGAGAAAAGATCACCATCAAATTCCACTCATCACTGGACCGTTTCGAATATTTCACCGACACTCTCATGCTCAAGGAATCTATACAAAAAATCTATTTCATGGGGTATATAAGAAATCAAAATCGAACCCTTGGATGTACTCAACCCAACAACGTTGACTCAAATTAAAATCGATTTAAAATAAAATTTAGGCTAAAATATTATGATTAAAATAAACTATAAACTTCTCCCCCAAAATATAATGGTTACACATTTTTAAGGAATTCATCGTCGTTGATAACATGAGGTTATGAATTTGGTAATTATTTTCCTTCGGCCGGAGTTGGTGACAACCATAAGAAACCATGTGGTTGTTTTCTATCAACACTCACCCAAAAAGCTTACCTGAAGCAGCACAATAAACCACATATCCCATAATAGATTATGGAAGGATCAAAAAAGGGGAATTGCTAATTTGCCTCTTTAAATCTAAAAAATATGTCTGAAACTATGGGATCCATTCAAATTTCACCCCCTTCCAAGTAATTTCATTCATAGATGAAGCGAGCAGGGGGAATTCCTAAAAAAACTACATATAATACTCTTTCGGGTCCAAAAATATCATGATATCAAAAATATTCTCCAGATCCACCCAATACATCATTGCATTAATCTTCTCTTGGTCCTCCAAAAAACCCTCATTCTTAGATCACATAGCCCAGACATTTCACATCCCTGATCTATAAGGTGTACATAGAGAAATTTTTATAGAGATAATGATCCTATGGAGTTCCCAAGATAATACTAAAATGTTGCTCCTGCTCCTCCTCAGTCCCAAAATAGACCAGGTTTTCACCCATAAATACCACTACAATGTAATTGAGGTACTAGTGTAACACCTTATTCAAACGTTCCATAAAACACTATCGGAGCATTGTTTAACCTAAAAGGTATAAAAAAGTACTTAAAATGGTTGTACCAACATTGGAAACCTAATTTTTGGACATCTTTCTATCTAAATCTAACTTGGTGATACCTAAAATGCAAGTCAATGTCATAAAACCACCTTTCCCCCTAATGCTAATAAACAAATACATCGATTCATGAAAAATTATATCTATTATTTATCTTCACCTTATTAAACATCAGATAATCAATGCACAATGATAGAGCTCCATTATCCGCTTCAAAAAAGAAGTGGGAAGCCAAATGTGAGATGTTCATGTGAATGAATCCTTTAGATTCCAAATAATCTAGTTGTACTTTTAATTCCCTCAACTTGGTGGGGGCCATACTATACAAGGTATGAGATATCAAATTTTTTTCCTGGTTCCAAATCAATTGAGAAATCCATTTCCCACTATTGGGGGAAACCCAAGAAATCCTTTGGAAAAACCTTTGGGAACTCATCCATCACATAAGGTAATCCACTCTCAGTAGCACCATCATCATCCTCGAATGCAAGCCACGAGATCTAAAAAATAGTGGCTAATTCCGGAAATGGTGGTCCAAAACCTCATGACCGAGGATCCCATTCACATTGAAAAACCATAGTACTCCCATAATGCGCTACAAAGATCACAATCCACCTAAAATAATCAATGTGTTCCTGAAAATGCACCATATAATCCATGCTAAGGATCATGTAAAATAGGTCCTTCTCAAAAACCATATAATCTCTTTCCAACTCAACCCAAGACACGATGAGTGCACAATATAGACAACTGAAATCCTTCTCCTTCTTCTTACAAATAGGCGTTAACAACTCCATCACATACTAAATGAGCACAGTTTTCAGATTGAACACATGAATAAGGCTGGCATAAATAAAAGAATCCAAAGAAATGGTATCAAACAAACCAGTAGATAAATATGGATCAATTATAATGGTAAATAAATTTTCTATAGGCCCTTCATACGATCCTACTGGCACTCAATACACCACATGGAACCACCTCATCTCTTCCTGACCCTAAGAGTGACCCCTAACATGTGACTTTTTATTAAAATGAATTTGACTAGATGATGATCATTAAATTCCACTATGACCTCCAAGGAAATACCCCACTATCCTCAATGGTTTTGACCGAGCTATCATTCCTTTAGAAACCACTGGTCCTACACCACGCCGATATGGGAAAAAAAATTATTAAAAATACCTATAAGTTACCTATAAATCCACACCAGTGACAAGGTCTGGGTGGAGATGAACAGATAGGTCATGTGTGACCTACATTCCCACACTAATGGCACATGACTGACCCAGGGGTAGAAGATATAGATGAATACAAATGATAAGGATGGCCATATCTACCCACCTCTCATCTTCCCCTATCCATCCTACACCCTCTTCTTATCTATTGAACTAAAACATCCCATAGCTGATACGAATATAGAGAAACTAGTTTTTCAGACATGATAAATTACTAGCACCATTGAATGATTAACCACCTCTGCATAATTTTCTTGTTTGAATATGAAAAAAATTGATCTCATATTTCTTGCCCCAAACCCATATCAATATTTTGAGCCTTCATCTTCTCATTGGTAACGATCTTGATCATGTACCAAACTAACTCTCCAAAGTGGTGAGAATACTCCATCGAGGACAGATCTCCTTGGCTAAGCTCCATAAACTCCTAGGATATGGTGAAGGAAAAAATATCAGGACACAATTACTCATTGAAAACAACCTAGAAATAATTCCAACCCATATTCTTGTGCTTTTCACCTTGAAGCACTGAGTCTCACCACTTAAGAATATGACCATCCAACATTAAAAAAGAATATTTAACTCTCACCGACTCATAAATCCCATGAAACTCAAACATCCTTTCTATCTTCTAATTACACTCCTCTTCTTCTAGAGGTTCTATTCTACCTCACAAATAATCAGGATTTTTCTTGAGGAACTCTGGAGCATTGTCCTTTCCGGAACCTGGTTTGACTTCTCAGACATGAGAAGGACTAGTTTCTTCTCCTTGTCCAAATGCTTTGATAGACTGAAACACTACTCTAGAAAAACTATGATCAATTTGATAAGGAGAAATATCTCTATCCTCTTCCCACAACTATAAAGGAAGCCTTCATCAAGGCATTTTTCTATGACAAGAAATAACCACATGGACAACCATGAATACAACAATTCTGAAAATTTTCACCAAAAACAATAGTTACAAATAATTTTATAAATCCAAAAATTACCAAATACATCAAAATAATAAGACCAACTGAACCACACCACCCCCACCCAACATCAATATATATTTTTCAGCCTATACATCTTTTTTGAGGGAGGGAAAAAATGAATCCCAACATACCATGACAACCCGATTCCTATCATGAGGTGTGTTATCCAAGCACCGCAGTCAAAACCAGAACCTCAATCCCCGAAAATCCCAAAAACATTATATCTATAACATTTCCCAAATAAATTAACCCAAAAATAGGTTGACCTACTTTGATTCCATTTTTTCACAAACCAAACCGAGGTTCCATCCAAACCGACACATGACCTTATCCATGGCATGGCTCAAAGGGAATTCTCAATCCAAATGGGTAGAAACTAGTTCCTAGGTATCATAAATACACGTTGGGAATGATTCATGCATTAAAATTATCATAAAAATTAATAATAATAAATATCAGAATAACTAATAACCATAACTAAATGAGGTACCCAAATTTTCAATTTCAAAGACTACAACTTTAATCAAAACCTAAAATAAAACAATGGATAGGGGATAAAAAACATTCCCAAAAAAACTCCATGAAGCAAGAGGGTCCCCACCCACAAGACACCACCCCCAACACCTTCCAAAGGAGGAACAATAACAATTCGATCGACCATCACCACAATACATCATTCCTTTACATGGGTTATACATAACAAAGTCTACATACACCCAATATTGTGGTTAGGGTGTGATCCAAAGCCTAGTAGGATGTCACTAAAAATAAAAGATTCAATTATATAAAATTAAAATATATATAAATGTACGTATTTCCATAAGAGTGATTGAAAATTTATTGACATTCCATTCGATAATATAGTCTAAAAAGTGAAACATGGGAATTCCTTAGAAAAATAAGGAGGAAACGCATGAAGAAAATAGACCCTTTGGGACTACATTTTTATGGATGAATTTCCATGAAGTATAATTGCTTCTCTGGTTGCCCAAGTGCTTCGCACAAGTCTTCTGAAACATTCAAGGTAGTTCTATGACACCTATAGTGGATGAATAGATGGATGATCATAGGACAGAAGTATTTTTAGTGTTTGAAATCAATAACATTTTCACACCTAAACCACCCAACCTCCCTAAATCTGATACACTTCCATGCCACCCATTCCATTCAAAGGAACATGAGCGCCCCACTTCTGGGAATACTTGTGAATACTCTTGAGGGACTTAATCAAGTCTATCCCAAGTATTAAAATCCAGGTTTCTTATCACATAAGGGAACATTAGGTTTCCCAAGCCTACTTGTGCACCCTTAATTTTGTGCTAGATACTTACTGGGTACCCTTCTTTGATTCACCCACTCTTTCATTCTACTAGGCACTAAAACTTTTTCGGAGCCATTAATGGAAACTCTTCTTTTTCATTGGCTCCCTTGTTTGAAATGGATTACGTTGAATCCTCCACCAAAACCTCTTGACTTATCAATCCTTTGGGAAAGGCACATCAGCGTGTCCAGTATTTGGGTTCGTATATCCACAGTCAAAGGTTTCCCGCATTTTTTTTGTAATGGGGTTCAGATTCATAGAGTGTCTGTGAGTTTGTATATCCATAGTCACATTGACCTTTCTCTCAGGAATAGTGTTGGGATGTTCCTGGTTTGGAGGATTAGTTTTTTTCCTTTTCCCCCCTTTTCATCTCTAAATCCCAGAACCATAGGTCTCTGGTAGGGAAGGTACGGTACACACTTTATTTTCCATTCAAGAAAATGAGAAGTCTCCCTCCCCTACCAGGACCAATTTTCGGATATCCATCCTAGTGTAAGACCCTAAACATTCAAGTAGAAGTTTTTTGTTTTTCTATTCTCTATTTCTTTCACCTTTACCCATACCTTACATTAGACCCTTTTCCAATGTAAAGAGAACATAGGTAAGGATCTTCGCCTTTCCCTCTTCCACCTTCACCGCCGTAGGCGTGTCCCCTTCCACCATTGAAGGGGGAAAAGTGTGGGTGTGTTTTTTTGAATTTTTCGCATCCTATTGTTTCTCACATCGGGCCTAAATCACGTGGTCATAGAGATTTATAGTGATTACAACATTTACACAAATACCTATGGTGAATAAACTATGAGAATTCTGATTCCCACCATATTTGGGGAACATATGAAGACTTCTTATGGCCTGATCTAACTCGATATTCTCTTCAGGAATCCAACCAAAATTTCCTTAATCCAGGAATCCTCCTTAGGAGTATACCCCAAACTAATCCCCCAAATCACTGAGGCATCCTTTTCATGAAGTAACCCCAAACTCACTTCTCTCAATGGAATACACTCTTCTGTGAGACTCATCGAACTACGTGGGATTTTATTACCATCCAAATGGGATACGTAGGAAGAACCTTTGAGGTAAACACCCAAAACATCAAATCAACCATGTTCTTCATGGGCATTATTCCCAACAAGGTCTAATTTTACTTGGAAACCCATATTATTTCCATGTTCCATGGGATTCTTAGGCTTAAGTCACACACAAAACCTAGACTAAGAACCATTATCTTAGATATCATTACCATGTGACATTAAACTATATGGATAGGTCCTTATCTCATGACCTTAAAAGGTATGATTTGTCCAATGAGGTGGCACCAAACTACAAGGGTTCTGATTCCTTTCAAAAAGATACCTAGGTAGCCCATTTTATGGGTCCGATCACAATATCAAACCAAATATTCATCTTCCTGGACAAAAATAAATTCCACAGTGCCCCACTGAGTGTCTCAAAAACCAGTACACTCATAAAAATTATTAAAATAATATATAATTATTATATGAGAGGATACCATTGATGGATAACATCAAATACATATGAATATCTCCATTAATGAAGAACCTAGAATACATACTGATGACTCTAAATTTCACACATGCTAATAATTGATTGAAATTTACAAGGGAAACTTATGTTATACTTGGTTAATTAATAAAAGATCATGAAAATATCTCAAATATATAAATAGAGTCCCATAGTATACATTAATTCCCCCCAAAAGGGTGTGATGAGTCCAACCTCCCATCCTCTCGACCAAAGCATGTTCTTAAGTATCATAGGTTACAACTCAATGAACACATGCCTTTGTAAAGAAGGTCCCTTTTAGATAATGAAATTTTGGGTGTTTCTGATTCCATGAATAAATCCAATGGAAGCCTGTAAGAAGCCATGATTCTTAACTGGAACACACATTCCATGGAACTACGAAACAAAAAATAGTGAACCCGATGTGAATCATTAACCAATTTAATCATGTTACCCACTTGTCGGTTCCCTATTAATTGATATCATCAAGATAGAAAAAGGAATAAATGAAGAATGTATCCATCTAAAATAAGTTTCATTAATGGATTTTATTGTTTTTTTCATGTTTTTTCAGAACTCCCATTAATCCATGGGGATTCCTTTAAGATTTCATCCGTGAATGCCATGACAACTCCTCAATATAGATCCTCAAATACTAAAAATATGCCATAACCAATTCAGTTTCTTCAACGCTGGCTCTCCAATGTACTAGTAAGGGAATATCATCAACATTGTACTATCCCAACCTTGTCGGATACCCGAAATTCTCTTTAGGTAAATAATAACCCTTGGTCGTCCGGTCAGCAATGGCCAATAGTGATGAAAGAGACAGTTCCAAAAACTGTCTTCAACCATTTCAGGTCCTTATCCCTAGAATGAAACAACTAGTATCTACTATAATATATGGAGGTGGATCAAGAGGTCACTCATAGACTCAACACGAATATGTAGGGGTCCTTCCCAAGGACTCCTTCCAACAATCGTTATCAATAGAATTTTGCAGCAGTGAACTCCCAACATGAAGGGGTGTTTCCTTTGGTTGTCCGGAAAAAGACCCTCATACTCGAGAATGAAAGATGAAACTACATGGATAATGTTAATCCAATACGTAGTATGTTATTAACTTTACCCCCCCCCCCCTTTAGAGCCATCCACTAACCTAACATGATGGAAAACAATGAGCGGGGCATATACACCTGTCCGTCCCAATATCTCTAGCCAGCAGACTCGTTTGGAAGAAACCCACCAATACCACCAGTTAAATTCAGTGGAGTACTGTGAACAGGCACATAAACCTATTTAAAAACTACCATCTAGTCATTATTCTTGTCTAACTACATTCAAGGAATCCATCCAATCAATTGTGGTGGAAATTGGTAAACGGGAACATACACCTGCTTAAACTCAGAAATTCTGCCTGTAGGATCATCTTTCAGTATTGAAAGAAGTATACCTGCTGTGCTTGGTGGAAAATATCCAGCAGTCACATACACCTTCAAGCGTTCATCAAGCCTGCCAACAGTCTTGTTTGGTAGTACTTAGAGAAGTTAGTCAGAAATATCTGTTGACAAACCTGGGGCAGACTCAACTCTCTACCCCCAAACATGAGTATTACCAGTATCCACTAATAGGAAATGGAAGACATGAAAAGGATCATAAACCTACTCTAGATATGTAATGGATTTATGTTGTCATTCTGGCCACTGAAGTCACGAAACATATTTTAGTAATGGTTAAAGTGCATAAAAAAATTCCTTCCCATATTTTTGAAGCATGCCAGAATATCACAATATCAACTTTAGAAGTACTAGGGGAATGGGCACATAACTCTATCTCCACACATGAGATGACACATCAGTATGTAATATCGGAGCATATACATACCTTTTATCTAGTCGAATAGGGTTACATGGAATACTCCCCCATAACATATGGACAACTAGATCGGGAACATACACCCTTTCCAATTGGAGGTAATCTATTCATTCTGATGAACACTCCATGTCAGTCACATACACCTTTCCATGATGACCACTTCTTCCAGTAAGTGGCCTGAACTAAGTATAATAAATCATCCATTAAGAAGTATTTCCAAACCCATTTGTAAAATCAAGATCCAATCTGTGATCTGGCTCCTCTTAATGCTATTGTTCTTGAATCCCTCAGACGTTTAACTATTACAGCCCAAGATCCTACCCTATCATTACCATATTATGGGAGTATTAGAAATAATGCATTAGTTCCACATAAAAAACTTCATCATCAGTTATTACTTCATTGAAATTAAGTTACTCTAGAGAGACTTTCTCTATATTAGAGTCACGACAACCCTCCATGTGTCCAGAAGACCAATTATAATTAGGATTTATGCATTGCTGTAATCCACCATGTTCATCCTCCCCAAGATGGAATTCTCTATGAAAGTTATCTCCACACTAGTATTTCACATATCATTGTAATTCCTTAATTGAAATTGTATTAATGAAAAATACTTCTTATATCGAGGCACTTCCCAACATAAGGCTAGTCAGGTTTGATTACTTTTCATTAACAGGTGAAATATTTTCTCAACCAAAAGACATATTAAGGAAAAAGTCATTCTCCAAACCATCCTTGGATCATTTTTCTTCTAATACTGTAGAGGAAAAAGTGACTAACTCAATTTTTTGTAATAAAAAAATTGAGAAACGTCCACTATGGTCAGACAAAGTGGAGAATCCTCTAGTAAAAGATGGTGAAGATATGTTGAACATGAGAAAACAATTGGCTAAATGTGAAGTACCAGTCATGTTCTGGACTTTGGAAAACTCTCAATACAACATTCTATAACAGATGGTCGAATATTGAATTTATGATGTCTGGCTCAACTTATGGAAAACACTTCGTCATTTTAAAATCAAAGTATTACCGTATGATGAATATCAAATTCATGTAAAGGTAATAGAAGGGTTTCAATTCCAAATTTAATTGTCATCTCTTTCAGTTCCATAAAATCAAAAGGTTCAAAATCCACAGAGAACCCTTCAACATGAATTACTTGATACACTAAATAAGTTTCTCCTATTAATTTATGATACCCTATCTGGTCTTCATATCAGAGGATGGGGTGCACATGGAGCATTTCATTTTACTACGCTCAAAAATAAGCAATGCCTGCCAAAAGTGGTCTCATACAATGTTATATCCCACAAATTGCAACATTCAACATCTTTTTTATGTAATAAAGTATATACTCAAGAACATGCCTCAAATATATCTCATTGGAGTTAGGCACATTTGGAGAAAGTAGTTGAGATACTATTGCATCAAGCATATGAGAATATTAAGAAGGCCTCCTACCTAGAGGATATCAGCCATAAGATGGTGAAAATGTCTATAATATCATAGTGGCATTCTGAAATATGTGATATGACTAGTTGTTGGATAATAAACCATTCCAATTTTGAAACCAAAATTCGCAGAATCAGAAGAGAAGTTGTGTAAATCTCATCTATAGAATTTCAAGAGCCACCCCAGCTTGCAAGACTAGGGGAATGTTTAATTCAAACTTCGAATTTAATAATCAATGATTAGAGGTTTGATGAAGAATAATAGAAATAGCCTAGCCTATAGGGCTGCTGTATTATTCACATCTATAATCTCCTCCTCAACGGAAGTCGTTTTTCTCTCGATTATGGATGAATCCAAAAATTTAATGCACAAATAAACAATCCAAGTATTACCTTTATATTACTGTCCATAAAATAGTTTCTATGAATTCCGAATATAGGAGAACAGTGTCTCATGGAAGATACAAAAGGATACAATCTTGCAAAGATACTGACAGAATGAAATCAATGCATTATGCGTCCGTGAATGCCTTTAATACCATTATAGAAGAACCTCCAATGAAGGAGTATAGTTCAAAGGAGCCAGAAGATGAATTTTGTATCCATAACATGGTGCACATTGAAGAAAAGTAAAGTGTTATGAATTTCTGAAATCAGAGGCTTATCCAGAATCTAGGTATTCCATCATGTAACCATCTCCCCACCCATCGAATAGAACCAAACAAGGGGAATGGTAAAAGTCAGATGACATATCCCTTTTCCACTTGAGAAGGTAAATCTCTTTCACTTGAATAATGGTTTACCCATCAAGAAGAGTATATGAGAGAGTTAAAGAGACTCAATACAGAGTAACATTGAAGAAGCATTCCTACCAGACATACTCCCAAGACAGATCCTCAACTTGCACATCCTGTAGGAACTCCTCGGAAAATATGATTTATTGAAACATCAGATGCGGATAATGAATTATCTATATTGGGTACATATCTTTTCCAGGATCAACCACATCCTTATAGTCCTATCCCTGTGGGTTATCTAAGAAAAATTTTAGAAACACCAACACCAGGGGTTTTTCCAGTCATTGCACCAGTTCATGCTCTAGTTGTTGCACCTGTATAGGTCCTAGCTCATCAAGATATTCCCAAAATGCTTGTGAAAACAATTTAGGCACTAAAAACTCGATTGGAATATATGGAATAACAATTTACGCAAGTACAACTAGAAAAAAGGCCACCCCAAATGCATAGATCGGATCCCTCCCACACCAATCTTTTTGAATACTACATTCCCAATATGTAATGGTTGGTGAGATCTGGAGCAACACCTAATGTATTTTTATTCTGGTTGTGATCCCATGATAGGGACCCCAAAATGAGAATTATTAAAGATCAGATGCTTTGTGAAATCATTATAGGGACCATCTTTTGTCTGGTATGCATGTTTGAAATCTCGGTCAATTACTGGATTGGAAGACCTCCTTCAGAAATTCCTACTTCAATTTATTTCAACGCAGCTGAAGGCAACTATTTTTTATTTTAAAAATTTCAAACAATGTTAAAATGAAAGAGTTTCAAATTTGATTTCTCAATTGAAAGGATTAACATATTATTTAAATCTAGAACTCCCTTGAGAAGAGTTGTTTCCAATTTGTGTGGAAAATCATCATGATGACTTATGCACACCACTTATCCCTGTGAAATAAATAGAAGGGTTTTGAGACCTTGCTTCTATTTCCCAACAGGTGGAGGATTCCATTGTGGAAACTAAAGCTAAATCTCATATAATTATATCAGCTCTAGGAATGAGAATAGGGAAAGCAAAGGCAACTGTAGTCACATTCTTGTAAGCACATATACCTTCTTCTACTTCATAACCTTAATCATATCCTAGGGATTTTCCTCTTGAGTATCAACAGCAATTATCATCTAATCAAGATGATCAAAAATATCTAAGGAGGAAGCAATTTGAGGGGTCATAGAAAAATTTCTATTCTATTTGGAATGGACATGTTTGGTTTCTTTATCATATCTTTGGATAAAAATTTGGGTCAGTTTTCAGGGCCAAAGAAACCAAACCAAGAATGATATGAAAATCTTCTGAATTATTATCCCTTTCACCAAATGTTGGGACATCCCATTTAGGAGTGTTTTATTTTTAGGGACCTACAGAAAAAATGGTATAATCTGGATAAGTGAAACTGAAAAGTTCATCAGCCCAAGTAGCATGTGTTACTACTACTGATCTTGAGGAAGAAGGTGAATAGAAGAAAGTCAAAAGAAAAATGCGCATAAATTTAATGATGGGTGATCAGAAGAAAAAAAAGATCATCAAAACTCATTCCATTTTATAAACACTGTTGAAATAACCGATTGTGTCTTCTACCACTTCTTCTACATACAAACCACCATCAACAGAAGATCAATCCTCTAAAGGTTAGCCCTCAAAGATGCGACATGATAAAAAGGACAAAGAGCAGTCAGAAGAGGATGATCATGTGTTAAGTCTAAAGATATCCTTGACTCTGGCATATTTCGTGCCCTCTATTTCAAAATCATGGGCACCACCCCACCAAATGGCACAACCAGGACCGACCTATCAAGAATAATATTCATTAGATGATTAATTGATCATTGGTTCCGCCAATGTTATCCCCTTCACGGATCCCTATGAAAATGATAATTTTGGTTATGATGAGCTTGAATGCCTTGTACTTAACTGGGGAAGTAAAGGAAGAATCCATGTTCAAGGATACAAGGGAAGACGTGGGTATGTTAAAATAAACTATTTTAACATTACCCCTGCTTGAAGCGTATATGCTGTGGAAACTCATGGGAGAGACATTCATCCTTCTCAGCAAGAAAAAATAATTTCTCCCTCACAAGATAGGATCAGTGTTATCATGATTATTTTAGAGGATGGATTAGAGATTTCACCATCATTCTCACAGCAAGAAGATAGTCCTAACTAGTTTAATCTTCCTAAATTAGATGTATTTATAGATTTTACCCTGACATAGGTTATATCTACATCAGGGGAATCAATTTCCAAGACACCTGCAAAACCACATCTCTATGTTGGGAAACGTAGACCTCTGGAACAAAAGTACAATGTTTTGAAATAGCTAGCCAATGTATAGGACAGGTTGTTGATCATGGATGCCTTGAACCTGTCAAAATATCATCAAGAAGAAATTATTAAGGCTTTGTAATGTTCTCTAGAGTTTAAAAATGAGGTAGCTAATGCTGAGGTTTATGGTATAGAGAATTATCCTACAAAATATCATGAATTTATATCTTTTACGGATGAGGATGAATATGATGTTCTACATGGAAATATCAGGCCCTTGTATTTATAGAGAGGGGTTAATGATGTAGACATCTGATGAGCCTTCATTAATAATGGCTCGGGATTCAACCTCGTTGCTATTCGTGCACTTCGTTGATTAGGCCCCCACTAAATCTGATTTATCTCCTTCCACATCAATGTTTCATGGTTATGAAAAGAATGAGAAAGAAACTCTAGGTTGTATTACATGCAGAACTCAGTTTTGAGATCTTGTATCTAATTCAAATTTTATGGTTTTCTGTCAATACACAGACATTAACATTATTCATGGAAGGCCTTTTCGATATCACCATGCATCCATTCATTCATCATACAACCAATGTCTCAAGTATTTTTCAAATGTTTGAATCTAGACATTGTATGGGGGAAAATCTTCATTCAAAAAGTGTGAATCATAGTATATTGAGGCAGAGTTTTATCACATGAAGGGAATGAGGACCGTGACAACATAGGTAACCAGAATCAATGCTTTAAATGGCCTAGAAAAAGTATCATATAACCCATTCAATCATTTGATTATAGCTTATTTATTTTATAACAATCAAATTGAAAGGATGAACCCAAATCCAAGAACTCATCCAGTGACTTCCATAATGTCAATTGTGGCAATCGGGCCTGACAACATTAGAGAAATTGTTGATTTACCAATCAGCGGTGAAATCCTCAATAGAGGTGTATTCATTTCATCCTCCAAACATCAGAAAGTCTCTTATTCACCAATCATACTAGAATAAGTTATAGCAGTAACAGAAGAAAACAAGGATGTTGGTTCCAAACCCATCATATCTTATTCAATACTCCTGTAAGACCCTTCATCATCAGTAGGGTCAAAATTGGTTTCCTATGCTTCAGGATGTTCAAATACTGACTCCTCCCCTAGATTAGAAATTGTTTCTTCATCACCTACTATGAATGTATATATAGAGGAAGTGACATGTAAGTAAGATGAAGAAGATCTAAAGGACACTCCTCTAGAATTTGCGAAAGGTGTCTCCACCACGTTAGATGAACTCAGAGAAATAAATGTGAATGTTGAAGACGATCCACACACCATTTTAATTAGTGCAACCATGAATTCTAAAGAGTAATAGATGTATACATTATTTCCAAATAAACATAGAGATATATTTTCTTAGAAATATACAGAAATACTAGACTTTAATCTTGATGTATCCACCCATTATTTGGGTTTCCAGAAGAGCATTGAGGATTCAAGCAGGCAGTAAGAAGAACACACTCAACTCATGCCTCTAAAATTGAAGCTGAAGTTGATAAGATTATTAAGGATAACATTATTAGGGAGGTAAAATATCCAAATTGGTTGGCCAACATTGTCCATGTGAAGAAGAAGAATAGGAAAATCAAAGTTTTCATTGATTTCAGAGATGTTAACCAGTATTGTCCCAAAGATAAATTTCCTATTCCGATCACATTACCTTTTATTGATGCAACAGCTAGCTTTGAAGATCTCTCCTTCATGGATGGATACACTGGGTACAATAAAATCAGAATATCCATAGAGGATAAATAGTTTATAGCCTTTAGATCCCCTCAATGATTGTTTTTATATCAATTAATGCCATATGGATTAGTGAATGTAGGTGAAACGTATCCACATGCAATGCACCATATCTTCAAAACATTCTTAGGAATGATTGACGAATGTTATGTGGATTATCTGGTAGATAAATCAAGAAAACATCCTGATCACTTGATTGATTTGGATACCATGCACAACAAACATCGACAACTTAATTTGAAGATGAATCCCTTGAAATGTACTTCTTGGGTAACCTCAAGAAAACTCCTCGTCTTCGATGTATGACATTTCAGCATCAATGTTGGTCCTAAGAAGACAAAAGAAAACCTTGGTATTTCACCTCCTCAAAATTTGAGAGAATTAAGAGGAACTAGAGGACACTTGTCATATATCTGGTGCTTTATCTCAAATTTTGTAGGTAATTGTTTACCCTTCTCCAAATTAATGAAAAAAGGAGTCACCTATCAATGGACTGAAGACTACCAAGAGGAATTTGATACCCTCACGAAATATCTCTAGAGTCCACAAGTATTAATGTGACCTATTAAAGGAAGACAACATATTATCTATGTGACAGCTTTATAGCGATCAGTAGGTGACTTCATTGCCGAAAAGAAGGATGTTGGGAATGAAAATAGCCTTTAATATATCAGTCAAATTATGCATGACATAGAGACTCAATATTAATGTATCATGAAGTGTTTTCTAGCATTAATCATTGTAATACAAAAATTGAGGCATTACCTACAACATCATGAAGTCCAACATATAGCTCGAAATAACTAGCTAAAATTTTTCCTTAGTCTTTATATTCTTATATGGTGTTTGGCATGGTGGGAATTTATTTTAAAATAGTTTTTTATCCAATTTGTGCCTCATAAGGAAAGAAAAGGCCAATACCTGGCCGATTTCCTTGCAGAAAACCTATTTACAGAAGATACATCATTGAATATTGAACTTCTTCATGAAGAGGTCTTCTATGATAATGATAATCCCCAGACATGGGAAATGTACTCTGATTGTGATTAAAGAAGTCCAATGGGGAAGAGAATGGAAAACCCTAAAATAAACAAAGATGGATTAGGAATTGTAATTATCTCCCCAGAAAAGGCAGTGTTTATATATTACATTTTATTATCAGAAATTGATACCAACAATGAGGTAGAATATCAAAATCTTATCGCTGGCTAAGAATTGGCACTCCACGTACAAGTGAACCGCCTAAATATGAAAGGTGATTCATAGTTGGTAATAAAACAAATCAATGAGTATTATGAAATCAAAAAAGAAGAGTTAATATCTTTTTGTGATTATGTCAGAGGCTTAATGGATAAATTTCCCTATGTGCCAATGTTTTCATATGTACCACGATCACAAAATGCCCAAGCTGATGCACAAGCTAATGTAGCCACAGCCCTAGCAGATCCAAACCAGGATGAAACAATCATCATTATAGCCCATTGTCATGTGGTTTAACATTTTTTTCAAACTATAATGGAGGAAATTAATGAAATTATCCCTATTTACGAGCCATATGGGCATACCAAGGGATGGATGAAACCCATCATATAATACCTTAAAAATAGAGTACTTCCACCGAATAGAGTTGAAAATGAACATATTCAATGACGAGTGGACAATTTTAAACTTTATGATAGTCCAGATCACTAAAAGATCCTCTATAAACAAGGCTATGATGGAATCATCTTCAGGTTTATTGATTGAGAATAATCTGTAGCTATCATGAATGAAGTACATGATGGTGATTGTGGTGCTCACTAGTTTCGGCATATGATTTCTGATCAAATCCAAAGGCTGAGATACTTATAGACTTTAATGATGTAGTATTGCAAATATTTCATCAAGAAATGTTATCCCTTCCATGTTCATACTATCTTCATACATAAACCCCAAAGTTGTTACATACATCTGAATACTAATGGCCATTTTCCTCATGGGGAATGGATGTAGTAGGACCTTATCCTCCAGCAATGGCTAAGCAGTTCAAATATATTTTTACTACAACTGATTTATGATCCAAATGGTATGTGGAAATACCTATAAAATTATTCAGAGTCAAAATGATTGTTAGATTTGTCAAAGATAATATCATCACTAGATTTGGTCTCCCTTATACGATATTAATGGACAAAACACCAATTTCTATTCTTTTGAGGGAAATAATTTATATCAGGAGCACAACATCAAAGCCAACCATTCATTTCTCTATCAAGTAGCGGCCAATGGATAGATAAATTCATTAAATAAGACCCTATAAAATATACTATAGAATATGTTTGATAATGATAATAAATCTGGGCCAGATAAACCTTTGGATGCTTTATGGGTTTATCGGACTAGTACACATACTTCCACTCATGAAAACTCGATACTCATTAGTGTATGATACATAAGAAGTTTTTCAAATTAAAATTTAATTGCCTTCACTCCGAGTTGCAATCTATGATCAGTTTTCTACAGATGAAAAATCTTAGAAATGATTTGATGAGCTGGAATGATTAGATGAAAAGAGATTGCATAATTTTCACTATTAAGAAGTCAATCAGAATAGAATTGCATGATCTTTTAACAAGAATGTTTTCCATTTCTCATTTCTTCAACGAGAATGGGAATTGGCCCTTAGGACTCCAATGATACTAGGAGAGAAGCCTCAAAAGGTTGATCCAAAATTGGAAGGACCTTATTATACACATTTGTTCTACTCAAATGGAGATTATTCCCTAATCTCAATGGTTGGAGAGATTATTAAAACTAAAAAATGGGAGATTCTTGAATAAGTGATTTTTATAACTTCACATTTCATGTCCTTACTTCATGACTCTAGACTGCACAACACAAATTCCGAGTTTCAAGACATTAAACTACAAAACAACCATAAGCATCCATGATGCATGATGATAAAATGAACAAAATCATTTTCCTTGTCACATGATGTTAAAATCCATGACATCATTTTTCCTCATTAAACGTCATTAAAATATATGGTTAACGTCTTCTCTATTTGAAATTAAGAGCTTCCATAGGCATCCATCATTAACATCATTGCTACACCTTAATGGCATATGAGTTCCATTTCTCCCTATGTCTGAATCAGATCTACATAGGGGCCTTATTCCAAGAAATTTGTGTGGCTTGATTCTTAGTTTTTCAATGAGATATGTAGAGATAGATGGATCTCCAATCGTGGGCCCACCCAGAACCACAAAAAAATACCTTCCCTTTTTCTCCTCCGATACATGAACCATATCTATACAGAGTTATCTTCTAAGATAAATTGTTTGATATGAATACCATTTTGTGTCTTAATTTTAATCATTCATCTATAATTTGTTAAAATTCCATGTCTCCCAAATAAAACACAATTGGTGTGGGAAATGATTGTACAAGAACTACGTTTGGCTTGATTCTCATCGATATGAGATCTGTAGAGAGCCAAGATCTCCAATCTTAGGCCCAGTCTTGATAAAAAACCCCTTTATTCACTGTGTATCAATCAAACCAACATACATAATATACAATGGACTACGTATGGATTGATTCTCATCCATAGGAGATACGTAGTGAAATACATGATGAAACTCCTATACCCAATCATGAGATAATATTTTATCTCTCTTTTATATATAATTATCAATCTATGTGGGATTATTCATTTTGAGTTCTATCCAAAATGATCCCACCATGGAAACAAGAATGTTCCTATTTTATATATGAGTCACATCCATGTTAGGGAATTCAAAATCATGGCCAATATTGATTCAAATATTTCTCCTTTTTATTGATCATTACCCCCATTCATATTTCACACTCTTAATATTGAATATTTTCCGATCTTCATAATATTTATTACGGTTTTTTGTGACAGAGTTTCTGATATCTGAGAACTCTATCGCTTGACTATGTAATATGTTCCCCTAGGTGGCCTTGTATAACTTGCCTACATAATGGGCCTTTTAGTCACAGATACTACTATTTGGATATGTAGTATATTCCCAAACTAGCCCTATATAATACCAGCCCCATAACTGGTTTGTTAAATAATGGTTAATTCATTCTTTGTTCAATTTTATTTTGTCCCCTTCATACATTGATGAAAATATACAATAATCTGTATCTTAAAGCAGTCATCCATGTATATTTGTCCCACTACCATTCTCTCGGTATGAATTTCTTCAAGACCATGGTTTACACATTTCCCTACCCATGCGTTAAAAGAAATATGAAATAACCTTAGATCATTTTACCACATATTATCTATTGTCTCCATTCTGGTCCTAGTCATATGACCTAATACTACCGACACCATACTCCTTACATTTGGGTCTGGACTTTGTAGAAATTTTATTCCTTTGGTTCTTTGGAAATCATAATTGGAAATACTCTTTCTGTATTCAGGTACCTTTCTCCAAAAATAGAACTATATGCTGTAAATAATCATAATTTCCCTAAACATTCTTTGGTTTTTAGAAATAGAATGTTGAAATTTTTATAACTCTTTTTCCTAACTAGGCAGTACAATCCCCTAGGTGGCCTTGCATATGTTTCCTACATAATGGTCATGTTAGTTAAAAGATTCCACTATCTTGCGATACAGCATATTCCCTGGATAGACCTACATAATACAAACCCCATAACGAATTCTTCAAATAATGGTAACTTCATTATTAAGAAAGACTACTTATAATTCCTTGAATCCATTTTTCCATATCATTCTTCATATAAAAAAATTCCCAAATCAGAGTTTAAAATTCTTCCCTCACATACTTAAACATTGTAGTATGTTTACAAAACAATTATAATTAAATTTGGGAGTCTAAAACCTTTGGTCAAAGATAATGACCTTAAATTAAGACCACCCAATGTCTTCACACTACATCAGTTAAAACTATACAGTACAATGTCCTCACAACATGACTTAAAACCACATAGTATTGTATCAGAAATCCCCCTTTCTGAAAAATTTTAACCATTCCTCATACACCAAATTTGTGTATAATTTGTTTTCCTATTCCTGAAATATGTAGATATAGATAATCCTTTATTCATAAAATCCATTTCCTTGTAAAAACCACCAACCGTGGTCTTCAGTCATCCAAATATTATTTTCACTTTTTTATCAACAATAAAATGTAAAATTCTTGAGATCTATTTTTCTTGACTATGAAGTATGTTCCCAAAGGTGTCCTTGCATATTTTTCCTACATAAAAAGTTTTTCAGGTAAAGGATACCAATGTTTGGCTATGCAGCATATGCTCTAGTTTTTCTTTCATAACACAGCCCCCATAACGGGTTCATAAAATAATGGTAAACCCGTTCTTGGAAAATATAACATTTATTTTTATACATGTTTTAGATTTGGTGACCATAAAAATAATGACTCAATATTCCCCATGGAATTATTTAAATAATATTATAACAATTCATATACAATGATCCTTGTTTGAGATCTAATTTCAATGTTTATGGTCAAAGATATTTTACCTTAAACATTATCCCTTTCCAGTCCAACAATAATGACTCTAAACATCCATCATAAAGAGACGTGGAATTCAGAAGATTGGTAACCAGCAAAGGGAAAATTAGACAAAAGTTGATTCCTAGCTCAATAAATGTACATTTTTGTATGGTTTAGGTAATATTGAGAAATAAACAGTCAGAAGATACAATTTTATTGGGGATTTATGTATAACCTAATTAAAAATAAAAGTACTCTTATTAGGTCCATTGTCATAGGTAAAGAATGAATCTACCATTAATGAAAACACAGAGGATTAAAGGAGAAATTTTTTTTATTTGTGAGTGAAAAATTCACATAGGATAATCAAAAAATTAGTGTATCCCTTCTATATAATTCAAAAGATGTTTTCTACAAAACTTCTCATTTGGTTTTGGGCCTCTTGTGCCCCATCGGCAGCCTATTTATGTTCATTTAGCTAAACAGTCTCGTTGTATTCATCATGGAAATGTTCTTATTTAGAATCTATAATGGATTTTTAAACATCCTTATTAACTTATACTATTGATTCATGACATTATTCATGTTCCTCGATGACAATGTCTAACTACCGTTGAAGACGTTGTTGCTGAAGATTATTTTATTTTATTTTCTTCTTCAGTTCTTTCAACTTTGCAGAATGATTGGCCATATCTTGGGATAGATCTTATTGCAATTCATCAGTGTTAATAAATAGTCCAGTTTTTATCAGATATTGTGGGAACCACTAATCTTTATCCTTTTTTTGGATAAACTCTTTCACTACCGTCTGAATTTCACAGTGTTCAAAACTGGTGAATCCTAGCATAAGGAATAGAGATGAAAGTCATGGAATTCGTGAAGGTAGTTCCTCAAGAACAATTTCAGGTATTATATTCCATTAATTTAACCATGACATGCGACGTACAATAAAAATGGACTATTGGAGTTCCAAGTCTTATTCAGAATCACTGTCATAAAGAGGAACATGTTTTGGGATTAATGCACTTAAAGATGTTCTCTGTTCTACTCCTTCTGTGAGAGTGGTTTCTTAACCTCTTAATATTGTTTTATCTGATGCCGAGTCTTCATATCCTAATCTAGCCATTTATGTTCATATCCCAATATGTGGAATTAAAAATTATGTTTACAGTCAGTTTCAAGGGATATGATGTGTGAGCACAATCACAATATCAATATATCTTACCTAAACATATTTCAGAATATTTAGAAGACTGCACCCCAATGTTTTCTATTTCAACGGTTTTGGTTGATGTCTCTAGGTGGGGAATTCTTTCATTAATTTCCTTAGGATCCTATGAATTAATATCTGGAATATTTTTTATCTCCATAATCACATGAGCCAATGTATCTGTAATGGTAGGATTGATAATAATGTCGACGCTTCCTTCATGAATCGTCATGGAAGTGGTTTCTTTAGATAGAACTTCATATTTCAACCAATCATAGTTATAAATTTAATTATAAGAAGATTAATAGGTTGAACAATGAAAATCACTTCAAATTGGTTATATACAGGGAACTTCAAAATCTTCTAAATATTTTGGTATATTAATGTGTTTTAATAATTATTCAAAAGACATTACAAGGTTCATTTTAGAATGTAATGATATCAAATATCCCATGTTAGTCTCCCCCGTGGGAGAAGTCGATGAGTTTCTTTTGCAAACATCCTCTAATAACCTTTTACCTTGAACCACTTCCTCAGAAATAGTGGTGGTGTCAGCATCAGTTGTCCCAAGATGTTCCGGTGCATGTGATGAACCTAAATTATCATAGGATGGAAATCATTTTTTGTTACATTTAGTGTCTTTTTAAGTAGTGATGATCTACTAGAGGACTCCTCTCTTCTGATAGTAGGAATAGGATATGTTCTGGTAATAGACATTGGTTTCTTTGGCCACAATACATCTTCAGGAACATCTGAGTTAGCATGAATTTGTACATTTTTAGAAGAACCCTCTAGAGTCCCTTTAATCTTATTAGTAATTTCATTAAGAGAAGAAACATAATAAGCTCATAAAATTATGATAAGTTTTAAAAAAAATCATGAATAATGTTATAATTCATGTTGTTAGGAAGGATTACCACTACTAAGAATACATTAAACTATGGTCTTCATTCATTGATGATTTTTTTCTTCGACTTCTTGGGAGGACATGCATCAAACATCTCCCAAAATATTTATTGGAGACTCTAATCCATTTTCAATCTCATCCTCCATGGACTCTTGACCAAGATATATCTCTCATGATTCATAGGGTTATCTTGTAGATCCAAAATTTGTTCCACAAGGGAAATATCATGGCGATGGAAATTCAGTCGGTTTTCCTTTATCCATCTGCAAGTTAAAATGATATTTCCCCTAAGTAACAACTCTTTTGCTAATTTCCAATTGAAAATCAGAAATTAATGTGAGAAAAAGGAGAATTAAATCTTAAGGATCCACAAAATCATGCCATTATTTATCTAATGAAATTTCAATCCCTTCAGCGGTACCACAATCTATCATTTCCTTCACCTGCTTCTCTGTGGGAATTGATTTCTCAGTTGTGAATATGAGCATTTCCAATTCTCACATATAAGTTCTCACTTCATCAGGATTTTTCTTAAATAGAATATCAAAAGAGGCTCGTAGGTACCCTATTCTGGGAATGATAAACCCTTCACATAAATCTATCCACATGGTTTCAGTATCATAATGCAAAATTTTCCATGTTTGAATAGACTCTGGTCATAAATATTCAGATTACCTGCCTGAGGGTTGTGAAGAGGATCCTATGGATTTGGATTTAATTTTCTTTCCCATTCCTGCAGTCACGTATGGGGGATGAGAAAATGGGATTAGTCTCTCTTCTTAATGATGGTGACTAGACAGACTTAGTACAGCCTCAGTAGGGAATGATGGGGTAGCTCTATGATATCTGATAGGTGGATTATATCTTGCACGAGGACTCTTTGGTGAGTTTGGAGCCTCTTCACCTCCACCCTCTAACTCAAATGATTCATACCATGATGATAAATAATTACCATCTAAATGAAATGGTTCCTTTATACTACCAATATTTATCCCCACTCAATGTAAAACATGGTTTAACACCCCTTTAGTGTAAGATTCGACCCAGTTTTCAACATACGAGATAGTTAATATGCTTATTTCATCAACAAAAACTGAATTAAATATTTCCCACATTTTCTACATAGTTATTAGTAACAATAGTTACTGGGAAACAATCATATGTTGTTCTAATATGACTTTCAGGGGAGGGGATACAATAATTTTTTAGATAAATTTTAATTGATGTGTAAATCTATATGGAGCATAGGCCTCGCATGTGATTTCCCTATTAATTCAGGTGGCCAATACACCATCTCTGCAAGCTAACATATTTGGCATTATCTCTAAGTTGGACGTCCCATCATCAACTAATCTCCCCATAGGAGGATTCCCATATGGGAAAAGATAAATTCCTTATGCAGAATTAACATGGCATTAATATCATAAGAATTATGAGACAAAGTTGAAATACAAGATAAATCTTGAACTAATGGTCAGAAAGAACATAGAAATACTTTTACTCCATTTTTCACATCATAAGTTCTGAAAAAAGTGGCAATCCACCCCTATAACACCTGGAATGGTCCCGCTATTCTGAAAGGATACTTCCGTCAATAAATATACTTTAAGCCCTTATGAATATTTTCCAAAATTGAGGTTTCCAACACTACCATACTCCTCTTGGATAGCTTCATCCTGATAACAAAGGTTCATGGCCTTACACCTCCCTTGGAATCTTGAACCAGTAATAAATACATGCTGATCCACATGGCCAAGTAAACTAGAAGACATATCTTCATAGTAATTTTAGAGTTGATTTCATACCCCCACTTTTCAAACTCTCCATTCTATAAAGTTGGCAAGAAATAGTTAGGTGTACCTCTCATTTCTGCCTTTGGATAGCTTGTTGGATTAGTGAAAGTGGTACCCTTATCCTTCTTATTTAACACGAATATTTTCATCCACTCTTCTGGATGAATATCCCTTCTTGTGTGGGACTTCAATGTGGTAATATTCTTGAGTATATAAAATATTTTCATCAACTTACAAACCAGGGATAGTGTCTTTTCTGAGTAATTACATGTCACATTTGGAGGAATAAACACATCGTACATATATCCAAGGATTGGAGCAACAGAGATCTTGTAGGCATCCCCCAAACTGATGCCTACTTCTCTACGTGTCAAATGGAAGGAGTTAGCCTACGGACTGCATTGGCTTAATAGCTCTAGAAAAAAAAATTCATTCCTATATACATAGGTTTTCATGTACTATACATTCTCATAAGTCCAATACATTTTAAGTCATCCATAAATTATGCACATGTCTTTCACACCCAATATGCCCACATCAATGCGGGTTTAACACCCCCTTTGGGTCAAAAATCCCAACTATTCTTCTAGAATTTTGATCGATCCATTTGAGAATATCAACAGATGAATGAATAGAGGTGTTGTTGTAGCTTGGATGTATGTGCTTTTGAATCTAGAGCACACGGGATGTGATGCATGAATTGGGCCTTATATATTGTCCCAGTTTTGATTTATGAGCCAAAAAAATATTTTTTAGAAGATGAGAAATTGGTATAGTCGTGAAACCAATAAAGTGTAATATATTTCTTCGGGTCTAGTATGATGACATCCTATAGATGACCATAACTACAAAAAGGATAGTAAGTACTATAGGGAAAATTGAAGTGATATTTCTTTAGATATTATTCCATGTTTTGGAGTGTGTTATCATAGATGTAAAAGTAGTCATGACAAAAAACCTTCATCAAATCATCAATTCTCTAACTGAATAATTCATCAGCAGTTCTGATTCATTTGGAAGCCATTGAACCTACTAAAGAGATCAAAAATCATCTTTAAAGTAAGTTTTTTTTAATGTTCCTCATAATGGAATTAAAAACATTGACAAAGTCATTAAGGTGTGCAAGTATGAACTTTGTGTGCATGTATAAAACTATTGCTCAAGTGTGGCGCCCAGGTTCTGGCGCACAAATGAAAGACAAACAGAAGAAGAGGGACCAAACATGAGTGTCAGAGTGAATGGAATTTCATGTTGAGATCTGGATTTCCGTAATTCTTTGGTTTTTTCACATCAGTGAAGCTGATATATATAAGAAATCCGAATTACCTTGTGTGCCTATTTACCTTGTGTGCTGACAATTGTGTGCCACATCAACCTTTATTTTTCTTTTTCATAACAGTAACTCAGTATAGGATCCTCTTTTCATTCTAAATCCCATTATGAGGGGGGATTTTGTTGACATTCCATTCCATCTCAAAGTCTAAAAATTTAAAAAGGGGAATGACTTAAAAATAAGCAGAGAAAACACATGAAGAAAATAAGGATTTGAAAATGTTTGAAAATTTGATCACCCTAGTCAGACCATGGAGTCGTCGGTTCGCAAATTAATTGTGCACCAAATTCTGGCGCACTTCCTACTTGTGTGCCCACCACCATTTCACCCATAGCCTCTTATTTTCCTATAAATAGACCCTTGGGGAATTCATCTGTACTGACAGATTTCCCTAAATCATAATTGTTTCTCTGGTCATCCTAGTGCTTCACCCAAGTCTTCTGAAACATTAAAGGTAGTTATTTAACACCTAGAGTGGAGTAATTGAAGGAGGATCATTGGAATTAAGTAATTTTAATGTTTTCAATCCATAACGCCTGCGCACCTAAAGCGCCCAACCTCCCTGAATCATAAACACTTGCGCGCCACCCATTATTTTCCAAGGAACTTGAGTGCCGCACTTTTGGGAATACCAGTGATTACTCAGGAAGGATTGAGTCAAATCTCTCCAAAGTATTAACATCCAGGTTGTTCGTCACTTAAGGGAACATCAGGTTTCCCCAGCCTACTTGTGCGCCCATACTTGTGCACCAGAAACTTACATGGGTGCCCTTCTTTGATTTACATACTCCCCTTAGTCTACATTCCATCAAGCCTTCTTCAAAGCCATTCATGGAGGGGATTCTTCTTCATTGTCTCCCTTGTCTAAAAGAGATTATGTTGGAACTTCTACCAAAACCACATGACTTATCAATCCATTGGGAAGGTAACATCAACATGTGTCCTATTTGGGTTTTTATATCGTAAATCAGAGGTTTCCCACATTTTTTTCAATGGGGTTCGGATTCATGGAGTTTCTTTCAATTATTATGTCTGTAGTTATATGGACCTTTCTCCCAGGAATAGTGTTCAGATGTTCCCTATTTAGAGGATTAGGGTTTCGGTTCTGTTATCCTCTTTAAATATCTAAAATCCGGAAACTCAGGTCTCTAGTAAGGAAGGTACGGTTCACACTTGCTTTTCCATTCAAGAAAATGATAAGTCTCCCTTCCCTAATAGGACCAATTTTAGGTTTTCCATCCTGGTGTAATCCCCTAACCTTATAAGTATGAGGTTGCTGTTTTCCTCCCCTATACTTCCTTCACCTTCACTCCTTCCTTACAGTGGAACCTTTTCCAATATAAAGGGAACATATGGAAGGCTTGTCGCCTCACCCTCTTCTGTGGTTGTCTCACCCTCTTCCACTATTTCTGTCGTAGGCATGTCCCCTTCCACTAGCTCAGGAAGAAAAAGTGTGGGGTCCTTTGATTAATATTTCACATACTCTTGTTTATCAAACCAAACATTACCCACATGGGCTTATAGATTCACGATGATTAAAACATGTACACAAACACCCACAGTGAATGAACAACGAGAACTCTAATTCCCACCATAATTGGGATACATAGAAATCCTTGTTTTAGACCGAGATCACTAGACAATATCTTTATTAATACAACCTTAATTACCATCATTCGGGAATCCTCCTTATGAGTAAACCCCAAATTAAGGCCCAAAATCACCGGGTAATCCTTTTCAAGAATTAAGACTAAACTCATTTCTCTCAAATGAATACACTCTCCTATGAGACTCATCGAACTATGTGTGATTTTATTCCTATCCAAATGGAATATGTAGGAAGCATACTTGAGGATCAAACCCAAAACTTCAGATCTAACGTATTTTTCAGGGGCCATATTCCCAACTGGTTCTAATCTTACATGGAAACCCATATTCATTCCTATTTCCATGGGCTCCTTAGGCATAAGTACCACACCAAAACGTGACTAAGCACCTTTTGATTAGATGTCATTGCCACATGTCATTAAATTGTATGGTTTGGTCCATATCAAATGACCATAAAAGGTATGATGTGTCCCATTAAGCAGCACCAGACTACTAGGGTACTGGTTCCATTCAGAAGGATACGTAAGTAGTCCATTTTATGGGTACGATACCAATATCAAAACAATCCTCTGTCTCCCTGGATGATAAAAATTTCTAGAGTGCCCCACTGAGTCTCTTAAAAACAAACATCATCATAACAATTATTAAAATAATATCTAAATAGTATATGATAGGATACCTTTTATAGAGAACCTCAAATACATATATACGTCTCCATTAATGAACAACCTCAAATAAATACATATGATTCTAAATTTCAGATGTGCAAATAAATGATTCAAAATTACAAGGGAAACTTATGTTATACTTTTTGAATTAATAGGGATTCATGAAAATATCTTAAATATATAATTAGATTCCCAGAGTAAACGATAAATCCCCCCAAAAAGGTGTGATGATTCCGAACCTACCATTCTCTTTACCAATGCATGTTATTAAGTATTGTAAGTTCAAACTGAAATGAACGCCTACCTTTGGAATGTAGTTCCCTTTCAGATTAATAACTATTGGATGTTATCGGTTCCGTGAATAAATCCAATGGAATCTTCCTAGAAGTAGTGATTTTTGACTAGACAACATGTTCCAGAGAACTCCGAAACATAAATTTATAAGAAAACATTTTTTTTGAAAACATTCTCAATAATTTTTTCAAGTAAAACCATTTTTCAAAAGTAATTGTTCATAAAATTAAATTATAAAAAATTCCTAACAATATACCAACTAATAGAACCATATCAAATAACTTCATGTCATAATAGATCACTATGAGAAATCCCAATTGGTAACTTGCATATGTGGAACCCTATGAAAATTGTACCTCTTTGATAAAAATACACCAACTCAACTACGAAAAAACATTATCATTCATTGGTCAATAGAGAGGATATATTCCAATGTTCTTATGGTCCAATAGAATTCTAATTCACAAGACACTAAAGAGGATCTAATCCACAAGTTATTGTAGTCCTTGATCATATCACATATTGTGTTACTGTTGGGGTGTAAATCCTTCTAGATGAATCCGGTCCATGCCACTTCTGATTCAACCAAAATTCGAGTTCATGTTTTCCTATCTAGATACTTGATATTAAAAATTTTCTAAAATTCCACTTTACATATCACATAAATCATAAAATTCAAAAAAAACATGTCAAACATCACAAGCTAACTAGGAATACATCCCTTTTACATTTTAACATTGAACCAATGATAAAAAAGATGACCTCGAAACCACTATTTTCCATAACAAAACCATTTCCATTTAACACTCACACCAAAACCATTTGGAAATACATTTTTCCCCACTTGTAAAATTTATGAAATTAATTTGAAAACATAAGAATAAGAGAACATATAAAATGTAACCATTTCCATGGGAAATCCCCTTTCAAATTCATACTCACATGAAAACAATTTTTATAACATTCTTAACATCACATTCATGATTCAAAGAAACATTTAGGGTGACCAAAAAAGAATCCAATATGGAAAAACCCGTTCATATTGTAAAATACACTTTCATCATAGCCACAACATTAAATTTCATTGAAAAAAACATTTTTCACCTACCGAAAAAGGTGTAGAATCTTTTCAAGAAACCCCACAACAAAGCACACAAGAAATATATCAAATTTCATTTCAAAAAATAACATCCATCACATATTCAGGCCAAAACATTTCCAAATCATATTTTTCAACACACAAAAAATCAATATAAAATATTCCAACAACCATGAAATCATATAAAAATATTATAATAATGTAAAATCATGGAAACACCAACCTCACACTTGAAAACTTCTACAAATTGGAACGAAACAACAACCTTTCCACCGCATTACCCTATAAAAGAATGATTGGAAATATTCATAAATAATTTCAACAAAAACACAAGATCAAACCCTCTTTATATGAAGAATCCCTTTAGAAAATAGAGACTCAAGAATGATAAAGAAATCAAGAGGAAAAGGACTTACTTGTTGTTCCCTTGAAAAACATGGGTCAAAACCACCCAAGGACTAGGGATCAATGGCTTCCATAAATCTCAATGTAGGTTCCCATTGCTGAAAATTCAGAATGGGGTAGATGGGAGGTTATTTTGGGTTACAATAGAAGAGGGAACAAAGGTAATTTTTCACATTGTAATGAACACGACAAGTCGCACGGTTAGCCCGAACAGTTTCGAAAACCATATGGAAATTGTTCACCTAGAACTATCGAAGAGGGACATTATGTACAGTTAACCCACACAGCTTTCCAAGTAATTTTACAACCGTATGGTTTCCACTATCCAAAATTAATATTTCAGCATGTATTTCTCGACAAGGGTTCATGGTTTCTTCTTACAGTGCACCAACTGTGAACCCCCTTCTATTAAGACCAAAATATCTATTTTTCAACAAAAACTCATGGGAAAATGGGAGAAAACCAAGACAAAAAAATAAACATAAAAATACCTTAAAATATAAATCATAAATGTGACACTTATTATTTGAATTATAGATGTTCTTCCTGCCATCATTATTTGATATAATGGTTCACATGAATATTATCTCGGTTTGAGAGATTCAATTAAGAGGTCATATAAATTATTGATGGATGTACCCCATTGAACTGTATATGATGATTTTTAAATCATATGTCAGTATTAAATTTATCTAGAAGGTTTTATTGTAGAGAGATATATTGTTGAAGAAGATGTTGAATTTTTTAATAATTTCCCATCATATTTTAATAGCTTCAGTATATCAAAATATAATCATAGTGGATTCATTATGGGTGAAGGGATTTATGGAAGAGATAATGTTACAATTACTATTATAGAGTGACAAAAATCACACCTTTACATTCTACAAAATATTTTATAGGTTTCTCCATATGTTGAATCCCAAAAAGTGATTCATATGAATTTGAATCCACCAAGAGTAGATTGTTTAATATCAAATACCGAAAATCAGTAGTTTATATGATATTTTCAAGATCATATTTATAATTAATTATCATAAAATTTGAATTCAATTGTTTAATGACATAGATGGAAAGTTAGGGTGCCGCATGTAAATGTTCTATCTTACACTGGTTTTCTAATTAATGGTGATAAATTTATATAATGGAACAAGATGACAGCAAAATGATGAAAAATAGTGATGTTATTCTTGCGGTGGATGCGATTCATTTATCGAGTTCCAAGGATAAAAATTCAATTTATGAAAATAGTTCATATTTTAGCATCATTGAATAGATATACGATTTGGGTTATACAACATTTTAAGTTACTATTTTACATTTCAAATGGGATGAAAATATGAATGTGGTTGAAGTTGATGAAATGGGAACCATAAAGGTGAATTTTAGGGTGTAAGTGTATAATGATGAACCATTTGTAAAAGAATCACATGAAATGTATGTACTTTGGGTCCTAGACCAAGAAAATAACAACTATTCAATTATTATGTTTCTTACTAAATTAACTATAGGTTCAAATGAAAATCCAATCATTAGTAGATCACAATAATTTCACGAAATTCCCAATATAGAAAGTGTAATGTGCAGTATCGGAGAACATAAGGAGGGGATTTGGATACTCCAAATAATATCTATATACTTAAAAACTTTAAAAGAAAAAAAGACTTCATTGAGAAGGTTAATTTTTTTAATATTCTATACTGTTCTTCATAATATTTTGTTTCATTTACTAAATTTATATAATATCAATTAAATGTTTGACTACTCATTAAGATAATGACTTCTCTATACAGTGATATTACTAATCTTTAGGAAGAACACACAATCAATTATGGAACTACAAAATTATTAGGGGCCAACAACATGTGGATGAAAAAAAAATAGTGATGTAGTATCATTGTAAACTAATGTTATCAATACATGAATCAAAGGTATCAAATTTTATGTTTTTTGGAATTAATGTGGCGAACTTATTGAACCTAATAATTCAATGTTAATTAGTTATAATGGAGTCACAATGAGAATTCATGTTCCAATTGATATAGATATATGACATAATGTCATTCATGTATTAATGACAATGATGTGAGAAGATATTAGGGTAATGTTATGATATATGTTTTCTACTTTACTAAAAAAATATACAATGAAACATTGACTTAATTTTAATTATCCTTTGAATATTTGGTTTATTTTATAATATTTCTGTAAAAAATTTCATAATGGTTTCTAGAAATGTTCATAGATACATCTATACACTTTTGAAAATGAATCATCTCAGAGATACTGAGGGGAAATTAAACTCCCACCCAATAGCTATATATACACACATTATAAACTAAAAAACGTAATATTTTATTAGTCACTGTGATGAGGAATTTTTTATGGTTTATTGAGGTAGATAATATTATATTTGACATTATTTATTTTATCCAATTTGTATCAAAATTGTTCATTTATCAAATAAAAAAGGAGTTTCAGAATGAATAAATGTGCATCAAAACCAATATACCCCTATCGTAAATAATGGATGGGATATGCCTCACATGAAAGTAAAATGATATGTATATTAAATCTATTGTAAAGGTTTTATGTGATATGAAATAATATATGTTAATTTATCTATATATAGATTGAGGAATCAAAATTTTGTTCCCCTTACATCCCATTTCTTGTGATATAGAATGACGATCATGTAAATTAAGAGGGGAAAATAATAGTGGAAATCCAATAAGTAGTATGGGAATCTTGTTCAAGTGTGGTATAATAGTAATTTTTTATAATATATAATATTATTAGATGAAAATATCTATTTATGTTCATATGTATTTTATATTGTTTAGACACAAGAATCAGCTACTACTATACATGAAAAAAAAATCACTTTCAGAATATTTTAAGTGTCTAGAATATTATGGTTTTCTTAGTGGTGTAGGTTTTGGAGCTTCACCTTGAATATATTTTTAGAAGATATAGTTATATGTAGATACATATTATATTATGAAAGGAATAAATGCAATTATAGATTATTTAAAAGTTATTATTGTTCGGTCAAGTTTGGCGGACAAATATATGTGAAAGGATCAAAGAAAACAAATAGTGGAATAATGATCTGTTTATGTAGGGACTCATGACCCCACTAGTAATAAGGCTTGGAATTCCCCTTAGCCACTATCCTTATTGTATTTAATAAATTTTTTCATAACTCATTTTCCTAAATGAAAATAAAAAAATTGTTGATAACTATATATTACTAAAATTCTATAAGATGAAATTATATGTGACATATATCTACCAACACACAAGAATTTCCTTATTATAATGGGTATGTTGTATCGTATCCGAAGAAACATGCTACATAATAATAAACTCTCAAATGATATTGTGGGAGTGGGGATTTATGTAGCTCTTGAGTCAGGTGCCAATTTTCTAGTTCCTCTTGATGATCAGGATGCCACCATATTCCATAATGTTATTGTAACTTTTTCATGATGGCTAGTTAAACATATAATGATACATGGGGTATGTCCTTAACAATTTTTTTTTCAAAATAAAAAGCTTTAACAATTTATGAAAGAAATTATAAAATCAGGTATGGTGTTATAGATAGAAAAAATGATGAGGAAACAAAAGGTTGAATAAAGACAATCCATTGGATCAACCACGAAATCAAAACTACCTTTTGAGAGAACCTTCAACCCACCAGTTATACTACCTCATATATTACCCTTATATTTTCATGTGGATACAACATTAAAAGAGGAAGAAATATCCTACATCGAATATGTAAAATAAATATTTGTAAATTCCATTTTAGACATGGTTGTTCTTGAGAGTATATATGAGATTATCAACTTTTAATTGTTGGGATTATTATATATGAATAAATGAATGAGGTACATTTGGATAATTTTTTTTCCATAAAATTATTTTTTAATTTCATTATATTTATTAATTATTCCTATTTTATACATGTGTATATATTACTACTGTATAAAGGGAAAACCCTATGCATCATGATTTTGAGACAATAATCTCTCTATAATTTCTATGGAAAAAGATTCATTACAATTTTAAGAAATTAAAATGGGAAAATTAAATGAAGAATGGTGTTTTAAAAGAAAATATCATATCATAGACTCTTCTGGATTCCTACACTACATGGGAAAATCTCTATAATCTGATCATATAAAATATATTTTTCATTTTTTCAATTTTTTGTTTTTTAGGAATCACTCAATGATTTTCAAAATATAATTGGATAACCTGAATAATTATTTTTTGGATCCAAAGCATGGGTTTGCAATAAATAAACCACACATGATGTCTATTATGGATTTTTAATCCATTGGATGCAACATTTTATAAATATGCATCAAATTATATGTTTTAATTTTTTTAAACAAGAATTTTTTAATGATATGTTGATCTATAAGTATGACCTAAATCAAGGTAAGAGTTTGGTGAATGGACACAATAAGAATAAGTGTTTCTTAAAATGGGAATAGATTAAGGTAATTTAATAATATATAATTATAAAAACATATAAAAATATTATTTACTTATTTTTTTCAATGTTTCTGTAGTGTCTAAAAAAATAACAATAATGATTGTTAATATTGTGTTTTTATATTTTATAGGGATGTTATATACCATCAAAAATCTAACATCCCCAAACTAGAAATTTATGAAGATAATTAAAATTTAATTTAAAATATTTGTTAATCATTTGACTTTTGTTATTTTCTTAGTAATTCCATGACTACTAGTATTCATTGTACTCAAAAGAATAAGTAAATTTTTTTATAGATGGGTTGTTAGAGTACATAGTTTCATAAGTTTTTCCAACATCAAGTTGATGTGATTAACTATTAAGTTTGGGACATAATATAGGATATTACCATATAGGTACATTTGGGATATGAATTATTAGTATCATAATTATTAGATATTATTTTCCCTAAAATAAAATTCATGTACTATTGGAAATATATTAGTAATATTATTATTCTAATATTAAATTTACAATTTCCATCAAAATATTTTTTTAGATTTGGTCCTCCCATAATTCCAAATGAATTTGAACCTTTCCATAAACATTCATCCCCTCTTGAGATTGGATTCTATGTGAATGATCATACTCCACTTGTAGTTCCTATTCTAGATGAAAAAAGTATAAATGTTCTGATTGATGGCGTTTCATTTAGAAGAAGGAGAAAAAGAATCTTGATATAATCCAAAACAATGATGGTAAATCATTTAAGATAAATTAAAAATAAAAATAATTTATGGATATGGTACATATTTAATTAATCCCCTTAAATACATTTTCAAATCATGCATCTCATATTAGTACTTTTTTAAAATATGTTGGGGGGTCTATCACCCTTTTTATTAAAAAAGGAATGCCCTCTTTTTAACTAGGTTGAAAGGGAAGTCATCTTATGTTATGTTGGCCTAGATTAACTTTGGAATATTACATGCATGTCTCTAAATCCCTTACATATTTTAAATCACACTTGGACCATAGACAAAAATTGTTCATGGCCTAGAGGCTGAATGGTGAAGGATTTCAGTTTCCTGAGTCAGCCCTTCCACCCCAATCTCATTACTACCAACATCACCCCTACCATTTTCACTATACATCTAAACAACTAGTCCACCATAGAGAGTCACTACGATACTACTCCATAACACTCCACTATTAATAATCCACACTACTTCCCCCATCAATACTAATTACACTTGTGGTACTCTAATCTTAGTATTTTTACTATAGTTTGTAAATTAAGGGTATATGTTCATCCACCAATTGACGGTGTTTTTGTTTTCAAATATTCACTAATTTTCTTCCATCAGGGGTTAGGATGAGTTGGTATAATGTAAGAATTTTTTTGTGATGAACGTACAAAGACTTAAATGATTGAATAATTTATCAAAGAGAAGTATCATGCCCAATTGCGCTATATGCATCATACAATAGAATGTAAGATGACTGAAACTTATCATTCTCATGAGATATTAGACATAAAATCAAGAACTGATATAATGGTAAAATTTAAATTGTTCAAGGATCCTTCTACACACAAATATGAAGGCATATTACCAACTGTTGGGGAAGGTAATTCTGTACTCCTAGTCTCATCTTTTGAATTTTTATATCCTGTTGTGTTTTGATGAGTTTGTGAAAATAGTATGGGAATTTTTACAATCACTTCCAACACCACAATGAAGAATAAATATATACTAAATTTCTTTAATATTTGATTAAAATCAAGACAAGATAATTATTATCCAAATACTAATAGATATTTCTCACCCATATCATAATCCCATGTTAAAAATAAAAATAATAAATTAACTATAATGGATGTTGAACCAGGGTATAATGTTGAAAATTTTGAGAGGACTGTTGATATCTATAAGGTAATTTATTTTAAAACACTTGTCACATTTTTAAAACAATAAAAATGATCATGTATTATTTTCATAATTTATGAAAATGATTCATGATTCATTTTATTATGTGTAATAATTATTGAATCAAAAGTATTCTATAAAAAGATTTTATCCTTGATTATAAAAATCACAATCCACTTCCTTGAAATTTTATATGTTTTTATATTTTATACGTCCCATGTTCATAATATATTTTTTAGGAAATTGGGATATTTTACTGGATGATGAAAATCCATTCAAATAGACATAACATTCTTAATGTTTTCTGAATAAAAGAAATCAGATGACTCATTTTTACCAAATGGAGATGTAGTTTTTACAACGAATGGACATACATAATGTTCACTGATTAATGTTTTATAAAATATTGTAGATGAAGTATAACAAAGTCCCCCAAGATGAAGTTCTAATGAATCTACTAGATATACCATATTGGATGAATATAGTCATTCATTCTGAATGAAATTTTATAAATCATATTAGATGAAGAACATCATGCATTCTTTTGAAAGAATATTTTCTATTCTATCAAAAAAAATTATTAAGCATTGTAATTGTTATATATTATAATGACTATCAAAGAGAGAAGATATACTGAAATTATAACGTAAATAAGGTGTCTGTTGGATGTTATCACTACCAACTCCTTGAAATGAGGAATATGGTTATTGAGAATTTGAATATGAATAAAGCAGCAATCAAGGAGGAATAATATTGTTACGTCATCAACTATCTAAATTTTCACTGAATCGTTTTTCATGTCATGTTAAATTAATGAGATCCATTATAATGTGTGGAGTGTCTTTTTCTTAAGGCCTATTTTGTGAGGTTTACATGCGTAAATACCTTAAGATATTTTGTTTTTTTAATCACTATGTATGATTTGGGTTGATTATGATATCTCATGGTTTAGATATACAAAGATAATTATGATATTTTGGTCGAGGGTTTCTAAGGCTAGGTAAATAGAGGATTTCCCAATCTTTATATCAACGTATTTCTTGGTCTAATAAAGATACACTTTTATAGTAAGTCCAAGACTGTAGATACCTTGAGTCTGGTTTTATAATTCATTAACATTTAATGATAAAGTGTATATATCTTATTATAATAGTTTTTTTAAATTTTTATTACAAAAATTGTATAATTTATTTTATTACTTGGTTTTTACAAGTTTTTTATACCGCTATTAATTTTTTTATTAAAATTTTTATACAATTTTGTTATAAATTTTCTAACTTCAAAAATATGTTCTCAGAATGAATATTTATCCCATAAACTTCCTTAAAGAGGTTGGAAAAAATTGTAATGCTTCTTTTATAAACAATAATTCACCCGCCCATACGGTAAAAAAACTATTTTCCTCTAATCCAATAAGAATATACCTCACATCTTACATACTACGTGGCCCATATGACTCCAAGTGCATATTTTTAATATAAAAGCATCATTATAATTCAAAGTGTGTGTTGCATTATAAAAATAAGTATATACGGTCATATTGTTTTCAAAGTTAAAAAAATGATTTGTAATTCATTTTTTATATATAGTAATTGATTTTTCATCAATCTAACACAAGATGTGGACAATATAAATAAAAGTATGTTCTCTCTCATTAAAAATGTCATTTTTGTTTAAAAACATGAAAAATACCCAAAACTAAGATAATGAAATTGTATTGTCTTGATAATTTGGTAAATGACCTATGATTATTTTTTGGAATAAAAGAATAAACGGAATGTCAATATGACCCACGATGTCTCCTTTATGACTAAAATTATATATTTTCATGTTAAAAGCATCATTTTAGTTTAAAACACATGCCTCTAATAAAAAATTTTCAAAATCCAGTTCAAATTATCTTGAAACTGTTAGAAATTAATCGATAATTGATGTGTGACGTGTAGGAATCAACTACATGTTAATTTGATACTTCATATGGTATGACATAAAGTGAATGGTTTCAAAATAAAAATTACATTTTCATTAATAACTCATGTCACAAAGACAAAACCAAGTAAACAAGATTATATTTTTTTAAAAACATAGTAAAGAAATCCATAATTTATTTTTCACCTTTATAAATAGACCTCACATTATTGAAATGAATAATATGGTCGGTATGAATAAAATTGTGTGTTTTCAGGGGTCACTTTTGTGTTAAATGTGTGTCACATAGCCAAAAAATAGTAAAAAAATATCTAATTATTTTGAAACATTAGAAAACGATCTGTAATTCATTTTTAGCATAAATGAATTTATGAACCATCAATCTAACACATGATGTGGCTGATATGACTCTAAATGTGTGATATCAATATAAATGTATCATTTTAATTTAAAATGAATGTTACATTGTAAAAACTAATCAAACTATTTTAGATAGTTTTTAATCATTTTGATGTTAATCCATAATAGATTTTTTAATATGTAGGAATTAGCCACATGTCAATCGGACACAAGATATAGTCGGTATGACTGAAATTCTATGTTTTCAATATAAAAATATCATTTTAGTTTAATACATGTGTCAGATAACCAAATCTAGGGAAAAAATAGAATGATTTTAAAATTTACTATAATTTTCCATAAGTCATTTGAGATGTATAGGAATTGACTACAAGTCAGTTTGACACATTATGTGGTCGGTGTGACTCCAAGTGTGTGTTATTAGTATAATAGTGTCATTTTAGTTCAAATAATATGTCACATTGTCAGAACCAAGAAAATGAAAATGGGTTTTCATTCAAAATTTAGGAAACTGGTCCATAATTCATTTTTGATGTGTAGGAATTAACCACAAGTAAATTTGACACACAATGTGGACAGTATGACTCATCATGTGTGTTTTCAATATAAAATTATCATTTTAGTTTAAAATCTACATCATATTATTAAAACTAGTAAAACAAGCTCATACCATTCAAAAATTGGGAAAATGGTCAATAATTCATGTGTAATGTGTATGAATCAACTGCATGTCAACATGACACATGATGTGGTCGGTATGACACAAATTGTGTGTTTTCACAATAAAATTTTCTTTTTACTCTATGTAGTTGATTTTTTTTCTTATTGGTACCACAATCCCATGAAACTACACGTGGTTTAGGATTCCACCATCAATGGACTATAATTTAGGGTAAATTGTACAAGAAACTATATGGTGTTGTGAAGCAAGTGATGCATAGGTGCATGGGACCATGGTGGGGTGGCGATGGAGGTTGATGTAATTGGTTTTGTTATTGGGGTGATAGGGATGATGCATGATACCAATGGCCTATAGTGGTAACCTCTAGATCAGAACTACTAATCAGAAAGCAGTGTGATGTGAAAACATCATAACAAGAATTTCATGAGTTTGTGATGGATTCTCATTGGAAATGACGTTTAACAACATGAATCCATCACAAAAACAGAATAAAAAATATTTTTATTTATGATGGAACATTGTAAATAATTTTTTATTATGATGATATGTCATTCCCCTAGAAAATTAGATTTTGACTTAAAAAAATAATTTGCGATGATCTATCATGGAAGCAAATTATTTGAGATTGGAACTAAAATTAAACATAAATATATCAAATTTTTTAAAAAAAACTAATTTTGGGAGATAACCAAATCTATCACAATTAGTTATAAATTTATAAAGTAAAAATATAAAGATAATAAAAACATAAAGATCATTTTACACCATTTCACACATAACATTTCTATCAAACCAAAATGAAAAATCATGAAAATAAAAAACAACTAGTGTTATGGGGAGGAGGATTTCCCAAAGGGTCAAGGGGGACTGCATACCAAAACCACGAAATATCCTTCATATATACTTTAACATCAACTCATCAATCTGATTCTACTACTCACTCTCCTCCTCCCATTCTCTTTCCATCTGTTGTATCATGTCATGTTGAGCTCGCAACATCTCTTCATACTATGCAGAAAATAAAAATGATGACAACATGTCATGATATCCCTTTTATATGACCAATGACATCATAGAAGCACCATAACAGCTAGAATGTTTCAATTTGGAATCAATACCGGTCACCTGGACTTTCATGACAACAATCAAAATCAAATATATCCAAGCCCCCTCATCAAATATCAACTCGCATGTGTTATATTATTTTCTATAAGCATTACTCTCTCATGAATGAGAAGTATAAGTCTCATATTTTTTCATAATATGTTATTAGAAATTGAAATAAAATTGAAATTAATTTATTAAAAATAATTAAAAATATGAACCAAAATCTAGAGTTGTCTTCCACCAATAATTTTTGTTGTATCAAGATCAGTGAATATATTCTTTTAAACATTAAACTTCATAATAGTGGGTTCAGTAATGAACTATATAACATAAAAAACCTTTTAAATTTAATGTATATATACATTGATAAATAATATTACTTACCCAAAATCATCAATATATACAAAATGTACAATTATCGGCTCTATGTGTGACCTCCTGCCACCCACAATTCTGATGCCCTAATGATGAACTCCACATAAAATTCTCTCATATTTAAATGGAGAACAATACATCCCACACATAAGCAGATATATCATCATGTTGATGAGAGAAGAAATATAGATCGAAAATAGTAATAGAATCTCTATCCATGTCTCAATTTATTAGGTTGTGTAAAATTATACAAAAGTGTTCATGTATGAAAATATTTCTTTCTTCTTGGATAGGATCTCTCATGATATCATCAACAGGATACCATAAATTCTAGAATACAATTAAAAACATCATGTTTATAATTAAATAAATTTAAAATAAAATATATTATTTATTAACTTACTATCCAGTGGTCGAGCATCTAATGTCGAAAAATAGTGGGGACTTGATCCCATGACACCCATGGTGCCGATAAATAATTTTTTAGAATCACACCAGCCATCCCACTATCTAATGTGATGAAAAAAAATAAAAAAAATAATCATAGTATTATAATCAAAATAAATATGAAATCTTAATATACAATAAATAGATTAAACAATTGAACATACCACCATACATGTGGATCAAAGTAGGCACATTCACAAGATCATAGAAATCAGCTTCGAAAGAATGAGAGGTTATGGAAATTTCCCGGAGGACCATCCCATATATGCATAGGAATCCTAGCTAAATATATATGTGAAGGTGGAGAGATGACTCCATGATGTAGGCATTATGGAGGGGCAGATCCATGTAGTTATAGTCTAGGTGAATTCCACTTAGAACTATGAGTCATGTAATGTCATGAAGCCTACGGTCCATGTAAGGGTTACCCTTAAAACCTAAAATGGTTATTATCAATAATGAATAAAAATAGAAGGCCTTCGGGCCATTCGAGCTAATAATTACCTATAAATAAATATTACAATTGTATAAATTTACCTATAAATAATTTTTAATATTAATAATAAATTATAAAAAAACAAATAAATACAATATGGAATATAATACTCTTACCTGTCAATATTTAATAATATAGAGATAAAATATAAAAAACTAATGAATACTAGCATAAGTGAGGGAAAATAATATATCTTTTGGACTATCTCTATCCATCAAAGTAAAAAATCTTACCTTTTAATGATTTTTAATACAAATATTAAATATAAAAAACTATTAAATACTTGAACATAATACATCATTTATATTCATCATCATCATATTTATCAATGGAAATTTCTTTTTATTCCTCTTCAACATCATAAAATTATATACTAATTACAATGTGATAATACATTATTACTTCATCAACATTATCAATATCATTGGTCCTTAACAGGATGGTTTCATCATCGATATTTATATGTCTTGGAGTAGGAGACATATTTAGGGATGTTTATTGAAAATTTTCAATATATTACACTTCCACAAAAGCTTTTCAATTTTCATGAAACTCTTTTATATGTGATTTTATTTTTATTACACACCACTTGTCATTTAAATATCTTAAAACAATATAATACCTTTCTAAATAAATATGATATGCTTGTTCTGAAAAAATAAATGGATATGTCATGTAAAAAGGGTTTTATATTTAATTTCAATTATTCCATGTCATGGATGAATTCATAGCCCATGATCAATATAAAACCGGTGATGTTTAAACATTGTTACATAATTTGGTCCTAAATAACTTATCTCAATTATTTTATCCAACATTCAATAAAATTCAACTTCATTTTATTTATAATGAGATCCTTTGAAATAGAAACCATTGTTAATTGATTTCTTTGATTAACCATATATGCATGTATGAAATTTTAATCCATTAACCACATACCAATTATAAATATTTTCCAGTTTTGATGGAGCGGTTTTTAGCACACATAATCGACTATAAATGTTAATTTATGTTGTTTTACCTAACAATAAAAAAAATATTAATTATTGGAACCATTACAAAATATATTTAATAATCCATTATAAAAAACGTAATTTATATTTCTTTGAAACCAGTATGAAAAATTCTATTGTTGATGTTCTTCAAAACCAACAGGGTGAATTTATATAAATTTTTTATATATTGATCATATAGTATAAAAATGTATTACGTAAATAAATTAACCTATAAATTTATTTTAAAACCATTAAAAGGTATTACTTTATATAAAAATCATTATAATTCTTCATAATTTGGCATAACATATGATTGAGCTCTATGCAGTTCTTCATATAAAATTCTTCATTCACGGTAACCACCAAAACTATGCTCAAGATGATAAAAAAATAAAAAAAATATAGTTGGTGACATCATCAACATTTTCCTCGTTGTGACCCATGAGATTATGTTTTGATGGAGATTAATATGGATAATAATAAGATATGAAATTTGAAATTTCCACCTATAGTTATGATTATATAATTGACCCCTGAACTGATTCTCTGTTGCATAATTTTTTCATTAATTTTTTCATACATCTCTCAAATGGGTAAATTCATTGAAAATTTACCCTCCACATTTAGATTCATATGAAAAATAAAATATTAAATGTTCCACTAATTTAATGATGGTCGGTCAAAATATTTTATCCAATTTACATAAAAATAAAATAACAACTTTTTATAGCATATTCTATTCAACATAATTAAAGGATTCCACACAAATATCTCCAAATAAATGTGATAATTTGTTCATAAAGTTGCATATATAAGTCCTATATGACTAAAAGGTTGTGGTAATTCCATTAGGACATGGTAGTCATTACTTTAAACCCAATACTATGTAAATTTGTGATGTAATGAGAGAAATTATAAGCATAAAAATATAATGATATCAAATATAAAATTCATTCATAGGACAATAGATGAATAACTTTGAAATTGAATAAGTTAATTTTTAGAAAAAATAATGTTAAGGAGTACTGCAAATTTGTGCAAGATCTAACCATGCATTTACATTATCATTGGCTTTATTGGGTGTGCCCAATATGGTATAAAATATGTTATCAAAAAAGATAGTCTAAATATTAATTACATATAACATGTGATAGAAAAACAAATCATTCCAGTATGGAAGGTCACAAAATATTCCCCTTTATCCAATTATGACCTCTTCCAAAACCATATATTTTTTTATTCCATTTAACTTCGTCCAAAAGTCATAGGATGTAATGAAGAGACGATAAATTTTAACTGAATACCTAAGAGAACTGTTAGAGGTTAATATCTTTTAAATCTACCTCTTATAAATGTTTTCATATTCCTTTGAAAATAGTTATTTTTAAGATGAAATGTCTGATGATTATCAAAATAAATAATATTTCTTCCACAGATAAGCATAAATGCTTTCTTCTCATCCATGTAGTAAATACGTGATTTTAGACAATTTCTAATCTGTCTTGATAACATACCATGCACTAGAAAGGTAAAAATTAATTTCCCCCATTAATTCAAAAATCATTAAAAAAATGTAATATGGAACTATATCATATGTAGATACACTATCTTTCCACAATGAAATGAAATCATTAATTATTGGATTCAAATAAAAATCAATATTCTTCTTTGGATGCCTTGGAATTAATAACACCAAATATTTATTTGGTTCCATTATCAACATCCAAGGTGGTATGTTGTACAGATTTATAAAAATAGTCCAAAACGAATATTGACTATTTTAAGAAAAAAAATGGACAAAAAACAATTGTATAAAGACTCAAGGGATTGTTATGAGGTTTTGAAGAAGAAAAAATCAACAAATCAATCTATTTCCATGAGTTATTATCACAAGGATGATTTAAGATTTTACTGAAGGGAATATTTTATTTATTTCATGTAATCAATATAGTTGTGTTAAGAGACATATATATACACTTTAAATATGGTGTAATTGGAAAATACATCAATTGTTTCCAAAGAAATATATACTTTACATGTTCTTCCACTTTATACCTCGATTATATACATGATGGAAAATTAATAAATGATTCATAATCACAATAATATAAGATTTAGTCATTTGAACACACTTGTATCATCTAATAACCAAGACTGAAATTATGGACCAAATTCTTACTTTTATTTAAACTTTTAGGTAATCTATTTCTCATAGGAAATAACGATTTAAATACAAAAAATATTTCTTCAAAAAAATTATTTGACGTCTAAAAATATGATTTAACATTAATTAATTTTGTAATAGATCTGAGGGTGTTTATCTATAATCCCATATATAAGGCATCCTCAATAGAATTAAAAAAAATTAAAATTGAGATGGTTGTAATTCATGATTTCGAATATCATTTGGTGTTATTTTTTCATGACTAGATAGACCCGTAGCCTCATGTAATAAATTCTAAAATTATGGATATGAAACTAAAAAAATTATTTTGTACTAAATTTTGTCCACTATATTGATAACAAAAAACATAATGTTTTCAAAACCCAAAATTTAGTAGAGGAAGTCGAACATTGTGAGACATTTCAAATCCCCTAAGATCACATTTATTATATAGAAATTTAATTATTATTTCATAATAATATTATGAATGTGATGATGAAGGTGATATAAATAATCAACACCCTAATTGTAGTTATGATTTATACAAAAATAGCATTTTTGTGATGATTTATCCCATCATTTTCACATAATAAAGATTGGTATTTACTTCCAATGTCTAAAATTATAAAAAAACAAAAATAAGATTAATTATTACTCATTATGAATAATTAGAAATTATTATTTTACTTTAATTATGGCTAATTATGATTAATTATCACAAATTCTTACTATCTATAATAATTATTACCAGTTATTACAAATATATAATACTTTATAGTAATTATTTATTAATTTTAACAACATTTTTAATGAATATTATTAATTTTAATAAATCATTGTTTATTTTTTACATGTTATGACCTGTCATCATAATTTTTTATTATATCTATAAATTATTGATAATATCACTGATTTTTTTCCATGGCCTGATAATATTTCTAATTATTATTAACATTTTAAAATTATTACAAAAAATGACTGATTATTTCTTAATTATTACAAATTATTTTATAACTATCAATAATTAAAGTAATTATTCTAAAACATTCACTAATTATTAAGAATTTTTAGTAATTATTGATATTTCATAAATTTATTGTAATTTATTAAAAATTAATATAATGTACTAATATTTACAAATAAAAAATAATATTTATTAATTAATACACCCATTTAATAATTATTATTAAAATTGATATATTATTTATTAATTCATACATATTAATAAATGATTATTACCATATTTTTACTACTTATTGTAATTTTTTAGTAATTGTTAGTATTTTTAATATTTTATAAAAGGGATTATAAATTTTTTACTAATTATTAATAACTATGTTTTCAAATATTACTTATTTTAATAGTTATTAGTATTATATATATTCAAAATTGTTGAAAATTATCATAATTTACTTATATGATGGAGGAGGGGGTAGTCTTTGAAGAATATAGTGATAATGGTGATTTCCTGAAGAAAACCAAACTGAAGTATACAATGCCTCTACCAGGGACCATTTTGTCCCTCGGGATGGATTCTATAGCCAATAATAGGTATCTATGGTTGAGGTAAGAGTGTGCTCACTACTCTATTTCAAATAATCGACTACAGGTCGGATTGTTAGTAAGGGTGATTTGGATCTCATTGAATCTAGTTTAGAGGCAATCTCAAAAATGATAGATATGGGTAAAAGCTCTCCTGTTGTCGGATTTACTCTCACAAAAGGTAAAATTTTCATAATGTTGATGATTTAATACTGAAGGTTTCTTAAATTTAAAGACTTTTGGATTGGTGGTGTTTTTCAATTGGTCGTGTATTCTTCATGTTTTTATTTATATTGGATGAACTAAGGTATCACACATGAAATTATGGATTATTGTATCTTAAACCTGGTTCTTTTCATTTTCATGAATGGAAATTGTATTTTAAATTTTCAAATGTTAGGAATGTTATTTCTCAAGTTTGGATTTGGATCCAGAAGCTCAACTGGATCCTATGGAACCCAAAGGTCTTAACCATCATTTTCATGGGAAATGGAGTTTTAATTAATCTTGATATGGATATGGAGCATGTTAGATTCAATCATTTTTTCAAAATACTAGTTGAGGTGGATCTCAATGCCATACTCATTGAGAAGGTAATTATAAGGACCTTGCCTTAAAATTTACATAGCAGAGGCCCTTTTACCAATCTATATTTTTGAGAGTTCAATACAACATTACAAATTGTCATAGCTATAATAAAATTAAACAAAAAATTGAGAAACTTATCTTGCACATGCATAAAAAAATTATGACATCCAATTTTGGACTTCAATACGTCCTTTGAAAACTAAAATTATACAAGGGGTGAGAATTAGAAATGCCTAGTAAGGGATTTCAAAACAAAACCATTAAGAAATAAATTTTTTTAAATAACTGTTTTTAAAATATAGTTTTTTTAACATTTCTTGTGTCATCACCATTTTCTTGAGAGATTCTAAAATACCTTTTAGGATAAACTCATGTTAAAGATAACTAAACATATTTAAGAGTTATGAATAATATACATTATAAAATATTCACACACTTGAACAGAGGAAGGGGTAAAAAGTGCTGATAAATGGGTGTTCTCAAGAGCATTGAGATGGGGGGGATATAGCACTGAGGAAACGGTGGGGTGATCAGCAGTACTAGCATGAAAAAATATATATTTTTCAAAATTAGAGAATTGGATATTAACAATATAAGATAAATGACCCCATTATCCACACTAAAATGGCACTGTAAATATTCCTATTACCATATATTTCCTAGTACTAATAATCTACGCAGTATTGAAATATGACCTTTATTAGAACTAACAAAAACCCCTGATAAAGGGTTACTTTATCAGTGCTTTTTGAAAGTGATGAAAAAGGTTATATATTAACAGTTTCTATATGATGAGTAATATGAAAGTGCTGATGAATATGCTTTCAAGAGATTTGAAAATACAATTCTAGAATTTTAGTATTTAATAAGTTGGATATATATGAAATGGATTTTGAAGATTTTTTAAAATGTATTTTAGGAGATAAATAAATAGAAGATTAATTAAGCGAGTATAGTACCGAGGAAGATTAATAGGACATTAACACAATCATTGATCTTCTTTATAAGAGATAAAAAATGAAAAATTAGAGAGGAAAAGGTCAACCTTCACATAAATGACAAAATTGAAATGATTGTGGTAATTTTATTTAAATATTCCCTAAGATGAATATTGATCATTCTAATTTTCTAGAAAAATATAATAATTCGTAGAAACATAAGTGTAATAAAAATAAAAGATATATTCCTATAAAGAAGTTTTTTTTGTGAAAATAGATAATTATAAATCACCGTTTAATAATAAGACAGTTTATCATGTGAAAGTGAACACACCTTTAGTGGATTCTAAAAGAAAATTTGAAATATTCTTTAGAGAAAAATAAACAACACAATAATGAAAGAATAATGATTGGGAGAATAATTTTTGATAATAGAGAGAATTTCAAAAAGGAGGAGATATTATTTAGAGATACTAGAGAAGAAAATATTAAAGTGAATGATCATGAAAGGATACTGAAAAATAATTAATAAATATCATTTGGAAAAGAAAAATTTAAAATCGAATAAACAACACATATTGATGAAAGTAAGCCAAATATATTGAGGTTTTTTTAATTCAAGAATTGAGTGAATGATCATCAATAATGATTGGATGATAAAGAGGAAGATTTTTATATGACCCAATCAATGTTTCTTACATCACAATTTTATTTAGGGGAGATAAGATAATACTTCACAAAATAATTTGAGGTTCAAGTTGAATCTTCTCGTGATAGTGAAAATTTGGGTCCATATAAGTAGGATAATTCTATCCCCAAGAAGACTTAGTGTATATATTATGTTACAATATTTGAATGATCAAAATCCAAGATTTAATCACCCAGGGCCCGAAATATTTGTGATAAATCCTCTTCTATGGGGAAAAAGTTGAATGCTTTAATAAGATTTACCCTTCTGAAAAAAAAAATAATTGTTTGAAAAGAGATAAATATAATATAAATCATATTATAAATTTTATCTGTTTAAAACATAAATATTTAGAGGTCACAATTGGTGTTTTTGGGTATTTGTTTGAAAATAATACTCTTTCAGTTATAATATGATTCTACTATGAGAGGCATGAATCATGGAGGAAATACAATGAGTAGATAAGAACATGATTTTCAATAATTAGTGATGATAATTAAAATGATGTTAAAAAGAAACAAAATTATGATTCAAGTTACTCATATGATAATATTAAGAAATTTTCTCAAGGAAATATGATCAAGAATGAAGAGAAAGAAAAAAAATCAAGAATGTTAATGAAAGAGAGGCGCTCAAGAAAGATGTAAGGAGAAAGAGTGGTTTTCTATTTATTTTGATAGATGATATGGACGTGGATAGAAATATGGATGAATAAAAAATGTATGTGGATGAAAAATTGATGAAAAGGGATTTATAAGTGATAAAAAAGTGGATAAAAATATTTTAGTATATGGTGGCTTAATGAATCAAAAGAAGTGAAATATTTGTGAGCAAGAAGGCAAGGTACTAAAAACTATGTGACCGTATTAAAATCCTTAGAGGAATTCAAGAATATAATGTTAAAAATGAAAGAGAAAAAACATGTTTTGTATGATTAAAAGAAGATGAAAACACCATCTAAGGATTCCATAGATGAGAAAAAAATCCATTACAAAATATATTAGGGAAGATAATAAGAAATAAATAATAACCCAGGATAAATATAAGAATATGAGTAATAAGTATAGACTAAGAAAGTATTCTAAGTATGAATGATTCTTTAAGGATATTGAGTTTCCTCCTTATTTCCAATGTACTTGATTATTTGAACTAAATTACAAGGAATTAATGTAGAAGAAGTTGAGAAGCCAGTAAAGTGTTGTATGAGTTTACAGAATAAATAGATATCCAACAGGAAAAATTAATATCACCAATATAAGGATTGGAATTATACTCTTAAGGATATCAACAAAGAAGTTGAGCAATGAGCATCATTCTTTTATTAAAGAATAAGTGATAATTGTTAAGAAAAATAATATGCAAACAGAGTTTTGTTTATACAATAGAATTCTTTTGATATGTTTTTAATATGGGGTTATGTTATATATTAACAGACTTGAACATATTTCCCCTTATATTAAGATGATATAATGAGCTTGATGAAAGTGTTACATATTAGCACTTTTATAAAAAACATTGATCATCGAAATTATATACTCTTGTCTTCTATATAGGGTTTTCCACGATAGACTTAGATATTTCTAGTTAAAATCCATTTGATTAGAAATCCATAAATACTATTATTCTCTCAAATAATGTTATGATGATTATGGAAATCCCCTCTTCCTGGATAGATTAACATTAAAATTGATGGTTCTTCAAATGGAAACATGGGTCCTTTAGGTTGTGGAGTAGTCTAAAGGAACCATAATGGGAGGATTATTAGATTAATTTATGGTTACTGTGGTATTGTATCATCACTAGAAGATGATACTTTTACTGTTATCAACGTATTGATTTTTTCAAGGAAAAAATGTTGGAAAAACATATGGCCTGAAAGTGATTCAACCTGTTACAACTTGATATACGGAGTACTTTCTCTCGAATTCATGGATAAACCATATTACGACTCATTCACATTTTTAGGTTAAATAGGGGAATATGGGATTGATATCAATGGATTCAACACCAATATCACATGGTCAGATGATGTTCCTAAATAATTGCTTCCTTTTTCAAAAAATATTGAAAAAAATTCTATATCTTTGTCTTTTATAATGCTTCTATTTCAATTAATGTGCCGTGTTATTTTAGAACAGGGATTCAACTTTATAAAAAAATAAAATAGGGGGTGAATATAAAATTAAAACATTATATGGGAAGAAATTATTGATCACACATATTAACTTTGAAAATGTTTTAAGTTTAGTGGGAATATTGACAAAAAAACAAAAGTGGTATATTCTTCTTCAAAACTGTGTTTGGTTGTAGTTTTTGTAAATATGTCAATAGGTGTTTATTGAGAATGTTACTTAAGAAGTATGTAGATGTTTTAGAGAAGAGTTTTTTTAAATTTTGAACAAAAATACCAAAATCTGATGATGTTATAATGATCCTCATATTCGTAAAATCTGTATTACTAAAAGGTTTTCATGGTTCTAGAAGAGTTTATATAAAAGGGAAGAAGTTGGATTCCAGAAAAGTTTTGATATTTTGTTTCAAGAAGTTCATGAAATGTTTTGATGAAGTCATATTAAGTCATTGGATAAATAACTATAAAGGTTACTGGTCTGAGGGTAACAGAATGTTCTTAATAGACAGAGATATTTTATATAACATTGAGATTTGAAAACTATGAAGTTACAAATAGTACAATATATAACTTTATAGTTTTCATTAAATGGTTGAGTTATAATATTTAGATATAGTATAACCATAAATATATTTTTCAAGTCTATCAGATATAACGTTATGAATTTCATCGGATGAAGGAACGTTATGAAGATTATATGGAAAAAACATATATGATATTATCAGATATAGATTTTCAATATCATAAATGGATAAATAATAAGTATACCTAGATAGAGAAATGATGTAAAATGTTTGAGATGAATTTAAGTTATAATAGATAGTGAAGATCCCCAATTAGAGAGATTTTATTATAAAAAATGTTCTAATGAATATATTCTTGATGAGATTATTATATAGATAAGAACCAGATAGATTAATATGATGTTTTCTAGAACATGATGATTTGAAATTCCATCAGATGGATAATTCTAAAGTCATATAAAAATTGTATAATGAGTCTATTGGATAAATATTTCCAAAATGATTTTATCCAACTAAAGGTTCATTGGATAGAAAATATATTTTGGATTACATGAGATAGAAGAAGAATAAGGTGTAACGTATAGGGTCCATCAGACAAAGGATTTCTTATGAACACATATCAGATAAGGATAACTAATTATTTTACAATGGATAGAAGTTTTAAGTTCATTTAAAAACAATATAAAGTGATTCGTATGAAAAAATAGAGCTATTATTTCAAATTCTAAAATCTACTGGAGATTTAAGTATGTTTGAAGAGATATTTGTGGTTGATGATCTGAGGAAACATTGGATACGAAATTTTACTCTGAATGTTATAGAATATTGATGGTAGTAAAACAATGATAACATGAGATGGAAAATTAAAAGTAAAATTTTGGGAGACCATGATTTCTCCCTGAATTTTGGAGGAATAATACCTATTTAAAGGGAGGAAGGAACATTAAAAATTGAAAATATTGTTATAAAAGGATAAGAAGTGTTGGAATTTTTGTGATAGAACAATGTGGGTTCTTCTAAAAGTTCTTATATAGTTGAATGGAGAGTATCATATAAAAGATATCAAGATAAAGATCTTGTATACTAAATACTAGATAAAGAAGGTGAATTGGACCGATTCACAATGATAGAGCAGCATAAGACTAAGGTTCCCAATATGAAGTGAAACAAACAGAGTACACCCGGCTGAATAGAAAAGATAGATCATAACTAATAGGGTATACAAGATGAAATTTTTCAACGTAATATTAATTAACAATATTCTAGAAGGGTGATTTTTATTCTATCAAAGTATTTCATTTATCGTGATGAATTTTAGAGACTAAAAAACTATTAAGAGATTTATGAATGATCTAGAAGTAGTTTTACATAAGAAAAAGTTATCCAACTTTATTTTAGAGGAATAAAATCTATATAATAATCTTTCTCTATATTGGATAAAAAAAAGAAGAAGAAATATCTTTTAGTTGGGGTATAGAACCATTTTCTAAAAAATCATATGATTTCAGTGTATAACTAGTCGTGAAGGAAGAGGATACAAGAAGGAAATATTGGGGGTATAACTAAGTAAAATATAAGAGTTGATACTTGGGGTATAGAACTGGGGTTATATTGAGGATTTATTACATGGTTCTAGAACCTATTAGAACCCATTTCTTTTTAATATTGATAGAATTTATTAAAAGAATACATATTTGGGAGGATAACCAACATGGGAAGGAGTAGTACCTTGTACTGAAAATTGTAAATATTTTGTTTTGATATATATTTATGTTTAATAAATATAATCTGAGGTTTAGAGATATAATTGATTTTATTAAAAATATAACTTGTTTAATAGTTGAGTTCTAAGAGAAAAAAATAATAAAATAAAGAGAATGTTGATTAACCCCTCCCCCTCTCTATGATCTTACACTTTTATGGGAACTTTTGTGTTTTCATTCATCCTATGAAAACCATAACATGGTTTGTTATTGTGTCTGTTCTCACATTTAAAAATTCAATACAATATTTATTTTCTATGAGGTCACAAATATATGATACCATTTTCAATGTTATGACCGACTGAAAGATGTTTTTAATGGCATCGATGTGTTTAAAATTACTTATTTTTTCATTTTAATAATACTACATATCGTATTGACATAACATCTATTTATAAACATATGAAATAATTTTAATATTTTTTTATCAATTTATATCATTAAAAGGTTTTTGTACATTGTTTTTGACCATTACGTCCACATTTTAGGGTTTAAAAACCAAAAAAATGTTTTTTAGTCATCCTCAGAAAAATGAAAATTCAATTAACATGGATTCATTTAATACATATCAAAAATATATTTAATATTTATATCCTATGATTTAATGGAATTATTAGTTCATTTTCTTATTTTTGATCCCATGACACATGTTACATTGATATCCCTTAAAATTGCTTATTTTGTCGTTCCATGAACACCACATGTTAGAATGACTTTTTTTAGAATACATGTAAAAAAATTCTATGATTTTTTCATGTTGTTTAACATAAATATTATGTTCTTTTAAATGGGATTTGGCCATAATAGACACTTTTAGAATTTTAAAACACTAAAATTGGGATTTTTTTCATCTCTAGAAAACATCAACTCAGATTGATGAGAGTCCAATCGTATATTATTAGAATCAATAATTAGTTTATTTCTATTGATTTCGTGGAAATTTTAATTAGTTTGTTTCCCTTGGACTATCTAGAACACGTTTTTAAATCATTCATATAATTTAAAATTTCTTATGTAATCAATCTGATCACACTGCATGTGATACTAACACGTCGTCTACTTATAGACATCAAATATAATTAAAATATAGTTTTCTTATGATTTCTCATCAATTTGAGGGTTTTTATATGGTTTTTATTATTTCACATAGTAGAGTTTTAAAAAACCGAAAATGTGGACTTGGCCTTCCTAGGAAAAATGAAACGTATTTTGACATGTGGTTGGTTACTACATTTCAAAAATCAATCTACAAATGTTTTTCTATGGTTGCATGGAAATTTGTGGGAGTTGTCTTAGTTTTGACCACCAAAATCATCCTTTTAAAGATATTAATTTCTTTTAAGGTGACTTATTTATTCATTTTAAGAACATTATAAGTTATATTGACATGTTATTTAGTCATACATATCAATAAGTATTCAAAGAAAATTTTTCTATGGTTGTTTTTATCTGAGGTCAATTGTTATAGATTTAACTGCTACATAATCATTTTATAGTTTAGCATCACTAAAATCAATTTCTATATCACTTTTAGAAATCATCACCTTGAATTCATGTTGAACTTGCTCCCACATTTCAAAAATAAGTGTTTGGTTTTTCTCTTATGATTTCTTGGAAATCAGAGGTAGTTTGTTTGGTTATGACACCATGAACCATGTTTTTTTAAAACATAAAATATCTTATAAAACTAATCATTTATTAATTTTTGTAGAAAAAAATTTAATATAGAACTTAAATCTACTCTTACTCGTAAAAAATTAAAATATTGTTATCTTTGGATTTCACATCAATCTAAAGTCGTTTGTTATTGTTCTGACTATTACATGGAAATTTTAACATTTTAAAAGGCTGGATATAATTTTTTTATATTGATAATTCCTAAAATTTTATTTTCATGGAATAATTGTTTATATTTTAAAAAAAAATCGTTGATTGTTTTTATTTTATTTCACCGAAAGATGAGATCACATTCTTAGTTTTTACACCCTGGTGAATGTTTTTAAAGACTTATATCTTTAAAAAAACTAACCATTTCAAGCACACCACACCCCATATGAAAATTCTGTATTGTAATACATACCAAAAAATAATTTAGAGGTCTTTATACTATGTTTTCATGTCAATTTTTGGTAATTTAATATGGTTTTTGATCACTATAGGTTTTCTAGTTGTCTAAGACACTAAAAATCCATTTTTAGTTATTCTGAGAAAACCTAAACATGGAAGGATGTGGATTAAGTTAATATATTTTAAAAATAAATATAAGTATTTTTAAATAATTTCATGATAATTTGAGTTTATTTTCTTGGGTTTTACCCCTAATTAATAATTTTTAATACTTTCATCTCTATAAATGTTGTTTGTTCTATCATACCGAGCACTCTATATACCAGATTTATTTATAGCGAAATCCTACCAATGCCAAATAATTCAATGATATTTTTTATTTGATTTCAGGAAATTACAACTTATTTTTCTATGTTTTTTTATAGTTACATGCTTGTTTTAGTTTTTTAATACAAAAAAAATACAGTTTTGGTCATCATATGAAAATCATAACTCAGATTGATGTGAATTCAATTTTTATACGATCATAATTAATATCTGATTTCCGTTACATGATTTAATGTCAATATAATATCATCTTCTTAGTTTTTACCCTCTAACACATGTTTTTATAGACATTCATAAAATTAAAATCTGCATATTCAGTCATTTTGAGCACACATCAAGTCAGATTTCTATTCTTTTTACTTGTAAATATCAAGAATGATTAAAATAAATTATCCTATGATTTAAAATCAATTATAATTGCTTTTAAATATTTTTACCTTTATGTGCACATGTTAGGGTTCTGAAACACAAAAAATGTGTTTTTGTCATCTTGAGAAATCCAAAACATTTATTGATATGGAGTAATTGAAAAATTTCACAAATTAATCTATGATTACTATCAAATAATTTAATGTAAATTGTTCATTATTTACCTAGTTTTGACACATTAATTATTTTTAATGACGTTGATATATTTTAAGACTATTTATTTAGCCTTTCTGAGAACAGAAAATGTCAAATTGATGTAATTACTAGTCATACATGTCAAAAATAATTCAAGAATATTTTTCCTATGATTTCAAGTTATTTTTTTATTAGTGATGTTTTTTTCCAATACATTCATGTTTAAGTGTTTTAAAACACTAAAAATGTATTTTTTCAATCTAAAGAAATTTTCAATTCAGATTGATGTGGTATTCATTTTTACATTACACTAAATAATTATAAATATTTTATTATGATTTCATGATGTTTTTTTTTGTTTTTACCACCCACCATATATTTTTAAATACTTTTATAACTTTTAAAATTGCTTTAGTCATTACAAGAACACAAAACACAGGATTTTCATCTCTTCTACTCGTATACATAAAAAATAATTAAAAGTTAATTTCTATATGATTTAAAATTAATTAAAATTCATTTTGTATGGTGACTAATATTCCCAAATTATCTAGAGTTCTAAAACATTAACATGTATATTCAGTCATCTCGAGAAAACCTCAACTCATTTTTATCTGGTCAAAGTTTATATATTTTAAAAATCGATCAATAGTTTCTTTCTAATGATTTAATTAAAATTTGAGATCATTTGTTTGGTTTTGAACCCTTGATTAATATTTCTAAAGGCTTTATAATTTTTAAAAAAAATTATTCATTCATTCCATAAACACTTCACATTAGACTGAAATACAATTTTCTCAACATGTCACAAACAATTTAGTGATAATTTTCCTATGATGTCACTTCAATATAATGATTTTATCTATGATTTTTAAAATTTCATACACACTATAGAGTTTTAAAAGCATAAAAATTTGGTTTCAGTAATCTAGAAAAAAATAATAGAATGTATTTACAAGGTTTTATTTCCTAAATTTTAAAAAACAATAAGCTGTTATTGTGATATGATTTCATGATAGTATGAGGTTATTTGTTGGGTTTTAAATCCTTTTAATATTTTATAAAATACATTGATATCATTAAAAATTATTATTTAGTTAATTTAAATATTTTACACAATATATTTATTTTTCAACTCATAAATAATTCAAAACCCACTTTCTTATGATTTCACATCAATTCGAGGTACTATGTTATTGTTTTGACCTTTACATGCACATTTTAAAGTTTTAAATCAATACAAAGGTTTTTTTATTATCCCTTAGACAACTGTAACACATATTGATATAAAGATAGTTACTACATTCCCTAAAAAAATATATGGTTGTTTTCCAATTATTTCATGAAAATGTGATGTCCTTTTCAAAGATTTGACCCCATAATGCATGTTTTAATTACTTTGATAAGTTTAAAACTACTTATTTAGATATTATTATCCCATCACACATCATATTTATGTTCTAACTACCCATAAACATCATAAATAATTAATAAAAAAAATTCCTAGGATTTCATGTCTATCTGAAGTAATCTTCTTGTTTTTTACCATATAACACAGGTTTTTAAAGACTTTGATATATGTGGAAATGATTATTTTTTAATGACAAGAAAATCATAGTTTAAAATAATGTAAATTATTATTTGACACGTCCAAAATAATTAAGATATAGTTAAACTATGATTCCATGTCAGTATTAGGCCTTATTATATGGTTTTTATTATTATAGACTTGTTTTAGTGTTTTAAAACATTGAATTGTTTTCCAATCATCTTAAGAAAACTCCAACTCATATTGAAGTAGAGTTGATTAATATATTAAAAATATAAATATGTAGTCTAGATATTATAATATCACATCAATTAGTGGTCATTATCTATGCTTTCATCCCATAATATATGTTTTTATAAATTTTTTATTATATTATTTAAAGCACAAAACATGTTAGATCGATCTTTTTTATACTCACACACATCATTAATAATTTAAATATAATATTACCATGATTTCATGTATATAAATCATTGTTTTCTTATTATTCACCATACCACACATGTTTTAGATTTTCAATACACTAAAATTTTTTTTAGTCATCTTCAGAATATAGAAACATAGATTTTCGTAGCATCAATTCCTTAATTTCATAAATCAATCAACGATTGTTTTCATTTGATTTTAAGGAAATAATAGTATTTTTTCGCTGTTTTCATCCTTTGATTTTGGTTTTTACAAACTTTAATTTCTTTATAATCTATTATTTGATCACTCTTATCACACCACTATTCATATTGATGTTTAGTATAATCATACACAACAAAATTAAGTCAACGAAAAGTTTACTATGATTTCATGTTAATTTGAGATAGTTTACCTTTGTTTTCACTATCACATGAACATTTTAGAGTTTTAAAACACTAAAATTGCGTTTTCATTCATCTTGATAAAACTTTTATGTTGGATTAATTTAGATTCAGTTATTATATTTCAAAAATAATCTTGAAGTTATTTTCCTCTGATATCATGATAATATATGGTCATTTTACTAGTTTTTTCCCACTAATTCACATTTATAAAAATAATATATGTCTTTAAAAACTATTTATTTAGTAATTACAACAACATCACATGTTTTATTTATTTTTAATCTACTCATACACATGAAATATATTTCAAAAACATTTTTCATACGATTTCATGTCAATTTGAGGTGGTTTCTTTTGGGTAAACCACTAAATGCATGTTTTAGAATTTTAAAACACTATAAATGTGTTTTTGGTCATCCTGGGGATAAAAAAACTTGTATTGAAGATACATAAATTCTTATATTTCACTAATTATTCATTAGTTATTATCATATAACTTCATAGTAATCTGAGGTCATTTGATTTGTTTGGACCCCCTGACGCTTGTTTTTAATGAATATGATATTTTTAAAGACTAAATATTTTGTAATTCATATAAAATTACATGTTTGATTTAAATTATATAAATTTTAACATATATAAATAATTTAATTATAGTTTCACTATGATTTTATACCATTCAGATGCCATTTCTATGGTTTTGACCATTACATGCATGGTTTAGAGTTTTAAAACACAAAAAAATTATTCTGGATCATCCTAGAAAAAAATATATCATTTTGATGTGGTGTTAGTTTTTAAATTTTAAAAATCAATATATGGTTGTTTCCCTATGATTTTATGATAATATAAGGGATGTTTTTGGTTTTTACCACCTCAGTCATTTTTTTGATGACTTTGATATCTTTAAAATTACTTATTTAGTAATTATTATTACACCATGCGTTGGATTGATGTGATTTATACTAGTACATATATTAAATAAATGAACGAAAAGTTTCCTATGCTTTTAGGGTAATCTGAGGCTAGCCCCCTTGACATGTATTTCTAAATACTTTCATATCTTTTAAAATTTCTTTGTAGTAACTCTGATAAGAGGTCATATTAGATTAACTTGACATATGATCTTAAAAATCAAATAAAATTCAAAAACCAATTTACTATGATTTTGTACCAAAAAATTACTTTTCTATGGGTTTGACTGTAACACATATGTTTTAGAGTTGTAAAAAACGAAAAATTATTTTTTAGTCATCTCATGAAAATCGATACTCAGAATAACGTTTTGTCAATTATTTCATTTCCCAAATCAATATTCAGCAATTTTCTTACAACATTGCATCAATATTAGTCAATTTTACTGGGTTTTACAAAATAATGCACACTTTAAAAGATTTTAATATCTTTTAAAACAAATAATTTATTAATTTTAATCACATCACATTTGATATTTATATTTTTTTACTCCAACATGGAAAAAAATACAAACATATTCCATATGATTTCAAATAAATCTGAAGCCATGCTCTATTGTTTTGATAGCTGCTCATAAGTTTTAGAGTTTTAAAACAATAAAAATATATTTTATGTCATCAAAATGAAATTTCAACTCATATTAATCAATAATTTATCAATTGATTTCAAAATCCATTATACAATTTATATTCCTTGAATTTATGAAATTCTCAAGTTGTTGTCTTGGTTTTAACCCACTAGCACAAATTTTTAAAGACATTAATATCTTTTAAAAATTATTATTTATAAATATTGGGCATGGTAAATGTAAAATTGATGTTTTCTATTCTCGTATATGTCAAAAATAATTCAAAAAAATATTTCTAATGATTTAATTCTAATATGAAGTAATTTACTATAGCTTTGACCATTACATGCATGTTTTAGAGTTTCAAAACACTAAAAATGTATTTTCAATCATCCGAACAAAACCGTAACCCTAATTAATTTGGTTCCTATTAATACAAAAAAATAGATAAAAATTATTTTTCTTATTATTTCAGATTAACAAAAGATAACTTTCATGATTTCGACCACTTGACGCACTTTTTTAAAGAATTTGATATCTTTAAAACTGGTTATCTACTCATTTCAAAAACATCAAAAATTTAAATTAGTGTTCCATTTATTTGTACATATAAAAAATAATTCAAATACAATTTTCTTGTGATTTTAAACCAATCTGATATCATTCTATATGGTTTTCACCATTACAGACATATTTTATTCTTTTAAAACACTAAAATGTGTTTTGATTTATATCAAGAAAACTGAAAATCAGATTGATTTGGTTTGAGTTTATTTATTTAAAAAATCAATATAAAATTGTATTCTTATGATTTTAGGAAATATTGAGATAATTTTATTGGTTTTGACCCCTAAGAGCCTATTATTAAAAACATTGGTATCTTTATAACCTTATATTTAGTCATTTCAAGATCACCACATGTCATTTTTTGGTTTCTTATACTCATACAGATCATAAATAATTAAAAGAGGAGTTTTCTATGATTTTACGTCATTCTGGGGTTGTCTACATGGTTTTGATCCTCTAATGCATGTTTTTAATGACATGGATACCATTAAAACTGCTTATTTAGTAATTATAAGGACCCAATAGTTGTATTGAGGATTCATATACAAGTAGATTTAATAAATAATTAAAATATAGGTTTATTTTAATTTTATTTCAATTTGAGGTTGGTTTTTATGGTTTTGATCATTACTCACATGTTTTAGAGATTTAAGACACTAAAAATGTGTTTTTGGCCATCTTGTGAAAAACACAACTCAGATTGACATGGTGTCAGTTCCTACATTTTAAAAATAACGATAAGGCTTATATCCTATTATTTCATGATAATATGAGTTTGACTTCTCATTTTTTTACTCCATGAAGCATGTTTTTAAATGCTTGTATATATTTAATTTTTTTTTATTTTTTCAATACATGTACATTTCAAATTAGATTAATGTGTTTTTTATTATACACATGAAAAATTAATATACAATATTTTTGAATAATTTCATTCGAATATGAGTTAATTTTCAATTTTTTCATTACATATATATTTTAGAATTTTAAAAAACTAAAAATACACATTCAATCATTCTGATTAAACCCAAACTTGGATTGACATGATATCAATTACCAAATATCCAATGTAAATCAACATCCATTGTTCTTTATTTTTATGATAATACATGGTTATTTTCTTATCATTATCCATTTGATGCACAAGTTTAAATACTTTTATATATTTCTTATTTCTTATTTATTCATTCCATGAACACCACATGTTAAATTGAGGTTACATATACTTATAAACATAACAAATAATTCAAATACATTTTTCCTATAATGTATCATTAATCCAAGGTAATTTTCAATGGTTTTATTCATCACATGTATGGTTTATAGTTTTAAATCACTAAAAATATATTTTTACCATGCTTAGAAACCCATAAATTAGATTGATATGATGATAGTTTCAAAATTTCAAAATTCATTTAGTGGTCATTGTCCTGTGATTTCATGGAAAAGTTATGTTGTGGCATGCATTCGAACCATGACTCAGATTGATGTGTGGTTAGTTTTAACATTTTACAAATCAGTCTATGGTTTTTTCCTCAGATTTTACAACAATCTGGGGATTTTTTTCATTATTTTAACCCCTAACACATATTTATAATGATAGTGATATCTTCAACGCATATTTTTTAGTAATTATGATCACACCTATTGTTATATTGGTGTTATGTTTTCTTTACACATTATAAATAATTTACAGACATTTTTCCATATTTTAACTGAATTTGAGGTCATCTTATTTGTTTTCACCCTCAAACACACATTTTTATAGACATTGATATCATTAAAAATTATTCTTTCGAAATTCTATGAACACATAATATTGAATTTATATTCCATTTTCTCATACACAAAAAATAACTTAATAATATTTTTAAACGGTTTGACACCAATATGAGGTATTTTGATAAGTTTATTATTGTTACATGCATTATTACGATCATTGAAACATTAAAAAAAATTCATCTTGAGATACATAATATCAAATGTAAATGGAATTAGTTTCAACATTTCACAAATTATATTCTGGTTTTTTATGATTTTTTTTAAATCTATGTTTTTTTAAATGTTTTGACCCCTTGACACGTGTTATTAAAGACATTGATTTCATCAAAAAATGATTCATCGGTCATTCCAAGAACACTATACCTCATATTGACGTGCTTTCTATTTTTATTGATCATGAATAATTAAATTATAAATATTCATAGATTTCATGTTAATACAATATTGGTTTCTAGTTTTTGACCATTATATTCATGTTTCAGTGTATTGAAACAACAAAAATAAATTTTCGGTCATTTTGAGAAAAGCATGACTCAGATTGATGTGGAGTTTGTTTCTACATTTTTAAAATAACACCATGATCATATTGATATGATTTTATATCAATCTATGGTAATGAGTTGGTTTTGACCCTCTAAGGAATGTTTTTAAAGACATTAATACAATTAAAATTTGTTATTCAGTAATTTTGAGCACTCAATGTGTCAGATTTATGTCACTTTTTCTGAAACAGGCCAAAAATAATTTAAATATTGTTTTCCTTGGATTTTACATCAATTCATGGTTTTTAGTATGTCCTCAAAATTACATGCATGTTTTAGAGTTTTAAAATAATAAAAATGTTATTTTAATTATCCCAAGAACACCAAATCTAAAATTGATATGGACTCAATGTGTAACGCCCCGACCCCAGAAATCCAGGAGTCGGTGCATTATTTTAATACATTGACATGATTACAAGGAATCAAGTCCTGAAGGACCGATTATTTTATTAGTCTTGGAAACAATATATATACATAATTTCAAAATTACAAATTGAAAAGAAAACCTACACTAATTTATTCCATTATAATCATCTGAGCTTCCATGATTGTTCCTCCAAGTCACTCATAACTAACATCTTCATATCCTAGGAAAATGAAACATGAGGAAGGAGTAAGCTGAAACGCTCAGTAAGTGTAAGCAATACAGTGGAAGAGAACATAAACATTAGGCATGGTGAATAATTGAAAACTCATGCCCTTACAAATAATAAACATTAACACCTTATGGAAAGAATATGAGCTGAGTATATAATGCCACAATAAAACATAATCATGGGTATTATAATATTCGAATAACCACATGAAATATCAATATCTAATATCATAATGATGGAATGCATAATACCGGACATCATAACCACATAGTCAAGGCCTCAGGCCGAGACTACAAATAAGATTTTGTAAAGGCCTTGTTCCAAGACAGTAGCTTGTCTCATGAGACCTACTGATGAATCGAGGATCTATAGCGGGCTCCACCCATTACTTACTAATTCCAATGCATTCCTCATATGAAATTTTTAAAACATAACATAAACATTCGTATTCAAACTAGCATATGAAATGTCAATACTTTATCCATTAACCGTGAATGGTATAAAAATAGCACATCCATAGTCAAACATAACTCATTCAATAAAATATGGAATATTTTATTGAAATAGATTAACCTCAATGACGGATACTGACTTAGATGAAAATGATCATCAAAACTATTTGGGAGAAATATCCGCATTTTTAATGAAAACATTTAAAACTGATATTTTATTTGGAGTTTCTAACCAAATGAGAGATGGTTGAATACAAATATTTGAGGTAATAAAAAATTTATAATTTCATGAGAATGAAATGATTCACGATATACTATGTCAAATTACCATATATACACCATATAAAAGTGATTTGGCGCATAATAACAGAGAAGTCTCGGTGGAATGTAAATTGAGATAAAGTCCCTTAAAAAGACTATATCCATAGGTTAAGGTTAAATAAATGACATAATTATGCTTGAATAATATAAATACACACAATATGATTGGATATTCAGTGTAAAAAAATCAGAGTATATTCACACATATTCCTGTATAAACAACACCAATAACTTGGATGTTTAACTCAATGAATGAAAATTGAGTTAAGATTACTCTTATCAAGTTCATATTAATGATTTGAGAATATATCAATGGAGTGATTATGTGTATCAAAAGTATATCCACAAAAAGGGGAGTGGATATTATGACATAAGTATATGAATAGTGATTCCACACATAATCTTCGAGTTAAATAATCAATGAAGTATGTGTAAAGCCGAATGAGTGGAAATTGAAATTTAAAATTCCCTTATCGATTTGGTAAGATATGAAACATACACCCCATGAAAGAAGGACCATAGAATGATGATGTAATTACCCATAAAATAATGTACATTACACAATGAATACAATCATGGGAAGTACTTAATACACCACATGTAATAAATAAGTGGAGAATAATGGAAATATCATGAAATTAAGAGTGAGATAATATACCCCTTACCTCGTGTCCGACTTTACTCATTCTTTCTTTAATCTCCTGAATAATAATAAAAAGTTAACTTCTACTTTCTTAAGAAACTTTTTCAATTTTATTATATTTTTTATATCACTTATTACCATGTTATCAATATTATGTAATCATTTATGTTAATAATGGTCGTTTTGTCGATATTTGGTACTTGAGTAAAAAGTGAACTTGTTATAATTACAAATTTGTCCATGTGGTCAAAATTCCATTATCAACAGAATGATATAAATGATTTAGATATCATATATATTATATATCTAGTATATATATGTATTTATAACAGTATATAATATTTGAAGATGAGAAATGAAATGCACTATTCCTTGACACAGTAAGCCGTACGTACTCAATAATGCTACTTTCATTTCTATTTTGTGTTTTAATGGAATTAAAACATAATGATACATAGATATATTATAATTATAGTATAAGATCATATGATATATGTTTTACATAATTTAATTAACTCCATACTTTCTATGTTCCGTGTATGTTATGAATGAATCATATCACCTTGAGGGGGTGGTAGTCCGCACTTCCTCGAATAAAATTATCGTGGTCACACATATTGGAAAGAATAAAGGTGTGTTCTGTAAATAAAAATTACAGAAGAATAGATAAAACATAAACATAATATATATAATATATAAATAGAGTTCCATTATAATGGCCACCATAAGAGACGGTAGGAGATAAACGAACAATCATTGTTTCTTGAGGTGTGAGTTTTCCATCCACGAAAACATTATGTCATTCAACCATTAGATAAAGGTGTGTGTAAGTGTAGTTAGAATCCTTCTCATAACAAAGTCATAGTATATTGAGGATACTGGTGTTGTTACGAAAGAATGGCATAAAAAGATTTTATGAGGTTGGAGGGGTAAAATAAAACAAAGAAAAATAAAATAATTTAAGAGAAACCATTTCCTTTAATTTGGGTAACTTCTTTTGGTTTGAACCAAAAGGACTTTTGGAATTTCCATCTGATTAATGTAATTATTCTAGGTGGATGAGAGGTATTTAGGGCGATTAATTGGGTAGAGGTTGGACGAGCCAAAAGGCTTGAGAGGTGTGAAGAATGTGTTAGAAGTGGTCTCCTTTTATAAGGGAGAGGAGGGGCTCTTTAGGAAAGTGTGAAACTATTATTTTATTATAAACATATATTCAGTTTCAAAAGGAAAAAAACTCATTAAATTTGAAGATAAGATGAATAATATTCTAAATAAAATCTTCCAATCATAATTGGACATGTTTTGGATAATAATTTAATCATTATAATCTTATTTATTTAAATAATTTATTAGTGTGGTAAACACTACATTATTATTCTGTCATCAATAATTTAATTTATTTGATGTCTAAAAATTATTAAAAAAATACCATGACGTATTAAATCATTTTATATTTCCAATGAATATTTATATTCAAAAATATAACTTATATTACCCAATGTAAAAATTGATTTACTAAACAATATTTGTTTTTATCATTTTTGCCTTTACTTTATATTAATTAATCTAATGTGTCATAATCACTCCCATGTGGCTCCATGGGGACCCAAAATTGACCCAAAGAAGCCCTGGGACGGCCATGACTCATCCAATAAAGTTATAAAAAGTTTTGAGGTAATTTTTTATTATTATAATATTCTTTTTACCTTTAATTACCCTATTTACCTTTAACCACGGTAAATAAAAGTCAAACGTTACTATTCAACAAAAATGTATTTTCATCTTATTGAACCACATTTTACTTACTAAAAACAACCAGTTTTGTCGGATTTTCGAAATTCAATTCACAGAAGTTTTAAATTTTAATTTAAATAAAAATGTGAGTTTTTTAACTACTACTACGTGGTTTTACTATTCATCAAAAATTGAAGTTTTTCAGAAAAATACCAAAAACTCAGTTCAAGTTATATTTCATATTCTGACTTTAATAAAAATCCCAATTTTACCAAATTTAAAACATATAAGTTTCATTAATTAATTTAAAATTAATTCTCGTCATCAAAACAAATAGTGGGTTTTTAAGAAACAATGTTTGTCAAAAGGTTGACATTTGTTTTTTCCCAATTTCAAAGTGAAATTTCTTTCAATGACCAGCATTGGATTAAATGGTAAAAATATAATCTAATTACACATTAAAAAGACTAAAAATATATTCTAACCATAGAATTAAAATATATTAAAATGCATTTTTGAATTAAAATAATGTATTTTTCACTATTCATCAAAAAATGAATTTTATCAGAAAAATACCAAAATTTACCCAAATTAAATTTTCATATCCAAATTCTAAAGAAGAATTTTATTTTGTCAAAAGGAACATATAAAAGTGAACAAGAATAGATTTAATGAGGGTTCACCATTAAAAGGCGGTAAATTGACCTTTTAAAGTAAATTATGCTTAAAATTTTATTCATTCACATTTTAAGCCACTATCTTTTATTGGATAAATGTAAAAATATTTAACAAACGTGTATAATGATTTTGTAGTTAGTTTTGTTCATTCCCACCAATACAACATTTCTGCATTAACTACCATTTAAAATAATAATATTATATTATTTGTGTGCAACGTAAGATTTTGAAAAAATCCATTATTGCGTATCATGTACGCCATCAAACATAGCATCCCATTTTAAAGTAGAATTAATATTATGTTCACAAATATTAATAAATATGAAAATGTCTTATTCTTTATTTTCTTGGGATGTTACACAATTCAAACATTTCAAAAAAACAATTGTGGTCAATATTATATGATTTCATAGTAATATAATGTCATTTTCTTAGTTTTTCCACATAAAAAAGGTTTTTATAGATGATATTATATTCAAAAAACAATATATTTAGTCATTCCAATCCATTCACAACCTTCTTTAAAATAATTTTATTTTTGAAATGTACCAAATATTTTAAAGACATTATTACAATATTTTTACATTATTTTTGGTAATTAAATATGATTTTGACAATTGAATGCATGATTTATTGATTTAAAACACTCAAAATGGGTTTTTGATCATCTTGAGAAAACCCCAAAATGAATTTATATGTTGTAATTTCACAAATTTCACAGATAATTGTATGATGTTTTTTGTTTTATTCATGGGAATTAGATATTGTTTTCTGGGTTTGGATCCCCTACGACACATTTATAAAGATTTCAATATATTAAAAATAACTTATCTCATTATTCCACAAATACTACACATCGGATTGTTGTGATATTTACTCATACACATAATATATTATTAAAAGAAATTTTCCTATTATTTCACATCATTCTATGAATGTATTCTAGGTTATTACCCAATAACACATGTTTTTAAAAAAAATTATATCTTTAAAATGGAATACATAGTAATTCTGAGTATATAATATGTCATATAGATGTTTCATCTGCTCGTACATGTCACAAATAATTCAACGAAAATTTTACTATGATTTTTTGTCAATTTGAGGTTATTTTCTATGGGTTGAAATGTCACATGGCCATTTTAGTGTATGAAAACACTAAAAATGTTTTTGGTCACACTAAGAAAACCAAATCTAGGTGCGGAATGGATTTTATACCTATATTTTAAAAATTAATATAATACTTTATTTATTATTATTTCATGAAAATCCATGTTTGTTTTCTCAATTATGGGGTTTTGATGCATATTTTTAATGGATTTCACATTTTTAAAGTAGCATATTCACTCATTCCTAGAATACTACATCTTCTATTGATGTATCATCTACTATTACACATAAAAAATAATTCAATGATCATTTTTCTATTACATCATGCAAATATAAGGTTTTGTATATTTTTTCCCCTTACCTGAATATTTGGGAGTCTAAAAAAATTATAAAACATTTCAAGTCAGTCATTATATGAAAAACATAAATTTCATTGATGTTACGTTAGTTCTTATATTTCATAAATTAATCATTGGTCATTATCCTATGATTTCATGATAATTTGAGGCAACTTCCCTAGTTTTGACCCTATGATTCCTGTTTTTAGTGAGTTTAATATATTTAAAACAACATATCTTATAATTTAGAGAACACCAAAATTTAGATTAATTATTATTCTTCTCAAAAACATTAGAAATATTTAAAATATAATTTACCCATGAATAAAAATGAATCTATGTATATTTTTTATGTTTGTGAACATTATGTACACATTTTAGAATTTCAAAACATTAAAATTGTGTTTTAGTTTTCCCAAGAAAACTGTAACTCATATTTACATTGTGCCAGATCTTATATTACAAAAATGAACCAATAGAAATTTTCATATGATTACATAGCAATCTGAGGTCATTTACTTATTTCGACACTATAGTGCATATTTTTATTGACTTCATGATCATTAAAAATTACTTATTTAGAAATTACACTCACATAACATGAAATATTGATAATCCTTAAATTAAAACAAGTCAAAAATAATTTCAATATTGTATCCATACGATCTAACATCAATTAATGGCCTTTTTAAATGGTTTTGACCATTACGCCCATGTTTTAGTTTATTAAAAAAAATTAAAAATGTGTTTCTTTTCATCCTATGAAAACCAAAAATAAAATTGATGTTGTGTAAGCCTTGAATCTCAATATGATATATTAGGTCGTTATATTATAGTTTAATACCCATCTGAGGTCATTTCCATTGTTTTTACCTCAAAACACATGTTTTTACAGAGTTTGACATATTTAAAACTACTTATTTAGTACTTTTTGAGCACACTACACATTGTATTGACATTAAATACACTCGTACATGTCATTAAAAATTCAAATATTATTTTCATTTTCTTTCACATTAATATGAGGTCCTCTTATATGTTTTTACCTATGGCACATCTTTTTATATATTTTAATATAATTAAAACTACTTATTTTTTCATTCCAAGTACACAACATATCATATTTACATTTAATATAATATTAAATCTCAAAAATAATTAAAATATTGTGTTCTTATGACTTAATGAAAATTATAGTTTATTTTCTATGGTTTTTACCCATAATGCATGTTTTTTCATTTTAAAAGGAAAAAAATTTATTTCTTTTCATACCAAGAAAATGACCACTCAAATTGATGTGTTTTCTTTTCCATTATTTAAAAAATAAATCATCCATTTACTTAATATTATTTCATGGCAATCTAAAGTCATATTATTGGTTTTTCCCCTTGACACATGTTTTTAAAGACTTTTATATCTTTATAAACTGCTTATTATGTCATTATGAGCACACCATTTATTAGATTGAAATTTTATTTACACATAAATATTTACAATAATTTTACTATTATATTATTTTTATTTCATGATAATAAGAGTTTTTTGGTTTGATAGTTTTATACATGTTTTTAATTTTTACAACACTAAAAATAAATTTTCTAGTATCTGAGAAAATAATAACTCAGATAAATATTGAATTAGTTCCTAAATGATAAAAATCCATCATAGGGAATTTTAATATGATATCATAGAAATTAAATATCATTTTCTTGGTTTTGACCCATTTATTCATGGTTTTAAAGACTTTTATATCCTTAAAACTATTTATTTACTCCTTCTAAGCACACCACATGTCATATTGATGTTCTTCCTACTTGTTGATGTCAAAAACAATGTAAAAAAAAATTTCTTTGATTTCTCATCAATATGACGATGTTTTATATTGGTTCTTAATGTTACACACACATTTTATATTTTTAAGAAATTAAAATGTTTTTTCATCTAAAGAAAATAAAAAATCTAATTGATGTTGTTACAGTACCAATATTTCACATATAAATTATTTTCCATTTTCATACGATTTAATATAAATTAGAGATCATTTTCTTTGTTTTAACCCACTAGTACATGTTTTTAAGTACTTCGATATCCTTAATGACATATTTTTTATTCGTTCCAAGAAAATCACACATCATAGTAAAGAGAATTCTATTCTGACATGTCAAAAATAATTTAAAGGAAATTTTCTGGTGATTTGAGATCAATGCGTGGTCATTTTTAATGGTCTAATCAATTACCCAAATTTGATAGGGTTTTATAACACTAAAAACCCATTTTAGGTCATTCAGAAAAAAATTATTATACTTTCATGGATTCAGTTTCTATATTTCAAAAATAATCCTATGTTTATTGTTCTATTATTTCAAAAACAAACATGATTTTTTCTTGGTTTTGACCACCTAAAACAAGTTTTAAAATTACTTAATATCATTAAAAATTATAATTTTTTAATTCTAAGAACACCAAAAATTAGATTGTCATTCTATCTACACATACATATATAAATAATTCAAATAAGGTCTCCTTATGATTTCACATATATATATGGTCATGTTCTTGGTTTTGAACCTATAAGGCATAATTTAAATACATTGATATATTTAAAACTACTTATTTAGTAATTTCTAGCACCCCACATAGAAAATTGAGATTTCTTCTCCTCATAAACATAAAAGAAAATTGGAAAAAAAGTTTTCCTCTAATTACCAATCAATATGGGATTTTTTTTATATGGTTTTGAACACTGGATGCATAATTTAGAGTTTTAAAACATTTAAAATGTGTTCTAGGTCATCCTTATAAAATATTAATTTATTTTTTGTGACTATTTTTATATTTAATAAATGAATTATTTGTTTTTTACATACAATTTACCGAAAATATGATGTTGTTTTCTTGGTTTTTACATATTGGTACACATTTTTAAAGTCTTTTATAGCATTAAAAACATCTTATTTAGTAATTCAAATCACACCACATGTCTGATTGATGTTTAGTATACTTGTACACATAAAAAAATAATTGATAATATTCCAATTATTTCATTCCAATCCAAGGTTATTTTCTAGGTTTTTACTATTACATGGATGTTTTGTTGTTTTAAACCACTAAAATTAAACATTTGGAAATCTAGAGAAAACCATGAATCTAATTTACATGAATTTAGTTCATACCTTTTTTCAAATCAATCTGTTTTATTTTTCTATAATTTCATGGTAATATGAGGTTTTTTTCTTAATATTGAACTTTTGATGCATGTTTTTAAATACTCTGATATCTTCAAAACCTTGTATTTAATTATTTTTAGAACACTACATGTAGTATTGGTGTGATGTATAATAATAAAAATCATAAATCATTTAGAAAATTTTTTACTATTACTTCATATCAATATCAGGTTGTTTTCAATTGATTTTAATATTACCCACATGTTTTAGAGTTTTGAAATAGTAAAAATAAGTTTTAGTAAAATTAAGAAAACCATAACTTGGATTTATATGGAGATAATTTGAAAATTTTAAAAATAAAAAAAAATTCGTTTTCCTATGATTTCATGATAATTCAATGTCAATTTTTGGGATTTTAACACCTTCACATGAATTTTTAAATACACTGATATCTTTAAAACTACAAATTTAGTCATTTAAATCTCAACACATGTCAAACTGACAACATCTCTATTAATATATTTAAAAAATAACTCTAATACTATTTTCATTTGATTTCACATAAATATGGGGTTTCTTTCTGTGGTTTGGACCATTACACACATGTTTTAGAGTTTTAAAGTATTAAAAATGTGTTTTAGATCATCCTGGGAAAACGGAAACAGAGATAGACATACTGTTTTCCCTACATTTAGAAATAAATCTACCATTTATTATCTATGATTTCATGTAAATACATAGTTCTTTTATTTGTTTTTACCCCTTTAAATAATTTTTTAGACTTTAATATCATTAAAACTAATTATTTTACAATTTAAATAACACCACAAGTAATATTGATATGTTTTCTACTTGTACACATCATAAATAATTCCGATTGATTTTTTAATCATCATGAGATAACCGCAACCCAGATTGATATTTTTTCTATTATTATTTCTCATAAATTAAAAAGTTGTCATTTCACTATTATTTCATGGAACTAAGATGTAGTTTTCATGGTTTTTGACCCCATAATACATGATTTTTAAAACATTGGTATCTTTGAAACTACTCATTTAGTCATTCTGAGAACACTTCACATCATATTTATATAACATCTATTCCTTCATGTCATAAATAATTAATAGATTGTTGTATTATTATTTAATGTCAATTAATGATTCTTTGGTAGGTTTTGACCATTACATACTCATTTAACAGTGTTAAAACACTAAAAATGCGTTTTTAGTCTTTTAGGGAAAATTGTAACTCTGATCGACATGAGGTTAACTTCATCATTTAAAAAATTAATCTACATTTTTCTATTAATATTTTCCTTTAATCTGAGGTTTTTTTCATAGATTAGACATTGGAAACTTGTTTTCTATAAATTTAATATCATTAAAATTAAATTTTTACTCGTTATAAGCACAATAGACATTTGGTTGATGTGTCTTCTATGTATAAATATTACGAATAATTTAACCCTGATTTTCCAATGATTCCATGTCAATTCGTGGTTTTTATTAGTTTTTACCATTATATCCTTGTTTTATAGTTTCAAAACACTAAATCAACTTACTTTGCATAAGGACTAATGAAATTTAATGTCCCATTTCATATAACTATCTTGAAGACAATGATTTTTTCCATTGTTTTTTAAATTTAAATATATTATCTATTAAATCATTATCCACTATAATACCAAAAAATCATTTTTAGTCTAACTTTGGAATATTTATTGAAGGCAAATTTCTAGAAAATCGGTATGAAATATGTAATTGATTTTATTATAACAAAATTGTTCTTAGTCAAAATAAATTTAAATAATTTAATAAACATGTAAATATATACTTTGTTAAATATATAAAATGAATTTTCTAAAAAGATTATATATTTTATACATAGTGTATTAAATATCTCAAAAAAGATTACATATTGAAATATTATAGCATGTTGTTGTGTATTAAAAAACATTTCTTAATAAACACTCATTAGATATAACTATCACATATTATATGAAGTAGTATTTTATACATAGTGTATGTAGTAGAATTATATATAGTTTATTTAATGGTGTATGAATTTTATAAGTAGTGTGTGAAGTTTATACATATGCTATGAAATAACGGATTATGAAATAGAAATTTATACTTACTGTATGAAAAATATGTTTATGTTATGAAAATTAAATTTTTTACTACAAATAATATATTATTACTATATAAAAAATCTTATTATGAAAATTCATTTTTCATATTTTTTTGAATGCATATTGCATATAATAGTTAGTGAATATATAATTAAAATAAAATACATATTAAATATTCAACATGTTCATATTACAAATTTAGTTAATATATAATATATATTGAAACAAATACATATTTCAAATCACATCTGTAGTATATGAATATAGAGTATAAAGCAACTAAATAAATTAGTATTATTATAAAAAATTATATAGTATAAGTGAATTTGATGATTCATTGTAAAATTATCAGAATAATATGGTTAAGAACATATATTAGTTAATTTTACTGCTAACTGGGCCCTATGAATATTATAGGCCCGTCAATCAAATATTAAAACCCTTAATTTATTTGATAAAAATTATTCAATAAATAAATTAAATATTAATTGGGAAACACATATATCAACAATGATAACCAATAATATATTTTAAAAAACAAAATCATTAAAAAATTAATTAAATTTTAATTAGAAAAATAATTGTGTAATTTGATACCATTAAGAAGGTGGAAATGGTAACGAGGGACTTTAACATATTAGGTGCCTCAAAGACAACAATATGCTTATGTGATACCAAAAATTTAATTTAATATTAAATATTATATTTTAAATATAAAGTATAAAATTTTTTATAGGGTTATGAATATATTAATTCTCATGGGATTCTTATAGTTAAATAATAATAATAATAATATAAACATTCACTAGCAATAATCATGGGAAATATTTTTCTATAATAAATTATTCAATAACATATCATCACCATTTCTACCATGTTTCTTGTCAATTTTAATTTAAATGACCTAGAAGGACACATAAAACTAATAATTTTTCATTCTATAAGGCAATATAGAAATAAATTATAAAAATATATGAAAAAATTATACTAAATTGTTTATCTTTGATATGCAACTATTATGAAAAACACTATAAATTTCATTGGTTAAATATATTGAATATTATAGGTCATTTTCATAATATTATTTCTAAAACAATAACTATTCTAATCTTTTAATGTAATCAATTAGTAGACCAAGGAATGTAAGTTAAATATATAAACAAAGTACTTGATTTGAAATTTTAAATAGAAAATCAGAAGTATAGATATTCATATAAATTAATTTCATAAAATAACAAATATTCCTTCTATCCAAAACATGAAAATAACATGGTCCTTTATTGAAACAACTTCAACACTTCATAACATCAACATTAAAAGATTAATTGATTCAATGGATTCTAAAAATCATATGTGAACAAATTTATCAATAAGAAATGAGTAGGATAGTCAAAATCCATTAGGAGGTTAAATTTAAAATCAAGATAATACCCTAATAATTAATAGAAATAATTATTGGAACCTTATACAACACTTTACATGGGGATTTAATACATTATAATAATAGATATTCCCCTCTTTTATATCTTCAATGTTCTATGATGTGATGTGTGAGGTTGAGTTGTAGTAGTAAGTAGTGCCATGTGACTAGTTAGGATGTATCATAATACTATATCGCATGTCCTAAATTTGGGCGATGTAGAGTGTTAGGTATTTAATATAATTTATTTGAGAACTCTCCCATCGAAAAAGGCCTTTTCCAATTATGGGTAGTGAGATATGGGGAAAAACACATGAGGCGGTGAGACTATGAAACAAATCTCATTATGAGGGGTGGATAATCCATGTATCTTGTATCATATCTTGGGATAGGTTAATATCCTTATTTAATGTGTTAATGAAGATATTATTATTCCATTATATATCACTTTCTATAGGAATTTTAGAAATTGATATATTTTACTTCAAATAGTTTGGTGGAAGGGTGTTACATTGTGATCTATGATGCTACAATGCACTACTTCGTGTTATGGTGTGGATAGTAAGGTTACACTATAACCCTATATCCCAAGTCCTACATTTGGGATATGGGATGTTCTAGGAATGTAATATAAGTCATGTGACAACTCTCCCTTAACAAGAGTCTTTCTACAAGTGTAAGCAATAATCCCTTAGAAAAATAGAATCATGAGGTAGTAAGCTAAAGTAAACAATATCTTCTTATGAGTGGTGTCTAGTCCCTAAAGCTAGTATGATATGTTGGGGATGTTTCAAGTCCTTATGGAATTTGTTGAGGTGGATATTGGAAAGGTAAATTGTCATTTCATTTAATAAATCTATTTATTGACATTAAAATCCATGTAGGAGATACCTTAGACTCATGTTTCTTATATTGATCCCAAACTCAGTAGGCTTATAGGAATTAGTGATGCCATAAGTTATAAGTTATTATTTAAATAACTATATTTATATTTTTATATTAGTTTTAGGGGAATTTATGTGAAATATTTATGGAAGAGGTTTTTGGAATGAGTAAGTCTAACAAGAAAATTTAAAAACTGGTGTCAACAACTAGTTAAAACAAGTAATGGTTTTCTCTTAAAAATTAGTTATTAGAGGAGAGTGATATCCCTTTAAAATACATTTCTCATTAAAGTAATGAAGGTCGTGCAAGATGCGAGTAAAAAATTAATATCAACAAGAAAAGTGGATAAATTTTAAATATTCCTCCCTTGAATATGGAGTTTGATTTTAAATGACCCTTTTTATTTCATTTCAAATAAAGGTAGAGATAAGCAACATTAATTCCATCCTTATTTTTTTAATATTCATTGTATTTGATAAATTTTTATTTATTGGAATATTCTAAACTAAATCCAAATGAAGAGAGTGTTGATATATTAAGGGTTTTGTATTGGGTTTTTTGAAATATGGGACAATTGGAATTGAAGTGCTTATAACATTTTATATTAATGGCTTTGTAGATGAAGTAATGGATTTAATTTTTTTATTATTTTTATAGATTCATGAAATTTATAATGTTGACGTATATTTTTATTTAGTTTCTTTACAGATTACTAAAATTTATATGAGAAGGAGTTTTTTCAACCTAGATATAAAGCATATTTATATAGAGAAGATAATGTGTGTGGAAAAGTGTTGATAGGTTTTTATCAAAAAAAGGGTGCCAACCCTCTCAAATATGGAACCTGAGTATCATGAGAAGATATGATAGTTTCTATGATCAAAGGTAACAAGATGAGTGGGTGTTCGTATTGGGAGTATAGTTGTATAAACGTGTGAAGGTAGGTAGGTGTGCAGGTTGGTGCAATGAGGGAAAAGGGTGTTGAGCCTCCATACAGAGGGGTTGGAAAAGTGAGTCATAGGAGAGTACCAGCATTAATAAAACATCACTAGTCAGTAGAGAGATGCTTTGGTTAATAAACCTCATGACACTGTGAGAGAAATTTTTATTTTCGATAAGTAAAATATGTGGGCACTATTTATTTATTAAGATGCAATCATAAATATGGAAGATTTATTTTTTTTCATCATATTAAACCTCATAAACTACATGTCATTTCACCACATCTACAAATAATACATTACGACATTTAAAATCTTGATATCCACTCAAAATATAGTGATTTATCCCTCCCTATAAGTGATATCCTATCATATAGTGGTAATTTAATTTAATTTCAATATTTTTATAAATGTTTATGTGTGTGTCATGAATGGGAATAAATGTGATCTGCACCACAATGGCATGTTTTATAACATATATCTAACAAAATGTGGTCTTTGATTAATTATTCCATGCCTCAGTTGTACTATGCATAATAGTAAAGACTCAAGATTTTTAATATTTAATGATAGCCATGTCGCAAGGATAAGTGTTTCATCATGTGTTCATGAGACACTTCTCAGGAAAAGGTGTGTTCTTCAGTCAACAATCATGTCTAGGTAAATGGATTTAACAACATAAAATATAAATAAAAACCTCATGTAAAGGTGATTGGAAATTTACATAAAGGTGAGACCTTTGGCTTGCTATGGGTATGAGTTTTGAGTCATGTGAGAAACATATGAGGTTATCAAAACAGTCTTGATCGAATATTGAAATGGATTTATTTTTGAATGAATAAAATATTGTGTATTAAATATATTAATTATATGAGTAACTTATGTTTGAAATAGAATCTATTATGGAAGATATTTTTGAATTCAAAGGATAAAAAAACAGGAATCCTTTAAAGGGGGATCTCACATTAAGACATTCTTGGGCATTCGTATTTTCAAATATGAAAATATTATCATGAAATAGTTTCTATGTAATGAATATAATCTATATTTATGGGGATTAAATATTATTTATATATGGAAATATTTATATATTGTGATATCAATTATATTTTCATTTTAGTTATTTGGGGGTTTTATATTTTCAAATATAAAAATAATCCAATAAAAAATATTGATGAAGTAGATATAAGTGATATTAAGATAATTTTGGAGATTTTTACTCATTATTCTATAGGTAAAATTTCATTATTCTTTCGACATTTAATATTTTCATATTTGAAAATATGAAACCTCCAAAAAAACCCGCACTACAAAATCCTCGATATCACTATGTGATAATATTTACATATCTAAATATATAAAATCCCTAAAATTCTTGTTTTTAATATTTAAATTAATATCAATGAATGATACTATTTTCACATTATAAAATTTGAATTTCTAATAATTCCTTAATATATGGTCCCCCATTAAATTATTCTTATTCTTCTAGCCTTTTAATTGAGAAACAATTTCCTTATCTCATTTTATTTTATACTTATGTTATTAATCTCTTTAATATAGTCAATACTCGATATTTTATGCTTCTAAAAATCACTCTCTTTCAAAATTTTATCATGTATGGATTGATAAAATTAGGCACATCTCATGATAATAAAAACCCATGAATAAATTAATCCAAATAAATAACCTTTATATAGATTTTCAATAACCATTACATGAGGTCTTTAATTACCTTTACATAGAACAATCCATTTATATTCATGAAATACGTGACTCATGAACATGCATTTACATAATCAGTGACTCAAGAAAACATGGTTCAACACCCATCCTTTTGATGTGACTACCTATATGTTTCTATTAACTTTGACTCATTCTTATGATTTGGAGTATAAATTTCATTGTGTAAAAAATTTATAAATCCTTCATGGGGTTAAATTTGTAGGGTAAGTCATTATTTTGTAGTGTGGAGCTCATTTATCACATACATGAGAGACTCACACAACTTCTATATAGTAGATTCTTCTTTATGTTGTAGACAATTTTCTAAGGAAAATACGTAGGTATTATCTCAACCTAACACTATGATATAGGATTTCTATTATATAATGGGATAAATATTAATATTTTGAGATGGAATTTTTGAAATATGTGACATGGTTTTTTTTTAAATTTGGTGAAATAAATTTAAGTATTATAGGTTCTAGATGAACAAAAATAGTGGCATTCCTTATTACTTGATCATATCATAATGAATGATATGTTCCCTCGTATTTTCCTTTTCCTACATTAGAAAACCTCTCTTTTCCTTGTTTGTTATATTTACCAAGATATCTCTCAACACGAAATTGATGTACGGGTTAATCTATTAATATCTGATGGAACATTATTCTGACCCATACATGTGAAAGCTAATCACCCGTTACCCACATTATGTTGACCTTCACACCTTCATGTCTTCACAGGTGCACACACATACACTCATTCTCCAACAACCCACATGGCTTGGAACCTTTGAGGTCAGTCACTAGTTTGTCTAGTATGGATGGTAAATTTAAATTCTTAGGAGTCTTATCACCCTTTTTTACATACACTTATCAACACACAAAGACATATATATAAAAATATTATTTGTATATATGTTGAATTGGAACCATCACATATACATTTTATTCCTTTATATAGAAACTGAAAAAACAAATATCAACATTATAGATATAAGGAATCCTTAAAAATCCTATAATAATGACATAAACTGATTCTTATACAAATCCTCTAATATAAAATTTCTGTATATCCTAAATTCCTATATTCTTACATTCAAAAAAATACAATATAAAATCATTAAAAGTTACACGATAATAATTAATACTAGGAAGTGAAATGTTCATTTTAGAATCATATATGAAATCCCTAACATATATGTTGTGATAGAGGATAATAAATAATGACTGGAGAACCATAATTGATAAGAAAAAACAAAGGTGATTTGTAGAATTGATTCACATGGGATAAGAACTTCCCAATTCTATATTTGATAGAGGAGTCATTGTGTATTTTTGGAAGGGGAGTGATTAAAAAAATCACGATCATGGGAACTGATGTTAGGGTTAGAGACCGGAAGGGGTGATAATTATATGAAATGAAAATATTATGATAATACATTAAAATTACAATCATATATATATATATAAATGGGGTTAAGGTGGAATTATGGTTTTAGGTATTCAAAAAAACATCATGAAATGAGAAGAAGGATGTATGTGCTTGGGGTCAGGTATGTGGGTAGAGAAAATGGGTAAGTAGATGTAGTGAGGAGGTAGTGGGGAGGTGGGGTTGGGACGGATGAGAAGGGGATGGGGTGAATGACGCCTTTAGGAGTGTGGATGGAAGGATGATAAGTAAGATTGAATAGATAGAGATTGAGGGGAGGACCATTATTAGGGAGCTATATGAGGGAAGCATAATCAAAATTGAGAATAAGGGGGTATATTGAGGGTGTAGGGGAAGGAAATAGGGAGAGTTCATGTTTTTTAAGAAATGTTAGACCAAATGCCATTTTTTGGTCACCAGTTTTTCCTAGAGGTTAAAACAAATATCTCTAATAATGATGTGGATTATTATTAATTCATATGAAGACAGAGATAGTGTTATGTAGAATATTATTTCCAATTATATGAAATATAGTTATCGACATTAATATATACAAGGATCAATGAGCACTACTATAGATTACTAAAAATATTGAATCAAATTTTATCTGTTCTAATAAATCACCACCAAAGGGAATACTTTTATTTGTGTGGAAAAATAATTGAGAAAGGTAACCACTAAAAAAAATAAAAATGATTAAAAAATGGAACCCATTATTAGTTCTTATCTTAGCACTAATAATGGTATCCATTTATCAGCTCTTTATAAAGAGCCGATAAAAGTGAACCCTTTATATATTTATATTAATATCATCTAATTTAAAATATATATACATATATATATTTATATTAAATATACATTAAATATACTTATTAATATATATATTTATTTGAATATTAATATAGATAAGAACCCACACACATATGTAATATTGTTTCATTATATAAAATGAAAAGAAATTTGGTTTTTCAATTCCACGAATCTCATTTTATTTTATTTTTATATATATACACATATAGATGCACACAAACACGGACATTTGGTTTTAGAAAATAATATATATGTATATTGTATATATATATATATATTATGTATATATCTATATTACATATAATTATAACTATAAATTTATACTTCAATTAAAATAATATATTTAACTTTATTAAATAAATATTAAAAAAATGAAATTTAATTATAATAAATTAACTATATAAAAATATTTCATATTTAAAAATATTACTATATATGTCATAATTTATAATACAAATAATTATTGCCATTCAAATGAAATTAATGCAATTATATATATATATATATATATTAGTAATATATATGTATAAATAATTTATGTTTTTATTAATATTTATTATTTAAATATAAAAAATACAAAATAGAATATATTTTTATGATATAATTAATTAAAAATTTAATATTTATATTTTTATCAGTAAAATTCAATAAAAATATTTTGTATTCAACTAAAATAGTGTTATAATATCTATATATATAACTATGCATTTTTCATATTAAAATATATTTTATTCCTTATTATATATATGTTTAATCAATTATAATACCAATAATTATTGTTATTAAAATATAATTAATACAATTATATTTATATATATATATGAATTATATATATATATATATATCTTTGTGTGTGTGATTTATAATTTTTATTAAAATATATAATTTAAATATAAATTGGGATCGATATCCTAGATAGAGGACCCCTAGATGATTTACTGAATAAATCATCAATGGTAACACAAAATGTTAAACTAGTTTCTCATGATAACCCTTCTTCTCGTCAGATTTTCAATATATTGATTGATGCGGCTCTGGGATGAATCATTCGGATAGGTAATGTTTCCAATATAATTGCTAACTAAGAGGCTATCGTATAGTTATTTTTATTTTGTAAAAAAACTATTATAGTGTGGATTTTATTCCATATTGGAGAGAAATAGTGGAGAGTCAATGAACTAACAAAAGTTTTGTCATATGTTTGAGTTTTTTTATGATATAAAGTTCCTAAGAATGGGTAAATGCTTTTTATAAACATGTTGATTCAAAATAGCATTAGATGAAAGATGGGGGTCCTTGTTATGTTTTTATAATGTGTCATAAATTATTTATTTAAGAGTGGGATCATAATTTTAATATTGTTTTTTACGAAATATTGTCTCTAACAACATATTAAATTAACTTGAAAAATTGGATTTAATGTAATCAACATATTTTGTTTAACATTGTTTCTTTTAATGGAGTTTTAATCAAGATGGATGAGTCTATGTAATATTTTATGTGTTGTCATTATTCTCATATCTTAGTAGAAATTGATATTTTTCTATCATTAGATAAATTTTCCTATTCTACTTTAAATGATGATATGCATCTGTGTATTGTATATGGGAGATTATCACTTTTTTATTTGGGTTGATAGTGTGTTGGGATTGTAAAAAAGTCAATTCAGAAGAAATTTCTCTTGTTCTTTTAGCTCTTATAACATTATTTATTTAGATAAATATTTCTATGCTCAAGGGAATTAGTATTTTGGGTAGTGAATGGTTGACAGTCATAATATTAATCCTTTTCATATTGGTAAGGGTTTCCAATCTAGTTTTGGTGCCACAGGTTCCTCATGTGATGCTTGATTCTCATTATCGAGATCATCCAAATAGATACTGGATATATAGTGAGAATACCTAGGTTGGCTCAATTAATACTACAGGAATTCATAATTCCATTGGAGGAGAGGATGGTTATTTACCTGAAATCATCATAGGTATATAGTGCTAAGGCTAAAAGGATTTTGGATTTGGGGAATATTTACATGGAAGTGAAATATATTTTCTTGATTTTGAGTATTGCTAGGATTTGGGATGGGAATATTTGGGATCTAAAACTTTTTACCTTTTCATGTTTCAACTAGGTATTAGGATATTGGGAAAACAGATTATTATATAGGTGTTAATATTTCATCATCACTAGTTATGGGAGCTTAGTTGGGCTGTTCTAATTTAGTTGTTTTGGCTAGCGGGGACGCTGATGTGAAGCCTACACAATGAGAAGAAAAATGAATTTTTTTGACTAGAATGAAATTGATTTTTCCTCGATATAGGTCATTTGCTGATTGTGTAACTATTTAGTCTCTGTATCCATAGTCTGTTGACATTTTTGTACAGTTGATGGAATTGGAATTGTGTAGAAGTATGAGGTAGTTATCTATATAAGGGTTGTAAATGATGGGATTGAGCAGGGTTGTAATATGATTTCTCTTGGATTTGAAAATATTGTTTCATTTCTCAGGAGTAGGATCAATGTAAGGCTACTACTCATAGCCCAAAATAAGGGTTGGATGTCTCTATTGGTTAGTATGGCTCTACTAACCAACATGAGCAGGGTTGTGTGGGAAACAATTTTCCCATTGATGCATGGGCCATTTCATTAGTGTTAAATCAATTAATTTGTACTATATTGGGTCATAATAAAACTATATAGGTAAAATGAGATTATCGTGAAATGAAAAATTGGTTCTTCAGGACCACTAGCAGTGGTGGATCCTCCACTTTCACGGATGTCTTATCAAAAGGAAAGGAAAAGATGGATGATAGTGATGTTTTCACTTCATTTCTATCAAAAAGGAGACTATACAAGGTTTATTCCAATGTCCTATGTAATATGTACACCATATCATGAGAAAAAAGCTTCAAAATATTTGAAATCTCAGCTTACAATGAAGCAAAAGGTGGATAATGTGGAGTTCTATAGGATTATTCACCAAAGTTACTCACAATATCACTGGGAGACAACTGGTGAGTATGATTATTGGAATTAACTATTTTATGCTCACTGATCAGATGAGGGAAGCTCCCCTTATCTAACCCCTTCTAGTCTTTATTTTCTTTGTACCTATTTTTTATTTTTAATAAATGGGCGAGGCCTTTTGGCCTCTTACTCGTATCATTTTAGATATATTAGTAATTCATTTTAGTTTTTTTTATAGGCATTACAATAATATTAATCTTATATGCATTGCATATGGTTGGATATATATACACATGTGTTGAGTTCACCTGTTAAAAACATATACATGTCCTTGGGTTCTTCAAACACACACACACACTAATTTATTTATATTTGAATAAATATGGTCATATATTTAAATAACTAATTGAGAAATTTCCACAACAGAATAATGAAATGAATTTATAAAATGTACTTATTTATATTTTGAAAAAAAATATAAAGGACTTTTATAGAGGGAACAAACTTATATTTTAAATTGTATTAATTTTCTAATTAACTTTTTTATATTTGTAATTATAAAATTATTAATAAATATTTTTATTTATGTAATGTATATTTTAAATATTTTTTTATGTATACATATAATTATATAATTATATATATTTAATTTTATATAATTATTGATATATTTTAAAAAATATTTATTCATTTATATAAATAATAGGTCGATCATATCCACCATCATGGAAAACAACGCAAGGAAAACCCCCAAAGTAAACATGCAAGCTTGAGGACTAGACCTCGTGACCTACCCCTCACCTCCCCAATCCTTTACAATACACACATATATAATTATTAATAATAATATATATGGATATCAGCATTTTAAATTTCATTAAATATAAATATCAAAAAAATTATTTTTAATTTTAACTTTTTATAATTAATAATATATTGTGAAATACAATTGTCCATTAATTTTTTTCATGTAGTAGATGAAAAATATTATATTACTGACATATATATATATTCATGATTTATTATATTTTATATATAGATTAGAGTAAATTTAATATTAATTAGCGATACATTGGAAATAATTCTTTGTGAAATGAAACATAGTTATTATAATTTTAAATAATATCTATAATTATATATTTTTATAATATTAAATAATTAATCATTTATATAGTTAATAAACTTTTTAAATATTATTAATAATTTAAAAATATAATTATTATTAACAATATATATAATTAATATTATGTAATATTATATAAATAGTCATTTATTGTGAATATTTTCTATTTTAATATAATTTTTAAAATTTATTCAAATTTAATATTTTTATAATTTTTATAATTAGAAGTATTTATTATTTTTTCTAATAAATTTTTAATTTTTTTTAAAATTTGTTTATTTTATTTTATTTCTTCAATTTTAATATTTATTAATTTTAATATTTTTGTAATTTATTCTTTTTAAAGTAATTATTTAATCAATAATATTCATTTTTATATAATTAGAAGTTTATAGAAATTTTTAAATGATTTTTTTAAAATTTTCTATATTCATTTCTTGTGTATTGTTTTTTAAAACGAAAAACCCATTGTGTTTTTGGAAATCCTAAGTATTTATTATATTTCTTATATTATATGTGTTTAATAGAGACAACTTTATAATTGATACAATATTCCTTTATTAACACTAATAACTTAATGATAAATGATTTGTTTATTATCTCTGAATGTTTTTGAAATGATAAATGTAATTTTTTCATGAACCACTTCCACTAGAACCCCTCTTGGATTGTATGTGAAGAAAATTTTGACCCCCCAGATCCCTCTACTAATATAACTTGGGTTGGTGACTAGCATTGTGGGTATAGAATACTCAAATAGATGATATTACCGCCAATATTTTTGGGAAATATAAAAGAACCCTAAAAAACTCTATAATATAAATTAATACTATAATAAAATGTATTATGGGAAATAAAATCCAAAAGGAAAACTAAAAATCAACCATGAACACTTGGAACTCACAAAGGACCACAACAATATAATGACTACCACCTTGATCGCCAACAACATCCTGGGGACTTGAAACCTCTTGTATAAACGTAGAATAATTATATTAAATACTTAGTGAATTAATAGAGAAACCAACCCAAAAAAATATAAGGTAAACTATATTTTCATCCTCACCAGGGCACTCTCACTATGTAATTCACAAAATTAGTAAATATACTCAAATGCTCAGTCAGAGGAAAAGTCTCTAAGCATTTATTACAATAAAGGAAAAGTACATCATGAAAGCATCACAAGCCATAAGAAAACGACTACATGAAATAAAATCCATACTCGTCATCATTTCCATAATCAAGTGATTCATCTTCAGTGACCGACTCCCATTCCGAGATTTCGTAATCCCTCAGAGTCTTAACATACATTCTTCTAAGGTTTAACTTTTCCAGATATAAAATATCCTGAGAAGGTTGAGAACATTTTCCTTTGCTGATAGAGGACCTAGTGGGAATTGTCTTTGTCATGGATTAATAATCTTTCCTTTTCCTTCTTCCTGGTGGAGTGTTCATAGCTTCCTCGTTCCCTGATGTAGTCTTCTTCCCACCCTGAAAAATGCCACTATAAGAAATCATAACCCTCCTACACATATTCTCCTTTTCACTGTCTGTTGTATCCCCCAAATTTCAAGAGATATACACCCCGGAAAACCATCACACACTCTATGTTCTTTCCCTTTGTGACTGTTAGAATCAATAATTACAAGGAATTTCAGTTGTTCTACAAGATCCAGACCACCATGTATCTCTTTATGCAAAATTCCTTCTCCAAATACAGCATTTGGGGACTGAAATTCATATTGCATCATGTCACCATCATTCCATCGAGTTTCCTCATCAACATGAGAAAGAATCACATGATTACATTCTTTCCCCTGATACATAATCCTACCGCCTTCAAGTTCATCAACACCTTATACCGGCGTCCGGCTGGGATATATAAGAGATTCAGCCAGATCCAACACCACCCGATCCAGAGTCAACTCCAAGCCATCATTCATCAGACCTGAAAAACAATTACCATGTTCCATGATAGTCACATGCTTCCCATGTTGTGGTTGTATCCCAACTAAAACCATCACCAAACCTTTGGTTTCTGCCAAAATACCACCTGCATGTATACCTAGAGTAGGGTGGCGCCTCACAACATCATCATTTTCATCTGGTTCATTTGTTGGGTTCACTGTATCCACCAAATCCCATGTTTTTAGAACCTCAATAACCTACTCATTATCCCTGGTTGGTTTCACTAGAGCTTGTAACATTGTCCACAAGACCTCCTATATTGAGAAAACCAAGATCATTAATCATCCTTCCAACCACAACATCCACAATCTGGTTTTAAGGAACCTCCACTAACCTCAAATGGTCTCCATGAATTTTCATTTCACTTATAGAAACCAGGAGCTGTTTTCCTTGCCGATATTACAAGTTCCCCACAACCAGTCCATCTGAATCTACCTGCAAAACCACCCTTCTATCCCTGAAAACATCCTTCTTATGACCGACTTTGGGACACCATGAGCAGTACTCAAGCCATGACTCAGAAACTACATAATTCTTATATCTAATCTCCTAACTCATAGCAACAAAGAAAAAATTAACATGATGCTTCAATAGGTCTACTTGAACGCATATTCTCGGTGAAACTGTATGGGACACAACCCTAGTTATACTATATAAGAAAAGCTAACGACCAACCAAATTTCCAAACATATGAATAATTGTAGGGTCCTGAAATGGAAGCAGTAATTCCGGAAATCCTTCCCAAATTGCGGTGGTTGGAGAATCTCACCTCATGTGGAAATCATAAGACCATCAGAAGAGAAACAATTTTGCGCCATCACAGGTTCACGGAGCAGAGGACCATTCCAGAAACATATCTTCCTCTGAATCAAAACAAACCATTATGTTCCATGATTCAAGGAGACCAACTATTGCATGCTCCTTTAAATTCCATGAATCGAAGCTAATGCGATTAATGAGATCCAGAGACTCGCGTCATTGCTTGAAACAAACTATCAAGGTCATGTTCAGCAGAGATGAGGCCTCAGTGAATTTACGGGCTCTGATTGAGAGTTGCGACACCCAATTGAAAAACTCTGGATCGTTGGAGAGAGATAGGGATTTTTTGAAATGAAGGAAAGTAATCGGGATTTGAGAAAGGAATAAAGGGATGATCACAATATGGAATTAAAGAACCCCCCTCAACCAAGGGAGGAGGGATCTTCTCAGAGGCTATCACCGCATATGGCGGAGATCACCAAGCTCGAACCCTAGCGCCATCTCTCAATGTAGTAAAAATATATTCATAAGAATATATACAAGAAGGTTACCCCATTACCACTTCCCAAAAAAACTAGCCACCCTAAACCATGACAACTTATAACATGGTACTCTCATCCCCTCCATAAGTCATGCTTTACATCTATGAAAATATATCACAACTATATCCACATAATTATAGACACATCCTATAATAAAGTATAATGAAAATAATCAATCACAAGCTATGTTAATATAAATTATACATTAATCCATTACAGCTACTACATATGTATTGCCACAACCCCAGAAGCTCGGATCCAGTGCATTATTTTAATACATTGGAATGGTTATAAGGTATCAAATTTCGAATGAATGATCTGTTTAGTTTTCATGGAAAATAGATTACACACATGATCCATACATTAAAATTCTAAACAGAATAGATAATATGGATAATCCTTTGAACATAATTATTCTCCAAGATTAAACCTATATATTAATCATAATACACATCTTGGAATACTAGGAATATAAAAAATATGAATGGGGTGAGCTCAAATGCTCTGTAAGGGTAATCAATACATCGAAAGCTATCATAAATAAGCATAAATGTTTATGTACAGGTATGAAATTGAAAAACAAAATCCTTTTAAACATAATCTTGAGCATAATATAGAAACAATAAATCAAATAATTTCAAATAAACATAAAATGGATATTCTAATAGTCAGATAATCACATGTAATATCAATAACTAATATCATAAAGATGGAATTCATAATGTGGGACATATTAAACATGTTTTCAAGGCTTAATCCAAGACACCAAACATAATCGGGTAATACGTTGGCCAATACCCAAACTTATTTGTCTCATGAGTCTTACCGATGCATCGAGGAGCTATAGTGGGCCCTACCCAACACTTACAAATTTCAATTCTTTCATCTTATGAAAGGTGTAAAACATAAACAACCTTAACATTCGTATTAAAACTAGAATATGAAATATCAATACTTAAGACATAATCTATTAATGGTATCAAAATATAACATCCACAGTCAAACAATATCATTAACCATTCAAGGTAATATGGTAAATAATATCTTAGAAGATCAACTACAATTAGTCATAAAATTCAACAAAGATGTTGAAATAGATAAAAATACTCCAATATAATTATCATTAACTTCATGATATAAATACCACTTTATTACATTGAAATAATGTTTTTCAAATCCATATAAAAATTTCCTTTGAAGAGAACATTCTAATATTTTACGGGAAGCTTTAAAATGATAAGTAATCACATCGGTAGAAATATTTTTCTCATGCCATATAAGTTAAATAAAACATTCTTATTGTACTTTTTCATGAAAATTTAAAAATCACCTCATAAGGAAAATGAAAAAAATATTCCTTTAATAAAATTTTACAAAAATTCAAACACTGATAAAAATTTCTTTAAAAATTTGTAGGATAATAGAAAAAAATGGAAAACATTTTTATAAAACATGGTAACATATGATAAATATGTACCAGTAAATACTTATATATAAACAATCTCAGGTAACAAAGTGATTATGATATTAAACCTTTCATAAAACCTTAAAAAGATTCATTTTGAAAAAAAATAAATCAAATTCAGAATAAAAATAAAATTTCCTTTATAATCCTTTTATATTAATATAATTATTTATGCAAAATAATATCAAGAATATTTTAATTGAGAAAGGATTAATTAATTAAACAGTCGATGTGTCTCATACCACTTTGAAAATTTAAATCATAATCCCAATAAATGAATGAATTTTATAGAAACATTGAATATATTGATAAAAATGAAATTATTTATATGATCAGTTAAAGGGAATGTATATACACCCCATAAAATAAGGTATGTGTATAACATCAAACCATGCCCCATTGAAAGGATATTGAGATGAAGTCTTTTACTTTTCATTTAATTTTTGGTGAATGTATTTTAACCTCATGTATAATGGGTTTAAACATGTTATTAACTTATTATAGAACCATATATATATATAATATCATATATTATTCATTTGTGAGTTTATACTACCTTTTTATTAAAAAATCCAATATGAAGCAACGTTTCAGTTAATAAATTCTTTGTTTGTCGTATGTGTTTTGACTTGTCATTCCCGATTCAATTACATATATAATTATTTACTGACCTCTATAATTTAAAACATTATTTATATATAATATATATTCTTTTTATAAATATATATAAATTGTTTATATATTAAATGGAATACACCGTTCACGGATATGGAATGTCATACGTACTCATAAACGTTGTTTCTGTTTTCTTATCATATTGGATGGAATAAAGTAAATGGAATATATATATATATATATATATATATATTAGTAGAATTATTATTTCCTATATTTTATACTTATTAATTATATATATATATAATCATTCTTGAATGTTTATCCTGGAGAATGAATCTCATCGGGTTGTAGATACGATAGGTCATTCGTACGCACGAGCGATGGTGTCATTCCCATAATGGTAATGGGGTAAAGAAGTGGAAGAAATTTAAATTATAAAAACCCAATATAACACCATATTTATTATCTATATACATTATATTCATCATTATACCCAACCAAATAAATTTATAATGAAAAATAAATTACATTATAACCTGGAGATAGTAAGTCGTACGCACGCATGCATGATGGTATTTTTATTAATAAGATAGATAAAAGGAGTAATATGGCTGTCCAATAAACATAATAATTCCTAATAATATTGATGATACTATATTTATTAATTTAGTATGGAAACAGCATAGGAATAGGAAGTAGAAGAATAAATGAACTTTAAATGAGTTGGTGAAATAATTTCCTCTTCTTCAATATATCCTTTTTATTTACTCAAAACGACATATTTAGTGGGATTTATGCACAAATTATGGACTCTAGGATTAGTTGAAGGAATTTTAGAGGAGAAATGGGTAGTTTTTGGATGATAATTTCTTTTTGGTGGAGTCAATAAAAGAGAAGGAGATGTGCCCTTTTATAAGAGATCGAAGGGGATCTTTTGGAAAATCGATAACTATTAATTTGTTATTAATTGATTTTGGATTTGAAGTAGTTAGATTTTATTTATTATTAATATGGGATGAGTATGGTTCGAAATACTATCAACCATTTAATTTTAACAAAATTCGATGTCGCAATATTAACTTTATATTTTGTCTTAAACACGTAGTTAATCAATTTAACTCTAACCGTGAATACATGTATTTTTACACTATAGGGTTAATATAGTTACGATAAATGACAAAAGAACTCCAATTGGATCATTTATGAAATATTATACATTATAGTAGTTATTAGGCACAATTATAGATTCATATGAATTTTATATCATTTAAAAAAATATTATTTATTTGAAAGTAGCATTTATATCTATTTTGATACTATTTATTACATGACTTTAAAAATCATAACAACAATATTACTTCAAAAAAACAGCATAAAATCATACCAAACATGATAAAGTAATCTTAAAAATTAGTGGATGTCATAAAATATTTCTATTTATTTTAATTTTATTATTATTATTATTATTATCATTTAATTCATTCATCTTTCAATAAATTAATTACTTAATAATCATTATGTAACCAATTAATTTAATTATTTATTTTATAAATTTATCAATTAGATACCCTAATGTAGATAAACATTTTAGATTTATAAATAATATTTATAGTCGAACCTATCACATTTATAACCTCCTATATAAAATTATATATTTATTAAAATTATGAGTATGACATTTTTAACTTTCCATTAAATAATATATAATAATAGTCTTATTCTTACCCAAGTGGAATAAAAAGATCATAATTTCCGAAAATTGTTGATTATGGTCAAAACTCACACACCCATTGAAATTAGGATAGGTGTTTGGTTAACTTTTAAATAAAGTAATAATATTTTTACCTTTGATTAACTGATTTACCCTTAACCTTGGTAAATACATAAAAATTTTCTAAATTAAAATTTAACAAAAAAATTAGTTTATAATATTAGATTCTATATATCATAATTATTAAAACTTTTTATGTCTATGTTTCCAAATTATAATCACATGAGTGGCTGAATTAATATTAACGCTAACATGTTGAGAAGGTAGGTAAAAGAGACGTTTAAAAGGTACGTGTGTTTTATATATAATTTTAATATAAAAGGTTTTCAATAACCTAAATTAGATTAAAATATTTATTATTGAAATATATTTAATTTTAAAAAATCTATTTAATATATAATAATTATTTTAAAGAAAAATTCGGTTTTTTATCTACAAAGTCGTATTTTTCACTATTCATTAAAAAATGAAACTTTTCAGAAAAATTTCAAAAAATCACCATAATCTAATTTTAATATTAAAAATTAAAAATGAATCTATTTTTGAAAATTAAAATTTTATAATGTGGGTAATAATATTCATAACAATTTTTTAACTAGATAATTGATTGATCATGGTGTTCTCGAACTCAGTGTTGCCTGCAGCGCAAACTATTAAAGAGATTAATTTTTAAAGAGACGTAATCTAAAATCTTAGGGTGATACAACATAAGTACACATGTAAAAAAAATATTCCATAAAATTTAGATACAATTATATTTTATAAACTTAATCCACCACAACCTGCATATAAAATTCACTAATAGAAGTCTGGGTATTCATAGAGGGGGGATTCAGGTTTGTACCGAATGGAAGTCACTGATTTTATCCGCCAACCCCCTCACCCATTCTCCACCCACACCACCATGTTTCCCTTCTCATAGAAATGCCACATGACCCCCACCCTGACCCCACCACCCTCACGCCTCCCTTTCACATCGTCGATCTCCCACACATCGCTCTTTCACAAAATCAAGCACCCACCTCCCATACACTGAGCACCCCTCCACCCACCACTATCCTTTGTGTTTCCCACCCCATGTCCCCTACTATCTATACCCCTACACCCCGATCAATCCCCTCCCTTGTTTTCCATCCCCCCCCCCCCTCGTGCCCTATTTTGCTCAAGCCCACCTCCCCCACCTTCTACCCCTGTGTTGTCAAGCCCCACAACCCCATCGTCACCCCCTTCACCACCAAACCCCCATCCACTATCATTGATCCCATGAGGCACTCCCATACAACCCCCCCAATATGTAAGATATTATTATTATCACTCTTATTTTCAATAGGACACACAGGGACCCACTATTTCTTGATGAAAAATGGTGGGTTAAACCTCAGTATATTCAATGAGTTGAGGTATTGGCCTCATATTATTTTTGTTTTGATTAAAATTTTTATCATAGATATCGAAACCCCATTTTATTATGCACTTATATATTCTTATTTAACCACACCATATATATTTATTCCCGATAAATCAATTTTGTAAATCAATTTTTTCTATAATTTATTTTCAAACCAAGAATTTTCAACTACAATTTATATTTATGTATTAGCTCTTTATGTTTTCAGTTAGAATTTTAATAATTATTATCTCAATTTTTAAGAACCAATATATTTTATATTTATAAAAATAATATTTGAAATGTTTTTCTACTTTTTTCTATGTGCATCTAGGTGTGTTAACCATTTCATTAATGATTCATAATGTTACTTCAGTTTTTGTTAGGAAAACAATTATAGGTTGATTGAAGGTGGTTAATTAATTAAAATGTACCACTTTTAATTTATCATGCTTCTCATTTTACTAAATTTATAGAATAAAAAAATAATTACATAGAAATATGCTTTTTAAAAGTTTTATGCAAACATACAATTCCTATTTTGCTATGAAAACCATGAATTTCCTAACAAAAATTTAGATTTCTATCTAAATTTGTTTTTTTTCCTATGTAATTTCATAAATTTTTATGAATTTATTATTCAAATTTTCTAGGTTGATTAAATTGAATATGTTGACATAATCAACAAAATATTAGAGAAGAATGGTATGAATTTCCCCTTAATTCTTCCCGTAGTTGTACCTCTGTTCTATATTTTATATCCCTTTATTGCTACATGAAGGTTAGGTTTTGGTATTCCATATAATAATTCAAAACTGAATGTTATCTATTATATGTCACATATATTGAAAACAATCCATCAGTTATCTTTGATACACAGGGGATATGATATTAATTCTTTTTCACGTAATTTAGTTTCAATCATGGGAGATGTGTAAGAACTTATAAATGCTGAGAAACCTAACATGATTTACGTATAAAATTGGGATTATGTAAAATTATGTCTATAGGTGTGGTTTGTTGCAATGATGTATTGACCAGTGAGGTTGTATTTATGGATTTTTAATGAAAACATGGTAATTTTCTTCTGGGGAGTTTCAATATATTGTCGATCCAAGTAATATCATATTAATATCAATTTTAATTTTTATAGGACACACATAACACTCACTATTACTTGAAGAACAATGGAGAGGTGAACCTAAAATTATACAATGAGTTGTGGCACTTTCCTTAACTTATTTTTTATTAAAATATTCATCTTTTATTTTTAAATCAATCTCTGTTAGGTTATTCTATGTTCTAGAAGATCCTCACCATTTATATTCCATCCTTATAAATTAATTTTTTAAACTGATTCTATATCTATTATTGAAATTTATGCAAGGAATTGTTAACTTCAATTTATATTCACATTTCAGGTCTCCAGTTTTATAGTTAGAAGTGTATTAATTATTACTTAAAATTTTTACAACCAATATTTATAAGTGATTCAAAATTTATTATTGAATATATAGTTTATCTTTTTATATCATTTAGAAAATAAATGTTTCATTGATTACTATACAAATTTATTTACTGATCATCATTAACTAAGTAGTTTTATTTATTTAATATATAAATATTTCCTAATGTGATTTAGAAAAGCTTATATTCTTACCTCATTGCAACTCATTATAGGTATAAGTCTAAGATTGGGGATATTATATAATTTTGAGTTGTAGAGGTAGAGTATCATGACTAAATTCATTCATTAGTGAATTTATTATATATGTTTCATGAAATTACATTTTTTTTATTATATAATTAGTAATATTTGAACCTTTTTTCATTTAATTTTCTATAATAGACATGATAAATGCTCTCTAGATTTTTCCATATGAACTAATTGATAGTAATAATGTTTAAGATACTCCGTAATGATGAAGTATGGATATCAATATTATCCAATACATATTTTAATGCATTATTCGGTATTTATTCTAAAAGTATTTGGGTTAAAATATCCTTGTATACTTTTATTCTAATAAAGTCTCTTCTTTTTTCAATTTTTATCTCGTTCATATGGTAAACCTAATCATGTAATTATTTAAAAATTTATATGAATAGTGTCTATCATACGGTTTCATTTATTTTATATTTGAATCAATTATAAACAATTTCATATTTCTACCTTTACTCACTATATTTAAAATACTCTTCTCCCTTGTGTTATTATGTTACTATATGAATTTGAGATTAATTTATATACTTTATTTTAAAAAAAATATGTTTTAAATTTTTTCAATTTCTTGAATCTTTAATTCAACTCTCATAGTTCAAGAACAATATAAAACATCATTTTGGGTGATCCCAAGTGTATTTCACATCATATGTCAGGATAAAGATCTATTTTATTATTCCCGGTCTAACATATTTGTTTCCATGGTAGTGACATCGATGAAATATTTTATATCGATCAGTTCATAAATCAATGGGGGATAAGGTTCACATACTTAAACAAGTCCCTCCAAAACTCAAGAAGATGGTGGGAATGGGAGTTTTTTTCTTTGTAACTAGTAACATCAAGTTTAAATTAAAAAGTAAATATAATTATCTAAATTTTAATATTATAACATATTCATTATATTGGAGTTCAAGAATAATATTATTTTAATTATTAAAATATTTTTTGCACATATATATGATTAATTATTTTAAAAATTAATTATAAATGAATGTAATCCCCATTTTAAAATAAAAGTTATTATTTGTTCGAAATACTACTTAAATGTGAAGTGGTATGTTTTTATACAAATAAATTAACAAATAAATATTATTGGATTATTTTAATTATATATATATATAATATATATTCAATCTAATGTTTAAAAATATTTTTATGTTTTTTCTAGAAAAGATATATGAACAAATCCAATTTTACACATAAAACATGTATATTTCAAAAAAGCCTGTTTTTCTGCTTTTTGATGGAACTAATATTTTTAATCTATTTCATGACACTTTTATAACTTATATTTGACATACTAAACTTGTTATTTGATATATTAGTATCAAAATTTACTTTGGTTAGTTTTTTGTAATTTTTCGGTAAGATTCATTTTTTTATGAATAGTGAAAAATACTACATTTTAGTTATAAACTAAGTATTCATCAAATTTATTTATTATATTAAATTATATATTTGATTTGTTTTAATGTATAATTATTTCATTATTTTATCCTTTAATCTTATTTTTATCATTGGAATAAATTTCACATTGAAATTAGAAATAAAAACAATGTAAACTTTTGACATTTTTTAAAAAAAAGCATGGTTTCTCGATCCGTCTGCGGAATTCATTTTAAATTAATTTTAAGAAATTTTTTGTTTTTAAATTTCAAAATTATACATACATTGTTGTAATAATTATTATATTTATGAACAAATAAGATCGACATAATTGTTTTGATATTATTAATAATAACCTTAGTAATTATTTCCATTACCACAGTTGAGGATAATTTGGATAATTAATAGTAAAAGTAAAATTAAAACTATTATAAAATAACCTTGAAACATATAATGATATCATTGGATTAGATTATTTGACCTAAAATTATTATTGCGGTTGAACATAAACTTTGGAATAAACTTGGGTTAGAGTATAACATGTATAGTATTTTATTCCAAGAAAAGTCAATTTCTCATTTTTTTTCTTAACAAGTGAAACATTTTAATTATGGGGTTATGTAATAAAATTGTAAGAATATAAATAGTATTTATAAATCAAAAATATTTATATACATCCTTGTAATTTATTTTTAATTTGTATGGAAAAAAATTAAAATAAATGCAATCACAATAATGATGCAATAATTATTTAATTAAAAGAAATATTAAATAAATGATAATAAAAATATTAAAATAAATATAATTAATTATAATTAATTTCATAAAACTACTTTTTTTTATTCCATTAAAATTTTAGTGATATTTTAAATTTTTTTGAAAATAACTTGTTTTTATGACATTTTTAAAAAGTCATGTAATGATTAGTGTCAAAATTGACATTATTGATATTTAAAAAAATTAATACTATATTAAATGACATAAAATTTATAAAAATATTAGATTTATCCAAATAATTTGGATAAGTAATAAATTTTCCTAAATTCCTAATTTATTCGTTGTTTGGCTTGCTATTGTAAGTATATTGATTATCAAAGTGTAAATTACATGACAACACATTACAAGTTAAAAGGGTAAAATAAGGGCTAAAAAAAAGATAAGGACTAAAAAAACCACTATATAAATTTCATTTAATGAATTTATTTCAACCCATACTTACCCTATAATATACATAACCCAATTTTGTGCAATTTATAATAGAAATTTAATTTTTATTAATTTAATAATTTAATGAATTCCAAAAAGGCATATCCTCTCTCTTATAAAAGGGATCCAATTGTTCTTATTTCAATACACATAAGAATAGTTTTTTTTACCCATGATCTAACAAAATTACTTCCCATAATACCTCCCCCTAATCTAGTGGCCTTATTTTGGGAATAAATTCCTCCATATAGGTTTTAAGGTTTTAATCAAAGGAGATCGTCCGGAGAAGATGTATCATTTTTAATTAACCGTTTTTATTTTATTTATTCATTTTCTTCCTTAAAATTTTATTCATATATGATGATATAGTAAATAAATTATCATCTTTATAATAATATGTTATTACGTTAATATCAACACCTAAATCCATATTCACTTCCATTAAACGGGAAAATAATTAAACATTCATACGTACGTGTGAACTATCACCTCCATGAACCAACATAATTTAGTTTCCATTACCGTATCTCAAGATTGGTTATAATAATGGAATTAAATTTTATATATGATATTAATGAAACATCATTATATGATAATAATATATCAATTAATTTCTAACATTCCATGCACATTAAAATTATAACATCATTCGTGCGTCCATGTCAACTATCGCCTCCACGATGCGATGTGATTAATTTTTCATCACCATATCATATGGATGATATATATAAATATATTAAAATTATTAATAACATATTACATAATCTATTAAAATTTTATAAATTTAAAATAATACATACCTTCTTTCCGTAAAGATCATTGAAAAATTGAAGAGTTATTCCAGCGTATGTACGACCTACCATCTCTATGATTATAACATTTTTCATTATTCCTAACCATAAATAAATGGTTTGATTTAAAATTATAATTTATGTATAAAAGTTAATATTATTTCATTAATAATATTCTGTAGATGATGGACTAATGACCACATTTATTATAGATATCATACCAAAGTCATTTTTGACTCATGTACCGAATATAATCAAAATGTCTAACGTGAACATAAATAATTAATTAAAAATTAAAACATGATAATAAAGTAATAATAAACTTCAAAATATTCTAATGTAATTAAATTATTAACCTATTCTTAATATTTACTAATATATATAACATACATTACGAATCACACTCGAGGTATGAGATTTTGTCTCAATCTCCTTTCATTAAGGAATTTCCTGATGCTATGCACCGTTATTATTTTATAAAGTGCATACAGAGCTACTTTGATATGTCATAGACATATTTTATCTATGATCATTTTATTTATTGTTTTTTAAATATTTTTATTTCATTTATATTTTGATTTAAATGTTCAAATTAGTATGGGACACTTTAAAGGTATAAATTTTTAATTATCATATTTTTTCTCCATGTCAGTATTCTTAATATTATATTATATTTTCATTTATATAGATATTAAAGGATTATAGTGGAAATTTTATTCCAATTTTTAAAATTATTCAAAATCATTCAAAAGTATTATTTTTACATGTTTTAAAGGAAATGTTTCAACAAACAATAAAAGGAATGTTTTATTCTTAACGAACAATATGACAATGAATTTTCTGTCATCGTGGAAATTATTTTAGTATCGTATTCCTTTTAAAGATTTCATGTTTCATTAAATAAAAAACTATATATATATTTTTTGGTATTTTTGGTATTGAAAATTGATTGTAAAAAATGTTTGGTATTGAAAATGTGATCTTGAAATAAAATAGTATTTTTATCTGAAATTGTTTACATATGGGATTAAAATAGTTTTTAAAAGGTTTTTAGGATGAATGTGTTTTATTAATGATATGGTACTTGAGAATTATAGTAAATGGGTGAACCTAATTTCTCTAATACATGGGGTGACCTAGATTGAACCATGAAGTCCCAATATATATTATTATGGGGTATCTCATATAACATCAGGTATGTTCATAATATCGTAATTAAAAGTCGGCATTATGGTTATTCTAATTTAAGGGGTTTTGAAGGTGTTTTGATAGGGTTTTATGTATATGATTCTCTAAGACACCAAAATGTTTTTTACTTTTATGCTATGGGTTTTAATGATTTTTCTTTGAGAAAAATGTAGGATTATTTATGTTAAAATTTTTTATTTCATATTCTCAAGGGATGTTGAATATAAAGGTAAAAATTATATAAGTTTAATTTTTTTACTAAAATAACGGTTTACTTTATTTGTTTATCCCTTATTGGGATTATTTTTAATCCCATGTTTTTAAAATGCCTTTCATAGGTTTTATGGGGGAATTGATACAAGGAAGAGATCAATGGATACCTATTATGATTTTTCATAAAGAGAAATCATGTTTTATTATAAAGACTTCTATATTGTGGAAAAAATGGATACTATGTATAATTCTCCAAGGTAATGGATGGGTTTACTTTGTATGAGTTTTTATTAATTCTTTAAAACTATAAACAGAAAAGACCCTCAAATTTGATTTCTAGATAAAAAAACCATAATATGTTATATTTAAGGTTAGGTCCTCACTGTTGGTATCAAAGGATGGTTTAGATATATTTAGATATTAAGATGTTTTCATAATAGTTAGTGATTTCATCCTATGTTTATTATTTTCAAGATTATCATAAGTTTAATGTCTTAGAAACCCATATGATTATTTAATTTATGAAATTCTAAGGGGACTAACAGAATTTTGGGAGTCATTTATATATGAATTAATTATGGGTTGTTACATTTTGTGATGAAAAATGAAAGGCATGAGATTAAAATTAAGGTTAATACATCTTATCAATAATAGGGAGAGCAGGCGGGAGCGGTTTTGGGAGGCCTTCCCCCGTCGGTGACGGTGGTGGATCCCATCCCTATCCATCCTCCCCCGCCAGGGGAGGGACCTCCAGCTTCCTTCACAAGAATGGATCCATCCTTCTATCCTTTCTCGAACCACTAATATCTTCACTCCATTCCTTGGATTTCTATTTTCACTAAAGTTTCAAACTTGATAAATGGCCTTCCGAACCTTTCGATCTCAACTTCCGAGTTTAATGACGCCTCAAGTCGGCTGAATCTCTCCCGGATTGCATGCTTCAAGTAGTGGCGTCCCTTGGTGGATTCATTTGACATGTATATCTTTGGTTCGTGGGATTTATAGTATAGAGAAACAATAGGTTTTAATGATTCCAGGCATATTTGGATTCGATTCGCAACTAAGGATGATCTAGTTAAAGCCTGGTCTAGTGCCCTGCGAAGCTGTGATGGTCTTCAATTTTACCTCTTTTGTCGGTCATATGACTTTTACATGCATCGTTAATCCCCTACAGCAGCGGTTTGGGTTAGATTTCCATAACTCCATTTACCATTTCAAAACTCCCAAATTTTGAGAATTCTAGGTAACCATGTGGTAAGATTTATATATACTAATTCAAGAACCAGGGCGATCTGTTGCCCGGTTTTCCCCCGTATATGTCTGGAACTTGATGTCTTGAAAATTTCCTGTGAGTTTTTGTGGATTACAGCGGAGGGAGAGTTTCAGCACAAGTAACCTGTAGTATATGAAACTTGGTTTGACTTCTGTAATTCCTGTAAGAAGCTGGGTCATCCTAGGGTATCTGGAAGAAGTGGGAGGATGTCTCCTTGGTAGGTTGTGAATCCAAGAGATGACGGAAAGGGGTTTTGTATGGGTGAAGGTAGTGGAAAATAATTCGAATTTGAACCAGTGAGTGCCATCACTGGTACATAATATGGATAGAAATAAGATATTGAGGCCCCAGGACATAGTTATGGTCTTAAAACACAGGATTATATGAGGAAAGTATCATCCCCCTCTCCAAACCATAATTTTTCTATGCTTTTTGACAGATTGAAGAGAGACCTGGGGGTGTGCATCCTAGGGGAAATGGTGAGCAAAGAAACTTAATTCAACATGGGTTCTAACGAGGTGGTACCCTAGGATAAATAAGTTTCAGGTCATAGAAACGAGGTAGGAAAAGACCTGTTTATGATTTTGGAAGGTGGATCAACTAGAGGTAATAATGATGGAGTGAAGGAGGCCCACTTTGAGGAAACATAAATCCAGATCGTTCCAACAAATGCAGGAAATGTTACCGAGGTGATTGATGGACTTTGTGAGGACCATGAATTCAGTGGGTATTCCCAGTGTATTGATCTGGAGGACACCTCAATGCAATTTCAATATATGGGAAGAGGCTATCAATAGGAAGGAGCCTACGAGGTGCCAATGCATGTCATGTAGGCGACCCTTTCTTATGTGGAGAAGGTTATAGCTGGGAGATCAAAATTGATCCTTAAAAACTGGTATGCCGTGTTGGGTGATGATGACTTCCAAGATTGTGGGGATCTAAATAATAAATATGTTACACATGCATAAGACAACATGGTAGATGTGGGTGAGTCCCAAGAGGATTTGGACGATGTTCTGGATGCCTCTTCTGATCCCACAGAAGTAACCATTGAAAAGGAATATCATAGATCATCCTCACAGAAGGGAACGTTCAATACTATTGATTCTGATGGATATATCAAGAAAAAACGGAGGTCGCAACGTAGGAAGGTGTATTCTAGCCTTACTACTCCTCGTATCATGAGATCAGCCAGGGAAAGAAGCTCCCAAAGGCTCCTATTACTATGAGAAACCCAGATGTAGTGTCCAACACATTTAGCGACCTGGTGTCTTCGGGTGGTGAGTTTGGTGTCCCTGCCACTCGACCGACGAAGACGAGGGATCCTAGACTAAAACATGATAGAAGCTCCACCGGAGACCCTCAGAGATAGATATCCTCGGGGCTGGAACACATGGATCAACTTTTTTACTCATATTAAAAAATGGGAGAGGACGATATGGATATAAAAGCATTAAAGAAGACATGAAGAACGATTCGTGTGATCACTACTAAGGAACAAGGCGAGTGGATTGATTAATATTCTCATATTCTTCTTAGAGGCTTCAATATGAGAAATATTAACATGGAATAATTCACAGAAGCTATTGAAAACATGGAACATCATTATGAAGTCATCTTAAAGGGATAACTTGACACCAAGGTCAATTATATTCCTGGGATATTGTTTAGGGAAATTGATTCCAATCAGCTCAAATTGTTCTTCAACAAATCTATAGTTTATTTTGGTATTTAATGCTGTGTGGGTTCTCACTATCCCCTTAAAAGTGTTTCGAAAAAAATTAATGTTGGAGGATAATACATCTTATGGTTAATTTTGAGGATTTTATCCAATTTTTTGAATGTTATAATAAATATATAGTTTTATAAAAAGGACAATTCACAGGATGGGCGACAACCTATCACATCAGGTAAGGCTGCATGTTTTGAACCCACAAAATAACGGCGACAAGGGTGTTTCACCTACCACTACCCTACATGAAGTCCCAGGATAGTGTGATTTTTTATTTTTAGTTAAATTTTTTTATGGAATCAGAATATGATATTTTTGGAACAAAATTATTATCATATTGGGAAAATGATTTTGGGATTAATAGATGAATGTTATTTCATAAAACGTTCTCTATTTTATGAATCCTATATGACCAATCTAAATAAAATACTATGGAAATTAATTTGTGAAATAAAGTTTGAACTATATTTTTGAACAATCTATGATTTAATTGTGTAATTTTTTATATTTAGGTAATTTATGGAAATGGTTAGCATATCATGAATATTTCTATGGCACTTACATTTTAAAAAGACGCATTAATAGTGATTGATGTTTTTTGGAGATAAATGTTAAAATTTATCATGGAACACTATGTTATCAAATCCTTTTAATTTTTTTGTTTCAATGTTAGTTATCATTTATTTGAGTAATAGTAAGAAAAATGATGTTATGAATGGTCTATATTGAAATTTGGGTATTACCAATGAATATGGGAGATTAAAAGTATTTTTTCATCATATAATGGTTTATTCATTTTAGAGATTTATTTTATCTTATCCTAACCATATTGGCTTTTGTTGATGTTTCAATACATGATACATAGATACATAATATTTTATGGATTATGTGATTCTATAGAAGCTTATTTGTCCTGAAAACTCATCGCTTGAAGAAAAAGATGAGTTTGTGGTGGAAATCGATTAAGGGATGATTCCTTAGTTGTAATGTAAGTATATTTCCTTATGATCATATTCAACGTAGTAATATAATTTGGAAACTCCATTATTGGGATATTAAAACAAAAAAAATTATTCGTTTACATTTATTACTATGTAATCAATGAGATTATAATAAATCATAGATTTATAGATTTTTTATTGTTTAATTTTTTCCATACCATGTTCTCTATAACTCCCTATAAGAACATTATGGCTATTTCTCTCTTCCATTTCATTTTTTACCACATGTAAACCTAGTATACCCGAATGGCCTGAAGGCCTTCATTTTAAATGATTTTTTGATAACCCCCCTTTCAAGGGATGAGTAAAACCGTTAAAATTCCGATAGGATAATAGATTACATGGACCGTAGGCTTAAGAGATTACATGATCCGATGTTCTTAGGAAATTCAAATAGACTATAACTACAAGGAACTGCCCCTCCCCAGCATCTGCATCGTGATGGTAGCTCTCTACCTTAACATGGTCGTCTAGATAGGATTCCCATGCATGAACAGGCTGGTCTAGATGGAATAGCCATACCCTCTCATTCTAATAATTCCATTTGGTTCTGCTCTGGCGTGTGCTCTTGCTCTGAATCCTCCTCTGGGGCTGCTCTTATTTTGTAGAGTTTGTTTGGGGAAACTGCACTAATCATGTGGTCTGAAGGCCTTGAGGTATCCCAGAGGCCTTAAAGGTGGCCCAAAAGCATTACTAAACTGAAGGGCTGGGTGTCCCGAAGGACTTATGGACTTCAATCCCAAACCAGTGGCCCAAGGTGAATAGTTCTGGCTGCTACAGTACCGAATAGTAGCTACTACTGTAACTGCTTCAGTACCTGTACAGTACTGCTATAACAACCCAAAATTATGCCTCCACATGGTTTTGAACCTAGGTCTCATGGATTAAATTAAGGATTCCTCCAAAACTAGGTTGAGGATAATTTGCTAAACCTAGTATGTGTTATCTCAAGTGACCATCATACTTCCCTTTCTATATTTTAAAGTAGATGTTTTATTTATCTTTTTTTTCAATGTTGGATTTCTATAAAAGTATTTTGAAAACCCAAACCCCAAGTTATTGATCCTGATCTCAAATTTAGAGGATTAAATTTATTAAATGGGATATAATGTAACATCTTGAGTAATTAAAAAGAAATATTTTATTCGATAACATATATGATACACCACATCAAGTTTAAATGAACAATTAAATATTATTACTTAAATTTTACCATTATAAAACATTAATTAGAATGAAGGGAATGAATAGTGATAATTTAATTAAGAAATTTTTTTACACATGTATATATAATTAATTCTTTGACCAGTTAATTAAAAAATAATGAAAGCCCCGTTGTAAAATAAAAGATTTTTTTTTCTAAAACAATATTTTAAAGTGAAAATGTATATTTTTATACTAATAAATAACATAATAACTATTGTTTGTTTATATTATTTATATATATATAATATATTTTAAATATTATTTTTAACATAAATTATATGTGTTTTCTAGATATGGGATATGATCAAATCCAGTTTTACACAATAAACATGTATTTTTTCAAAAAAGGCTGTTTTCTCCCTTTTGATGGAACACATGTTTTAAATATAGTTTTTGACACTAATATAAGTTATATTTTAAAAAATAATCGGTCTCATTTAAATATTACTATAATAATTTACTTTTGTCTAATTTTTGGTATTTTTCTGATAAGATTCATTTTTTGATGATTAGTGAAAAAATTCTGCATTTTAATTGAAAACTAGTTTCTCATCAAATGTATTTGTGTTGTTAAATTAAATATTTAATGTATTAAAAGAATAATTAGATCACCTTGTTATCATTTTAATCACTTTAGGTCATTTGAAAGAATTTCACATAGAAATTGGATATAAAAACGTTCAGAAATTTTGAACATTTTTACTTTAAAACATCATTTTTCCGATCTGTCAATGGGATTAATTTTAAATTAATTTTCTCCCATTATATTTTTTTAATTTTGAAAAATTTACATACACATTTTCAATAAGTAATATATTTATGATCTAATAGGATCAAAAAATAGTTGGATATTATGAATAGTAACCTTGGTATTTATTTTTATTACCACTATTAAGGGTAAATCGGGTAATTAATAGTAAAAATAATATTATAAATTTTAAAAAAGTATTATAACACTTATAATAATTTCATTGGATTAATTTGTTTCAGCCTAAAATATTTCTTAGAATGAAATATAACCCTTGGAAGAATCTTCGGTGAGTGTATGACATTTATAGTATTTCATTCAAAGAAAAGTCATTTTTATCACAATTTTGTTTATAACAATTGAAAATATTTTAATATGAGGATATAAAAAGGGATATGTTAGAATATAAATTTATTTTATAAAAATAAAAAAATTATCTTCTTAATCATTATTTGTAATTATTTTTAGTGAACAAATAATTAAATTAAATGCATGCACAGTTATGATGTGATAATTGTTTAATTAAAGGAAATATCAGATAAATGATTTAAAAAATACTAAAAAAAATATAATTAGATATAATTAATGCCATAAACGAATTTTTAGATTAATTTGACATGTTACTGATAATTTAAATGTGTTGGTTTGAATATATCTTGTGTTTATGGTATTTTTAAAAATTCATGTAATGAATAGTGTCGAAATTGATATTAATTATATTTTAAAATAAATAAAATTTTATTAAATGATATAAAATTTCAATAAATAGTAGATTCAGAAGAAAGAAATTGTGATATTTCCTAAAATATCATGAATGACTCATTTATTTTTCATTTTGAATTATTAATAATTATTATATTAACCCTCAAATTGTAATTTATATGATAACACGGTAAGCGTTAAAAGGTTAAAATAATGGTTAAAATAAAAAAGATAAGGAGTAATTAAATAATAAAAACATGTATAATTTTCATTGGATGAAATTATTAACCTATATTCATCCTATGTTATATTAAACTCAATTAGGAGAAATATTTAATAGAAAATTAAATTCTGTTAATTTAATATTTTAATGAATTCTAAGAGTGCCCATACAATCTCTTATAGAAGGGAACCCATAATTCTTATTTCAATACAATTAAAAAAATTCACACAATATCTACCAAAATACCTTCCAATAATCCCTACCCACATTCTAGTGGCCTTATTTTAGGTAGAAGCCCCTCCCTAGAGGGGTTAAGGTGATAATCAATGGAGATCATCTGAATAATATGTGTCATTTCTAATTAAGTATTTATATTTTATTTATTCTTCCTATTCCTTAAAATCGTCATCATCCATGATGAAAGAATAAATATAGTATCAGAAATATAATGATATGTTATTATGATAATATCATCACCTAAATCCTTCTTCACTTCTATGAAATGGGGAAATAATTAATTGTTCCTGCGTACATGTGAACTATCACCTCTACGAACCAATATAATTAAGGAATTTCTAGATAATATGCACCTTTATTATTTTATAAGGTGTATATATAGCTTCTAAGATGTTTTTAATCCATATTTTATCTATAATTATGTTATTTAATTTTTTTAAATTTTTTCTTTCACGGATATTATTATTTAAATGTCCAAAGTGGTGTGGGACACTTTGAATGTATAAAGATTTAATTACCAAATCATTTTCTCAATATTAATTTTCATGATATTAATTTATATGTTCATTTATATGGATATAAAAGAATTATAAAGATAATTTTCTGTCTATTTTTAATTTCATTCAATGGTTTGGAAAAGGAATATTTTTATTTGTTTTATACAAAACATTTCACGACACAACAAAAGTAAGGTTTTATTCTTAACGCACATGAAGATAATGACTTTCTCAACATTGTGGAAATTATTTTATTATCATCTTCGTTTTTAAGATTTCATGTTTCCTTATATGAAAAGAATCTTTATATTTTTTGGTATTTTGGTATCGTATTTTTTTTCAATGAAATGTCTGTTTTAGCATTCAAATTCGGTTCTAGAAAAAATGGTATTTTAATCTAAAGGTGTTTAGATTAGGGATTAAAAGATATTTTCACAGGGTTTTATGAGGAAAGTGTATTTTTAAAGAGATGGTACATTATAATTATAGTAACTGAGTGATCCTGATATATCATTTACATTGGGTGTCTAATATAGCTTCGAGAAAGGCCTTTCGAGCATAACATGGGGTTGCCCATATAGCATCGGTAAATCCCATTACAACTTAAAATGTGGTGGCCTAGATAGAACAAGGAAATCCAATTATATCATAATGTTGGTGTAATATATAGTGATGGTTAATCTTGAAATATATTAATTATAATTCGGTCTTATGGTTATTACAATTGAAGGGGTTTTGAAAAGGTTATATGTATATGACTCTTTAAGTCACCTAAAGGAATTTTAATTACTTGTTGTGGATTTTTGATGATTTTATTTTAGAAAAAAAAATTTCATGTGAAAATGTTTTATTTGATATTCTCATAGAACATTAAAGATAAAGTTAAACATTATATGAGTATTCATGTTTTTACGAAACTAATTATTTCCTTTATATCCTTATCCCTTACTTAGCTTACATGCTCATCCTAATTTTTTAAACATCTTTCACAGGGTTAGTGGGGGAATAGAGATAAGGATGAGGTTAAGGGATAATTGGAAAGATTTTTTATAAAAAAACAAGATTTATTTTAAAGAGATTTATATTGCACAAAAAAATGGATTCTGATTATCAGTGTCCACATGTATTGTTTGGGTTTACTTTTTAATAGTTTTTCTTAATTCTCTAGAACTCTAAAATGAAAATATCCTAAAATGAAAAATCTAGCTTAAAAACTAGAATAAGATATATTTAAGGAAAGGTCCCTAAAACACCCATAATATGGTCCAACATATCTTACCATTAACATCATGTTATTCATTTAGTATCATATATCATTGTTTTTTAAAAAACAACCTTACTGTCCTATATTGGTTTCATTTTTTATTTACATATTTTCTTTTCAACACATATTATTTATTCCATAAAAACTGCAATGTTTTTCATATAAATAGTTTTGATACCTAACTTGTAAATAATGGCCCACTACTAAATCTTTTTAAGCTAACATGCAGTAAAGATTTTAGAACATTAATATTCAAAACGTACAATGTCGGGATCAGAAAAAGTATTATCATAATTATTATGGTTGTCCAAATTACTAATCTCGTCTTCTACATTGCTTTATTTTTTACTATATCACTTGTTAGTATGTATATATGCTTATAATCTGTTATTATATGTGACATTAATTTTTCAAGTAGTTGTGTGGTTACTTAATTGAAGACTTGGTTTTAAAACCTCATAAGCCTCTATCTTCATAAAAATGAAGGTGAAAAATGCCAATGTACATGACTATCATGGCCTCAAAGTGTTCAAAAATATAATCTTACATATGTTAATTATATTCAATTCTCAAATGGGAATCAATTCATCACTATTTTCTATATTCCAATGACTTAATAAGGGATCAAAAATTTATGTAGGGAAGATAATAGATAATTGGAGGAAAATTTATCTTCATTACATCATCATGTGTAATGTGAAAAATAGAGCTAATGAGACTAGAATAATTTTCTAGCCTGAAATTGGTAGTTCGTTCATCAAGATCAATCCCAACTACACAAGGGACCCTTTTCATGTTACCATATTATTATTTCATTATATATAATAAATTATGCAAATATGATTTTACCCATGTGAGTAATCTCATATATAATTTATCATTGATATGTTTCCTTCAAATAATGTTATTTTATCCTCCTATAAGAAATCAAATGTGTCATATGTGATTGACTTAATAATGAATATCGATATGAGGATACAACATTTAATGTGAAATGATCCCTAATATACTATCATGTAATAAGAGCGTTCCCCTAGGTCAAAATAAATTCTTTCATGATTTATTATGATTCTATTATCAATCTGATATTATGTTGTTATATGATTATAAAAACATGGGATTATTCCTCATCTATGAAAATCGACCGCTACAACTAGACTCTTGATAAGTTTTAGACCTAATTAAAAATAAAAAGTGGAAGAAATGATTTTTAAAAATAATTTTTTATGACTAACTGAAACTAATTTCTCTATGTTTTATTTTATGTATTAAAAAATATTTACTCTTAAATTTCATTATATTATTATATTTCTTCTTCACATAAGTCTTAATAGAATTTTTTTGACTCATAAACTATCCCCTCTCATCCAATTGTATGAATGGGGGTACTATGCATTGCAGATGTAGGGATGTGCACCCTGACTGAGGTATATAATACCATACTGACTCCAATATTTAGTATAGATGATCAGTTTCAACAGTTAATAATAAAGTATAAGGATATATTATCACATATATCTGCACTTATATATGAATTAATGACATATAATAATTTTTATAGTACACAAATGGTTCCATACTTAAAAAAGAAAATAAATTAATGTGATATTAACTATTTTTTATATGTATATTTTGTATAATATTATTTATTTTTTGGACCTATATAAAGATAGAGGATATTGTCATCAGTTATTATGATCCTTATGAGGATACACCAGATTCATGAGGTATTTTAAGATACCATTATAATAATTAACATTTCATTTTAGATGAATTATTAAAATTTATTTTCTATTTGTAAATTGTTATGATAATGAAAAAAATGTGTCTAATGTTATAGTTTCATAATAAAAATGCAATAGATGATCCTAAACATATATTAAATTAATCAAAAACATATATGGATTCATTTTTTCAAATATTGTAGTAGACAACATATCAGTCTGATTTGTCATTTTATTGAGATGACTAAAAACAAACTTTAAACTATTAAAATCACTAAAACATATGTTTAATAGTAAAAACTATACAAAATGAACTCATAATGGAGTGAAATAACAATAAAACTATATTTCTATTTTTTTAATTGTGTACAGGTAGCAGACATATTAATCTGATGTGAGGCCTTCCCTGAACGACCAAATAAACAGTTTTAAAAGGTTTGATGCCTTATAAAAATATGCATTATGGGGTCAAAACCAGACAAATGGCCCTTGAAATTTGTCCAATTATAGAAATATATATATAATTATTTTTGAAGTAGTTTAGTTGATATAACATGAATCCAAGGTTCTTTTTTCCAAAGATGATCAAAATGACACTTTTATTATTTTAAAACACCAAAGCTTGCGTTCAATGGTCATATCGAATGTAAATAACCTTTTAATGATGGTAAATCATATAAAAACTATCTTTGTGTAATTTTTTATGAGTATAATTATATTACAAGTCAATTGAACATTTATTTTAATCAAAACCATCTAAAAAAGATGTTTTGAAATGTTTTAAACCCTTTAAAAACATGTGTCATAGTGTCAAAATCAATCGAATGACCTCTAAAAACTATGAAATCATTTGAAAGAAAATATAATGTAATTTTTTAAATGGTAGTGAAAATGGAATTTTATTTCAAATGTATTTTTTAGGGATGGCTGGAAACACACTTTTATTCTTTTAAAACTGTAAAACATGTGTTGGACGACCATATCCATAACAAAAAACCTTGTAATGATTTTAAAACATATTAAAACCACCTTTGTATTATTTTTGACATTTTTGATTATATAAAACATCAATCAAGCTTGTCATGTTCCTAGAATAATCGAATAAGATGTTTTTAATGGTTTAACGCCCTTTAAAAATGTGTGGCAGGGGGTCAAAACCAACCGAATGGCCTCAAAATGCTGTGAAATCATATAAAAATAATTGTATATTGTTTTTCTAAATATTTAAGAATATAAAATTTAAATATAGGGTTATATTTTACAAGTATGTATGGAAACCCACATTTTTAGTTTTATAGCACCAAAACGTGCTTGTAACAGTCATATCCATTGAAAATAATCTCAGAATAGTGTGAAATCATAGGGAAATCATATTTCTTTTATTTTTAATTTTTAATAGAAGACATCACATCAATAATGTGTGTGTTATTCCCAAAACAATTAAATAAGTAGTATTTAATGGTTTGACACCCTTTAAAAATGTGTGTTTTGATGTCAAAACTAATCAAATAACTTCCAAAAGCCTTGAAATCTGACAACAACAACAAATTTATGGTTAATTGTTAAATGGTGGAGTAATTGAGAATCAAAATATGTTTTTTTTATTACTAGAAGCAGTTTTTAATTATTTTAAAAACCATAACATGTATTTAATGATCAATCAATGACAAAAACCTTCATAATAAACATAAACCATATAATAATTTTCATTATATTTTTTTTATTTTACTAGTAGATAAAACCTCAATCAGACATGTGGTATATCTAAAACGGCCCAATATAATGTTTTTAATGGTTTTGAAACCCTTTAAAAATGTGTTTCAAAGGGTCAAAACCAACCAAATTACCTCTAAATAATGTAAAATTTTATTAAAAATATATTATAGTGTTCTCTGAAATGGTGGATTTGAAACAAAATCAGTACTTTTTTCTGGCATGACCATAAACATATTTTTATTATCTTAAAACACAAAAATGCATTTTTAATGATTACTTCCATAGTAAATGACCTCATAATGATGTTAAATCTTAGAAAAAGTAAATTTTTATTAGTTTTTGACATGTATGAGTAGACGTAACATCAATCAGATGTATGATCTTCCATAAAAAATGAATAACAAGTTTTAAAAGTTTAGATTCCCTTTAAAAAATGTATCAAGGGGTCCAAACCAATTGAAATTCCATTAAATGTGATGATATTAGATAACAATAGTCATTCATTGGTTTTTGAAATATTGGAGTAGATGTAATGTCAATCCTATGTTCTATTTTCCTAGGATGAATAGAAATATACATTTATTATTTTAAAAAATAAAAACATTTTTTAAATGTTTAAATCTATATAAAACAATCTTATGATGACATGGAATAATCTAAAACCCACATCTATGTTTTTTATATTCAGGAGTACATGAAACATCAATTAGACATGCACTCTTCCTAAAATATTTGAATGGTAATTTTTTAATTGTTCAAAACCCTTTTAAAATGTGTGTCATTAGGTCAAAACCAATCAAAAGGCCTTAAAATATCATGAAATTAAGAAAATACATATGTATAGTGATTTTTAAAATTTTGGTGTAAATAGAATGTCAATCTAATTTTTTATTTTCCTAAGATTACCATAAATGTACTTTTACTGTTTTATGAAACCAAAACATGTGTGTAACATGTGTATCCATATTAAAAGATATCATAATGATTTAAAATAATATTAAAATCATATTTGTATAATTTATTACATGTATGAGTAGAAATTCTATCAATTAGACATGTTGTTATCTCAAAAAATGAATAAATGATTTTTAAAGGTTTGAGGCCATTTTAAACATGTGTCCACGGGTCAAAACCAACCGAATTACGTTTTAATTCCATGAAATAATTTAAGAGCAACCATAAAATTATTTTTTAAATTTTGGATGAAATGGAATATCAATTCCTATTTTCAGTTTTCCTTAAATGCCTAAAAACACACTTTTATTATTTTAAAACACTAAAATGTGAATTTATTGGTTATATCGATAGAAACCAACCTAGGAATGATGTGAAATCATATAAAAAAAGTATTATCATCATTTTAAACCAGTATGAGTAGAAAGCATGCTAATTGGATTTGTAATATGTCCTGATCATCTGAATAAGATGTTGTACAGTTTGATTCCATTAAAAAATGTGCATCATGGTGTCAAAACCAACTGAATGACATCTTAATAGCATGAAATAAAAAGAAAAAAAATTGTAAAGTGATTTTTGAATGGGTGGAGAAAACTAAATTTCAATCTGAGGTTTTTTTTCATGGGATGATTAGAAAAAAAATTATTTTTCTAAAACACCAAAATAATTATTAATTGTCATTTCCAAATAATAAGAACTCATAATGATGTTAAATCATATGTAAACTATCATTATATTATTTTTTTCATGTACGATTAGAAGACATGTCAATTAGACATGTCGTATATAGGATGATGATAGGTAAAATGGAAGAGGGGGTGGATTTCACTTTAAGAAACTAAAGGATGATAATTAAAGTTTAATAACATTTTTTTAAAATATTAATGAAATTAATATTTGTTGAATAAAATAAAATTATCAATGTATTGAAAGCGTAATGATATAATAATATATAATAATAAAATTAGAATAACAAAAAAATATCGAATTGAGAATAAATCGATTAATCATTCTTGTTGGATTAAAAAAATTATGGAATGAATTATTAGAAGCGATAAATAAATTAAATTGTAGAATGTAAATGAGACATAATATTTGGTGAGGAAGTACATCAATAGTTACTGATGGTACCCTTATGCCTACCACCATAATCCCTTGAGTATTAAATGTATTAGTCCCTTAGATTTAATATTATCCAAGATAGAAAAATTATCCTTTTGTAATTAGGATATAATAAGATTCCATATAAATTAGATAGTAGATCTTTAATAATAATGGCCGAAACCAAAAATATAATATCCCCTTTCATTTTTAATGGAAATGGAATGAAAATCAATGTCCCCCACTTTAATAGTAGTGAACACAAATATTAGATGAAAGCTAAAGATGAGAGTATTTCTATGAAGTTATCAATTTCTTGTCTGATCTCAAATATCTCAATGAATATAATGAACACTAAGATAGAATGAGAATAAAATAAGAGAGTGATATGGAAATTTTATTTTTTCACACTTTAGAATGAGAATGAATATTTAGAAATTAAATCACTATTGGATAAATTGAACATGTTGGTAATTGGATAATTATTGTCAAGAAATGTCCTTTTAGATTGTCAAAGCCTATAAATGTCACTATTTATAGGCTTATCATCATTTAGTAATGTTAAGGAACCCTTATGGACTTTTTTAGTTGAAGGCTTTCAAGTTAAATGTATTTTGACCACCATTGTTTTTATCCGTTGATCCCTTTAAAAAGAATTAACTCAATAAGGCCAGGGAAATAATTTTTTAATTAAAATAAAATATAACAGTAATATGTCAAAATTATCTAGGAGAGAGAAAAAATTTCCAAAAATATTATAATTTGAATTTAAATCTATTAGAAAAATTCATACTCATTTAAAAACACTCATTATAAAGAGTTCAAAAAAACTCAATAAAAATATCCAATAATAACTCTTAAAATCATGCACCTTATAATATTAATATATTGAAATTCAAATTTCTTTCTAAATTTAAACATGCAATAATATAATAATTTAATGATGCTACATTAAAAATAATAAAATAATTTTAAATAACTTTTTTTGTCTTAAATATGAATTCATAAATGATAAAAATTTTAAATCAAAATATATGAGTTTCATACGATAAAAATATGGGTTAATAAATAATGGATTTATTCATCAAAATAATGAGATTAAAATAATGTAGAAACACTCCACAGAGGTTCTACTTCATTAATAAAAAATTATAAAATCAGTAGAACAATTTAATTTTTTTTTTATTAGAATGAATCAAATGAAAATACTATAAATATTAAGAAATGAGGACAACTAGAGATTACAGGTTTTCAAAAACTAGGTATGGGTAACTTTTATGCCATGTGTAAAGGTAGAATATAAATTCAAAATTTTATATAATGTTATCCTATAATTTTCACATGTGGGATAAGGATAACCTTGAAATTTTATAACCTACATAAAGTTGAATCACATCTCATATGGCTCGTTTAAGGGTAACAATCATTTAATACATGTTATGTAAGGGTATATCTCTCTCTTAAAGGTAATAATTAAACTATATATAGGCATAATTGTAGTTATAATATTATAAATGTAAGATCATAGTTTAGTAAATGCAAGAGAAAAGCTGGATAAGTGTAAACACATATTACCTACACTATGTAAGAGTGAGCATGCAACCTGCGTAAAGGTAAACACGTAAATCCATTTTTTTCTGAAGAGTACAATAATGATTCATAACGGAATATGAGAACTCAGAAAATGGTACTGCAAGGATAAGATAGAATATAATTCATAAAGGTAACTCATAGTTTATGTGGATTTTATATGCATAGAGTAAAGAGTTGCATAAGGGTAAATATAGAATAATAAAGCTCATATAAGGGTAACGAAAAATCTATAAGTTTTAGATAAGGGTAAAAAAAGTAGAAAACATTTGTTCACATGAAATAATTAAAAATAATTATATAGAATAATAATCATAATAATAATAAATTAAGGGGAAAATATTTTCAACAAAAATCAATAGACAATAAAATAATTAATATAAATAAAAACAAAGAAATTTTTAATTATCAAAATCATAAATAAAGAAATAAATTTATTATATTTTAATTATGAAAACATAAAATAATTAAAGTCACAATAATTTACCTAAAAAACCTCCCCATTTTGATAATTACTCAATAAAATATCAATTTCAAAATTGCACCCCCTTTTTGGTATTGATCATATAGATTAACATTTTGAAAACAATTTATCCCACTTTTTGAAACAAATAAGGAAAAAAATATCAAATTTAAAACACAGTCTCTCCATAAAATAACATAAATATAAAACAAAAATATATTTCTCCACCTAAAATAATGATGCTTAGATAAAAATAAAGTATAATGAGTATTGAAAATAAATAATATTATTTTCAAGGAATTGTGAAATGAATAAATAACATAAAAAATAATTATTTTGATTATTATTTTACATAGAAATAATTAGTAAAGATTTTTTTTATAAAACATAGAAAATTCAGATGGACTATAGAAGGGAAAATCATCCGCAAATTTTATTGAATCCCTTGGCATTAATTTCAATCCTTTGGTGTCTTAGAGATGTTACCTAAGGCTATGTATAAATTCCACCTTGAATAATGAAAATTAGGAGGGTTGGGATGTTACAAATGATATTAGACCTATTCATTATATCATTAAATTTGGGAAAATATCATTCTTCAGTCTTGGTGTTGAGAATCATCCATGAGTAGTCCTTAGGTTGGGATGGTATAATATAGTACGATTATCAGGACATGAAATGTAGATCCTAAAAAGGCATAGCTAACCTATTTAAGAGGAACCTCAAGTTAAGAGGGAGTTAGTTACATGAATGTTTTAAGACACATATAGGATATGTAATCGCATTTTCATGGGTTTATCCAATGAAAAGAGAATTTCAAGCACTTTGGATATGACTTCCCACTAGGAGTTAATATTTCATTTTGAGTAAGGATTCATTATTTGGTGAAAAAATTTTATTTTAGAAAACTATTGAAAACTATTATCATGTGAAGGATTTTGAGAAATAAATTATAGTAGTATTTTAAAAATTTATTTGTTTTTAAAATCATGGAGGAATTTTCAAAAATGGGTGGAAAATTGAAGGTTTTGAATTTTGATAAAAAATTGTTGTTATAGTTGTGATGTGGTAAATTTGAAATGAATAATAATTTAGTGTCTAAAAAGTTAGACTTATAGTATTTCCTTTTGGTTATAGAAAAAATAACAGGGTAGGCATCATAGAAACAACTAGAAGAATCCGATGAGAATGTGGTTGAACCTAAGCAATAATTGAACCAATAGTGTGTTCAAAGTATTGTCCAGGATTTTTATCCTGTGTATAGAGAAAACTGATTGTATGAAATAAGGAAAGTGGATCATTATATTCTATTCCAGAAGTATATTCCACCCATCTTTTGGTGTGATTATGAACTAGGGATACAATTGGTGTTGGTTAATAGGATGTATCGAATATTAAATTTCTTATGGACACCTGGTGAGATAAAATTCAAGTTGGCAACGTATGGGATCAAAGATACTGCACACTAGTGTTTAGATTTTTCATTCTAGACCAAATTAGACCAAGTAATTACATGATATGATTTCAAATTATATTCTAATAAGAAATTATATCCTTGTGTGTTTTGGATAAAAAATGATACATTTTCAACTTGATGTAGGAGAACCTCTTAGTGATAGAGAATGTGGCTAAATGAATTTATCATTCTTTGCACCTGGATTTTCTATTAGAAAATACATAAAGGTGTATATAATTTGAATTGAGTACATGTAAAATCCCCAAATGATAAAGGGTTAAATGACTAAATGATATGTCTCATGTCAACAAGGTGCACCTTCCTTTTTGGGAGCCTGTCTGATTAGAACTCCACAGTTAAGCGTGCTTGGCCTGGAGTAGTGATCAGGATGGGTGACCTCCTGAGAAGATTCTCAGGGTTTGTGTGAGTGAGGAAAAAATACACTGGAAAGGACATGTGTTGGCCTGTGGGGACTATCATTAGTCAGATGACTCGTTCAGGAATGTGGGTGGACCCTAGGGTGGGGACCACGTGTTTGCGGGGCAACTGGTGGAACCTTGTGAGCCAGGACCCGACGACCATGTTAAGGGCGGGGTGGTTGTGCTGTCACCGGGACCCGGTTGTCACATTTGGTTTCAGAGAAGGAACCCAGCCTTAAGTGCAGTGCACTGCCTGGGTTGAGATGTAGGGCCCACAACGAGGGAATTGTGCTCTAAAAGGGGGGGTGATTATAACATCCCCAAATGATAAAGGGTTAAATGACTAAATGATATGACTCATGTCAACAAGGTGCACCTTTTTTTCGGGAGCCTGTCTGATTAGAACTACACAGTTAGCGTGCTTGGCCTGGAGTAGTGATCTGGACGGGTGACCTCCTGGGAAGATTCTCAGGGTGTGTGCGAGTGAGGACAAAATACACTGGAAAGGACATGTGTTGGCCTGTGGGGACTATCATTAGTCAGATGACCAGTTCAGGCACGTGGGTGGACCCTAGGGTGGGGACCACGTGTCTGCGGGGCAACTGGTGGAACCTGGTGAGCCAGGACCCGACGACCATGTTAAGGGTGAGGTGGTTGTGCTGTCACCGGGACCCGATTGTCACAGTATAAGACAAAATATTCCCTCAAATATTGATGTGCTTTGTATAATGGATTATACAGAGACAGTAAATCGAGCAACAATGGAAGAAATAAACATATCAGGAACTAAGAGTAGAGGAATCTTATTGATAACAATAGAAAATGGTGGGAGCTCTGATGTTTGGAATAATAATAATGGGGAAGCCCACATACATTTTTTTTGATAACTCATGATCAAATAGCCGAATCGGTTAATCTTCCTCCAAAATCCAAGATTAAATATGGATATTTTCAATGTGGTTCATTTTCCAACATGAAGTGAGAGTATATAGCACCACCTTGACTGTGCCACAATTTCAACAAGATGGTTTATATTCCATGATATTGTTGAAGGGATCCAATTCTGGGTGTTTGGGACCCTTCTTATGTTTCAAAGACATCATATGATTCAATGGGATGTCGACAGTAGAATTCCCCGTTTTGGTAGAACCGATCTAGAAATAGTGATTCCTTGAATCCCAAGGATCCTCAGAAAGGGAAAGCTCAACAAAGAAATAAGGAACAACATATAGTGAGTATATAGTTATATGAAGATAAATAGCTAATTATGGATGATCAATCTTGACCATAGATGGTGATAGGGATGATTATTTTATATTCTTACCTTCTGAAAGCTTTGATTGTTATAGGGTAATCTCGTTCATTCATTGCATCATGTTTTGTTGAATTTCTAGGTTTTCATATTGATATAATACATTCTGGTTTGAAACTTCAAAGTCCACTAGGTCAAAAAGATTGATGATCCATTATGTGCAAGTCATGTTGTATGACTGTTGATGGAGGAAAGATAATATGGGATTTATATATACTTGAGATGGATGTCTATGACATAATCATAAGTATAGATTGTTTGAATACGTTTAAAGCTCCTATTGATTGTTTTATATGAACAGTTAGTTACATGACTAATGATGGTGTCAAGAATAACTTTAAAGGATATTGGAATAAAAAGGAAAGTGCAACAGGCTTGTTTGAGCTAGAAGATGGAATGATCTCACACCAGTTGACATCTTTGACCTCAGTATCAATGAAAGAGATCAAGAGTAGTATTTTTTCATTAGTTATTGATCTAAATATGGATGTTTTCCTAAAAATTTATCAGGTTTCCACCCATAATATAATTTGACTTTACGATTGATCTCTTTAAAGAGACTATTCATATTTCAATGCCATATAACTGAATGTCACCAATAGAACTAATGGAATTGAAATTTTAGTAGTAAGAGTTGGAAAGCAAAGGGTTCATTCAGCCTAGAATGTCTCTATAGGCAGTACCGGTCTTGTTTTTCAAATAGGTGGATGGAACGTTCCAGTTCAATACATATTATCATAAGGTAAACCATTTAATGATAAAGAATCATTATCCACTTTCTTTCATTGGTGATATATTTGATCAGTTGAGGGGATCTCAGTGGCTCTCCAAAATTGGCATGAGTTCAAGATATCAATAATTTCTGGTTCGAAAATAGGTTATTCCTAATATATCTTTTAGGATTATATATGGCCATTATGATTACTTTCTTATGCCTTTTCATATTAAAAATGAACCAGTGGTCTTTATGTTATTGATGAATTCGATATTTTATCAATATTTGGATTCTTTTGTGGTGTTGTTTATGGATGATATATTGGTTTATTCTAGGACAAGGGCTGAGCATGAGAAACACATAGAGATAGCATTTGAAATATTTTATGATCGTTTTTTGTATTCTAAACTATCAAAGTGTGATTTTTTGGATTCAATAGGTATGTTTAATTTTCCATGTTATCTCTAAAAGAGGTGTTTTTTGGATCTTGAAAAGATAGTGGCCGTTTTCTCTTGGAAACCCACAAATATTTTCATCGATATGCGTAGTTTCCATGAATTGGATGGTTTTTATCAATGCATTATTTATTATATGGCATTATTAGGTTCACCTATGGAATCATTGATAAGGAAAAAATTTCCATTCCAATGGAATGATAAATGTGATATGTATTTTCTAGATCATAAATTTGCCGTTAAATTAGCACCAATATTGATTATTCAAGGATTTGGAAAAGGCTATGTCATGTATTGTGATGCTCCTGGACCTAGGTTGGGATGTGTTCTCATAAAATGATATCATTTTGTTACTAATGGATCATGTAATTTGTGGTTCCATGAGAAGAACTACCCAGCACACGATATTAATTTAGTTTATGTACTCCATACTTTAAATAAATTGTGTCATTACCTCTTTGGTGAGAAATTTACTAACATTACAGATCATAATAGATTAAAACATATTTTCTCACAAATGTATTTAAACCTGAGGTAGATAAGATTGATGGAGTATCTGTGAATTTTTTACATTGAAACTATGTATACACTGAATAATGGAAATTCGATGGTAGGTGAATTGATAAAATGGAAATATTCTAAATTGGAAAAGGAGGCTTCAACTCAGTGGAAGTTGTTGTCAGTTTTTGCCTACATTAACTACGATTGTGAAAAACATGTAGTGAAGCAATTTTATTTCCTGTTTCATTTGTTATTTATTTTGGGGATATGGTAAAAGTGGCATAGAAATATGATTTAGAATGTGTTGATATGAGGTCAGAACTCAATGGTTGGGAGACCATTGGGGGATGGAAGCTCGATGGAACTTCAGTTTTTTGGTTTTGAAATCAGTTATTAGTACTTATGTATTTTCAGAAACAACTTATTAATGATTACCACTACTCAAGACTCACTGTTCATCATGGAATACAAAATATGTATAAGGCACTAAAAGCATAGTTTTGGTGGTTGGGTATGAAAATAGAGGTCATTTAGTTTATGTCTATATTCCTCACCTATCATAAGGCTAATGAAGAAAAATTAGTGACTATCAGGTATGTTGTAGTCTTTAACTAGTCTTTTTTAGAAATATGAGTAGATATCTGTGGATTATTTGACACGTATCCCCAGAATGGTTTGAAAATATAGTTCTATATGGGTGATAGTGGATCAGTTCATGAAGTATTTCCATTTCATTCTTATTCATAAATCTCAAATGGTGAATGACTTTTCCAAAATATATATCCAAGAAGTGGTAAAGGGGAATGAAATACCAGTTTCGATAGTATTAGACAAAGATATTATGTTTACATTTCATTTATAGAAATCCTTATAGAAAGTTCATGGTACTCAGTTTACCATGAGAATGGCATATCATCCTTAGACTGATGGGATATCTGAAAAGATGATACAAATATTGGAAGAAATTTTTCAATCATGTGTAATGGATTTTAGTGGCTCATGGGAGGAGCATATACTATCATTGGAGTTCTCATATAATAATAGTTATTAGGACTTGATACATATGGATAATTTTGAAGAATTTTATGGGTTTCTTTTTTCATTATCCACTTTGTTGGGAGTAAATAGGCGAGACGTAATTGGTCAGGACAGGCCTTGTCCAAGAGGTAATAGAGATTATTCAGTTAACTAGGAAGATAATTTATATGGCTAAGAGTCTTCATAAAATGTATGCAGATCATCATTAATAGCCTTTTTATTTCTAGGTGAGTTATCATGTATTCTTTAGAATCTATTCAACGTGTCAACATCATCAATTATGAATGTAAGGAATGTTATCTGCTTGATTCATAGGACCTTTGGAGATACTTGAACTGGTTGGTGAGGTGTAATATAAGTTGTATCTTACACAATGGTTCAGTTTAGGGTATAATGTGTTTCATGTATCTTAGTTGAAAAACTATCATCCTAATCTTGACCATGTGATTTAATTGGATCACATTGACCTTAAATCTGATTCTTCATTGGTTCATATGCCGGTAAAGATTATGGATAAGCAAGATAATTTATTGGATGGGTAAGGAATTAGTCTAGTGCAGGTTTTGTGGGAACATAGTCAGATATAGGATGAAACTTAGGAATGAGAGAAAAAATGGTTAAACAATGGCCCAAACTCATTCAGGGAAATAATTGTTTCCAATTTTCAGGGATGGAAATAATAATGGTGGAGAGAATGAAGCACCCCGGATTTAGATAATTAACCATTTTTATTTATTTTATGTATGTAAAAATATTGAGTGAATTTGGAAGGATTTAGTGGACTTTTGAAATTTTTTTGTCGATTTTTCTAGAGGTTCATGGTTTGAGAACAGTTAGTATAAATTTTTCATATCCTACGGGAAACTATAAAAAGTGAAACATATGAAAGTAGGTAGGCACATGTTTTGGCACATAGTTTGAAAAACCCATGTGGCCACCGAGTAATAAATGTGCTTTTTAGAAGAGAGGGAAAACATGGTCTGATCAGGGTTTGTCTAACTATGTGATCCAACCATGTGATGTGTGTTGGGAGGTATTTGTTAGCACACAGTTGGTATATTACATACCTAACTATGTCACCCAACCATGCATGATTATTTTTTAGTTCCTAAAGTAGTGGATCTCACATGGATTTACTCATAAAATTATTTTTTACTTATATTTACCCTAACTCAGTTTTCTCTCCTCCTAATGTTTGTGGAGACACTACCCTTAGTTTCATGAGTGATCCGTTGTTAAATCATGTTGCAATGAAGTCACTATTTCTTAATAAGTCTCCTATATTTGTAGTTTTCCTTAGTTCTATTCTTCTTCCCTCTCGATGATTCATAAATCTAGTCAATTGTGGGTATATCTGTTTTCTTTCATTCCTATCATGTAGATATATGGTCGTGTGGATGTCAGTGAACAATATCTAATGTGGGTTATTGATGATTCATCCTAGTTTTGTTTAATAATTCATGTTGCTCTACATTTTTACTATAGTTCTATAGGTAGGAGACTTCACTCTAAACACATTTTATTTGAATTTGAATTCTTGGACTATAATTGTTTTAATTTATTGGATTTTATTATAAATTTGATGGGAAAATCATTGTAAAAAGCCTCTTTAGTGATGGATTGGAAAATTGTGGAAATTTGTTTTAGTGAAAATTTATTTGTTTCATGATTTTAAAATAATGTTTTAAAATATGTTTTAGTTTTGATTCATGGAAATGGTTTGACAGAAGGTACTTCCTTAAAAGAACTATTTTATTTAAATAGATTTTAATTATTTGTTTGCCATGATATTTTTTTTTCTTGGTTGGTATGTGTTAATTTTCATTTATGTGGCCCTATGTAGACGGAATGTTCCATTGGGGATATAGTATATAGTTACCTTATGAATAATTGTTAGGTCGATGAGATTCTAATCTTGATTAGGGAACCTTAACCATGAAATGCATGTGGGGTTTTGTTGAATTGTGGAACCAAGTAAAGGGCAATTCTAAATGCATTTGTGAAATTGTTTGAAGGGATTTTTTTATTGTTTCCATGGAGACATTATTATTGAGAAAATATTTGGATCTAATAGGAATAGTTAAGATGTTTTAAATGGTATAATATAAATTATTTTATATAAATGTGGTAAAATTTTCTATCCTAGTGGTGTGAGTGTGGAATTATCTTGGGGAAAACCTATTAAGTTTCACTAGTCACCCCCATATTTAGCACTTTGGAACATTTATAGATATTTTTTATCAAGACATGGGTAAAGAAAATGTATCTCATTTAATTAGTAATGATTCATGATTCTTTAATCATGTCTTGTGGGGTTATATTTCAGAAAATGTTTGGAGCTATGGAGGTGGTTAACATGGAGTTATTGAGTTTGGCGTGTTTTGCCTTCTAGTTTGTTTTCAAATTCTAGATTGGTCTCTTCTTGATACTCTGATATGGTTCATGGTTTTAGTTGAATTTGATTATCAGTTTTTATAATTTGACTTGTATTACATCATTATCATGCATCATATAGTGGTTTTGGTTATGGTATGCTTGGTTCTGTTTCTTTTGTTTTTCAAAAGGAAAGTCATCTCCCGATTTTATTGAAGCCCTTGAAATTTATTGTTATCCTTTAGTGTATTGGGATGGTCACCTAAGGAAAAGTACAAATTTGACATTGACTCAAGACAATGACTAGTGGGATGTTACCCGGAACCCTGATCAGACATACATTGTTCCCTAAGGGACTAAATAAGGAGTTTGTAAAGGTCTTCACCATTTAAAAACATGTTTCAGCGGGTCAAAAAAACATAATATCTTCCAAATGAAGTCAAATAATAGTACAGTAACCATACAATGTTTTGTGAAATGGTGAAGCATAAGGAATTTCAAAACAAGGTTCCATTTTCCTATAATGATGAGAAACAAAATTTTATTTTTTGAATAAAAACATGCATCTAGTGGTTATATCTATCAAAAAAACCTCAGAATGATATAAAATCATAGGAAAACAATATTTGTTTTACTTCTGAAAAGTAAGAGCATAATAAACAGGCATTAGACATGAGAACTTCCTAAAACGACTAAATAAGCCGTTTTAAAATGATTGTAGCCCTTAAAAACATCCATTAAGGGTTCAAAACCAACAAAATTCCATTCGAATACCGTGAAATCAAAAAAAATTATATAGTGATTTCCTAAATAGTATTATAGAGAGAACATCGATCTATGTTTCCATTTCCCTAGATGAATGAAAACATACTTTTATTAATTTAAAACACAAAAATGTGAATTTAATGATCAAATACATAGAAAATGACCTCATAATGATTGGAAAACATAGGATAACAATAATTTTATACTATTTATTTTTACAATTTGACCAAAAGATCAATAAGACATACAGTCTTCCCAAAAAAACTAGATAAGAAATTTTTAAATGTTTGATGCCATTTAAAAACATACTTTCTATGTTAAAAACAAACCTAATGATCTTTCAATTCCATAAAATCATATGAAAACATCATTGCAGTGATTCATAAAATTATGGAGTATATGTAACATCGATATGAGTTTTTGTTTTCTAGGTATGATGGGAAACACATCATTGTTATTTTAAAACACAAAAAAATGTATTTAAAGGTCATATCCTAAGATAATAACCTCATAATGAAGTGAAATCATAAGAAAACATATTTGTATTATTTTAGATGTACATGAGTAGACGTAACATCAATTAGTCATGTGATCTACCAGGAACTACTGTATATGTAGTATTTAAAGGCTTGGTACCCTTTAAAAACATACACTATGGGGTCAAAACCAACCAAACAACCTCTTAATTCCCTAAAATCGTATGATAACAACTACACATGTATTTCTGAAATGGTCAAGTAGACAGAACATCAATCTACAGTTTTGTTTTCCTAAGATGACTGGAAACACACTTTTATTATTTTGAAACACCAAAACTTACATTTAATGGTTAGATCCAAAATAGATAACCTTATAATTATGTGATGTAAAACCATATTTTTATTATTTTTTATGTGTGTGATCATATGATAAATCAATCACACGTGGCATTTTCCATGAATGATCGAATAATTAATTTTCAAATAAAAAATAATCATAGCCTATTAGAATATTCAAAATATAATAGCCTAAATATTTTTTAGATAGTTTTAATTTTAATTATATTATTTTTGTGATTTTTTTACTTCAATAATTTTTTTAATTATTTTTTCAAATACTTTTTTTAGACAATGGGCCCAGGGTTTGGAATATGATCAAAAAAAATTATTTATCATATTGTGAGTTTACATATCATGGAGATATTTATTTAATATTTGAATGATGGTGGTTTTCTTGATTTTTAATTATACCTTTTAAAATACTATTTTACCTATACCTGTTTTCATTGGGTGGCCTCTATAGGGTCCCCCTTTTCTGGAAAATAATTATTGTCATTTAGCGGTTGTTATATGTATGACTATAAAAACATATATCGATCATCAAATTGTGGATCCTATAGGGTACAACTATAGAGACTGCAAGACAATGGGTTCAATAGGCCACCTCATGTTGTTCTATTGGTACTACCAAATTTTGGTCTCTATAGGATATAATGATGGGACAAAAGTATCTTTAATTTTGTGGTCATCATGTGACCACTAATGGCAAATGACAAACACTTTCGGTAGTCACCAAATGGAATTTTTCTAGTGGTGACTATGTCATGACAGAGAGCTATTATATCTATTATAATCACATAACCTATAATAATACTCAACCATAGACTAGATACATCAACATACAGTTTACATATTTAAGAGAGAGGGTTAGGGGGGGTAGTCAGCCATATGATACCTAGGAAACCCAAATTTTGGTACTACACCCAGAACCAAAGGAAATATAAGGGAATCAGTGTCCCCAACTAACTCAGGTGGTGGGGAAAAATATCTGAATATAATGATATATATATATATATATACATATATCAGACATCGATTATAGGGGAATCTACTTAACCCTGTACTCATTCTATAAATTTCATCCCATAGGATATCCTAACTTTTATTATATAATAAATGGATATTATGCCCTATGTAGACAAGAATAATGTTCAATATTCACTCATTGATAATTATTAATCATCCATAAATGTATTAATATTATTCCAAATAAATTCAAACATTAATACATCAATATTATAAACGCAAGGTTCCTTAAACACTATTATTCATTCTTTCGTTCAATAATATTCATTTATGTCATCACTTTATTTAATAATCAAGAACCATTCATGTTTATTTATTTCGATAATTAATTATCCTTCCATGATTTAGGCACGGTGATATCTAAATTCATATAAATTGGAAAAATAATCTGAAAGGGGATACATAATAAGTATCATTCATAGAGAAAAAAAATAGTTTAATATTTTGAATTAAATATGTCTCTTCACAAAATCCAACTATCCAACATATCATCAACACCTAAAATATCATCTACTTCATCAAATACATAGAACCACCATGATAAATTAATATCAAAATTAACCAACCATACTAGGGAATCAATTTGAATGATGGAAAGGGTACTAGTAATAAATATAAGTCAATAGAATAAATTAATAATAATTCAGTAGTAATAAATATCTACATCAATTAATATTTCCACAAAAATACATGAAATCTAACAAAAAATCAAGGTCTGAATTCATTAAGACATTAATATTAATTTCAACAATCATCATTTTAATTTAACATCTAGATTGTATCAATTATTTATAATAAAATTCAAACATGAAAACCAATATAAATTGTAGGTGTATATAAATTTTAAACATTATAATTAATATGCTTAAAGAAATTGTTATCATCATATGATTTTTCTAAAGGTTAATAAATTCACATTATAATCTTTCTTCTATATATCACCATGTTGAGCCCTCTGGAAGATTGTTGAATTCATTCCTATGATTGTTGTTTTAATAATCACAAATCGCTATTATTTAATCCGGTTGGATTTCTCATAAACTTAATCACAATCTATTAGTGAATTTGCTATCATGTTTTTATCTATGTTTTTATTGATTTACAAGTATTTTGGATGTCTTCTGGATCAAACAGACAACGGTCGCACCAATCCAATATCAAGGAAACGGTCGCACCGATCCAATATCAAGACAACGGTCGCACCGATCCAATATCAAGACAACGGTCGCACTGATTCAATATCAAGACAATGGTCGCACCGATCCAATATCAAGACAACGGTCGCACCGATCCAATATCAAGACAACGGTCGCACCGATCCAATATCAAGACAACGGTCGCACCGATCCAATATCAAGACAACGGTCGCACCGATCCAATATGACTCACCGATGCTGATCAATATGAGTCACTGATGCTGATCAATATGACTCACCGATGCTGATCAAACTGAGTCACCGATGCTGATCAATATGACTCACCGATGCGGATCAATCGGAGTCACCGATGCTGATCAATATGACTCACCGATGCTGATCAATCTGAGTCACCGATGCTTAACAATATGACTCACCGATGCTGATCAATCTGAGTCACCGATGCTGATCGAATGATACATTGATGCAAATGAGTCACCGATGCTGATCGAATGACACACTGATGCAAATGAGTCACTGATCAATATGACTCACCGATGCTGATCAATATGAGTCACCGGTCAGGACTCACCGATGTCTAGCCACCAATGCTGATGCTGATGATCTACCGATCACATGAACTCATCGATAGTCATAAACAACTGTTTGAATTTCTTTATCTTTATCTTTATTTTATCTAACCAACGGTCATATCGGGTATATTTTAATGCCCTGTCAATTAATTAATAAAGGTTGTCGGATGTCAGGAAACCGTACCTCTTACCTGCGGAAAGGAAACCTTTTCTGTCTTCCGAAGCATGTGACATAAATACAAGAAGATTCTGCTGCTGGACAAACAGAAGCGAACTGAAGAAGAAAGACATTAAAGAGAACACACGAGAAATACAAAGAGGGAAGAGGAGGAAGAACCAAGTAGAACAGAAGATACATATCAAGAGATTACACAGAACCTCATACACAATCAATCCTACTCAAGAAGAGTTCTGTGCATACAAAAGAACATTGAAGAACTTCATCAACAACATCTCACTGCCTATGAACCTGAAGCATACGACACTCTGTTTCTCAAACAAAAACGATAAGAGGACTCAGAATTACTTCTGATCAAATCCAAAAGAGTCCAGAGCTGCACTAAAATCACCAGAGCCATTTCTAAACTCTACTTTTCTGCTCTATGATTCATTTATTCTACACTTTGAGCAGTGTGTGTTATCTGCTGTATTAAACACACACACACTGACTCATGTACTCTAACTGGAGGATCTGTAAATCCTCAGCAAACCCTTTTTATACTTCACTACCCATTGTGGATAGTGGTAGAGGTCGTGTGTGACCTGGACAGCTGGTTGATGTTGTTTTGTTTCCCACGAATAACAGTGGTAGAGGTCTTGGACCTGAACAGTTGTAAACTGTTGAACCCCGATCCAGGGTGTGGATCATCTTTATAAACTTTTGAGAGGACTAAGTCTCGGCTTCAGACTGAACCTATTGGTTACCTCCTCTGTGTTTTTAGTTAAAATTTATATCCATACTATATATATTTATTTCATATTCCGCTGCTATTATTTTTAAATATAATTTATTTTCAAAGCTTCTTTGATAGATAAACTTGCAAGTGTTTATATTTATTGTAAACCAGTAAGTTAGTTTCAAAAGTTAATTTAATCATAAGATTAAGTTAACTGAGAACTAATCAATCCTTGAGAAACTAATTGAACCTTTATAATCTTTATAAATTCACTACAGTTTAATTTGTTTTTGAAATTGGGGGATTTTAATAGAAATTGTCTTTAACAGAAATTTTAATTGGATCTCAATTCACCCCCCTCTTGAGTATCCACTCCGACCAACATTTGGTATCAAAGGTGGAAAATATTTTCTAAAGTACTCTGCTTTTCAACTGTGATTTTAGTTGTATTTTAAAGTTCTTAAAATTTCTGTTATTTCTAAATTTTTATATCTTTAAAATTGTTTTTGTGATATCATGGATAATAGACTTGAGGGTGCTGATACTAACCGGCCACCTTTTTTCAATGGAAACAACTATGCTCAGTGGAAAATCAAAATGAAAATTCATCTTGAAAGCATAGGTTTTGATATTTGGACTGCTATTGAATCTGAATATAAAATTCCCATTACTGCTAGATCTACTTTGGATGAACCTACAAAGACTGCTTACAATAATAATTGTAAAGCTATGAATGTCATGTACTGTGCTCTAGGAGATGAACAATTTAATAGAATTTCTTCTTGTAAAACTGCATATGAAATTTGGGATACCTTAGTTGTTTCTCATGAAGGAACAACAAATGTTTAGGAGATGAGATTGAATACCTATACTATTAAGTATGATAATTTTAAAATGAAGCCTGATGAACCCATTTATGATATGTATCTCAGGTGGAATGAAATTGTCAACACAATTACCTCTTTGGGAAAGGATGTTCCAGCAAAGGAACAAATCATGAGAATTTTGAGATGTCTACATGATAGATGGAGAGGAACCTCTATCTCCATTAGAGAATCGTGTGACATTGGAGAACTGCCAGTCAAAGAACTAATTGGAAAACTGATGATGTATGAAGAGGAACTCATGGTGAATAAAGAAGAATACGATGAACCTAGAAGAAAGTATGTTGCCTTCAAAACTACAAACTCAAAGAACAAGGATAAGGAAACACTTCAAGCTATAAACTAAAGCTCAAGCTGTGAAGACAGTGAGAGTGACTCCGACAGTGATGCTGAGATGGCTCACATTGCCAGAAGATTTAAAAAGTTTTATAGGAAGAAGAAGTTTTTCAGAAATTCAAACTATAAAGGTAAGTATGGTAACAAGGGACATTGGAAAAAGGACTGGAAGAAATCTGATAAATCAGATGAAGTTGTCTATTATGAGTGTAAAAGGAAAGGACACATATAAGATGACTGTCCAAAGCTGAAATACAGGAAGAAGTATGAATATAAGGACAATTAGTTTAAAAAGGCCCTGAAGGCTACTTGGAGTGCTTCTGAGGATAGTTCTAGTGAATCTGAGGTTTCTGAAACAGATCATAGAAATAAAGCAAACATGTTTTTTATGACAAACACTTCTGAGGTAACTTCAGAAACTCCTGCTTCTAATTCATATTATTCTGGAGATGATTCTGAATGTGATAACATGTCTAAATCTGAATTGTTTGAATATTGTGATATGTTATAAGAGACATGCAATGAACTTACGGATAAATACAAATCATTAAATAAACAGCACGCTCTCACCACTACAGTTAAAACTGAAATCACTATTGAAAAAGATAAAAATGCTCAACTGTTAAAGGAGAACACTGAATTGAAATTATCTAATGAGCAACTCAGAAAGGATTTAGAGAAATTTACCAATGGTAAGGAAACTCTAACTCAAATGCTAGGAAAACAAGTTGCACCAATATACACTACTGGAATAGGTTACAAACCTGGACAGAGACAGTTGACCAAGAATAGATTTATTCCTAAATCTGGACAAAATGTAACTAGCTCTGGAACTTCATATGCCTCAACCAGTTATATTCATAGTTATGGATCTAATAAGGTTTATCTTTCAATGTATGGTGATTCTACAAATTATATAAGACCCATTAGACAAATATGGGTACCTAAAGTATTATTGGCTAACCTATCTGGACCCAATAAAATCTGGGTACCAAAATCATTTCCTGTTTAAATCTGTTTTGTAGGAAACCTGCTTAAAGAGCTCCTGTAGAAAGACCTGGTACTTGGACAGTGGATGTTCAAGACATATGTCAGGAGACTTTTCATGCTTTAAAATCTTAGTCAGATTTGATGGAGGTTTTGTTACCTTTGGTGAAAATTCTAAAGGGAAAATCATCAGGTTAGGCCGGATTGGTAACACTAACTCAATATTGATTTCTAAAGTTTTATTTGTTGATGGACTTAAATACAATTTATTAAGTATCTCTCAGTTATGTGATGATGGTTTTTATGTTAAATTTGAAAATGATTCTTGCAATGTTTTTAATTCTAAAAATGCTTTAGTGTTTTCTTCTTTAAGAAATGAAAAATTTTATGCTGTCGACTTAAATTCCTTGGCTAAACAAAACATTACTTGTTTAAATGCTTTTCATAAAGAGTCTTGGCTTTGGAACAGAAGATTAGGACACTGCAATGTGCATTCACTTAGAAAACCTTCTAGGAAGAACTTAGTAAGAGACCTACGCAAACTTGAATTTCCAGCAGACAAAATTTGTAATCCCTGTCAAAAGGGAAAGAAACATAAAGATTCTTTCAAATCAAAGAAAGAAGTGTCAACTTCTCAACCTCTCGAGTTGGTTCACATGGATTTATTTGGACCTTCTAGAGTTTCTAGTTTAAACGGGAAGCACTATGTCTATGTTCTTGTAGATGACTTTTCTAGATATACTTGGGTATATTTTCTAGCTCACAAAAGTGAAGCTTGTTCTTACTTTGTTAAATATTCCAAGTCTGTAGAGAACCTTAGTGGACTTAAGATCAAGACCCTGAGAAGTGATCATGGCCGTGAATTTGAAAATCATGAGTTTGAATCTTACTGCTCACACAGTGGCTATAGTCACAATTTCTCTTCCCCTTGGACACCTCAATAGAATGGTGTAGTAGAAAGATGGAATAGAACCCTGCAAGAAATCTCTAGGACTATGCTCAATGAGTATGACCTACCTATTTATTTTTGGTCTGAAGCTGTCAATATCGCTTGCTATGTTATAAATAGAGTCTTGATTAGACCTGTTCTTAAGAGGACCCCTTATGAGTTATGGAACCATAAGAAACCTAAAGTTAACTACTTCAAAGTTTTTGGTTTCAAAGTCTTTATTCTTAATACTAAAGATAATCTTGACATGTTTGCATCCAAGAATGATGAAGGAATTTTCCTAGGATACTCTACTTCTAGTAAAGCCTATAGAGTTTTCAATAAAAGAACCAAATGTGTGGAAGAATCTGTTCATATCAAATTTGATGAAACTATTCCACATGAACCTAAGACCTCTCTTGAAAATCTTGAAGATGATCTCTCTGGTTTGAACCTTAATGATAAAAACAGTGGACCTGATGTTAAAACATCCAGCTCTGGAAATTCTCTAGACCCTGCTTATGTTGAACCCCAACCTGTAGATGAACCTGAAATCTCGAGTCCTACCTTTTCTAGATCAACTAGGATTCTGAGAAATCATCCCTTAGATGTTGTTGTATGAGATCTTGATAGAGGGACACAGACTAGAGCTTCTCTTAGAAATCAGGTTGAACGTCAAGCCTTCTTATCACAGCTAGAACCTACGAATATCAATGATTCCATCAATGATGAATGTTGGGTAATAGCTATGCAAGAAGAACTAAATCAATTTGAAAGAAACAAAGTCTGGAAATTAGTAGAAAGACCTAAGGACACTATAATCATAGACACAAAATGGGTGTTTAGAAACAAAGTGGATGAATCTGGAAACATCATTAGAAACAAAGCTAGGCTAGTTGCACAAGGTTACAATCAAGAAGAAGTAATTGACTATGAGGAAACCTTTGCACCAGTAGCTAGATTAGAGGAAATTAGAATCTTACTTGCTTATGCATCACATCTGAATTTCAATTTATATCAAATGGATGTGAAAAGTGCTTTTTCAAATGGTTTTATTGTTGAAGATGTTTTTGTACAACAACCACCTGGTTTCACAAATCCTCATTTTCAAAATCGTGTTTTTAAACTTTCTAAAGACTTATATGGTTTCAAACAAGCTCCAAGAGCTTGGTATGAAAGACTTTCAAACATTTCTTATTTCAAAAGGATTTACATAAGGAATAGATGATCCCACTCTATTTATAAAAAGGATTTCAAAAGATGTTTTAATAGTACAAATCTATGTTGATGATATTATTTTTGGATCTTCTAAAAATTCGTTATGTAATGATTTTTCAAAGGTTATGCAAAATGAGTTTGAAATGAGCTTAATGGGAGAGCTTAAGTACTTTCTCGGATTTCAAATCATTCAAACTAAAGATGGAATTATTCTAAATCAAAGTAAATATACTAAGGATTTGTTAAAACGTTTTGGTTTGGATAGTATTAAGGAATGTGATATACCCATGAGTACTACCTGCAAATTGGATGTTGATGTAACAGGGAAACCATTTGATCAAACCAATTACAGAGGTATGATTGGGAGCTTACTTTATCTTACTTCTAGTTGACCAGATATTATGTTTAGTGTGTGTATGTGTGCTAGATTTCAAGCTAATCCTAAAGAGTCACACTTACTGGCTGTTAAAAGGATTTTTAAATATACTGTAAATTTAGATTTGTTTTATCCAAAAGGACAATCTTTTGACCTAACTAGTTATTCAGATGCCGACTTTGCTGGATGCAAGTTAGATAGGAAAAGCACATCTGGAACATGTCACTTACTTGGAAAATCGCTAGTATCATGGTGTAGTAAGAAACAGAACTCAGTTGCATTATCTACTGCTGAAGAAGAATACATCGCTGCTGGTAGTTGCTGTGCACAGATTTTGTGGATGAAACACGCTTTATTGGAATATGGATTTGATTTTAAACATGTGTCAATTAACTGTGACAACACTAGTGCAATTAACATATCTAAGAACCCTATGTCTCACTCTAGGACTATGCACATTGATGTCAGACATCATTTTCTAAGAGATCATTATCATAAAGGTGATATCATTCTAAAATTTATTAAATCTGAACATCAATTAGCTGATATCTTTACAAAGACTTTATGCTCTGAAAGAATGAAGTTTATTAAAAAAGAGTTGTGTATGATCGATCTGTGAAACTAATCTGTGAAACTGATCTGTGAAACCGATATGTGAAACGGATCTGTGAAACTGGTCTGTGAAACCGATCTATGAAACTGATCTGTGAAACCGATCTGTGAAACCGATCTGTGAAACTGATCTATGAAACTGATCTGTGAAACCGATCTGTGAAACGGATCTGTGAAACCGATCTGTGAAACCAATCTGTGAAACTGGTCTATGATACTGATCTGTGAAACTGATCTGTGAAACTGATCTGTGAAACTGATCTGTGAAACTGATCTGTGAAACCGATCTGTGAAACTGATCTGTGAAACTGATCTATGAAACCGATCAGTGAAACCCATCTGTCACACCGGTCTGTCAAACCGATTCTCTTTATTACTTTTTATTATGTCATAATTAATTAATTAATTTCTTTTATCCTTTTTATGGGAACCCTAAATGATAAAATAAATGATACGCGGCTATTTCTCTTCCCTAAACCTTTGACCTTTCATTTCCCGCCGAACCCTTCAACTTCTCTTCTCCTCTACCTCGATCATTCGAACTCCTACTTTCCCCAAAATCATCGAATGGCTAAGAAAAAGAGACCGAGAAAAGGATCAGACAGTCCTGTACCTCCAAAGCATGCTCGAGGTGAGTCGATTAGTACCTCTCAACGATCAATAAATCCGAACCTGGAAACTCGGATTGTTGCTGTAGAAAGAGAAGTCAGTTCCTCCTGGCTTTTATCAAGTAAGTCAATGTTGCTGCAAGTTCTTGAATCGCAAGGATGGACAGACTGGTTTTCAGACAACTCACGAGTAGACTACCCGAAGCTGGTACATGAGTTTTATATGAATCTTAAAATCACTCTAGATGGTGTAGAGGCTTCCCGGATGTTGTCTGAAGTAAAAGGAAAGAAAATATCCTTTTCATCTAAACAGTGGGCAGAATGCTTAAATGTACCCCATGAGGGTCGGTATGAGGATTATGTTGGGAATATTCCTCCAATCGCTGATTACTTCTCTTATTAATTAGCTCTAGATCTTCTGACTGGAAACAAAGAGTCGAGGAGAATCACATCCACAGAGTTGGATGGTGAATGCAGACTTCTTTTCAAGTTTATTCAGCACCAACTTTGCCTTAGGAGAGGAGATTTTGCTGTTGTAAAGTACCAGGATGTTTTCATGTTGTTTCTTCTGAAAACCCATGAGAAGATCAATTTGTGTAGATATGTGATGGTGCACATTTCTGGAATGGTAAAACCATCCATGAAATCCACTGCCTTATTTTACTCCAAGATGATCTCTACCATGCTCAAGAATCTAGAATGTGTTGATGAAGATGATGAAGTATCTGAAACAGATCATCCTTTCTGTCTCAACAAAGTGATCTGCAAGAGGATGAAAATCAATTTGAATCCATGGAAGAAGTGTTTGGTTACTGATGAAGACAAGCTGTATGAAGCCTACAATCCCACAGATCTTGGAAAGAGGCCTAAGGGTTTGAGAGACCATGGTTTGAAAGCAAATGAGGAACCAGTTTATTCTGATGATGAGGAAGAGGATGAAAGAAATGAAGCTACCAAAGGTCGAAGAATGGAAGAAGCTGAGATAGAAGATTGAAGTGTGTCACCTCCTGATGATAGGAGTGATTCTGATACAGTAAGTCCAAAGAAAAGAATAGATTTTGGACCTGCTAGTCCACCTTTGGCCTTACCTGAATCTGAACCAATTCTTGGTGATGAAGAAGATGCTGACACTGAAGTTTCTACCAGTGAAGACTCTGAGAAGAGTAATAATGAGAAATGTGGTGATGATGATGATGGTGATGATGATGGTGATGATGATGATGATGATGGTGATGATGATGATGGTGATGATGATAATGATGATGATGGTGATGGTGATGGTGATGATGATGGTGTTAATCGACCTGTAGATGGTCTGGCTGGACCTTCAATAGAACCACAACAAAGTGTTGGTGATGGTGATGATGGTGTTAACCGACCTGTAGATGGTCTTATTGTACCTCCAACGGAAACACATCAAACTGTACCAGGAACAGATGCCACTGGCAAGAGAGAATCACCAGAAATCAGTGGAACAGCAAGTTATGAGAAACCGAAATATACCTTGTGTGCTGCTGTTTGGGATGACTACCCTGGTTTTGCTATTTTGGGCTTATATTATTCTGAAGAAGAAGAGGAAATGTCAGAATCTACTGCAGTTATGAAGAAGAGCCTCCCAAGTGAAGCAAGATCTTCTCCTATTGTTGATTCTACAGATGTTCATCTGCCTGGTTCTGCAATCTCTCAATTTGATTTTGATATGTTTAAGACTGAATTGCTGGCTGCTGTGAGAGATACAGTCAAAGAAGAAATTTCCAATACCCTTACTCAAGTGTCTCTTCAAGTTTTTGAATCATCGTTGGAAGCTTTCTCACAAAGAGTATTGAATGCTGTGAAGCCAGACCTGGCCAATACTGGTGAGCTTATTGGCAGGCACATAGCCTCTATGAACCAGACTATGAAGGATCTCCACACTGGCTTAGTATCTTTATCAAGCAAATTTAGATCAACCATCTCTGGTATGATGGAAGTGTTGAGGAATTTAATTGAACATCTCAACAAGTATGATTTGGGAAGATTGAAAGCTGAGATAACTCAAATAGTTAGCAAAGCCAGTACTGCCAAAGTAACCAAAATCACTACCTATGAGCTAGAGGCTCTAAGGGAGGTTGTACATGATGAGTTAGCAGCTGTTAGACAAGTTCTTGATCTGGATTCTTTAAAGAAAATGAAGGAGCACTGTGATCACAGTCATGAAATGACAACCGTATATTCAGAAGATGCCAAACAGGCTCTGAAAGAGATCAAGGAAAAGGTTGATCATTATTTTTCAAAGATTTATACAAAGCATGAGATGGCTGCAAATTTCACAGTGTTAGCAGAGAATCTAAAACTACCTCCAGTCACTGAAGCTTTCAAGGCTCAAGTTCGTCAGTTGCAAGACTTTACTCCTACTTTGGCACAGTTCATAGAGAACAAAGATGATTTCGAAAAGGCTATGCGGTATGGTGCAGAAGTTATTCAGAATTTCATAAATCTTTTCAAGCATTATCTGAATGCCCAAGCCACTGCCATTGTGCTTCCTACTGCTGACCCTCTCCCTGCCTCTGATGTAGCTCCAAATCAGCTCTGTGTTGCTCAGGCACTCTCTCAACTACGGCCAGTTCCTCAGACATCTTCGCCCAGAACAGCCTGCCTCCAAGTCCTCCAACTTACCCTCTATTGATCCCAAAGACAAATTCAAAGCCCCTTTGTATCCCCAGAAATATTTGTTTATTGTTTTTGATAGGGTGAACTATGTGTTACTTGTACTCTTCTGTACTTTATAAAATATTTTTTTTCTCTCTCTCTATTCTTTATGCTGCCTTCTTTTTTTCCCTCTCTAATTTGTATGTTTTCCCTCCTTTTGGATTATCACAAAGGGGGAGAAGGATGTATATATGGGGGAGATCAATCTCTATGGGGGAGATCAATATCTAAGGGGGAGTATAATATCTATGAGGGAGATTCAATTTCAGGGGGAGATTTATATCTCATTATGTTTTTATTATTGACTTCTCTTTTGATTTGTGACTATCAAAAAGGGGGAGATTATTGAGCCCTCTGGAAGATTGTTGAATTCATTCCTATGATTGTTGTTTTAATAATCACAAATTGCTATTATTTAATCCGGTTGGATTTCTCATAAACTTAATCACAATCTATTAGTGAATATGCTATCATGTTTTTATCTATGTTTTTATTGATTTACAAGTATTTTGGAAGTCTTCTGGATCAAACAGACAACAGTCGCACCGATCCAATATCAAGACAACGGTCGCACCGATCCAATATCAAGACAACGGTCGCACCGATCCAATATCAAGACAACAGTCGCACCGATCCAATATCAAGGCAGCGGTCGCACCGATCCAATATCAAGACAACGGTCGCACCGATCCAATATCAAGACAAAGGTCGCACCGATCCAATATCAAGACAACGGTCGCACCGATCCAATATCAAGAAAACGGTCGCACCGATCCAATATCAAGACAACGGTCGCACCGATCCAATATCAAGACAACGGTCGCACCGATCCAATATGACTCACCGATGCTGATCAATCTGAGTCAACGATGCTGATCAATATGACTCACCGATGCTGATCAATCTGAGTCACCGATGCGGATCAATATGACTCACCGATGCTGATCAATCTGAGTCACCAATGCTGATCAATAAGACTCACCGATGCTGATCAATCTGAGTCACCAATGCTGATCGAATGATACACTGATGCAAATGAGTCACTGATGCTGATCGAATGACACACCGATGCAAATGAGTCACTGATCAATATGACTCACCGATGCTGATCAATCTGAGTCACCGGTTAGAACACACCGATGTCTAGCCACCAATGCTGATGCTGATGATATACCGATCACTTGAACTCATCGATAGTCATAAACAACTGTTTGAATTTCTTTATCTTTATCTTTATTTAATCTAACCAACGGTCATATCAGGTATATTTTAATGCTCTGTCAATTAATTAATAAAGGTTGTCGGATGTCAGGAAACCGTTCCTCGTACCTGCGGAAAGGAAACCTTTTATGTCTTCCGAAGCACGTGACATAAATACAAGAAGATTCTGCTGCTGGACAAACAGAAGCGAACTGAAGAAGAAAGACGTTAAAGAGAACACACGAGAAATACAAAGAGGGAAGAGGAGGAAGAACCAAGTAGAACAGAAGATACATATCAAGAGATTACACAGAACCTCATACACAATCAAGGCTACTCAAGAAGAGTTCTGTGCATACAAAAGAACATTGAAGAACTTCATCGACTACATCTCACAGCCTATGAACCTGAAGCATACGACACTCTGATTCTCAAACAAAAACGAGAAGAGGACTCAGAATTACTTCAGATCAAATCCAAAAGAGTCCAGAGATGCACTGAAATCACCATATCCATTTCTAAACTCTACTTCTCTTCTCTATGATTCAGTTATTCTACACTTTGAGCAGTGTGTGTTATCTGCTGTATTAAACACACACACTGACTCCTGTACTCTAACTGGAGGATCTGTAAATCCTCAGCAAACCCTTTTTATACTTCATTACCCACTGTGGATAGTGGTAGAGGTCGTGTGTGACCTGGATAGCTGGTTGTTGTTGTTTTGTTTCCCACTAATAACAGTGGTAGAGGTCTTGGACCTGGATAGTTGTAAACTCTTGAACCCCGATCCAGGGTGTGGATCATCTTTATAAACTTTTGAGAGGACTAAGTCTCGGCTTGATACTGAACCTCTTGGTTACCTCCTCTGTGTTTTTAGTTAAATTTTATATCCATACTATATATATTTATTTCATATTCTGTTGCTATTACTTTGAAATATAATTTATTTTCAAAGCTTCTTTGATAGTTAAACTCGCAAGTGTTTATATTTACTGTAAACCAGTAAGTTAGTTTCAAAAGTTAATTTAATCATAAGATTAAGTTAAATGAGAACTAATCAATCTTTGAGAAACTAATTGAACCGTTATAATCTGTATAAATTCACTACTGTTTAATTTGTTTTTGAAATTGGGGGATTTTAATAGAAATTGTTTTTAACAGAAATTTAAATTGGATCTCAATTTACCCCCCCCCCCCCTCTTGAGTATCCACTCCGACCAACACTCCATACTAAAATGTTTACTCATTTTTAAACTCATTAATATGTGTGAATTATAATTAAATTTACTAAAAAAACAAAATATGCACAAACTAGGAAAACAAATAATGAAATCACATAAACATCTCATTTTCATGTGAAAAATAATTGCAGTTTCTTTCAATTAGTTACATATTATTATCATAGTTAGGTTAATCTCTATTATTAACCAAATTAAAAAAATAATGATAAAACTACTTTCTCACATAAAATAATATGGAATATTATCCTAGATCCCCACTCTGTTCATTGATGATTGGCGGTTTTTTGTGATTTGATATGATTGATGTGTTACGCTACACACATTTAGGGAAAGGGTGATGACAATGAGACATGGAAAACTTCATGGAAACCATGGAAACCATGTATCACCTCACATAGTATATGCTCACGTGATAGAATATTTAAATTCATCAATTTTATTTATAAACATGAATTTTAATTTATATAAACTTGTTACTAGATTTGGGATTTAAATTACATCACTAACATTAAATTAATAATCCCAGGGTGAAGGGAGTACTTCAAAATTCATGCATTCATTCTCCAATTTTTTTAATTAGTACTTTCTTTTTTTTCTATGATGAAACATTAATCATGGAATTTATTTTTTAAAATCATTATATTATGTTAATTTGGAAATGAAACCCTCATTTGTTACTAAAAATTAAAATCCCATATTTTACATTATAATTTTCTAATTTAGAATACTAAAATACAATTTATGTAATATATATAAGAAGTTAAATTTTCTAAAAATAAAATTAAATACATGATATATATACACACGATATGTAACATATATAAAACATGTAATATATACATATATCTTACATAATATAATTTATATTGTTTTTAATAAACTTTTTGTAATAATATACTTCTATTTTTAAATTATATGATATCTAAAAAAAGTGGGCAATCATATGAAACTATAACTAATATGTAATATATATAATAGACATATAATTTTTCAAAACATGTGTCCGGTTTTATTTTCAGTCATAATATATGTTTGAGAGTTAAAATTTTCAAATCAACACATATGGAATATATTTCTTATGTTGGATCCAATGTTCACATATAACATGTTGTACTCATATGTAATTTAAAACACACAACCAAAATTTGAAAATTACATTAAACCCAAAAATATTATAATTACTAAAAATTAAAATAAAATATCCTAACACTTTGAAAATAATAGAAAATATCATGGTAATTACTCAAAACCTCATAAATGAAAAAGGAAGGTTTCATGAAAATCTAGTTTCTTATAACTATTATCAAAACATTTTATCATTAATAAATCCATTATTTTCTAGTGTTGATCATTTTAGCACTGCTAAAGTTTACTATTATTAGTAATTTTTGTTTAGCATTGATAAAAATGTTTACATCTTATTAAAAGAAACATAAAATTTTCATTACACCTCTATAATGTTCAATATTTTAACGAACCTAGACTTTTATGTTTCTTTTGTGGAATGGTTTTCACAAATTTACCAACAAAACAAAAGGTATTCTATTTATAACTTCTTTTAAGGATTTCTCAACCAATAATCAATGATTTTTCCCTATTGTTTTGTTGTTCCTACTATATCCCACAATATATATGATCCATGCTTTTCAATATATATAAATATTTATATTTGTGAGTGTGTGTTATTATATAGACAATAGAATTAATTTTATCCTAAAATTATTTTAGTTATTCTTCACATAGATTTATTTACATATTTTTGTACATATACATCTATATATTTACACATATATATACATATATATATAAATGTGTATGTTTCATCTGTTTTTATATGTATCATTATCTATATATGTTTGTTTTTGAGTGTGTTTATATAGAAATTAATATATTTTTATATAAATAAACACACACAGAGAGAGATATATATATATATATAACAGTCATTAGGGAAAATAAAATTTACCTGTGTTTGTTTTACACTTTATTTATGTATGTATCATAATTTTCAAACATATTAATTATATATATAGTTTATACTATTAAATGATAAATTTATATACACATACATCTGTTCATATATATATATATGTTTATTTATATGTTTAAACACACAAATAAACACAATTTTTTTACAAGCATATATTTAATTTCATTATATATCTATGTTTATATGTATTATATTAAATTATTTTTTATGCCAGTTTTATTTTTTGTGCATATTTTTTAATTATAAACACCTATGTCGTTCGAGGATTAGAAAATCAGGAGGAATTTGTACCTTTTTTCTTTGTTTTTTTAAGGGAAAATTGTAATTTACCCTATGATATGATTTTAGAAAAAATTTATGACTACTATGTTAGTCATAGAATATGGTGTTTACCTAAGGATATAAATTTTTTGTGAATCCAAGTCGTTCAATTATTTTATATAATATTAATAATTAATTAATTAATTATTAATTTATTAGCACATGTTCATTCAATGATATATTTTGAATGAAGGATCATATTGACATTAAAATTATGTAGTTAAGTCCAATGTGCGGATTTTCCTATAGGAGAGATAATCTCATTATGAACACCAGGGTTGTGGTCAGGCCCCTTTTTATTTTTATTTTTTCTTTATCTTTTTCATTATTAAATCTTTTTCATTTTTCCTTTTACATCCTCTATTTGGGTTCATGTGTATGTTGATCACCCATGTGGGTCCTTCATCCAAGATAGAGGGATGGAGATAAATAGGATAGGTATTGGGGGATCATGTTTTCTTCGTAGATCAGAGGTAAATCAAGTGTCAGTGGGTGCGTTGAGTAGATTCAAGATCAATGCTTCAGAATTATAAAAACAAAGGTATGACCTATTATAATTTTAATATATATATATCCCAATAATTTTTTCATTTTAGTTTTTAAAGCCTTATAAATTTTTTTCAAGGTTCTATGAGATTCCGGGTGGGATAATATGTGGAGAAATGAGTGTTTCAAGGTTATCGCAGGGGTTCTCTACATAGGGAAACCCAATCAACTGATGTGTAGTTCAACAACACACGTGTGTGTTATTCCTTTTGGAAAGGGTGAGGAATAAGGGGTTATAAAAAGTGTTTTTTCAGGACATAATGTGTTGGATGAATTGAGTTATAGAATGGGGAATGACCATACACCCCATGTTAAGTGCACATAGTTATGTGAGGTACACAATCAGTTCCTATGTGTAGAGTATGGACAGAGGTAGAGTGGGATACTTGGGTAGAATATATGAATGGTACACAATACTGTACCCCATGTTAAGTTAACACTATTTAATTTGGGACTTATATTCAGGGTTATTCAGAGGTACAAAACCTGGGTTGACGGTTCTTGGTATATTCAATGTAAATGAGGAACTCACCTTGCGCAAACCCTTTTATGTTTTTTTCTTCTCACCTTGGAGTTAGAATTAGACCTATGACTACCCAATTATGAGTGTTTCTCCATATTTATGATGATGGAAGAATCCTTTTAGAATTTATAAGATGTTTGTATAGTTTTTTTGTGTGTACAAGTTTTGGTTTGAGGTTTTCATTGAGGTTCAATTTTAGAATCTTTCTGTAGGTTGGGTTGTGAAATGAGAGGTCTGAGTGAGGGTCATGAGTTTCTGATCGACCTCACTTGAATATTCCAATACAATATATCTGAAGTTCTTATAGAAAATTATATAATATAGGACCCATTTATTTCTTGGACATGGATTTTTATCTTGTTTTCTTGAGGGTTTAATGGTCGAGGTTCTAGACTACTCACTTGATGTTTTAGATCTTATGTGTGATGATCAATTATATTATGAATTCGATCTAGATTAACATCAAGGTGTGTTTCGTATGGACAATATACATTGAAAATATATTGATATGGATCTATGTTACCCATTTTTTATACCTTTATGGTGAGTTAATTCACTTGGATGGGTTGTATGCCTATAAGGATAGATGAGTCTTTCTTACAATGGGATTTCCATGAGGATTTTATTATGCTATACGATCCATTTTCATGGTGTTTTGTTCTTGGTAAGGTCATCAGGAACATTAAGAATTCCCTTTCTAGAATGTTGATGCTCTTGGATTCTCTTTCAGTTTTGTTGTTGATCGAGGATGAGTGGTTTTCCATTAAGTGATTCTTAGATAAGTTTCACATGATAAGTTATACCATGATTCTAATGCGATAGAGGATACCCATATAGGGTGTCTTGTTCAATCATTGTGAATTATTTAATGGGGGAGCTAATAGTCTTTATAGGTTTGATATCGAGTCACCATTAAGATGTTTGGTATCGATCATGGCTTTTTGTTTGATATGGATATGATCTAGGGGAACACCATGTTTTGGTTGATCCAATGAGGGGTTGGTACTTGATCAGTGTTAATGATGTCTGGTGTCCCTTTAGAACCTGTAGATTAGTATTGAGATCCTGTTATTCCTATTATGGATCCCCAATTTTGGTTGGCTAGGTGATGGTTGGTGATGATGTTTTTTGAAATTTGATAGAAGGTCCCAGAGTTGATAAACCCATGTTTTCTAGCTTTTGGATGGAGATGTTTGAGGTTATTATTACATAGGATTATATTGTGTGATGACAATTTTTAGAAGCCTTTTAATTGGGTATTGGCGCTAAATTTTATCTAGTTCTCTTCTCTATTGGATGGTTGTGGTTAGAGGACCATAGGAAGTTAATGGAAGATCTGGAGTAGTGAATCCCTTCCCTAAGTCAGTAGATGTTTTACCCCAGTTTGAGGTTGTGTGTCCTTGGTCCGAGATTTTTTGAGGTCCTAAATTATAGTATATTAACTTCCTCAGTGTATATTTTATGGATCTGTTTATTTCTATAGGAGTAACTTGTTCATGATAGGTTAACTTAGTGTTAGTTAAGTTCTTTTCAATAGTTTGTATCATGTTATTAGAGTCTTTGAGCCCAAAAAAGTTTCATCTTTTAGTCTTGTACACCTCTTATTATGCCTTGGGATTATAAATTCATTTGTTTTTTGTTTTATATATATCTCAGAAAATGTTTATATCTATAATTTGTTCCTAAAGTCATGTGTTTTGATGTGCCACATGCTATAATACCTCTACTACGCGCCAAAGTAAGGTTAGATTTTCCTCGGGTTTCAGGATAGAACCTATGAATGGATGTTTTCTTTGTTTCTTTATCCCTCTATTTATTTACTTTATGAAAATGTTTATTTTATGCCACCTATTATAATTTTTTAGCTAGGATGGGCATATCACTTTTGCATGAACATATTATAATAGCATATTATAGGTTAAAAACTGGGGTTGGTTTATTTAGATTTATTTCTCACCCCATATATGTGAACATTGGTGTCCATGTAGATTGTATATCTATTTTCAGGATGGATAATAGGTTTCACAGTGGATCAAGAAGAGGAAAATTGTTTCTTGATCAAGTAGAATCACTCATGTGGAATCTAAAGGTTGATCTGGTGTTGTAATTCCACTATGGAGACTAGGTTTGGGGTTCATCTTGGAGTTGGAAATGGACACTGATGTATTTATTTTCAGTTTCTTTATTCCATATATGTTGTATTCATAGTGGAAAACCAGTTTTTGTTTTTTTTAGTATGATTTGATTCTATATGACTTTTTACAACATTTCATTTATTATCTCTTTTTTTTATTTTAGTTTATTTATTATGTTAACTTCGAGGTTTAATTATTTGAGCAATTTTGGTTTCTTTCTTTTTTTAGTTTCATTAGAGGATATAGTCTCCCCATGGTCTCTTTTAGGCACTATGAAATAGACCATCCTAGATCAACCCATAATATCACACAAATTGGCCTTCTATAAGGCCCGATGTAGGTTATTGATCACCATAGGATAGAAACAAGCACTATGGTTTCCTATAAAGAAACATGGGAAAACATTGACCCTCAATAAACATTTTATAAGAAGAAACAATCTAATTATCACCACAGTCATTCAAAATACATCATATGTCAAAAAAATCAAACCATAAAGGTGTCATCCAAAAACATGATAGAAAGGTCTAGAAAAAAACTAAAAGACCAAAAATATATAACACGAAGAAACCCATGTGTTCGTCTCTGTATGACCATATTCCACCATCATCCCAAACCACTATAAGGAAATAAGATCCAAGGGATCCATCCTCTACATGACACTCATCCATTTCATTATATCCTATAAAATGAAGTCTACAATTGCTCTATGGAAAAAAGATGGGTCGAATTACTAAACCTTAGTAGTATACCAAAAAATATTTAATAAAATATCTATCAACTTGAATACATTAGTTATTAAATAAAATATATTTCTAAAACATTTCCAAAAGAAATCATTTTTTCATATAAAATCATCCTTTGGTTTTATTTTCCAAAAAAAATACATATTCAATTAATATATTCAATATGTTATAAAATAAATACAAGAGGCATAAGTAGATGAAAAAAATATATTCTAAGAACCAATTTCCATATAAAGAGGGGAAATAAGAATAACAGATAAAAATTAATGTAATGTATCCAAAAAGAACCAGAGGGAAATACACAACATAAGGGTTTACTCAAAGTAGACACCCATATTAATACTATCCATCATTAGTTATTCTTAAATTCTAATAAACTTGGTCTGTAAGTAAGTATTCCCTCTAAAAACCATGGCATTATAGGCACCTACATTATTGATAGCATACTCCAATATGCTTCATCTATATTTAGTTTATCCTCTCACCCTAAGGTCTCCCAATATGTAATATATCATCATTAAATTTCAAGAAATGAAATACCAAATCTTATAAAATATTTTATGTTGTGATTCCACACTACATATATGACTGAAAACCGATTTCCAATTCAAACCCATATTTTAGCCATTTGATCAAACACATCATGTGCATAAAATCTAGATTTCAAAGAAAATATATTTTCAGAACAAATTGTATTTCCACCACTAATCAAGTCCAAAATCAACATTAAATTTCATAAATTAGAATCAAATAAAATAATCATAAGAACAAAAGTTCACCATTGGATATAAACACCCACCATTAAAAAAAAGGAAATCTCATTTCCATCCTGACTGGGGATGGGTTAGTAAGAGATCATATCATATTGAACATATATCAAGTGGAAAAAATGTTAATTCTCTGTGTAAATGCAATATCTAGTGATCTATCCTCATTTGAAATCAAAATCCAAAAGGAAAAGGGAATAAAATAGATTAAAATAGATCAATTTCATCATATTACAATTAACAGAGATCTAATCATTCAATCAGTTTGAAAATCCACCAATAGGAATATAGAGAGAGATATAATCATCACCAAGGAGCCTCTAAATCAAAGAAAGTAGTATTTTGGTTCAATGGACCATATTAGAGGAGTTAGATAAACATTTCATGAGAAAATAAAATTTTATCCCCTGGTTAGTCAAAATCCAAATGGTGTTATCGTCTAGCCACTAAACATACACCGCTGAGCTGGTGGTCCACTGGTTGGCTGGTGCTGACCCGATTGATGTCTGGTGGGTATAGGCTTAGATTCATACCTCTATTCCTCCATAGTCTGGCTAGTTAAACCTATATAATTGTACGTTTTCCTCTAGCCAGTGGTCCCCATCGTCTGGATGGTATCATCTTACTGCCATAATCTACTAACATATCTTCTCTTAATCTATGAATGACTCTAAAATCTAAAATATAAAGTCAAAATGGTATTCGTGCCTTATTATGTATACGAGGTTTTGACAATTCTCCCCACCATAATATATTTGTTTCACCATAAAGGCTCAAGTTCATGTACCCAAAAAGATATAAGGTCACACTTCCATATCGCTCACCCAATGATATTTTCTTTTCACAAAAACCTATATATTTTCACCCTATCTAAATATTACTTTCAATCCCTTAGGTGTATGATTCAATTTCAAAATCCTCTAACTTTATCACATGGGAGGGATCTAGATGTTACTTCTTCAATTCAGAAAGAAGAAACACATGATGGAAAATAGTAAAATGATCATGTAAATATAATCAATAATCAAACATCTTAGGTCTCTCCATACTCTCAATATAGATGGAAAAATTATGTTCTAACTTACCCGACCCCCCCAATATTTAAGTCCAAACTGAGGTAATGATCCGGGAAAAACCCGATCACTTACCTCAAATTCAAACTTATGCAAATTATGATAAGCATATGATTTTTAGAGACTATGATCAATCTATAACCTACCCATTATAAATTAAAAAATATTGATCATGTCTTAAATGATGCTTGGTCCACCCAAGGACCATTCTCTAATACCTTCTAATAAAAGAATAAATCTATAAGTCTTCACATTGAATGGCTCAAATGGTGTCATCTTGATAAAATACTAATAAAAATTGTTATAAAAACTCTAATAGGGGTATATGTTTCTCAAATGATCCACTAAATTAAAGAACACATGCATAAAGTATGTCTTCAAGAATCTAGGCGGCTCACTTAGTTTGTCCTTCCATCTAGGGGTTATATGTTGTGATCAACTTAATCTAAGATCCCATTGTATCCTAAAATCCACTCCAAAATTACGATGTGAACCAAGGGTACCTATCTAAAATGATATCTAATTGAACATAATGGAGTTTAAAAATTGTGGCACAAACAAGTTCCTATTACCCTCTACCTTTGTTTACTCCTTGACAGGTTTAAAATGCACTAATTTCATGAGTCGATCAATAATAGACCATATATAATCCTTACTAATAGGAGTTTATGGTATTCTAAACTTTCTTTCCATGGTTATATCATCCAACTCCAATACTGTAATGGGTGAGGTTTTTATAATACTAGTATTTCCCTAATATTTTACCTTATTTCTTAGACATGTAAGGCATTGAGACACAAAATCATTAATCGTTCGTCTCATTCCAGGATACCAGTAATCAAGTATTAGGTCATGATACATCTTAGTATCTTTAGGGTGTACATAATAGTTAGACCACTACATATTATCCATGAATTCATATCATAAGCCTATTGAAATAATCATTCTATCTCAAAAGAACAAACCTCGTCGGGAAATTAAAACCACTCACTAAAGGTCTACCCATCATAAAGAATCATGTTAAAGTGACGAAACTATACATCATAATCCTATCCAAGTTGAATATGATCATCTATATATTATCCAACCTGATAACATGATGGGAATACATATATATCAGCTCTCTCTTCATCCAATGGTATCTCAAAAAAATCACATCAATACCCTAGCTTCCATTAATTCCTACACGATCTGAATCTATAATTTTCTACTCTGATCATCTACGACCACATTTCCCTTTTAAGGTGTGTCTGAAATATAAAAATAAAAGTTCCAAAAGTAATCTACGTCGCATATATATATCTTGTTCATATCCCTTTGAGTGACGATATACTTCAGAATATTATGGTCTGAATAAACTATAAATCTCTCCCCAGAGAGTTAGTGACACAAACTCTTAATATCATACATCACATCAACCAACTCATGATCATGAATGGGTTAGTTCTTTTCATGGAGGAATATTCGAAGATATACATAGGATACCACCTATCTTCCTGCATCAAAAGAAACAAAAATACATAACTAATTCACTAAAATAAACATAATATCCCCAACCTAACTCATAAAGGATCAATATTATAGGTGAAATCAATATTACATTACACATAGAAAAATATCACTATCACTGATCACTCTAAATTAACCTCACAAACCATATGAGTTAACTCTGTAATAAGAGGTTCAATATTGGAGAATTCCTAAAAAAGAACCTGTAATAACCAACAAATCCCAAGAAACATTATATTTTAAACACATTTATAGGATGTCCCCAATACATCACCATCCAAATCATCTATGGATCCACAAATAAAAACATCTCATTATTCATATGGCCTATATATTTCACCTCTATAATCGAGAACTATCATTTATATATCTTCCCTTATACATGATTCTATTTCAATATCCCATGGATGTTATTAAAATTTTCAGCACGATCATGTTATGATCTGGAATAAACAAGGATATCATCCACAAAAACAATAATGAAATAATATAAAAATAAATTTGATATTGAATTTATGAAATACATTAATACCATAAGAGTGTTAGTAATACAAAACAACATGACCAGATACTCATAATTCTTATACTGGCACCTAAATTCTATCATTGTAATATCTTTCTCTCATCCTCTCAGTAGAAGGTACCACAATCTCAAGTCTATATTTGAAAAACAAAAATATACCTTAATCTAGTTGAAATGGTTATCAATCCTAGGAATGTGATATTTGTTATTAACTATTACCTAGTTGAGTTTTCCATAATCAACATAACGTCTAAGATACCCATATTCATTCTTTTCAAAAAATACTAGTGTTACCCAAGGTGAAAGGCTATGATGAATAAATCCTTTAGTATAAATATCATTTAAATGAGCCTTAAATTATTTAAATTTAGTATTTTTTAGATGGTATGAACGTATGAAAATGGGTTTTTCCCTAGAATCAATCGAATATAGTTTTCAACTTAACATTGAGGTAGAAACCCAATAAAGTCATATAGAAATACCATGAGATACTCTCTTTCCACTATATGAAGAAGGATAGAAATATGTGGATTAATAACATCAAGAAATATTTATAATAACTGGAATAATATCATCTTATCACTTGGGATAATGGGTCCTTCTCTCCAAGTTCTAGGATCCCATTCACCTTGAAAGACATGAGTGGCCCCATGAGAAAAATCAATTGGACATTATGATGATAGGAATCAATATGGGTTTATATCTAATCATATAATACATTCCAATAATGATACGTAATATGAAATGATTTATAAATAGAAAATTCAATACAGATTCATAGTGAGCTATAATCACTTAACACTCTGGACCACTAAAACCATGCACTGACTTCTTTCCCATATGAGTATAACGATTCATCCTAACGGGAATAATATCTAAATGAAATAACAATTTATATATTATCTTGGATGATATAAATTAATGATTTTCACTAGTATAAATTAAATACATAATCATAGAAGATCCCATAGTCACCATACCTCTCATGGTAATCAGTTCTACCTTTAATTCCTCTGGTCTACAATTAACTATATTTAAATGTCCAACTTCATTATTCCCTTTATTCATAACTGGATCATTACCCTCGGAGATTTATTAAGATCCCACCCTTTTTCATATCAGATCTAAACTAGGATCCTTTAGAGAAAGGGGAACTATATCTAATTCCAAGGGATGTTCTCTCACAAAAATGATGAATAAGACCATATTTCCCAAATGCATGACACGCCTTGGGTGTTTTTTTACAATTAAGATTCAAGTTTCACTTTCTACCTCACTAGTAACAGACCGCATTTCCCTTCTCTAACATATTTATTTCACTCATGCCACCACCCCAACATTGGTCACCCCTCTTCCTCTTCTAGTTATAAGAATAATTATGGATACCTCCTACTATAACAGATTCTTTTAAGAGTCTTGTATTTCCATCAATGTATGTATCATCCATTTCTTCCTTGTCTATAGCCTCTATAAAGGTGGGTAGAAGCATAATAATTAACATAGACAGAATATATATCCTCAAACCCATTTCAAACCTCTATTCCTTGAGATGGTCATTATAAATATTCTTTGGATATAGGTGCAAAAACTCCCTATACTGAGTAGCATACACCATGATAGAATAATATACATTTTCCATTGTAAAAATTTTTATTCCATAACAAATATTAGTGTATTAGTACACTATTATTGATTGATGTTTTTATATAAAGTAGTCAATGTGAGATCATTATGAAACTGTATTTCATAATAGATTATCAAAACATCATTCTTATCCCGTCAATCATAATCAAGGTGAAATCAACTATGCAGTATTTATGACTTTTTTGGAAGTGGAAACTATTATAAATACTCTCATTCTATTCTCTTGATTTATGAAGTCCCATATCCCCATGAAGGATTGGTTGGTGTAATTAGAGTTGGTTCACTATAACCAATTTTTTTGAAATTTATTATTACATATATTCATAGTTCAGAATACTAATATACTACTTATCACATAATAATTATGTATTAATGTATCATAGTATATAATAATATCCTAAGAGTAGTTGTCTCACTGAAAGGTCATTGTAGTTCCCTTCTATGATTAGAACCCAGATGTTCCATGATATTATTCTTATATATATGTTCTATAGATGGATGAAATCATTTTAGGAACACACATGCTATAGGATATTAGGGGTATATACTTATAGGATATTGAGATATCCTCTCATGGTGCATTACCATGGTAATTTATAGTATTGTAGATTATGATAATGAGACTCTCTAGTTGGAAATACATGTTTATATGTGTCGTTGGATGTTGATATATATGGGCATGTATATTTATCCTCGTACATCCTAATTATTATTAATGGATATTATTAGTCATGTAATTTGATTTATTTATGTAATTATGACTAAATATGTTCATGGTGGTGTATGATACATTGGGTGAATCATGAGTAATATTCCATTGATGAATAATGTGAGAAAGTATTTTTATTTTCTGTTATTTAATGGAAGTTGATAAACTAGTCCCTTTAATAGAAATGATATAGCCTAACTAAATCTAAAGAACTGGTGTTTTTTTGGGAATTTCAATTTCTAAAAAGTAAATGAATGAGACATTGAGAACCTAAGATGATATAACCATTATGAATCCTTCTTGATTAAAGATATCATGATAAATGGGTTTTATTTCATAGTATGCATCTTAATGAGATTTTATGCAGTTTCCACATTATTATATTTCTATATGGGTGCCTTGGTATATTTCTAGATGTTAGCCTTCAAATTTGGGTTGATTTACCTATTTCCAATGAGAAATAGGCATAGAGGGTCACAGAATGTGTGTTCGGAAATTCAGTTAAATAATAATATATTTTATTTTTTAATAATCTGAGGAAATATTATTCCCAAATTTGGTTTAATAATTATTCATGTTTTCTTCTTCACATATATTTCATCACAAGTAGTTTGATATAATATTTTGTGAGAAGAAAATTAAAATGAAATTATTTTTTAATCGTTCAATATAATATTTATTTATTTTTTAATGAATAATGTAGTGATATTTATTTATTCAATTTTCATTATTCAAGGTTCGAGAAATATTACAATGGAATGGTGGACCGATATTAATGGTCCAGTAAGAAATAATATATTTTGTATATTATTAGAATAAAAAATATTTATTTTAATCCATGCGTTTTTTGCATGTAACGAAACAATAATATTATAATTATTATTATAGAAATGGGGTTCCATAGGCATTTAAGAAATTATAAGGGTTCATGTGCAGTGATTATTTTCTAACCCTAGTAGTCTTTAAAACCACTTATAATAACTTTCATGGTTTGGATACCATTTCAATTTCTTGTAGTTCAAAATTATAACCAGAGAGAATTATTTTGATTCACTAGATATCTCCCTATCAAAGGAAAATCTCATGAATTGGGAGAGGCCCTCCACCACCACCAATCTAAATTATATAGACATTGAAGAAAACCCTTCAATGAAGAGATTGTTGGTCCAATCAAAGGATAATGATGAAGGAATTAGAATCTATTTTACTACTACCCATAAATACCTATAACGATGTTAAAAAGATCATAGAGCATGTTTGGATAACCGTTGGAGGTAATATACTCTTGATTCCTATAATAAAATTATGATATGATATAGAGGCCATGTAAAATTAAAAAAAATGATGAATTCATCACAGGGTATTTAATTATTTACATAAATTAATTTTAAATAATTTGTCGTGATCATTTCTTTTGGTTTCATCATTAAATCATAAATTAATATGTGATTCAATTTCATTAGACATGACATTTATTATCGATGTACATCTTAGATTAATCATTGTTTACGAAAAAAACCAAGTTGATAATTCCCCGTCGGACACTTTTATTTTTCCCAAAACCTTCAATTGGTATCAGAGGGGTCACATATAATTATTTAAATATCTTTTATTTATTTTCATATTTTTTGTCGGTTTTAAATTCTAGTTAAATCATTCTATATTCTGAATCACAACATATACTACTATTCCTCATATTATTGAAAATATAATAAAAATCAATTAATTTTCTGAATGAATAGCATTCATAAAAACATATCGAAATGTGTCGAGGATTTTTGTCCAGGTATCACAAGAGTACATGTTGTGTATCCTATCAGCACTCACCATGCACACATATTCAATGAACCAAAAATTAATTTTGAATTAATTTGAATCATGTGAATTTATTACATGTGGTGTTTATTTAAATACTCCATGTTTTGAACAGGCTAGACGGGCACACAGTCGGCCATACTATAAGGCATGAAAAATCTATACACGATGTGTAGTATATTAGTCAAAGACAAGTCATGTAATATCTTACATAACCTAAATAGTGGGTGTCCATGTAGCTAGGATACCACACATTTTTATCCCATTTACATGTCAAGTAATATATTATTTTCCATGGCATGCTTACATCCTAGGTCCTTAGGAATGTGCTAAAGATAGCCACTGAGAAATATACATGTCGCATTTCTGAATTTTACACACTGTGTGCTTTAAAAAATTACATAGAAATAAAAATTAATTAATAATATTGATTAAACCATATCAACTTGTGTAATAGGTGGTTATTCAGTTGACTCACATACACCAAGTAACGAGTTATATATATATATATATATATATTAAATTTCTAACTAATTTCCATTTAATTTTCATAACTTCATATCAAGTATAATTCATAATATAGTCTCATTGAAACATAACATGATACATTAATACCATGTGTTATGTGAGTTAATTCAGTTGAATATTTCATTCCATGACATTATGTGATAAATCATGTATAATAGATACCACATGGGTAAACAATATATGAATATAATACATTTTGGGTAGTTCGGATGGGTACTTACTGTATTTCATCCAAGGTACATGTTTTACACATATCTAATTTTAAAAAAATATTATTTAATTTGTATAATATTATTATGGATGATTATATCATCAAATATAAATTGTGAATTAATATTAAATAATTTATTAGTTAAAGAAGATAATTTATTGAGTTGAGCGTGATTTGTCTTAAACAAGAACAATTAGAATTGAATTTTATTTTTATTAAATGTGTAATTTGTTGCATGTATGTGGATGACCATGAGAAAATAATAGTCCTTTTTATGGGATTGGTTTCCTTTTAATTTATAATAAAATTAATTTTATGGTCTATGTATCATCCCTCCACTTCTTATGTAAGGGCTTGTGATCCCATGATTACCTTTATATAAACCTCTTAACCAATCTGTTGGCTCCCTCACCTGTGTGTGAGTAAAATCATATGTATTGAATAGAGATCCCAACCTAGTTGAAATAGATCTTGTTTGGAGTCTAGAAGAAACCAATATAATACATAAATTTGTGGATATTGGGAAATATACAATATGAACCATTTCATGTTTCAAGGTGTTTCCCCCCTAGTTTGATGGTTAGATTATTATATACTAGATAAAAGAACCATTTGTAAAATATAGTGATAATGCCATTTTATTATTTTATTTTTTTCAACTTCATGGTTAATTTTATTTTGGATTTTTTTTCATGATCACATGAATTAATAAATTAACATGCATACAAGATAGAACTAAAATAAATTGGATTATGTGTAAACATTATCTAGGACATGGTTAATAACATAATTAAATAAAATTAATATTACAAATTATGTAATAAATATAAATTGTGAAATTAACACATAAATATAAAATCCCTCAATTATATATATTACGTTGGTTTATCATATCACTAATTAATTTAAAATCGAACCATATTTTGAAGTGGTAGATTGACCAATGTATGAGTGATTTAAATTATCAATGAATTATAACATGATGTTTTTGGTTGACATGACATAGGTCAAATAAATTGTTGAATATTAATGAATGACATGTTTTAACTAAGAGAAAAATGTTGAGAAAATCCAATTTAAGGATATCAGGATTGGTGATTTCACTCCAAAAATTAAGGAATTATGAGTAAATTATGTTTTAATTTTTAATTCCTACCTAAAACCCATAAAATTTCTTGATCAACCAAATTTGGGATGATGAGAAGACGAATATGGGTCCTTTTGATAAGAATTTACAAGAAATAGGTTGTTCTAAAGCCAATGATGAGGGATATTGGGTTTTGATAAATATTGTTCTAGATTAATAAATTTAATAAACTATTTATTTTACTACAATTTATTAGATAAAGTACTAAAATAATTCTCATCTTATTTTTATAAATGGAAATAAAAATTAATTCAAACATATCGTTATGACGCATATTTGATAAATATAGACTTCTCACCAATAAAACATTCTAAGAGTGGATAATGCAATTTTTCATTATCCTACCCCATGAAAAGAAAATTTTATGTTATGGAGAACCTATTCCTAAAAAATTAATGAGGATAGTGAGGAAGATTTATCTATTAATGAGAAACATTCAATGATTATACATATGTTTAGGTTTTCGTTCTATCATATATGACTAATTCAGTTCTAAAGATACATTTCCACATGGATACGTATATTAAAATGCCTCACCTTCCATATATCTATTAAGAGAAAGTGAGAAAATATAGAAGTGATATCTATAAGGTTAAATTTATAACCAATCTTAGGGAGTCGGTACTAGATAGTCCTCATGTACTCAATCTTATTGGAAATATTGAACACCTATAAATATGAGGAATTAAATTCCAATATGATTTATATATAGATATCATACTTTCTTCACAATCCAAGTCCATATCCAATTTTTTGATAAATTATAACATGATCAATAATGATAATATTGTTTTGGAACTTCTTTCTTTGATTCACTAAGTGTACAATAACATGGGAAGTGAAAACCCCACAGTCCTTATAGTGAATAAGAAAAAGAAGAATAAGGAAAAAGGTCTCAAGACTCATAACAAGTATACAGCTCTAGAGTACCACCGTTATAAGAAGATGAAAATCCAAAGGTAATGAAATAAAAAGGGTGAAGTATGTTTTACCTTTGTCAAAAAAGTCCATTAGAAGAGTATCTTCACCCCGAAGGATGGGGAAGATAAAGGTGGGTTCATTATCAAGCTTAATATTTCAATATATATGAATTGGTTAGAATATAAAACATATACTAATCACATATATATCTGAATATAAGAACTATGTATATTCTGGAAGATTTCTATAGGATAGGTGGATTTGTGAGCTGCTAATGGTGTGTGGTAGGTAGTTCTACCCATTAGAGACATCCACATTTAATTTTTCTTAATAATTATACTAGTTTTATGATATTGTGATTATGTACCAACTATTAACAAGAATATAATTGTTTTATCCATCCTTTATACATATGGATTTATTTTCAAATTTAAAAATTAATGTTGTTTATTTTATAAAGACAACATATCATAGGGTATATAAAATTTAAGTAATGATATTTATGTATTAAATTAAAAAACAAATTATTAGAAATGGATAAAAATCATGTTTTCATGACTCATATAACACCCAGCAATGGCATCAACATCTTGTTCTTGTAAACAACAAGATTTTTACAACGATTAGTAAAAATGGTTATTTTGACTCTTTTGAGTAAAAACCACATGAAAGATTTCATACTTGTTTCCAAGGAAAATTTAACAAACGACTATATGGTGGATATGTTGAAAAGGCCATAGAGATTCTTGGATTGGTACGAGCTAAACTGTGGACCATTTCTGGCAGAATCTTGTGGTAGGTATTCTTACTTCATAACTTTTACTAATAATCTTAGTAGATATTTATATATCTACTTGATAAGGTATAAGTATTATTCATTTGAGAAACTAAAATAATTAAATAATTATGAAGATAATAAACATGGAAATATGATAAATAACATTTAATGTGATTGAGGTAATGAATATCATAATGAAGTTTATATCAAATTTATTTTGGATTTTGGGATTGTATCTCAACTCAATCAACAATATACGATGTAGTGGAATAGTGTTAGTGAAAATAGGAACCATACCTTACTAGACATGGTAAGGTCCTTGATGAGTCATGTGTATCTTCCTTTATCCTTTTTGGGATATGCATTACAAAAATTTACATAAACACTAAAACGAGTTCCAACTAAAGTGGAAAATGAAATCACCTCAAGTCATGGATTGTAATGAAACTCATTTTCTCACATAGATATGTATGGGGTTTCGAGGGGTTTGATAAGCCATTATCAGGAAATAAACTAGCACATTGGGTAACAAAGCATATCTTTATATGAAATCCTATGAAAACAAAGAGATACTACCTATACAACCACTTAAAAAATAAATTTTCTACTATGAAAAAAGTTGTCTTTATTGAGAGGGACAATATCCTTAATAAAGATATTGGGAGAATGATTGATTTAGATGAAGTTTTTTTCAAGATTCATAACAGTTTGTACATAGATAGATTCCATATTTCCATATAAAAGGATTATTTTAGAACCAGAGAGGTAACAGAATCAGAGAGATATGGTTTTCCAATCAATAATGATTGTGATAGATTATTTGTTGAAAAAAATGATACTCTATGTTAAAAATATGTTGTATAGAGCATATAAGATTTAAAATGGAAATAAATTGTGAATTCTGAAATAGATTCCATATATCAACCATTCCCTTTACTTCACACATAAACGTAATTTATTATATAGAAACATCACATGATAAAAGATAGAATATTTGGAGGCCTAGTGTCTTTGGGGTATATGAAAATTACATAACAACATAGAACATAAAACCAAACATATTTATTGAAAACTTCTTTTATATGACCACAAAATTCCTTTGTAATTATCATTCCATGGGATAACCTGAGTACACACATAAGAAAAGGGTGAGCTATAAATCCCAGTAAGGGAGAAAAACGGCCTAAATTAAGAATATAGTACATGTTAGAAAATAGTTATATCAATGTATCATAAGAGAATCATGAACATAAATGCATGATAAATCATGCTTATCATAACATGGAAATGTGGAAACAACACATCAAAAGGTATTTACATGATCAAAGGATCATTGCACATGGAGCATGAGGAAACCCTCATTAAACTTGAATTATCATGATTAAACCCTCATTTCACTTAACATATCATGATACTAATCATTACCCAATGCATTGGAGCACTATCAGGGTGCACCCTTCTTAATCATTTCATTTCATGCATTAGTTTGCCACATGGATCATATAACATGGATTAATTATACATCATCATTTATGCCATGATAAAAGAATGTGGAATTCATACATTAATCTCTATAATCATGTTGGAACCAAAAAATGCATTCCAAAAATTTTCCAAATTCATCCATACATGATCCAAGATCGTATCCCATTTCGTAAACTTCAATTTGGTAGGTCGTAAGGCCCGAACAAAGTTATGAATTAAGAGTTAAGGACATTTGAAGTTGTGCTGGAAAACTAGTTCGTGAAGCCCATTCGCGATGCCCCCTCCGCGATCGTGGAGCGCCGCCGCGAAGCAAGGAGGCGGGATGCTTCGCGAACCCCTTTGACATTCGTGACGCGTTGTGAAGACCCGCTGCAATGCAAGGAGGCGGGATGCTCTGCGACTGTATTTGACATTCGCGATCCACCGTGGAGCAAGATCCATCTTCGCGCCGAGAGAGATTTGATTTTCGATGCCCCTTGCCTATAAATACCCACCTTACCCTCCCTTATCAAGATGTCCATTCCGCCGATTGGGAGGCGGATCTCCTGGTTCGTGGAGATCTACTTTCCTTCGTGAAGCAGCTCCATGATCCCCTGCTCCATGATCAGCTTCATTCGTGTTACTGCTCTGCGAGCCCATGCTCCACGAGTCCATGCTCCGTGAGCCAATGCTCTGAGAGCCTATACTTCACGATGCTGCTCCGCAAGTCCATGCTCCGCGAGTCCATGCTCTGCAAGCCCATGCTCCGTGATGCTGCTCCATGAGTGAATTCTTCGCGAGACCTCATGCTCCCCGAGACCCTTTTCTTCGCGAAGCTACTTCGTGAAGAACTATCATTTTTGAGGCTTCTAACTTCACACCCCCTGGTCCATACCATAGGGGCTGCACCCCAGCAACCCCACTCGGGATCACTACCAGGCTACGGTCCCGGCCCTCCAGGATATTCCCTTCACCACTGTCACTGACCCCCATGAAAAATGGAGAGTCGCACCGCGAACTTTTCAGGCCAAGACGTCGGCATCTTCCATTGAGCCCTCATGCACACCCACATCCCACCTATGGAATACTATGATTTGAGAGACTCCTCCTCATACCATGAAATGCCTTGAGTCAACATATTCCTCTTGGTTCTATTCCCATGTCGTGAGTTGAGATCCTCATCATCAATTCCCCGAGTAACTTGAGTCGAACCATTCCTCAGGCTAATCTTCCAAACCCAATCACATGGCTCCTATGCCAGGTCAAACTAGAATGGGCCGCCCTAGCATAAGTCCCAACACCAACCATTACAAGGCACCTTATGACAATAGTCCTATCTACATGACTTTAAACTATTGTAATCCTTATGTTCCAAACATAGGATGCCTTTTTCTTCAAATAAGAGATGACTTATGTTCCAAGCATAAGATGCTAATAGTCATATCTACATGATTTTATACTTTAGTAATCCTTATTTTTCAAACATAGGATGCCTCTTGTTCCAAATGAGAGATTCCATATGCGCCTAGCGTGATATGCCAACAGTCCTCTATACATGACTATAAACTGTAGTATTACCTATGTTCCTAACATAGGATACCTCTTGCTCCGAACAAGAGATGCCTTATGCTCCAAGCATAAGACGACAATAGAAATGTCTACATGACTATAAACTGTAGTGATCCCTATATAAAAAATATAGGATTCCTCTTAATCTATATAAGAGATGCCTTATTCTCCAAGCATGAGATTCCAATAGTCATATATACATGACTTTAAACTATAGTAATCCCTATGTTCCAAACATATGATTCCTCTTGCACTAAACAAGAGATGTCTTATCCTCCAAGCATAAGATGCCTAATTCCATGATTACAGTGGCATGATTCCAATTCCCCTTGGCAGTATCCCACTTGTGCACCAGCACATAGGTAAATACCTCAACCCACCGGTGTGTTGGGATGCCCCCATGGCCAGACATGATGAAGACATTACTGGTCGCATCCTTGCGTAAGCCCCATCCACCTTTGCAACTCCCTAGTGTCACCCGGATATCAACCTTGTGTAAGCCCAAATCTCCTTTTCCGCTCCCTAGCAGCACCTAGGAAGCATCCTTGTGTAATCCCCATCCACCTTTTCTGCTCCCTAGCGGAACCCATGCAGCATCCTGGCGTAAGCCCCATCCACCTTTGCCGCTCCCTAACGGCACCCGAGCAGCATCCTTGTGTATGCCCCATTCACCTTTGTCGCTCCCTAACAGCACCGGGGCAGCATCCTTGCATAAGCCCCATCCACCATTGTCGCTCCATAGCGGCACTCGGGCAGCATCCTTGCATAAACCCCATGCACCTTTTCCTCTCCCTAGCGGCACCCGAGAAGCATACTTGCGGAATCCCCATTCACCATTGCCGCTCCCTAGCGACACCCGGGAAATATCCTTGTGTAAGCCCCATTCACCTTTGCTGCTCCCTAGTGGCACCCAGGTAGCATCCTTTCATAATCCCCATCCACCATTTCCACTCCATAGCGGCATAAGGGTATCCACCTTGGTGTAATCATTTGGCCATTCTTGTGGGAGATAGCATCCATGCTGCGCCCTGATTCTTCGGTGCCAAGGTCCAAGAGGGGAGAGGGGAAAAGGGTATTTTTCACCCTTTCCCTCTCTCGCTGGGCGTTGTCGCCATAAGGGCTCCATTCTTGAGTAACGCCCAATCTTCCTCTCCCTGGGCAGCCTATAGCCTAAGCCCCATTTCACTTCCCATAGACGGACCTTTCGTGATGTGATCATTAGGTATTTGCAGCCTCAGGTTTCTCACACCGAGCATGAATCATGTGGTCTTAGAGTAGGCATCGACCGTGACCCCAACCTTGGGCAGCCTAGAGTGTAAGCCCCACACCATCCCAAACTATAATGACATTGATCCATGTTAAGGCGTGGTACGTAAGAGGCCTCCCTAAGGTTCAATCCAAACACCCATCGGACCCCCGGTCCACCTTTATGTTGGTTCACCGACACAACCCAAACTCTCGAACTACGAGGTCTTTGATCCATGCGAAGTCATGGTATGTAGGATGCCTCCCTGAGGTTCAAGACAACCATATATCGAACCCCTAGTCCATCTTCACATCGGTTCACCGACAGCATCATGGAACTACAAGTTCTTCAATCCTTTCTATGGTAGGGTACATAGGAAGCCTCCCTTAGGTTCAATCCCACCATCCTTCTGGACCCCTGGTCCTTATTCACGTCGGGAAACACCCCCTCTTTATCATCCCAAACTATGATGACTTTGATCCATGTTAAGGCATGGTACATCGGAAGCCTCCCTGAGGTTCAAGCCCAACCACCAGTTGTTCCGACACCCCTTCACGTCGGTCCAATAGCCCCATCCCATGAACTACGAGGTCATTGATCCATGATAAGGAAATGTATATAGGAATCCTCCCTGAGGTTCAAGCACAACACCCATCAAACCCTTGATCTATCTTTATGTTGGTTCATCGGCACCCACCATGAACTACGAGGACATTGATCCATAATAAGGCATGGTACGTAGGAAGAATCCCTAAGATTCAATCCTAACACCCATCGGACCCTAGGTCAATCTTCATGTAGGTTCACTGGCACCCATCACGAACTACGAGGACTTTGACCCATGCAAAGGCATGGTACATAAGAATCCTCACAAGGTTCAAGCCCAACACCCGTTCATTCCGACCCCCTTCATGTTGATTCACCAATACCAGGGCAGCCTAGAGTGTAATCCCCACACCATTCCAGAACCACATGAGATTTGATCCCTGTATCCTAGACATGGTATGTAGGAAGCCTCCCCGAGGATCCGCCCCATTCAGTGGTAAGCTGTTGTCACCACCATCAGTGGTAATCCGTTGTCAGCCTCATTCAGCATTAAACCATTGTCAGCCCCATTCAGTGATAGTCCGTTGTCAGCATCATTAGCGGTAAGTCTTTGTTAGTTATCATTCAGTTGTAAACTGTATTCGGATGAACTATGTGGACTTTGATCCATGCCAAGGCATGGTACGTAGGAAGCCTTACGAGGTTAAAGACCATCACTCGTGTCTCAACCAGATTTCTCCCTCAAGACCGCGTGTCTTAGGAAGATGATGCCCCAACCCGGAGGTTCCACTTCCTCTAGGTCCCCTCTATGTGTCCATTCTCATGGGTCGCCTCCTCAGGTGTCCCACCATCGCCATGAAACTACACAGACATTGATTCTCTGCTATAGGGATACGTAGGAAGTCTCTTAGAGGCTCAAGCCCATCACTACCGTCATCTCCACGATGGTCCCATCTCATTCCCCCTCCACTCCATTCAACTTTCTATCATCCATCCTAATTTTTCACCGGGCCGCCATAGCCCGATGGGATCATGCCATCCATCCTCCTCGCCTCTCCTAGTAGTACTCGGCCAGCTAATCGTGCGTAAGCCCCATCATGTCTCCAGGTCGTTGTACTTTGTGTACACCCCAATTCATCACCCCTTCGATCTACGTGAGTTTTGATCCCTTTCCTCTACACATGGTACGTAGGAAACCTCCATGAGGTCTAATCCCATCCAATGTTAATCCTTTGTGTCCCCCATTCTGGGGTGCACTCTCCATGATCCGACCTTAGTGGTGTTTAGATCAGCCATTAATGTGTGATATCTCCCCTCCATGGGGTGCACCACCATGGATCCATCCTCCTTGGGCATTCTGATCCATCCACTCAGTAAACCTTCTAGGTGTTCCCTCCTAGGGATGTACCAATCTGATCTGTCTCTATGGGACGTTCTAATCACTCTCATTCCATCTCTGAAAGACGTTAAACTCGCGGTCTACCTCATGATAAACATGATATGACTATGGAAAACCTCAAAAGACACTCCTTTGGCGTACCCATCTTCGCATGGCATCAAACTCATGGCATACCCTGTGTTAAACATGGGAAGCTGAGGAAAACCTCAGGTAAATGCCTATGGCATGTGATTCCACACATTCGATGTGGGATGCCTCGGGTTATGCCCCCTTGAGATGCCCTCTTATGAGGAAGAATACATATTCCCCAATGTCCACACACCTAGAGATGCCCTGACATGCCTGATGTTGTCATCTACTTCGACCGAAGGTTGCTACCATGTCAAGACCCCTTGGAATATCTTGATAGAAGTAGTGTAATTAACCAGCATCCATGAGTGGATGGAATTGGGAACGAGATTCACAAACCACATATTAAATATCTGAGGGAGACCCAAACTAGGCGACAATTTCCGAGGAGGAATCCATGGATTGAAGAACCGGTATCCCATCATCTCATTTTGATCAAGGAGAAAACATCCCTGAACAAGGAATGGATATCGCCCGCCTTTGGAAAGCGGGAATGCGAGGTAACAGGTACGTGTCCTCCACAGACAGATGCACGCATCCTGGAAAAAGCATCGGAAACAAATCAATAAGTAAATTTTCATAAAGTTTAATACCCTTAATAGATAAATGGATATGGTATTCACTAAACAATAACATTGTCTTGGAAAATCACGGTGCCATTTTGGCAACATATCATCATGAAATAAGAATTAATAAAAATGGTTGATGAGAGGGAAAGGGGTGTCACATAATATTTAAATGAAATAGATAGTAGGGGTTTCATATAGATACATTTCCTAATATATGTAATGGAAATTATATTCATAATGAAAAAGAATTTCATAAATGTAAATGAGAAGTGACAAATGCCTTACGAAATTTTTGCATGGTAATGGGTGTATGGGGGATGAATTAATGAGACATAAATGGGGTATCTCATCATTCAAACATAATTAGGGAAGTATGGGGGAGGTTTGAAATCATACCCCAAAATTTTTAATTGAAAATAAAAGTGCATAACAACTTAAAGAAATTGTGACAAAAATGATACAGGAAGAAATCCCTTATATGAAAGTGTGATTCCAAAGGCTTGGGAGGGGCTTGATATATGCTTCTTGGGACTTGGGTTCTTAGGGAGGATTCTAGAGAGTGGATTTCATATTTTTTCCTATCTCCAAAGGATTTGAGTGAAGAAGAAGTGGGAGCTTTGGTGCGTTTATATAGGAAAAGAGAGGGAATTCTTTTTTATATAGGTTTTGGGAACCACACATTAAACTAATCAATACCACAAACCAACCCATGGTTTTTTCCATGGTTTTTTACAAAGGGGAGTGGAAAACATTATTCTATAATTCCAATTTCCGAACTTCCTAAAATATTAGGCTTTCTTTTGTGGAGGTGAGTCATACTCTCAAGGAAAACATTTTAAAAGGAAAAATGTTTTTAAGCCTTGGAGGGTCCACTAAGGGACCATAAAATTAACAAAACAAACCTAAAATAACATTATATTAAAAATAAAACATAGATTCTCTGAAAATCATGTTTATTTTATTTTATTAAAACACTATTGGGTCATTATGATGTCATAAAAAACATCATATATTTAAAAGGTATTTAATTTTTACCAAAAAATTTGGCTGTCTCAGAACATTATGAAAAATTCCCCGTTGGATAATTTTGATGTTTTGATTCAAAAATAATATTCATTTTATCTAAAAAAATTTCTAATTATTTTAATTTTTACTTTTAAAATAAAAACCGACATATTTCGAAAATTCAAGGGTTTTGAAAAAAATGGCTTTCGAACCTTAATAAAAATCACAATTGTATTCATAAAAACTATACGATCATTTATATTTAACAAAAAGTAATTTAGTAATAATATGTTATAAAAATATTATTTAATTCAAAAATCCATTAATTCATCAAAATATATTTCTTAATTTAATACTATCTAAAAATACTATTTGTGCTTTAAAAACGTTTTACAAAGTATAAATAATAAAATGAATGTATATTCATTGTTCTATACAAAAATAATTCACATAATTATAGTTATATGGTCTTGTTACATAAACCCTTATAACACCCACATATGACCTACGGGCAAGGTGTGCGATGGTGAAAGACTCTTGGGGAGGCTCAGATATCATCGCTCGGGTGGTAATATCTATCAACATACACGTCTCCCATAGGAGGTTTCCTTCTAGATTAACGTGTTGAATATCGGGTTGGGCTTGGTCAAGAGAGAAGCCCAGTGACACCACCTCCATTACAAGATCTGACAAATGGGCTTTGTACGGAGCAATTCAACTAGATGAGTTCATTGCTTCCTTTTTCTGAGTAAATTGGATTTTATAATGCCATATATTTATACTAATCATGTTATTACTGTTCAATGGCTATATTATAAAAGGTCACAATTCTTAACGGTATTTAAAAATCCAAAAACATAAATCTGAGGAAGTGTATATGTTATATAACCATTTTATATAATAATACATTTAATCAGATCAAGAAGGATTTTCATTAATGAATATTTGGGTCATTACAATCATGCCCCCTAAAAAAATTCGCCTTCGAAATTTTCTTTTCCCACACAAAATAGATGAGGGAAACTCAGGTTCATCAATTCCTTTGATTCCCAAATTGTTTCTCCAAAATTTTGGTTTCGCCACAACACCTTGAAGAGGGTCATTGTATTATTTCGTATAACTCTTTCCCTATGATCTAAGTCTTCACCATCTTCTCTTCATAGGATAGGTCATTCTCCAGTGTTACCACCTCTAGATTGAGTACATGTGATGGGTTAGGTATGTACTTCCTCAAGAGTGATACATGGAATATATCATGTACAAGAGATAGGTTTGGTGGGAGTGCTAGTTGATTGGCCACTACTCCACTGTGATCAAGTATATAAAAAGGGCTGATGTACCTTGGACTAATATTTCCCTTCTTCCCAAATCTCATAACTCTCTTCCACAGTTATATGCGGAGAAATACCTTGTCTCGGACATCAAACTCTAGGTCTCATTGATGGTTATCAGCATAACTCTTTTCTAAACTCTATGAAACTTTAATGTGATGTTATATGGTCTTAACCTTCTCTATCATTTCATCGACCATTTATGGACCTAGGAGTTTTCTCTCCCAACATCATCCCACCATGTCGGTGTTCTGCATCTCTTCTCATAATGGGATTCATAAGGATCCATTTGGATGCTTGAGTGGAAACTATTATTGTAAGAGAACTAAGACAAAGGATGATATTCATCCCATCCTCCTTTTAAGTACATTGATCATGCTCTCAACATGTCCTCAATTTTTTGGATAGTCCACTCATATTAGACATCAGTTTGAGGATGATAAGACATAATGAAGTTCAGATCAGTATTCAGAGCATGTTGAAGACTCTTCCTTAACTTACAGGTTAATCTTGGATCTCAATATGATACAATATATAGTGGCACTCTATGAATCCTGACCACTTATCTGATGTATATATATGCTTGTTGATCCAATGAGAAATACACTCTAATTTCTATGAAGTCTGTAGTCTTTTTAAGATGATCCACAACAACCAAGATAGCATTGTTTCCTTTGGATGTCTTCAGAAGTCCGGTGACAAAGTCTATGGTCATGTTATCTCATTTCCATGCCGGTATCGGTAATGGTTACATCATCCCCTTAGACTTAAACCTCTTAGGCATCATTTACAGACATACCAAGCACATTGATGTATACTCAGCGATCTCCTTCTTCATGTTATCCCACAAATAATGCTTTCAGATATCTCGATACATCTTTGTGTTTCCTGGGTGAATGGAGAAATTATAACAATGTGTATCATCCAAAAGTTCATTATTTAACTCTGTATTTGATAGAACACATAGTCTTGTCCCAAATCTCACAATTCAATCTTGATTAACATTGAACTCTAAGGATTTACCTTTTCTGATAGTTTCTACATTCTTCTAAATTATCACATCATCCTTTTGATCATCCCTTAACCTTTCCAAAAGATACGGTTGAGAAATCATTTGTGAAAGGATTGATGATGTTCTCTTCTTTATGACTCCCTAGTCGATCTACATCAAATCTGAGAATATTGGATCTTTATCAATTCTCATCAACTATAGAATTGGTGGGTCCTTTCTACTTAGAGCATCTGCCACCTTGTTCGATTTCCCAGGGTGGTAATGGATTGAGCAATCATAATCTTTGATCATCTCTAACAATAATCATTGGTGCATATTCAACTCTTTCTATGTTAATATATACTTGAGTATTTTTTGGTTTATATATATTTCACACTTCTCCCCAAATAGGTAATGCCACTAAATTTTTAAAATGAAGATCACTCCAGCCAACTCTAGATCATGTGTTGGATAGTTTTTCTCATGAAGTTTCAATTTCCTTGAAGTGTAGGAAATGAATTTGTCATTTTTCATCAACAGACAGCCCAAGCCCTTCTTCAAATCATTACTAAATACGAAAAAAAATTATCCACTTGTGGGTAGTGTGATTAAGGGCGTACTAATAAGACTCCTCTTCAACTCCTTGAATCTATCTTCGCATTCATCACTCCAATAAATCCTGACTCCCTTCTGAGTTATCACGGTAAGAGGGTTTGACAGTCGTGATAAATTTCTCAATAATCGGCGATGATATCCTGCTAACCCTAGGTAGATACAGATATCTGTTACCTATGTTTGCCTTGTCCGTCCCTCAATTGTAGTTTTCCTAGATGGATCCATAGATAACCCATTTATTTTGATGATATGACCCAAGAATGAGACGTCCTTCTACCATAACTCACACTTGATGTACTTTTCATTTACCATATCCTTTCACAAGGTCTCTAGTATAGCAGTTAGATTCTACTCATTCTCCACCTTGGTTTTGGATTTTATTATAATATCGTCTATAAATACTGCCAAACGTTTTTTGAAGTAATCTCTAAAGACTTTTTTCATCATGTCAATGATGATTTCTGGAACATTAGTGAGTCTGAAATTCATTACTATGTATTCAAAGTTTCTGTACCTTGTACAAAAAGAAATCTCGGGGATATCCTCCTTCTTCACCCTTACATGGTAATATCCCGACTGGAGATCCAACTTGGAGAAGTATTGTGCTCCACATAGCTACTTGAATAAGTAATCAATTTGGGGAAGACGATACTTGTTCTTTATTGGGATTTTGTTGAGATCAATATAATCAATGCAAAGGTGCATTTACCCATCCTTCTTCTTGACAAAGATGACTGGCGCACCCCATGGTGAAGCACTTGGGCATATAAAATCTTTATATTGATTTTCATGTACTTGTTTCTTAAGCTCCACAAATAGCCATTCTATAAAGATTCATGGATATTGGCAACACTCTAGGTATAAGTTTAATTGATAATTCAACATCTCTTCTATGAGGAAAACCAAAAAAATTACTCAGGAAACACTTCAGTGAATTACCTCACAATAGGCATATCTTTGAGGATGGTTGCTTCCATATACTCAATCATATGAGAGTTATACGTGTACTCATAGGGTAGTAATTTCCGTGATTGAGATGATGGTTCTAAAAATATTCATCCTACTCCTTGCACTTGTACAAAATCGGAGGTTGATTCTCCATATGGAGCGTGATTTCCCTCTCACAGAAATTAATGTTGGCTCTATATAAGGAAATCCAATCCATGCCATAAATTGCATCAAATTCCACCAGGGGGAGTATGATGAGGTTCTTTGGAAAACTCAATCCATAGATTCTGATAGGGGAGGAGTTATATTCAGGGGATGTAATGATTTCTCCATTTTTTATTCTGACCAAAATATTTACTTCCAACATTTGTGGTGGTTTGGATATTGTTCTACTAAAAATCTGTGATATAAAAGAATTCATAGAACCAGAATGAAAATGTATGTTATCTATTATTGAATGAATAACCAGTGTACTTGTCACCACTTCGTTGTTGGGAGTCACTTTGGTGGCAGTGTTGGTAAAATCTCACCCTTGCTACCTTGGATGTTATTGGTTGCTTCCAAAAACCCTTGACTTAGGGAACTGGTTTGAAAAGTGCCCTTATTATTTGCATTGAATGCAATGAACATCGCATTGAGGGTGGAATAGAGTGTTCCCCTCCTCTGTGGAAGACTTTTATTTTTCTTGTCGGCAGTTAATGGACAGGTTCCTTTCACTTCCACACCTTAATCATTTCCTCGTACCCTTCAGGCAATTTATGGGGTATTTCTTTTTGCTCATTTGGTAAGTGGGTTACTGGATTTTCTTAGCACAATAGGATTTATCCATTAGAACACCAGAATTAAAGTCCACCATATTCTTCTTATCCCCATGAAACACATGATATACACTTATCAACATTTAGACTTTCATGGAACATCGGACAATTTCCTCATATATCTTGAAGTCACGGATCCCTAGGGATTTTTGTAGGCTAGGTTTTAGCCCATCAAAGAAGTAGTCAACCTTGAATTCGGGGGTAACGAAAAATTTGGAGGTGTATCGTGCAAGCCTCGTGAAGTTTTCCTCGTACACTCTGATTGATTCATTGCCTTTTTTTCTTGAGGGAAAGGAAGTCCCCTTCCATCTTAAGTCATAGGGTGTGTGGAGAAAATTTATCGAAAGACATTTTCCAGAAATCCTTCCATCCCAACGCCTAAATCTCCTACGTAGGTTTTTTATTTTTTACCAATGTCCCCCATTGATCATCTTCACCATCCATATGGTAAGAATCTAGAAGAACCTTATCCTTTTCATTACGTTGAATGATGGAGAATATCTTTTCAATGGAGTTTATCCATTTCTAGGTAATTGAGGGATCAATTGATTCATTCATTGTAGGAAGCCTTTGTCTCCTGAAGCTCTCGATTGTGACTTATTCTTTCTTTGGGGTGGGGGGGGGGGGGGTTGAAAGTTCCTTTGGACCCATGTTTCTATTCAAAACATGAGTCAAATGAGACATTATCGTGACAATGTTCACGATTCCCGCTCCCATTAGATTGGGAATCTCATTAGAATTTTCGTCACATTGATCTTCACATCAGTTATTAGCTTGAGTCCTCTTATTAAAAACCATTGGATGAAACAAAATGAATGTTAGGGGTAACACATAAAGGGTAATCCAATGAAAAAAAACGGATGAAATATAAATTACTTTTATTTCCTCATCTTATGAATTTATAAGCTTAAATATATGTTATCCATGATCTACTTCCCCACATATATTCTTTTTGAAATTTTTTATTCCCATAATAATGGTTCATATTAATATCATGAATTTACCAAATAATATCCCTCGAGAGTGTTGTAACTAAGAGTGAAACAAATCCCATTTACATTCACCAGTACCCATTCGATTCTATCTCAAAGTGGTGTTTTATGTTTTTACCCCTAGAAACATATGTTTCAAAGTTTCCTCTACCTTCTCATAGCCAGACATGGATTTATTTTATTGATAAACCACTTTCTCAATAATCACCAAAATTTAGGGATGTTTTTATTATACTTACTCTTATCACTAAATCTTTCACTAGGGTTTTCTAGTCCAAATCCCAAAAAATAACTAAACCTATCCTCTAATACCAACTATAACAACCCTGCTCTTTACTTAAAACATAAACATAATTTATTACATAGAATATTCACATGATAAAAGATAGAAGATTGAGATTTATAGGGTCTTTGGGGCCTAGAAACATTACATAACATCTTATGAAATAAAACATAACATCATTATTGGAAACTATTTTTACATGGCCCCAACATTCGTTCATACTTAGCATTGCATTAGATAACCTGAGGACATGCATAAGAAACGGGTGAGCTATAAATCCCAGTAAGGGAGTAAACAAGGCATAACATGAATAATACAGTACATTTTAGGCAATAGGTATATCAATGGTGCATAATAGAAACATGAACATAAATGAATGATAAACCATGATTATCATTACATGGAAATGTGGAAACAACACTTAACATGGTATTAGCATGAGCCAAGGATCATTACATGTGGACCATCAGTAAAGCATCATTTCACTTGAATTATAATGAGTAAACCCTCATTTACCATGACGTATCGTGATACTAATCTTTACCCAATGTATTGGAGCTCTATCTGGGAGTACCCTTCTCAATCCTTTCATTTCATCCATAAGTGTGCCACATGGATCATATAACATAGATTTATTGGACATCAAAATTTATTCCCTGATAAAATAATGTGGAATTAATACATGAAACTATATAATAAATAAGTAAATGTTCATACAGGTTAATACCATTGATAGTGAAATTGGTATGGTATTCACTACACAATAACTTTGGCCTAGAAAATCGCGGTTCAATTTCGGCAGCATAACAACGTGACATAACAATTCAAAAAAATGTTTGATGAGTGAGAAGGTTTGTATCATCATATTTATATGAAATGGAGATTAAGGGGTCATATAGATACATGTTCCAAAATATTTAGTTTAATTTATATTCATAATACAAAAGAATTACTTGAATGTAAATGAGAAGAGAAAAATTCCTTAAGGAATTTTGGCATGGTAACGGGTGTACATGGGAGGAATTAATGAGAGAAAAAGGGAGTATATCATCATTAAAAAAAATTAAAGAATTATGGTGGAGGTCATAGATCATACCCCAACATTTTTAATGGAAAATAAAATTGAGTAAAAACTTATCGAAATTTGGAAAAAAAATGAGAAAGGAAGAAATCCAATAAATGGAAGTGTGATCCCAAAGGATTGTGAGGGGATTGAGAGAGGCTTGTTGGGAGATTGGGGAACCTTAGGAGGATTATATAGAGAGAAGGGAATATTTTGGCCAAGCTCCAATGTATTTTAGTGAATTGGAAGTGGGAGCTTGGGTGGGATTATATAGGAAAATATAGGGAATTATTAATTATTTGGGTTTTGTTGACCAAACATTAATCAAATAAAAACCACAAACCAAACCATTTTTTGTTAAAAAGGTAACTGAAAAACATTATTTTATAAGTTCAATGGTTTAATGTTTTAAAATGTGAGGCTTTTTAATGTGGAGTTGAGTCACACTCTCAAAGGAATCATTTAAATGGTTAAAATGATTTATAAGTCTTAGAGGGTCCATTAAGGCACCATAAAAATAATAAAACAAATATAAAATCAATTTATTTTAAATTTAAAACATATATTGGTTGAAAATCATGTTTATAGTATATTATTACATCACTATTTGGTCATTATGATGTCATAAAACACATTATATATTTAAACAGTATTTCATTTTTACCCAAAAATTTAACTATCTCAGAAAATTATGAAACATTTCCCATTGAATAATTTTGAAGTCCTAATTCCAAAAATAATATTCATTTTATCTAAATAATTTTCTAAATATGTGATTTTTTTATTTTAAAATAAAAACTGACATTTATTGAAAATTAATGGGTTTAGACAAAAATGGCTTTCGATCTTTAATAAAAATTACAATTGTATTCATAAATATTATATGATAATTTATATTTAATAAAAAGTCATTTAGTAATAAAATTTTATTAAAATATTATTTTAATAAAAAATCCATTAATTAGTCAAAATATATTTCTTAACTAAATACTTACTAAAAATACTATTTCTGCTTTAAAAACTATTAACAAAGTAACAATAATAAAAGGAATGTATATTATTTTTTCTATACAAAAATAATATACGTAATCATAGTGCTAGGGTCTTGTTAATGAACCCCTTATAATACCCGGATATGGCTTAAGGGTAAGGTGTGTGATGGTGACAGACTCTTGGGGAGGCTCAAATAACATCACTCGGGTGGTAATATATATCAACTTCCACTTCTCCTGTAAGTATTTCCATTCAAGATTAATGTGTTGAATCTCGAATTGGGCTTGGTAAAGAGAAAAGCCTAGTGACGCCACCTAATTTCCGATCTCCGACAAATGGACTTCATACGAAGAAATTCTACTGGAGGAGCCCATCTCTTCCTTTTTCTGAGAAAATTGGATTTGTTAAACACCTATATTTATACTAATCATGTAATTACTATTTAACAGATATATTAGAAAAGGTAAAAATTCTTAACGGTATTTCAAATTCCAAAAACATAAAACCAAGAATGTTCTAATCAATTCACCAACTGATGTAAATCCTATTATTTGTATATAGGTATTCAAGGGAAAATTGGACATGGAGGTAAATGTTAGTACCTATATAAATTGCTAGTGGATAAAGGGTCTAAAAATTTTCAATTCATTAATTATAATGAAACCTTTTCTCCAATTTCCATGTTTAAATCCATCATAAATATGCATTCTATACTACCATAACAATGAAACTTGGCAGATGGATTTCAATATATATTTTCTTAAAGGGAACCTATAAAAAGTTGACTATATGACAAAACATGAAGGTTTTTTAATCTAGGTGATTTTAGTAGTACATTAAAATTGAAAATATCCATTTATCGAGTTAAGTAAGGATCTAGGTCAAGGAAAATTCAGTTTTATGAAGCTATAAAATAACTTTGGTTCACTAGAAAAATGTGAACCATGTGTTTACAAGAATATTAGTACGAATTTGGTTTTTATCCTAGTAGTATATTTTAATAACATATTTCTTATAAAAAATGATATATCTATCTTAACATGTATTAGGATTGGTTAAATAATTGCTTCTCGATGAAAGAAATAAGTGAAATAGCTTACATTATAGAGATCAATATCACTCATGATTTATTGAAGATGATACTTGGAATATTTAAAGGTACATACATTGACCCGATGCTAATGGAATTTATAATGGAAAAGTCCAATATGGGATTAGTTTAAGTGTCACATGGTATACATCTTTCCAAGAAAATGTGGCTTCAGACACAATGGGAGAAAGATAAAATGAGTAAGGTCTCATATTATTTGGGGGTATGATCAATCAATAATTATATTATATGTATTAGACTGGATGTTTCCTATTTATTTCTCATGGTATATATATTTCATGCCAAAATTAATTAACAACATTGGTCTACAGTTACAGTTAAGGATATCATTCAGTATCTAAGAATAACTATGGATATTTTTCGAGTGTATAGAATAGATGAGGAACTGGTCATCAGGGGATATACAGATGCCAGTTTTCAAACAGATTTTAATGATCCAAAGTCACAATTAGGATATTTTTTTCAGTCTCAATGGAGGAGTTGTTGGCTAAAAAATTTCAAAGAGGCCATTTATCACTGATTATACATCGGAATATATGTATATATAAGCTTTTGGTGAAAAAATATTCCATTATGATATGAAACATTGTCCAAGATCTTGATTTAGTACCAATGAGTAAAGGACTTATCATGTTATATTCAAATAATACTGTTGTTTTGGATATTTCAAAAGAACCATGGTCACACCAATGGGAAAAGAACAGTATCTTGAGGTATCACCTCTTTAGGGATTTTTCTAAATGGGTGAAGTTATAATAAGAAAATATTCAACAAAATAATGTGTGTTAGCCCCCAACTAAATATATTTCTCTATAAATGAATGAGAATCATGATATAACTAGCATATTGAAGGTTGTTGGTATTTGGATCTTCTGAAAGTGGGATTATATTGGAGTTGGTTCCCAAGAATGAATTTATGTCTACTTTATTATTACGATTATTTGTATATTTGAATATTAATAAACTATATATGATATCATCATTACACATAAGTGTAACATAGTATGCGATAATTACCGAGGATTAGTTATTGCATTGAAAGGCTATAACAATTCCCTACTACGATGAGATCCCATAAGTACCATGATAATATTCTTAAATATATGTAATATAGTTGTCTAAAATTATATTATGGTCAAACATGATATCGGATATCATAGGTGTAGACTCAAAGTAATGTGAGCCACCTTCTCCTTGGGTGTGCCCTTGGTAATTTCTAGTATTGTAGATTATGAGAGCTCGACCCGTTGGTATAACATCCACATGCATATGTGTCATTGATTGTTCTTATATCCATACATTTATATTGATCCTTAGAATTGAATATTATTACTAATGGATATTATGAGTCATGTACTTTTATGTATTGATTTCAACTATGATGACATGTGTTCACAGTGAAGTAGGATATGTTGGGTGTGTCACGATTAATATTTCATTAATGAATAATGAGATAAATAATTTTCCCCAATTTTATTTAATCGACATTGATATCTTAGTCCCTTTTATGAAAATTATTATGCCTACATAAATATATGTCCATGGTATTCTATATCTATGTTTTAATTATGGAAAGACAAAAAAGAGATATCGATAATATAGGCTGATGGCACCAACACGAAATCTACTTGATTATAGACATCATGATAAAATGATTTTATTTCACAATAAGTATCTATCTGTGATTTTATGTCATTAAAAATTTAATTTATTTTTTTATGAGTTCCTTGTAATTTTGCTAGATAGAAACATTGAACATCAGGTTATTTTGCCTATTATCATTGAGAAGGAGACCAAGAGGGTCATGAAATAAGTGTATTCAAAATATCATTTAAATAATAATATTATTTATTATATAATAAGTTGAATAAATATTATTACAACATTTGGTTCAACAAATATTTTTTTTCTTGATCATATATATTATGTGACTAGTTATTCAAGAGTTTATTGTGAATAGAAATTTAAATAAATTTTTTGCCTATTTAGTGAATATAATATTTGATTATTTATTGTGGAATAATGAAGTTATATTTTTTACTAAATAGTCATTATTAAATGTTAGATAAATTTTTTGGCGGAATAGTGGACTAAGTTTAATATTCTAATGTGAAATAATATATATTATGAATTATTCGAATAAATAATATTTAATAGAATTCATGAGTTTTTAACATTTCCTGAGTTATTATTATTATTATTATTATTATTATTATTATTATTATTGAGATGGGGATCCATAGGGATTAATGAAATAATAAGGGCGCATGCACAATTATTGTTTTCTAACCTCAGCTAAATTTGAACCCAATTATATTATTTCTCAAAGGTTGAATGGAATTTCATTTTTTCTTTTCTCATAATGACAACTGAAGAGAATTTTCTCAAAGACTTAGATAGCTCCCTCTCCAAGAATGCCCTCAATAACAAAGACTGATCCTCCTCCACCCCACACTAAATTTTAGAGAGATTGAAGAGATCCTTTCCAATAGAGATTCTTGGGATGATCAAAGGCGCACAATGAAGCATTAGAATCTTCCATTATAGCACCTAGAGATTCCTATGGTGAAGTTCTGAGGTTCATGGAGCACATGTGGATCACCATTGGTGGAAATATACTCCTGATCACTATGACTCAGTGACTATACAATGTAGAGGAGTTTTTAGATTCATAAAAAAAGAAATAATTCATCAAAAAATAAATCTAAAATTGTTTAATTTAATTATAAATAACATGTGATGATCTTGTATTTTGGTTCTGACATTCAATATTTAATTAATCATTGATTAAATTCTATTTTTCATGACATATGTCATCAATGTACAACTCAAATTATTCATTGATTATGAAAAACCCCATGTTGGGTATGCCCCGTCTGGTGCTTCTGTAGTCCCTAGAATCTTTAGTTGTTTCTTACTGAATTAAAAATCATTTTCCCCCTTTCATTCTAGTAGAAAATTTGAAACATATCCCAAGGATTTGATTATTTTGACTACAGTTTCCACTAAAAAATGTCAATCGAAGGATTCACCCACAAGTATTGCTCCACGACATCCTATCTATCATTCATATATGATATAATTTAAGTATAAATATTTTAATAAATAAAGAGAATTAAAATCATCAAGAACAAAATTTTGATTCATTTTCATAAACTGAAATTAGTAAACTGAATCATAATCCATTAAATCATAAAAATGATGATATTAAACCCCAAACATCACATGGTAACCAAAGGTTTTTTATGAAATTTATCTATGCATTAACACTTCCACACTACCTATAAAGTTTTGATATTCTTATCTATAGTATATCACCATCCTCTAGACACTAGAGGTTGATACACAAGCATGAGTGTGGGATTTAATGAAAACCTAATCCTCTGATAATAATTTATAACAGAATAATCTGATTAACCCATAATTTCACCAAAATTGGAATTTAATAAGGCTCAAAGTGAATTCCTGGTAACCATGGGATTGTGACAAGAACCATGATATCATACAAATTTTTTTAATGATTTCCTCCTCAATTTATGTGTGATAATATATAAATAATAAAAGTATCACAACATATACTCAAAATACATCAAATATCAAAAGAACTAATCTATAAAGGTTACATCCACCAACTTGATAACAAATAATATATGAAAATACTAAAATACCATAAACATTGAATCATAATAAAACAATTGTGCCATCTCCTCTGACCATTTTTCACCCCCATCCCATCCCACCAGATGGTAACATGATCCATGAGAGTTGTCATCTATATTACACTCATCCCTTTACCTCTATACTTCAAAAAGACCTCTCCAAATTCACAAAGGGTGATTTAGGGTTGGGAACAAAATATCATTAAGATACCACCAAATAATATATATTATTTCTATCCACAATCATTCATTATTTCTTATATAAAATAATATCTAAAATATTTCCAAAAGAAATAATATTACCATATAAAATCACACTTTGGTTTTTTATTCAAAAACATTCCATATTAAATTAATCAAATAAATATTACATAAGATATATCTATAAGGAATAATAATATGAATAAAAATTTATCAAGCATCAATATCTATATCAGGTTTGCAAATTAGCATAAAAATATACAGGCTTGTAATGTGTCCACAAAGAACCAATTGGAAATCCATAACATGAGGATGTACAGAACTCAATCACAAAAAATAAAACTAGTAAGATTAAGTAAATCCTATAGTCCAGGGACCTCAGTCCCCCTTTAAGGCTACCCACTAGAAACCATAGTGTTACAATCACCAACCATAGTGATATTTTACTCCACTGAGGGTCTCTTACACTTAGTTTTTCATTATACCACAAGGTCCCTCAATATTCTATATATCATCATTAAATTTATAGAATACTACGAACATATTTTATAAAAAAAATTATATTTATTCCACACCAAATCCATACATGAAAATAATTTCCAATTCAATACCATCTTTAACACATTTTATCAAACACAACATTTTCCTAAAATATAATTTTCAAATAAAACCCATTATAAAAACACATTACATTACCGTAAAATATAAATTAAAATATAAACATTAAATTTCATAAATAAAAATAAAAAATATAATTACATGAAAACAATAATTATGAGGGGAACACCATATGATAGAGAATCCTACCTCCAGAACAAAGGAAACTCCACAGCCTTCAAGACTGGTGATGGGTGAGGAAGAGATCAGATCCTAGAGAACCTAGACCTGAGGGAAAAAATATCAATTCTATACATACAAGATAGATCTAGTGATTTGGCCTCATAATAAATAAAATTCATAGATAAGAAGAGAATAAAATAGACTTGATGATATATAACTCCCTGGATTACAATTGATGATGATTCAAAATTTCAATATATATGAATATATTACTGCCGAAAGAGAGAGAGAGAGATATATATATAGAGATAGAGAGAATTCTTAAAATAGATTCTCCAAATCGAAGAAATAATAATTAGTGTTATTAAGTTAATATTAATGGAGTTAAATAAACATTTAAGTCAAAAATTACATTTTACCCCTACTTAATCGTACACCTAATTATACACTAGCTGGTTGTTGGACAACCATCAAAGAGACCATGGTCCACTGAATGGTTTGATATAAATAAATGGTAGGTTGGTGGGAATATAAAGAGGTATTATACCTCCAGGTCTCTACTGGTTGTCCGTTGGAACCTTTAAAATTTCATGTATTATGCCAGCCTTTACCGACTAGTCTGTGGAATCCATCTTCCACCACCTACCAACCACTCTTATCCTAACCTACAAATGACCCAAGAACCAAAGATAAAATGTCATAACATTCTATATAAATGATTATATATACCATTATATGACAAAAAATAATACTAGTTTTAAGTTTCTTTTATAATAAGACGCATACTTGAGGCCTTGCGGTGAGCTGGATCAGGTGACATTTCAGTTCAACCTTTGCTTGTTCATTGAAAATTGTTATCAGTGTTGTGTGGTTTTATGATTTTGGGAGTTATTGGAAAAGTGGTCTAGGAATATGTCGAGACTTGTGATAGTTATAGTATTGGTGGTTCATGAACACATTTTTTTATATGATGTCAAATTTTTTAGGGAATGGGATTGATATTATTGGTATACACTTTTATGGTTGTGAGATTTCACCTAGCATGATGCAGATACATTAGTGGATTTATAGATTTATTGATTTTAGATCTTATCCCATTGGAAGTATTGTAGTGTTCATGCATCATCATTGGAGTTTGGGATTCCAATGATTTATTATTTTTGATGTGTTCATTCACTGAAGGAGTTTTTCACCATTCCATTCACTAAGGGAAGCATGGAGTCTCTTCTGGATTTGTGTGGGATCTGAGCGACCAGTTGGAGGATTGTTGAGGGAAAAAATTCCTTAGGGATTTTTAGATCAGTCTTGATTTTCCCTAAGACTATGTTTTCTTAGAATCTCCTTATTTTAGTTGTGGGGAAGGTATTTTAGGCCTCTGTTGGAAATAGGTTCAACTTATACCATGTGTTTACTATTACGTCTTATAGTGGGGCATGTGTGCCAACTATCAACTACATAATGGATGATCATGGATTACCATTTCATCAGTGGGTATTATTGGGGTTTTCTATTACCATGGAATATTTCATGAGAAGATGTCATTTTTTAGGCATGAGGTTCCCTTTTCCTGAGAGGTAGAATGTTAAGAGTGTTCCTAGATGTGTGGTTATCCCAAGAGGGGTTGTTTGGTTGGATACATATCCCTATTAGTTTTTTGTTATGATTTTTTAGTATAGAAATAGTTTTTTGGACGCTTGATGATTTGGATCGATGCTCGAGTACGTGGTAGTTTTATGTTTGATCTTGGAATGAGGTGTATTCCAAAATTTTGAAGAGGAGTGTCGAGGTTTCTCTAAATTTCTTGATCTAACAAGTGTATGTAGTATAGTCAGTGGTTTAGGTGAATTAGAGTAGGTTTGTTAGGACTTGGACCATGTGAGAATGAGTCTTTCTGTGTGTTTGGGGGCATGAGGGCCATCGAGAGGTTCTTCGGGAATCAGTATTCCATGAGTATGATAGTTGTGATAGGTCTGTATTTTTTTGATTAATCATTTTTTAGTGATGAAATTTGTGTGTGGATAATTCATATTAGTGTTTGGTCCATATATGGGTCCACTGGATCTTTTTGGTACTTGAGGAAGCCTACATGGTTTATCCAAGGTGGACCTATTGAGGTTGGAACTTAAGGATATGTGTAAGGAATGCCTTATTATGGGGAGTGAACCATAGGTTATAGAGGCAGGAGTTAGTTAAAAAGCGATGATAAGGATACTCCTAAGGTGGAGAGAATCATATCAATCTCAGTTAAATGTCTCTAATGTTTTTATATATAAGGGCATTATGGGACCAATTTGTGGATATTCAAGACAATGTAGGTTGTTTCAGTTCTTAGAGTGGGATCATAGTGGTTGCTTGACCACTGAGGATACTTGAGGGTGAGATGTGTTATTCTATGGAGATTTTAGTGACCCTCATCGTTATATGTTAATACAATAATGAGGAATTTTTACATTTTGTTCCTAATATGCATGAGGTGAATTTTTTAATTTTCTTATATGAGATGATTTGAGATAATTTTTTTACCCTCTTTTTTCTATGGAATAGGGTGCTTATCCTAGGATGGAAGATTGATGGAAATTTTAGATGTTAAAATATTAATAGAATATTTATATTTAACTAATTATATATTTCATTATTCATGTTTGTTTATTCAATGATAATTTTTTAATATAGTTTGGTGTTGAGATTTTAACTCTACAGTTAAGTGTGGAATGGGGGTTGTTCTAGCTGAGACAAAATCTCATCGCGAGCAACAGGGCCAACCCTATGAACCTTTACTTTGTATTTTTTATTTTTTCATTATTTTCCTTTATTTTATAACTTTTACCTATTATTTCCACCATTTTTTTGCATACATTGTTCCCCCAATGGTTCTTGTGTCCAAGATAGAGATATGGAGAGAGAATGGTGGATATTATTGACATCATCAATAAAAGGAAGATCAGGTATCAACGGGTCCATTATATGGATATATGAGTGAATCTTTAGTATTTTTATGTTTGGTGGTGGGACCTATTTTTTTAATGATATATTCCTATTTTATTATTGACTTTAAACTGTCAAATCCTTATATAAGTTTTTCTGGATTCCATGAGAGACCATGGGGCTGATTTTGGGTGAAATATGTGTTTTGTGGTGATAATAGGGGTTTATATTTAGGAAAACCCTATCACATGATGTGTAGTTATAAGAAAACATGCCATGTGTTATTAATTTGGTTTAAGTGGGGAAGAGGGTGTCATAGAGAATGTGTGTTTCGAAAATTTCTTGTTGGAACTAGGGGTGTGACCTAGGATGTGACCATGAATCCCATGTCAAGCGCATATTTCCATGTTAGGTACAAAATTATTGTCATTTGGGTTACATTGAAAACCCCCAGGTAGTGTATAAGGCTAGGTAATATCTCTGAATTCCACTTCATGTAGGGTTGGTGAACACCATGTTTATTGGTAAGTACACACTAGGTTGGTCAGAGGTACATAGCCTAGGTTGATGGTGTGAAGTACATGATGTGTACATCATGTACATCCACTTTTATGGCTTTTTACTGTATGGTCACACTTGAGTTATAATTTTACCCATTATTAGTTTATTTTTATTATTTCCACATATATTTTTAGGGATTAGTCCTTTCGAAATTCAGAGACAATCATTATGTTGCTTTGGACTAAAAATGTATTTACGGGAGGTTTTCTTCAAGGTTTTATTTCAGAATCCACCTGTTTGTTGGGTTGTGTAATATGAGAATAATTAATGGTTGTTAGTTTTTGATCAACTTGACTTAAATATTCTAAGTTTATGTGTTGGAGGTTATTTTGTAAGTTTTCTAAATATGGGACGCAATTATGTATTGGATGAGGCTTTTTAGTTTTGGTGCTTGAGGTTTGAAGGGTCGGTACTACAACACTCACTTGAGGTTTTAGATCCAACTGTTTAGGATCATTTATTTTAGAGTATTTTAAATTGTTTTACACTTGGGGTATCATGTATGGATGGGATTTCTTGAAGAGATTTTGACATTGATCTCAGGGTCGTTTTTGAGGCCCATAGAATGAGGTAATACCTGAGGATGGGTTGTGTGGTGGGAAGGTTTCATAAGGAATTATTGTGATGGGATTTTCAGGATGTTTTTCATACACTAGAGGATCCCTTTGTAGGGTGTCCATTTCATGGTAAAGTAATGAGGTTTTTTAAAAAATCCATTACTTTTTTGGTGATGCTATTATATTCCCTTGCAGATGCGTTGTTGATCGACGATTAGTGGTTTTACATTGAGGGTCGATTGGAGATGTTTTTCATACAAGTTCATTCCCGTGAATTGGATGTGAAAAAGGATCCCATTAAAGGGTTATCAGTTATATCGTTTTTTATGACCATGTAGTTGAGTTAATGTTTATGGTTGGGTTGGGTATTGAGATTCCATTTAGATTTAAGGTATCAGGTGTGGCCCATGGTTTGAGATGCATATGATCATGGGGACCGAGGGAGCACCGTTTTTTGGTTGACCCAATTAGGGGTTGGTACTTTATTAGTGTTTGAGACATTGGGTTTCCCTTTATAACCTAGATACTAGTAGTGATATACATTAATAATTGTTCAGGTGTTTTTAGGGACCATGGTATCCCCGAACTTTACTGACCATGACTTTTTCAATGGTTATTTTTACTTAGTTTATGTAATGGATTTGAGAGTTGATTAATAAATTATTTCTGGCATATGGATAAAGTTGTTTGAGTTAATTATTTCTTAGGATTCTTGTGCTGGAGGAGACTTTCGGGATATATCTGGATTTGGTGTGGGCCATGAGTTTTATCTAGTTCTTTCCTCCTTTGGATGAATATGGTTATATGGGTATAGAGAGATAATGGATAATATAAATTATTTTAGCCCTACCATAGGAAATTGGATGTTTTACATCATCTAAAGGTTGATTTTACTTGGTCATGGATGTTTTGAGTTCCTAATATGTGGGATTTTCCCCCTTCACAATATTTATTTTATGGATTTGATGAGTTGTATAGGACTATATTGTTTCCAAAAGGTTCTATAAATGATAGTATAGTCCTTGTTAACAGTTCAAATAATTACATTGGATACTTAGAGACTGATATAATTGTGTTTTGTTGTCTTTGATTAATACAGTTTCACCATGGGGCTATTATCTCTTCCTATTGTGTTTTAGACATCTTGGAGCTTTTCTGTAGATCTAGAAGGTGTTCCAGATAACATGTGGATTGATAATCCAGGTTTTACAATTCCTTTGTGATTGGAAAATTTTAGGGTTAATTTACCCAGGGTGTCAGGATAGAACTCATGTTTGGCTATTTGTTTTGTTTTTTTTAATTTCCCTATTTATTTTTTTATTCAGTTGTTAATTTTATTCCAACTATTATTAGTTTTTTGTATGGATGGGCATACAACATGTGCATTTACTTGTTATGAAAATAGATTATTGGTTTATAATTATTTGTGGCCTATTAAGATTTATTTATCCACCAATGTTTGTGCACCATGGTGTGCATGAAAACCATATTTCTATTTTTAGGTTAAATCATAGGTTTTGTAGTGGATAGAGATGAGGCCTAGTTTTTCTTAATCTAGTGGAGTCATTTATGTGGGGTAACATAAAAAAGCTAGATATCTTCACCCATTTTTGGATACAAGGTATGTGGTACATCTAAAATTTGATAGTGGAGTTTGATGTATTTTTTTTCAATTTACTTTTTTTTAATATGTATACATCCCAATGGTTGACTACTTTTTGTTGAGATTAGAATGTATTGAGTCTATATGTCTACATAAAACATTTTATTTTTTTAGTATACTATTGTTTCATTTTATTTATTATGTGATCATTGATGTTTATGTATTCATATGTTTTTTCTTCATTTACACTTTTTTCCACTATAACAAGAGCAAATAGTATCCCCATTATATCTTTTAGACCCTCAACACTGGTTTCCAGCCTCAAGCATATATGGAGGCATGCTTAAGTCCATACGGTAGGCTAGATGGGGTGATGAATCAAGTCAACCTAGGACGGTTCATTATAGAGATTTAATATAAGACACATCCTTAAAATATATTTTATTTAATATAAATTATATATGAATGTATTTTAATTTATAATTATATTTTTAAAATTTATTCTTTATATAATTTTTTCATGTTAAAAAAGTACATTATATGGATACCCTCTCTGTATTTATTTATTTATTTATTAAATATGAATATTGTTGAACCCAATAGGATGATTTTGAATCAAAAATTTATTTATAGCAATAATAATAATAAATAGTATTAGTATGGGATTAAAGATAACAACAATTTCTCAACAGAGTGTGGTATTTATTCTTCTTAAATCATTTTTTTTGTGTTTTCATTATTTTTATTCAAGAAATAAATTCCCACATGAGTTGTAAGAATACTTAATATATAATGGAGTACATATAATTTATAAATGTTGGAATGAACATGGTGAATCTATGTATATTGCTAGTGACTAGGATAACACGGTGATTTAAAGGTTTTCTGATAATATTAAAACTATAAATGATGATGGACGTCATATTTATGAAATTATAATGATAGTTGAAGATGACATTCACAACTCTCCAATTCTATTTTATAAGTTAAATATCAATATAAAAATTACATTGTATACTAGTTATACTCAATATACAACGTTGTTATCTACACTGAAGCTATATATTTTGAAATCTATAAATGAATAGGCTAACACCAGCTTTACATAATTACTTGGTCATTTAAGTGATATCATTCTAGAATATAATTTCCTTTATTTCAAAAAATATGATTCTAAATAAATATAAAGTTCAATGGTAATGATCTACGAAAAAAATATATACCAGTCTATAAGAATTTATTTTAGTTTTTAAGGACCAGAAACCATATAGAAATTTTCTATTTATAGTGTAGAATGAAAAAGAAAGATGAATAAAGTTCTTCAAAAGTTTTATGGTATTATAAAATTCTTCAGTGGTGTAGATAGATAGATATATGGATTTTTAGAGACTTCAAAAAAAATATACATGACATGGAGATACAATAATAAAATAAGGAAAAATTTATCACCTACTAGACTTTCCTCAGTGAAAGAAAATGGATCATGATTATCCACAACCTAGAAAGAAGCTGAGAAACCTATATCTTTTTTATCTATATATAGAAAGAATATTATTGATTTATACTGTATAACTCTTCGTACATATATATTTATGTTGGAAAATTATAGCTTTCCACAATGGGTTTTCATGAATCAAAAATACAATAATTTTTCTCTATTATATAAGGACCAAAAGAACTGGAAAGGATATTGAGGTTATTCGGATCCCTTGATCGATGATCTGAAATTTTTGTTTTATTCAGGTGTTATGTTGAATTATTCTCATATAAATAAAGAGTTCATGTTGACATCCATGTTATTTAGGATGGTAAATTAATTTCTTATATATTGAAATTTTTTAGTATGTTGAATTTGAGGAATCTTAGGTTTTCCTATTTTTGAAGAAGGAACACACTCTGTTAGGTTAAAACATACATTGAGGAAAGTTTTTCTAGAATATCATGAATTTTTTTCTCAATGAATTTAATAAAAACCTTGAAAAATGTCATTTGATGGATATCTAGAAAAAGGTACAACACCTATCCAATAATAAATGATGAAAATTTTGAGAAATTAAAGGATATCATCACTATTTTTTATAAATCCTTTTCAAAATACCTTTTGAAGATGGGTTATAAAAATAGATTTTTTATTTGAATTAGTTTATTGGAATTTTTTATACGTCATAAAATTTTTTGTTGTCATGCATAAAGAAAAAATGTATGTAATAGTGTCCCTATGATACTATGAAATGTTAAAAATAAAATAAAATAAGACATTAAGGATGGAATAGGGAAGATTGATATAAGGATAAAGGAAGAGATGGTTCAAGTGAAGGTTGAAAGATGCAATTTTATTTCATCAATGTCTAACACTCTTTCTGTGAAAGATGTATTTTAGATTTACAACATCCTTAATGGTGTAAAGGTAATAAATGGGTATTAATATAATAAAATGAATATCTTAATGATGATTTATTTTAAGTTAAATGGATTAAAATCAAATGAATGAAATATTTTGATAGAAGATTATGTTTTTATGGGTTTACATAAAATTTTACCTAAAACATTCCAATACACGTTAACCATGATTTGATTCAATTTAAAATATATATGCTATAAATTTATTGAACCGTTGAGGTTTAGAACATTGGGAATGGAAATGAAAATTATATTATGTAAATTGGAGATATGCTTACTTCCATAATTCATTGATTTATTAGTTCAATTGAAGGTTCACTTGGTTAAAGAGATCTGACTATGTGGTCCTACATATTAAATATGGATATACCACATTGAATGTTATATGATGATTTTTAAAGGTGATTTGAATAATAAATGTTTCCCTACTGTTTATTTTACAAGTTGATATATATTTTATGAAGATGTGGAATTTTTTACGGACAACATATCTGATGTGGAAACACTTGTCTCTCAAAATCACAATACAACACGCGTGTTGTGGGTGAAGTAATTTATGATAGAATGGTTTTAATAATTACCATTATAGAGAGAAATTATTATCACATTTAATTTATATATAAAATTATAAAGGGTTTTATTATATTTTTAAACCCATAAAGTGATTCATATGTATAACATCCCACGTAAATTGAGAATAAGAATTTTTCATATTTATTAATATTTTTAATTAAATATTAATTTTACATTAAAAGGGGTTTCATTTTTGATGGCATACCCAATACACAACATTGGTTTTCTCTGAAAATCCCATGATTCACACAATGCTGAGTTATACTGATAAAAATAATAATATAATATTATTTTAAATAGTAGTTAACACCTAGTTATTGTATTAGCGTTAATGAATTGAACTAACTAAAATATTATTATACATGTTTTTTAATTTTTTTTATATTCATCCAATAAATGTTAGAAGATTAAAATGTGAATGAATCATATTTTAAGCACAAATAATCTGATATTCTTTAAAAGGTCGACTTAACTCCTTTGGATGGAGAAACCTTTTTAAATCTAGTGTTTTTTACTCTTATATGTTTTATTTATCAAAATAATACTCTTATTTAGAATCAAGACATCAAAATTTACTTTGGATGAAATTTTGGTATTTTTCTGATAATGTTCATTTTTTTAATGAATAGTGAAAAATAAAATATTTTAATTCAAAACTCCCATTTAATAAAATTTATTTATAAGGTTAGATTTTCTATTTATTTGTTTTTAGCGTGTAATTAGATTTTATTTTTTCCATTTAATCCAATGTTGCTCATTAGAAGTAATTTCACATTGAAATTGGTCATTAAAAAGTGTCAATCTTTTGATAGTTATTATTTCTTAAAAACACGCTCTTTGTTTTGACAGCGGGAATTAATTTTAAATTAATTTCTACCACTTTTGAGTTTTGAATTTGGAAAATTGGATTTCATATTTGGAATGAGGTGGTCCATATTTTTTAAATATGTAACTTTTATTTTTATACATTTTAAATATTTACTTCAGTAAATATTTTATTTTCCATGGTTAAAAGTGTAAATATGGTAAATAAGGGTAAACAATATTATTATTATAATAATAAATTACCCTAACATGTGTCATATTCCTATTTATTTATACATGACCATCCATGGGCATCCTTGGGCCTATTTCTGGGACACCAATGTGCCACATGGGAGTGATAATGACCCTTTATATTAATTAATTTAAAGTAAAGACAAAAATGACATAAACAAATATCTTTTTGTGAATTATTTTTTACATGGGGTTATATAAGTTATCTCTTAGACTATAAACATTATTTTTAAAGCTAAAAATATTCCCTACGTTGTGATATATTTTTTGTAATTTTTAGATATATAATAAATAAAATTATTTATGATACATTAATGATGTAGTGTTTTCCTCATTAATGAATGATTTAAATAAATAATATTATAAATATTAAAACAATATTCTAAACCTTTCCAATTCTTATTGGATGATTTTATTTCGAACATGAGTCATCCAATATTATACTTTAATATGTTTTTGATCCTTGGAAGCTGAATATAAGTTAATAATAAGATAATATTTTCAAACATTCCAAAAGAGACCCTCCTACTCTTTTAAAAATACCTTACTTATAACTCATTACTCACACTTATCAATCCTCTTGTCTCATCCAACCTCTGCTCAAATAAGTTCTCAATATACCTCTCTTTCACCTAGAAGCCTTTCCTTAGGCAGAAGGAACTTAAAGTAAACCTTTTGGTTCAATCCAAAGGGAGTTACCTGATTAAAACGTAACGTATTTTCATAAGTTCATTTCTTTTATTTTACTTCTCCAACCCCCTAAAATATTTTTATAACTTTATTTTTTTACAAAAACAGTATTCTAAATATAATAGGTTGTTGTTATCAGAAGTATATGAACTACACTTACACACACCTCCATCTAATGGGTAAAGAACATACTGTTTCTATGGACGGTGAACTACTGCCTCATGAAATGATGATAGTTCAAATATATCCAACCACCTATTATAGTGGCCATTATGATTGATATATATTTATATATGATATATATTGTGTTTATGTTTTCTTTATGGTTCTGTATTTTCCATTTATAGCACACCTTTATGGTTTCCATAATGAGTTAACGCCATAATTTCATTTGAGAAAGTGCAGCCGACCGCCCCCTCAAAGTTATATGAGTCGTTCATACCATAAATGGGAAATATAAAGGATGGAGATAAAGAAATTAAATGTTATATCATACTATAATTATAATATAATTATGTATCATTAATTTTTCATTCCATTAATATATAAAAATAGAAATGAAAGTAGCGTTCATGCGTACGTACAACTTTCCATCTCCATAAACGATGCATTTCATTTCTTATCTCCAAATGCTATGTACTATTATGAACACATATATATACATGATATATATGATATATATGATATAGAAATCATGAATATCATTCTGTATATAATGGAATTATGACCAAATGGACAACTTTCAATTTTAAGAATTTCATTTTTGACTCATGTAACAAATAACAACAAAACGACCGTTATTAACATAAATGATTACATAATGATTATAAAATCGTAATAAGTGATATAAAAGGAATAAATAACTTGAAAACGGTTCTTAAGAAAGTATAAATTAACTTTATTTTATTATTCAAGATATTAAAGAATAAACGGTTCAAGTCGGACACGATGTAAGGGACTTCATCTCAATATCCATTCAATGAGGCATATTTTGTTTTATACATGACTTTATTTTATATAGTGAATAAACACATTTATGTTTTAATTTCATTCTAAGGGAATATTTTTATATGAATCATTTTAGTAAATGACCAAAAAGAGAAATTTTTTTTAATATAAGCGGTGACAACGGACTTTTCCGCCGCCACGAGTATTATTTGGTCTTGGCTTCCTTAAAAATCTGTAATTTTTTAAAAGGAAAATGAATACCATATATTTTTTAATGTATTTTGGTATTGAAAATGGGTTTGATAATTAATTTTTTATATCCATATATTTATATTATATATTTTTATTGAAAAGTGGAAATGTTATCTTTCCTTTATATTTATTTTATGTTATATGAGTGTGTTATGGTTTTCGGGAATTGTTTACGTATACGGGTGGTTCCGTGATAATCCTAGGGAGGGTGACTATAAGATATCTCTCCAATGCATTGGGTAATGTGATGCAGATGAACATGAATGTTTCTCCTAAGATAAATAGGGAATATACTCTAATGGGTATTCCAAATGTGACTTTCTATGTAGCTTTTAACGCTACAACGTAGGTATGTTTTGGATGTCACAAGTTAGCTTTTTTATTTTTGATTACTATTTGTTATTCATAAATATTATGATTTCATGAGGTATGTTAATGATATTATGTTATCTTTGTATTTATGAACTAATGTTTTGTTTTTTGTATAACCCTTACTGAGGTTTTTATGCTCATCCCAAGTTTTGAAATATTTTTCAGAGGAATTAAAGATGAATAGGGTCAAGGATGGGATCAAGGAAAAGTCTTGTTGTCTAAAACATGGAACTAGACATTACTATTTTTTAAAGGGTTTTTATATTGTGAAAAAATGGAAACTGAGTAGAAGTGTATACGTTTTAATTTTTGAGATGTAATGTAATTTTTATGGCTAATTCTCTGAAACTCTAAACCTGAAAAGATCCTCAATGTGAATTATCCATTTAATTCACGATTATGTAATGTTTTATGGTTGGGTCCTTATATATGGTATTAGAGGTCGGTTTAGATAAATTTAGGAGTTAGGATATTTTTAAATTAATACCAATAAATTAATTTATGTTAATATTGAAATGATATAGCATTTACAGAGAACCATGTTGCCTCGCCTAAGATATTTCTGTGTTAATAATGCTTTTCTGTAGGGAAAACAGGGAAGCTATGATGGGATGAAATTAAGCAAAAGACAACCTTTCAAATAATAAAACTTAGATGGTTGGAATCGAAACTGAATAATTTGTAGCAGCGATGGAACAGTTGACTCAGGAAACCAATGGTGGTGGTATCCATGCACGAGATCATCCAGATTAACCACAGAGAAACATGCCATTAGTGGAGATTTTCCTAAGGAAGCATCCCCCATGATTCATAGGATCATATTATCCTATGCTATCTGAAGGATGGATTAAAGCACTGGAGAATAAGTTTGATTTCATGGGGTGTTCATAACATCAAAATCATAGTCTTGTTGTTTACCATTTTGAAGTTGAAGTTGATCAATGGTGGTCAATGGGGAAAAATATCAGGGATAGTGAAGAGATTGTTGATCTTGATTGGGATGAAGTTAAATGTATGTTTCTTAAGAAATGCTTTCCAAAGGTGGTTCGTCTTAGGATGGAAGAAACATTCTTGGAATTGGGTCAGGAGGATGACTAAGTGGCTACCTATGAAGAAAAATTCACTCGACAAGTGAGGTATGCTCCAAATTTCATATGAGATCTTCATATTAAAATCAACTGTTTTTACTTAGGATTAAATCCAATGTATCAAAATTCATTAGCTTCTATTGAGTTCAAAATATATGAAAAACATGTTTCATGTGCGGAGAAGGTGGAAATGGGTTTTGCCGATGATCAGGTGCTCTTGAAAAAAAAACAGAATAAGTGGTCGAGATGGTAGATAAAAGGGAAGGAAGCTTCAGAAAAATATGATGGTAAGAAACTTCAATTTACAGTTTGTGAAAATTTTGGTAAAAATCATGTTTGGTAATGTCTTTTTAATTCTAGGAAGTGCTACCAATGTGGTAATATGGTACATAAGGCTTGTAATTACACTGAAAAAGATCAGGGTAATGGTAAGACAAAATCTGATTTACAATTCGTCAAATGTTTTAAGTGCAATGAAATGGGTCATTATAAAAATGAGTGTCCAATGAAGAACTCAACTGAGGCAAAGCAGTCGGATTACAAGCATAAAGGGGTGGTGAAATCCTTTTCCAATACGTCAGAAGATTTTGGACCATCAAATGAAGTAGAATCAGGTAAACTATTTGTTTGTTCATATTATGCCAATGTGTTGTTTCATTCGGGGTCTACACATTAATTCATTTCTGAGAAGTTTTTTAGTAAATTTGGAATTCCATCTCAAGATATGAATCCTGGACTTATGGTAATAACACTGAGGGAAATGTTGAGACAAAAAGAAATTATAAGAACCTTCTTGTACTTGTGTGCGGAAATAATATACCTGCAAACCATATTTTTTCCTCTTCTAGAGTTTGATGTTATTTTGGGTATGGATTGGATTTCTATTTATCATGTAAAGATTCACTGCAGAGATAAAGAGGTTACTTTTCAGAATTATTTTCAGTTTTCATACAAGAATTTACCCTTACATTTTATAACATATCAGGAAGCTGATAAACTAGTAAAATATGGAAATGAATGTTACCTTGCACATACTGTTGAAAACAAAGGAACTATTCAAATTAATGATTTCATAGTGTTAAATGATTACCTTGATGTTTTTCCTGATTAGATTTCTTGTATTATACCATATCGGGAAGTCGAATTTACTATTGCTTTGGTTCATGATGCTAACCCAATTTTTAAACCCCCTTATCGAATGGCTCAAATTGAACTTTTAGAGTTAAAGAACCAATTACAGGAGTTATTAGATAAAGGTATCTTTTGACCTAGCACATCACTATGGGGTGCTCAAATCTTGTTTTTTAAAAATAAAGATGGTTCAATGAGAGTTTTCATTGATTATAGAGCATTTAATAACATCACTGTTAAGAAAAAGTGTCTTTTCCCCATATCGATTATTTTTTTGATCAGCTCCTGGGTGCTCACTATTGTTCAAATATTGATTGGAGGTCAGGGTACCATCGGTTGAAAGTAAACAAAGCATAAATTATGAAGACCACGTTTTGTACTAGATATGGACATTAAGAATTTGTATTTAAGATCCATCTTTTTCTTGATTTGGCCGGTTATTACTGGAGGATTTTCGAAAAAATTTCACGGTTATCGATCCCACTAACTAAGTTAACTCGATAAGGTCTTATGTTCATTTGGACAAAAGAATGTGATGATTGTTTTCAGAAATTGAGAAGATGATTGGTGAATGCTCATGTTTTGTCATTACCTTCCAGAAATGGTGAGTTTGTTATCTACAGTGATTCTTTCTTGTAAATTCATGGTTGTGTCCTTATGCAGAATGATCAGGTAATTGCTTATGCATGACGTCCATTGAATCCTCATGAGTTAAATTACCCTGCACATGATTTGGAATTATATGATGTTGTTTTTTGATTTAAAAATTGGGAGGTATCATTTGTATAGAGTAAAATGTGAAATATATACTGGCCATAAAAGTTTAAAGTATATAGTCTCTTAGAAATAATTAAACACGAGACAGAAGAGATTGTTGGAATTAATTAAGGATTATGACTGCACAATTTATTACCATCCAGGAATGGAAAATAAAGTGGCTAATTCTTTGAGTTGAAAAAGTAATGCCACATTAACCATGTTACGTTTGGAATGAGATCCTTTGCTTTTTGGTTTTATGAACTTTGGCATAAAATTTGTTGGTGCAGGAAATTCATCTATTTTGTTTCAGGTGTTAGTGAATTCATCTCTCCAAGATTGAATTAAGAAAACATAGAAGGAAGACAGTGAGTTACATAAAATGGTAGAGTTGGTTCAGAAGGGTACTATTATGGAATTTAACATTGATAATTCTTGTATTTTGATATTTGGAAAGAGATTATGTGTGGCTTGTGATTCACAATTGAAGAATGAGTTGTTTTGTGAAGCTTATAGTTCTCCGTTTTCAATTCATCCTGGAAGTACTAAGATGTATAGAGATCTTCAAGAGTATTACTGGTGGGATGGAATGAAATGAGATATTTCTGACTTTACTGTGAAGTGTTTGACTTGTCAATAGGTTAAAACAGAGAGGATGTTACCAATAGGGATGCTTCAGTATTTACCAGTGCTAGAGTGGAAATGGGAAAACCTATCCATGGACTTCGTTGTGGGATTACCAAATACATCTCGATGTAAAAAATGCAATTTGGGTTCTTTTTGATCAATTCACTAAATCTTTTAATTTCCTTCCTATTCGAGAAAATCTATCTCTAGATAAACTTTCTAGATTTTATGTTAAAGAGAAAGTCATATTTCATGGATTTACCCTCTCCATTGCATCTGATCTTGATCCCAGGTTTACTTATAACTTTTGGAAAGGCCTTCAGAAGTAATTGGGTACTGAATTAAATTTTATCACAACTTTTAGTCCTCAATCAGATGGGCAGTCAGAATGAAAAATTCATACCCTGGACGATATGTCATGTTCATTCTAGATTGATTACAATGGAATTCAAGACCAACATCTTTCTGTGGTTGAATTTTCTTATAATAACAGTTTTCATTCTATTATACAGATGGTTCCAATTGAGGAATTATAAGGGAATCAGTGTCGAACTCTAGCTTTTTGGGATGAAGTAGGTGAAAGCTAGATAATGGGACCAAAATTGGAAGAAGAGATGGTAGAAATGTTTCAGTTCATTCAGAAGAACATGATAACAACTCAGAGCAGGAAGAAATGTTATGCAGATAACCGGAGGAAGGATCTTTCTCTTGAGGTAGGTGATCATGTCTTTCTCAATGTTTCTCCATCGAAAAGTGTGATGTGTTTTGGTAATAAGGGAAAGTTGTGTCCGAGGTTCATTGGATCTTACGAAATCCTAGAGAAATTTGGATCAGTTTATTAAGGAGTGGATTTACCACTAAGTTTCTCCCAAATACACAATGTTTTTCGGGTTTCAATGTTGAGGATGTATATGTCGGATCCATCTCATGTTTTAATTCTAGTGGTAGTTTAGTTGGAAGAGAATCTATCTTATGAGGAACAACCAGTCTATATTCACAACTAAAGAGAGAAAGTGTTGCGGAATAAGGTAATCCATCAGGTAATGATATTGTGGAAAAACCATATGGTTGAAGAGGAAACATGGGAATCTGAGAATGTTATGAAGGATAAATACCCCAAATTATTTGATAAGTGAAAAAAAATTGCGAGGACTCAATTTAGAAAAGGGGGGAAGGATGTAATATCCCAGGTAAATTAAAAAGAAGAAATTTTCATATTTATTAATATTTGTGAATTAAAAATTAATTTTACTTTAAAGGGGGTGTCGTGTTCGATGGCTTACCCGATACACAACATTGGGTTTCTCCGAAAATCTCATGTTGCACACAATGCTGAGTTATACTGAATAAAAAAAATAATATAATATTATTTTAAATGGTAGATAATTCCTAGTCGTTGTATTAGTGGGAATGAACAGAACTAACTACAATATGATTATACATGTTTGTTAAATATTTTTTACATTCATACAATAAAAGTTAGTGGCTTAAAATGTGAATGAATCCAATTTTAAGCACAAATAATCTAATTTTCTTTAAAAGGTCGATTTACCACCTTTTGATGGTGAACCATTTTTAAATATAGTTTTTGTAACTTTTATATGTCCTAATTGACAAAATAATACACTTATTTAGAATCGGTACATCAAAATTTACTTTGGATGATATTTTGGTATTTTACTAATAATGTTCATTTTTTTAATGAATAGAGAAAAATACTATATTTTAATTCAAAAAGACCTTTTATTATAATTTATTTATATAGTTAGATTATCATTTTAATTTATTTTAATGTGTAATTAGATTATATTTTTACCATTTAATTCAATATTGGTCGATGGAAGTAATTTAACTTTTAAATTGGACATAAAATAGAGTGAATATTTTGATAGTAATTATTTCTTAAACATACGCCTTTTGTTTTGACAGTGGGAATTAATTTTAAATTAATTTTTTCCACTTCAGTGTTTATAATTTGGAAAAATGGATTCCTTATTTGGAATCAGGAGGTCGAAATTGTGTAAATAGGTAAATCTGGTAAACCTGGAAAATAAGTATAAAAATATAATAATAATAATATTAAATTACACTAACATGTGTCATATTTCTATTTTTTGATACATGCCCGACCCTGGGCATCCTTAGGTTAATATTTGGGATCCCATGGAGCCACATGGGAGTGATAATGACACTTTATATTGATTAATTTAAAGAAAAGACAAAAATAACATAAAAAAATATCTTTTAGTAAATCCATATTTACATGGGATTATATATGTTATATTTTCAACGATAAATATTGTTTTGAAAGAAAAAAATATTTCCTACATCATGATAAATTTTTTATAATCATTAGACATCAAATAAATAAAATTATTTATAACATAGTATTGATGCAGTATTTACCTCATTAATGAATGATTTAAATAAATAAGATTAAAAATATAAAAACAATATCCAAAAACTATAAAATTCTTATTGGATGATTTTATTTCGAACATGTGTCATCTTATCTTCGACTTTAATGAGTTTTGGACCTTTTTTAACCGAATATAATTTTTTAGCAAAATAATATTTCCAAACATTCCTAAAGAGCCCCTCCTCCCCCTTGTAAAAATACCTCACTTCTAACCCAAGCCTCACACTTCTCAAGTCCCTTGGATCATCCATACTATACCCAACTAATCACCCAAAATACTTATCTTTCACCAAGAATACCTACCTTAGTCATAAGGAACTTAGAGTAAACCTTTTGGTTCAAACCAAAGGGAGATACCTGATTTAATGGTAATGTCTCCTCTTAACTTCTTTTCTTTTATTTTACTTCTCCATCCCCCTAAACTCTTTTGATTCTGTTATTTTATAAAAAACATTGTATCCTAAATGTACTAATTTTCCTTTATATAACGTATTTGAACTAAACTTACACACACATCCATCTAATGGGTAAAGAACGTATTATTTATGTGGATAGCGAACTACCGCCTCATGAAACGATGATTGTTAAAATATCTCCAACCGCCTCTCATGGTGGCCATTATGGTGGAACTATATTTATATATGATATATATTATGTTTATGTTTTCCCTATGATTCTGTATTTTCCATTTATGTCACACCATTATGGATTCCATAACGATTAAACGCAATAATTTCATTTGAGGAAGTGCGAACTACCGCCCCCTCAAAGTGAAATGACTCGTTCATACCATACATGGGATGTACAAAGGATGGAGATAATGAAATTATATATGATATTATACTGGAATTATATTATAACTATTTATCATTATGTTTTCATTCCATTAAAATAATAAAATACAAATTAATGTAGCGTTCATGCCCACATACAGCTTATTGTCTCCATGAACGGTGCAATTCATTTCTTATCTCCAAATGATATATACTGTAATAAATACATAAATACATATATATGATATATATGATATATATGATGTATATGATATATATGATATATATGATATATATGATATATATGATAAATTAATTGTAACACCCCGAGATTTTATGAAAAATATTCTTTTAATTTCATTAATATCTTGTGTTGTATGCTACACCAAGATTACCTTGCACTATACGCAACACTGTATTAGCTTGCAGTATACGCAACACTATTCTTAGATCATGTTACACACAATTTTGATAATAGTTATTCTACGCAACATTGAGTATATATATATATATATATATTCAATGTATAAATGAAATATGGTTGGATTCTGTTATATGAAACAACAAAGGATTCTTTCACAACACGCAACCCTGACTTGGTTTGCATTACACGCAATCGCGACCTTCCTCGATAGTGTGTGTTGTACGCAATACCGGGTTTTACGAAACAATGATATATTATTATAATATTATTATGAACTAGCCGTTATGAATAGTATTAACTAAAATTTTGAATTTTATAAAATTATTATTCATCTTACACATTTTCTAGAACATGGTATAAGAACAAAATAAATTTTTCGGGTAGAATAAGTATTTTTCAAAAAATGCAGTTTTGCCACCTTTTGATGGCGCACCCACATTAAATCTAGTTTTTGACATGTTTATGAGATCCATTTGACAAAATAAAATTATTCTTTGGAATCAAGAAATAAAAATTTACTTTGGATAAATTTTTCATTTTATTCTGATGACATTCATATTTTAAGGAATAGTAAAAACACGCTATATTTTAATTAAAAACATATTTTTTCATCGTAATATCTTATGTGGTTAAATTATAATATTGAATGGTTTTAAATTATAAATATAATATATTTTTACCATTTAATATAATTTATGTCATTATCATTGATTTTACCTTCAATTCGTAGGTTAAATCAATTCAATCTTTTGCAATGTTTTAAAGAAAAACCCGTTTTCTTTCGACAACGGGATTAATTTTAATTTAATTTCTGCAACTTTTGTGTACTGAATTTCGAAAAATGGATTCCATATTTGGAATCAGTGGATCCAATTTATGTTAATAAGCTACTTTTTATTTTTGGGAATTATGAATAGTAACTACGGCAAATTTTATTTACCATAGTTAAAGGTAAATCGGGTAATTAAGGGTAAATATAATATTTTAAAATTACCCTAAAAAATGTAAAATCCCTATTGGATGACTAAAAGTAGACCCATATCACCTAAGGGTCGGATTAGAATCATTTAATTAAATTTTTTCAATGAAAATAATTTAATTATTATTAAAACCAAAGAATGTGACAACATGTCACTTTCTTAAATCTTATAAGTATAATAATTTTAATCTAGTGATAAACTTCATGAATCAACGAACATGAATAGTCTCCAGAAAGATAATACAATTATCTACATCATAGGAATTTATTTAGAATTTTTAGGGATTAAATAATTATCATTTATTATGACTCAAAGATGATGCAATAAGTTTCTTATTAATGAAATATTGACATAATTGATTTTATAAATGCCCAAATAAATGTAATTTGAGACTTTTTATGACATAAATTAATTTTATAGGTTAATATGACATGTTATTGTTGATATAAGTAACGTTTTTAGAACATATCATTCTGTTATGAATTTCATAAAAATCATGTAACAAATAGTGTCAAAATTGACATAAATTAGTTTTTAAAACAAATATTATATTTTTAATTGTTATCTTATTCCTAAAAATCTATGGTTCGGCTAAATTACTTAGATAAGATTATATATATAAATAATAAACAACTTGGGGTTCTTTTGTCTTGATATAGTTAGTTTATTAACCATATAGTGTAAGAAAATAAAAAGACAGGGTAAAAGTTAAATTATTTAACTTAGAGTTAAATCTAATTGATAAGGTTAAAATAATAACCTAAACTTGTCTAAATCATATTGGATGAGAGGATTTCGACCCTTAGACACTTTAGCTTCGAAATAAGACCCTTTGGAACCATTATAAACCGAATTTGACCTTAATATAAAATAATATTTTGAGATTTTCCTAAGGTGCCCCTCTCCTCCCTTATAAAAGGGCACCTCCTCCCTCTCCTCCTCACACCAATTTGAGCATTCAAGCTGGGAAAACCCCTGCCAAAATCTCTTCTCCACTTCCCTAATATCATCCTAGAGGTCCATTTCTTCTTCAAAGACCATCCTTAGTTCTTTAAGTGGAGGTTAAGTGAAGGCGCGTCAAAAAGAGGTAATATCCATTACCGATCTTTTTCAATTTCTTTCTTCTTCAACTTCTTCTTATTTAGTTGTTTCATGATAAAGTAATAACATCAGTATTTATTATATACTTATATGTTATTATAAATATGAAACAACTATAATTAACCTTCTATCCATCCTACGGAAAAAGGAAATCACCGCGCGTGTGTACGTACGGAATACCGTCTCCACGCCGTGGTGTAATCTATTTTCCGCCACCACCTTAATTGGATGGGTATAATGTTGTAATGAGTAACTATATATGATTATTATAAAGTAATATTGATACTGAAATATTGTACATAATATAACACCCCAGGTAAATAAAGAATATGACATTTTCATATTTATCCATATTTGTGAATAAAATATTAATATGACTTTAAAGGGGATGCTATGCTCGATGGCATACCCAACACGCAACAATGAGTTTAATGGGAATCTTACGTTGCACTATAATAATAAAATAATATTATTTTAAATGGTAGTTAACATGTTGCCATTGTATTGGCAGGAATGGATAGAAATAACTAAAATATGATTATATATGTTTTTAAATGTTTATAATTTATCCAATAAAAGATAAAGGCTTAAAATACGGAAGGAATTCAATTTTAGGCGTATATGCCCTAGTTTTCACTAATGGTTCACTTATCTCCTTTTGATGGCGAACCGTCATTAAATATAGTTTTGTTCACTCTTATACATTCTATTGGACCAAATAAAACTCTTCTTTAGAATCGGGACATCAAAATTTACTTTGTGTAAATTTTTTGTATCTTTCCTATAAAGTTCATTTTTTTAATGAATAGTGTAAAATGTTGTATTTTAATTCAAAACCACTTTTTAATATAATTTTTTTATATGATTATATTATCTTTTTAATTGGTTTTAAAGTGAAATTAGAATATATTTATACCATTAAATCCAATAGTGGTCGTTGGAATTATTTTCACTTTGAAATCGGACTTAAACTAGTGTCAATCTTTTGATACTTATTGTTTCATAAAAACACGCTATTTGTCATGACAGCGGGAATTAATTATTAAATTAATTAATTTGACTTATATGTTTTGAATTTTGTAAAATAGACTTCATTTTTGAATTCGGAATATCAAATATAGCTTAGGGTGAATTTTTGGTAATTTTCTGAAAAACTTCAATTTTTGATGTATAGCGAAACCACAAAGTGGTACTTATAAAAACTGATTTTCCGTTTAAATGAAATTTTGTCACCTTTTTGTTTTGAATTTTAAAAATCCGACATACATGGTTGTCATTAAGAAGTAAAATGTGGTTCAAGGGTATTAAAATAATTTCTTGGTGAATAGTAACTTATTAAGTTTTTAATCGCTATTAGAGGTAATTAGTGTAGTTTAAGGTAAAAATAATGTTTAAATAATATTAAATGAACTTGAAACATGTCCTAACCTCATTGGATGTGTCATGGAAGATGAATAAAATCCATGGGTCAACTTGGGGACCCCATGGAGCCACTTTGGTTGGGAAATGACATAAATAAATTTTTATTTAATGTTAAAGTAAAAATGACACACACATGAAATGTTTTATAAAACAATTTTTACATGGGGTTATACAAGTCATATTTTTGACTATAAATATTCATTGGAAAGATAAAACTATTTTATAAATCATAGTATTTTTTTTATAATTTTTAGACGTTAAATAAATTAAATTATTTATGACATCATGATGACGCAGCGATGACCTCATTATTTAACGATTTAAATAAAATGGAAAGATAATGTAATATCTAAGACCTACACATGTCCAAAATCTATTGTATGAGTGGATTTAGAACCCTTATCACCTTATACTCGAAATAAATTAATGTGGGACCTCTTAAATCCGAATACCATTTTGAAATAAAGTGACTTTTCTTCACTTTCCAAGAGTGCCCCTCCTCTCCTCTTATAAAAGGCCCCCACCTCTACCTCCTTACCCACACTCCCAAAGCATTTGGATCGGCCAAACCCTGCCCATTTTGGCTCTCCACATCCCTCTCTTACTCCTTGAAGCCTCAATTTGGGCAGAAGTCTTCCCAAGGAAGCCTTTGAGCTCAAACCAAGGGGAGTTACCCGATTTTAAGGTAATGTCTTCTTGTGAGTCCTTTTGTTTTATTTTTATTCTCCAACCCCCTAAACTCGTTTTATTCTTTTCTTTTGTAACAAATCAAGTATACTCAATATACTAGGATGTTTTTATAAGAAGGATTAGAGTTACACTTACACACACCTACATCTAATGGTTAAATAACATACTGTTTCCGTGGATGGCGAATTTCTGCCTCACGAAACGATGATTGTTCAACACACATATAACACCTTCAAAGGTGGAAATTATGATGTCACTATATTTATATATGATATATTATATTTTTATGTTTTAATTAAGCTTCTGTATTTTTCATTTGTGGCTTACCTTTATGGCTTCCATTTTGGTTATACGCGATATCTTCATTTTAGGAAGTGCTGACTACCGCCCCCTCAAAGTGATGTGATTCGTTAATGCCATACGTGGGACGTATAAAGGATGGATTTAATGTTATTATATATGATGTTATACTATATTTATTATATACCTATATATCATTATTATTTCTTTCCATTAAATTATGATATAGAAATGAAAGTAGCGTTCATGCGTACGTACGGCTTACCGTCTCCATGAACAGTGCATTTCATTTCTTATCCCCAAATGTAACGTACTATTATAAGTACATGTATATAATGGATATATATGATGAATGATACATCTAAATGATGAATATAATTCTGGAATTAAAATATACATACCTATCATTTAGTTTTAATTCCTTTAATATGACAAAGAAATGAAAGTAGCGTTCATGCGTACGTACGGCTTACCGTCTCCATGAAGGGTGCATTTCATTTCTTACCTCTATATGATTATGTGATATTATAAATACATGTATATTCTAGATATATATGATATATATGATATCCAAATCAGGAATTTCATTCTGGATATAAATAACCTTTCACCACACGAGCAACATGTAATTGTAAGAAGTCCACTTTCGACTTAAGAACCAAATATCGAAAAAACAAACATTATTAACTTAAATGATTACATAATGTTTATAACATGGAAATAAGTGATATAAAAGTAATAATTAACTTGAAAAAGCTTCTTAAGAAAATAGAAATTAATTCAAGTTTTTTATTCAGGACGTTAAAGAATGATCGAGTCAAGTCGGACCCGAGGTGAGGGATCCTACACCTCTCTTTCTTTTTAAGTACACTCTTTTATGTTATTCCTTTTAAGCTCATATTTCTAGTTATTGGGATATTATTTTATATTAATATTACTGTAACTTTTATGTTCATATGGTGAGAGACCCTATTCTATCTCATCAATCCATTTTGGAAGTTTTGAGTGGCGCCGTTAGGCTGCCGAATTTTTCGTAAGAGATCCAACCTCTATCTTTCTTTTTAAGTACTCTCCTTTATGTCGCTTCTTTTAAGCCCCACTTTGTTATGTTTGTGGGATTTTATTTTATATTCCTCTTTCTATAAACTTTATGTTAATATGATGAGATACCCTATTTAATCCCATCAATCAATTTTTGTAAATTTTATGTGGCGCCGTTAGGCTGCCGGGTTTTCGTAAGGGATTTTTCATCTCACATTTATTCCCATGAGATTTATGCTACATTTTCCACAATTTCCTTTGATTGGTGTACGTACTGCCCATTATTCTACTCTTTTTTGTAATATACTTTCTTTTTATGAGTATTTACATCAATGATGTATTGTCCTTCTTTCATGGGGTGTATGTTTTGAAAGATACCCAAGTCGGTAAGGGAACCTTTCACCCTCCTCTTTTTAAAAGACTTCTTTTGTTGTCTCTTTTAATTTACATATTGTTATGTTGGGATATGTTCTAATGTATCCTTGTTGATGTAACTTTTATGTCCAAGTGATGAGATACACTTTTTATCTCTCATCAACTCATTTTGATGTGACGTCGTTAGGCTGTCAAGGGAACTTCTTAACCCAATTTCGATTTCTTTGGGTTCAACATGTAGTTATTGAATATGTCATCCTTTGAATATGTGTGAATGACCTTTGATTATTTTACAATTAATATCCAATTATATTTGGTGTATTCATTTGTCACACATAATTATGTAATTGATTTATCCTTAAACCAGGGATACCGTCATTGTATGGGACTACGTCTCAATCTCCTTTCATTGAGGCATATTTCGTTTTATACACAACATTCTTTTATATGGTGTATAAAACCCTTTGACTTTTACTTTTATACAAAAGGAATCTTTTTATACGAAGCATTTTACTAAATGACAAAAAGGAATGTTTCTTTTAACGTATGCGGTGGCAACGACCTTTTCCTCCGCCACGAGTATTATTTAGTCTTTGTCTTCCTCAACAAGCCGTGATGTTTTTAAAATGAAATAAATACCATATACTCTATTATGTATTTTGGTATTGAAAATGGTTTTTATAATGGATTTGTTATTTCAATATATTTGAGTGATATATTGTGATCAAAGTGTGGAAATGTTTTCTTTCCATTATATTTGTTTTATGTCTTATGTTTTTATTATGGTACTTGGACATTTGACGGGTGGTTACGTGATAAACCATATGACGGGTGGTACCGTGAATACCAGGATGGGTGGTTACGTTATAACCTCCAATACATTGGGTATGGAAGTCGTCCGTATGGCTATTTCATTAAGTATGCATGGAAGTTGGCCGAATGGCTATTCCATTAAGTGATATGTGTGGAAGTCGACCGTATGGTTATTCCACTTAAGTATGTTTATGTCCCAAGTTACCTGTATATGTTATGTGTTCTTTATATGGGTTTTATAGTAATATTTTGGTTACAAAAGGCTAAGTAATGAACTTTTATTCAGCGAAGAGTTTTTACTACTTCGAAGAGGAGAAAAGTATTACTTTGATAAAGTATACATGGTTTACTTGTTGTTTTGAAAAACTAATAGTTTTCATTCTTTGTGTATCACTTACTGAGCTTTTTATGCTAATCCCAAGTTTTTGAAATGTTTTTCACAGGACTTAGCGTGGAATAGGGTCAAGGATGGGATCAAGGGAAAGTTTTGCTACCTAAAACATGGAACTATACATGTTTCTTTTTAAGAGTTTTTATTTTATGGAAATTTAGTAGAAGCGACTACTTTGTAATATTTTGAGATGTAATAGTTATGTCCTAATTCTCTAAAACTCTAAACCTGAAAAGATCCTCAATGTGAATTAATCATTTAATTCAATATTAAGTAAGGTTTAAGGCTACGGCCTTATAGTTGGCATCAAATATCAGTTTAGATAACTTTAGAGGTTAGGGTATTCTCTAAGCATAAGTGACATTACCATAATGGTTAGGATTTCTGAAAGATTCCCAGTTTTAGATAAAGTGAATGAGTAAGTATATATTAGTGTTTACCTTCCTCATTAGTACATGATGGTTTTGTTGATATACTCACACTGACATTTCTGTTTTTAGTGAATGGATGGATCTAGCATGCACCAAAGAGACAACAGGTTTGAAGGAAACTGTGGTGGTTCTCTGATTAAGATACTAGATAAAATGGGGGATTCAATGAGGAAACTCATGGTTGTTCTAAACCAACTATCAAGGAGTCATGATCAACCACTTGAACCTTGGTATGTTCTGTAATGCATCATGTATGAGATGACCAATCGATGTGGAAGTTAAGGTAATAATTATAAAGGTAACCATTAGAGTTTATATGATCCTTACTTTTGAGGTAATCAAGGGTTATTATATGATATGATGGAAAATGAAAGGCATGAGATAAACTTGAGGTTAAAATATGTTATGATTATTTTTGAAGATTTTATCTCATTTTGGGGAATGCTTTAAGAATTATATAGTTTTGGAAAAAGGACAACACAGAGACCGTGTGACAACCCGTCGTGTCGGACAACGCTACGGGAATCGAACCCACAACCAAAGTGCAACTGGTATTTATCGCCTACCACTGGACTACGTGAAGTCCCTGGTTAGTTTGACTGATTCCTTTTAGTTGGATGATTTTATGAATCAAGAGTAAGTTTATTTTTGGTTTAATATGGAAATTATTAACATATCATCGAGGACATGTGATTAGGTTAATTACTTTTCAATACGAGACATTAAGAGCAACTGATTTTGTTTGGAGATAAATGTTACGATTTAACTTGGAAGACTATGTGACTAAATCCTTCAAATATTTGGATCTCAATATTAGTTTGGTTTACATAGAATAATTTTATGGACAAATTGTTTATCGAATGGTCCTCTTTGAAATTTGGGTTTTGTTGGACAAATTTTGGAGATTAAGAATAGATTTTCTTTTTATAAAGTGTTATCCTTTTCTGGATTATCTGATCTTGTACTAACCTTTTGGGTTTTGGTTTTGGATAAAGTCTAAATACATGGGAAGTATATAGTTCTTTTTTTTGGGTTAGCTGATTCTCTAGAAGTTGATTATAGTACTCTTAATGTGAACAAGTCTTCTTAAATACTTGTCTTTTGGAGAAAATATGAGTTTGTGTAAGGAAACTAATAAAAGTTGAAAGTCAACATGATAAGTGATTATGTTTCCTTATGAATAAATTCCTCAATAAAAAGTAACTTAAAAAAAAAATTTGTCTATTAACTTTTCCTACTGGGGAATCGAATACCGTTTAACCCATCACTAGTTTGTGATTTTCTTATGGTTAACTTTCTCCTAAACATGTTATCTATCACTCTCCATCAGAACATGACCCTATGTTTTCTCCTCCATGTCCATGTTTTCATACTTGGAATCCTAGTATGGGTTAACTCAGGTGACCTTTGTACTTATCTTTCTTTATTTTAAAGTGATTGTTTTACCGACTCTTCTTCCGATGTGGGACTTTCAAAGATGTTTCCAAGCCCAATTTTAAAATTGCGAGGACGCAATTCCCAAAAGGGGGGAAGGATGTAACACCCCAGGTAAATAAAGAATATGACATTTTTATATTTATCCATATTTTCTAATAAAATATTAATATGACTTTAAAGTTCACTCTATGCTCGATGGCGTACCCAACACGCAACAACGAGTTTCTTGGGAATCTTACGTTTCACTCTAATAATAAAATAATATTATTTTAAATGGAAGTTAAGATGTAGCCGTTGTATTGGCGGGAATGGATAGAAATAACTAAAATATGATTATATATGTTTTTAAATGTTTTTACATTTATCCAATAAAAGATAAAGGCTTAAAATACGGAAAGAATTCAATTTTAGGCGTATATGCCCTAGTTTTCACTAAAGGTTCACTTATCGCCTTTTGATGGAGAACCATCATTAAATATAGTTTTGTTCACTCTTATAAATTCTATTGTACCAAATAAAACTCTTCTTTATAATCGGGACATCAAAATTTACTTTATGTAAATTTTTGGTATCTTTCCGATAAAGTTCATTTTTTTAATGAATAGTGTAAAATGTTGTATTTTAATTCAAAACCTCTTTTTAATCTAATTTATTTATATGATTTGATTATCTTTTTAATTGGGTTTAAAGTTAAATCAGAATATTTTTTTACCATTAAATAAAATAGTGGTCGTTGGAATTAATTTCACTTTGAAATCGGACTTAAACTAGTGTCAATCTTTTGATACTTATTGTTTCATAAAAACACGCTATTTGTCATGACAACAGGAATTAATTATTAAATTAATTAATGTGAATTCTATGTTTTGAATTTTGTAAAATAGACTTCATTTTGGAATTCAGAATATCAAATATAGCTTAGGGTGAATTTTTGGTAATTTTCTGAAAAACATCAATTTTTGATGAATAGTGAAACCACTAAGTGGTACTTATAAAAACTGATTTTCCGTTTAAATGAAATTTTTCCACCTTTGTGTTTTTAATTTCAAAAATCCGACATACATGTTTGTCCTTAAGAAGTAAAATGTGGTTCAATGGGATTAAAATAATTTTTTGGTGAATAGTAACTTATTAAGTTTTTAATCGCGATTAGAGGTAATTAGTGTAGTTTAAGGTAAAAATAATGTTTTAATAATATGAAATGAACTTTAAAAATGTCATAACCTCATTTTATGTGTCATTTCTGACCAAGAAAAGAGATGGGTAAACTTGGGGACCCCATGGAGCCACTTTGGTTGGGAAATGACATAAATAACTTTTTATTTAATGTTAAAGTAAAAATGACACACACATGAGATGTTTTAATAAAACAATTTGTACATGGGGTTATACAAGTCTGATTTTTGACTATAAATATTAATTGGAAATCTAAAACGATTTCCTAAATCATAGTATTTTTTTATAATTTTTAGAAGTTATATAAATTAAATTATTTATGATATCATGATGAGGCAGCGATGACCTCATTATTTAACGATTTAAATAAAATGGAAAGATAATGTAATATCTAAGACCTAGACATGTCCAAAACCTATTGGATGAGTGGATTTCGGACCCTTATCACCTTATCCTCGAAATACATCAATGTGGGACCTCTTAAATCCGAATACCATTTTGAAATAAAGTGACTTTTCTTCACTTTCCAAGAGTGCCCCTCCTCTCCTCTTATAAAAGGCCCCCACCTCTATCTCCTTACCCACACTCCCAAAGACTTTGGATCGGCCAACCCCTGCCCATTTTGTCTCTCCACATCCCTATAGTACTCCTTGGAGCCTCACTTTGGGCATAAGTCTTCCCAAGGAATCTTTTGAGCTCAAACCAAGGGGAGTTACCCGATTTTAAGGTAATGTCTTCTTTTAAGTCCTTTTGTTTTCTTTTGCTTCTCCAACCCCCTAGACTCTTTTTATTCTTCTCTTTTGTAACAACTCCAGTATCCTAAATATACTATGATGTTTCTATAAGAAGTATTCGAGATACACTTAAACACACCTACATCTAATGGTTAAAGAACATATTGTTTCCGTGGATGGCGAATTTCTGCCTCATGAAACGATGATTGTTCAACACTCATATAACACCTTAAAAGGTGGCCATTAATATGTCACTATATTTATATATGATATATAATATGTTTATGTTTTACTTAAGATTCTTTATTTTTCATTTTTATCTTACATTTATGGCTTTCATTATGGGTATACGTGATATCTTCATTTTAGGAAGTGCGGACTACTGCCCCCTCAAAGTGATGTGATTCGTTAATGCCATACGTGGGACGTATAAAGGATGGATTTAATGATATTATATATGATGTTATACTAGAATTATTATATACCTCTATATAATTATTATTTCTTTCCATTAAAGTATGAGATAGAAATGAAAGTAGCGTTCATGCGTACGTACGGCTTACCTTCTCTATGAACGGTGCATTTCATTTCTTATCCCCAAATGTAATGTACTATTATAAGTACATGTATATGATGGATATATATGATGAATGATACATCTAAATGATGAATATAATTCTTGAATTAAAATATACATACCTCTAATTTAGTTTTAATTCCATTAATATGACAATGAAATGAAAGTAGCGTTCATGCGTACGTACGGCTTACCGTCTCCATGAACGGTGCATTTCATTTCTTACCTCTAAATGATTATGAGATATTATAAATACAAGTATATTCTAGATATATATGATATATATGATATCCAAATCAGGAATGTCATTCTGGATATAAAGAACTTTGACCACACGAACAACATGTAATTGTAAGAAGTCCACTTTCGACTTAAGAACCAAATATCGACAAAACAAACATTATTAACTTAAATGATTACATAATATTTATAACATATAAATAAGTGATATAAAAGGAATAATTAACTTGAAAAAGGTTCTTAAGAAAATATAAATTAACCCAAGTTTATATTCAGGATGTTAAAGAATGATCAAGTCAAGTCGGACCCGAGGTAAGGGATCCTACACCTCTCTTTCTTTTTAAGTACACTCTTTTATGTTATTCCTTTTAAGCTCATTTTTCTTGTTAATGGGATATTATTTTATATTACTCTTACTTTAATTTTTATGTTCATATGATGAGAGACCCTATTCTCTCTCATCAATCCATTTTGGAAGTTTTGAGTGGTGCCGTTAGGCTGCCGAATTTTCCGTAAGAGATCCAACCTCTCTCTTTCTTTTTAAGTACTCTCCTTTATGTCACTTCTTTTAAGCCCCACTTTGGGGGGATGTTATTTTATATTCCTCTTTCTATAAACTTTATGTTAATATGATGAGATACCCTATTTGATCTCATCAATCCATTTTTGTAAGTTTTATGTGGCGCCGTTAGGTTGCCGAGTTTTCGTAAGGGATTTTTCATCTCACTTTTATTCTCGTGAGATTTATGCTACATTTGCAACAATTTGCTTTGAGTGGGGTACGTACTGCCCATTATTCTACTCCTTTTTTAATATAATTTCTTTTTATGAGTATTTACATCAATGATGTATTGTCCTTCTTTCATGGGGTGTATGTTTTGAAAGATACCCAAGTCGGTAAGGGAACCTTTCACCCTCCTCTTTTTAAAAGACTTCTTTTGTTGGGTCTTTTAATTTACATATTGTTATGTTGGGATATGTTCTCATATATCCTTATTGAGTTAACTTTTATGTCCAAGTGATGAGATACACTTTTTCTCTCTCATCAACTTATTTTGATGTGACGTCGTTAGGCTGTCAAGGGAACTTCTTAACCCAATTTCGATTTCTTTGGGTTCAACATGTAGTTATTGAATATGTCATCCTTTGAATATGTGTGAATGTCCTGTGATTATTTTACACTTAATATCCACTTATATTTGGTGTATTCATTTGTCACACATAATTATGTAATTCATTTATCCTTAAACCAAGGATACCATCTTTGTATGGGACTACGTCTCAATCTCCTTTCACTGAGGCATATTTCGTTTTATACACAACTTTATTTTATACGATGTATAAACCCCTTTGACATTTACTTTTATACAAAAGGAATCTTTTTATACGAAGCGTTTTACTAAATGACAAAAATGAATGTTTCTTTTAACGTACGCGGTGGCAACGACCTTTTCCGCCACCACAAGTATTATTTAGTCTTTGGCTTCCTCAACAAGCCGTGATGTTTTTAAAATGAAATAAATACCATATACTCTTTTATGTATTTTGGTATTGAAAATGGTTTTTATAATGGATTTGTTATGTCAATATATTTTAGTGATATATTGTGATCAAAGTGTGGAAATGTTTTCTTTCCATTATATTTGTTTTATGTCTTGTGTTTTTATTATGTTACTTGGACATTTGACGGGTTGTTACGTGATAAACCATATGACGGGTGGTGCCGTGAATACCAGGACGGGTGGTTACATTATAACCTCCAATGCATTGGGTATGGAAGTCGGCCGTATGGCTATTCCATTAAGTATGTATGGAAGTTGTCCAAATGGCTATTCCATTAAGTGATATGTGTGGAAGTCGACCGTATGGTTATTCAACTTAAGTATGTTTATGTCCCAAGTTACCTTTATATGTTATGTGTTCCTTATATGGGTTTTATGGTAATCTTTTGGTTACAAAAGGGTATGTAATGAACATTTATTCAGCGAAGAGTTTTTACTACTTCGAAGAGGAGAAAAGTATTACTTTGATAAAGTATACATGGTTTACTTGTTGTTTTGAAACACTAACAGTTTTCATTCTTTGTGTATCCCTTACTGAGCTTTGTATGCTCATCCCAAATTTTTGAAATGTTTTTCACAGGACTTAGCGTGGAATAGGGTCAAGGATGGGATCAAGGGAATGTCATGCTACCTAAAACAAGGAACTATACATGTTTCTTTTTAAGAGTTTTTATTTTATGGAAATTTAGTAGAAGCGACAACTTTTAAATCTTTTGAGATGTAATAGTTATGTCCTAATTCTCTAAAACTCTAAACATGAAAAGATCCTCAATGTGAATTACTCATTTAATTCAATATTAAGTAAGGTTTAAGGCTAGGGCATTATAGTTGGTATCAAAGGTTGGTTTAGATAACTTTAGATGTTAGGGTATTCTCTAAGCATAAGTGACATTACCATAATGGTTAGGATTTCAGAAAGAGTCCTAGTTTTAGATAAAGTGAATGAGTAAGTATATCTTAGTGTTTACCTTCCTCATTAGTACATGATGGTTTTTTTGATATACTCACACAGACATTTCTGTTTTTAGTGAATGGATGGATCTAGCAGGCACCAAAGAGACAACAGGTTTGAAGGAAACTGTGGTGGTTCTCTGATTAAGATACTAGATAAAATGGGGGATTCAATGAGGAAAATCATAGTTGTTCTAAACCAACTATCAAAGAGTCATGATCAACCACTTGAACCTTGGTATGTTCTGTAATGCATCATGTATGAGATGACCAATCGATGTGGAAGTTCATGTAATAATTATAAAGGTAACCATTAGAGTTTATATGATCCTTACTTTTGAGGTAATTATGGGTTATTATATGATATGATGGAAAATTAAAGGCATGAGATAAACTTGAGTTTAAAATATGTTATGATTATTTTTGAAGATTTTATCTCATTTTGGGGAATGTTTTAAGACTTATATAGTTTTGGAGAAAGGACAACACACAGACCGTGTGACAACCTGTCGCGTCGGACAAAGCTGCGGGAATCGAACCCACAACCAAAGTGCAACTGGTATTTATCGCCTACCACTGGACTACGTGAAGTCCCTGGTTAGTTTGAATGATTAATTTTAGTTGGATGATTTGAGGAATCAAGAGTAAGTTTATTTTGGGTTTCCTATGTAAATGATTAACCTATCATCGAGGATATGTGATTAGGTTAATTACTTTTCAATACGAGACATTTAGAGCAACTGATTTTGTTTGGAGATAAATGTTACGATATAACTTGGAAGACTATGTGACTAAATCCTTCAAATATTTGGGTCTCAATCATAGTTTGGTTTACTTTGAAGAATTTTATGGACAAATTGTTTATTGAATGGTCCTCTTTGAAATTTGGGTTTTGTTGGACAAATTTTGGAGATTAAGAATAGATTTTCTTTTTATAAAGTGTTATCCTTTTCTGGATTATCTGATCTTGTACTAACCTTTTGGGTTTTGGTTTTGGTTAAAGTCTAAAGACATGGGAAGTGTATAGTTCTTTTTTTTGGGTTAGGTGATTCTCTAGAAGTTGATTATAGTACTCTTAAAGTGAACAAGTCTTCCTAAATACTCGTCTTTTGGAGAAAATATGAGTTAGTGTAAGGAATCTAATAAAAGTTGAAAGTCAACATGATAAGTGATTATGTTTCCTTATGAATAGATTCCTCAATAAAAATTAACATAAAACAAAAATTTTGTCTATTAACGTTTCCTACTGGGGAATCGAATACCGTTTAACCCATCACAAGTTTTTGATTTTCTTGTGGTTAACTTTCTCCTAAACATGTTTTCTATCACTCTCTATCAGAACATGACCCTATGTTTTCTCCTCCATGTCCATGTTTTCATACATGGAATCCCAGTATTGTTTAACTTGGGTGACCTTTGTACTTATCTTTCTTTATTTTAAAGTGATTGTTTTAACGACTCTTCTTCCGATGTGGGACTTTCAAGGATGTTTCCAAGCCCAATTTTAAAATTGCGAGGACGTAATTCCCAAAAGGGGGGAAGGATGTAACACCCCAGGTAAATAATGAATATGACATTTTCATATATATCCATATTTGTGAATAAAATATTAACATGACTTTAAAGGGGACGCTATGCTCGATGGCGTACCCAACACGCAACAACGAGTTTCTTGGGAATCTTACGTTGCACTCTAATAATAAAATAATATTATTTTAAATGGCAGTTAACATGTAGCCATTGTATTTTCAAGAATGGATAGAAATTACTAAAATATGATTATATATGTTTTTAAATGTTTTTACATTTATCCAATAAAAGATAAAGGCTTCAAATACGGAAAGAATTCAATTTTAGGCGTATATGCCATAGTTTTCACTAAAGGTTCACTTATCGCCTTTTGATGGAGAACCTTCATTAAATATAGTTTTTTTCACTCTTATAAATTCTATTGGACAGAATAAAACTTTTCTTTATAATCAGGACATCAAAATTTACTTTGTGTAAATTTTTTGTATCTTTCCGATAAAGTTCATTTTTTTAATGAATAGTGTAAAATGTTGTATTTTAATTCAAAACCTCTTTTTAATATAATTTATTTATATGATTAGATTATCTTTTTAATTGGTTTTAAAGTGAAATTAGAATATATTTTTACCATTAAATCAAATAGTGGTCGTTGGAATTAATTTCACTTTGAAATCGGACTTAAACTAGTGTCAATCTTTTGATACTTATTGTTTCATAAAAACACGCTATTTGTCATGACAGCGGGAATTAATTATTAAATTAATTAATGTGACTTATATGTTTTGAATTTTGTAAAATATACTTCATTTTTGAATTCGGAATATCAAATATAGCTTAGGGTGAATTTTTGGTAATTTTCTGAAAAACTTCAATTTTTGATGAATAGTGAAACCACTAAGTTGTACTTATAAAAACTGATTTTCCGTTTAAATGAAATTTTGCCACCTTTGTGTTTTGAATTTCAAAAATCCGACATACATGGTTTTCATTAAGAAGTAAAATGTGGTTCAATGGGATTAAAATAATTTTTTGGTGAATAGTAACTTATTATGTTTTTAATCGCGATTAGATGTAATTAGTGTAGTTTAAGGTAAAAATAATGTTTTAATAATATGAAATGAACATGAAACATGTCCTAACCTCATTGGATGTGTCATGGCCGACCAAGACAATCCATGGGTAAACTTGGGGACCCCATGGAGCCACTTTGGTTGGGAAATGACATAAATAACTTTTTATTTAATGTTAAAGTAAAAATGACACACACATGAGATGTTTTACTAAAACAATTTTTAATGGGGTTATTCAAGTCAGATTTTTGACTATAAATATTCATTGGAAAGATAAAACAATTTCATAATTCATATTATTTTGTTTATAATTTTTAGACATTAAATAAATTAAATTATTTATGATATCATGATGATGCAGCGATGACCTCATTATTTAACGATTTAAATAAAATGGAAAGATATTATAATATATAAGAACTACACATGTCCAAAACCTATTGGATGAGTGGATTTCGAACACTTATCACCTTATCCTCGATATACATCAATGTGGGACCTCTTAAATCCGAATACCATTTTGAAATAAAGTGACTTTTCTTCACTTTCCAAGAGTTCCCCTCCTCTCCTCTTCTAAAAGGCCCCCAACTCTACCTCCTTACCCACACTCCCAAAGCCTTTGGCTCGGCCAACCCCTGCCCATTTTGGCTCTCCACATCCCTCTATTACTCCTTGAATCCTCACTTTGGGCAGAAGTAATCCCAAGGAAGCCTTTGAGCTCAAACCAAGGGGAGTTACCCGATTTTAAGGTAATGTCTTCTTTTGAGTCCTTTTGTTTTATTTTGCTTCTCCAACCCCGTAAACTCTTTTTATTCTTTTCATTTGTAAAACCTCCAGTATACCCAATATACTAGGATGTTTTTATAAGAAGGATTCTAGATACACTTTCACACACCTACATCTAATGATTAAAGAACATACTGTTTCTGTGGATGGCGAATTTCTGTCTCACGAAACGATGATTGTTCAACACTCATATAACACCTTCAAAGTTGGACATGAAGATGTCACTATATTTATATATGATATATAATATGTTTATGTTTTACTTAAGCTTCTGTATTTTTCATTTGTGGCTTACCATTATGGCTTCCATTATGGGTATATGCGATATCTTCATTTTAGGAAGTGCGGACTATCGCCCCCTCAAAGTGATGTGATTCGTTAATGCCATACGTGGGACGTATAAAGGATGTATTTAATGTTATTATATATGATGTCATACTGGAATTATTATATACCTCTATATAATTATTATTTATTTCCATTAAATTATGCTATAGAAATGAAAGTAGCGCTCATGCGTACGTACGGCTTACCGTCTCCATGAACGGTGCATTTCATTTCTTATCCTGAAATGTAATGTACTATTATAAGTACATGTATATAATGGATATATATTATTAATGATACATCTAAATAATTAATATAATTCTGTAATTAAAATATACATACCTCTCATTTAGTTTTAATTCCATTAATATGACAAATAAATGAAAGTAGCGTTCATGCGTACGTACGGCTTACCGTCTCCATGAACGGTGCATTTCATTTATTACCTCTAAATGATTATGTGATATTATAAATATATGTATATTATAGAAATATATGATATATATGATATCCAAATCAGGAATTTCATTCTGGATATAAATAACTTTTGACCACATGAACAACATGTAATTGTAAGAAGTCCACTTTCGACTTAAGAACCAAATATCGACAAAACAATCATTATTAACATAAATGATTACATAATGTTTATAACATGGAAATAAGTGATATAAAAGGAATAATGAACTTGAAAAATGTTCTTAAGAAAGTATAAATTAACTAAAGTTTATTATTAAGGACGTTAAAGAATGATCGATTCAAGTCAAACCCGAGGTAAGGGATCCTACACCTCTCTTTCTTTTTAAGTACACTCTTTTATGTTATTCATTTTAATATCATCTTTCTTGTTATTGGGATATTATTTTATATTACTCTTACATTAATTTTTATGTTCATATGATGAGAGACCATATTCTCTCTCATCAATCCATTTTTGATGTTTTGAGTGGCGACGTTTGGCTACCGAATTTTTTGTAAGAGATCCAAACTCTCTCTTTCTTTTTAAGTACTCTCCTTTATGTCACTTCTTTTAAGCTCCACTTTGTTATGTTGGGGGGATGTTCTTTTATATTCCACATTCTATAAACTTTATGTTAATATGATGAGATACCCTATTTGATCTCATCAATCCATTTTTTTATGTTTTATGTGGCGCTGTTAGGCTGCCGAGTTTTCGTAAGGGATTTTTCATCTCACTTTTATTCCCGTGAGATTTATGCTACATTTGCCACAATTTCCTTTGAGTGGGGTACGTACTGCCCATTATTCTACTCCTTTTGTAATATACTTTATTTTTATGAGTATTTACATCAATGATGTATTGTCTTTTTTCATGGGGTGTATGTTTTGAAACATACCCAAGTCGGTAAGGGAACCTTTCACCCTCTTCTTTTTAAAAGACTTATTTTGTTGGGTCTTTTAATTTACATATTGTTATGTTGGGATATGTTCTCATATATCCTTATTGATGTAACTTTTATGTCCAAGTGATGAGATACACTTTTTCTCTCTCATCAACTCATTTTGATGTGACGTCGTTAGGCTGTCAAGGGAACTTCTTAACCCAATTTCGATTTATTTGGGTTCAACATGTAGTTATTGAATATTTCATCCTTTGAATATGTGTGAATGACATTTGATTATTTTACACATAATATCCACTTATATTTGGTGTATTCATTTGTCACACATAATTATGTAATTGATTTATCATTAAACCAAGGATACCGTCTTTGTATGGGACTACGTCTCAATCTCCTTTCATTGAGGAATATTTCGTTTTATACACAACTTTCTTTTATACAGTGTATAAAACCCTTTTAATTTTAATTTTATACAAAAGGAATCTTTTTATACAAAGCGTTTTACTAAATGACAAAAAGGAATGTTTCTTTTAACTTACGCGGTGGCAACGACCTTTTCCGCCGCCATGAGTATTATTTAGTCTTTGGCTTCGTCAACAAGCCCTGATGTTTTTAAAATGAAATAAATACCATATACTCTTTTATGTATTTTGGTATTGAAAATGGATTTTATAATGGATTTTTTATGTCAATATATTTGATTTATGTATTGTGATCAAAGTGTGGAAATTTTTTCATTCCGTTATATTTGTCTTATGTCTTATGTTTTTATTATGGTACTTGGACATTTGATAGGTGGTTACGTGATAGACCATATGACGGGTGGTGTCGTGAATACCAGGACGGGTGGTTACGTTGTAACCTCCAATGCATTGGGTATGGAAGTCGGCCGTATGGATATTCCATTAAGTATGTATGGAAGTTGGCCGAATGGCTATTCCATTAAGTGATATGTGTCGAAGTCGACCGTATGGTTATTCCACTTAAGTATGTTTATGTCCCATGTTACCTTTATATGTTATGTGTTATTTATATGGGTTTTGTGGTAATATTTTGGTTACAAATTGGTAAGTAATGAACTTCTATTCAGAGAAAATTTTTTACTACTTCGAAGAGGAGAAAAGTATTACTTTGATAAAGTATACATGGTTTACTTGTTGTTTTGAAAAACTAACAGTTTTCATTCTTTGTGTATCCCTTACTGATCTTTTTATGCTCATCCCAAGTTTTTGAAATGTTTTTCACAGGACTTAGCGTGGAATAGGGTCAAGGATGGGATCAAGGGAAAGTCATGCTACCTAAAACATGGAACTATACATGTTTCTTTTTAAGAGTTTTTATTTTATGGAAATTTAGTAGAAGAGACTACTTTGTAATATTTTGATATGTAATAGTTATGTCCTAATTCTCTAAAACTCTAAACCTGAAAAGATCCTCAATGTGAATTACTAATTTAATTAAATATTATGTATGGTTTAAGTCTAGGGCCTTATACATACACTTCGACACAATTCCACGACCATGGGAACGATATCATCGCTCGTGCGTACGTACAGACTACCGTCTCCACAACGCGATGAGATTCATTATCCATGTTAACCATTCCAGAATGATTATGAAGTATATATAATGAATAATAATGAAATATATTACATGGTAAATCTACTGGATTTATGTATATATATATGTCATCTACTTACTTCCACTCAAGACAATAAGGAAAGGAAAACAGAGTTCATGCGTACGTACAGACTACCGTCACCATGAACGGTGTGTTTCATTTCATTTATCTATCTATTCTATATATATATACTGAATATATATGATATATAAATCATATTTTATATTCTGGAAGTAAGTAAATCATGATATAAGTAATAATAATGTCAAGAACAACAAGTCCAAACACTTACGATAAATGAAATGATTTTACCCAAAACGCTTCTTTAACATGGAATTTACAAAAGAACGGGTAATATAAAGTCATAAGTGAACCATATATGATATAATAACAATTAATATGATTCTGTAATAAGTTAATTACATTATTTAAATCATTATACAGGAGTTTCGGATACGTACAAAGCATATCGGACATAAGGTAAGGAAAATATCACAATCTCAATTTTTTATCTGAGATTGTTTATACTTTGGAATTTACTGGGGTGTATATTATCATCCACATCAATGCTTCCTCAATATGTAATATTTATATCCTTCTACAATAGTTTGTATTAAATTTTACCCTTTGGTGAGTTTTTAGTAAAAGATATGAAAGGAATCTATTGTAATTTTTCATACGAGGTACTTTTTGACTTTTCTGACAAAAGTACGAGAAGAATGTTTATTTTAACTTATACGGCATGAATGGATTTTTAAAACATTATTTAAAAGAATCTTCCTTTTCAAGTTTTCACGTTTATTTTTAATCAACATCTTCTAGTTTAAAATTGTATGACATGTTAAGAAAGGAAAAAAAAATTTGAAGTAGAAAGTATATTTTCCTAAAGAACAGAGTTCAAGTGTTTTATCAAAATTATATTCCATATAAGATAATATATGGTTGTATTTCTATCCCTATTATTACATGGATTTGATTATGTTGTGATGGAAATATTTTTATGAATTCCTTTATCTTATATGAATTGTTTTATGATGTCATGATGTTTAAGATTCCCATTTTTATTACATGGGTTATGCTATGATGTATAGTTTATGATTTTGTGGCACACATAAGAATGGTATCATTATGAGATGGGTGGGACCTATATCTCCCTCCAATGCAGTGGGTAAAGATTTTATATCTCATGAGATAGACATGGATGGAATGGTAGGTTATACCGGTTCAGTGAAACAGGACTGAAACGAGGGTGACTCGGTTCAGAAATGGACTTTCTCCACTAAGATAGTCTTGGCAATGAGTCTTGACTAATAAGAAATGATTCTCTATGATTATGTGTGTATTACACAAAGTTTCATGTTTTATGTTATGATTATTGGGATTACATTTCACTACTATGATTTATCCTATGTTATGAAATTATGATCTCTTTTTCCAGGTTAAGATTTCCAAAAGATATGTTCTTATGAATATGATGTGATTGATATTTCTTTTGTTTACCCTTACTGAGCATTTGAGCTCACCCTTTTATATTATCTTTTCCCAAGGATATAAAGAAAGGTTTTAGGTAAAAAAAGGAAGATCTTTATGGGAGATGTTGAAGATCTTTCACCACGATTAGAAGATTATATTCCGAGTTTCCAAAGACGCTAAACTATTACGGTCCTTGTGTGTCTGTTTTTGTTATGTATTAAGTATTCCGAAAAAGTAATGTAATGTCCATGTAAGTCAGGATTTGGGTCTCTACATTTTTTATCAGAGGCAAAGGAGGTAGGAATGTATCTGATCCTTGGGAACTCTCACATGCGAGCATTGGACGAAGCATAGCTCACCGCCCAAGGGCTTCATGAGGAAATGGCTGACACTGGGGATGGTGGTGTGTCCCACCCAGGGGGTGTAGCCGCCCATGGAGTGCCCTGATAGGTACCAATTATAGTCCACAGGAAGTAATTCCAGACCGTTATTGTTGGTATCAGAGGAAAGGTTTAGTCAACCTTTGGAAACTAGGATGTGAGAACGTTAGTGAGATCCCTAGAGATATTTCTAAGGTATGTCTAGGGATGTCCCTAAGGATAAGTATATGTATAGGATATAGTCCTAGAACTACGGTGACTATCTTAGAATTAAACCTAAGATGTTAGATATTAAGGGTACTCCCCCTTTACTATGTTGTTTTCCCTAGCATTATTTTTGCCTCTCACACTATTCTTTTTGGGTTTTAGACGATGGCTGGAACCCGAAGGAACCGTGTTGATCACTGTAATGGACAGTGCAATGATTTCCCTCCTGAACAAACAAGTTTTATAGGAGATGGAGTGAAAAATCTTATTGCTATACTTACACAAGCTATGAATCATTCTGGACTTCCAAATGAGCAGAGAAGGGAACAATATTCTATTGAGTCCTTCATGAGGCAACGTCCACCTTCTTTCAGTGGGTCTTCCGATCCACTTGTTGCTGAACAATGGATCAGTACCACTGAAAAGATATTTTCAGTTCTTCAATGTTCTGAACATGATAAATTCATCTTAGAAGTATATCGTTTGGAAGGTTAAGCTGATCAATGGTGGAATCTTATCAAGAATATGAGGCCAAGAGATGAAATTGAGTCCATGGAATGGGACGATTTCAAGAACTTGTTTTTCAGTATGTACTTCCCTCGTATTCTTCGAACAAAGATGGAAAAGGAGTTTCTTGAGCTAAAGCAGAAGGATGATGAATCTGTTGGTATATACGAAGAGAATTTTATAAGACTTTCAAGGTATGCATCTGGCATTATCATCCAACCTGAAAGTAAAGTTGATCGATTTTTCAGTGGCTTAAAACCAAGTCTTCGAAGGGAATTAGCTATAAGAGACTTCAGTAGCTATGAAGAAATTGTGCGTTGTGCTATCAAGGTAGAAATGGAAGTTGGTGTTACATATCCATCTCAAGGTTTTGACATGAAACGAAACATGGAGTTCATGGAGAAATCTCAGAATAATGGTGAAAAGAAGATGAATGTTTTCTTATGCTCAAAGTGTGGAAAGAAGCATGGTGGAGATTGTATTAAAGGGACACGTAAGTGTTTCAAATGTGGAAAGGAAGGTCATCGGGCATTTGAATTATGCAATGATGAGAAGAAAATGTCTAATGATGCAAACAAAGGAAGGGATACACAGAATGAACCTACTAGAATTCAATGTTTAAAGTGCAAGGAGATGGGACATTATGCCAATAAATGCCATAATCCAAGGGGTAGTGATGATCAACATGAGCAACCGATTAAGGCAAAGGACAAAGGGAAGTCACATGCGATCACTATTGGCGATGCTGAATATGAAAATGATGTGGTGGAATGATTAAGTGTTTATGTAATGGGATTCCAAAATAATGTTGTATCATGGAGTATTGGAATATTTATGTATTGGTCTAATGTGGTATTCAATGTGATTGAGATATTTTTGGAAAAAAGATGATATGCGCATAATGAAGGGAAAACGAGAAAATGAAATGTTTAACAGTATTCATGAGCTCATGATTGATATAAGGACTAACTGATATCATGGATTGAGTATATTGAATTTTGAGGATTTTGGTATGTGGAGAGTGTTAACTTTTAACTGCATTCATGTTTTCACTATGGTTCAATGGGTATTCATTTTTTCAAGAGAATACATGATTAAGGTATTCACATGATTGGAATGTGACCAAAAACATATATATATATATGGGAGATAAATGATGGTATTCACATGCTTGGTTGATGACATTTCACTAATCGTTTTCTTTATACTATGAGCTTGGACCGAAGTATTTTAGATAAGCCTAAATATTGGAATGGATTATGATGGACATAAGTTAGGATAAAACCTTTTTTTGATATTATTGATGGGATGTTATAGTAATATAGCTTTAGAAAAAGGACAACCTGCAGGACGAGCGACAGCCCATCGCGTCGGACAAGGCTTTGGGAATCAAACCCACAACCAAAGTGCGACTGGCCTTTATCGCCTACCACTGGCCTACAGGAAGTCCCTGGTTAGTAGAAACTAGTTTTATTTTATTACGTTGTATGATATATGAAGTATAAGTTCATTTTTGGAATCGTATATGATTATCCTCACCATAGATGGAAATTGTTCAAAGCACGAACAACAGTGAAATTGTACCAAAATCAAGTAAGTATTTCTTTTAATTCATCAAATTTAGGGAAACGATTGTGAAACCCCAAAATTTTGTCCTAGTGATCTTATATCTGATGAATCAGATGGTACCTTAGATCCTCACAAATTTATGGCTTTGTGATTACTGGCTTTTCCATAGCCATGTTCTCTACCACTCTCCATCAGAACATGATGGTTAGATTTCCCTTCCATATCCATATTTTCTCCTATATGGAAATCTAGTGATGAGTTCATTCGGGTAACTGTTATATTTCATACTTAAGTTTTTAAAGTTCAGTTTTGGTATTCCTTTTTACGATGTGGGTTTCTATTAAAGAAACTTTTGAGTAGTAAACCATTTATAACCCCGACGAATTTTGAGGGCGAAATTCATTTTAAGGGGGGTAGAATGTAACACCCCGAGATTTTCTGAAAAATATTCTTTTAATTTCATTAATGTCGTTTGTTGTATGCTACACCAAGATTACCTTGCACTATATGCAATACCGTGTTAGCTTTCAGTATACACAACACTATTCTTGGATCGTGTTACGCACAATTTTGATAATAGTTATTATATGCATCATTGAGTATATATATATATTCAATGTATAAATGAAATATGGTTGGATTCTGTTATACGAAACAACAAAGGATTCTTTCACAACACGCAACCCTGACTTGGCTTGCATTACACGCAATCACGACCTTCCTCGATAGCGTGTGTTGTACGCAATATCGGGTTTTACTAAACAACGATATATTATTATAATATTATTATGAACAAGCTGTTATGAATAGTATTAACTAAATTTTGAATTTTATAACATTATTATTCATCTTACACATTTTCTATAACACGGTATAAGAACAAAATATGTTTTTCGGGTGGAATAAGTATTTTTCAAAAAATGCAGTTTTGCCGCCTTTTGATGGCGCACCGACATTAAATCTAGTTTTTTACATGTTTATAAGTTCCATTTGACAAAATAAAATTATTCTTTGGAATCAAGAAATAAAAATTTACTTTGGATAAATTTTTCATTTTATTCTGATGACTTTCATATTTTAATGAATAGTAAAAACACGCTATATTTTAATTAAAAACAACTTTTTTCATCCTAATATCTTATGTGGTTAAATTATAATATTGAATGGTTTTAAAGTATAAATATAATATATTTTTACCATTTAATATAATGTATGTCATTAGCATTGATTTTACCTTGAATTCGTAGGTTAAATCAATTCAATCTTTTGCAATGTTTTAAAGAAAAACCCGTTTTCTTTCGACAACGGGATTAATTTTAATTTAATTTCTGAAACTTTTGTTTATTGAATTTGGAAAAATGGATTCCATATTTGGAATCAGTGGATCCAAATTATGTTAATAAGCTACTTTTTATTTTTGGGAATTATGAATAGTAACTACGGTAAATTTTATTTACCATAGTTAAAGGTAAATCGGGTAATTAAGGGTAAATATAATATTTTAAAATTACCCTAAAAAATGTAAAAATCCTATTGGATGAATAAAAGTCGACCCATATCACCTAAGGGTCGGATTAGATTCATTTAAATAAATTTTTTCAATGAAAATAATTTAATTTTTATTAAAACCAAAGAATGTGACAAAATGTCACTTTCTTAAATCGTATAAGTATAATAATTTTAATCTAGTGATAAACTTCATGAAACTTCTAACATGAATAGTATCCAGAAAGAGAAGACAATTATCCACATCATAGGAGTTTATTTAGAATTTTTAGGGATTAAATAATTATCATTTATTATGACACAAAGATGATGCAGCAATTGTCTTATTAATGAAATATTGACATAATTGATGTTATAAATGCCCAAATAAATGTAATTTGAGACTTTTTATGACTTAAATTAATTTTCAATGTTAATATGACATGTTATTGGTGATATACGTAACTTGTTTCGAACTTATCATTCTGTTATGAATTTCATAAAAATCATGTACCAAATTGTGTCATAATTGACATAAATTAGTTTTTAAAACAAATATTATATTATTAATTGTTATTTTATTCCTAAAAATCTAAAGTTCGGCCAAATGACTTAGATAAGATTATATATATTAATAATAAAAACCTTTGGGTTCTTTTGTCTTGATATAGTAAGTTTATTAACCATATAGTGTAAGAAAACAAAAAGACACGGTAAAAGTTAAATTATTTAACTTAGAGTAAAATCTAATTGATAAGATTAAAATAATAACCTAAACTTGTCTAAATCCTATTGGATGAGAGTATTTAGACCCATACCCACTTTATATTCTAAATAAGACCCTTTTGAACAATTATAAACCGAATTTAACCTTAATATAAAATAATATTTTGAGATTTTCCTAAGGTTCCCCTCTCCTCCCTTATAAAAGGGCACCTCCTCCCTCTCCTCCTCACACCAATTTGAGCATTCAATCTAGGCCAACCCCTGCCAAAATCTCTTCTCCACTTACCTAGTCTCATCCTATAGGTCCTGGTCTTCTTCAAAGACCATCCTTAGTTCTTTAAATAGAGGTTAAGTGAAGGCGCGTCAAAAAGAGGTAATATACATTACCGATCTTTTTCAATTTCTTTCTTCTTCAACTTCTTCTTATTAAGTTGTTTCATGATAAAGTAATAACATCAGTATTTATTATATACTGATATGTTATTATAAATATGAAACAACTCTAATTAACCTTCTATCCATCCTACGGAAAAAGGAAATCACCGCGCGTGCGTACGTACGGAATACCGTCTCCACGCCGTGGTGTAATCTATTTTCCGCCACCACCTTAATTGGATGGGTATAATGGTGTAATGAGTAACTATATATGATTATTATAAAGTGATATTTATACTTAAATAGTATACAAACACTTCAACACAATTCCACGACCATGGGAATGATATCATCGCTCGTGCGTACGTACGGACTACCGTCTCCACGACGCGATGAGATTCATTATCCATGATAACCATTCCAGAATGATTATGAAGTATATATAATGAATAATAATGAAATATATGACATATTAAATCTACTGGATTTATGTATATATATATTTCATCTACTTACTTCCATTCAAGACAATAAGGAAAGGAAAACAGCGTTCATGCGTACGTACGGACTACCGTCTCCATGAACGGTGTGTTTCATTTCATTTATCTATCTATTATATATATATATATATACTGAATATATATGATATATATATCATATTTGATATTCTGTATGTAAGTAAATCATGATATAAGTAATAATAATGTCAAGAACAACTTGTCCAAACACCTATGATAAATGAAACGATTTTACCCAAAACGCTTCTTTAACATGGAATTTACAAAAGAACGGGTAATATAAAGTCATAAGTGAACCATATATGATCTCATAACAATGAATATGATTATGAAATAAGTTAAGGACATTATTTAAATCATTATACAGGAGTTTCGGATACATACAAAGCATATCGGACATAAGGTAAGGAAAATATCACAATCTCATTTTTTTATCTGAGATTGTTTATACTTTGGAATTTACTGGGGTGTATTTTATCATCCACATCAATGTTTCCTCAATATGTAATATTTATATCCTTCTACAATATTTTATATTAAATTTTACCCTTTGGTGAGTTTTTAGTAAAAGATATGAAAGGAATCTATTGTCGTTTTTCATACGAGGTACTTTTTGACTTTTCCGACAAAAGTACGTGAAAAATGTTTTTTTAACATATACGGCATGAATGGATTTTTAAAACTTTCTTTACAAGAAGCTTAATTTTCAAGTTTTCATGTTTATTTTTAATCAACTTCTTTTAGTTTAAAATTGTATGACATGTTAAGAAAGGAAAATTGTTTTTGAAGTAGAAAGTATATTTTCCTTAAGAACAGAGTTCAAGTGTTTTATCAAAATTATTTTCCATATAAGATAATATAGGGTTATATTTCTATACCTATTATTACATGGATTTGATTATGTTGTGATGGAAATATTTTTATGAATTCCTTTATCTTATATGAATTTTTTTATGATGTCATGATGTTTATGATTCCCATTTTTTATTACATGGGTTATTCTATGATGTATGGTTTATGATTTTGTGGCACACATAGGAATGGTATCATTATGAGATGGGTGGGACCTATATCTCCCTCCAATTCATTGGTTAAAGATTTTATATCTCATGATATATACATGGATGGAATGGTAGGTTATACCGGTTCAGTGAAATAGGACTGAAACGAGGGTGACTCGGTTCAGAAATGGACTTTGTCCACTAAGATAGTCTTGGCAATGAGTCTTGACTAATAATAAATGATTCTCTATGATTATGTGTATATGCCACAAAGTTTCAGGTTTTAAGTTATGATTATTGGGATTGCATTTTACTACTATGATTTATCCCATGTTATGAAATTATGATCTCTTTTTGCAGGTTAAGATTTCCAAAAGATATGTTCTTATGAATATGATGTGATTGATATTTATTTTGTTTACCCTTACTGAGCATTTGAGCTTACCCTTTTATATTTTATTTTCCCCAGGATATAAAGAAAGGTTTTAGGTAAAAAAAGGAATATCTTTATGGGAGATGTTGAAGATCTTTCACCACGATTAGAAGATTATATTCTGAGTTTCCAAAGACAGTAAACTATTACGGTCCTTGTGTGTCTGTTTTTGTTATGTATTAAGTATTCCGCAAAAGTAATGTAATTTTCATGTACGTCAAGCTTCGGGTATCTAAATTAATCATTAATATCATTATGGAGATAATAGAATTATGACCACATGGACAACTTGTAATTATTAGAAGTTCATTTTTTACTTAAGTACAAAATATCGAAAAAATTATCGTCATTAACTTAAATGATTACATAATTTTTATAACATGGTAATAAGTGATATAAAAGTAATAATAAACTGAAAATTTTTTTTAATCAAGTAAAAAATAACATTATTTGATTATTCAAGAGATTAAAGAATGAACGGTTCAAGTCAGAAACGGGCTAAGGGACATCATCTCAATCTCCTTTCATTGATTCATATTTTGTTTTATACACAACTTTCTTTTATACGGTGTATAAACCCATTTTACTTTTAATATCATTAAAAAGGAATATTTTTATATGAAGTATTTTATTAAATGATAAAAAATAATTTTTCTTTTTAACTTATGCAGTGAAAATGACCTTTTCCACCGCCGTGAGTATTATTTGATCTTTGGCTTCCTTAACAAGCTGTAATGTTTTTAAAAAGAAAAAAAATACCATATACTCTTTTACTTATTTTGTTATTGAAAATTGTTTTGATAATGGATTTTTATGTTAATATATTTAAATGATATATTGTGATTTTAATGTGGAAATGTTATATTTCCTTCATATTTGTTTTATGTGTTATGAATATGTTAGGGTTCTGGGTTATTGTTTATGTATACAGGTGGTTCCATGACTAACCTAGGGTGGGTGAGCCCGAGATATCTCTCCAATGCCTTGGGTAACATGACAGAGGGAAATATGAATGTTTCTCCAATGAGATATATGATATATACAATGATGGATATTCCAAATGTGTCTCCCAATGTAGTAGTGAAAGCTACAATGTATGTATGTTATGGATTCCACAAGTTACCTCTATTTTTTATTCAAACAACTAACTTTTTAAATGAAAATTCACTTGATGATGACCCATTAATTTGGTTTCCGCACTCATTTCATAGTATTCCCATTGTATATAGTGTATTTTACGTTATATGGGACCATAATTATGGGATCTGGATACTTGATGTATGGTCCAAATAAATTAAATATTTAAAGAAGAAAAAAGGATTTAAAAGATTGGTCAAATGTGTTTGATAAATTTTTTTTATACAATATCTCTCCTCGTAATATGATTTTTTAACTATGTATTTACATAATCCAAATTAAATGCTTATATTTTTTTATAATTGGTAAATTCTCCATCTATATATTCTACTAAATATAAGGAATAATATATTAAAAATGTTGAAATTGAAAAAATGTTAGGACATGAAGAACAAATAGTTGAAAAATGGATAAAGTTGTGTAAGATGAAAATATTATCATATTTTATTAAGGTGAGAAGTAATGGGCTAAAATTTTAGGTTGTATAGAACACACATGGTCAATATATTCACTCCAAATAGTCTAATTTAATTAGTGACATTGGATTCACTACTGAAATGAATTTTTATTGATTTAGATATATGGTAAAATGTTGTTTCTAAATTGGGGGCAGTATTTTGGTATGATATTTGGGATATATTATGATATTGTTTCTCTATTTTACTAAAAAAATAAAATAATGAAACATTGATCTTATCTTCATTATCCCTTGTAGAGTACATTTTTTTAAGAATAATTTAAAATAAAATATGTATGAATGTTTTTGTAAATGATTATATATCTTTTTGAAAACTTCTTATGATACAACATCTTAGGGATTTTAATAGAAAATTATAACTTTTAACACCGATTATATATACATACATCATAAACCAAGCAACCTAGTATAGTTTCATTATGGAGGAGGAACCACATAATTTATATTGTAATTCTTATTAATTTATTTGACATTATATGTATTAATCACTTTTATTCAAAATTTTAAATTAGTGAAATATAATAGGATTGAATAAAATAATTAGGGTACATAAAACCCATATATACTTTTCATAGAGTAAGGATGTGTTGTACTTTACCTGAACAAAAAATGTTATGTATTTTAAGTGTATAGTTATTTTATATTAGTACTAAAAAACATAATTATGTTCAATTTTATTTATAGAGATTTATGAATTATAATCGCAAGAAACTTCCATACCATTTCATGTGTTAAAGAAAGCAGTTAAAGTAAACAGAAAGGGCGTAGTAGAATATTAGAAAACAGAAAATATGGAGATCATGTTTATTTTTTATATGATTGAATTTTTTTATACATTAAAATAGTATGGAATAATAATAAATATATATTTTCTGATATTTTTCATCTACTTTATACATAAGAATATATATCTAATATACCCAATAAATAACTAGTTTCAATGTAGTTGAATAATCCATAATAATATATCCACATTATAGGTTCATGTTTTAGAGTTTTCATCAAATCATATTTTTAGATGGAAAATAACTGAGGGGATAAAATGATAAAATTAAAAACATATTGTAAATAATAGATCCTCTAAAAGAAATTTTTATTTGGTGTAATTATGTGATAAAATAATCTCCTCAAATTTATTAATGGGTAGATTCAACACATCATCAATAACAAACATGAAGAACCTCCCCTAGCTCTGAGCCTCTCCATTCCCCTAAATGTCCCACCATACTTGAGGTAATATATTTTTTCATAAGAGGTTTTGATAAATTTGAATTAGTTTACTTATACCTTTATTGTAATAAAATTCTATAGGGTTAAATTGATTGTTATTCATATCGATGAACACTTTAACATCACCTTATTGGGAGAGGTACAATGTACAATATCAAAGGTTATAATTTACACAAAAAACAACTGTTGAAAGATCAAATGAGAGTGGGGATTCATGTATATCACTGAGTATAAACTGATCTACTCATTACCCTTGTCAGTATTGTGGTTCAGATAGTTGAAATTACTATTCTAACTTTCATAGAATATCCTTTTAATCAAATAAATATATATAAGTAAAATGAGTTATCTCCTTTATAATTTATTTTATATGAAAATCATTCTATAATTAATGAGAAAGGTCTCAACTATGGTATGTTGTTACAAAAGAAGAAATATAAGGGTAAAAGGTAGGATGGGTTAGGAAAATCTAAAGGATTAACTATAAATTGAAAGAAAATTTTGAGATTAAATTTCCCCACTAATTACACTAATTAATTTACCAAGATTTCAAGTTCATGTGTATACAATTTTCTATCATGAAAAATATTCCCTATAATGGATTTTAATAAAAAAGTACAAGGAGTACATTACAAACATTATTGGTATAGATAATGTAAATAATATTCTCAACAATGAATGGTTGAGATCCTCAGTAGTATATGTATACATGATGTTCATTTTCATAATATTTGTCTCTGAATAATTGATCTAAAATTTTAACTATATTTTAATACTATTCATATTTTATAAAGGCATTTATATCGTACAAATATAAAAAGAAGACCTAAAAATATTTTTGGTTGAATATTCCTCATGTCACTTCTAATCAAAACACATCAATGAAATAAGTTGAAATTTTATTAATAGCACACTATGTATGAAAAATGTTTGAAAAGGAAATAACAAATGACGCGATCTTATTAATATCTATAAGGAGTGGTAAAACACTATATTCTATTCTTATAAAACATATTTTCACTTTTCTATCACTTATTCCATTTATTTTTTTAAGAATATCTAAATTATCATTGATAAAAATTTGGAAACACTAAAGATATAATTTTTTGATCCAATGCTTGTATATCCAACAAATATAAAACACTAGATATCCCTTGTAAATTTTAAATACACAATATATAAAATTATTAAAATAAACATTAAATTGTGTATTTTATATAATTCTTTAACAAAAAAAAATTATATAGGGAATGTTTGTTAATCATCAAAAATATGGACTGATGATGACCAATTCACATAAAAATCATATGACATTCTATAACTAGATTACTATATGGGAGTTTATAATTGTATTTCACTATCAAAAAATATATAAAAAATTGACTATTTTAATAAATTTTTATGAAGTGTCTAAAAAATTAATGAAATTAATTTTGGTTAGTACATTTATAAATTTATGAAATATAGAATATTATATCCACAAATTAGCATTCCCAAAGAAGTATTTATAAATTAAATTACAATTTCATTAAAACTATTTGTTAACCATTTTTTATATACATTTTTTCAATTCTACAAAGTCTTAAAATGTATTGAATCAATGAAATTGATCTATTTTGGAATGAGTTGGTAGATTAAGTTGTGTAAGAATTATTATAAATATCATGATGAGGTGGTTTCCTATCATGTTTTTCATTTTATTTATTTCAGATAGATCAGGATGATTTGGTTTATCTACTTCATATTTCATTAATTTTCTTATTTTGTTTTTGTAGAGTAATGGAGAGGGTATTTTGAATATAAAGGTTTATATATTATTAGTAATAAGGTAAAATTTTGGAGGGTTATTTTAGAAAAGGATTGTATAGTAATTTTATAAATATAAGATTGAGACCCCCACATTATTTCAAAAGTATATTTTTTAAAACATTTAGGGTCATTTAAGTAATATATAAATATAATAATTTAAATTCCACACATAGGATTTAAATTTAATATAAAAAATTGATACATACTTCTATGGTTCTTTGTGATCATAATCATCCTTTGAAATTAATGGGTAAATTTTACAGGATTTTTTTTATTCCTTTTATTCTATATGATAGTGAGTATTGGCCTTTGATGGGATACCTTAAATAAAAAAATTGTTAATATAAATGAAAATTTAAATGTGGATTTGTAATACTAAGATATATAAGATTGTAAATAAACCTATTCAATATATTATTGGAGTGGTTCTATTTGAAGAGAAGATGATTGAGAATATATTAAGATGATTTGGACATGCTATAATAAGTGTTAGTGATGAATTTTGAAATCTTAATGAAATATTACTTATTAAAGGTAGTAATGGTATACCTAAAAATACATTTATACCAAAAGAACATCACATAATAAAAATTAAGCAAACAGACATCTATTTTTTTAACACGTTATGAAGGTGATCCATGATTCATTTTTTACATCTAAAACTTAACCACATGTCAATCTGACACATGGTGTGATCGTTGATACATAAAATTTTTGTTTTTATATAAAAGTGACAATTTATATCAAAACATGTGTTACATAATCAAAAACTAAAAAATTCTTATGTTATATTTATAATTCATTAGAAAAAAATAGATAATTTATTTTTGACGTGTAATAATTAACCTCACATCAATGTGAAATATGATGTTTATGATATAGATGAAGGTTCATGGATTCATTTAAATGTGAATTTTATGTTCAAAATGTACATCACATACTCGAAATTGAGAAAACATAGCCATTTTATCTTAATACTTTATAGACAATATTAAAAATTCAATTGTTTCTTTAGGGATTAAACACACATAAATCTAATACATGATGTATTCATTATAACTAAAAGTGTATGTTTTCAAATAAAATGATATTTTAGTTCAAAACTCAAATCAATAACTCAAAACTATGAAAAAATTCTCAAATTTCATTAATATATTAGGATGAATATAGAAAATTTATTTGAGAGGTATAAAAACTAACCTCACATAAATCTGACACATGGTGTGTCTAGTATAACTGAAATTGAATGTTTTTTGTTTCAAAGGGAAATTTTAGTTCAATTACATATCACATGCTTAAAAAAATAAGACGCAATATGATTTTCATGATAATTTTTTTATAAATTATTATAATTAATTTTTGAAGTGTATAAATTAAAACAATATAAATGTGAAATATGGTGTGTTCATTATGAATGAAAGTGTGTGTTTTCATTTAAAAATGACACTTTAGTTCAAAATGCATGTTACATACTCAAAACATAGAAAAAACACATTGATGTTCATTGTAATTCTGGATAAATATTTATAATTTATTTATTATGTATATGAATTAATCCCACATCAATTCAACACATAGTGCGACTAGTATGACTGAAAGTGTGAGCTCCCATTTAAAATATATATTTTAGTTCAAAACATACATCATATACTCAAAACTAATTAAAAAGTCTCTTGTTATTGTGACAATTTTTAAAAAAGAACGATAATTAATTTTTTATTTTTAAAAATCATACAAACATCAATCTAACATACAATGTGGTTGTTTTGGCCAAAAGTGCATGTTTTTATTTAAAATTGACATTTCAGTTCAAAAAACTTCACATACTCAAATCCTTGAAAATATACCTTTATTGTATTGACACTTTAGGAAAATGATCTATGATTCATTTTTTAATGTGGTCAAATTAACCTCTTATCAATCAGACACACAGAATTGTCAGTATGGATGAAAGTGAACGTTTGAAGTTTAAAAGTAATATTTTAATTCAAAAAGGGAATCACATACTAAAAAAACTTTAACATTCTTGATACATTATAAAAACGGTCGATAATTCATTTGTGACACGTAATAATTTACTACACTTCACTCTAACACACAGTGTGGCCATTATGATTGATAGTTCATGTTTTTATTGAAAAGTGACATTATAGTTAAAAACATGCACCACATACTCAAAAATAATAAATTGTGATTTTATTGTATTGACACTTATATAAAAATATCTATAGTTCATTTTAAATGTTTAGGAATTCACCTCATATAAACTTGACACACAGTATGAATGATATGTCTGACATGGAAGGTTTTTATTAAAAAGTAACTTTTTTTGTTCAACATGAACATCACATACTCAAAAATGATAAAACCCACTCATATTATTTACATAATTTCGAAAAAATAACTATAATTAATTTTTTATGTATAGGAATTAACCTCATCTCAATCAAAAACACTGTTTTTTCATTATGACTAAAAGTGTATGTTTTTATATTAAATTGACATTTTAGTTAAAAAAATGTATCAAATACTGAAAAATAAGAAAAACATAGTAGTATTATCATTATAAATAAGGAAAAAGATAAAAAAAAATTCATTTTTATGTGTATGAATTAATCAGACATTAATCTAACACGTGGTGTGTCCAGTATGACTAAAAGTGTGTGTTTTTAATTAAAAGTGACATTTTAGTTCAAAACACATGTCAAATTCTCAAAACCAAGAATTATTAATCAAATTATAATGAGAGTATGATAAAAAATATTGATAATTCATTTTTTATGTGTCTAAATTAACATCACATCAATCCAACACATTACATGGTAGGTATAAATAAAAGTTCATGTTTTCATTTAAAATAGACATTTTAATTCAAAATGTACACCACATACTCAAAACAAAGAAAACATGATCATATTATGTTAATAAATTTTTAAAAATATTGATAATCCATTTTTGAACTAGTGTAATTAATCACACATTCATATGTCACATAATGTGTCTGTTATGACTAAAAGTTAACATTTTTATTTAAAATTGATATTTTAGTTCAAAACACACGTCACATACTCAAAACCAAGAAAATTTGCTTGAAATTTATTAATACATTAATAATAATACTGTTAATTCATTTTTTACATATATTAATTAAACTCATATCAATCTAACACATGATATAGCCAATGTGATTGAAATTCCATCATATACTCAAAACTGAGAAAAGTAATTGTGAGTGCCATATTACTTTGTAATATTTTTATTTATATATTATGATTCTATTTATATTTTTTGTAATATTTTATAATACACGTTTTCTTATTTATTTATTTTTTATTTATGAATTATTATATAATATTTGTGTTTTTTTTTATTACATAAATATGTTTCATTTTTAATTACAGGTACATGTTTATTTTCTTTGAGTAGTGTAGGTGTGTTTGACAATTTGTAGTAAGAAATTACAATATTATAATGGGGTCTCAAGGAAAATAGAATAATGAGCCACCCAGTCTCCTATGACATAATGTTTTTTAGTTTTATTGAAATTAAAAATGTTTATAATAAAGTACACATATCAAAATAATTGTAATGTATTGAAATTTTTATAATGTAACTTTTTTTCTAATTTTAATTTATTATGATATTAATTTATGAGTTATTTATTTATTTTAAGTTATATTTTGTTGTCCATATACCACCAATTTTTTAGCTGGTGAATATTAAAAACACTGATAAAATTTTATTTCATCACTGTTGGAAACATTAGTGATTTTAGCCAATGATAAATCCTAAATCATGTTTGATAAATTCCCAAAATCTTGTATTGATGAAGAATGGGAAGCTTGTGAGGATTGATAAAAAGTGTAATGATAATGTTTATAAAGTTATAACATATTATGAAAGGACATGGATAATTGTAAATAAAAATTGTGAGGTAACCCATATATATATATATATTCATTAAGATTTTTTGACACCTATGAGAGTGAGTTAGAAATTTTTATGTTTCCACTATAGTTTGGGATTTTATCAGCATGAAACTCTGTCTTTATCATTTCTGAAAAATATTTTATCTATACAACACAGATACAAAATGGGGGATTTTATCAACACTAAAAACAGAACTAATAAAAATTCCTTTTATTTTTGATTGAGTTAGCATATATAAAAGTATATTTTATCATATTTATCTTCAGTACTAATAAAATTGGCTTTTATTAGTGCAATAAATTGATAAAAGAAACTTTTATCATTGTTATCTCTAGCACATATAAATGTAATCAGTTTTAGTAGGGTCCTTCTACATTAATAATACACCATATAAACCAAATAAATAAATCATATATAATTTTCCAATAAATTTAAATTACAATAGATTAAAACTAAAAATAAATTTACATCACAAACCTTTCAATACATTATAATTACATTGATATGTATAAAAAATTATAAACATTTAAAACTTCCAATAAACTAAAAAACAATTAACATGTAGAGGGTCAGGTGGCCCTGTATTCCACTATCATTAACACCCCTTTCTATTAAATCCTGATCATGCAACCTGTCTTCAATCATACCACCCCCAACACGATGAAAATAAACACGAACCTATAACAAATAAATATTATTTTACCAATACTATAAAGAATAAATAATATGTATATATATGATACAATAATTTATAAATAAAATAAATAAATAAAATGTCACATGATTTATAAAACATAATGCATAAATGAAAAGGATTACATAATACATAAATAAAATATTTTACAGAGTAATACGAAACTCATAGCTCATTTTCTTTATTTATATAATTCCATGCACTTTTAGTCATATCAGTTATAATGTTTTTTATATTGAAATGAGGATAATTCCTACACATATCACAGAAATTTTTGACCTTTTTCTTAATGTATCCTAAAAACTAAAGAATCTCCACTCAGTTTTGAGTATGTGACATGTGTTTTTAACTAAAATATCCCTTTAAAATGAAAACATGAACTCTTATACATAAGGTCCACACAATATGTTAGATTTATTTTCAATTAATTCTCTTAAATTAAAAATTAATTCTAAAACATTTTCAAAAATTATCAAACTAATCAGAGTGGGTTTTCTTTATTTTCTTAAAGTGATCCATGTTTTGAACTAAATTATCACTTTTAAATAAAAAAAACAATCATTCATAGTGGCCACATCATGTGTCTTATTTTATGATAATTAATACACATATAAAATTAATTATTTGCCGCTTCACTAAAGTATAAATAAAATTTAAATGTGTTTTCTCAGTTTTGAGTACGTGACATGCAATTTGAATAAAAATCTACTTTTAAATGAAAACATACACTTTTAATCATATCAGACACCCCACATATCCAATTGACATGAAATTAATTGATACATTCAAAAATTGAATTATAAATATTTTCCTAAAAACTCAATGTAATCTATGAATGTTTTCTCAGTTTTGAGCATGTGACACATGTTTTGACCAAAATTGCCACTCTTAAATGAAAATATGAACTTTTATCCATAATGGACACATTTCATTTATATTGATGTGTAGTTAATTCCTATACATAAAAACTTAATTATTTATATTTTTACAAAATTATTAAGATAATATAAGTGTCTTTACTATGATTTTGTAATAAAATGTGTGATGTGATCTAAAATGAGTCTTTTAAATGAAAAAACACACATTTAGTTATACCTTCTGCACTGTTTGTTGGATTTATTTTAGGTTAATTCATATATAAAAAATAAATAATATATATTTTATAAATTATCACGATAAAATAATAATTGTTTTCTTAGTTTTGAGTGTGATACATGTGTTTTGAACTAAGAAGTCAATTTCAAATGAAAACTAAAAGTTTCTATCATAAGGTCCACTACTTGTGTCATATTGATTTTAGTCTAATTCATATATTTCATAGATTAGTTATTGTAATTTTTTAAAAAAATTCAAGACAATTAATGCACGTTTTATCAATTTTGAGTGTGTTGAATATCTTGTGAACTAAAATTTCACTTTTAAATGGAAACATTCACTTTTAGTCATAACTACCATATCGTGTGTCAATTTTTTGAAAAGTTAATTCCAATAAATTCAAAATAAAATATTGATCTTTTTTCTTATATTATCAAGAAAATATATGTTTTTTTATTAGTTTTGATTAGTTTTTGTGTTTTTTGAGCTAAAATGTCACTTTCACAAAAAAATATTCACTTTCAGTCATCCCAGCCATGTCATGTATCAGATTAATAAATGGTTATTTTTCACATGTCAAAAATTAACATTTAATAATTTTTCAAAATTAAGAAGACAGTTAATATTTATTTTTCAGTTTTGAGCATATGATTTTCATTTTGAACTAAAATATCATTTTTTAAATGGGACCACACACATTTACTCATAATGATGACACCATGTGTCAAATTAATGTTTGATAAATTCGTAAAAGTTTCTAAGAAGTTATTTATATTTTCTATAATGTATAAAGAAAATAAATATTATGTTTCTTATTTTTAAGTCTATGATGTGTGTTTTGAAATAAAATTACAATTTTAGACCACAAAAATGCACTTTCAATCATATCAGACACATCTTGTATCTAATTTACATGTGGTTAATTAATAAATGTTAAAAATCAACTGTGAATATTTTTCAAAAATTATCGAATCAACATGAATTAGTTTTCCCTGTTTTGTGTATTATAAATCTATTTTGAAATATAATGTAACTTTTAGATGAAAATGGGCACTTCCAGCCATAGTAACCACAGTGTTTGGCGAATTTAAATGAGGTTAATTATTACACATCATAAGTGAATAATTGATCATTTTTAAGGTTAAAAGACAATATGATTTCATTTCTCTATTTTTGACTATATGACATGTTTTTTGATCAAAAATGTGACATTTATAATAAAACACAGACATTGAGTCATACCATCCACACCATGTGTTGTGTTTATGTGAGGTTAATTCATACATATAAAAAACTTAATTATTGATATATTTTTTACTGTATCAAGACAATCCAGGAACATTTGATCAATTTTGAGTATGAGATTCATTTTTAAAATAAAATTTTACTTAAAAACTAAAATTTGAAATTTATATCATAAATTCCAAGCCATGTGTCATATTTTTGTGTGTTTAATTCATATTCCTCATAAATGAACCACAGATCATTTTACAAATTTATTAAGAAATTATTAATTCATTTTCTTAGTTTGGATTTAGTGATATTTATTTTGAACTAAAGAGACCTTTTTTCAACCTATAAACCATTTAATTAATGTATTTCTCATTAAGATTATTATATTAATAGTTCTATTCCTTGGTATTATTCTAAAATGACAAAATTTTCTTAATCTAGATTCATTCATCTTATCATTAATTGGAACCACATTAATTTTATCTAAGAACATATTTATTTCTAATTTTATCCATCTTAGTATTACCACATGACCTTCATAACATATTCATTTATGTTGCACATATTTTGTGTTAATGTTTTCCCATTATAATTTATCAGTCACTACCATATATAATAACTAGTCTAATAATAGTCCTATAAAATCCATTCTTCAATTTCAAAGAAATTTTAAAATCACAAATTATCCCAAATGTATTGACCTATTTTTTATTTCTAATTTTAATATTATGTGACACGTCTACATTAATATAATCATGAAATTATGGAAATTATACTAAATATAGAAAAATCCTTTGAAATATTGTGGTCTCCCAATATCACATCCATAAAATTAAAAGACAACACTTTTCCAAAACATCACTCTATATATTCTATCATATTCCTACTAATATGAAATCCATTTGATTATAGATTCCCTCTCAATAGATATAAATGAAACTGATAATATGATTAAATAAATAAGTGTTAGATAAACCTACTCTCCATGATCTCTAAGAAATAAAAAAATAAAAACATGATAGGAAATATCGTATTCATGATTTACATAAATATTCTCACACCATATATTTTTTCCACGTATTCCTAAAAGAAATCTATTTTGTTTTTTGAATTTGTAGATTTTTTATAGCCATGGTAGTTCTAGAGAAATATAGATAATAAATATTTACTAAATATTTTAAATTAATTTTTAATAGCATTAAAAAATACCACATTAAGGATTCTAGCTTTTGGTTTGAGTATGAAACATTTCATAAATTTAAAAATGTAACAATTACAATTAATTAAATTTCATTATTTTGGACACTATAGAAACATTGTTAAAAATATGTAAATAAATTTTATATTTATTTTGATAGTGAAATATTATTTTATATTCCATAATAATTATAAATCATTATAAAACTATAGGATTTTTATGTATGGATACCCAATATATTTACTCATGTTTATAAATGATTTCTAAAATAAATATCTAATAAACACAACCATGTTATTAGGATTCATAGTGTATTTTTAGGAATTGGTTTATGAATATACATATTGTAGAATATATTAAATATCATGAAATAATAATATCATGTTAACATAATAAATTGGAAGCAACATATAATATTACATTGGCATAAATCAAGGCTAACTACCAAGACAACATCACATAATGGATAGAGTACCATCCTGAATTAGGTTTACAACCTAATCCCATTAGTTTCATATCATTAGAAATAAAAATTACCCAATTAACTAGACTTTTATCTTGGTACACTCAAAAAACCATGTACCTGATCATGTACACCAAAAATGAATCCAAATTTAAGGCATAAATATAAGAATTACCCATGGAAGGAAATGGGTTGCATAATCATTCATCATTCAAAAATAAAAGGACATTTCTTAATTATTACAAAGAGAATAATTAATTTAATATTTTATATGTTCATATATGAATAAATAACAATAGGTCTAAATTTGGTTTTTTATTAAACAATGTCAATGTAAAGGGTAGATAATATGGTATAGAAATGAACTTTAAAAAAAGTGTTTTATGGAATGGGTTAATGACTTTTGAAGAAAGAATGAACATGAAATTTAATTTTAATAAAAGTGGTAAATGTAAATTTTATAGCTAAAATATTTATTTATTTAATGAAATCATTAGTGGGAATAAATAATTTAAAATAATATTACATAAAATAAAAGGGGTTAAGAATATTCTGAATTATCATCTTTGATTTTAAATAATTCACTAATGAAATGAACTTAAGGGATGGATAACCACATCGAATTAAGGGAGAATAATATATGTAATTTTGTAATAGAGATATATATAAATTATTTTGAATACTAAATAACATAACATATATAGAGAATGATAGTTAGAGATATAAATAAATAACCCAAATAAAATAGTGTGGTTCAGAGAGATCCCTTACCCTAGGTTCCAAAATCATTCATCACATGCACTTAGAATCATTGAAAATAAAATTATATTCATTAATTACTTAATTAATAACATATTACATATATATTTTATTTAATATAATTTTATTATGGTCATTTATTAGCCTTTCAATGAGATATCAGGTTTAATTGCATTGTTCTAAGGGCATTCATTTCATGGATTAAAGATCAGATAACATTTGGATAAGTATTGATGCTTATGTAAAATGGGACTAAAACTATAGAATTGAAATGAAATAGAATTAATCTCCTTAGATAAATTTAAATGTTCCAAAATATATTTTTTCCAACATTAAAAATATTCATTTAATAAAAATGTAAACGTTATATGGTTAGTTCATTTTTCTGGTTTTACAGACCATCATGATCTAGTTCCATTTTATTTAATATTATGGATATATATTCATTACAAAAAAAATGAGTTGTAATATAATTCTTTTAATCTTATTTTAACATATTAGTATTTTTATGAACATTTATGACGGTGGTGTAGAAAAAATAAGTACATTGTTCATAGGGGAGGTGAACCAACCATACTGTGAACAACATTTTAATTTTAGAAATTAGAGAAGGGAGGTTATAAGATGAATACTACATCATAATAATAATATATTTTTATATTTTTTGTACTATTTTTAAGTATATGTAAAACATAATGGGGTGTTATAAGAAGAATAAAATTAAAAAAAACATGGTATGAGTTTACCTCTCCCTTTGGTTGTTTACCTGTAGGTTTCCCCTTATGTATCATTGTATTGGTCATTGGATGAGACCAGAAGAACTATGAAATGAGAGATATTATTGTGAAGGTAATTAGTTATAAATTTGGAAAAATCCAAGGCTTAGATGTTATCATGATAAGGGGTGGTACTTATAAGGTGTGTAGAGTGGTGTTTTTCAATATTATATTCATTAGTTCATTATTTTTTCTCAAAACTATCGATAGTATTAATTTTTGTGACTATATATATTAAATGGTTCATGTGAGTTTAAACTAATGGGTTCTTACATCATATATGACTCGAAAATTGATGTATTTAGCTTATAATTCTAAATACCGTATTTTGTTGTATTTTTCTAATCAAAAAACCAACTATTTTAGAAAAATACAAAAAATTATATCTAAATATTATTATATGTTTATATTCTGAAAATTAAATCCTTTTTAAGATAATAGTTTTATATATTTATTAAATTATATTTTTAAATAAAATCATTATTTATTTGAAAAATATCAGTTTCAATATTATGATAAATTTGTAGGTCATTTTAATAATTAATTTTAGTCTCATAAAATAATATTAAAAATATAATGAAACATAATATTTATTTCTAATCCCTTTTATGAAAATAAATATTGTTTTGATTTATTATATTTTTTATAGAAATGTAAATACTACATTTATGTTTTATAAAAATATAAAGACCTATTTTATCACATAAAACATTTTTTACTCGTATAAAGATATAAATATGTCATATTATTATTTTAAAAGAAACCTAGATATTATTTTACATTTACATAGGTTAGGTTACTATGATAATAGTCATACTACTATTCATAATGGTTATATTAGTATTCCAATAGTCAGATTACTATTCTGATAGTCATATTTGTGATAGTCATATGATTTCCTTAATTTTTATAAATACCTCAAATTTAATTCATTACTCATTCACTTATATTTTATCTAAATGTTATATATATATATCATTTTAAAAATGAATATTTAATTATTAATATTTTACTTTAGTTTTATATTGTTATTCATATGTTCGATTATTTTATGGGATCAAGAAGATTCATATTTTCTATTATGATAAGTTTATAGACCCTTGTAAAAATTAATTATGGTCTCATTAAACTATATTATCATTATAAAAAATCATAATTTTACTTTTAAACCCATTTTATAAATATAAATAATCTTTTAAATGTTTATATTTTAAAAAAAAATGTAAATGAAACATTTATATTTTACAAAAATAAAAAACACCTATATTATTACATAAAACATATATTTTCATATATCATGATATAAATATGTCATATTATAATTTCATAAGATGCATAAATATTATGTTATATTTCTATAGGTGAGGTTATTATTTTAATGGTCATATTACTGATCCTAATGGTTAGATTATTATTTCAATAGTCATATTACAATTCCAACAGTCAAATTTGTAACAGTCGTATGAGATAATTAATTTTTATAAATATCTCATATTTAATTCATTCATAATTGACATATATTTTATCTCATTGTTATATATATATATATCATTTACAAAATTCATATTCCATTACTAATATTCTACATTATTTTATAGTGTCATTCGTGACTGTGATTTTTTTGGGGGATTGGGAAGGTCCATGTTATCTACCCTTTATTGTGATTTTTTTAAATAAAACCATTATTTTGGACCTATGATTATTTATTCATATATGAACTTCCAAAAAATTTAATTCATTATTCTATTTTTATTTATTATGTAATATCCTTTGATTTTGATATGAGGAAATATTATGAAACCCTTTTATTTCCATGGGTAATTCTTCTGTTTATGCCTTACGTTCGGTTTCCATTTTAGGCACACATAATAAGGTACAAGTTAGGATGAGTGTACCTATATAGAAATATAATTTCTTGTGTAATTTTTATTTCTCATGAGATGATATGTATGAGATTCCGGTGTAAACCTAATTCCTGATGGGGCTCTATCCATCGTGAGATGTTATCTATGTAGTTAGCCTGGAAATATGCTTATGTCATGTTATATGTGTCTACCACATTCCTATGTTAACATGATATTATGATTCCATGTTCTTCATTATATTATCTAATGGTAATATTCATGAACCTCATCCTCTAAATACACTAGGAATCATGATCATTTTGATGTGTTTATTAAATATTTATGTTGAAAATCATGTATCAATTTGAGTAAATGGAATGGGCATCCATACATAAAAATCCTATAGATTTATACTACATGATAATTATTAGGAAATATAAAATAATATTTATCTATAAAAATATATCTATAAATAAATTATTTATTATTATAAATTTTTCTATAGTTTCCGAAATTACGTATTGAAAATGACAGTGATAATTAAATTTTTAAATTTATAAAATGTGTCATATTCCGACAACAACTTAAAATCCTTGAAGATGTATTACTAATATTCAAATTTATTTATACAATGATATTCATGAGTGATATTATTTTGGGGGATATAGAAGATCCATATTTTCCAATTATTGTTATATTATTTTCTATTTTTATCCCATTGTAATACTTCCAATTATTAAGGCAATATTTATTCTCTAAATTTAATTTTTAAATTAACATAATAATTTTATTTTGTTCTATCACATGGTTTGTGTGACTTATATAATATTATATTACAAAATATTCCATAGATATATATTTAGAATTAAAATTCAAGTGATAAAATTCTAGTTCATTACATGTTTCCCCCTAATGAAATTTCACATTTGAAATTTCATTTTACATACTAAGGGGAAAATATGTGAGGGTAATTATACTTCATGGATTCCTCTGGTTCCCATCTCTCCTCATACTTATGGTTTTTTCTTAGTACATTAACTATGTGATTTTTCATGTAGCAATGAACTTTATCTCTATGGCTCATGTTATTCACTGAATTCTCCCATAAGATAGCTAATTTTCTAGTTGAACCACATCTTTAATTAGAACGTGTGAGGGATTTGGTAAATAATAACTCAAGATGAATATGTGGAATATTTAATGTACCTCGGAATGGGTTGGTGGGGTGTTGGTCAAGATTCCACAACTCTTATGTGATTGAGAATCTCAATGGGTATGATTTACATGGGACATAGAGATCCCTTATTCCCAAATTTCATGAGTCTATTCTATGCAAGTTTGTGTAGGAATACCTTATCTCCAACCTAAAACTCTATGCCTCTTTAACGATTTTCATCATAGATCTTATGTTGAATTTAAGCTCCTCATATGTTTTGTTGAATGGTTATGACCATTTATATTGTTTCCTTGACCATTTTAGGTCCTAATAGATTGATTTCCCTAAATTCATCCCAACCAGAAATTGTTCTATATATATTCCTATTATGGGATTCATATTGATCCTTTTGGAGGATTGAGTGAAAAATGTTATTTTATAACCACTCAAATAAATTAAGATATTGATCCCATCCTTCTTTGTAGTCCATCACGAATTCTCTCAACATTTCTTGAAGTTTATGGATTGTTCGCTCAAATTAGTCATCATTTTAGGGCTAATACAATGTACTAAAGTTAAATATAGTGTTTAGATAATTTTGGAGGATTTTATAGAACATAGAGCTAAATATATAATCTCTATTAGATATAATTGATAGTGGTGTTACAATTATCCTCACCACTTCTCAAATATATATCCTGGCAATTTGATTGAGAAAAAGTCCTCATGGATTGCAATTAAATGATACATCTTTTTAAGATGATCCATATAAATCCATTTAGAATTATTTCATCTTGATGTCTTTAGAAGACCAGTGAAAAAGTATGTGGTGATATTTTATCATTTTCATATAGTTATGGTTAATTTCTGTATCATCCCCTTGGAATTTTTCCTTTCAGTCATCACCTACTGACATGCAATTAATTTTTATGTATATTATATGATCTAATTATTCATATTATCCCACCAATAGTGTTCTTGGATATCTCTATACATCTTCGTTCTCACTTGGTGGATGGAGAAGGATGAGTTATGTGCACCCTTCAATAACATTTTATTTATCTCAGGATTTTATGGTATATATAGTCAGGATCCAAATATTAAAACTCTTTCTTCATAAATTTTTATCTCTAAATCATTCCCTTTTCCTATAGATTCCATCTTCTTCTATATTTCCATATCATCTCTTTGATCAAACTTTAATCTTCTCAAAATGAAGTGTTGATATATAATTTGAGAATGTAATGATTATGTAACTTCCATTATGATCCCTATTCCCATAATTCTAATTTATAAGAAGATTGTATCCTTCTAAATTTTTATAATTGATAAGGTTTTTAGATCCTTTCAACATAGATAATATATCACATTATTTGTTTTCCTAGGATGATACTTTTTAAATCAGTCATAGTCCTTGATTAGTTCTAACCATCTTCATTGTTTCATATTAACCTTATTTTATGTGAATATATATTTCAAGCTCTTAAGATCCATTTATATTTCACATTTCACCCCATAGAGATAATGAAACAAAATATTTAATGTGATGATTACTAAATCCAACTCTAGATCATGAGTTGGGTATTTATTCTCCTAAACATTCAACATCATTGAGGCATAGGCAATCACTTTATCATTATAATTAGTACAAAACTGAATCCCTTCTTTAATGAATAATTTTATTCCATGAAAAGTTCCCCACATAAGGGAAGATGAGGAAAATTTTAGTGATAAGACTATTTTTCAATTCCTTGAAGCTCCCTTCACATTCATTAGTCTAGACAGACTTTATCCCCTTTGGAGTCATCCTGTTTTTGGGATTTAAAATTGTGAGAAGTTTCTCATAAATCATTTATCCATCACTCACATTTACTATACTTTTGATATAGCTTATCCTTTTGCAAAATCTATAGCATAGTATTAAAATTCTCCTCATGGTCCTACCTACTTTCAGAGTATATCAAAATATTATCCATAATTACATCGAATTTTTTTGAGGTAATATCTAAATAATATGTTCATTAATTCCATATGTATTATCAAAGAATTACTGAATATGAAGGGAAAAGATGTAAACTCATTGTTTCTATACCTCGTCTGACAGTCTGTCTTGGTAATATATTCCTTTTTTAACTTTAATTGGTGATATCCTTACCGAGGGTCCACCTTAATGAGATAATATTCTTAACATATTTCATCAAAAAATTATTTAATCAATGGTATGGCATACTTTTTCTTTGTTATTATTTTTTTAACTCAAAATAATCAATTTAGAGATGCATTGACCCATCCTTCTTCTTAATGAAGTGGATTGTCGTACCCCATGGGGAAGAACTCGATTGTATAAAATCCTTGTCATGATTCTATTCTAACCTCTTAATCATTTAATATAACTCAATTGTGTCAATTCTTTAGAGAGCAATGGATATTGGTAGAAATCTTTGTATAAGTTCGATTCAGAAATAAACCACTCAATAAAGAGGAAGACCAAGTAAATTTTTTGGAATACATCAGTCTATTCCATTATAATTGGAATGTGTTCATGTATAATTCTATCATTGGTCTTAGTCATTTTATCTAGATATTATGTTTCATAAGGTAATAATATTCACACTTGATAAGAAGATTCCAAAGGAAATTCATCCTCATCCTTAAATTAGTACAAAATTGGAGGATGAATCAAGATGTGAAGGGTGATATCGCTCTCCTAAATTTTGATGATTTCTTTATATAATTATATTAAATCCATTCCCAATGTATAATACAATTTCAATAAAGTATGTATGACAATATTGGAGGCTCAATCCCCAAAGTTATACTGGGGATGATTTATATACCTTGGATGCAAACAATTATCTATTCTATGTCCTCATAGATTGCTCATCTCGCATGTTAAGAGGTGGAGTTTAGATAGTTATATTACACATAAAAGGTATGAAATAATGTGTATAACTATAATCATATATGAAATATAATGTTCATGGAAGGACAATGATCACTCCTTTCACTATTTGATTCAGGTTCGAGTCATATATGACATCAAAAATATACCTATGGATGCAAATACCCAAAATAAAACCATATAAAAATGTAAAATATTAACATATATGGAATAACATATAAATTAAATTAATATCCTATTATATGAGTCTATGTGTTTCAATTTAGATTATCCATGGTAGTTTCCCTATTATATTTTCTAACATAACAATCCATTCATTCCCTTCGTAGTGGATTTTAAAGAGTCTGTAAATCTTCCAAAGAATATCCCTTGGGAATCCAAGTGTAGAGTAATAACCTTTTTCATAAAAAAGGTGATCATAAATTTAATACACAATTCACCATTTTCAAGGCTACTACCTCTATGTAAAATTATTCTTCATCTATATCCACTTGCAGTATTAAGATAGGGATGTAATTTCATGGAAAACACTCTTTCTATAATTCACCTAAATTTAATGATTTTTTCCGTTGAATAGACTTATCCCTAGAGTTTTCACTAAATAATTATAGTCTTGATCCTCAAAAATAATTAGACATTTTCTTTGATACATACTTTAGAGGCCCAATCCTTTTACACATATTCTTAGTTGATTTTTAACATAAATATCAAATAAACACAACCAATAGATCGAGACGCCTAATCTATTTAGAAAACTAGGTTAAGGAATAAACAAATTTTAGAATAATATAATGAAAATGTAATCATAATATCATGGAAACATAATAATGTGGTATAAAAATATAACATGATATGATCATAAGTCAGTGCTAATATCCAAGACAACATCACATGGTGGAAATAGACTAATCATGGGTTAGGTTTACTCCGAAATCCCATACATATCATCACACGAGAAGAAAAAACTACCCAATTATTTAGATTGTTAATTTCTCACACCCATATAAAGATATACATGACTATGTGTGCTATGAATAGAATCAAAACATATGGAAAAAACATAATAATTACTCATGGAAATAAATGGGTTGCCTAATCTTGCATCATATCATAATCAAATGATATTTCATAAAGATAATAAAGTGAAGAATGAATTAATTATTTTTGAAGTTATTATCTGAATAAATAAGAATAGGACTCCAACATTGTGTTTATTGAAAACATGTTTAAAATGGGTAGGGAATTTGGTATATAAATGAACTTCCAAAATGAGTTTTTATGGAATCAGTTAAAGACTCTTCAAGAAAGAATGAACACGGAATTTTATTTGAAGACTATACATAAACCAAAAAGGTTATCCTTAAAATATTCATTTTACTAAGAAAATCATGGATGGGAATAAATAATTTAATATTGTGTTAAATAAATGATTAAGGGTTAGAAAATTTCCCCTTATTGTGGTTTCCTTTTAAAGAAGGAATTTGATAAATAAACATTAATGAATGTATAACCCCATAAACAGATTGTAGAATAATATAGGTATGTATGTAAGAGAAAAATATATATAATTTAAAATCATTACATAGAATAAAATATAGAGATAATTTTAATTATATAGAAAAGGGCTATGCCCTAAAGAAAACATGGTGGTTTAGAGATATCCCTTACCTCAGGATCCAGAGTTGTTCTGCATTTGCATTTAATGTTCTGGATAATCAAATATGATTAATTAATTTCATAATTAATAAAATTTTATATCTTTATTTTATTTAATATAATTTTATTATGTTAATTTATAAACATTTCAATGATATGTAATGTTTATTTTCTATTTTTTTAGGGTTCTCGTTTCATAGTTGAAAGGTTGGATAACTTGTGGATAATTATTTGTGTTCTTTTCAAATTTGGATAAAAATACAAAAAGTAAAATTAATTGGTATTAATTTTACTAAATAATTTAAAAAATTCCCAAGTAGTTTTTTTTCTAATATAGTGATGATTCATTTAGTAAAAACATTAATGCTGAAAGGTTAGTTCATTTAGGCAGTTTTACTGACAATCTATGCAATATTTTCTTTATTTAATATTATGTCTATATATTCATTAAATAACATGAAATAAGTTATAATTCACTTATTATAATCTTACTAACCATTATAAAAATTTTATGATCAACCTTGAGGTCATTGGAAATAACAAAGTACATTTTTCTTGGAGGTAATGAACCAACCATATTTTGAACACTATTTTTCATTAGAAATGAAATAAGTGAGGGTACAAGATGTTTATTTCCAAATAATAATATGTGGATCTATTAAATATACTGATATAAATATAGGTTTTTGTAAAACATAAGTATCAGTAAAAGAATAATAAAACTAAAAAATAGTTTTGACTTTACTTATCCCTTTGGTTGTCTCCTTTTTTGTTACCCTTTATGGATCCTTTGAATGGTATTTGGATGGGACCCAAAGAACTATAATGTGGTGGAGAGGATTTTGAATGTACCAAGGTATAAATTTGAAAAACTACAAGTCTTATAAGTTATGAGGAGATGGGGTGGTGGGGTTGTATTTATAAAGGGGGATAGAGGTGTTTCTGAATTTTATATTCCTTAGTTTATTTTTTGGGTCAAGACTACCGAATATATGGATTCTTATTAATATATATATATAGTAAATAGTACATGTGAGACCTAAAATTGGTTCTTACATAATCCATGATTTAAACATTAATGTATTTAGGCCATAATGTTAAATATCATATTTTGTCATATTTCACTATTCACCAAAAAATCAACTATTTTTGAAAAATATATAAAATTTAGTATAAAATGTTTTCAACATGCATCTTAAAAAATGAAATTATTTTTATGAAAATAATTTTCTAAATTATAGAACATTAATTTTTATATAAATTCTTTATTTATTTTTAAAATATTAATGTTAATATTATGCTCAATTTTCAGACCATCTGAAAAATTACTTGTTGTCTCATAAAATTATATTATAATTATAATAAAACATTATATTAATTTTAAAACCATTTTATAAAAATAAAATATATTTTCAATATTTATATTTTTTATAAAAAAAAATTTGTGTTATAAAAATACTAACTCTTATTTAATCATTTAAAACATTATTGTACTTGAATCCTGACACAAATATGCCATATTATCATTTGATAAGATACCAAAATATTATATTACCTTTCCATAGGTGGTGTTTTTATTCTAATAGTCATGTTACTATTCCTAATGGTTAGATTACTATTCCAACTATCAGATTACTATTCCAAATTTCATATTTGAAATGGTCATATGGGTTCCCTATATTCTATAAATACATCATATTTCATTTATTCTTCATTCACTACTATTTTCTCTCAATATTATATATATATATATATATATAATTTTAAAAATTCATATTGAATTACTAATATTCCTCTTCATTTCTATTATTTTCATTAGTGGGATTATTCATATGGATCGAGCATATAAAAATTTACCTATTATTGTTATCTTATTTTAAATTTTTTCCCATTATAATAATTTCATTTTTTATGTCCATATTTATCCTCTAAATGTAATTTTTAAATTAATATAAAACATTTAGTTTTTTTTATCATGTGGTGTGTGGTAATTATTTAATATTATATTACTAAATATGATACAGTTATCTGTTCAAAAGGTAAATTTCATTGATAATTATATGGTTCATTACATTGTGTGCATTAGTCGTCCTTGTTCAATAGTTTTTTTCATTTTTTTTGTACCATTATATTATAATAAAATAATTGTTAAAACATTAAAAAAAATATAATTTTAATTATATTTGAAAATAGTTAATGTAGGTTATTAAAAATTCTTAAAGAACATTATTTATAGTATCTTTATGGATATTGGTGAATTTGATATAAAGATATATATCTTAAGAGCATCCAAATTGATTGTGATGAGAATCTAGTTATTCCTTAAAAAGTAAAAGGTAATAGAAAAAATAAAAATATAGTTCTATGATTATAATATATAGTATTTCCCTTGAATTATAGTTATTAAGAATGGAATTTTTTCTATTATTTTCTTTTCAAATGATGTGGTTATATGGTCTACTATTTGTAAGATTTTTTCTTAATTAATTAACGTGTTTTGTGTAAAAATGGAATTTGGACTAACAAATCAAAAAATTTCATCCATATGTATTCCCTTTTCATTTGTGTGATATAAAAACAAATAGAAAATATTAGAATTATTAAACTATATTTAAAAAGTAGATTAATTATTGGAAAATAGATTATGAAAATGTACCTCATATATACATTCACAACTAAGTCTCCCAATCATTATGTCATGGGAATTTCATTTACATTCCCAAGACCAATCATTTTAATAATGACATCTCCATAAAATATTTCTCCAAATTCAATGTAGGCTATGTTTTTATCTTGTAATACTATATATTCATGAACATGAAATGTTAATAAATGCGATAGTAGAATTATTGGGGAAAGGATACTCTCAGAATATCCTTTTGTTATATAAGTTAATCACACTCCAAATTTATATATTAATAACCTATTAGATACTATAAGAATTTAAAGAACGGTTAAACCATAAGGAAAATATGATCTATCACAAAAAAAGGCATTTTTAAAAATTCCATCCTGGAAAAATAAATGGAGATTTTGTTTTGTTTTTTGTTTTGTTTTTTTTTGTATTTTGTTTTTGATTTTTTATGAAGGAAAAAATCTAAGAGGGTGATGGTATAAAAAAGGTAATTAAATGAATATTATTATCACTGAGAAATAAATATTTATAGGATCCTAATATTGTAATTTAATTTTTATGCACACCATTAAAAGGTTATTTTCTTGTTATTAAATAATTATTTCACCTAATTATCACTAATTACAAATTTATAATCCTCTTTTTAATCCTATTTGTATCTCCTAGTTTATTTATATTCTCATCATATAGTATTATAAATAAACTAGGAGGCTAATTTTTTTATACTATTTGGTGAAATAAAGTTACCCATTCCTCACAAATTCGTAAAACCTATTTTTTATATGATCATTTGGAAATTTTAAATTTTTTAGTACCATAGAATAAAAAACTAATTAAATTATACATATTTAATTTGTTAAATTAATTTCAATACAAATATAATTAAGCTGGTAAACATTCCATTGAAAATTAATTCTAACAAAAAATTAATCACAGAATAAAAAAAAGCATGTGAAATAATCCATAACACTTTGTTAACATCCCTAAAAAATCATCCCAATAATCATGAAAAAATTAATGTGATGTTTAAAATAGTAAATCATGAATAATATCATTTTATTTCTGCTAATTTCATGTCAGACAGAACTCTATTTTCACAAGGAAACTCATCACCAATTGATCCCTTGAATTTGAAAGAGTATTGTGGCACCCTAAAATGTCACATTGATTATTATATTTATATGTGGGATTACTCCATTATGTTTGGAGTGTAACAAAGAGAAATTTTTATGTTTTTAAATATTTTGGAGCATCATATGATAAGGTGCATGTTTTGGGAAACTGTACAGTACTAACTATGTTTCATAAGTAGTTTTGGATGGTGGAAGTCATCTCACCACATAGTATAGTGAAACAAAATACAAGTAAATCATGTGATTTTCATGGTTTTATGTATTTTTTCATTTAAAATTGTTTTTAATTGAGTATTCTCCCAAAATCTTCCTCAATGAGAACTCCTCTAACCTATGACCCTCCCAAGGGCCTTCCTACATCTTCAACACCTCCCTAAGGTAAATTATTGATGTTTTCATAGTGTTTCTTCACTAGATCAAATGTTTAAGGCTTCTCATTCCTTTTCATGTAAGTTTTATTAAATTTATCAAATGTTCAATAACCATATTTTCCAGGGTTGTCTAGTTTTGATTTTTATGGTTGTATTAAATTGGTTATTTTTTTCTCTATGGGTTATTATCCATCCCATTAAACCAAATTCAGTGGGTTCCATTGAAGGTGACATAGTTTTGTCATTCGAGATAGTTATTTTTGTTCTATTTCAGTTTTCTCTAGAGATCATAAATTCATTAAACATTAAACAACTTTTTAACTAATATAATGGTGTTTGTGATAACTAAATTGGTTTTATAAATTGTTTTTCTTGATTGGGTGGAATTTTACGTATTAAAAATGGGTGAATTACTCAATTAAATGTCACTTTTTGACATATATTATTTTTTTCTATTTTAAAATTTTACAAAATTATTGGTTCATGATGATTTTGGCCAATTTATATTTATAAAATTGGGTTTTCTTTTATTTAAATGGGTTTCCTTATTTTAGAAACAGTGTTTCCCCACTCTAATGGTGGTTTTCATTTTTAAAATGGGGTTTCCTTATTTTTAAAGGGGTGTGTATTGATTGATTTAAGAAATTCGTGATTTCCATGAATTTATTAAAATTATTATTTGGTATTTTTGTGTGTTCCCTGGTATTTAAGATTTTTTTTCAAATATTGTTTTAAATGGGGATTTCTAAAGGCGTGATTATTGATTTAAATGTAAATGCATGTTTGGAATCTTATGTAAATGACGTATTTAATTTATTGATGTATACACCATTATTTATCCCCATTATTTTCAATTGTTTATGCTATTGATCATTTTTTAATGATTAAGTGAATTATCAATAATGATTAGTCATTTTAGGTTGGGGGTGTGTCCTTGAATGGGGTGTGTCTGAGGTGGGATGTATATGATTGTTTTGTTTTGTTTCCATGGGCTATATCATTTTCACAAGATTTCTATAGGCTTAATAATATTCCACTTCAATTAGAATTTAAATGAGGAAACCTAGTCTATTGAGTGGGAATTTATTATATTTTAGATATAATGGTTGAGAGTTAAACACTAGTTATTATCCCCTAGTTGAATATTATAACCTGGTTAGGGGGAATTTTATAGACGGGACTAGTTGAGAGTGATTTGGGTGACAATTTTTACAAATTTTAACATATTTACAATTAGTTCCACCTATTCACATCTATAACTTTTCCCATTAGTTACAATGATTTTCCTTCATGTTATGTATCTTAGGTCATGCCTCTTTTTTTATTGTTTCTATGAGATTTTCATATCTCTTTTTTTATATTAAACTGCTGTATGGGTTATTTATTGTTAGGAATTATTATTTCAAGGATTTACTTATGTTATTATTTTAATTTTTTAAATCTCTTCAAGGTTTGTATTTTATTATTCCCTCCCTTTATTATTTACTATTATCTGAGGATTACGTATGTTAAATTTTTAAAAAAGGAAATAGGTTTTTGTTTTAAATTAACCCATTGTGAGATTTTTATTTTGAAAGAATTTTTTAAGCCTAGGTGATGGGTCTATTTTTTAAATAGGTGTTAAAATGAAATTTATGTTTCACCTTGGATTTTATAAAGGTGGGAATTTTTAAAGGATAATATTGTTTTTTTAAATTAAATTTCCTTGGTAAAGTCTCTTTAAGGAATTATTTATAAATGGTGTGTTTTAAGAAAGGGTTTAAAGTGTTTTTTTATTTCAACTATGTGTAAGGTAAAAGACAAAATATTTTTTTAGTTTTTTAAAACTATTTGAAGTTATTTCATTATAAAAGGAATATAATAGAATCATGGTAGAATCCAAGTATTATTTGCCTCAAAACTTACATACTTACATTGATTGGTAAGTAATATTCATGTTTTATATAGGTTACCAGGTCTTTCCTAAATGACTGTGGTACTACTACTCTCTATTGGGAAGAGAGTGATGTTATTTATAATGGTGACTTAAAAGTTAAATTATTGTGGTGGATGTGTTCTCCCACATTTGATTCACTAGTTGGGTCTTGTGGTGTATTGGACACTATGACCACCAAGTTTTTTGTATTTGTTTCCATATTTTGGAATGTTGAATATTTTCCTAAAATAGTTTTATTCTACTAGGAAATTTTTTTGATAAAATTTTCTGGTATCATTTATTGTTATTCTATATTTGGATGTTCTTATTTTAGAACTAATTATTCGTTATATAATTGTTGTCTAATGTATAAAGACCTCATACTGGGCTACCAGTTGGAATCCATTACTAATCATTGTTTTCATGTGGGTGAAATATTTTTCATGTGTTCACTTATGATACCCTGGTACTTTTCGCCAGCATAGGGAGATCAAGAATGTGCCTTAGGCATTGTGTTTGAATGACTCAAGGATCATGTCAGGTCAATCTTAAATATTTCATTACAAAATGGTATTACATTCATTTTATTATTTTTTGGTTTATAGTAGAAATTATTTAAGACATTAAATGATTGAGTGACGGGTACATGGGATTTTTTGGCCAACTATTTATCATTATATAACTCAATTTTCTATTGTTAGTTGAGAATTTTTCTTTTGAATTTGGGTTTTATGGTTGATTATTTTTGATAATTTTGATATGGTTTCTTGAAACTCTGATTTATAGGAGGAACCCATGAGATAGCTCAAAAAATTCATTTTTTTGGAGTGAAAATGGTGGTAATCCAGGGGAATGTGGTTAGGATGCATGATATGTCCATGTATTCATAAACCAATAATACCATTCAATAATACTTCCAATGTCACATAGATAGTTGAACATGTTCAAAAATACCATGTGACCAAACCATGTATAGTGGAAAATGTTTTAATTTTGTTTTGTTTTCTCTCCTTCAGTGCTTTAAACCCGTTATATGATCGGTGATACATATTTTTTATTGATCAATAGAATATTTTTAGTATTTTTTGAAATTGTTTTATTTAATTTTAAAGTAATGTATTATGCATTGGAAATGGAATTCTTTTTGAAAGCCATGTTTTGGGAATTTAATGATGGTTTTATAAAAAAAAATTGAACATTATCATGAATGATATATTGAGATAAAAACATTTTTTGGATTTTAATGGTATTCCAGGAATGAATTTCATAGAATTTAAGTATGGAGTAAATCTTTAATTTTTTTAGGATTATATTAATATTTAAATATTGAATTATTTTATAAAAGTGTGAGTGATATTGGTGTACTTTTTTGGTGGGGAAGTTGGTTTTCATGAAGTGCGATCCTATTTAATTATTGGGCTTGGAATGTTTTTCAGTTTATCAAGTGTAACCTTAAAGGGGATTTTTATAAACCCGTATGGTGTTTTGAAGTAGAAAGAATTCCTCCTTAGGTTCTTTTGAAATAATATAGTAAAGATTGTTTATATTCTTGTATCATTTTAGTTGTTCTTGTTTAGCCCTTTTATTTTTTGGTGGCTTGACTAAATATTGTGTTTTGGGGTTGATTTAGAATGTGACACACATAAAGGAATTGATGATTTTAGAAAGTGATCTCTTATGTAGTCATTCTAGTGATCGATATGTTTTATTAATATTTTTTGACTCTATCTAAACTCTCGATGGAGTGGTAGGTCCATGTTCATCTCTTATCAGGGATCATGAGTGAGCGTTTCTGAGTCAGAATCTTTTAGGGTTTAGTGTCGATAAAGTTTCCCCAGAGGTGATAGAGTGGTTATCTATGTTTTAATGGATCTTTTAGTCAATAGAAACTCTAGAGACCCATGAAGAGAGGTGCATCAATTCTTCTTTTTTGATGGGTTGTGTTCATGTTGGTGGAAGTTCACTATTTGTGCCTAATCGTTTAAGGTGCTTTCTTAGGTATATCTCAAATTCATCTTCATTATGTGGTTGTATCCTAAGGTGGTGAGAATATCAAAGGTGATGGGATTTTGAGCATTCATCCAGCTAGTTAGTAGATTAAATACTATGATGAATGTTTCACTAAACCAGTTTTTTTCTCCCCTAAGCTAGTTGCAGATGATTTGAATAAGAATTGGTTATTTTAAATAGGCCTTTGTTTAGATCTCAATTTTGTGGTGTTTCATCCTAGCCTGACTACCTCTGTGGATGTAATGTATAAGGTTAGCATTTTTCATGATTTTTTACCATGGAAACCATTAAAAAGTTATTATTTGACCCCAGTTAGCATTAGTGAAGGGGGTCCACTACTGAGAAGTGGAATCCACCTGTTTGATTACAATTTTGGATGTTTTGGAATGACAGAACCTCTTGTTAAAGATATATGATGAATTGTGATATACATGAATATTTTTTTCATCTTAAGAGATTTTTTAAGATGAATAAACATCAAAAAAATAATTCTCAAACCCATCTTTGATCTTAGTAGTATTATGGGGAACTTCTTCCATGGGAGAGTTGGTCGTTGTTTTGAGGTTTTTTGAATGTTCAGTTTTGTAGAATTGTGATTTATTGTACATTATTCCATCCCTTTTGTACACCCTATATCTATTTTGGTAGGTAATAAAGTATCATTTGGATCATTCTATTTTTTTTTTGAGATACTCATGCCTCGTTGAAATCAATGATTTTTGTTGTGGTGCATAGTTTTTCCCATGTTATAAGGTTTGTTTGATGGATGGCATGGGATTACCTTATGTACAGGCTATGGTAATGAGAATAAAATATTTTTTTCGAGTAAGGATGATAGAGATACTATATTATGATTTTCATTATAAAAATAATAATTTAGTGATGTTTTAGTGAATTTTATTAAAAAATGTCACTAATTTTTAAATTTAACACCCTTTTGAGGAAACAATTCTAATTTAGATAAATTTCTTGAAAACATAACTAATATTGAAATATTTCCTAAAAACATCACTAATTTAGTAATGTTTCATGAAAAACATCACTCACTATGTAGGAATGTGCCTCAAACCACAATACACTCACGCGTCTCACCTACCCTAACCATCATTTACTGACTTCTCTAAAAAAATGATGATAAATGATGTGTCACTCAATATTGAAGTTTATAAACATCAATAATTTAGAATTTTAATTTACAGATGTTTCATAGAAATTTTAGTAAATGATGTTTCAGTCAATAGAGATGTTTATAAACATCACTAACTTAGTTTCCTTTATAAAAATTACTAGTTTATTAACATTTAGTTAGAAACGTTTCTAAAAAACATCTGTAAATGAATTAGAGACGTTCTTAAACATCCCTAATGAAAAAACATTATTAATTAGAATTTTTTTAGTTCTTCTTTTAGGATCATTGAGAGGTGGTGGTCTGAGAGTTTAGACCTGAGTTACCCTTTGTGTAGTTTTGTGACTCAAAGTAGAAACTATTTCATTCCCTCTTAAGAAATGTTTTAGTGTGGGTTTATTCAAATATATTTTTGATTTTGTTATGTTGGTGATCTAGTCTAGTGATATTTCAAATGTTTCTCAAGTATATTCTCTCTTATGGTGTTTGGATCTCATAGTTTTCATTTTATGGAATCAATTCTGTTTAGTGATGATCAGCATTTTGGGTGTGGATATGTGTCGTTTATCCATTTTAGATAAATTCCACATTGTGGAGAGACAACTTTGAGGTCCCTTTGGGTTTACCTTGTGTATGGAATTATATTTCATTCTTTTATCTAGGTTAGGATATGTCATCACATATAGATCTTATAAACTTTGAGGTTATATAGGTCTTGGTGGTGTTTTATCCTTATTTTAGCATAGGAATATGGAATTACACGTGAGTTTTGATATGTTTGTATGTTTGGGTTCCTAAATTTCAAATAAACAAGAGAAGTGGTTGACCCAATATCTTTTTTTGAGGAATTTTAATCAAGGATTGATAGAGCTTTGATGAATGGAAAATATAAAATTATTTTAATCATTTTTTCCTATGAATGGCCCGCTCTCATATTCCATTCTTCGTTTCAATATTGGGAAGTAGGCCCCTTAGTTGGTTCCTTTAATTTGTTCACTTGGTCTTATTGTTTTCTTTTTTCCTTAGTTTTTGAAAAAATTCTGATGGGATAAAGTGTAATCTTGGGGAGAATTGTGACACATTGAAATGTCACTTTTTACCTCATGTTTATAAGAGTGATTACTACCTTGGTTTTGATGTTTTCTAGGTTGAAATTATGATGTTTTTGATGTTTTTCTTAGGTAGTGTGGTCAGGTACAAGGTTTAGGAAACCATGTCTTAGTAACCTTGAAACCTGAGTAGTTTTGGAGGGTGTAAATCGCATGGTCATCGTACTGTTTGGTAAAATGTGAGAAAATAGTGTGACGTGATTAATTTTTTGTAATTTTTTAATTTCACCTTGTTATTAATTTAGGATTATTGATCACCCTCCACCACTTGAACTCCTCCAACATAGGTTCCACCTAAAGGGGCATTATCCTCCTTACAAGACCCTTAAAGCTAGATTATTGATGGTTTCCTCCTCCTTCCCCATATAATTATCCTTCAATTTCTATAATCTCTAACCTTGGTGGCCATGTTTGGATAGTTATGATGTCTATTACTGTTATAAATTGTATATTTTGGTCTCTAATGGTTTTTATCCAACATAGATTACCAAATTTTAAGGATTCCAGTGAACTTTATATATTCTCATATCTTAGGGTTTTTGTTCCCATTCCATTTCCTTTTATTAAATATTTCCTTGAATACTTAATGCTTGATTAGTTTTTTTAAACTAAATAAATTACTTATATGGAATATATTTTTGTTTTATAAAAGTTTTTCTATTCTTTGGTGGATTTTTCTTTCAAAAAATCGGTGAACTACATATCTCAATGGAACATTGTTTTCAAACAGTATTTTATGCATTTTAAGCTCTTGAAAAATTTCACTAGTAGTTCTCCCCTAGAAAAATGAATGGTTCATGGTGATTTTTTACAATTTATATTTATAAATTTAAGCGTTTTTTAATGTTGTTTACTTATTTGAAAAAGGTTGTTTTCTCTCTCAAATATGGGTTTCCTTGTATTAAAATGGTTTTCTCTATTTTTAAAAGGGTATGTGTTGATTTATGGGATAGTTTATTGATTTACTTGAATTGATTGAGACTGTGATTTGGTATTGTTGTGTCTTCCCTTTGATTTATACTTTATATTCATAGGTGGTTTTTAAATGGGATTTTCAATGGTGTTGTTATTGATTTATATATAATGGAATGTTTTCTATATTATATGAAATATTTATCTAATTGATTGATTTTTACCCTATAGTTGAGCAAAATTATTACTTATTATTTATGCTATTAAGAATTCGTTATTAATTAAGTAATTTTTTATTCATGTTTTTGTAGTTTTTCTGGGGGATCATCCTTGAAAGGTGTATGTTGGAGTTGTAAAGTATATGATTATTATGTTTTATTATATTGGAATTTGTGATTTTTATGTGATTTCCATTAGTCTGATAGTGGATCGCCTCTGTTAGTTGTGAAATTAAGAACCCTAGGTTACTAAGTTGGAATTAAAGATATGATGGATATACTAATTGAGAGTTACTGTGTTGATAATAACCCCTAGTTGAATGTTATGACAATGCTAGGGAATATGTCACTAATGTGAAAGGTTGAGAGTGTTTTGGGTGATAATTTGTGCAACTGTTAACATATTGTAAATTGGTCCCATCGATGCATGTCTAGAAGTTATATCATTATTCCCTAAGGTGTTTCATCATAATATGTACCTTATGTTATGCCTTATTATTTTTCATAGGAATTTTTGCTTCTTATCTATTATTTTGATCTTAATTTGATATATTGGTTATTTATTATCGAGTATTATTATTGTATTTTTTATTACTCTTAACTACTCTAATTTTATTATTTTTACCCTTTTTTATTTACATATATTTGAGGAGTGAGTGTGTGTTTGTATGTTAATTTTTAAAAGGTAAATAGGTAGTTGGTTTAAATTTAATCAGTTTTGAAAATTTTATTTGAAAGTAATTTTTTTAACCCATGTGAAGTGGTTGTTTTCAAAATATATGTTGTAAATGGAAAGAGAAGTTTCACCATGGTTTTTCTATTAGAGAGATGTTTAGTTGGTTAATGGTTGTTTCTAAATGAAAATTCATTGAAAAATACTCTTTGATTCATGTTTTATTAATGGTTTGTTTTACTAAAAGGTTTGAGGTGATGATTGATTATTTTCATTCTTATAAAAATAAATGAAAGATTATTTTTCTATTACATTGAAACTTTTGTAGTTTGTTTCTTTATAAAATCAATGTGAGGTATTGATGGTGGTAAAATAATGAACATTGGCTCACACTTTACACAGTCACATTGGTTGGTATGTAGTCTTCATGTTTTTTTGGAGGTTCTCAAGTCCTTAGTTACATGTTGGTTTACTAGAACTCTCTCTCGGTAAGTGGGTGACGTTGGTTATAACGGTGACTTCAGAGCCGCATGGTGATTTTGGAGGTTGTATCCCCAATTTTACTGATCAATTCTATTTAGTGGTGTATCCACCTCCCTGAACTCTTTCATTTTTAGTTTTTTATCTTAGTTTCCTTGTTATTAATTGTAAAATCATTATGTTAAACTGTTTTTTTATATAAAGAAAAGTGTTTGGAAAAATCTTCTGATATTATTTATTGTTTTTTTTTTCAATTGGATGTTATTTTATTGAAACTACTTATTTATTTTAGCTCGGTAGTCTAATGCATGGGTTCAACATGTTGGGATCCCACATAGAACCCATTGTAGATACTAGTTTTCATAAGGGTTTGCCAGTTCCCATGTGTTCACATGTGATACATTTGAACTTGTTTCCAGCATGAGGTGATCAGGAACGTGCCTCGAGCCTTATAATGGAATGAATCAGATGATGAGCACTACTACATATCCCCAATTTTTTAGCGCTAGAATAACTATTTATCAACACTGATTTTCTAAGTGTTGTTAATAGGGCGTCATTTTAATAGTGATTATTTAGCACATATGAAAACCCCTTTTGTCCGCATTAAAAAATGATACTAAAATGACGCTTTTCTCAGCGCTAAAAAATGATGATACACGTATTAAAAAATATGTTAATTGTTGAGATACTTAAAGGGAGGTCACCTAACTATTATCACTTCTTAGACTCCGACATGTCTCTTTTGTCAAAACTCACCTGGTTATCCCAACCCTTTATCAGTGCTAGACAATTGCACCCTCTCACTCCCATGAGCCCCTTCAATTGCATTCAATATTGGGACCTCTACCCCTTAACATGTGTGCCTTTACCAGTGCTCTATGTTGTTTTGTTCTTTATTTTATGATATATCTATTAATATATGTATATATAGTTACATTTTTATCCATATAATTTTTTATATATTTATATAAATTTATATAATTATTTTCAAATACAGTTATAAATTTTTTTGCCTGTGTGTTTTTATAAATAAACACATACATACAGATATATCTATATATACACATGTGTGTGTGTGTGTATAAATATTATTATTCATATTTATATTTATTTACATATACATATATTATAATATATATATATATATATATTAATAAATATTGATAAATATTTGATTCTATGTTAATACATAAGCACAATGAAATATATTTATATATATAAACAATATATATATATTTTATAGGTATATAAATATTAATAGATATTAATATAGACAAATAAAAAATTATTTATATTATTATATTATAAGTAAATATGTTTACAAAATAATTTTTAAAATTAAATATTCATGCATAAATATATAAAAATCAATGATGTGTTTATATTTAATTATTAATAACACTATAACATGAAAAATGATAAAATTTGAACGGCATGATATATATTTAATCCTTGTGAATAAATATATCCTCTGAAGAAAATAGACAAAAATACTCCCTTAAATGAGGCTAAAATTTCATCAAATATTAAAACCTTAAGGTCCCCTGAAAAAAACAACGTCTTGGAGGCCTTCTATACATTTTTTCACTTGAAATCACTTATCTATATTATCCAAAGCACAATATTGTAGATCATTTAACAAGCTTTGATTTTAAATGTGGTGAACCTCATAGAACCACCCAGGTCAATAGTTATGCTCATTTGATGTTCAATTCATGTTTTCAATTTTTTTTGACTATTTATTAATTTATTGAATTTTTTTATTATCAAATTGACATTAAATGTCTATTAATCAATAATAATTACAAAATTTTGAATTATTATTAATAACTAATTATTTTATAAACCATTTTTTTCTAAATATATTATATATAAAGAGTTATTACATTTTACTATTATATAAATCATGTTTTATAAAATATATTGTATTTATATGAATAAAAATATATTAATATAATATTTTTGACAACAAATTAATTTTCTTTATAAAATATACATTTTATAAATGATAAAAACAAAATTTTATTGGTTATTTTAGTCAATGTTGATAAATTTATATCCTTTATAATTTCTATTTTTTAGTGTCCATAAAGGGTATCACTGAATAAAACATAAATATATAATAGTGTTGTTAGATCATCCTTGGTGGTTTTGTCACAAAACCCAATGAAATAATGAACTCTACAAGAGCCACCAAATTTTTCATTCTATTTCTGGGTCCCCCATCCCCCAAAACGATCGCACAACCAATTTTCAGTCTCATTACTCATAATACTATATTTAAAATCTAAAATATGTTTATCAAATGTTCTTCAAATCTGGGGAAGTTTTCAATGAAAATATAAAATCTATCTGATGTTTTTGGAGGCAGATGAGATACTTGGTAAAAATTGAATACATTAGTCTATTTAGATAATCCCACAAACCCGGCCAGTCATTCTGCAATCCAAGTTCTATCATTCTTCCCATTAAACCAAGTGAAATCATTTCCCCAGTATCCTAGTTAGGAGAGACCCAAAATCTATATTGTATGCAAAAATCTATCACCGTCGAATTCTTCCTTCAAACACCCCCTCTCTTCTCATGTTGGTGCATAATTTTGTTGAAATCTACACTAATAAGGATGGTCCCTGACAATCACTCACCTAAGGATATGAGAAGCTTATGAGATTTCCTTATATCCCTTAGGGATAGACAACCATTGAATCTAGAGAACATCTAGGAAAGGGGATCAGGATCGTGAATTAAGGAAGTAGTGCAGTTTGAGGAGAAGCTATCAACCCTAACATCCACCTCTTCCTTCCAAGGCATGAAGATTCCAATCATATTAAATTATAGAGAAATGGTGATATAAGTATTATATACCACTATATTCTCAAATAGAATCACGTATTTGACTTATAATGTGGTTTCAGATAGAAAATCCATGTCGGTGAAACTTTTAGCACATTAGTTCTGAAGCATCCGAACTGTACATTGGTTTCTAAGCCCACGAAAATTCCATCTTAGGATTTTCATTAGGATAGGCGAGGCTGGTTCAATCCATCCTCCACCTATAATAATTCAATAAAGGATCCATCCCCCACCACTTTCCACCTCTTAAATGGTTTTTCAATATTTTTTGGAGTTTCTTACCCTCTCATGGATTCATTAGTATATGTGGGAAATAGATCTATGTCAATATCGCCCCTATATTTCCTCCTCCATGTTCACTACTTTTGGGGTGGAGAGAATTTTATCATTAGGGGACTCACTATTTTGAAATTTAAGTATGGGGGATCAAACAATTGATGAATATTATGATATGGGGGATCATAATAGATAAGTTTTTGGATAGATGAAATTTTATGAATATCCTCAGGGGTTGGAGGAATAAAAGTTAGTGGAAGAGCCGATGTTGTTGAAAGAACCACCTAGGGTTCTATGATGTTCACAGTTATAAAAAAATAATGATATAATGATATCCTCTTCATGCCCCATGATTGATCTAGGTTATTGAGATCTATATGAAGGGATGGAGGTCCCACCAGAATAATTTTATTATGCTCATGGGATGATTGTGCACAAAGGGCCTTAGTAAGCCTCTCTTTATCTCTTTGCATTTCAGCTTCAGGAACAAATGAAATTTCCAGACTTTTATAATGAAGAAACAGAACGTACAAATATTAATAATAATACATATGTTAATATATACTAAAAATAATAATAAATAACTAATATTAATATAAAATTATCTATAATTATAAAAAGCTAATATACTTTGAAACTATTAAGAAAAATAAATTTATGAAAAGTGGTTAAACTAATTAAAACTATGTTTAAAATTTATAAAAATGTTATAAAAATATATCAAATTCAAATCTAAAACACTTAAATAATTTCTCACCAAGGAAAAATAGTCAAAGAACATCACAAAAATGCACTCTTAGTCAAACAATTGAAACACAATCACATTTTCAAAGACTCTGATTCCTTTAACCCAAAAAAAGCATGCTTCATTTAACATCCCAATTTTCAAAAATATTTTCTAATCCACTCGCATTCTTTCCAAACCATGTATCTACACCCACACATACCTCTCCATTACTATCATCACCAAAATAATTATTATCAATGCTATTATCAATTATTGTACATATGAATGTATAATGTTTTCTTTCTATGAATTTTATATATTTCAAGACTTAAACCTCATTTTTCTTCATTAAAAAGGTCATTTTTTATAACGAAACATTATACACCTTCGTAGATCATTTGAACCTAATGTGAACTCCACAATATTGGGTCGTTTTATCAAGAATATATTCCAAGATTGGGTTATTTTTTTATAACCTCATTTTTTTCTTAATGTTTGCTTGCTATGAATTTCATATCACCATTAGTGAAAATAAAAATAATGACCCAATCTTGTGGAGATCAAATTAGGTTCAAATGATCTATGAAGGTGTAGGATGGTCTGTTATAAAAAAATATCATTTTTAAAGATGAAAAATGTGGCTTGAGTCTTGAAATATATGCTTGATAAATCTTAATCAAAATGTCTCCCTCTAAGTCTCACCCAAAACTACGAAAAAAGCGGTATTTGTGGTTGTTATTTTTACTACTTGTAGAGGATTAAATTTCTGCTAAATCATCTATCGATTGATAATAAAATGGTCACATATTTTATGATCAGAATTCATTTAGAGGAAGTTATTTTCTTTTATCAATGGTTTTTCTATGTTCCATTTTTTTGGAATTTAGCAGCTATATTGATTATATTTTGCGAAAATTTTGTTTTTAAAAATTAACCATAAAATAAAATTGGTAAAAAGAATAAAACATCCACTAATATATAGAATTTAGAAAATTCGTAGAGACTAGTAATATAAACAACCACTAATTATAATTTTATGAAATGTATTTAGTGGAAATTTTTGTAAACGACTGCTAAATGTTTTTATAAAAATTTAATTTTTTTAAAAAAAATAAAAAAAAAAATAAAAACTCTTACATGAACAAAAAAGTAGAACAAAAAATGCATAGTAAACTCATCACACATACATATTTTATCAACTGTCATATATACAGACATCAACAATTTCCATAACTTCAGTCACCATAATACTAGTCAACAGATAACCTCAGTCAACCCATACCTCGGTCATTAATATAAACATATATAATATATCCAAAAAACCCCCATGAAAATATACATTCATCTCATGACCTCCTCTGTATAAATTTTCCTCCACATCATCTCATCAACTTGATACAACCATATCATCTAATCAATTGTAACAAAAAAAATAAAGAATCGATTAAAACTGAACATAATAAATTAGAATTAAAGTAGAGTCATTGATAAAAATTAAAAATTCCAAGAGAACTAAGAACCATCACAATTTCCTTCTGAATAATTTTGTGGATCACAATAGAAAAACTCTTACCTACTACCATCATTTTTAACCTGTAAAAAAAACTAGAACATTTATGAAAAGAAACATGAAAGGGAAAAGACACATAATATATTCAGAATTTTTTACATAAATTTTTTTATATTCTTAATTAAATAAAATAAATTTTAACATAAAAAAATAATATATAATTAAAGGCTCGTAGAAAATATAAACATATATATTTACGATATGATACAACACATGAAACTAAAATGGGATAGTATATAAAAATTTATTTAATCATTAAATCGACATGTGGTGTTCTTGAAATTTACATGAAATTTTTTTTTTAAAACATAGATATGAAAACATTCCCTATATTTCAAAAATAACTCAACAGTGGTTTTCCCATGATTTCATATCAATATGAAGTCGTTTTCCTTTGTTTTGACCGTTACATATATGCCTTATTTTTTAAAACACTAAAAACCCATTTACAGCATCCTAGGATAAGTTTAACTCAGAATGATATTCCTTCCATTACTAAATTTCACAAATAAATCATTGATCTTATTCCTCTGACTTCATGGAAATATTACATCATTTTTATGATTTTGATCCCTTGGTACACATTTTAAAAGGCTTTAATACCTTTAAAAACTATTTATCGAGTCATTTCAACCGCACTGCAAGTAATATAATCATGTTTTCTGTATGTAAATGTAAAAAATAAATCAACGGTGGTTGTACAATGATTTAATGTTAATATAAGGGTTTTTATGGTAATTACTATTACATGCATGTTTTAGTGTTTTAAAATACTAAAAATGTGCTTACAAGTATCCTAGGAAAACTTTAACTCATAATGACCTGTTATTTGTTCCAAAATTTCAAAACAAATCTGTAGTCATTTTCCACTAATTTCACCTATATCTTCCATAATTTTTAATATTTTGACCCCCCATGATACATGTTTTAAAGGCTTTAGTACCTCTAAAAATTGTTTATCAAGTCATTCTGACCACATTGCATGTCGGATTGACATGTTTTCTATGTGTCCACATAAAAAATAAATAAACGATGTATTTATAATGATTTCACATCAAGATGATATTTTTTATATGGATTTAACCATTACGCATTCATTTTAGTGTTTTAAAACACTAAAAATTAATTTACAGGCATCCTAGGAAAACTGTAATGTAGAATGATGTGCCATGAGTTACTACATTTCAAACATCAATCTATAGTTTTTTTACTCTAATTTCAAGGAAATAAGATGTCTTTTACCTAGTTTTCATCCCTTGACACAAATTTTTAAAGGCTTTAGTACCTTTAAAATTGGATTACCTAGTAATTTTGACTGCACCACATGTCAGATTGATGTCTTTTCTACACGTACACATAAGAAATAACTCAGCTGTGGTTTTTCCATTATTTAATTCTAATATGAGATCATTTTCTATTTTTTAACCATTATAATCATGTTTTAGTATTTTAAAACACCGAAAATGCATTTACGGACATCCTAGGAAAATCTTATCTTTAAATGGCATGTATTCTATTAATAAAATTCCAAAATCAATCTATAGTATTTTTCCTAAAATTAATGTCAATCTGATGTTTTTTTCAAAATTTTCACCCCTCGACAGATATTTTCAAAGGCTTTGTTACCATTAAAATATATTTAATGTGTCATTCCAACCACACAGCACATCATATTAAATTTTTTTCTATACAAACACTTCAGTAATAACTCAACTGTGACTTTACCATGATTTAATGTTAATAAATGGTCGTCTTTTATAGTTTTTACTGTTAAACGTAGGTTTTAGTGTTTTAAAACACTAAAAACGTGTTTACAAGCATCTTAGGGAAAAATTAACTTATAATGATATGTGGTTTGTTTCTATATTTAAAAAATCATGATATTGTTTTTTTAAATATAATTTCATGGAAATATTTTGTAGTGTTTCTGTTATTGATCCCCCCCCCCACCCCGACAAATGTTTTTAAAGGATTTGTACACTAAAAACTATTTGCCGAGTCATTCTGACCAAACCACATGTTGGATTGACATTTTGTCTATGTGTACACATAAAAAATATTTCAAGGGTTGTTCTATCATTATTTCATGTCAATATGATATCATTTTCTAGGGTTTTTACTATTACACACATGATTTAGTGTTTTAAAATAATAAAAACATGTTCACATGAATCATAGGAAAACCATAACTCCGAATGAAATGGTGTTTTTCCTCTAATTTAATGGATAACTAACATTATTTTCTAGATTCCCCCCCCTTCAGATACACATTTTTGAAGACTATAGTACCTTTAATAATTGTTTAACGTGTCATTTCGACCACACTGCATACCTAATTGATGTGTTTTCTATGTGTACACATCAACAATAACTCAATGGTGGTTTTCAAGTGATTTACACTAATATTATGTAGTTTTATATGTTTGTTAATATTAATTGAAAGTTTTAGTGTTTTAAAACCCGGAAAATGCGTTCTTGGGTGTTACGAATAAACCATAATGTAAAATGATGTTTCATTAGTTCCTACCTTTCAAAAATAAAGCTATGGTCCTTTTCCTCTGATTTCATTGAAATTTGAAATTATTTTCCTTATTTTTACCCCCCCCCCCCTTAAACATGTTTTTAAAGGCTTTGGTACCATTAAAACCTGTTTACCAAGTCAAAAATAAACAGATGAGCATGGATTGTTTTCAAACTTAAGGATAATAATACATAATTTATTTTTTATATATATGAATAAATTATATGTCATTATGGTATATGATATGGTCGGTATGACTCAAATTGTGTGTTTTTAATATATAAGTTTCATTTTAATTGTATTTATTTAATTATTATGAGTTATTTTAAAATGTTTGAATGATCTATGGAATTTTGAATTTACCTTATCTGGATGACCTATAAGGATGTCAATTTCCTTATGGATTAGTCCAGTCATCCAATGAAATATAGGAAATAAAGGATTTTCCATTATTGACTTCCATTGGTTCTTAATTTTCCTATAAGTATCATGTTCTTACTCATTTTCTTTCAACCTTTCAATTTATCTATGTAATTCTCGATCAATTGAACAAATTGAACCCCCACTTGGTGTAGTAGTAATTAATGAGAACACCCTACCAAATACAGCTGATGGATTAGGCCAAAAATCCACTCACATACATGCTTGAGATACTCTTTACCTAAAATCATTTTAATTGTATCGTTCTGGGAAACTGAGGATGATTATTAAGGGCCCAGACTTTTAAATTTTAACCTGTAAACAAAAAATATTAACAATGATTTTTTAAATTATCTAATCATCATAATATTATATAATTAATATATTTTTAATTACTATTTATTTTTGTTTCATTACTTGAAAAAAATAATAATGAAAAATAAATTATATCGACAAATAAGTCTCAAAATTAGGTTCGTCTAGATAAATCAAACTATGCTGAATTGGAAATGTTTGATCCATGTAACCATCCCCAATTAATTGTATTTAAGTATTGTTTGTTTTTATAATATATTTTTCATTATTATGTTTTTACAGTAATGAAATGACATGAAATATTATTGAAATTTTCTTACTCAAACACATTTGGTAGTGCCATTTACAAATCTTCAGTTGTGTTTCCTATACACTATAAACCACATCTCTATTTTTCTAATAGAGTTACCTAATTCATTGTCCTTTATAAAAAATAAAAACAATTTTGAAAAATCATTGACTTGTAATAAAATGATATAAATATTAATTGAATAAATAAAACCCAGAATTGTTCTTTTTCTCAAAAAACTCTAAGACCCAGAAATATGAGGAATGATTTGTTTCCCCTGATTCATGGTTTTTTTAAAACAAATTCCTACAAAAAATATTAACATTAATAAAATTAATATTATATTATATTTACTTTTTTAAGATGCCATAAAATATGAAATTGCCTCATGAGATGTGTTACTATTAATATCGACAAACATCTTCCATTTCTCATTAGAAATTCCATCATGTACATTCTCATATATCTATCATGAGTTCAAGGATATTTCATTCAACTCATTCCAAAATCCCCATTTAAAATATCTCTATTTCTCACCAAAACAATTCAGAGTCAATGGGTGTGAAATGGAGTTTGGGACATCTAAATAAAAAACATATTGAAATAAAAAACATAACAATTTATAATTATATTACAAAATATTAATCATTTCTTTTGAATTTCTTATCAACGGGGATTAAAGTAGTATTACCTTTTCTTTATTTTCAAATAACACATTTTCCATGTTGTGGGAATATGCCTCAAATCAATATGATTAATAAGAAACCTCACCATATCTCAAGAAATATTCCGAAGAATATTCCCAAAAATTTTTTCAATGTCACCAGTAGGCACCCCAAACTCATCAAATGGAATGAAAATCTTTAATTCCTTCAGGACCCATACATTTTTTATGTTCATATTTATATACTTTCTATTATTATCTATATTTTTTTGACAAATGAATTAAAAAATTAAAAAATATAATGTTTTTTTGTACAATTATATACATTCTTGTAATTGTAACTCACCAATATCCGCTAGATGGAGGGGTGACCAACTGATCTATTTCCGATGGTGAGTTGGATGGTGGGATACCTGCAATATCTGGGTAAATTTCTATCTTTCTAGAAGTCTCGGTTACAATGGAATCACTCAGATCCACTGAAGCAAAAAAGTTTTGGTGGTGTGCTCTGAGATGTGATTGTATACGATCTTAAAAAAATTATTCTCAGCATTATTATAATTCAAATCGTTCAGATATATTAAATGTATTAAAAAATCAAAACAAAAATATTTTTAAAAAAAAGAAAAATATAGAATCATGTATATATGTAGGAAACACTTATAAATGATAAATTTTAATATAGTATCATTACCAATTTATACATTAAATTGTCTTCGTATTGATTATATTTAATGTAATAAAATTTCATTTCAATGAGTGATTCATTTTAACCCTCTCTTGCAACTTCAATTGTTTCAATATTTTAGGTAAAAAAACTATTCAATGTTTTATAGTTGATGAGGTTCATTGTCACAAAGTACAAATTGATCATTATCACCCATATCATATAAGAATCTCTACATTAATTGTACATAAACACACCAAACATCTTGAATTTCATCATCCACATAATTAACCATATTCTCTTATGAATCCATGATAAATGGATTCTTCTTTATATGCTCACTAGTATGGATCTATAAAGATAATTTGATAGAATTAAAATTTAATAAACCTTTCATTATACCCCTATCAATGTTGTCCCCCTTTCATTTGAATTATATAAATGAAAATTGAACATGATAGTTTAATTCAATTATATAATTCTTATTTCAATATTATAGCACCTCTATAAGTGTAAATACATGACTATTTTGAGATTTCAAGTCTTCTTCTTGATAAATTGTATGAAACCTGATTCCATGAATATTGTAGGCATCTTAATTCTTAACCGTCCTTAATGTACATAAATCTAAAAAAATTAAAATCATTTAATATTTTATCTCGACTCTAAAAATTCATTTTGTAGAGAAGGATATATAAGGAATTACATTTAAAATTGAAAAAATAAAAACACTTTAATAATATGAATATTAGTATATACTTACACAATTGGTGAACCCTTCAATAATTAGCTTATTAGTAGATTTTTTCAATTCCATCTCATTTTGATCACACACCCTTAGTTTCCTATTTATTTCAATTCAAAATTCTTCATCAAATCAATCTTCAATGAGATTATTGAGTAGCACCTATCTATGTGTTTTTAGAAAGTATAATAATGTTACTATAAAATTATACCCCTTTCTAATTGGTGGTTCAATTGTCAGAAATACCTATGAATGGTTTTCAGAATAAGAATTACTGGAGACATTTTCAACACATCCAACATAATTGAATAAAATCTCAATCATATCCAAATACATGGAATATAAGTTCACGAGCTCATGGAATATGTAACCTTTAATAATAGACACTTTTGGTTGACATTTATTCCACACATATGATTTCAAATTACTTATGTATCTGATGAAAAAATTAAAAAAAAAATTAAAAAAAATTACAATGATCTAATTAAATTTAATTCACTAATGAAAATAAGAATAATATCATTGTACCTATTGACTGGATATATCCATTGTTAGAGTAATGATCTATCAATTTCATCCTCTCAACTAAATGAATTGTTAATTAAATCAAGACTGTGAATAATGAAGGGGTAAATTACATCTTCAAATTAAAAAGTTTTAAAGAAATTATTTAGTCAATTTTATCAAGCTCAAATGGATTTAGTTTTTTTCCAAAAAACATCTCTAAAAAATGTATAAAACTAAACTAGAACCACTATTATGTTTTCTGGAAATGTATTACGCAATTCCAATGACAACAACTCCTTCATCAAAATATGTGTGTCATTAATTTTCAATCCATGTAACTTTTGATGTTTTGAGTCAACACACCATGATATGTTACTTGAATATCTGTCTAAAACTTTTACAATAAATAAATTTGAAGGAATACATATTTCTCATGATTTATTTATTTTAAAAATAACTAATGGATAATTTCTATTATCATTTTCCCATAAACCATTCTTTATATTCAATGACTCCAAATTATTATGATCATTATGGTTATCCTTATATTTTCCTTTCTCATTAAGCAATGTAAAAAATACATTTTCACAAATGTTCCTCTCAATACACATTATATCGTGATTATGATGTATCAGATTAAACTCCCAATTATATTGTTTTAAAATTATCTACTATTTCTTCCATTGTTGTGTTCCTGATACTTTAAATATTGTACATCATACCCTTTTCCCCCTTATTTAAACTAATTACTTTTTCTAAATTCTTTATTTAAATTTATTAATTGTCCCAAGATTTCTATACCAGATTACATCTTCTATGGATTTCTAAATTCAACATCTCCATTGTATCCTGTCTTGTTAAACCTAAATTTATGAGATGCATCGTGAGCTTTATGATGACAAATAAAACTTCATTTTCCTCTATGAGGTAATCATTGAGGTTCAAATGAAAAACTAAAAATATGAAAAGTCGAACCAGTATGAGTGTTACAATTGGATATTTTTTATAACCTACAAAATTCTATAATTTTCAAAATTAAAGAATCATTCATTTTGAATAGTTTTCTCATTAAATCATCATGTGTTTCAATGCCACCATCCCATAATTCTCACATTTCTTTGATTAGTTGTTGAAGGTATATGTCAATGTCATTTCCTAGAATTTTTTATCCAGAAATAATCATCAAAATAATGAAATAATTATCCTTAATACACAACCATGGAGGTATATTATAGGGGATAAAAAAATTCCAACTACTATAATTATTACTTAAAGTACCAAAAGGGTTAAAACCATCAGAATCTAATCCAAACATACATTACTAGATTCCAAAAACTATTTCTATAAAATTAATCAATCACCTTCTATGATGATGAATATTTTAGATAAATCATGAATCCATCATTACTATCATGAGGATTCCAATTATTGTCAAATATGGTCTTATATGACATGAATAATCATTTTTGGTGTGGTTTGAGAGGAATAAAAAGGAATAATTTTTCAGTAGAGTTGTTTTTCTATTTCTTCATGGGGTTTCATTGATTTATACTCTCACTGTTGTTTATTGTATTCCATCTTATTTTATGAAATCTTATGAATTATTCTTTATCAAACTCTTCTCCCCATTAAAGAATGAAATCATTAAGGCTTTCATGTATCTTTTTATAATCAAGTCCATGTTTGTTGAATACAATCTTCATGTCATATAATGATGTTGGGATATTAGCTTCACTAAATGAATAATGAAGAAATTCTAAAATCATGGAAATTTATTCATCATAAATTACATAGAGATAGTTGATCTGATACATCTTAACTAGAAAATAAAACTTTGAATACTTTGCACAGCCTTCATATAGTTTTTTTATTCTTATTATCCTATTTCACAAAACACGTTTTTTGGTCACTAGTGTTATGAGAAACATTAACCAAAACGATATAAACCAAAGGTTCTGTTTGTCTATTAAAATATTGGTCATTGTTTTCTATAAATACAAATGAGTTATTTATCAGATTTTGAACTAAATTCTCCAATAGCAGGTAACATTTTTTTTGGAAGGATTTTAATTCTTTTGAATTTCCATATCATTCAATTAACTATTCCAAACCCAAAATACATATCAATCATGATAATATTTCAATATAAAATACTAATATACTTCATTTATATTCAACCATAGCTTGAATTTACAATCAGGAAAAAACATTTTATTATACCGTCCACTGATCGGCATACAATTTCATAATCTAAAATTTCTTCCAAATCATAGGCATACCAAGGTGTATTTAGAGTTTAATTATTCTAAATTTTATCAATAGGATTTGGATTTTCACTCTTCTCACTAAAGATTAAGATATAATGATATAAATGTTTAATCAAACAAGCACAATAAAAATTAATCATCACCCAACTTCATCATTGAAAAGGGTAGGTTCTTGATTCGACATAATATAAATTCAATATAAATAAAATACAATCACACATTAAAAATATAAACATCATAAATGAATAAATATTTCCCCTCAATGTAATATAGTCAGATGTCTTGGAATAAGTTCATTGTGCTAAGGAGAGAGGTTACTGCGATTTCGAGAATACTGTTATCATCCCACAATAATACAAGAATATAATTCTTTTATTAAAATATTTTTAACGTGGATGACTTTCATATTTTGATTTCTTTTATTATAGAAGCATTATTTTCACTATATCTATATTTTTCTTCAGTAATTTTGGAAATAAATATTTTTCATATCTCCAAACAAGAACATGACATCGTGATATCTGGTGAATGTGTTTCCATATATGTCATACAATGGTATGAAATTATGGTTTTACAAAATTTTCAGGATTTATTTGAAAAATATTACTCAACTTGAAGAGAGTAGAACATACATAAAGATTCATGTAATATGAATCTATATATCTTGTTTTATGAATTATTAATTTTTCTCCTGATTAAGTGTATTTTTTATTTAATATATTAACTTTATGATATCATTTAAAAAATGGTGATAAATTACATGAGGCTTGTGTTCTTAAATCAAGAACTAAATGATTGTGTTTTTTGAAGAAAAAAACTGCTTTACAAAACATCTAAAATAGCTATTATCCCCTAGCTGTCCTATAATAGCTCTTAAGTTAGACCTAAATATGAATGTTATCATTTTAAATACATTTACATGATTATTAAATGGGTAAGTGACACAAAAACAAAATATTGACCAACCTCGTTATGAAATTGTAAAAGATTCAAGTCTTTCACCACACACCGACAACACCCTATGAACCATTTTTATAAAACATGAAATAAATAAATAATTATAATAATTTATATTTAATTACTAAAAACAAAAAAATAATACTCCTAGAAAAATTGAGGTGCATCTACTCTCCAAGATCATGACTGACTGCTGATGAAATTTCTGCAACATAACCTAAAAATCATATCAGGAAAAGGACCCAAAAAACAACAATCAAATACTATCGTGACCTGCACGAATGGGGATATAGCTGAAACTACCCAAAGAATGCCTCCATAGTCTAGGGGATGGATAAAAGCATCAAAAGGAATAACTAATATGGGAGTCCATTTCTTAATTTACTTATACACACACCCCCAACCATCTCCATGTAGAAGAGCAGTGGAATAATAAAATATTAAACATATAGAGAATAAAACATGCATATAAAAACCTCTAGGGGGTACAAGAGTATGAAAATTTAATCTAATAAGAAAAAGGGTGAAATAAATTCCCAATTACAAAGATGTCTCAACTTGAAAAAACATGAAAAGTAAATTCTGAGAGAGCCCGGTTCTTAATCTCCATGATCTGACCACCATATGCAATCAAGTGCACTATGGTATACTTATTCTCCACTGAAATCTCTACTAACCAATCCATTATCTCCATAATTCATGACATGTGTGGAAGAATCCCATGTAGTGGTGAGTATATACATACCCTGTAGGATTACTCAAAAGCTTAGGGGTGAATTAAGAGACATGGTGGGAATAAACAACTCAACCCATTGAACAAGAGAAATAAAATTTGACCACATGGATACAAATATATATATATTCTCACAAAAGAACCCCAAATGGGAGAGGAATGGGATCACCATCTCAAATACTAGGAAAAGAGTTCCAATAGTTCCAAAACGGTCTATCAACGATTCCTAACATCTCATCTGTCTTTCCATAGGATTAACTTTGTAAAGTTCCCACACCGCGTTCTTGTACTTCATAGATAAGGGGAAAAATATCCCAAGAATAGGACCATTTTCCTAGTGAATCAAGTGGGTTCCACTCAGTATATAGGGGACCCACACCCTAGTATGAGAGAAGGTACCACTCAACGTAAATAGGACTTGTTTCCTCGTCTATCTAGGGGTACCACTCAGTAGATAGATGACTGAAACCCTAGTTCTTAAAGGGGGTATCACTCTGTGTAAGGATGAACTGCATCATAGTATTTCAGGGGTACTACTCAGTAGATAGAGTACCCATACCCTAGTCCTTCATGGGATGCCACTTATTGTAAGTAGGAATTGTGCCCTAACTGATAGGGGTACCACTCAATAGATAGAGGACCCATGCCCTAGTCTATCTGGGGGGAACCCCTATGTGTAAGGAGGACACATGCCATATCTGATAGGGTTACCACATGAAATATAGAGTAATATCCCCCAAGTATATCAGGGGGTACCCCTCAATGTAAGGAGGAAAAACGCCCTATCTGAAATGGGTACAACATGGTAGATAGAGTACATGCACCCTAATCTATCATGTGGGTATCACTTACAATAAGGAGGACCATCTCCCTATCTGATAGGGGTGTAACTTAGTATATAAGAGACCGGTGCCCCATCACATTATGGGGTACCACTCTAAAAATCATGTTTGATAATTTTTGTTGTTGAGTGCTGCCAAAAGAATTTTGACACTCAGAACACCACATTTCATATCCCAAAACCACCATAAAGTTCACCATTGAATTATATGTGAAAAAACACTCAAGATAGGCTACACATGGGCCAATATCCATTTCCATACAAATAAAATATTAAAGGTATAATATTACTCAAAAATAAAGGTACGAATCATTTAGGGGACCCACATAGAGTGTGGTCCCGCTCTACTGTATGTTCATTTCCCCAGCAATACCCGGCTTGATGTCCATGAAGCTCTATAGTACATGGAAGGGAACTATATATTTTATCACATTTACCTAGGGCTGAGTCATTTTATCATGTACATGACCATGTCCCTTAGGATGTGTTTGTGTACACTAATAGAAGGTGTCTCGTCCCATATGGGGTCCTACCCATGTCCTTTGGGTTGTTTCTATGTACACTGGCCATATGCCTAGTCGTGCTCATGTTTGTATACTCCAAAAGTTCATGTCGGGTCTACAGAATCTATTCACATGGTGTGTGGGGGTCCCACATGGTGTGTGATATTTTTCTCACTTATAACCCTATCCATCACAACCATGGGTCTACACACCATTCTTTCTTTAGACTACTCTATGAGTAGTCGGTTTTTTACCAAGAATCTCATATCCACTCTATGCAATCCAGATATGCCTTCTTTAACTTGAATCACCCATGTTGGAAATCCAAATATGGTATTAATGACCTCAAACTATGATTCCTAAATTTTAATTGTCTGGAAAATAGAATTGGGTCTGTCGCTCGAAGCATTCACGTACCGCCATCGCTCGTGGTGCCTCATGTTACCTCAATGGATCTCCAAATCCACAGTCGAATCACCCAAATCACACAATATATCTAACTCCAGCTACAGTTCATCAATCCAATCATTTTAAGTAAATCTATTTCATATCTGGGGGCTTGGTCATGATTGTACCCACATGACAATGTCGAACGATGGCCTCGTTGTCCAACAGTGAAGAACACGAAGAACAATTGGTAGAAAAGCATAATAAAGTGGGTGAAAAAATAATTGGACAAGTGTTCTTGGAACAAAAAATACTAATTTTGGATATATTTTGGTGATAAACATGATATAAAGAGGATAAAAATTAAATAACCAATTTAATCTCATAGGGTCTCATGCGAAGGTTTCATGAATCACATATTAATAAGTAAATTGATAATACATGATTAAAAAAATAAATTAAGATAGATACAACCATAGTTGATGACTCATACCATGATTCATATCTTTTTTTGATGAATAATGAACTCTCAAATAGAGGATAAATATTTGTCTCATTCATTGTGTCTTGATTCGCCTTGATCTAGAGGTTCATCGTCGTCTGATCTCTATTCATTAATGATGGAGCGTGGTGGAACCGTCTCCTAATAATCCCATGTTTATGCAGCTGACCATGTAGATATTCCATAAAAAATATTTATATAATTGATTTGGTTTAATTCATTTAATCAAATAAATAAATAATTAATTAATTAATCCACTAAACGCACCAACCAACGACTCTTTTATCTGAACACCCCATGAAAATTCACTATATGTAATGCGTTGGGTAAACCTCATGTTCTAAATTCAAATATGATATCATATTTATAATCCAAGACTCTATTTAAGAGTTGTCCATTTTTTAAGGTATTTTCATGTAATGTGAAATATATTTAATGTTTTATAAAATTAATTTCAGGCACACCATGCCTCGAAATAGTGTGTTGTCTCAGCTCCTAACTCTGAAAATATTTATAGATATATTTCAAAGTATTATAAAGAAAAAATGGGTCTCTACATTATTCCATCATTAAGTATTTTCTTCCATGAAAATAAAAACCTATACAAAAAGATGGGGATATTGAGCTCACATATGGATCTCCTAATCTCAAGAGCTCACATGCATGCTCCCAAGCTTCCACAAAACATGAACCAATGGAATGGTCCATCCACACGAAATCCTCTCATGCTAATACTCAATCACTATTGTGTACTCCACATAAGTGGATCCATCCAAAATGAACATCTAACCCCAGTCAATAATGTGTTTAGGTTAATTCATGTATCTCCTTAGTTTTCACACATGAAAGATATCGTGCACCCACTCCAACTTTGGGGGTAGGGTATGGAATTAATCAACCTTTCCAACCCTCTACATGATCTTGAATAGCTTGATTACCCTCCATGATATCTTACCTCCTAAGATGAATCAATATAATCCTCTTCATGTGGAGATTCATAGGATAACATGGTCTCCATGATCGAACTCCAAGGGTCTATGATGTCAATATTTATAAGATTTCAGATTTCTCTGGGTTTTCCTCATCTACATGTGGATTACTTGGACCATATCTCTGTTTATCTACACCAACTATGGCCTAACAAGAGATGCCTCACCCACCTTAGTCTAGTATTAGGGTAACCTACTGGGTCTCCCATAAATCTACTAGAATGGTGTGATGTTAATAGTAGAGTGGTAGCTGTTATTATACACAAATCTACTAAAGGAAGGTGATCCTTACAACTCTAATCATAGACTAACACACAAACCCTTAGCATATCCTCTAGCACCTAGATAGTGGGCATGGTCTACCCATCTGTCTGGCGGTGAAAGGTTGTACTCATCCTCATCTGGGTTATGAATTCATCATACATGCCTCTCCACAACCATGACATAAACCACTCTTCATGGTCAAAGAAAATCATCAAGGGAACCCCATGATGGCAGATAGTCTCCAGTACATAAAACTGCCCCCAAAATCTCCACCAAAATCTACTATGTAATAGCAAGGAAGTGTGATGACATTATAAGTTGGTAAAATATTTCCCAGATGAAATCATTTCCACTCACTATACATGGAAGCCATATCACAAATTCCGCGTATATTGCATCTCATTTATACTCTGGGGTCTCAAGAGGATGCAACAAACCTACCAAAACCCGTTGCTCAACCTTCAATGGCTAACAGTTTAGACACCAAAAGATAAACTCACCCACACATAGACTCATGCCATGCCACAAAAACAACCATTTAAGGTCTCTTTAAATATTCCCTACACTAAAATGTATAGCCAACATGTGTGTGTGTGTAACTTTATCATCACCTCCACTCCCATAATGAATGGGACCACCATCCATCCTTGGAAAAGAAAGATGTGATTCTCTCCTTCCGAAAATCGATCTAGTGAATCTCCTGAGGAATTACGGTCACATATAACCTCACAGTCAATGTCTTCTCACTAGTAATCTCTCACATGATGGAAGAGTGGATGATTCAATGCCAAATAATAAAGAAAATATTTTCATCCTCCTTAACCCGGTTTAGAGACAAGTAATATAACTGCTCAGAATCCTCATCTACCAGGCGAGTCGGGGACTTATTATTAATGTCATATTTGACAAAATTTCCTTTCCCAATAGTATAAAATATCTAAAATTCATATTCCAATACGAACACCAATTATCCCCTATATATTAGGTTAAAATCTATATATGTGAAGACATACCCGAGACTCTGATGGTTTAAGTAAACAACAAATTTCTCTCCTTTAAGATAGTGCCCCATATCCTCCGAATGAACACTAATGATGCAAACTCTTGTTCATCAGTAATATAGTTCTGCTCATAGGGTCTCACCTTCCTGAAAAAAATTTGATAACTAACTGTCTCAACATCAATGTGAAGCAGAAACCAAATCACGAAGCATGAAAATACACTATGTACTCCACACCCTCCCCCAAAAGACTCAAAACTCAATCACTTTTCAACCTCAAACTCAAGACCTAGAAGGCTCTCTGGAACTACTCGATCCTGGTAAACTGCTACCCTTTCGGTAATAAGAAATTCAAAGGGGGTAAGTTCTGAGAAAAGTACTCCAAAAAACCTCCAGTATTATCCCTCCAAGTCAAGAAAACTCTTCGCCTCTAACACGCTCTTGGGTGGATCCCAAGAAATCACTACATAGATCTTCAATGAGTCCACAAATAATCTATTCTCAAAATTGAAATTCCCTATGAAGTGAGTCTCATTTAAATAGAACTATAACATCAATATCTTACCATAAATGTAATTCTCTTAAAGTAAGACTGGGACCATCCTCAAGTTCTATGTATGATCCCCCCCTCTAATGTAAAGTATATGAGTATTTTTTTTATGAGAACAACCAAAAATCGGTCCATGTATAGATGGAATATCTTGTTTATAAAATCCATAAACACATTTGGTAAGTTAATCACATTGGAAGGCCTCCTCAAGAACTCATATTGACTATAGATTCACCTGAATAACAGCTTTGGAATATTTCCTTATGGACACTAAATTGAAGGTAGCCATACCTGAGATCAATCTTCAAGAACCATCTTGCGGCTCAATGCTAATAAACAAGGTCACAAATCCTTAGAAAGTGGTATTTTCATTTTATCATGGTCTAGTTCAGGTGATGATAATCCAGAAAAATTCACATGATCTTATCCTCCTTTTTCAGCAACAACATCTAAGCCACCAGGGGGGACATGCTTGGTCTGATAAAACACATCTCTGGAATGTCCTCAAACTACAATTATAGCTTTGGGAGCATTGTAAGGGCTATTCAATATGCTGTAGAATTTATTGGAGTAATCATGGGGTGAATGTCTAGAAAAAACTATATCTTCTACCTCCGAAATAGTATCATAATTCCCTCAATAATGACATCCATAAAATTTTCTCTGACTGAAAGAATCCATATGCCTAAAGATCTTGATGAACCAAGTACAACAATCGCCAACTGATGGGTGACTTTCTACAAACTTCATCTCAAAAAACCCACTCATCCTTTTATGATATCTCTCCCACCCATAGTGTTACACCCCAAGGTTTTCTAAATATAAATTGGAATGAATGAAATTTTGTTTAAATTATATATTTATAACTAGCCTTTAAACATAATTTTACTACTTCTGTGTTTTGAATTTTGAAAAATGGGCATCTACAATCGTGTTTAGTAAGTTATGTGGAGTCTAATGGAACCAACATTTTTTTTGGTGAATAGTAACATAACATTAGGAATAATAATATGAATAGTAATATGACCCTAATGAATAGTAAATTTTGTTATTATTTTATTTTCTTAAGGCTTTAATATATTGACATCCTGATTAATTGTTCAAAGTGATATTAAAGCAGTTAAGTTTTAAAATTGTTTTTTTTTTGAATTAAGAATGAATATATTTAAAAATTAAATTAATGATATTTATAAAATTATTTAAAATAAATGGACTTCATTTTTGAATTCTACACATAGATAAATCATTAGGTTGAATTTTTGGGATTTTTCGGAAATAGTTGATTTTTGCGTGAATAGTAAAAAATACAGTTTTGAGTGTCTGTGTGTTAATGACATCATTAATGAAGTAATAATTATGTAATAAATCTTGTCTACTTTTGAACTGTAAACTAATATGTGAGGTTTCCCATGTGGATAATACCTTGGGAAAATACCATGGACAAGACCATGGTTTTGCAAATACCACTAACGAGGTGTCCCTTGTAATTATTAAAATATTCTCTCACTTTTTCTATTAATACCAACCCATTCCTTAATTAAATTAATTCCCAATTATTCCTCAATAATGATCTAGCCTAATTACCTCCCTAGTAGTCCTCCCAAGATTTCCTCAATCCCCCAAGGTCCCAATATTCATGTTCTAGGTGTTACTCTACAATGTAAGAAAATTGTCAACTTCTTTCTTTTTCCAGTCAAGTTCTCTTTTATGTGGTATAACATTCAAGTTTCCATAACATGTTCTTATTTAATTATTATTATTTATCTATTATAAATTATTATTCATTTCTATTTTTTTGAACCATGTTCCCACTTTTTTAATATTTTTAAAATTTTTGTAAGGGATTTCTCAATTATTCTATTATTTTAAGTTCCTTTCATTTTATTCCTCAACTAATCTTACCCAAGAGACATTAAATCTCACAAAATAATGTATATTCGGGATTTTATAAGGTTCATGGAAAATTCATCATCATTCTTCATCTCCTCTCCCACTTATTCAAGGAATTAAAAACATTATCCATGATGTGTCGAATTACCGACCTCGTGGACGATGTGATTTTATTTTTCTTTGAATACATCAAGTCTATTAATGAAACCATTTATATGGTTGAAACAGGTTATAATATATGAATTTTTTCTCATCCATGGTTTTTGAATTATTTTCTACTCATTTTTTTAATTTGTAAAACAAAATGACGTCGTTATTATCAAAGAACCACTAGAATGATCTAAACAAACATCATTAATGTTTTAACTTAAGAATCATCCTCATGTAAGAATTAAAAATGATAAATTGTATAATTTGTGGTACTTGAAATATTTAAATACCATTCCATTCCATTTCGTCATATTTACTTCCAATCAACAAGAACAATCCCTCATGAACCAATCATGGAAAACATGTAAAGAACACACCCAAACCAATGCAAGGAACAAAATACTAACAACTAAAGGGTCAAATGATGTAATTAAATGATCATATAAGGTATTATAAATATGGATATGATTCTTTAAGATGTTAATAACACTCTTTTACCCTTTATACGAGAGTTTTAAACATGTTTTAAGTAATACAAACCCGAGGTAAGGGAATTCATAACCCGATTTCCATTCTTTGGGTTAACCTTCTACTTTGTTATTTATATGGTATTTAAATTGTTTTCGTGATGGGGTTTGATTATATTTTGTTGAATAATGTGTATTTACAATTTTCATACATATTCCATCCACTATATAAAGTCTCACATCAATTATATGATATTTATAAGGGACTTTTCATTAAAAATCCTTTTTTAAAATTATGTTTTACAAATTTCAAAGGCAATGTTTTTATGAAATTATAAATGGTGTATGCTTATTTTCTAGTTCATGGGAATTGTTTATGATGAAGTGTGGGACCTGTATCTCCCTCCAATTAATTGGATATGTGTATGTTGTAGGTCGGTCGTATGGTTACTCCAAGTGTAACTATGATGGTTACACAAATTGTAAGGTAGTCCGGAGGGTTACCAATTATAAGGTAACCGAGAGGGTTAAAATTTTATGTAATTAATGCCCCAAGATACCTTTATGGTTCAACTTATTTCTTATTTATTGTATTAATATTTTTAAAATCTCATGTTTCACAAATTAGGTATATATATATAGGTGATTATTATGTCTTTAAAAATTGTTTACATACATTACTAGTAGTCATGGACTAATGTGTTAATTACTTCTTTTTATATCCCTTACTAATATTTTATTCTCATACCATGTTTTTAAATGATTTCCACAGGTTATAAGGATGTTTAATACAAATAAAGAATACATGTTAAATATTTGAATAATTTTCAAAGAAATCATGTTTTTAGCTTTGATGTTTTATATTTTGAAAAAAAAATGGAAACGGGTTTTATGGTATCCACTCTGTAACAATGTGTAATGTTATGGATGTATTATGTCCCAATTATCTAAATCTCTCAACATGAAAATATCCTAAAATTAAAATTAATTTAATTTTTGACTAAATTCAAGATTATGTAATGTAATATTTTCGGGTCATTATAGTTGGTATCATAGGATGATTTAGATAACTTTAGGGGTAAGGATGATGTTAAAATAAAACCATATATGATTTTTACTCTATGATTAATTTGAAATTTTATAGCATTTAAATATTACCATGTTACTTTTTCTATGATATTTTTGTTCAAAATGGTTGTCTGATGAAGAAATAGGGAAGATGAAGAGGAGAGGCACCGACAGAAAAACATCTTTCTGAATCTAGAACCTCAAATGGTAGGGATTGGAACCAAGCAGTTTGTGACAGTAATGGATCAGATAACACAAGAAATAAATGAGGGTGGAATCCATGAAAGAGAACAACCAGAGGCACCACAACTGATCATGAAAATAGTGGAACATTTCATGATACAAAACCCTCCTGCTTTTAGTGGATCTTCTGACCCAGTAGCGGAAGAAGAATGGATTAAATCCCTTAAAAATATATTTGATGTAATGGGTTGTTCAGACAATAAAAAGGTAAGTATTTCCATTCATTGTTTTTAGGTGAAGCTAATCACTAATGGTCAATGGTAAATAATATCAGGGTAAATAGGATATTGATGCCTTAGAGTGGGATGAATTTAAAAGTCTTTTCCTTGAAAAATATTTTCCTAGGGAAGTGTGACATAGGATGGAGAATAAATTCCTTTAATTCAAGTAAAAGAATAAGGATTCAGTGGATATGTATGAAGCGAACATCACCCAACAAGTGAGGTATGCTTCAAATCTTAATCTGGATCTTGATAGAAAAATCAACTGCTTTTACTCAGGACTGAATCCAAGGTATTGAAGGGCATTGGCATCCCTTGAATTCAAAAGTTATGATAAATTTTTTCGATGTGCTGAGAGGGTATAGATGGATTTTTATGATGATCACGTTCATTTTGGAAATAATGAGAGGAAGAGGTCCAGATGGCAAGGGATGGGTGAAAATCAATAAAAGAAATCTAATGGTAATAAAATCTAGTTTCCAGTTTCTGAAAATTCTAGAAAGAATCACAATAGGGAATGTCTTCTCAAAACAGGGAAGTGTTTTAGATGTGATAAGTTGGGAAATATGGCCTGATATTTTAATGAAAATGATCCTAAAACTAATCCTGATAAGAAAACTTATATGTGTTTTAAATGTGGTGAGAAAGGTCATTATAAAAATTCATACCTAAAGAGAGATATGAATCATGAAAAGAATCCAGACTGTAATCTGAAATGTGTAATGTGATCCTTTGATACTATGTAAACATGTGTTGGGCCATCAAATTAAGTTTTATTAGGTAATTTCTTTTAAAAAAAAGATTTATCGACAGTTCTATTTGATACGAGGTCAACACATTCCATCATCTCTAAGAAATTTTCTGGGAAATTGGAAATATCACCTCAACAAATGAGAATAGTACTTGTTGTTAAAATACCAGGGGGGGAATATTATAGAAAATAGTAATTATATAAATATTTATATTATGTTATGTGGAAAGAATTTAACTGAAAATCTTGTTTTTTTACCCGTATTCGAGTTTGATGTTATTCTGGGAATGGATTGTATTTTTTTTGTCATGCTAAGATTGACTGTAGAGATTAAGAAGTTTTTTTTAAGAAAGATTTTCAGTTTGTATAAAAGAATGAAACCATACAATTGATAACATATCAGGAAGATGAAAAACTATTGAAATATGGAAAAGAAAGTTATCTTGCTCATATTGTTGAAAATATGGTAATTGTTCCGATTAATAATCTGTCAGTGGTAAATGAATACCTTGATGTTTTTTCTGGTGAGTTACCCAGTGTAATACCTGATCGAGAAGTCAAATTTAAAATTGACTTGGTTTCTGATGCTAATCTAATTTCAATACCCCCATATCCTATGGTTCAAATAAAACATTTGGAATAGAAAAATCAGTTGCAGGATTTTCTTGATAAAGACTTCATTCATCCTAGAACTTCACCATGGGGTGCCCTTGTTTTGTTCGTTAAAAAGAAAGACGGTTCCATGAGACTTTTCATTGATTATAGAGCATTAGATAATATCACTATTAAAAAGAGTTATCACTTTCCTTACATCAATGACTTGTTTGATCAGCTCTAGGGAGCTTAGTACGATTACAAGATTGACTTGAGATCCGAATATCATCAGCTGAAGGTGAAGGAGGATGACATCCCTAAAATAGCCTTTGGTGCTAGATATGAGAATTATGAATTTGTTGTTATACTGTTTGGATTAACTAATGCACATGTTGTATTCATGAATCTTATGAATAGAATATTTTATGAGTTCTTGGATAATTTTTCGGTCGTGTTTATTGATGAAATTATGGTATTTTTTAAAATACATAGGAGCATGAAAAACATATAAGAATTGTTTTATAAACCTTAAAAGAAAAGAAACCGTATGGAAAATTCTGCAAGTGTGATTTTTGGTTGCAATAGATTTCCTTTCATGGGAACATTGTAAATAAGGATGGAATAACAGTTGATCCTGCCAAAACAAATTTGTTTGATGAATGGCCAAGACCCATGAATGTTACAAAGATTTGTAAATTTCTTGGATTTATAGGTTATTACCGAGATTTTGTTAAGAACATTTCTTGGTTATCTAGCCCAATAATTATGTTAACACAGAAAGGTGTTAAATTTGTTTGGACAGAAGAATGTGATGTATGATTTCAAGAACTGAAGAAGATATTGGTGAATGCTCCAGTTTTGGCCTTGCCTTCCTGAAATGGTGAGTTTGTTATCTACAGTGATGCTTCTTTGAAGGGACTTGGTTGAGTTTTTATGTAGAATGATCAGGTAATTGCTTAGGCTTCAATAAAACAAAAACCTCCTGAGTAAAATTATCCAACACATGGTTTGTAATTGGCAGCTGTGGTTTTTTTATTTGAAAATTTAGAGGCATTATTTATTGGGAGCCAAATGTTAAATATATATAAACCATAAATGTCTGAAGTATATATTCACTCAGAAGGAATTAAATATGAGGCAGAGAAGATAGCATGAACAGATAAAGTATTATGATTGCATGATCAATTACCATCCTATAAAATCAAACAAAGTGTTTGATTCCTTGAATAAAAAACATCATGCATCATTACTTGTGTTACGTTTGGAACATGATCCCTTGATTAATGATTTGATGAATTTTGGCTTAGAAGTTGTGGGTGCAGAAAATACCAATGTCCTATTTTAATTTTTAGTATAGTCATCATTATCAAAAATAATTAATCAAGCATTGAAGGAAACCTTGATCTACAGAAAATGGTAGAATTGGATAAATCGGTAAGTTTCCATAATTTAAACTTGATAAAGATTATGTTTTAATATTTGGAAATGTTTGTGTGTGCCTTTTGATTTTTATTTTAAGAATGATTTGTTGTGTGAAGATAATAGTTCTCCATTTTTAGTTCATCCGATCAGTATTAAGACGTACAGAGTCCTTCAGGGGTATTAATGGTGGGATGGAATGAAAAGATATATAGTTGATTTTACTATAAAATGATTGACATTTCAACAAGTTAAAGAAGAATGGAAGTTATCGAAGGGGATGCATTAGCCTTTTCCAGTTCCAGAGTTGAAATGTTACAATGTAACCATGGACATTGTGGTGGGACTACTAAAGACTTATCAAGGTAATAATGTTATTTTGGTTATTAATGATCGGCTGAAAAAATATGCACATTTTCTTTCTATTCGAGATACAATGTCTTTGGATCAGATTTCTCGACTGTACCTCAAGAAGATTGTCAGGTTACCTGGAGATCCTCTTTGCATTATATCTGGCTGGGATCCCAGGTTCACGACTAACTTTTGGACTTTGGAGGATAGTATTTGAGATTGTTCAATGGAATATCAGGGAATTTGGGATCAGCATCATTCTTCAGTTGAGTTTTCCTATAATAATTATATTCATACCATTATATTGATGGAAACTTTTGAGGATTTATATGGGAAGCGTTGTCGGACACCAACGTTTGGGGATGAAGTCAGTGAAACAATGTTTATGGGGCTATAATTTTTAGAGGAAGTGGCTAAGAAAGTTAAGATGATCTAGCAGCACATGAGGAAAGCTCAAAGCAGGAAGAAATGTTATGTAGATAATAGAAGGAAAGACTTCTCTCTCTAGGTAAGTGACCATATTTTCCTTAAAATATCTCCTTGGAAAAGTGTGATGTGTTTTGATAAAAAAGGGAAGTTAAGTCCGCGGTTCATCGGTCCCTTTGAAATCATGGATAAAGTTAGACCAGTTTCATACTAAGTAGATTTTCCTCTGAGTTTATCTTAGGTACATAATGTTTTTCTTGTTTTGATGTTGAGGAAGTATGTGCTAGATTCATCACATGTCTTGAGCCCAGAAGCTTTTTAGCTGGAAGATAACCTTTCTTATGAAGAGAAACCAGTTCAGATTCTTGATCGACGAGAACAAGTGTTGGAGAATAATGTAATCTAGAAGGTAATGGTTTTTGGGAGAAACCACATGGTTGAAGAAGCAACATGGGAGTTTGAAAATGTTATGATGGAAAGGCACCATCACTTGTTAAATGAGTAAGTAAAATTTCAAGGATGCAATTTCTAGAAGGTGGGGAAAATGTAACACCACAAGGTTATCTAGACATAAATTGAAATGCATGAAATTGTTTTTAAATTATATATTTATAACTATCCTTTAAACATAATTTTACTACTTCTATGTTTTGAATTTTGAAAAATGGTCATCTACAATTGTGTTCAGTAAGGTATTTGGAGTCTAATGGAACCAACTTGTTTTTTTGGTGAATAGTAACATAACCATATGAATAGTAATACGAATAGTAATATGACCCTAATGAATAGTAATTTTCTTTAATTATTTTATTTTCTTCAGGATTTAAGATAATGACATCTTGATTAAATTTTCAATGTGATATTAAAGTAGTTAATGTTTTAAAAATGTTAATTTTTTAATTTAGAATGAATTTATTTAAAAACTAAATTAATGATATTTATAAAAATTTTCTAAAAAATGGACTTCATTTTTTAATTCTACACATAGATAAATGGTTAGTGTAAATTTTGGGGACTTTTCTGAAATAGGTGATTTTTTTGTGAATAGTAAAGAATATTGTTTTGAGTTTCGGTGTGTTAATTACATCATTAATGATGTAATAATGATGTAATAATTCTTTTCAACTTATGTAGAGTAAACTAAGATGCGAGGTCTCCAAAGTGGCTAATACATGGGTTAAATACCATGGGAAAGCCCATGGTTTTTCAAATACCACTAATGAGGTGTCCCTTGTAAGTTATTAAAATATTCTCTCACTTTTGCTATAAATACCAACCCATTACTTCATTAAATTCATTCCCAATTCTTCCTAAACAAAGATCTGGCCTCCTTACCTCCCTAGTTGTACTCCCAAGGTTTCCTCAAGCCCCCAAGGTCTTAACCTTCATGTTCTAGGATTCACTCTACAAGGTATAAAAATTATCAACTTCTTTCTTTTTCCATTCAAGTTCTCTATTATGTTGTATAACTTTCAAGTTTCCATACATTGTTCTTATTTTCTTATTATTATTGAAATATTTTTTATTATGATTAATTTCTACATGGGTGACCTTTGTCCCCTACCTTTTTAATATATTCTAAAACCATGTTGCATAGTTGTTAGGTAGCCGATGTTTTCTAAGGGGTCTCTCAATTATTCTTTTATTCTGAGTTCCTTTATTTTCTTTCTCAAATCCTATTACCCAATAGGAATGAAAGCTCTAGAAATAATATATATTATGGATGATCTCATGTTCATGGAAAATTCATCATCATTCTTCTTCTCCTCTCCCACTTATTCAAAGAATTAAAAATATTGTCCATAATGTCTCGAATTACAGATATCGTGGATGATGTGATTTAATTTTTATTTAAATGATTAAAATGTGGTCATTAAACCATTTTTGTGGTTGAAACAGGTTATAATATATGAATTATTTCTCATATATGGTTCTGTAATTATTTTTACACATGTTTTTAATTTGTAAAACAAAATGAGGTCGTTATTATCAAAGAACCACTAAAATGATCTAAACAAACATCATTAATGTTATAACATAAAATCATCCTATTGTATGAATTAAAAATGATAAATGGTATAATTTGTTATAATTTAAATATTTAAATAACATTACATTACAATTTTGTAGTTTCACTTCCAATCGACAAGAAAAATCCATCATGAACCAATCATGGAAAACATGTTAAAAACACACCCATAACAATGCATGGAACAAAATAATTACAATTAAAGGGTGAAATGATGTAATGAAATGATGATATGATTTATTATAAAGAAGGATATGATTATTTTAGATATTAATAACACTATTTTAACCTTTATACTAGTGGTTTAGACAATATGGAAGTAATACCAATCTGAGGTAAGGGAATTCTTAACCCGATATCCATTCTTTGGGTTAACAGTCTATTTTGTTATTTATGTGGTATTTAAATAGTTTTTTGTGATGGGTTTTTGTTTATATTATGTTTAATTATGTGTATTTACAGTTTTTATACACATTACATCCACTATATAAGGTCTCACTTCAATTATATGATATTTATAAGGGACTTTACTTTTAAAATCATCTTTTAAAATTCTGTTTTACAAATTTCAAAGGCAATGTTTTTATGAAATTATTCATGTTGTATTATTATTTTATAGTTCATGTGAATTTTTTATTATGAAGGGTATAACCTATATCTCCCTCCAATTCATTGGGTATGTGTAATTTGTTGGTCAGCTGTATGGTTACTCCAAGTGTAACTGTGATGTTTACACAAATTGTAAGGTAGTCGTGAGGGTTATAAAATATAATGTAGCCGATATGGTTACAATATTATGTAAGTAATGTCCCAAGATACCTTTATGGTTCTACTTATGTTCTTATTTATTTTTAGAATCTTGTAAAAATCCCATGTTTCATAATGTAGGTATATATATACAGGAGATAAGTATGTCTTTAAAAAAATCATATGTTACAAGTATTCATGGACTAATGTGTTCTTTCTTTATTTTTATATCTCTTACTGAGCTTTTATTCTCATACTATGTTTTTAAATGGTTTTAAAATGTTATAAATATTTGTAAGAAAAAGAAGGAATCCAAGTAAAATGTTTTAATAATTGTCAAATAAATAATTTTTTCAACTTTGATGTTTTTTATTTTGAAAAAAAATAGAAACTATTATTATGGTATCCACTCTGTGAAAATGTCTAATGTTATGAATGTATTATGTCCCAATTATCTAAATCTCTAAACATGAAATGATCATAAAAGTAAAAATATGTTAAATCTTGACTAAATTCTAGATTATGTAATTAAATAAGGTTGGGTCCTTATACACAGAGTATAATACGTTCCCATTAGTGTGAAGGAATCTAACTCTTTTACGGTGACAGCCACTCTGAGCACCCACTGTGGACAACCAATCCATACCTAAGCTGACATCATAGGATCCCATGATGAGGAAAAAAGGTCCCATGGTAACCTCTCTCTACCAAGTGTTAGATTACACTTTTAGTAGATAAAATTTATATAATAAGCATTCCCCATATGAACCTCAAGGAAAAGGTATTGGGCCAATGCCTTGATTGAGAGATCAATATATCACACATAGAGTAAAGGTATAGATGAATGACTCACACATTTCTATACTATTATAGAATCATGAGTATAATTAACACAGACCACACCTCCAACCATCTTCTAAACTACTAGGTTAAACACATCCATAGCTTTCAGTTTCCTATGGCCTCGACCGCCATCTCCCTGAGTCTAACATGGGCTACTTGGTAGTGGTCGTGTAAGTATCTCATAGTAGTGTCCACTTCCCACAGATCCTCCTCCAAGAGCTCAACCTACTGTATTTATACCTCCTCCTCTCTGGGGGAAAACCCACTCTCACCTGGGAGACCCATGATCATGGTGTTTCCTCTATCATGGTAGTCTATCCACTAACTATATTCCCTCCTCCCCACATCTGGTTAGGCAATCACATTCCATGTGACCTCACCAATCACATGCATAGAATTAACACTATCAGGGTTTCCCCTGTCCCCTGCGTAGTGCCTATTCCACATGACCATGTGACTGATTCTGGTCATGGTGGGGTCTCCTATGTTGATACACAGCTGAATGGATCCTTCTAGCTAATGTAGACAACCTAGTGGCATGATGCCCACTACCAACTCCATCTACATTAAATACCTCTTATAGGAATCTATCCATAAACATTATACACTCCAATACTCCTAAATAGGTGGGGATATATGGGGGTACCACACTGGCATGAATTCTCCTATGGAGGATCTGCTCATACTTCTACACCTATAAGTAGCCATCTCGAATCAGGATGATGGAGTATCATGTAAGGTTAGTGAACTTCATAGTTTTCTCAACAACTGACATCCTTACATTGAAAATATTTTTTAAATTATTTTATGTCAAATTTAAATGTTTTTAATACCTTTAATGTGTTATTTTATGAGTAGATTTCACCTTTTATAAATTTTTTGGTATTTTGATCTTCATTAGAAAAATGGATTATTTTGGATTTTAGCCTTTTTAATTTATTTATCTATTTTGGCCAGAACATTTTCTTCATTGATCCAAATTGGTAATTTATTTATTTTCAGGATTGACAACATCATGGTATTCATTTTATTCTCCATATCCTAAATCTAAATAAATCATTTCAGGTCCCAAAACAATATCACAATTCGGGCCATGAAAATTGTCCATATATTTATAGATTTTTTATGATGGTTCCATATCTCATATACAGTTGGTCCAAAGGAGGTAAAATTCAACATGGATAAAAAAAATCATGTGGAACAAATTATTTTCTTGTATCCATGCATTATTATGACTTTATCAATGTCATAATGGCATGATCACTCGGTGCATTTGAATACCAACTGTCAGCATGGGTAGAATAAAAATCTCGATGAATTTGGATATATTTCTCTCCAAATGTGTACAATGAAGCTCAAATTTTTTGGTTCTAGATATAAAAACAAAAACAACATATTTAATGATTAAAACATTCTTAATATCTGTTATAAAATTCTTATAACACACAGAAGCTTTCGGTAGACATATTAGGAGCCAAATATTTCCTCCCACTGCCTATAAAAATGTACTTCTTCATCATTCCAATGGGTGGTCACTCTAAATGGAATTTTTTTATAGTTTAGTCTTTTATTTTATTTTGTTTTCATTATATAATAACATTTCATGTTTTTATTAATTCTTACTCCTTTCTATCTTATTATTTCTCTATTTTTTTCATCCCTCATTTTCTTCTTCACTCTGAACTCTTATTCTCATGATCATGAGTAGATAACTCAAGGAAGTCCCTCGAGGAGTAATCCAATGATGAACCAAACTATATGAACGTTAATTAATATTGTTTCTTATTTTATTAGAGTTATAACAAGGGTGTTTTAGTAGGTATGGTCCCTCTGTATCTCCACTTTCCACCCGAGGTTTAGTTTTCACTTCTACAATATTCTCCCTTGATTAAGGATATTTATGTGTGGTCTCTCGGAAATCATTCAGAGCACTTCATATTCATATTATTATATATAGAAGGATGTAAAAAAATACTATAGAGTTTTTTTATTAAGTAAACATGAAAATAATAATAAGACAATGAAGGTTCAACTTGGGTGATTCTCTCGGGAATGTCTCTTTCATTCTAGCATCATTTGGATTCAATTCATTATGTTTGCATTGAATCTCCAGGTTTAATTTTATCAGTTCATTCTAATTTTTCTAATATAAATTTATTCTAATTTTATTTCAAAAAATATATATATAATATAAATTAGATTTAGGGAGTGATTTACCAATATATCTCCTCAATTGACTGACATAGGTCATCCACTATGTCGCACATAGTTAAAATAATTTTACAGCACACATGACAACACTTTGTCAAATTTGTACTACTATCAAGGATAAAAGTGATCTTCACTCTCTGTTTTTACTCACATTTTGTATATAATATAATTTTCAATAGAAACACAATGAAAATACATATCAAAAACTAAAACAAACTCTTTTTGTCCATGATATATTCAAATTGTGATTATTATGCAAGGAATGACTATTCTATAGTTTTACTAGAAGAAGAAATGAAAAATTATCAGTGGAATGAAAATAAAAAATACATTCAAATATTTAAGAGATAAATGAAGGGTTTGAAGTATATATTCATTCACTAGCACAGAAAACAGAACTGGAAATAGAAGATAAACTAAAATAAGTGGTGAAATATATTTCACTAAGAATTTGTTATGTTAAAGAACATGGTATGGGTGAGAGAGAGTTATGTAAATAAACAATCAAATCATCCTCCACATAGCCATTTCTCAATGTGGTCCCCGTAGAAAAATTCTAGCTGATATAATTTTTTAAGATCGGCATTTTTTGGAAGAATATTAGAATCAATTTAGTAGAGATAACCAAAAACATGAACTTCACATCCCTAAAAATTAAAAATCCTCACCTATCTACATATCCCTTGATTTATAAGATGATAATGAAAATGAAGCAGATGATATTTTTTCCAATATTCCTGCAAAAAGATATAAATTTTCAGGATAAAAAACATGAAAGGGAATATTTTCTAATAGAATCACCATGTTTTAATCTTATTCAAGATGAATTTATTTTTGACATCTAATTTTCTAAAATTTATGATGTAACACAATTGGAATAGGCCTTGGATATTGAGATTGTTTCTTTAATTTTTATTATTTTATATTATACACAATATAAATTCTAAATATAAAATATTCTTGATATGATTGAAGATAAAATGAGTGTAGTAAATGGAATAAGTGTGGGGGAGAGATTTAAATCTATTTTCAATAATGTTTTGTGTGCTTTCATATCTATTTCCCATGTTGTTGTTTTTTTGAATTTCTCATGTTTTAATTTTTCATATTTGTTGATTTTTAGGTCTCTTGAGTTGAATCTGATACTTTAAAAAATTAAAACCATATTAGTATTTTTGAAACATTTACTAATTTAATTTTTTGTGGATTTAAATTATTTTTGAATGGATTTTGTTTCTTTACTTCAGTTATTTTCATTTGATGAAGTTTGGTTGATTGTGAAACTCATCTATACTTCTGCTTTCTGAATTGAAAATATTTCCCAACCTAAGAGGTTTCTAAACCTTTTTAACACATTATTTACTTTTCCCGTTTTATTGATAGTCTTTAGACATGTTGTTTCATTGAAAAATTTCTATTTTTCTGCTTTTGAAAGCTGTTAAAATTCATAGAATGTGTTAATTATGATTGAGGCAGCACATTGAAAGCCCTTTTTAAATTCCACTGTAATTTTGGCCCACCTATTCATATTACCTTTATTAAGACACTAGTAGGAATTAAATACCTTATTAGGAAGCCACATTACAATCCATTATCTGTTTCCAACCAGATATAAAATTTAAATACATGATTATTGTTGAACATAAGTGTGGGGGATGGAGAAGATGTGTTGTGTTTTTCTTTCCTGAAGTATATAATTGATATGAAATGAGAAAAAGCTTTTCCATATTAATTAATAATTTAGTGGAATAAATTTCATGATGGAATGATTAATTAGTGGCCCAAATATCATTAGAAATATGGTTCAGCTGTTCCCTAATTTTTTATAATAAAAATATTTTTCTTTTTTCCTCAAAAATATAATTCGGAAGAGTAAACCATATCTAAATTCAAGATAAAACAATGATAAAAATTAAGCAAAATAGGGAATAAAATCATTGATTTTGACATTCAAAGTGTAAAATACTCAGGGATATCAATATTGTTTTAGAGTTGATTTATTTTTGAGAATATTGAGTAGCACACCATTCTTGATAAAAACTATTTTCATGCATTTACATCACTTTAGAGCTTAACCCTTCTCATTAAGAATCAAATGTTTTTACATTTAAAACATATTAAACCTCAACCTCAGAATAAACCATGAAAAATACCTCATGATTGAAACAATTTTGACTCTATGAAATTGAGATAATAAGAGGATTCAAAGCCTATGGAAACACACATGTTCATTATAATGAGAAAAACTCCACGTTAAAAATTCCAGAGTAATAAGAGAAATATTTTCTCTCGGGTGGTCGGTATGAACTTAATGTGATTCTTAACAAGAAATTGAATGAAGTATTGTGATTTTTAGGATTTAGGGAATTTTTATCCATGTTGGAGTCATGATATTTTCTTTGATATGATAATTGAGTAGTGTTGTCAATCCTGCTTTGGGAAGTCTATTTTTCCCGTGGTATAAGATGATTGCACAGGAGTGTGATGTTTAAGTTTAAGGAAAATTATAGAGAAAATATTTTCAAATATTTTAATTTGAATTTATAATTTTTTTATCCCAAAAATGTGTTATTTTATGGTTATTTGTCACATTTTATTTTTTTAGTCATATTTTGATCTTAATTATTAAATAACCTATTTTGGATTTTTACTATTTTAATTTATTTATGTTTTTCATACATAAAATTTTCTTCAAATATCCAAAATGTGAAATTATTTATTTTCAGTATTAAAAAAATCATGTGATTCATTTTATTCTTTAGATCCCAAAGATCAATCCATCATTTGAGGTCCCAAAACAAACTCAAAGTCAGGCCGTGAAAATTGTGCACAAATCTGGTGATTTTTTATTTTTGGACCATATATCATAAATGGATTGTCTAAAGGATGTGAAATTTAACTTGATAAATAAAATATCATGAGGTATAACTTATTTTACGGTTTCAAAATGTGATTGCCACTTTATCATGGTCATAATGGCTTCGAAACTCGTTACCTTTGAAGATGAATAGCCAGCCTTGGTAAAATAAATGTCCTGATTAATTTGGATACATATCTCACCAAAATATTCTAATGAAGCTCAAATTTTGTGGGTCTATATAGTAAAAATAACTAAAACCCTTTAAGAAAACTCATTCAAAAAATATGTCATTAAATGGGTCTACCATGAAGAAAGTTTCAGTGGATATATTTGGAATAAAAAATTTCCTTCCTTTTCTAATAGAAATGTTCTTCTTATATATTCCAAAGGGATGTCGTTCTAAGTGTAAATTATATGAATATTATTATTTTATTTTAATTTTTTTTCATTCTGTTATCATGTTTATTTTTTTTAATTTTGGTGTTCTCTTTTCTATATTATTCTCTCTCTCTATCTCTCGATTTATTCCCCTAGTTTCTTCTTCACAATAAACTCTTGTGCTCATAATCATGAGTAGCTAACCTGAGGAAGTACTCGGGGAAGTAATCCAGTTATGAAACCATGTTATTGGACATCCATTCTTAATGTTTCTTATTTTATTACAGTTATACAAATATGGATCTTAGTGGTCAAGGCACCTATGTGTCTCCACTCTCCAACCAATGTTTAGCATTCAATTTTTCAATATTCCTCCGTGATTGAGGATGTGGATGTGTAGAATCTTAGTGATCATTGAGATCACCATATATTCAAAACCATATGTAGAGTAGGATGTTCACACATATGATGGAGTTCATTCAATAATTAAATATGAAACTAGTAATAAGGTAATGAAGGTTCAATTTGGGTGATTGTATCGGAAATATCTGATTTAATTCTAACATCTATCAGTTTTAATTCATTGTGTTTTTATTTAATCTACCTATTTAGTTTTATTATTTCATCTTCATTTCTCAAAAAAATAATTTATTTTAATTTTATTTCAAAAAAATATATAAAAAAGGTAAATAATAAGTATTGATTGATTCACTGCAACATCTCCTCAAGAGAATGACCTAGTTCAACCAATGTGTTTCTCTTAGTTAAAATATTTTAATAGCACGCATGAAAATTCATCATCAAATAACTTCCTATTGAAACTCCATAAGCTTATAAATCTGAACTAATTGAATGCATTAAGGGGAGTACACTGATCGTACCACGATTCACTGTTTTATTTCACCCTTATACCAATGTATTAAATTGGTATTGTATTGAAAATTACAAGTATAATAAAAAAATTCACTCCATATTTGATTCAATTATTTTTCATTTAACACTGTTAAAAAGGGAAATTTTACATGTTTTGATAATTATATTGAAGGTGGAGGTTATTTGGAGAACCCATGATAATGTCCAAGAAAGATGGGCCAATCTGCACATGATCTAAAATCACAAGCAGACTCAACTGCATATTCCTACTTAATCGTGCATCCAATTGGGATGAAATTTTTTAGGTCAGTCCGAAATTTTATCGGATACATTTCATATGAAGGAACAAAATCCCCATTTGGCCTCTACGATGCCCATACTTACTTATCTGTCTAGGGAATCAAAGCTGGACCAAGACAAATGTGGTGTTCTGTATTTTATCAATATCTAGAACTGTAGTTTTCCATCTGGTTCCAAACATTCATTAGAGACAACCAAGAGGTGGGGATACAAATTTTTTGTTTTCTCCAATGCAAGATAAGGTTGTATCATGACGGAAACGTGTGGTACAAGTGGTTTGAAGAAATATATGTGCCTAAAACCACCTTCCAATTTTCCTATAAAATAGCACATGGGCTCCCCATTTGCATGTTTGGCCATGAGGCATGGTGCTTCCATTTTGGAGTCCCCAAGGAGTCTTTTCATCATCCCAAGAAGTTCTGGAGTCTATGGGAAGTTCTACTTCAACATCTTCTTCTTCTTCTCCTCCCATGGGTTTTTAACCCCCTTGTGATCACCAGGGGAGGAACGTGATGTAAATCCCAAGCTTCTTGTTTGTAATATTTGATTGATATTTTGAATTCTAGGGTGTTGTGTTGATTTTCATCATCCTCAATTCTTATTGTATTGTGTCATGTACTGGTATGTCATGCTCAACTCAAATGATCATGTTTGGGGGTACCCTTTCATTTGATGTTTCACCGACCGTTCATCCCTTTTTCTTCCCTCATTCAATTGCGGTGTTTGTGTGGTTCATATTGGTCAATTGAACTCACATAAGCACAGTAAATATCATGAACATTTATGTCATGTTATCACAAAGAAGTAAAATACAATCCTGTACACCACATCGAGTTCTTCGTGTGTTGCCTTGGTGAGTTTCAGTTATGACGTTGAACACAAATCACTAAATCATCGGCGGTGTACGGTGAAACATTGTGTTTTTTCGACTGAACCCAAGGAGGTATCCTAGAATAAACTCAGTAATAGTATGTTAATTATGTGTTACAAATCAGGTATTAAAATATCATAACCCTATCCCTTGAAGCGATGAAGGATGAGAATCAAGAGACTCCCCGGGGCTGATCACGTTTAATCAATCTTTTTTACTTCTACTTTGTTTTATTGCTTTCATTTTCTATTGTCATATTTTATCATCAAACCCAAGTACTATAAAACCCCATTTACCTTTCTACTTTCATAATCAAAACCCACTTTTTAAAATTAATGATCTAAGGCTCCCTCGAGATACGACCTATGGTTGCTACTGTATTGTAGAAATTCTAGTCAAAATTAAACCACTAATTTTATGCGCTCGAAAATGCAATCATAAACCTCATGAAATAGTTGTTTTAATTCGGTCCATTATATAGTTGAATCGTCATTCATTTGTGTAACTACTATCCACTAGCACCCAGTTACTCTCGAGAAAATGTTGTATTCCAACGCAACCACATATTCTGTATGTGTCAAGATAATCATAAAAACTGAAATCACTAAATCTATCCAATCCTCCACCACATGGGTATTTGGCTCATCCCAAAACCTTAGTAGCCTCTGCTGCTAGAAATCATAGAGTGTGCTAAGCCCGTGTGTATCCTCAGCATGCTATGTCGGAACTATATATTGTTCAAAAGGTGGGGTTCTTCTACTCGCCTACTTGGGGGAAATATCTCACGAGATGGACCCTAAATTGTGGCATCATAACTAATTGGATTATCATCACGATTTTGAATTGGTAACATGTATGTATGTCTTTATAAAGGAATCCTGAAAATTTAAATCAAGTCATACCAAGGTGGAATGAGTTAATATATATGGGTAGAGGACTTTAAAAGGATATTCAAAAGACTCAATCTTATATGAATCATGTACCATTTATCCCTTCAACATATTTCATACTATAGAGAGCCAAAAAATATTTATTCAGAGTCTAGATGAGTGGAGACATTGGTCTCCATACCAAAAATGGGTTCCCTTTCCTAAAATCCATACTCGAGAAACTTTAATTCTATTTCCCTAAATCCCAATTAAATTATCATAATTAAACCACTCCAAACACCATCTCAAGGAATAAACAGCTATGATAGCAATATGTTATGATCCGACCAAATAGTTCTTTATCTATAACTACCTCAAGCCCACCTCCATAGGCCATGGGCGGGTCACAAGTACAAAAAGACATAACTAATATGGGAGGCCATTTTATAATGTACCTATATGTACACACCCAACCATATCTATGTAGAATTGTAGAGGAATAATAAAAGATGAAACATATAGAGAATAAACCGTGAATGTAAAAAACTTCTACGGACTAAAAGAGTATGAAAGTATAACAAAAAATGGAAAAATGAATAAATACTTGCCCAACAAGAAAGATGCCCCAACCTAAAAACCTAAAATGTAATGATGAGAGGGTTGAACTCCAGATATACAAGATTTTACAACTTTACACGGTCAAGTACACCAGGGTATCCCTCTACTCCTCAGTAATTAGTGTTGACATATTTTTCATCAATATAAGACATGAAAAGTGCATGTGAATCTCGTGTAGGGTGAGTATATACATACCTAGTAAGACACCACCAGAGATAAAGGGGGGGATGTTAGAGACACGATTGTAATAAACATTTCAACCCATAGTATGAGAGAAATGAAATCCAACCACATTGATATGAATAAATATATATATTCTCCAAAAAATAAACCCAAACAAGAGAGAAAGGGTATCTTCATCTAACAACCCTGGAAAATCATGCCAATAGTTCCGAAGGGTACCATCAATGATGCCCATCATCTCGAGTGTCTGTCAATAGGATTAACCATGTGGAGTTCCCACACCACGCCACTATGCTACACAGTCGAGGGGGTATAATATCCAAGTATAGGACTCACTCCTTTTCCATCCGGGGGTTCCTCACAGTAGATATAGGACCCATTCCATAGAACGATAGGGGTACCACTCTGCATAAGGAGGACCCAAAACCTAGTCCATCAGGGGGTAACACTAAGTAGATAGTGGAATCTCACTGTAGCCTATCTGAGTGGTACCACATAATGTAAGGGGTCCTGCTCCCTAGTCCGTTAGGAGGGTATCACTCAATAAACAGAGGACATTCATCATATTCTTACAGTGGTAGAACCTAGTGTAAGGAGGACCTACTCTCTATATAATAGGGGGTACCACTCTATAGATAGAGGATTCATTCCCTAGTCCTTCTTGGGGGTACCACTCAGTTTAAGGAGGACTCAAGCCCTTTTATACTAGGGTACAACTCGGAATGTAGATTTATCACTCCCTAGTTTTTCAAGGGGTACCAATCAGTTTAAGGAGGAATTACTTCTTATTTGATATGGGTACCACTGAGTAGATATAGGACTGACACCCTAGACCCTATGGGGGTACCATTTGTTGTAAGGTGGTCCCATGACCAATTTGATAGGGGGTACCAATCATTTTATAGAGGACCCATGCCCTAGTCCATCAACTGGGTGCCACTAAAATGATCTTGTATGATCACTTTTATCATTGAGTATTGATTAAAGAATCATCACACTCGGAACACCTCACATCATATACTAATAACCACGATGAGGGAAACTATAGTGTTCTACATGGATAAAAAACTATGGACAAGATAATTGAGGGATAATATCTGAGTCCAATCAAATGATTTGAGAGAGGTAGAATATTCCTCAAAAAGGAAGATACATGGAATGTAGGTGACCCACATAGCATGTGGTCATTCTCTACTTCCTGGTCATGTCCTCACCAGTACATGGTTTGCTTCACTTGTATCCCTACATGGATTAATAGGTAACTACATGGTTTGTCTCAACCACATGGGGTCGATCCATGTTCTCCAATCCATTAACATTTTCATCAGGTCATTTTCGTGTACTCTGATACATGGAATTTCCTCCCACATGGGTTCCCACCCATGTCCTTCGAGCCTTATCAGTGTACACTGGTCGTGTGTTTGGTCGTTCTCATGTCCTTTTACTCCTAGAGTCCACTCGGATTACCAATAGGGAGTCACATGGCTTGTGGGGGTCACATCAGTTATGTGATATTTTTCTTTCCTACAACCAAAGCCTTCCCTTCCTAGGTTCTAGAAGTCGTGTGTTCTTTAGACAACATGGTGTGTAGTCGGGTTATACCTGATTCTCATATCCACTCTCCGTGTTCCATATATTCCTTTTTTGCATTGAATCATTCCTATAAGACACCCTAATCTAGTATTAATAACCTCGAACTATCATTTTCTTCCATTCATTGGATGAAATATAGAATCTGGTACATTGCTTGAAGCCCGTGCATGTCATCATTACCTGTGGAACCTCTCGTCGCCTCACCGTATTTCCAAATCCATGGTGAAATTACACACATAAAATAATATATTTGAATCCATACCTTATTCATCAATGTGTTATTCACATGATAATATTCCAGGTATATAGGGGTCTGATCATGCTTGTACCAGCATGACAATGTCGAATTGTGGCCCTGTAGGCCAATGGAGAAGAAAACAAAGAACAATTGGGAGAAAAAAAATAAAAAGTAAGAAAAAATAATTTCCATGTATTCTCAACCAATGAATTAAAATTGGGGATAAATTTGGGTGAGGAACATTTCATAACATAGATAAAAATATTTAATAACCAATTTAATATGATTGGGGCTTTTGTAAGGGTTTCATGAATCGCAAGTCAATAAGAATATTGATAATCCATGCCTAAACAGTTTAATCCAGAGGGAGACAACCACAATTGAGGATTTATACCGTGATTCAGATCATAATTTTGATGAAGAACATTCTCTCCAATAAAGGTGGGGGATCTTTCACGTTTGCTGCATCTCAGTTCGCCTTGATCCAGAAGCTTGTCGTTGTCTGATCTTGATTTTCCAATGATGGAGTGTGACGGAACCTCCTCTCAACGATCCCAAGGTTATGAGGCTAACCCTAGTAGTCTTACATAATAGTATATTTATATAAGGGATTAGGTTTAGGTCATTTAAAGAATTAATTAATTAGTTAATTAATTAACACACTAATTGCACCTGATAATGGGCGTTTTATCTGAATCCCCCACTCCAATCGACATTATGTTGTGCCCAGGGTAAACAATGCATTATGGATTCCACTGTGGTCTCATAATTTTTTTATCAAAAAATCCATTTATAATTTATCCAATTTTTCCTGAAAATTTTGAAAATTTAATATGAAATGTATTTAATATTTTTACAAAATTAATTTTTGGCACACCAGGCCTTGAAATCACGCACTGTCTCAGCGCATGTCTTTGGAAAAATTTCTAAATATATTTCAAAGCCTTATAAGGAAAAATAAGGTCTCTATAATTACACATATCTATATATAATTTAATTAAAACCCTTAGATAAATACAATCGGTCATACCTTTAATGGTGTTAGGGGTCGCAGTCACCGAAAAAAGGGGAAGAGAGGAATTTGGGGGTCACCATCGAGGAGTGAGTGGTTCATTATGAGGTCCTCATTGGGGAGCAAGGGGGTAAGGGTCATGGGGATTTGAGGTGGGATGATCATTGTTTGGAAAAGTGGGTTAGGGTCATAGGCATCGTCATGGATGAGTGATGGTCATCGCCAGGAGCGATGGGGGGTCAGGGTCATAGTCGTCACCTATGGAAGTATGCAGGTTAGGTTCGTGGTATTCCAAGGGGGTCGGGAGGAGATGGGTTAGTTCCAAGGGAATCTGGGGGCAGGAGTCGAAATTATGTTTTTTTAAAGATGTAGTGGTGACTTAAATAAAACCACCACTAAATTAAAAAATTAGAAAAATATATCAGTGGTCATATTAAACCACCACTGTAGTATAAAGTATTTTTAAGATGATTTTTTCCTAATAGTTATTCAAACATCCATTATATATTGCCTATATGAACCATTTTATGTAGGGCACCCACAATTATAAAATTTATTTTCACCAAGAAAATGATAATCCAATGTTTAAAAAATATGATGGTTTTCTTGTCTATTTTTGTATTCCTCTTTTTCTCCTTTCCTCACTCTCTAAAAAAATTTGGGGTTATTAAACGATAAATTTTATCATCTCTAGCGAAAAGTGTTAATAAAATAACTCCTTTATTAGAATTTTTCATAGTGTAGATAAAGGGTACCCTTTATGAGCACCTTTTCTAGCACTAATAAAGGTAGTATTTATCAGTGCCAGTGAAATCATTGATAAAACTAAACAGATAACACACATGAGTCCTACATCAAACTTGCAGATGTTTTAACACTTTGTTTTATATGATTTTGTGGTAATAGTAGATCAAAAACCTTTAATGGGGATGGGTCCCCGTATACACTCTCCACGCACCTAAATGTGCTCATTCTTACTTGTACGGCCCCCACAGGACTTTGCCCAGCCCTTTGATCACTTATGTTCACTCCCTTAGTGGGCCTTACTTGTTGGGACTCCTAAATGGCTGGCCCTTCAGGTTGACGGCTAGTAGAGTTACTCAAAAAATTTATTATTTAATACTTATTTGAAATATAAAAATAAAAATTGTTATATATGAATATATTAAAAATTAATATATAAATTAATATATATTTATATATATATTATTTTTTTCATTGATAATTTTTATTTTTTTAGTATTTTTTAAAATTTATTTGTTTTTAATGCTTAGTTTTATTTATTTTTTATATAAACATATATTCATGCAGGTTCACAGTCTATACAGGTTAAACTCCCAAATTTTAGATAATTAAATTTAATAAATTTAATATATATATATATATATGTTAATAATTTGTTTATTAATTATATATATGTAAATAAATAATTAATATATTGTTTATAGTTAATAAAAATGATTAAAAGTATTTAAAAAAATAATATATATATATATAGTATCTTAAGTATTTCATAAATTTATTATTTTTTGATAGTTATAAAAAATGTATACATTATAAAATTATATATATATATATATAATTAAATTTCGCTCATTTTTAACATGCATTCATTTAATATAATTTATTCAATGATAATGTTAAGTTTCTGGATACTTTTTTTATAATTTTTTTAAATTTTAAATATTTATTCATTCAATATTTTTTTATTTTATTCATTTTTACTGTTTTTATACTTAATTATTCCTTAATATATTTCATATTTTTGTAATTTATTAAATTTTTATTTTTTAATTTTCAATATTTTTCTAATTTTATCCATTTTCTAATATATATTTATATATTTTTGTTCATTCAAATTTAATTTTTTTATTGTGGTTGTAATTTATATAATTAATATGTATTCATTTTAATTTTAATGCATATAAATATTAATTTTTAAATTTTTTTAAATTATCTATATAATTAATAACAGTTATTCATTTATAGAAATTATTAATTCTTATTATTATATATTTCATTAATAGATGTTACAAATTATATTTTTTTTTAAAAAATTACACACATAAAAATATTATAAAAATATGTATACATATACACACACATTAAATTCACACTCACAAATATTTATATAATTAACAGAAATATTTCCGTTAATATTATTTATTAATTTTTAATATATTTCATTTTTTAATTTTTTTTTGGAATTTACGTATTTTTTATTCTTTACTTATGCATATTTATATACCATGCTTTAATATTTTCAATATGTATTCATCTTCATTTTAATAAATATTTATATTTTTGTTTTTTAATAATTTTTATGATTAATAAAACTTATCCATTTTTAATATTTTTAAGGTCTACAAATTTTTAAAAAAAATTCCTTCATTTTCATCATTAATGCATTTAAGATTATATATTAATTAATAATGTTTAAAATATATTTTTTAAATAAATATTAGAAATAGATATACTAATAAAAAAATAATTATATATTTAAATAAATAATATATTTACTATATTTATATTTATATATATTTGTGTGTGTATATATATTTAATATATATAATTATATATGTAATAATATAAATATATATAATTATATAATTATATTTAATTATATAAATATAGTTGTATTTATATAAATATATTTATAAATATATTTATAAATACATTTATTTATAATTTTAATTAAAAATATATATCTATGATTATATTTATAAATATATATTTACCATTCTTTTGAAATATTTATAATTATATAAATTTTATTTATTTATTTATTTATTAATAAATTTATACATTTAATTTTTTTAGTTATATTAATTATATTATTAAAATTAATTTTACATGACTTTATCAGCGCATTTTAGCGCGGATAAAGATATATTTTATGAGCGCTTGTTTAGCACTGATAAAAAGTTATTTTTTGGAGATTATTATTTTAGTACTAGTAAAACCACTATTTATCAACATTTATTTGAAAGACCTGATAATACACTTCCTGAATATTTAAATAGAACCCCAACTGAACTTCTTTCTCCCGCGCAATTCGAGAACTCGCATAAGTTCATCTTGGATACTACTCCCCATCGACCTTCTCTCAGACCAATCATCTCTCTCAGATCTATGGTATGTTATTATTTTTCCTCCTCTCTTTTTTATCAGTGTCATCAGTCACCACTCTCATGCATACCAATTCCAAACCATATTATATTTTTTCTATCATTTTTTCTTTTTTTCTATTGATCTCATCCCTACCATTGTTGTCTTTATCCCTAGACAACTACCCACTATCATGATGTAGCCCTCCAAATACCACCCATTCCCCATCATCAACTCCCTCAGTTGACCAACATGGAAAGACTTCCCCCTCTCCCTTCCTAATATCCTCATAACCACCAATATCTCAAATTTTTATTGACTGGATTGTTTTGTAAGGTATGCTAGTTAGATAATGGCGTCAAGATTTTACCATTTCACATTAGGTATTGGATTTAAGATTTTACCATTTAATATATAATTTTCAAAAAAATTATTATTTTTTGATTTAATGTTTTTATAAGGGTGATATCATGTGATTATTATGATAGAAAAAGTACAGGTAAATTGATTAATAGATTTAATATAAATCATTTATCCATTACTCTTCTTAATGATATGGGATAAATGTGTGATAAGAATAAATATGATCAATTTAATTTCAATTTTTTTTAAACTTATTTTAATAATTTAAATATTAGAGACTCATGAAATAAATTTAAATTTTCTAATTATAATCAATTTATCATCACAAAATGAATTTTATAATTTTTATTTCAATGATATGTTTATTATTCAGTTTTTTCAAAACATTAATGAGAATTATTATGGTTTTAATAAATGGAATGACTATGTGTTTTTCTTTTCTTTATTATAATTTTTTATATGTATAAATTGATGTTATATTTTATACATTTATAAAATTATGGTTTTGGGTTATTTAGATTCAAAACATAATGTTGTTTTTAAATATTGATATTTAGAATATTTTAAAATGAATAATAATTATTTGTGGTTCTGAAATTGAAAAATAGGTTGGTAATTAAAATTTATTATTTTATGGTGATTTATTTGAAATGGTTTTTTAGTTGATTTAATTAATTGGTTATCAAAATTAATATAAATATTCAAGGATTTTATATAATGGATTTCTAAAGGGAGTACTTGATTTAATGGTTAAATGGTCTTTTTTTAAAATAATCTTTGAATGAAATATTTTTAGAGTTAAAAATAAAAATATGTTGTTTTAAATATAAATACATGGTTTTGATTATCCTTATATATGATATGAGAGACCTATTAAATGGGTTTCTTAGAGTGGTTTAGTATGTGTTTAATTTTACTTATTTGGGATATAATCATATTAATTTATATGGTTTAAGGTATAGAATTTTTTGTATTTTACTAGAAGTTTTAAATCATGTTCAGATAGAGTTAAAAGGGATTAGGGTCTTCCCATTATTTTAGGAAACAAAATCATTTTTTTTATTCAATATGCTTTCACCTTACACTCAAGTAAATAGTGACATAATGGACCAGTCAATTCCAAGGTAGGTTTCAAGTGATTTTGAGTTTTCTACTTCATTTTTTCATTAGAATGGGTTTCCATGGATTGAAGGTTCATTGAGTTTTCCTTGGTTAATATAGATGTTGAGAAAATGATTTTTCAAATTCATTTTCTTGTATTATTACCTTAAATATAATGGGTAAGGAAAAAGTTATTCATCATTTGATGTGTGTGGGTATGTATAAGATTTATCTTATTATTTATAACATTATTTATTTTTTATCAAGCCATGTAAATAATATTATAATTATTTTTATCTATTGTGTATCATTAGGAATGGATTGAGAGTGACCAATAAAATTTTCTAATTTAAATCACATTTCTCTTGGACAAATATGGGATTCAAAAATTATGGTTGAATTTTATAAATTTTATTATAATATCCCCTAGCCATACATGTGGTATGGATTTTATTAAGGATGAGTATACTCTTTCGGATATACCTTTGAAGGTTTTAACTACTTGATGTGGTAGATAGCTTACAGTGATCTGTGTCATTGCGGTGGTGGATTCCATAGTATGTTATCTCTTGGGTTTAAGGCCATGATTTTATTTGATTTTTGTTATGGAATTTTTTTGTTTCATTATAACTAATTAGGTTTTTATATATAAATTGATAATCTCACATGGTGTCAATGAAGGCAGTCACAAATTTCATATAAAATTTTGTTTCATTATTTTATATATTTACATAATAGGATACCCATTCATTGAAATTTTTTCTTTTATGTTTCAATATTTCTAATATAAAAATATTTAATACCAAAATTCTTGTAAAATTATATATTGGTTATTTTTTGTTGGATTGAATTCACAAGAACCCCAGAGATTCAACAGATTTTTAAATATATTTTTGAATCCTTTGATATATATTTAGTTGACCATTAGTGTATTAGAATCCCTATATTGGGATTAGGTATACCCAGAGTTATGGAGTTAATAAACTATATTCAATAGAGTTTCAGGAATAGTAAATTTATATAACATCTTTCACTACTAGTTAGTGGTGGAATCGGAATTTTTTAGATCTCAATTATGTGGAATCCAAGATAATAGAATTTTTTAGAATATTTATTAATTGAAATTAATTGGGATATTTTTAAGGAAATAGAAAATAGGTTTGGATATTGTAGGATGTGTAAAATATACCAAATATTGATACATCTAATATTTATTTAATATGGGTTCATTAGTGGGTTATAGTTAAAATATTTTTTTTATCCCTATAATACACAGTATAGAATAGTCAACACAATAAGAAGGTGACATGGAATCCAACTACACTTCTATCATCACTGACATTTTTATCTATTCATTTAATGAAATTCCATGATCATTGACCCTGTGTCAAAATATGATGATTACATTACCATGTATGTTTTGAGGAATGAAATTTTTATCAAAAGTTAGAAATCCATGTCACAATTAAATGGAAATAACAAACAAGAATTTATAAGGGGATTTTTTCAAGCAATAAAAATAATAATTATTCTCAAACATATTTATTAGTTATGATTAAATTAATGTACATTTTTAAGTAGTTATTTTGAGAAATAAATATATTTTATTAACATTTTTAATAAGATAATTTATAATGATACATGAAATAACAATTTTAATGGACACTGTTTATGATGTAAAGGGTATCAGAGATTGGTGAATGTGAATAAATGAGAGAGGATAAATTGATGCTTAAATTGGATACTTGTCATTGGTAAAATTTCATAATTAAAGGAAATAAGTGTTAAGGGTTGATCGATACTTGTTAGTGCTCAAAGGCCTCGTATGATTTCAATTACTCGATACTTTTTATAAATCTTCATATTAATCATACATAAAATATGGACACTAATAGGTGATGGTCACCTGAACATTCTAGCTTCATGAATACTCCCAATATATTTTCAATGAAACACCACCTGACCCACCATGTACAGTGAAATGAAATGAATAAACATCAAATCCTCCCTCTTTTTTGACTCCCATCTAAAAAGGTTATAGAAACTATCCTAGAATTACCACCATTTTTTCCACACACCAAAAAAATCTGCAACCTGGACCAATAGCCACTTGTTTACCCCAGTTTGTTTCTTTTCATGTAACCCTTGTATAAAATGATAACTTTCCAAAAATCATCATTGATAACATTAAAATTTTGGGTTTCCTTTATTAGAATTATCTATAACATAATCCTTTTATTATTAATATTTTATGTTTAATTATTTATTTTTTGTAAAAAATTAATATTTTATGAACCTAGTAGGATTTATATGAATTGAAAATGGATTCATTCTAATTGTCAAAAAAAAGAGTATAAATATGGAGTTAAGGTGTTCATCAAGTTTGAAATTAATATTTTATATGACCAGTATCAAATCCTTTGTTCGTGTTTACAAAGATTTTATTTAAGATAAATTATACCAATGGAGATGGAAGGAAATTCAATTTGTCAAATAATATATCAGAGATATAAAAGTTGAACTCAACATGGGGAAAACTAAATGTGCACACCGATTGGGAAGATACTATAGTTTATATATCATTTGATATAAATACGAGTGTAAATGATGATAAAGATCTTATAAAAGAAATGAAAATAGAAATTAAATATACCCTTTATGTTAGTTCAAATTTTTTTGATAATTTAAATACATATGCTAAGGGATAATTGTATACCAGTTTTAAAAAATATAGAACATTGTCAGTTGTATTAAAGATATATAATTTTAATGTTGGTAGTGGATGGAGAGACACCAGTATTACAGAACTACTTGGTCTCCAGAATGATATGATTCTACAATAAAATGAAATTCCTTATTGAACATATGATGCTATATGAATTCAATAATCAATGGGAATGGTCTATAAAAAAAACATGATTGTGTAAATGATTTTATATTTTTTTTAATGGACCATGAATCGCTCATAAAATTACCTAAGGGTTGCACGAATTGATACAAAAAAGATTAATTAATTTCATTAAATTTTTTATGATAATTTCATATCAATCTATGGTTTATATGACTATACGGATGCCAGTAAAGAACCATACAATTGACATGAACACATATAGAAGAATTAAATATTGGAAACTATTTCATCCATCATACTCTCCTCAGTGGAAGAAAAGTTATTGTGATTATCCTAAATTTAGAAATGAGTTGATAAACTTATATATTATGTTATTTATAGATGGAATAAATCAATTTTGTATACATAGTATTTCTCATAATACAAGGCTAGTTATGTGGGTAAACTATAAATATACTCCATTGTTATGCATGAAGCGAAAGTAAATTAGTTTTTCTCTACTAATATCTAGATAAGACCAACTTGGTAATGATATTCATGACATTTTGGATCCATTAATCGAAGATCTGAACATTATATGCTATACAGGTGTTATAATGTATGATGCTCCTAAGAGTTAAGACTTCATATTGAGGTCAATTATGTATGGGATGATAATTGAATTTTCTTTTTATGGATTTATTTAGGATATATTATTACAAGATTGTTGGGGTGTCCCATTTGTGAATAATTCACACACTCAGTTTGGACAAAACAATTCTCGAAGACTGTGTTTTTCGGATATCAAAAAACATTACATTGATGATATAAATACGGATCGTATAAGAAAACACTAGATGGGAAGAACGAACAAGGAATAACACCATCTCCACTAATGGGTGATCAAATTTTCAATAAATTAAATGATATTGACACTATTTTTAGTAATCCATTTTTGAAAATCCTTATGAAATCGGGTTGGAAAAGGATATAAATTTTCTTTCATATATCATAGTGTAATTATTTTTACATCGGAAATTTTTTTGATTTCATGCATGTTATAGTTGGTGTCCTAGAACCAACTGTTTGTATCTAGATTACATTAATATTTTAGGTATTAAATATTAAATTAAACAATGTATTACATATTGATCATTGTTCTGTATTACCATAACATAAAAATGTTCTAGACTATTTGTTACATTGATAAGGTCATAGTGGACCCCCACTATGTTGAGAACCTTGAAGTTCTATGAAAATGCTATAAAAATAGTTATGTTGTTGGATAACATACTATGATAGGAAATATTGTATATATATTGTCAGGTGTGAGAAATCATAAGAAGTTGAGACTTCCTCTCATGAAGTTTGAACATGGAAATAACTAAGTTGGAAGACTATGAAAATAAAACCACCAGCATAAATTCCACTTGTTTTGGTGACATAGAATATTCCTATCTGTGAGCATTTGTAATTGTCCGTAGACTTTAATATTATCAATAATACATTATATGACTAGTGCACATAGATTTGTTGAAAAAACCAGCAAGCCATATGTTATCAAGAAGTAGGGTATGTTGGGTGTATCATGAATGGAATGTTATTAATGAATAAGTAACGAAATGATTTGTCCCTCCCATATTTATAGAATTTTATATCTTGGACTTTTTATTTAAATAGAACTGTCACCCTAAATTCCATTTCCATGGTGTAATTATGAGTTCATTACATATAGTCAAATATTGAATTATCTAGTATATAGGTCGATGAAAGTGTCATGCAACATACTTGATTAGATTACATGATAAAGGGATTGTATTAAACAGTGAGAATTTTCATTTGGTTGTCATCATTTATACATTATGTTCTTTCTCTTGGGACCATTGACCAGTTTATAGATAGTAATCACGGTCATTAGGCATGACTGCATAATGTCAATAAGAATGAATCCTATATGTTCACACACTATGTGTTTCTGGTGTTCTGGATTAAATTATATTTGATTATAATTACTGGAATAGATATTATTATCAATACTGAGGAATAAATTTATTTAAGATATATTGATTTTAAAAATTAAATAAATATTTATTCCCCAGATTGTGAATAAAACTTATTTATTTATTTTATTGAATCATTAATAAATATTTATTTACAAGTTTATGAATAGAATATTAATATAATATAATAAAATAGTCATTTTTTCATTCAATAAATACAATAGGTGTTCGAATGGACCAAGATCGCGTCTAGTGATAAAATAATTATTTATGAGTGGGTAAATATTACGTATCCATTTTGTGAAATTTTGAACACCAGAAAAATAATAATACTATTATTATTATTGTACATCAAGGCATTTCACTAATCGCTATAATTATATTTAATGGTTGTTATAAAATTAAATTTTGTAACTCAAATCCCAGCTCTATAAATAGATTGCTACATCTATTGTGTAATTCATTCAAAACCAATTCCATGTTTGGGAATAGAGATTTATTGCACACAATGAATTCTCTCCTGAAACCTCCCCCTCTATCACTATCAAGAATGAGAAATCCAAGAGATAATTTCTTAAATACTGAAGAAAGATAAATCAAGAATGAACAATGCATGATATTCAATTCACCAGGCTAGCACCTATCGAATGATTGTCATTTCCCCGAGACAATTAGAGCATGTGTGGATCACCTCTTGAGGGATTATAGCCTTGGATCCTCACAATCACAACGAAGGTAATCTAGCAGGGCCTTTTCTAACAATCAACAATCACCAATGAAGAATGTTCCAAATCCCGAGTGTTTATTTCTTCTGACATTAAATAAATTAATTAAAAATTTGACGTGAAATATCCTTGATCTTGGTTTTAGAAAATGATTATTAAAACAAATTTTAACATTTCACCCACCAACGCACTCTTCCACTACACTTGGAACCAAAAATTGGTATCATAGGGGTCACATTTAAATTTATGTTTATTTATTTGATTTTTGATCTATGTGAAATTGTGGTTAGATTTTATTTTATGTTACTTGTTCTTTATTTCAATTTGAATTGACATATTATTGAAATATTAATCATTTTAATTTTCTGGTAAATTTTCTTAATTGTTTAATAAAAAATGAACAACAACTGGAGATGCCACTCAGATGTTCCAAATCATTGGCCAGTAAAACTGGGTTACATGACATGTGGACAAAGCACACATCTTATTCCTATGCACAAGGTATCTTGGTGTCTCATTTAATTAATTACATGTGGTTATTTTATTTCAGCCTCTATGTTCACCGGGCCAACCTGGCACACTGAAAGTGGTTACATGTTGTTTAGTTAGCATGTACACTCTATGTAGTCTGGCCGAGTCAACACACCGAATCCACATTCATGTTACTTGGATATATGAAAAATGAGGTATATGACATGTAGCTACATGTACAATCCGTGTAGTGTCACATTAATGGACAAAATTAAAATTACATTAAATTTGAAATTGCGGCAGTAAAACCTTATTTTATTAATAAGCACACCATTAGATATTTGAAAAATAAATACTGGTTTTAAATAATTTTAAAATCCCAATTAATTTATTGTAATTAATATATCATTATTGGTTTGGCCATTTTTTCCATGAATCCCATTAATGATGGGAATATCTCAATAATATCATATTACCATTAAAATATAATGGAATTACTTAATGAAAGAAATTTTTTCTTAAATAATAAAATAACGAATGATGAAATGAAAGGTAGTCGTTTTATTTTACATATTAATTTCATGTGTGACTGTTCATGAGCTTGACCAAGACCAATGCATGTGTTGGAATTTAATTAATTAAATTTATTTCATGGTTTTGAAATTATTAAATATTAAATTAAAAGATATAATATGAGTCATCCCTCCCTCTATTATTATGTAGGAGATGGGTGTAGAAGGCTATTTATATAATTCCCTTTAACAAATACTTTGGTTCCCCTCACCTATATGTGAGTAATACACATTTGTAATTAATAGAGCATTCCAAGGTCTGTGGGGACGGTTCAAGATAGAACCATAATGATGTCAACTCGATGATACAAAGGTAGACACATAGAATGTTGCAGCTCATGATAATTCCATCATACGGAGTTATTTCCCCTTGGACATAAGTTGATTTATTGTTTTCTCATTAAATAAACCATTAAATAAGATCATGATCTAGTTATTTAATTAATTTTTTTGTTCTGACACATTAATTAAAATTACATTAATTGATGAAATACCGTGATCAAATAATTGAATGAATTAATATAAAAATATTTAATTTAAATACAATTGTTTATGCATAAATGTTTTATCTAAACATGATTGATTAATTAAGTAAACTTTCACTTAATATTAAAAATAAATGTAAAGGATAAAACAGTTAAAAAATTAATTATAATAAAATCAAATCCCTTAATCTAATATTAAGATAGGCTAAGCCTTCCTTTACTTGACTAGGAACAAAACTCAATTGAACTATGTGTTTGACCAACCCTTGTTGGTACACATACTTTTAGAAGGGGGTTTTTATGATGATTTCGGGTTGACTAAATAATTTTTCATCAAGTGGGTTATCCTTTTCGAGACTTGGTGTAATTTGGAGGCAAGTTTTGAGAAAAAACAAGTTAGGATTTCTAGTTTGGGGAGTCCCCTCAATAGATCAAGGAGCTATAAGCCCACATATGGAAAAGACTTGACTACATAAATACATTCAAAATAGATTGACCAACCCTTTTGGGGATTATGTGAAGGGTAATATGGATCATTGACACTATAATGTTGTAGAAACTATACAATCCCATTTTAATGGTGAGGGAAATTAGGACTTTATAAAATAGTGGGAGATTTAATAAATTCCATTAATTATTTATCACAAAATTTGTAATCAAGCAATGTACTAATCATCTACCATTTTAATTGAAAAATAAAATGACAAGCTCACTAACCCTACAATAAATATTGGATTAATACAATATCATCACTAATAGTAACTTCATAGAGTGGTTTACAAGACTTTTGGTTGTTCTACGCCATGAATGGAAATCTATTGTGATAGAATACTCAATGCATGATCCGCCTAATCAGGAGGCGAGTTATGAAGAGTTTCTAGTCTATGAAAAATATCTGTATTAAACAGTTGAAATTCTATGTTTGATTCTTTCATATATGTTGAGTGAAATCATGGAGTCTCACAAAAACATGGATGTGTATTGCATGTTTCAGCACCTCTATGGTCATTACCAGGAGAGATCTAGACATGAACGGTTTGAGATTTCCATGGTTCTCTTTCACAGTAAGCATGGGGAGGGTTCCCCAATAGGGCCTCATGTAGTCAATATCATTGAATATATTTAGGGCATACTGGTTTGAGGGTATAAACTCACTAAATAATTGGGAACCAGTCTCATTCGGTCATCACTCCCTCGGATCTTATCCAATTATGTTGTGAATTTTAAGGTGAACAACCCTGAGAAGTCTTTGACAGATCAACATACCCTCCATCCCCAATTATTTAAAGATATGAAGTGAAATAATACTTTTATCCTTATAGGGAAAAAATGTAAAGGCAACGAAATGTTCTTTAAGTCCAAATAATCTTCACCCCCTTCCAAGAATAAGAAGAGCAAAGGGGAAACAAGGGAACATGATGCATCCTATTTCACATGTGGCGAGAAGGGCCACTAGAAGAAAAACTCCTCCCATCTAAAGAAGAAAGGGGAAGCTTCTAGTTCATTTTTTATCAAGTGAAATTTTTCTATTTCTACAAATTGGTTATTATATATAACTTCTTGTGCTCATAAATGTATTCAAATACAGTATGAAATTGGATATAGAAAAATTGATAGAGGGTAGGTAGATCTGTGAGTAACCAATGGATATAAACATGTTTTTGTAGCTATAGAGGACTAATACATCACATTTATAACCATAATGATCTTGGATTAAAAGTGTTTCTATTACGATCCATCAGTTACCAAAAAAAATATTTCTATATCCAGACTAGATACATATGGATTCATTTTTAGATTTGGGAATTAATGTTTCTTATTTTATAAAGATATCATTTGATATGGTAAATCACATGAACATAATTGTCTTTATATGTTGGATTACATGAGCCAAGTAATGGAAATCAATAAGAAAGTTACTTCACATGAATCATATCACACCCAACCTTAGCATCACCATCTAGGTCATGTTAATGAAAAACACTTAACAAAATGACATCAAGATGGATATTGATATTCTTTTGAACTAAAACCAATTGGTGTATGCCAGGAATGTTTATAAGGAAAAATGGCCAAATCCCTATTTAGTAGTAAAGGTGAAAGGGATAAATAGCTTCTTGAATTAGTTTATACCAATGTGTGTGGACTATTACATATTGAAACAATGGATGGATAATCATAGTACATAACGTTTACTGATGAATTTAATAGATATGGATATATTTAATTAATGTGGAGTAATTCGGATTCTTTCGATAATTTTAAGGAATACAAGAATGATGTTGAGAACCAAATTGGAAGGAGTATTAAGAAACTCCACTCAGACTGCGGTGGATAAAATATTCATCAATACTTCATTGATTAGTTACAAGAGTTTGGGATCCTATCCCAACTCACTCCTCCTTACACACCTTAGTGTAATAGTGTAAGCTAAAGGTGGAACTGAACCTTATTGGTCATGGGGAAATCAATGATAAGTCATGCATGTCTTTCATTATCCTTTTGTAGATACACCTTACAAACAACGACACATATACTAAACCAAGTACTAACTAAATCGATAAATGGTATTCCATATGAATTTAGGGGTGGAAGAAAAACCATGTTATGAAATTTACATGTGTGTGAAGTGAAGAATTTTTTATAGACTCTTAAGCTAAAAACTTTCACCCAAAGTCACTAAGTGTACATTTATAGGATACCACAAGGAAACAAGGGGATATTACCTATACGAACCCTAAGAAAAAATGGTAATTGGGGAAAGACATGCCATATTCCTTGAAAGGGAGAAAAAATCTAAAATAAATAGTGTAAGTGAGATAAAATTTGATGAATTTGAGGCTCAAGGAACACAAGAGTTGGTATAGGTTTAGATTCCACAAATACCCATGGAAGAATAAACTGTTCCAAAGACACAAGAACTGTTTAGGAGTAAAAGAGAGGATAGAGAAATAGAACAGTATTGTTTTATAGTGAACAAGGATGGTGACTCATTTTTAGTTTATTATGTTGATCATCTAACCTACAAGGAAGTAGTAAGTGGAACAGATGTTTTCGAGTATCAAGAATACATGAATAGTGAAATTGATTCCATAAACCCAAACCATGTCAGGATTTTGGTAGATCCTTCAGGGGATGTAAAGTCTAATGGTTTCAAATGGGTATTAAAGAAGAAACTAGATATTGAAGGACAATTTAGTACCTATAAGGTTCGACTGGTTGTAAAAGGGTTTAAATAGTGTCACGGTATTGACTACGATCAATACTTTTCACGAGTTTCAATGCTAAAATACATCACAATTCTACATGAAGTGAAGCTTGATATGACTATGAGATTCAGAAAATGGATTTCAAAATATTCTTCCTTAACAGGAACCTTCAGGTAGATTTCTACATGAAATAACATGAAGGGTTTGTGCCTTCAAAGGATTCCAATAAGATATAAAAGCTTTAAAAATCCATTTATGGATTAAACCAAACATTCATGTTATGGAAAATTTATTTTGATGAATCCATAATAGAATTTTTTTTATAAAAAAAATTAATGTGAGCTGTTTGTCTACAAATGGTTTAGTGGGAGTGTAGCTGTTTTTCAAATAGAATATGTTAATGACATATTACTTATTTGAAATGAAATACTAGTTTATAGTCTGTTAAGGCGTGTTTTAATAAATTCATTTCTATGAAATACTTGGGTCATAAAATATATATTATTCAAATCAAGATCCATCATGATAGATCCAAGAGGTTTTATGGCCCAAGTCAAAGTATATACATTGACAAGATACTGATGATATTTAGTATGGAATAATCCAAAATGTGATTGGTTCCAGTGTCACATGGTATTCATATTTCCAAGAAAATGTGTCCTTAATATCATGAGAAAATAATTATAATGGAAAGGATTCCATACAAATCAGTGATTGGTTCAGTCATGTATGATTTTTTATTTACTAGGCTAGATGTCGCCTACGTATTAAGTGACGTATGAAGATATCATTCTAGCCTAGGTGACCGCCATTGGATATAACTAGAGACTATACTTATGTATCTGAGACATACTAAGGATATATTTCTAGTTTATGGAGGAGATGAGGAACTAGTCGTTAGAGGATATGCATATCCAAGTTTCTAGACTGATCCAGATTACATGATGTCACAAAATGGATACATATTCAATATGAATAGAGGTGTTGTGATCTAGAAGAGCTCAAAGAAAAATGTGGTCGCATATTCTATAGCAGAGTCCGAGTATATTACTTCTTTTAAGGAATCTAGAGAAGATGGTTGTATGTGTAATTTCATCCAAGGTCTTGATGTGGAACCTTGTATTAAATATCCCTTCACACTCTATTTTGATAATACTATAGTGGAGGATTTCACAAAAGAGCCAAGGTCACATCAGCAGATGATGAACAAACATTGGAAGTATCATATCTTGAGGGATTTTTCTCAGAGAGGTGAAGTTGAAGTATGATGTATTTCTATGAAGGAAAATATTGTGGACCCCATGACTAAAGCCATGAAATAGCAGAAACATGATTCTCATCTGAGTTCTAGCAGACTAAAAGTTGTAGGCAATTAGCTATAGTCCAAGTGAGAGTTTGTTAGAGTTTGTTTTCTAGAACCAACTGTTTTTATATCGATTACATGAATATTTGATGTATTAATTGTTAAATTAAACATCTTATTACATATTTTTCATTTTTCTATATGAATATATTGTAATAATATCCTGTAATATTTTTTTCATTGAAAATTTCATAGTATATCCCCGCGATGACGAGCACCACGAAGGGAAATGATAATATTCATAATGTAGTTCTTTGGTTGGATAACATACTATCGCAGGACAAATGGTCTATAAACTGTTAGGCGTGAGTACTCATAAGAATAAGATAATTATTTTCATGAATTTTGTACTTGGTAATCTCTAAGACAATATCTTATGAGAATAGACATGTCGGTAGGAATTCCTCAAGTTTTCATGTTATCTGATATTCCTATCTTCAAGTGACTGTAATGGTTCTTAGACTGTAAGACTAACATTAATACATGCCATGACTCACACACTTAGATTTTCTGACAAAAACCATCACGCCATATGTTGATAGGAAGTAAGGTATGTTGGGTGCATCACGAATGGAATATTATTAATGTATAGGTCAAGAATGGATTCTTCACTTCCTTATTTATGGAATTTGATATCTCATCCCATTTATTGAAATAGAATTGTTTCCCTAAATTACATGGATACGGTGTAACAACGAGTTTTTAACAGATAGTCAAATAATGATTTATCAAGCATATAGGTCGATGACACGTTCATTCAACCTATTTGATGATATTCTATGATATGGGGATTATATTACACAGTGAGTGTTCAAATGTTGTTTTCATCATTGAAACATTATTTTTTTCGCTTTTGTTTCTTTAACAGTTTCTAGATAGTAATCTTGGAATTTACACAAGACCACATAATTCCAAAGATAAATAATGATAGAGGGTCACGCAATATGTTCTTCTGGTGGCCTCGATTAAATTCTATTTGAATTTAATTATGGAATAAATATTATTCTCAAGACTGAGGAATAATTTTATTTAAGAAGTCTTGACAACAGAAATTAAATAAATATCTATTCACCAGATTGTGAATACAATTTATTTATTTATTTTATTCAATATTTATTTACTATTTATTTATTATTTTTTGAATAAAATATTTGTTTAGGAGAATAAAATATTAATTTCTAGTTTAATAAATACAAGAGGAGATCATGTGGACCAAGAACATTTCTGGTGGTAAAATAATTATTTATGAGTCCATAAATATTATTTATCCATTTTTTGCAATTTGGAACACCATAGAATAATAATAATGGTATTATAATTTTGTTTCATGGGATTTCAGTAATGTTTATAATTATATTTATTGGTTGTTATGCAATTAATTTTTTTTTACCAAAATCACAGCTCGATAAATAGACGGCTATATCTATTGTGTAATTCATTCGAAACCAATTCCGTGTTTTCCAATAGATAAGTGTTGCGTAAAATGACTTCTCTATCGAATCCACCTCCTCTATCCCTCTAAATAATGATAAATCCAAGCGGTAATTATTTCAAGATTGAAGAATGAACGATCACGAATGAACAACGCAAGACATTCAGTTCACCACACTAGCACACAGAGAATGAGTGGCATTTCTCGGAGACCATTAAGGAATATATGGATCACCGCTAGAGGGGTTCTAACTTTGGATCCTCTCAATCACAATGAATGAAATCTATAAGGTCCTTTTTGGACAATAATAAATCATCAATGAAGAAATTTCTGAAGCCCATGTATTTATTTCTTTATACATTAAATAAATTAATTAAAAAATTGACATGAAAGATCCTCGCTCTGAGTTTTGGGCAACGATTATTAAAAAAATAATATATCACCCACCAATGTATGGTTCTGCTACACCTATATCCAAAAATTCATATATATATATATATATATATATATAATATTTGATATTGGATTTATCATGTTACTAAATGTTCCTGTGAAAACAAAAAAAAATCATCAAGGCTAGGTCTGACACTATTGACATGGGGATAAGGTAATATTTGGCACAAGAGAGGCATAAAAGGAGTAGTTTTCTTCAACTTTAATCATAAACTATATCTAGATAAGAAAAATTGTAATTTTTCATTTTTCTTAATAGTGTTCAAGTTCCATAGGGGTATTCATCAAATAACAAGAATTTCATCCCAATGAATAATTTGAAGTTACAAGGACTAAAATATTATGACTACCATGTTCTGATGTAAGATTTCATTCTCCTCACATTATGTTGCATTATACTAAAAAGTGTATGAAATACATTAACTAGACTCTCCTTTTTCAAAACCATGTGTCGTAATGTGATAGACCTGGTGAAGTTTTCAATCAGGAATAAAGGAGTTTGCAATCATATTATGTGACATAGAGGTGTTCTTCCCACAATTATTCATTAATTTAATGGTCCACCTTATGTTTCAATTGTTTAGAGATATTAAACTATGTGATCCTATCTATTACAGATGGATATACCCCATTGAATGGTATATAAATATTTTGAAATTGTCCAAAAATAATTGAAGTTTTCAAGAAGGTTTTATTGAGGAATGATATATTATTTATAAATTTGTTGAATTTTGTATTGATTACCTTTTAGATTTTGATATAATATGTGTCCCAAAGATTAATCATAATAGATGAATTATGGTTTAATATATTTCTAGAAGAGCTATTGTTACAATTTCTATCATTGAGTGGGATAAATATCACCTTTACATTTTACATAAAAATGAAGATATTGATCCATACATGGTAACCCATAAATCAATTGTTATATATTTTAATCCATCAAGATTTGAAGGATGGATATCAAATACACATAATAAATAGTTTATTAGATGATTTTGAGACCATAGTTTATAGGAATTATCTAAAAATCTAAAATCAAAGGTCAAATTAATTCGATTTCTATCCAATGGTATAACTAAAAATGTTATATCATACACTAGTTTTGTAATTAAAGGTTATTTGTTCTTTACAAAAGAACATTATAACTGAAATATGATGAAAAACAGTGGAGTTATGATTAAGTAGAAAGAGATCTATATATTTTTTTCCATGTATATAAATAAAACTTATGCTGATATTTCATATTTCATCATCATTAAACAGATATACGAGTTGGATTATACAATATTTAAAGCGATGGTTTTCTATTGAAAATGGGTTAACAATAAGAGTGCAGCAACTGTAACACCCTGAGATTTTATGAAAAATATTATTTTTAATTTCATTAATGTCTTGTGTTTTACACTAAACTAAAAGAATCTTGCACAACACGCATCCTTGACTTGCCTTGAATTACACGCAATCACGACCTTCCTCGATAGCGTGTGTAGTACGCAATACCGTGTTTCACAAAACAACGATATGCTATTAAAATATTATTAAAACTAGCTGTTATGAATAGTAATAACCACCTTTTAAAATTTTAGAAATTTTATCTCTCAAAATGGACTTCATTTTTGTATTTGGAGTATCGAATTTAGCCTAAGGTGAAATTTTGGTACTTTTCGGATAACTTTCATATTCTGATGAATAGTGAAAATTACTAAATTTTTATTAAAAAAACAACTTTTTTAATCAAAATATTTAATAGTGATAAATTATTAATTTTAGTGGTTTTAAAGTATATTTAGAATATATTTTTACAATTTAATACAATGTTGGTCATTGGATGTAATTTCACATTTAAACCAGACATAAATAAGTGTCAATCTTTTGATAGTTATTATCTCTTAAAAACACGCTATTTGTTTTGACGACGGAAATTAATTTTTAAATTAGTTAATGTAAATTATATGTTTTGCATTTGGTAAAATAGACATCATTTTTTAGTTCATAATATCAAATATAGCTTAGGCCTAATTTTTGGTATTTTTCTGGAAACTTTTATTTTTTGATGAATAGTGAAACCACTAAGTGGTAGTTAAAAAAAATGAATTTTTCATAAAACTTAAATTTACCGATTCTGTGAGTGGAATTTCAAAAATCCGAGAGACACGGTTGATGTTAGTAAGTAAAATGTGGTTCAATGAGATGAAAATAATTTTTGGTGAATAGTAACTTTTTACTTTTTTTTACAACGGTTAAAAGTAAATAGTGTAATTAAGGGTAAAAATGTTATTATTATTACCCTAACACATGTCCTAATTCTATTGGATAAGTGTAATTCGACCAAAAACAACCTTAGGAAGAAAATATGATCATTTAGGCCCACTAGGATTAGATTAGGACATTTATTATTAATTTATTTAAAGAAGGGTTAAAATAGTTAAAATCAAAGTTTAATAAGTAAATAATTTTTAATATAGGGTTATACATAAGATAAATTGGACTATAAATACTCATTAGAAAGCTAAAAATATTTCCTACATAATGGTATTTTATTTGTAATTTTTAGACATTAAATACTTTAATTTATTTATGACACAATGATGATGTAGTAATTATCTTAATAATGAAATATTGACATAATTGATGTTATAAATACCCAAATAAATGTAATTTGAAACTTTTTATGAATTCCACTACTTTTATAGGTTAATATGACATTTTAGTATTTATTTAATTAACTTTTTTCGTACTAATAATTTTGTTATGATTTTCACAAAAATCAATTACTAAATAGTGTCAAAATTGACATAAAATAGTTTTTAAAACAAATATTATATTATTAATTTTTATTTTATTCCTAAAAATCTAAGGTTCTGCCAAATGACTTAGATAAGGATATATATATATATTAATAATAAACAACTTGAGGTTCTTTTGGCTTGTTATAGTAAGTTTATTAACCTTATAGTATAAGAACACAAGAAGACGCTGTAAAAGTAAACTTATTTAACTTAATGTTAAATATAAATGATAAGGTTAAAATAGGAACCTAAACTTGTCTAAATTCTATTTAATGAGATTATTTCGACCCATACCCACCTTAGCTTCTAAATATATAAATTTTAAGCTATTTAAAACTGAACGTGACTTTATAATAAAATAATATTTTTAGTTTCCCAAAGGTGCCCCTCTCCTCCCTTATAAAAAGGCACCTCCTCCCTCTCTTCCTCACACGACTTTGAGCCTTAAATCTCGGCCAACCCCTGCCAATTTCTTCTCTCCACTTCCCTAGAAACATCTTAGAGGTTCTTTTCTTCTTCAAAGACCCATTTTAGTGCCCTAAAAGGAGGTCTCAAAGAAGCACTTCAAAGAAGAGGTAATGTCTGTTACCGATTCTTTCATCTTTATTTCTTCTTCCACTTCTTCTTCTTTAGTTGTTTCATTATGAAGTAATAACATTAGTATCACTCATATACTTATATGTTATTATAAGTATGAAACAACCCTATTTCACCATCTATCCATCCTACGGAAAACGAAATCACCGTGCGTGCGTACGTACAGAATACCGTCTCCACGCCGTGGTGTAATCTATTTTCCACCACCACCTTACTTGGATGGGTATAATGGTGTAAATAGAAACTATATATGATTATTTTAAAGTGATATTGATTCTGTAATAGTATACATACACTCTAATAAAATTCCACGATCATGGGAACGATATCATCGCTCGTGCCTACGTACGGAATACCGTCTCCAAGACGCGATGAGAATCATTCTCAATGATTAACCATTCATGAATGATTATAAAGTATATATAATAAGTAATCATGAAATATATGACATAATAATGATACTGGATTTATGTGTATATATATGTATGACATCTACTTAATTCCATTCAAGTCAATAAGGAAACGAAAACAATGTTCATGCGTACGTACGGCCTACCGTCTCCATGAACGGTGTATTTCTTTCCATTTACTGATTTATTATATATATATGTATATTATGAATATATATTATATATAAATCATGTTTTATATTCTGAAATTAATTAATCATGATCTAAGTAATCATATGAATAATTACAAGTCAAAACACGGACGATAAATGAAACAATTTTTCCCAAAACGCTCTTTAACCTGGAATTTACCAAATAACGGGTAATATAAAGTCATAAGTGAACCATATATGATATCATAAAAATGATTATGATTCTGGAATAAGTCAATGACATTACTTAAATCATTATACAGGAGTTTCGGACACCTACGAAGCAAATCGGACCTAAGGTAAGGAAATATCACAATCTCATTTTTGTCCGAGATTGTTTATACTTTGGTATTTACTGGGGTGTATTTTATCATCCACATCCATGTTTCCTCAATATGTAATATTATTTCCATCCACTTACGATTTTTTAAATCCAATTTTACCCTTCGGTGAATTTTTATTGAAAGATATGAAAGGAATCTTTTGTCGTTTTTCATACGAGATACTTTTTGACTTTTCCGACAAAAGTACGAATAATGTTTTTTTTAACTTATACGGCATGAATGGATTTTTAAAACATTATTTCCAAGATGCTTCCTTTACAAGTTTTCAAGTTTATTTTTAATCAACTTCTTTTAGTTTAAAATTTTATGACATGTTAAGAAAGGAAAAATGTTTTTGAAGAAGAATGGATATTTTCCTCATGAATGGAGTTCAAGTGTTTTATCAAAATTATTTTCCATCTAAGATAATAAAGGGTTCTGTTTCTATCCCTATTATTACATGGATTTAATTATGTTGTAATGGAAATATTTTTATGAATTCCATTATCTTATATGAATTGTTTTATGATTTTATGTTGTTTATGAATCCCATTTTTATTACATGGGTTATGCTATGATGTATGGTTTATGATTTTGTGGCACACATAAGAATGGTATCATTATGAGATGGGTGGGACCTATATCTCCCTCCAATGCATTGGGTAAAGATTTTATATCTCATGATATAGACATGGCTGGCACGGTAGGTTATACCGGTTCAGTGAAACAGGACTGAAACGAGGGTGACTCGGTTCAGAAATGGCCTTTGTCCACTAAGATAGTCTTGGAAATGAGTCTGGACTAATAAGATATGATTCTCTATGATTATGTGTGTATACCACAAAGTTTCATGTTTTAAGTTATGATTATTGGGATTTCATTTCACTACTATGATTTATCCCATGTTATGAAATTATACTCTCTTTTGCAGGTTATGATTTCCAAAATGTTATGTTCTTATGAAAATGATGTGATTGATATTTCTTTTGTTTACCCTTAGTGAGAATTTGAGCTCACCCTTTTATGTTTTCTTATCCCCAGGATATAAAGAATGGTTTTAGGTAAAAAAAGGAACATCTTTATGGGATATGTTGAAGATCTTTCACCACGATTAGAGGATTATATTCCGAGTTTCCAAAGAAACTAAACTATTACGATCCTTGTGTGTGTGTTTTTGTTATGTACTAAGTATTCCGCAAAAGTAATGTAATGTCCATGTACGTCAAGCTTCGGGTCTCTATAGTTGGTATCAGAGGAAAAGTTTAGTCAACCTTTGGAGAGTAGGATGCGAAAACATTTGTGAGATCCCGAGAGATATTTCTAAGGTATGTCTAGGGATGTCTCTAAGGTTAAGTATACGTATAGGTTATAGTCCTAGAATTGCGCTAACGATCTTAGAATTTAACCTAAGATGTTAGATATTGAGGGTACTCCCCCTTTACTATGTTGTTTTCTCTAGCATTATTTTTGCCCCTCACAGAATTCTTTTTATGTTTTAGTAAATTGAGGGAACCAGAAGGAATTCAGTTAACGTTGAATCAAATGAACAAATTGGTGACTATGTGCAACAAAATTGTGTAATTCCTAGAGAGAAGGATATTGTGATTATGCCGAATCAGTCATCGTGATATATGATTAACAAGGTGAAATTTAGTGGTATGCCTAATTCATCAAAGAAGAGGAAGATAAACTATTATTCATGTTCGCATGTTGAGGAGCATAAAGAAAGAAAGATTGAGATTTCTAAAGAAGGGAAGAAGAACCTTGAGGAATACCTCAAATGGAGGGACCGATGTTATCTGTGTGGAGAAAAGGGTCATAGAGTGACAGACTGTTATGTAGTTCAATGTATTTTTTGTGGAGAACATGGGCATTACCCAAGTCAATGCCCTGACCTAAAAAGTTAATTCTAAATCAAGGAAGGAATTATTCCAGGACAATCATTAAAGTGGATGGACTGAAGTGTTTATGTATTGGTATTCAATAATAATGTTGTTGAGGTACTTTTATGGTGTATTGGAATATTTATGTATTGGTCTATTTTGGTTTTCAATAATTTTAAGGTACCGGTAACCATGAAAAGTGATTCAAATATTTTTGGGAATATAGATGATATGCGCATAATGAAGGGATAAGGAGAAAATTAAATGTTTTATAGTATTCATGAGCTCATGACTGATATAAGGAAATAGTTATATCATGGTTTGAGTATATAGAATTTTGGGTTTTTGGTTCATGGAAAGAGTTAACTTTTGACTGCATTCATGTTTTCACTAAGGTTCAATGGGTATTCATTCTTTAAGAGAATACATGATTAAGGTATTCACATATTTGTAATTTGACCAACAAGATATATCTTATGATATATGGGGGATAAATGATGGCATTCACGTGATTGTGATGTGACATTTCAAGTAATCATTTTTATACTATGAGCTTGGACCGAAGTATTTTGGATAATCCTAAAGATTGGGATGGATTATGTTGGACATAAGTTAGTATTGTTTAAGGATAGAAGTTTTTTCGATATTATTGATGGGATTTTATAGTAATATAGCTTTAGAAAAAGGACAACCTGCATGACGGGCGATAGCCCATCGCATCGGACAAGGCTGTGGGAATCAAACCCACAACCGAAGTGCGACTGTCCTTTATCGCCTACCACTGGCCTATAGGAAGTCCCTATTTAGTAGAAACTAGTTTTATTATATTAAGCAGTATGATATATGAAGTATAAGTCCATTTTAGGAACCATATATGATTAATCTCACTATAGATGGACTTATGTATTTTTTGATAACTTTTCTAACCTTTTGTTTGAGACAGATGAAATGACCCATCATTCTATCACATGATCTGCTAACACATCACGAATGAAAAATTCAACTTCATTTCATTAAGTGATGAAGTGGAAATTGTCCAAAGAACGACCAACAGTGAGACTATTCCAAACCCACGAAAGTATTTCTTCTAATTCCAATTTCATCAACTTTACGGAAATGATCTTGAAAACCAAAAATGTTGTCCTAGTGATCTTATATCTAATGAATCAGATGGTACCTTAGATCATCACAAATTTATGGCTTTGTGATTTCTGGCTTTTCCATATCCATGTTCTCTACCACTCTCCATCAGAACATGATGGTTAGATTTCTCTTCCATATCCATATTTTCACCTATGTGGAAACTCAGTGATTAGTTTATTTGGGTAACCATTACGTTTCATACTTTTGTTATTAAAGATTGGTTTTAGTATTCCTTTTTACGATGTGGGTTTATATTAAAGAAGCTTTCGAGTAGTAAACCATTTATAACCCCGACGAATTTCGAGGGCGAAATTCATTTTAAGGGGGGTAGAATGTAACACCCCGAGATTTTATGAAAAATATTCTTTTTAATTTCATTAATGTCTTGTGTTTTAGGCTACACCAAAAGAAGCTTGCACAACACGCATCCTTGACTTGCCTTGCATTACACTCAATCACGACCTTCCTCGATAGCGTGTGTAGTACGCAATACCGAGTTTCACTAAACAACAATATGCTATTAAAATATTATTAAAACTAGCTGTTATGAATAGTAATAACCACCTATTAAAATTTTAGAAATTTTATCTCTCAAAATGGACTTCATTTTTGGATTCGGAGTATCGAATTTAGCCTAAGGTGAAATTTTGGTACTTTTTGGATAACTTTCATATTCTGATGAATAGTGAAAATTACTAAATTTTAATTAAAAAACAACTTTTTTAATCGAAATAATTAATAGTGATAAATTATTGATTTGAGTGGTTTTAAAGTATATTTAGAATATATTTTTACAATTTAATACAATGTTGGTCATTGGATGTAATTTCACATTTAAACCAGACATAAATAAGTGTCAATCTTTTGATAGTTATTATCTCTTAAAAAACATGCTATTTGTTTTGACGACGGGAATTAATTTTTAAATTATTTAATGTAACTGATATGTTTTTAATTTGGTAAAATAGACATCATTTTTGAGTTCATTATATCAAATATAGCTTAGGCCTAATTTTTGGTATTTTTCTGGAATCTTTTATTTTTTTTATGAATAGTGAAACCACTAAGTGGTAGTTAAAAAAATGAATTTTTCATAAAACTTAATTTTACCGCTTCTGTGAGTGGAATTTCAAAAATCCGAGAGACACAGTTGATGTTAGTAAGTAAAATGTGGTTCAATGTGATGAAAATAATTTTTGGTGAATAGTAACTTTTTACTTTTTTTTACAACGGTTAAAAGTAAAAAGGGTAATTAAGGGTAAAAATGTTATTATTATTACCCTAACACATGTCCTAATTCTATTGGATAAGTATAATTCGACCAAAAACAACCTTAGGAATAATATATGATCATTTAGGCCCACTAGGATTAGATTAGGACATTTATTATTAATTTATTTAAAGAAGTGTTAAAATAGTTAGAATCAATGTTTAATAAGTAAATAAATTTTAATATAGGGTTATACATAAGATAAATTCGACTATAAATACTCATTAGAAATATAAAAATATTTCCTACATAATGGTTTTTTATTTGTAATTTTTAGACATTAAATAATTTAATTTATTTGTGACACGATGATGAAGTAGTAATTATCTTAATAATGAAATATTGACATAATTGATGTTATAAATACCAAAATAAATGTAATATGAGACTTTTTATGAATTCCACTAATTTTATAGGTTAATATGACATGTTAGTATTGATTTAATTTACTTTGTTCGTACTAATAATTCTGTTATGATTTTCAAAAAAATCAATTACTAAATAGTGTTAAAATTGACATAAAATAGTTTATAAAAAAAATATTATATTATTAATTGTTACTTTATTCCTAAAAATCTAAGGTTCTGCAAAATGACTTAGATAAGGATATATATATATTAATAATAAACAACTTGGGGTTCTTTTGGCTTGTTATAGTAAGTTTATTAACCTTATAGTATAAGAACACAAGAAGACACGGTAAAAGTAAACTTATTTAACATAATGTTAAATCTAAATGATAAGGTTAAAATAGGAACCTAAACTTGTCAAAATTCTATTTGATGAGAGGATTTCGACCCATACCCACCTTAGCTTCTAAATATATTAATTTGGAGCTATTTAAAACCGAACTTGACTTTATAATAAAATAATATTTTTAGTTTTCCCAAAGATGCCCCTCTCCTCCCTTATAAAAGGGCACCTCCTCCCTCTCTTCCTCACACCACTTTGAGCCTTCAAGCTCGGCCAACCCCTGCCAATTTCTTCTCTCCACTTCCCTAGAAATATCCTAGAGGTTCTGGTCTTCTTCAAAGACCCATTTTAGTGCCCTAAAAGGAGGTCTCAAAGAAGAACTTCAAAGAAGAGGTAATGTCCGTTACCGATTCTTTCATCTTTATTTCTTCTTCCACTTCTTCTTCTTTAGTTGTTTCATTATTAAGTAATAACATCAGTATCACTCATATACAGATATTTTATTATAGGTATGAATCAACCCTATTTCACCATCTATCCATCCTACGGAAAACGAAATCACCGCGCGTGCGTACGTACGGAATACCGTCTCCACGCCGTGGTGTAATCTATTTTTCACCACCACCTTACTTGGATGGGTATAATGGTGTAAATAATAACTATATATGATTATTGTAAAGTGATATTGATTCTGTAATAGTATACATACACTCCAATAAAATTCCACGATCATGGAAACGATATCATCGCTCGTGCGTACGTACGGAATACCGTCTCCACGACGCGATGAGATTCATTGTCAATGATTAACCATTCATGAATGATTATAAAGTATATATAATAAGTAATAATGAAATATATGACATAATAATGATACTGTATTTATGTGTATATATATGTATGACATCTACTTAATTCCATTCAACTCAATAAGGAAACGAAAACAGCGTTCATGCGTACGTACGGCCTACCGTCTCCATGAACGGTGTATTTCTTTCCATTTACTGATTTATTATATATATTTATATTATGAATATATATTATATATAAATCAAGTTTTATAATCTGAAATTAATTAATCATGATCTAAGTAATCATATGAATAATTACAAGTCAAAACACGGACGATAAATGAAACAATTTTACCCAAAACGCTCTTTAACATGGAATTTACCAAAGAACGGGTAATATAAAGTCATAAGTGAACCATATATGATATCATGACAATGAGTATGATTCTGGAATAAGTCAATGACATTACTTAAATCATTATACATGAGGTTCAGACACTTATGATGCAAATCAGACCTAAGGTAAGGGAAATATCACAATCTCATTTTTATCCGAGATTGTTTATACTTTGGTATTTACTGGGGTGTATTTTATCATCCACATCCATGTTTCCTCAATATGTAATATTATTTCCATCCACTTACAATTGTTTAAATACAAGTTTACCCTTCGGTGAGTTTTTAGTAAAATATATGAAAGGAATCTTTTGTCGTTTTTCATACGAGGTACTTTTTGACTTCTCCGACAAAAGTACGAAGAATGTTTTTTTTAACTTATACGGCATGAATGGATTTTTAAAACATTATATCCAAGAAGATTCATATACAAGTTTTCAAGTTTATTTTTAATCAAATTCTTTTAGTTTAAAATTGTATGACATGTTAAGAAAGGAAAAATGTTTTTGAAGAAGAAAGGATATTTTCCTCATGAATGGAGTTCAAGTGTTTTATCAAAATTATTTTCCATCTAAGATAATAAAGGGTTCTGTTTCTATCCCTATTATTACATGGATTTGATTATGTTGTAATGTAAATATTTTTATTAATTCCTTTATCCTATATGAATTGTTTTATGATGTCATGTTGTTTAAGAATTCCATTTTTATTACATGGGTTATGCTATGATGTATGGTTTATGATTTTGTGGCACACATAAGAATGGTATCATTATGAGATGGGTGGGACCTATATCTCCCTCCAATGCATTGGGTAAATATTTTATACCTCATGAGATAGACATGTCTGGCACGGTAGGTTATACCGGTTAAGTGAAACAGGACTGAAACGAGGGTGACTCGGTTCAGAAATGGACTTTGTCCACTAAGATAGTCTTGGCAATGAGTCTGGACTAATAAGATATGATTCTCTATGATTATGTGTGTATTCCACAAAGTTTCATGTCTTAAGTTATGATTATTGGGATTTCATTTCACTAATATGATTTATCCCATGTTATGAAATTATTCTCTCTTTTGTAGGTTATGATTTCCAAAATGTTATGTTCTTATGAAAATGATGTGATTGATATTTCTTTTGTTTACCCTTACTGAGCATTTGAGCTCACGCTTTTATGTTTTCTTATCCCCAGGATATAAAGAAAGGTTTTAGGTAAAAAAAGGAAGATCTTTATGGGAGATGTTGAAGATCTTTCACCACGATTAGAAGATTATATTCCGAGTTTCCAAAGACACTAAACTATTACGATCCTTGTGTGTGTGTTTTTGTTATGTACTAAGTATTCCACAAAAGTAATGTAATGTCCATGTACGTCAAGCTTCAGGTCTCTACAGTTGGTATCAGAGGAAAAGTTTAGTCATCCTTTGGAAACTATGATGCAAAAACGTTTGTGAGATCCCTAGAGATATTTCTAAGGTATGTCTAGGGATGTCTCTAAGGTTAAGTATACGTATAGGTTATAGTCCTAGAATTGCGCTAACGATCATAGAATTTAGCCTAAGATGTTAGATATTGATGGTACTCCCCCTTTACTATGTTGTTTTCTCTAGCATGATTTTTGCCTCTCACAGAATTCTTTTTGTGTTTTAGTAAATGGAGGGAACCAGAAGGAATTCGGATAACATTGAATCCAATAAAAAAATTGGTGACTATGAGCAACAAAATTGTGTAATTCCTAGAGAGAAAGATATTGTGATTATGCCAAATCAGTCATCGCGATATATGATTAACAAGGTGAAATTTAGTGGTATGCCTAATTCATCAAAGAATAGGAAGATAAACTATTATGCATGTTCGCATGTTGAGGAGCATAAAGAAAGGAAGATTGAGATTTTTAAAGAAGGGAAGAAGAACCTTGAGGAATACCTCAAATGGAGGGACCGATGTTATCTGTGTGGCGAAAAGGTTCATAGATTGACAGACTGTTATGGAGTTCAATGTATTATTTGTGGAGAACATGGGCATTACCCAACTCAATTCCCTGACCTAAAAAGTTACTTCTAAATTAATGAAGGACTTATTCCAGGGCAATCATTAAAGTGGATGGACTGAAGTGTTTATGTATTGGTATTCAGGAATAATGTTGTTGAGGTACTTTTATGTTGTATTAGAATATTTATGTATTGGTCTATTTTGGTTTTCAATAATTTTAAGGTACCAGTAACCATGAAAAGTAATTCAAATATTTTTGGGAGTATAGATGATATGCGCATAATGAAGGGATAAGGAGAAAATTAAATGTTTGATAGTATTCATGAGCTCATGACTGATATAAGGAAATAGTTATATCATGGTTTGAGTATATAGAATTTTGGGTTTTTGGTTCTTGGAAAGAGTTAACTTTTGACTGCATTCATGTTTTCACTAAGGTTCAATGGGTATTCATTCTTCAAGAGAATACATGATTAAGGTATTAACATGTTTGTAATTTGACCAACAAGATATATATTATGATATATGGGGGATAAATGATGGTATTCACGTGATTGTGATGTGACATTTCAAGTAATCATTTTTATACTATGAGCTTGGATCGAAGTATTTTTGATAAGCCTAAAGATTGGGATGGATTATGTTGGACATAAGTTAGTATTTTTTAAGGATAGAAGTTTTTTCTATATTATTGATGGGATGTTATAGTAATATAGCTTTAGAAAAAGGACAACCTGTAGGACGTGCGACAGCCCATCGCATCAGACAAGGCTGTGGTAATCGAACCCACAACCGAAGTGCAACTGGCCTTTATCGCCTACCACTGGCCTACAGGAAGTCCCTATTTAGTAGAAACTAGTTTTATTATATTAAGAAGTATGATATATGAAGTATAAGTCCATTTTAGGAACCATATATGATTAATCTCACTATAGATGGACTTATGTATTTTTTGATAACTTTTCTAACCTTTTGTTTGAGACAGAAGAAATGACCCATCATTCTATCACATGATCTGCTAACACATCATGAATGAAAAATTCAACTTTATTTCATTAAGAGATGAAGTGGAAATTGTCCAAAGAATGACCAACAGTGAGACTATACCAAAATCGCGAAAGTATTTCTTCTAATTCCAATTTCATCAACTTTAGGGAAATGATCTTGAAAACCAAAAATGTTGTCCTAGTGCTCTTATATCTAATGAATCAGATGGTACCTTAGATCGTCACAAATTTATGGCTTTGTGATTTCTGGCTTTTCCATAGCCATGTTCTCTACCACTCTCCATCATAACATGATGGTTAGATTTCTCTTCCATATCAATATTTTCACCTATGTGGAAACCCAGTGATTAGTTTATTTGGGTAACCGTTATGTTTCATACTTTTGTTTTTAAAGATTGGTTTTGGTATTCCTTTTTACGATGTGGGTTTCTATTAAAGAATCTTTCGAGTAGTAAACCATTTATAACCCCGACGAATTTCGAGGGCGAAATTCATTTTAAGGGGGGTAGAATGTAACACCCCGAGATTTTATGAAAAATATTATTTTTAATTTCATTAATGTCTTGTGTTTTACGCTACACCAAAAGAATCTTTCACACCACGCATCCTTGACTTACCTTGCATTACACGCAATCACGACCTTCCTCGATAGCATGTGTAGTACGCAATACCGAGTTTCACTAAACAACGATATGCTATTAAAATATTATTAAAACTAGCTGTTATGAATAGTAATGACCACCTTTTAAAATTTTAGAAATTTTATCTCTCAAAATGGACTTTATTTTTGGATTCGGAGTATCGAATTTAGCCTAAGGTGAAATTTTGGTACTTTTCGGATAACTTTCATATTCTGATGAATAGTGAAAATTACTAAATTTTAATTAAAAAACAACTTTTTTAATCAAAATTATTAATAGTGATAAATTATTGATTTGAGTGGTTTTAAAGTATATTTAGAATATATTTTTACAATTTAATACAATTTTGGTCATTGGATGTAATTTCACATTTAAACCAGACATAAATAAGTGTCAATCTTTTGATAGTTATTATCTCTTAAAAAACACGTTATTTATTTTGGCGACGGGAATTAATTTTTAAATTATTTAATGTAACTGATATTTTTTGAATTTGGTAAAATAGACATCATTTTTGAGTTCATAATATGAAATATAGCTTAGGCCTAATTTTTGGTATTTTTTTGAAAACTTTTATCTTTTGATTAATAGTGAAACCACTAAGTGGTAGTTAAAAAAATGAATTTTTCATAAAACATAATTTTACCGCTTCTGTGAGTGGAATTTCAAAAATCTGAGAGACATGGTTGATGTTAGTAAGTAAAATGTGGTTCAATGAGATGAAAATAATTTTTGGTAAATAGTAACTTTTTACTTTTTTTTACAACGGTTAAAAGTAAATAGGTTAATTAAGGGTAAAAATGTTATTATTATTACCCTAAAACATGTCCTAATTCTATTCGATAAGTGTAATTAGACCAAAAACAACCTTAGGAATAAAATATGATCATTTAGGCCCACTAGGATTAGATTAGGACATTTATTATTAATTTATTTAAAGAAGGGTTAAAATAGTTAAAATCAATGTTTAATAAGTAAATAATTTTTAATATAGGGTTATACATAAGATAAATTCGACTATAAATACTCATTAGAAATCTAAGAAGATTTACTACATAATGGTAGTTTATTTGTAATTTTTAGACATTAAATAATTTAATTTATTTATGACACAATGATGATGTAGTAATTATCTTAATAATGAAATATTGACATAATTGATGTTATAAATACCCAAATAAATCTAATTTGAGACTTTTTATGAATTCCACTAATTTTATAGGTTAATATGACATGTTAGTAGTGATTTAAGTAACATTTTTAGTACTAATAATTCTGTTATAATTTTCACAAAAATAAATTATTAAATAGTGTCAAAATTGACATAAAATAGTTTTTAAAACAAATATTATATTATTAATTGTTATTTTATTCCTAAAAATCTAAGGTTCTTCCAAATGACTTAGATAAGGATATATATATTAATAATAAACAACTTGGGGTTCTTTTGGATTGTTATAGCAAGTTTATTAACCTTATATTATAAGAACACAATAAGACATGCTAAAAGTAAACTTATTTAACTTAATGTTAAATCTAATTGATAAGGTTAAAATAGGAACCTAAACTTGTCTAAATTCTATTTGATGAGATGAGTTCGACCCATCCCAACCTTATCTTCTAAATATATCAATTTGGAGCTATTTAAAACCGAACGTGACTTTATAATAAAATAATATTTTTAGTTTTCCCAAAGGTGCCCCTCTCCTCCCTTATAAAAGGGCATCTCCTCCCTCTCTTCCTCACACCACTTTGAGCCTTCAAGATCGGCCATCCCCTGCCAATTTCTTCTCTCCACTTCCCTAGAAACATCCTAGAGGTTCTTGTATTCTTCAAAGACCCATTTTAGTTCCCTAAAAGGAGGTCTCAAAGAAGCACTTCAAAGAAGAGGTAATGTCCGTTACCGATTCTTTCATCTTTATTTCTTCTTCCACTTCTTCTTATTTAGTTGTTTCATTATGAAGTAATAACATCAGTATCACACATATACTGATATGTTATTATATGTATGAAACAGCCCTATTTCACCATCTATTCATCCTACGGAAAACGAAATCACCGCGCGTGCGTACGTACGGAATACCGTCTCCACGCCGTGGTGTAATCTATTTTCCACCACCACCTTACTTGGATGGGTATAATGGTGTAAATAATAACTATATATGATTATTGTAAAGTGATATTGATTCTGTAATAGTATACATACACTCCAATAAAATTCCATGATCATGGGAATGATATCATCGCTCGTGCGTACGTACGGAATACCGTCTCCACGACGCGATGAGATTCATTCTCAATGATTAACCATTCATGAATGATTATAAAGTATATATAATAAGTAATCATGAAATATATGACATAATAATGATACTGGATTTATGTGTATATATATGTATGACATCTACTTAATTCCATTCAACTCAATAAGGAAACGAAAACAGCGTTCATGCGTACGTACGGCCTACCGTCTCCATGAACGGTGTATTTCTTTCCATTTACAGATTTATTATATATATGTATATTATGAATATATATTATATATAAATCATGTTTTATATTCTGAAATTAATTAATCATGATCTAATTAATCATATGAATAATTACAAGTCAAAACACGGATGATAAATGAAACAATTTTACCCAAAACGCTCTTTAACATGGAATTCACCAAAGAACGGGTAATATAAAGTCATAAGTGAACCATATATGATATCATAACAATGAGTATGATTCTGGAATAAGTAAATGACATTACTTAAATCATTATACAGGAGTTTCGGACACTTATGAAGCAAATCGGACCTAAGGTAAGGGAAATATCCCAATCTCATTTTTATCCGAGATTGTTTATACTTTGGTATTTACTGGGGTGTATTTTATCATCCACATCCATGTTTACTCAATATGTAATATTATTTCCATCCACTTACAATTGTTTAAATCAATTTTTCCCCTTAGGTGAGTTTTTAGTAAAAGATATGAAAGTAATCTTTTGTCGTTTTTCATACGAGGTACTTTTTGACTTTTCCGACAAAAGTACGAAGAATGTTTTTTTTTAACTTATACGACATGAATGGATTTTTAGAACATTATTTCCAAGAAGCTTCCTTTAAAAGTTTTCATGTTTATTTTTAATCAACTTCTTTTATTTTAAAACTGTATGACATGTTAAGAAAGGAAATATATTTTTGAAGAAGAAAGGATATTTTCCTCAAGAATGGAGTTCAAGTGTTTTATCAAAATTATTTTCCATCTAAGATAATAAAGGGTTCTCTTTCTATCCCTATTATTACATAGATTTTATTATGTTTTAATGGAAATATTTTTATGAATTCCTTTATCTTATATGAATTTTTTTATGATGTCATGTTGTTTAAGAATCCCATTTCTATTACATGGGTTATGCTATAATGTATGGTTTATGATTTTGTGGCACACATAAGATTGGTATCATTATGAGATGGGTGGGACCTATATCTCCCTCCAATGCATTGGGTAAAGATTTTATATCTCATGAGATAGACATGGCTGGAACGGTAGGTTATACCGGTTCAGTGAAACAGGACTGAAACGATGGTGACTCGGTTCAAAAATGGACTTTGTCCACTAAGATAGTCTTGGCAATGAGTCTGGACTAATAAGATATGATTCTCTATGATTATGTGTGTATGCCACAAAGTTTCATGTTTTATGTTATGATTATTGGGATTTCATTTCACTACTATGATTTATCCCATGTTATGAAATTATGCTCTCTTTTGCAGGTTATGATTTCCAAAATTTTATGTTCTTATGAAATTGATGTGATTGATATTTCTTTTGTTTACCCTTACTGAGCATTTGAGCTCACCATTTTATGTTTTCTTATCAACAGGATATAAAGAAAGGTTTTAGGTAAAAAAAAGGAAGATCTTTATGGGAGATGTTGAAGATCTTTCACCACGATTAGAAGATTATATTCTAAGTTTCTAAAGACACTAAAATATTACGATCCTTGTGTGTGTGTTTTTGTTATGTACTAAGTATTCCGAAAAAGTAATGTAATGTCCATGTACGTCAAGATTCGGGTCTCTACAGTAAAAGTTAATGAAATGGGCTTCAAGAAGGTGAATTTTATTATGTAATGGTATAAGTATGATCCATTCATAATGGTATCCCACGGAGTGAAGGTATTTTATAAATCAGACATAGAAAATAATAATTGGTCAATTTTCCTGCAAGAGACCAAAAAACATATAAGGTCATATGAAGATTCAATAAGGGGTGGCCCTTCCATTAGTAGATCACAATTATTTCATAGAGGACCCAATATATAAAATATCTTACACATTACATGGGACTATAAAGAGGGGATTTTAATTCTCGATAGGGGAGATAGAACCCTTAATCATTTAATGAAAATAATGAGTGTTCACTGAGAAGGTTAATGTGTTTTTTAATATACTACACATTTCCTAATAATATTTTGTGTTCTCTATTGTATTAGAATAATACAAATTATTTTGTTGACTAATCTTATAGAAAATGACTTATATACATGATGATGTTACCAATATCAGGGAAGAGCAGACAACTAATGCTGAAACTATATAATTCTTATGGGATCAACAACATGTTGATGAAAAAACAAGAACAACGTAGCATTAATGTTTTGAATAATGTTATCAAGTAATGAAGAAATTGTATAAAAATTGAGGTTGTATAGAATAAACGTGGACAACATTATTACACCAACAATTTAATATTCATTAGTTATGATGGGCTCACAATGAGAATGAATATTCCAATTTATATAGATTTGTACTGCCATGTCCATCTTGTAATGAAGGATTTTTTTTTTGAAGATTTAAGGTAATGTTAAAATATAAATTTTCTATTTTATAGAAAGATTATACAATGAAACATGCAATAAGTTTCATAATACATTGCATAATTTTTCTATTTTAGTAGATTTGTATAAGAAATAGGTCTTAATGGACACTAGATAAGCCCATAATGTTTCCAAACACTTTTTACCAAGATTCATCTTTGGGATGCCGAGGGGAATGTAAATCCTCACCCACTAATTACATATAAACACATTATAAAACATGAAATATGGAATTAAATGATTAGTCTTCATGATTACAAATACTTTTAGGCATATTTTGGTCGATAATTTATTATTTGAAATTATTTATTTTATCCAATTTGAATCAAAATTGTTAATTTATGAAACATAAAAGGAGTGATGAAAATAAAAAAACGTGCATCAAAACCAATGTACCCCTATCACAAATCAACGATGGGGTACACTTTAATAGAGATGAAAATGGTATGTATCTTAAATTTACAATAAAATTTTTATTTGATATGAAAAAATATATGTTGCTTTTTTATAAAAAGGTTTATGAATCAATATTTGAAGCCACTTCCATCCCACATCATATGCTCTGGAAGGAGGCCCACGGAAATAAAGAGGGAAAACTAGTTAATGAAAACACACTAGTGGTTTGGGAAACATGTGTATTTATGACGCTATAGTAATTCGTTTTGATTTATAGTAATATTATATAAAAGTCTCTATCTATGTTCATATATTTTTTATATGGTTTAGAAACAAGAGTCGAATGTGACCATACCTAAAGAGAAAGTACTTTCAGTAGCTTTAAAGTGGTCTGAACAATATGTTCATGTTATAGGTATAGGTTTTGGAGTTTCACCAAAAAAAATTTAAGAAGATAATGTGGTAAGAAGATACATATTGTATGATGAAATGATTTCAAGTGAAAATATATTCTTCACAAGATATTATCATCCGGTCTATTTTTTGAGGACCAATGTATGAAAAAGAATCAACGAGAAATGACAGTGAAACAATGATCAGCACAAGAAGATCTGAATGACCTCAATGGATTTGAGTCTAGTTGTTCCCCTAAACTGTATACGTTGCCCAAGGTAATCAATTTTTTTATTGCTGTTTATTTTTAATGTGGATCAAACAACTTCTAATAACTTTATATTAGTAAAGTTTTACATGGTGAAGTTGTAGGTTGGTTTTATCTATCGACACCCATGTAATAACTTGTTGTGTGTGGTATGGTGTATAATATACTTGGATACATGTTAAAAAAAATAACTCCAAAAATATCAGATGATTGTGGGGATCAAATTAACCTAATATCTGAGCATTGATTTGCATGTTCCACATCCTGATCCATATATTAAAATTGTCATTGATGCTATTTTAACTTTAAAAGCATGGTTGTTTAATATTATATAGATATATGATGTATGTCCTTAACAATATTTATCAAATCAAAAATATATTAAACATGATAAATTATTGTATGAAGTGATGTATGGTATTAAATATTGATAAAACGATGGGGAAACGATAGTTATGATAATGACAATCCAGTGAAATGACCATGAAAATAAAAGGACCTTCCAAGATTATATTCTCCCTATGAGTTCAACTACAACATGTATTAAAATTACAAATTGATGAAGACAACATGTTCAAATATTTATATGTTTACTACATTACATATGAATAATAAAATTTTGGAAATGTCATTAGATACACAGTTGGTCTCTAGAGTATCAATGAGATTATTAAGTTTGAATGGATGGGAGTCTCAGTTTTGAATACATACATGAGGTACATTTTCATAATCCATCTATCCAAAAAAATGTTCTATTGTGTTCATTAAAGTTAATACCTAAACATATTTTCTAAAAGAATTTATATTATTACTATACAATCAGAAAACCCTACGAAACATGATTTATATTCACTAATCTTGTCTTCATTTCTATGGAATAAAAAACTTTGGGGTTGGAAGAAATTGATACGAAAAAATATGACCTAACTAAGGAACTAGAGAATAAAATATCATACAAGAGACATATTTTGATGCCTATAATGAAGGGGTAGAACTCTAAAATCTATTCATATAAAATATATTTTTATTTTTTAGTACTTATTTTATTTTTTAAAGAATAACTATATGCTAATCACAGTTAATTTGGATACCCTAAATTTATATTTTTTGGATCCAATTCATGGATTTACATTAAACCGACCACGCATAAAGTGTATTGTGAGTTTTTAATGTTTTATACTTATTATTTTATAGATAAATATCAAATTTTATGTTTTAGTATTGGTTTTCATAATATTGTTTTATGAAAGTGTGATCTATAAATATTGGTTAAATCATGGTATGAGGTCAGTGACTAAACATAAAAATCCAATGTATTTTTTCCAATGGAAGCGGAATAAGTTATATATTGAAATATTTGACCATAAAAACATATTTCAAAATAATTTACTCATTTTGGTGAATGTTTCTGTAGTTTATGATGCCAGATAACAACAATTAATATGGATATTACATTTCAAAATATTTGAAAGATATCATATACCATAAAAATACTAGTATCCCCAAACAAGTAATTTGTGAAGGTTATTACAATTTCGTCAAAAGTGTTTCTTAATCATTTGTTTGTCTATATATTCTCAGTAATACTAAGATTTTAACCAATCTACCTACTCAAAATGAGTAAATTTATTTAGAGATTACTAAGAAATGTACATAGCGTCAAAATATTTTCTAACATCAAATTTAGGCGGTTACCTATTATTTTTTTAACATAGTATTGACAATGACCCTATATGTACACTTGGGATGTGAAGCATCAATATTGTAATGCTTATATATTATTTTGATCTATTTCTCAAGGAGAAGAATAATGGGAAAAATCTATTTGTCTAGAAATGAATGAGTAGAATATATGCTGCCAGACAGTATATAGAAATCATGAATAGGTGACTACATACTACTTATTCAGTAAAGTTTTTCATCATTTTATCTACTTTTTTAGTTAATTTTATTATCATTTTATATGATACGTATTTTTAAATTTTACACATCATTTCACACCAGATGTCGCAATTGTAAAACCAAAAAAATATATTTTTTTTGGTGCTTTAGGATTGTGATCTGTAATTAATTTTTTATGTGAATGACCATTCTTCACATTGATATGGCATATGATGTTGTTAATATGACCTGAAGAGCATGTTCTCAATAAAAAAGTGTCATTTTAGTTTGATACACATATCATATAGCTAAAAATAATAAAATTAGTTAGTATTATTTTCAAATAGTAGTATAATGATCTATAATTCATTTTTGATGTGTAGATATCAATAACACATTAATATAAAACCTATTGTGGTGGTTATAACTCTAAGTACATGTTTTTAGTATTAATCTATTTATTTAGTTTAAAATATGTGTCATATAGCCCAAACTAAGAAAACGAACTCAAATTGATTTTCAACTTGATGAAGAAAGTCTATAATTCATTTTTAATGTTAATGAATTGACAGCACACCAATTCAATAGACGATGTGTTCAGTATGACACTAAGTAGATTTTTTTGATATAAAAGTTTCATTTATGTTTAAAAAATTTGGAAAATCTCCAAAACTAAGAAAATAATATTGAATTATTTTAAAATTTTATAAAAAATACTAATTATTAATTTTTGAGGTGTAGGAATTAATCACACATCAATCTCACACCCGATGTAGTTAGTATTACTGAAAGTGTGTGTTTTCAATATAAATGTTTAATTTTAGTTTAAAACACATGTCACATCCCAATACAGGGGGAATAAGATTAGATTATTTTAAAAAAGTTGGAAAATGATCCATAATTCATTTTTCATGTGTAGAAACTGCACGCATGCCAATCTGACACACGATATGGCCGGTATAACTTGCGGCATGTGTTTTAAATATAAAAGATTCATTTTTCTTTGAAATGAATAATATGGATAAAAATAAGAAAATTATATTATACTGTTTTCAAAAAATAGTAAAATGTTCTATAATTCATTTTTGACATTTAGGAATCAACCACATTATATTCAGAAACACGATGTGGTCGGTATGTCTCGAAGTGCATGTTTTCAATAGAAATTTTTTTTAGTTTACAACACAAATAAAATATCCCAAAATGATAAAATGAACTTAAATTGTTCTCAAAAATTACGAAAACAGTCAACAAATCATTTGTAACACGTAGTAATTGAACGAATGTCAATCAGACACCTGATGTGGCCAGTATGACTCTAAGTGCCTGATTTTAATATATAAGTGATATTTTAGTTTAAAAAGAGTTTCACATCACCAAAACTGAGAAAACGAGCTTTGATAATTTTCAAAATTTAGGAAATTGAGCCATAATTCTTTTTTGATGTGTAATAAATGACCTCAAATCTATCTGACACACGATGTGATCAATATGACTCAAAGTGTGTGTTTTCAATACAAAAGTGTCATTTTAGTTTCACTACTGGATTTTTTATTATTTACGATGGGTTATTTTTTATGAAATCCCATTGAAAAACTTCATTTGCGATGAGAGTCTATCGCCAATACTATGTTGTATAAAAAGTAATCGCAATAGCAGTTATTTGCGACGAACCGTCGTAAAAATTAAATATTTGTGATGGATGGTCCATCTGTTGCAAATAAGTTCCATAATATTTTTAAAATAATAATTGGGATTCCCCATAAAAATTAATTATTTGTGAAGAACTGTACATCCATCGTAAAATATTGCTTCCAAAAAAAATAGTAAAATTAAAAAAAAAATTAAAATTAATGGAAAATTTTTAAAAATTAAAAACATTATATATTTAAAAATAATTTAAATATTATTAAAAAATAAATTTATTAAGAAATAAATATACTTAAAAATAATTAAAATATATTAAATTATTATAATTAACTAAGAAATTAATAATAATTTAAAAATTAAATATATCTTAAAATAATTAAAAAATTAAAATTAGTTAAAAATAATTAAATAAATTTAATTTAATTAAAAATGTTAACATATTTAAAATTAAATTTTAAATTGTAAAATATAAAAAATCATTAAAAACATTAAAAAACATAAAATCTAAAATAGACATTAAATTAATACATAATTTAAACATGATATGTTTATCATACCAAATTACAAAACAATCTTAAAACATTAGAAATCAGAAGCTTTCATTATTTGGAGGAGGATCACTTGACGAACTTGGGGGAGGATCACTCAAAGGACTAGGGCGAAACTCTATGTCAGTGCCACATGAAAATCACTACATATACTTCAATATATTGTCATATTTCAGACGCTACTGCCCACACTCCTCCTCCCTCTCATTCTGCATCTCCTTTATCATCTCATCTTGAGCTCTAAACCTCTATTCATAATGTGAAATGGATAACGACTCTCCGTGAGCTCCCTTCGCACTCAAGGATGCTATCACAGAAGTACCATAAGAACCCTTATGTGTCAATTGAGAATCAATACCAATCTCTCGGCCTTCCTCAATTCCCTACAAAGTAGCATGTATCCTGGCCCCTTCATTGAAACATGAATCACCAGTGAAATCTTGTTTAATCTCCCCCTTGACACTCTCTTGATTAATAAGTCATAGCCTCATGAATTTCTTTTAAATATAATGAAAAATTAGAATAACAATAAAATTAATATCAATGAAATTTTTAAAAAAAATATTACATACCATAATATGGAACTTTTGGTTTCTTGCAACTTCTCTTGCACCGAAATCAATAAATATCTTTTTCTATACTTCAAAAATTACAATATATGGGTTAGTTGCATCCCGTATAATATAAAAAAAATTTTATAGTTAAATTATATATAAATTAATAAATAATATCACTTTCCATATGACATCCATGTATGCCAAATGTACGACTTTTGGCTTTAGGTGCAGCCTCTTGCCTCCCCCAGATCAGGCTTCCAAATGATGATCTCTCTAAAAATTCAATCCTATCAAGAAGGAGGATAATCCATCCCATACTTGAGCTGAGATATAGTTGGGTCTATGAGAGACACAAGACTGGTCAAAAATAATATCACAATTTTTATCCATATTACACTTTCTAAGGTTGTATAGAAACTTATGAAAGTGCTAACATATACAAATATAACATGCCTCTTGGATAAGACCTCTCTGGAAATCAGGAATCATAAAAAATAAATTTTGAAAAAAAATTAAAAAACAATTATAGTAATTAAATAAATTTTAAAAAGTATATATTATTTAATAATGTACAATCTGGTGGTCAAATATCGGGTGACGCATGACGATGGGAACCAGGTACCATGACACCCATGACTTAGAAATATAATTTCATAGAATCACACAAGCATGCTCAATATATAAATAAGAAAAAAATTAAAATAAAAATAAAAAATTTTAAAATTATTATCAAAATTAATACACAAAGTAAATTTATGATCAATATCATAAAGAAATGAACATACCTCTATTAATGAGGATAAAAATCAACAAATGGACATCTCTCTAGAAAAGGATCCAGAATAATCATTCAAGCAAGACCGTGCCCCCTCATAATATGTGACCCAGCCCGAGGCTCAGTTAAACCGAGCTCATCAATAAAAATTCTAGCATCAATGAGAGAATGAAGTAGATCATCAGGATCATCTCCAAACATTTGAAAAAAATTTCTCACCTGTAATAAATTGTTAATACATATATCAATTATAAAAAAACTGATAAATATCAGAATATAATAATCTTACCTGTAATAAATTGAAAATACAAATATCAAATATAAAAAACTATTTAATATCATAATAAAATAATTATTTGTAACTAAATACCTTAATATAATACATAAATATTTATATTCTCCATAATTTTCATCGAGATCAATTTCTCCATCCTCATCTTCAGTATCATCTACTTCTATATTGATTTTATTTTCATCATCCTATATTACATCATCAAAATTATCTATATCATTATCCCTAAACTGAGGGGTTTCATCATCGATATTTATATCTCATCAAGTAAGAGATATCTTTTTGGTTTTTTCTTGAAAAATTTAAATATGTTTCACTTCCGTATAAGAATTATTTTCATTAAATTTATTATCGTGTGATTCTATTTTTATCACACTCCACCAGTCCTTCAAATACCTTGAAACCTCATAGTAATTTGCATAATAATCTTTATGTGCTTGATGTGTCACCAAAAATGGTTCATTTTATTTAAAAATACGGTTATATTTAATGTTAACGACTCCATATCATCAATGAACTCTAAACCCTCTATCAGAATCAAACTAATGACATTTAAACATTGTTATATATTTTGGTCTCATATAAGATGACTCAATTATTTCTTCCATCATACCATAAAATTCAAAATCACTTTCCTTATGATGGTGTCCTTTAAAAAAAACACAACTATACATTTATTTCTTTGGGTCATCATTTATGCGTATATGGAATCGAAATCCATTAACCACAAACACATTTTAATATTTTACAAATTTCTATGGAGGTTTTTTGAGCACACATAATCGACTGTCAAGTTTATTTTCATGTTGTGTTGCCTGCAAGTAATAAAAATTATTAATAATAGATATCATTGGAAGATTTATTTCTTATTCTACCAAAAGCAACATTTCATTCCAATATTTGAAACCAAAATGAAAAAAAATGATGATGTTCATCAATAGAAAAATATGTAATTTGTATAAATTATTTTCCGATATGGTCATCATATAGTCTACAACAAAGAAAATGTAACTAAAATTATATTTTATAAATATTGATCAAAATAATAAAATAAATTAATACTAACCACACAAATCATGTCATTTCTTCACAATTGAGTTAAACATATGTATGATCTCTATGAAATTATTCATCAGTAATCCATTATTCATGATAAACACCCAAACCAAGCTCAAATTGATTAAAAACTAATAACTAATGGTCTGTGACATCATCATGATTTTCATCTTTATGACCCATGTGATTATGTTTTGAATGATATTCCCAGAAAAAATAATAAAAGTAGAAATTTGAAATTTCCTCATGCAATTGCACTTCTACAATCTACCCTTCAACAGATGCTTTGTTACGAACTTTATTCTCTAATATTTTCATACATCTCTCAAACAGACACATCCATCAGAATCATATGATCCCTCCACATTTACAAATATATGTAAAATTAAATATTAAATATTACATGGAATCAATGAATCCCTATGGGAATATTGTCCCCAAATTAAAAAAAATTAAAACAATATTTTTTCAGAAAAATCAATGCATTGTAATTTGATGTTTCCACACAAATGTCTCAGAAAAAATATGATATTTTTGTCAACATGTCCCAGATTGAATAGTTCAATAGCCCTTTAAGACCTGTAGGAAGTAAAATTTCAATTAGTATATGATATTCATGCCTTTCTAACCTGATAATATTCCTATTTCTAATGAAATAATACAAATTAGAATCATAACCATCTGGTAACCACAAATCTCAAATCCATTTACAGAATAGTAATGAGTTTACTTTAGTAAGTGAGGAAGTTGATTTTGGATTCATTAATTTCTATGCTGTTTCATCTTCAAATAATTGAATGTCTAGATTTATTCAAATCCAGGAAATATCTAATTGTGTCTTTACATTATATTTAGTCTTACCAGGTGTGACTAAATCAATCTAAAATATGTTATCAAAAACATTCTCCCCAATATGAATTACATCTAATCTATGAAAAAACCTATGAATCAGATCAATATGGAAGATCCCAAAAATAATATTCTTTTTTCAATTAAGATCTCCCCCAAAACCATTTATTCTTTTAATGGCAGGTCCAAAAGTAATAGGAGGTAATGCATAGATAGTATATTTTACCTGAATTCCTAGGAGAAATATTAGAGTTTCGTCTATTTCAATTAAACCTTTTGTTAAATTATTTCGATTCCTTCGAAATGGGTTATCTATATGATGAAATATCCAATGAGGGTCCAAATAACTAACCCTTATCCTATTACCAATCATAAATGATTTGTTCTCATCTGTGCAGTACAAACATGATTTTAGACCATGTGTGCTACATCCAGATGACATACCATACACCAGAAAGTCACTGATGATCCCTAATAATTCAACCTTCACTATAAAATTCTTATCTACAACTATAAAAAAAATTGTCACACCATTGTTCCATAATTAAATTAACTCATCAATTAGTGTCCTCATATAAACATCAATATTCTTTTTTGGATGTAGAATTAATAGTTCCAAAAATGTATGTTTTTCCTTCATCAACATCCAACGAGGTAGTTTTTAAGGAGTAATTAAAATAGGACAATAATAATACTGACTACCATAGGCACCAAATAGATAAAACCCATCAGTGGAAAGGCATATCCGTATGTTTTGAGATTCTGAGGAAAAAGAAGGATGCATCTAATCAAAGTGATTCCATGAATCACTATCACATGGATGATTTAATCTTTTAAAGGTATAAATATTTGATTTATTCCACATCATCAATATAGTTGTGTTACAAGACATAAATAAACACATTAAAAGAGGAATATTTTTAAAATACCTCAACTATTTCATAGGAACTCTGGACTTTCCCAATTATTCCCCTTTATACCTCTATTCTCCACATGTTGGATAATTAACCAAGGATTCATAATAACCATAATATAAGATGAGATCATTCAAACATGCATGATTTTTTTGATAACTAAGAGACAAATTATGAACCAACCTCTTACTTTCATAGAAACATGTAGGTAATATATTTTCATCAGGCAATAATGATTTATGAAATGATAAAATATAATCAAAAAACTATTCAAAATTCCAAAATCTTATTTAATAGACATAAACTTTTCAATATATTCATGTTTTATCTTCTGGAATTACGGATATAAGTCCACCTCAGTAGATTTAAACAAATTGTAAAACTGAGAAAGATCTAATTCATGAATTTGAATATCATTTTAATTTGTTTCTTTAGGAATAGATAGACTAGAGGCCTCACGTAATAAATACTAAAATGTTGGATCTGGAACCAGAGAAAATTATTTTCTACTGAATTATTTTCACAATGTTTATACCAAAAAATACAATCTTTCCAAAAACCAAAACTCAAAAGATGAAGTCCAACATTACCAAACATTACGAATATCCTAAGATCACATTTCTAACATGGACATTAAATTGTTCCTTTAGAATGAAAATCATAATTTGACAATGAAAATGACATAAAGTTTCAACACCTTCAATATAGACAGGATTTATACCATATCCATTTGGATTTTTGGGATGATTTATCCAATCACGATTTCATAATAGAAACCGGTGTCTATTTCCTGAGTCCATTTTATCTAATAAAACAACAAAAATAAGATTAATTATTACCAATCACTTTGACTAGTTGAAAATTATTATTATATATTAAGACCTTGAAATATTATATAAAGCATAATCAGAGTGAGGTGATGGGTTATCACTGGATTACAGGGTCCATAGAGGCTTGGTGCATATCAAATAAAAATATTAAATATATAACATAATAAACATGCTATTATTTGAAAATAATAGAATATCTCTTGAATGGTGTATCATATGATAAATCAGAGACCACCATTGAGTCAGAGATGTGGGGTATACCTAGTCGCACCATAACATTTTTGAGAGTAGGGTGTTTATTTAAATTTCATTAGAGAGTAATTCATTTAATATTCTTATTATAATTTATTTTTAAAATTTAATGTATCTTTTAAACTATGTATCGTATTAAAAATAAAAGACCACCATTCAGTTGTGGAGATGGGGTTTACCCTAGGAGTGAAATATCATTTGGGTGGAATGGGTATTTATTTGTATCACACATGAAGGTAATTCATTTAAAAGGTTTATTATAATTTTTTAGAAAAATTTAATGTATCTTTAAAATTTTGTATCATATGAAAAATCAGATACCACAGTTGGGTCCCAGATGTGGGGTTTACCCTAGGTGTGACATAAAATTTGTGAGCATTGGGTGTTTAGTTAAATTGCATGCAAGGGTAATTAATATAATATATTTTTTATAATTTCTTATTAAAATTTAATTAATCATTCAAACTTTGTATCGTATGAAAATTTAGACACCGACATTAGGTTGGGGATGTGGGGTTTACCCTAGGCATGACATGACATTTTTGAGCATTGGGTGTCTAGTTACAATGCATGTGAGGGTAATGAATTTAATATTCTTAATACAATTTATTATTAAAATTTAAATATTCATTCAATATGTGTATCTTATGAAAATTCAAACACGACCATTGGGTCTTGTATGTGGGGTTTACCCAAGGCGTGAGATAACATTTTTGACCATCACGTGTTTAATTACATCGCACATTAGCGTATTCAATTTAAAATTTTTATTATAATTTCTCATTTAAATTTAAAGTATCATTAAAATTTTGTATCATATGAAAATTTATACACCATGGTTGGGTCAAAGATGTGGGGTTTACCCTAGGTGCGCTATTACATTTGTTTGCGACAAATGTTTGGTAAGATGGCACATAAAGGAATCATTTTAAATTATTTATTAATATTTTTTTATAAATTATTAAATTTATACAAATTATTAATACAAATTATTTTAATGAACATAAAATGTACATGAATTATTTTGAATTTTTTATAATTATTATTTTTATATTCTTGAGAATAATTGATAAAAAATTTAGTATTAGTTAAAAATATTATTTTAAAAATTTTAGTAGTTTTAAAAATTATTTGTCAAGTAATAGTAATTAGTTTTTATTTATATCTAATTTTTTAATAAATATTACTAATATTAAACTATTAATATTATTTCATTTTTTTACTTTTATAAATTTTTACATGTTTTCAAGATTTCCTGAAAATATAAAATTATTAGTAATAATTTAAAAATAACAGTAATATTTACTAATTACTAATAATATTGACTATTTAGTGATTAATTACTATACATTATGTAATAATTAATATTAATAATTCAAATTATTGTTATATTTTTAAGAATTAATATATATATATATTTATATCTTAATTTCTTAATTAATATAAATATATCATATATATATTCTAACTCTTTTAAACAAATATACATATATAAAATCTATATAAACATATATATGTATATATATGTGTGTATATATATATAATTTATAAGTAGTTTTACTAATATATAATTTTGATTATAAATTAATTTTATTATATGGAATTAATATTTTCTATACATAATTAATTAATAATTTTCAGTTCATATTTTTAAAATAATATTTATTTTGAATTGATATTTTTTTTTGAATTAATAATTTTTACCTTATACACATTATAGCTGTTATCCATCGGGTGTTTTTACAACATTTATACGAATTAAATTACATATTGCAAAAAATATTGAAATCAGATCTTTTAAAAAAATGAAATCAAAAAATTGGCACCCAAAAATTCACAACCAAATGAAATAAGATCTTGTAACAAATTTTTACACCCATATATAATGATACAGTCATTATAAAATTAATTTATAAGGCTTAAGATGAATTTACCCTAAAATCAAATAACTGAACAATTCAGGAGTACATTGTCCTATTAATCCATGACATCTAAAATCCAAAATATGTGGGTCAATTATTACATTGGTTAACATTTAAATACAATAATTATAAAATAATTGACACCCATATATAAATATATATCCTAAAATAAAATAAAATCAGGTCTTATAAAAATAATGGACATCCAAATACAAACTAAATAATACTTATTAACCAAAATAACAAATAAATTTAAAAAATAGGTAAATTAATTAACCTTGGTTTTGACGATACGAGTACTTAATAGATTGAATAGATATATGCAAAAAATGAAATATAAAAAATTAGAGTTCGTACCTAGAATATTTAAGATGGGCGATTTGGGGTGGTGTTGTGTCGTGGTTTCTGTGAGAGATGGATCGATGAAGAAGTGTGGCAGAGTGGTGCACTGTTGTGACAGTGTGGCAGTGCAGGGGCATACAATAGGGTGGCAGGGTTGTGTGGATAAGGGAGGATACAGTGTCACTTGGGAGTAGAGGAATAATGAGGAGGAGGAAGAAGGGTGGCCATGTAGGTGAAATCGTTATAGTTTTTGTGATGGACTATTTGAGATGGAATTAATTCCATCAAAAATAGTCTGTAGGTGAAAGGTATTTGAGACTGACCTTTAATTCCTTTATAAATACTTATGAGACAATGGGAATTTGAGATGGAATGAGCACTCTATCACAAATGCCTGTCGTAATAGGTTTTGGCTCTATGTTGTGGGAAGCCCCATCAAAACTATTTACGATGGAATGGTTCCTTCCATCACAAATAGTCCATGTCTGGAAACTATTTGCGACGTGTCATTTTTCCATCACAAATGACCCCTCGCAAAAAGTTCTTTTTCTAATATTTTATAAAACACACAATAAATATCCAAAACTGAAAAAATGAACTTGTGTTATTTTCAAACATTAGGAAAACAATCCATAATTTTTTTATTTCATGTAACAATCAACCACACATCAATCTGACATATAATTTGACTGATATCAGTCAAAGTATATGTTTTAAATATAAAGGTGTCGTTTTATTTTAAAATGTACAACACTAGACCAATCTTAGAAAAGTATCTTGTGTTACATTCAAACATTAGGAAAATGATCCATAATTTATTTGTGACATGTTGAAATTGATATAATTTCAATTTGACACATGATGTGGTCAGTCTGACATGAAGTGCATGTTTTCAATATATAAGTGTCATTTTAGTTTAAAACATGTATCACATAAGAAAACGGTGCATAAAAAGATCAGATTAATTTCTTACCATTTTATCTGTTATTAATTAATTAATTTCCTTATCAATTTTTTATGATAATTATTTTGTTAATTTTCACAGAGATAATTTATGCAGACGAAAAATAAATAGTGTTATAGTTAATGTCTAATTCTCAAAAAGAATATTATATTGTATTGAATCACATCCACAGTGAGTTTTTTATCACCAAATATGTGAGTCAATTTAATTTCACCTTTTTTGGAGAAAAATAAGTAATGGAGTGATGTGTAAGAACCTACCAAAGCACAATTTGATACACGGTGTGACTGGTGTGACTCAAAGTATTTGTTTTTAGATTAAAATTGACACTTTCTATTTTATTTATTTATTTATATTAATACTAACATAAGAATTGGTTTCTTATATAAGTTAAATATTTTTCTTTATATGGGGTGGTTTTCTCTGCAACTAATAGTATTACCAGTGGTTGGGGGATAAAGACAAATGACTATTTATGCTTTTGAATGTATGTGATAAATTATACTCAATAATGTAATTTTACAAACCAATGTTTGAAATGTCTATAATATACTGTTTTTCTTTTATTTTTGTTATAAATTTTATTTCAATTAAATTCTATATTTTCTATCACTGTATTTCCACCTTTTTCATACAATAATGTTCTATAATTTTAACATCACACTACAATAGTGTTCCCCTTTATCAGCACTCTAAAAAGAAATGATAATGGGATTCTTTATAAACCCTAAAAAAATAACTAATAAAGGTATTATTTGTTATCTTTAAACTATAATTTATAATAGACCCCCTTAATTTTACATATTTTTAACACTAATAAAATCCTAAAGATTTTAATGTTTCTATGATTTTTAGTGCTTTTTTGCACTGACAAAGCTATATTATGGATATGTTAGCGTCGTTATGCATAGTAGTAACTTGTTTCCTTTTATTTATGTTCATAAATCACTCAAATATAATAGATAGATAATTAGGTGAGTATTAGCTCCAAAATCCATTGAAATAGATACAAAAAATATTCCAATGAAAAGTGCACAAGTATATCATACAAAGTATAATCTTTGGAAAACTAGGTCCTATAAAAACTTTTTAGATCATAGAGTAGTGGGTGATCACAATTTTATAGGATACCATAAATGAGAGGGATTCCATTTAGTAACAAAAAATGTACGCATTGTTAAAATAAATATTAACATATCATAATATAGATATAAGGAATGGAGCTATGGTGAATAATGATCTCAAATAACATGAGGAAATAATTTATATCCATGTGCATAAAATTACTCACTTTCCCTTAAAAACCCACTCCATGAATAACACTTACCCCCAAACTTATATAGAAAATCATTATGCAAATATTAAAGTTATGGGTAGGGAAGCATATCAACTATGGGATCATCCAAAAAGGTCTTATTCATGTTCTATAACGGGTACACAACAGAGAAAATATGATGGTGGATCAATGGGTCAAAGTGGATAAATAAAATAAATAAATGCCTCAATAATTTTATTGAAGCATTCAATATTCTTATCACTTTGATTAACATACATGGGAAGTTTTAGAATACATACCATATTTGATATTACCATAAAAAAGATAAATATAAAGTAATATAAAAAGGGTTTAGAGTCCTTATAAGAATAGAAAAATAATGATAGATAGAAAATATGATATTTAGTGAAAATAAGTGTCAAAAATAAAAAAAAATATAAATGCATTTTCAAAACATAGAATGATATCAATAATCATACATTTAGTGGTATTAATAATCAATTCATTTTAACTAGGAATAATGTTCCCATACTAGATTAGTACAACATTGGTATATCCCTGAATCTGTAACTACAAAAATTCAATATTTTTCAGGTCGGTTCAACATTTATTGGGATGCTATTTTTATTATTTTTTTGAGTTCTTATTTTTGTTTTATAAAATTTAGTTATTTTACATAGTGTATTAGAGAGGTTTACAGTATCCAATGGAGATATAAAAATGTTATACCTATAAATATATAATATTGAACACAAATAAACACATCAAATAATAATGACAAAACCAATAGAGAGATATCACACAAATGCAATTAAATATACATGATAAAAGAAATACGCTAAAATCTTGGCTGAAACTAAATAAGCCCCACACATTCTAGTTTTATATCCTAAAATAAACTAAAAAAATTAAAGGAAAAACATATAGGATTCATCTAATGATGCTTAAATTTTTATTTTTTATATAGACAAATGGACAATGGTTAATTGTTTTCGTCCATTGGCTCAAAATTCCTTGGTCTATTCTCCATGGTGGAAGCAGTGTCCTATACCTCCAAAGGTCTCTTAATGTGGTTCGACCACTCTAAATTCTCTACAAGGAACCACTCATGAGATAGTTTTATCTTACCTTCATCCCAATAAAACTTCTCATGAGGGGTATTAAAAAAATTCTTTAGAGGTGAATCAACCATTATCTTTTATTCAATGGAATGAGGCATATTCTTTAACTTCAACCAAAAAGTGAGAGTCTGTAAATAGATATCATGGAATTTAAAAGACTTCATATTTCCTCTTGGTTGGTACTATGTTTTACATCATCAAACAGATGACCAATTTCTCATTTTAAATGAATTTAATCAATGACTATTGTCATATATAAAGTGTGATAATGTTTTAGACATTAACAATAAACCTTAAATAGATGGATCTTCTTGTTATTAATTTTAATGGTACAATGATGGTATTAAATTATGACTTTTTATGGCCCTGACCACTTTGACATAACATTTCCTACCATAATCCTAAGCCTTGAGTTAAAGTGAAGGACAATTTAAACTAGTGATAAATTTCATTGTTAAATTTTCTTATCATAACAAACTCAAATTTTCTCATTATAGATCAAATAATTATCATATTATTCCTTTTTTATCTCACATAATTCATTCATATATAAAAATAAATTTTCTTATGTTGCATTAAAATCCAATTTTAGTTTCTTTACACCCCAGTAATATTTATATTCTTGTTATATAGGCCGGTGGAATGTTTTTCTAAACATTAAGTGGTATAGGGAGATTCCAATTTGTTTGTTCATGCTATCTTGTACGAAAAAAGTTCTTCATAATGATTAATGGACTAATATTTTTAAGAGGTATTTACAGTAATATTTAGGATTCCTTTTGAAAAGACCAGTAAATTTCAAAGGAATTTTTTTTTAATTCATTGGGATTTTAGGAGTATGCAGTTTTTGAGGGCACCTGATTTTGAGGCCCAGTGTGCCCGGAATCAATTTCCGATGTTTAGATGGGGTACGTTCAGTGAACCAACGAGTGTATTTTTCTAACTTTTGAACCGGTGCTCGGAATCGAAATCTGAGGGCACCGATAAAACCGCAGCACCGGTAATTTCTTTAGAAGACCTTTTCTGGAGTTACGTTTGCACGGGAGGAGTTGTAAAAAAAATTGGGGATTAAATGATAAGTAAAATAAAGTTATGTGCAATTTTATTTTATCTGTGGTAGTTAAACTCTCTCATGAGAAGCTGTTGGTGGGGCCCCCCACCACCCAACGTCCCATGTGTGGTTATGAGGGAGGTGGGGCCCACATGAGCCCCCACCTTTTCAAATTCCTTAACTCCTCTAAAACCCCCTCTTAACTTATGTGACTCTCCCTCTCATTAATAATGCCAAATTTACACCCCATTTATTTTGACAACTCAAGATTAATTATGTGAATTTGACTTTTGAAGTTCTGAATTGTCGGCATAAGTAAATAAAATTAGGCAAAAGCCTTATTTTATTTTGATTGTTTTGTTTTGTGGAGACTTTGGGAAAAAAACACTAAGTCTTGAAGAACTCCATCACCTTTGTTGATGAATGTCAAGACTTCGACGAAGAACGCCGTCACCACAAGGAGAGATTGACGTGTCGTTCCTTCTCCTCTCCGCAGCCAGTGTGTGACGCCATCCTCTCCTTGGGCGCACGCCAACGCCATCATCAAAACAACCATCGTGACGCTAGCTTCTACGAATTTCTTCGAGGTAGGGGTTGACATCAAATTTAATCAATTAAATTTGCGCTTTGTATATAGATGAGAATGTCGTGTTTTTGGCCACTTGTTATCAATATAACAGAGGAGGTCGGACCGCACAAACACGGCCGATCCTCCTCCCCTTTTTGTTGTTGATTTTCATCGTGTCTTGAAACAGAGGCGGTTCCATTGCACCACGCGAGGTCGAGGGAACCACTGCCGGAGCGGGCCGCGGCGGAGGTGTGCGGCGCCGTCACGCCGCGACGGTCGGAGAGGGGTCGCGGCCTAAGGTTGCGGTGGTTGTAGAGGAGGCGGCCAGACTCGGCCGGCCGCCGACAAACCTGGAGGCAGGACCGACGCGTCCCGCAGCAGCCCCACCGGCCGACCAATATGGTCGGCCATTCCATGATGTCCGGGGGTTCAAAACCCCCGGCCAGTGTAGCTAGGGAGGACCCCACAGGGGTCCGCCGTTTCGGGAAAAAAAGGGGGGCGGTGCCCCCGCCCCCTTCCGCGTCTGCCTGTGCTGGGTCGGCCTCCCGCGCTTTGCTGGACCGCCCGCGCTGGGCCTCACTGCCTGCGCTGGGCCCGGCCGCACGTGCCGGGCTGGACCGCCTGCGCCGGGACGGGCCCCCCGCGCCGGGACGGGCCGCCCGCGCCGGGCTGGGCCCCCCACGCCAGGCCGGACTGCCCCCGCCGGACCGGACCGCCCGCACCGGGGCGGGCCGCCCGCGCCGGGCCGCGCCCAACCGGCCCAGACCCGGACCTGGGTCGGGCGACCCAATTCGTGCCGACCCAGGGGGTATTGGGCCGGGTCGGACTAGGCCCAAACCCCTTATTTTACGGACAGATCCGTACAAACGCCCATAACATGGGCTACGGACCTCCAATAGATGCACTGTCAGTTGCGTTGGAATCCATGGATTGATACAGTCGTTTCGGTATATTACAATCAAGGATTCAGAGAAATTTGGGTTCGGGCGGGTTGGTTCGAACATGAAACCAATCGGGCCCTCTGAGCGGAAACGCTTATAACTTGAGCTCTGGACGTCTGATTGACGTTCAGTCGACTTTGTTGGATTCCTCTTAGTGAGATGGTTCTTTTGGATTACTTGTCTCAAGGTTTGGACATAGCTAGAGTACGGCCAGTTTGGTTTTATCTTAAAAACCAACTGGGCCCCTGTGACGAAAAAGCTAATAACTCTCAAACCGGGCATCCGATTAACGTGTCGTCTGTCACGTTGAGTTTCTATTGACAAGACGGAACTTTTTGACACATCAACTATGGACTTCGTTACCGTTGATGTATCGAACCCTTGGCTTGTGGAGCGGACCCTCCTGGAATCGAGCGTGCAGTGTGTGGGAACCCTAGAGCTGGCTGCGACGAAGATGACGACTTCTGTACAAGGATCCTCTGTGGGTTCGATGAGGACGAATACCATACTAGGATCCTCAGTGGGTTCTATGAGGACGACATCCGTACTAGGACCCTCTGTGGGTTCGACAACGATGTCTACCGTACTGGGATTCTCTGTGGGTTCGACGAAGACGTCTACCCTGCTGGGATCCTCTGTGGGTTCGACGATGATGACTTTTGTACTAGGATCCTCTGTGGGTTCAGCAGTGTTGTCGACTGTACATGGATCATCTGTGGGTTCGGCATGGATGACTACTATACTTGGATCCTCCCTAGGTTCGGCAGCGATGACTACTATACATGGATCCTCCATGGGTTCGACATTGACGACATCTGTTCTTGGATCCTACGAGGGTTCAGTAGAGGAGATGATTCAGAGGCTACATCAATCATCTCCACCTATCTTCATGAATAGTATACCTTAGTGATCTGAGTCTTGACATACAATCATTATCCTCGATATGATTTTCTTTATTTCCAGTGTGGAATGGGATGTACATTTCTATATGTACTGGGTTAGGTTTTCCTATGTGGACTGGGTTTTACTTGAGCTCGTGAGTTGGAGCAGAACTAGAGTTGATAACTTAGGTATATGTATGGGCATATACCTAAGTAGATTTTATTGATACTTCGTGATTGTATCTTTCCTTTCTGGTTTATACATTGTGGATTCTGGGAGACCTTCGGGAGTCTCGGGTTCCATACGGAGTATCACATACTCACCCATGCACTGGCTATGCCCGCACGTTGGATGCAGACGTCGGACAACGCTGATCGAGGTGGAGGCTCGTGGAGCTGGACAGTACCTGTAGGAGGAACACTGGACGGAACATACACGGAGTGGACGTCTGAACCCAAAGAGCTGAGGAGACTATCTGTACCCACCCTTCAGGTGGGAATTCCAGCAGACGGCTCGGTGTTGCTGCTTTACTTTTCTACTGCTGTACTTTCTTTCAGTTTTACTTTACTTTCAGTTGGGTTTGTATTCTGACCCATTTACTTTCCATCACATACTTTTTTACTCAGTTTACATAGTGTTTACTTCATCTTCCGTACTCTGTGGTTTGTTTACATTATAAAGGCAGTCCCTTCCCTTTTATCAGTATTTACACCTTTGGTGCTAGTCGCCAGCCCCTGGCCTATGGAAGGTGGGCTTGGGGTAGTCACGGCACAGGCCCGGAGGATGGGTCGTGACAAATTTGTATTAGAGGAGTCCGTTCTACCACAGAACCCAGGACTCTGATCTTTCTTTTATGTGAAGAAATAGTGTTAAGGGTATTGAGTGTGGTTATCAGTACAGGGAGCCCAGTGTTGGTGTGGTGTCTCACGTATTCATAAACCAGGACCTTGACTTCTGATTTTCGAATCAATGCACGAAAACGTTGATTTCATGTGTGTTTCAAAGGTTTTCATTCTTATTACTTTGTATCAGCTCACCAGGTATACTATATTGATCGTGGAACACCTGTTTCTTTTCAGGATGGCCCCACGACGGATTCCAGCTAGGGTTCCGAGCATTGTGTGAGACGACACCCCACCGAGTGACGAGGGCTTGGTACAGTGCCCTATTACAGCAGAGGCACCAGCGGTACCTCTACCCGCTGAGCCCCCAATGCCACCAGCCCCAGCAGCTGTGAGTGCACGTTGCCTGAGTGCACTGCACGAGTTTCGGCGTCAGAGACCGCCCAGGTACCGCAGAGAGATGGAACCTCAGGTAGTCGAGGATTGGCTGGAGGCTGTTGTTCGAGTCGTCAGATTGGTAAGGACACGAGGTGATCTCATGGTGATCTTTGCAGTGAGTCCCCTGCACACGGAATCAGGTAGATTGTGGAGCCTGATGCTCCAGGTTCACGAAGAGGAATCACTACTTTGGACAGACTTCGAGATCCTCTTCTGCTCATTGATCGTTCCAGCCACCTTCCGTGCGGTGCGTATTCAAGAGTTACTACAGCTGCGGCAGGGCAGCATGACGGTAGCCCAGTACTCGTCAAGATTTAATGACCTCTCGCACTACTCCACAAATATAGTACGGGACCCGTTCTTCTGGGCCCAGAACTTAGAGGAGCGACTGAGGAATGAGATCAGGGATTTGATGATCTCCCTCAACATCCCGACGCAGGCGGAGGTGCTGGAGAGAGCCCTTCTAGTGGAGAATTTTCTCGCTGAGCATTCATCAATGGTGAGACCATCTGCAGGACAACCCGCAGCGGAGTCTTCTGCAGCCGGAAGTAGACAGATGATGCATAGGACCAAGTGGGCTAGACCATCAGATGAGAAATTTCTGGAAATAGGTTTGGTTGTGCAGGGAACACGAAACAGAGCCAGCCACACTAGGAGTAGACAATGTTATGCCTACGGCAGACAGGGTCACATGGCTCGAGATTTCCCGACCCACCCTGCAGATGAGTAGCAGGTGGTAGAGGGACCTCCCAATAAGAGTTTCAAATGTGGCGGTCCGTAGGGACCAGGCGGATGAGGCAGAGCAGCTAGCCGAACAGCGGGTGGTGGGCGACGCTTTGAGTCCCTACCACCACCACCACCAGGAAAACCACCCCAACTGCATGGAACAGGTGGACGGGGGAGGGTTCAGCTTCAGGCAGGTGAGCCCTATGACCATGGAGCTCTAGGAGCAGACAGATAGGAGTAGGACTAGCTCCAGACATAGAGGCATTTTTTCATGATACATCTAGCTTTTTTGATGTTTTGTCTGTGGATGATTTGTGTCTTTGTACCTTGAGCTGCTATAATATAAGATATATATTATTGGGACGTTTTCTTCCCTGTCCTTTTTATGTAGTTGATACTGAGAGGTTCCGGTGAAAATGGTTGACTTGACCCTCAATTTTGAGATTCCTACTGGAGGAGACCTAATGACCACACACTGTTGCCGACAGTGAGACTCGTCCCTTAGAGGCGAGAGTAATGGTTGGATCTCTTGGTAGTAGCGTCGAGGCCTTACGATGTCGTCCGGGGCATGAAATAGTATCATGCATGTTTGGATTGACTTTATTAGGCAATAGTCGTGGTTCATCCTGGGGATGAGACCAGATTTCTCTTTTCAGTGGAGGAAGAATCTCAGCAAATCTTGTAGATCGTAGGCGAATAAGGGTGGAATTGAGTTCATACAAATGGCTAGTCTCACCCATTGTTCGTCGAGCAAACGGTTTACAGTTCTCACCAACTCAATAGTCTTAGGTGTATCTTTTCTCAGAAGGATATGAACCTGAGATAGCGGTGATGGATTGAGTTCCCCAAGGACTATGACATCGAGATAGTTTATACTCCTAAGGAGGGGAACGTTATAGCAGGTTCTCTTAGTAGGAGATCGGGCATTCACCTGTTTGGAGTGGGGAGACAACAGCTGGATGCATTTTCAGATATTCTTTGGGGATAGTGTTGGAGTGAGTATGTGTAGAACCAGAGATGGTTCAGGCTATGTTTGAGAAGGTGCAGATCATCCAGGAGTGTATGAGGACTACTCAGAGTCGATAGAAGTCATTTGATGACAGGAGGTGGGGACCACTGGAGTTTGAGGGTGGCGACCACATTTTTCTTACAGGTCCCACATCGATGTGGATTATGGAGATTTGGTTGGGGCGGAAAGTTATCTCTACACTTAATTGGACCATTTTAGGTTCTCAGCAGGATAGGCGAGGTGGCTTATCACCTGGCACTTCCACCTTAGTTGCACCGGGTGCACGACGTCTTCCACATATCTCAGCTTTGGAGATACGTGCACGACCCGACACATATCATCGACCATGGGGAGCTGGACATCAGTGACGGGGATACTTTTATGGATGTTTCAGTGGAGATCAAAGACTGACAGGAGCGGGTCCTACGTGGATGGTCGATGCCTCTAGTGTGCATCAGGTGGCAGCAGGGTAACCTCTAGAAGATCACTTGGGAGCAGGAGGCTCAGATGCGTGCACAATACCCTCATTTGTTTCCCTAGTTTTTGATGTATCTTTACGGGGACGTAAAGCCCCTGAGTTTGGAGTAATGTAAAGACCCATAAATTTGATGGAAAAATTTTTTTTCTTAATTTTTTTGGGATTTTACGAGTACGCAGTTTCTGACGGCGCCTGATTACGAGTCCCGGTGTGCCCAGAATCAATTTCTGAAGTTTAGCACGAGTACGTTCAGTGAACGAACGAGCGGGTTTTTCTAACTTTTTATCCATTGAACGAAATCAAAATACAAGGGAACCGATGAAACCGCAGTGCTGGTAATTGCTTAAGAAGACCTTTTCTGAAGTTGCGTTTGCACGGGAGGATTTGTAAAAAAATTGGGGATTAAATGATAAGTAAAATAAAATTGTGTGCAATTTTATTTTATCCATGGTAGTTAAACTCTCTCATGGGTAGTTGTTGGTGGGGCCCATGACCACCCAACTTCCAATGTGTGGTTATGTGGGAGGTGGGGCCCCCATGATCCCCCACCTTTTAAAATTCTCTAACTCCTCTAAAACCCCCTCTTAAATTATGCGACTCTCCCTCTCATTAATAATGACAACTTAACACCGCATTCATTTTGACAACTCAGGATTAATTAAGTGAATTTAACTTTTGAAGTTTTGAATTGTTGGCATAAGTAAATAAAATAAGGCAAAAGCCTTATTTTATTTTGGTTGTTTTGTTGTGTGGAGACTTTGGGAAGAAAACTCTAAGTCTTGAAGAACTCCATCACCTTCATTAAAGAACGTCAAGACTTCGACGAATAATGTCATCACCGCAAGGAGAGATTGACGTGTCGTTCCTTCTCCTCTCCGCATCTGGTGTGTGACACCATCCTCTCCTTGGGAGCATGCCAACGCCGTCATCGAAACCACCCTAGCGACGCTAGATTCCACGAATTTCTTCGAGGTAGGGGTTGAGTTCAAATTTAATCAATTAAATTTGGGCTTTGTATATCATTGAGAATGTCATGTTTTTGGCCTCTTGTTATCAATATAATGGAGGAGGTCGGACCGCACAAACACGGCCGATCCTCCTCCTCTTTTTGTTGTTGATTTTTTTGTGGCTTGAAACGGAGGCGGTGTCGTTGCACTGCGCGAGGGTGAGTGAACAGCCGCAATAGCGGGCCGAGGCGGAGGTGCGCGGTTCCGTCATGACACGCCGGTGAGGTCGAAGGAGGCCGCGGCCAAGAGCGGGCCGCGGCGGAGGGGCGCAGCGCCGTCACACCATGCTGATCGGATAGGGGTCACGGCGGTTGCAGAGGAGGGGGCCGGACTCGGCCAGCCGCCGGAGCACCAGGAGGCGGGACCGGCAGGTCCCCTAGCAGCCACACCGGCCGGTCAATATTGCCAGCCAATACAAGAAGTCCGAGGGTTCAAAACCCCGGGCCTGCACAGCTAGGGCGGACCCCACAGGGGTCCGCCGTTTCGGGAAAACAGGGGGGCGACGCCCCCCCCCCCCCCCCCCCCTTACACGTCCGCTCGCGCCGGGCCTGGCCGCCGGCGCCGGGCCGGACCCCCACACCGGGCCGGGCAGCACTGGCGGGGCCGGGCTGCGCCAGTCGGACCGGGCGGCACCCAACCGGGCCAACCCCAGGGGGTATTGGGCCGAGTCAGACCGAGCCCAAACCCCCTATTTTACAGATAGATATGTACAAATGCCTATAACATGGGCTATGGACCTCTGATCGACGCACCGTCAGTTGCGCTGGAATCTTTGGATCGAGACAGTTGTTTAGGTTTATTACACTCTAAGTTTCAAAGAAATTTAGGTTTGGCCACGTTTGTTCTAACACGAAACCAACAGGGCCCTCAGAGCGGAAACACTTATAACTTGAGCTCCAGACGTCCGATTGACGTGGCATCGTCTTCGTTGGATTCCTCTTAGTGAGACGGTTCTTTTGGCTTACTCCGATCAAGGTTTGGACGTAGCTGGAGTATGGTCAGATTGGTTTTAGCTTAAAAACCAACCGGGCCCCTGGGACGAAAAGGCCAATAACTCTCAAACTGGGCGTCTGATTGACACATCGTCTGTCACGTTTAGTTTCTATTTACGAGACGGAACTTTTTGATACATCAACTCTGGACTTCGTGACTGTTGATGTATCAACCCCTTGGCTCATGGATCGAACCCTCCCGAAATCGAGCGTGCTGTGTGCGAGAACCCTAGAGCTGGCTGCGACGAAGATGACGACTTCCGTACAAGGATCCTCTGTGGGTTCGATGAGGATGACTACCGTACTAGGATCCTCAGTGGGTTAGATGAGGACGAAAACCGCACTAGGATCCTCTGTGGGTTCGATGACAACGTCTACCATACTGGGATCCTTCGTGGGTTCGACAACGAAGTCTACCGTGATGGAAAGTTCTGTGGGTTCGACAATGATGACTTCTATACTATGATCCTCTATTGGTTCAGCAGCGTTGTCAACTGTACTTGGATACTCCGTGGGTTCAGCAGCGTTGTCGAATGTACATCGATCGTCCGTCGGTTCGGCAGTGATGACTACTATACATGGATCTTCAATGGGTACGTCATCGACTGCATCTGTTCTTGGATCCTACGAGGGTTCAGCAGAGGAGATGATTTAGAGGCCACGTCAATCATCTCCACCTCTCTTCATGAATAGTATACATGTGTGAGCTGAGTCCTGACTTACAATCATTATCCTTGATATTATTTTCTTGCTATCTTATGTGGAATGGGATGTATTTTCCTGTGTGGACAAGGTTATGTTTTTCTATGTGGACTGGGTTATACTTGAGCTCGTGAGTTGGAGCAGAACTGGAGTTGATGACTTAGGTATATGTATGGGCATATACCTAAGAAGATTTTGTTGATACTTTGTGATTGTATCTTTCCTTTGTGGTTTATCCTTTTTGGATTCTGGGAGTACTTCGAGAGTCTTAGGGTCCCTACTGAGTATCGCATACTCACCCCGGCAAGGGCTATGCCCACACTACGTTGTGTTGGATGCAGACGTCAGACAGCGCTGATTGAGGTGGAGGCTCGTGGAGCTAGACGGTACATAGAGGAGGAACATTGAACGGGATGTACACGGAGCAGACAGCCGGACCCAAGGAGCTGAGGAGACTATCTGTACCCATCCTTTAGGTGGGAATTCTATTGGACGACTCGGTGTTGCTAATTTACTTTTCTGCTGCTATACTTTTTTCAGTTGTACATTACTTTCAGTTGGGTTTGTATTCTGGCCCATTTACTTTCCACCATATACTTTTGTACTCATTTTACTTAGTGTTTACGTCAGCTTGCATACTCTGGGGTTTGTTTACTTTATAGAGTCAATTTCTTCCCTTTTATCAGGATTTAAACCTTTGGTGCTAGTCGCCAGCCTTTGGCCTATGGAAGGCGGGCTTGGGGTAGTCACTGCGCAGGCCCCGAGGACAGGTCCTGACACCTTTGATATGTCATTTTGAAAATTCAGTTTGTACATTGGTTTTTAGATGATATGGGGAGCTCATGTAATGGAGGGATCTATTATAGGTCATTAGTTTCTAAATCATGTTATAATTGAAGTGAGTTCCACTATCACTTATGATGACTCAAACAATCCCATACTAAGTAAACATGTGTTGTTTTAAAATTTTAACAACAATTCTAGAATTATTTTCTATACATTCATTATCTTTCTCCCACTTTGACATGTAGTTAACATAGACTAGGATGTATGATTTTCCAAATGATTTTAGAAGAAGGACCCATAAATTTGATCTCCCATATGCCAAAAATTTCAACACCCATAATTGGATGTTATGGTATCTCACTCTTCCAACATATGACTCTAATTATCAATAATTTATCATTATTCAAGATGAACGATCGAATATACCTATTCATGGTGGGTTAGTATAAACCTCATTGATATAATTTTATAATTGTGTGATGAACTCTATGATGTACTATATCTTCTCCCAAGTATAAAATATTCAAAAACCATCAAATTCTTCCTCTAGGATACACCTTTTGATCATTATATCTGGATAATCCTTGAAAATTAATGAATCATCAACATAGTAATGGAATGCTTCATTCAAATATATTCTTCTTTGATCCTTTGATAAATTTTTATGCACCACACCTAAAGCTAATTAATTCAAAAAATTGGTATACTAAGGTGTGATACTCTCAGTAGCATATATATTTTCATAAATAAATGTTTCATCGATTAATTTAGGATTGATGTCACATTTTTCCTATTGTATGTGTGATAAATGATTAATAATGACGTACTCAATACCCTTTTTATCCATTGTTTCCATGTCAAATTTCTGAAGTAGCAATATCTAATGAATAAGTATGGGATTAAAATATTTCATGGTCAACAAAAACGGTAAGGTGAAGTGATCATTATACATATCCAATTAAGAGAATAGTAGGTAAGACCGGAATTTAATGAATGTAAAGACAACTTATAGCAGCTATATCTATGTTTTTTGTAACTGTATTGATATTCATCTAATTTGTTGCAAGCATAATAGATGGTTATGAAAATTCACTCTTTCTTTTTTCCAAAGGAAGCACAAACTTCTCAGTCACTTTCATCACAAATTACCATAAATGGTTTCCCATAGTCTTGTGAAATAAAAATCATATCTTCTATCAAACATTTTGGTATCAATTGAAATGCCTCATGAAATATGTCCCAAAATGTAATGAAAAATATTTTCACAGTAGGGTGGTTAAGGGGTATTTAGTAACAGAGAAATACATATTGAATAATCAGTAGAATATCATATCTCAAGGAAATATCAGATAGAATAAACTAATATAGTCATGGGAAGCTCATAAATTATACTGATCTTGATTGGGTTAACTTTAATGACATTATTTGAACTTCAATGTCTATGCACTGCCCCACTTTGTACCACTAAGTGATATTTTTACAAGCCGAGAAATAAATTCTTTTCTTCAAATATAGATAAAACATTATCCAAATTCTCTAGACATTTATAAAAGGAACTTCTATAATCATAGAACCCATCCCTGAATATTTATAATAAAAATTCAATAATTTCATGGAATATTGATGTCATACATAACTGAAATAGGGTTCGGGCATCACACATTTTAAATGGAACTCACTGATTAGTGAATATACCATATATAAAGGTGAACATTATTTTTCTTGATATTATAAAGAAGCCACTATTTTATTATAACTAAATCATCAATCATGAAACTTATAGTAATATATTACATTTAGTTTATTAAGGATTTGATAAATTATGTTAAATGGGAAGTGATAATTTCATATCACTTAATTAAATTTTCAGTTGTTAATGTACACTCTCAACCCAGTCATGGTTCTAATGGGTATCAGTCCTCCTTTGTTAATTTCAACCACTTTGGTACCACCCTTTTAGGCACCACATGTAATGGATTGAGCCACTGAATACCAGAGATAAGAAATATTAATCCAACATCTAGAATAATAATTACTTCTTGAACACATATTTCCTAAGAGTTTTTAATCATATTTTTGGTTTCCTATAAGGTTTGAAATTATCTTCCATATGTATTATAGGATTAAACATTATAGGAATTATACCTTTCTAATCAGATAATGTCTATCCTATTTTATAATTCCTTTATTATAGGACATTAATAATTTTATTTTATTTTTTACTTGAATGGTAGGAATTTATAATGAATATAAAAGTGATTGAATCTCCCATATAATAGTATCTTATGTTCAGTAGAAGAGGTTTATGCTCATGTTTTTTAGGTTTATCATATGATGGAGTAAATTATGTGAACTATTATTTTTATAATGGGTCAACATTATTTTTTATTAATTCCACCTCTTTTAGTGTTTTAGTTACCTAATGTTTCCCCCTATGAAAATCCTAAATATTTAATACTTCATTTTCTAAATCATCTCATTCTTTGACTCTATCTGGGAAATGATAGTTATCTAGTGAATGGTTTTTCATATCTTTCAAGACACGAAAAGATAGATTTTATTCCCTAACTCAAAAAATTAATTTCTCATTTTGTATATCAATAAGAGATCTGGATGTATCTAATAAGTGTATCCAATGAATGAGTGGAACTTCCTTATCATCTTCCATATTAAGGATGATGAAGTCAGTGGGGTTCTATAATTTATCAAATGTGATAATCACATCATCTAAGATTCTTTAACGATGATTTAGTAACTATTATTCCATTTATATGGTGAACTTATTGGTTTTTTTATTTTTTTTATCTTCAGTTCTTCAAGATCCCTAGATAGAATGAGGTTAATATTGATATTTTATTCTTCAAGAACCCAATGTGGAATGAAGTTAATGTTAGCTATGAGGTTACACAAAGATCTTCCAAAATGATATCCTCCAATGTCATAGGTTATAGTGAAACTTATAGGGTGTCCCAATTTATACGGTATGGATATATGTATGACTACTGAACATTCACCATGCATTAAAACCGTTCCCAAAGCATTATGTTTTTAACTTTTAGAAAAAATTTATTTGTGATATTTATCATAGTGGGCTATTTTTGAGAAATCTTATATAAAAGAAATATTTATGTGAAGATTCTTGAACATCTTCATTAATTTCAAAAATTGAGCATACAAATTAATTTAACTTTATCATTGTGGAAATGGAGGAGGTTTTTTTGAGCTTTCACACTTTTATTGAATGCTTCCTTTTCCATTTGATTTCTTTATTTTTCAAATTTTACATTTTTTTGGACTCACTTCCCTTTTTCTTTAGTTGGAATATATTTTACTATTGAATGGCCATCATCAATAGTAAAAGTAAGTGCATATTTTATTGTTTGAGTAGTTAGTATTTGGAACTATATAAATTTTATAACATTTTGTAATGTGACATATTTTTCTTCGTCTCTTAATTTTACCCTTGTGTTGTCTGACAGCGTTCATTTTTTCATTCATGCATTTGTGAAGCTATCTAAACCAATTTTTTTAAATGTTATTCCTAGAATCTTGTAATTTTTGTATGCCTTTTATATTTTGGGTTGTTATCTCTTGCATTTAAATATTTAATTGATTGTTCAATATGACTTTTTCTACTATTTATTCCAAATATAGTTTACTCGTTTTATAGCAGGAGTATAGTTTATAGTTTTTTTCTTCTATTTATATTGTTTTTGTAGATAAGAAAATTATCATTGTGTTTATGAAGAACCATTCCCTTCCAGTATTACAATATTTTTTATGGTAGGTTTAGTAGAGAACCAAAAGACACCCATGTTCTTGTTGAATGGTTGAGTAGTCAATGGTTCCTTCCAATTGAGATTTTGATTATTTCATTGGTAGTTTTTGTTGTAGTTTAATTATTAATTTACTCTATTGTTACTTAAAATTTTATCTTTATACTTGTTATTTAAAATTTTTTTATTAAAACACATGGAATAATCATAAGGAACACCATGGTGATGGAAATTATAAACATGAACTACCTGGACATTATGGAATATACTCAATGAAAATTTATTTATCCTCTTATTAAGAGCATCAAATTATGAAGTTATGAATGCTATAAAATTGACTCGATGCACTCCTTATTTCCTTATTGAAAAATATTTTATCCACTGGAGAGTGTGTTGTTTCATTTTTTTACTTAATGTCTACATATTATTAGGATCCATCTCCATGAATTAATTTCCAGTACCGGTATAAATACCTAACTTAATCTCTAGTTGATGACCATAGTAAAAATATTGATGCTGGTTCTCCAACTTAATACCATTATGAGTAAACCATAATAAGATTGTAATAAACTGGCCTTAAACATTACATATTTTAGTTATTTTAAACTAGAAATCACATTTTATTCCCAAATATATTTTAGGTATAGACTTTTATATAATTAGGACAAAATATTAAATAATAAACTGAAACATTATAAGTGGAAAGTTATAATCAGCATCTATTTTTTCCACCAAGGAAAACCCTTTTAAAATTAATCATGTTTTCTTTTCATGATATATATTCACAATTCTATTCATGGCCTCATATTTGTCCCTAATATTCCTTAAATCCTTTGAAAAACATTTCAATACCTCAGATGAGCACAAAAGCTCAGTAAGGGATATGAAAAGAAAGGAAATCATTCATCGAGTAAGAAAATTAAAACCCTTGAAAACATTCCTTGAAAGCATACAATTTTACCCATAAATTTAAATATCATAAATTTTAAAAGATATTTTATTTTAACATTTGAAAACAGATGATTCCTATAAAAACTCATTAGCACGCTTAAAAAATTCATGTTGGTACCTTGGTACATCATCACATAAACCCCTTACAAAACCCTTAAAATTTGAATAACTACATGGTTGACTTCAATCTTCAGAGTACCCAATGCATTGGAGAATTATCTAGTTTCACCCATCGTTCAAGCTACAACGTTCTCACCCTGTGTTATCTAGTCACACCCATCATTTATAATGTCCAAAAACACAATATGTAATTTAAAATTTAAATGTTTGAAAAACTCTTTTAAACACATATAGAAATCACTTTCAGATAACATTATCTTTGGAAAGCCAATTTTCAACAAAAAATACACATTTTATTATAGAAACCTTTTTCAATACAAAAATACCTAAAAGATAAATAGTTTTCTTCATTTAATGAAACCTGAAATATTTCAAAGGAATCCAAAAATATAATAATTCACATCGCGGTGGAACATTCATTGTCACTGTGTACATTGAGAATAGAACATTCCTTTTTTCATTAGTCAAAACGGTCCATATAAAACTCAAAAAATATTAATTTTTGAATAACTTTGAATGAAATTAAAAATGTAAATAAAATATCTTCTATAATCCTTTCATATATAATAATAACACGACTATTTACATGGAGGAAAATATTTTGAAATTAAATTTTAAAGCATTTAAAATGATATTTTTCAATCAAAGTGTCCCATATCACTCTTAAATATTTTAATAATAACATTTATTAAATAATAACATTAAAAACATTAAATTTAATGAGAATAGAGAAACTTAATCATATAACATGTTCAAGGGGTTGTATATGCACCTTATAAAGTGCATAACATCAGGATATGTCTCAATGGAATGGGATTGAGACGAAGTCCCATACCGTGAGTCTGAATCATCATATATGTTATTTATATTCCTGAATGATAAACTTATGGTAACTATTTTAATTCTTGAGAACATTTTTCATGTTTATTATTAATTTTATATCACTTATTATCAAGTTATAATAATTAATTAATTATTTAACATTACGTTGGACATTTTAAGAATATTCGGTATGTGGGTCCAAAATATCTTTGGTATGATGTAAATAGTCAAAGTGGTGATAATTTAATAATATCCAGAATAATATTCATGAAACCATAATAAATTTATTACATAAATTATCCATTCATTAAATATAGATATGAACGATAACTACGTTACAATCATGGAGATGGTAAGTCATACATGCACATTAATGAGATTTAAATTCTAAATGATCATTCTAGGAAGAATGTATGTATTATTTTATCTCTAAAAAATTATTATAATATCCTTAATATCTTATTAATCATTGAATCACACTTTTATATATTATCCATGTGATGTGGTGATGAAAAACAAATCACATCACTATGTGGATATGATAGTTCACATGTACACATGAACGATGTTATCATTTTCCCGTGCATGTAAAGGTAATACCATTAATGATATATTATATTTTCATGATGATAAATATATTGTTTATATGATAAATAAAAATTAATTCTATTATTATAACTATACTTGATAAACTGTTATGGAAAACGAATTATATCTGTTCGTGAGGTTGTAGTCCGTCGTACACATGAACGATTAATTATTTTCACATTTGATGGAAATGGAGATGGTTTTAAGTGATGATATTAACATAATAAAATGTAATTATATTTAAGATACTTGATTTATTATTTAATCAAGGTTGAATAATATTTTAATGATGTTAAAGAATAAATAAAATAGAACACTTAATTAAAAATGATACCTCTCCTTTCGATGATCTCCATTGATTAACACCATAACACCTCTAAGGAGGTTGCTAGGCCTAATATTTGGCCTATAGAAAGAATTGAGGGATTCTAGGAAGGTACTTTTCTATATATTTTCAAAACAAAATAGGTTTTTATGTTTATATAAAATAGAATAAGGGTTTCCCATTTATAAGAGAGAAGAGGGGAACTCATGGATTTCTTCACAATATAAAATTAATATAAGTTAATTTCATATTCAAAATTAATAAAAATGATTTATTTTAATTATAGGGTTCTTATGGGTCTAAATAAATTTATCCAATTAAAATTAGATAAGTTTTAACAATTTTTTAATCCATATCTTTTGGTTCTAAACTTTTTTGTACCCTTTAAACTCCTGCTGTTATATCATGTAATTTACACATTTAGTGTTAATATAATTTCTATAATATTTAAAACAAAAAATAAATGAGGCATTTATGCAAATTTTATAATTATAAAAATTATTTTTCTAAATTTTATATTTTATAGAATTTTAAATCGTTTCATAAAATATCTTTTATTTTAAAATATCATTAATGTCAATTTTGAAACTATTCAATACCTGACTTTTAAAAAGTATCCTAACACCATGATATCTTTGAAACAACTCATTTAAATCATCACATACATTAAAAGTAATCTAAAAATTGATGGATTATATTAATTTTCTCAAAAAATATTTATTCTAATAATTTTAGTATCATTTATTTGATATGTTCATTCATTAAATAATTATTGTATCGTCCCTCTAAATGCCTTTAATTTAATTTTTTATTCCATAAAAAATAAAAAAATTATGACGAATATTAAAAAATTTATATTTCAAAATAATATTTATAGACAAACATATCTTTTATATAACACCATATTAAAAATATTTCACTCATTAAAAACAAAAGAATGTGAAAATTTGATTTTCATTAAATTAAATTGTAGAAACGATGGTTTTGTCATGTAAGATTTTTTAATATTCATAAGAATATTTTTGTATCCACATGATAAATACCATGATATTTTGAGACCCGATAAGCCTGGAATTAATTTTATAAATATATTAAATATATTTTCATTGTATATGGACAATTTTCCTTAAAAAATGAAATATCACATAAACGGAGTGTCGAGTCAGAAATGATAGAGTGCGGTTGAATTTGGAACATGGAGTTAACCCAAAAAGATACTAAAAGTTGGTCATCACGAGATGTTTGGATGGGAAAACTATTGGTGGGTGTATTGGATAAAATAACTAATTTATTTATTTATTGAATAACTCTAACACAAATAACTCGCATATGGAGACTTGGATGGGAAATGTGATGCCAACACTGAGTTTGGAATGCAGTGTTTACCTGAGGTGTGACCTAAGATTGGTTAGTGTAAGATGATCGAATGAAGCAGCCATTGGTGGGTATGTTTAATTAAAATAAATCAATAATTTATTTATTTTTTTCATTAAATGACCTAATTAAACTCTCTTATGAATATTTTCCTAGGGTTTTCCACATAAAACATACTATGTCAAAGAGGAGTACAGTGTTATTCATTTGCGGATCAACACCAAATGACGAACGAATATCGGATTGAGTTGTATCTATGGGTATCGAACATAGTGGGTCTTCCTCATCACTGGTGGATGCATTCTTCACCAAATATCAATCCATAATCAAGGTAGGACACATTATATGTGATTTTCCAGCATTATAATTAAAATATTGATCATGTTCAATTCCCACACTTTGATCAGCGATAATTTGGACCTTCATATGAGTCTATGTATCCGAATAAATTATTCTTTCAATTTACTTCTTATTCATTCCATTTTTATCACCCCAATTTACCTCCTATGAAATCATTGGACAAAAATATTTGTCCAACTATTCTTATGACCTTTTTTATTGGTTATTTTCCCCAGACTGTTCTTTGTGTTCTTCATTGTTGGACTACAGGGTCATGTTTATACTTTTTCGAGGTGGGTTATAACACGGTCGAACCCTTATATTCACTGTGGTGGAAAAAATGACATTAGGATCAACATATTGAGAATGAATTGATAAACGACTGAGATGGTATTTGGTGAATGGATTGGTTTGGTACCACGAGTGTGAGATTTTTTATTGGAGGTGGTTCGGGATTGGATCAGCGATCCTCTTTTTCCTAGCAGGTGCATGGAGATGATGTATAGTGTGATGAGATTTTTTATGTGAGGTGTTTTTGCACAAAATCTGGTGGCGGAGGTTGCTCAGTGTTAGTGTGGCGGTGACCAAACTCAGATATCCAACAAGGTGGTCAGACATGGCTAACATAGTGAGCATTAAATATTATTATTATTATTATTATTATTATTATTATTATTATTATTATCGGTGGTGATTTAATAAAATGAAACAAAAAATTATTATTATTATAGTAAATAATAATAATAGTGGTAGAATTAAAAGTTTGGTTGGATAATAAAATTAGATGGGTTTAATTTAATGTTAGTTTTAATATTAAATATTGTTGATAAATGTTAATAATATTGAACGAAAAAAGGGGAAATGAAAAACATGAGTGGGGAGGCGTGACTCCCCCATTGTCTGGGAGTGTTGCAAGCGAAATGGGGGGATGGTGTTTCCCGCCATTTAATTTTAGAAATTAATAATATTTTTATAAAACAATATTATTATTATTGATTATAATTTGTAGCAGTGAATCTCCCTTCAGAAGTCTATATATATAGGCTAGTAAATTGGAGTGTGGTTATCCTAGTTCAAAATGAGTTTTATAAAAAAAAATAGTAATAATTTTAAAATATTATTATTTTTATTTCGGTTTTAAAATCTTAATTCATCCGTAATTTCATTGTACAATATCTGATTAATGAACTGTTAGTGGTTGTGTTACCCTATATTTGAGATGGACATTTTAATTTCAATGTTGGATACATTTTTTAAACTTGTTCCTTGGGTCAATGAAATTCCCAATAATAATAAAATTATTATTATTATGGAATCTAGTATCTGACTTATCTTCCTCATATGGTGTTGGAATGAAGAACCATATATGATGATACTACTTTACATTAAGGTGGAGGTTTAAAGACATATTTTGGCTATTTAATTTGTACTCATGACTTAGGACCATGAGATTCCATTCAAGTGTGATGCATTGAAAAGAATATTTTTCACTAGGTGTCTGATTGAGTCAGGTGAATAGTCTATCATAATCATTTTTTTCATGATGTTTTCAATGGTGTGGTCTATTTCGTAATTTGGGGGCATTTGAATAGGTATATTAGTGAAATTATTATTTTCCCTCAGACCAACGATGAGCCTCATGCGTTTTTCATGATCCTAGTCGAGACACATCATAGAGTACCCTTACACGTCGTGTAGGGATACATGGCTAAAAATACATGTATTGGATAGGACGTGACCAGGAAGTAGATAGGGACCACACGTTCTGTGGGTCTTCTACATGTTGTGTACCTCTTTTTGAGGAAACTTTGAGGTTTTGTATCTCCTTCTTTTGAACTCAGATTTTGGTAGATGAGTAGCCTACCCAAAAACATTTCTCCATGTAGAACATGATGGTTTACTCCATTTTTGATTTTGATATATTATGTTAAATTTTCTAGGCATGGTACCAGATAAGGAAATGCCTAGCAGTAGCAGTAATCACACATAATCATTTGATACCTTCCGAGTGGTAACCTCCAGTTGATATGGGCAGTAGGTCTTCGACGTATTCTAAGTGGAACCCTCTAGTAGAGATGGATAGTGGGTCCTCAATTACTTTTGAGTGGTTCTCTCTAGTAGAGTTACGTAGTGGTTCCTCAACACCGTCTTATTGCTACCCTCCAGTTGAGCTGGGCAGTGGGTGTGCAACATCTTCCGAAAGTGTTGGATACTATTCATATTGGGATGATCTATGAGATGGACATCCCCTTAATCTCTTGTTTGGTCTTCTTTGACTGATCATATATATCAATCCTTCTTCTATATCCACACCTTGGATTTAGAAACTATACATCCATGAGAGGTGATGACACATGGGGTATTTCACATGCTTTCCGTGTTTAGATTATTTTTGTGGGATGAGTCTACTCTCCTGATATAAGTAGAGAAGTATCAATGAGTAGTTCATCTACTCACCATGTCAAGGACCTTATTTTTGGATCAGGTTAGCTTCGCTCTCTTTTTGATTTTCACTATACTCATTCTATAAAACTTGTTTTATCTACTATATTTATCTTCTATTGTACCTCTTACTGCTCCCCTTCAAATTTTGGGGTGTCCTACTAAGTATGTTTATACTCACACTTTCATGGGGCTTTCCTTCATGTGTCATGTATTATGCAGACGGTAGAGAGATCTACTATGACTACAAAAGAGTTAGGGATATTGGGTGCTTAGCCCACATACGGTGGTCATAGAATTAGAATCATAATATCAAATCTCCTTCATCTGTTTACTTTTCAATTTTCTTATCAGGTTGGGCATACATTTTTTCCTTTTACTTTTCAGTTTACACTACCATAGTTTTGAACTGTATAGAGGTTCATGTAGGCTTGTTTTACTTTATAACTGTGTTGATTCTTTTATTATTTACCTATATACATTTTCATATGTTTGTGTGTGTGTGTGTTAATGTACTTAGGAAAAGGCCTCCCTAAGTTAGTTATGACTTCAGAAATTATCAGAACCCCCTAGCCTATGGTGGCTGGCTTGGGGTAGTTGTGGCTCGAGCCCCGACATAGGTTGGGTCATGATATATTGGAATCAGATCAAGTTATTTCCATGAGATGTTTTTCGAATGCATCCCCTTAATAGGAATTGGATATGTTTTGGGAAACAGTGTCAAAGTGTCTCCAGTGTGGATCTTAGGCCTGTGAATCGAATGATGGTGTGGCGGCCGACGTATCCATTCAATAGGATCTTGAATACCTACTTTTCGAATATGCATGCCAAGACATTTCTTGCAGGGATTAATGGTACATGTATCATATATAATTTAATATTTAACTATACTTCATGATTAAAATTCCTATTTTTGTTGATATATTTGTGTGTGTGTGTGTGTTTGTGTGTGTTCATCTGACCATTATAATCCCTGATAACATTCATGATGCATATGTGATGGAAACCAGTGAGGATACCAACTCTGGTTCATGGCAATGATCAGATGACCGATGAGGTCCACGTTAAGTGTTCATCCTGCCACCCAATTCCTTCATTTGGGTAGGTAGTAAAACCCCCTATCAAGAAGCAGACTATTCCAACAGAGTAGACTGAGGATGTGTGCATGCATAGCATGCACCACGAGATCCAGTGTCAGAGACCACTGAGGTTCTGTAGCAAGACATATCCTCAAGCAGTATATGATTTTCTAGAGTGGGTGGTCCATATCTTCAGGCTTGTTCATACCCCAATGGATCATGTAGTTGCACTGGCATATAGCCTCTTCCATTGAGTAGGTGTGTTTTTGTGGAGCCATGTTATTCAGATTAATGATGAGTCAACACTCTCATGGCCTAAATTTTGGAAGTTTTTCCATGAGTAGTACTACCCCTATTAATAATGCTCAGTTTGGATCTAGTATTTTCTGGATATTCATTAAGGAGGGATGACAGTGGATGAGTCTACTGTGATGTTCACTAACCTTATGTGTTACTCTATTTACATGACCAGGGATGGATACTTCTAAGAATAAAAGATTGATCAGGAACTCTACAGAGATAACTAATCTAGCATTTCTCCCTTGTGCATTCCCACCTATGTTTGGGTTATGGAGTGGGAACTAGTGACAGAGGGCCTTCTTTAATAGGGACACTAGAGAGATCAATCTGGTAGTGGGAATCGTAGATTTGAGTCATTTGTAGCAGCTAACAGACACTATGTGCCAAGATCATGGAACACGAGACCTTTCTGTGATCAGAGTCAGGCCCATGGATACAGTCATCCCTCAGAGGGGTGGTGCTTTACTTGTGATTGAAGAGGTCACATGGAATGATACTGCCCGCCCAAACGTACTGAATAGAATTGGAAGATAGTTGATGGGCCTCCACAACAGAGTGTAACATCCTGGCCTAGGTTTCAAATGTCAGTGCCCTAACGTGGTCAGTCTCAAGACCTCATCCACACCTCCTCATAGGCTAGAGGCTACTGACTAGCAGTGATGGTCTAATAAGTTGTTCTAGGGGAGACTATTCCCTATTTTATTAAATTAATACAATAGCAGAAATAAATAAACAATATAAGAAGAATATATATAACCATAAACAACACCAACATCTCAACATAATCAAAGTAAGAATACAATACCCAACTAAAGAACAAAACATTCCATGCTATTGTAAGTGTAATGTTTATAAAATGAAAACTAAAAATAATGACACTGATGACTCCCAGGAAGGTCCCAAACCATGTTTAGTTCCCTTATCTAAGATCCATCCCAACATCAGCTATCAAACTTAGTGCCTTTTCCCTTATCATGCCCGTCAACAATAAAATTTATTCAGGTACAGATCAGATTTCCTGAGTAGGGTGTGAGTAAAACTCATTAGGACACCACCAATAGTGTCTAAAACAGATCCAGTCAATAAAAAGTGTTTTTTGTCGTGTAAATAAATAATTACAATTAATAAGTAATTATTTATCACATTTTCAATTAATATTTATTAAACCAAATAGACCATCATGTTTTATTAGACACTTGTACCTCAATTCATGCTTCAGCCCATGCCATATTTGACCCATGTTACATATTCGATCCACATTTCATTATTATGGCCACTAGGAACCAATATCAAATGCCATTGTTTTATTTTGGGTTTATAATTCCATATCTAGCACCCTATTTATCAATCATGTATATATATCATTGGTTTAGTACATCGTTTCTAGAACCCCATTTATCATCCATTTACATATATCAATTGCATAGATCGTCATGTCTAGAACCTCATTTATCTATCAAAAATATATAACATCACCATATATCATCATGCCTAGAACCCCATTTATAAATCATAAACATATATATATATAATAATGGTGTAGATTTCCTTGTCTAGCAACCCATTTATTAATCATGGATATATATATATATATCATTAGACTATATCGTCATTTATACAGCCCCATTTATCAATCATGCATATATATATAATAACATATCACAATATCAAATGTATCTCATTATCACATGTTTTTACATTGTCACGTCAAATAATATTAAAAAACATTAATCTTTTTACCATAATTAACCCCCACAACTTTCATTAATTAATTCATAAATTAATGTATCAAATTCCATTAATTGATTTGAAAATTACATAATAATATCAATTTATTTTAATTAATTCAACATTTAATTAACCATATCTAATTTATAAACTAATTAATCACAACTCTTCCATTACTGAATTCAATAACTTATTAACCATTTCAAAAACTCGACATCTAAAAATTAATTCACCAATTAAATATTCTCAATTTACAACTCCACAATCCAATTATTAATATAACAATTAATTATACCCAACTTCCAAATTCAATAATTTGATAGTTAATTCACCAATTAATTATCCCCATTCCAAAAATTCCATTATTAAATCAAATCCAAAATTCCTTATTTAATTAATTGATCACATTAATTAATTAAATTTGGAATTTCAATCCCTAAACAAACACTATAAATTCAAAAATCACATAAACATAAATAATAAAAAGACTATGGGATTTTAATAATATACCACCAACCAAGATTTGTTGATGAAGGATCACCCAATAGAAATCTGCAAAATTGGACAGCACAATGTCCTAGATCTGGATCCGAATCAAAAACCCTAAATCAAGGTTTATGAATTCAAGATCTAGATATCTACACATATATTTAGATCTATCCTAACAAAGGAATACATCACTAAAAGAAGGGAAAAATAATGGCAGAATAACGTGAGAAGAACCAAGATATGATTCACTTATTGCCCCAACTATGTAATTCCCCACTGTCCAAGTTTGTATGGTTTGTTGGGCTGGGGTGCACGGTTTTCACTAATGGTGCGCTAACTATACACAACCACTTTTTCTTAAATTTCTATCAAAATTCACTCAAACACCACCAAAGTCACACAAAAAAATGTACTCAAAATTAAGTAGAAGAGTGAATGAAAACAAGATCGAGTCAACTCCAAAAACGGTCAAGATCTTATAATCTCCCCACATTATAGAAACTAATCCTCAAGCTACACTCCCAAGCTTCTATAATATTCCAAGCCAAAATGATTGGGTCATTGAGCCTGCATATCTACCTCCATTTCCCATGTATCCTCATACACATGTCCATGCTTTCATAATATATGAAATATCAGTATGGACTTTCCCATAAACACATCCTCACTACAATCCAACACATGTATTTTATGATCCTCAAAGGATTTATCTATCTCAAGCTTAACATCAACCAAATCAATCACATGAAAAGGGAATAGGTGATACCAACAAATTTATGACACATGGAAAACATCATACAAAGCAATGTATTTCAATGGAATATCCATTCGAGAGACCACCAGTCTGATTCTCTCCACACACTCGAATGGTCTAACAAATCTCGGTACCGACTAGCCCTATCTCTGTATCCTCTAGTGACCCAACATTAGAGACATCTGAAAGAATACATGATCACTCTACATAAACTCTAGTGGTCATATATGTCTATAATCATATAACCTCTAACAATTTTGATTCATATCCATACATTTCTAAATCATCCGAACCTATTCTAATGTCTCATACATGTGACTCAGTCCCAACAACTATGACTCACCAGCATCCATCCAGAATAGCGGTTATGTGGTTGGCCTACCATAAAGAGCCTCATATGGTTACATATATATAGTTTATTGATAACTATTATGATAGTAAAACTCTAATAAATCCAATATCTTATCCCAAGACTCACTATAGTCTTGAACACAACCTCACAGCATATCCCTACGAACATGTATAGTATGTTCCGACTACCCATCGGTCTATGGGTGGAATATTTTACTCAATAAAACCTTTGTATCGAGTTCCTTCTATAAGAACTTATTGAAGCATTAAGTAAATCATGAGTCGTGATCTAAAACTATAGTTTGTGGTACCATTTGCAGAAGGACTATCTCAAAAACATATAAAACTCTTAGTTAATCCACTAATAAAGTATCTCGTATATGAATGAAATGTTATGCTTTCATCAATCAATCCACAATAACCTAGATTGAATTATTATTCCTAGAAATCTTCAAGAGACCCACCAAAAATTCCATTATCACATCATCCAACTTATACTATGGAATGAGAAAAAGTTGTAGTAATCCTTCTGGTCATTGATACTCGGACTTCACCTACTAATAGGTGTAGCATATTGTCACAAACCATGTTATCTCCTTTATCATTATCAAGGACCACAACTATAATTTTATGTCATGGTACATTTTGGTCACACCTGGATGTACCACCCACTTCGAGGCATGAAAATCATGCATTACATCCTCTATCTTTCGTATAGGCATAACAACCTAATTTCTGATATAGCTGGTATCATCATTATCTATGCTCCAAAATGAATTTGAACCCCTGCATTCAAGGACTTCCCTTAAGGTGAAGCTCTCGGAATCCTCATACCTTCTATCTCGATTTGATATCAAAGGTTTTCACTCCACTAAGACTGATATGAGAGTCACCAGCTCTAGAATCTCATGAACCACAAGATGAATCTCATCTAATAATGTCGTCATCTCCCACTTAGCACTAGATTTCTGAATTTCATGAGTTTTATTTTTACTACTCAAAGCATAATCCATACTATTTTTCTTCCCATTAATATATGCTAGCTCAAAATCAAATGACTTCATATACTCTACCCATATCTGCTAGTGGAGATTCAAGTATCTTTGCATAAAAATTATCTGAATATCTTGTGATATGTATAAACAGTAAACATCTCACCCAACAGGTAATGTCAACAAATCTTCAAGGCATAAACCATAGCTTCTAACTCAAGGTCATGTGTATGGTAGTTCTGTTCATGTGGGCCCACTTTTTGGGACCCATATGCCATAACTCAATCTCTTTTTATCAAAACAGCTCCAAGTACAACCATATAAGTGTCACAATACACCATATTCCTTTCACCTGGATCAGGAAGGATCAAGATCAGTGTCAATGTCAAATTATTCTTTAACAACTGGAATTAATTTTTATCATTCTTCTGACCATTCAAAATTCATCCCTTTCTTGGTCATGCATGAGAGTGGTGCTTCCAATTGATAAAATTTTGTGATGAACCTCTGATAATATCCTACTAACTCTAGAAATCTATGGATATCAAATATGTTCTTGGGATTCTCCCAAGAAACAACTACCTGAACCTTCTCTTGTTCTACCACCACACCTTCCTCCAAGATTATGTGGCCCAGTAAGTGTATCTAATCAATCCAAAATAGTAACTTAGATAGCTTGGAATATATTTGATTCTCTCATAGTGTGCTCAGGACAATGTCAAGGTATTGGGAATGATAATAATATGTCAAGGTGTACATCATGATATCATATATAAATACTACCATGAATTGATCTAGGTACGAATGTAAGATTCTATTTATCAAGTCCACAAACACTACTGGTGCACTCTTCAACCCAGAAGGAATTATGATGAACTCATATAGTTCATAACAGCTTCTAAAATAATTCCTTGGTATATAAAAATTCCAAACTCTTAGCTGATGATAAAATCAATTCGATCTATGAAAACACACAATCTCCCCTCAACTATTTAAATATATCATTGATATGTCTAAGAGCATACCAGTCCTAAATAGTCATCTAGTTCAGCATTTGATAATCAAAACATAAGCACAAACTTCCATCAGCCTTCTTTGAGAACAATATAGGTGAACCCCAAGAAGAAATACTCTGTCAAATAAACCCCTTATCCACTAACTCATATAGCTAAGTCTTGAGAACTTTAAGCTATGTTTCTTCCATCTTGTATGGTGGAATAGATACTGTCTCATCCATTAGCGTGATCTCAATAGTGAATTCTACATCTCTCTCAAGTGGTATCCATGATATGTCTTTAAGAAAGTCATCCTCAAATAGTTCCACTACTGGTGTAAATACATATTACTTAACAACCATGTTATCTAGCAACAGACAAGAAACCTGGTTTGTGAGCTCTCCCAATTGTTGAGTTATTGGCCATTCTCGGCTTGCTTGAATATCCCACTCTCCACGATGAATGTAATGGTCACCCTTAGGAGATATAAAAATCACTCTATGATAGAAATAGTCTAGGTGGGATAGATATGTGACTAGACAGTCCATACCCATAATTAGTTCGAAGGATACCATATAAAAAATATAGAGATCCCATAGAAAATGATACTCCCTGATCTCGAGAGAACATCCCTTGCACAAAGAGATGTCTCTTGAACTCAATTCTAATGGTGTATCTATAGTCATTCCCACGCTCCCAAAATCCACTACTAGGATCTAACCATTAAAAATCTTTGTATATATATAGCAATCAAAGGCATCAGTATCAAATAAGGAACTAGATAATGTGGAAGCTACTAAAATAATACATCTCACTATCGAAATTCCATCCCCTTTATCCACAAGTACAGACTATACTATATGTAGTTTTCATTACACTCATCCTGTGATATAGTATGAGTCCCCTAAGTTACCACACTCTTTTGACATGGTTGATCATTCCCAGAAATACCATGTACATGCCTCTACTGTCTCGACTAGCAGAACTCTAGCTAGTAGACTGATATGTCGTAGAAGACCCCCTCCCTTCACCCTAGTTCTGTTTAGATACTCCATCACTAACCTTCTATCTTGGGTTCCTACATAACCTCTATATATTTACCATTATTATGTAGGCTCATAACTCTACTAGTGGTCAGGGACAATGTTTATGAAAGTGTCCCAACTTACCACACTGGTGGAAAACCACTTGGGTAAGATCTTAAGTAACTGATCTGCTTGATATAACAATCTTCTTCCCACATATCTGGAATCTTTTGACATAGTGATACTTCCTACACTCAAAATATGTACCCATTGGTGGCCCATATGGAACCACCATCCCAGAATTGGAAGCTTCCCTCGGGTTCCCCTCAGGTATGGGAGTCTGACCACCACCTCAACAAATGTCTTTAACCAAAAAAGGTTAACTTGGGACTTGTTATCACACATAATTCTGTCATGAAAATGTAGTTCTATAGTTTTCTCATCTCTTACTAACCCTGGAGAAAATTTTTATACGTATGTAAAGCATACATCACAATATATCACGAAATTTCTCCACTGATTCATCCGCATGAACTCTTCTTCCTTCTCATTTCTCAACATCTCTGGGTAGAAGTGCTCCAAGAAAATATCCAAAAATTCAATCCACTGCATATCATCAGATCATCCGGAAATTCCAAGAATTTCCCACCAAAACTACACTTATCTTTATATCATATAAGTGGAAAACCTTACCATCTTATCATTAGGAGTCTCCAAGTGGACAAGTATCATCTTGATGGACTCAACCCAGAACTGAACTCCCTTTGATCCACCCACTCAAGTAAAAGTTAGTGGGTTCTACAACTTAAATTCCCTCATCAGGTCCGACATGATCTTATCAACCTACCCAAACCCTCTTTTTATTTATTTCATGAAGTGAGTGAATTTATCTCATAACCACTCCCAATCTTTCTCATTTGGTGCTATTTCTCCTTAGGATCCATTTTTGGTAGAACATCTCCATCCATCTCTTACTATCATTCTCTCAACAGAAATCATGATGGAGTCATAACTCTACAATGCCAAACACACATTTTTAGGACTCATAAAATTCTCGTATCACATTTTTGTAATTGGAAAATCTCAATAAGCTACAAAAATCATTTTACTCAAACCTTTTCACGCGGTCAAAACTGAGGTGATATCACCACCCTTAACCATCCTACGCCTATGTCCTAGTTAACAAGGGTAAACACGTTCTCATATCAATTTTCTCATTTATACACCCATTTATTTATATTTTTCACCATTTTTACCATTATAAATTTCATATTAGGAACTATTTTAAATTCAAATTCCCAAGTAAGGAATAAAAATTCATGTATAACAACTTACTGAAAACCCATTTTCCCTTGCATTCCTAAAATTATGCATATCCCAAAATAATCATGAGTGCATAGAATGATGCATGTAGAATCAACACTCATCCCATTTTGAGCAATGAGTTAATTCTAAAAAAATAAAAAATAAAAACAATCATATCACAAAAAAAGTGTGTCACACAAGGTGAAATAATATTCAACTGTAACAACAAACAAAAATAATAGCAATCTCATCCTGAGTACTTGGGTTTTCCCCCATACATGGGTTTGCCACTCCCATGAATGAGCTCATAACCAAGCCCAAACTATTCTAATTATCCAATATGCCATTCCCAAATAGTATGAAAAATAAGAAAACAAAACTAAATCTCTGATACCACTTTTTAATATTCGGTCCTGAGTACCACATGTAGACACCCCGAGTTGGTCAGTCACATGACCTCAAGCATGCCTCCCCATACACCAGAGGCTACTGACTAGCAGCGAAGGTCTAATAAGTAGATCATGGGGAGAATATACAATCTATTATCAGATTAATACTCTAGTGTGAATAAATAAATAATAGAGTAATAATATATAACCATAAACAATACCAAAATATCAATATAATCAAAGCAGCATTACAATATCCAACTAAAGAAGGTATTATTCCATGCTAATGTAAGTGTCATGTGTCTTGAATGAAAACTGAAAATAAAGACTTTTACGACTCCCAAGTAGGTCCCAAACCACATCTGGTTACCTCATCCAAGATCCATCTCCAAATCAGCTATCTAACATAGGGCCTTCCCCCTTATTATGTCTTGCAATAATAAAATTTATTTAGCTACTAATTAGGTAACCTTGGTAGGGTAAGTGTAAAACTCAAAAGGCCACCACCAATGGTGTCTAAATCAAATCAAATCAATAACATGTATATACAGTTTTATAAAGAAATATTTACAATGCATGTGTAAATTGGTAGAAAATTTTCAATTAATATTTTTTAAACATCAAAGACCACTTGGTTTTCGAGGACACATATAACACAATTCCTACTTCGGCCCATGTTGGGTCTGAACCATGTTACATATTCAATATATATTTCATTATTATAGCCAGTTAGATAAAATACCCAATTCTATTGTTTTATTTTGGGTCTAGAACGTCATGTCTAGAACCTCGTTTATCAATCATGTTTATATATCGTGGGCTTATAATGTCATGTACAACTCCCCATTTATTAACCATGCACATATATCATTGGGATAGATCGTCATATCTAGTACCTCATTTATCAATCATATATATATATATATCATTTTTATATATTGTCATTTCTAACACCCCATTTATCAATCATGCATATATATATATATCATGGCATAGATCGCCATGTCTAGTACCCCATTTATCAATATTTCATATATATATATATCATTGGCATAGATCGGGATGTCTAACTCACCATTTATCAGCCATTCATATACATATAATAACATATCGCATTAGCACATGTACCACATTATCACATGTTTTCACATTGTCATGTCAAACAAGATTAAACATCATTAATCATCTTATCAAAATTAGAAACCATAACATTAATTAATTAATTCATAAACTACATAATCCAAGACAATTAATTAATTTGAAAATTAAATTATAATATCAATATCATTTAATTAATTCAAAAATTAATTAACAATATATTTAACATTGATTAATTAATAAATTAAGTAATCACAACTCTTTTGTTAATCAATTCTATAATTTATTAACCATTTCACAAAATCAATATCTAATAATTAATTTACCAATTAATTATTCTCAATTTACAATTCAACAATCCAATAATTAATATAACAATTAATTATCCCCAATTTCCTAATTCAATACTTTGATAATTAATTCACCAATTAATTATCCCCTTTCCATAATTTTCCTTATTCAATCAAATCCCAAATTCCTTGATTAATTAATTAACCACATTAATTAGTTCAATTTGGAATTCAAATCACTAAACTAACTCTAGATATTATACTATCACATACATATAAATGATAACAAGACTATGGGAATTTAATTACTGATCACCTACCTCTATTCGTTGATGAAGGATTGGACAAGAAAAATCTCCAAAATTGGGTAGCATAACAACATAGATCTAGATCCGAATATAAAACCCTAAACCAAGGATTATGAAATCATGATCATGTAAATAGAGATCTAGATCTAAAATCATTGACCTGGATCTCTCCTAATATATTTAGATCTATCATAGTAGAGGATTAAATCACTGAAAGAAGGTAGAAATAATGATAGAATAGTGAGAGAAGAACATAGATAGGATTCACTTACCAGGAGAGAAGAATACCTTAGATTCATGTTTAGATTCACAAATAATAGAGGTTTGAGGGATTTTAATTTTTTTAGGGCTCTAAAAACGTGAAAGACATCCTAGGGTAAAATGGCGGTCTAAATAGAAGAGTTTCGGGGGTTCTGGGAATGTTAAAATAAAATTTTGGGAGACTTTAATTCAAATGCATTGTTTCAAGTGTAGGGGCACATGATTTTCCTTAAATGTGCACCAATAGTGCACCTGTTATTTTTAGGGGTGCACAGTTTCACCTATTTGGGAACACTACTTGAAAAACTGTGAGCCAACTGTGAAATTCCCCACTATCTAGGGTTGCACGGTTTTCCTTAACCGTGAACGAACTGTGCACAACCCATTTTCTGCCATTTTTCTAAAAAATCACCTGAACACACCCCATGGTATAACCCCAATGAAAAGTACTCATAATTAAATAAAATAGCACCTTTAAATGATCCTAACACAACTTTAGTAAAGGTTGAGATCTTATAATATAGGAAGTCTTGTGATGAAAGATCTCCTAGACGTTGATAGGGTGGTCCCCATAGAGGTGGATATGGCAGAGGACCAAGAGGAGACATGGGTGGTGGACGTCACTATGATATCCTTACACCACCACCTAGTGACCCACTCCATTCTCATGGATCTACTATCCAGGTCCACAAATAGCTCCAGGCTTCGGATGTATATAATCCTACGATGCATGAGATTATAAGAGGTATGATATGTGCGACTTCTACTTTATATATTATTAACTGTTAGACACTATATTATAAAATCTTATTATCTTACTTCTTTATCGAGGTTTAAAGCAGGCTGATGGAGGGCATCAGTGTAACCCATGTAGGTGTTATTCAACATATATTTGAATGTACGATGAAGAGGGTTTCTTCCCCCACTGAGAAGCATTTTTTATATGTGAGTAAAACTGTGACGGTGAGCCGGTGTCGTCAAAAGCAGATAGTGCTGAAGAGTAGTAGATGTGTGCCTCTAACATTTGTATCTGGGGTTAGGTGACGTGTTTATGTTTAGAAAAAGAGGGACCAGTAATCCCCAGTTGAGCATTTGGGAAATACATTGTTGTTCATTAGTACCCTGATGTGCTTGGAATCAATTTTTATGCAAGATGATAAAGTCGGACGTGACATAGTTTTACGTAACTTTGGACTCATAATGAAGAGGTATGTTTTCCCCACAAAGACGTGTTTTTTGTGAAAAAAAAATTGTGTGAGTGGGTGAGTTCCACCCAAATAGGATAGTGTCAAGGTGTAGAAAATTAAGATTTTTTCATTCATGGTGAGTTTCGGCAATGTAGTGTCGGAGGAGGTCCTAACATTGCGGGTGGAGTTTTTCTACTTGACCTTTTTTACATGGTATGCCACTAGTTGGTGTAGTCGAGTTTCTATTTTAGGTTATTCTCCATCAAATAGAGGTGAAGACATGTGAGGTATGACATGTGATTTCCATGTCTATCTTCTCATATTTGGATGAGTCTACTCACCTTCATTTTTTGTTGGTACCCTTGCGTGCTTAGTTTCAACCATGATGTAGTGGTTGGAATTTATCAAATATTGTTTGAGGCAGTTGAGAACCCATGAATAGAACTATATGACTCACTACTTAGAGCTGGAAGTTGTAGTAATCTCTTTTAAGATGTCAAAAAACAACCTTATAGAGAACATCTACTATGAGGACATGTGTGACTATATATCGTTAGGAGATTCACCTTATGGTTTTTTGAAGAATGGAATCATGTCATATTTTTTAGGGATTAATGGTTATTCCAATAACATTATAAGAGGTGGTGAGGGGGGAGTTTCACAATTATCCTTTGGTTGTCCATACCAATGTGGGGAAGAAGCATGTAAAGGCCATATGTTGGCTCAGTATCCCAATAAATTATTTATTTTGTTATTTTCAGGGATAAAATGTTTTTAATAACGGAATAATATAGAGACTATGGTTTTCATGTGTAAGACTTTAGAATATTCTTAATAATGGTTTTGAAGCTTGGCCTTGAGACAACACCAAATACTGAGGCCCGGTGAGCCTATAATTAATATTATAAAAATAATAAATATATTTTTATTGTGTGTGAACAGTTTTCCTAAAAAAGTGTTATATCTTATAAACGGAGTCTTAGATCAGAAATATGATACCATGGTTGAATCTGGAGTATGGATTTTACCCTAGGAATTACCTAAGGTTGATCATCATGAGATTTTCAAATGGGGAAGTCGTTTGTGGTTGCATTGGATAAATTAATTTTTTTAATTTTTTTATTCGATAACCCTAACCCAAATAACTCATAAAAGGAGGATAATATGGAATATCTGATACCAACGTTGAATTTGGAATATAGTTTTTATCCTTATCATGACCAAAAATTAGTCATTGTGGGACATTCAAATGAGGCAGTCATTGGAAGGTACATTTAGCTGAAATAAATAAATAATTTTTTTAAAATTACATAATTAAACCCACTTTAAAAACCCTCTTATGAAAATGTACCAAGGGTTGGCCACATAAATCTTTCTAGATTCAAGAGGAAGAGGATAGAGTTCTTCATTGGTGGATCGACATCGAGTGATGAATGGGGATCATATTGAGGTTGATCTACAGGTAGTGATCGCAACAGTTCTTCCTCATTGTTGGTGGATGAATTATTCACAAATGATCAATCTATAATTGTGTTAGGACATGTTATATGTGTTTTTTCACCCTTCTAGTTAAAATATTGATCATGATAACTCCCTCTCTTTGATCATCGATAATTTGAACCATTCCCTGAGCTTCTGTAATGGAATAAATTATTCATTCAGACAATTTGGTAAATTGTGGTCAACATGGTGATTGTTAATTTATAATAATAATAATAATAATGGTGGTGGTTGTGAGTTAATAAAATGAAATGAATAATTTTCATTATTATTATATTAAATAATAATAATAATTGTGACATTAAAAGTGTGGTTGGATAATAAAATTAAGTGGGTGTAATTTTATGGGACTTGTAATATTAAATATTTTTAATACATGATAATAATGTTGAATGGGAAAAAATGGAAAAAATGGATCGCCCCCCCCCCCCCCCCCGCCTGGGCGCGCTGCAAGTGAAATGGGGGGATGAAGGTTCCTCCCATTTGTTTTTATAAATTAATAATAATATTATAAAATAATAATAATATTATTACTAATAAATATAATAGAGAGAACAAATACTCAAGAATTTATTGTACACAAGAAAGTAAATTCGACTGTGGGTCTCCTATATCAAAATGAGGATTAAAAAAATATTAATAATAATACTAAATTATTATTATTATTATTTTGGTTGTAAAACTTAATTCATTCGTAATTTAATCGTATGATAACCGATTGTAAAACTATCAGCAGTAGCATGCCCCTAAAATTGAGATTTTCATTTTATGATCGATTTTGGATACCTTTTTTGTACTTGTTCCACAGGTCAATAAAATGCCCAATAATAATAAAAATATTATTATTATCGAATCCATTATCTGAAATATCTTTCAAATATGGAGTCGTAATTATGAATTGTCTACAAAGATGTTTCTCTAAAATTAAGGCGAATGTTTCATGACCAATTTCGTGTATTTAATTTAGACTTGTGGCTCAATCCCAGGAGATGGCATTGGAGCATGATGTAGTGAAATGCGCCTTTTTCACCAGGTCTATGATTGGGGAAAGAGAAATCCTATCTCTGACATTTTTTAGTGAGGATCACCATGGTGTGATTTGTTTGTCCATACGGGGCCATTTGAAGAGGCATATTATTGAATTGCATTTTTCCCTCAGACCGACAATGAGAAACACGCGTTTGTCAGGATATTGGACGAGGCATTTCATGTAGTACCGTAAAATGTCGTTTAGTGGTACATGTCCAGAAGGTCATGTTATGGTGATGAAATTGATAGGAAGTAGAGGGGGACCACACTCTGTGTGGATCCTCGATATTTCATGTACCTATTTTTTAGGAAACTCTAAGGTTTTGTGTCTCCTTCTTTTGAACTCAGATTTTGGAACGTGAATTGCCTATCCTTAGTGTTTTTCTATGTAGAACATACGGGTGCCCTCCGTTGTGGATTTTGAGATATGATGTAAAATCTTCTGAGCATGGATCCAGATAAATCAATGCTCGATGATGGTATTGATCACCCAGTATCATGAGAGACCTTCCGAGTGGTACCCTCTAATAGAGTTGGGTAACAAGTCTTCAATGCCTTCTGAGTGGTACCCTCAAGTAGAGATGGGTAGTGGGTATTTGACGTCTTTTGAGTAGTACCATCCAGTAGAGATGGTTAGTTGTTCCTTGACATCTTATGAGTGGTACCCTCTAGTAGAGATGGGTAGTGTGTCCTCGAGGACTTTCAAGTGGTACCCTCCAGTTGATCTGGATAGTGGATCCTCGACGTCTTCTGAGTGGTACCCTCTAGTTGATTCGGGTAGTGGGTCATCGACATCATAAAAGTGGTACCCAATGTTATACCATTTCTCATGTGCTTGACTTATGGTTTTTACGCACTCAACTACATGACACAGTGATGAGGTGTGGTTAGACTTGTACAGTTACTTCGGGGAAGACACATGGGATACTGGGAATCGATCATTAACATTTGGAACTATTGGCTACTCGTCTTCTTGGTATCAGATGTGATATGGAGATCCCCTTACTCTCTTGTTTAGGCTTTTTTACTGAGTATATATATTTATCCTTATTCAATATCCACACCTTGGTTTTGGGCACTCTCATTCTAGAAGAGGTGAAGACTTGCAGGGTATGTCATGTGATTTCCATGTTTAGCTTATCATGGTTAGATGAGTCTAATATCCTAATATATACAACAAAGACTCAATGAGTAGTTCATCAACTCATTTTTTTTATCCCCTTGTGTTTGTACGAGGTTACCTTTACTGTCTTTTTTGGTTGATCTGTAGTCTTTCATTGTGCATTGTGCTATCTAATTTTCGTATCTTCTATTGTATCTCTTACTTCCCTCACATTAGATTTTGGGGAATCCTATTAGGAATTCTTATAATAACCCATGAATTGTATTTTATTGCATTTATCATGTCTTATGGATGTGAATTATAGTTTGATTGTGACTACATAAGAGATTAGGGATACTGGGATCTTGGACTACATACGATGGTTGTCACTTGGGAATCAAGGGATGAGATCTATTTCTAATATTTACTTTTCTAATTTTTTAGCTGGTTAGGACGTATTTTTTATGGGGCATGTATTTTTCCTCTTTGTTTTTTTGTTTACACTACCATTCTTTTGTAGTGTCTAGAGTTTTATGCATGCTTGGATTATTTTATAGTAGTGTTTCATCTTTTTTTCATTCCCTCTTCATTTTTCATCAATATGGATACGTGTGTGTGTAAAGGTACATAGTCAAATCCTCACAGAGTTAGTTATGCATTTTATTCTTGTCTCCACCCCTTGTCCAATGAAGGTGGGCTTGGGATAGTTATGGCTCGAGCCCCAGCTTGGGTCTGGTCGTGAAATAAATACAAAAAATAGCTTTAATCCATCCTAGTGGCTACAAGATCTCATAAAATCAAACCAATGATTATTTTGGTCTCTAATAACTCATCTGATGAAATTTAGACGAGTGCCATGGTAATTTTATTATATATATAATATTATTTTTATCATTAATTAATGTATTTACCATTAACTATGGTAATAACAAATATTACTAAAGTTACTATTCATAATATCCAAAAATAAAAGTGTCTTATTTAATAAATTTGGAAATAATAATTCTAAATATGGAATCCATTTTAAAATATTCAAAACATAGAATTAGTTAAATTATTTGAAAAATAATCTCATTGACATATCAAGAAACGTGTTTTTAAAGTAAAAAGGTTAAAAATATTGAAATTTTTTTATATCCAAATTCAATGTGAAATTGATTCCAATGACCTGAATTGGATTAATGATAAAAACTTGATCTAATTATACTTTAAAACCATTCAAATATATAATTTAACAAGATAAATAAATTTTATGAAAATTCATCATTTTTTCATGATTTATCAAAAATAAAACTTAGTAGAAAAATACCAAAAATTTCAACCAAATTAAATTTTTATATTAAGATTTAAAATAAGAAGTTTACATTATCAAAAAAAAGTTTCAAAAATATTTTTAAAATAAGTGTTCCATCAAAAGGTATTAAAACTGCCTTTTAATAAAAATACTTCTTCTATGTGTAAAATTGAATTCTTTCTTATATCAATTATAGAAACTGTAAAAGTTAAATTTTAAGAATTATATTTAATATATTATATATATTTCATTAATATAATCGAACATGAGTGTTTTTTATTTATTCCTATAAAATACACTCATTCACATTTAAATAGATTTTTATAAAAACAATTATTTTATAAAGGGTTTTACATTCATTTATAAATAATTGGTCAAATAATTTAATATACATGTGTAAAACATGCTTTCATAATTTAGTTAATCATATTCATACCTTACTTTCTAGAGGCTAGGTTATAATGGTAACATTTAAATAATAATATTTAGTTGTTCGTTTAAGATTAATTTGGCATATCATATACACTATCCAATATAGTGTTTCCTTTTAAAAACATGGGATGTTACATTCTACCCCGTTTTGGAAATTTCATCCTCGTAATTTTGAATTTCGGATCAGTAAATAATGTTTCAATTTTAAAAATACCTTTATGGAAATCCCGCATTGGGAAAAAATAAGACTTCCAACTTAAAATAATGAAAGTAAAGTGAGGAGGTAACCTAAAATAACAAATACTAGGGTTCCATGGAGGAAAAAATTGACATTGAAGTGAAAACAAACTATCATGTTCTAATAGAGAGTGATAGAGAAAATGTTTATGATAAAGTTAACAATCACAAAACCATTAATATGTGATGATTTTATAAGGTCATGTATTACTTAGTAAGAAAAACAAATGGATGATGTTTTTGTTTCAATATTATTTTCATAGAGTTAAGGAATTATTTTAATTATTATACTAATAACATAAGGAAAAATAATTAATTGAAAACTATATTTTCACCCATTAATCAATTTCCCTCACAAACTCATCTTTTTCTCCAAATGATGAGTGTTCAAGATTAATTTTTCACACCTAAAGAACTATATTCAACTCATATAGAATCACATAATCCACAAAATATAAACTATCTATTTATCCTATCTTTATACATTAACCAAAACCAAAATTTCTTGTACAAGGTAAGATAATTAAATAAAAATAATAAACCTCATATGCAAAAAAAAACTACTTCAATCTCCAAAATTAAATAGTAATACCCTAAGTTTAATATAGATGATTCAATAAATAACTATCTTTAAAATTCATCAAAATAATCCAAACAATGATTGAAATCCAAAATTTAGAAGGATTTGATCACATAGTCTTCCAAGATAAATTTAATCATTTATCTCCAAATAATGTCAATCACTCAAAATGTATCATACCAAAAATGTAATTTACTAAATCAGATAATCTTCACAGATAACCCGCATCACCACAAGTCCATAATAAAATCATAGATTCATCAAAAATATAATTCATCCATTATATATAAAATAAAATCTCATATTATTCCATTTACCTTGATCATATAGGTTTCCCAAAATAGTGAACATCTTTTGAAATAACATTACTAACTTAATAACTGAATCATATTCCAATACCATGGTTATCTATTAGATAAATGATATATTCCAAAAATCAACACATAATCCATCCATTAACTCATTTAACAAAAAATAAGAATTCAGACTAACTAGTACCTCATGAAGACTAATGGTAGGTGATGCACTCTTGTCTCCCTTCGGTTGTGAGTTCAATTCCCATTGAATTTTCAGGCGCAACGGGTTGTCACCCATCCTATGGGTTATCCTATTTATAAAACTATATAATTATTATAAAACTCCAAATGTATGATAAATCCATAAAAAATGAAACATAACATGTTTTAATATTAAATTTTATATCATTCCTTTCTTTTTTCATCCCAAAAAGTAACAACTCTTAATTTCCTCAAAAATAAATTCCTCTTAACATATAGTTAATCACCTTAAAGTTTCATAAAATTTATTCTCAAAAGGGGTTTCAAATATAGGGAACTTATGATAAACCTCAAAACAATTAACTCATGATGATATCCCAAACTCTAATGAAAAAATCATAATATCCAATGTTTTCCAAACCCTACTCTGATACCAACTATAAGAAATTGGCCTTAAACATTACATATTATAGGTATTTTAAAACTAGAAATCACATTCCTTTGTAAATATTCCTTTTAGGTATATTGTTTTAGAGAAATATTATAAATTATTACATACTAAACCCATACATTATAGGTGGACACTTATACCCGGTATCCAATTTTTCACTAAGGGAAACCCTTTTAAAATAAAACATATTTTCCTTTCATGAACTATCTTCACAATTTTCATCATTACCTCATAATTGTACCTAATATTACATAAAATCTATGAAAAACATTAACACACTTGTTATCATAACAAAACCTCTGTAAAGGATATTAAAATAAATGAAACTTTATGTTTAGTATGAAAAAAAACTATTGAAAGACACATTCCCTGAAAACATAACATTTTAACCATAAAGGTAAATATCACTAAGTTATAAAGATAATTTAATATAACTTCTAAAAATATGCTATTCCCATAAAAATAATTAGGAATCATAGATTATTCAAGTAGGTACCTCAGTACATCATGACATAAAACCCTTAGAAAACCCTTACAAATGGAATAACCATATGATTGGCTTCAAAATTCAGAATACCCAATGCATTGGAATGCTATCTGAGAGCACCCATCGTTTAAGCTATAATGGGATCAGACAACATTATTTAGGCACACCCATAATTTAAAATATCCAAGAACCACAACAAGTAATATAACATTTCATTGTTTGAAAAAAGCTTTTAAAACCTTCTGCAAATCACTTTTAAATACCATTATATTTCAAAATTAAATTTTCAACACAAAATACGCCTTTTATTGTTTGTAAAAATGTTCCATATAAAACACATAAAAGATTAATTTTTTAAAACATTTGAATGAAATCAAAAATATAAATAAATTTTCTTTTATAATCCTTTCACATAAAATAAGAATGAGAATATTGATATGGAAGAAAATATTTAGAAATTAAATCTTAAAAAATTTAAAAAGAGAATTAAAAATAAAAGTGTCCCACAAAACATTGAAATATTTGAATCATAAAACTCATTAAATAATAACATTAAATAAAAAATTAAATATCGTGATAATAGAGAAGATTAATTATATAACATGTCGAAGGGGTTGTATAAACACATTATAAAGTGCATAACATCAGGATTTGCCTCAATGAAAGTGGACTGAGATGAAGTCCTTTACCTTGAGTCTGACTCATCACGTACGTTTATTATCTTCCTAAATAATAAACATATGTTTATTATTAAAATTATTTATAAAAAATTTCATGTTTATTATTACTTTTATATCACTTGTTTCCATAATATAAAAATTAATTAATTATTTAAGATTACAATGGAGGTTTTGATGATATTCGGTACATGGGTCCAAAATGACATTGGTATGATGTCAATAGTAAAAGTTGTAATAATTCCATCATATCCAGAATAATATTCATGAAATAATAATAAATTTTACACATAATTTATCCACTCATTAAATATGTTTATGAAAAATGAACTACTTTACAATCACAGGGATGGTAAATTGTACGTATGCATGAGTAATGTTTCCATTTTTGAATGATCATTATGGAAAGATGGTAAGTATTATTTTATCTCTAAATAATGATAATAATATCATTAATATCATATTAATAATTTAAATACACTTATATATAATATCCAGCTGATTTGGTGATGAAAAATGAATCACATCACTATGTGGAGGTGATAGCTCACACGCTCGCAGGAACGATGTTATCATTTTTCTATTCATGGATATGTGTGACAATAAATTATTTAGTATATTTTAATAAATATAAAAATTTATTTTAATATCATATATAAAATTTAATTCCATTATTATTACCAGTATTGATATACAGTGATGGAAAATGAATTATGTTGGTTCGCGAGGTGTTAGTCTTTCGTACACATGACCGATTAATTCTCTTTATATTAGATGGAATATGAGATTGATTTCGATGATGATATTACCATAATAAAATCCAATCATATTTATTATACTATATTTATTATTTAATCATGGTTGAATAATATTTTAATGAAGTTGAATACAAAATTGAATAGAAACACTTAATTAAAAATGGTATCTCTTCTTCGAACGATCTCCTTTGATTAACACCTTAACACCTCTAAGAAGGGTTTAATTACTAAAATAAGGACTCTATAATGTGGGAGGGTTTCTAGGAAGGTATTTGGGTATATATTGGAATAAACTAATAGTTTTTTAAGTGTAATGATAGAATAATGGGTTCCCTTTTATAATAGAGGACTCGGGAACTCCTGGAATTCTTCACAATATTAAATTAATATAAATTAATTTTTTATTCCAAATGGATCCAAACTTATTTATTTAGAATATAGAATTTTTATGGGTCTAAATTCATTCATATATTGAAAATTACATAATTTTGACTATTTTTTAATCATATTATTTTTGTTTTAACACTTATTTTTACCCTTTTAACTCTTACTGTGATGTCATGTAATTTACAATTTTAGGATTGATATAATTTCTATAAAATAAAAAAAAGATCTTTAAATGATTCATTTATAAAATTTTCATACTTAAAAAACAATTGGAATGAATTTTATATTTTTATGAATTTTATATCATTTAATAAAAGATCATTTATTTTAAAATATCATTAATCTTAATTTTCACACTATTCATTAATTGACTTTTAAAAATATCATAACATTAAACATTTGAAAAAATATATTTTAACTCATCCAAAACATGTAAAATTAATCCATAAAATTATTTTATGACAATAATTCTCTAAAAAATATATATATTTGTATTTTTAATATCATTTATTTAATATTTCCGTTAATTAAATAATTATTTCATCATCATTGTGCTATCCTTTAATTTAATTATTTATTTCCTAAAATTTAAAAATAAAATATCATGAAGAATATAAACATTTTTTATCTAAAAATACTATTTATAGTTTAACATATCCCTTATATAACTGTATATTAAAAATATTTCACCTATTAAAAACTAAAGTATAACAAAATTGACCTTTTTTTGAATTAAATACTATAAATGGATTAAATTCATCCAATTGGCTCCAAGAGCTCAAAAAATTTACCCAAGGATGATTATTGTATATAATAACTCGTCAAATAAAATTATGAAAAATTTGAGGATAATTTTCTCATATTTATAATATTATTTTTAACGTTAATTATCTGATATACCATTAACTATAGTAATAAAAAATATTACTAAAGTTACTATTCATATTGTAATAAAATAAAGTGGACCTCAATACTAAATTTATACCTTAATATTCCAAATATGGAATCCATTTTTTAAAATTAAAATCATGTAACTGGATAAAATTATTTCAAAATTAATCTCATTGACGGATCGATAAAATGGGTTTTAAATGTAAAAACGTTGAAAAGATTAAACAGTATGTATATCCAAAATCAACATAAAATTTGTTTCAATGACCTAAATTGGATTAAATTATAAAAAAATTATATAGTTATACTTTTAAGCCATTCTAATATAAAATTCAACACTATAAATAAATTTGATGAAAAACAGATTTTAATTAAAATGCAGTATTTTTTTACTATTTATCAAAACAGGAACTTATCAGAAAAATAACAAAAAATGAAACCAATTTAAATCTCTATATTAAGATATAAAATAATAATCCTATTTTTCAAATATAATTTATAAAATTTTGAAAACTAGTTTTAAAACAAGTGCTCCATCAAAAGGCGGTAAAACTGCCTTTTCATAAAAAAACTTCTTTTATGCATAAAATTGGATTTGTTCTTATATAAAGTCTGTAAAATACATAAGATTAATTTTAACCATTGTATTTAATATATTATATAAATATTACATTAATATAATCCAAAATGAGTGATTTGTTTACTTATTGGTATAAAATACACATGTTTGCATTTAAATCATTGATAGTATAACATTTCCTTTTATTTTAAAAAGGGTTTTACATTCATTTATAATTAATTGGTAATTGAATTATATATACATGGGTAAACCTTATTTTCATAATTATGTTAATCTTATTCATACCCGCTATTTTAATAGCAAGGTTATAACTATAACATTTAAATAATAATACTTATTCGTTTAAGCTCAATGTGGAATATCATGTACGCAATCAAACATAGTGTTTCCATTTTAAAAATCAGGATTTTATAATCTCCCCTGCACCTTTTTGAAATTATGTCCCCAAAATATTTAATTTGGGTTTGACAACTATGGTTTGAATTTTCAAAATAGCTTTATTAAAATCCCACATCGAAAAAATACGATTTCCACTTTAAAATAATGAAAGGAAAGTATTGAGGTCACCTGAGATAAGAAATACTAGGGTTCCATCAAGGAAAACATAGACCTAGAAGAGAAAAAAATCTATCATGTTTTGTTGGAGAGTGATAGAGAACATCGTAATGAGAAATCTAACAATCACAAAACCATAAATATGTGAAGGGTTAAAAAGGTCATGCATTTATCAATAAGAAAAGTAAAGAAGTAATGTTTTTATTTCAAGATTATTTTCATAGAGTTGAGTAATTATTAGAAAAATTGGACAAAGAACATAATGAATCATATTTTCTTGAAAATTATAGTTTCTTTCTTTAATCAATTTTCATCACAGACTCACCTTTCTCTCCAAATTATGAGTATTCAAGATGAGTTTTTCATGCTTGATGCACTATATCCAACTTTTATAGAATCATATAATCCACAAAATATTAACTATGTATTCATCCAATCTTTATACATTAATAAAAACCAGAATGTTTAGTATAATATAAGATAATTTCCCAAAAATAATATACCTTATATGATGAAAAACTACTTCAATCTGTAAAATTCAACAGTAATACCCAAAGTTCAACATAGACCATTCAACAAATCATTATACCTAAAATTCTAAAAAATAATCCATAATAATATTTAAAGACAAATTTAATAAGGATTCTATCACATAGCCTCCAGGATAAAATTTAACATTTATCTCTAAGTAACATCAATCACACTTGATGTCACATACCAAAAATAAAATTTCCAAAATCAAATAATCTCCATAAATAACTGAAATCACCATAAATCAGCAATTAAATAATATATTATTCCAAAATATAATTCAACCATTACTTCTCAAATAATATATCATATTATCTTGTTTAACATGATCAAATAGGGTTCCCAGAATAGTGAACGTATTCTGAATAACATTAATAAATTAATCACAAAATCATTTTTCAATCCCATTGTTTTCTCTAGTCAATAAAAGATATGTTCCCAAAATCAACATATTATCCATCAATAAAATATTTAAAAAATAATAATATGTCATACTAATTAGGACTTCATGTAGGCCAGTGGTAGGTGATGCTCCCTTGTCGCCCTTCAGTTGTGGGTTTGATTCCTATGGCTTTTACTGACACGATCGGTTGTCACCCATCCTATGGGTTATCCTTTTTCTAAAACTATATAATTCTAATAACACATAAAAATATGATAAAGCCATCAAAAATAATCATAACATGTTTTTACCTCAAATTTTATCATATACGTTTTATTTTTCATCCTAAAATGTAACAACCCATAATTACCTCATAAAAATGTCTCCAAAAATACATTAATCACATTAAAATCTCATAACATAAATCCTAAAAAGTGGTTTCTAAGGAATTAAACTTATGATCAGCCTTAAAACTATAAACACTTGATGATATCACTAACTCTAAAGAAATAAACCTAATCTTCAAAGTTGTATAAACCCTTCCCTAATACCAACTGTTATAACATATCCATAAACATTACACATTTTAGTTATTTTAAAACTAGAAATCAAATTATATTTAAATAAATCTATTAGGTCCATAGTCTTATAGAATAATGACAAACTATTACATAATAAACCCATACATTACAAGTGGAAACTAATAATTAGAATCCATTTTTTCCACCAAGGGAAACACTTTTAAAAAAAATGCATGTTTTATTTTCATAAAATATATTCACAATTTTGTTCATGACCTCATCCATGTCCATGGTATTCCTTAAACCATATGAAAAACATTTCAAAACTTTTGATGAGAAAAATAATCTTAGTAATGGATATAAAAACAAAGGAATCAGTTAGAATAGTAGGAACATGATAACCCTTGAAAAATAATTTCATAGAAAACATAACAATTCACCCATAAAGGTAAATATCATTACTTTAGAAGGATCAATTAATTTACCCTATAAAAACAAATTATAATCGTAAAAAATAATTATAAATCATAGAAAAATCATGTTATTTCCTTGGGAAATCATTACAAAAAACCCTTACAGAACCCCTACCAATAGAATAACTATATGTTCGACTTCAATTGTTGGAGTATACAATGCATTAGAATTATATCTGGGAACACCCATAGTATAAGGTATAACTAGATCAAAAACCACAATCTGGGAACACCCATTATTTATAAATTCCAAAAACCACAACATTTAATATAACAATTCATCATTTGAAAAACTATTTTAAAATCATATGCAAATTGATTTTAGATACCATTATCTTTAAAAAGACCATTTTCAACAAAAAATACACCTTTCTGTTTAAAAACAATTTTCAATTCCAAAATGACCAAAATATTAATAGGTTTTTTCATTTATTGAAACATTATGTCTTTTAAAGGAAGATAAAAAAATATTTTCCATAGTAGTAGAAATTTCATTTCCACCATGTATGTTAAGAATAAAACATTATTTTGTTGTTTTTCAAAACATTCAATATAAAATAGATAAAATTTTAAATTTTTAAAAAAAATTGAATGAAATTAAAAAGAGAAATATAATTTCCTTTATAATCATTTCATATAAAATAATAACAAGAATATAGACATGGTGGAAAATATTTTGAAATTAAATCGTAAAAAATTTAAAAATAGATTTTTAAATCAAATTATCCCATTCCACTTTGAAATATTATAATCATAAAAATAATTAAATAATAACATAAAACATCATAATGATAGATAAAATTAATTATATAAGATATAAAATGTGGTGTTTATACACCTTATAAAGTACATAACATCAGGGAATGTCTCAATATAAGGGGATTGAGACGAAGTCACTTACCATGAGTCTGACTCATCACATACATTCTTTATCTTCCTGAATAATAAACTTATGTTAACTATTTAATTCATTGAGAAAATTTTTAATGTTTATTATTCGTTCTATATCACTTATTACCATGTTATATAAATTAATAAATTATTTTAGTTTAGGTTGGATGTTTTGATGATATTCAGTATGTGGGTCCAAAATAACTTTGTCAATAGTCTAATTGGTCATAAGTACATCATCTCGAGAATAAGTTTAATAAAATAATAATAAATTTTATAAAAAAATTATCCATTAATTTAATATGGATATGAAAAATTAACTACATTACAATCAGGGAGACGGTAAGTCATATGTACACAAGAGTAATGTTTTCATTGTTCAATGACATTATGGAAAGAGGGTAAGTATTATTTTATCGCTAAAAACATATAATTATATCCTTAATATAATAAGAATAATTTAAATACACTTATATATATTATCTATGTGATGTGGTGATGAAAAACGAATCACATCGCTGCGGGGAGGCAATAGTTCACACATACGCACGAATGAGGTTATCATTTTTCTGTGCATAGAAAGGTAAGAACATAAATGTTATATTATATTTTAATAATAATGAATATTTCACTAATAGTATATATACAAACTTCAATTCCATTATTATAACTAGTCTTAAGAGACGGTGATGGAAAACAAGTTATATCAGTTCGTGAGGTGGTAGTCTTCCGTACACACGAATGATTAATTCTTATCCCATATGATGGAATTGGAGATGGATTTAGGTGATGATATTATAATAATAAAATATAATTATAATTATTACACTATAATTATTATTTAATAATGGTTGAATAATATTTTAAAGAAGTGGTAGGAGAAATAAAATAGAAACTCTCAATTAAAAATGATACCTCTTCTTCAGACGATCTCCTTTGATTAACACATTAACACCTATAAGTAGGGTGTTATGCATAAAATAATGCCTCTAAAATGTGGGGAGTTATTCTAGGAAGTTATTTGGATAGATATTTTCCAAAACAAATAGGTTATTAGTTTTTTAGAAAAAAGATGAGTGGGTTCCCTTTTATAAGATATGAGAGGGGAACTCTTGGAATTCTTCAATATATTAAACTAATATAGATTAATTTAATATTCATTATAGATACAAAATGATTTATTTCCAATATAGGATCAGTATAGATACAAATAACTTCATAAAAAGAAAATCAGATATCTTTTGGCTATTTTTTCATCTATATCTTTTTATTTTTACCCTTATTTTACTCTTTTAACTATTACTGTGATATCAAGTAATTTACACTTTGAGGGTTAATATAATAACTATAAAATGTAAAATAACCATTAAATGATTCAGTGATAAAATTTTGAGACTAATGCTAATTAATTTTTTAATGTTAAATTTTTATCAATTTTAAATAATTTAATGAAATATCATTTATTTTAAAATGTCATTAATATAAATTTTTCTACTATTCATTATTTAAATTTTTATAACTATCAAAAAAAATTAATCTATTTGAACAAAATCTTTTTAAACATCACTAAAATGTCAAATTAATCCATAAAATTCTTATATGCAATTAATTCTCTTAAAAAATATTTATTTTAATATTTTTAATATTATTTACATGATATTTCATTTAATCAAATAGTTATTGCATCATCATTGTGCAAGACATTAATTTAATTATTTCTTCTTGAAAATTTAGAATAAAATATTATGATTAAGGTAAATATTTTAGATATAAAAATACTCTTTATAGTCGCATATAACTCTTATATAACCACATATTAAATATATTCCCCTTGTTAAAACAATTATGAAAAAATTTACTTTTTTTAAATTAAATACAATTAATGGCTTAAAGTCATACAAGAGTATCTAGAAGATTCCAAAATCAGAAAAATGAATATTTTTGTCGAAAATAACTCATCCAATAAATTAGTAAAATTTTATTGGAAATTTTATAATATTTATAATATTATTCTTTCATTCAATTACTCAATTTACCCTTAATCACGGTAATAATTTTATTTTATAAAGTTATTATTCATAATGTCCAAAAAATGGGGCATATTTACCAAATTTGGACCTTATGATTCCTAATATTGAATCAATTTCTCAAAATTTAAAACACATAAGTGATTAAAATTAATTTAAAATTAATTTTGTTGATGGATCGAGAAAATGAGGTTTTAAAGTAAAATTGTTCTCAAGATTGAAATATTTTTATATCAAATTCAATGTAAAATTTATTCTAATAACATAAATTATTTTAAATTATAAAATCATGATCTTATTTTACTTTAAATCCATTCAAATATATAATTTAACACTATAAATACATTTTATGAAAAATAATTTTTCAATTAAAATTAAGTATTTTTTACAATTCATCAACACATGAATATTATTATAAATATACAAAAAAAATCAGCCAAAGTAAATTTTGATATTCCTATTTAAAATAAGAAGTTTATTTATTCAAATAAAAATTATAAATTTTTTAAAAATTATATTTAAAATAAGTTCACCATCAAAAGGTAGAAAAACTTGTTTTTAAAAAAATATTCTTTTATGTATAAAATTGGATTGTTTCTTATAATAAGTCTAAAAACCACATAATATGAGTTTTAAACATTATATTTAATAATATATATATATATATATAATTAATATAATCCAACATTAGTGATTTGTTTATTTATTGGTATATAATATAATTGTTCAAATTTAAATAGTTTTTCAGAAAAATATTTCCTTTTATTTTAAAATGGAATTTAGATTGATTTATAATTAATTGGTCAAAGAATTATATATGCCTGTGTAAACCATATTTTCATAATTTAGTTAATCTTTTTAGTAACCACTCTTCTAACAACTATATTATTATGGTAATATTTAAATAATAATATTTAGTTGTTCGTTTAAGTTCAATGTGGCATAACATATACTCTATAGAATATAGTGTTTTATTTTAAAAACTCAGGATTTTCTAAACATGGCCTTGAATATAGATACCCTATCCTTTTTCACACATTATTACATGATTTCTAACATAATTAACTATAAAAATCCAAGACAATGATCGTAAAGTCTAGTTTCTTTGGAAGACGTGGTACATAAAACTAAAAACATGGGATTAAATAAAAAATTTCTTTATTTATCATATATTATAAGATCATAACTTCCTTTAAGAACATATATCATCATAGGATAACCTGGGGATAACATGAATAAAGTCATAAGCTAAAAAACCCACTATGGGAATAAATTTAAGAATAAATCATAGAACGTGGGTTAGAAGGAATAATAAGATGACATAAAAGGAATCGATATACAGAGGGAATCCTAAAATATGTAATCATTGTATAATAGGAGATTTGGAAACAACATAAAACATGAAATAAGAATAATTCAAGTCTCATTTCACATGAAGAAGCATGAGTCAAGGTTAACCACCAAGACTGTTGCACATGGATCACATGTCAATGCTAACCACTAAGACTATTTCACACTACGTCTCATGAGACTAAACATTACCTAATACATTATAGCGTTATTTGGGTGCACCCATCATAACATGTTCATGAATATTTGTTCCTCAAAAAAATCATGCATATGGAATCAAACCTAAACATAATGGTTTCCCATTGTAAGAACTGGGTACCATAATCTTATCAAAAAGTCAAAACATAAGGGAATATCACAATGGTGTCCAGGAAAGAAAGGGTCTAAATAATACATGGAAATACATAAGGGAAAATAGGTATAGATCATGACAATTGATTTCAAAATGAAGTTAATACATTTAAAATTGTGTTTAAGAAACATTAGATATATACAATTTTAGTGCGATTTAAGGAAAATATTAAAGAGTATTTAAAGAAGAAAAGGGAATAATATTTCATAGAAACTCAAAAGTGAACTAATAATGTTTTCATAATAAAAATAGTTATTTTTAATAAATAATGGTGGATTAAAATATATTATTTATTTCACTTGAAAACATATATGAATTCGAGAAGATCCCTTACATTGGGCGTGATTATTGGGAAGAATTGAGTAGGGAACCTTTGCTCATGGTTTTTCTATTTCATAGATTTATAAAACTTCTTGTAATATCTTTGGAGCTTTGAGTATTCAGTTTTTGATGGATTTTTTTGGTCGGATCAAGCTATTCATTGACATGATCTCGTTGGCTCTAAGATTTTCTGAATCACTACTTCCGTCTTGAAATGTATGGAATATCATCGGGGTTACTTCTTTCTAGATTGTTTCATATGCTATTATCCTTTACCAAGAGGCTGAGTATGTTTTTTCATCTGTAGACATTCATTGGTTTTGTTTCTTCTTATTGGGTATTGTGGGTCGGAATCCCTATTTATTGGTTTATTGCACTTATATTATTCAGTTTTACCCCGTTTAAATACCATGTTGATGTAAATTCTTTACACCTCGTGCTTGTATTATAACCTATATTATTTAATAAATTACTTGGGGGCATGGGATGGGTGACTGGTTCATGTCATCTATTTTTAAAAAAACATTATAAATTAAATTTATTACCTTTTATGGGTTAATATATTCAATTTCATCATTTGGGAGCATTGGTTTCCTTGGTTTTCATGATCAGATTACTTGTATACATGTATGAAAGAGCGTGTAAAGTGGGATAAATTGTCCAAAATTGAACATATATGTTATTAAAGATATTACGTAGTTTAAATTGTTCTTTTATATAATTTTTTTATTTAATGATGATGAATCATTAAATAAATAGTCAATGATAATCATTTGGGTTTATTTGGAAATTTTTGATCACAATGAACTCATTTGGTTTTATAAATTAATATCATGTACATAAAATGATTCCAGAACACTACATAAGATATTATAAATATAATATAATATGGTTCAACCATAAAAGTTGTTTCTTGATCATAAATTAATATGGTAAGGGAAATTTAAAACTTCATCATCCTTGAATGTGATAAATTAGCACATCACTGATGATGTTTACATTCTCAGTATCAATTGAAGTGGAAAGAGAGATGATGATGAATTATTTAATTAAAATAATAAAATTACATTATATATAAGTTACTAGAGTTATCATATTATTTGGATGAGGGGAGACGAGGATATAAAGATAAAATAAAGTAACTTGAAAAGAAAATAGTGGTAAAAAAATAGGGGTTTACCTCTTGATTATTTCTTCTTAAAAACCTCGTTAGGGGACCGGTTTTTATATTCTGTGAAGACCAACATCTCATGGACATTGGGAGGGGATTGGGAGGATATTTTATTTGAATTTGGATATGGCTCAATTCTTGAGAGGTGTGTGGAGAAGTGGTGGTGAGGGTGTTATTTATAGTTGAGGGGAGGGGTGTCTTCTAATTATTTTAATGATTATTTCATAATTTCTAGATCAATACTATGAATAGCTTGAGAAATATCATCCTTAATATTAAAATAATTAAAGTTAATTCTAGATTATGGGTCTTAAATCAGCTAATACTCAAGTAATTTTATATTTAACATATAATGTATAAATACCATAAATTACCGTATTTCACTAACAACAAATTCAAGTATTTTAGAAAAATCACAAAAATTAAACCTAACAATTTATAAATGTGTATAATTGAAAAAATGAAACCTATTTTATGAAAATAATTTTCTAAATATGATAAATTTAATTTTTAATTAAAATCATCCTTTACTCAAAAAATACAAATTTTTAAACTTTAACTAATTTTATAACACTTTGAAAAATTAACCAAGGTATCATAAAATTATCTCATAATCATGAGAAAAAAATATTAATTTATCAATACATTTCAGGAAAATAAATTTTCTTTTAAATTGTTAAATTAATCATAAAATTTTAATTAAATATTTATTACTTACAAAAATACCAACACTTAATTACTAATTTTTAAAATATTTATTTACTTATACTCTGATATAATTATATCATATTTTCACTTATAATATGGTTGAATTTTATTTCTACTTTCATTGGTGATGTAACTATTCAATTTTCCATTTTACAATTAATAAGGGTCGCATTACTATTCTGAAGGTAAAGTTTTTATTTAAAATCTATATGTTCCTCAAGTTCTAGAAATACCTTTTATTTCATTCATTCATAATTTATGAAGATTTTATTGAGTTAAAAATGTGATTTTATGTGATTATACCATACATCATAATTAAAATAATGGTATTTCCATTGATAAAACTATGGGTCGATACATTCTTCCCCCTTATGAAAGTTCACCCTCAAAATTTTGTTTTACATTCTATGTTTAAAATTGGTGTGCTAACTTTTCCTTCATCTCATCCTCTGGTTCCCATGTGGCCTATCCGCACATATGGTTCTGCTATAGTGCTTTTCCCGAGTGAGTAGTTTTTTTCATAGAACATTATCTCTATGATCTAAGATCTTTACTAGACACTCCTTGTATGAGAGGTCATTTTCCAATTTTACCACCACTAAATTCAGTACATGTGTGGGATCTGGTATGTACATCCTTAAGAGGGATAAATGGAATAAATCATGTACTTGACACATGGTAAGTGGAAGTGATAGTTGATAGTCCCCAATTGTGACATGATCAAGAATCTCTAAGGGGGCGTTGTACCTAGGACTTAGATTCCCCTTCTTCCAAAAATATCAAGGCATTTTTCAATAGAGATATTTGGAGGGATACTGTGTCTCCAACATTAAAATCAAGGTCTCATCGACGATTGTATTCATATCTCTTTTATTGACTATGGGATAACTTGATGTGATGATATATGGTTTTCACCTTTTCCAACATTTCTTTGGCTATTTTATGTCATAATATCTTATTGTCACTGAATTCTCCACATCATGTCGACAATTGGAACCATTTCATAAAAATGGATTCATATGGAACCATTTTGGATTCTCGAGTAGAAACTATTGTTGTAAGAGAATTAAACCATAGGTAGATGTTGGTCTCATCCACCTTTTATGTTTTTAGATCATGCTATCAACATTTCTTCCAGTGTATGAATAGTTTACTCAGAATGGCTATCAGTTTTAGGATGATAGGATGTACTAAAGTTCATCTCAGCACATAGGGCATGTTGTAAACATTTCTAGAACATAGAGGTGAATATTGTATCTCAATTGGATAAAATTAATAATGACACTCTATATAGCCTTACCACCTTATATATATATGTGTGTGTGTGTGTGTTTGTGCAAGTTGATCCAATGAGAATTATTCTCTAATTGCGGTGAAATGAGTTTTCTTTGTAAGATGATCCACAATAACCCATATAGAATAATTCCCTATGGATTTATTTGGATGTCTAGTGCCAAATTCAGTGGTTATGTCTTCACATTTCCATTTCGGTATAGGTAATTGTTGCATCAACCCTTTCCTTTCAACCTTCACTTTTTGACATACTAGTTACTCTGATGTATATTCAGAAATGTTATTCTTCATATTGTCTAACAAATAGTTATATTGGAGATATCAATACATCTATATGATCCTGAGATGAATAGAGGTGGTTGAGATATGTGTGTCATATAGAAGATCCTTATTTATCTCTGGATTAGATTGTACACATAATCATGACCCAAATCTCATGACTCTTTCTTCACCTAATTATAACTCTAAGGATTTCCCATTTCTTATAGTTTCCACACTTTTCGGAATTTCCAAATCATTTATGTGAGCATCATTTATTTTCTCTATGAGGGATGGTTTAGTAATCATTAGATAAAAGATTTATGATGTTCATCCATTACTGATTCCCATGTACATCCATTTTATGTCTAAGAAGATCTAGTCATTTTCAATTCTCAACATTGATAAAGATGCAGGATCCTTTCTACTTAGATCTTCTTCCACCTTATTTTCATTACTAGGATAATAGTGGGTTGAGTAGTCTTAACCATTGATGATCTCCTAAAATATTCTCTGGAACATATTAATCACCATCTTTGTGAATATATATATTTGAGATTCTTGTGATCAGTATACTTCTCACACTTCTTCCCATATAGATAATGTCACTATATTTTCAGTGTAAAGATCATATCTTCACACTCCAAATCATGTGTGGGATGGTTTTTCTCATGGATTTTAAAATTCCATGTGGCGTAGGCTATGAAATTATCATTGTTCCTCAATACTTATCCTAATACCTTTTTAAAGTATCATTGTACCCAAATAAGAATTCTCTACTTGTCAGGAGTGTGAGTAATGGCGTAGTGATAAGCCTCTTTTTGTGATCATTAATGATTTCCCCAAATTCATGGGTCTAGAAAACCTTTACTCCATTTCGTGTCATCTTCTTCATTTGGTCTGAAAATCATGATAACTTCTTCAAAAATTGTTTGTAATACCCATCTAGGCCATGGAAACTACGGATTTCTGTTACAGATGTTGGCATGGGCCACTCTTTGATTTCCATTATCTTTGTAGGGTCCAAATATATCCCTTTTCTGGTGATTACATGCCCCTAGATTTAAATATCAATTATCTAAAACTCACATTTACTATAATTTTCATATATTTTCTCCCTTTGAAAATCATTTAGCACAATTTTCTAATTCTCCTCATGTTTCTATTTTCTCTTGGAGCGTATTAGAATATCATAAATAAAAACTTCCACAATCTTGTCGAGGTAATATCCAAAGAATATATTCATTAACTCTATGAAAATTTCTAGAGAATTAGTGGGTCTGAATGGAATAACTATGAACTAATAGTGTTCATACCTTGTTCGAAATACTGTCTTGGAAATTTCTTCCTTCCTCACCTTTAATTGATGATATCCCAACTGAAGGTCCTCCTTATAGAAATAACTTTCACCACATAGATGATCGAATAATCCATCTATTCATGGAAGGGGATACTTGTTCTTTATTGATATTTTATTGAGCTCACAATATTCAATATATAGGTGCATTGATCCATATTTATTCTATATAAATATGACTGGTGAACCCCATGGTGAATCACTCTGGTGTATAAAACCCTAGTCCAAATTCTTCTGTAACTGCTTCTTCAGCTCTTCCATCTCTACAATGGCCATTATATAAGGTTTATTTGATATAGGTATAGATTCATGAATATTTTTAATTGAGAATTAAACCTCTAAATCAGGATGAAGGCCAAGAAAAAATTTTAAGAACACATTACTCTAGTCCCTTATAATAGGAATGTCTTCAAGCATGATTTTATCCTTTATCTCAATCATTTGATCTAGATATGATTTCTCAAAAGTTAGTAATATCTACACTTGAGATAATGATTCTAAAAGAGATTCATCATCATCCTTACACTTATACGGAATTATAGGATGCTTCAAGATTTGAATAATGATCTCCCTTTCCCAATAGTTGATTTTTTCCTTGTATAAAGATTGTCAATCCATTCCCAGTATAGCATCAAACTATACCAAAGGAAGTAAGACGATATTTTCTAAGAGGTTCACTACACAAACATTAACCGAGGAGGAGTTATATACTTTAGATGCAATAATTTCACCATTTTTTTGTTCTCATAGATAACTCAACCTCCATATTTTGAGGCGGTTTTGAATAGTTCTACTAAACATTCAAGATATGAAAGAATGCATTGAAACAAAATCAAATAGTACATTATCCATTCTTGAAACAATGACCAGTATACCTGTCACGACTTCATTGTCCCACTCCACCTCAGAAGTAGTGATATCATATTTCCTTCCTTGTTTAATTAAATGGTTTTTTATTTCTTATGACAAACATGGGCTTATGGAATTAGTTAACAAAAAATTCATGTTCCATTTAGTTAAAAAAATTCACTACAGGATGAGTGTTTATCTAGACCTACTTTTCATATTCCGCGTTAGTGGAAATCTTCATATCCCTTCAGAAGTTCTTAGCTCGATGCCCCATTCTTCCACATTTGAATCATTTACTAGTTCTCTTTAGATCGTTCCAAGGATGGTTATTCCGAAAATTTTGACACTTGAGATATTCGATCTTCTTTCCATCACGGTATTTATTTTTCTCATCCACCCATATTAGACTCCATTTTCCATTTTTTCACTGGTCCCATGATACCACTAACAGTCTCTGATCTCCCTTTCATAGTTGATGGAAAAATTGACAACCATTACATAACTATAGAAATATCAAATCACTAGTGCTTTTAATATACTCGACAATAGCCCGATAAAGAATCAATATACCTTGAATTAGGTGTTCATGACAATTTTGGAGGCGTATCTTGCATTCCATGAAAAGTTTTCTTCATAAACCCTGATAGACTCATCTTCCTTATGCTTAAGTATGAGTAACTATCTTTATATCTTGATATGGAGTGTTCAGGGAAAATATTTATTGAAAAAAAAATATTGAATTGAACCAAATCCATGTAATCAATTTAATCCTTGGACTTTTTATTTTTTATTAGTTTCCACCACTGATTATTTACCACATCAAAAAGATAGACTGCTAGCACAACATTCTCTTATTCTGAGCACTGAAGGATAGATAATATCTTTTCAATGGAGTTAACCAACTATTCTGTGGGAGGGAATTATAATATCCAATAAACATGGGAGGCATTTTACACATGAAGGATCTGATGGAAACATTCTCTTTTATTATATAATGAGGGAGTTCCATGTGATGAAATATACTATTCATAACTTGAGCTAGTAGAGAAAATACTTTCATGATGTTTTGAGCACCTGTTCCCATAATATTTGGCATTTAATTAGGGAAATCTTCACATTTACTATCACATTTTTGTTGGCATGTGTTCTTCTATTTACCGAAATTAACTAATATTAGAAAGTGAAATTATAGTGCATTAATATTTATCTGATAAGCGTGTAAAAATAAACGTTGAACATAAAAAATGATAAACCTTTAAAGGAAAATGATTACTAACTTGTGATTTATAGATTTCAGTAAAGGTTATTCAAGGTTTATTTCTTAACATATACTCTTATTGTATTTTTCCCCTTAATAATGTTTTATAATGATCTTATGAATTTAACGAATCATGTACTCTGAGTGTTTCAAACCAAGTGATTAGTAAGTCCATTTTTTGTGTATCGGGTTACCCGAGATAAGCCCGAAACACCTTATCAAAGTTGTTACTCCTATGTACATAAATGCTAGAACCTCTTCCACTTCTATTATCTATACATTGATGTATTTTATTGATAAGCCACATAGTCTTTAATTTCCAAAATTTATACATGTTTTTATAGACATAGTCTTATACCCAAGGTTCTTAATAACATTCTCTAGTACTAATCTCCAAATATAACTAATCCATGATCTGATTATAACTATAGATACCCTAGACCTTTTAACATTTTATTATATTATTATAAATATAATTTACTATCAAAATACAAGACAAGGATCATAAAGTTTAGTGTCTTTGGAAGACTAGGTACGTAAAACTGAAAACATTGTATTAAATAAAACATTTCTTTATTTGTCATCCATTGTTATCTCCTTACTTAATTTCAGCTCTTACATCTTCATAGGATAACATGGAGATAAAATAAATAAAGGGATGATCTAAAAATCCTAGTAAGGGAATAAACATAACAATATAGCATAGAACATGGGTTATAAGGGATAATAAGATGACATAAAAGGAATGTATATACATAAGGAAGCTTAAAATAGGTAATCATGGTATCATATGAGGTGTGGTAATAACATACAGCTTAACATAAGCATGATTCAAGGATTATTTTACATGAAGGATCATGATTCATAGTTATCCACCTAGACCATTTCACATGGAGCATGAGTCGAGGAAAACCACCCAGATCATTGCACATGACATCTCATGAGACTAAAAAATACCCAATGTATTGGGGAACTATATAGGTGAACCCAACATAACATGTTCATGAATATGTGTGCCACATTAATAATAATACATAAGGAATAAAACATAAACATAATTGTTTCCCGTGGTAAAAATTAGGTACCATAATCTTGTCAAAAAGGAATAAAATAAGGGAATATCATTATGGTGTCCATGAAATAATGGATTTAAATTATGAATAGAAATTTATAAAGGAAAATAGGTATATATCAGGAAAATTGATGTCAAAATTAAGCTAATACATATAAAAATTGTGTTTAATAAACTTTATTAATAAAATATTTTAGTGCGTTTTAAATAAAATATTAAAGAGAATTTAAATTAGAAAAGGGAATAATCATTAATATAAAACATGAAGTCAACCAAGAAATTTTTTTAATAGAAATAGTGATTTTATAATAAAAATGGTGGCTTAAAACATATTATGTAGTTCAATTTAAAATGGGTATGAAATCGGGAAGTTCCCGTAAATCGGGCATGCTTATCGGGAATAATTGAGTATGGAACCTTTTAAAAACATGTATATCCCCAAAAAAATAAGGATGAACATATCTTGATACATGATTTTAAAAAATTTAAAAATAATTTAGAATATTTAAATAAAAATAAAAGATAATTTCATTTGGGTAGAAAGATGGAAATAATAACCCCAAGGAATAATGGAGGTTCCTGTAGAATCCCTTACCATATGTCCAAAGGTGTTATTCACATGATCTTAATGTCCTGGATAATCAAATTATATTCATTAGTTAATAATCATAATTAATTTTCTTCTTGTATTTAATTTATTATAACTTTATTAATTTCATTCATGTATGTTTTTATGGGTTAATATATTCAATTTCATCTTTTTACGAGTGAGTTTTCTTGGTTTTCAAGATTGGTTTACTTGTATATATGTATAAAAAGACATATAAAGTTTGGTTAATTATACATAATTGAACATATCTGTTATTAATAACATTATATAGTTTAAATTGATATTATAAATTATTTTTATTATGTCATGAGGTTGAATCATTAGATAAATAGATAATGATAATCGTTTGGGTTTATTTTTGTGATTTTCATTCACAATGAACATATTTTGTTTTATAAATTTATATCATCTATATAAAATGTTTTAAGAACATTAAATAAGATATAATAAATAATTTATTTTCCATTTTAACCATAAAATTGTGACATGGCAAGCCTTTAAGATATTAATGGAAATTGAAAACATTGTCGTCTTTAAATGCAGTAAATTAACACATCACAGATGATGTTACCATTTCTAGTATAAAATGAGTGGGAAAGAGATATGATGATGAATTATTACATTATAATAGTAAAATTATATTATTTTTAAGTTAATGTAGTTATCATACTTTTTTTATGAGGGTAGGTGGGGATAAAAAAATAAAAAGAAAGGAACATGAAAGGAAATTAATTGAAAAGGTAGAGGGTTTTGCCTCTTGATTCCATCATCTTGACAACCTTCTTAAGGGATTGGTATTGCCTTTTGATAATAAAAAATCTCTTGTACATGGGGGAGGGGATTGGTATTATATGTGATCATAATTTAGACATGGATTAAGGCTTGATAGGTGTTAGGAGAAGAGGTGGTGAGGGGTGGTATTTATAGTGGATGAAGGGAACTATATAGAGTGTCTGACTCATGGAACTATATAGAGTATCTGACTCATGGAACTGTAGTCTTGTGTTTAACCATTTTGTTATCTCTTTCAGTATGTAGTGGTTTTTTGTTTTGTAAACATTGGTTTCCCACTTCTACTTAAAGTGGCTTTAAAATAAAAATTTATATTGGAGGAAGGGGGTTTTTTCTCGTTATTTTAATCATTAATTTATTATTTTCGCTCAGGACTATGAATAGTTTTATAATTATAATAAAAAATATTAAAATAATTAAGGTAGTTTGATATTATGATTCTTATATCAGTGATCACTCAAGGAATGGTTCATTTAACTTCTAATGTATAAATACTCTAAATTACTATATTTCACTATTCACCAAAAAATTCAAGTATTTTAGAAAAATCCAAAAAATTAACCCTAACAGTTTAACAATGTTTAGAATTAGAAAATGAACTCCATGTTATGAAAATAATTTTACAAAAAATATTAATTAGATTTTTAATTAAAATCTTCCTTTAAATATACATTTTATGAACATTTATTTTCTTTTAAATTATTAAATTAATCATAAAATTGTAATTAAATATTTATGACTTATAAAAATACCAATAATTAAATAATAATTTTTTAAAAATATATTTCCTTATAATATGATATAATTATATCATATTATCACTTATAATATGGATAAATTTTATTTATACTTTCATTGGTGAGGTTACAATTCAATTTTCTATTTTACTATTCATAAGGTTCAAATTACTATTCCAAAGGTCAAGTTACTATTTAATTGATATGGGTTCATTAAATTTAGGAAAAACATTTTATTTCATTCATTTATAATTTATAAATTTTTTATTATGTTTAAAATGTGATTTTATGTGATTATGCCATATAAAAAAAATTTAAGAAGGGAATATCCATTGGGTCATTAAATTGAATCTTACCCAATATTCTATTAGTGATTCATATTCATTTTTATGGTGAAAATTTCTCTCCTATCTTTCAATGGTTGTGATTTTGTGTAATATCAATCTAGAAATGTCCTTAAGAGCACTTCCAAGGTGAAAGTGGGGTCTGAGTCTAAACTGTCCAATTATTATTTTCCTTTTCCCTTAAATGATAATGAGAATAGTATCAGGATCTATATATTGTTGGTCCCAACATTATATTTTAATGTGTCACTGACTTTGAGAAATATATTTAATTGAATATAATGGTCTTCACTACATAATCCAAGGAATTGAAAATGTTATTGAAATAAGTTCAGCATCAATGGATTTAGTTAGAAATGTGTTTCTTTTATCCTTAGTTTTACAATTCCTAAGCTAATTCCAAATTTTTTGGGTCTCAATTATTTTATCATAATAGTCTTTTGTCTTTGATCATAAAGATCGATCAAGAAGAGGGGATGGAATTTTCCACTATGAAGCATTGGAATATAGGTCTTGATGCTTTCTTCCATTGGATTTATTTGATTTTTAGAGGAGCTACAAATTATATCATTCCCTTTATTTTGATTTTATAGTTCTGGGTCTATAGGTGGATCATTTTTTGACTCAACGGAATTACGAGTGTTCGTTATCTACGTAAAATATTCCTAATCAATACCTTCAAATTCCAAACTGGTGCATTCTCCTAAAAAAAATGCAATAAATTTTGTGTAAGTTCCCATGATATACCAAATTTATAAATTTATAACCTTATTGCTACTATAGAAATGGAATTCAGGGTCAAATACTAAGGAACACATAATCTATCTAGAAAAAAGTTTCTTTCAACAATTTTGTGTAGTTATACTTTGAGGAGAAAATTTTTATTTTTTTTATTCATTAAAAAACTAAAATTTAAGAGATAAATGGAAAAAAAATCTGTTAAACAAATATGATGAACATTAATAAACAAATGTGTATGAGATGCTAATGTTTTTATAGAATTGTTATGCACACCATAAAAATATTTTTCCCTTATAATTAAATAATTATCATAATCATTTTTCACCAGTTTTAAATTTATAAATCCTTTTTAGAAGCTTATTTCTATCTGCTAATTCATTTAAAGTTTTGTTATATGTTGTTATAAATAAATTAGGAAAACAATTGGAATTCTAGAATACTATAAATTTGATTTCATTCAGAACCACCACTTATTAGTGCTATGAAAAATAACTGATAAATGGGGTACCTTTATTAGTGATAACTAAAAGAACTAATAAAATTACCACCTTATCTATTCTTTTTTGAGTGTTTATAAAGGGTACTTTTATCAGTAATTGTCTTAGTGCTGATAAAAGTATGCCTTTTATCGGCACAAAAATAGTTTTTTATCACCGATAAAAGGTATGTTTCATAAAAATATATATCATTAAAAATCATATATGAATTTAAAAATTTATAAATTTATTTATATTGATATAAATGTAATATATTCTACAAAATATGACTTATATAATACTAAATATAAAATCTCACTGAATATATAATAAATTTAGTGAGAAATTGTTTATAAAAATAATTATAAATTAATATGAATTACAAATTTTATAATTATTATTCAGTAATATAAATTTAATAATAATTTAATGATATAAAAATATCAATAAATTAAAAATGATCTAAAATAAGTTGAAAGCATGACTCATGAAACAAACGACCATAACTTTTCATTAGGTTGTCCGTTTTAGTTTCACCAATGGTGAAATTGAAACTTGTGAAAATATCTACGATGTAGTAACCTGTGGTTCATTGGTTAAACAATATTGAGGTCAATAATAGCCTAGAAGGCCGTTAAAAATGAGGTTTTTTTGTGGTACCTTATCTTTTTTATTATCTGATGGAATTTCATTATCATTTATGGTGTTCTTCTTATATTTTTTTTCCATTTTTCGCTCAGATTATTTTCAGGGTTTACACTCATATGAATATTATAGCGTTCAAATTTTATCAATATTCATATTGTAATGTTAATTATAATTAAATATATACACACATATATATAAATTTGTATATATTTATACATAAAAATTTAATTTTATAAATAAATATGTAAAAATATATACATATAAAATATCTTTCTAAATATATAACCCAAAACTAAACAAAAAATAATATCCATTTTTTTTTAAAAAAATGTATGAATATTTATAAGCATATGAAATGTATATATAATGTTTATATATATAAATATATCTTTATGTTTGTTTATGTTAGCAAGAATATATATATATATATATATATTCTAATATATGTATATAAATATTAACATATAATATATCTAAATCAATATAAATATGTATAATTATATTTATACACACACACATATGTATATATAGTATATATGTATGTATATATTTATACACATATACAAACAAAACATATTTTATATATGTATTTCAAAATAATTATATAAATATATATAAATTTATGAATAAATATGTGCCTAAAAATGTTACTAAATATATATAAATAAATAGATTTATCATAAAATACAAAACAAAACAACATAGAGTAGTGGTAAAGGCATCGATGCAATAGGGTGGAGGTCTCATGTTCCAATCCAAGTGAAGGCACACACAGGTGTGCATGGGAGTGGTGTTCTAACATTGATGAATGGTTGGGGTAGGGCAGAATGACCACTGATAAGAGAAGGGAGGGGGGAATCAGGAACTGATAAAAGGGGGAGAATGAGAATAAAAGAAGAGATTGATTTGAATATTAAAATTTTTCACACTCTAGAAGGAGAATAGAAGATTTAGAAATGAAATAACTTTTAGAGTAATTGAGAATGATGGAAATTAGAGAATGGTCATTAAGGAATGTTAATTACATGTGTAGATTTCCAAGTCATCCAAAGGTCTCTATTTATGATTTATCGTCCTTTGATAATGTTCTAGAATCTTTCAAGAGCTTTAAGAAATTGAAGTCATGTTTCGATGAATCTTGAACTTCATTTGATCAATCCTCCAAATACATTTAATATAAAATCTACTCAATAAGACCAAGATAATAGCGAGGAAATTAAAAAATAATAATATTATTATTATTATTCTAGAATAGTTAATGATAGAAGAAGATTATTAAAAATATTATAGTTTAAACTAAAAAACATTTGAACAATTAAAACCAATTTAAAAACACTCATTAGGATGTCTATAATAATTCTACAATAATAGGTCAAATTACTCACACAATTTTCAAAATGATTGAATTTATAATACTTAAATTTCAAAATCAAGCTTCTTTCCAAATTTAAATATGAGATTATATAGAACATTAAATATAAATCATTAATAAAATTGAAATAGGTTTGAATAAATTAGTTTATAAAAAACATGATTTTATAAGGAAAAATTCAAAAAAAAACAAGAAAAAATTACAAAAAATAAATATTTGAGTTTCATATAGAAAATGAATGCATGAATGAAGACCAAAATTAATCATTATAATAAATTAGGTTAGAACATTCTTAAAATACATTTATTAAAAATGAACATTTAAAAAACCTTCCAAAATTGAAAATTAAAATTTGAATTTTAAATATGGTTTCATAACAAAGTCTTCCTTGTAATATTTCCTCCTAAAAATTAAGGAATAAAACGTTAGATTAATATTAAAAATATAGTAATCCATTCAAAATAAAACTGGAATTCAATGAAACAATATAGTATTTGGTTTGGTCCAATATTAGAAATTATAAATATTATTTTTAGCTATATTTCCTTTTTAAAAATATTTAGATAATTGTTTTAACCTTCTAACACATCAAAAATCATATCAATAGAAATTTTTTTTAGTTCAATATATCATTAAAAATGATAGAAATTTTAATCTAAAACAGCATTGAAAAATCATGATGAAGATTTGGATTGAAATTAGAAAAAAAATGATTGAATTATCATTATATTTATTTAAATAAAATACAGATATATTTCTTATCTATCCATTGTAAAAATAATTACTCAATTGTGATTTATGTAGCGTAGGTTATGAATAAAAAAGTAAATCATACTTAATTTGAGAAAATGATGCATTATTCCATGAAAAACATACACTTGAAATTAAAAAAAAAATATTTTTTGTAAGAAGAATAAAAAAGAATAAGTAAAAATAATAATATAAAGTAAATTATAATAAAATTAAATAAAATTAAAATTATATTATAGAAAAATAAAATTAAAGAAAATAAAAAAAAATTATATTACTAATTATCTAAAAAATAAATTATTAAATAAATAATAATATAATTATAAAAACATAAAATAATTAAATTAATAAAAAATAATGAATTTTTGTGATTATTAAAATTGATGAATTTTGACAAGCATAGACAACACCCCCATTTGGATGATCATAAATAGTTAAAAAATCATAAAACCAGGTATATCTCCTGAAACCAAATATTTCTCCCCCATTGAGATTATCAAAAAGTAGTGAAACATGGACTTATAGAAAATGGAGATAAAAATTTAAATCTATTTTTATCATAATTGATGATATTTTCATAGAGATAAATTAATGTTTTTAAAAAATATACTTTGAAAACATGAAAGATTTTATAAGAATGATTTTAAAAAAAATATATGTTTTTACAACATAGTTTAAAATTACAAATTCAACATTAAAAATAGATATTTTAAAAAGATAAATAAATACAATTTTAATAATAGAAAACAAAATTTAAATTTTTTTAATATATTTTTTTTAAAAAAAGTTTCTCTTGTAATATCATTTTAGTATTAACAATATTAGTTCCCCCTAAATTTTGGTATCATAAGAGTTTAAATGGACTATTGTCATGAAACTGAACAAAAATAAAGAAAATACTTAATAAATATATATATATATAGAAAAATAATTTTCACTATTATAGATTAATAATTATTATATTAAAAAATATCGAATTCACCAAGAGTTTCAAATCATTTCTATGGTAAGGTCTCAAATAATGCTCCCAAAAAGAAGAAATGGTTAACAAAATCAATCATCTCTATTCGAGAAAAATCCCTTGGATCATATTTGCGACATAAAAAATCATCTTATTTGTATCTAAACAAGAATGTTTTTATTGGATTATTATACTCACTTCAAATTTCGAAAATTATGAAAAAAAAATTGAAAACTTTTTTTAATAGAATAATTCGGAAATGATTCTGGAATAGAAATTAAAAAACAAAATTTAAAAAAAACTAAAATAAATTTAACATGAAATAGAAATAGATAAGAAAATTAGAAATCGAATTATATAAAAAACATAAAAATTAAAATGGATTAGAAAAAAAAATTAAAATCTAAAATAATTTTTTTAAAATAAATCTGGAATGAATCATTTTGAATAGATAATTAAAGAAAAAATTTAAAATATATAACAAAAGATAAATTTAAAATAGATAAGTAAAGAAAAATATTGAAATAAATATGAAAATATAATTTTAATATAATAAGGCAAGAAATTTTTTAAATTAGATAATAAAAGAAACATTCATAATAGATAAGAACAGAAAAATTTTAAAATATATTACAAAATAAAATTTTGATATACAAAAAAAAGAAAATTTTAATTTTTTTTAAAAACCTATTTCCCACATTGAGCTTAATGCTTATGATCCAAGTGAGGGAGAGCCTATCTATTTATATCCTAGGGAAGTGTTGAATATCAAGTTTGATCTTCATGGGAATAATTTTCTTCATTCTTTTTATTGTATGCTTTATCTTGTACTTTTTTTTAAAATCTCTTCTCTTGTATTTTATTTTTTCTCAAATAAGAGAAGATATGTTTTCATTTTTTTTATTTTTTTCATTTCTTATTTAATCTTTTAACTTTCCACTCTCTCTCTATATTTTATTATATTGTTTTGAAAGTCATGGAAATTAAGAAGTATCTATTACAAATTTTTATTCTTATCAATTTAAAAAAAATAACTATTTTAAAATTTTCTTCTCATATATATTTTAAACTTTTAATTTCTTATCTGTCTAAAAATTTTATTTATTATATATTTTAAATTATTTTATCCATACATATTTTAATTTTTTTCTTATCATTGATTTTTAAATTTCTTTTTAAATTTATATTTAAATTTCTTTTTAATTAATATTTAAATTTGTTTTTAAATTTGTTTTTCAATCGATTTTTGAATTTATTTTTCAATTTAGTTTCTAATTTCTATTTAAATTTCTGATTTAATTTATTTCTAAACTCTTTTTTCAATTTATTTTCAATTTATTTTAAATTTATTTTTAAATATCTTTGTAAAAAAAATTAAATTTATATAGATTTTTTTAAAAAAATTTCAAAAGTTTTATTGAAAATTAAATTCAAATTTATTTTATACATAAAATATTTTAAATAGCATTCTTATAATTTCGGAAAAGTGGAGTAAGTACAATAGTCCATGAAAAACATTCATGTTTGGACACAGATAAGTGGATGTGGTTCTAATATAGATTCTCCTAGATCTTTATCCCAAAAGGAGTTGAATGTTTTTTGGTAACGATTTCTCCTTCCTACGTAAGGTGATTGAACCCTTATTATGCACATGGTTTGACATTTCTCAAAAATTTTCTATGGTTTGTTAAAATATTATTTAATCATCCTTAACAATGAAAATTATTTTTCAAATTATTATTTATCTAGTATTTAATTTATTTCGATCTATTTTAATGGAAATAGTCCCTTTAATCTCTTTTGATGCCTTAATTGAGAGGTAACTAATCTTGTTAATACTAAAATGATACTAGAAGAGACTCTTTCTAAAAAAACTTATTTCCAAGATTTAAATTTTGTTTTGTTCTAAATTCATATTTATTTATCTTTTCAAAATATCATTTTTTTCAATGTTTCATTTTTCACTTTAAAAATCTATTTTAATAAAATAATTGTTTTTGAAAATCTTAATTTTAAAATACTTCAATCATTCAAAGTATATTTTTTAAAAAAACTAATTTTATCTCTCTCAAAATATAATTAATGATTACAAATATAGATTTAATTTTTTATCTCTTTTATCTATAAAACTGTATTGCACTCCTTTTGGATAATATCAAATGGGGAAAAATATTTGTTTTTGAGGGATATATCAGCTTTTACAATTTTAATAGTTTTTATTCTATTATATAATTTAATTATTTTACAAGTACTTGAGATCATAAAAAAGGGAATATTATTATACTTTTCATCGTTATGTTATTTTCATGATAAAAAAAATTAGTTTTTTAAAATTTAATTATTTTATATTTTTATAATTATATTATAATTTATTATATATATTTTTTGTATAATTATTAATATTATTATTTTTATTTATAATAATTTTATTTTAATTTTATTTTATTTTACTTTAATTTTATTTTACTTTTATTTTTTTTATTTTGTTCAACTTTTTTATTTCATTTTATTCTATTTATTTGTTATTTTTTATTATTTTTATATAATTTATTTGTTAAATTTTATGTGTAAGTTATTTTTAAATAAATTATGCGTCGTTTTTTCAAATTAAGGTTGTTTTAGTATTTTAATCATAACTTTATCTATAGAGCCCAGAAATAATTGATTCTTTTTGTGATGGATATATATTGAAATTATGTACATTTAATTATGAAAAATCAAAGGCTATTTCAAACATTTTATTGTTATAATTTCAATATAAATATTCATAGTATTTTTTTATTCAGTTTTCATAATAATTTTTCTATCATTTATAATGATATCATAAGCTAAAAAATTAGATTGAGAAGTTTTTTTGTACATTATGAATATGATCAAATGGAATAAATATTTTCCAAGTAGAAAAATTACTAAAAATAATATTTATAATGTCTAATATTTGACTGAACCTAATGTTATGAAGTTGTTATTAATTTTAGTTTTGTTTTTAATATATTACAATATTTTTTATTTGAAGCCACAGTTTCATTATTTTCTTTTTATGAATAAATATTTCTATGTGAATATTATGACATATTATATAAAATTCAAATTCTAGTTTTCAATTCTAAAAAGTTTTTTAAACGTGTATCTTCTAGTCAATGTAATATATGTAATATTCTTATATAATGTATTAAAAATGTTAATTTTTGTAAGATCCCATATTTTTCCTGGTATGTCTCTCTCTGATTTTTTTGTAAACCTTTCTTTCAGTTTTGTTTTCTTTATGAAATTATGTCATTTGAATAAACACAGGCATGAGTTGCGTGAAAACTTTTGAAAACTGGAGTGGATCCGTGTGGAGAGCTTTTTTGGGTAAAATGGCATAATGTTTAGGGATGTATGCTTATTTTAGTTAATGGATTCTAGGTATAAATGGGTTAAAGTGATTCACAGGTTCATGATAAGTTGAGAAGTATTAAAATATATTCAATGTGTTAAAGGGAAAATGGGTTGAAAAACGAATTGCATAACTTTTACATATCATCAAGGGGATTACACATCATGTAATTTTTAGAGGGTTTTAATAAAATAAGCCTAAAATAATAAATTTTTAGGCATGTTCCATTAAAAATATTTACATGATGCGTAACTATATTACACACCTTATAATTTACTAACCTTATTATTTAAAAGTTGATTTGTGGGTGAATTTTCTTTTGTTTAGGTGAAAATATTCTCCTCTTGACCCTAGGGAATTATCCATGTGATTTTGGGTTTCCAAACTCCCTTATATATGTCCTATTTATGTGAGAAATCCATAATAAGTCTTTTTGGTTTGGTTTCTCCCTTCTCTTCCTTTTTATCCAACCGTTGCAGTGAAATCCCTTGACTGATTGCATTTTTGGTTCTAATGTTTATCATTTTTTATCTAGGAAATTATTTGAAATCATCTGCACCTTTTTCTTCATGGTTTTTTTACCATTGTGAGTGTTGTTGGATCATCGATTAAAGGTAGGGGTATAAATATTAACCATATGACTTTATAATTTCCAATGTTTATATAATATTGTGATTTAGTAAACATAATGTCTATCTTAATCAATTAAATAATGAATTTTATTATTCCTTTAATTCCTTTGGTTTTAATTAGCTTCGGAACTGACTAATGGCTTACCATTGGGTGAGCGAACCATAAATATAATTGAATTTTAAAATGGATTAAATAATTGTGAGCATTATATAAGACCTTAAGTGATTTCTTGATATATAACCCATAAATTATGGCTTATTGATTCATGATATAATTGTTAATCAATTTTTATATAATTGTAAGTGGCGTAAGAAAGGAAAATGGTATTTCTCATAAATAACCACGGAGAATTATGATGTGATATTATGATATCCATGTTGTATGATATGAATTGTGTTCCATAATATAAAGATAATATATCTGTCTCAATCCTAGAACATGCACACATATATTTTGTAATGCTGATATTAAGAGAGATCAGCCTATTTCCACGTTGTAATTCTTATAGAGAGTGGGCTATGACCAGTCCCATGTTATAATTATTATAGGGCTTTGACCTGAATGTTATAATGCTTATAGGGATTTGAACCGAATTGTTGTGACCATGCCATGGTTATATGGTGGTGGGTGGAATGGTCATAAATCTTTCTTAGATATATGTTGTCATGGTGCCGAAGAAGGATATTTTACCTTGGTTATATGGTTATGGTATTCACGGTCATAAGACATGCTCAGAGTTTATTCTGGCACGGATATGAAGTATGTTTTTGTTTTATTTTATTAATTATTTAATTAATTAATCCATATCTATATATCTTTATTGCATAAAATTCTTATCAAACTAGTTTATTGAGACAATATTTTTGTTACCTATTGATTTACACTCACACTCTATTTGGTTTGACGTTTGTTACCAAAAATGATTACATGAAAGTGGGTTTTGTTAAGGGAAAAGTACCTTGCAGTTGTTTTTTATTTGTCGATGCGATGGATTTTGGATTTGGGAGCGACATGAGGTTCGATACCAGGGACATTGAGTCTTTTATTTGAATCTTCTAGTCTTTTAATTGTATTATTTGTAGCATGAAATTTAGTTACATTCCAACACATCATTACATTATTAATTTATTATTTATTGGATAATTTAGTTGAATTTTATAGTTATCTTCTTCTATCTTTATACTTTGATTATTTTTATTTATTATGGTTTGATTGTAATGATATCAAACATCATATATGCCATACCATATTCTTATTTCATAACTTTTCATTACATTACAAACATAGGACCTTTAAAGTTTAGTGTCTTGGAAAAAAGGTAAATAATACATGAAAACATATAATACTTATTTTAATCCTCTTGAAATGATTCTTGAAATGTTCATCCTAAGTACAATTTTTGCATCTCATTACGTAGGGACATACATCAAATGAAAGGGTGAGTAGAAGGCCAAGTATGGAAAACAAGTGAAATAATTTACATATGAACTTGACCTATATCAATAAGAACATGGGGAATATCATAAAGGAATGATAAAGAGTCATATCATAATAATAACTTGAAACATAACCTGAAAAAGTGGCTACAACATTTAATTTACACATTCATTTCACCAAGGTCCATACCCAAGGTGTCATAAAAATTACCAAGGTTATTCACCAAAGTATGATAAAAATTGTCATATCTAGAAATTAATTTCTTTAACCAATGCATTGGTTTCTTATCTGGGTTCACCCTTAATATATATTTATTTTAATGTGATCCAAATAGATCATAATCAAAAATTTCATAAATAACCCAAAGAGAATAAAATAAATGGGTTTCATATCAAAATCATGACATTTTAAAAAGTGCTTAAAAACCAGATCATTATGTCATTTATAACCCACGGAAAGGGGATGAGGGTTTTATTTATTTCAATTATTGAACAAAATATATTATTTTTATGTCTTTTATAATACCCCTAGAAAATAAATAGGTTTGTTTATTCACTTAAATAAAATAAGATAATTTCTTGTGAAAAAGAGAGACATTTTGAGACGCAAATTCTACAGCATAACAACTACACAACATGGTTTTAGAAAACATTAAAAATATATTGGAAAAGGGTATCCCATATAAAAATGACACATATTATAGTATAGGTTCATAATAAAATATAAATAAGAACATTGTTTTCAAACTTGAAATACATACCACATAAAATAGACCTTAAAAGGAAAAGACAAGTGGAGAATTACCTTACGAAAATATAGCATCCTAACGGCGTCACATAAAAACTCAGAATATGATTTGATGATATAAAAAAGGGTATCCTGTAATTTAGACATAAAATTTACATCAATAAGGATATATAAGAACATACCACCACATATGAAAATGGAAATTAAATGATATAACATAAAATAAGTCTTTGACTAAAAGAGGAGGGTGAAAGGTTCCCATACCTTGAAGAGTATATTCAGAAAATCGAATGTCGGGACCTTGGGGGGCTTGAGGGAACCTTGATATGACATATTGTGAAGTAAAAAGATCATATTTTTTTAGAAGTAATTTTGAATGAAATTAATGAAGGAATGGGTTGGTATTTATTTCAAAAGTGAGGGAATAGTTTATTAATTTCTAAGGGACACCTCATTAGTTGTATTTGAAAAACCATGGGCTTGAACATGGTATTTTCCTATTGTATTGGCCACTTGGGACACATAATAACATATATTATTCCTCAAGAGTCTACAATAATGATTACATCATTATTACATCATTAATAATGTCATTAAACTTACTAAAAACTCAAAATTGAATTTTTATTATTCACTGAAAATTCAACTCTTTAATAAATAATCCCTAAAATCAACCCTAACCATTTTTGATGTGTATAATCCAAAAGTGAACACCATTTTATAAAAATTAATTTCATTTAAAATTAAATTATTTAAATAAAATACATTACTTGACTAATAATTTATAAATCATTTATTTACTTATACTATAATATAAATTTTTCACATTACCACATAAGATGAATAATACATATTTAGTCCTCATTAGGTTATGTTACTATTCCATTAGTAAAATTACCATTCATAAGGGTAAAATTACAATTCCAAAGGCTAAAGTAACTATTAACCAAAAAATTATTTTGATCTTATTGAACCACATTTTCACCCTGATTATAACGATGTATGTCAGATTTTTGAAACTCATTTCACATAAAATGTTATATAATAATAAAATATTTATTACTATTCAACAAAATTACAATATTCATCAAATATTATTCATCAAAAAACATTATTCATAAAATAATATTCATCAAATTGAACCATCCTACAAAACTTCTAAAAATTTATCCTAGGTTAATTTTGACATTTTAAATTCAAAAATGATGTTTATTTTACCATAATAATTCTCTATGTATGAAAAAGCTATGAAAAGTATAATTTTTTACTTCTAAAATCAATTTATGAAATTTTTCATAGTTAAAAATATACATTATTAAGAAAATATATTCCTAAAATATGAATGATGAAATAACAATTTTATTTCTACCAAGGGATTATACAAATTAACTAAGGCCTTGTTATATAACCCCTTATAATGTCTTCATAGTACATAAGATTAATGTGTGCAATGGTGATAGAATCTTGTGGTGGCTCAAACAACATTTCTAGAGAATTGACTTCTATCAACATGAAATTCTCCTGTAAGTTATTCTATTCAATATTAACGTGTTGATGTTCATGTTGGTATTGGTCCAAGTGAAGCCCCACGATGCCACCTCCTTCCCAAGATCCACAAAATGGGATTCGTAAGGCCCGAATATACTAGATGAGGTCATCGACTCTTCTTTCTGCAATAATAATAATTATCATTTCCATTTGTAATCAATAATATTGATGTTAATAGTATAGTTTACAATGGTAAAATTAACCAATGGTCATATAACATTCAAAACACAATGGTCTCACTATAATTATACTCACTTCATTAATAAAATGATATAGTTTTTTTAGTAAAAAATAATATTAGAAAACAAATATTGTTCAAAATTTCAGGTCGTTACATTCTTCCCCCTTAAGAAATTTCATCCCTGAAATTTCAACTTCTACCCTCATAAGAGAAAAGGTGTGGGTAGTTCTACCTCATAGACTCCTCTATCTTCCATGTGGCTTCTTCATGTTTGTGGTTCCTCTATAACACTTTAACAAGTTAGGTAGTATTGATGCATATAACCATGTCTCTACGATCCAATATATCCATCGACTACTCCTCAAAAGAGAGTTCAAGATCTAGTTCTACCACCTCTGGATTTAGTACATGTGAAGGGTTAGGTATGTACTTCCTCAAGAGGTATATATGGAAGACATCATGAACCTATGCTAGATTTGGAGGAAGTTCTATCCAATAAGCCAATTCTCCTATGTGATCAAGGATTTTTTTAGGGGGTAATGTACTTAGGGCTTAGCCTCCTTTTCTTCTCAAACCTCGTGAATCTCTTACAAGGTGAAATTCTAAGAAAAAATTTGTTACCAATATCAAAATCTAAGTCCCTTCGATGGTTTTTGTCATAGATCTTTTGAAAAATCTGATCAGACTTAATGTGTTGCTAGATGGTATGAACCTTTTCAGTCATCACTTTCACAAGATTAGGCCCAAGAATCATTCTATCACTAGATTCATCCCTACAAGTAAGAGTTATACATCTCTTCCCATATAGAGATTCATAAGGTTCCATTTGAATACTCGAGTGAAATTTGTTTTTGTAAGAGAACTCTACTAATGGGATATGTGGATCCCATCCACCATTAAATTCCATTGAGCATGTTCTCAGCATGTCCTCGAGTGTTTTAATAGTCCTTTATGATTGGACTTCAGCTTTAGGTTGATATTCCGTATTGAAATTCAATTCAGTACTCAGAGAATGTTGAAGAATTTTCTCCAAAAATTTGATGTGAACCTTTGATCATCATAAGATACAATAGAAAGTGGAACTCCATGCAGCCTTACCACTTCCTTCACATAAATCCTGGAATGTTGATCAAGAGATAAATCTTCCCAAATAGAGATAAAATGAGAAATCTTGGTGAGAAATTCCACTATAACCCATATCAAATTGTTTCCTTTATAATTTCTCAGGAAACCAATGACAAAGTATATAGTGATATTTTCCAACTTCTATGATGGAAGGGGTTTTGGTTGTAATACCCCTTTAGGAAGTTTTCACTCTTCCTTCACTTGCTGATATACCAAGAACCTTGTAGTGTAGTCAGCAATCTCCCTTTTCATATTATCCCACCAAAAATGATCACAAAGATCCCTCTACATTATTGTGCATCTAAGTTGTATAGAGAAATTAGATCTATGAGCATTATCCATAAAATCCTTCTTTATTTCTGGAACAAATAGAACACATATTCTTGTCAGAAATATCAGTACACCTTCTTGATCAATATTGAACTCAGGAAACTTTCCATCCTTTACAGACTCAAACTTCTTTTATAACAAAGGATCTTATTTTTTATCTTTCTTGATATTATCTAGTAATAACGGTTCATAAATAATTTGTGTTAGGGTTCATTATGTCCATTTCCTTACAATTATCATATCCAGATTTACTAGGTCATTAGTTAAAAGATCTCCTTGAATCCTCATCGGGGAGAGAACAACTGGTTCATTCCTACTTAATGTATTAGCGACTTTGTTTTCTCTTCTGAGATGATAATGAATTCAACAATAATAGTATTCAAGAAGTTCCAACCATCTCCTCTATCTCATGTTCAATTCCTTTTGTGTGAAAATATACTTCCAACCTTTATGGTCTGTCTATATATCACATTTCTCACCATAAAGATAGTTCCTCCATATCTTCAGAGAAAAAACAATCACATCCAGCTCAAGATCATGTGTAGGATAGTTCTTCTCATGAGTCTTAAACTGTCAATATGAATAACCAATCACCTTTTCATTTTTCATTAGCACTCACCCAATCCCATTAAGAGATGCATCACTAAAAATAATGAATCATTCTCTATTTCAGGGCAGAGTTAACAGGAGTGTAGTAACCAATCTTCTCTTCATCTCTTGGAAACTTTCCTCACACTCCTTTTTTTAGATTAACTTGTCCCATTTTTGAGTTGACTAGGTTAATGGATTGTAAATTCTTGAAAAACATTTCACCAACCTATTATAATATATCTATAATCCAAAGAAACTACAAATATCAGTTATTTTTATAGGTTGAGACCACTCCTCTACAACATTTGTCTTTGTAGGATCAACTGTGATTCCTTCACTGGTTACAATGTTCCCCAAGAAAGAAATTTATTGTAACCAAAATTCACATTTAATGAACTTTCCAAAAATCCTCTCCTTCCATCGAGTTTTAAAAATAACCCTTAGATAATCCTCATGCTCATCGCTACTTTTGGAATATAACAGAATACCAGAAATAAAAACTACCACAAATTTATCAAGGTAATACATAAAGACTCTATTTATCAAATACATAAAAATAGCAGGATCATTAGTCAACCCAAAGGGAATAACAACAAACCCATAATGCCCATATCTTGATTAGAAGGTAGTTTTTGTAATATCTTCTTTCTTCACCCTCAATTGATGATAACCAAATCGAAGATAAATCATAGAGAATAATTGAGCCCCATGATGTTAGTCAAATAAGTCATAAATTCTTGTAAGAGGGTATTTTTTATTCACTATTATCCTATTTAGTTATATATAATAAATAGATAGACACATTGATCCATCCTTGTTCTTCACAAAGATAATAGGTGCACCCTAAGGAGACACACTCGGTCGAATAGACCCCTTCTCCAAAATATCTTGGAGTTGATACCTTAATTCCTCCATCTCCACATTTTCCATCTTTTATAGGTTCATTGATATTGTATGACATCCATGTATGATTTAGATGGAGAAATCTACCTCTCTTTCTAGGGGAGGTCTATGTAACTCCTCAAGAAATATGTCAATGTATTCCAAGATGATGGGGACATTTTCTATCTGTAACTATCATTTCCATCTTCTTCTTCACCGATCAAATGCATATATAAAGATATAGGAGGTTCTTCTAGATAACGATCAGGCCGAGAAATATCTCCATGGAAGGTAACTATAGGTTTCCCTTTCAAGAATATTGATATTTCTTTATTCTATATTTTCTCTTAGTATTATACTTTGAGATCCAGTCCATACGTAGTATAATGTTGAATTCCAACATGGGAATGACTACTATATTTACGATAATATTGTGATCACTAAAGTAAAACAATATTGTTTCTAAATACTTTTGATGATTGGATAATCCCACCAAGAGTCTTGACTGATAGCTCTATTTTTAGCAATTCATGGGCTGATTCTAAATTCCTTGAAAACAGAGTAGAAATAAAGGAATGCGTAGAACCAAAATCAAACAAAGTACTTTCTAGCTTTGAGAGAAAATCAGGAGTACATTCCACCACATCATTTGGAGGTTCAAAATCAACTATTGTGATAGAAAAAGCATGACCCTTCTCCCTTGGCCTTTGTAGAGGCAGATGGTGATTCCCCTTTGCTACCCTCGGATTTGGACAGCGGTTGGAAAGGTTACAAATTTGTCCACACTTATAGCATTAAACTTCAAGTAGGTCCTGAACCATGTTACCTTTGTTGTTAGTGTTGGGATGTTGAGGCTTCACCTCCCTACGAAAATTCATCATGATAATTTCATCTCTTCCACACTTTTAGCACTTTTCTCTCCCATGAACGTAGTTCCCCGAAAGTTTTTTCCCACATTTATTACATGTGGGATGTTGCACTTGCTTTCCACTTCTTCCCAGATCAATGATCCTCCATAATCATGGATCAATCGATATATTATAGTCGTTGTATTTGTTAGACCATTTCATCTCACTGAAATCATGTTCAACTTTCATATCACTCCACACAATCTCCTCATAGCTATCATAGTCTCATTTGGATAGATTCTTCTATAGGTAAGGTCTTAGTCCTCCAATGAATCTATCAACCTTCCCATTAGTATCTATGACAATGATTGAGTTGTAATGGTAATGTCTTGTGAATTTCACCTTGTAGCTTCTAAAAGATTCATTCTTCTTCTGCTTTATCTAGAGAAACTCCTTCTCCATTTTTGTTCTCATAAAACGAGGGAAATACTTGTTAAGGAAGATCCATCTATACTCTTCCCACTCCATAAATTCAACCTCCACTCTTGTCCTCATGTTTTTAATCAGTTCCCACCATTTATCAGCTTCTCCATGTATGTGATAAATAGCTAGGGTGACCTTTTCTTATTCTGAACAGTAGATCACAGAAAATATCTTTTCGATAGAGCTGATCCATTGTTGATCAATAAATGGGTTGGTAGATCCAGTTAATGTGGGTGGTAATTGATGCATAAATGACTCAACAGAAAGTCGTTCCCCTCATGGTGTCATTGGTCTCTCATCTTGATTCAAATTATTTCTCATAACTTGAGTTAGTTGGTTCATCATTCTCATGAATGTTTCCATTCCAGCTTCCATCAGAGGTTCATCAGCACATTGTCCATTGTGGTCACCATTTGAATGGTTCATCCTATTTCCTAAAATTATCTAAATGAATATAACCATAGTGGGAAACTTATTTCATTTATGGATCTTTTATCTGTAAAGGATTTTCATGTCTTAAACCTTAATGCTTAATCGTATTATTCTTTAACAACAATTCCATTTCTATATAAATCCTTCATAACGATTCATAAAAATATATTTATTAACAAAAAATATCCCCTAAGAGATTTAAAATAAAAGTTTAGTAATGCTCGTTGTCGTGTACTAGTCCACATTAGACTCTAGCTTAAAGCGATGTTTTCGGGTTTTACCCCTAGATACATTTGTGTTGGAGCCACATCCACTTGTTTGTATCCAGACATGGATTTATTTGTTCAGAAACCACTTACTTAATATTTCCCCAATATACCAGGATGTTTTCCTATATTAAAACTTTTCTATAGGGTTATTAATAAAGTTTTCATAATAATATTTCCATAAATAACTAAACTATCCTTTGATACCAATTATGCCATCTCCCCTTCTTATTACATAACTTTTCATTACATTACGAAAAGAGAACATTTAATGTTTAGTGTCTTGGGAAAAAGGTAAATAATTCATGAAAATATATAAAATTATTTTAATACTCATAAAAGGATTCTTGAAATGTTCATCCTAAGTACAATTACTATATCTCATAACCTGGGGACATACATTAAAGGAAAGGGTGAGCATAAGGCACATTGAGAAAAACAAGTGAAACAATTTACATGCGAACTGAAGCGATATCAGTAGGAAAATCGGAAATATCATTAAGGCATGATAATGAGTAATATCATAAAAATAACATGAAACATAACTTGAAAATATTCTGACAACATTTAATTTAGACATTCATATCACCAAGTTCCATCCCCAAGGAGTCATAAAAAATACCACGGTCATTCACTGTGGTATCATAAAACTTTTCATATCTAGAGATTAATTTCATTACCAAATGCATTACAGTGATATTAGGGAACAACCTTAATAATTCTTTATTTTAATGTGATCTAAATAGATCATAAAAAACATTTCATTTATAACCCAAATAGAATAAAATAAATGGGTTTTTTATCAAAATCGTGACATTATAAAAAGTGCTTAAAACAAGATCATTATGTTGTTTATAACCCATGGAAAGGGGATGAGGGTTTTATGCATATAAATTCCAGAATAAAATGTATAATTTTTATTTCTTGGTGAATACCCCTATAAATGAAATTGTTTAGGGTATTCACATAAACAAAATAAGTTAATTTCGTGAGAAAAAGATAGATATTTTGAGACAAAAATTCTGCAGTATAACGGCTATGCAACATGGAATTTGAAAACAATTAAAAAGAGAGGGGAAAAGGGTATCCCATCCATAAATTAATAATATTATAGTATAGGTAGATAATAAAATGGAAATAAGAACATGTTATTTTAATAATAAAGACATTCCACAAAAAAGAGAACTTGAATGGAAAAGAGAAGTGGATAATCCCCTTACGAAATTTATAAGCCTAACAGCATCACTTAAAAATTCAAAAAATGAGTTGATGAGATAGAAAAGGGTATATCATAATTTCTACATAAAATGGATATAAATAAGGATATATAAGAACAAACCCCAACATATTAAAATGAAATTAAATGACATAACATAAAAAAGAAGTCTTTTACTAAATGAGGAGGGAGAAAAGTTCCCTTACATTCAAGAGTAACATCAAAAACTCAAAGGTTGGAACCTTGGAGGGCCTTATTTCACCTTGGGAGGACTCTTTAGGAGATAAAAAGACCATATATTCACTAAGTAGGAATTTTTAATCAATGTAATGAAGTAATGGGTTGGTATTTATAGCCAAAGTGGGGAAATATTTTATTAATTTCCCAGGGACACCTCATTAGTGGTATTTGTAAAACCATGGGCTTTCCCATGGTATTTTCCCATGGTATTAGCCACTAAGGACACCTCATAAAATATTTTATTCCTAAAGAGTCAACTAGAATTATTACATAATTATTATATCATTAATTATGTCATTGAACTTACTAAAAACTCATAACTATATTTTTACTATTCATTGAGAATTCAACTATTTCAGAAAATTTCCAAAATTTCACCCTAACCATTTTTCATTGTGTAGAATCCAAAATTAAAATCCATTTTATAAAAAATAATTTAATTTTAAATTAAATTAATTAAAAAAACTAATACTTGACTTATAATTTATAAAAACAATTATTTACTTATACTATAATATATTTATATCACATTACCACTTAATATGACAAAAACATATTTATAACTCCTTAAGTGATGTTAGTATTACATTGTTAAAATGATTATTCATAAGATTAAAATTACTATTCCAAAGGGTAAAGTTACTATTGACCAAAAAATTATTTTTTTCCAATTGAACCACATTTTCACCATGATAATCACCATGTATGTTAGATTTTTGAAAATCATTTCACAAAAAAAATTATTTAATAATAAACTATTATTTTACAATTCATAAAAAACTATTCATAAAATATTATTCATCAAAAACATTATTTATAAAATACTATTCATAAAATTGACACTTATAAAACTTCTTAAAATTTAGCCTCGGTTAATTTTGACATTTGAAATTCAAAAATGATGTTTATTTTAACATAATAATTCTCTATGTATGAAAAATCTTTGAAAAGTACAGTTTTTACTTCTAAAATCAATTTTTGAAATTTGTCTTAATTAAACATATAATTTATAATAAAATCTATTATTATAATAGGAATGATCAAATAAAACAGTTATTTATACCAAGGGATTACACAAAGTTACTAAGGCCTCATTCCATAACCCCTTATAATGCTCGCATAGGACCTAAAAGTAAGGTGTGAAATGGTGACAGAATCTTGGGATGGCTCAAACAACATTGGCCAAGTAGTGTTTTCTATCAACTTAAACATCTCCCTTAAGTGATTCCGTTCAAGACTAACATGTTGAAGTTTTTCTTGGGCTTGGTTCAGAGTGAATCCCGGTGATGACACCTCTTTCCCAAGATCCAACAAATGGGCTTCATATGGACCGAGTCTACTATATGAGTCCATCACCTCTTATTTCTAAAATAATAACCATTATAATTTCAATTTATATTCACAAATAATTATGTTAAGAGTATATTTTCCAATGGTCATATTGACCAGTGGTCATATAACAGTCGAAACCCAACAGTCTCATTTTAATTATACTCACTTCATTAATAAAAAGATATAGTTTTGTTGAGTACAAAATAAAATCAAGAAATAAATATTTTTCACATGTTTGGGTCATTACATCATACTAGGGGATATAGTCTCCCCAATATAAGCTTTACACCCTCGATTCTAGTCGACAACCTTTGGAATATTGGGAGTCGTGCTTGAGGTCTCATAACCAACCCTTTTTTACCACGTGAGAGAGTTCTAGAACGAGAGACATTACAATGTGGTATCAATAGATAAAATTTTATTCTATTATACTTTTTTATTTTGGAATGTTAGACAGGAGACTAGTTTGTGTTGGGACTTGGTAATGAGATTTTTCATGGGAGTGATTAACCCATGTACGGGTGAAAATATAAGTGCCTAGGGATGGGAATTGTTTTTTGTGTTATCTTCCTGTTACAGTGGAAGTTATTTCATCTTGTGTGATTCACATGTAGTGTGAGGTTACCATTTTATGATTTCAATTTTTCTTGATATTTTTACTCATGGCCTGGTATGGAATTATATGAGAATACATACATCATAATAGGCACATATGGATATATTGACAAGTATTGTTCATGACATGGGACATATCTATTTTTTTCATGAAATATATAATTTCTTATTGAATTGTGATATTAGATTTCTATTTCACTGGATAAATGAAATGAGTTGTTTTGTTATATTAAAACATTTGTAATCCATGTCTAGAGGGATTCAGAGTTAGTGTTTCTATAACATCCCAGGTAAATAAAGAAATATTATATTTTCATATTTATTAATATTTTTGAATTAAATTTTAATTTTAATTTAAAGGGAATGCTATATTCGATGGATTACCCGATACACAATAACAGGTTTCTTTGAAATCTTACGTTGCACAGTAATAATATAATATAATTATTAATAAATGGTAATTAACGCCTAGTATTTTTATTGGCGAGAATGAATATAAATAACTACAATATGATTATACATGTTTGTTAAATGTTTTTAGCATTTATCCAATAATAGTTAGAATCTTAAAATAAGAAAAGAATTCGATTTTAAGCATAAATACTCAAATATTCACTAAAAGGTTTATTTACTGCCTTTTGATGGAAAAACCCTCTTTAAACCTAGTTTTGTTAACTTTTATATGTTCTATTTGACAAAATAAAATTCTACTTTAGAATCGAGACACCAAAAGATACTTTGGATGAAATTTTGGTATTTTTCTAATATTGTTCACTTTTTAATGAACAGTGAAAAATACTGTATTTTAACTCAAAACCGTGTTTTAAGAAAAATTATTTATATGGTTAGATTATATCTTTAATTGGATTTAAAGTATAATTAGATTATATTTTTACCAATTAATCCAATGTTGGTCATTGGAATTAATTTCACTTTTAAATTGGACATAAACAAGTGTCAATCTTTTGATAGTTAATATTTCTTAAAAACATGCTTTTAGTTTTAACAATGGGAATTAATTTTCAATTAATTAATGAAACTTCAATGTTTTGAATTTTTTAAAATAGTCATCATTTTTGAATTCGGAATATCAAATATAGCTTAGGCAAAAGTTTTGGTATTTTTCTAAAAAACATCAATTTTTTATTAATATTGAAACCACTTAGTAGTAGTTCAAAAACTAACTTTTTCATTTAAATGAAATTCTACCGCATCTATGAATTTAATTTCAAAAATCTGACATACAAGGTTATTATTAAGTAATATGTGGTTCAATAAGGTGAAAATAATTTTTTTGAATAGTAACTTTTGACTTTTATTTACCCCGGTTAAAGATAAATAGGCTAATTCAAGGTAAAAAGAATATTATAATAATAAAGAATTACTTTAACACTTGTCCTAGACTTATTGTATGAGTCATGGATGGCCATGGTCATCCTTGGGTTGATTTTGGGACCTCATATAGGCACTTAAGAGTGATAATGACACTTTATTTTAATTAATTTAAAGTAATGACAAAAATGACATAAACAAAATTATTTTAGTAAATTAATGTTTACATGGTGTTATATAAATTATATTTTTGACTATAAATATTAATTGGAAATCTAAAAATATTTCCTACATCATATTTTTTTTTACATTTTTATACATTGAATAAATTAAATTATTTATGGCAAAATAATGATGCAGTATTTACCTCATTAATAAATGATTTAAAAATATAAGATTATAAATACCAAAACAATATCTAAAAACTTGTCCAGTTATTATTGGATCACTTTATTTCGACCATGATTCATCTTATCTTCTACTTTAGTGATTTTTTTACCTTTTGAAACCGACGATAAGTTTATAATAAAATAATTGTTTCATAATTTCCTAAAGAGCCCCTCCTCCCCCTTATAAAAGGACACCATTTCTAACCCATTCCTCACACTTCTCAAGCCCCTTTTCTTGTCCAAACTCTGCCCAATTAATCTCCTAATATCCCTATCCTCCTCCTAGAAGCATTACCTTATTCATAAGGCACTTCAAGAAGTACTTTTGGTTCAAACCAACGGAATTTACCCAAATTAATGGTAACGGTTTCTCTTAAATTATTTTATTTTATATTATTTATCCAACCCTAAAACTATTTTTATTACTTTATTTTATAACAAAAATAGTATCCTAAATATACTAGTGTTTTTATGAGAAGTAATTGAACTACACTTACACACACCTCCATCTAATGAGTGAAGAACATGTTGTTTCTATGGATGACAAACTAACGCCTCACGAAACGACGATTGTTAGATTATCTCCTACCTCCTATCATGGTGGCCAATAAGATGGCGCTGTATTTATATATTATATATATTTTCTTTATATTTTCTTTATTCTTCTTTATTTTTAATTTATATCATACCTTTATTGTTTCTATTTTGGGTAAACACGATAATTTCATTTGAGAAAGTACGGACTACCTCCCCCTCAAAGTGATATGACTTGTTCATTTCATATGTGGGACATATAAAGGTTACAAATAATGATATTATATATGATATTATACTTGAATTATAATATACCCTTGTATCATAATGTTTTAATTCCATTAAAATATGAAATAGAAATGAAAGTAGCGTTCATGCGTACGTACGGCTTACCATCTACGTGAACTGTGCATTTAATTTCTTATCTCTAAATGTTATGTACTATTATAAATACATGTATACATTGGATATATATGATATCTAAATCATGAATATAATTCTGGATATAATGAAATTTTGACACATGAAAAACCTGTAATTATAAGATGTCCATTTTTGATTCAAGTACCATATATCGACAAAATGACCATCATTAACTTAAATGATTACATAATGTTTATAACATGGTAATAAGTGATATAAAAGTAATAATAAACTTTAAAAATGGTTGTTAGGAAAGTAGAAATTAACTTTAGTTTATTATTCAAGAGATTAAAGAATGAACGGGTCAAGTCAGACATGGGGTAAGGTACTTCGTCTCAATCTCCTATAATTGAGGCATAATTTTATACACAACATTATTTTATATGGTGTATAAACCCCTTTTACTTTTAATTTAATTCAAACAGAATCCTTTTTCATTGAATCATCTTACTAAACAAAAAATAAATGTTTTTAACATTTGTGGCGATAGTGACCTCTCTGCCACCGTAATCGTTATTTGGCATCCTCTATGAGCCTTAATGTTTTCAAAAATGAAAAATAAATCCCTTATTCTATTTTTGGGTGTTTTGGTATTGAAAACGGTTTTTGAAATGGATTGATTATTTGAATATCTTGAAATGATTTCTTGTGATTTCAAATTAAATGTTATTAGTGAAATGTTTATATTTTCATTATTTTATGTGTTATGATTTTATAATGGTAATTGGACATTTTATGGGTGGTTACATGATAAACCAAATGATGGGTGGTGCTGTGATAAAATAGGTTGGGTGGTTACATTATAACCTCCAATTCATTGGGTATGGAAGTCGTCCGTATGGCTATTCCATTTAGTGATATTTTTGGAAGTAGACAGTATGGCTATTTTACTTAAGAATTTTTGTGTCTCAATTTACATTGATATGTTATGTGTTATTTATATGGATTTTATGGTAATATTTTGTTTACAAAATGGTAAGTATTGATCTTTTATTCAATGAAGAGTATTTACTACTTCATAAAGGTGAAAAGTATTACTTATGATAAAGTATTCAAGGTTTACTTGTTGTTTTGAAAAAAAACTAACAGTTTTCCTTCTTTGAGTATCCCTTAATGAGATTTTTATGCTCATACCATGTTTTTGAAATGTATTTCAGATGACATAAATAGGAATAAGGTTAAGGATGGGATCAAGTAAAATTCATGTTTTCTAAAACATGGAACTAGACATGACTATTTTTTTTCAAAGAGTTTTTATTTTATGAAAATAAATGGAAACTGGGAAGATGTTTCTACATGTAATATTTAAGTTGTTAGGTATATGTTATGACATAACTCTATAAAACTCTAAACCAGAATAGTCCCTCAATATGAATTATTCATTTAATTCAAGATTATGAAATGTTTAAGGTCGGGTCCTTATAATTGGTATCAGAGGTCAATTTATATAACATTATGAGTTAGAATATTGTTCAATTAATGTCCCTAAATTAATTTCTGGTATGATTGAAATGATATAGAATTTATAGATTACCATTTGGCTTCCCTAATATATTTTTTGTGTTTATAATGGTTTTCCTCTGAGGAAACAGGGCAGCTATTTTGGGACGAAATCAGGGGGAATACGACCTTCTAAATTATCAACCTGAGATGGTCAGAATTGGAACTGAACAGTTTTTTGTAGTGATGGAACAGTTGAATTAGGCTATAAATGGTGTTTGTATTCATGCACGAGATCAGCCAGATCAACCACAGAGGAACATGTCAGTAGTGGAGCATTTAATAAGGCAACATACCCCATCATTCGGAGGATCATCTAACCCTGTGCTAGAAGAAGGGTGGATTGAAGCACTGGGGAAAATTTTCAATGTCATGGTTTGTTCATAACATCAAATGGTTAGTCTCATTATTTACCGTTTTGAATGTGAAGTTGATCAGTGCTGGTCGATGGTGAAAAATATCAGGGATAGTGAGGATATTGATGCTCTTGTTTGGGATGAATTCAAAGGTATGTCCCTTGAGAAATATTTTCCTAAAGTGGTTCGACTTAGGATGGAAAACAAATTCTTGGAATTGAGGCAGGAGGATGAATCGGTGGCTATTTATGAAGGAAAGTTCACTCAAATGTCAAGGTATGCTCCAAATTTCATCTGATATCATGATTTTAAGATTAATCGATTTTACTTAGGACCGAAGCCGCGATATCGAAGAGCATTATCGTCTCATGAGTTCAAAAGTTATGAAAAAATTATTCAATGTGCAGAAAAGGTGTAAATGGAGTTTGTCGATGATCAGGTGTTCTTTGACAAATAATAGAATAAGAGGTCCATTTGGCAGGAAAAGGGAAAGAATTCATCAAAGAAGCCTAGAGGTAATAAAACTAAATATCCATCTTGTGAGAAGTGTGGTAAAAAGAATCCTGAAGAATGTTTATCAAAGTCTGGGAAGTGCTTCTGGTGTGGTAAGTATGGTCCTATTTCTCATAACTGTAAAGAAGATGATCAACCAGACAATGAAAAGCCAATGGTAAGAAGTTTTAAGTTCAATGAAATGGGTCATTATGAAAATGAGTGTCCAGCAATGAACTCAACCGAGGGAAAGCATCCAGAATACAAGCAAAAAGGGGTGGTGAAATCCATTGCAACTACTTCAGGAGATGTTGGGCCATCAAATGAAGTAGCAATAGGTACACTGTTTGATTGTTCAGATAATTCCAATGTGTTTTTTGATTCAGGGTCTATACATTCTTTCATTTCTGAGAAGTTTTCTTGTAAATTGTGAACTCCAACTCAAGATATGAATCCTAAACTTATGTTAAAACACATGGAGGAAATTTTGAGGCAAAAAGAAATTACAAGAACCTTCAGGTCCTTGTGTGTGGAAAAAATCTACCTACAAACCTTATTGTTTGGCCTCTAGTAGATTTTGATGTTATTTTGGGCATGGATTGGATTTCTTTTTATCATGCTAAGATTTATTTTAGAGCTAAAGAGGTTTCTTTTCAGGACGATTTTAGTTTGAATTCAAGAATGAACCCTTAATTTTGATAACATATCAGGAAGATGAGAAACTAGTAATATATGGAAATTAATATTACCATGCAAATATTATTGAAAACAAATGAACTGTTCAGATTAATGATGTTCCTGTGGTAAATGAGTATCTTAATGTTTATTCTAATGAGTTTCATGGTATTATACGTCACCGAGATGTTGAATTTACTATCGACTTAGTTCCTAATGCTAAGACAATTTCAAAACCCCCTTATCGAATGTATCAAATTAATCTTTTAGAGTTAAAGAAGCAATTGCAGGAGTTATTTGATAAAGGTTTCATTCTACCTAGCACATCACCATGGGGTTCCCCTGTCTTGTTTGTTAAATAGAATGATGGTTCAATGAGACTTTTCATTGATTATAGAGCATTAAATAACAACACTGTTAATAACAAGTATCATTTTCTTCATATTAATGATATGTTTGATCATCTCTAGGGAGCTAAGTATTTTTTGAAGATTGACTTGTGTTCAATGTACCATCAGTTAAAAGTAAAGAAAGGAGACATTCCGAATAACACATTTCATACTAGATATGGCCATTATGAATTTGTAGTTATGCCTTTTGGTTTAACCAATGCACACGTTTTATTCATGGATCTTATGAATATAATTTTCCATGAGTTCATAGATAAGTTTATGGTTTTGTTCATTGATGATATTTTGGTTTATTCTAAAAGTAAAGAGAATCATAAAAGTCATTTAAGGGTTCTCTTGAAAACCTCAAAAGAAAAAAACTATTTGGGAAATTCAGCAAGTGTGAGTTTTGGTTACAAAAAATTTCTTTCCTTGGTCACATTGTTTCTAAGGATGGAATAATAGTTGATCATGCTAAAAAACATTGTTGATGAATGGCCAATACCCACAAATATAACTGAGATCCTTAGTTTTCATGGTTTGGAAGGTTATTACCAAAGGTTTGTTGAAAATCTATCAAGGTTATCTAGTTCAATGATTATGTTTACTTGAAAATGTGTTAAGTTCATTTGGACAAAATAATGGGATGATTGATTTCTGGAATTGAAAAGAATATTGGTGAATGATCGAGTTTTGGCATTGCCTTCCAGAAATGGGGAGTTTGTAATCTACAATGATGCTTCGTTGAAAGGACGTGGCTGTGTCCTTATACAGAATAATCAGGAATTGATTATGCTTTAAGTCAGTTGAAACCTCATGAGTTAAATTACCCTACATATGATTTGGAATTAGCTGTTGTTTGTTTTTGTTTTAAAAATTTGGAGGGATCATTTGTATGGAGTAAAGTGTGAAATATATACTGATCACAAAATTTTAAAGTATATATTAACTCAAAAAGAATTGAACATGAGATAGAGGAGATGGCTGTAATTAATCAAGGATTATGATTGCACGATCCATTACCATCCGCGAAAAGCAAATAAAGTGGCTCATGTTTTGAGTCGAAAAATTAATGCTTCACTAACCATGCTACGTTTGGAATGAGATCCTTTAGTTTTTGATTTGATGAACTTTGGCATAGAAGTTGTTGGTGCAGGAAATTCTTCTGTTTTGTTTCAGGTGTTAGTGAAATCATCTCTATCAGACAGAATTAAGCAAGCACAGAAGAAATACAGTGAGTTATAGAAAAAGGTAGAGTTGGTTCATAAGGGTAAGTTGCCTGATTTTAATGTTGATAATGATTCTGTTTTGATGTTTGGGAAAAGATTATGTATTCTTTGTGATTCATAGTTGAAGAATGATTTGTTGTGTGAAGATCATAGTTCCCTGGTTTCAGTTCATCCTGACAGTACTAAGATTTACATAGATCTTTGATAGTATTACTGGTGGGATGGAATGAAAAGAGAAATTTCTAATTTTACTTTGAAGTGTTTGACTTGTCCGAAGGTTAAAGCAGAGCGGAATTTACCAAAAGGGATGTTTCAATCTTCATTGGTTCCAGAGTATAAATGGGAAAATATATCCATGGAATTTATTGTGGGATTACCAAATACATCTCGAAGTAACAATGAAATCTGGGTCATTGTTGATCGATTGACTAAAACTGCTCATTTCCTTATTATTCGAGATACTATATCTCTAGATCAACTTTCTCGGTTGTATGTTAAAGAGATAGTTAGGTTGCTGGGTGTTACCCTCTCCATTGTATCTGATCATGATACAAGGTTTACTTCTAACATCTCGAAAGGCCTTCAGAAGTCGTTGGGTACAAAATGAAATTTTAGTACAGCTTTTCATCTGCAATCAGATGGGCACACAGAATGAACAATATATACCTTAAATGATATGCTACGTCCTTGTTGACTAGATTACCAGGGATGTTGGGACCAACATGTTTCTTTTTTTGAATTTTCATATAATAACAGTTTTCATTCCAGTATACTGATGGCTCCATTTGAGGAATTATATGGGAAGCGGTGTCGAACTCCAACTTTATGGGATGAAGTAGGTGATAGGAAGGTGATGGGACCAGAATAGGTAGAAGAGATGGTATAAAAAGTGCAGTTGATTAAGAAGAACATGAGAATAACTCAGAGTAGACAGAAAAGTTATGCGGATAACCAGAGGAAGGATCTCTCTTTTGAGGTAGGTGATCATTCCTTTCTCAAAGTTTCTCTATGGAAATGTTTGATGCGTTTTGGTAAGAAGGGAAAGCTGAGTCTGAGGTTCATTGGACCTTATGAAATACTAGAGGATGTTGGATCAGTTGCGTAAAGAGTATATTTACCTCCATGTTTATCCCAGGTTCACAATTTTTTTCATGCTTCAATGTTCAGAAAGTGTACGCTAGATCCATATCATGTTTGGTAGTTCAGTTGGAAGAGAATCTCTCTTATGAGGAACAACCAGTCCAGGTTCTTGGCCGTAGAGAGAAAGTGTTGCGGAATAAAGTAATTCACCAGGTAAAGGTTTTGTGGAAACCCCATATGGTTGAATAGTCATTGTGGGAATCTGAAAATTCTATGAGGGATAAATACCCCTACTTATTTGATTAGTGAATAAAAATTGCGAGGGCACAATTCCCAAAAGGGGGGAAGGATGTAACATCCCAGGTAAATAAAGAAATATGAAATTTTCATATTTATTAATATTTGTGAATTAAATGTTAATTTTAATTTAAAGGGGATTCTATATTCAATGGCTTACTAAATACGCAACAACGGGTTTCTTTGAAATCATACGTTGCACACTAATAATATAATATTATTATTTTTAAATGGTAGTTAATGCCTAGCTGTTGTATAGGACGGAATAAATATAACTAACTCAAATATGATTATACATGTTTGTTAAATGTTTTTACATTTATCCAATAAATGTTAGAAGCTTAAAATAAGAAATTAATTCAATTTTAAGCATAAATACTCAAATATTCACTTAAAGGTCGATTTACAGCCTTTTGGCAGCGAAACCAATTTAAATCAAGTTTTGGTCACTTTTATATGTTCAATTTGACAAAATAAAATTCTTCTTTAGAATTGGGACACCAAAATTTACTTCTGATGAAATTTTAGTATTTTTTGGATATTGTTCATTTTTTAATGAATAGTGAAAAATACTGTATTTTAATTCAAAACTGTGTTTTAATCTAATTAAATTATATGGTTAGATTATTTTATATGTTGGTTTTAAAGTATAATTAGATTATATTTTTACCAATTAATAAAATTTTGGTCATTGTAATTTATTTAACTTTGAAATTGGACATAAACAAGTGTCAATCTTTTGATAGTCAATATTTCTTAAAAAACACGCTTTTTGTTATAACAACGGGAATTAATTTTATATTAATTAATGCATATTATATGTTTTTAATTTTGTAAAATAGTCATCATTTTTTAATTTGGAATATCAAAAATATCATAAGCTGAATTTTTGGTATTTTTCTGAAAAACTTTAATTTTTGATGAAGAGTGAAACCACTTAGTAGTAGTTCAAAAACTAAATTTTTCATTTAAATGATATTTTTCCGCTTCTATGAATTTAATTTTGAAAATCAGACATACATGGTTGTTATTAGTAAGTAAAATATGGTTCAATAAGATGAAAATAATTTTTGGTGAATAGTAACTTATGACTTTTATTTACCGCGGTTAAAGATAAATATGGTAATTCAAGGTAAAAAGAATATTATAATAATTAAATATTACCTTAACAATTGTCTTAAACTAATTGGATGAGTCATGACCGACCATGGGAATCCTTGGATCGATTTTGGGACCCCATTGATCCACTTAAGAGTGATAATGACACTTTATTTTAATTAATTTAAAGAAAAGACAAAAATGACATAAACAAAAATCTGTTAGTAAATTAATTGTTACATGGTGTTATATAAGTTATATTTTCTATGATAAAGTTTCATTGGAAATATAAAAAAATTTCCAACATCATAGTATTTTGTTTATAATTTTTAGACATTGAATAAAGTAAATTATTTATGACACAATAATGCTACTGTATTTACCTCATTAATAAATGATTTAAACAAATAATATTATAAATAAAAAACCAACATCTGAAACCTATACAATTCTTATTGGATGATTTTATTTCGACCATGAGCCATCTTATCTTATACTTTAAGGATTTTTGGACCTTTTGAAATAGAAGATAAGTTTATAAAAGGACATCACTTCTAACCAATTCCCCACACCTCTCAAGCCCCTTGGCCCATCCAAACTCTGCCCAATTAATATACCTACATCCCTCTCCTCCTCCTAAAATACATAACTTATACATAAGTCACTTCAAGATGTCCTTTTAGTTCAAACCAAAGGAGGTAACCCAAATTAAAGGTAACATGTACTCTTAAATTCTTTTCATTTATTTTACTTCTCCATCCCCGAAACTCTTTTTATTCCTTTATTTTATAACAACACCAGTATCCTCAATATAATAGTTTTTTTATGATAAGTTATTGAACTACACATACACACACCTCCATTTAATATGTGAATAACATACTGTTTCTGTTGATGGAAAACTAACGACTCACAAAATGATGATTGTTCATTTTTCTACTACCACCTATCATGGGGGCCATTAATATGGAACTGTATTTATATATGATATATATTATGTTTTAATTTTCTTTATGCTTCTATATTTTTCATTTATAGCATACCTTTATGGTTTCCATTGTGGGTAAACGTGATAATTTCATTTGAGGAAGTGCGGACTACCGCCCCCTTCAAAGTGATATGACTCGTTCATGCCATATGTGGGACATATAGTGAATAGAGTTAATGATATTATATATGATATTATACTGGAATTATAATATACCAATTTATCAATATGTTTTAATTCCATTAAAATAAGAAATCGAAATGAAAGTAGCATTCATGCGTACACATGGCTTACCGTCTCTATGAAAGGTGCATTTCATTTCTTATATCTATATGTTATGTACTATTATAAATACATATATATACAAGATATGTATGATTTATATGATATCTAAATAATGAATATCATTCTGGATATAATGAACTTTTGACCACGTGAACAACTTGTAATTATAAGAAGATGATTTTTGACTCAAGTACAAAATATCGACAAAACGATCATCGTTAACTTAAATGATTACATAATGTTTATAACATGGTAATAAGTGATTTAAAAGGAATAATAAAATTGAAAAATGGTTCTTTAAAAAGTAGAAATTAACTTTATTTTATTATTCAAGAGATTAAAGAACGAACAGGTCAATTTGGACATGAGGTAAGAGACTTCGTCTCAATGTCTTTTCATTGAGGCATATTTTTATACACAAATTACTTTTATACAGTGTATAAACCCCTTTGACTTTTCATTTCATTCAAATGGAATATTTTTCTACAAATTGTTTTACTAAACAAAAAAATGAATTTTTTAATGTTTGTGGCGCCAATGACCTCTCCTTCGCCTTAATCGTTATTTGGATTACTCTATGGGCCTTAATGTTTTCAAAAATGAAAAATAAATCCCTTATTCTGTTTTTGGGTGTTTTTGGATTGAATGTTTTTTTTGAAATGGATTTATTATTTCATTATCTTGAAATTATTTCTTGTGATTTCAAATTAAATGTTATTAGTGAAATTTTTATATTTTCAATATTTTATGTGTTATGATTTTATAATGGTACTTGGATATTTGACGGGTGGTTACATGATAAACTAATTGACAGGTGGTTCCGTGATAAAACAGGATGGGTGGTTACGTTATATCCTCCAATGCATTGTGTATGGAAGTCGGTCGTATGGCTATTCCATTTAGTGATATTTGTGGAAGTCAACTGTATGGTTATTCCACTTAAGAATTTTTATGTCTCAAGTTACCTTTATATATTATATGTTATTTATATGGGTTTTACGGTAATATTTTGGTTCGAAAATGGTAAGTATTGATCTTTTATTCATTGGAGATTATTTACTACATCATAAAGGTGAAAAGTATAACTTATGATAAAGTATTCATGGTTTACTTATTGTTTTGAAAAAAACAAACAGTTTCCCTTCTTTGTGTATCCCTTACTGGGCCTCTTATGCTCATCCCATTTTTTTGAAATGTTTTTCACAGGACATAAAGAGGAATAGGGTCAAGGATGGGATCATGGAGAATTCATTATTTCTAAAACATAGAACTAGACATGACTCTTTTTTCAAAGAGTTTTTATTTTATGAAAAAAATGGAAACTTGGTTGATGTGTCTACTTTTAATATTCAAGTTGTTATGTATATGTTATGAACTAACTCTCTAAAACTATAAACCGGAAAATATCTTCAATGTAAATTATTCATTTAATTCAATATTATGTAATGATTATGGTCGAGTCCTTGTTGTTTCTCTATTGTATTCACCTATTGGGGTTGACCTTATTTCCGGACAATTCTTTAAGGGGTTTGTTTTCCTTATAGAAAAACTATCATCCTCGTCATCATCGAATTGATCCTTATAATAATTAAAATCATCACACTCATAATGCTTATGAAAAGGAGGTTCCTATAGTTCCAAAGTAGTATATGTATGTTCAACTTCATGAAAAATAATTGAGGGTCATGTGATCCATGGAAAGGGATATTGTGTGTACCATTCCTTAGATGTTTACATTGAGAATAGAATTTCAGCTTCATCATCCGAGAATGTTTACAGGGGAAATAGGACCCTAGGAATCCAATTTATGGATTGAGTGAGTCCATAAAATCGTCAACCATTTAGAGAAACCCAGAGATAGAAGGGTGAAGCTTACGAAGTGTATTCATCATGGACCTGAAAAGTGTTGGTGAGATATTTTGGAAGAAGATGGAAAAAAAGATGAGCTGTCATAGAAGGACATCAAGGCAATGTTCATGATCCATTTCTATCCTGATACTTTGAGGGATGAACAATATAGTGAGTTCATATATCTAGTGCATGAGGTATTGTTAGTACTAGACTATACTGGAAATTTTACAAACCTGCAGTGATTTATACCATCTTTAGTAGCTGATGAGATCTCTAGGGTGAGACATTTTAAAGATAGCCTTTACTATGGGATCAGTTCATAAAAAAATTTCTCTCGTTTAAGAAGCTTTGAGGACGTGACTAACCAGGCATTAATCATAGAAGGGGATCTGAGATAAGGCATAATCAGTATCTAGGTTGTTTCAGTAGGGTGATCTGAGAGTTCTTCTTCGAGTGGTAAGAAGTGACATTATGGAAGTCTCCTCTAAGGCAGAAGTGGGTGGAGCAGTCAAGTTAGTGGACAACCATCTCAATATAATGTTTCATTCTATGTCTATCTATGTGTAATGTTTAGCCACAATCACCCACAATGTCCCTACACTACATTTGAGTGTTGTATCTATGTAGATTGGGTCATATTTAGAGGTTCTATACCAACTTTCCACAACATAACAATGGAAAAGAATCAGGATAGGAACTGATGTCATGTAGGGGGGAAACTACTCCTCAGTAGGCTAGTATCTGGACTTCCATAGGATGTTTAGGCCAAGTTAGGGGATTTGGGACCCCCAACACTTGAGAAGGAGTACCAATCAAGGTAAATATCTCAAGTTAGTCAGACTATAGCCCATGGTAGAGGGAAAAGTTATTTTCATGTTATGTAGTCTACTCCGACTAGAATGGATGTTGGACCATCTACTTCCATATGAATGATTGTTGTATCATCTAACTTATCTTGTGTTTTGTTTAATATAGGTGCATAACAATATTTTCTATCTGATACTTTTTCAAATGGATTGGGTTTTTATATGGAAAGATTATATTTTTTTAACCATTAACACACTGTTGGGACTGTGGTACGAAAATATCAAACATTTCAAGGCGTTTTCTCTAGATATTGGTGGTTACTGTTTATTGTGGGAACCATTCATGATGAAAATGATAGGATTTTACGTGATTCTTGGTATGTATTGGAAAGTTCTATACTATGATCATATAGACTATTATAGGAGGAGAGATAAATTCTTATCTCTATAAAGTGGCAACTATTTTCACCCAGGTGAGTGGGATATTTATGTTGGTTATATAGTACTAATTAAGTGCATATTTTATTGTCTTATGGCTCAAAAAGATGATATTTCTCTAGATGGTGGTGGAGTGAATCATAATTAATTTCCTCCAATGGTAGACCATTTTCTATATGTATTCCTTGATAAGTTATATGGATTACCTGTAGTACCCCCGGTTTGAGGTATTTAGCCTTTTTTATGCCTTTATATGTGTTTAAAGTGCATGGAATGAGTTGGGAGAGTTTGGAATGATTTTAGAAGAGTATGGAGGCTTTTGAAGGGGCGTAGGGTTTGAGCACGGATAGTGAAAACCGTGCGGATGCTCCAAGAAACAATGCTGGGGGGAGGCAGTAGGCTCCGCACGGCCTGCGCACGGTTTACCATGTCGTGCGAGGAAACTGTGTGGGCACCTGCTCTCGAGGTAGTGGCGTGTGCACGGTTAGCGCACGGTTTCCCAAACCGTGCGGGCTAACCGTGCGACCACTTAAAGTTTGGGTTTTTAAGTCCGGGCTCCCTCGGGCTTGAACTAACACACTCCTCTCTTCCTCCCACTCGAGCCTCACTCAGGATTTTCAGTTCTCATGGGATAGGAGGGCTCTCCCCCTCATTTTGGAAGGGTTTTGAAGAGGATTCAAGAGGGTTTGAAGGCCATTCCACTCGGGTAATTATTCTCCAATGGTTTCTTTGTGTTTTCCTCTAGATCTGCTCTTCCCTATTTCTTGGTTTTCTAGATCGACACTTTTTGTGTGTAGATCTAGGGTTATGGTGGCCTTGGATGATGTTTTTAAGGCTTATGGATGTTTGGTAAGAGGATCTAGAGAGGTTTCGAGGAGACGTTCTGCCGGATTGAAGTGTGTTTGGGGAAAGGTCGATTTCACCGAACCCTAAGAGGTAGGTGGCTTCTCTCTCGACTCCACTTGGTGGAATTGTGTGGCGTATTTACAATTAAATTGTTTTTTTGAGATTTAAATGTTAAATCATGTGGAAATTTTGTTGGAAAATGCATGGGTGAAGAAATTGGGGGTTTTGGGCATGAAATTGGGATTTTTGGGTGAAAATGGGTTTTGTTGGAAATGGGTTCAATTGGATGATTTTAAAATGTTGATTTTAAAATGAAATTGAACTTGAGAATGATAATGGAATGTGATGGTGTTTTCAATAATGTGTGTGCTTGTGTGTATATGGATGGGATGTTGTATTGGAATGTGTTGGGATGTTGTAGAGTGGTCGATAAAGTGCCACTATAATCAGGGAGATGGATGGATAATGGACGGAAGGACAACCATCAAAGAAAGTGGTCGAGAAAGTACCACTTGTCGGGTTGTGAATTGGTTGGCCAAGAAAGTACCCTCGTTGTTGGTTGATTTCTTGACTATGTGATGTTTTTAAATGGGGCTTGTGAGTGAAATATGAACATGGTAACCTGCGTGTGGCTTGGTTGTGGTGGATTTCCTTTGTGTGGAATGTTTGGATTTTGTAATCAGTTTGCAAATGGAATTGTTTTATATATAATTTTTTATATAAATGTGCTAACGGTTTATCCTAGTGGCATGTGTAGGGAAGTCATTTGGGGAAATTCTACTGAGTAGTTGTACTCACCCCCTGCTTTGGCACATTGGTGACTTTGCAGATGTAGTATACTGGGACATGGGGAAAGGTAAGGCATCTTCATCTTTTAGTGGTGCCTCGTGATGCTTGGTGGTGCAACGAGTTTGGATCAAGAGTGGAGGAGTGGTGGTGTTGTGTCTTGTGGTGTTTCTTGTTGATTCTTCTGCATTATACTCTGATATTGTTTTGGGTTGTGTTGACATGTACGATTATGGATTATCTAGTTTTATTGGGTAATGTATGAGTTTGGTTTTTTCGACATGCATCATATAGTTGTTGTTGTTTGGTTGGTTTTTTCTCAAGGTAAAATCGTTCCCTCGACATTTATTTCCAGCCTTTGGCGCCTTGGGAACGTCGCCTAAGGCCAAGTAACCCTCAACACCTCCTCAATCCAATGAGGTAGGGGTGGGGTGTTACATGTGGTATCAGCTTTTTAGGTACTTTGGAATTGATTCTCAGATTTTGAGTTGACATTTGTTCTTGGTTATTCCTTTATTCGGGATGGTATCAAGGTGTAGGACTTTTGGAACTTGGAATGTATAGCATAAAAGGAAGCAGCTAACCATTTTATGCTGAACTTCAAGTTATCAGGGAGTTGTGTGCATAAGTGTTTTAGAAACACTTATAGGCATTGGAAATCTCATTGCTGTGGGTCTAGACAATGAGATGATAATATCATATATGACATAAATGACTTCCCTCTAGGATTCATATTTAATTGGGTTTAATGATTTATGTGTTGAATTGAAAAACGGTTTTTCAAATGTGGGATCCTGAAATGTGAATAAACATGGTATTTTGAAAATGGTTGATCTTCAATAATGGTGCAACATGGGAAATTTGCAAGAATGGAAATCCTGGTTGTGATTGATTATTATTAAATGGTACTTGACATGGTTTATTCGTGATGTCTACAGAAGAGAGACTCATTCTTGTTTGTTTTATGTTTATAGAAATGGCACCGGGTAGGCGTCGTAGAGACCAACCGGAAGTGGCTGATGAGAATTTGGTTCCACCTGAGCCCCAGGTGAACTGGAAACTAGTGAAAAGTATAGTCCAAGATTTCCAAGCGGTGGGAAGTATAAATAGAGTGTAAGAGCCCATTAATGTCGATTATGTGGCTCAGATTCAGAATCAGAAACCACCCGTTTTTAGGGGTGATGTGGACCAAGAAAGGGCAGAGGCGTGGCTGTCCGGAATAAATAGAATTCTTGAATTCTTGGGAACCCTGACTAAGTTGAAGGTCATGTTAGCAACTTATAAGCTGGAGGATATTTCCCTTCAATGGTGGGAACTGGTAGTCCAAGCGGGGATGGACCAGGGTATGTTGTGGGAAACCTTTGAGGAATTGTTTAACAAACAATTCTACCCTCATACGTTCAAGATTCAGCGTACAAATGAATTTTTCAGTTTGAAGAAAGAACAAATGTCAGTAATGGAGTATGCAGCTATGTTTATGAGCTTAGTATGGTTTGCACCCGTGGTGGCGGGTAGCACGTCGCTGAAAGAAAGTATTTTCGAGGCGGGCTTGAGGCAAGAAATACGTTCTAAAATAGCGGTGCTGTGTATTGGGGACTACACAGAAATGGTAAATCGAGCTTCCGTAGATGAGCGAGAACTGCTGTGAACTCCGTACAGAGGAAGCATGGTAATACCAATAGGTACTAGTGGTAACTCTAACACTGGGTTCAAGCGGAATAGGGACACATATTACCAGAGTGGGAGCATGGCACAAAATGCGACGACGGGATCGTTGAACCTTCCTCTAAATCCCCAGAGTAAATTGGGCTATTTTCAGTGTGGCTCCTCGACGCCTATCAAGCGGGATTGCATGGAACAACCCAGAGCATGTTATAGTTGTAAGAAGATGGGGCATCTCCAGTGCTACTATAGGACTGCTCCGAGGAAAAGTGTGTGTGACACTCCGCAAGGATCACAGGCGTCCTATGCTTCGACAGGATGGGGGAAGCAGCATACCCCTCATCAACAAGGTACGGTTAGTCATGGTGATTCTCGGAACACCATGACACCTCAACAAGGCAGTAAAGACCAGGGCACCACAACTAAGACGTTGTTTGGAGCTGACCAGATTGTGGTGGATGATCAGTCGGATCCATCCACAGTACAAGGTACTATTCTTTTAAATTCTACTTGCATGCAATTTTTGTTTGATATGGGTGTTTCTCTTTTCTTGATGCACGCTTTGTTGATTTTTTTGGTTTAAGGAGAGAGTTGATGCCTTTGATTTTCAAACTTTAATACCCTCTGGGTAGTAAAGATTGTCGATCCCTCTTGTGTAGAGAAAGTTGTATCATTTTGGGCGAGATTGAGATAGTGTGGTATTTCTTAGTACTTGAGATGGATGTCTATGATGCAATCCTGGGTAAGGATCTTCTAATAGCGTTTAAGGCCCACATTGATTGTGATGCGCGGATAGTGAGTTTTACGACACATGATGGTGTTAGACATCTCTTTAGAGGAGAGAGGCATGAGAAGCAGGTTGCAGCAGGCTTATTGGCACAGGTATTTGGCATGTTATCATATCAATTGGAGGTATTGTTGTTGGAATCGACAGAGGGTGTCAGGAATAGTGTTTTTCCAGTAGTGGTTGATCAGTTCATGGACGTTTTTTCCATAGAATTTTCCGGTTTACCTCATGTAAGAGAAGTGGAATTTACGATTGATCTCCTTCTCAGGACCAGTCCTATCTCACTTCCATCTTACCGGATGGCACTTGCAGAATTAACGGAGTTGAATGTCCAGTTGGAGGAATTAGAAAATAAAGGCTTTATCCAGCCTAGCACATCTCTATGGGCAGCTCCCGTGTTGTTTGTGAAAAAGTCCGATGGAACATTGAGGATTTGTGTTTATTATCATCGACTTAACCAAGGGACGATAAAGAAAAGATATCCACTTCCACGAATTGATGACCTGTTTAACCAGTTGAGGGGAGCCCAGTGGTTCTCCAAGATTGACCTGACATCGGGATATCATCAATTACGAGTAATGAAGGAGGATATTCCTAAAACAGATTTCATAAGTCGATATGGCCACTATGAGTACGTTTTTATGCCCTTTGGTCTAACGAATGCACCATTAGTTTTTATGGTGTTGATGAATCAGATATTTCAGAGATATCTGGATTCATTCATGGTGTTTTTTGTGGATGATATTCTCGTGTATTCAAATATAAGGGAGGAGCATGAACAGCACTTGGAGATAGTGCGAGGGATATTGAGAGATCATCGGTTGTATGTCAAATTATAAAAATGTGACTTTTGGATACAGTAAGTTCATTTTCATGGCCATGTGATTTCTGAAAAGGGTGTTTCAGTAGATCCAGAAAAGATAAAGGTTGTTATCTCGTGGAAACTTCCAAAGAATGTGTTTGAGATACGGATTTCCCTTGGTCTAGCTGGTAATTATCGTTATTTTTTTCATGACTTTTCACGGTTGGCTTCACCAATGACTGCATTGACAAGGAAGAATGCTCCATTCCATTGGAATGAACAATGTCAGCAGTGTGTCGAAGAGCTAAAGGGTCGCCTTACATCAGCACCAATCTTGGTTTTTCCTGAACCGGGGATAGGGTACGTGGTGTATTGCGATCCATCGGGATCAGGGTTGGGGTGCGTCCTCATGCAAGGGGGTCATGTGGGTGCGTATGGCTCACGACAGTTGAGGGTTCAGGATAAGAACTACCCAACTCATGATTTGGAGTTGGTGGAAGTGGTCCATGCTTTGAAAATGTGGTTCCATTATCTCTTCGGTGAGAAATTCACTGTCTACACGAATCATAATAGTTTGAAGCACATTTTCACACAAAGGGATCTGAACATGAGGAAAAGGAGATAGATGGAATATCTCTAGATGTTTGATTTTGACTTCATGTACACACCGGGTAAGGGAAATTCGGTGGCAGATTTATTAAGTAGGAAATCATATGCTCAGGTGGTGAAGTAGGAATCGGACCAGTGGTAGTTGATGTCACTAATAGATGATATGCGGTTGTAATGTGAGGAAAAGGGTGATAGAGTGGTATTTTTTCTGGTTACATTGATTCCTGACTTGGTTGGCCTGGTTAGAGAGGCACAGATATCTGATCATGAATGTGTGACCATGGGGTTGAGACTCAATGGTGGGGAGACCATTGACAGTTGGAAACTTAATAAATAATCAGTTTTGTGTTTCCGGAATCGAATAGTTGTACCCGTGGCTTGTCATGAGTATCTTCTCAGGGCGTACCATCATTCCACGTGGGGTTTTTACCCTATAATTCAGAAGATGTATAAGGCATTGGAAGCACATTTCTGGTGGGCTGGAATGAAAATAAGGGCGGCTGAGTTCGTTTCACGATGACTAACATGCCAGTAGGTCAAGGAAGAGCACTAGAGGCCAGCATGAATGTTACAGTATTTACTTATCCCTATTTGGAAGTGGGAGTAGATAGCGATGGATTTTGTCACATGTCTCCCAAGAACGGTCAAAAAACACGATGCCATTTGGGTGATAGTGGATCAGCTAATGAAGTCGGCCCATTTCATCACAATTCGTGAATCTCATACGGTGGAGGATCTGTTCAAAATCTATATTCGGGAGGTGGTAAAGAGGCATGGTGTTCTAGTTTCGATCATATCAGATAGAGATCTGAGTTTTACATCCTGTTTCTATAAATCCTTATAGAAATCCCTTGGAACAAAGTTAAACATGAGTACGGCATATCACCCTTAGACGGATGGCCAACCCGAGAGGACGATACAGACCTTGGAAGATATTTTGTGGGCTTGTGTGATGGATTTTGGTGGCTCATGGGAGGATCACCTGTCCTTGGATGAATTATCATATAATAAAATTTATCAAGCATCCATACAGATGGCTCCATTTGAAGCATTGCATGGGCATCCGTGTTGTTCTCCACTATGTTGGGTGGAAATGATTGAGTCTTCGATGGTAGGACTGAGTCTTGTCCAGGAGACTACAGAAAAGATCAAGTTTATCAGGAAGAGGATGGATACATCTCAGAGTCGTCAGAAATCTTATGCAGATCATTGTCGACGACCATTGTCATTCGAGGTTAGTGATAATGTTTTCTTGAGAATTTCTCCTCGGTTGGGACATCATCAGTTTGGGAAACATGTAAAGTTATATCTGAGGTACATTGGACCTTTTGAGATTGCTGAGCGGGTTGGTGAGGTGGCTTATCGGTTGGATTTTCCACCTAGGTTCAGTGTGGTACACAATGGGTTTCATGTGTCGCAGCTGAAAAAGTACCTGCAGAGTCCAGGCCATGTTATTCGATGGGATAATGTTCATCTAGAGCCAGATGTTTCGTTGGTGCATGTGCCAGTGCGGGTTGTGGATAGGCAAGAGAAAGTCTTTCATGGTAAATTCATTGGTCTAGTTCAGGTTTTGTGGCAACATGGCCAGATCTAGGAAGAAACTTGGGAATAGGAGAATGAAATGGTCGAGCAGTGGCCTGAGCTCCTTCGGCAAAGGGTGGGTCCACTACTTTCCGAGGACGGAAAGTCCAACGGTGGGGAGAATATAGTACCCCTGGTTTGAGGTACGTAGCCTTTTTATGCCTTTTTATGTGTTTAAAGTGCATGGAATGAGTTGGGAGAGTTTGTAATGATTTTGGAAGAGTTTGGAGGCTTTTGAAGGGGCGTATGGTTTGAGCACGGTTAGTGTAAACCGTGCAGATGCACCAAGAAATCGTACAGGGGGAGGCAGTAGGCTCCACCCAGCATGCGCACAGTTTACCAAACCATGTGAGGAAACCGTACGGGCACCTTCTCTCGAGGCAGTGGCGTGCGCACGGTTTGTGTACGGTTTGCCAAACCATGCGGGCTAACCATGCGACCACTTAAAGTTGGGGTTTTTAAGTCCGGGCTCCCTTGGTCTTGACCTAAAACACTCATCTCTTCCTCCCACTCGATCCTCACTCCGGAATTTCGTTTCTCAGGGGCTTGACGGGCTCTCCCACTCATCTTGGAAGGGTTTTGAAGATGATTCAAGAGGGTTTTAAGGAGATTCCTCCTGGGTAAGTCTTCTTCCATTGTTTCTTTGTGTTTTCATCTGGATCTGCTCTTCCCTCTTGCTTGGTTTTCTAGATCTACACCTGTTGTGTGTAGATCTAGGGTTTTGGTGGCCTTGGATTATGTTTTTAAGGCTTATGGATGCTAGGGAAGAGGATCTAGAGAGGTTTCGAGGAGGCGTTCTACTGGACTGAAGTGCGTTTGGGAGAAAGGTCGATTTCGCCAAACCCTATGAGGTAGGTGGATTCTCTCTCGACTCGACTTGGTGGAATTGTGTGGTGCATTTACAATTAAATTATTTTTTTGAGATTCAGTTGGTAAATCATGTGGAAAATTTTTTGTAAAATGTATGGGTGAAGAAATTGGGGATTTGTGGCATGAAATTGGGATTTTTGGGTGAAAATGGGTTTTTTAGGAAATGGGTTCAATTAGATGATTTTAAATTGTTGATTTTTAAATGACATTGAACTTGCGCATGATAATGGCATGTGATGGTGTTTCCAATAATGTGTGTGATTATGTGGATATAGATGGGATGTTGTATTGGAATGTGTTGTGATGTTGTAGAGTGGTCGAGAAATTGCCACAATAATCAGGGAGATGGATGGATAATGGATGGAAGGTCCACCATCAAGGCAAGTGGCTGAGAAAGTACCACTTTTCGGGTTGTGAACGGGTTGGCTGAGAAAGTACCCGCGTTGTTGGTTGATTGCTTGACTATGTGATGTTTGTAGATGGGGCTTGTGAGTGAAATATGAACATGGTAACTGGCGTGTGGCTTGGTTGTCGTGGCTTTACTTTGTGTGGCATGTTTGTCTATTGTAATAAGTTTGCAAATGGAATTGTTTTATATATAATGTTTTATATAAATTTGCTAATGGTTTATCCTAGTTGGGTGTGTAGGGAAGTCATTTGGGGAAATCCTGCTGAGTAGTTGTACTCACCCCCTTCTTTGGCACTTTGGTGTCTTTGCAGATGTAGTACACTGGTACATGGGAAAAGGTAAGGAATCTCTATCCTTTAGCGGTGCCTCGTGATGCTTGGTGTTGCATGGAGTTTGGAGCTGGAGTGGAGCTGTGGTGGTGTTGTGGCTTGTGGTGTTTCTTGTTGAGTCTTATGCATTATACTCTGATATTGTTTTGGGTTGTGTTGACATGTATGATTATGGATTACCTGGTTGTCTTGGGTAATGTATGAGTTTGGTTTTGTTGACATGCATCATATAGTTGTTGTTGTTTGGTTGGTTTTGTCTCAAGGGAAAATCATTCCCCAATTGTTTTTCGAGCCCTCAGAATTTATTTCCAGCCTTTGGCGCCTTGGGAACATCGTTTAAGGCCATGTAACCCTCACCACCTCCTCATGCCAATGAGGTAGGGGTAGGGTGTTACATTACCTCCTAAGCGAGAGCTCGAATTCTGAATCATGTTAGTTCCAGGAGATGATCTAGTTTCTATACCACCTTACCAAATAGAACCAACACAGCTTCGGGAGTATAAAGTATAGTTGGATGATATGGAATATAAAGTCTTCATATATCCTAGTATATATCATTGGGATTCTATTGTTATCTTTGCAGAAAAATTGATGGGTCTTTACTCTTATGTGGGGATAATCATATATTGAACCAGATTATGATTAAAAACTAGTATCATCTTCCTTGAATTGATCCTATTTTCAACTAGTTGAGAGGTGATAAGATCTTCTCCAAGATTGACTTGAGATCAGGATATCATTAGTTAAGTGTGATACCATCAAAAATACCACATACTACTTTTAGGAACATGTAGGGAATGTATGAATTCATATTTTTTCGTTTGGGCTGATAAATGAGAATGTGGTATTCATGGCCTTAATGAATATGACCTTTCATCTGTTTCTGGATCAGTTTGTTCTTGTTTTTATTTGACTATATTGTAGTGTACTCTCAGTAATCATACAATCATTCCAGACATCTAGACATCATTTTGAGTACATTGAGATAGTTTCAGATTTATGCCACGATAACAAAATGTAGTTTCTAGACTAATATAGTGTACTTATTGGGATATATCATCTCAGATAAAGGAGTGTTAGTGGACCCATAGAAATTCAGAACCATGATATTTTGGGAACATCCCAATAACATATTCAAGAACTCTAGGTTTAACAGCATATTATTAGTGGTTTATCTAGGATTTCTTCTATTTGAGAGCACCATTGTCTGGGCTGACAAGGAAAGTGGTGGAGTTTTTATGGTCGGATACTTGTGAAAGATATTTTCAATAGATAAAAGGCTCAATTACCTCAGCACCTATCCTCACATTAACTATTCTAGGTAAATAATATATAGTTTACTGTGATGCAACTAGAGTTATACTCTATGTAGTTCTAATGAAGGAGGTTCGAGTTGTTACTTATGGCTCAATCAGTTGAGACCGCATGAGAGGAATTATCATACTCATTATCTAGAGTTATCACTATAATTATATTCCCTGATATGTTGGATACACTATCTCTTGGGTGAGGGGTTTTTGGTATACATGAACCACAACTGCCTTAGGTACATCTTTTCTCCATAGGACCTGAACCTTTAACATAGTTGGAGGGTTGAATACTTATAGTCTTTTGACATTGAATTGGCTTGTACACAAAAAAAAGTGCAATGTCGTTGCTGAAAATTTGAGATAAAATACACATAAATAGGTAGTATTAGAGTCTTGTGATGATTTTCATATAATAATCCTTTTTTAAAATATGCACCTGGATATTCTGGAGTCTTGGGGGTGGATGAATCTGACTTCAACATCTGTTATTCTCATGCTATTGGACCGGATTAAGACTGAGCATTTGTTTGATCCATATGGATCAGTTCTGAGAGAAACATTATATGGTTGGAATACACCATCAGGATAGTCTCTTGAAATTTTAAATTCTATTCTTTTATGTGGATGATTATGTGTTCCTACAGTCTTGTGTGAGGATCTAATGAGGGAGTATCATTATTTTAGATGGGTGGTGAATCCTAGATTGAAAAAGATGTATTATGATCTCTATAGAAAGTATTTTTAGTTATTAATGTAGAAGAATCTAGAAATATTCATGTCTAGATGATTCACTTATTATCATGTGAAAGCTGAGCATCAAAGGCATGATGGGATTTTGCAACATTTACCCATTCTTGAGTGGAAATAGGATAAATTCACAATGAATTTTATGACAGGATTACCCAAAACAACCCATAAAGATAATACTTTATGGGTAATTATGGATCAATATATTAAGGTATAACACTTATTACCTATCAATGAAAGTTTTTTAGTTGATGATCTGGTTAGTCTTTACGTGCATGAGGTTGTTCGGTTGCATTGTGTTCCAAGGAGCATCGTTTTAGACAGAGATCTTCATTTCAAATCGTGTTTCTAGAAGGGATTTCAGAAGGATATGGGATTGTGATTTATTTTAAGAATATCTTATAATCCATATATTTATGGTTAATCTACGTGAATTATTTTGGCTCTAGAGGATATGTTACGAGCCTTTGTTTTGGATTTTTGTGGTTCATGCGAGCAACATATTGCACTCATGGAGTTCACATATAATAATAACATCCAAGGAGAGGTACAAATAGAACCTTTTGAGTCATTCTATGGCATGATGTGACCTTTTCATATTTTTTGGTTGGAGATAGGTGAGTTGGAACTTTTTTGGACTAGTCTTATGTAGGAGACTTCAGAACAAGTTCAGTTGATGAGACAACGATTGGTGATTGCATAGATCAAAAAGAAATCTTATGATGCCATCAGAGATGAACTATGGAATTTGAGGTTGGTTATTATGCCATCCTTAGTTTTTCACCTAGATTGGTTAAATTTCATATCAGGAAATAGAAAAATCTAGCACTTAGGTTTATTCGGCTGTTTGAAATAGTGGAAAGGGTTAGTCTAGTGATGTATCGTATATCACTTTCATATTTCTAATGTGCCTTGTATGATGTGTTCCATGTGTCGCAACTACAGATATATCATCCATACCTTTCCCATGTGATATATGTATCATACTTAGAGAATTTTGTTTATGAGTCCTTTGAGGAGAATCTGATATGTATTCTGGATTATAGTGAGAAATATCTTCAGGGTCGGACTGTACTGTTGGTCCGAGTGTAGTGGCAACCTGGACGAGTTTAGGAGGAGATTTGTGAGAGGGGGTCTGATATGAAAAAATAGTTTCCAGACATTTTCACTGATACATCATAGTGATGCTTGAAGTAGCTCAGGCATGAGCTATTATAAGGTGGGGAGGTTGTAATATCCCGTATTTTCTAGTTATGTATCACTCTGAGTTTTTCCTTAAATTTTCTTTTAGGGGTGTTATCATAATGAAAGTTTTCCATTTGAATAAACACAGTCTTGGGTTCATAGGAAACATTGGAAAACCAGATTCGATCCATGTAGAGTTATTTTTAGTGGAAAATGACCTAAATTTTGGGTATGTGTACTTGTATCAGTTAATGGAGACTGGGTATAAATGGGTTGAAGTGTTTCTGGTATTCTTGGTAAGTTGAGAAGACTTAAAGGATGTTTGAAATTTTAAAGGATAAATGGGCTGAAAAAATAACTATAAAACATTTATATGTCATTTAAGGGATTAAACAACATGTAACTATTTGAGGATTTTAATAAAATAAATGCAAGGTGATATGTTTTTCATAATATTCCATTAAAAATATTTACATGATGTGTCACTATATTACACACCGTGTAATTCCCTGACATGCTATTTTAAATATGTTGTACAGTTGAATTATCAATTGAATCAGCTACATATCTTATCCTCTCAAATATAAGGCATTATACAAGTGATTTTAGGGTACTAACATCCCTTCTTAACATCTCGTTTGTGTGAGAAATCCTTAGTAAGTATTTCTAGTTAGTTTTCTCCATTCTCTTTCTTCTTATCTAGCTATTGGGGTGAAATCCATTGATATATTGAATTTTTGGTTTTGATCTTCATTGGTTTTCATATAGGAACCACTTTGAAATCTTCATCACCTTCTTCCTCAGGGGTGTTTTCCATTGGAAGCATTGTTGGGTCATCAGTTAAAGGTAGGGGTCTAAATTTTAACCCTATGTTTTTATAATTTCCAATGATAATGAAATATTCTGATTTCACAAACATAATTAGTGTATGAATTAATTAAATGTCAAATGGGATTATTCATTAAAGTTCTTTTTTTTCAATTAGCTGATGACCTAACTTATGGATACCCGTTGAGTGAGTGAACCGTAAATATAATTGAATTGGATAATGACTTAATGTGTGTTGGGCATGATATGAGACTTTAGGTGATTTATTGATATAGAAACCCTAAATTGTGTATTATTGATTTTTTATATAACTTTTAAACAATTCTGATATAATTTCATGTGGAATATGTAAGAAAAATGGTAATTTGAATAATTAACCATTGATAATTCTGATGTGATATTGTGATATCCATGATGTAGGCACATAAGCCTCAGCCCAGTTGGTGAGGTATACTTATGTGCATCCATGAGACCCATGTTTGAAACCAGGCAGAGGAATATTTCCAGGTGTACTGTAGTAGTATTGTAGTAGGAACTATAGCAGGAATGTAGAAGGCATTGCGCGGGTATTGTAGTAGTTACTGTAGCAGGTATTGTTTGGTACAATAGCAGTTAGGAACTACTCACATTGGGCCACTGTTTTGGGCTTGGAGTCCTTAAGTCATTCGAGCCACCCAGGCCTTCGGGACAGTAGGGACTTCAGGCCACCTTTAAGGCTTTAGGGCCACTTTAAGGCCTTCGGGCCACATGCAGTTGCCCCAGATAGACTCTAAAAAGGGGGATTCCATAGAGGAGGATTCAGAGAAAGCACACTCACTAGAGAATAACCAATGGATTGGTAAATAATGAGAGGGTTGGCTAGGCCATCGGGACCAGATTGTTCTTGATAGGTATGCTTAGCCATAAGTCCATGCGAAGGTGGAGAGCTACCAACATGATGTAGAAGCTGGGAAGGGGCAGTTCCTTGTAGTTATAGTCTGGTTGAATTCCCTATGTACTTCGAGTAATTTGATGTCTCTCAAGCCTACGGGTCATGTAATCACCTAATCCTATGGGCCTTTTAAGGGTTCCCCCTAATCCCTTGAAAGGGGGATTATCAAAAAGTCAATAAAAATGAGGCCTTCAGGCCATTTAGGCATGATCTTTAAAAAGAATTTTTTTCCATGTTGTAATTATTATATATCAGTCTCGACCCTATAACTTTCCCACTTATAAGTTGTAATAATGATGTCACATTGGATCATCCCCGTCCCATGTGGTAATTATTATAGATATCGGGATATTCCCAGTCTCATGTTGTAATTCTTATAGGGATTTTAATTGTATGTTGTAAGTATTATAAAGATATGGCCATAATTATTTGATTATACCATGGTTATATGGTGCTGTGTGGTACGGTCATAATATATGCTTAGGGATATTCTAGAAATTCATTGAATTTGGTTATTTTACCATGGTTATATGGCTACAGTTTTCATGTTCATAATACATTCTCAGATTTTATTCCATCATGGGGCCGAAGAAGGTTGTATTTTACTAACTGTTAAATTAATTAATACACCGGATTAGTGCTTTATTTCATACAATTATTATCAGATTGGTTTGTTTAGAAATTTTGGTGTCGACCTACTATGTTATACTCACACCCTATTTGGGACTCCGTTTGGTACCTGAGATGATTATGTGGAAGTAGTCTTGGCAAAGGGAAAAGGACCTTGTAGTTGATTTCGTATTTGTTGACGGGATGGAGTTTAAAGTTGGGGATGATGTGGAGTTTGAGACCTGGTAATTTGAGTCATTTATTTGAGTATTTTATTATTTTACTTGTATTTTTTCTACCATGACATTTAGTAACATTCCATAACATCATTACATTATTCCATTATTATTTATTAGATTATTTAGTTGGCTTTTATTGTTGTCTACCTCTATGTTTATAATTTGATTGTTTCCACCTATTGTGGTTGGTTTATACAACCTTGACACATCTTACTAGGGGTTATAGTATCCCATCTATACACATTTCATCCCCTACTACTAGTTAGTAGCCTCTGGCATATGGGGACATGTGCTTGATGTCTCATAACTAATGAAGTTATTCAACCATTTTTTACTATTTTTATAGCAGTATCTCTATAGTTGGATATTACCACATATAGTAATATAGAAAGTTATTTGAAATTAAAAAATTTAATTTTATAGAATAGATATATGAGTGATTCATATATTTTCATTGAACCATCATAGTGAAAGTGTTTTAAACATTCTATTGAGTTTTTTAAATGATTTTTAAATTCATATGATAATATTTTGTATAGTCTTTTTTTCCAATGTTAATTTTGGAAATATTATTGTCACATTGACATTAATTTCCTAATGATTATCTTGGTCATGTTGAGATAATCTAATATCGAATGTATTTGGAGGATTGATCAAATGAAGGTTAAGAATCATCAAGCCTAAACTTCAACAACATAAAGCGCTTGGTGGATTCTAGAATATTCCTAAAGGATGAGAAGTTGATAAATAGTGATCTTTGGATGCCTTGACAATCTATACACGACATCAATATTCCTTGATGAACATTTTCTAATTTCCATCATTCTCAATTTCTTTGAATGTCTTTTCATTTCTGAATCTTCTCTTGTACATCAAGAGTGAAATCAAATTTTAATATCCAAATCAATCTCTCCTTTAATTTTGATTCTCCCATTGTGTTATTTATATCCCTTGGAGAATTGAGACTAATATAAAAAGATTATTTTAATCATATTTAATCTTATTGGTGCTTACTAACTTAAAATTGAGGGAATATGTTTTACTTATCTTTTTCCGTTTAAAATATGAAGGACTATCTCTTTGAGGTTTTTAGATTAATCATTAAAGCGATGAGGTATTTGTATCAGGTTTATTCTTATAACCCCAAAAGTAAGGGATTTTTTTGGTATCTTGGATACAATTAATTCCAAGGGTCTAATACATTAAATCCTTAAGGAATGGAGGTGGTATACGTAGGTGTACCTTTGGGTACAATTATCAAAGTAACTTATCAATTTAATTTATTTATCATATTCGATCACTCGCATCATTGTTTGTTTAATCCATCAAAAAAACATTATTAATTTATTCCCAAATCACTCATTAATTTATTCTTACACTTTTATTACTATACATTTTTATAATATTACTCTTTAAACTATTTAAATCTTGTTAATTTTTTAAAATATTAATGGAATTAAAACCTTTTAAATAAAATAAAATATTCAAATAATTAAAATCATAATAACTTAAAAATAATAATAAATGATAAATGATAAATTAATGAGAAATTTGAGAATTAATGTATTAATTATGTTTTATGAATTAAATAAATTATAAAACAAATGACTGAAAGTGATAAAAAAAATAAATTTTGGAAAATAAATAGGGAATAATATTTGGTAAGGTAATTAAAAAATAGTACCTAATGTTGCTTTTATGTCTACCACCTCAATCCATTGAATATTTAATGTATTATTCCTTTGGATTTAATGCTTTCCAAGCTAAAAAACATTCCCTTACTTTAAAGGTTATCGAAGGAAACTAGTTACAAAGACCCTATCACTTTAACGGTGAAGCTAGAAACCTCAAAGTGATAGTCCATTATATTTTGAAAGGAAAAAATAAGTAAACCATAGTCCCTCATTTTCATGGTATTGAGCACCAATACGAATAAATATGAGGATGTAAATATTTTATATTAGTCTCAATTCTACAAAACAATATGATGAATATAATGGGAGAATGAGAATAAATGAAGGGAATGATTTTGATATTACTATTTTTTTACACTCTAGAAGGAGAAGACTAGATTTATAAATACAAGTACTTTGAGATAAGTTTCGCCTGATGATATTTGTAGAATGATCTTAAAAGAATATTGATGTTGGGTGTTGATTGAAAAGTTCTCTAAAGGTCTCTATTTATAGACTTCACATCGTTAATAACTGTTCTAGAACCCACTGGGATATTTAATTCCTTGAACTCCATGTTTTATGAATCTTGACATTTATTTGATCAAGTCTCCCAATCCCTTAATATAAAACTAACTCAACCTCACCAACATGAACATTTGGAAATTTAAAAATTATAATAATATTATTATAATTTCAAAATTAACGATGAGAAAAAACTATCATAAAAAATATTATAATTTGAAATAAAATAACATTTAAAAAAAATAGAAAGTTTAAAATAATTCCATAAATACAGTGTAATGAAAATACAACAATCTCACAAAAATATATTCTATAAAATTGAATATTTTAATTTTAAAAATCCTTTCATGTTAATAAAATAAATAATATCAAACATTAAATATAAAACTTTAAAAAAATAAAACATTTTAAAATAAATTAGTTTGAACCAAACAAGAATTTATAACAATTAAAATCCAATAAATCAATTCAAAAATAATAAAATCCAAATATTTGAGTTTCATACATAAATTAAATGCATGAATGAAGAACAAAACAAATCATCGTAATAAATTTTGTTAGAACTTTCAATAAAATACATTGATTAGACAGTGGAAATTTAAAATTTTTTCCATAATTGAAAACACAAATTTAAATTTTGAATAAGGTTTCATAAAAAAATTATCCATGAAATATTTCTTCACAAAAAATAAATAATAAAAAATTTTCTTCAAATAATTAATATAAGAATATATTAAAAAATGAAATTCTTAGATAATTCATAAAACTAGGTTTAGTATGATATTATACATTCTAAATATTATTTTTATCCATCATTCCATTTGAAAAAAATGGATAATTTCTTTTTCTTACCAAAACATGAAAAATAATCTTAATCTAATTTTTTTAACTCAATATATAATTAATAAATGAATGAAAAATTAATCTGAAGACAACATTAATGAAATAATAAATATTTTTATTGAGATTAAAAAAACCAGATGACTCAATTATCGTTACATGAATTTAAAAAAAATGGATGTAATTTCCATACTTTTCCATTGCAATAATAATTACTCAACTATGAGTTCTATAACTATTGTTATGATTTAAATATTGAAACAAAACTAATTTAAAAAACTAACGCATCATTCCTAAAAAAATTACACTAGAAATTAAATAAATATTTTGTATTAAAAAATACATTACAGTTAAAAGAAATTAAAGTAAAATGAAAGTAAATTAAATTAAAAATATTATAAATAAATACAACAATATTTACAATTATCCCAAATGAAATTACAAAAAAAAATTATAATATAATTATCAAAACATAAATTAATTAAATTAATAAAAAAATAATGTTTGTTGTCATTAAAATTAAAGAATGCCGAGAAGCACATAAATCTCTTCCTTTTTGATGATGATATACACTTGAAAAGTAATTTAAATAAATAATAGAATAAAATATATTAAAATCATCAAATGAGATATATCTCTCAAAATCAAATATTTCTCCCCCTCTGGGATTTTCAAAAAGGTGTTAAACAGAGGTTTGGGGAAAAAATATAAAAACTAAATCCACATTTATCATCATTAGTGATCCTTTAAGAGAGACAAAAATATATATTTTAAAAAACAATTCATTGAAAACGTCAATAATTTTCAATCAAAGGCTTCTGAAATCCAATATTATTTTAAAATAGAGTTTAAAAGTTAAAATGAAACTTTAAGAAAGTATATATTTTTAAAAGATAAAAAATATAATTTTTTAAAAATAAAAACAAAATCTTATTTTTTAAAATTTATGTTTTTAAAATGAGTCTCTTTTAGGAACATCTATAAATTGACATTATTATATCCCCATCAATTTAGGAATTAGGAGAGTTTAAAGGGATAAATATCATTAAAATAAATAAATAAAATACATAAGCAATAAATATTTTGAAAAATAATTTTCCTTATTAATAATTTGTAAATATTTTACTAATAAAATGTGTCAAATTCCTCAAGAGATTTAAATCAGGTGTGTAGAAAGGGTTTACACATTATTCTGAGGAAGAAGAACTAGTTAACAAACTAAATCAACTCCTTTTAGGATAAATCAATAGGATCATCTACACTAGAACCGCATACACTTGTTTGTATTCATATGGGAATAACTTGTTTAGATTATTATAATCAATTCACTTTTCCAAAAGTATTATTTTTTTAAAAATATTATTTTTTAAAAAGTATTTTCAAAATCAATTTTGGAAAATAATTTTGAATAAAAGGTAAAAATTTAAAGGCAGTTTCAAAAGAAATTTTAAATTTAAATTTAATCAGAAATTTTAAAATAAATTTAAAAATAAAATTTTTAAAATAAAATAAAGTGAAAAGAAAAATATATATATATTAGATAATAAAATTTTGAAATATATAATAAAATAAACTTTTTAAATAGATAAGAGAATAAAAATTTAAATTGGAAACAAAATAAAAAATTTAAATAAATGATAAAAGAAAATTTTAATATAGATAAGAAAATAAAAATTAAAAATATAAACCTTTTAATATCCCTAACTAAAAAATAAAATAATAATAATAGAGAGAGTAGAGAAATTTAACATATCAAATAAAATAGGATAAAGTATAAAAAATAAAATAATTGAAAAGATATCCTCTCTTTTTTTGGATGGAGAGAGAAGATGAAAGAAAATATTTAAAAAAATCAAGAGATAAATAAAAATAAAAATAATGAGGAACCTTATTTCCATGAAGATCAATATTGATGTTCCAAGCTTCCATAGGAAGAAAAGAGCTAGGATCTACTTTTATTAGATCATAAAAAATAAAGCGCAAATTCGGAAAAATATTTATAAATTAAAAAATAAAATTAAAAATAAAATTAATAAAAGAAATTAAAAATTAAATATATTGCAAAAAATATAAAAATTTAAAACATAATTAGATATGATTTTCAAGATTATTTTATATAGGTGACAGAATAAAATGTGTAGCATTAAAAAAACACCCCTATATAAAATAATTAAAGAATATAATTTTTTTAATAAAAATTATGCAATTTTCTTTTTGATCTCAACTCCATGGATTTATCATTTTGAAAAAACTTCTTCAGAGTTTTTTCATTTAATTAATTGACTTTATAGCCACCAAAAAAATATTTTAATGAGGTTTAGTGCCATATCCCTATATTCTATAAAAAGAATGTTCCTTTTGGTGCCTATATTTCGGGTTTGATTGTGTGAGTAGATAAGCATTGATATAGAGATACAATTTTGGGTCCAGTAAGATTGGATAATGAGGATTTTTTAAACCAATTTTGATTAGAATGGGGATTTATTTTAATATTTTGATAATAAAGATGACTTATTTAAGTCTACCATATCTATCATTTTTACTGTTTCATTTATAAACAATATGGACATCTTTATTGAAATAATTACAGAATGTATTTTGAGAAATTTCCTTCTTAAAATTAATTTTTATAGAATGAATGAGAAAAGTGGTTAGATTTAAAAACCAAACCCATAGTGATTTTATATACGTTTTTGAGAACCCAAATTTTTATTTAAATTTTCTTCTCCTTGTGTAAAAGTACAATATTTTTTAAGATATTATGACAACCCTGCTTTTTATTACAACTTAAACATGCTTTATTACATAAAACTTCACTTGATACAACAAAGAAGATCGAGAGGTTTAGTGTCTTTGGGGCTTAGGATCATTACATAAAAACTTTAAAATTGAAATACAACATCCTTATTGAAAACTTCCTTTACATGACCACTACATTCCTTCGTACTTAGCATTGCATGGGATAACCTGAGGACATGCATAAGAAAAGGGTGAGCTATAAAGCCCAATAAGGGAGTACACAATGAATAACATGAGGAGTACAATACATGTTAGGCAATAGGCATATCAATAGAGAGACATGAACATAAAGGCATGATAAAGCATGATAATCATAACATGGAAATGTGGCAACAACACTTAACATTGAATTAGCATGAGCCAAGGCTCATTGCACATGGAGCATGAGTAAACCCTCATTGCACTTGAAGCACGAGTAAACCCTCGTTGCACTTGAATTATCATGAGTAAACACTCATTGCACATGACGTATCATGATACTATACTTTACCCAATGCATTGGAGTGCTATCAGGGCGCACCCTTCTTAAACATTTCATTTCATGCATAAGTGTGCCACATGGATCATAAAACATGGATTCATAAAAAATAATCATTTATTCCACGATAAAGGAATGTGGAATTCATACATGAAACTTTACAATCAATAAGTAAATGTGCATAAAGGTGAATACCCTTGATGGAGAAATGGGCATGGTATTCACTACACAATGATATTGTCTTAGAAAATCGGTGTGATTTCGGCAGCGTAACGGCATGACATAAGAATTCATAAAAAAGGCTGATGAGAGAGAAAGGGGTTCCTCATCATATTTACATGTAATGGACACTAAGAAGGTCATATAGATACATGTCCCAACAATTGAAAAGGAATTTAGATTCATGATACAAAAGTATTGCTTGAATATAAAAGAGGAGAAAAAGGTTCCTTTCGGAATTTCGGCATAGTAACGGGTGTACATGGGAGGCATTTAATGAGAGAGAAAGGGGTCTCCCATCATTCAAACAATAAGAGGTCAGTATGGGAGAGGTGCGAAACCATACCCCAACATTCATAAATGAAATTAAAAGGGCAATACAACTTAAAGAAAATTGACAAAAATGAGAAAGGAAGAAAAACCCTTACTTGGAAGTGTGCTTCCAAAGGCTAGAGAGAGGCTTGTGAGAGGCTTCTTGGGAGCTTGGGGCACCTTGAGAGGATTCTAGAGAGAGTAGGGTAGAGGTTGGACGAACTTAAAGGGCTTTGGGTGAGGAGGAAGTGGGAGCTTGGGTGGGTTTATATAGGAAAGGTGAGAGAATTCTTTATTATTTAGGTTTGGGACCCCTTATATTAAAATAATCCAAACCACAAACCATCCCATGGTATTTGACCATGGTTTCTGGAAAAGGAAATAGGAAAACAATATTTTAAAATTCCAAGGTCCGAACTTATTAAAAAATTAGGGTTGCTTATGTGGAGGTGAGTCACACTCCAATGGAAATTAATTTAAAAAGGCAAAGTGTTGAATAATTCTTGAGGGCTCCATTAATGCTTTGAAAAGTGAGTCAAACAAACCCAAAACCTCATTATTTTAATGATAAAACACATATTGGCCGAACATAAGGATTATGGTATTTTATTACATCACCATTGGTTCATTATGATGTCATAAAACACATTATATATTTAAATGGTATTTAATTTTTACCCAAAAATTTGACTGTCTCAGAAAATTATGAAAAATTCACCGTTGGATAATTTCGACATCCTGATTCCAAAAATAATATTTATTTTATCTAAATAATTTTATAAATATGTGAATTTTCACTTTTAAAATAAAAACCGACATTTATAAAAAATTCACGGGTTTTGACAGAAATGGCTTTCAAACCTTAATAAAAATTTTAATTGCATTCATAAAATTATAAGATCATTTATATTTAATAAAAATTAATTTAATATTAATAATAATATTTTATTAAAATATTATTTAATTCAATAATCCATTAATTTAATAAAATATAATTCTTAATTAGATAATAACTAAAAACACCATTTGTACTTTAAAAACTAATTACAATGTATCAAAAATGACTAGAAATTATATTCATCATTATATACAAAAATAATGTACATGAACATGGTGCTACTTATTTGTTACATAACCCCTTAAAATAGCCGCATAAGACCTAAGGGTAAGGTGTGCGATGGTGACAGACTCTTGGGGTTGCTCGGATAACATCGCTCGAGTGGTAATCTCTATCAACTTCCATTTTTCCCGTAGACGATCACGTTCGAGCTTGACTTGATGAAGCTCAGCTTGGGCTTGGTCAAGGGCAAAGCCCAAAGACGCCACCTCCTTTCCGAGCTCCGACAAATGGGCTTCGTAAGGGGCAATTCTACTGGATGAGGCCATCGCTTCCTTTTTCTGAGTAGAAAATTGGTTCGTTAAAGCCTTATATTTAAACTACCCAGATGATCACTATTCAACGGCTATAAAAGTAACGGTCACAAATCTTAACATAAAACTAAAGAAGTTGACATCTTATAAAAAAAACATTTTTCATAAAGAAACATTTAACTGGATCAAGAGGGATTTTCCATTAATGAAACTTTGGGTCGTTACAACATTCCCCCCTTAAGAAATTTCGCCCTCGAAATTTTCCTTTTCCCACACTAAAACAAATGTGGGTAACTTAGCTTCATCATATCCTCCGACTCCCAAGTTTCTTCTTCAAACTTGTGGTTTCTCCACAACACCTTGATGAGGGGCATTGTCTTATTTCGTAGAACTTTTTCTCTACGATCTAAGATCTTCACTGGTTGCTCCTCATAAGAAAGATCGTCTTCTAATTGTACCACCTCGGAAGAGAGTACATGTGAAGGGTCTGGTATGTACTTCCTTAAGAGGGATACATGGAAGACATCATGCACCTTGGCCATAGTAGGTGGAAGTGCTAGTCGATAGGCCACAGCCCCAACACGATCAAGAATCTCGAAGGGGCCGATGTACCTTGGACTTAACTTCCCTTTCTTTCCAAACCTCATAACCTTCTTCCACGGAGATATGCGTAAAAACACCATGTCTCCGACTTTAAACTCAAGGTCTCGTCGACGATTATCTGCATAACTCTTCTGTCGACTTTGGGCTGCCTTGATATGCTGCTGAATGGTTTTCACCTTCTCCACCATTTCTTCGACCATTTCTGGTCCAAGCAGCTTACGTTCACCGACCTCATCCCAACATGTCGGTGTTCTACACCTTTTCCCATACAGGGCTTCATATGGTGCCATTTGGATGCTCGAGTGGAAACTATTATTATAAGAGAACTCAACTAGAGGAAGATGTTGATACCATCCTCCTTTAAAGTCCATTGAGCACGCTCTCAACATATCCTCAAGTGTTTGGATAGTCCGCTCGGATTGGCCATCAGTTTGAGGATGATAGGCCATACTGAAGTTCAGTTCAGTATTCAGAGCATGTTGAAGACTCTTCCAAAACTTAGAGGTAAATCTTGGATATCGGTCAGACACAATAGATAGTGGTACTCCATGCAACCGTACGACTTCCCTGATATATATCCGTGCCAGTTGATCCAAAGAGAAATCCTCTCGAATAGCAATGAAGTGTGCAGTCTTTGTAAGACGATCCACAATAACCCAGATTGCATTGTTGCTTTTGGATGTCCTTGGAAGTCCAGTGACGAAGCCCATGGTGATGTTCTCCCATTTCCATTCTGGTATGGGCAATGGTTGCATCATCCCCTTAGACTTCTGCCTCTCTGCCTTCACTTGATGACACACCAGGCACTTTGATGTATATTCGGCGATCTCCTTCTTCATATTATCCCACCAAAAGTTTTCTCGGAGATCTCGATACATCTTTGTGCTCCCTGGGTGAATAGAGAAATTTGAACTATGTGCATCATCCAAAAGTTCCTTCTTCAGCTCCGAACTTGATGGGACACATAGTCTTTTCCCAAACCGCACAATTCCTTCTTCATTAACATTAAACTCTGAGGATTTTCCCTTTTTGATAGCTTCCACTTTTTCTTGGATTCTCGCATCATCCTTTTGAGCATCCTTTAACCTTTCCAAAAGAGATGGTTGAGCAATCATTTGTGAAAGGATTGATGATGTTCCCTTCTTTATGATTCCCACGTCCATCTTCATCAAGTCTAAGAAGATTGGATCCTTCTCAATTCTCATCATTGATAGAATTGCTGGATCCTTTCTACTTAGGGCATCCGCCACCTTGTTCGCCTTCCCAGGGTGGTAATGTATTGAACAGTCATAATCCTTTATGAGCTCTATCCATCTTCTCTGGCGCATATTAAGCTCTTTCTGTGTGAATATATATTTAAGACTCTTGTGGTCAGTATATATCTCACATTTCTCTCCATAGAGATAATGCCGCCAGATTTTCAAGGCAAAGATCACCGCCGCCAACTCCAGATCATGCGTTGGATAGTTTCGCTCATGGATTTTCAACTGTCTTGAGGCATAGGATATCACTTTATCATTCTGCATCAGCACACATCCTAAGCCCTTCTTCGAAGCATCACTGAATACCACAAAAATCTCCCCACTTGTGGGTAAAGTGAGCACAGGTGCAGTGATAAGCCTCCTTTTCAACTCCTTGAAGCTTTCTTCGCATTCATCACTCCAAGCAAACTTTACTCCCTTTAGAGTTAGCTTGGTAAGAGGGTTGGACAATCGTGAGAATTTTCTCACAAATCGTCGATAATATCCAGCTAACCCCAAGAAGCTACGGATATCAGTTACCGATGTTGGCCTCGGCCATCCCTCAATTGCATCTGTTTTGGAGGGGTCCACAGATATCCCATTGCTTGTGATGATATGGCCCAAGAATGAGACCTCCTTCAACCAGAACTCACACTTGCTGTACTTGGCATAGAGCTTCTCCTTGCGCAAAGTCTCCAGTACAGTTCTTAAATGCTCCTCGTGGTCCTCCTTGGTTTTGGAGTATATTATAATATCATCTATAAAGACTACCACAAATTTATCTAGGTAATCTCTAAAGACTCTATTCATCAAGTCCATGAATATTTCTGGAGCATTGGTGAGTCCAAAAGGCATTACTATGAATTCATAGTGCCCGTACCTTGTACGAAAAGCAGTCTTGGGGATATCTTCCTTCTTCACCCTTACTTGATAATATCCCGACCGCAAGTCGACCTTGGAGAAGTATTGTGCTCCACGCAGCTGATCAAACAAGTCATCGATTCTTGGGAGAGGATACTTGTTCTTTATCGTGATTTTGTTAAGTTCACGATAATCGATGCAAAGCCGCATTGACCCATCCTTCTTCTTGACGAAGGGGACTGGTGCACCCCATGGTGATGCACTTGGGCGTATAAACCCTTTATCCAGATTCTCCTATAGTTGTTTCTTCAGTTCTTCAAGCTCAACCACAGCCATTCTATATGGAGTCTTGGATATTGGTAGTGCCCCAGGTATAAGTTCAATTGAGAACTCAACATCTCTTCTTGGAGGAAGACCAGGAAGTTCCTCGGGAAATACTTCAGCGAATTCCCTCACAATAGGCATTTCTTCAAGGGTGGTTTCTTCATTGGACTCAATCATATGAGCCAGATATGCGTGCTCATAAGGCAGTAATATCCATGCTTGAGATGATGGAGCTAAAGGAGATTCATCTTCCTCCTGACACTTGTAAAGAATCGGGGGTCGATTCTCCATATGGAGTGTGATTTCCCTCTCCCGACAATTTATGTTGGCTCTATATAAGGAAAGCCAATCCATGCCAAGAATTGCATCAAATTCCACCAAAGGGAGTATGATGAGGTTCGCCGGGAAATTCAATCCACAGATTATAACAGGGGAGGACTTATACTCATGGGATGCAATGATTGCCCGATTTGCCGTACTCACCGACATCTTTACTTCCATGATTTGTGGTGGTGCAGGGATTGTTCTACTAAACTTTTGAGATATAAAAGAATGCGTAGAACCTGAATCAAAAAGTACGTTCGCTATTCTTGAATGAATAACTAGCGTACCTGTCACCACTTCGTTGTCGGGGTTCACTTCGGCAGAAGTGATGGCAAAAGCTCTTCCTTGTTGTCTTGGAGGTTGTTGATTGCCTCCGATAACCCTTGGATTAGGGCACTGATTCGCAAAATGACCTGGTTCTTTGCATTTGAAGCATTGAACAATGCGTTGAGGTTCGAATGGAGCGTTCCTCCCCTCCGTCGCAGCCGCGGGTCCTTCTTGCTGACAGTTAACAGCTAGGTGCCCTTCTCTTCCACACTTGAAGCATTTTCTTGTCCCCCTAAGGCAATTTCCAGGGTGCTTTTTTCCACACTTTTGGCAAGTGGGGTGCTGGAATTTCTTAGCGCCGTTAGATTTATCCATCGGACCACCAGCATTGAAGTCCACCTTCCGCTTCTTGTCCCCATGATACCCCTGTGATTCTCCGATCTCCATTTCAACCTTGAGGGCACATCGGACAATTTCCTCATAGCTGTCGAAGTCACGGATCGCTAATGCTTTCCGCAAGTTAGGCTTCAGCCCACCAAAGAAGCGGTCAACCTTGCATTCGGGGGTAACGACAAAGCCGAAAGCGTATCGTGCAAGTCTTGTGAAGTTTGCCTCGTACGCTCCCACAGATTCCTCATCTTTCTTCTTGAGGGAAAGGAAGTCTCTTTCCATCTTAAGATGGAGGGTGCGTGGAAAATATTTATCGAAAAACATCTTCCGGAATACCTTCCATTCCAAAGCCTCGGTCTCATCCTCAGGCTTCGTATTTTTGATCAATGTCCACCATTGATCAGCTTCACCCTCCATACGATAAGCCGCCAGGAGAACCTTCTCTTTTTCAGAGCATTGGAGGATGGAGAATATCTTTTCAATGGAGTTGATCCATTGTTCAGCAATCGTGGGATCGGATGATCCACTAAAAGTAGGAGGCCTTTGTCTCATGAAGCTTTCAATAGCGACTTGTTCTTTCTTAGGGGGGGTTGAACGTTCCTCTTGACCAGTGTTTCTATTCAAAACTTGAGTTAGCTGAGAGAGAAGCGTGACAAAGTTCGCGATTCCCGCTCCCATTGGATTGGGCATCTCATGAGTACAATCATCACACTGATCTTTACAACGGTTGTTTGCCCGAGTTCTCCTATTACCGGCCATTGGCTGGATTAAAGGAAAGTTAGGGGTAACACATAAAGGGTAATCCAAAGACAAAAGTTGATGACTTATAAATAAACTTTAATCTCTTTAACTCATGAGTCTATAGGATTCAATCCAGGTTTTTCATGATCTTCCTTCTAACATATATTCTTATGGGCATTTTTTCCTTAATAAGGGTTCATACTAAGATTGTGAATTTATCAAAACATATCCCCCGGGAGTATCGTAACCAAGAGTGCATCAAGGACCGTTGTCGTGCACCAGTTCCCGTTCGAGTCTAGCTCAAAGCGGTGTTTTCGGGTTTTACCCCTAGGATACATCTGTGCCAGAGCCGCCTCTACCTGCTCGTATCCAGACAGGGATGTATTTGTTTGATAAAACACTTACTTAGTATTTACCAAAACTTAGGGATGTTTTTATTATGCTTAGTCTTGTATCTAAGGTTTTACTAGGGTTTCCTAATCCCAAAAATAACTAAACCTATCCTCTGATACCAACTATGACAACCCTGCTTTTTGTTACAACTTAAACATGCTTTATTACATAAAACTTCACTTGATACAACAAAGAAGATCGAGAGGTTTAGTGTCTTTGGGGATTAGGATCATTACATAAAAACTTTAAACTTGAAATACAACATCCTTATTGAAAACTTCCTTTACATGACCACTACATTCCTTCGTACTTAGCATTGCATGGGATAACCTGAGGACATGCATAAGAAAAGGGTGAGCTATAAAGCCCAGTAAGGGAGTACACAATGAATAACATGAGGAGTACAATACATGTTAGGTAATAGGCATATCAATAGAGAGACATGAACATAAAGGCATGATAAAGCATGATAATCATAACATGGAAATGTGGCAACAACACTTAACATTGAATTAGCATGAGCCAAGGCTCATTGCACATGGAGCATGAGTAAACCCTCATTGCACTTGAAGCACGAGTAAACCCTCGTTGCACTTGAATTAGCATGAGTAAACACTCATTGCACATGAGGTATCATGATACTATACTTTACCCAATGCATTGGAGCGCTATCAGGGCGCACCCTTCTTAAACATTTCATTTCATGCATAAGTGTGCCACATGGATCATAAAACATGGATTCATAAAACATAATCATTTATTCCATGATAAAGGAATGTCGAATTCATACATGAAACTTTACAATCAATAAGTAAATGTGCATAAAGTTGAATACCCTTGATGGAGAAATGGGCATGGTATTCACTACACAATGATATTGGCTTAGAAAATCGGTGTGATTTCGGCAGCGTAACGGCATGACATAAGAATTCATAAAAAAAGGCTGATGAGAGATAAAGGGATTCCTCATCATATTTACATGTAATGGACAGTAAGAAGTTCATATAGATACATGTCCCAACAATTGAAAAGGAATTTAGATTCATGATACAAAAGTATTGCTTGAATATAAAAGAGGAGAAAAAGGTTCCTTTCGGAATTTCGGCATAGTAACGGGTGTACATGGGAGGCATTTAATGAGAGAGAAAGGGGTCTCCCATCATTCAAACAATAAGAGGGCAGTATGGGAGAGGTGCGAAACCATACCCCAACATTCATAAATGAAATTAAAAGGGCAATACAACTTAAAGAAAATTGACAAAAATGAGAAAGGAAGAAAAACCCTTACTTGGAAGTGTGCTTCCAAAGGCTAGAGAGAGGCTTGTGAGAGGCTTCTTGGGAGCTTGGGGCACCTTGAGAGGATTCTAGAGAGAGTAGGGTAGAGGTTGGATGAACTTCAAGGGCTTTGGGTGAGGAGGAAGTGGGAGCTTGGGTGGGTTTATATAGGAAAGGTGAGAGAATTCTTTATTATTTAGGTTTGGGACCCCTTATATTAAAATAATCCAAACCACAAACCATCCCATGGTATTTGCCCATGGTTTCTGGAAAAGGAAAGAGGAAAAAAATATTTTAAAAGGCCAAGGTCCGAACTTATTAAAAAATTAGGGTTGCTTATGTGGAGGTGAGTCACACTCCCATGGAAATTAATTTAAAAAGGCAAAGTGTTGAATAAGTCTTGAGGGCTCCATTAATGCTTTGAAAAGTGAGTCAAACAAACCCAAAACCACATTATTTTAATGATAAAACACATATTGGCCGAACATAAGGATTATGGTTTTTTATTACATCACCATTGGGTCATTATGATGTCATAAAACACATTATATATTTAAATGGTATTTAATTTTTACCCAAAAATTTGACTGTCTCAGAAAATTATGAAAAATTCACCGTTGGATAATTTCGACGTCCTAATTCCAAAAATAATATTTATGTTATCTAAATAATTTTCTAAATATGTGAATTTTCACTTTTAAAATAAAAACCGACATTTATAAAAAATTCACGGGTTTTGACAGAAATGGCTTTCAAACCTTAATAAAAATTTTAATTGCATTCATAAAATTATAAGATCATTTATATTTAATAAAAATTAATTTAATATTAATAATAATATTTTATTAAAATATTATTTAATTCAAAAATCCATTAATTTAATAAAATATAATTCTTAATTAGATAATAACTAAAAACACCATTTGTACTTTAAAAACTAATTACAATGTATCAAAAATGACTAGAAATTATATTCATTATTATATACAAAAATAATGTACATGAACATGGTGCTACTTATTTGTTACATAACCCCTTAAAATAGCCGCATAAGACCTAAGGGTAAGGTGTGCGATGGTGACAGACTCTTGGGGTTGCTCGGATAACATCGCTCGAGTGGTAATCTCTATCAACTTCCATTTTTCTCGTAGACGATCACGTTCGAGCTTGACTTGATGAAGCTCAGCTTGGGCTTGGTCAAGGGCAAAGCCCAAAGACGCCACCTCCTTTCCGAGATCTGACAAATGGGATTCGTAAGGGGCAATTCTACTGGATGAGGCCATCGCTTCCTTTGTCTGAGTAGAAAATTGGTTCATTAAAGCCTTATATTTAAACTACCCAGATGATCACTGTTCAACGGCTATAAAAGTAACGGTCACAAATCTTAACATAAAACTAAAGAAGTTGACATCTTATAAAAAAAACATTTTTCATAAAGAAACATTTAACTGGATCAAGAGGGATTTTCCATTAATGAAACTTTGGGTCGTTACAGATATTTTATTTAAAATTTTATATTTTTAACATTTTCATGATCTTAATTAAAAAAATTCAATTTTTATTTTATAACTTGATCTTTTTGAAAATAACTAATTTTGGTTTATTTTTAAGATCACTAAATTTTTAAGTAAGATAACAAGTACCATTTTTATGTTTGTTTTTACCATTGGTAAGATCTTAATAAGTTAAAGAAGATGTAAAAGAAATATAAGAGTAAGAAGTGTAGTGAGGGGGATAAAGAGTTATTTTAGAACTAACTTTAATTATATCCTCTACATGTATCATGAGACACTTGGTACTTTCCTTCAATTGATTTGTATTTTGAATTTGATCCATCTATAAAAATCATAGTAGATATCTATAATAATTTCTTAACTTAATTATTTTCTTTTGAGTTTTTCTTATTCAAGGGGAAATATATTCTAATTAGGTACATCATTTTACTATGAATGAAAGTTACTTTTAATTCTTTATTTTTTTGAATTGATGATTGGATCACTTCTTTTTCTTTTACTTGTCTATTATCCTGGAAAAGTCAGTAATGTTAGATTCACTCATGAATGAGTGGTATTTTTTTAATTGAATATGATTTTTTAGTTTAATTAACCCCCTTAGCATCCTTTTCAGCTTATCACCTCATGGTTATCTCATACATCACGAGAGAACCAATGAGTTCCTTGACATGAATGTTGTTAACATCTTTTTCCTCTTGGATTTTGGTGAATATTGGAGCCCAAGTTCATAGTAAAACCTGATGGATTTTTTTCCAATATTTCTATAGAAATAGTGTAATGAAGAGATTTTAAACCATTAAAAATGTTATTAAATCTTATAAACATACCAGTTATAGATTCATTAGGATGTATATAGAGGATAAATGGACCCATTATTATATTTATGAATTTTAATTAGAAGGTAAAGATATAAATGCATTAAATTGTGGTTTATATGTTAATTAGTTTAGCAGAATTTTTCAATATAAAAATTCACATGAAATCTAGAAATTTATTGAATATGTGCGTGAATGTTCTAATAAAGTTAAGGATATTAGGTTTAAAATGTATGGGAAATATTTTGAGAGTTTCTATATGAATTCTAATATAACCTATAACTGATATTTTTACAAGATTTACAAAAAATTTAATGACCAAAAAGATCCTAGTGACACTCTTTATATAGAAAAGTTGGTCAAGAAAATACTTTGGGTTTTAACAAGAAATTGGGAAAAAAATTCACCTCAATACAAGGGGATAATAATGTCAAAAACATACAAGTAAAAGAACTCATAGGTTCTTTCATGACATATGAGATAATAATGAAGAGACATTCTCTAAAGGATTATAAGGACGTCAAGGAAACTAAAATAACAGTTGATTTCAAGGAAAAATAATGGCGAATCATCTAGGAGAGACTCTGACCTTACCAACTTAACCAGGATTTAGGAAAAGTATTAGAAAAATAATATATCAACATGAAAAATCAGAAAAAAAATCAAGATTTCAAATTATCTTGTTTCAGTTGAAAAAATAATGGCCACATTAAACCTGGTTTTCCCTTAAATAATAAAAAGTCAAAAGACAATAATAAAAGTAATAAATATCTAAAATCATTGAATTATAGTACTATAGAGGACTCTATTTGTATATATTATTCATGTAGTGAAATCCCCAAGTGTATCATGACACATGTCAGAGATAAAATTGAGGTTAGTTATAAAATTTATTTTTCTCCCTCTCATTCCTCTTCTTACTCTTCTACCTTTTCTACCTCTTCTTTAAATTATGAAGATCTTTTCAATGCTAAAAATAAACTTCAAAATGATTTTTTTGATCTTGTTTAAAATTTAAAATATCTTAAAACGAAACAAAAACTTTTCGTTTTCAAAAAAGATAAAATTTGAAAAGAAAATGATGGTTTTCATTTTAAATTTAAAGATCAACCAAATTATAAAAATTTATATTTTAAAAATAAAGATTGTAAAAACTATTTTTTTCGTTTTACCTAAGGAGAATAAAATTTAAATAAATTTTTGGGTTCTCAAAAACCTATATAAAATAACTATGGTTTTGGTTTTTCAAAATAATTCACATTTTCCAATCATTCTATAAGTTCAACTTTTATGATGTGAATTTACCAAAATAAATTCTATAGTTATTTAAATAAATTTATTAATATAGTTTATTAATAAACTAGTAAAATTGATAGATATATTATAACTAAAAACATCATCCTTTATTATCAATTTTATGAAATAAATTCTTATTATAGAAACATTTGGGTTCTAAAATCCTTATTAGCCAATCTCAGTGGACCCAAGATTCTTTCTCCATTATAATTCTAATTACCCCACACTTTTAGGCCCAAAATTTGGGTACCAAAAGACACTTTATTTTTATATATAATACGGCAGTTCCATAAAACCTTATTTAAATATTTTTTGGTAGTTATAAAATAAAATAAATGGATTATCTAACTCTAAATTAGTATGTTCTCAAAATGAGAAATCCATAGAGTTGATATCAAAAACAAAATCAAAGAATTTTTTGGGATATATATATATATATATATATATATCATTTAATTATTTTATATGTGGGGAGTTTTTTAATGATCAATATTTTATTCTCTAACCTATATAAAAGAATCATTTAAATCATATATAGGAATATTTTAAATGTTTATCTTTTTTTAATTTTCTTTTTAATTTATCTTTTTAATTAACTTTTTACTTCTTTTAAATATCCTATTTAATTTATTTTTTTAATTAACTTTTTATTGTTCTTTTAATGTTTATTTTTTTATTTTTAAAATCTCATTCCCACCATGAGATCAATTTTTATGCTCTAAGTGATGGGGTCCTAGCTCTTTCTTTCACATGGAAGTTTTGAACATCAAACTTTATCTTCATGGGAATATGTTCCTTCATTCTATTTATATTATGTTCTATATTGAATATTTTTACAAAATATCTACTATCATATTTTTTATTTTCTAAAAAATGATAGGATATCTTTTCAATTTTTGTGTTTTTTATTCTTTTATATTTTTTAAAAGTATATTTTCTTATCAATATTTAATTTTTCTTTTCTTATGTATTTTAAATTTTTCTTTTCTTATAAATTTTAAATTTCTCCACTCTTTTATATTTTATAATTTCCTTTCACTATCTATTTCAAATTATCTATTCATTATATATATTTTTTGTTTTCAGTCATTTTTAAATTTATTTTTAAATTTATTCTGAAATTTCTTTTAGAATTTATTTTTGAAATTAATTTTTAACTTTCTTTTGTAATTTATTGTATATTTTTTAATTTTTTTAAAAATTTATTTCCAAATTGGATTTATATTTATTTTTTAAAAAAATAGTTTAAATACTTTTTCATAGTTTTGGAAAGGTGAAGTTAGTATAATACTCCAACAAAACATTCTTATATGGATACAAATAAGTAAATATTGTTCTGGTGTACATTCTAGTAGATGTTTTCCTCAAAAATAGTTGATTGGGTTTGTTAACCCTTTCTCTTTCATGAAAATGATGAGTGGGACCTCACATCACACATGGTTTGATACTCCCTGGTATTTTTAATGTTTTATTAATAAAAATATTAGTAACCCACAATAACAAAAATCCATTTACAAAATAATTATTCACTAAGCTTTTTATTATTTTTTTAGTTTAATAACAATGATCCTCTAAACTCACATTTTGTATTAATTTAAGGGAGGCGGATATTTTTAGTGGTGTAATGATCATAGATGATATACCTTTTTTCCAAAATTAATATTTTTTTCATTTTAAATTTTTTATTTATTTATCTATTTAAAATATAAATTATTTTGAATGTTTCATTTTTTACTTTTAAACATTGTTTTAAAAATATTTGTTTTTGAAAATCCTTTTAAAATATTTCAAGTTTAGAAAAGTATATTTTTTAAAAAAATTATTTTTTCCACTTTGAAAAGATCATTAATGAAGATAATTATGGATTTAATTTTTTATCTTCTTTTTCTCTAAACTTGTGTTTCACTCCTGTTTTCTAATCTCATAGGGGGAGAAATATTTGATTTTGGGATATATATCTGGTTTTATGATTTCAATATCTTTTATTCTCTTATTAAATTTCATTTTTCTAAAGTGTTATTGATCATCAAAAAATGGTGATATTGTTGTGCTTCTCACCATTCATTGATTTTAATGATCACAGAAATTATTTTTTTGTTAATTTAATTGTTTTACAATATGATAATTATATTATAATTTATATCTTGGATAATTATGAATATAATTTTTTCTCAAATAAAAATTCTATCTTAATTTTTTGTTATTTTACATTGATTTTATTTTAATTTAGTTTTATTTTACTTTAGTTTTATTTTACTTTTTTATTTTACTTTAATTTAATTTGAATAATTCATTTAATTTGTTTATTTTTTTACACAAAATATTTATTTAATTTAAGGCATAAGATTTCTTAAGGACTGATGTTTTGATTTTTCAAATTATGTTTGTTTCATTATTTTAATCGTAACTACATCTAAAGAACTTATAATTGAGATATTCTTATTGAGATGGATAGCCATGGAAATTATCTACATTTCATTTAAATACATATAAGTCTAATTTAGTCATTTTTTTAAAATTTAAATCGAATTCTTCATCAGGTTTTTTAATGCATTTTTAATATTATTTTTTTATGATATATTGAGATTCAAAATATAGATTTAGATGTCTTTTATGTGTTGTAAATATAAAAAAAAATCTAATTATATTTCAACTATAATGATGACTAAAAAATATTTAAAATTTATTATATTGGACCGAACCTAGTGTTATGAAGTTTCTATGAATTTTAGTTTTAGTTTTCATATATTATTATATTTAATATTTGAAGCTAATGTTTTATTATTTATTTTGTAAGAAGAACTGTTGAATGGATAATTTATTATGAAAACTTATTTTAAATTCAAACTAGTACCCCACCCATGTAATTACATTGGAAAAGATATCGAGTAAATCAAAGAAAATGTAGATTTAATTAATAAAAACTATATATATATGCAATATATGAAGAGAAATAAATATAAAAGTAATATTTAATACATAAAACCCAACATGGTCATATACTTAAATAGTGATCAAAAAAATCAATGAAACATTTGAACATATCAAATGATAGTATTTTGGTCTAATCAATTTTTATTTAGAACTGCTTTATAATATCCTTTGAAATTAAACTATATCTAGTGAAATCAGTATTAACTAAGTTAATTTCATAAAATTTAAAATGATTACTTCATATCAATAAATAATTTTCATAATTATAAGATATATTTTATTAAAAAAAATTAAATTTATAACCAAATGAATCCTCATAAAAAAATCAACTGTATTATGCATGTAAAAATGGACACATATATTGTAATTATATAGCGCTAAAAAATATAAGAATATAATATATATAATTTAAAATGAGAATAGTTTTACGTATATTCAATATTTCATACTGAAATATAGAATAAAGGGAATCAGTGTTTCTCTTTGGGAGAGTGGGAGGAAATTGGAAAAGTAAATGAAGTGGGTGGGTGGCTAGTTACATGACGAAATAGAGAGAAGGCTAGTGGCCACAGATATAGCTGAAAGAATTATATATGACTATATATGTGAATTTATATGCATAGGTGTAGGTAAATTAAATCAATTTATTCATAGGGTATTTATAAATCTATACGTGATTTCAAAAAATGTATGCTTACTATATGAATATAGTATGGAATTCATTAATCTAGAATGTAACAACCCAAACATTCATTAATGGAAATTATTCATGATCTAATTAAATGTCTCATTATGTAAAATGTTTATTTAAAATGTAAACTTCATTGTTTTTATGTTTTTGTATTTTAAAATATAGTTAAGAATTGTGACCATTTCTAATAAAGTCATTGAACAGTGATCACATTATTAGTATAAATATAGGGCTTTAACAAATCCAATTAACTCAGACAAAGAATGTGATGGCCTCATCCAGTAGACTTACCCCATACGAAGCCCATTTTTTGGAGCTCATAAAGGAGGTGGCATAATTGGGATTCACTCTTGACCATGCCCAACTCAAGCTTCAACATGTTATGCTCGAATGGAACCGCCTATGAGAGAAGTGGATGTTTATAGAGATTACCACCCAAGCAATGTTATCCGAGCCACCCCAAGAGTATGTCACCATCGCACACCTTACTCTTCGGTCTTATGTGGGTGTTTTAAGGGGTTATGTAACAATACCCTAGTACTATTATTATGTACATTATTTTTGTATATAATATAAAATATACATTCATTTTATTATTGTTACTTTGTAAATAGTTTTTATAGCATAAATAGTATTTTTAGTTATAATTCAACTAAGAAATATATTTTGATGAATTAATGGATTATTTAACTGAATAATATTTTATTATTATTATTATCCAGTTACTTTTTATTAAATATAAATGATCATATAATTTTATGAATGCAATTGTAATTTTTATTAATATTTGAATGTTGTTTTTCTCAAAACCCTTGAATTTTCGATAAATGTCAGTTTTTATTTTAAAAGTAAAAAAACAACATATTTAGACAATTATTTAGATAAAATGAATATTATTTTTGGAATTAGGATGTCAAAATTATCTAACGGTGAATTTTTCATAATTTTCTGAGACAGTCGAATTTTTGGGTAAAAAATAAATACCGTTTAAATATATAATGTGTTTTATGACATCATAATGACCCAATAGTATTGTAATAAAATACTATAAATGATATATTAGGCCAATATATTTTTTATCCTTAAAATAATGAGATTTTATATTTGTCTGATTAATTTAGTGATGCCTTAGTGGACCCTCCATGACTTATAAATTTATTTATCTTTTTAAATTGTTTTCCTTGAGAGTGTGACTCACCTCCACATAAGCAACCGAATTATTTTAAGAACATCGGCCACTGGCCTTATAAAATATTGTTTTCCACTCCCCTTAGGAAAAAACCATGGTGAAAAACAATGGGCTGGATTTTGGTATTGATTAGTTTAATGTGAGGTGCCCCAAACCTAAATAATAAAGAATTTCTTCTCCTTTAATATATAAACCCATACAAGCTCCCACTTCCTCTTCACTCAAAGACTTTGGAGTTCATCCAAATTCTTCCCTCCTCTCTCTAGAATCCTCCCAAGGCACCCCAAGCTCCCAAGAATCCTCTCTAAAGCCTCTCTCAAGCCTTTGGAAGCACACTTCCAAGTAAGGGATTCTCACTTTTCTTATTCATGTCCAAGTTTCCTTATATTTTTATGCCCTTTTAATATCAATTATAAATGTTGGGGTAGGGTTTTGAACCTCCCTCATACTTCCCTATTTATGTTTGAATGATGGGATACCCCTTTATCTCTCATAATATTCCTCCCATGTACACCTATTACTGTGATGAAATTCTGAAAGGAATTTCTATCTCCTCATTTACTTTCATGAAATTATTTTTGTATCATGAATCTAAATTACATTACAATTGTTGTGAAAGTATCTATATTACCCCCTTACTGTAAATTTAATCTACATATGATGATACACCCCTTTCTCTCTCATCATCTTTTTTATGAGTTCTTATGTCACGCTGTTACGCTGCCAAAACTGCACCATGTTTTTCCAAGCCAAAGTCATTGTGTAGTGAATATCATGCCCATTTCATTATCAAGGGTATTCACCTTTATGCCCATTTACTTATTGATTATATATTTTCATGTATTAATTCCACATTCCTTTATTGTGGAATAAATTATGATGATTAATGAATCCATGTTTTATGATCCATGTGGCACACTTTTCCATGAAATGAAATGTTTAAGAAGGGTGTGTCCTGATAAAGCTCCAATACATTGGGTAAAGTATAGAATAATGATACATCATGTGCAATGAGTGTTGACTCATGATAATTCAAGTGCAACTAGGGTTTACTCGTTCTTCATGTGAAATGAGGATTTACCCATCCTCCATGTGTAATGAGCCTTGGCTCGTGCTTAATCCATGTTAAGTGTTGTTTCCACATTTCCATGTTATGATTATCATTCCTTATCAGGCCTTTATGTTCATGTTTATCTTGTGCTCCATTGGTATTCCTATTGTCTAGCATGTATTGCATTTCTCATTTTATTCTATGTTTATTCCTTTACTAGGCTTTATATCTCACCCTTTTCTTATGCATGTCATCAGGTTATCCTATGCAATGCTAAGTATGAGGAAATATAGTGGTCGTGTAAAGGAAGTTTTCAATAAAGATGTGGTATTTCACATTTTAAGTTGTTATGTAATGATCATAATACCCAAAGACACTATACCTCTCAATCTTCTATGTTTTATCAAGTGAAGTTTATGTAATAAATCATGTTTAAGTGTGTAATAAAGAGAAGGGTTGTTATAGTTGGTATCAGAGGATAGGTTTAGTTAATTTAGATTTTAGGATTAGAAAACAATATTGAAGACATAGAGACACGACTAAGTATAATAAAAACATCCCTAGGTTTTGGTGAGTATTGAGTATGTGGTTTATCATGAAAATACATCCTTGTCTGGATACGAGCAGGTAGAGGCGGCTCTGACACAGTTGTACCTAGGGGTGAAAACCCCGACAAGGAGTTTCGAGCTTGACTAGGGGTATCATGGTACACGACAATCGGATTTGATTCACCCTTGGTTATGAAACTCCTGGGGGATATGCTTTGGTAAATTCACAAGCATAGTATGAACCATTATCATGGGACTAAAAAAATCCCTATGAATATATGTTAGAAATTATATCATGGATAATATAGACTCAAGAAAATAGATTCATATGTTAAGGAAATAAAAGTTATATATAAGTAATCAGTTTTATCCGTGGATTACCCTTTATGTGGTACCCCTAACTTTCCTTTTTATTCCAGCCAACGGCCATTAATAGGAGGACTCGGGCTAACAACCGATGTGAAGATCAATGTGATGACTGTTCTAATGAGATTCCCAATGCGATGGGAGCGAGAATCACGTACTTTGTCGCTCTTATCTCTCAGTTAACTCAAGCATTGAATACAAATATGGGTCAAGAGGAACGTTCAACCCCCCTAATAAAGAACAAGTCATTATCGAGAGCTTAATGAGACAAAGGAATCCAACTTTTAATGGATCATATAATCCCTCAATCGTCGAACAATGGATCAACTCCATTGAAAATATCATCTCCATCCTTCAATGTTCTGAATAAGAGAAGGTTCTCTTGGATGCTTACCATATGGAGGGTGAAGCTGATCAATGGTGGAAATTGATCAAAAATATGAAGCCTGAGGAGGAAATCGAGGCATTGGAATGGAAGGATTTCTGGAAAATGTTTTTTGATAAATATTTTCTTCGCACCCTTCGGATTAAGATGGAAAAGGGACTTCGTTTCCCTCAATTAAAAAGATGAAGATTCTGTTAGAGCGTACACGGAAAACATCACAAGGCTTACACGACACGCTTCTGGCTTTGTCGTTACCCCTGAATGCAAGGTTGACTGCTTCTCTGGTGGGCTAAAACCTACCCTGTGGAAAGTCCTGGTGATCCGTGACTTCGACAGCTATGAGGAAATTGTCTGATGTACCCTCAAGGTCGAAATGGAGATCGGATAATCTGAGGGGTACCATGGGGATAATAATCATAAGGTGGAATTTAATGTTTGCGGTCTGGTGGATAAATCCAACGGTGCTAAGAATATCCAGCAGCCCACTTTCCAAAGGTTCGGAAAGAAGCACCCCAAAAAATGCTTGAAGGGTTCGAGGAAATGATCTAGGTGTGGAAGTGAATCACACCTAGATATTAATAGTTGGAAAGAAAAACCCGTGACTGCAACAGAGTAGAGGACAACTTTTTTTGAACCTCAACGCATTGTTCATTGCTTCAACTGCAAATAACCAGGGCATCTTGCAAATCAGTGCCCTAAGCCAAGGGTTTTCAGAGGCAACCAACAACCTCCATGAAGCAAGGGTGAGATTTTTCCATCACTACTACAAAAGTGAACCCTAAAAATGAAATGGTGAAAGGTGCGCTAGTTATTCATTCAATAATAGCGAATATACTTTTTTATTTTGGTTCTACATGTTCTTTTTTATCCTAAAAGTTTATTGGAACAATTCCAGCACCACCACAAATCATGGAAGTGAAGATGTCGGTGAGTACGGAAAATGGGGAAATCATTGCATCCCATGAATTTAACTCCCCCCCTGTCATAATATGTGTATTGAACTTCCTGGAGAACCTCTTCATACTCCCTCTGGTGTAATTTGATGCAATTCTTGGCCTGGATTGGCTTTCTTTATATATATCCAACATAAATTGTTGTGAGAGGTAAATCACTCTCCATATGGAGAATCGAACCCCGATTATATACAAGTGTAAGGCGGAAGATGAATATTCTTTAGCTCCATCATCTCAAGCATGGATATTACTGCCCTATGAGCATGCGTATCTGGCTCAGATGATTGAGTCTAAGGAGGAAACCATCCTTGAAGATATACCTATTGTGAGGGAATTCGCTAAAGTGTTTCCCAAGGAATTGGTTAGTCTTCCTCCGAGAAGAGATGTTGAATTCTCAATTGATCTTATACCTGGGGAATTGACAATATCACAGAATCCCTATAGAATGGCTTCTGTGGAGCTTGTTGAGATAAATAAATAACTATAGGAGAATATGGATAAAGGGTTAATACGCCCAAGTGCTTCACCATAGGGTGCACCAGTCCACTTCATCAAGAAGAAAGATGGTTCAATACACCTTTGCATCGATTATCGTGAGATTAACAAAATCATGATAAAGAACAAGTATCCTCTCCCACAAATTGATGAGTTATTCGATCAGTTTCATGGAATACAATACTTCTCCAAGGAGGATTTGGGGTCGGGATATTATCATGTATGGGTGAAGAAGGAAGATATACCCAAGACTTCTTTTCGTATAAGATACGGGTACTATGAATTCATATTAATGGATTTAGAACACACCAGTACTCCATAAATATTCATGGACTTGATGAATAGAGTCTTTAGAGATTTCCTCGATCATTTTTTGGTAGTCTTTATAGATGATATTCTAATATACTCCAAAACCAAGGAGGATCATGAGTAGCATCTGAGAACTGTACTAGAGACCTTGCGAAAGGAGAATCTCTATGCCTTGTAAAGAAAGTGTGAGTTCTAGTTGAAGGAAGTCTCATTCTTCGCCCATATCATCAAGAGAAATGGGATATCTGTGGACCCCTTCAAGACAGCTGCAATAGAGGGTTGGCCGATTCCAACATTGGTAATGGATATCTATAACTTTTTGGGGTTAGTTGGATATTATGGATGATTTGTGAGAAATTTCTCATGATTTTCCTACAATTTTACCAAGCTAACATAGAAGGGAGTAATGTTTTCTTGGAGTGATGAATGTGAAGAAAGCTTCTAGGTGTTAAAAATGAGGCTTATCACTACGCCCGTGCTCAATTTACCCACAAGTGGAGAACTTTTTTGTGGTATTTAGTGATTCTTAAAATAAGGGCATGGGATGTGTGTTATTGCAAAATGAAAAATTCATTTCCTATGCATCAAGGCCATTGAAAGTTCATGATAATAATTATCCAACAGATGATATGGAGTTGGCTGTGGTGATCTTCGCTTTAAAATTTTGGCAGCATTATCTCTTTGGGGATAAGTGTGAAATATATATGGACCACAAAAGCCTCAAGTATATATTCACACAGAAAGAGTTGAACATTCTCCAATGAATATGGTTAGATCTGATCAAATACTATGACTGCTCAATCCATTACCACCCTAGGAAAGCGAACAAGGCGGAGGATGCTCTAAGTAAAAAGGACCCAGGGATTCTATCACTGATGAGAATTGAAAAGGATCCAATATTCTTATATTTGATGATGATGGACATTTGAATCATAAAGAAGGTAAAATGATCAATCATTTCACAAATGATTTCTTAACCGTCTCTTTTGGAAAGGTTAATGGATGCTCAAAAGGATGATGTAGGAATTCAGAAGAAAGTGGAAGCTATTAGAAGAAGGAAATCCTTAGAATTAAATGTTAATGAAGAAGGAATTGTGAGATTTGGGAAAAGTCTATGTGTTATATCAAGTCCAGAGCTGAAGAAGGAACTTTTGGATGATGAACATAGTTCAAATTTCTCTATTCACCCAGGAAACACAAAGATGTATTGAGATCTCCAAGAGCATTATTGGTGGGATAACATGAATAAGGAGATCTCTGAATATACATCAAAGTGACTGGTGTGTCAGCAAGTGAAGGATGAGAGAGATAAGTCTACTGAGATGATGCAACCACTACCCATACCAGGATGGAAATTGGAGAGAATCACCATGTACTTTGTTACTGGACATCTGAAGAAATCCAAAGGCATCAATGCAATCAGGGTTGTTGTGGATCATCTTACAAATTCTACACACTTTATTTCTATTAAAGAGGATTTCTCATTGGATCAACTGGAACAGATATATATCAAGGAAGTGGTAAGGTTTCATGGAGTACCACTATCTATTGTATCTGATCGAGATCAAAGATTCACCTCTATGTTTTGGAAGAGTCTTCAACATGCTCTGGATACTAAACTAAACTTCAGTACGGCCTATCATCCTCAAACTGATGGCCAATCCGAGCGGACTATCCAAACACTTCAGGACATATTGAGAGATTTATCAGTGGGCTTCAAAGGAGGATGGAACTAACATCTTCCACTAGTTGAATTCTCCTAAAATAATACTTTCCACTCAAGCATCCAAATGGAACCATATGAAGCCATTTATGGGAAAAGGTGAAGAATACCAGTGTGTTGGGATGAATTCGGTGAGCGTAAGCTAATAGGACCAGAAATGGTCGATGAAATGGTGGAGAAGGTGAAAACCATTCAGTACCATATCAAGGTAGCCCATAGTCGATAGAAGAGTTATGCAGATAACCCGTCAATGGGAACTTGAGTTTAAGGTTGAATAAAAGGTATTTATATGCATATATCTATGGAATAAGGTCATGAGGTTTGGAAAGAAAGAGAAGTTATGTCCTAGGTACATCAGCCCCATCGAGATTCTTGATCGTGTCGGGGTTGTGGCCTATCAACTAGAAATTGCACCTACCATGGCCAAAGTACATGATGTCTTTCATGTATCCCTCTTAAGAAAGTACATACCAGGCCCTTCACATGTACTCTCTTTAGAGGTGGTAAAACTAGAGGATGATCTTTCTTATGAGTATCAACTAGGATAGATCCTAGATCATAGAGAAAATGTTCTACAAAATAAGACAATGCCCCTCGTCAAGGTGTTGTGGTGAAACCACAAGTTTGAAGAAGCAACATGGGAATTGGAGGAAATGATAAAGCAGAGTTACCCACATCTGTTTTAGTGTGGGAAAAGAAAATTTTTAGGGAGAAATTTCTTAAGGGGGGGGGAGGAGATTGTAATGACCCAAACATACATTAATGGAAATTACTCTTGATATGTCACGACCCGTCCTCGGGGCCCACGCTGTGACTACCCCAAACCTGCCTTCCATAGGCCTTGGGCTGGAGACTATCACCAAAGGCGTAAATCAAAATTAAAGGGAAGGAATTACCTTTATAATAGTAAACAACACAATAGAGTATGCAACATAAGTAATCACAAAGTAATACTGAATACAAAAGTAAGTGCTGAAAGTTAATGGGCCAGAATACAAACCCAACTGAAAGGTACAATACAACTAAAAAGATAGTACAACTCTAGTAATGTAAATAGGCAACAAATGAGTCTTCTTATGGGAATCCCATCTGAAGGGTGGGTACAGATGGTCTCCTCAGCGCCTCGGGTCCGTCTGTCTGCTCTGTGTATGTCTCGCCAACTGGTCCACCTCTGGGTACCATCCATCTCAACAAGTCTCCACCACGATCCGTGTTGTCCGTCATCTACATCCAACATAATGTAGTCCGGGCATAGCCCGTGCAGGGGTGAGTATGCGATACTCAGTAGGGACCCCGAGACCCGCAAGGTCTCACAATATCCACTAAGGATAAACAAGAAGTAAGATACAAAACACAGTGCATCATCCAACCCTACTTAGGTATATGCCCATACATATACCTAAGTCATCATTCCCAGTTCGACTCCAACTCATGAGCCCAAACACAACCCATTCCACACAGGAATAAATTCAATCACATCGATGATAATGATTAAAAGTCAAGACTTCGCTCACACAGGTATACATATTTCGTAATGTGATAGAGATGATCAGATTTTGTCCCTAATTCATCTAAGCTGGCATACCCATGTAGGATACTAGTGCAGTTAAGTTGTCGGACCCACGTAGGATACTAGACCAGCTACTCTGTCGGACCCATAGAGGATACTAGAATAGAAGTCAAACTTTCGGACCCACTGAGGATACAAGTACAGTAGTCATCACTGTCGAACCCACAGAGGATACCAGTACAGTTTTCATCGTCTTCGAACCCACTAAGGATTCTAGTACGGTTGTCGTCGTAGTAGCAGCCAGCTCTAGGGTTCCCACACACAGCACGCTCGATTCCGGGAGGATCCTCTCCTTGAGCCAAGGGGTAGATACATCAACTGTCACAAAGTCTATATTTGATGTATCCCGAAGTTACTTCTCGTCAAAAGGAACCCAATGCGATAGACGATGCATCAATCAGACGCCCAGTCTGAAAGTTATTAGCATTTTTGCTCCGGGGGCCCGGTTGGAAATACGGTCATTCTAAACCTGGACATTTTTCATTGTTGTCCAAAACACACATAGAGTATCACAAATGGACTGCCTTGTCACGAGGGTCCCAGTGTCGTATATGGCGTGTCGATGGGACGCACGGTCGTGATGTTATTCACATTTAAGTGTAACGGGCCCGGCCCGTCACGCCTAGTGGGCTGGTGGGTCGGCCCGACACGGTTCGGAAGGTCTGCCCCAGCATGGGGTGTTGGCCCAGCCCGAAGAAGAGGGGCCCATCCCGGTGGCAGGCGCGGCCCAGCCCGAAGGGGCGTGGCCCGACCTGAGAGGGCGTGGCCCGGCCCGAGAGGGCACGACCCGGACCGAGAGGGCGAGGCTCGGCCCGAGAGGGCGCATCCCGACATGATGACGTGTGTCCCGGCCCGGTGGCAGGAGCGGCCCAGCTCAAGGGGGTGTGGCCCAGCACGAGAGGGCGCGACCCGGCCCGGCGGGGCACGGCCCGGCCCGGGAGGCCTAGCAGTCCCCCCCACCATATTCCCGAACCGGCGGCGCCAAGAGGCACCGCCCTCCTGTCTAGCCGGCTGAAGCCGCCTGGTCTTCCTGGCGCAAGCAGCCCGCTCGGGCGGGTCGCGGTCCTACTGCACGGTGCCTTCAAGTGTCGCGGCTCCATCACCCGTCCGGCCGACGAGCCGGCCAGTTCGCCGTCGAATTGTCCCGTGGAGTGCGAGCTACGGTCCTCCACAGCACGGCGCCCCTTGTGGCGCCGCAATCTTCCTTTGGCCCTACCAGCTTTAGTCGGTCGGTTCTTCTTTGGTCGTGCGGCCCGCAGTTGCAGGCCGTGATTCTTCTACAGGAGTCTGGCACGCGGCCACCGCCTTCGCTCGCCGCCACCTTCCCAAGATAGTCTCCATCACAAATAATGATACTACGGATGGTCATCGGTCCATGTGCGTTCGGCCCTCACCCTCCACATTAGGTGGTATCAATTGGCCATAACTACCCTTTGCATTCAATAACGACTAGTGTTTAATTTTATCATACTAAAAATATACATTTATCCTACCTCGAAATAAGATTCTCTGTTGTCGGGCATCGCGGAAGACGAAGTCGCGGGGAGACGGCGTCAATCTCATTGACGTCGGGGAAGAAGGAGCCGAGGATGGTTCTTCATCAGCGTTCCTTGTGGGTGGCTCCTTCTCCTTTGGCTTGGCCGAAGATTGAAGGAAGTGATCGCCATTCTCTGGCAGTTCTTCGTTGGAAGGACGGTGTTCTTTGTTGAAGAGAGGAACTCCTTCAAATTCTCAAGAGCTCTCCCAAAATATTTTCTATGACAATATTAAAATAAGACCTTCCCCAATTTTAAAATATTTTACAACCAATTCAAAATAATTCAAAAAGAATTATTTACGCCCAAGTTAATTCAAGTACTTTAACTATTTGGGTTAACTCAAATTATGAGAGGAGGTGGCCTCATTAATTCTTGGGAGGTGGAGAGGTTCCACCTTAATGAAGGGAGGAGTTAAAGGGGGTTAAGGGAAGATGAAAAGGTTAGGCTCGTGTGGGACCCACCTCACAAATATCCTCTCATGGGAGGTAATGTGGCTATGGGCCCCACCTCTAACTCCCCTTGGGAGGAAATAACCAACTTTCATAAATAAAATTGTTTTCCACAAATTTTATTTATTTTATTCTAAATCCCCAAATAATAACTCTCAACCCGCATAAAATGCAACTGTGGTAAAGGTCCCCTTAAGTGAAAACGGGCGCTGTGAGTTCATCGGTGTCCTCAGATTTCAATTCTGAGCACTGGTTCAAATGATAGAAAAACCCGCACATACGTTTACTGAACGTACCCAAACAAAACTTCATAAATTGATTCCGGGCACACTAGGCCTCGGGATCAGGTGCCTTCAGAAACCACAGACACATAAAATTCCAAAGAATTAAGAAAAAAATTTCCTTTGAATTTCCGGGACTTTACATTACTCCCACCTTAGGGATTTACGTCCCCGTAAATCTACAACACACACTAGGAAAACAAATGGGGGTACTGAGCTCACATCTGAGCCTCCTGCTACCAAGTTATCTCATGGAGGTTCCCGTGCTTCCAGCAAATGCGCACCAGAGGCATCGACTGTCCTTGTAGGACCCACTCCTGTCAATCCTCGATCTCCACCGGGACCACCGTAAATTTCACCCTGTCATCGATCTCCAGCTCCCCGTGATCGATGATGTGGGTTGGGTCGTGTACGTATGTCCTCAGCTGAGATACGAGGAAGACGTCATGCACTCGGTGCAACTGAGGTGGAAGAGACAGGCAGAAAGCCACCTCGTCTACTCTGCTCAGGACCTGGAAAGGTCCAATGAAATACGGAGATAACTTGCTTCCCCAAAAAAATCTCTGTAGACCTCTTCGAGGTGCGACCCATAGTAAAATGTGGTCGCCATACTCGAACTCTAGTGGTCTCTGTCTCCAATCTTCATAGGACTTCTGTCTGCTCTGTTCAGTCTTCATCCTCTCCTAGATGATCTACCCCTTCTCCGTCGTAGCTTGAACCATCTCTGTTCCTACAAGTGATGACTCCCCATGGTTGGTCCAGCACAGAGGGGATCTTCAAGGTCGGCCGTATAGTGCCTCCTATGGTGCCATCCCAATGGTGGAGTGGTATCTTTTGTTGTATGAAAACTCCACCAAGGGTAAGTGATCCCCCCCAACTGCGACCAAAGTCGAGGACATATGCACAGAGCATGTACTCGAGAGTCTGAATGGTCCTCTCAGTCTGACCGTCCATCTAAGGATGGAAGGTGGTGCCCAGATGTAGCTGCATCCCAAAAGCCTCATGTTACCCCTTCCAAAGTCGGGATGTGAATTGAGCATCCCGATCGGAGACGATAGTCGATGGAACTCCATGATGTCGTACGATCTCCTGAACGTAGAGGTGTCCAAAGCTCTCTACTGAGCCCCGCTCTCTGATCGGTAGGAAGTGGGCCAACTTGGTGAGTTGGTCTACAATCACCCAGATAGAGTCGTATCCTTTGGATGTACATGGAAGCCCCGTCACGAAATCCATGGATATCTCATCCCACTTCCACTCCAAAACCTCTTAGGGTTATACCAAGCCTGCTGGTACCTGGTGCTCCGCCTTCACTTGCTGACAAGTGAGGCAATGTGAAATGAACTCTACTACAGCCTTTTTCATACCCCGGCACCAATGCTGTCGTCTGAGGTCCTGGTACATCTTCTCCACTCGTGGATATACCGCTAGATGGGAAGTTTCAAACTCCCTCATTACTTCCTCCTGTAACTAAATCGGTACCATAGTACGTCCCATGAAGAGGATGACGTGCTCCCCTCCTTCAAGAAATTCCATTAGGCGTCAGCCCTAAGGATATCTGAGTAGGTCGTGTCTCACAGTCAGCGTCCCCTCACTGCGCCTCTCTAACTCACGGAAGAAGTGGAGGAGTGACTATGAGAGACCGTAGAAAGGCTGCTCCATCCCTATCCACAAAGGATATATGAAACGCGGATAGTTTCTCTATCGCCTCTCCTAGTAGCTGAATGCCCGATCTCCTGCTGAGAGCATCAGCTACAACATTCCTTTTCCCAGGAGTACAGACTATCTCAAATTCATAGTCATAGAGGAACTCGATCCATCGTCGTTGTCTCAGGTTTAGGTCCTTCTATGAGAAGATGTACCTATGACTCTGGTGGTCAGAGTAGACTGTAAACCGCTCGCCCATCAGATAGTGCAGCCACATCTTCAAGGAGAAGACCACTGCTACTAACTCCAAGTCATGGGTAGCGTAGTTCTTCTCGTGCTGTCTCAAATGCTATAAAACATATACGATCACTACACGCTCCTACATCAGGACACACCCGAGTCTGGTCCTTGATGCATCGCAGTAAACTAAGTACCCTACGCCCTCCTCCGATAGCCACAAGATGGGCGCACTGTTTAATCTCTTCCTCAGCTCTTGAAATATCTGCTAACATCTATCTGACCACACGAAGGTTTTCCCCTTCATCATAAAAGTTGAAAGTGGTTTTGCAACTCTAGAGAAGTCTGCAACGAATCTCCAGTAGTACCCATCCATACCTAGGAAACTCCATACCTCCGTCACACTCCAGGGCGGCTCCCAAGAAAGTACTACCTCGATCTTCACCAAATGAACTGCAAATCCAGCCTCCGAGATAATGTGTCTCAAGAATTGAACCTCTGGAATCCAGACCTAGAACATCGTGAGCTTAACATAAAGGTGTTGGTATCAGTGTGTATCTAGTACAACCTGAAAGAGGTAGGCGTGCTCCTCCTCAGTAGTCGAGTATATCAGTATGTCATCGATGAAGACTACGACAAAACGATCGAGATATGGCTGGAAGATCATGTTCATGAGGCTCATGAACATAGCTGGTGTGTTGGATATGCCGAAGGGCATAACCAAGAACTCGTAGTAGCCATACCGACACCTGATGGCCGTCTTCTGCACATCCTCATCTCGAAATCTGAGCTGATGATAGCATGACCCGGGGTCTATCTTTGAGAACTATCGTGCTCCCTTGAGCTGATCAAAGAGGTTATAAATCCATGGGAGTGGGTACTTGTTCTTCACGGTCACCAGATTCAGGCGACGGTAGTCGACACATAGTCGTAAGATCCCGTTCGCCTCCTTGGCAAACAAAATCTGAGAATCTCTAGGTGAAACCATGAGTCGGATGAATCCCTTCCCCTATAAGTCCTCCAGTTGTACCCACAGCTCACGAAGCTCGGCGGGATCCATCCAGTATACTGGAGTAGATATCGGTCCTCTAAAAGAGTATAGGTCAATGTAGAATTCTACTTCTTTGTGAGGAGGTATTCCTAAAACATTATCAGGAATAACATCCACATACTGATCCACCACAACAAGAAAACTCGGACTCCGCACATCAACTACTCTAAGGATGAGACTAGCCAACTGATGTGTGATCGGCTGTCCTCTCCTCTGCATAAGTTCATCATGCACTTCTAAGGCTCCCTTCTCACCAGTGAAGGTGAACCTACTCCAATATGTGTAGATACACCGCACATTGTGCCTAATGCATTCGATTTGATCATGGACTGTAGATAACCAGTCCATACCCAAGATGACGTCGTAAAGCCTCGACGCCGCTACAAGAAGATCCCAGTAGAAGCTCTCGGCTCCTAAAGTAAGCTCGCACTGCCAGCACCGGTGTTTAATCATCGAGTCTACTCATGTAGGAGTCTCTAGCCATAAGGATCAAGCCAACGGCTCCATCAGAATCTCTGAGTTCCGAACAAGGGAAGCGGCATTAAAAGAATGACTCACACCTGTGTCTATAAGTATTTCATCAAGGGTGGAGTAAACACAGATTGTACCTAAAATAATATCAAGAGCACCGTGGTCGTAAGCCTCGACTGCCTGGAGCTAAGCATGCCCATGTCTGCCATCTCACTGTGGTCGGGGTGTTCCTCCTGGTGGTGGTGGTGGTAGAGCCTCAAAACGTTGTCCACAACCCGCTACTCAGCCAGCTCCTCTGCCTCATCCGCCTGCTCCATGAAGACTGCCACGGTCGAACCTCTGCCTCTTCCTGGGAGGTCCATCCATTGTCTCTTCTCATCTACATGGAGGTTCGGGTAGTCACGAGCAGTGTGACCCTGCCCGCCGCATTCATAGCACTGCCTGCTACTCCTATAGCTGGCTCTATTTCAGGTGCCCCGCACAACCAAAATTGTATCCCGAGGTCGCTCACCTGATGGCTGGGTCCTCTTGGACCTCTGTGTGAACTGTCTACCTTCAGATGTAGAAGACTCCGCTACGTGTCGCCCTACGGTGGGTCTCGCTCCTGGTGTCAGCTCAACGAGAAAGCTCTCCACAAGAAGGGCTCTCTCTAGCACTCCCGCCTGCGTCAGAATGCTGAGGGAGATCATCGAAGCCCTGATCTCATGTCTGAGCCCCTGCTCAAAGGTCTGGGCCCTGAAGAATGGGTCTCGTACCATGTATGTGGAGTAGCGTGATAGGTTGGTAAACCTCGCTGAGTACTTAGCTACTGTCATTTTCCTCTGCCGCAGATGAAGTAACTCTTGAATCTGCACCGCACGAAGGGTGGCTGGAACAAACTCCAAGAGAAAGAGACTCTCGAAGTCTGTCTAGAGTAGAGATGGCTCATCATGAACCTGGAGAATTAGGCTCCACCATCTACCTGCTGCTGCGTGCAGGGGACTCACGAAAAAGATCACCATAAGGTCGGCTGGTGTCCCTACTAATCTGAAGACTCTGACGATAGCCTCTACCCAATCGTCGGCTGCTTGAGGGTCCGTCTCTCTGCGAAACCTAGGCGGCCTCTGTCGCTGGAACTCGTGCAATGAACTCAGGCGGCGTGCACTCTCCATCTCTAGGGATGGTATTATCGGTGGCCTAGCGGGTAGTGGTACCACTGGTGCCTCCCCTGTGATGGGGACCTGCACCAAAGCCTCATCGCTTGGTGGGATACCATCTCGCACGTAACACAGAACCCTAGATGGCTGCCTTTGTGGGGCCATCCAGAAAAGAAACAGATGCGCCATGGTCAAAACAGTATACCTGGTGAGTTAACACAAAGTAATCACAATGAAAACTTTTTAAACACACATGTAATCAGTGTTTTTGTGCATTGAGTCAGAAATCAGAGGTCAGGGTCCTGGTGTGTGGATACGTCGGTCATCGCACCAACACTGGACTCCCAGGACTAAAAACTACACTCAATACTCATAAGACTATTGCTTCTCAGAAAAGAATGATCAGAGTCCTGAGTTTTGCAGTAGAACCGATGCCACTTATACCAATTTGTCAGGACCCGTCATCAGGGCCCGTTCCGTGACTACCCCGAGCTCTCCTTCCATAGGCTAGGGGTTGGCGACTAGCACCTAAGGCGTAAATCCTAATAAAAGGGATGGTGTTAACTTTATAATTGTAAACAACACAACAGAGTATGAAATAGAATTAAGCACAATGTAATACTGAATACAAAATTAAGTGGTGAAAGGTAAATGGGCCAGAATACCAACCCAACTGAAAGGTACAGTAAAACTAAAAAGATATTACAGCTGCAGTAAAGTAAATCAGCAACCACCGAGTCATCCTCCGAAAATCCCACATAAAGGGTGGGTACAGATGGTCTCCTCAGCACCTCGGGTCCATCCGTCTGCTCTGTGTACGTCTCACCAAGTGGTCCAGCTCTGGGTACCGTCCAGCTCAATAAGTCTCCACCATGATCTCTGTTGTCCGTCATCTGCATCCAACACAATATAGTGCGGGCATAGCCCGTGCAGGGGTGAGTATACGATACTCAGTAGGGACCCCGAGACCCATAGGGTCTCATAATATCCACTAAGGATAAATAATAAGTAAGATACAAAACACGGTGCATCAACAAACCCTACTTAGGTATATGCCCATACATATACCAAAGTCATCATTCCCAGTTCGGCTCCAACTCTCGAGCCCTAGCACCACCCAGTCCACATAGGAAAGAAGTCAATCACATCAATGATAATGATTGAAAGTCAAGACTCATCTCACACAGGTATCCATATTTCGTAAAACGATAGAGACGATCAGATGTAGTCACTGATTCATCTAAGCTGGAGGACCCACGTAGGATACTAGTCTAGCTAAGCTGTCAGACACACATAGGATACTAGACAAGCTACTCTGTCGGACCCACGTAAGATACTAGAACAGAATTCAAACTGTCGGACCCACTGAGGATACAAGTACAGTAGGCATCACTGTCAAACCCACGGAGGATTCCAGTTCAGTTCTCGTCATCGTCGAACCCACGGAGGATTCTAGTACGGTAGTCATCGCAGTCGCAGCCATCTCTAGGGTTCCTACACAAATCAAGCTTGATTCTGGGAGGGTCCACTCCTCGAGCCAAAGGGTTGATACAACTACTATCGTGAAGTCCAGATTTGATGTATCCTGAAGTTCTGTCTCGTCAAAAGGATCCCAACGCGATAGACGACGCGTCAATCGGACGCTCAGTCTGAAAGTTATTATCATTTTGGCTCCGGGGGCCCAGTTGGAAAACGTTCATTCCAAACCCGGCAATTTTTCAATTTTGTCCAAAACTCACTTAGAGTATTATAAAAGGACCACCTCGTCACAAGGGTCCCAGTGTTGTAGATGGTGCGTCGATCGGATGCACGGTCATGAAGTTATTCGTATTTAAGCGTAACGGGCTCGGCCCGTCAAGCCCAGTAGGCTGGCGGGTCGGCCCCACCCGATTCAGTGGGTCTGACCAGTAATAGGGTGTCGGCTCGGCCCGAAGAAGCGTGGCCCTGCCCGGTGGCAGGCGCAGCCCATCCCGGAAGGGCGTGGCCCGTCCCGAAGAAGCGTGGCCCGGCACGGTGGCAGGCGCGGCCCAGCCCGAAGGGGCGCGGCCCGGCCTGAAGGGGCGCGGACCGGCCCGAGAGGGCACGGACAGGCCCTAGAGGGTGCGGCCCGGCCTGAGAGGGCACGAACCGACCTAGCGCAAGCAGCCTGCACAGGTGGGCTGTGGTCCTAATACGCGGCACCTTCGAGTGCTGCGACTCCTTCACCCGGTCGGCCGACGAGCCGACCCGTTCGCCGCTGAAGCGGCCCGCGGTGCACAGGACTTGGTCCTCCACAGCACGGCGCCCCATGCGGCGCAGCAGTCTTCTTTAGGCATGGCCGGCTTTAGCCAGCCAGTTCTTATTCATCCTAGTAGCCCGTGCTAGCGGGCCATGATTATTTTGCATGCGGCTGGCGTGCAGCCGTCGCCTTCACTCATCTCCACCTTCCCAATATGGTCTCCATCGCAAAAAATGATACTACAAAGGGTCATCGGGCTGTGTGTGTTCGACCCGCTCCCTCCGCATTATGCAGTATCAATTGGATATAACAACCATTCGAATTCAACAATGACACGTGTATAATTTTATCAAACTAAAAATATACAATTCCCCTACCTCAAAATAAGATTTCCGGTAGTCGGGCATTGCGGAAAACGACGTCGTGGGGAGATGGCATCAATCTCGTTGACGTCAGGGAATAAGGAGCCGAGGATGGCGCGTCGTCAGCGTTCTTTGCAGGTGGATCCTTCTCCTTTGGCTTGGCTGAAGATATAAATAAGTTATTGTTGTTCTTCAGCGGTTCTTCGTTGGAAGTACGGTGTTCTTCATTGAAGAGAGGAACTCCTTCAAATTCTCAAGAGATCTCCCAAAATATTTTCCAAGACAATATTAAAATAAGGCGTTCCCCAATTTTAAAATATTTTCCAACAAATTCAAAATAATTCAAAAAGAATTATTTACACCCAAGTAAATTCAAGTACATTAACAATTTGGGTTAACTCAAATTATGAGAGGTGGTGGCCTCGTAAATGCTTGGGAGGTGGAGAGGTTCCACCTTAATGAAGGGAGGAGTTAAAGGGGGGGTTAATGGAAGATGCAAATGTTAGGCTTTTGTGGTAACCACCTCACAAATATCCTCTCATGGGAGGTTATGTGGGTGTAGGCCCCACCTCTAACTCCCCTTGGGAGGAAATAACCAACTTCCATAAATAAAATTGTGTTCCGCAAATTTTATTTATATTATTCTAAATCCCAAAATAATAAATCTTATCCTGCATAAAACGCAATTATGGTCAAGGTCCACTTAAGCGAATATTAGCTTTATGAGTTTCTCGGTGTCCTCATATTTCAATTCTGAGCACCAATTCAAAAGATAGAAAAACTCGCATGTACGTTTACTGAACGTACCTAAACAAAACTTCAAAAACAAATTCGGGCACACCGGCCCTCGGAATCAGGTGCTGTCAGAAACCACAGACTTGTAAAATTCCAAAGAATTAAGAAAAAAGATTCCTTGAAATTTACGGGTCTTTACATGATATAATTAAATGACTCATTATGTAAATTTATTATTTAAAATGTGAACTTCATTATTTTTATGCTTTTGGATTGTAAAATATAGAAATGAATTGAGATCATTACTAATATAGTCGTTGAACAGTGATCACATGATTATTATAAATATAAGGCTTTAACAAATCCAATTTACTAAGAGAAAGGAAGCAATGGCCTCATCTAGTAGATTATCCCCATACGAAGCCCATTTGATGAAGCTCTGAAAGGAGGTGGCATCATTGGGATTCGTTCTTGACGAAGATCAAGCTGAGCATCAACATGTTAAGCTCGAACGGAACCGCCTACGAGAGAAGTAGAAGTTGATAGAGATTACCACAAGAGAAATTTTATTCAAGCCACCCCATGAGTCTTTCACCATCGCACACCTTACTCTTCGGTCACATGCGGGTGTTTTAAGGGGTTATGTAACAAGACCGTAGTACTATGATTACATACATTATTTTTGTATATAATTAATAATATACATTCATTTTATTATTGTTACTTTGTAAATTGTTTTTAAATCAAAAATAGTATTTTTAGTTAATATTAAACTAAGAAATCTATTTTGATGAATTAATGGATTTTTCAAATAAATAATAATATTATTATTATTATTATTATTAAATTAATTTTTATTAAATATAAATGATCGTATAATTTTATGAATTCACTTGTAATTTTTATTAAGGTTTGAAAGTTGTTTTTGTCAAAACCCATGAATTTTCTATAAATGTAAGTTTTCATTTTGAAAGTAAAAAATTCGCATATTTAGAAAATTATTGATATAAAATGAATATTATTTTTGGAATCATGATGTCAAAGTTATCCAATGGTGAATTTTTCATAATTTTCTAAAATAATTGAATTTTTGGGTAAAAACCAAATGTCATTTAAAAATATGATGTGTTTTATGACATCATAATGACCAAATAGTGAAGTAATAAAATACTATAAATGATATGTTCGAACAATATATGTTTCATCCTTAAAATAATGTTATTTTTTATTTGTTTTATTTTCTTTTTTGATGCCTTAGTGGACCATCCATGACTTATAAACTTTTTATCTTTTTAAATTGTTTTCCTGGAGAGTGTGACTCACCTCTACATAAGGAACCCTATTATTTTAAGAAGATCTAAAATTGGAATTATAGAATATATTTTTTCCACTCTCCTTTGGTAACACCCATAGTAAAGAACCATGGGATGGTTTGTGGTTTTTATTAGTTTAATGTGAGGTGTCTCAAACCTAAATAACAAAGAATTCCTTCTGATTTCCTATATAAACCTGCCCATGCTCCCACTGCCTCTTCACTAAAAGCATTTGGAGTTCATCCAACCTCTTCCATACTCTCTCTAGAATCCTCTAAAGGCACCCCAAGCTCCCAATAATCCTCTCTCAAGACTCTCTCGAGCCTTTGGAAGCACACTTCCAAGTAAGGGATTCTCACTATTTTTTCATGTCCTTGTTTCCTTATATTGTTATTCCCTTTTAAATTCAATTATAAATGTTGGGGTATGTTTTCTAACATCCCCCAAATTTCCCTCTTTATGTTTGAATGATGGTAGACCCCTCTATCTCTCCGAAAATTCCCCCCATGTACACATGTTACTATGCCGAAATTTTGTAACGAATTTCTCTCTCCTCATTTACTTTCAAGCAATTCATTTTGTATAATGAATCTAAATTCCATTAAATTTTTTGAGAATGTATCTATATGACCCCATTACATTACATTTCATGTACATATTATGATACATCCCTTTCTCTCTCATCATATTATTTATGAGTTCTTATGTCACGCCGTTACGCTGCCGAAATTGCACCACATTTTTCCAAGCCAAAGTCATTGTGTAGTGAATGCCATGCCCATTTCATTATCAAGGGTATTCAACTTTATGCACATTTACTAATTGATTATATAGTTCCATGTATGAATTAAAAATTCCTTTATCATGTAATAAATTATGATGTTTAATGAATCCATGTTTTATGATCCATGTGGCACACTTATGTATGAAATAAAATGTATAAGAATGGTGCGCCCTGATAGTGCTCCAATGCATTGGGTAAAGTATAGTATCATGATACGTCATGTGCAATGAGTTTTGACTCATGATAATTCATTTGAAACTAGGATTTACTCTTTCTTCATGTTCAATGAGGATTTACTCATTGTCCATGTGAAATGAGTGTTGGATCATTCCAATTCCATCTTATGTGTTGTTGCCACATTTCAATGTTATGATTATTACGCCTTATCATGACTTTATGTTCATGTTTCTCTTGTGCTCCATTGATATTCCTATTGGATAACATGTATTGTATTCCTCATTTTATTCTATGTTTATTCCCTTACTAGGCTTTATATCTCACCCTATTCTTATGCATGTCCTCAGATTATCCTATACAATGCTAAGTACAAGTAAATGCAGTGGTAATGTAAAGGAAGTTTTCAATAAAGATGTTTTATTTCACGTTTTAAGTTGTTATTTAATGATCCTAATCCCCAAAGACACTATACCTCTCTATATTCTATGTTGTATCAGGTGATGTTTATGTAATAAATCTTGTTTAAATGTGTAATTAAGAGCAGGGTTGTCATATAGAAGATGCATGGGAGGAAAACTAAATTGCATGTAGAAAGGATATATACTATAATTTCATATAGAATATAATGTATAAATAATTTTAAAAATGTTGTAATTATAGGTTTGAATTGATATAAAAGTAATAGTTTATATTGAAAAATAAGGATATAAGCAGGAAAAGGTACAGAGATTTGTTAGACTTTTCTTATTATTGGATAATCATACAGATTTCAACTTTACATATGAAACTAAAACCTTTGAAATGATATACTTTCTATAGACAAGTTATATCACTATTGAATAAGTTTATATATTTCCCAATATTACAAGTGAAATATATTAATAAAAACCACATGAACCCATTATAATAAAAGACATACTTGTTGTTGGACCTCCTATAGTGATTTATCTTTCAATGACCTAAAACCTCTTATGTAAACACCTACAATGATTCTGAAATTGCTAAATTTGGCCAGTATTTATTCTCGTATCTATCTTTTATCCAAATAAACATGTGATTCATATAGTCTCTGTGCCTATTTGGGTAAAAATTAACCAACAATTTTCATCGAGTCAACTCAATTTTGATAAAATTTTTAGTATTAAAAAGAATAAAATTTCAATAATAAGTACTCATATATAAAATAGATAGAATTAAAAGTTTACAAGGATGAATAATTATTACTCATATTTACTCAGTACTCATAATATAGAATGTTTGGATGGTCTCCAACTATAAATTTAGTCTAAATTATAGAATATATATTTTCAAAAACATTACTATTGAACTAGAAATTATAGAGAGATTAGAAAATAATTTTAATGAATTTTTTGTCTATTTTATATATATTATAAAATGTTTTTAATTATGTAAATTCTTTTATTCACTTTATCGATTCAAATAGATGAACTCTCAATAATGATCCCAGTCGTGTAGTTTGTAATACGATCATTATATGAAAAAACATCATGGTTTTAATTATTTAAACTATTGTTAAACAAGAAATAATTAGATATATAATTGAATATACAATTAGAATTAAACTAACCATTTAAAAATAAATATAATAATGGAAATAAATTATAAAACATTTACCATATGTTTATATGTATATAGTATTTTTTATTGGTAAAACCACTCTTTCTTGATGATTTCTAATCCCTATGTACGCATATAAATGCTCGCATATTTATGTAAAGTATATCAAAGTAATATATTGTACATTGTTTTCATTTTAGAAGATACTATACTAGTTATGGAAAGTATAAACTTGTTTTACTAGTTATAAAAAGTATAAAGTTACTAGTTATTGAAAGCCAAGAAAAAGGAAGATAGTAACATATATGTAAATATTTACCAGTAAAGTAAATATTTAGTTTAAGTAATTGAGAAACATGTTAAAGTTACTTTCTAATTTATTATAAACATATATGTAAATATTTATTTTACTAATTTTGGATAGTTTATAATTTCATAAACACATATATGTAACTTTCTCAATGCCAAAAGTGTAAATTATATATTGGATTTGGTTACCTAGAACCAACTAATTTTGTATTTAATATTACATGAATATTAAAATATGTGAATATTAATTTAAATATATTATATTATATTGATTGTTCTTGTGCATAACACTAATATGATAATATCTAGAGTATATGTTTCATTGAAAAGGTCATAACAGTTCCTTGCAATGATGAGAAACTGGAAATTATATGATGATATTTTTAAAAATTTGTTCTATGGTTTGATAATGTACTATGATAGGGAACATAGTACATAAAATTTCAGGTGTGATTACTCCTAAGAAGATGGGGCTTCTTCTCATGAAGTTCGCACTTTGTAATCTCTAAGAAGGGAGATTATGAGAACAGACCCACTAGTAGTAATTCTATATGTCTTAGTTTCATTTTATATTCTTATAAATTAGTCTATGTAATGGTCCATAGACTTTAAGATTATCATTAATTCATGTCATGAATTTCACAATTAGATTCACTATAAAAACCCACCACATCATATGTTTTCTGGATGTAGGGTACATTGGGTTCATCATGAATGACATATTATTAATGGATAATTTGAGGAATTATATGTACCTTCCATATTTATAGAAGTTGATATCTTGGTACTTTTATTGAAATGTTACTCTCGCATCAATTCCATAGCCATGGTGTAATTACGTTTATTTTAGATAGTCAAAGAAATATGTATCAATCATAGAGGTTGTTGACGCATATGTGGAACCTACTTCATTAGATATTGAGATGAATTGATTATATTACACATAGTTCTTCATATTTGGTTATATATTTTGTGACATAAATTTCATTATCTTGGGTTTCTTGACCCATTGTTAGACAATAATCTTGGACTTTAAAAATCCCCACCAAATACCAATGTGAAAAAATCATATAGGATCCCACAATAAGTGTTTATGGGGATCTGAATTAAATTACAATTCAATTTAATTAATATAATAAATATTATTCTCAAGACCGATCAATAATTTTATTCAATTTTTATTGATCACATAAATTAAATAAATATTTATTCACCTTATTGTGAATAAAATTTATTTATTTATTTTATTCAATATTTCATGAATATTTATTCGCTAGTCTATGGATTAAAAATATTTATTTACGAATAGAATGTCTATTTGGATATTCTTTTAATTCTAAAGAGTTAAAATGGATCAAGACCAGTTCTGGTGGTAAATATTAATTTACCAAATGGTAGAATAATATTTTTTTATTGCACAAGTTAGTGTGTCCACCATAAAATATTATTATTATTATTATTATTATTATTATTATTATTATTATGTGGAATGAGGTTTAATAAAATTTATAATATTATTTAAGGGCTAATACATAATTAAATAATATTTTAACCAAATCCATAGCTCTATAAATAGATGATTATGACTACTATGTAGGGTTAATAGAAAATTAAAAATAGAGAATCATTTCACACAATGAACTTCTCTCTATCTCTCTAAAACTCCCCCTCTCTTACTCTCAATAACAAAAAGACTCGTTCAATCCCAAAGGATCTTGGAGAGATCAAGATGAACAATGCAAGACAATTGATTCATCGTGCTAGAACCAACAAATCAATTGGCATTGTTCATAGATCAAATGATCGCATGTGGATCACCTATAGAGGTATTCTACACTTGAATCCTTATATCACAATGGAGTACATCCAAAAGGGTTTCGGGAAGATCGATAATTTCATCAAATAAAGGATCCTGGGAAGAGGTAATCATTTATTCTAATCGTAAATAAATTAATTATAAATTTAACATGAAAGATCCTCACTTGGGGTTTCGAGAATCTATATGTTAAAATAAATTTTAATATAACACTCTCCAAAGGATCTTCTGTTGAAATGAGAACACACAAGTGGTACCACAAAGTTCATGTTTTAAATTTATAATTATTTATTTGATCTTTTATCTATATATTCAATAGTGTTTAGAATTTAATTTCAAAAATTATTTATTCTGATTGTCTAAATTAACATGCCTTCATCATTTTAATTTATTCATTCAATATTCAATATTTCTTAAGTCTAAGAAAATATTAATAAATATTATATATTACATCTTGAAGTGTTGAGGGATATGGTATTATTACATGGGATTGCATGGCGTGTAGCAGGAGTACACACCATGTACCAAAGTGCACTGCACCTGGCTGTGTCACGGGAAACACGACGCATTGAGTAGTAATTACATGCAATGAATTTATGTCATAACATGTGTATAGTAGGACAATCTAGTACACAACATATATGATTAAATAGTGTGTATCTAGTGTGAATTTCATGTATTCATCACAGTTTAGTAGTGAAATTCATGAAACTGTGTGGTCAAATACATAGTCAAAATAATGTGATAATTATATCCTGGAGAATTAATAATGTACATGATTTTTTTCTAGCATACACAATAGGTAGTTCATTAATTTCTGCTTCCAAAATACACACTGAGTTTCTCAGTGAGTTATGTGATCATGCAATATGTGAGATAAAAGGCATGTAGTTTGATTGTACACATCATATAGTACCACATTTGATAAACACGCTGAGTCCATCAGTGAGTTGCATGGGTATATGGAAAGTGGATCACATGATGTGTAGCCAGTTAGTACATGATGTGTGGTTTGTATAAGGTAAATGTTTAATTCTTGAGTTTGTATCTTGGTTACATGAAAATCTAGGTATAAAGTGTGTAGATCGTAAGCACACACCTTGTAGTCTCCCAATAAAGGAAAAAATTAAATTACATTAAATTTATATTTTCATTATTGAAACCCTTATTATATTTACTATAACCTAATGTGTTTAAAAATTTAATAATGGTTTAAAGCGATCATTAAATTCTCGATTAATTTATTATAATGATATGTCATTATTAGTTATATTTTTTATTTTCTATGAATGATTTTAATTATTGGTTTCTCTAAGATAATTTGAATGGTCATTAAGTTGAAAGGGAATTAATTAATTAAATCAAGCATATTTATCATAATAATGAAGAATAAATAGATATGAATGTTAACTTGTTATAAGTTTGGGTACTCATTCCATGTGTATGATTTTTCATGAGCCTGACCAAGACTTGTGTATGTGTTGGAATTATTTAATTAAATTTACTACATGGATTTTCAATTATTAGTTTTTAAATTTAACATGATAGACTATGAGTCTTCCATCGCATAATTATTATGCAGGACCTACATTTATAATGTTATTTATGTAATTCCCATTAACCAATCCGTTGTTTACCATCACATGTGTGTGACTTATAAATACATGTAATAAATGATGTATCACATGGATTTTGTTGGTGGTTCAAGATAGAACCAATATTATTCCAACTTAGGTGTTACACAGTTAGATAGGTGCAATGCTAAAACTGATTGAAAGACTAGCACAATGAGTTATTTCCCATAGTTCAAAGGTTGATTTATTTTCCTCTAAATAAATCAACTGTTATATAATCTCATGGTTGAGTCATTTATTTATTTATTTTTGTCTATGAATTATTTATTTTATGGTTGAAAGACTATGGTCACCTAAATAAATGAATTAATATGAAAAGATGGAATTTAAATAAATGGATTATGATTAATTTTTTTATCCAACATGGTTATTTAATTAAGTAAAATACACTTAATATTAAAAAAAATTATAAAGGATAAAACAATATAAAATTTATCGATAATAAATAAAATCCCTCAACTAAATATTAATTCAGACATGGACTTCAATTACTTGATTATGAATAAAATCAATAGAACTAAGTGTCTGACCAACCCTTGTAGGGACACTTACTATTATAAGGGGATTTCATATGATGGTTTTCAGTTGACTTGGGTTTTTTACATCAAGTGGAGTATACATTTCTATACATTCTAAAATTTGGAGGAACGTGTTGAGAAACCCATGTCAAGATTTCTATATTGGGTAATTCAATCAATGAATCAAGGAGCTACAACCCTAGGGTTAGAAAGGGGTTTCCTACCTAAATTCCTTCATGTAGCCTAACCACCCATTTTTGGGGTTATGTGAAGGAGCATATGGATCCTTGACACTATAATTACCAAGAAACTAGAAAATCTGAGCTTAATAGTGTGTGCTATTGAGACTTGATAAAATAGTGGGATAATTAATTACTGTTATTTCTCACATAATTTGTAATCCAGTAAACTATTAATCATATTTTTAAATTATTTTAGAAAATGGGAAAAAACCATGAATCCACTATTATAATTCCTTACCATGGTGTATGTCCTTACAAATACAAATTTTCTAATATGTTATAATCATTTATGAAATGCACTATTCTCAGATAAATTGTAATATGTGTTGGAATACCCTATTCCTATTCTACCACCCCAGTAAGTGAATGAAGGTGATACGGATTCCTAATAGAGATTTGTTTACGAATCTTTCTATGTTTGATGTATAATACTATTAATTGTGTTCGGAGAGTTGGTGATACAACATAATGAAATGGAGTCTAACACTATAATATCTCATCTCCATTATCTTGAGAAAGATAAATAAAAGAATAAAATAAATAAGATTGTCAACACATTATATCTGAGAAAATTGGAAGAAGGTAATCTATCTACTGATCTGGACTTCAAAATGCTGGTGTATATTTATTAATTAGAGAAATTAGGCTTACACATGGATATGAAACTATCCATTAATCTTATTTTATTATCCTTTCCTTCAATGTCATCCTTATTTGTGAAAGACTAGATAAAAAAATAGATAAGTCATTAAGGAAATATTTTTCTATACTTCACAAAGTAGATAAGGATTAGTTGAAACTTATTGATACTCCCCTTATAGTAAAAATTTTGAAATAAATTTTGAAATATCCTATGGATAATATAATGACAAAAGATCTTCCACAACATCCTTTAAAGAAACAAAGGAATCAAGGATAGAAGAAAACATGATGTTTTTTTCTTCTCATGTTGAAAGAAAGGACACTGGAAAATAAATTTCAGTGAATTGAAGAATCAATAAGTTGCATACACTCCAGGTATATTCATATCGTTTCAATTCACTAGTTTTGTAATAAATACAATATTATTATAACATGCATGTATTTGAATATAGGAAATGAACAAGAATAAAAAGGTTATAAAGTGCACTCAAAAAGAGATGAGAAAGGATGATTCCTATGTCATCAAAGGGGAGTTGGATACTTTTCATTACTAAATGGATTGATTAAAGTTTATATTATGTTTTACCAAAACATTTGTATCTGTGTCTAGATAAACACAATAATACATTATTTATTTTTGGAATAAATTTTTTATGGTACTTTAATACTAAACTAATGGTTCCATAACTATTGAATCACAAATATCCATTATAATGAATAATGAATATAATATATAATATTATTAACCAATTGTGAAAATATAATTATTTATCAAATAAAACATAAAATAATTGACATTATTATTTCTATTAATGTATTTTTTTCTTAATTGAGCTAAGATATTGAATATAAAAACAATATACTTATTATTTTTTAGATAAAGAAACTTTTTTAAATAAAGGTACATCAAAAAACATTTAGTTTTTGTTCAACATGTCATTGTGAACTATTCAAAATATAAAGGTAACTTTATATATTTCATGAGATTTATTTAATAAATTTTAGAAATACTTAGTGAAGTAAATGAGTGAACTCAGTAAAGATTGAGGAATATCTAAGATGGCTTGTCCGAGAACACATAATCCAAGAAATTATTGATCGTATATGTGGAGTAAAGGTCATCACAACCTAAAATTTCCTTATATTCATTAGTTTCATGGTGATAGTAAAAGGAATATCAATTATAAGTCTTATATATATTGAAAATATTCCATTATTCCTTCCGAGAAATATTTTTCAAATAGAAGTGAAACAACTAAACATATGCCAACTATATTCTTTAATGGATATCATATCAACTATGATATGGTAAGAATAGGACTCTACCACAAGTTTTGGATGAAAAAAAATTGTTTAAAGTTGGACTTAGCTATAAAAAACATCAAAACACTAAGGTGAATATAATTTATTGATCCTATAGACACTAATTATATTAAAATATAGTCAACAATAACTATATTTTCTTAATGGAAGAGAATAATTAACTTATTTTGGGATAAGGATTTGGATGCGCATTATGTTGTAATAGTAATACTAGGATCCAATTAGATTAATGGGAGGATTAGTTCCAGAGACACATATTTTATAGTAACTTATAACCAAAGAGGTGTTTTATGTTCACCATAGTGGGTGATACATATTTTATTCTTTAAAAATAAATATTAATACAATGTAAAAGTAAATTTTAATATTATATGGTTGAAAATGTGTATGAATTCATGAAATGGACTCCATTTATCAAGATTCAGGGAATCAATATTTTTAATATTTCTAATACTTGATATTGTTGGTGAGTATTTGAGTGAAACTGGAAATGGATTGTTCAAGAGGTACCAATATATCATGATATATTATTGAAAGGTTTATTCAATGGCTAAACGTATTCACCAATCATCATGATTAAAATGCTTTTTGGATTCTACATTACTGAACACATTTCTATGGCCATAATATCGGGATATTAATTGTTAAGGCCACCTCATTTAGAGTAATCCTTATGTAAGATGTCTACATAAAACGTAAAAAAGGATAGCTAGTGGTATATATCTACTAGGAATAACAAAAAAATGTTGGTAACATCAATAAATTCCAATAAGATATAATCATTATATAAATTAATTTATGAAAAGATCATGTATAGTGATCATAGAATATTCATTTGGAAATAAATGAGTGGTATGTGTCTCTAACTAGTTAGTGATATTGAAAGATGTTTTCAAGATAAATATTTTGATAATAAATTAAAACAATTTGTCTGACTTACCAATATGTTAATAATGAGAAATTGATGTTCTATATGTTTCAATTAAAGTACAAATCTTGTTCTTGAGAAAAATATCTACAAAATAGATCTATTTATTTATTGAATCTAGTCAAAGTGCATATATTGACGTAGTATTGAAAATATAAGTTGAAACAATTAAAGACTGAATTTTTTTTGGCATATAATCATTTTAGTAGAACATACATGGGCATAAGAAGATATTATAGAGATTAAAATAATTCCCCAAGATTAATTACTATGAATCCATCTCATGTTCCATAATATATATAGAAGTTTTATCTTATTAATGCATAAATCATAATCGATGAATATCAATCAAATCCAACATAATTTCATAGAGTTGAATTTACAACAATATCACATTACTGAGAAAATTGTAACTGGATGATTCCTTGGTGTATAGACAAATGGGAATACTAGTGATCAAGGGAATTGAATTCTTACCTTCATTTAGTTCAATTTGATCTAGTATCATGAATAAAGATATAGTAATATTCAAGAAAAACTTATTACATCTTGTGGTTTCTATATCTATAATATTAAAGTATGTTGTGGTTCCTAATACTGCTGAATAAGTTGTTTAGAAACATCCTATACCAAATTTGGGTTATAACAAAAAATATATATTTATCATTTTATAATAAGATTTGACTATGGATTTAGTTAGAATTTCAAAATTCTGACATGGAAACAAGAGGTGATACTAGTTTATACTACTACTGGAAGGATTTATCTCAAGATAGTAATGTTTTAGAAAATAAATTCACCACAAATACATGTGAATTTTCCAAAATAAACAAAAACAACATGATAGGACTAGAATATATATTCATATATAGAGAAAGAATGTTTTTACATTAGAGAAATAACTTTTCTTTAACATTTTTCTCTAGTGAAAGTGAATGTTTGTTCCCTAGAACCAAATAATTTTGTACATAAGATTACATATATATTAAAATATGTAAATATTAATTTAAATATATTGTCACATATTAATTATAATTCTACATAATATTGATGTGATAATTTCCTAGAGTATCTATTTCATTAAAGAGGGAATGTTAGTTCCCAAATATGATGAGAACCTTGAAATTAAAAGAAAATATTCTTAAAATTTAGTTCTACTATCATGACCTGAACTAAGCCGGGGATCGAGCCACAACTACCCCAAGCCATCTTCTATATTCTAGGGGGTATCAATTAGCACTGAAGTCATAACTAACTCATTTAGGCCTTTTCCTACTAACCTGAACACACAGACACAACCATCTCAATGAAAAGGTCCAGAGGGAATGTAGAAATAATTTAACACTTCTATGAAATAAACTAAGCATGCCTGGCCTCTAAATAGTAAAAATGTATGGTAGTGTATACATAAAAGTTAAGGGGAAAATTACACACCCAACTAGAAAAGTGTCCCAACCAAATAGAAAACTGGAAATGATTAAGTATCTGAGAGATCTTATCTCCTGAATCCCAAGCTACGACTACTGTATGTGGTCTAAGTACCTGGATTCCTAAGATCATCATTGGTCATTGTTGACCTTTCCATTGTCGGCAGAATACATGACATGTGTGGGAAAATCCCATTCAAGGGTGAGTATTTACATACCCAGCTGAACACCCTGAAAGGGATGAAGGGGGAATAATAAGATATACAATAGAAGAGGAAAGAAGTAGATAGAACAAGGGGTAGTGAAAGAGTATAGATCAACCCAACAAAGAGTGAAAGTAATCTAATCCAAGAAAAGGGTATAAACACGGTGAGTAGACGAACTACTTATCGAGATTTCTCAACCAATAGTAGGAGATTAGACTCATCCAACCCCGAGAAGCTAGACATGAAAATCACGTGGCATACCCCGCACATCTTCGCCTCTCCTGGAAGGAGAGTATCCAAATCCAAGGTGTGAATCTAAAAGAAATAATATATATATATATATATATATATATATATATATATATTCTCAGTCAAAAGAATATAAAACAAGATCGTAATGGGATCTACATCTCATAGATCATCCCAAAAATAATAGTCTCCAACAGCACTAAATTTTATTTCCATAAATGATTCCTTGAAGCCCATGCATCTTCCATGAACCCACAATTATATTGGAATCAATCACCACACCTTGATTCTATTCACTTTGGGTAGCTCTGACTCTCTGGAATAGTTTTAGGTCATCTCACAAAAATGTGTCTCGAGGGGGAAAACATCCCTCTTCCTTGTGATTCCAATGCTACGTCAAACCACACCTCATCACTATGTCGTACAGTCAAGGGTCCACAACTATAGTTAAGTATCTCACACTTTGGTACGATGGGAGGGTCCTAAACTGTTATTCATCTAGGAACACCACTTCCCATCCCTGTTGGATGGTAATGCTCAGGAATTTCATCATGGAAACTTCGATGCCTAGCCCTGATGAAGGGGAACAGAAAGAATAATTCATCAGGGAACTCCACATCCCAGCCTAGTTGTACGGTAATTCCCATAACGTTGAGGAACTCCACCACCAAACCCTGTTAGAGGGTAACTCCGAAAGATCACCAGGTAACTCCAATGCATGTCCCTATTGGAGGGTAATGCCTAAAAAGGATCCTTAGGGAACTTCACTTCCCAACCCTTCTAGAGGTTAATGCCCTAAAATTAAATGTGATCCTGCATGATCGCTACTATCATTTGGTGTTTCCTTAATGTTTTACACTACTTGAACATTTCACATCATATATCAAAAGCATATACTAGGGGAACCATCATGTTCTACATATACAAATACTCAGGATAGGATACCCGCGGGCCAAAATATGAGTTTAAATGAAGGAGATATAGATGATGGATGTTTACTCTAAAGAGATCAATTAGTACATGGCATGTGTGGGGACCCACATGGCGTAAGTCCCCACTTCACATCTTGGCCATGTCTCTGGTCTGTACACAGGTTCCCATATGTGTAGTTTTACATGCCTTGTATGTGGTCTACACAGCGTGTCCAGGATAACTAGGACTTAGGATGTATCTTCTAGTTGTGTCCTTGTAATTGTACCCTGTATCTTTTTACCACAGTACATGGTGTGTGGATTAACAATGGATACCACCCATGTGGTCAAACCATGTACGTGTAACTCTACACTGACTTTCCACCCATGTGACCCATCACAAGATTTATGCAACCAGGGAAGGGATATTCAGAATATTAAGGGTATTACACGTCATGTACTTCTTTATGATTTCCCAAAACCTATCATCACTGTTGAGGGAGGCTACACACTGCGTTTTCTTAATTTTACATGGTGAGTAGTCAAGATTTTCCAGAAACTCCATATTTCTTGATCAATACTTCACGCTTTGAATCAGGCCCACTGAAGTAGATCCCACCTCAATTCCTCCCAAATCCCATGGATCTAGCTGTGATTCATGCTTTCCGGTCATAGTTCACTAGAAATCGTCCATCGTTCTTCATGGGGGTTCTTCCATTGGTTACGTAGGCCACTGAAGATCCACCATTCAATTTATTGTTGTTAGAACACCAAATCAATCATTGTCACCTCAAAATATTTCCAAATATTTGTTCCAATAATCAAACTACTCACGTTTCATAGATCCTACATAGATCTGGGGGCTCGATAAATCTTGGTGCCACCTGAAAATCATCGAACTGAGGATGCGTGGATCTAGATGGTGAAGAACACAAAGAATTGGGGGAGAAAATAACAAAAAAAACACAGGTTTAAACATCATTGTCATGGAGAACGATCAAAAAAGAGCATATTAGGGCCGGAAAATTGGTTAAACAATATGAAATTTGGTACATGGGATCATGAAAAGGCCATAAAAAGACACAGATCAAAAAAGGAATAACGATCTACTCAATCATTTAATCCAAATGTGCAAAAACATAGAGAGATGAGTCCTACCTCTATTTTGGATCAATCACTGATGAATAACGTGCTCACATAACAATTGGAAGGAGTTTTTTCATTCATTGCGTCTTGATCCGCTTCATCCTAGAGTTTTTTCATCATTTTCAAAAGGATTCATTAGACCAAGGAGGACAAGAGAGCTCTCCAAATATTTCCAGGATTATGAGGCAATACCTGGAAAAATTCCATAATAAAGAACTTGTAGAAATCTTATTTTAGGTTTAATAAATTTAATTAATTAATTAATTAATCCACTGAAATGTAGCACCCATGAGGGAGGGGTCCGAACATCCCACACCAACATAGTTTATGTCACACCTATGGTAAACACCACATTCCGGACATAACCATGGTCTTAGAATTCCGATCTGATCAACCATTTAAGATTTATCTCATTTTCTTTGAGGTATTTTTTGCACGCAGTATAAAATATATTTAATATTTTTATAAAATTAATTTTAGGCACACTCAGCCTCAGAATTATATGTTGTCTCGATGCATAGATCTTGAAATATATATAGAAATTTTTCAAATTCTTACAAGGAAAAAATTGGGTCTCTATATTATTCCATCCTACAAGATTTTTGTACCTAAAAAGTAAAATTAAGAAAAAAACTATGGATATTGATCCCACACATGGCTATCCCACTCCCAAGAACTATTATTCATGTTTCCATGCTGCCACAACACATGAACCAAGGGGATGGTCCATCCATACAAGGATCTCTCCTACCGGTCAAGTTACCTCCATCCTCGATGTACAGATCACCCCAGTCAATGACATATGTAATATCGTGAATGTATCTCTTCATTTGCAACATGTGGAGTACATCGTTCACCCGCTCAAGTTTTGGGGGTTGAGCAAGGATGTAAGCAACCTCACTAACCAAATACATGATTTCAAATGGCTCGATAAACCTCAGGGGAACCTTGCCTACCCATCCAAACCTCTGTAACCCACATAGTGGGGAGACTCACAAGAAAAACTTGATCTACCATCTAAAACTACAAGTCCCTATTATGGTGGTATACATAGGTTTTATGTTTTCTCTAGGTCATCCTCATCCTCTCACGGATGGCCTGCACTTTCTCTAGTGTCACCTGCACTAACTATGGACCCACCAGAGGTATCTCCCCAATCTATTCCCATCACAAGAGTGACCTATAGGGTCTCATGTATCGGGAATTAAAAGGTTTCATGCTAATGGTAGAGTGGTAAATGTTGTTCTATGAAAACTCTACCATGAGAAAATAATCCTCCCAGCTCCATTCGAAGTCTAACATGGAATCTCTCACCATATCATCTAGCACCTATATAGTACTCTTAGTCTTCCCATAAATCCAATGGTCAAATGTTGTAGTCATCTGTATATAGGACCTGAATTCATCGTATAGTACTCTCCACAATCATGATATAAAAATTTTTTCACAATCAGAGACAATAATTGAGGGTACTTTGTGAAGGAAGACAATCTTCCATACGTACAACTTCCATAAACACTCCACCAAACTCTACCCCCAAATATCAAGGAAGTGTACCAATTTCTTGAGTCAATCAGTTATCACCCATATGGAATCAGGGACCTTAAATGTGCATGTAATCTCTATGACAAAGTCTATTGATATGTCATCCCGTTTCCACTCTATGATATTAAGAGGCTGCAACAAAATCACTGAAACTTGGTGGTTAGCCTTCACCTGTTAACAACTAAGGCACAGAGAGATGAACCCATCTATAATCCATCTCATACTAGACCACCAAAACTACCACTAATGATATTTTTACATCTACCCCACATTATGATGTACAAATTGGGGAAAAGTGTGGAACTCCTGCGTCACCCCATCCCACATCACAACTAGAACAATTGTTTTCCCTTAGAACATGATGACATGATTATCTACTTCAAAACATAAATTTGGGGAGTCTCTTTAGGATACCTAATCATGTAAGACATCACATTCAATATCTCCAAGCTTGGACTCTCTCAAATGCTCAGGAAGCGAAGGAGTCAACACCATCAACTGAAGAAAATTTGTACCCTCCTGCTCTACCAGGGTCAGCTACAGGGATGCTAACTACACTAAAGGTTCATAAACTAATATTTCATGGGACTTACTAATAAGGTCATCTTATATGACATGTCACTTCCCTGGAGTATAGAATATCTCAAATTCATAGTCCTACAAGAACTCCAACCGGCATTGTTGTCTCAGGTTAATGTAACTTTGAGTGAAGATGTACATAAGACTCTAGTGGTCGGAGTAAACCACAAAGTGCTCTCCTAGAAGATAGTTCCATAACATACTTATGGAGAAGACTATCGCTTCCAATTATAGGTTGTGAGTCACGTAGTTCTGATCATGGGTTCCCAACTTCCTTAACCAATATTCTATTACCACCTATCATTTAATCAATAGGGACACAATCCTAACTCCCGAGGAATCATCATACACTGCGAACTCAATGCATTCCTATGGTAGTTTCAACACCATATCACTCATCATCCTTTTCCTCATCTCTTCAAAGGACCTTTGGAACTACTCATACCAGGTAAACAGTTTCTCTTTTCTCACCAAGGTGGTCAAAGGGGCTATGATCTTATAGAAGTCTTCCAAAAACATCCTATATGACCCCCTTCAAACCAATAAAGATACATGCCTCTATTACATTCTTGGGTGGAGCCCAAGAAATCACTACATTGATCATCACTGGATTCATGGATAAACCATGTTAAAAATGGAATGACCTAGAATGTGAACCTCACATATCCAGAACTGAAACCTCGTGAGATTTCCCTAAAGCTAGTTCTCCTGATGTAAATCAAGAACCATCCAAATGTGCTATACATGATCCTCCTATGATAAAGAGTAGATGAGTATTTCCTCAATGAAGACAACAATGAACTGGTCTAAGTACATCTATAATTCCTCATTTATCAAATCTATAAAAAATGGAAGGGCATTCATCATACCAATGGGAATCACTGGAAACTCATAATTTCTATAGTGACGACAGAATGAAGACTTTGAAATATCATCCTTACAATCCATCAAATGGTGGTTGATAGATCTGAGATAGATCTTTGAGAACCATATTTCTTCCCTCAAATTGTTAAATATGTCATCAATACTTAGAAATGGGTACTTATTCTTTATTGTGTCCCGGTTTGGGTGACAATAATCCACGCACAGTTGTAAGCTCTCGTTTTCCTTTTTCACAAAAAGAACTGGATCTACCCATGGGGACACATTGGGTTTGAAGAAAAAAATCTCATGAAGGTCCTCCAACTAAAATTGTAGCTCTTGGAACTCAATAGGTTCAATATAATATGCCTTAGAAGATATCAAGGCTATCCGTGGATGACATTCTATACAAAACTCCATCTCCCACCTTAGAGGTAGTCCCAAAACATCCTTGGGGAGACATTCATATAATCCTCTACAACTAAAGGAACCCAGATTCCATAAGACCATACTACACCAAGGTCTATACCTATTAACATATGGGTAATAGGTTGTAATCTTCTACAATTATCACCCACTTTCCCTGCCCTGAGATCTCACTCACCAAGGAAGGGGAATCTCATCCCATCAGTGCATAGGCATATGACTATTATACAGTGATAGTCGGTCTGCGAATGTACCATAGAAATAAAATCCATTCCAAATATGATGTCATAAGTTTCCATCATGTTGAAAAAATGGACCCATGTCAACTATTCTCCCCCAAGTGATAGCTCACATTGTCGGTAGATGAAGGAAATAGAACAAGCATCCTCTGTAGGAACCTCAAGACATAACTGATGTGTTATCACCTCCAATGAGAGCTTTATCACTCATACCAAGAGTAGATAGATGAATGAATGATTTATTCCTATGTCTTCTAGTACTTAAGTAATTGTATAATAAACACATATCATGCCTCTGATCATATCGTCCATTTTTGGGTCATAAGGTTCCAATGCCTGCAGCTGCCAGCAGCCATAGCCTCCAAATCCTTAAGCCTGACGTGGGACACCTAGTGGTGGTGGGGGGAGGATCTCATAACGTCATACACCCCCCCCCCCATCACTCCTACATTTCCTCCTCCCTAGAGACCACCATTTCCCTACCTAGGAGATCCCTGATCATGGCGCTACCTCTGACGTGGTGGTCCATTAGCTTTCTTCCTAGGGTGCACATCATGTCTGGTTGGGTAGTCATGAGCTATGTGACCTCACCCATAAAAAGAAATTCACCACCCCTCTTGGGGATTCTCTAATCCTCTGTGTTGTCGCATCACCATACAACCATGTTCCTGAGCATTCTCATAAAAGACTCTCCTACTATAAGATCTCATCAACTGGAGCTTTCTACCTGATGTAGACGACTCAACTATAGGAATCCCATTGCCAGCTCCAACTACTTGGCATACCTATAACAGAAATCTATCTATCACCAGTTTCTGCTTCAGCACCCCGATATAGTTTGGGATGTACAAGGGAACAACACTGTCTCAAATCTCTCTATAGATTCCCTGCTCATACTTCTGTGCTTGGAAGTATCCATCCTGGATCATGTCACGAGACTAGCACATAAGTTATTTTAACCTTTATTCATATTCATCCACCGTAATCCCTTCTTAATAAAGCTCTTGAATCTATTGGATCCAGACTGAGCATAAGCAAAATGGGCTAGTACACTTCATGGAATTGCTGCTTGAATTCATTCCATGAGAGTGTTGACTCATCATGCATCTGTGTAACTTGGATACACGAGTTCCTAGATTCTCTATAGAAAAGTATATCTACTAATTCCACCACATAATCTCTCGGTTTTTGAACAAGATTAAAGATATGGACCCCTAAATCTAGCCAATCCTCTACTACCTGAGGATCTGGCTCTCCGCGGAACCTCAGTATTCTCTCAAATCGGAACTCACAGAGCGTTCTAAACTAGTGGGAATACTCAGCTTTCTCTTCCAGGATGATCTTATACTCAACTGGTGGAGGTTCTGCTACCTTCCCACCTAGAGGAAGGGTTCATAGGATGGACGTTGAACTAAGGCCTCATCACTCATAAGTTCATCATTACAAACCAGTGCTGGTATCCTAGATGACTGTCGTCATGGTGGAATCTTGAAACTTATCAAGGTGTAACATGGTCAAATGAATATATATATATATATATATCAATAAAAATAGGGATATATCTTAGTAAGGATATTCAAAGACTCAATATTATATTGTGCATATACCATTGATCCCTCCAACAAATGTATCGGCATGACGAGTCGAAAATAAGGTAGTCAAGGTCCTAGTGAATGGATACATCATCTACCTGTACCATCACTGGACCCCCTATTGTGAGAGCTTCACTTGAGACACAATGACACTATTTTCCAAAACCCAACCGATCCTATTAATTGGAAATGTCTGAACAAAGTCCCAAGGAATTTACTTTCTCTGGTAAAAATTTATCACAATCCAACCCAAGCCATGGATCAAGCCACAATTACCCTAATCCCACCTCCATAGTACATGGGGTGGTGACAAGAATGAAGACCTAACTAACTGAGGGAGGAATTTTCCTATGAACCTATACACATGCACATAGCCAACTCTATGAAAAATTGGAGAGGGAAATTATAAAATACAAAACACTACTATAAAATAAACCAAACATTCATGAACCTCTAGAGAGTTTAAAAGTATGGTAGTGTATACTGAAAAGTAAAGGGGGAAAACACACACCCAACAGGAAAAGTGTTCCAACCTGACAGAAAACTATAAATGAGTAAACAACTAAGAGAACTGAGCTTGTTAATCCCAAGATATGACCACCATACACGGTCCAACCACCCAGTATCCCTATACTCCCCGGTGGTTATGGTCGACCTATCCATGATCTGCAAAAGCCACAACACATGTGGGAAAATCCCATACAGGGGTGAGTATATATTTAACCAGCAGAATTCCCTGAAAGGGGTGAAGGGGGAGTAGTTACATATACAGTAGAAGAGGAAATTTGGAGATAGAACAAGGTATAGTGAATGAGTATAGATCAACCCAACCAAGAGTAAAGGTAAGATCGTCCAAGCATAAGGAGATAAAAATAGTGAGTATATGAACTACCTGTCAAGCCTACACCACCTATTGCAAGAGATTAGACTCATCCAACCATGTGAAGCTAGACACGAAAATAACCAAATATAGGCTAATAATAGGCCAAAATATAAGTTCAAATGAAGGAGATATGGATGATGGAAGTTATATAGAGAGAGATAAAGTAGTACACGGAATGTCTGCCCCACTTCACAGCTTTTTCATTACTCTGTTTGGTACACGAGTTCCCATTCATATATTAACACACACCAAGTAGCTTGAATATATAGCATGTATAGGAAAACTGGGACTCTGGCTATATCTGTTAACCACGTCTATGTACTCATACACCATATTAGTGTACCACAGTACACAGTGTGAAGCTTCCCACAGGATTTTTCCCATGTGGTCAAGCCATGTCCGTGTTATTCTATAAGGACTCCTCACCCTTGTGACCAATATCACGGGTTTTTCAACTGAGGAAGGGATACAAGACATGTTAAGGGTACTACACATTGTGTCTTCCATATGATTTCCCAAACCCTATAGCCCCTGTTGAGGGAGGATACATGTAGTGTGTTCTTTGTTGTCCACAACATGTAGTCACGATATTTCTAGAAACTCAATATTTCTATATCTGGTCTTCACACTTCAAATCAAGCCCCACCATCATAGATCCCACCTCAATTCCACCAGAATCTCATGGATCTAGCTGTGATTCACGCTTTCTGGTCATCATTCACCATAAATTGGCCATCATTACTCATGGGGGTTCTGTCATCCATTCCACACAACTCTGATGATCCTCCTTTATATTTATTGATTTACAAACACTGAATAGGTCTTTCTTTCCTCCCAAGCTTTCCATATGTTTTCTCGAATCATCAATCCATTCATGTTTTGCAGATCAACCATGGATTTAGTGGCCCTATTGAGCATCGTGTTGCCTGTAAATGGCCAAAATGGGATCATGGGGATCTAACTAGGGAAGAACACAAAGAACCAAGTGAGAAACCCACAAAACCCCATGTTTTAAACATAATTGTCCAATAATTCTTGGCCAACGATCAAGAACAGGCATAGCTGGTTTAGATCATTGATTAAAAAATATGAAAATTGTTATATGGATTCACTCTAAGTCCATAATAAGATGAAAATTGAATAAAGAATAAATATCTACTCAATAATTTAATATAAAGTAATAAAAACACCCAAAATTAGTCCTACCTCTATTTTTTATCAATCTCTGATGAAGAACGCGCTCATACAATGAATAGAAGGAGCTGCTACATTGGTTATGTCATGATCCTCTTGTCCTATATTTTCATAATTGTTCACTACTGGATTCATCGTAGGAAGGAGGAAGGGAAAGATCGTTGGTGATTTCCATGATTTTGAGGCCAACCATGGCCAAAATTTCATATTAATGAACTTATAGACAACTTTGTTTAGGTTAAATGAATTTAATTACTTACTCAATAAACTAATTAATCCACTTAAACAACCAACCAACTAGCGATGGGTCTAAACGTCCTGTAATGACTCATTTTATATTGTGCATTGGGTAAAAGACCACATTCTGGACACAAAAGTGGTCTCATATTGCTTATCCAATCAATCCTTTTCTTTGAGTTATCACGCGCTCTAAATATAAAATAAAGTTTTTTATTTTAAAAAAATTAATTTCAGTCACACCGGCCCTCAGAATATCTTGTCATATCATCACCTAGATCTGAAAATATATATAGAAATATTTCAAAGTCTTACAAGGTAAAAAAGGGTCTCTAAATCTATGGTTGGATAACGTACTATGATAGGGTTCATAGTACATATATTTTCTAGTGTGAGTACGCATAATACAATGAGACTACTTCTCATAAAGTTCACACATACTAATATCCAAGGTGATATATTTTGAGAGTATATCAATCTGTAGTAATTATGCATGTTTTGGTGTAATAAAATATTCTATCTATGTGCATGTGTAATGGTCCTTCTAGTTTACGAGTATAATTAATGCATTTCATGAATCACTCGCTTAGATTTACTAACAAAAACACTCATTCCATATTTTGGTGGGAGTAGGGTATGTTTGGTGCGTCACAAAGGACATGTTATCAATGGATAAATCGAGGAAGGATTTATCCCTTTTATATTTATATAATTTGATATCTTGACCTGTTTATTAAAATATAATTATCGTATAAATTCCATGGCCATGGTGTAATGGTTGTTATTTTTGATAGTCAATGAAATGAATATCTAGCATATAGGTTGATGATGGATATGTGAAACCTGCTTTATGAGATAGTAATATAAAGAGATTATATTACACAATGATAAGTCATATGTGGGTTTTTATGTTTTTACATTAAGAACAATGTATTGGGAACCTTTAGTCATTTTTAGATAGTAATCTAGGACTTTAGGCGTACTCGCCTAATGTCAATGAGAAAGAATCCTAGATGGTGACACATAGTGTTTCCACCGATATTAATTAAATTTTATTTGAATTTATGTAATGGATTAAACATTATTTTCAAGACCAAGGAATACTTTTTTACAAGTTTTATAGATCTCATAAATTAAATAAATATTTATTCACTAGATTATGAATAAAATATGTTTATTTATTTTATTGAGTATTTAATAAATATTTATTCCCTAGATTGGGGATAAAAAATTTGTATATATGAATAAAATTTTTATTCAAGTATTAAATAAAGATAGAGGACTTCAAACAGAACAACACTATATTTGGTTATAAATATTAATTTACAAACTAGTAAAATAATATTTGTTGTTGTGAAAGTTAACACGAACTATAAAATAATACTAATGATATTATTATTATTATGTGGCATGGGTTTTAGTAGTGATTATAATATTATTTATGAGTTGGTACACAATTATATAATATTTTATCCTAAACCATATCAATATAAATATATGGTTATGTCTATTATGCAAGGCTAATAAAAAAATTAAGAATATAGAATTTTTGCACACAAAATAATTTTCTCGCTCTCTCCCTCAATTTACTCCTCTATTTCACTCAATAACAAGAAGAAATCCTTCAATCCTGAAGGATATTGGTGTGATCAAGGATAACAATGAAAGGCCATTGACTCTCCATGATATCATCAAAAAATAAATTGGAATTGCATAGTGATAAAAGGAGTATGTGTGGATCACCACTTGATGGATTATGAACTTGAATCCTTATAGTTCAACGAAGGTAATCTGATTCTGTATAAAAATAAGTAGTACATTAATAGTTTGTACTCAATGGTTCTAAAAGTGTATTCATATACAGAGTATTTACATGAATTTTTTATTCATTTACTGAGTATGTACTCAAAGGGATAGTATACTTAATCATTTTATTCATGTATATGAATACAAATAAAGACTATCTTAAAAAAAGGCATAAACATGGAATATAACATAACTTATAAAGAAAGGAAACATAGAAAGCTGTTATAACATGAAGAAAAAGCCTTAAGAAATAGAATGACCATACACATAGGAAAATATTATTATAATACTCATTAGTCTCATATATATATATGAACAAATGCATTATTTCAACACCTAAAAATGTGAAAAAATTCATTATAACAAAAGGAGACCTGAGAAAAAATATTGGTGGAGGCATAATTTCTGGGTTACTGTAGTAGTATTATATCAAGTACATTAGAAGGTACTATTTGGCATTGTAGAATCCAGGACTATTACCCTATTTGGGCCTTTGGGCCACCGATTTGTTCCTCGAGTCCTTTAAGGCCTTCGGGCCACCCAGGCCATCGGGTCAGTAAGGCATTAGAGCCACCTCAAGGTCTTCGGGCCACCTTAAGGACTTCGGGGCACCGTAAGTGTAGATGCAAACCAGACAACCTACAAGGAATAAGCTACATAAGGAGGATGCGAAATGAGATTTCACTATTGCTGAAGTTAAACGGATTGCAAGAATGGGAGGGTATGGAACCTACCATCGGGACAAGCCTTTGCATGCACGGGAAAGGCTAGCTGAATATCCATACAAAGGTGGAGAGCTGATTTCACGATGAAGATGTTAGGGAGGAGCAGTTACAAGTAGTTATTCTGGGTTGTACATAATATTTGAAGCCTATGGGAAATGAATTCTTCTAAGGCCTATGGTCCAAGTAATAATTATGCCTATGAGCCTTTTAGGGGTTCCACCTCACCCCTTGAATGGTGGATTATCAAAAATCAATAAAATATGAATGCCTTCAGGCAATTGGAGGACACCACTTATGTGAAAATAATAATTATTCCCCCCCCCTCTGAAAAGGTGATCAAACTAATTGTTCCCATGATTATGTGAAAAATCTCATTATGACCTTTCCTGACTATCGCAAGTGATAAAAACATAAACCAATTCATTTGAGGGAGATATTATACCCTAACTATCACTTTACTTACATATGTGTACTATAAAAAATAAATTGTTCACCATAGAGAATTCATGGAAAGATAATCGGATTCATATACTTTTAAAATGGAATTACATAAGAAAAAATTCATAATTCCATCTTAACATTATATAACAATAGAAAATAAATTAATATCCAAAATATATGTAGTAACATTCTGGGTAAATACCTCTAAATAAATATAATAGAGTATAGGGTATTTACACATTATAGTTAAAAGAAATATTATTCATTCAATAATTTCTCAATTAGTATATTTATTCCATGTATTTAAATAAACTTTCATCATATAAATGAAAAATAGGGTATTCACATTGGGAAGTCATTAAAATAACAATTATATTTATAAACATTCAATGACTACGAAACACCCAGGATATAATAGATCATTTTGATGATAGAAAATAATATTTTATTATTCATCTGAAACAATAAGATGGATGGTGCCATTTTAAGAACATCCTTGATCAAGCATAAGATATATAAAAGGAAAATAGAAAATATGGAAAACAATTTTCACTTTTTTTTTGCAAAATAACATTGGAAATAAGAAATATCATTGATCTTTTGAATTTTTTTAAAATTTATTTTGTATAAAAATAAGAGAAAAATAATTTCTTTTATTCCCCTTACAAATTGAAAGATAAATTTTCATATTAAATGAAAAATTTGGTGGATAATATGTGTTCATATGGAAAACATTAAAGAGATAATTTGGTTGCAATTATTAAACTATTCATAAAAAGACGACGTTACAGGTCCCTTCTAAAAATTATTTTCAAAAATTTGAAGTGAAAACATTGGAACAAATTTTATTATGAAGGAAATGAATAATAGATACTTTAAAATACATAATGGTTATCAAGAGAAATTTGGGGTGGAATATAAATCATTTCATTTTTAAAGGATGTAAAATATTTTCAATACATTGAAATATATTTTTTAAAAACTCACATCATAAAAATTGTATCAAAACATTATTTTTTAAAATAGGGGAAGGAAAATACTGTTGTTAACTTAGAAAACATATAATTATGTTTCCAATTATAAATCCTATCGTTTTCGGCAAAGGAAAATATTGAAAATGAGGAAATGAGCCATTAGAAATAATGAGAGTTGTTATTCCTAATGACAAACATTTATTTGAGTAGGTATCTCATAAATGAATATGATATTGATAATATAAGTAAAGTCCCAAGATAAAATTAGAAAATATCATATATAAAAGTAATTTAGGTGAAAAAAGTTTCTTATAATATCATAATCATGTAGATAATTTATAACTCATATAGAAATAATTTGATTCAGGAAAAATATTACAGCTCGAGTAACATTTAAATCAAAATCCATTGAATGAGGTATATCATGAAATTAAATTTATAATATAATGAATTAAATTGATTTTATGGTGTAATTAATAAAATAGTCATAATATAAACCATATAAAAAATTAGGTTTATAATACAAAATCATCTCAATGAAAGGAATTTAAGACAATAAAACATTGCAAATTTTAAATTTTTGAGTCAAAATCCCAAGAGAGAAACAAATTGGAATAGAAAATAAAAAATTCATGAAATATAATGTAATCATGATACAAAATACTTTATAGGTATTAAGAACTCTATTATAATGAAAATGAGGTGTATAATAAGAAATATGTCTCAAGGGGTGAAAATTCAGACAAGAAACCCATAAATTTTTATCGGCATAATCGAATGCACTCCATGATCCTTTATAATAAACATAAATAAGTTAATGAACTATAATATACATTTATTTTTTCTAAACCTCATTAATAATTATTCTTTACATGTATATTAGTTATTGATTATCTATTTTCAATATTGGGTGTGAATAATATTTATTATTTTGAAATAGTTTCATTTTAGAGGTTTTATTATTAATTCCTCTCCATAATTTCATCATTTATAGATCATAAATGGTTATGGATTTGTGGTTTTATAATAAATTTTTATTTGATAATTTATTTCCATTGGATTTTTGGTTACGGTTCTTAACGATGAAATTTTCAATGAGCATGTTTGGGTGATTTATATCTAACATATGTGTGTATCTTAATTAAAGAGAATAATATAAATTTCACCATTATATAACCAAAATAAAATATTTATTTACTTATTAATTTAATTAAATATTATTAATTAATCTCTCGTAGTTATCTATTATATTATTTTATAGCATGGATCAAGTATTTGGTTATACTAACCCAAATATCAACATACAATAGTTAATAGATTATTATGAATATGAAAGTGATTTATTTTGGTATAATATCATTATTATATAAGAATAATGATAGATAAATTTAATTTGGTGAAATATATATTAATTTATTTTAGTAAATAATAAAAAATCTAGATGAAAAATGAGGTGTGTTACTTCATGGAGGATGTAGTATTAACAACACATGATTAATGTTTTCATTTGTCAATGAGTGAGAGGGAAAACATATTGATTATAATTTTTATCCCCATTATGATATTTTAAATTTCAAATTTTCTCTATGTATTTGCTTATAAATTTTGAATAGTGGTGGTGATGATAAATAGGACATGTCACTTCCTAATGTCGATAGTCTGCACAATACATGAATAACCATGTCATTTTTCTTAATGGAAAAGGAGAAAGGTGGTTAATTTTTTTCCATTAGCATAATAAAATTCACTATAAATATGATATAGATGTTATTAAACATTAATTGTAAAATAAATTTTCTAAATTAAGAAATAAATTGAGAGATAAGAAAAAAATACTCACATTGAGGACTTGGCCTTTCCCTTGGAGGAATCCTAGGAAATTAAGGTCTTAGGAAAATATATTGTGACTATAGGCTCAAGGACAAGGAATAAGATTATTGGATAATTATAAAGGGAAACATTTAATGAGAAAGCCTAATTTTTTATGGTGGTCTTGAAGGGATGGTGAGAGGCCCCTTTTTTATGTGGTGAGAATGACATTTTTCTAAATATTTTAAATTAATGTAAATTGAGTAGTTGTATCACAATTAAAATAGAAAAAAATTGAAAATAATTGATTTAAATAGGTTAAAATTTCAGGAATATAACATTAATTCATTTTAACACATGTTTTAAAGATGTTTTTAATTCCTTTAATTCCAGAAATTTCAACTTTACCATTTTTGGTTTTAACATGGTAACTAGTTTTTACATTAGTAAATTACTTTCAATTCCTAAAAAATATAATGGTCCTTGATATGTAATTTGGACCTACTTATTAATAGTATGAAATATAATTTATCAATTAATATTTATATTGGTATTAAAATTTAAGTTCAACATTACGATATGTAATACTTAATAACAAGTTTTTAGAAAAAGTAGTTTTTTAATATTAAAATGTATGTGCAGTGTAAAATTATCCATGTATTTTATTTTCAAAATATAAATTTTTTTATTATAAAAAAATATATTTTTGGATTTCAAAGAAATCCAAACATAAAGTTTACTAAAATATTCTTTAATTAAAAGAATGGACCCAAAAAAAATATTGGAAAATATAGCATAAGTTCCTAAAATATTAATCATAGGTTTTGTAAATAAGACATTGTATATCTAAAATGTATATTTTTAGTTCTAGAAAACATTTTTGATCAATTAATATGTTTTACAAACTTCTATTTATTTTTTATAAATTCATAAAATTTACAGTTTTGGTAAAAAATATATTTTTCATTGTTGACGTTAAAATTAAATTATTTAATAAAATAGAAAAAAAAAATAACCAAAAGTTCATTTTAACATTATTATTTATATTTTTAATTTAATTTAATAAAATTATGTGCCAAAATTTTTTAAATTTATATTTTAAGTATGAAATACCATGAAAAACTCATTTTACAAAGAAAATTCATTTACTTTAAAAGTCAAAAAACAAAATATATAAAATACATGTGATAAATAAGTTATTTAATTAATAATTACATGGTTATATCAGCCAAATTTATATTTATATAACTACTCAATATACCCATGGAAGATCTATGAGTAATGTACGCTCTAGTGGATGTTTAGGATAGTGATTTCGCTAGCATAGACATTGTGAAAAAGTCTACAAGCATGAATTTATTTCACATATAATTTCACTATGTAAAACCCTAGACTTATTTAGAGATGTTGTGGCTCATTTATATTTATATTTTACCTTGTTTTGAGTAATTTGTTTTGGTTTTACTTTGGGGTTTTTTTGGTGTAAATTTGAGAAAACATGAAGGGAGAAGGGTAATGCACGGTTGGCACACAGTTTTCCCAAACTGTGTACCCCATCTAAGAAAACCATGAAACCTTGGGAAATGGGGATTTCCATAGATGGCATATAGTTTTTCAATCTGTGTTCCCTCTAAGGAGAAAATAATCACCCATAATAGAGGTAAAAAAAATTATGTGCACGGTGAGGGTAAATCTTATACCCCTACCGAGCTAATTGTGGATGACTTTCTAAATCACCCAAAAATTAGATTTTAAATCCATCAAACCACCATGGTAACTCCTATTCAACCCCATTAGATCCTAGACGATCATTCTCAATTTTGGTTCCTACCATATGTATTCCAAACCTTCTAGACCTCCATTCTTCATGATTCGAAGCCCAGATCGAAGATCTGCACCTCCCCTGTAAGGGGATCTTATCCCTTTTTTAATTCTTTTTCCATTCCTCTCACATTCAAGAAAGATGTGTTCACTAATTTTTTACTATATCTAGATATAGTTTTTAAGTATCTTGATTTATCCAATCTTGTTTTAGGGTTATAGATTCAGATCTCATTCTATGTCATTATTCTACTCAATGTTTGGGGATTTACAATGGGTAGTTGTTGATCAATGAATCGAGGTAGGTGGTATTTAATTGAAATTATACAGTACTAAGTTAAGTTATGTGTATTTATTTTTAAAATTTATATTTTATGTTTAGAAATCGATTTTCTTATTTTAATTAATTAATTTGGTGAATTAATTAATTGAAGAGATATAAAATTGGGGATTTCAAGAATTATAGATTTAGGTAATTAATTCTATAATTAATTATGAGATATTGAGGTATTGATAGAGATACATAATTTTTTAATTAATTATGAGATATATAGATTTTTGAATATATATAATTAATGGTTGAATTAATTATAACTTATTGAGATTTTAAATGAGGTAATTAATTCTTGACTTTCTGGATTTTGAGTTTGTAGATATTAATTAATTAATTAATGGTATTGACATTCTCAATTAATTGGGAAATTAATTAATGGGATTTATGTGATAAATTAAATTTTTAATTAATAATTTATTTGATGCATATAATTAATTATTGAATTTACTATAGGTTATGAATGGTAACATGGTCATTTAGTTTTGAAATAAAGAATGGGAACATGTTCATTCTACTGTGTCTCGTGGGAATGGTAATATTTTTATTTAGTTGTTAAATAAATAATTGGAACATTGTCATTCTAATGTGTATGGTATGAACGGTAACATGGGCATTTAGTTGTGAATTAAAGAACTAGAAAATAGTAATTATATTGTGTAATGTATGGTTGGTAACATATAAAATCAAATATGAAAAAATTAATGGTAACAATGTCATTATATGATATGATACCCTTAGAAAAACTTCAGTCTCCTGCATAAGATGAAGTAGGGATTGAGGTACGAGTGTCTATGTGAACTTGAGGATTTATTTGGTTAAATAATGATTAATTGAAAATGTGATAACTTTTTTTATTTAATATAATTTTTTCTTTTAACAACTTTATACACATTCTATTGAATGAATATTGTTATAGACACTATTGGTGGTGTCTTATAGATTTGTACTCACACCCTACTTGGGCTTCCTGACTGGTACCTAAATAAACTTTGTGTTTTCTAGAAAAGATAAGGGAAAAGGTCATGTGTTAGATGTATTGTATTAAATATAGTGTATATGAGGGAACCAGACAAGATTGGGGACCTTCATGGGGGTGTTTTTAGTGTATCTATTTTTGGTTTCAATTTACACACTTGAAATATACATTGAATGGAATATTTTGTGCTTTAGTTTTGATATTGTATTTTTAGTTTTTTCCATCTTGTGACACTGGTTCTTTAAGGTTATTATTACATGTTATTCAATTATTATTCTTCATTTTATGTTGGTCTATATACTCTAATTAAAAGAGGGTATATTCTCCGATGACTAATATTTGAAACTCACTTTTATTTGGCATCATCTGATTTATGAAGAGGTGTACTTGAAGTCATGTGACCCATTAGCTCGGGGAATCAGTGTGAGACACCTAGGTTGTGACATTACAAAGTGGTATCAAAGACCCTTTTTTTGTATTTCTATTTGGGAGAGGTAGAAAGGAGACTAAGAAGAGTCAGGTCTTGGTTATGGGAATTTTTATTGGAGTTTATTATCAATGCATGGGGGAAAACCCAAGTACTTAGGGTTGGATTGTTGTTCTTTCGATTTGTTGTTACAACTAAATATTATTTCACCATGGGTGACAGACATGTTGTGTGATAGGATTATTGTTTCTAATATTTGTTGAGATTTTAATCATAGCCTGGTATGGAAAGAGAATATATTTTTCATGAATCACTCTAGGGACTCCTGATTATTTTGTTATATGCATCATTTTAGGGATTCATGGGAAAATGGGTTATGATTAAGTTGAATAAATTGAACTATTTTTCCTTAATTGTGAAATTGAAATAAAAATAGTACCTAACATTAAGTTGGATATTTGATAATGATGCAAGATGAAAATTATTGGGTTTATAAATGAGAAACTTCAATAATTGGAATGAACCATAACCTAGGTGTAGGACAGTTAAGGGTAGTGATAGTGTCTTGCTATTGACTATGTGGAATTGTTTGGGGAAATGGCTTTTTGTCCATTATTGCGCTTTCCCTCTGTAAATTTGTTAATGTTGTGAATTTTCTCTTAAGGATCATGTTATGAATTGTAGAGATAAGACTCCATGACGATTATTGATGAGAGGATGATTGGGGGTCATGGATAGAGATGATCTACCAATATTGGGACCCGAGGCACAAAATTTTCCTAGTGAGGAAGTCAAGGAGTACTTACAAGAGAACATTTCTCAATTACTTCTATTCATGTGAAAAGACCCATGATTTTATGTGAAGGTTCTGTCTGATCTGATGAGGGAGTTCCAATTGTAGCACCCGCCCACTTTTACAAGAGATGGTAGACATGAGGGAGATGAGTTTTGGGTTGACTCAATTAAGATGATACTTGACCATTTAGAGAATCCTGCTAAGATGAGGGTCAAGTTGGCTATTTATATTCTACTAGGTTTAGTGAAGTGATAGCGATACATTCAGGGGTGGACTAGACTTGCTAATGTTATGTTATATAAGGAATTCTTAGAGAAGTTCCTAGAGCACTTATAACCAGATACGCTGAGGCGGCAGAGAGTATCCAATTTCATGAGGTTGAATCAGGGGATTATTTCCCCGATGGACTGTGCTAGATTCTTTACATATTTTCGAACTCTATGCTCCTACGTTGGTAGGGGATGAGATGCTACAATGAGGTGTTTTAAATATGGGCTTAACTGTGAGATTAATTCCTGGGTAACCCTTTTTGTGTTGAATTAAGAAGTTTGCTGAGGTGGTGGATCAAGACCTCATAGCTGAGGGGAACCTGAAGGGGGATTCAAGTGTAGTTCAAGTGGTTCTATCTAGATGATTAGGAGGTACAACCACCAAGAGTTGGAATAATCATAATGATATATTCAACCATGGCATTGGGAAACAAATTACATAGATATAGGGACCAATTGTATAAGTCCTTACTCGAGTGATCTTTCACCAGTGTCGTAGTTTAGGACACTTCCAGAGACAATTCCCCCAAAAACTAGTGGATTTATGGTCCTGAAAAAATTAGTGACATATACAGAATTTCTACCAGGCCCATTCATAGATAGATAGTGAGGTTTTAGATAGGTAGAATCATAGTGTGGGAAAGGGATCTTTTACACCATTCTAGGATAGCAGCTGGAGTCCTAGTGGACGAAAAGGTACAATAAGTGGATGTAGAGCTTCAAGGAATGATCTCCATATCAAAAGAGTGTTGTATCTCAGGGGATACAGACTAGATCACTGGGAAGAGGGGAAATATAGTTACATTATATATAGCCCACACTTATAGAGAGCAAGGATGGACCATCAACAGTGATTGGTTCTATTATTGAATCTTCTATATTAGCTAGTGCCTTATTTGATACAAGTACATCTAATTAATTTATTTCTAAAAAACATGTGAATTTTTTGAGCCTGTTGGTGGAGTTCATGAGTGTGGTGTTGATGATAGACACACCTTTGGGAGTGCGTTCAAGAGATATCTTCTAATGAAAGGTATGTTCCCTTGCGGTTGGGGAGTATTTATTTTTGTGGGATTTATAAATTCATCACATGTCAGGATTTGAACTAATTATGGGTATGGACTGGTTATTTGCATTCTGAGACCACATATATTGTTATCACATGATAGTGACTTCTATATCTCATAAGAGTGATAGTTATATTCAATAGGGAGAGTGGGATATCTAGGCATTCTAAGAAGTACCATTTACCCAATAGCTAGTAGGCTTAATAGTTTAGGTTGATATTCTATTAATTGATGATGGGGGTTTATAGAATGTTTTCATTACACCTATAATAGACTATTTTTAGGATGTATTTCTAAAAATACTTCTCTGGTTTTCCACCTGAGAGAGATGTTTAATTTACCATTGAGATCAGGATGGGTGTTGAGTGAGTTTCTAGGCCACCATATAGACTGGAACATATAGATCTATAGGAGCTCAAGAAACTGCTGGAGGAGTTGTAGGATAAGGGATTAGTCTATCCGAGTATGTTTCCATGGGGTTCACCAGTATTTTTTACAAAGAAGACTCATGAGACTCTGAACTTCTGTGTTGACTACTGAAAGTTGAACTAGATGAATGTTAAGAACTGGTATCCCTTCCTCGTATCAATGATATATTTTCCATTTTACAAGATATTTTGTATTCTCTATGATTGAATTGAGATCATGGTATCATGTATTGAAAGTTATAACTTTTTATATTCTGATAAATGATTTCACAAGAAGGTATGTCTTTATGAGTTCTTTGTAATTCCCTTTGGGTTGACGAATGCACCAGTAGTGTTTATGGACATGATGAAGATGATCTCCCATCTATACCTAAATCAGTTTGTGGTGGTGTTTGTTTATTTCATCTTGGTGTAATACAAGACTCATGACAGTCATTCCGAACATATTGACATTGCCCATAGTACACTGAAAGAGAATTAGCTATACGACAATACATATAAGAGATTGTTTTGGATTTATTAGGTTCACTTCTTAGGTTGAATCATCATGTAGAATGATGTGTCAGTGGAAATAGAGAAGGTGTAAGTGGTGGTTTCTTTGGAGCATCCCAAGAATGTGTTTGATATGTATAGCTTTCTAGGTCTAGTTGGATATTAGAGGAGGTTCATTCGTGACTTTTCCGATTTGGAAGTTCCACTTTCATGCTTGAAAAACAAGGGGATAAAGTTTGATTGGTCATAATCCTATGAGAATTATTTCCTTTATTTGAAGAAGCCTTTGAAATCCATGCCAATTTTGAGCCTACTTGATCCAAGTGAGGAGAACATGATGTATTATGATGCTTCTGGGATTAGAATTGGAGTTGTGTTAATGAATGGAGATTGATTTGTGGTGTATGAGTATATGAAATTGAGGCCTCATTAAGGGAACCACCCTATTCCTAACCTCACATTGGATGAATTGGTGTATTATTTAAAGTGTTGGTGGATTTATCTATTGGGAGAAAATTTTAATTTGTATAATAATCACAAGAGTGTAATTTATATCTATTCGCAATGAGATTTTAATCTACGACTGAAAAGTTGAGTTTATTATATATAGTCATTAGATTTTGGCCTAGTATACATGCATAGAAAGAGAAACAATGTTTTTGATTCTTTGAGTAGGAAAACTCAAACTCAGGTGGTTCAAGAGTCTACTATTTAGTGGAAGATGATGACTTTGCAGGCTGATATTCATGTTGGGGTTTAAGAGAGTAAGGATAATATGAATCGTGTATCAGTTTCATTGGAGTATAGTCTTTTAAAATAAATCATAAAAAGATAGTTTGATGATTAGAGTGTTTTACCTTGAGGTAAATCCTTTAAGGTGGGGAGTTTCCATCTAATTGGAGCACAGATGAGGATATGATCATTTATATCAGGAATCAAGTTTTTGTGCCTACAAACATGTGGGAGGAGATGATTCATGAGTTTGATGCCTCAAAGTGGGTGGTATATCTAGGTTTTAATAAAATTTATCATAACTTATGAAGACATTTGTGGTGGTGGATCAAGAAAAAAGAGATAGTACTATTCATGAAAATATACTTCACCAGTCAGCAGGTGATGGTGGATCATAAATGACCTGGTAGATTTCTACATCCATTTCCCATTTTGGAGTGGACGTGGGATGATGTGACTATTTAATTTTTGGTGGGTCTCTCAAGGATGCCTTGAAGGACTGATTCTATTCTGTTATTTTTTATCTACTGGAGAAAGTTGAACATTTATTTCATATACGAGATACTATTTTGGTGGAGTAGTTAGGAGAAATATATGTTTTGGAGCCAGTCCATCTACATGGGGTTCAACAGAATACTATTTCATACCACAACTCACACTTTACTTCTCTCTTCTGGTAGGGCCTACTGAAGGAATTTGTTACATAGGTTTTATTGAGAACATCTTTCCACACCCAGCTAGATGTTCATTAGAAGCATACTATACAAATGCTTAAGGATATGTTGTGATCTTATGTTATAGACTTTGGTGGGTCTTAGGAGAATCACCTGGAACTAGTGGAGTTATCATATAACAATAGTTATATGGAAGCTATTCAGATGGAAATATACTAATATATATATGGAAGGCCATGCAGATCTTCTCTATGCTATATGGTGATAGGTAAGAAATATTTGTTTAGACTATGTCTCGTACAGGGGACGTCAGAGCTAGTTTAGTTGATTTATTAATGAATGGGTATCGCTTAGAGTATAAACAAGTTGTATGATGATAGATTTAAATGAACCCTAGAGTTTATAGGGGTGATCATGTATTCCTTAGGTTGTCACCAAGGTTGGGTCACCAAATGATAGAGTGATAGGGGAAGTTGGAACCCAAGTCTGTTGGACCTTTTGAGGCTGCGGAGAGAATTGGGTTGTTGGTGTACCAATTCGATCTTCTACAGATATAAAGGTCTATGAATGATGTTTTTAATGTGTCAAAACATTATTGGTATCACCATAACCTTTTTCATATGATATATGTGGCTGATTTGAGCATAATATATATGAGTTCTTTGAGGATCACCTGATATGTGTGCTAGATTGTAGTGAGAAGGTGTTGTGGGGGAAAGACCATTGCGATTGTTTTTGTGTTTTGGAAACATGTTTTTATAAAACAGTAAACATTAGAAAGTGAATAATATATGAGGTTTTAGTGGAACAATATTTTTGACTCATAATCTTGGAGATACAAGGGAGTACAGCTCAGGATGAGTTGTTATAAGGTGGGTAGATTGTAAAACCCCTAATTCTTTGGAGATTTTTCATACTCATTTATAGGTATTCTTTTCCCATTTGTTGAGTATTTTTTGTTTTGGTTTTACTTTATGGTGTGTTTGGGTTAAAATTTGAGAAACTTCGAATGGATAAGGGCAGTGCCTGGTTGACTCATAGTTTACCCAAACATTACGCTCCAGCCCACCAAATTTAGTAACCCTGAATAGTTGGGATTTTCATGGTTGGAACATAGTTTTTTAAAATACGAACCCTATAAGGAGAAATTGTGCAACACCATAATGGTAAAAAAAATTCATTATAAGATATTATATCCCTTAAACATAATTCGGGCTTTGGCATGAGATAAAGCAGGGATTGAGTTATGAGTTTCTATTGGAACCCACATGGTTTTTTTGGTCAAATAAAGATCTAATGATAATATGATAACTCTTTTATTATGCATTGTAATTAATATTTTATATAAATGAATAAACTATATATTGACTGGATGTTATTTTAGACACTATCAGTGGTGGCCTACTGATTTGTAATCACACCCTTCTTGAGCTACCTGAATTGTACCTGAATATATGTTGTGTTTTCTGGATAGGTTAAGGGAAAATTCCATGTGTTAAATGGATGATATGGTATGGAGCATGGATCAGGAAACCATATGTGATTTAGGAACTATTTGGGGGAGTTTTTAGTGTATTTATTTTTTGTTTCATTTTATAAACTTTACATGTGCATTTCCATGAAATTTTTTCTACTTTAATTTTGTTATTATATTTCCATTTTTTTTCCATCTTGGGATACTGGTTCTTTCTGTTTATGATTACATGTTATTTTTTTATTGGGATTCATTTTATTCTGGTGTGTTTACTCTGATAAAAGATGGTATAGTATCCCCCTGACTGATATTAGACCCTCGTTGTTAGTCAGCAGCATTTGGCATATGGGGAGGTGCACTTGAGGTCATGTCACCCACCAGCTCTGGGCACCAATGTATCGCACTTGGGTCATGTCATTACAGAATCATATCATAATTGTTAAATTTTATAAATTTATTGGTATAAAAGAAACCCTAGATAATCTACCTCCTTCTTAATATCTGATAAATTCCATTTTAAGGGAAACTTCCACTAGGAAAAGCCAATTATTTCCTTCAAATATTCTTATAGTATTTATTTCTTTATAAACCCTCTAACCTAACTACTTTATTTCAATGGTAAAATATTATTCTAACATATCACATTTTAATTTTATTTCACTATTTTGTGTAGTATAATAAATTTGGATTATATTTATTTAAAAAACACTTAGTGAAAAAAAATCATGAGATTAACTTGTTTGGGATTTACCTTTAGAATTGTTTGGGTGAAATTGTAGAAATTCGGAATGAAGAGGGGTAGTGCATGGGTGGTTCATAGTTTTACCAAATCATGATCCCTATCCTAGAAAACCATTCACACCTGGACAAAGAGGGATTTAATAGTTGGAATATGGTTTGGAAAACTATGCTCCCTCTTAGGATTAACTATGAACCCCGCTAGAATAGGCATACAATTAATGTGTATGGTTTGGAAAACTATGTTCCCCTTACCATGAAACCCTTCTCGTAGTTTTAATTTACCCAAAAAATACATTTTAAATACTTGAACATATGGTATTAATCCCAAATCGACCCCAACAAAGAAATTATTTATTTCTCTCCTTTTAAGAGGCTTTATGACAAATTTCTAGGGCTCTTGACATCGTTATTGACAATTCAAATCAGAAATAAAAGAACGTCACCTCTCACAGTAGGATAATCTCATCATGTTTAGTTTCCTCCCGCTCTCCCATACCCATTTCATTATTTGAAGGGATTTTTTTACTCTATTGGTATTAGATCTAGATATAGGTCGATTGATATTGATCCATTTGATCTTGTTTCTATGATTTTATTCAATATATCATTCTTCATCATGGGTTTGACCTTTCCATTTTGATTTGGTGTTTTTTTCCATTGGGTGGTCACCCATCAACGATTTGAGGTAGGTGGTCTATTACTTAAATCCATAATTCTTGATTTCGATTGCGTGTGTGTAATTTCATAATTTTTATGGGATTATTTGCAATTAAAATTATTAAAATGAATTAATTAATTTGGTAAATTAATTAATTAATATATTGTTGATTTGGATTAATTAATTATTGAATTAATTAATGGGTATTATTGTGATTATAGAATTTATTGAATTGGAATAAGTAATTGTTGAATTAATTATGGGGATACTGAGATTGTTGAATTTGGTTAATTAATTGTTTAATTAATTAATGAGAATTTTTGTGATTATGAAATTGATTGAATTGGATTAATAAATTGTTGAATTAATTATAGTGGATTATTTTGGTTATGAAATTAATTGAAGTGGAATAATTTTTTTTGAATTATTTATGGGGATATTGATATTGTTGAATTGGTTTAATAAATAATTGAATTAATTAACGGGAATTATTATGATTATATAGCTGATTGATTGGGATTAATTAATTATCAAATTAATTAATTGATATTTTGATTGTGGAATGTGATAAGAAGGTTAAGGTTGATAACCATGAATGACATGATATGTGTGATATATATGTGATTGTTATATTTTTGTGAGAGATAGAGTTCATTGAATCAAAATCCCATAGTGAAAAATTGATTGATAATCATTTGTGGGACATGGTCTACTGCATCAAGATCCTGGAGTGATAATTTAGTATGGGATATATACTGTTACATCAAAATAACACTCTTGTGATTGTTTGATAAATGAGTTATGGGACACAAACTAGTGCTTCAAACACCAAAGGGTTACTGGGCATGCAAACCTAGACCCAAATTGTTAGAATTGGACCATGATTCCAATTGGTCATGATAATGAATTGAAAAGAAATTGATAATATATTAATATGTGTTATAATTAATTGTGAATTGAATATATGACATGGTTCAGTATCCATAATGGGCCAAATAGGTATTGAGATCTTGGGTGTCCTAGTGAATGGATGTGTTATGTGGTTAAATAAAGGGTAACTTAGCAAATGTAAATAGTTTAATTTATTGCTCATATTTTAAAATTTATTCAATTACTTACACTGCTTTGACAAGATATTGTTTTAGAAGTTTTTGTTGGTGGCCAACTAAGTTTTACTCAGACACTACACAGGATTCCTGATCAGTACCCAAATAGATTTCATAGTTTCATGATAGGTTAAGGGTAATGTCCCTATGCTAAACTGATGATATAGGACAGAGCATGGTTAAGGGGAACATACATGATTTGAGACCCACTTGATAGTTTTCATCTTAATTATTTATTTCTGGTTTTACATATTGACACTTGAAACATATTTTCCATGACATATATACTAGTTGGTTTGGGAAATTTTATTTCCTATTTTGTCCATCTTATAATACTGGTTTTGTTTTGTTACTGATTATATCATTTCTAATAGTAAATTATTTATTCTTTTGTCCTACTTTGATAAATAAGGTATAGTCTCCCCATGATATAGGTATTGGACCCTCACTACAAGTTGGAAACCTATGGAATACGGGGAGGTGCGCATGAGGTCATGTGACTGACTGGCATGAGGAAATGGTTTGTTTCACTAGGGTCAGGATGTTACAAAGTGGTATTAGATGTTGTTTCCATTTATTTTTATTTTTCATTACTATTTTGGAAATGGATATTAAATAATAGCATGAGTCTATCCTAGGTTAAGATCTTGGGAATGGGAGTATCTAACCCATGTATAAGTTTAAAATCCAAGAACCCATAGTGGGATTTTTGTTATTGATGTGTGTTGTTACAATTGATGTTATTTAACCTCGAGTGATGAACTTGTTGTGTGATACAATTATTCTTTCTATGTTTTTATGAGATTTTACTGTTTTCCTTGTATAGAAAGACAGTTTATTGTGAATGAATTATTCCAAGAACTCTCAATTATATTGTGACATGCATCACTTTTAGGCATGCATGGGGAAACAGGTTTTGGGTAAAGTTGTTGAAATTGAAATGTTTTTACTTATTTGTGTTATTTAAATGAAAATGGTACCTAATTTGAATTAAAAGTAGTAAAATGATTCAAAATATGAGTAAATGGTTGTCTAATTAGAAACAAGAATAATGAGAATTAGTTTACCCTTTGTTAACCATGACCTAGATATAGGATGGTTAAGGGTAGAAATGACACCTCAGTTTTTACCATGTGGCAGATAAATGGGGAATGACTTATTATGGAATAATGTGAACCCCTTTTGTTAGTTATGATAAAGTTTTGTACTATGTAATTATACATGTGTTTTGAATTATAGAGATATTCCTCTATAAAATGCTTTTTTATAGGACGAAAAGTGGTTATGGAAAGAATTGATTCACCAGTAGTATAACTTGTGGCATCGATAGTGACATGTGAGGAAGGTAGAGAGTAGTTCTGAGAGAAATTTTCTATGTTTATGAAATTCATTGAAAGTGGCATAGGGTGGGTTGTGAAAATAATGTCTGATCTAAAATGGGAGTCTCAGTTGCAGCACACTCTGACATTTACTAAAGAGGGTAAACTTGAGGTAGTTATGTTCTGGATTTAGTGTATCCAGAATATACTTGAACACTTAGAGAGTCCTATAGTGAAGAGAGACATTAGTTTTCTTACAAGTTTCATGGACAAGAGTTTATAAGGTGATACATCACGAATTGAGATGGACAGGTGGAGACTATGGAGTGGAAGGACTTTTAGAAGATGTTCTTGGAGAACATTTACCCTGAGACACTCAGGAAGGAGTGAGAAGATGAGTTTATGAGATTTAATAAGTGGATCAAGTATGTGAGGGACTATTCTAGATTCTTTTTAGATTTGATGATCTTTTTTCCAGCATTGGAAAGGGATGATGATATGTTGGAAAAATGATTTTCGGATGATTTTAAATGTGAAATTAATTCCCAAGTGAATATCTGTCAGCTAATTTTTTTCAAAATTTGTAAATCAGGATCTCATATCTAAGGGGAACTTGAAGGAGGATTCTGTTAGAGAACATGTGGTTTCTAATATGATGTTTTGATGTACGAATATTGAGAGTATGAAGCATCACTATGAGAATGTTATCCAATGTAGTGGAACTTAGAGTGGCTAGACGGAGGTGTTAGTTACACAGGACAATGCTCGAGTGATCTGTCACCTATGTGTTAGGTGAGGAAACTTCCATATAAAGTTTCCATGACCACATGTAGAGTTATAAGGCTACGTAAGGGTGGGGGATCTACATAGGTTTAGTAGGAATCCGTGATAGTTGGTTAGTGATGGGGAATCTACGAAGAATCAGAGTGTGGGAATGGGATATTCCTCACCATAACAGTCTAGAAGGTGAATTTAAATTAGACATGGTGGTAGAGACATTAGTTATGTTAATTCTGGGAAATTTTTCCTGTATCATTAGAGTGATGTATCTCAAAGGACTCAGACTGCATCATAAGGAAGAGGGATATGATAGTTTCATGAAGTTTGGCCTAAATTTGAGGATAGTAAGGGTAGGTTATTTACAGTTAGAGGTACTATTCTTGTAGCTTCTATGATAGAAATTGTTTTATTTGATACTAGTGCCTATAATTATTTTAAATTTTTACATCTTCTTTGTGGTTTGAGCCTATCGGGGGAGTTTCATAGAGGGGTGTTAATGATAGATAAACCATTTGAAGTACAGTATAGAGACATCTATTTCTACAAGGGGTGTTCTATAGAGGTTGGGGAGTATCAGATTCTATGGGATCAATATATCATAGAAATTTCATGATTCAACTAAATTATTGGAATGGAAAAGTTAATGGCATTCTTAAACCACATTGATTTTTACCGTAGGAGAGTAAATTTAACATATCTTAAGGGTGAAAAATATATTTATTGTGGAGAGTGGGATATCCAATTTGGCTGTGTAGGTCTAGTTCATTATAAATTTGGATATATCACTACCTATGTTTCTAGATTGTTGTTGGATGAAGGAAAAGTAAATCAGGATGTCTTTCCACCTGTAGTGGACAAATTTCAAGATATTTCCCTTAAGACTTCCCATTGATGCCACTAGAGATAATTATATAATTTATAATAGAGCTAATGCTGAGGGATAATCTAGTTTCAATTCCAATGTATATAATGGAACAAACATAGATTTAAGAGCGTAAGAATGAACTAGAAGAGTTAATGGATAAGGGGTGTATCTATTAGAGTAAATTGCCATGGTGTTCTCTAGTCTGGTTTGAAATAAAGCCTAATGAGACTATGTATTTTTGTATTGATAATATAAATTTGAACCAAATGAAAATGAAGAATTGATATCCCATTCCTCTTATCGATGATCTATTTGACCAGTTGATATGATCCTGTGATTTATCTATGATTGACTTCAGATCGGTGTATCATTAGTTGAGTGTTCGACCTTCTGATATAGTAGGACATAATTCAGAAGTAGAAAATGACTCTATGAGTTTCTCATGATTCTATTTGGGTTAATGAATTATATAATATTTTTTATGGCCTTAGTGAATAAATTCTTCCAACCATACCTATATCAGTTTTTGGTTATGTTTTTGGGTGACATCTTTGTGTACTCCAAGACTCATGATGATCATGACCAACATCTTTATATCATCTACAGTACGCTAAAACAGAATTGAATATACTCCAATATATATAAGTGTAAATTTTGGATTGATAAGGTATACCTTTTAGGTCACATCATATCGATGGAAGGTATGTCAGTAGACCTAGAGAATATCCATGCAGTTGTATCTTTGGATAAACATAAGAATGTTTTTTATATTCCTAGGTTTTTGGGGTTGGAAGGATATTATTGAAGGTTCATCTAGGACTTTTACCGATTTGAATCACCACTTTTGGGCTATACCAAGAAGGGGGTAATGTTTTCATGGTAAAAATCACGTGATAATGATTTATAGGAGCCGAATCCTTCTACAATGACACCAATTTTGATCCTAACCGAGCTAGGGGAGGCATACACTGTGTTTCATGAAACATCTGGGATAGAGATTGGAGTAGTGTTACTGCAAGGAGATAGATTTTTGGCATATGGGTCTAGTTAGTTGAGGTCTCATGAATGGAACTACCATACACATAACCTCAAGATAGCTGATATTTTTTATGATTTGAAGTGTTGGGGACATTATCTTTTGGGAAAAATTACACTATGTACATGGATAAAAAGAGATTAAATAATATCTTTTTAGAATGGGATTTTAATCATTGGTAGTAGAGATTAGTGGATTATATAATGTCATTTGATTTTGAGCTAGAATATATGAATGTGAAGGGAAATAGTGTTTCTAAAGCTTTGAGTTAGAGAACTCAGAGTTAAGGACTTTAGAAGTATAGTGCTGAGTGGAGGGATGATGACTTCACTAGATGAGATTCATATTGTGGTTTCGGAGATCCAAGAGCATATGACTCTCATATCCATGTCAGTGGAGTATAAACTTTTGATCTATATTATAGACATGTGGCATGAGAATCTGAAATTTTTGTCCTTGAGGGAAATCATTAAAGGTGGGGAGTCACATTCTGACTGGATAATATATGATTAGGAGATCATCTATGCCAGGAATCTCGTTTTTTTCCTACAAGAATATAGGAGGAGTTGGTGAAAAAATTTCATGGCTCAAAGTAAGAGGTATATCTAGGTGTGACCAAAATATATTGGGAACTGTGTAGATAGTTTTGGAGTCCCCTCTTGAGAAAGGAGATAATAGGGTTTTTGAAATGATGATACACCTATCAAAAAGTCAAGGATGAGCATCATCGACCTTGAGGTTTACTACATATTTTTTCTATTTCGGAATGGATGGGGGACAAAGTTACCATGGTTTTTGTGGAGGGTATTTTGATGATGGCTAAGAAGAATGGAGATATTTGAGTGATTGTGGACTTATTAAAAAAGTTATAACATTTATTACCCATATAAGAGACTTTTTAGTAGAGTAGATGGGAGACATGTATGTTCAAGAGATAGTCTATTTTCACAGGGTTCTACAAACTATAGTTTCAAACTGTAAATGACACCTTACTTCACACTTCTGAAAGGGATAACAAAAGGCTCTTGGTACAGTAATTTTATTAAGTATGGACTTCTACCAACAGACATCTAAGAATTCAAAACATAATATATAGGTGATTGAGGATATTATTCAGGAATGTGTCCTAGACTTGAGTTTTTCTTCGGAGAAGAACCCTAGTTTGGTGGAGTTTTCTTATAACAATAGTTATGATTAAATTACATAGATTACACCATATGAGTCTCTATATGGTAGGCTATACAGATCACCTCAATGAAGGATGGAGGAAGGTGAGTCAGAGTTTTGGAATTGAGTCTCATGTCAGAGCATGTTTAGTTGATTTAGAAATGGATAGTTATGGCTCAGAATAGGAATAAGTCATATGAATATAGATAGAGATGACCCATAGAGGTTATAGAGGGTGATCATGTATTTATTCAAGGTTATGGGGAGAATCAGACCGGTGGAACATTGATTATAACTTCCGCAAAGGTATAGTTCTTTGTACAATGTTTTTCTTATATCACAACTTCAAAGGTATCATCCCTACCATTATCATGTGATTGATGTAAATGATGTTGAGCTTGAGACTGATATGCCCTTGGGGGATCCTTCGATATGTGTATTGGATTACAATGATAATGTGTTTTAGAGGAATAGTATGATGATAGATTGAGTAGTGTGGCAACATGGTCATGTTCATTAGGAAACATAGGAGAGGGAAGAAGATATTCAGGATCAGTGGACTGGCATTTTTGACTCAAAATTAAAGAAATTCATGGAATTAAATCTCATAGATGAGTTGTTATAAGGTGGGAATATTTTACGATATAGGCCATTTCAATATATGTTTTGTGTTTTTTTAGGTATTATATTTTTTTATTTTAGTATAACTTTTTTGGGTTTTCTCTTGGTAAGGGTTTTGTTTAAATTGGTGAAATTTGGAAGGAAGATGGGTAGTGTACGGGTGGCGCACAATTTTACCAAATCGTGATCCCTGGATCAACAAAGAATGAATTATTGAATAGAGTGGTATTATTGAAATGGAACAAGATTTGAAGAACTGTTCACCCTCTTAGGAGTAATCATGCATCCCTAGAAAAGTTACATGACTAAGGTGCACGATTTGAAAAACCATACCCCCTGCCCAGGAAACCATTCACACCGTTTTAAATAACCAAGAAACATAGATTTTAAGTTCATGGACCATTGGTATTAATGGAAAAATCAACACCAACTTATACATAATCAATATAACTAATTTTTTGAGGCTCTTGGATGAATTTAGAGGGATCCTAACCTATTTTATTGATGATTCAAATCTCATATATAATTTCTTCACCTTTCCCAGTAATAGAATATCACCCTTTGGATTTTCCTCCAACTCTCCCATCCCTATTTCACTATTTTAAGGGTTGTTTTACCCTATTGGTATTAGATATAGATCTTGGTTTGATTTATCTTGGTCCATTTTATATTGTTTCTAGGATTTTATTCAATATCTCATTCATCATCGTTGGTTTGACCTTTCCATTTCAATTTGTGGTTTTTTTCCATTGGGTGATCACTCGTCCACAATTTGAGGTATGTGGTCTATTACTCCAATCCCAAAGTATTGATTTCTATTACATGTACATAATTTCAAAATTTCTATTGGAGGATTCAAAATTGAATTTATTGAATTGAATTAATTAATTTGGTAAGTTAAATAATTAAGATATTGTTGAATCAGATTAATTAATTATTGAATAAATTAATTTGAATTGTTGTGATAGTGAAATTGATTGAATTAGAATAATTAATTTTTTGATTCAATTATGGGGATATTTAGATTATTTAATTGGGTTAATTAATTATTGAATTCAGTAATGGTAATTGTTGTGATTATGTAAATTATTGAATTGGATTAATTATTTGTTGAATTAATTAATGGGAATTTGTGTGGTTAGGCAATTGATTGAATTGGAATATTAAATTATTGAATTAATTAATTTGATATTGAGATTTTTGGATTGGATTAATTAATTTTTGAATTAATTAATTGGAATTATTGTTATTAGAATATTTATTGAATTGGATTAATTAATTAATTAATTAATTTATGTTTTGATTATGGAATGTAATAAGAAGTTTATAGTTGACTAACATTTAATGATGTTATATATTTGATATATATGTGATTGAGATATTCCTATGTAGGACATGGTTTTCTACATCAAAATACCATAGTGATAAATCTATTAATAGTCATGTGTGGGACATAGTCTACTACATCAAAATACCATAGTGATATATGAGTGTGGGACACATACTACTACTTTCAAAGCCCACTTCTATGATTGTTTGAAAAATGAGTGGTGTATCACGAACTACTACTTCAAATATGCATAGGGTCCTAAGCATGGAGACCTAGACCTAGAATGTTCGCATTGGACCATTGTTCCAATTGGTCTTGATAATGAATTGATATGAAGTGGATAATAAAATCTCATGTGTTACAATAAATTTCTGAATTGAATATGTGACATGGATCAGACTCCAGAATGGTCCAAAGTAGGTACTGAGATCTTGGGTAACCTAGGAGTTATGTGCTTAAATTAAGGGGAATTGAATATATGTAATCTATTTAATTTATTTCTTTTAATTTACTCTCTACAAAACTAAATACAATGTTTTGACTGTATATTGTTTGAGACATTGTTGGGGATGTCCTGGTGAGTTGTACTCACACCAAACTCGGGATTCATGTACATTGCCCGAATAGATTTCATGGTTGTATGATAGGTTAAGGTAAATGGACCTTTGTTTGATACCATATATAGGATGGATCATGGTTGAGGGAACTGGATGTGATTCGATATCCACATGGGAGTTGTTAGTGTATTTATTTATTTTGGGTTTTTCATTTTGAAACATTACACATGTTTGGAGGGGAATATCTACTCTTTGGTTTCATACATTGTATTTCCTATTTTGGTCAACTAGTTATACTGGTTTTCTATGGTTATTGGTTATAAAATTGGTAATTTTAATTTATTTTTGATGTTTTTCTACTTTGATAAAGATGGTATTGTCTCCTCAAGATCGATATTAGACCCTCAATACCATTTGGTAGCCTCTGGAATCTGAGGAGGCGTGCCTGAGATCAGGTTACTGACTAGATCGTGGAACTGGTATGTGGCTTCTAGGTTAGGATGTTACAATATTCTCCCCCTAAATAAGTTACATCATCACATTTTTTTAAAAAAAATTGGGGTTGAATCATCTTTTTATTATGAAAACATATTACCATTTATATCTTCTCATAGAGAGACCTATTATATATCCCATATGACCAATGATAATAAGACCATGAACATGGCCTGAAGGGCCAGTGCAACGTTATTCCTGTAACATCATGCCCGTATCACCATGCCTACATCGTACTTATGTCACCTCTTTCTTGCATCAAGCCTACATCACCACCGATGACGTAAATCCCCCAAAGGGCTTTATAGGATTTTAACCTTGGTATTTTTTATGTAGGATTATGGGGTTTTCCACCCCGTTTACACGCCAACTACAAATTTTTTATTAGGTAACGAGGTGTAGGTGAGAACTACACCATGCATGTAATGGTCCTAACCCACCAACTATACACCACACTCCCCCAGCTAAATTATAGTACGTTTTCATTATTAGTATATTACTTTTTACTAGTGAACTCATCTTCTCTCTAACATTGATTTTTCTAGAACCATTTGTGCTAAATACCCCAATATAATGGGTGTAATTTTTTATAGGGAGTATATTATCAACAATTTACCGATAGGTGATCATGGTTGGATTTATGATTTTAAATATAGTATTACTATCTTTTCAATTATGATGTATTCAATGAAGAGTGGTCCTATACCTACCTAATATTACATCAAATTCAACTAAATGAATGTTCAAATGATTATATAGGAACAAAATTCCTATAAAAATCTATTAGAGAGGAATTATGTACATGGGATAAAATAGTCATACCACTAGAATTTATTATTAATAAATCAATATCTTGTAAAATAGGTGATGATTTTATGTCCTTATTAATCATTCTAGGAACGAATAATATGTTTAATAAGCTAAAAATAAAATAGTCACAATTATTGAGTGGTTGATTGGTGTTCCTCAACACACATTTGTTTAGAAACATACTTTAGTAGCGGTGGTTTTATATGATTTACCTAGTTTACTTAGAATTTTAATTTTCATATAAATAATTTGTATTATCCCTTGGATTAGGGCATTGAAGTGGATAATTTCCATATTTTCATCATTTAAATAATTTAACTATTAGTGTTTCCTCATTAAGAATTCAATTTTCTTTCTTCTTGTCCATCGAGATCTTCACTTTTCCATATAAATTTGTGTAATAGTTTCATCTTTTTCCAAACATAAAAAATATCCATGTTCCTTTAAGACATCACCCAGGGTGACTTTTACCACATATTTTACACAATAGAAATTGAAACATATTTCCTTTATCATCCTCATCACACAAATATTCATGATATTCTATCCTTATTTTATTTTGTTTTGAATTTAATTTATTTTCATGTAATTAATCAAAAAATTTAATATTTAGTTTGGAATAATAATAATATTTCAAACCCCAACTACAATCTAATTTTTTTTGTCTTTGGGACAAACTTCATATTGTTCATGACATCCATTGGTAACTTTGTTCCTTCAGTCTTAAACCCTTACTAAAAATAAAAGAGGTTATTTTTAGTGATGGATGATAATATAATTATTAAAAATAATTCCATAAAAATAACCATTGTATTATTTTACTATTAAAACCCATCAAATTATAGTTCAGTTCAACCTAGACCAGTCTTGGTTCAATCTATGTTTCTTTAGGTTGGGTTATCTCATAAATCATATCCTAATTACATTAAATAATAAATACCATGTAATTGTTTTTGAAGATAATGTGATTAACTCAAGAATATCCTTAGAGAGGTTTAAACCCAGTGTTATATTAGGGCTATTTTTATTGAATTGTGTAATTATTGAGTTAATACCAAATACATCACTTTCAGGGTTAATTACCATTGGTACATCGAGGCCATAGGTTTCATCCAATTATAGTATCCACACAATGAAGTTATTCCTAGTAAAAACATACACAACATAATTTACAAAAAATTTAAGATACTATCCTATACTTAGATTTATGCCATATCCCTAGGGTTTTCACTATGTTCATCATATGATAATTACCAAAAATTACTATAGTAATCCAAAAATTAACTAAAACCAACTCTGATACCAAATAAATAATCTTGAGATAAGCATAACATAAATTATACATTAATTTTATGATTTAGATAAGACATCTCAAAAATAGCCAAAAAACCCAAATACCAAAAGGTTTAGTCACTGTGAGATTATCTACAAAAATAGCTTATTTTGTAAGACTTGTAAAACTTTCCCCATAATCATGATCTTTTAGACCCCATTTTAGACATCTCACATGATACTATCCTCTTCGTAACTATAGGAATTAAAACATAAGAAATGGGTGAGCTCAGATTCCCAATATGGGTAAAAAAATGCAATAAAAATAAAACATCATAAGTGAGAGTAAGATCAATATATCTATATAATCAGGATATGTATGAAATTCATACCAAAAATAGAATAGATCATAAATAATGGCATAAGTCATGAAATAATATAAAAGTGACGAATAAAATTTCATGAAAAGAAAAGAAACATAGAATGGTGGAATGCCATGAAAAAGAAATAGAAGATATGAAACAAGTATATACATCAAAAATTAGCATGGAAAAACTCATTATTCACCTTAATATGTGAAAATATATTTAGTTTCATGACTAAAAAATGCAAGTAAAAACATTATTCCTATTCTTATGTGAACAAAATCATTATGACTATACCTAAAAATGTGGAAAAACTCATTATTCCCATTCTTATGTAAAAAAACATTATTTCCATTATAGAATATATAAAAGATATTTAAACATATTAAAATACATTTAAGAGAAAATTAAGACCCCAATTGTAACAACTGGGCCCCCGGTGATAGCATAGACACCCCGCCTTAACACGACAGTCAGGTCCCGACCAACAAGTTGCCCCGTAGACACGTGGTCCCCATCCTGGGGCCCACCCATATGCTTGAACATGTCATATGACTAATGACAGTGCCCAAAAGCCAAAGCATGACCTTTCCAGTGTGCTTTGTCCTCACTCACACATACCCTGGGTAACTTCCCAAAAGTTCACCCATCCTGATCACTACTCCAGGGCAAGCATGTTTAACTGTCGAGTTCTAATCATATTTTCTCCCAAAAAGGAAGGTGCACCTTATTTACATGAGTCATATAATTTATGCATTTTACCCTTTATCTTTCTGGGTTGTCACAATAACCCCCCCCCCCCCTCCCCTTATAGCACAACATCCTCATTGTGGGCCCTACATCTCAAACTAGGCAACTCACCGCTCTTAAGGCGGGGTTCCTACTCTGATACCAAATGTAACAAATGGGTCCTGGTGATAGCACAGACACCCTTCCTTAACAAGGCCATCGAGTCCCGACCCACCATGTACCACCAGTTTCCCCTCAGACACATGGTCCCCACCTTGGGGCCCACCCACGTGCCTACGTGCCTGAATGGGTCATCTAGTGAAGTTATGCAGGAAGTGTCACCTGAAGAAGACACTATGACTGATAGAATTCTACTGTTTGATTGTGAGGTAGGAGATGCTTCAGCCATAAGAGCCCTAGCCATAGGTCTTGGGGTGAAGCTCATGCGCAGTCACGAGTTTCCAGGTGTGTGAAGCATTGGTCCGGGTTTTGTGTTCCATGTTGAAAGTTGAAAATTTAAAGTCTTTTCATTCTTGCTTTCTGCATCTAAAGTCTTCAAATTGTTTTAAGTTAATTTCTTTGTCATGAAGTTATGATGTACTTATTCTATTATAATCCTACTTGTTTTTTTGTCTGATCATGGTTTTCTAAATCGTGCACTTTTTTAAGAAGTGGGTTTGGCCCTTGTATGGGTTAGTCTTAGTTTAGCAGTATTCGTTCGGAGATGTATGTGCCTGTGGAAGAATCAGTGTTTGTAGTTATGCTTGGGTTCACTACTAGGGTTAAGTTTTTCTCAGAGTTTTTCCTCTAGTGTTCAGGATTTTTGGTCTAGGGATAGAGTTCCATGTTTCAGCAAAGGTGTTGTTCGCTCTTGTTATAGAAGTTGGTTTGGATTGGTTGGGAGTTCCCGCATCCCCCCCCCCTTTTGGGGTGGTATGTTTGGGTGTTATTTTTCCACATCAATTGAGTTTTGTGGTGGGGAGAACCCTCTCATGTTCTTTCTTTCTCTAGAATTGTGGTGTCTTTCGGTTTCAATCGGGTTTGGATTCTTGTTTGGTCTATTGTTTGGCTGGGTGACTTTATGGGGGCAGAAAGTGTCTCTGGTGGGGAGAATTGTCACACCCAGACTTTCTAATTTATTTTTATTTTATTATTTATAGGCTCCACATTCTCATGTTAAGGATCAGGCTGGGTCCTGGTTTAAAATTTCTGATGTTTAATGTCTTTGGTTGGTTTCTGACCCATGCACAAGCACCACGTGGTTGGCGGTAACTGTTCGGTTACCCCAGGTGCTTGTGCAGGTGGCTGAGCAGGCTTCGTTGAGGTGCGCAATTTGCATGCTCTTTTTTAAGTTGTGCGAGGAGCGCACGGTTACCCGACTTTAGAATTAGATAATTAAATGGGTTAAGTTTTAATAATAATGTTTGTTAATAATAATAATAATATATTGTTATTATTATTATTATTTATTATTCTCTATAATATTATTATTATGATTATTTTTAATATTATTATTAATATTAATAATATTAGTGTTATTAATATAATAAAATGAAAAAAAAGAAAATAGAGGCAAAACGTAAATCCCGGCCGCACCCCCCCCCCCACTTTTCCCCATTCTCAGGGCGAGACGCCCCTTTTCCCCTTTGTCCGCATACATGGACTCGAAACCCCACCCCCTCCTGCCTTCCCCCATCACGCGGCCACCCATGGACCATCAGACTCCCTTTTCACCGCCATGCAGCCTGCTGCCCGCACGCCGAATTCCCTCTACATTGTCGCCCTGGTCTCCTGCTCGCGCTCCGGCAACCGGCAGACCACCAATCTGGCCTTCGGCCACCCATGGACCACTGCTCCAGCCTCCAGCCAAACACCACTCCGGCCAGCCGCCTCCTTGCCAGAACTCCGGCCTCTCCTCGTCCGCTCCCGACCCACACGTCCCATCCAACTCTTTTTCGGCCAGTAGCGGCAAACCCGAACCCTTGTGCATGCTGTTTTCCAGGTACATGCCGCTCTGCCCCGTCTGACAACCTTGAATTCCTTAATACCCTTAGTTTTTAGGGTTTCATTATTTTATCGAAACCTTAATGCATCGGTTAGTAACTGGTGTGTTTTTCTAGTTGTTTTGGGTGTGTGGTTTGGGCTGTGGGGGATTTTTTACCCTCTATCGATGTTCAGTCGTGTCTGCGCTCAACATTGAGGTAGGCAAACCCACATTTTCCTTTCCAATAAAATCCATTTAATTATTGATTGATTTTAGTTAAATATTTGACTTGTTTTGCGTTGTTTCAATGCAATTAGTTAATATTTTATAGTGTTTTCAAATTTATTAGTTTTGTTATAAATAGATTTGATGTATTTTCTCTAGTTAAATTTATATGTACTTATGAAGGTTGTGTCGTGTGGTTGTCAAAAATTATTTTGATAATGTTTTCAATATGAAAATCTTTTTCACATTACTCTAGAATAGTTTATCATGGAGTTTTCTAGATTTGGGTAACTTATTTGACATGTTTATAGAATGGTTAACAAATTGTGTGGTTTTCTTATATAGATTATTTATGCATTATTTGGTTTTCTTATGAAAATTTTTTAGAAATTGGTTTTCTTGATCATAAAATTATTTGTAAACTGGTTGAGTCTTGGTTGCATTTTATAAATTTTGCAGTCAGTTTATCAAATTGTGTGGATGTTTAAAAACTTAATTTTTTAGGGCTTTGGTGTGAATTTTCTTTCGAAAGAGGATTTTGAGTATGTTCACTTTGGTGGTAATGGCATAGTGGTTGTGTTAAAATATTTTGATAAGGGGTCTATGTTTCCATTATGAGGGTTGGTGTTATTTAAAATAATGGGAGTGGTTGATTTTGATTTTAAAAATGGTTCTTGGATCCCAAATGATGGAGGTTCTTTTGTGTGTTTTCAAAGAAGTGGTTTTAAATGTATTCCTCAAGGATTTGGCATGTTTGGCTGGAGAGCATGTTTTAATGTAATTTTAAAAAGAGGGTAAAAAACTGTTGTTTTGTTCTAAAGTTTTTGTTTGTGCATGTTTGGAACTTAAAAGTCTATTTGGCTCTTCTAACTCATGGGTGAACATGTGTTAACTTTTAGGATTGGTTGTGTTTGGGAGTTGTGTTTGTGTCTGATTGGATTTTTAAGTATTTTTAGAAAATGGATTTGATATGAACATGATGTGAAGGCCCTTTTGGAACTTTGTTTAATGTGAATGATTGATCATGTATATGAGGCGCTCCTTTATAGTGTAACCCTTTATGGGTGAATGTATAGTAAGTGTCTGTGTTTGGGGAAGGCAAGTACGGTGAGATGGCTCATGCGTGCGAGGGCATTCCTACCTACACATTATTATTATAACAACTATGGGTTCCTGGGAATCTTATAGTTAAGTGATGGTTTCTTATCATCCCTGATTAGACAGTTTGGTACCCACTGGTATGTGCATAAGCCAGATAGGGAGTTCCACTCGTTTCTATTGCTATGAGGGTGGCTAGTTGGTTATAGACTTAGGAGTTTCACTATATGCCGGTAGGTGGTTTAGAATCGAGTATGTCAAGGTGTCTTCTATGGATGTTTAGGATCTCCCTGTTTTTCCTTTTATTTTCTTTTTTACTTTTATCTATACTTGTTCTTCTAGCTTATATTTTCACATGTTTCTTTTAGCGTTGATTTGTTTTCCTTGTTTGGATTTTGTTTGCAAAATTGTAATTTTTTTTAGAAATGGAAGGTGGTGTGAATTGGGTTTTTAAAATGGTAAAATGGTATTTTTTTATTATAATATGTAAAACCAACTTTTATAATTGTATTTCAAACTTGTGTTAATGGATTTTTTTTGGAAAATAGATGTTGGAATCTGTGGATTATTTTGGCACCCCTACTGAGCATCTTAGTGCTCACACCTATCATATTGATTTTGTTTTAGGTTCAGTTCTTATTTGGGTTCTTAGTTCAGCTACTCAGTGTTGGAGCATGCTTGAGTCTGAGTTGGGTGGTGACCTAGAAGCTCACAAGGAGGTTTGTTCGGTTTTATTTTTCTTTTTGTTGCTAGTTTTTATTTTTATCGTCTGTTTTTTTATCTTTTTATATTTTGTTCCTAGGAAAAATCATTCCCAACAGTTAATTTATGATGTTTGGCACTGGTTTCCAGCCTATGGGGGTCAGGAATTCCCTTCAAACCATATCGTGGACTGGCATGGGTGACCGGTTCAGGGTCTACCTACGTTGGTTCGTGAAACCACTTGTCATAATCCTTAAATATGTGTGACATAAGAAATAAATCATTAATGATAAATAACTGATTGAAAAAATGGGTTTCATATTATTCTCAAATGGAATCACATAATGAAAACATTCATAATTATATGGTAATATTTTATACCTATGAAAAATAAATGGGTATCCAAAATATATTCAATGACATTCTGGGGAAATTCCCTTCAATCAAGATAATAGCTAATATGGTACTTAAACCATATAGATAAATGATAAAGAGTTAAGTAAATTATTTCCCTATGATTCGATGTATGATATATAGGCAAACACCTTTTAATCAAACAAATAAAAACCATGTTATTCATAAAGTAAAGACATTGGAAGAAAAGTTAGGTTTATAAAACATTAATGATTGGTAAAGACAAAGGCAGTGATAGATCATTTCTATGATATATAGAATCATTTATACGAATTATAGAGAAGGAAGGTGGATCATATCATTTGAAGAATATCCTGAATCAATAATATTATATATCAATGGAAAACGAATTAGATGCAAACATTTTTTAGGAGTTTTTGAAAAATCACTTTCTAAATAAGAAATATCTATGATCTTTTGAAACCATTCTCAAATAAATATTTTATATAAATAGGAGTAAAATAAATTCTATTTGAAACAATTAAAATGTAAAGATAATTTTTCATGTAAAATGAAAACATAGGTGTAAGGATGTGTTCGGAAAGTAAATTTTAAAAAGATATTTTATAATGAAATTTTAAGATGTTCATAAAAAGGTAATGTTATGGGTCACTTTCTAAAGTAATTTTCAAAAAGTTGTAGTAAAAAATTAGAAACAATTTACTTATGAAAATTAAACATCAATAATAAATCCTTTAAAATTCATAAAGGTTATAAATAGAAATGTGTTGTGTAAGATAAAATAATTTATTTTGAAAGGATGGAAAAGAATTTAAATATTTTTAAATATCCTTATTGAATACCAATATCATAAAAATAGTTAAAAATTTCATTTTTAAAAGAAGACAATGAAAACATATATGTCACATGATATAAAAAAGAATCAGGTTTTCAATTATAATGGATTGAATTGGATAGAAAGGATATTGGTCCTAAGTGTTGAAATTGTTTTCAACGAATCATTATGTGTTGGTGGATGAATTGGTGATTCTTAAAGAATTGTGATGGATTCATTTGATGGAATTGGATATCATTATTGATAAATTCTCCTTGAATGTGTGACAATTTCTGAACTATTATTCAATGACAAACACTTTTGTGAATTATGAATTATTTTTTAAAAAAATTATTAAATAATTATATGAAGAAGAAGAATAAAGCAAGGCCATGTTAAATTCAATTATTTCCGGAGTAATTTTAAATGTGAAGATCATGAAAATTTTAATTAGCACAAATAAATGTTTTGAAAATAATAATTTAAGTCCATTTAAAATATATTTTTGAATGATGAATTATTATATGTGGCATTTGATGATTTTTTTGGAAATCTACTATATTGATATTTTACATGTATATATTTTCTATGTGTTTGAAAAAAATGTGCTTACTGCTATTCCATCCAATGAGATCCATAAAGCGATGATTAGGTGGGCTTGATAAACCTCTTTCCATCCAAGGTAGTGGTTGAGTAGAGTGAAAGATTAACTCTTGAACTGAGCCATAGTGGGTGCATAAATCCCAAGGGGAGTGCATGATAAGCAGGTACTTCACACACAATGCATAGGATGACACACACAAGGGGTAAAGATGTGTGACCTACCCCATGTGGTGTGTCTATTGAATCTAGGTTCCATCCTTGTTGCTAACATGAAAAATGGAAGGAATGAAGATGGTTATATGGAAGTGATCAGCTTTTTAGACAACTGATGAAGCAAGAGAACATGTGATAAAATGTCCCCCTGTATTAAAAAATAATTATATAATATGATCCATGATATCTGACTAATCTGAGTCATCAAATCTCTTCAAGCATTTTCATCTTCATCCCTCACTCTAAGGTTATCCTATAAGTGGTAATCCTACCATATAATTGTCATGAATATCTATAAAAACCAGGTCATTGAAACAAGGCACTTTTATGATCATGCATAAATTACTCCCATGTTTTAATTATGTACACATTCATCATAAGCTTGATAGGTTCCTCAAGATAAGTCTTAGATCCATGAACATGAAAACAATCCATGAATAAATTTTTGTGGATTATAATAAGAATTTATCTCGTGATAAATCATGGATAAATTCTTTTGAAATTTTGAAATAATGTGATATATATGTAGTTTCACTTTCTTATATATACATCAAATGGGAAAATAAAAAAAGTTATATCTATGAATATATTGCATGAAATAATTGTGCATATGAATTAATCAATTCTTATTATTTTAAGTATGCATGCATTAATAATACCATGTGATGGTGAAGGTATTTAAATGAGGATCAAATCTAGGTCATATAATGCGATATTTATATGAGATGAGTAGTGATATTTATTTATCCATGTGAATAATGAAGGAAATATGATTGATTTGGGTGTCTTTAAATGATTCCATACCTGTATAATGATTGATAATAACCAAATTATTATTTATTATTTTAATTGAGGAGTTTCATGTGGTTTTAAATAATTCATTTAAATGAATCAAAATCCACATCGAATATGCGTATATTTTAATCAAGTACTCAAATGGAATTTAAAATGAGGAAAAATAAATACGTTATTCATAACACTTTTAAATAAAGGTTTTTAATTGAAAAAGTAATGAATTATTTTGTAAATGCAAAAAATTATTTATAATCAAATTCACAATAATTCATATTGTTTCAGATAAATGTGTGCATGTAGGTGATGAATAATAAGATAAAAAATTGAGAGAGATATTATATAAATTTTTTTAGATAATTTTGAGAATCTCTAGGCATCTTTATATTGAATAAAGAAAGTGTTTTAAGTTAGGAGACTTTAAATAATAATCAACATGGGTGTTTGGGTTTTCCAAATTAGAGATAACTAGATCATTCATTATCTATGGAGAGTTTCAAGGCCAAAAAATCTATATATTTTAGCTGTTGAAGACCTTGAATAATTGTAAAAGAGAAAACCGATTCCTTTAGGCTCATGGAAGAAAATTGTCATCCAGAAGGTTCAAGATATTTCTATTTTTTATCATCGTATGTAGGTGAAAATATATTATAGTATAATATGTAATTAGAATAATCTAGTGCAATTTATAGTAGAATAATGGAATAATTGGTTCATTATTGAATGATTGTGTATGTGGGAGCTTTTTTATCACTAGAAGACTCTAGATTGGGAGCATTTTGGACTCATTGTAGATCAGAATTGAATATACCTTGATATAACCAAATATATATAGTGTATAATAAATGTTGGGGGTATAAAAAAATGTTAAGGATTTGGAATTTCATCCAATTTTTGTAAATTATACGGGGTTCTCTCTCTATATTTACAACTACATGTGAGGTGAGATTTATAGAGAATATTGAGGGGGTCATGAAACCTAACAAGTTAACAAGGTTAAATTGAAATATAATTTGTAAAATGAGTGCAGTAACGATTCATTCCCCACTCTCAATGGCACCTAACTAGTCCTTGGACATTAGTATCAGAGTAGGTCACCTCTAAAGATCTAATAACATTTAAAGATGGAATATAATAAGGATATCAATGAGATCATATCTAATATTTCAAGATATTTTAGAAATTAAAAATTTAAGAACAAATTAATTTTATATGAAATCAATATTCTTACCTTTCATGAGAAGAATATTAAGAAGGAGATATCTAAGATGTTTCTCTATCCAGACATGGAAAAATATGAACCTACTTCTAACACCATGAGATTTTGATAATTATTCTTTTCAAATTAATAGATTCTTTTTGGTATTTTTAATTTTACACAACACTAAATATTAATTTTGTTATATGAAATCACTGTGTTTGGCTTGGATTATATGCAACACTACTTTATTCTTTTAGTGCATGAAACAAATAGAATAACCTTTGATATACACAACACTATGTTTGGCTTGTGTTACACACAACGACAAGATTCTTTGATAGATTATGTGACATGGAAGGGAAATTTTTATCAAAAAATATACTATTAATATGATTATTGAAACATTATTATATCTACCTTCTATCCGTTGAAATGTAAGTTATGAAAAATATTAACTAAATTTAAAAAATATGATTTATACAAGTATATAAAATAAATATTTTGGTTATTAATTAGTTGAATTGAATGTAATAACCATTTAAATATAAAGAAATATTATTCCTAAGAAAAATAATTTTCTTTTTATATACAATTTTTTTTTCTCAATAAATTAAACAACCGACTTTGATTATTTTTTTCAATAAAATTTATATATTATATATTCAGTGAGTACTCCTGATACTCATCCAATATATTAGATAGGTAAAAGATATGAATAAATTAAAATTTAGGAATAAATAGATGTGTTTTTATAAAAGTTAATTTTACCACCATTTAATGGATAACCCATCTTAAATCTTAATTTTGATAGTCTTATAATTTTTATTTAAAAAACATCATTTTTAGAAGGAAAAAATAAAAATATACTTTGGGTGATTTTTTGATATTTTTCTGAGATTTTCATTTTTTTATGTATAGTGAAAAAACTACTTGAATGGCCTGATAGCCTTTTATTTTTATAATTTTTATTATCCCCCTTTTAAGGGTTGATGGGGAACCCTTATAAGTCTTGTAGGCTAAGTGACACAATACATGGCCCAAAGGCCTTACAGAAATATTTTTTTATCTCATTTATTTACAAGGTTAATTTAAATTTTTTTATAGTTTTAAAGTTTAATTAGTTAAATTATAAAAAAAATAATCCAATTTAGTTCATTATAATAAATTTCAATTTGATATTTTATATAACAACTTAGAAATTTTTTGAACGTTTTTACTTTAAAAACCTTTATTGTCATTCCATCCGTGAAATTAAATATAAATTAATTTCCTCCAATTTTGTGACTGAAATTTAGAATAATGTATTCAATATTTTAATAATCATAATGAATAAATTATAATAATTTACAATTTGTTTTTCGAAAAAAATATTTGTGAATGTAATTAAAAATAATTATGAAAATTAAGGTAAAATCAAGCTTTACAAGGGTGTAATCCTTAATGTCAAGGGCCAAAATGACCTATAAACCTATCCAAAATACATTGTATATATTTATTACAAACTTATCATCCCTTTTCTATAATTTGTTTCATTATTGGAGCCACATGACATGGGAAAAATAAGGGTGGAATTCCCTTTTAAAAAATTTACAAGATTTCCACTCCTCCTCCACTATGAAAAGGTACTTACCCCTCCCACCTAATCACAAATCAAAAGCCCTTGTATCTCCAAAAATATTTTAAAATAATTTCCCAACATTCCTTCCAACATCCCAGATATATCAATTTGGTAATAAATCCATCCAAGTAATCACTTTTGTGAAAACCAAAAGGAGTTACCCAAAGAAGAGATAATATCCTTACTCAAGCTCCTTTTAATTATTTATACTCTCCACTATATAAATTATTCTTATTCTGGGATTATATAATAATATCAGTATCCTAAATATACTGATATTTTTTTATTTTATGGTTTCTACCTACAATTACACAAACATTTGTCTAATGGGTAAAAAACATACCGTTCTTATATACGATGAACTACCACCTCATGAAATGTTGTTCATTTTTCCTTCCTCGCCTCTAATGGTTGGGAATTATGATGAAAAATATATTTTATATTATATATATGATTTTTATGATGTATATATGATTTATTATTAGTTATATAACACAAACCTTAATTCTTTACATTTTGTGAAAATACAATAACTTCGTTTGTGGATGTGTGGACTACCACCTCCTCAAAAAGATTTTAGTCGTTCACAGTCTTCATAAAATGTATTAATGAAGGGTTTAGTAAATTTATATTATATATTTGAAATAATAATTCCACTTTAATATTTATATATATACATATATACATATATTCCATTTACTTTCATTCCAAATGATAAATAAATGAAAACAATGTTCACGCATATGTACAACAAACTGTCTCCATGATTGGTGTCCATTTCATATTTCTATATTATATATATTATTATAAATACATATATAATTAATATATATATGATATTTAAAACTTTTTTAAATTATTTAAATAATTAAATCATGATATATTCATGAGTATCAATAATAATAAGGAAAAACATATACGAAAAACAAAGAAGATATTAACCGAAACGTAACATTAACATGAAGTTGTTAATAAAAAGGTAATATAAATTCATAACCAAATATTAAATGGTATTATATATAATAATAAAGTTCTTCGGTAGATTTATAATATTCTTATACTTATTAAACAGGAGTTTTTTACATGTATGATGAAATTCAAGACTTGAGGTAAGGGAATTTCATCACACTTTTTTATTTTTCTGAGATAAATTCCATATTCACCACTCACTTGTTTTTTATGGTGTATATACAACCCTATGAAAAGTTATATCATTAATTTAATTTATTTAACAATTTTATAATATTTAATTTATTTTATTATTTCTTGGGGATTAATATTCTAATGTTACTTAATTAGTATCAGTTTTCTCATCTAACTTTTTTTTCATGAGACAAAGCCATGTCCACCACCAATTTCTTAAATGTGGTTTGTATACTACCCAAGGATGTATTATGTGAATATTATACTTAAATATATATGTATTAACATATCCCTTCTATGATCATTTATTAATGGTTTTTATGATATAAATTTCCAAAGTGGTAACCGTTTATTGTTACAATCTCCTCATTTATCGAGATTGTTTATGTTTATGCTTCCATTGATGAAATATTCTTATCTGTCTCTATTGAACCATAAATTTTTTTTATTACCATACAGTTATTCATGTAATATGCATTTAATGGTAACTTTAGTCCACTATTTGGTACTTATTAAAATTTAATATTTTTTTATGGAAATTCGACTTTATTTCTCCTTTCGGTCAAAAATTTGTGTTCTTTTAAAAACATGTTTTCTAAAAAGGTTTTTAGAAAAAAATTTATGAACAAAAGGTGTTATAAATTTTTTCTAGTTTCTTTTATATATTTTCTAGTAGAAATTTTATCAAATTTTTTCATGTATTACTTATTTGTTTTCAAGGTATTTTCAATGGAAAAGTTTTTGAAATGGTTTTGAACATTCCTTTATAAGTTAATAAATTATTTTCAAAGAAAAATGGTTTAAATTTTTTTAGATGATATTTTTTTATAAATTTTCAAATTATTTTAAAATAAAAACGTTTTCAAAACGTTTTCAAATATTATTTTATATGTTTTCATTTTTATATTCAATGAAAATTGCTTCAAAATGTTTTATGTTTAAAAAACATTTTTTTAATGAAGAATGGATATTTTTCTCATGAATTTTTTTTAAAAGTTATTTCAAAATTATTTTCTGTATAAGATGTCATTATTTTTAATAGTTATACTTTAATGGAGATATAATCCAAAAATACCATTCATATTCTTCATGGAATGGTTTATGTTTTGATGGAATGATGTTTGTGAAACTCGTTTCTCTTCCACGAGTTATATACTTTTAAAACCCACTTCTTTTCATGGATTATGCTTTGATGAAATGATTATGAGACCTATATATTATCCTTAAATAATGATATGATGAAATGATTATGATACCCATTTTATTTCATGGGTTGTGATATGATGATTTTTTATAATCTTATGGAACACATTTATTGTGAAAGGATAGACCTATATATCTTTCCACTGCATTGGATAAAAATGGATGACTCATGAGTATATTTGTTTTTCATGGACCTGGTGTCATGTCAATAAGTTTACACATGAACCTGATTTTATGTTCACAGTTTTCTGAGTAAACCTTATAATGTTTCCATAAAGTTATACATGAAACTTGTTACATGTTCACAATGTTATGTTTGAACCAGATTACATGTTCACAATGTTATGAGTGAACCTTCTCATGTGTTTATAAAGGTATACATGAAACTTATTACATGTTCACAATGTTATATGAGAACCTGGTGACATGTTCACAATGTTATTCATAGACCTAGTTTCATGTCTATAAGTTTATGCATGAACCTGATTACATGTTCACAATGTTATAGGTGAACCAGATTACATGTTCCCAATGTTCCGCGTGAACCTGATTACATGTTCAAAAAGTTATGCATGAACCTGATTGCTTGTTCAAAAAATTATTAATGGACATGGTTAAATTACCATAAGTTTATACGAGGGATTTATTTCATGTCCTTATCTTATTGAGTGAACCTGTTTCAACATATACATGTTTATAATTTTATATGATGATGTGTATTCCATAATTCGCTGTCTTATTCTGATGATATTCTTTCATGGTTTATTCTAATGATTATCTTATGATTCATGTCTTATGAACTTATAATCCTTATTTAATGATTCATGTTTATGAACTTTGATATGTATAGTTCGATCTTCTAGTGATACAATCATGTTCTCATACCCTTATTCTCATTTTATGTTTACATACCTCCCTTGTTTACCCTCACCGAGCATTTGAGTTCACCCTTTATTATGATTACATTACCTAAGTTATGAAGAATGGTTTTTATGTATATTTAATATAGGGTAAGATAATTAATATACACATTGATGATATTTCACCAGATTAGAAGATTTTGTTACAAGTTTACAAATAAACTAAGCTGTTATGATCCTCAGGAATATATTTTTTGTAATATGATGAATATTCATCTAAAATGATATGATATCCATGTATGTTAATCCTGGGTCACAATAGTTGCTATCAAAGGAAAGTTTTATTAATAAATTGGAAAATAATATGAGAAAAAAATAGTAAGATACCTAGGAATATTTCTAAGGATATGTTTAGGGTGTCATTAAGGATAAGTATAAGGATGAGTCAATGTATAGGAAAATGTACTAGAATTTTCGTTAAGGGTAGAGAGAGTGGTTTCCCTGAATTACGTCCATTTCTTGTTACTCTAAGTGGATGTTAATATCACACAAATTTACATTGGGGTAACAACCCATTAACATAGTATTGATATAGACTTGACTTGGAATTGGTGCACAACAACAGGCCATGCTGCACACCTAGTTTGAAACTCTTGTGGGATATGCATTGGGAATTTCAAAATTATTTAAGAAACATCATGATTTATTTTGATATTTAATTAATTTTAATAATATAGGATAAAATTATGGGTTCATTGATAAAAATATAGGCATCATGATTTGGAAATCCTATAAGTTATTTTTCATTATTATGTCGTTTTACTCTACGATGAGTGTTTCGCACGCTATGATTTTTGGTTTTTGTGAATGGATGGAACCTGAAGGGACCTTTTTAATGAGAAATGAAATTGAAAATTCAATTATTCCCTTCTCAAGAAATCTAATTTTATGGAAGATGGAGTAAAAAACATCATTTTTATAGCCACACAGCCTTATCAAGCCATGAATCGTGTTATGTTTCCAAATAACTAAAGGAGGGGACAATGTTTTCTTGAATCCTCTTTAAGTAAAATTCCATATTATTTTAATGGAACAACTAATACACTAGTTACTTAAAAATGGATCTATAACACTAAAAATATATTTTCATTCTATGTTTCTCAGAATGTGAAAAAGTTATGTTGGGAACTTATCAATAAGAAGGTAAAGTGAAATAGTGGTGTAACTTTATCAAGAATATAAGGTAGTAAGGTAAAATTGAATCTATTTATTTGTTTGAGTTCATGAACTTATTTTTTAATAATTACCTTCCTTGTATTATTCATAAAGAAGGGATATTTAAGTAACTGATCAATATCATGTTTATGATAAGAAAAAAATATAGAATTCAAAGGAAACTATAAAAACAATGGAGAGGAGAAGATTATATTTACATTATACTCATGTGTGGAAGGAAACATGGTGGAAATTTTCTTAGAGGAATTGCTAAATATTTTAAGTGTGGAATGGAAGGTCATCGAATGGATGACTATTGAGGTAATGAGAATAAAGATAGTGTTCCAAAGAATGCACTTCCCATAATTCAGTGTTTTAAATGTAAGGAGTGTTGGAGTTGGTGGTCTAGAACCAACTACTTTGTACTTTATTTATTAAATAAAAGCCTTATCACATCTTGATTGTTTTTCTGCGTGACATGTCATGTGATAATGTCCTAAGGACAGCTGTTGCATTAAAGGGTCATAGCGGATCCCTACTATGATGAGAACCCAGAAGTGCCATAACACTATTCTTGAATGTATGTTCTATGGCCGAATGATATTATTTGAGGGACACAAATAATACAGGTCATTAGGGGTGAGGACTCATAAAACTTTGAGGCACCTTCTCATGGTGTGTGCCCTTGGTAATATCCAGGAGGATATTATGAGAACGAGACCCGCCAGTAGGAAATCCACATTTCATAGTGTCATTGGATGTTCCTATCTATGGACGTGTGTATTGATCCTTAGACTTTAAGATTATTATTAATGGGTATTACAACTCGCGCACTTAGATGTATTGACGAAAACTGTGACGACACACTGTTCGCAGCGAGGTAGGATACGTTGGGTGCGTCACGAGTAATACCGCATTAATAGATAATGCGAGAAAGGATTTGTCCCTTCCGTTCCATAACGGAAGTAGATATCTCAGGCCCTTTGATGGAATTGATATAGCCTAAATAAATCCATGGCCATGGTAAGGTATGGGCAAGTTCAATTTCGGGAAGTCAAAGAAAGAATAATCAAGCACATGGGTTGATGGCACTAGCATGCAACCCGCTTGATTGGAGATATCGAGACAAAGGGATTATATTACACGGTAAGCGTTCGTAGGAGGTAACACGTCATTGTGGCGTTAACTTCTTTCTTTATGGGTGCCTTGGTGTGTTGCTAGACGCTAACCTTGGACTTTAGGCAGGCTCAGCCTAATGCCACTGAGAAAGAGGCCTAGAGGGTCACACACTAAGTGTGTTCATGTATCTCAGTTAAATATTAATTTAAAAAGTTAAATAAATATTATTCCCGACTATGGTTTAATAATTATTTAAGGATGTCTGATCGCATTTATTTTGACACTAGTTATTCGAGAGAATATATTGTGGACGAAATAATATATTTATTAGCGAGTAATGCAGTTCAATTTATTTAAGAAATAAATAGTCATTACTCAAGGTCTAATAAATGTGGTGGAGAAAAAAAATGGAAAATAAAAGTACACACCATGTATATTAAATATACACTCCGTGTAGTTTTATGGAAAACAAGTACACGCTGTGTATTAATTATTACACGCCGTGTAGTTTTTTCAGTTGGGATTTTGAGGATTTAATATTATTTTATTAAATGATATTTATTATAATCAGCGTGGGCGCATGTCAAGGAATTAATAATTCGACATGGGGGGGTTTCAATAAGAGTTAATGAAATAAATAAAACGCGTAACGTGTTTATTTATTGTCATAACTCTATTAACCTCAAACATGATTATAAATATCCTCACAACCCCAACATTTTAAGAGCCATTTTTTGTTGTGCACAACGGATTTGGAAATACTCTCAAGCCAATAGAGAATTCCCTTTCCACCAAGAACACCCTCAAGTTACGAGAGCAAGATCCTCCACCGGATCAAGGCGGTCGAAGGCGGACATCGCAAGTGAAGGTTCTTCCGCGCTAGCACCCGAAGATCTCTTCGGCGACGTCCGGAGATACGTGACACACGTGTGGATCACCGCTAGAGGAATCCTACACTTGGATTCTACGACGCAACGACGGATCATTGAATCGTGACCGGACACATCAACGAAGAAAGAATTCCAACGAGGTAATTCTTATGCATTAATTAAATTAATTATAAACAACATATGATGATCCTCCTCAAGGGTTCCAGGACTCTTCTTTTCTTTTCGTTCTTCATTCTATTCCGAAGATTCGGCATTTTATATCGTGACGGATCTCATATTGAACGTTGTTTAATGTTAAAATTAAAGTTAGGCAAACCCACCAACGCGCTTCCGCTGCGCCCGGAACCTTCAAGGAGTATGTGAATTTTTCTATGGATCCCTTAAAACCAAATTTAATGATAACGGTCAACCACATAAATATCTACATACAAAGGATAAAGTTAAGGATTATGCGATCTCAATGGATGAACTGAATATTGATTATGAGGGAACACTTATCCACCCCTTATATGTTAGGGATTTAATTTTATATTTTGTATGATTAAGCCCTATGAAAATCTTATTGTTCATCATTTATTAAAGTTTCATTTGATTATATCCCTCTGCATGGATTCCTAGTTTAATAAAATCAAATTTGTTATTCTATTGGTATATAGATGGACCCATGTTTTCAATGAAAATGTTTTCCTATAAGATAAGATATGATTTATAGAACAAAAGTTCAAATATATTTTTGAAGGGTTACAGGGTTAATGATTTATGGAATGGTTTCAGTTAAGAATTGGATGAGGTTTTAGATATTAAAGTATTATCTCAACATATAATGATTTATTCATGTTGGATAACGTGTGCTGACCATTTTTTTATGATGATAAAAAAGGACAGATGGAATGACGTATCATTCTATTTATAGATATCATTATAGGATGATGCAGTATGAATGTAAAATTCACCATCATTTCATAGAATAACAGATGAATTTGAAATTGAACAATTCACAAAAAGGATTGGAATGTGTTGAAATCATGCAAATATATCATCACAGGAAAATTATTCAATTTTTTTTCAAAGGATATTGAAATAAAACATTTTCCTATTATCATCATTTTTTATGATATTGGTGACCTTTTTTAAGAATATTTGGGTTATGACTTTGTGATTTTAACTTTCTCCTAACCATGTTCTCTATAACTCTACATCAGAACATTATGGTTTGATTTTTCTTCCCTGTCTATGTTTTCATTTTCCAATAATTATCTCATATGTGGATACCTAAATATGATCTTCCTTGCGTAACTGTTATAGTTCCATATTTCTATTTCTAAATGAATTTTTAGAATTCATTTTTACAATGTTGGTTTCTATGAAAAGAAAAATCTTATATTTAACCTTTGATAACCCAGATGAATTTCTAGGGTGAAATTAACATTAAGGGTTGATTAATGTAACACTATGAGATTTTTTTAATTAATTTTATTTTTTTTATTTTTCATTTCACACAACATTGAATATAGAATTTTGTATATGAAAGAACTAAGTTCAACCTGCATTATACGTAACACAAAGTCATTCTTATACTACACACTCTGCTTAGATTAATTTTCTTTATTTGAAACTCTATGTTTGTAATGTTTTATACTCAATTTTGACTTCTTTTTATATATTTTGTGACATGAAATGGAACATTTTACCGAACTATAATATATGATTAATAGGATTATTAAAATATTATTATAGATACCACCTAGCTAATAAAATAAATGTTACGAATAATTTTTTATGAATTGTGAAAATATGATTTAAACATATACATGAAATGAATCATTTGGTTGTCAATTAATAAAAGTTAATGTAGGAACTATTTGAAAATAATGAAATTACATTCCTAGGAAACAACTTTTTCTATGTACATACACAATTTTATATCAAAAAATTAAACAACCCATATTCATTAATGATTCTAATAAAATTTTTATATTATACATTGAATAAATATTTTTTATACTCATACAATAGATTTGATAGGTATAAGATAAGAATAAATCCAAATTTATGAATAAATAGATGTATTTTTATAAAGGGTAATTTTACATCCTTTTAATAGAGAACTCATCGTAAATATGATTTTTGATAGTCGTATAATTTTAATTTGAAGAAAAAAACTTAATTTTTGGAATGTTAATATCAAAATATACTTTGGGTGAATTTTTCATATTTTTCTAAGAAGTTTCATTTTTTGATGAATAATGAAAACACTGAACTTTAATTCAAAGCTGCTTTTTCATCTAATTTAGTTAAAAGGTAAAATTATATTTTGTATTAGTTTTAATTTTTTATTAGATAAATTATACAAATATAATCAAATTATGCCATTTTAATCAATTTTAATTTGAACATGGATATAAAAATATAACAAACTTTGGAACGTTTTTTACTTTTAAAACACGCATTGTCATTTGTTCTGCGGGATTAATTTTAAATTAATTTCTACAAATTTTTTGATTTAATTCTTTAAAATGGATTCTATATTTGGAAACACCATAATTTATAATGTATTATTATGTAAACATATATTTGGACCCAAAATATTAGTGAATGTAATTAAAATTAATTACAAGGATGTAGGTAAAATTAAGCTTAACACGTGACTAAACATTAACATTAAAGGATAAAATGACCTAGAAACTTGTCCAAAATCCATTTTATGTCCATATTTTGACCCTATCCTATCTTATCATTAATGTTTTCGTTATTTGATCCAATATACATGGGAAAAATTTGGGTGGAATTCCCTTTTAAAAAATTTACAATAATTCCACTCCACTCCACTATAAAAAGACCCACATCCCTCTCACTTATTCACATTTATAAAGACCTTTGGATCGACCAAATGATCCTAAAATAAGTTAAAAAAATCCATAGATTCATCCTAAAATCCTCCCTTTTAAAATAAATAAATCCAAGTAATCCCTTTGGCGCAAACCAAAAAGAGTTACCCAAAGAAGATGTGACATCATTCCTCAAGATCCTTTGTTTTATTTTCAATCTACACCACATAAATTATTATTTTTACATTTATATATAACATCCAAATTATACTGATTATATGTATATATTTTTATTTGATTTTGTGGACCTACACTTAGACACACTTCAATCTAATGGTAACGAACTTACCATTCTTATGTTCGGAGAACTACCGCCTGACGAAATGATGTTGTTTTTTTTAATTTACACCTCTAATGGTAGGAAATTATGATGTAAAATCTGTTTTTATGTGATATATATTATATTTATGATGTATATATGTTTTATTTATTTATTATTTAATACATATGATATGACTATCTTTGAATTCGGTCAAAAGTTTAAATTTTTTGTTTTCCTAAAAACTAATGTATATTGGAGAGTATGGTCGAGCGCACAAGGAGGGTAAAATTGACCAAAACTATTCTAATTTTCTTAAAAACACCCCATTGTTTCTAGTAGCAGGGTAATATTTCTATTTTTTAATATAATTTTTTTTACATTTTATATTTTTTTGTGTTTTTAAAGGCAGTAAAGAGACACAACATTATATATATATATTTATATATTTGATCTATCTATATATGCTGAAAAAGGAAATAGTCTAAAATAAATAAGAAACTAGGATATAAAATATTGATAGATGAACAATTACAATGAAATTCTGGGGAAAAACTCTATTCTACTAGTTTTAAAATAATTCCTAATTACATAAATTTTGATTGAAACGTACCACTAAAAAAGAAATGACTTATTTCCTTCACCAGAAGATAAGTCACTCATGTTAAGAAATTTTGGAGTTCGCCACTCCATGAATGTTCAACTGAGAAAATTTTGATTTGAAAAGTGCAGCAGAACAGACACCCCATTAGTTCTGAAGTTTTTATTTTGAATAATATGTTTTAGAAAATGAATACAAAATCCTACTCACCAAATGGTTTTGGAGTTTTGAAATTACGTACTAGTGGTACAATATAGTTGAATACATTCCGAATTTATCTCGCCGATCAAATTCAAAACTTATTAAAATGTTTAAGTGAAAAGGCGTAAAAGTAAATTAGAAGAAGGAGAAATTTCCATGAACAAGAATACTTAGTGAACTATCTTGATTATATTCGAAAAAGAAATCATTCTATTACAATATAAGGAATTGAAAAGAAAACAGAGGAGAGAGAACTCCCCTATGTACTAAAACAGTGTTGTATTGCTCCTTCTCGGATCTCCGGGAAGAGGTTCTCTAAGAAGTGCTCCAAGATTTCCCCGAAGGTTCTTCTCTATTCTGATGTGTGAGATGTTATGAATCATGTCATGTAAGTTCTCCTGAAGGTTCTTCTCTACTCCGAGGTGTCAAAAGTTGCGAATCGTTCCATGTAAGTTCTCCCACCTCTTTTCGCATTACAACTCTGTTTTTAAACCCGCGGTCATCAGCTGCACAGTCACCAATTGCTTCAACCGACATAATTTTGAATTTCGTAGCGCTTTCGCACACATCCACTTTTTAATGAACGGCATGTCATTTTACCTTACCCCACGTAACTAACTACACACCAGTTAGTTGGATGAGCCTGAATGAGTTTATGTTACTTGTATGAACCAGCTCAGCGTAGTACAAGACAAAACAGTTAGAAATACGAAGAAATAATTAAATAAATATTATTATTTTATAGTTGCATTACTTATTATAAGGTTAATTGTTATTAATTAACAAATAACTTAGATGATGAATTAATTAATTTATAAACTTAAATTAATTATTAATTATTAATTTTATTATTTTAATTACATTATAAAATTATTTTAGGATGATAAAATGTTATTATTTAATTAAGTTATTTAATTTATAAATAGATTAAAAAAACTAGGATTAATATTTGATAATTTTATTAATAAACATATATAATAATTTGTTATATTAATTTATTATATTTTTAAATTAGATTATTATTTATTTAACTACTTTATTTTATTAATTAATTTTTTTTATTAAAATTGTAATTATTTCATTATTTAGAATTTAGGTTTTAATAAATAATTACATATTTAAATAACACTTAGATAATTAATTTAATAAATCATTATTAACATTTACGTTTGAAAAGTTATAAAATTTATTTTTTATTAATGTTTTTATTTTATTAAATAATTAAATAAATAATTGTTATTATTAAATTTTATTTTAGTTGCTTAAAAAAATTATTTTAATTATTTTAATTATGTTTAAGAAATTATTTTAATTTATAACTTGTTATTAATTATTTTAGTCATTATAAATTATATTTATTTAATTATAAATTTATTTATTTTATTAACATTTTATATTCATAATTATTACTATTTAATATTTTTTTATAATATTTTTTTATTATTAAGTTTTTATTTTATTTTTTATTTTTTTTAAGTTAATTTTATTTTTTATATTTAATTCTCCCCACCCCCTTCTCCACATCGTAATAAGGGAGTGGGAAGGGTTCCTTCTGGAATGCTCAAGCGATGGATCCTTCTCTTGCAAGCTTCCTCCATCAGGCGACATCCCTAAAAAATGGAGGCGGCTGGGTTCAACAGTGGCGCACAGCTCCGGATCAGTGGCTCCTTCTCCCTACTGCATGGCTTCACCTCAGCTACAGCTCGCGGCTCCTTCTCCCTGCTGCACGGCATCGCCTCCTCGCAGCGATCAGCCTCATATCCTCCATTCGGCTCCCATAGGCGACAACGGTACTCCCCCTGCTTCAGTGGCCAGCAGCGGACCCCCCAAATAGTGGCCTCATTTCCTCTTAACAGCTAGTGGAATGTCTCTGCTTGGCAGCTGCTTTGGTTCAGTAAGGGCGACTTCGCAGGAGGCTCGTTGTCCAGATCCACAATAGTGACCGAGCTCAATTCCTCCTTCACCGGTGGCCAGGAAGGGAGAATCTTCCACAGATCCGCGACGAATCTTAATTTTAGGGTTTTAGATCTGGTTATTTGTTTAATTTGCTGTTGAAACATGATTTTTTGTTCGAAACTAGTTTGAGACTTGTATCTTTGTGGATTTTTTGTTCGAAACTAGTTTGAGACTTGTATCTTTGTGGATTTTTTATGAAACAGCGAAGGTGGGTGGTTTGATAGAAGAGAAGAATCAGGGTTGATGCGTCAGTGAGTTGTGGGAGTGCTGCTGCGCGACAGAGAGACCGACAGTACAAATGGTGGATCAGTGTGTGCGTGATACCGATGAAAAGAAGAAGTGGATAGGTATCGGTCTGAGTTGAGAATAAGGATTCCACCGATGGAATACATCGATGGAAGGAAAAATAACGATGGCACTGATGGTGCACATCGGTAGCATGAAAAATAACGGTGGCACTGACGGTGTACATCGGTGAGATCGATTTCGATGGGATGTCGGTGAGTCATGAGACACATACACTAGAAGAGGTGCGTTAGTGAGATTTCTCACCGATAGTACAACATAGCTCGTGAACTATTGGTAGGTGAACTGGAAAAATTGAAGAAAAATAAAATAAAAAGGTGATCACAATAAATAAAACAATAATTAACTAAAACAACTGAAAATTAACTAATATAATAAAGACTAAATAGTTAACTTAAATATAAAAAAAATTAAGTTATCAACAAAACAAATTAAAACCATTAAAACGAGGATTAAAATATTAATTAAAATAATAAATTTCAAAGGGTTAAATTAATGAATGTAATTAAATTGTAAATTAAAATTGATAAAATAATGTTTAAATAAATTTAGAAAAAACTAATTAAAGGTTTTGAAATAAAGTAAAGATTAATTAAATTAAATGAGATTAAATTTTATTAAATGAATTAAATAATTAAAAATAACAAAAAAATTAAAATAACATGTAGTCGGAGAGACCGAAACAGTGTGGGTCGGATGTATCCATGAAATGACTCATCGATAGAAGAGAAAATGGGTGTGTTAGTGACTCAAAAAAAAGTATAGAATGAGTCACCGACACAAAAACTGACTAGGAATTTTATCTACAAACACAAAATTAAAACATTAAAGTTTTAAAAACTCTAAATTAATTAATTAAATAACTAAAAGAGTACTTAAAATTTTAAACACATTACTTTTTCAAATTTGACTTAACTTGTGAACTTATATTATTTGACATAATAATTAAATTAATCATGTAATGTTAATTTAATCAATCTGAAACATATAATATTAAATTAAAAACGAATTTAATTAATAAAAAAATGATTGAATGATTATTTAATAAAAGTGTCAATTTATTAAAAAATTAATCTGATTAAAGTTAACAAAATAAATTAAAAAAATTATATTAGATAAGTAATGTCTGATTAAATTTATTATTTTAAAGACTAAAATAACATAATTTGTTATAAAAGTTGATTAATTAATTAATTTGATAATGAAAATATAAGTGTGATTATTTATTAATATGTGTAAAATTGAGTAATTATATCATTATAAATTAAATAAAAAGATGTGGAAAAACAATGTATAAATAAGGCCCTAAAAAATTCCCCCACACTTACTCATGGTTTCTACTCAAACAATACCATGTTTTATTATCTTTGAAAAATAGAAATTTGTTTTATGATTCAGCTCAATATTTATGTTTTCTAACACTTTCAAAATAGAGAATAGTCAAAAGACTTTAAAAATGAATTGTTCTAATGAATCTTTCCTTCAATAAAACTCTCACTGGTAATCTAGAAAGCTATGAATCATCAATTAATGAATATTTCCTACATCATATGTGATACTTTTTATTGACTTATCATAATTCAAATTTAAGATTTAAATCCAATAGTGACAACAAGTAAAATATATGTGGAATTATGAACTTGACAAAAGGAACATTGTACTTTGAATCATCACCTAGGTTCCAAAAAATAAATATATATTTTTGTATTATCTTATTGATTCAACGTAAAAGAATCCCATAAAATAAATTTGTCCACTTCATCATTTGGGGTTCATTATTCCCCTCATCTTAATGAACTGGTTTTGACCCTAGACACTTTATTTTATTTTTCTCAAGCCATGTAATGTGTGCTAAGCACTGTGCAATGCACTTATTGAAGGTGTACATAAGGTTTATAGTAAATAGAAAAGCACCTAGCCTCTGGGGTCTTAGAGATTCACCTTGGGATCCCAAATCCCAAATTACTGCGGTTTCAAAAGATTTATATGAAAATAATTTACATTTTCTCATTATGGTAATTAATTAAGATAATTAAAAGAAAAGTTAGTCCCCTAGGATCAAATTAAAACTTCCAGTTCTAAGGGTTATGATCATAACTCCACTAACGTGTGACCCAAATCACTATCAAACAAATTCCCTAAAATTTTTTTTTATAAAACCACTAAACATGTTCACTCAGCAATCATCCACCCCAAAAAATTTCAGATTCAAACAGGTCTTAACTACTAATCAAACATTATCCTAAGGGAAGATTCATTTGAGTACAATGCACAACCTAGACCAGTGAATGAATTTTGAATAAATTTAACCATTTTTTACAAGGTGTTTAAATGTAGTGATATTTTGATGAGCTTTCAATTAAACACAGTTTAGCTTAGTCAAGAATTCACCCCTCCCCCGCACATAAAACCACATTTGTCCCCAATGTTGAATTATAAAGTGGAGAGGAATAGTTTATCAATTAAATTTCAAAACTTGGTTTCAATTTACTAGATTCATGACATGTTGATGGATCTCCTTAAAGTTCAAAAATATTCTTTTCCACAATATTTATTTAACATTCGGTTCGAATTCTATATCATTAAAGTCATGTGAATAAATTTTCAAAATATCTCAATCAATAGAATCTGTCTCATGTAAGTGTAATGTGAATTGGGAGTAAGGACGTTTAGAAAATATGATTCAATTGTATGTTTAATTAAGCATAAAGCAAGCACTCTGAACACCGCTCAGCTAAGCAGATTCTCCAAAAACACAAGAATTGTTCTACATGTACCCCCCCCCCCCCCACACACATAAGATCATGTAGTGAATGATTTTAATATACCAATGAATTTCAATTTTCAGAAAATAGGAACATGCAGAATTTTATAAAACATAGTGAACATAGTGACATGCAGGGGACGTTAATTCCAATACAAGCAGAATTTTTTAGGCATATGCAGAATTTTTCAAGCAAGACATACGACAAATTTTTTTAGTAAATAGGAGCAAAAAATAAATATAGTAGTTAACATAAAGTACTTACCTGAATTAATGTTTATCATTACACCTCCAGCATGGGAATTACACTCTATTATTAGCACAACAACAACATCATTCCTAATTCAGAACAAGAATACCAAAATCAAAATAACAACATGAATTTCACAAAAACAAAGTATGAAAGAATTACTTTATTCAACATTAAAAATGAAACAAGAAAAGGGAAAAAAATAACCATCGATTTCCTCCCATTCAGCGCTATGTTTAAAGTCTTCAGCCATACTTTATTCAGAATCATTTTACATGCATAGTGAAGGCAGCAAAGCCCTTTGGATGTCCTTCAAAATAGCGTTTCACTCTCTTTAGATTAACCAGCATGGGTTTATTCTGCTCACCAACAGTTTCTATAAACCCATTCATAAGCACTCTAACAATAGTGAAAGGTCCAAACCACTTGGAATTCAGCTTTCCAAGAAAGAGTTTGAGTGTAACAACCCGAAATTTTGAATAAATCTTGTTTCTTAATTTTATGTGTTATTTTATTTTTATACTAAAAAAAATGTTTCATTTGATAACATGAGTATAATTAAAATGATATTGTTGGTTTTTGACTGTTATATGACCATTGGTCAATATGACCACTGGAAACTAAACGTTTTGATTATTGTCTCTAAATACAAGTAATCTTGGTTAATTAATATAGAAGGAAGATTCGATGGCCTCACCCAGTAGTCTTGGATCAATCGAAGCCCATCTAACAGAACTTGGGAAGAAGGTAGCACCACTGGGCTTTGCTCTGGACCAAACCCAAGCTGAACTTCATCGTATAAAGCTAGAACGGGATCGCCTTCGCGATAAGTTCAAACTGATAGAAATTACTACTCGTGCGATGTTGGCCGAGCCTCCCTCGGATTCTCTCACCTTAGCACACCTTACACTTAGGTCCTATGCTGGTGTGATAAGGGGCTATGTAAGGAGACCGTAACTGCCTTGTGTAATCCTTTGTTTTAAATAAAAATTGGGATTTCTTCTTATGATGAAGTTTATGAATTTTCAAATGACCGGATAAATATAGTATGCATATTTTTGATGAATTGTAGAAAAAGTATATTTTAAAAATGGTTGTGTAAACCTTAAATAATTAAAAATGTGTAATGATTTTCAAAAAATGGTCTTCTACAATTATGTTCAGTACGAAATTTAGAGTCTAATAAGATCAACTTAATTTTTGATGAATAATAAATTATGAATAGTGATTTTATGATTAGGATTAGTAATGTGTCCAAATGGATTAGTAATCTCACTTAAAGAAAGTATTAATATAATCTAGGCACCTTGATTAAGTAATGTGATTCAATAAAATGGTTAAATAACGGTTTCATAAATTATTATTCAAGTATTAGTTTTTTCAGGTGAATAGTGTTTTTTAATTAAAAATTTAATTAAAAATATTTAGATAATTATTTTTATAAAACGGATTTCATTTTTGAACTCAGAGCACCGATATTATGCTATGGTAATTTTTGGGGTTTTTTCTGGAAAAAATGAATTTTCGGTGAATAGTGTTTTATTTAAAAATTAAATTAAAAATATTTAGAAAATTATTTTTATAAAATGGAGTTCATATTTGTAATCAGAGCGTTGATATTTGGTTAAGGTGAAATTTTGGGATTATTCTGAGAAAGTTGAATTTTCGATGAATAGTGAAAATACAGTTTTTAAGTTACGGGTGTTTAATGACATCATTAAATGATGTATTAAGTTTGTAATCAATATGTTCGAATTATGAATAGTGATATAAGGTATGAGGTGTCCCAAGTGGCCAATACCATGGGCAAATACCATGGGCAAGCCCACGGTTTTGCCAAAACCACTAATGAGGTGTCCCTTTGCCATTAATGTCTTGTCCCCTCACTTTCCCTATAAATATCAAGCCATCCTCTCATCCATTCGACTCCCCACTCTCCCCCAACGAAGTTCTGGTCTCATTACCTCCCAAGGAGTCCTCCCATGGTGCCCCCAAGCCCTCAAGGTCCCAACCTTTGAGTTTTAAGAGTTATGTTTTAAGGTAAGGGATCTGACCTCTCTCTTTCATTTCAAGTAATCTATTTTATGTCATTCCATTTATGCTTCATGTTCTTATGTTGGAGGATGTTATTTTATACTCCTCTTACTGCCCTTTTCATGTTCATATAATGAGAGATCCCCTCTTTCTCTCATTATTTCGTTTTATGAAGTTTTAAGTGGCGCCGTTAGGCTGCCGAAATTTTTGTAACGGATTCTTTCTCCCTTCTCATTTTTCAAGATCTATTTTCATGTAAAGTATTTCAAGTTCCTTTTTATTATGTTGGGGTATGATCTCTAAATTTATCATACTGATATTTTATGATCATATGATGAAAGACCCCATTTGATCTCTTCAATTCATTATTTTGAAGTTTTAAGTGGCGCCGTTAGGCTGCCGAATTTTTAAGTGGTTCTTCACCCTTCTCGTTTTGAAGTTCTACTTTCATGTCAATTCTTTCAAGTTCCTTTTTGTTATGTTGGGGTATGATCTCTATATCTATCATAATGGAGTCTTATGTTCATATGATGAGAGACCCCATTTGATCTCTTCAATTCAGTATTTTGAAGTTTTAAGTGGCGTCGTTAGGCTGCCGAATTTTTAAGTGGTTCTTCACCCTTCTCGTTTTGAAGTTCTACTTTCATGTCAATTCTTTAAAGTTCCTTTTTGTTATGTTGGGGAATTATCTCTATATCTATCATACTGAACTCTTATGTTCACATGATGAGAAACCCTATTTGATCTTTCCAAATCATTTTTGTTGAAGTTTAAGTAACGCCGTTAGGCTGCCGAACTTTCATAAGAGAAATCTAATTTTTGTCTTCCTTCCATGTTTTTCATTTCAAATGGTATGTCCTTGAAATTTCATTACCATGATCATGTATCCTTCTTATTCTGTCCATATACTATTTTATGGGTCATTTATGAATGTTTGACCCATTTTTCCTCTCTTTTTAATGTCTTCTAAAACCTCGTAACATAGCCGTTATGCTGCAGAATTTCCGTCTCAAAATGTCTCTCTCTTTTTCTAAAGTTCTTTTATATTATTAAGTGAATACTCAAAGCTATTTCTTCTAAAGGGTTATTCACATATATACCAAAATTTTCTATTTTAAATTCTGGGATTTACATACATGAGACCCACCTTCCTTTTCTGTGGGTTTTAAAGTGATGTAAAGATCATGTCTTTAAAGCAGTTTTTAAAACGTTTTGATTATGAAATGAAACCCATTTATTTTATTCTATATGGGTTATTTATGAAATGTTTGATGATGATATATGTGTCTCACATGATAATAAAGTCAAATTTAAGGGTGCGCCCTGATAGCGCTCCAATGCATTGGGTAATGATGTAACCACTAGAGATTACAATTTTCATGATACATTGGTGAATAACCTTGGTAATTTTCAAATGACACCTTGGGGATGGACCTTGGTGATATGTTCATGATTGTCTATGTTAAATGATGTAGCCACATTTTCAAGTTATGAAAAATGTTATTTTTATTATGATATGCCTCCTTATTTCATTCTCATGCCTTAAAGTTCTTTTTCATGACCTTATTGAAGTATCTAAAGTTCACATGTAAAATGTTTCTCTTGTTTTCCTTACTGGGATTTTTGCTCACCCTTTCTTTTGATGTATGCTCCCAGGTTATGTGATGCAGTAATGAACCTAGGATGAACATGAGGAGAAGCCTTTCAAGTGTTTTAGAAGAATGTTTTATGTTTTCATGTTTAAAGTTCCTGGTTTCCAAGACACTAAACCTTAAAGATCCTCGGTTTTGTAAAATGTAATGAAAGTTTATGTGATAAAGAGGCGGGATGCTATAGTTGGTATCAAAGGATGGTTTAGTTATTTGTGTAAATTAGGATATGAAAAATCTAGGAAGAACCCTATAGAAAAGTCTAAATATAGGAAATCTTCCTGGTATTTTGGTGAGTATTGAGTAAGGGGTTTCCAAGAAAATACATCCCTGTCTGGATACGAGCAGGTAGAGGTGGCTCTGGCACAGATGTACATAGGGGTAAAACCTGAAAACACCGCTTTGAGCTAGACTCGAACGGGAACTGGTATACGACAACGGGCCTTGTTGCACTCTTGGTTATGACACTCCCGGGGGATATGCTTTGGTAAATTCATAAGCTTAGTATGAACCATTATTAAAGGAACAAGGATAAAACAAAATAAATATTCACATAAGAATATATGATCATGGATAACCTAGATTGGAACCTAGGGGATCACAAGTTAGGATATACTTTTATTCTACATGTTTATCCTTTTATGCTTAAAGTTTCCTTTTCATGATTATTAGCTAAGTAAATAAGCCCCTAATTATAGTTTCTTTTCTTAGTTAATGGCTGGAAATGGAAGAACATGTCCCAAAAACCAATGTGATAGGAAATGCGATGATTGTCGTTTTAATATGACAGGGGTGATTAGGGGATTAAAAGATTATTATTATTTTGGAATACGTTCACTATTTTAGGGACCCTATATGATCTAGGTAAATAGATTACTACAGTATTTTCATTGAGGAGTAAGGTTGACTTATATTTTGAAGAATCGATGAATTTATGGTGGACTTATAGTAATTTAGGTTACTTATGGGAATGATTAACCTATCTTGGGTAAAATATGTTTAGTTTAGATAATTTTGTTATAAGATGTTAGGAGTGGTTGATGTTGTTTGGAGATGAACAATGAAGTTTATTTTGGAAGACTGTTATCAAATCCTTCTTGTATTTGGGTTTCAATCTTAGTTTGGTTTATTTTGAGGAATTTTAAGGACCATTATTTATGGGATGGTCTATGATGAACTTTGGGTATTACCATGGAACGTTGAAGATTTAAAATTAGTTTCCATTCCTATGGGATTCTTCCTTTTTGAAGAGTTGTTTAACCTTACCCATTCTGTTTTTGGGATAATGTTTAAAGATAGAAGAAATAGATAGTTAATCTTTTGTGGATTATGTGATTCTCTAGAAGATGATTCTTGTGTTTTGATGAGACCAAGTAGTTTTAAATGCTCATCGTTTGGGAGAAAAGATTAGTTTTGGTAGAAACTTATTAAAGGGTGAAACTCTACATGAAGGTAGATATATTTCCTTATGTTTTTGTTCTATGTTGTAAATGAATTCCTCAAAATTATGAAAAGGAATGTAAAACAAAAACGTTGTTGGTTTACGTTTCCTACTAGGTAATCAAAGATCGTTTACACACATCATAAGTTTGGGATTTTCTTATGGTTAACTTTCTCCTAATCATGTTCTCTGTCACTCTCCCTCAGAACATGACCCTTTGTTTTCTCCTCCATGTCCATGTTTTCCTACATGGAAGCCTAGTGTGGGCTAACTCAGGTGACCTTCGTACTTCCCTTTCTTTCTTTTAAAGTAATAGTTTTACTGACTCCTTTTCTGATGTGGGAATTTCAATGAAATTTTCAAAACCTAATTTTAAAAAAAATTGCGAGGACGCAATTTCTTAAGGGGGGAAGATTGTAACAACCCGAAATTTTGAATAAATCTTGTTTCCTAATTTTATGTGTTATTTTATTTTTATACTCAACAAAAATGTTTCATTTGATAACATGAGTATAATTAAAATGATACTGTTGGTTTTTGACTGTTATATGACCATTGGTCAATATGACCACTGGAAACTAAACGTTTTGATTATTGTCTCTAAATACAAGTAATCTTGGTTAATTAATATAGAAGGAAGATTCGATGGCCTCACCCAATAGTCTTGGACCAATCGAAGCCCATCTAACAGAACTTGGGAAGGAGGTAGCACCACTGGCCTTTGCTCTGGACCAAACCCAAGATGAACTTCATCGTATAAAGCTAGAATGGGATCGCCTTCGCAAGAAGTTCAAACTGATAGAAATTACTACTCGTGCGATGTTGGTCGAGCCTCCCTCGGATTCTCTCACCTTAGCACACCTTACACTTAGGTCCTATGCTGGTGTGATAAGGGGCTATGTAAGGAGACCGTAACTGCCTTGTGTAATCCTTTGTTTTAAATAAAAATTGGGATTTCTTCTTATGATGAAGTTTATGAATTTTCAAATGACCGGATAAATATAGTATGCATATTTTTGATGAATTGTAGAAAAAGGATATTTTAAAAATGGTTGTGTAAACCTTAAATAATTAAAAATGTGTAATGATTTTCGAAAAATGGTCTTCTACAATTATGTTCAGTACGAAATTTAGAGTCTAATAAGATCAACTTAATTTTTGATGAATAGTAAATTATGAATAGTGATTTTATGATTAGGATTAGTAATGTGTCCAAATGGATTAGTAATCTCACTTAAAGAAAGTATTAATATAATCTAGGCACCTTGATTAAGTAATGTGATTCAATAAAATGGTTAAATAACGGTTTCATAAATTATTATTCAAGTATTATTTTTTTCGGGTGAATAGTGTTTTTTAATTAAAAAATTAATTAAAAATATTTTGATAATTATTTTTATAAAACGGATTTCATTTTTGAACTCAGAGCACCGATATTATGCTATGGTAATGTTTTGGGTTTTTTCTGAAAAAAATGAATTTTCGGTGAATAGTGTTTTATTTAAAAATTAAATTAAAAATATTTAGAAAATTATTTTTATAAAATGGAGTTCATATTTGTAATCAGAGCGTTGATATTTGGTTAAGGTGAAATTTTGGGATTATTCTGAGAAAGTTGAATTTTCGACGAATAGTGAAAATACAGTTTCTAAGTTATGAGTGTTTAATGACATCATTAAATGATGTATTAAGTTTGTAATCAATATGTTCGAATTATGAATAGTGAGATAAGGTATGAGGTGTCCCAAGTGGCCAATACCATGGGAAAATACCATGGGAAAGCCCATGGTTTTGCCAAAACCACTAATGAGGTGTCCCTTTGCCATTAATGTCTTGTCCCCTCACTTTCCCTATAAATACCAAGACATCCTCTCATCCATTCGACTCCCCACTCTCCCCCAACAAAGTTCTGGTCTCATTACCTCCCAAGGAGTCCTCCCATGGTGCCCCCAAGCCCTCAAGGTCCCAACCTTTGAGTTTTAAGAGTTATGTTTTAAGGTAAGGGATCTGACCTCTCTCTTTCATTTCAAGTAATCTCTTTTATGTCATTCCTTTTATGCTCCATATTCTTATGTTGGAGGATGTTCTTTTATACTCCTCTTACTGCCCTTTTCATGTTCATATAATTAGAGATCCCCTCTTTCTCTCATTATTTCGTTTTATGAAGTTTTAAGTGGCGCCGTTAGGCTGCCGAAATTTTTGTAACGAATTCTTTCTCCCTTCTCATTTTTCAAGATCTATTTTCATGTAAAGTATTTCAAGTTCCTTTTTATTATGTTGGGGTATGATCTCTAAATTTATCATACTGATCTTTTATGATCATATGATGAGAGACCCCATTTGATCTCTTCAATTCAGTATTTTTAAGTTTTAAGTGGCGCCGTTAGGCTGCCGAATTTTTAAGTGGTTCTTCACCCTTCTCATTTTGAAGTTCTACTTTCATGTCAATTCTTTCAAGTTCCTTTTTGTTATGTTGGGGTATGATATATATATCTATCATTCTGGACTCTTATGTTCATATGATGAGAGACCCCATTTGATCTCTTCAATTCAGTATTTTGAAGTTTTAAGTGGCGCTATTAGGCTGCCGAATTTTTAAGTGGTTCTTCACCCTTCTCGTTTTGATGTTCTACTTTCATGTCAATTATTTCAAGTTCCTTTTTGTTATGTTGGGGAATTATCTCTATATCTATCATACTGAACTCTTATGTTCACATGATGAGAAACCCTATTTTATCTTTTCAAATCATTTTTGTTGATGTTTAAGTAACGCCGTTAGGCTGCCGAACTTTCATAAGAGAAATCTAATTTTTGTCTTCCTTCCATGTTTTTAATTTCAAATGGTATGTCCTTGAAATTTCATTACCATGATCATGTATCCTTCTTATTCTGTCAATATACTATTTTATTGGTCATTTATGAATGTTTGACCCATTTTACCTCTCTTTTTAATGTCTTCTAAAACCTCGTAACATAGCCGTTATGCTGCAGAATTTCCGTCTCAAAATGTCTCTCTCTTTTTCTAAAGTTCTTTTATATTATTAAGTGAATACTAAAAGCTCTTTCTTCTAAATGGGTATTCACATATATACCAAAATGTTCTATTTTAAATTCTGGTATTTACATACATGAGACCCGCCTTCCTTTTCTGTGGGTTTTAAAGTGATGTAAAGATCATGTCTTTAAAGCAGTTTTTAAAACGTTTTGATTATGAAATGAAACCCATTTATTTTATGCTATATGGTTTATTTATGAAATTTTTGATGATGATATATGTGGCTCACATGATAATAAAGGCAAATTTAAGGGTGCGCCCTGATAGCGCTCCAATGCATTGGGTAATGATGTAACCACTAGAGATTACAATTTTCACGATACCTTGGTGAATAACCTTGGTAATTTTCAAATGACACCTTGGGGATGGACCTTGGTGATATGTTCATGATTGTCTATGTTAAATGATGTAGCCACATTTTCAAGTTATGAAAAATGTTATTTTTATTATGATATGCCTCCTTATTTCATTCTCATGCCTTAAAGTTCTTTTTCATGACCTTATTGAAGTATCTCAAGTTCACATGTAAAATGTTTCTCTTGTTTTCCTTATTGGGATTTTTGCTCACCCTTTCTTTTGATGTATACTCCCAGGTTATGTGATGCACTAATGAACCTAGGATGAACATGAGGAGAAGCCTTTCAAGTGTTTTAGATGAATGTTTTATGTTTTCATGTTTAAAGTTCCTGGTTTCCAAGACACTAAACCTTAAAGATCCTTGGTTTTGTAAAATGTAATGAAAGTTTATGTGATAAAGAGGCAGGATGCTATATTGAGTATATAATTAAAGATAATGACATTCTATCTAGGATTAAATTCGTCAGTTTAAATGATAGAATCATGAAAGATTGTAGTCCTCTCTTTATAAATCCTTGAATTTTCATAACTCCCTCTCCTAATCCCTTCATGTTCACATACATAAAATAATATTCTCTCACCAGCACTCTTAAAATAAAAATTCAGAGCCTTAACTTCCCAATATGACTTATGTTGCAACTCCACAGGAAAATGACAACACTTTCCAAAAAAACCCTATAAGGAGACATACCTATTGGGGTCTTGAAATAAGTTCTATATTCCCATAACACTTCATCCAATTTAAGAGGCTAATCATTCCTATAATTTGACACAGTTTTTAGAAAATATGTTTTAGCTCTGTATTAGAAATCTCCACCTATCCACTGAACTATCGATGATAAGAAGTACCAATTTTATGAATACATCCATATTTTTACATGAAAACCTTAAATTTGTAATTCTTAAGATATGTTCTATTATCAGTGATAACAGATTTGGGAACTCCAAATCTTGAAGAAAAATTATTTTTGGAAAATTTAATAACACAATTACCCAGATTGTTGGGAAATGTTACTACCTCAACCCATATAGACACATAATCTATATCAACAAGTATGTACTCATTCCAATGAGAAGATGGTAATGGACCCATGAAATCTAAACCCTAGACATCAAAGATTTCTACTTCTAGAATACCTTTTTGGGGTAACTCTTGTTTCCTTCCATTATTTCTTAATCATTGACACTTATCACAGCCAACTACAAAGCTCCTAATATCCTTAAAAAGATTTGGCCAATATAAACTAGATTGTGAGGATTTCTGAGCATTCCTTTCACCACCATGGTGACCTCCCCAAAGTGAGGAGTGACAACTCTTTAAAATAGGAAACATCTCTTCCTCAGGAACACACCTCCTAAAAATTCCATGAGTACATCTCTTAAACAATAAATGGTCAACTGAAAGGTAGTAATTAAGTTTAGAGATGATTATTTTTCCATTGGTTATTAGACAGGTCATTGGGAAAGATTCCTGCTGCTAGAAAATTGCAAAATATGCTTACCAAGGAGACTACCTGATTGACACAGTGCACAGTTTTCCATCAATAAATGAAGAATTTATCTCTATTAGATCTTTATAATGAGTATGAGGAATCCTACAAATATATTCAACAACAAAATTCTCAGCTCCCTGATTATCCCTTATTTATAAGTCAAAATCTTGCAACAACATGATCCATCTAATCAGTTTGGGTTTTTTTCTTTCATAGATTGAAAATACTTCAAAGAATAATGATCATTAAAGATGATGAATTTAAATCCTAAAAGGTACTGTCTAAACTTCTGTAGTGAAAAAAAAAACAGCTAACAATTCCTTTTCAGTAGTGGTGTAATTTCTTTGAGCCTTATCTAGGAATATACGAGTATAATACACAACATGTTACTTCCTATCTCTTGTATGTCCAAAGAAAACACCTACATCTATGTCACTAGATCACACATAAGTTCAAAATGGAGTTTCCAATCAGGTGCAGGGATAGTAATTGATGTAGTGAGTTTTTTCTTAAACAGATTGGAAGATTTCAAATAGTTCTCATAAAAATTAAAAGGTATGTCTTTAACAAGAAAAGAATAAAAGGTCTTAGTGATTTTCGAAAAGAATTTTATGAATCTTTAGTAGAAACCGACATTCCCTAAGAAACTTCTAACACCTTTTAAAATTTTAGGAGGTGGCACTTTTTGAATGACTTCTATCTTTGTATTATCAACTTCCAGACGTCTCATTGAAACATTATGACCAAGAAAAATACCTTTTGTGACCATAAATTGACACTTTTCCCAGTTAATAACAAGTTTGGTTTCAATGCATCTTTCCAAAAATGACTCAAGATTTCCTAAACATGTATCAAAAGTACTACCCACAATAGATAAATCATCTTTTAATACCTCAATTATTCTCCCAATAATGTCTAAAAATAGCCATCATACAACTTTGAGACGTACCTGGAGATCCATACAACCCAAAGGGCATCCACCTAGAATAAAATGTCTCAAAGGGGCATGTAAAAGTAGTATTATCCTTATCCTTTGAAGCAACATGAATTTGGTTGTAACCAGAATACACATCCATGAAATAGAAAAATTCATTTCTAGAAAGCATCTCAAAAATTTGATCAAGGAAGGGAATTGGAAAATGGTCCTTCCTAGTGGCTGCATTCAGCTTCCTATAATCAATATCAACTATCCTTTTTTGGATTTTCTAACTTGAATTTCATTATTCTTTTCATTTTTGACAATAGTGGAACCTCCCTTCTTAGGGACAACCTGGACTAGGCTGACCCACACACTATAATAAATGGGATAGATTATACCAGTATATTTTAGATTAATGACTTCCTCTCTCACAACTTCTTTCATATTGGGATTTAACCTTCTTTGACAATCTAACCTAGGCTTATGTTCATGCTCCATAAGAATATTTTGAATGTAGAATGAGGGACTAATACCTTTTATATCAACTATGGTCCAGCCTATGGAAGATTTATCCTTTTTCAGAACATTCAGCAATCTTTCCTCTTGATTGTATTTTACTCAGTAGAAATTATAACATGCAACATGGAATTCTCACCCAAAAATGAGTATTTCAAATGTGCATGGAGTGGTTTAAGTTCAAGAGTGGGTGGTTATAAAATTTATGGAAGACTCTTAGTCCTAGGAAGTCTACGGTCTTCATCATACCTCTTAATATAAGTATAAACAGATGAAATATTTCCAATTTCTAGCACAGATTCAGAATTTGCTGTGTTTCTATCCAAAGTGGACAGCTCATTGTCCAATGTGGACAGCTCACTGTCCAGATTTTCCAGATAATAACTTAACAGATTTATCAAAACAGAATCATCATGTTGTCTCACATTTTATCCCTCAACAACATCAATGTCACGAACCAACCCAGGTCGACCCTGAACCAGTCACCCGAGCCGGTCCGCGGCAAGACCCGAGGGGCGTTCCCGATCCCCCCGGGATGGCAACTTGTGTCGGGCATCAAAACATACACCTGAGAACGATTTAAGCCCAAAAAAATAAACAACCAGGACCAGATAAAGAAACGAAATAAACTAAGGACGCTGCAGCATGAACAACTGAAAATAAATAAAATAAAGTAATCCAGAAACAAGGAGCAACTCAACAGACAGAGAACTAAAATACAAAACTGAAAACCCCAAACGAACAAAACAAACCACCACAACCTGATCTCCATGTGACCTCTTAGTCACCACCAACCATAAGACCGTCTATGCTCCAACATCAAGCACCTTCTAGGGAAACCTGAACAAAGACTAAACCTGCAAAACAGCTTGGGTCTACCGACATCGAGTGGTATAGGTAGGGTGTGAGCTAATCGCTCAGTAGGCAAGCACCACAGATTCCATGTCATTTCTTCCACAAGACATTCCATTAATACTAGTTTGAACTTCATTATAAAATTAGGTTTTCATACACACATTGCTTTTTAAAAACAAACAAACATGATCCACTGCCCTTCAAGTTTAAAACCAAATACAAGGGGAAAGAAAGGGGGGTTGTGCTCTCTATTTCAAAACATCTAATTGAAATCCTTTTTGATGTAATCACAATTTCACAGTTTTTAAAATAAATACCAAAACCAGGTGCAAAGAAAAAGTGTCCACACAAAGAGGGCAATGGCTCTAATAGTACTCGTAACGGGGAAACACGGTAAATCCTAGGAACACAGAGGAAGACCAGAACATACTATACATGTGACTCATCCTGAAGGCATGCCCTAACTTGATGATGTCATAACGCCCTAACGCTCGGCATTTCCCTACATGGCCTAACCGAGGGGCCCAATACCCAAAGCAGCAATAACTCAGTATTACCCTGTTATAGGGCCACTAGACAGTGCATAATCGAAACTAGTGCAGAAATCGTTCTCAGTTAACCTATTTGCTATGCTAGGTTCCCATGAAAAGTTCTCAAGGGGTGTGCCATATCATTCAAACAACAAATCACGTACATATAATCAACACACCACACAAAATGTCACCGACCCGGCCACCTCAAGGGTTTGTCCCTTGCCTCAAAATAATTATCATTCAAAAATTCTCATACCGAGGACCCTTCCATCTCACGATTCAACATTTTGGCAGGGATACCAACCTAAGAAGGGGTTTCCAAAAATCTATTTCGAAAGCCAAATGGGCCTTTACACCATGAATTCACCAATAATTTTTAAAGTGCCAATCGGTCCATTTAAAGAAAACACGTGGTAAGTGAAACTTGATTAAAATGCGCCACACACGTTGAAATCCACTTTTCAAATCATACGCACTCTAAAAAATTTTCCAAAAATTGTTTCACAATTCTTCTATAATTTAATAAACCATTGAAGCACCTTATAAAACAATGATAAATAACACTCAAAGCATTTAACAAAAATCATTTTTTTATAATACTATTTATCCACATTCAACTGCATAGGCAAAACATGTGCATGAATTGAAGGACATGTCAAAACCTATATTTAGCAAGTTAAAATAACAATAAATCATTACCATAAACTAAGTGCATTTGTAATAAAAGTGTGAATCAAGGTGTAACAATTAAATACTAAAATACAAGCATCGCATGGAACGAAATTGGATGAAAAGGCATGGAAGCACCTACCTTAATTAATTGGCCGAACCAATGATTTAGAAATCACGCCGCCACCTGCTCATGTACACGCACTCCCAAAAAAGCGCACGCACTAGAAAAATTATCGTGACACCTTAACAACATAGTCGACCCCCAAAGTTAGTGCGGCGTGGACCAACACACAACCAAATAAATACCAGGGACTCAAAAACAACATAAGACACTAAATTGGATGATGCAAAAAAAACAGCGGGTTTATTAACTTTACCTGAAAAATTGGCGGCAAGGCAAATCGAGTTCATCTGCCTCGCCCTTGGCGGCGGATGCCGGAACCTTGACCAACGGATCCCGATACGTCAATTTCCCACTCTAAACACCGTGCAAAGAGCGTGAATCACAAACCGAGACATCAAAGATAGTTAAATTGAAGAAAACACCAAAATTGAAATAGAAATATGCTAGAGGAGAGGAGTGTGCGTGCCTGATAGGAAGTGGAGGCACTGCGAAGAGGGTCGGGTCGAGCCGGAACAAGGCGGAGGCGCTTTGCAGGGGGTCGGGTCACGCCGGAACAAGGCGGAGGCGTTGCGCAGGGGTTTGGGTCACCGGAACAAGGCGCAGGCACTGCGCAGGGGTTCGGGTCATGCCAGAACAAGGCGGAGGTTCTTCGTAGGGGTTCGGGTTGCACCGGAACAAGGAGGAGGCACTGCGCAGGGGGTCGGGTCGCACTGGAACAAGGTGGAGCCGGATGGGGCTTTGGTGCGTGCCGCCGGACGAAACAGAGGGGAGATCAGGCCGCCATCGCTGCTGGTCGGAGCGGGAGAGGAGGAGCCCATCGTGCGGGGATGTAGTCAGAGGGCGCCAACGCTAGGGTGTGTGGGGTTCGCCGCCTGGAGGGTGCGGCTGCACGGAGGAGTCGGAGCTGGGGGTACAGCCGGAGGGACGCTGGCGGAGGGGAGCGGCGGAGGGGCGCCGGGTTGCGGCCGGCATGACGCGGCCAGCCAGGCGGTGGGTGGGCAACACAGGGAGGCGGTGGCGGGGCCGCAGCGCGAAGAGGGGGGGGGGATAGGGGGAGGGGGCGGGCACATGGGAAAGGGGGGGGGTAGGGTTAGGTTTTTTTTTCTTATCTTAATAATAATAATAATAATAATAATAATAAATTGATAATAATAATAATTATAATAATAATATAACAAACTTAATAATAATAATACAACCATAATAATAAAATTTGTAATAACAACAATTCAATAATAATTATATTAACATTCGTGATCATAAAAATAATAATAATAATAATAATCCCAATAATAATATTAAAAATCATAATATTATTAATATTATTATTTCTAACCATTTTCAAAAATTCATTTCATCCAAATTATCTTACCTTATTCATTTATTTATTTATTTTCATTCACCAGCCAAATTAATTTTTAATTTTTATTCCGAACCGACTAACCGCACGATTCACCTGCAGTAAGACGCGTGGTTGAGCAAACTGTGCCCGAACCGTGCCACATGGTACCGCCTTGTTGTAGGGTTAAGATGCACGCTTGTCGCGCGACTTTATAAACCGCGTGCAGGTCGCGCACTATAACTCCGACCCATTCGGGTAACCGCGCGGGCAACGCGCAGTTACTTCTAGCAGTGCGGACTGACCGCGCAACAGAGAAAGCCATCCAAAACTCAAAATAATAATTAAAACAATTAAAAATAATAATAAATAAACCAGGTCGGGGTGTGAGAATTCTCCCCACCATAAAACTTTCTGCCCCCAGAAAGTCACCAAGCCGACAATTGACACCACTCAAGTCCATGCCCAGACGAAACCGCGGAAAAACTGTGAATCCCGGGATGACCTTACTCTCAACAGGTCACACCCCACCGATTCAAGAGAAAACTGAAGCCCAAGGTTGAGGGGAGAACACAGGAGGGTTCTCCCCACCACAAGAATATACTAATATGAAAACCTTGAAACCCGATCATACCACCCCCGAGGTGGGGCCAACACGGGAACTCCCAAACCAAACTCATTCTTTTTCCCCACATGGACCAAAAAACACACCTGAGACTTTGACGAAAGATTGCTACGGAATAACCCAACAACTTGAGGATGAGAAATTAACTCAACACCTCCCACCAATTTCACGAAATGATCATCCCCCTAACGAACACAGCTGAGACCAACTGAAAATCAGAACAGGTCCATCTATTCATGGGCCCACACCATTCAAAGAGATCGAACAATTTAAAAACCACACTGAGAGAAGATAAGACATCTTGGATTGTGGTAGAAAGAACTCATCATGCCACCACAACAAGGATGAGTTTACAACAACGAAGATAATAGAACCAGGAAATTTTGGATATTTCCATTCCAGAGCCGAAGACATTATCTGGACCGAGGTTCCACACACCCTCGGCAACTCCTGACTGTGCGCGAGCTTCGCCTCGAGACCTGTGGCTGGGGCACTAATGGCTGAAGCGTCTCCTACCTCACAGTCAGGCATTTTCATCTTCTAGTCTCTAACTCCTTCTTCTGTTTGATGATTCCAACAACCATGATGGTCGTAAAATTTCAATGGGATGCAACATGATGACTTAGAATGTCCGGATAGGCCATAATGGTGGTGCAAAAGAGAGCGTTCTGACGAACTAGGAGCCGGGTACCGACGAGGATGGTTTCTTGGAGACATGTTCCACTGGCCCGCACTCCTTTCCAGATGGGGAACCTTCGCAGAAGTCGACCACCATTAATCACACCCAAAACTCTAACGACGATGAGACATTTCATCTATACTAGTCCAGAACCAAACCCTCAAATAACTCTAGGGAGGTACGAACCTTAACTACCCTGGGAGTTCCCAACAACCCGAAGACACACTATCTTTCAAAACAATACAACTACATCTAACAGAATTCGACTACCTCGATAAGCAAGCAACACACAAAAGGAACTGCGAACTGAGCATAACTCATTGACAACTTTGGGAGGCTTTCTGGGCGGCATACTCATAACAACACGAAAAACATCATTGAAACTGGCATCAAGCCAAAACTCGATCAAAGCAACAACACAAGCTAAGGGAAATAGGCCCATAATCCAAACATACACAAATACTGGCATAAATCACTTTTCAAAAACCATTATTTCTTTAAAATTTTAAAACGCACCTATGGCACCTTATGAACCGTCACATGTACGTTCATTCAATCCCGCTCACATCACCTGCGAACAGGTGCCCCCATGCACTTCCATACATACACACGCACATATGACCCTTTATAAGGTGTGTCAAGGTTCAAACACTTCTTTTCCTTACCAAATCCAAACACATACCAAGTTTTTTTTCCAAAACAATACACCTTCTCTTTAAAAACCCACTTTAGTAATTTCAAAAACAATTTGTAAGAAACACTTTTCCATTTCAAAACCATTTTCACATTTAACGCACACTCAAACCAACCGAGATTAAAACAAAACACAAGAAAAAACAAACCCACTGGAATGAGGAACTAGTGCATATGTCTGACCCAGCGACATGGTGGTGAGCCATGCCCCAAGTAAAGCTTAACACTAAGAGGACCTTGATCCAGACACTTGGACTTCACCTGGGTCACCACCCCGTGTGAGGCCACAAAGTGAACCGATTCTCCCCTCATTGTAATTCCTCAATCCAAAACAACCAAAGAAAAGTGACTCAAATACTGGACTAACCCCGGTAACTCGGGTCTCATCACAAGCGGTGGTGATCAGGCACCGACCCCTAACTTACCTCCTGAGCCCGCCCGTCCTAACCTCCATCTACCAGACACCCAAAATAACAAGAACCTGCTCTGATGCCATTTTGTCACCAACCAACCCAGGTCGACCCTGAAACGGTCATCGAGCCGGCCCGCGGCAAGTCCCGAGGGGCGTTCCCTATCCCCCCAGGATGGCAAATAGTGTCGGGAAACAAAACATACACCTGGGAATGATTTAAGCCCAAAAAAATAAACAACTAGGGCCAGATAAAGAAATGAAATAAATTAAGGACGTTGCAGCGTGAACAACCGAAAATAAATAAAATAAACTAATCCAGATACAAGGTACAACTCAATAGATAGAGAACTAAAATAGAAAGCTGAAAACCCCAAACGAACAAACCAAACCGCCACAACCCGATCTCCATGTGACCTCTTGGTCACCACCAACCATAAGACCAGCTATGCCCCCGGTCCGTGGAAAGTCCCGAGGGGCGTTCCCGATCCCCCCGGGATGGAAACTATTGTCGGGCATCAAAACATACACCTGGTAATGATTTAAGAAAAAATAAATAAACAACCAGGACCAGATAAAGAAATGAAATAAACTAAGGACGCTGCAACATGAACAACTAAAAATAAATAAAATAAACTAATCCAGATACAAGGTGCAACTCAACAGACAGAGAACTAAAATACAAAACTGAAAACCCCAAACGAACAAACCAAACCGCCACAACCCGATCTCCATGTGACCTCTTGGTCACCACCAACCATAAGACCAGCTATGCTCCAACATCAAGCACCTTCTAGGGAAACCTAAACAAAGACTGAACCTGCAAAATAGCTTGGGTCTACCGACACCGAGTGGTATAGGTAGGGTATGATCTAATCGCTCAGTAGGTAAGCACCACAGATTTAATGTCATTTCTTCCACAAGAAATTCCATTAATACTAGTTTGAACTACAATATAAAATTAGGTTTTCATACACACATTGCTTTTTAAAAACAAACCAACATGATCCACTGCCCTTCAAGTTTAAAACCAAATACAAGGAGAAAGAAATGGGAGTTGAGCTCTCTATTTCAAAACAACTAATTGAAATCCTTTTTGATGTAATCACAATTTCACAGTTTTCTAAATAAATACCAAAACCAGGTGAAAAGAAAAAGTGTCCACACAAAGAGGGAAATGGCTCTAATAGTACTCATAATGGGGAAACACGGGAAATCCTAGGAATGCAAAGGAAGACCAGAACATACTATACATGTGACTCATCTTAAAGGCATGCCCCAACTCGATGATGTCATAACACCCTAATGCTCGACATAGCCCTACATGGACTAACCGAGGGGCCCAGTCCCTATAGCAGCAATAACTCAGTATTCCCCTGCTATGGGGCCACTAGCTAGTGCGTAATCTAAACTAGTGCAGCAATCGTTCTCAGTAAACCTCTTTGTTATGTTAGGTTCCCATGAAAAGTTCTCAAGGGGGTGTATCATATCATTCAAAGAACAAGCCACATACATATAATCAACACACCACACAAACTGGCACTGCCCCGACCACCTCAAGGGGTTGTCCCTTGCCTCAAAATAATTATCATTCAAAGAAGTCTCATACCGAGGACCCTTCCATCTCACGAGTCAACATTTAGGCAGGGAAACCAACCCAAGAAGGGTTTTCCAAAAATCTATTTCAAAAGCCAAATGGGCCTTTACACCAGGAATTCACTAATCATTTTTAAAGTTCCAATCGGGCCATTTAAAGAAAATACGCGGTAAATGAAACTTGATGAAAATGTGCCACACTCGTTGAAATCCACTTTTCAAATCATACGCACTCTAAAACATTTTCCAAAAATAGTTTCACACTTCTTCCATAATTTAATAAACCATTAAAGCACCTTATAAAACAATTATAAAGAACACTCAAAGCATTTAACAAAAATCATTTTTTTACAATACTATTTAACCACATTCAACTGCATAGGCAAAACATGTGCATGAATTGAAGGAAATGTCAAAACCTATATTTAGAAAGTTAAAATAACAATAAATCATTACCATAAACTAAGTGCATTTGTAATAAAAGTGTGAATTAGGGTGTAACAATTAAACACTAAAATACAAGCATCACATGGAACAAAATTGGAAGAAAAGGAATGGAAGCACCTACCTCAATTAATTGGTCGAGCGAATGCTTTCGAAATCACACCGCCACCTGCTCACGTACACGCACTCCCACAAAATTACACGCACTAGAAAAATTATCGCCACACCTTAACAACACAGTTGACCCCCAATATTAGTGCGGCGCGGACCAACGCACAACCAAATAAATACCAGGGACTCAAAAACAACATAAGACACAAAATTGGATGATGAAAAACAAAACAGCGGGGGCATTAACTTTACCCAAAAAATTTGCAGCAAGGATAATCAAGTTCATCCACCTCACCCTTGGCGGCGGATGCCAGAACCTTGACCAACGGGTCCCGATACATCAATTTCTCACTCTTAACACCGTGCAAACAACGTGAATCACAAACCGAGACATCAAAGATGGTTAAATTGAATAAAACACCAAAATTGAAATAGAAATATGCTCGAGGAGAGGAGCGTGTGTGCCAGATAGGAAGCGGAGGCGCTGCAAAGAGGGTCGGGTCGCACCGGAACAAGGCGGAGGCGCTGCGCAGGGGGTCGGGTCTCACCGGAACAAGGTGGAGGTGCTGCGCAGGGGTTTAGGTCACGCCGAAACAAGGAGGAGGCACTGCGTAGGGGTTCGGGTCGTGCCAGAACAAGGCGGAGGTGCTGCGTAGGGGTTCAGGTCGCACCGGAACAAGGCGGAGGCACTGCGCAGGGGGTCGGGTCGCGCCGGAACAAGGCGAAGTCGGTCGGGGCTTCGGTGCGCGCCGCCAGACAAAAGGGAGGGGAGATCGGGCTACCGTCGCTGCTGGCCGAAGCGGGAGAGGAGGAGGCCGCCGTGAGGGGGTGCGGTGGGAGGGCGCTGGTGGAAGGGGTGCGGGGTTCGCTGCCGGGAGGGTGCGGCTGAGCGGAGGAGGCGGAGCTGGGGGTGCGGCCAGAGGGACGCTGGTAGAGGGGAGCGACAGAGGGGCGTGGGGGCACGGCTGGCGTGGCGCAGCCAGCCGGACGGCGGGCGGGCAGCATAGGGAGGCGGCGGCGGGGCCGCAGCGCGAAGAGGGGGGGGGGGGACGGGGGGAGGGGGCGGGCGCACGGGAAAAGGGGGGGGGGCGTGTAGGGTTAGGGTTTTTTTCTTATCTTAACAACAATAATAATAATAATAATAATACTAAATTTATAATAATTATTATTATAATAAAAATATAACAAACTTAATAATAATAATACAACCAAAATAATAAAATTTGTAATAACAACAATTCGATAATAATTATATTAACATTCATGATCATAAAAATTATAATAATAATAATAATCCCAATAATAAAATTAAAAAACATAATATTATTAATTTTATTATTTCTAACCATTTTAAAAAACTCATTTCATCCAAATTATCTTGCTTAATTCATTTATTTATTTATTTTCATTCACCAGCCAAATTAATTTATTTTTTTTATTCCGAACCGACTAACCGCGCGATTCGCCTACATTAAGACGTGCGGTTGAGAAAACTGCGCCCGAACCGTGCCACCCGGTACCACTTGGTTGTTGGGTTAAGCTGCGTGCTTGTCGCACGACTTTATAAACCACGTGCAGGTCGTGTGACATAACTGTGACCCATTTGGGTAACCGTACGGGCAACGTGTAGTTACTTCTAGCAGTGCGGACTGACCGCGCAACAGAAAAAGTCATCCAAAACTCAAAATAATAATTAACACAATTAAAAATAATAAATAAATAAATCATGTCGTGGTGTGACAATCAATGTGTTTATCAGTGTTGGTGTTAAAAGAAACACCCTCAAATTCACTCAAAATGCTCATATGTTTAGAAATAGAGGATTTTCCCATAGCAGAAACTGGACAATTTTTCAATTATAGAAAATTTTCCAGATTCAGTGTTTGAGCATAATTTTTAACTTGTGATACATGTAAATATTGACTTTTAACTTCCAAATTAATATCTTAAACAAATGATTTATTTTCATATTCTTCAAAGTTTTCAGTTGAGTTTTCATCTTATAAGGACTCTACTATTGAAAAGTTTTCAAAAAAAATTAGTCCTTTGACATTTTTAAACACATTAAAATCATCATGTTGTTTTCTAATTTTAAATATAATCTGACCTTTAGAAAAATAAATAACATCACCACCTATGTCCAGGAAGGGCCTACCCAAGATGATGAGAACCTCTTGATCACACTCCATGTTTAGGACTAGAAAGTCAGAAGTAAAAAATAGCTTCCCATCCCCAACTAGAAAGCCATATATCCTACCCTGAGGATGAGTGAATGATCTATCAGATAACTTAAGTTTGACTGTGGTGGGTTGAAGATCACCCAAACTCAACTGTAGAAATAGTTAGTAAGGGAGAAGATTAATAGTAGCACCTAAATCACACAAACAATTGAGTTGATCATAATTTCCTAAGGTGCAGGGGATAACAATGCTACCCAGGTCTTTTAATTTAGGTGGGATTTTCTTTTGGAGTACAACACTACACTATTCAGTGAGGCTGTAGGTAGAAAATTCTTCAAGGGTCTTTTTGTTTGAAGTAATTTTTTAAGATATTTCAAGTAAGATAGAATTTTTATCAAAGCGTGGATGAATGGAATGTTCACTTACAGTTTGGAAAAGAGACCAAGGAACTGAAGATGTTTAGACATGGTGCTACTTTGATGTTTAAGCCTTTCATGGAAAGGGATGGGTGGGGAAAACATAGAATTTTAGGCATTTCCCTCACATCGTCATCAAATTTTTCTTTTTCTTTATTCATTTTATTTTTAGAAGATTTTTCAGCATTAGTTTCAAGTGAAAAATTCAGATTTTGATAATTTAAAACAGATTTTCCTTCATTGACAGATTGGGTACAAAATAGATTTTTATTCCCAGAATCATGGAGATATTCATTTTGGGAATTGTCAAGTTTTTTTTTCAGAAATAGTTTGAGTATTTAGACCATTTCTAGTGACAAAATCCATGATATTATCTCTAATATTCAATTCAGTTGTACGAGGAAACCTACCTTTTTCCCTAGAAGTCAAATTTCTAGCTAATTGGCCAAGCTGTGTTTCTATATTCTGCAATCTAACATAAATGTAAATTTTATTAGTTTCAAATTTGGTTTCTTGTTTATTCTGTTGATTCATTAATCTATCTTCTTGAGAGTTAGTTTTATTCAAAATTAGATCCATCTTAGAAGACATTTTATTATCATTGTTTCCCTGAGCATTTGAAGACTCACCCCTTTTTTGATTTTGAATGTTTTTTCTTGATTGGTCTGAGTAATCCGGAGCAGTGGATTTCTTAATTAAACCTTGATCTTTCCAAGACAAGTTTAGATGGTTCCTATATCCTTTATTTTAATTGTTTTAAATTGATCTTCATTATGAGGCATTCTGGGACCATAATTGACAAAATTTGAGTTTTATTTTTGTTAGGATTGTATGTCAATGTTAGGACATAAGTTTTCAGTATGCCCAAAAATTCCACATTGGAAACATTGTTCTCTAAGTGATTGATTGGTATTTTGACAGCCCAGTTGGTTAACAGATTGTTTTGAATTCTAGTTCATTAAATATTGATGTGGATTTGTGATTTCAGAAAGTTGAGCTTCAGTTTCATCCATTGAACTAGTGTTAACATTAACATTTCTATTGACTCATTTTCTTCATGAATTTTTATGTTGCGAATTAAGGTCTTGGTTGTTAAATATTTGTCTCAACTCTTCATCTATTTTGTCCTTATAATTACCCCCAGCAGTTTGATCAACTAGGTTCTGTCTAGAGGAGGAGAATCTTTCACTGAAGTTATCCATGAGAAGGTGGGATGTAAGTTGACGATGGGGACACTACCTAAGAAGGTCCTTGAATCTATCGCAAGCTTCATGGAAAGCTTCACCACCTTCTTGGTAAAAACTGGTTATCTTTGTTCTCAATTAACCTTTAAGTCTTTGGGGATTGAATTTCATTATGAATGAATTTTACACCTGATCCCAGTTTTTTAAAATATTCTCATATATGTTCAAAAACAAGTTCTTATCATTTCTTTTAAGTCAAAAGGGAAACACTCTCATTCTCATCTCATTTTCAATGAGTCCAAGAAGAGGTAACTAATGCACAGTATTGTAGAAGTCTCTAATGAAGGAAAGAGAGTCTTCATTAGAGAGACCATTGAATGAAAGAAGTAGTGAAATGTGAGACTATTTCAGCTCATAGTTTCTGGCTCTACGACTAATTCTAATGGAAGATTGATTGCTTGAAACTTAAGGGAGTTGGAATTCCCTCATTATAGAACCTTCATTCACTGAGTAATCTGGATGGTTTGGGAATTTATTATCAGGGAATCTATTATATATGATATCCATTTCAATTTTTTTCTATTTCTTAGAACAATTAGATGTTTATCTATTTATAAATTAAAGGGCTCTCGACTACCAGAAGATGTACTTTTTCTCATGCAAAGTGTAACAACAATAGAATTTAGTAAAACTGTTCAAAGAAGAAAACAATATAACTAAACATGAACAGAATTAATATCTAATTTCAATGTAGTATCAGCAACAACACAGTAACTCACCGAATTTAAGAGAACTAATTTTTTTAACAGTTTTACTTTTTTTTAATTTTTTGGTGTTTTCATTATGTGTGATTTTTTTTTGATTTTTTTTGAAATGTAATGTCTCGTGCCTTCCCCAGAAAAAGTGCCAAAAACATGACATGAATGTCATTGAAGTCGGTCAAAAGATTAAAATTTATGTTTTCCTACAAACTATTATATAGTGGAGAGTAGGGTCATACCCACAGGGAAGTTAAAATTGGCCAAAACTATTATAATTTTCTTAAAAAAACCCCATTGTTGTCTGCCGCGGGGTGAACTTTCTTTTTTTTTTTAGTTTTTTTACTTCTAATATATATATTTTTTTGTTTTGTGTTTTTTAAAGGCTGTAAAGAGATACAAAAGATTTTTTATTTTTTAATCTAAATTTGCTGAAATGTGAAATAGTCTAAAAGCAATAAGAAACTATGATATAAAATGTTGATAGATGAACAATCAGAATGAAATGACCGGGGAAAAATTCTATTCTACTTTTTTGAAATAATTCCTAATCAATTAACTTTATATTACGACGTACCACTAAAAAAGGAATTAATTATTCTCTACACCGTGTGATAAGTCACTCAGGTTAAGCAATCTTGGAGTTCACCACTCCAAGAAAGTTCAACTTTGAGAATTTTGATTTGAGAAGTGAAACAGAACAGACTCGCCAATAGTTCTGATGTTTTCATTTTGAATAAGTTGTTTTAGAAAATAAATTCACAATCAGACTCGCTGAATGATTGTGGAGTTTTGAAAATAAGTATTAGTGGTACGATACAGTTGAATAAATTCAAAATTGATCTCGCAGATCAAATTCTGAACTTATTAAAATGATTAAGTGAAAAGGCATAAATGTAAACCAGAATAAGGAAAAATTTCCCCGAACTAGAAGATTTAGCTAACTATCTTGATCATATTCGAAAAATAAATCATTCTTTTACAATATAAGGAATTTAAAAGAACAAAGAGGAGAGAGAACTCCCCTATGAACAACAAGAGTGCTTCAATGCTTCTTCTTGGATCTCCAATAAGAGTTTCTCCAAGAAGTGCTCCAAGATCTCCTCAAAGGTTCTGCTATGCTCCGATGTGTGAGAAGTTGTGAATCGTGTCATATAAGTTCACCCTAAAGGTTCTGCTCTCCTCTGATGTGTGAGAAGGTGTGAATCATGTCATGTAAGTTCTACCACCTCTTTTTTGCACTGTTGACCTACTTTTTAACCTGCAGTCATCTGTTGCACAGTCACAAATTTCATCCACCGACATAGTTTTGAATTTCTCGGTGCTACTCTACACGTGGAATTTTTACTAAACGACATGTCATTCTACCTTACCCCACATAACTAACTCCGTGACAGTTAGTTCGATAAACCTGGATGAGTTTATGTTACCTGTATGAACCTGCTCAATGTATTACAACACAAAACTGTTAGAAATACGAAGAAATAATTAAATAAATATTATTATTTTACAGTTACATTACTTATTAACAAGTAAAGTGTTATTAACTAATAAGTAGATTAGTTGATGATTTATTTATTTTATAAACATAAATTAATTAGTAATTATTAATTTTATTATTTTAATTACCTTATCAAATTATTTTAGGATGATAAAATATTATTATTTAATTATGTTATTTAATTTATAATTAGATTAAAAAATAGGATGAATAATTGATAATTCTATTAGTAAATATTAGTAGTAATTAGTAATATAAATTTATTATATTTTAAAATTAGATTATTATTCATTTATCTACTTTATTTTATTAATTAGTTATTTTTGTTATTAAAATTGTAATTATTTCATTATTTAAAAGTTATTTTATTGTAAATAATTAACTATTTAAATAGCATTTAGATAATTAATTTAATAAATCATTATTAACATTTAAGTTTGTAAAGTTATAAAAATTAATTTTTATTAATGTTATTATTATATTTAGAAATTGATTAATTAAATATTATTATTAATTTTTATTTTAGTTTCTTAAATAAATTTATTTTAATTATTATAAATAGATTTCAGTAATTATTTTAATTTATAACTAGTTATTAATTATTTTAGTCTCTAAATTATATTTAGTTTTTTAGTAATTGATTTATTTTATTAACAGTTAATATTAATAATTATTACTATTTAATATTTTAGTTATATCAAAATTATTTTATTATGTTTTTATTTAAGTTTTTTATTTTATTTTAAGTTAATTTAATTTTTTTTTAAATTTTCTTCTCCAGCCTCCCCCTTATCCACGGCGCAACAGTGAGGGGGTAGGGTTCCCTCTCGAATGCTCCAGTGGTGGCTCCTTCTATTGCAAGCTTCCTGTACCCAGCGGTATCCCTCAACACCAACAGCGGCAAGGTTCAAGTTCAACGGTGGCGCACAGCTCCGAATCGGCGGCTCCTTCTCCCTGCTACGCGGCTTCACCTCAGCTACGGCCCACGACTTCTTCTCCTTCCTACGTAGCTTCGCCTCCTCACGGAGACCGGCCTCAGCTCCCCCATTCGGCTCCGACAGGCGAGAGAGGTACTCCCCAATCTTTAGCAACCAACGACGGACCCTCCAACAGTGGCCTAAGTTCCTCCTTGTAGCTACTAGAATGGCCCTGCTTGGCGGCTGCTTCAATTCAGTAAAGGTGACTTCACAGACTGCTCATGGTCCAGATCCACAATAGTGACAAAACTCAGTTCCTCCTTCACTGGTGGTTAGGGAGGATCCTCCACAGATCTGTGAAGGATCTTAATTTTTGGGTTTCAGATCTGGTTATTTGTTTAATTTTCTATTGAATCTTGATTTTGAATTTGAAACTGGTTTTATACTAGTATCGTTGTGGATTTCTAGAAGAGGTGTTTCAGTGACACGTCTCTCTTATAGTGAAAAACAGGTAGTGAACTACTGGTAGGCGAACTGAAAAAATTGAAAAAAATGAAATAAACAGATTATCAAATTAAATAAAACAATAATTAATTAAAGCAATTGAAAATTAACTAATTTAATTAAGACCAACTAGTTAACATAAATTAAAAACTAATTAAGTTATTAATCAAACAAAAATAAAACAATTAAAACAAGGATTTAAATTTGAATTAAAAAAATAAATTTAAAATGGGAAAATTAATTAATGTATTAAAACAGGAAATTAAAATTGATAAAATATTTTTTAAATAAATTAAGCAAACCAATAATTAAAGGTTTTTAAATAAAGTAAATATTAATTAAATTAAATGAGATTAAATTTGATTTAATGATTTATGTAATTAAAACTAACAAAATAAAAATTAAAACAACATGTAGTCGGTGAGACCCAAAGGGTGTGGGTAGGATTTATCGGTGAAATGACTCACCAATTGGAGAGAAAAAGTGTGTCGATGACTCAAAAAAATGGAAAAGTATAGATTGAGTCACCGACACCCAACTGACTAGAAATTTTATCTGGAATCACGAAATTAAAACATTAAAGTAATAAAAACTCTAAATTAATTAATTAAATAACTAGAAGAATACTTAAAATTTAAAACACAATATTTCATCTTATTAGAATAAAATTGTTAACTTATATTAATTTAACGAATAATTAAATTAATAAAGTTAATTTATTTTAATCAATGTGAAACATATAATATTAAATTAAGAACCAAGTTAATTAAAATAAAAAATGATTAAATGATTATTTAATAAAAGTGTAAATATATTGAAAAATTAAGAAGATTAATGTTAACAGAACAAATTAAGAAGTAATTAAATTAGATAAATTAAGTAAGAATAAATTTCATAATAAAAATATAACTGCGATTTTTTTATTAATAATTGTAAAATTGAAAAGTTAAATCATTAAAAATTAAATAAAAATATGTGGAAAAACTATCTAAAAATAAGGCCACATCAGAATACCTTCCATTTTTTTGTAAATACGAAAACTTCGTTTGTGGACGTGTGGACTACCGTCTCCTCAAGGGGATGTGATTCGTTCACACTCTATATAGAATGGATTAAAGATGTTTTTGGAAAATATATATGATATATTTAACATAGTAACGATACTTTAGTTTTTATAAATATAAATGTATACATATATTCCATTTACTTGATTTCAAAAAGATAAATAAATGGAAAAAACGTTTATGCATACGCATGACCTACCGTCTCAATGAATAGTGTATTAATTTTCATATTTATATATTCTATATATTTTTATAAATACATATATACTGAATATATAAGATATTTATATCTTGTATGAAATTTTTTATATAAGTAAATCATGATATAACTAAGATGATAAAGAATAACAAGCCGAAACATATACGAGAAACAAAGATATTACCCAAAAAGTAACACTAACATGGAGTTATTAATAAACGGTTAGTATAAATTCATAACCAATTTTTTTATAGTATTATATATAATAATAATATTATATGATATATTTATAATAAATATATATTTATTATACAGTAGGCTTGTACATGTGTGATGAAATTCAACACTTAAGGTAATAGAATTTTATCTCACTTTTTATTTATGTGAGATACTTTCCATATTCACCACTCACTTCATTTGTGTGGTGTATATGCTACCCTAAAAAATTTTATGTAATAAATTTAATTTATTTAATGATATTAAAATATTTGGTTGATTTTTTTATTTCATAGGTATCGCGATTCTAATGTTACTCAAGTAGTAAGAGTTTTCTCATCTCACTTTTATTTACCGTGAGACACAATCCATGTTCACCACCTATTTTTTATATGTGTTCTGTATACAACCCATGGATTTATTCTCTCATTATTATACTTAAATATATGGTTATTCACATATCCCTTTGATTATATTTATTTAATAGTGATTATGGTTCAAAGTTACCAATTTGTTAATGGTTTACTTCTGCAATCTCATCGTTTATAGAGATTGCCTATAATTATGCTTCCATTAATGAAATCTCATGATCCATCATTCCAGAAATCTCATGATTTTTCATACTCTCTATTTATTCATGTTATATCCAATTTATGGTACATGTTTTCCACTCTTTCATACTTAAATAATTAATAAAATGGTTTTTTATGAAATTTGGACTTTATTTATACTTTTAGTTGGAAATTTTTGTTCTTTCAAAACCATGTTTTCTAAAAAGGTTTTCAAAAATATTTTATGTTTAAAAAGTGTTTAATCCATTTTAAACATTTTTTTACTTTTTCATTTGAATTTTTTTTCAAAGTGTTTTATATAATTATTTATTAGTTTTTAAGGTATTTTCAAAGAAAAAGATTTTCAAAATTTTTTCATGATTTATTTAAAAATATTAAAAGTTTTTTCAAATAAAATGGTTTTAAAAAATGTTTTCAATCATTATTTATATGTTTTAAATGTATATTCAATGAAAATATGTTTTAAAAATGTTTTAAAAACTTCCTTTATATGTTTCTAGTTTATTTTCAAGGAAAATAATTTTCAAAAGTTTTTATTTTTTAAAAATGATTTTTCAAAGAAGAAATGATATCTTTCTCAAGAATTATTTTTAAAAGATATTTATAAATTAATTTCCATATATGATGAAATAATTTTTATAGTTTATTATTTTATAGAGATATGATCAAAAAATACAATTCATATTATATCATGAATTGTTTATGTTTTCATGGAATGATGTTTATGACACCCATTTCTCTTCCAAGGGTTATATAATTTTTAATCCCACTTATTTTCATGGGGTTTCATTTGAAGAATTGATTATTATACCTATATATTATCCTTAGGTAATGTTATGATGACATGATTATGATACCCATTTTATTTTAGGGGTTATTATATGATTATTGTTTATAATCTTGCAGAAGATTTTTTATGTGTGTGGTTGGTCCTATATCTCCCTCCATTGAATTAGGTAATGATGGATGAATCATGAGTAGATATGTTCTGCATGCACCTGGTTTCACAGCCATAAGTTTATGCATGATCCTAATTACGTGTTCATAGTGTTACGTGTGAACAATATTACGTGTTCACAAAGTTACGTGGGAACCTAAATACAGTTTCAAAATGTTATGTCTGAACCTGATTACATGTTCGCAAAGTTATTCACGGACCTGGTTGCATGTCCATAAATTTATGTGTGAACCTGATCAAATGTTAAGAATGTTAAGCGTGAACTATAATACATGTTCACAATGTTTTGTGTGAATCCGATTACACATTCAAAATGTTATTTGTGAACCAAATTTCATGTTCACAACATTATACAATGACTTGTTTGCATGTCCATAAGTTTATGAAAGGGCCTGATTTCTTGTCTCTAACTTAATGGGGGATCCTTTTTCTACTCATACATGTTTATAATGTTATAATCTGATGTGTATTCCACAATTCTATGTCTTATTCCTATGTTATGATTTCATGGATTATTCTATTGATTATATTATGATGTATGTATTATGAACTAATAATATTTATTCCATGTTTCATGTATTTGATCTTTGATATGTTGGGTAGGATATTCTAATGATACTATCATGTTATCATCCCCGTATGATAATGTTATTCTTATATATCTCCCTCTTTTACCCTTAAAAAGCATATGAGCACACCCTTTTCTTATATTTCTTTTCCCTAGATTATGAAGAAAGGTTTTTAAGTTGGATTACTAGAGTGGAATATCTTTATTGGAGAAATTGAACATCTTTTAGCATATTAGATGATTGTGTTCTAGGTTTCAAATAAATTAAAGTATTATAGTACTGGGGCATGTATTGTTTTAATATTATGAACATTTATCAAGAATGTTTTGATATCCATGTATGTAATTCATGGGTCACTATACTACTATTATCTCTAATTCTAACCCTAATGTCGAAAAAACATGTAAAATATCAGACTCTCACATGGTGATGAAATGGAAATGATATTTTGGTGATGTAGGGGAAGAAATATTTAGTTTTTATTCCAAGCAATGCTCATGCAATAATAGAGAAGACCAATGGAGAATCATGCATGAAGTTTACTATTTTATGGTAAGATATTTTTGCTTGAAAAAAGAATCATTGATATGATAATAAGTTCCCTTGAATCTTAGAATAATGAAAATGGGAAATAAGATAAAGGGGCTATGTGATATGATTGAATACCGTTCCTTAGAGATTTTGATGAAAATAGCCTTAGAGAATGGGTTAAAGGCTATCATCATATCTCTCAAAAACCAACTTGAAGAATATAGAAAATTAGGTATAGATTCTACTTAAAACATGAAATTAATTAATACTCAGTTGAAAGAGAAATATATAAAAGTCAGATAACAATAGGATAGGATGAAAAACTATATAGAGAATATGAAGATATGTCAAAAAAACTATCTCAACTTATCCATAAAAATTGTGGAATTTAGATCTAAAATCAAGAAGCAATGTCTTTTCCGATGAAAAATATAGAAATATAGTTTTTAAAAATATTAAATCACAAAAAATTTAAATTGTGAAGGATTTGGGAACATCAGGAGTATATATTTTGAAGTTAACAAACTAAAAGTTGTTAGAAGAACTCCAATAGTGCCAATATCTAAATCGTGAAAAGAACAAATATGGTTTGAGTCCTATGGTAAATTTTTAATTTATTTAAACCAAAATCATATGAAAGGTATTTAAATTGGAGTAATTCATGTAAGGTTATATAATATATATAGATAAACTACACTCCTATGACATCAAGGTGACTATTTGTCCTTGTAAAATGACTATTATGCCGGAAAAAAGTTTTAATCCTTTGGAGGATGAAAATGTTCCTTAAAAAAGGGTGTATCAAGAATAAAAATGTGATCACTCACAAAAACTATCTTGGATTAAATGAAGAAAAATATGGTATAAGAAACACGAGTTTTTCCAACCATGAAGGAGGTCGAAAAGGATATTCCAAAAAAGGAATCAATTCATTGGAAGAAAATATGTTACTAGTCCATTTAGCTTATCAATGATAATAAATGACATCCCGTTTTCATATCAGAAAGATGAAGAAATCAAGGATGAGTGGAAAATATAAAGTTGAATGTTTCTTATAAATAAAAAAGTTGACCCCCCTTACATAATAACAAAATATTTATTTAGCATCGATTTAAACCTTCGCGACATACTTTCCTGATGGTTTCAAAAAACCACCACTAAAATTGGTGTCGACAATCAACACACATAGGTTCCTTCCATTTAGCATAAGATTATATAATGTGCCACATAATTAATATTTAGTAGTGGTTTTTCTAGTTTTAGTGGTAGTTTTCTTTAAAAAACAACGATAATGTAGCGGCGGTTTTTAACCCTTGCTAAATGTTGGAGTTTTTTACCGAAGAAAACACCACTAAAACATATAAACCACTGCTTTTTCCATCATTAGTGGTACCCAAAAATATACCATAACATATCAGTGGTTTAAACTATCACTAAATCTCCAGTTACAAAAAAATAGGCTGTAGATTCTATATCCCCAGAACCTACAGCCAGAACAACACAAGAATAAGAATTAAAATTTGACTAGACCATCAAATAGATCATTAGCATTCAAGTAAAACATCACATAAAACAACACATGTTAAAACTAAATATTTAAAGTACATTGATTCTCACCAAAACATAAAGAATCAACACATTGAAAAAGGAAAACAACACATTGAATGAAATAATACATTTCGCAATACATTGAAAGAATAAAATAAAACACATCACATTAAAAGAATAAATAATACATAAATACATTGGAAGGATCAATATATTTAATGAATCAATAATAAATATCTCAATAAATTGAAATAATCAATACATTTCATACTACATTTCTCATTGAAATTACGTTTATTCATTAACTATTACACAAACCATTTCCAGGTAAAACATAAATTGAATACATTTAAAAATAGTTACAAAGAATCAACGTACTTTCATTAAAATGAGGCTTCACATGATAAAACTAAATCCACCATAATTAAAAAAAAGATAAACTTATTTAATAATAATGAAATAATTTTCAATATTAAACCATCCACCATGAATACAATTTTCATCAAAATGGTCATTTATGATTCAAAATAAATAATAAATTCTCATCCAAAATAGAAATCACCCTAAATATCCATAAATGTTATAAACCTCAAAAAGAGAGTATTAAAACTATCTTATATTTATATAATGGGTAAATAATCCATGAAATCCTTGGAATTACATCACTGATCCCACCATTTGAAGAGATCACGAAAAACAACATTGATGCCTCTATGTGCCTAGTCCAACAAGAATCCACATAGTCCGAGTTATCTAATTAAATAAATTTGGAATATCCAATAAAGAAAAAGACGGAGCTAAAAAATGGTTCTTTCAAAAATAGATCCCAAAAATCTCCCAAAAGAGAGATCACCCAACACATCATGATCAAGCACTAACCAAGAAGGTTAAAATAAGTGGATACTAATCGAATAAAGGGTTTGATAGATAGGGGTTATCCTATAGGTTATATTATTGAGATATCATTTCATGTATAATTGATATACGACCTTAGTTTGGTGAGAGATAACATAGAACGATCCTTATTTACTAGGACTGGGTCGTGATGTGTGATCTGTAAAAGGGTATAGACATTCCTATAATGGCTGGGGTTAGATGATGATTACAGTCTTGGAGAAAACCAAGGGGTTTTGTGTCATGAAATGACCTATAGGGTCCCTACATTGGACAACAGAATGCTGAGATTGATGCCACATGTTCACCCCAATAGGTGAAGGGTTAGTAAAAAGCACAGAGTAAGAATATCACTAATGTGGGAGGCTTTATCCTATTGTATGTGGACACACATACACACACACAAACTCAACTCCATTAAATAGTTAATAGGTATAATAAAATAAAACCTCTATGGTCTAAAAAAATCATGTAGTAACCTATAAGAAATATATCAGAATGAGATAGATAAATATTCAGGAAAGGAAAAGGGTAAAAGACATGCCTAACCAAGATGGTGGAAAGTAGGTCCTAATTTAGAAATAACTAAAAGCAAAAGGAAGAGAAGTTACCAACTCAGTATCCCTAATACTGACAAAAAAAAAATTGATCGGTGCCTCTACATACGTCTATGTTCCATAGATACTAGGTCCACTAAGGATACCACCAATCTACCAGTTGTCTGTATAAGAAAAAAACATGCATGCATGGCCCATGCTGGTGTGAGTATAAACATACATAGTAAGGCACCATGAAAAACAAGTGGAAAATTTTAGATTATAATAGTTCAATAAACTTATATGTAAAATAGATACAAGAAAATAGACATCATATATGATCATAATGAAATTTCAATCTCTACAGCCAGTTGAAAAATATCATACAGACACATGGATATACAACACATACATAGGGCACCAGTTTTCCCGATCCCATCTAAAATATATGAAAAAGATACAAAATACACACATTGTACATGAAAAAACCCTCTCCACTAATCATTTCCCAATGATAAACTATGCCTATCACCCTCTCCATCTCCATTTATTCTTCCTTCTACCAGCACCTGTAATACATTTATATTGAAAATTAAACATTGTATATTTATATTTAAACATAAAATAAATAAATGTTTGTAAACTAAATTATTTAGAATTTGTGTGATTTACCTTCCCACCACCAGCCATCACTACAAGATCCATAGGGACAGATCCAGTCGTATTCTGATATAAATAAATCAACACTTTCATCAAAACACATATCTCAGACCCATGTTCCTGAATTTTGTTATGCATAGAACAAAAAATTATCTGAGTGGTCGATGGAACATCGGCTGAGAATCAAATGGAATCCGTATAACGATTTCTCCCTAGAATTATTGTCATTTAATCAAATAAAATTATATTCAGAACATATATTTCGAAACATTCGTGAAGAAAAAAATAGAAATGATAACAGATTCACAGTACTACCAAACAATATATACATAAGAATGATATGGAATGATTGTACAAATGACATAAGTAGCTGATATATGAATGAATAAATGCACATACAATCACATTTTCCTCCAATCATATCGATTTCCCGATCCATAATTGCTTCATCTTCTTCATCCACCTTATCAAGACTAATATTTTCAATATCATGATGGAAAAATAAGTTTTCTTCTAACTGTTGATGGGATTCAATGACATTGGTCAAATCTTCGACTTCATCACCCATATCATTCAAGTCTATTTGTTTTACATGAGAAACTACAATCAACCATTTATCCCCAACATATTTCACATAATATTCAATTTTATCTTTCGATGATAAGATACACGGATTAGGAAGTTCGTGGTCACCAACATCCATTAAGCAAGAGAGGTTCACAGAAGTAAATTTCAAGTAATCTATTTTAACACGCCTGATGATATCCACCCAATTTAATTTGAATAAAACAACTAAAAAATGTACGTGTTAATTTAATTTGATAATATCAGTCAACATTACATAGTATTCCACTTAAGAATATGTAAATATTGAACTATTCTGTGTTTTCAAACTGTCTTCCCGATCAAATTTAAAAAATCTAAATCCATTCACATTGTAAGAGTCAAACTTTCTAGATTTTTTAGAGGAACTTGATCAAGAAACAAAAAATCATCTAAAAAATCTACCCGAGTATCAGTATTCATGATTCTAATAAAGTAATATTAAATATTAAAATTTCAAAATATATGTATCAACATAATATCAATATTGATTGCAATATTTAGGAACATACACACCGTGAAAACCATTCTACACGCTATTTATTGAATGATTTTGTAATATCTTTCTCATTTCATGTTCAACCTCTCATTAATCTATTTGTTTGTTTCATAAACATTTAAATAAATGGATATTAAATTTCACTATTCCGCAGTACATATCTATGTTCCTGTAATAAGTCCATTTCTGTTAGTGTAACATTTGTGCTCCTACCAACTGATTAGCCAAGAGTAGGAAATATTTTTGGTTCCCCATGTATTTCAGGTTGAGTTATCAAAATTTCCAACTCGATCGAATTTTTTCTTAATATCATCGACATATCTAAAACAAAAGGTAAAACACTCCTCTGGCAAATAGATTTCAGAAATACAACCTTCAGGTTGAGCAATATTTTTCACGTATTATTTCAAATGCCTAAAATATATGTGAAATAAAATAAAAAAACATAATTATGTATTTAATGAAGATCCATGAATTATTTACTGAAATGAAAAACATGTAAATAATGTACCTCTGAATTGGATATATCCATCGATAATGTAAGAGGATTCCAAATTTTTCTTCTTCAACCAAATTCACATTTAAATTCTTTATGATAGTAAATAATGATGGTGAAAAGATTTTTGATTTCACATGCATTTCACATTGAGTCGACGTGTCATCATCATTTCGAACTCAATTTAATTTTGTTTCAATATCATCCATGTATTTAGAACAAAAGGTAAAATACTCCTATTCTAAATAGCCTTCAGAAATAGATCCTTGAGGTTGAGATTTATTTTTTTCTTATGATTTCAAATGGCCATGATATCTGTGAAGTAAAAAAACATAAATATGTATTTAATGAAGTTCTAATAATTTTTCACTAAAATAAAAAAAATAAAAATAAAGCACCTATAAATTGGATACATCCATCGATAATGTATGGGGCCTCCTAATTTAGCTTCCCCAACCAAATGCACAGTTAAATGCATCATGAAAGTAAATAGTGATGGAGGAAATATAATCTACATTGCACAAAGTGTCAATTCCAATATCTCCTAAAGGTTATCAAGCTGAAAAGGATGAAGAGTTTTCTCAGATAGTTATCTGAAAAATTTATAGACTTGGAGTATAACAACAGTAAACTTTTAGGAAATAATGTACGCAATTACAATGAAAGTAACTACTATAATAAAATATATGAATTGTGAATTTTCAATACATGTAACCTAAGATGATTTAAGTCAACACACCATGAGATGTTAATTGAATACCCTTAAGATACATTTGTATTTTTTAAAATATTAAGGAATGTATCTTTGTCCATATTTTTCATTGAAAAAATTTCCAGAGCATACTTTCAATTCCCAACTAGCCAGAGATCACGCTTTATGTTCATTTCATGTAAGTATTTCTGAGCATTGAGATGATCCTTTGAAATTCCATGCTCATTAAGAAATGTGAAGATCAAATTTTGATAAACATCATTATCAATATGAATCACATCAAGATTATGGTTCAAAAAATTAAATTCCCTATACGGATGTTTGAAGAATATACTTTTTTATTCCATTATAGTGTTCTGATTTCACTTGATCATGCACTTAGATCTTATTTCCCACTATCATTCAAATGATACATCTTAACAAATTCTTCTTCAAAATTTTCTACTTGTTCCAATATTTCATAACTTATTAATAACTTTGGAGGTGGCCTATGATCAATGAAACCATTTAATTTTTACTTGTTCAGCCGAAATCTATGAGACACATTGAGAAATATTTGATAACACAAGAAGAACCATTTTCTACTATGAGGTAGCCATTTGAGCTCAGAATCAAAGTTAAAAATAGGACAATCCAAATCCATGTAAGTGTTCCAACCAGCTAAATTCCCATGTCCAAAGAAGTCACTAATGGTCCACATTATAACAGCTTGCATTTTGAACATTTTTCTTGAAGAAGCATCATATGTATCAACACCATTTCCCCATAAATAATTTAATTATTCAATTAAAGGATACAAGTATACATAAATATTATTTCCATGTATTTGTTTTAGAAGAATAGTCATAGAAATGATAAAAGATATTGGTTATAAACACATCCATAAAGGGAAATTGTAAGGGATCAAAACAACCAACCAAATGATATAACATGTGCTCAATGTCCCAAATGGGTTGAATCCATCAGTTGAGAATCCCAATAAATCATTCATAGGATCATATGAGAAATATGGATGTAATGAATCAAATTTGTTCCATGATTTTTAATCTCTTGGATGTCTCATTAACCCTTCAATAATATTATCTACAAAATTCCACTTCATGTGTTCAGTGGTTTTTGATGACCTAAATAATATTTGCAATCGAGGATTTAAAGGAATGTGACGTAAAAACATTTCAGGTATGTTCCTTTTCTTCCTCTTCATATTAGTATGTTGATTTATACTTTAATCATCACCCATAGACTGCAATCTAGATGAATAAATTTTTTTTCAATCCTGTCTACTTGAAGCCTCTCCCCAATAAATCATACAATCATTGGGACATACATGTATTTTTGTATAATTCAGACCGATCTTGTTAACAACTTTTTTCATATCAAAAAAAGAATCATTGATCATTGATTCAGGAAATGAATCATGAAACAATTCCAATATCATATAAATCGCCTTATTTTTAATTCCTCATAGACATTTTATATGATACAACATTAGCAGAAAAGATAGTTTTGAATATTTTAAACATCCACTACAATACTCTTTGATTTCAATCGTCAACTAAACCATGAAAACCATATGTATTCTCATTGAAGATTTATCTTCATTTAGTCTCCATATAATCAATTGGAGTATCCAATGATATGTTACAATCTTGATCCAGTTGTCCTATAGTCTCAAAAACATCACTTGTCATGTTGCTATTTGTATCACCCTCAACTAGATGTTCTGATATGTTTTGATGTTGATGTTGGTGTCTTACAATCCCAAATTCATAATTTATGAGTTTTTTTATTTCATTTTCCATTATTGATGATGTTGGGACCTCATTATGTGGATTGATATCAGTTCTCAACCTTTATACAATGTTGAAATCTCTATGTTAAATCAAAAAAAAATATTGATCATGTAATTGATTTATTACCAAGTGTTCATAACCATCATCTCTATTAAAAAATCTTGTAAATTTACATTTAGGACATGGAAATCTTATTCTCCCATCAACGGATCGTTTGGAAATTGAAAAATCTAAAAACTCCTCCAAACCCTTAGCATACTGAAGTATGTTCCTTAGTAATGTGATCTAGCCTTTATACATATATATCACAATGTGCCTACACATTATAAAAAAATTATAACACATAACTATTACTATATAAGAAAAGATATTCACATATAAATGTTTTAAAAAATATGAATATGTTAAATAAGGTTTTCATATATAAATATATATGGTAAATAATGAAGCATTTAAAAAAGGATAATTTTAATCCATAAAGTCTAGTTGTGTGGAAAATGATGTGTACAAGTGTTAAATTTTTCATTTACAATTCATTAAGATACCAAGAGGAAAATACATGTCAAAATCAATTTTTAATTAAAATATTTTTTTAAGAAATAATTGAAAAAAGTATCATAATAAAATTTCAATAATTGATTAGAGGACCAACATGATACCAACATTGAAAATTATATTGAGAATTATCATGACTTCATGGGACATGATAATGAGGCGTTCGGCTGAGAAATGAACCTCTCTAAAGATGACGACATGAGTTCATGAAATCAAAGTAATACTAATAATATGGTAACTATAATGAGGTATCAGGTACCACCAACATAATGTTCCTAAGACAAAGTGAAATAAAAATGTTTGACTACATCCATTACTCACTCGCAACATAAGGAAATTGAAACTATTTCACGAAAATATATTCAACCAACAAGAAACTGATATAGAATAATTAAGGAGGATCAATGTTGAATCACTAATTAGATATATTCTTATTGAGTATAATTGTTAGGTAAAACCAATATCTCCCCTATAATATGAATTTAAATATATAGAACCACATAACCCATAAAAGTTGAGATTACTCATCCAACCACCTATTCTTCTTATATAATGATTTATGGAAACTAAATAATATAATAATACTAATAATTTATTGTAATCAAATGATATACATTATTAGGACTCTAAATTTTTTCATCAACATCATCCAAACCTAGTTTTATATGTGCTCATAATCTATATAGTGCACTTTTCTTCCATGATGGACATTTCCATAAAGGATTTATGTCAAAAATCATCCTCTATTGGAAGATGCGTAAACATATGTATACATATTAATATATGTGTGTGTGTTTCTATAATCATCCTATCAAAGAGATTGCATCTTACCATGTGATGGAATTTTTTTAATAGTACTTTTATGGCGTTGGCATCATCTTCTCGTAGGAAGGAAATATATGTTTATCATCCTTACATAGGAGGCCTCATAATCTCATATGAGAGAAAATATTTAAGTTCAAAAAATATATATCACTAATAGTATACATATATGAAATCCTTCATCTATATAAGTTCATTAATTTTCATAGGGAGGAACTTGATATACATATAGATATACCTATATGTGTATCCAGTAGACAAGTTTCAAGAAAAAACCAATAAGAAAATTCACTAATGTTTCATATGATATTCAAAAAAAAAATCATGGTTATACGTGTGAAATTTAAAATAAGTATACCTAAGGTAATAACAATGAAATCAATTAATGATATAGAAACACAAGGTTTTCCATATTTACACACTAAACATTCTCTACATCATAACCATAGATATGCTTCATATCAAAACAATAAACACACCCTATATTAAATGATTTTCATGTTTAAAATAAAAAATATATTATTATAATTTATTAATATAAAAAAATAAACATACTACAAAGGAAAACATAATTCACCTTCTCACTCTACACTATCGTAATACTACAATAGCATGATAGAAACTGATATTTTTTACAATAATTTAAAATACTTTCAGATTTTAATAAATAAAATAATGTAATGTAGTAGTCAAGAATAAAAATAATATTCCAAATAATATAAAGGTTATGGAACACTCAATGATTAATAAAAATACAAACATTTCTAGACTGGGAAAGAGTGTAGGTACCGACGGTGAGGGGTTAGGGCCAGCAATGGTCGGGGGGTGGGGGCTAGGGTAGGGACCAGTGCTGAGGGGAGGTTTGGAACAGTGAGGCTTGGGATTGGAAATGAGGTATGGTGAGGGTTAGAGAGGCACGGGACCGGTGGTGAGGGGTGGTGAGGGTAGGGATTCAGGGGGTTGTGGGGGTCAGGGGAGTGGGGGGGGGGGTCATGGTAGAAATGTATGGATTTTGGAAAAAACATTAGTAGTAGTTTTTAATAAACCTATGATAAATTATTTAAAAAAAATCAGTGGTTTAATAAACCTCCACTACAAAACTGCTACTAAACACTGATTTTGTTGTATTGTTATTCCCCATTATTTTATGTGTTTTTAGATAACATAAAAGGGATTTGAAGTGGATGTTTGAGGCTATAACTTATGGATATCATGATGAAATTATACTTCATGGATTCTTATGAAAACCAAGAAATTAGAAAAGAGGAATGCATCACTTAATGGAGAGAAAATTTTGGAAATGACATTTGCAAAACATTTTCATATGAATCTGGAATTTTCTGGACTACCCGATAATAATGGATTTTCATGTGTTTCAATCACACTATAATCCCTAGTTTTTAATTTTTTTAGTGATATTAATTAAGGGATTGTTCTTGGTTGATAAAGGATGTGAAAAAGGAGGATATATTTTTTCTTAATGTTAAACATTCTTATTTTTTTGTTAAAGTGTGTTCATGATCATGAATTTCTTTTCTTAACAAACCATATATTGAGATTTGAGATCATTTTAGCATGATTTCACATGTATGGTAGTTTATGGACAATATATTCAATTTTTTTTATCTCTGTCCTTTTTTTACAAAGGTTTATCCCATTTATACTGAGCGTTGATTACCTAAAGGATCTTTATTAAAAGAACAATGTGAAATCATCCCTCTTTCATAACTGTTCAAGAAAAAATCATATAAGGGATGATAATATTTTTTGGGGATGATAAGTCCCCACTTATCCTTTTTTATTTGATTTCCAATATGGGGGAGAATGTTTGAGCAAACATAATGAATATAAAAATTTGAAGACATATTGGAAACAAACTAAAAAGATGGATATTATTGAGCCCAAGTGTAACATTGGGTGTCAGTGAGTCGATATGTGCAAGTGGATGAAGTGGGGATTCATAGAGAATTGTTATGGATTCATTTAATATAATTGATTTTCATTATTGATAAAATCTCCTTGAATGTTTGATGATTTTATATAGTTATATAATTTTAAAGATATGTGTCAAAGATGAAACACATTTTACAACATATTAATGTAGATTCCGAATAAGAGTAATTAAATAATTCCATAAAAAATTCAATTATTTCATGACAATTTTTAATTGGGAAGGCCTAGAAAATATGAGTTTTCATGAAGAAAAGTTTTGAGAAGATGAATTGAAGTCCATGAAAAATATATTTTTTGTATGATGAATTTTTATATTGTGGAATTTGAGGGATGTTTTTGTAATTAAAATATATAGGAATTTTACACATAGATATTTTCTAAGTGTTATAAAAAACTTTCATAACCACCCTGGTATCCAATGGGATCCTAAAATGATTTCTTAGGTGGGAAGGGTTAAAAACTTTCCTACCAAGGTAGTGTCTTGGTATGGTGAAGGATAACTACCTACAAAAATGCATAGTGGTTGTATAACAGCCACGAGGAGCACACAGGAGGAAGATAGTGCACACAGTACGCATGATGGTGTGCATGAGGGGGAAATATGTGCGACCTTCCCCATGTGGTGTTTCTAGTGTATCCAAGTGCTATCCCTGACTACAATTTAAAAAATAGAAGGAATGATGAGGTTTATAAGGAAGAAATCAACCGTTTATAGAATCAATGTGGGATGAGGACATATGGGACAATGTTTAACCATATTAAAAATCACATATAGAATGTGTGATATCCAATAAATATAATATGATACATTCAATCTCTTGGATCATTTTCATCTTTATACCTTTCTATAGGGTTCCTATGTGTACAGTAATCCCAAAATTTACAAGGAGTAAATATCAATTCATGCAAAAATAATAAACCCAACCACTTCTATGATCATGTTGAGATTATTTACATATTTTAGTGATGAATTAGATTAGCATAAGATCTATACTTGAATCATGAGAAGTCCAATATCCCCAAATACATATATTACCATGAATTAATTTTAGTGTATTAGAAGAAGGATTTATCTAATGATAATGGTTGGATTAATAGACTAATAGTTTCAAAATAATGTGATATACACGTAGTTTCACTGTATTTTAGATACATAAAATTTGAAAATAAAAAATCAATGTCTGAGAATCTAGTTTATGTGTTCATGCATAAAAATTAATGAAGGCTAATTCACCTTTGTATAAATGAATGAAGAAGATCACATGATGATGCACGTATTTAAATGCGGATCAAATGCATATTGTATGATACTACATTAATAGGAGTTTATTTTATTTATTTATTTATGTGTATGCGTGTTGAAGGAAACTCTATTATTTCATGTGTATTTTAATGATACTGAAGTTGTATGATATTTTTTAATACCCACATAATTATTGGATATTTAATATGAGGACCTTAATGTGGGTTCTTATATCAAACTTAAATGGAACAGAGTACCTGATGCATATGGGTATATTTAAAATGAGGATTCAAATGAAAGATAAAATGAGGAAAAATAATTCTGATATTTTCATAACAAGATTAAATACAGATTATAAATTTAGAAAATTATTATGTTTTTTGAAAATAAAATAAATGATATATAATTACATGGAAAATAATTGATTTTTTTGATACATGTGTTCATGTAGGTGATATAGAATATGAGAAAACATTGAGAGAAATGTTTCATTCATTGTGAAAATGAATTTTGAGAAGATAGATACATATTTTTATCGAAGAAAGAAAGACTTTAAAGATGGAAGCATATGAAGAAAAGTAAATTTTGTGCACAAGTTTTCAAATATTGATAGAATGAGATCATTAAAGATCTGAGAAGTGTTTCAAGGCTAACATACCTACTAATTTTAGGTGATGGAGAATTTGAATAATTGTACATGATCAAACTTAATCCTATAGGCTCATAGAGGAAGAAATTTATCTACAAGGTTAAATATATTTCTAGTTGTGGTTCATCATGAACAAGTGAAAAAAATATTTCAGTAGGTTCTAGAAGTGGAAAATTGTAGAGAAATCTGGAGTAGGATAATTGTATGATGGATTCTGTGTTTATTGCTTATGTAAGTGGGAGATTTTTGATATTAAGTTGACTCTAGAGTGGGTGAAATATGTAATAAGAGATTATCATAATGTACTTTCTCTATATATAACTCCATTCACATAATGAAGTATACATTTTGGTGGGGGGGGGGTCTGATCAACATATAATGGAGTAGGCCTTTCACCCAAACCATATAAATTTTATATGATTCTCTCTCTATTATTACAAACTCACATGAGGTTATACTGAGAGATAATATTTAGTGGATCAAGAACCATAACAAGTTCAAGAGGTTAAATTTAAATAGACAAAGTAAAAGGAGAATACTAATGATTCACCCCCCAGCCAGTGGAACTTAATCAGTCTAAAAACTATACAAATTAAAATATGGTGAAGGAGGAGATGATCCATTGGAGAAAATGAGAGTTATTATTTCCAATGTAAACCTTTTATTTTAGATGGTATTTCCTAAAAGAATATGATATCAATGAAAATAAGTAACTTCCCCCTAGGAAAATATAATTTACTATAGTGAAAATCAATTTCGGGGATTAAAGGGGATTAGAAGATCAAAATCAAGAAGATAATTGAAGACTAAAGGGGAAAAAATTTTAGTTGAGAAAACTATTATAGCCCGAGTAAAACTTAAGTCGAAACTCCATTAATTATATAGAGAAATAAATTAAACATATAATACAATTAATGAAATATATTTCATCTTTTATGGAATAAAATATGTATTATATACATAATAAAAATGAAAATTAGGTTTCTAATAAAAACATATCTCAAAGAAAGGAATTGAGACAAAAAACCCTTATAACTTTTATAAATTTATAGTCAAACCTGATTAGAGAAATAATTGGAATATAAAATTGAAGATCACAAAATATAAGGGAATCATGAAAAAATATTAAATTGGATATAGATACATTATTATAATAAAATAATGGTGTATAATAATAAATATGATTCAGGGGGGAATTGTGACAAGAAACCCTTACCTTATTTCATAGCTTAGTCGAATGCACTCTAAGATCCTGTATAACAAAAATAAATTTCTTAATAACATATTTCAGAACCTATTTCATATATTTAAAATTTTATAAATATTATTTATAATTATTTTCTGTTTGTATATTATTTAGTTTTTATCTATTTTCAATATCAGGTGCGAGTAATATTGATTGTTTTAAACTAGTTTCAAAGTGTTTTTATTCTTTAATATCCTAAATTTTAGAATTCCAAACACATACAAGGTATTAGAATTGGTATTTATAATTATATATCAAGTTATAATTTTATTCTATTATAGTTTTGGTTGTGCTCCTAAAAGATGAAAAAAATGTTGAGAATGTTTTAGTGATTTTTAATGAACATATGTTGGTATCTAAATTGATGAGTTTAACATTAATTTTACTATTCCAAAAAAATAAACTATTTTTTAACTTATTCATTAAAATTATTATCATTAATTATGTTCTCATAAAAATCTATGATATTATTTTATAACATGGTCCATGTATGTGGATAGATCGACTCAAATATGAAAATACAAGATATAATGGATGATTATGATTATAAAAATGGGTTATTTTGTAATAATATAATTATTGAGGAATAATAACACTAATTTTAATGTGTTGAGTCATATTTTATGACAGTATAGTAAATAGGAAAGAAACTCAATAAAAAACGATATATGTTACTTCTTGGAGGAGGTAGTCGTCAAAGTTCATGATCAACATTTTAATATATTGAATAGTGATAGGGAAATGTGGTGTATTATATTATTTATCCTTATAATAATATTATATAATTCTAAATTTTCATTATTTACATCCTTATTAACTATAAATAGAGGCCATATTTAAACACATTAGTCATCGCTTCATGGAGGTGGAAGTCCACACAAAACATGAACTATAATTCTATTTATCTTAATAGAAAATGAGAAATGAGGTTAATAGATATTCCCTCATTATAATAATATATATTACAAAAAAAATAATGATTTAATTTTATAGGAATTATATAATTAGAATTAAGAAAATTATGAAGGAAAAGGATAGTAGTTAAGAAAAAAATTAATCAAGTTGAGGACATGACCTTTCCCCTGGAAGAATTTTTGGAAATTGAGGTCTTAAGAAAATATTTTGTGACCATAGTGTAGCAAACCAATAAATTAGAATATATTTCACTTTATGTAATTTTATTTCTTTTATAGCTTACATTACACACAACACCATGTTTAAATGAACAATAATATATTATTTAAATATTTTTATGTGACCATTTTAATCATGATTTTAAAATTGGTGGGTATGAATAATATCCAAAACATTATTAAATACATATAAAGGAACAATTATGTATAATTTTTATGAATAATTCTTAAGAAATAAACACTATTTTTTTATTAAACTCATTTTATTCTTCAAAAAACGTTTTCTTGATTTTTTTTATTTTTATGAAAAAATAATTATATTTAACTTTATCTAACTTTTAGAAATATATATTTGATAAAAATAATACCATTTTTTAATTTAGAATATCTATATTATATTTGGTTTAGATTTTGGTATCTTTCTTATAAGATTGATATTTAGTGAGCAGTGTAAAATACATATTTTAAAAAAACGTATATTTTAGTTTAATTAAAAGTATCATTATGCCCTGAATTTGATATCAAAGAAACATAAGTATTATTTAATTATATATAATATAATAAACTTCATTTGAATAATTATTATATATTATTTTTTTATAAGTACATTTTTGGTCATAATTTTTTTTTCTACAAACTACTTTTCGTTGCGTTTTAAGAACTTCTATTTGACTTCATTTCAGAATCATGTATAAAATAAATATTTAAAAATGGATTAAATATTTATAATCATGGGTTAAAAAATTTATAAATTGTTCAATCATATTTTTGGACATTATGAATAGTAAATTTAGTAATTTTGTTGCCACGATAAAAGATAAATTAGGTAATTAAAGTTAAATATAATATGATAAGTTCTCATAAATTACCCTAACACATTCATAAATTTTAATACATGAGTATATATCAACTATAATAATCAAAAATTCTATTATATGGAATTTTTTTACCATTTGAACATGATTTTGAACCTTATATTATTTTATATAAAGAAAAGTCAAAAATGTTACTTTCTTTATTTTATTATAATTAAAATTTTTAAATAGGGTTAAATAGAGGATATGTTTAGTTCTCAATATTTATTTCATATATAATTTTTATTCTTCTTAATAATAATTTATTTTTAATTTTCTGGGATTAAATAGTTCACTTAAATGTTTGTGCAACCAAAATATAGTATTTATTCATTTTAACTAAAAATAAAATAAATCATTTTAAAAATATTAAATGTTTTAAAATTTGGATGTTTTAATGCGTTTGATTAATTTTTTTAGAACTATATGACATACGAGGGAGGTTTTAAATCATCATCTTCAAATTCCCCCTTTGTCTTGATAAATTTGAAGTCAAATTAAATTAATAGTGTTAAAAATGACATTAATGATATTGTGTAATAAATAATATTTCATTAAATAATATATAATTAATAAAAATATTTTATTCATCCAAATTAATGATATAGGTTTTTAAAAATAAGTCATGGTCTATTTATGGGTCATTTATTGTTTTACTACTAAATTAATAAAAAATAAATTGTAGATAACTTAAATATTATGGTAATTGTCAAAATGGGTTAATGAAGCGTTAAAAAATGAGAAGGGAAACAATTAGATAAAATCTTATACAAATTCTTCTAGATGAATGAATATGTACTCATAATCATCTCATCTTCAAATATTATCAATTTTTACCGATTTGGAAGTCAAAATTAATTTATATTAATATAATATTTTAAGAAATTCCCAGAGTGATCCTCCCCTCAATTATAAAGGGAACCCCTACTTTCTCTTCTTCACACCACTTTGATCCCTATATCTCAACCAAAATATACCATGTTATATCATCCACTACCCTAACCAAATTCAATAGGTCATATTATTCCCAAATTACCATCCCTAGGGCCTTTATGAGGAGATCTGATGGGCTTGTTTCAATGAAGAGGTAATTTACTTAACCAATCACTTTCTTTTTAATTGTAATTTTACCTCTAATAAATCTTATATATTAGTAAAATAATAAAATATAATGTTTCCAAAATATATATAAATATTATTATGATTATCAAACCACCTTTATTCTCCCTCCTTCTACCAATTGATAAGTGAAAGTATCGCTCGTGCATACATATGACTTACCGTCTCCACATAAAAATATAACTCATTTTCCATCACCATATTTTATGGATGGGTATTTTTATGTGTTTAAAGTTTATATATAAAATTATTTCATAATTAAAATATTTAATTATAATAACTTATCTACCTTATTACCTCCAAATATGTTGGGAAACAATAACGTCACTCTTGCGTACCTGTGGACTACCACCTCTATGAAGTGATGTGAGTGGTTTTCATTTCCATTTTACTTGTATGGTAAAAAATATGAATTTAATTAACAGATATGATATATGTTAAATAATAATGACCATGTTAAGGTGATTTAGTATTTATTTTTATTTCATTATATCCATCGAAAAGTGTATACAACGTTCATTCATACGTACGACCCACCGTCTCCATGAATTGTGTTATTCATTTTTCTATATCTATATTTTATGAATGACTACAAAAATATATATAATGAATATATATAATATTTAAATCATTATTAAATCTATTCATATGATGGAAACATGATTAATATAAAAGGAATTCTAAACCATACAATACATGAAAAATGAAGAAAATATCACCCGAAACAGTGACTTTAATAATGAAGCTTTAACAAACGGGTGATAAAAGTTCATAAGTAAATAATATATGGTATTATATATATAAATATTTTTCTTTATTATATTTAAAACAAATATATATTTATTATACTATTTTTTCCTATTCATAAAATGGAATTCGGTCCAAAGGTAATGGATTTTTATCTCACTTATACTTATGTGGGAAACATGACTTATACACCACTTGTTTCTTTTGTGTGAGGTATATAATAGAAATGAATGTATTTTAGAATTATTATGATCCTAATTATTGAATATAAATATCCATATAATGTTATTGTTTTAGGGGTCTTATGATTCATGAGTTACCAAATTGGTAAGAGTTTTTCCTCAATATTATTGTTTATTAAGTTTTTTTTATGACTAAGTTTCCAATTATGGAATCTTTTTATATTCATTAAATAAACTCATTAATTTATTATCTATTGTTATTTATTAAAATTCAATGTTTTAATTTCATTTTCATGAACATAATTACTCAAGATACCAAAAATATGTTTTTAAGGAAAATCAATTCAATTTCTCAATTCAATCAAAATAACTTTTTCTTCCATATTAATGTGTTATGAAAATGTTTTAATTAATTTTTTAACAATTCTAATTTTTTGAATTAATTTTTACTGAATTTTTAATTTTTTTTTAAAAAATTTAAACGAAATGTTCTTTTCATTTTCTAAATTTGGAAATTTTTTATTTTTTTAGAAAATTATGAAAGGAATGTTTTACTTCACCATATATGGTATAAATATAATTTCTCATAGTCATTACCTATAAATTCTTTGAAGATTCATTTAGAAGTTTCCATGATTATTTTTTATGAAATAGTTTCTAGTTTTTGAAATATTTAGATTTTAAATAAATTTTTTAAAATTGAAAGGAAATTTTCTTCTGGAATGTTTTAACATGATTTTAATGGTATTTCTATTCATCAAAGACAAAAACCCTTTATTTAAATTAATATTTATAGAGGATAAGATACAATTATAAAATCCTTATTTTTTATCTAGGTGGTTTATGTTTATGACGATAATAAGTTTATGAAACATGTTCCTTTTCAATGGGTTATACTATGATGAAAGGATGAAATACTTATGAAACCCATTTATTTTCCATGGGTTATGATCCGGTGAACACTTTATAATACCCACTTATTTTCCTAGGTTATTATATGGGGAATATTTTATTATCTTATGGAGAATTTATATATGGTTTACATTATATGATGGTGGTTACATTATAATCAAGGATGGTGGTTACGTTATAACAAATATGGGTGAGGCCAATAACTTCGTCCAGTTCATTGAGTAATGATTGATACCTCATGAGATAAACATGACTTGAATGGGGAGTAGACTCTATTCAATAAGGGAATTTTTACACCATTAAAGTCATGGTATTGGACCTTGAAAAATAATATGGTTTGGGGAGTGAACAAATTCCATGTTGATAGTATAGGAAATGAGCCTTGACTACTATGGAAATGATTTTGTATGCTTATGTTTACGACACAAATTTATTTCTATGCCATTATTATTCTCTAATGTATCATGTTCTTTGAATCCTTTATGATTCATGTCTTATGAAAATTCTTTTATTTATTCCATTACTCAATATTATTATATATTATATGAAAGGTTTGATTTTAAAATGTTATTCTCATATTCACATTCCATTATAATCATGTTATGCTTAAGTGATCATTGATATCTCCCTTGTTTACCCTTATTGAGAATATGAGCCCATCATTTCTTATATTTTATTTCCCTATTTTATAGAGAAATGTATTAAGTAAGATATGACTAAAAAGGGTGATTGTTATGAAGAACTTTTTTGGAAAGGATATTGATTATATATGAACTTATTATTTATGTTCCCAGTTTCAGAAGGCACTAGACCTATACGATTATGGTGTAGATCATTACATTATGCAATGGATAGTAATTTTTTAAGATACGATATTAATGTTTGAAATGAATGGATTGTTATATTTAGTATCATGGAAGGGTTTAATTACCCAATAAAATATAGAATGAGATAAATTTAGTGATAAAAACGAGGATAAGTTTAAGTACTGAATAAAATCCTAATATTTTGGTAATAATCATGAATTACCTAGGTTAAACCTATGGTTATATAGAATAATGTGTAATGATATAGAAATCTTATAAATAAATTTTAATTATTATGGGGTTTCAAATTAGGATTATTGTTTCTCACACTATGATTTGTTGTTTTATTTAATGGATGATACTCGAAGGAATCTTGTTAATACTGATTATGATATTAAATGGGAAGATTGTACCCATGAGACACCATTTGAAATAAGATATGGAATGTGATTATTTGTGATTATTCCTAATAAAATATCTCATATATAATTAACAATATCAACATTGGTGTGTTTCATGACCAACCTAATAACAGAAATATGTAATTTATTAAATACCATTGAGGAAAGAAGATTCAGCTTCCAAAATGTCTAGAGTGTTGGAAGAAGCACTCAAGTGGATATCTCAGAGGAATGATAAGGTTTTTTTAATGTGGAATTTAAGGTTAGAAGTCAAATAAATATTAAGGAAAATGAAAAGTTCACTTAACAAAATGGATGATAATAATGGTCTTCCTAAGGTATCCTCGATTACTGACTGTTTTAAATGTGAAAAGTATGAGATTATGAAAATAGGTGTCCTGGGAGAAAATATAGAAAAAATAATCATAAGTTCATATGATGTATTATTTTACCGATGATGATGAAGAGACTAAAAATTATGTTTTAATGTTTGGGTTATTTTATCATCATTTCATATGTTAAAAGTATGAATCATGATAAAATTTAAATTGATGAATATTAAGACACGATTAATATTTAATATTTTGGGAAATAAGTGTTTTGGGATAAGATTATGAACCATGGTTAATGGTTTAGTAAGTAAGTGTGATGATTGAATTGTTTATGTTTTTGGAATCAAGAGCTATGTTATATAATTTTTATATTAAAGATATTCTCGTTATTAAAGCATGAAACATCTAAGGATTGTTCTGTATAAGTTTTTCATTACTTATTTAATAGCATATTTTTAATTTTACTAATTACCAAGAAATTTGATTTAGTTGTAAGGTGATTTTTTTTGAGAGCACATAGATAAACCTTAATATGTGTCTGATGTTATGTTAATAATTTAGATTGGGATAAAGGGATTGTCATGACCCGTCCCCCGGGGCCCGTGTTGTGACTACCCCAAGCCCACCTTCAATAGGCTAGGGGATAGATACTATCACTGAAAATGTATTCCCTATATTTGGGAAGGAATTTCCTTTATAACATTTAAGAACACGAAACCAAGCACACAACAAGATATGAACTCAAGTAAACTAAACAGTAAACAAAGTGACTGAAGTAAGTAAAAGGGGCCAGAATACAAGCCCAACTGGAAAGTACAAGTACAACTGAAATACAATACAACTGAAGAAAGAGAGAGATAGATACTAGGTCGTCCTCCGAGGTTTCTACCTGAAGGGTATGTACAGATCGCCTCCTCAACACTCCACGTCCACCTATCTCCTCTGCGTACCGAAACACCGTATGGTCCACCTCGGAGCACCATTCAGACCTGGTACTCTCATCCTCGATTAGCTCTATCTGTCATCTGCACCAAACACAACAAGGTGCGGGCATAGCCCGTGCAGGGGTGAGCATAATGATACTCAGTTGAGACCCCGATACCCTCATGGTCTCATAAAATTTACTAAGGATGATCTATGAAGCAAGTAACCTAGTATCAACCCTACTTGGGTATATTCCCATACATATACCTAAGATATAAAGTAAACCCATTTCAATCATGAGGAAAACATAGAGTCCAACTCAAATCCCAAAGCTCAACTATTCCACAAAGGAAGGAAAGCCATGAAGAAAAGTTCCACACAGGTACGCCAAACAGAATAATACCACCAAGGTATTACCAAAAAATAAAGTAACAAACAGGTATGGAATCATGTCACACCAGGTATAACTTAAGTACAGTAGTATAGATGATTATATGTAAGTACTCAATCATATTATTCTGTTAAGAGGCACTGTTGCTGACCCACATAGGGTCACTCGGTGCTGACCCACACAGGTTCGCTCGGTGCTGACCCACACAAGATCATTCAGTGCTGACCCACACAGGATCACTAGGTGCTGACCCACACAGGATCGCTCAGTCCTGACCCACACAGGATCGCTAGGTGCTGCCCCACACATGATCGCTCTTCATTCTTCTCGTCACAACCAGATACTGGGTTCCCGTAGTAGGTTTTTTCATCTCTGGGAGGGTACGCTCCCCAATCCATTGGTCGATACTCCAAATTACATGATGTTCCACAATGAAGTATCTCAAAGGACTGCCACTTCATAGGGGTCTCAACGCAATAGACGGCGAGTCAATCAGACGCCAGGTCTGTGAGTTATTAGACTTTTAGTCCCGGGGGCCCGGTTGGATTCGTGATCGATCAAACCCGACCATAACCCATAAAAATCAAAATCTCCAGTGGATTATACTCAAATGGACCATCACGCTTCAAGGCTTCCATCACCGCTGATGGTTCGTCAAAGAGACGTTCGGTGCCAAAGTTATGGTCAAAAGAGTGTAGGTGGGTCGAAGTGGGTCTGGGCCGGCCTGACCCAGCATTGGACTACCCGGTCTGGGTCGACCCAAACCAACCCACTGGTTCCGAACCAGCCCAGTGGGCGGCCCGAATCGTTGGGTGCGGCCCAACATGATGGGCGGCCCGTCCCAACCCGTGCTGGGCGGCCCAACCTGCTGGGCGGTCCGGTAGGTCGCGAGGGGCCATGAAGGGCCTCAGGGGGTTCAGTCGTAGAAGACACGAGGCCGTGGGGTGGCTCGGCCACGGGGGGTGCCGCGAGGGCATGAGGCAGCTCGTCCGCGGCTGACGTGAGGGCGTGGGGCGGCTCGACCACGGGGGGTGTCGCGAGGGTGCGGGATAGCGGAGGCCACAGGCGACGGCGGCCGCGGGGCATCACCATTGCTCCATCGCCTTCATCGCGGCCGATGGTGGTGTCGACCTCCATTCTTGTGTTCCACCGGTGCCAAACATCGGCACCGGTCGCCGTCACCATCACGAATAACACACCAATAAAGGAGAACGGCAGAGGGGCCAGACCATGTTTGTTTGTCCCACACCCTCCGCGTTAGGGCGGTAGCACGCATCTCAACAAGATCATGAATCAAGAACCGACAAAATTTACAATTTCATACGAATCGTGGATCAACTCATTTAGGTTGATCCACGTTCACCATGATTTTTAAGAATGAGTAATTTCATGAATTCAATAACAACCCCTACCTTGTTCGTTTGATTCGTTGAAGATTGTCTGCGGGGAAGCAGACAATGTCATTGGGAATAGACGGGCGTTAGTGAAGTCGGTGTTTCCTCGATCATTAGTTCATTGATGTTGAAGACGTTCCTCATCAATGAATGTCCCGTGGAAGAAGTTGGAGTCAAAGTCGGTGTTCTTCACTGGCATTCTTTGTTGGGGAGCTTTCTCCCAAGGCTCTTTCCTCCCAATTCCTCCAAAATGAAGGGGTAGCCAAAATAATATATTATGTTATCTATTAAGTTGTTGTAATAAATTTAAAATTGGTTTAATTAATTAATTGAGTTGATAAAATTAATTAAAGTGGGCCGCACCATTAAAGTAGGGAAGCTCATGAGGGTTCTCCCAATTAAGAGGGGAGTTCAAGGGGGTTTAAATCATGGGTGGTCCCTACCACCATAACCTATCATGGGAGGTTTTAGGTTCTGTGGTCCCCACCTCTATAACCTCAAGTGGAGGTTTAATTCTGGTGGTCCCCACCTCTCAACATCCAAAAGGAGTTTCAAATAAAAATAAAAATAAATGTCTACACAAATTTATTTTTATATTATTCTTTCACGAAAATGTGAAAAGGTAACATCAACCCTCAACCTACTGTAGTCGAGGTGAAGGTCTCTTTAAGAAAATATCGACACTGCGAGTTCAACTGTTCCCTCATATTTCAATTCCGATCACCAGTTCAAATGTTAGAAAATCCCGCTCGCACGTTTACTGAACGTACCCAAAATAAAGTTCATAAATTCATTTCGGGCACTCCGGGCCTCGAAATCACGTGCCGTTAATTTTCGTAGACTCGTAAAATTACCATATATTTAAAAAAAATACATGTAATTTTCGGGTCTTTACATTCTCCCCACCTCAGGGATTTACGTCCCCATAAGACACATCACAAACTAGGTAAACAAGTGGGGGTACTGAGCACGTATCTAAGCCTACCGCTCCCATGTGCTCTCCTGGAGGTTCCGGTGCTGCCAGTGAATGCGCACCAGAGGTATCGACCACCCACGAATGACCCACTCCTGTCGATCCCCAATCTCTACTGGATCCTTCATAAAAGTCGCCCCATCATTGATGTCCATCTCGCCATGGTCGATGATGTGAGAATGGTTGTGCACGTATCTCCTCAGCTAGGATACGTGGAAGACGTCATGCACTCGGTGCAACTGAGGGGGAAGTGCTAGGTGGTAAGCCACCTCTCGAACTCCACTGAGGACCTGGAAGGGTACGATGAACCTCAAAGATAACTTTCCGCCTCGGCCAAATCTCTGTAACCCTCATCGGGGTGAGACCCGTAGAAAGACGTGGTCACCATCCTCAAACTTTAGAGGTCTCTATATCCTATCAGCATAAGACTTCTGCCTACTCTGTGCAATCTTCATCCGCTTCTGCATGATCTGCACTTTCTCTATGGTAGCCCATACCATCTTTGGTCCCACAAGTGCTGACTCCCCTGGTTCACTCCAGCACAAAGGTGATCTGCAAGGTCGCCCATACAACACCTCAAAAGTTTCCATCCCAATGGTGGATTGATTGTAGTTGTTGTATGAAAAATCCACTAAAGGAAAGCTATCCTCCCAGCTGAGACTAAAGTCGAGGGCACAAGAATTTAGAATGTCCATGAGTGTCTAAATTTTCCGCTCATTCTCGAAATCTGTATGAGGATGGAAGGAAGTTCTCAAATGAAGCTACATCCTGAAAGCCTCCTACAACCCCTTCCATATCCGAGAAGTGAAACATGTATCACGATCGGAGACAATCGTCGAGGGTACTCAATGTAGCCACACAATCTCCTGCACATAGAGGCGTCCCAAGATCTCTACTAAACCCTGATATCTGATCAGTAGGTAGTGGGACAACTTGGTGAGTTGGTCAATGATCACCCAAATCATGTCATGACCCCTGGATGTACATGGAAGTCCTGCCACGAAGTCCATGGATATCCCATCCCACTTCCACTCTAGGACCTCTAAAGGATGAACCAAGCCTGCTGATACCTGATGCTCTACTTTCACACACTGATAAGTGAGGCACCGAGAGGCAAACTCAGAAACTACTTTCTTTATTCTCAGCCACCAGTGCTGTCGTCGGAGATCCTGGTACATTTTTTCCACTCCTAGATGTACCGCTAGAGGGAATGTGTGGAACTCCCTCAACACTTCCTCCCAAAGAAACACTGGTACCATGGTACGTCCTCTAAAAAGGATGATGTGCTCCCCAACTTCAGAAAATCAATCAGGTTCCTGCCCTGTGGATATCTGAGTACGTCGAGCCTCGCAGTTAGCATCCCCATGATACGCCTCCCTGACTCATTGATAAAGTGGGGGAGTGACTGTAAGAGACTAAAGAAAAGATGCTCCATCCTGATCCACAAAGGATATCTGTAAAGCGGACATCTGCTCCATCACCTCTCCTAGAAGCTGTATACCAAACCTCCTACCGAGTGAATCTGCTACAAAGTTTCCCTTCCCAGGAGTATAGACTATCTCAAAGTCATCGTCCTGGAGGAACTCAATCCTACATAGTTGTCTCAGGTTCAGGTCCTTCTGAGAGAATATATACCTGAGACTCTTGTGATCAGAGAACACTGTAAAACGCTCTCCCATCATGTAATGTCGCCACATATTCAAGGTGAAGACCATTGCTACTAACTCCAGGTCATGGGTAGTATAGTTCTGCTCATGTTGTCTCAGCTGTTGAGAAGTATATGTGACCACTACTCGCTCTTGAATCAGGACACATCTGAGCCCAGTCTCTAATGCGTCGCAGTAGACTATGTACCCTACGCCCTCATCTGAATGTCTCAAGATGGGGGGTAATAGTTAGCCTCTACCTCAGAATCTGAAAACACTACTGAAATATCTCTGACTACATGAAGGGTTGACCCTTCTTCATCAATGCTGAAAGAGGTTCTGAAACTCTGGAGAAATCTATCACAATCCTCTAGTAGTATCCAGAAAAACCCAGGAAACTTCATACCTCCGTCACACTCCTTGGTGTCTCCCAAGAAAGTACCGCCTCAATCTTCACTGGATCCACTGCAACTCCAGCCTCTGAGATTACATTTCCTAGAAAGTTAACCTCTCGAATCTAGAACTGGAACTTCGAGATCTTACCATAAATCTGGTTCTCTCGAAGTGTGTCCAGTATTATCTGCAAATGATAGACATGATCCTCCTCAATAGTTGAGTAGATCAGAATGTCTTCGATGAATACTACTACAAAGTGATCAAGGTATGGATGAAATATCATGTTCATGACTTCCATGAACACTTCTAGGGCATTGGTCACACCGAAAGGCATATCCAAAAACTCATAGTGGTCATACCAACATCTGAAATTCGTCTTCTGCACATCCTCGTCTCGCACTCTGAGCAGGTGATTGCTATATCTGAGGTTTATCTTTGAGAACCACTGTGCTCCCTTCAGCTGATCAAATAGACTATAAATCCTCGGAAGTGGGTACATGTTCTTCATAGTCACCTGGTTCAAGCACCGATAGTCAACACAATGTCTCAAGCTCACATCCTCCTTGGCGAACAAAACCAGGGCTGCCCAAGGAGAAACACTAGTCCAGATGAATCCCTTCCCCGACAAGTCCTCTAGCTATACCCGCAGTTTATGAAGCTCCATGGGAGCCATCCAATATGCTGGTGTAGATATCAGTTCCGTCTCGGGGTACAAGTCAATGTAAAAGTCCACCTATCTGGGAGGAGGTAGACCCGAAACATTGTCAGGGAAGAAATCCCTGTACTGGTCCACCACTACAGGATAACTCGGAATCTCCACATCAACTACTCAGAGGTTAAGGCTTTCCAACTAATGTATGATCAGCTTCACTCTCCTCTGGGTAAGTACATCTTGTGCTGCAAAGGCTCCCTTCTCACCGGTGAAGGTAAACATGGTCCCATCCGTTCAGACACACCGCACTTTGTGCCTAATACAGTCAATCTGAGCATGGACTGTAGATAAAAAGTCCATACCCAAGATGATGTCGTAAGGCCTCAACACCGCTACTAGGAGATCCCAGCCAAAGCTCTCACCTCCTAGAGTAAGCTCACACTGCTGGACCCCGTATGTAATCATCGAATCCGCTCCCATAGGAGTCTCTAACTGCAAGGATCGAGTGAACGACTCCATCGGAATCTCCGAGCTCCGAATGAGGGTCGTGGCAATAAAATAATGACTAGAACCTTTGTCTATAAGTACTGCTGCTAAGGTGGAATAGACATAGATCGTAACTCGTAACATCTCCGGAGCACCGTGATCGTAGGCCTCAGCTGCCTGGAGCAGAGCTCACCCCTATCCACCTGCTCCCTGCGGTCGAGGTGGACCTCCTAGTGGTGGTGGCGGTAACATCTCAAATCGTCGCCCACTGCAAGATGCACGACCAGCTCCTCTTCCACGCCCGCTTTCTACCTACGGACATCCTCGGTCGAACCTCTATCTTTGCCTGGGCTGTCCCTCGATCATCTGCTAATCATCCGTACGACAGGTCAGACAGTCACGAGTCATGTGACCCTGCCCGCCGCATGCGTAACACTGCCCGCTCCTGTCATGATTGGCTCTTCCTCGGGTGCCCCGCACAACCGAACCTGAATCCTATGGTCGTCCACCTATAGTTGTGGTCCTCTTTGACCTCTGTGACATCTTTCTGCTGCCAGCTATAGAAGACTCCGCTATGTGATGACTAGTGGTCAGTTTCGCTGCTGGTGACTGCTCAGCAAGGAAAATCTCCACTAAAAGGGCTCTCTCTAACACCCCTTCCTGCGTCGGGATGTTGAGTGAGATCATGGAAGCCCTAATATCCCACCTGAGTCCCTTCTCAAAGGTCCCGACCATGAAGAATGGGTCCCACACCATATCAGTGGAGTAGCGTGAGATCTCAGTGAACCTCGCTGAGTACTGAGCCACAATCATACTTCCCTACTGTAGATGAAGTAACTCCTGTATGCGCACTGCGTGAAGAGTCGGTGGGAAAAAGGTTTACTGAAATAGGCTCTCAAAGTATTCCCAGAGAAGCATCACCTCGTCATGAACTTGGAGCATAAATATCCACCATCTGCCTGCTGATTCCTATAGAAGGCTGGCAGTAAGGATCACCATGAGACCAGATGGTGTCCCTACTAGTCGGAAGAATCTCACTACAACCTCCAACCAATCCTCAGCCACCTGTGGGTCCATCTCTCCCCTAAACCTTGGTGGCCTCTGGAACTGGAACTCGTGCAATGCGCTCAAGCGGAGATCACCCTCTACTACTAGGGATAGTGGCATTGGTGGCCCAATGAGTAATAGTACCGCTGGTGCCTCTACTGGATGTGGGCCCTACACCGAGGCCTAATCGATCGATTGGCTATAAGTGCGTACTACTCTCGAAACCCTCACTGGTTGTCTGCATGGAGGCATCCTGAAAAGAAACAGGTGCGCCACGGTCAATAAGTTATACCTGGTGAGCTGACTCAAGATATCACAAAGAAAACTCTTGAAAACACACGTGTAATCAGTGTTTTCGTGCACTGAGTCAGAAATCAGAAGTCAGGGTCCTTGTGTATGGATACGTCAGCCGCCGCACCAACACTGGATTCCATATACTGATAACCACAATCACTACACTTAACACTATTTCCGTTTAAAAGATAAGAGTCCTATGTTATATGGTAGAACTGACTCCTATGATACCAATTTTTGATGACCCGTCCCCCAGGGCCCGTGTCGTGACTACACTAAGCCCGCCTTTCATGGGCTAGGGGCTGGAGACTAGCATCGAAGGCATATTCCATATATCTGGGGAGGCATTGACTTTATAACCTATAAGCACATGAAACCAATCACACAATAAGATATGAACTCAAGTAAACTAAAAAGTAAACATAGTGAGTGAAGTAACTAAAATGGGCCAGAATACAATCCCAACTAGAAATTACATGTGCAACTGAAATAAAATACAACTAAAGAAAGAGAAAGAGAACTACTGGGTCTTCCTCCGAGGTTCCTACCTGAAGGGTAGGTACAGATCTACTCCTCAGCACTTTGCGTCCACCCATCTCCTCTGCATGCCGACACACAGTATGGTCCAAATCGGAGCACCGTCCAGACCTGGTACTCTCAGCCTCGATCAGCACTGTCTGTCGTCTATACCAAACATACCGAGGTATGGGAATAGCCCGTGCAGGGGTGAGTATAACGATACTCTGTAGGGACCCTAAGACCCTCATGGTCTCACAAAATCCACCAAGGATGATCCATGAAGAAAATAAACTAGTATCAACCCTACTTAGGTATATTCCCATACATATACCTAAGTTATCAAGTAAACCCATCTCAATCATGAGGAAAACACAAATTACAACTCAAAGCCCAAAGCTCAACAGTTCCACAAAAGAAGGAAAACAACGAAGGCAAGTACCACACAGGTACTCCACACAGAAGAATACCACCAAGGTATAACAACAAAGGAAAGTACCACACAGGTCTAGAATCATCTCACACCTAGTATAACTTAATTACAGTAGTATATATGATTAGATGTAACTACTGAATCATCATACTCTGTCAAGAGACTCTGCTAATAACCCACATAGGATCGCTCGGTGCTGGCCCACACAGGATCGCTCGGTGCTAACCCACATAGGATTTCTCAGTGATGACCCACAGAGGATTTCTAGGTGCTGACCCACAGTGGATCGCTCGGTGCTGACCCACACAGGATCACTAGGTGCTGACCAACACATGATCAGTCTTCATTCTTCTTGTCACAACCACCTACTGGGTTCCCGCACTAGGATTTATCATCTCTGGGAGTGTCCTCTCTCCAATCCACTAGTTGAGACTCCAACTGCCACAATGTCCCACAAAGAAGTATCTCAAAGGACTACCACATCATAGGGGTCTCAGCGCAATAGATACGCATCAATCGGATGCCCGGTCTGTGAGTTATTAGCCTTTTAGTCCTGGGGGTCAGGTTGGATTCATGATCGATCCAACCCGAACATACCCCATCACAATCCAAATTTCTAGTGGGGTATAATCAAAGGTACTGTCTCGCTCCAAGGTTTCCAACACCGCTGATGGTTCATTAAATGGACGTCCGGTACCAAAGTTATGGCCAAAAGAGCGTAAGTGGGTTGAAGTGGGTCTGGGTCCGGTCTGACCCAGTCAGACCGACCTGCCCCGACCCGGCATAGGCTGAACCGGTCTGGGTCAACCCCGCTCGACCTGATATGGGTCAACCCGGCCCGACCTGCTGGGTTCAGCCCGGCCCGTTGGGTTCAGCCCGGCCCACTGGGCAGCCCGACCTGCTGGGTCCGGCCCGACCCGTGCTGGGCGGCCCGGCCCGTTGGGTGGTTCGGTAGGCCACGAGGGGTCGCGGGGGGCCGCAGGGGGTTCGTCCACGGAGGGCGCATGGCCGCAGGGTGTCTCATCCATAGGTGGGTGCCGCGAGGGCGCGAGACGGTCAACCGCAGGTGGCGCGAGGGCGCGGGGTGGTTGAGCCGCGGGGGGGGGGGGGCAGGGCTGCGGAGGCCGCGACAGCGGAGGCCATGGATTTAGGAGGCTGTGGGGCAGCAGAGGCCGTAGGTGGCGGTGGCCGCGGGGTGGCACCGTTGCACTGATGCCTCCGTCACGTCCTGCGGTGGTGTCATCCACCATTCTTGTGTTCCATCGGTGCCAAACATCGACACTAGTCGTCGTCAGCATCGCAAAGAACACAACAATAAAGGAGAACAATAGAGGGGTTGGGCCATTTTTTTTGGCCCGCACCCTCTGCGTTAGGGTGATAGCAAGAGGCTCAAAAAGATCCTGAATCAAGAACTGACAAACTTTACAATTTCATACAAATCGTGGATCAACACGTTTAGTTTGATCTGTGTTCTCCATGATTTTAAAGAATGAGGAGTTTCATGAATTCAATAACAACCCCTACCTCGTTTTTTCGATTCATTGAAGATTGTCCACAGGGAAGGAAATGTTTTCATTGGGAATAGACGGAGGTCGGTGATGTAGGTGTTTCCTTGATCGTCGGTTTGTAGACGTTGAAGACGTTCCTCATCAACAAATGTCCTGTGGAAGAAGTCAGAGTCGAAGACGGCGTTCTTCGTTGGCGTTCTTCGTTGGAGAGCTTTCTCCCAGGGCTCCTTCCTCCCAATTCCATCAAAATGTAGTGGTATCCCAAATAATAGATTATGTTATCTATTAAGTTGTTTGAATAATTTTAAAATTGGTTTAATTAATTAATTGAGTTGATAAAATTAATTAAAGGGGGTGGAACCATTAATGTGGGGAAGCTCAAGAGGTTTCTCCCCATTAAGAGGGGAGTTCAAGGGGGTTTAAGTCTCGGGTGGTCCCCACCACCATAACCTTTCATGGAAGGTTTTAGGTTCGGTGGTCCCATCCTCTGTAACCTCAAGGTGAGGTTTAATTCTGGTGGTCCCCACCTCTCAACATCCACAAGGAGTTTCAAATAAAAATAAAAAAAAATGTTTACATAGATTTATTTTTATTTTATTCTTTCACGAATATGTGAAAAGCTAAATTCCACCCTCGACCTACTACAGTCAAGATGAGGGTATCCTTAAGAGAATACCGGTGCTGTGAGTTCAACGGTGCCCACATATTTCAATTCCGATCATTGGTTAAAAAGTTAGAAAATCCCGCTCGCACGTTTACTGAACGTACCCAAAATAAATTTCAGAAATTTATTTTGGGCACTCCGGGCCTCAGAATCATGTGCCGTCAATTTTTTTAGACTCGTAAAATTCCCATATATTAAAAAAAATTATATAGAATTTCCGGGTCTTTAGAGATACATTTGATTCTTATTGTATTGGTAACCTTGAAATTGGTTGGAGAGTTGATAAAAAAATTGATATAGGTCATTTTTGATGAATTTTATTTCATATTTTTATTTTGAGAATATATTAAATAGATTTTAATTTACTAATTGAATAAGGATTGTGTTAGTTTTAGAAGAATATATGTTTTCATTAGAGGTTAAATTATAATTCTATTGATATCATCATGGGTTTATAAGTTTAAGTTTGATAATAGGTTCAAAGGAATCAACACCATTTATAATGATTTAATTGATTGGATTTTTATACTATATTGAGGTTTAAATAACTTTTGGGGTGTGTATATGATTTGATGATAAGTTAAGGATAGAGTACTCAATAGTGGGATATAGATAGTCTTCATAGCTGAAAAGTGATTCATTGGAATGAAGATATGATTAGTGATATTTATGGTCAATTTAAGGACTACCTTTATGGTTAGTATCATTATTTGATTCATTATATATTAGTGAATTTCACTATGTTACAATATAATATATTAATTTATCATAGTGATTGATGATATATGAGAGATATTTCATTAGGCATAGGTATATTTAACCCCGATTTATTCTTGTGATATAAAATGAATGATTATTTGGGAAGAATAAAATTTAATATTTGAAGATAAAGGGTATGAAATAGGCTTTGAGATTAAAAAATTCTATTACATTAATGTTATTGAGGTAGTTAAATTTCTAGTGATTAGTATTTTTCTTATTCATATTGTGGTATATTAAATTTATGAATTATATAATTGTAACCACATTTCATAATTCATAAATCAATTAAGAATATATTTATATACTTTTCTTGATCTGTTATATGTTTATTTTAGTTCTTCAGGCACAAAAATATTTTCTTCAATACTCATCGTTTTGTTAACAAGATTATATTGTGGTGGAAATTGATTAAAGGAAAAATATTCACGTCAATTTAGTATATTTCCTTATGTACTTAGTCTAGATGGTAATGGAATTCCTAAACACTATAATGTGGATCCTAATATAAAAATTTGTTCATATATCCTCTCATTATGATGAATTGATGGTTTATTACCCCTCACTAATTTATGGGTTCATGGTTGTCAACTTTATTCTGACCATATTCTCTATCACTCTTTATTAATCCTTAGGAGTTAGTTTTCTCTAACATTTTCATATTTTTACATCCCATTGATTTTATCCTATTTTGAAAACTATTTTTATTGTGACCTTCATTCTTCTCTTTCCCTCTTTTATGGGGATATTTTATTAACCCTTTTACAATGTGGATTTTCAACAAAGGAATTTCAAATATCGAACCTTTGATTACCAAGAACTTGATAAAATTATGGGGATGAAATTTATTAAGGGGGGGTATAATAGACTGAGATATTAGAAAATATTTCCATTTATATAATTTTATTTCTTTGATAACTTGTGTTACATGAAACAATGAGTTTAAACGTAATGTGATATATCATTAAAAGATTATTATGTGACCGGTATAACCTAACTGTTAAAATTATTTGGTATGAATAGGAATAATTAATTTTAAAATAAATATAAAGGTCTGAATCAATATAAATTTATTGATTAATTATTTTAAAATAAGAACTCAATTTCTATTAAATCTATTTTACCCGTAAAAAACATGTTTTCTTCAATAATGTTTTTTATTTATTTTTATGATAAAAAAATTATATTTAAATTTATTGAAAATTTGAAATTTTAATGTATGAAAATGATATAATTTTTCAAAATGGAATAAAAAATTAGTTTTTGGTGAAATTTATGTATTTTTATGAAAATATTTATTTTCCAATGAATAGTGAAAATTATAGAGTTTTGTAAAACAGAAATATTATTTTCATTAGAATGTATAATTATGATCTGAATTTTATCTCAAATTAATGTAAGTAATATTTAGTTATATATATTATAATTAACTTCACTTGAATCATCATTATAACTGATTTTGGTATATGTACATTTTTTGAGCTTAAAACACATTTTTTTAATAAATTTTTTTCATTAGGTTTTACGAAATTATGTTAAAGGAAAATTATTAAACTTATGGAAATTTAACATAGAAAATTTTATTCATTATTTGGAATTATGTGGTCCATATTTTTTATATTTTTAACTTTTTTTATAATTATTAATAATAACTTTTGTAATTTTATTATCACGAAAGATGGTAAACGAGGTAATTTAGGTTAATAATAAAATGATAAGTACTCAAAAATGACCATATCACCTCAATAAATATTATTTCATGAGTATATATGGTCTATAATCATCCAAAAGTCAAATATATTTACTTTTATTCTATTTGGACCAGATTCTTACCCATATATTATTTTATATAGAGAAAAGTTAAAATTGTCCCTCTCTCTATTTTTTATCTTTAAATTTTTGACATAGGGATAAAAGAAATAATTTTAAGATATAAATATTCATTTGAAATATAATTTTTCTTCATCCTGGATTTTTTTTTAATTTTTAGTGACTAAATATTTTTCTAAAATGCTTGTGCAGTGCAAATACTGTATTATTTCAATTAACATAAAAATAAAATTTATGATTTTATAAACAATAAAAGTTGTATAATTTGAATGAGTTAATCTTTAAAATGTGTTTTACATATCTATAAGTCATAATAGGTATATTTTTAATCATTATATTTGAATTCCACCATTTTCTTGATGTATTTAAATTCAAATTAAATAAATAGTGTTAAAAAATGGAATTAAAGATATTTTATAATAAATAATATTTCATTAAATGATATAAAATTAATAAAATTATTATATTCATACCAATAAATGAGATTTGTTTTCAAAATAATTACATGTTAAATTTTTGGGTTGTTTTTCATTTTATAGAAACATATTTACCCTTAATGTTTAGAAAACGTTAATAATACAATATTATAAAAAGGATAACGGAGGGTTAAAACAAAATTATAAGGGTAAAAATAGGATCCAAAAATGTTCATGTTTTATTTTATGAGATTAATTTCACTCATACTAATACTAGATTTAAATATTATCAGTTTGGTTGCATTTTTAAATAAAAATTGATTTATATTAATTTAATATTTTATGAAATTCAAGGAGTACCCCTCCCCTCAATTATAATAAGACACCCCTACTTTCTCTTCTTCACACCACATTGAAAATTTTATATAAACCAAAATCTACCAATTTTTCTCCATAGATCCACAATAATCATCATATAGGTTATGGTCTTCCTAAAATACCAACCGTAGATCCCTTAAGAGGAGATATAATTGGGTTGTTTCAAAGAAGAGGTAATCTCCATAGCCAACTAGTTTCTTTTTAAATTTTCTTTTACCTCATATAACTATGATATATTCATCCCAAAATAATATCTTCATTATCCTAAATATACTTAAATGTTATTATGAATATGAAACCCCCTTTATTCTTCCTCTTTTTATTAAATGATAAGTGAAAGTATTGCTAATGAATACATACAGATTACCATCTCCGCATAGCGATACATTCATTTTCCATCACCATATTTTATGGATGGGTATTTTTATGTTTATAATTAAAATATATGATATGTATTACTAAATTATACTGCTGTAAATATAATATCATATATACCTTATTACCTTCCAATCTGTTGGGAAATGATAACATCGCTCGTGCATACGTGTGGACTACCACCTCCATAAAGCGATGCGATTAATTTTTCATTTACATTTTACATGAATGGTAATAAAGATGAATTTAAATAACATATATGATACATATTAATTAATAATTATTATGGAATGGTGAGTTATTATTTTCCTTTCTTTCCTTCCACCCTTCAAAAAGTAAAGACAACATTCATGTGTACATACAACCTACCATATCCATGAAGGGTGTAATTTATTTTCTACATCTATCATTAATTAATGAATATATACATGCATATAATTAATATATATAATATATATTTGATAATTAAAATTATATATATGATTTAAACATGATTAAAATATAAGGATTTTATTTTCAAAACAGAATAAACATGAAAAACGAAGCAGATATCACCCGAAATAATTATTTTAATAAGAAAGTGTTAAAAAACGGGTGATAAAATTATATAAGTGAATAATATATTACGTGATATATATTTATATAGATATATAACATAAATATAGTAAATATATATTTATTATAGAAGAGTTTCCAATTCATATGAAGGAAGTAGGACCTATGGTAAGAGATTTTCATCTCACTTTTACATTTGGGGGACACAATCCTTATACACCACTAGTTTCTTTTTTGGTGTATATATTTACCATGAATTAAATTTATTATTATTATCACTAAAATAATTGTATTTATTTACTAATAAATTTATATTCCTTTCATGGGTTTTATGATTCAAAACTTACCAAAGTGGTAATGGTTTTATGTGGAAATCTCATTATTTATCGGGACTATTTGTGATTAAGTTTCTAATGATGAAATATTATGATTTACCAATGAAGAAACTAATAAATTTTATTATTATCTTATTATTTCATAAAAATAAATGTTTTAAATTCATTTTCCTCACCTTATGTACTGAAGAGACCAAAAATATTTCTTAAGAAAAATCAACATCATTTCTCTCTTCTGTCAATTTTTTTATTCCATATACATGTTTTCTAAAAATGTTATCCTATGATTTGTATATTTTTTTACCCATTTTTGAATTTTTAAAAAATAATTCAAAAGTTATTTTCTTAATTCTTTTAAATGTGGTATTTTTTTATTTTTTTATAAATAATAAGTGGAATGTTTTTTAACTTATACGGGTTGAATAGAATTGGTTATAGTCAAGACTGATTAATGATTTGAAGTTTTCTTTATAAGTTTCTATGGTTATTTTCAAAGAAAATGTTTTCTAAAATATTTTAATAATATTTATATTTTAGAGGAAATATTTATAAATGGAATGTTTATTTTCATTATTAATGTTTTAATGACTTTTAATGGTATTTCTATTCATCAAAGAATGACATCCTTGATTTAAATTATTCTCTTCTAGGGTATATTCAATATTTACCATCATTATTCTTTCCGATCATGGTTTAAGATTATGATGTCATGATATTTATGAATGTTGTTACTTTTACACATATAATACAATGATTAAATGATTAAATATTAATGAAACCTATTTATTTTACATAGGTTATGATTTGATGATCTATTTATGAAACCCATTTCATTTAATGGGATCTTATATCCATAAATTTTTATTATATTGTGAAACTAATGTGTATGGTATTCATTATGTGATTATGGTTATGTTATAACCAAGGAAAATGGTTATGTTATAACCAATTATGGTGATAACATTATAACTAGGGACAATAGTTATATTTTAACGAAGAATGGTGGTTATATTATACCCAAGGATGGGTGGGACCTATACCTCCATCCAATGAGTTGGGTAAAGACTTATATCTATTGAGATAAAAAGGACTAGAATGGGGAACGAACTGAGCTTTTTAAAGGATATTGTACACAATGATATTACTGGGAGTGAACCGTGACTAATACGATGCTATTTGGAGTAAACCCATTCCACTATGATAGACTTGGAATTGAGACTTGACTACTGAGGAAATTATTTTTTAACTATGTTTATGCCACAAACTAATATATGTGCCAATGTTATGCTCTCGTGGTACATATTTTTGGATTTCTTTAGGATTAATATTTAATGAGCATCCATGATTTATTCCATGATATAATATTATGATCTACGCTATATAGGGTACGATTTTTAAATGTTATTATTTTATTCTCATAGCATTATGTTCATGTTATCCTCAAGTTATCATTGATGTATTCCTTTTTACCAATAATTAGCATCTAAGAACAACATTTACTTTGTTTCCTTTCCCCAAGATATGATAAAATGTACTAAGTATGAATTTTTTAATAAGTGTTATTGTTATAAATAACATTTTGGGAGATGATATAGATATTGTATGAACCACTTTTTTATGTTTCCATGTTTCCAAAGGCACCAGACCTATAAGATTATGGCATGGATCATTATGTAATGTAATGAATATTCATATATTTAGAAGTGATATCTATATATAAAAGTTATGTTTCATTATATAGAGTCTCAATTATATGAATGAAGATTATAGGTTAATTAATAAGGCAATTCTTTCTAGAGGAAACTGAATTTTTAGTGTGGTCTTAAAGTGGTGGAGAGACGTGTCTTTTAGAAATGTTGGGAATGAAATTTTTATAAACATTTCACATAATATAAAGAGAGAATATGTTTTAGATTTTATAAACAATAAATAGTGAAAAATAATATATCGGGAGATGATATATGGTATATAGTCCCTCAAAAATTCATTTGAACACATGTTTTAAACAAGTTTTTATGTCATTCACTCTTAGAATTTCAACTTTAACCAATTTTTGTTTTACCATGGTAACTAGTTTTTACCTAAGTAATATAATTTTAAAGGATAAAAACAAAACAAAACTTATTAAATAATTTCTACATACTAATTTTAAATACTAAATCCATTTTATTAGATTAAATTTCTATGTGTAAGAAAAATAAAATTTAACATTAGCACCTGGAATGAGTAAAAACTAGTATTTTGAAAAGTGTATTATTAAGACTAAAAATTATATATGGGGTAAAAATATCCATTTATTTTATTTTCCTGATATAAATTGATTTATTATAAATAAATAAAAAATATTTTTATTTCAAACAAATCTAAAACAAAAATTTTCAAAAAGTATATTTAGTCGAATGAAATGACCAAAAACTATTTTTTATTGAAAAATATTACATATATTCGTAAAATGATAAAGATATATTTTCTAAATAAAATATATTATTTTTAAAATATATGTTTTTACTTATTAAATAAATAATTGAACAATTTAAAGGTTATGTACACTTCTCGGTGTTTCTTATATTTCCATAAAATGTATTGTTTTGGTAAAAATTACATTTTCACTATTCATCTAAAAATTATATTAATTGAATAAATTTATAAAATTTCACACAAAGTTTCTATTGAAATTATTAATTTTAAAAATATTTTCATTTCATCAAAATAAATATAAATAAATAAAAAAGTATCTTTTAAATATCATATATAAAGAAAACTATTTTTATAGAAAAATAAACATTCTTTTCCATTGAAATTCAAAATGTGAAATATAAAAAAATGTGATGAATAATCGATTAATTTAATAATTACATGTTTATATCATCCTAATTTATATTTAATGAGACCCTAAAGATCTTAATTTATGATATTTCATTAGGTATATTCTTCTGAAATTTTAGGGCTGTAACATCCTGAGATTTTATGAGAAATATTCTATTTAATTTCTTTAATGTCTTGTGTTGTACGCTACACCAAGATTAGCTTTCACTATACACAACACCGTATTAGCTTGTAGTATACACAACAATATTCCTGGCTTGTGTTCACACAATTTCAAGTTCTTTTGAATAAAATTCATTTTTACGCAACATCGAGTATAGATTTTGATCTATGTATAAATGAACTATGTTTTGATTATGTTATATGCATTACCAAAGGAATATTTCAGTACACACAACCCTGACTTGGCTTGCATTACACGCAAGGGTGACCTTCCTAGATAGCGTGTGTTGTACGCAATACCGAGTTTCAATAAACAGGATATTATTATAATATTTTTATGAACTAGCAATTATGAATAGTATTAACTAAATTTTGAATTTTATAACAGTATTATTCATCTTACACATTTTCTAGAACATGGTATCAGAACAAAATATTTTTTTTGGGTAAAATAAGTATTTTTCAAAAAATGCAGTTTTGCCGCCTTTTGATGGAGCACCCACTTTAAATATAGTTTTTACATGTTTATAAGCTCAATTTGACAAAATAAAATTATTCTTTGTAATCAGGATATAACAATTTACTTTGGGTAAAATTTTCATATTATTATGATAACTTTCATATTTTAATGAATAATAAAAACACGCTATATTTTAATTAAAAACACCTTTTTCATCATAATAATTTATATGGTTAAATTATAATATTGAATGGTTTTAAAGTATAAATAAAATATATTTTTACCATTTAATATAATTTATGTCATTAGCATTGATTTTACATTGAATAAATAGGTAAAATCATTTCAATCTTTTGCAATGTTATAACTTTAAAAACTCGTTTTCTTAACAACAGGATTAATTTTAAATTAATTTCTGCAACTTCTGTGATTTGAATTTAGAAAAATTGATTCCATATTTGGAATCAGTAGGTCCATATTATGTTATTAGGCTACTTTTTATTTTTGGTCACTATGAATAGTAACTACGGTAAATTTTATTTACTATAGTTAAAGGTAGATCAGGTAATTAAGGGTAAATATAATATTATAAAATTACCGTAACACTTGTCTTAATATAATTGGATGATTATATTTCTTCCTAAGGTGTATTTGGGTTGAAATGGAATCCATTGGAACCCACTTGGATGTGATTAGGACCTTTAATTTATTTTATTTTAAAGAATTTGAAATATGTCTCACTCAAACTTTAATAATTAAAGTATTTTTAATATAAGGTTATAAAAAATATAAATTCGATTATAAATACTCATTTGAAAGCTAAAATTATTTTATTTATCATTGTAATTTATTTTTAATTTTTAAGAAATATTTAATTACCTTAATAGTTTATACATTAATGATGTAGAAATTATTTATTTAGTGAAAAATCAATAATATAGTTTTTATTAAAATAACAATAGCTACCAAAAAGACCCGAAACTTGACCAAAAATTATTGGTAGAGTATATATATACCCTAATAATCCAAGGGTCTATATATAGACCATTTGGAGCCTTATAAAACCGATTAGAACATTTATATTATATTATTTTAAATGATGTCAAAGATGTCACCTTCATAATTTAATAAATATAACAATTTAAATGTTGTGATTTCAAGATGATAAATTCAAGTAAAAATATTATTATTAAGGGTATTATATTGATATGCATCATAGGATTTTCCTTTTAAATTTTATGCAAAAAATAAGTATATTAAATAAATATACAATAATGTTGTAGTAATTATTTTATTAAGAGATATACCAAATAAATGGTTTTAAAAATATTAAAATAAATAATATATGAACAAATTATTGTTCTCCATGATTTTTTTTTGATGAATATGACATTTTAGGAATCTATTTTGGATTTTTTTTCGAACATATCTTCTATTTGGTTCTTAGTTAAATTCAAATAATGAATAGTGTCAAAATTGACACTATTGATATTTTATAAAAATAACATATTATTAAATTATTTAAAAATCCCAAAAATATTTAAAAACTAAAAATTGAAAATTATATGGTCGAAAAGGTTATAAAGTATCCAATTATGGGAAATTTACAACATTTAAGTATGTATTTATAATAATTTAAAAATTTAGAATTTTATTACCACAAATAAAATTAAATAGATTAAATAATGATAAATCAAGTTTATAAGGTTTAAAATAAAATTAAAACTTGTCTAAATTTTATTGGTTGATGATATTAACACCCTATATCATCTGATATTATAATTGAGTCATTTCTGGAGGGTTTTAAGTGGGGTTTCATCTTATTATTAATTAATGTTTTTAAGGATTCCAAAAGTGCCCCTCTCCTCTCCTATATAAGGGCACCTCATTACCACTCCTCTTTACAACACATTGAGCCTTAAAGATCAGAAAAACCCGGCCCATTTCTCTCCGCCACTTCCCTATCAACATTTTGGAGGTTCTTGTCTTCTCAAAAGACCAACTCTAGTCCCTTAAGAGGAATCTTAAAAGAGGTGCGTCGATGAAGGGGCAATCTCTTCTACCGATTCATTCAAGTTTCTTTATTCTTCAATTTCTTCTTCATTAGATATTTCATTATAAAGTAATAACATCAGTATCACTAATATACTGATATATTATTATAAATATGAGACAATCCCATTTCACCTTCTATCCATCCTATGAAAAACGAAATCACCGCGCGTGCATACGTACGAAATACCGTCTGCACACCGTGGTGTAATGTATTTTTCCACCACCACCATACTTAGATGGGTATAATGGTGTAAAGAATAACTATATATGGTTATTATAACATCATACTGATTTTTAGATATTATATCATCCCCTCCAATTCTATTCAATAATTATGCGAACAATATCATCGATCGTGCGTCCGTACGGACTACCGTCTCCACGAACGTGATGAGATTCATTTTCCATGATTAACTATTCAAGTATGATTATAAAGTATATATAATAAATAATAATGAAAGTTATTACCTAATAATGATACTGGATTTATGTACATATATGTTTCATTTACTTAATTCCATTCAATTCAATAAGGAAACAAAACAACGTTCATGCGTACGTACGACCTACCGTCTCCATGAATGGTGTATTTCATTCCATTTATCGATCTATAATATATATTTATATTCTGAATATATATTATATATAAAACATGTTTTAAATTATGGAATTAATTAAATCAGGATATGGGTAATAATATCAAGAACAACAAATCGAAACACATATGATAAATGAAACGATTTTACCCAAAACGTTGCTTTAACATGGAATTTACAAAAGAACGGGTAATATAAAGTCAAAAGTGAACCATATATGATATCATAACAATGAATATGATTCTGTAATAAGTCAATGAAATTATTTAAATCATTATACAAGATGTTCTGATACATACGAAGAATATTGGACATAAGGTAAGGGATAATTATTCCAATCTTGTTCTTATCCGCGATTGTTTATTCCTAAGTATTTACTGGGCTTATATTTATCATCCATGTCCATGTTTTCTCAAAATGTGTTTATAAATTTTTTACTATTATTACATGTATGTATAAAGTCATTTCTACCCCTTTTTTACTTTTACTACGATGAATGGAAGGAATATTTCTTTTGTTTACCGTACGATATAATTTTTGACTTTTTCGGAAAAAGTATGAGGAGAATGTTTTTAACTTATTAGGCATGAACAGATTTTTACGTTTTCCTAACACATTATTTTCATGAAGATTCCTCTACAATATTTCATGATTATTTTCAACAAAATACTTTTCTTTTAAAATTTCATGGAATTTTGAGAAAATAAAATGATTTTGAAGAAGAAAGGATATTTTACTCAGGAATTCATTTCAAGTGTTTTATCAAAATTATTTCTTATCTAAGTTGAAATTATTTAATATGTTTATGTTTCAAGTATAATGCCTCTATTATTTACATGGTTTGATTTTTCTTATGATGAAATGATATCCATTTGTTTTTTATGGATTGTTTTATGATGTCATGATGTTTAAGAATCCCATTTTTATTACATGGGTTATGCTATGATGTATGATTTGTGATTTTGTGGCACACGTAAGAATGATTTCATTACGAGATGGGTGGGACCTATATCTCCCTATATTTCATTTTGTAAATAGTTATATCTCATGATATAGACATGGATAGAATGGTAAGTAAATCTAGTTCAGTAATATAGGGCTGGAACGACAAGTAAACCCGGTTCAGTAATAGAATTTGTCCACTATGATAGTCTTGGCAGCAATGCCTTGGCTAATAAGGAAATCATATCATGTGCTTAATGGTTTTCCACAATTACATGTTTTATTACGATGATTTTTTATCATGATTAATGTTATTTTATGATCTATGCCGTACATAATGCAATGATTTATTTCACGACTCAAGATTTTTATGTTTAAACTTTATGTTCATGTTTTAAGTTCAAATGTATATGGTTTGTTTTATTTTCTCCATGCCTACCCTTACTGAGCATTTGATCTCACCCTTTATAAGTTTTCTTTTTCCCAGGATATAAATAAAGGTTTTAGGTAAGAAAACAAAAGGGGAAGATATTTATGGGAGATGTTGAAGATCTTTTCACCATGATTAGAAGATTATGTTCTGAGTCTCCAAAGACACTAAACTATTACGGTCCTTGTGTGTTAGTTTTTGTTATGTATTAAATATTCCTCAAAAGTAATGTAATGTCCATGTACGTCAAGTTTTGGATCTCTACAGTTGGTATTAGAGGTGAAGGTTTAGTCAAACTTTGGAAACTAGGATGCGGAAACTTTAGTGAGATCCCTAGAGATATTTATAAGGTATGACTAGGGATGTCCCTAAGGTTAAGTATAAGTATAGGTTATAGTCCTAGAATTATGGTAAGGATCTTAGAGTTAAACCTAAGATTTTATATATTTAAGGTACTCCCCCTTGATTATGTTATTTTCCTAGTATGATTTTTTCCTCTCAGATAATTCTTTTTGGGTTTTAGTCAATGGAGGGAACCAGACAGAATTCGGTTAACATTAAATCCAATGAATAAATTGGTGACTATGAGCAACGAAATTTCATAACACCTAGAGATAAATATATTGTGATTATGCCGAATCAGTCATCACGATATATGATTAACAAGGTAAACTTTAGTTGTATTCCTAATTCATCAAATAAGAGGAAGATGGACTTTTATGCATGTTCGCATGGTGAGGAGCATAGAGAAAGGAAGATTGATATTTCTAAATAAGGGATGAAGAATCTTGATGAATACATCAAATGGAGGGGAAGATGTTATCTGTGTGGGGAAAAGGGTCATAGAGTGATAGACTGTTATGGAGTATAATTTATTATCTGTGTAGAACATGGGAATTACCTAACTCAATGCCCTGACCTAAGAGGTTACTTCTAAATAGAGGAAGGACCAATTCCATGCCAATCGTTTAAGATGATGGATTGAAGGGTTTATGTATGGTAATTCAAGAATAATGTTGTTAAGGTACTTTTATGATATATTGGAATATCTATGTATTGTTCTATTGTGGTTTTCCATAAGAATATGGTACTGGTAACCATGAAAAGTGATTGAAATATTTTTGGAAAGTAGATGAAATGCGCATAATGAAGGGATAAGGAGAAAATAATATGTATGATAGTATTCATGTGCTCATGACTGATATAAGGACAAAGTGATATCATGGTTTGAGTATATCGAAATTTTTGGATTTTGGTATGTGGAAAGAGTTAACTTTTAACAGCATTCATGTTTTCACTAAGGTTCTATGGTAATTAATGTTTCAAGAGAATAAATGATTAAGGTATTCACATGTTTGAAATGAAATCAACAAGATATATCTTTGGTATACGGGGGATAAATGATGGTATTCACATGCTTCTATGTGACCTTTCAAGTAATCATTTTCTTTATATTATGAGATTAGACAGATGTATTTTGGATAAGTCTAAATATTGGAATGGATTATGTCGGACATCATATAGTATTGTTTAGGGCTAGAATTTTTTTTTCGATATTATTTCTATAATGTTTTAATAGTGTAGTTTTAGAAAAAGGACAACCTACAGGACAGGCGACAACCCGTCGCGTCGGACAAGGTTGCGGGAATCGAACCCACAATCGAAGTACGACTAGCCTTTATCGCCTACCACTGGCCTACATGAAGTCCTTGGTTAGTAGAAACTAGTTTTATTTTATTAAGAGGTATGATAGATGAAGTATAAGTACATTCTTGGAATAATATACGATTAATCTCACCATAGATGGACTTATGTATATTTAATAACTTTTTCTAACCTTATGTTTGAGACAGATGGAATGACCTATCATTCTATTGCATGATCTGCTAACACTTAACAAATGACAAATTCAACTTCATTTCTTTAAGAGATGAAGTGGAAATTGTTCAGGGCACGAACAACGGTGAGATTATACCAAAACCAAGTAAGTATTTCTTTTAATTCATCAACTTTTGGGAAATGATCTTGAAAACCAAAAAATGTTGCCCTAATTCCCTCATATCTGATGAATCATATGGTACCATAGATCATCACAAATTTATGGCTTTGTGATTGTTGGCTTTTTCATAGCCATGTTCTCTACCACTCTTCATCAGAACATGATGGATAGATTTCTCCACCATATCCATATTTTCACCTATATTCTTCTATGAGGAAATCTAGTTCTGAGCTACTTTGGTTGAACGTTATGTTTCTAACTTTCCTTTTTAAAATTAAGTTTTAGTACTTCTTTTTACGATGTGGGTTTTGGTGAAAGAAACTATCAAGTAGTAAACCATTTATAACCTCGACGAATTTCGAGGGCAAAATTCATTTTAAGGGGGTAGAATGTAACATCCCAAGATTTTATGAGAAATATTATATTTAATTTCTTTGATGTCTTGTGTTTTACACTACACCAAGATTAGCTTGCGCTATACGCAACACCGTATTAGCTTGTAGTATACGCAACACTATTCTTGGCTTGTGTTGCACACAATTTCAAGTTCTTTCGAATAAAATTCATTTTTACACAACATAAAGTATATATTTTGATCTATGTATAAATGAAATATGTTTTGATTATGTTATATGAATTAACAAAGGAATCTTTCACTACACACAACTCTGACTTGGCTTGCATTACACGCAAGAGTGACCTTCCTCGATAGCGTGTGTTGTACGCAATACCGAGTTTTACTAAACGGGATATTTTTATAATATTTTTATGAACTATCAATGATGAATAGTATTAAATAAATTTTAAATTTTATAACATTATTATTCATCTTACACAATTTATAGAACATTGTATGTGAACAAAATAAAATTTTCGGGTAAAAAAAGTATTTTTCAAAAAAAGCAGTTTTGCCACCTTTTGATGACGCACACACTTTTAATATAGTTTTTTACATTTTTATAAGTTCAATTTGAAAAAATAAAATTCTTCTTTGGAATCATGATATGAAAATTTAATTTGGGTAAATTTTTCATATTATTATGATAACATTCATGTTTTAATGAATAGTAAAAACACGCTATATTTTAATTAAAAACAACTTTTTTCATCGTAATAATTTATATGGTTAAATTATAATATTGAATGATTTTAAAGAATAAATATGATATATTTTTACTATTTAATATAATTTATATCATTATCATCGATTTTACATTGAATAAATAGGTAAAATCATTTCAATCTTTTGCAATGTTTTAACTTTTAAAACTCGTTTTCTTAACAAATGGGATTAATTTTAAATTTATTTCTGAAACTTCTGTGATTTGAATTTAGAAAAATGGATTAAATATTTGGAATCATTAGGTCCAAATTATGTTAATAGGCTACTTTTTTATTTTTGGTCACAGTGAATAGTAACTACGGTAAATTTTATTTCCCATAGTTAAAGGTAAATCAGGTAATTAAGGGTAAATATAATATTATAAAATTACCCTAACACTTGTCTTAATATAATTGGATGATTATATATCATCCTAAGGAGTATTTGGGTCGAAATGGAATCCATTGGCACCCACTTGGATGTGATTTAGACCTTTAATTTATTTTATTTTAAAGAAAGTGAAATATGTCTCACTCAAACTTTAATAATTAAAGTATTTTTAATATAACGTTATACAGAATATAAATTCGATTATAAATACTCATTTGAAAGATAATTTTTTTATTTATTATTTTAATTTATTTTTAATTTTTAAGAAATATTTAATTACCTTAATAGCTTATACATTAATGATGTAGAAATTATTTATTTAGTGAAAAATCAATAATATAGTTTTTATTAAAATAACAATACCTATCAAAAAGACCTGAAACTTGACCAAAAATTATTGGTCAAGTATATATATAACCTAATCATCCAAGGGTATATATTTGGACCATTTAGAGCCTTATAAAACCAATTAGGACATTTATATTATATTATTTTCAATGATGTCAAAGATGTCACTTTCATAATTTAATAAATATAACAATTTAAATGTTATGATTTTAAGATGATAAATTCTAGTAAAAATATTATTATAAAAGGTATTATATTTATATTCATAATAGGATTTTATTTTTAATTTTTATGCAACAAATATGTATATTAAATAAATATACAAAAATATTGTAATAATTATTTTATTAAGAGATATACCAAATAAATGGTTTTACAAATATTAAAATAAATAATATATGTACAAATGAATCTGCCCCATGAATTTTTTTGATGAATATGACATGTTAGGAATATATTTTAGACTTTGGTTTGAACATATATTCTGTTTAGTTTTTATTTAAATTCAAATAATGAATAGTGTCAAAATTGACACTATTGATATTTTATAAAAAAACATATTATTAAATTATTTAAAAATCACAGAAATATTGAAAAACTAAAAATTGAAAATTATGTGTTCTAAAAGGTTATAAAGTATCCAATTATGTGAAATTTACAAAATTTAAGTATGTATTTATAGAAATTTAAAAATTTAGAATTTTATTACCACAAACAAAATTAAATAGATTAAATAATGATAAATCAAGTTTATAAGGTTTAAAATAAACATAAAACATGTATAAATTTTATTGGTTGATACTATTACAACCCTATGTCATCTCATATTCGAATGGAGTCATTTTTGGATGTTTTTAAGTGGGGTTTCATCTTATTATTAATTAATAATTTTAAGGTTTCCAAAAGTGCCCCTCTCCTCTCCTATATAAGGGCACCTTTTTCCCTCTCCTCCTCACAACACATTGAGCCTTCAAGCTCAGAAAAACGCTGCCTATGTCTCTTCTCCAATTTCCTATAAAAATTCTAGAGGTTCTGGTCTTCTCAAAATACCAACTCTAGTCCCTTAAGAGGAAGCTTAAAAGATGTGCGTCGAAGAAGAGGTAATCTCTTATACCGATTCATTCAAGTTTCTTTATTCTTAATCTTCTTCTTATTTAGTTGTTTAATTATAAATAAATAAATTCAGTATCACTAATATATTGATATTTTATTATAAATATGAAACAATCCCTTTTCACCTTCTATCCATACTACGGAAAACGAAATCACCGCGCATGCATACATACGAAATACCGTCTCCACGCCGTGGTGTAATATGTTTTACCACCACCACCTTACTTGGATGGGTATAATGGTGTAAAGAATAACTATATATGGTTATTATAATATGATACTGATTCTTAGATATTATATCATCCACTACAATTCTATTCAATAATTATGGGAATGATATCATCGCTCGTGCGTACGTACGGACTACCGTCTCCACAAACGCGATGGGATTAATTTTTCATGATTAACTATTCAAGTATGATTATAAAGTATATATAATAAATAATCATGAAATATATTACATAATAATGATACTAGATTTATTTACATATATGTTTCATTTACTTAATTCCATTCAATTAAATAAGGAAATGAAAACAGCGTTCATGCGTACATACGACCTACCATCTCCATGAACGGTGTATTTCATTCCATTTATCGATATATCATATATATTTATATTCTGAATATATATTTTATATAAATCATGTTTTAAATTCTTGAATTAATTAAATCAGGATATTAGTAATAATATCAAGAACAATAAATCGAAACACGTATGATAAATGAAACGATTATACCCAAAACGCTGCTTTAACATGGAATTTACAAAAGAACGGGTAATATAAAGTCATAAGTGAACCATATATGATATCATAACAATTAATATGATTCTTTAATAAATCAATGAAATTATTTAAATCATTATACAGGAGGTTCTGATACATACGAAGCATATTGGACATAAGGTAAGGGATAATTATTCCAATCTCATTCTTATCCGCGATTGTTTATTCATAAGTATTTACTGGGGTTATATTTATCATCAATGTCCATGTTTTCTCAAAATGTTTTCATAAAATTTTTACTATTATTACATGTATTTCTAAAGTCATTTTTACCCATTTTTGACTTTTACTACCATGAATGGAAGGAATCTTTCTTTTGTTTACCGTACAATGTACTTTTTGACTTTTCTCAAAAAAGTACGAGGAGAATGTTTTTTAACTTATACGGAATGAATGGATTTTTACAGTTTCCTAAAACCTTATTTTCAGGAAGATTCCTCTACAATATTTCATGATTATTTTTAACAAAATTCTTTTCTTTTAAAATTTCTTCGAATTTTGAGAAAATAAAATGATTTTGAAGAATAAATGATATTTTCCTCAGGAATTCATTTCAAGTGTTTTATCAAAATTTTTTTCTATCTAAGATGAAATTATTTAATATGTTTATGTTTCAAGTATAATGTCTCTATTATTTACATGGTTTGATTTTTCTTAAGATGAAATGATATCCATTTGTTTTGTATGGATTATTTTATGATGTCATGATGTTTAAGAATCCCATTTTTATTACATGGGTTATGCTATGATTTATGATTTATGATTTTGTGGCACACGTAAGAAGGATTTCAATATGAGATATGTGGGACCTATATATCCATCTAATGCATTGGGTAAATAGTTATATCTCATGATATAGACATGGATGGAACGGTAAGTAAATCCGATTCAGTAATACAGGGCTAGAACGACAAGTAAACCCGGTTCAGTAATGGACTTTGTCCCCTATGATGGTCTTGGCAGCAATGCCTTGGCTACTAAAGAAATCATATCACGTGGTTAATGGTTTTCCACAATTACATGTTTTATTACGATGATTTTTTATCATGATTAATGTTCTTTTATGATCTATTCCTTACAAACTGAAAAGATTTATTTCACGACTCAAGATTTTTATGTTTAAACTTTATGTTCATGTTTTTAAGTTCAAATGTATATGGTTTGTTTTATTTTCTCCATTCTTACCCTTATAGAGAATTTGAGCTCACCCTTTATAAGTTTTATTTTTACAGGATATAAATAAAGGTTTTAGGTAAGAAAACAAAAGGGGAAGATCTTTATGGGAGATGTTGAAGATCTTTTCACCATGATTAGAAGATTATGTTCCGAGTTTCCAAAGACACTAAAATATTAAGGTCCCTGTGTGTTGGTTTTTGTTATGTATTAAGTATTCCAAAAAAGTAATGTAATATCCATGTATGTCAAGTTTTGGATCTCTACAGTTTCTATTAGAGTCAAAGGTTTAGTCAACCTTTGGAAACTAGGATGCGAAAACTTTAGTGAGATCTTTAGATATATTTCTAAGGTATGACTAGGGATGTCCCTAAGGTTAATTATAAGTATAGGTTATAGTTCTAGAATTACGGTAACGATCTTAGAGTTAAACCTAAGATGTTATATATTTAAGGTACTCCCCCTTTATTATGTTATTTTTCTAGTATGATTTTTGCCTCTTACAAAATTCTTTTTGTGTTTTAGTCAATGGAGGGAACCAGACAGAATTCAGTTAACATTAAATACAATGGACAAATTGGTGACTATGAGCAACGAAATTGCATAACACCTAGAGAGAAAGATATTGTGATTATGCTGAATCAGGCATCACGATATATGATTAACAAGGTAAACTTTATTTGTATTCCTAATTAATCAAATAAGAGGAAGATGGAATTTTATGCATGTTCACATGGTGAGGAGAATAGAGAAAAGAAGATAGATATTTCTAAAGAAGGTAAGAAGAACCTTGATGAATACATCAAATGGAGGGGAAGATGTTATCTGTGTGGGGAAAAGGTTCAGAGAGTGACAGACTGTTATGGATTACAATGTATTATCTATGGAGAACATGGGCATTACCCAACTCAATGCCCTGACCTAAAAGGTTACTTCTAAATAGAGGAAGGACAAATTCCATGCCAATCATTGAAGATGATGGATTGAAGGGTTTATATATGGGAATTCAAGAATAATGTTGTTGAGGTAATTTTATGATATATTGGAATATCTATGTATTGGTCCATTGTTGTTTTCCATAAGAATATGGTACCGGTAACCATGAAAAGTGATTGAAATATTTTTGGAAAGCAGATGAAATGCACATAATGAAGGGATAAGATGAAAATAATATGTATGATAGTATTCATGAGCTCATGACTGATATAAGGACAAAGTGATATCATGGTTTGAGTATATAGAAATTTTGGGATTTTGGTATGTGGAAAGAGTTAACTTTTGACAGCATTCATGTTTTCACTAAGGTTATATGGTAATTCATGTTTCAAGAGAATACATGATTAAGGTATTCACATGTTTGGAATGCGATCAACAAGATATATCTTTGATATATGGGGGATAAATGATGGTATTCACATGCTTCTATGTGACCTTTCAAGTAATCATTTTCTTTATATTATGAGATTGGATAGATGTATTTTGGATAAGTCTAAAGATTGGAATGGATTATGTTGGACATCATATAGTATTGTTTATGGATAGAACGGTTTTTTCGATATTATTTCTATAATGTTATAATAGTGTAGTTTTAGAAAAAGGACAACCTACAGGACGGGAGACAACCCGTCGCGTCGGACAAGGTTGCGGGAATCGAACCCACAACCGAAGTGCGACAGGCCTTTATCGCCTACCACTGGCCTACATGATGTCCCTAGTTAGTAGAAACTAGTTTTATTTTATTAAGTGGTATGATAGATGAAGTATAAGTCCATTTTTGGAATCATATACGATTAATCTCACCATAGATAGACTTATTTATATTTAATAACTTTTTCTAACCTTATGTTTGATACAAATGGAATGACCTATCATTCTATCACATGATCTGCTAACACTTCACAAATGACAAATTCAACTTCATTTCTTTAAGAGATGAAGTGGAAATTGTTCAGGGCAGGAACAAAAGTTAGATTATACCAAAACCAAGTAAGTATTTATTTTAATTCATTAAATTTTGGGAAATGATCTTGAAAACCAAAAATGTTGTCCTAATTCCCTCATATCTGATAAATAATATGGTACCATAGATCATCACAAATTTATGGCTTTGTGATCATTGGATTTTTCATAGCCATGTTCTCTACCACTCTTCATCAGAACATGATGGATAGATTTCTCATCCATATCCATATTTTCACCTATTTTATTCTATGTGGAAACCCAGTGCTGAGTTACTTTGGGTGACCGTTATGTTTCTAACATTCCTTTTTAAAATTATCTTTTAGTATTCCTTTTTATGATGTGGGTTTTGGTGAAAGAAACTATCAAGTAGTAAACCTTTTATAACCCTGACGAATTTCGAGGGCGAAATTCATTTTAAAGAGGTAGAATGTAACATCCCGAGATTTTATGAGAAATATTCTATTTAATTTCTTTGAAGTCTTGTGTTTTACGCTACACCAAGATTATCTTGCGCTATACGTAACACCGTATTAGCTTGCAGTATACGCAACACTATTCTTGGCTTGTGTTGCACATAATTTCAAGTTCTTTCGAATAAAATTCATTTTTACACAAAATAAAGTATATATTTTGATCTATGTATAAATGAACTATGTTTTTATTGTGTTATATGCATTATGAAAGGAATATTTCATAACACGCAACCCTGGCTTGGCTTGCATTACACGCAAGAGTGACCTTCCTCGATAGCGTGTGTTGTACACAATACTGAGTTTCACTAAACGGGATATTGTTATAATATTTTTATGAACTAGCCATTATGAATATTATTAACTAAATTTTGAATTTTATAACATTATTATTCATCTTACACATTTTCTAGAACATGGTATGAGAACAAAATAATTTTTTCGGGTAAAATAAGTATTTTTCAAAAAATGCAGTTTTGCCGCCTTTTGATGGCGCACCAAATTTAAATCTAGTTTTTTACATGTTTATAAGTTCAATTTGAAAAAATAAAATTCTTCTTTGGAATCAGGATATAAAAATTTACTTTGGGTAAATTTTTCATATTATTATGATAACTTTCATATTTTAAGGAATAGTAAAAACACAATATATTTTAATTAAAAACAACTTTTTTCATCGTAATAATTTTTATGGATAAATTATAATATTGAATGGTTTTAAATAATAAATATAATATATTTTTACCATTTAATATAATTTATGTCATTGGCATTGATTTTACATTGAATAAATTGGTAAAATCATTTCAATCTTTTGCAATGTTTTAACTTTTAAAACTTGTTTTCTTAACAAACGGGATTAATTTTAAATTTATTTCTGCAACTTCTGTGATTTGAATTTAGAAAAATGGATTCCATATTTTGAATCAGTAGGTCCAAATTATTTTAATAGGCTACTTTTTTATTTTTGGGCACTATGAATAGTAACTACGATAAATTTTATTTACCATAGTTAAAGGTAAATCGGGTAATTAAGGGTAAATATAATATTATTAAATTACCATAACACTTGTCTTAATATAATTGGATAATTATATTTCATCCTAAGGCGTATTTGGGTTGAAATGGAATCCATTGGAACTCAATTGGATGTGATTAAGACCTTTAATTTATTTTATTTTAAAGAAAGTAAAATATGTCTCACTCAAACTTTAATAATTAAAGTATTTTTAATATAAGGTTATACAGAATATAAATTCGATTATTAATAATCATTTGAAAGCTAAAATGTTTTTATTTATCATTTTAATTTATTTTAAATTTTTAAAAAATATTTAATTACCTTAATAGCTTATACATTAATGATGTAGAAATTATTTATTTAGTGAAAAATAAATAATATAGGTTTTATTAAAATAACAATACCTATCAAAAGGACCATAAACTTGACCAAACATTATTTAGAGAGTATATATATACCCTAATAATCCAAGGGTCAATATGGGGACCATTTGGATCCTTATAAAACCGATTGGGACATTTATATTATATTATTTTAAATGATGTCAAATATGTGACCTTCATAATTTAATAAATATAACAATTTAAATGTTGTGATTTTAAGATGATAAATTCGAGTAAAAATATTATTAAAAAATTTATAATATTTACCTTCATCATAGGATTTTATTTTTAATTTTTATGCAACAAATAAGTATATTAAATAAATATACAAAAATGTTGTAGTAATTATTTTGTTAAGAGATATACCAAATAAATTGTTTTAAAAATATTAAAAAAATAATATATGAACAAATTAATGTGCCCCATGAATATTTTTGATGAATATGACATGTTAGGAATCTATTTTAGATTTTGGTTCGAACATGTCTTCTGTTTGGTTTTTATTTAAATTCAAATAATGAATACTCTCAAAATTTACACTATTGATGTTTTATAAAAATAACATATTATTAAATTATTTAAAAATCACATAAATATTTAAAAACTACAAATTGAAAATTATATTGTCTAAATGGTTATAAAGTATCCAATTATGGAAAATTTACAACATTTAAGTTTGTATTTATAACAATTTAAAAATTTAGAATTTTATTACCACAAATAAAATTAAATAGATTAAAGAATGATAAATCAAGTTTATAAGGTTTAAATTAAACATAAAACATGTATAAATTTTATTGGTTGATGATATTACAACCCTATCTCATCTCTTATTCTAATTGAGTCATTTTTGGAGGTTTATGTGGGGTTTCATCTTATTATTAATTAATATTTTTAAGGTTTCCAAAAGTGTCCCTCTCCTCTCATATATAAGGGCACCTCCTTCCCTATCCTCTTCACAACACATTGATCCTTAAATATCGTCCAACACCTAACCATTTCTCTTATACACTTCCCTATAAACATTATGGAGGTTCTGGTCTTCTCAAAATACAAACTCTAGTCCCTTAAGAGGAATCTTAAAAGAGGTGCGTCGAAGAAGAGGTAATCTCTTCTACCGATTCATTCATGTTTCTTTCTTCTTCAACTTCTTCTTATTTAGTTGTTTAATTATAATGAAATAAAATCAGTATAAAAAATATAATAATATGTTATTATAAATATGAAACAACCCCATTTCACCTTCTATCCATCCTACAAAAAACGAAATCACCGCGCGTGCGTACGTACGAAATACTGTCTCCACACCATGGTGTAATCTGTTTTTCCACCACCACCTTACTTGGAAGGGTATAATGGTGTAAAGAATAAATATATATGGTTATTATAACATCATACTGATTCTGAGATATTATATCATCCACTCTAATTCTATTTAATAATTATGGGAATGATATCATTGCTCATGCGTACGTACGAACTACCGTCTCCACGAACGCAATGAGATTCATTTTCCATGATTAAATATTCAAGTATGATTAAAAAGTATATATAATAAATAATAATGAAATATATTACATAATAATGGTACTTTATTTATGTACATATATGTTTCATTTAATTAATTCCATTCAATTCAATATGGAAACAAAAACAACGTTCATGCGTACGTATGACCTACCGTCTCCATGAATGGTGTATTTCATTCCATTTATCGATCTATAATATATATTTATATGATGAATATATATTATATATAAATCATGTTTTACATTATGGAATTATTTAAATCAGGATATTAGTAATAATATCAAGAACAACAAATCAAAAAACGTACGATAAATGAAATGATTTTACCAAAACGCTGCTTTAACATGGAATTTACAAAAGAACGGGTAATATAAAGTCATAAATGATCCATATATGATATCATAACAATGAATATGATTCTTTAATAAGTCAATGAAATTATTTAAATCATTATTCAAGAGTTTTGGATACATACTAAGCATATTGGACATAAGGTAAGGGATAATTATTCCAATCTCATTCTTATCCGTGATTGTTTACTCTTAAGTATTTACTGGGGTTATATTTATCATCCATGTCCATGTTTTATCAAAAATTTTTCATAAAATGTTTACTATTATTACATGTATTTATAAAGTAATTTTTACCCCTTTTTGACTTTTACTACGATGAATGGAAGGATTCTTTCTTTTGTTTACCGTACGATGTACTTTTTGACTTTTTCGGAAAAAGTACGAGGATAATGTTTTTTTAACTTATACGGCATGAAGGGATTTTTATGGTTTCCTAACACCTTATTTTCATGAATAATCCTCTACAATATTTCATTATTATTTTCAACAAAATCCTTTACTTTTAAAATTTCTTGGAATTTTGAAAAAATAAAATGATTTTGAAGAAGAATGGATATTTTCATCAGGAATTTATTTCAAGTGTTTTATCAAAATTATTTTCCATATAAGATGAAATTATTTAATATTTTTATGTTTCAAGTGTAATGTCTCTATTATTTAAATGGTTTTCTTTTTCTTACGATGAAATGATATCTATTTGTTTTATATGGATTATGTTATGATGGCATGATGTTTAAGAATCCCATTTTTATTACATGGGTTATGCTATGATGTATGATGTATGATTTTATGGAACACGTAAGAATGATTTCAATATGAGATGGGTGGGACCTATATCTCCCTACAATGAATTGGGTAAAGAGTTATATCTCATGAGATAGACATGGCTGGAATGGAAAGTAAATCCACTTCAGTAATACAGGGCTGGAACAACAAGTAAACCTGGTTCAATAATGGGCTTTGTCCACTATGATGGTCTTAGAAACAATACCTTGGCTACTAAGGAAATCATATCATGTGCTTAATGGTTTTCCACAATTACATGTTTCATTACGATGATATTTTATCATGATTAATGTCCTTTTATGATCTATGCCTTACATACTGCAAAGATTTATTTCATGACTCAAGATTTTGATGTTTAAACTTTATGTTCATGTTTTTAAGTTCAAATGTATATGGTCTGTTTTATTTTCTCCATGATTACCCTTACTAAGCATTTTTGCTCACCCTTTATATGTTTTATTTTCCCCAGGATATAAATAAAGGTTTTAGGTAAGAAAACAAAAGGGGAATATCTTTATGGGAGATGTTGAAGATATTTTCACCATGATTAGAAGATTATGTTCCGAGTTTCCAAATACACTAAACTATTACAGTCTTTGTGTTTTGGTTTTTGTTATGTATTAAGTATTCTGAAAAAGCAATGTAATTTCCATGTACGTCAAGTTTTGGGTCTCTACAAGGGTGGTGATTCTGCATGCATAGATTCCAAGTAAATTTACACATGCATGAATTTTTATTGAATATGATTTCACTCACACCATTATTGTTCATGTTTATATTAAAATTGATCAGGATAAAAACCTAATGATTCTAACTCTTTTACATTTTAAAATAAATGATCTTCATAAGGGGGAATTCCTCTACTCGATGCCATATATTTCCTTCATATATTTGTTAATATGGATACTTCCTTATGCACCTTCTAATTTTTCTGTTATATTATAGTGAGAAAATATTATTTTAACATATGATGGTTTCATTTTACTTTAGTGGTATATGTTGAAAAATACTTTTAGAAAATATTTATTTATTGAAAATAAATAAGGAAATTTCATGTAGTTAGGTTGAGGGTGTACTGCATACCTTCTGCAGGTGGTTGGTGGTAGTTTCAATATGATGATTATTCTAAATGAGTTTTATATTGATAATGAATATTTGTATTTAAAAAAATAAATTATTATAAATTTTATGATTAATTATTTATGGTGTATGTCCCAATTTAGGATCTCGGAAGATGATATGAGCTTGTATGAGGCACAAACGGGCTTAGTCGAGGCTCGATAGAGCTTTTATTGGATGGAAGATCATTGACTGAGGTAGGTGATGATTTTAATAAAAATACATACAATTGATATACCTAATTACCTACATCATACTTGTTTCAAAAGACTGGTAATAGTGATTAGGTATTGTGGTTACACTGGTTATATGCAATATGATAGCACCATGCCTCATATTCTAGGAATAGATACTCTTGAGAAAATTGGGTGGCTTGGGATCAAAAAAAGATAATGTCTCCAAGGGGAGAGGATGTTGGATGAGTTATGGGGAGTCCTTATTTTGGTATCAGGGTTTGAAAAGTGATACAAGATAGGCTAGGTGTACTTTAATAGGGTTAGTTGGGAAGGTTAAAGAGACTTTTTCCTGGTCATATTAGGTGATATAATAATACGTATCACGTCTGTTGAATGATCCCATCCTGATGGTTGATAAGTTTTTTGGTGAGTGTTTTGAGTCAGATGAGTCATATAGGACTATATAATGTGTAACAGAGAGGGGATTCCATTGGGTAACCAGTTGAGATATTTCACTTTGGAGATGTTAGATGAGATCGAGTGAGAGTCGTTAGCTTTTCTAGAGGATTAAATACATGGTTTCTAAGGGGGTTATAATATTATCGATTAGTATGGTACCTAGGTAGTGTGACTAGGAGTGATGGGGAATCATAATGAGTTTGGACTGGGTCTTGAGGAATGGGTTAGGATGAGCCTATAGGATGTGATGTCACTATTGGGTTACTATCAGAATATGGTATCTGGGAGCAGCGAGAAGGATGAGTACAGAGGATCCATGGGTAATTTTGATAGGTGTGGTGAGATGTGTTTTTAGGAGGGGTTGGGTATTGAGTGACTATAACCCTTAGATATAATGGTTAGTTGTGTGATTTTATGTGGGCTATGATTAATTTTCACGAGTTTGATCTTGTAAACAATCTTTGGTAGTGGAGTGGATCCTAAGGCATGACCTTGCCTACCGTGAGAAGGCTTTTTCCATGGTGATTTACCATTCACTAAGTAAACTTGGATCCTTGAACATTACTTAATTATACTTTTAATTAGGGACCCCCATGAGTGTCTGTGTAGTGATGTCATATGCGATGTGGATGAAAAATATTGCATTGAGAGGCTTGGGTCATTGTAGTGGCGTAAGACCCAATTTTTTTCAATATATTTCTATTTAATAAATGGTTCCAATAAATATTTTCTAAATAATATAGTCCAAAACATATGTTAATAATTATTATACATTTTAAAATGAAGAACAATATATTGTATTTATATTAAATATAATCTTTATAAATAATTTTTAATGAAATAATATTGATTCTAAATAATTGTTTTGAAATATTTTTTTTATAAGAATTGTTTTTATCATATAAGATTTATTTAAAAATTAATTTATTTTATTTAAATTATGATTTTTTATAAATATATAAAACTAATTTTTTGGTTATCAATTGTTTATAAATTAAATTAAAAGTATTTTAAGTGAAAAAGATATATTTTTCTGAAAAAATTTCTTTTATGTGGGTAAGGTGTTTATAACTAAATAAAGTAAATTAATCACAATTTATTAATTATTTTCATGAAATTTATAGATAATTTTTTCTATAAAATATTTTATCATTCATTTATGGGTATCTACTTGGCATGGAGTAACAATAAATTTAGTGCAATGCTTAGAAATGTATTCTTTCTAAAAACTGTTTTCATGGAGTTTTTTATGAATATTTTAAAATGTATTTCATTAACTTATAAAAATTGAATATAGTAAAATTATTTTCATATTTTGATCTATGAGATTCAAATTTGGAAATGAGGTCAATTTCATTTTTGGTCACAATGAATATTTACCAAGGTGAATCTTTCTCCCCATGGTAAGGGTTAAAAGGATTAATGGGGGGTAAATTTAGATATAAGGGTTAAAATATATCTAAAACCTGTATAAATGTGATTAGTTTAATGGATTTGGAGCCAAAATTATATTTTCAGCGAACTCAGATTTCTAGTAGGCCACTTTCAATTGAATATGAATTTATTATATTTTAATGTTTTATGTATTTAAAAGAGTACTACTCCACACACTTATAAGTGAAGGTTCTATCCCCCTAACTCATTCATAACTTTTGATCCTTCTAGATTAGAAATGTTTACCCAAATATCATTATAAAATCCCTACACATGTACTCTATATTCTAGTTTTTACCTAAGTGGAAACCTAGAACCATTAATGTGTAAGCCAAAGGAGGTTCCCCAAAGAAGAGGTATTTGTCTTTACTAATATAATTTTAGATAACATTATCATTAACCACCTAAAAATATTATATATACATATTAACATGATTAAATAAGTATCATTAATATAATAACTTTTTAATTTTAATTGTGAAACCATTTCAACCTCCTTTCCGTCATATTATAAATGATAACGTCGTTTGTGGGTACATGTGGACTACCACCTCCATGAAGAGATATGATTAAATTTTCAAGTACATCGTACATGATTAGTTATATGGATGTGTTTAATTAATATATATATATATATATATATATTATTTATGATATTAATATAATTCTAGATATGTATATTATTATTTAACTTTATTTCTTTCAATTCGTTGGAAGATGAAAACATTACTCATTCGTTCATACGAACTATAGTATCCATGATATGATATAATTCATTTTTAATCACCAAATTATATGAATGGATATAAATTTTTATATAATGAATAAATATGATACTTATAAAATGATTAATATTTTTTATATGAAGAAACCAAGACTATATTGCTATGATCAGAGTCATCAAACTAAGACTTGCACCTGAAATAGATCAGTTAATAACATAATGTTGATTTTAATAAAGAATAATTAATAAATTTGTAATTATAATTTATAAATGAATGATATATTATTATAAAAATTTTAATATCATTATTCTATATATGTTTAATAAATGTAAATTTACTATATAGGTTCTTACGTGTGTATATGAACAAATTCAGGACATGATGAAAGAGCTCTTCATATCAATAATGTTTTATTGAGACATGTTTCATGTTGTGCACCTATTTGTGATTATATTCATTATATAACGACCCTTTAAAATATTATATCATTAATATCTTCATTTTCATATTATTTACATTTTTTATTTTAAGTTATTTCTTTCATGGTGTTTTGGATTCAAATATTACCAAAGTTGTAAGAGTTTATGTTGCAATAAATTTTTTTATCATGATTTTTTATAAATGAATCTATTTTTGTGGAATTATATGATAATTATCTATTAAAACAAAACATATCATTATAATATGGTATGTTTTAAATTTTCATGTATTATTATCTTTGTTCTCTCTTTGGTACTTAAAATGATTTAAATTTTTTTAAAGAAAATTTTTCTTTATTTATTCTTTCTATGCCAGAAATTTTTCTCCAACATGTACATGTTCTAAAAATTTATTTATTATAGTTTTTATGTATAATTATATATTTTATAAAGGTTATTAATTTCAAAATTTTAATTTATTTTAATTTATTTAAATTTAATCTTTTAAAATGTTTTTCTTTGACTCACTTTTGACTTTTTACAAATGCGTGAAAAAAATATTCTGTTTTAATTTATATGAAATGAGTGGATTTTAAAACCACAATATCCATATTTATTTATGAATATTTTTTTACATGTTTAAAATGTTTTACAAAGAAATTCTTATTCCCATTTTTACAGGAATTGATTATTTTAAAAAAATATTTTGAAGGAAAAGGGATGGTTTCTCTTGATTTTCAAATAATATTTTAAATTAGTTAGTAAAATATATTTTTCATATTTTTCCATAGAATTTAAGAATTTCTATGTTTCAATGGGGATATGATGTTATGATTACCTCCAATTTATTTCATAAAATAATTTTATTATGTGCTAGTATTCACAAACAGTAACCCTTTACAGTTCTGGGGAATGAATTACTATGTAATACATTAGGTTTTCATCTAAAATGATGAAATATGTATTTATGTTTTCCCAGGATCACCTAAATTGGTATAAAATATGGGTTTAGTTATTTTTTAGATTTGGTTATGAAAAATATAAGGATAAAGGTTTATACAACCTATGATGAAATGAATGTGATATATGGTTAACCTAAAAGTCTTATATGATGATAATAAGGTGTCATAAATTAGCACATCTCATTAATAATTTTCATGATTATATGATTTCTCACATGGATTATTTTATATTGATGAAAACATTATGATTTTTTGGTTTCAGTAGATGGATGTAACTAGAATAATCTTGTTAAAAATTAATGTGGTAGATAATGTAATGATTATATTCATGGGAATCCAAATAAAATAGGAGTAGTGATGTGAAATATTGTGGATATTCTCATGTGACTATCTCTTGGAATGATTCGTCCTATGCTAAAAATTAGGAATGTAGGCCTTAATGGACCATTAATTATTTCATTATTCAACATCCATATGTTTTATGTGGGCCCTCTAATCCAATAGTTTTTGAGAAATGGATCAGTACTACTAAAAAGATATTTCTATCGTCTAGTGATCATAGCATGAAAAATGTGTCCAAGTAGTATATTGTATAGAAGTAAAAGACGATCAATGATAAAACCATATTAATAATAATTTGAAATATAAATAAATTGAATCCATCCAATGGGATGATATTAAGAGGGTATCATTAGGAAAATAATTTCCATGAAATCCTCATAGTAAAATAGAATGGGAATTTCTTTAGATTTAGAAAAAATTTATTAAATCTATTGGTACTTATGATGAAAATTTTATAAGACTTGTAAAGAATTATTTCATATTTTTTATTGACTCTAAAATAAAAATTGGTCAATCCTTTAGTGGCTTAAAACCAAGTCTCTATAAGGTTATTTCCATAAGGGACTTTAGTATCTATGAAGAAATCATATTATGTGATATCAAGGTAGAAATAAGGAGTAATGATTCCCATTTTCTCTAAGCCTTAGGTCCTTGTAAGGGTTACACCTCACCCCTTGAAAGGTGGATTATCAAAAATAATAAAAAAAATGAAGGCCTTCCAGACATTCTGAAATAATAATGAAACACATAGAGGAAATAAAATTAATCTTTCTTTCTTTTAAGAATTATGGAATCAAGCGGGGAAAATTTGTCTACAGGGGACCGATAAATGATTCAAGTGTGGAAAGGAAGGCCATCTAGAAATATAATGTTTAAGAGATATACAGAGGCAATATAATGAAAATAATTGAGAGAAATCATATTTAACTACACCACCCACACTCTAATGATATAACTTCAACGAGTATAAGAATTATTCCATGAATTCAAGGGTAAATGATTAAAATTAGTGAGAGAAACCCCTTATTCCAAAGGATAAAGTGAAAAATCATGTGGTTAGAACTAATGAAGTTGTTCAAGAGAATTAAGTGTTTAAAGGAAAAACTATAAACCCCTATAGAACAGTAAATGTGTTATTTGATTTTGGTTCTACACACTATTTTATTTTTTTATAATTTTATAATGGTATGATATAAAAATATAAATTATTTGATGTTTAATTATTAGTTAAAAATTAAAACGATGCAATGGTCACATCTTAGGTATAGAGATCCTATTAAATAGTCATTGGTGGGAATGTTATTTATGTAAATTTAGTGATCCATACTTTTTTTAATTTGATGTTATTTTTTACATGGAATAGCTTTTTTATGTAGTTCCCATTTACATTTTTGAGTAAGGAAACTAACATTTCATATTTCTAATGAACCAATAGTTTTTTATCTGTACGTGGTTGAATATTAAATTCCAATGGAAAATAATTCCATTATATTGGTCTTACTATTTATTTAATATAGTAATTGATATCCAATCACAAGGAAAAACTCATCATCCAAGATATTTCTATAATACGATAATATTCCACTGTATTTCTGGTAGAGTTTAATAGTCTTTTGATGAATTATGAAGTTAATTTTTCAATAGAAATCATTCCTGGTGTGATGCCTATTTTATGGATTCATTATAGAAGGGACATGATCGAGTTGTAGGAATTGGAGAAGAATGTCTGGGATAATCTTTATAAGGGATTAATTTGTCCATGTTCAAAGCCATAGGGTGCGACGATTCATTTTTTTAAGAAGAAAGATGGGTCAATGTGTCTTTGTATTAACTATAATGAACATAATAAGACTAATAACAAGAATAAGTATCATGTACCCCATATTTATGATTAGTTTGAACTATTGAGTTGAGATCAATACTTTTTAAAAATTAAACTCCAATATAAATATCACTAGTTATGGGTAAAAAAGGAAGAAATATACAAGATTTCCATTCTTATGAGGCCTTGATACTATGATATTTTAATGATTCCATTTAAACATACCAATTACCCTAAAATCATGTTATATTTAATGAACATTGTTATTAGAGATTACCTTGATCAATTTTTGGTAGTATTTATTGAAGATATTATTATATATTCAAAGGGTGAGAAATATCATGGAGATCATTTGAGGATTGTGTCGATGTTTTTGAGGAAGAAGAATGTATATTACAAATTTAGTAAATGTGAATTCTGGATATAGAAAGTATCATTCTTGGGTAATGTTATTAAATGTGAGAGGATATTAGTGGATCCTTCTAAGTTAGATGTTGTTTTACATTGGAGAAAAACTACCATGGTGATATAAATTCATAGTTTTCTAAGATTGGGTGGATACTAATGAAGCTTTGTGATAAATTTCTCCCAACTATTAAATCCACTAACTAAGTTTATGATTAACAAAACTAAGTTCCTTTGGACTAATGAATGTGAAGAATAGGTCAATAAACTAAAGAGATGTTTGGTTATTGAACCTATCCTTACAATACCCTATAGTTGATAAGGGTTGTTGATCTATAGTAATGCATCATGGAAGGTACTCATATATTTTCTCTTATATAATGAAATTTTAGTAGTTTATGCCTCATGAAAATTAGTGTTTTTTCAGTGAAATTACCAGACTCATAATTTTGAATTGGAATAAATAATTTTTTCAATGATGATATAGAGAAATTATCTATGCTGTGAAATGTGTGACATATATTTAAATCGTAAAATTTTTAAGTATATAATCACAAAGAAAGAGTTGAATATGTATTATATTAAATGGTTAAAATTAATTAATGATTATGACTACTCAATACATTACCACCATAGAAAGGAATATAAGGTAGATGATTCTTTGAGTCAGAAGGACCATGCTTGTTTTTCCATAATGAGTATTTAAACTGATCAAATACTTATTAATTTAAAGAGTATGGACGTTCAGATCCTAAGGAAATGAGAAAAAACCTATATTTCACAAACTAATGTTCATCCATTAATTTATGTGAATATTAAAGAGGTGAATGATGGGGATCTGAAGATGAAAAATAATTTAAGGATTCTTCTAATGTTTTACCTTGACCCTTTTGGGATGATCATATTTAACAACTATTTTTCCCTTCAAAACTAGAATTGAATAATTAATTATTTAATGAAGATAATATTTCATCATTATTTATTAATCATATATGGGAAAATATGTATAGATATCTAAAAGATCATTTTTAGTGGGATTAAATGAAGATACATATTGTAGAGTATATATCTCATTGTTTAGTATTCCAGTAAGTTAATAACAAGGGTTAGAATTCTAAAGTGGTGTTACAACCATTACCCATACCTAAGTGTAAATGTGAAAAAATCATAATGTATTTCATTATTTTAGTCCCCAAGATATCTAAAGTGAATAATGCAATTTGTGGAATAGCCAATCACCTTAAAAAATACGCACATTTCATTTATATCTAACATGATGTATCTATTGATCCAAAAAAAATAAGATATATATTAATTATGTGGTAATAATTCATAGAGTCCCAATCTCAATCATATATGATCGATATCTATTTTTACCATGAATTTAAAGATAATACTCCAGTAAAAATTGAATATATAGTTGACTATTAACATTTAATATCATCCTCACATAGATGCTCAGTTTGAGAGGAAACTTGAAGCCTAATAAGAAATGTTGCGAGATTTCTATATGAATTGTAAAGTATGATTGGATAAAAATCTTCCTCTAGTTTAGTTTTATTAAAAAAATAGTTTTCAATCAATAATTATGATGGATCCTTAGGATTCCCTATGTGGTAAAAAGTGTAAGACTAAAACATGCTAGGGTGGAGACACAGAATGAAAGCTATTGAGACTTGAGTTAGTTGAGAAAAAGGTAGATAATACCAAATTAGTTGAGTAAAACATTATGGTATCTCATATTTGTCACATATTTTATATTTACAGTCATTTAAAAAACCCATTCTTTTATAGGTGTTCGATTTTGAGCAAACCATCAGTTTTTCATTTAGTGGAGGGGTCAATTTTTATACCAGGATTCAGATTTTGATTACAAGAGTTGTAACAATTTAAAAGAGCCATTTTAGCCTTTATTTTAGGTTATATAGGGGTTCAAGATTCATTAATTGAGTTAAGGAATCTTATTAGGTGGCTGGGTAATGTACCCAAAGGGTATCAGTACTATAGGTTAGTTGGTGGCCTTCTAGGGGATGAATGTTCTTACCGGGATAATAGGCTAGCTAGTGATCCCAAGAGTAGCTAGATGGTGGTCCACTAGTTAGTTATTGGGTTATGGGATTCTTTTTATTTAAATTGGGACAACATCTTCTTTTTACACCCTCTCCCCCCTTTTTTATAATATGAAATTGGTCAAGTTTGAGGCTATTTCTAAGCACATAGTAGCCTTACTCCTATCTCTTGGTCTTGGTGGTTCTTGTCATTTTATTGGATTTTTTTCTTCCATCTAATGCATTGTGGTGATTGAGGTATTAATACTCATTTTCTCCATTCTATTTTTCAATTCTATCACTTCCAAATGGTGACTATTCATTTATGTGTCTTATGTCCTATTTTTAGGGTGTTTGTCTGGTTTTTGATTTATCCTATTTTAACCTGAATTAATGGAAGATCATTCTATTGTTAAATATTGTGGTTTAACTTTTTTCTCTTAAATTAATGATATTATATAGTGTATTTGTTTACATCGGCTAACTGGTTGCTTGAAATAATAAATTAATTTAATTTATAAATGAACTTTGATGCTTTGAATCCTCTTTTTCATTTATTTTGTCTTGAGTTGGGCCTTCATTAAAGTTATTAATGTTGTATTTTAGGCTAGTGACTTGGTTTTAGATAATTAATTTGAGGTGGTTAAGGGATTACCTAGGTATTTTAAGGCTTAAATTGAAATATAAATTTCCTAGGTTAACCCATAGAAACTAGAAGTGCTTTTGGAAATTGAAAATAAATTGGAATTGTATAATGATTTATATGATAGACATTGATTAATGTGTTAAAATTGTTGCTATGTAAATTAATTAATGTTTTGAACCATTTCATGATTGGTTGAATTGTTTATGATTAAATTGGAAGTGATGGATTATTTGGTATTTATAGAATTATATGTGAAGATAGGGATTCCTCATATAGATTCGTAGGATTTATTATGATAATAATTGTTGTGTAATTCCATTGTTGTGAATATTATTTCACTAGGGGATTCATATGAATTCCAAGAGTGAATAATTACATAGATTAAATGATGTCTAATAATATGGAATGCCTCAAGTGAATAAGTGGATCCTACATATATTCATTCTTTTAAATTACATGGGGGGACCTCTTATATTCAGGTAATGACTCCATTTTTTTAATTCCATATATTAATGTACTAGATTATTGAGGGTATACCTTTTTTAATGTAATTGGATTACATCCTTGGATTTTACTTGATTACTTATCCTATAGAATGCCTTGGTTGTTATATGGGGTTCAAATGGATCTTTTCTTCTAAAAGTCAAGGTAGTTTCCTTCAGTTTATATTAGACACATGATTTATCATGGGTATTTCTAGGATGGATTTCTTTTTTGATTAACATAGACTCTACTCATACTACTTGATCATGGTTTCCTTGGAAATTATCTTTGGAAGATGATTTCATCACGATGATTTCAGTTTGATCAATGTTACTAGTAATAACTGAAGAAGATAATTTCAACTTGGAATGTCCTCTTTAGACCTAGTGCACAACATAGTTCTAGTTATTTCCACTCTTATTTATTAATATTTTTTCATTTAATTATTTCACACATGTAGGATTTACTCTCACATTCTTGATTTTCATTAGGCACTATTGGGGGTTCCCTATTGAGTTGTTCTCAAACCATTCTCAGAATTCCATGAAACTTAGGTACCTAGAAGATGCTCCTTGGTCAAACATTAAATTTCCTGGGAAAGGATGAATATGATTATTGATTGTGTGTTTTGTATAGATCTTGGGATTTGGGATCTGATCATGAGCATGAGACTTCTAGTAGTTAGGTTATATTATAGTCATATCATTTTCTTTACATTCGAGCTTGTTATACTTGACCTATTTATTATGTTTTTTCATTTATATGTATAGAGACTCATTATGGTATTTGAAGGGATTTGATTTATTGTTTTTGAACCAACAACATACATATATGGTTTTTGATGTTATCTAGGATTTTTTATCTTTATCCCTTAAAACATTATGTGATTCACACTCTAGTAATATAGGGATAGTCTTACCATGATAACCACACAACCCCTCGTCGCTAGTTTCTATCCTTTGAAATATGGGGAGACATGCATGAGGCTATGTGGTGCATCAGCCTAGGGAACTAGTTTAGCAGATCCTCAGATGGGGAATAATAAAATGGTATCATATATTTAATTTTAGTACATTAATATATGGGTGTAGTAGATAAGAGAAATGATGTTATCGAATCTTATTAATGAGATCATTCCTAGTTGTTATAGCCCCACACATGGGAGAAATACAAGTTACCAAGGGTGTGAATTGTTTCTCTTGCTTTAGACTACTATATTTAATTGATTTACACATATAGTGGTGCACTTGGGTGCGGTGTTAGTGATTTATTTATTTTTTATCTTATCCAAGAATGGAAAGAGGAGTTGAGTGTGTTCATGTATCATGCTAGTAACAAAATATTGTCGTTCATCCATATGATTCGTTTTATTGCTATTTTTTGAGTAGTTTTATATACTGGTGAATAATTTATTATCTTTGGATTATATATTATAGTAATTTATACTCGCCTATGTATTTTAGATGAATGAGAGGTTTTTTATATAATGTATATGTAACTATTTATATTGCGTTTTTTCAAATATAATATTATGGTTTAATTCTACTTGAAAAACCACTACAATAACCCCTAATATCTATAGATAAATATGGTTAGTTAGTGAGATGGATTTGGTTGAATAGGGTTCCAATAATAAATTTTTTATTAGTTTTCCTCTATATTTGTGAATGGAATCCTATCTAACCAAACCAAGTATGAGATATTTAAATAAATAATTAATTGCTAATGATTTGTATTCTTATGAATATGAAAAGGTTTAAAATTAAAATCTTAAAGAATGATGTAATGTGGATTTTTTCATTAATATTATATTGGTTTCAGTTAAATAGGGGGATAATAACAAATTAAAGTGTTTTTTCCACCATAACATTCTATTAGAACTTCAGATATTCACACTATTATGATATACCATGAGAGTTTAAATGACTCTATAATTTTTTAAGATATAAATTTATATTATATGTGTGTCCTAGATTGTGTTAGGTGATAGTTTTCATTAAATAAAACATATTTATTAAAACTATCATTTTTACCCAATAGAATGTCAATAAAATCATATTTAATAATTCTTGGGAACATAAATGAAAACATGTGAAATGATGATATCTATAAATGAATGATAAATGTCGGAGTTCATTTGGAATAGTGGTTTGTGACATTATGTAACTGATTTTGTGCCTATTGTGGGCGGGTTTTTCTAAAGAGTGGTCTTGGGTTATGATACCTTTAGGGTATGTGTGTTTTATTTGATTTAGAGAGATATTTAAGGCTAATATTTGGATTTTTTGTGTCAGCATCCATGTCATCTGAGATGTGTTTAGGGAGGTTTTCTGGTGTTTTGGTTTGGTGGAAGGTCCTAGTGACCGATAGACATGACTATGGTTTTGAGAGACTAGATGCTTAGTGAACTGTGAGGGTGACCCACAAAGGAGGTTAGTCCATTCATGTGTATGGGTAGGTGCATGAATCATGGTTAGAAGATTCGGTTTATAGGATTGATATACGAGTGGTTTCCTACAGTGCATGGTTTTAATGCTTTTAGTACCTTTGGTTTTATGAGTAAAAACCACATAGTGTTCAAGTTCCCTTAGATAAAAATTTATTTTTGGATGGAAGGATCATTGGGATGCACAATCGGTAACCTTGTAGAGGAGTTTTGATTTTCTGGTCAATGATGGTCTCAGATTGGAGGGTCTAAGATTAGTGATGAGTTGTGAAATTCTATAGGTTGGAGCTAAAGTATGTGATGTACATGGATGATTTAAGTGTAGTCATGGAGGTTCCATGATAATTCCTAAAAAGGTTTTGGAGCAGGATTCAAAATTATTTTCTCATCAGAGTTTGGGGAACATAAGTGTGGGTGCTCAGGGTGTCTCAGATTGGTTGCAAGGGAAGGGATTAGTGTGATGCCTATCCCTATGGATTTTCAATTCATTATGGTATGTTGTGTGGGATGTAATATTCTATATTCTAGAATGATACTTGTGTGACAGGTGATCACATGGTGATTTTTTGGTTGATCAGGTGCTTGACCTGATTTTTTAACATGCATTAGTATTTGATGACTCTTGGGATTGTGATTCATTGGTTGTAAAAAGTAAATAAGAGGCATGTTACCCCTATGATTTAGTGAAATGAAGAGAAAATGTGCATTTTTTATGTCCTGATACCAATTATATTATTTGATAAGAGGGATCCAGTGTGAGTGCTAGTTGTTTTTGTTCTGATTGAAGTTGTACACAGTTGCTACATTTGAGGTCTTTTTGGTTTGGTTTTACTAAAAAGGCCACATATAGGTCTATATTGAATAATTATGGATGTTATGAAGATTGAGAAATATGAATTCGATATTTTTGTGTAGATTTTGGGTTAAAAAATGATTTGTGGAGAGTGGTGAAATCATAAATATTTTCGTCAAAAAGTCTCAAATAGTGGGGTGAAACTGAGGGATTCCTAATGAATTTAGGCATACATGCTTAGACATTGATGTGATCATTGCTCAAATGAACTGAAATACATTTGTTTAATCCTATTGGACTTGCTTATAAGTGTGGGTTAAGTATTTATTTATGGTGCAGAGTTAAACAAAAACTATTTAGGGGTTATACTATTGTGTTTAATGAGGTTTTAGTTGATGTTATAAATGATGTTCATGTAATCCAGAGATGGGTAGTGGTTGATGTATATTTTCTGGTACTCAGGTTGAGTGGGATGGTGATTTTTTACCATAGGGTTATGTGATGTATGGGGAATTTTAAATAAAGACCATGTGTTATATTTCTTGGGTGATTATTCTTTTAGTCCATAGTTAAGATAATCAAATAGGCCGTGTAATGTTTAAACCTTTTATTAAGGATTTGTCCGTGTGGTGAAACTGGCTATTGGGATGGGGAATCTGAATTATATGGATTCCATGGAGAATATTGGGAGAAAAATAAAACTTTATTTCAAGTTAATTTATATCCTTTATATCATCTCAAGATTTTCTATAGATGGTTACTGGTTAACATCTATGGATAGGGAATCCATGATTAGGGTAGAGCATGATGACGAGTCCAGTTGTGGGTGACTAGACAGAGGATATTCTTTGTAGGTTAGGATTAATATTTAGTACTTTTGATTAGATGTTCATGGGAAGGATCTAGAGTTTATGAAATCATGATTGAGTGATTGGGTGATGTGTCGATGGTTACAGATGAGCATTCAAAATTTTCAACTAGTAAAGGTCCAGTTGTTGTTTTCATTTTTAATGGTCATCGAGGAATGGTGAACCAATTTTTTAGACCATATAAGGGGAAATATTGAAAATATTCAGTCCAGTATGAGATCATGTATGAGTATTTATACTAATATTTAACCAATTCCTTGTATGAGTGTTGAGTTTTCTATGTTGGAACCTTGGGTAGACCTGTATAGACTGAGTTTTAATGGGTGGTTTTCTTGGTTTGGGAAGCTATTTGTAGGACATATCTATATTTATATAACATGGAGTAATGTTTGGGTTGATATATAGATCTAGTGGCATAAGCGAAGCCCAATAATTCTAGTGATGGTTGAGGATGGGTATCATCCTATTGTGTATATAGTGATTGATAATAAGGATATCCTAAAGAGGGAAGAACACAATTGACCAGTTTATCACGTGGTACTCATTCTATGATGTTTTGTGTGAGTATTATAAATTTTTTAATGAACAGAGTGGTTGAGGGTTAATTTTGAGATGAATTCTTAAGATAGGTATCAATTGTTTCATTTCTATTAGAATAATTTGAATTGAGTTCGGTGACTAGTATTTTTTTTATAGTTAGTGGTTGATACCAAGTAAATGTTTTGGGAGGCAAACATGTTGAAATATAGGATATATTAGACTTTTCTGTTTTGATGTGGTATGTCACTGTTATTTTTGAGCTGACCCCTCATGAGATAGTTAATCATGATAGAGATATTAAGATTTTGGATACAGTATTGGGTGAGTGCAATCTCTTGTAGACCAATAAAATCATACCGTAATGTTTGAGGTTTATGGATTAGAAGTTATGGGATACCCCCTTTATCAGTGTGTTATATTTTATTTAGTATTGTATTAGAGTCATGTTATATGGGTAAATGGAATTTTGAACACTGAAAATAGATGATCAAGTTATGGTATCCCCATAACTAGTAAATTTTCATGTTTTGTTAATGGTTTGAGCATCAATATTGCATGGGAGTATAACCCTGGGATGATCTATTGTATATTGGGGAGGTTTTAAAACCCTGTGTCAATATAGGTGTATCGTTTTGAGAAATTTTTATGTTTTTAGTTCAGTGGAGGGTTAATTTTTTTAATGGTTATTTAATTTACATTACAAGTTTTATAACCCCTACAAAAGTATTTTTCAGATTTGGATAGATGTGATCTTGAGGTTCAAGAGGTCTAGAGTGTGTTCTGGAAGTTTATGAGATGGAAGTGGCTTGAAACCAAAGGGTTGTAGTTTCACCATCTACATATCTAGGGGCCACCATCTAGTTTATGACTATGTAGTGGAAGGAGGTTTTTCTTAGGATCACCTATGGGTCCCAGGTTACCTTTATAAATAGGGTAACATGGTTATTCCCCCCTCACCCCATTCTTCATAACCTAAAAATATATTGGTTTGAGTCCATTTCTAAGTGTGTAGGATACCTCCTCCCCTCCCCCTAAACCATGTTAACCAGAAGACTCAAGAGCAGGAAATCCCACTCCCAGAAAAATTTTATTAATAAAAAAAATCAAAGACATCAAAATGGAAGAAACATGGAATCAGCAAAAACACGTGTACACATCACCACACGCATCAGCAGCAACCAAGCCACAACAGAAGGTTGGAGTAACAAAAGACCATAAAGAAGAATCCTCCTCAGTAGAACGCTTGGATAAAGCATCAACAACTTGATTTTCCTCCCTATATACATGAGTGACAACCAAACAAACCTGCTCCACAATCTGAAGACAATCATCCCAGGCAGAAAGCATCCTCCAAGGGACATTCCTTGAGAGATTTCTAAGTATATCAACCACCAAAAGAGAATCAGAATCCATCCATATATTCATCCAACCATGAAAAGAGTCATACCAGATAGCCTTTATCATATCCCTTAATTCCGCCTCAATCTCTAAGCCATTCCCTAAAAAGTGTAGGAAACAACCTTTAACAAAGCAACTATAAGTGATAAAAACACCACCACATCCCGAAGGCCCTGGTGCAGCTGAAGCCGTTCCATCCACATTAACTTTCAGGCACTGAGAGATCAGAGGAATCCACCAGATATGTTTCATCATAATCAGTTTCTTACATATACCAGAAACACACAAAGAACATAAAACAACCAGATCTGAAACATCATTTTGCATGAATCCAATTCGAGCTCGTGTAGTAGAAAAAACACCAATATGAAGCTACCGAATACCAATAGAAATCGGTGTAACTCGGTTCTCAAAGACAAGAGAATTACGAGCCCTCCAGATAAAAGAAATCAACGCAGAGACTACTGAGAAAAGAAGAGGCTTCACTTGAGAACTGCAATCAGCACGATAAACAGAATCCATAAGCTGTCCAAAACACCCCAGATTAAGATGGCATCCAAAAATCCCCTGAAAATAATCCCATAAACCAGATAAAGGGCAATAGGAAACAAATAAGTAATCAACAGTCTCATCAGTAGCAAGATAATGAAAGAAAATAGGTGTGAGATAAAATCAATCTCACTGTATCATTCGCAGTAAAGGAAGTCAACACTTCCAAATCCTCCACAAAAGCAAATAATGAGCTAGTGGAATAAAAGAAGAATGAAACATAAGCATCCAAGAAGGAACCACCAGAGGCTCATCACACATGGATCTATAATCTTCCTTAGTGCTAAAAGATCCAGTAAGACTGGACAACCAAATCAAAGTGTCCATCGCAGAAAAATGGTAACATCCCAACTCCCTTTTCAGAGGATCAGAAAGAAAACCCCGAGCCATGGTATTATTTTGAAAGTCAGCAATATAAAGATCCTTCAATGCATAAGGAATCTTAGTATCATCAGAAATGGCACATGATAACCAAACAGTCTTCCAGCAATTCAAAGAGGAACTTCGACAAACCACCCATTTAAGGGATTGTGAAGGAATACAATAAGCATGCTTAAATGAGGGCCAAATCGAGGAAAGGACATAAAGAGAATAATCATTTAGTATTCTGGATCCCACTCTATTACTCATAAATTCCAAATAAAAATCACCAGAAGTCAAAAGTGACCCAGTAAACTTTTTAATGAGAGATTCATTAAAGAGATTAAGGTCCTTAATCCCCATGCCACCCATCTCAATAGGCTGGATGCAATCATTCCAGGAAATAGTAACAAGCTTCCTTTCATGAATCGAAACAGTCCAAATAAAATTCTGCATCTGCCTTTGTAAATCCTTAAGAAGAGTTCAAGGCCATCTGTATAAATAAAAGGTATAGACACACATTGAAGTGATCACAGAATAAACAAGTCAAACATGCCCTGTCAGAGACATAGATTTACCCTTCCAGGTAGCCATATGATTATGCATTTTGAGATAAATATTTTCTAAATGACATCTTTTCACAGCACCCTAGAAAAGAGGAACCCCAAGATAATTAAAGTGTAGAGACCCCCTTTTAACCCCAATCTTCCGAGAAACTCTGTTTTGCTTTGAAGTAATAACCCCTACTCCAAAAAACATTGAGGATTTATCCCAACTGATAACCTGACCAGAAACATCCTCATAATTCTCAAAGGCTACCTTGATATAACAGATAGTAGACCTATCATATTTCCCAAACAATAGAATTTCATCTGCATAAAAGAGATGTGAAGGAGAAAAGAGACCTCCACCAATAGTCATTTGATGATACAATCCATCCTGGACAAGATCTGAAAGGAAAATACTCAAATTATCCTTAGCAATATAAAAAATAAGGCCAGATAAAGGATCACCTTATCTCACTCCCCTGGAGCATTTAAAGAATCCTCAAGGAGAGCCATTCACAAGGATAGATAGCATAGAACTGTGAAGAATGTAGCTAATAAAAGAAATGAAACCATTGAAAAAACCATGCATTCTTAACACCACAAAAATGAAACTCTATTTAGTCGTATCAAAAGCCTTTGATATGTCAACTTTCAGAGCCATATTCCCAGACTTAACCTTTCTCCTTATAACATTGACACTTTCAGACGCCCTGTACAAAAAATTCTGAATGTTCCTTCCAGGCACAAACCCAAATTGATTTGTGGAAATAAAATTCTTAGCAATACTTCCCAATCTATTCACCAGGACTTTGATGATAACCTCTAGAATAGTATTCCCAATAGCCATGGGCTTGAAATCCCGAATATCAAGGGCATTATCCTTCTTTGGAATCGAATCAATAAATCTAGCATTGGCACCAAAAGGAAAATAAGAATGATAAAAGAAATCTTGAAATTCATTCACAAAATCAGTGTCGATAATATCCAAATAAGTCATGAAAAAACTATTGGAAAAACCATCTGGCCCTGACACACTATCATCATTCATAGAAAAAACCGCCTTCCTGATTTCCTCCCCCGAGGGTATACTAGTAAATATATCATTATGAGAATCTCCAACTGAGGGAGAAATATTCCTGAAAATTTTATGAGTGTTATCATGCCCTGAGTTAGTGTAAATCTTTTCAAAATAACTACAAGTAACAGCAAAGATGTCATTTTCAGAACTGAAAAGAACTCCATCAACCATAAGGGCATTCATGCCACGTTTCACCTTATTCTCCCTGTGCATGCAATGAAAGATTCTAGTATTTAAACCACCCTCCTTCAGCCACCTGACATTATATTGGTTCCAGGAAAGACTTTACTTTGAGGCCAAGATCTCATTAAATTTAGAAAGAGAAAGCAATTCATTCCTAGAGAGCATATCCTGAACCTCATTAATCCTTTGAAAATGAAAAAGATTATCCTCAGCAGTTTGGATATCATGAACAAGGCATGAGAATGATTTCTTACTCCACTCCATGAGCTTTTTATTTTACAGCCTTTAGCTTCATAACCATAATATGAAAGGGACTTCCAATAATAGTGGTTTCCCAAGCCACAATAACAACCTTTATATAACCTTGAATAGAAAACCAAGCACTATTAAACCGAAAAGGTAAGGGATAAGATCTCAATCTTTGGAGACTTAAGTCCAATAAAATAGGATTGTGATCAGAATTAGCCCTTGGAAGAGTTATACCAGATAAAGAAAAATCCTGAGTTCCCCCATCCACATGACAAAAGAACCTATCAATCTTGTTGGCTTGTAACCAATTTAATGTGTACTGTATCCATGTAAACTCAGCACCCATAAAAGGAACTTCAATCAGATTACAAGCATCAATGTAGGCAAAAAACTCATTAGCAGCCAACCTATTGAATCAAGTGCCTGTCTTGTCCTCAGGACGGAGTATCGAATTGAAGTCACAAAAAATAACCCAACTTTGCCTCATTTGAAGAGCTATGCTTTCCAAGGATGACCAAAAAGCGCATCTCCCAGTGTACTGATTTAGATAATAAACAAAATAAAAGGATATACAATGACCACTTATATCAATAGAGAGAGTAATCAACTGTCAATCAGAAAAAGAAGCTATCAAGGAGACACTATCATGTTTAAAAACACAAAGAGTCTTTGAGGAAGCCTGACCAGCATTATGTGAAACCAACGAGTACCCAAGTATTGACCACTTAAAGGATTTCCATTTACAGAAAGACATACGAGGCTCAAAAATTCCAAAAAAGGATAGGTTTATTGGCCACAATGAAATTCCTAAGGGTTGTGACTGTGAGAGACCATGTTGGATCTCCTCATTTTCCTAGGATCTTTTCCACCTTTTGATGTGATGGATATATTTAGGTAAGGAAACTAATCCAATATATTCTATTATAAATTTATATTACTTCCAATTGTTATCTCTATGTTAATGTGGGTTATGCCCTATTTTTCAAGAATTTTTATGGTTCTTCAATTTCTCTTATTTTAGCTTGAATTGAAGTCAAATATCAGATGAGTGGGTTTCTATGTGTTTATGATATATGATCTAATTATTCTCCCTTAAATTCATGCCTCTATATTGCATTTTGTGTTGTGTTTCATGCTGTCTTGTTGGTCACATGACATAATAAATGAATTCAATTTTTAGTTGAACATTGATGACTTAAAAACCTATCTTGGACTTAGTAAAAAATTTTATCTTGAGTTGGAACGTCAAAAATGATATTAATATGGTGGGTTAGGCTTGTGTATTGGTTTTTAGAAATTTATAATTGGTGGTTTATGGTTTCCCTTGGTATTTTAGTGGTTAATTTGAAATGTTGATGACCTTGGTTGATCCTTAGGAATTGATAATACTTATGGATTTTGGAAATTATAAGGGAATTATAAATTGATTAATATGGAGGGTTCTGAATAAAATTTTAAAATGGTTATTATGAGAATTTAACCAAATTTTTGAACCATATATGGATTTTCTAAAATTTTATGCTTAAATTGGAATTGATATCTTTTTTTCTATTTTTGGAATTATATGTTGGAATTAGAAATACATGAAGATATTAATTGGATTCCTTATGATATTTATTGGAATAGAATTCCATTTATTTTCCTTGAGTTCCACTAGTTTATTAAGGTTAATGTTGGGAGGGAATACTTCCTTTGATACAACGAAGTCCAACTATAACATCCCAGGTAAATAAAGAATAAATCATCTTCATATTTATTAATATTTACGAATTAAATATTAATTTTACTTTAAAGGGGTTTCTATATTCTATAGCATACCCGATACGCAACAAAGAGTTTGTTTGAAATCTTACGTTGCACACTAGTAATAAAATAATATTATTTTAAATGGTAGTTAACACGTAGCCGTTGTATTGGCGGGAATGAATAGAAATAACTAAAATATGGTTATATATGTTTGTTAAATGTTTTTACATTTATCTAAAAAAGGATAAAGGCTTAAAATACGAAAAGAATTCAATTTTATGCATAGATACTCTAATATTCACTAAAAGGTCAAACTATCGCCTTTTGATGGCGAACCGTCATTAAATATAGTTTTGGTCACTATTATACATTCTATTGGACCAAATAAAATTCTTCTTTAGAATCGGGACATCAAAATTTACTTTTTGTAAATTTTTTGGTATTTTTCCGATAAAGTTCATTTTTTAATGAATAGTGAAAAATGTTGCATTTTAATTCAAAACCACTTTTCAATCTAATTAATTTATATGATTAGATTATCTTTTAAATTGGGTTTAAAGTAAAATTAGAATATATTTTTACCATTTAATCCAATTGTGGTCATTGGAATTAATTTCACTTTGGAATTGGACTTAAACTAGTGTCAATCTTTTGATACATATTGTTTCATAAAAAAACGTTTTTTGTTTTGACAGCAGGAATTAATTATTAAATTAATTAATGAAACTTATATGTTAATAATTTTTTAAAATAGACATCATTTTTGAATTCGGAATATCAAATATATCTTAGGGTGAAGTTTTTGTATTTTTCTGAAAAAATTCAATTTTTGATGAATAGTGAAACCACTAAGTGGTATATAAAAAACTGATTTTTTGTTTAAATGGAATTTTACCACTTCTATGTTTTGAATTTAAAAAATCTGACATAAATGGTTGTCATTAAGAAGTAAAATGTGGTTCAATGGGATTAAAATAATTATTTTTTGAATAGTAACTTTTATGTTTTTAATCGCGATTATAGGTAATTAGTGTAGTTTAAGGTAAAAATAATGTTTTAATAATATCAAATGACCTAGACACATGTACTACCCTTATTGGATGTGTAATGGCCGACCAATAAAATCAATGGGTAGACTTGGGGACCCCATGAAGCCACTTTGGTAGGAAAATGAAATTAATAACTTTTTATTTAAAGTTAAAATAAAAATGTCACAAACATGAGTTGTTTTACTAAAACAATTTTTAAATGGGGTTATACACGTCATAGTTTTGACTATAAATATTCATTAGAAAGCTAAAAAGAGTTCCTAAATCATGATATTTGTTTTATAATTTTTAGACATTAAATAAATTAAATTATTTATGACACCATGATGATGCAACGATTACCTCATTATTTAATGATTTAAATAAAATGAAAAGATAATGTAAAATATAAGACCTAAACTTGTCAAAAACCTATTGTATGGGTGGATTTATAACCCTTATCACCTTATCCTCGAAATTTATAATTTTGGGACCTTTTTTATCCGAAAATCATTTTATAATAAAGTATCTTTTCTTAACTTTCCAAGAGTGCCCCTCCTCTCCTCTTATAAAAGGCCCCCCACCTCTACCACCTTACACACACCTCTCAAGAATTTGGCTCAGACAAACCCTGCCCATTTTGTCTCTCAACATCCCTCTATTACTCCTAGAAGCCTCACTTTGGGCATAAGTCTTCCCAAGGAAGCCTTTGAGCTCAAATAAAAAAGAGTTACCCAATTTAAAGGTAGTGTCCTCTCTTGTGTTCTTATGTATTATTTTGCTTCTCCAACCCTATAAACTATTTTTATTCATTTCTTTTGTAACAACAACAGTATCTTCAATATACTAGGATGTTGTTATAATAAGTATTTGAGCTACACTTACACACACCTTCATCTAATGGTTAGAGAGCATACTGTTTCTGTGGTTGGAAAATTTCTGCCTCACGAAACGATGATTGTTCAATATTCATTTAACAACTTTAATGGTGGCCATTAAGATGTCACTATATTTATATATGATATATATTATGTTTTTTTCCTTATGATTCTGTATTTTTCATTTGTGGCATACCTTTTCCATTATGGGTAAACACGATAATTTCATTTTAGGAAGTGCGGACTACCGCCCCCTCAAAGTGATTTGATTCGTTAATACCATATGTGGTATGTATAAAGGATAGATTTAACGATATTATATATGATATTATACTAGAATTATAATATATCTTTATATAATTATGATTTCACTCCATTAAGTAAGAAATATAAATGAAAGTAGCGTTCATGCGTACGTACGGCTTACCGTCTCCATGAACGGTGCATTTCATTTCTTACCTCTAAATGTTTTGTAATATTATAAATGCATGTATATACTGGATATATGTGATATATATGATATCTACATCCTGAATATAATTCTGGATATAATGGATATTTTACCCCATGAACAACTTGTAATTATAAAGAGTTTATTTTTGACTCAAGTACCAATGATCGACAAAACGACCATTATTAACATAAATAATTACATAGTGTTCATAACATGGTAATAAGTGATATAAAAGTAATAATGAACTTGAAAAAAGGTTCTTAAGCAAGTAGAAAATAACTCATGTTTATTATTCTGGAGATTAAAGAGCGATCGAGTCAAGTCGGACCCGAGGTATGGGAATTCATCTCAATCTCCTTTCATTGAGGCATATTTTGTTTTATACACAACCTTCTTTTATACGGTGTATAAACCCCTTTTACTTTTACGTTTACTCAAAAGGAATATTTTTTATATGAAGAATTTTACTAAACGACAAAAGGGAATGTTTTTGTCATACGTATGCGATGACAACAACTTCTCCGCCGCCCTGACCATTATTTGAGCTTCGGCTTCCTCTACAAGCCATAACTTTTTAAAAAAAATGAAAAATAAATACCATGTTTTACTTTTATTTTATTTTGGTATTTAAAATGGTTTTCATAATGTTTTTATATCGATGTGTTGTATTGATATCTTGTGATTGAAAAGTAGAAGTGTTATGTTTCCTTTATGCATGTTTTATGTGATACGATGATGTTATGGTTCTTGGGCATTGTTATGAAGATGGGTGGTTCTATGATAAACTAAGGGTGGGTGAGCCCAATATAGCTCTCCAGTGCATTGGGTAATGCAAAAGAGTTAAACGTTAATGTTTCTCCAAAGATATTTAGGGAATATACTATGATGGGTATTCCAAATGTAACCAAGAGGGTTACTCCCTACGTAAGAATGTTATGAATGCCTCAAGTTACCTTTATGTCTTATGATTTCTATGATTTATTCATGATTTGATGAGGTATGTTAAAATGATTATGTTTTATGAGTAAAGTATGATTTCATACATGGACTAATGTTTTCTTTTCGTACTTTTATATCCCTTACTGAGCTTTTTATGCTCATCCCAAGTTTTTGAAATGTTTTTCACAGGTCAAGGGAAAGGTACATGATATGATGATAGTGTCAAGGAAGTGTCAAGAAAGAATCCATGTTTTATTTTAAATATGTTTCCGTTGATGGGAAAAATGAGTACTATCTTTTATGTAACCACTTTGTTTAAATGTGGAATGTAAAGCATGTTTTATGATCTAATTCTCCAAAACTCTAAACCTGAAAAGATCCTCAACGTGTATTCTTGAAATAACTCAAGATTAAGTAATGTTTAAGGCTGGGGCCTTATAACAACACCACTGAATTCATCTAGAGTGCCAATGGATTCTATATAAATTCATTGTCATGATTTCCATGGTGAAACTCCCTCATAGATTTAGGTAATATATACATTTGTTTAATTACATAAACCATTGTCATGGATTATTGGGGGAATTCATTATAGAATAGCACGGTATGAGGTCACTGGATTCAAATCGATTATTTATAACATGGAATTACTCAAGTGTGATTCGTAATTACAATGAATACATGGTTCTAAATCTCAAGGGTGGTCTCTAATGTTCATGCTAAATGAATGATTTTTCTTAGATATCTCTAGGAGTGAATAACAATTTGTGCCATGTGAAATCCTCTTAGGATACTTGATCATGGTTTCCTTAGAAGTTCACCTTCAAACACGATTATATCATATTTCTTCCACTATGATATACATTTCCGATGATGATCAAAGCAAGTAGTTTCAACCAGGGTTTTCCTCTTGGGACATGAGTCCTGATGTGGTTCTATTTATGTGCACTACATATTCATATTACTATTAATTTATTTATTAAACACCTTTATGATTTACAGTCAGAAATAATATTTTCATTAGACATTGTTGGTTGTGACTTAATAAGTTTACTCACACCATTATGGGGCCTCCATTGTGGGAACCTAAGAATATGCTCCTTGGTCATAGGTTATAGGTTTTGGGTGAGTATTGATGCGATAATTTATTTTATTGTTAGCATTGGTATTGGGAAACAAGATATAGTCTTGATCTTATGATGTAAAGGATTAAGGTAATATTATCACCTTTTACTTTTTTTACTTTTTTGTATTTCTATACTTAACCTATTTATTATGTTTTTAGACCTGTATGTTTGGAGAATCATTATGGTATTAAATGGGATGTGATTTACTGTGTTTCCACATTCGGTATACTTATTTTTTTTGTGAGGTTTTTTGTGATGTTGAATATGTTTCCATTACTTACTTATATATTTAGTACTCTGGTAATGAGGGTATAATATATTGACGGTAACCTCATAAGTCTTTACTACTAGTCATCAGCCTCTGGTTAATAGGGAGGCATGCTATAGGATATGTGGAAAACAATCCCAGGGAACCAATTTAGTGTATTTGGGTTAGGGTGTTACAATCATAAGAGAGATATAAAGTTCAAATATGATGATAGGGTATTCTTTTTAATATATTCTTGGAAGAAGGTCGTGATATTTATAATGAAGGGAAATCCAAGACCTATATATATTATTCCCTATGAGACTATTGATCTGTTCAATATGGTATATTATCATTTTGTAATGACTTTTAACGTATCAATGGTTCACAATGTATTCCATGTATCTCTTTTGAGAAATTATTTACCTAATCCTTCATATGCACAATATCATAAGTCATAACATTGTAGCATGATCTTTATTATAAGGAACAACTGATAGTGATCTTCGATCATAGAGATAAAGTGAAACTGAAGAAGAACAATCACTAGATTAAGGATCATTGGAGGAATTATAAATTTGAGGAAGATACTTGGGAACCTAATGATATTATGAGGAAGATGAATCCTTAGTTTTTTTATCATAGTGACATAATTTTTGAGAATGAAATTATTATAATGGGGTAGAATATAACACCCCAAGATATTATAATGTATTTATTTTTAATAAATAAATGTGTTTGATTTCTAGTGAAAATGAAACCCTAAACCTTGGTGAATCATTCTTATAAATTATAGGGTGAATAAAATTTTGTGTTATTTAAATGAAATTACATTTTATAAAATATCTTCTAATTTACTTTGGAAATACTAGTGATATGAAAGAACTATTTTGAATTTTTTTTATGATAAGTGTTTTAATCATAAATTTTTCATTTACCAATAAAATTTGAGAAATAAAATTATGAATTTTTTTATTTATACAATTATAAAATTAATTCATTGTTATAAATTGGTTAGAAAATAAAATAAAATAATTTCAAAATACAAGGGGTGTTTTCATGAAAAAAATCTTTTATGTGAGAAATATTTTATTATCATAATAAGTTTAATAAATTACTATTTATGAATGATATTAATTAAATTTTTAGATAATATATTCAATAAAATATTTTATCATTCATTTAATGGTTATTATAAGGTATGCAATAATAATAAATTCAATGTTATGATTAAAAATGAAAATTTTTAAAAAGGAGTTACATTTTATTTTAAAATCTTATTTTAAAATGAATATCCACAAATATTGAAATTGAATAGGGTAATTGTTTTCATTTTTTAAACTAAGAGGATCAAATATGGATATGATTTCAATTTCATTATTTATTGTAATTAAGAGTTACCATGGTAAAACTTTGTCACCACGGTAAGGGATAAATGGATTAACATGAGGTTAAAATTAGAGATAAGGAATGAAATATAAATAATACCTGGATATATGTGATTGTTTGAAGGGATTTAGTCCTAAAATTATATTATATTATAACTTATGTTTCCTTGTTTCCACTTTAACATGAATATAACATTATATGTTAATGGTTTAAGTGTTTACAAGAGTGGCACTCCCTTCACATATCACTATCAATTCATCACAACATTTGAACTATATATCTTGGAAAATAACTACCAAAATATCTTATTAGATTCCCACCCCATGTCCTAGAGCTTTTGGTATTCCCCTTAGACCAATCCAAGAAGGCTTAATGTGTCAGCCAAAGGAGGCTTCCAAAAAAAGAGGTAATTATCGATATATTTGTAGTTTATTTATTACATAAAGTCAAAAAATCATACATAAGCATCATAAATTGTATAAATCTTTATCCTTAATGTCTTGAATTTTTTTATGTTAATGTTACATCAATTTTATACCTCTTTTCCTTCCCATGAAAAATGGTCACATCTTTTACGCATGCATGTAGACTAAAACCGTCACAACGTAATGTGATTGTTTTCATGTATTTTATTAAAAAAATACTAATATAGTTTTATTTAAAAAATATATATTTCATAAACGATATTATTAGAACTCTATAACAATATTTTGTTGTTTTACTTCCTATATTTCCATTCATTGGAAATTGAAAACAGTACTCATGTATACATATGAGCTATCATCTATATGAAGTGATGTAATTAACTTTTCATACCCACATTATATGAATGGTTAAAGAGGTGTATATAATTAATAAATATTATACATAATTTTTTTAATTTTTAGAAAATTTTGATACCATGAGAAAGAAGCAATTACAAGAGTTTTTGAACAAAACCATGGATTGGAAATAGAACAATTTTCCACAAAATGTTGATATTAATAAATAATTGTTAAAAAATGGGTAATATAAAATCTAAAAGTGAGTTATATATTTTAATATATTTTTTAATATGGTTATTATTTATATATTTAAAAAAAGTTAAATCTATTATACAAGATCTTAAGAGCATGTATGACTAAATTTAGGACATGAGGTAAAGGTTCTTCATCTCAATATTGGTTTATTGAGTCAGTATTCATGTTATGAACCTATTTGTGTTTATATATTATATTAAAGGTAAATTACATCTACCTTCATAGAACACATTGCAAGGAATGAAATTGTAGTAAACTTTCAAGTCTATGGACTTGATGTCACGACATGCCCCTCACCCCCAAACACTCACCACCCCACCACCAACAGTGGGGATTATATGGTATATAAAATTCACAATTGATATACTATATCATGGATCAAATAATATTAATATTATTTCAAAATTTATTTTATGTTTCATATTTCATGTTTATTATGATTTAATATTCACCAAAGTGGCAAGGGTTTATGTTGTAATTTCCTTTTTTTCAGTAATGTTTTTTCTTTAATATATGTTAAGGGAATTATATTTTATTTATCTATTAAAACATATTAATTTTATTCTCCCATGGTTTTTTAGTTTTCATGTATTGGTACAATTTTTATCTCTTTGTAACTTAAAATGATCAAGAATTTTTTTAATAAAATATGTCCTTATGTCTTCTTCTTAGGCCAAGAATATTTCCCCTCCATGACCAATGTTCTTAAAAATGTTTTATAGATGTTTTTATCAATACATATATGTTTACAAAATGATATTTTTACCACAATGGACTTCATTTAAAAAATTAATAAATGAGATATTTTTAAATATTTTTTTTTGATGATCCGATTTTAAGTTTTTACGAAAGTGTTAAAATAATGATATATCTTTACCGAAATTACATAAAATGATTTTCCAACCATCATATCATTCCTTAAGAATGAATATTCCTGTACAGGTTTCAATGGATTTTCAAAGAAATCCCTACTCCCATTTTTATGTGAAATTTATTTTTTAAAAGTTAACAGAAGAAAATGTATCATTTCAATTTATTTTCTAATATTATTTTAAATAATTTTATAAAATTGAGTGTTATTCTATTTCAATATACAAGGATTTCTATTCATCAGTGGGGATATGATCTTATGATTCCATCCACTTTATTTATATATATGTCTTATGATGAATATACTTTAAGGATGATTCTATGATACCCATTTCATTAACATGAGTTAATTATGTTATGATGAAATCTAAGTGAAACCTATTTCTTTTCCATAGGTTATGCGATAATGAAATGCTGAATGTTTTTATAATATTGGGGAATAATTATGTATTGTTTTAATTATATTACTAGTAGGGAAAAAATTATATATTCCTCCAATGCATTGGTTAATGATTGAAATCTAATGAGATAATATGAAATAGGATGGGGTGTGAACCCATTCCAACAATGAAAATAGGATAGGGAGTGAATACAATATTTTATGAGATTTTTTCCATTATGATATGATTCTCTTAGAAGTGAGCCTTGACTAATGAAATGATTTCCTATGCTTAATATCATTGCACAATTACTATGACATGTTCATATTCTTAATATATGGTCTCATGGATCATGATTGATTAATTAAGATTCATCACTCATAAGACTCATTCCTTTTGAAATGGTACAGATTTGTGCCATGAATCGTGATTTTGGTTATATGACTGATTGGGTATGAACTTCATATGTTATAATCATTCTTAAATACCCTTATTCTTATCTTATTCTTACAAATAATAATTTATTAATATCACCCATGTTTACCCTTACTGGGAATCTGAGGTCACAATTTCAGATGTTTCTATTTCCCAATGTTTTGAATGATGGTTATAACAAGAATATATCTAATAAGGGTACATTTAAAGAAGAAAGTTTTGGGATATGTTGATTATAATTCATGAATTAAGTTAACTATGTATCTAGTATTAAAATAAACTTAACCTTTATAGTTCAATGAAATGAATTATTATGTAAGATATTATATTTTCATCTAAAATGATGAAATATATATGTACGTTTTTTCTTAGGTCACCTAAAGTGGACAACTTGTGAGGGTATTGATTACTAGATGACATTATACTTAACCTATAAACCCTTCCATTTGTGAAATTGTAGTGGGTTGAGATGTGGATAGATCCTTATTCACCGTTCCTTTGGGAAATGGGTCAAGGTATGGAATGATTCCAACTCTAGGTCTTTGGGAATAGGATGGGTTAAAAAACAGATTTTATGGGCAGAGATGAGGGATGATATAATTTCTACATTGTGATGAAGTAGGTATGATTTGGTTTCATGGAATCCTGGTTAACACATGATGACCTGATGCATAGGGAGTTGTGGTTTCCTTAGTAGAATATGATATCCATGCACATGTATGGACTTTTTATTTTCCTTATTCATATATATATATGATGGTTTATACTAGGGTCAGATGGTGAGACCCCACTGATATGATTTTCCTAGAACATGTATGGGATCTTTAGGTTGCATTCAGACTTTATGTCCACTCTCTTGTTGAGAAAAATACATGATGTGGATTGGTATAGATAAGGTTAATGGTTATATAGAGACTCGATGTGTAGTGTGGCTTGGGGATGGAAGTAGGTTCAATGTTTACATTTGGATTTCGGTTTTTATATATATTAATGACCTAGTGAGAAAGTTTTTAACGTATGATTGTATGAATATTACATGGAATTTATTAAAACGTATATTTTACTGATTTATGAAAAATATGATTAGGATGTATATTTTTTTGGTTATTTTTTTATGACTCTTATTTGAGGGAATTTTCCCCCCATTGCATGGATTTTTCCCTCTTTACGATTTGGAAAACTCTGACATATGAGGAGGAATGCCTAAGGCATGTGACACCTCAACATGAATGGTGGATTCAGTTCAATGAATCATAATGTGGTATTAGAGACATTGTTTTATTTTATGATGTGTAGAGATGGTTGAAAAGTGGTTTAGGAATGTGTAAGATCTTGTGATAGACCTCAAACTAGTGAGTCATAATCCTCTTCATTATGGGAATTCTTGGTTACTAGCAGTATGATATTACTATTCTTAGTTATTTCTTTTATGATTGATATGATTAATGAATATTATGAATTCTTAGAGTTTGATATTTAAAGTTTTTCCCTTGTCCCATTGGTAATAGTCTCAAATCTATTGTTTATATTTGTCATGTATGACTCACATGACTTATGCCTACATGCATGTGACTGGATTTTCGATGGGGGTTTAGTTGTTTAAAGTGTCAGGAAAATTTTCTTTGGATTTTTTGTATATTACTTGTTGGGGAAATTCTACTCAACTACAACACAAAATTTTTCTTTTATGATAGGTCTTCTGAATCATGGTGTAGGATGTTTCCATTGACTACATCAGATTCCCTTATACATGGGATATGTAGGGATCATTAGTGGGATAGTTTGTGAAAGTATTACATAAGATGATTTGAGTATGGACATGGTATTCCTTGAGAATGTTGATTAGAATAGTTAATTTTTCAGAAATAACCTATATGGAAATTTCCTTTATAGATCCATTATGGAAGTATACTTAATCGAACGGGGTATTTGATGAAAGGAATGCAAAATTATAGGGATTTTATGATGGGGATAACTCTAAGTGATTCTGATATCGAGGATACTTTCAAAGAGTATAATTAGTTGAATTCCTATCCCTTTTTATTTTTTATGTGATTAAAATGGTGTGTTGGGAGGATTGGTAGATTTCCATGTGTATCAAACAATTCCCATATGGTTGTTGATGTTGTGGTTATTATTTCCATGAGTGAGTTTCCTTGGAATACTGGATGAGCATGAAATGTTGTGGAGCATGAAAAATGTGTTTGGTATGTGATCTAGGGATATACTGTACAATACTCATGGGAGTGTGAGTCCGGTGTTCGACAGGGTTTTTTGGGACCATGAAACCATGGGGTTCAGTTGAGATCATGGTAGATAATATTCATGAACATGTGGGAGAGTTCTTAGTTGATCAACCTTCCATTGGAGGAGGAGTGTGAGGTTGGTGCTGATTTATAAGGAAAATTCTTGGTGTGTGAGGGAGAGTGCATTGTCAGTATACATAGTTCCCAAGTGAGTGTGGACCAGTAAACATTCTATGTGTAGGTCTATTAATAGTTTTTTCATTTAAATAGAAAATTGATTAGTTCTATGAAAGTAGTATGATGGTGAGATAGGATCGGGCATGGTATTGTTGGGTTTTTTCCTTGACTGGGGTGTTGTGAAGGAGGTGTGTTGAAAGGACCCTTCTGGGTCAATTCCTAAGGAGATGTGTAAGGGGAGACATATGGTGGGAATCACACCATTGATTATTACAGAATGTTGTTCCTACTAAGCTGAGGATGGGAAGAATTCATGTTTTATATTGTTTCTCATACATGATAGGGATAAACATGTATACTCATTATGTGTGGTAATGTATGGAGCTTGGTCCACAAAGTTATGTTTTTTAATTCGATGGGTGAAAATGATGATACTCTTATATGGGGAGAATTGTATTAATCACATGTGGATAAATTGTGGGTTTGATGTGTAATGTGTTCAATGGGACTGGTAAGTGGATGGTTGAGGTGGAATTAGGATTTTGGTGTGTAGAAAGATTTTATTTTATATGTTTCATGACTAAATATCATATTCAAGAGTCATTTGAGGTGATATACAGAGTTGGGGAATTGGAATTGGGCTTGGGTTAGAGTAGGTGTGATCTAAGGGAGAGTCCGATCAGAATTGAGGTAATGCTCGGAGTGTGATAATGGTGAATTAAGTAAGTTTTCATCGATATAACCGTGTAATTACATTGGGAGTTGGGTTTGAACTTTAGTATAAGGGTATAATGAATTATATGATTCCTTTAAGAGTTATGGAATCATCATCAAGAATTGAGATAAAATTTTTACGGATGAAACTGAGAATTTTAAGAGAATTCTTATAGAAGAGGTTTGACTAGTGTTATTTCACAATTTTGGATATGGTGAGGTTGAAACCGCATTAGGAGAATTTTTTAGAATGTGTTTATTGAGTCAGTGGACTTCTAGATGTGTGTAATCTGTAATAAATTTCTATAGTGAGAAGCACAATAGATTGAAATCAACTGTTGTGGTCATATCCTTATGGTGGGGAGCATAATAAACTTAGGGATGAATCAGATGAAGACACCTTGTTATGTCTAGGAAGGCAAGTGCGGTGAGTAGCGTCGTAGAGTTGGCACTAGTGGTGAGCGGGTGGCCTGACATTTGATGAATAGTGTAATTTATGGTTAGATTTTCATAATAGATATGCGTTTAGTGTTTGGAGATGGAACATATAATTTTTGTGGTGAAGTGAAGAACATGACAGGTTGGGAGATGTGGTTTGTGGACTACCATGACTTCACTAGAATGATAATAACTATTTTGGGGAGTTTTTAGTGAAAAACATCATTACAAGTTTGGAACTCTTGAAGGAATCTGAATTTCTGGTTTGGTTGGGGTTTATTTTGAGAACTATGACATAGAATTAAATTCTAAGTGTTTATATTTCCTTAATTGGTATTCCTAGACATAGTTTAAGGATTAGTAGATTCTAGGATTCTCAGAAAATAAATGGAGGAATGGTCAGGGTGATTATGGGGTCACATTTAGTATATAATGGATACTAATTCCATGAACTGTGGATCACTCCATGAATGATTCTATACAAGGGGAGAATTACAATGCCATGAACATTTTAGGGAATTATCTCAGGGTTTATGCCATGAAAGTGTCAATAATAGGGTATTCATGATGTGAACAACTTGGTTCACATTGTGAATGGTTCCCAAGTGGAATTTTTTGATCATGGTCACTCCCATTCCTTTTGGGTATTTGTAAATACTTGATTTATGGGGTTTGGGGATTATGATGCAATAATTTCTTGTCTAATTCTCCCCATCACATACACTCTTTTGATCCTCCTTGAGAGGGAATTGGTTTTGGCGAATTCCAACTATGATTCTAGGTGAGTCCATTCTCTATAGTACCTTTTTTAGGATTTCTATTATTGGAAAAGGATTTTGTGAGAACCTATCTAGGATTGGGCATCTATTCCACAAGATAATGGATAAAATGAGTGATCATGATATGGATTTCATGTGCGGTGGATAGAGGAGGTCATAAGTATATGATCATACACTGTGTTTCATATTTTCGGTCAAGGTATTCTGGTTACCTAATTTATTTTTGATTTTTTTCCTAAATTGGAAAAATTTTGTGATTGAATGAGTGTCTAATGATATGAGATTTTGTTCAGAATTGTGTTGGGGGTGTTCTACAGAAAATCGTTGGTGGTAGGTCATAGATTTGGTGAGACAATGACGTATGATGAGTTTTCTAGAGATAATTCGTCTTTGGTTTAAATTAAATATTTATTAATAAAATCTTATAATTTACTATATATAGTGAATATGATGATAAATAAGATCTAGAGTTGACAAGGGTCTAGAAAAGGAATATAAAAGATTGTTCGAGGATTCATAAGGCTTGGTGTGGGTGGTAACTCTTTGATAGATGTTGTTGGTCCCTTTAATACAAATTCATTTTCTTTTTATGAATGGTTTTCTACTACTTGTTTGTTTAATGGTTCCATGTTGAGTGATTTGGGACTCAGGGTTCCCTATGTAGATAAAATGTTATAGCGTTAGGAATCCTATACTGGGAATGAGTGCTCATGGAAAATATGGGTGGCTTAGGGTCACTCGATGACTGTGTCTCCAAGAGGTAAGATGTTGTTTGAATTAACCTATTTCCTTGGGTAGGTATCATGTTATGAACAATTATATGGGAAAGACTAAGTGATTTCACATATTTCTATTTAGGTAGGTAATATATTCTTAGGCCTTATTATGATGGGTGAGACAGATATACTTGTCACACATGATGAGTGACACCCAAAAAATGGTGGAGTGGAATATTAGTGAGCATTGTGAATAGGACGAGTCCTTTGAGACAAGATTAGGGGTAATGGATATGGTTTTGAAATGGGTAGTTGGTTGTTATATGTGACTTAGGAGATTTAAGATGTGTACTAGAGAGGTTCATTGGATTTTATTGAGGACATAGAATGTGGTTATTAAGAGGGTGTAGAGTAGTATGTCTTAAGACAATCCCTATATAGTGGGACTAAGTGTGATGAAAGATATTGATGAGGATGTGTAGGGATTTAAATTCCAGGATTGAATAATCCTAGAGAATGTGATGTCATCTATGAGTGATAAAAGAGATACAATATTAATGATTAGAGTATAAGATTGGTCTAGGGGACCCCATGGATACCTGGATTATTGAGTGAGATGTTTTTGAAGGAGGGGATTTGTCTCAAGTGAATAGTACTCTAGGATCAGTTAGTTGGGTGTGTTATGGGATGGAGTCCCTACTTGTGTTTAACAAATCTATATTATGAAATGGAATCTAGTGATGTAGATGATCATGTAGCCTAAAATTTCATTAAGTGAGAAGGATTGGGCTATAGCGATTTACCTTTATTGGAGTAGGCTTGGGTCACAGAACATTCTATGAGTAGGATTCAGTCGGTGACTGTAAATGAAGGGATTAGTTATTTTGTTATAAAATATGTGGTTGATATAAATTTCATTTAGTGGTTTTGGTTGTGGTATTGAACTTCCCATGAATAGTTGAGTAATGGGATGTCTTGAGACATAACTAATGGACCCTTCCTCGATTGATAAAGAAACAGGTCATGTTTTGGATGCATATATATTCCTTATTACATCAAGTAGTTGGTTGAGGTATTTTATGGTTCCTACCTTGGGTATTTGATGAAGTTATAGGTTATGGGATATATTTTATGATACATGAAAAGTTGATTATGAAATTATGGCATATTTTTAAATAATATATTTTCAGTTATCATGGTTTCCTAGTTATCACGTGATATCCTAAAGCATAGGGTGTTAGGGTGGCCTACAATATCAACACACATGTGGGACATGATTATTTTACTCTTTCATACAAAATTATTATGGTTCATACTATGGGAACATTGTGAGATCCTAAAAATATGTATTTCTCACACCTTACACCATCACTTTATTGTGTGTTAAGATTTTATGTATTCCATTAGTTTAATTAAAGAATGTGCAGTGGATTGGGATATAAAATTATGGTTGTTATGTAGATAATAGGTGTGTGTTATGGATTTGGGATGGTATTAGGACTAGTGTGCATATTTGGTTGTTGGATAACATTAATATTTAATCATCATAGTGAGTTATTAGTTGATTTATGACTATATAACATTTAGAAGAAATTTTTTTAAGAATTGTGTTTATCAATTTATGAAAATTATAAATGTGATGGATATTGTTTTTGTTATTTTATGACATTAATTAAGGGTATAGTCTCTCCACAACTTGGATTATTCCCTCACAACTGGTTGGAAGCCTATGGAAAATAAAGATGTGGGATTGGGGCCATGTAGCACTATGGATCAGAAAATTGTTCTAGGAAATGGAGTCATGACACTTTAAAGCTTCCCAGAGCTCTATTCACAGATAATTGATAAATACACCAACTACTAAAACTACATGAATAATTTCCACCCATGTAAAAATCATGGAATACACCAAACATCATACTTCAAATGATAAGAAACCTTTTCCATGTACTTAAACTCATCATCAGTTCAAGGTTGCTTCTATTTGGGTATATTTAAATTTACATCTAATGAGGTCGATATGGGTTTTGATCTAGATATTTTTAATCATTCCACTACCATTTAGATTCACTCTCACTATTAATACATCAATGTTCCTTACATCCAATACATTTTGATAATAACCCCCAAAATATATTTGGATTACCAAAGATCCTTCATCTCAAACTTTCCAAATAACATATGCTTCCACTCATCAACCTGAATAAATTTCAAACCGTCCAAGAGCTTTTCATCCACATATAACAGAATTATGATTAATCTCCCATCATCAAACACCTTCTCATAAAAATTGTGATCCAAATTTCATTAGATTGACAATATTTCTTTCATGATGTCATCAAAAATGCAGTTCTATTTCCTGATTAATTTATTCTACCCATAAAAATTCCATTAGGGCATTCACACAAGGTAAATTTTCAATTATCTAGATCATTATAATTTCCCAATATAAATTACCACATCAAGACTGACATGAAGGATATCCATCCTCATATCTAACTGAATAATGTATATATATATATATATTCATATACAATAATTCTATGAAAATTATAGATAATTATGTGTTTAATATCGAGAGAGAAAATTTCACTAGAATACAATCATTTCGTTTTTTCAAAAAAATTCACAAATATCTTTGATTTTTTTGTACTTCATACCATATTCTTACTAATTTAACTAATAAACCTATTTTTTCTACAATAACTTCTTTCCTTGTTGATTTTCTAAAATGTACCACATTCTAAAGCTATGCAAGGATTCCATCTCCTACTACATAACTAACTCCCATTGTTTTTAATTATTGAGAAATTACACTTCTTTTGGGATTTAAGGTTCTCCACTACTTCTAGGAAGTAAATGATGTAATTTATATAGAAAACATTGCATTGGTATTCTAATACTAGTGGACCACTTCCACTCCCGAGGATGTGCTCCCTTAAGAACCTATTCATTTATAAATCTTACTTGAGATTTCATAATTTTTTAAATTTTGGACACATAATGAATTGGATGAACCTATAGAATATATCCTACAAAAAATTATACCTTATAGATGGTTAGGTTCATTTAAAAAATTTTCACTACCTAGACTAACCAAAATTTTCAAACATCCATCCAGATCAACCATTTCATGCTATGTCGGTACTTTATTCTTAGTTTCATTTCTTTCCAAGTTATAATACTTTAATTGGATACATTTATTGATGTAAAAATTTCATCTTATGATCACTATCTATTGTTCATTATCCCATAACTAAAGTCTAAAAGTTTACATTTTCATAACCAACAAATAAACACTCTTATGAATCTTCTTATAATTTATTTCTTTTCCAGACATCAACATAGATATAGGTAATACACCTAGAGTATTTGAAGAAAGTTAAATATATCTTTCTTATAGTAAACCTTTAAACAAGAAGTTCCTCCCCAAGTGGTGTAGAAGGAATTATATTAATTAAATAAGATGCATAATTTACAGATTCTATAGAAAAATCCATGGGATACCTGGAATTAATTCTCAGGCTTCTGTCCCTCTCATATAAATTCTAGTTTATCTACTATACCAATTCATTTTATTTTAATTTTTTTGGCATAGAATTCTCAAAATAAATTATTTTTATTCTAAAAACAACTATAATCCATTACTTTCATACTCCACACACTTATATTTTCTCATGAACTAAATAATTAAACTAGTGTAACTTTACACCATGGATTTCCATCGACCAACGGTTCTAAATACATCAGACATTTGTTTGAGAATGAAAAACCACACATTTTGTTTCACATCATTGGTGATGGTAAGATGATATAGTAACACTACATGAGACTGAACAAAATTTGTATTGCATAAATATTTTTTCATTGGCTATGAATGTTTCTTTGTTTCATATTCCTTCCATATTGAAAGCCAAATTCAACTTCTTACCAAAAAATAATACATCACATGTTTTCTTATCTATAAGATTATTTTTTAGTATTCCATTTTCATTACATACATTTTTCACTTTCTCAACCAATTTTATTAGAAAAAATTAGTACCAAATTAAAATTTTATAATTTTTCACCAGGTGTTTTATCTTCATAACTTATAGTAAGATACAATATTGAATACTTCACTCATTTTTTAACGATGATGGAACAACATTTAATTTTTACCAATGATTCATTAAAAATGGAATATAAAAACACATAACCCTTTTGATATAATAATATTAAATTCACCCATAACCCTAGTATATACCACACCGATTATAACTTTAGTAAGTATCTACTACATGTTCATATGTTCCTAATATTTTTTATAACATTCGTTAGAGTTTCACTATCCATATGGTTTTCCTTGATGAATATTCCTGATAAATAATGATTCACGATCCCTATCTCATGTTTTGAGTGAAATTAATCCCCATAATTAATGATATATAATTCCAAATCACTTGAGACACTCATTAATAATTATATTTCCTACTTAGTTTTTTTATTTGTAGAAATAACTTCAGAAGTAAACCATCTATAATTCTCCCTTCTATATATAAATTCATTTCTTAACTAAATAATTTTTTGCACAATTATAACATGTGGGTGGAATACCCACAAATCTCCCCTAGCCCTTCTATCATTTCTTCTTATACTTCTTCTGACATAATCTTTCCCTTCGGGTAGAATCTCCCCTACATTCAACAATAAATTCCATTCTTGTATCACCCTTTACATTCTTCTACCATATTTCATAGATTTTTAAATGATAGTTTCCATCACATAAAATGTTTCTATAATTTATGAAATAATAATTTAGTACCATATTTCTTTAGTGAGAATCACAAAAAGAGACTCTATTTGGATTTGGATCACATTAAAAGTTACTTATAAAATCATTTTATAACCTTATTTTTGATATAATCAAACCCAAAAATCTCCACAACACGTTGAATTTTTTCACTGTAAAAGGATTTTCAATATTTTCTCATGATTTACTATAAATTCAATTGTTTTCTTCACCTCTATTATGTTAAAATCCATATACTAGGTTAACATCATCTGAACAACCCATTGTGATTTTCCATTGAGCCTTACCCATTACTCGTTTTCTATTATTTATAATTAAAATTCCTTAAAATAAATTTAAATATACTTTTTATATAGACAATTTTGAATATATATTTTCTAAATTTAAAATTATGTTTCATTATTATTTTTAATTTGGACCATTCCTTCTTCCAATGTTATTCCTTACAAAGAAGTGAACTCCCACTGAAAAAAGGGAAAAAGGAGAAGAAACCTCACCAGAATTCAACAACCATACTCTAATTCCACTTATTATATTTAATAAACATGTTTTATAACCCAAATCTAGAATCTCAGTTATAGAATATTTATAAAACATGATGGACTTACCTGCTTCATTTTATAACATTTAGAAAAGGAAAGTTACCTCCAATAACTCATGCTGAAATTCTGTGATATCAGAGCCCCTATTGAATAAAAACACAATTATAAGAACATAATAAATAGAACACCCAAAGGAGAATATAAGATATAATTACATGGTTTATAACATAATCTAATTCCTTAAGATAATCACTACTAATCATTATTATAATGGAACAAATAGTGATAATTTACAAGTAACTTGATCACGTGATCCCGCTAGTTTAGTTATAGAGTATTTTATTTGGTTGACATCATCTCCACCACCTAATTATCAATGTAGTAGATTCCATTACTTATATATCTTTATTTATGACCCCCATATGGTCAAATCCACTAAATGTTTCCCATCCCCAACACTTACTAAACTTTATATTCTGAATATAGAGTGAAATATATCTATTTACTATTATATATACTATTAGAAACATGTTGATTTATTTTTATTTATTAAACATAATTACTTTTATATAATTAATATCTTCTTCACCATTTCCACTATATGGGTCTGGATTCCATTTTTTAATCCTTCATACTATGGCTTTAATACCCAATTCGGTTTCCTCTAAAAGGATTAATTTATTCCACTATAATTTCAATATATTTTTCTCATCTTGGAACTTCCAAAAACATGAATTTTGAAATTTAAAAATCTTAACTGAAACAAATTTCTCACAGATCCATCCTAATAAGGTACTCTAAAGGAAAATGCAATTAAAGGGTATTTTCCTTAGATATATGGATTATGTCTTCATAAAATCAACGAGTATATGTTTTATAGGTTAAAATTTAAATGTATTACTCATATAGAATATATTTATTAATATTTATAGGTATTATCTATAGTATAATGCTAGTGTGGTGGATATTATTGGTGGGTATGAATGAGATAAATAATATAGAAACATTTTAGAAATAAAAAACCCATTACCAAAATCATTTCATAGTAGGAAAGAGAAAAATATTTTGAATATAATATAATATACCATATATCCAGTGAAACCAAATGGGTGTAGTTGATGATGATCACATAAAAAAACCTATAAATTCTTATAACCTAAATTAATTCAGTTATTATAGAATATTTATATTCTTTATAAGTACCTTCTTTATTCCTAATGGGATTATAGTATCTTATATATTATAAAGGATGTAAGAAAACATAGAGAAATTTATACTAGTATATATCAATATCACATCAGTTACAATGAATCTATAATTATCCTTTTATATATCTGCATCATTAATGATGGATACTTATAAACATTTAATGCTTCACAAACATTTAGTAGAATCATAAACATTTGATATAAATTATAATGTTTATATTTTATTTAGACAAGAATACCATTAAACAATTTAATTATTAAATATACGTAAAATTATATAAATTGAATGTTATATGATGTGTGAGGTAAAAAACACAGAGTATACTTCTATGGAAAACATAATTGCACCCAGGTATGTTATATCCTCTACCATAGAGATATTTATTAATGAAACCCATATTGTAGTCAATGATATAAAACTTATTTCAATATAAAATATATGATTTAGTGCATAATAACTTCCAATAACCATATTTTACTAAAATAGTTCAATATTACCATCACGTTCACTAAAATATAGAAAAAGTACACACATTTTTTTAAAAATATATGAAATCATATACAATATCATTTCAAAAAAATATTTCAAACTCTATTATTTTGGGAAAACCCATTACACTAAAATAAATTACCATTACACAATTATAATATTTTTTGTAATTATAAAAAAGTATATATGAAATGGAATATATCAATTTTTTATAGTCTAACTCATATATTCTCAATTCTCCTAATATTTTTTGACCTATCAAGATTAATACATTATATGACATTTAACCAAATAGATTGATATATCACATGTCACTCAACTAAGCTTGTCCATGAATTTCCTCAATAAAATATAATTTATGTCCCATATATCATACATATCATATAACATTATAAATACTATTTTAATTAATCATGAACCACTACATAATTAACATCATACCCAACCATCAACTATTTTTCATAACTTCAAGACTAATGTAAGAAAGGTACTAAAAATTGAAGGACTACATGTATAGTACCTTGTTAGCATAATATAATGGGGATTAAAATTCAGTATATAACTCTAATTATATGAATAAAAAATGAATGAAACTGAATATAATATACTATAGTAGACCATTTTATAAAAAAGTCAAATTTTTGTCTCAATAATAAAATATGTATGTTAATGTGATATCTTACTCATGATAATCTTCATATTTTTTTCGTAACTTATTAATTTTAGTCATATAATTTAATAATTAAAACTCATTGATTTGAACTTAAGGAATAATAATCATTTCATTACAATATAATAATTAAAGCAAACAAAAATGAATGATAAAGTATAAATTCATATTTATATTAAAAATACTATTCATTATATAATTATATGTTTTATGTCATATATAATTGATTTCGGATTAACACAAACTCAACTGAAATTGATTAAATATTGAACACATTAAAAACCAGAGTAATTTACATCCACATCATTTTTGTTTCACAGAAATGATATTTTAAATATATCTTCTACATTATCCATATTGTTACTTCAAAAAATTTAATTACATGTCTCCATTATTTTTCTAATGAGATTTTTTTTTAAAATGATTGTGTTCATTATTTTTTTGAGGATTATGTTACCATGCCTAATTTATTTTTCTATTGTTTTCATTATAGTTCTATATCTGTTATAAAATTATAGGAACTACATCTTATTCACTAAAAATATTAATGATACATAAAGATTACATCACTGAATTTGATGTAATAATATAAAAAAATTATATTCTATAGAATCATCTAATATGTACTTCTTTGAACTCTTCTAATGAATGGATCTAATATAAAGTATTGTTAAAAATATATATTAGGATAGTGAATCGAAATTTTTAGTTTAGAATAAAATATAAGTGAATACCATCATAATTCGATCTTCCAAAATATCATAGACCAAGAATAAATTTTTAATCCTTCTTAAGTAAACAAGGTTGTTATTTATTGAGATCTTGTGACATTTAGTATGATATAATTAGAATAGAAAAGTTATTATTAATGAAAAAGAGACATTAGTTTCAGTTCACGAGATGAAATACAAAATTATTCACGCTTATAAGGTATAAAAAATATCCTTCATGTGTTTCCTTAATATCAAATTAGACGGATATTATCCGTTATAAGACTCACACCATATAAAACAAGTAGAAATACCTTCTTATATATCTCTATGATAATCCTGTATTTCACCTTACCAATATATATACTCTATCATAGACCACAAAACATCTATAATATATTCCTATAAATATTTGTACCCAATATATACGTCACTCCACACATTTCTTTTATTGAGAATTATTTTTTAAAATGAGACTATATATAATTTAATGATGGAATATTATTTCCATTGTGAAATATTTCATCCTCATAAATTATTAGAAATAGAATTATTCTCTGACTTACCCAATTATATAATAAATTTCCATCTCTATTTTTTATGAAGCCAAAATCATTGATGGCATCATTATGAAATGTTGGAAAAAAGGTTGTTATTTTCTGAAAAAGGAGTTCAGTTTGTGTTTTTTGTCAATCTACATTGGGTTGATCATGGTTTATGTTTGTTATTGTCATACATTTCATGGAATATCAGGGAGATTACAGGGAAATGGGTCATATAGTTTGATCTGAAAGCAGTATTGAAGGTGGTGCCGTTCTCCAGTGATTGAAAAATTTTTGGGGCTGAAAATCAGAAAAAGGAGAAACGTGTTTTCGAAAAACGAAGGTGCATGATGTAAGAACCCGGACCTTCTTTTCAGGTATGTTTTTTCTTTTTCTGGAGTATTTGAGAAAAGAGGAGTTTCTTGACATTTTTCAAGTACACGCCGTGTACTTTTTGAGAACACGCCGTGTACTCCTTCGCTGCGCGAGGACGTGTGCTGGCCGTATCAGGGCCACACACACGGCCATGTGGGGGTGACGTGGAGACCTCTTAAAGAAGAGTACAAAAAAGGTGAGTACACTCCAAGTACTCAAGAAGTACACACAGTGTATTTTTTTTTCATTAAACGGACCGGGCTCGTGTCTGACCACCAGAAACGTCTTCTTCTAGGTCTCGTTCGACCGATAGATGCCTTACGACCACAAAACTTCTCTGAACCCCCATGCCTTGGTCTGTTATCCGAATCGACTGCCGTCGATTGAGTTGTAACAGCATCGATAAGCTATTCCTTCCTCTAGAGCATCATTTTCCAATTCCTCCTCCTTTTCAAGTTATCGTGGGTTGACCAGTTTGTGCGTTTTCATAGATCTACGATGTTATAAGGAGATTCATGCCTCATGGCCAATTATAACAATCTTCTAGCATTAAGGTAGGTGGTATGTTCCTTTCCATTAGAAATCCTTGAGTTTTATGTGCAATTTCCACAAATACCCATGAATGGGGTATTGCGTGATTACAATTTTCCCCCTATTGTTTTCCTACATTTCTTGCATTCTTGTGTAGAGGTAATTTGGTTATGTATGAGGATAATTGATATTCTTGGATGTTTTTCCCATGCCTTGTTCTGTTTATGACCTTTTGGTGTTGTTCAGCCTTTGGCCATTATACCTCCTTTCCATGCCTTGTGATCGTAGGATGGAGTGTTGTTACCTGACATGCTTGCTATGCTGTAGACTGGTTAGCCAAGTAGCTCTGTAGGTTTAATTTGGACTTATATAATTATTATGCACTGACTGGCATGAGAATGTGAGAACCTGGCGCTTTAGACTATAAAGGGATAGACCGAGTGAGCTTCCCCAGAGAGTCTTGGATATTATAGACCATAGGAGGATAGAATGAGTGAGCTTCCTCAGAGAGTCTTGAGCGTTATATAATATAGGGCGATAGAATGAGTGAGCTTCCTCAGAGAGTCTTGGACATTATAGACTATAAGGGATAGACCGAGTAAGCTTCCCAGAGAGTCTTGGATATTATAGACCATAGGAGGATAGACCGAGTGATCTTCCTCAGTGAGTCTTGAGCTTTATTGACTACAGGAGGGATAGATCGAGTGAGATTCCTTAGAGAGTCTTTTTTTTGTTTGAATTTACTTAAACCGTTCCAGGCTATAGGAGGAATTTACTGAGTGAGCTTCCTCAGAGAGTCTGTGATAGACCTGAGGCTATAGAAGGAATTGACCAAGTGAGCTTCCTTAGAGAGTCTCTAGACCTTAGGGATATGAGGGGATTAGACCATGTGATCTTCCTCAGAGAGTCCCTGACTACCTTAGACTATAAGGGGAATTGACTGAGTGTGCTTCCTCAGAGAGTCTTATAAATTCGTATGACCAAACCAGAGAGGTTAGGCTGAGTGTACTTCCCAGAGGGTTGATGTTAATTCTTGGATAGGACCAAAGGGGATGGCTCTGGGTACTTCCTAGAGGGTTTTCTGTTTTTGGTTAGATGTTTGCTTCACTGCTTCTTGTTGATATGTGGATTGTTTACTACTGTGTATTATCCTGTTCACTGCTTACTGTTTTCTATACTTGACCTGCCATATACTCACTGACTGTTAGACACAGATCTTCGGGTGGTTGCCTACTGGGATTTTGTGTCACACCATGTTTGGGTCATGCTTTTGGGCCCAAAGAGAATATATTGCTTCAGGTATAGACAAGGGAAAGCGCCCTTCGACCTCAGGTACTTTTTTGCATTGGAGCAGGAGAGCATGGGACCAAGCCGTGTCCTACGTTGCTGAGGAGTTTATCAGTTTACCTTTCTTTTGTACCTTAGTTTTCACTATAGCATTGACAATATTGTGACTTGTTTGGATGATTTCCTAGACATATGTATCATGCATCAATTCGTATATATATATGTGCTACAATTGTTTATTGTTTTAGTCTTCCACTCTTTACTGTTGTTGGATATTTACTGCTTCGGCTATTGTATGATTTGTTTTCTTCCGCTGTGTACTCTGCCAATAAGGGAATAGTTTCCCCACAATCACACCCAAGTCCCTCACTACTAGTCAGCAGCCTCTGGCGTTTAGGGAAATGTGATTGAGGCCATGTGACCAACTGGGTACAGAGATCCTATGGGTGGCTTCCGGAACCGGGACTTTACAAAGTGGTATCAGAGGAATTCTTTTCTCTTGACATACTGTTTGTAGACTATAGCCAGGGATAGGATAGAATAGGTACTTGGTAATAAGCTGTGCCCGGGAGTAGCTAACCCGTATACAGGGAAAATCCATACTACCTTGTTTATTATAATTTTATTGGTTTTCAATTTTACAGTTGATTTGATTTCAACGTTGGGTGATTCACATGCTTTGTGCTATTTCCATTGTTGTTATTGCGGTTCTATTTCTGTCGCTACCCGATGAGATGAGGGTATCCCATATCATGCATCTTATAGAAACTTGTTAGAAATCACATGCCATGCATTCTTGCCATGCCATCTAGGATGCATTAGCAATTTCATGTTGTTGTGATAGACTTTGTATAGATTATGCATGATGTTGTGATAGATTATTTGATAGAATATCTGCTGTGTGATAGAGAATTTGTTTGTATTGCACCTTGCTTAAATGGATGCCAAAATTTTGTTCATGAGGTGTTATGGGCCCTCATGGACCAGAATTTCGAGGATCGTTGCCTAGTTGCCTTGTTATAACTTGTAGAAGATACCAAGTATTGATTCGCGGGGAGTATGGGCACTCACAGATCAGAATTTGGAACCATAACCCTTGTTTTCTGGGCTTCGGAGCAGTTTATGATCTACTACCTGGAAAAACCCAGAATACACGGCGTGCACTTTATTAATACATGCTGTGTATTTCTCAAAACCATGTCACTGACTGTGCGGGCAGAAACATGGGGTTATGGACACTCTTCAGGAACATGCCGTGTATGGTATGTACACACCGTGTTGTAGTGATAATGTGTCTACCCATGTGGTTAACGACAAAGATGTATGAAAAATTGACTTTACATGTCATGTCCTATTATCACATGCCATGCCACGTAACCTAATTACCCGGCCGTGTCACGAACAACACGCGTCGGGGAAGACCTTCAAGTACACACCGTGTTCTCAGGGAGCACGTTGTGTAAGAGTGAACCGTGTAGCCGACCGTGTAACTAACAAGATGGGTTGTTGAAACCTTGTCTAGTGCACGTTGTGTCCTTAGTGAACACGCTGTGTAGTCTAGGATTAAAAGGACCATGTGGGTTATCCATGTAAGGAGACTCGAGCAGGGGAATAGAGTTCAAGAACACGCCGTGTAGTTTTTATACAAGTCTTGTATTCGTGTTTTGTAAAACAAGAATGTTTCTTTCTCCTATTCCCGTTTTTTACTCTTGTGTTCTTAGTCTTTGATAATCCTGATCTAAGGTGTTCTTTTGACCTTTCAGATCTATGCCACTGAGATGTCATCCTGTTGTTCGTCAGTTTCCAGATGGTGATCAGACACCAGATATGGCTGACCAGGGACTTCCAAGAGATCCTCCCATTGTGCCAGCCTTGGCACCTGCCATTATACCTGACACAGGAGCTGATGCTCAGTTCAGAGAGGGATTTCTGAGGATGATGCAGACCTTCCAGGGAGCGCCACCTCCTGCCTCGTCGATGGCAGAATTGACGTGAGTTTTCCAGCAGCAGCATCCTCCTACTTTTTCAGGGGATGGAGGACCCCAGGTTGCTAAGTCATGGCTAGAGGCTACGCGGACGATCTTCGATCATCTAGAGGTATCTATAGAGAGGAGGGTGAAGATTTCTACCTACATGCTGCGAGACTCCTCCAAGAGGTTGTGGGATGTGATCTCACAGGTGAGGTGCCAGCAGAATATGGCTTGGGAAGAGTTTCAGCGCATCTTCTACAACTTTTTCTACCCGGAGACTTTGAGGGTCGATCGAGCTTGGAGTTTATGATCCTGGAGCAGGGTACTCTTTCTATGATGGAGTATTCCTCGTGCTTCACAGAGCTATATCGTTTCACACCGATCCCAGCAGGTGATGATTTGTTCCTGGCTAGGAAGTTTGAGGACGGTCTCAGGAAGGAGATTCGTTCCCAAGTGAACATCTTCAGGTTGACTTCGATATCTTCTATAGTTGACTAGGCGCTGATCACAGAGCGCAATCTGAGGGATTTTGGAGCAGTGAGCCAGGGCAGTTCGACATCTAGGATTAGTGTTCTGCCTTCTGACAGTAGGAAGCGCCGCAGGCAGTCTTCACAAGGAGATCAGACTAGGCGCGATGCATCTTCAGGTCTCCAGGTAGTTTGATACTAGTGCGGGAGGAGCATAAATACTAGGACGTAGTTCCAAAGAGTCCTGATGGAGTTCCGGACTTATGGAAATATGGGAAACCTTCATCATTTCTGTCAGATCTTCTAATAGGAAGCTGGTGATAGGGGTTCGTCTATGACTCCTCATACAGGAGCAGCACCACCAGTTTCTAACTAGTCTGAGAACTGGAGTTCTTCCGGCCATTCAGGCCGAGGCGGAGGTCGCGGCCATGGTGGTCAGTCACCAGGCTATCTACGACATTAGGGTGGATCAGCTCAGAGTGGTCAGTCTGGGTCACATGGCCATGGAGTAGGCCAGAACTTTGTAGTGGAGAAGACCCCGCAGGACCAGGATCCTAGACCATCTACAGTTCGAGGTACGATCTTAGTAGCCTCATTTTTATCTTCATCTCTTTTCGATACTGGTGCTACAGATAACACTATCTCTGTTTCTGTTGTGGAGAGCCTTGGGCTCTATGTCTTTTCTTCTGCCGATGCTTGGACTCTAGAAACACCATTGGGGACGAGGAAATCTAGCACACATCTTTTCAAGGAGTATCCTCTAGAGGTGGCTGGGTATCACTTTCTATGGGATCTCTATGTACTAGAGATGACAGACCATGATTTCATTCTCGATATGGACTGGCTCATTCCCTTCCAGGCAGTCATCGACTGTTATCACCGCAGGGTGAGTTTCATATCACCAGAGGGTATATCTTTTCTTCATCAAGGCGAGTGGGATGTCCAGGCGAGTAGAGCAGGACCTGAGCACCATGGGCTAGGTGGAGTTACAACTCAGTTTTCCAGTCTGTATCTGGATGACCAGGGGACTTAACAGTTAGACTTTCCTCTAATGGTGGATCATTTCAGGGACGTCTTTCCAGAGGACTTTTCAGGTTTACATCCGGAGCGTGAGGTAGACTTCTCGATTGAGCTCATGCCCGGAGTAGAACCAGTGTCCATTCCTCCTTATAGGATGGCTACACCTGAGTTTCAGGAGCTCATGAAATAGTTGGAGGAGTTGCAAGAAAATGGTTTCATCCAACCTAATACTTCTCCTTAGGGTTTTCCTCTCCTGTTTGCAAAAAAGGCAGACGACACCCTCAGGCTTTGTGTGGATTATCGGAAGCTGAACTAGTTGACAGTCAAGAACCGATATCCCTTACTGAGGATCAACGATCTATTTGATCATCTTCGAGGATCCCGGGTGTTCTCAAAGATTGACTTGAGGTCCAGTTATCATCAGTTGCACGTTATACCATCTGATATACCTCTTACAGCTTTCTAGAGTAGGTATGGTCTATACAATTATACGGTTATTCCGTTCAGTCTCACGAATTCTCCTATAGTTTTCATGGCGCTGAGGAACATATTGTTCCATCCATATCTAGATTCCTTCGTGGTTGTTTTTGTGGATGATATCTTAGTGTACTCTCACACTCGACACGACCATGCTACCCATCTTGAGATCATTTTGAGTACACTGAGAGAGAATCAGTTATATGCTAAGCTCTCAAAATGCCACTTTTGGATGGATCAGATTCACTTATTGGTTCATGTTGCTTGAGAGATAGGAGTGTCAGTAGACCTAGAGAAAGTTAGAGCAGTAGTTTCCTGGGAGTAGTCGAAGAACTTCTTTGAGGTACATAGTTTTTTGGGGATGGATGGATACTACAGAAGCTTTATACAGGACTTTTCACGCTTAGAAGCTCCACTTATGGCCTTGACTAAGAAGGTTTCAATGTTCATGTGGTCAGATTCATGTGAGTTAGACTTTCATGAGCTGAAAGGAAGGTTGAATTTAGCACCGATACTAGTCTTGCCGGATCCGGGAAAGAGATACACCATTTACTTTGATGCTTCAGGTATCAGGCTGGGAGCTGTGCTTATGCAGGGAGATGGAGTCATTGCATATGGGTCTCGTCAGTTGAGGCCACATGAGAAGAATTACCCGATGCACGATCTAGAGTTGGTAGCTGTTGTTCATGCCTTACGCTATTGGAGACATTATCTTCTAGGAGAGAACTTTGTGGTTTTAACTGACCACAAAAGTCTCAAGTATATCTTCACTCAATGTGATCTGAATCTGAGACATCGCAGGTGGGTCGAGTATCTTCAGTCCTTTTACTTCGAGCTTTCCTATACACCAGGAAAGGGAAACACAGTGGCTAATGCATTGAGTAGGAGAAATCAGATATATGCAGTTCAGGAGGCCATCAGCGACTGGCAGCTTATGGCTCTGTTCTCTAAGATGCATTTGGAGGTGCACAACAGACAGGGGCAGAATTTTATATCTTTTGTAGCTGTTACCTCAACTCTTCTCGATCTGGTACAGATAAGGCATCTATCAGACTCAGAAGGCCTAGTTCTGCGGGAGAGTGTGTCAGGAGAGGACCCTCTTCCTGGATGGAAAGTGGGTGAGGATGAGATATTGCATTTCCAGGGACGTGTATGGGTGCTAGCAGACATAAGCGAGGATCTTATGCGGGATTTTCATTCCTCGGTTTGGGCAGTTCATCCTGGCATCACCAAGATGTATCGTGATCTACACCGCCAATGTTGGTGGCCAGGTATGAAGAAAGATGTTGCTGGTTTTTTCATGAGGTGTTCCACTTGTCAGCAGGTGAAAGCAGAGCATCAGTGACCAGAAGGTCTTTTACAATAGTTACCCATTCCAGAGTGGAAGTGGAATGATGTCATGATGGACTTCGTGACCAGATTTCCATGGTCACCTCGTGGGAATGATGCTGTTTGGGCTGTCATCGACAGGCTTACGAAGGTTTATCACTTCTTGACGATCAAGTATACCTTCAGTGTTAATGAGTTGGGATGGTTGTACATCCGAGAGATCGTACATTTACATGGGGTTCCGCACTCCATTGTTTCAGACAGGGATGATCATTTTACTTCCCGGGTCTGGTAGGGGCTACAGAAGGATTTGGGTACACATGTACTTTTGAGTACAACATACCATCCCTAGATAGATGGCCAGTCTGAGCGTACAATTCAGGTGCTTGAGGATATGATCCGAGCTTGCATTATAGACTTTGGAAGTTCTTGGGAGAAGCATACACCTCTTGTGGAGTTCACCTACAATAAAAATTTTCAAGAGAATATTTAGATGGCACCTTATGAGGATTTTTATGGTAGGCCATGCTGGTCACCTTTATGAAGCTAGAGGCAGGAGGGAAGCTTTTCTAGGACCTTGTCTTGTTCAGGAGACCTCAGAGAAGATAGAATTGATTCAGAAGAGGATGACTACGACAAAGTCTCGACAGAAGTCTTATGCTGATTAGCGGAGACGACCTTTAGAGTTTGAGGTCAGTGATCAGGTTTTCCTGTGTGTCGCACTGAGGTTGGGACACAAGAGGATTCGGAGACATGGTAAGCTTTCACCATGGTACATTAGGCCGTTTTAGGTGTTGGAGAGAGTTGGTCTAGTTGCCTATCAGTTGTAGTTACCCCAGAGGTACCAGGCTATGCACGACAACTTCCACGTTTCTCAGCTCCGACGTTACTTTTCAGACCCGTATCATGTCTCTCAACCTGAGGAGGATGAGCTCGAAGAATATGCATCTTTTGAGGATAATCCTATCCGCATTATCGATCACAGTATGAAGGTTCTTCTGGGATGGTCTGTTCCTCTAGTACGGGTTCTATGGAAGCACAGGTGAGTACAGGATGAGACTTGTGAGAGGGAGGCCGATATACGATCACTCTGGCCGGAGCTGTCTGGGGTTTCTTCTTCTACGCCTCTCTAGGGAAATTCGGGGACAAATTTCTTTAATGAGGGAAGTTTGTAAGAATCCACACCTTCTTTTCAGGTATGTTTTTGCTTTTTCTGGAGTTTTTGAGAAAAGAGGAGTTTCTAGAAATTTATGAAGTACAGGCCATGTACTTTATGAGTACATGTCGTGTACTCCTTCGTCACGCAAGGCCGTGTGCTGGACGTGTCCGAGCCACACACAAGGCCATGTGGGGGTTATGTGGATGCCACTTAAAGCAAGGTACGGAAAAGGAGAGTACACACCGTGAACTCAAGAAGTACACACTGTGTATTTTATCTTATTTCATTAAATAGACCGGGCTAGCGTCTGAACGCCATAAATGTCTTCTTCTACGTCTCATTTGACCGAGAGACTCTGTACAACCATGGAACTTCTCCGAATCCCTGTTCCATCATCCGTTCTCCGAATCGTCCATCTTCTATTGCATTGGAACTGCAGTGGTAAGTTCTTCCTTCTTCTAGAGCATCGTTTTCCAAATCCTCCTCTTTTTCAAGTTATCGTGGGTTGAACATTTTGTGTGTTTTCATAGATCTATGACGTTATATGGAGATTCAAGCCTCATAGTTCAATTATAACAATCTCCTGGAATCAAGGTAGGTGGTTTGTGCCTTTTCGTTCGAAGTCCTTATGTTTTATGTGCAATTTCCACCAATACCCTTGAACGGGGTATTGCGTGTTTACTATTTTTCCCATATTATGTTTCTGCCTTTCTTGTATGCTTGTGTAGAGGTAATTTGGTTATGTATGAGGATAATTTATATGCTTGGATGTTTTTCCCATGCCTTGTTCTATTTATGACCTTTTGGTCTGGTTCAGACTTTGGCCATTATACCTGCATTCCATGCCTTGTGACCGTAGGATGGAGTGTTGTTACCTGACATGCTTGCTATGCTGTAGACTGGTTATCCAAGTAGCTCTGTCGGTTTACTTTTTCCTTATAGCATTATTATGCACTGACTGGCATGGGATTGTGAGAACCAGGTTCTTTATACTATAAGGGGATAGACCGAGTGAGCTTTCCTAGAGAGTCTTGGATATTATAGACCATATGAGGATAAACCGAGTGAGATTCCTCAGAGAGTCTTGAGCTTTATAGACTATAGGGTGATATACCGAGTGAGCTTCCTCAAAGATTCTTGGACATTATAGACTATAAGGGATCGACCGAGTGAGCTTCCCAGAGAGTCTTGGATATTATAGACCATAGGAGGATAGACCGAGTGAGCTTCCTTAGAGAGTATTGATCTTTATATAATACAAGGGGATAGACCGAGTGAGCTTCCTCAGAGAGTCTTTGTTTTGTTTGAATTTCCTTAAACCATTTCAGGCTATAGGAGGAATTTAATGAGTGAGCTTCCTCAGAGAGTCTATGATAGACTTGAGGCTATAGGAGAAATTGACCAAGTGAGCTTCCACAGAGAGTCTCTAGACCATGGGGATATAAGGGATTAGACCGCGTGATCTTCCTCAGAGAATCCCTGACTACCTTAGACTATAAGGGGAATTGACTAAGCGTTCTTCCTCTGAGAGTCTTATAAATTTGTATGACCAAACCAGAGGGGTTAGGCTAAGTGTACTACCCAGAGGGTTGTTGGTACTTCTTGGATAAAATCAGAGGGGATGGCTATGGTTACTTCCCAGAGGGTTTTCGATTTGTGGTTAGTTGTTTGCTTCACTACTACTTATTGATATATGGATTGTTTACTGCTGTGTATTTTCTTGTTCACTGCTTACTGTTTACTGTTTTATGTACTTTACCTTCCATATACTCACTGACTATTAGGAACAGATCATCGGGTGGTTGCCTACTGAGATTTAGTCTCACACCCTATTTGGGTCATGCTTTTGGGCCCAAACAGATTATATTGCTGTAGGTATAGACAAGGGAAATTTCCCTTCGACTTCAGGTACTTGATTTCATTAGAGAATGAGAGCATGAGACCAAGCCGAGGCTTGCGATGTTGAGGAGTTAATCTGTTTACCTTTCTTTTGTACCTTGGTTTGAACTATTGTATTTCCAACATTGTGACTTGTTTGGCATCTTTCCTAGACATATGTATCATGCATCAATTCTTATATATATATATATATATGTGCTACAGTTGTTATTGTTTTAGTCTTCCGTTGTTTACTATTTTTGGATATTTCCTGCTTTCGGTATTGTATGAGTTGTTTTCTTCCACTGTGTACTCTGCCAATGAGGGCATAGTTTCCCCACTATCACACCCAAGGCTCTCACTGCTAGTCTGCAGCCTCTAGAATTCAGGGAAATGCTCTTGAGGCCATGTGACCAACTGGGTACGGAGCGCCTCTGGGTGGCTTCCAAAATTGGGAAGTTATGCACGAAATATTTGACGTGTGTGTGAAATATTGGTTTTTGCGCGCATGATTGAAGGTGTTTTTGGAACATTTGTAGAAGAGATGTTTCAGGGTCAGAACATCGAAAAATGGAAAAGTCATGGAGTGCGTGGAAGATAATGTTGTGCAAAAGGGTTTGCATTCCCAATGCGACATCAAAAGGGAGTTTTTGCGGTCATGCAAAATATTGTGCACACCAATGAAAACACATCGGGATCTTGCGACCAGGGTCATCATGAGCCTATAAATATGCAGCTACCCCCAAATAATAATTAATAATTTTCCATAGAAAATATGGTAGCTTAGCCGCACGAATTATTTTCATGCAAAAGATTTGAAGACAGTAAATCTTGCATTCAAGGTGTTCCTTTAGTCTGAAAAGGTCAATTAAACCCTTATTTGTAGTTACGCAAAAGATAAGGGTTGCGTGGAAAGTAGGTGTTGCGTGAAAGTCATCTTTTGTGAAAATTGTCAAATCTTGTGTGCAAGTTGGGGATTTGTGCGCAAGTGTGGTGTCATGCTTCTGACATGCTTTTGATTATCTAATTCAGTGGTTTAGTGCTTTCAAGAGCATCCATTCAGGAATTCGATGCAACCAGTGTCTCATGTTGAATAGAGACAAAGACTTCAATGAAAATATATTGAAGAGACCTTCAAGTTGATAAACTGAGTTTGACTTCTCTCAAAGAAGTGAGCTAAGTGGAGTTGACAGAAGTAATCCAAGGGATGCATTGAGTGTTCCCTAAACATTTTTAAAGGCAGTGTGCCTAGAACTGAGTGCCTGTGACCAAAAATTATAATCCATAAGCTAGTGAAGATTAGTGGATTTTGGTATGACCGACACACTATCGACGTATGATCCTTGGACACAGCCCTTTGTGGTGCACCAAGTAAAAGTGTTGTGTCAACTCCCTCCTTTCTTTTGTTTGACCGATTTAACAAGTTCTTACCAACATGGGAAGAAGATCCATAACTTTAAAAAGAAAAAAGATGACATCCTGATTCACCCCTCCCCTCTCAGGGTGTTATGGGGTCCTTCAAGAAAAATATTCTAAATCCAAGATACATAATTCAATCCATAAATGACCATTTTAACTATCACAATAAAGTATAATCATGTGAATCTTTAATATATTAGGGTTACATCATTTACACATCTTTAAAGATACTTCCATAAGGGAATGTAGTTTTAAAATCAATATTGTTGGTCTTATAATCATAATAACATATTATGGTGAGGATTTTTTTAATAGAATTTATTATAGTCACCAGAGAGAAGGTCTATTCATAATCAGTTCCTTGATTTTTTTTGTAACCATTAACCTAAAATAATTCCTTGTTGGTAGATATGTTATCTTATGGATAAATTTTTCTTTTAGAAAACCCAATTACACGATGTTGGTATTACACTATCTAGAGGTTCAATAAAGTTACAAACATGATTCATATATATGATGTCCATTTCAGATTTTATATCCACTAACTATTTATCATACTAAAAAATCTCAATATCTTCTTGATGGATAGTAGGTTATTCTTGTTTAAACTAAATAAAAAACAAATTAAACAGGGGAAGTATATATCTTTCTATGATATTTATTAATACAACAAAACCTATATAGTTTTTATGATATTGTTGTCATTTAAATTTCCAAAAACCCTCATTGTAGATTATTATATTCAATATATGAAACTATTTCTATTTTATAACATTCATCATTATTAAGTCTAATTTTCATCCATCATGTTTCTCAATAAATATAATATTTCTCAAGAAGAACTATATATCAGTCCATAAATACTTTTTTTCTTATGGATTAATAAATTAATAACCCATTATTTCCCATGTGATATCTAATAAATATGAGATAAATTTTTTATGATCAAGATTATTAGAAATATTACTCTTTAAATAAACTTCTTAACTCTAAAATTTTAAGGAAAAAATTGTGGTGTTCACTATCCATTTTTTTAAATGGTATTTTTGCATCATAGTTTGATTGTTTTTAAGATAAAAAGAATCCATTTGAAGAACATAAACATAAAAATATAGTATAAAGTCTTATTAACTCATCATCAATTGAACCATTTCTAAATAATCACAATTAACTAAATTAGATACATCCTTCTTCTATAGATTCTTGAGAGGAACGAGTTATAAAAACATTTCAAAATCTTTGAAAGAATATGTAAAGTATTATCTTAAGTTATGTATACTTTAATCTGATTAAAGATCCCTAAAAAAATAAATGTTGATTATATACTTAATTTTTAAACACCTTGATCATTTTAATGGTTTCAAAATTTTTATTTATAATAAAAACATAATCCTACAAACAAAAGTCATCAATGTAGGTAAAAATGTAATCATAACCACTATTATCTTGTGTAATTATTTAACCACATACATCATCATATATTAATCCTAATAGAGAATTATATTATTATAACTTTATACAAAAAGTTAATTTATCCAATTTTTTTAATAAATAGTATTCATATGTATTGAATTATTAAAAATAATATGATTATGATAATCCAACTCTTGGTAGTATTTCAATTTGTTTCTCATTTATATTTTTGGTGTGAAAATTTTAAAAGTAAGTGGTACTTGAATCATTCACTCAATCCTCCTTGTTTTAAATTATTTAAAATGGATTATCTTCTAATAGAATATATAAACCATTAAAAAAATTTCTTATGGTGTAAATCATTTTATTCATATAAATAAAATAAATGTTATTCCTAATCATGAAAAAAATCATTCCCTGTCAAAAAAAATATTTATAGGTTGAACATAACAACATATTTTTAATTCTGTATTCAATCTAATTGAAAATTATACAATCCAAGTTGTAATGAAATAAACTCTGCTACATTTCCAATAAAAAAAATCTAACTCACCCTCAGTGAATTCACTTTTATTTTTTGAGACTTTATGCGTTATAAAATATTCGGGATTTGCAAATGATATAAAATACCCTTGTGTCAAACTTTAAAAATATTTTTTCTGAAACATTCAATTATTTTTGCACTCAATTCTTTTTATCATAACAAAGAATAATCTTTAAGTTATAATACCAATATAATTGTTTATAAAACTATCATAATATAGATCTAGATGTTTTAAATTTTGTGTTTAATTCCATTTTAATATAAAATATATTATATTTATCGAGTACGTATGATGAATTTAAAATTATCCAACAAATATTTTTATCTTATATACTCCAATTAAAATGATGATCTTATGTATCATATCAATTATTAAGACAAGATCAATATATCATTATATATTTTCTACATAATTTTATATTTATATCTAAATATTATTACTTAGGAAAACAATAATGTGAATTTCATTACATGTAACTCTTGGATAGTTAAATGGGCACAACATAATATGAAGACATGACCTTCCCCTATGAAGAACCATCCCTAGCTTGATGATGATAAATAGAGTTACATCACATGATCGTCTTTAATAATTTGTGTATTAGAAACTATTCTCAATGATCTAAAACTCATATATTTAAGGCATTATCCTTTTATATACTGTAGTACGGAATAATGAAAATCAAAAAAAAATTAGAAAATAAAACATAAATGATAAAAAATGGTCAAAATATATATGTATGTCATGAAATATTATAACTAATAATACAATCATAACTGTAAGAACCACTGTAATATAAAATACTGATGACAAGAAATATTAAAACCCCAATATACATAAATATAATATAGAAAAAATTACCAACCCTATCCTATGATAAAAAATATGATCACATGAGATAACACATCCTTACACCCACACTAATTTAATACTAAATGTTTATAATAATGTAATTAGAATCTGGGTGTTTATAAAAACATATAGAATAGGTTCATAATTTCAAACACCTAAAAAGGCCATTCGGAATAGATCATACCAATGAATCTATATATAATTGTTAAAAACTGCACAACCAAACCATCCTAGGGTGATGTCTACATCACAGTAACAACATAATATTCAACATAATCACACTCTTGTTAAACATAATTGTAAGAACCTGGACCTTCTTTTCAGGTATGTTTTTCCTTTTTCTGGAGTTTTTATGAAAAGTGGAGTTTCTATAAATTTTTGAAGTACACGCCGTGTACTTTATGAGTACACGCCCTGTACTTAGATGTCGTGTGAGGTCGTGTGATGGCCATGAATGGGCCACACACACAGTCATGTGGGGTGATGTGGAGGCTGCTTAAAGTGGAGTATAGAAAAGCCTAGTACACACCGTGTACTCCAAAAGTACACGCTGTGTACTTTTTTTCATTAAACGGACCGGGCTCACATCTGACCGACATAAATGTCTTCTTCTAGGTCTCGTTCGACCAAGAGACGTCGTACAACTGTGGAACTTATCCGAACCTCTGTGCCTTCGTCCGTTTTCCGAATTGACCACCGTCGATTGCGTTGAAATTGCAACAGTAATCTCTTCCTTCTTCTAGAGCATCGTTTTCCAATTCCTCATCTTTTGAAAGTTATCGTGGGTTGAAAGTTTTGTGAGTTTTCGTAGATCTACGATAATCAAAGGAGATTCAAGCGTCTTGGTTCATGTATATTGATCTCCTAGCATCAAGGTAGGTGGTTTGTGCCATTCTGTTCGATGTCTTTGAGTTTTATGTGCAATTTCCACCAATACCATTGAACGGGGTATTGCGTGTTTACTGTTTTGCCCATATTGTTTTCCTGCCTTGCTTGTATGCTTGTGTAGAGGTAATTTGGATATGTATGAGGATAATTTCTATGCTTGGATGTTTTTCCCAGGACTTGTTCTATTTACGACCTTTTGGTCTTGTTCAACCTTTGGCCGTTATTCCTCTTTTCCATGCCTTGTGACTGTAGGATGGAGTGCTGTTTCTTGACATGCTTTTTATGTTGTAGACTTGTTATCCAAGTAGCTATGTAGGTTTACTTGGTCCGTATAGCAATATTATTCACTGACTGGCATGGGGTTGTGAGAACCTGGTGTTATAGACTATATGGGATAGTGTAACACCCCAAGCTTCCATGGTACGCTTCTCTTTAAATAATACAATAGCATGCGTTGTTCGCAACTTCGAGTTCTAACACACCAAAACCAATCAAACTAGCCTCTATGAATATTAATACCCCCTTTTTGAAATTTTATAAATTTTATTTTTCAAAATGGAATCATTTTTGGATTCGGAATATCGAAATTAGCCTAGGGTGAATTTTTGGTATTTTTCTGAAAACTTTCAATTTTTGATGAATAGTGAAAAACACTGAGTTATTAGTTAAAATTGACTTTTTATTTAAATAAATATTTATTTTATTTAAATTTATTTTAGGTAAAAATAGATACATAATAACTTTATAAGTTCAATGTAATTCATTGGAGTCATTTTATATTAATTTAGATATATAAAATTTTTATTGAACTTTTCACCGTCTTTTACCCACCTCCTATGAGATTTTGCAAATTTTCACAAAACATAATTTTACCGCTTCTATGATTGTAATTTCAAAAATCCAAGAGAAACGGTTGATATCGGTAAGTAAAATGTGGTTCAATGAGATTAAAATAATTTTTTTGTGAATAATAACTTTTTACTTTTATTTACCACGGTTAAAAGTAAATAGGCTAATTAAAGATAAAAATGATATTATTTTTACCCTGAAACATGTCCTAATTCTATTGGATAAGTAAAATTAGACCAAAAAAAACCTTAGGAATAAAATATGAACCTCTTTGGTCCACTTGTATTAGATTAGGACATTTATTATTATTTAATTCAAAGAAGAGTTAAAAGATTTAAAATCAAAGTTTAATAACTAAAACATTTTTAATATTGGGTTATACATAAGATAAATTCGATTATAAATATTAATTAGAAATCTAAAAATATTTCCTACATAATGATATTTTATTTATAATTTTTATACATTAAATAATTTAATTTATTTATGACACAATGGTGATACAATAATTACCTTTTTAATGAAATATTAAAATAATTGATATTATAAATACCCAAATAAATATAATTTTAGACTTTTTATAAATTACACTAAATTTATAAGTTAATATGACCTGTTAGTACTGATATAATTAACTTTTTTATGAGTAATAATTCTGTTATGATATTCACAAAAATAAATTTTCCAAATAGTGTCAAAATTGACATAAAAGAGTTTTTAAAACAAATATTATATTATTAATTGAGATTATATTCCTAAAAATATATGGTTTGGCCAAGAGACTTATATAACAATAGGTGCACCATTAATAAACCACTTGGGATTCGTTTTGAAGTTTATTGTAAGTTTATTAACCATATAATATAAAAATACAAACAGACATGGTAAATGTCAAACTAATTAACTAAGAGTTAAAACATAAAGATAAGGTTAATATAGTGACCCAAACCTATCTAAAACCTATTGGTTGAGTTTTTTTCGACCCATACCCACATTATAATAGAAATAAATCAGTTTGGATCCATTAGAAACCGAAAATGAATTTATTATAAAATAATATTTCTAGCTTTTCCTAAGGTGCCCCTCACCCCTCTTATAAAAGGGCACTCCACCTTCTCTTTATTTAACACCTTCAAAGCCTTTTGGATCGTCCAAAACCTACCCAAATACTCTCCCAACTATCCCCCCTTAATCCTAGAGGACTTTGTTTGATCATAAATCCATCCTAAGGAGCCCTTTTGATCAAATCAAAAGTAAGAACCCGAAGAAGGGGTAATTATTTCACCACCCACTTTAAAGTTATTTCCTTCTTTCACTTCTTATTTCTTTGTTATTTCCATTATAAAATAATAACTCCAGTATATTCTATATACTTTGATTTCATTATAAATATGGTACAAACATATTCAATATTCTATCCATCCTTTGAATGATATGTCACCATACGTGCGTACGTACGACTTACCGTCTCCACGTCATGGTGTAATTGTTATTCAAAACTTTATTATTTGGATAAGTATGATAATGATGTGTAATTGGAGTAAATAATAAATTTAAAATTATAATTATTATGTGTATATTATATACCATCCAATTATATACTATTTTAATATCAAAAGAATGATATTGTCGCTCGTGCGTACGTACGGAATACCGTCTCCACGAACACGATGAGATTCATTCCCCATCATATCCATTTGAGAATAATTTTCATTTGATGATTAAAAATAATGTTTAAGGACTTTATATAATTCTATATATGAATAAGATACATCCTATCCATAACAAACATTTCTTACATAACAATTCATATAAAGGAAAACGAATCAGTTAACACCCGAAACAACAATAATTCTAAGATATTATTAACAAAGGAATGTTAAAAGATCGTGTATGATATCATATTAATGTATATGATTATTTTATAATTTAATAACAATTATTTCACCATTATACATGAGGTTAATCTATCATCGACTGAGGAAAATTACAATTCAAGGGTTAATTTCACAATCTCTTTATTATCCGAGGTTGTTTTTACGTAAGTATCTACTGGAAACTCTTTATCATCCACATCCATGTTACATAAAAATGTATTTAAAAACATTTTTACTATTTAGTAGAAAATGGGTTAAAGTAATTTATACCCTTTTTTTACTTTTTATAATATTTTTATAAAGTAATCGTTCTGTAATTTTCCAAACAAGGTCCTTTTTAACCTTATCGACAAAATTAAGGTAAGAATATATTTTTTTAACTTATACAGCGGGTGCGACTATTTTCCACTGTTATAAGATCGTTTAAGCTTCCTTTACAAGCTTATAAGAATATTTTCAAAGTAAATGTTTTATTTAATAATTATGTGACTTTTAAATGATTTCAAAAAGGAGATATTTCTATCAAATAGTTTTGATTTCATCCATGTCAACATCCTTTGATGGATTTTAATTTTATTTGAAGTTGATTTATTATGATACAAAACATCCATATTGTATTTAAGGTTTTGTGATATATTTGACTGCGGATGTTTTATTTTTATACCATTCATGGTTTATGGATAAATTGTTGACATTTCGTATGCTAGTTTCAATATGAATGTTTATGTTATGTTTAAACATTTTCATAAGAGGAATGCATTGGACTTAGTAAGTGTAGGGTGGAGCCTGCTATAGATCCTCTATGCATCGGTAGGTATCATGGGAAAAACTAGTGTCTTGGCACAAGGCTTTGACAGAATCTTATTTCTTGTCTTGGCACAAGTCCTTGACTATGTTGTTATGATATTCTTGCATTATGCATTCCATATTTATGAAAGTGGTTATTGTTATTACATGTGATTATTTGATAAGTAGGATATCCATGTGAATAAGTTAATGGAATTATTTTATTTTACCTTTGACATATTATGCTGAAGTTAAAGTTTAAAAGGATTTTGTTTTAGTTATACATTGCCTTAAATGTTTATGTTTATTTACGAAAGTTTCCGCTATATTGTAATCCTTACTGAGCATTTGAGCTCACCCCTTTCAATGTTTTATTTTTCCCAGGATGTGAAGAAGTATTTTATGAATGACCTGTAGGGATAGTATGAGGAGATATGAAGAAAATATGTGTTTTAGTTTTTCAATTTATGATGTAATGTATGACTTATGAATATATCTTGTGTTTCCAAGGCTACTAAAATGATCGGTCTTTTGGGATTTGATCCATTGTGATCATGCCAATATTATGCAATAATGAACTGACTCTGGGTAACTAGGCTCGGAGTGTTACAGTTGGTATCAGAGGAAGTTTAGTAATAAAACTTGGAAGCTAGATTTATGTAAAATCTGATTAGATCACATAGCCCTAAGATAGACTTTGAGGATTAGTATAGAAGAACTTCCTAGAATTTTAGTATTGTAGAGATTTTGTGAGTTTTCTGAGCAATACATCCCTGTTTGGATACGAGGAGGTAGAGGTGGATCTGACATAGATGTACCTAGGGGTAAAACACGAAAACACCGCTTTGAGCTAGACTCGAACGGGAACTGGTGCACGACAACGGGCCTTGCTGCACTCTTGGTTATGACACTCACGGGGGATATGATTTGGATAATTCTCATTTTCTTTACAAACCATTATGAAGGGTTTATGAGAATATATTTCCTCAAAGAAAACCTTTTTATGATTATGGATTTTATCTATAAGCTGTTCAATTTATGTTAAGTGTTTTACATTTATGGAATTATGTATTTGGATTCATAAACTAGTCTAGTTTATGCCATTGTTTAGAAATGGCGGCTAGTAGAAGGAATGTAGACCGTATCAATGCACGGACTTCATGTAGGGATTTACCTCTTTCTCAAGATAATTATAGTGGAGCTGGTGATACAACTGGTGCTGATCAGCTTATCACTATACTAGGACAACTCACTCAGGCTATGAATAATAACCTTACCTATATGGAGCACCCTGATCCGCAGCGTGGAAGATTAATGTTAGATCGCTTCATGAGGCAAAAACCACCAACATTTAATGGGGGTAAAAATCCACTAGTAGCTGAGTAATGGATCAATTACTTATAGAAAATATTCCATGCCTTGGGGAGTAGTGAAAGTGAAAAAGTTTTCATGGCAGTTTACCGCCTCACTGGAGATGCTGATCAATGATGGTCCTTGATTTAAAATACAAAGGAAGATGAAGAAGTTTCATATATGGAATGGAGGGAGTTTAAAAAAAATTTCTTAGAAAAATAATTTCCTCATGACCATAGAGCAGATATGGAAAGGCAATTTCTCAGTCTAAGGCAAAAGGAAGATGAGAATGTCACAAAGTATAAAGCTAACATTACAAGGTTAGCGAGGCATGCAGTAGATTATATACGTAACCCGAGGAGTAAGGTTGATCATTTCTTTGGTAGGTTAAAACCATTTCTCCATAGAGCATTAGTATCACAATATTTCTCAACGTACGAAGACATTGTCTCATGTGCTATCAAGATGGAAAAATAATTCTCTAAGTCTTACAACTTTAAAGAAAATCAGGAGAAGAAGATATCTGCTGATCACTCTGGAAACAAAAATAAGGGGATGAAGGGAAATGTTGAATATCCATCCTGTAGTAAATGTTGGAAGAAACACCCCAGTACTTTCTTGAAGGGAATGAGAGTCTGTTACAAGTGTGGTGAAAAAGGCCACCAAGCTCGTGATTGCAAGGGGAAGAAAGAAGCTACCGATGTTCCGTGCTACAATTGTAGGGAGATGAGACATTATGCAAATGAATGTCCTAGGAGTCAGGGAAACTTACCTCAGAAGAAGCCAATGGATCAAGGCCAAGCTTATGCTATCAATAGTGCTGAGGTTGAAGATCCTAAAGACATAGTGGCAGGTAATTTAATGGTTTCCTCAAGTTTAGAAAATAATTTATTTGACTCTGGATCATTGCATTGTTTCATATCTTCCCAGTTTTCTAAGAAAATTAGATATTTCCAATTTGATTTAACAAGGGAGTTGTCAGTCAAAACTTCTAAAGGAAGTATCGTTGCAACAAGGATTAGTGAATAAGTTCCCACTAGAGCATATAAATGTTTTTTATCTGCAGATCTCATCATTATACCCATGATTGAATTTGATATAATCCTTGGTATGGATTGTCTTTCGGAACATGATGCGAAAATTTATTGTAAGAAGAATGAGGTAACAATTTTTGATGATGATAAGGAGTACCTTATCTTTAGAGAAGAAATGTCACCACCTAATTCTTATCTAGATACACCCCCAATAGATAAACTAAATTCAATTATTGGAGAGGAATATAATGAAATAATAGTGGGTGAGGAAAGGAATGCTCAAATAGATGATGCACCTATTGTGCAAGAATATGTTGAATTGTTTCCAAAAGATTTACCTGGACATCATCCTAAATGGGAAATTGAGTTTTCCATTAACATAATTCCTGGTTCAATGCCCATATCAAAGACCCCTTATAGAATGTCCACTGTAGAATTAGTGGAACTAATGAAACAACTAGAGAAATTGAGTAATAATTGATTTATTCACCTTAGTGTTTCTCCATGGGGAGCCCCTATTCTTTTTGTTAAGAAGAAAGATGAATCTATGAGGTTGTGCATTGACTACATGGAGATCAATGCTATAACAATAAAGAAAAAGTATCCCCTACCTCGCATTGATGATTTATTCGACCAACTTTATGGAGCTCAATACTTTTCAAAGATTGAACTTCGATCTGGATATCATCAGTTGTGTGTGAATAAGGAAGACATTCCGAAAACAGAATTTCAAACCAGGTATGGGCATTATGAGTTTACGGTAATGCCTTTTGTATTGAATAATGAACCCTATGACTTCATGGATCTAATGAAGAGAGTTTTCAAGGAATATCTTGATGAATTTGTAGTGGTATTTATTGATGATATCTTGGTATACTCCAAAAGCAACGAAGATCATGAAAATCACTTGTGCATCATTCTGAAAACCCTTAGAAGAAATGAATTATACGGAAAGTTTAGCAAGTGTGAATTCTGGCTTTAGGAGATTTATTTTCTTGGCCATATTGTCTCTAAGTATGGAATCTCTATTGATCCTTCTAAGGAAAGAGCAATCCAAGAATGTCCAGCACCAACGAGTATTACCGAGGTACACAGTTTTATTGGTTTAGCAGGTTATTATCGGCGTTTCGTCCAGAATTTTTCCTGATTGGATAACCCATTAACGAAGCTCACACGTAATGGGGTTAAATTTATTTGGACAAAAGAGTTTGAAGAATGTTTCGCAGAATTTAAGAGAAGATTAATCAATGCTCCTATCTTGACTCTACCATCTGGGAATGATGGGTTTGTTATTTATAGTGATGCCTCAAAGAAAGGACTTGGTCATGTCCTTATGCAGAATGATAGGGTTATTGCATATGCATCATGACCGCTAAAAATTCATGAGAAAAACTATCCTACTCTTGATCTTGAGTTAGCAGCTGTAATCTTTGCATTAAAGATATGGAGACATTATCTCTTTGGTAAAAAATGTGAGACATATACTAATCACAAGAGTTTGAAATATATTTTCTCACAGAAAAAACTCAACATGAGGCAAAGATGATGGATTTAATTACTCAAGGATTATTATTGCACTATACACTACCACCCGAGGAAGGAAAATTAGGTGGAAGATGCTTTGAGTAGAATGGATCATGGAGTTTTGAACAAGATGAGAGTTGAAAGGGATCCTATTTTCATGGATCTAGTAAAGATGGATATAGGAATAACCATGGAAGATGAAACATCAATGCATTTTCAAATGGTTTCCAAACCATCTTTACTCGAAAGGATAAAGAGTTCTCAGGCCGATGATGAAGAGTTTAAAAAGGAGATTAAAGATGTGAATGATGGGAGATTGATTGACTTTGTGTATGAAGATGGAATTTTGAAATTTGGGAAGAGAATTTGTGTTCCCAATATACGTGATCTAAAAAGGGAATTTTTGGATGATGCCTATAGCTCTAATTTCTCCATAAACCCTGGTAGTACCAAGATGTATTGAGATTTGAAGGAAAATTTTTGTTGGGACAACATGAGGAGGGAGATTGCTGATTTTGTGTCAAGATGTATGGTTTTTCAACAAGTGAAAGCCGGAAGGAAACAACCTAGAGAAGTCATGCAACCTCTTCCCATACCTGAGTGGAAATGGGATAATATTACGATGGACTTTGTCATGCGACTACCAAAGACTCCTAGAAGGAATGATTAAATATGGGTCATTATTGATCTTCTTACCAAGTCAGCACATTTTCTTTCTATTAGAGAAGATCTACCACGTGAACATCTAGCAAGACTATATATTAATGAAGTTATGAGACTTCATGTAGTACCCCTATCGATTGTTTCTAATCATGATACACTTTTTACAAAAAGATTCTGGAAAAGTCCTTAGAAGGCCTTGGATTTTGAACTTCATTTGAGCACTGCCGACCACCCTAAAATAGATGGACAATCAGAATGAATTATTCAAACCGTAGAAGACATGTTGAGATCCTGCTCACATGAATTTCAGGGTATGTGGGATTAATATTTACCTCTGGTTGAATTTTCCTATAACAATAACTTCCATTCAAGTATTCAGATGTCACCATATGAAGCGTTATACAGAAAGAGATGTCTCACACTAACCTGTTGGGATGATGTTGGTGAAAGAAAAATCGTCATCCCAGAACCTATGGAGGAAACGATGGAAAAGGTGAAGGTAATCCAAACCCACATCAAAGCAGCTCAAATTAGGCAGAAGAGTAATGCCAATAACTGAAGGAAGGATTTGGAATTTCAAGTCGGTGATCATGTTTTCTTGAAGGTATCTCCATTGAAAGGAGTTATACGTTTTGGTAAGAAAGGTAAATTGAGTCCCAGGTACATCATACCTTTCGAAATTCTAGAACGAATTGGGGCTGTAGCTTACCGTTTGGAAATACAGCCAAATCTCTCCAAAGTCCACGATGTGTTCCACGTATCACTATTGAGAAAATACATGCCTGACCCAACGCATGTACTCACCTATGAGGAATTGGAACTGGAACACAATCTGTCTTATTGAGAAGATCCTGTCAAGGTTCTTGATACCAGAGAACAAGTGCTGAGAAACCGGACGACTCGTCTGGTAAAAGTTCTATGGAGAAACCATAAGATGGAAGAGGCAACATGTGAACCTGAGGAACATATGATGAAAAACCACCCCAGCCTTTTTATGTAGTAATATTCTAGAAACTGCGATGATGCAATTATTTGAAGGAGGGGATAATTTAACACCCCAAGCTTCCATGGTACGGTTCTCTTTGAATAATACAATAGCGTGTGTTGCACGCAACTTCGAGTTCTAACACACCAAAACCAATCAAACTAGCCATTATGAATAGTAATACCCACTTTTTGAAATTTAATAAATTTTATATTTCAAAATGGACTTAATTTTTAGATTCGGAATATCGAAATTATCATAGGGTGATTTTTTGGTATTTTTCTGAAAACTTTCAATTTTTGATGAATAGTGAAAAACACTGAGTTATTAGTTAAAACCGAATTTTTATTTAAATAATTATTTATTTTATTTAAATTTATTTTAGGTCAAAATAGATACATAATACCTATATAAGTTAAATGTAATTCATTGGATTCATTTTATATTAATTTAGATATATAAAATTTTAATTGAACTTTTCACCGTCTTTTACCCACCTCCTAGGAGATTTTGCAAATTTTCACAAAACTTAATTTTACCACTTCTATGAGTGGAATTTAAAACATATGAGAGACATGGTTGATATCAGTAATTAAAATTTGGTTCAGTGAGATTAAAATAATTTTTTGTGAAAAATAACTTTTACTTTTATTTTATCACGGTTAAAAGTAAATAGGGTAATTAAAGGTAAATATGATATTATTTTTACGTTGAAACATGTCCTAATTCTATTGGATAAGTATAATTCTACCAAAAAAAACCTTAGGAATAAAATATTAACCTCTTTGGTCAACTTGGATTAGATTAGTACATTTATTATTATTTAACTCAAAGAAGAGTTAAAAGAGGTAAAATCACAGTTTAATAACTAAAAAATTTTTAATATAGGGTTATACATAAGATAAATTCGACTATAAATATTCATTAGAAATATAAAAATATTTCCTACATAATTATATTTTATTTATAATTTTTATAAATTAAATAATTTAATTTATTTTTGACACAATGTTGATGCAATAATTATCTTTTTAATGAAATATTAAAATAATTGATATTATAAATATCCAAATAAATATAATTTTAGTCTTTTTATAAATTAAACTAATTTTAAAGATTAATATGACATGTTAGTATTGATTTAATTAAATTTGTTCTAAGTAATTATTCTGTTATGATTTTCAAAAAAATCAATTTTCCCAATAGTGTCAAAATTGACATAAAAGAGTTTTTAAAACAAATATTATATTATTAATTGATATTCTATTTAGAAAAATCTAAGGTTATGAAAAGAGACTTATATAATGATATTTTTATCAATAATGAACCACTTGGGGTTCTCTTTGATGTTTATAGTAAGTTTATTAACCATATAATATAAAAATACAAAGAGACATGGTAAATGTCAAACTGATTAACTAAGAGTTAAAACTTAAAGATAAGGTTAATATAGTGACCCAAACCTATATAAATCCTATTTTTTGAGTTGGTTTAGACCCATAACCATATTATCCTCTAAATAAATCAGTTTTTATCCATTAGAAACCGAAAATGAGTTTATTATAAAATAATATTTCTAGCTTTTCCTAAGGTTCCCCTCACCCCTCTTATAAAAGGGAACTTCCCCTTATCTTTATTTAACACCTTAAAAGCCTTTTGGATCGGCCAAAAACTACCCAAATAATCTCTCAACTATCCTACCTTCATCCTAGAGGCCTTAGTTTTATCATAAATCCAACCTATGGAGTCCTTTTGATCAAATCAAAAGGAAGAACCCGAAGAAGAGGTAATGATTTCACCACCCTCTTTCAAGTTCTTTCCTTCTTCCACTTCTTCTTTCTTTGTTTTTTCCATTATAAAATAATAAATCCATTATATTATATATACAATGATGTTATTATAAATATGTTACAACCATATTCACTATTCTATCCATCCTTTGAATGACATGTCACCATACGTGCGTACGTACAGCTTACCGTCTCCACGTCGTGGTGTAATTGTTATTCAAAACATTATTATTTGTATGGGTATGATAATGATGTGTAATTGAAGTAAATAATAAATATAACATTATAAATATTTTTTATATATGATATAAAATCCAATTATATATGATTTTAATATCAAAAGAATGATATTGTCGCTCGTGCGTACGTACAGAATACTGTCTCCACGAACACGATGAGATTCATTCCCCATCATATCCATTTGAGAATAATTTTCATTTGATGATTAAAAATAAATTTTAACGATGTGATATCATTATTTATATTAATAAGATACAACCTATACATAACAAACACGACTTACATAACAATGCTTATAAAGGAAAACGAATCAGTTAATACCCGAAAAAACAATAATACTAAGATTTTATTAACAAAGAAATGTTAAAAGATCATATATGATATCATATTAATGTATATTATTCTTGTATAATTTAATAACAATTATTTCACCATTATACAGGAGGTTAACCTACCATTTAAAAAGTAAAAGTACAAGGTAAGGATTAATTTCACAATCTCTTTATTATCCGAGGTTGTTTTTACGCGAGTATCTACTGGGACCTCTCTATCATCCACATCCATGTTTCATAAAAATGTATTTCAAAACATTTTTAACATTTAGTATAAAATGGGTTAAAGTAATTTAAACCCTTGTTTTAATTTTTATAAGATGTTTATAAAGTAATCTTTCCGTTGTTTTCCAAACAAGGTTTTTTTAGCATTGTCGACAAAATTAAGGTAAGAATGTCTTTTTTTAACTTATTCGGCGGGTGCAGCTATTTTCTGCCATTATAAAATCGTCAAAGCTTCCCTTACAAACTTATAAGAATATTTCTAGATTATAGGTTTTATTTAATAATTATGTGACTTTTAAATGATTTAAAAAAAGATATATTTCTCTCAAATAGTTTTGATTTCATCCATGTCAACATCCTTTGATGGATTTTAATCTTATTTGAAGTTGATTTATTATGATACAAAACTTCCATATTGTATTGATGGTTTTGTGATATATTTGAATCTGGATCTGTTATTTTTATACCATTCATGGTTTATGGATGAATTGTTGACATTTCATATGCTAGTTTCAATACGAATTTTTATGTTATGTTTAAACCTTTTCATATGAGGAATTCATTGGACTTAGTAAGTGACAGGTAGAGCCCGCTATAACTCCTCGATGTCTCAGTAGGTATCATGAGACAAACTAGTGTCTTGGAACAAGGCCTTGACAAAATCTTATTTTTAGTCTTGGCACAAGACCTTGACTATGTGGTTATGATAGTCTGGCATTACGCATTCCATATTATGAATGTGGTTATTGTTATTGCATGTGATTATTCGATTAGTTGAATATCCATGTGAATAAGTAAATGGAATTATTTAATTTTATCTTTTCCATATTACGCTGAAGTTCAAGTTAACAAGGATTTTGTTTTAGTTTACATTACCTTAAATGTTTATGTTTATTTATGAAAGTTTTTTCTATATTGTTATCCTTACTGAGCATATTAGCTCACCCATTTCAATGTTTTACTTTTCCCAGTATGTGAAGAAGTATTTTATGAATGACCTGCGGGGATAGTTTGAGGGGATATGAAGAAAATATGTGTTGTTGTTTTTCAATTTATGATGTAATGTAAGACTTATGAATATATCTAGTGTTTCCAAGGCTACTAAACTGATCAGTCTTTCAGGATTTGATCCCTTGTGATCATACAAATATTATGTAATAATGCATCGACTCTGGGTAACTAGGGTTGGGGCATTACAGATAGACCAAGTGAGCTTCCTAGAGAGTCTTGGACATTATAGACTACGATAGGATAGAATGAGTGATATTCATCATAGATTCTTTATCTTTATAGACTATATGAGGAATTGACTGAGTGAGCTTCCTCATAGAGTCTTTTTTTTGTTTGAATTTCCTTAAACCATTCTTGGCTATAGGAGGAATTGACTGAGTGAGCTTCTTTAGAGAGTCTGTGATAGACCTGAGGCTATAGAAGGAATTGACCCAGTGAGCTTCCTCAGAGAGTCTCTACACCTTGGGGCTATAAGGGTATTAGACCACGTGATCTTACTTAGAGAGTCCCTGACTACCTTAGACTATAAGGGGAATTGACTGAGCGTGATTCCTCAAAGAGTTTTATAATTTCGTTTGACCAAACCACAAGGGTTAGGCTGAGTGTACTGCCCAGAGGGTTGTTGGTACTTATTTGATAGGACCAGAGGGGATGGCTATGAGTGCTTCCTAGAGGGTTACCTGTTTGTGGTTAGCTGTTGCTTCACTGTTTCTTATTGACCTGTAGGTTGTATACTGTTTTGTATTATCCTGTTCACGGCTTACTGTTTACTGTTTACTGTACTTTAGCTGCCATATACTCACTGACTATTAGGAACAGATCTTCAGGTGGTTTCCTACTGGGATTTAGTCTCACACCCTATTTGGGTCATGTTTTTGGGCCCACAAATATTATATTGCTACAGGTATAGACAAGGGCAAGCACCCATCGACTTCAGGTACTTGATTGCATTAGAGCATGAGAGCATAGGACCAAGCCGAGGCTTACGATGCTGAGGAGTTTATCTATTTACCTTTCTTTAGTACTTTGGTTTGAACTATTTTATTTATATCATTGTGAATTTTTTGTATTCTTTCCTATAAATATATATCATGCATCATTTCATATATGTATGTGTGCTTTAGTTGTTTATTATTTTAGTCTTCCGCTGTTTACTGTTGTTGGATATTTACTGCTTCCACTATTGTATGAGTTGTTACTTCCACTGTGTACTCTGCCAATGAGGGAATTATTTTCCCACTATCACACCCAAGGCCCTCGCTGCTAGTCGACAACCTCTGGAATTCGGGGAAATGCACTTGAGGCCATGTGACCAACCGGGTACGGAGCGTCTCTGGGTGGCATCCGAAACTAGGACATTACAAAGTGGTATCATAGGAACCTTTTCTCTTGACATACTGTTTGGAGCCTATAGCCAGGGATAAGACAGAATAGGTACTTGGAAATAAGTGGTGGTCCGGAGTAGCTAACCCATGTATAAGGAAAAGCCATACTACCTCGTTTATTGTAGTTTTACTGGTTGCACTTTTACCGTTGATTTGATTTCACCATTGGAAAATTCACATGCTTTGTGTTGTTACCGTTGTAGTTATTGGGGTTCTATTTTTGTTGCAACCCAATGGGATGAGGGTATGCCATCATATGCATTATATAGCCACTTGTTAGAAATCACATGCCATGAATTCTTTCCATGCCATCTAGAATGCATTAGCAATTTCAAGTTGTTGTTATAGACGTTGTGTAGATTATGCATGCTGTTGTGATAGATGCTTTGATAGAATCTCTACTGTTTGATAGAGAATTTGTTTGTACAATATTTTTCTCTAATGGATGCCAAACTTTGGTTCTTGTGGTGTTGTGGGCCCCCATGGACCAGAATTTGGTAGATCATTGCATGGTTTCCTTGTTATAACTTTTATAAGATACCGAGCTTTGATTCGCAGGTAGTATGGGCCCTCACGGATCGGAATTTGTCACCCTAACTCTTGTTTTCTGTGTTTTCTAGGCTTCAGAGTATTTTCTGAGCTACTACCTGGAAAAAACCAGAATACAAGGCATGTACTTTGTTAACACACACCGTGTAGTTTTTAAACCGTGTCACTGACTGTGTGGGTAGAAATTTGGGGTTGTGAAAAATCTTCAAGAACACGCTGTGTATGGTAGGTACATACCCTGTTGTAGTGACAATGGTTCTACCCGTGTGGAAAACGACATAGATGGATGTAACTTGAATTTACATGTTGTGTACTGTTATCACAGGCTGTGTCATATAACCTAATTACCCACTCGTGTCATGAACAACACGGGTTGGGGAAAACCTTCAAGTACACACCGTATTCTCGGGGGGGGGGGGACACCGTGTAAGAGTAAACTGTGTAGCCGACCATGTAACAAACAACACGGGTTGTTGAAACCTTGTCTAGTGTATTCCTTGTCCTTCATGAACATGCCGTGTAGTATAGGATTAAGTGGACCGTGTGGTTTAACCGTGTAAGGAGACTTGGGAAGGGGAATAGAGTTCAAGTACATGTTGTATGTGGGGACCACATATTGTGTGGTTGATGCGTTACATGACTAGTTGTGGCATAAGTACATGCCCATGTGAATGGCTTAAAAGAACACGTTGTGTAGTTTTTATACACGCCGTATAGTCATGTTTTGTAAAAACTTGAATGTTTCTTTCTCTTTTTCTCGTCTTGTACTCTTGTGTTGTCAATATTTGATATTCCTGATCTAAGGTGTGCTTTTGACCTTTTAGAGCCATGCCACCGAGATGTCCTCCAGTTGTACGTCAGCTACAAGATGGTGATCAGACACCGAATATGGCCGATCAGGGACATCCTACAGATCCTCCTATTGTGCCATTCTTGGCACCAGTAGTAATACCGATTGCAGGCGCCGATGCACAGTTTTGGGAAGGATTTCTGAGGATGATGTAGACCTTCATGAAGTGCCGCCTCCTGCCCCGTTGATGGTAGAGTTGACATGGGTTTTCCATCTGTAGCATCCTCCTACTTTATCAGGGGATGGAGGACCCCAGGTAGCTGAGTCATGGATAGAAGCCACATAGATGATCTTCGATCATCTGGAGGTATCTCCAGAGAGGAGGGTGAATCTCGCTACCTACATTCTGCGAGACTCCGCCAAGAGTTGGTGGGATGTGATCTCACAGGTGGGGTGCCAACAGAATATGGCTTGAGAAGTTTTTCAGCGTATCTTTTATGATTACTTATACCCGGAGACCTTGAGGGCCAATCGAGCCTGGGAGTTCATGAGCTTATAGGAGGGTACTCTTTCTATGATGGAGTATTCTTCTCATTTCACAGAGCTGCAGAGTTTCATGCCGAGTCTAGCTGGCGATGAGTTGTTCCTGGCTAGGAAGTTTTAGGAAGGTCTCAGGCAGGAGATCCGTTCCCAGGTGAACATCTTCAAGTTGAATTCAATATCTTCTATAGTCAAACAGGTGCTGATCACTAAGAAAAATCTACGGGATTCTGGAGCAGTGATCCAGGGCAGTTCGATATCCAGAGTTAGTATTCCTCCTTCCCACAACAGGAAGTGCTGTAGGAAGTTTTCATGAGGAGATCAGATTAGGCGTGACGCATATTCAGGTCACCAGGTAGTTTTCTACCAGTGCGGGAGGAGTAGACATACTAGACCGCAATGCCAGAGGGACCCGATGGAGTTCCGGTCTTGCGGTAAGATGGTCCACCTACAGAGTTTCTATCAAAACTTTCCACAGGCAGCTGGTGACATGGGTTCATCTATGACTCCTCGTATAGGAGCAGCGCCGCCAGTTTCTCACCAGTCTGTGAACTGGAGTTCTTCCGGCCATTCAGGCCGAGGTGGAGGTCTCAGCCGTGGTAGTCAGTCGCCAGGATATCAGCGACTACAGAGCGGATCTTCTCAGAGCGGTCAGTTAGGGTCACAGGGCCATGTAGTAGGCCAGACCTTTTCAGTAGAGCATACCCGGTAGGAGCAGGATCTCGGACCCTCTATAGTTCGAGGTACGATTTTAGTTGCCTTAGTTTTGTCTTCTGCTCTTTTCAAAACAGGGGCTTCCCATAGCTTTATCTCTGTTGCTGTTGTAGAGAGCCTTAGGATCTGTATCTTTTCTTCTTCTGACATGTTGACACTAGACACACCGTTGGGAACGAGGACATCTAGCGTACATTAGTGCCGAGAGTGCCCTCTTGAGGTTGCGAGGTGTCACTTGTTATGGGACCTCTATTTCCTAGAGATGACAGGTTATGATTTCATTCTCAGGATGGACTTGTTAGTTCCCTTCCAGGGAGTGGTTGATTTTTATCGCCACAGAGTGAGTTTCATATCACCAGAGGGTGGATCCTTTCTTCACAAGGGAGAGTGGGATTTCCAGGCGAGTAGAGAAGGACCAGAGCATCATGGGCTAGTAGGAGTTACCGCCCATATTTCCAGTATATATCTAGATGACTAGGGAACTTCACAATTAGACTTTCCTCCATTGGTGGATCATTTCAGGGATGTCTTTCCATAGGAATTTTCAGGTTTTCTCCCAGAGCGAGAGGTAGAATTTTCTATTGAGCTTGTGCCCGGAGTGGCACCTGTGTCCATTCCTCCTTACAGGATGGCTACACCTGAGTTGTAGGAACTCAAGAAAAAGTTGGAGGAGTTGTGGTCAAAGGGTTTCATCCGACCCAGTACTTCTCCTCGGGGTTCGCCTATACTATTTTCGAAGAAGGCAGACGACACCCTCAGGATTTTTGTGGATTATTGGAAGATGAACTAGTTGATGGTCAATAATCGATATCCCTTGCTGAGGATTGATGATAACTTTGATCACCTTTGAGGAGACTGGGTGTTCTCAAAGATTGACTTGAGGTCCAGTTATCATCAGTTGAGTGTTAGACCATCTGATATACCTCTCACAGCCTTTAGGATAAGGTATGGTCTATACGAGTGTATGGTTATGCCGTTCAGCCTCACGAACGTGCCAACAGTTTTCATGGTGTTGACGAATCGAGTATTCAATCTAAACTTGGATTCCTTTGTAGTTGTTTTCGTGGATGATATCTTGGTGTAATCTCACACTCGACACGACCATACTACCCGTCTTGATATCGTTTTGAGAACACTAAGAGAGCATCAGTTATATGGTAAGCTCTCAAAATTCCACTTTTGGATGGATCATATTCACTTCTTGGGTCATGTAATTTTGGAGACAGGAGTGTCAGTAGACCTAGAGAAATTCAGAGCAGTAGTTTCCTGGGAGCATCCGAAGAATGTCTTTGAGGTGCAGAGTTTTCTGGGGCTGGCTGGATACTACAGATGCTTTATACAGGAGTTTTCAAGCTTAGCAGCGCCACTGATGGGCCTGAGCAAGAAGGGTACCAAGTTCTTATGGTCAGATTCTTGTGAGTCATCTTTTCAGGACCTGAACGGAAGGTTGAATTCCGAACCGATACAAGTCTTGCCAGAGCCGGGCAAGAGCTACACCATTTATTATGATGCGTTAGGTATCAGGCTGGGAGCTGTGCTTATGCAGGGAGATGGAGTCGTTGCGTATGAGTCTCAGCAGCTGAGGCCACATGAGAAGAATTACCCAACACATGATCTGGAGTTGGAAGCTGTTGTTCACACCTTACGATGTTGGAGACATTATATTTTGGGAGAGCACTTTGTGGTTTTCAATGACCACGAAAGTCTCAAGTATATCTTCACTCAGCGTGATCTGAATCTGAGACAACGCAGGTGGGTCAAGTATCTTCAGTCCTTTGACTTTGAGCTTGCCTATACACCTGGGAAGGGCAACGCAGTGGCTGACGCGTTGAGCAGGTGAACTCAGATACAGGCAGTTCAGGAGGGCAATAGTGAGTGGTAGCTTATGGCACTGTTCTCTAAAATTCATTTGGAGGTGCATGAAAGACAGGTGTTGACTTTTCTATCTTCTATAGCTATTACCTCTACTATTCTCGATCAGGTATAGATGTGGAAGCTATCAGAATCAGAAGGCATAGTATTGTGGGAGAGTGTGTCTGGAGAGGACCCTCTTCCTGGATGGACAGTAGTCGAGGATGAGATCTTGCGTTTTTAGGGACGCGTTGTGGTACCAATAGTCATACGTGAGGAGATGATGCAAGATTTTCATTCCTCATTTTGGAAAGTTCATCCTAGCATCCCCAAGATGTATCGTGACCTACACCGCCAGTATTGGTGGCCAGGTATGAAGAGAGATATTGCTGGTTTTTCCATGAGGTGTTCCACTTGTCAGCAAGTGAAAGCGGAGTATCAGCGATCAGCTGGTCTTATATAGAAGTTACCCATTCCGGAGAGGAGGTAGAATGATGTCACGATGGACTTCGTGATCGGGTTGTTGAGGTCACTATGAGGTAATGATGCGGTATGGGTTGTCATTGACAGAATCACGAAGGTTGCTCAATTATTTCCGATCAAGGAGACCTTCAGTGTTGATCAGATGAGATAGTTGTACATCTAAGAGATCGTACGTTTACATGGGGTTCTGCAGTCCATTTTTTCATACAAGGATGCTCATTTTACTTCTTCGGTCTGGCAGAGGCTTCAGAAGGCTTTGGGAACATAGGTACTTTTGAGTACAACTTACCATCCCCAGACAGATGGCCAGTCTGAGCATACGATTTAGGTGGTTGAGGATATGCTCCGAGCTTGCATTCTAGATTTTGGAGGTTCTTGGAAGAAGAATATACCTCTTGTGGAGTTTTCCTACAATAATAGTTTTCAAGAAACTATTTATATGGAACCATATGAGGCTTTGTATAGTAGGCCATGCCAATCACCATTATGTTGGTTAGAGGCAGGAGAGGCAGCTATGCTGGGACCTCGTCTTGTCCAGGAGACCTCAAAGTAGATTGAGTTGATTCGAAAGATGATGGATACTACACAGTATCGTCAGAATTCTTATGATGATCAGTGGAGATGACCTCTGGAGTTTGAGGTCGGGGATCAAGTTTTCCTGTGTGTCACACTGAGGTTGGGACACAAGAGTATTTGGAGACATGTTAAGCTTTCACCAAGGTACGTTGGACCATTTGAGGTTTTGGAGAGAGTTGGGCCGGTTGTCTACTAGTTGTAGTTACCTCAGAGGTACCGAGCCATGCACGGTGTTTTTCATGTTTCTTAGTTTTGACATTACTTTTCAGGCCCGTTTCATGTATTTCAACCCAAGGAGGTTGATCTCGAAGTGGAAGTGTCATTTGAGGAGCATCCTATCCGGATTGTCGATCGCAATATGATGTTTCTTTGGGGCCGGTCTGTCCCTCTGGTACGGGTGCTATAGTAGCACGAGTGAGTACAGGACAGGACGCAGGAGAGGGAGGCCGATGTACGATCGCAGTGGCCAGAGCTGTTCAGGGTTTCTTCCTCTATTCCTTGCTAGGGAAATTCGGGGATGAATTTATTTAAGAGGGGAAGTTTGTAAGAACCCAAACATTCTTTTTAGGTATGTTTTTCCTTTTTATGTAGTTTTTATGAAAAGAGGAGTTTCTAAAAAAATTTTAAGTACACTCCATGTACTTTATGAGTACATGCCGTGTACATTGATGTCTTGTGAGGCCGTGTGCTAGTCGTGTCCGAGCCACACACATGGTCATGTGGGGTGATGTGAAGGCCACTTAAAGCGGAGTATGGAAAAGCCTAGTACACGTCGTGTACTAAAAAATTACATGCCATGTACATTCTTTTTTTTCATTAAATGGACTCGGCTCATGCCTGACCGCCATAAACATCTTCTTCTAGGTCCCATTCGACCTAGAGATGGTGTACGACCACTGAAAATCTATGAACCTCCGTTCCTTCATCCGTTCTCCGAATCGACCACTGTCGATTGTGTTGGAACCACATCGGTAAGATCTTCCTTCTTCTAGAGAATCTTTTTCCTATTCCTGCTCTTTTTCAAGTTATCATGGGCTGAACATTTTGTGCGTTTTAGTAGATCTATGATTTTATAAGGAGATTCAAGCATCGTGGTTCAAGTATATTGATCTCCTAGAATCAAGGAAGGTGGTTTGTGCCATTCTGTTCGAAGGCTTTGAGTTTTATGTGAAATTTCCACCAATACCCTTGAACGGGGTATTGCTTGTTTACTATTTTTTCCCTATTGTTTTTCTACCTTGATTGTATTCTTGTGTAGAGGTAATTTGGTTATTTATGAGGATAATTTCAATTCTTGGATGTTTTTCCCATGCCTTGTTCTATTTATGACCTTTTGGTCTTGTTCATACTTTGGCCGTTATGCCTGTTTTCTATGCCTTGTGACCGTAGGATGGAGTGTTGTTTCATGACATGCTTGTTCTTTTGTAGACTGGTTAGACAAGTATCTCTATATGTTTAATTGGGCCTTATAGAATTATTATGCACTAACTGGCACGAGGCCGTGAGAACCTGGTGTTATAGACTATAGGGGAAAGACCGAGTGAGCTTCCCAGTGAGTCTTGAACATTATAGACTACAGGAGGATAGACCGAGTGAGATTCCATAGAGAGTCTTGAGATTTATAGACTATAGGAGGAATTGATCGAGTGAGATTCCTCAGAGAGTCTTTGTTTTGTTTGAATTTCCTTAAACCATTCCCGGCTATAGGAGGAATTGACTGAGTGAGCTTCTTCAGAGAGTCTATGATAGACCTGAGGCTATAGGAGGAATTGACCAAGTGAGCTTCCTTAGAGAGTCTCTAGACCTTGGGGATCTAAGGGGATTAGACCGCATGATATTCCTCAGAGATTTCATGACTACCTTAGAATATAATGGTAATTGACTGAGTTTGCTTCCTCAGAGAGTCTTATAATTTTTTATGACCAAAACAGAGGTGTTTGGCTGAGTGTACTGCCTAGAGGGTTGTTGGCACTTCTTGGATAGGACCATAGGGGACTTTTATGAGTACTTCACAGAGGGTTACGTGTTTGTGGTGAGCTTTTTCTTCACTATTTCTTGTTGATCTGTGGGATGTTTACTGCTCTGTATTATCCTGTTGACTACGTTCTGTTTACTGTTTACTGTACTTTACCTGCCATATACTCACTGACTATTAGGCATGGATCTTCGGGTGGTTTCCTACTGGGATTTAGTCTCACACCCTGTTTGGGTCTTTCTTTTGGGCCCAAACAGATTATATTGCTACAGGTATAGACAAGGGAAAGCAGCCTTCAACTTTAGGTACTTGATTGCATTGGATCAAGAGACCATGGGACCAAGACAAGGCTTGCGATGCTGAGGAGTTTATCTGTTTACCATTCTTTTATTACTTTGGTTTGCACTATTGTATTGCTAGCATTGTGACTTGTTTGGCTCCTTTCCTAGACATATGTATTATGAATCATTTCATATATGTATGTGTGATTCAGTTTTTTATTGTTTTAGTCTTCTGCTGTTTACTGTTGTTGGATATTTACTAATTCTGCTATTGTATGAGTTGTTACTTATGCTGTGTACTCTTTCAATGATGGCATAGTTTCCCCACTATGACACCCAAGGCCCTTGCTGCTACTAATCAGCCTCTGGCGTTCGAGGAAATGCACTTGAGGCCATGTGACCAACCAGATACGAGGCGCCTTTGAGTGGAATCTAGAATTGGGACGTTACAATAGTGTTGAAATATATGGTAATATTCATAAAAAAAATAATAATATGGTCACTACACAAACAAACTACAACAAATATTTCCACAAAAATACAACTTATCATGTTATGTTTTCCTTCCACAATTCAATCATAAATATATCCACACCATAGCTATAATCAACATCATAACCATACTCATAATCATCCATAACCATAATCAATACCATATCCATATGTGGTGTAGGGAATGTTCCTACTATTTTTTCATCTATTAGTCCACTTTCTATATAGATGGTGGGTCACAACCAAAAAACTACCCTCATGTGATGGTTTCATATAAAATTTAAGTCATATTGACTTAAAATAAGATAATTTAATAATAATGAAAATTGATAAATCCCATATCCCAGATCAACCATCCATCATATGTATCCATCATAATTATCCACCATAATTTCATCTCCCTCCATTAATAACAATAATCTTTTTGTACTCCCATGGAAAACATAAGCTTTTAATACACCCATAATAATGTTAATATTGTGGAACTCATAAGATAATTATGATCCAATTGTACTTCAATGGAAATCCTAATCCTGTAGTTCCCCCATAAAAATTATAATTATATGGTTCTAACATGTTAAGTATCATATATTCTCAATCCTAAGAAAGTGAAGATAGAAAAGTCAATCATTCTAGAAAAGGTCTCAAGGTTTTCTATGTCAACAATTATGTATGGATATCATGGTATATCGTCAATTAAAACACACAGACTTTATCTTAGACATAATCTAAAGAGGCCCTAAGGATAAAAGATATCCATGTATCTCATATCATTTACTCTATCATTCTATATGGTAATTACATTTCTCACATGATACACCACCATAAACATAATAATTAAGGGTTTGAGGAATCCCCTCTATATAAATATACACATGAATACTCATCACTCATTCAATGATACAATGATTTTTTTTATAAAGGATCTCTATGGGATTTGGAGAGTTTAGAAGCCATATAAAATATATAAAATGGTCTATATACAATATATCATACCCTAGTGATAACAATTGATGATCAGATAAAATAAGAATCCAGTGGAATGAAAAATATGCCAATTTAGAACTACCCTATGGCAATTCTACATGAACCCATGATACTATGAAATAACCATCATGTTTGATTTTTTATGAAAGGTAATAAATAACAATGAGTGGAATGACACTTATTCCTTTTATAAGGCCCCCCATATAGGTAACTATTATTTTTCTCGAGGAGAATACATTTTCTTAGAAAATATTTAGGAGGTGTCATGAAAAACATTTAGATTTGGAACCAACATATTGATAAATTTACAATTCTAGGATTTATTGTCACTTGATTTTAGCTAATTTAATTCAATAATAAATTACTTGAAACACTATATTATACAATTATACATGTCGTCATGTGCCATTAATTAGTGAAAGTTAATCTTCTAAACCTTTCAGAATCATTTCCCCTAAAGGCTCATGATAATTTAATTAATAAATAGTAAATAATATTATTGAAAAATATCCAAATAAGAATGAAGAACATAAAAAAGTAAAATAAAAAATTTAAATTAATCATAATCCAACTATAATGTATTTATTCATCCATTACAAATACAAATAATGATTTATTTATCAAATAAAATGAAGGGATTATAGTCACCAACCTAAAATCATTGATGTGATAATGTTTCCCATCATTTTTATCCCACAAAAATCATTGTTACCAATCCATCAATAACCACACCACTATGATCTCAAGGGAATATTTAAATGGAATAAAATAGGATAATATTTTTGTTATAAGAGATCATGGTGTGAATAACCTCTTTTAAGAAAAACACTATACCTCCATCACTAATATATAACATGTAATTTTCCGTTAGTGATATTAAAATCCTCTCATAATTTTTCCCGTTTTGAAAATGTTGACCTCCCTCACTTGATCATACCTCACCATGACTGGATAAAACCTCACAAATTTTACCTTAATATTCTTACTCATCAAACATCCTACATTTTCCATTTTGATCCAACACTTAAAATAATATAATACTAATTAATTACATATAAAAATAATTCCAAAAAATAATTATTTCAATAAATAAATAAATCCATAAATATTAAATAATAAATCATGTATTTTATTCCTATGAAACTCACACTCTAGGGTAAAACCCTACTCTAAGTCCAATGGTTCCCTTAGTAAAATATTTCATAAATTCATACTATGTTAAAATGACCACTTTTCCCCTAAATATTAAATTTATCAAAATACCCATCAAGGACTCATAAAATCCATTAGTATAATTTTAGATTCTCTATAATATATCCACTTTTAAAACAATTCATTCTCAAAAAATATAAATCCAAATTGTAAAATATAAAATTTGATAAAAGGCGAACCATCATGAACTTCGATGAATGAATCTTCATAATAGATTTTCCTTTCTATAAATTCATCCTAAAACTTCCAAAAAATAATCATAGATGTAGAAATCACAATGTCCATTTCATTTTAATTCCAATAAAAATAATAATGGTATAAAATCACGAGTAATATATGGAAAAGTAAGTTACTAAAAAAACATAAGATAGGACATTTTCATATCATACTACCGCTATCTGATACTTTACACCATACCACCATGTCTCTGAAACACATGAATAACTGAAATATCATTTTCACATAAAACCTTTTACATTTAGTCTTAAATCTCAATGGATGCATAAAAAAGTAATATTTTACCTTTAGATTCAACTCATCCTATTAGATTATAGGTGATTAATCATGAACATAGATCCTCTACATAGAATTTAGAGTCCATTATTTAATCAAATTACTTTTATAGGTAGTTGCAATTAAAAACGTTGAACTATAATTTTTCATAGCACCTCGAATAACCCAATTATTATTGGTGATTTCTTATTTCTTGTCCCGAACCAACATTACCAAATGCTAGAATAAATACACAAAAATTCAAAATCACTAACTATAAATTTTAATGGTAACCATATACAATCAATACATGACTTCTATTATATTTATTCCATCCTCATAAAATCCCTAATTTGTTAGAATCACTCCATTAAGTTTAACCCAGTAATGATTTCCTTATTGAATCCATGAAAACCATAACACAATATACAATATATAAAAGAATCATGACCTATATGAAATTAAATGATCCATGATCTCATTCCTATAAAAGTACCCTACAGAAAGTTCACTCATTCACTAGGATGAGTTAATAAATGATCAAGGTACTTCTATAGGAATAACTGAACAATAAAATACATCACTAGTTTTCCATTATTTTTCCAATATTAGATTTAAATATACCACAAATTTATCAAACTAAAACTATACTTATTGGTTCAGGGAATAATGGTAGCATGTGGTGGTTGAAGATACGTTAAAATTCATTTTATTATTTGAGTTTACCGAAACCCTGAGAGAGGATCAATCACATAAAATTTATAAATAATTTATTTAATGTAAAAGAAATGAATACATGAGATTAGGATCCTTATTTATTGATGATTTTGATCATCTTAAATGATGCTTTTGGATTGAATTCATTGATCTATAAGTATCCACAGATAGAATCCCTCTAGCAGTGATCCATACGTGCTCCTTTGATCTCCAATATATGCCGATTGATATCCAGGCGAAAGCATGGTGAATGAATTGTCTTGCATTGTCTATGTCAAAAAATCATCCTTTTTTTCTTTAAGTTACATCTCTTTATTTTCTTAATCTTGGGAGGGATAGAGGATTCATCAAGAGAGAATTAGTAGTGTGAAATAATTCTCGATTTCGATTGCAAAGATTTATTATTGCAAACCATTCATAATAGACATAACTGTATATTTGTAGAGATAAGTTTTAGTTTAAAATAATTATTTAAATTTCTTTCAGTGGTTAAATAATATAATAACAGTTAATAAATCCTATAAAAAAATATTATTATTCTATGGCACATGCTAAATTTTTCCAAAAAATATATTATATTACTATCTTGTTTTTTAATATTTTTCACCAAACATGGTCATGGTCTTTTCAAACTCAAATACCACTTATTTAACACCCAAATAAATATTTAATTTAAATATTTACAATCAATAAAACATGAATAATATTATACCTCAATCTCGATAATATTATTTCTTCAATTAGTTAAATTCAAATACAATTTAATCTAGATCTTCAAAAACACTTATTGTGTGACCTTGTAGAATTATTTCTTATTTTCATTATGAAAACATGAATAATGTATAATATTACTATCTATAAATGGTTCAAGGAACCCAGTAGAATGTTCTTAATGTCACAATGCTGATAACCACATACAAAAACTCACTGTGTAATAAAATCCCATTTTCTTAATATATCATCGAGAAGGTTGGACATCTATGTCACCAAACTATATTCTCAGTACATCTTTCTATGGCTATCTAAAATAAACACTTTGTTATACTATTTCCATGGAATTTATAGAAATACTTATATTCTAATAAAAGGTTCAAAACATCATCTTCTATAAATATGGAAGGGAAAAATCCTTACCCAACTTATCCATTAATGAAATATTGATAGTGAATCACCCAACATAACATGCCCACATAAAAACACTTGTCATCACAATTTTCATTAGAAGATCTAATTGAGTGATTAATGACATGAATTGATGATAATCTCAAATTATAATGACCATTACACATTCTAACAAATATGAATACCAAATGACACCAAAACATGTGAAATTACTAATGGCGGGTCTGTTATCAAAATCTCATATCTTGGAGATTACCATGTGTGAGAATCATGAAAAGTAGAATCATACACATATGAGTACACACACATGATAGTCTATATATCATGTTACCCATTATAGTACTTTATGTTACTACCAGACATTATTTAAGACTATCTTCATTGTACTTCAAGGTTCTCATTATAGTAGGGAACTAATATGAAATTATCAATGGGATGTATACTATAAGAAATTTTTAAACTAGAGTGTTGAAGAATAATGAAAAATGTATAATAAAATGTTTTTATTAATATTCAATATATGAAATATTCATGTAATAAAAGTATACATAATTTTTCGTATGACACAAAATCAAAAGTATGTGCTTCATCAACTAACGTGACCTTTACTCTTTTGTGACTTTATATCATCTTGATCAGTTTGGAAAATAGAAATAGTATATAATCTAATGATTAGTTCCTCATATCCTCCAGAAACCAGAAATATGTCCTTAGAAGGCCCTAGATAATTCAGAAATGATTTTATTAGCATCCAATGGTGGTCACCTAGATTATTTAGATATATTCCTATCAGACTTTGTAACAGAACAATATATTCTAAACATAAATTTTATAAAATCTAATTTTATGAAGTGTATTTAATTATATTGAAAACAAACTAGTAATATTTTTAGACTATTTCTTTTAAAAATAATAATTTAAAATAATAATTTTAATTAAAATGATCATAAGATAATTATATAATAATATAGTTTTCAAATTAATTTTATAGCACTAATTTTTTTTAAAAAATATTTTGATCTGAATATATTTTTTATGAATTTTAATAAAAAATATATTTTTAGGGGTTCTTGAAAATATATTTAAAATTAATAAATTAATAAAAATAATATATACTAACTATTTAAATTATACTAACTATGATAAAAATTATTTAATATGAAATATTAAATGCTACACTTCGAATGTAATTAATTTGGTTTTACAATGTTTTATTTTTGAATATATATATATATATGTACATATATATATATATATATATATAAAATTATAATCATTAGTTTTGAAATTATAAATTAATATTAGATTTAAAAAATTATTTCTATTCTAAAACTATGAATTATATTTATATTTTTTAACTAATTATTGAAATTATATATTTTATACAAATATTATGATAAATTTATTTAAAACCTACTTTATATGTACATATATGAAATGTTAGTTTTGAATTATAAATATTGAATAAATTATTTCTTCAAACTATTATATATGGAATTATATTATTATTAATATATTATGGTAAATTTAATTTAATTAAAAAAAATTGAACTGAAAATAACATAAAAAAAGAGAAAATTGTGTTTGGGTGGGGGAAATAGGGATTATGGGTTTTGGTCCGAGAGTCGGTCTGTGAGTCACGCTGGAAGGGGGTGTTGAGCATGGCTAAGTGGTGGTCTAAGACGAGGGTGAGAAGTTATCGAATTCGATAGATTTAGAGGGGTAGTGTCGTGTAGTGGTTGAGGCTGAGGGCAAGGTTGAGTATGATCAGTCATGTGAAGGGGTTTCAAGGAGTCTACATGAGTGATGACTGAGGGCGTTCAAGGATTTGAGTGATGTCATGCTGGTCCTAGAATCGTCAAAGGATCCGTCCATGGTTAGGGTTCGAAATCCTAATTCTAGTATGTCCATCTATGAGGTAGGATTATGTTAGTAGCCTTAGAATAAAATTTGGGTTCTTTTTTGTTTTTCCAAGGCGTCTGAATCCTCTGATTTTGTTTGTCTGTTTTTCACTTTATCTACCCCTTCCTTGTCGACCGATTATTTAGCAATTTCTTAATTTGTGGCTGGTTTGATTTATAATAATTCGCTTTTGAATTTTTAACAATAGTATATTTTGGTCCATTTATTTTGGTACGTTATTTGACATACTTTGTTGTTTTTGTTTATGAACATGATTTAAATTGTGTTTTAGTCCAACAGGATCGATTATATATATATATATATATTATTTTATATATAATGCCTTAAACTAGCATGACTTGGAATATTGTTTGGTTTCATTATTGTTTCTCCACAGATTGTTATCTCAATACCCTATTTATCTTTTGTGTACAGTTAATTGAAATTTTTTTAGATACTTTTTCCACTTTTGATTGCATCCGTAGATGTCATTTGGGTAGATCCTATTGTATTAATTTTATATAATCTTTATCATTTTTGATTGCATCTAGGTATAAAGAATACAGAGCAAGCCTATGTGTGTTTTTTTCTCTTTTCTATAATTTCATTTTGGTTTTGTAAAAAACTAAGTGAATGAATATAAAATCCACGAACATGGGTGGAAAACGGAACATAAAAAACTAGAAAACCATTCTTTCTATTCTACGAGAGGATAAGGGTGTGCCGCAAAATTCCTATAGCTTATGGGCTTCTGTTCAAGTAAGGAATTCGGTATTTATCTTTATGTTTGAACTTATTTTGTAAATATGGGTTTGTGTTTTTTAGATTTATGATTTTAATTATTTATTTTCCAATGATTATGGGTGTTAACAAAGTTATTTTCAGATTTGACTCTTTATGGGAACATTTTATTTGTTTGATTTTTGTTTCTAAGATAATCTAATTTTTTTTAAAATATAGTGTATGGGAGAATAATTTTATGAATCATATTATTACATTGATAATAATAGTATAGTAGTAAGGTTATTTAACCATTTATCATTAAGAGTGTTTACACATTTTTTACCAAAATGGTTCGAAATTATTATTTTATTATTTATATCATCAAAATTATTTTTAGGAATTAATATTTTCAAATCATTTTTTAGTACATGATGGTGTAATAAAACTATTTATATACATATAGAAATGATTATATTTATATTAAAACTAATTATTATTATTTTCAATGTGGATATATTTATTTTTCAAAGTTTCTTTGCACAATGAATTCATCCAGCTTTAATTTTATATAATTCATGTTTTGTACATACATAAATATATATATATATATATATATATAATTTATTCAGACACATATTATATTTTTAAATGTAAATAATTTATTTGGACACATATAAGAATTTATTTAGGTACCCAACTAATCGTAAATAAATTTATTAATGATTCTTTATATTAATATGTATTTCATAAAATGAAATCATGGCATCATTCTTGTTATGTTTATAAATTTATTTCCATATTTCAATATAAATGCAAATTCCATTCTGAAATGATATATTAAGGATGTCACATTTGCATAAAATCATGGACATGCGTTTATGCATTACATCAACAACCATTTCATTTATAATACGTTCATGTTTTAATTTAAAATTTATGGTTTAATTCCAAAAATTTTAGATACATGGGTATTATTGAAAGTGTTTTTAGATTTAATGTTTCCTTTAAAATTTAATGTGAGGAACAAAATTAATTATTATGATAAATTTATTAATATCAAAATACTCATATGAGCAATAAGGGTTATTCCTTAAAAGAACATGGAACACATGGATAGTCCATGAAAAATCGATGTAGTAGAAGTTTTGGTTATAAATGGGATTGAAAGTTATGAAATGGATGTTCATATATTTATCTACATTATTATTATATATATATATAGACAAATATGAATTTAAATTTTAATACATTGAAATGTTTTGAAAAAAATAAAAAATACTCTAGTAGAAAACACATATATTAGTAAAGAAAGCTTAAAGTGTTCATGAAAAATACCTGGTGATTTATCGTTGTAAATATGGAAGGTGATTGGGGAGTGAAACCATCCATCACTAAGTGGCTAAGCCCAAGACAACCATCAATGATTCAAGAAGCCTAAGAATAATATTTTGTTTTTAGAAGCCTGCATATTTTTTTTATCAAAACACTCGAATATGTATAGTCAATTTATGAACATATGTATTTTATAAAGGTGATATGATATTTCAAAGTCATTTGTAATTTCAAATAATGTTTTTAAAGGTATTTCCGAACATATTTTCAGAAGTGTTTTCCAAAAGAATAAATTCTCAAAAATTATTTATCAATTCTTTTAAAATCCCGTACATTAATAAACAATGCTCACCCCAGGTTTTGAAATCTTTTCAACAGGTTTATTAGCGTCTCTTAGAGTGTCTGAATTTATTAAGGAGTTAACAAATGTGATGTATATTATTTTATTTTATTTTATATGGTTTTAGTTCATGTATCTAATTTTCCGTATCCTAGATTGGTACACATTCCAGGTATTTAATTGAAGCATTTTTAATTTAATATGCTTCCTTTATAAAAAAATTGCACATTTTTTAAGGGCTGAGTCCGATAGCTTGGGCTCAAATCCTTTCAGTTTGTATAATAGTAATTATGTAGTTTACTTTGGAGATTAGATGTTGTATAATCTATATGTTCAACAGTTTTAGTGGTTTATAATTATGAATATGGAAAATCAGAATTATTTTGGGCTGACAAAACGAATTTCAAGGACGCAATTATTTTTGGCGGTAGGATAATGTATTACCCTAGAAAATTCTAAACATAAATTTAATAAAAACATATTTTATTAAATGAATTTAGTTATATTGAAAAAAATATAATTATATTTTTAGTCAATTTATCTTAAAAATAATAATTTAGATTAAGAATTTAAATTAAATTGATCATAGGTTAATTATATAATAATATATTTTTAAAATTAATTTTATAGAACTATTTTGTTTTATGGAATATTTCAATATGAATATATTTATTATGAATTTAAATAAAAAAATTTATATTTAGGGGTTCTTTAGAAAATAGTTTAAATGAATAAACTTATAAAAATAATATATACTGACTATTTCAATTATAAAAAATGTGATAAAAATTATTTAATATTTAATAATAAATGGTACACATTGAATATAATTAATTTGGTTTTATAATTTTTTATTTTTGAACTAATATATATATATATATATGTATGTATATGTATTTGTATATTTATATTTGAAATTATAATCATTAGTTTCGACATTTTGAATTAAGATTATATTTATAAAATTATTCTTATTTTAAAAATATGGAATATATTTTTATATTTTAATTAATTTTTGAAATTATATTGTTTATAAAACATTTTATCAAAATATTATTAAAACCTGATATATATATATATATATATATTAAATGTTAGTTTTCAATTATAAAATTTGAATAAATTACTTCTTAATACTACTATATTTGGAAAATATTATTATTAATATATTATGGTAATTTTAATTAAATAAAAAATGATAAATGAAAATGAAATAGAAAAAGAGAAAAATAATTTTTGGGAGGGGGAAATAGGGAATAGGGTTTTTGGTTCGAGATTCAGTCTGTGAGTCGTGCTGCAAGGGGGTCTCGAGAAGGGTTGAGCGATGATCAAATATGAGGGCGAGTAGCTGTCAAAGTTGACAGCTTTGGAGGGGTCGTGTAGTCTATTTGTTGAGGCCGAGGGCAAGGTCCAGTGGGTTCAGTTGCTAAAAAGTCTTTCAAGGAGTCTACACATGTGATAAATGATGGAGTTTGAGGATTACAGTGGTGTCTTGGTGGTCCGAGTATCATCCAAAGATCCGGCTGTGGTTAGGGTTCCGAAACTGTAGTTCTAGTTTTTCCAGATATGGGGTTGGATTCTGTTCAAAGTTTCCAAATCTGATTTAGGTTTTTTTGCAAGGTGTCTGATTCATCTGATTATGTTGATTCAATTTTCAGTTTTTTTACCCTTCCTTGTCAATCAGCTGTTTATCGATTTCTTAATTTGTGGTCGGTTTACTTTATATTGCTTCACATTTGAATTTTTTTTCATGAGTACGTTTTGGTTTGTTGATTCTGGTCCATTTTTGAAATACTCAATTTCTTTTTTATGTGAAGAATTTAAATTTGGTTTTAGTCCCAAAATATCTATTATATATATATATAGTCTTTCATTTCTAATTCCTTGATCCAACATGGCTTATAATCTTGTTTGGTTTCGTTTTTGATCCTACACTGATTTTTGCCTCAATCCCATGTTTATATTTTGTGTACAATTAATAGAAATGTTTTTTAGATTACTATTTCTAATTTTTATTGAGTCCGCAGATGTGATTTGGGTTAATCCTATTTTGAGGATTTTATAGTCTTTTTCATTTTTGATTTCATCTATCTACACAGCTTACAGAGCAAGCCTATGTGTTTCATTTTTCTTCTGGTATGTAGTTTCCATTTCGCTATGTGAACAAATAAGTGAATGGATATAAAATACATGAACCTTTGTTGAAATGGGAATTTAAAAAACAAGCAAACCATTTTTGCTAGTCTGGGAAAGGATAAGGTTGTGCAGAAGAATTTCTTCAGCTTACGGACTGTTAATCAAGTAAGGAATTAATTATTAATCATTATGTTCAAACTTATTTTGTAAATATGTGTTTTTTTTATTAGAGTTCAGATTTTAATTCTTAATTTTCAAATGAGTATGGTTGTTAACAGGTTTATTTTCAGATTCATATCTATAAGGGAACATTTTATTTGTTTGATTTATGTTTCTAAGAATATCTATATTATGTTTTGAAAATACAGTGTAAGGGAGAAAATTTTATGAATAATATTATTACTTTGCAAATTATATTATAATAGTTAGTTTATTTAAAAATTTATATTTTAGATATTTTATGCATTTTTTAATCAAAATGTTCCAAAATTATTATTTTATTATTTATACGATTAAATTATTTTTAGGAATTAATTTTATCAAATCATGTTTTACTACTTTATGGTGTCATAAAATTATTTATGTACTTATGGAAATGATTATATTTATATTAAAGATATGATTTTTTTTAAATACAGATATATTTATTTATCAAATTTTCTTTGCATAATGATTTCATTCAACTTTAATGTTACATAATTCATGTTGTGTACATACATACATATATATATATATATAATTTATTCAGAAGCATATCATATATGTATATGTAAATAATTTATTTGGACATATATAAGAATTTATTTTTGTACTTAACTGATCATAAATAAATTATTGATGTTTAATTATATTTATGTGAATATGTATTTCATAAAATGAAATAATGACATCATTCTTGTTTTTTTTATAATTTTATCTCTATATTTATACAAAAATACATATACCATGTCAAAATTTTGTATTAAGGATGTCACATATACATATAATCATGGCCAGGTGTTTATTCATAACATCAACACCCGTTGCATTTATAATACATTCATGTTTTGATTTAAATTTTAATGTTTAATTAAAAAATTAATAAGTACATGGATATCATTTAAAGTGTTTTTATTTTTAATGTTTCTTATAAAATTTTATGGGTGGAACTTAATTAATTATTATAAATAATTTAAGAAGATCAAAATACTCATATGAGAAATAATGGTGATTCATGAAAGGAAGAAGGAACGCATAGATAGTCCATGCAAAGTCTAAGTGGTAGACTTTTAGGTTTTAATAGAACATGAAAGTGATGCAAGGGAAGTTTATATATTTATATAATTTATTATATTTATATATATATAAATATAAATGTGAATTTTATCACATCAACATTTTTTAAAAAATATCAAAAAAACACAAGTGGAAACCGCATATATATGTAAAGGAAGCTTAAAATGTTTTTGATAAAAACCAGATTCTTGATCATTGTAAATATGGAAGGTCATTAGGGAGTAAACCAATACTTCTCTAAGTGGGTAGGCACAAAAAATCCTTTAATGATTCATGGGGCCTCAGAATAGTTTTTTGTTTTCAGATGTTAGTGTATTCTTTATAGAAAAATACTGGAATATGATTAGACAATTTTTGAACGTAATAAGTTTCTAAATGTGATGAGATATTTTAAAGTCATATGTAATTTCTAATATTTTTTTTTAAAATATATTTCCAAATTTATTGTCGAATGTTTCTTTAAAAAGAATAATTTCCCAAAAATCATTTATCAAATCTTTTAAAATCCCTTACTGGTTATGGCTAATGTACACCCATATTTTGGAAATATTTTCTATACATTTATTGGTTTTTATAATGGTGTCCACTGATATTAAGGAGTTATCACTCCTGAAGTCTTTTTTTTATTTTATTTTTTATTGTTTTATGTAATGCATCTAATTCTCGAGAACCTAGACCAGTAAATGTTCCTACCATGTAATTCAAGCATTGTGTATTTTCTATATTTCTTTTATAAAAAAATTTCACATCTTTTTTTATGGGCTCATTCTGGTAGCTTGGGATTGAGGTGTTTCATAGATAATGCATAGGAGACATCCAACATAGTAGATAACATATCATACTATAATATCCTAATTGCAGACACATATTGAATCCTTTCCATTATACTTCATTCCTCATGTTTATGAGAAAACATTTTCCTTGAAAGATGAAAGCCATAGGAAATTAGAAATTTAACCCTCTTGGAATGTTCCATATTGAGTCCTATCATAATATTATTATTGCATGTACTTTGACTTAGGCTGAGAAACATCTAGGATCTATCTTGATGGATATTAATCCCATTAATGTATACTGCCTCACCTATGAACTTCATAGAGATTCATTTATTCAACCATTCCTTAACAAACTATAAGACTGATATTTCATTTCCTACGAAAAATACCTTAAAAACATATACTATTAATAAAGTGAATGTACTCCGACAAAATTTTTTGTAGACACATGGATCACACTCATTCGTTATGAAACAATTTTTTATGGCATCATCAAAATGAATATTCCAGGATAAAGATGCTTACATTAATCCATAAATGTTATTTTTTCAATTTTTGTATGTTTTTTCATCGTTCAGAGTTACAAACCTTTTTGGATGTTTCATTTAGACATATTCTGGAAGATCAAACTTAAGTAATTATATTTTTACACCCATTTTACCATTTTTAAAGTCATGATAAGCCACAATGGAAAGTATAATTCTGATGGATTTCAAAATTTCAACTGGTTAAAAGATTCATCATAGTAAATTCCATCACACTATTTAAACCCATTTGAAACCATTAAAACCTTATTGATTCTGACTTTTCCATCAATGTACCTCTTTGACCTCGAAATCTTAAAGCTGTTTTCTACTACATTTACATTGTAATGATTATAAAGTATCAAATCTCAAAGGATGGATGATATTATTAGTATTAGTAAACCAGAAATATAAATAAGTGCTGCATTAAAAATTAATATAATAATAAGAATAATTTTTTTTTCTATTGAGGATAATAACTTTGTTAAAACAACTATATCACCGCATATCATTCATAATATTCTTCTTGGATTCCAGTGTAAAGGAAATATAATAAGGTTGAGCTTAAATGATCAGTAAGGGTAAAGTATAATGGAATAAATAATAAATCAATGAAAATAATAAATATTTTAAGGAAATAATAAAACCCACATTCCATATAATCAATAAGCTTAACGGATAGAAAATATAGAAAGGTAATAACTAAAAACCCATTGCATTCAAATAACTAGATACAGAAAAATAAATACAGAAAGGTAAAAACTAGAAACACATGCAATACAATCAATGAACTGAAAATAAAATGTATCCCAAGATATTTCACTCCAAAATATCATAGATGAATAATAACTGAAACAAAGTGAGGGAAATTTCAAATTATTGGATGCAATGTTTCCATGGAACATGAAAAAAGTATCTCACGAACATTCACAAGAAAATTTATCACATCAGGTAAAACCCATCAACTTTCGCATTCCAATTCACTCATTTTATGAGACTATTGATTCATATAGGGGATATATATATCCAAGGCCCACCCATAACTAAGCTTTCCAAAAATATCATCATCTATCGATTAATTTATTTAACAATGTGCCATATCAAATATTCGTATAGAGTAGAAGATACATATTTATAAATATTTCACCAAATAATCATTTAATTTTAAAAATAGGCATCGTATAAAAAATGGAATATAGTTTAGACAATGAAAATATCCATGATAAATGATATGTATAATTAGGGTAAATTCAGAGTTAAATGATTATATGAAATTGAACATTTCAGTTGGTCTAACAAAAGGAACCAATGAAGCGAATGTAAATACTATCCTTGGATAAATCAATCATAAACCATCTAGAGGAAGAATAAGGATGGTATCGAAGAAACATATCATAAGTGTAGTAAAAATAATGGGTTTTTTTAATTTATGAATATAAATACTAAAAAAAGATATTTTAAAAAAATTCTTGAGGAAAATATATTTTTATTTTGAAAAAACTTTTGAAAAACCTTTTATTTGAAAATTAATTTTAAAAAAATTTTACTTTAAAAGTAACCTTTTAAAATTACCATGGACAATTTGAATAAATGAATGTGGGTAAATCCTTACATGTCTTATGAGTTAAAATGAATATTGTTTTTTAATAGTTAAAAGCTTAGAAAAATTCTTTGTTCTGAAAGAGATAAGAAGATTCATTTGAAAAAAATTGGTAAAAGAAAAAGGGTAAAAATATCTTTACAAAATCATTTTCAAAAGGATAAAATCAAAATTTGAATATGTTATTATAATTTTTTTAGAATAAAAGAGGTTCTCCGACTAAAGAGAGAAATTATATCGTGTTTTCATTAAAACATTTTCTAAAACATTTTTTGTAACAAAGAGTGGAAAAAATATACTATTACTTGAAAAATGGAATGAATAAAAAGCGGAGAATAAAATTGAAGGGTTTATTATAAAATTATAAAATAATTCCTTCTAATATAAATTCAATTTTAAGCAATCCTAAACCAAATGATATGATAATATAAACCCTTGAAGAGACCAAAACATTGATGTGAAAACCAATGAATATATTTTGTGTGTCAAATTGAAATCCACATAAAAAAATTGTACATTCCAAAATAGATAGTAAACAGTGATCACATGCAAAATCATAGAATATTAATGATAATTAGGAAGTAATGTAACCCAATAAAAAAATTGGGTTATGTAAATCTTGTCCCCTTGGTAACTTTTAACTGAAATCCCCTTTGATGAAATAATTCAAATTGAAATACAAATATCATTAAGAATTAATGAATCATAATATTATATGTAAAAATGGAATATTTTACACCATATATAGGAAATTAGGTTAACAAAAATAAATAAAGTCTCAAATAATGGAAATAACATAAAAAATATTTTTGAGGGAAATAATCATTAAATATTCCAAAGTGTCCCATACCACATTGAAACATTTTAAATCATAAGCCTCATGATGGTATAAAATTAAATTAATTTTTTAAATATTATTAAGAAATAATAATTAAAGATATAATATATAAAATTTATAGTAGATACACCGAATAAGATAAGTAAGTGGTGAAAACGACATTTATATCACAAATGTAAAAAAGAGAGATAAAAAACCATTACCCTGCATTTTCTTTCAGTTGAATGTCCTTTAGTCTCCTATATAAGGAGATTAAACATGTTAAAAACTTATTCTAGAACCATTATAATATTTTTAATATCATATATTACATTATTATAATATTTTATTACCCATTTTATAGTTTTCATTCAGTATTTTAACTATTTTGAGTGTTAATTTCCATGTTTTGGCGAGTTTGTTTAGACTTGTTATTTATTGAAAATATTAATTAGATCCTTGATTAATTAACTCCTAAATATAATCCTTGATTTAATTATTATATAAATTTAATATATATTTATTTATAATAATATATAAGGTTTTTGGATAAGAAATTAAATACACCGTTCATGGAGACGGTATGTCGTATATATTCTTGAACTCTACTTCCATTTCTTTATCATATTAAAAGAATGAAAATTAAATGACATATATATATATAAATATTTAAATTAAAGTATCTTATATATTTTATATATGGTACATAGGTTTATTAAAATTATCCTTAACACATTCTATGTATAGCTGCAATGAATCACATCGGTTTGAGGATGCAATAGTCCAAAATTCTAAAACGATGTTGTCATATTACCATAAGATGGAAAGTATAAAAGTATGTTCTTTATAAAAATTATATAAGAATAATGAAATAATTATTATAACATATATATAATATAAATATATATTACATCATAATTACCACCATGAGAGGTAATAAATAAAAAATAAACAATCTTCATTTCATGAGGCAGTAGTTCTCGGTACACATAAACACTATGTTCGTTACCCATTAGATTGAAGTGTATATTGTTTTATGTAGAAAAATAATCATAATAAAATCCTAGTATATTTAGGATAATATTTTTATTCTAAAATCATGGAATAAGAGGATTTTAGGGTTTTCATAATGGAAATAAAAGTAAAGAGTTCGAGGAAAGATGTTACCTCTTCTTTGAAAAACTCTATTTGGTTTCCACCAAATATATTCCTTGGTTATATTAATTAACATATTTAAGAACCTATGATGATGGGAGATATTTTTAGGATCTATTTGGTAAGATATTTTTTATAAAAAAGTGTCTTGAGAGGTGTGAGGATGTGGGAGGGGAGGATGGATTTTTATTGTGGAGGTGGAGTGGAACTCTTGTAAATATTTGGGATGATAATTCCAACCACATTTTTACCATTGAAATTTGATCCAATAATGTAATTTTTTTTGAAAAGTTAGTATATAGTATAAATATTGTTAAAAATATATTTTAGACAAGTGAATATGTCACTTGTTCCTTTAATTGTAAGGTTTACTCCCTTGTTAATCTTAATTTCACTATAATCATTGTAAGTAATTTTAATTAACTTTCCTTATCATTTTTGTCAAAAAATAAGTTTAAATTACTGTAAATTTTAATTTATTCTAATTCCAAATATAGAATCTATTTTTAAACATTTCAATAGAAAATATTTCTGAAATTAATATATATTTAATCCTATATATAGTACGACAATGTGGGTTTTCAAAGTAAAAACATTCGGAAGCTCGCGAAGTTTTTATATTAAATTTAAATGTCAAATTTATTTCAATGAATTCAATTGGATTAATTGATAAAAAATGATCCAATTAAACATTAAAACAAATATAAATTATAAAATATCCTTATTAATAAATTAGATGAAAAATTAGTTTTGAACTACAATTCAGTACAATTTACTATTCACTAAAAATTGAAACTTCATAGAAATATACCAAAAATTTACCCTAAAAAACATTTTATGTTTCTATTTCAAAGTTGAAGTACCTTTTCTCATATAAGATTTATAAAATTGAAAAAATTGGATTTAAAATTGGTTCTCCATTAAAAGGATGTAAATGTACCTTAATAAAAAGTTAGTATTTTATTTATAAAATTGGGGTTTATTTTATCTTATGCCTATAAAATATATTGAATTAATATAAAAAAATTGATTGAATATATAATATATATATTAAATTATTGTTACTCAATAATTTTAATTTGTTTAATTTAATAGGATAAAACATATTTTTCGGCATAAAAATATTTCTCTATAAAAATATTTCTTTTATATTAAATTAGTTCATAGATTAATTTTTAATAAATTTTTAACCGATGAATTCATTTTATATTTCTGTAAACCACCTATTTTCATATGTTATTTAATACTATTCATAACTACTAATTTAATGACAATTTTATATCTTTTTATATTGATTAATAATATTTAGTAATATGTTTTTGTTTGGAAAAACTCGGTCTTGGGTGTAATGTAATATTTAGAAGAAACTTTTTGTTACTTTTGATGTGCACTAACTTAGTGTCATGTGCATTGAAAGCTATAAAATATATTTTTAATTTGTTCAAAATATTAAATATATTATAAATTATCAGGTTATTATATTCACTTACATGATTGGATTTGGTGTCATACACACTATTGAATATAATTTTCCAACTTTAGATTTTTAGGGATTTACATTCTCCCCACAGTAATTAAATTAAATCCTCTCAATTTAAACTAGATATTGGTGATATATTTTTTGATATTTTCAATTTATGAAATCCCACATCATTAGAAGGGTTCATAAAATATCCTCTAGAAAAGGCATAATGTGAAGTATAAAGGACACATGGACTAAAATATAACTATGTATCAATGTAGGGTGACATTAGTGGCATGTAGAGATATGTAGTTGAAGGAAAAGTGTAAATATTTATAGAAAGTGATTGAGTTCATCAATCACAAATATGTAAATAATAAATGGAATGTAGAAAGACTAAAATCCATAAATATATGATGATTTAGTAGGCCATTGGTTAAACAAAAATTATATTATTAGGACAACATTTTATTTTTTAGATCCTTTCCATTGTTTGAGAAATTATCTTACTTTTTTAGAATTAAAAAAAATATACTTACATGATATATTTTTATAGAATTTTTTTTCCTTTGGTTGTGATTCGATTAAATTCAAGTCCATAGATTCAATGAATGGATATCAAAAAATTAAATTTGATGCATGAAGAACTAAAATTAATTTCTAATGAATATTAAGGCCCATTAAATAGGGAAAACTCTTACTATTTGTCTTAAACTAATTTTCAAAGATAATATTCATAAGACATTAATCTGTAAATATAAAAAGTTTTACTAATACTTCATCATTAATAGTTATTCATCATATTTATCATTTAATAACTATGACATATTAACCAAGACATCATGAAGGTCAGTGGTTGGAGTGAAACACTTATCGTCTTTTATTCATGGGTATAATTCCCACGACCTCGCTAGATCTGATGGGTTTTCACCAAGTATACATGCTATCTTTTCCTAAAAGAATATTAATATTATTTAAAGAATAAATATGATATAAAACATTGTAATATGTTTAATCACTAAATAGACTTTTAACTAAGGTTTTCAATAAAACCTTGATACATAAATACTTCAAACATTTATTTACACGCAGTTCCTTCCTTGGTCTAAGGTTTATCCATAATATCATTTACAAGATTTCTAAATATGGAAACCTTATTTTCAATATAAAACACATTATGTTTAAATAAGACTATTAATGATCATTATATATTCAAATACATTATAATTGTTTTTATAGAAAATTTTAATTATTCTAAGCATATCCCCCCACAATTTCAAATATGGTGTGTTGTAAGGCCTGTTGTTGTGTACCACATCACGCTGAGTCATGCACCACACACCATGTCAGAGTTGTTACTCATAAGTATATCAATACGAGAACCACATCCACCTATAGTATCAAGAAATGTATGTATTGTAAGTAACACCCACTAAATCTCTAAATTAATGAAATTCAAGGATGTTTTAATATAAATATCTTCAAATTCAAACCTAGGGTTATGTTATATAAAATATTTTTTCCTAAATCATGTTACCAAGGTTTCTACTAAACATCCTTTGATACAAAATATAGAATCCTAACCCCATAAATCCTGAAGCTGTTGTCTACTGCCATCATAATGGCATGATTACAGGCAATCAAAACCCTAATGATCAAAGAGTTTAATAGTCTTGCTAAACCAGATACATAAATGAGTCTTATATTAGAAATTAATAGACTAATTATAATTTTTTTTCCATCTAGGATAATAACTTTTCTACAACTAGTATATCTCTGCATACCATTCATATACAATTTTTATTCATTTTTGATAATCACCCCTTCAAGGGTGGAATAGGAACACTTACATGGCCTGTAGGATTCATGAAATTACAACACCCAAAAGGATCAGAAGAATTCATATAGACTATAACTACTTGAAACCTACCCTCCCCAGTAAATGTAACATGATAATCAGTCCACCTTCACATGGATATTCAGATAGTTTTCATATGTAGAGATGTATAGACCTGGTACAAATAGAAATTTACATACCCTCTGATTCTTCCATATTCGATAACTATACTTTGGGGAATGCTTATTCTATAAATCCTACTATAAATCTCTTTCCATATAGAATCTTTTTGGCTTGTGTCTACACATATTGTGGACCAATGGACATGAGGTGTCCTAATGGCCTTAAGGTGGACCGAAAGTCTAGAGGACTCCAAGACCAAACTGGTGGCCTAAATGTGAATAGTTATGAATTCTATAGTATCAAACAATACCTTCGACGATACCTTATATAGTAACGTGGATATATGCCTCCGCTCAAATTTTATCCTAGGTATGATGGATGCACTTTAATATTCCTAACCGACTATGATGAGGATCATGTGCCACATCATTCATAGTACACTTCATGGATTCTTAGGGAAAGGAAACATAACATGGGTGAGCTAAAATTCTCAGTAAGGGTAAAGTATAGTGGAATAAATAATAGGTTAATGAGAATAATCAATATAGAAAGGTAAAAACAAAACACACATGCCTTATTATCAATAAACTGATTGTACAAACAATATGGGAAGGTAATTTTAATGTCCCGGTTTATGGTGCTGCCCAAAGGTTCCGTGAACCCAGTTGGCCACATGACCTCAAGAACATTTCCCCAAACTCTAGAGGATTATGACTAGTAGTGAGAGAGATGGTGTGATAATGGGGAAACTATGCCCTCATTGGAAGATTATACACATCAGAAAGAAAATAGTAAACAATAGGAGAAGCAGTAATACCATAAAAAAAGTAAATAGCGGAAGACTAATAGTAATATAAAAACAAGAGAATATATAAATGATGCATGTAACATGTATCTAGGAAAGAAGTCAAACAAGACAAAATGCTGGAAATACAAAACTAAAACCAAAGTATATAAAAGAAATAAACACTAACAGCATGGAAAGCCTCAGATTTATCTCGTTCTCTGTATATCCAACAAAAATCAAGTACCTAAAGAGGAAGGGAGCTTTCCCTTATCTACACCTACAACCATATAATCATTTTTGGTACAAAATCCAGACCCAATCGATGTGTGAGAAAAATTCCAGTAGGAAACCACCAAAAGATCTGTTCCTATCTATTAGTGAATATATATAGCAGACAATATGTAGGAATGATATAATAAAATAGGAAGTACCCAAAAGTAAAAAATCCTACACTTTTCAATTAAATTCCATTATATTTATTAATCATAAGTTGAATTAGGTAAACCTTGGGATTTCACCTAAGCTCTGTATTCCCTATGTAATATTAACAAACATATGTCTTATAAGACCATCTAAATAATCTAGTAAGACCGAGCCCAAGATTGTTCTTTGGCTTGATAGACTCATCAAAATCGTTCAATTATTAAATAAAGACCCTATGTGATTGTTATCACAGTATAATCCACTTGGTAAAACTTAAAAACAATTCAGTTAATAAAGACCCTCTCGGTACCTCTCACGGTCCAACCCCTTTGGTTGGAAAAACAGTAAACATTTACAAACGACCACCTGGGCAGGTCACACAGTCAATACCCCACGGTCAATATAACATCAATTAATTTAATAAAAACCCTCTAGATAGCTCTCACGGTCCAACCCGTCTGGTATATGAAAACTTGGAAGCTCTCACAGTCAATACCTATGGGTCAACATACCAAAAATTCATACATAAATGACCCTAACTTGGGAATATCTCACAGTCAAATTCCCCTTGGTCAAACTTTCAAAATGCGGATCACATGCATCTCATATAATAAGTAACTCCATTCTAATAACATGAGGCATAGAAAACAAGAAAATACTAACATGCATTCTAAACTAAATGGAAATATCAATCAAATAAGGGAAACACACCCATATTCATGGTATAAAAACTTATGTGTAATAAATTACCCTTTAATTAATATACCAAACCATAATAGGTAATAAACAAGGTCAAATTCCAGACACACAAACCCTAGAGCATGGGTATACAACACTTTTAGCATAAATAATCAAAATAAAATCAACTAAAGTCACATAAAACCTACCATGATGTCGTACAATCAACACTATTAAATGTCGACACTTGTATCAGCCTAGAACAACGTAGATCTATAAAAAGATGAAAAAAATTAAGCCTTGTAATAATCAGGAGATATGAGGAATTAAGTAGTAAGGCTCTAGGGGAAAATAGAACTCACTTGGGGGAATCCAATGCAATTGACGACGTCTGAATTGGAAGTCAGACAAAGAATCGGTAGGGGTTTGAAGTTTTAGGATGTCTCGTCAGTCTCATTTACAAAAAACGGGAAGAAGATGGCAGTTTTTCACGTGAGACACATCCCCGCACCGATATATCAAATTAAAATAAGTACACCCATGTTCATTTAATGTTGTAGACGCCGGAAAAGTCCGTTGTTCCCAAACGAAGCTCCGGATGCGGAAAGCGAAGTGATATTTGGAGTCAGAGGCACGTTCCGGAGGGCCCGGAGGGCTTGTGCAAAATTTCAGAGGCCCGCGCGCAATCCTCCCGGGATGCGCGCAATGCGCTGGGCCGGCGCGCTATTTTGCGCGCCCGTGGCCTGTGCGGCTCCCTTGCGCGCCGGGTCCGGATTCCGCGCCCGTGAAGGGAATTCCGCGCCCGAGACCGGATTCCGCACCCGGGGTTGCCTATAAATATAAGGTGACCCCCGACGTTTTGAAGGTTGCCAGAATCCGAAGCGTCGCTCGTTCGCGCAATCCAACCCCTTCCACGCGCAATGCCGATCTTCAGGTAACCTCCTTTCTTTCGCGCAATAGAGCCTTGGGGTTCACCTTCGCGCGCAATCCCCTTGGCTCCTTTCCTTTGAATAATCCTTAACCCGAAGGCCTTTGCGCACAAAAGAAGCCTCTTGCGCGCAATTGCCCCCGGGTGCGCGCAATCCAGCCCGATTGCGCGCACCCCCCATTTTCAAATTGGCCATTCGTTAGAGAATGAGCCGTTTCCCCCGCGAGCTGTCCGAAGCCCGGTGCGCACAATCTCAATCATCCGCGCGCAAAGGGATGGCCCGATTGCGCGCCAGCCCGCCATTTTGAGTGCCGACCTGCTGTTTTGCGCGCAAAGCTCCTTTTTTGCGCGCAATCCGCCAGGGTCGCCCCCCTTGACCCCCTGAGGGTACCCGCCTGCGTGGCGCCCGATGATCTTCATCCTGGGTGCCCGCACCGTGCGTTGTCTTTCCGTGCGGCCCTCCAGGCTTGCGCGAAGTGACACGGACCCATCGGCGGCAACCAACGTCCAGCATGACGTTAAACTGCACATTTGTCCAGCATGACGTTAAACTGCACATTCGTCCCGCATGACGCTAAACTGCATCCGTCCAACATGACGTTAAACTGTACTACGTCCAAGCTGCACGACGCTAAACTGCCTAGCCCCTATCGTCCGTGTTGCAAGACGTTAAACTGCCAAGCACCTTCGTCCTCAGCACACGACGTTAAACTGTACTTCGTCCGGCAAGACGTTAAACCGTCCTCTTCGTCCTCAACACACGACGTTAAACTGTACTTCGTCTGGCAAGACGCTAAACCGTCCGCATCACCCGATCCCGTACCTCGCACGCAGGGTCCCCCCCGGTTTGGATGTGGCCCCCACCCGCTCGTCTCTGCAGGGATGTCGGGATTGCCCCTCTTTAGGGACGATTTAATGGGAGCGGCTTTTCCCTACGGGGGTAGGGTATTACAAACCCCTAGTTTCTTGTGGGGGGCTGCACATGTGTATCTCCATTGCGCTCCCCCACTGCCGAAGCCAGTAGAGGGTGTGACTGGGATCGAGGTGTCTCCTACTTTCGGTCCAAGTCCCTTCCAACTGAGTTTTGCCGCATCCGGGCTGCCTCAAGTGCGTAAGTCCTGACAGAATGAACTACGTGGACTTTGATCCCTGTCTTCTAAACAGGGTACGTAGGAAACCTCCCTGAGGTTCAAGCCCACCACCTGGTCGTCCCGGTCGTATTCACGTCGGTTCGTCCATCAGTGGACCCCTCTAGGGTTCACGCTTGCGTCGATTCACCTATGAATCCGCCCCTGTGGGAGATTGCCCGTGTGTATCTCCACTGTGCCTCCCCACAACCCCTTTTTCCATTTCTCCTTTTATCGTCCAGCATGACGTGAAACTGTGATCCACCCGGCCGTTCCATCCCCCTCTGTGCGAGGTGGTTCGGTTCAATCCTCCGCCCGGCGGCCTCGACCCCTTCGTGAGTCGGCTTGCCGACGTCCAGCATGACGTTAAACTGTATATCCGAACTACGCTGACTTTGATCCGCGCTAACGCGCGGTACGTAGGAAGCCCCTATGGGGTCCAAGCTCTTCACTCCATCATCCATCCTGATCCTTACCCGGGCCGCCACATCCCGGTGGGGTCATGCCACTTCTCTCCACTCCACATCACTTGGGAAGCCGCCCATGCGCTGGCCCCAGCGTCGGAGGTTCCCCGCAAGGGGTTCTGTCATCTGATCCACTCTTCGTGTTGATCAGTCCGATGCCGTCCCCGCTGGACGTTAAACTCGCGGCGTACCCCGTGTTAAACATGGGAAGCTGAGGAAAACCTTAGGGGACACAGTTCCCCGCACCCAGTGCAGGATGCCTCAGGCCATCATGCCATCGAGAAGCCCTATTAGGGACGGAAGACAGACGTGCAGAGCCGCAGTGTTACGACACGCCCCCAGCACCCAGAGCCACCCGGCCTCCTCACCGCAGGTTGCTGCCCCGACCAGACTCCTTGGAGCGTCCGGGCGGAAGCAGCGTAATTAACCGGTGTCCATGAAGATATGGCGCCAGGAACGAGATTCACGAGCATGTCTTAAATCTATGAGGGAGATCCGGATTAGGCGACGAGTTCCGAGGAGACGTCCAAGGAAGGAGGAGCCGACATCCCATCATCCCGGTTTCGATCAAGGAGCAGACGCCCCTGAATAAGGGACGGATGCCGTCCGCCTTTGGAAAGCGGGACTGCGGGACCACAAGCCGTGCGCCCATCCCCTCGGGTTGACGGGTGCATGCGCGAACGTGTCCTGGCGGAACAACGTAACCTGACGCACATCCGCACCGAAACAGAAAAATGGTGAACCCGACGTGAATCTCTTCTCCTCGATACGAGGACCGATGGCTTTCAGAGGTGTTGGAAGACTGGCATGTTGCCCGGCCAAGCATTCAGTCTTACCCGCCAGGGGCTGGGGAAGGGACATCGGGCACTCCGTCTCGCAACATCGAGGGCCTGGGTTCCCCCCACGGAAGGCGTCGTGGCGCTAATGGTTGGTTGTCGATTCCTTTTTCCTGTCAGTGTTAATGGGTCCTTCTCCATGCTTTCAGAAATCAGGTCGCCCGATCCAGTGCCCGATCACCGCCCGCCCACTGGCACAGAGGTAGGGGAAACACCGACGCGGCTACTCCGCGCGGTCCCGCCCGTTCCACGGCCGTCCCAGCAGCCGCAATTGCGGGACGACCACGCCCTCTCTCCCCCTCGGAGGTCATCCAGAGAAGGGTGATCAACACCCTGGTGCGGAGATATGAGGAAGAGGGAGTCATCCCCACTAGGGACATGGCTCGCCTAGACCTTGAGGAGGCTGCACCTCGCCACCACCGCCGCCCCCGAGGGCCGCGCAGGGAGGCACCGCTACCTACCTCAACGTCCAACCGCTTCGGGAGCTTATCCCCGGAGCGCTCTGACAGTTCCCTTACCTATGCGGATGAGGTGGAAGATGCCCGGGATCACCCTATCCGGGATTCGCTCCAGGGATCTACGGTAAGGACTCCCGCCAGGCCACAGCGACACCGCCGCCAGGCCTCTCAAGTCGAAGAGCGGGCTCTCCACCTGCCCGCGCCGCTCATCCCGACTCATCTGTCCCGACGCCAACGTCGGGCACGAGCGGAAGAGGATGCCCACCTTGGGGCCCTAGCAACAGCGGCTGCATTGGCCCAAGCCACTGTTGGCTCCAGTCGCCAGGCCCCTGCGCATCCTGAGAAGGGGAACTTCTATGCCCGACCTGGATCGAGGCCTCGACCGCCCCAAAGGCAGGTTGGGTCGACTCTCCTGGTTGCTGGTGCAGGCAGTAGCCACCGCGGACCACCTCGCGGTAGCGCTATTCACCAGCGGGATCTACTCCGTGTGGCCGATCCAGGAGGCATGGGTCATCCCACCTTCCGATCCCGGCCCGGAGGCCTGCCCGGAATCATCTCTCCCCGCGTCCCCTTTGATATCTGTCCCGGTGCCCCTCGCACCTTGGTTTCCAGTCCTCTTGGCCCCAGCACCAGTGCGGCCGGAGGACCCCAGGACAGAGATCAGCCCTGCCCCGAAGAACCACCCAGGGGCAGGAAGGCAAGGCGTCGACGCCGAGGGAAGAATGTTACGGAATTCCGGACAGAGATCCGACCGGTTCGCTTCTCTGATTCAGAGGCGGAGTACGATTCGGCGACAGAGCCCTTTCCCCAATCCCGCCAGTCAAGGGCAGGGGTAGGAATGCGGCACGTCAGCCTCGTGCTCCCCGAGAGCGAGATCGATGTGATCCCCGCTTCTCTCCGAAGGTATATCCGGAGTAACGAGGGCCTGGTAGACCCCCAAGGATCAAGCTTGCGGTTGGTACCGGCCCCTCCGGAAGTGCCTTCCATCTCGGTCGGAGAAGCCGAAGACTTTTTCTGGGGACCGACGGTCGAACCACGATCTGGTGCACCCTCGGCGAGCACCGATGCTACGGCAGGATGTTCGCTCGCCGGCCCGTCCTATCGTGATGTGGTAGCCAGGGCATCGCCACCCTCAGAGGGCGGCCCGGGATATGGAGGCCAATCGGCCTGTTCGCCGTATTCACCGCAGGACAGCCCGTCAGCCCGGCGGCCAGCCTCGGCACCACTGCCGGTTCCCCGTCCGTTCCCAGCCATTGAAGAGGACCAAGGAGATCTGGGTCCCGAGTTTGAGTCGTGGAGCTTCTGGACCGTCCTTGCAGAGGGCCACTTCCCTGAGAAGTTTTGGCCAGTCACAGGACCGGGCTTTGATGCACCCGAATCGCTCACCCCGGATGAGTTCGAATGCTTCCGCCGAACTCTCCGGGAGACTCGCTCCTGTCTTCACCGCCTACAAATGCCATACCCCGGGAGTCAAGTGCACCTGGAGGATATTGGTGAGCAGTGCCGTCAAATTGACCTGGCCATGCTCCCCGCAGTTCGGCACCCCGGGTCATTTGAGCACCACGAGGCCCTCCAACAACGATGCGTTGAGTGTTTTCCAGTACTCCGCAAAGTTATCGAGGAAGCCACTCCCCACGTGTATATCCGTGGATGGGGGCAGTACGCTGCCCTACGCTTCAGTGTGATTCGCCGACAGCCCGATTCGCTGGGTGGCCCTGAGGGTACATCCCCAGGGACAGAAACGGTCAATATGGCTGACCTGTCGGGAGAGGGGAACGACTTGGAACTTCTCGACGGGGGCTTCCCCCCCGAAGACAAGCCGTCGTCAGAGCCATCGGTGAGAGTCACTCGTCATCAGAGGAACCTCCTGGGGCTCCCCGCACCCACTGAAGCACTGACGTTGAGCCGAAACGTCAGCAAAGGAAAAGAGCACAGCGAGGCTATAAAGCCCGCCGACCCATCTGCCTCCATGCAGAGGGCAGAGGAGGATCCCGAGAAGGATACGCTACGTCAGCAGCTCGCCGAACAGAAGAAGCTGGTTGACCAGCTCCTCGCCGAGCGCGCTGCAGAACGGTGGCCTGACTACGGTGATCCTAGGCCAGGACAGCAGGGACCGGAACAACCGCTCCTCGACGAGACACTCCCGGGCAACCGTGATTACGCCGTGTTCGCCGACAGGAGAGAGGCCATTGCCTACGGCAAGAGGGCGCGGTATGTTTCGCCACACCCTCCCGAGCGGCGTGACTACCTGAGAGACCCCGCTCGGATTCCTCCCGCTGCCCGAAGGGCCGCTCCGCCCGCCATCCCACGAGCTGCCGGGTTCGACGACCCGGTCGACGACCCGATTGAAGGGCCATGCAATGCGCTCGTGGTTAGAGATCCTCGCCAGGACTGGAACCCATGTCCGGACGATCCGATGGCGGCACTCATCGCCCGCTTGGAGGCCTTGGAGACTCGGCAGGTGGCGATCCCACCGGACGGCAAGCCCTACCCAGCATGGGTGGATGACATGCCGGCGCCTCCGGGATTCAGGAATCCCACTTTCGCTCCCTTCAACGGGACTGGAGATCCGCCACAGCATTTAGCCCACTTCAACTCGAGGTGCGGGCCTATGTTGGGGACTCCGGCGCAGCAAGAGGCCGCTAAGCTTCGCTGCTTTGTTCAGACACTGGAAGGGCCAGCATTTGTCTGGTACAGCCAGCTCCCCGTCGGGTCGGTAACCAGCTGGGAGGACCTCCGTAGACAGTTCCTCTACCAGTTCAGTTCCACGACCCGGAAGACAAGTATCGCAGACCTCTTCAAGTGCAAGCAGAGGCCTGATGAGCGAGTCGCGGACTTCGTCGCCCGATGGAAGGGTCTCACGTATTCCCTTGACATGCCATTGACTCAGGAGCAGTTGCTGACAATGTGCGTCGGGAACTTCAAGACTGAGCTGGTCCCTTCCCTGATCACTCAAAATTACCCCGGAGGGTTCAGGGACTTCTCAGACAAAGCTCAACGTCTTGAGGAAGCCCTGCAACAGGCCAGCCAGGCACACCCGCTGCCTCCAATGATTCCTGCAAGGAGAGTCAGCAGGGCTGAGCCCGCTACTGTCGCCCAGATAGAGGCCCCCAGGCCGTTGGAGCCGCTGCCGGCGAGGCCAGCTCCACAACCTCACAGGAACCCGCCTCCACGGGCTCAGTTCCCGGCCCAGCAGCGGCAGCCTCAGAGCCGACCGGCCCCTCCGCGTAATGTACCGCCGCAACCCAGGCGAGATAATCAGGGTCCACCTCCTCGGCCGGCCCCTCCAGCCCCTCGTCAAGACCACGCTCCCAGGGGCCCGCGACACCTGACTTACTCATTCCACGAGGATCAGGTCCCCGGTTATTTCCGGAGCGCCCTGGAGCAGAGGATTGTGCGACTGCCTGAGTGTTGGAGGCCAGAGGAGGCACATCTTACGAATAACCCCCGCTACTGCCCCTACCATCGGGCCCTGGGGCACACCATCCAGCGGTGCTATGTGTTTAAGGATTGGCTCCAAGACCAGATTAACAACAATGTAATCAGGTTGGGCCCAGCTCCAGCACAACTGGCGGGCGTGTTCGTGGGATCAGATGACGATAGTGGCAACGAGGACGAATGGCAGCTGGTCTCCAACCGCGGATCCCAGAAGTATAATAACTGGATGGCCCGCAAGACGACCGTTCGCGCCCATGGAATCATCCGTGTGCGCTTGAATCAGCCTGAGCCCCCAGAATCTGCGGGTGCTGCTTCGACATCGTCGTCCCAGCCTGCCTCTTCCAAGAGGAGCAAACGGCGGCAGCGCAAGAAGGAAGAGCGCGCCCCGCCGGTTCCGCCACTATCCCGCACTCTCGGCGATTTCATGCCCCCGGAGATGGGGGTCCCTCCTCGGATCCGCCCGGTGATGGATGATTCGTCCGATGACGGTGTTGGGTACGCTTCGGTTAATACCGTCGAGCTGGTAAATCCCTTTTCGGTTCCCGACGTTGAAGAACACCAGGTGGACCTCCCTAGTGTCCCCGGTCGTCGCCACCGTCGGAGGAGCCGCAACAATAGGAGTCGCCGGGGCACAGCAGTTGGTACCTCCAGCCAGGCCGTGCACGCCACTGAGACCAGGCAGCAGGCTCAAAACCGAGGTCAGCATGCGCAGCCCCCCCATCCGGGGGTGACGGATTCGCCTCCGCCACTGTTTGTGGTATGGGATCAGGCAGAACCGCCTCAGCCGCGTCGCGATCAGCTCCGCCCTGCCACGAGTCCATCCCGGCCTCCTGGCCCCAGTACGGTGACCATCTCCCGGGCTTCAACCAATGAACAGCGAGATGCGCCAAGCACCAGTCGGCCGCCGGCCCAACTGGCAAGGCCCGTCATGCTTCCAACCGCAGAGCAACCTCCTGCAACCAGGGGCTCGCGCTTGGCCAAAAAGTATGATGTCCTGAAGCACTTGGCTGACATCCCAGCGAGACTCTCCATCCTTGAGGCTCTGCGCATGTCATCTGAGATGTGCGAGGCACTCGCTGAAGCCCTGAAGAGCCCCCTCCAGTTTGAGACAGAGGTTGCGGCTGCAAAGGCCTTTCACGCCGAAACGATTGAGGACGCCGAATGTCAGGCAGTTATCTCGTTCTCTGGTAAGGATGAAGACCCTCCTATACAGGGACATATTCGTCCGCTGTATGTCACTGGCCAGTTCAATGGCCTTGAAGTCCGGCGCTGTCTTGTCAACACGGGGTCCGGGATTAACCTGATTCCAACTCGGACGCTCCGGAGATTGGGGTTGTCTGAGGATGACTTGATTCCCTCCGACCTCAGGATCCAGGGGTACGACCGCACCGAGCAAACCCCGGTCGGCAAGATACGTTTGAAGACCCAGTTCGGTGACTTGGTTGCCAACACCGAATTCATGGTAGTCTCTCAGGACACTGCGTATAACGCATTGATGGGCAGGCCATGGCTCCACCTTCACGCGGCGGTTCCCTCGTCATACCACCAATGCCTCAAATACTCCCTTAATGGTCGAGTAGGCGTGCTTCAAGGAGATGCCTCTCCTTTTGCCTCGTGTGAAGCCCGCTATCTGGACGCGGACTATTACAAGAGCAAGGATAAGCAGATCCTGGCAGGTGAGGTTGAGCCTGTCGCTGTTGCAAGTGATCCCTGGGCAAGTCTGGATGACGCTTACGTCCTCCCGATTCACCGGTTGGACGTCGCCATGGTCTCGACGGCCCGCGAGTCTCCTGATGAGATGACCGCGACCGCCCGCGCCAGCACTAGTGGCCCAGTAGGATCTGGTAGCCCCAATGCAGTTTCCAACGCAGTCTCTCCCGTGGACGATCCCTCCCCGAGTGGAGAGGACGTGGAAGATGCACCCCCAGCCTTTGAGGAGGGCGTCCCCGCCACGGTCGATGAGTTAATACAGGTGAACCTTGGAACCGAGGCCGATCCAAGACCCACATTGGTCAGTGCCGCCATGCCCTCTGAGGAGCGGTAGCAGTACGTGGACTTTCTCAGGCAGCACCGTGATGTGTTCGCTTGGGGCTATGACGAGATGCCGGGGCTAGATCCTCAGGTAGCCGTCCACCGCCTTGGTCTCCCGGCGAACCATCGCGGGTTCAAGCAGCCTCCCAGGAAGATGCACCCGTCCCACGGTGCCATGGTTGAGGCCGAAGTTGACAAGCTTATCAAAGCCAACTTCGTGAGGGAAGTTCAGTACCCGAAATGGCTGGCCAACATTGTGCCGGTCAGGAAGAAGAACGGGCATATCAGAGTCTGCATCGACTTCCGCGATCTCAACCGCCACTGTCCGAAGGATGATTTTCCCCTTCCAGTGACAGAGCTGTTGATTGACGCCACGGCGGGGTTCCAAGCCCTCTCCTTCATGGATGGATACTCCGGATACAACCAAATTCGGATGGCCCCTGAGGATGAGGAGTTCACTGCCTTCAGGGCCCCCCAAGGTACCTTTTGCTACCGGGTCATGCCCTTCGGCCTGAAGAATGCAGGTGCCACCTATCAACGGGCGATGCACCGCATATTCAAGCCAATCCTCGGCAAACTGGTGGAATGCTACGTCGACGACTTGGTTGTCAAGTCGCGCCAGCGTCAGGACCATCTCAAAGATCTTGAGAAAGTGTTCGGCTTCCTCCGGTCTCGCTGCCTGAAGATGAACCCGTTGAAGTGTGCCTTTGGGGTCACATCCGGAAAGTTCCTTGGATTTGTGGTAAGATACCGGGGTATTGAGATCGACCCAGAGAAAATCAGGGCGATTAGCCAGATGCCTCCCCCAGGTACCATCCGGGAACTGCAAGGGTTCCAAGGCCACTTAGCCTATATACGCCGATTCATCGCGAATCTGACCAGCAAGTGTAAGCCCTTTTCTCGGCTCATGAAGAAAGGTGCCACCTATGTATGGGATAAAGAGTGTCAGACCGCTTTCGAGGAAATCAAGAAGTACCTGCTTCAACCTCCGGTTCTGATGCCGCCTGTATCCGGGAAGCCGCTGGTCCTCTATGTGACCGCCCTGGAACGGTCCCTGGGTGCCCTTCTCGCCCAGAAGAACAACGAGGGAACAGAGAATAGCCTCTATTACCTCAGTCGCATGCTCCTTGATGCGGAAGTTAGGTATTCCTCCATCAAGAAGAGCTGCCTGGCGCTCGTATTTGCCGTACAGAAATTGCGGCACTACTTGCAGCACCATGAGGTACGGTTGGTTTCTCGGGTAGCCCCGTTGAAATATATCCTGAGCCGGCCTATGTTGACTGGCCGTCTAGCACGGTGGGCTGTGATTCTCCAGCAGTTCGACATCAGGTATGTGTCTCAGAAGGCCATCAAAGGGCAAGCATTGGCAGACTTTCTGGCAGCTCACCCGACCTCCGCGGATCAGCCGCTGGATCTAGGCTTTCCTGATGAGACCATTCTCTCGGTTGATCGAGCCGATCCATGCTGGCAGATGCACTTTGACGGTGCCTCCCGGAGCCCCACCGGTAGAAGACTCGATAATCCTAAGCTCAACAGAGTGGGCTTGGGCATCGTCTTCATTACCCCGGAGAGAGCCGTGCTGCCATACTCTTTCCTGTTGTCAGAGGGCTGTACCAACAATGAGGCGGAATACCATGCCCTCATCACCGGCCTCGAGTTGGCTCTCGAGATCGACGTGCCCCGTTTGTGCGTGAAAGGGGACTCCGAGCTGGTCGTTAAGCAGATCAACGGCGACTATGTTGTCAGGAATCCGGAACTTGTGCCATTGTTGGAGTGCACCCTCCTTCTGATGGCCCGGTTCCCTTCTCGGCCAGAAATTGTCCATATTCCCCGGTCGCAGAACGGTCGAGCAGATGCCTTGGCCAGCCTTGCTGCGTCACTTGCAGAGCCTGAACAGGATAACCTGACCGTCCGCGTGACGCACCGCAGGCTCATCGCTCCCGTTATCCCGGAAGAAGATCGCGGCCCGTTGGTAAGTAATCTCACCACGGTTGCCCCTACGCCCGGAGCCCCGATTACCCCAGATATGGCAGTCGAACCAGCCCCTGATTGGAGGACGCCCTTGGTTAAGTACCTCCAACATGGCATTCTCCCGTCAGATCGGGCCGAGCGCGAGCGAGTTCGACGCCGCGCATCGCAGTTTGTCCTCCAGAGCAGCCCCGGCCTGGAGCAGATCCTCTACAAACGCGGATTTGATGGTGTTCTCCTCCGATGCCTTCAGGGAGTTGAGATCCCACGAGTCATGCAAGAGGTTCATGCTGGTTCATGTGGCGCCCACCAGACTGGGCCGAAGCTGTCCCACCAGATTCGGAGGTTGGGATACTTCTGGCCCTCCATGATCCATGACTGCATCGAGTATGCCAGGAGGTGCCATGCGTGCCAGGTTCATGCGAACTTTGTGCATCGGCCACCAGAGCCTCTCCATACCACTAGGTATTCCTGGCCCTTCGCAGTCTAGGGTCTGGACGTTGTGGGACCTTACCCACCGGCGACAGCTCGCCAGTCTCGGTTCATTCTGACCGCCACGGACTTCTTCTCCAAATGGGTAGAGGCGATTCCGCTCAGAGAGGTCAAATCCTGTTCGATCGCTGACTTCGTGACCTCCAACATCATCTATCGATTTGGAGTGCCTCACGCTATCCTCACGGATAACGGAACCAATTTCCGAGCAGCCGAGTTGAAGAAGTTGTACGCCAAGTATAACATTCGCTCGAACCATACATCTCGCTATCATGCGCAGGCGAATGGACAGATCGAGGCGTTTAACAAAACCCTCTCTAACATTCTGCAAAAGATGGTTGGTCAGAACAAGAAGAGTTGGCCGGACAAGCTCCCCAACGCCCTCTGGGCTTATCGGACGACGACTCGCAATTCCACCCAGATGACCCCTTATTCCCTGGTATATGGAGCTGAGGCCGTCCTGCCCATCGAGATCCAGTTACCGTCCTTATGCACTGCGGTCTACGACCAGCAAGCGCCGGACAGAGTTGCTGAAGCCCGTCTAGTCGAGTTGGAAGCACTGGATGAGAATAGACTTCGCGCTTTGCACAACTTGGAGAGGCATCAAAGCAGAATGGCTCGAGCTTTCAATAAGAAGGTTCACCTCCGCTCCTTCCTGCAGGGTGACCTAGTGCTAGCCCTGAGAGCACCGATGATCCCCGGCAGGAAGCCGCCCAAGTTGGAGCCCAAGTGGGATGGACCTTTTGTTGTCCGCAAGGTCTATCCCAATGGCGCGTACTCCCTAGCGACTATGGATGGTGAGCGTGTCACTCCTCCCACCAACGCTAGGTTTCTCAAGCAGTACTTTTCCTGAGTACACTACGTCCTTCACGACGTTAAACTGCATACGTCCGCGCGGCAAGACGTTAAACTGCCAAGCATCATTCGTCCAAGCTACAAGACGTTAAACTGTTCAGCATACGTCCTGCACGACGTTAAACTGCATTCGTCCAGGCTACAAGACGTTAAACTGTTCAGCACTCGTCCGCGCTGCAAGACGTTAAACTGCCAAGTGCCTCGTCCTGCATGACGCTAAACTGCACCACGTCCAAGCTGCATGACGTTAAACTGCCCAGCGTATCGTCCTGCATGACGTTAAACTGCCTCTCAAGAACTACGTGCGGCTTGATTCCCATCCTTATGGGATACGTAGGACCGTCTGGACATTCATGTTTCAGGCCCAGCCCCATCCTTCGGGAATTTCCATCCCATCTCGGGCCCTTGGCCCAGTTGCCTCTGGGTGTGCGGCGTATGGTGTGAACGCGGGGCTATGCCCTCATTCACGTCGGTTTGCTCGCCACGCTGTACGCCCCCCACGTTTGGGGATGCCTTCTGCTCCCCCCTTCTTTTATCGTCCTGCATGATGTTAAACTGCACTTTAAGAACTACGTGCGGCTTGATTCCCATCCTTATGGGATACGTAGGACCGCCTGGACATACATGTTTCAGGCCCAGGCCCATTTCCCGGGAATCTCTATCCCGCGTCGGGCCTCTGGCCCAAGTTCCCCTCCTTTTTGTGCGAGGCGTATCGCGTGAGCGGGGGATTATGTCCTCATTCGCGTTGGTCTACTGGTCGCGCCGTACGCCTCCCCCCGTGTGTGGGACCACCTCACACCTCTCATCGTCCTGCATGACGTTAAACTGCCTCTCAAGAACTACGTATGACTTGATTCCCATCCTTATGGGATACGTAGGACCGCCTGGACGCTTGTGTTTCAGGTCCAGCCCCGTCTCTTGGTTGATCACGGGGATCTGCCCTCTTTTGGTTGCTCTCAGGGTGAGTCCTCCGACCCTTTCCGGTGATCTGTTAACATGTTTTGGGTACTTCGGTCTATGACTTGTAGTGTCAGATTCAATCCCGACAAGTCCTGTGTTGCTTGTCAGGCCCCGCGCTTCCTCTTGTTCGAGCCTTCACTCAAAGGGATCCTCGTTAGCGGTTTGGGTACGATGCCTCAGTGCTATCCTACCGCTCCGGGTCGATTTACCGGCGGGTCTTGGGCCGCAAATCGATATGAATCCTGCGATTGAGCGGTCGATGCTCGTTTGCTTGCCCCGTCTTAGGCTGACGCGATCGGATGTTGTGTTGCGAATATGGTCAGCAACGTCCTTGATCGCCATGTCGGCTCTTTCAGGCTCTGAACATTGGTTGCGCAATCCTCATCACACTCCGCCTTTGTGCGTTGTAGTGGAATCTCGACACTCTCATCATACTGACCTTCAGTACACCTCTACACGTTAGGCAGACCAACCAGGGTAATGATGTCGTTCGAGGCTCCCATGATCTGAGCACCAAGGATATATGCGGATATCCTCCCTAAGGGCCATGCGTAGCTGGACCCTCGTCCCCATGAGGAGGAAGGAGTCGCCCGAACAATCGCGTTCTGGGCCCAGTATATCTGGAGGCTAGCATCTCTGCCCCTCGGGTGATGGACATACGCAGACCCCTATCCGAAGACTCTTCTCCTGGAATCGTGCGTGACCGCAGGGCTGGGTATGTTCCCACCTCCGCCGTGTCCGCCGTACCGCGATAAGCGGATTCCTCCATGGTCCGAACCACACGACCTTAAACTGTGTTGTCTGGTCCTACCACACGACCGTAAACTGTGATCGTCTTGGCCGCCTGACGAGAAACGGCACTGCATCGTGATGTTCTCCTCAGGAGACACTCATGTTGGGCGCTGGTTAATAACCACGCCATTCATCAATGCCTTCCGTGGCTTGATTATTGTGGCGACGCCAGATATTTCTCAATCACAGGCATGTCGCCACACAAAGAAAAACCATTCATCTTTAAGGACAAACAAGAAATATCAAATGCCGCTCCTTCTGTGTGCGAGGGTCAGACCCGCACTCTTCCCCGCGCTGGTGCCCGATTGTGTTGCGCCGCGCTTCAAGAACTACGTGTGGCTTGATTCCCATCCTTATGGGATACGTAGGAACGCTCGGATGTTTGAAACTTCGGGTCCAGCCCCCCACCTCTTAGAGATTCCCCCTTCTCTGGGGAATCCGCCGCCTTCAAGTCACCCTCGAGGCGTGTTCCCCGACCCCTTGTAGTGGTCCACCGGTGTCAAGGGTACTCTGGTTTATTGCCAGGAGGGTCAGGACCCGCTTGGTCAGGCTTCCTCCACTTTTCAGGCTTCGTGCTCCCTTTCATTCAGACCCATCGTCTACGCCCTGGGTGGAGCCCCCATGAACGGTTCGGACACAATGCCTCAGTGCTCTCCCACCGACTCGGGCCGGTACCCCCAATGGCCTCGGGAAGCAAATCGATATGAATCCTGCGATTGAGCGGTCGATGCTCGTTTGCTGCCTCATTCCACCAACGGTTAGTGCGATATTGATGCTGCTTTTCCGCCACGGTCGGCAGTACTCCCATATCGTTACTCCGGTGCCCCCAGTCCTTGAGTGAATGGCCGCATGATTCACATTTTCCACCTCCCATCCTGACCAGGCGAAACCTCGACACTCTTGACACTATCCCTCAGTGCATCTTCGCATATCCAGGGGATAGGACCACGATGTGGCGTACTTTGAGGTCCTTATGGTCCGAACTCTAAGACCTTAAACTAAGATCTCTCCTTATGGTCCGAGCTCTAAGACCTTAAACTAAGATCTCTCCTTATGGTCCGAGCTCTAAGACCTTAAACTAAGATCTCTCCTTATGGTCCGAGCTCTAAGACCTTAAACTAAGATCTCTCCTTATGGTCCGAGCTCTAAGACCTTAAACTAAGATCTCTCCTTATGGTCCGAGCTCTAAGACCTTAAACTAAGATCTCCCCTTATGGTCCGAGCTCTAAGACCTTAAACTAAGATCTCCCTAAACGGGATTCTACGTCCTGCATGACGTTAAACTGCACTCTCAGAACTACGTGTGGCTTGATCTCCAGCCTGATGGAGTACGTAGGAACGCCCGAGCATCTCAACTTGGGTCCAGCCTCAGGGATCGTTAAGTCCCGCCCCTCCTCGTCGCCGGCCGTCTGGCCCGGCTTCTGGTAGAGTGGTGCAGTTGTGATATTCTCCCCGATTCAGCTCGGGATGCCCCATTGCAATGATGGGAAGCGACGGTTTCCTCGTCAAAGAGGTGCTGTCTGAGAATTGGGGTGACTCACGGCCAGATTAGTGCATCCGCCTAATACGCTTTCCCCACGGTGGCGCAATTTTGAGAGCGTTGGATTCTGTCCGAACAAATCGTCACTTCGCCCCACGCTTCGCATGCCCTGTTGATCTGAATTTCCACCCTTGTGTCTGAAGGAACCCCCAAAACAGTATTCATGATGACATGTGGTCCGCCTCCTGCAATATGAATGATGACCTTCGGTCCGTCTATTGCAGTTGTTATGGTCGATCCACTGTCCGCCTACCGTCTTGGGAATTTCCTGGAAGGCCGACCGTTGTGGATGTCTGGATTCGGGACACGCGATTCACCCTTTCTCATTTCCCTATGTTCGGATAAAATCTCAACGCCCCTAGCATTGTCCCGCTCGTGTGTTGGAACAAGTTGGGGGGATGATACATTGATTAGGTCTGAGGTCTCCTTTACTAGGAATGACCTCCCTCTTTTCTCCAGAAATCCAGGCCCAATTATGGATGCCTGATGCTTGGTTAACACTCCCGCAAGACAGTGAATTGTGGTTGAGCATGTTAAGCCAAAAGATGCAGATAAATATATTGGTTCATACAAATGGATCAAAGTAGCGGAAGCAAATGTTTTGGGAACGGCAAAACAAAGCCCTTAGGGATTAGCGTGCTGAATGAGTCTTTCTAATGCCACTACCCTTTGGCTGGTGGCCTCCAGAGCTGCTTCTCGCTCTCTGCGTGCCCTCTCTTCGTCGGCGGTCGCAGCACACAGTTCGTCGATTCTGGCCTGTGCACGCTCCCGCTCGACCTGAATTGTGACCATCTGTTGGCCCGCCTCCGTCAGCTGTACCTGGGCGTCAACCAGCTGGGCTGCTAGTTGCTCCACAAGCTCGGTACACGTTGCGACGAAGGCCTCCTTCTCTGCCGCCTGCCCTTCGAGACGCCGGACTTCCTGCTCCGCCGCGAGGAGCGCCCGCGTGCTCTCCGACATTTCCCGACTTTGTGTGACGTCGGCACGCCGGCAGCTCTCGCGCATCCTTTTGGCCATGAAATCACAGACCGTCAGATGGAGGCATTGAGCATCAGCTCCCCCAGCACACAGGAAGCGCAACCAGGTTTGAAGTGATCCCATGCGCCCCAGCCACTCCGATGGGTCTCGCTTGAGGAAGCGCTGGATGCACTTCCACCCCCTACGACGCGTTATCCGGCTCTCCTCGACCGCCTCCGCGTCCGAGTCGTCCATCTCCTCGGGGTCGGCAGGCCGGTAGGCAGGGAAGGCAGCCAGCAGGTCTGCTGCAGGGTCCGCCCCTGGGAGGTCCTCATGAGGGATGGGTTCCCCAACGTCCGGGCGAACTTCTTCTCTCTCCCCAGCGGCGCTGACACCCTCGTCAGCCCCCGACCTCTCTCCGATGTCAGCACCGCCGGCGTCCGCAGCCCCCTGATCAGCAGTTGGTGGGGCCGGGTCGGTGTGGGAAGTCTGTTCCGGAGCAGGCTGCATGTCCACCACTGGTCCACTCGTAGATGGCCCGGGTTCGGCAACCCGACGAGCCTCCAGTGTTGAGATCACTGCGCGGGGCATGCCATGGTTAGTCACGGATCATCAACGGCAGGCACCAGCAGTAAAGCAAGGAGACTTACGGGAGGTCAGAGCGTCATCTTCCGCTATCCCGGCCGCCGCAGGAACAGTTGCAGCAGGGGGCCCTTCCGCGCTTGTCAATTCGATAATGGGTGCCTGGCCCCCGCCTTGTCCTGCTGGCGCCCCTCCTACTCCCGCTGAGGACGCCTGACCAACATCCGTGCGCTCCTGAGAAAGGTGGAGAAATGGGTTAGAAGCTGCATAAGGGAATGGGTGAAGCAGGTTGAGTAGGGATAGAAGCGGACCTCGAGGAGCTCAGTGACATCAACATTGTCAGAGCCGGCCACCTCGCCGCTCTCCCGCGGACTCCCCTGATGGGATCTTCCCTCGGAGCCTTCATCCTCCCCCATCTCCTCCTCTTCCTCGGAGTCGTTGCTACCGTCGTCTTCTTCCGGCGGCATCTGTTCTGGAGCGGGCTCTAGACCGAGCATCACCTTCACCAGAAGGGATGGCTCCGCACGCTGACCACGTTGGCGCGCGTAATCGTCCATGGCCGTCAGATACGCATACTGCCGGTTGAAGTCCACCCTGTCGGCAATATGGAGGCGCCCGACCTCTGGCAGATGGATTCCTTCTCTGAGAATCTTTCACCAGATGGCGTCGGTCCCCAGTGACTGCCGCAGGGTCATCCAGGCCGACCACAGCGCCGGGAAGACTGCATCGTGGGAGGGTTCGAGCAGACGTCTCACCTGCTTCCCGGGCCGCTCTTCGACCACCGCGCGTGCCCCCTCTCTGGGCGCCAAGGTCGTAGTGGCAGCTCGCGATGTGCCCGCCGCCGAAGTCCCTGCCCGCGCCGGCTCCGCTGCTTGGCGCGCCACCGTTCTCCCCCGTGTGGCGGCGCCTCGCCTCCTTCCTTGACGCCCGGTCTCCGCACGGGTAACCTCGAGCCGCCAAACTGGCTTCCGTAGAAGCCCCTCGGGGTACGCGATGGCCCAGTGTTCGGCGTACTCGGTTGCCAAGCCTGCGTCAACCCCGATAGGAGGGAGAGTGATGACGTCGCCAGAGCCGAAAGAGGCAAACATCAGCCACATCTGGCGAAGGACGCAAGGGTTCGTCTCCTCCCGGACAGCAGTGAATACCCTCTTCGGCATCCGCTGAAGGCACCCGAACTGCCTGGTGAACCGGGTTGGCACGTAAGGCTCGCAGATCACCCTCCCGTCGATCCGAGCCACGAGCACTCCGCCCCGCATGTTCAGGAAGTATTCATGCTGCTCCAGCGGACCCTGCCCATTGTCGATCATCTAGCCGACGGGAGTGGGGAACGGACTGAAGTTGAAATTGGCATGATTGCCAATCCGAATCCTCACGCCCTCCTCACTTAGGGTCATCGGAGCGACCCCCGCGATGTTCAACAGGGAGGGTCGCAGGCCGTTGCCCGGAGGAATCATGGCGTTCGGAAACGTGTACCCACCGAGGTGAGCAGCCACCCAGCCGTGGAAGAACTGAAAGGGCCCACAGATCCTTCGTGGCGACCCCCCTCGTGAGATTCGTCCCAGGATGGCATACAGCCTCGCCAGCACTGGGACCCCGAGGTTGTATCTTTTGTTGGCGGCCATAGCGCCCGCCACCGCCAGTGTCGCCGGGCGAACGCCCATTCTCGCGTCCCGCACTGGCAGGAGCCACCCACTCAGAAAGGCGGCCAGGAACGCCGCGTACCGGACATTTGGGTCCCGGGCCTCGATGACGCGGTACCCCCATGAGCGGTAGTCGCCCGTCTCCAGGACCCGCCAGTACGACCCGTTCCGGCTCCTCTGAGCTGCGGTCGGGCACCGCTTCCCCCTGCCTGGCATCCTGACCGCTGGGTCATGCTCCAAGAACTGGCCGAACCACTCCTTGTAGGCTATGTCCTTCTGGAAGTCCTTGATCCCAAGCCGCTGCGTAGCCAGGTCAAGTAGATGCCATGTCAGAATGGGAGTCCGTGACCTGTCTTCCCAGGTGTTCTTCGGTGGCAGGAACTCATCGTACAGGTAGCCCTCCAGCGGGACACCTCCGATGCAGTGGATGTCCCAGAGACCGATGCCGACCTCCCCATGGTGAAGATGGAAGGTGTTGGTATCTGGAGACCAGCGGGTGAACAGCTCCGGCCCGAGCTCGGACTGCTGGTAGAAATGGAACTGCGACGTCCACACCGCCTCAAACAGGCCGATGTACCGCAGCTCCTCTGCGAAGTGATCGCAAGTGTGGCGTACCCAGAACGCCCAGGCCCACTCGCTGGTGAAATTTCCCCCAGACCGCAAGTCCCAGTCCTTCAGCCAGCCCTTGGTGTCGTCAGTGACACTCTGGCGATATGTGCTCGAGTAGAGGGCTGGAGAATTCTCCGCAGTAGGCTCACCCCCGTCAATGGTTCGCGTCCTCGGGTTCAGGACATAGACGTCCAAGTGCCTGGTCTCCCTGGCAGGATGCACATTGTTGGTGATGTTATAGCGGGGAAGCTCATCCTCCCGAGTCACCCAGGTCCGTGGCGCATCAACCTCGAACCCTGGAACCGGAACCTCATCTAGGATGCCGAAGTTCCAGAGCGGCAGATTGTCCGACAGTGGATATGTCTTCTGGGCCGGCGTCAGCAAGTCGAACAGGGATTGATTATTGGAAACAATCTCCTTGGCTCCGTAAACCTCCTCGTTCGCCGCCATCTCTGCTCTGCGAATGGCGGCATCCCCCTCATTTCCTTGATGCGCGACCATCTCAGAAGTTTCGGGAGTCGTGCGGGTTAAGGGATGAAGCGTGCGGGATCGGACGAGGCTGGTAGAGAAGTTTGAAGGTTGGCGCGCAATCCAAGTGGACGGCGCGCAATTGGGAAGAATGTCGCGCAAAGTTCTGGGTTTTCGCGCAAAGACAGGCGAATTCCTGATGGTTTTGCGCGCCGATCGGGCGAATTTCGCGACCGAAAAAGGCAATTTCGCGCACGAGAGCGTTGAAGCTTATCGCGCGGAAGGCCTGTGTACGGAACGCGGAACCCTGGACCCCTATTTATAGACGAGGCCGGGATTCCGCGCCGCGCGGAATGCTCGATTGCGCGACCGCGGCTGCGAATTGCGCGCCCGGCGCCCCTTTTTGCGCGCCTAAGTCCCGCGCAGCCCAGGACTTCGGCATTCCGGCGTCTCCCTCGGAACCCGATCGTTGCGACCTCTCGCCGATCCGATTCCGAGGGGGGGCTTTTGTAGACGCCGGAAAAGTCCGTTGTTCACAAACGAAGCTCTGGATGCGGAAAGCGAAGTGATATTTGGATTCAGAGGCACGTTCCGGAGGGCCCGGAGGGCTTGCGCGAAATTTCAGAGGCCCGCGCGCAAAGTTGAGTCGCGGCGCGCAATCCTCCCGGGATGCGCGCAATGCGCTGGGCCGGCGCGCTATTTTGCGCGCCCGTGGCCTGCGCGGCTCCCTTGCGCGCCGGGTCCGGATTCCGCTCCCGCGAAGGGAATTCCGCGCCCGAGACCGGATTCCGCGCCCGAGGTTGCCTATAAATATAAGGCGACCCCCGACGTTTTGAAGGTTGCCAGAATCCGAAGCGTCGCTCGTTCGCGCAATCCAACCCCTTCCACGCGCAATGCCGATCTTCAGGTAACCTCCTTTCTTTCGCGCAATAGAGCCTTGGGGTTCGCCTTCGCGCGCAATCCCCTTGGCTCCTTTCCTTTGAATAATCCTTAACCCGAAGGCCTTTGTGCGCAAAAGAAGCCTCTTGCGCGCAATTTCCCCCGGGTGCGCGCAATCCAGCCCGATTGCGCGCACCCCCCATTTTCAAAGTGGCCATTCGTTAGAGAATGATCCGTTGCCCCCGCGAGCTGTCCGAAGCCCGGTGCGCGCAATCTCAAACATCCGCGCGCAAAGGGCTGGCCCGATTGCGCGCCAGCCCGCCATTTTGCGCGCCGACCTGCTGTTTTGCACGCAAAGCTCCTTTTTTGCGCGCAATCCGCCAGGGTCGCCCCCCTTGACCCCCTGAGGGTACCCGCCTGCGTGGCGCCCGATGATCTTCATCCTGGGTGCCCGCACCGTGCGTTGTCTTTCCGTGCGGCCCTCCAGGCTTGCGCGAAGTGACACGGACCCATCGGCGGCAACCAACGTCCAGCATGACGTTAAACTGCACATTTGTCCAGCATGACGTTAAACTGCACATTCATCCCGCATGACGCTAAACTGCATCCGTCCAACATGACGTTAAACTGTACTACGTCCAAGCTGCACGACGCTAAACTTCCTAGCCCCTATCGTCCGTGTTGCAAGACGTTAAACTGCCAAGCACCTTCGTCCTCAGCACACGACGTTAAACTGTACTTCGTCCGGCAAGACGTTAAACCGTCCGCTTCGTCCTCAACACACGACGTTAAACTGTACTTCGTCTGGAAAGACGCTAAACCGTCCGCATCACCCGATCCCGTGCCTCGCACGCAGGGTCCCCCCCGGTTTGGATGTGGCCCCCACCCGCTCGTCTCTGCAGGGATGTCGGGATTGCCCCTCTTTAGGGACGATTTAATGGGAGCGGCTTTTCCCTACGGGGGTAGGGTATTACAAACCCCTAGTTTCTTGTGGGGGGCTGCACATGTGTATCTCCATTGCGCTCCCCCACTGCCGAAGCCAGTAGAGGGTGTGACTGGGATCGAGGTGTCTCCTACTTTCGGTCCAAGTCCCTTCCAACTGAGTTTTGCCGCATCCGGGCTGCCTCAAGTGCGTAAGTCCTGACAGAATGAACTACGTGGAATTTGATCCCTGTCTTCTAAACAGGGTACGTAGGAAACCTCCCTGAGGTTCAAGCCCACCACCTGGTCGTCCCGGTCGTATTCACGTCGGTTCGTCCATCAGTGGACCCCTCCAGGGTTCACGCTTGCGTCGATTCACCTATGAATCCGCCCCTGTGGGAGACTGCCCGTGTGTATCTCCACTGTGCCTCCCCACAGCCCCTTTTTCCATTTCTCCTTTTATCGTCCAGCATGACATGAAACTGTGATCCACCCGGCCGTTCCATCCCCCTCTGTGCGAGGTGGTTCGGTTCAATCCTCCGCCCGGCGGCCTCGACCCCTTCGTGAGTCGGCTTGCCGACGTCCAGCATGACGTTAAACTGTATATCCGAACTACGCTGACTTTGATCCGCGCTAACGCGCGGTACGTAGGAAGCCCCTACGGGGTCCAAGCTCTTCACTCCATCATCCATCCTGATCCTTACCCGGGCCGCCACATCCCGGTGGGGTCATGCCACTTCTCTCCACTCCACATCACTTGGGAAGCCGCCCATGCGCTGGCCCCAGCGTCGGAGGTTCCCCGCAAGGGGTTCTGTCATCTGATCCACTCTTCGTGTTGATCAGTCCGATGCCATCCCCGCTGGACGTTAAACTCGCGGAGTACCCCGTGTTAAACATGGGAAGCTGAGGAAAACCTCAGGGGACACAGTTCCCCGCACCCAGTGCGGGATGCCTCAGGCCATCATGCCTTCGAGAAGCCCTATTAGGGACGGAAGACAGACGTGCAGAGCCGCAGTGTTACGACACGCCCCCAGCACCCAGAGCCACCCGGCCTCCTCACCGCAGGTTTCTGCCCCGACCAGACTCCTTGGAGCGTCCGGGCGGAAGCAGCGTAATTAATCCGTGTCCATGAAGATATGGCGCTGGGAACGAGATTCACGAGCATGTCTTAAATCTATGAGGGAGACCCGGATTAGGCGACGAGTTCCGAGGAGACGTCCAAGGAAGGAGGAGCCGACATCCCATAATCCCGGTTTCGATAAAGGAGCAGACGCCCCTGAATAAGGGACGGATGCCGCCCGCCTTTGGATAGCGGGACTGCGGGACCACAAGCCGCGCGCCCATCCCCTCGGGTTGACGGGTGCATGCGCGAACGCGTCCTGGCGGAACAGCGTAACCTGACGCACATCCGCACCGAAACAAATGTATAAACCATGTATCAGCCTCAACTATCCTACACTTTAGGCAGTCTACAGGTTAACCTACATGACCATGTAGTCAGCCATTAAATAGTTGTATGCGGTACCCAAGTATACGGTGTGTATGTAGAAAATTTCACATTTCATCCTTTTTCCTAAAAAAACCTGAAAAAATATCCATACCTTAAATGAATATCGGGGTTCTTACAAACATCCCCCCTTAAAGCAATTCATCCTTGGATTTGTCTTCCAAGGGTGGTGAATATGAAACTTCAAACAACTCTGGCCATTGTAATAGTACATGGGGATCCCTTTCCCTTGTCTCATCTTGTACTCGCCTATGCTTCTATAGTACCCATACCAGAGGAACATATCAGTCATATAAAACCTTTATGTTGTGATCCAAGAACCGAATAGGGTGCTCCTTGAAGGATGCATCCACCTCCAACTCAACCTTCCAGGATGAAAAACGTGACATGTTTTTGAAAAGTAATTCCATAACTGAGATACATGGAGTACATCGTGAATATCCTGGTATCATTGAGGTAATTGAAACCGATAGGAAACTAGACCGACTCTCTCCAAAACCTCAAACGTCCCGATGTATCATGGTAAAAGCTTCCCTTGTCTCCTAAATCTCATGTGTCCCAACCTCTGTGTGACACATAAGAAAACATGATCTTCAACCTGGAACAACAGAGGCCATGTCCGTCGACCAACATAATATTTTTTCCAAGACTGTGTAGTATTCATCCTCTTCTGAATCAACTCCACCTACTCTGTGGTCTCATGGACAAGACAGGGTCCCAAAATTGTTGCCTCTCCTACCTCTGGTCAATATAGGGATGATAGACATGGCCTACAATACAATGCCTCATAATGTTCCATATGACTATTTTCCTAGCACTTATATTATAGTAAAACTCTAATAGGGGTATGTGTCTCTCACAAGATCCCCTAAAATATAGGACACAATATCCATGAATGTCCTCCAAAACTAGAATCGTGCACTTGGACTGGCCATATTTCTAAAGATGGTAAGCTATAATTAGAAGTACCAGTATACCCAAAGCACTCTATAGTCCCTTCCAGACATGAGAATTAAAACTGGCATCTCTGTTAGAAATGATAAAGTGTGTAACCCCATGTAAACATACAATCTCTCAGATGTAAAACATTCCAAGATCATCAACACTGAAGGTTTCCTTGATCAGCAAGAAATGTGCAACAATTGTGAGTCTGTCAACACCAACCCAAAAAGCATCATTACTTGGAGGCGACCTTGGTAAACACATAACGAAATCCATCGCGACATCATTCCACTTACACTCAAGAATGGGTAACTTCTATAAAATCCATGTCGGTCGCGAATGCTCTTCCTTGACCTTCTGATATGTGGAACACCTCATGAAAAAACTATCTACATATCTCTTCATACCTAGTCACCAATACTGATGGTGTATATCTTGATGCATCTTGGTGACACTAGGATGAACTTCCCATGATGAGGCATGAAAATCTCGAAAAAGATCCTCATGTATGTCTGCTGAAATCCATACTTGTCCATGAAAAGGAAACACCTTGTCCTCACCTATAGTCCAACCAAAATCAGCACTTTGAGGACTTAACATATAATCGATGCTCTATTAGTGTAATCAATACGATCTCAAGATGGGTGCAATGGTCATGTCGAGTGTGTGAGAACACCATGATATCATCCACAAAGACTACCAAAAAAGAATCCAAGTAAGGATAGAACCCTTGGTTCATCAGTGCCATGAATACTTATGGTGTGTTTATAAGGACGAATGACATAACCAAATACTCATATAGACCATACCTACTTTTAAAGGCTGAAAGAGGTATATCTGATAGTCTAACACAAAAATGATGATAACTGGATATGATTTCAATCTTTGAGAACACCCAGGATCCTCGAAGCTGATAAAAGATATCCTCAATCCTTGAAAAATGATATAATTTATTAACCATAAACTATTTAATATTTCGATAATCCATGAAAATTCTGAGGGTACCATACAACTTATTCGTAAAAAGGAAAGGTGAACCCCAAGGATAATTACTGGTTTAGATGAAACCCTTTTCCAACAACTCCTATAACAGCTTCTTGAGCTCCTATAACTCTATTGTAGCCACACTATAAGGAGGAATGTACACTGGTGCCACTACTGGCACAAGATCAATAGAGTAATCTTCCTCTCCCATCGAAGGAAAACCTAAAAAATTGTATATAAATACATCCATGAAATAATCCACCACTGAAGGAAATTAAATCTATTAAGTTCCCTGGTTATCTAGATATAAACTAGTAATCTGGGTTGTAATTCCCCCCAACCCATGATGCTCAGGTCCAACTCTACTCTCCTGGACATCCCATTCACCCTTGTGTATAAAAGAACAACCCTATGGTGATGTGAAACAAACCATACAATGATAGTAGTCAAAAAATACCTAAAAAGGGACCAACCAGTCCATTCCAAGAATATCATCGAAACCTGTCATCACTAAGACATAGAGGTCCCATAAGAAGTGACACCCACCAACCTTAAGAGGTCACTCGATGCACTGACATACACTAGACTTCCTAATCCCCAATGGAGTTTCTAGCTTCATAACATCATTGGACATAAAGATACAAAGCCCAAGCCTCTCCACTATGGAAACAAATATAAAACAATGGGAAGACCCTATATCAAAAAGTTCATATGATAAAACTGAGGCAACTAGAATCGTACCTCTAACCGTAGAGGGTCCAGGATCCTACTCTTGCTGGGTGTTCTCTACTGCAAATTTTGACCTATATTGTGGACCTATGACCCTTCTTGACTACCCTGAGTTGACCCACCATGTTGTTTATGAAAACATGTATCCTAACTACCATGACCATGACCACCTCCTCAGCCTGAATGGCCTGATGAAATCCAGTTCCCTGATTGATGGGAAACTGGCATTATTTATCCAGAACATGCAGTCATAATAGAACCCTTATCACTTGATATTGGTGAGAACATCTAGAAAAAATTCTATATACATCCCATCTTTCTACAGGATCAAAACTCAACTGGGTCCTTTGGGAAATGTGGTCTCATATTCCCACTCTTCTCGCACTGGTAGCATACCACATGGCTACTTAAGGAAACAACACATAAAAGCTCCCTGTGGCACTTCCTGCTATCTATTAATGGAGTATCTTCCCTGGATTCTGAAAATCCTTCACTCGTAGCTCCCAACTCCCTTAGATTGTTCTTGGTAATCAACACATGATTTACTATATCCATCAATGAAGTCATCCTGAACACATTCACCTGCGATCAGATGTCCTACCTAGGACTGTCCACAAATCACCTAGCTAAAGATAACTCATCGCCTCCCAGAATAGGTGTGAAGTGATGAAGCTCTATAAAACGATAAGAGTAATCCATAAAAGAATGAGTTCCCTACTCCAAATGCATGAACTCTCAGTCTGGATCGGCCCTCAACGTCTCGGGATAGAAGTAATCATAAAAAATCATCTAAAACTCTACTGATACCATATCCATAGGACGTCCCACCTGTGAGATAACATCCCACCATCTACTGAAGGTATCACATAGAATGTACTTTTCAAGCTTCAACCTCCTCTCTAGAGGCATATCAAGATGCTCAAAGATAGTAACTATGGCCTCCAACCATGACTCTGTAACCTGTGGTCCTCCATCGCCTAAAAAAGTGGGAGTATGCTGCTGTTGGAACAACCTCGTCAAATCTGCCATAGTTGGGGCAGTATGTGGTGCTCCCTAAATATTTTGTAACATATTCAATAAGCCTTCATGGAACTATGAATCATCCCCTATGACCGGTATAATAGATGGTACAAAGCTGGGCATGATGGGATGATCTACTGGAAGTCCTTGACCTACGATATCTAGTGTCTGATCATCACCCTGCACATGGCGCACAACCGGAGTACGTCTTGGTGGAATGAATCTACAAGGTCAAGTACACACCTCATTTCAATATTATCAAGGACATAGAATCATAAGTGCAAGAAAGTAATTGGAGAACAAATAATTTAAGTTTTACAAAAGAGGTCTACACAACGTGTGGAACCACTACACAACGTGTTCCCTTAAGCCTTAACATGGGTGTGTAGCTCTTCCAACCTGGTTGTGTAATACCCCATACACACAGCATGTTCATCATGATACAGGGCATTTACATGAATTTTCCCTCCTTATAATGTTCTTATCCATGGATAGAATGACACGGTTCTCTCCCAGTGCAACACCACATGGCGTGTTCACCCCTAACACGACGTATACTAATTAAGTTATACCCACCCAAGTCATTAGTCACACGGCCGGATACACGGTCGATCAACACATAGCATGTACAAGGTTGACACGGCATGTGCCATCCTAATTTCATCCACCTGTGTTGTTAGTCATATGGCTGGACACATGGTCTCTACAACACGATATGTACTTACAGTACACAATGTGTTCTATAAAATATTTGTAAACCCCGTGTCACTGCTCAAATTTTCAGTCACATAGTTAAGGAATACATGGCATGTACATTAAGTACATGGTATGTACCTAATAAAAGTTTTTTTCCTCAAAATATAAGAACACATGGTGTGTGTTCATAACATCACATGCAATGTTGTCTAGGTTTCTGAAAAGTAAGCCTCTACAACATCTCCAGAACCCTTAAAAACATAAAATTTTGTCCATGGAATGACAAATTACCACCAATGAGAGCCCATACTCCCTGTGAATAAAAGTTTTACATCCTTGTTCACTTCATAACATGAAAAAATTAAACTAAAATTCAAACATGATCCACCAAATTCATATCCAAGAGGGCTAACAAAACCTCAGGGAAGAAAGTTTGGCGTCCATAAAATGAAACTTTAAATATAAAAATACCCTTTCAAAATTTCATGTATTTATGTCACAAAATCTATCAAAACAACATTCATATCTAGCACAATATCTACCAGAATAGTATGAAATTAGTAATTCTCCCAAAATAGCATTACAAGAATGCATGAAATGTGATCTCTAACAAGTGCCTATATGATGCATGAGATGGAATACCCTCATCTAATCAGGTCACAACAGAAATATAACCATAATGATATAAATCATAACAAAAAAAAAGTTAACCAACCAACAATGAAATCAAATGAACTGTAACAATTGAAAAAACCAGAAAAAATTGCAATATTCGAGGTGACTCAGCTTTTCCCTATACACGAGTTAGCTACTCCTGGGAAGAGCTTATTACCAACTACCTATTTGTTCTTATCCCAGTATAAATTATCCAAATAGTAATAAAAAGTAGAAAAGAAACTCCTTTGATACAACTTTGTAATGTCCTGGTTCTGGGTACCGCCCAAAGGTACGCCGAACCTAGTTGGTCACATTACCTCAAGCGCATTTCCCCAAATGCCCAAGGCTTCTGACTAGCAGTGAGGGATACATTGTAATAAGGGGGAAACTATTCCCTCATTGGAAAATAATACATTTGAGAAAGAAAATAGTGAAAAATAGTAGAAGCAGAAATGCCATACCACAAAAGTAAACAATGAATTTCTAATAGTAATATTGAAACTGTATCATATACAAATGATTCATGTCACAAGTGTCTCAAAAAGAAGCAAAAAAAGTCAAAATGCTGCAAATACAATTCTAAAAGAAATGTATATAAAAGAAGAAAACTCCAATGGCATAGCATGCCTCATCTTTTTCCCATGCTCTCAAGCTCAAATAGAAATCAAGTACCTGAAGAGGAATGGAACTTTCCCTTATCTAAACATGTAACCATATAATCTGTTTGGGTCCAAAAGCATAACCCAAAAAGGGTGTGAGACAAATCACAGTAGGAAACCACCAAAAGATCTTTGCCTATCTGTTAGTGAATATATATAACAAGAAATATGCAGTAATGAAGCAATAAACCAGGAAGTACTTAAAAGTAAACAATCCTACAGTTTTAAATTACATTCCTATAAATTTATTATTCACCAGTTGAATCTTGTAAACCTTGAGATATAGCCTGAGCTTTGTATTCCCAATATAATATTAACAAACATATATCTCTGAAGACCATATATAAAATATAGTAAGACCGAGTATAAGCTTGTTATTTGTCTTAGAAGACTCATCCCAATCATTCAATTATTAAATAACGAACCTATGGGAATGTTCTAAAAGTCTAATCCCCCCGGTCCAATATAACCACAATTAATTTAATAACGACCCTCTGGGTAGATTTCATGGTCTGACCCCTTTAGTCTAACAAGCACTAAACATTTACAAATGTCCACCTGGTCAAATCACACGATCAATACCCCTTATGAATATAGCATCAATTCATCTAATAAAAACCCTATTGGTAGCTCTCACAGTCTATCCGCTCTATTATTTGACCACTTGGTAGCTCTCACATTCAATACCTATGGGACAAAATAACAACAGTTCATACATAAATGACCATACCTATGGAATCTCTCATTGTCAAATTCCCCTTGGTTTTACATTCATAATGTGAATCACATGCATCTCATTTAATCAATAACTCTATCCTAACAAAACAAGGCATGGAAAAAAAGACAATCCTTATAGGAATTCTAGACCAAACAACCATAATCAATCAAATAATTTAAACACACCCATAATCAAGGTATAAAACCTTATGCATAAGAAACTACCCTTTTATTAATCTACCAAACCATAACAGATAATAAATAGTTTCTAATTCCAAACACATAAAATCCCAAACATGGGTATACAAAACTTTTAATATATATAATCCAATGACAATTGATGAAAGGCACAAACCTCCTACCTTGATGTCGTATGATCAAAACTCTTGAACTTTGACCCATGAACAAGCCTAGAACGGTGTAGATCTACTAAAAGGTGAAAAACTTTGAACATTTAAATACTCGTGAGAGAGTAGGAATCAGAAAGTAATGCTCTAGGGGAAAAGAGAACTCACCGGTAGGAATCCAACACAACTGACAACATCTCAATCGATGCTCGGACGGAGAATCGATAGATGTTCGAAGTTCGCAGTCATGTCGTCGCTCTCTTGTATGAAACAAGGGATGAAGATGACAGTTCTGGACATGAGACGTGACCCTGAACCGATATATCAAATTAAAATAAAAGTACACAGAATGTTCATTTAATGTACATAGGGTGTATTAGCCTCAACCGACCCCCTCTTTAGGCGGTCTCCTAGGTCACCTACATAGCCATGTGCTCAGTCATTACACGATGATTACAGGACTATAAGCGGTACTCGGGTACATGGCGTGTACATAGAAAATTTCTCATTTTTTTATTTATCCAAAAAAACAACCTGAAATAAATATCCACACCTTAAATGAAGATCTGGGTTATTACAGTAATAACTAAAAACACATTCCATTCAAAAAAATAGATAAGAAAAAATAAATATGGCAAGGTACGAACTATAAACCCATGTTATTTAATAAATGAACTGAATTGGAAATGAATCCATAGATATGTCTACACAGAATATGATGGATAAATAATAACTTAATCTAAATGGGAGAAATTATTAATTATTGGATTCCATGTTTCCTAGGTAAATGAAACTATTATCACCAAGATCATTCACAATAAAATTTAGTATATTTTTTAGAAAACCATATAAGGCTGCTAACCAACTGATTCATCCGATTAGACTACTGGTGAATTAAGGAGTTATTTATAACCAATACCCACCCATTTTGTACCTATCCAAAGAATTACTCATCTGTCGAATAATTGATTTAACAGTGTTCCTTATAAAATATCTGTATGGATCAGTAGATACAAATATATAAATATCCCCCAAATAATAACAAAACATTAAAAATAAACACTATATGAAAAATGGTTTAAAGTTTATGCAATGAACATATCCATGATAAATTATATGTATAATGTTGGGAAATTCAATGTTCAATGATCATAGGAAATTTAAAATTTCAAGGGGACTATCAAAAGAAATCAAGGAAGTGAATGTGAATACTATCATTAACCAAATCAGTTACAAAAATAATCGTTTAATAATATGGATGGTATCAATAAAATATATCCAAAGTGGAGTAAAAGTAAATGTTTTTTGTCATTGATGAATAAAATTATACAATTTTTTTTAAAATTTTTCTTGAGGAAAATATCTTTTGTTTTGATAAATATTTTCTTTGAAAATCACTTTTGAAAACATTTAATTTTAAAATTTTCCATTTAGATTTTAAAAGGAACCTTCAAGGAAATGATGGTGGATAAATACATTCATGTCATATGAGGTAAAAATAATATTCCTTTTTAACGGTAAAAGGTATGAAAAATACATTGTTTAGAAAGTGAAAAAAAGATACCATTAAAACATTGGTAAAAGAAAATTAGGGTAAAAATTTTATTACTAAATAAATTTTAAAAGTATAAAAATATTATTTGGAAACATTTTTATAAAATATTTTTTTAGAGGTAATAATTTTCTTCTAATAAAGGGATAAATTAAGTTTGGTTTTCATTAAAAAAATTTCTAAAAAAATTTACGTTAAAAAAAGTGAAAAATGGTATTATATTTGAAAAATGTCATTAATAACCAGAGTAGAATAAAACTAATGGGTTTAATATAAAATTATCAAATATTTTCCTCTGGATGGAATTCAAGTGTAAACAAACCCAATCAAAATTATATTGTAAAGTAAAACTTTTAAAATACCATAACATTTATGTGAAAATAAATGAATAGATTATGTGTATCAAATGTAAATCCACATAAAACAAGTGGAAATAAGAAAATATATAGTAAAAATTTATTACATAGATAATTGTAGAATATTATTGATAATTAAGAATTCGAATAACCTATTAATAAGAAATTGGGTTATGAAATTCTTCTCTACTTGGTAGCTATTAACTCAAATACCGTTAGATGAAATAATTAAAATTAAAACTCAAAATATCATGAAGAATGAACTAATCATGATATTATATGTCAAAGTAGTAGTATTTACACTATATATAATTAATTAGGTTAAAAAAAATGTATTCCACAAATAATGGAAATATCAATAGAATTTTTCTTAAGGGAAATATTCTTTAAATATTCCAATGATTCATATACCACATTGAAACATTTAAAATAATAAGCCTAATGAAGGTATAAAATTAAATTAAAGATTAAAATAACATTAAGATAAAATAATTCATGATATAATACATATTATGTAAATTAGATACCCCACATAAAAGAAGTAAGTGGCGAATATGACATTTATCTCATAGATGTAAAAAGTGAGATGAAAATCCATTACCTTGAGATTCTTTTCTAGTGAAAATCCTTCAATATACATTATAAGGGATATAGAAATGTTATTGACTTATTAAAAAACCATAATAATTTTTATAATATCATATATTATCTTTTTATAAAATTCTATTACGCTTTTCTTAATATCCTTTCATTATTTTAACTATTTTAAGGGTTAATTGCCTAGTTTTCTCAAGTATGTTTTGACTTGTTATTTGTTGTTAATATTAATTATATCATGGTTTAATTCAATCTAGAATGTAAAATATGATTTTAATATCATATATATTCATTATATATTTATTTATAATATTCTATAAGGTTTATGGAGAATAAATCTAATACACAGATCATATAGATGGTAAATCGTAAGTACGCATGTACACTACTTCAATTTCCTTATCATATTAAAATAATGAAAAGTAAATGATATATATATATATATGTGTGTGTGTGTATATTAAAATTAAATTATCATATAAAAGTTATATATGTTACAATGTTTTATTAAAATTATCCTTAATAAATTTCTTGTACAGCGTGAACGAATCACATCACTTCGAGGAAGCGGTAGTCCACACATCCAAAAGTGATGTTATTTTCTTCCTAAAAGATGAAATTCATAAAGGTATGTTCTATATAAAAATTTATAAAATATAAATACTTTAAAAATATCATATATTTCAAAATAAAAATATTGTTTCTATCATAATTCCCACCATGATAGGTAGTAAAGAAAAAACGAACAATCATCTTTTCTTGAGGCGGCAATTCTACAAACACATAAATAGTATGTTCGTTAAACATTAGATGGATGTTTGTGTAAGTTTAGATAAAAAAAATATCATAAAAACATCCTATTATATTTAATATAATGTTTTTTCATATAATAATAGAATAATAAGAGTTTAGGGGGTAGATAATAGAAATAAAACTAAAGAGATTGAGGAAAGATGTTACCCCTTCTTTGGGTAACTCCTTTTGGATTGCAAAAAAGGCTTCCTTTGATTGATTTATGACAAAGTTGAGGATTATATGTTTAGGTTAGGGTTTTTAGGAGATATTTTAGTAGATATTTGGTGATGGAAAGTGACATGAGAGATGTGAGGAAGTGGGAGGAAAGGAGGCCGTTTATAGTGGAGGAGGAGTACTACTGTTGTAATTTTTTGGAAAGGTAATTAAACCGATGTTTTCTCACTAAAAGTGGATACAATAATATAAATAATTAGATAAATGGGAGTATATGGACTAATTAGATCAATCCAATGAATTTTTGACAAGTGTATAGGTCATTTGGGCCCTTAAGGTTAAGGTTTTGTCCCTTTTTAAGCTTAATTACTACCTAATTGTTATAATAAATTTTAATTACTTTCACTAATATGTTTGGTAAAAAATATTTTTACCTTATTATAAATTATGAATTATCATTAATAAAAATATTGAATAAATTTTTCAAAATTTAAATAATAAAATTGGCGGAAATTAATTTAAATTTAATCCCGTAGATGGGACATCAATGTGGGGTTTGCAAGTAAAAACGTTCGAATGTTTTCTATGTTATTATAAAATTTAAAATAGAAGTTTATTCCAATTACATGTATTGTATTTATTAAAAAAAATTAGTCTCATTAAAATTCAAAATAAAATAAATTATAAATTATCATTAATAATAAATTAGATGAAAAAGTAGTTTTGAACTAAAATTTTGTATTTTCACTATTCATTAAAAATTGAAACTTCACAGAAAATTAAAAAATATTTACCATAACCTAATTTTTATATTTTTATTTAAAATATGAAGTTTATTTTTACTTAAAATATTTATAAAAGTACAAAAAATTATATTTAAAGTTGGTTCTTCATTAAAAGGTGGTAAAAGTGTCTTAACAAAAATATATTATTTTATGCCTAAAAGTAGCTCTGTTTTTGTACTATGGATATAAAATATATTTAATAAATATAAAAAATATTATATTGAATATATAATAAATAATAAATTAATGTTACTCAATAATAATAATTAGTTTAAATTATTATGATAAAACATATTTGTGAGCATAAATATAGTTTTCTAGGAAAATTATTTCTTTTATATTCAATTAGTTATTATATTCATTTTTAATTATTTTGTAACCAATGAATTAATTTTATTTTTTTGTAAACCATATATTTTCATCAGATATTTAATACTATTCATAACCTATAATTTAAAGATAGGTTATATCTTATTGTGTTAAATAACAATATTTAATAGTATATTGTTGTTCAGTAAAACAAAGTCTTGAGTGTATTGTATGATTTCTAGGAAACTCATTGTTTCATGCGATGTACACGAAATCTGTGTCACTTTAATTACAATCTAGAAAATATATATTAAAATTATTAAATATATTAAATATATTATAAATACTCAGGATTTAAATTCCCTTATGTTATTTGTGTTGCGTGTCACACATGATATCGAATACAATGTTCATACTAGATTTTTAGGGAGTTAAATTCTCCCCAACTTAATTAAATTACATCCTTCCAATTTATACTCAATATTGGAAATAGTTTGTCTGCTATTTCTTATATATGAAATACCACATGATGAGAAGGGTCCATAAAAAATCATCTAGAAAAGAGAGGATGGTATGTACAAAGGTAACATGAACTAACATATAACTTGGGATATAATTAGGAGAACATTAGTGGAAATTATTGATACATACTTGGTGGAAATGAATAAATATTTATAGTGAGTGATTTAGTTATTCAATAAAAAGCAATTTAATGATCAATGTAATGTTGAGGGCCTCAAATCCATAAATATGTGATGATTTAGAAGACCATCAGTTCAACATAAATTAAGGTATTTGTAGAGACCCCAAACATGACGTACATGGAAATTACATTACTTTTTCAGAATACTTATTAAATAACGAAAACAGACACACAAGGATCATAATAGTTTAGTGTCTTTGGATACTCAGAAAATAATCTTCTAATCATGGTGAAAGATCTTCAACATCTCCCATAAAGATATTACCCTTTTGTTTTCTTACCTAAAACCTTTCTTTATATCTTGGGGAAAAGAAAACATATAAAGGGTGATCTCAAATGCTCAGTAAGGGTAATCATGGAGAAAATAAAACAAATCGTATACATTTGAACTTAAAAACATGGCCATAATTTTTAAACATGAAAATCTTGAGCAATGAGATAAAACATGGAATTACATAAGGAATATATCATAATGTAAGATAAATCATGATAAAATAGAATGTGAATAAAACTTGTAATTATGGAAAAACATTAAGCACATGATATGATTTCCATAGTAGCCAAGGCATTGCTGCCAAGACCATCTTAGTGGACAAAGTCCCTTACTAAACTGGGTTTACTTGCCATTCCAGCCCTGTATTACTGGACCAGATTTACTTTCCATTTCAGCCATGTCTATCTCATGAGATATAAATCTTTACCCAATGCATTGGAGGGAGATATATGTCCTACCCATCTCATAATGAAATCATTCTTACGTGTTCCAAAACATAAACATAAATCATTAATAATAACCCAAAGAATAAAATGGGTTTCCTAAACATCATCCCATCATAACACAATCCATATAAAACAAATGGATATCACTTCATTATAACAGAAGTGAAACCATGTAAATCATAGAGACATTATACTTGAAACATACACATATGAAATAATGTCATCTTAGCTGAAAAATGGTTTTGATAAAACAGTTGAAATGAATTTTTACGGAAAATATACTTTCTTCTACAAAATAATTTTCTTTTCACAAAATGCCATGCAATTTTAAAATAAAAGGATTTTTTTTTGAAAATAGTCATGAAATCTTGTAGTGTAATCTTCTTGAAAATAAGGTGTTTTGAAACAGTAAAAATTCATTCATGCCGTATAAGTTAAAAGAAACATCTCCTCGTACTTTTGTCGAAAAATTCAAAAGTTCCTCATATGGTAAAAAAAATAAATATTCCTTTCATAACATGTGGTAAAAGTAAAAAATGGGTAAAGAGGACTTTAAACATACATAAAAACATTTTTAGAAAATATGGACATGGATGATAACAGTAACCCCCGTAAATACTTACGAATAAACAATCTCAGATAAAAAGGAGATTGGAAAGGTTATCCCTTAGAAAGATCTTTTTGTTAATAAAATAGATCACTTATGTGTATTCACTATAAGGTCACATAAATAAAGTATAAATACATGATAAGATATAAAAATTCATTTCTCACATAATCAAAGAACGACATAAACAAGAAAGAGAAGATCAACCGAAAGAACAAAAATTGGGTTAAGATGTTCCCTTACCTCGTGTCCGACTTCACTTGATCGTTATTTAATCTCATGAATAAAAAAGCAAAGTTAATTTATACTTTCTTAATAACCTTTTTCAAATTTATTATTCCTTTTATATCACTTATTACGATGTTATAAACATTATGTTTGTTTTGTCGATATTTGGTACTTGAGTCAAAAATGAAATTCTTATAATTACATGTTGTTCATGTGGTAAAATGTTCATTATATACAGAATTATATTCATGATTTATATATCATATATATCATATATATCCAGCATATACATGTATTTATTATATTACATAAAATATGGAGGTAAAAAATGAAATGCACCGTTCATGGAGACGGTAAGCCGTACGTACACATGAACGCTACTTTCATTTCTATTTCTTATTTTAATAGAATTAAAACATAATGATACATAGGTATATTATAATTCCAGTATAATATAATATATAATATAATTAACTACATACTTTATACGTCCCACATAAGGCATTAACGAATCACATCACTTTGTGGGGGCGGTAGTCCGCACTTCCTCAAATGAGATTATCATATTTACCCACCATGGAAACCATAAAGGCTTGATATAATTGGTAATTAAAGAAGAATAAGGAAATCATAATCATAATATATATCATATATAAATATAGTTCCATCATAATGGCCACCATGAGATGCGGTAGGAGAAAATCGAACAATCATTGTTTCGTGAGGTGTTAGTTTTCCATCTACAGAAACATTATGTTCTTCATCCATTAGATGGAGGTGTGTGTAAGTGTATTTAGAATAATTCTCATAAAAAATCCTATTATATTTAGGATACTGGTGTTTAAAAGAAAATAAAGTATTAAAAATATTTTATGGGTTGGAGAAGTAGAATAAAAGAAAACAACTTAAGAGAAACTGTAACCTTTAATTTGGGTAACTTTGGTTTGAACCAAAATGACTTCTTGAAGTGCCTTATGACTAATGTAAGTCTTCTAGGGGGAGGAGAGGGACGTAGAGAGCTTAATTGGGCAGAGGTTGGACGAGCCTAACGGCTTGAGAGTTGTGAGTAATTGGATAGAAATGGTCTCCTTTTATAAGGGGGAGGAGGGGCTCTTTTGGAAAGTGTGAAAATATTATTTTATTATAAACTTATCTTCTGTTTAAAAAGGTCCCAAAATAATTAAAGATGAAGATAAGATGACTCATGGTCGAAATAAAATCATCCAATCAGAATTGGACATGTTTTGAATAATATTTTAATCATTATAATCTAATTTATTTAAATCATTTATTAATGAGGTATATACTGCATCATTATTGTGTCATAATTAATTTAATTTATTTGATGTTTAAAAATTATTAAAAAATTACCAACATGCAGGAAATATTTTTATATTTACAATGAATATTTATAGTCGAAAAGATAATTTATATATCCCCTTATAAAAATTAATTACTAAAAGATTTTTGTTAATGCCAATTTTGTCTTTACATTAAATTAATTAATCTAATGTGTCATTGTCTTTCATAAGTGGCTCCATGGGGTCCCAAAATCGACCCAAGGATGCCCATGATATGCCTTTACTCATCCAATAAGATTTGGACAAGTGTTAAGGTAATTTTGAATTATTATAATATTCTTTTAACCTTGAATTACCCTATTTAATTTTAAGTGTAGTAAATAAAAGTCAAAATTTACTATTCATCAAAAATTATTTTCATCTTATTGAACCATATTTTACTTATTGATAACAAACATTTATGTAGGATTTTTGAAATTCAATTCATAGAAGTGGTGAAATTTCATTTAAATGAAAAATTCAGTTTTTTAACTACCACTAAGTGGTTTCACTATTCATCAAAAATTGAAGTTTTTCAGAAAAATACCAAAAATTCAGCCAAAGATATATTTGATATTATGAATTCAAAAATGATTTCCATTTTTCCATATTCAAAAAATATAAGTAGAATTAATTAATTTTAAAATTAATTCCCGTTATCAAAACAAATAGTGTGTTTTTAAGAAACAATAACTATCAAAAGATCATCACTTGTTTATGTCCAATTTCAAAGTGAAATTAATTCTAATGAACAAAATTGGATTAAATGGTAAAAATATAATATAATTAAACTTTAAAAACAATTAAAAAGATAATCTAACCATATAAATTATTGCGATGAAAAAAGTTGTTTTTAATTAAAATATAGCGTGTTTTTACTATTCATCAAAATATGAAAGTTATCAGAATAATATGAAAAATTTATCCAAATTAAATTTTTATATCCTAATTCCAAGGAATAATTTTATTTTGTCAAATTGAACTTAAAAACATGTCAAAAACTATATTTAAAGTGGGTGCGCCATCAAAAGGCGGTAAAACTGCATTTTTTGAAAAATACTTATTTTACCCAAAAAATTTATTTTATTCTCATACCATGTTCTAGAAAATATGTAAGACAAATAATAATGTTATAAAATTCAAAATTTAGTTAAAAATATTCATAACGGCTAGTCCATAATAATATTATAACAATATATCGTTGTTTAGTGAAACCCGATATTGTGTACTACACACGCTATCGAGGAAGGTTGCGATTGCGTGTAATGAAAGCCAAGTCAGGGCTGCGTGTAGTGAAAGCTCCGTTTGGTGTTGCATATACCATAATCAAAACTTATTTCATTTAGACATTAAACAAAATCTATACATAATGTTGCAAAGAATGGTTTCTACAAAACGAACTTGAAATTGTGTGTAACACGAGCCAAGAATAGTGTTGTGTATACTACAAGAAAATACGGTGTTGCGTATAGCACAAGCTAATTTTGGTGTAGCGTACAACACAAGACATCAATGAAATTAAAAATAATAATTCTCATAAAATCTCAGGTTGTTAGAGTATTGCAAAATAATTTTGTTTTTAATATACATTTCATAATGTTGAGTAATTCTTTTACTAGCTAAGGATTTATGGAAATATGCTTACTTGATATATTTATATAGACACAATTTCATCATTTTTTCATGCTTATATCAAATCATAGTTCATAACTTCCTTCAATAAATGGATATCTAAAAATTAACAATAATTCATAAGTCATTAAAATAAATTTCTAAAGGATATTAAGGCTCTTAAAATAGTAAAAAGTCTAACTGTTTGACTATAACTATTTTTCAAAGCAAATATGCTTAATATATTAATCAATAAACCTAACAATTCACACTACTATCTAATAATTAATATTTATTCATAAAATTTTTCAACTAAAATCAATAAAAATATTAAATAGGACATTACATAGGTTAATAGTTGGCTTTCAAACCATACCATCCTTTGATCATGGGTACAAGTCCTGCGGCTTTTCCAGATATAATGGGTGGTCACCTAGAATAAGGTTTTACTTTTCTAAAACCATATTAATATAATTTAAAAAATAAATAATATGTATATAATTTAAATAAGGTTTATCACTAAATATACTTTAAACTAAGGATTTTAATATAACCTTGATACATAAATATTGCATCCATTTATTCCCACATATGTCCTTCCATGGTCTAAGTCTTATCCATAATATCAGTTGTAGGATTTCAAAATCACGACACATTATCTTTAATCTAAAAAACCTTAGATTTGACATTGATTATTTATATTCATTATCTATTCAAGTCATTCATAATGGTTTTTAATGAAAATGTTAATTAACCTAAGAATATCTCCTCAGAGTGTCAAACTAGGTGCGCATTAAGGCATATTGTGACGTACCGGGTTACATAGAGTCAAGCCCAATGCACCTTGTCAAAGTTGTTACCCGTAGGTAAATCTCTTCCAAAACCAAATCCACATGTTGTTTCCTGATAGGTTAGTATTTTACGAACACCCTCATAATCTCTATCTTAACTAATTATAGGATGTTCTTCTATAAATATCTTGTTATTATACATTAGGGATATGTTTTATAACCTATTGTTTTCCTAAATATAGTTCACAAGGTTGATAATAAACTTCCTTTGATACCATCTGTAGTTACCCATCCCCAGAAATATCTAAGCCACTGTCTAATACCATTACATTTCCATGATTAAAATTAATCATTTCTTGAAAGGACCAATGATTTTAGTAGTCTTGGTTAACCAAAATCATAAATGAGTTTTTTATGAAAAATGAATACAATAATCACAAAATAATATATTTACTGTCAAGGATAATAAAATTTTCCCAACAAGTATATCCCTTCCTATCATTCATATTATACTTCTTGGACTTTGAGGAAAGGAAAGGTAAAAAGGGTGTTCTCAAATGATAAATAATGGTAAAGTATAGTGGAAGAAATATTGAATCAATGAGAATAATCAATATGGAAAGGTAATAACTTAATATACATTAAATATAATCAATAAACTAAATGGATAAACAATATAGAAATATAATAACTAGAAACCCATTCTATTCAAATAATCAGATAAAAGAAAATAAATTTGGCAAGGTAATAATTTGAAACACATGGGATTCAATCAATGAACATGAAATGAAAAGTACCCATAGATATTTAAATGAAAAATATAATAGATGAATAATAACTAAAAATAAATGGGGGAAATTCTTAATTATTGGATGATATGTTTCCTAGGTACATTGAACCATTACTGTTCAGACATTCCACAAGACAATTTAGCATATCAGGTTAAAATCGATGAAAAGAAGATAACCAACTTACTCATACCATGATAATTTTGATGTATCGAGGGTATATCTATAACTGTTCCTAGTCTATTTCATGCATTTCCAAAAACATTCCTTATATATATAATAATCTATTTATTAATATTCCTTTTCAAATATCCACAGTGAGTATAGGATATATATTTTTCAATATTTCCCCAATTAATCAATTAACATTCAAAGTAAATCCCATATAAAAATGGTATACTATTTATGAAATGAACATATTCACGATAATTAATGAGGATAATTAGGGGGAATTCAATATTCAATGATCCTATGAAATTGGATATTTCAAGGGGAATAAAAAAATAATCAAGGAAGTGAATGTGAATACTGTATCTAACTAAATAAATCATAAACCTTCCAAAAGAAGAATAATGATGGTATCAATAAAACATATCCCAAGTGGCCTAAAATAAAATGGTTGCTATCATTGATGAATTAAAATACTATAAAATGTTCTTTTTAAAACACTTTTCAGGGAAATATCATTTTGTTTTGAAAACCTTTTCTTTGAGAATCTCTTTTGAAAACATTTTCTTTAAAAATTACCCTTTTACACTTGGAAAGGAATCTTTGATGAAAATATGGAGGGTTAATCCATACATTTCGTATGTGCTATGTAGAATATTCCTTTTGAATGGTAAAAATGAAAGAAAAATGACTTAGTCAGAAAGAGACAAGAATATTTCATTGAAAACATTGGTAAAAGAAAAAAAAGGTAAAAATATTTTTGAAAAATCATTTAGTAAAGTTTAAAAACATTATTTTTGAACATCTTTTTATAAAATAGTTTTTTTAGAAGAAATCTGGTTCTCCGACGAAAGAGAGAAATAAAGTCAGTTTTACTGTAAAACATTTTAAGTTCCAAATAGTGAAAAAATAGTAATATTACTCAAGAAAGGTCACGTATAACTAGAGGAGAATAAAATGAAAGGGTTTATTATCAAATGATCAAATAATTTATTCTAATGGATATTAAAGTGTTAATAATACAGAATAAATGAGATTGTAAAGTTAACCCTTGAAAAGGCCATAACATTGATGTTAAAATCAATGAATAGATTATGTGTGTCAAATATAAATCCATATAAAACAATGGTAAATACAAAAATAGATATGATAAAGTGATTAAATACATAATTATATAATATTAATGAAAACAAGGATTTAATATAATCTAATAAAAATAAATTCAGTTATGAAATTCTTTTCCACTTGGCAACTTTTATCTCAAATTCCCATAGATGAAATAATTCAAATTGAAACTCAAAATATCATGAATAATGTATGAATCAAGATATTATATGTTAAATAAGAATTAATTAGACCATATATATGATCTTTTGTCCAAAACAAGAATTTATGTCTCAAAATAATGGAAATACCATTAAAATTATTATTGAGGGAAACAATCTTTAAACATTCCAAAGTATCCCATACCAGTTTGAAACATTTTAAATCACAAGACTCATGAAAGTATTACATTAAACGATTTTTGTTAATAAAATTAATATAAAATAATTTATAATATTATCTATAAAATTTACATTAGATACACCACATAAAAGAAGTTAGTGGTGAAAATGACATTTCACACATAGGTGTAAAATTGGATATTAAATCCCTTACCTTGCGTTTCCTTTCAGGTGAACTCAATTTAACCTCTTGTATAAGTGGTTTAACATATTAATAACTTACACCATGATAATAATATTTATAATATCATATATTATCTTCTTGTAATATTTTATTACCTTTTTTAATATCCTTACATTAGTGTAACTATTCCGAGTGTTAATTGCTTAGTTTTCTTGAGTTACTTTTGACTTTTTATTCGTTGTTCCTATTAATTATATTATTGTGTCATTATATATATAATTTAAAACATTATTTTAATATAATATATAATCATTATATATGTATTTAGAATAATCTATAATGTTTTGAGATAATAAATGAAATGCACCTTTCATGGATATGGTTGGTCGTATGTATGCGTGACCAATACTTCAATTTATTTATCATATTAAAAGAATTAAAAGTAAATGATATATATATATATATTCATATTTATATTAAAACAATAGTATCATATCAATTTCATATATTTTACATAGGTTTATTAAAATTATCCTCAATACATTCCATTTATATAATGAATGAATCACATGGCTTTGAGGAGGTGGTAGTCCACACTTCCAAAATTCTGTTATCATATTAACACAACATGGAAAGATGAAAGGTTTGTCTTATATAAAATAAAATAAGCATACTGATATTATTAAAATAATATATAAAACATATAAAAATAGTGTCCATCATAATTCCTACCATGAGAGGAGTTAAAGAAAGATCTAACAGTCATTGTTTCATGAGGAGGTAGTTCACCGTGCACGTAAATAGTATGTTCATTACCCATTAGATGGATGTGTGTTTAAGTGTAGGTTGAAAAAATAGAATAATAGTATTTTCATTATACTTGTGTTATTGTAAAAGCAATAAATAAGAATATTTTAGGGGTTGGATAACTGAAACTAAACTAATGCACTTGATGATAGATGTTAGCTCTTCTTTGGGTAACTCCTTTTTCATTGCACTAAAGAGATTCCTTTGTTTATTATTTCCATAGTTTAGGATTATATTTTTAGGGGAGGGATATTGATGAGCTATATTATAAGATCATTATTCTTCCAAAGTGTCTTGAGATGTGTGAGTAAGTGGGAGGGGATGATGCATTTTTATAGTAGAGGAGGAGTGTAACTCCAGTAAATATTTTTGAATGAGAATTCCAACCATGTTTTTTCCATTTAATATTGATCAAATAATGTATATAATTATATAAAATAGATTATTAGTTCTATATATGGTCATACAATTGATTTTTTATATGTTTATAGGTCATTTGGGCCCTAAATTTTAAGGATTAGTCCCTTCTTAAACTTAATTTCCCCGTAATCATTATAATTAATTATAATTACTTTCACTAATGTTTTTGGTGAAAAATAATTTCAAAATATTAGATGTTATAAATTAGTATGATTCCAAATATGGTATCAGTTTTTCCAAATTCTAGTCACATAGTTTCTATAAATTAATTTAAACTTAATCTCTCAGATGGGACGACTGTGCGAGTTTTCAAAGTAAAAATGTTAGAAAGTTTTCAATGATTTTATAGAAAATTATAAATTAGAATTGATTAAAATTACATAAATATGATTAATTGAATTTTTTTTCTAATTTAACATTAATACCAATTTAAAATATAAACAATCCTTTTAAATAAAAAAGATGAAAAAGTAGTTTTGAACTAAAACTTATTATTTTTCAATATTCAATAAAAATGAAACTTCATAGAAAAATAGAAAAAATTACTCTAACCAAATTTTTATATTTTTATTTAAAATTTGATGTCTATTTTGGAATATAATATTTATAAAATTTCTAAAAAAATTGGATTTAAAATAGGTTATTTATTCAAAGGTTGTAAAACTGCCTTAATGAAAATATATTACTTTATTCGTAAAATTGGGATTGTTTTTATATAATGAATATCAAATATATTAAGTTATTATCAAATATTTTTCATTAAATATATAATATATATACATATTACATTAATATTAATCAATATTTGTAATTTTTTTAATTTATTAGGATAAAATAGATTTTTGAGCATAAAAATATTTTTTTATAAAACTATTTCCATTATATTCAATTGGTTATTATATTAATTTTTAATTAATTTGTAACCAATGAATTAATTATATATTTTGTAAACAAAATATTTTTATAGGTTAGATAATAAAATTCATAACTACTAATTTAACTGTTAAGTTATAAATTATTATATTAAATAATAATATTTATCAATATATCATTGTTATGTAAAACTTGGTCTTTCGTGTAAAGTACGCTTTCGAAGAAAATTGTTGTTGCATAAGACATAATTTAAGTCAGTGTAGCATGAATTTCAAGCTATAAAATATATTTTTATTTTTTTTAAAATAGATAATTTATTATAAATACTCAGGATATTATATTCCCTTACGCTCTTAGTGTTCCATGCCATACATTCTATCAAATAAAATTTCCCTTATTTTAATTTTTAGGGTGTGATAATATATTTACAATTTCCTCATTGAAAAAACATTTTAATCCAATGTGATTTACATCCACTATTGGATATACTAAAATCTAGACTAGGTTTTTGTATATAGAATCCAATTCAGAATGCCTGTGTTATTGTCAGTTAGCAACATATATTCCACATACTACTTCTTCATAAGTTATAGTATCATTATTTTTAACTAATAATGAGTCACCATCATTTGTGATTAGAAACAAATTACATTATTTTCCAAAAACCACTATATTACTTCTTTGAAATACTTGTGTCTATGGAACAACTTATTCTTCTAAGGGGATTTTTGGAATTTGTTCCTGTGGCAACTCTTATGTACCTTGACCCTTAACATAATCAGAATCTATCTTTCTCCCTCTATATCTTTTAGAGATGTGTTCTATATCATTGAATATGGTGTTTGTTTTCACCGTTAACTTTTTTCTATTGTTTCATATATCTATTATTCCTTTTTTCATTATAGTATCATATAAAAGTAGACCATGTTCTCAGGGGTGAAAGAATCTTACACAGTGATGGCTTAAAAAATGCTTCACAACCCAACACATGAAAGTATGAAAACAATGGTATCTTTCCATTCCATAAATGGAATAGAATACCAACCGCTAATTTTTTGGAAATAGGTTTATTATTTGTGATACTATTTGTTACTCATGTCCCCAAACAGATAATGGAAGACTCACATAACTCAGTATTGATATCACCATGTCTAATAATCCATGGTTCATCTTTAACATACAATATTCCACTGAGGTGTATTTAGAGGTGTGAGTTGAGATAGGATCCCAAAATCTCATAAGTAATAAATTAAGTCTTGATTAAGATATTATCCACCATAACATAAGTGTAATTTCATGGTCTTCTTACCAATATGGTTCTCAACATCATTATTTCATTCCTTGAATTTTTTAATGGAATCAAACTTAGGTCTCATTATGTATATATATCCATATCTACTAAAATAATCCTTAAATGTTATGAATAATGTGTAACCTCCCCTTCCATTGAATGGATATGGTCCACACACATATGTATGAACTAATTTAATAATCTCATTGACCGTTTCAACTTTTTCACTACAAGGGAATTTGATCATTGTTTCTTTTAAGCATATATGACATAAACCAAGATATTTTATTTAAAAATAATCTAAATATGTACAATTTAATAATTTTTCAAGTGATTTTCATTTAGATGAACTTCGTAGAGATTCCATTGTTGGGTTTAGTACGATTCATGTGAATTAGTCTTGTTATTTATTGACATTACTTGGTTTGATTAATACTAAAGATAAATACTGATATTTAAATGATTCATATTATAACAAATGTTATCATTATAAGAGAAAAAAATTCATTTCTAAACATGAAAATAAATCCATCAATATCATGTGTAGATATATATATATATATATTTCTAATTGAATGAAAATAATAAAAATTATTTAAAATCACGATCATTCCAATAAAAAATGTGAGGTGTTCATCTTTAATGGATACAAAAGAATGTTTAACTTCATTGGATACTCGTAGATATAACTCATCTTGATAAATATTTTTGAATCTACATGGTTCCTATGTTTTAATAAATATTTTACTACAAAAAGTTCTATGTAATAAAAAAAATAGAAACAGATAAATTACACTCAAAAAAATTCACTTTAATATTCCTCTTGATTCTTTGGTTGGGTTCATTTGTTCTTCCAATGTCCCATCTTGCCACATTTGAAATGAAAAAAATCATCTTCCCTTGGTTTCCCATTGATCATATTCTTATTGGAAGGTCATGAAGATTATTTGGTCTTACTTTTCTTCTCTTTCCCTATCCACTCATTCACCATAAGGATACATATAAATTCATGCTTTGTATCCTTATGTGTTTAGGACTGATGTGTGAGAAGATCTAGTAGAGTCATCTCAATATTGTTTATATTAAAATTCAAAAAAATGCTAGAGAATCCATGAGGGAGTTATTCTATAATAAGAGTAGTTCCCATTTATTTTGGGAATTAATTCCATAGAACCATTAAGTGCTCAATATAGCCATTGATCTTAACTACATGAGGCCCAGTTTGGAATCATTTTTAATATTTTTATAAAATAGTTCCTTGGAGACGTCAAAAAATTCATGTCTATCTGTCTACTATTAAAGACCACCAATTTTCCCAAGAATTATATAAACATCCATGTGTTTTGTGAGACATCATGAGTTCATTATACATATATGAAAGAATAAAATATTGAATTTTGATTACATCGATCAATTTTTTCACAGATAAGTAACTCTTCATCACTCACCTCCTTGGAATGGATATAATTCATTTATGATTATAGAAGGTTTGATTTTTCTTTATGGAATACTAAAACATGAAGGAGTCTAAACCACTCCTAGAAGTTACTGACTATAAGGAGGTTGTCTTTTTTTTAATATTCATCATAGTGATAGTGTGGATGAAAAGATTTCCATTTTATTATAAATTAAAAGAGTAGAATATTACTAACTTTTATCGATCACAAATTACGTGGTAAATAATAAATTAATTTATTTTATTAAATATCCCAATATTTTATAAAGTCCCAATAACCCTAACCACTAAACTCAGAATGTCTAGTTTCTTTGAAATTCTATTGGCAAGAATCCATATGTCCCTTCATTTAACCCCAATGAGGGTTTGTCAATCTATGTGATGGTATCTCAGTAGGAAGGTCATTGCTAACCACAAGATTACAACTCCTTGACCTATTGAGCAGACTGACCTATCTAGAAATATGGTCTTGGATTTACAAAACACATTCCTCTAAGATAAATAACGTCTAGAGTGTTGAGGAATTAAGGTTTCCATATGAATTTTCCATTCCTATATGTTTTGAAAATCACAAACACTCTATCTCAAGGAAATTTTTTTTCCTTAAGTTTATTTTTAATAAGGAAAATTTTCCTTCCCCATGGAAAATTTATCCTTACCATGTTTTCATTGTTCATGTTATAACCTCTATAAGTATAACTCATTTTATTTCTAAGTGTAAAATTTGGTATCATTTCTAAAACCTCAGAATTCTATAAATACATAGATTTGATTATTCTGTTTTCAGGATCCAAATTACAGTTCATAATTCTTTAGAATTCAGACTCCGAATTCCTCAGAATTCAGACTCCAAATTTCCTTGAAATTCAGACTTTGAAGTATATATATTTTTGATTCCAAATTCCTTGAAAAAATAATCCTAACATCCAGGTAATATAGAGTATGAATGTTCACTTGCTTAGACTCCAAAATTTTATTTTTTCCTTAGACTCCAAAAAATGGATTTTATTAAGCAATCGTATTTTTCTTACACATGTTATAGTTATGAAATGATGTCATACAATCTATTTCTAACTAACCGTTGTTTAAGTGACATGTGTACAGGTCCCTCTGATATTCAAGGAAAAATATGATCGTTGGAGGAGGGATCCGACCTTTGAATAAGTTCCTATAAATATGATCTCATTTGAATGATCTCAAATAATGACAACACACTTGTTGAGAACTCTAGATACCACATGCTGTTGAAGTGATTTATAGAGAGAGATACTCTCATGATTTTTGCGTACTGAACATCTTGTTCAGATTGCTTCATGCAACTATAAATTTTGATGAGTACATTCGAGGGCTTCTGGGGATAGGAAGACAGAGGTGCCAACTACCTTAAAGCTCAAGAACTTCCTTGGTGAGGAAGACAGAGGTGACGACTACCTTGATGTTTGAGGGCTTGTGGGGATAGCAAGATAGATTATGATATTCTTATCTAGAGATTACCCTAGTGTGGGTAAGATAGAATTTCTTGAAAGTATAAATTAAGGGACCTTTATCCAAGGTTGTTGGATACCCTACTCTTTTAGATAAAATATTTCATACTTGTTAATTTTATTGTTTCAAGTTTATTTTCCACTTAATTTTGATTAATAAGGAAAGTATAACTATCTTATATTTCCTTGAATTTGTATATTCTGATTAGTAAGATTCTATACTCTTTAAGGTAGAATCTTTTCCTTATAAAATTTTCTTAAGTATCATTTCCGGAACCATATTTCTAGAACGTAGAAAGTTTGTAGAACTTAGAGGTCTTGTGAATTTACCATTTTTAGCCTTGTTAAACATCGTTTTCCTTAAGGTTAAAAATGAATGTTTTTTATACCAACTTTAAAGGTTCCAAAGGATTTTTTAAAGTATACAATTCACCCCCACTCTTGTATATTGAGCATCTACATTCATATTTCGATCCAAAAATTGGTATCAAAGTAGGTATTTGAAATAATTATATTCACATATAAGTTTTCTTGTTGAAGTTTTCATCTTTCATAATATTATCCTTGCTTAGGAATATTTTCCTTATTAACAAACTATTACAATTTACAATTTTTTTGTGGAAATATATGTTCTCTTAAGATGGCAGGAATGAATGTTGGTTCTATATAAAACATAAATCCTACTTGACCACCTATTTTTGATGGCAATGATTATGAATTTTGGAGAGATAGTATGAAGAGGTTTGTTATTAACACTGGAGTAGATAACTTTTTCATGCTTACTAGAGGATATAAAATTCCTGGCAAGGATGTTAGTTCTTTCACCAACCAAGAAAAGCATGAATATCAAATGAATTATAAGGTATGTAATACATTTATTTTCATTATGAATAGAATATATATAGCCATATTTCATCTTGTGAAGTAGAAAATTATATTTGTAAGAAGCTTGAAGTAACTCACTTTGGAAATTAAAAAGTCATTGAAACTTGAAGAGCCATGATCAGAGCTGAATATCATGGTTTCTACTTTCATTATGGATAACCAATATGTAAGGTACAATAATGATTCATGACTATTGTTAATATTTTATAGTCTATGGATGAGAAATTATTAGATGATGAAGCTCTTGTAGACAAAATCATTGATATTATGCCTAACGAATGGGAATCCAAGAGGACAGATATAGATGAGAACATGAAAGTTACTCAGATTTCTTTTGATGAGTTATTTGGAACTCTTATTTAACAGGAAACTAGAATGAAGAGAGATTATAATAATGTTAAGAAGAAGAATGGAAATGGTAGTGTTGATTTTACAACAACTTCAAATCATATGAAATTTAGGACTCCTGAAAGAGTTACAAGATCTAAATCTAAGAAGGTTGATATTCAATATGAATCTAGTGGAAGTGAATCTTCAGAAAATCAATTAGCCAATCTTGCTCAAAGGATGAACAAGATTTTTGGACAGAAGAACGTTCAATCTAGATACAAGAAGAAAGAAATAAAGGACAAGAAAGACTCCGAAGTTACTTGTTATTAATGCAAAAGAGAAGGACATATAAGACCGGATTGTCCTATGGTTAAGAAAAAGGATAGAATGGAAAATCACTCTGAGATAAATAGAATGAAGTACTAAAAAGATAAACTTAAGAGAGTCTTGAATGCTAATGACACCTGGATTTTCAGTGGTGGTGACTCTTATGATGAATCTTCAGAGTACGAATCTTCTAGTAATAAGAATATTGGTTTACTAGCCAAACTAACTATTGAAATTCATTATCTAATGGATAAGGCACACAATGATGAATCTATAACCAATGTATATTTGAATGAAAATTATAGTGATGGTAAAGACAATAAATCTTCAGATGAAGAATCTTACTCTGATAAAGATAATACTTTTTCCTACTTATATATAAGTTTCTATATTTTCTAAACACATTGAGAATGAGAATTCCAAACTCAATAAAAATATTAATAAGGAAAATTCTTGAAATACTATTCTTACTAATGAAATATCACATCTCTCTAAAGATATTGATAAGAAAATATTTTATTTTTAATGTATTTCCAAAAACCATGAGGAAGTTAATTCTGGGAAGGATAAACTTCCTAAGGATCTTGAAAAAATAATTTATATGAAAAATATTTTAGAGACTAAATATAGTACTAAAACTAATGATTTTTAGGATAAAAATCTGGTTATTAAACTAAAGTCCGAAATATTTTCCTTGAGTAAGTGATTGTCAAACTTTACCTTAGGTAAGGAAAACTTTGATAAAATGTATTTTCAAATTCAACCTCTAAAAAATATTTCAGGTATTGGTTATACCCGTTCAAAACTGGTTTTTAGTAATAACTATTTTGTTCCTCAAAGTTCTCTATTATGCACTAATTGTCACTATGGTGGACATTGGGAAAAAATTTGTTCTTTAAACAAAACTCAGTCTTCAGGTTTTCATAAATATTATTTTTCTATGAAAATGTGGATTCATAAGATTTTTCGTTCTGAAATTTCTAGATCCAAGAAAATTTTGGTTCCGAAAGTCTAACATTCTTATTTTCATAAAAATAATGAAAGTACCAACAAAAATACTTGGTACATGGATAGTGTATGTTCCCAGAATATTACTGGTAACAAAAATTTCTTTAAAAAGATTATCAAGACGAAAGGTGGAAAAGTAACTTTCAAAGATAATGCTCATGGATAAATTATTGGTATATGTAACATTATTATTCTTTAAAAAACATTGATTTCAAATGTTTTATTTTTTAAGGGTCTTAAGAACAACATCATTAGCATAAGTAAATTATGTGATGAAGGTTACCTTGTGAATTTTAGGAATGACAAGTGCTTAGTACACTATTCCAAGAAATTGTTTATTCTTTCTTCTCATTGGTAAGATAATGTATACACACTAAAATTAGAAAACCTTAGGAGTCAATACCTACCTTTACTTAGTGAAATGAAAGATCATTATTGGTTATGACATAGAAGGTTAGGTCACTGTAACATTAAGAACCTATGTAAAATCTCTAAGAAAAGACTTGTTAAGGATCTGCTGGAGTTTAGATTTTATTCTTCAAAAGTTTATGATCCTTGTAAATATGGAAAGCAACATAAATCATGTTTTAAATCAAACGGTGAAGTCTCAACCAATGATGCATTACCGTTAGTTCATATGGATCTTTTTGGACAAGAACAAACTGGAAGCATTGGAGGCAAATATTATGTATTTGTGTAAGTTAATTATTACACTAGATTTATGTGGGTCTATTTTCTAGCAAAGAAATCTAATGCTTTTTCTTATTTCTAAAGTTTCAGCGCCCAATTTAAAAGTGATAAAACCTTCCATTGATAAAAATTCATAGTGATCATGGAGTATAATTTCAAAATTCTGCTTTTAAAACTTTTTGTAGTAGAAAAGGCATTAATCATAACTTCTCTGCACCAAGAACCCCTCAACAGAATGGTGTTATTGAAAGAAGAAATAGAAATTTTCAAGAGATAACCAGAACCATGTTGAGTGAATATTCAATAGCTAACAATTTATTGGATTAAGTTGTAAGTACTGCTTGTTATACTATAAATCGAGTTTTGATTAGACCTTTTCTTAATAAAACCACTTATGAGTTATGGAAAGGTATAAAACCTAGACTTTCTTACTTTAAGGTTTTTGGTTTCAAAGTATTCATTCTGAATAATAAAGATAATCTTCATAAATTTTCATGCAAATATGATGAAGGAATTTTCTTAGGTTACTCCACAAACTCTAAGGCCTATAGAGTTTTCAATAAAAACACTTGCACTGTAGAAGAAATAGTACATGTTAATTTTGATGAAATTGATCCTTTTGTTTTTAAAAAACCCCAACCTACATCCTCAAATGTGTTTTCAAAAAATTATTATCAACCTTTGATAGAAGATTCTTATGATAAGGAGAATATCCAAGAAAATGTTTCTGAGACATTTACCACAGATGATTTTCTACCATATGTTGATGAACAAGTTTTACAAAACCCAAATCAGTTGTTCCTAAAAAATCATCCCAGTGATAGTATCATTGATGATGTAAATCAACTTATAAGGACTACAATTTCCTTCAGGAATGAAGTAGAACATCTAGCATTACTTTTCTAATTAGAACCAAAAAGCATTGATGAAGCTTTAGGTGATGATGATTGGATCAAAGCCATACAAGACGAGCTAAATGAATTCGTAAGGAAAAATGTCTGGACCTTGGTTAAAAGACCTAAAAAAACTTCTGTTATTAGAGTAAAACAGGTTTTCAGAAATAAGTGTTATAAAAATGGAATCATAGTAAGAAATAAATTTAGATTAGTTGCTAAATGATATAATCAATAAGAAAGAATAGCCTATGAAGAAAAATATTCTCTAGTAGATAAGCTTGAATCTTTTCGTATTTTACTTGCCTTTGCAGCATTCTTGAATTTCAAACTTTTTCAAAAGGATGTAAAATGTGCTTTACTTAATGGTTATGTTCAAGAGGATGGTTCTGTTGAAAACACTCCTGGTTTTGAAGATACAAAATATCCTGAACATGTTTTTGAACTTAATAAAGCTTTGTATGGACTTAAAAAAGATCCTAGATCCTGGTATGATAGGCTTATAGGATTTTTGTTCAAAATGATTACATTAAAGGAAATGCAGATCCAACCCTTTTTATAACGAAAGATAAGAAAAATGTTTTTATTTTTCAAATCTATGATGATGAAATTATATTTGGTTAAACTCATAAATATTTAACTGATTCCTTTGTAGATCTAATGAAATTTGAGTTTGAAATGAGTATGATGGGTGAGTTAACATTTTTCCTAGGTTTTCAAATTTCTCAAAAACTATAAGGAACTTATATATCTCAACATAAGTATATTAATGATATTCATAAAAAGTATGGATATGAAAACACTAAGAGTATTAGTACTCCTATTGGTACCTCAAATTCACTTGATCTTGATGAAGCTGGGATACCAGTTGATCAAACATCATTCAGAGGTATGATAAGAAGTTTACTATACTTAACAGCTAGTCATCTAGAATTAATGTTTTCATTATGATTGTGTGCAAGATATTAATCCAACCCTAAGGAATATCATTTAAAGGTAGTGAAAATAATGTTTCTCTACTTAAAGGGAACCATTGATTTATGACTCTTTTATACTTCTAGAAATGATTTTGTTTTAAAAAGTTTTTCAGATTCTGACTTTGGTGGGTGTATAATGGATGGGAAAAGTAAATCCGGAACTTGTCATTTCTTAGGAGATTCATTAGTTTATTTTTCACGAAAAAAGAAACACTCAGTAGAAATTTCCACTAAAGAATCTGAATATGTAGTAGCTAGAAGTTGTTGTGCTCAAGTATGGTGGATGCAACACACAATCACAGACTATTGTATGAGTTTTACCAAAACACAAATTCTGTGTGATAATACTAGTTCCATTTCCCTAAGATAAAAACCCTCACATCACTCTCGTGAAAAACACATAGATATTCGGAATCACTTTCTTAGAGATCACACACAAAAAGGAGATATCATTCTTTAATATATCGGAATAGAAGATCAACTTGATAATATTTTCACAAAATCATTACAATTGGATAGATTTGAATACATTAAATAGAAGTTATAAATGATAACCATAAGGTAATTTTCCTTGTTAAATCTTTGTTGAAACCTATATCTTTATAGAAACAAACTCTTTTTCATAGGGGGAGTAAATTATCTTGTTAGTTAATCTAAATTTTTTCTAATATTGACTTTTTTAGTTAAAATTTTCATAATAATATTTTCATAATTAAAATTTTTCTTAATGAATATTTTCGAAGTTAAATATTTTTTAATTAGATTTTGATAGTTAAATTTTTTTTAATCAGATTTTCGTAGTTAAAATTTTCGTAATATGATTTTCATAGTTAAATTTTTTTGTAATGATGATTTATGAAGATAAAATTCTCTTAATGAAGATTTTTGTAGTTAAAATTTTCATAATGAAGTTTTTTGAAGTTAAAATTCTCATTATGAATATTTTCATAGTTAAAATTCTTGTAATAAATTTTTTTAATTTTTTTTCTTAGTTTAAAATTTTTTCGTAGATTAAAATTTTTCGCAGTTTAAATTTGTTTTGTAGTTTTATTTTTTTGTAGTCTTAATTTTTTTTCTTAGTTTACGCTAATTTCGTAATTTTAAATACTTTCATAGTTTAAAATTTTGTTGTAGTTTAAAACTTTTTCTAGTTTAAATTTTATTCATATTTTAAATTTTTTCGTAGTCTAAATTTTTTTCCGTAGTTTAAATTTTTTTTCGTAATTTATAATTTTTTGTAGTCTAAATTTTATTTTGTACTCTAAATTTTTTTTATGTAGTCAAAATATTTTTCCTAGTCAAAGTTTTCATAATAAAATTTTTCAGAATCTGAAGTTCTTTGAAAAGAATTTTCCCCATTATGATTAATCTTCCTAGAAATCTTAAAGGTATTTTTTCTTCCTTAAATTTTCATAATCATATTTTACCTATGGGAATTTTCATTTTGTTTTAAATTTTTCAGATTCACATTTCCTTAAATCTGAATGACTATTTTAGAAAAAAAATCAAAAGATCAGAATCCAAAAAATTCTTTATTTGGCTATCATCTCAAATGTTAGATCTTCTCAAGAAGCTTTCAACCATTGGATCAATCATAGAAGGTGAACCGTCGCCTCAATTGACTATATTAAGGACCCCCGGTGGTTGTCCCACATCGAACTCCAAGGTCTTGCGTGCTGATGCTCTTCCATTCCTATATAAGCCTGTTCCGAATTTTTCAAGTCTTCTTACTTCTGAATGTCTACTGAAGCCTCTTATCAGAAAGAAATGTCAACTGATAAGTAAATCTCCGAGTGGAATATCTATCAAGAAAGGTTAGTGGATATGAAGTCTTATGCCGAATATGACTCTATCGTATCTAAGAATATCAAGCTCAATGGCTGGGAGATTGTATGTATTTTGAAACCAAAAGAACAGGATTTGGTGTATCCTCAATCGTTATTAGAGTTCTATGAGACAATATCTTTCTTCAAGGAAGAAGGTAGAGACAAGTTCTATTTCAAGTGTTATGGAAATACATATTCTCTTTCTTACACAAATTCTGCAAGTTTGATTGGAATTCCTTATGAAGGGGAAGCTGAGTTCTATACTCACAAGATACTTGATGTTCAAGGATGTTTTTATAAGGAGAATTCCATGGCTTTACTTGGTCTTTCAGAGGTAAATACTCTGAAAAATATTCATATTTCTACAAACTTACAGATTCTTGAACTATGGGATCAAGGTTTTATAATTATGAGAAAAAGTGATAAGGATACCTTGAAGAAGAGTGACATCTACATTCTTGATTTCTTGGTGAATTTAAGAAAGATAAATTTGGTTAATTACATTTTGGTTATGATTGATAACATCCAAAATGGGAATTTCAAATCTCAAATTATAACGTATCCCACTATTCTGTCAAAGATTATTGTTTGGTGTTTATAATCCTTCAAAATTCCTTGTAGTTCTATGTCGAGGAATTGCAATGTCATGTTTTTGAGTGATGATACTTTGAGAAGGTTGAAAGTTGGTTTTTCTAAAGAATCCAAATAATTTTACATTTTTCTGAAGAGGTGGTAGAAGCCAAATCAAAAAAATAAGAAGTGGCTGAGACTTCCAAAAAGGTTCTAGGGAAGAGGAAGGTGAAAGAACTAGAAGAGAAAAAAAACCCCAGTGTCTAAGGAAACCCAGTCTGCACCTCTGAAGCCAAAGAAGAGAAAACCCTATCCTGATGAAGTTGTTGAGAAATGAAGGAGAGATTAGAAAAATCAAAAGGAAGGGGAGCCTTTGTATTTATTGGACCCTACTGAGGAAAAATCATTGAAGGAAAAAGGCTGCTAAAAATCTTGAGAAGAAAAAAAAGAAAAGAAACAAAAAAAGAAGATGTCTAAATCTGAGGTTGTTCAATCACTTCTTAAGGCTACTGAAAAAGTCTCAAAACAAATTATGGTACCAGAATCATTCTTAATAGAATCAATACCAGAGACTCCGGGAAAAAAATTATAGATTCCAGAATGAAATCAAGAAGAAGAAATAGTGCTAGAAGAAGAAGTGGAAGAAGAAGAAGAAGGCGGTGGTGATACTGTGGAATTGATAAATCAAGTAGAGGATTTTCATGAGAAGGAAAGTCTCTTTGAAAAACTATCAATCCGAACTTCTGAAGCCGAGTCTTCAAAACATGCTAACCCAGAAAATTAGGAGAAGGGTGAGGAAGAAGTGAACAAGTTGTCTAAAGAGGAAAGTAGTAATCATGATTTCATTAACCTAGGGGATGTTGATGTAGGAGCTGAGAAGGAAGAAGTTGATGAAGTTAAAATTGTTCAGATATCATATAGTCAACATGAATCTCTTAAGCAAGAATAATTCATTTCGAAAGCTGTTAAGGGAAAACAGGTGGTAGTTGATACAGTTAGAAAATCTGTAGTGAAGAAGAATGAAGTTGATGCTTCAACAAAGAGTAACTCTGTTGAGTTAGAAAAAGAAACCTCACCAACCTATGTTTCAAATTTAGAATCGTCCTCTCTTAGACATGATTTTTTTGTTCAGTTTTTGAAAAATCTTGTTTAACTATCCCTCTATTCCTTTGCATAGACTCAATATGTTAGATGCTCCAGCATATGTTAGATAAAAAATCATATTCAATATCCATGGTGATGGATAAGAGTTTCAAAATTGAGGATGACTTCAAAACCGTATTCATAAATTATGAAGCCCATAAAAGATCTTACAAGAATATGACTAGTTGGTCAAAGAAAACTGTTGAAGATATGAGAATTATTGATGAGTTTGAAGACAATGATAAAGATGCCTTTGAAACTAAAGAGGGCATGTTCAAATATCTCACCAAGTCTTTTGAAAAAATCTATTTCTTGGAGAAACTACTCAGAAGAAATAAGTGGAAGATCTGAATGGGAAATTTTATTTAGTTGCTCAAAGTTGGAAGAGAGAAAGAGATCTTAAAATCTAACTTGGGAAAAAAATTTCTAAGCAAGAAGAATCCATGAAGGCTCATGTAGAATCTCTTAAGGCTCAAGAAGAGAAAATTAAAGCCATAGAGAAGAAAAAATGAAGAACATGATCAGTTTCTCAAGCGTGCAGAAGAGGATCACAAGGAGCTCTAGAAGTTAAAAACCATAGTGAAGAAGTTGATTCCGAAGGATAAGGAATGATAATCTTTTCCAAATATGATATTTTGTTTTATTTCCTTGTTGTACATATTATTACAATCTTAATGATATTTTTGGGTGTTCTCTATATTTTGTTTTTTAGTAATAATAGTTCAGGTACCATATTTTCTTTTCCATTCCCTTTATTCTTTTTTTAAAATCACAAAGGGGGAGAAAGGAATGTTAAACAGAATACTAAGTAATGAAGAAATTTCACAAATTAAGGGGGAGTTCATCTAAGGGGGAGTTCTTATCAATGAAGATTTTCGTATTCCAGATAATGTAAAATCTCATTCAGGAAATCAAGAATACGATCCTTAGGGATTTCAAAGCCTAAGGGCGAGTTAGTCATATTCACTATGATCCATAAGTAAAAGGAGATAAGTGTTTATTTCAAGATCATAAAAATTATAAGTCCTTATTTTCTTTTTCCTAAGGATGTTTGTGATTTCCAAAAAGGGGGAGATTGTTGGGTCAATAATGTTTCCTTATGACTTTTCCATTCATCTATGTTTTGAAAATTACAAACACTCTATCTCAAGGAAAATTTTATTTTCCTTTAAGATTATTTTTAATAAAGAAAATTTTCCTTCCACAAGGATAATTTACCCTTACATGTTTTCATTGTTCTTGTTATTATCTATTTAAGTCTAACTCATTTTATTTTTAAGTGTAAAATTCGGTTTCATATCTAAAACTTCGGAATTCTATAAATAAATAGATATAGAGTATTCTGTTTTCAGGATCCAAATTCAGGTTCCGAATTGTTCATAATTCAGACTCTGAATTTCCTTGAAATTCAGACTCAGAATTCTTCATAATTAAGACTCCGAATTCTTCAGAATTCAAACATCAAATTCCTCAGAATTCAGACTCCGAATTTCCTTGAAATTCAGACTCCGAATTCTATAGATTTCTGATTCCAAATTCCTTGAAAAATAGAATCCGAATATCCATGTAATATTGGCTCCTAATTTTCACCTTCTTAGACTCCGAACTTTTATTTTTTCCTTAGACTCTGAAAAATGGATTTTATTAAGTAACCATATTTTTCTTACCCATGTTATAGTTATGAAATGATGTCATAAAATCTGTTTCTAACTAACCATTTTTTAAGTGAAATGTGTACATGTCCCTCTGATATTCAAGGAAAAATATGACCGTTGTAGGAGATAGCTGACCATTGGAGAAGTTCCTATTAATTGGAGCTCATTTGAATGAACTCAAATATATACAACACACTTTTTGAAAAATCTAGAGACCATATGCTGTTGAAGTGATTTATAGAGAGAGATAGTTTCATGCTTTGTGCATACTGAACATATTGTTTAGATTTTTTTTGTGTGAATCTGAATGTTTCTGAGTACAATGGAGGGCTTCCGGGGATATGAAGACAGAGGTGATGACTACCTTAATGTTTCTGGACTTCCTTGGTGAGGAAGACAGTGGCGCCTACTACCTTGATATTCGAGGGCTTGCGGGGATAACAAGAAAGATTCTGATATTCTTATCGAGGGATTACCCTAGTGTGGGTAATACAGACTTTCTTGAATGTAGAAATTAATGGTCCTTTATCCAAGGTTGTTAGATACCCTAATCATTGAGATAAACGATTTCATACTTGTTACTTGTATTGTCTCAAGTTTATTTTCCGTTGCATTTTGATTAATAAGGAAAGTATAACTATCTTATACCTATACCACGCAAATCCAGGATCCGGCCAAAACCGGTCCCAAAAAATATTATTAAGCAAAAGAAACGAAAGAGTTAGGAGACAAAAGGGGTATTACATAACCGAGAGTGCAAAACACCACACATATCCGCCTCCACCAGCGAGGAGCAATACGCAGGAATCGTGAACGACCATAGCATGTCTGCCGCCATGATTGCCTTCTTGGACAGAGCATCGGCCACCTGATTGACCTCTCGATAAGCATGCGAAACAATCAGATTTAGAACCACGACAAACCAGGGGGTATGTCCATAATGTCTTGGAGTGGCCTGTCAAGCCAGTTTGTGGTCCAACAATTGAGATTAGAACCACGACAAACCAACCATTTCGTGTCATTCATAATCTGCATAAAAGAACATTTGATAGCAGCCCAAACAGATGAAGCAAGGTAGTATTTGTAACCATTCAATAGCCTGTCTCTGAAACGGTTACTTAAGAAATCGCCAGAAAATTCTTTGGATATTAGACCCCAGGTGAACTTCCCAATGAGCCCATCATTAAAGTTCCGGAGGTCTTTGATCCCAAGACCCCCAAAATCGATAGGCTTGATGCAATCCTTCCAGGCAACAGTAATAAGTTTGCGCTCATGGATTGACCCTGTCCAGATAAAATTCCTTATCAGACTTTGCAACTCTTTAATGAGACCCATGGGCCACCGATATAAGGAGAAAGAGTAAACACATTTATATGTATTTGTATACTATTATTAGTAAAATTCTATACGCTTTAAGGTAAAATCTTTTCCTTGTAAAAATTTCTTAAGTTTCATTTTCTGAACCATATTTCCGGATTATAGAAAGTTTTTAGAACATAGAGGTCTTTTGAATTAACCCTGTTTAACCTTGTTAAACCTAGTTTTCCTTAAGGTTAAAAAATAAAGTTGTTATACCAAATTTAAATGATCTAATAGAATTTTTAAAGTATAAAATTCACCACCTGTTATATATTTAGCATCTACATTCATATTTCGATCCTATAAATAGAGGTATACTTATCTTGACGAAAGATGGATAATTCAACCCATAACCTTTGTAAAAAATATACATTAAATGTAAGTGTCCCAATAATGGTATGTGAGGCACTTAGTTCATAGGATTTTATTACTATTAATGTAATAAAAGTCCAAGTCTAACTTAGTATTTAATCAATGGATTTTATTTTATTATAATTAATTTTTTTTATACATTGTCACTTTTGTTAATATTATGTGGAAGTCAATAAATAATGAAAGTTGGATAAAACATTAATGCCTAATTCATTTTTTTTAATTTCAATATTTTCAAATTAACTTACTTATTTTTGTGATCATGACCTTCCACCCATAAAATAAATAATTCCATATTCAGATGTAAATAAAAAATTAAATGACATGTTCATGAGATTTATATAACAGTTCATTTAATGATTGTACATTAAATCAACCCTTGATCAAGGTGATACGACACATGTTGTCAGTAATGGCATGAGTTGCAATATTCCACCTGTATAAAAATATAATACAAGGGTTGGAATCATTATGGATCCATCTCGAACTACCTTCATGTGGCTTGGGAAACAGAATTAATTAAAAATATATTTTATGCACATGCAGGTGAGGGGAAAAAGGATTGGTTAAAGAGGAATTATATAAATATCCTTGGAAACATAGGTCCTACATAATAATGGTGGGAGGGGTGACTCATAGGAAATATTATTTAATTTATTAAAAAAATTTAATACCAATTAAAGAAATTAAATTAAAAAATGCGATAGATATATAGGTCATTGTCAATCTCATGAATGGTCATACATACAATGTAGTCTAAAAAATGGATAACATCCATTTCATTATCTATACATTATTATTAAGATAAAAATTATTTTTTTAATTAATTAATTACTTCATTCATTTTTATCTTAATGACTATCATAATTCTATTGAGATAACCATCAAAAAAAATATTGGAAAATAGAAAGAAGAACCAATAGTTGTATATTTATTGCAATAAATTAATTTACTATTTAAAATTCATTAAAACCCTTATTAAATTTCAAAACACATAATGTGATAATCAATGTAATAAGGTTTTAATTATATAATATTAAATTAAATGAAATTTTATTCGTTTAGTAATTTGGAGACTACATAATGTGTACTGTCCAACTACAGACCATGTACCTGTGTTGACATGTATCAAGGTCACATGCTTGGGGATTTAGAGTGTTGACTTGGTTGGACTAAAAGAAATTTATATGGAAGATACATGATGGTTATCCACTTTCCAAGTGCTCAAGACACTCACATAGTTAATTGGAATGTATATTGGATAATTATACAACATGTACATTCTAAATACATACCTTCTAATCCATTTGTTTCATGACCATAAATCTCATTGGAAGAATCACTGTGTTCTCTGGTGAGATACTACATGTCTTGTGCACTCCAAATATATGTTTTGTGTCTCTAATTACATTTTCATAGATAAATAAACATGTATATCAGACATGGGAGATTATGAAATAAAAATCATGTACACTGAATACATGTCATGTATATACAAAATGCTCAAGGTTGTCAATCTCACATGGGATGGATTTGTATAATGACCACACAGATTCCATGATTATTCCGCTAACCCATATAGACTACATGGTGTATACACTGATACACACCATGTAATTTAACAACCATGTTCCAGGTTGGCTGGTCAACATGCAGCATACACCATATGTATTAACTATGTGGCATGATTTGTATCCCTCAGTATGGCTAGGTACAACATACTAGTGTACAGAACATGTACTTAGGAGTGCACACCATGTAACCATGTATTGTTGGAAACAATTAGCAGTTCTCGAAGAAATATATGGTCATTCTTCATTTTGTATTAGAATTTAAATAAAATGAAACACTGAATGAACATGATTAGTATGTTGATAACATGTTAATTCAAAATTAATTAAACAACAGATATTATCAATTTAAAATTTAACTATGACTTCATATGGATCAATAACAAAATAGAAAATTATAAATTTAAACACATCCTTTCTGATGCAACTTTTTTGTTGTTTTATCGTTAGAATGGAATGGTGTACAATATACTAATCTTTCTAAAATTTAAGTTCCTTAAAACCTATGTTAGGATATTTCACATAAAATTTATAATCAATTTATTTAATGTTAGATTAAATGAATACCTAAGCATATGATTATTCTTTATTGATGAAATTAATCATCTAAAAAGTCCCTTTTTTATTTCCTTCATTGTGCTATGAGGATCCATGGATTAAATCCCTCTATTAGTGATCCACACATTCTCCATTTATCTCAAAGAAACACAAATTGATATATGGTTTCTAGTGTAGGGAATCGATTCTCCTAAATTTTTTATTGACCTCTTGTCCTTTAATCTTGAAGGAATACCTAGTGTGTTTCTATTTTTTGAGAGGGAGATATAATGTGGTGATAGAGAATTACTTATGTGAATTGATTCCCTATTTCAATTTCACCAATTAATTATTTCACACCCTATAAAAAATACATAACCATCGATTAATACAGTTAGGTTTTAGGTAAAAATAATTATTAAATTACATATCATCCCTTAAATAATATAATAATATTTTATAAAACCCATTACATATATTATTGTTACTATTATTATGGGTTCGTGCCAACTTGCGAAATAACAAATATTATTTGACCATCTTATTATTTTATAATTTTCACCAGACATGGTCCTGGACCATTGGAAGTCCTCTAGAATTTATTGATCACCTAAATAAATTTATATTTTAAATATTTCATTCATCAATAATTTTTTCCCATAAATAAAAAATTAATAAATTTATCTCTAAATCATGATAATATTATTTATTCAATTAATTAAATTCAAATAGAATTTAATCAAGACTGTCAGAAACACATATTGTGTGACCCTCTAGGATTCATTTTCATTGGAATTTGGAAGGATTACCTAATTTCCAAGATTACTATCTGTAAATGGATCATGAAACCCAAGATAAGGAATGAAATATTTCAATGAAGAAAACCATATACACATTATCACAATGTAATATAATCACATTGTCTCAGTATCTCATCAAAGAGGTCGCACATCCATGTCAACAACCTATACGCTCATTACATCTTTCATTGACTATATTAAATAAACACATCATTTAACCATGGAAATGGACTATTGGGTGAAGTTTATATTTCAATAAAAGGGTACATATATCATCTTCTATAATTACAAAAGAGAAAAATCCATACTTGACTTATCCACTAATGAAATTTCAATCACGATGCACACAATATAAGTGACATCACTATGATCATATGTCACCACATTTATTATTAGGAAATCTATTTTCATGGTTCATGACATTCATTAATGGTACTATTAATATATGAGTACCATTACAAATAGTGGTATATGGGAATGTTCGATGACACTAAAATATACAGAATTCATACTAGAGGGTATATTCTCATAATATCTCACCTTGGTGATTAACAAGTGAGAACTTCATGAGAATAAAAACCATCCAATTATAATTATGTTAACCTAAATGTCTATGTAATATGTGTCCAATCATATTATATTTTTTAATAATGTGACATTATTTAAAAATATCATCATAGTACTTCAAGGTTCTCATAATATAAGTTAACTTCCTTGACCGTATCAGTGAAAAATATATTGTATGACATTATTAAATTAGCTTCATATAGAATAGTGAACTATAAACTATAATATATTTTTATTAATATTTAATTTTTTGAATATACATGTAGTCCATGTACAAATTATTGGTCCTAGGATTCTAACTCCAATGGTAAAGACAAGTTTTAACTCCAAAAAATTGTTAGAAATAAAATTCCCCAATACTAATCTAATATGATTTTCCACAAAAAATTCCCCTCATTAGATTAGAGATGAAAATGAGAGTACAAGGATAATTACATATTCAATAATATAGGGGTTTATTAATGGTGTTGATGTTTTAAAACTCAAATATTGATTGCATTACCCTTATATATGATGGAACACTTAATAATGATAATTAAAAATTTGAAGATAAAAAATATCATTGTTAAAAAACCTAAATAATCTATTTATATTTCATGAATCATCATAACACTTACAATATATAATCCCAAAGATAAGAAATAAAACCCCAAATATACATTAACTTCATATGGAAATAACCTTATACATCTACCTCTATTGAACTTATTGTTAGTATAATTTATTTCAATGTTAATCTCCCAAAAGATTAATCCTGTATGCTTATAAAAATGATAGGAGATTTTAGAGTGATTATAAAAACATACATAATAGGTTTATCATTTGAATTTTTTAATAGTGTCAATGTAAATAGATTACACTAATGAATCAATACATAATAACTAAAACATGAAAAACAAACGAAATTTCTGGTAAATTCCACATAACTCAAACAACATGGTACTTGAGAAATTATATTCACAAATAATATTGGGTTCGGATATATAGGATAAATAACGCCAAAATAATAATAAAAATCTCAAAAAATGCAACTCCCCCCACATAGTCTCCAAAATATTCAATATAACACATCATGCCACCCACCCACATTTTGAGAATAAATATATTTGCATCATAACCATAATCAACATCAGGACTATACTTATAACCATTCATAACCATAATCAAAACCATATATATAATTGGAGAAGGTAATTGGACCATTAATCATAAATCTATTAGTCTTATTAATTGTTTTATGTTCGATCATAAACCAGAAAACCATCCTCACGTGATGGTTCTATAATGAATGATACTCCAATCAACTCAAAATAATATAATGTAATAAAATTGGTAACTAAATTATTCTTCTTCCTAGATTAACCATCCATAAATTTTCATGACTTAATATTATTGAACTGCAATGATATGTATTAGAAATTTTACCCTCATGGTAAAAATATGTTAATAATAATCCCATGATAATCAGAATATTTTACTACTCTCATGATAAAAATAAGAACATGGTACCCCAAAATTAAACAAAGGGAAGAGAAATATGCTACCCATGTAAAATAATCTCTATTAATCTAAGGATAACATGTCAATGAAAAGTCACTACACACCAACTATAACTAATCAAAATAGGTCTAAGGGAGAAAAAATTTCCAAATACCCCATATCATGGGATTTATAATTATATAAATTCAATGAAGTAATCTCGTGCTACAATACCATAATCATCAAAATAATGTATTTAATGAATCTAAATTATCCAAATCTATCCAATAATTCACATAAAATTATCTAAGATACCATGATTCAATTATAGTGGGGGTTTATTAGTTTTTAATAGTTAAACTAACATATATAGGAAGTAAAATAATTCCCCATTTACGTATATAACATCATAATGGTAACAAGAAAATATATGATAAAAAAATTATTGAGTGGTATAACAACCCTATAAATTTTTCAAAGACCCATTCTACTTTAGAACACCCTCATTTAATTCATACTTGTCCCTATTACATAATTATAGGTTGAATTTATTTATTTATAATAATTTTCATAAAAGTAATTCCATTGTGAATCAACCCTATACAAGTCATAATACTTTTTCACTAGGATAAGACATTATCTTAGGTATGTACTTGTAAATAGAATGATACACATATAGATTTAGAATAACATCATATCATGATTTGAAATTTAATGATTGAAACTATCTTAATTAAAATAATTTCAATTCAATGATAATGTTCACTACTTACCATCATATATAATTTGAAACATCACTATTGTAATGACTCGTGTTTTGGCCCAAAGGACCTTGTAATATTTCAGAAAATATTTCTGGAGCCGGTTGCTGAGTCGGCATGGCAAGCTGGGGCCCGGGGAGCCTCAATGTAGTGACATTGAAGATATTGAATATATTTTGTCGTGCTTGGGTAGTTTAACTTGAAACATAAATAACTCCTTTTCAGAGTCTCATATAAGATTTCTTATAATGAGGTTGATTATGGAATGTTGTGTTTACCCTAGGCACGACCTAAGGTTGTCTGTGCTGTGAGTTTCCTAGTGGTTGTGTGGTGAAATAATTAATTATATGAAAATAAAATTAATTAAAATAACCTAAACCTAAATTTAATCACCCCTCCCCACATTTTGGAAATAAGGAATAGGAGTAGAGACTCCTCCTCCTATCCTCTTATCCCCTTTGGCGATAAATAAAATGATAGCTGAATTGAAGCAACGAGGTTCTGTTGGTTTCATTTTCTGAAGCACAACATCATTATATTGAGAACTGGATGATTCAAGCATCGCTCTGGATCCAATTCTTTGGTATTTCACAAACAATGTAGGAGGATTTGTGTTTTTCTCCTGATACCTTTTATTTTTCATTGTTATAAGGTTATAGAGCCCTATTTCAATTGTTGTCAATCCCTGCTAGGAAGATCTTGGGATTTTGGGTTGAATCGGTGTGAATCGGGTAATTTTTTAGGTGATTCCTAACAAGAATATTTTTCTACATGGAAGAAATTTTAGCAAAACACACTGTGTATCTCTTCCTGTTTCGAGTAGATGATCATTTGAGACTACATGCCATGTATAGGGGTTACATGCCATGTAGTTCCATAAACAGTGTGACCTCGGGACATGGATTGGGTTATCCGTGTCAAAATACATTGTATTGTACTAAAACATGGGCATGATACACAAAACCTAGGTCCAATAGATAGACATAGGAAACCAACATGGGCATGTGGCCTTTTATCTCATCATATTGTGTAGTATGGGATACACAGTGTGTGACAGACACGGTCGACCGGTCCATGTTGAAGAGGAACACGGCTAGGGTATAAGATATGAGGGACATGAAGTGTACCTCCTATAAACAATATTTACCCCTACATGGGTTATAATCCATGTGGAAAATATACATGGGTAGGTTCTTAGGTGGTATCACACACCATGTGTGTCCCGGTGCATGCCGTCTACTTCTAGGAGATCCTTTTGAGATCTTCTTCCTTCTGTATCTTCTTCTCTCAGACTTGAATTCTAGATTGTGAGTTTTTTTATCCTGAGTGGTTTTCCACATAGGATGTGATGGTGGCCTCCATGATAGAATATGATATATGATATTGTTTAAATCGATAAAGGTGATTGTGGGGTGGTACTGAACTGATGTTGGAGATTAGTGTGGTTTGTATAGAGATACACTTGTACTGTTACTCCCCTATTAGACTAGGGAACGATTTTTACCTTTCCTCTATTCCTAGTTATATATGGGGCTCCCCATGTTGTGGGAATGTGTTTTTTACCTTTAGGAATTTTCTTTTAGGGTGTTTCCCACTTTATAAACCAGGGTGTGGGTTCCCCATGACATCCGTAAAGGTAGAGTAGGTACTCCAATGTTGGAAAAGGGAGTATGTCTTATATCAATGAATTCAGTACTCCCTAGTTAGACTAGGGAGAGGGTCCTCTACATGTGTTTTATAGATTGAGTGGATACCCCCCTATCGCACTCGGGTGTCAGACCTCTATTCTAGGAGTTGGTACTCCAATGTCGTTCCATGGAATGGGTACTCCATAGGTATTGTTCTAGTAGAGTTGGTACTCTCCTACCTTGTTAGGGAGAAGGTTATCAAGTCTGGGGTTGGTAATACCCTATCGTGAAAGGGTGTGGGCCCCCCATAGTTAATGATTTGGCAGAGTCAGCACTCCACTGTCATTCCAAGGTGAAAGTCCTCTAGCCACTCAGTGGCACACCCCTACCATGTTAGGGTGACGGTCCTCAATTTATGAGGTATAAATCCCCTGAACTATCAGGGTGTGGGTACATCATGAGTAGTACTCCCCTATAGGATCAGGTCATGGGTCATCACATATAGATTTGTACTCCCCCATCTCTGAGTAGAAGCAGATATTGGGTCCTCCATTGGGATTTGATGTCCCTCAGCTATTGGATACAATTACAAGGAACGAGCCCATAAACTAGATATAAACGATATGTAGCTAGGGTTTAGTGCCCCCTCAATGTACTGAGGTGCCAAAAAATCCTTACAGGAGCAACAAGGGTTTTTCAGATAAGATATGATCTGTACTCCCTGGATTGCGGGGAACTGGCATGGTATGAGTCCCTATCTTCTCTCTTTTTTGAGAGGATGTATGTGGTACATGATCCCTAAGTTCTCATGTATAAAGTTGTGAGGGGTGGGCCTCTTCACATGGGTTTCTTTAGAATGCGCTGGGTGCAAGGTAATGATGAAAATACCTATGTTTATGGGTGATTGAGTTAGACCTAGTAAGGTGTTTATGATGGAGCATGTTCTCTATTACGTACCATTAGTAGTTGTAGAGTTGTTCTTGATGGAGTGCATATCTCAAATGGGTTCCATATGGAATGACTGAGCTTGTGTAGTGTGTTATCATAGTTTTATGTTAGGGTAAGGACCTATGAAGAGAATCTTGTAGCTAGCTATGATTTTGCAACCTCTTGAGAAATGGGGTCTGAGAGGAGTATATCTGAGTGATTTTTGGGAGTCCATATGGTGTTTTAACTTATTGGGGTTCACACCCCAGGTAGAGAGAGATAATATTTCATATACATCTAAGGATGGTTTGAGATGGATTTTTTCTCTCCATTGGGTTTCCCTCTAGTTAGGTCAAGGGGATTTTTCCTTTTAGTTTCTCGCTTTTTTATTTTGGGGTTTTTGGGGATCCTACTACATATTTTTATTATTACCCCTACATGGGATTTAACCACACATGTTCTGTGTCTTGTGAAAACCATAATCCTTTAAACATAGTTTGTAGAGGACCAAAGGAAGTTGAATCTTACTTAGATAGACATATCGAGGAGTTTACTAGAGCTTGACCGAAGATATTTATATCATTTTTATTTTATAGTGATCCCATCCTTCTGATCAGGTTGGATGCTTTTACAGTTGTACTTTGGTGGGAGTTTTGTTTCCCTTTTATGCTTTCAGTGCTTATGTTGTACTATAGTTGTGGGATATATATGTTTTCATACATTATTTTCCTTTGATTTTTTAAATATCATTTTTCTGATATTTGAGATGTGTTAATGTTTATAGGTTCATAGGAAATGCCTCCCATGATAGTGATATGCATTCTCAATGCTAGTCAATATTCCTTAGAATATTAGAGGCGATCTTGGGGAGTTACAGCTTGGGCCCAGTTGGGTCGGGTCATGACAACTATACACCATTATTTGGATTGAACACAATCTCTTCAATATTCCAAAATAATTTCCACTAAAGAGTCATGTTACTTTTTAAAAAAAATGATAATGAAAAATATTTGATAATATCACTACAATAATGAATTACATGAGTAACTTGATGAAAAAATTGATAATAACCCTTTAATAATCTTTTAAATATCAATTATATAACTTTTATCTCAACAAGATTAAATACCCTATGGGGGTGAATTAGGGTATGACAAATTAAAACAACCTCCCCTTAAAATATTGTTTCTTCAATAAACAAAACCCTTTTCACTCTATTTCTGGTGGTAATGAATGATCAGAAATTAAAGAATGCATGATATAATTTTATTTTACTTGGTTCAACTTTAATGGGATACGTCCAAGGAGAATACAAAGGAAATGTACCTATGTAGCAAATATACTAATGCACACTTATATTACAAATTTCAGAGCAAACTCACTATCTCACATGGTTTACAACCAATCACAATTTGAAATCTCAATTTTCTCTCAAATAATGTTTTCTCGCAGTTCCGTCAGATGAATCATCTTTTGACCACATAAATAATTATATATTTTATACCTCATTATGATTTTATTCACTTGATGAATAAAATATTACCACAAATTTTTTTGTAAATACCTTATGAGCAATTTTTTTAATGATGACTGATTTTGTAAAGCTCACACAACCATCATGAAACTATCAAATTATTCAAAATATTTTTTTTTCGTGAACCCCACAAATTTTGTAAACATCACAAATTTTTTAAATCTCATAACCTTTTTGAAACTCACTCCTTTTAAAAAAATTACTAACCCTTTGTGATGATCCAAATTTTTTTGAAGCATACAAAATTCATTAAGCTTATATATAACTCACGGAAACCCATTCTCCATGAACCATATGATCTTATAAAAATATTTTTTCAATAAAACCCCATCATTATTCACAGTTTTTAAATTCAGATACTTTTTAGTTTTTTAAGGATTGATTCTTCAACTGGGGGGAGGAGACCTATTTATTATTTATGTCTACATTTATAGAGCATTCAATCTTTTTATGACTTTTTAGAATGCTGCCAAGTATTTTTTTAACTTTTTTTTATGAAGCACCAGTAAAATTTTACAATTCATGAATATTCTAATAGTTGTAGAGATTTAATGTTAGATAATCATTTTCATCCCCCTTGTATGAACCTCCATGACTTTATGAATCATTGTGACTCTACGAAGAATTATAACTTCATAAAATATACAATATTCATGAAATCCACATCTTTTCCATATTTTAATGAGCATTAATGAAAGTATGACATTCACAATGCTTTATCTATCCTCTAGATTTTGGTCAACAAATATTTAGAGAACACTTGGAAACTACACTACCTTTCATACCAAAATTTTTATACATCCTACATAGAAATAATTCCATTTTATTGGATACTTTTCAAAACACCATGTCAAAAATCTCTCTAGAACTCAACAACTGACCTTATAAACATGATTTTTCAACAAAAACAATCAATACCAAAACAATATAATTCCACCTTAAGGGTTTTTTCCCAAAAATAACCCTACACTATGAAGTAAAACATTTATTTATTATATAAGGGAATATAAAGTGTAATAATAATCTACCTTTAATCCGCTATGTAGTGTTGTTTATTTTCCTTATTCTTTACTTTTCATTATATATTCACTACCATTTTATCATCATATAATGAATATCTCAACTTAATTTGATAATTTAATAATATAAGGTAATTTTAATGTTGTGTGATCCCATGGTGATAACACTACCCATTTATTATAATATCTTATGGATCCCTAATATTCTATATATAGAAAACCATTCATGATATGACAACTTCTCTTGATTCTTCCCCTATTAAAACCAATGAAATCCCTCTATAAATCCAAAATCCTATTAAGTTAATGAAACATCATATATTTTACCTTATAATGAATCCCCTTCAACCTTCATATATTTTATATTTCTAAATAAAAATAAAATTAAATAATATTAATTTATTATATCTAAAAATAATTATTGAAAATAATTATTTGAATAAATTATTAAAACTAAAATATTAAAGAAAAAATTCATTTTCATCCGATTCATTCCAAACTCACAAACTAGGAAAAAAATATACCCCAATATGCCTTGTAAAAATATTACATAATATTATAATTAGTCAAAATAACTATTTTATTCCACAAGTATAAAATGATAAAATACCCATGGGCATTTATTGGCACAAAAAAATTTTAGAGACTCTAAACCATATTTATTTAATAAATCATTGTAAATGTATTCTTTTGTATACATAAATGTTAGGTTTAACTAGAAAAGTTACACTTAAATATCACAAACATATATATTTTCCTTACATTGATTTTTGACATTCCTAACAAAAATTTCTAATCATAATTCATGGGTACCTATATGATTACATGATTCTAATGTTTTAATATATAAATATTATGAATTTAACCAAATGAACATCCTTCATTCATATTAATGTATAAATATTATTCAAAAGTGAATTTTATTATGCATCCTTAATGAAAATTTTAATTATAATATTCAATACTTATCTTTCTTCCCGCTATGTATAAGGTATGTGATATTATTTGAAGAAATGGATTAAAATATAATGAATCCAAAATTTCAAAAAAATGTATATATGTTATAATAGTAATATAAAACCTACTATGTAGAATAAATATATATCTCCCAAGTTAGTGAAAATTTTATCCCAAGGTCTCATTATCCATATATCATTACTCAATAGAGATATTAATTTCAATATTTTTTCTCCAAATATAGATAAACAATTATAATGGACATTTAATTTGTAATAATAATAACAATCCACAATTTTTATTAAACTAAACTAAATATTATGTTATATTAATAATTAAATATCTAAAATTCATTTCATAATATTTAGAAAAATAAATTTAATCTTTATAAATTAAATAATATAATATTTATAAAAAAATAATTAATGTGCATGAATATATCAATATGGAATTAAAAAAATTAATGAAATTTTAAAATATTCCCAATGTCTGTTAATTTTATTTTTAAATAGCTATATCATTTTAAAATATATCTACATATCACTACCCATGATATAGGTGATTGAATAATCAATACTAGGGGTGTAGTGAAATCACATATTGTTACCCAGTCTATCATGTAAAAGAATATAATCATATCATGGTTATGATACAATAATTCATTTTTGAATACATTTTCTGTTTGAAAATTAATACTTGATGAAATTATATTACATATTAACTTCCATAATATAGTTTATAAAAAGAAAAAATTCTTAGCACGTACTGTGATATCACATATCATTAGATGCGATTCTTCAATAGGATGTGATACAATTTTCAAATGTATATTATACCTTTTATGGATTTTGATGTCTTATATCATCATATTTGATAAGTTAATCAAATAGGAAACATTAAACCATATCATATTATAGACCATGATATCCTCATATCACTGTATGAAATGTATAATTATTCTAAAAAATTAAAAATTAAGAAATTTAAAATATTATTTATTCCATCACTAAAGATAGATTTCATACCACTGATGGGTTTCAATGATAAATATCTATAATGGAAACTGAAAATCGATTACCATGATCATTTGGTATCTAGAAATTTGAATACATTATTAATTTAAATTTATAAAACCATATATGTAGTGATCATTTACTCATGTGTTAAATGATTATCACCAAGACACAACCTATAGAATCTTTACCAAATAGGTGATCTATTAACATGGGAATCTCTAAACAACATTAGAATGATATTTTTTCACCCACAAATTATATTAGTACATACTTTAAAAATAAGGAAGTAACCGTGATATATGGGTATTTCAATAGTGTAACTAAATATCTTATTAAAAAAATAGAGGCATGGAATTACTTTTATATATACCCTTCATTAAAGAAAGTGCTTAATTAAATTTGATTGTTTCAAAAACATTAAGTTAATGCATAAATATATATTATAAATTATAACATTTAGGCTTTATTTAATTGAAATTATAATTGAATACATCAATGGTTAAATAAAAGTTAATCTTAAAAAAATAAATCACAATGTGATGTGTAATTAAAAAAATGGATAGTCTATATTGGAGTTAAACAGAACACCACCCATGCCTATGATATCCTATATAAAAGACATCACATCAGGTGGTACATATCATATAATTAAACATAACCCATTTCAGTAACTATGATATTGAATTTATTATATATTCACTTATAAAAAATTTCTTACCTTTATAAATGAATTATCTATGAAATTATAAATTTAAAAACATAAAAAAACAACAGATCTAAAATCATTAGGAATTATATGTCGATGACTGAGAACTATAAAATTAAAAATATTAGGGATATTATGATTTAAAATTGTGTAGAATATATATACAACACATTTTTATAACTTTTTAATTATGAGATTATTTTTGGGAAGAAAAACATTAATGATGTTCCTAAAAAATAATAATACTTAAAATAGAAACTTAACTATCTTAGAGAGGGTTAGTTTTATATTTTCATTCTTCGTACTATCAAAATCATTAATTGAAGAGGTTTCAAATATTTAAGTATACTTGATTAATAGATTTATATCCACTGTTATATGAATTAAGGAAACATAGGAAATGTAGATTAATAAAACCATTTCAGTTAATATTTAAGAGCATTTAAGTGAACTAATTTTTTGAATTTTTTAATTCATAATCTCAAACCTAGAGCCATCATGTTATTTTTTGAAGATTATTTAGAGGGAGTAAAATGATATAAATTATAGTTAGATAATCATAGTTAACAAAATTTAATCATCAATAATGATTAAAATTTTTATTATTCTTAAATAGGTAAATATATTTTATCTGTCCGTAATGAAACCATCACACTCCAATCAAATAGTGTTGTGGGTATATTGAAGCTCGAGGAAGGGACTCAAAAAAATAAAACTAATACTTTTCAATGGGAAGATCCATAACCCAAATAAATGAGTAAGAATTAAGTTAGATTTATTGACTAGAATATTTCTTATGAATGTTCTAAGGGGTTTATTTATCTCCATTACTATAAAACCACACAATTTTAGGAAGGAAAACTATATTTGATAGCATATTCAACACATAACACCAAGTTTAAATGAACCGTGAAATATAAAACTATTATAAATTAGACATTAAATTGGTTGTTATTAATAGTGTTAAATAAATTATTATATATATATGTAATGCTGAATAAAAATTAATGATAATTGTTTAGAAAGAAATCAATCAATTTTTAGTAACGAAATCTTATTATTTAATAAATGTTTAAATCAAAAATTATTTTTATTGTTTTTTATGATAATACATTATAATTAATTATTGAAGATTTTATAAAATAAATTATATGAAATTTAAATTATTTTTCAAATCGTGATATAAAAATTAACATGTTTTAATTTTTTTATTTTTCCAAAAATATTGATTTTTATTGAATAGTGAAAATATTGATTTTTGAAAAAATTGTCATTTATATTAAATAACTTCAGTAACTTAAAATTAAAATTATATTTGGAATATTATTTTTAATAAAATAGATGTTATATAATAATTTTTTATCTATACATATATATTTATATTGTCTATATATTTTATTTTACTATAAGTAATGTTCTTATTTAAAAAACGAGTTTTTCAAAAAACTATTTTAAAGTGGATATTGTTTCCCAACATTAGTTAATTAAAAAAAACCCAATGGGGAATGATTAAAATGAAATTTATGGATTATATAGAAATTAATATTAATTTATATTCTTGCAATTATTATTATTATTCCTACAGTTAATATTATATCATATTTTCCTTAGAAAATACACTTCCCGAAAACCTGCTTTTTCATCACTTCTACATGATTATTTTTTTAAAAACATTCCCCACATTTTTGAAATAAATTTGGTAAAATAGATTTAAAATTTATAATAATAATAATTTATAATATATAATATGGTCAACCTAATTTTTGATGATAATTAATTGTGAGAACTATAAAAATTATTTAATGTGATTAAGGTAAAAAAAGTTGCACTGTGGGATTAAACTAAAATGATAAGGGAAATGATGTCATATAAACTTGTATAAAAGATATTTTATGGAAATATTTAGAAGTTATAATATATTATAATCATGAATAATCCATTTTAGACCACTTTTTCAAGTGAAGAATGTGGGAACACCATTTTCTTTTCAAAAATTATAAGTTGACAACTCGCCTCACTTATGAAAGTACATCCCCTGTCCTCTCCATTCCACAACTGAAAATAATTTTGGTTAAGAAAATATAAAGACAATTAACATCCCAATTTCCATCATCTAATCCTAAAATCATAGTCACCTTCAAAAATAAATTCTAGGAATTCTTCAGTTATAATCAAACAGAGGTGGTTTGAGAATAACTATAATTCATAATTATTTTTTTAATATCCTCTTCCACCACATTAAAATAATCTTAAAATATAATAATATTTAAAAATGTATCAAATAAATAATTAGATGTTATTTTATTCATGAATAACCTAAATCCATCCAAAATTCAATCAAATGAGATTCAAAATCTTCATTCATGTAGATACTGGACTTTTGACTCAAGATATAACGTCATTCATCATCCTTTATTTCCCTCATGAATTATTTTAATGATTAACTAAAAATATCATTATGATATTTATGACATATTTATAATTATTTAGTTATCATATCATAATTAAATTCTTACTTTATATTTTATGGGGGATACGTTAATGTCTCTCGTGTGTACAATGGACTGCCGCCTCGTGAAGCGATGTGATTCCTTTTTCACAAACTCTTTACATGGAATGTATTAAGTTAGATTTTAACTAATAAATTTGATATAAACTACATAATAATGATACTCATGACATATTTATCAATTTTAAATGTAATATATAATTTTCATTCTTGCACTGAAAAATGATAACTTCATTCATGTATGTGTGGACTTTCACCTCCATGAAGCAATGCGATTATTTTTTCATCACCACATCAAAAGAATGAAAAATATATAAGTATATTTTAAAAAATAATATGGTATTTACTATATTATTATAATATTATGAAGATAAAATAATACATACCTTCTCTCCATAACGATCAATAAAATTGGAAATGGTACTCTTCCGTAAGTAAGACCTACCATCACCATGACCAAAATGTATTTCATTTTAAATAAACTATTTCATGCTTGGTATCAAAAGAGAAGTACCAAGGATCAAATAAAAAATAAGATGGGGGGAGGGTTGAATCAATTTTTCACATTTTATAAGTTTCAAAACAATTTGAAACTTAACCCCTACAACATGTTAAGATTTATATCCTTATCACTTTTTTGTAAATACTCATGCGTGAAATAGTAGGAAAGAAAGAAATTAATACAATATTTATAAGGTTTAATCATAGTTTGAGAACCAAGATCCTTTCTATATCCACATTTTTGGTTCTATGAACATATTCTATTATGAATGAATGGATACAACTTGGGAAAACTCCCATTAGATGCCTTTTATATCTCGATAAGAAATATTATACTAACTCCCATCAATTTAAAAAGTTTCATTATAAAAAAATTGATCCAAACAAATGATTAAAGAATATGTAGAAATAGATCCACAATTTCTCTTCCTAAACCCTCTTCCTAATTTGGATTGTTCTTATTTTCTCAATCTAAGGATGATGGATTATATTATCTAAAAAAATGATGTTGTATTCAATTTTATTGAATAATATGATGTTGGATCATATTTTCTAAAACCAATGATGATGGGTCTGATTTTTTGAATATGATGATTATGGATATGATTTCTAAAAATAATGATTCTAGATCCAATTTTCTTAATGTGATGATTCTGGATCCTATTTTTTGAAAATAATGATGCTAGATCTGATTTTCATAAAATAATGATCTCAATATGATGAATTCATTCTCAATCTATAAAAAAACAATATTTTCTCAAATAATCAATATGATTCTTCTTCAATTAGATGGTAATTTTAACTTCAAATTCTCATGTGCTCAAATATTTGTGTGAATGTAAAAAGCTTCAAAATAATGAGTGATCTAAGTTTGTATTTATAGGCAACTCTGAAAAAAAAGTTGAAAAAATGAAAACATTCCCCGCTTTATCAAATTTCAAAAACAATGTAAATATCTCACATTTAATCTTTAACTTTGACTTCATTAATGATATTTATATTTCTCCAAAATTTATGCCAAATTAAACTTCAATTTTGACATCTTCAAATATTCATAATACTTATAAAATTTTCTTCTTGAGCCTTATTTGTTATTAGATTATTACAAATCTATTTCCTTACGAGAGTTAGCCCAATTTCTATTTCCTTCTCACTAAATCTGAATTCTATATACTACTCAGAGAATCAAATTTCTATATTAAGTGAATCCTATTTCTAAATCCTTTTAGGATAATCCATGTTATGTATTAACTAAATCCAATTTCTGTATTCAGTGAATCCAAATTCTGTACCCTTTTTAGTGAATTGAAATTCTATATTCATGGAATCCATAATATATATCCTTATCATATTATTATAATTGAATTCTCGTTATGATGGAATTCCCATTATGATTTAATCTTAATACTGTAAAATCGAAAAACTTCAAACCTCTCAACTATTTCTTAATAATCTTTTATCATGAATTATTTGATGATTTATGAGAAGATTATGATAAAAAAAGTCTCATATAATTTTGTTTTATAATGTATGAAAACATTATAAGTCCTAAATTCAAATTATTCATCAAAAACACTTCCAAAAATATACAAATTCTTCAACCAGAAACATATATATCAACAAATTCTTCGATTCTAACTCAGAAACTTCATTCTTTCTCAGATTACCACAAAGATAAACTTCTAGAAACCAATAAATTCTACTTCAAATTAATTTGGATTCATTGTTCTGATTCCGATGCAGATGATTCCAATTCTTCCCGTAACTTTGGACTTTCTTAAAAAAGCACGTTACAATGGACTAGATCTGATTCCTAGAAAAAAAAATATTCTTATACAAAAAGGTCATTTGTCAAAAAATATAAAAAACATACTAATAAAAAACACCACAAAGGTTCTTTAATCTTCTATATTGGATTTGTTGAAAAACATTAAAAACAACCTTTCAGACTCTCCAAAATTTTCAAAACTCAATTTTTTTAGACAGCCCATGTTTTTGAATTTTATGAAAATATATCCTTTATCAAAAAAGAATGTCCTGACACCGCAGTAAATGATAAGGTAATATATTTAAATTATTTCCATCCCTCTGTGGCAAGAAAATTTTGGGTCCATGTAAAGGTAAAATCTCACCACTTTTGTTTTCAAACATTATTTATCTTTCCTCCATTATTTATTTTCTCACTTCCTTTCTCTATACCACATTTTATAATAACAATAGCTTCAGATTCATAAATGAAATATAATTAAATATTATTATAATGTAAAGTTTATTACATTCTGTCCCCCTTTGTAAAAATAATACAAAGAACAATAGGGGTCCTTCTTATGAGTTTTAAGAAGTCATTGGAGATGTATGAACATGATGTTTTAGCCTTGAATTCACAATCCTTTCTTTTAAAATTGATTTTGTAAAGATATCTGTAATTTGATACTTTTTTTAAATGCATTCCAGCAAAACATCTCCACCAACAACTTTCACTTTTATAAAGTGAAACTCTATATCAATGGGTTTTGATCATGAATGTTGAATAATATTTTTAGAAATATCAATTGCACTCTATTTATCTCAAAGGATCTTTAATAGTTTGAAAATTTTCAGTTTCAATTCTTCCAACAGAACTTTTATCCACAATATTTGAGTAAAAGCCTGAGTAGCTGCCACATATCCGAATTAAGTTGTACGAAAATTTATTGAACCATATTTCTTACTCTACCAACTAAAAAAACATTCACCATGAAAAATGATCCTCTTGAGGTTGATTTTATATCATTATAGTCTCCTGCCCAATAGATATCTGTAAAACCATTAAACGTCATCTCACTATATCTTTTTTGTAAAAACCCATATAATGTTCTTTTTTTACATATCTCAGAATCCTTTTTACCGCCAACATATATTATTATTTCAGATTAATTTGATATCTGTCACATAGAGTCACAACATTCACAATATCAATCCTTGAGGCTTTAAGTTAATGAAGACTTCTAGTCAGGTTTTGAAAGACTTTATAATTCACACATATTCATGATTCATCTTTACTGAACTTTGTGCTAACTGAAATAGGATTTGAAAGTACTTTTGATTATGTAATCCCAATATTCTTTAACAATTCCACATCATAATTTTCTTAGGAAAAGAAAATTAAGTTTTCCTTTGGTTGAACTTGTAAGAAAAGGATGCAATATAATTCTCCAAACATAGATATTTCAAAATTCATCTTCATTTCCATAGGATTTTTTTTCAAACATCTTATTTATCCACAAAGAAGTATATCATCCACATAAACAATTATAATTAGATCTCCATGGTCAACATATTTCATATATAAGTTTTTATCAACTTTTACTTTATAAAAGTTCAACATTCTCAAATAATTTTCAAGTTTAGAATACCAATCATATGGAGCTTGTTTCAGCCCAAACAAATATTTCTTCAATTTAAAATCATTATTTTCATCCACATTAAGTATAAACCCACAATGTTGTTTAATGTAAACTTCTACCTCAATCACACCATTTATAAATGCTGACATTACATCCATCAGATAAAATTTTTAATTTTGATGAGAAGAAACTTAAAGAAACATTTAAATAGTTTCTATCCTTACAATGGGGGAATATTTTTCATCAAAATCCACACATTCTACATGTTCATATCCTTTAAAAAAAATTATTATTTTGTTTCTTGAAGCTTCTATATACTTATTCAATTTGTTTCTATAAAACCACTTTGTTACCATAAAATTCTTATTTTATGGATGTGGAAAAAGTTCCGGTGTTTTATTTTTCTCTATATGACCCAACTCTTCTATCATAGAATTCACCTATTATTTGTGATTAAAACCTTATGAATCTAATTCTCCATCAACTGTTACGATCTATAAAGTTTGATTTTAGAATATAAACATCCTTATGGTCTATCCCAGAGCCATTTTATTTCCAATAATTTTTTTATTCAATATGGGTTTTTAATGAAGGAAATTTAATTGTTTCATTTCTAATTAGAATTTCCTTATGACACGATTCATTGGAATATTGATATGGATGTTTTTAGTTACCTTCACTATTTTTGGATATCACCAGTTTATCCTCCTTAGAATTATCAATAAATTTTTTTAAAGAACATTTATTTTCAATTACCTTCACATCATATGAGTCCGCCAAATTTTGTAAACATTTTTTGAATCATTTGAAACTTCTTACATTTAGTGAATAATTCATGAAAGTTTATTCCCCATCTTTTTCATCAAACATTAAAAAATATGTGTTTTTTATTTTTAATAAATATGGACATCTGAAAACATTAAAGTATTTTAATGATTTTTTTTGTTATAGAACATTTTATAAGGAGTCTTATTGGTTTCCAGTTTTCAACAAGAATCTATTTTAAACTTGTACAACATTGCTAATTTCTTCCCTCCAGTATAATTTTGAAATTATTTATTTAGCTAATATAATTATACCCATTTTAACTATTCTATTATTAGTTCTTTCTACCACTACATTTTTTTAGAGTATAGGGAGAACTATATAGATGTTTGATACCATGGATTCTTGGATAAGTTTTAAAAGTATTTTTTGATAATTTGGTACTATTATCTATTCTCATATTCATTATAGAAACCCCCAATTCATTCTGAACATCTTTTTTGATGAATTTGTAAATTTTAATAGCCTATGACTTGTAATTAATGAATATGATGTCTATAATCCAAGTGATATCTTAAATAGAAGTGATAATGAATAAATCTACATTTATCAATTGATGTCTCATTGGCCCACACAAATCAAAATTAATATGCTCAAGTTGTCTGGTAGATTGTATCCCAATTATCTTGTATTTTTTAGTTATATTTTCTTTCTAACAAGTAAGAAAAATAACTTCATCTCCTATTTTCAAATAATGAAAACTAAAAACAACATAAAATTTAGAGTGTTTATTCATGTTTTTCTATCCAATGTTCCAAAGTCTTCGGTGCATGTTTTTTTCCATCTTCCTCACTCATGTAACACGACTCTTTGAATTCTATTATTTTGAATAGATTCCCACTAGTTAATTATCCTTTTGTAATAAATTTTCCATATGTCACACATTTTATGATAGAAGAATAATTTATGAATATTACTTATTTTACATGATAAAAATGTTGACATATACTAATTAAGTTATGTTTTATCCCCTTAACAAGTAAAACTTCCTAAGATTTTAATTTCTATTCTTCAATCTAGGTCATTCCAATTCTATTGATTTTTAAGGAACTATCATTACCAAAAGTAACTAATACTCTATCATGACCTTCAACAGGATTCAAGATTTTTATTTCACCAGTCAGATGTGAGGAACAAACACTATCACATATACATGGTTTGTTTTTTTTACTTACAAATATTTCTCAACAACAAAATATCTTTCCACAACTTTCTTCTTTTCTACTTTCTTTTCTATTCTATCATATATAATTTCTTCCAGAAGGAGTTTTATACATCTATCGGCATGATGAGAAGTGTGATCATATCATCCAAAAACATCTTCTATACATTCACATTGATTTTTTGTTGGAAGGTTTCTATTGTATTGATAATTCACCTTTTAAACTTCATATAAGTTAATATTGTCTCTCATTCTGCATTCACTATTTCATCCACAATGCTCAATAATTCTATCTAATAGAGATAATTTGTGTCAATAACTAGAAGATCTATAGTCAATGATTTTACAACACCATAAATATCCATAAAATCAAGATTTTATATTAAAGAAACATATTTCTATATAGAAACTTTGTTAAGGTTGGTAACTTATTTTAGATCTAACATCCTCAGGACTCAGACCATCTATTCGTTTGTGTGTGTTTTATAATTTTGGGGATTTTAAAGGTTTCAAACATACATTATAAACCCAATATTATTCAATGCTTTTTATGGAACATGAAATGTTAAAATAATCATATTAAACATTTTAAATGGAAAGATGAGATTTAACCTGATTCTCGTATTCAGCCTCCTCAGAAACATTAGAAGTATCTTATTTTACTTCTGAAGATTTTTTGAAGTTTTCATTCATCTCCCTCAGTGTACTTTTGGAATCATGAATCTTTGATTGAATCTTGTTAACTTCTTCTTATTGTATTACAACTTCATTCTAAGATCTTGTATCATCTTTCCCTACTCCGTAATTCTATGTTTATAACTTAAAATCTCCTGAATGTATTCATCGTCTTACTTGATGATATCTATTCATCCCTTAGTAAATTCTCTAAAATCATTCTTCATCATTATTTTTTATTTATTGAGATATGTATTTTACTCAAGACATGAAATAGTTTCTGTTCTGATATGATTCCATGTATAAGATTTTTCACCACCTTCTTCACTCTCTGAGGAGTCTTTTTCTTTCTCAAATTTTTCAATGAAGGTTCTAAAATTTTCTATACTATCATAATTAGATTAATTTTTTCCAGTTGAGTCCAATTCAAATTTCTCACTCAACATACTTATTTTGTTTCCAGCAAACATATTCTTATATTTATTTTAATACTTTTCTTCTTTATTATTTTTGTTCTACTACTTCCATTATGGTTTTTCATTGGAATCATCCTGATATTGTCGAACTTTCTTCATGTGGAAATTCACAATGAAGTGACTGATTCCACCACACTCAAAATATTTGTGAGTAATTTTACCTCCATATTTTCTTCTTCATATCTAATATATTTTATAGATAAGAGACATAATATTACCATTGAACTAATCATATTCCTTATCTTCAGACTCACAAGGATTGGTTTCTTCAAATCACATATTTTCTCTTTTCTCATAGCTTCAAAATACATTTTATAATTCATATTATTTTAAATTATTAGAGCTTTGTTCATTTAATAAGAAAAAATAATGTTATAAAATTCATTAATGGATATATTACCCTTATCATTTAAATAATAAACTTTCGAATCAAACATGTCTGGAATGTTTCTAGTAAGTTTCATCCCAATTGTAGAATCCTCCTGAACATATATATATCCTCTTATGTTATACAAAATTTCATTTACTTGGGTGAATTATTTAATAATTGTTTCATCATCTCTCATTGTGATGCCTTCTTACATACTACACCAAATTTATAGCTTTGTTTCCTTAACATTATTATTCCCTTTAAAAAAACTTTCTATATATTCCCACAAACTTTTTACTATTTTGATACCCACCACCTTATAATAAAAATTCTATAGTAAGGATATAAGGATTGAATTTATAGCCTTTCAATCAACTTCAATATTTATTTTATCAGAAAATTTCATTAGATAATATTTCTGAATAGGTGGGAACCTGATAGTAGCTACATCAACAACTTCTACGACAATAGATATGAGATAAGGAATCATTCTATTTTTTCATCCATAATAATTTTTTCCATCAAATGTATGAATTCCTATACTTTTGACAGAATTGATTTTATTCATGATAAGGATTTAAAAAATGTTTTTTTCTCTGATACCAATTGATTTTCCAAGAATCAAATAAAAACATAGAAGGGGGGGGGTGAATCAGATGTTCACTTTTCATATGATTCAAAATATTTGGAAACTTAACCCCTATAACCAATTCATATTTATATCCTTACAACATTTAGTAAATAATCACAAATGAAAATGTAGGAAATAAAGTAAAGCACACAAGATTTATAAGGTTCGACCTTAGTTTGAGAACCTAGATCATTTCCATAGAAACTCATATCGGTCTATCAAAATCTACTATTACGAATAAGTAAATGAAACTTGTGCCCAATACTATTAGAAAACATCTATTTATCGATAGGAGATATCATATTGACTCATATTAGTTTACAAAATTTTTATTATAAAAAATTGAGCGAGACAAATTAGTAACGAATTTTTTGAAACTTAACCACAAATGCTCAGTCCAAATCCTCAGTATGATTTGGCTAGATCTGATTTTCTCAATCTGATGATACTGGATATAATTTTCTAAAAAACATGATGCCAAATCCAATTTTATAAATACAATGACACGGGATCAGATTTCATGAAATCACTATTGATTGATATGATTTTTTGAAGAAAATTAGTATAGAATTGATTTTTTGAAAACTATGATGACAGATCAGATTTTCTAAATATGATGATGTTTGATCCGATTTTATGAGAATAATGATGCCATATCAATTTTTTTCTAAAATAATGAACTCAATACAATGAAAACACTCTCAATATGTAAAAATCGAACTTTTCTCAAATACTCAATACTATTATTCTTCAATCATATGGGAATTTTCACAAAAAAATATTTAGTGCTTTGCCTTGTTTTATTATGTTAAAATTTTCCTATGAACATGTTATCTGAAGAAGTATTTACAGGAAACTCTAGAAATAATAATGGGAACCTTGAATGTATTCCCCACTTCCTAAATATTCCAAAACTCTAAAAATATATCACATTTAAACTCCAACTTTTATTTTTTTTAACCCTCCATAGTTTTCTATGAAAGTTTTGAAAACTTTTACATCAATTTTGACCTATTCAACCATTGATAAGACTTATGTAATTTTATTCTTAAGTGTTATTCATAATCATCTTATTACGGATCTGTTTCCTTCTCAAAGTCTATATGTTTTATATTTTCTTCTCACTGAATCTATATTTTATATCCTTCTCAGTGAATCTGAATTCTATATGCAATAAATATAATTTCTATATCTTTTTCAATGAATCCAATTATCCATTCAATGAAATCGATTTCTTTTTTCAGTGAATCTGAATTCCGTATCCTTTTTAGTGAATCTAAATTTTTTATTCAGTGAATCCAATTTCAATATTCATTTTTAGTGAATCTTATTTATGTATCCTTCTTGTATCATTATGATTTAATTCTCACTACGATGGAATTACCATTACAATGGAATATCCATACTACAACATTGAAAAACATCAATCCTCTCCACCATTTCATTAAAATATTTTATCATGAATTATTTCATTATATCTAAGAACATTATGATTATAAAAGAATCATCAATTTTTTTATAAATTTTGGAAAAATTCTTCCTTAAAACATCACATTCTTATTTCCAAGAACTTCAGTAATAATTTGACTTCTTCAACCATCAACTTCTGTCTTAGTAACTTATTTCTTCTTCACTTAGCAACTTCATTCTTTCTATGATTACTAGAAAGAAAGAATTCTAGTTACCAATAAATTCAGCCACCAATTCTTTTAGATATCACGTAGATGAATCTGATTATTTTAAAAAATTTCAACTTTCTTACAAAATCTCATTACGATGAACTTGACTTTATTCCTAGAAAACAAAGGCATTCTTATACAAAAAGGTTGGTTGAAAAAACATACATAAAATTGTTAAAATAAAATCACAAAAGTTGTTTAAAAAGTATATTTGATGAATAAATATGAAAATATTTTCAGGATTATTATATTAGATATATTGAAATAATGACCACTTTGAAAAGGATTAACATTCCAAATCCATTTAGAATCAATGAACTATATATCCTCAAAACACATGATGAGGACATAACTAATTATGTATTTGAAAATTTAATTCAAAAAAATAAAACAAATGATTTATGCATAAGTTTGAAAACTAGTAAAATGTTATTAATTTAAAAAATAATTTATATAAGTTTATTATATACAATTTAAAGGATACACATTGATAGTCTGGACACTAGGTAAGGGTTTCTAATTTTTCCAATACTTCTGTGACACAACTACATTATTATCTATATATTTATATTTTTTGTTGTATATTCTACACCTTTTAAAATTAATATCATTAATACATCATACATCATGGTATTTTAATTTTCAATTTCAATTATTTCATCTGAGGCTATTTAACATGAATGTTACTAAGTGGTAAAGAATATCATATGTTATTTTCTATTAGGTTATATAAATTATAAATTATATTTGATATTATATGATTATGTGTGTAATGAATTTTTGATTATATTTTATTGAATTTATAATAATAATTATTTATTTAAAATTGATACCCATAATAGATTCATTAATTAATTATCAAATTCAATGGTGTGTTTTTTAAGGGTTAATCCGCACAAATTCTATTTCATTTTGACTTACATTTTTGATATACACCTACATTCATTTTTTATGTGTATATATTTCAATTAGACATGTTTATTCATATAAATACTTATATTCATGATATTTAAATTTTCATTTGATGTTATTCATACATTATTCCTATGATGGAATAGTTACCAATGTGAAAAATGGTTTATTTTACAATCTCTGTTATTTATAGATTTTTTATGTTCAAGGATCCTTTAGGAGAAACCATATTATATTATTTTAATTAACCACATATATATTCTTCTCATATGGTAATGAATTTGGTTCACATGTTTAACTTATATTTCCTCCCTTATTTATTGATGAAAATATCAATAAGGTCATTTGTAAGTGATACTGATCTTGAATATTTTTTGAGATGAGGAATCCTTATCTTCCATATATATGTTTTCTAAAATGTTTTAGAAATTATTCATTTCCAAAAATTAATTATTTCCAAAATCTATATTATATGATATTTTAACATCAATCAAATTGTTTTAAATAGAAATTTCTTAACTTTTCCAAAATGGTTTGCATTCGAATCCATTTTTTAAAATGTTCTGAAAGGAATTTTTATTTTTCACATTTATGAAATGAACATATTTTACAACCATCATGTCTAATATTTTCCTTTAATTTTCATTTAAATTTTTCCTAGTATATTTTCAATGAAATTTATTTTTACAATATTTTTTCTTTTTCTTTAAAACTTATTTTTCTAAATGAAAAGTATATTAAAAAAATGTTTTTAATGATATTTTAATTACATTTCTATTCATCAACCCAAAAACCCCTTATTGTTACTTATTCTCTAATGTGGATGTTTTATAATAATACAATCCTCACTCTTTCTCTATATGGATTAATATTCTTTCAAAGAGACTGTTTTGGAACCTTTTTATTTTCCACTGGTTAATCATGGTTGAAAGAGATTATTATGGGAACCATTTATTTTCCATGGGTTTTTTAAAGTTTTAAAAATAATTAAGGTTATTTCTATGAGTTTATGATTCAATTTATTTTTTATATACACTATTCATGTTCTTGTTCTAAAAGATCATATCTGATTGGTGCACCCATATAATGTTCGGTGAGCACTTTATAACTTATATGATGTGTGCGATAAGGTAGTGATAAGTGAGACCTATATAGATTATATGATGGTTGTTCATGAATAGAGCCATATGATATTTTTATAGATTAAATTATGGATGTTCTAAGATAGTTTTGGGTGGACCTATTATATCTTAAATGATGGCTGCACCCCGATATCACTATGCGATCTTGATATATCTTATATGATGGGTGTTTCTTGATAATTATCTAATGATTTGGGAAACAATAATTTTATCCATAGAACTTCATTGGATGTCTTCTGTATGGTTATTCCAATTATAAGGGCTTTGTAAGGGTTTTATGATGAATATGGTCCAAGATACCAACATTTTTAATGGGTGATTTCCATGGGTTTAAATTTTTTCCACTAATCATAATTGACATCACATGGTTTATGATTAATTATTCTTGAATCTTTCAATTTTTAAACCATTATTACATATTTAGTGGTTGATTATTTAGGTATTTATCTATGTCATTATTTTTTATTTTATCATGAACCCTGTTTCTTACGTCATAACCTTATCCACTTACTATGATCATTGATGACATTAAATTTTAAATGCTAATGTTTTCCTTTACTAAGAAATTAATCTAACCTTTATTATGTTTCCTTTTACTCGTGTTATAAAGAATGGTGTTAAAGGAATTATGTTATGGAGGGATTCATTTCTATGATGATGACGACTTGATGTGAATGAAGAAAAGCTAGGTTAAGTTGCGGAAATTATAATTTAAATACATGTGAATTTTTTATTTAAGTATTTTTCCCAATGATATTAATATATAAACCAAAAAGGTCACTAATAATCTAGGTAAATCCAAATTTCCTTTTGATTTTTTATGTTTTGGATTTAAAAAATTATGTCACCTTCATAGGTATCAAATCTAGAAATGTAAAGTTTATGATTTCAGTACCATATCTGGGAGTACAAGATTGTGGATGTTGTAGTTGGTATCATAGTATGGATTAGATAACTATTGATATTTGGATGTTTTCATGTGAGGATATATTAATAGTTATGGATACCATCATAGGTCTATCTGATTGAATTTTATTATAAGTTCAAGGTCGTACACACCCCTTATGAGGTTTTAAGTGAAGAGATATTAATGTTATTAAAGAAAATTTAGGATACATTTTATTTGACTAAAATATTTTTAAGGATTCATTTTAATTTCAATTATTCCATAAAATTTTTAATAAATATATTTTAAGTTATTTATAACCTTTAGGATTTTTTGATATATGATGTTGAGGTAATTATGGGAAAATAGTTTTATAAAATAGATAACCATGAGATTTAAAAATGATTTGGTGACTAAGTGATTATTATTATTTCAAAAGAAGATATTCATACTTTTGGGATTCAACGATGAATGAAATGTGATTATAATTAAGTTTAGGAAAATATATAATTTTAATTTTATTGATGTAATTTGGTATATAGGGTTATTTCTTTATGGAATGATTCTGTTTGAACATTTTGAATTCCTATTTAATTTTGATGATTAATGTATCATATGATGGTTTATATGTTTTGGAAATAATCTTACCATATTATAATTATTTTGGATTTTTTTAATGCCAAAATATATGTGGAATATATTTTTATCCCATTTATGGTTATATTTACTTTTTAAAGGATTATTTTTAGTGATTTAGGCATGGAAATAAGTCATTTTGAATACCCATTGTTTGTAAAAAAAATTATATTATGGTGGAAATTGATAAAAGGATGAAATTGTACACATAAATTAAGAATATTTACTTTTTCCATTATTATATATGGTATAGAATTATTTATAACTAATAAAATTCTATTTTTTTTTCAATTACCATTATTTTTTATGATATCAATTAGCTTTTCAGACATTTTTGGATTATAGTGTTGTAAATTATTTTTTTAATTCACTTTCTTGTGATAAATTTTCTATATAACTCACTATAATTCTTTTATAATTTTCTTTCAGGGAAAAATATTCACTTTCCACCTACGTTATTCTATTTGGAAACATAGCATGTGTTATTTCAGATGACCCCAATACTTTCTTTTCTCTCTTACCAAGTTGGTTTTTTATGAACCCTTTTTATGACATGGGTATCAAAAATTTGTATTTTTTTCAAATATAAAACCTTATAATAATGATTCTATGTTCAAATTGTGATGATTAAATTTATTAAACCTTGGGAGGTAACACCTGGGGGTTTTAAGAATGAAAACAATGTTAAATTGCATATTCAAAACACAACACCGAACTTAAACGACCTATGAAATATATAACTGTTATAAGAATGAAATTAAATATGAAGTGTGTGAATAATATTAAATAATTAAAAATATCTATAAAAATATATTTACTACTCAATTTTAATTATTGATAAATTTTTTATCAATAATCCGTCATTTTTTAGTAATGAAATCTTATTTAAAAAATCATAATTTTTTTTATTGTTTTTATGAAAAGAAATTTTAATTAATTGTTAGAATCATTGGAAAATTTATTTTATAACATTAAGGTAATTTTTTTTAAATCATCTTAGAAAAATAATATTGGTGATATTTTGGGATCTTTAGAAAAGATTGACTTTTTAGTGAATAGTAGAAAATAACCATTTTTTGTAAAATGATCATTTCCATTGCATATATTAAGTAATTTTAAAGTAACATTATGTTTTTTATTTTATTTAAAATAAAAACTTTATTATTAATTTATATTTAATTCACCTAATTACATTTTAATCATCTTTATTTTTGATTTTGTTATAATTATTATTTTTTAAAACGGGTTTATTAGAAAACGGTTTAAAAGTGTACAATGTTTCTCCATTTTAATTAATTAAAAAACCCCTAGAGTTTATTTTTTAATTAAATTAATATATTATATATCAATGGATATTAATTTATATTGATAAAATTATTTTTATTAGTCATTGAGTTAATATAGAATTTTATTTTTCATGAAAAATATACTTCTTGAAAACACATATTTCATCACGTCTGCGTGATTATTTTTTAAATTAAATTTTTATCCTTATGTAAATTGAATTTGGTAAAGTTGGTTCCATATTTTTAAAAATAATAATTTCTATTATCTAATAAGTTCAACGTAATTTTTTTACCATAATGAATAGTGAAAACATTAAAAATTAATTACCTTGGAAAATGTCAAAAATGTTTTACAGGGGGTTAATATAAAAATATAAGGGTCCAAATGAACTAAAAATTTATAATAAATATATTTTTTAGAACTATTAAGACCGTATAATGTACAAGGATCAATAATTAACCATTTGGAACCCTTTTTAATTTGAAATACCCAGGAACACCTTTTTATTTTCAAAAATTACAAGGGTTACACTCACCTCACTTATAAATGGACACGCACTCTCTTATCATATTCCTAACTTCAAACCATTTTAATTCAGAAAAGACATAAACAAATAACTTCCCAAATTTCATACCCTCATCAAAGAAGATATATTTTTGTCCTAAATCCATTTTAGTAAAACTTTAGGTATAATCCTCTAGAGGTGGTTTGAGAAGATGTAAAATTCAAAAAACTACATTTTAATTTTATTTATTCTTCCACATACAAAAAACATTATTAAAATATGTTAATATAATTTAAATAAGTATTCGATATATAATGAGATGTTATTAAATTAATGGAAGAACCTAAATATTTCTCATATTTAATCAAATGGGATAAAGAATCATCATTAGTGTTTATGGTGGACTGCCCCTTGAAAAAGGATGTCATTCATTTCCCATAATCACCTCTCACTACTTATTGTAATGATATATTTATAGTACACACACACATAGATATATATATATATATATTTATCATATTTATACTACTGGAGTTATGATGTCACATATACCTTTTTATAGTCCATTCTGTGGAGGATATGATAATGTTGCTCATGTATACGACATACTACTGCCTCATGAAGTGATATGATTCACTTTTAAATCTTGATATAAATGGAAGGTAGTATGGTGAATGTTAATGAATATTTTGATATAAATTAAATAATAATGACTTATTTATCATTCTAAAAATATTATATAACATTATATTTCTTACACTGAAAAATTAGGACATCATTTTTGCATGTGTAAACTACCGCTTACATGAATTATTGTGATTTTTTTAACGAACACATAAAAATAAAGATATATATAAGTATATTTAATGAAATAATCTGTTATATATGATATTATTATTAGTATTTAAATATATAATAATACATAACCTATTTATATAATGATCTTTGAAAAATTGAAATATTACTCAAGTGTACATACAAATTACCTCCTTAACGATTAGAACATAGTTCATTTTTTTATGATAGGTTATAAAAGTCTAACTTATGAATAAATATGATAATTTTTATTATTATTATATAAAAGTTGAAATAATAAAATCTTTTACCACAATCAAAACAGTGAATCTGTTTTGAAACAATGAACCGAACGTCCTCAAAAAAACCGACATAGAATTAATGGATTATTTATTTAATATATAAAATAAATAAATAAATAAATTATTTATTATTAATGTGTTAAATTGGAAAAAGGATATTAATAAGTCAAATAATTGATTTAGTCTTATTATACATGAGTTAAAGGACACACATGGAATGTCAGGACTCAATGTAAGGGTTTCTTGTCTCACTTTTACTTCTATGAACCTTACACTTTATTCACAACTTATTCATATTATTTTGTGTATATACTAGACCTTTTACTTTCAATATAATGAATCCATAAAACATTATTGTATTTTATGTTTTAATTTTAATTTTTTCATCCAATGGGATCTGACTTGAAGATACTAAGTTGCAATGAATATCAAAACTGAATTTATTTTTATTGGTTTATATTACATCTTTATGGTATTTTATATTATATGATTATGTGTGTAATGAATATTGATCATATTATTTTTTAGTTCCATTCTTATTTTTATTTATATTTTATACACCTAAACTATTCCTTTAATAGTTCTCAAACTCAATGTTATGTTTTTTGTATTGGGTTTTCATCTCAAAATATATTTCCTTGAGACAAAATGCTATGATATGCACATATATTCATTTTTGAGGTTTATATACATCCCTTTGACATGTTATTTCATGAGTATACTTATGATCAAGATATTTAATATATCATTTGATGGTATTATTTCATGGGGAATATGACCGAAAAATTACCAAAGTTGGAAATGATTAATGTTATAATCTATTTCTTATGAGATTATGTATAAATACGGTTCCTTTTGTGGAAATTAGATGCTCTTATTTTATTTAAAAAATACCTTTTTTTCCCTGGGTTATGAATCTATTTCACATGATTAACTTCCATTTCATCCTCTATTGATTGAATTCATACAGAGAAATCCATTTTTAAGTGATACTGATCTTGTATCTTTATTCAGATCGAGAATATTTCTCTTATATATCCATGTTTTCTAAAATATTTTCAAAAAATTTATTTTATAAAAATATATTATTTCATAAACATGGTTCAAATGATCTTTTAACACATTTTGAAAGTTTTTAAAAGGAAATTTATTATTATTTTTGAAATGGGTCTCTTATGAAGCCCTTTTCCAAAATGAATTGAAAAGAATGTTTATTTTTACATGTATGGAGTGAAAATATTTTCATATCATTATATCTAGTATTTCCCTTGAAGTTTACTCTATATGTTTTCAAGGTTTTTTCAATAAAAATTACTTTCATAATATTTTGTAAATTTTTACTTTTTAAAATTGATTTTTAAAATAAAATGGTTATTTCCCCCAAAAATTATTTTAATGATATTTTAATAGTATTTCCATTAATCAATTTTAAAAACCCTTATTGTTATCAATGATAAAATTAAGATATTTTGTAGTGATACTAGCCTCATTATTTATTTGGATGGATTACAAATATTTCAAATAGATTGGTATGAAAACCATTTCTTTTCCGTGGTTTAATATGGTTTCAAAGAGATTTTTATGGGACCCCTTTCTTCTCTTCTAGATAATTAAGTTTTTATAAGAATAAAAAGTGTTTATATGAGTTTTTGATGAAAGGTATTTTATATGTACTTTTTAATTGTTTTATTTCATGGAAATTATAAATGATGAGTGTTCCTAGATAAATCCTAGTGACCTTGTAATGGCTTATATGATGGGTATGCCTAGATATCTCCAGGTGAGCCCATTATAGATCATATCACAGCTCTGCCAAGATATCACTAGCTAATAAAGTAATATATTATACGTTGGGGGCACCCAAATAGAAACTAATGTTAAAATTATATATTATATGATTATTGCATCCAGGTAGCACCAAATGATCCTGAAATAGATTATACAATGGGTATACACAGATAATGATACAATGAATTGTGTAATGATTATATTATTTATATAATTATATTGTAAGTATTATATACGGTTATTCTAGTTTGGAGGCTTTTGTAAGGGTTCTACGTTCACAATTTTCCAAGACACCAATATGTTTTATCAATGCTTTCGATGGGTTTATAATGTTTCCTTTAATCAAGATGGATATCACTTGGTTCCTGATTAACGGTTCTTATGAATATTTCCTTTATTAGAGCCTTATTCCATATTTCATCATTGATTATTCATTTAATGAAGGGTATATGTTCTTTTATGATTTTTCTTATGTAATATAATTATTTCATCATACCCTTATACACTTATTATGATCATTGATGACATTTAATTTTTAATTCAAATTATTAACCTTAAAAATAATTTGATCTCACCCTTATTATATTTACTTTTACCCTGGTTATATATAATAATATTGAAATAATTATTTATACGTCTGTTTTCATATGGATATTGATGACACCATAATGTGAAATTAGAAAAGGAAAATTAAGTTATAGAAATTAGAATTTAAAGAATTGGGTTTTATTTATATAATATTTTTTATAATACTATAAAATTATAATAATAAAAGAACCTATATGATGAAATTGAATCCAATTTTTTCTTTTGAAATTTTATGTTTTGGATGGAAATATATGGTCACATTAATCACTATTAAAGACAAAAATTTATTATTTAGGATATCAGCACCAGATCCAGGTGTGCGGGTTTAGAGATATTATAGTTGGTATGAGAGGAAGTCTTATATAACCTTATATATTAGGATGTTTTCATGTGAGTTTATCTTAAGCGTTATGGATACCGTCACTGGTCTATAACATTAAGGTCGATCACAAGTTCATGGCCTTAGACACCACATTATATGTTTAAGTGATGAGATCTTAAAGTGATTAATGACACATTTAGATATATTTTATTGTGTTAAATTATATGTAAATAATTATTTTAATGTGAAGTATTCTTTTACATTTTTTGGAAATAATTTTTAATGTATTAATAACCTTTAGGGTTTATATGAACATGGTTATTAAATCAATAATATGAACAAAAGGTTTATCTTATAGATAACAATGTGATTGAATTGTGATTATGTGACTAAGTGGTTAATGTTACTTCGGAAGAAGATCATTATATTGTTAGGAATGAAAGATGAAAGGTATGAGATAAACTTTTTGGTTAGTAAAATATTTAATTTTTAATTTATTGAGTTTATTTGGGATATAGGGTTATTAATTTAGGGAATTATTTAGTTTAAAAATTGGTTATTATTATTGAATTTTGAATATTAATGTATCAAATGAAGGTTTTAAATTTTTTGGAATTATCATACCATGTGAAAACCATGTTGATTTTTTTACTATATAAATATTAGGGTAATAGATTATTTTCTCCTTAATGGTTATATTATCCATTTAAAGTTGATTTTAGTAATTCAGGCATGCAAAAATTTATCTTTTATACACATCGTTTGAAAAAAAAATGATATTGTAGTGGAAATTGAAAAAGGGTTAAATTATACTCATAAAATAAGTATATTTACTTTTCCCTTAGTCGATAGATTATGTAATTCCTCAACTTGAGGAAAATGATATTGAAACAAAAATTTTCATATTACTATCATTTTTGATGATATCAATGACCTTTTTATACCACTTTAGTTTATGGTTTTGTACATTCTCGTAATGATTAAATTTCTTATGATCAGTTATATCATCACTTTCCATAATTATTTATTACTTTCCTCCATGTCTAAATATTCACTTCCCAAAAATTTTATCCCAGTTGGAAACACGATATGTGTTATTCCAGATGACTCTCATACTTTATTTTCTCAATTTTCAAGATGATTTTTTATCAACCCGTTTTATGATGAGGGTTTCCAATATAGGAAATTTTTTCAAATGTAAAACCTTTTAATATATATTTCATCTTTTAATTGTGAGGATTCAATTTTTTAAAAGGAGGTGTGGTATGTAACACCTAGATATTTTAGAAAATAAAACAATATTGGATAGCTTTTTTGACATGCAAAAATGACATTAAATGACCCCCAAAATATATAATGATTATAACATAGCCGTAAAACTGGTGGGTATAAATATTATTAAATATATATATATATATATATATATATATTTCATAATAAATAGTAAATTATTCATAATTTTTTATAAATAATCAATCAATTTTTAGTAATGAAATCTTATTCTTTAAAAAAATGTTTTCTTTACAAATCATTTTCATCGATTTTCATGAAAAAATATTGCAAAATAATACATCGTACTATTAGAAATTTTATTTTATAATATTAAATTAATTTTTAAAATAATCATATACAAATTAAATGGGGTGAAGTTTTTTTATTTTTCAGAAAATATTTCTTTTTTAGCGAACAATGACAACTTCTATTTTTTGTAAAACAATCATTTATTTTAATTAATTTAAGTAATTTAAAAGCATGATTATATTTTTAATATGATTTAAATTAACATAAATATAATTTATTTATAGTTAATATAACTAATTACATTTTAATAATATTTATAATTTATTTTAGTATGAGTAGATGTTTTGTTTTAAAAATAGGTTTGTTTAAAAACTCATTGAAAGTGCATAATCTTTCAGCAATTTAAATAATTAAAATAACCCATAATGATGAATTTTTAAAACTAAAATTTTATTTTATATATAAATAAATATTAATTTATATTTATGAAATTATTATTATTAGTTATAGAGTTAACATAAAAGCATATTTTTCTAAAAAATACACTTCTGGAAAACCATCCTTTTCATAGTGTGGGCGTGATTATTATAAAAATAAAAAATTCCCACTTATGTGACTTTAATATAGTAAAATTGATTCCATATTTATTATCATAATATATTATATTAATTAATAATTTTAACTTAATTTTTTACCTTAAATCAAAGTGAAACCAATAAAAATTTATTACCGTAGTTAAGGTGAAAACAGTTTTACTAGGGCGAGGGTTAAACAAAAAAGATAAGGTTCAAAATGACATAAAACCTAGTATAAAATATATTTTGTGGCCATATTTTGACCATATAATGTATAAGTTTATGTAATTATCAATTTTATACTCTTTTTTCATGTGAAAAATGTGGGAAACAATTTTTTGTTTAAAAAATTACAATTGTCCCCCCACCTCAAATATAAATGGCCAGCCTTTCCAGTATCCTCTTCAAACATTCAAACAATTTTGGTTCTACAAATACCTAACAATTTCAATTCCCAAATTCTATACCCCCATCCTATAATAATTCATTTGTTCATAATTCCAATCTAAGAATACAATAACTATAATCTAATAGAGGTGGCCCGAAAAGAGGTAAAAATCTTAACTATGAAATTTTTTATTTCTTATTCCACCTCATTAAAATATTCTTAAAATATTCTCATCTAAAAATTAAATTTATCCTATATAATGATATGTTATTATATTAATTTAATAACCAAAATCTATATCATCTTCTGTGAAACGAATTCTGAAATCATCATTCGTGTGTATGATGAACAACCGCCTCACGAATCGATGTCATTCATTTTCCATCATCACCACTAACAGATTTTTAAAATTGTGAATTTAAATAATATATTTATAAATTATTTTTAATATATTTATACTTATTTATTAATGATATCAAATAATAATTCTTATTAAATATTCTGTGGGTGATAAGATAACACAACTCGTGTGTATGGAAGACTACAACATCTCGAAGTGATGTTATTCATTTTTCACTAACACTTTACATGGAATGTAATAATTATGTATTTAATGAATATATATGATAAAAATGAAATAACAATTAAAATATTTATGTATTTTTTATTATGAAAATATAATATATCTTTTTATATCTTACACTGAAAAATGAAAACATCATTTATGTACACATAGACAACCACCTCAACGAAGCGATGTGATTATTTATTTATCACCACATAAAAATAATTACATCAATGTATGTATATATAAATAAAAAATATGGTATTTATGATATTATTATAATTATGTAAATATAAAATAATACATAACTTATTTTCATAATTATCATTGAAAAATGGAAGCGTCACTCAATTGTACATACAACCTACATTATACTTGATTTTCATATAGTTCATTTTTCTTAAAAATATTTTATAAATGGATTCAATTATATAATTGATTAATAAATATTATAGTTAATTTTTTATTATAATCATAGAGATGTTTAAATAATTACCTCTTTGATAATGATCAATACACCAAATCCATTTTGAAACAATGAACATAACATCTTCAAAACACCAGACATTAACTAAATTGATTATGTATTTAAATATTTCATTAAAAAATATAAAATAACTTATTTATATATTAGTTTTTAAATTGGGAAATTCTTCTTAATAAATAAAATAATTAATTTAATCTTATAGTATAAGAGTTAATGTACACACATGGAAATTCTAGACTAATGGTTTGGGTTTCTAGTCTTAATTTTACTTGTTTGGGACAAACATTATATTTACAAATTATTCATATTTTTTAGTGTATATACATCACCTTATACATGTAATATCATGTATATATCATACATCCTAGAATTTTATGTTTCAATTTTAATTATTTCACCCATGTAGATTTTAATTTAAAGTTACTAAGTAGTAAATAATTTCATAACTCAATTTCTATTCATTGGGTTATATTAATTCTTTATTATATTTGATATTATATGATAATGTGTGTAATTAATTTTTATTATATTATATTATATTTATTTTTTAATTTTATTTACATTTAAAACACATAATATATTCATTGAATAATTCTATAATTTAATGGTATGAATCCTGTAAGGGTTATTTGTCTCAAATTATCTTTCTTTGAGACATACGTTTATGATATGAAGCTATATTCATTGGTGAGGTGTATACACTACAATTTAAAAATTATTATAATTAAAACCATTATTTTCATGATATTTAATGTATAAATTTATATTATTATTTCATGGGGAATACGATTGAAGAGTTACCCATGTGGAAAATTATTTATGTTACAATAGCCTTTCATTTAGGATTGTTTATGTTCACAGTTCCTTTGGAGGAAATTATAATCTATTATTTTCTTAAACTACATATAGTTTATTATCCTCTTTTTATTAATACTTTTCAAGTTTTTATTTTCCATTTCAACACTTATTTATTGAATAAATACCACGAAAGTCGTTTATAAGTGATAAAGATCTTTCATTTTTTTTCCAAATAGATAATATTTCTCTTCTATATCCATGTTTTATAAAATAATTTCAAAATTTTAATTTTTGAAAATATATTATTTTCAAAATCCAAATTAAATGATATATTACCTACTATTAAATTTTTTTAAAAGGATCTTTCTTAATGTTTTCCAAATGGGTCACTTTTGGAATATGTTTTTCATAATGACTTGGAATGAATGTTGATTTTTTACATCTGCGACATGAACCAATTTTCCTACCATCATGTCCAATATTGTATTTGATGTTTCCCCTATATATTTAAAAAAATTTCAAAGACAAATATCTTCAAAATATTTTACTATTTTATAATTTTTAAAATAATTTTTCTTAATTAAATGGTTAATTTCTATAAAAATATTTTTAATGATATTTTAATGGTTTTTCCATTATTAAATGTCAATAACCCTTATTGTTACTTATGATCCAGTGGGGATATTTTGTAATGATACCATCCTAATTATTTATTTGGATGAATTAATTTTATTTCAAATAGATTGTTAAGGAACACATTTTTTTCCATGAGTTAATCGTGTTTCAATGATATTGTTATGGGACCCATTTAATTCCTACAGGTTAGTCAAATTTTTAAAAGAATAATGTTTGTTTCTATTAGTATATGATTAAATTTTAGTTCAATGTACTTTATTCTTGTATTGGTTCTTAGAAATTAAATATATTGGGTGTGCCTAGATAATACATGGTGATCCCATTATATATTATACTATGGATGATCCCATATAGCCTCGAGTGATCCTGTTATAGATTATATGATTGGTGAACCTATATATAATCATGTGATCCCATTATAGATTATATGATGTGTGCAGTATGATAGTTATTGAGGAACTAATTATAGATTATATAATAGATGAACTGGAGTATTACCGAGTGAGCCTGATATAGCTTATACGATGTGTGGATCCATATAATGAAACAATGCATTGGGTGATGATAGTATTATCTAGAGAAATATATTTCTTCTGTATTGGTATTCCAATTTTAAGTGTTATTTAAGGGTTCTATTATGATAATGTTCTAAGATATTAACATGTTTTTCTATTCATTCCATGGGTTTATAATGTTTCCTTTAATAAATATTTATATCACATGGTTCATGATTAATGAATCTTTTTCCTCTATCATTTGTAAAATCATTATTTGAGGTTAATGATTGATTATTCATATATTGATGGGTATGCGTTCTTTTATGATTTTATTTTTTATTCTAATTAAGTCATCATACCATTATGGACATATTATTATCATTGGTGGAATTCAATTATTAATGATAATGTTTAACCTTATGAAGCATTTGAGCATAACATATTATGTTTCCACTTCCTCAGTTTATAAATAATGATGTTGAATAAATTATTTATAGGTTGGATTTCATATGGATGATGATGATGAAATAATGTTAAAAACGAAAATCTGGGTTAAATGGGTGAAATTTTATTTTAATGTCATGGGTATTGTTTTTAAAAGGGGGTTTTCCTAATTCCCAAAAACTCTAATCCTAAATTGTTTTAAATAATGTAAGAGAATATAATTTATCATTTTTATTTTGTATGTTTTTTATGGAAAAAATTTGGTCCCTTAATTAGTATCATATCTAAAAATGTAAATTTTTTATATTAGGACATTATTTTGGAGTGTGGGTTACATTATATTATAGTTTTTTATCAAAGGATGGTTTATATATCCTTATAGATTAATATGTTTTCATGTGAGGCTATTTTAAGAGTCATGGATACCATGTTAGTGTTGAGTCAGAAGTTTCACTTTCTAATTTCCTTTTCCTTAGTTTTAAAAATCAATAAAATCTTCTTCTAACAATTTTTATATAACATTTTATATGCGAAGTGTTTTAGTTCATTTTTTTAGAAAACATATTTTTATACCAAACATAGAAATAGTTTATTGTAAAATGAATAAAAGAAATTATTATTCAATCATATCCATCATACTAAAGGTGAGTTTGATACATCAGAAAAACTATTTTACTGGAAAATGGTTATAACAATTTCATGTCTATTTGAATAAACAAATATTTCAACATTAGACTAACATTGGAATCAATAATTAAAATTGACCTTTTTTAAATTCTCTGGATTAAAAAACAATGGTAAATTATATCAGAATATACAATTTTTATAATCAGAATGTTCAGAATTATATATATCACATGGATTCCAAAAATGAAATTATAATAGTGCTACATAGTATTAGATATAATGTTCATGATCTATATCATTATGAGATGTCAAAGTGAAAGATATGTAAGGCCATTTCAAATAACTCATAAATATGAATGTTGGAGGATTGACTATAAATATGAGGTCATTTGAAGAGATAAGAGAATATGTGTCCACAACTCAAGTCATCTAATGATCAGTTCTTGTTAAAATATCATCCCAAATTATAGTAATATTTGAGAGAGTTGAATTTATAAGGAATCCTTGTGAGGAATACAAATTTCGAAGAAATGTTTTCCTTTGTATTCATTATACCTAATCATGGTGTTGATTGAAGGCTTCCTAGGATATGAATATGGTGAATCTAATTCATCTTATCAAGTGATTATGAGGCTAGGAAGATAGTACTAACAGTAATCAATATATTAAGGGATTTCATGTTTAAGAAGGTCATAAATGATACTAATCAATCATAATGAGGGATTCCTTGGGATTTGAAGATAGATCAATATCGATCTATCTAGTATTGGGATTTATTAATTAGTAAAGATTGACCTTTAACTGTAGTTATTAAAACCATGGATATCTCTAGTCCAGATTTCAAACAAACTTAACTATTATTGTTAAAGGGAAATTTCATTTATTAATTCTTGTAATTCATTCTTACTATTATAAGGTTTTCCAATACTTTTTTTATAAACTTTTTACTTTCCACCATGCATTTGGATTATAAAGTAAGTTCTATACTTATATTTGTAACAAACTATTTTATCAGTGTCTTTGATATTGATAAAAATAATTGATATAATCAAACACTATCTAGTTTTTATTTTAATAATCCAATATTCTGAAAAAAGTATTAGTATGATCATTTATACTTAATATGTTTTGTGTTTTGTTTTAGTTTAAATTTTTAAAATACAATTCACCCCCTCTTGTAGGAATTTAAAATCATATAATCTTAAAATTGGCATTAGAGAAGGTTATACTACATTACTTGATGAGTTTTTACGTTTGTTATCAACAAATATTTTATTATGTTTTTTATAAACTACTTTTTTGTAAATTGTTAACACAAACATGTTTATAGAAAGGAGTATTCATTATCATTAAGATAATGGGTATAAATGATGGCACGTTAAAATATTTTAATCCAAGTTGACCACCTATCATTGATTAAAATGATAATGAGTACTAGAGAGATATAATGAAAACATTCATAATCGATACATGTTTTAATAACATTGTTATTATTACTATAGATTATAAGATTAAAGATATGGAAGTTAACACATTTATTCTTTGGAAAGGTAATAATGTCAACAGAATTATATGGTATTGAGAACTCCAATTTGTTCCATGACTTGGAATATATATAGAAAAATATCTTCATGTTAATAAACAAAAAACATATGAAAAAATCTATAAGTTTCCCACTTTATAACTTCTAATGTTGTTGAGACTATAAGATATTTGATTTGAGAAAACTATCAAGGCTTTGATTTTATACCTATAGAATCACTAGCAAAGATTAAATAATTATTTATAACGGTTCTTATAAGTTTACATTATCTTGGAGAGAAATATATAAAATATATAATCTTGGTTCAATATAACATAGAAACCATGTCTAATGAATGTCAATATTTAATGGAAATCCTTGGATTCCATAAGAAATATTATAAATCTAACTCTTGATGATCTTATTGGTAGTCTCTTTTAATACAAAGTTTGATTTAAAAGAGATGATGAAAATATGAAGAAGAATAATGTAGTAGTCTCTTTTTCAACAACATCTAATGTTACTACTAAAGATCATTCCACTAAAAGTGTTGTGAAATATTCTTAGAAGAAGAAATTGATTATTCAATCATATTCTAGTTATTCAAAACTACCTGGAATTGAGTAAGAAAATATTTCTAGAAGGATGAATAAGATTTTTGGAATGAAAAACTTTCAGTATATATACCAGAAATTTCATATGGATAATAATTTCAAGAAATAATCTTATGAATTTATATGTTATGAATGAAAAAATAAAGGGTATATAAGACATGGTTTTCCTAATCTAAAAATAAAATATTGAAAATAATTAATTTTGGAAATAAATTATAAAAATTGATACAAGAAAAAGACAAAGAAAATCTAAAAATATTCTGATACATGGTGTGTCAGTGGAGTAGAAATAACATCTAAAAGTTCCTTTGAAAATGATAGTTCCAAACCGACGAATATTGGTTTCTTTGTAGATATACATAAAGTTAATAAATGTCATATTGAAAAGGTATATACTTCTGAATCTCTTACCAATATTACATTAAATGAAAATTACCCCATTTTCAATAATGAAAATAGTTATATATCTTCGTTTGATAAATCTTCCACAGTTCGGGAGGATAATATATTACCTATTTTTGAAGAAGTTTCTAGTTTTGAAAAAAACCGAGAACATGAAAATTTTAAAATTTCTAAAAAATATGAAAATTCCCAGGAAACACATGCAAAGGAAAATTCAAAGAAAATTATTATAACTATTGAAATATCATATATTTCTAATGATCTTGAAAAATATAATTCTATAAAAAACATTCTTTAAAAATATCTTCAGTAAATTATTCATGAGGAAACTAGTTTACAAAATGATTTTTTAAATCTTAGTTCTAATACTTTTACTTCTAAGGATAAAAACATAGTATTAAAACTAAAATCTGAAATTTCAAATTTGAAGAATATAGTGTATAAGTTTAATACTATAATGGAAAAAATTGGAAAAATTTATAAAAAAATTAAACATCATAGATATATTTATCTAATGGGTTTTACTACTAAAAAATCTATTTTTATTAATAAACTTTTTGTTCCAAAAAGTGATCTATTTTGTACAACATGCCAATGTGGAAGACATTGGAATAATTAATGTTCTTTAAACAAATTTATGTCATTAGGTATTCATAAATAATATTTCTTAAAAGAAATTTCATTTTCTCAATGATGTATTGTAAGAAAAATGTTGCTACATATGAATTTAGTTTTTGATAATAACAACCCTAAGAAGGTTTGGCTTCTGAAACACTAATATTTTTGTTTTTAGGTAAATGAGTAATGTTCCCCCAAAAAGTACATTTGGTACCTGGATAGTGGTTTTTATAGATATATGAATGGAAATAAATAACTTTTTTGAATTTTATAAAGCTAAAAGGTGTAAAAGTCACATTAATAGATAATGCTTAGGAAGAGATTATTAGTATAGGCAACATTGTTATTTCTTGGAAAAATAATTAGTTTAAAATGTTTTATTTATAATAGATAAATAAAAAAAACATATAAATATAATCCAATTATGTGAAGAAGGTTATCTTATGATCATCAGGAATGAAAAATATAATATTCATATTTCTAAATATGATTTTATTCATTCTATCAATCAGCATGAGAATGTTTACACAATAAACATAAAAGAAATTTGGAGCCATGAATTAACTTGTATTAGTGAAATGGAAGAAAAATCGTGGATATAGAATAGAATATTATGAAACTATAAACTTATAAATTTAGCTATGTTTTTATCAAAGTAATTGTTAAAGATCTACTAGAACATTGGTTTGATAATTCAAAAGTCTATGATTTTTGTGTATTTTTTAATAAAATTAAGTCATGTTTTAAATAATCTATTGAAGTCTCTACTTATGATGCTTTATAGTTTGTGTACATTGTCTTATTTGGTCCAATATAAACTGGATGTATCAGTGGAAAATACTATGTGCATGTTTTATCTGATGATTAAAAAAGATATATATGGTTCTATTTTCTTGAATAAAAATATAAATCCTTTATATTTTTTAAAAGTTTTGTAGCTATAGGTTAAAAAATGGAAAAAATATCCTTGATAACTTTCCATAGTGATCATGGTGGAGAACTTGTGAATTATTATTTTGAAACATTTTTTTATTAAGAATGGTATTGTACAAAACTTTTTCGCACCTAGAACTCTATAAAAAAATTGTTTAGTAGAGAGAAGAAACATAGTTCATCAAGAGATTACTAGAACCATGATGAGTTAATACTCAGTTAATAATCATTTTTCGTCTGAAATATTTATTAATTCTTGTTATACAATAAATCGATTTTTATTTATAAATTTTATTAATAAACCCTTTTAAGAGTTATGTATAGGAAGAAAACAAAAATATTCATATTTATTTTTTTTGGATGAAATGTTTTAATATTTAATACTAAAGATAACATACACAAATTTTCTCTAAAATCTAATGAAGGAATATGATTTTGTTACTCTATAAAAAGTAAGGCTTATAGAAATTTTAATAAAAAAACATGTACTATCAAGGAAACTATACATGCAATGTTTGATGGACTTGATCCTTTTGTTTTCAAACAACCCCACCCTATATCCTCATATGTTATTTGTAAAATTAATTTTCATCCTATGATAGTAAGTTATTCTCATGTGAGTAAAAATGAATAATATTTTTATTATGTTATTCCTTAAGATAATTTCCATCCAAATTTTAAGAATAATGTTTTACAAAATCCATGAAATCAATTGTTTCCTAGGAATCAACCTAGTCATAAAAACATTGGTGATGTAGATCACCAAGTTAGAACTATATGTTCATTGAAAAATAATATTGAACTCATAGAATTCCTATTACAATTTGATCCTAAAAATCTTGATGAGGCTTTAGGTTATTAGGACGTGATAAAATCTATACAAGATGAACTTAATGAGTATAAGAGAACAAATTTTTTACATTAGTTAAATTAATTAAAGATACTTCTATAATTAGAGTAAAACGTGTGTTTTGGAACCAATTTAATGAAAATAGTAAAATAGTTTGAAATAAAGATAGAAATTTTACTAATGGTTATAATAAAAAAGAGGTAATAGCCTTTGAAGAATACTATGCTCCGGTAACAATACTTGAGGCTATTCATGTATTTCTATCTTAAGCAGAATTCTTAAATTTCAAACAATTGATAATGCTGTGAAACTAATAGATCAATGCATATTTAACAGATTGACTAGAAGTTTTCTTTATACAACAACTAGTCCTCCAAATTTAATGTTTTTAGTATGATTATGTGGTTGATGTCACACCAATTCAAAATAGTCTCGTCATAAATCTATTAAATGAATTTTTCATTACCTTAAGGGAACTATGGGTTTATGTTTAGGTTTTTTTTAATTCTTCTAAAAATTATATTGAGTTAATTATTTTACGATACCAAATTTTTTGTATGCACAATGAAAAAAATTACTTTTAGGGCCTGTCATTTCTTAAGAGAGGATTTTATTCAAAGTCTTTCAAGAAATGATACTCAGTAGCACATTAAACTATTGTAACACCCTGAGATTTTATGAGAAATATTCTTTTTAATTTCATGTATGTCTTGTGTTGTACACTACACTAAGATTAACACACTCTATACACAACACCGTATTAGCTTGTAGTATACACAATACTATTTTTGGCTTGTGTTGCTCATAATTTCAAGTTCTTTTGATAGAAGTCATTTCATGAAACACTGAGTATACGTTTTTTTTAAATGTATAAATGATCTAATTTTGGATTATTTTATATGCAACACCAAAGGAAGCTTTCACTATACACAACACTGACTTAGCTTGCATTACACGCCAGAGCGACCTCCCTTGATATCTTGCAATGTACGCAATACCGAGTTTTACTAAACAATGATATATTATTAAAATATTATACAAAGTAGATGTTATAAATATTATTAACCAAATTTTTAATATTTTCTAACATTAGGATTAATCTTACACATGATATGAGAATGAAATCAATTTTTCAGAAAAAAGAAGTAAATTTCAAAACAAAAATGCAGTTTATAGCCCTTTGAGGGAACACCCATTTTAATTCTAGTTTTGACACTTTTATAATTTAAATTTGACAAAATAAACTTACTATTTGAAAGTGGGGCATACAAATTTACTTTGGATAAATTTTTGATATTTTTCTGATAACTTTCATATTTTGATGAATTGTAAAAATACGCTATATTTTAATTAAAAATAACTTTTTTCATCAAGATAATTTATATGGATAAATTAGAATATTTAATGGTTTTAAATTATAAATAGAATATATTTTTACGATTTAATATAATGTATATAATTAGAATTAATTTTACATTAAATTCCTTGGTAAAAACATTTCAATCTTTTGCAATGTTTCAACTTTTAAAACCCATTTTCTCAATAATGTGAATAATTTTAAATTAATTACTGCAACTTATGTGTTTTTGAATTTTGAAAAATGGATTCCATATTTGGAATCATTAGGTCCAAATTATGTTAACAGGTTAATTTTGTTTTGAATTATGAATAGTAACTTAGGTAATTATTTGTACTACCATAGTTAAATGTGAATCGAGTAATTAAGGGTAAACATAAGCTGATAAAATTACCCTAACACCTTACAAAACTCTATTAGATGAATAAAATTAGACCCATATCACATAAGGGTCAGAATAGATTCATTTCATGGATTTTTGACCATTAAAATGATGTAATTTTTAATAAAACCAAATAAAGTGACAACATGTCAGTCTTTTATATCGTATAAGTGTAACAATTTTAATATAGTGATAAACTTAATAAAACATAGAAAATAAATAGCCACAAGAAATATAATTAAATTATATAAATAATTTGAATTTATTTATAATTTATATATATTAATTAATTATCATTAATGATGACACAATTGTGTCATAAAAATTGTTTTATTAATAGAAATATCAAATAAATGGTTCTAAAAATATTAAAATAAATATCATATGAACTAATTTAAGCGCTCCACTAATTTTCTAGGTGACTATGACATGTTTTTAGTGTATTTAATATTTTTTTTCAATTTATATTTTGTGAGTATTTTATTTCAATTAAAATAATTTAATAGTGTCAAAATTGACACTATTTAACTTCTATAAACAAAACATTTTATTAAATTATATAAAAATCATAAAATTTTTAAAAATTACAAATTGATAATTATAAGGTCTATAATGTCATAAATTATCCATTTATGGTCAATTAAAACCACATAAGTAAAAATTAATTACAATTAAATAACTGTAATTTTATTATCAAAATTAAAATTTAATGGAATAATTAAGTTTCAATTAAACAATAAGGTTTAAATTGACAAATTAGTTTGTCCAAAATTTGTTTTTTGATGATATAAAAACCCAATATAATCTAATATTTGAATTTTGGAGACATTGGAGGTTTTTCATTAGGGTTTTATTTTATTAAAAATTAATATTTTTGAGAGTTTCCTAAAGTAGCCCTCTCCTCTCTTATAAAAGGGAACCTCCTCCCTCTAATCTTCACTCCATTTTTAGACTTAAATATTGACCAAACCCTGAATATTTCTCTTATATACTTCCCTAGTTACATTCAAGAGGTTCCGGTCTTCTCATTATACCAACTGTAGTGCCCGAAGAGGAACTTTAAAGCAGTGACATGGTGGAAGAGATAATCTCTTCTACCAAATCTTTAAATTTTATTTTGTTCTTATACTTACTCTTATTTATTTTTCAATTATATAGTAATAACATAAGTATCACACATATATTTAAATTTTATAATAAATATTAAACAACCCTATTTCACCTTATATCCATCCTACAAAAAATGAAATCACCGCGCGTGCGTACGTACGGCTTACCGTCTCCACGCAATGGTGTAATCTATTTTTGCACCACCACCTTAATTGTATGAGTATAATGGTGGAAATAATAACTTTATATGATTATTATAATATGATAATAATTTTGAAATATTATACCATCCATTACAATACTATTCAACAATTATGGGAATGATATCATCGATCGTCCGTACGTACGGATTACTATCTCCACGAGATAATGAGATTCATTCTCCATGTTAACCATTCAAGAATGATTATAAATTATATATAATAGATAATCATGAAACATATTAAATAATAATCTACTAGATTAATATATATATATATGTTTCATTTACATCCATTCAATTCAATAAGGAAATTAAAGCAGTGTTCATGCGTACGTACGACCTACCATCTCCATGAACGGTGTATCCCATTTCATTTATCTATCTATTATATATATATACTGAATATATATGATATATAAATCATGTTTTACATTATATAATTATGTGTATTATGATCAAATTATAATATCAATAACAATAAGTCAAAACACATATGATAAATGAAACTATTATTACCCAAAACGTTTCTTTAAAATGGAATTGACAAATAAACAGGTAATATGAAGTCATAATTGAATCATATATGATATCATAAATATTATTCTGTTACATGTAAATAAAATTTTTAAACCCACTATACAGGATTTTGGGACACATATGGAAGAAATCAGATATAAGGAAAGGGATAACTTTTCCAATCTCGTTCTATCCGAGATAGTTTATTCGTAAGTATCTAATGGAGATATATTTATCATCGGTGTCAATGTTTTCTAAAAATATTCTCATATTTTTTTTATTATTTTTCTATGTACGTTTAAAGTCATTTTTACCAATTTTTAACTTTCACTACATGGTTTTGAAGGAATCTTTCTTTTATTTACTATACGAGGGACTTTTTGAATTTTCCGGCAAAAGTACGAGGAGAATGTTTTTTTAACTTATACGGAATGAACGAGTTTTCACATCCTCATAATGCCTTATTTCCATGATTCTTACACTACACGTTTACAAGTTCAATTTCAACTAAATTATTTTCTTTAAAAATTTCATGATATTTTGAGAAATGAAAATGTTTTTGAAGAAGTAAATATATTTTCCTCAGGATAGAAGCTCAATTGTTTTATAAATATTATTTTACATATAAGGTGACATAGGGTTATGTTTTTATACCTATTGTTAGTTTTAATTGGTTATTTTTAGGGTGGAATTATTTTTACGAAGTCCATTTATCTTATATGGTTTATGTTATGATATCATGATGATTAATAATCCCATTTTATTACATGGGTTATGCTTTTATGAATGATTTATGTTTTTTTGGAACACATAAGAATGGTTTCATTATGAGATGGGTGGGACCTATATCTAACTCCAATGAATTGGTTAAAGATTTATATCTTATGAGATTGAAATGATTAGAATGGAAAGTAAATCTGGTTTAGTAATACAGGGCTGGAATGACAATTAAATATGGTTTAGTAATATATGGTTGGAACTGCAAGTAAACCCGATTCAGTAATGGACTCTTTACACTATAATGGTCTTGGTAGAAATGTCCCAGATACTATAGAAATCACATTATGTTATTATTTATTAACAATAATCCCTTGTTTTATTCCAATTATATTTTATAGTTAATGTTCCTTTATGATCTATGCCTTACTAACTACCAATATTTATTTCATGACTAATGATTTTGATATTTAAAAGTCATGTTCATGTTTTACTTTCTTATGTTTGTGGTTTTTTTAGGTTCTCAGTGTTTACCCTTACTAAGAATTTGAGATCACCCATTTTATGTTTTCATTTCCCCAGGATATACAGAATGGTTTTAGGTAGGAAAACAAAAGGGGAATATATTTATGGGATGTGTTGAAGATCTTTCACCATGATTTGAAAAATATGTTCCGAGTTTCCAAAGACACTAAACTAATATGGTCTTTCGGAGTCTGTTTGTTTCATACATTAAGTATTAAGTAAAAGAAATTTAATGTCCATGTACATCAAACGTGGGTATCTACATTTGGTATCAGAGAGAAGGTTTAGTAAACCATTGTAATCTAGTATGAGAAAACATTAGTGAGATCCCTAGAGATATTTCTAAGGAATGTCCCTAAGTGCATGTATAACTATATCTTATAGTCCTAGAATTATAATAATGATCATGAATAACCTAGTATTAAACCTAAGATGTTAGATATTGAAAGTAACCCCCCTTGATTATATTGTTTTTCTAGTATGATTGTTTCCCCACACACTATTTTTGGGTTTTAGAAAATGGCTGGAAAAATGAGGATTCATGTTATTGGAGAATATGATGGACAATGGAATTATATTCTTCATTAGAAACCAATTGAAATGGGAGTTGGAAGGAGAAACATCATTATTATTCTTAATCAAAATTCTCTTAATATAATCAATAATCTCAACATCGGTGAGTTTCCTAAAACATCTAATAAGATAATGAAGGAGTTTCATGGTGATCATAGAGGAAAGAAAGTTAAATTTCATCATGTAAACCATGTGGGAAGATAAATCTAGGAGACAGTTTAAAATGAACTTGGAGATGCTTTGGGTGTGGAAAAGAAGGTCACATAGCCGAAAATTGCAAAGGAAAAGGTTCAGTTAACACAATGGACAAGGATATTGGTATTGCTAAGACATCAACAACGGTAAAATGTTTTAAATGTTGAATGTACAGGTATTATGAAAATCGATGCCCTAAAAGAAAATATCATGAAGAGAATCAGAATGGTAATATGGGTAGTTTTTATGTTGATGATGATGAAGAGATTACAAATGATATATGAGATGAAAGAATTGTTGAGGAATAAAACGATAAAGCTCGGTCAATGGTTTAAGATAGGCAGTGGAATGTTTGCATGTTTATAAAGAGTAATGTTGTATAAGTAATTTAATGGTACTATGGAATAAAGAAACATCTAAGGATTGTTACACTATTATTTTTCCTTAAGTATTTGAAAGTATATTTTTAATGTTAGCGATAACCATGAAAGGTTATTCAAATATTTTTGGAAGGCATGTGATTTGCGCATAATGAAGGGATAAGGAGATAATGAGATATTTGATAGTATTAATGATATCATGACTAATATAAGGAAAAATGGTATCATGGTTTGAGTTTATATAAATTTTGGGATTTTGGTATGTGGAAAGAGTTCACTTTTGACAGAATTCATGGTTCTATGATAATTCATGTAATTATCATGTTTCAAGAGAATACATGATTCAATTGTTTGGAATGTGACAAAAAAGAACTACCTTATGAGATATGGTTGATAAATGTTCTGTAGATTTTTTTTACCTTCTTATAAAGTTTTATATGTTAAGGATTTTAATGTTATCGATTTAAGAATAGTATATGTTATTTTATATTTTATGTTTGTTAGATTAATGTATTATCTCACTATAGGTGGACTTATGCATACTTGATAACTTGTTCTAACATTTATGTTGAGACAGATCGAATGACATATCATTCTATTTCATGATCTGCTAACAATCCAAGAATGAAAAAAATCAACTTCATTTCTTTAAATAAGATATAAAGTGGAAAATGTTCATGGAATGATCAATGGTACTGATATCAAGTAAGTATTTATTATCATAAAAAAAATTCTTCAACTTTAGGAAAAGTATATTGAAAACAAAAAATGTTATCCTAGTACTGTAACATCCCAGGTAAATAAAGAATATGAAAATTTTCATATTTAATAATATTTGTGAATTAAATATTAATTTTACTTTAATGGGGTTGCTATGTTCAATAGCGTACCCGATACGCAACAATGGATTTCTTTTAAATCTTACATTGCAAACTAATAATATAATATTATTATTTTAAATGGTAGTTAACTACTACTCATTGTATTGGATGGAATGAAAAAAACTAACTTCAATATGATTATACATGTTTTTTAAATGTATTTAAATTTATGTAATAAAGGTTAGAGGCTTAAAATGTGATTGAATCTAATTTTAAGCATAATTTACATTAAATGGTCGATTTACCGCCTTTTAATGGCGAACCATCATTAAATATAGTTTTGGTAACTTTTATATGTTCTATTTGACCAAATAAAATCATTCATTAGAATTTTGACATCAAAATTTACTTTGTGTAATTTTTTTAATTTTTCCGATAAAGTTCATTTTTTAATGAATAGCGAAAAATATTATATTTTATTTCAAAACTGCTTTTTAATCTAATCTATTTATATGGTTAGATTATCTTTATAATTGGTTTTAAAGTGAAATTAGAATATATTTTTAACATTTAATCCAATGTTGGTAATTGGAGTTAATTTTACTTTGAAATTGGACATAAACAAGTGTCAATCTTTTGATAGTTACTGTTTCTTAAAAACATGTTATTTGTTTTGACAATGGGAGTTAATTATAAAATTAATTAATGTAATTTCTATGTTTTTAATTTGGTAAAATAGACATCAATTTTGAATTTGGAATATCTAATATATCTTAGGCTGAATTTTTTGTATATTATTGAAAAACTTCAATTTTTGATGAATAGTGAAACCACTTAGTAGTAGTTAAAATAACTAACTTTTTCATTTAAATGAAATTTTACTACTTTTTTGAATTGAATTTAGAAAATATGACATACATGGTTATTATTAGTAAGTAAAATGTGGTTCAATGAGATGAAAATAATTTTTGGTGTATAATAACTTTAGACTTTTATTTACCACTATTAAAGGAAAATAGGGTAATTCAAGGTAAAAATAATACAATAATAATACAAAATTAGCATAACACTTGTCCAAACCTTATTTGATGAGTCATGACCGACCATGGTCATCCATGGGTCGTTTTTGGGACCACATGGAGCCACTTGGGAGTGACAATGGCACTTTAGATTAATTAACTTAATGTAAAGGCAAAAATGACATAAACACATATCTTTTAGTAAATCAATTTTTACATAGGGTTATATAAGTTATAATTTCGACTATAAATATTAATTGGAAATACAAAAATATTTAATACATCTTGGTATTTTTTTTATAATTTTTACACATCAAATAAATTAAATTATTTATGACATAATAATGATGCAGGTTTTACCTCATTAATAAATGATTTAAATAAATAAGATTATAATGATTGAAATATTATCCAAAACATGTCCAATTATTATTGGATGATTTTGTTTCGAATATGAGTCATATTATCTTTTAATTTAATGTTTTTTGGACCTTTTGAAACCCAAAATATGTTTATAATAAAATAATGTTTTCACACTTTCCAAAAGAGCCCCTCTTCTCCCTTATAAAAGGAGACCAATTATAACCAATTCCTCACACATATAAAGCCATTTTTATCGTCCAAAATCTTCCCAATTAAGCTCCATACATCCCAATTCTCCTCCTAGATGTGTTACCTTAGGAATAAGGCACTTCAAGAAGTCGTTTTGGTTCAAACCAAAAGAAGGTACCCAAATTAAAGGTAATGGTTTCTCTTCACTTCTTTTATTTTATTTTAATTCTCCAACACCAAAACTCTTTTTATTACATTCTTTTATAACCAAAACAGTATCCTAAATATACTGGGATGTTGTTATGAGAAGTATTCCAACTACACTTACACACACCTCCATCTAATAGGTGAAGAACATAATGTTTCTGTGGATGAAAAACTAACGCCTCACGAAATGATGATTGGTCAATTCTCTCTTATCGCCTCTCATGGTGATAATTAGGATGGAAATGTATTTATATATGATATATATTATGTTTATGTTTTCTTTATGCTTATGTATTTTCTATTTATATCGTACCTTTATTGTTTCTATTATGGGTAAACGCAATAATTGCATTTGAAGAAGTGCGGACAACCGCCCCCTCAAAGTTATATGACTCGTTAATGCGTTATGTGGGACATATAAATGATGGAGTTAATTATATTTTATATGATTTTATAATTTAATTATAATATAAATATGTATCATTATGTTTTAATTCTATAAAATACGAAATAGAAATGAAAGTAGCGTGCATGCGTACGTACGTCTTACCATCTCCATGAATGGTGAATTTCATTTCTTACCTCTAAATGTTATGTAATATTATAAATACATGTATATATAGGATATATATGACATATATGATATATAAATCATGAATATAATTCTGGATATAATGAACTTTTGACCACATTAACAACATGTAATTATAATAATTCCATTTTCGACTCAAGTACCAAATATTAACAAAATGACCGTTATTAACATAAATAACTATGTAATGTTTATAACATGGTAATAAGTGATATAATATGGATAATGAACTCAAAAAAGGTTCTTATGTAAGTATAAATTATCGTTAGTTTATTATTCATGACGTTAAAGAACGAATGGGTCAAGTCGGTCATGAGGTAAGGGACTTCATCTCAATATCCTCTCATCGAGGCATATTTTGTTTTATACACAACTTTATTTTATACGGTGTATAAACCACTTTGACTTTGAATTTTATTCAAAAGGAAACTTTTCTCTACAAAGTGTTTTACTAAATGAAAAAAGGAATGTTTTTTAACGTAAGCGGTGACAACGACCTTTTCCGCCACCGCAAGTATTATTTGATCTTTGGCTTCCTTAACAAGCCGTATTGTTTTTAAAAAGAAAATAAATATCATATAATATTTTTACATATTTTGGTATTGAAAGTGGTTTTGATAATGGATTTATTATGTCAATATATTTAAATGATATATTGTGCATTAAATGCGGAAATTTTATCGTTCCTTTTGTTGAGTCAATAAGGTTTTCCTTATGACTTTTCTATTCCTTCTTGTTTTGAAAATCACAAACACCTTATCTTTAAGGAAAATTGATTTTATAAGGAAAATTGCTTTCTTAAGGAAAATCGCTTTTATAAGAAAAATTATCCTTACATATTTTCATTCATATTTTTCTTAAGTATGAGTTTCAGATTCATTTTCTCGGAATCATTGAAACTTTGATATAAAGCATTCTGTTTTAGGGTTCGGATTCTGGACAAGAACTATAAGGAAGTTTCATTCCGAATTCCGGATATGAACTCTGACTAAGTTCTATTCCAGATTCAGGATACGAATTCTGAAGAAGAATTCTCATTACGAATTCTAATGAAGAAATCCCATTCCGAATTCTCATTACGAACTCTGAAGAAGAATTCTCATTACGAATTCCAATGAAGAATTCTCATTACGAATTCCAATGAAGAATTCCCATTACGAATTCTAATGAAGAAATCTCATTCTGAATTCTCATTACGAATTCTGATAAAGAATTCTCATTACGAATTCTAATGACGAATTCTCATTACGAATTCTGATGATGAATTCTCATTACGAATTCTGATGATGAATTCTCATTACGAATTCTGATGATGAATTCTCATTACGAATTCTGATGATGAATTCTCATTACGATTTCTGATGACGAATTCCTATTCCGAATTCTCATTCCGAATTCACCTATTAAACAGAATCTGATTATCATTGTTTTATACACTCTGAATTTATTCATTCCGAACCTTTACTCCGAAGTTTCTATTCCGAACCTTTATGTTAGAGTTTAAAACGATGTCGTACATTCTGTTTCACTTTTTTTGTTATAAAACGATGTCGTCCATTTTGTTATAAACTAACCGTTGTCTAAGTGACACGTGTACAGGTCCCTCCGATCTTTAAGGAAAATATGACCGTTGGAGAAGGAGCCAACCTTACCTATAAATAGGAGCTCATTTGAAAGAGCTCGGAGCTGATTGCTGAAAAAGTGCTTACATGCTGTTGAAGTGATTTCTAGAGAGAGAGTCTCTTATTAACTCTCAAAGCTTCATGCAACTCCAAATGTTGGTGATTACATTCGAGAGCTTCTAGGGATAGGAAGACAGAGGTGCCGACTACCTTAAAGATCGAGGGCTTTCTTGCTGAGAAATACAGAGGTTACCAACTACCTTGAAGTTGAGGGCTTGCGGGGATAGCAAGACAGAGACTCCGATCTTCGTATCGAGGGCTTACCCTGGTGTGGGTAAGACAGACTTGCTTGAAAGTATAAATCAAGGGACTTTTATCCAAGGTTGTTGGATACCCTTCTCTTTGGGTTAAAAGACTTTTATCTTATTACTACTAGTTTTACTACTTGTTTTTATTCCGCTGTAATTTGTATCTTAAGGAAAGTATAACTTTCTTATACTTCCTTACTTACTCTGATTCATTTAGATTCTATACGCTTTAAGGTAGAATCTCATATTGTAACTTTTGTTAAGTTTCAATTTCCGGAACCTACTTTTGGAATCACTTTCCAAGTTCAGTTCGGTGTTAGAGGTGTTGTGAATTTACTTAGTTTAACTTTGTTAAACTTAGCCCTTTCCTTTTCTTAAGGAAACTTTAGTTATTCATAACTAACTTTAAAGGTTCCAAAGGAATTTTTAAAGTATACAATTCACCCCCCTCTTGTATATTGAGTATCTCATATTATATTTCGATCCTACAATTGGTATCAAAGGTTGGAAACCTCTTACTCTATACCATTCTTACATTTGGTATCAGAGCCAAGGTTACTGAAATACTTGTACTCACATACAAGTTTTTCTTTCTCACTTTTTCATTCCGAACTTTGTCATTCCGATTTATCCATTCCGAACTTTTCCCATTCCGAACATTGTGATTACGATTCTTTGCTACTAACAAGTTTGTGTGCAAAGTTATTTTTAGTATGGCAGGAATTAATGTTGGTTCGATTGACAATATGAATCCTACAAGACCACCAATCTTCGATGGTAATGATTATGAATACTGGAGAGATCGTATGAAGACATTTGTTATCAATACTGGAGTAGACAACTTTGTGATGCTTACTGGTGATTATAAAATTCCTGACAAGGAAGTCAGAACCTTTACTAACCAGGAGAAGCAAGAATATCAACTCAACTATAAGGTACGCAATACTTTACTATGTTCAATGACTAGAAATATATATAGCCAAATTTCTTCTTGTGAAGTAGCTAACTGTATATGGAAGAAGTTAGAGGTTACACACTTTGGGACTTCTAAGGTGATTGAGACTAGAAGAGCTATGCTTAGAGCTGAATATCGTGGCTTCAATTTTCCTTATGGAGAACCTATCTGTAAAGTTCAAAAAAGATTTATGACTATCGTCAACAGTCTACAATCTATGGGAGAAAAAGGTTTAGATGATGAAGCTCTTGTGGACAAGATAATCGATATTATGCCCAATGAGTGGGAATCCAAGAGAACAGCTATAGATGAGAACAGGAAGGTCACTCAAATTACTCTTGATGAATTATTTGGAACTCTTCTACAACATGAAACTAGAATGAAGAGAGATGCTGACAACATCAAGAAGAAGAATGGAAATGGTACTGTTGCTTTTACTACAACTTCAAATCAGATGAAAGCTAAGACTCCTGAGAGAGTAACCAGATCCAAGTCTAAGAAAGTCATTTTCCAATCTGAATCTAGTGAGAGTGAAGTTTCAGAAAATGAATTAGCCAATCTTGCTCGAAGGATGAACAAGATAGCTGGACAGAGAAACTTTCAATCCAAGTATAAGAAGAAGGATATGAAAGATAAGAAAGATGGAGAAGATACTTGTTATGAATGCAAAAGAGCTGGACATATTAGACCAGATTGCCCTATGCTCAAAAAGAAAGAAAGGAAGGAAAGACATTCAGACAGGAACAGGAAGAAGTATTATAAAGCCAAAGCTAAGAATGTTCTGAAAGCTAATGACACCTGGAGTGCCAGTGGTGGTGACTCTTTAGATGAATCTTCTGAATATGAATCTTCAGGACAAAAGAATCTTGGTCTTATAGCCAGATTACCTATTGATAATCATTGTCTTATGGCTAAGGTACGAAATGCTGAATCTTTGACCGATGTTTCCTTAAATCCTAATGATAGTAAGTATTATAACTCTTCTGATGAAGAATCATCTTCTGATGAGGAAAATACTTTACCTACTTATGAAGAAGTCTCTAGGTTTGCTGAACTTTTTGAGATTGAGAATTCCAAACTCAACAAGAAACTCGATAAGGCAAATTCTAGGAATTCTATTCTTACTAAAGAGATATCAGATCTTTCTAAAGATCTTGATAAGAAAAATGCTGATTTTGAAAGTATTTCAAAAAATCTTGAGGAAGTAAGTTCTGAGAAGAATAAACTTTCTAAAGAATTAGAAAAAGTAATTTCTAATAAAAATATTTTCGAGCCTAACTCTAGTTCAAAAACTAATGATTTTGAGGACAAAAACTTGGTTGTAAAACTCAAGTACGAAATTTTTTCCTTAAAGAAATGCTTATCAAACTTTACCCATGGTAAGGAAAATTTTGATAAGATGTATTCTCAAATACGACCTTTAAGAAATAAATCCGGATTTGGTTATACCCATGAAAAACCAGTTTTCAGTAACAATTATTTTGTTCCTCAAAGTGCCCCATTTTGCACTAAGTGTCAATGTGGTGGTCACTGGGCAAAGAATTGTTCCTTAAACAAAACCCAATCTCTAGGATTTCATAAAGCCTACTTTTCCAAGAAAATGTTGGTACCGAAAATTTTATTGTCTGGAAATCTCGGATCCAAGCAAGTTTGGATTCCGAAAATCTAACGTTGTTCTTGATTTCAGGAAAATAAAGAAAGTACCAGCAACAATACATGGTACATGGATAGTGGATGTTCCCGGCACATGACTGGTAACAAAAGCTTCTTTGAAAAGATTATCAAAACGAAAGGAGGAAAGGTAACTTTCGGAGACAATGCTAAGGGAGAGATTTTTGGTATTGGTAATATAGTTCTTTTGGGTAAAACTTTGATTTCAAATGTACTTTTTGTTAAAGGTCTTAAGCACAACCTCATTAGCATAAGTCAGTTATGTGATGAAGGTTACCTTGTGAATTTTAGGAATGATAAATGCTTAGTTCACAATTCCAAGGAAGAATTTATTCTCTCAGCCAACAGGCAAGAGAATGTTTACACCTTAAATTTAGAAGACCTCAGAAGCCAAGATTTACCTTGCCTAAGTGCAATGGAAGATCATTCTTGGTTATGGCATAGAAGACTAGGACACTGTAATATAAGAAACCTATGTAAACTCTCTAAGAAGAAACTTGTTAAGGATCTACCGGAGCTTAGATTTGATTCTTCTAAAGTTTGTGATCCTTGTCAATATGGCAAGTAACATAAATCTAGTTTTAAGTCAATCGGTGAAGTCTCAACAACTGATGCATTACAGTTGGTGCACATGGATCTTTTTGGTCCAACACAAACTGGAAGCATTGGAGGCAAATACTATGTGTTTGTTCTAGTTGATGATTACACTAGATTTACTTGGGTCTATTTTCTAGCAAAGAAATCTGAAGCTTTTTCTTATTTCAAAAGTTTTAGAGCTCAAGTTAAAAATGAGAAAAACCTTCCATTGAAAACTATTCATAGTGATCATGGAGGAGAATTTCAAAATTCTGATTTTGAAACTTTTTGTAGTAAGAAAGGTATTACTCATAATTTTTCAGCACCTAGAACTCCTCAACAGAATGGTGTAGTTGAAAGAAGAAATAGAATTCTTCAAGAGATAACTAGAACCATGTTGAGTGAATATTCTATTGCTAGACATTTCTGGGCTGAAACTGTAAGTACTGCTTGTTATACTATAAATCGAGTTTTGATTAGACCTTTTCTTAATAGAACTCCTAATCATGTGTTTCTTAAGAATCATCCCAGTGATAGTATCATTGGTGATGTAAATCAACCTGTAAGGACTAGAAGTTCCTTAAGAAATGAAATAGAACATCTAGCATTTCTTTCCCAATTAGAACCTAAAAGCACTGACGAAGCTTTAGGTGATGATGATTGGATCAAAGCAATGCAAGATGAACTAAATGAATTCGAAAGGAATAAAGTCTGGACCTTGGTTGAAAGACCTAAGGAAACTTCTGTTATTGGAGTAAAATGGGTTTTCAGAAATAAATGTGATGAAAATGGAGTCATAGTAAGAAATAAAGCTAGAATCGTTGCTAAAGGCTATAATCAGCAAGAAGGAATAGACTATGAAGAAACCTATGCTCCAGTAGCTAGACTTGAATCTATCCGTATTCTACTTGCCTTTGCAGCATTCTTTAATTTCAAACTTTTCCAAATGGATGTGAAATGTGCTTTTCTTAACGGTTATGTTCAAGAGGAAGTTTTTTTTGAACAACCTCCTGGCTTTGAAGATACAAAACATCCTGATCATGTGTTTAGACTTACCAAAGCTTTGTATGGCCTTAAACAAGCCCCACGAGCATGGTATGATAGACTCACTGGATTTTTGCTTCAAAATAACTATGTTAAGGGAAATGCAGATCCAACCCTTTTTATAAATAAAGATAAGAAAAATGTTTTGATTGTTCAAATTTATGTTGATGACATTATATTTGGTTCAACTCAGCAATCTTTGACTGACTCTTTTGATAGTCTAATGAAATCTGAGTTTGAAATGAGTATGATGGGTGAGTTAACATTTTTCCTTGGTTTTCAAATTTCTCAAAAACCAGAAGGAACCTACATATCTCAACATAATTATATTAAAGATCTTCTGAAAAAGTATGGTTATGACAACACTAAAAGTATAAGTACTCCCATTGGTACCTCAAACACGTTAGATCTTGATGAAGCTGGGAAACCAGTAGATCAAACATCTTTTAGAGGTATGATTGGAAGTTTACTTTACTTAACAGCTAGTCGACCAGACTTAATGTTTACAGTATGCTTATGTGCAAGATATCAATCCAATCCTAAGGAATCTCACTTAAAGGCAGTTAAAAGAATTTTTCGCTACCTTAAGGGAACCATGGATCTAGGATTATTTTATACTTCTGGAAATGATTTTGTTCTAAAAATCTTTTCCGATGCTGACTTTGGTGGATGTAGAATGGATAGAAAAAGTACATCCGGAACTTATCATTTCTTATGAGATTCATTAGTTTCTTGGTCCTGCAAGAAGAAACATTTAGTTGCACTCTCCACTGCTGAAGCTGAATATGCAGCAGCTGGAAGTTGTTGTGCACAAGTGTTGTGGATGCAACACACACTCACAGACTATGGCTTGAGTTTTACTAAAACTCAAATTTTGTGTGATAACACAAGTGCCATTGCCCTAAGTAAAAACCCTGCACATCACTCTCGTGCAAAACACATAGATATTAGGCATCACTTTCTTAGGGATCACACACTTAAAGGAGATATTATTCTTCAGTTTATCGGAACGCAAGATCAACTTGTTGATATATTCACAAAATCTTTGCCTTCTGATAGATTTGAATATATTAAACAGAAGTTAGGAATGATAACCGTAAGGTAATCTTTCTTAATTAACTTTCTGCTGAAAAAATCTCCTTACAGTAATAAACTCCTTTTCATAGGGGGAGTACATTTGGTTGTTTAAAAAAGTTTTTCAAAATTTGTTTTCAAACTTTTCGGAACAAAGATTTTCAGAATGAAAACTTCCGGAATGAAAATTTTCCAGAATGGATATTTTCGTACAGAATACTTCTGGAATGGAAGTATTCGTATTGAAACTTTCCGGAATGAAAAACTTTCGTACTGGTATTTTCATAACGGAATTTTCGTACTGAATCTTCCATAACAAGTTTTTTATTTACTTTTTCGTATTTAGTTTTTCGTATTGAGTTTTTCATATTGAGTTTTTCGTATTTAGTTTTTCGTATTTAGTTTTTCGTATTGAGTTTTTCGTATTGAGTTTTTCGTATTTAGTTTTTCGTGTTGAGTTTTTCGTATTTAGTTTCTCGTATCGACTTTCTCGTAGTCGTCTTTATATTACCCATTACGAATAACTTTCCTAAGCTAATACGAAAGGTATGATTTCCTTACTGAAGTTTTAGTAATCATATTTTACTTACTGGCAGTTTCTTATATTTTGTTTTCGGTTTTTGGATTTCTTAATTCTTTACTTTAATAAAAACCTCAAAAAGATCGGATTCGAGCTCTCAACCGTCAGATTTGATCTCAGTTCATTCTAAACCGTTAGATCAACCGTGGAAGGTGAACGGTCATCCCATTGCCTATATAAAGGGGACCCAATTTCTTGTCCCACATCGGTTTCAAGCTCTTGCATCCTGAAGCTCTGACTCTCCGATTTAAGGCCGTTCCGAACCACAGTTTTCTCCGCTCTGAACTTCAGTCTTCTCCGTTCCGAATTTCCCAGAGAACTTCAGATCCGAATGTCTGCAGAGTTAGCTTCTCAAGAAATGTCTTCAACCAAGCCTATATCTCAGTGGTTAGTATATAGAGAAAGGTTAGTTCATCCGACTTTCTTCAGCAACTACGATTCTGTCATCTCAAAGAACATCAAGTTAAATGGCTGGGAGGATGTTGCGGTATCTAAAACCGGGAATCAAGATGAAGTTTATTCTGATTTTCTTGTTGAGTTTTATGAGTCAGTTGCTTTCTTCGAGGAAGATAATAGAGAAAAATTTTCGTTCAAATCGTATGGCAAGACATATAAGCTTTCTTACACCAAGGCTGCAAGCTTGGTAGGGTTATCTTATGAAGGTGAAGCTGAGTTTATTTCTCACGTATTTCCGGACTCCAAGGGTAGCTTCAACAAGGAAAAATCCTTAGAAACTCTCGGATTGGATGATGACAAGGCACCGAAAATTGCTATCCTATCTACAAACTTCCGGATTCTGGAGTTATGGGTGCAAGGGCTTATCGTACCGAGAAAAGGTGATAAGGATAGCTTGAAGAAGAGTGAGATATATATCTTACATTTCCTGATAAATGTAAGGAAGTTTAACTTGATGAAGCATATTCTTCTTAATATTGAGAATTTGAAGAAGGGGAATCTGAGAGCTCAGATCGTAATGTACCCAGCAATATTATCAAAGCTCATAGTTCGGTGCCTAGAATCTTTCAAGGTAGCTTGCAGTTCTAAGCCGAGAGTTTGCAAGATCATGCTGCTTAGTGATGGCACGCTTAAAAGAATGAATATATGTTTTGACAAGAAGTCTGGGAAGTTTATTGATCTACCTCCTCAAGAAGAAGTGACTCGGAAATCTGCTGATCCGGAATCATCCAAGCCGGTAAGGAAGAGAAAGCTGAAAGAAGTGGAAGAACAAGGAGAAAATCCCAAGTCTAAGGAAGTCCACTCCGCACCTCCAAAGCCTAAGAAGAAGAAGACCTATCCTGATGAGGTTGTTACAAAGTGGAGAGCTGACAAAGAGAAGAGGAAAGAAGGGGATCCGCAGTTCGGATTGGACCCTACGGAAGCTAAAGCTTTGAAGGAGAAAGCTGCTGATGAGATTGAGAAACAAGCTAAGGAAAAGAAGCTTAAGAAGAAAATGTCAGAAGCTGAGGCAGTCCAAGCGTTGTTGAAGTTCAATGAAATGGTTTCAGCAAAAATTCCAGTTCCGAGAACTTTCTCCCTGGAATCTCTACCTGAGACTCCAGGAAGAAATCTTGTTGCTCCGGAAGAGGCTGTTGCTACGAATACTGAGGAAGAAGAGCAAGTGGAACAAGTTGAAGAGGCTGCTGAAGGAAGTGGTGAGACAGGAGATGTGCTAAAACAGGTAGATGAGTACAAGGGAACTCCTTCGGAACACTTATCACTCCGGACTTCAGAAGCTGAATCTTCGAAGTTAGTTACTCCTGCGATGGAAGAAGAGAAAGGAGAAGAAGAAGTTGCCTATCATGGAGAAGAAGAACAACTTTTACATGATATTGATCAGATGGGAAACGTAGAGGTTGGTGTTCAAGAAGTTTCTGATGAGGAATATTTGGTTGTTCAAGTTTCTAACAGTGAAAAGAAAACTCCGGAACAGGATTCTATTCCGGAAAAAGATAAGGGAAAGAAAATTCTTACCAAGACTCCGAGCTCAGTAGTAAGAAAGAGGAAGGAAGCTGGTAGTTCTTCTAAGAGGAAGTTGGAGCTTATTGAGGAAGAAAATTCTCCTAGCAAGGTTTCGGATTCGGAGTCATCCTCGTTGGGGCATGACTTTGTTGTTCAGTCCTTAAAGAAGTTGGTGGGAACCATTCCAACCTTTTCTAGTATTGACTCTAGATGACAGATGCTCCAACATGCGTTGAATCAGAAAACCGACTCCGTATCGATGGTTATGGATAAGTGTGTTGAGATTGAAGCTCAGTTCAAAACATTCTTTGTTGGTTACGAAGCTCATAAAAGATCTTGTAAGAGGATGACGAGATGGTCGAAGAAGAATGTGGAAGAGATAAGGTTGCTTGATGAGTTTCAAGATAATGTTAAGGATGCCTTTGAGACCGAAGACAAGAAGATTAATGAGCTTACTGTATCCTTCGAAGAGAAGTTGACAGAGGAAAAGAACTTTCGGATTCAGGTAGTGAGAGATCTGAATGGGAAGCTCAATTCCGTTTCTCAAAATTGGAAATATGAAAGGGATTATCGGATCGAGTTTGAAGAAAGGATGAAGGCTCAGGAAGAGAAGATGAAAGCTTAGAAAGAAAAGTTGAAGGCTCAGGAAGAAATAATTGATGCTCAGTCCGCAAGAATAGTCGTCTTAGAGAAGCAAGCAGAAGAAGATCATAAAGACTTAAAGAAGATCAAGACGATTCTTAAGGGGCTAATGTCGAAGGAGAAAGATCCGAAATAACCAATCCGATCTTTTTGTTGTATTTTTTTTCCTTTGTTGTCGAGATTCCAATTTTAATGAAAGTTGTACTTGTTGTTTCTATTGTTGTCATTACTAATTTTTTCAGGTACTTTGTTAAGTTTTTCCATTCCCTCCAATTCTTTTTGAAAATCACAAAGGGGGAGAAGGAAAAGATCCTTAAGAAAAAGAGGAACTCTAATAAGAGTTTATCAAAGGGGGAGAAAGAAAAATACCCAAGGAAAACGAACTCTAATAAGAGTTTGTTTAAGGGGGAGTTTTTCTTAAAGAAGACCTTCTTATGAAACATCACTCCGGAAATATGAATACGATCCTTAGAGTTTCAAAGCCTAAGGGGGAGTTAGTCGTATTCATCTATATCCTTAAACCAAGGGAGATAAGATTTAATGTGTTTCTTTCTTCTTGGAATAGCTTTTTCGTAAGGATGTTTGTGCTTTCCAAAAAGGAGGAGATTGTTGAGTCAATAAGGTTTTCCTTATGACTTTTCCATTCCTTCTTGTTTTGAAAATCACAAACACCTTATCTTTAAGGAAAATTACTTTTATAAGGAAAATTGCTTTCTTAAGGAAAATCGCTTTTATAAGAAAAATTATCCTTACATATTTTCATTCATATTTTTCTTAAGTATGAGTTTCAGATTCATTTTCTCGAAATCATTGAAACTTTGATATAAAGCATTCTGTTTTAGGGTTCGGATTCTGGACAAGAAATATAAGGAAGTTTCATTCCGAATTCCGGATATGAACTCTGACTAAGTTCTATTCCAGATTCAGGATACGAATTCTGAAGAAGAATTCTCATTACGAATTCTAATGAAGAAATCCCATTCCGAATTCTCATTACGAATTCTGAAGAAGAATTATCATTACGAATTCCAATGAAGAATTCTCATTACAAATTCCAATGAAGAATTCCCATTACGAATTCTAATGAAGAAATCTCATTCCGAAATCTCATTACGAATTCTGATAAAGAATTCTCATTACGAATTTTGATGACGAATTCTCATTACAAATTCTGATGATGAATTCTCATTACGAATTCTGATGATGAATTCTCATTACGAATTCTGATGATGAATTCTCATTACGAATTCTGATGATGAATTCTCATTACGATTTCTGATGACGAATTCCTATTCCGAATTCTCATTCCGAATTCACCTATTAAACAGAATCTGATTATCATTGTTTTATACACTCTGAATTTATTCATTCCGAACCTTTACTCCGAAGTTTCTATTCCAAACCTTTATGTTAGAGTTTAAAACGATGTCGTACATTCTGTTTCACTTGTTTTTTTATAAAACGATGTCGTCCATTTTGTTATAAACTAACCGTTGTCTAAGTGACACGTGTACAGGTCCCTTCGATCTTTAAGGAAAATATGACCGTTGGAGAAGGAGCCGACCTTTCCTATAAATAGGAGCTCATTTGAAAGAGCTCGGAGCTGATTGCTGAAAAAGTGCTTACATGTTGTTGAAGTGATTTCTAGAGAGAGATTCTCTTATTAACTCTCAAAGCTTCGTGCGACTCCGAATGTTGGTGATTACATTCAAGGGCTTCCAGGGATAGGAAGACAGAGGTGCCGACTACCTTAAAGATCGAGGGCTTTCTTGCTGAGAAAGACAGAGGTTACCAACTACCTTGAAGTTAAGGGCTTGCGGGGATTGCAAGACAGAGACTCCGATCTTCGTATCGAGGGCTTACCCTGGTGTGGGTAAGACAGACTTGCTTGAAAGTATAAATCAAGGGACTTTTATCCAAGGTTGTTGGATACCCTTCTCTTTGGGTTAAAAGACTTTTATCTTGTTACTAGTAGTTTTACTACTTGTTTTTATTCTGCTGTAATTTGTATCTTAAGGGAAGTATAACTTTCTTATACTTCCTTACTTACTCTGATTCATTTAGATTCTATACGCTTTAAGGTAGAATCTCATATTGTAACTTTTGTTAAGTTTCAATTTCCGGAATCATATTTCCGGAACCTACTTTTGGAATCACTTTCCAAGTTCAGTTCGGTGTTAGAGGTGTTGTTAATTTACTTAGTTTAACTTTGTTAAACTTAGCACTTTCCTTTTCTTAAGGAAACTTTAGTTATTCATAACTAACTTTAAAGGTTCCAAAGGAATTTTTAAAGTATACAATTGACCCCCCTCTTGTATATTGAGCATCTCATATTATATTTCGATCCTACACCTTTATGCTTGTGTTATGTGTTATGACTATGTTATGGTTCATAGGCATTGTTTATGTATATGGGTGATTCTGTGATAAACCTAGGGCGGGTGAGCCCAAGATAGATCTCTAATGCATTGGGTAACATTATGGAGGTAAATTTGATTGTTTCTCCTAAGAGATTTAGGGAATATACTATGAGGGATATTCCAAATGTAACTCCCTAAATAGCTGTTAAAGCTACAACATAAGTATGTTATATATGCCACAAGTTACCTTTATGATTTTTGTTTTGTATATAAATATTATGATTTCATGAGGAATGTTAACGAGACTATGATATGTATGTATTGATGAAATAATGTTTTCTTTCTTTGTTTTATAACCCTTACTAAGCTTTTTATGCTCATCCCAAGATTTGATTTTTTTTCACAGGACATAAAGTGGAATAGGGTCAAGGATGGGATCAAGGGAATACCATGCTGTCTAAAACATCTAACTAGACATGAATCTTTTTTTCAAGTGTTTTTATTTTTTGGAAAAATGTAAACTTATTAGATGTGTCTTCCTGTAATGTTCAAGTTGTCATGTATATGTTATGGCCTAATTATCTAAAACTCTAAACCTGAAATGATCCTCAATATGAATTATTCGTTTAATTCAAGATTATGTAATGTTTTAAGCTTGGGTCCTTATAGTTGGTATCATTGGTTGGTTTAGACAAATTTAAGAGTTAGGGTATTGTTAAATTAATATCCATATATTAATTTATGTTAATGATATAGCATTTACAGATTTCCATGTTGCTTCACTTAAGGTATTTCTGTGTTCAAAATGGTTTTCCAAAGAGGAAACATGGAAGCTATGTTGGGACGACATCAGGAGGAAGAAAACCTTCCAAATCAGCAACCAGAGATCATTGGAATCAGAACTGAATAGTTTGTTGCGGTGATGACATAGTTGACTCAGGATAAAAATGGTGGTGGTATACATGCACAAGATCTTCTAGATCAACCACAGAGGAACTTGTCAGTTGTGGATCATTTCATGAGGAAACATCCCCCATCATTCAGGGGATCATATGACCCTGTGCTAGAAGATGGGTGGATTAAAGCACTGTAGAAGATTTTTGATGTCATGGGGTGTTCAAAAAATCAAAAGGTTAGTCTTATTGTTTACCGTTTTGATGGTGAAGCTGATCAGTGGTGGTCGATAGTGAAAAATATCAGGGATAGTGAGGAGATTGATTCTCTTGATTGGGATTAATTCAAAGGTATGTTTCTTGAGAAATATCTTCCTAATGTGGTTCATATTAGGATGGAAAAACAATTCCTAGAATTGAGGCAAGAGGATGACTCAGTAGCTACATATGAAGAAAAATTCACACGACTGGCTAGGTATGCTCCAAATTTCATACGAGATCTTGATAGTAAAATCTACCATTTTTACTCACGGTTAATTCCAAATAATCGAATGGATTTACCACCTTGTGAGTTCAAAAGTTATGAAAAACTTGTTTTTTGTTAGGATAAGGTGGAAATGGAGTTTTTAGATGACCAGATGTTCTTTGAAAAACAATAGAATAAGAGGTCGAGGTGGCAGACAAAAGGGAAGAACTCTTCAAAAAAGTCTGATGGTAAGAAACAAAAGTTTACAGTATGTAAAAATTGTGGTAAAAAGAATGGTGGGGAATGTGTTTTGAATTCTAGTAAGTGCTACCAATGTGGTAAAATGGGACATAAGGCTTGTAATTGCACTGAAAAAGATCAGGGTAATGGTAAGAAAAAATCTGATTTACAGTCAGTAAGATGTTTTAAGTGCAATGAAATGGGTCATTATGTAAATGAGTATCCAATGAAGAACTCAAATGAAGGAAATAAGATAGAATACAAGTAGAAAGGGGTGGTGAAATCCTTTTCATCTACTTCAGTAGATGTTGGGCTATCGAATGAAGTTGTATCAGGCACACTGTTTGTTTGTTCAAATTATGCCAATGTGTTGTTTGATTCAGGGTCTACACACTCTTTCATTTCTGAGAAGTTTTCTAGTAAATTGGGAATTCCATATCAAGATATGAATCAGGAACTTATGGTAAAAACACCGAGAGGAAAGGTTGAGACAAAAAGAAATTATAAGAACATTTCTTTCCTTATGTGCGGAATGAATCCACCGGAAAACCTTATTCTTTTGCCTCTAGTACAGTTTGATGTTATTTTGGGAATGCATTGGTTGTCTGTTTATCATGCTAAGATTGACTGCAGAGCTAAAGAGGTTTCTTTTCATAAAGATTTTCAGTTTGTGTACAAGAATGAACCCTTACTTTTGATAACATATCAGGAAGATGAGAAACTAGTAAAATATGGAAATGAATGTTCCCTTGCACATATTGTTGAAAATAAAGGAACTGTTCAGATTAATGATGCGCCAGTGGTAAATGAGTACCTTGATGTTTTGATTGATGAGTTGCCTGGTATTATACGTGATCAGGAAGTTGAATTTACTGTTGACTTAGTTCCTAATTCTAAGACAATTTCAAAACCCACTTATCGAATGGCTCAAATTGAACTTTTAGAGTTAAAGAAGCAATTGTAGGAGTTATCAGATAAAGGTTTCATTTGACCCAGCACATCACCATGGGTTGCTTCTATCTTGTTTGTTATAAATAAAGATGGTTCAATGAGACTTTTCATTGATTATAGAGAATTTAATAACATCACCATTAAGAACAAGTATCATTTGCCTCATATCGATGACTTGTTTGATCAGCTCTAGGGAGCTCAGTATTTTTCGAAGATTGAATTGAGGTCGGTGTACCATCAGTTGAATGTAAAGAAAGCAGACATTACAAAGACCACGTTTTGTACTAGATATGGCCATTATGAATGTGTAGTTATGCCTTTTGGGTTAACCAATGCACCTACTATATTCATGGATCTTATGAATATAATTTTTCATGAGTTCTTGGATAAGTTTGTGGTTCTGTTCATTGATGATATTTTGGATTATTCAAAGAGTAAAGAAGAGCATGAAAGTCATTTAAGGGTTGTCTTTCAAACCTTAAAAGAAAATAAACTATTTTGGAAATTCAGAAAGTTTGAGTTTTGGTTACAAAAAATTTTCTTCCTTGGTTACATTATTCCAAAAAATTGCATAACTGTTGATCCTGCTAAAATGAAAGTTGTTGATGAATGGCCAAGATCCACAAATATAACTGAGATCCATAGTTTTATTGGTTTGGTAGGTTATTACTGGAGGTTTTTTGAGAATTTTTCTCATTTATCTAGTCCAATGACTAAGTTAACTCTAAAATGTGTTAAGTTCATTTGGACAACAGAATGTGATGATTTTTTTTCAGGAATTGAAAAGAAGATTGGTGAATGCTCCAGTTTTGGCACTGCCTTACAGAGATGGTGAATTTTTCATCTACAGTGATGCTTTGTTGAAAGGGCTTGGTTGTGTCCTTATACAGAATGATTAAGTAATTGCTTATTCTCCATGTCAGTTGAAACCTCATGAGTTAAATTACCCTACACATGATTTGGAATTAGCTGTTGTTGTTTTCTCTTTAAAAAATTGGAGGCATCATTTGTATGGAGTAAAATTTGAAATATATACTGACCACAAAATATTGAAATATATATTCACTCAGAATGAATTGAACATGAGATAGAGGAGATGGTTGGAATTAATCAAGGATTATGATTATACAATTCATTACCATTCGGGAAAAGAAAATAAATTGGCCGATGTTTTTAGAAAAAAAGTTAATGCTTCATTAACCATGCTATGTTTGGAATGAGATCCTTTGGTTTTTGATTTGATGAACTTTTCCATAGAAGTTGTTGGTGTAGAAAATTATTCTGTTTTGTTTCAGGTGTTAGTGAAATCATCTCTCTTATACATAATTAAGCAAGCGCAGAAGGAAGGCAGTGAGTAACATAAAAAGGTAGAGTTGGTTCAGAAGGGTAAGATGCCCGCTTTTAACGTTAATAATGATTGTGGTTTGAGGTTTGGGAAAAGATTATGTGTTCCTTTTGATTCACAGTTTAAGAACGAGTTGTTATGTGAAGCTCATAGTTCCCCATTTTCAGTTCATCCTGGTATTACTATGATTTACATGGATCTTTGAGATTATTACTGGTGGGATGGAATGAAAAGAGATATTGCTGATTATACTATGAAGTGTTTGACTTGTCAGCAGGTTAAAGTAGAATGGAAGTTACCGAAAGGGATGCTCAGTCTAAAATGGTGCAAGAGTGGAAATGGGAAAATATATCCATGGACATCATTGTGGGATTACCAAATACATATCGAGGTAATAATACAATCTTTGTTTTTGTTTATTGGATGACTAAATATGCTCATTTCATTCTTATTCGAGATACTTTGTCTCTAGATCAACTTTCTCGATTGTATGTTAAAGAGATAGTATGGTTGCATTGTGTTCCCCACTCCATTGTATCTGATCGTGATCCTAGGTTTACTTCTAACTTTTGGAAAGGACTTCAGAAGTCGTTGGGTACTAAATTAAATTTTAGTACAGCTTTTCATCCGCAATTAGATGGGCAGTCAAAACGAACAATTCAGACCTTGGAGGATATTCTACGTGCATATTCAATGGATTACCAGGGAAGTTGGGACCAACATATTTCTTTGGTTGAATTTTCTTATAAAAAGAGATTTAATTCCAGTATAAAGATGGATCTATTTGAGGCATTATATGGAAAGCATTGTCGAACTATAGCTTTTGGGATGGAGTAGGTGAAAGGAAATTGGTGGGACCAGAATCGGTAGAAGAGATGGCCGAAAAATATCAGTTGATTCAGAAGCACATGAGAATAGCTCAATGCAGATAAAAAAGTTATGCGGATAACTGGAGGAAGGATATTTATTTTGAGGTAGGTGATCATGTTTTTCTCAATGTTTCTCAATGGAAAAGAGTGATGCATTTTGGTAAGAAGGGAAAGTTGAGTCTGAGGTTTATTGGAACTTATGAAATACTAGAGAAAGTTGGATCAGTTGCTTATAGAGTGACTTTACCTCCATGTTTTTCCTAGGTACATAATGTTTTTCATGTTTTTATATTGAGAAAGTATATGCCAGATCCATCTCATGTTTTTAGTCCAGAGGTAGTTCAGTTGGAAGAGAATCTCTCCAATGAGGAACAACCTATCCAGTTTCTTGACCAAAGAGAGAAAGTGTTGTAGAATAAAGTAATTCACCAGGTAATGGTTTGTGAAAAAACCATATGGTTGAAGAGGCAACGTGGAAATCTGAAAATACTATGATGGATAAATACCCCCACTTATTTGATAAGTGAATAAAATTGCGGGGATGGAATTTCTAAAAGGGGGAAGGACGTAACATCCTAGGTAAATAAAGAATATGACATTTTTTATATTTATTAATATTTGTGAATTAAATATTAATTTTAATTTAAAGGGGTTTCTATGTTCGATAGCGTACCGGATACGCTACAACGGGATTCTTTGAAATCTTACATTGCACACTAATAATATAATATCATTATTTTAAATGGAAGTTAACTCCTAGCCGTTGTATTGGATAGAATGAGAAAAAATAACTACAATACTATTATACAAGTTTGTTAACTGTATTTACATCTATCCAACAAATTTTAGAGGCTTAAAATGAGAATTAATCTAATTTTAAGCATAATTTACATTAAAAGGTTGATTTACCACATTTTAATGGAGAATCATCATTAAATATAGTTTGGAAACTTTTATATGTTCTGTTTCACCAAATAAAATCCTTCTTTATAATGGGGACATTAAAATTTAATTTGTGAAAAATATTGTAATTTTTAAGAAAAAGTTCATTTTTTAATGAATAGTGGAAAATATTGTATTTTAATTAAATACTGTGTTTTAATATAATTTATTTATATGGTTAAATTATCTTTTTAATCGGTTTTAAAGTTAAATTATAATATATTTTTACCATTTAATACAATTTTGGTCATTGGAATTAATTTCACTTTGAAATTAGACATAAACAAGTGTCAATCTTTAGATAATTATCGTTTCTTAAAAACACTCTATTTTTTTGACAACGAGAATTAATTATAAAATTAATTAATGCAAAATCTATGTTTTTAATTTGTTAAAATAGACATAATTTTTGAATTTTTAGTATCAAATATAGTTTAGTGTGAATTTTTGGTATTTTTCTAAAAAACATCAATTTTTGATGAATAGTGAAACCACTTAGTAGTAGTTAAAAAACTGACTTTTTCATTTAAAAGAAATTTTACTGCTCATGGGAATTGAATTTAGAAAATCCCACATAGATGGCTGTTATTAATAAGAAAAATGTGGTTCAATTAGATTAAAAAATAATTTTTGGTGAAAAGTAACATTTGACTTTTATTTACCGCAGTTAAAGGTAAATAGGGTAATTCAAGGAAAAAATAATATCATAATAATAAAAAATTACTTTAAAACTTGTCCTAACCTTATTGTATGAGTCATGTATGACCATGGAATTCCTTGGGTCGATTTTGGGAACCCATGGAGCCACATGGGAGTGATAATTACACTTTAGATTAATTAACTTAATGTAAAGGGGGAAATGACATAAACAAATATCTTTTAGTAAATAAATTTTTACATAAGGTTATATAAGTTATTTTTTCGACTATAAATATTCATTGGTAAGATAAAACGATTTCCTACATCAGGGCATTTTTTTATAATTTTTAGACATCAAATAAAATAATTACTTATGACATAATAATGATGTAGTGTTTACCTCATTAATAAATGATTTAAATAAATAAGATTATAATGATTAAAATATTATCCAAAACATGTGAAATTCTTATTGGATAATTTTATTTCGAATATGAGTAATCTTATATTCGACATTAATGTGTTTTGGACCAATTGAAACTGAAGAAAAGTTTATAATAAAATAATGTTTTCACACATTCATAAAGAACACCTCCTCTCCCTTATAAAAGTAGACTACTTTTAACCAATTCCTCACACCTCTCAAGCCATTTGGATCATACAACATCTGCCCAATTAATCTCCCAATATCCATCTTCTCCTCCTAAAAAGCCTTACCTTAGGCAGAAGGCACTTTAAGAAGTCTTTTTGGTTCAAACCAAAGGACGTTACCCAAATTAAAGGTAATGATTTCTCTTCACTTCTTTTTGTTTATTTTACTTCTCCAACCCCATAACTCTTTGTATTACATTATTTTATAACAAAAAAATTATACTAAATATACTAGAATGTTGTTATGGTAAGTATTTAAACTACACTTACACACACCTCCATCTAATGGGTGAAGTACATAATGTTTCTGTGGATGGAAAACTAACGCCTCACGAAAGGATGATTGTTCAATTATCTCCTACCGCCTCTCATGGTGGCCATTATGATGGAACTGTATTTATATATGATATAAATTAGGTTTATGTTTTCTTTATTGTTCTTTATTTTCCATTTATATCATAACTTTATGGTTTCCCTTATGGGTAAATGCGATAATTTCATTTGAGGAAGTGCAGACTACCGCCCCCTCAAAGTGATATGACTCTTTAATGCCTTATATAGGACGTATAAAGGATGGAGTTAATGATATTTTATATGATTTTATACTGTAATTATAATATAACTATGTATCATTATGTTTTAATTCCATTAAATACGAAATATAAATGAAAGTAGCGTTAATGCGTACGTATGGCTTACCGTCTCAATGAATGGTGTATTTCATTTCTTCCCTCTAAATGTTTTTTACTATTATATTTAAATTTACATAATGGATATATATGAAATATATGATATTTAATCATTAATATCATTCTTGATATAATGAAATTTTGACCACATTAACGACATGTAATTATAAGAAGTCCATTTTCGACTCAAGTACCAAATATTGACAAAATGACCGTTATTAACATAAATGGCCATGTAATGTTTATTGTCACGACCCATTCTTAGGACCCATGTCGTGACTACCCCAAGCTTGCCTCCCATAGGCCAGGGGCTGGCGACTAGCACCAAAGGCATAAATCCCGATATAAGGGAAAACATTGCCTTTAAGTAAGATAACAAACACCACAGAGTATTCATGCAGAAGTAAACACTAAGTAAAAACTGAGTACAAAGGAAAGTGCTGGAAAGTAAATGGGAAAGAATTCAATCCCAGCTGAAAGTAAAGTACAACTGAAAAGAAAGTATAGCAGCAGAAAAGTAGAGCAGCAACGCTGAGCCATCTACTGGAATTCCCACCTGAAGGGTGGGTACAGATAGTCTCCTCAGCTCCTCGGGTCCAGCCGTCCGCTCCATGTACGTCCCTCCCAGGGGTCCACCTCCAGGTACCAACTCTCTCTACAATCCTTAACCATGATCAGCGTTGTCCGTCGTCTGCATCCAAGACAATATAGTGCGGGCATATCCCGTGCATGGGTGAGTATACCCTACTCAGTAGGGACCCTGAGACCCCCAAAGGTCTCCCAGAATCCACGAAGGATAATCCACAAAGGAAAGATACAATCATGAAGTAACAACCAACTCTACTTAGATATATGACCATACATATACCTAAGTCCTCAATACCAGTTCGACTCCAACATCCGAGCCCAAGTTCGATCTAGTCGACACAGGAAGGCACAACCAATCCACACAGGATAACACAACCCAATCCACATAGGAAAGAAAGTCAATCATTTCAAAGATATTGATTTAAAGTCAAGACTCATCTCACAAAGGTATACTTATTCATAAGATAATAGAGATGATAATATATAGCCACTGATTCATCTAAGCTATCAGAACCACACAGGATACAAGACCAGCTAAGCTGTCAGACCCACAGAGGATACAAGACCAGCTACTCTGCCGGACCCTCATAGGATACAAGTACAGAGTCAAATACTGCCGGACCCACATAGTATACAAGAATAGTAGTACTACCGTCGATCCCACGGAGGATTTCGGTATGGTCTTCGTCGCTGTCGAACCCACGGAGGATTCCAGTACAGTCGTAGCCAGCTCTAGGGTTCCCGCACATAGCAAGCTCGATTCCAGGAGGGTCCACTCCACGAGCCAAGGGGGTCGATACATCAACTGACACAATGTACGAAGTTGATGTATCCCAAAGTTCCGTCTCGTCAAAAGGAACTCAATGTGACAGACGGAACATCAATCGGGCACCCGGTCTGAGAGTTATTAGCTTTTCTGTTCGAGGGGCCCGATTGTTTTTTAAGTCAAAACCAACCCGACCATACTCCAACTGCGTCCAAACATCGAGCGGAGTAAGCCAAAAGAACCGTCTCACTAATAGGAATCCCAAAAAGTCGACGGCATGCCAATCGGACGTCCGGAGCTCAAGTCATAAGCGTTTCCGCTCCAAAGGCCCAGTTGGTTTAGTGTTCGAACCAACCTGGCCGTACACAAAGTTCTCTGAAACCTTGAGTGTAATAAACCGAAATGACCGTCTCGATCCAAGTATCGCTACACAACTGATGGTGCGTCCATCAGAGGTATGTAGCCCATGTTACAGGCGTTTGAACGAATCTGTCCGATTTTAGGGGGGTTTGGGCCCAGACCGACCCGGACCAAAACCCCCGGGGTCGGCCCGAATAGGGTCGACCCGAACCGGGTCCGGGTCCATCCCATTAGGGCGCGGCGCGGCCCAGTCCGGCACGGGCATGACCCACGTGGTCAGCGGCTCGATCGTTTCGGCCGAGCGGGAAGCGGGGGGGGGGGGGGGTGGGGGGTGGGGGGCTTCCACCCTTGATGGTGAAACGGAGGCCCCCACGTGGAGGGGCCGCCTCGCCTGCCACTAGGGGTTATGACCCCCGGTCTTCACGGATAGCCGACCATCCGCGGGACCCCACGGTCCCACCCTTCTGATGCACCAGCGGCGGGATTTCCGGCCGCCCCACCCTGCACCGCCGCGACCTTAGGCCACGGCCTTTGTCCGAACGGTGCGGCGTGACAACGCCAAGCCCTCCGCCGCGGCCCGCCCTGGCCGCGGCCCTCCATGGTTCTCCGGCGCGGTGTGACGGTGCCGCGCCCCTCCTCCGCGGCCCGCCCTTGGCCGCGGCTTCCTTCGGCTTTGCCAGTGCGGCGCGACAGTGCCACGCACCGTCACTGCATCTTCCTCATTCCCGCGCGGTGATGTTGCACCGCACCGCCTCATTCCAACCCACAATGAAGTACAACAACATTGGGGATGAGGGTCGGCCGTGTTTGTGTGGTCCAACCTCCTCCCACTATACCCATAGCAAGTGGCCATGAATGAGAAATTACAACGAAAAATTAAGCACAAATTTAATTGATTAAATTTGAACTTAACCCATACCTCGAAGTAGTTGTCGAAAGAAGATTGTCACGGGAAATGGCATCGTGAGGGTTGTTTCGATGACGGCGTTGGCGAGAATCGAAGAAGAGGATGACGTCTCAGACTGGCTGCGGAGAACGGAAAGATTGGCATGTCGTCTCTCCTTGGTGCTCTGGCGTTCTTCGCGTTCTTCAACGTGGAAGGAGATGTTCTTCAAGACTAGAGCCCTCCTCTCTAAAAATCTCCACACAACAAAACAAAAATAATAAAATAAGGCTTTTCCATATTTTATTACTCCTGCCAACCTTTTTCAAAATTCAAACTGAATTCACCAAATTAATTAACATGTGTTGTCAAATTAATTAAGCGTTTAATTGGCATGAAATTAATGTGGAAGAGTGGATGAGTTACAAGATTAATTTCTAGAGGGGGGTTTAATGGGGTGTTAGGGAAATTGAATGAGGTGGGGGCTCGTGTGGGCCCCACCCCAAATTCCTCACAAATTCCTTTCCAATAACACCTAACCATCAGTGGTGTAATAAAAATATAATTGTAAAACAACTATATTTTTATTCTTCACATTCTTAACAACTCCTCCCCAGCAAACGCACCTTCGGAAAAGGTGTTCCTAAGCAATTACTGGCTTTGCAGTTTCATCGGTGTCCTCAGATTTCGATTCCGAGCACCAGTTCAAAAGTTAGGAAAACCCGCTCTTTCGTTCACTGAACCTACCCGAGCTAAACTTCGGAAATTGATTCCGGGAACACCGAGCCTCAAAATCAGGTACCGTCAGAAACTGCGTACTCGTAAAATCCCAAAGAAATTAAAAAAAATTCCTCGAAATTCACGGTTCTTTACATTACTCCAACCTCAGGGATTTACGTTCCTATAAAGATACATCACAAACTAGGGGAACAAATGAGGGTACTGAGCAAGAATCTGAGCCTCCCGCTCCCAAGTGATCTTCTGAAGGTTCCCTTGTGGCCATCTGATGCACACTAGAGGAATTGACCGCCCACGTAGGACCTGCTCCTTTCGATCCTCGATCTCCACCGAGACCACCGTAAAAGTCACCCCGTCATCAATGTCCAGCTCCCAATGGTTGATGATATGTGTCGGGTCGTGTAGGTATCTCCTCAGCTAAGATACGTGGAAGACGTTGTGCACCCGGTGCAACTGAGGTGGTAGAGCCAGGCGATAAGCCATCTCACCTATCATGCTGAGAACCTGGAATGGTCTGATAAAGCACATAGATAACTTTCCGCCCCGACCAAATCTCTGTAATCCACGTCGAGGTGAGACCCGTAAGAAAACGTGGTCACCATCCTCAAACTCTAGTTGTCTCCGCCTCGTGTCAGCATAAGACTTCTGTCAGCTCCGAGCTGTCCTCATCCGCTCTTGGATGACCTGGACCTTCTCTGTCATGGCATGGACCATCTCTGGTCCCACAAGTGCTGACTCCACAGGGTCTGTCCAGCACAGAGGTGATCTGCAAGGTCGGCCGTACAATGCCTCGTATGGTGCCATAGTGATTGTTGAGTGGTAGATATTGTTGTACGAAAACTCCACCAATGGTAGGTGGTCCTCCCAGCTGTGATCAAAGTCGAGGACACATGCACGGAGCATGTCCTCGAGAGTCTGAATGGTCAACTTTGTCTGACCATCTGTCTGAGGGTGAAAGGCGGTGCTCAGACGTAGCTGCGTTCTGAATTCCTCCTGCAACCCCTTCCATAGACGAGATGTAAAGAGAGCATCTTGATCAGAGACTAATAGATGATGGAACACTCTGAAGACGTACAATCTCTTGAACGTAGAGACATCCCAAGCTCTCCAATGAGACCTACTCTCTGATGGGTAAGAAGTGGGCCGACTTGGTGAGTCGGTCGACAATCACCCAAATGGAGTCGTGACCTCTGGAAGTACATGGAAGTCCAGTCACGAAATCAATAGATATTTCGTACCACTTCCACTCCGGGACCTCCAAGGGATGTACCAAGCCTGCTGGTACCTGGTTCTCTGCCTTCACCTGCTGACAGGTGATTCATCGAGAAACGAACTCTACCACATCCTTCTTCATACCTAGCCACCAGTGCTGTTGTATGAGATCCTGGTACATCTTCGCTACCGCTGGATGTACCGCTAAAGGGGAAGTGTGAAACTATCTCAGCACCTCCTTCTATAAAGCTGTTGGTACCATGGTACGTCCTCTGAAGAGGACGTCGTGCTCTCCTCCCATAAAGAAACCATCAGGTGCCTGTCCTAAGGATATCTATGCACGCCGCATCTCACAGTCAACGTCCCCACGTTATGCCTCCCTGACCCACTGAAGAAGTGGAGGTGTGACTGTGAGAGACTGAAGGAAGGCTTCCCCATCTCTATCCATGAAGGATATCTACAAAGCTGTTAGCTACTCTGTCACCTCTCTAAGTAGCTGAATGCCCATCCTCCTGCTGAGGGAATCGACTACTAAGTTCCCCTTTCCAGGAGTATAGACTATCTCAAAGTCATAGTCCAGGAGGAACTAGATCCATTATCACTGTCTCAGGTTCAGGTCCTTCTGCGAGAAGATGTACCTGAGACTCTGGTGGTCAGAATAGACTATAAAGCGCTCACCCATTAGATAGTGCCACCACATCTTTAGAGCGAAGACCACTGCTGCTAACTCCATGTCATGGATAGTGTAGTTATGCTCATGTTGCCTCAACTGTCGTGATACATAGGTGATCGTTGCCCGCTCCTGCATCAGGACACACCCGAGTCCGGTCCCTGATGCATCACAGTAGACTACGTACCCTACTCCCTCTTCCGGTAGCCTCAAGATGGGTGCGCTGGTCAATCTCTGTCTCAACTCCTGGAAGCTCTACTGACATCTATCTGACCACACGAAGGGTTTCACCTTCTTCGTCAAAGTTGAAAGTAGTGCTGTAACTCTGGAGAAGTCTGGCATAAATCTCCGGTAGTACCCAGCTAGAACCAAGAAACTCCACACCTCCGTCACGCTCCTGGGTGGCTCCCAAGCTAGCACTGTCTCGATCTTCATAGGATCCACAACAACTCCTGCCTCAGAGATGACGTTTCCCAAGAAGTGGACCTCAAGTATCCAAAACTGACACTTCGAGAGCTTACTATAAAGATGGTTCTCTCGGAGTGTCACTACAAGAAAATCGCCTATTAGCGGCGGTTTAAACCACCGCTATATGGTTTGGCGGCGGATTACAGAAATCGCCGCTAAACTGGGCGTCGAAAATCTATTAGCGGTGGTTTTATGCATTTCGCGGCGGTCAAAGAAAAGCATCGTAGTACCTCATTTTGCGGCGGTTTTTGGTAAATTTAGCGGCGGTTTTACGGGCTATTTAATTAGCGGCGGCTATAATCGCTGCAAAATTCAGGCGTGTCATGAACCTGCTTAGCGGTGGTTAAAACCGCCGCTAATTCCGTCGTGATTTCGCGGAGGTTTTAACCACCGCTATGTTTATTGATGATTACATTTAGTGGTGGTTTAAACCGCCACTAAATGTATAACTGGTAAAACATTAGCGGTGGTTAAAACCGCCGCGAAATACTGACCCGAAAAAAATAGCATTTCTGCTTATACTGCACCACTGCCCTGAAAAACAAACCAAACAAGAATTCTAAGAAAAATAAAATTCTTAAACACAATTACATGGCCTATTACTCTTGTAACTAATATGCAAAACATCATTTAATAACATCAAAGGGGACATGCATTAACATACCACATATCAACTTCTACAGAAAGACATATGGGATTATCAAACAATAACTAGGCATGATATATCAACTATCACTACTAACATGGGAAACATCATTTCATAATCTTTTCATCACCTAAATACATCGCCTCAACCCCAGAGACATTTAGCATCCTGGGACAGAATAGAGCATCAGGAATTTTGGCAGTATTCTGAGGCTTATAACACTAAAAAGGATCACCTATCCAACAAAATAATAATATAAAAGGGTCACTAATTTGATAAGGTATATTACCCTGTTGAAAATGGCCACGATGCTGATAAAAATAAGAAAGTTTTGGAATGGATAGGTTGAGAGGTTTCCCTTCTACCATTCATGCTTCTATAACCAACATGAAGACCCAGATTCCCAAATGTGAATCCCCAACAGAGAAGAGACCTCCATTAAAAAAAATGGCCAAGTATTTTGCTAACCAATGAATTAAGGATACATGTAGTCTCACCTAGTAGCCCCATGAGGCATACTCTCTAGATTATTGAGTAGGGAAAAATGATCCCATGACATTAAAAACTTGTCGAGAAGGGAATAGATGAGGGAGTATGATAGATGTCTGAGCCCCACTTCCATAAAAGAAGATATTAATCCAATCATTGAATGAAATAATCAAATGCAAGTACAGATCTGTTTTATACCTCTCCTTTACAATGGAAAGAATTTCGCCTGCTAAGGTCTGAGTCTATTTATTTCCATACCAAACATTCTCAACCAAAAGGAATTCATCATATGTTTCCACTAATAGAAGTATTCCCCCAAGCGTAAAAATATTTCATAGGGCAATTTCTACCTCACCATGGGATAGATAAATAGTTTTGGTTCCTAGAAACCATCAACTAATCAACTCAATATGGAATTATGGTTTATGGTACATGATAAACTAAAAATATATATGTATCCTCGTAATGATGAATAACATGAAATTGATATGGGAATTTTGTGCAGATCTACCTAACCCAAAATGGCCATGCCCATTCATCAGAGAAATTACCACTAGGGTGCAAATCTCACTTTCAGATGAAGCCACTTTTTTGGTTTTCTAGAGAGAAGATGAGCACGTTTGAGTAAATATGAGAAATCAATTGATGAGTGAGATCATGAATATATGAAACCATGGTGAATTTTTAAAAGTATAATATTTCCCTAGGAACGGTGCCATAATTAACTGACTATCCTTAGAAAATATCATTTTAATATAGTCAATAGAGAGTGACAGCATGTGAGACTAAAGGTTGTATTCAGGTGAAGAATAGAACTATCATCCTGATGTCCAAATTTATATAAAGGTAGCCTATTCAATAGAGGATAATATTGATGTTCAGTCAGAATAAGAACCTTTAAAACATCATTGTTATAAAATACTTTGCATCGATGATTGACATTATGGTTCCAGGAAATAAGGTCTCTCCAGTATACCACATAAGAAGACATTTGAGAAATAGAGGAAATATGTAAAGAGAATAGAGAATATATTAGACGATATGTAACCATTAATAGAGAATCATTTTTGCTAATCAGACAAAATAAGTGCATAACATGGAAAACATTACGTGGACCACATGATCCATTCTAGGTCACAAAAACCACATAACCCATAAAACATCTTTTGATCACATGATTTTTCTTAATACATATAATCATGTTACCATACAAAGGTCACATGAATCACATAAAGATTAGTAGATCATGAAAAAAATCCCCAAGAGACAACCGAATCACATAAGATAGACTAATGTCCAAGGGTGTGCATCAAAGTTCAAATAAATTACCATTGATTAGTTCATGGATTGATTAAGTGAGATATTTAGACAAGGTGATCACACAAAGAGGTCAAGTGACATGATAACATGATTAGGTCTCTTGTATGGTTCTTGTGATGAGGTCATGAAAGTTGTCTTGCAAAAAAAACGCACAAGAGAGGAGGTTTTGAGAGCTATGGAGCTTCATGTCACCGGTCAAATGACCAGCCTCTCACCCCCTATTTATAGGGAACCTCAAGGAATATGAATGTACTTATAGAATACCAAAAGATGTTTTGAATTCCAACCAGAGAAAGCATAAGAGACTCATGAAGTCATTTCCTACATCATAACTGAGTCCTTGTTCCTTCGAAAATCACTTTTGTGGGGGGGGGGGAATTTTTGACGGTAGCCAAATGAGCATTGTATATTTTAGGAACAAAGAAATACCCAAAGCATAGGTATTAATATATACCCAAAGGAAAGAAAATTCTAGCATGTATACATATAGATTAATCACCTAGGTCACAAGGACCATGTGAACTTCAATGAGGCTCATGATCACATGACCCTAGGAACATCATGCAAAGGGGTTATGCAATTCATGTGATCTGTTCCTGATCATGTGAAGCCCTATCAAATAGCCCAATTAATCATGTAAAACCCCTCTGATTATTCTTTTTTATCATATGACATGAAATCTAACAATCTCACAATATGTTCATTAAATAAAAGTTAGAAAAGAGGTAAGCTTCATGGGAAGGGAGTTGCATTGGTTTTCATGTGATGTGGTTACGTGCCTCATAAAAACTATTAATGATCTTAAAAATAACCTCAGAAAACCATCTTGATCTAGTGATATCCATTCAACATGGCTGTTTGGACATGCAACACCCTAATGAGTCCAATTCCCAATGCTGAATTTACAACTGAAACATCAAAGAGCCTATTACCATAGATCATCTAACCAATGAAACAAACACATCATTCTTTTTACCACCTGAGGTTATTGTGATCATTCAAGGTTTTCCACTGAAGATCCTCCAAGACTAATGGTTTTTTAAAGGTTCCATACACCACACATGTTATATATACAAACCAACCTTTCCCATATTTGTTCAACACATCAACAATACTACTCATGGCCCGATGATGCATCGTCACCCTCTCCACCTCCATCTCCTGCTGCCACCTATAAGAACAGTATATTGAAAATTAAATATTATTGCATATTTATAATTAAACTTAAAACCAATAAAAGTTTTCAAACAAAATGATTTTGATTTTTTGTGATTTACCTGCTCACCACCACTCGGTGCACTACCACTGGGGGAATATCTGCTCATCTGCTGATATAAATCAGTCAACGCTTTCTGCATAGTGGATATCTGAGCCCCTTGGTCTTGAACTGTGGCTCGTAGAGAAGAAATATCCCTTTGAGCATCTTCAGGTATGGGCTGACTATAACCAGGAGTAGATGCGGCTGGAATCCCTGATGGCCTTCTAAAGACCTCAGATGGTACGGGTCCCAAACCCATACCGCACACTCTACCAGGATGCTCTTTCCCAAGGACTTGAGCAACCAGGTCATCCTGGGAGACTGAGTAGGACTGCCCAGGATTGGCATCACATATTTCATTAATTTTTACCTATAAATCAAATATCAATACATATTAACACAGTAAAAACAGATAATAAGTTATTATAATAAAAATTTGACTTCATACCCCAACTTCTTTAGCAGGCTCATCAACAAAAGAGCCATCTGATTTTCTGTGAACATCCAACCACAGTTCATCCCAGGAGGCTTCGTGACCTAAATTCTATGACTGAATTAAGAAAAGATAAATAAAAAATTCAATATATTAAATAGATACTATTTTATTATAAATATTTAAACTATTCAAAATATTACCAATTACATTAGGCTTCTAGAAAAGATTTTTTAATCCCACCGTGTGAGGGATGGCTAGCTTCGCCCTGTTTGATGCATTCTGTCGTGATAGATCCTGAAATAAATAAAATGCAATTTAACAGTAATGTATCCAATGTCATCTCCTCTTCATATACATGTATTAATGCAAAATGAGGATAATATAATAATATATATTTCAATACCATCCGCTTCTCATCACGATTCCTATCAACAAAAACATTCCACTACTCTTTCGGTACCCCAATGGATAGCTTGTCATACATTTGTTCCAAGGTCAATGAAGTATCGTTGACATCACACCACAATATCTATTTGAAATCTTCCCATTTTTTACCAAGATTTTTCAAAGTCCACTTCTGTGCTATCACATCAGCAACTGGGAAGTGGAAGAACATCTGTATACAAAAATTAATTTTGAACATATTAGTGACATGACATTCAATTAAACCATAATGTAATAAAATTACCTTTATTTGAGAATTGAAAACTTCATTTTTCCAGTTTGGAGGCATATGTCTCCAATCATCATATGAAATGGGAAGGGAAATGGGCTCCGCTGCCAACTGACCTATAATCTGGCCAAGTTACCCTGCGACATCATCCGTAGGGACCCCATAAGAATCAAATGGCACGACTATCTTTTGGCCATTCAAGTTCCAAACATCTGAGCTTTTTAAGTGTTTCTCCACAGTTTCATTTTTTTCATCTTCAATGAGAAAACAATTAGTATAAATAAAATGAAATAAATTTATTTAATTAAAATTTATACCTATGACTGTGACCCTCTAGTATGTCCGGGATGAACTGGAAGGGGTCTGTCGCCGCCCAACTGATGAGGCACCTGTAGGGGGAGTCGATGACTCAGCCTCTAATGGGAGGCCCTCTGATGGTGTGAGAGATGGTGCAGGGGGAGATGGTGTGAGGGTGTAGGCAGCTGGTGCCTCAGATGTCATGGGGAGTGACCCAGATGGATCGTCATCTGTCGCAGAACTAGCAGAAATAGTATACCTCTTCCTCCTTGGCATTCCTGTCATTTAATCAAATAAAATTAAGTTCATAATATATATTTCAAAAAAATTATGCAGAAAAAAAAAATTAAAAATGATAATAGATTCCCAGTACTAACAAAAAAAATATATATAACAATGATAATGAATGACTGCAGAAATGAAACAAGTGGTTGCTCCATGAATGAATAATTGTACATAAAATCATTTTCCCCTTCAATAATGTCGGTTTCCTGCTCCATTTCTTAATCCACTTCATTCATCCTTGAAAGACTAATATTTTCAATATCATGATGGAAAAATAATTCTGCTTCCTGTTGTTGATGACATTCAATTTCAGAGGTAAAATCTTCCACTTCATCACCCATATCATACAAATCTCTTTGTATTACGTGAGTAACTACACTCCAGCCTTCATCCAAAAAATCATTCACATAATATACCATTTTTTCTTACGATGCTAAGATATATGGATCATGCATTTCACGATAACCAATATCCATCAAGAGATAGAAGTTCACAGAATAAAATTGTAATGAATCTCTTTTAACACCTCTGATAATATAAACCCATTTGCATTTGAATAAAACAACATAAAAATGTCAATGGTAGTTTAATTCAATAATATCATGTAGCTTTCCATAGTTTCCCACTTTAGAAAATGTAAATATACCACTATTCTGTGTTTTCAAACCCACTTCTCGATCGACTGTATGAAATCTAAAGCCATTCACATTATAAGCGTCGAACTTTATAACTTGCTTTATAGGACCTCTAGAAAGAAACTTCAAATCTTCTGACAAGTCTACTCGAGTATCAGTATTCATGATCTGAAAAAATAAATATAATTTAATAGTTTTACAAATTGTATGTGTCAAACTAATATTCATATTTATTGAAATATTTATGAACTTACACGACGTGCAAACCATTCTACAAGCTCTTTATTCATAGCTTTCATTATATCTTTCTCATTTTGTGTTCGGCCTCTCATTAGTCTCTTTGTTTGTATCCTATACTCTTCAATAGATGGATCTGCCATTTCACTATTCAGCAGCACATATCTATGTGCCTGTAATAATTCCAATTCTGTTAGTGTAATATTTGAGGTCCTCCCAACTGATCGGCCAATAGCAGGAAATATTTCTGATTTCTGATGCATTTGAGATTGAGTTGATGTGTCATCACCACGTACAAATTGATTAAATATCTTCTCAATATCATCTAAATACCTGGAAAAAATGGTAAGACACTCCTCGGCCAAATAGGCTTCAACAATAGAGCCTTCTGGTTGAGCTGTATTTCTCACGTATGATTTCAAATGCCCAAGATATCTGTGAAATAAAATAATAATATTATGAATTAATTTAAATGTCAAAAATTCTTTACTTAACTGGAAAACATATAAATAAAATACCTCTCAATTGGATACATCCATTGATAATGAACGGGGCCTCCTAATTTAGCTTCTTCAACCAAATGCATAGTTAAATGCATCATGATAGTAAAAAACGATGGAGGAAAGATCATCTCCATTGCACAAAGAGTCAATACAAACCTCTCTTGGAGGTTGTCAATCTGAAATGGATGTACAACATTGTCACATAATTTCCTGAAAAATGTGCAGAATTGGAGTACAACAGCAGTAACTTTTTTAGGTAATAATGTACGCAATGCCAATGGTAGTAATTGCTGTAACAAAATATATGAATCGTGACTTTTCAATCCATATAACTTACAATTCTTCAAGTCAACACACCTAGAGATGTTACTCAAATACCCATATGATACCTTCACATTCTTTAAAATTCGAAGGAACATATCTTTATCCCTATTTTTCATTGCGAAAATGGCCTGAGCATACTTTTCATTCTCATCTGGCCAGAGATCATGTTTTATGTTCACTACTTGTAAGTCTTTGTGAGTATTAATACGATCCTTCGACTTTCCATGCTCATTAAGTAATGTGAAAATCAAATTATCATAGACATTCTTCTCAATATGCATCACATCAAGATTGTGGAGCAACAAATTAAATTCCCAATACAAAAGTTTAAAGAATATACTTTTTTTCTTCCATTGTTGCGTTCTGATTTCACTTGACGATGCACTTCAGACCCATTTTACACTATCATTCAGATGATAAAACTTCCCAAATTATGTTTCAACATTTTCAAGCTGTGTCAATATTTCAAAACTGGTTAACAACTTTGGAGGTGTTCTATGATCAATGAAACCATTAAATTTTGATTTGTTCAGCCGAAATCTATGAGATGCATCGAGAACTCTTCGATGGAATAAGAAGCACCATTTTTTACTGTGAGGTAGACGTTTGGGCTCAAAATCAAAGTTACAAACGGTACAATCCAAACCCGTATATGTTTTCCAACGAGATAAATTCCCAAGCCCAGGGAAGTCACTAATGGTCCAAAGTAAAGCAACATGCATTTTGAACATTGTTTTAGAAGAAACATCAAATGTCTCAACACCGTTACTCCATAACTCTTGAAATTCTTCAATAAAAGGCTGCAGGTGTACATCAATATCATTTCCAGGAATTTGTTTTCCAAGAATAATCATTGAAATGATAAAAGATGATTGTTGCATACACATTCACAGAGGTATATTATAAGGGATCAAAACAATTGGCCAAATGCTATAACTTGTACTCAAAGTCCCAAATGGGTTGAATCCATCGGCATCCAATCCCAATCGAACATTCCTAGGATCAGTTGAGAAATCTGGATGTAATGAATCAAATGTCTTCCATGATTGGGAATCTCGTGGACGTATCATTAACCGATCATTGTTATTATCTACAGAATTCCAATTCATGTGTTCGTCAATTTTTAATGACATGAATAATCTTTGCAATCACGGCTTCAAAGGAAAGTAACGCAAAACCTTTGCAGGTGTGTTCATTTTCTTCTTCTTCATGAAATTATGTTTAGTCAGACTTCCAACATCACCCTTTGACAGCCATCTAGAGGAAGAAAATTTCTTGCAATTCTGTCTACTTGAATCCTCTCCCCAATAAAGCATACAATCATTGGGACACACATGTATTTTGATATAATTCAGACCAAGCTTGTTAACAATATTTTTCATATCATAAAAAGATTCTGGGATTTTTGCTTCAGGAAATGCATCACGAATAAATTCCAATATCATGGACATTTCCTTATTTGTAATTCCACATAGACATTTGATATGGTACAACTTCTGCAGAAATGAAAGCTTTGAATATTTCAAACACCCACTATACAACTCTTGATTTCCATCGCCAACTAAATCATGAAACACATTTTTCTCAGTGAAGTTTTCTGTTACATTTGGCTATACAGAACCAAGAGGAGGATCCAATGATATGTTCCAATCTTGATCTACTTGTGTTATAGTCTCAAAAACATCACTTGTCACGTTGTAATTTGAAGCACCCTCTTCTGGTTGTTCTGATATGTTTTGATGCTCATAGTGGTGTCTTGTAGTGCCGAATGCATCATTTATGAGGTTTTGCATTTCATTTTCCATTATCGACGAACTTGGGACCTCATTCTGTGGATTAACATCAGTGCTCAATATTTCTGTATTGTTCGATTCTCCATGTGAAGTCCAACAGAAATATTGACCAGGTAATTTCTTCAGTATTAAATTTTCATAAACTTCATCTCTCTTCAACCATGTTCTAAATTTACATTTAGGACATGGACATCTTATTCTCCCTTCAACAGATCTATTAGAAATCACAAAATCTAAAAAATCATTCAAACCCTTAACATACTAAGGTGTGTTCCTTGGTAATGTGATCCAGCTTTTATCCATGTATATCACAATGTGCCTACACAAAATATACGATAGTGTAATATTGCAGAATCATAATATAATAAAGATGACCCATTGATCATAAAGTATGCATAATAAAATAAATATGATTCATTGATCACATTTACCACTTACTTAGCATGGCCAGACAAACCAAACAAGTCTTGTCCCTAGTAGACAGCGTGAACACCTCATTGAGGAGCAGTAAGAATATCGGGTTACACAATTATCATAACACTGTCAATCACACATTTCTGTTGCCTCAAACAACACCCCATTTAAAGTGATGTCATTGAACACATAAAAGATGCAATATTTTCATACCATTAGTACAACGACATTACTAGAAATATTTATCCCTTATATGACACCCTTTGGGTCTTATAGCAGGCTAGCTCGGGTACTCGGATTATGGGTAGCCTAGGCCAGTTCATGAAAATTAGTCATGTTTCATCGCTCTTTATGTTTTTCAATATTTTCAATATCTATTTGAATTTACCTCTCTCTTTGAATTTGATAGTGTTTCTTATTTCCTTGAATTTGGAGAGACCTTTGTTATTCATTATATCATTAAGTTGTGTAATTTTAATTCATCCACTTGGATTTCCATAGTGGGGTTCTCATTAAAATATCTTTTAAAAACTAATGAATGATGTATGTTATTTTCACTGAAATATGTTTTGTGTTTAGTACTATAAAAACTTATCTTCAATATTTCAAACAACTCATATTAAAAAAAATCATGCAAACCATAAAATTTGGATTTGATATAATACAAAGGACATATCCAATTTTTACTTCAAACATTTATGTATATTTCAAGTCCTAAGCACATTTAATTTGAAGTAATTATTTAGAAATGAATTTACAACTTTAACACAAACTATTATACATAATTCAATCATAATAAATTTAAAATATTTAGCATGTGACACTAGTTAAGAACTTATGAAGATATTTGCTAACATTTTTGAGAATCTCATGGTGATAAATAAAATGTTCTTACTAAAGATATCATTCGGCATGAGTATGTAAGAAGAGAAGATTATTTTAAATCTTATTAACAACTTCAACATGATAAGAATTCAATTGGAGTTAGGTAAGGTGGATTTCAAGGATCTGGAATGGGTGTTGTTGTTACTATCATCACCCCTTGAATCTTGGAATGCAATGATCACTACTATGAGCAACTTGAGTATAAATAATGACACAAGAGTTGTACCTCTGGTGGTAGAAGGTACTACCTCTAGACTAGTCATAGTAGACTGCATAGCATGCATCTCTCTCACCCCACTACTATATGATCCGACATGACTCCCCTTTACCCACCCTGCTAGCTGGTACTACTACTATTGTACGAGAGTACTATGTCCCCTTCCTCAGTGTAAATATCTATTGGAAATCCAATTATTGGTTTTTGGAGGGGAATCTATGTCATTTATAGAATTTGGGGTTTCTCTAGATCCCCTACCACTACTATTCTCCTGAGAGACACTGGAAACCTATGGAGGTGGCTCGACCCCCTAAAAGTGTGACACTCCTTAGTAGGGTGAGGACATTGAGTGTGTGTGTGTGTCTAGTCAAATGGTGGATTCTCTTGTATTAGGATGAATCACGGATAGTATATATCAATCAGGTCTAAAATATTATTAAAATACATATTAGTTAATTCATTCCATCACTTATTAATTTTACCATTTATTCCTAATTTTCAAATCCTCCTATAGATACGAATCACCAAAATCATCTTAAACCATTTTCCATATTTCACATGCAATGTAAAGATCTTTAACTAATCCATGATTCCAAAGTATCTCATAAAATCATGAGGGGTTGGAACACCACAAATGTTAATGAAAGTCCTAACGATAATGCTAAGAGAGCAAAATGGGATCCTTGGGAGGGATCAACAAGAGGATTTTAGAAAGAAGGGATAATTCCAATTATTTAGGTTGTGCATGTGGCATGTCGATGCGATCATAATTTTGCACATACTAGCATAATCAGAACAGACTAAAGGGAGATTTCCAAGACCACCCAACTCAAAATAATAAATGTTTTTGAAAAATCCTAATGTTTGTGGTAGCAATCGGATTCCCCCTTCAGTTCAATGAGAACTATAATTTTAATCAATAATAGATCAAGAAGCGAAAGATGAACTGGAAGGTTTACCTTAAAAATATTTGTAAAGAACACCAATATCCATCATGGTCTTGCTTATAGATCAAATAGGATTCTCATACATCATCCATGGAAGGTTTGATTGAATCATAAAGGAGATAGGAAATTTTAGAACATAGGTGTTGGATTGTTAAAATTCTTGGAAGATATAATTCATGATGTGAATAGGGAATTCACATCATGAATTCCTCAATTCCCATATATGTTGAAAAATTTATGACCACATTTTAAAAACTGAATTAAATTAATTTCATGTCATGAATATATTTAATGAAGTGATTTATTGTTTCGCGGATTTCCCAAAACAACTAATCCACATAATGAATTGGGAATTCATAACATTAATTCGTGGGAATTCATAACATCAATTCATAATGAATTGGGAATTCATGGGGTTCTCCTAGAAATTCACATAATGAATTGGGAATTCATAACATCAATCAATTAGTTTTGCATCTATAAAGAAACTCTCATACCTCTTCAATATGAAACAACTAATCCAACTAGATAAAGGCTTAATAAACAAGGTTTAAATGAAAGGAAACCTAACTCTAAGAGATTTATCCAAAAACATAAATGGATACATACCTGGAAAAGACGAGTCACCGGAGATGGAGGTCACGGGGTTGCCGGAGACGGAGGTCGCGGGGTCGCCGGAGGTCACGGGTCGCCGGACGGTTGGGGGTCGCCGGACGGTTGGGAGTCGAGGGTTGCAGGTCGCTGGGGGGGTTAGGGGAAGAAGGGAGGGCGTGGGGGTTTGGGGGAACGATTGGGGTGGGGGTAGGGAAGGGTCGGGATTGTTAAAATAAATTACAGGTTTCGCGGCGGTTTATTAAAAACCGCCGCGAAACCTTTTGGCGAAAACGATTAGCGGCGATTTTGTGAACTGCCGCCATAAAAACCGCCGCTAAACCCGGTTTTTCTTGTAGTGTGTGTCCAGCACAACCCACAAGTGGTAGGCGTGATCCTCTTCAGTGGCCGAGTATATCAATATGTCGTCGATGAAGACTACAAAAAATCGATCGAGGTAAGGCTGAAAGATCCTGGTAATGAGACTCATGAACACTTCTGGAGCATTGGTTACGCCGAAAGGCATAATTGAGAACTCATAGTGGCCATACCGACATCTGAAGTTCGTCTTCTACACGTCCTCATCCCAAACTCTGAGCTGATAATATCCTGACCTGAGGTCTATCTTCGAGAACCACTGTGCTCCCTTGAGCTGATCGAAGAGGTCATTAATCCTCAGTAGAGGATACTTGTTCTTCACGGTCACCTGGTTCAGGCGACAATAGTCGACACACAACCGCAAGCTCCTGTCTGCCTTCTTGGCGAACAAAATCGGGGAAGCCCAAGGTGAAACACTAGGTCGAATGAATCCCTTTCCCTGCAAGTCCTCCATCTGTACCCGTAGCTCTCGAAGCTCAGTGGGAGACATCTGATATGTTGGAGTGGATATCGGGGCTATCATGGGGTACATGTCAATATAGAAGTCTACCTCTCTGTGAGGAGGTAGTCCTAGAACATCATCAGGAAAACATCCGAATACTGATCCACCACTACAGGAAAACTCGGACTACGCACGTCAACTGCTCCAAGGATGAGGCTAGCCAACTGATGAGTGATCGGTTGTCCTCTCCTCTCCGTGAATCCATCCTGCACTGAAAAGTCTCCCTTCTCTCCGGTGAAGGTGAAAATACTTCCATCGGTGCGGACACACCGCACCTTGTGCCTAATATAGTCGATCTGAGCATGGACTATAGATAACTAATCCATTCCGGGACCTGATGAATGGGTCCCGTACCATGTCTGTGGAATAGCGCGAGAGATCGGTAAATCTCACCGAGTACTGGGCTACCGTCATGTTGCCCTGCCGCAGCTGTAGTAGCTCCTGAATGCGCACTGCACGGAGGGTGGCTGGGATGAACACCGAGCAAAAGAGGATCTCGATGTCCGACCATAGGAGAGATGAATCTTAGTGCACCTGGAGCATCAGGCTCCACCATATACCTGCTGCCGCGTGTAGGAGACTCGCTACAAGGATCACAATGAGGTCAGTTGGTATCCCTACTAACCTGAAATCTCATACAATAGCCTCCAGCCAATCCTCGGATGCCTGAGGGTCTGTCTCCCCACGGAACCTAGGCGGTCTCTGATGCTGAAACTCATGTAGTGCACTAAGGCGACGTGCACTCTCAGCGGCTGGGGCTGGTGGCATTGGTGGCTCGGTGGGTAGAGGTACCGCCGGTGCCTCCGCTGTAATAGGGCCCTATACAGAGGCCTCGTCGCTCGGTGGGCTGTCGTCTCACACAATGCTCGGAACCCTAGCTGACTGCCATCGTGGGGCCATCCTGAAAAGAAATAGGTGCGCCACGGTCAAAACAGTATACTTGGTGAGCTGACATAAAGTAATAACAAAGAAAACTTTTGAAACACACATGCAATCAATGTCTTCGTGCATTGAGTTGGAAATCAGAATTCAGGGTCCTGGTGTATGGATACGTCGGCCGCCATACCAACACTGGACTCCCTGTACTGATAACCACACTCAATACCCTTAACACTATTGAATCACATAGAAGAAAGACCAGAGTCCTGAGTTCTACGGTAGAACTGAACTCCTCTGATACCAATTTGTCACGACCCGTCCTCGGGACCCGTGCAGTGACTACCCCAAGCCCGGCTCCTATAGGCCAGGGGCTGGCAACTAGCACCAAATGCGTAAATCCCGATATAAGGGAAGCCATTTCCTTTAAGTAAGATAACAAACACCACAGAGTATGCAAGCAAAAGTAAATACTAAGTAAAAACTGAGTACAAAGGTATGTTCTGTAAAGTAAATGGGCCAGAATACAAACCCAACTGAATGTAAAGTACAACTGAAAAGAAAGTACAACAGCTAAAAAGTAGAGCAGCAACGCTGAGCCGTCCATTGAAATTCCCACCTGAAGGGTGGGTACAAATAGTCTCCTCAGCTCCTCGGGTCCAGCCATCCGCTCCGTGTACATCCCGCCCAGTGGTCCACCTCTAGGCACCAACTATCTCCACAAGCCTCCACCATGATCAGCGTCGTCCATCGTCTGAATCCAACATAACGTAGTGCGGGCATAGCCCGTGCAGGGGTGAGTATACGCTACTCAGTAGGGACCCCAAGACCCCCGAAGGTCTCCCAGAATCCATGAAGGATAATCCACAAAGGAAAGATACAATGACGAAGTAACAACCAACTCTACTTAGGAATATTCCCATACATATACCTAAGTCATCAATACCAGTTCAGCTCCAACATCCGAGCCCAAGTTCAATCTAGTCCACGGAGGAAGGCACAACCAATCCACACAGCATAACACAACCCAATCCACATCGGAAAGAAAGTCAATAATATCGAAGATATTGATTGAAAGTCAAGACTCATCTCACATAGGTATACATCTTCATAAGATTATAGAGATGATCAGATGTAGCCACTAATTCATCTAAGCTGTCAGACCCACACATGATACAAGACCAACTAAGCTGTCAGACCCACACAGGATACAAGACCAGCTACTCTACTTGACCCACATAGGAAACAAGTACAAAGTCAAATACTCTGGACCCGCATAGGATACAAGAATAGTAGTACTGCGGTCGAACCCACGAAGGATTTAAGTACGGTCGTCATCGCTATCGAACCCACGAAGGATTCCAGTACAGTCGCAACCAGCTCTAGGTTTCCCGCACACAGCAAAATCGATTCCGGGAGGGTCCGCTCCATGATCCAAGGGGTTCGATACATAAACTTCCACAAAGTCCGAAGTTGATGTATCCCAAAGTTCCATCTCATCAAAAGGAACTCAACGTGACAGACAGAACGTCAATCGGACGCCCGGTCTGAGAGTTATTGGCTTTTTCGTTCCAGGGCCCCGGTTGGTTTTTAAGTTAAAACCAACCCGACCATACTGCAACTACATCCAAAACTTGATCGGAGTAATCCAAAAGAACAGTCTCACTAATAGGGATCCAACAAAGTCGACGACACATCAATCGGACGTCCGAAGCTCCAGTTATAAGCATTTCCGCTCCGAAGGCCCGGTTGGTTTCATGTTCAAACCAACCTAGCCATACCCAAGTTCTCCAAAAACTTGAGTGTAATATACCTAAACTACCTCCTTGATCTAAGGATCTCTATGAAACTGACGGTGTGTCAATCGGAGGTCCGTAGCCCAAGTTATGGGCGTTTGAACGAATCTGTCCGATTTTATGGGGGTTTGGGCCCGGACCGACCTGGCCCAAAACCCCCTGGGTCCGGCCCATTAGAGCGTGGCCCAGCCTGACCCGACGTGGGGGTCCGGCCCAGCGCGGGCGATCCAGCCTGGTGTGGGTGGTCCGGGCCAACGCGGCCGGCACGGTCCGGCGTGGGCACGACCCACATGATCAGCGGCTCGGCCGTTTCGGCCGAGCGGGAAGCGGGGGGGGGGGGGGGGGGCACTGCCCCCCTTGATGGTAAAATGGTGTCCCCCATGTAGTGGGGCCGCCTCGCCTGCCTCCGGGGGTTATGACCCCCGGTCTTAACTGACGGTCGGCCATGCGGGCCGGCCGGTGTGCCACCGCGAGACCCCACGGTTCCGCCCTTCCGAAGCGCCGTCGGCCGGATTTCTGGCCGCCCCTCCATGCACCGCCGCAGCCTTAGGCTGCGGCTTTTTTCCGACCGGTGTGGCGCGATGACGCCGCGCCCTCCACCGTGGCCCACCCCGGCCGCGACCCTCCACGGTTCTCCGGCGTGGCCCGCCCTTGGCTGAGGCTTCCATTGGCTTTGCCAGCGCGGCGCGACGACGCCGCGCACCGTCGCTTCTTCTTCCTCATTCCCACACAGTGCCATTTCACCGCGCCGCCTTGTTCCAACCCACAATGAAGCACAAATAAATTGGGGAGGAGGGTCGGCCATGTTTGTGCGGTTCGACCTCCTCCCGTTATACCGATAGCAAGCGACCAAGAATGAGAAATTACAATGACAAATTAAGCGCAAATTTAATTGATTAAATTTGAACTTAACCCCTACCTCGAAGTAGTTGTAGAAAGAATATTGTCACGGGAAACGACGTCGTGAGGGTGGTTTTGATGACAGCGTTGGAAAGCGTCGAAGAAGAGGATGACGTCTCACACCGGCTACGGAGAAAGGAAGGATTGGCACACCGTCTCTCCTTGGTGCTCTAGCGTTCTTCGCGTTATTCAACATGGAAGACGATGTTATTCAAGACTAGAGCCCTACTCTCCAAAAATCTCCACACAATGAAACAAAAATAATAAAATAAGTCTTTGCCTTATTTTATTACTCATGCCAACCTTTTTCAAAATTCAAACTGAATTCACCAAATTAATTAATTTGTGTTGTCAAATTAATTAAGCGTTTAATTGGCATGTAATTAATGTGGAGAAGTGGATGAGTTACATGATTATTTTCCAGAGGGGGGTTTAATGGGGTGTTAGGGAAATTGAAGGAGGTGGGGGCTCGTTTGGGCCCCACCCCAACTTCCTCACAACTTCCTTTCCCATAACACTTAACCATCAGTGGTGTAATAAAAATATAATTGTAAAATAACTATATTTTTATTCTTCACATTTTTAACAACTCCTCCCAAGAAAACACACCTTTGGAAAAGGAGTTCCTAAGAAATTACCGGTGCTGCGGTTTCATCGGTGTCATTGGATTTCAATTTCGAGCACCGGTTCAAAAGTTAAGAAAACCCGCTCGTTCGTTCACTGAACGTACCTGAGCTAGACATCAGAAATTGATTCCGGGCACACCGGGCCTTGGAATCATCTGCCGTCAGAAACTGCGTACTCGTAAAATCCCAAAGAAATAAAAAACAATTCTTTGAAATTCACGGGTCTTTACATTTATAACATTGTAATATGTGATATAAGAGGGATAATAAACTTGAAAAAGGTTTTGAAGCAAGTAGAAATTAACTTTAGTTTATTATTCAGGACGTTAATGAATGAACAGGTCAAATCAAACACGAGGTAAGGGACTTCGTCTCAATATGCTTTCATTGAGGCATTTTTTTATACACAACTTTCTTTTATACGGTGTATAAACCACTTTACTTTAACTTTAATTGAAAAGTAATCTTTTCTCTAAAAAGCGTTTTAATAAATGACAAAAGTAATGTTTTTTAACATTATCGGTGACAACAAACTTTTCCACCACTGCTAGTATTATTTGATCACTGGCTTCCTTAACAAGCCGTAATGTTTTTAAAGGTAAAATAAATAACATATACTCTTTTTCGTATTTTGGTATTGAAAATGGTTTTGATAATTGATTTTTTATGTCAATATATTTAAATGATATATTGTGCTTGAAATGTGGAAATTTTATCTTTTTTTTATGCTTGTGTTATGTTTTATGACTATGTTATGGTTCTTGGGCATTGTTTACTTATACGGGTGGTTGTGTGATAAATCCAGGGCAGGTGAGCCTGACATAGCTCTCCAATTCCTTGGGTAATGTGACCGATGTAAAAATAAATGTTTCTCCTAATAGATTTAGGGATTATACTGTGATGGGTATTCCAAATGTAACTCCCTACGTAGCTGTTAAAGCTACAATGTAAGTATGTTATAGATTCCACAAGTTACCTTTATCATTTGTGTTTACTATGTAAATCTTATTATTTGATGAGGTATGTTAATGAAACTATGATATATATGTATTAATGAACTAATGTTTTCTTTCTTTGTTTTATAACCCTTACTGAGATTTTTATACTCATCCAATGTTTTGAAATGTTTTTCATAGGACATAAAGTAAAATAGGGTCAAGGATTGGATCAAGGAAATTTCATGCTGTCTAAAACATCGAACTACACATGACAATTTTTTTCAAATTTTTTTATTTTGTGAAAAAAATAGAAACTGAGTAGATGTGTCATTATGTAATATTCACGTTTTCATGTATTTGTTATGGCCTAATTATCTAAAGATCTAAACCTGAAAAGATCCTCAATGTGAATTATTTCTCTAATTCAAGATTATGTAATGTTTTAAGGCCAGGTCTTTATAAGTACCTTATTATTATATGAATCATACGGTCCCTTAAATCATCGCAGATTTATGGATTTATGGTAGTTAACTTTCTTCAAACCTTAGTATCCATCATTATCCATCAGAACGTGATGGTTATATTTCTCTTCTATATCCATGATTTTAATTCCAATCTATGTTTTCCTTTGAGGAAACCCGGTGATGAGTTAATTTGGGTAACCGTTATGTTTCTAATTTTTTTTTTAAAATTATGTTTTAGTATTCCTTTTTACGATGTGGGCTTCTATGAAAGAAACTTTCATGTAGTAAACAATTTTTAATCTCAACAAATTTTGAGGGAGAAATTAATTTTAATGGGGGTGGAATGAAACACCCCAAGATTTTATGAGATTGATTCTTTTAATTTCTTTGATGTCTTGTGTTGTACACTACACCGAGATTAGCTTGCACTATACACGACACTGTATTAACTTGCAGTATATGCAACACTATTCTTGGCTTGAGTTACACATAATTATAAGTTATTTTGATAGAATTAATTTCATGCAACAATGAGGATAGTTTTTTTTTTCAATATAGAAATGATATATGTTTGTATTATATTATGCACAACACTGAAGGAATCTTGCACTACACGCAGAACTGACTTGGCTTGCATTACACGCATGAGCGGCCTTCCTCGATAGCTTGCGTTGTACGCAATACCAAGTTTCATTAAACAATGATATACTATTAAAATATTATATAAACTATAATTTATTAATATTATTAACCATATTTTGAATTTTATATAATATTAACATTCATCATTAACATGATATGAGAAAAAAATTCAATTTTTTAGAAAAAAGAACAATTTTAAAAAACAAATGTAGTTTTACCACCTTTTGATGGCGCACCAATTATAATCTAGTTTTGACACATTTATAAGTTAAATTTTCCAAATTAAACTTCTTCTGTGTAAGCATGAATTAAAAATTTACTTTGGATAAATTTATGTTATGTTTCTGGTAACTTTCATATTTTGATGAATAGTAAAATATGCTAAATTTTAATTAAAAACAACTTTTTTCATCGAGATAATTTATATAGATAACTTAGAATATTGAGTAGTTTAAATTATAAAGAGAATTTATTTTTAAAATTTAATATAATCTATGTCATTAGCATTAATTTTACATTAAATTCATAGGTAAAAACATTTCAATATTTTGGAATGTTTTAACTTTTAAAACCTATTTTCTAAAAAATAGGACTAATTTTAAATTAATTACTAAAAAATATATGTTTTGAATTTTGAAAAATGGATTCCATATTTGGAATCATTACATACAAATTAGGTTAATCTGTTACTTTTATTTTTTGGGTATTATGAATAGTAACTTTGGTAATTATTTTTATTACCATAGTTAAAGGTAAAATCGTGTAATCAAAGGTAAAAATAATCTTATAAAATTACCATAACACCAATCAAAAATATATTGGATGAATAAAAGTCAACACATATCACATAAGGGTCTGAATAGAGTCATTTGAGGAACTTTTGACCATGAAAATTATGTAACTATTATTAAAACCAAAGAATGTGACAACATGTCACTCTCTTATATCTTATAAGTGTAATAATTTTAATTTAGTGATAAAATATATAAAACATAAAATATAAATAGTCACTAGAATTATAATTAAATTATATTCAACATGTGAATTTATTTATAATTTTTAGATATTATTTAATTATCATTAATGATGAAAAAGTAGCGATGTAAACATTATTTTATTAATAGAAATATAAAATAAATGGATTAAAAAATATTAAAAGAAATATCATATGAAATAATTTAAGCGATATATGAATTTCATAGGTGACTAAAATATTTTTGGAGTGTATTAAATGTTTTGTTTCAAATTCATATTTTTTGAGGATTTTATTTAAATTCAAGTAAATTAATAGTGTAAAAATTGACACTATTGACATTTTAAAAATAAAACATTTTATTAAATTATTTAAAAATCATAAAAAATTAAAAATTACAAAGTGATAACTATAAGGTCTAAATTTTCATAAATTATCCTTTTTATGGTCAAATAACACCACATAAGTAAATATTCATTACCATTAAATATCTAGAATGTTATTACAAAAATTAAAATTTAATGGAATAACTAAGGGTGAATTAAAAAGAAAAGGTTTAAATTGTAAAATTAAGTTGTCAAATAATTATTGGTTGATGATATTAAAATCCTATCTCATGTCACATTCAAATTTGGGACACTTTGGAGATTTTTGTGTCGGGTTTAATTTTATTATAAATTTATATTTTGGAGAGTTTTCTAAAAGGCCCCTCTCCTCTATTATAAAAGGGACCCTCCTACCTCAACACTTAACTCAATTTTGAGCCTTAAATCTCGGCCAAAACCTTCCAATTTCTATTATCAACTTCCCTAGTTACATTAGAGAGTTATGGGTATTCTCAAGAGACCAACTCTAGTGCCCTAAAAGGAAATTTAAATGAAGCGCGTTGGGGAAGAGGTAATCTCTTCTACGGATTCATTAAAATTTCATTCTTCTTCTACATCCTCTTAATTAGTTGTTTCATTATAAAGTAATGAAATAAGTATCATAAATACACTGATATGTTATATAAATATGAAAAAACTCTATTTCACCTTCTATCCAAACTACAAAAAATGAAATCACTACGTGTGCATACGTATGACTTACTGTCTCCACACCGTGGTGTAATCTGTTTTTTCACCACCACCATAATTGGATGGATATAATGGTAGAAATAATAACTATATATGATTATTATAACATGATACTAATTTTTTGATATTATATAATCTAGTCAAATACCATTAAACAATTATGGGAATGATATCATCGCTCGTACGTATTTACGGATTACTGTCTCCATGACGCGATGAGATTAATTCTCCATATTAACCATTCAAGAATGATTATATAGTATATATAATAAATAATAATGAAAAATAATACATAATAATTATAATATATTTATATATATATGTGTCACTTTTTTACTTCCATTCAATTCAATAAAGAAATGAAAGCAATGTTCATGCGTACGTACGACCTACCGTCTCCATGAACGATGTACTCCATTTCATTTATATATCTATTATATATATATAATGAATATATATGATATATAAATCATGTTTTACATTCTCTAAGTAAGTAAATCATGGTCTGAGTAATAATATGAAGAACAACAAGTCAAAACATGTACTTTAAATGAAACGATTATTACCCAAAATGATTCTTTAACATTGAATTGAAAAATAATCAGGTAATATAAAGTATTAAGTGAATAATATATGATATCATAAATAATATTCTGTTAAGTGTTAATAATATATTTAAACCCACTACACAGAGGTTTGAGAAAATATGGGAGAAATCAGACCTAAGGCAAGGGATAACTTTTCCAATCTTGTTTTATCTGAGATAGTTTATTCGTAAGTATCTACTGGGGATATATTTATCATCAATGTCCATGTTTTCTTAAAATATTCTCAAAAAAATTTCACTATTATTCTATGTGTTTTTAAATCCATTTTACCCATTTTTTCTTTTACTACATGGTTTGGAAGGAATCTTTCTATATTTACCATACGAGGTACTTTATGAATTTTCCCGAAAAAGTATGAGGAGAATATTTATTTATCTTATATGGAATGAAGGAGTTTTTACATATTCATAATTCCTTATTTACATGAGGATTATTATATACGTTTACAATTTCATTCTCAACTAAATTCTTTTACTTTTAAAATTTCATGACATTTTGAGAAAAGAAAACATTTTTGAAGAAGGTTATTTTACTCAGGAAAGAAGCTCAAGTGTTTTATCAAAATTAATTTCCATATAAGATGACATTGGGTTACGTTTATATCCCTATTATAACATTGAATTGATTCAGTTTATGATGGAATTATTTTTATTAATTCCATTTATCTTATATGGATTATGTTATGATAACATGATGTTTATGAATCCCATTTTATTACATGGGTTATGCTATGATGAATGATTTATGTTTTTTCGACACACATATGAATGGTTTCATTATGAGATGGGTGTGACCTATATCTCCTAACAATGCATTGGGTAAAGATTTACATCTCATGAGATAGACATGACTGGAATTTCAAGTAAATCTGGTTTAGTAATAGATGGATGTAATGAAAAGTAAATCTGGTTCAATAATACATGGCTGGAACTGCATGTAAATCCGGTTCAGTAATGCACTTTTTCCTCTATGATGGTCTTGGAAGCAATGCCTTGGATACTATGGAAATCATATTATGTGCTTATTTATTTTCCACAATCCCATGTTTTATGTCAATTAAATTTTATGGTTAATGATCTTTTATGATATTTTCCTTACGAACTACCAATATTTATTTCATAACGCATGATTTTGATATTTAAAAATTTTGTTCATGTTTTACATTATTATTTTATGGTTTGTTTTATGTTCTCAATGTTTACCCTTAATGAGCATTTGATCCAACCCTTTTTATGTTTTATTTTCCCAAGATAAAAATAAAGGTTTTAGGTAGGAAAACAAAAGGGGAATATTTTTGTCGGAGATGTTGAAGATCTTTCACCATGATTAGAAGATTATTTTATGAGTTTCCAAATAAACTAAAATAATACGGGATTTGAGAATATGTTTTTTTTTCATGTATTATATATTCCACAAAAGAAATGTAATGTCCATGTATGTCAATATTGGGTCTCTACAACAGCAGATCTTGAAAATGTGGCCACTGTTAGTTGTTGTGCTCAAGTGTTGAGGATGCAACACACACTAACAGATTATGGAATGATTTTTACTAAAACTCAATTATTGTGTGATAAAATAAGATCAATTTTCTTAATTAAAAACCCATCACATCACTCAGTTTCTAAACACATAGATAAAAGACATCATTTCCTTAGTGATCACACACTTAAAGGATATATAATATTGCAGTACATCAGAATACATGAAAACATTTCTAGTATACCTACTTAACCACTTTGTTGCTATATATTTGAAAACATTAAACAATAGCTAAGAGTTTTCAATATCAAGATATTATTAATATCTAATTATTGTTTACTAATATCCATACTTCAATAAACTTCCCTTCAATGGGTGAGCACATATGTTTTATTCTTTCTAAAACAATTTTTTCTAGACACACATAGTTTTCCTTAGAAATTTTTTCATATGAATTTTATGTTTTTCATTTTATTTATTTTTCTAGAATCAAATAAGTTTGAAAAATTTCCAGAGTAATTTTTTTATTAGAAATTGTCAAAGTAAAAATACTATAAAAAAATATTTCTAACATTTTTTTACAGAACATAAATTTTTTATAAAATTATTATGGAAAATACATATATTATAATGATCATCGTAACCATTTTCCATAAAAAACCAAGAATAAAAGTTTACTCATATCGATGAAAATTTTCTACTATAGATGGTATTCTACAATTTCATAACTTTTACATTTACTAAGTTAATCAAATATTGTCGTTTACATATTTTATTAATTCTACAAACATCATTTTTTCAAAAAAAATTAATGTGTTCTGATCGGAAAATTCATTATAATAAGAAACGTTTTCTTGAAAAACATTAACTGTCCCAATTTAATTTAAATATTTGAACAATAAAATAATGATTGTCAGATCAAAAGTGAATTTCTAATCTATGATGTTCATTTATCTATAATTTGAACCATCATCAGCCATCCCTATATAAAAGTGGGTCACCCATTTTCCTATATTGTTTTTATAGAATTTTATCCCAACATTCAGAAACTATTTGTGTTCTCAGCTCGATTTTTTCCACTCATCTGACCGCAGAAACCAAATTAATACGATGGGCCCTAAAATAGATTTTTCAAAGAGTGAAGGTTGAAGGGAAATAATTTTTGATTGATCCTGTTATGGAAATCATTATTCAATTAATTAAAAGATTATTAATTTTTAGGGTTTTTTTTGAAAAACAAGATTAGGATTTTGGAAAATATTAATCAGAGATAATGAGAGAGTTTTATTCATCATTTAAATTCCTTTTTGAGGAACGTAAAATAGATATTTCATTTACATTGGTTTGATGTATTAGCTTTATTATCAGAAAGTTGGAGAGTTTTTAGAAGTATCCATTGAGATTGAATCCTATATTCCATCCCATAAACATTCAAAAAATCTTGGAAGTTTTTTATAAATCAAAAGAAGAGGAATCATAGTTCACTGCATTTAAGAATTTAGAGAAGGTTTCCTACCTCACACTGGTTTCTAGGGTTGAAACGTTGTGGATGAAACACAATTCTATTATTAGAATGGGTGACAGAGATAACTTTAATGTTTTTGAAATATATTTTTTGGATTTACAGATGAAAATGAGGTAGATCAATGTAGTAAATGTTTCTATAATATTTGACTATATCATGAAATATTAAATGAAATTAAAGATTTTAATGTATAATTTCATTATTAACAAATTTCTTGTGAACTTCATCGAAGTCTTCAAGATTAAGAGTTAAACTTATGTTATGAAGGAAAATATTTAAAAAATTAGTAAAAAGACTACATCAAAAATGAATCAAGTTATTGATAAAAAGTTTAAAACATTGTGGATAGAGTGCATAAAAATACATGCAATATAGGTCCAGTAAAAGATAAATAATTTGATAATGAAAAGGGAAACATTGGATTATATTCACCGAAAAATAAAAATAAATTTTTAGAGAATTAAAGATAATGAGTTCAGGAATCTCAATGCTTATAAGGACAAAATGAACTAGATGGTCGTAGAATTTTACTTTGTGAGGCTGAGGCCTTAGATTTTAAAATAAAAAATGAAGATAAACTTTATGAGGTTAAGAAGAGAATAAAAAAACTGAAGTAGAAATATATGCCCAAAATGGTAGAAAGACTAATGAAAGATGTTGAAAATTCCATTGATAATAAAATTTTTATGTATCTCCCTTATCTATTTTATAATAATTTCAATAATCTAGAACCATTTATCACACTAATCAAATAGATCATTCCAAAGGTTTGGATTTTATGAATCTTCTACTATTCCTTTTTTAATACAAGAAGATGAAGAGAGGGGAAAAAGAAAAAAATATTTATGAAGAAACTCATGTTCAAAATTCTATGATAGAGTTTATCCCAGTTAAGAAGGAAAGACCAATATTTGTTAAGAATGTTGTTAAATGTGTTCTTAAAACTGCACTTGAGTTAAAAAGTTGATGAATAAGTGGAAAAAGGGGAATAATAGAAAAAGTCAATGATGAGGAGGAAGAATAATAAGTTGAATAAGAAGAAGAAAAAAACAAGAAAAAATAAGATATCAAGGAAAATAAAACATCAATGGAGTCATCTTCAAAATCTATATAGTTTCCTTCCCAATCCGATTATGATCCAAAGTTAAATTTTTCTAAGGATGATAAGTCTTCATCTATAGAGGATTTATAATCATATAATTATCACAAAAAAGGCATCAGACAAGGGTAAAATTGATATGGAAATAGATATTGTGAAAGATTTAGAAATTTTGAAAATAAATTTAAAAGAAAACAAGTCAGATGTTGGTCCTTCCAGACCACATGTTTCTGAAGTCCAATTAGAGTCATCATACTAATCTATAATATAGGTAAAGAAAAACATTAGATATATTTTCCAAACTCAAAAATTATTGAGTGATTTTATAATGTATCTTCCAAATATCGAGGATAGGTTCCAATAAATTTATAGTTATTTTAATGAAAAATCAAATTCATTGAAGTGGTTTACTGATACGATCGTTTAGAATGAATCCAAATTCAAAACCATCTATAAAAAAATTATCAAAAGAGGAACTTGAATCATATTGGTATATTTTCAAGATTGGTTACAATGACTTAATGGAACATAATGACCAGATAGTCAAAATGAGAAATATTTCTTCATAATTTGTTGAATATTTTGATAATCATTCAATAGATGTCTCATACAGAGTTAATTTTGTATAAAAATTCATAGACATAACTGATAAATAATATGTGTTCATTATGGTCATAAAATATAAATCATGGATATTGGAAGTTATAAAAATCATACTTTGATATTATGAAGATGAACTATTCATTGTAAGAGAAGAGATTAAGAATACAACTGAGGAGGTTGAATGCATGAAGGTAACGGTTTGGAACCAAGTAGTCATGGAGGAATTTTTTTTGATGATTCATTAATCAGTTGAAAAAGTTTAAAAGGATCATTATGATGTTATGAAGATTAATTAAATAATATTTTTTTAAAATAGATAATAAACATTTTCATGTGAACTATTAATGTAAATTTTTGAATCATTTTCAATGAATTTTGAATGTGAATGATTTATTATCATAATTATCTAAGTATGAATGTCTTACAATTTTATTTGGATGTATTTTATTTATTTTATATCTCATATAAATAGTTAATTCAAATACAAATGATTTGTATTTAATTAATCTTCTAATATTTCAGAAAATTATTGTTCCTTCCCGATCATTTTTTTTAAAAATATAGGGGGAGAAGATTACATGTCCACAGGGAGAATTATAAGAGAATAAATTTTTGAGATGGTTTTGGGAGAATTTTATTGTGGGTAATAGTCTGATTCTATGTATATTTTCTATGGTGGATAATATAATGTTGTAAAAAATTCCATTGGATCAACAAATTTAAAGAAAAAGAAGTTATTAAATCAGGGGGAGTCTAAATAAGATTAAGAACCAAATTCGATATGAAGTATATCAGTGAATATTTTAATTTACAAAGGTCTTTAATTATTTAAATGTTATTATTTTTCATTTTAAATGTTTTGTTTTGTGATTTCCAAAAAGGGGAATATTATGTAGTCGAAAGTTACTCTTTCAACTTTGCGTTTCCATAATTTTGAAAATCGCAAACAACTTCTTAAAACACAATTTCACAAATTTTATATATCCCATGTATATTAGTATTTATTTATAGAAAAAATATTTTTTAATAAACATGGAAATAACATTAATGTAAAATTAATATAAAATTTAATTATTCAATCTGATCTATTAGACTAAATGAGATTCCGATAAATTAGAATAACTATCGTACTGAATAGTGGTTAGAAAAATTTATTACAAAAGTGAAAGATGTATGAGTCCATTGAAACCATCATATAAATATGAAAATTTGTGGTTTTCCTATAAATAAGTTATTATTTGAAGAGATGGTAGCATATGAATTCACAACTCAAGTAATCTAATGATCATTTTGATGAAAATATAATTCAAAATATTATAAATTTTTAGAGAGTTGATGTTCTAAAGAGTCCGTGTGAGGTTTTTAAATTCAAAAGAACAATTTTCTTCTATATTTGTTGTGTTTGATCATGATATTGATGGTGGGATTTTTAGGATAGGGTGTTGGTGAATCTGATCCAACAAATTGAGGGATTTTGGGGTCAGTAAGACAGAGCTAAAACCAATCATTATACCGAGGGATTTCCTTTTTAAGAAAGACACAACTGTTAATGATCCACTAGATCAATTGCTTCGATGGGATCGGAAGACTAATCCATACTGATCTATTGGATATATGTATTTTATGGAATGGAAAGAGAGACCTTTTAAGGTTGGTATTAAAACTACGGGTATCATTATTCAGTATTTTTGACTACCTTAACTCTTAATTTTAAATAGAATATTCTATTATTAATCCTTTAAAATCATTATTTCTATTTTAATATTCTTTATTTTTAGTTTATAAAATATTTAATTTCTATTTTTAGTGTTTATTCTTAATTTAGTTCTATACTTATATTTCTAACAAACTTCTTTATCAGTGTGTCTATGATATTGAATAACAACATTGATGTAATTAAACAATATATGGTTTTTATTTTAATACTCTAATCATCACAAGAATTCTAGGTCCGATCATTTTTACTTATGAGGTTTTGGGTTTTTTTTATTTTAAATTTGTAAAATACAATTCATCCTCCCTCTTTTAGCCATCAAAAAACTATATTATCCAAATAATAGGTCTATAATAATAAGGTTGATCATATGTTCAAGTAATTAGTCACCCATTTTGATGATATAAGTGATCAAATCATAAATAGATTAATGAAAAATTAAGACACATTTTATTAGGAAGAATTCAATTTAAAGATTCAGTTTAATGTGAATTATTCATTTAAAATTTTCAGAAATAAGTTTAATGGTATTGATAACCATTATGGTTTATTTGATCATGGATATTGATGTAATTATGGGAACCAATTATTATCACATTGATAACCATCAGATTGAAAAGTGATCTGGTGAATATGTAGTTAATGTTATTTCAAAAGAAGATATTTATATTTTTGGGAATAAAATATTGTAGGTGTGAGATAACCTTTTATATCAATACACTCTTTCATTTTTATTTTATTATAGTTCTTAAGGATATAGGTTTATTCATTTATATAATGATTTAGTTTTAACATTGGATATTATTATTGAATTTTGAATATTAATGTATCACATGAAGGATTATTCATTTTAGTAATTATCATACAATGTGATAAAAAAATTTGTTTTGGTGAATGTATAATGATAGGTGTAATATATTTTCTCCCTTTATGGTTATATTGTCCTTCTAAATTTTATATATAATGCTTTAAGCATGAAAATTTCATAATGAATACTCATTGTTTGGAAAAAAGAGACTGTGGGGTAAATTAATTATATGGTTAAATTATACACATGAAGTATTTTAAAAATTTCCATTAGTATATATGTTATGTAATTACTCAACCATAGGAAATGGATTATGAAAAAAATAGTCCTATTACCATCATTTCTGATGATACCATTGACCTTTTCCACACCACTTTGGTTTATGGTTTGTATACATTATCATGATCATTCACTATAATTTACCTCTATCGTTGTCTATAATATTTTATAATATTCATCCATTTCTAAATATTCACTTCCCACCAATGTTCTACTATTTGGAAACCTATTATCTTTTATTTTAGATGACCCTTGTACATCCTTTTCTCTATTATCAAGATGGTGTTTTATCAACCCTTTTTACAATGTGGGTTTCGAACATAGATATTTTTTTCTATTGTAAAAACTCTTATACTTAGTTCATGTTAAAATAACTATGATAAAAATTATAAAAGGGGAAGGGTAGGATGTATATCCCACATATTTTATAAAACAACAATTACTTTTGAGAGAGTATTTGACAGGAAACACTGGGATTAAAGGACCCATAAAATATGTAACTGTTATAACCTAGTCATTAAATTAGTTGGTATAATCAGTATTTAATTATTTTTGATATATATATATATATTTACTTCCCCTATAAATTATTAATAATATTTTATAAAATAAGTTTTATTCTTCAAAAAAATGTTTTCGTGAAAATATATTTTTATTGATTTTCATGAAAAAATATTGTAACCTAATATTTTGTATTGTTAGAAAATTTATTTTATAAAATTAATTTAATTTTTTAAATCATAATATAAAAATTAACATCAGGTGATATTTTTTGTATTTTTTCTTAAAATATTTATTTTTACTGAATAATGAAAAATAATGATTTTAGTAAAACTATCATTTATTTTCAGTAAATTAAGTAATTTAAAAACCCCATTAAATTTTGAATACTATTTAATTATACATAAATATCATGTATTTATACTTTTTCAACATAATTACATTTTATCCTCTTTATATTTTATTTTAGTGTAGGTAAATTTTGGGTTTTAAAAACAGGTTTCTCTTAAAACTTTTTAAAAGTGAAAAATGTTTCACCATTTAAATTAATTAAAAAAAACCAATAATGAGGATTGATTTAAATGAAATTTATAACAAATATATAAAATATATATTTATTTATAGTCATAAAATAATTATTATTAGTTATATAGTTAATATAAAATCAATTTTTAATGAAAAATACACTTCTTGAAAACCCGCCTTTTCGCCGCGTCTGCATGATTATTCCTTAAATTAAAAATTTTCGATTCTATGAATTTAATTTTTTAAAATAAATTCAATATTTTTAATCATAATAATTTATATTACCTAATAATTATAACCCAATTATTTACCATAATGAATAATGAAAACCACAAAAATTTATTATCACGGTTAAGGAGAAATCAGTTTTATTAAGGGGTTAAACATAGAAGGTAAAGATAAAAATTAGCTAAAATGTTTTATAAAATTAATTTTATAGAAATATTTAGACTTTATAAAGTCTATTTATCAATAATTATCAATTTTATACCCTTTTTTAATGTGAAAAAATTTGGGAACACCATTTTATTTTAGAAAATTACTAGTATCCCACTCCCGTCTCATATAAATGGCCACCTCTATCCTCTACTATTAAAAAATTAAAGCCATTATGGTTTTAAAAATATATATCCAAATCACGTAACAAATTATTTAAACTCAAACAATAATCCTTGTTTTTTTCATAATTATATTCAAGTAATAAATTCGGTATAATCTTAAAGAAGTGGTTAGATAAGAGGAAAAACTCTAAACTATGCATTTTTTTATTTCATCTTCCACCTCCTCCAAATATACTTATAATATGATCATATTATGACTCACTAATCTAAAATACATTAAAAAGTTTCTATATTAATTTAAAAACCAAAATTTATATCCTCTTCAATGAAATGTGATACGAAACCATCATTTGTGTGTACAACGGGCTGCCATATCCCAAACCGATATCATTAGCCTTCTAGAATCACCACTCACTAGATGTTGTAATGGTGGATTTAAACTATATATATAAATAAAAATTTTAAAATATTTATACTTCTTGAGTAATGACATCACATAGACATTCTTAATTAATATTATGTGCCAGATACGATAATGTCGCTCAAGTGTACGACATACTACCGCCTCCCGAAGCGATGCGATTTTTTTCACTCATGCTTTACATGGAAGATAATAATGATAAAAATAATGAATATATGTTATATATATTAAATAATAATACAAATCATGATGTATTTATCATTCTTAAAATAAAATATATCATTTTCTTTCACATATTCAAAAATGATAATATCGTTCGAATATGTGTGGACTACCACCTCCACGGAGTGATGTGATTGTTTTTTCATAAACAAAGATAATTAATGTTATATGTAATTATATTTAATGAAATAATATGTTATTTATGATATTATTATCATAGTTAAATTATGAAATATTAAATAAATTCTTTTTATAACGGTTATTGAAAAATGGAAATGTTACTCATGCATATGTATGACCTACAATGTCCATTATTGTAACGTAGTTCATTTTTAACAACCATACTTCATGATTGGTTATAAAATAATTATTTATGAATAAATATAATAATTATCTAATTATTAATGTTCTGTATATTTTGATATAATGACCCCTTTGACCATGGTCAACACACCAGATCCATTTTGAAACAATGAAACAAAAGTCCTCCAAACACCTAACATGGAATTAACAGATTAAGTATTCAAGTATGTTATTACAATATATAAAATAAATGATTTATGTATGAGGTATTAAACTGGGATAATGTATTTATTAAATCAAATAATGGATTTAATCTTATTATACAGTAGTTAAAGGACACACATATAAGGTATGAACTAAAGGTAAGGGTTTCCCATCCCGTTTTACTTCTATAAGACATATGCTATATCTATGACTTATTTATATTTTTTTGTATATAATTCCACTTTTAAATATAACATCCCGAATCCATCATACATCATGTTATTTTAAGTTTCAATTTTAACTACTTTGTCCAGGGGGATTTGACTTAAGTCACTAAGTTGTAAAGAATTTCATAACTCAATTTATATTAACTGGGTTATATTACTTCTTCATTGGATTTGATATTATATGATTATGTGTGTAATGAATCTTTATTATATTATATTATATTTCAACTTATATTATGTTGATTTACATTTGATACACATAATTGATTCATTGATTAATTATCAAATTCAATGGTATGATTCTGGTAAGGGTTATTTATCGCAAATTCTCTTTCATTGAGAAATGCATTTATAATATGCATATATATTAACTTTTGATGTCAATAAAATTTCTGTTTAAATGTTTTATCATGAAACACCTTAGGTTATTAAAATTTAACATATCATTTTATAGTATTCTTTATGGGGGATTATTATTAAAGAGTTTTCAATGGGGAAAATATATTATGTTACAACGTCCTTTATTTTGGTATTGTATATGTTAAAGATTAATTTAGAAGAAATAATATTTTATTACATTCATGAACCATGTATATTTTTTATCCTCAAGTCATAAATGTATTTCACATGTTTAATTTCAATTTCAACCTTTATTGATTGAATAAATATCAAGAAAGTCATATGTGAGTGATACATATCTTGTATCTTCTTCCTGATTGGGAATCTTTCTTAAACATGTCTATGTTTTATAAAATTATTTCCATTAATTTGTTTTCTAAAAATAAATTACTTCATAAATATACTTTACATTATCTTTTACATTCTTTTAAAATGTCTATGATGTAAATTTCTTAACATTTTTCCAAATGATATCTTATGAATCCCTTTTCAAAAAACTTTCGAAATGACTATTTATTTTAATCATTTATGACATAAATGGATTTTCATACAATAATTTACTATATTTTCTTTAGTGTTTACTTTATATGTTAATGTGGGTTTTTTCAAAGACAAGTATTTTCACAATATTTTTTGTATTTTTTTTTGTTTTAAAATTTTATTTTTAATATTAAGGGGTTATTTTTCCCAAAAATGATTTTAATGATATTTTAGTGGTATTTTCATTCATCAACATCAACAAAAAATTCCATTACATATGATCCAGTGGGGATATTTTTTAATGTTTCAATCCTCATTATTTCTATAGATGAATTACCTTTTTTTCAAAGAGATTTTTATCAAACCCATTTTTTTTCATGGGTTAATCATTTTTTAAGGAGACTATTATGGGAACAATTTAATTTACATGAGTTAATCATGTTATAAAGATAATAGAAGTTTTTTCTATAATCTTATGATAAAATTTAATTTCTATGTACTTTATTCATGTTGTGGTTCTTGGAAATTATATATGATTGGTGCGCCCAAATAGCGCTTGTGAGCCCCTTATAACATATACGATGGGTGAACCAAGATAACACCAGGTGATACTATTATATATTAGATGATGGGTGCACCCAAAATTTACCAGATTTTCCCACTATATCTTATATGGTGTGTTCTCCAAGATACAATCGGCTGATCCCATTATTACATATATGATGGGTTCACCCAAATAAAATTTTGTGAGCCCAGTATAGATTATACGATGTATACAAAAAATAATATCTCAATTATAACGGGTAATTATTATGTTCATTGAATAATTATATTGGAAGTTTTCCATATCGTTATTCTAGTTTTAAGGGTTTTTTAAGAGTTATATTATGATGATATTCCAATATACTAACACATTTTATCTATTATTTCCATATGTTTATAATTTTTCTTTTAATCAATATTAATATCACATGGTTCTAGATTAACGATTTTAATCACTCTTTCATTTTTTAAATCCTTATCCAATATTTCATGATTGATGATTTAGGTATTGATGTGTATGAGTTCATTTAAGTTTTTCTCATGCACTCTGATTATGTCTCCATACCATTATAAAATTCTTTTTTCATTAGTAAAATTATAATTATAATTATTATATTTACGCTTACAGATAATCTTAGTCACCCTTCTTATGATTAACTTCCCCAAAGATATAAATGAGTGAGGTTGAATGAAATATGTCTATTGTTGATTTTTATGGATAATTATGATTACATAATGTGAAATAAGAAAATATGTTTTACGATGGAGAAACTCTCATTTAATGAAATTAATATTCTATTGGTAAGAGTCTATCCCAATTCTATAATGATATAGACCTAAAAGGTCCTTCATATTTTAATTGAAATAATTTTTTTACTTTTGTTGTTGTAATCAATGGATATAATAAATTGGGATACCATCATCAGTATCAATGCCAATAATTTCAATCTTATGATGTCAACATCGGATCCATGAGTGCGAGTTTGGGGTTGTTATACTTCCATATTTTTCCACATAGAAGTAGTTATATTTTGTTTTTTCATAGATTAATAACTTATTTATAATTATCATAAAACATATATATAAATAGTTAAACTTATTGAATATAAAAAATTACTTGATATCAAGGATAAATAAATATCTTTTCTTATGAATAATAAAACCTACAAATATTTGGCCAAATCAAGTGACAATAAAAAGTAAGTGTAAATGGATTTATATAACAAATGAAAACAATATAGTAGATTAAAAAAATTATTTAATGTAAAAAAATATTATTAATAGGTTTTTTAAAAAGAGAGGTTTCATTTAGTTATTTATATTTGGAATAGTTAAATGTTGAAAACAAATATTGTTGTAGAAAGTTAATTGAATTTTTATACAAAATAAATCTATTGATTCCAACAAAAATAATAATTAGAACCATGTTTTGAAAAGTAATAAATAATTTAATTGGATTATAAATACTCTTAGTAAATTGTATCATAATGATGATTCTTTTTCTTTATATACGAGATGTAACCAAATAACATTTAATGTATGTGTTTATTATAAATTATTTCAACTCAAAATTATTTTTATTGTATTATATATTTATAAAATTCCTTTTGTATAATAAAATATTATTTTTATTCATAATTTTAAATATTGACAAAATTATATTTTTGAAATAAATAATTTTGAAAATGAATAATAGATTCTCGACATGGAAATTATAAAAAATGAAAAAGCCTAATCTTTTAACACTATTACCATGTGATTATATTATTATTTTTGAATAATTAGTTGTTAGATAATCTAAAACCAATTAATATACCATTTTTATAATACATTAAATTTTCTATGCGTATATTCTCACTGAATATTCTGAGAAATAATTTATGAGAATTCTCATATATGCTAAAAATGTTGAGAGTGATATGCATGTTATAAATATTTCATGTATTGATTTATATTTTATTCATAATAGGTTCATTTCTGAAAAATCTAGAAAAACCGCATTGTAATTCACTAAAATGGATACTTGGGAATATTTTAATTCATTTGACTAAAATTTATGTCATGGTAATATAGTTTATTCATGGAATGAGATTATATGTGAATTCAAGTTTATATTATAGGGACAATATATATATTAGAAATTATATTAAAAATTATGATTCTATAACATAAAAAAGAAAAAAATATTATGAAAATGAAAAGTGATATTAGTAGTAGTGTTGTCAACCATTGAATCCAAACATATAACACTCATAGAATCAATCATGGACTAAAATTTTAAATGTTCTAGTGAATGAAATATCATTATCATTTCATGGAATTATTGATTTATTTGATAGTGAATCTAGATTAAATTTCTCTAAAAATCATGTTTTCCAGGGTTGATAATAATATATAGATATTGTTTCTTTAACTTTTAGATATATAACTGAAGTTGGTAAAGTATGTGTTAACAAGAAACAATATTATGAAAACCCAATTGGTGGTTCGACCAGAGTTTTTTAATCTACTAAATGAACCCATTATTTAGTTAAATTAATAATTTTACATATTCAATGATGTAATTTTGTGTATAATATTATATAATGAAAAGTGTCCCTATTTTTTACTAAATTCAAAGTAAATTTTAATTTTTTGAGAACTTGATCTCATGTGAGTTTGAATTATTGTATTTGGAAAAAAATATTTGAAACTTTTTTTGTGAATGTGGATGTTTTTAGAATTATTTTGGTGTTTATAATGCTAATTGATGGGTAGATTAGATCTCGAGTTTCCATGATACTAAAATTTAGTAGTAAGAAGCCACAAAGAACTATTTTTATGGAATCAAACACCTAGTGGTTTCTTTAGGGATGAAACAACCCTTGATAGCCCACAATATAGTTCATGGTAATATATTATGCGGATAGTGATGCATCATCTACCCTTTCAAGATACATCAATTTTCTAGTGGGATCAATACCTACTTTTATATTTAGAGGGAATAAATATAATTTTTTTGGTCACCGATCTGATTTTTTGGGAATAGGGTGGGGGACAATAGGGTTCCATTTAGACAACCCTCATTCTCTTAATATACCCTTGACCGCCAAGATTGGGATAAATTATATGGGGTTTTACTATGCAGGTTTTGGTATAATCTTCTCCTCTTTCCTTTATTCAACTTATTCTTGGATTCCTGATAAAATTTAATGGTTTATTTTTTTAGGTATTTTGTACAATTTAGCCAAATATTTGTGATACCTAACTAAAATTAAAGGGAATTGTGATTTTTCCTTCAAGTATGTCATTGAATGATGAGAACATATAGTTGATCATCATTTCATTTGATGAATGTTAACTAATGTGTATTGGTTGGAAATTTTTCAATAACTTTTCAATTTAGGAATCAATTAGATATTAGTTGATTTGTATTTTAATTTTATGTAGTTAATGGGTAATCCATGGACCCACAAACATATGAAATCATGATATTTGAAATGGGTCACTATTCAGTGTTATTTTATGGTTTATCCATAAATGAATAATTTTGTGAAATTAATTGTAAATGTTTATAATTAATTATGTGTATATTATGGTATGTGTTAGGAGCCCATGAAATATATATGATGTGTTGTGGGTTTTTTGAGGATGCGTGATAACAGATAATGTAAATGTTACTTCATTTCAAGGTAGGTGATCCCAATGATACATAATCATATGTCTCATATGTGATATAATGTGTACATTCGAGGAAGATCAAGTTTGGTAATTTTGATAGGTAATAGGAGTTCAAAAAATGGATAATCTGATTGTATAGAGCCTATTAGAGTTTTAAATGGAGATCACTTACATTTTGTGTGGTTTTTAATTTCTTGATGATTTCAACTCTAAATGGTGATGATGCTAGTTGAGTGAGTGAGGGGCTTGGAATTGATCCTCGAGCATGAGATTAGTATTTAATATCCCTAGTTGGAATTATCAAGGCCCATATGGAGGGACCCGTGGGAATATACAAATATGTTATGTGGGATATGTTCATCAATCCAATGAATGGTTGGGGAAACCCTTTTTGTATTGAGTATTTAACTTGGCTCTTATTGTGAACATGATATGTCCTCTGAGGTTCGGTGTAGTGTGGTATGAAGCGTTTTACCCAAATAAATAGTTTATAAGATCTCATTTGAGATGAATTTGATTGGAACTCATGTTTAAGATGATTTAAATTTACTATAATTGGATTTTAATGAGTTTACAAGGGGACTTTAGTGTGATTGGAATGTGATGGTCCTTTAGTATCATGATTGGGATGGTAATGTAGGAAACATGAATGGAAATTGGATCAGACTCATGAGGTAAAGGTCCAGTACGGATTGTGTGACATGAATATATTATTATTGTGTTTGATTTTTATTGGTATAGATGAAAATTATTATGTTGGGAATAAGTAACATAGTTATTTCCTTCATGAGAAAGATGATAAATTGATTCCAGTTCTCATGTTTGGTGTGATAGGTAAATTAATAGAGAGGTTATCATTGAGGATAGGATAAATCTGTGTTGTGATAAGGGTAATGGATTTATTTCATGGTGAATAAAATCCAGGAAAAATGATAGGGTACATAATAGTGTGTCCGGGATGCTATATGAGATATAGTATTTGGGGTTGTATTTCCATGTTGTTTTGATTCACCATAACCATGTTGATGTATGTATGAGGATGATTTAAGAACGGGGTCCTGGAAACCATGTTATAAATTTTCAATTACCATTTTTTTTCACCTTATATGTGTTTTTACCATCTATGGTTAGACCATAGGGGAGCAATGGACACCATCTATGACCTTCTAATTATCACCCATGGTCAGACTAGATGAGAGGATGTGATTTAATATATCATTAGTTATCACCCTTTCTTCAGACTTCCCATGAATCCAATACACTATCCAACATTATTTCATTCCCATGGTAAGACTGAAATTTAGTGATGCATACTATATGGTATTGTTTATCACCTATAATCCGGTACGTCGAGTGCCTAGGATGCCATATGACATTGTTTATTACCCATGGTCAGATTGGAAGTTAGTTTAGGATGCTATTTTGAATTGGTCGTCGACTATGGTCAAACTATCCAAGAGCCTAAGATTCTATTTTTATTTTTTAATCACCTTTGGTAAGGGAAAGAGTGAGTTTATTATGCCATTTAGTATTTATGGGAATCTATTGTCAGAATGTGTTCTAGTTCATAACTTAATATGATGTTTCATTTTGTCTCCAGTAGTGTAGTGTACAAGGTTCACCAGATTTCAATGGCCATGTATGGATTGGTGTATAATTAAATTGAATTCATGTTCTTAATTTATTATTTAAAATTATTATTCATATACATGAATATTATGGTATATTTTTCGGAAATAATTAGTGTTTTCCTACTAAGATATATGATAATCTAATTTTTTCATAATTTCTAAAATTTCAATTTATAAATTTCATTTATTTTTATCTGTTTATAACCATTTATTAATTTTTAATCATCATCTCTGGGTAACTTTTTTATTGTGATGATTTTTTTTTAAAATAAATAAAAAGGAATAAAATAAATTAATTTTGATTTTATAAATTTTTAGGTATTGGTATATATTTTTTCAGAAAATTTGGATGAATAATGGATTTCCATTAACCCATGGGTAAAACCACATGGCATCCCTAAGATGGGTTTTTTCTCAGAAAACCATAGGTAAGGCTGAATACATATATAGTGAGGATTTAAATTTCTTGTATAGGTAACTTGGGAGTGGATCACCCCAATGCATGGGGTCTATATCTATGTGTTGGTAGGAGGAAACTCTCACCAATACAGGGTAGATTTAAAAGATTTAGTTGTCTCCTATCCCCTAGCTGACTTGCTATCATATATAGTCATATATTTTAATATAAATCAGAGTGATACCTACAACATGATGAATGTGTGACATAGATTATTCTTGGAACTATTCAATTTATCTAAAATGATACCTTTTCTCTCATTTCACACGTCATATTCCTCAAAAAAACAATGTACCATTTTCATCAACACTGCACTATGGAATCTCCATAGCAGATTGATGAGGATCTTTATGCCACCAATGATTAAACCTTCACTATGCCACATTATTATCCCATAAATCATAGAAACCTTGGATATTGAACCACATAAATAAAGTATTTCACTGTTGTCCTCTTTTCAATGAAAATATTGTTGCACCTTCATTAGATTCACTATTACATGGCTAAAACCAAATAATTATTGGTTTTTGTGAAAATAAAGTGGATTTTATATGAATTTAAGTGAATAAGGGATGCCTGAAATTGAAATGTGGTAGAATTTACATGATCTTATAGAGCACACAAAATAGATAGTAGTGATCATGTTTTTAGTAGTGAATACAACTGTGGTACACACACTACACCATTTCCACGAAGGCTCCCTAAGAGGCTACACCACAATTTTTATTCCCATATAGTAGTAAGGGTTTAACTATATATTTTGTAAACATATATCTTTCAGGATATCCATGTCCTACTAGTTTTGTTTCAAGGTATTTTGAAGAATATTTATTGGGGGCCTCATTTTCTAATGTAGAGTGATACCAATCAAAAAAATTAGTGGAGAAATGTCTAAGATATGAAGTTTAACGATGTTTTAACAAGTATTTATATAAGTTAAGAGTAAAAAAATCACCAATACCCTTTATCATTAACAAATAATGATGCATTTTAATGTAGATGTGATGAGAGAGACTTGAAATAAAACTATTCTCTCGATAAATGGGAGGAGGTTGTTTCTATACAATGAAAGAGAAAAATAACCCACTCAGGGGGAGGTTCCCCTAAGTAGGAGGATATTGGAATCTAACACCAAAGGAAAGTGTTTAAGGAGGAGGATTGTAATAACGTATCATGTTGCTATAGTTTGGGATTTTTTTTCCATTTTTATCTTTTTACTATGTAATAGTTGTCATCCTACATGTGTCGTGTTTTTCAATTCAATGGTTGAATTATTTTTATTATTTTTATTATTATATAATATCAATTTTATTTCTCATAATCGATTTATTAATGACTGGTATATTGAATATAGGTAGATATTTGTTATAAGAGAGGGCAGTGATGAGGAAAAGTATGAGTTCCAACTGTTTTGCTATTAGAAACTCTTGATTTCATCATATTAACTTGAATTGCATTACGAGTAATTTTAATCACATCGATAACTACATAGTGAGATTGATGGTAATTTTAACTAAAACCCAATTTGAATATGGGTAGAAGAAAGGGATAACTGAAAAAAATTTCCATACCTTTAGAGAATACACATAATTCACCTACGATTGTTATAGATGTACCTCAAGAGAGGTCCTAGACATATTAGGTTATTCTATCTAATGTTGAATGTCTAGTCTAGATACTCCAAGAATTATCATAGTGATGAATTTGATATAATCTCACATGTGATGATTGAATAGTTTTTATTTATGAAAAAAAATCCTTTGATATGAAATCTCTTATGTCGTTTCTTATATAATTCTTTTTCAGTTAGTCCAATCACACCTCTCAAAGTAGTTCAGTAAATTTTAACTTTATCAAATACTGAAAACATTAACAATGTTGAATATAAAACCCATTTTCCTTATGTGATCGAAACCTCCTTACCACTATTATACCTTTTTATAGTTAGCGTTGTATTGTTTATAATAAATTTTTATATATGGTTTGTAAAATTGATTAAATTATTTCATCTAGGTGCATTAAATTTATGTCAACCTTTTTTTGGAAAAATGATAATATAAATTAAATATTTATACATCACATTTATCTCCCCACCTATTATTTTTTCATATTTTAAATTATTTTATTTCATTTTTTATTCTATTTTACATATGGAGTGTTTTTGGTTTGGGATCCTAGGTATAAGCCTTAATTAAGTAACACATTAATTTAGTAGAAAAATTATCAATCTTCTCACAAAAAATTAAAAAACTAAAGAGGGTATCCCAACACTAAGGATGAGAGATTCAACACAAACCATCGGAACCACAAATGCACCCAATTTAGGATGAGCCACTCCAATGTATGGAATCTATGTTCATTAGAGGACTGTTACCCCTATATAACATGTATAAGGAATCTAAAAAAGTTAATGAAGGAACCATGGAATAAGGACATATTAAAAATGGAATTAATGCTCTATTTCGATACACAAAAATTGACGAAGATGAATCTAAGGTATTATTATGATTCTTATATTGAATTTTCCCTAGAGGAAACCCATGAAAGTTATAAAGAGTAAGATAATTAAGAATAAATGGAACCCTCCACAATTGAAAAATAATATTGATAGAGATATTAAGTGATCAGGGTTGCTGAGATTTGTGGTGATACAATTAAGTTATTAGAGGAGGAACATATGGTATTTTATAAACAAGGATACCCTCCAATACCAATTAAAATAGATCAGTCTAAATAATAATAAGAAGTTGAATAAAAGAGGTTATAGAACTGGGAATATTTTTTTACTTCTTATATTCTCACACATCTCTAATTTTTGGTTACCCCTTCATCCATCCAATGAAAAAAAAGACACTGTGGCTGTTGAACAATAGGAATTCAATGTAGAATTTAAATAATCATAACCACAATAGGAGGAAAATTTGAAGTGGTATAAAGTGTGGAAAACCCATTATTTTATTTTCCAAATGTTGTCATTATCCACAAATTTTTACTTCACTTAAAAAAGGAATGAGCATACAAAGATGAGGAAAAGAATAAGAACTACACTGTAAACTCAACAAAGGAAGAGTTGGTTTAATAAATGACATTTCTATCTATACCCTACTCATATTATGTTATAAAAGAAGATAAGTTAAATCACAATGATTATAAAAAAATGAATTATTGGAGGAAACATGATTTTTTCATTATTATTTTTCTTAGGAAATGGGACTTTTATTTTCGTATGTAGTGAAACCACACCCACTCATTTTTTTGAAATTTAATTTTATAATCCTTTTTTCCTTATTTTTATTTATTTTTTATGTTGATTATTGATAAAAAATAAAAGAAAAGATAGGGAAGGATATTTAATGTGAAAAGGGAGTAAGTTTTAAATTCAATCATACTTTTACATCCTTATTTTCAAAATATTATTTATCTAAAATGACAATGAAATAAATTCCCAAACATAGAATATTTCTTTGTTTTAGTCCATGGTACTTATAATTTTTTTGAAGCCCATGATTCAATGTTGTAATTTTCATGTTGATCTACTTGAATAAGTATCTTGGGTAAATTGAGTGATTAGAGTGGAACAATAAAATTTGAATTCGATGACAAATGTTTTCTATTTATAGTCACATGTACATAAATTATTCCCTTACATATTTTATTCATTGAATTTCAAATTTTCATGTGTATTAATTTATTCATTAATTCACATTACATGTTTAATTTTATTCAATTAATATTTTTTCATTTTAGAGAGTTTTCTACACTAAAATTTTCTATTCTTTTTCTGAAAATTTCATGAATGAATTTAGAACATATTCTCAATGAAGAATTGTTTTTCATATTTTCAAATGAAGATTATAAAAATTAATTATGAAAATGGTTTATTCATTTTTATTTATTGAGGCATTATACATGATTCCCACATATTATTGATCCTATTTTTATCTCTAAGAGACCAGGAATGTCCATTCATAAGAATATGAAAAATTAGATATCATTTTTATCCATTCCGACCATTTCTCTAGTTCCTTACATGGTTGTCAATGTTTATGTGTGATGATGAGTAGAATTCATGGTGAAAAAGGTGTTGTGCATTATTAAGGTAAACTGATTTGGGAATTTTCATTATATATTTTCGAAATAGGGTTATGTATTAATTCGTTATATTTATTGACTAACCTTTTTAAAAATAGGAATAAAATTAAAACATTTAGTCTAGTATTTGAAAGAGAAAAATCACTATCACTTGAGCATTGATTTATAACATTATTGGTTGGATGCTAAATGTGAGACTTGTCCAAAATAAAATTTTGAAAAATCAAAAAATTTGAAAAAAACTATAAAAAAGTAAAAAATCAGGTGGGGTAACTCATTAATTATGAAACCATTATTCATGATCATACTTTGTGCATGGGATGTGGGAACGATGAAATTTCTTAGAAGAGAATTTTTGTAGACATTAATTTGATTATCTTGAATTATACTTAGATATAAACCTCTTTCTTGTACTGTAAATTTGTATTCCCCAATTACCTAATATCTTTTAACTTTTGACTCATATGATTTGAATTTTTATATCACTAATGATTTATAGTGATTTTTGAATCTAAAAAATAGGGAATGTAGGTCATATTCAACTTCAATTTCTGGTAGATTAGATCAAGACACAAAGAAAACTCAATATTTATTTTATCATAAGTGAAGAGAGATAAAACAAATGTTGAGGTAAATCATGACTTTACACATTTATTGATGATAAATTAAGAGGCTTTAATGGAATAAAGGAAAGGACCCATCATTTTAAATGGAAAAAATTAAATACATTTTTGTTCAGTGAGAAGATGGATTAAATTTCTTTTATGACACTTGAAATTGTATCTCCCCCTATGATAATGGTCTTGTTCATCAATTTTAAATATGAAACATTGGTATCATGTGGGGTCCTTTGAAATTTTTAGTGGAGGTAAATTCTTGAGAGAAATCATGGCTTACGTGGGGGATTTGGTAATCTAATTTTTTCCACATAACTTTTGTAAATTTAACAGATAAATGTAACTTATTTATATCAATTCATACCCATTTATTAATGTTTAATCATCATCTATTAGTATTTTCTGTTTTAGTATCACATTGTTGAAAATGATATAAAAATAAATAATATATTTGTATTTTGAAGTTATAAATTTTTATGTATTTTTATATATGTTTTAGTTAAAAAAATACGTCAATAAGGACTGGGTCTCAACACATGGGAGATGACTATATGCCATCCCCATGAGCGGCCTCAATCCAATAATCCTACAACATTGACTGATTTTATGAGGAAAATGGGGTTCAAAATTCACGTTTATTATTTTAGGAAGTAGAGAAAACTATACTTATGTCCATGTGGTAGTTTAAGGAAAGTCTCACTAGTACAGGGAACATAAAAGGAGTTATGGGTCCTCTACCCCAATAATACTTTCCATAATTTCCATGAATAATGTTTAATATAATGTGGTGAGAGACAAAAAATGGTTAATTTGGGATGTAGATTATCTCTAGAACTATTTAATTGAACCAAAATTCTATCATTCCACAAAGAAAACATATCCTCTTCCTCATAAAGATTTTGCACCATTTCCATCACTGATACACAATGCAACCATGATAACTAATTGATTAGGAAATTAGTGAATCTAGAGATTAAACACTAACTACAATGTAGGATTTTCCCTTGCATTATAATGACCCTAGAGATTCAACTGAAGAAGGATAGAATTATATAGTTGTTCTTATAAGAACTCAGTTCTTCTTTGATGTACAAATCTTATATTATCCATCAATACAAATTTTTTCCTCTTAATTATGTCCTAAGGTGGATTCTAGTTGGTGCCATAGAGTTTTTAAGGGAGAATGGTGCTCATTCAAGGATCAGAACCATTTTTTGGGGTGTTTTAAGCCTTGCACACAATTTGTGAAACCCGTGCAAGGAAGGCCACAAAGTTTTAAAAATCGTGCAAGGATGGAGAGTGGAGGTCTACAGGCCTCATAGTTTGATGAAACTGTGTGACCAGTGGTTTATGGACATTTGACTAGGTCTGAAATTTCCTCATATCTTAATAGAGGCATTTCACATTGTTTCATCATTGTTAGTAAACCGCGTGGGGTAACCATGCAGGTTCCACTTTCTCCTACAAGAGACCATGCGATGTAAGAACCCGGTTCTTGTTCTTGAGGTACGAGTTTCTTCTATTCTCTTTTCCTTAAGTGTTTTTGAGAAAATAAGGAAAATAGGGAAAAACCCTAAATTTTGGAAGTACACGCCGTGTACTTTTCCACACGCCGTGTACTTCTGGCCGTGTGGAATGAGTACATAGGGCGTGTGGCCATGCCGGCGATGAAAGGTGTAGGAACTGACTACACGCCGTGTAGTGGTCCTTTACACTATGTATAGTCAATCGGTAGGCGAATAGTAAGGCGGTGGCTGGCTGTGGGGAAGCACAAACCATGTACTCATGAAGACACACCGTGTGGTCATGTCGGCAGGTGAACAATGCCGTGCTGGCGGGAAGCCGCCATAGGAAGAGTTTAAAAATGGGAAGTACACACCGTGTACTTGGTAGTACACACCGTGTACTTTGTTTTTTTACTTAAAATGGGCAGTTGCCTCCCATGTGCACAAGGAAGGTTTAGAATGGGAAGAAGGATTGGAAGAGGGAGGCCGGAGCTTCGGAGATCTGCCCAGTGCACGTCGGGAATCTGTTTCTGCCTCAGACGATCTCGTTGGAACTGCACGGGTAAGCCCTCCACCCTTTTTATTAGTTATTTCCAATTCTTCCCATAACGAGAGTTATTTGCATTTAAGTGAGAAATTTTTTACCTTAGATCTACGGCGTTCTTGGACGTTTCGGAAGGCGTCAATCACGTATATCGTTCGTTGGTGTTAGAGGTAGGTGGCTTGGTGTTTTTTTCAACTGTTGTGCGTTTTTTACATTTTTGAACTACGAACCCATATTTGGGGCATCACGTGGATGAGGCAGTAGCTATTTTTGAATATCTATAATTGAATAGGTAATTAATTGTGATAATAAAATGCTGTTTGGGATCGTTTCTTGGATCCAGGACCACCCCAGGGGTGCGTTCCTCTGTTTAGCCATTTGACCAGGATGCCCCAGGGTATGCCTTTAAAGTAAATATTTTAGGATTTCCTTGAGATGAATTGCTCATGTACTGCTTATTAACATGTTGGGAATGACCCGGTTACCTGTTAGCCTAAGGGAAGTGTTGTGATTAGACTGTGGGAACTTTACTACTTAGCCAGTGGGAAAGTTCTTCCGTGCCTATGGGCAGTTGATTCTGTGCCTGTGGGTGACACTTCTTATGCTCGTGGGAAATATCCGTGTTCCTCTGGGATGATTCTTGTGTTTGGATACTCTTTACCTGAGGGTAGGGGTTTACTTGTCTGAGGACATTGGCTGTTTACTTAGAATATTCACTGTGGTGATATATTTACAATAAATGATTAAATTGATTAAAATGGAAATATAACTGGTTAAGTTAGTTACTTTTCAATACTGCTTACTTTATTGCATTTTACTACTACACACTATTGTTGAATGCTTCCACATAGTTGGGCACGAGCCTTTGGTGGGTGCCTACTGGGATTTATTTCTCACACCCTGTTTGGGTCATGCTTTTCGGACCAAACAGATTACGTTTCTGTAGGTGTAGATAAGGGAAGGGCCCTTATACTTGTACTTGATTGCTGCTGGGGTGCAGGAGAGCGTGGGACCGAGCATTGGATCGTGATGCTGTGGGCTGTTCTGTTTTTCTTTCTGCACTTTTACTTCAGTTGTGATATATTTTATTGTAGTGTAACATGTTCTAGCTGTTTTATAAAATAGTGACATGCTGCATCTTCATATATATATGACTTCCGGTTTCCCTTTTTGTCATCAGTTGTTCGTACCAGTTATGTTTGGGTTATTGCTTCCGTTGTTGTTGTATGTTTATCTTATATTCCGCTGCGCTACACTTTAAAAAATGAGGGCATAGTTTCCCCACTATCATACCTGGGCCCTCGCTGCTAGTCGGCAGCCTCTGGCGTTTGGGGAAATGCGCTTGAGGTCTTGTGGCGAACCGGGTTCGGGGCACCGTTGGGTGGCACGTGGAACCGGGACGTTACAAAGTGGTATCAAAGGGGGGAACATTTCTTTGACATACTCTTTGGAGCCTTAGTCTGGGATAGGATGAGGGCGATAGTTGGTAATATGCTGTGCCTGAGCATAGCTAACCCGTGTACAGGGAAAATCCAGTCTACCTCATATTTCTGCACTTCTTTTGATTTTTCAAATATTACAGTTGTTTTGATTTCACCATTGGGAGACGCACTTGAGATTGTTCTGTTTATATTTTATCTATGGGTTATATTTATTTGAAACCAGATGAGATGAGGGTGTGTCATCTCATACATCATTTAGGCACATGCTAGAAATCACATGCCATGCATAGTTTTCCATTCCATGTAGTTGCATTAGAAATATCATTTTGTTGTGATAGTTGTTGTGCTAGTAAAGCAGGATATTGTGATAGCTGCTTTGATAAAATACCTGCTGTGTGATTGGGTGATTTTATTTGATCCGGTTTATAGAATGAATGCCAAACTTTGGTATTTGGGGAGTATGGGCCCTCATTGATCAGAATTTGGTGTCTCATTGCTTGTTTATTTTGTTATAACACAGATAAGATGTCAAACTTTGATTCGTGGTGAGTATGGGCCCTCACGGGTCATAATTGGACACTTAGGTGTTGTTTTTCGATATTTTCTAGGTTCTGGAGAAGTTTCTGAGGCATACTGTCCGAAAACCCAGTATACACGCCGTGTATGGCCTTCTGTTTGGGAAAAAAAATAAACTTTTTAAGTACATGTTGTGTACCCAGAGTACACTCCGTGTAGTATCTTCCCATTTCACAAATCGTGTGGGTGGCGACACGGGGTAGGGAATGTTTGGGGAACACACGCCGTGCACTGGAAGTGCACGCCGTGTGGTGTTGACCCAGAGTCCGCCCATGTAACTAACAACACAGACGGAGGAGACCTTAAGACATACACGTCGTGTCCACTATAGAACATGCTGTGTATTCTGACATGGGGACCCGACCGTGTAGCTAACAACACGGGTCAGTGTAATCCTTTCGGATACATGTCGTGTGTCTATAGAACACGCCGTGTAGTGTGAGCCATGTGTCCGACCGTGTAACTAACAAAACGGGTCGGAAAATCTCGTCTAGTACACACCGTGTACCTGTGGGACACGCCGTGTAGTCTTTTCTGAGGACAGACCGTGTGGACATAGCCTTGTGGCTGGGAGACGGGGTAGTGTACACGCCGTGTGCGAGTGTAGCACGCCATGTATTTGCAAGCTGAGTAGTCGGCAATGTCACAAACGACACGGGTAGTTGGAAAATAACACCGTACACACCGTGTAGATATAATACATGCCATGTAGCTTTTGTTCAATTGGAGCCGTGTGGCTTAGCCGTGTGGAAGGACCTGGGCAGGGGAAGAGACGTCAAGTACACACTGTGTAGTCATTGTACACACAGTTTAGTCTTGTTTTTCAAATATTGAAATTCCTTCTTCCTCTTGTTCCCTTTTTGGTTCCTTCTCTTTCAGTCTTGATAAATATTGATCTAATGTGTGTTTTTGACCTTGTAGTGTCATGCCGCCTAGACGACCGCGCGTTGTTCGCCAGGAGAGTGGCAACGAGTACAGTCCATAGATGGTGGTACATGGGCTACTAGTGGATCCTCCAACAGAGAAATATGCGGCGCCAACAGTTATACAAGACACAGACACAGACGTGCAGTTCCGTGAAGGCTTTATGCGGTTCATGTAGACCTTTCAGGGAGCACCGCAGGCTGCCACATCTATGGTCGAGCTGACTCAAATCTTCCAGCAGCAGAATCCGCCTACGTTTTCAAGGGATGGCAGACCACAGGCTGCAGAGTCTTGGCTGGGGTCGATGCAAACTATTTTCGAGCATCATGAGATTCCTCCAGGGTGGAGGGTTAAGCTCGCAACTTATATGCTGTGTGATTCCGCCAAGAGGTGGTGGGATGTTACCACCCAGTGAGAGCATCACATAGACATGGAATGGGAAGATTTTCAGGCAGTCTCCTATGACTTCTTTTTCCCAGAGACGCTGAGGGTAGATAGAGCTCGAGAGTTCATGAATCTGCAGTAGGGTGCTATGTCGGCGATGGATTATTCTGCTCATTTCACCAAGCATCAGCGTTTTGCACCCATTCTGGTGGGTGATGAGAGGTTGAGAGCCAGACGCTTTGAGGATGGTCTACGACATGACATCCGAGTACTAGTGAATGTTTTCGGGTTGCCTACTGTACAGCTTATTATGAACCGGGCGCTGATTACAGAGAGGAACCTTTGGGAATCTAGTGGTGTGGGCTTGGGAGGTTCAGCACAAGTTACTGGTACTATTTCTACTAGAAAGAGGAAGAGACATATGGACTTCTCTCAGGGTGGCAGTACCAGCCAGAAGAATGTTTCAGGTGGCCTGGTCATGTGCTACCAGTGTGGTAAGGAGGGGTACAAGAGACCTCAGTGTCCACGAGACCTAGTGGAGTGCCGAGCTTGCAGAAGGATGGGTCATCTGCAACACTTTTGTTGGGAGTTTCCACCGATGGATAGTGACAGGTGTTCTGTGCAGACTCCGCATGCGGGAGCAGGACCAATGGCTTCTTACCAGTCAGGGAACTGGAATATGTCAGGGCGTGCAGGCAGAGATGGTGGTCATGGCCGTGATAGCCATACACTAGAATCTCAGAGGCAGCAGGGCGGGACAACTCTGCGTAGCCAGGCTGTGTCGCAGGGCTGCGACACTGGGCATCCATATGTAGTGCAACAGACTCTGCAGGAGTAGAATCCCAAACTTTCTACAGTCAGAGGTACTATTCTAGTAGCTTCTGTCTTATCTTCAGTACTTTTCGATACAAGTGATACACATAGTTTCATATCTATGCCCATTGTGGAGATCCTTGGGATCTGTGTTTCTTCTTCTTCTGATGTTATGATGCTAGACATGCCGTTGGGAATGAGAACGACGTGTGTGTGCATCAGTGCAAGGAGTGCCCCATTGATGTTGGTGGGTGTCACTTTCTTTGGGACCTCTATGTCTTAGAGATGACTGCTTATGAAGTCATTCTCAGGATGGACTGGTTGGTTCCCTTCCGAGAATTTGTAGATTTCTATCGTCGCAGGGTGAGTTTCATGTCACCAGAGGGCGAAGAGTTTCTATACAAGGGTGAATGGGACGTACAGGCAAGTCGATCTAGACCAGAGCATCATGGGAGGGGTGGAGTCACATCCCAGATTGCAAGTTTATATCTGGATGATCAGGGAACTTGTTAGACGGATTTCCCTCCAGTGGTTGATCATTTCATGGATGTCTTCTCGGACAACCTTTCAGGTCAACCTCTAGAGTGTGAGGTGGATTTCTCTATTGAGATTATGCCAGGGGCAGCACCGGTGTCCATTCCTCTTTATAGGATGGATACCCCGGAGTTGTAGGATCTCAAGAGGCAGTTAGAGGAGTTACAAGAAAAAGGTTTCATCCAACCTAGTACTTCTCCTTGGGGTTCTCCGGTCCTCTTTGTGAAGAAGGCGGACGATACCCTCAGACTCTGTGTCGATTATCAGAAGTTGAACCAGTTGACGGTCAAGAACCGATATCCCTTGACAAGGATTAATGATCTTTTTGATAAACTTTGTGGAGCATGAGTGTTCTCAAATATTGACTTGAGGTCAGGATATCATCAGCTACACATGAGACCATCGGATATACCGCTTACAGCTTTTCAAAGCAGATAGGGTCTGTACGAGTACTTGGTTATGCCGTTCGGACTCATGGACGGGCTTGCAGTTTTCATGGCTCTGATGAATTGGGTGTTCCATCCTTATCTGGATTCTTTTGTGGTAGTATTCGAGGAAAAAAATTTAGTGTACTCTCACAATCGACACGACCATGCCACCCATCTTGAGATCATATTGAGTACACCAAGAGAGCATCAGCTATATGCTAAGCTATCAAAGTGCCACTTTTGGATGGGCCAGATTCACTTCTTGGGTCACATTATCTCAGAGGCAGGAGTTTCAGTAGACCCAGAGAAGGTGAGAGCAGTAGTTTCCTGGGAGCAGCCTAAGAATGTGTTTGAGGTATGGAGTTTCTTAGGACTGTCTTGTTACTACAGACGCTTCATACATGACTTCTCTCGCTTATTAGAGCCGTTGACGGCTTTGACAAAGAAAGGGGTGAAGTTCGTTTGGTCGGAAGCTTGCGAGACAGCCTTTTAGGACCTAAAATGAAGGTTGACATTTGCAATGATCCTGATACTCCCAGAGAAGGGGAAGTGCTATAGAGTTTATTGTGATGCATCAGGTATTGGGCTGGGAGCAGTGTTGATGCAGGGCAATTGAGTCGTTGCGTACGGGTCTCGGAAGTTGAGGCCACATGAGAGGAATTACCCGAAACATGATCTCGAGTTGGCTGTAGTTGTGCATGCGTTGCACTATTGGAGACATTATCTATTGAGAGAGAATTTTGTGGTTTTCACCGAACACAAAAACCTCAAGTATATATTTACTCAGCGTGACCTGAATCTGAGGCAGAGGAGGTGGGTCGAATACCTACAGTCCTTCGATTTTGAGCTTGCCTATACACCTGGTAAAGGTAATGCAGTAGCTGATGCACTGAGCAGGAAGAATTAGATACATGAAGTGCAGGAGGCCAGTGGTGAGTGGAAACTTATGGCCTTGTTCTCTGAGATGTATCTGGAGGTGCACGACAGTCAGGGGCAGACCTATCTTTCATCTTTAGCTGTGAATTATACCCTCCTGGACAGAGTGAGGATGAGACAACTATCTGATTCAGAAGGCCCAGTTCTATGGGAGTCAGTGGCAAGTGAGGACCCTCCTCCTGATTGGACGATAGGCGATGATGAGGTTCTGTGTTTCCATGGACGAGTATGGGTTCCAGGGGATATATGCGAGGAGCTGATGCGGGAGTTTCATGCTTCAGCTTGGGCTATTCATCCCGAGGTTACCAAGATGTACCGTGACTTGAGACGTCAGTACTAGTGGCCTGGTATGGAGAGAGATGTAGCTGGTTTTGTTACGAGGTGTTCCACCTGTCAGCAGGTAAAGGCGGATCATCAGAGGCCAGCCATACTGTTACAGCAGTTATCCATCCCGGAGTGGAAATGAGATGATGTCGCGATGAATTTCGTGATTGGATTTCTGAGGTCAGCTCAAGGCAATGATGACGTGTGGGTTGTTGTGGACAGACTCATGAAGGTAGCTCACTTTTTTCCAATTAATGAGTCCTTTGTAGTTGAGGAGCTCGATAAGTTGTATATCCGAGAGATCATACGTCTTCATGGGGTCCCTTGGTCTATCGTTTCAGATAGGGATGCCCGTTTTACATCTCGTTTCTGGCAGAGTTTTTAGAGGGCACTGGGTACATAGGTGCTTCTGAGAACAACATATCACCCTCAGACCGATGGCCAGTCAGAGCATACGATACAGGTGCTAGAGGACATGATGCGTGCATGCGTCCTAGACTTTGGGGGCTCTTGGGAGAATCATATAACCCTATTCTAGTTTTCCTATAACAATAGTTTTCAGGCAACTATTGAGATGTCACCATAAGAGGATTTATATGGTAGGAAATGCTGATCACCTTTGTGCTGGTTAGAGGCAGGTGAGGTAGCCTTACTGGGACCATGTCTCATGCAGGAGACTTATGAGCAGGTCCAGTTGATTCAGAAGTGGATAGCTACCGTGCAGTCTCATCAGAAGTCTTATGCTGATCACCGCAGACGACCTTTGGAGTTCATGGTCAGGGATCAGGTTTTCTTGTGTGTCTCGCCGAGGCTGGGACACAGGCGGATCAGGGGATAGGGTAAACTTTCACCGAGTTATGTGGGGCCATTTGAGGTTCTGGAAAGAGTCGGGCTGGTTGCCTATCGGTTTCAGTTGCCGCAGAGGTACCGAGCCATGCACGACGTCTTCCATGTATCTAAGTTGCGCCTCTATCATTCACACCTATCTCACACCTTTCAGCCAGAGGAGTTTGAGCTTTAGTTTGATGCATCCTTTGAGGAGTATCTGAATCATATCGTTGACAGGAGCACGAATGTCCTCTGAGGCCGGCCAGTTCCTCTCGTACGGGTGCTATGGTAGCATGACCGAGTGCAGGATGAAACTTGGGAGCAGGAGACCGATGTACGTGCTCAGTGGCCAGAGCTGTTCTGAGCTTTATCTTCGCCACCCTTGGAAGGGAAATTCAGGGATGAATTTCTTTAAGGGGGGAAGTTTTAAGAACCCAGTTCTTGTTCTTGAGGTACGAGTTTCTTCTATTCTATTTTCCTTAAGTGTTTTTGAGAAAATAAGGAAAATGGGGAAAAATCCTAAATTTTGGAAGTCCACGCCGTGTACTTTTCCACACGCCGTGTACTTCTGGCCGTGTGGAATGATTACACAGGGTGTGTGGCCATGCCGGTGATGAATGGTGTAGGAACCGACTACACATTGTGTAGTGGTCCTTTACACGCCGTGTAGTCAGTCGGCATGCAAATAGTAAGGCTGTGGCCAACTGTGGGGCAACACACACCGTGTATTCCTGAAGACACACTGTGTGGTCATGTCGGCAAGTGAACTGTGCCATTCTGGTGGGAAGCCGACAGAGGAATAGTTAAAAAATGGTAAGTACACACCATGTACATGAAAGTACACACCATATACTTTGTTTTTTTCATTTAAAATGGGCAGTAGCCTCCCCTGTTCACAGGGAAGGTTTAGAATGGGAAGATGGAATGGGAGAGGGAGGCCAAAGCTTCGAAGATCCGCCGAGTGCACATCGTGTAGAGACCCAAATCTTGACATACATGGACATTACATTACTTTAGCGGAATACAAAAATAGACACACAAGGACCGTAATAGTTTAGTGTCTTTAGAAACTTGGAACGTAATCTTCTAATTGTGGTGAAAGATCTTCAACATCTCCCATAAAGATCTTTCCCTTTTTTTTTACCTAAAACCTTTCTTTATATCCTGGGGAAAATAAAACATAAAATGGGTGAGCTCAAATGCTCAGTAAGGGTAAGCATGGATAAAACATACCATATACATTTGAACTTAAAAACATGACCATAATGTTTAAACATCAAAAGCTTGAGAAATGACATAAAACATGGAAGTACGTAAGGCATAGATCATAAAGAAACATTAATATTGAAAAAATAGCATGGGAATAAAACATGTAATTGTTGCATCCATTAAGCACATGTAATGATTTCCATAGTATCCAAGGCATTGCTGCCAAGACCATCTTAGTGGACAAAGTCCCATTCTGAATCGAGTTCACTCCTCGTTTCATTCCTGTAACACCGAACCGGATTAACTTACCGTTCCAGCCATGTCTATCTCATGAGATATAAAATCTTTACCCAATGAATTGGAGGGAGATATAGGTACCACCCATCTCATAGTGAAATCATTCTTACTTGTGCCACAAAATAAACTTAAAACATTCATCATAACCCAAAGAATAAAATGGGTTTCATAAACATCATCCCATCATCACATAATCCATATAAAACAAATGAATATTTCATCATAAGAAAATTGAAACCATGTAAATCATAGAGACATTATACTTGAAACGTACACATATGAAATAATGTCATCTTAGATAGAAAATGGTTTTGATAAAACACTTGAAATGAATTCTTGAGGAAAATATCCATTCTTTTTCAAAATCAATTCCTTTTCACAAAACATCATGAAATTTTAAAAGAAAAGTATTTTGTTGAAAATAGTCATGAAATCTTTTGGAGTAATCTTCATGAAAATAAGGCTTTATAAAACCGTAAAAATCTGTTCATGCCGTATATGTTAAAAAAACATTCTTCTCGTACTTTTGCCGGAAAAGTCAAAAAGTACCTCATAACGTAAACAAAAGAATGATTCCTTACATACCATGTAGTAAAAGTCAAAAATGGGTAAAAATGACTTTAAAAATACATGAAAACACTTTTATAAAACATGGACATGGATGATATAAATAACCCCCGTAAATACTTACGATTAAGAAATCTCGGATAAAAATGAGATTTGCAAAATTATCCCTTACCTTATGTCCGATATGCTTCATACGTATCCGAACCTCCAGTATAATGATTTAAATAATGTTATTGATTTATTACAGAATCATATTAATTGTTATGATATCATATATGGTTGACTTATGACTTTATATTACCCTTTCTTTTGTAAATTACATGTTAAAGAGCGTTTTGGGTAAAATCGTTTCATTTGTCGTCCGTGTTTTGACTTGTAATTATTCATATGATTACATAGATCACAAATAAATAATTCCATAATATAAAACATGATTTATATATAATATATATTCAGAATATACATATATATAATAGATTGATAAATGGAAAGAAATACACCGTTCATGGAGATGGTAGGTCGTACATACGCATGAACACTGTTTTCATTTCCTTATTGAGTTGAATGGAATTAAGTAGATGAAATACATATATACAGAAATCCAGTAGCTTTATAATGTCATATATTTCATTATTATTTCTTATATATACTTTATAACAATTCTTAAATGGTTAACATGGAGAATGAATCTCATCGCGTCGTGGAGACGGTAGTCCGTACGTACGCATGAGCGATGATATCGTTTCCATAATTATTGAATTGAATTGGAGTGGATGATAAAATATATCAAAATCAGTATGATGTTATAATAACTATGTATAGTTATTCTTTACACCATTATACCCATCCATGTAAGGTGTTGGTGGAAAAACAGATTACACCACGGCGTGGAGACGGTATTCCGTACGCACGCACGCACGGTGAGTTTGTTTTCCGTAGGATGGATAGAAGGTGAAATGGGGTTGTTTTATATTTATAATAACAAATCAGTATATTAGTGATACTTTTGTTATTAATTTATAATGAAACAACTAAAGAAGAAGAAGTTGAAGAAGAAAGAAGCTTGAAAGAATCGGGAGAAGAAATTACCTCTTCTTCGATACGCCTCTTTGAAACCTCCTCTTAGGGCACTAAGATTGGTCTTTAAAGTAGACCAGAACCACTAGGATGTTTCTAGGGAAGTGGAGAAGATAATTTGGCAGGGGTTTGTCGAGCTTGAAGGCTCAAATTGGTGTGAGGAGGAGAGGGAGGAGGTGCCCTTTTATAAGGGACGAGAGGGGCACCTTTGGAATTCTTAAAAATATTAATTTAAAATAAATCTAACCCCAATTAAAAACTTCCAAAAATGACTCATATTAAAATATTAGATGAGATAGGGTTGTAATATCATCAACCAATCAAATTTAGACATTTTTGGATCTTATTTTAAACCTTATCATTTTGATTTATCCTTATTTAATCTATTTAAGTTTATTTGTGGTAATAAAATTCAAAATTTTAAATTATAACAAATAATTACTTATTTGTTGTGAATTTTCCATAATTTTTTACTTTATAACATTATAGACCATATAAATTTAAATTTATAATTTTTAAATATTTTTGTGATTTTTAAACAATTTTATAATATGTTATTTTTATAAAATAACAATAGTGTCAATTTTGACACTATTCATTTATTTGAATTTAAATAAAATATATACAGAATATGTGTTCGAAATAAAAGATTTAATAGATTCATAAAAGGTCATATTTATCAATAAAATTAGTGTATCCCATTAAATAGTTCATATAATATTTATTTTATTCTTTTTAAAACCATTTATTTGGTTTATGTCTTAATAAAATAATTACTACAACATTTTTGTATAATTATTTAATATATTTATTTGTTACATAAAAATTTAAAATAAAATCCAATGATGAATATAAATCTATTACCTTTCACAATAATACTTTTACTAGAATTTATCATCTTAAAATCACAATATTTAAATTGTTATATTTGTTAAATTATGAAGGTGACAACTTTGGCATCATTTAAAATAAATTAATATAAGTGTCATAATTGCTTGTATAAGACTCCAAATGGTCAAATATTAGACGATTGGATGATTATAGTTCAAATATACATGAAAAATAAGTTTTGGTCAGGGTTTTGTGGCTTTTATGGTCACTATTAGTTTAATAAAAACTATATTCTTGATTTTTCACTAGATAAATAATTTCTGCATCACTATTGTGTCACAATTAATGATAAATATTTAATCCCAAAAAATTATAAACAAATTCCCATGATGTAGATAATTTTTTTATATTTCTATAGACTATTAATGTTCAAAGTTTCATGAAGTTTATCACTAACTTAAAATTATTATACTTATAGTATTTAAGAGAGTGACATGTTGTCACTTTCTTTGGTTTTAATAATAATTAAATTATTTTCATGGAAAAAGTCCATTAAATGAATCTAATCCGACCCTTATGTGATATGGGTCGACTTTTAGTCATCCAATAGGATATTTCCAAGTATTAGGGTAATTTTATAATCTTATATTTACCCTTAATTACCCGATTTACCTTTAACTATAGTAAATAAAATTTACCGTAGTTACTATTCACAATGCCCAAAAATAAAAAGTAGCTTATTAACATAATTTTGGACCCACTGATTCCAAATATGGAATCCATTTTTCCAAATTCAATACAAAAAAGTTTCAGAAATTAAATTAAAATTAATCCCGTTGTCGAAAGAAAATGAGTTTTTCTTTAAAACATTGTAAAAGATTGAATTGATTTAACCTACGAATTCAAGGTAAAATCAATTCTAATGACATAAATTATATTAAATGGTAAAAATATATTCTATTTATACTTTAAAACCATTAAATATTATAATTTAACCACATATGATATTACGATGAAAAAATTTGTTTTTAATTAAAATATAGCGTGTTTTTACTATTCATTAAAATATGAAAGTCATCAGAATAAAATGAAAAATTTATCCAAAGTAAATTTTTATTTCTTGATTCTAAAGAATAATTTTATTTTGTAAAATGTAACTTATAAACATGTCAAAAACTAGATTCAAAGTGGGTGCACCATCAAAAGGAGGCAAAACTGCATTTTTTGAAAAATACTTATTTTACCTGAAAAATTTATTTTGTTCTTATACCATGTTCTAGAAAATTTGTAAGATGAATAATAATGTCATAAAATACAAAATTTAGTTAATACTATTCATAATGGCTAGTTCATAATAATATTATAATAATATATCGTTGTTTAGTAAAACCCGGTATTGCGTACAACACACGCTATCGAGGAAGGTCGCGATTGCGTGTAATGCAAGGCAAGTCAGGGTTGCGTGTTGTGAAAGAATCCTTCGTTTTTTTGTATAACAGAATCCAACCATATTTCATTTATACATTGAATATATATATATATATATACTCAATGTTGCGTAGAATAACTATTATCAAAATTGTGTATAACCCGATCGAAGAATAGTGTTGCGTATACTGCAAGCTAATACGGTGTTGCGTATAGCGCAAGGTAATCTTGGTGTAGCATACAACACAAGAAATTAATGAAATTAAAAGAATATTTTTCATAAAATCTCAGGGTGTTACACATCGGGAATCCGTTTCCACCTCGGACGATCTCATTGGAACTGCATGGGTAAGCCCTCCACCCTTGTTTATTAGTTCTTGCCAATTATTCCCCTAATGTGAGTTATTTGCGTTTAAGAAAGAAATTTTTTATCTCAGATCTATGGCGTTCTTGGACGTTTCGGAAGGCGTCAATTGCATATATCGTTCGTTGGTGTTAGAGGTTGGTGGCTTGGTGTTTTTTTTCAACTGTCGTGCGTTTTGTGCGTTTTTGAGCTGTGAACCCATATTTGGGGTGTCGCGTGGCTGAGACCATAGATATTTTTAAATACCTAGAATTGAATAGGTAATTAATTGTGATAATAAAATTTTGTTTGGGATCGTTTCTTGGATCCTAGACCACCCTAGTGGTGCGTTCCTCTATTTAGCTGTTTGGCCAGGATGCCCGAGGGTATGCCTTTAAAGTAATGATTATAGGATTGACTTGAGAGGAATTTCTTATGTACTGCTTATTTACATGTTGGGCATGGCCCGGTTACCTGTTATCCTAAGGGAAGTGTCGTGATTAGCCTGTGGGAACTGTACTACTTAGCATGTGGGAAACTTCTTCCAAGCCTGTGGGCAGTTGATTCTATGCTTGTGGGCGACACTTCTTATGCATGTGGGCAATATTTGTGTGCCTGTGGGCAGATTCTTGTGTTTGGATACTCTTTACCTGAGGGTAGGGGTTTACTTGTCTGAGGAAATTGGCTGTTTAATTAGAATATTCACTGTGGTGATATCTTTATAATAAATGATTAAATGGATTCAAATGGCAATATAACTGGTTAAGTTAGTAACTTTTCAGTACTTATTACTTTATTGCATTTTACTACCACACACTGTTGTTGCATGATTTCACAGAGTTGGGCATGGGCCATTGGTGGGTGCGTACTGGGATTTATTTCTCACACCCTGTTTGGGTCATGCTTTTCGGCCCAAACAGATTATGTTTCTGCAGGTGTAGATAAGGGAAAGGGCCCTTATACAGGTACTTGATTGCTGTTGGGGTGTAGGAGAGCATGGGACCGAGCATTCGCTCATGATGCTGTGGGCTATTCTGTTTTTCTTTCTGTACTTGTACTTCAGTTGTGATGTATTGTATTGCAGTGTAACATGTTCTGGCTGTTTTATAGAATAGTGACATGCTGCATCTTCATATATATATGACTACAAGTTTCCCTTTTTTTCATCAGTTGTTCATACCAGTTATGTTTGGGCTATTTCTTCCATTGTTGTTTTATGTTTATCTTATAATCCACTGTGCTACACTTTAACAAATGATGGCATAGTTTTCCCACTATCAGACCTGGGTCCTCACTGCTAGTCGGCAGCCTCTGGTGTTTGGGGAAATGCGCTTGAGGTCTTGTGGCGAACCGGGTTCAGGGAACCGTTGGGTGGCACCTGGAACTGGGAAATTACATGCTACTTGGCCAATGGTTTGACAAACCATCACCAAAACTATACAACACGTTATTATGGATAAAATGAAAATTTTCCCCCAAGATCTTTTATAAGTTAAAACATGTTTCCCCTTCATTATTTCATAGTAAAGGGAAACTGTGGAATCTCTCCTTTGATCCAAAAATATAAATTCATATCTAATCTCCATCTAAACTTCGATTCAAATGTGATATGTCTCTTAGGATCTGTAGCCATAATGATTTAATTCTTTTATGCCATTCTTGATTATTCTGGATATTAGTTGGGATATTTGGATTTTTTCTCATATTCTATAATGTCCTATTCTTCATCTGTTCTTCAGATTTCTTCCAAACCAGGACGAATAAGATCTTGATAGTATATGATCTATCAAGCATGATCCTAAGGTAGTTGTTTACGTGCTTTTCATATGAGTTGGACTGTTTATATTTGCTAGCGTGTTTTGCACCAAATTTCTGAGTGATTCCGGAATTGAATATAAATTATAGGATTGATAGGTATGACCTAATCATTTAAAGGGGATCATTAATGGATATGTATAGGTTTTATACCTTTATAATAAAGTATCTCTTGGGTGTTGTTTGTTAAATGAAAATTTATGGATTTTATCCATGGATGCTTATGAGGAATTCCCTATTTTCCCCATGACATGGGATGTATGAATGATAAATGGTCATGAATTAAATTGAAAATTTGTGAATTGTAATTTAATTGTTTAAAGGTAAGGGATGTATGACTTTACCCTTACCCATGTTATGCACCTTTCCCATCAAGCTTGAGTTTCTTATTAAAATGAAATTCCCACGTGAGTTATTGATTCCTAAGCTACGAAATTAATTGAATTGGATGGAATTTTTCATTATAATGATATTCCCATGTGAGATGGGATGAGACTATTTTATGTGATATCTTACAAGGCTTGTGAAGCTTTTTTTTAAAAGTTCACATGTGAGGAATTAATGGAAGGCCCTTGATCTTGGCCTTGTTTTTAAATATCCTTAATAGGAATTATTGAATATTTTATTACTATCCAATGTGAGTTATGTTGAGAAGATGCTATATAAAGGATAGATTAATCATGGGAAGCTCGTTATCAAGTTACCCATGTGAGTAAATGAATGGTGAAGCCTTATGAGGTTGGCCAATGCTTCAGTCACCCCTTGAAGTAAGTTTGATATTACATGCTATTCATTTTGACCTTGTCATGTTAAATGAAATGTTTAAATGGAATTGAATTATTTAAATGATAAATAAACATGAGTGAAACATGGATTAAGATTACAATTCCATGGATAGACTCATGTGACTATTTACCTTTATACCTTGACTGATACATGGATTCACATTATTATTCCATGGACGGAATCTACGGATAATGTGATTATACCATATATGATACATTAATCTATTGAGGGATTCTATGGATTGACTCATAGAGGATGAAATTATATGATATGTGATACATGGATCTATGTGAGGGATTCCATGGATAGTCTCAAGTAGCAGTTGATTATATGTCATGGGTGACACTTGGGGATTCTTTATAGGACCTCCAAGGAAAGGCTCAGATAAAATGGAAAATATATCATACTTAGAGCGATACTGGTCTCCTAAGAGGTTCACTAGAGATGGGATTATAGAGTGTTGATTGATATGAAACCTAGAGTGATATTTTTATTCCAAATGAGGAATGTTAAGGATAGAATATGTTTATAAATTGAATATTCAAATAGAATGACTTTTTTGATGCTTCTACAAAGACAAATCACAAGATTGGATTTTGTCTTGACACATATTGTATAGATGGCCTTCTGAGGGATATATTGTGTTTCCAGTTATACATGGGATTTTACTCTTGAGCCAAATATTGAGAAAAAAAATCAATTTAATTTAATTATTAAATGAAGATGAATAAAATGAAATTATTGTAAATGAAAATCACTACATTTAGGATGTTTACTTTTGAGTAATTCCTTGCTTACTTCTTTTCTAATTGCACACTTCCTATCACATATATTAACTAACTATTGACCATAGACCTTGGGTGGTTGCCTAATGGGATTTTATCCCACACCTTTCTTGGGTCATCTTTTTGACCCATAATGATTATATGATTGTGGGTAATGATAAGGTAAATACCCACCTACATGTAAATGATATGCATCTTAGGATCATGAGAGAATGGGACCAGGCTAAGGGTTCTGTTGCTATTGGGATTCTTTCAGACTTTTTTGTACTTTTGAGACATGTATTATATATGAATGGTGTGTAACTGTTTTGGAAATTTTCATTGAAAAATGTGACAAGTGTTATCATTCTCAATATGATATGACGTCTGGATTTTTTATTACTATCAGTCTTCTACTGTCTATTTATATTGTATGGTTTATTACTTCTGTTGTTGAACTATAATTTTATTTACATTATGTTACACTCTTTTAATGAGGGTATATTATCCCAACATACATGACTAGGGCCTACCTTCTAGTCAGTAGCCTCAGTCATTTGGAGAGATGCACTTGAAGCCTTATGGCCAACCAGGTATGGGTAACCTATGAGTGGAATCCGAAACTGGTATATTACAAAGTGGTATCAGATCTGTATTTTATAGATTTATTTACTATGTGGTGACCATTGGAAGAGATATAAATGAAATAGAATTAGGTATTGAGTTTTGCCCGGGTGTAGATAAATCATACACAAGGAATAACCTAATTTCCATGAATTGAAGTTTTGTTTTCTAGACTCTGAACTATTACAGTCGACTTGATTAAAACATTGGGTGATGCAATTGTATTATACTGTTATAGTTGACATGATTTAAATTATATTTTTTCACAACCTAATGATATGAGGGTATTCCATCTCATGCATCATATAGTTATTTTCTAGAAATCACATGTCACACATTTTATCCATGCCATTTAGAGAGAATTACTTAATTCATGATATTGTTATATATGTAATGATAGATATGCCTTCTATTGTGATAGGTATAATGGGTTATTTGATGGTTTTTATTTTATGGATTCTATTCATTGGTCCCTAAGGTGTATGGGACCTTAAAGATCATAATTTTGAGGATCATGGTTAAGTATTATTGTGAAATATGTTATGATGTGCCTTAGGTGGATGCTAAGATTTGATTCCTACAGAGTATCCCCCCCCATGGATCAAAATTTATCATGACATTAAATTACCTTTTTAATCTTGATTGTGATAAACATGAAATGATAATAAATTCAATGAATGTGAATGTGAATATGAACATAGTTTTAAATTAAATTAATATGATGAAAATTGAAAGTAAAATTTCTTATGATAGAGAACATGACCAGACCTATCTTTAGGACTAGAATTCTAGTAGAGTATCTCATTTTTTCGACGCCTAGACCAGGCCCATGAGGCATGGAGAGGGATGAGTTCTTATAAAGGAATGATTTAACCTATCCAAATTTGTTATATGTTCTTATAAGATGAAGAAATCGATAATGATCATGAATTTAGGCCTGCGTTTGGCATTGTAGATCCATGCCACCATGATGACCTCCAATGCTACACCAGGAGGGTATTGATGATAATACCCCAGAGGCGGTAGCCAATGGGATTCTAATGGATCCTCCAATTGTGATAGATGTGGATCCAACTACCATACCAGATATAGGCATTGAGGTATAGTTTCATGAAGGATTTATGTGCTTAATACAAAAAATTTAGGGAGCACTGAGATCATCCCCGATTATGGAAGAGTTGTCGTGTGAGTTTCAGTAACATCATCCACCCATATTTTAGGGGGATGACAGACCACAAGCTACTGATTATTGGTTGGAGGACATGATATCTATAATCAATCCCTTAAATATTTCTCCTGAGAGGAGGGTCAATATCACTATGTAAATGTTAAGTTACTACATGAATAAATAGAGGGATGCTATCACTCTGATAAATCTTCATTGGGAGATGACTTGGGGAGAGTTCCATACAGGCTTCTATGATTACATTTATTCCGAGACATTGAGGACTGATAGATCCCAAGAGCTATTAAATCTATATAATGGTGCACTACTAGTTAGGAAATGCTCGACAAATTTTAATGATATCTATAACATCTCACATACTCTAATGTGTGAAGAGTTATCAAAATCTAAGTGATTCACGGATGGTCTCAGGTAAGACATCTGATTGTAGGTGAATGTATTCAGGTTGACTTCCATTTCCAGAATCATGAATTAGGTGCTTATCATATATCATAACCTGATAGAGTTTGGAGGATCAACATAGAGTGGATCGACACTGAGATCTGGTAATTCATTGACCGGTAGATAGAAGTGTCATTTGGAGCATCTACGTGGTGATACTAGCTATTATAACGTATCTATAGGTAGCCATGTGAGGTGCTACTAGAGTGGAATGATGAGGAATATGAGGCCTAGTGTACGAAATACCCATTCAGATGTAAATATTACGGCAATATGGTCCATATATAGCACCTCTGCAAAACTTTTCTACCTGCACGTAGTGAGAGAGGGTATGCAATGACTCCACATTTAGGACAAAGGTTAGTATCTTCTCGTCAGGCATGGGGTTGGGGTACATCGGGCCTATCTAGCTATGGTGGTGGTCATGGCCATGGTAGCGGGACCCAAGGATCACAGTAATAGTAGGTTGGATTAGCTCAAGGTATCCAGATAATTTCATTGGGATGTGGTAAATTCCATGCTTATACGGTGAAACAGATCCATCAGGAGAAAGATCATGAACCTTCTACTATCAGAGGTACTATTCTAGTATCATTTATTTTTAAAAAAACACTATTTGAAATAGGTTCATCTAAAGGATTTATATCTGAATCTGTGGTAAGAATCATTTGGATTCTTATATAGTTTTATGATGGTGTTATGCCTCTTGAAAATCTGTTAGTGATCACAATGGAAGGTTTGCATCAGTCTAGGGAGTGAACCCATGATGTTTGTGGGTGTAACTTTATATGAGATCTGTTTTTCCTCGAGATGGAAAGATTTGATATCATTATAGGTATGGAATATTTGGTACCATTTCACAAGTTCATTGATTTCTATCATTTTAGGGTGAGTTTCAATTCATGAGAGGGATGTTAGTTTCTCAAAAAATATTAATGGGATGTCCAGGTGAGATAAGCTAGACCCAAGCTTTCTGGGTTCTGAGGGATGATAGCCCTGATTGTGAGCTTATACAATATTGATCAGGAAACACATCAGAATGATTTCACTCCATTGGATGATCTTTTTAGGTACATTTTCCCATATGAATATTCAAGATTTCCTTCGGTGAGGGAGGCAGAGTTCTCTATATAGATAGTGCCGGGAGTTGTACCAATATCCATTCCTCCTTATAGGATGGATAATAATTATTTTCAAGATTTCAAGATGTAATATGAGGATTTAGTGTAAAGTGGTTTCATCTGACCTATAACTTCCCTATGGGGTTCTCTACTACTTTTTGAAAAAATGAAAGATGGTACCCTTAGCCTATGCGTGGAATACTGGAAACTGAACCAGTTGGAGGTTAATAACTAGTATCCCCTACCAACTATAGATTATCTCTTCGACCAACTCATATGAGTTTGACTTTTCTCAAATATTGATTTGAGATCGTGTTATCATCAGGTTCATGTTAGACCATTAGACATACATCACACAACCATTCGAAGCAGGCATGGTATTTACTTGTATTTGGTTATGTTAGTTGGTCTAAGGAACATGCCAGATATTTTCAGGGAACTGATGAACCAAGTGTTCCATCATTATATTGATTCATTTGTGGTGGTTTTCATGGATGATATCATGTTGTATTTTTAAAATCCACATGAAAATGAAAACAATCTCAAAAATCTCCACTTCTGGATTGATCAAATTCATCTATTGGATTACATTATCTTTGAGATAGGAGTATTATTGGATCCATAGAAGTTTGTGTCTATAGTTTATAGGGAGAAACCTAATAACATATTTCATGGAAAACATTTCATAGGGTTGGATGGTTGCTATGGGTATTTCATACAGGACTTCTCATGCTTAGAAACACCACTGATGGGCTTAACATTGAGGGGTGAAATGTATGTATAGAAATATTCCTGCAATCTGGCCTATCGGGAGATGAAAAGGGAGATTGAATTCAGAATCGATAGTCATTTTTCTAGAACCAGGAAGGAGTTATACTGTAAACTATGATAGATCAGGTATTTTTCTAATAGAAGTTCTTATGAAGGGTGATCGACTCATTGTGTATAAGTATCACCAGCCAAGTCTACATGATAGGAATTACCTAATGCATGATTTTGAGTTAACTACATCTATTAACTCATTTAACTATTAGATAGATTAATTACTGGGAGAGAATTTTGTGGTATTTGTGGACCAAAAAAGACACAAGTATTCATTTTCACATTGTTATCAGAATATGAGGTAGTGAAGGTTGGTGGAATACCATCAATATTTCAACTTAGATCATGCCTACCTGCCTAGTAAAGGAAATATAGTGGCAGATTCACTGAGAAAGAGTACTCAGATACATAAAGTTTAGAGGTCTGGTGGTGATTGGAAACTTATGGATTTGTTCTCTATGATGCACATTGAGGTTCATGATAGTCATGTGAATAATTTTATATCATCCATAGCTATTACCTCTACCGTACTGGACAGAGTGAGGATTAAGAACCTATCATATTCCAAAGTCCTATTTATATGGGAGAGTGTGGTAGGTGAGGACCTGCCTCCTGGTTGAACCATAGGTGTGGATGATATTCTATAAATACATGATTGTGTATGGGATTCTGTGGTCATTAACTTTCATTACTCTACAGGGAAAGTGCATCTTGGTGTCACCATGATGTGTCGAGATTTCCATCGTCTGTATTGGTGGCCTGATATGAAAAAATATGTAGCAAGATTCTTTATGAGGTGTTCCACCTATCAATAGGTAAAGGTATAACACCAGGGCCAACCTGACTTTTACAACAGCTACAAATTCCTGAGTGAAAATAAAATGAGGTTGAGATGGATTTCTTAATGGGTTTTCCAAGGTTGACTCGAGGTTATGATTCCATATGGGTTGTTGTTGATAGGCTCTGTAAGGTCTCCCATTTCCCACCGATCCAGGAGACCTTCAGTTTTGATGATCTTGGGAGGTTGTATATCCACGATATTGTATGACTACATGGGGTTCAACATAAAATCTTTTTAGATAGGGATTATTATTTTACTACTAAATTCTAGAGAGGGATGTAGAGGCCTTTGGGAACACATGTGATTCTGTGCATTCCATACCTCCCCAAGGCAGATGTCATGTTAGAGTGCACGATTCACGTTCTTTAGGAGATGATGTGAGTATACATTATAGATTGCAAGGGATCTTGGGAGAGTCATCTACTCCAAGTTTATTTCTCAATAATAATAGATTTAATGATACTATTTAGATGGATACATATAAGTATGTGTATGGTAGGATATGAAGATCGACCATGTGTTGGCTAGATACTAGAGAGGTAGCCATGTTGGGACCTCATCTTGTCTAGGAGACCACTGAGCATGTGTTGTTGATTCAAAATCAGATGTATATTTTTCAGTCTCCTTAGAAATAATACATCAATCATAATATATGACCTCTAGAGAAAGAGGTTATGGATAGGGTATTCCTTTGTGTTCCACCGAGTTTGTGAAATAAGATATTTCAAAGACAAGGCAAGAATACACCATGGAATGTCGAGCCGTGTGAGAATCTAGAGACGGTTAGGCCACTAGCCTATCAGGTGTCGTTACCTCAGAGGTACTAAGCTATGAATTATTTCATCCATGTTTCTTATCTGTGAAATTACTTTTTGGACCTCTCTCAGGATTTTCATCCAGATGAGGTTGATCATCATGAAGATGCATCCAGGAAAGAGGTTCTTATCTGAATTGTGGATTGTAGAACAATGTTTATCTAATGTTGGTCTGTTCCATTAGTATGGGTTATATGGTAGCATGAATGAGTTCTAGATGAGACCTGGGAGTGGGAGGAAATTTTTTGATCACAATGGCCGATGTTCTTCTCATATCATACTTCAGCTCCCATGGAAGGTAAATTCACGGGTGAATTACTTTAATGGGGATGTTTTTATGTACTCAATTCTTTTCTAAGGTATAGATCTTGTTTTTTCCATCAATTACTAGTTTATATTCTTAATTAAGACCTAATGTGGATACCCATTGGGGTTAGGGAGGTTTTAGGGTTTTCCAGATCTTGTTCGAATACCAGAATTAGTTTTTAGGGTATTTAATTCCTTGTGCGCCTTGTGGGGAAGGCATCATGGTTTGACTAGACCATGAAAGGTTTGATATTGGGTATTTATAGGCTAAACTATTTGATGAAACTATGTGAGGTGAGGTTTATGACCTTGTGACAAGGTCTTCAATTTCAATAGATCATAACAAAGGAATTTTTCACGGTTTCTACATGGTTAGTATGCCATACGGGGTAACCATGCGGGTTCCCCTTCATCCTACATGAGATCATGTAACATGAGTAATGGTTTGATAAATAATTCTCCGAAACTTTGAGATACTTTTTTTTTGCAAAATGACAATTTTTCCATGAAATTATTTATAACATAAAAAATATTTGTCCTCCATTTTTTGCACAACAAAGGGAAATTGTTGAAGATCTCCTTTGATCTAAAAATAAGATTTCATATATACTCTTAGTCAAAACTACAATTAAAATGTGGTTCATCACCTTGGATATTTAATGGTAATACCTTAATTCCTTTTTAACTATTATAGATTCTTTTTGATATAAATTTATCTATTTTTATTTAGTCTCATATTCTATAATTTCTGGATCTTTTTCCGTTCATTAGATTTTTTCCAAACTCGAACAAATCAGATCTTGATTGTAGATGATCTATGAAGAACGAGTCTAAGGTAGGTGGTCATATGATTTTAATATGATTTTTAAAATTTATATGTGTCAGTGTGCCACACTCCTAGTTTTTTGGAATCACCTGAATTAAATATAAATTGTATGATTGATAGGTATAACCTAATAAATTAAATAGGATCGTTAATGGATGTTTATTAGTCTTATACCTTGAGAATAAACCACCCCTTGGGAATTGTTTTTTAATTGGAACTTAATGGATTTTATCCTTGGATGACTATTTGGCATCCCCCATTTTCCACATGAATTGGGATCTATGAATGTGAAATTGTCATGAATTAAATTTCAATGTTTTGAATTGTAAATGAATTTTTTAAAGGTAATGGATGAATGACTTTCCCCTTCACCCATGGTATGGACATGGCCCATTAATCTTGAGTTTGTTATTTAAATTAAATTCCCACGTGAGTTATTGACGACTACTCTATGAAATTGATTGAATGAGCTTGAATTTATTATTATAATGTTATAACTATGTGATATGTAATGAGACTATGCCATGTGATAACTTCCCAAGATTGTAATGAATGATTTATTAAAAGTTCCCTTGTGAGTAATTGAAGGCAGGCCCTTGAGCTTGGCCTTGTATTGAAATTTCCTTAAAATAAATGGATTTAAAATTTATTTCAAGCCTTAGTGAGTTAAGTTGATACCATTCTTTGTAATGGTCTAATTAACCATGGGAAGTTCTTTATCACGTTTTCCATGTGATTAAATGAAAAGGATATACTTTTGAGTTTGGCCAATGCTTTGGTCACCCCCATGAGGTGATACTGATATTAGATGCTCTTAGTTTTGACCATGGAATGTTTAATGAAATTTTAAAAGGAATTGAATTATTAAGATAAAAAATATCATTGAGTGACACATGGATTCAGATTATAATTCAATGGGTGGACTCTTGTGAATATTGAAATTTATACCTTGATTGATACATGTATTAACTATAGGATTACATGGATGGACTCTATGGTTAATGTGATTACACCATGGGAGATTCATTAATCCATTTAGGGAGTCCATACAACAAAAAATAGAGGATGGAATTATATGTCAAGTGATACATGGATCCATGTGATGGGTTCCATGGAAGTAATCAAAGGGAATTAGATTATATGTAATGTGTGACACTTGGGGACTATTTATTGGACCTCTAAGTATGAGCTCAGATGACAAGGAACTTATATCACACCTAGAGTGATATCGAGTTCCTGAGAGGTTCTCCAAGGATGGGCTTTTAGGGAATTGATTGATATTTGACCTAGAGAGATACTTCAATTACAACTAAGGAATGTAGAGTAATGGCACATGTTATAAATTGAATATTGAAAAGTAATGAATCCTTTGATGTGTATGCCAATCTAAAGTACAGGCTTGGATTCAGTGTTGAATTGAATTATATAGATTTTCTTCTGAGGAATCTATTTTGATTCTAGTTATATGGGTGATGTGGGGCATGATCCGGATCTTGAGAATAATAAAATAAATGTAATTCAATTATTTAATAAATATTAAATGAATGAAATGAATGTAAATAAAAACCAATGAATGTAGGATGTTTAATTTTGAGTACTTCCTTATTAAATTTTATTGGACCCCAGCTGTCATATATATTCACTGACTATTGGGTACATAACAAGGGTTGTTTCCTACTGGGATTTTATCTCACACCCCGTTTGGGACACCTTTTTGACCAAAAATGATTATATTACAACAATTAATGATAAGGTAAATCTACCAACTATAGGTACTTGATAAACTAAATAGGAACAGGAGAGCGTGAGACCAAGCTGGGATTTGAGATTCTACTTGGAGTTTTTGGACTTTTTGTAATTTTGGGACATGTATTGTATATGTCTTCAGTGTACCTATTCTGTGTGTTTTCTTAGAAACATGTGACATGTGTCATCATTCTTCATATGATATGACTTATATATTTTTTTGTTACTTTCAGTCTTCCACTTTTTTTATTTCTGTTGTATGGTTTACTTCATCATCTATCGAACTATCATTATATTTTCAATATTTTACACTCTTCTAATTAGAGAATAGTCTCCCCACTGACACACCTAAGCCCTCATTAGTAGTTGGTATCATTTTGCATTTGGAGAGATGTGCTTGAGGATAGGTGACTATATAAGTACAAGGAACCTTTGAGTGGAATCCAGAACTAGGATGTTACGGTGTTGTTGTCATGAGGTCAATTAAAATGAGGATGCACTATCACTAGAAGAGACATTCCATTTATGGAACTACATAAGAAGAGTCTGAGGCATGGTGTGAGTGGTTCTACTATGATTTTCATCTAATAAGGGATCTGTGTAAATTCTACAGTATAAGGTTTCAGTGATCTCACATAGCACAGAAAATATAATTTTGTGATAATATTTTGAGGATGGTTATATGGTCATGGTAAAAAATCTATATTAAGGATATGTAGTCCCTACATGGATTCCATGAAACAATTTTTTTCCCACATCGTTACGATTTTTACCATCATATTTCAAAAACTGGAACCTTTCATGTAATACACATCCTATAGTATGGGATTTGGGGTTCATTTGTTGACTTGTAATTTGAGGGATTATCATACAAATGGGAAGTGAAAACACTCTACAATATTAGTAGAGAAATGGACAAGATATTAAGATTCAAGTGGTTTTTGTAGATCATTGGATAATTAATTTCATTACTCGTCCCGAATACCATCTATCATTAAAAATATATGATATATTTTCGAGTAAAGGAGATGAGGGATATTTCAAATGAGGAAATTCTCACTATAAATACAAGGGGTTGTTGTTGTGTAAAGAGATCTAAAACTCACCAAATTAGGGGGAGGTTACCCAAAATTGGATAAGATTAGCATCAGACACCCAAAGAGAGATTATAAGAAGGAGGATCATCACCTCTAATCAAGTCAGTATATTTTAGGACTTGTTTTTCCTTTTCTTTCTTTTCATTATGTAATAGAGGATGTCATAAATGGGTTGTGTATTTTAACTATTGAATGTTTTCATTTTGTGTGATTTTTATTATATTCTAATTCCACTTATTCAACCCATAATTGATTCATTAAATCTTAAGAGATTGAATATGGGTGTCCAATTTTTATGTGGGGTGGCAGAGTTGAGGTATGAGGATGAGTAAAAATGGGCCAATTCTTTTTATTTTATGAATTCATCTCGTTAACTTGTATTACATTTATAGTGATTTTAATCACATCCCTAATAACCTATATATAGTGAGGGAAATTATGGGAGGAATGTTAATTTCATTAAGGGACGTGGAAATTGAGATCTGACTTAACATCACTATTCATTTATAGATTAAATTTAATGCACCTAATAAGGTTATAAACATACTTAAACAGAGGAATAAATTATATTATGATATTCATGATTATACTGAGATGATATTCTAGATACTCTCTAAATTATCAAAATGATTAATCTGATGTAGTCTCACAAGTAATGATTGGATTTTTTTATGTATGAAAAACTATATTTTGATATCAACTCTACTCTATCCTTCATTGTATAAATATTTTTGATTCAGTCCAATATCAACTATAAAATTAGTGTAGTAAATATTAAATTTATTAATTAATTTCAATGTTAATAATATCGATTTTTTTACCCATTTTCATCATGGAATTTCCCCATATTACCACGATTATACATTCTAGTAGTTGGTGTAGTTTGTGTTACAATAAATATCTAAATTTTATTTGGCTAAAGGTTTCAATGACATCATCTGAGTGAGTTAATATATTTATTATCACCCTTCACATGAACAACATTAAATATGGAGTATATTTGTTTAATATAGTGGTATGATCACTTGTTACAATATGGATAGGTTTGACGTATCTGGAAAAGGTTTAGACATAGGTGGGGGTGATGATTAAGGTTTTTAGTGAATCCTTATAGTTTATTATTTTTTCATTTATTTACATGTACTTGATTGCCTCTGAAGATTCTAGATCATTATAGGATCATTTAAATGGATAGGGGTGAATCCTTGATCATTTTATGTTAAAAATTCATCTTATAATCCCAACCTATAAAACTTATTAGAGTTACTATCCACACAAATATATCTCTCAAATTCACTTCATATAAAGTAATATAATGTGATAAATAAACACATGGTAATAAAAAAGTTTAGTAAAAGAACTACTTATTTACAGGATGTCCACCCCCCTCAACATAGATTATTTTACTATCTTATTTCACGGAAACAAATTCATGGGTATAAAGTACTTCTAACACACCACATTTATTCCACCATATAACCTAGGTTATCAATCAACTCTTCTTCTATAGTTTTCAATACACCACAACTATCCTTCTTGTATACTCTTACTTCTAAGATAGTTAAACACTCCATTAATAATAGTTTTCAGTAATTGGTTACTCCCCCTATCTATAAGATCTTCAATCTTCTTTTCAAATCTACAGTGAGAAGATATTTTTATTAATATAATATTTATCCATAAGAAAATTGGATCGACTACACATGTGTACATTGTAAAGGATCATGAACAAAAACTATAATAGTTTTTTGGGAAAAAATTATTCTTGATCTTGGACATAACTAGATAACTAAACATATCCTTACAAAACTTTTCAGAAAATTTACCTTATAAAAATTATTTCCAATAGAGATCCATCCCATATCCACTCCATTGAATGGGTCACAATCACTGTTCTTATATCTCCCTCTTGTACTCTTCAAATCAATTCCTCTTAGTCTCGTATTCTCTATATAGTGAACCTCCATCCAATTCCAATATATCTGAAGCATCTCTATTTATTGAATTAGGATTGGTCAAATATACCTCCTTGTTTTCCAGAAGAAACTTGGTTTGATTAATCATCTTCAACATTGTGGGAACATAGTCATTAATTCTCAGTATACATATTCATTAACATGTAAAATTTCATCCAATGAACATTCCCTAAATATCCTTTATCCAATGATCCCATTTTTCCCACATAGTTCATTTTTTAGATACTCATAGTACAAAAATTTCACCACTTCCACTCCTCTACATGTATGACCAAGTTTTTGTTCATTGAATTATTGCTCAACCCTTTTATAGGTTTGTTTCTCTGGTGAATTGGTAAGAACCCAAAAAATATTTTCCTTCACTACTAAATTATGAAATTAAAGATTCCAACTCCATTGAATATTTATAGATGAGTCTCAAAACTTATATAACCTTCTTGTATCTTCTTACAAACTCGATGTATGAAAGCTTCTAAAAAATACATATAATCAATGTTAAGTAACTACTTCAAAAATCATTAAATATGGAAGGAGAAAAACTATTAAATAAATATATTATCATAATCAAAAATATGTAATTTTTCATGTTTATTTAAATATAATAATAAATCTATCCAAAAAATGTTTATATGATGTAATTTTAAAGAACTTATATTTCTGGTGGTACATAATCATCATTCACTACTCGATGAAATCACAAGCGAAATCAATTTCTGTTATGTGTTCAACTAGTTCCACAATATTAGGAACCATCTATCCAATACAATCAACATATATCTATCTGATACAACTCAACTTACAATCAATCATTGTATGCATTTCTCTGAATGGAGTGCCTCCATCCAATTTCATCACAATTCCCTTGTTATTTCATCATAATAATCCATCCCTTGGATATTTATAATGTCTATCCAACATGCCTTCATCTAATTAAACCTCATAGATTTATCCATATAATGAACTACATTAGTTATCTATGTCTAACATTATTGATATGTTATCCTCCCTTAGATACATCTTTCGACTATGTACCTTAGACTCTGTACAAAAATTATAAATTATACTTTGTACATCAGCTTCACATTTTTCCTCTCATACCATTATGTATTTATATCTGATAAAACATTATTGGATTACTTTAGTCCATTATAAAATCTGAAACATCTTTTGTGATCATCATGAATTTTAAATTCATAATAGTTTAATTATAGAGCTGAAACACTATATATCCATATTAATACACTTGTGTCTTTTTAAATCATGACTAGGACTATATACAATTTTTTCTTTTCACATTTATTATGCCCATAATATAACATAAAAATTTTACAACATGTAACTCATGATTTGTCTAGAAACCAAATTCTCACCCATTTTAAAAATATATAAAAAATCAGAAAAAAAATAATAACTTATAACTCTCCATCTGGTAACATTTTACAACATCAACTTGTGTACTTATCTCTCCTTATATGAATGTGTACAAACTCAAATTTTATAACCAGTATGTTCATGAATTTATTAACACGAAGATTGATATAAAAACTCCTAAATTTAGTAAATATTTGAAACACAGTTAACTAAACATTCTTACAACCAATAAGGAATGATTCTTATGTGACTCTAATAACATAACTTCTATAAAAAAATTTCAAGATTCATAATAAAATTTCTCTAAAAACAGATATTGATATATTTTAAAAAATAAAAAAAATACATTAGAACACTAATATACGCCTTTTTATCTTTTCGATTACCACAAAAAACATTAAACATCTTCAATGTCAATATCCAGGCTTAATACATTAACCCTATATGATGTTTACATTTTATTTCTCCCCCTATGTTATTTATCCCCCTTATTTTCAATAAAAGGAAAAGGGTAACATAATGATCATATCAACTCATCTTCATTCAACTCAAAAATTAAAAACATTTCTAAAGTCAAAAATAATATCACATGAATTTCATCGAAAATATACTTTAACTAAATAATTCTACTTCTATGTGGGTGAACCCAGAGTAGAAAACATGAGTGTACAATCAAGGTGATCAATGTTTTCCATTACATATATATCATGTAATACAGTCTTCAATATCTTTCCAATATATTTTATATGGATAAATCTATGTAATTATATTATAATATATCCTTAAACTATCTCAAAAAATATATCAATATTTTTGAAGTTTATATACAAAAATACATATAAATATCTACATTGTTAACAACTCATCATTTTAATAAAACATTGATTCTCATTCCCTAACATTATATCTTCTCACCATGTAGGGTAGTAATACTATCATCACCATGGTGATTGTTTTATTTCATGATATATGTCTCTTCATTCCATAAAACATTTACAGTAATCATCCATCCTCCCTTCATCTTTTCCTTTAATTTCCTACATGTTATTACAAATAACCATGTATAATAGGAATAAGAAATAACTTCAGTGCTCCATTTGTGTAATGATTTCATTGGAAATATTATTGTATTCTAGACTTATTCTTCTTATTATTATATTTATAATTGAATATTATATATTTCTTATGATCAACCTTAATAAATTTTCTAATGAATCACTTTTCATCTGTATATTATTCAGATGATGTTGTTATCCTCTCTTCAACATTTTTGACTTCTTGTCAGGTTGAGTTTGTAACTTCCACTCTACTAATTCATATTATGATGGTAAGATAGTCATTTTTTTGAAATATTCTCATTTCGCTCACACCTCTTCCACATTTTATGAATCTTTAAACAACCATATATTGACACCTTATTATCAACATTTTTCTTTTCTTCTAAAGAATTTTTATTCATCTTTCCCTTAGCATACCATATGGTTTTTTCCATATTTCTATCCATGGAAATTTGATTTGAAAAAATAACTAAGAAATATTTCATACCTTTCCAAATTAATTCATATTTTTACATAATTTTTAATGAAAATTACCTTTTATTCATATTTTATTCCACATCATACATTATTAATTAGTTTACTTTAGTTTATAAATATTTCCCCACTTGGATTCATACCATTTTCCTGGTAGAGATATATTATATGAGTATGAATATTATTTTTTCCTTAGTAATTTACAACACCTTTAGTAACCTCTAAATATTTATTTTTTTAATGATAGTAGTAATACTTTAATGTGTGTTGTTTGTGTCATCAAAAATTGTATGAAATTTTGTTTAGGGATATAATTTCTTGTGGAATTACACTATTTCATTATTTAGGACTATTTATCACAAATCATATCACTTAAACATTCGATATTAGTATATGTAAATGTACCTTAAAATTTTTTGGGAAAAGAAAAAACATGATTTTGAGGACCCTTATTTTCATCATCTTGAGAAGATTCACCTTTATCCTCAATTGATATGGTAATATATTATTTAGAATTTATTAACTCACTTTTTGATGTAAGAAAAATTTATTGTGTTTCTGATAACCATTCCTTCTAATTTATTCTTTCTTTATGAACGTTCACTATCATTTTTAATTTACACAATATATTCCTATTCTGCTTACATTCCTCAACAAGTTTTATTTTAATCATGTTGACATTATCCTCTCTATAAGTTGTTCTATAATACTATGTGGCATCCTGGTCAATTACATCCTCAGATTTGGATGTTTTAGGTTTCTCAAAGGAGGTATGGGGAGGTTTTGTGGTGGTTACATGGGAAGAAGTGCTATTAAATGAGATTCACATCGTGAATGGTGTTCATGATGTGAATTGGCGACTCATGTCTTGTGAAATTTGAAAATTCTTGACATTAATTTTTCAAAGGTGTGTAGTGTGAAATGGATTCATTTCATGAATTTTGAATTCAGGAAATTTAATTAATTTGAGCCAAGTTGATTTTAATTTATATGGATGTTTGAAATTGGAAATTCTTGTCGTGAATATGCTAAACGACATAAAAGTTTTGTGTTTGAGGTCATTTTATATCCTTTTAATCCATTTTTTCATTTTTATACTCTATACCTCTCCCAATCTGGATAAACCCAATTCTCCCTATGGAGATATTATAGCCCCTTATCCATTTCATCAATCCTTGGTTCTGGAGGATTCTCATTAGAGATGTGTGTATAATTATCCTATATTTCACATGGAATTCCTTCTGTTTGAATTAAATGATCTTCTATGGTGGTATTGTTTTGGTTTGGGGTTTGTATATGATGATTTTTTTACAATAATTTTTTTCAGTGTATACTCATATATGAGTTCCTTTTGCGGCGGTGGTTTCTGGATAGTTTCTTCATCACCATGTGGTGCACAATGAGGTCAGAATGCATCCTTGAGGTAGGGTATCCTCGTTATCAGCTATTTATGTGTTATGTATAATATTTTCATGAATTTTATTACCTTTTGTATAATTTTAATGGTCATTGTAATGATAAATGTTATTAGAATTTAAAATATTGATGGGAATGTGAATTTATTTCATGCTCTACAACTTTTACATATATCAATTTTATTAGGAATTCCTTTTCAAATTATAATAATAATAGTTATTTGGATCCTTGTTTGATCTATAGGTGTTATAGTATAATGTTACTTTCATTATTTCAATATTATCACGCCCCGAATAAAAGGTCTAAGATTTTATATTTGAATAATAATTCCATGCATCTAGAAATCTAGTTTGTGTGATAATACCCCAGAAAAATCTAGAAGATTTATGGAAATCTCCCAAAATAAACGTGGGGGAATGTTTTTGTCACTATTGGGGGTTGGTTCTTGTTCTGTTTTCCCTACATGTTTTTGAATGTTGTGGAGTGATGTTACTGATCGACTAGGACCTATGGTGTGTGGGGTTATGATGCGTATGTGGACTGGGATGGATGTAATGTGTGATGTTTTGAGATATGGTCTGATGAGGTTTTGGCATAGTGTTTGTGGTACAATGTGATTGTGGAATAGTGGTAATGGTGTAGTGGTTGTGTAATAGTGGTTGTTGTTGTGATATGTATTCAAATCATTATACATTGGATGTGTTGTGAGAATGATTGGGAAATGTGGTGTGGAAATGATGGTGGATGTGTGGTGCTGTGGGGGTGGTAGTGTGAGTTAAGATAGTGGTATAATGGTGTGGCTGTGTTAGTTTTTGGGTGATCCATGGGTTTATGTACAATGATAAACAGAAAAATATACATGAAGAAAAATGATATGGACTAGAAACAGATGTGTGAAAAATAGCTCAAACTAAATTTAATGAATGAATGAACTATTTAATTTAAAATGATATGGATAATGAATTAATGTGGAGAAAAATGTATGTTTAAATCAGAATATTATATGGCTTGTGTGGTGGTTGTGTTGTGGGTTTCAGATAGTGGTGGTAATGATTGTGAAGGATGATGTTTGGTATGTGGTTGTGATGTGGTGTGTGCTAGTGTTGTTGATGTGGACTTGTAGGTTGTGTATTGTGTGCTAACATCCCCTTACTATTTCAAGTATTCCTAAACATTTTTGTTTTAAATAATTATTATGTTAATTATGGGAAAATGGATTACCAGTAAAAAGTTTCATTTTTTTAAACATGTCGCAGAATGGTAAAACACCCAATTAATACTTCAGAATATTGAATTAAATATTTTCTGTGTTAAAAACTGAGTAAGTATGAGTTTTCAAGGTTTGAAAATACATAGTGAAGACAGAACAAAAGAATTAAATATAATATTTTAAGCGTGGACTTTTTATTCAAAATATTTGAATAACATGAAAACAGTGTGTCATTTGAGAAATCTGAGACCACTGTTATGTCTGAAATATGGTGTTTACCATTGGTGTGGTATAACATTCGAAGGTGACAGAAATTTGGATTTCATGATTGTGAGATAAAGATATTAAATAATATTTAATATATTATTTTTTAAAAATAATTAAATAGTTCCTCAACTGCGTGTCGTATGTGAAATCTGAGACCATCGATGGATCCAGAATGAGGTGTTTACCCTACATTGGGTATAACATTTGTAAGTGTTAGGCGTTTGGATGCCTCAATCTGAAAAATGACACTTTTTATATCAATTAATTTATTTTTCCGAGTTTTCCTTAACAAATCATTAATATCTCTCAACCCACTCATCGTTTGAGAAATCTGAGACCACCCTTGGGTCCGCAACGAGGTGTTTACCCTATACGAGGTATTAGTTTCATTCAAAACAGATCTTTGGTTTCATTTAATTTTTACATTAAATAAATAATTATATTAAATTCATTTAATTATTAAATTAATTCAAAAAATTAGGTTACTGTTCATCTTCTTCGGTTTTGTGTCACACCACCACTTCTCACCCACATAACCTTCCAAAAACTCCATTTATTTCCTATATTTATAGTTTAATAATCGTAAACATAATAAATGGATGAATCAAAGACTCCTCATTCAATTTTAAGTTAAATCATAGATATAATTATCCATTTCAAAATGGAGGAAGGTTTCATGGATATGGAGTTTTGAAATACCACAAATCGTTGGATTCTTTGGTGTCTTTTGTTCTAGACGAGTATAGTAGGTTACTGAACTTCCCTATACAGATTAATAGAGTTCTAAAGATGAAAATCAGACTGGTGTTTCTTCCATCATTTGGTGCGCATGCCTCCCCTCACCTACTCATTCTTCATAGGTTTCTTTTCTTTTTATTATTATTTTTTATTTTTTTCCACTTTTCTTATATGTGTTATATTATAAAAAAAAATAGGGACTTGAATAAAGGGAAACAATATATAATAATAATATAAAATTTATCAAATGGTAAATTTTATATTAATTACCTAATGATATATAGATATATATTTATATATATGTAAGTATATATATATAAATAAATATATATATATATATATATAGACATATACCTAGATATATTGATAAACTAATTATAAGTACTTTTATTTAAAGTAACAATATCAAAGTGCAATTGAAATGATAATTGTAAATGAACATCAAGTGATAATTACATCAAATTATCATTGGATAAATTGAGAAAAATGATGATTTATAAAGAGTAATTACTAGAATATAATTACTCAGTTAATTAAATTAATAATTATAAAGTAATAATGTAAAATTATCTTAGGACAATAAATAAGTTTTTCTTAAAATATATAACTATTATTTAAGGAGAATAATTAAAGCACATAATTTGACCTGAATGATAAATTGGAATTTATCTAGGATAGAGAATGTAGGATAACATGAAAATTTTTATTTCAAACTAAAATAAATCAGATTGATTCTTGGACCCCTTAATGAATTTCGACCATTGGTGTGTTGACGTTTATTATACTAAGGTCGTGAGGAGGTGTATTGAACCACACATGGTGGTTTATCCTCACCGATGACATCGACGACCTTGAGAGAGGTAGTTTTGTTTCTATTAGAAAAATTTATTATCCTTGTATTTCTTGATTTATTCCAATTGTTTATTTAATGTCAATTTCTAAAATTTTATTTCAATTAAATTGATAAAAACTGATTCCAGTGAATCACGAAATTTGAAATGGTTTTGGCATTGAAATTTGGAAAACCCCAAATTCTATTGAATTTGGTGTATTTATGAAAATTGACAAATTTAAATTGTTTAAATTAAATCAAGGATTTTATGGAAATGATTTAAATTAAATTTTTGAATTTAATTGTTTATATAAATTGTGTAATGAGGGAATTGGTTTTATATGGATTTCAAATAGGAGAAAATGGCCTTAAATGATTTGATAGACACTGGGTGGTTTTATCTTTTAACAAAAGGCATGTTTTTGAATAAAACCTATTTTGTTTTTAAATGGAATGAAATTGGCACTTTTGTAATGGAATAATGTGATTGATCACATTTATAAGAAGTATTAAAACAGTTCACCCATCATGTAAGAGCACATGCAAGCCTTAGGTAGTTATTGAGTTATTTGGATACACTCTACGCTACGATAACATTCTGAAACATACTTGCGGCGGGTCACATCTCTGATGGGTTAGTCATGAGTCTCCTTTAGCCTATGTCAAATGGTCGTGTGTATACAAATTTTTTGGAGTTCACATAGATATTTCAGAATCCTATAGCCAGTTAATACTATCACACCTTTTGGTAGATGACCACGTTGCTCGCTTATTTATTTATATTTGTAATATAAATGTACTCCAATGTTTGTTTAAACTTCCTAAATGCATACTGAATTTATATAAACTTTTTTATATAAGTGTTTAACATAATCCATTATTTTATAAATTTTCTATCATTTGTAAAATCATTGCTTAAAATATTTATTTACATCATTTGAAAATGTAAAGCATGTTTTGTTTAAATTTTATTTTGAATTGCCAAACCAGTTTACATTAAATTTGAGAGCTTTTATTTGGATAATATATATTTGGATTAAGTAATGGAATCATTGGCGGTATCATTCTAGGCTAAATCTCACACCCAAGTGTTTCCTTCCAGTGTTTGTAGACTTTCTACCTCAAGGTTTGAGCAAAGGGAAGCGATCTCTTGGAGGTGGATCCATTTGATGAGCTTTGGTCTTGGTGAGTTGTGTCCTTAGGGACCTTGGGATTTTTTCCCATTTTAGTACAAGGGTTGTAGTACTTTGGGATTTTTATTCCAAGTTTTATTCTCGTACATCATTTCCAGTGGAGTTTTGTTTGTTATGCATACTTCTTTGTTTTATTTTTCTTCTGCATTCTTATGGAAAAAATCGTTCCCACTTGTATGTTCTATGATTCCAGGTGCTAGTCGCCGACCCGTGGGGATTGGGAACACCCTTCGAGCTATGTTAGGGTCAGCTCGGTTATCAGGCTACGAGGGTTCCCAGGCTGGTTCGTGACAAAATGTTATCAGTGGGAGGTTAGGAATCATGCCTTGATGACAATATGCATTTGAGTATTCTTATTGGGAATTAGGAGGTAGTTGCGATTGAGTACCTGGCCAGATCTCACCACAATGAACCTTAAGTCAAAATGGGTGGTCAGGGAAAGAGGTATTAATGTATAGTTCCAGCCTGTTCCCTATTGTGATTTGGATAGAGTGAAATCCATATCTTGTTTGTTCCTTATATTGAGAATATTTTATCTTGTTAATATATCTGTGTAACACCCCGAGATTTTATGAAAAATATTATTTTTAATTTCACTAATGTCTTGTGTTGTACTCTACACCAAAAGGATCTTGCACAACATGCATCCTTGACTTGCCCTTAATTACACACAATTGCGACCTTCCTCGATAGCGTGTGTAGTACGCAATACCGAGTTTCACTAAACAATGATATGCTATTAAAATATTATTAAAACTAGCAGTTATGAATAGTAATAACCACCTTTTAAAATTTTAGAAATTTTATCTCTCAAAATGGACTTCATTTTTGGATTCGGAGTATCGAATTTAGCCTAAGTTGAAATTTTGGTACTTTTCGGATAACTTTCATATTCTGATGAATAGTGAAAATTACTAAATTTTAAATAAAAACAACTTTTTTAATCAAAATAATTAATAGTGATAAATTATTAATTTTAGTGGTTTTAAAGTATATTTAGAATATATTTTTACAATTTAATACAATGTTGGTCATTGGATGTAATTTCACATTTAAACCAGTTATAAACAAGTGTCAATCTTTTGATAGTTGTTATCTGTTAAAAACACGCCATTTGTTTTGATGATGAGAATTAATTTTTAAATTAGATAATGTAACTAATATGTTTTGAATTTGGTAAAATAGACATCATTTTTGAGTTCATAATATCAAATATAGCTTAGGCCTAATTTTTGGTATTTTTCTGGAAACTTTCATTTTTTGATGAATAGTGAAACCACTAAGTGGTAGTAAAAAAATGAATTTTTCATAAAACTTAATTTTACCACTTCTATGAGTGGAATTTCAATAATCCGAGAGACATGGTTGATGTCAGTAAGTAAAATTTGGTTCAATGAGATGAAAATAATATTTGGTGAATAGTACCTTTTTACATTTTTTACCACGGTTAAAAGTAAATATGGTAATTAAGGGTAAAAATGATATTATTATTACATTAAAACATGTATAATTCTATTGGACAAGTGTAATTAGACCAGAAACAACCTTAGGAATAAAATATGACCATTTAGGCCCACATGGATTAGATTAGGACATTTATTATTAATTTATTTAAAGAAGGGTTAAAATAGTTAAAATCAAAGTTTAATAAGTAAATCATTTTTAATATGGGGTTATACATAAGATAAATTCAACTATAAATATTCACTAGAAAGCTAAAAACATTTCATACATAATTATGTCTTATTTATACTTTTTAGACATTAACTAAATTAATTTATTTATGACACAATGATGATGCAGTAATTAATATAATAGTGAAAAATTATTATAATTGATATTATAAATACCCAAATAAATATAATTTGAGACTTTTTATGAATTCCACTAATTTTATAGGTTAATATGACATGTTAGTATGGATTTAACTAACTCTTTTCGAACTAATCATTCTGTTATTAGTTTCACAAAAATCAATTACTAAATAGTGTCAAAATTGACCTAAAATAGTTTTTAAAACAAATATTATATTATTAATTGTTATTTTATTCCTAAAAATATATGGTTCGGCCAAATGACTTAGATAAGGTTATATATATTAATAATAAACAACTTGGGGTTCGTTTGGCTTTTTATAGTATGTTTATTAACCTTATAGTGTAAGAACACAAGAAGACACGGTAAAAGTAAAATTATTTAACTTAATGTTAAATCTAAATGATAAGGTTAAAATAGGAACCGAAACTTGTCTAAATTCTATTGGATGAGAGGATTTCAACCCATACCCACCTTATCTTAGAAATAAATAAATTTGGAGCTATTTAAAACCGAATTTGGCTTTATAATAAAATAATATTTTTAGTTATTCCAAAGGTACCCCTCTCCTCCCTTATAAAAGGGCACCTCCTCCCTCTCTTCCTCACACCACTTTGAGCCTTCAAGCTCGGCCAAAACCGGCCAAATTCTCTTCTCCAATTCCCTAGAAACATCCTACAGGTTCTGGTCTTCTTCAAAGACCTATTTTAGTGCCCTAAAAGGAGGTCTCAAAAAAGCACTTCAAAGAAGAGGTAATGTCCGTTACCGATTCTTTCAACTTTATTTCTTCTTCCACTTCTTCTTATTAGGTGGTTTCATTATGAAGTAATAACATCAGTATCACTAATATAATGATATGTTATTATAATTATTAAACAACCCTATTTCACCATCTATCTATCCTACGGAAAACTAAATCACCGTGAATGCGTACGTACAGAATACCATCTCCACGCCGTGGTGTAATATATTTTCCACCACCACCTTACTTGGATGGGTATAATGGTGTAAATAATAACTATATATGATTATTGTAAAGTGATATTGATTCTGGAATAGTATACATACACTCCAATACAACTCCACGATCATGAGAACGATATCATCGCTCGTGCGTATGTACGGACTACCGTCTCCACGACGCGATGAGATTCATTCTCCACGATAACCATTCATGAATGATTATAAAGTATATATAATAAGTAATCATGAAATATATGACATAATAATAATACTATATTTATGTTTATGTATTTCATCTACTTAATTCCATTCAACTCAATAAGGAAACGAAAACAGCGTTCATGCGTACGTACGGCCTACCGTCTCCATGAACGGTGTATTTATTTCCATTTACTGATCTATTATATATATGTATAATCTGAATATATATTATATATAAATAATGTTTTATATTATGGAATTATGTAATCATGATCTAAGTAATCATATGAATAATTACAAGTCAAAACACGGACGAAAAATGAAACGATTTTACCCAAAACACTCTTTAACATGGAATTTACAAAAGAACGGGTAATATAAATTCATAAGTGAACCATATATGATATCATAATAATGAGTATGATTATGGAATAAGTCAATTACATTATTTAAATCATTATACAGGAGGTTCGGACACTTACGAAGCAAATCAGACCTAAGGTATGGGAAAATATCACAATCTCATTTTTGTCCGAGATTGTTTATACTTTGGTATTTACTGGGGTGTATTATATCATCCACATCCTTGTTCCCCCAATATGTAATATTGTTTCCATCCACTTACAATAGTTTAAATCCAATTTTACCCTTCGGTGAGTTTTTAGTAATGGATATGAAAGGAATCTTTTGTCGTTTTTCGTACGAGGTACTTTTTGAATTTTCCAACAAAAGTACGAGAAGAATGTTTTTTTAACTTATATGGAATGAATGGATTTTTAAAACATTATTTTCAAGAATCTTCCTTTACAAGTTTTCAAGTTTATTTTTAATCAACTTATTTTAGTTTAAAATTGTAAGACATGTTAAGAAAGGAAAATGTTTTTGAAGTAGAAAGGATATTTTCCTCAAGAATGGAGTTCAAGTGTTTTATCAAAATTATTTTCCATCTAAGATAATATAGTGTTATGTTTCTATCCCTATTATTACATTGATTTGATTATGTTGTGATGGAATTATTTTTTTTGATTTCCTTTATCTTATCTGAATTGTTTTATGATGTCATGTTGTTTAAGAATCCCATTTTTATTACATGGGATATGCAATGATGTATGATTTATGATTTTGTGGCACACATAAGAATGGTATCATTATGATATGGGTGGGACCTATATCTCCCTCCAATGCATTGGGTAAATATTTTATATCTCACGATATAGACATGGCTGGAACGGTAGGTTATACCGGTTCAGTGAAATAGGACTGAAACGAGGAGTGAACTCGGTTTCGAAATGGACTTTGTCCACTAAGATAGTCTTGGAAATGAGTCTTGACTAATAAGAAATGATTATCTATGATTATGTGTGTATTCCACAAAGTTTCATGTTTTAATTTATGAGTATTGGGATTACATTTCACTACTATGATTTATCCCATGTTATGAAATTATAATCTCTTTTGCAGGTTAAGATTTCTAAAAGTTATGTTCTTATGAATATGATGTGATTGATATTTCTTTTGTTTACCCTTAATTTTCATTTGAGCTCACCCTTTTATGTTTTCTTTTCCCCAGGATATAAATAATGGTTTTAGGTAAAAAAAAGAGAGGAAGATCTTTATGGGAGATGTTGAAGATCTTTCACCACGATTAGAAGATTATATTCCGAGTTTCCAAAGACACTAAACTATTACGGTCCTTGTGTGTGTGTTTTTGTAATGTACTATGTATTCCGCAAAAGTAATGTCCATGTACGTCAGGCTTCAGGTCTCTACAGTTGGTATCAGAGGAAAGGTTTAGTCAACCTTTGGAAACTAGGATGCGAAAACGTTAGTGAGATCCCTAGAGATATTTCTATGGTATGTCTAGGGATGTCTCTAAGGTTAAGTATACGTATAAGTTATAGTCCTAGAATTGCACTAACCATCGTAGAATTTAACCTATGATGTTAGATATTGAGGGTACTCCCCCTTTACTATGTTTTTTTCTCTAGCATGATTTTTGCCTCTCACAAGATTCTTTTTGTGTTTTAGTTAATGGAGGGAACCAGAAGGAATTCGGTTAAAATTGAATCCAATGGAAAAATTAGTGACTATGAGCAACAAAATTGTGTAATTCCTAGAGAGAAAGATATTGTGATTATGCCGAATCAGTCATCGCGATATATGATTAACAAGGTGAAATTTAGTGGTATGCCTAATTCATAAAAGAAGAGGAAGATAAACTATTATGCATGTTCGCATGTTGAGGATCATAAAGAAAGGAATATTGAGATTTCTAAAGAAGGGAAGAAGAACCTTGAGGAATACCTCAAATGGAGGGACCGATGTTATTTGTGTGGAGAAAAGGGTCATAGAGTGACAGAATGTTATGGAGTTCAATGTATTATTTGTGGAGAACATGGACATTACCCAACTCAATGCCCTGACCTAAAAAGTTACTTCTAAATCAAGGAAGGACTTATTCCAGGACAATCATTGAAGTGGATGGACTGAAGTGTTTATGTATTGGTATTCAAGAATAATGTTTTTGAGGTACTTTTATGGGGTATTGAAATATTTATGTATTGGTCTATTGTGGTTTTCAATAATTTTAAGGTACCGGTAACCATGAAAAGTGATTCAAATATTTTGGAAAGTAGATGATATGCGCATAATGAAGGGATAAGAAGAAAATGAAATGTTTGAAAGTATTCATGAGCTCGTGATTGATATAAGGACTAAGTGATATCAGGGTTAGAGTATATAGAATTTTGAGGATTTTGGTATATGGAAAGAGTTAACTTTTAACAGCATTCATGTTTTCACTAAGGTTCAATGGGTATTCAAGAGAATACATGATTAAAGACTTTTAATGTTTGGAATGTGACCAACAAGACATATCTTAAGATATATGGGGATCAACGATGGTATTAAATCTCTGGTAATCGTTTTCACTATATTATGAGAGTGGACTGCAGTATTATGGACGAGCCTAAAGATTGAAATGGATTATGTTGGACATAAGTTAGTATTGTTTAAGGATAGAAGTTTTTTTGATATTATTGATGGGATTTTATAGTAATATAGTTTTAGAAAAAGGACAACCTGCAGGACGGGCGACAGCCCATCGCGTCAGACAAGGCCGTGGGAATCGAACCCACAACCGAAGTGCGACTGGCCTTTATCGCCTACCACTGGCCTACAGGAAGTCCCTGGTTAGTATAAACTAGTTTTATTTTATTACGCGGTATGATATATGAAGTATAGGTTCATTCTTGTAATCGTATACGATTAAACTCACCATAGATGGACTTATGTATATTTGATAACTTTTTCTAACCTTTTGTTTGAAACAGATGGAATGACCCATCATTCTATCACATGATCTATTAACACTTCATGAATAACAAATTCAACATCATTTCATTAAGATATGAAGTGAAAATTGTTCAAAGCACGAACAACAGTGAGATTGTACCAAAATAAAGTAAGTATTTATTCTAATTCAAATTCTTCAACTTTAGGGAAATGATTTTGAAAACCAAGAATGTTTTCCTAGTGCTCTTATATCCGATGAATCAAATGGTACCTTAGATCATCACAAATTTATGACTTTGTGATTTCTGGCTTTTCCATATCCATGTTCTCTACCACTCTCCATCAGAACATGATGGTTAGATTTCTCTTCCATATCCATATTTTCACCTATGTGGAAACCCAGTGATTAGTTTATTTGGGTAACCGTTACGTTTCATACTTTTGTTTTTAAATATTGGTTTTGGTATTCCTTTTTATGATATGGGTTTCTATTAAAGAAACTTTCGAATAGTAAACCATTTATAACCCCGACGAATTTCGAGGGCAAAATTCATTTTAAGGGGGGTAGAATGTAACACCCCGAGATTTTATGAAAAATATTCTTTTTAATTTCATTAATGTCTTGTGTTGTATGCTACACCAAAAAGAGCTTGCACAACAGACATCCTTGACTTTCCTTGCATTACACGCAATTGCGACCTTCCTCGATAGCGTGTGTAGTAAGCAATACCGAGTTTCACTAAACAAAGATATGCTATTAAAATATTATTAAAACCAGCCATTATGAATAGTAATAACCACCTTTTAAAATTTTAGAAATTTTATCTCTCAAAATGGACTTCATTTTTGGATTCATAGTATCTAATTTATCCTAAGGTGAAATTTTGGTACTTTTCGAATAACTTTCATATTCTGATGAATAGTGAAAATTACTAAATTTTAATTAAAAACAACTTTTTTAATCGAAATAATTAATAGTGATAAATTATTAATTTGAGTGGTTTTAAAGTATATTTAGAATATATTTTTACAATTTAATACAATATTGTTCATTGGATGTAATTTCACATTTAAACCAGTTATAAACAAGTGTCAATCTTTTGATAGTTATTATCTCTTAAAAACACGCCATTTGTTTTGACGACGGGAATTAATTTTTAAATTAGATAATGTAACTGATATGTTTTGAATTTGGTAAAATAGACATCATTTTTGAGTTCATAATATCAAATATAGCTTAGGCCTAATTTTTGGTATTTTTCTGGAAAGTTTCATTTTTTGATGAATAGTGAAACCACTAAGTGGTAGTAAAAAAAATGAATTCTTCATAAAACTTAATTTTACCGCTTCTATGAGTGGAATTTCAAAAATCCGAGAGACACGGTTGATGTCAGTAAGTAAAATGTGGTTCAATGAGATGAAAATAATTTTTGGTGAATAGTAACTTTTTACTTTTTTTACCACGGTTAAAAGTAAATTGGGTAATTAAGGGTAAAAATGATATTATTATTACCCTAACACATGTATAATTCTATTGGACAAGTGTAATTCGACTATAAAAAACCTTAGGAATAAAATATGACCATTTAGGCCCACATGGATTAGATTAGGACATTTATTAATAATTTATTTAAATAAGGGTTAAAATAGTTAAAATCAAAGTTTAATAAGTAAATAATTTTTAATATGGATTTATACATAAGAAAAATTAGACTATAAATATTCATTAGAAAGATAAAAAGATTTCATACATAATGATATTTTATTTTTAATTTTTAGACATTAAATAAATTAATTTATTTATGACACAATGATGATGCAATAATTACCATAATAGTGAAAAATTATAATAATTGATATTATAAATACCGAAATAAATATAATTTGAGACTTTTTATGAATTCCGCTAATTTCCTAGGTTAATATGACATGTTAGTATTGATTTATTTAACTTTTTTAGAACTAATAATTCTTTTATTATTTTCACAAAAATCAATTACTAAATAGTGTCAAAATTGACATAAAATAGTTTTTAAAAACAATATTATATTATTTTTTGTTATTTTATTCCTAAAAATCTAAGGATCGGCCAAATGACTTAGATAAGGTTATATATATTAATAATAAAGAACTTGGGGTTCGTTTGGCTTGTTATAATAAGTTTACTAACCTTATTGTGTAAGAACACAAGAAGACACAGTAAAAGTAAAATTATTTACATTAATGTTAAATCTAAATGATAAGGTTAAAATAGGAACCTAAACTTGTCTAAATTCTATTGTATGAGAGGATTTCTACCACTCCCCACCTTATCTTCTAAATAAATCAATTTGGAGCTATTTAAAACCGAATTTGGCTTTATAATAAAATAATATGTTTAGTTATTCCAAAGGTACCCCTCTCCTCCCTTATAAAAGGGAACCTCCTCCCTCTCTTCCTGACACCACATTGAGCCTTCATGCTCGGCCAACCCCTGCCAAATTCTCTTCTCCAATTCCCTAGCAACATCCTAGAGGTTCTGTCCATCTTCAAAGACCTATTTTAGTTCCCTAAAAGGAGGTATCAAAGAAGCACTTCAAAGAAGAGGTAATGTCTGTTACCGATTCTTTCAACTTTATTTCTTCTTCCACTTCTTCTTCTTAGGTTGTTTCATTATGAAGTAATAAAATAAGTATCACTAATATACTGATATGTCATTATAATTATTAAACAACCCTATTTCACCATCTATCCATCCTACGTAAAACGAAATCACCGCGCGTGCGTACGTACGGAATACCGTCTCCACGCCCTGGTGTAATCTATTTTCCACCACCACCTTACTTGGATGGGTATAATGGTGTAAATAATAACTATATATGATTATTGTAAAGTGATATTGATTCTTAAATAGTATACATACACTCCAATACAATTCCATGATCATGAGAACAATATCATCGCTCGTGCGTACGTACAGACTACCGTCTCCACGACGCGATGAGATTCATTCTCCATGATAACCATTCATGAATGATTATAAAGTATATATAATAAGTAATCATGAAATATATTACATAATAATAATACTGTATTTATGTGTATGTATGTAATCTACTTAATTCCATTCAACTCAATAAGGAAATGAAAACAGCGTTCATGCGTACGTACGGCCTACCGTCTCCATGAACGGTGTATTTCTTTCTAGTTACTAATATATTATATATATGTATATTCTAAAAATATGTTATATATAAATAATGTTTTATATTCTAGAATTAAGTAATCATGATCTAAGTAATCATATGAATAATTACAAGTCAAAACACGGACGAAAAATGAAACGATTTTACCCAAAACACTCTTTAACATGGAATTTACAAAAGAACGGGTAATATAAAGTCATAACTGAACCATATATGATATCATAATAATGAGTATGATTCTGGAATAAGTCAATGACATTATTTAAATCATTATACAGGAGGTTCAGAGACTTACGAAGCAAATCGGACCTAAGGTAAGGGAAATTATCACAATCTCATTTTTGTCCGAGATGGTTTATACTTTGGTATTTACTGGGGTGTATTTTATCATCCACATCCATGTTCCCTCAATATGTAATATTGTTTCCATCCACTTAAAATTTTTTAAATCCAATTTTACCCTTCGGTGAGTTTTTAGTAAAGGATATGAAAGGAATCTTTTGTCGTTTTTCGTACGAGGTACTTTTTGACTTTTCCGACAAAAGTACGAGAAGAATGTTTTTTTAACTTATTTGTAATGAATGGATTTTTAAAACATTATTTTCAAGAAGCTTCCTTATTAAGTTTTCAAGTTTATTTTTAATCAACTTCTTTTAGTTTAAAATTGTAAGACATGTTAAGAAAGGAAAATGTTTTTGAAGTAGAAAGGATATTTTCCTCAAGAATGGAGTTCAAGTGTTTTATCAAAATTATTTTCCATCTAAGATAATATAGGGTTATGTTTCTATCCCTATTATTACATTGATTTGATTATGTTGTGATGTAATTATTTTTATGAATTCCTTTATCTTATATGAATTGTTTTATGATGTCATGTTGTTTAAGAATCCCATTTTTATTACATGGGTTATGAAATGATGAATGATTTATGATTTTGTGGCACACATAAGAATGGTATCATTATGAGATGTGTGGGACATATATCTCCCTCCAGTGCATTGGGTAATGATTTTATATCTCACGAGATAGACATGGCTGGAACGGTAGGTTATACCGGTTCAGTGAAACAGGACTGAAACGAGGAGTGAACTCGGTTCAGAAATTTACATTGTCCACTAAGATAGTCTTGGCAATGAGTCTTGACTAATAAGAAATGATTCTCTATGATTATGTGTGTATGACACAAAGTTTCATGTTTTAAGTTATGAGTATTGGGATTAAATTTCACTACTATGATTTATCCCATGTTATGAAATTATGATCTCTTTTGCAGGTTAAGATTTCCAAAAGTTATGTTCTTATGAATATGATGTGATTGATATTTGTTTTGTTTACCATTACTAAGAATTTGAGCTCACCCTTTTATGTTTTCTTTTCCCTAGGATATAAAGAAATGTTTTAGGAAAAAAGAGAGAGGAAGATCTTTATGGGAGATGTTGAAGATCTTTCACCACGATTAGAAGATTATATTCTGAGTTTCCAAAGACACTAAACTATTACGGTCCTTGTGTGTGTGTTTTTGTAATGTACTAAGTATTCTGCAAAAGTAATGTAATGTCCATGTACTTCAGGCTTCAGGTCTCTACAATCTGAGTGTTAATCTAATATCTTCCTTGTTGTCTGAAGAAGTTGTGTAACATCATGCCTCCGAGAAGATGTGTTAATTAGATCCAGGAAGGGGCTACTACTGAAAATCATCGAGCGAATCCTCGAGTGTTCTCGATCCTAGTTGAGGTTATTGTGCACACATTCCATGATATGGGATAGGAACCACCTTTAGTATCTATTCATGCACCAGCTGTGGAAATTGGGGGGGGGGGGGGGGGTGGTCTTCAATTTTTTTTCCCAAGAGTTATTTCACTAGAAACCAATAGTTTTCAAAGGCTCAACTAATACCAAACATTCTGAGGAATGCTTGGGTAGGATAGAACTTATGTTTTAGTTCTTGTATACACCAAACGAAATCAAGGTGAAGCGTGCCACCATTGTGTTGGAGGGACCAAGAAGGAGATGGTGCGACACGATAGTGACATCAAAGAAACATGAGGGATTAGATTTCAAGGATGTCAATGTAATTTTTAATGAATAGTTATATCCAGAGTCAATGGTGTTGATCAAACCTATGGAGTTTTTCAAGCATGAGAAGGCTGAATGAATTGTGGCTCCTACAGACATTTGGGGAACTTCCAGAAGTTATTCCACAACTTTCCCACTCCAGGAAGCGACACGAGATCATTAAAACCTTCAAGAAATGCGGGGAAAGTAAATTCTTCATGTGAAAAAGGGTTCTATCTAATGGAATCCAGAAAGAAGCTTCTCCATGCAGTGGAAGAGTCTCCAGATTAATAAGAAACTTGTCCAATGACTTCGAGTGGTACCATTACTATATATTTGTCGTTAGTGACTACTCTTTTGGATACGGGTGCATCTCACTCGTTTATTTCAACCCTTATCATTAATCTTCTTAATATTAATGTGGAGATTTTATCTTGTTCAATGGATATTACTGCACCCATTGGCATGAAGAGAGAGTAGTGTCTTTGTAGTCCTATTTGTGTCTTCTATCTATCATATGTCAAACTTTCTTAGAGTTTTCTAGTACTCGACATGAAATCTGTTGATGTCATATTCAGGAAGGATTGGCTCATTTCCAATGAAGCCCAAATTGATTGTTATCTTCGATGGGTCTACCTTAGCACACCCAGTGGTGTGTCTTTTGTATTTAAAGGATAATGGGCCCCAAGGTCGAGCAGGGCTAGAGCATCTTATCTGGAGTTGGAGATGGTTATATTAGTGTTTGATTGTGATTGGGGGAAATAATCTCCCTCTAGTATTTGTCGAGTTTCCCATCGCGTTTCCTTCTAATTTTTTTTTGGTTTACCACTGGTAAGAGATGTTGAGTTTTCCATTGAATTGATGCCTAGTACTCAACATGTTTCCTTTCCATCATACCAAATGGATCCAACCAAACTGAAAGAACTAATGTCCCAGTTGGATGATCGTCTTAAGAAAGCCTTTATTCACCCAAGTGTGTCACCTTGGGCAGTGCCAATTCCCTCTACCATAAAATATGATGGTTCTATAAAATCACATATTCTATAGATGATTCTTTAGGAAAACATGGTTGTTGAAGAATTCTGTAAGAATTAAAGACCCTCTTTATGGTGGGGAGACGGATTCTTCGTGTTTTTCTCTAAAGAGGGTGTTTTTTTATCGTTACTGTAATGTTGTTCCGTTAGAAACAAGGAAGGCTATAATGAGATATTTCCATAATTTCCAATGGGTTGTGGACCCCAGAAGCACTATGATATTCTATGACCTGAAGAAGCAATTTTGGTGACCATGTATTCTTGAAGCTTTCACCCCAGTTGGGTCATGGACAGATTTAGATTCAAGGGATACTTGCTCCTTGTTTTGTGGGATCTTTTGAGGTTGTTGAGTAGGTGGGGAATTTTGTTTACCATTTATCACTACCACCACAACTGATGATGATGCATAATGTGTTTTATATATCTTATCTTCAAATGCATTTATCTGAACCATCTCATGTTCTGAGTTGGCATGATCTTGAAGTAGAACCTGATGTATCTATGAATGAATGAGTGGTCAGAGTTGTTGATTCTGAGACCAGGGTACTTCAGGGGATGATTATATATCTTCTCTATGTGCTATGGCTGCGTGGTTTTGATTCTCAAGAGACATGGTAAAGAGAGGTGCTGATGAGAGAGCAGTGGCCTCATATTTTTGACGATGGGGCTTCTTCATAGGCTTTCTGGGGACATAATGTTCCTATGGTGGAGAGGTTTTAACATCCCATGATTGTTTCAGGTATTCGTAATCCTTCTAATGTTAAATAATTATTATGATAATTGGGGAAAAATGGATTTCCAGTAAAAAGTTCCATGTTTGTTAAACACGTCAACGAATGGTAAAACACCCAATTAATACTCTGGAATATTCAATTAAATATTTTATGAGTCAAACAATATGTAAGTATGACTTTCCAAATTCTAAAAATACTCAGTGTAGACAGAATAAAATAATTAAATAAAATATCTTAAGTGCACACTTTTTGTTCAAAATATTTTTATAACTCCAAAATAGTGTGTCGTTTGAGAAATATGAGACAACTGTTATGTCTGAAATAAGGTGTTCACCCTAGGAGGGGTATAAAATTCGAAGGGACCAATGCATGTCTCACTCTGGAGATAAAGTTATTAAATAATATTTAATATATTATTTATTAAAAATATTTAAATATCTCCCAAACCGTGTATCGTATGAGAAATCAAAGACCACCGATGGGTTCAGAATGATGTGTTTACTCTAAACGGGGTATAACATTTGGGCGTTTGGATGCATCACTCCCAAAAATAACAATTTTTATATTAATTAATTAATTATTCAAAGTTTTCATCAACAAATCATTAATATCACTCAAAAATCTCATCGTTTGAAAAATATGAGACCGCTGTTGGGTCCAGAACGAGGTGTTTACCCTAGAAGGGGTATTACTTTCATTCGTAATGGATCTTTGGTGTCATTTATTTTTTACATTAAAAAATTAATTATATTAAATTCATTTAATTATTAAATTAATTCCAAAAACTGGGTTACTGTTCATATTCTTTGGTTTTGTGTCGCACCACCATTTCTCACCCACGATACCTTAAAAAAAGTCCATTTATTTCCCATTTTTACCGTTTAAAAATTTTAAACACCATAAATGGATTAATCAATGACTCCTCATTCAGTTTTAAGTTAAATCATGGATTTAATTAGACATTTCAAAATGGTGGAAGGTTTCATGGATATGGGGTTATGAAATACCCCAATTCGTTCCGTTCTTTGCTTTCTTTTGTTCTAGACAAGTCCGATAGGCTACGGATCTTTCCTGCACACATTAATCGAGTTCTAAAGATCAAAATCGTATCGGTGCTTCCTCCATCAGCCGGTGTGCGCACCTCCCCTCATCTTCCATTCTTCTTTGGTTTGTTTTCTTATTATTATTTATTTATTTTTTTCCTCTTCTCTTATATACGTTATATAATAATAAAAAAAATAATACGGACTTGAATAAAGGAAAAAAATATATAATAATAATATGAAATTTATCAAATCATGAATTTTATATTAATTATCTAATAATATATATATATATATGTATATATATGTAAATATATATATATATATGTAAATATATATATATAAGAGTGTGTGTGTGTGTGTGTGTGTAAATATATATATATATACATATACCTTGACATATTGATAAACTCATTATGAGTAATTTTATTTAAAGTAACAATATCAAACTACAATTTAAATGATAATTGTTAATGACCATCAAGTGATAATTACATAAAATTATCATTGGAAAAATTGAAAAAAATTGAAAATTTATAAAGAGTAATTATCAGAATATAATTACTCAATTAATTAAATAAATAATTATAAAGTAATAATGTCAAATTATCTTAGCATAATTTATATGTTTTTATTAAAAGATATAATTAGTCTTGAAGGAGAATAATAAAAAAAGTACTTTATCCTACATGATAAATTTGAATTTCTCTAGGAGAGATAATGTATTATCTCATGAAAAATATTATTTCGAAATAAAATATCTCACATTGGTTCTAGGACCCCTGGACGAATGTCGACCATTGGTGTGTCGAAGATTATGATATTATGGTTGTGAGGAGGTGTATTGAACCACACATGGTGGTTTGTACTATCCGCTATCATCAAGGACCTTGAGGTAGGTGGTTTTATTTTGATTATCCAAATTTATTATCCTTGTATTGCTTGATTTATTTCAGTTGTTGATTTAAATTCAATTTCTCACATTTTTTTTTCAATTGAATTGTTAAAAAACGATTCCATTTAATCAAGATATTTGAAATGGTTTTGTCATGGAAATTTTGAAAACCCCCCATTCTATTGAATTGGGTGTGTTTATGGAAGGTGACTGATTTAAATTTTTTAATTTTAATTTTGGATTTGATGGAAATGATTTTAATTAAAATTTTGAATTTATTTATGGAAATAAATTTTTTAATAATTGAATTAATTTTGAAAGGATTTCAAACTAGAGAAAATGGCTTAAAATGATTTGATAGAAACCCAATGGTTTTATGTTGAAAAAAGGCATGGTTTTGAATAAAACCTTCTTTGGTTTTAAATGGAAATAAAATGGAACTTCTAAAAGGGAATAATGGGATTCATCATATTTTTAAGCAGTATTAAAATATTTCACCATAACGTAACAAAATATTCGAGCCCAATTAGTTGGAGAGTTATTTTGATATACTCTACACTATGATAATGTTGTAAAACATACTTGTAGTGGGTCACATCCCCGATGGGTGGGTGACAAGTCTCCTTTGGCCAGTGTCATAGGGGTGTGTGTATAAACATTTTGATGAGTTCACATAGAGAGTGTGAAATCCTATAGAAGGTTAATACTATCATACCTTTTTGTAGATGACCATGTTGCTCACTAGTTTATTTATATTTAAGATATAAATGTATTCCAATTTTTGATTGAAAAACTAACATGAATACTGAATTTATATGAATTTTTTATATAAGTGTTTTACATAATCCATTATTTTATAAATATTCCATAATTTGTAAAAGAATTGGTTAAAATATTTATTTCCATGATTTAAAAATGTTTAGCATGTTTTATTTATATATGATTTCAAATTGCCAAACCTATTTACATTAAAATTGAAATTTTTTCCTTAGATAATATATATTTGGAATATGTTATGGAATATTTGGTGGTATCCTACCGAGATTAGGTTCACACCCTACTTTTTTCCTTCAGGTGTTTGTAGACTTTATTCTGCAGGTTCGAGCAAAGGGAAGGGATCTCTTAGAGGTGGATCCAACTGTTGAGCTTTGATCTTGGGGAGTTGTGGCCATAGGGACCTTGGGGTTGTTTTTCCCATTTTAGTACTGGGGTTGTAGTACTTTTGGATTTTTATGCCATGTTGTATTCTGGTACATCACTTCCAGTGGAGTTTCTTTTGTTATGCATACTGAATTGTTTTCTTTTTCATCTACATTATTGTTTAAAAAATCATTCCCACTTGTATTTTTTATTATTCTAGGTGCTAGTCGCCGACCCGTGGGGATCGGGAAATCCATTCGGGCTATGTCTGGGATGGCTCGGTTATCAGGTTATGAGGGAACCCAGGCTGGTTCGTGACGTATCTTGTATGACAATGTTATATTATATGTTCCCCTTCCGAGTTTTATAACCTTACCAAAACTCAGATGTTCTTAGTTCTGTTTTTTTCACCAATAAATATTATGGTAGTGAAATGGATGGTTGGATACCCCCTTTCCATATTTCTTCCTTTAACAGGGATGTGACAGCCCAAGTGTCTTCAGATTTTAAGTGATATGATGGAAAAGATTTCTAATGGTGAGAATTGTTGTAGTGTGATGTGATATGTAGTGGTGGTCATTCATTGTAGGAATAGGTAACAAGGTAGATTTCATTCTCATTCATGATATCCTATTGGTATAGTTTTTTGTTGTAATGTGATGTGTTAGCCCATGTGTCAGTGGGAACGATGTGATGTGATGTGATGTGTGGCCTAGTTGTCTATAGGTGATTTGTGATGTGATGTATGTCCCAGTTTTCAACTGGAGGGATGTTATTTTATGTCATATGATTTGGGTTTTGTGGTATGTAATGGAGAATATGATATTCTACATTAGGTCATGAGAGAGTAAAATCATTGGGGAAGTGGGATCAGGGAACCTATCTTTGTTATGATCTCCATGATATATTATTATACTGGATGTGTGGTTTGGTGAGTGAGAAATGGTTAGTATGGTATTTTTCAGTTAGTCTGTTTAGGATCTTTTTGCTTATACTAATTGTTAACTATAACATTAGCATGCTATTTTTACATGTACCCTTGAGACCTAGGTTATGCCCCTACAGAGTATACATATTATGATCACCGTACATACATAAAATATTTTTTGAGATTCAAAAGGGATTATGGGGACTGATATGGATATTATTAGATTGGATGGAGTTATTTTTAGTCACTTCTATAGACTTGTCTTTTGATAATTACATTGGAGGGTTTTATATGTACCAGTTCTACTTTATTCATGCTTTGTGGGATTGTTTTTGGTTTTCCATTATATTTTAATATTGAGTTATTTTTTGTTTTTGTTTATTCTAACTATTGATCCTATTTCATTTATAATGTGTAATTTATCCCATACCATGATATTTTATACCATCATTTCAAGTCACTATCTTGGAGCCTACTAGAGGATGGGACTTGGTGGTCATCATCTCTCTCTCTCTATCTCTCTCTTCATTACGATATCTTTGATATGAGGGGGTTGTTATAGAGTGGTATTAGATGTGATCATTGAGAGATAGGATAGATTTTGGAGTTATTAATAGTGAAATTTTCATTAGTTTGTATGGAAGAAGTTCTAGTTGACCTTGGTGAATGATATAGGCTAGGGAGACCGTCTAGGATATGGGATTTTAGGGCCCAATGATCCAGTGTATATACACTTTGATTATCGAAAAACTACGTGAGGTGCACCTTTTTTTCAAGGTAGAGACATATGAGAAGTACACACATCATGATTACTTGTGTTCATGTAAGAAGTTAATGTGTGAAAATATAATGAGTTAAATAAATAATCTTTGAAATAATTCCATGAAACCAATCTTATGATATTATCTTGGTTCACATGAATGGATCATGTTTTTCATTCACGAGTTTCTCAAGACATTGAGTTTAAACAAGTTGTTCTGGTCGATCATACCAATAGAGGAGGATGAGGCATGGTAGCAAGGTTTTTATGACTTTCAGTGGAATAGTTTGGGTATATATTAAGGGAGAATCTTTGATCTCATGAACGAGAATTAGATTGTCGATCTCTTGATTTAATTCAATATTTTAATGGAAAGGGTTGATTTTGGGGTACCATTGGTAGTTAGTCTAATGTGTGGAGCCACGTGTCTATGGTGGACACTATTTCTTGGTGACTACAAGAAATTATATATGTTGTGGCTCATCCTTAAAAGGTATTTTTAGTAGATTTTAAATCATACATAATGAGGGTATCCAAGAAGATATATATTCTCTCACTTTAGCATGGGATTATTAATATATAGGAGCTTAGAAGAAGTTTCAAGGACCTTCTTCACTTTTATTCAGTTGTTTTACCAGACGAGGAGTCCAGTGAACGATGCCTATAGGAGGTATTCTGCCCAGTGATCAGGTATGATTTCACACCTTTTACTCTCCTAATGTATCTAAATGTGCCAAAAAAAATGATGAGTCTATAAAGAGGATTATCTACATCGGATTTTATCGTCTCCATGGTGGATGTCTTGGTGTTTTAAGGAGAATAGATTTAGGTAGTGAGCCTAAGGTATTCATGTAGTAAGGGTTTCATTTAGATATGAAGTAGCCCTGAAAGTTTATTTCCCAACCATTAGGGAAAACTTGTGTCTGATCACATTATGAGGTTTTTACATTTTCTTGAAATATCAATTGGAGATATGTTAACTATCATGATTATTGTCTATCCACGCAGGGAGGATGTTTTAGATGGGTAGTCACGCCTCTTTTTAGCAACATCAGTTGCCTCTATGTTATTTTAAGTGGAAAGTACTGCATGTTTTTTAAAAATCTAGGAGGAGGAGGAGTTCCTAGAGAGATAAGAATAATGAAGGTCCCCATCCATAAGGTCCTAGTATGTATAATGGAATTCGAGGCTGGTAGAAGATACGTAGAGTGGATGGGCGTGGTCAGATGCATGTGTTAGAGGAAATAGTGCAAGCAGATCTGAGTGTTTTTTCAGGTATTATAGTTTAACATCTACCCTTGTGTTCAATTTTCTTGATTGCAGAGACTCATAATCCTTTATTTCTCTAACTATGGTTCATTTTTTGGGATTGGAACTGGAGAGGATAGTAGTTCCCATGGTGTTATCTACAATATTTGGAGTTCAAGATTCCTAGTTCTATGTGTGCTAGGGATTTAGACTATTGTTGTGGTAACACCAATCAGTGGGGGTATTATTATTGATGTAGATACAACCATATGATATTATCCATGGTATTTATTGTTTTTATTCTAGGAATGAATCCATCAAATCATTTTGAAGGAATGTTTCATTTTCTAATGTGGAGGTCCAGTGAGTAGAATTTTTGGCTAGTTAGGTTATTGGTTGTGTGTTAGTTATTTAGAGCATCGTTTCTCATTGTTGGAGAAAATGGAAGTAGAATATTTGTTTGTGGGTGTCCCCAAGGTTTTGTATGGGTTCCTAGATGTTTTCCTAGGAGAGGTTATGGAACTACCCCTAAACATGATATCAAGTTTCGGATACAGTTACAACCATCTACACATTTGATTTGAATGCATTCTTATCAGATGAATGTAATAGATTTGTGTGAGTAGAGGAAAACGGAGGTTTCAACCTACCCATTATATCACTATGGGGTTCTCCAGTTTTTTCTACCAAGACATAATATAGTAGTGTGAGATTATTTATAGACTACCAGGGTTGAATTATGTAACGGTTAATAATAGTTAATCTCCTGAGTATTTGTGATCTATTCAAATAGTTTATATGTTCAACCTGGTTCTCTAAGATAAATATTTTGTATAGATAACACTAGTTTATAGTGAAATTTGAAAATGATTAAAATAAATCCTTCAGATGGAGGTATTGGATTATTATGTTTTGTGTCATGCCCTTTTGTATTTTGAAAAAACTAGAAATGTTCATTGGGATTATGAACTATATTTTCTAGGAGATTATATATCAGTTCATAGTATTATTCATCAATGATATCTTAGTTTAATTGATGTTATAGGAAAAGCATGTCGAGCCTCTCAGATTTTTTGAGGTCCTTTGACAACACCCTTCTTATGGGATGTGTTTCCAAGTGTGAGTTCAAGATGTGAAAGGTGTGTTTCCTTGAACATGTGGTGTATCAAAAGGGTGTGGAAGTGGAGCTGTCGACGATCACAGATATGTTTTCTCTGGAAAACCTAATAATGGGGATGATATTTTTTTCATGGCCTCATAGGACATTTTCAGAGGGTTGTACATAATTCATCATGATTTACATCCCCACTAATAGTGTTGACTATGAAGGACCATGATTTTTTCTGGACATATCAGTTCCATACAATGTTCAGTTACCTGGAGGGGATGTTGGTTAGTTCTATGGTGCTTTATTTTTCTAAGGAGGGTATTATTTTTTGAGGATTTATATGATGCATCCCAATTGGACAGGGGATTTGTGTTAACATAGTATATAAAGGGATCTCTTATAGGTCTATAAAGTTATGTCCTTAAGAGTGTAACTCTCCCACCCATCATTAAGAGTTGGTAGCAGTTCTGTTTTCATTAATGTTGGGGAATAATTAGCTCATCAATGAGAATTATTTTGTTTTCCCAAACCAGAAAATCCATATATATGTATTCTCAAAATGAAATCTAAAAATATTATAGTGATGGTGGATAGAGTTTCTTTATATTTATGATATTGAAATATCTTACACCATCAGTAAGGGTATTATTGTTGATAATGTGTTATGTTGAGAGTCCAAAAAGGTTTTTTCTTAAGAGTTATCATATTTATGGAATGGAATAAATGAGCATTCAGTAATGAATCTTGATATTTATGGGAGGAGTGGATGAGGTTTTCTTTATCAGGAAATCCTGGAGTCATTCATTTATGTGGCACATGGAGAAGTTTCAGTGGGGAGAAACAGTGGTAGATGTGATGCACGATCATGTTGGGCATGATGTTGATCTGGAGGGATGGTCAGGGGATGATCAAACCTAGGTGTTTTTTAAGGAGAGGTTGTTTTTCCTACAAGAGTTGTGTGAGGGAGTTCTATATGATTTTTACATCTTAACATTAGTTGTACATCCTAGTGTGACATAGCTATATCATGTCTTGAGGAGGCAACTTTGGTGGTTGGGGATGAAATGGTCAGTATTAGAGTTTGTGGAAAATATTCTTGGTTTTTCAGTAGGTTAAAGAAAAGAAACCTTATCTTGAAGTTATATTGTAGAACTTGGATGCTCCTGAGTGGAAATGAGGGGAAATTCTGATGGATTTTTTCATAGGTTTACACCAAGCCCAATGAGGGTTTGTTGTTTTTTTGTTATACTAAAATGACATAAGAAATCATCTCATATTCTAGTGATCAATGAGTCGAATTCCTTGGATGTTTTATGAAGACGATATGTTGATGATGTGGTTATGCTTCATTAGGTTTGAGGGCCACTATATTTGATTAGGATAATCATTTTACAATGGGATTATAAAGGGGATTTCAAAAATATTTTGGATCTTAGTTGAACCTTAGTACTACATTCCACCCTCAGATAGATGGTCATATGTAGTAGACTACCCAAATGTTGGAGTATATGTTGTGGGAATGCATAATTTACTTTGGTGGATATTTGGTATAACAAATTTTTTTTTTCAGGTATGAAAAAAACAATATATATCACTCTTCCATGGGTATGTCTCCATTTTAGGTGTTATATGAGTGGTCATGTACTTATATATTAAGTTTTATGGAGGTTCGAGATTCAGTAGTTCTTATTCTCTATGTGGTGCATAGCACAATTGAGAAGTCCTAGTTGTTTCATGGGAAGATGAGGGTGGAACGAGACCATCAGAAGTCCAATACTGATCATAGTTTGTGGCCCCTATAGTTCATGTTTGGAGACTATATGTTCTTGAGAGTCTTCACTCGGTATGGGAAGTGGAGGTTTAGAGGGGGGGACATTTTTTTCTGTTTTTGGTCCATTTGAGGTGTTGGCATGAGTTTTTGAGGTAGAATATCGGTTGGAAATTCAATTGTGGTGGGAGAGGATCCATAAAATCATCCACATGTCCCATCTTCATCGGTATCTACAAAATGCCTTAGACGTTTCTAACTATGGAGATTTAGATACTAAGGATGATTTGATGATCATGTAGTGGTCAATAGAGATATAAGATTATTAAGTGGAGGTTCACTATGGAGAATCCATTCCCTTGATTCGTGTGTTATGGAGACACGATTTTCTGGAGAAGATTACATTGGAGCGAGAGACAAATATGTGTTTCCAGAAACCATTACTATTTTGAGTTTATTTATAGTATTTTTTTCTTATTATGTTTTGTTTAAATCTTGATATCTTATGATATTTTTTCCCTGGATTTTTGATGTGTAATAAAACCCTCAACATATGAAATGGGGAGAACCTTAATCATAATCACGATTAATTGTACTTAAATTCAATAAAACTGATTCTAGTGAGTCAATTCTTCCTAGAGTGGATAGTGTCTTAACATGGAGGATGGATTTACATTATTTATATTCTTGATGTAGTGTCATGTATTGGTTTTGTAGTGTTTGGTTTTGGTTGTGTGTAGGTTGGTGCGTTTATGAGGAAATATACCCGATAATATAGTGTGGTACTCATTGAGAGGTGGTGAGGTACCTATGTAGTGTGTTTCATGGGTTTTTTGATTGGTGTATTTGGATAGTGACATTATTTAGTATTAAAAACATCCTTGAGAGGTATATCGTGGGGTGGTTGCCTGGACATCATTACTTCTAGGATTGGTTTTGGAATGTTGAGGGAAAGAACCATTTGAGGGATACCTAATTTAATCGTATGGGCCTTTCTGTCATGTTATATTTCATATTTTGGGTGTTGGAAGTGTTTCAAAGGAGTATAGTGGAGTTTTTATGGTTTTTGGATGTGTATCAGAGATACTACATGATATTCATGTCATGAATGGTTTTCATGATGTGAATTGGTGATTTGTGAATTGTCAAGCAGGAAAATTCATGACCTACATTCATCTGATGTTTGAAACATGAAATGGATTGACATAGTAATAGTTCAATTCACAATATGTAATTAGTTCGAGTTGAGGTTGAGGATGTTTAAAAAATGGGAATTCACATCATGAATGTGTTACACAATGTGAATGTTTCGGGTTCCATGTTTTTTAATAACACTTTAGATCTTATTTCATTTCTTTTAGTCATAATTATTCTCTATCTATCTATATCATTCTAGATAAACTGAATTAACCATAATGATATTATATTTTCCCCTTTCCCCTTTCATGGTTCCTTGGGTTTTTATGGATTCCTAATGGAAACTTGTAATGAGTTCTCCTCTCTTAACCATGGGTTTACTTCCATTCTTCTTCAGAGATATACTATGGTGGTGCGTTTCTAGTTTAGTGTGTGTATCAATTGTCTTTTTTTATAATACATTGGTGTGGTGTAAGAATATTTTGGATTTCCTTTAGTGCTAGTGGTTTCTGGGGAATTTTTTCTTTTCCCTACGGTGCGTAGCGAGGTCAAAAAGCTTCCTTGATGTATAAGATCTCTATTATCACCCATTTATGTGATATATGTGACATCTCCATGATTATTCTTACCTGTTAGGGAATATTAATGGTCGACATAATGAGATAATACATTTTCATGTCTAAAAGTGACGTGAATGGGGAGTTATTTCATGCTTTACTACTTTGAGATATGTTGATTTTATTATGTATACATGTTTCCAATTATGAAAATAACAGTTGTTGGGTTCCTTATTTTCACCCTAGTTTTTTGGAATTAATGTACCATTTTGTGTTTCTTTATGATAAAACCCGAAATAAAAGGTTAATGAATATATATTTGGCTAATAATTTTTTACATTGGAAATCTGGTTTGTGTTATAATACCAATGAAATATAAAGAAGATATGTTATAATTCCCCTGAATAATTGTGGAAGCTAGTTGTAATTGTTGTTGTGTGTTTGTTATTTTTTATATTTCTTACGTGGATTGGGATATTTTTCAGTGATGTTAGTGACTGATTGGGTTTTGTGGTGTGTCATTCAATGATCTAGATATTGGTTATCATGGTTGTAATGTGGGTAGTTTTGTGATGTGGTGCGATAAGGTTGTGTCACCGAGGTTATGGTTATGTGGTTACGGTTTCATGAGGTTGTGGTGTATAGGTTGTGGTATATTGGTTGCAGCATAGTGGATGTTTTTGTGATATGCAGTGATATAATTATTTGGTTATTATGTTGTGATATTGGTTTGGTGATGTGATGGAGCGATAATGGTGGATGTGTGGTGCTATGGTGATGGTTTTGTGACTTGATTCAGTTGTATAATGTCATGTTTACCTTAATTTATTGGTCAGACATTGAATAAATTTTGATGATAAATGAAACCAAATATACTAGTAGATAAATGATATGGACTTGAAATAGATTTATGATGAATGGATTAAACTGAATTGAATTAATGTATTATTTTTGTAATGTGAAATGAAATGGATAACTAATTAATGTATTTAAACTTATAAGTGGATAGTGGAATGTTCTGTCAGAAGTGGGGTGTTTTTGTAGTTTTTTTCATAAAGTGGTGGTTGTTATTGAGATATTTGATGTGTACTATGTGGTAGTGATGTGGTGTATGCTATTGTTATTGATATGGACCCACATGTTGGGTATTGTGTGCTATCTATATAACATGTATGTTTATCTTCTTTTATATGTTCTGAACCTGAGTTTGATAAACTTAAAAATTCACAAAGGTGATATGTTTTTGTTGTTTTCCTAAAAATCCAAGATGGCAGTGATACAAATGGACATATACAATCTCACCCCCACTCATCATTCTATAGTGATGTAATGGAACGAGTGTCTTCAGACCATATGTGATGTTTCTTCCGATGTTTTTATGGATGAGAAGTGATGTAGGGTGATCTGATATGTTGAGGGGGTCATGCATGGTTGGAGTAGGGAGTTTTTTGATTCCCATCATGTTTAGGATACCCTACTACTCTGGTTATGCTTATGATGTGATAGGGAAGCCTATGTGTCTATGAGAGGGATGGGGTGTGATGAGATGTGTGGCATAGGATTAAATGGGTGAGATGTGATGTGATGTTATGTGTGACCTAGGTGTCTATAGGAAGAATGCTATTTGGTATGTGTGGACGGTATAAGAGGATATGATGTTTGATTTTTAGGTGTGAGAGTGAAATATCTGTGGGAAAGTAGTAGCAATGTGCATTTCATTTTTATGATATCAATGATATCTTATTATATTGGATGTGTGATTTGGTGAGTGAGCCATAATGAATCTCATATTTATTATTTGACATGTTTAGGTTCTCATTGGTTTTTTTTACTGGCACATTGATATTATACTTTCACATGTGTAATTGATACCATGGATATCTCATTACTAAGTATACATATTATTCTGGCAGTACATATATAAATGATTTTTCAGGATTCTTGGAGGACTTGAGGGACCGATCTACACATTATATGCTGGGTTGGAGATATTGTTGAGTCACTTCCATATATTTTTCTTTTAGTATTTAAACTGAATTTTTTTTATGTATCAGTTTTACATTGTTCATGCATTGTGGTATGGTTTTTGGTTTACCATTATATTTACTATGATATGTTTTTGTGCGATTTTTATCCTATCTCTGGATTCTATTTCATTTGTAGAGGGTAATGCCTTATACACTATGTGATTCTTAAACCCTCGATGATAGTCAATAACCTGGGACCTATTAGTGGTGGCCCGTATGTTTCCTCAGACCACTCTACTCATTTTGGTATCTTTGGTTAGAGGAGGTCTTGACATGTTCATTCATAAATTTTAGTTTCCTTCAATGCTCAACAACTTTCATTTTCTAATATCTATTTTTGATATGGTTTATTACACCTTTTTTATTTACTCATCATTATCAAAGGTTATATATTGAAATTCTTCCTACAACATCTTACTTTCTTTATTGAGTTGTGTAATTTTTTTAGAGAATATTCCAAATTTTCTTTTAGAATCCACTCACGTTATTATCAATCTTTTCCATCTTCATCATTTTTGGATGAAGTAATTACTTTTCAAAATTGAACTAATAAGTTGACATTATAATCTAACTCATTTCTGGATAATGAATCATCCTCCTCTCTTCTGTAGAAAAATATTTACTTCTTATTAATTAGAATTTTTTAATGGTTTTTCCACATTTAATTTCAATAAATCTCATCATATTTTTCTAATTCAGATTCATCAATCATATTTAGAGAAAAATTTCCAAAGAAATATATTTATCATTAAAATTATAGAATTATGAGATTATATACCTTCTCTATTCCAATTTCTATTTTATTATCCCTTAGAAATATGATAAGTGATTATGTTGAAGTACCCTTAATTTTCCTCTACATAAAAATAAATTTATTCATTTTCTAATTAATTGAATCTATAATTACCTTTTAATAATTCATCAAAATCAATCTATTTCATAGCCTTCTTCTTAAATAATTTTTATTTTCTCATTTTCTATAACATGAGTAAAATATAAACATAATCTATAGAAAAATAATTTCATTCTTATAGATTTGTAACATTGCGATTAAATTAGTCAGGAAGGTTTCTCATCAATTTCATAACTATAGAATAGTATTTTATCTTGTCTCTGAAACATCTGATATTTCTTAAAATATCGTTAAATATTTTAAAAAATTATTCAATACATTTGTTATTATCCATATGAATATATTCAATCAAGGTCCTCCGGATTTATATCATAGATTACGTAACCATTTTATTTCTATAATTTAATCATCTCAAATTGTGACCCAATTTTTTTGCCATTGGAAATATCAGAATCATTGTATAAACATTATGTAAGAGAGATATCAAAAGACTATTCTGGGATTTTCCATCAACTTCTAATTTTCTCTTATAATTAGCTTTCATAGAAATGTATTTAATGGGAATAAATCCCACAGTTACTGTGTCTATATTTTTAATTAAAAGATATAAAAGATAGTGTGTCATCTTATTCTTACAACTGTGATAGTTTCTACAATCAAATAATGGAACACCCTTTTATTCACTGAATTGACATTGCCCATTTTCAATATATATTTATGTATTTTTAAAGAATCCTCCATATAGTACTAATAATATATTTCCAAATTATTGTAGGATCTTATAGGGTGGAAGTTTATGAATCTATGATAACATTATTTTACAAATTCTTTTTATGAACTCAATATATGAAACATGTTAGAGTTATAATCCACTCAAATATGTTTCTAAATATCACTACATAAGGCATAATATAATATATTTCCAAATTATTGTAGGATATTATGGGCAGAAGGTTCTGAATCTATGATAACATTATTTTACAAATTCTTTTTATGAACTCAATATATGAAACATGTTAAAGTTATAATCCACTCAAATATGTTTCTAAACATCACTATATTGTCCTTCTTATATCCACTTCCTTTTGAGATTATTATAGACCCCAGACATAATAAATTTTTGAAACTACTTCTACACCCCAACTATAATCACTTCCTTCTTATTTTCTGATTCACAGTAGAATGATCTTCATCTTCTGTTAATATTTCTACACTTTCATGTTGGACCACCTTCACATGTGTATAATCTTTAAGATCTTTAACAAATCATTTAGTATTTTATTCATCTATGAACATATTCCTTGTCATAGAAATACCAAGACAAATTAATATTATCTTACAGAACATTGTTTATAAATATACCTTAGAAAATGCATATCTAATCGAGATCTATTCGATATTCCCTTATTCAAAGGGGTCAAAATCACTATCTGATATGTCTATGTCTTGTAATACTCAGATAAATGAAATTTAGCCTTATATTCTCTATCCAGTTAACCTCCCTATTATTCTTCTATATCTTATGCGTCTCTATCTAATAAAATACGCTCTGTTAGTTTCTCATTATTTTTCATTTTATAAAATACAACTCAATTAATATTCTTCCAATAAGTAGAAACTCATAAACAAATTCTCACTTTGATTCTTCTTCGAATGATGAAACTTTGTCTGATAAAACTTCTTAGAAGCACCTCAATCAGATTCACCTCCTTTAAACCAAGTAAAACCTTGGTTTTATTCTCATGACATAAATCTTTATTCACTTTCTTTCATAAATGTGTATGAAAAATGATATTTTAACCATACTATTCCACCTACATTTTATAAGTTCACTCCATTGTATAAAATTATAGAACCTAATAAATATTTTATCATACATGTAAAATTGGAAAATAAAACATCCCACTCAGTTATAATTCAAAGGAAAAGTCTCAAAAATTCCTAAAAATTATCAAAGCTTCATACAAAATTGACACATGGAAAACTTATGTGAACTTACTTAAGATCACTATTATAGAACTTATCTGTACTACCTTCAACTCAAAAAGATAAAATCCATTGAAAAAATATATTAGAATCACCACTGTTATAGAATATAAATATATATATAAATCTCTATATAACTACATTCTTAAAATTCCTATCTAATTACTTTTCATGAAGTCTTTTATCTGATGGTACATATTTAGCATTCTCTATACAACAGAGTCATAATCCAATTCTATACCTGATATTTCTCTTCCATGTTCTAGTTTATTGTAAACATTTTGTATATTATGATGAACATATATCTATATGATACAACTCAACTTTATCTCAATATTTTTGAACCCTTCTCTTACTAGAGCACAATCATCTAATGGAATCACAATTATTCTTATAACGTCATTATAATGTTCTATCCATTAGATTATTCTAGTGTCTATATGATGGAACATCATCCAACAGGACCTCCATTATTTATCCTTCCATTGATCTTCACTAGTTATATTTTTCCATTAGCATTTACATGTTAACTTCAATTTGATACATATTTGTACCCTATAGCTTAGATTTTTTTTATAATTCAAAACATATAATATGTGAATCAAATCTACATTACTCTTTATTATCCCATTATGTATTTAAATATGATGAAACTTCCTAATATTTCATTAATCAATCATAACCTATCCAACTTATCAATAGATTCATCGTGAATTTGAAATTTGTAACTCATTCTTCTTATAATTGTAAATCAATAGAGAAATATTTATAGAAGTACATCCTTAAATATAATAACTCATACTAAATACATTTTCATACATATAAGTTTTAAGATCACAATATTTTCTAAAGATTTATCAGGCTTTACCTCAAGTAATATTTCTTCATTGGTTGAGTAATTTTGGTTTGGGTTATAACTTGGATTTTATTTGGTTGAAAACATGGAAACATTGTATAAAAAAGGGTAGTGCACAATTGGCTGAAAATTTTCTCTAACCATGCACTATAAGCCATTTAATTATGCGACAATGGAAACGAGGGTTTTCTGTGGTTGGTTCATGGTTTGGCAAGCAGTTTTCCTTCTTTGTAGAAAGAATTAACCCCATAGAACTCGAACAGAATCAAGGTGCACGTTTAGGAGAAAATGTTTACCCAGAGCAGGAAACCATTCATAAATGAAATTAATCCCCTACATTAAAAAAATCATGACCCACTATCTTATACCCTCAAATTCCCTAACTCAAAAAAAATGATTTATCTCAATTCTAGAGCCTCCCAGATGCATTCCAAGAAATTGTAACCTCTTCTCATGATTATTCAAAGCTCAATTGGTATATTTTATCCACTTTGGGTAAGTGGTTTAATTCTGATTGCTCTCTCGTCTATTTTTTGTTCTAATCCCATTATTTTGGTGGGTTTTCACCATTTATTTTGTTTAATATACCTTTATATTTTTTTAATCAACATCTAGAATTATTGGATCTATATTTATATGTTAGGGATCTTTTTTTTGTTTGATCTTGATTTAGTGTGATAGATCCAAATCACATTCTATGTTGTTGTGCCTCTCAAATTTTGGGTATTTTCATTGGGTGATCATTCATCAATGAATCATGGAATATTGTCTATAATTATAATCCCATAGTCTTAATAAAATTTATGTGTATGTAATTATTGAATTTTTATTTTATTTTTATAAATTGAGTACATGATTGAATTAATTAATTTGGTGATTTAACTAATCAATTGAAATTTAAAATTGGGATTATTGGATTTACAGATTATTTATAACTAGTTTTTTTATTAATTAGAGGATATTGAGATTTCTAATTTGAATATTTTTATATTGAATTAATTATAGGATGTTTGTGTTTTTAATTGAATAATTAATTGATAAATTAATTATTGTATTATTAGGATGGTGGATTTTGATTAATTGATGGGGAAATTAATAGAGGTAATTTATTTGATAAACTTATTGTTAATAAAATTGATTTGAGTAATTAATTTATGAGTTAATAACTGAGATTGAGATGATTTATTAATTTTCTAGTTAATTAATAGGATTGGGATTATTAATTAATAATTGAATTAATTAATATGATTGAGAATATTCATTAATTATTGAGTTAATTTATTGGATTTAGATAATTAATTATATGATGAGATAATTAACAGGATTTCAATAATTAACTAATTATTGATTTAATTAATGGGATTGAGATGGATAATTAAATATTGAGTTAATTAATGGGTTTGAGATGATTAATTAATTATTGAGTTAATTAATGGGATTGAGAAGATTAATTAATTACAGAGTCAATTAATTGCATTTATAAGATTAATTAATTGTTGAGTAAATTAATGTGATTGAGAATATTAGTTAATTTATGATTTAATTAATGGGATTGGGATGATTAATAAATTGGTGAGTTAATTAATGGTTATGAGATAATTAATAAAATGTTGAGTTAATTAGTGGGACCGAGATGATTAATTAATGGTTGGGTTAATTAATGGGATTTATATGATTAAATAATTGTTGAATTAATTATTTTGATGATGAATTGTAACAATGACATTATTATGACAATTAAAATCTACAATAGTAATAATGGCATTCTGAGATATGATATGAAATAATTATTGATTATAATAGAATTATGAGATATGGAATAATAAATATAATAATAACAGTGTAATTCTAAGAATTGAAATCCATTGGGGATAGATAGACTCTAGAGTGGCCCAATGGAGGTATTGATGTTCGAGTTACCTTTGGATACCTATGAGTTTATATGTTTATAAAATAATAATTTGATAATGTTATAACTGTTTATTTATGAAATTTTTTCTTGTCATTATACAACTTCATACACGATTATTGAGTGTATATTGTTATAGACACCGTTGGTGGTGGCCTATTGAGTTATACTCACACCCCACTCAAGACACCTGATCGGTACCCAAATATATTTCATTATTGTGGGACAGGTTAACGAAAAAGGGACTATGATAGATAAAAGATTTGGGGATGGATCATGTTTGAGAGAACCTAACATGGTTTGAGGCCTACATGCGATTTTTCATTGAAATTACTATTGAGTTCCATTTTTACACATGGAATATACTTTATCATGACATATCTATTGTTTAGTTTTGATATTGTATTTCATGTTTTGTTATCTTGTGATACTGGTCAATTCAGGTTATGATTATATTTAGTTTCTCTTGTTTATTTATATTTATTTAGTGAATTACAATGATAAAAAGGATAGTATAGTTTCCCATGATTAATATTAGACCCTCTCTATTGATCTAAAACATATTGTGAATGGGGAGGCATGTTTGATGTCATGTGGAGAACCAGTTTGGGGTAGCTGTGCATGTCACCAAACTCGGGACATTACAAAGTGGTATGAGTTCTCAGTTTTCTTTTATTTTTTATTTTGTCATTCTATTTAGGAAATGAAAACATCAAACTAAGAAGAGTTGGGCTTAGTTTTGAGCTTGTTCATGGGCATATGTTACCAATATATGGTGTATAACCTAAGTACCAATCATGGGATTGTTTTTATAGATGTTTTCTCTTATAGTTGAATATTATTTCCCCTTGGGTGACACACATGTAGTGTGATGGGAAATTGGACTGATATTTTTTTGTGTTTTGACTCATGGTCCGATATGGAACGAGAGTTGTATAACAACCCTCTAATTCCAAACATTAACATTAAAAAAACATTTTTAGAATACTTAAACATTATAAAAAAATATTCCCAAATACCATAGATGGAATAGTGCCTTTGAAAACATAGAAACATAAACACTATTACATATGTGATCTACATTATCTCCAACTAGGTTCTTTGCAACTAGCACCCTTATTAGACAGATCAAACATAATACATTTCTTCATAACATGGGGAAGGAAACATAGAAAAGGGTGAGATAAAATGCTTAGTAAGTGTAAACAAGGAAGAAATGTAAGAATAAACATGAGAATAAGGGTAGGAGAGCATGATCATGAAAATAGAATATCATACCCTGCATATAAAAGATCATATACATGAATCACATAATAAATAATGGAAGTTCATAAGACATGAATAAAAAGGAAGTAAAGGAAATAATCCATAAAAGAATAAAATAGGAGTAATACATGGAATTATGGTATCACATAAGTATATACTGATTCCCATAGTAGTGAGGGAATCACTGCCAATACCATCTTAGTGGACAATGTCTTTTAATGAATTGGGTAGCCCGCATTCCAGCCCTACATTACAGAACCGAGTGACCCTCATTCCAACCCAGTATTAATGAAATTAGTAACCCTCATTCCAGACCTGTATTACAAAACTGAGTAACCCTCTTTCTAGTCCTATTTTTTCTCATGAGATATAAATATTTACCAAGTGCATTAAAGGGAGATATAAGTCCCACCCGTTACATAATGAAATCATACATACATGTTCCAATTTTTTTTTAAATAAACATATCATAACCCATGAAATTATATTTTTATCATAAACATGTAAACATATTGTAACCTATATAAAGATACAAGTTTCATAATGCTTTTATCATTAACATAACCCTTGAATTGAAGTGGGTTTCAAAAGCATATAACCAGTGAATGAGAAACGGTCTTCATAAAAATCATGACATCAAAACATAATTCATTTAGTGAAAGAGTATGAATGGAAGCATTAAATAATTTCCTCACAAAGGAATTATCAACATGAATAGATGTTATCTTATATGGGAAATAATTCAAAAGGTATTTTAAAGACATTTCTTGAGGAAAATATCATTTCTTATTTAAAAAATTATTTTTATAACATAAAACCTCTTAAAAAAATTTCGCTTAAAATTTCATAAAAAACATTTTAACGAAGCTTTGAAAAAAATAAAACATTTCCTAGACCCATTTTCCTTGAAAATCATCTTCATGGATCTTTTGGAAATATTTTCGAAAACCTAGGTTTTGGAATACAATGGATTTCCATCCCAAGAGAGAGATGGTCCCATTTTATTAATAAATTTATATTAAGTACCATAGTGTGGAAAAAAATTGTACAAAAAAATGAATATATCTTGAATAAAAATAGAAGAGGGAAACTCATGAATATTCTTGAGAGATTTCATCAATGGAAACATTAATATTAACAATCTCAAAAATTGTTAAGATTGTCTCAATAAACACTTATAATATGGTTATTGGGATCATAATCTAAATGTTATAAAAGGAAATTAAATGAGGATTATTATAGCATGAAAATAAGGTGATTCATGATATAACATGTACAATGGAAGTATATACACCTCAAAAAATAGTTTAGGTCCATAACAAAACATGAGTCTCAAAAAAGGGAAAATGAGAAAAAACTATTTTACCAATTTGGTAACATTTGAAAGTTAATCCCCATTAAATAAGGATCATCAAATGTATGTGTGAATACACATAAATTTAGGTACATGATACATATAATTGAATCATGGCCAGTACATACACCACAAAAAAAGAAAATAGTGGTTTACAAAACATGAATCTCAGAGAAATTAAAAGTGAGATGAAATTCCCCTTACCTTGCATCTTGACTCTGTCCATACTCATACAAGACTTCTGTATAATAAATATAAGTTTATTAAAAATATTTTACAGAATAATATACTTATACATAATAACATATATGGATTTATTATGACCTTATATTACCCTCTTGTTAATGATCCCATGTCATGTTTTACTTTGGGTAATATTCACTTTTTTCTTTAAATGTGTCTTAATTTGTTATAGCGTTACTACTTATAATTATATCATGATTATAGAATTTATAATGTGATATAAATAGATTTTATATTAGTATATTTTATACCATAATTATGTAAAAAATAGAATACACCATTTATAGAGACAATAAGCCATTCTTACACATGAACGTTGTTTTCCTTTTTATTGTCGTATTGGAAGAAAGAATCTAAATGAAATATGCATATATATTTATTTATATATATATAATTATTAAATTATGATGATATAGTTTTATATATCATAAAAATTCATTAATTCCATTACAGGTTGTCTGTGAATGAATCAATCGCTTTGACGGGGTGGTAGTCTACACTTCCCCAAACGAGATTATCGTACTAAAAACAAATGGATGGTAAAAATTTGTTCGTTGTAAAAGGAATACAGAATATTAAGGAAATAATAAATATAATATATTTCATTTATATATAATTTTTCCATCATAATTTCCACTATGATTGGTGGTAGTGGAGAAATGAAAAATCATCGTTTTATGAGGCAGTAGTTCACCGTACAAAGAAACAATATGTTTGACATCCATTAGATGGATGTGTGTGTAAGTTTAGGTAATAAAAAAATCATAAAAACATCCATGTATATTTAGGATAAATTTTTTTAATAGAATAAGGGAATAATTAGTGAGGAGGGGTAGAGAAGGAAAATAAATGAAAGGAGCTTGAAGGAAGGTGTTACCTCTAAATCGGGTAACTTTTTTTTTCATTTGTTCCAAAAGGTTTCCTTGAGAGGGTTTCTTCCCAAAGGGAGCACTCAAAGTATAAGGTATGATTTTTTGTGGCTAATTTTTTAGATAATGTATTATAATTAAATCATTGAGTGGTTTAGGGAATGATTAGATTTGGTGGCCTTTTATAGGTATGGAAAAGGACTCACATGGAATATTTAGAAACAAATAAGTTGTGCCCATGTTATTGCCTAAAAATGTCTTAAAAAACCAAAAACATAAATTATGGAAGGTGTAGGGAAGAAATATTTACATCCAATGGTTTTTGGACATGTTTCTATGTCATTTGGGTCCTTAATATTAAGGTTTTGTCCATAATAAATCTTAATTAGGCCTTAATTGATGTGATTAATTTTAATCACATTTACTAATCATTTTGCACAAAAATTAACACGGTCTTTTTAGAGTATAAATATTAGACTGAATAAAATGGTTTTTGTCTGATTTTTGAAATTCCAATCATAGAAGTGGATAAATTTAGATTACTCATAATCTCGCAGAAGGGATGAAATAACGTGGTTTTAAAGTAGGAAAATGTTCAAAGGCTTGGAAAGATTTTATATTTGTTTTTAAAGTGAAATTTATCCTATTGTATTAATATATGAAATATTAATCTAATGTGACCATAAAAAATATTTATAATATCATTTACCATTAATAATTAATTAGACAAAAAGATGGTTTTTAACTAAAAAACATATTTTTTCACTATTTAACAAAAAATGGTCTTTCTCAAAAAAAATCCCTAAAATTAACCCGATGAAAATTTAAACATTATGAATTAAAAAATGAATTTTATTTTATCAAAATAAATTTCTATGTTTTGGTAAAATTGCTTTCATTATTATAAGTAGTTCATTAGATAATGTGATATTTTTAACAAAAAAATGACTTTACCCAAAAACATATATTTTATTATTAGAAAGTTTTATTTATATAAAAAAATTGTAAAAAACATTATAAAAGATGTTATTACTATTAATATTAATATGTCTAACATCTAGGTTATAATTTACATATTTAAAATATATAATAAAAATAGATATATCATAGAAACTATGTGTTGCGTGTATCGAATGCCAACTGAATGTTGCGTGCATCATAAGCCAAGTCGATGCTGTGTGGAACGTATACAGATTTAGTTTCGTGTGAAAGGAATATTTGACATAGTGAATTGTATGATATAAATTTAAATTTAAATTTATTCAAAAAAAGGTCCATAAATAGTCGGGGTGTTACATTCTACCCCCCTTAAAATGAATTTCTCCCTCGAAATTCATCACTTGGGTAAAAACATCTGAGGATATATATACTTCATCATATCCTGTAGTTATCTTGTAGCTTACTCTAACTGATGATTTCTTCACAAAACATTGAAAATGAATGTGGTCTTGTTTCATAGAACTTTCTCTGATTGGTCCATAATTTGAACAGGTTTCTCATCAAAAGAAAGATCCAGCTCTAGCAGTATGACCTATCAGTTCAGTACATGTGAAGGGTTGGGTATAAAATTCTTCAAGAGTTATACATGGAAGACATCATAGACTTGATAGATATTTGGAGGATATGACTAGTGATATGATACCATCCTGATAGGATCAGGAATTTAAAACGGGTCGATATATTTAGGGATTAGTTTCTACTTCTTCCCAAATCTCACAATTTTCGTCCAGGCTGAGATTTGTAAAAATACATTTTTTCCAACTTCAAATTATAGGTCACACCTATGTTTATCATCATATGTTTTCAACCTGATTTGAGCAGCCTTGATATGATTCTAAATGGTTTTAACCTCCTCTACTATTTCACCAGTGACCTTAGGCCATAATAGCTTTCTTTCTCCAACCTCATCCCAGCACATTGGAGTTTCACATTTCTTCCAATATAGGGTTTCATAAGGGGCCATATGAATTCTTGATTTAAATATATTGTTTTATGAAAGCTCAACTTGGGGAATATGTTGATCCCATACACCTATGATATCTAAAGAACAAGGCCTCAACATATCCTCTTCAGAATGAATTTTTTCAATCAGACGAACCATATGTTTGAGGATGATAAGAAGTGATGAATCTCAATTCTATATCATGTGATTTATGAAGACATCACCGGAATGATGAGGTAATACTTAGATCCCGATATGATACAATAGAATATGGTACTCCAAATTACCATACAACTTCTTTAATGTATATTCTGGAAATATGATCAAGAGGTAAATATTCTCTGATAGTAATAATGTGTGATGAAATAGTAAGAAAATCAACTACCACCCATATAGAATTAATCCCTTTAGAGGTTTTGGGTAGTCCTACAATAAAATCCATTGTGATGTTCTCCCATTTCTATTATGGTATGGTTAATGGATGCAACATCACTTTATAATTTTGTCTTTCAGACTTAACTTGATAGCATACCAAACACCTAGATACAAACTCTGTGATATCCCTGTTCATGTAATCCCACCATAAGTATTCCTTCAAGACCCTATACAACTTTGTACATCCATGGTTAATAGATATTGAAGAACTATGAGGTTCCTCTAAAAACTCCTTCAAATATGGTATTGAAGGAACACATACATAGTTCCTGAACCTTATCACTCCATCCTATCAAGGTTAAACTGATGATCATTGATAACATACTTTTTAGCCCTCATATTCCTTATGCGCCTCCTTAATCTTCACATGGATAGAGGGCTGAACATTCATTTGAGAAAGACAACATTTTTCCCCTTCCTTCATGATTTCTAGATCCAACCTCTTCAAATCAAGAAATATTGTATCTTTTGTGATCCTCATAATGGATAATCTATCACGATCCTTCCGAATCAAAGCAGCAACCACCTTTTTTTTATTTCCTAGGGTGGTAATTTATTGAGAAGTCATAATTGATTATCAACTATAGCCATATTTTTTGGAACATGTTCAACTTCTTTTGTGAGAATATATATTTCAGAATTTTATTATCAGAATATATATCACGCTTTTCAGTATAAAGATAATTCATCCATATCTGCAATTCAAAGATTACCACCACTAACTCAAAATCATGATTTGGGTAATTTTACTCGTTAATCTTAAACTATTGCGAAAAATAAGATATAACCATGTTTTTTTAAAAATAAAAAATCCCAATTCCTTCTTGGATTCATCTGTATAGATTCCAAACCCTTCTCCACAATAGGGTAATGTGAGCATATGTGCACTGAACAACCTTCTCTTCAATTCCTTGAAATCTTTCTCGCATTCATCTTTCCAGAGGAACATAACATCCATTAGAGTTATATTGGTCAGAGTATTAGATAGTCGTGAGGCATTATCCACAAACCATTGATAATATCCAGCTAAGCCAAGAAAGCTACGGATCACAGTCCCCGTGGTTGGTCTTGGACATCATTCAATAGCCTCTATCATTGATGGATCTACTATTATACCATCAATTGAGATTATGTGACCCAAAAATGAAACATTTTTTCCCAAAATTCACACTTTTAAAAATTTTCATTAAAATTATCTTTCCTTATGGTCTTTAGTAAAATTCTCAAGTGATCTTAATTATCTTCCGTAATATTTGAATAGATAATAATATCATCTTTAAAGACTACCATACACTGGTAAAGGTAATCTATAAAGACTCTACTCATTAAATCCATGAAGATAGTAGGGGAATTAGTGAGACAAAAAGGAATCACTATATATTCATAGTGACAATACCTTGTAAAAAATGCCGCCTTAGGTATATCCACTTTCTTGACCCTTAATTGGTGATATCTAGAATGAAGTTCAATATTGGAACAGTATTGAGATCTACACAGTTGATCAAACAGGTCCTTAATACGTTAAATAGGAAAATTTTTCTTTATTGAAATCTTGTTCAACTCTCGATAATAAATGGAGAGTCACATTGATCGATATTTATTCTTCACAAAATAACCGGTTCACCCCAAGGTGTCACACTTTTCCGAATGAACCCCTTATCAAGGTTTTTGTTGACTAGATTATTCAATTCCATAAAATCAATTAGGGCCATTGTAACGCCCCACCCCAGTTACCTAGAGTCATTGAATTATTACATAATATTGGCATGATCAAAAAATATCAATTTTCAAAAGACTGATTATTTTAGTAGCCTTGGAAACACTAGATACATTAATAAGTCTTACATTACATCATAATGTGAAAAACTAAAAAAAAATATTCTCTCCATAGACCACATTCATATCCCTTCATACTATCCTATAGGTAATTCATAAAATACATCTTCACATCCTGGGAAAAATAAAACATATAATGGGGTGAGCTCAGATGCTCAGTAAGGATACAAATATAACAGAAACATTCATAAATAAGCATAAACATTTAATGCAATGTATAACTGAAACAAAAGCCTTTTAAACATGAACTTCAGCATAATATGGAAAAGATAAAATGAAATAATTCCATTTACTTATTCACATGGATATTCTACTAGTTGAATAATCACATGCAATATCAATAACCACTTTCATTATAATGGAATGCATAATGCCTGACTATCATGACCACATAGTCAGGGTCTTGTGCGAGGACAACAAATAATATTTTGTCAATGTCTTATGCCAAGACACTAGTTTGTCTCATGAGACCTACCGATGCATCAAGGAGCTATATCAGGCTCCACCAATCACTTATTATGACCAATGCATTCCTCATTTGAAAAGGTTTACACATAACATAAACATTCATATTTGAAACTAGCATACGAAATGTCAATAGTTTATCCATAAAACATGAATGGTATGAAATAACACATCCACAGTCAAACATATCACAAAACCTTCAATAGAATATGGATGTATTGTATCATAATAAATCGACTTCAAATAAGCTTAAAATCCATCAAAGGATGTTTACATGGTTGAAATCAAAACTATTTGAGAGAAATATCTCTTTTTTGAAATCATTTAAAAGTCACATAATTATTAAATAAAAAAATTATTTTGAAAATACTATTATAAGTTGTAAGGGAATATTCGATGATTTTAAAATGGTGGAAAATTGCCACACCCGCCGTATAAGTTAAAAAAACATTCTTACGTTTAATTTTCCGAAAAGGTTAAAAAGTACCTTGTTTGGAAAATGATGGAAAGATTCCATTCAAAAATGTATAAGGTAAAATAACGGTATAAATGACTTTAACACATTTTCTATTAAATAGTAATTTTTTTTAAAGATATTTTTAAGAAACATAGATGTGGATGATAAAGAGTTCCCAGTAGATAATTACGTATAAACAACCTCAGATAATAAAGAGATTGTGAAATTAACCCTTACCTTGCAATTTTCCTTAGTATAGGGTAAGTTAACCTCCAGTATAATGGTTAAATAATTGTTATTAAATTATAATATAATCATATACATTAATATGATATCATATATGATCTTTTAATATTTCTTTTTTAATAATATCTTAGTATTATTGTTGTTTCGTGTGTTAACTGATTCGTTTTCCTTTATATGCTTTGTTATGTAAGTCATGTTTGTTATGGATCGGTAAAATTTTATTCATATAAAGAATGATATCAAGTACTTAAACATTATTTTTCATCATCAAATGAAAATTATTCTTGAATGGATACGATATGGAATCAATCTCATCGCATTCGTGGAGACGATAATCCGTACGTACGCATGAGCGACAATATCATTCTTTTGATATTAAATTCGTATATAATTGGATGGTATATCATATATACATAATAATTATAATGTTATATTTATTATTTACTTCAATTACACATCATTATCATACCCATCCAAATAATAATGTTTTTAATAACAATTATAGCACGACGTGGGGAAGGTAAGCCGTACATACGCACGTATGGTGACGTGTCATTAAAAGGATGGATAGAATACTGAATATGGTTTTACCATATTTATAATAACATAACAGTATATATAATATACTACATTTATTATTTTATAATGAAAATAACAATGAAAGAAGAAGTGGAAGAATAAAGGAACTTGAAAGAGGGTGGTGAAAACATTACCTCTTTTTGGGGTTATTCCTTTTTATTTGATCAAAAGGGCTCTATAGGATTGCTTTCTGATCAAAATAAAGCCTCTAGGTTGAATTGAGGGAATCTTAGAGGATATTTGGTCAGGTTTTGTCCGAGCCAAATGGATTTGAAGGTGTGAAATTGAGAAAAGGGGGAGTGCCTTTTTATAAGAGGGGTGAGGGGCACCTTAGAAAAAGATAGAAATATTATTTTATAATAAAATCATTTTCGGTTTATAATGGATAAAAACTGATTTATTTAGATAATGAGGTGGGTATGAGTATAAAACCACCCTACCAATAGGTTTTATATAGTTTTGGGTCACTATATTAACCTTCTCTTGTAGTTTTAACTCTTAGTTAATTAGTTTGACATTTACCATGTCTCTTTTTATTTATATATTATATGGTTAATAAATATACTATAAACTTCAAAGAGAACCCATGTGGTTCATTAATCATACAAAAATCATTATATAAGTCTCTTGGGTGTACCTTAGACTTTTAGTAATATAATATCAATTAATAATATTATATTTGTTTTAAAAACTCTTTTATATCAATTTTGACACTATTTGGTATTATGTTTTTCATAAAATCATAACAACATTATTACTTGGAAAAAAATTCATCTAACCAACCCAAAAATTTCATATTAACCTATAAAAATATTTTAATTCATAAAGTCTCAAATTACATTTATTTTGATATATATAATATCAATTATTTTAATCTTTCATTAATAAGGTAATTACACCATCATCATTGTGTCATAAATAAATTAAATTATTTAATGTCTAAATATTATAAGTAAAAAACCATTACGTAGGAAATTATTTTAGATTTCTAATTAATATTTATAATATAATTTATATTATGTATAACCTTATATTAAATATGTTTTAGTTATTAAATTTTGATTTTAACTCTTTTAACTCTTCTTTGAATTAAATAATAATAAATGTCATAATCTAATCCAAGTGGACCAAAGAGGTTCATATTTTATTCATAAGGTTGTTTTTTTTTTTCAAATTATAATTATCCAATAGAATTAGTACATTTTTTAGGGTAAAAATAATATCATTTTTACCTTTAATTACCCTATTTATTTTTAACCGTGGTAAATAAAACTAAAAAGTTACTATTCACCAAAAATTATTTTCATCTCATTGAACCACATTTTACATACTGATATCAACAGTGTCTCACATATTTTTTAAATTAAATTAATAGAAGTGGTAAAATTATGTTTTATGCAAATTTGCAAATTCTCCAAGGAGGTGGGTAAAAGACGGTACAAAGTTCAATAAAATTTTTATATATCTAAAATTAATATTAATTGACTCCAATGAATTACATTGAAATTATATAGGTACTATGTATCTATTTTTACCTAAAATAAATTTAAATAAAATAAATAATTATTTAAATAAAAAGCCAGTTTTAACAAATAACTCAGTGTTTTTCACTATTCATCAAAAAATGAACGTTTTCTGAAAAATACCAAAAATTCACCCTAGGATAATTTTGATATACCGAATCCAAAAATGAAGCCCATTTTGAAAAATAAAATATATAAAATTTCAAAAAGTGGGTATTAATTTTCATAACAGCTAGTTTGATTGGTTGTGGTGTGTTAGAACTCGAGGTTGCGTACAACACACGCTATTGTATTATTCAAAGAGAAGCATACCGTGAAAGCTTGGGGTGTTACATTATCCCCTCCTTCAAATAATTTCATCCTCAAAATTTCTAGAGTATTACTGCATAAAAGGACATGGGTGGTTCTTCATCATAAGTTCCTAGGGTTCCCATGTTTCCTCTTCCATCTTATTGTTTCTCCATTGAACTTTTACCAGACGAGTCGTCCGGTTTATCAACACTTTCTCTCGGGTATCAAGAATCCTAACGGGATCTTCGCAATAAGACAGATCGGGTTCCAGTTCTAATTCCTCATAGATGAGTACATGCATTGGGTCATGCATTTATTTTCTCAACGGTGATACGTGGAACACATCGTGATCTTTGGAATGACTTGACGACATTTCCAAATGGTAAGCTACAACCCCAATTTGTTCATGAATTTCGAAAGGTCTGATGTATGTGGGAATCAATTTACCCTTCTTACCAAAACATATAACTCCCTTACATGGAGATAACTTCAGGAAAACATGATCACCGACTTGAAATTACAAACACTTCCTTCGATTATCAACATAACTCTTCTGCCAACTTTGTGCTGCATTGAGGTGGGTTTGGATAACATTCATCTTTTCCATCATTTCCTCCACAAGTTCTGGGCCTATGAGTTTTCTTTCACAAACATCATCCCAACAGGTTGGTGTGCGACATCTCTTTCCGTATAACGCTTCTATATGGTTCCATCTGAATAATTGAATGGAAGCTATTGTTATAGGAAAATTCTACTAGAGGTAAATATGGATCCCACACACCCTGAAATTCATGTGACCAGGATCTCAACATGTCTTCTAAGGTTTGAATAGTTTGTTCTGATTTTCCATCTGTTTGAGGGTGGTAGGCAGTGCTCAAACAAAGTTCAGTATCCGGGGATTTATGAAGACTATCCTAGAATCATGATGTGAAACGGGGATCACGATCAGAAACAATCGATAGGGGTACACCATGGAGTCTCACAACTTCATTAATATATTGTCTTGATAGACGCTCGAGTGGTAGATCTTCTCTTATAGCAGTAAAATGTGCTTACTTGGTAAGATGATCAACAATGACCCATATTGCATATTTCCATATAGGAGTCTTTGGTAGTCCCATGACAAAGTACATTGTAATATTATCCCATTTCCACTCTGGTATGGGAAGAGGTTTCATGACTTTTCCATGCTGTTGCCTTCCAGTTTTCACTTGTTGACAAACCATACATCTTGACACAAAATCAGCAATCTCCCTCTTCAGGTTGTCCCACCAAAACCATTCTTTCAAATCTCTATACATCTTAGTGATACCAGAGTGTATAGAGAAATTGGAACTATGGGAATCATCAAACAATTCCCTTTTTAGATCAGGTATATCGGGAACACAAAGTATCTTCCCAAATTTCAAAATTCCATCTTCTTACAAAAGTCACTGAATCTCCCATCATTCATAGCTTTAATTTTCTTTTGAAACTCTTCATCACTGTTCTAAGAACTCTTTACCCTTTATAGTAAATATGGTTTGGAAACCATTTGAAAATTTATTAATGGTTCCCCTTCCACGCTGATTCCCATATCCATCTTTACTGGATCCATGTGTATAGGATCTTTTTCTACTCTCATCTTGTTCAAAACTCAATGGTCCTTTCTACTCAAAGCATCTGCCACCTTATTTTCCTTCCCTGGGTGGTAGTGCATGGTGAAATCATAATCTTTGAGTAGTTCTAGCCATCTCCTTTCACTCATGTTAAGTTCTTTCTGTGAGAAAATATATTTCAAAATCTTGTGATCGGTATATTTCTCACATTTTTCACCATAGAGATAACGTCTCCATATTATCAAAGAAATTAATGCAGCTTCTAATTCAATATCATGAGTAGGATAGTTTTTCTCATTAATTTTTAGCTGCTGGGATGCGTAGGCAATAAACCTATCATTCTGCAAAATGACACAACCACGTCTTTTTTTTGAGGAATCACTATAAATAACAAACCGATCATTCCCTGATGGTTGAGTCAATATAAGAGCATTGACTAATATTCTCTTAAATTCTTCAAAAAAATCTTCATAATCTTTTTTCCAAACAAATTTAACCCTTTTACATGTGATCTTGGATAATGGATTAGCCAATCGGGAGAAATTTTGGATGAAATGCCGATAAAAACCTGCAAAAACAATAAAACTACAAACCTCGGTTATATTCTTTCGTGCTGGCCATTCTTGGATTTCCCTTGTCATAGAAGGATCAACATGGATTCCATCCTTAGAGACAACATGGGCATGAAAACAAATCTCCTGAATCCAGAATTCACACTTGCTAAACTTCCTGTATCATTCATTTCTTCTGAGGGGTTTCAGAATGGTGTGCAAGTGATTTTCATGATCTTCATAGATTTTGGAGTATACCAAGATATCATCAATAAATTACACAAAAAATTCATCAAGATATTCCTTTAAAACTCTGTTGATTATATCCATGAAGATAGAGGGTGCATTAGTCAATCCAAAAGGAATTACTGTAAACTCATAATGCACGTACTTGGTTCGAAATGCTGTTTTCGAAATGTCTTCCTTCTTCACACACAACTAATGATATCCATATCGAAGGTAAATCTTTGAAAAGTATTGAGCTCCATGAATTTGTTCAAATAAATCATCAATGCGAGGAAGGGGATACTTGTTATTTATTGTAATAGAATTGATCTGCCTGTAGTCAATGCACTACCTCATAGATCCATCTTTCTTCTTAACAAAAAGAACAGGGGATCCCCATGGAGAAACACTAGGGTGAATAAATCTATTATTAATCAATTCCTCAATTTGTTTCTTTAGTTCCACAAATTCCATAGTGGCCATTCTATTAGGGGTCTTCGATATGGGACATGAACTAGGAATTAGGTCAATGGAAAACTCAATTTCTCATTCTAGAGGATGTCCAAGTAAATCCTCTGGAATAACATAAACATATTCTTGCACAATAGGTACATCCTCTATTCAAACATTCCTTTCCTCATCCATAGTAATTTCATTATCTTCCTCCCCAATAATTGAATTTAGTTGAGCTACTAAGGGTGGATATAGTTAAAAATTAGGTGGGGACGTTTCTGCTCTAAAGATAAGGTACTCCTTATCATCATCAAAAATGGTTACCTCCTTCTTAAGATAAATTTTCGCATCATGGTCCAAAAGACAATCCATACAGAGGATTATATCAAATTTCAATCATGGGTATAACAATGAGATCAACAGATAAAGAACATTTATATGATCTAATGGGAACTAATTCACAAAACACTGTTGCAACGGTACTTCCCTTAGGAGTTTTGACTGACAAATCCCTTATTAAATCAAATTGGAATATCTAATTTTCTTAGAAAACTAGGAATATATGAAACAATGCGATGATCCATAATCAAGTAAAGTATTGGCTAAACTTGAGGAAACCATTAAATTACCTGACACTACGTCTTTAGGAGCTTCAACCTCAGTAGTAGTGATAGCATAAACTTGGCCTTGATCCCTTGGCCTCTTCTGAGGTAAGTTTCCCTGATTCTTAGGACATTCATTTGCATAATGTACCATCTACCTACAATTTTAGCATTGAACATTAGTAGCTTCTTTCTTCCTATTGCAATCACAAGCTTGGTGGCCTTTTTCACCACACTTGTAATATACTCCCGTACCCTTCAGACAAGTACACGAGTGTTTCTTCCTAAATTTACTGCAGGATGGATTTTCAACTTTTCCCTTCTTCCCATTATTTACATTTCCAGAGTGATCACCAGATCTCTTATTCTCTTTCTTTTCATTAAAGTCGTAAGACTTAGAGAATTCATTTTTCATCTTGATAGCACATGAGACAATGTATTCGTACATTGAGAATGATTGTGATACCAATTCTCGATGGAGAAATGGTTTTAACCCATTAAAGAAATGATCAATCTTAATCCTCGGGTTATGTATATAATCTGCTGCATGCCTCTCTAACCTAGTAATGTTAGCTTCATACTTTGTGACATTCTCATCCTCCTTTTTCCTCAGACTGAGAAATTTCCATTCCCTATATTCTCGATGGTCACGAGGAAAGTATTTTTCTAATTAAATATCTTTAAACTCCCTCCATTCCATACTTGATACTTCTTTATCTTCCTTTGTGTTTTTTATCAATTACCACCATTGATCAGCATCTCCAGTGAGGTGTTAAACTACCATGACAACTTTTTCCCTTTCACTACTCCCCAAAGATTGAAATATTTTCTCTAGGGAACTTATACATTGCTTATATACTAACGGATTTGTACCCCTATTAAAAATTAGTGGTTGTTTCCACATGAAGCGATCTAACATTGATCCTCCGCACTGCGGATCAGGGTGCTCCATACGGGTAAGGTTATTATTCATAACCTAAGTGAGTTGTCCCAGTATAGTGATAAGCTGATCAGAACCATTTGTATCACCAGCTCCACTATAATTATATTGATTAGGAGGGAAATACCTACATGAAGTTTGTGCATTGATATGGTTTCCATTCCTTCCACTAGGCACCATTTCTAAAAAATGGAATAAACTAAACAAGTTTATGAATCAAAATACATAATTCCATACTTGTAAAACACTTAACATAAATTGAACAGTTTATGGATATAATCCCTAATAATAAAAAGGTTTTCTTTGAGGAAGTATATACTCATAAACCCTTCATAATGGTTTGTAATGAAAATGATAATTATCCTAAGCATATCCCCCGGGACTGTCGTAACCAAGAGTGATGTAAGGCCCGTTTTTGTGCACCAGTTCTAGTTCAAGTCTAGCTCAAAGAGGAGTTTTTGGGTTTTACTCATAGTTACATCTGTGTCAGAGCCGCCTCTACCTTCTTGTATCCAGACATGGATTTATTTCTTGGAGAACTCACAAAATCTCTATAATACCAAAATTCTAGGAAGTTCTTCAATACTAATCCATAAAGTCTATCTTAGGGCTATTTTCTCTAATCAGAGTTAACCTATGTCTAGCTTACAAGGTTTGTTACTAAACTTTCTATAATACCAACTATAACGCCCTGACCCCAGTTTCCTAGAGTCGGTGCATTACTAAATAATATTGGCATGATCACAAAAGATCAAGTCTCGAAAGACCGATTACTTTTGTAGCCTTGGAAACACTAGATACATTCATATGTCTTACATTACATCATAAAGTGAAAAACTAAAAAAACATCTTTTCTCCATAGACCACACTCATATCCCCTCATACTATCCCTGCAGGTCATTCATAAAATACTTCTTCACATCCTGGGAATAACAAAACATAGAAAGGAGTGAGCTTAGATGCTCAGTAAGGATAACAATATAGAGGAAACTTTCATAAATAATCATAAACATTTAAAGCAATGTATAACTGAAACAAAATCCTTTTAAACTTGAACTTCATCATAATATGGAAAAGATAAAATCAAATAAATCCATTTATTTATTCACATGGATATTCTACTTGTCGAATAATCATATGCAATATCAATAACCACTTTCATAATAATGGAATGCATAATGCCAGACTATTATAACCACATAGTCAAAGCCTTGTTCCAAGACTACAAATTAGATTTGGTCAAGGCCTTGTGCCAAGACACTAGTTTATCTTATGAGACCTACCGATACATCAAGAAGCTATAGCAGGCTCCACCCATCACTTACTATGTCCTATGCATTCCTCATATGAAAAGGTTTAAACATAACATTTACATTCGTATTTGAAACTAGCATACAAAATGTCAATACTTTATCCATATAACATGAATGGTATGAAATAACACATCCATAATAAAAAATATCACAAAAAAATCAATACAATATGGAAGTTTTGTATCATAATAAATCAACTTCAAATAAGCTTAAAATCCATCAAAGGATATTGACATGGATGAAATCAAAACTATTAGAGAAAAATATCTCTTTTTTTGAAATAATTTAAAAGTTACATAATTATTAAATAAAACGTTTATTTTTAAAATACCCTTATAAGTTTTAAGGTAATATTAGATGATTTTATAACATCGAAAAATAGCCGCACCCACAGTATAAGTTAAAAAAACATTTTTACCTTAAATTTTTCGAAAAGGTCAAAAAATACCTAGTTTGGATAACAACAGAAATATTCCTTTGAAAAACGTATATGGTAAAATAAGGGTATAAATGACTTTAACACATTTTCTATTAAATAGTAAAAAAATTTTGAAATAAATTTTTAAGAAACATGGATGTGGATGATAAAGAGGTCCCAGTAGATAATTACATATAAACAACCTCGGATAATAAAGAGATTGTGAAATTAACCCTTACCTTTGACTTTTCCTTTGTCGAGGGTAGGTTAACATCCTATATAATTTTGAAATAATTGTTATTAAATTATAAAAAAATCATATTCATTAATATGATATCATATATGATCTTTTAACATTGCTTTGTTAATAATATCTTAGTATTATCATCATTTTGGGTGTTAACTGATTCGTTTTCATTTATATGATTTGTTATGTAAGACATGTTTTTTATGGATAGATTGTATCTTATTAATATAAATAATGATATAAAGTCCTTAAAAATTATTTTTAATCATAATATGAAAATTATTCTTGAATGAATAATATGGGGAATGAATCTCAGGAATGAATCTCATCGCGTTCGTGGAGACAGAATTCTGTACGTACGCACGAGCGATAATATCATTTTTTTGATATTAAAATCATATATAATTGGATGGTATGTAATATATAAAGAATCACAATAATTTTATATTTATTATTTACTTCAATTAAAAATCATTATCATACCCATCCAAATAATAATGATTTGAATAACAATTACACCACGACGTGGAGATGGTAAGTTGTACGTACGCACGTATGGTGACATGTCATTCAAAGGATGGATAGAATACTGAATATGGTTGCACCATATTTATAAAAACGTCACAGTATATATAAGATACTGGAGTTATTATTTTATAATGGAAATAACAAAGAAACAAGAAGTGGAAGAAGAAAGGAACTTGAAAGAGGGTGGTGAAAACATTACCTCTTCTTCAGGTTCTTCCTTTTGATTTGATCAAAAGATCTCCTTAATATTTCTTTCTGATCAAAATAAGGACTCTAGGTTAAATATAGGGAATATTAGAGGATATTTGTGTAGGGTTTGGCCGAGCCAAATGGATTTGAAGGTGTGAAATCGAGAGAAGGGGCAGTGCCCTTTTCTAAGAGGGGTGAGGGGCACCTTACGAAAAACAATAAATATTATTTTATAATTAAAAAATTTTCGGTTTATAATGGCTCAAAACTGACTTATTTCAATGATAAGGTTGGTATGGGTCTCAAACCACCCAACCAATAGGTTTTAGATAGGTTTGGGTCACTATATTAAACTTATCATTTAATTTATCTCTTAATTAATTAGTTTGACATTTACCATGTCTCTTTGTATTTTTATATTATATGGTTAATAAACTTACTATAAAATTCCAAGAGAACCCCAAGTGGTTAATTAATGATAAAAATATCATTACATTAGTATCTTGGGAGAACCTTAAATTTTTATGAATATAATAAAAATTTATAATATAATATTTGTTTTAAAAACTCTTTTATGTCAATTTTGACACTATTTGGTATTTTGTTTTTGTTAAATTCATATAAGAATTATTACTTCACAAAAATTCATCTAACCAACCCCAACATGTCATATTAACCTAGAAAATTAGCAGAATTCATAAAAATTCTAAAATTACATTTATTTGGATATTTGTAATGTCAATTATTTAAATCTTTCATTAATACGGTAATTACTACATCATCATTGTGTCTTAAATAAATTAAATTATTTAATGTCTAAAAATTATAAATAAATTACCATTATGTAGGAAATATTTTTATCTTTCTAATTAATATTTAATAATCAAATTTATATTATTTATAACCTTATATTAAAAATGTTTTAGTTATTAAACATTGATTTTGACTCTTTTAACTCTTTTTTGAATTAAATAATAATAAATGTCCTAATCTAATCCATGTGGACCAAAAAGGTTCATATTTTATTCCTATTGTTATTTTTGGTCAAATTATACTTTTCCAATAGAATTAGGATATGTGTTAGATTAAAAATAATATCATTTTTACCTTTAATTACCCTATTTACTTTTAACCGTGTTAAATAAAAGTAAAAAGTTACTATTGCCCAAAAATTATTTGCATCTCAATGAACCACATTTATTTACTGATATAAACAGTGTCTCTCATATTTTTGAAATTCAATTCAAAGAAGTGGTAAAATTAATTTTTATGCAAATTTGAAAATTCTCCTCGGAGGTGGGTAAAACAATGTAAAAAGTTCAATAAATATTTTATATATCTAAAATTAATATAAATTGACTCCAATGAATTACATTGAACTTATATAGGTATTATTTTTCCATTTTTACAAAAAATAAATTTAAATAAAATAAATAATTATTTAAATAAAAAGTCAGGTTTAACTAATAACTCAGTGTTTTTCACTATGCATAAAAAATTGAATGTTTTCAGAAAAACCCCAAAAATTCAACCTAGGCTAATTTCGATATTCTGAATCCAAAAACAAAGTCTGTTTTGAAAAATAAAATTTATAAAATTTCAAAAAGTTGGTATTTCAATTCATAACGACTAGTTTGATTGGTTGTGGTGGGTTAGAACTCGAAGTTGTGTACAACACACACTATTGTATTATTCAAAGAGAAGCATACCATGAAAGATTGGGGTATTACATCCATTCTATATAGAGTCTTTGGAATTGGTGTGGAACCATGTTTAAGTTCTATTGAGATTTCAAGTTCAATTTTTTGTGGAGGACTAGGAAACTCTTCTAGAAAGACATACAAAATATTTTGAACATCAAGTATATCATCGATGTCGATATTATCCCGAGCCATTTGAATTAAACATCCATTTTGATTGGGAATTAATACCCATAGGCTAGATGTAATATCCACAGGAAGATCAAACTTATCGTCACATTTAAGGATGATTAAAGGAGGATTTGAAACATATAACATAACTTCCCTTCCTTGACAATTGATGTGGGATTTATGTTGAGAAAGCCTGTCCATGCCTAATATGACATTGAATATGACCAAAGGAAGAATGACAATATTTGATGGAAGACCATTACCGTAAAACATCAACTTGAGATAAATCATAAACATGAGATGAAATAATCACACAATTAAGGGTTTTCACTATTAATTCCACCTCTAATTGTTTTGGAGGAATCATAACACCATTAGAAAATTATTTAGATATGAGATAGTTGGTAGAACAAGAATCAAATAAGAAATTATCATTTCTAGAGTGGATGGTATGTGTACTTATCATCATGTATTTATCACACCCCTCATCAGATATAGATATTACATGATTTTTCACCTTATCCCTTGGCCAAAGAGGTTGCTAACATAGATTGTCATAACCATCCCTTTGGTTTGGGGAATGGTTAGAAAAATTATCATTCTTCGTACACTTGTAGCACTGAACAATGGGAAGTGCATTCTGGGTGGCCTTTTCTCTATTAGCCTTTGAATAAACTTATTCCCATCACCTGAACTACCAATTTCTTTATAGGTTTTCCTTCACCACAAAAAACATTTAACAGACCCCCAAATGAAATTTCCACCTTGATTATTCCCACACATAGAGAATAAAGGAAAGTTCATCTTATTTTCTACATGGTTTTTAGAGTTTCATTTGAAGTATATATTCCTCTCATTATCAAATCCTTGAGATTGATATGTGACTCCCACCTATATTTCAACCTTGACTGCACAATACACAATCTCTTCGTAGATAATAAAGTATGTTATGGCCAATGCCTAACTAGAATGTGGCTTTAAACCACCAAAGAACCTATCAACATTAATTTGAGATTGGATGATAATTCATGAAGCATACCTCGCATATCCCGAGAAATTAACCTAGTATGTGCCAACAGACTCATCATCATTTTTCTTCTACTCAAGGATATCTTTCCCCATCATGGTACGAAGAATTTGAGGAAATTAGTTATTGAAAAATAATTTCTTGAAATCATCCCAAACCATTGATTCAATATCATCATGCGTCCTTGTATTCTTGATTAGAGTCCACCACAGATCTACTTCTCCTTCTAAGAGATAAACACCCATAATGACTTTCTCACGCTCCAAACATATAATATCAGAGAATATCATCTATGGGGTACTAATCCGTTCTTCAGAAAAAATTGGATCAGGAGAAGCTTAAAAGAAAGTGGACGTCGCCTCATGAATGACTTAGTAGAATGTTGTTCCCTCTTTTTCTTATTTAGAAGTCCACCATGATTCATATCTTGAGAAATCTACATGAGCATGGAAAATAGGTTTTTCATTCCAGATCCCATATAATTTGGTTTCTCAAATGTAAAATCGTTTCATTTTCCATTGTAATCTCTATTAACGTGGTTCTTTTGGGTTCCAACCATTAAATAAAACCAAAATCATATATTGAGAAATAGTTATCAAAATGTGGAACCACATTATCATGAGAATCACTTTTAGGATGTATAAATTATGGAATATTCCTTAATATATGACACCTTAGGTTTATACTAGGTTTTAAATAGAAAACTTTGGTTTAAATACTTCATTATGGTTCATGAAGAGTTTCTGAATTTCCAAAGAATATACCCTAGTAGTGTCAAATGTGGTGTGTAGCAAGGCCCATTTTTGTGTACCAGATTAACCCGAGTCCACCCCAGAACATCTTTTCAGAGTTGTTACACCTATTTAAACCTATTACAAAGAAAAAAATTCACTTATAGTATCCATGAAAGGCTGTAATTATAGGAAACCACTCACTATATCATTCCCCAGAATTCCATGACATTTTCCTATACTTTTCCTTATCCGTAGACTTATCCTTAGACATGTTGTTATGATTCTCACTATGGTTTTCTCATCCTAGTTTCCAATGATTAATTATACCTTTTCTATGATACCAACTATAGAGACCCTAACTTTTCAAACATTAGAATTACATAAATTGTTTTCGGAATACATAAACATTTTACAAAAGACCCCCAAAGATCGTAGTTGGTATAGTGCCTTTGGAAACATGGAAAGATAAACAATGGTACATAAGTGAGCAACATTATCTCCCCCAAGGTTCTTCACGACTAGAACCATTCATAGAAATTGAAAACATAATACATATCTTTATAACCAATGGAAGGAAACATAGAAAGGTGTGAGATAAAATGATCAGTAAGGGTAAATAAGGGAGACATGTAAGTATAAACATGATCATAAGGGTATGAGAGTATGATCATTAAAATAGAATATCACAGCCTGCATATCAAAGATCATATACTCATGGAATGAAGAATGAAAGATCATAAGGCATGAATAAAAATGAAGTAAAGGAAATAAGTCATGAATGAATATCATAGGATAAAGACATGGAATTGTGGAAACACATAAGAATATACAGATTTATATAGTATCCATTGCATCACATCAAAGACCATCTTAGGGGACAAAGTCCATTACTGAATCGAGTAACCCCCATTACAGCCATGAATTACTGAACCGAGGGACCCTTATTCTAGAAATTTATTACTGAACTAAGTAAATATCATTCTATTTATGTATTACTAAATCAAGTAACCCTCATTACAACCCTATTTTATCTCATGAGATATAGATCATTACCCAATGCATTGGAGGGAGATATATGTCCCACCCATTACACAATGAAATAATTCCTACACGTTGCACAAGATCATTAATAAACACATAATAACCCATGAAATGAATTTGGTATGATAAACATGTAAACATATTGAAACCTGTGGAAATAGAAATGTTTCAAAATCATTTTATCATAAACATAACATGTGAAAGGAAGCGGGTTACAAAAGCATATAACTTCTGAAAGAGAAATGGGTTTCATAAAAATCATGCCATAAAAATATAATCCATTCATATAATTAAAATGAATATAAATATTTAGTAATTTTCCCATAAATGATTTAGAAACAAAATTTATGTTATCTTATAAGTGAAATAATATTTAAAGGTATTTTAGAAACATTTATTGAGGAAAATAACCTTTGTTCTTTGAAAATTAATTTTTATAACATAAAAACTTTTGAAAAACTTTTTATTTGATTATAGATTTGAGAAAAAATAAAGGAATATTTGAAAATAATAAAAAAAAATTAATTCCCTATTTTCTTGAAAATGATCTTCATGGATCTTTTGAAACCTTTTTGAAAACATGGTTTTTGAATACAATAGATTTCTGACCGAAGAGAGAGATGGTCAATTTTATTTAAAAAATCATCTTAAGTACCTAAGAGTGGAAAAATGGTACTAATAAATGAGGATATATTTAATAAACATAGGTGAAGGAAATTGATGAATATTATTGATATATTTCATCAAAGGAATCATAAACATAAACAATCTTGAAAAACGATAAGATTTTCTCAATAATCTCATATATCATGGTTACTTGGGATCATAATATCTATGTAAGAAAAAGAAACTACTTGAATCATAATATATCGTTAAAATATGGAGATTCATGTTATTATAGTTCAAATGTAATTATAAACTCCTTGAAAAATATTTTAGGTTCATAACAAAACATGAGTCTCAAAGAAGGCAAATTGAGAAAAAACTAATTTACCGATTTGGTAACTTTTGAAAGTAAAAACCCATGAAAGAAGGATCATAAAATGGATATGTGATTACCCATAAATTTAGGTATAAGGTACATATAACTAAATCATGGTATGTACATACACTACACAAAAGTAAAGACTTGCGAACATAATATGAATCTCATTGAAATTAATGTTGAAATGAAATCCCCCTTACCTTGTGTCATGAATCTCTCCGTACTCATACATGATTCCAGTATAATAATTATATTTTTTCTGTAAATAATTTAAGGAATAATATTCTTATACATAATACCATATATGGTTTGATTATGAGCTTATATTACCTACTTGATAGTGATCCTATGTTATGTTTTACATTGGGTAATATTTTCTTTGTTCTTTGCATGTGTCTTAATTTGTTATAGTGTTGGTCCTTATAATTGTATCATTATTCTAGAATGTAGAACATCATATAAACATCAGTCTTATACAGTATATGTAAATTATAATATTTTATAGCATAATTATGTATGAAATGGAATACACCATTCAGGGAGATAGTAAGCTGTTTGTACGCATGAATAATGATTCTGTTTTTATTGTTGTATCAAAAGAAAGTATGTAAATGATATATATATATATATTTATGTATGTATATATCATTATTAAATTATCATTAATATATTATATATATCATATAGGTTCATTAATCTCATTCGATGTGGTGTTTGAACAAATAATATCAATTTGAGGGGGTAGTAGTCCACACTTCCTCAAACAAGATTATCGTATTAAACCCTAATTGAAGGTAAAATGATTTGTGTGGTAAAAGGAATAGAGAATAATAAATAAGTATTAAATATTATATATTAAAAATATAAATAAATTTTCCATATTAATGTCTACCATGATTGGAGTTAGAGGAGAAATGAACAATCATTGTTCCGTAAGGCAGTAGTTCGCCGTACATAGAAACATTATGTTCAACATCCATTAGATGGAGGTGTGTGTTAATTTTGGTCAGAAATATTTCATAAAAACATCCTAGTACATTTTGGATACTGTTTTTATCACACAATAAGGGAATAAATATAGTGTACGGGGTGGATAATGAAAATAAAGAAAAGGAGATTGAAAGAAGACGCTACCTCTAAATTGGCTAACTTCTTTTGGTTTATGCAAAAAGGATTCCTTGAGAGGGTTTATTCCTAGAGGTAGTATTCAAAGAACAAGTTATAATTTTTTGGAGGCTACTTGGGAAGATAATTTAGGAAAATAAAATGATTAAGAGGAGTGAGGAATGGGTAGAGGTGGTGCCCTTTTATAGAGAAGGAAAATGACTTACATTGAATTTTATGAAACAAATTAGGTGTGCACTGGTAATTACGTAACAAAATTCTTAAAAAATGGAAAAAACCAAATAATCTAAGGTTTATGTCCGAATTATGGATATAAAATTGGTGTTGGGAATGTTTATAGGTCCTTTTCCCCATAATTTTAAGGATTAGTCCATAACTAAGCAAAAATTGGCCTTAATTGTTGTGATTAATTTTAATCACGTTTAATAATCATTTGGGTCAACAATTAACATGGTATTACTAGAATAAAGATATTATACTGAATGATATGTTTTATTTCATATTTTTTAAATTATAATCATATATGTGGAAAAATTAATATTAGTGATAATCCTGCAGATGGGACGAAATAACGGGGTTTTAAAGTAGGAAAAAGTTCAAAATTTTGTTAAGATTTTATACTCATTTTAAAAGTTAAATTGATCATGTTTTATTAATAGATGTAATATAAATATAATTTTACCTTAGAAATTATTTATAACATCATTTAACACTAATAATTAATGAGAGAAAAAGGTATTTTAATTCTAAAAAATAGTATATTTCACTATTCATAAAAAAATGACGTTTCTTAGAAAAATCCCAAAAATTCCTCCTAAGATAATTTCGACATTGTGAATTAAAAAATGATGTTTATTTTACCAAATTTAAATTATATATGTGTATAAAATTAATAAAATTATTATAATTAGTACTTTTGAAAAAACGATGTATTTAAACATAAAAAGGAACTTACCAAAAATCATTTATTTTATTATCAATATGATTTTTTTATATAAAAAATTATAAAAAATAATAGAAATGTAATTATTAATATTTATATTACAATTTGTAAAAACTCTGTTATAATGATATTATATAAATAAAATAATAAAAATTTATATATCGTAGAAACTCAGGGTTGCATGTATCGTATTCCAACTCAATGTTGTGTGCATCGTACGTAAATTCGGTGTTGCGTGGAACATACACCATGTATGTTCAGTTTGAAAGGAATATTTTACATATTTCACTGCAATATATAAATGAAAATTTAAATTCATTCCAAAAAATAGCTCCAAAAAAACTTGGGGTGTTACAAGGTGAGCTTTCAAGCATCATTTTAAGAAGTCAGGATTTTTGTGACATCTATCATTTTCGGTGGACTTGGGAACAAAGGTTTTGGAAAAGATGTTGAACAAGAATTGTTTTTTTCAGGAATGTAAAATTGAAAATATGATTACCCTAATATGAAATTAAATGTCTTAAAATGATGAAGGATGAGATTAAATGGTCGTCTAATGAGAAAATAGAAAATTATGAAAATGAGTAACCCTTATTAACCTTATGAAAGATGTAGGATAATTAATGTTTGTGTTATTTCCTCGGTTTTGACTATGTAGTGGGGTTTTAGAAAAATAGATTTTTATGATTTATTGTAAACTACCATAAATGTTTTAAAGTTAAGAAAATTATCCTATAGTGTGTGCTAGGATTAGTGTTATGAATCCATGATGAGGTTTATTGAAAGTACGGCCAGAGTACATGAAAGAGGATGATCCTCTATTTTAGGAACTTGAAGAACCAAAATTTCCTGGTGATGAAGTTGGAGATAATTTTTGGGGGAACATTTCTCAGTTAATGAAATTCATTGAGAGAGACCTAGGTTGGATTGTGAAGAGAATTTTTGACTTGAAAAGTGAGTTTTAGTGGTATCACCCTATAACCTTTTTTAAATATGGTGGACTAGAGGGAGAAGAGGTATGGATGGTGTCTCATAAGACTATACTTGACCACTGAGAGACTCCTACTGAGAAGAGGGTCACGTTGTCTCTTTAAAATCTATGCGGATCAACAATTCAATGGTGGGACGTTTAGGATTTTTTGAGAAATTATGAGGGTTTTTTATAGAAGGACTTCATGGAGAGGTTCTTGGATAAATTATATCCAAAGTCACTAAGGAATTATAGAGTAGCAATGATCAAGATGTTGACATAGGGGAGTATTTACATGATTGAATATGATGGATACATTAAATATTTGTAGTTATTTTCTCCACTGTTGGAATCATATGAGACCTCTTTAGAAAAACAAATCATGAAGGACTTGAGGGTGAAATTAAGTCTGAAGTGAACATCATCAGGCTGGAAATGTTTTTAGATGTGGTGAATCAAGCTATCGTAGCTCATGGGAACCTAAAGGAGGATTATAGTGTAGGAAATATGGTTCCATATAGATCATCAGGATATATTTCTTTTAAGAATTGGGTGCACCGTTATGATAACATTAGCCAGAGTAGTGGAAACCAGAGTGTCCATCACATACCACTATTGTAGACACTGTCTGCAACCACTAGTGGAGTTCCAACCTTGTGGAAAGTTGGGACATCTGTAGAAGTTCTACAGTTATCCACAAAAGACAGGTAATGTTGGGGATGCTATATTGAATCAAAGTTTATAAAGGTGATATTCTACATGATATAAGGATGTCAGTTGGAGTTCTACTGGTTTTCGTGGTAGAGGTCGTCGACATGGATCATTAGGGCAAGAGTGCCTGCATCGACGAAGTTCTGCACCTCAAGGGAGTCATACTACATCTTAAGGAATATGGGGAGGAACGTTTCATGCATTTTAGCCTGTACTGGGGGACAGTGAGGCTGGACCATCAATAGTGAGAGGTACTATTCTTGTTGCTACAACATTATCTAGTTCATGATTTGATAATGGTGCCTATAATTATTTTATTTTTGCAATACTTTTTCATGATTTTAACCCAGTGTTGGAATTAATAAGTGGGTTATTAATTATATATGCTCCATTGAGAGTACGGTCTAAAGAAATCAACTTGTGAAGTGTTTTCCACTCGATTTTCGAGACCATCGTTTTCTATGGTATCAATACATCCTAGAAATTTCAGGCTTTGACTTGATAAAGGGTATGTACTGGTTAGTATTTTACTGAGACTACATATACTATTATCTCTTGAGAGTAACTTTTACAACTCCTAAGGGTGAAAGTTATGTTCACCGTGGGGAGTGGGATATCCAGGAAGGACATGCTGGTCCAATTACGTAGCAACTGGGAGAGATCATAGCCCATGTTTCAGACTATTATTGGATTGTGGAGGTGTGAAGTAGGATTTAATTACATACATAGTGGATAGGTTTCACAATGTGTTTCATAATGACTTCTCATAGATTCCACATGAGAGACGTGAAATTCACTATTTATATCATGCTAGAGGCTCAACCAGTTTCTATCCACCGAACAAAATAGAGATGATAGGGTTTCAATAACTCGAGTATTAGCGGGAAGTGTTGGAAGATAATGGATTTATATAAACAGTTATGCCACCTTGGGGATTACCAATGTTTTCTATAAATAAGGATTAAGGGATTATGTGCTTTCATGTCAATTAATAAATGTTATAACAGATGATAGTGGTGAAGCAATATCCTCTTCTATAAATCGATTTTGTTTTTTACAAATTGATAGGAGATTATGCCTTTTTGATGATTGAATTCAAATTAGTGTATCATTAGTTGAGAGTTTAATTTCTTGATATATAGAGTACTATTTTCATAAATAAGTACAAACAATATGAGTTCATAGAAATGTTATTTGTATTGATAAATGCATTAGAATTATTTATGGCCAGGATGAATTGAATAATCCATATGTACCTAGATCTGTTTGTGGTAGTGTTTGTGGATGACATCTTAGTGGACTCCAAGACTCCTTGAGAACTTGTCCAACATCTTAACGTTTTCTAATGTATAATGAGTGAGCATCCTATATACACCAATATATCTATGTGTTAGTTTTTTATTTACATGGTACACTTCTTTGGAAACATAATCTCGAATGAGTTTTTTTTCTATGGACCAAAATAAGGTTCAAGCATTGTGTCATGGGAAAAGAAAAATAATTTTTTCTGCATCAATTACTTTTTGAGGTTATTTGGATGCAATTAGATATTCATCCAGAACATTTCTTGATTGGAAAGACCTATTTCAAGATTGATTAATAAGGGGAAAATTTTTTAATGTTCAAAATAATTTGATAATTCCTTATAGTATTTTAAAAAGTTTTTAACATCAACATTGATCATGATTGTACCAAAACTACGTGGGGAGTATACGACTTACTATGAAAATTATGGGATTTGTCTTGGAGTATTGTTGATGTGGGGAGATAGATTTGTGTCTTATGTGTCTTAGCAGTTGATTCCACATGAACCAAATTAATATAAACAAAACCTTGAGTTAGAAGTGGTGGTTTATGATTTGATGTGTTGGTCGAAATATCTATTGGGTGAGAAGTTCACTATTTTTACTGATAAAAAGATCAAGAATTATATCTTTTCCCAATTAGAATTGAATCTCCGGTTGTGGATATGGGTTGAGTATATACAGTTATTTTATTTTGATCTATAATATACACGAGGGAAGGAGAAACATTTAGTTGATACTTTAAGAAGAAAAAATAAGTTGTAGGTTGATCAAGTGTCCAGTACTGAGTAGGGGATGTTAACTCTACAAGATGAGATTCACATGGTGGTTTAGGAGACTAAGGATTAGATAAATCTGGTATCATTTTCAGTGGTGTCTACTCATTGCAGACAGATCAGGGACATAAAGTATGAGGAACCAAAATTTTTACCTTTGAGTTAAATCATTTATGTTTGGGAGATAACTTTAGACTGGTTGATAAATGAGGAAAATATCATATACACCAAAAATCAGGTTATTGTGACTTCGAGAATGTTAATGGATTTGATGCGTGTGTTTCATTTCATAAAGTAGGTGGTGCATCCAGGTGTGACCAAATTTACTATGACCTAAAATGATAGTTTTTTTGGAAATGAATTTAAAAGGATATAGAAGTGTTCATGACACGATGTTACACATATTAAAAGATGAAGGTTGAGAGTCAATGACGTGGACGTTTACTACAATTGTTGACCATTCTGGAGTGGAAGTGGGATGCTGCTACCATGGATTTTTTGGCCGGTCTCTTATGGAAACCATATAAGAATGAAGTTAATGGCGTTAATATGGATCAAATGATGAAGGTATCATATTTCATTCATATACATGAGACATTATCAGAAGAGTAGTAGATAGATTTTTATATTCAAGAGATAGTTCTTCTGAATGGGGTGATGTAGACTATAGTTTTAGACCATGAATCACAAATTATTTATCACTTTATGTAAGGTTTATAGAAGTTTCTTGCTCCAAATATTTTTAATGTATTTATCTTATAACAATTGTAATTAGGATAATATTCAGATGGCACCATATGAGGAACTTTATTGAAGTCCATGCATTTAACATCCTATGCATTTATAGAATAATAAATTTTAATATCTATTAAAAATTTTGATTTTGATTTTAATTTTAGTTTAAATGGGACATTATGTACAATTGAATACCTGAAATTCAATAACGGGTTTATCCAAAATCTTACGTTTCACAAAACACTGAGTTATACTAAAAAATATTACAAGAATAATATAATTATTTTAAATGGTAGTTAACACCTAGCCAATGTATTGGTGGGAATTAATAGAATTAAATATATTATTATGTTACATATTTTTTAAATGTTTTTACATTTATCAAATTAATTTTAGAGGCTTAATATGAGAATGAATCAAATTTTAAGCATAAAATATTCAAATATTTTGAAAAGGTTGTTTTACTTTCTTTGGATGGAGAACAGTTTTTTAAAAATATTTTTTGTCACTTTTATATGTTCAATTTTATAAAATATCCTTATTATTTTGAATCATGACATCAAAATTTACTTTGTTTGAAATTTTGGTAATTTTTTGATGATATTAATATTTTAATGAATAGTGGAAAATACTGTATTTTAATTCAAAACATCATTTTCATTTAATTTATTTATATAGTTATGATGTCCTTTTATTTTTTTAATGTTTAATTGGATTAATTTTTTTATAAATTACCCAAACATTGGTCATTGGAAGTAATTTCTCATTTAAATTGGACATAAATACCCGTCAATCTTTCGATTGTTTTTATTTCCTAAAAACCGACCTTTTGGTTTTGAAGACAAGAATTAATTTGAAATTGATTTCTGTCAAATATTCATTTGGAAATTGGAAATATGGATTAAATATTTGTAATAAGAGTTTATAAATTATTTAAATTAGTATCTTTTATTTGTTGAAGTTATGAATAGAAACTTCTTTAATTATTTTTAATTTCGGCAGTTAAGGGTAAATTTGGTAATTGATGGTAAAAATAAAAACTAAAGTTTCCCTAAAACATGTCATAGATTAATTGAGTGATATAGTTTAATTATTATCATAGAATATTTTTTAATTAAATGGATAAATCTTCACATGGAAGCTGATTGAAAACTTCTCATAGAATCTTGTTTAATTAATAGTTTAAAGCTTCTCATGGAAGCTATTATAATACTTTCTGTAAAAGCTTGTTAATTTTAGAGAAACAATAATCCAATGGAATCCATTTTAAATAATATCAAATAATATAAATTAATTAAATGTACATATATTCCCATGGAATCCTGTTTAATGATTCTCATGGAAGCTTTTTAATTCAAAGGAAAAAAGCTTCCCATGGAAGCTAGGTTAAAGCTTCTCTCCAGTCATGTTATTAATAAGTATTACATTTTTTAATATTGGTATATAATTGATATCTTATAATATAAATAGTAATTAGGATTATCAAAATATTTCATACATCAGGGTATTTTATTTATAAATTTTAGATATTAAATTAAAAAATTTAATTATGACACAATGATGATGAACCGATTGCTTCATTAATAAAAGATTCATTTAAAAGATATTTTAGATATTAAAATAAATATAATTTGACATAATTTCTGTCATTAAAGAATTTTTTGGATGAATATTATTTGTTAATATAATATTAAATAGTTTTTTTTGAATATATCTATTTGTTTGGATTTTATTTAAATTCAATAAAGTGAACAGTCTAAAAATTGACATAATTGATGTTTTATAAAAATAATAATTTATCAAATTAGCTAAAAATTATAATAATATTTTAAAATTTAGAAGTGATTATTATATGATCTAAGAGTTCATTAAGTGTATAATTATGTAAAATTGACCCCATATAATAAAATTGATAGGTTCTTGACAATTTAATTGTTGTTACAACTTTTAAAATTAAAATGGAATAATTAAGGATAAGAGATATGGTTGAAAATAAAGTCAATACATGTATAAAAACAATTGAATTATATGATTTAGATCTATCACCATCTAATTTTATCCTTATATCAATTTTGAGACACTTTTAGTAAAAATAATAATTTATATTAATTTAATACTTTATTACATTCCAAGGGTGCCCCTCCACTCTCCTATAAAATAAATCATTCCACTAAATTAATCACACTTCCAAACCTTTTAGATTAAAAAATATCTATCCAAGAATCTTCATAGAATACCTCTATAAATTATTTCAGCCTTATTTTAGGAAGAACACCCTTTTAGAGGTGTTAAGGTGTTCTTCAAAGGCGATCAACCAATGAAGAGGTATCATTTTATCTAAGTGTTTATATTTTGTTTCTTCTTCCACATACTCAAATATCATACAACCATAATGAGATAATAAATCTAGTATCATTTATATATTAAGATTTTATTATGTTAAGATCATTCTTAGAACCATCTATAGTTCCATCAAATGGGAAAACAATTAATTGTTTGTGCGTACGTGTGAATTATCATCTCCACGAACCATTTTAGTTTGTTTTCCATTACCGTCTATTAAGATTGCTTATAATGATGGAATTTATATTTATATGTGATATTCAATGAATATTAATAATTATATTATAAAAATGTATCAATTACATTCTTACTACCATGTGCATAAAAATGATAACATCGTTCGTGCGTACGTGTGAACTATCACCTCCACGGAGTGGTGGGACTCAATTTTATTCATTATATCACTAGTATGATATATAAAAGTATATTTAAATGATTATTATGATTTAATAATATCCTTATCATTTTGTAAAGATAAAATGATGATTAATTTATTTCTATAATGATCAATTAAAAATGGAAACGTTACTCATGCCTATGTCAGCCTACCATATTCATGATTAAAATGTTGTAAATTTTTCATAACCATATTTAATGGTTTAAATTAAAAACACAATTCACATGTAAAATTGATTAATATTTCATGAATTCTATACTATATATTATGGACTTTTTACCACATGGACTAGTGATATCAAACCATGTTCATTTTTGACTAAAGAACCAATTATCGAAAAAATATCAGACAGGAACTCAAATAATTAACTAATTATTATAATATGTCCATGAATGATTTAATAAAATAATAAACATGAAAAATGTTCTTATGTATGTTGAAATTAACATGATTTTATTATTCAGGATGATAAAGAATTAAGGATACAATTCATACTCAAGGTAAGGGACTTCGCCTCAATCTTCATTCCTTGATGAATATTTTGATTTATATACAACTTTCTTTTATACTGTGGATAATGAACACATTTGGCTTTTAATTTCAATCAACAGTTTTCAAAAGGAATATATTTTTATTAAGTTTTTTCCTAAATGGAAATTTGAATGATTATTTTTAATGTACGCGGTGACAATGCCCATTCTGCAACCACGAGCATTATCTGGTATCTAGCTTCCTCTACAAGAGGTAATGTTTTTAAAAAGAAAATTAAATACAATATTCCTTTTTAGGTATCTTGGTATTGAAAATGGTTTTGATAATGGATTGATTATATTAATTTATATAAATGATGTCTTATGATTACAATGTGGAAATTTCATTTTTCCATTATACTTGTTCAAGTGTTATGATTATGTTATGGTTCATGGGAATTGATTATGTATATGGGTGGTTCTATGATGAAATGAAGGCAGGTGAGCCCGTGATAGCTCTCCAATACATTTGGAAACATAATGGAGGTAAACTTATAAGTTTTCTCTAGAGAGATTTATGGAATATACTGTGATGGGAATTCCAAAACTTACCATGAAGGTTACTCCCTATGTGGATGTGAAAGCTACAATGTAAGTATGATATGGATGAAATAAGTTACATTTATGATTTATGATGGCTATGAAGTTTTCATGATTCTTATGAATTCATTTGTTTATAAATATTCGTACCCTAATGTTTTCATTCTTCATTTTATCCATTACTTGGTTTTTGTGCTCATCCCATGTTTTATGAAATGTTTTCACAGGGAGAATGAATGAGTAAGATAAAGGAAGAAGTCATGAAGATTTTTATCATGAAAATAAATCATGTTTTTTTTCAAGGATTTTCTTTGGTGAAAAAATGGATACTATTTTGATAGTATCCTTTGGTAAGATTATGGGGTGAAATATAGTAATAATGGACTAATTCATTAAATCTATAAACCGGAAAATATCTTCGATGTGATTTAAATTCAAATTATTGACTTATCTGAAGATTAAATAATTTTTTACAGTTGGGGCCTTATAGATGGTATGAGAGGTCAATTTATATAACTTTAAGGGTTATGATTTTTTAAATATAATATCCATAAATTATTTATACTTTATGGTCAAATTGAAATATAATTTTAGGATTACCATGTGGATTCATCTACGATATGTCTCTTCAGAATGGTTTTCGCAAATGAAATAGGGACGTTGTTCTTGGACTACATCCATTGGAAAAAACCATCCAAATTAGAAACCTAAGATGGTTGGAATCATAAATAAACAATTTTTTATAGTGATGAAATAGTTTATTTATGCTATAAATAAATGTGGTAACAATGTGGGAGATCAACTAGATCATCTATAGAGGAACATGTCGGTAGTGGATCATTTCACATGGCAATGCCCTCCATCATTTAGAGGATAGTTTTACCCTTTTCTAGAATTTATAGTGTATTAATTTTCTAGATAAAATTTTCAATATAATGGGTTGTTTAGAACATCAAAAGGGTAGTCTTTATATTTACCATTTTTAAGGTGAAGCTGATCAGTGCTGGTCGATGGTTAAAAATATCATGAATAGTGAGCATATTGATGCGCTTGATTGGGATGAATTCAAGGGTATGATTCTTGAGATATATTTTCCTAAGGGGGATCAACTTAGAATAGAAAAAAATTGGAATTGAGTTTGGGGGATGACTCATTGGATGCTCATGAATAAAAATTCACTTGACTGTCAAGGTATGATTCAAATTTCATATGGGATCATGATATTAAATTCAATCAATTTTTGTCAGGATTAAATCCAGTGTATCAAATTGAATTATCTTTTCGTGAGATCAAAAGTTATGAAAATCAATTTTGATGTGCTGAGAATGTGGAAATGGAGGTTTATAATGATCTTGTGGTATTTGAAAAATTATAGAATAAGAGGTCATGGTGGAATACAAAAGGGAATAACTATTAAAAAAAGTCTGATTGTAAGAATCTTTATATTATAGTTTGTGAAAATGGTGGAAAAACCACACTGGGGAATGCCTTTATAATTATGGTATATTCTTTTGATGTTGTAAAATGGGGCATAAGGATCATAACTTCACTGAAAAAGATTAGGGTAGTGGTAATAAAAAATATGATTTACAGTCGGTAAAATGTTTTTAGCGCAATCAGATGGGTTGAATTGGAAACGAGTTTCTGATGATGAACTAAAATGATAGAATATAGCTGGAATACAAAGAGAAATAGAGGTTTAAATCCTATAAAACAACTTTAGTAGATGTTGGGCAATCAAATGATGTAGTATTAAGTATATTTTTTGTTTATTAAAATTATTCCAATGTTTTGTTTGATTTCAGGTGTACACATTCATTCATTTCTATGAAATTTTCTAGTAAATTGGGAATTCCATCTCAATAAATAAATCATAAAATGGTGGTAAAAACACCTGGGGGGAATTTTGAGACAAAAATAAAGTATAATAAACTTCCTATCCTTGTCTTTACAAAGAATCTACCTATAAAACTTATTATTTTTACCTCTAGTTGAGTTTTATGTGATTTTGGGTATGGATTGGATTTTTGTTTATCATTTAAAGATTTAATGTTGAGATAAAGCAATTTCTTTTCTCAAATAATTTTAGTATTTTTATAGGAGTGAACCATTACTACTGATAACATATCAGAAAAATGATAGACTAGTAAAATATGGAAATGAATGTTACCTTGAACATATTGTTGAAAACAGAGGAACTACTAAGATTAATGATGTTCCAGTGGTAAATGAGTATCTTGATGTTTTTTATGATGAGTTTCATGGTAAAATACCAAATTAGGTAGTTGAATTTTCTATTGACTTGGCTACTGATGCTAATAAAATTTTAAAATCCCCTTATGTAATAGCTCAAATTTAATTTTTACAGTTAAAGAAACAATTGCAAGAGTTATTAGATAATTTTTTTTTCGACCTAGAAGATCACCATGGGGTGCTTAAGACATGTTTATTAAAAATAAAGACGGTTCAATGAGACATTCAATTGACTGTATAGCCTTGAATGACATAATTGTTAAGAACAATTATCTATAGCCTCATATCAATTAATTGTTTGATTAGCTCCAGGGAGCCTAGTTTTTTTCAAATACTAACTTGAGGTTGGGGTACCATCTGTTAAAATTAAAGGAATAATACATTCCAAAGACTGCATTTTGAACTATATATGACCATTATGAATTTTTAGTTATGGATTTGGGGTTAACCAATGAACCTATTTTATTCATGGATTTTGTGAATATAATTTTCCATGAGTTCATGGATAGGTTTTTGGTTGTGTTTATTGATGATATTTTTGTACATTCTAAAAGTAAATAGTAGCATGAAATTTATTTAAGGGTTTTATTGAAAACCTTGAAAGAAAAAAAGTTGCATGGGAAATTTAGAAAGTGTGAGTTTTGGTTACAAAACAAATTCTTTCCTTGGTTACATAGTTTCTAAAGATGGAATAACAGTTTATCAAGATAAAAAAGTTTTTGATGAGTGGCATAAACCTACCAATATCTCCGAGATTTATAGTTTTATACAAATAGCTGGTTATTATTGAAGGTTTTTTGAAAATGTTGTACAATTATCTTGATCACTAACTAAGTTAACTCGAAAATGTGTTAAGTTCATCTAGACAATATAATGTTATAAATGTTTTTAGTAATTGTAAACAAGATTGGTTAAGGGTCTAGTATTGGAATTAACTTTTAGAAATGGTGAATTTTATATATATATTTATTCTTCTTTTAAAGAAATGGTTGTGTCCAAATGAAGAATGATCAGGTAATTCCTTATGCTTCACGTCATTTTAAATATCTTGAGTTAAATTACCCTAAACATGGTTTGGAATTAGCTTCCATTTTTTAGATTTAATAATTTGGAGGCATAATATTTATAGAGAAAAATATGAAATATATACTGACCATAAAAGTTTAAAGAATACATTTAATCATAAATAATTTAACATGAGTCAGAGAAGATGGCTAGAATTAATCAAGGATTATGATTGCATGATTCATTACCATCCTTGAAAAGTGAACAAAGTGGATGGTTCATTGAGTCAAAAAAGTAATGCTACATTAACCATATTACCTTTTCAAAGTGACTCTTTCATAAATGATTTTATGAACTTGGGCATGGATGTTTTTAGTGTAGGAAATTCCTCAGTTTTGTTTGAGGTTTCATTGCAATCGTATTAAGTATATAGAGTAAATAAACCTCAAAAGGAAGACTGTGAGTTTAATAAAAATGTAGAATTGGTTTATAAGGGTAAGTTTCCATAATTTAATATTGATAAAGAAATTTTTTTGAGATTTCTAATGAGATTATGTGTGTATTTTGGTTAACAGTTGAAGAAGGAGTTATTATGTGATGATCATTGTTCTCTATTTTTTATTCATCTTGGAAGTACTAAGATGTAAAGAGAAAATCAAGAGTATTATTGGTGGGATATAATGAAAAGGTATATTGCTAACTTTACCTTGAGATGTTTGATTTGTCAATAAGTTAATGCAGAGTGGTAGTTACAAAATGAGATGCTTCAGCCTTTTCCAGTGCCATAGTGGAAATGGGAAAATGTTTCCACAACTTTTTTAGTGGGATTACCAAATAATTCTCAAGGTAATAATGAAATCTGGGTTATTGTTTTTCAATTAACTAAATCTTCTCATATTCTTCATATTATAGATACACTATACCAAGATCAAATGTCTCCATTGTATATTAAATAGATAGTTAGGTTACATGTAATTATGTTTTCCGTTGAATCTGATCATGATCCCATGTTCACTTCTAACTTTCAGAAATCCCTTTAGAAGTCATTGGGAACATAATTAAATTTTTTTATAGCTTTTCATCCTTAATTAGGTGGGCGGTCAGAATGAAAAATTACAACCATAGAGGATATGCTACGTGACTGTTCAATGGATTAACATGGATGTTGGGATCAATATCATTATTGGGTTGAGTTTTGTTATAATAAAAGTTTTCATTTCCAGGATAGAGATATAACCATATGAATCATTATATGGAAACTAGTATTGATTTCTGGTTTTTTAGGATGAAGTATATGAAAGGATTTTGATGGGACCAGACATGGTAAAAGGGATGGAAGAGAAATTTCATTTGATTCAGAAGCACATGAGGAAATCATAGAGCAGGATGAAAAGCTATAAAAATAACTGGAGGAAGGATCTTTTTTTCGATTTAGGTGATCAATTTTTTCTCAGTGTTTCTCCATGGAAAATTGTGATGCATTTTGGAAAGAAGGGAAAGATGAGTATGTGCTTTATTGAACCCTATGAAATACTAGATAATGTTAGATCAGTTTATTATATAGTGGTTTTACCTCTACATTTATCCCAGGCAGAAAATGTTTTTCATGTTTATATGTTGAGAAATTATTTTTCGGATCCAATCATATTTTTTTCCAAATGTAGTTCAGTTGGAAAAGAATCATTCTTATGAGGAACAAACAGTATAGATTCTTAACTACATGGAGAAAGTGTTGTGGAATAAGGTGATTCATCAGGTAATGGTTTTGTGGGAAAACCATATGGTTTATGAGGAAAATTGGGAATTTATAAAATGATATGAGGGGTAAACACCCCCAATTTTTTTATAAGTGAATAAAATTGTGAGGACACAATTTCTAAATTGGGGGAAGGATGTAAAATCGTAGGTATTTATAAAATAATATATTTTAATATATTTTAATATTTTTGAATCTAATATTAATTTTAGTTTAAAGGGGACACTATGTACGATAGCTTAACTGACACACAACAAAGGGTTTCTCTGAAATCTTATATTTCAAACAATAGTGATTTATAATGAAAAATAATACAAGGAAAATAATATTTTTTTAAATGGTAGTTAACACATAGCCGATGTATTGAAAATCATGAATATAATTACCAATATTATGATTTTAAATATTTTTTAATTGTTTTTACATTTATTCATTGAATATTTGAGGCTAAAATGAGAATGAATCCACTTTTAAACATAAAATACTATAATATATTTTAAAGGACATTTTATATCCTTTTGATGGTGAAACATTTTAATTTTTTTTCAATTCAATATATTCTATTCGATAAAATAATCTTATTATTTAGAAGAATGACATCAAAATTTTCCTTTGTTGAAATTTTTGTATTTTTCTGTTGAAATTATTAGTACCCCGAGTTTCTGGTATGTAAACCATACTTAATGATTTAAATGGTTATAAATTTAAGGGAAATGAATGAGAGAGTCGGGAGAACTTTGAATGAAGTTTTGAGGCAAAGGGGAAGTCGCACAGGCGGCACACGGTTTTTATAACTGTGCTACCAAAAGTTTGCATATAGGGTCTGAAGAAGTAGTGGCTAATGCATGATTAGTGTACAGTTTGTCTAAACTATGTGAACTAACCGTGCGGGCGCATAAGTGAGATCCTAATAAAGTGGATCTCACATGTTGTTTGCCTTTAAATGGATCTTTTTTCTTCAAAAGCAGCCATAAATCGAGATTACTCTCCCTTGAAGGTAGGAGAACTTCTCCCAAGATTTTTGGAGGAGATCTGAAGGCTTTCCCTGGAGATTCCAAGCTGAATTCTTGCAGTATGTGATCATTCTTTATCGTTCATGATCAGTTTCATAGATGTACTTAGATCTACTTCTCCTCTTCTCTCAGTTTCTTAGATCTACGCCCGTTATGGGTATATCTAAGTGTGTGGATGCCAAATATGATGATATTTGGTCATGGTCATTCTAGGAGAAGAGATCTTAAGTGGGAACTTGAAGAACCATCCCAATTTTTTTGTGATTTCTTCATTCATTGAGGTTTTCGTCAAAACCTTTGAGGTAAGAGGCTTCTTTCTCAACTCCACTTAGTATAGTTGATTGGATTACTTTGAAATTGATTGTGTGGTGTGGAATTGATTGTGATTTGGTTGTTGAAAACATGTTGGAAACCTTCTTGAGTGATGGTTGTGAAATCTAGAAAATTGGAGATTTTTAATGGGTGCTTTGTTTCATGATTTTAAAATGTGGATTTTAAAAGATTATTATCCTGGATTGTTTTCCCGTGATTGGGATTTTATGTTTTCAATAAAGAGGGAAATTTTTACTGAAATTAAATGTGGCTTTGAAATTGGTTGTGCTTTGGTTTTCAATAAAAATAATGCTTTAATGAAATGGTTTGGAACATAAATGGTTTGGAACTGAAACGGTTTTGATGTAAATGGTTTTCAATAAAAATGTGCTTTTATTGAAATGGTTCTTTTGGCGTGATTATTGGGAATATATGGTGTGTGTTCATTTTTCATATACGAGGCTTGGTTGAAATATGACCTTATGCTTGGTGCCAAAGGTTTAATGGCACAAAAGAATTTCATACACAAGGCTTGGTTGAAATATGACCTTATCCTCGGTGCCAAATGGTTAATGGAACATGGGAAACAATTACCTTGTGATGACTTGGTAGATCGACGAGAAACTGCTCATGAGTATGGAACTATCATAACATAGAATGCATGGTTAGTTGTATGTGTTTGTGGAATTCTTCGGTATGCCAAAAAGAGATATTTTGAAATGATTTTAATGATTGTTTAGTTATTTTTATGGTAAAATAACTTACTGGGAAAACTGGATTCAAATGCACTTGTATACATTGGTAATGAATGGTTTTGGAAACTTGTTTATATTTAGTTATAAAATGTTTTTGAGAAATTGTTTTATATAAACTATTTTATAAAATTATATCAAACTCTTCTATCCTAGTGGCATGAGTAAGGAAGTCATTGGGGAAAACCTACTGAGTTTTATACTCACTAATTCTTTGGAACTTTGGTGCTTTTGCAGATGTTATCTTCTAGGACATGGGGAAATGTAACGTTCCCCACATTTTTAGCGCTACTTTGTGATGTTTGGGTTGTTTAGAGATTATGGATATTGGAGCTTATGGAGCCTGGAGTCCTGTGATATTTTGAGAGTCTTGTGTCATTTATCTGTTGTCTACTCTGATACTTGGTTTTTCGTCCCATGTTTTATACTTTGATGTGGTTTTGAGATACATGAAGTTGTTGAGTTGTCTTCACTACGTCATACATCATGTTGTGAATGTTTTGTTGGATGGTTTATTGGATTATTTCTTGAAGTGTAAATCATCCCCCACTTGTATTTGAAACCCTTCATCATTTATTTCCTGATTTTGGAATCATGGGGATGTCACTTAAGGCCTAGTAATAACTCATTGTTCTCTCAAGCCAATGATAATTGGCGGGTCATTACAAAATTCATATTATAACGAAAAATGGAAAATACAACATTTTAATTCAAAACTGCATTTTTGTTTAATTTATTTATATAGTTATTTTATCCTTTTAATTGGTTTTAAAGTGTAATTATATTATATTTTTATCATTTAATCCAATATTGGCCATTTGAAGTAATTTTACATTTAAATTGGATATAAACACATGTCAATATTTTGATAGTTTTTATTTCATAAAATCCTGCTTTCTTATTTTGAAAATGGAAATTAATATGAAATTAATATCTACAAATTTTGAGAATTTAATTTGGAAAAATTATTAAATATTTGGAATCATGAAGTCCAAATTGTGCAAATATGTATCTTTTTTTTGGAAATTATGAATAGTATATTCAGTAATTATTTTTAATTACTGCGGTTAAGGGTAAATCGAGTAATTAAGGGTAAAAATAAAATTTTATAATTACCCTAACACATGCCATAGTTTCATTGGATGAGATTGTTTAAATATTCTCATAGGGTCTTGTTTAATTAAATGGATAATGCATCCCATGGAAGCTAGTATAAAGCTTATCATAGAAGCCTGTTTAATTAAAAGTATAAAGCTTCCCATGTAATCCACGGTAATGCTTCTTATAGAAACTTGTTAAATTAAATGATCAAAGCATCCCATATAATCCATTTTATAGATTATCATATAATATAATATAATTAAATGTACAAATATTCCCATGGAATCCAGTTTAATGCTTATCATGGAAGCTTCATTAATTAAAAGGAGAAAGCTGCCAATGGAACCTAGTTTAAAGCATCTCTCACACTCTGTTTTTAATAAGTATTACATTTATTAATATGGGATAATATAAGTGATATCTTCAACTATAAATTTTCATTATAATTATGAAAATATTTCTTACGTCATGGTAATTTATTTATAATTTTTAGGCATTAAATTAAAAAAATTAATTATGACACAATGATGATGCAGTGATTGCTTCATTAATAAATGATTAAAAAAATGATATTATAAATACTATAAGAATATTATTTGAAATAATATATGTCATCAACAAATTTTATTGATTAATATGACATGTTAAGAGACTATTCAGTTGTTGGGTTTGAATTTATCTCTATGTTTGGATTTTATTTTAATTCAATAGAGTGAATAGTGTAAAAACTGTCAAAATTGATGTTTTATAAAAATAATAAAATATTAAATTATTTAAAAATAATTAAAAAATTTTAAAATCACAAAGTGATTATGATATGGTCTAAAAGTTCATTATGTGTCCAATTATTTGATGTTGACCCTATATAAGTAAAATTAATAGCTTATTGACAATTAAAATATTTTTACCACTTTTAAAATTAAATGATAATAAATAAGGGTAAAAGTTAAGGTTTAAATAAACCCAATACATGTATAAAAAATAATGTATGAGATGATTTAGATCCATCATAATCTTATCATCACCACATATCATGTTTTAACCACTTGGATTAATATTTTTTATCAATATAATATTTTTAAACATTCCAAGGATGCCACTCTCCTCTCATATAAAAAGGCAGACATTACACTCAATTACTAAATCTACTAACGACTTTTAGTTATTCCAAGGTCTATAATATAAACTTAATAGAATTCATCCCTATATTCTTGAATCCTTATTTTAGGCATAACTCCCTTTTTTGAGGTGTTAAGGTGTTCTTCAATAGTGAACAACCGAAGAAGACGTATCATTTTCTTTAAGTGTTTCTATTTTGTTTCTTCATCCACTTCCTAAAATATCATCCAACCATGATGAGATAATTAATAAATTATCTTCAATATGATGATATGTTATTATGTTAACATAGTCTCCAAAATCCATCTCTACCTCCATCAAATGAAAATAGAATTAATATGTTGTACATACATGTGAATTATCACCTCTACCAACCAATTTAGTTCATTTTCATTTAGTGTCTGGTAAGATTGGATATAATGATGGAATTAATATTAATATATGATATTCATGGAATATTAATCATTTCAAGATAATAAAAAATCAAATATGTTCTTACTTCCATGTGCATAAAAATGATAACGTCGTTCATGCGTACGTGTGAACTATCACCTCCACGAAGTGGTGTGACTCATTTTTATTCATTATATCACTTGTATGATATATATATATATATATGTAAATTATTATTATTATCTTAGTAATATCATTATAATTATGGAAAGGTAAAATTATAATTACCATATTTATATAATCATCAATGAAAAAAGGAAACATTACTCATGTGCATGTACGACCTACCGTCTCTATGATTATAACCTTGTTTATTTTAAAAACAATATTTAGTGGATTTAAATTAAAAATTATGATTCATGTGTAAAACTGATTACTATTTTATTAATACTACTACGAATATGATGGAATTAGGACATCATGGACTAGTTAAATCTACCATGTACATTTTTTACTGAAGAACTGATTATCAAAAAAACGTACGACATGAACTACAATAATTACCTAATTATTATAACATGATCATACATGATATAAAGGAAAAAATAGCAATTAAAATGCTTCTAATTTAATTATAAATTAAACTATGTTTATCATTCTAGATTATAAATAACGAATCAGAAATGTTGGACTCATGGTAAGGGAATTTGTCTCGATCGCCTTTCATTGAGGCATATTTTTATTTATATACGACCTTATTTTATAAAGTGTATAATCAACCACTATGACTTATAATTTCATTCCACTGTTTTTGAATGTCATTTTTTAGGAAGCGTTTTACTAAATGAAAAAAGTAATATTTCTTTTTAACGTACATAGTGACAATGACCTTTCTTCCAGCACATGTATTATTTGATATTTGGCTTCCTCTAAAAGCTGTAATTTTTTTAAAAATAAAAGTAAATACCACATTCATTTTCTTAGGTATTTTGGTATTTAAAATGGTCTTTAGAATAGATTTATTATATCAATATCTTGAAATTATGTCCTACGATTACAATGTGGAAATGTTATTTTTCCTTTATGTATGTCCAGGTGTTATGATTTTGTTATGGTTCTTGGGCATTGCTTTTGTATATGGGTGGTCCCATGATAAAATGAGGGAAGGTGAGACCGTGATGGCTCTCCAATGCATTTGTTAACTTGATAGATGTAAACATTATGGTTTTCCCTAAGAGATTTGGGGAATATATAGTGATGGGTATTACAAATGTAACCATGAAGGTTACTCCCTATGTGGCTGTGAATGCTTCAAAGTAAGTATGATATGGATGCCACAAGTTAGATTTATGATTTATGATTTCAATGATGTTTTCATGATTCTTATGAATTCATGGGATTATAAATATTCATGGAATAGAGTTTTATTTCCTTATTTTATCACTGACTATGTTATTATACCCATATCATTTTTTTGAAATGTTTTCATAGGGTATAAGGATGAGTTAAATAATGGAAGATGTCAAGATGATTTTTATCAAGAAAAGAAATCATTTTTTTGAATGGTTTTCTTTGGTGAAAAATGGATACTATTTTGAGAGTATCCTTTTGTATGATTATGGGATGATATGTACTAATAATGGATTAATTAACTAAAACTCTAAACCTAAAAAGATCCTCAAAGTGAATTAAAGTCAAATTTATGAATTATCTCAAGATTAATTATTTGTAATGCTAGGGTAATATATTATAGTTCACGTAGATGTTCGATAGAGGTAGGTGAGTCAGATTTGTTGGGACCGAGTCTCGATTAGGAGATACCAGAGAAGGTATAGATGGTTTGTAAGTGTATGGCTATATATTAGAGTAGAAAGAAGACTTATTCTAATAGATGATGATGATCCATAGAGTTTATATATGGTAATCATGTATTGAATCATGTTTAACCGAGGTTGGGTCACTACAGGATAAGGAAACAAGACAAGTTAGTGTCAAAGTTCATTGGTCCATTACTGGTTACGGTAAGAATAAGGCATGTGGTGTAAAGATTGGATCTTCCACTAAAATACGTTGTTATGCATGATGTTTTTCATGATTCAAAAGTTTGAAAATATCACCCCAACCCTTATCATGTCATCGATGTGGATGATGTTGAGTGTCAAATAGATTCATGCATTGTGGAGCAACTTATTCGTTTGATAGACCGTAGTGTGAAAGTGTTATAGGGAAAGACTATAAAAATAGTTAGATTTTTGTAGAAGCATGGTAGTATTCATGAGAAATCATGGTATAGTGAAATAAACACAAGGTATCAACAAAAAAATATTGTTGGCTAGTAATCTTATAGGTTCTTATGAGTACATCTCAATGATTAGCTCTTATACAGTGGAGAGATTGTACGATACTGAATTTTTCTAGAGATGCATGGGTGTGATTTTAGGTACTATTTTATCCATATTTGAGTAATTTTGGTTTTTATTATAACTTGGGGTGAGTTTTTTTTGAAAAATTTGTAATTTTAGAAGAAAATGGTCAGTCTACACTTGGCGCATGGTTTTCCCTAACCTCGAATCCTAGCCCATAAAACCAAGAAACCCTAGAAAAAGGGGTTTTAAGCTGTTAGTACATGACTTTTCAAACAATTCACCCTATTATAGGAAAATATTCCCCCATATAAGTAGTTCATGGTTAAGGTTAATGGTTAAGAGAAACCATGCAGACATGAATTTAATCCCCTGAATTTTAAAAAAATAATAATGAAACCCTATCTTATACCACCAAACACCCAAGCTCGACCCATAAGCAATTTATCTTCATTAAATATCCTCCCAAAGGGATTACAAGACATTATTTCCACTATTCATAACAATTTGAAGCATGATTGGTAGATATGATCCTCTTTGGGTAAGTGTTTTCTTCCCGATTGATCTCTCATCTTTGTCCTATTCTTCTCACAATCTTTTAGTGGGTTGTGAAATTCTGTTATTTTTGGATCTAGATATATATTTTTTTTTGAATCTATATCTAGTATTATAAGATCTTGATATATAATTTAAGGATCATGTTTTATTCAATCTTGATTAAGGGTGTTAAATCTAGATCATGGTGTATATCATGGTGATGAATAATTTTTGGGGATATATATTGGATGATTTTTTCTCAATGAATTGAAATCAGAGTCCTATAATTAAAATATCACTTTCTTAATTTCAATTATGTGTATGTAATTTTAAAATTATATTTTAAAATTATCAATCAATATGTTGATTGAATTAATTAATTTGGTTAATTAATTAATTAAGGTAAATGTGAAATTTGGGATTATTGGAATTGTAGATTATGAAAAATTTCTTATTAGATTAATTATAGGATTTTGAGATTTTGAATTTTAAAAATTTTTCATTGAATTAATTATAAGATATTGATGTTGTAAATTGAATAATTAGTTAATGAATTAATTTAATGGATTAATGGTATGAGAGATTTTATGTCTAATTGATTGGGAAATTAATTGAGGGAATTGAAGGGATGAACTATTTTTTGAATTAGTAATGAAATTCAGATGATTAATTAATTGATTAGTTAATTAATGGGATTGATATGATTAATTAATGGTGAATTAACTAATAGGATGGAGATGATTAAATAATTGTGGAGGTAATTAATATGTTTGAGAAGATTAATTAATTTATGAGTTAATTAAAAAGATTGAAATGATTAATTAATTGTTGAGTTAATTAATAGGATTAACATGAGTAATTAATTTCTGGGTAAATTATTGGGATTGGGAAGATTAATTAATTATTGATTCAATTAATGGGATTTCGAGGACTAAATATTTTTGGAGTTAATTAGGGAGATTAAGAAGATTAATTAATTATTGAGTTAATTAATCAGATTGAGAAGATAAATTAATTGTTGGGTTGATTATTGCAGTTGATTATATTATTTATTAAATGTGTTAATTAATGGGATTGATATGATTAATTAATTATAGAGTTAATTAATTGGGTTGATATGGTTAAATAAATATTGAGTTAATTAATGGGACTGAGATAGTTAATTAATTGTTTAGTTACATAATTTTATTGGTATGATTATTTATTTATTTCAAATAATTAATGAAACGATGAATCGTAATAATGTCATTCATATGAGAATTGAAATTTGAAATTGTAATAATGGAATTCTAAGATATGATATGAAATCTAGAATAGTAACAATGGAATTTTGATATATTACTTGAGAAATTTAATGATAACATTATCATTATAATAAATGATATCCCTTTGGGATAGATATACTTCAGTAAGGGTTGATGTAGGTATTGAGGTTTAGGTGTCACCAGGAACCCAAAGAGTTTTTGTGGTTAAATAATGAATCATTATATAATATTATAACTATTTATTTAGGCATTTTTTCAATTAATTTATAATACTGCACACACTGTTGTTGAATAGATATTGTTATAGACTCTATTGGTGGTGGCCTACTGATTTTTACTCATACCTTACTCCAGTTACCTAATCGGTACCCGAATTGATTTAATTACTGCAGGATAGGTTAAGGTAAAATGTCTTGTATTAGATGGATGATTTGTATATGAAGTGTGGTTGAGCAAAATATACATGGTTAGGGACCCTCTTGGTAGTTTTTAGTGTATTTACTTTTGAGTTTCATTTTGAAACATAGAATTTACATTATCATAACATATCAACTATTTAGTTTTGATATTCTATTTCTAGTATGGTAATCTTTTTATAATAGTCTATTCAGGTTATGATTATATTCAATTTTTCTTGTTTATTTATTTTTCAAAAGATTATTACTTTGATAAAAAGAGGTTATAGTCTCCCCTTGATCAATTTAGACCATCGCTACTTTTCAGATGCCTCTTGAGTATAAGGAGGCATACTTGAGGTCACATGGCGAACCGAATCGGGGCACCAGTGCATGGAACCCATGATACAATGTTACACACATTGGGTCTATCTGTCTGATAATATTGTTTAACTTAATAGATCCTATAAATCATGATTTCCCTAGAAACTAAATTATTACCATTTGTAAAATCTCATTCAAACACATCAATTTCAATTCCTTACACTTCTTTTTCTGGTATCATTATAAAGAATTTAATTTTGTACTTCTCTGTATTTTTATTAATGAGTAAAAACTCAACATGGATCAAGAGTATGTTAAGGATGATAAGAAAATGAAGAATGATATTCCATCATACAACATTAGTAATGCTTCCTAACATAGTTACTTATACTTTTTAACAATACATAAATAATGTTTCTTACACAAATCATACAATATCTATTCTATAAAACATATATTGGATTCCTAAGAAAAATTATCTATAAAAACATATAGATATATTGATTTAAAATGAAATAAAACTCACTTTATAACAATGGGATCATTTTGTAATTCCCTAATGTTATATATTGTTTATGGAACTCAAATTCCTTCATTATAGCATGTGGTATGCTTATCTCATATGATCTATGTTTAGTTATAATTCTATATGTATAATCTAATGTATATATGTGATGAATACTCTTTTTTTATTTTTTATTCATGGATATGATATTGAGAGTATAATCTCCCCAAAATTGATTATATACACCCACTTCTAGTTAGAAACTGTTGGAAACCCAATTTTCACAACTAAGGTTATTTGGTTGCAGTGGTCTAGGTTGTTAGATTGTTTTCTAAGTCAGGAATTACAAAATTGTTTTAGATATCTTAGTTTCATTTTATTACTATTTTTTATTGGTTATATAAATATAATTATTTTTATAAATTGATGTGGACATTGATTAAATTTTATTCAAACATTTTAATGGTGAATGTACTAGTTACCAAGTGTATGTGATTGTGGTTTTTGGATTAATATTACAATTTTGATTTTTATTCAAGTATGATGTGATAATTTCATATCATTGTTCCTTTTTTTACATATATATTAGGATGGAATAAGAATATAATCAAATATAATTTAGGTGTTTTGGTTTTATGAACATTCAAAAGACTTCTTATGAATATAAAAATATTATTGAATGGAAAATGGTTTTGGAAAACCATTTTTTGAAAGAAAAGGTAATATTTTGGGAAGTGTTTTGTATCGAATTTTAATTAATTGAACCATCAGTATCATGTTTGTAATTATTTTCCTGAATTACCTATTGTTTTAGTATTGATTAATTAAAACCAATGAAATTGTTATTGTGTATTTTTATTTGATTTTGGAAACAAATTCATTGAGGTGAACGCAATATATGACACCCCGTAGAGGGTGGGGATAATAATTTTATTATTTCATTAGTGATGGATATGAATGATATATTCATGAGATATGGATTGGAATTGGAATAGGATAACTTGAAGAATAAGATACCCATGAGGGGTATGGAAATTCATAATATATTACATGATTTTTATATGTAAATATCTATTGATTTTTATGGTAATTTGGTTGTTCTTAGAGGGTATGAATTGGTGGATTCTTAGACTAGTGGTCTAGGGTTTTGGATCTCATTTGGATTTTTGTGTGGTGATCCAAGATAGATGGGTCTTGGGTGAGTAAATCATGGGAATGTGTTTTCTATATTTATAATGATGTGTGAGTGAGGCACATCTATTCATTTTATTAAAAATATATGAGGTTCCATGGGTACATCATGAAGGAATTCATAGAGAGTTATTGTTTTTTATATGTGATAAAATTCTAGGGATACATGGTTAGTTTATTAGACGCAAGATACTACTATATGGGATGAAACTTAGGGAGTCATTTTTCTAGATATATGATGTTGTATTATAGGAATTTATAACTTTATCTAGTTGGTAAGTGACTATGATTGATAGTTGAAAAATAACTAGGGAGAGGGTTCATTAGAACTTCGCTATGGACTTAGAATGGCAGAGAGAGAGATTGAATATTATCTTGAGGGAAAGTCATCATTTTGAGGGTAAAATGGTACATGATTTAGGTATTTTTAACACGACATGGGAGTCATATCCTAAGATATATAGTGATGATGGTATGATATTGAGTAAACATAGTTTTTGACTGATTAGATATATGTCATGGGGGAAAAGTTGTTTTTGGTAAATTTTTACATCTAACGTGTGATCGAGAGTTAGGGTATAGGATTGATGCATTCACTGAGGTCCTAAGTATTGGGGCAACATGAAGAATATGGATATAAATGTAGGTAGGTTCTACAGTGATTAATAGGTTTTGTTAACATCAATTATATTTACTGACACTCAGTTAGTGATGGTTTTGAGATGTGCTTGTGATTGGGGAGAATTATAAGGCTATTCATATGCTGATGATCACATAATTGAATATTTGATGGAAATACCCACATTTAAAATTTGTTTTTGTGAATATAGGGTGTTATATTTCTAGTATGTTAAATTTTATAGCGGTCAATGTTTCTCATTGGTGCTTCAATATAAGTGTGTCAGTCACATTGAGTCATTTTGTTTGAAAATTAAATGGATTTGGGATTTGGGAAACATGTATTTTTTTCATATGGATGATGATATAGAAACTAATATAGTGGGGAACATCATATCTACAGTTTTTATATGATCCTTTTGTAAGAAGGGTCATATGTGTGATGGAAATGGTTGGAGGTTAGTTTAGATATTTCCATAATACCGATGTGAAGGTAGACACTATTATATGTGGTTTCTTGGTAAATACCAAATGAGTAATTAATATATGCTTTTAAGTGGATTTGGTGAGCTAGAAACTGACTCTATATAGTATTTAGTAATTTTTATAAGGGGAATGTGGAGTGGGAGAGTGTTGTGGATCCCTGTTAAAGTGTGAATATGGACTAACATAAATTATTTTTTCTTATTATATCAAAGAAGATATCGATCTTGAATCATTGTTTGGATTTTGGGTGATTTTATGTGTCCATCATGAGTTAATGCATCACGATCAAGTTGAGGTGATGGTGGACCAGTGTGAGATGAAATGTTCTTTCTGAGGAAGTTAGCTAATGGAGAAAAAACCTAGTGTTTTATAAATAATTTGATGGATTAGTATTAAAATTACCTCATGTATATAAATTGGGATATGTTTGTTTCATTTTTAGGATTATAAATAGATTATTCACAGAAGGCCATGTTGAATTTATTAGTGTGTTACCCTATGAGGCTGCATGGTGTTTCAAATAATGATCATGTAGTTGTATCAGATTCTTATTGATGAGATAGAAGTCAAGAGACATTATTCAGTTCTTATCAAGGATATGAATTCATATAGTGGGGAGTTTATAAGGACATAAATCATTAAAGGTTAGAAAATTTATAGGAAATGAAATTTTTTCAAATATGGCAACGAGTGAGTTTAGACTCTAGATTTAGTTGAAATAATTGAAACTTATATACAAGGAAGTAGATATCATTGGATGTATTTTTGTATATTAGGTTCTGATTGACGGGAAGAAAAAAGGCCCTACTAGACCTACTACTAAATTATTGTGTAAAGAGGACACCAGTTTCTCGGTGACTACTCTGTGGGTGTATACCCCATGGATACCCCACTAGATAGGTGATGGGTATATTTGGAGTGGTTTTTTGGGGATCAGGTTCCTGGTTAGGGTATAATAGTTACCTAGTGGGTATAAACCCTCTTTTAAAAAGATGTATAACATTGTAACTATTTTTTTCCCCCTATAAATTTTATATTAATAGATGAATTTTAAGGGCTCATTCATCCATCCCACCTATCATTATATCCCATTGACCCCCTAATTATTGATTTATATTAGGGTGTTTTCACATTAAATTGAGGTATAATCTCTTCCTCTTCCTACTATTCTCATGTTTATTGGATTCCTATTATATTGTTGTGTGTTTTGTTCAGAAATATGTAAAATTTCAATATATAATGTTAATATCTTACCAAAATCAAACAGATTCTTGGTTTCATGCCTTAAGGATGTTGAGATACAATTAATACATATTTTTAATCATTGTTTCGTTAGAGGAAGGTTTGTAACATCCCGATTTTGGATTCCACTCAAAGGTGCTATGTACCCGATTGTCCACAAGGCCACAATAACAAATCCCCAAACAAGAGAGTCTTATGAATAGTTCTGAGGGACTATGTTTGATAGTGTCGATAATTTTCCATTATTAGTTCAGTGTAACTCATCAGAAAACAAAAAAAGCTCAATTATGGAAGCGAAAAACCATACAATAGAAGTTAAATATATAAGAATGATAGTATAAATAAACTAAAAGTTATATCATATGCAAGATGATGGTACATGTCACATGTTTCTAATAAATTATCCAAATTAGGTACACTTCAGTCAATTATAATGAATGTTCCAAATGTAAAAAAATTCCAAAACAATCCTAGAAGAATCTCATTCGTTGTCTTGGTCCCATGATCTGTTGATCCTAAGAATCTAATCAAGTACCAATAGGAGGTTTATTTCCCATATCAACACATAAAATTATATAATCTATTTGGGTTCAAAACATGACCCTAATAGGGAGTGAGACTAAATCCCACCAGGAATCCCCATTGTAACATCCCAAGTAAGTAATGAATAATATATATTTTTATCTATGTCTATTAATGAATTAGATAGTGTTTTAGAGGCTTAAAATGAAAATAAATCCAATCTTAAGCAAGGAATACACTAATATTTTTAAGAGATTATTTTACTGCCTTTTGATGGAAAACCATTTTTAAATCTATCTTTTGAAAATTTTATAAGCTATTTTTGTCAAAATAAACTTATTGTTTATGATTGGGACATCAAAATTTACTTTGTGTGAATTTTTTTATTTTTCTGACAATGTTCATTTTTTAATGAATAGTGAAAAATACTGCATTTTACATCAAAACTGCTTCTTAATCTAATTTATTTATATGATTAGATTATATTTTGAATTGGTCTTAATGTGTAATCTGAATATATTTTTACCATTTAATCCAATGGTGGTAATTGGAATCAATTTCACTTTGAAATTAGACTTAAACTGGTGTCAATCTTTTGATACTTATTGTTTTATAAAAACACGCTATTTGCTCTGACAGCGGGAATTAATCATTAAATTAATTAATGTGACTTATATGTTTTGAATTTGGTAAAATAGACTTCATTTTTGAATTCAGAATATCAAATATATCTTAGGGTGAATTTTTGGTAATTTTATGAAAAACTTCAATTTTTGATGAATAGTGAAACCACTAAGTGGTACTTATAAAAACTGATTTTCCGTTTAAATGAAATTTTCCATCATTGTGTTTTGAATTTCAAAAATCCGACATACATGGTTGTCATTAAGAAGTAAAATGTGGTTCAATGAGATTAAAATAATTTTTTGGTGAATAGTAACTTATTAAGTTTTTAATCGCGATTAGTGGTAATTAGTGTAGTTTAAGGTAAAAATAATGATTTAATAAAATGAGATGAGCTTGACACATGTCCTACCCTCATTGGTTGTGTCATGGACGACCCAAACAAGCCATGGGTAATCTTGGGGACCCCATGGAGCCACTTTGGTTGGGAAATGACATAAATAACTTTTTATTTAATGTAAAAGTAAAAATGACACAAACATCATATGTTTTACGAAAACAATTTTTACATGGCGTTATAAAGATCAGATTTTTGATTATAAATAGTAATTGGAAAGCTAAAAAGATTTAATACATCATAATATTTTTTTTATAATTTTTAGACATTAAGTAAAATAAATTATTTATGACATCATGATGATGCAGCGATGACCTCATTATTTAACGATTTAAATAAAATGGAAAGATAATTTAATATCTAAAACCTACACATGTCCAAAACCTATTGGATGGGTGTATTTAGAACCCTTATCACCTTATCCTAGAATTATATCAATGTGGGACCATTTAAATCCGAAACTCATTTTCAAATAAAGTAATATTTCTTTACTTTCCAAGAGTGCCCCTCCTCTCCTCTTATAAAAGGCCCCCACCTCTACCTCATTTCACACACTCCTCAAGCCTTTGGCTCGGCCATACCCTGCCCATTTGCTCTCTCCACATCCCTCTCCTAATCCTAGAGGATTCCCTTTAGTCAGAATCCTTTCAAAGGAATCCTTTAGGCTCAAATCAAAAGGAGTTACACTTTTAAAGGTAATTCATTCTCTCATGTTCATTTGTTTTATTTTTCTTCTCCAACCCCCTAAACTCTTTTTATTTACTTATTTTGTAACAACACCAGTATCTTCATTATACAAGGATGTTTTTATAAGATTTATTCGAGCTACACTCTCACACAACTACATCAAATGGTTAAAGAACATACGGTTTCCGTGGATGGCGAAATTCAACCTCCCGAAACGATGATTGTTCAATACTCATTTAACAACTTCAAAGGTGGCCATTATGATTTCACTATTTTTATATATGATATATAATATATTTATTATTTCCTTAAGCTTCTGTATTTTTCATTTATGGCATACCATTATTGTTTCCATTATGGGTAAACATGATATCTTCATTTTAGGAAGTGCGGACTACCGCCCCCTGAAGGTGATTTTATTTGTTAATACCATATGTGGGATGTTTAAAGGATAAATTTAATGATATTATATATGTTATTATACTGGAATTATAATATACTCTTATATCATTATGATTCCATTCCAGAAAATACGAAATAGAAATGGAAGTAGCGTTCATGCGTACGTACGGCTTACCGTCTCCATGAACGGTGCATTTCATTTCTTACCTCTAAATGTGATGTAATATTATAAATACATGTATATGATGAATATATATGATATATATGTTATCCAAATCATTAATATCATTCTTGGATATAACGAACATTTGACCAAATTAACAACATGTAAGTGTAAGAAGTCTATTTTTGACTTAAGAACCAAATACCGACAAAATGAACATTATTAACTTAAATGATTACACGATGTTCATAACATGGTATAAAAGGAATAATGAACTTGAAAAAGGTTCTTAATAAAGTATAGATTAACTCAAGTTTATTATTCAGGAGATTAAAGAACGGTCGGGTCAAGTCGGATACGAGGTATGGGACTTCGTCTCAATCTCCTTTCATTGAGGCATATTTTTTTTTATACACAACCTTCTTTTATACGGTGTATAAACCCCTTTGACTTTTACGTTTATTCAAAATGAATCTTTTTTATATGAAGTGTTTATTAAACGACAAAATGGAATGTTTTTGTCGTACGTATGTGGAGACAGCGACTTCTCCGCCGTCGTGACCGTTATTTGAGTTTCGGCTTCCTCTACAAGCCATACCATCTTTTTAAAAGAAAAATAAATACCATGTTTTACTTTTCTTTTATTTTGGTATCGAAAATTGTTTTTATAATGTTTTTATATCAATGTGTTGTATTGATATCTTGTGATTGAAAGGTGGAAATGTTATGTTTCCTTTATGCATGTTTTATGTGATACGATTAAGTTGAGGTTCTTGGGAATTATTATGAAGATGGGTGGTTCCGTGATAGACTAAGGGAGGATGAGCCCGATATAGCTCTCTAATGCATTGGGTAACGCGAATGAGTGAAACGTTAAGGTTTATCCGAAGAGATTTAGGGAATATACTGTGATGGGTATTCCAAACGTAACCAAGATGGTTACTCCCTACGTAAGGATGTTATGAATGCCTCAAGTTACCTTTATGTCTTATGATTTCTATGATTTAATCATGATTTGATGAGGTATGTTAAAGTTCTTATGTTTTATGGGTAAATTATGATCTCATCCTTATGTATATATGTACCCATGTTTCCTTTCCATATTTTTATATCCCTTACTGAGCTTTTTATGCTCATCCCAAGTTTTTTGAAATGTTTTTCACAGGTCAAGGGAAAGGTACAAGATATGATGGCAGTGTCAAGGAAGTGTCAAGAAAGAATCCATGTTTATTTTAAATATGTTTCCATTGATGGGAATAAAGAATACTATATTTATGTAACCACTTTGTTTATATGTGGAATGTAATGCAAGTTTTATGATCTAATTATCTAAAACTCTAAACCCGAAAAGATCCTCAATGTGTAATCTTGTAATAACTCAAGATTAAGTAAGGTTTAAGGCTGGGGCCTTATAGTTGGTATCAGAGGTCGGCTTAGATAACTTTAGGAGTTAGAATTCTATTAAATGATTATCCAAAAATATTTTTTTTGAAATGATATAGTATTTAAATATTACCATGTTGCCTCATCTAAGACTTGTTTGTTCAGAATGGTTTTCCGTAGAGGAAACAAGGAAGCAGTGCTAGGAAGGCATACAGAAGGAAATAACCTTCTGAATCAGCATCCTGAGATGGTCGGAATTGGAACTGAACAGTTTGTTGCAGTAATGGCGCAGTTGAATCAAGTGATAAATGGTGGTGGTATCCATGCATGAGATCAGCCAGATCAACCACAGAGGAATATCTCAGTGGTGGAACATTTCATGAGGCAACATCCCCCATCATTCAGAGGATCATCTGACCTTGTGCTAGCTGAAGGGTGGATTAAAGCACTGGAGAAGATTTTTGATGTCATGGGGTGTTCAGACAATCAAAAGGTTAGTCTTTCTATTTACTGTTTGGAGGGTGAGGCAGATCAGTGGTGGTCTATGGTTAAAAATATCAGGGACGCTAATGAGATTGATGCTCTCGACTGGGATGAATTCAAAGGTATGTTTCTTAAGAAGTATTTTCCTAAGGCTGTTCGAGATAGGATGGAAAACCAATTCTTGTAATTGAGGCAAGATGAAGACTCAGTGGCTACCTATGAAGAAAGGTTCACTCGATTGGCAAGGTATGCACCAAATTTTATCTGAGACCTTGATAGTAAAATCAATCGTTTTTACTCAGGATTAAAGCCAAAATATCGAAGGGCATTAGCTTCTTGTGAGTTTAAAAGTTATGAAAAGCTTGTTCGATGTAATGAGAAGGTGGAAATGGTGTTTGCCTATGATCAAGTGTTCTATAACAACCAACAGAAGAAGAGACCGAGGTGGCAGGAGAAAGGTAATAATTCTTCAAAAAAGTCTGATGGTAAGAAAACTAAGTTTCCAGTTTGTGATAAATGTGGAAAAAGGCATACTGGGGAATGTCTTCTGAATTCTGGAAAGTGCTACCGATGTGGTAAGATGGGACATAAGGCTCGTGATTGCACTGAAAATGATCAAGGTGAAGGTAAGACCAAATTTGATTTACAGTTAGTGAAATGTTATAAGTGCAATGAGATGGGTCACTATGCAAACGAGTGTCTGATAAAGAGCTTGAATGATGGGAAGTAGTTAGACTACAAGCAGAAAGGGTTGGTGAAATCCTTTGCAACTACTTCAGCAGATGCCGGGCCATCAAATGAAGTTGTATCAGGAGTTGAAAAGAATATTGGTGAATGCTCCAGTTTTGGCACTACCTTCCAGGAATGGTGAATTTGTTATATACAGTGATGCTTCATTGAAAGGACTTGGTTGTGTCCTAATGCAGAATGATCAGGTAATTGCTTATGCTTCACGACAGTTGAAGACTCATGAGGTAAATTACCCTACACATGATTTGGAATTAGCTGCTGTTGTTTTTGCTTTAAAAATTTGGAGGCATCATTTGTATGGAGTAAAGTGTGAAATATATACCGATCACAAAAGTTTAAAGTATATATTCACTTAGAAAGAATTGAACATGAGACAAAGGAGATGGCTAGAATTAATCAAGGATTATGATTGTATAATTCATTACCATTCGGGAAAAGCAAATAAAGTGGCTGATGCTTTGAGTCGAAAAAGTAATGCTTCATTAGCAATGTTGTGTTTAGAACGTGATCCTTTGGTTAAGGATTTGATGAAATTTGGCATAGATGTTGTTGGTGCAGGAAGTTATTCTGTTTTGTTTCAGGTATCAGTGAGATCATCTCTATCAGATAGAATCAAGAAATCACAGAAGCAAGACAGTGAGTTGCAGAAAAAGGTAGAGCTGGTTCAGAAAGGTAAGTTGCCTGAATTCAACATTGATAATGATTGCGTTTTGAGATTTGGGAAGAGATTGTGTGTGACTTGTGATTCACAGTTGAAGAGAGAGTTGTTATGTGAAGCTCATAGTTCTCCGTTTTCATTTCATCATGGCGGTACTAAGATGTACAGAGATCTGCGGGAGTATTACTGGTGGGATGGAATGAAAAGAGATATTGCTGATTTTACTGTGAAGTGTTTGACTTGTCAGCAGGTTAAAGTAGAGCAGCAGTTACAGAAAGGGATGCTTCAGCCTTTACCAGTGCCAGAGTGGAAATGGGAGAATATATCCATGGACTTTGTTGTGGGATTACCAAAGACATCTCGAGGTAATAATGCAATCTGGGTTATTGTTGATCGCTTGACTAAATCTGCTCATTTCCTTGCTATATGAGATACTTTTTCCCTAGATCAACTTTCTCGTTTGTGTCTTAAAGAGATAGTCAGGTTGCATGGATTTCCCCTCTCCATTGTATCTGATCGCGATCCCAGGTTCACTTCTAACTTTTGGAAAGGCCTTCAGAAGTTGTTGGGTACTGAATTAAATTTTAGTACAGCTTTTCATCCTCAATCAGATGGGCAGTCGGAACGAACAATTCAGACCTTGGAGGATATGCTACAAGCTTGTTCTATGGATTATCAAGGAAGTTGGGACCAACATCTTTCTTTGGTTGAATTTTCATATAATAATAGTTTTCATTCCAGTATAAAGATGGCACCATTTCAGGCATTATATGGGAAGCAGTGTCGAACTCCAGCTTTCTGGGATGAAGTGGGTGAAAGGAAGTTGATGGGACCAAAATTGGTAGAAGAGATGGCAGAAAAAGTTCATCTGATTCAGAAGCACATGAAAACAGCTCATAGTAGGCAGAAGATTTATGCGGATAACCGGAGGAAGGATCTATCTTTTGAGGTAGGTGATCATGTTTTTCTCAAGGTTTCTCCTTGGAAAAGTGTGATGAGATTTGGTAAGAAAGGAAAGCTGAGTCCAAGGTTTATTGGACCATATGAAATTCTGGAGAGAGTTGGATTAGTTGCATACCGGGTGGCTTTACCTCCGAGTTTATCTCAGGTACACAATGTTTTTCACGTTTCGATGTTGAGAAAGTATATGCCAGATCCATCTCATGTTTTGAGTCCAGAGGTAGTTCAGCTGGAAGAGAACCTATCTTATGAGGAACAATCGGTCCAGATTCTTGACCATAGGGAGCAAGTGTTACAAAATAAGGTGATTAAGCACGTAAAGGTTTTGTGGAAAAACCACATGATGGAAGAGGCAACATGGGAATCTGAAAATGCAATGAGGGATAAGTACCCCCATTTATTCGATAAGTAAATAAATTGCGAGGCCACAATTTTCTAAAGGGGGGAATGATGTAACATCCCAAGTAAGTTATGAATAATAGATATTTTTATCTATGTTTGTTAATGAATTAGATAGTGTTTTAGAGGCTTAAAATGAAAATAAATCCAATCTTAAGCATGGAATACACTAATATTTTTAAGAGATTGTTTTACTGCCTTTTGATGGAAAACCATTTATAAATCTATCTTTTGACAATTTTATAAGCAATTTTTTGTCAAAATAAACTTATTCTTTATGATTGGGACATCAAAATTTACTTTGTGTGAATTTTCGGTATTTTTCTGACAATGTTCATTTTTTAATGAATAGTGAAAAATACTGCATTTTACATCAAAACTGCTTCTTAATATTATTTATTTATATGATTAGATTATCTTTTGAATTGGTCTGAATGTTTAATATGAATATATTTTTACCATTTAATCCAATGGTGGTCATTGGAATCAATTTCACTTTGAAATTAGACTTAAACTGGTGTCAATCTTTTGATACTTATTGTTTTATAAAAACACGCTATTTGCTCTGAGAGCGGGAATTAATTATTAAATTAATTAATGTGACTTATATGTTTTGAATTTGGTAAAATAAACTTCATTTTTGAATTCGGAATATCTAATATAGCTTAGGGTGAATTTTTGGTAATTTTCTGAAAAACTTCAATTTTTGATGAATAGTGAAACCACTAAGTGGTACTTATAAAAACCGATTTTCCGTTTAAATGAAATTTTTCCATCATTGTGTTTTGAATTTCAAAAATCCGACATACATGGTTTTCATTAAGAAGTAAAATGTGGTTCAATGAGATTAAAATAATTTTTTGGTGAATAGTAACTTATTATGTTTTTAATCGCGATTAGTGGTAATTAGTGTAGTTTAAGGTAAAAATAATGCTTTAATAAAATGAGATGAGCTTGACACATGTCCTACCCTCATTGGTTGTGTCATGGCAGACCAAGACAAGCCATGGGTCAACTTGGGGACCCCATGGAGCCACTTTGGTTGGGAAATGACATAAATAACTTTTTATTTAATTTAAAAGTAAAAATGACACAAACATCATATGTTTTACAAAAACAATTTTTACATGGGGTTATAAAGATCATATTTTTGATTATAAATAGTCATTGGAAAGATAAAACGATTTACTACATCATAGTATTTTTTTATAATTTTTAGACATTAAATAAATTAAATTATTTATGACATCATGATGATGCAGCGATGACCTCATTATTTAACGATTTAAATAAAATGGAAGGATAATGTAATATCTAAAACCTACACATGTCCAAAACCTATTGGATGAGTGTATTTAAAACCCTTATCACCTTATCCTCTAATTATATCAATGTGGGACCATTTAAATCTGAAACTCATTTTCAAATAAAGTAATATTTCTTTACTTTCCAAGAGTGCCCCTCCTCTCCTCTTATAAAAGGCCCCCACCTCTACCTCATTTCACACACTTCTCAAGCCTTTGTATCGGCCATCCCCTGACCATTTACTCTCTCCACATCCCTCTCCTCATCCTAGAGGATTACCTTTGGGCAGAATCCTTTCAATGGAAGCCTTTAGGCTCAAATCAAAAGGAGTTACACTTTTAAAGGTAATTGATTCTCTCATGTTCATTTGTTTTATTTTGCATCTCCAACCCCCTAAAATATTTTTATTTACTTCTATTGTAACAACACCAGTATCTTCAATATACAAGGATGTTGTTATAAGATTTATTCGAGCTAAACTCTCAAAAAAAACATCAAATGGTTAAAGAACATACGGTTTCCGTGGATGGCGAAATTCTGCCTCCCGAAACGATGATTGTTCAATACTAATTTAACACTTTAAAAGGTGGACATTATGATGTCACTATTTTTATATATGATATATAATATGTTTATTCTTTCCTTAAGCTTCTGTATTTTTCATTTATGGCATACCATTATTGTTTCCATTATGGGTAAACACGATATCTTCATTTTAGGAAGTGCGGACTACCGCCCCCTAAAGGTGATTTGATTCGTTAATACCATATGTGGGATGTGTAAAGGATAAAGTTAATGATATTATATATGTTATTATACTGGAATTATAATATACTCTTATATCATTATGATTCCATTCCAGAAAATATGAAATAGAAATGGAAGTAGTGTTCATGCGTACGTACGGCTTACCGTCTCCATGAACGGTGCATTTCATTTCTTACCTCTAAATGTGATTTAATATTATAAATACATGTATATTCTGAATATATATGATATATATGTTATCCAAATCATTAATATCATTCTGGATATAACGAACCTTTGACCAAATTAACAACATGTAAGTGTAAGAAGTCTATTTTTGACTTAAGAACCAAATACCGACAAAATGAACATTATTAACTTAAATGATTACATGATGTTCATAACATTGTATAAAAGGAATAATGAACTTGAAAAAGGTTCTTAAGCAAGTATATATTAACTAAAGTTTATTATTGAGGAGATTAAAGAATGGTCGGGTCAAGTCAGATACGAGGTATGGTACTTTGTCTCAATCTCCTTTCATTGAGGCATATTTTGTTTTATACACAACCTTCTTTTATACGGTGTATAAACCCCTTTGACTTTTATGTTTATTCCAAAGGAATCTTTTTTATACGAAGCGTTTACTAAAAGACAAAAGGGATTGTTTTTTTCGTACGTATGCGGCGACAACGACTTCTCCTCCGTCGTGACCGTTATTTGAGTTTCGGCTTCCACTAAAAGCCATACCTTCTTTTTAAAAGAAAAATAAATACCATGTTTTACTTTTCTTTTATTTTGGTATCGAAAATGGTTTTCATAATGTTTTTATATCAATGTTTTGTATTGATATCTTGTGATTTAAAGGTGGAAATGTTATGTTTCCTTTATGCATTTTTTATGTGATACGATTATGTTGAGGTTCTTGGGCATTATTATGAAGACGGGTGGTTCCGTGATAGACTAAGGGTGGGTGAGCCCGATATAGCTCTCCAATGCATTGGGTAACGCGAAGGAGTGAAACGTTAAGGTTTCTCCGAAGAGATTTAGGGAATATACTTTGATGGGTATTCCTAACGTAACCAAGAGGGTTACTCCCTACGTAAGGATGTTATGAATGACTCAAGTTACCGTTATGTCTTATGATTTCTATGATTTAATCATGATTTGATGAGTTATGTTAAAGTGCTTATTTTTTATGGGTAAAGTATGATCTCATCCTTATGTATATATGTAACCATGTTTCCTTTCCATATTTTTATATCCCTTACTGAGCTTTTTATGCTCATCCCTAGTTTTTTGAAATGTTTTTCACAGGTCAAGGGAAAGGTACAAGATATGATGATAGTGTCAAGGAAGTGTCAAGAAAGAATCCATGTTTATTTTAAATATGTTTCCATTGATGGGAATGAAGAATACTATCTTTATGTAACCACTTTGTTTATATGTGGAATGTAATGCAAGTTTTATGATCTAATTCTCTAAAACTCTAAACCCGAAAAGATCCTCAATGTGTAATCTGGTAATAACTCAAGATTAAGTAAGGTTTAAGGCTGGGGCCTTATAACCATGGTCTATTCCAATCAGTCAGCGAGTATATATAGCTGGTAGTGAAAAAAATGGAAGTAGAAAACAAGGAATTATTCAACAGTAAACATCCTACATGAACTGGTTTTCATTAACATATATTTCATTTAATAATTAATTTACATTGAATTTATAATTATGGAGATCCAGGTCAAGCCTAACACCCCCCATGAAACTGTAATAACAATAGACTCCTTAGAAGGCCATCAAATCAATTATGAGTGAAGAAAAAATCCAATATTATGCTTTGTCTTGGCAGACACATCAGAAGACATTCTATTTTAATAGTCCCCTTATAACCTGAGTCCTTCCATGAAATTCTAAAATTGGAATTCAAGTATCACTCTAGGTGAAATATTGACCAACACCCTCAAATCCCATCCCGACAAACCTCTCAGGAACTCAGTATCACTTTATGTGTGGTATAAGACCATGTGAACTATGCCCCATCCTTGGTGGTCCAATAGGGAATCCCTAAGTATCAGTCATGAAATATATTCAATTCCTCTTGAGCCTGTCCATGGAATCCATCAATGGATCCATGATTCACTCTACATTTAAGTACAACCTCTATGAGCCCATCCATGGAATCTTTAAATAGATCCATGTATCACTCACAACATAATCATATTTATCCCTTGAGCCCATCCATGGAATTATAAGCCGAATCCATGTTTCACTCACGGTAGGAAGGTAAAATAGCCACATGATCCCATCAGTTGCATTATAAGATGAATACATGATTCACTAAAGTATATTTATCATTCAATCATCAAATTCATTTAAACATTTCACTATACATGAGAAGGTCAAAGCACTAGCATCTAACTTAACTCACCCCAAAGGGTTTCTCAATAAAAGACTAATCTAAAGATGATTCACCTTAAACATACTCACATGGGAATATTTCTCATAACTAGAATTATATGTAAATTAAACTATTACATGCATTTAACATCAAATAACTGAGGTGGACAGGTTCGGAATCTGAAAAATTCAATACAAACATGATCACATTAGTATAGACATACAAGGGTCAAGGTGAAATTTCAACAACCTAATACCCAAACCTATTCAATTACAATTTAACAACCTTTTAATTCTATTTAATAATAAAAATTCATTTTTAACAACACAAGAAGGGAAAAAAGGCAAGCCTCATAGGCATCTTGGGCCCAACATCCATGAAAGGTCACCAAAAGAAACTCACCCATGGGGTGGCCCTTAATCTAGCTATACAACCTCTTTCATGCTTTTGAAAACATATTAAATTACCTAAACAACAGTAAGTAACTATAGGGTTAAATTATAGATCAATACGACACCTCATAAATTAGAACATGACACTCTTATATATATAAATAGCTTGAAAATAAATGAAAGGCACGAGATCACCTACCTTAGGCTCGTTCTAGATAGATCATCCAGTATCCAGCTCCTATTCTCCCTAGTTTTGGAGAAATATGAAGAATATACGAATAAAATAATATTAGGTCATATGAGCCTAAATCCAAATAGCACAATTGATATCCAGAAGAATTAAGAATGACTAAAAAGGAATCAAGGTCATATTGTTGTAGATCCAAGGAGATGAACCTCATTCTAATCGGAGGACGGACAGAGTGAGGATTCGAAAATGACTAATAGTCTTCAAAGAGGGGTCCACCAATCTTACCCTAATTTTCAATGAATAATGGCGAATATATTTTTAGGTAATAAATATTTCAGGGTGAAAATAATAATTTCTCCCAAAAAACTCGGTCGCACGGTTTGGGTGCATGGTGTGTCTAACTGTGCATTACTTCACATGGTTTTTTTCAAGTAGAAAGGGGTGGTTACAAGGTTACCAACACTGTTTACTGACCATGTGGTAGCTGTGTAGTAGATCTCTATCAAAGGTCTTCAAAAATTGTATACATTCCAAATTACTATGCAGATCCTACCACATGCTATCCTCTAGTTGTGCAGCCAGAGATCCCCTATTGCCTCATATCATAAAATATGTTAAACCATCCGGCCTCAACCACACCGTTTATACTAACTGTGCGCTAGGCTGAAAACAACCCAAACTATGGTTTCTAGGATTATAATGAGCCACAAACACCCTTGAGACTCCCTCAACCTCAACATTAGTCCACACTAACACATAATGAAGAAATTAAAATAAAGATCGATGGAAAAATCACGATCCATACCTCAATGAAGAACCATGTTCATACAAACACCCCTTAATGAGATTATTCCTCAAATATCCCTTCTAAGGGTAGTGAAGAAATATCTAAGAACAAATCTGGACACAATGATCGAAAATTATCTTCCCTCTCTTAGGTATCGTCCTGCTTTCGGTCATGCGGCTATAGAACCCTTACAAAAGGAACAAACCTGTCACAGTGAACAAAAATTATATGATCCACAATTCATATAATATAATCCTCAAAAGATGATTCTTCATGTAACCCAACCTTTTCAGGCCAAACTTTATGAGAGGATTCTGAATAATAATGTCACAATAGAGAAACGTAGTAGATTTAATGCATATCCCAATACCTATGAGGTAACTTCATCCAATAGGCCATCGATCCAACCATTTGTACGATCTCAAATGGACCAACATATCATGGTGATGGATTACCTGATCTCTTGATCCTCTTGTGTCCCAAATTTGATGAATCATGTAGGAAATCCCAATCCCAAAACTCAAACTCTATAATGCATTCGTGATGATCGACATACAATTTCTAATATGAAAGTGTTGTAGCCATCTACATCTAAATCAATTCAACATGTTTTGTGGTGTCCTAAACCAGACGAGGGCCTAGCATAGCTACCTATCCTGATTCCAACCAACACAATGGGGATTGGCATGTCCTACCATAAGAAGCCTCAATTTGTTTCATCTAAATTGAATCCTAAAAGATATTATTATAGGAGAACTCAAATATAGGTTGTTTCCTCTCCTTCGAACCACCCAAATCTAGGATGCATTCCCGAAGAATGTTCTCAAGAACCTGAATCGTGCGTTCTATCTGGCCATCATTTTGGGGGAGGTACGTTGTGTTTAGAAGAACCTGTGTACCCACAACTCTCAATAGAACATTCCAAAAATTATAATTAAATTGTTCGTCCCTATCTGAAATGATACAATGTGGGACACCGTGTATCCATTCAATCAAACATTTGTACAACCTCTCATGATTGTCAATACTGATGGTTTACTTGATAGGAAGGAAATGAACAACCTTCATGATCCTATAAACAACATCCTATATGACATCATTACCTAGAAATGACCTCGTTAAACCCATCATTAAATCTATCGTGATTTCATGACACTTACAATTATTAATTGGTAGAAACTATAAAAGTCCAACTGGTTGCTGGTGTTCTACCTTCACTAGATGATAGGTGGAACATATGATGAAAAAACTATATACATCCCTTTTCATACCCGGATACCAATATTGATGATGTAAAATCTGATACATCTTGGCAACACCATGATGAACTTCCCATATAAAGGCATGAAATCTTATCGAAAGATCCTCACACATGTGTGTTAAAACTGAAATGTTACCATGAAAAAGAAGAACTGCATACCCCCTATGATCCAACTAGGAGGAGGTTCCTTACCTACTACACTCTCTGATAGACCTAGGCCCTCAGAATCTGATAGCTTCAATATCATCACTCAAGACAGTAGGGTATGTTGGAGTTGGTGGCCTAGAACCAACTATTTTGTATATTATTCATTAATAAATACCTTATAAAATCTTGATTGTTATTCTACATGAAAATTCATGTGATAATTTCCTAAGGATAACTGTCACATTAAAGGTTCATAGCGGATCCCTTCTATGATGAGAACCCAGAAATTCTGTAAAACTGTTCATGAATATATGATATATGGTTGAATTATGTCATTTTAGGGATACAAGTAATACATTCCATTATATGCGAGTACTCATAAAACATTGAGCCACCTTCTCATGGTGTGCACAATTGGTAATATCCAGGAGGATATTATGAGAACAAGATCCTCCATTAGGAAATCCACATTTCATAGTGTCATTGGATGTTCCGATCTACGGATGTGTGAATTGGTCTTTATAATTTAAGATTATTATTAATTGGTATTACAACTCATGAAATTTTATGTATTGACAAATACTATGATGACACACTATTCACATTGAGGTATGATATTTTGGGTGGGTCACAATTAATACTGCATTAATGTATAATGCATGAAAGGATGTGTACCTTCTGTTCCAAAACTGAAGTAGATATCACAGGCCCTATGATGGAATTTATATAGCCTAAATAAATCCATTACTATTTTAGAGACCTCAAACTTGACATACATGGACATTACATTACTTTTTCATAATACATAATACATAACGAAAACAGACACACAAGGATCGTAATAGTTTAGTGTCTATGGAAACTCAGAAAATAATCTTCTAATCATTGTCAAACATCTTCAACATCTCCCATAAAGATCTTCCACTTTTGTTTTCTTACCTACAACCTTTCTTTATATCCTGGGGAAAATAAAACATATAAAGGGTGAGCTCAAATGCTCAGTAACGGTAAGTAAGGAGAAAATAAAACAGACCCTATACATTTGAAATTAAAAACATGACCATAACGTTTAAACATGAATATCATGAGCAATGAGATAAAACATGGAAGTACATAAGGCATAGATCATAATGGAACATCAATCATGATAAAATAGCATGGTAATAAAACTTGTAATTGTGTAAAAACATTAAGCACATGATATGATTTCCATAGTAGCCAAGGAATTGCTTCCAAGACCATCTTAGTGGACAAAGTCCCTTACTAAACCGAGTTTACTTGCCGTTACAGCCCTATATTACTGAACCAGATTTACTCTCTGTTTCAGACATGTCTATCTCATGATATATAAATCATTACCCAATGCATTCTAGGGATATATAGGTCCCACCCATCTCATAATGAAATCATTCTTACGTGTGCCACAACATAAACATAAATCATTCATCATAACCCAAAAGTATTAAATGGGTTTCATAAACATCATCCCATCATAACATAATCCATATAAAACAAATGGATATCATTTCATCATAAGATAAGTGATACCATGTAAATCATATAGACATTATACTTGAAACATACACATATGAAATAATGTCATCTTAGATGAAAAATTGTTTTGATAAAACACTTGAAATGAATTCTTAAGGAAAATAACCTTTCTTCTTCAAAAGAATTTTATTTTCACAAAATCCAATGCAATTTTAAAAGAAAAAGATTTTTTTTAAAATAGTCATGAAATCTTGTAGAGTAATATTCTTTAAAATAAGGTGTTTTGAAACCGTAAAAATCCGTTCATGCCGTATAATTTAAAAAAACATTCTCCTCGTACTTTTGTCGGAAAAGTAAAAAGTTCCTCGTATGGTAAAGAAAAGAAATATTACTTTCATAACATGTGGAAAAATTCAAAAATGGGTAAAAGGGACTTTAAACATACATAAAAACATTTTTAGAAAACATGGACATGGATGATAACAGTAACCCCAGTAAATACTTACGAATAAACAATCTTGGATAAGAACGAGATTGGAAATGTTATCCCTTACAAAGATATTTTTGTAAATAAAATAGATCACTTATTTGTATTAACTATAAGGTCACATTAAGAATGTATAAATATATGATAAGATATAAAAATTCATTTCTCACATAATCAAAGAGGGACATAAACAAGAAAGAGAAGATCAACCCAAAAAACGGAAATTGGGTTAAGATGTTCCCTTACCTCATGTCTGACTTGTATCGATCATTATTTAATCTCCTGAATAATAAGCCAAAGTTAATTTCTACTTTTGTAAGAACCTTTTTCAAATTTATTATTCCTTTTATATCCCTTATTACCATGTTATAAACATTATGTTCGTTTTGTCAATATTTGGTACTTGAGTCAAAAATGGACTTATTATAGTTATATGTTGTTCATATGGTCAAAGGTTCATTATATCCATAATGACATTCATGATTTATATATCATATATATCATATATATCCAGAATATACATGAATTTATAATAATACATAACATATGGAGGTAAGAAATGAAATGCACCGTTCACGGAGACGGTAAGCCGCACGTACACATTAACACTACTTTCATTTCTATTTATTATTTTAATGTAATTAAAAAATAATGATACATATTTATATTATAATTCTAGTATAATATCATATATAATATCATTAACTACATCCTTTATACATCCCACATATGGCATTAGCGAATCACATCACTTTCAGGGGGCGGTAGTCCGCACTTCCTCAAATGAGATTATCGTATTTACCCACTATAAAAACCATAAAGGATTGATATAATTGGGATGTAAAGAAGAATAGGGAAATAATAAAAATAATATATATCATATATAAATACAGTTCCATCATAATGGCCACCATGAGAGGCGGTAGGAGAAAATCGAACAATCATCGTTTCGTGTGGTGTTAGTTTGCCACCCACAGAAACATTATGTTATTCATACATTAGATGGAGGTTTGTGTAAGTGTAGTTAGAATCCTTCTCATAAAAACATACTAGTATATTGAGGACACTGGTGTTGTTAAAAAAAAGAAAGGATTAAAAAGATTTTAGGGGTTGGAGAAGTAGAATAAAAGAAAACAACTTAAGAGAAACCGTTACCTTTAAATTGGGTAACATCTTTTGGTTTGAACCAAAAGGACTTCTTGAAGTTCCTTCTTCCTAATGTAAGGCTTCTAGGGGGAGTAGAGGGATGTATAGAGATTAAATGGGCAGAGGTTGGACGAGCCTAATGGCTTGAGAGTTGTGAGTAATTGGATAGAAATAGTCTCCTTTTATAAGGGGGAGGAGGGGCTCTTTTGGAAAGTGGGAAAATATTATTTTATTATAAACTTATCTTCGGCTTAAAAATGTCCAAAAATAATTAAATATAAAGATAAGATGACTCATGGTCGAAATAAAATCATCCAATCAAAATTGGACTTGTTTTGGTCAATAGTTTAATCATTATAATCTAATTTATTTAAATCATTTATTAATGAGGTAAATACCGCATCATTATTATGTCATAAATAATTTAGATTATTTGATATCTAAAAATTATAATACAAATACCAACATTTAGTAAATAGTTTTATCTTTCCAATGAATATTTATAGTATAAAAGACAATTTATATAGCCCCCTATATAAATTAATTACTAAAAGATTTTTGTTAATGCCAATTTTGTCTTTACATTAAATTAATTAATCTAATGTGTCATTGTCATCCATATGTGGCTCCATGGGGTCCCAAAATCGACCCAAGGATGCCCATGGTCGGCCATTACTCATCCAATAAGGTTTGGACAAGCGTTAATGTAATTTTGAATTATTATAATATTCTTTTAACCTTAAATTACCCTATTTACCTTTAACCGCAGTAAATAAATGTCAAAAGTTACTATTCACCAAAAATTATTTTCGTCTTATTGAACCAAATTTTACTTCTTGATAACAGCCATGTATGTTGGATTTTTTAAATTCAATTCATAGAAGTGGGAAAATTTCATTTAAATGAAAGATTCAGTTTTTTAACTACCACTAAGTGGTTTCACTATTCATCAAAAATTGAAATTTTTCAGAAAAGTACCAAAAATTCAGCCTAAGCTATATTTAATATTCAGAATTAAAAAATGATGTTCATTTTTCCACATTCAAAACATATAATTGGATTTAATTAATTTTAATATAAATTCTCGTTATCAAAACAAATAGCGTGTTTTTAAGAAACAATAACTATCAAAAGATCATCACTTGTTTATTTCCAATTTCAAAGTGAAATTAATTCAATGACCAAAATTCGATTAAATGGTAAAAATATATTCTAATTACTTTTTAAAACCAATTATAAAGATAATATAACCATATAAATTATTGTGATGAATTTTTTTTTAATTAAAATATAGCGTGTTTTTACTATTCATCATAATATGAAAGTTATCAGAATAATATGAAAAATTTATCCAAATTAAATTTTTATATCCTGATTACAAGGAAGAATTGTATTTTGTCAAATTGAAATTATAAAAATATCAAAAACTATATTTAAAGTGGGTGCACCATCAAAAGACGACAAAACTGCATTTTTTGAAAAATACTTATTTTACCCGAAAAATTTATTTTATTCTCATACCATGTTCTAGAAAATATCTAAGATGAATAATAATGTTATGTAATTAAAAATTTAGTTAATACTATTCATAACGACTATTCCATAATAATATTAAAACAATATATCGTTGTTTAGAGAAACTCGGTATTGTATACTACACACGCTATCGAGGAAGGTCGCAATTGCGTGTAATGCAAGCCATGTCAGGGTTGTGTGTAGTTAAAGCTCCGTTTGGTGTTGCGTATAACATAATCAAAACATATTTCATTTATACATTAAAAAAAATCTATACATAATGTTGCATATAATATTTTCTACAAAATGAACTTGAAATTGTGTGTAACACGAGCCAAGAATAGTGTTGCATATACTGCAAGCAAATACGGTGTTACGTATAGAACAAGCTAATTTTGGTGTAGCATACAACACAATACATCAATGAAATTAAAAAAAAATCTTATAAAATCTCGGGTTGTTACATTCTACCCCCCTTAAAATGAATTTCGCCCTCAAAATTCGTCTGGGTTACAAATGTTTTACTACTTGAAAGTTTCTTTCATAGAAACCCACATCGTAAAAAGGAATGTAATGACCCGAAGTTTAATTAATGGAAAATCCCTCTTGATCCAGTTAATTCTATATTTATACAAAAAATATTTTTATAAGATGTCAACTTCTTTGGTATTATGATAAGAGTTGTGACCGTTACTTTTATAGCCGTTGAACAGTGATCACATGATTAGTATAAATATAAGGCTTTAACGAACCCAATTTTACTCAGACAAAGGAAACGATGGACTCATCCAGTAGAATTGCCCCATACGAAGCCCATTTGTCAGAGCTCGGAAAAGAGGTGGCATCCTTGGGCTTCGCCCTTGACCAAGCCCAAGTTAAGCTTCATTATGTCAAGCTCGAACCTGACCATCTACAGGAAAAGTGGAAGTTAATAGAGATTACCACTCATGCGATGTTATCCGAGCTGCCCCAAGAGTCTGTCACCATCGCACACCTTACCCTTAGGTATTATGCGGCTGTTTTAAAGGGTTATGTAACAAATAAGTAGTACTATGTTCATGTACATTATTTTTTTGTATATAATAATGAATATAATTTCTAGTCATTTTTGATACATTGTAAATAGTTTTTAAAGTAAAAATGGTGTTTTTAGTTATTATTTAATTAAGAATTCAGTTTTATTAAATTAAGGGATTTTTTAATTAAATAATATCTTAATAAAATATTATTATTAATGATAAATTAATTTTTATTAAATTTAAATGATCTTATAATTTTATTAATGTAATTAAATTTTTTGTTAAGGTTTGAAGGCCATTTCTGTCAAAACCCGTGAATTTTCGATAAATGTTGGTTTTTATTTTAAAAGTGGAAATTAATATATTTAGAAATTTTTTTAGATAAAATAAATGTCATTTATGGAATCAAGACATCAAAATTATCCAACGGTGAGTTTTTCATAATTTTCTGAGATAGTCAATTTTTTGGGTTAAAATTAAATACCATTTAAAGATATAATGTGTTTTATGACATCATAATGACCCAATGGTGATGTAATAAAATACCATAATCCTTATGTTCAGCAAATATATGTTTTATCATTAAAATAATGAGGTTTTGGGTTTGTTTGACTTACTTTTCAAAGCATTAATGAACCCCTCAAGACTTATTCAACACTTTTCCCTTTTAAATTAATTTCCATGGGAGTGTGACTCACCTCCACATAAGTATCCTTATTATTTTAATAAGTTCAGACCTTGGCCTTGTAAAATAATTTTTTCCTCTTTCTTTTTCCAGAAACCATGGGCAAAAACCATGGGATGGTTTGTGGTTTGGATTAGTTTAATATAAGGGGTCCCAAACCTAAATAATAAAGAATTCTCTCACCTTTCCTATATAAACCCACCCAAGTTCCCACTTCCTCCTCACTAAAATCTTTTGGAGTTCGTCCAACATATGCCCTACTCTATCTAGAATCTTCCCAAGGTTCCCCAAGCTCCCAAGAAGCCTCTCACAATCCTCTCTCTAGCCTTTGGAAGCCCACTTCCAAGTAAGGGTTTTTTCTTCCTTTCTCATTTTTTGTCAATTTTCTTTAAGTTGTATTTCCCTTTTCATTTCAATTATGAATGTTGGGGTATGGTTTTGAACCTCCCCCATACTGAACTCTTATTTGTTGAATTATGGGAGACCCCTTTCTCTCTCATTTAATGCCTCCCATGTACACCCGTTACTATGCCGAAATTCCGAAAGGAACTCCTCTCTCTTCTTTTACATTCAAGCAATACTTTTGTATCATGAATCTAAATTCCATTTTAATTGTTGGGAAATGTATCTGTATGACCTCCTTACTTTCCATTACATGTAAACATGATGAGGAAATCCTTTCTCTCTCATCAACATTTTTTATAAATTCTTATGTCACGCTGTTACGCTGCCGAAATCGCACCGATTTTCTAAGCCAATGTCATTGTGTAGTGAATACCATGCCCATTTCTCCATCAAGGGTATTCAACTTTATGCACATTTACTTATTGATTGTAAAGTTTCATGTATGAATTCCACATTCCTTTATCGTGGAATTAATTATTATGTTTGATGAATCCATGTTTTATGATCCATGTGGCACACTTATGCATGAAATGAAATGTTTAAGAAGGGTGCGCCCTTATAGCGCTCCAATGCATTGGGTAAAGTATAGTATCATGATACGTCATGTGCAATGAGTGTTGACTCATGCTAATTCAAGTGCAACGAGGTTTTACTCGTGCTTCATGTGCAATGATGTTTTACTCATGCTCTATGTGCAATGAGCCTTGGCTCATGCTAATTCCATGTTAAGTGTTGTTGCCACATTTCCATGTTATAATTATCATGCTTTTTCATGCCTTTATGTTCATGTTTATTTTATTATCTATTGATATGCCTGTTGTCTAACATGTATTTTACTCCTCATGTTATTCCAAGTGCACTCCCTTACTGGGCTTTATAGCTCACCCTTTTCTTATGCATGTCCTCAGGTTATCCCATGCAATGCTAAGTACGAGGGAATGTAGTGGTCATGTAAAGGATGTTTTCAATAAAGATGTTGAATTTCATGTTTTATGTTTTTATGTAATGATCCTAAGCACCAAACACACTAAACCTCTCGATCTTCTTTGTTGTATCAATTGATGTTTTATGTAATAAAGCATGTTTAAGTTGTAATAAAAAGCAGGGTTGCCATAGTTGGTATCAGAGGATAGGTTTAGTTATTTTTGGGATTAGGAAACCCTAGTAAAGCCTTACATACAAGACTAAGTATAATAAAAACATCCCTAAGTTTTGGTAAATACTAAGTAAGTGGTTTATCAAAAAAATATATCCCTGTCTGGATACGATCAGGTAGAGGCGGCTCTGGAACAGATGTATCCTAGGGGTAAAACCCGAAAACACCTATTTGAGCTAGACTTGAATGGGAACTGGTGCATGACAACGGGTCTTGCTATACTCTTGGTTACAACACTCCCAGGGGATATGTTTTTATAAATTCACAATCTTGGTATGAACCCTTATTAAGGGAAAAATGCCCCTAAGAATATATGTTAGAAAGTAGATCATTAAAAGACTAGATTGAATCCTATAGACTCATGAGTTAAAGAAATTAATGTTTATTTATAAGTCATCAACTTTTGTCTTTGGATTAACCTTTATGTGTTACCCCTAACTTTCCTTTTATTACAGACAATGGCCGGTAATAGGAGGACTCGGGCTAATAACTGTTGTTAAGATCAGTGTGATGACTGTACTAATGAGATGCCCAATCCAATGGGAGCAGGAATCACGAACTTTGTCACGCTTCTCTCTCAGCTAACTCAAGTTTTGAATAGAAACATGGGTCAAGAGGAACATCCAAACCCCCCTAAGAAGGAACAAGTCTCTATCGAGAGCTTCATGAGGCAAATGCCTCCTACTTTTAGTGGATCATCTGTTCCCACAATTGCTGAACAATGGATCAACTCCATTGAAAAGATAATCTCCATCCTTCAATGTTCTGAATAAGAGAAGTTTCTCTTAGCTGCTTATCGTATGGAGGGTGAAGCTGATCAATGGTGGACTTTGATCAAAAATACGAAGCCCGAGGAGGAGATCAAGGGTTTGGAATGGAAGGAATTCCAGAAGATGTTTTTCGATAAATATTTTCCGCGCACCCTCCGGCTTAAGATGGAAAGGGACTTCCTTTCCCTCAAGCAAAAAGATGAATAATCTGTTGGAGCGTACGAGGAAAAATTCCCTAGGCTTGCATGATACGCTTCCGGCTTTGTCGTTACCCCCGAATGCAAGGTTGACCGCTTCTTTGGTGGCTGAAGCCTAGCTTGCGGAAAGCATTAGCGATACGTGACTTTGACAGCTATGAGGAAATTGTCCGATGTGCCCTCAAGGTCGAAATGGAGATCGGAGAATCACAGGGGTATCATGGGGACAAGAAGCATAAGGTGGACTTCAATGCTGTTGGTTCAATGGAAAAATCCAATGGTGCTAAGAAGTTCCAACACCCCACTTTCCAAAATTGCGGAAAGAAGCACCCTGGAAATTGCCTTAAGGGGGAGAGCAAATTCTTCAGGTGTGGAAGAGAAGGGCACCTAGATATTAACTGTCGGTAAGAAGGACCCGCGGCTGCGACAGAGGAGAGGAATGCTCCGTTTTAACCTCAACGCTTTGTTCAATGCTACAAATTCAAAGAACCGTGTCATTTTTCAAAGTAGTTCCCTAATCCACGGGTTATCGTAGGCAACCACGAACCTCCAAGACAGCAAGGAAGAGCTTTTTCCGTCACATCTTCCGAAGAGAACCCCGACAATTAAGTGGTGATAGGTACACTAGTTATTCATTCAAGAATAGAGAACTTACTTTTTGATTCAGATTCTATGAATTCTTTTTTATCTTGAAAGTTTAGTAGAACAATCCCAGCACCACCACAAATCATGGAAGTAAAGATATCGGTGAGTACGGCAAATGGGGAAATCGTTGCATCCCATGAATATAAGTCCTCCCCTTTTATAATCTATGGATTGAATTTTACGGCGAACCTCGTCATACTACCTATGGTGGAATTTGATGCAATTCTTGGAATGGATTGGCTTTCCTTATATAGAGCCAACATAAATTTCTGGGAGAGGGAAATCAACCTCCATATGGAGAGTCGACCCCCGATTCATTACAAGTGTCAGGAGGAAGATGAATCTCCTTTAGCTCCATCATCTCAAAAATGGATATTACTGCCCTATGTGCACGTGTATCTGGCTCAGATGATTGAGTCCAAAGAATAAACCATCCTTGAAGAAATGCCTATTGTGAGGGAATTCGCTGAAGTGTTTCTCGAGGAATTGCCTGGTCTTCCTCTTAGAAGAGATGTTGAGTTCTCAATTGAACATATACCTGGGGCATTACCAATATCCAAGACTCCATATAGAATGGCTGTTGTTGAGCTTGAAGAGCTGAAGAAACAACTACAGGAGAATCTGGATAAAGGTTTTATACGCCCAAGTGCTTCACCATGGGGTGCACCAGTCCTCTTCGTCAAGAAGAGGGATGGGTCAATGCAGCTTTGCATCGATTATCGTGAACTTAACAAAATCACGATGAAGAACATGTATCCTCTCCCAATAATTGATGACTTGTTTGATCAGCTTCGTGGAGCAAAATAATTCTCCAAGGTGGACTTGCGGTCGGGATATTATCAAGTAAGGGTGAAGAAGGAAGATGTCCCCAAGACTGCTTTTCGTACAAGGTACGGGCACTATGAATTCATCGTAATGCCTTTTGGACTCACCAATGCTCCAGAAATATTCATGGACCTGATGAATAGAGTCTTTAGAGATTACCTTGAAATATTTGTAGTAGTATTTATAGATGATATTCCAATATACTCCAAAACCAAGGAGGATCATGAGGAGCATTTAAGAACTATACTAGAGACTTTGCGCAAGGAGAAGCTCTATGCAAAGTACATCAAGTGTGAGTTCTTGTTGAAGGAAGTCTCATTCTTGGTCCATATCGTCACAAGAAATGGGATATCTATGGACCCATCCAAAAAAGATGCAATTGAGGGATGGCCGAGGCCAACATCGGTAACAGATATCCGTAGATTCTTGGGGTTAGCTGGATATTATCGATGATTTGTGAGAAATTTCTCACGATTTTCCAACCCTCTTACCAAGATAACTCGAAAGGGAGTAAGGTTTTCTTGGAGTGATGAATGCGAAGAAATATTCAAGGAGTTGAAAAGGAGGCTTATCACTGCGCCCGTGCTCACTTTACCCACAAGTGGGAAACTTTTTGTGGTATTCAGTGATGTCTCAAAGAAGGGATTAGGCTCTGTGCTGATGCAGAATGATAAAGTGATATCCTATTCCTCAAGGCAGTTGAAAATCCATGAGCGAAACTATCTAACGCAAGATCTATAGTTGTCGGCTGTGATCTTTGCCTGGAAAGTCTGGCGGCATTATCTCTATGGAGAGAAATGTGAGATATATACTTACCACAAGAGTCTTAAATATATATTCACATAGAAAGAGCTTAATATGCGCCAGAGAAGATGCATAGAGATCACCAAGGATTATGAATTTTCAATACATTACCACCCTGGAAAAGCGAACAAGGTGGCAGATGCCCTAAGTAGAAAGGATCCAGAGATTCTATCAATGATGAGAATTGAGAAGGATCCAATCTTCTTAGACTTGATGAAGATGGATGTGGGAATCATAAAGAAGTGAACATCATCAATCCTTTCACAAATGATTTCACAACCATATCTTTTGGAAAGGTTAAAGGATCCTCAAAAGGATGATGTGGGAATTCAAGGAAAAGTGGAAGCTATCAAAAAGGGGAAATCCTTGGATCTTAATCTTAATGAAGAAGGAATTGTGTGGTTTGGGAAAATACTATGTGTTACATCAAGTCTGGAGCTGAAGAAGGAACTTTTGGATGATGCACATAGTTCAAATTTCTCTATTCACCCAGGGAGAACAAAGATGTATCGAGATATCCGAGAAAACTTTTGGTGGGATAATATGAAGAAGGAGATCGCTGAATATACATCAAAGTGCCTGGTGTGTCAACAAGTGAAGGCAGAGAGGAAGAAGTCTAAGGGGATGATGAAACCATTGCCCATACCAGAATGGAAATGGGAGAACATCACCATGAAATTTTTCACCGGACTTCCAAGGACATCCAAAGGCAACAATGCAATCTGGGTTATTGTGGATCGTCTTACAAAGACTGCACAATTCATTTCTATTCGAGAGGATTTCTCTTTGGATCAACTGACACGAATATATATCAGGGAAGTGGTAAGGTTGCATGGAGTTCCATAATATATTGTGTCTGACTGATATTCAAGATTCACCTCTATGTTTTGGAAGAGTCTTCAACATGCTCTGAATACTTAACTGAACTTCAATACGGCCTATCATCCTCAAACTGATGGCCAATCCGAGCGGACTATCCAAACACTTGAGGATATGTTGAGAGTGTTCTAAATAGACTTTAATGTAGGATGGGATCAACATCTTCCTCTTGTTGAGTTCTCTTATAATAATAGTTTCCACTCGAGCATACAAATGGCACCATATGAAGCCCTATATGGGAAATGGTGTAGAACACCGACATGTTGGGATGAGGTCGGTGAACGTAAGCTGCTTGGACCAGAAATGGTCGAAGAAATGGTGGAGAAGGTGAAAACCATTCAGCAGCATATCAAGGCAGCCCAGAGTCGACAGAAGAGTTATGCAGATAATCGTCAATGAGACCTTGAATTTAAAGTTGGAGACATGGTGTTTTTATGCATATCTCCGTGGAAGAAGGTCATAAGGTTTGGAAAGAAAGGGAAGTTAATTCCACGGTACATCGGCCCCTTCGAGATTCTTGATCGTGTTAGGGTTGTGGCCTATCGACTAGCACTTCCACCTACTATGGCGAAGGTGCATGATGTCTTTCGTGTATCTCTCTTAAGGAAGTACATACCGGACCCTTCACATGTACTCTCTTCTGAGGTGGTACAATTGGAAGACGATCTTTCTTATGAGGAGCAACCAGTGAAGATCTTAGATCGTAGAGAAAAAGTTCTACGAAATAAGAAAATGCCCCTCGTCAAGGTGTTGTGGAGAAACCAAAAGTTTGAAGAAGCAACTTGGGAGTCGGAGGATATGATGAAGCTGAGTTACCCACATTTGTTTTAGTGTGGGAAAAGGAAAATTTTGAGGGCGAAATTTCTTAAGGGGGGAATATTGTAACGACCCAAAGTTTCATTAATGGAAAATCCCTCTTGATCCAGTTAATTGTCTCTTTATAAAAAAATGCTTTTATAAGATGTAAACATATTTGGTTTTATGATAAGAGTTATGACCATTACTTTTATAGACTTTGAACATTGATCACATGATTAGTATAAATATAAGGCTTTAACGAACCCAATTTTACTCAGACAAAGGAAGCGATGGCCTCATCCAGTAGAATTTCCCCATACGAAGCCCATTTGTCAGAGCTCAAAAAAGAGGTGGCATCCTTGGGATTCTCCCTTGACCAAGCCCAAGCTGAGCTTCATTATTTCAAGATCGAACGTGACCGTCTACGGGAAAAGTGGAAGTTGATAGAGATTACCACTCGGGCGATGTTATCCGAGCCGCCCCAAGAGTTTCTCACCATCGCACACCTTACCCTTAGGTCTTATGCGGCTATTTTAAGGGGTTATGTAACAAATAAGTAGTAATATGTTCATGTACATTATTTTTTTTGTATATAATAATAAATATAATTTCTAGTCATTTTTGATACATTGTAAATAGTTTTTAAAGTAAAAATGGTGTTTTTAGTTATTATTTAATTAAGAGTTCAATTTTATTAAATTAAGAGATTTTTGAAATAAATAATATTTTAATAAAATATTATTATTAATATTAAATTAATTTTTATTAAATAAAATGATCTTATAATTTTATTAATGCAATTAAAATTTTTGTTAAGGTTTGAAGGCCATTTCTGTCAAAACCCGTGAATTTTCGATAAATGTTGGTTTTAATTTTCAAAGTGAAAATTAACATATTTAGAAAATTTTTTAGATAAAATAAATGTCATTTCTGGAATCAGGACGTCGAAATTATCCAACGGTGAATTTTTCATAATTTTCTAAGACAGTCAATTTTTTGGGTAAAAATTAAATACCATTTAAAGATATAATGTGTTTTATGACATCATAATGACCCAATGGTGATGTAATAAAATACCATAATCCTTATGTTCGGAAAATATATGTTTTATCATTAAAATAATGAGGTTTTGGGTTTGTTTGACTTACTTTTCAAAGCATTAATGAACCCCTCAAGACTTATTCAACACTTTGCCCTTTTAAATTAATTTCCATGGGAGTGTGACTCACCTCCACATAAGCATACTTATTATTTTAATAAGTTCGGACCATGGCCTTGTAAAATATTTTTTCCCTCTTTCCTTCTCTAGAAAACATGGGCAAAAACCATGGGATGGTTTGTGGTTTGGATTAGTTTAATATAAGGGGTCCCAAACCTAAATAATAAAGAATTCTCTCACCTTTCCTATATAAACCCACCCAAGCTCCCACTTCCTCCTCACTAAAATCCTTTAGAGTTCGTCCAACCTCTGCCCTACTCTCTCTAGAATCCTCCCAAGGTGCCCCAATCTCCCAAGAAGCCTCTCACAAGCCTCTCTCTAGCCTTTGGAAGCAAACATCCAAGTAAGGGTTTTTTCCTCCTTTCTCATTTTTTGTCAATTTTCATTAAGTTGTATTGCCCTTTTAATTTCTATTATTAATGTTGGGGTATGGTTTTGCACCTCCCCAATAATGCCCTCTTATTGTTTGAATGATGGGAGACCCATTTCTCTCTCATTTAATGCCTCCCATGTACACCCGTTACTATGTCGAAATTCCGAAAGGAACTCCTCTCTCTTCTTTCACATTCAAAGAATACTTTTGTATCATGAATCTAAATTCCATTTCAATTGTTGGGAAATGTATCTATATGACCTCCTTACTGTCCATTACATGTAAATATGATGAGGAACCCCTTTCTCTCTCATCAACCTTTTTTATGAATTCTTATGTCACGCCGTTATGCTGCTGAAATCGCATCGATATTCTAAGCCAATGTCATTGTGTAGTGAATACCATGCCCATTTCTCCATCAAGGGTATTCACCTTTATACACATTTACTTATTTATTTTAAAGTTTCATGTATGAATTCCACATTCTTTTATCGTGGAATAAATGATTATGTTTTATGAATCCATGTTTTATGATCCATGTGGCACACTTATGCATGAAATGAAATGTTTAAGAAGGGTGTGCCCTTATAGAGCTCCAATGCATTGGGTAAAGTATAGAATCATGATACGTCATGTGCAATGAGTGTTGACTCATGATAATTCAAGTACAACGAGGTTTTACTCTGGCTTCATGTGAAATGAGGGTTTACTCATGATCCATGTGCAATGAGCCTTGGCTCATGCTAATTCCATGTTAAGTGTTGTTGCCACATTTCCATGTTATTATTATCATGCTTTATCATGCATTTATGTTCATGTTTCTTTTATTCTCTATTTATATGCCTATTGTCTAACATGTATTTTACTCCTCATGTTATTCCATGTGTACTCCCTTACTGGGCATTATAGCTCACCCTTTTCTTATGCATGTCCTCAGGTTATCCCATGAAATGCTAAGTACGAGGGAATGTGGTGGTCATGTAAAAGAAGTTTTCAATAAAGATGTTGAATTTCATGTTTTAAGATTTTATGTAATGATCCTAAGCCCCAAAGACACTAAACCTCTTGATCTTCTTTGTTGTATCAAGTGAAGTTTTATGTAATAAAGCATGTTTAAGTTGTAATAAAAAAGCAGGGTTGTCATAAGGAATATTAAAACTTCATTTTAAAATGGACAGTTAGAAATGTAATGGTTACCAAGATTAACTCATCACTGGGATTCCACATAGGAGAACATATATGTAAATATGGATATGTAAGAAAAATCTAACCATCATGTTCTGATGGAGAGTGGTAGAGAACATGGCTATGAAAAAACCAACAATCACAAAGCCATAAATTTGTGATGCTCTATGGTACCATTTGATTCATCGGATATAAGGGCACTAGGACAACATTTTTGGGTTTCAAAATCATTTCCCTAAAGTTGAAAATTTTGAATTAGAAGAAATACTTACTTGATTTTGGTACATTCTCACCGTTGGTCATTCCTTGGACAATTTCCACTTCATATCTTAATGAAATGAAGTTGAATTTTTCATTCGCGAAGTGTTAGTAGATTATGTGATAGAATGATGGGGCATTCCATCTCTCTCAAACAAAAGGTTAGAAAAAGTTATCAAAAATACATAAGTCCATCTATAGTGAGATTAAGCATATTTGGTTCCTAAAATGGATGTATACTTCATATATCATACCACTTAATAAATTAAAACACATTTATACTAACCAGGGACTTCCTGTAGGCTAGTGGTAGGCGATTAAGGCCTGTTGCACTTCGGTTGTGGGTTCAATTCCTGTAACCTTGTCTGATGTGACGGGTTGTCGCCCGTCTTGTAGGTTATCCTTTTTCTAAAAAAATACAATTATAACAAAATGTTCTAGCCTTAAACAATACTATCTGATGTCCCACATAATCCATTACAATCTTTAGTCTTATCCAAAATACTTCTTTACAATCTCATAGTATAAAGAGAATGATTACTAAAAAGTTCATATAACAAGCACGTGAATACCATCATTTATCCCTCATATATCTTTTGGTCACATTACAATCATGTGAATATCTTAATCATGTATTCTCATTAAAAATTAATACCCATTGAACCTTAGTGAAAACATGAATGTTGTCAAAAGTTAATTCTTTCCACATACCAAAATCCCCAAAATTCTATATTCTCAAACCATGATATCACTTAGTCCTTATATAAATCATTAGATCATGAATACTATCAAACATCTCATTATCTCTTTATCCCTTCATTATGTGCATATCATCTACTTTCCAAAAAAATATCCGAATAACCATTCATGGTTACCTGTACCATTCAACATATACTTTCAAATACTTTAGGAAAAAAAGTGTAACAATCCTTAGATGTGTCTTTATTCCATAAAACCATTACCTATACAACATAACTCTTGATAAACATAAATCATTCCACTACCTTCTTAAACCACGGATTGAGCTTCGTCATTTCTTTCATCTCATATATCATTTTTAGTTTCTTCATCATCATCAACATAAATACTACCCATACAACCATGCTGATTCTCTTCATGAGATTTTCCCTTAGGTCATTGGTTTGAATAATTCCCATACATCCAACATTGAAAACATTTAATCATTGTTGATGTCGTAGCAATACCATTATCCTGGTCCATGGTGTTAACTGAACCTTTTCCTTTTCACTTACTGGATTTGTGTCCTTCTTTTCCACACCCAAAGCATCTTCCAATTCCTTTGAACCAATCTCCATAATGATTCTTCCCACATGATTTACATGAGGGAAATTGAAATTTCTTTCCTCTATGATCATCATGAAACTCCATCTTTCTCTTATTATCTGAGTCGGGAAACATTCCAAAGTTGAGATTATTGATCATATTATGAGATTTCTGATTAGGAATAATAATGTTGTTTCGCCATCCAAATCTGATTTCATTTTCTTGATCATGAAGAATGTCATTCCATTGTCCATCATATTCTCCATTGTCGTGAATCTTCCTGTTTCCAGCCATTTTCTAAAACCCAAAAAGAATGATGTGAGAGGAAAAAATCTTGCTAGGTAAAATAACACAATAAAGCGGGATTAACTTCCATATCTAACATCTTAGGTTAAATTATATGATCTTTACCATAATTCTTGGACTATAACCTATACTTATACTTAACATTAGGGACATCCCTAGACATACTTTAGAAATATCTCTAGGGATCTCACTAAAGTTTTCGCATCCTAGTTTCCAAATGTTAACTAAACCTTTCCTCTAATACCAACTGTAGAGACCCCAAAACCTGATGTACATGGAAATTACATTACTCTTCTGAATACTTAATACATAACGAAAACTGACACACAAGGATCGTAATAGTTTAGTTTCTTTGGAAACTCGGAAAATAATCTTCTAATCGTGGTGAAAGATCTTCAAAATCTCCCATAATGATCTTCTACATTTTTTTTCTTACCTAAAAACTTTTTTTATATCCTGGGGAAATGAAAACATATAAAGGGTGAGCTAAAATTCTCAGTAAGGGTAAGCATGGAGAAAATAAAACAAAACGTATACATTTGGACTTAAAAACATGAACATAATGTTTAAACATGAAAATCTTGAGAAATGAGATAAAACATGGAACTACATAAGTCATATATCATAATGGAACATCAATCATGATAAAATAGCATGGGAATAAAACTTGTGATTGTGGAAAAACATTAAGCACATGATATGATTTCCATAGTAGCCAAGGCATTGCTACCAAGACCATCTTAGTGGAAAAAGTCCCTTACTGAACCAGGTTTACTTGCCGTTCCTTCCTTGTATTACTGAACCGGATTTACTTACCATTTCATCCATGTAAATCTCATGATATATAAATCTTTACCCAATTCATTGGAGGGAGATATAGGTCCCACCCATCTCATAATGAAATCATTCTTACGTGTGGCACAACGTAAACATAAATCATTCATCATAACCTAAAGAATAAAATGGGTTTCATAAACATCATCCCATCATAACATAATCCATATAAAACAAATGGATATCATTTCATCATAAGATAAGTGAAACCATGTAAATCATATAGACATTATACTTGAAACAAACCCATATGAAATAATTTCATCTTAGATGAAAAATGGTTTTGATAAAACACTTGAAATGAATTCTTGAGAAAAATATGATTTCTTCTTCGAAATCATTTTGTTTTCAGAAAATTCCATTCAAAATTAAAAGAAAATGATTTTTTTGAAAATAGTCATGAATTCTTGTAGAGTAATCTTCTTGAAAATAAGGTGTTTTTAAACTGTAAAAATATGTTCATGCCGTATAAGTTAAAAAAACATTCTCCTCGTACTTTCGTCGGAAAAGTCAAAAGTTCCTCATATGGTAAACAAAAGAAATATTCCTTCCATAACATGTGGTAAAAGTTAAAAATGGGTAAAAAGGACTTTAAACATACATAAAAACATCTTTAGAAAACATGGACATGGATGATAACCGTAACCCCAGTAAATACTTACGAATAAACAATCTTGGATAAGAACGAGATTGGAAAGGTTTTCACATACACAGATATTTTTGTAAATAAAATAGGTAACTTATTTGTATTCACTATAAGTTCACATAAATTGAGTATAAATACATGATAATATATAAAAATTCATTTCTCACATAATGAAAGAACGACATAAACAAGAAAGAGAAGATCAACCCAAAGAATGAAAATTGGGTTAAGATGTTCCCTTACCTCGTGTCCGACTTGACTCGATCATTCTTTAATCTCATAAATAATAAACCAAAGTTAATTTAGACTTTATTAAGAACCTTTTTCAAATTTATTATTCCTTTTATATCACTTATTACCATGTTATAAACATTATGTTTGTTTTGTCGATATTTGGTACTTGAGTCAAAAATGGACTTCTTATAATTACATGTTGTACATGTGGTCAATATTTCATTATATCCAGAATTATATTCATGATTTATATATCATATATATCATATATATCCATCATATACATGTATTTATAATATTACATAACATATGGAGGTAAGAAATGGAATGCACCGTTCATGGAGACGGTAAGCCGTATGTACACATGAACGCTACTTTCATTTCTATTTCTTATTTTAGTGGAATTAAAACATAATGATACATAGGTATATTATACTTCCAGTATAATATCTTATATAATATCATTAAATACATCCTTTATTCATCCCATATAAGGCATTAATGAATCACATTACTTTGAGGGGGAGGTAGTCCGCACTTCCTCAAATGAGATTATCGTATTTACCTACTATGAAAACCATAAAGGCTTGATATAATTGGGGATTAAAGAAGCATAAGGAAATCATAAACATAATATATATCATATATAAATATAGTTCCATCATTATGGCCACCATGAGAGGCGGTAAGAGAAAATCGAACAATCATCGTTTCGTGAGGCGTTAGTTTTCCATCCAAAGAAACATTATGTTCTTCATCCATTAGATGGAGGTGTGTGTAAGTGTAGTTAAAATAATTCTCATAAAAACATCCTAGTATATTGAGGATACTAGTGTTGTTAAAAAAAAGAAAGGATTAAAAAGAGTTTAGGGGTTGGAGAAGTAGAATAAAAGAAAACAACTTAATAGAAATTGTTACCTTTAATTTGGGTAACTTCCTTTGGTTTGAACCAAAATGACTTCTTGAAGAGCCTTCTGCCGAATGTAAGGCTTCTAGGGGAGGATAGGGATGTAAATATCTTAATTTGGAAGAGGTTGGACGAGCCTAATGGCTTGATATTTGTGAGGAATTAGATAGAGATGGTCTCCTTTTATAAGGGGGAGAAGGGGCTCATTTGGAAAGTGTAAAAATATTATTTTATTATAAACTTATCTTCGGTTTTAAAAGGTCAAAAAATAATTAAAGATGAAGATAAGATGACTCATGGTTGAAATAAAATCATCCAATCAGAATTGGACATGTTTTGGATAATATTCTAATCATTATAATCTAATTTATTTAAATCATTTATTAATGTGGTAAATACTGCATCATTATTGTGTCATAAATAATTTCATTTATATGATGTATAAAAATTATAATAAAAATACCAACATGTAGTAAATCGTTTTAGGTTTACAATTAATTTTTATAGTCAAAAGGATAATTTATATAGCCCCTTATAAAAATTAATTAATAAATGATTTTTGTTAATGCCAATTTTGTCTTTACATTAAATTAATTAATATAATGTGTCATAGTCTTTCATAAGTGGCTCCATGGGGTCCCCAAATTGACCCAAGGATGACCATGGTCGGACATTACTCATCCAATAAGTTATGGACAAGTGTTAAGGTAATTTTGAATTATTATAGTATTCTTTTAACCTTGAATTACCCTATTTACCTTTAACCGCAGTAAATAAAAGTCAAAAGGTAATATTCACCCAAAATTATTTTCATCTTATTAAACTACATTTTACTTCTTGATAAAAACCATGTATATCGTATTTTTTAAATTCAATTCACAAAAGTAGTAAAATTTCATTTAAATGAATGATTCAGTTTTTTAACTACCACTAAGTGGTTTCACTATTCATCAAAAATTGAAGTTTTTCAGAAAAATTCCAAAAATTCAGCCTAAGAAATATTTGATATTCCGAATTTAAAAATGATTTCCATTTTTCCAAATTCAAAACATAGAGGTGGAATTAATTAATTTTAAAATTAATTCCCGTTATCAAAAAAATAGCGTGTTTTTAACAAACAATAACTATCAAAAGATCATCACTTGTTTATGTCCAATTTCAAAGTGAAATTAATTTCAATGACCAACATTGGATTAAATGGTAAAAATATATTCTAATTAAAATTTAAAACTAATTAAAAAGAAAATATTACCATATAAATTATTGCAATGAAAAAAGTTGTTTTTAATTAAAATATAGCGCGTTTTTACGATTCATCAAAATATGAAAGTTATCAGAATAATATGAAAAATTTATCCAAATTAAATTTTTATATCCTGATTCCAAGGTAGAATTTTATTTTGTCAAATTGAAATTATAAACATGTCAAAAACTAGATTTAATGTGGGTGCGCCATCAAAAGGTGGAAAAACTGCATTTCTTAAAAAATACTAGTTTTACCCGAAATATTAATTTTATTCTCATACCATGTTCTAGAAAATATGTAAGAAGAATAATAATGTTATAAAATTAATAATTTAGTTAATAATATTCATAACGGCTAGTCCATAATAATATTATAACAATATATTGTTGTTTAGTGAAACCCGGTATTGCGTACTACACACGCTATTGAGGAATGTCGCGATTGCATGTAATGCAAGCCAAGTCAGGGCTGCGTGTAGTGAAATCTCCGTTTGGTGTTGCGTATAACATAATAAAAACTTATTTCATTTATACATTAATCAAAATCTATACATAATGTTTTGTAGAATAGTTTCTTCAAAACGAACTTGAAATTGTGTGAAACACGAGCCAAGAGTAGTGTTGCATATACTGCAAGCAAATACAGTGTTGCGTATAGCAAAAGCTAATTTTGGTGTAGCGTACAATACAAGAGATCAATGAAATTAAAAAGAATAATTCTCATAAAATCTCAGGTTGTTACAGCTATGGTATGGAATGAGCGAGTTAAATTTCGGAATTTCAATGAATGAATAATCGAGCACATGGGTTGATGGAAATAGCATGCAACCAGCATGATTCAAGATATCAAGAAAAAGGGAATACAGTGCACAGTAAGTGTTCGTAGGAGGTGACAAATATTGTGGGGTTAACTTCTTTCTATATTGGTGCATTGGCGTGTTTCTAGATGCTAACCTTGGAGATTTGGGATACTCCTCCTAATTCCAATATGAAAGAGGCCTAGAGGGTCACAAACTAAGTGTGTCCAAGTATCTCAGTTAAATATTAATTCAACAAGTTGAATAAAGATTATTCCCAGTTTTGGTTTAATAATTATTCAAGGATGAATGATCACATTTATTTTGACACTAGGTATTCGAGAGAATATATTGTGGGTTAAATAATATATTTATTAGCAAGTAATGTAGGGATATTTATTTAGAAATAAATAGCCATTATTAAAGGTCTAATAAATGTGGTGGAGGAAATAAATGGAATGGAAAAAACAAAAGTACATGTCGTGTATATTAATATACATTCTGTTTATTTTTTCTGTAAATTTATGAGAAATAATATTATTTATTTAATTAAATAATATTAGGTGTAATTTTATTGGCACAGGTCAAGTAATAATAATAGTAAATTGTTGTTATTAGACATGGGGAATTACTAAGAATTAAATTATATGAGTAAATGCCTCCGAGTAATTAATTCTTTTTATTATTCTACGTAATTAAAATTCCAATTATATAATTCTCATTAGCCTAGAATTTTTTTAGATGTGCACAACGTATCTAGAGAATGAACTCAATCAAAGAGAGAATTATTTTCTTCCATGAATGCTCTCAAGCTACTAGAGAGATATCCCCATCCACCGGATCAAGGTTATCAAAGGCGGACATCACAAGTGAAGGCTCTTCCGTGCTAGCACCGGAAGATCCCTTCAGGGACGTCCAGAGATACGTGGAGCATGTGTGGATCACCTCTAGAGTAATCCTACACTTGGATTATACGATGCAATGATGGATCCCATCAGATTGTGACTTAAAACATCAACGGAGAGAGATTTCTATCAAGGTAATTATTGTCTTTTAATTGAATTAATTATAACCAACATATGATGATCCTATATATGGTTCTGGGACTACCCTCTTTTCTTTTGTCCTTCATTCTATTACGAAGATCTGGCATTTTATTATCGTTACAGATATCGGATTAAACATTGTTAATGGAAAAAATTGATGTTGGGTAAACCCACCAACGTGCTTCCACTATTGCCGGAACCTACAACTGGTATCAGAGCGCTCATATTGTTGACTATAATTATTTAATTTTTTATTGATGATTTATTCATTTAATAATTTATTTGTTTCAATTCATGTTAATCATTCTTCAAATCTGAATATCGAGATCTATTCCTCCTATTTTGTTTCCCACTCACTTTACAGTAGCATTTTTTTTAATTTTGATTAAAATAAAACATGGGATCTCATCTGGAGTTGTCAAAGAATCCTGGATAAACAACACCAGAATACACGATGTGTATTCGGCAGTACATGACGTGTAGTATAGTTTCCATGCACTGGAATGGTCCACCGAACCAGACCATGTCATTGGATTCTATCTATGTCTTTAAGACTCCATGTGTGGACCCTAAACATGTGGCACACAGTTTCCGGATTACACGTCGTGTGTCCCACTATACACAGCATGTAGTCCCTTTAGATTCGGGTTGGATTGTATACCCCATACACAGTTCAACAATATGGAAATTGTGTAATGTAGATACTACACGACGTGTGTCCCACTAAACACTTCGTGTACTCCGAAGATTTCTGAAGTACATTTACATGCCATGTCCCCGAGCGTGTACTTCAGATGGACGGTGAACAAAAGTACATGCTGTGTAGTTGGAAATACACACTGTGTACTCATCCAAATTACATAGATTTATTAAAATTTATTTTTACATTATACTAATCTTTGAGACGTGTACCATAGTGCAAGCATAAAGCTGAGGCACAACACATGATAAGTGTTATATATATGTGTGTTTAATTTAACTTCTTTGTAATGTTCATTTCTACTCATTGGGTAGTTATGAATGGGAATTCACCGAGTTTCTCCAAGGTACGAATTACGTACGAAGATAAATTTAAATGAATTTATTTTTTTATAATTATTATAGACGAGAATGTGAAGGAAATTTAGAAAAAGGGATTATGATAAAAGGATTTATTAATTAAAGATAATTAATTTATTCAAGCATGATTTATCTTAAATAATAATTATTAAATAATTGAATGCTAGTTTTATTTATGCATAAATATCATTGCATGTATTGATGATCATGAGCTAGACCAAAACCATTGTATGTGAATGGTTTCTTTTAATTTATTTATTTAAATTAAATTTGTTGGCCTACTAGCCTTCTCCTCATTAATATGTAGGGCCTGAGTTCCTAAGGATTCTTTTATGTAAAACCCCATTTTACCCCTCACCTCTGTGTGAGATAAAAGCATATGTAATGGGTGGAGCTCCCCATCTAGTGGAGGTGGATCAAGTTATGAGCCAAGGTAAAACCAATCCAAGGAGAAACAATGGTGGACATGTGGAACGGTGTAAACATGATCCCAAAAGGTTCAAGGTGTTTCTCCCCAAGGTATTGAGTTAGTTTATCTACCGCTAGATAAACTATCTAATAGAAAAATCTTATTATCATACCATTTATTTCATTTATGTTAGTTGCATGGTATTTTTATTGTGGGTGTGTTTTCATGATCACACAATTAATGAATTAAACAAGCATGCAAGATGGAACTAAAATAAAACCGGCTTATGCGTAAATATTATCTTAGACATCGTTAATCACTTAAGTATATCAAAATTAATATTAATAACCATGTAATAAAGATAATAAAATGGAAAATTACATATAAGGATAAAATCCCTCAAAGAAAATATTAAGTTGGTATAGCCTCCCATAATTATGGTTAGAATCAAACCATAGTTCAAAGTGCTTGACCAAACCTAGTTGGGTTGTTTTCAATTATAGGGGAATTATAATTCAAGGTTTTTTGTTGATGTTACTTGGTTCACATCAAGGGTTTACTACCACAATAATACTTGGTGTCACCAAGAGGAAAATGTTGACAAAATCTAAAATAAAAGGATTTCATGATTGGAGAGTCCACTCCATGGATCAAGGAGCTACGAGTTAATGTAGTTGGTATTTAGAATGCCAACCTAAAATCCTTCATGTTTCATGACCAAACCTATGTGGGGTAATTTAAATGGGAATATGGATCCTTGTGACTAGAATATTCAGGCAACAAAATATTATGAAATCAATGTTGAGGGCTATTGGATTTTGATAAAATAGTCAGAGATTAATAAGTATTAATTTCTTTATTTGTATCAGTTTTATCATGATAAAGTAATAAACCTTTTATCCTCATAATTTATAGAAATGAAAAGAAAAATGAATTCAAATATATCATTGAGAACCATACTCAAGAAGGAAACCATTTTCACTAGCACCAATTTCAAGGAATGGTAGAGGCGTTTACGCGTCATCATTCTCCACAAGAGGAAATTGTATGTGCTGGAAGATCCTATTCTAGTTGTTCCTGGAAAAGAGGCTAGTGATGAGGAACAATAGATCTATATGAAATATATGGATGATTCCACATATTTCAAATGTTTCATGATATCTTCCATGTCTAATGAGCTCTTGATGCAACATGTAAACATGGATGCGTATATCATGATGTCTCACCTTAAGTCTCTCTATCAAGAGAAGGTGAGACATGAGAGATATGAGATCTCCAACGCTTTTTTTAAAACTATTATTGGAGAGTCTTCACTAGTTGGGCCTCATGTAGCCAAGATTATTGGCTACATTGAACGCTTAGACATCTTAGGGATTTAGTTCCCGGATAATTTTCATACAAATCTCATTCTATCATCACTATCCAAGACCTTCTCTATATTTATTGTCAATAATAACATATGAAACAATGAGAAGAGTCTATCAGAACTTCTGACCTTAATTCTCCAGGAATATAAGGATATGGGGCGTGACAAACCTACAGTTCTTATGGTGAATAAGAAATGGAAGGTCAAGGAAAAGGGGCCAAGGACTTATAAAGGGTCTCTATTCCCCGAGAACCATCCTTCCAAGAAGGGGAAGATCCAGAGGCAGGGCAAGGAATGGGAGGAGGTATGTTTTTCATGTGGAAAGTCAGACCACTGGAAGAGGAAATTCACCCAGAAGCATGGGGATGCTAAAGGTGTGTTTGTTATTGAGTGTAATCTTTCCATTTCTACACACTGGGTATTTGATACAGCTTTTAGGGCTCACATATGTATTCTAATGTAGGAAGCAAGTAGATTTAGAAAGATTTCTAGTGGAGAGGTGGATCTTCGAGCTACCAATGGTGTGAGGCTGGTTGCGTTGGCCATTGGCGATTACCATATCTCATTTCTAACTGGAATGCTTTTGGTTTTATGTAACGATTATTTTGTGCCTAGTGTTACCAAAAACATAATTTGTATATCTAGTTTAAATGTGGACGGATTTATTTATAAATTTGGAAATAAGGGTTTTTTCTTTTATAGAAAAATATATGTTGTGGTATGAAGAATTTAAATAACAGTTTTTATTTATTAAATTATGAAAACCAAGTGTAGGAAATCGATAAAGAAACAAAGTCACATGACTTAAACATTACCTAGTTGTGGAATCACCATCTGGGACATGTATATGATAAGTGCTTGAAAAATCTCTACTAAGATGTCTATTTAGACTCCACTGAGCCAAAACCACTTGATAGATGTCACACATGTCTATAAGGTAAAATGACCAAGATGCCTTTTGGTGGACAGTGTGAAAGGGAACAGAGATTCAAGGATTGGTGCACATAAATGTGTGTTGACCATTCCCAGTAGAATCTAGAGGTGTGTATTCTTACATCATTAATTTTACTGATCATTTGAGTAGATATGGAAATGTCTAATTAATGAGGTATAAGTCCAAAGCCTTAGAGAAATTTAAGGAATTCAACCATGAATTAGAGAATCATCTTGGTTAGAAGATAAAGAAGCTTCGATCAGATCAAGGTAGAGAATATCTGAACCAAGAGTTCATCAATCTTATATGGGAGTCTGGGATTCAATCTCAACTCACTCCTCCTTATACACCACATTGGAATGGTGTTAGTGAAAGGAGTAACCATACATTTTTGGACATGTTGAGGTCGATGACGAGTCATGCAGATCTTCTATTATCCTTTTGGGGATATTCATTACAAACTGCAACATACACATTAAGCCGAGTACCAACTAAGGTAGAAAATGGAATTCCCTCTGAGTTATGGAAGGGAATGAAACCTATTTTGTCTTAAAAATGCGTATGTAGATGCAAGGAATTTGTTAAGGAATTCTCAAGAAACAAACTAGCACCCTGGGGTAGGAGGTTTACCTTTATAGGATATCCCAAGGAAACAAAACGATATTACCTATATAACCATTTAGACAAGAAAGTGACTATCACGAGATGAATCGACTTTCTTGAGAGGGAGAAAATCATGAAAAAGGATAGTTGGAGCAAGATTGACATTGATTAAGTTGATGCTCTTGATGCACATGAATTGGTACTGGAGAAAGTTCCACAGGTCCCCATGGAAGAGGTTCTAGAAACACATGTATTGCGTAAGAGCTCAAGAAAGGTAAGGGAACCAGAGAGATTCAGTTTCCTATTCACCGAGATTGTTGAATCATTATTGTTGTAAAATGATGAAACTCTCTCCTATAATGAAGTAGTAGAAAGCTAATAAGATTCAAGATGGATATAAGCTATGAATTATGAGATGGATTCCATGTATCAGAATCAAGTCTGGGTTCTGGTTGATGAGCCAGTTTATGTAAATCCTGTTTAATGAAAATGGGTATGAGAGAGAAAAATGGACATGGAAGGTCATGTTAGAACCTATAAATGAAGGTTAGTGTCTAATGGATTCAGACAACATCAATGAATTGACTATCATAAAACCTTCTTGCTAGTTTGCATGTTTAAATCTATAAGAATCATAAATGCGATAAGAGCTAACCATGATGAAAAGATTTGGAAAATGGATTTCAAAACATCATTCCTTAATGAGAACCTTCAGGAAGATGTCTATATGAAACAACCATAAGTATTTGTGACACCATGTGAAGACAAATGGGTTTGCAAGATGCAGAAAAACAATTATGGATTAAAGAAAGAAACCAGGTCATGGAAAATTCAATTTGATGAATCCATAAAGGAATTTGGTTTCATTAAGAATGAATTTGATCCATGATTATAAGTGGTTTAATGGGAATGTGGTTTATATCATAGTAGTATATTTTGATGAAATATTTCTTATTAGAAATGATGTACTAATATTACAGTGAGTTAAGGAATAGTTGAACAAGTGTTTCTTTATGAAGGACTTGGGTGAGGCAGCCAACATTCTAGGGAGCAGGATCATTCATGATAGATCCAAGAGGAAACTTGGAATAAGTCAGGGTACATACATTGACCAGATACTGAAGAGATTTAGTATGGAAAAATCCAAGATGGGATTGGTTCCAATGTAACATGGACATCATCTTTCTCAGAAAATGTGTCCTCAGACAAAACAAGAGAAATACATAATGAGTAAGATCCCATACGCTGCAGTTATAGGATCCATCATGTATGACATGTTATGTTCTAGTATTGATGTTTCCTATGCACTGAGCATGGTAGGAAGATATTAAGAAGATCTAGGAGAACATCATTGGACTACTTTTAAGACTATCCTTAAGTATATGAGAATATCTAAGGATAATTTCTTAGTGTGTAGAGGAGTAGAGGATATTGTCATTTGAGGGTATGACGATGATGGTTTTTAGACAGATCTGAATGATCTGAAGTCGCAATCTGGATATGTTTTCTGTCTCAATGGAGGATATGTGATATTTATGATTTCAAAGAATCCAGTTGTCACTGATTATGTAGTAGAGTACGAATATATAGCGTCTTCTGATTCATCTAAGGAATCCATATGGATTCGAAACATTTTCCAGGATCTTGATGTGGTTCATAACAGTAAAGATCGTATCACATTGTATTGTGATAATACTACAGTGGGGGATCTTGAAAAATAAAAAAGGTCACATTAACGGACAAAGCACATACTTTGGATGTATCACCTCGTGAGGGATTTCTATAAAAGGGTTGAAAATTAATTGAGTAGATTGTCCACGGAAGAGAACGTGACAGACCTCATGACTAAAGGCCCATATTAGAAGAAGGAAGAATATCATGTTAGAGCTAGCAGGTTAAAGTTTGTTAGTAGTTGGATCTAGTACAAGTGGGAATCCATTGGAGTTAGTGGCCTAGAACTAACTACATTTTACTTTATTCATTAATAAATAACATATCACATCTATATAGTTCTTCTGCATGAAAAATCATGGGATAATTTCCTAAGGATAACTATTTCATTAAAGGGTCATAGTTGATCCCTTCTATGATGAGAACCAAGAAATTCCATAACACTGATCTTCAATATATGTTCTATGGCCGGATGATGTTATTAGAGGGACACAAATAATACAGGCCATTAGGGGTGAGAACTCATAAAATATTGAGGCACCTTCTCATGGTGTTCAACCTTGGTAATATCATGGAAGATATTATGATATCAAGACCCGCCAGTAGGAAATCCACATTTCATAGTTTCATTGGGTGTTTCTATATATGGACGTGTGTATTGGTTCTTCAACAATATATCATTATATGTAGATATTTATTCAATGAAAAACAAGAGAGAAAGAGGATTCATCCCTTAAAGCCCTTGGATCCAAGAGATTGAACAAAGGAGGTCTGAAACGATGAAGCATAAGGGAATCCCCCCTAATCAGATTGACCCCCTCAGGCTTCAAGAAAACCACTATATGAAAGATAATAGTCTCAGAACTAGGGACATCCAACAAGGCCAAGTAATCAGCTATATTGTTCTCCTCCGGCCAAGTGTGCGCCACTTGAGTGGTGTTGTTGAGAAATCTTTCACATTTTCTAAGGATGTAGTTGATTGACCAAGGGGGAGACATTAGAGTCATCTGGGGAATTGTGCACTAACAGCGAATTAGTTTCAACTTAAAAGATGTCCAAATTCCTCTGGCTACATAAGGTGAGTCCTGTGAGCAACGCCGTGGACTCTGACAGTAGAGTGGTCCCCTGACCGAGTCTGATAGAGAAAGCCAAGTAGACAGATCCATTTTCATCCCGCACCACTCCTCCCCCACGCACGACTCCTAGGGGCACATGATCCATTTATATTTAGTTTAAAGCCCATCAAAGGAGGGCACCATCGGACCCTATTACAAATAACGATTTTGTTGGTCCGATGATAATCTTGGGGACCATCTTAAAGCCGAACCAGAGAAGGAGCTCCCTCCCAATTGCAGACAATCTGAGTTAATTCGATAAGAGGATTTCTTGTATCAGCAATAATAGCACGAATCGACGTGGATAACCCTTCATAAAGAACATTATTCCTCGCCTTTCATATTCCCCATCAAACATCATACAAAATCACAGTGCAGACCAATATTTCGGAACACCTACGCCCGAGCCATGGTACCACATGTCCATGAAGTAGAGGCTCTCCATTGAAGGAATATACACAATAGTGAATTACCTAAAGAATTTCCACACCTCATGCAACCATTCAATTTCAGTGAACAAGTTACCCACACTTTCCTTGCCATAGACCATACAACACACACCCACATGCACACCTGGAAGCAAGTTTGATCCTGCATCGTTTGATGTTTTCCTCTATTGGAACAACCCCTTTCATGATCCACCAGGTAAGAAAATTGAATTTGGTTGGGATAATATTAATCAAAAGAACCTCATCCCAATCATCAGTATATAGATGCATGTTATTGATGCACCGAAAGTCATTGAAAGAGAAAAAACACGTTGGAGAAGGGGTAAAAACACATTTTTCGGGGGTAGTGTTCACCTCAATGTGGTTGAAGTGGTCCATATGCTCATTGTTCAGAACTACATTGATGAAGGGAGGGAAGCAATGTGATTACTTAATGGTGATGTGGGTTGCTGGGAATCCATGAAAAAAATAACATCATCGCACCAATTTTGATGCCAGAAGGCGAACTCTCCCATTTCACAAATCCAGCGGGAGTACGGGTGGGGGAGGGTGACCAGGGGACCGATTATCGACCAAAAAGTTGAAGAAAATCTGGTCGTCAAATTATGGTTTCCCATGTAATTGTTCATAGAAATCCCTCAAAGGGTAAAGAATTTCAAAACACTCCACATGAGGCGAGCATGAGGTAAGGGTATCCTCAAGATTGTAGACATTCACACCTCCCTTGTTAACCAGCTATGCTATCTTTTTCCAAGAGACCCAATGTTTTTTACCCTCAAAATTCAGGTCCCAGATGAACCGCACCAGGTTCCGGTCGATGTTTTTTATTTCACCTTTTGGGAAACTAAGTATTGTGAGGGAATTCACTGGAGTAGCTAAAAGGACACCATTGTCCAACGTGATCCGGCCACAAAAAGACAGATTTTTATTCTTCCAATTCAGCACCCGGTCATTAATCCTGCTGAGATGGGAGTCGAAGTCCCTGATACACAGCCTTCCAGATGAGATGGGTCAACCCAAGTAATCCATATGAAATGACCCAATCTATATACCCAAAATAGTGCTCACAACTGAGAGTCGGAAGGAGCTGCACCCACTTGATAGATAAAAGGTTCTCTTGTTGTAATTAATAAAATGGCCTCTCTAGTAAAAGTACTCCTCCAACACTTTATTGCGGCCATGTAAGGAATGGCTGGAGGCATTCATGAACAAGATGGTATCATCCGCGAACATGAGGTGGCACGCACTTAGAGATTTTCTCCTCCTTCTAAAAGGCATAATATAAACGTTGTTCAAGCTCCACTGAATGAGGCGACTCAAAACTTCCCAGACAATGATAAAAAGGTTTTGAGAAATTGGGTCCCCCTGCCTTAGTCCATGAGTGGATTTGAAGAAGTCGTAGTCTTTCCCCATGAAATTCACTGAGAGACATGCAGATCTGAAACACCTAAAAATAATATTGAAGTGTCGAGATTTGAGACCCATACCTATAAGTACGCTGTTGATGAAACTCCATTCCACCCGATCAAAAGCCTTGTTCATATTGAGCTTCATGACCACATTAGAACTGTGTGTATTAACAATAATGTACCTAAATATTTCTTGGGCCAAAGCAACTGCCTGCTGAATATACAAGACCTTAACAAAGCCATGTTGTTCCAACAAGATCCACCATGGGAGATGAGTAGCCAGCCTTGAATTAATGATGCATGCCAGAATTTTATATGGGACATTGCATATACTCACTGGATGGTAATGTAGAATAGAAGTGGGGTTCTTGATTTTCGGGAGAAGAACTAATGTAGTGGAACATGCATCTCTGGGTAAGCTGATGCTTTGGAAGAGGTCTTGGATTGAAGCAATCGAATATTCCTTCACTACATCCCAAGAAGACCTATAAAACACACCTGGGAAGCCATCAGGGCCTTCCGTGATATCAGGGTTTAGGTGAAACATAGCGGCCTGAATATCATTCTGATCTGGCACAGACCCCATGAGATCACTATCTTCATCAGAGGTGAGGTTGGGAATAAAATCAAAGATCATTGGGCTCTCTGAGGGGTACCCATTAGGCAAGAGAGCATTGGGACCAGTGAGAAGGTCTGAGAAGTAGGATTTTCCATGCCTGCCACCACAACCCTATCCTCTGTGAATGATCCATAATCCAGTTGAATATTCAGTTTAACCAGCCACTTTTTCTTCTTTATGCATGCATGAAATAACGCAATGTTATTATCCCCATCTTTGAGCCATTTTATCCTTTCTCCCTCTCTAGCCAGGCACTCCTGCTTCAGGATAAAATCCACTAGGAGACCCTTTTTCTTAGAGATCTCCTCAAAAACCCAGTCCTCCCATACACCATCCAGAAGACACTCTAGATGCTTGAAATACTACATGGTCGATTTCAAGTTCTCATCAATTGGAAGAAAATATTTAGACCACGATTGGAGATTCATATTCAGGTGACACAACTTATTATGAAGAGAAGACCACCTAATGCCTTCAGTGGGATCGCCCCAGGAGTTTCTGACCAGATCTTGGAAACCTAGAAAACTAACCCAAAGCTTTCTATATCTGAACTGGTCCTGTCCCTTTGGTATTGAAGATAGAGAGATTGGGAGGGGGTAGTGGTCATAGATTCCGTGAACCAGATGGTTATCGTTTGAGATGGAATAGGAGGATAAAGCATGCATGTTGGCAAGAAACTGATCCAAGCGACCCCATGAGCGATGATGCCCTCGTTGATTGTTACACCAAGTAAAATTGTCACCTAATAATCCAAGTTCTGGGAGACCCTTGACCAGAATCAACTGATTAAAATCGAGGCTAAATTTCCTGGGGAAAGCGCCTCTCACCTTCCTCTCCATAGGATCCAAAACAACTTTGAAATTTCCCCCAAAAATCCTTGGAACCAGGACAAGATCAAACACCATGATCTTCTTCCAGAGAGACTCTCTTTGATGTGTATCACAACTCCCATAGACAAAGGACACAAAGAAAGAGTGGTCGCCTGGATTCACCTTAAATTTAATGAAATGATCACTCGCTTTTACCATAACCACATTTCACAATGTGTACCAAAAAATCCAAATATGATGGTTACAAGGGTCAGTGTGCATGTTTCCATGCATTTCGAGTTTTCTAGAATAATCTTGAATCCTTTCGGGGTGCTGTTTTTGTTCACGAATGGCCACCACGATAGCCTTTTGTTTGGAGACTTTCAAAGAGAGAAAGTATGACTTGACCTGGGAGCCTATTTTTTCCGACTATTTCACCGGGGCACGTGCATCCGTCTATGGAGGATGTGCAGCTGTTGCCCCATATTCCTGCATTCCAAAGGTGGGCGGCATCAGCTCCTTGGTCGGGGACGTTTTCTCCTTGATCGAAACGAGATAATGGGATGTCAGTTCTTCCTTCCATGGATTTCTCCTCGGAGATCATCACCTAGTCTGGGTCTCCCTCATATATTATGTCGTGGTTTGTGAATCTCGTTCCCAATTCCATATCATCATGGACGCGGGTTAATTACACTACATCCTTTAGGACATTCCTTGGGGTTTTGACATGGTAGGAACCTTTGTTCGGAGTAGATGGTAACATCAGGAATGTCGGGGCATCTCTGGGTGCATGGACATTGGGGAACCTATATTCTTCTTCATAAGAAGGCATCTCTAGGGCACATAACCCGAGGAATCCCATGTCAAATGTGGGGGATCATATGTCGGAGACATGACTCTGAAGTTTTCCTCAGCTTCCCATGTTTAACACAGGGTATGCCGTGCGTTTAAAGTTAGGTGGAGACGGAAGGAGAGTGATCAAAATGTCCCATAGAGACGGATTAGATTGGTACGTCCCTTGGAGGGAATACCTGAACGGTTAACGAGTGGATAGATCATAATGCCCAATAAGGACGGATCCGAGGTTGTGCGCCCCATGGAGGGGAGATGTCACATCATAATGGCTGATCTGAACACCACTGAGGGCAGATCAGGGAGAGTACACCCTAGAATGGGGGACACCAAGGGTTACCATTGGCTGGGATTGAACCTCATGTAGGTTTCCTATGTACCCTATGTAGAGGATAGTGATCAAAACCCACATAGTTCGAAGGGGTGATGAATAAGGGTGTCCACAAAGGATAAAAACCTAGAAAAATGATGGGGATTACCCATGGTTAGCTGTCCGGGTGCTGCAAGGAGTGGCACTAGGATGAATGGAATGATCTCACTGGAATGTGGCAGCCCAATTAAGAATCAGGATGGGTGATGGATGGATGAATTAAGTGGAGGGGAAATGATATCGGACCATTGAAATGGCGAAAATGAAGTTGGTGTTGGGCCCCAGAGAGACCTTCTACGTATCCCCATGGTTGGGAATCAAAGTCCATGTAGTTTGGTGAGATGATGGGACACCTAAGGAGGTGACCCGTGAGAATGGACTAATGGATGAGACCTAGAGGAAGTGGAACCTCCGGGTTGGGGCATCAGTTTCCCAAGACACATGGGCTCGAGGGAGAGATCAGGATGAGACATGGGTGTTGGGCTTGAACCACATGGAGGATTCCTACATACCATGCCTCGACATGGATCAAATACCACTTAGTTCAGATGGTGAATACAGTTTAACATCATGCGGGATGGGGGAAAACCAATGTGAAGGTGGTCGGAATGACCGGGTGATGGGATTGAACCTCGTGGAGGATTCCTACGTACCATGCCTTGACAAGGATCAAATTCCCTATAGTTTTGGATGGATTGGGGCTTAGACTCTAATCTGACCCATGGTATTGGGGCTTGAACCTCATGGAGGCTTCCTACGAACCCTGCCTAGGAGATAGGGATAAAAGTCCCCGTAGTTCGGGTTGGGTTGGGGCTTACGTTCTAAGGCGGACCAAGGTGTTATGGGGCTTACACTCTGAGGCAGCCCACTGTGTTTGGTGATCTGACATGAATGGGATCAGAACGACCAAGTGATGGGCTTGAACCTCATGTAGGCTTCCTACGTTCCATACATAGGAGACACAAATCAAAGTCCATGTAGTTCGGTTTGGGTTGGGGCTTACACTCTGAGGCGGTTTAAGGTGGTATGAGGCTTACACTCTGAGGTGACCCATGGTGGAATGGGGCTTACACTCTAAGGTGGACCATGGTGGTTTGTGGCTTTCACTCTAAGGCTTCCCATGGTGGTATAGGGCTTACACATTGAGGCGGACCATGGTGTCTGGTGAACCGACATGAAAGGGGTCGGAACTACCAGTTGTTGGGATTGAACTCCAGGGATGCTTCCTACGTACCCTACCTACGAGACATGGATCAAGGTCCACGTAGTTCAGGATGGATTGGGTCTTAAACTCAAAGGTGGACCATGGTGTAGGTGAACCGATGTGAAAGGGGTCGGAACAACCGGTTGTTGGTCTTGAAGCTCGGGGAGGCTTCCTATGTACCCTACCTAGCAGACAGGGATCAAAATCCACATAGTTCAGGTTGGGTTGGGGGTTACGGTCTGAGGTGGCCCAAGGTGGTATGGGGCTTACACTCTGAGTCGGACCATGATGGTATGGAGATTACACTCTGAGGCGGCCCTTGGTGTTGGGGCTTGAACCTCGTGGAGGCTTCCTATGTACCCTGCCTAGGGGACATGGATCAAAGTCCCCATAGTTCGGGTTGGGTGGAGTTTAACGTCACGAGGGACGATGGGGGACATGTAGTTTTACGTCATTCAGGATGAGTTGGGATGCCATGGTCAATGTTTACTCTATGAATCACTGAGATCTGTGTCGGGTGACGAAGGCCTCAAGATCTAACACATCTCTAGAAGATAGCAAGCGGTGGGCTAGCCACCCCGAACTAGGAAACAAAGGTCCATATTAGATAGTCCTTAGAATCCTTAAAGGCAGTCATTGGGATGTCCAGGCTAACGCAACAACCCTACCATGATGATTGAGACACTAGCACATGAACCATATTGAAATCGGGGGAATTAGACGGACCACAGAGAGAATAGCAGATGTTGATGCTAATGCCAGGGCCTGATTGTGGAGGGGAGAGGGAGGAAGGGGCCGGGATAGAGGTGGCTCAGCCTGAGGGACCAAGATCCAACGGTGTCCAGGGAAAATCCTAAAAGGAGGTAGAAAGAGAAGAGTCAGGGACAAACACCGCCAGAGCTGACGATAACGGTGGAGGCCAGGCGGAGGAAGCCGTAACGGGCAGAAATATTTGAATAGAAGGCAACACACGAGGCATGTTCTCCCGAGGAATTTCCATTACCCAAACTTAATCATGGTTTATATGTTCCACCTAGAATTTAATATTATTATTAATTGGAATTACAAATCATGTACTTAGATGTATTGATGAAAAATGTGATGAAAGACTGTTCGTAGAGAGGTAGGATATGTTGGGTGCGTCATGAGTAATACAACATTAATAGATAATGTGAGAATGGATTTATCCCATCTATTCAATAAAAGAAGTAGATATCTCAGGCCCTTTTATGGAATTGATATAGTCTTAATAAATTTATGTACATGGTAAGGAATGGGAGAGTTCAATTCTGGAAAGTCAAATAAAGAATAATCGATTACATGGGTTGATAACACTATCATGCAATCCGTTTGATTCGAGTTATCAAGACAAAGGGATTACATTACTCGGTAAGCATTCATATATGGTGACATGTCATTGTGGAGTTAACATCTTTATCTATGTGTACCTTGGCATGTTTCTAGACTCTAACCTTGGAATTTAGGTAGGCTCTGCCTAATGCTACTGAGAAAGAGTCCTGGAGGGTCACACACTAAGTGTGTCCAAGTATCTCAGTTAAATATTAATTTAACAAGTTGAATAAAGATTATTCCTGAATGTGGTTTAATAATTATTAATGGATTCTTGATCACATTCATTTGAACTTGAGTTATTCGAGAGAATATATTGTGGGGGAAATAATATATTTATTTTTGATTAATGTAGTGATATTTATTTGAGAAATAAATATCCATTATTCAAGTTCCAACAAATGTGGTGGTGGAAATAAAGATAATGTAAAAAAACTACACATCATGTATATTAATATACACACAGTGTATTTTTTCTGGAAATTTATGAAAAATAATAATATTTTATTAATTAAATAATATTATGTGTAATTTTCTGGGTGTATGTCAAGTAATCATAATAGTCAACTGTTATTATTAGACATAGGCTATTACTAAGAAATAGATGAAATGAATAAATGATTTAGTGTAATTAATTCATTTTATTATTTTATTTAATTAAAATCCCAATTATATAATTCTCAATAGCCTATAAATTTTTTGCAGTTTTACACAATGGATCTAGAGAAATCTCTTATGCCAAGAGAAAATTATTTTCGTCCACGAATGCTCTCAAGCTATGAGAGAGATCCTCCTCCACCAGATCAAGGTGAATGAAGGCGGACATCGCAAGTGAATTCTCTTCCACAGTAGCACATGGAGATCCCTTCAGCGACATACAGATATACATGGAACACCTATGGATCACCGCTAGATAAATCCTACACTTTGATTCTACAACGAAATGACTAATCACATCAGATCGTGACCGGAAACATCAATGGAGAGAGAATTCCATCAAAGTAATTCATTTATTTTAAATAAATTAATTATAGCCAACATATGATGATCTTGAATATGGTTCCACAAATCCACTCTTTTCCTCCGTTCTTCGTTATATTCCAAAGATCATGGGGTTTATTATCATGATAGATCTCATATTAAACATCATTAAGTAGAAAAATTATTGTCCGGTATACCCACTAACGCGCTTCTACTGCCCCCAAAACCTACAGGGTAAAGGTAATATATCGGGATGAAAGAAAAGTCTTTCCCTGACTATCATGCTCCTCCAAGAACATTTGAAAGAACAAATCCATAAGCTTCTACTCTTCTACTAGCCTACTACAACACCTATATATGAATCCTCATTCCCAATGCATCATCCACTGCATTTCCATTACCAGTCATGTAGGAAATATCAATGATAATAGAAATAAGGTATTCCACCCACCTTTGCTAACTCATATTTAGATCACACTATGTAAATATGTACTTGAGGATTTTTTGGTCCGTGTACAACAAATATTATCTCCCAAAAAGTAATGTCTCCAATAGTGCAATGTGTGAACAATCACAACTAACTCGAGATCATCTATTTCTGTAATTCCTCTCATGTGGCCTTTACTATAGGGACCCATACACAACGAATCAATCCACCTATATTAGAACATATCTTAGCCTGATACATGATTCATTATATTTCATAATGTAACTCCTAAATGGAAATGGAAAATCCATTACCAGCATTGAGGACGATTTCCATTTCAGCTACTGAAAGGTCATGTTATGGGACTCTATCCACACATATTTCACAAAAATCTTAGTAAAGATCATCAATGGTGCTACTAAGTGTGAGTTGTCATGTATGAATCATATATAGTAACCATAACTCCCTAATAATTTTTTTACCTCAAAGGAATTCTTGGGATTATCTGTGGAAACTACTCCCATCACATGCTCTTTGTCCACTAATACTACTATCTCTGAGATGATGTGACCTCGGAAGTGAATCTATTCCATCAAGAAGTGGGACTTTATGAGCATATCATATAAATGTTTCTCTCTACATGTATTCAAAAGGATCACATGATGTTTTCCATGGTCATGTCAATTGGGAGAATACACCAATATATCATCCATGAAAACCAAAAAAATAACTCGTGACAAGGATGAAACACATTGTTCATCAGTTCCATAAATACTACAGACATGTTAATGGGACTGAACGGCTTAACCTAATACTCATATAGACCATGCATACTCCCAAAAGTTGAGCGAGGTATGTCTCATGATCTAACATGAACCTGATGATAACCAGATCTAATATCCTTATTTGAGAACACATGCCAACTAAGAGCTGGTTGAAGAGACCATTTTTCTATCAAAATAGGTACTAGTTTTAAATCATCAACGTTTTCAACATTCACTAATCCATTCATACACTGAGGGTGATGTCCACCTTTTGTCAAAAAGGACAGGCAGACCCCATGGTGAAGTATTGGTTTAGATGAAACTATTTTCTTCTAAATCATCTAGATACCTATTGAGCCCTTGAAACTCAATCTTAGCCATCCTGTAAGGAGGAATGGATATCAAGGTAGATCATGTCACTATATTGATAGAGACCTATACCTCTCTCACCAGATATAAACATTAAATGTATTTTATTAAGACATAACAGAATCAATGAATTACTATAGGGAAATTCATCTAACATGTTCAGTGGTCATTAAGACAAAAACTAACAATCTTGGATATGAAACCACCAACCTACAATTCTAGGTTCAAGATCATAATTCCTATACTTCCCTTTCACCTTTTTGAAGACACTCCCTGCACTCTACTGATGTAAAACTCAACCTTTGGTGATAGAAATCAATGAAGGATAAAAAGGGGACTAACTAGTCTATCCAAAGAATGAAATAAAAACCATTCATCTTGAGGACATAGAGGTCCCATATGAACTAACACCCACCAACCACAAGGGGGAAATTTGTACACTGATGCACACATTCTGTTATCATTTCTAATGGAGTTTCTATCATCATAAAATTGCCAAAAGTAAAATCACGGTGCCCAAGGCTCTCCATAATGTGAATAAATTTGAAACTATGTGAAGAACCTATATACAAAATCTTAGAAGATAAAACAAAGGCTACTATAATATTATATATGTTAGTAGAAGGTCTTGGATCATTCTCTTGATGGGTTTCTTTCACTGCATATGTCTAGCCTGTACCAAGACACTGTGAGACTGCCTGGATACCCTGAGCTGATCCACCCTACTATCTATGTGAACCTGGGGTCTGGATAACATGATCATGACCACAACCATTGGCTAAATGGTCTGATGAACTCTAGATTCTGGTCTTTTGAGAAGCTTCATACTTCAATCCTTAACATGGAGACAGTGTAGAACCTATCTTACTGGATGATTGTGATTTTTTTGAAAAATCTCTATAGGTGGCCCATCTTTCCACATGATCGACACTCAACTAGGTCTTGCTTACACTATGGCCTCATATTCCCTAGACTAACACACTGGTAGCACCTTACACGGCTATATGAAGATACATTTTTCCTTCCAGTATCACCTCAAGGAAGCTCCAGATAACACTTACTACTTCTAGTAAAGATAGTACCATATCTAGGTGTTGAGCCACCATTGATCACACCACAAAATTCTTGTAGGTTACGCTATTTGATCAACCTCTGATTCCCTATACCAGATACCATAGTCAACCATAAGACATTTACATGTGATTAGATGTAATATATGAGACTATCATCAAAATTATTAGCCTTCTATACATTTTCACCCATTAGAATAGGCGTCAATCACTGGAGCATAGTAAAATGGGCCAGGTAGTCCATTACTGACAGCGCAGCCTTGCCAAAATGAATAAACTCCGTATCTCTATCGGTCTTAAACATCACTTGAAAATAGTTGTCATAGAATTATATATGAAAATATCCCCATACGATATTCTGATTATGTTTCTCCAAAACGATAACATCCCACCATGTCTTGGTGGAATAAAAAAACAGATACATCGTGAACATTACACTTCTCTGAAGAGGCATCTTCAAATGCTCAAGGATCAATAAAATGGCCCATATCCATGAAAATAGAGCCTGTGGTCCACTATCCCCTAAAAATGGTGGTGGATTATAATACTGTAAGACGTGTGTCACCTCTACCATAAATGTGGAAGACTGTGATGGCCCGTGAATGGTTTTCATGAAAATCATAAAGCCTTCACAGAACTATTCACCAACACTAAATAATGGTACAATATCTGGTGCCACAACTGTCACAATTGGAGGTTTCACTGGTATCCAATGGCATACCACCTCTGGGGTATGATCATATCCACCCTCTTGGCATATAAGCTAAGGTTTTCATGTTAGAATTAATCTAAAATGATAAACACATGATTCAGTTAAAGATAATTTTCAATGATCACATCTCATAAGTGTAGATACAAAACATCACATGTAAAAACCTTCCTATAATAACTCACCACCCTGCTTCCCCCATGGGTTAGGTATAGGTTACAAATAAATGATAGGTACTACCAAAATCCCACTACTCTTGGCGGGTCTGGTCTAGTTCTCTATCAAAATCAATTTCCATTTCACTGAATTTTTATGTTCATTTTATTTGAAACTGAGTTCACATTCACATATAGAATTGACACTCATTTAAAATTTAACACATTACATTATCTATGGGTATCCCGATGGTATGTAGAATTATGATCCATGGGTGGCCATACTTCCCACGAATCAATGCTTGGGATCCACATATATCACATCGTAACATAATTCAATTTAAGCTCGTACCATGATCCACTGAATTCTGATTCCAGGGGTACCATAAACATTAGTGAACAAATCATCGCATTCATCCAATATGTACCATGAAAGTTTCCCATATACCTATCATAACAATAGGCATATCTATCACAGTATCTATAACGAAAACCTGAAAATAGTAATTCCCTCTAATTTTAAGGTCAATAATGCATGGATTGTGATTTCTAAAAAATGACTATATAAGTAATGAGATGTAATACCCTCATCTTATCTGGTTGAAACAAAATAAAAACCACTATCATATCAACAATAACAAAACAATACAAGTGTTTCACCCAACAGTGAAACTGAATCAACTGTAATAGCATAAAATCCAAAAATCACAATTCAATTCAAAGAAATTTTACATTTCCCTATACACATGGTAGCTATAGTCGAGAACAAATTATTATCAAATCACACTGAATTTCAATAAATTTCCATTATCTCCAAACAATAAATCAAACATGAAAAGACTAATATCGTACCACTTTATAATGTCCCAGTTTCCAATTCCAGTCAAAGGTTCTCCGCCCCTGGTTGGCGATATGGACTCATGCAGATCTCCCCAAATTCCAATGGCCACCTACTAGTAGTAAAAACATAGTTGTGATAGTGGGGAGACTATTCCCTCATTGGTAGAGTGTAAGACAATAGAAAATAATAAAATATCAATATAAAAATTAGTAAACCATACAATATAAGTAAACATCGGGTGAATAATAGTATAAATAAAGTAAATTTCATACCTTACAGAAGATTATGATATGTGTCACATGTTTCTTATAAATCATCCAAAACAGGTACACAATAGTCATATACAATAAATGTGTTAGAAGTACAAAAAAGAAAAAATAATCCCAAAAGTGTCACAAGTCTCAGCATGGTCCCATGCTCTCCTACTCATAAACAGTTAATAATGTACATAGTTGACACCAACAACAATAAAATGTTTTGGGTCCAAAACTTGACAAAAAATGGTGTGAGAATAAATATCATTAGGCAACCCCCAAGGTCTATTCCAATCATTAAGAAAATATATATATGAATAAGTATTCAATAATGGAAGCAGTAATAAAGGAAGTCATCAATAGTAAAAATCATATTTTCACTTGTTTTCATTTAAATTTACATCATTTTAAAATTAAATGAAAATGAATTTATATGTCTTGAGATCCATCTCAATCCTGAGGTCCCCCATGTAACTAGAATAAAAACATATGCCTTAGAAGCCCATCTAAACAAGTATGAGTGAATACTGAATCCAAGGTTGTGCTTTGGCTTGGCAGACGCATCATATGAAATTCCATTTACACATTACACTTATATCCGGAGTCCATCCTTGAGATTCCTAAATTGTAATTTAAGTATCACTCTAGGTGAAATCTTGACCAACACCCTACACGCACATCCTGATGAATCTCTCAGAAACCCAATATAACTCGAGGTGTGTTATAAGTCATTGACAATTGAGATCATTCTTAGATGTCCTATAGGGAAGCCGAAAGTATCACTCATGACATATAATCACTTCCTCTTGAGCCCGTCCATGGCATCCTTCAATGGAACCATGACTCATAGTAAATTTAAGTACAATATCTATGATCTCATCCATGGAATCCCTCAATGGATCCATGTATCCCCAAAAACATATCCATATTTATCCGTTTATCCCATCAATGTAATTCTAACACGAATCCATTATTCACTAAAGGTCGGAAGGTATGATACTCACATGATCCCATCCATGGAATTATAAGTAGAATACAAGATTCAAGAAAGGCTATTTACTAAACAATCATAAAATTCATTTATACATTTCATTAAACATGAAAAATTTCAAACCACTTTCATTTAATATAACTCACCCCAAATGATTTTTCATGTAACGACCAACCTAAAAAGTCTTGGCCTTTCATTTAATCACATGGGAATATTTCTCATAACTAGAATCATATGTAAATTATACAATTACATGTTTATAATTAAATAAATCATGTAGGAAGGTTCACAAATGGAAAAATTCAATACAAACATTCTTACACAAGAATAGGCATACAAGGGTCGATGGGAAAAATCAACCGTCCCATTCCCTACCAAATTGTAATACAATGTATCAACCTTGTAATTCTATTTAATAATAAAAATTCATTTTTACAACCAATGATGGTAAAATAGGCATGCCTTATAGTAATCCTAGGCCCAATGACCATGAATGGTCACCCAAGGGAACTCACCCATTGGGTGGCCCTTAATCAAGGTATACAACCTATGTCATTCGTAAAAAAAATATATTCAATTTCCTAAACAGTAATAGGTAACAAAAATATTCAATTATAAATCATGATGACACACCAAAAATGGGAATGTGTTACTCCATCATATATAAAAAAACAAAAAAATTAATTAAAGGCACGAGACCACCTACCTTAGGCTCATGCTGGATAGATCGTCATGTATCAAGATCTGATTCTCCGTTATTTGGGAGAAACATTATGAACTGATGAAGAACAATATATTAGGGAATATGAGCCTAAATAAAAATAGAAATATTTATATCCAGAAGAATCAATAATCACTAAAAAGGAATTCGGGACATACTGTTGTGGATCCAAGGAAATGAACCAAATTCAAATCAGAGGATAGATGGGGAAGGTATCTTAAATTGAAGAGGATTCTTTAAAGTGATAGATCCCATGGTTACCCAGAATTTCCACTATGAATGGAGAATATATTTTTAGGTTACAAACATTTTTTTGGAAAACTATAATTTTACCCCCAAAAAATGGGCCGAATGGTTTAGGAACACTGTTTTTCTATCAATGCACCATTTCACTAAATTTTTGCAGGTATAATTGGGTGGTCACATGGCTACCTTGCACGGTTTACTAACCTTATAGTAACCATACAATAGGTCTCTATAAAAGGTCTGAAAATTTTAGACCTACCAAATGGTCTTGCATCTTATACCACATGATATCCTTTGGTCATGTGGCTAGAGATACCCTACTACCTAATATCACACGGTTTGTGAAACTGTGCTGCCAAACCCTCACAGTTTCTTGTAAATGTGTTCTAGGACCAAAACACCACAAACTTGGGGTTTCATGCTTCCAAAGAGAACCATAAACCATCAATACTTCCTTTACCTCAATGTGAATCCACACTAGGCCATATTAAATCAATTAAATAGAGAGTTGACAGAAAACTCACGATCCATACATCAAAGAAGAACTATGTTCATACAACGTTACCTAGTGTGTTTTCCTAGGGAAGTTACCAATTCCTTTTTTTAATTGAGAATAAATTGAATAATAATTTATTGGTAATTTTCTTTATAAAGGTTCCAAGGGTATTCCATATACCTTATACAAATCATCCGTTATAGTTTTAGTATGGATACACTGCTTAGTGAGTTTTATAGTTTATTCCTAAATGAATAATTATGGAGAATTAATTATAAAAGTTTATAGTTAATTTGGTGTCTGTTGTGGTAGAATTTATAAGATCTTGGAATAATATATATGAATTATGGTATTTTATAGGGATGTATTATTATGGATTAAGGAGTAGTAACTCTATTTCGAGGTAAATGGTCTCGATGCTATATAACTAGATGTCGTGTATGTGTTCTTTTCAAGGATTGTGTAGGGGTTCATGTTAGGTAATTTTTTTGGGTATAGATAGTTCCATTAATGGATACCTATATGGAATAGATACCCCTAGATTTTGAAAGAGTTATTCACCCCAATTTTAGTGTTATTTAATTTCTTGAAAACTTCATATCAATGGGTGAGGATTAAAATTAAGTTCATAAATTTCCAATAATGGGCCCTTAGGCCAAGGATAAATTTTGAAAAGCCTTGAATTAATTTTCCATGGCCTTTATGGATGGTATTGTGGGGTTAGCCATATAGGTGATGGATGAGATGATCATCAATTTCATGAATGGTTGGGAAAAACTTATTGTGCATGAGATAGAGATTGGGATCATTCAATAAACACAATTGGTTCCTTGAGGCATGGTGTGGTGTCATGTGGAGAGTATACTCTGAATGTAGAGTAGTTAAATTGAATCCAAATATTATAATATGGGAAATTTACTCTGGTAATGGGGTTTTAAGGGTCATTGAGTGTGTGTGACTTGGGATGGTCCTTTTAGTATCATGAATAAGATGGTGTTACATGAAACAAGAAGAGAAAATGGATGCACTTATTAAGGGTAGGGTTAGGTAAGGGTTTTAGGTGGAATGGAAATATGTGGGTATTGGATTTCTATTGGAATTTGTAAAGATATTTCCTTGGCTATCAATAAAATTGAATCCTAACAGAACCCTCCATTGGCCTGAAGTTTTTTCTAATCCCCATGGGATGAAAACTAGTGCTCGAGCATCAGGAAACACAGATGTGAATTACTTCCGCCTCAAAGAAATAAAAGTTCAACCTTGATCAGAACCCAAAAATATAGCATGAACTATCATTAAGTTGTACACCCATACATATACAATCATCTCAAAATAAGAAACATCCAACATAGTACGTAACATTAATAAATTGATAAAGCATTACATAATAGAATATAATTTTAATCAATATACAATAAATAATAAAATAAAATAGATATTACAACCCTTCTCTTTATTTCACAGTTAAACATAATTTATTAAATAAAACCTTCAATTGATTTAACATAGAAGATCAATATTTATAGTGTCCTTGGGGATTATTAAAATTACATAACCACTTGAAACATGAAAATACCACATATTTATTGAAAACTTCCTTTAAATGACCACTACATTGCCTCATACATATCATTGAATGGGATAAACTGAGGACATACATGTGAAAAGGGTGAGATGTAAAGCCTAGAAAGAGATTAAACAAGGCATAACATGAAAAATATAGTACATTATAGGTAATAGTAATATCAAGGGAGCACAAGAAAAACAAGAACAAAAAGGCATTATATAACATGATTATCATAACATGGAAATGTGGAAACAACATTTAACATGATATTAGCATGATCCAAGGGTCATTTCACATGTAACATGAGAAAACTAAAATTTCAATTGAATTAGAATGATTAAGTACTCATTTAAACTGATGTATCATGATACTTGTCTTTACCCAATTCATTGGAGCGCTATCAGTGCACACCCTTCTTAATATTTTCTTTTCATTAATAAGTGTTACACATGGATCATATTACACAAATTAATCAATTATTACATAATAAATTAAAGTTAAATTCCCAAAAAAAACTCTATAATGAATAAGTATATGTGAATAATGGTGAATAACATTTACAAAGAAATGGGAATCGTATTCACTACACAATGACTTTGTCTTGGAAAATCACGGTGTAATTTCGGCTGCATAACGACGTAACATAAGAATTAATAAAAATGGTTGATGAGAGAGAAAGGGGTGTATCATCATATGTACATGAAATGGACACTAAAGGGGTCATATATATATATATATATATATATCCAAATATATGTAATGGAATTTAGATTTATAATACAAAATAATTTTTTGAATGTAAATGGGGAGAGAGAAATTCCTTATGGAATTTCGGCATGGTAATAGGTGTACATGGGAGGAATTAATTAAATAGAAAGGTGTATATCAAAATTAAAACATAAATAGGGAAGTATGGGTGAGGTTTTAAATCATATTCCATCATTTTTAATTAAAAATAAAAGGGAATAACAACATAATTAAATCTGGACAAAATGAGAATGGATGAAATCCCTTACCTAGAAGTGTGATCCCAAAGGCATGGGAGCGGATTGAGAGAGGATTATAGGGAGAGTGGGGAACCTTGGTAGGATTTTAGAGAGCATGGAAGTGGTTGGTTTGGATCAAAAGGCTTTGAGTGAAGTAAAAGTGGGAATTTGGGTGGGTTTATATAGAAAAAGGGAGGGAACGGTTCATTATTATTGTTTTGGAACCAAAACATTAAACTAATCAAAACCACTAACCACCTCATGGTTTTTGCTAATGGTTTTTTAAAAATGGGAGTATAAAAAATTATTTTATAGGTAAAATGTCTTAACTTATTAAAATGTTAGGCTTGCTTATGTGGAGGTGATTCACACTCTCAAGGAAATCATTTTAAATGTGAAAATGTTTTATAAATCGTGGAGGGTCCACTAAGGCACAATAAAATTAATCAAAAAAATATAAAATCAAATTATTTTGATGGTAAAACATATAGTGTTTGAACATCCCATTTATAGTATTTTATTACATTGCTATTGGCCATTATAATTTCATAAAACACATTATATATTTCAACGATATTTAATTTTTACCAAAAAATTTGCCTGTCTATGAAAATAATGAAAAATTCACCATTGGATAATTTTGAGGTACTGATTCCAAAAATAATATTAATTTTATCTAAATAATTTTATAAATATGTGAATTTTTAAATTTAAACTCAAAACTGACATTTATAAAAAATTCATGGGGTTTGATAAACACAACTTCCAAGCCTCAATAAAAATTTCGACTGTATTCATAAAAATTATACCATAATATATATTTAGTAAAAATTAATTTTGATATAATATTTTATTAAAATAATATTTAATTAAAAAATCCATTAATTCATAAAAAATAGATTTCTTAAATGAACATTAACTAAAAATAATATTTTTTCTTTAATTTTTTTACAATGTCACAATAATAAAATGAATGTATATTCTAAATACAAAAATAATTCATATAATAATGGTGGTAGGGTCTTGTTACATAACCCCTTATAACACCCACATAAGACCTAAGGGTATGGTGTGTAATGGTGACAAACTCTTGGTGTCTCTTAGATAACATTTCTCGAGTGGTAATCTCTATTAACTTCCACTTCTACTGTGGATGGTTCCATTCGAGCTTAACGTGTTGATGATCAGCTTGGGCTTGGTCAAGAGAAATTCCCAGTGATGGCACCTCATTTCCTTGGTCCGACCAATGGGCTTTGTATATAAAAATTCTATTGGATGAGACCATCATTTTCTTTGTCTGAGTAAATTGGATTTGTTAAAGCTCTATATTTATACTAATTATGTGATAAATGTTCAATGACTATATTAACAATGGTCACAATTCATAGCGGAATTTTGAAATCCAAATACATAATACCAATTAAGTGTATATGTTATATAACCATTTTACATAATAATACATTTAATTAGATGAAGAGTAATTTTTATTAATAAATGTTTGGGTTGTTACAATCTTCCCCCCCTTAAGAATTCTTTACCCCAAAATTTCCTTTTGGAATTTTAAAAGGAAGAGGGCATCTCTTCTTCATCACTTCCTCTGATTCCCACATAGCTTCTTCAAATTTCTGGTTTCTCCAAAACACCTTGATAAGGGGAATTGTCTTATTTCATAGAACTTTTTCTCTTCGATCTATTTTCTTCCCCAGATTCTCTTCATAAGGGAGGTCATTATCCAATGGTACCACCTTTAGATTTAGTAAATGTGATGGATCAAGTATGTACTTCCTCAAGAGTGAAACATTGAATACATCATGTACTTTAGATAGGTTCAGTGGGATTGTTAGTCGATAGGCCACTACTCTGATTCCATCAAGGTTCTCAAAAGGGCCGATGTACCTTGGACTGAGCTTTTACTTCTTCCAAAATCTCATTATACTCTTCCATAGTGATATATGGAGGAATAAAATGTCTCTTACATCAAAATCTAGGTCTCATCGATGATTATCAGCATAGCTCTTTTATCGACTCTGGGAAGCTTTAATGTGATATGGGATGGTCTTAACCTTCCCCACCATTTCCTCGACCATTTCTGGACCAAAGAGTTTTCACTCCCCAAATTTATCCCAACATGCTGGTGTTCTACACCTCTTCATATAAAGGGATTCATAAGGAGACATTTGGATTCTTGAGTGTAAACTATTATTGTAAGATAACTCAACCAAAGGAAGATGTTGATCCCATCCTATTTTCAAGTCCATTAAGCATTCTCTCAATATTTCCTCAAGTGTTTGGATAGTCTGATCAGATTATCCATCGGATTGAGGATGATAATCCATACTGAAGTTCAGCTCAGTATTCAGAGCATTTTGAAGACTCTTCCAGAACATAGAGGTGAATCTTAGATCTCAATAGAATATAATAGATAGAGGTACTTCATGTAGCCTTACCACTTCCCTAATATATATATCTTCCAATTGATCTAATGATAAATCCTCTCGAATTGAAATGAAGTGTGCAGTCTTTTTAAAAAGACCCACAATAACCCAGATAGCATTTTTCCTTTGAATTTCTTCAAAAGTCCAGTGACAAAGTCCATGGTGATTTTATTCCATTTCCACATTGGTATAGGTAATGGTTTCATCATCCATTTATAATTTTTCCTCTCATCCTTCACTTACTGACATACCAGGAACTTTTATGTATACTCAGCGATCTCCTTCATCATGTTATCCCACTAATAATTCTCACAGATATCTCGATACATATTTTTGTTTCTTGGGTGAATAGGGAAATTTGAACTACGTGAACCATCCAAAAGTTCTTTATTTAACTCCAAATTTTATGGAACACATAGTCTTGATAAAAATATCATAATTCATTCTTCATTAACATTGAACTCTGAGGATTTCACTTTTTTGATACTTTCCACTTTCTTATGAATTCCCACATCATCCTTTTGAGAAACCTTTAACCCTTCCAAAAAAGACAGTTGATAAATAATTTGTGAATGGATTTATGATGTTACCTTCTTTATGATTCCCATGTATATCTTCATAAAATCTAAGAAGATTGGATCCTTTTCAGTTATCAACAATGATAGAATTACTGGGTCTTTTCTACTTCGATCATCTTCCACTTTGTTCTCTTTCCCAGGGTGGTAATGGATTGAACAATAATAATTTTTGATCATCTCTACCATATTTATTGGTCCATATTCAACTCTTTCAGTGTGAATATATACTTAAGGATTTTTTTGTCCGTATATATTTCACAATTCTCCACAAAGAGGTAATGCCACCAAAATTTCAAGCAAAATATTACTACAACCAATTACGGATCAGATGTTGGATAGTTTTTCTCATGAACTTTAAATTTCCTTGAAGAAAAGGAAATGAATTTGTCATTTTTCATAAACATACAGTGCAATCCCTTCCTTAAATCATCACTAAATACCACAAAACGTTATCCACTTCTGGGTAATGTGAGCACATGTGCAATGATAAGCCTCCTTTTCAACTTCTTTAATCTCTCTTCACATTCATCACTCCAAGAAAAAATGACTCCCTTCCGAGTTAGCTTGTTAAGAGGGTTTGAAAATCGTGAAAAGTTTCTAACAGATTGTTGATAATATCTAGGTAAACCTAAGAAGCTACGAATATCCGTTACCGATGTTGGACTCGACCATCACTTAATTGTAACTGTCATGGATGGATCCATAGATTTCTCATTGCTTGTGATGATATGACCCAATAATGAGACCTCATTCAACCAGAACACACACTTTCTGAACTTTTCATAGAGATTCTCCTTTCACATGTTCTCTAGTACATTCTTAGATGTTGTTCATGATCCTCCTTGTATTTGGAGTATTTTAGAATATCATCTATAAAGACTACCAAAAACTTGTTGAGCTAATATCTAAATACTCTATTCATCAATTCCATAAAGATTTTTGGAGCATTAGTGAGTAATAAAGGCATTACTATTAATTCATATTTCCCATATGTTGTTTGAAAATATGTCTTGGGGATATACTCTTTCTTCACCCTTACAGGATAATATATTGACCGCAGATCCACCTTGGAGAAGTATTGTGCACCAAGTAGCTTATCAAACAAGTCATGAATTCGTGGCAGAGGATACTTGTTCATTATCATGATTTTTTTGACATCACGACAATCAATGAAAAGGCACATTTACCCATTCTTCTTCTTGATGAATAGGACTGGTGAAACCCATGGAGAATCACATAGGCTTATAAACCCTTAATTCAGATTCACCTATAGTTGTTTCTTCAGATCCTCAACCTCCACAACAATGATTATATATGAAGTCTTGGATATTGGAAATATTCCAGGTATAAGGTCAATTTAGAATTCAACATCTCTTATAAGAGAAAGACCAGTCAATTCCCTGGGAAACACATCAGTGGATTCCCTCATAATAGGTATGTCATCAAGGATGGTTTCTTCCCTGAACTCAATCATCTAAGAAAGATACATGTGCTCATAGGGCAGTAATATCCATGATTGAGATGATGGTTCTAAAGAAGAATTATCTTACTCCTTTCACTTGTAAAGAATTGGGGGAAGATTCTCTATATGGAGAGTGATTTTCCTCTCAGAGAAATTTATGTTGTCTCTCTATAATGAAATCCAATCCATGCCCATAATCGCATACAATTCCACCATAGAGAGTATTACAAGGCTTTCTAGGAAGTTCCTTCCACATATTATGATAGGGGAGGATTTAAATTCATGGGATTCCATTATTTCCCCATTTTATGTACTTACTGACATATTTACATCCATGATTTGTGGTGGTGTAAGGATTGTTCTACTAAAATTTCTAGATATAATAGAATTTGTAGAAACAGAATAAAAAATTACGTTCCCTATTCTTGAATGAATAACTAGCCTTCCTACCACCAATTTGTTGTCAGGGTTCACTTCGGTGGTAGTGATGGAAAAATCTCTCCCTTGCTACCTTGGAGGTTGTTGTTTTCCTCCTAAAACCATTATCTTAGGGAACTAGTTTGCAAAGTGCCCTGATTATTTGTAGTTGAAGTAATTAACAATGCATTGATCTTCGAACGGAACATTCCTCTCCTCTGTCGCAGCCGCGGGTTTTTCCCGTCAGTAGTTAATTGCTAGGTTCCCTTATTTTCTACACCTAAAGAATTTCCTCATCCCCTTCAGGCAATTTTTGGGGTGCTTCTTTCCACACATTTGGCAAGTGGGGTGCTGGATTTTCTTAGCACCGTTGGATTTCTCTATCAGAATTCCAGAATTAAAGTCCACCTTGCACATCTTACCCCCATGAGACCCCTAATATTCTCCAATCTCAATTTTGACTTTGAGGGCACATCATAAAATTTCCTCATTGCTCTCAAAGTCATGGATTTATAGGGATTTACGTAGAATATTTTTAGCCCACCAAATATGTGTTCAACATTGCATTTGGGGGTAAAGACAATTCCGAAGGAATATTGTGCAAGCCTTGTGAAGTTTCCCTCGTATACTCTGATAGATTCGTCATCTTTTTTTCATTAAGCAAAGGATGTCCCTTTAAATCTTAATTTGGAGGGTGCGCGGAAAATATTTATTAATTTTTTTTATACAAATCCTTCCATTCCAATGCATCGATATCCTCTTCATGGTTCTTTTTTTATCAATGTCCACCATTGATCAGATTCAACATCCATATCATAATCATCCAGAATAAACCTCTATTGTTCGAATCATTTAAGGATAAAGAATATCTTTTCAATAGAGTTGATCAATTGTTCGGAAATTGAGGGATCAAATGATCCATTAAAATTAGGTGGTAGTTGTCCCATGAAGCACTCGATTGCGAATTATTTTTTATTAGGGGATGAATGTTCATCTTCACCCATGCTTCTATTAAAAACATGATTTAATTGATTGAGTATCATGAAAAGTTTCATGATTCCCACTCTAATCGGATTGGGCATCTCATTAGAACAATCATCACATTGATATGTGCATCGATTGTTAGCCCGAGTCCTCCTATTACCGGCCATTTTCTGGAATAAAAGGAATGTCAGGGGTAAAAAATAAAGGGGAATCAAAATATAAATGGTGACAACATATAAATTACATTTATTTCCTTAAGTTATGAATTTATCGGCTTCAATCTATGTTATCCAGGATCTACTTCCCAACATATATTCTTAAGGGTTTTTTCAATTCCCTTAATAATGTTTAAAACTAATCTTATGAATTTACAAAAGAATATCCTCTAGGATTGTCGTAACCAAGAGTGTAGCAAGTCCTATTTTCATGCACCAGTTCCCGTTTGAGTCTAGCTCAATGTGGTGTTTTCAGGTTTCACCCCAAGGTACATCTGTTCCAGAGCCTCATCTACCTGCTAGTATCCAAATAAGGATGTATTTTATTTATAAACCACTTACTCAATACTCACCAAAATTTAGGTATGTTTTTATTATAATTATTCTTATCCCTAAGGCTTTCACTAGGGTTTTCGAATTCTAATCCCAAAAATAACTAAACCTATCATCTTATACCAACTATAACAAACATTCTCTTTATTTCACACTTAAACATATTTTATTACCTAAAAACATCACATGATACAACATAGAAGATCGATATGTCTCGTGTATTTTGGGATTAGAAACACTATATAATGACTTAAAGCAAGAAAATACAACATCTTTATTGAAAACATCCTTTACATGACCACTGCATTCCCCCGTACATAGCATTGCATGGGATAACCTAAGGACATACAAGTAAAAGGGTGAGTTATAAAGCCCAATAAGAGAGTGAACAAGAATAAAATTAATAATATAGTACATTCTAGGTAATAGTAATATCAATAGAGCACAAGATAAACATGAACATAAAGGCATGACATATCTTGATTACATAACATGGAAATGTGGCAACAACATTTAACATAATTTTAGCATGAGACAAGAATCATTACACATGGAGAATGAGTAAACCCTAATTGAACTTTAATTATCATGATTAAACCCTCATTTCACTTGACTTATCATGAAATTAATATTTACCCAATGCATTGGAGCGCTATTAGGGTGCACCATTCTAAATTATTTCATTTCATCCATAAGTGTGCCACATGGATCATATAACAAGGATTATTCATTGATTCCACCATAATGGAATGTGGAATTAAAACATGAAAATCGATAATCAATAATTAAATGTTCATATAGGTTAATACCATTGATATATAAATGGTCAGGGTTTTCACTACACAATGACTTTGGCTTCGAAAATCGCGGTGCATTTTCGGTAACATAACAACATGAGATAAGAATTCATAAAAATGGTTGATGAGAATGAAAGGGGATTCTAAAGATATGTAAATTAAATGGAATTTAATGGTTTCATATAGAAACATGTTCCAACATAAGTAATGTAATTTATATTCATAATAAAAAATAATTGCTTCAATGTAAAAGAGGAGAGGAGAATTCCTTACCGAATTTCGGCATGGAAACATGTGTACATGTGAGACATTAATGAGAGATAAAGAGTTATATAATCATTCAAAAATAAATAGGAAAGTATTAGGGACGTGAATATACATACCCCAGTACTTTTAAATGAAAATTAAAGGGCATACCAACATAATGAAATTTGGAAAAAATTAAAAAGGAAGAAATCCCTTACATGGAAGGGTGATTCCAAATGCTTGGGAGGGGATTGAGAAAGGCTTCTTGGAAGATTGGGGTGACTTGGAAGGATTATAGAGAGAGTATGGAATATTTATGTCGAGCTCCAATGTCTTTGAGTGAAGAGTAAGTGGGATCTTGGGTGGGTTTATATAGGAAAAGGGAGGGAATTATTTATTATTTAGGTTTTGGACCCTACACATTAAACTAATAAAAACACAAACAATCCCATAATATTTCCATTGGATTTTGCTAACGGGGAGTGGGAAAAATTATTTTATAAGGCCAATGTCCGAAATTATTAAAATATCGGGTTTTCTTAAGTGGAGGTGAGTCACACTCTCAAAGAAATCATTTTAAAAGTGAGAATGTATTATAAGTCATGGCGTACCCACTATGGAAACATAAAATTAATCAAACAAAAATAAAATCACATTATTTTAATGGTAAAACACATATTTTTCCAAAAATCCAATTTATTGAATTTTTTTAAACCACTCTTTGTCATTGTGATGTCATAAAACACATTATATAAATAAATAGTATTTATTTTTTAACCAAAAAAATTGATTGTATCAAAATATTAAGAAAAATTTTCCATTGGATAATTTATACTTCATGATTTCAAAAATAATATTCATTTTATCTAAATAATTTGATAAAAATGTGAATTTTTACTTTTAAAATAAAAACTGGCATTTATCTAAAATTCATGGTTTTTTGACAAAAACAGCTTTCAAGACATAATAAAAATTACAATTGTATTCATTAAAATTATAAGATCATTTATATTTATTAAAAAGTGATTTAGTAATAATATTTTATTGAAATATTATTTAATTCAAAAATACATTAATTCATCAAAAATAGATTTCTGAATTAAACATTAACTAAAAATACTATATGTTCTTTAAAACAATTTACAAATGTAACAATAATAAAATGATTGTATATTATCTATACAAAAACAGTGCACATAATCATAGATCTAGGGTCTTGTTACATAACCACTTATAATAGCCACATAAGACCTAAGGTTAAGGTGTTTGATGGTGATAGACTCATGGGGTGGCTCAGATAACATCACTTGAGTGGTAAAATTTATTAACTTCCATTTCTCTTGTAGACTCTTCCTTTCGAGCTTAATGCATTGATGCTCGGCTTGAGCATGGTCAAGAGTGAAGAACAGTGACTACACCTCCTTTATGAGCTCCAAAAAATGGGATTCATATGTAGCAAACATACTGGATCAGCCCATCATGTCCTTTTTCTGTGGAAATTAGATTTGTTAAAGCCCTATATTTATACTAATCATGTGATCACTGTTCAATGACTATGTTAGCAATGATCGCAATTCTTAGAGGTATTTTAAAATCCAAATAAATAAAACCAAGTAAGTGCATATGGATATAACCATTTTACATAATAAGACATTTTTTTAGATCAAGAGTAATTTTAATTAATAAAAGTTTGGGATGTTACAATAGACATTATCTAGGTCATCATGAAATATATAAGAATGTGGTAATGAAAAAAGAAACCAACCCACCACATAATATATCCATGTGACCCATTGGTTACTCTCAATACCATAGTCCAACCAACCAAAAAAATCTATAGTATGATAGTGTATATAGGGAACCTAAAAGTGAAACTATATTAACTACATACAATGAGTGGTATAAATTGGGTGTGAGTGAAATGGATCATATAACGATCTCACCAAGGATTTTGTGTACTTATTTAAAAAGAAATTAGACTTTATGATATTTTTAAATACAATTATTAAATATATTTCTAACAATAATTTTATCAAAACTAACAGTTATCCATAATTCACTTTATAAAGAAACTACCCATTTTGAAGGGAATAAATGAAAGTAAAAAACTAATTTAAAACCATTACATTCCTTTCAATACACCCATTCAAAATCCTTCATTCAATGACACTTTAGAAATACACATTCCAAAACCATGAATTATATTTATTTTCAAATCAATTACAAATGGAAATGAATAATAGAAAAATTCAAACCCCCGCGAAAATGATAATATAAATCAAAAAATTGAAAACCTAATGTAAATCATGATGTTAATATGGGATAATCAAAGTTGGGGATCTATTGAAAGAGATACACAATATAACACCATCTAGTATCATGGGGAACATAGTAATCTAAACAAGAATTACTTTAGACCTAGTATCATTAAAAACACCAAATACAATGGTCCCCATGTGAATCCATGAAAATCCAAATCTCGAACCATATCTAGGTTCACCAGGTACGAAAAAACCCCAAAGAGGGTGTATCTATCATAGATAATGAACTAGAGAGTACACAATAGGATATAATAACATGAATCTTATCCTTTTACAAATCAACATAGGGTAACATGATAAAACACAATGGAGGTGAGAAAGCTAAATATGCGAAAAAAACATCAATTTAAATAAAATAACACAATAACCATAAATCCAATCTCTCCTCATACACCCTCACAATAAACATGTAGTTGACCAGGCCCGAACTACTAGATATAGTATGAATAACATTTTCTATACATACAATATTGTATATAAACATTTTATTCCTACACATAACTATCTCAAAATTATAATACAAATAAAAATTATTTCATTAAATACATCCCCATGACCAATTCTGTTATGAGATTTTGAGAATTTGGAAAAATAAAAAATGATTAAATCCAATGTCCTTACCAAATAACAGATATTTTTTATACTATATATTAAACTAATTAATCTATAATAACTATTTAAATCTCTATAAAATTCGCAAAAGAAGCTATTATATTAGTCATATCATCTGTAATAAATTTTATCACAACATGGTAAAATGGAAACATAATATGGTGCGAGCTCACACACTAAATAAGGGTAACCATAAGCGGTAATAATAAAATATCCTAACTGAGTATAAGAATAGAATAAATAACAAGGTAGGAATAGTTTATAAAAATAAATACATAATTAAAATAAATAGTGACAATAACATTTCCATGATTGATATACCAATAAATAAATACATAGATACCAATAATTGGTTCCTTATCAGTGGAATAAAAAATGTTATACAACTAATTATAGAAACTATTCCATGAAATCATGGCCATGAACATCATGATCTTACCTTCAAGGCACTGTGATTGGCCAATATTTTTTTGGGAAGGAATTCACCAAAATAACCAGGCTAGATAATCTATCAATAACTATAGATTAATCTAGGGGCTCTTACAAGACCCTCCCATAATCAATTATTTCCAATGTATTAATCGAAAAATGGAATGAATAAAATATAAAATAAATAAGCATATTTCCTTAAAAATCAATAAAAAATTATATAAATTTTTTTACAGATTGTATATATTCCCCCAATCAATCAATGTACAGAATCTATGTTAACACCCTTCACTAAATAGAATTAAATATAAACTATTTATAGTGTTAAGGCATTGGATGAAAAAATATTCCTATAATAGAGGATGATTTGGAAAGAAAAACGAAATGATATATGATGTGGCTCTATTTTTACAGAGTTTTGCCACATATTTTTACTTAATTTTTAATGATTTAATAAATTATTTAAGTAGTTTATACTAAATATTTTTACTTTGTATTTTTATAATTAATATTCATAATTTATCTTTTTTTAAATTAATTATGTACTTTTAATGTTTAAATAAATAATTTTAATCTTACTTTACTCTTATAATTTGTTTATTTGTTAATTAGTTTTGTTAATTTTATTCTTATCACCTCATAATAACTTGAATTTAATAATAAATAGTCATTTAATATCCTTATTTGTGTTTTAATTAACATAGACCTTATTTTAATATTGTATCCTTTATTTCAGTTTTATTAAAATATTTCAACTTCATTTACTAATATGTTTAAACATCCTGAAAATTAATTAAGTATACAAATTTAGATTAAATTAAATAAAATTGTTTTATTTTTAATTTTACAAATTCAAATAGTTGTTTAATTAATTTTTTTAATGTTTTAAAACATTAGTTATTTAATCCTAAGTATGCCATTAAATTATTTATTCACTAATTTTTTTGTTTAGTCTACCGATGAGGAAGATATGAGAAACGATGAATTATAAAGGTCACCGATGAGATCCTTTTCCACTCATCATAGACCTTTTAGTAATTTTAATTTATGACTTTTATCATTTTAGTTTTACAATAATTGAGTTTCAATTTATGTGTTATTAATTAATAAATTAAATTGTAATTTTTATGTTTTAAGTTTCATAATCCTGTTTTTTAATTTATGTTCTTTAGCCTAGTATTAGTTTTCATTTTTTTAATTTTTGATTTTATGTTTTTAACCGGGTAATTATTTTCAATCATTGTTTTTAACTACTTATGTTTTGATTTTAAATTCATATTACGCAGTTTTAATTTTTGTAATTCTTTGTTAGTTTTATTTCATTAGTCTTCTAATGCAGTGCATCAGTAACCCTTTATTTGTTCTATCGGTCGGTAGCCCCATTTATTTTATGTAACGGTAATCTGTTTTACCATTTTCATTGTTGACATTTTGTAATAGGTGATCTTTAACTGCACCGGTGACCCTTTTTTTATATATAACGATGACTATTCAGTCTACCGATGACTTTTTGTTATCGGTGACCATTCTATTTAATCGGCATTTGTGACCTTATTTGCATTGGTGACCCTTTTCTTATCATTTACCTATTTCTATCGGTAACATTAAATTTGTTAAGTGCATCGGTGAACTTTCTTTTTTCTCCAAAAACAACCTTCTATTTTATTTCAACCGTGACCTTTTTATTTAGCCCAACGGTGACCATAAGCTACTCCTCATTTGTTTTTATACTAAAGGTGACCCGTCCCTTTTTAACTATCGTTAACCATATCTATAATCCATCGGTGACCCTGCGCTCTCCCCTGCACCTCACCGTTCGTTTTTCCTCCTCACCGATAGTTTATTTTTTTTTCATCTCACTATTAGGTGTCTTCGACTGATCCTATCCCCTTATTTATCTCCTACGCCTCAACGTTTGCACCCATATATCATGACATCATTTCCCTTACATTGCCTCGGCCCCATCCTTACTTCATAGTTTCTTCCACACCGTTACCATAGTTTCTTCAGAGCCTCAAGCACTAACAATGCTACTCCTCTTCTTCTACACCTGACCCGCAACAACTTCTTCTCTGCAAAAGAAACAGAATCTGACATAACAGATCAAATCTACACTCTACAAAATAGATTTTCTATTAAGAACCATTGAAATCCTTCAATAGTTACTGAACCATGAGCCACCATGTAAGGATTAGGAGGGATGGTGTTATGATGATGTGTGTTTTAGATGCTGAGCCGCTGTGATGCACTGCAACATGTATCTCTAGCTGAGGAGGACCCTCCCAAGACGAATCGCCGTGAAGAGGAGACAGTCACTAGTTCTAAGCCTGTCCGTCGTTGAGGAATTTTCCACCCGTTCAAGCTTCATCGCACTACTGCTATGCTGAAAAAAAAACTTTTGCACCGCTGTAATCTGGGCCGTTGTTGTTGTGGGAGTCTGAGGGAGAGGACGAGCCGTCGAATCCCTTGGTGAAGTGCTGAGGAAGAATCAATGCCAAATCGATGTGACCTAGTGTTGTGCGGTTGTTGAGAGTTGCCGCCCCGCTGTGGTTGGAGGGAGAAGGATTGATCTTCCAGTACCGCTGGAACCAAGGAGCACCGCCACTGTGGTTTTCCTGGAGAAGGATCCGAGAAACCCTCCTCCCCTGGTTCTACGTGCCGAGATTGGGGGGGAGAAAAAATAAAGAGATTAAAAAATAATAAATAAAAGGATAATAATAATAAATCATAATAATAAAACTTTAACAAAACAAAACAGAACAATAAAATTATTAAATTAATTTAAGAGACTTTTCTCCTCGCCTTTGCTGTGTGATTGGGGGGGATGAATTGATTTTTTTATAAAGAAACAAACAATAAACTATCCTAAATATAGATTAATAATAAATGAATATAAATATTAAATATAGTATGAATAATACAAATAAATTAATAATAATTGAATAAAATATAAACCTAATTAATTAAATAACATCAAAGGATAAACTTACTAATAAAATTAAAATAAAAATGAAACAATTTAATGAAATAATTATTATTAATATTCATGAATAAAATAATCATAAATATATACAATTTTAAAATTGAAATAATTAAAAATATTTATTTTGATGAACTTAAATAATATTCTTAAAAACATAAATATTTATAAAAAAATACTAATATTATTAATTTAATAAATTAATAATTATTTAACTTTTAATCTAATTATTAATTAATCACCCTCATAATTAAATTGATATAAATAATAACATGTAACAATGTTAAATAGAATAAGTTAGTTAAAAAATACATTAATAACTAATTTTTATAAAATTTAAGCATTCTTTAATAAATCCTTGATTTATTTATAAAAGTATACTTATAATCATTGATTAATTCATTTATTTTTCTATTCTAACTATGCAGGATCAATTGAGAGATGGGAATATGAAAAGATTCACTTAACTAACTCACTCAGAGTTAGTTATGTGAGAAAAGCTAGTGTGGCCTGTTAGTCACGAAAAAACGCACGTGTGCTGTGTACAAGTGAATGACATTTTAAGTCGGTGTCAAACAAGGGGTGACATGTAGTATATGAATGTTGATTAAGAAGAAGATAACGTAGTATATTTAGAGAGTACATGCATCCAATAGGGATAGATAAATAGAGAGACACATTCAATGATCAAGATCCGATGAGAAGGAGGTTAGAGGGAGACTCTAGAACCACCTCTTGGAGCTGGAGGAGTTCAGGATCAGGGCATTATCTCGGGAGTTTATCTTCCATCTTAACTCTAGTTTTTTTACTCGATTCTAGTATGTTTTTAGTTTCTGTAATGATAATGAAAAAAATAGTAGGAGAATTCATTTAGTTCTGGGAAAAATAGATGTTCAACCTGTTATCGTTTAATTCTCTTTTCACTTTATCTTTTGATGTTTTCAGTATTGATCAGCGAGATCTATGTTGAGTTCATCCAATTGCTTGTACCATCAGAACATAATTTTCAAAATTTTCATAGTCAATTAACATAATTGATTGTGGAAACATTTTTCAAATGATAAAAAAAATTCAAAAGACTTCAGGACTTATGGTGAGTTCGTCTTGTTGTCATTTTTCAAACAGTTCATAATTGATTAATTTCGGAGTGGTGAACTCTAAAATTAATTGGATTGTGTGACTTAACTTCTGGCGAGGGAGGGGGGTTATCATTTTTAAGGTGGTAATTTGAAATAACTTTTATGTTAATTGAAATACTTTTAAACTAGTATAATAGAGATTTTTCTCCGAGCGATTACTAGATTGTTCATTTATTAGCATTCTATATCTCTGTTTCTTTATGTTTTTAGTTGTCACTAGTTTCAATTTAGTTTAGATACATATTTTGAAATGGTATATCACTATCCTTCTCAAAATAAAAAAGAAAATATAAATAGTAAAAAAATAGAGTTTCCACTCCACTACAGAAAATAGTGGAGTTCTTGAATGTTTTTAGAAGAATAGTGGTCAGAATTGCCTTCCTTGTGGGTTTGACCTTTCTTGCCACATATACTGTAGTTTATAGGAGTATAAATATTAAAGATTTACTAACTTCAACTATAACACCCTGAGATTTAATGAGATATATTCCTTTTAATTTCATTGATGTCTTCTATTGTACACTATACCTATATTGGCTTGTACTATTAGCAACACCGTATTAGCTTGCAGTATACGCAACACTATTCTTGGCTCGTGTTACACACAATTTGAAGTTCGTTTTGTAGAAATTATTATACAAAACATTCTGAATATATTTTTTTAATTTATAAATGAAATAAGTTTTTATTATGTTATACGTAACACTAATGGAAGGTTTCACTACACGCAGCACTGACTTGGCTTGCATTACATGCAATCACGACCTTTCCCGATAGCGTGTGTAGTACACAGTACCAGGTTTCACTAAACAACGATATATTGTTATAATATATTATGAACTAGCTTTTATGAATAGTATTGACTAAATTTTTAATTTTATAACATTATTATTTATCTTAAACATTTTCTAGAACATGGTATGATAAAAAAATAATTTTTTAAAAAAATGTAGTTTTACCGCCTTTTGATGACGCACCCAACTTAAATATAGTTTTTAACATGTTTATAAGTTAAATTTTAAAAAATAATATTATTCTTTGGAATTAGGATATAAAAATTTACTTTGGGTAAATTTGTCATATTATTCTGATAACTTTCATATTTTAATGAATAGTAAAAACACGATATATTTTAATTAAAAACAACTTTATTAATCGTAATAATTTATATTGTTAAATTATAATATTTAATGGTTTTAAAGTATAAATAGAATATATTTTTTCCATTTAATATAATTTATATCATTATAATTGATTTTTCATTGAATTCATAGGTAAAATCATTTCAATCTTTTGTAATGTTTTAATTTTAGAAACTCGTTTTCTTAACAAAGAGATTAATTTTAAATTGATTTCTGAAAATTATGTGATTTGAATTTTGAAAAATGTATTCCATATTTAGAATCAGTAGGTCCAAATTATGTTAATAGAATATCTTTTATTTTTGGGAACTATGAATAGTAACTACAACAAATTTTATTTACCATAGTTAAAGGTAAATCAGGAAATTAAGGGTAAATATAATATTATAAAATTACCCTAACACTTTTCTTAACATAATTGGATGATTAGATTTCATCTTAAGGAATATTTGGGTCGAAATGGAATCCAATGGAACCCACTTGGATTTTATTAAGACCTTGAATCTATTTTATTTTAAATAAAGTGAAATATGTCTTACTCAAACATTAATAATTAAGGTATTTTTAATATAAGGTCATACAAAATATAAATTCTATTATAAATACTCATTTGGAATCTAAAATTTTTTTATTTGTTATGGTAATTTATTTGTATTTTTTAAGAGATATTTAATTACCTTTATATCTTATACATTAATGATACAGAAATTATTTATTTAGTGAAAAATCAGTAATATAGTTTTTATTAAAATAATAATACCCTTTAAAAGGCCCAAAAACCTGACCAAATATTATTATACGTATATATAAAATCCATAACCATCCAATGGTCTTATTTTGTACCATTTGGAGCTTTATAAAAGCGATTATGACACATATATTATATTATTTTAAATGATGTCAAAGTTGTCACCTTCATAATTTAATAAATATAACAATCTACATGTTGTGATTTTAAGATTATAGATTCAAGTAAAAGTATTATTTTGAAAAATATTAGATTTATCATCAACATATTATTTTATTTTTAATTTTTATGCAACTAATATGTATATTAAATGATTATACAAAAATGATGCAGTAATTGTTTTATTAAGAGAAATATCAAATAAATGGTTTTATAAATATTAACATAAATATTATATGAACTAATTGATGTTATACACAAATTTTATAGATTAATATGACAAGTTAAGAATCTATTAAACATTTTCCTTCAAATATATCCTCTGTGTGGATTTTATTTAAATTAAAATAAATGAATAGTGTCAAAATTAACACTAATGTTATTTTATAAAAATAAAATATTATTAAATTGTTTAAAAATCACGAAAATATTTGAAAATTATAAATTGAAATTTATATTGTCAAAAATGTCATAATGTAACTAAATATGTATAATTCTAAAAACATAATAAATTATTTATAACAATTTAAAATTTAGAATATTATTACCACGAATAAAATTAAATATATTAAATAAGGATAAATCTTATTGATAAGGTTTAAAATAAATTTACAACACGTCTAAATTTTATTGGTTGAAGATATTACAACCCTATCTATTCTAATCTTCATATTGGAGTCATTTTGGAAGATTATATGTGGGGTTTGAATTTATATTAAATTAATATTTTTGAGGTTTCCAAAGGTGCCCCTCTCCACCCTTATAAAAGGGAACCTCCTCCCTATCCACTTCACACCATTTTTTGAGCATTAAAATTCGTCCAAACCCTACCCATTTCACTTATCCACTTACCTATAAACCTAATAGAGGTCCTGGTCCTCTTCAAAGACCAACTTTAGTGCCTGAGGAGGTTAAGAGGAGGTGCGTCGAAGAAGAGGTAATATCCTTTACCGATTCTTTCAAACTTATTTATTCTTCTACTTCCTCTATATGAGTTGTTTCATTATTAAGTAATAACTCCAATATCACTTTTATACTGATATTTAATTATGGATATGAAACAAACATATACTATCTTCAATCCACCCTAATAAAAAAAATGAAATCACCACGCATGCGTACGTACGACTTACTGTCTCCACGCCGTGGTGTAATATTTTATTTCATCACTAACATACTTGTATGGGTATAAGGATGGAAGAAATAACTATATATGATTATTTTAAAGTTATATTGATTATGAAATATTATACACCATAAATATCAATAGAATTCCACTATCATTGGAATGATATCATCGCTCGTGCGTACGTACGACCTACTATATCCATGATATGATGCGAATCTTTCTACATGATGTTCATGGAATAATGATTATAAAAATGAATTGAATGAATAAATATGATATATAGTACACTAATAAAATTCTTTAAATGATTTATCTATAACCTAAAAAAAGTAATAAGAATTTATTCGACAAAACATGCATCAGAACATAAAGCAATGAACACCCGAATAACAAGTAGCAATGAAATATTACTGCTATGAAGATAAGAATATGACCATATATGATATCGTAACAATGAATATGATCCTGTAATAAGTTAATGACATTATTTAAATCATTATACAGGAGGTTTGTATATGTACAAATCATATCAGACCTAAGGTAAGGGATAATTTTTCCAATCTCGTTCTTATCCGAGATTGTTTAGTCGTAAGTATTTTCTGGGGTTATATTTATCACACATGTCCATGTTTTCTGAAACAAATTCATGTATGTTTTAAACTCTTTTTACCCTTTGTTGACTTTTACCACATGGTATATAAGGAATCTTTCATTTCTTTACCGTACGATGTACTTTTTTACTTTTTCGACAAAAGTACGAGAATAATGTTTTTTTAACTTATACAGCATGAATGGGGTTTTACAGTTTCATAACGCCTTATTTCTATGAATAATCCTCTAAAATATTTAATTATTATTTTCAACAAGATACCTTTCTTTTAAAATTTCATGGCCTTTTGAGAAAAGAAAATGATTTTGAAGAAGAAAGGATATTTTCCTCAGGAATTCATTTCAAGTGTTTTATCAAAACCATTTTCCATCAAAGATGACATTATTTTATATGGTTATATTTCAAGTATAATGTATCAATTATGTTCATGGTTTGATTTTTCTTATGATGAAGTGATATCCATTTGTTTGACATGGATAATGTTATGATGGGATGATGTTTATGAAACCCATTTTATTCTTTGGGTTATGATGAATGATTTATGCTTATTTTGTGGCACACATAAGAATGATTTCATTATGAGATGGGTGGGACCTATATCACCCTCCAATGAATTTGGAAAATATTTATATCTCATGAGATAAACATGGCTGGAATGACAAGTAAATCTGGTTCAATAATACAGGGCTAGAACGACATGTAATCCCGGTTCAGTAATGGACTTTGTCTACTATGATGGTCTTGGAAACAATGCCTTGGATACTATGGAAATCATATCACGTGCTTAATGGTTTTCCCCAATTACATGTTTTATTCCCATGCTATTTTATCATGATTAATTTTCTTTTATGATCTATTCCTTATGTACAGCTAATATTTATGTCATGTTCTTGTTTTTACGTACTAATGTTCATGGTTTGTTTTATGTTCACTATCTTTACCCTTACTGAGCATTTGATCCCACCCTTTCTATGTTTTCTTTTCCCCAGGATATAAAGAAAGTTTTTAGGTAAGAAATCATAAGGGGAAGATCTTTAAGGGAGATTTTGAAGATCATTCACCATGATTTGAATATTATGTTCCGAGTTTCCAAATACACTAAAATTATACGGTCATTGGGCGTATATTTTTGTTATGTATTATGTATTACGCACAAGTAATGTAATGTACATGTAAGTCAAGCATTGGGTCTCTACATCAACGATGGTACAAGTCATGTTTCGGGCGCCATTTCTGGGGAAGTCATGAGCCATTTCTTAAAAGAAACTGAAAAAAATTCCTATAAAAAACATCAAAAAACGGATAATTTGAAGACTAAAAAAAAATTTGTTACCTATCTTGCTGAATTATTACTATTGAATGTTTTCCAATTTTATTTACATGAGCACAAGAACTTCTGGTGCTATATTATATCTTATGAAACTTGAATTAGATAAATATTTAACTCCTCTAGGAAATAAGAAAAAAAAGAAATGGAAAACATCGATAATAGGGTTCATAATAATAACTACCAAAATCAACCAGAACTCTTAGATGAAAATGAAAGGCCTAGGATAAGGGAGTTCCAACTTCCTAAATTTTCACGAAATACTTATTATATTAGGTTATCTTTTAGGTCTAGAAATTATGAACATAAATAGTCACACATTTTAATGTTTCCTTCTATTAATGGACTGTTTAATGAGGAATCATTGGCATTAATTAGAGATTTATATAATATAGTGAAACAGTTAACACTTCTAGGGATCATAGAAAATGAGATATGAATGAGTGTCTTTCCCTTTTTCCTTAAAGGGAATGCTATAATCTGGTTTCAGAATCTAGATGAGAATATTTTCTAAAACTGGGATCAAGTGTACAACTCTTTCATTATGAAATGTTATCCTCAAAGACTTAAAGGTGAATTGAGAAATAAGATACCTAGTTTCTATCAAGAGGATGTAGAATATTTTCATGAAGCTTGGGATAGATTCGGGGACCTTCTATGGTAGATTCCCCATCATCAACTCCCATCTCACCTTCTCATGGAAACTTTCTATGAAGTGTTTTCATCCTATGGAAAGAACCTAGTTGATCAAGCTGCTGGGAGTAATTACAATGATAAGACTGATGAAGAACATAGAAATTTTTTTAATAATCTTTCTCTGAATTTATAACAAAAAACATCAAGAAGAAAAATAGTCAATAGAAATGTTAATTCAAACACTGGTTCAATGAATGAAACTCAATATCAACTGGCTGAAATAAACAACCAACTTCAATATTTAATGAACCATAACTCAAAAAAAATTGTTAACCAACTTGGATGTCAAAACACCAACCAATCTTTAAGGGAACAGTGTGTCCAGTGTGGTATGTTTGGGCATATAGAATTGTTTTTTCCTAATTTTGATATGCCGACCCAACAACAAGAAAACTAAAACTTTGATAACTTTGGCCTTTGGATGCCTCTTAAGTATATCCATCTTCAAATAATTACAACCAAGGATATAGGAACCATAAAAATCTAACATCGAAATACCAAGGATTGATCAAACAATCCACTACCCCTAACTATCAGAACCAACCAAGATCAAACTTTCAAAATAAACAAAGGGGTGAGTCTTCTAATGTACAAGGAAATAATGATAATCAAATATCATCTAAGAATGAACTAATCTTAAATAAAATTAAATCACAAGAGGAAATATACATGACTCAGCTAAAAAAACATCAAAATCAATATGAGTTAGATAAAATGAAAACTGGTGTTATAATGCGAAACATGGAAACACAACTTGGACATCTTGCTAGAGATTTCACATATGGAGAAAAAGGTAGACTTCCTAATAACACTGAACTAACCCTAGAGAGTATGACATGGATGTTGTCACTTGAAGTGGGATTAATACTAAATTTTTTGGTGAAAACGATCATGAAAATGCCCAAAATAAAAATTTACTTCATTCTGGAAATAAAAATCTGATTTTCACACTTGCTGGAAATTTACAGAAAAGTCATTAAAGTGATCAAAATATAAATTTATCATATGAAAATCAAGCTGAAACTTCTTCTAAAAATAAAAATAATAAAGGAAATGAAAATTTTGAGGATGAGGTGAGAGATATACCTACTACCCTTAAAAAATTTACCCCACCCATCCCTTTCCTTGAAAAGCTAAAACCACAATGTAATACCAGGGATGAACTTCTTTAGTTCCTTGGTCTCCTTTCCAAACTTCAATTAAACATTTCTTTCTTTAACGACTTAATTAAAATATAATATTATCTTAAATCTCTTAAGAACATTATTTCTAACAAAAATACCCATGAAGAATTTTCTAATTATAGCCTCACTGAAGAATGCACTACTGTACTCCAAAAGAAAATCCCACCTAAACTGAAAGACCCAAGTAGATATTTCATTCCCTGTACCATATGAAATTCTGATATGCTCAGCTGTTTATGTGATCTAGGTTCTAGTATTAATCTTCTACCATACTCACTGTTTCAGTATTTGAGGTTGGGTGACCTTCAACCCACGATAGTCATATTGTAGTTGGCTGATAGATCATTCACTCATCCTATGGGTCGGATAGATGACTTTCTAGTAGGAGCTGGGAAACTATTTCTACATGTAGACATTTTAGTCTTATATATGGAGTGTGATAAAGAGGTTCCCATAATCTTGGGTTGGACCTTCTTGGCCACCTGTTGTGCTGTTATTGATGTCTCTAAGGGTCAATTAATTTTTAAAATTAGAGAATAAGAAGAAGAGTTCAATGTGTTTAAGAACATTAAAAGACAAACTTATTGTGAAAACTGTTCAAAAAATGAGTTACTTGAAGCTGAAAGTTCTTATAAAAATAAAATTAAAAACTATAAAGAATATAAAAATCAATTCTCTACTGATGAAATGTATCTTGAAGCTAGAAATACTACTAATTCTATTTTAGATATTGAAAAATCTGCCCGAAATCCAAATCTTGAAAATTTTCCTGAACTGGACAACTATTTAGTTTCTAATGTAGAAGAATCCTATGTTTATGGAATTATGAGATTTTTGAGTGAATATTAGGGTGTTTATGTTAACATCAATTTTGATGAACGTGTTGATGATTTTAAGGGAGAAATTTTATGACAACTTGATGATTATGCTTTGATAAACCTGTTAAATTCTGCTCTGGAAACTCTAGACTCAATGTTGTCAACATTGGACAGCAACACTGTTATTTCTGAATCTGAGCATGAAATTGAAAATATTTCATCTTTCAATACTCCTTACAAGAATTACAATAAATATATTGGACCTCTGATGCCTAAGAGTCTTTTTTCGAGTGTAGAACCAGCTACTCTTGAACTAAAACAAATTCATGCCCATCTTAAATATTCCTTTTTGGGTGAGAATTCTACTTTTCCTATTATAATTTCTACCGAACTGAATGAAAAGCAAGATGAAATATTGTTGAATGTGTTGAAGAAGTTTAAATCTTTTATATGCTGGACCATATCTAATATCTAGGGTATTAGTCATTCATTCTGTACGCATAAAATACCTATATATCCTGACCCTAAGCCTAGGGTAGAGTGTCAAAGAAGGTTGAATCCAAACATGATAGATGTTGTGAGAGAGGAAGTGATCAAACAGTTGGACACATGAATGATATATCCCATTTCTGATAGTTCTTGGGTTAGCCCTGTATAGTTTGTTCCCAAGAAGGGATGTTTCATTTTAGTAAAAAATGATAAAAATGAAGAAATCCAAGTTAGGAAAGCCACAAAATGGAGAGTCTATATTGATTATAGGAAGCTTAACGAAGCCACTAGGAAGGATCATTTTCCAATGCCCTTACTTGATCTAATGCTTGTGAGGCTTGCTGGAAATGAGTTTTTCTGTTTCCTGGATGGGTATTCAGGTTACAACCAGATTCCTGTTGATCCAGAGGATTAGGAAAAGACCACTTTCACATGCCCCTTCGAGACATTTTCTTACAGAAGAATTCCCTTTGGGTTGTGTGGAGATCCAGCCACCTTTCAAAAGTGTGTGATAGCTATATTTTCAGATATGATTGAAATAATCATTGAGGTTTTCATGGATTAATTTTTCATTATGGGTAGTACTTTGGATACTTGTCCTGGAAATCTTGACATAGTTTTAGAAAGATGCATTGAAACAAACCATGTTCTTAATTGGGAGAAGTGTCAATTAATGGTTATAGAAGGTACAATGCTATGTCATAAGGTGTCCAAGAGTGGTCTAGAATTTGATAATGCTAATATTGATGTTATTCAAAAACTGCCACCACCTTAAAATGTCAAAAATATTAGAAGTTTCCTAGGGTATTCCGGTTTCTACTGAAGGTTCAAAAAATACTTTTCTAAAATAAATATGCCTTTGTGTTATTTTATGGTCAAATATGATCCTTTCAAATTTTATGAAAACTCTTTGAAATCATTTATTTTTATTAAAGAGAAATTCACTACATCACCCATTATCACTGGACCTGATTGGATGCTACCTTTTGAACTTATGTGTGATACTGGTGATATGACTGTAGGTGATGTCCTTGGACAGTGGAGATATTAGAATTTAGATGTGGTGTATTATGCTAGTAGACTGCTAGATGAATCCCAAAAGAATTATACCACCACTAAAAAATAATTTCTAGCGGTTGTTTTTCTCTAGATAAGTTTATACAATAATTGTTAGGCTCAAAATTCATTGTTTTCACTGATCATTATTCTTTGATGTACTTTTTGTCTAAGAAGGTAACTAAAACCAGGCTGATTAGATGGATTTGGTTTCTATAATAGTTTGATTTAGAGACTTGGGATAAGAAAGGAGCTGAGAATTTATTTTCTGAACACTTATCTTTCCATCCTATTACTCAATATGATGATCCTAGGTAAATAAAATATTTTTTTCCTGATGAAAAGCTTCTAACTATGTCAATAAAGAAATCATCATAGTTTGACAATTTTTCCAACATCGTGGAACCAGGTGTCTTTCCCAAAAATATGTCTAATTACTAAAGAAAGAAATTCATTTAGGAGTTAAATACTACCTTTGGGATGATCCCCTGCTGTTTAGAAGATGTGTTGATGGTATTTTGAGAAGATTTGTGCCTGAGGAAGTGATGCTTCCCATCTTATAGGGTTGTAACTTTTCACCTAGGGGAGGTCACCATGGTGGTGAAAGAACTGCTCAAAAAGTCCTACAATCTGGTTTCTATTATCCTACTCTTTTTAAGGATTCTAGAAGCTTTGTTGTTGTGTGTGATAGATGTTAGAGGTTAGGAAATGTGGGTAGGAAGAAGGAGTTACCTCAAAAAGGAAATCTAGAAGTAGAAATTTTTTATATTTGGGGTTTAGATTTCATGGGTCCATTTCCATCATCTCATGGGAATTACTATATACTTGATCTTGTAGATTATGTTTGAAATTGGGTTGAGGCAATTGCACTACCCAACAATCAAGCCAATTCAGTAATAAATTTTTTTAATAGGAACATCTTTGGAAGATTTGGAGTTTCCAAAGCCTTTATCACTGATAATGACACACACTTTAAGGACTATAAATTTGAATATTTGAAGGAGAAATATGGTTGTTTTCATAAATTTTTTACTCCTTATCATCCACAGTCTAGTGGACAAGTGGAAATATCAAACAGGGAACTAAAACAAACACATGAGAAAACTGTGTTGAAATCATTGAATGATTGGTCTCTTAAATTGGATGAAGTTCTATAGGAATATAGAAATACTTTAAAGACCCCAATAGGTATGTCTCCTTACAGGCTGTTGTTTGGGAAATGTTGTCATTTACCTTTGGAGTTTCAATATAAATCTTATTGGGCAGTTAAGGCTCTGAACATTGATTTTAAGAGTGCTGGAGTGAGAAGATTACTTGAGGTGAGTGAAGTTAATGAGATTATTAGAGAGAGTTATGATAATTAAAGGATCTATAAAGAGAAGACTAAAATATATCATGATTATATCATAGAAACCAAAGAATATAAACGTGGATAGAAGGTTCTTCTCATTAACTCTAGACTTAATCTTTTTCCTGGAAAATTGATGTCTAAGTGGTCTGGACCCTTCACTGTAGTGAGAGTGCTGAAGAATGGTCCTGTTGGAATTTTAGGTGAAGAAAATAAACCAATATTAGTTAGTGGTGAGAGATTGAAAATTTATTTTTAGGGATAGACAAAGGTATTGGATACCTTCAATGTGGGTGAAAATTGATCTTTAATAAATTTTAGCTGAAGACTTTAAAACATATCATTGTATGGGAGGAAACCCATGGTTCTTTTTGTCTTTAAACTGTAATTTTAACCTTGAATAAAGTGTTTTTTCTGTGTTCTATTTTTTGTAAAATTCACATTACTTCTTATTCTTGGTCTCTTTGTTCTGTTTCAAAGTTATCAAGAAGATTTTGTTTTGTCATTTAAGGAGAGGAATTCCCATGCCGAAGCAGTAATGAAAGAACTAGTATGGGAAGTATCTTACTATTAAATTTAGTTTCATTTCTCTAATCCATAATGTTTTGTGAAATATACTACTTTCCTTGCATTAAAATTATATTCTCTATGTTTATTATTTTAGAAATTCTACTTGAACTGTATAGAATTCTGTTGTATGTCTTGCGACTGAAAAAAGGTTCTATATATGATTAGAATTCTGCATGTTTTTTAATGAAAGTTTGATGTATGTCACTATGTAAATAAAAAGGATACATGTACTTAACTGCTAAAACCTGAATTTATTTTTTATTAATGTCATCCACTTATTGAAACTATGTGTGTGGGGGGGGGGGGTACATGTTGTGTCCTTTTGAATCTGTATTGAGTTGGGTTGTTTAGCTTGACCTTTGTCTGCTGTATTGAATATCCAACTGAATTAATTCTTCTAGACTTGATTTCACCCCAGTTAATAGTGCACTTACACGTCACTTGTTACTCTTAAGCTTTATTGAAAAATTTATATTGGACATAAAAATTAATGTGTGTTTTTTATAATGAAACTGTTGATAAGTTATTCATTGTGGAAAACAACATTATGTTGATCTTCAAAGAGACCCTTTATACATGTAATAAATCTACTAAATTGAAAATATATTTTGAACCATAATTGTTTAATTTTTCATATCCACTTTATATTTTAAATATGGGGAAAATTTGGATTTTATGTGTGGGTGACGGGGTCAATTCTTGACTGTGCTAAACTGTGACTAAAGTAAGCTCATCAATTCCCACTTCACTTCAATATTTTTTGTAAAAAATGGTTAATGTTTTTCAAAATTCTGTCATAAATTTAGTCTTACACTATATTTAAAATGTTTATTTCCTATGGACAATATTTTTTTGGTAGTTAAGATGTGCGTTGAGTCAGAAATTAATGAAGTTGGATGATTGTTGAGTGGTCTTGCTTAGTGGTTTCATGGAAATCTGGTTTATGAACTAATTTTGAGAGTGATTTGGGTAACCTGTTAGTGGAGTTATGATCATAATATTTGGAACTAAACATTGATCTTGATTCTAGGGAAATAATTTCCTTTTGATTATTAAATTAATCAATTTAATGAGCTAATAGAAATGACTTTTGATGTAAATAGTTTAGAACTGGAGTATTTTAGGCATCTGGGATCCCCCGTTAAACCTCTGAGACTTGAGATGCTGGGTTAGTTTTTATTTATTATAATCCCTATATAAAAATTTAATAAGTTCATTTCATAGTTCTTAGTACATGATACATGGAATGGGAAAAATTAAATTAAGTGTCTAGGGTCAAAAATTAATTCATTAAGTGGAGGGGAATGATGAACGTCGAATGAAGAAGGGGTCAATTGGTTTATATGGGAGTCATTTAGGTTGTGTCATTAAGGCGATTTAATATATTTATATGTGTTTAATCACCCAAAATAAAATGGTATGAGATGATCTAGAAGGTAATCCATGACTAACATATAATTAAAAAATGATTCAACAGGTGAATATGAATTGTATCTTAATAAATAAAAATATAGATGCAAAAAACCATACTGTAAAATTAATGTAATAAAAAATAGACAACGATATAGATACCATGAAATTAAAATATTATTAAATGAAATATATTCATTAATCATGAATTAAATATGTTAGTTTAGAATGTTTATCAATGAAATTATGGTGTGTAATATCAAAAATTCCAAACTGAATTGAACATTGAGACTCATAAAACATTGAACTTTAGAAACATTAGAATAAAACCCATTGAGGGATTTAATTTAAAACATAAAATTAAATATAATTAATAATGAGAGAATAATGATATAAAATATCAAATAGGTCACATGTACATATTAATTTATTATAGATGGTCTATATCACAGAGATCATTAAAGGAATTGAATTTTTGAGATAAATAACCATTATAAATAACATAACCATTTAGGAAAGAATCATTTGATATTTAGATTATAAGTAATAATTTTATAACCCTAGAAAATAAATGTGAAATACAGTATATAATATTAATTAACTAGAATGAATCATATTTGGAATTATAGATTCCAATAATAAGGTTTGTAACTCAATGAATAAAAATGGAGATAAAATAAACACTTACCTTAATTATTGACATCTACTAAAGTAGTTTATCATAGTGTAAGAAAAAAATAAATATAATAATAATATATTTTATAAACATATTCATATATATAACCTATTATAAACTCATATTCTATTTTTTCCAAACATGTTTATTCGTTAGTTTTTGAATATTTTCAACATTAGGTATAAGTAAGTTTGATTGTTTTGAACGAGTTTCTTAATAGTAATGTTTTAAATCATTATTACCCCATTCATAATCATTAATAGATCATAAAATTTAGATTTATTTACGTTTCATGATAGTTTATAATTTTATAATATAATTTTATGAGTTTTTTTGTCAGCATTCTAGTTTCTATAATTTTTGACATGCATGATTCAATGATTTTTCACAAATATACATAGGTATGTTAATCAGTGAGTTTAAAATTAATATTAATATTATAAAGAAAATATAAAATATTTATTTTATTATTTATGAAATATATTATCAGTAATTATATTCTCATAGGAATCTGTGAAATGATTTTATAGATTTTGTCAAGTAGGTGGATATAGCAACCCAATGATGATCATTCCATAATTAATGTATGGTTTTGATAATGGAAGTTCATTATTTTTAAATGAAATGGTCATTAAATAATAATAATGATATTATTTAGATAATTATATGGTTTTTAATTATATTTTATGGGAGTTTAGAAAATAATAAACAAACTAGATGAAAAACAAGGGTTGTTACATAATGGAGGCGGTAGGTTAGACAACGCACGATGACGATTTTCATTTGTTAATGACTGAGAGATAAATAACGGGATTATAATATATATTTTAATAGTAATAATATTATATAATTATCATTTATTGTTAATGTTCTACGTTGTAACAATTTAAGAAAGGAATTGGTGAAATATAGAGCTGTTCACTTCAAAGAAGGTGGTATTCTCCACAATGCATGAATGAAAATTTTATTTTTCAGAATAAAAAAGGTAAAAGGTGGAAATTTTTTATTCTATTATCATAATATAATTAATTAAACATTTAATAAAATCATTATATGTGAAATAAAAAATTTATTTTGGTAAATTAATATATAAAAGAAATTATGTTAGTGAAAAATTTCTCACATTAAGGACTTGGGATTTCCCTTGGTAGACTCCTTAGAAATAGAGGTGTTAGTCTACTATATAAAAACCATATTATCAATTAAATGGAATACTATTAAAGGGGAAGTAAAAAAGGAAGATTTTTTAGAGTAAAATGAATTTTTAGGGTTGTCTTCAAGGGGCGGTGAGAGGACCCTTTTATTAGTGTTGAGAATGTCAGTTTTATAAATATTTCGAATTAATATTTTGAGGGTAATTTTTTTGCATATAAAGAAGAAAAAAATATAAAATAATTTAGTGGGTGAGGATATATGTGGTAAAATATCTTAGCCATTAATTTTGATCAATATTTAAAACATGTTTTAAGACCTTTACACATAGAATTTTGACGTTTACCATTTTTAGTTTCCCTAAGGTTACTTTTTTTACCTATGTAAATCAATTTTTATGAAAAAAATGTAATAGAAATTACTATATAATTTGGACCTAATAATTGAAAATATTAAATCACTTTAATAGATAAAAATTATAGTGAAAATAATATTCATTTATAACATTAGAGCATGTAACACATAAACCCCCATTTTTAGAAGGTTTATTTTTAAGATTAAAATTTATGTGAAGGGTAAAATTATCAATGTGTTAGATTCCCATGATATAAATTAGTTAATTATAAATAATATTTGTGTGTCTTACAATAAAATCCAAATCCAAATCTTTTTAAAATAATATTTAATAAAAATAAAATATAGAAAATAATTCTTATTTAAAAATTTTACTTATGTCCTTAAAATGTTAATAATAGTTTTTTTAAATTCAAAATATTGTTTTTAAAATATATGTTTTTACATTATAAATAATTAATTTAAAAATTAAAACATTTTATAAAATTGTAGGTCTTGTTTATATAATTATAAATTCCTTAAATATAATTTTTTTATAAACAATTGTGTTTATCTCTAGTAACCTGAAATTCATATACTTTAGAAGAATTTAATGAATACAAACTATGATTTATTTTTTTTCTAAATAAAAATTGAATTCAATATTGTTAAATACAAATTATATGATTGATGAATTTAAATTTTAACTAAAAATTGATATATTTAAAAACCTTTTCTTAGGAAATTAACATTGTTAATATGTTAAATATTCTTATTCCTATTTCATATAAACTACTAATAAAATTTTGTGTTAACATATTATTCATATAAATAATATTTTTTTATCAATAACATATTATTTATCTTAAAATAAATTACATAAAATATAATTTTATAATGGTCACATTTTAAAAGAATAAATTAGTTGTATTTGTTATTTAGCTGCAATAATTGAATTTTCATCAAAGCCCTATTATTAATAATGATTTTTTTTATTTATATATCTATTTAATAATTTGGTATCCATATTTTTACACTTAAATTATATGGATATATTTTTATGTTTATAAATTTTTTTGGATTGTAATGAAATCTACTTAAAACATGAGGTTTTGAAGGAAAATAATGAATTTTAATTCATAAGGCATTACATTTTCTCACCTTAAATAATTTTCATCCTTATAATTTTAGTTATAAGTAACTAAAAAAATTATTTATGGGTATATAAAAGATATGAATTATTCATTATATATATTAAAATGAAGTGTTTAACATAATACCTTAGGTATTAATAGGAAACAAATATTTTACATTCATCATGTTAACTGATTGCTTATGTTTTCCCTTAAAAACTCGTAAACATGTTAATCAAAGTAAAATTCCATTGAGGACTTTCCTTTGGTGATTCTAACTATTTTTTTGGGATATATAAAATTGAATATTTGATATTTCATCATCTTTATCACCTATAAGTCCATGAAACTCCATCATTAACTTATTTTGTGTGCTTGGATACTAAAACAAGATCAAATTTTTAATCATTTTTCGGGATATCTAGTTCACCATAATCCTATTATTTCTCAATCCATCTCTTATCATGTTAGTTTTCTCATGAATTACCCATGGAATCCATTATGAACTTGTTTCCCTTAAGATTCATGCATTACTAAAACCAAAAGGATTTAACAACGAGTGATGGATAATTAACACCATAAGGGGAATATTGTATGATAATTACATGAAAAATTAAACCTCAAATTTTATTATTCCTATAAATTATTGTATTTGGATTTAGTTCAATAAAAATCACTCTTGGTTCATACAAGGATTAATTAGGATTGGTTATTTCAAATCCCTTAAACTAATCCATAACATAATAAATCATTCTCATTGGATTGTAAAGAAAATTTGATTTAATAATTAATATCCTCAAGGAGAGTCTATCCATGCTAACAATCCTAATCCCACTCATATTGTACTATTGTGAAGATTGAGTTGATATTAATCCATCCATTTTCAAGGTTATTACCCCTAGGTGAATATATGCCATAACCATATCCACTTTCTAGTATTTAGACAAGAATATAATTGATAGGAGAACCACATAATCTCTATTTTAACAAATCATTGGGTCATTATCCTATAATTAGACTTATTCCTAGTTAATATACTAATGTTTACTTATATAAATCCCTAAAATATTAAAAATTTAATATAGTAACCTCATGGATTATATATAAATTATAGTTTTTGATCATCCATTAACTTATCAACACTTAAATAATCCTTAACTAATATCCTATATCATAAATCTACAAAAAACCATATCTGCTACCTACTAAAACACTATGGACTTGCACTCCCATATCTAGTTTCAAGAACAAATGATATATATATTATCATTGATTTAAATTATCGATACCTTGATATAATTATCTGAAAATTACATAACTTAAAATAAACCATTCATTTAATACATTCCAATTTACTAATAGGTTAGGTGATTTAGAGAATTACTAAAGGCCATAAATTAATAAATCCCATGTATTTCTAAACCGAATTTTTTTATACTATATAATAAAACAATTAATAAATAATAATAATTAAATATATCCCACATATTATTAATACAACCTATTATATTAGACATATCACATGTAACACATTTATTCATAACATGGTGAAACAGAAACATAAGATGGGGTGAGCTAAAATGATCTGTAAGGGTAAAAATAAGAGATATAAATCAATGATCAGAGGTGTTCATAGGATGGGAATAAGTAATATGACTGGGATAGACAATAATAGTAATGTAATAATTAAAATAACTATGAGTATAACATATTAACATTTGAGATATCAATAAACAAACAAACGTATAATAATAATTGATTTATTACTGACGAAATTCAGAATGAGGAAAAATTTATTCCATTCCACAAGAAAATACGTCACGATCTTAGAAAACATGATCTTACAGTCATGGTTATATGATTAGGAATTATTTTATTCTAGTTAGGAAAACACCAAAAATAAAAAATCTAGTTTTCATATACGACCTATCATTGTGTTGAGGGACTATGATAGGCACTACACATCCCTAACTAAGTCCAACACATTCATCATATAAAGTGAAGAATAAAATATAAACTACATAACAAACATACCATAAAAGTCAATAGAAATCCATATTGAAATAAAATTTTTATTAATTTCAAATATCTTCCGAATAAATTTAAATATGATATCAAGGTTAATAGCCTTCAAAGAACGTAAATTTAGAGTGTTCGCAAGGGGAAGACATTGGAAGAAAATAATTCCTATTATATAGTATGATTTGGAAAGGAAAAACCAATGATGGATTTTTTTGAGTTTAATACACAATGGAATATAGTATAAGAGGACATAGAAAGTAATAAATGACCTATATATGCACCAAAAAAGGTTTAAAAAGTGGGGAATATGAAAAATATAGCTATAAATAAAAATTGAGACGTAATGACCTCATGGTAATAGTAATGTAAGTATGAAAAGATAATGAGAGGGATACCATGAAATTCAGATACAATAAAATAAAAGGATATTACGTATACATATAGTTAGTAGGGTAGTTAATACATCATTTAAAATAAATAATGGCACGAAATATCAATCATATTCCATGTAATTTTAAATAGATACAAATAAAACTTATTAGTTTAGAAATATTAAAATTAAAACCCTTTGAGGGATAATATTTCAAATGGATAATTAAATAGCATGAAAAGTGATAGAATGACATTAAAGTAAAATAGGTAGTAAGTTCACCATATAATATAAAACAAGATTTTTTACACAAACATGTGTCAACGAATTGATTTTGGGGACAAATAACCCATAAAAGTTATAAAGTATTTGAAGTAAGAATCATTTAATAATGTGGTTATAATAAAGAATTTTATAACCCTAGAAAATATAGATGAAGTATAATATATTGTATTCAATAGGTATAATGAATAAAACATAGAACAATAGAGTCAATTAATAATATTTTTAACTCAATGGAGGAAAATTTATTATGTACAAAAAATTTCCTTAATTCCAATTTTCAACTAATGTTCTTGAACTATAGAAACCCATAATTCACATACATAGATATTACATCTATATAGATGAATATTTCTTACATAATATATCGAGTCCATATCCGAATCATAAAGGTCTTGTATCATTATAAATATGAAAAAACTGTTTCATAAATTATCTAAATCATCACCCACTTATTTCTCCATAACAAGAACCCTTTATAGACAATTCATACATAATACATTTCATCATTACCTCAGAAATGGAAACATAAGAAAATGGGGAGTTCATATTCTAAGATTATTTAAGGGAGATATAAATGATAACATAATAATAACATGAGAAAAAGGGTTTAATAACATGATTATTACATTTGGAAACCATTCCCTACATATCAAAGATCATAATCATCTGTCAGGAATAAATAATAACAGATCATTAGACATAAATCACAATGGAATCAAATATCCTGAACAATTAAATCTTAATATATTCATAATACATCTATTTTTTCTATAAGAATAAATATATAAAATCATTTCCAAATTAGTATAATATAATTTCCACATCTATGATTGTGTACGGGATTCATCCCCCAAAATGTTTTAGTAGTCATGGTTCACTCCCAAGAAAATCGTAGTGGAAAGTATCTGTTACTGAACTAGGTTCACTCTGAATTCATGTCGTGTTTATATAATGAAATATAAATCATTACCAAATGAATTGGAGGTAAATATATTTCCTAAACATAAAATAATGAAAACAATATATATGTGATCCAAATTATCATAAATTATTCATCATATCAAAACACATGAAATAGAATTTGTTTCATAAAAATTTAATTATTTAATCATAGTATAACCCTTGGGAAAAAATGGGTTTCATAAAAATATTGAAATCATAAAAAAAATCCATAAAATTAATACGGATGGTATCAATGGGTAATATCACTATTAAATCATAATTGAAATCTTGGGTTTTTGTCATTGATGAATAAAAACACAATTAATAAATTGTTAAAACACTATTGAGGAAAATAATATTTCCATTTTCAAATAACTTATTAAAAACTGTTAAAATATAAATAAAAAAATGTCCCTTGAAAAGGAAAATTTAATATTTTAAAGTAATCCTAAATGAAAAATTTTCCATGATGGAGGTAAATCTCATTCATGTTGTATAGGTCAACAAATCATTCCTTTTATACTGTTTAAAAAATTAAATAGTTACTCATTCAAAAAATAACAAGATGATTGATTTCAAACCATTCTATAATAAGTTAATCATGGGTAAAAATGACATTAAAAACCATATGAGAATATTAAAACATTATTTAATAAATTTTTAGAAAATTGGTATATGGAATAAAATGTTTTTCCAACTAAATAGTGAAATGAAGTCAATTTTCCTTAAAAATATATATTTTTTTGTATCTTCAGTTAAAAATATGAGAATAATTGAAAAAATATGTATTTTAGAAAAAACAAGTGTATAATAATATCAATAGGTCTCTTGATAGGTAGATAAAAAGATTTCTTTCATCAGAGGAATATTCATAATTAGTCCCAATAAACAACGAGATTGTTACATAAAACTCTTAACTCTAGTTATTATTTCTTTGAGAGTACAATAAACTCCAATATAATAAATTGAAATTTATTACAATTCTATACCATAGTCATTATATTACATATAATGTCATATATGAACCCTTTATAGAATTGTCACACCCTGTTTTATATATAATTCTTAATTTAAATCATTATCTATGGCTGTTAATTGTTTTTCTTATCATGGGTATTTTAGTTCAGTAGTTCTTCTTCTTGTACATTTATATTCAATAAATAATCTCTAGAATATTAATAATGATAAAAATATAATATATATTCCTTATATATTTATATTCATCCATAAAATATAGATATTTAAAATTGAATTACATCATTCATGGAGACAGTGAGTTGCATGTATATATACTACAAAAATGGGCAAGAGAAGCACTAACCTATTATCAGCGCTAAAAAAATCACTGATAAAGTCCCTCCCACCTTTATCAGCGCTTTTTTTAGCGCTGTTAAAGGGGACCCCTTTATCAGCGCCTATTTTAGTAGCACTGATAAAGGGGGGATTTATAAGCACATTTTCCAAGACCTGATAAATTTTATGTTTCAAAAAAACCCATGAAAAATAATATGTTCTTATATAAGTATATTTATATTGACATAAATATAATATATATTTTTCAATATGTTTTAGATAAGTATAAATAGACTATTGCATTTAATATATAAGAAATTTAGTGAAATGGATTTATAATATTTTAAAAAAAAATTATTAATTAATTTTTTTTTAATTATCATTGATTAAAAATCATTTAATAACAATTTGAAGACACACAAAATCAAAAAAATTAATAAAAGATCAAAAATAAGTTTAAAATGTAACTCAAACTTCAAACAGCCATAAATTTTGATCTGGGTGTCCGTTTGAGCTCTAAAGTATATCAAATCGAAGCCTGTGACGAGCTCTACATGCTAGTGACCCAAGAAAAGATTTTGTATCATTTTTCGAGGCCAATAAAGACCTAGAAGGCCTCGAGAACTGAGTTTTTAGTCGAGATTCCCCGATTTCTTAACATTCAAACAAGTATTACTTCTGATCTAGATGAACTTTAGGCTTGTACCACATATAATATCTAATATTGTTTCATTTTCTTTGATTTAACTTGTGGGGGAGTTGAAACTGGCTTTTGGATTAGAAGTTATGGTCATTTTAACATTCTATAGATTTTCAAATACACATATATATGTATTTATTCATAAATATATATATGTGTGTGTGTGTGTTTGTGTGTGTGAGATGTATATATGTATGTATGTATGTATTTATTTATTTATAAACACACATAAAAAAATAATTTATAAATGAATTTAAAAGTAAACTTATAAATATATATTAATATAAAAATAAATATACGGATAAAAAATTATTACTAAAAATATAATTATTAATATATATTAATATACGAATATATATATATATATATTAATATATGAATAAATATATATGTATTAATATAACTAAATATATTCATATTAATATGAATCTATATTAATATACGAATAAATATAACTATATATATGTATATAAATAAATATATATATCATTAAATATAGAAAAAAGAAAATGGATTAGTGGTAATGGTGCCGGCATGCAAGGGGGGAGGTCATAGGTTCGAGTTTGGGTGGAAGCAAGGAGGTGTGTGCATGTAGGGAGATGTGCGGGAAGGGAAACACATGGGAGTGTGTGTGTGTGTGGGGGGGGGGGGGGTGTCCGCCTAGTACTGATATGGGGGGGGGGTTCAAGCGCTGTTAAAAGCTCCCACAACATTATATAATTCTTTTTTTTATTTTTTTACTTTTATCCGCGCTAAAAAAGCGCTGATAAAGGGTTCATTTATCCACACTTTTTTTAGCGCTGATAAACGGTGCCTTTATCAGCGATTTTATTAGAGTTTATAAAAGGGACCCCCCTTTATCTTCGTCTCGATTAACAGCTCTTTTTTAGCACACATAATGCACTCTTCTACCGCAAATAAAGACCATATTTTTAGTAGTGTACACATGAATGGTTTTTTCATGTATCAACAGATGGAATAAAATACAAGAAAATAGTAAATAACCTCCATCATATCAGTATATCTATATATATCACATATATGTATCGTATATATCCATTAAATATATACTTTTTTCTATCCATGAAAAATGTATATGAAAAATGAATCCCATTACTATGTGGAACTGGTAGTCCACACATACACACAAGAAACAATATCGTTTTCCAAAGGAATGGAAGGTAAATATGTGGATTTCATATTACAATTCCAGAATTAAAATCATGTCATGAATATATTATATAAACTTTAAAACCATCATAATTCCCATCCTTAAAATATGGCGATGAATAATGAATTGTATCGTTATGTGGAAATGATAATTCGTAGAAACACATGAACAATAAATTAAGTTATTATTTGATTGGAAAGACAGTGTATAATGGGGGTTTCATAATGATAATAATATTTTAGATTATTTAGGATAAATAACATTTTATATTATAGAAAATAACCTATAATTTGAATAGTTAAATAAGAGTAAATAATAATGTGATCAGTTAAGATGATTACCTCTTCTTTGAAAGGACTCCTTTATATCTCATATAAAGGGATACAAGGTTGGTTTTTTGGGAATTAAGTAACCTCTATAATGAATCTACGAGTCTTTAAAAGAGAAATTATAAGATTTTAGTAGGTATAAAATGATTAATATGGGGTAAATAATACATGAAGACAATTTTTGTGGTGATTTTAATCCTTATCATTTGGATTTATTCGTAGATAACAAATTTTAATCTTAACTATACTAAAAACATCTTCCATATTAAATGTTCTAATTTTCACTTATATGGGTAAAATTAGAACATAAAAGGAAATGTTTTAAAATTCATGCCTAAATTCATGATTATATCATATCCACCTTGTCTTATATCACTATTTATATCATTTTTAAATAAATTAATAAAATATTCTTTTGATAAAATATCGTTATTGTGAACGTTGACACTATTTGTATAATTTTTCTTAAAATACATAAAGAAAAATTTGGAATTAAAATATATTATTTTAACACAATGCGAATATGTCATATTCACATATAAAATTCATTAAACTCTATAAATTACTCAAAATATATCACTTTTAATATATTCAAAATCATTTACATTATTTTTTTATTAATTGAATAGATATGGTTTTGGTGTTGTGTTAAAATTTAATGTAATTATATAAATCCTAAAAATTAGAAATAAATTAAAAACAAGATTATAATATCGTTATACAAGATATTAATTTTACAATTAACATTCATTCATGACTAGTTTTAGATCATATATTAAAATAAATATGATATTTGAAAATAAAGAGTGAAATTTTGTGACATTATTTGATTTAAATAATATATAAATCATATCCATGGAAAAGTGTCCACTAATCTATTTAATTTCTATCCTAGGGTGATAATTGTCGAATTTAATTTATTTAATATGAACAAAAATGAATAATTGTTGCCTTATCCCTTATTTTAAATCTAAATTAACCAGGTTTACCATTTGTTGAGATTGAATATTTTTCCACGGTTAATATACATATTGAAAAAAATAAAAGGGTTCTATTTAAAAAATTTGAAATGTATGATAAAAATATTTAATTAATATTATATACCTGAATACATTTAAATGGTTGAAATTAATTTTAAATTATGTCTAAAAAATATGAAAAAAATTAGATAAATGTGGACTTATTCATGTCCTATGCCTAGAAAAATATTTTATTAATGTTTAAAATATTGTATCAAGATAATAATATAATCATTTCATTAAATTAATTCACCAAAATATATTAATTTAATTTAGTAATTGATAAATACAATGTGCTAATAAAAAAATTTCTAGAAAAAATATTACTATTTTTTTCAAAGTCATTGTTTTAATGATATTTATTTAAAAAATAACAAACTAATTTTATAAATTTGTGAAACACATATTTTTCATAATTGTTTTTTGAATTTTCATACCTTCCAATCCATTGGCTATGGGATAATAGAAAAATAATATTTTAACAATGTTACATTGTTTTTTTAAACTCGGTGTTCCATCTAACACAAGATATTAAATAAATCAAATTATTTGAAGTGAAATATTCCATTAAACATTTGTGTTGTTACATTACTCCACCCAAAAAATGAATTTCTCCATTAAAATTTGACACTATAATATATAAAAAATTAGGATAATTATACCTTATAACATCCTTAGGTTCCCACATAGCTTTCTCAAATTGGTCGTTTATCCACAAAACATTTACCAGGTGAGTGGTCTTGTTTTGATGAACGTTCTCTCTATGATCCAAAATATATATTGGTTTTTATTCATATAAAATATCTTACTCCCATGGTATAAAACCTAGATATTAGTACATGTGAAATATCTGTTAAGTACTTCCTTAGAATAGATTCATGGAACACATCATGAACATGAGAGAGATTCATTGGATGTTCCAATAGATATGTTACCATCTTCATAAGATCATGAATTTAAAAAGGAAAAATATATATAGGAAATAACTTTAACATCATTCTAAATATCATAACCCACTTCTATGGAGATATTCAAAGGAATACCTTTTCCCTAAAAACCTACTTTATATCTTTTGAGCGAATGTCACCATAACATTTTTTTCTCTCTGAGATATTATTATGTATAGTTCATTGGATCTAACCATAATTTAAATTTCACCAAATAGATGATGTCATAGAATGTTTCCCTCTCCATATTTATTTTTGTATGTTTTAGTTCTTCAATTACTACAATATCTGGATTTATATGGAGCCATATGAATGTTTATGTGAAGTATTTTTTGTAAGAAAATTCTTCCAATGGGTGGCGTTGATCTTAACCACCTTAGAAATACATAGATAAATCTCTTAACAAGTCATATAGAGTTTGAATAGTCCTATAAAACTGACCTATGCATGATAAGTAGTTATAAAACATAACTCTATATCCAGAGTAAGATGAAGACTTCTCCATACGATTGAGGTAAACCTCAGATCTCGACCAGAGAAAATTTATAGGGATAAACCATAAAATAGTACAATTTTTTAATTTATATCCATTTTAGTGATAAATAAATAAATAATATCTAAAGGAAATTATTATTTTTTGAATTCATAAGGCGATCAAAAACTACCCACATAACATTATACCCTTTATATGTCTGGGGATTCCGACAATAAAATACATGGTGTTGTTTTCCCATTTACCTTATGGTATGGGTAATGGTTGTAACATACCATTAAACTTAATTCTCTTAGAATTAACATACTATCTTACGAAGCACTAAGAAACATACTATGTTATATATCATTTCATTCTATTCAACTAGAAATACTCTTTAAAATATCTAAACATTACTGAAAATAATATTTTAAATCTCTATACAACATCATACTTATATGATGAATATGGAATGATGAACTTTGACCATCATCCATTAAATTATTCATCAAATCTAGTACCTAAGGGACACATAAAATTATCATAAACACAGTTATTCCATCACAATCAAGGTTGAACTTATGAACATTTCTGACCTTCTTTTAGAGCTCTATATCTTCCTTATATGATTATTTAATATTAATGTTGATAGATGTTTGAAATATCATTATAGAAAGATAATAATTCTACCCTTCCTTCAATATGTAGAAATACATACATTTAAAATCTAGAAATTTTGGATCTTTTTTTATTCTCATTATAGGTAAGCTAGAATTTTCCTTTTGACTTAGAGCATCTTCCACCTTGTTCTATTTCTGAAGGTGGAAATGTATTGAGCATTGATAATATTTAATCAGATCCAACCATCTTATTTGGTGCATGTTCAACTCATTTAAATTGAAAATATAAATTAAACATTTGAGATTTGTATATATGTCCCACTTTTCTCCACAGAGAAAATTCCTCCCTAAGCATAATAAACAAATTACAACTTATAACATCTAATTATGAGTTGGGTAATTTTTCTTATGGACCTAAAATTTTAATGAGTAATAAGCTATAACCACATCATTCATCAGGTGGATATATCCCAGTCCATTATTTGATGCATCATTATAGGTTTCAAACCCTTCTCCACTACATGGTAGTGTAAGGATAGGTGTTTTAACAAGCCTCTTCTTTAGTTCCTTAAATCATTCCTCTTATTAATACATCCAAAATAAAGTTACCCCATTCCTACATAACTTTGTGGGTAGATTAGATAGATCAAAAAACATCTCCATAATTATATGATAGTATATAGCTAGTTCGAAAAAATATGTATACCAGTCATGGTGGTAGGTTCTTAATATGTTATGTATTTAAAGGTGCACTAGTATACCATCACATGGGATTATAAAACCCAGTAATGAATATCTCTAGTGCCAACTTTCACACAAGGTAAATTTTCCATAATGCTTATCGTTCCTTATAGTCTTTAGAATAATTATCAAATATTCATCATGATCATCCATACTCATTAAAGAAATTAGTATATCATCTATAAATACTACCAAAATCTAATCAAGGAAATTTATAAAGGCTATTTTCATTTAATCTATAATGATAGAATGTGAATTATTAAAACCAGAAGAAATCACTATAAATTCACAGTTTCCATTGCATATATAAAATTTTTACTTAGTTATATCTTTATCATTGACACTCAATTTATATTATCATGAATAAAGTTCTGTTCCTAGAAAAGTATTTATCTTTATATAATGGATAAAACAAGTCATCAATACGGGTTAGATGAACTTGTTCTGGATATTGATCTTTTTTTGTTCTCAATAATCAATACAAAGTTACATTGATCTATATTTCTTTATAAAAAATAGAACTAGTGAACCCCATAGGGATTCACATGAAGTAATTAATCTCTCATCAAGATTATATTGGATATTTTTCTTAAATTCTTGCAACTTAGTCTAGTCCATTCAATATGGTGTCTTAGAAATAGGTGTAGAAACATGAATGAGTTTTGTTGAAGACTCAACTTGATAGTTTGGATAAATACTAGGAAACTCCACTAGAATGTCATCAGAAATCTATCGCACAATAGGTATATATTCTATATCGATTTTCTCCCTAACCATCTGAGATAAACACCCAATTTAAATATGAATCATGAACCATATGACAAATTTAATTTCAATAAGATGTTCATTTTCATCATCACATTGATAGAAGATCATAGGTTGGTTAAAAATATTAAAGGTAACATCCCTTCATCAGTATTTGATGTGGGATTTATGTAATGAAATAAAATCCATGACTAAAATAACATTAAATCATACTATATAGAAAAAGTAAAAAAAAGTAGGAGACACATTCATAAAAACATCAACCCAAAAATAATCATAGAATTGGGATAAAATCATTATATCATTAGGGATTATTATGGATACTAAAATATAATATTTTATGTATTGTTGTGATAACCATATAAAAGTACATAGATATAAAAGAGTGTGTAGATCCATAATCAAATAAAACAGTCTCAGTTCTACATTGGATGGTAAGTACAACTTTCACCACATCATTATCGTACCCCGTCTAAAAATAGTGATCACATGGGATTTCCCTTTGTATCTTATATTAAGAGGGTCTTGACATAAATCATCATCATTAACCTTGAGATTTTTCATAACTAGTTAGAATAATTTCTATAATCTTTTAATTTGAAACACTATAGGTGTTTTGTGAATTCTTTGGAGACTTTTCTCTAATCAAATCACTATCTAACAACTTCCCATCACATCCACATTTGATTACTTGATGACTATACATTCCAAACTTGAATCATTTATGTGTCCCCATAATTCAATTTCTCTCATGTTTCCTTGCACAATTAATGTATAAAAGAATTCTCATCTTGTTATCTCTATGGTTTTTAAAATTACCTTTTAATTCTATTTTTCATTTCCTATCAAAACCATGCTATTTATTGCTAACTCAAATATTTATCTCCACCTTGAGAGAACATCAAACTATTTCTTAATATCTACTAAATTCCGTTAGATACAATTCCATTTAAGGACTTGGTTTTAAGAAACTGAGATTAAATCAACCATACATTAAGGTTGGATGATAATACCATAAGTTTACCTCACATTTCATGTGAAAGTTTCCTCATTAGTACCATAATATACATAATACTTCAAAACTAACTTAGTGAATTCATTCTATATATTCATATTAATAATAAAAGAAATTTTTTTATTGAAAAATAATCATTTAAATTCGTACCACTCCATGGACTCAATTTATTCACTTTCTCTCATGTTCTTAATAAGAGTCCATTATTGATATGCTTCACCTACCAAACTATAAACATCCAGTAGAAAAATACCATATTGAAAACACTATAGAATGGAAAATATTTTTATAATGGTACTGATCCATTTCTTAGTGACTAGTGGCTTAGTTGACCTAACAATGAATGTTAGATGTTACCCAATGAAGTACACAAAATAACATTGTTCTCTCATATGTTTGTTTGGATTCTAAACTTGATTCATATGTTGATAATTATTTGTGAGAAAAATAAAAATATTTTTGTTTTATAATCCCATAACATTTGGTGTCTCAGAAGGAAAATAATTTCATTTTCCATCACATTAAGTATTAACATGATTCCTTCAAAATCTATCCACTGACTAAAACCAAAATGAATCGTTTGAGAAACATTAATCTTCCTAGGAATCCACATAATCATGAAATATAATTTCCAGGATTTCATAATTGAGTTACCTTCTTATATGAAACCTCATTTTTATCCTCAGTCATTCATGATAATTACAAAAAACATTAGGATTTTATCCAATACGTATACATATCCTAAGGGTTCTTAAAAAAGTTTTCACATCCTTATTTCCAGAGGGTAAATAAACCTTTATATGATACCAAAAATAGTGATGCATAATTTTTATACACTTATATTTTATCTATATAGTTCAATAATCATTCAATTACATAATGAATCTATTCTAGAATGATATACATCTTATATATTTAGAAACATGGAAACATAAACAACTATTTTTATAAAATATCCACATCATGTCCCACTTATGTTTTCATAACTATAACCCTTATTAGACATATCATACCTAATACCATTATCAATATCCTAGGGAAAGAAAACATAAGAAAATGATGAACTCAAATGCTCAATAAGGGTAAATAGGGTGATATAAATAATCACAAAAGAATAACATAAGAATTAACGTATAATAATATAATCATAATATTTGAAAACAATACCATATATATCAAATATCTTAATCTCGATCCATGGAATAAATCATGGTAGTTCTTAAGAGTTGAATCATTAGAGAGTCAATGAAAATGAAACATGAAAGCATAACATAGGCATATGACACTGATTTCTGGAATACATATATGCATAAAAAATCATTTCCTGAGTAATCAAATCTAATTTCCCTAGATATCATTATGGAATGAGTTCCCTCCCAAAACCATTGTACTAGTCAATGATAACTCCTTATACTATCATATTGAATAATTTCACTTTCTAACTTGGTTTACTCCCCATTCTAGACATGTTTATCTTATGATATATAAAAATTTACATAATGCATTAGCAAGATATACTGGTCCCACCTATACCATAAATAAAATCATACATATTCATTCCATAATATAATAAATATTTCATCATATTAGAACCCATAAAAGGAAATGGGTTTCATAATCATTAATTATTTCATAATAATATAACCCAGGGAAAAGGAATGGGTTTCATAGAATTATTGTCATAATAAACATAATAAATCTATAAAAACAATAAGGATGGAATTATTGGATCATATTAGTAGTAAACAATAAGTAAAATCAAGGGTTGATTTATGTGATGAATATAAATACAATTAAAATAACATTAAAATATTATTGATGAAAATAACCATTCCATTTTGAAATAACTTATTAGAAGAACTAAAATAAATAAAGGAAAACATTTTCATTGAAAAAATCCTTATAAAAATATAAAGGAATCGTCAAAAATGTTATTCATGAAGGTGGTAAGATTTTTTCATTCTGTATAATTTAAAAACAATTCCTTTCACACTTTTGAAAAAATATATAAAGTACGTTGTTCAGAAAATGAAAAGAGTATTCCTTTAAATTTTTTCTCAAAATTTAAAAAAAGTGGTAAAAATAAAATTAAAACAGAATTGTATAATAGTAAAACCATCTGTAAAACTTTTCTATAAAATAATAATATGGAATAAAATTATTTTTCAAACAAAGTGATAAATGATGTTAATTTAACTTGAAAACATATTCTTCGTCTCTTAGGTACATAAAATGAGAAAAATCAAAGGAAAAAAATTATTTTAATGAAATAACAAGGAAAAATAAAATTAATAGGTTTATTTAGTGGTAGATCCGGGATTTTATCATCTAAGATGTGGTCTTAATCAATCACGATGCACAATAATATTATGACATAAAAATATTACCTTAAGTTCACTCATCTTAAAAAGTTCTCTAAAATATGGAAAAATAAATAAAAAATTTATTTTTATTTTATAAAAGATTATTTTTCACACTTATAATATCATATAATACCACTTTATAAAATTTCACCATCCCGTTTTATTGATAATTCCTTATTAAAATCATTATTTCTAGGTGTTAAATGTTTCATTTATGATGATTATTTTAGTTTAGTTGTTCAAAACATAGTAAATTTATTTTGGTTCTATAATCTATAGGATATTAATCTTCATATAAATAAATTAAATATTAATTATATACATAATAATAGTCATCCATACATGTTAGATATAGGAATATGAATGACACCGTTCATGGTAAGGTAGACTATAAGTACGCAAGAATATTGTGTACATTAGTCAATAGAATAAATTAATAAAAGGTAAATTATAATTAGTAAGTCCAGAATAATTATATTTTTATATATGTATATATATCATATATTTTCAATAAGTCTTTTCTTATTACAATTCAATTAAAATGGATATGAAAAATGAATTTCATCTCCTTTTTGAGATGGTAGCCCACATGTATGCATAAAAAACATTATCATTTTCCAACATATTAGAATTAAATTATGTAGATATGATATTAAAATTCAAGACGTATAATTATGTGAAAAATATCAAATACAAATTTTAAAACCATCATAATTAACCTCATTAATATAACATGATGAATACTGAATCGTATCATTACATAAGGATGATAAGCCGTATATACACATGAGTGATACAGTCACATTAAATTTGATGGGAAAGGGGGTGTACAACATTATTTAAAAAATAATAATAACATTTAATCATATTTGTTATACTGAAGCCATTATTTTATGGTAAAAACCCATTTATTTATAATATGTAAAGAATAGTACAAAAATAAGGGATCTGTTAAGGTGATTACCTCTTCTTTGGAATGAATCCTTTAGATCTCCTCTAAAGGCCTCTAGGGATGGTATTTTGGGAAGAATACAACATCAATAATGTCTCTAGGGATGTTTAAAAGAGAAATTTTTAGAGTTTTATTGATCTTGAAGTCAAAATTTGGTTTATGTAAGTGAGGGAGGGCATCCCCTTTTATAATTGAGGTGAGGGGGACATTTAGGAATGTCTCAAAATATTAAATTACAATAAATTTATTCTCAATAGAAATGAATATAAATTAAAAGGGATTATAAAATATGGTAGGGTATAGTTTTAATATCATCTACCAATATAATTTGAAGATGTTTTAATTTAATTTTAATACATATCATTTTGATAAAATGATAGCTAACAAATTTTTATTTTAACTACAATAAGTTTTTCAATATTCAGGGTTGTAATTTTTTACTTATATGTTGATAATTGGAAATAAATGGACATGTGATTCCGTTTTAGACCGTATAATATTCACCTATCTTTATTTAAATTGTTTTATTATTTTTAAATAATATAATAAAATATTATTTTGATAGAATATCATTATTTTTAATTTTAAACTATTTATTTACTTAGATGAGAAATAAATAATGAAATGTTTTGAATTAAACTATAATCCTTTAAAAACACTAATATTTTATTTTTTTTCTTATCAAATTCGTGGGAAAATATAATTACTTAAATTATATCACATTAAATAATTCTAAAATTCTTTATTTTAAATTTCCATTAATTGAAAAAATACAGTTTAGGAATTCTCTAAGAATTTAAGCTGATTATATAATACATAAATATTATAAATAGATTACCATTTTGAATATAAATTAAACATAAAAATGAATATTAATATTCATTTAAAACTATTTTGTGTTCCTATATAAACACATAATGGATATTTAAAACTAAGAGAGAGACATTTTGAAATTTTATTTGATTTAAATAATATATAAATTAATTGAAAGGAACATTATCCATTAATCTAAAAATATTTGAGGCTAATATGATAAAATAAAAATTAGATTCATCTCATAAAAAATATATGGAAAAATTATGGGCTTATAACTTATTTTTAATATAGATTAACCCGATTAACTCTTTACTAAGGTAATATGTCACGAACCGTCCACCGGGGCCCTTGTCGTAACTACCCTAAGCCCACCTTCCATAGGCCAGGGGCTGGCGACTAGCACCAAAGGTGTAAATCCCTAATATTGGGAAGGCATTACCTTTATAAATATAAACAAACACAAAAGAGTACAGAACTGGAAGAAAAACACTATGTAGAACTGTATACAAAGAAGTGCTGGAAAGTAAAAGGGGATGGAAATTAAAGCCCAATAGGAAATTAGAAGTATAACTGAAAAGAAAGTACAACTGAAGAAAAGTAAAGTAGCTATTGGGTCGTCCGTGGGGGTTCCTACCTAAAGGGTCGGTACAGATGGCCTCCTCAGCACTCCACGTCTGTCCTTCTGCTCCGTGTATCGTCACGCCAAGTAGTCCACCTCCGGGTACCATCCATTCCTACTACTCTCTGCTTCAGTCAGTGTTATCCGTCATCTGAAACCAACACAATGAGGTGTGGGCATAGCCCGTGTAGGGGTGAGTATAACGATACCCAGTAGGGACCTCGAGACCCTCAAGGTATCACAAAATCCTATAAGGGTAAACCACAAATTATGAAATCAATGGATAACAATTACTTAGGTATATGCCCATACATATACCGAAGTTATCTAGTAACCCATCCCAATCATGAGGAAAAAAAAATTAATTGACTCAGCTCAACCAGGATTTTTTATTCACATTGTTGAAACCACTGATGCAGGAGAACTCCTCCTCTATTGAGTACAGTGGGCCTGCCGCCAACTACCAGGTGCATCCCACTATCCTTGAACTGTTGAGGTACTCCTCCTGTCAAGTACCGTGGGTCTTCCACGCTCACAAAGAGGAACTCCCCACTGTGGGTCTACCACCAACTACCAGGAGCTCCCCCTAATATCCTTCAGAGGTACTCCTCCTGTCGAGTACCGCGGGTCTACCTCAAACTACCAGGAGATCCTCCGCTATGGGTCTGCCACCAAATACTAGGTGCTCCCCACTAGGCTAGTCGAATCACTCTGAGTCGAATCGATCGAGAAGTCGTCAGGTCTCAGCCAGCTACTGGGTCTCCACACTCTGTTTTCTCATCACTAGAAGGATATGCTCCACGAGCTACTAGGAAATACTGCAATTACTGCAAAGATCCCCGAAGAAGTATCTCAAAGGTCCGCTTCGTCATAGGGGTCTCAACGCAATTAATGACTCATCAATCAGACGCCCGGTCTGTGAGTTATTACCCTTTTAGTACTGGGGGCCCGGTTGGATTCTATTACGATCCAACCTGACCGTATCTCAACTAAACCTCGAACTCCAGTGGGGTATACTAAAAGGTACTATCTCTCATCGAGATTACCAGCACTGCTAACGGTTCGTCCAACGGATGTCAGGTGCCAAAGATATGACCAAAGTAAGAAAAGGGGTCAGTAATGGGCCTCGGCCCGGTCCGACATGGTCAGAACGACTCGGCCCAATCCATACTGAGCCGACCCGGTCTGGGTCGTCCTGGTCGGCCCGCTAAGTTTGGCCCGGTCTGCTAGGCCAGGCCCATCGTACTGCGGGGGCGGTTCGGCCCGGAGGTCACCTTGTAGGTGACTTATCCTGAAGGTTGGGGCCGGTTTGGCCAGCACCTCGAAGGTTGTGGCGCAGGCAACTCGGCCTGGGAGGACGGTTGTCCGAGAGGGCAGCTGGCAGGATGTGCGAGGAAGGGGCAGACCGCGGGGGTTCCAGGCAGCGCGCGGGGGTGCCGGACGGCATACAGGGGCTTTGGGCGGTGCACGGGGCAGTGAGGGGGGGCCAGGCAGGGCGCTGGTGGGGCCAGGAAGGCCGCATGGGCATGTGGGCAGTGCGTGGGGGCGTCGGGCAGCATGCAGGGCAGCGCACGTGGGCACCGGGAACGGCGTCGGCAGGGCCGAGCAGGCCGTGGGTTCGGCCAAGGCGCGTGTCGGGAAAGGCGTCGGGAGGCCGCAAGTAGGCAGGTTGGGCGCCGCTCGGGCTAGCAACGTTTGTCCAGGAGCACCGGTGTGCCGTAGGGGAGGCCCGATTCGTGGAGTCCGTCTATAGCGAGGCCTTCGCCGTTGCCTCCTTCGTCACTGCCTCTTCATCACCAAGCCGTAGAACACCATAAGAAGGAAGAATGACAGAGGATGTTGGGCTATGTTAGGTTGGCCTGCACCCTCTGCATTTAGGGAGGTATCAATTGGCTCAACAAGATATGAAATTTATCATTAACACGCCCACAACAAAACCTTTCTATCCGATGACAAAGATAATAAAAGGTATAACATCATCAAGTAATAAAACCCCCTACCCCGGGTTCATTGTTCGTTGATGATGACGAGGAAAGGCGGACATCGATTCGTCAACGTCAGAACTGAAGAAGCTGAGGATGGCGTCATCGGCGTTCTTCAATGAGGGCACTCCCTCCTTTGTTCTGGTTGAAGAAGAAAGAAGGTTCTATGAAGAAATTGTCTCTGGCGTTCTTTGCATTCTTCATTGGGTGCTTTCTCCAAATATTTCCTCTTCTCAAGCACCACCTAAATTCCAAGGGAAAAATAATAGAAAGAAGTGTTGTCAATTATTTGTTGGCACAACAATTGAAATTGTGGTTTTTAATTAAATGAGACAACTCAATTAATTAATGGGGTGGAGTTGGCTCAATTAAGTGAAGACGGTTGGCATAAATTAAAGGAGGAGGTGGAGAGTTTCTCCACCTTAAATGGGGGGTTCCAAGGGGTTACAAGCCTGGGTGGTCCCCCCCAAAAAATATCCTCCCAAGGGATGTTTTGTTCTGGTGGGCCCCACCACCATAACCTCTCATGACAGGTTAAGGCGTGGTGGCCCCCACCTCCAACATCCACTTGGAGGTTTTAACCACCAAGAATAAAAAAGTCACACTTTATTTTTATTTAAATTATTCTTAAAAAAATCAAAAACTAACTTTTATTCCCGACCATATATCGTCAAGGTGATAGTTTTCTTAAGAGAATACCAGCACTGCAAGTTCAACGTTGCACTAAGATTTAAATTCCGAGCACCGGTTCCAATGTTATAAAATCCCACCCGTAGGTTTACTGAATGTACCTGAACAAAACTTTAGAAATTGATTATGGGTGCACCAGGCATCAGAATCAAGCGCCGTAAATTTTCAGGGACTCATAAAATTCCCATGTATTTAATAAAAAACATTTCTAGGGAAATTATGGGTCTTTACATTCTCCCCACCTCAGGGCTTATGTCCCCGTAATCTACAACTAGAACTATGGGAACAAAAGGGGTTACTCAGCACGCATCTGAGCCTCCCGCTCCAATGTGCTCTCCTAGAGGTTCCCATGATACCTGCGAATGTGCACCAGAGGTATCGACCATCCACATATGAAATGATTCTGTTGATCCTCAATCTCCATTGGATCCTTCATGAACGTTTCCCCGTCGCTGAAATCCATCTCTCCACAGTCGATGATGTGGGAAGAGTCGTGCAAGTATCTCCTCAGCTGAGATATGTGGAAGACGTCATGCACCCGGTGTAACTGAGGTGGAAGAGCTAAGCAGTAAGCCACCTCGCCTACTCTGCTGAGGACCAGGAAAGGTCTGATGAATCTCGATAATATCTTACTGCCTCATCCAAATATTTATAGACCTCGTCGAGGTGAGACTCGTAGAAATATGTGGTCGCCATCCTCGAACATGAGAGGACTCTGTCTCCTAATAGCATATGACTTATGCATGCTCTGTGCAGTTTTCATCCGCTCCTAGATGATCTGCACCTTCTTTGTGGTAGATCGTACCATCTCTAGTCCCACAAGTGCTGACTCCCCACGGTATGTCCAGCACAAGGGTGATCTGAATGGTCGCCTGTACAACATCTCAAAAGGTTCGATCCCTATGGTGTAGTGATAGTTGTTGTTGTAGGAAAACATCACCAAAGGTAAGTGATCCTCCCAGCTACGTACGATGTTGATGACACATGCACAGAGCCTATCCTCGAGGGTCAGGATGGTCCTCTCATTTTGACCATCTGTCTGAGTATGGAAGGTGGTGCTCAAGAAAAGTTGTGTCCTGAAAGCCTCCTACAATCCCTTCCGTAGCTGGGAAGTAAACCGTGCATCACTGTCAGATAAAATAGTGGAAGGTACTCCATTTAATCGCACAATCTTCTGCACATAGAGGCATCCCAAGATATCTACTAAACCCTTCTCTCTAATCGGTAGGAAGTGGGCCGACTTGGTGAGTCGGTCGATGATCACCCAAACCGAGTCATGACCCCTGGATGTATGTGGAAGACCTGTCACGAAGTCCATGTATATCCCATTCCACTTCTACTCTGGGACCTCTAAAGGATGAACTAAGCATGCTGGTACCTGTTGCTCTGCCTTCACTTGCTGGAAAGTGAGGCACTATAAGACAAACTCCTCTACCGCCTTCTTCATAACTGGCCACCAGTGCTGTTGTCGAAGATCCTGGTACATTTTCACCACTCCTGGATGTACTGCTAGAGGGGAAGTGTGGAACTACCTCATCACTTACTCCTGAAGTGATAGTGGTACCATAGTACATCCTATGAAGAGAATGACATGCTCCCCACCATCAGAAAATATATCAGGTGCTTAACCTGTGGATATTTGAGTACGTCGCATCTCATAGTCAGCATCCCCATGCTTTACCTCCCTGACTCGCTGAAGAAGTGGGGGAGTGAATGTAAGAGACTGTAGGAAGGCTACTCCATCTCAATCCACAATGGATATCAGTAAAGCATCCAGCTACTCTATCGCCTCACCTAGAAGCTTCATACCAGACCACCTACTGGGTGCATCTGCAACAATGTTCCCCTTCCCAAGAGTATATACTATCTAGAATTCATAGTCCTGGAGGAACCCAGGCCATCACCATTGTCTCAGTTTCAGGTCCTTCTGAGAGAAGATATACCAGATACTCTTGTGATCAGAGTACTTGGTAAAACGTTCAACCATCAGACAATGTCACCACATCTTCAAGGTGAATACCACTACTGATAACTCCAAGTCATTGGTAGTGTAGTTCTACTCATGATGTCTTAGCTGCCAAGAACCATAAGAGATCACTACTCGGTCATGCATCAGGACACACCCGAGTCTGGTCCCTGATGTGTCAGAGTAGACTACATACCCTACGCCTTCCTCTCGAAGCCTCAAGATGGGGGCACTAGTCAGCCTCTGCCTCTGCTCCTGAATGCTCTGCTGGCATCTCTCCGACCAAACGAAGGCTTTCCGCTTCTTCATCAAGGAAGATAGTGGTTCTGCAACTCTGGAGAAGTTTGGAATGAATCTCTAGTAGTATCTATCCAAACCCAGAAAACTCCGTACCTCCATCACACTCCTGGGTGGCCCCCAAACAAGCACCTACTCAATCTTTACTGGATCTACTTCAAGTCCATCCTCCGAGATGATGTGTCCCAATAAGTGAACCTCTCGAATCCAAAACTGGAACTTCAAGAGATTACCATAATGTTGTTTCTCTCAGAGTGTGTCTAGTACTACCTGCAAATGGTAGGCATTCTCCTCCTTAGTAGTCGAGAAGATCAAAATGTTGTCAATGAAGACTATGAAAAAACAATCAAGTTATGGCTTGACGATCATTTTCATGAGTCCCATGAACACTGCTGGAGTGTTGGTTATGCCTAAAGGCATAAAAAAGAACTCGTAGTTGCCCTAACGACACCTGAAGGCCATCTTCTGCAGATCCTCATCTCAAAATCTGAGCTGGTGATTGCCTGATATGGGTCTATCTTCGAGAACCACTGTTCTCCCTTCATCTGATCAAAGAGGTCATCAATCCTCTAAAGTGGGTACTTGTTCTGCATGGTCACCTAGTTCAGGCAATGGTAGTCAACACATAGCCTCATGCTCCCATCTACCTTCTTGGCAAACAGAATCGGGGCTGCCCAGGGAGAAACAATGGCACATATGAATCCATTTCCATGAAAATCCACTAGCTGTACCCGCAGCTCGCGAAGCTCAGTGGGAGAAACGTGATATGCTGGATTAGATATAGGTGACGTCTCGGGGCACAGATCAATGTAAAATTCCACCTCACTGTGAGGAGGTAATCCTGGAACATCATTAGAAAAGACATCCACATAATGGTCCACCACTACAGGATTGCTCGGACTCTCCACATCAACATCTCTAAGGGTAAGGCAATCCACCTATTGAGTGACTGGCTATACCCTCCTCCGAGTATGTCCGTCCTGTTCCAAAGGTTCCCTTCTTGTCGGTGAAGGTAAACCTAGTCCCATCCATGCAGACACACATACATTTTCACCCAATACAGTCGAGATGGGCATGGACTGTAGATAACCAGTCCATACCCAATATGATGTCGTAAGGCCTCGATACTACTACATGGAGATCCCATCCGAAGCTCTCTCCTCCTAGAGTAAGCTCGCACTGTTGGCACAAGTTCATAATCATCGAATCAGCACCCGTAGGAGTCTCTATCCATAAGGATTGAGCCAATGGCTCTGTCAGAATCTCCATGCTCCGAATGAGGGCAGTGGCAATGAAAGAGTGAATGGAACCTGTGTCTATAAGAACTTAATCTAAGGTGTAGTAGACACATATCGTACCTCGTATCATCTCTAGAGCATCGTGATCATAGGCCTCATATTTCTAAAGCTGAGCTCTCCCCTATCCACCTGCTCCCTGCAGTCGGGGAGGATCTCCTGGTGGTGGTGGTGGAAACACCTCGAAACGTCGTCCACCACCAGCTGCACGTCTAGCTCCTCTGCCACGTCCTCCTGCTCCCTGTGTACTGCCTCGATAAAACCTCTGCCTCTACCTGGGAGGTCCCTCAACTGTCTGCTGATAATCAGAATGATAGGTCAGACAGTCATGAGCCATGTAACCAAGCCCGCCGCATGAGTAACATTGTCCGCTCCTGGCATTTTTGGATATGTCTCCACTCTGGATGCCCTGCACAAGCGATCCTGAGACATGCGGTCGTCCACATGTAGGACTGGTCCTCTTGGACCTTTGTGATATCTTTGTATTGCCAGCTGGAGAATAATCCACTACGTGTTGGGTAGTGGTGGGTCTCGCTGCTCGAGACTTCTCATCAAGGAAACTATCCACCAAGAGGGATCTTTATAGAACCCTCATCTACGTCGGGATGCTAAGTTAGATCATCAGAGCTATGATCTCTCACCTAAGCCCCTGCTCGAAGGTCCGGGCCCTGAAGAATGGGAACCACAACATATCTATGGAGTAGCGCGAGAGGTCGGTGAACCTCGCTGAGTACTGTGCTAATGTCATGATGCCCTACTGCAGATGAAGTAGCTCCTATATCCGCACTGCGCGAAGAGTGGCTGGTATGAAGTTCACCCGGAATAGGCTGTCTAAGTATTCCAAATGTATCGTCGCCTCTTCATGCACCTAGAGCATCAAGCTCTACTATCTGCTTGCTTCTGTCCGAAGGAGGCTGGTTGAGAGGATCACCAAAAAGTCAGCTGGTGTCCCTACCAGTCTGAAGACTCTCACCACAACCTCCAGCTAATCCTCAGCTGCCTATGGGTCCATCTCTCCCCTGAACTTGGGTGGCCTATGGCACTGGTACTCGTGCAATGTGATCAAGCGGCGTGCACTCTCTACTGCTGGGGCTGGTGTCATTAGTGGCCCAACGGGGAGTGGCACCGCTGGTGCCTCCGTTGGAAAAGGGCCCTGCACTGAGGGCTCTTTTCTCAGTGGGATGTCAGTACATATGACTCTCGGGGCTCTAACTGGTCATCTACGGGGAGGCATCCTGAAAGAAGCATATGTGACACGGTCAAAAGATTTATACCTGGTGAGCTGACCTGGTTGAGCTGACATAATGAAAACTTTGGAAAACACGCACGCAATCAGTGTTTTCGTGCACTGAGTCGAAAATCAGAAGTCAGGGTCCTGGTGTATGGATACTTCCATCGCCCGCACCAACACTGGAATCCCTAAACTGAAAAACACACTAAGTACCCTTAAGACTATTTCTTCACAGAAAAGACAGATCAGAGTTCTATGTTCTGCGGTAGAACCGACTCCTCTGATACAAATTTGCCATGACCTGTCCCTCGGGGCCCATGTCGCAACTACCCCAAGTCGGCCTTCCATAGGCCAGGGGCTGGAGACTAGCAGTAAAGGCATAAATCACTAATACTGGGAAGACATTTCTTTTATAACTGTAAATAGAAAGAAGATGAGTACAAAACTCAAAGCAAAACACTAGGTAGAAATGTATACAAAGAAGTGTTGTAAAGTAAAAGGGGCCATAAATACAAGCCCAATAGGAAAGTACAAGTACAACATAATAGTAAGTACAAACGAAGAAAAGTAAAGCAGCTAATAGGTCATCTGCGGGGGTTCCTACCTGAAGGGTAGGTACAGATGGCCTCCTCAGCACTCCACATTCGTCAGTCTCCTCCATGAATCATCACGCCGAGTAGTCCACCTTCAGGTACCGTCCATTCCTGCTAATAGCTTCCTCAGTTAGCGTTGTATGTCGTCTGAAACCAACACAATGAGGTGCGGGCATAGCCCATTCAAGGGTGAGTTTAACAATACTCAGTAGGGACCCCGAGACCCTCAAGGTCTCAAAAAATCCAATAATGATAAACTAAAAGGTATAAAATCAACAGATAACCATTACATAGGTATATGACCATATATATTCCTAAGTTATCTAGTAACCCATCTCAATCATGAGGAAAACACAAAAGTAATTGACTCAGCTCAACCAGGATTTTTTATTCACATTGTTGAAACCACAACTGCTAGAGAACTCCTCCTCTGTTGAGTACAGTGGGCATGCTGCCAACTACCATATGCTTTCCACTAACCTCGAACTGCTGAGGTACTCCTCCTGTCGAGTACCATGGGTCTGCCGCACTCACACAGAGGCGCTCCCCACTTTGGGTCTGCCTCCAACTACTAGGAGCTCCTCCCAATAGCCTGCAGAGGTACCCCTCCTGTTGAGTACCACGGGTCTGCTGCCAACTACCAGGCACTCCTCCGCCATGGGACTACTGCCAACTACAAGGCGCTCCCCACTGGGCTAGTCGAATCACTCTGAGTCAAATCGGTCAACCAGTCGTCAGGTCTCATCCAGCTGCTGGGTCTCTGCACTCTATCTGCTCTTCACTGGAAGGATCCGCTCCACGAGCTACTGGGAAATACTCCAACTGTTGCAAATTTCCATGAAGAAGTATCTCAAAGGTCCTCTTTGTCATAGGGGTCTCAACGCAACTGATGGTGCGTCAATTGGATGCCCGGTATGTTAGTTATTAGCCTTTTAGTCCTGGGGGCCCGGTTGGATTCTAGTACGATCCAACCTGAATGTATCTCAACTAAACCATGAACTCTAGTGGGGTATACTAAAAGGGACAGGCTCTCATTGAGATTACCAGCGCTGATGACGATTTTTCAAATTGACGTTTGGTGCCAAAGATATGGCGAAAGTAAGAAAAGGGGTCAGTAGTGGGCCTGAGCCCGGTCTGACCCGGTCGGACCGACTCGGCCCAACCAAGATTGGGCCAACCCGGTAAGACCCGTTGGGTCTGACCCAGACCGTTGGGAGGGTCAGAACACTATGTTTGGCCAGGTCTACTGGGCTCGGTCCAGCGGACTGCAGGGGCGGTTCGGCCCATATGTTGCTACATAGGCAACTCGGCCCGAAGGTCGGGGTCGGTTTGGCCAGCACCGCGAAGGGCGTGGCTCAGGTGACTAATCCCGGGAGGCCAGAGGGAAGGCCGCGTGGGGCGTGGGCTGGCTACGGGGGCCTCGGCCAGGCCTACAGGATTCCAGGCAGGCCGCAGGGGTGCCGAGCAGGGCACACGGGCACCGGGCAGCGCATTGGGCAGCACGCTGGGTAGCGTGAAGGGCAGCAGGATGGGGCACAATGAGTGTGTGGGGGCTCCGGGCTAGGTATCGGTGGGTCCGGGCAGGCTGGGGGGCACGTAGGCAGTGCACAGGGGTGCCAGGCAGCTCGCGGGGGGCACCAGATAGTGCGCGGGGCAGTGCGCGGGGGCGCGGACAGCGCACGAGGGTGCGTATAGCGTGCGAGGGCATCAGGTAGGGCGTCGGTGAAGCCAGGTAGGCTGCAGGGTAGGCCGCGGGTTCGGTCGGGGAGCGCACCGTGCATGGCATCAGGAGGCCACCGCTACGCATGTCGGGTGCCGCTTGGGCCAACAGTGTTCTTCCGGGAGCACCTCTACACCGCGGGGGTGGTGCGAGTCGCGGAGGATGCAGTTAGCGCGGCCTTCGTCATTTCCACCTTCGTCATTTCCACCTTCGTCACCGCTGCTTCATCACAATGCCATAGAATTCCACAAGAAGGAAGAACGACTGAGGATGTCAGGCCTTGTTAGGTTGGCCCACACCCTCCGCATTTAGGTAGGTATCAATTGGCTGAACAAGATAAGCAGCTTATCTTTAACAAATCCGGAACATACCCTTTCTATCCAATGAAAAAGACAAGAAGAGGTATAACATCATCATGTGATAAAACCCCCCACATTGTGTTCGTTATTAGTTGACGATGTCGAGGAAAGGCATACATCGGTTCGTTGACATCGGAAATGAAGAAGCCGAGGATGGAATCATCAGTGTTCTTCAAGGACGGTGCTCCCTCCATTGTTCCGTTTGAAGAAGGAAAAAGGTTCGAAGAAGAAATTGTCTCCTTAATTGTTCATGTTCTTCGTTGGAAGAACGGTTCTTTGTTGGGAGATTTCTCCAAGATTTCCTCATCTCAACAACCACAGAAATGCCAAGGGAAAAATAATAGATAGAAGCGTTTTCTATTATTTGTTGGGACAACAATTCAAATTCTGGAGTTTAATTAAATGAGACAACTCATTTAATTAATGGGGTGGAGTTGGATCAATTAAGTGAAGAGGGTTGGGATAAATTAAAGGAGGAGGTGGAGAGTTTCTCCACCTTAAATGGGGGGTTCCAAGGGGTTACAAGACCAGGTGGTCCCCACCAAAAAATATCCTCCCAAGGGAGGTTATGTTCGGGTGGGCCCCACCACCATAGCCTCTCATGGGAGGTTGAGGTGTGGTGGACCCCACCTCCAACCTCTACTTGGAGGTTTTAACCACCAAGAATAAAAAAAAGTCACACTTTATTTTTATTTAAATTATTCTTAAAAACTCACAAACTAACTTTCATTCCCAAACATCTTTCATCGAGGTGGAAGTCTTCTTAAGAGAATACTGATGATGCGAGTTCAACGGTGCCCTTAGATTTAAATTCTGAGCACCTGTTCAAAAGTTATTAAATCCCACTCGTACGTTTAATGAAAATACTCGAACAAAACATCAAAAATTGATTTTGGGCATAATGGGCCTCAGAATCATGCACTGTAAATTTTCACGGACTCGTAAAATACCCATGTATTTTTGAAAAATAAAATTTCGCAGAAATTCGGGGTCATTAAATAATAAATTTTACCATAGTTACCATTCATATTAACCAAAGATAAATGGGAATTATTTACCCAATTTTACCCTCATAATTATTAATATTTAATTAATTTTAACTAATATAAAATAGATAAATTAAATAAATTTGTTTTAAATTAGTTATGAAAAAAATGACAAAATTCAGTTTTTATAAAATACATTTTAATCAAATAACTAGATTATATTTTTTTAATATGTCCATAAAAATAGTTTTGTCTGTTAAAAACATTTGATAAATTGGAATTTTTAAAATATTGATTAATATTAATCCCCAATATTCATTAATTTAATTTATTCATATATAAAAGATTCAATGCATAAAAAAATTTCAGAAAAAAATATCTTCTATTTAAAAAATGTTATTTTTAGTAATAATCATTGATAACTAATGAATTAATTTCATAAATGTGTGGGGAACATATTTTTTATAATTTATTTGTAACATTTAATACTCATAAATCCAATGACTAGGTGATAATGGATAATAAATATTTTAGAAATATTATGTGGTTCATTTAAACTCAGTGTTTCATGTAACAAAATGTATCAAAGAAATCAAATTACATAAAGAAAAATATTTTTGAAAAAGGATAAGGTTTTAAATGAACCTCTTATATAAAGATTCATTATATTAGTTATATATTTAATTAAATTATTAATATATATAGTCTTTTCTAAAATTCATTTATAATTGTTCTATACATGAATATTAGTTAGTTATATCTTTTTTTCAATATCATGTGTAATTATTCATTGATGTCTTGTTCTAGTTTCATAATAGTGATGTTGTTCTTAATTATTCTAAAAATTTTCATCACACCCAAATAATTAAAATTTATATAATTTATTTTTAATGATAGTTTATAATATAATAATTTTATTCTATGGGATTTTTACTCATGGATCTTACATGTGATTTTTTTAGAAACATGTTTCCATGATTTTTCATGAACATGGGTTGTTAACATAAATAATGTGTTTAAATTTAATTTGCACTAAAAAACCAAAATAAAATTATTCATTTTCTTATTTATATCATATATTATGAGTAATTATGTTCTCATGGTGATCCATGATTTTATTTTCTAGGATTTCTTGTATAGGTGGATAGACACACCCAAACATGAACATACCATAATTAATAGATGGTTAGGAATAAGAAAGTGGGTAATTATGGGATGATACCATTATTATAAAAGAATTATTATATTAGATATATAATTTTAAAGTATGGAATCACAATTTATACATTTTAAAATTGAAAAATGAACTTGAAGAAAAATTACAAACATCACTTAATGGAAGTGACAACCCACATAACACATGATTAACATTTCAATTTTTATAAGAATAAGGGAGAAAAATAGATTTTAATTTTTCTATTATTAATAATAATTATATTATATATTAAACATCTTTTCTATAACTTCTATATTATAACAAGTGAATAATGTTTTTGGTTAAAAACATATGTAATCTCTTCGTAGATTTGGTAGTCTATATAATGAAAGAATGATAGATGTATTTATCCAAATGAATATGGGAAAGTGTGGTCAATTTTTAATCCCATTTAATAATATACTTCAATATATATATAATAAATATGTAATTATATAGATATATAATTTTTTTTGGAAATTTGTAAAGAAAATAAAATAAATTAAGAAAAATGTACTTGTGTTGGGTAATTAGGATTTCCCTTTGAAGAATCAATTGTAATATTGTCTTTAGAACAATATATTATGACATGAATGAAGATCCCAGGACTAGATTACCACATATAAGTGAGCGGTGAATCAATGGTTTAACTTTAAGAATTCCTTTTATTTCAAATTCATCCACTCAGAATTATTAAAGATCTATATCCACTAAATATTATCTCTCAATATAACTTCATTTTTACTTATAGAAATATTAATATTATTACACAATATTTACATGGTTCGAAAAAATTTCCCACACTATACCATGTTGGTCCCCAAAACATAAATTATTTACTATCAAAGGAGTGATTAAAATGATCCAAATCCTACAAAGAGAATCCATTTTCCCCTAGCCTAACCAAATACCTCCACTTATTTCAGCTCCAACTAAAAGGCTTCTACTTTGAATCTAACCAAGAGAATCCTACCCCTATATCTAAACGAAAGACTCTTTATTCTCCAAAAAAATATTTAAAGACTTCATATCCATTCAAATTCTTGATCCCATATATGATGATTCATTTATCTACCTCTATGATATTTTAGAATATAACGTTCTCATGTACCTATTCAAGCACCTTATAACAACTACTGGTTGAGTCTATTGTTGTTTCTCAATATTATGATCACGTGTAATAGATCAGTTGCCTTTTTGAATCAATTATAGATATATTATTCCGTATGAATGAAGTCTCGTATGCCTTTTCATGTGTGAAAATAGAGTACAAAAAATCATATTTTAAATTTTATATACGGTTGAACTAGAATAACCACAACTCAATTCCACTTCATGCCCTTATTTCATGGAATAAGTACATCTTGTTTCAATTAGATATCAATAGTTTATTACATGTATATGATCATGGATGAATGTATGTAATTGTTTCTAGATGGAACCCTTGTCTCCCATGAACAATCATAATTAGGTGTGAGTACCATATTCTTCACATGATTCCTTCACACCCACACATTTTCCACACATGACCCTTTTGTTATTTAGATTAGATTAAATGTATGTGTATTAAGCATGTGCACATTCATTATGGTTTTCATGAACCCAAATGATTTTAGTACCTTTTCCTTATGTGTGTTACTCCTTAATGTACAATAGTGTATCACCCACTATATTCTTTTCACAATACTATCCTAGGATTTGGGAAATTGATTCTTAGGTGAATGGTATCATATCTATTTTGTATAACATAGTGCAGGTGACACTATCTCATAGTGTTTCAAATATTTCTCACAAGATGGAAGGTTTCAAATGAGTGCATCAGACACCTCCAAATGCTTAGTGGAATAGGTTCTTATCAAATCATCTAAGACTGTCTTAAAAAATTGATGAAGGCATGCGTCGTCCTTCTTCAAGCAAGAGTAACAATTATTGGATTGTTCTTTTATTGATGAACTAGTGGGGTTTTCTTGTTCTATTTTTCTTTGAAAATAGAATCTCTATCAAATATTTCATAACTTATCATTGGTTATAGAGTTCTCCTTTTATATTTAAGGATCACAGTGACTTTAACCATGTAGATCCTATTTTTATTCCATGTTGAGGAATTATGCAATGGATTTTAATGTATGAATATATGAGAATTCATATTTACTAATTTGGGATATCTTGTAGAGTATTTGTTTAAGAAATAACCTATTGATATGTGAGGGGATTTCTTCCTGAATTAATGTGCATGAATAGGTCACATTATTCTTATCATTCACAAAGCTCAAACACTCAAACTCGAATATAATCTGGAACTATCAATCATATTAATTTGAGCTCATTAATATTACTCTTCATATGCATTTAATATATTATAATTCACGAATGATTTCAGTTTCATCAAAATACCGCATCCCTTTATCATGATATTCAAATACAGATGAAATCTAGATCAATAATGGTTCAAGAAGACCTATAGTGAGTAACATCATTAGAGAAACATGAGGTTAAATACCACCATGGTCCATCAAAGGATGGATGACATCAATGAGATTAGATGGTCCATGTTATTTCCATCATTTAAATGGAATTTTAATAGTACTCACATGACTATGTTTAATTAATCATTACACCATATCAACACTACTATATTTTATCAATCAAGCTGTGTGGCTAGAGGATCAAGCTAGCTAATAGGGATCATCATTGGTTACAACCTTCATACACCACACCATTTTCATTCTCTTGTCTGGGCACTTACACACTAAAATCATGCTGTAAGATCCCACCCTCTCTTTTAGGCCTTATAGATGGGCCCATCATGGGAATATACACGGTCCAAACACTTTCTACTTGGACTGTAATGGTTCCAAGTAGGCATGGTAGACCTAGATCCCATATGTTCCTATAGTAGAGCCTTGGCCTTTTATGGTCAACAGGTTGGAGACTTTTTTATACGAGTCCTCAATTATGTAATACTTTATAAGTAAAAAATAAATTCATATCCATATTCAAAAAACTCCAACCAACTATAACCCTCTTCTATTATTCTCTCATTCATCATAAAAATAATTATTTATATTCTTTCCTAGTCATTATTTTATATCATCATAAATTATTCTTCACTTCTAAAAATATGTAATTCATATTTCATAGCCTTCATTAATCTTCCAGACATTGTTGTAAATAATGTTTCATCATTAACTCAGGTCTTGGACATTTAGTATCCACCCAAACAATCATCAGATTCTATCCAAGGATATTTGGCCAAGTATGATATAGATGACATGTTTATCAATAAATTACAATTCTACAAGCATAACCACTTTGACCAAACTCAGTAAACACACATTGACACATAATTGAAAAAATAAAATACTAGGCCTGAAAATATCCCCCTTTTTAATTTTGTGGTCAATATATTTTTCTCATATTCAAATGTAAACATGTGTGATCAAACTTTTTCCCCTTTATTGGCTTTCAAATTCAATTGAAAAGTGGGTATTATCTCAGAAACAAGTTATCATCCATTTGATGATTGTTTATTTAATACCTTCAAGAGAGGGATGATATCACATTGTTCTCTTAAAAAATTTCATTTAGTTAATCTAATTAAATTCTACTTGGGATTACACGGTGTATAAAACTAGGAAGATAGGTCCAATTATTTCAATATTTTCCTTAAGAAACCTTGCATGAAAAATAAAGTTTAGAATATATCAATTCTAACCCATGGAGTTGTAAATAATCCAATTTATGAATGAAATTTCTAAATCCTACACATTTTTCAAAAAACCCCATTAGAATGTTAAAGTTTATAGGATCAATCTCCCCCCTCAGTCTTAAACCATGCATTCCCCATTAATTAACAAGATAACACAATTAAGAATAAGGAATGGAAGGGTGAAATACATACCGTTAATGCTAATTTTGAATATGTATTATGGTTTTCATATTCACAGTCATGTTTTCTCCCCATTGAAGGATGTCCACTTTTATTACATCTCATGTATGTTAGTATACTCTAGGAAGTACAATCTCATTATACTATATATAAGTTATAGCCTAAAAAATCTTCATTAATTCCCTACATTGTTAGTATATGAAAACATAAAATAATGAGGTAAAAGGAGAGAACTACTAGTTCAACCAGAAAAAATTCATATTGAGAGATTAATCTCAATCTCCACAATTATTTTCAACCAATCCCATAATGTGAACATTTCATTGGATGCTTTATTTTGTTTTGAGGGTCATTTTTTTGATATCTTATCTCTTCCCTTAAACTTTTTTCTTTTTTTGAAATACCCATTTCTACCTTAGTGACCTTAATATTCATGTGTCAGATTGTGGTTAACTACTCATAAAAATTCTCTTCAATTTTTGAGACCACATTGTTTTCTTTATATTTAATAATTTCCTAATATTTCTCTAACTGTCAAGCTAGTTCGAACTTATGTCACCAAACAACTAGGTAGTCTTTGTTGACCATCATAGTCTTCTAAAATTTTTTACATGACTCTTAATGGGTTTATTTGTAACCTCTTACAATTCAAAGAATAGGAAACATATACTTCCAACCATTTCATATACACCTTAGCCTTGTGACCTTCAAAACTACATCCTCCATATACTTCTTCCAGAATTTGAATTTTTTTTGTGCATATATATGTGGTGAAAATATATTCACCTGTTTTTTCACTAATATTTTATTCTCTTATTCACATAGAAACTCCCCCATGATTCTCACATTGTTAGGTTCACTAGGATCGATACAGTGAGAGTGGGGGGGGGGGGTGAATCATGGTATGATAGATTTAAACAAATACACCTTTTGATCTTGTTTCGTTGTTAAGAAAAACACTCTTCTCTCTCTTTCCTATAGAAAGGTATAAACATAAATTAAATCATGCACAAGACAAAAAAAATTATTTTGTTCACCCTCACTAGGATACATCCAAGGAGCATACACTGGAAATGTGATGCGGTACCAAATCCACTAAAAGAGAACTACTATTTAAAATGTTCGAAGAGGACTCACTGTCCCTTCTAGTTTACAACCAATCATAACATGAAATCTCACTGCTCTCCCAACTGCTTTATTTTCACTTCTTCATCAGAAAAGCAACTCAAAATTTAAAGTCTTTTAGATCCCTTAATTATCAAAAATGAATGAATCATTCTAGGTATGCATATGCCATGTTTAAGTCAAAATTTCAACCGAAGATGAATCTAAATTTTCACTGTAGGTAACAAGAAATTATCCCACTTTTGCGCATCCATAGAGTGAATGGCACACTTCTCTATGCTTGGTGCACTACTCTAATTCCTCGCACGCTTTTCTATGCTTTGGTGTACTTCTCCACACTTGGTGGAAAAGTCTCACCTAACCACTTTTGTGACACTCCACTATTCAACCAAAATCATGGCTGACTCACAACCTTTTACGCACAAACCAATATTAGCACGCAACTATCAACTGGCGTGCAACTTCTGAATAACCTTATACTTGTGCGCCCATTCCACCACTTGCGCACCCAACACAACTGCGTGACTGGAGAACTAATTTTCTTTATGTGTTGAGATTAATTCAAAATTTGGAGGGGTATCCATATATTTATAGGAATTTTTGACACCCTAAGAACTGCGCGCAAGTCTCCTTTTGATGCGCAAGTCCCGCCTCCTTTGCCTCTGTTACCCTAGTCACGTGCGTGACCAAACCAAAACTTCCGCGACAGTCTTTCCTATTCTCTTTTTGTACCACTCCCAAATCATCCATTCCCTTTTTTAGGTTCTTATTTCAATCATGGATTACCAACAACATCTCTTGAACTTGAAAAGTAAACGTGAAAACCCCCTTTTGTCAACAAAAAAAATATCGATGCTTGCTTTATCAACAAAAACAATCACCTAAAAAATGATTCAATGATACCTTGAGTGATATTTTCCCAACATACATCCTTCCAGTTAATGACATGTTTATGTAGAATGAATAGTATTTGAAACCATTCAAACCCCAATACAATAAAATTATTAGAAACATTATTCTCTCATATTGTTTCTAGATGAATACAAATCTGTGTTATTGTTGTCTTGTTTCCTACTGAGCCTCTCATTGATTGGAGGGTTGTGGTGTTCTTGGAAAAAAATTTCTATTCCTTAGATGTTAATAGTTTCCTTGTTATTATCCATCACTATAAAATTTTATGATTTATATTTCACACCTACACTACTTGAAGTCACTAATCCATTAAAATGATTAACTGAACCTTTACCTTTCTTATCTCCAGCTTGAGAAGTTACACCCTTGATCTCAATAGATTTATTGAAATCTTCTTTGTCTATATTCAAATCATGTTGAACTATGAATCATATGGCTTGTGTCTCAAAAACACATCTTCTCTAGAAGACAACTTCTCTTGAAGAAAACATATTGTTTTATCTTATTCATTAATTTTTTTATTTTTTCATCATGATCACATAGAAAAAAAAATACTTATTTCTTAATCAACTCCATTTTTACGTTAACAGCATGATCTATTTCTTCCATATTCCTTTTAGAATTTAATTTATGGTTTTCATTCCTAATATTCATTATCAAATTTTTTAGGTATTTCATCTGTTCCATGTTGAATTATAATTGTTATTTCATATTCCACTCATGTTATGCTATTTCCTCTTTATCGCCATTACTACATGACGAATCATTTCTTCTCTTTTCTTAGGATATGAAATGAACATCAATATCTAAAGAATAAATTGATGATAAAACTTTTTTATGTATCCTAATAAGATTTATAATATTTATGGTATAGTTTTTCTTGTTATTCTTATCCCATTTCTTAGGGAATCTGTCATCATCTGATTCTGATTTTGATTCAGATTCTTCATAATTTTATTTCAGACTCTTCTTTGAAAAAATGACCAATTTCTCGATAGTAAAATCACATTAGTAGTTGTTTACGCTTTATATTAATATTTTCCTTCCTAAACCCTTATGATATAATAAAAAAGATGATTGAAGTCTATATCATCCTAATCACTATCTAAATCGTCAAATTTATTGTCCTCCTCTTCTTTCACATTCCATTTTCTGATTGCATCAAAAGACTTTTCAAAAGATACTTTCTTTATGGAAGAAGAAATTTTTATCATATTGTAGGCTATGTTAATTATTTACAGTTTATCAAGAGATAATTGATCACATTATTCATGGGTGAAACTATTGAATCCAAATGATCTGGGAAATTCATCATAATATGTTTAACAATGACTGAGTCATCGAGTATCATGACCTGTCCCCTGGTTCCCGTGTCGTGACTACCCCAAACCCGCCTTCCATAGGCCAAGGGCTGGTGACTAAAACCAGAAAGGAGAAACCCAAAAGGGAAGTCATTGCCTTTAAATCTGCACACACACAGGCAAGGCACACTGCAATCAAGTAAAACATGACGAAAAAGGTAATGTATAACCACTACTAAAAACCACCACTAAGAGTAAAAGTAAGTACTAAAATTAAATGGGATAGTATACAAGCCCAAATAGAAATAAAGTACAAAAAAAGGATAATGATGTGCTCCATAGGTCATCAACCAAGGATCCTACTTAAAGGGTAGGTACAACACGTCGTCTCTCATCACTACTGCTCACCATGTCTGTCAATCACCTCTGACCACTAGTTAGCCCTGGATCCCCGAGTCTCAGTCACACTATCCATCATATGAAAAAGACACAAAAAGGTGCGGGAGAAACCCGTGCAGAGGTGAGTATAACATAACTTAGTAGGGACCCCGAGACCCCCGATGGTCTCTCAAAATTAGACAAAGGAAAAACCACAATGAATGATCTCAATCAAAAAGAACAAAAATAAAGGACATCTCACACTAGGTATAACTGAAGTAAAAAAGTAAATATGATTAGTTGTAAAGCTAGATAATCATATTATATCAAGAGGATCTACTGTTGACCCACAAAAGACAACTATGTGTTAACCCACATAGGATCACTAGGCGCTGAACCACACAGGATTCCTAGGCGCTGACCCCCAAATGATCGCTAGGGGCTGACCAAAACAGGATCTCCAGGCATTGACCCACACACGTTCGCTAGACACATAACAACACATGATCACTAGGTGTTGTCCCAAGAAATATTTCTATGTGCTAACCCACACATGTTCTCTTGATAATGGCCAACACTTGATAACCATTCATTATTTACGTCACAGCCAGCCACTATATCTTCGCACTTAGCATGCTTGATTCTGTTAGGATCTGATTTTCAAACCATTTACTGTACCTCAACCGCCACTAATTCCCATGATGAAGAAAAAAATGAACCACCATGTCATTAGGAGTCCAATGCAACAGACGGTGCATCAATCAGACGCTCGGTCTGTATGTTATTGGCATTTTAGTATAGAGGTCCCGGGTGGATTTGGGTTCAATCCAACCCGTCCATACTCCAACTTTCCTTAAACCCCAATTAGAGTATCTTAAATGGATATCCTCATTTTAAGGGTTCCACTGCTGTAAGAAGGCATGCTAAACAGATTCCTGGCATGCATGATTTGCCCATTTTAGTGAAACGGGGCCAGTCGGGTTTGGGTCTGGTAGGGGTCCGGCACAGCTCACAGGTCCGGCCCGACTAGCGGGTCCGACCCACCTAGAAGAACCCGAACCACTTTTGTGTGGGTTTCTGGCACACTGACCAGATGAGGAGTGCCTAGTGCGGCCATCCAACGACACCAGCGGGTGCCTTCCCCTCTTCCGAGACGACCAATTCAACCAGCCATTTTATCTAGTTGAGTGGCCTAAGTGGGCCGGTCCTCCCTCTTCATATGGCGCATTGGCGCTGCTCCCTTCCACTCCCGTGGCACCTATAGGCACTGATCCTCCATGTGGATATCTCCTCCAGCCGCTGCCACACCATCGGTTGCCTCCGCGGGCCACTAAAGATGCTCTAGTGGTATGTTTTTCTTCTTGTATGCGTCTATGGGCCTCACGGGTTACCGCATACACAGTGAAGCCTTCAAAAACACCCTACATTTATGTTGTTTAGTCACGAACAAAGAAAATCTCATAAACGAAGAAAAGTGGGGGCTTGACCTTATATTTACTGGCTCTCATCTTTTGTGTTAGTGTTCTAACATGGGGTGATATCAATAATCAAAAATGAAGATCAATCCCCAATTTAAGACCCCGCAATAACCACCTGCATAAATAGACGAGATTTAGATCAACCCGTTAGTTGGTTGGTCTATGTTCATTGTATTTTACCAAAACAGAAAGAGAGGGAACATCAAATCACGTGAACCCCCTACTTGGTAAGAAAGTTGTGTTTGAAGGAGAAGACTAACATTTGTAGACATTCCATGTTTGTTGGTGCTTTCTGCCTCCTATCGTTGTCTTGTTCGAATCCTCCAATGGTCATTGATCGACACTCTGTTCTTCATTGGAGGAATTCATCACTGGCGTTTCATCAGAGGTTCCTCTCATTGGTTCAAAAACCCCATGCCAATGGTTTGTTTAAATAAAATAAAAGGAACCACCCGTGTTGCGTTCATTAATTTGTTTCATTAATGAACCAAAAATTAATGATCCATTAATCCTATGATAATAAAAGTTACACAACCAAAGGGTCATGTGATTAAATGTATCTAATTCAATTCCTGACGTAACCCTACAGTCCCGCCAAGTGCTGCTCAATAATTGGAGAATTAATAAAATAACTCATTTAGTTATTTTATTATTTTCCCTTAAATTCCAAAAATTTTCTTTTTCATCCTACCATTTCCGGTCGAAGTTATGCTTTTCCTAAGAGAATCCCAACACAGAAAATTCAACAGTGCCCTCATATTTTCAATCCGAGCACCGGTTCAAAAGATAGAAAATCCTACTCACCCATGTACTGAACGTACCTTAAAAAAGTTCAAAAATAATTAAAATTCACCCTCAACCTGTGCCGGTTGAGGTTAGGATAGGTCTAAGTGGAACAGGACCCCAACAACTCAATGATACTATCAGATTTATAATCCGAGTTAACATTTAATGTTTAAAGATTTAAAGATAAAATAATTGTTACTTAGTTATTTTATTTACGGCCAAAAACTGTCTTCCACTATTCTACCACACAATCTAATGTTAATATGTGACTAAGTAAATAATATCCCCACAAACTCAGCAGTGTTCTCAGATTTTTAATCTGACTCACCGTTTTTTAGTTATAAGTATTTGAAAAATTAAATAATTTTATTTAATTATTTTATTTACAGTTGTTCCATTTTTGGGTTTTCTCACCGGAGGCCTACGCCGACTAAAATTAAGTCACTCCTAGGGTAAACCATCTATCCTAAAGGCAATAGTGCCCTCATGTTTATAATTTGGGCATCCTTTTAAGAGTTATTCCATTTTTTCAGGAAAAACACTCACGCGTGCTATTTGAACCTTAACATTATCCAACGGATCATTATAAGCACTCCGGACATCGAAATCATGTGTCGAAAAATTTCATGATCTCTAAATAATTATATATAATTAAAAAAAATTATACAGATGTTAAAAGACATTAAATTCTCCCCACCCTAGGGATTTACATCCCCAAAATCCATAATATTGGAAAATCAAACAAGTGGGGGTACTTAGCATGGATATGAGCCTCCCACTCCCTTGTGTTGTCATGGAGATCTGCATGCTACCACTGAACTCACTCCAGAGGAATCAACCATCCACGAGGGACCCACTCCTATCAGTCCTCTATCTCTATTGGGAACTCTTCAAAAGTCGCCACATCGTCAATGTCTACCTCACCCCAGTGGGTGACATATGATGGGTCATGCACGTATCTCCTCAGCTGCGACACATGGAAAACATTATGAACCTGGTGTATCTGTGGGGAAAAAACTAGATAGTACACCACCTTGCCAACTCTACTGAGAATCTGGAAGGGTTCAAATATCCATAGAAATAGTATGCCTCCCCGGACAAAACTCCGTAATCTTCATCGGGGTGAGACCCAAAGGAAAACATGATTGCCCTACACAAACTCCAAGGGTCTCCATCTTCTATCGGCATAAGACTTATGCCAATTTTGTGTAGTCCTCATCCTATCATGGAAGACTTTCACCTTCTCGGTGGTAGCCCGTACCAACTCTAGAACCAGGAGTGCAGAATCCCCTAGGTCTGTCCAGCATAGTGTTGATCATCATGGTCGCCCGTACAAGGACTCAAACAATGCCATGTTGATGGTGGAGTGATAAATTGTGTGGTATGCGAACTCCACCAGTGGAAGGTGGTCCTCCCAACTGTGGCCAAAATCAAAGACATAATCATGAAGCATGTCCTCAAGGTCTATATGGTTCACTCCATCTGACCATCTGTCTAGGGTAAAAGCTCTGATCAAACGTGCTGGAACCTAATTCTTAGGTTTCACTTGCGGAAAACTGAGGCATCCTGAAATGAAATTTTCCACTGCTTCCTTTATCCTTGATAGCCAATACTGACGTCAGAGGTCCTAATAAAAATTCGTCAAAATAGGATGTACCGCCAAAGGAGATGTATGGTATTTCCTCAACACCTCCTCTTGAAATGTCACTGGAACCATGGTGCTTCATCTGAAAAGGATGACTTGCTCCCAACCTATTCAAATTCCATCAGGAACCTGTCCTGAGGATATCTGAGAACATCGAGTCTCGCAATCCACGTCCCAAAGTTGTACCTCTCTTACTCGCAGAAGGAGTGGGGGAGTGACTGTCATAAATTGGAGGTAAGCTGCTCTGTCACAATCCATGAAGGTTATCTGTAACTCGGCTAGCTACTTTTTCATCTCACTCAACATCTGTGAACTAGACCTCCTACTGAGTGTATTTTCTAGCCCGTCTCCTTCCTAGGAGTTTAGACTATCTCAAATTCATAGTCCCGAAGGAACTGCAACCATCACCATTGGTACAACTGTAGAAAAGCCTACGTGCACCTTTCCATTCACACGAAAGGCTACCCCCTTTAACTGATTGAGTTATCCATTGACCGTTTGGTACTGGGTACTCATTCTCTATGAACACTGGGTTAAAATTCCGGTAATCCACACATAAACTCAAACACTTAGTCTTACTAAGACTTTCATATGAAAGTACACCAACTATAATATTACCTCCCGAAGCTTTGCGTGAGCCATCTGATATGCAGGTATAGATATCGGTTCCATCCCTGCAGGGAGGTAATTATGGAAACATATTTTGAAAGGATTTTCCCACACTCTACCATAGTTGTTGGGAACTAAAAACTCAAAATAGTTGCTTCCATGAGGGTATTTCTGGCCAACTAAGGAGTGATTGATTTCACCCTCCTATGCATGAGTTTTTCTCATGCTGCCTGGATTTACTTTTTCACCATCCAAAGAAAACCCCATTCCAACATTTTAAATATACCTCATCCTTTTTCCCAAAATAGTCAATCTGATCATGAAGTGTGGATGACCAGTCCATACCCAAACTAACGTTGTAAGGCCTCGACACTGCCATGAAGAGGTTCTAATTAAAACTATCACCTCAAGGGTCAGATCACACCATCAACATAAGTTTGATTATTGAGTCTCCACCCATAGGTATCTCCAGACGTAAGGGTCAAGTCAACAATTTAACCGGAAACTCTACTTGTTGAACAAGATTCGTGATAAGAAGGAATTATTAGTACCAATGTTGATTTAGAAGGATGATATTAGTAGGCACATACCATACCTTGAATAATTCTTGGAGACCTTGGGTCACACTCCTTGACTACATACAGCTACACCCTTCCCATGTCCTCCCGCTCCCTGAGCCTGGTGGAGACCATGTTGGGGTGTTTCTTGTAACATGTCGAAATGTATAAAACATCTTGCTTCTCTCCTAGGTCCTCTTTCATGTCTTTTTCCCTTCCGATTCATCTGTCCCTATCACTTCCTCTTCCCGGAACATTTGACACGTCCAAATATCCATGATTGACATCGGTTTTCTGCTTTCCCACTATTGAAATTCAATGTATGTATATAATCATCAAATAAAATTTCAACCACAAATGGTTCTCTCCAGCACCATAACATAAGCAAGAATTCACAGAAGAATAGTGCTGGCTCAGATGTCCCTAAACACATCTCTCTTGAAGGTCCGAGCCCTGAATCGTTGGTCGTTTCATGTTCATTGTGTACATTGAATGGTTGGTACGCCTCGATGAATACTCAACTACCGACATGTCATCCTTCCGAAGATGTAGAAGCTCTTGGGAACACATACCCCATATATTTTTATGGAAAGAGAACCCTTCTTTGAGGAAGTTTATCATGATTTGTTCGGGGAAAATTCACCTGATCCTATGATTAGGGTAATCTAAACCTTGTCATAGCCATGTTGAGCCACATAGAAGACTCAGTACCATGACTGACATCTGATTGAATAATGGCCTAGCTAGATGGAAACTTGGTCACCACCTCCAGAATGACTTTAGCCTCCTGTGAGTTGGGATTACCTCAGAACCTGAGGGGTATCTATCACAGAAACTTGTGTAAGGCACTGAGCCTACATGTGTCCTCTACTTATAGTGCTGGTATAAACTGGTGTCCAATGGGTAGAGGTATCACTGGGACACCACCTGAAGGTACCATCAAGGGAAAAAGTCCTTGTAATTATGCCTCATCACTCTGTGGACCATCCTCATAATCACACATTACAATTATAGATGGTTTCCTTCATGGAGGAATCTTGAAAGAAAATAAAGATGAACCATGTTTAAAAGGTCACACCTAGTGAGCTGACTAAAAAGAGATCAATAGAAAAACATTTTCAAAACACAAGAAACTAGTGTTTTCGTGTACTGAGTCACAAAATAGAATACATGGTCCTGGTTTATGGATATTTAATCTTTTACACCAACACTGGACTCCCTACACTGAAATCCAAACTCACGACACTTAACACTATTTACCCATTGAAAATAAAGACTGGTAGTTCTTCTGGTAGAACCGACCCCCCTCGGATACCAATTTTCCACAAACCATCCCCCAAGGCCAGTGCTATGACTACCCCAAGCCCGCCTTTCATAGGCCAGGGGTTAGTGACTAAAAATGGAAAGGAAAAACCCAAAAAGGGAAGGAATTTCCTATAAATATGTACACACATAGATTGGGCACACTGCATACAAGTAAAAAATGATGGAAAAGGTAAATTATAACCACTACTAAAAACCACCAATGATTGTAAAAGTAAGTACTGAATGTAAATGGGCCAGTATACAAGCACAAATTTTAAATAAAGTACAATAGAGAGAGAAATATGTACTCCCGAGGTCATCCACCAAGGATCCTACCTGGAGGTTAGGTATAACTCATCATCTGTTGTCACTGTCACTCACCATGTCTGCCAATCACCTCCAAACACCATCTACCCTTGTGTACTTGAGTCTCAATCAAGTTGTCCGTCATCCGTACAAGACACAACAAGGTGTAGGTGAAGCCCGTGCAGGGTTGAGTATAACAATATTTAGTAGGGACCCTAAAACCCCCGAATGTCTTTTAGAATTTCACAAAGGAAAAATAACAAAGCATGATCTCAATCAAAAATAAAAATAACAAAGGATAACATAAAAAATTTAAAGCTTAAATACATAAGTAATGATAATTAGTCGTAAATCTAGATCATCTTATTCTATAAAGAGGCTTTTCTGCTGACCCACACAGGATCACTAGGCGCTGACCCACAGAGGATCGCTAGATGCTGACCCACATAGGAATGCTATGTGCTTACCTACACAGAATCTATATGCAATGACCCACACAGGATCATTAGGATCTGACCCACACATGATTTCTAGGTGGTGACCCACACAAGATCTCTAGGCGTTGTTCAAAATAGGATCGCTATAAACTGACCCACACAAGATCACAAGGTACTAACCCACATAGGACCACCATTCATTATTCACGTCAAAGACAACCCTTAGATTTCTGCACTAAGCACGCCTGATTCAGGGAGGATCCACTCTTCAAGATATCATCCGTACCTCAAATTCCATGAATTATGACTAATATGTAACCCGAATAACCATCATTTCATAAGGGTTCCAATACAACAGACGACGTGTCAATTAGACGCCCGCTATGTATGTTATAGGAATTTTAGTATAGAGGGATCGGTTAGATTTGGGTTCAATCCAACCAATCCATACTCAACATTCTCAAAAACCCAATTGGATTATCTGAAAAGGATCACCTAGTCCTAAGGGTTTTAGTACCACAAATTACACGTCACACGTATGCCCGATATACGAGATTCTATTGTTTTAGTGAACAGGGGTCGGTCGCGTCCGGGTCCAGCCCAGCTGGTGGACTTGGCCTCATTGGCAGGTCCGGCCAAGCCAGTGGGTCTATCCCCCTTGGAAAAACCTACCCCGCTTGCGGTCGGGTTGCTGGTGCACCGACCAGACGTGGAGCGTCCGGTGCGGCCAACTGGCGGAAGCAGCGAGCACCGCACCCTCTTCCGAAATTGCCGACTGAGCCAGCTATTTTGTCCATCCGAGCATCCCAAGCGGGCTGCTCCTTCCTCTCCACACATCGTGTCAACGCCACACACTTCCACTTCCATGACCATGATGACTTCGACTCCAACCATTGCAGTGCCTATGGGTTCCACTTCTCTATGCGGCCGGCTCGGCCGACTACCGTCGTTTCGGTGGTACTGCGATAGCAGTTTCCTTCACAGGCCACCAGAGATGATCTGGTGGTCCTTTTTTCCACCCTTTTGTGTCTAAGGGACTTTAGGGTTGCCTCCTTCACTAAAAAGTCCTCATAAATTTCCTTCCACCATGTTTCCCAGTCGTACACAAAAAACGCTCATAAACAAAGAACGGCGGGGGGGGGGGGGGGGGACAGACCTTGTTTGGATTGTCCCGAACCTCCTCAATAGTGTTATAACATGGAGTGATATCAATAATCAAAAAGGAAAAATAATCCCCAATTTAAGACCCCACAATAAGAACCTGCATGAACTTACGTGATGTGAATCAACCCGTTAGTCGGTTGGTCTGCATTCGTTGTATTTTCCAATAACAGGAAGAGAGGGAACATCAAAGCACATAAACACCCTACGTGGAAAGAGTGTTGCTATCGAAGGAGAATATTCACATTCGTAGAATATCCAAGTTTGTTGGTTCTATCCATTTCCCGTCGATGTCTGGTTCAAATCCTCCAACAGTTGTTGATCAAAACTCCATTCATTGTTGGAGGAAGTCTTTGTCAGTGTTTCTTCGGAGGTTCTTGTAACACCCCGACCCCACTAGGATGGATCCGGTGCATTACATGTGATCTTGGAGTGGTTATAATGAATGAAAATCCTGAATGAACAATCATTTTAGTAGTATTTAAGAAACTACATACATATGTGAAACTCAAATTACATTGGAAAAGGTTACAAAATATAATACATAACAAAACTAAAAACTGTAGCCACATGAACTCAATAAATGTTTTCATCTTCATCAGTTGTTGAAAGTAAAAAATGAAATGTCTGAGCTTAAATGCTCAGAAAGTGTTAAAAACAGCGGAAGCATGAATCCATGATAGCTAAATCATAAACAATTTGACATAATCAAAATGGCATGGTTAATAAATAAAAAAACCCATGCCATTAACAAACTTTGAATAAAACTGCATCCATAGATTTTTTTCGTAGTGAAAACCTCATGGATAGTAATAATTGATAATGAATAAAGAGAATTATTATTAATTTGAGGTCATGTATATTGCACTTGAAACCATAATACTGTAAAAATGGTTTAGTTCTGTGGGAAAAACCCGTATGATATTTGGAAACAAATTCGAAGGGTTTGTCATCAACTGATTTGTCTCATGAGACCTACCGATGCATCAAGGGGTTGTAGCGGGACCCAACCACCTCTAGATCCAATTCATTTTTTATACATAGATTCAAAGTAAGATCACTATGACTTTACAACATCCCTATAGAATAGAGGATACAGATTCATCAGTATCTCTACAGTCAAAACAACATTCAAAACAAATACCGTACATTAACTGGTATACGACTTAGACAATAATCATATCCATGATATGAGAAAATGGAAATTTAAATGGAAAATAATTTCAATTGAAAATTGATCTCAAATGTGCAGTAGGTACACCACATAAGAAATAGTAGGTTCACAATTACTAAGAAAGTCAAAATGGTGTGAAAAATTGAGACAAACCTCGTTACCGTGTTGTATTCAATTGAGTCGTATGACCAAAAGTTAATAACCACCAAAAAAGTCACAGAATTCCAATATTATAAAGAGAACCATGATAGCATTTTTTAAATTTCAGTACACCTATACCACATAAAATAAATAAGAGGCGAAGAATGGAAATCCCACAGAATTGATGGTGAGATGAGAAAAATCCCTTACAAACATTTCGGCATGGTAACGAGTGTTCTTGCGAGGGCTTAATGAGAGGTAAAAAGATAACCTATTATTTACATATCATAAGGGCAGTATGGGGGAGATGAGAATAAATACCCCAAAATTAGGAATTAAAAATAAAAGGGTACAACATAGGAGATATTCTTGAACAAAAGTGAGAGAGATGATCCCTTACCTTTTGCTTGAAGGTGTTCTTGATTATTATTAACGACCAGAATAATCAAATTTAAATTCATTAATTAATAATTCCTAAACCTCATAAACACGTAATTGTTAAGGTATAACCTTATTAATTTTATTAATGACTTTTTTATGGGTTCAATAGATTCAATTTTATTGTTTTGGAAGCATTTTCTTACTTGGTTTCATGATTTGTTTCCTTGTATTCATGAATAGAAGTTTGTTTGAAATATGGTTAAAAAACATAATTATTAATATAAATTATTAGTTAAATTAAATATATATAAATTATCTTATAATGATTCTGGTTATATACCATGAGGATGACTCATTCGATAAGTTAAAAATAAACACTTAGATTTGGCTTGGCGGTTTAGTGCACAATAAAAGTATTTTGTATTATTATTCCATATTATGAAAGTGTAAAGATTAAAGAACATTAATCAAGCTAAAATACATATATTATGACCTGTTTAAACCATTTAAATGGTTTCATGACCAGTATTGAAGATAGTAATGGAAATTTAAAACCCGTCTTCCTTGAGTGTGATAAATTTACACATCTCGGACGGTGTTTGCATTTATTGTTTAAAAGGAGGGTAAAAGGAGATATTATGATGAAATATTCCATTATCACAATGAAAATATAGTACATGTGAGGTAATTGAATTATCTTGTAATTTGGATGAGGGAAGGTGAGAAGGGAGAACAAAATAATGGAACATTGTAAAAGAAATTGAATGAAAAGAGAAGGAAGGTTCACCTCTGGAGTACTCCTCCTTGAGAATCTCCTTAAGGCCTTTGTTTTTGGCCTTTTGGTGAGACCATAAGGTCTCGAACGTGGGGAGAGGGCTCGGGAAGAGTATTTTTCAGAATTTAGGCAAGGATTGAAGTTTGAGTGGTGTGGGAGGAAGAGGGGGTGAGAGGTGTTTTATATAGTGGATGGGAGAGGAGTTTTCTTAATATTATAATCATTAGTTTATTATTTCCTCTCAAGTCAACCAATAGTTAGTATTACATGACTAGGAGCATTAATATATGCATGTGAATCCGAATCAATTGTTCTTTCATCAGTAGATCATCATCAATGACTCAATTAATCCATTATTTAGTATTTATCGTGAATTATCAGATTTTACTATTCCTCAAGAATTTAAGTATTTCAGAAAAATCCCAAAAATTCACCATAACCATTTTTCTACGTTTAGAATTGAAAAAGGAAGTCCATTTTTCAAATATAATTTTCTAAATATGATTAATTACATATTTAATTAAATCATTATTCAATAAAAATATTTAAACACTTAAAATACTCATCTTCATTTTTAGGGTGCCCAAATTAATTTATACACTAAAGTGTATAGATATCATTTATAAGAGTCAAATTACTATTTATAAGGGTATGTTTCTATTCATAAGGGCATGTTTCTATTAATATGGGTAGGTTACTTTTTACCGAAAATTAAGTTAATTCTATCAGGCTCTAAATATCATCTTGAACACAACCGTGTATGTCAGATTTTTAAAATTCAAATCACAGAGATGAAAAATTTATGTTTAATGGCTAGGTTATGGATATATCCTATAAGTAACCATGTTTTTTTCGATATAGGCTCAGTGAATCATGAAATATAATGAGCACAATTTATTTAAGAGAAAAATACCATATAATGTTTGGGGTGCTATATTATTTCCCCCTTCGGAATTTTCTTTCTCAAAATTATATGTATAAAGCCCACCAAAAAGATGTGGGTAGTTCTTCACCATAAAATCCTCCAGTTCCCATGTTGCTTCCTCCATATTTTGGTTTCTCTAAAGATCCATTACTAGATGATTTGTACAATTTCACTAAACCTGCTCTTTTGTGTCACGAATCTCGATAGGTTTTTCACAGTTTGAAAAATCAGGTTCCAGTTCTATTTCTTCATATGTGAGTACATGTGTTGGGTATGACATGTATTTCTTTAACAATGATATGTGGAAAACATCATGAACTCTAGAGAGAATTGGATGCATTGCTAAATAGTATACTATAGCTCTGATTCTTTCCATAATTTCAAATGTTTCGATATACATGGGGCTTAGTTTCCCTTTCTTACCGAACCATAAGACACCGTTAAACAGAGATACTTTCAGAAATACATGATATCCCACTCAGAATTCCAAATCATTTCTCTGGTTGTCAGCATAACTCTTCTGCCAAATTTGGGTTCTTTAATATGTTCTTTTATTTTCTTCACCATTTCTATGGTTTCTTCAATAAGTTATGGGCCTATAAGTTTCCTCTCACCAACTTCATCCCAACACGTTGGAGTTCGACAAATCTTCCCATATAATGACTCATATGGAGCCATTTGAATACTAGAATGGAAACTATTTTTGTTGAAAAATTCCACCAGAGGTATGTATGGATCACACATTCCTTATACGTCAAGAGAGCATGTCCTCAGTATGTCTTATAAAGTTTGAATAGTCATTTCAGACTATTCTTCGGTTTGGGGGTGATAAGCAGTACTCATACGAAGCTCAGTATTAAAATCCTTCTGGAGACTTTTCCATAATTTTGATGAAAACTGGGGATCTATATCGGATACAATCGATAGTGGTTCACCATGATGTCTTACAACTTCATTAATATAAATTCTTTCCAAGCGCTCAAGTGGAAAATCCTCTCTTATAAGAAGGAAATTTTCTGATTTTGTGCGATGATCAACAATAACCCATATTGCATCATTCCTTTTAGGTGTCCTTGGTAGTCTGATGAAAAAATCCATTGTAATGTTATCCCACTTCCACATTAGAATAGGTAGAGGTTACATCACTCTTTTGGGATGTTTTCTCTCTACCTTCACTTGTTGAAAAACTAATCATCTTGAACTGTAGTAGAAAATTTCACGCTTCATATTGTCCCACAAAAAATATTCCTTCAGATCTCTAGATATCTTGCTGCTACCTGGGTGTAATGAGAAATTTGTACTATGAGAATCGTCGAACAGTTCCCTTTTTAGCTCAGGTACTGATCGAACGCATAACCTCTTCCCAAATCTTAGAACTCCTTCTTCATACAAGAAGTCAGCTAGTTTCCTATCCTTTACAACATTAATTTTCATTTGTAGATTCTCATCACCAGATTGATATATTTTTATCTAATAAATATGGTTTAACAATCATCTGAAAGAGGAAATATGTTTCCCTTTCCTTCACAATTCCAACATCCATGTTTAGTAGATCAAAAAATATAGGATCTCTATCAATGCTCATTTGAGTCAAAATTCCATGATCTTTCCTGCTTAATGCATCTCCCACCTTATTTTCCTTTCCCTGGTGGTAGTGTATTAATCAATCGTAATCATTGAGTAACTCAAGCCATCTACTTTGCCTCATGTTGAGTTCTTTTTGTGTGAAAATGGAATTCAAACTATTGTGGTCTGTATAGATCTCACATATCTCTCCGTAGAGATGATGCCTCTATATTTTCAGAGCGAAGATTACGACTTCTAACTCAATATCATGAGTTGTATAATTTTTCTCATCAGTCTTCAACTGTCATGATTCATAAGCAATAACATTATCATTTTCATGAGGATGCAACCCCGTCCATTCTATGATGCATCACTATATATTAAAAATACACCACCTCTAGATGGAATAGTCAAAATTGGAGCATTGACCAATATTCTTTTCAATTATTCGGAGCATTATGAACATTATTTTGTCTGTGAAAACTTAACTCCTTTACGTGTGAGCTTGGTTAGTGGTTTAGCTAGTCGGGAAAAATTCTGAACGAAACGCCGATAGTAACCTATTAATCCAATAAAAATACGTACCAGGATTATGTTTGTTGGTGTGGGCCATTCATGGATTGAATTTGTCTTTGTAGGGTCAACTAGGATTCCATCCTTAGAGGCAATATGGCCTAAAAAAGAAACTGATGGAAACCAGAATTTTCACTTTCTAAACATCCCATATAATTTATTTCTTCTAACAGTTCTCAGAATAATCCGCAAGTTATTCTCATGATCTTCATAGCTTTTTGAGTATACGAGGATATCATCGATGAATACCATAATAAATTTATCAAGATATTCCTTGAAAAATCTATTCATTAAGTCCATGAAAACAGAGGGTTCATTTGTCAGTCCAAATGGCAACACAATAAACTCGTAATTCCCATACCTAGTTCGAAATGATGTCTTAGGAATATCATCCTTCCTCACACACAACTGATGATATCTGGATCGAAGGTAAATCTTTGAATTGTATTGATCTCCTTGAAGTTGATCAAATAAACCATCAATCTTTGGCATATGATAATTTTTCTTTATTGTAATAACATTGATTTCCCTGTGATCAATACAAAGCCTCATGGATCCATATTTCCTCTTGACAAAGAGGACAAGGGCTCCCCATGGAGAAACACCAGGTCGAATAAATCCTTTCTCACTCAATTCCTCTATTTGTTTCTTTAGCTCTAATAATTCCACAGTGTCCTTTCTATAGGGAGTCTTTGACATAGGACTTGCATTAGGAATTAAATCAATAGAGAACTCAACTTCCCACTCTGGATGATGTCTAGGTAAATCCTCTAGAAATGCATCAATGTACTCTTTCACTATGTGAACTTATTCAATTCTAATATTTCATAAATCACTGATAGATATTGGTTTATCTTCCTTTCCATGTATTTAATTCAATAGAGCTACTGGGGGATGGTTCAAGATAAGAATCATGTGGTGAAGTTTCTTCCCTAAAGACAAGTGATTCTACACCATTTTCAAAAAATTAAACTTCCTTATTATTACAATAAATTTTTCATCATAATTTGACAACCGATTCATACTAAGAATTATATCAAATTCAGTCATTGGTATGATGACTTGTTTAGCAACTGAATCCCGATTTGGTGTCTGGAGGGGGACTAGTCGACATGCCTTTGTTGCAATGATACACCACCAAGAATTTTTACGGTAAACTCCTTTATTAAATCAAATTGGACATATCTAATTTTCTTGGAAAACTGAGAAGATATAAATGAATTCGATGATACATAATCAAATAAAGTGTTGGCTAAGTTTGAGGAGACAATTAAAGTACCTTCCATCACATCATTAGGAACTTCAACCTCTACGGTTGTAATCGGATAAGCTCTCCCTTGCTCTCTTGAACTTTTTTGAGTCATGTTTCCTTAGTGCTTAGGAAACTCATTTTCATAGTGTCCCCATCTATCTATAATTGTATCATTTAATATCATTGAATTGTTTATGACCCTTGCATTCATCAGATCAATGACCTTTTTCTCCGCAGTTATAGCAGACTCCCATGCCTTTCAAGCATTTCTTGAGATGATTCCTTCGACAGTTCTCACATAATGGGAATTGCTTTATTCCCTTGATATTTTTTGGTGCTTCTCCTTTTCCTTTTTTATCAAAGTACCACTTCTTATCTTGGTTTCCTTTGAAAATATTTGATCTAGAAAATTCCTTCTCTGTTTTAATGGCACTTGATGAAGTTTCATCATATGATGAAAATGTTTGAGAATCCAGTGCCTTTCAATGACTTGGATTAAGACCTTCAAAGAATTGATCAATCTTGTCTTCTAAGTCACGCACGTAATCTATGACATACCTGGCTATCCTTGTGAAGGTAGCCTCATATTCTGTCACATTGTCTTCTTCCCTTTATTTTAAGCCAAGGAACTTACCCTTCATTTCAGTTCGTTTATCACAAGGGAAATACTTTTCAAAAGAATATTTCATTAAAATTACTCTCTTCCATATCTTCTATTTCTTCTTCATTAGTGGTATTTTGAATCAGAGACCACCATTGATTAATGTCGCCCTTGGGACAATATAATGCTAGTACTACCTTTTCATTTTCATTGCCTCTTAATTCCATGAATATCTTTTCAAGGTAATTGATCAATTGCTCAACAACCACTGATTAGTTGTCCCACTAAAAGATGGGGGTTTTTCCGCATGAAGCAATCTAACAAAGGTGTGGAGTGGTTATTAGTTATAACTTGAGTATGTTGTCCCAATATGGTCATGATCTAATCTTCTCCAACATTGACTGTGTTGACTTGATCAGCGGGGAGATCCCTACATTGACCATGAGTATTGATTACCCTTCTTCCATTAGATTCCATTTCTAAATAATGGAACACAATAGATTAGGGTATGAATCATAATGTATAATCGTAACATAACAAAATACTTAGCATAGTTCAAGATCCTACACATGCCTCATCCAATAATCAGAAAAATGGTTTCTTTGAAGAATAATATACATTTCAATCCTTCATAATGGATTGTAAAGAAAAAATATGAATTATACTAAGCATATCCACTGGGAGTGTCACAACCAAGAGTGAAACGAGGTCAGTTGTTGTGTACCAGTACCTGTTCGAGTCTAGCTCAAAGAGGTGTTTTCAGGTTTTACCCCTAGATACATCTGTTCCAGAGCCACCTCTACCTGCACATATCGAAGCAGGGATGTATTTCTTGAAAGATCCACATAATCTATTCCTTACAAAAATAGTAGGAAGTTCTTGTATTTTTATCCTCAAATACTACCTTAGGGCTCTGTTCCCTACTATATATTTCCTACTCTAGTTTACATGTTTCCTACTAAACATACTCTTATACCAACTGTAACACCCCGACCCCACTAGGAATGAGCCGGTGCATTACTTGTGATATTGGCATGGTTAAAATGAATGAAAATCCCAAAGGAACGATCGGTTTAGTAGTCTTGAAGAAACTAGATACATATGTAAAACTCAAATTACATTATAAAAGGTTAAAAAATAAAATACATAACAAAACTAAAAACTACAACCACATGAACATAATAAAAGTTCTTTTCCTCATCATCTGTTGAAAGTAAACAATTAAAGGGGTGAGATCAAACCTTCAGTAAGGATTAAAAATAGCGGAAGCATTAATCAATGATATCTGAATTGTAAACAATTTTACATCATCAGTATGGAATGGTGAATAAATAAAAAACACACGCCATTAGCAAACTGAGAATTAAAATGCATCCATAGATTTTTTCATAGTGAAAACCTCATGGATAATAATAACTAATAATGAATAAAGAGAATTATTATTAATTGGACATCATGTATCTGGAACATGAATCCATAATACCATAAAAATGGTTTAGTTCTGTGGGCAGAAACCTGTCTGATTTTTTGAAACAATGTCGAAGGGTTTGTCTCCAACTGATGTGTCTCATTAGACCAACCGATGCATCAAGGGGATTTAGCGGGACCCACCCACATTTGCATCCAAATAATTCTTTATACATAAATTCAACATAATAGAAATATGAATTTACATGATCCATTTAGAATAGAGGATTCATATTCATTAATATATCCATAGTCAAAACTACATTCAAAACAAATACCCTAAGTAAAGTGGTATAAGGCTTAGAAAATAATCATATCCATGATATAAGAAAATGTAAATTTAAATAGACTATAATTTTGATTGAACATTGACCTAAAATTGGTAGTAGGTACACCACATAAGAAAGAGTAGGTGCTCAATTACTAAGCAAGTCACAATGGAGTGAAAAATCGAGACAAAGCTCGTTACCGTATTATATTTAATTAAGTCGTATGAACAAAAGTTAATAACCACCAAAATATTCACAGAATAAAATGATTATAAAGAGAATAATGATAAAATATTTCAAATGGCAGTACACCTATACCACATATAATATATAAGAGGAGAACAATGGAAATCCCACATAAATGAAGGTGAGATGAGAAAAACCCCTTACAAACATTTCGACATGGTAATGAGTGTTCTTGCATGGGCTTAGTGAGAGGTAAAAGGATATCCCATTATTTATATATCATAAGGATGTTTGGAGGATGTTCTAAAACATAACCCATAATTAGGAATTAAAAATAAAAGGGTACAACATAGGGGAGATTCTTGAACAAAAGTGAGAGAGAGGATCCCTTACCTTATGCTCAAAGGTGTTCTTGATTGTTCTTCACGACCTGAAATAATCAAATATAGATTCATTAATAAATAGTTTTAGAAAGTCATAAAAATTTAATTGGTATGGTATAACCTTATTATGTTCATTAATGGATTTTTTTTGGGTTTAAGAGATTAAATTTTATTGTTTTGGAAACATTTTATTACTTGGTTTCATGATTTGTTTGGTTGTATTGATGAATGAAAGTTTGTTTGAAATATGGTCAAACATAGAGAAGTGTTAATATAAATTATTAGGGAAATTAAAGAGATATAAATGATCTTATAACGATTATGGTTATATTCCATGAGGATGAATCATTCGATGAGTTACAAATAAGCGTTGGATTTGGCTTGGCGGTGTTGTGCACAGTAAGCTTGTTTTCTATTATTATACCATAATATGAACTTGTAAAGATTAAAGAACATTAATCAATACTAAATAAATATATTATGAAATGGTTCAAACATTAAAAAGGTTTCATGACCAGTATTGAACATAGTAATGCAAATTTAAAACCCGTCTTCCTTGAGTGTGATAAATTTACACATCTCAGACGATATTTGCATTTATTGTATAAAAGGAGGGAAAAAAGAGAGATTAAGATGAAATATTACATTAAAATAATGAAAATACCATACATGTAAGGTTCTGGAATTATCTTGTCATTTGGATTAGGGGAGGTGAGAAGGGAGAACAAAATAATGTAACTTTGTAAAAGAAATTGAAAGAAAGGAGAATGAAGTTTCACCTCTTGAGTACTCCTCCTTGATAATCTTTTTAAGGCCTTTCTTTTTAGACTTTTGGTGAGACCAGAAGGTCATGGACGTGGGGAGAGAGATTGGAAAGAGTATTTGGTATAATTTAGGCAATTATTGAAGCTTTAGTGGTGTGGGAGAAAGAGGGGGTGAGGGGTGGTTTATATGGTGGAGGGGAGAGGAGTTTTCTTAATATTATAATCATTAAATTATTATTTCCCCTCAAGACTACCAATAGTGAGTATTCCCTGACCAAGAACATTAATATATGCATGTGAATCCGAATAAATTGGGATTATATCTGTAGATCATCATCATTGACTCAATTAATCCATTATTTATCATTTATCGTGAATTATCAGATTTTTCTATTCATTGGGAATTCAAGTATTTCAGAAAAATCCCCAAAATTCCCCCTAACCATTTTTCGATGTGTAGAATAAAAAGATGAATTCCATTTTTCAAAAATAATTTTCTAAATATGAGTAATTAATTATTTAATTAAATCATTATTTAATCAAAATATTTAAACACATAAAATACACATCTTCATTTTTAAGGTGTGAAAATTCATTTATACACTCAAGGGTATAGATACCATTCATACGAGTCATATTATTATTCATAAGGGTATGTTTATATTCATAAGGGTAGGTTACTATTCATAAACAAATTGTGTTAATTCTATCAGACTCTAAATATCATCTTGAACACAACCGTGTTTGTCAGATTTTTAAAATTCAAATCACAGAGCAGAGAAATTTATGTTTAATGGCTAGGTTATGTCTATCTCCTATATGTAACGATGTTTTGTTCCATAGTGGATCAATTATTCATGAAATATAACGAGTAAAATGTATTAAAGAGAAACATATCATATAATTTTTGGGGTGTTATAGTTCTCTCAAAGGTTTCCGAAAACCATGCCAAAGGTTTTTTAAATAAAAGAAAAGGAACCACCCACATTGGATTCATTAATGTGGTTCATTAATGAACTAAAATTAATGATTCATTAATCCTACAAGCATTATGGTTACCGAAATGAAGGGTAATGAGATTAATTGTCTCTTATTCAATGCCCGATGATACACTCTGGTCCCGCCAACTGCCTCTCAATGGTTGGAGAAAGATTAAAATAACTCATTTAGTTATTTTATCATTTTTCCGTAAAGTCCAAAAATCAACTTTTTCATAAGACACATTCCAGTCAAAGTTATTCTTCACCTAAGTGAATTCTGGAAATTCAAATTCAACAGTTCCCTCATATTTTCAATCTGAGCATCGATTTAAAAGATAGAAATCCCTTTCGCACGTTTACTGAATGTACCATAAAAAAGTTTAAAATTAATTAACATTCACAGTCGACCCACACCGGCCGAGGTTAGGCTCTGCCTAAGGGGAACACGCCCCCAAAAACTCAACAGTACTCTTGTATTTCAAATCCAACATACAATTTATAAGTTAAAGGATTTAGTAGTAAAATAATTATTACTTAAATATTTTATTTATGGCCATAAAATGAATTCTACTATTGGCCTGCAATGGTCAATATTAGGATACTCCTAAGGAAATCATACCCTCATGAGATCATTGGTGGTCCTATATTTTAATCTCAGTCACCATTTTTGAGTTATAACAATTTTAAATATAAAATAATTTTATTTAATTTTTTTAATTTTGGTTATGACATTTTCTATTTTTCTCACTAGAGGCTTGCACCAACAAAACCTAAGTCACTCCTCAGGTAAACCCGCTAACTTGAACGCAATGGTGCCCTCAGATTTCTGATCTAGGCATTCGTTTAAGAGTTATTACAGTTTTTTAGGAAAACCATGCATGCATGCTATTTAAATTCATAAAATTTTTAGACGGATCATTCTGGGCACTCCAGTCTTTGGAATCACGTACCGTTAAATTTCGAGGTCTTGGAATTATTTCATATAATTGGAAAAAATATACAAAAATTATAGGACATTACATCGAGCGTCTCACCTAATCCTCAAATTCCTTTCGACTCTCTCTTATACACTTATAAAATAGTCAATAACATTTTCCTTTTAATTTAAATTAATTTCCCAAAACTTCTCTAAATGTTTAGTTTGGATTCCATAACATTGAAACTATCTTCATAGCTTCTTATGAGTCTATCTAAAAATCTTCATGGTAGTATGGAGACCCATGACCTTTATACAACCCTTTTGTAAGAGACAAAAATTTGTAATTTTGTACCTTTCCATCTAATTCCTAATTTATCTATTGATATTGTGTCATGTAAGTATCAACAATGGGTGGAGAACCCACTATTGTTGCATCTCACACTTCTAGGCTGAGTGATATGAGAAAGTGTAGAATCCTATACTTCATAATATGACAATTATTCTTATAAAGTTTTTGAACACATTAGTTTTTGATAGAATTTACATTTCCCATAAATTATAATTCATCTTGGATCTTTAGAGGTAGTGTGATGCTCTAATACCACTTTTATAGGCCTATGCAATTGAAAACTAATAGGGGAGGGGTGAATAAGTGGTTTCATTTTACAAATTATTTTTCATCCAAACTAATCCTCTTGAAATTTTTATGGTTCTAGACCGACTAAATATTATCTCTAAATAATACATCATGTGTATGTATAGTAATATAGATTTAAGCACACATTATTTACAATGTTTAGTATAAAGAACTACTCAATTATATGTTGGCCCTGACATGGATTATTAACTATCAAACATGTTATTACAATTTACTGAATCTAACAACGAGACTCTATTTTCTTTTAGATCCAAACAAAATACATCCACTAAATTCTGCTCTGACTAAAATACTTCTTCTCTATCTCCATCCAAGATACTCTTTCATCTCTTGTCTTCAACCAAAAGAAATCCCCTTCTATCGATACCTATTACAAGACTTCATCTCTTTTCAAAGGATTGAACCACTATAGGATTATTCACTTATCTTAATCCATGATATAGTTGGATCTGAATTGAAAATGTACCTATTAAATTAACTTCAACAACCACTGGTCAGTTTTGTTAGTATTCCTCAAGAATCACATCACATGTAACGGCTTTGTTGCCTCAGTGTAACTATGGTCTGGGTATGAATAATTCTAAATGATGTCTCGACATCACATTGACGTATTAAAATAGGGAACACAAATTATTATTTAATATTTTTTTGAAAAATAACTTTCAAAAAATTAAATATTCAACTTCATTCATGAATACAAGGGAATCTTGATACATTTTCGTGCGTAGATATCAAGTTTTTCTATGTTTACATTATCATACATGAATAAATGTCACTGTTTCCACATGAAACCATTTTCTCTACAACAAAAACCCAAATGTGTGTGAGTTCGATATTATTCTCAAGATTAATTCATGAACACACATTATCCAAAAACCAAACTTATATCCTCTCATTTAGATTCAATGTATCTGTGTCATGCATGTGCACATAAACTATGCTTTTCATGAACTCAAATTGTAATATGAACTTTTCCTCACGTGTGATACTCCTTCATATAAAACAATTTACTAACCACTACATTTTTCACACAATAAATCCTTATCCTTCATGAAAATTATTCTTAAGTCCATGATCTCTTATATTATTTTTGTTTCATAGTGTATGTGACATTGTATCATTGTTTTTAAAAAAATTCACTAAAGAATGAAGTTCACATAAGAGATTATAATTGAATTTAAAAACTTTCACTGAAAAACGTCTTCATAAAGTTTCTTTGATAGTGTTAAACTCCTTTCAAAGGAACCTGGATTACCCCTTCATTCATTCTTAATTCCGCATAGATCTCTCTACCCTTTGTGATCCACTATGGTTTTATTGTGCTCTGTTTCATTAAAAATAGAATATATCACAACATATATATAGCTACTTATCTCCTATGGAATCCTTATATTATATGAAATGATCATAGTGAATTTAACTACCATGATCTATATTTTATTCCATGTTTAGGATTCATATAACCACTTTTAATGTCTGAAGATATAAAAATTAATATATCAGAATGTGGGTGATATTTTAAAAGATGTTGAGAAACAATTCACCTCTTATTTTATGAGAGCCTGTCTTCCTAGAATCACAAGAATGATTTGATAAAAATTTTCTTATTACTCATAAATCATAAACTCATTTCAAAAAATCATCTGTTGTCTGCCACTATCATTTACATTTGATGAATATCATTCATAAAGCTCTTCATATTCATTTATAATGTTAGATTTCATAGATGATTTCAGATTGATATAAATACCTCATCCCTCCAGCAGGATCATCAAAGAGGATAAAATACTTGATCAATTAGGTAATGTAGGAACTATAGTGTGAAGTAGCCTTCGAGTGTTATGAGGATAAATAAAACCATTATCCTATGATGGAGGGATGATATTATCAAGATTGAATGAGGTGAATTATTTATATCATTTATATGATGTGGGAAGAGTAGCTGCATGAATATACATCCCACATAAAAACTATGAAGAAAAAAAACAATGGTTTTTAAATCATGTGGTGTTCTTAGTAGCTCTATCTGGATTCCAAAGATCAATACCAGTTACACCCTTCACAAACACCACCACAACAAAGCTTCTGCATAGCCACCGGCTCCCTATGGGCACACTCTATGCACCCAAAATATCCTTTGGTCCCTATAGACAGGAACATCATGGTCTTATACAAGATCCAACCAAATTATAAATGTCCCATGATGGCTCCCACTAGTATTCGTAGACCTCAGTCCCAAGTGTTCAAGTGGTTGATCCTTGGATGTGTCTAGTGTGTATGTTGGCCTATTTTATATTTGAGGCAAAAATTATGAAATACTTAGAATATCTACAAAAATATAAATTCAAATCCATCCTAAAAAATTTAAAGCAGCTCAACCTTCTTCTCTACTTCCCTCATTAATCGTCAAAAAAATATATTAACATTTTTTTACATGGAATTATATTTATATCATCCTTGATTCATCTTCAACTCATGAAATATGAAATTTATATTGCATGTTATTCTTTAATATTCCAAAACTATTGTAAATAATGTATCCCCCTTTACACTTTTCCTATACATTTATGATCAGAAAAAACAATCATCAGATTTTATCCAATGAGAATTATCCAAACATGAAATCCAATTCTATTAGTTGAATCCAAAACAAATCTCCTGGCATCACCACTAAACCCAAACTCACCAAACACATATTGACACATAATTAACAAGAAATTAAAAACCGAGACAAACAAATAAGCTCAATGAAATTAATTTTATTAAAGGGGAAGGATAAATGGAAGATTTTATGGAGTAAATATAATTTTTTTTAATTTTTCTTGAAGGGGTGGTGGGAGGGCCCTTTTACAAGTGTTGAGAATGGAAATTTTTTAATATTCCAACATAATATAAAGAGAAAACATGTTTAACATTTCAACAAGACAAAAAAATTAAAAATAATGGGGTGGGGTATGATATGAGCTAGACAGTACCTCAACCATTCATTTTTACAGATTTTTAAAGATGTTTTCAAACCATTACTCTTATAATTTCCATTTTTTCCATTATTTTTTTATCATGGTAAGTAGTTTTTACCAAAGTAAATATTTTTTTCGGCATAAAAATAAAATAAAATTTATTAGATTCTTTTGAAATAATTATTCCAAATATGAAATCCATTTCATCAAATGCATCTTAATATTTTAGTAAAACCCAATTTTTACATTACTACATGTGACATGTTAAAACCCATATTTAAAACGTGTATTTTCAGGACTCAAATTTTTGTATAGGTTAAAATTATCAATTTATTTGATTTTCAGGATAGATTTGTTTTAAAAGAAAAAAAATATTTGGATTTAAAAAAATAAAAAACTACATTTTTCTATAAATTATTTTCAATTATAATAAATTAACAAAAATAGTTCTTTTTGGAAAATATTACTTAAGTATTTAAATTTTTAATTGTATTTTTTCAAAATTTAATATTGTATTTCTAAAATGTATGGTTATACATATTAAATAGAAATTTTAAAAAACCAGAAGGTATTATAAACATTTAGGTATTGTTTAAATAATGTTAAAATCATAAAATTTATAGTTTTGGTAAAAAACTATTTTTTAATATTCGACTAAAAGTAACCAATTTAAAAAAAATCAAAAAATTCATAGTAAGATTATTTTCTTATTCTATAGAAAAAATGAATTAAATTTGGTAAAACTAATAATTTTTTTTAATTTAACATTGAAATGAAAACATAAATATATAATGAAACCCATTTTCATATGAAAATATATTTTTTAATATATCATTATTTATTATTATTATTTGCTATCAATTATTAAAAAACATTAGTGTTAAAATATTCTAAAGACAAGTAATATATTCTATAAGTAATATATTTATAGAATTACAACAAAGTCCATAATATCAAATTTTAGAAGGGTTATATTTTAATTCATAAATCATTATTATTAGTTAATAGGCTACACTAATTGAATTTTTAGTATTTCCTCAATTTTATTAAAGTCATTTATATTTATTTCGATATATATTTCAAAATACATTTATATTTATTTATTGACATCCAATTCTATGACTATATTTTGTAGGTTATATAACATTCCATTGTCCATTTTAGTTTGGAATTGAATGTGAATAAAGCTATTGAGCACATAATGTGTTAAAGAAAAATATATAATTTAAACACTCGAGGAGTTAGCAAAAATCCTATCATCATGAATCATATCAACTGAAATATAAATCATCCAACATGCTATATAATCCATATCATACATACACACATGTATTAAATAATAGACTTATAATTGGGTAACACACATGCATTGAAATATAATATAATAGTTCCATATGGGCCTAAAAAAACTCATCTTGAAATGACAATCCATGTTACACTGTTATAAATTTATCTCAGAACATACTTTAAAGAATAAAATTGAAATAAAATTCATACTTACTCAAATAAAATTTCTTAAAAAACCCACACCTCACCCAATTTATGACCAAAATAGTTTCAAATAAAAATCACACCCAAAATTTCATTCCAAAATCTACCAATAAACCATTTAAAGTCACATGTAAACCATATATAGTTTTAAAATCCCAAAATCACCTCGAAATAGACATTAAATATTGTTATTCCAAGTGAAAATCCCATTAAAACACTTTTTGAATATCAATATAAATATAAAATATATTTAAAATGTTGAAATTAAGTCATTTTAAATCCGAATAGACAAAATGAAATTCCATTTTATAAAATATAACAAAAATAAATACCTCAATTTTGGTATAATCAATAATTAAATGGATCATAATTTTTTACCTTTGAAAAGGAATTCCCTACTAATGAGGATAATATTCCAAATAATCCATAAATAACTAAACCTCCAATTTATAACTTCCCTAATAAAATTACTTATAGGAAAAAATTATAGGGTTTTGGGTGAGTTCTGAAACCAAAATAAAAATGAATGAAATTAGAGGGGTATGGAGAAAGAATTGGAATAGATGGATTACCCCAAGAAATATGGAATAAATAGAAGTAATAAAGACTATTAATTATGACATGGGAAGGAGGGGAGATCATCATTTTGAACCTATATTTCATGAATATGAAGGGGAGAATAAGGGAAAGAAACCCCTTAAAAATAAGGTTGGGGAAAAGTGGGAAAACAAATATTGGAAATTAACATTGTTTGGAAAAATGTTTTGGTAAACTATAAACCAACCATGAAGAATCCATTGTTTGTAAGAAACACAATTTCAAATTTTGGATATATGGTTTCATGAAAATACTCAATTGGGATCCAATTACCATGTTATCACCCTATAATCCTATAAATATATTCAAAAATGAACTAAAAATAAAGACTCCAATCCCAACCGCCCATGGTAACTTGGGTCTCATAATGAAAGGTGGAGATCAAGAACCTACTCATAATCCACCTCTCATGTCATGAAAACATTTCATAGTCTCCTGTCAATAATTAAAAACCCCAAATAAGAAGTGTAAATTTTAAGAACCAGGGTCCTCTTCCATGAACTAAGGCTATAATACCATTTGTAACAAAGTATACTAGGCTTCCACAAAAACCAACATCTAATCCATCAAGCCACTTTATTGGAGGAAATTCCTTGTCCAAATTGGGTGAAATCTAGTTCATAATAATCGTGAAACACAAATAGGGAAAGAATTACCCATAATATAACTAATTATATAACATATATGTCCTCCTAGAAATATGGAATGACCTATAGGTAAGTCATACACCAATTCATGTACATGTATCATACAATAAGAATCATCCAATAGTTTACATAACACAAATAAATAAATAAATCACTACATAAAATAATAATATAATAATCAAGATCCCATATATAAATAAACCAAATAAGATCCAGTCTTCATGAATGATACTGGAATGTATCAGAATAAAATGAAATCGACCCACCACCGAACATCTCCATGGGACCCCGTAGTTAGTCTCCACACCACAACATAGTGAACCAAAACATAAAAAGAGTAAGATATCTTAACTAGTCCACATAAAAAAATAAACCATATAAACTACATACACATAATATAATATTAAGGGTGTGAGCGATACTAAGCTTAGGAGGATTCAACAAAGGAGTTTGTGAATTTATTCGAAAACATATTTTATTTAATATAGTTTTTTTAAAATATAATTAAATTTCTAAAAATTATGTTATAAGTAAAATATGTATCCATAGTTGATTTTATAAATAATCCTTCCCTTCTGAAGAAAATCAAACACCTTAAAAACACATAAAAAAATTTTAATTTCCTTTCAAAAAACACATTTTAAATCCTTCTTTTAAATACAAAGTATATATAAAATTCAAAAAATATTTAATACAATTTCCATTAAGGAAATTGAAAAGGAACATGAATAATAAAATAGAAAGGAAGGAGAAATCCCAATGATAATTCAAAATAAATAAGAAAACAACCTAAGGAAATCAAGGTCCTAGTATAAGGAAATTTAAATAAGTGAGACATGGAAGAAAATTCCCATGTCTAAAATTTTCTTGTATCTTGGGTAGTACAGTAGGATCTAACATGAACAATTATAGACAATGTTTCATCAGTAACACTCCATAGAGGGTTCACCTAGTGAAATTAGGAGAATTTTCATCTGCAACTCTCTCGAGGGTCACTAGGTAACACATAAAACCCCTATGAGGGACCAACTCTCTTAGGCCACTAGATAGTGAGTGCACACTAGGCTAGTATATAATTAATCTTTTGGTTCTATGTAGATACTTAAGGTCCCATGATATAAATCATATATGGTGAGAAATGAAAAAAATATCAAACAATCATCAATGTATATCAAATAACATAATAACCATAATTTTCATCTCACCCCCAACACCAACATAATAAATAAAACCTTATTATAATTATTACTAAAAAATATAAATAATTATCCTTGAGATACAATACACATCACACACACCCACACCCACACAGTAATGAAGGCTTTCTTACTTGGGCCGTATGCACCCTAAAAAATATAATACAAATGTTCCGAAAGGGAATTATAAAAACCTCATCTCCGAATTCCAATAAATATCCCAAAAATTCAAAATGCATTTTAAAATATCTATTACACAATTTTATTAATTCAATTGAAAATATATTTAAATAAATTTCCATCAAATATACTTAGTCATCAAATTTTTGACCCAAACAGTGTCAGATTATATTAAAAAACCAATTTCGTTTCAAAAAATAGAAGTCAATCATTTGATACCACTTGGTAACCAAAAAATCATTTAAAACCTTAAAAAACTCCATAAATACATGTAATACCTCTATACCATATAAATACACAATAAAAAAACCTTGGAAACTAAATATAAATATCATATATATATATATATATTTAATATTGAAATTAATGAAACTAAAATCATCATGGAAGTAAATTCATTCCATTTAATGAAAGAAAAAAAAATTATCCTTGAGCTTGGTGGAATCAAGGCCCAAGATTTCTAAAATACATATCCTTCCACATAGAATGATAAACCAAGAAAGAAGTCAACTTGAATAATTCTTAAATTATGAAAACCTATTTTTAGAACCATTAGAACACTATTTTTATCCAAAACATCCCCCTAGGGTTCTGGGGGAGAAGTGAAACAAGATGGAAAGGAAGCATTTTGGAGGGAGAAGGGATAATAATATAAATAGAGGAATTAACCTATTAAACACATAATAAATTGTATAAATTGAGGCTTAGAATCATTATATGAGAAGGAGGATTTATCCAATTTGGGATACTAGCTAGCACAAATGAGAATAAGAGAAGAGGGGAAATGGCCCCCTAAAAATCAAGTGGGTGAAAAGTGGGAAACATGCAAAAGATAATAATTGGGTAGCTCATATATTTGGACACATGGTTGGGTGAACCATGATCCATCCATGAAAAAAATACATGATGGAAAAAACACCCCAACACATTTGGGCCACATTGTTTTCTTAGACTATTCATAATCCATGTTCTTTTACCCTTATGCATTAGGGGATCACATGGTTTCACCTATGTATCACAATGTTTGATCCAAACTATGTGATACTCATGTAAAAAATACAATACAATAATAAAATGTACTAAAAAAATCCCCAAATATCAATTATTTCATATTTTTTCTTAATCTAGTCCTATATTCCTTGCATAAATGAAAAGATCCAAAAAAAATTAATACAAAACTCTCAAAAAATTAAAATTTACCGAGAAAAACTAAAACTATATTAAATAATAATCAACAATGACATGAGGGTGTCATAGTATTAGTTGGTAATGACTGGGTGATGTCTAAAGAACCAACTTGATTTATTTATAATAAATACGAGTGTATTTATTTCTTTGTCTAATCATGTTTAGTTTGATAGGAACTGACACAAGTGAAGTTATCTTTTTCCTCTAGGTTAGTGATGATTTTTATGGTAATAGAGCTATTCCATGATGACAAGTACTGAAGAAATGGTTTATGGTGTGGGACACATGGTATGTGTGTGATTCTAAATAAGATATATTACATTGTGATGTCTTTAATATTTTTTTGTTTACCTTGGTTACATTGATTCACCTATTAAGGTAATGGTGGAATGAATCCCTGAGAGTAGGGTTTATAGCTACACTACCTAGTTGCTTGTCTCATTATATGTGTTGGTTATTTTTCCATTGTATTACAACCCATGTACATGGTACAACATGAAGAAAAATTTATATATAACTCATGGTTTAATAAGATAAAATCCTAGGGAAGTGTATGGAACCTTCTGAGTATCACCCATAGGAAGACCAACTGAATTCGGATAAAACTATTTTGGCCAGACTGACCGAGTGGTTTGGATGGCATCTGACATTAGTTATCTCCCATGGTTAGACCTAAAGTTATCCTGAGATTCCATATAGAATTATTTATCACCCATGGTTAGATATGTTATGATCCTATGATCCCATATGATATTGGTTATCACCTATTACATAATTATAATTATTGGACACTGTATGGAATTGGTTATCATTGATAGTTAGATCATTATAGAATCTAAGATTCTATTTAGAATTTTTCATTATCCATGGTCAAACCAAAAGTTAGTTTTTGTCACTATAACTTTTTTTTTCCTCCATATATGTGTTTCACGTGTATTACCAGATATGAAATTCAAGGTAATGTTGAGTGTCATGGTGTCTTAATTATCACATGATAATTATTCTTGAAATCAGTTTGTGTTACAAAATTGTTATTGATTTTTCTTATTCATACATTAGTATATTAGGGATTATATTAAGGATATATTTGGTAGTTCCCAAATAAAATGTATTTCTCGTCACCTTTTATTCACACATTTGTGATCCTTCATACATTATTTCTAATATATTGGATGATCATAGGTTTCACTTGTAATCAAGATAGAGTAGCTCAACTGCATTTGGAGTCTGGGTGTAGAGGGTCAATGTTTTCAGGGGATGATATTAATTAATTTATTATTTATATATTTACACTACATATTTTTATACGAGTATCCTATGTTATTGTATGTGATGTATGAAAAACATGTCAAATTTTTATATAAAGAGTGTATATTTTTCTATTATAATTTTCTTTTAGATATATTATTATGCGCATAATTTTCTATGTGGATATGGATATTTTTTAGTTATTTATTTTATATTTTGGTGATGATTATAAGATTATAGTCTACCAAATATTAATCATAGACACTTTTAGTTAGTCAAAAACCCTCTGACATATTGGGAGGCACACATGAGGTTAGGTAGAGACTCCAGTTTGGGTCATCATAAGGTTTCCTGGTATTAGGCATTACAAAATTTATATATCTAATAAATGAATTTTTATTACCAAGGTTTATATATTTTTAAATGGTATTTTATATAAATTATAAAAAATATATTTTAATTTTATGGAATTTAAATTTAAATTAATCGTTGAAAAAAATACTACTTTAATTTTATTTGAACTTTCCAATATTTTATTCACTGATCCAACATTGGATTTTGGGAAACCATGGATGTTATCTTTTTTCCTTGGATATTCTTTTAGGCATATTAAATATAATGAACTACTCAATAATTAAATTACCTTTATATATTTATTAGCTCATGATATTTTTTATTATTTAGTTTTCATTTTTATCTAATGCACCCTCATCAATCTACAAATATTAGTTTTTATATTTTCCAATATATTTGGAATGATCTAATTAAATTCCATTTCATTTGATAAATATCCTTTATATATCATTCCCTTTCCACACATATCTCAATACGTTAGATGGTTATTTTGATCGTGGTTATTCGATGAATTTTTTATTTTTCACTGTTCATATGACAATGAATAGATTATTGAATCACCATTGATTACAACTAGTTATCATTTAATTCTATTAATTAATAAATTTTATCTATTCCAAAATTGAGAGAGAGGGAGAGAGAGCCATCTCATAAAGGCTTTGAATCACATTCTTTATGTTCAATTTATATTTCCATGGTGATTTTGGACCTCTAGAAAAATTATTTTTGATTCTTCTGTAGATTGGTAGGATCAAATCGTGAAATTATATTTCTTTCATACTCTGCTACATTGTATTTTGTAATATTTAATTAAAAATTAACTTGATTATCCGCATGAATAATATAACTTATCTCTGGAAAGGAAACTGTAACACTATATTTAATTTCTCTTTCATATTATTTAATTATTTAATTTATCCTTTTTAATTTGATTTATTATGTATTATTCCATCAAGATGAGTATGTATAGTAAGGATTATATATCATAGACTGAAATATTATTTCATCACAAATACAATACCTACAAAAAACATATACTCATATGGATATTTTGTATTACATTAAATCATCTATGATTAAATGTTTAATTTATTTTTATTCTTCACAGTAAATAATTTCTATGGAATTTTTTCATGTATATATGTCCAATTTAGTGGGAAGCACATAAATCAATTGTTTTAATTGTTAATTAATTTTTTTATTTTAGTATTTATAAAATGATAATTTCCCTTCCATTATGAATCATTTCGGTTAACTATTTTCAAATATTATTATAAATTTTTTAATTTTACATATTTTTTTTTGAATTTTTACATTATGTTTCATCATTTTTGTTTACATTTATTTCAAGGTTTTATTCTCTGATTATTTTAAATGAATAGTGAGGTAACGTTAAATATGACAAAGAAATGGTAAAATAGACCTAACAAAACTGTAGGTTCACTCTATTTGTACTAGAAAATTTTGAACATGATAAAAAACAAATGCATGATAATGGGGTCAAGTCCATATTTCAAAAAATATCCATACAACTACCTTAAAAAATTTAGTATATATAAATATTTTTAAAAAACAAATATTTAAAATAATTCATGTATTGTAAATTATTCAACATTCAGATTATTATATTAATTAATATTATGTTTCATATTTTATTGATGAATTTTACTATTGTTTATATAAAACGGTGTATTAATTTTTAATGCCTTTTCTAGAGTATCCTTGAAAATAAACCACGATTTTTACTAATTTTATCATAATTTTAAATACATATATTAATTTTTTCAAATAATTTAATTTTTCACATATCATAATATTTATTTTTTAACTATTTTTAAGAAAAATACTATGTTATTTATCGCTTAATATTTTTTATTCAACATATTAAATAAGAATACTATGAATAATTATTAAAAATTTAAATGTAAAATACTCTTTTATTGAAATAATTGAAATGAAAACACCCGCATATATTTACATGTATGAACATAAAGTGATGTATGTTTACTATAAAAAAGTTTCTTTCATGTTTTGTTCATTTTTATTCAATAAAATTCAAAAACAAATATGTATGAGTGAAATATAAAATAGAATAGATATAAGTGATATTATTCATTGAGTGACTATATTTATTATTTCACTTATTATCTTAGAAATATTAGTCATACATCGATAGTTTATTGATCATTTTTATACATAGTTCTCATAAAATTTCATTCAAAACCTACAAAACAGTTTTACTTATCTTTATTTCATAACCATTTTTACATGATGGTTATTTATTACTCAAGGATTCTTTCTTAAAGTAAAAAAATGCCAAAATTATTATTTTTTTCCATTTTTTCTCGATAGAGTTATTTATAAATATTTAGATGGTTACTTTTCCTTATAATTTTTATCTAAAGAAAATTAGTCTCTTGAAGTGTTTTATAATTTAAAACATGATTTACTCGATTATTTTGATCTATGAATTTTTTAACTAATTAATTTTATGAATAGATCATTTATTTATTATTCTATGGTATTTCATTTGGTATTATATCATTAATGGATTAAAAAGTAAAAACATAAGAAATTTCTAATCCACTCCATTTCATAATAATTTATTATTTACTACTATGTTATAAATATTGATGAAATATTTATCGATGGGATAAACACTATAAAATTTATTGGTGGTCAGTATTTGAATGTAATTTTTTTAATATTTTTTTTAATATTATTGTTTTTATTGACTGTAATTGATTTAGAAAGAATATAATTTAACAATGAGTTCAATTTAAATTTTCAAAATACTTATATTTAGAATAGATGTTAAAAATTATTTTAAGTATATATTTGGTGATATAAAGCTTTAAACACATATAGAGGCCTATATTTCTCTTGTCTATTTACATTGTTTTTTGAGGAGTAATAGTAAGTATAGAGGAAGTTAAGAGATGTTTGGTGTAAGGGGAGGGGTGGTTGGATGAAAATTTAAACTATCAATGAATCACAACCATAACCAGGTGTGTATCACCTTGATTAATTATATAGAAGAGGAGTAATATGGGCTTCTCTATTGCACCGTGGTTCAGGAGGTTGTGGTCCAAGGATTTAGGAATCACTATAAGGGTTGATCCATAAATTGGTTTTGTTTCTCTATTTAGATATAGGGAGTCAGTTTTACTATGATTATGGGATTGTAGTTTAATGGGTTTTGTTTCTCCCTAGAGTTTATTCCATGATATTTTTTATCATATTTAGTCAATATCGTTGATTTAGGGATATTATTACTACACCACGGTCATGTATATTGTCTATAAGGTTCTTATGAAGGAGGGAGAGAGTCACTCCATTATTTTTCAAAGTTCGAGAAATATAAAATTGTGATAGGTATTTCATTGCGACGTTTTTAATTATCAATTTGAAATAATTTTAGATCCTAATAATTAGATATATCACTCCATGATTCTTGTACATGAATATAATTACACCGTGATGAAGACTACATTAAAATTATCTTGTGATTTTATTTTTAAATATAAATTCAAGACAATTCAAAAATACTGTTAATTTTTTTATCATCTATTATACCCTTTGAGGACTTTAAATAATTATTTTCTAGTAATATATGTCAGTAATGGATCTAAATTCTAATACATTTCATGATTGATGTGTTATGATCCAACCTGTTATTATATTCCATTTTTTACTTAATTATTATTCATTTTTTCTTTTTTTATAGCCATTGATTGGGTATTGGTTTTGATTTATTTAGTTTCAAGTTGATTAATTAGTAATGGTATTTGAATGTATATGTTTTATGGGTAATTATTGGGAGTTTAATAATTTTTATTATTATTCTATTCACATTATTATGACCAGGTTGATGAATGTTCAATTGAGGTAGGGAATTTATATTTTAACCTCTTTATTTTAATATGTAATTATGGAAGTATCACCATTTTGTTATATTTGTTTAAAGTGTTATGATTTTACTACTATGAATAATTATTTAGACATTAATTATAGGGTTAGAATAGTTTACCAATCATTATTTACTTGTTTTCAAATGTTACTACCATATTTTTTATTGGTCTTGTTGGTTATTTTAATAACAAATTACTATAGTTATTAATATTTTCATTGATATGTTGAATCTTTATTTAAAGTGGATATAAAACATAAATACATTAATTTAAATGATGAATGAGAACCTAAAATATATTATTACATTATTTCATTCTGTTTCTTGAGTAATCTGACCTAATGATAAAACATAAATGGGTAGAATTTAATTTCTATTTTTAAAAGGATGTAATTTATTTTTGGTAATTTCATGATATTTTTGGGTGTTATTAAATTATTTTAATAATTATTTAATTATATATGGTTGTATTAAAATGGTTATCCCGATGTGGTCAAGGTATATGAGACGATTGTTTGGTTATTATTAGGGTTTTATAGAGAGGTCTGTATACCAATTTTTGAGCATCACATTGAAATATAGAGTGTTTCTAGATTTAATTAAATTGAATATGTCAATGGTATATGATGGAATAAATGATGAAAAAACAATGACTTAAGATGAAGATAATTAATATATTGAATGTAAAATAATAAATGATGAATAGGAAATGGATAAATAATAATATAGAGCCTGTTGATAAATTTGGAATAATAAATGTAATTCGGGATGTGAATTGAAAAATTTGAAATTGATAATGAAATTTAAAATTTGAATTTTTCTGTTTTTTTGTGACCACTGTGGGGATTATTTGGTTGGTTTCTAGAGGTGGAATCAAATTTTGACGTACAATAAATGTATTTTGGTATGGGTTGTAGTAATAGATAATGTTCATTGGATATTTGACGTTTAGGCTAGGATTTCATGTCATATTACATATTCATTGTAGGTCTTGTTAATTATTACACACTACTTCCCAAGTCTGTTATCATAATTGGTATCAATAGAAGGTTTTTGCTTCTCTGAGTTTTTCCATGTATATAAAAAGGAGGTGATAGAAATGGATAACTAATCCCCATTCCAGTCTCTCTATTCCTAAAATCATATTGGTTGTGTTTTCCATAGGTTATGACATATGTTCATGTGGTAGTTAAGTGTATTATGGTATTGTTATGTGGTTATATAGATCTAGTATTTGGTTATGGGGATATATTTTGTGTTTTGTGTTTATGATTATGTGAAATGTGGTTATGTGGATATAGAAGGGATGAGGGTACTTGGACATATACTGTTGGGGAGTAAGGGAGAATAGTTTAAATGGTATGTGATTATAGGGTACCTTTATAAATATATCCATTTTATTTCTATATAAATATCCTCATGCTTGGAGTCAGTTAGTGATCCTTTAGTGAGGTTAGATACATAATTTATTTTTTATAAGTGATATGTCACTTTTATTGTTTATTCATCGAGGCTTTAGAATGTATGTTCAACATTTTCATGGAAAAACCTAGACATGATCCTACTGAGTATATATGTATAATGAAATATATCTTTTATATCATATTTTTATAGATTTATAAGCCAAAGGTAGGGATTAGGATGAACATTACATTCTGATGATTTAGAGTTTGTTGGTGATCAAGAATCATTATTATTGGAGTTTCATATTTTGCATATTTATTTGGATACATTGTTTTATATATGACATTAAATATACAAGGGGATTAATTTTATTATATATTATAGGGAGGTGATTAGTTGATGAATTTTTTCAGGATTTATAAGAATGATTCGACATTCTTTTTGTGATTTATACTCTTACTGATGGTCACCAACCCATTGCTAATTAGACATGGGATTCGAGATTCATTCCCAACTTCACTACTAACCTGTGAGAGGTTCTAACATTGTTGGTTCACAAAAAAGTGGTATCTTGGATTTTGAAAACATTTTTGGGAGGATTATAGAGTTATATAGTAGTTATTACAATATTATACAGAAAATTAAACAATATTAGTCAATCTTAGTGTGTGACAATTGATGTGAAGAATTACTAAGAAACAATATTTATGACCCCTATGATTTAAGTCAAGGAAATTATAATTTCTGAACATAATAAAGTTAAATAGTGTTGGTTTCATGCAAGAGACCTAGTTATGGTATAATAATTATGATATTTATTATTTATGGTTAAATTAGGGAAATATCAGGGGAAATAAAATGATCTCTAATTTAATTAACATTAAGTGGATTGAATATCTCAGGCTTAAGAGTTGTTATTTCTCATGTAGAGATGACTGTAGGAAGAAATCCTCATGTGTTCCAAGTTATAGAAATGTATAGAGATGTTTTAGGTAATCGTATAGTTGATGATTATGTGAGTGATTTTTATAGGAATTCAACACCTGAGGTTTATCATTAGATATTTCCGAAGTATTAGTAGAATGAATTTAATTAGTAAATTGATAAATAGTTTAATGTGATCAATATTTCTTCCAGTTTGACTCATGTTAAGAAAGATTATTTGGTATCACTATTTTTTAGCCAATTTAGGGGAGATGCTCATGAATGGTGGATTTTGTTTCTTGGTTATCCAATGAGTTCATAGGTATTTCGGGCAGTTGTTTTATAGTAAATTTCATGATGATTTTAGTTCATCATGAATATTGAATTTTTAAAATAGTTCCTCTCACACACACATGAGATAATGAGTGTGGAGGAGAATGGAATTATGTTTAAAAATATTATTAGTTTTATCCTAATATTAATCCATATAAGGAGGATAAAGAGTCACATCTTTAGGAGGTTTTACTTCCATAGTTCCAATGTATGGGAACCCAATTATTTTCACACATATCTTGACGTGTTGGTAAAGGTTAAGAAATTTGTAATGGTTGATGTGATTCAAAATAATTTTTAATATACTGGTTAATCAAATGATGTAGGATTTAAAAAATTATTGAGTATTAGACATATTCATGGGGTTATCATAAAATTTTGTTATATCGGTTTATATTGATGAAATTTTATTTTCAGACTGATTTCCCTATATTTTATGGATTAATGGATTCTTAAGATATAATAAGATCCAATTGTTTGGTTTTATTTTCTTTTTTTAGTGGGAATAAATTATTAAATTTCTTGATCATTCTTATTAATTAGTGTGGGATAGGTGTAAAATATTATATAAAGTCAGCACAATATTTTCCTTCTTGTACTTATCTTCAAGAATAAGGTTTTTAATCTAATTGGTAGTAGAGTGAAAATGAATCTTGAAATGTATCATCCCATAATGCTGACATCATCTTCTATAAAAGATTGAATGTGGTTATGGAGATGCATTCCTATATGGATAGTGATGAAAAAGAAATGGGCATAGCCCAATGTATTCTATGGTGTTTTCGACAGTATGTTGGTCATACATCATTCAAGGTACATCCTTTTTGTCCCCCACCTTATATTAGGATTTATTTAATGATAGTTCTTCACACTCCTTCATTTCAATAACCTTGGTCTGAGATTCAGTATATAATGCATGGATACATCTAGTTCCCTTGGTGTTAACTAATAAAATTGGATATTTTTATTATAAATATGTGTCAATGATGTGATCAATTGATGGGGAAACACCATTCAATGGTGTATTACTTATTAGTGTTGATATAATTAAATTATTTTATCCTTTGAATGGTTTGGTTGTTTTTTGTGCATGATGTTATAGATTTAATATAATGGAGAGTTTCTTTCACTGATATAGAATGTTAGAGTTTAGTGTTTTTTATTGATAAATCCCATCAAATGGTCTGTATATGTGTATAAATATTTTCCAACCCAACTAGTGGTGTGGATGTTGGATTTAGTTGATGTTTTGGCAGTGATGTTTAGTAGAGTCAGGGAGGAGTTACGAGATAGTTTTCCAACAAAAGATGTGATTTCAGCCCTACTACAAGACATTGAGTTTGGGATATAATTTTAACTCGACATATTTATGACTTATCAATCAATATATTGGATGAGACACTACAATTCATTCAAATTAAGGATTTTGATATACTATCTATTATAGAAGGGATTCATCATGGACAACTTGTTGCATTGAGGTACTCTGGTTTTATTTGTAATGATGGAGGATGGTAGTTTGTGATCTACTATAAACATACACTACAATCACATTTTGATAATGGTAGTCTGTATATTGGTGTCAATAAAATATTTTCAGCCACATTCAACCATGTTCCAATGGTGTAGGTGCACAGAAGAAGGGAGTACACTAGTGAAAAAAATGTTTTTTCACGATGGTTATGTTTTAGTTTTTATGTCAGTTTTGGTCGACATTATTACAGAAGATGATATAAATATTGCTGTTTACATCGGTTATTTTAAAACTAATGTAAAAAAACCGAAGCATTTTTCACATCGGTTACTCAAAAACCGAGTGGAAAACGCTTCAGAGTCGGGATTTATTATGTCAGTTATTTAAAAACCGATGTTGTATATACTTTTCACGTCAGTTATATAATAACCAATGTCCTAAATCACGCCTCTGAAGCATTTATCACATCGATTATTTTCATAACCGACGTGATAAAGCAGTCTACCAGGTGGTTTTCCACGTCGTTTAAATAATAACGGACGTGAAAACATATCTACTACATTGGTTATTCTATAACCAACATAAAAAAATACTACTTTAAATTAATTACGTCTGTTATGAAAAAACCGATTTAAAAAACCGTTCCCATGAATATGTTACATCAGTTTTCAAATAACCGACGTTAAAACCAATCCTGGTGCATTTTTTAGGTTGGTTATAAAATAACCGACATAAAAACAAGTTTTTTAATTAAACCATTGAACCACAACTATGCCCAGCTAAAAGAATACCTGAAATAGAACAAAAACAGACCAAATCCCCCCTACTCCACTGGACACCCCCCACACCCCTGGAAACCCCCACCCCACTGGACACCCCCCAAAACACTGGACTTCCCCCACCCTCATGGAGGTCTCCCCACACACTTGGAAACCCCCCTTCCCACAACTATGCAAAGACAAAAGAATACATAAAACAAAAAAATAGACCAAAACCCCACCACCCCACTAGACAGCCCTCCCCTACCCCCTTGGATAGCCCTCCCACACCCCTGGAACCCCCGCCCCACTAAATATCCCACTCATAGCCCTGGACACCCCCACCCTCCAAGACTTCCCCCACCCCCTGGATAGCCCTCCCACCCTCTTGGACACCCCCACACCCATGGACACCTTGGAAACCCCCCACACCCCTAGACAGCCCTCCCACACCCCTAGAAACCTCCAACACCCATAAAAACCCCCTAGATAGCCCTACCAAACCCCTAGAAACCCCCCCACACCCCAGAATTCCCCCCACACTCATGGACACCCGGGACACCCCAACCCCACTGGACAGACCTCCCACACCCCTAGAAAGCCCCCACCCCACTGGGAAGCCCTCCCCACACCCCTGTACAACCCCATGGACAACCCTCCCACACGCCTAGAACCCCCCCCCCCCCCCCCCACACCCCTGGAATGCCCCCACCCTTATGGACACCCTAGACAACCCCCCACCCCACTGAACAACCCTCACACACCCGTGGAAAGCCCCCAGACCCCACTGAGCACCCCCACCACACAGCCTTGAACAACCCAGGAAAGCCCTCCCATCCTCTTGTACACCCCCACCCCACTGGAAAACCTTCCCACACCCCAAGAAACCCCCCAAACTCTTGGACACCCCCTGGACTACCCCACCCTCAAGGACACCCTGGACACCCCTCCCCCCACTGGACAACCCTCCCACAGCCCTGGAAGGCCCCCACCCCACTAGACAGCCCTCCCCACACCACTGGACCCACCTAGAATGCCCTCCCACACCCCTAGAACCCCCCACACCCCTAGAAACCCCATGGACTACCCCCACCCTCATGGACACCCTGGACACCCCCACCTCACTTGAAATCCCTCCAAAACACATGGAAAGTCCCCTCAACCCACTAGCCACCCCCACACCCCTGAACATCCCCTAGACAACCCTCCCACCCTCCAAGACACCCCCACCCAACTGGAAAACCCTCCAACACCACTAGAAACCCCCCACACCCTTGGACACCCGCTGGAAAGCCCTCCCACCCTCTTAGATACCCCCACACCATGGACACCCCCACCCCTTGGACAACCCTCCAACCCTCCTGGACACCATAACCCCCATGGACACCCTGGACCCCCCCCCCCCACACCCCTGGAAAACCCTTCCACTCCCCTCGAAACGCCCACAAACAGCTGGACATCCCCTGTATAGCCTTCCCACACCCCTAGAAACCCCCACACCCCTAGACACCCCCGGACTGCCCCACACCCTCATAGATACCCTGGACACACCCACCCCACTAGACATCCCTCCCACACCCCTGGAAAGACCCATGACCCCACTGGGCACCCCCCACACCCATGGACACCCTTGGATATCCCTCCCGTCCTCATGGAAACCCCCCAATAAACTCGACAGCCCTCCCACACCCCTAGAAACCCCCACCCCACTGGACACCTCCCCACACCCCTGGTAACCCCCCAGACCAGAATCCATACCAGAAAAACCATCAAAACTAGACAAAACCAAGAAGTAGAGAAAAATTAAACACTCACATATATAACATTAATAACTTACAATTTCCCCCAAAGAACTAAATCCAACCTAAATTTATACCAAATAAACAATTATAATGACAGTATTGAAAAAATACATTTTACATTACAAGCAAACTAAAATCCAATCAAATCTGTAAAATAATTTGACCATTCCACTTGTAAGTGTTTGACATCTTAGGAACTATGGGTTGGAGGGTCATCAAATAGCTACAAATTAAAAGGATAGTAGTTAACATGTTTAATGAATAAATAAAATGATATATTATGGAAAAGTATTAAAGAAATTTTACAATATCGAAGTTTAAAAGTAAATCTTACCATGTCAAAGTTTAAAAGTGTTCCAGTTGTAATTATTTCATACAGAAATATTAACATATAATATCCGCATTCGACGACGATATGTTGTTCATGAAAATTCTTTTTGAATGAGTATAAATACAAAATATTATTTTTGGGTAACACATCAAAAAGTTAAAATTATAAATGGATATTTACCTTTACTTTTACATATTTGATCTTGGAACTCCTTTTCTTTTTGTTTTTTCTAAAGTAGACCCATCCCCTATTAGAAAATAATATGAATAAAATAAATTTATAATTTTTTATAATATATAAAACTATTAAGAAATTGAATCTTACTTTTCAAAAATACTCTTACAACATTCCTACACATCGCCATGGACAGAGCATATCCAGTAAGTGTTTACTCCCTTGAAAAAAAAACCTAACATCCAATGATCACTGATAAAAGAATATTTAAGGTTAGTGGTTTTTTATGTTAAAAGATAATGAACTCTTTACCAGAGATATGTTTCATACCTCTCACAAAAATGAATCATCCAACACTGTGTGATTATATTCTATTCAAATCTTTCAGCAATACACAAAATTCTTTGTTACTCATCTAATTTATGTGCTTTAGGGGAAATCAAATGCGGGTCGATGAATCCATATACATCTGTCCTCTCATTCTTATCACTTACATTGAAAAAAATTTCACCACGTTGATGCCCAACTTATATCCAGTTAAAAGCTCCATGATTTCAGTTTTCACAATCCCCACAGTTATTCCATGTCCAAACACATGAGATTTCATTGTAAACTCATAATTATCCCCCAAAAAATTTGAATATCTTGAAAATTTTTCAAGACTACTGGAATCTGTATCTGATGTCATATCCATTTTTCTTTGTCATTTTCTATACAGTATTTCATTACCTATGAGGTATTCTTGTAAAAATATATAGAAATATATATTAGTTTTCAAATGTTAAAAAACAACTTTAATAAAAAAATAAAATATAATATATAACATACATACCTCTATGGTATTGAGTCGCAAAAGTCTGGATGGGAAAATTAAAAAATGGCTGACACTATATCCAACTGTCGTCAGCTCATATATAGGTAATGGTAATTGAGCTCATCTATTTATAATATCTCGTACAGTGACCCTATGATGATCTACCTCTAACTGTTGAGGATGAAATGTATCTCCTATACAATATGCCAACCCATATGCAATAATATGATGTTGAGGACCATGAACATAAAACTCACAATAAGTAGGAAGGTGCGGTGGAGGAGTAGCATAAGAAATGGGGTATGCAAGCTGATGTGGGTGAGTGGGAGCTACTAGCGGTATTGGAGGATAGATAATGGGGTCTGCAGGGGGAGGTGGAGGAGTGGGAGCTATAGTCTGAAATTGTCTTTTCATGTCTTCAAACATAGACTATACCGACTCTCAAATATTTTCCTCCATCATTGCATTAATATTATGAACTTCATACTCCAATTATTATATTTGTTTTATAAACACTCTCAACGGAAGAAGTAGAAGCACGTGGAAACACTTTTCTTATCGATACACCCATAAGATATTTTCGTACACGACCAGGATGTTCAGGTTTTCCCAATGCTGTAGATAAAATATATTTCCTCCCAACAACTGTAAATACCCCCTGTGATCTTTGCACCTCAAGAGAATCATGTATTAATTAATTTATCATTTCTGTAATGATTAAAATTATATAAATAATATAGTTAACTTAAATAAATAAAATAAATATATTTCAATCCACTCAGCTATGATTCTTGAATAGTTAGAAAGATATTTCCCCTTTTTTCCCATCCGAGCTCTATTCCATTTTTCATGTCTAGATGTAGGGGATAGTGGGGCAACCTCTCAAAATATTTAATACTCAGCTCTAAGTTTTTGTAAATTTTCCCCCATCATTTGTTCTTTCAATAATTTATAACCTCCCGGAGATAAAATATGAGGGTATACATTTTTAGATTGGATCACTTTATGATATTTCCTTGTTTTCTATAAATTTAGAAAAAGAAATAATTAACAAAACATTAATAAGATCATCTATACAAGAAATCTTAAAAAAGTTTACATTTCCCTTACCTAAAATGAATGTATTCTTCAACTTTGAACAAATTGTCTCCATGTATCTTCATCAATGAAAGGATATATATGAGATGGATTTCCATGACTCGTATGACCAAAAATGAAATCATATGTGAGGGTTGATTTGAAATCCCTCTATCTCATAGCAGCCATCGATAAGCATTTCTTCCTAACTCCAATAGTGTCAGGAATATAAATTTCATCTGATAAAGAAGAGAAAAACATATTATACTAGAAACATTTAATTAATTGGAACAAAATAGAAAAAGAACTTACCAAAACCATCTACGACAAATGAGATATTATCAATTTTTCCACAATTATCCAATAATCATATAAAATGCTTACTTTTCTCTTACCGTGAGTTGAGAAAAAACACTTAAAATATTTTTCATTTGGACCTCTAGGAATATAATTCTCATCAAAATCAATGAGTATCCTTTGGCCCTGCGTATGGGCAAGTGATAATTTTGGTAAATGTGTGCACTTACATTTACCAACTCTTGAACTCTTTGTTGTTATGGGAGCACATGAGGAATATTGGGGAACATCGAGAGGAGCATGTGAATGTTCCTCCCCAGAGGTATGATCATTATGCTCGTCTCCATAATCATGTGGTTGATCAACTGATTAATCTATCATTATCCTTCAAATAAAAAAACATTAGTTCAAAAATATAAAAACTCGAATACTAAAATACTAATGTAAAGAGAAAATGGAGAATTGAACAAAGTTATGTAATAGTAAACATGGTTAATATGATAAGAATGTTAAACAATGGTAAATATGATAAACATGGTTTTCATGGTTGTGTAATTTTCATTCAACAAAATTCATAAATATATAAATTACATAAAGGTAAACTATGGTAAACAATGGTAAACTATGGTAATCATGGTAAACTACACTAAAAAAATTAAAATAAACAAAAACTTCAACTTATTTGTTTTAATACGCATTTTAATAAAGAAAAAAATTACCATATCTAAAATTTTATGAAAATAATAAATATAAAAAAGAAATAAACATTTGTTACCTGTAATATTAGGAATGTCCAAATGAATTGTTTTCTGAAATTCCTTCATCATCATCGTTCCATATGGCAAAAACCATGTCTTCAACATGCTCATCACTATGTTCTGCTAATCATTCCATGGAAGTAGGGATCTCACATAAATCAGCATCATCATCAAGTTGATCCTCACCAACATATTGTTTTTTTCCTTGTAAAATAATAGACCACTGCATATCTGATAGATCAACTATATAGAAATTTTTTTTTCATGTGTTTCCATTATAAAATAATCAGCTATGTATTCCAATCTATTCAGATTAACAACTGTCATTCCAAATTCATCGTGTCTGACACTGTTGTTACCGATAAACCATTTATAGTTAAAAATAAGAACATTAATTTTAAAGTAATCAACCTCCCATATTTCTTCAATAACTCCATAATATTCACTTGATGAATAAATTGGGTTTTTTATCTATAGAACTCGAAAAACGTATTGCTTCTGCAAACAACAATACACCTATGTTCTGAACTGCACTTTTGTTGTCCTGATCTTTTATATAAAATGTATAGACATTAATTTCATAACCGAACCATGTTATCACATTTTAACATGGACCACCCACTATCCATCCTAATTTCACTAATACATCTGATCTACCAAGAAAGGTATTTTTAATCCCTGAAAAATAAAATTTTTTGTTGTGCTCATTCAAAATCGACATTTCTTTCTTCTTTGGATGACATTATTTCAACTCATTAATATGGAATGCAATATATGGTTGAGAATCATCTATGTTATTCAATATTTATAATTCTAAATTCTTCATCTGTTCACCTAACAACGATTTGACATTCAAGACACACATCCCATTTCCCTTATTATTAGCTCGTTCATGGAGAGATGGAGGCAAACCTCTATGCTCCGCCACAGCCAAGTAGCTCGTACAAAACTTCACGACCTCCTTAGATATAAACTTTTCAATATTGGAGGCTTCATGTAGATATGGATTCTTAATATACCCCCTTTCAATATTTTCATATACCTATCAAATGGATATATCCAACGAAGATATACTGGTCCACAATGATTTATTTCTTGAACTAGATGAATCATTAAATGCACCATTATATCAAAAAATATAGAGTAAAATACACTTCTAATTGAAAAATTATAGAAATTTCATCCTTTTCCAAAATTTTCAAAGCCTTCACATCAATCACTTCATTACAAATTTAATTGAAAAAATAACACAACTTCATTATAGTCTTTCTGGAAAGGATGGGCAATATTCCACGCAATCCACCTGGTAGAATTTGTTGCATCATGACGTGAAAAAAATTAGATTTCATACCTATCAACTTCAAATACCACAATGAGAATATTTTTTTACATTTTAGTAATAACCTTGAGGCACTATGATATTATTTAGACACTGAAAAAAGCTAATTTTCAACCTCTTAAATAATGTATGACAAGTCGGGGGAAGAAATGTTCATCTTTCATCTTTTTTCATTCCTTTAATATCTAACAATGTTCCAATAAAATTTTCATAGATATTATTATCTATATTTAGGAAATCAATATTATGTTTAACTTCATGATATATCCAATATGGTATCTCAAAAAATACTGACCTTTTCTTCATAATATATCTATCATTACCCGATTTCTGTGTCTTTCCCAATTTCACATCAAGGTTTTACACCCTATCAAAATAGATATCAGGGGATAAAGGTTTTGTAGCAATATAAAATTATGGTGAGCCATTGAATGCCTTTTTAGTCTTCTATAACAGTGATCCATAGGTAAAAACATTCGAGGACCCATGTACACTGTTTTCGTCCCATGATGCAATTGACAATATAAAGTCTGTTGTTCACAAATTGGACATGCTTTATGCCCCTTAACACTGTATCTAGAAAAATTTCCATATGCTGGGAAGTCATTTATAGTGAACATAAGCACTGCATGCAGTTGAAAATATTCCATTTTAAATGAATTATACACCATAATATCATCCTCCCATAAAAGATTCAAATCATCAATCAATGGTGATAAGAAAACATCAATATCATTTCCAGGTTGCTTCGGAAAAAAGATCATTATACTCAACATTACATATTTTCAATTCAGAAAAACATCAGGAGAGAGGTCATAAATTACCAATAAAATAGACCATTAACTATGTGTGCTACTGAGGGTTCGGTATGGATTCATTCCATCTGTGCACAACCCTAGTTTGAGATTTCTAGTTTCATTTCCAAATGTAGGATACTACTCATCAATTTTATTCCATTATGGACAATATTTTGGATGACATATTTTTCCATCACATATCTGCTCATCATCATGCCATCTTAACCTTTTTTTCATCATGTCAATTAGCAAATAAATGTTTCAAACGATGAACTAGAGGAAGATACAAAAATTAGTTTGAAGGAATATTTGTAATCACTATATCAGCTTGTGATTTTTCTTTCAACTTATACCATGATGTCCCACATTTTGGACACTCTGATAGAAATTCATATTCCTTCCTATATATTATAAAGTCATTCAGGCAGGAATATATTTTCTTTTTTCCCATTCCCATTAGTCATAATATTTTTTGGCTTTATAATGTAAATATGGACGATTGTTATATTTTGGAAGAATGTCTTTCATCAATTGTAGCAGCTCTGTAAAACTTTTGTCACTCAATCCATGTTTCACCTTCAAGTTAATAAATATTAACACCACCGACAAAACCATAAAATCCGTTCAACCAGGATACAGTGGGTTTTCAGAGACGTGCATCTATCGGTTCTATCTCAATTTCTTCTACTGCAATATCACGAATCATTTCTTCAATTCCATTGGACATACCATCTTGCGAATAATCATCATCAGTAGATCTGAAATTCTGTCCAGTTTCACCCCGCCAAATCCAAGGTCTATAACTTGGATTAAAATGATGACAAATCATATGGTCTTTGATCTATCTACCTTTTAACTTCTTCATATTTAAACATTTTAGGAGGGGACTTAAAAAAACTTCACTGCTTGGAACATTTCGTTTATCAAATTCCCAAAAGATTTCCATTCTATCGTCAAATTCATTAATCATTTGATGTGCCATAATCAAACTTCAACTCATTATTATCCTATAACAAATATCGAAATTAGAAATCTTTTTAAGATAATACAAATATGTATTTATATGAAAAATATCGTAATTTGAATGTAAAAAAAAATTAAATATAAAACAAATATCTACATATTTGAAAAAATATGCATGCCAATCATTTTAGAAAGAAAATATAGTTATATATAAAAGTTTTAAATTAATCTTGGATCCTTTCTTTTTAAGGTACACAAATAATACATCCTGGTGCAACTAGATACCAAATTCACCCTTCTGTAAAAAATAAATATGATGTATAGATATTAAAATATGTATACATTCACTACTGAAAATTACACAGATCCCAATGATTTGAAACCACTGGGATAACCCAAGAAACCATTGTGATAGAATACCCCCAACGGTTTCACACACTGTTGGCCTAATGGTCGTTGAAATAGCCCTATACCAATAATTCTACAGAAACCGATGGTATAAACTAGCTGTTTTTAAAATATTCCAATGGTTTCAATGAAACCTATAGGATATATAAATAAATATATATATATATACTAAGATGGTTTCCAAGGGGTTTGGGGCTATCTAGGGGGTGTCCAAGGGGGTGGGAGATGTCCATGGGGGTAGGGGATGTCCAGGGTGTCCAGGGGGTGGGGGTGTTTAGGGGTGGGGGCCTGTCTAGGGGGTGGGGGCTGTCCATGGGGGTGGGGGTGTCTAGGGGGAGGGGAATGGTGTCCATGGGGCGAGGGGGATATACAACCCCTACCCCATTGGCCACCACCACCACTCCCATGGACACCGCCTGGACAACACCACCCCCTGGACAACCCCCACCCCCTAAACAGAACCCCACCCCTCTGGGCAACACCCAACCCTGGACATCCCCACCCCTCTAGACAACCCCCTCTCCCCTTGACACCCCTCCCCCTGGACACCCCCTACCCCCTTGGACATCCCACTCACCCCCATAGACACCACCCCCACCCCCTGGATGCCCCAACCCCTTTGGACAACCCCTCACCCCCTGGACGCCCACCCCCTTGGACAACTTGACCCCCTTGGACAGCCCCCACACTCCCCATGGAAAACACCCCCAACCTATTTGATACCCCCTAGAAACCCCCACCCCTGGACATCCCCCACTCCCTGGACAACCCCAACCCCTCTAGACACCCCCACCCATTTGGACACCCCACCCCCTGGACACCCCTTACCCCCTTGGACAACCCACTCACCCATGGACACCCCCACCCGATGGATAACCCCCCTTGACACCCTACACCCCCTGTACACCACCAACACCCCCTTGGACAACCCCTGAATTCCCCTGGAAACCACCCCACCCCCTTCGACACCCCCTGGAAACCGGCACCCACTTGGACATCCCCCACCCCCTGGACAACCCCCGCCCCTCTAGACAGCCGCCACCCCTGGACACCCCTCCCCCTGGACACCCCCTACAACCTTGGACAGCCAACTCACCCCCTGTACACCACCCCCATCCCCTGGACACCCCTACGCACATAGACAACCCCCTCACCCCTGGACACCACCCCCACCCCCTTAGACACCCCAGCCCCCTTGGACATCCCCCTCACCAACCATGGACACCACCCCCACCCCCTTTGACACCCCATTGACACCCCCACCCCTCTAGAAAAACCCCACCCCTAGATAGCCCCCACCACTCTAGACAGCCCCCACCCCCGTTGGACACCCCGACCCCCTAGACACCCCTACCCCCTTGGACATACCACGCACCCCCCTGGACAACACCCCCACCCCTGGACACCCCTACCTCCTTGGACACCCCCCTGGAAACCACCCCACCCCTTGGACATCCCAACCCCCTTGTACAACCCCCACAGCCCCTAGACACCACCCCACCCCCTTCGACACCCCCAGTACGCACACACACACATGATGGAAGACACAAAAAGCATAAATTTTCATGATATCACATCCATGGTTTCTTTTACCAGAAAATAATTTAGCATGGTATAAATGAACTCTATGAGACTTTACATGATTGAAATAACAAAGATAGAAAAATAACATCTCAAAAAATTAGTTTATTGCATCTCGAAAAATAAAAAACTAAAACCGAGTCGTGGGAAGCTTACTTGAGTTCTGGGAGTCGACCTAATAGAACTGGTGACAATAAAGATGATGAATGATGTTGAAAAAATGAGGATGGTGGTCACCAATTTAAAGAATAATTTGCAGGTTTTCCACACGGGAGAGACAAGTGGAAGGTCAGAAGATTTAAGAAAATATAATGACTGAATACATAGCGCGATAAATCATTTAAAAGGTTTATCACATCGGTTATTTTATAATCGATGTGATAAACTTTTTTTTTATATTTATAACGTTGTTTTTTTAATAACCAATGAATAAAATAGTTTATAATGTCAGTTATTTTATAACCGACTTGAAAAATGGTTTTTTATCACATCGGTTCTTTTGATAACCGACGTGATAAGTGATAGTGATTTCCTTTATCACATCGGTTCATTTATAACCGACGTGATAAAGTGACCAGATTCGAATTTCATAGCGGTTATAAAATAACTGAAGTGATAAAGCTAATATCAGTATTTTTTTAATCAATTATAAAATAACCTATGTAAAAAATGGATTCTTATAGATTTATCACATCGGTTATACAATAACAGATGTGATAAATCTAATTTTATAGGTTTTCAAGTCGGTTATATAGGACCGACATGAAAAATTCTGATGTGTGAAACGTTTTTTCCACTGGTTCTATTACCATTGTTGATGTAATATGTAGAGGTATGTTTACTTGGGACCCATGTACCAATATTGGAAATATTGGGGAAGGGTTTGAGAGGGGTTGTGTCCACAGTACAAGTGGACTATGACCATATATCCATGTTGTGTAATTGAATTTTTAAATATTTTATAACTAATATATATATATATATATCCATATCTAGTGGAATATATTGTTTTATAGGGTAGTGGTAAACCAATAGCATAATAACTCATAGGTCATAATATTAAACTGATAAGGTAGAAAATTTTTAAAATTAAAAATACCTATGGTCATGGCCACCAACCACGATCATAGTATACTCTAATAGATATAACACTAATTAGAACAAAAACATTGGATATATCTTATCACAATTGTTTTTTGAGTCTATTTTAAAAATCTTGTATGGTCCTTCTAGACAACCTATGTCCATAGTTAGGCCCCAACTATGTCCATAGGCTATCCCAAAAGAGATATGACCAATGAGTTCTAAAAATAGGGAGACTGGGCATCGAAACTATTATGAAGAATATTTACATGGTTCCAGATCATGAAAATATAATGTTTTTTTATTGTGGTGGTGGTGAATTGATTACCATTAATTTAATTTTTTGGTGGTGAAAAACTATAATCTCATATTGAGGACGAAAAATTTATTCATTTAGATGAAGGAAACATGATAGTTTTCTGAGATTATTTTATGGTTTGGATATAATCATATGATGGTGATGGAGGGATATATTTTTATATATTTCCTCAGATGTCATTATGGACACATAATGTTCATCGACATAAACTCCAATTTAATGAACATATTGAAAATTTTCATGGTACTGGTTATTTTATTATTCCAAGAGTTATTGAATGTGTTTGTGGTTTTTTTTCATCCATGGAATCCTCATGTATATAATTTCATAAGAGGATAAATATATAAAAAGTGATAATCATCGTATAATTTCTTCAATAGAAATATTTTTATAGGAATATATCTATATAAATGTTTTGTACATGATAGGATAATTTCTTTAGGCAAGTTGTGTCTTGAAAACATGTGGTTACTAAATCATTGAATAATGAAAAAGTTTTTATTTGGTATCCCCCAAGAATAATATATATTTTCATAGTCCTTGTAGTCTTAAATTCTATTAAAATTGGAATATATAATATTGTTCATATATATTGTTTCACTAATGATGGATTTTACTAAAAAGGATCATGAATTATCTTGGATGAATAAGTTTCAGTCATTTTTCATGTACCACAAATAGAAATTGATCATTTATACCATCCTTCAGTTTCTTAAGTAGGCATTAACGTTTGGGGTATTATTAAATGATTCTCATTTTTGTCTAGGATTTTTCTTGATTTAATATAGGGATCTGGCCACTCATGGTTGCTTTCAGTTTTCCCAACTGGTGTAACTATTCGATCCACAATAATGTGATGGACACAGTGGTGGTTTCTCTAAAATGATTCCACATTATCTTAGTGGTTTAAGGTTTTTAAACATAACATATCAAAAGATCCTATAGAATATTATCTATTGGTGTAGATTGAATTTTCCTCAGTATGTGTGGATGGATTTCAGGAAATATTTTTTACTTTGAGATCTACTATAATCAGGTGAAGGGAAATATGATTGATGACAAGATGAGTTAGAATTATCATAGTATTTTTTGTCAAGAGTTTAGATATTCATAGAAAATTATGGTGGATTTTGATGCATTTTATTTTGATATAGATATATTGGGTCATGTGATTTTTATGTATCCGATGACAGATCATTCTTCCTTATTAAGGAATGTGGAGGAATCTTAAAGCAGTTGTCCTGGTATGGAGGTGTATTTTTCTTGTATTTTCTATGGTGATGCTCTTAATTAGTGATTAGAGAATGATCAATATCAGTGGGTTTTTCATGGGAATCACTTTGACCAGGACTCCTGTAATATATAGTTCTTTGTAAGATTCATAGTTAACCAATAGCAATTTATGATGTTATAACCAAAATGTATTATACTTTGAGTTAAATTTGGTGGATATGGATAGAAATATTGTTAATATAGACTGTATCTTAATGTTTGATCTTCCATTTAGTGAAGGCCTACAATTTTTTTCTTAGAATTTTATTTCAACTATTGGAAGTTAATTAGTTGAAATTTAATGAAATTTCAATGTATTTCATTACTAGTCATCCCAAATATCAAGGAGGGTATTTTGGGAGTTTTATCCCTAAAAAAACTTCTTTATAATATATTACTATTTGTATTCATGTATTATAACATTAATAATTTTTATTATCACATCTTGAATCTTCTTCTAGAGGAAATAGTATGTGATGATATCTTAAGTGTACTTATCACAGTAAAATGTCAAAATAGTTCCTCACTTTGATAAGAACCTAGATGTTCCACAAAAGTAATCTTAAATATACTTTATGTAGCTACATTATATCATTTTATAGGATAGAAATGATTTAGTCTATCAATGTTGTGGACTCAGAAGATATCAAGACAACTTCTTATTGTATAGGCCCTTTGTAATATTTAGTGCAGGAGATTATGAGAAATGAACTACTTATGGGAAATCGAAATTTTATTTGTTATTGGATATTTGTCTCTGTAGATGTGTGTAATAATCCTTATAATTTAAGATTCTTTTTAATCCATCTTATTAGTCACATGCGATGATGTATTGATGAAAATGATGATTACATATACTTATTGTGAGATATGATTTTTTGGTGTGTCATGATTGATATTTTATTGATTACTAATGAAATAAAAATTTATCCCTTATATTCATTAATATAATTAGATATATCATTCCATTTTATGGGGATAAAACTTCTTAATTAAGTCCATTATCATGGAATTATTATCAATAAATTATTTTCCATAAATTTCAATATATTGACATTGAGTGCATAGGTTGAGGACACTAGAATGAAACCTATTTGATTTGAGATATCAAGGTAAAGGGATAATGTTACACAGTTTATGTTTATAGGAGGTTATATGTTGTTGTGACATTAACATGATTCTCTATGGTAGCCTTGTATGATTATTAATTCTAATCCTGGACCTTAGGTACTGTAACCTCATTCCAATAATAATGGGGCTTAGATTATTGCATGCTATGTTTATTCAAAATCTCAATTAAATTCCATATGAATATAACATTCTATTCTAATATTATTCACATATGTGGTTTAACAAATATCAATGTTGGTTTCATGATGAGTATTCAATCACTATTTATTCAAAAGAATATATAGGTGAGTTAAATATTTAATAAATAATTATTCCCTAGGAAAATATGTATTTAATTATGTGAATATAAATTATTAATTTATTATGGTTTATTCATAGTGGAAAATATTATTTTATATGAATATTTAATAAACATTTATTCACTACATCAGGGAATCTAATATTTATATATTTATTAGATAATAAGGAAGTGATAATTATTTAAATAAATAAGTAATCATTATTCATGGAAAAATAAATATTTAGGAGCATTTACTAATCATGTTTTATGGACCAAAGAGATGTGTTATATTAAATATAATTTAAATAAATATTAATATATTTATCGAAGAAAATAATATTTATTTTATATATGATTTTAGAACTTGTTGTGTAAATAAAAATACAAATATTTCAATTTAGACACAATGTTTTCCATAAATTAATACAATTGTAAGGGAACATACAAAATTATTTATTTTTAATCCCAAATAATATAAAAACCCAATTATGACATTTTTTTCTAGAGTTATATTTAATAATTTACTCTGAATAAGGAAATCTAGAGAGAATCCTCATATTCTCTTGATAAATCCCTCTATAGAATTCCCCAAATAATTTAGAGAAATTCTCTTCCTCAGCATGAATGGATTATTCTTCTCTTGAAGGATTTGGGTGTGATCAATAGTGATCGTCACATTAATTAGATTAATCCATCATAACACCTAAAGAGTTCTACAATGATGATCATAGACTCATGAAGCCTGTGTGGATCACCACAGGAGGGAATTTACCCCTGATTCTTCTAGATAAATGATTATACGACTAGAGTGGTATTCTTATTTACTAGTAAGGGATGAATTACAAGATTAAGATAATTAAAAATCTATCTATAAATTAATTATAAAATATATATGATGTACCTACCATTTATTCTAGGATTAAATATTAAATTAATAATCAATTTATTTTTTATTGTTATAATGTTCTTCTCTATGTAAATCATGGATTAATCATTGATTACCAAAAAAAATTAGTGTTGGAAATGAATTCACCAGCACTTCCAATACACCAAGAATCATCAAGTGTTATTAGAGTGAGTCATATGATAATTTATAATGTTATATTATTCATTGCACAATTATATGAAAATATTTCATGTTGTTTATTATAGTTTACTCATTTATTAAATATATATGTTTAAATAAAATTTTAATCATATTAATTATCCCTATTGAAGTCTGATATTGTCTGAAACAGGATAATATCAGATGGAGAACAATTTTGGATAAAATTGTGAGATGCAATAGATTATAGCCTGTAGATTGAGTTATATGGAATGTGACCAAAAGTATATAATTTATACCCATGTTCACTACATCTAGATGTATCATGGGATACAAGACATTATGAGAAGTAATAACTCGTTTTTCAATTAATAAAAACAATATGTTGACTGATCAAATAGAGAACATAGTCTTTTAGACCGTATAATTTGTAGGTTGTGTACATCTATTGTAGTCTATATGATTTAGTGATGAAATTTTCACTATATGGGTGATCAAATACATATAATAGCATCACAATATACTAACAACAAGTATTTTTAAATATATTCATGACATGTAGTTGTTTTACATTCCATGTGACTCATTATTTCCCTTGTTCAAAGAATAAACTGAGTTTATATGTGGGTTTTACAGACACAATGAAGTCATAACACATGGTTGGCCTCACATTAGTGTAATTCATGTGACTCATCTAATATATACACTAATTACATAGGCTTTTATCATGGATACATGGAAAATGATGAAGCTAGATTTCATCTCACTAGAAAAAAAATAGTCACACAGTAAAAAAAATTTAATTACATAATGATAATTTAATAGTATCATTTTAAGCCTAATTACAATATTGAAATATGTTGTGCTGACAATGTGAAGAGGTTAAAATGTTGATAATATATAAATTAACTCTATGTAATTATATTTACATATAACTCAAGTTTTTTTTTCAAGTTGCATGTATGATAGCTACTCCCAAGAGAATTCATATTGGCATTAGGATAAATATAATTAATTAATTAATTAAATCCGGATTATATTAAGAATAAATAAAAAAATTAAGTGAATGTTAGATAGTGTAATTTTTTCGTATTCATTTAATTCTATGTATATGAGAATGATCTTAGACCAACCTATGTATGAGAATGGTTTATTTAATTTACCACTACATGGTTTATTTAATTTTTTATTAAAGTAAATAATTCATATGTTTCCTTCCTCTCCTCTCATTAAGTAAGGGCATGCTTCAAAAAAATATTTTATGTAAACCCCATTTACCAAATCATTTGGTTCCCCTCATGAACGTGTGAGTAAAATTATCTTATTTATAGAGATCCCAGAAAATTTGAGGTGGTTTATTTTAGAGTAGAGATAAAACCAATCAAGGATATACATAAGGGAACATGAGGAATGTTAGGACATTATTCATTCTTTTTTCTAATAGATAATTACCTATAGTTAAGGTTTGGTTTATAATATTCTAGGTAAACCAAAAAATATATAATATCGTGGTAATGATACATTTTTTTGTGTTTTAGGATAAATTGTTTTTGTATATTGTAATTACAAAATAAATTAATTAACCAGAATTCAGTATTTAAGTAAAATAAAAATTATAATATGTGTAAAAATTATCTTGAAATGGTAAATCGTTTCTGTAAAATCCACTTAATATTAAAAAATTAAATGGAAAGATAAAATTAACATTTTATAAATAATAAAAAAATTAGTCAAATAAATTATTATGTCTATATAGGATTCCACTTCTTGGGTAGAAATCCAACCATAGTTCAAAGTTCATGAACTACATCTATAATGGAACATTAAATTATCTAAGAATATCTATCTTAATTTTTTATTAAATTAACCGATCAATCCTTAAGTGTTGACCTCCTTTGAGATACAGATTACCATTAGGAGGAGAATTATTGAGGAAATCATATTCTTCAATTTGATGATTAGGGAGTCCCCTCAACAAATCACTGATCATTGAGTAAATATATAAGGAAGCTTGTGAAATCCAAAATACCCTTGAGTATCTTGGAAAAAATCAGTCTAGGTAATTAGATTGTACATGTGGATGATTTTGTTGATTATATCCATGGGATTAGATATTTTATAACAAATTATAAGGTATATTGAGTTTCAATAAAATAGAGTGAGGTAATTAAAATGAATTAAATTTATTATCAAATATATTATGTAAATAATATAGTAAATTTACTATATTTTTTATTTTAAAAATGGAAAACCAAAAATCTATGTCATTATCACTATGATACATATTAGATATGGATAACTAGTTCACTAGCTTGAATTTATAGGAATGGTATCAGTTCCGGTGCATTATACTTTTCTATGAATAGAAATTATGTGTTCTAGAAAACACACTTATTGAGGAAGATAAAAAATATTATATTGAGTAAGAACTATCTTTATATTTCAACCATGTATATGATTCCACGTGTACGTAATGTTTCAAGTTATTATCCATTTATAGATATATTTTAGTGAAACATGAGTATATGGATGTGTATTGAATCATGTCTCACCATTGTGATATTTATCAACAGAATGTTGGAATAAAGAGATATGAGATCCCAAATTCACATATCACATGTTTTATATGATAGTAAACATAATATGGGCCTTAATTAGTCAAGATGACTGGTTTTATTGTTTTCTTATACATCTGATGGTTTTCAATACGGAATGATCTATTCAAGGATATCATTTTATCATCATTAGATGGGTTTTTCAACAGTTTTATTGTTAATTATGTTTTGATAAATAGTGAGAAAAATCATTTGGAACTATTTAATCTTATTCAATAACATGACAAATACATGGGGTGTCAAAATCTAGTTGTAAGAACCCAGTTTTTTCTATAAAAGTCTTTGGAATATTCTTGATGTTATTTCAGAGAAGCGCCTTTAGACGACGTGCGATTCCAAGCCCTGTTGTGGACGGAATTAAATTTTCATTGCGTTCACACTAGGAATTCCAAATAAATGGGATAACTCCTAAATAGTGCTTCATATTAGAGATCCGAGTGTACGGATGAGTATGAAAGGGGGTGTTTACCCTAGGATTGACATAACACATGTCAGTGCGGGATGTTTGGACCCCTCTCCCACTACTGGAACGTTTAACGTATAAATTGATTAATTAATTTATTCCATTAATGGTTAAACTAAAGTATCTCATAATCGGTTCCTCATATGGGAAAACCAAAGGCACCGTTGAGTCCGGAGCATGCCGCTTAACCTAGGCGGGGTGTAAAAGTTGCGGGCGCGGGCCTGCTGTGAGAGATGTCACCCAGTGGAAAAACCGTCTTTTAGAAATGTCCACCTAGTGATTTTTATCACTGGAATTCTTCTTGAATAACATTAGAACGAAGTCTCGGAATTGAAATCTGAGACTTCAGTTGAGTTCAGACTGGGGCATTTTGTCTAGGAGAGAGATAAAATAGGTGGGCGCGTGGGTTTCAGAATCCGCGCCCGTTGGGTGAGTTTTAGCGAATTTCTATAAATTCATTAATTGTTGGGAGACCCCATTTTCTTCCTCCCCCCCCCCCTCTCTCTCATGTTCTTCGGCATTCTTCTCCGTTCTTCGACGGATCGAGGAGCGATATCCACCGGAGCAATGGAGGATCGGAGCGGGAGCATCGTGGACGCATCGCCAACGACGAACGAGTGATCCAAGGTTGGATTCTTGATTAAATTTCCGCACCTTTGTAAATTTGGTCATTTAATTTCTAAATTTGGAAATTAGGACGATGGACGAACGAACATGGCCATCGTCTGAGCCCCGTTTAATTTATCGTTCTTGGGCGTTCTTCGTCCCAATTTTTGGACGCGTCAAATTCTCAACGGATCAGTGATAGGGGGCAGGCGTTGTGAAGGCCTCGTCCCGAGGATCCCGAACCTACGTTCGGTTCTGAAAGCGGGTGACCGAATCGATGGATGTCGCCATCAGAATTCCTGGCTCCGGCAGGGCGGTGGACGGAGGTCGGGCGTTGGGCAGCAGTTGAGCAGGAGGGGCTCGGGCGGAGAGGAGGCTTGCGGCCGGTGCGTGGTGGTTTCCGACCGGGGCAGCTTCGGCGGAGCAGGGGACTAGGCCGGGTGGTGTGCTCGGCCGGCAGAGTGGCGAGCGGCCGACGGCGGAGTGGTCAAACAAGTAGGGACCAGAGTTCGGGGGTGCAGTGGCCAACAGTGGTCCGAGGTGAGCGGCGGCGTCGGCGCGGTGCGGCAGGCGTCAGCAGGGCGGAGGTCGTCGGAGGCGGCTTTGGCGGAGCTAGGGGGAGAGGCGGCGCGGACCAAGCGGAGTCGCCGGGGCATGGTCGTGCGGAGGCACCTACTCCAGCCGGTGCGATGAGCGACGACGAGGGCTTCACCGGGGAGGCGGCCGACCGCAGCTTGTCACGATCAGCAAGGGGAGTCCCGAGGCAGTCAGCGCCTCGGGAGCGCGGAGGGAGAAAGGACCCCCCCAGATGCGGGTCCTGCTGCGTGATGCGGGAGACCAGCCAGATGGCTGGTCCGAATGGTGAAAAACCGGACCCGCTCGGGTCCGGTGCTAAGGGTTGGGCCGCGGCCAATGGGCCGCGGTGGTTCAGGCCGGACCTGTGGCTGGGCCGCGGGCCGTCGTCTCGGTCCGGGCCGGTCGGGGTGAACCGGGCCGATTAGGCCCCCCTTGCATTCTGGGGCCATATCTTTTAAACGGCGTGCCCATTTGAGGCGCCGTGTGCGGCGGCAGAATCATATCGACAAGGAGCTCTTTTTAAGAGGAGTCCTGAGGTTTTTGGGTTCCGTGCCCAAAGGAGAGTGATCCAAAACACGTTAAATTAATAATAATAAATTATTATTATTGTTGCGACGGACATGGACCGTGAGCCGGACATCCGTTTGACGTGCCGTCAGAGGCGCAATGGCCCCGGAGCTGAGACAGTTATTCCAAAGTGGGTTCAGAGCCTCTGCGGGTTGGTTTCATTGCTCGGTGGCACGAAGCTCCATATGTGAGTAATTAATTAATTAATTAATTAATTAATTGTTGTGTCAGACCTAACTCCTCTTTGGGATGTCTGATTGACGTGCCGTCAGTGGTATCATGATTCCAGTTCTCGTGCAGAATAGTTGAGACGCTTTACGAAGCGTTCAGGTTGGAACAAGGGGCGGGCCCCACATGGCCTAGTTCGCTCTTTTTACAGTGGAACGTCACTTTTTCACCCGACGTCCGTTTGGTGTGAATGAGCACTTGTTTCTGAGTTCTTTTCTAAGGGTATTGCGACGGTCCAATCCGCCCGCTTAAATTCGGGTCGAGGTGTGGGCCCTAAAGAGTCTCGTTTGCGTATAACACAGGGAATCACAACTTTTGCATCCGGAGTCCATTTTAGGCGTCCTCAGCGGCGTTGTGACTCTGACATTGAGACGAGGTTGACCAGGGTGGTTTCAGGCGATTAAGCCAGAGTTGAGGCGTGGGCCCCACAAGCCGTCTTTTGATCTGTGTGCAGCGTATTGCGACTTTTTCATCAGACATCTGTTTGGGGTGAATGAATAGTCGTCGTGATGTGTTTTTCTGAGAGATTCGTGATGGTACAGTTTGCCCGACCTTTTTCGGGATCATGGTGTGGGTCCCCCCTAGGCTGGCAACAGTGAATAGTACCCTTTTCACTGGGTGTCCATTTTGGGCGATTGAGTTGTCAATGCCGTGTGTTTTTCCGAGGGGACCATAGTGGTGTGATCTGTTTGTTCAGTTTTTGGATCTTGGTGTGGGCCCCACATGGGCTAGCTATGGTGAATAGTGCCATATTCACCGGTTGACCGTTTCAGGCGAGTAAATGGTCTATCTCGAGTGTTTTCTGTGAGGATTGCAACGGTGTGATCCGTTCGGGCATGTGGAGCATCGTTTGAGATCTCATTTAATGTGGAAACATGAAATGGTGTGGGATGGAGGTCCATTTGATGCACTCTGAACCAACGCACGGTGGAGATGTTGGTAACACCCGGTGATGTCAGTTGCAGTGCTAAGTTTTCGGACCTGTTACCAGGTCTACCCTCCAGCAGGGCTGGGCAGTGTGTCACTTGATGATTTATTCCAGGTCTACCCTCCAGCGGGGTTGGGCAGTGGGTCGCTTGATGATTTATTCTGGGTCTACCCATCAGCCGGGCTGGGCAGTGGGTCGCCTGACGACTACTTCCAGGTCTACCCTCCAACAGAGAGTGGGCAGTGGGTTGCCTGTCGACGACTTCCAGGTCTACCCTGCAGCAGAGACTGGGCAGTGGGTCGCCTGTCGACTACTTCCAGGTCTACCCTCCAGTGGAGACTGGGCAGTGGGTCGCATGACGACATGTTCTGGGTCTACCCTTCAGCAAGGCTGGGCAGTGGGTACCCTGTCGACTTCTTCCGGGTCTACCCTCCACCAGGGCTGGGCAGTGGGTCGCCTGTTGAGGTATTAGGGTTTACCCTCTAGCAGGGCTGGGCAGTGAATCATCCATTTACATTTCAGACTCAGGCCTTCTTATGAGGCTAGTCATTGACTTTTCTTTTACTCCGTGACAATCAGAGTAGGATCTTTGGTTGTGCGGATCAGTGATGTGATAGCTTTGACATGACCTTAGGACATATGAGAACGAGGGGCACTTTTCCCACCGAGATGCGTCCTTGCGACACGACCTAAAAGTCGTGCGGGTGAGACAGTGCCGCCCAAAGTGGATAGTATCGAGGTGTGGTGATTGAGACCCTTTGACTTGTACCTCCTAGGTTAACGTGCAGGATGCTAGGGATCAGTGTTGAATATCCTCTGATCTGTTGGTGACTCTCCTTGGGTTGAGCTTGGAGATAGAGATCCCCTTAAACTCTCATTTGGGTTTCTCGTTGAGCACATATATATACATCCTATTGTTGTTCCAAGTCCTTGGGTTTGGTTACTCTCCTCATAGGAGGGGTGAAGACGTGTGGGGTATGCCATGTGCTTTCCGTGTCTAGCTCCTCTTAGTTGGATGAGTCTGCTCTCTTGCAATAGGCAGCGAAGACTCGACGAGAAGTTCATCTTCTCACCGTCTCTAGCTCCTTGTATCTAGACGAGTCTACTTCATTTCTCTTTTGGGTTGAGCTGTACTCTCTTTCTCTCTTTTTCACTCTTACACTATTCCCTGCTATGTCTACTGTTCCCCATTTTAGTACTTCCCTTGTTGCTTCCTCGAGCTTTCGGGGCATCCAAATGAGTATTTTTATACTCACCCCTGGTTTGGCTTTTCCCGCACTTGGTGTGCCCTTGCAGACGACGGACAAGTTGATCAAGACTACAGAGGAGCGTGGAGGACACAGGAACTTGGGCTACATTTGGTGGCCATAGTAGAACTTACTGGGTATGAGACTCACTAAAGGTTTACCCTTGATTTACGTGTTGCCAGGTTGTGGCACCTTTCTGGATGGGCGCGTGTTTTCCCATTTTTATTATTCAGTTTACTTTTCATAACTCTGCTTATACTAGTTAAAGGTCGATGCATGTATGTTGGTTCTCCTTTTTGTAGCAGTGTTCTATCTTGCCATCTTTTCCCTTTACTTTAGCTTGTGTTGGCTGTGTGTGTGTGTACAGTTTCATAGGCAAAGGCCTCCCCTAGTTTATTGTGCCTTCAGTGCTACTCGCTAGCCCCTAACCTATGGAGGCGGGTTTGGGGTAGTCGCGGCTCGAGCCTCGTTACGGGTCGGGTCGTGAAAAAGTGGTATCAAAGGTGGTTCATTCCTTGGGGCGATGTTCAGACATCCCTAAAAAGGAATTGGTTGAGTTTTGGGGAAATAGTGTCAACGTGTCTCAAGAGCGGCTTTCAGGCCAGGGAGTCCAGTGATGGTGAGGCGGCCGATGTATCCATTCCCGAGGACCCTGATAACCCGCTTGTCGACTTGGATCACTGAGACACTTGTTGCAGGGGATTTGATTCATGCATCATATAGGATTGAGTCCTTGAATGCCCTTCTTGAGTCAGCTCCCCATCGTTGTTGATATATATATGATCATTTGACCGCGATTCTCCTTGATTGGGTTCAGGATGTTTCCGTGATGATATCCAACAAGGATACTTGATCTGGTTCGTGACAATGATTCCGTGAGCGAAGAGGCCTCAATTCAAGATCCATCATAAAATTACCCTTCCTCCAGGAGGACAGGCAGTAGCACCTCCAACTGTGGGGTAGCAGATAGTACCGGCAGTGAGTGCCGATGATGAGCGCAAGATGGACGTGCTATGTGAGTTCTTGTGACAGGGACCGCTGAGGTTCCATAGTGAGCCATACCCTCAGACAATGAAGGGTTGTCTAGAGTCGGTGGTCTGACTTTTTAGGCTTGATCAGACACTGACAGGTTATATGTTGTCCCTGCCAGCCAGTCTTCTTCTTTTTTCCACCATGCTATTTGGCGCAGAAGAGCCAGGGTTACTCAGATACACGATGAGTTGGTACTCTCATGGGATTACTACTATCAGCTGTTTCTTGAGAAGTTCCACCCCTTCCACTTACGCTTTTTATGGGTTTGAGAGCTACTGGAGCTTCAGAGGGGAGTGATGGCAGTGGACGAGTACAGGACTGGGTTCACAGACCTTACTCATTACTCTTTGGACATAGTCCATGATGGAAACATCCGCGCACAGAAGTTTGAGAAAGATATCTATAGCAAAGATTTGTGCCAGCGTAGTGACCTTGTGCATACTCATCCATCGCAGGGTGCTGGAGCAGGCACTGGTGACAGATAAATTTTCGAAAGTGGGATGCAGATTGGAGGGGCCTCGACGCCGGAGGTTTCCCCTTGATGAGACTCAGTCACATGGTCGGGGACAGCGAAGGGCACAGAGATAGCCCAGGGAGGACTAGTGCTATGTTTGTGATGTGCGAGATCACGTGGCGTGAGACAACTCGACCAAATGTGATGAGTCTTTCAGATAGTAGGTAGATGCACCGCCACGACAGAGGCAGTGTTGTGATAAGAGAACTCCGAGGTGAGGTCAGGGTGGTCCCCAGGGAGGCTGTTTTGGCAGAAAGCAGGAAGAACTGTGGTTGGAGGACGACATTTCGAGGTCCCTCGACCACCACTAGGTGGCCCATGTCAGGCTCAGGGAGCTTACAGATGGGCCGCGGGCGGCTGTGTGCTGTGGTTGTTTATAATCCAGCAGCGTAAGAGATGATGAGAGGTACGCTCTGCGTCTTTTTCTACTTTTCTCAGTAGAACTTATTAGACACTGTGCGAGGAACCGTTTCCTCTAACTCCTTGCTCGAGGGGTTACCGAGGGTGACGCGGGGTGTCGGTGTAACCCGGTGTTGGTAAGTTAAAAGGCGTAGGATGTTTTTTTCTTTAGTCGATGGTTTTGACTCCATCTCTCTCTAAGCGTGTAAGAGAGTCTTGGTTGCGAGACATCGACTATGCAACCTTGTGTGACCAGATATCCTTGGGTGTTTCACCATATGGATATTCTGAAGGAGGGAATCACCGGGCCTTGTCCCAGGTGTGGGCAGTGATTCCAGTCACGGCATGAAACGTGGAGGTTCGATCGGGGAGGTGATATACCCCCAAGGTCATTCGGACCGTTTGAGACCGTGCAAAGGGATGTCAAGGTTGTCTACCACCTTGCCCTGAACCCCAATGTCGGGAGTGGGTGTACGACATCTCCTGTAAGACTTACCTGAGGAGATGTGTGCATGATCTTGTGCACATTATCTACAAGGGAATACCTCGCTTGAACAGATATAATCCTTCGGTCTATGTGCGGTGACATAGAACTTTGCAAGAGTTCTTCTGGGTACAGGAGAGCCTGGTGTGGGCTTAGTACCATGAGTTTTTCCCTATTTTTTCTTTTCGGAGATGAAAATATCAAATAAGGGAATGATGTAAGAAACCAGTTTTTTCTATAAAAGACTTTGGAATATTATTGATGTTATTCCAGAGCAGCGCCTTCAGACGGCGTGCGATTCCGAGCCCCGGTGTGGCCGAAATTAAATTTCTAGTGCGTTCACACTGGGAATGAAAAATAAATGGGATAACTCCTTAACGGTGTTTCAGATCAGAGATCCGAGTGTACGGATGAATATGAAATGGGGTGTTTACCCTAGGAATGACATAAAGCATGTCGGCGTGGGACGTTTGGACCCCTCACCCGCTACCGGAATGTTAAACGGATAAATTGATGAATTAATTTATTCCATTAATGGTTAAACTGGAGTATCTCATAAACGGTTCCTCAGATGGGAAACACGAGGGCACCATTGAGGCCGGAGCGTGCCTCTTACCCTAGGAGGGGTGTAAAAGTTCCGGGTGTGGGCCTGCTGTGAGAGATGTCACCCAGGGGAAAAACCATCTTTTTGAAATGTCCACTTAGTGATTTTTATCACTGGATTTCCTTTTGAATAAATTTTGAATGAAGTCTTGGAATTGAAATCGGAGACTTCTGTGGAGTTCAGAATGGGGTGTTTTGCCTAGGAGAGAGATAAAATAGGCAGGCATGAGGGTTTTAGAATCCGTACCCATTGTGAGAGTTTTAGTGAATTTCTATAAATTCACTAAGTTTTGGGAGAACCCATTTTCTTCCTCCCTCCCTCCCTCCCTCTCCCTCTATCTCTCTCTCTCCTTCTCTTCGGCATTCTTATCCGTTCTTTAACGGATCGAGGAGCGATCTCCACCGGAGCCATGGAGGATCTGTAACACCCCGAGCTTCCATGATACGCCTCTCTTTCAATAATGCAATAGCTTGCATTGTACGCAAGTTCGAGTTCTAAAACACCGCGACTAATCAAAGTAGCTATTATGAATAGTAATAACCACTTTTTAAAATTATAGAAATTTTATATTTCAAAATGGACTTCATTTTTGTATTCGTAATATTGAAATTATCCAAAGTTGAATTTTTTGTAATTTTCTGAGAACTTCCAATTTTTTATGAATAGTGAAAATTACTTAAAAACAACTTTTTTAATCAAAATAATTTATAGTGATAAATTATACTATTTAGTGGTTTTAATGTATAATTAGAATATATTTTTACCATTTTATCCAATGGTGGTCATTAGAATTAATTTAACATTGAAATTGGACATAAACAATTGCCATTCTTTTGATATAAATTGTTTCTTAAAAACACGCTATTTGTTGTGACAGCGGGAATTAATTATAAAATTAATTAATGCAACTTATATGTTTGTAATTTTGTAAAATAGAAATCATTTTTGAAATCGGAATATCAATTATAGCTTAGGGTGAAATTTTGGCCTTATTCTGAAAAACTTCAATTTTTGATGAATAGTGAAACCACTAAGTTGTAGTTAAATAACTGATTTTTCGTTTAAATGAAATATTACCACTTCTGTGATTTGATTTTCAAAAATCCGACATACATGGTTGTCATTAAGAAGTAAAATGTGGTTCAATGAGATTAAAATAATTTTTTGGTGAATAGTAACTTTTAAGTTCTTAATCGCGATTAGAGGTAATTAGTGTAGTTTAAGGTACAAATAATGTTTTAATAATGTGAGATGAGCATGACACTTGTCCTACTCCTATTGGATGAGTCATGGCCGACCAAGACAACCCATGGGTCAACTTGGGGACCCCATGGAGCCACTTTAGTTGGAAAATGACATTAATATATATTTATTTAATGTTAAAATTAAATTGACACAAACATGAGTTATTTTACTAAAACAGTTTTTAACTGGGGTTACACAGATCCAAATTTTGACTATAAATATTCATTAGAAAGCTAAAAATATTTCCTACATCATAGTATTTGTTTTATAATTTTTAGACATTAAATAAATTAAATTATTTATGACATCATTATGATGCAGCGATGACCTCATTATTTAACGATTTAAATAAAATGAGAAGATAATGAAAAATACAAGGCTTACACTTGTCCAAATCCTATTGGATGAGGATATTTCGAAACATTATCACCTTAGCCTCGAATTATATAAGTTTGGGACCTTTATAATCCGAAAAACATTGTGAAATAATGTAACATTTCAATCTTTCCAAAAGTGCCCCTCCTCTCCACTTATAAAAGGCCCCCACCTCTCCCACCTTATTCACACTTTCAAGCCATTTGGCTCGGCCAAACTCTTCCCAAATACTCTCCCAACTTACCCCTCTTACTCATAGAAGCCTTACTTTGGGCAGAAATCTTCCCAAGGAAGCCTTTGGCTCAAATCAAAAAGAGTTACCCGATTTTGAGGTAATGTCTTTTCTAATGTTGTTTTGTATTATTTTTCTTCTCCAACCCCCTAAACTCTTTTTATTCATTTCTTTTGTAACAACACCAGTATCCTCAATATACTAGGATGTTTTTATAAGAATTATTCTAGCTACACTTACACACAACTACATCTAATGGTTAAAGAACATACGGTTTCTGTGGATGGCGAATTTCTGCCTCACGAAACGATGATTGTTCAACACTCATATAACACCTTCAAAGGTGGCCATTAAGATGTCACTATTTTTATATATGATATATAATATGTTTATGTTTTACTTATTCATCTGTATTTCTCATTTATGGCATACTTTATGATTTCCATTATGGGTAAAACGCGATAATTTCATTTTAGGAAGTGCGGACTACCACCCCCTCAAAGTGATTTGAATCGTTAATGCCATATGTGAGATGTATAAAGGATGGAGTAAATGTTATTATACACTATATTATACTGGAATTATATTATACATTTATATCATTATGATTTAGTTCCATTAAATATGAAATTGGAATGGAAGTAGCGTTAATGCGTACGTACGACTTACCGTCTCCATGAACGGTGCATTTCATTTCTTACCTCTAAATGTTACGTAATATTATAAATGAATGTATATACTGGATATATAAGATATATATGACATCTAAATCATGAATATAATTCTGTATATAATGGATATTCTACCACAAGAACAACTTTTAATTATAAGAAGTTTATTGTTGACTCAAGTACCAAAAATCGACACAACGACCGTTATTAACTTAAATAATTACATAATGTTCATAACATTGTAATAAGTGATATAAAAAGGATAATTAAATTTAAAATGGTTATTAATAAGGTAGATATTAACTCTAGTTTGTTATTCAGGAGGTTAAAGAACGGTTGAGTCAAGTCGGACACAAGGTAAGGGAATTTCTTAACCCAATTTCCAATCTCTGGGTTAATCTCCTACTTTCAAATTACTTCATGATATTATTATGTCCTATCTTGTATTTGTACTTTCTTTATGTGTATCTATAGTGAATACACATAATAGATCTATTTTATTTGTAAGATAATTTCTTAACCCAACTTCCATTCTTTGGGTTAATCTCCTACTTTCGAATTATGTCATGATATTATTATGTCTTATTTTGTATTCTTTATGTGTACCTATACTGAATACACATAATAGATTTATTTTATTTTAAAAATAATCTTTTTAAGGACTTAATCTCAGTCTCCTTTCATTGAGGCATATTTGGTTTTATACACAACTTTATTTTATACGGTGTATAAACCCCTTTGACTTTTTACGTTTATTCAAAAGGAATCTTTTTTAAACGAAGCATTTTGATAAACGACAAAAGGGAATGTTTTTCTTTCTGTACTTATGCGGCGACAACGACTTCTCCGTCGCCGTGACCTCTATTTGAGTTTGGGCTTCCTCTACAAGCCATACCTTTTTTTAATGAAAAATACATACCATGTTATAATTTTCTTTTATTTTGGTATTGAAATTGGATTTGAAAGCGTTTTTATTATATCAATGTGTTGTATTGATATCTTGTGATTGAAATGTGGAAATGTTATGTTTCCTTTATGCATGTTTTATGTGATATGATTATGTTATGGTTTATGATATGTTTAAACCTATTCATATGAGGAATGTATTGGAATTAATAAGTGACGGGTGGAGCCCGCTATAGCTCCTCGATGCATCAGTAGTTCTCATGAGACAACTAGACGTGGAATTGGCTGAGGCCCTTTCCCAATTTGATTTATGGTTTTTGCCGAGGCCTTAATCATTTTAGACGTCTTGGCCGAGGCCTTGACAAAATGTTTCAGAATGTCCGACATTATACATTCCCTCATTATGAAAGTGGTTAATGATATTTCATGTGATTATTCGACCAGTAGAATATCCATGTGAATAAATAAATGGCATTATCTCATTTTACTTTTGCCATATTATGCTAAAGTTCAAGTTTAAAAAGGCTTTTGTTTTAGTTATACATTGCCTTAAATGTTAATGATTATTTATGAAAGCTTCCGCAATATTGTTATCCTTACTGAGCATCTGAGCTCACCCCTTTCAATGTTTTAATATTTTCCAGGATGTGAAGAAGTATTTTATGAATGACCTGCAGGGATAGTCAAAAGAGGATATGAGTGTGGACTATGAAGACTTTGTTATTAGTTTTTCACTTTATGATGTAATGTAACATTTATTAATGTATCTAGTGTTTCCATGGCTACTAAACTAATCGGTCTTTCGAGACTTGATCTTTTGTGATCATGCCAATGTTACGAAGTAATGCACCGGCTCTGGGTAGCTGGGGTCGGGGCGTTACAGTTGGTATCAGAGGCAGTTTAGTACTAACCTTGGAAGCTAGATGTAGATAAACTCTGATTAGAGCACATAGCCCAAAGATAGACATTGAGGATTAGTATAGAAGAACTTCCTAGAATTTTGGTATTATAGAGATGTTATGAGTTTTCCGAGCAATACATCCCTGTCTGGATACGAGCAGGTAGAGGCAGCTCTGGCACAGATGTACCTAGGGGTAAAACCCAAAAACACCGCTTTGAGCTAGACTCGAACGGGAACGGGTGCACGACAACGGGCCTTGCTGCACTCTTGGTTACGACACTCCTGGGGGATATTCTTAGGATAATTCTCATTTTATTTACAAACCACTATAAAGGGTTATGAGTACATACTTCCTCAAAGAAAACATTTCTTTTTATGATTATGGATTATATCGATAAATAGTTCAATTTATGTAAAGTGTTTAACAAGTATTGAATTATGTATTTTGATTCATAAACTAATCTAGTTTATGCCATTGTTTAGAAATGGTGCCTAGTGGAAGGAATGGAAACCGTATCAATGCACGAAATCCGTGTAGGGATTTCCCTCCTGCTCAAGATAATTATTGTGGATCTGGAGATACAACTGGTGCTGATCAACTTATTACCATACTGGGACAACTCACTCAAGTTATGAATAATAACCTTACTCGTATGGAGCACCCTGATCCGCAACGTGGAGGATCAATGTTAGACCGCTTCATGAGGCAACAACCACCAACCTTCAATGGGAGTACAAATCCTATAGTAGATGAGCAATGGATAAATTCCTTAGAGAAAATATTCCATGCCTTGGGGAGTAGTGAAAGGGAGAAGGTTGTCATGGCAGTTTACCGCCTCACTGGAGATGCCGATAAGTGGTGGTCGCTGATTCAAAACACAAAGGAAGATGATGACGTATCGAATATGGAATGGAGGGAGTTCAAAGAGATTTTCTTAGAAAAATACTTTCCTCGTGACCATCGAGCAGATATGGAAAGGCAATTTCTGAGTTTGAGGCAGAAGGAGGATGAGAATGTCGCAAAGTATGAGGCTAACTTTACAAGGTTAGCGAGGCATGCTACCGATTATATACGTAACCCAAGGAGTAAGATTGATCGTTTCTTTGATGGGTTAAAACCATTTCTCCGCCGAGATTTAGTATCACAATCCTTCTCATCATATGAAGATATTGTCTCGTGTGCTATCAAGACAGAAAAGGAAATCTCTATGTCTTATGACAACAAAGTAAAGCAAGAGAAGAAGAGAACGGTGGAACAAGAGACAGATAAAGGGAAAAAGGGAAAGAAGAATTTTCCAATATGTGGTAATTGTGGGAAGAAACATCATGGAACTTGCCTAAAGGGAATGAGAGTTTGTTATAAGTGTAGAGAAAAAGGACACAAAGTGCGTGACTGCAAGGGTAAGAAAAAGGTTTCAAATGTACAATGCTTCATCTGCAAGGAGTGGGGACACTACGCAAACCAATGTCCAAATCATCAGAGTATGCCCCAAATGATGTTGTTGGATAATAATCAAGTTATGATACTACCACAGATGAGTAGGAATGATTATTGTTCTTATGTTGTTATTAAAGAATTTTGTAATTTGAGTGTTGGATCAATGATGTACTGGTTATAATAATTATGGAGTATATAAGGATTGTACTGCAGTACTATTTCATCAAGGACTTGAGATTGTGTGGAACCAAGAAAAGTGACTCCACAGTAGGTTAAATTTTTGGAAAATCTATGGTTGAGAGAAAGATAAACCATAATATGGTTCTGATACCGATATAGTGATTTTGGAATAAGACGTGATTGATTTGGATAAATTATATTGGATATTCTTAACTTCCTTGAAACTGATTGATGATTTGTGTACATTTTTGGATAGAAGGAGTATATCTAGTATTCTATAAGGAATAAGGGATCATGGTAATTCAGTATGTTTAAAAAGAATACATGATGAGGTGTTCACATGTTGTTACATGGAAAAAAGGATCTTCATTATGTTTACCTTCCTTATAAAATTTAGACTGTGAGTTGGACAGAAGTATTTTGGATAACTATAAAGGTTGGAATGGATTAAGTTGATCTTTGGATAGTATTGTTTAAGGTTAAAAAATTTATGAAGATTATTTTTGGAATATTATAATACTATAGTTTTAGGAAAAGGACAACCTGCAGGGTGGGGCATAACCCGTCGCGTCGGACAAAGCTGCAGGAATCGAACCCACAACCATAGTGCGACAGGCCTTTATTTCCTACCACTAGCCTATAGGAAGTCCCTGGTTATTACAAAATAATTTTACTAATCTAAATGGTATGTGTTAACATTTGGAACCTTATACAATTAGGATAAGTATAATGTTTTTGGGTTCTATTATCTTTTTGAGTGAAAGATGAGTTGAAAGTTGAAACTCTAATTGTCAAGCATAAATATATATATACCTATCTCTTATTCAATGAATAAATTAATTCTTAAACTTTAGTAAAGGGATATTAAAACAAAAAATGTGTTATCCTAATACCTTATGTCTTGTTGAACTGATGATATTTTAAATCAACATAGATTGAAGGCTTTGAGGCCCTCAATTTGACAGTTGATTGTGATTGATGACCTCAATCACTCCCTACAAATATTTACGTTTTTCCTCCAATTATATGTCTATAATTGCCACCAATGTTCTCCTTATCGAGATCATAGTTTGGTGGTGACTTTCTTATTTCCATTTCCCCCTTATTAAGACTAAATTTTATTAACCTTATTTCCGATGTGGGCTTTCCACAAAGGTATTTTCTATTTTCAACCTTTTATTTTCAAAGAAAAAAATTTCAAATTGCGAGGACTCAATTTATTGAAGGAGGGGAGAATGTAACACCCCGAGCTTCCACGATACGCCTCTCTTTCAATAATGCAATAGCTTGCATTGTATGCAAGTTCGAGTTCTAAAACACCGCGACTAATCAAAGTAGCTATTATGAATAGTAATAACCACTTTTTAAAATTATAGAAATTTTATATTTCAAAATGGACTTCATTTTTGTATTCGTAATATCGAAATTATCCAAAGTTGAATTTTTTGTAATTTTCTGAGAACTTCCAATTTTTTATGAATAGTGAAAATTAATTAAAAACAACTTTTTTAATCAAAATAATTTATAGTGATAAATTACACTATTTAGTGGTTTTAATGTATAATTAGAATATATTTTTACCATTTTATCCAATGGTGGTCATTAGAATTAATTTAACATTGAAATTGGACATAAACAATTGCCATTCTTTTGATATAAATTGTTTCTTAAAAACACGCTATTTGTTGTGACAGCGGGAATTAATTATAAAATTAATTAATGCAACTTATATGTTTGTAATTTTTTAAAATAGAAATCATTTTTGAAATCGGAATATCAATTATAGCTTAGGGTGAAATTTTGGCCTTATTCTGAAAAACTTCAATTTTTGATGAATAGTGAAACCACTAAGTGGTAGTTAAATAACTGATTTTTCTTTTAAATGAAATATTACCACTTCTGTGATTTGATTTTCAAAAATCTGACATACATGGTTGTCATTAAGAAGTAAAATGTGGTTCAATGAGATTAAAATAATTTTTTGGTGAATAGTAACTTTTAAGTTCTTAATCGTGATTAGAGGTAATTAGTGTAGTTTAAGGTACAAATAATGTTTTAATAATGTGAGATGAGCATGACACTTGTCCTACTACTATTGTATGAGTCATGTCCGACCAAGACAACCCATGGGTCAACTTGGGGACCCCCATGGAGCCACTTTAGTTGGAAAATGACATTAATATATATTTATTTAATGTTAAAATTAAATTGACACAAACATGAGTTATTTTACTAAAACAGTTTTTAAGTGGGGTTACACAGATCCAAATTTTGACTATAAATATTAATTAGAAAGCTAAATAGATTTCCTACATCATATTATTTTTTTATAATTTTTAGACATTAAATAAATTAAATTATTTATGACATCATTATGATGCAGCGATGACCTCATTATTTAACGATTTAAATAAAATGAGAAGATAATGAAAAATCCAAGGCTTACACTTGTCCAAATCCTATTGGATGAGGATATTTCGAAACCTTATCACCTTATCCTAGAATTATAAAAGTGTGGGATTTTTAGAATCCGAAAAGCATTGTGAAATAATGTAACATTTCAATCATTCCAAAAGTGCCCCTCCTCTCCACTTATAAAAGGCACCCACCTCTCCCACCTTATTCACACCTTCAATCCATTTGGCTCGGCCAACCTCTGCCCAAATACTCTCCAAACTTCCCCCTATTACTCCTAGAAGCCTTACTTTGGGCAGAAAGCTTCCCAAGGAAGCCTTTGGCTCAAATCAAAAAGAGTTACCCGATTTTGAGGTAATGTCTTTTCTAATGTTGTTTTGTATTATTTTCCTTCTCCAACCCCCTAAACTCTTTTTATTCATTTATTTTGTAACAACACCTGTATCCTCAATATACTAGGATGTTTTTATAAGAAGTATTCGAGCTACACTTACACACAACTACATCGAATGGTTAAAGAACATACGGTTTCTCTGGATGGCGAATTTCTGCCTCACGAAACGATGATTGTTCAACACTCATATAACACCTTCAAAGGTGGCCATTAAGATGTCACTATTTTTATATATGATATATAATATGTTTATGTTTTACTTATGCTTCTGTATTTCTCATTTATGGCATACTTTATGATTTCCATTATGGGTAAAACGCGATAATTTCATTTTAGGAAGTGCGGACTACCGCCCCCTCAAAGTGATTTGAATCGTTAATGCCATATGTGGGATGTATAAAGGATGGAGTAAATGGTATTATACACTGTATTATACTGGAATTATATTATACATTTATATCATTATGATTTAGTTCCATTAAATATGAAATTGGAATGAAAGTAGCGTTCATGCGTACGTACGGCTTACCGTCTCCATGAACGGTGCATTTCATTTATTACCTCTAAATGTTACGTAATATTATAAATGAATGTATATACTGGATATATAAGATATATATGACATATAAATCATGAATATAATTCTGGATATAATGGATATTCTACCACATGAACAACTTGTAATTATAATAAGTTTATTGTTGACTCAAGTACCAAAAATCGACAAAACGACCGTTATTAACTTAAATAATTACATAATGTTCGTAACATTGTAATAAGTGATATAAAAAGGATAATTAAATTTAAAATGGTTCTTAATAAGGTAGATATTAACTCTAGTTTATTATTCAGGAGGTTAATGAATGGTTGAGTCAAGTCGGACACAAGGTAAGGGAATTTCTTAACCCAATTTCCAATCTCTGGGTTAATCTCCTACTTTCAAATTACTTCATGATATTATTATGTCCTATATTTTATTTGTACTTTCTTTATGTGTATCTATAGTGAATACACATAATAGATATATTTTATTTGTAAGAGAATTTCTTAACCCAACTTCCATTCTTTGGGTTAATCTCCTACTTTCGAATTATGTCATGATATTATTATGTCTTATTTTGTATTCTTTATGTGTACCTATAGTGAATACACATAATAGATTTATTTTATTTTAAAAATAATCTTTTTAAGGACTTCATCTCAATCTCCCTTCATTGAGGCATATTTGGTTTTATACACAACTTTATTTTATACGGTGTATAAACCCCTTTGACTTTTTACGTTTATTCAAAAGGAATATTCTTTATACGAAGCATTTTGATAAACGACAAAAGGGAATGTTTTTCTTTCTGTACTTATGCGGCGACAACGACTTCTCCATCACCGTGACCTCTATTTGAGTTTGGGATTCCTCTACAAGCCATACCTTTTTAATGAAAAATACATACCATGTTATAATTTTCTTTTATTTTGGTATTGAAATTGGATTTGAAAGCGTTTTTATTATATCAATGTGTTGTATTGATATCTTGTGATTGAAATGTGGAAATGTTATGTTTCCTTTATGCATGTTTTATGTGATATGATTATGTTATGGTTTATTATATGTTTAAACCTATTCATATGAGGAATGTATTGGACTTAATAAGTGACGGGTGGAGCCCGCTATAGCTCCTCGATGCATCTGTAGGTCTCATGAGACAACTAGACGTGGAATTGGCCGAGACCCTTTCCCAATTTGATTTATGGTTTTGGCCGAGGCCTTAATCATTTTAGACGTCTTGGCCGAGGCCTTGACAAAATGTTTCAGAATGTCCGGCATTATACATTCCCTCATTATGAAAGTGGTTAATGATATTTCATGTGATTATTCGACCAGTAGAATATCCATGTGAATAAGTAAATGGCATTATCTCATTTTACTTTTGCCATATTATGCTAAAGTTCAAGTTTAAAAAGGCTTTTGTTTTAGTTATACATTGCCTTAAATGTTAATGATTATTTATGAAAGCTTTTGCAATATTGTTATCCTTACTGAGCATCTGAGCTCACCCCTTTCAATGTTTTAATATTTTCCAGGATGTGAAGAAGTATTTTATGAATGACCTACATGGATAGTCAAAAGAGGATATGAGTGTGTACTATGAAGACTTTGTTATTAGTTTTTCACTTTATGATGTAATGTAACATTTATGAATGTATCTAGTGTTTCCAAGGCTACTAAACTAATCGGTCTTTCTAGACTTGATCTTTTGTGATCATTCCAATGTTACGAAGTAATGCACCGGCTCTGGGTAGCTGGGGTCGGGGCGTTACAGGATCAGAGCAGGAGCATCATGGACGCGTCACCAATGAAAAACGAGCAATCCAAGGTAGGATTCTTGATTAAATTTTGTCACCTTTGTAAATTTGGTCATTTAATTTATAAATTTTGAAATTGGGACGATGACTGAATGAACACGGCCATCATCCGAGCCCCATTTGATTTATCGTTCTTGGGCGTTCTTCGTCCCAATTTTCGGACGTGTCAAATTCTTAACGGATCAACAATCAAGGGAAGGCAATGCGAAGGCCTCGTCCCGAGGATCCTGAACCTGCGTTCGGTTCTGAAATTGGGCCACAGGATCGGTATAGGCTGCCATCGGAAGTCCCGGCTCCGGCGGGGCGGTGGCCGGAGGTCGGGCGTTGGGCAGCGGTGGTGCAGGAGGGGCTCGGGTGGAGAGGAGGCTTGCGGCTGGTGCGTGGTGGTTTCCAACCGGGGCACCTTCGGCGGATGAGGGGACTAGGCTGGGTGGTGTGCTCGGCCGACAGAGCGGCAAGCGGCTTGCCGCAGAGTGGTCGAGAAAGCAGGGACTGGAGATCGGGGGTGCGGCGACCGACTATGGTCCGAGGTGAGCGGTGGAGTCGGTGCGGTGCAACGGACATCGACAGGGCGGAGGTAGCTGGAGGCGGCTTCAGCGGAGCCAGGTGGAGAGGCAGCGCAGACCAGGCGGAGTCGCCAGGGCATGGTCGAGCGGAGGCACCGGCTCCAGCCGCTGCAACGAGTGACGACGAGGGATTCATCGAGCAGGCGGCCGACCGCGGCTTGTCGCGGTCGGCAGGCGGAGTCCCGAGGTAGTCAGTGCCTCGGCAGCGCAGAGGGACCAAGGACCCGCCGGATGGGGGACCTGCAGCGCGACGCGGGAGACCAGCCAGATGTCCCGTCCGCATGGAGAAAAAACGGACCTTCTCGGGTACAGTTCTGAGGGTCGGGCCACGGCCAGTGGGTCGCGGCGGTTCAGGCCGGTCCTACGGCTGGGCCGCGAGCCGGTCGGGGTGAACCGGCCCGATAAGCCCCCCCTTGCATTCGAGGGGCCATATCTTTTAAACGGAGCGTCCATTTGATGTGTCGTCTGCGGCGACAAAATCGTATCGGCAAGGCGCTTTTTTTAAGATGAGTCTCGGGGTTTTTGGGTTCCGTTCCCAAAGGTGAGTGATCCAAAACGCATTAAATTAATAATAAAAAATTATTATTATTGTTGTGACGGAGGTGGCTCGCGATCCGGATGTCCGTTTGACGTGCCGTCAGAGGCGCAACGGCCCCGGAATATCATTATCTTACATATCAAGTTATTTTTTCCTAGAAGAAAAATGACAATTCTAACTTATAAATAACAAATTCACTTCACTAGAATTGGATTTTGGGCCTTCATGGGTAGAATGGGTTTTAAGGAATGAAATACCATTCAAACCATGGCTGAATCATGATTTCAAACTATATATTGAGAATCAATTTAATGAAAAGATGAATATAATAAAAACCATATTGGATGGAAAAGAGCTTGATATTTCTTTCAAACCGAGGGATAGATGTATGATATTTCATATTAACGGAATATAGGAGGATTATTGAGGAGTTTTTCTAATTAATCACAAGAAATATTTGTTCTAGGATTCACTTATTGAGAACATTAGAATTTCTAGCGTGAGAATACCTATTACAGTTGAGTTAAATGGTGAATATTATTTTCTCTCAATGGTCATCCAACATATGTTTTTTCCCATAAATGGGGAATTTAGTATTATGGTGTATCAAGGAATTTTTTTCTTATAATAAAGGATGAAAAATCAATATATATTGGTTTTTGATGGTGTATATAATAGAGTTGTTCAATACTACCAAGAGGTCTAACTCCCTTTTCTACATTAAGCCAATGATTTCATTATTGGAATATAGAGTTCTTACTCCTAAATGAGAGGAAAATGAAAAAATGGTGATGTGTTTTTCCATAGTTAAGTAACAATTAAAAGGATGAAAGAAATTTGAATTCTTTAGATGAAAAAATATGTATGAGAAAATGATCAATTGTATGTGAATTTTAACATAGTAAAGAACCCTTAAAGACTATAAAATTTGGTTTACCATTTATTAGAGCCAATAATGTAGTGGAGTAATCTTATATTGAATAATGTGAGGCTATATTCAGTGTTGAAGTTAAACAGAAGTAAACTATAGATAATGTAGAGTAATATGATCCGGTTTCAATAGAAGAAGGAAGTTATCCTAACATTTTCATGTGTTTGAATGAATGATATGGACCTCCTATTACACATATATCTCTCCCTACCAAAGAGTTTTCTCTTGAAGATGATGAAATAGAAGAAAATGATGTTTCTAATGATTTTCAATTTTAAAGATCTACACAGAGTTTTGAAGATGATAATAATAAATCAGATGACTTTAGTGTGATGATAATGTTGGAGATGTGGATGAGAAATCAAATTCCATATAGAATATTTTTGTGTCTCAAAAGTCTGCTAGTGATGTGTGGTAGATCATTTCCCAGTACTCTTCAGATAGTTAGGATTCATGAAATAGATTTGAACCATATTCTTAGTCCAAGGTGAGGATGATGGATCAGCTAAGGAGGATAAATTCATATATTCTTCTATACATCTCTTGGAATATTCATAATCATGTGGTAATGAAGTTGATTGTCATAATTTTGATAAGAGAAGTCTTCTAGAGCATAGTGTATCTAGCATATTGGTTTCTCAGAATGATCATAGGGTGTAATGAGTGGAAAATATTAATGATGTGGAATATTTGGATCCATTTGAATATGGGGAACCTATTGTAGAACCCATTGTTGAGGACAATTTTATGTATAGTTAGGAGTTCACCCATATTCAAAGTCATTCTTATTCCAATACTAGTTAATAAAAAAGATTTGATCTGGATTCATTTTAGGTAGTTTTGGTATCTAATATTTGTAGTCTTCTCAGGTTATATACCTTTTAAGATAAGAATATTAATGAATATGAAACCACATTAATAGTTTCCTTGGTAGTGGAATATCTAAAAACCATACTTTTCTTAAATTTTAGAAAACTGTAATTGGAAAACAAGATGTTAGTGGGAAAAAATTATTTTCATTAAATTAAATTTAGAAGATATGAGAACCAGTTTGACATAGAAATATTTACATTTTTTGGAGAGGTCGGAATCATTATCTACACTAGAATTTTATTCTTCTACAGATCTACCTCCCTCTACACCTTCAAATATTGATTCTAATTTTATCAAATATATAGAGAAATAACATATGAAATTTATGTTGAGTAATTTAACAACCTATCATAAGGATGAGTTTCACAAAATAAAATCCCTTGGGGAGCATATTTCCAAACATTTTAGATAATTTCAAAATGAGTATAGAAGCGATGGAGAAAAAGTCAATAAATAAATAATGTATTATCTCTCATGTATTTTACCAAATATGAACATAACTATCAATTTGTGTAATGGTTGAGAATATGAGGATACCTCATGTTACTAGGGATATCAAAGTAATAGTTAATCAGTTGAAGACTTTGGAACCCTTACTAATGATTTTCATGGAATAGAAGACATACTTATTTAGGGTCATGGAGCATGGTGGTAGGGTTATTACCTAGTTTATAGAGCTAATGAAGTTGTTTCTCTTAAAAACAAGGATTTTTTTTATCGACCCTCTATCTATTCCCATGATTTCATCCATTTAATCACCCCTATCAACACCCCTTCTAATAAATTCAATTTTTATCCTTTTAGGACATAAAACTATTGACGTTGTTAGAAATATCTAGCTTGTTTCTTATTTATTAATGTTTAATCCTCCTCTACCTCTTATGTCAACTTTTTAACACTCATGTTTCTAAAATTTGTAATGAAATAGTGGATCATAAGTTTATCCATATCGAGGATTATACATCATACTTTGATTAGGATTTTATAAAGATTTTATTTTTTATTTTATCATATATTGTACAGTATTATCTTTTATACTTAATTCATATAATATATCAATACTTATAATTATGTCATAAATTTCCATAAATAATTATTTATACATTTGTGGTAATATAAAATTGTGGATAATGACTGTATTTAATGAATAATGAATATGAGTTACATATAAAAATTTACTATTATGTAGATTATTTTCATTTTATTCATCTGTTAAATGTTTTTGTATGATTATGAATCCCATAATTTCTGAACATAAAAAAGTTGGAGATTAGTGGATTGTTGTAAGAAACAAATTATTTTAATGATCCTGAATCATGTTTAACATGTTTCTAACAATATTTATGTTTCATTAAAGTAAATTATTTTTTGAGAAAAATAATAAAATTTTGTACATCTTGAATTTACAGTGATGACCTACGTCACGATTTTTCCAACTACATTTAGCTAAAATCAGATACGACTCTAAGATACCAATGGAATATCCATCATCTAGTGTTTCTACCAATAACTGTTTCTACTTTTGAGTAGAGATACCTTTAGTATCTAATGTTACCTTTAGGAGAAACCATTATCTTTAGAAGATACTAGATGTATATGGATGTTACTAACAATTTTTAATTTAGTTTATTTAATTTACTAACCGCTTCTTGTGTTTTTAGGTTCTTTTTGTAGTATTTTAAATATTTTAGTTGTTTTTATAGATTTTAGTTAGTATTATATTAATATTAGTTATTTATTTTTATTGATTAGAATTTTATTAATGTTTACTTTATTAACGTTTCAATTTTTTTTACTTTATTATAATTAATATTAATTATTATTATTATTAATATTTTATTAATTTAACTTGTAAATATAATAATTATACTTATTATTAGTATTAATAATATTCTTATTTCTATTATTATAATTATTATTAAACTTAATTAGCTAATAAGTTTTTATTAATTTTAATTTAAGCTTATTATTATTATTTTTTACCTTCCCCCCTAATACCGTCACCCGCTCCCCTACCCTCAATTTTGCCCCGCCCCCAATGCCCCCCTTTGACCCATTCCTCCCTTTTTCTCTCCAATCCCCCAAACTCCACACCACCCCATCCCACCCTATTATCCCATGTCACACTCCCCACACCCTCCTCCCCTCTCTCCAATCACCCCTCATCCAAGCCCCCCCCCCCCCAATTTTATTCCTCCCCACTTCCCAGCTACTGCTGGACTCAACCCTCCCCATCTACACGACGCTTCCTCCACTCACCCTCCATTCCCCTGTTGACCCCGAACAACCATCCCCGCCTCTCTCACTACCTAGCGCTCCCCCGACATTGCCCCGCTTCCACTGTTCATCGGGCCACCCTTTCTCACTCCGGCTGCCCGGCCTACCCAGCATCACCCTCATAACCCCCGCTACCAAGCCGCCCCACCTCACCTGTGCACCCCGCTACCCCGACGATCCCCTCCGCTGCTCCAGCTCTGCACACCCAGTGCCCCAGCGCTGCCTAGGCCACCTCCCTTCACTCTCCAGACCTTGTCGTCTCTGTCGCATACCCTGCTCCCTCAGCGCCCTCCCTCTCCCATCCTGTGCAACCCCACACCCCATCTTCACTTCAGTTTTCCTTGCAGGTCTCCATTTCCTTGCAGTAGTCACCACAAGAATACGACCTCATCCGCTGCACAACCACATTGTCATGCCAGAACCCTCAGCCTCCTCACCCTGCATCTTCCTCCTCACGTTGCGCACCAGTCACCAAAGCGAGGAGCAGCCATCGCGGTCACCGCATCCGTCCTGAATCCGCTTCATCACCCATATCTTTGATTCCGGTTGTCGCATAGTTGGTTCGCGACGTCATCGTGTACCGAGGTGTGGTCAGAGCTCGAAGAACAAAAATTATTGCATGTGGAGAGAGTGAAGACTAATAGAAATATTTTCTGGTAACGCGGTTTTATTTTACATGACTTTTAATCTTATTACCGTTCTTACCTTTTCAGTTGTGATGTCAGGGTAATTTTCTTAGTGTCAGGATGTTGGTTGAGTAATTAAAATTATTACTCATTCCAATTATTTGATTATTAATTGTCAATTAAATTTATTTTAATTGACTGTTTATCTATTTAAATTATTTTTTCACTGAATTAAATGCTGAAATTGAAACTGGCCCTTTTAATAATAAGTTGACGCGGCGGTCTGAGAAGGTAATCTGCGTTGACCGATGGTATGTGCAAATTGGTGACACAACATTGTGAGAAATGGGTTGTGTCACTTCGCCGTGTAGTTAGGTACTTGAATGAGTTTTATAATTTATTTATAACAACCGATAATAGGACCTTAAATAAATTAGGAAATTTAAATTTAGCTTCTAAAAAATTCTTATATTTTTTGAACTAGTGATAACTAAACATAATAAATATTTCATCACATAAAAGAATACTTTGCATGAATGCCTAGAAATTTAATTGTGACATCAGCATCCCCGAAACATTTTGTTGATTTAGAGTCCATCATCATTTTTAATTACAATTTTCTTAGTTTCATCTATCTTCTCACCTTTTAGTTTAATTAAATTAATAAAAAGAAAACTCAAAATAGGAATTCCCTCAACTTTTTCTATCTAAACATTGTCCAAAGAATCATTTTTTAGTGAACTAGATTTTGTTCTCTCTATGGTTCGACCCTACTCACCACTTTTATAGTAGCTAGTTGGTTATAAAATTTGTTAATTGGATGCGCTGCGACACGCAGACCAAATTTCTGGTGCCGTTGCCGGGGAGCACCCACACGTCTTGCATTAGGAAAATTTTAAGTAGACCATGCTTTAGGCATTGTTCGCCTAAATCGTGAACACTCATAATTCTGATCGGTCAAATAATGACCCACCCCTTAATCCACAACTTGAACATAAAAGAAAGGGAAAATAACAAATCGATACCTCATCCACAAATGCAATGCGTCCACTAGAGGAAAGCGTTGAAACACACATTCCGACTCTCACTAGTGGACACATCCACCAACTTTTCCAAAACCATCTCGATAATCAATGTCCTAGGACTACTATGAGACATGAGTTGCGAACCAACAAAGTGAAAGTTAGATCAGGCATAACAAGACCAATAATTCAAGCAATACAATTGGAATTGATGTCGTCCATGATCAACCATATCCAACAACATGGATAATTTCATGGATTGAGCCGCGAAGACCCTTATATGCATGTGAAGAAATTCCTCGAAGTTTGTGAGACATTTAAATATAAAGGAGTGACAGATGATGCATTGGTCCTGTGGATATTTCCATTCTCAATGAAAGTGAAAGCAAAGGACTTTTTGGAATATCTCGACCTAGGAATAGTTCTAACCTGGGAAGTTCTGAGAAGAAAATTTCTTGATCGATATTACACAACAGCTCAATCTTTGAAAAACATGAGAGACCTCGAATAATTTTTTCAAAGTGAATATGAATCATTAGGACATGCCTGGGAAAGATTCAAGTCCATGTTATGATGTTGTCGTCATCATGGGATGATGTTGGACATCTAGTTGCAAGCTTTCTACTATGGAATTCAACCCGAGAGTAAGTCTGCAATCAACACAACTATTGGAACATGTTCATGGAAATGGATCCTGAGGATCTGTAAATATTAATTCAAAATATGACTGAACACAGTTTCCAGTGGCTAGAATACTTATCAAGAAGAAAGGCATGAGTGCATCAAGTTGATTCCCAGACATTCATGGCTACACAATTTTAAGCTCTCAATAAGAGGATTGACAACTTGTCTGTAAACCGGCCTAAGCTAGTCCATGTTGTTCAAGCTGAGCACTATCCACACTTTGGTGGTCCTCATGGTTATCCCATGTGTCCATATACCACATCTGAGACGAAGATGGCTGAATATAGCTTTGTCAGCTACCATAAAGGGAATTATGGAAACAACTAAAACACAAACTGGAAAGGAAGTAACCAAAATAAAGGTTGGAAAGAGCCATCGACTACTCGACCAATGAATCAGAACATCAGTACACCTAGATTTCTTTCTCAATCATCCTTCAGACCCGCCATCCAATTGCAAGAGCAAGGATCTCAACAGAAATACAGACCCCCATTACATCAACAACAACAATATAAGGATAAAAGTCAAAAAACTAACTTATCCCCTGCTGCAATGCAAGGTCCAAACGATTGGGGACAAATTATAGCTAAAATAACGATGTCCAATCAATCAAGGATTGAGTTACCAGATATGGCAACAAAACATTTGCAGAAAACCACTCAAAACATGCAGACAAACACCCAAAACCTGCAGTCAACAACCCAAGACTTACAGGCATCCATGTGTAACATTGAAAATCAAGTCGGTCAGATAGAAGCAAAAATGAATAACCAACAACAAGGAACTATACCAGAAATCACAAGAGTTAACCCAAGATAAGAAGCAAAATCCATCACATTACGAAGTGGCACACAGTTACTATAACACCAAATGCTTGATGTTCAACCAACAAATAAGATGCATATACCATCCACTGAGAATGGAGACTCAACAAACAAATAAATAAAACTTGAAGCTAAAGAGGAGTAAGAGTAAAACAAACTTACAAAAAATTAAAATTAAAGAAAGGAAAAGGAAAATGAGGAACTCAATGAAAGAGTGAAAGCCCACATACCACCTCCTCCATTTCCAAAAAGACTGAAGAAAAGAAAGTTGGATGTTCAATTTTCAAAATTCTTGGAGATGATCAAAAAGCTTCAAATAAATATTCCTTTTGCAGAAGCCCTTACACAAATACCCCACTATGCTAAATTTCTAAAGGAACTTCTGTTAAAAAGAAGAATGTTTAATGAAATGGGAACAATCATAATGCACAAGGAATGTTCAGTGGTCATACTCAGATCCATACCTCCAAAACTAAGAGACCATGGAAGTTTCACTATTCCTTGCAATATTGGAGGATGTCAATTCGGAAGATCATTGTGCGACCTCGGAGCTAGTGTAAATCTCATGCCTTTTAAAATCCTTGAAGAAATGGGCATCACAGAATTAATTCCAATTAGGGTCACCTTGAAAATGGATGACCAATTAGTGAAGCATCCTCGAGGGATTATATATGATGTACTTTTCATGATTGATAAATATTACTTCCATGCTGATTTCGTTGTCCTCAATATGGAAGAATAAAAGGACGTCCCACTCATTCTCGGGAGACCCTTCTTAGAAACATGTAGTGCTCTGGTAGATATCCAAATTGGAAAGTTAATTTTTAGAATTGGGGGTGAAACATAACATTTGATGTCCTAAAGGCTATTGAAAAACCGTCTGTAGCAGACTGTAATTTCTTGGATACGATTGAAGAATGGGATGAGTTTGCAAGCGATGCACTGGATCTAGCGGATTTACACAAATAAAATGAAGAGTTTACGAAATCAATCGAGGTAGTGGAATTCATCAGAAACATAGTCAAGCCTTTAGATAGACATGAATTCACTTAACTCACTACATCACTTGAAAATCCTCCAACACTTGATCTTGAACCCCTTCCATCAAAACTGAGATATAGTTACTTGGGAAATTTAAACACCTTACCAGTCATCATAAATGCCAATCTTTCGAGTGAACAAGAAAGAAAATTACTCAATGTCCTATCATAATGGAATACATGAATAGGTTAGAGGATAGCTGGTCTAAAAGGTATAAGTCCTGCCATCTGTACTCACAGAATACATATGGAAGATAATTTAAAACCTTACAGGAATCCACAACGATACTTAACACCTTTCATGAAATATGTTGTAATGAAAGAAGTCATTAAACTTCTTGATGCTGGTTTAATATTTCCAATCTCTGATAGTCAGTGGGTTAGTCCATTGCAAGTGGTACCTAAAAAGGGTGTATCTACAGTAGTTGAGAACGATAAAAGAGAATTGATAACCACAAGAACAGTGACTGGATGGAGAGTGTGCGTCGACTATCTGAAATTGAATGATGGGACTAGAAAGGATCACATCCCATTACTATTTGTTGATCAAATCCATGAACGATTGTCAGGACATGATTATTATTGTTTTCTGGATGGATACTCAGGATATAATCAAATAGCAGTGACACCAGAGAATCAAGAGAAAATCATGTTCACTTGTTCATATAATACTTTTATTTATCGGAGAATGCCTTTTGGAATGTGTAATGCACCGGCCACATTTCAACGATGCATGATGGAATTGTTCCATGACATGATTGAAGAGTTCTTGGAAATATTCATGGATGACATCTATGTGTATGTGGATTCTTTTGATGATTTTCTGGAACATTTAGATAAGGTTTTTGCAGGCTTCGAAGAAAACAATTTGGTGCTTAATTGGGAAAAGTCACACTTCAAGGAACAAAGTGGAATAGTTTTAGGTCATCAAATTTCAAAGAATGGAATTGAAGTTGACGCCAAAAAGATTAGTGCAATCTCTGAGTTACCCATGAATTCTTCAGTTCATTCCATTTGAGGTTTTCTTGGGCACATTGGATTATATAGACACTTCATTAAGGATCCCTCTGTTATTTTCCGACCCCTTACGAACCTATTGGGAAAAGATGTCATGTTCCACTTCGGCCCTGAATGTCAGGAAGCATTTAAATTATTAAGGCAGCGTTTGGTTGAAGCCTCGATAATGATTTTACCAGATTGGGAGCATCCATTCGAGTTAATGTGTGATGCCAGTGACTGGGCAGTTGGAGCTTCCTTGGGAAAAAGAAAAGAAAGGATCTTTAGTCCAATCTACAATGCTATCCGCACTTTGAATGAGGCTCAACATAATTACACAACAACTAAAAAAGAGATACTATAAGTTGTCTTTGCTTTCGATAAATTTCAATCCCATATGTTGTTCTCAAATGTCACTACCTATACTAATCACTATTCCCTATAGTATATGATGACCAAGAAAGATGGAAAACCTAGATTCATTCTATGGATATTGTTACAGCAGGAATTTGACATTGAAGTCACAGACCAAAAGGGAACAGAGAATGTCATTGTTGATCATTTATCATGCCTTGACCATGACACTGGTAAAATAAATATCGAATTTATCAATTAAGCATTTCATGATGAAAAACTCTATGCCATTGATATAATCACACCCTGGTATGCCGATTTCTTGAACTACATAGCTTCAAGCATGATACATCCAGATTTATAAATGGATCATAGGAAAATATTTTTGAATAAAGCATTCCATTACTTCTAGGATGATCCTTTACTTTTCAAAGACTATGTGGACAAAATGATAACAAGATGCATCCCCGAAGAAGAATTTGATAGTGTTTTGAACTTCCGCCACACTAGAGAAGCTGGAGGAAACAATGGGATTCATAGAACAATCAGTAAAGTGTTACAATGTGGGTTGTATTGGCCAACCATGAATCATGATATTCATTAATTCTTCATGAATTGTGATAAATTCCAATGAAATGGGGATATAAGCTGGAAGCGTGAAAGGCCACAACACTCAATCATGGGTATTCGAATTTTTAACATATGGGGAATCAACTTCATGAGAAAGTTTTTTAAATATTTTGGGAAATCATATATCCTTGTCTATGTGGAATATATGTCAAAATGGGTGGATGATGAACCATTTTCGGAAAATACTGCTTGATTCATCATTAAATTTTTAAAGTAACACATTTTTACCCAGTTCAGAATTCCAAGGCTCATCATCAGTGACCATGGTACCCGCTTCAATAATGTGCTATTTTAGAAGCTAATGACTCGCCATGGATGCCACGACTATAGGAGCACCCCACACCATCCATAGACCAATGGACAAAAAGTGGTGTCAAACTGAGAAATTAAGGTTATTTTGGAGAAAATGTAAATACATCTAAGAAGGATTGGGTCACCTAACTTGATGATGTACTTTGGGCCTATAATAACTACCTACTAGAAACCTATTGGAATGTCCTCGTGTCTCTTAGTCTTTGGAAAAACATGCCACATACCTGTATAACTAGAACATAAATATTATTGGGCTGTGGAGAAACTGATTTTTGATTTCAAAACTTCCCAAGAGAAGTGTTTTCTACAGATGAATGAACTAGATGAGATGAGGAGAGAAGAATATGAAAATGGTTTGATCTAAAAAGAGAAAACTCGAGCCTGGCATGAAAAACAGATCCAATAATGAAATTTTTTAGCAGGCGACAATTTCCTCCTCTTAAACTCAAAACATTGGATGATGGCAAGAAGACTCATGTCAATGTGGTCGGGTCCTTACACTGTCATAATTTTTTATCCACATGGTGCTGCCAAGATTTTTGATGATAAGGTTCATCCATTCAATGTAAATGGTCAATGCCTTAAACTATACCATACATCGGATACAATATGCCTCATCGAAGAACTAAAATTACAATGAGAAGTTATCCGTCTGGATGAAGCCGTTAAACTTAGCGCTGATCGAGAGGAAACCCGACTGATTCTTCATTATTTGGTCTTTGTTTTCTTACTCTCTAGGAATCTCTCTATCTCTTTTTGTGGATGTAGCTAAAATAAAAAAACTGTCTAGATCTTCTGACTCTTTCGTGGTCATTGATGCGCTTGTTCTATCTCCATCTGACTTCGTACGATTAATGACTGAACATGTAGCTGACATCGAGCACCAGCTTGACGAGCTTTCATTAGAGATTCGTGCTCAGTAGCCATCACCACCACGAAGAGCAAAAATTATATTCCATCCTCACCAGATTAATGCTCACTATGCTTCGTAGGTGGTTAATCCCACTAAGTTTCCCCGTGAGATCGATGACACGTCCACTAGTTCATGCAAGAGGTAGAGGAGTTCTGAGCCGATGAACCAAGATGATTGAACGTTGTCTATCTGTTTGGATGAAGACATAAAACATATTGCTTCCTACGAGACAACCCATGTTATAGTATCATTTTCCCCTTTCTTCATTTATTTGTTCTAGTTTTTTTTTAGGAAATAAAACATGGCATGCGTGGAATTTTTTTATTCACTCTTGATTTGTGTGAACTTGTCAGTATATGGCATATATTCTTCTATTTATATGATAGTTAGTGTTATCTTTACGATATGGTGCGGTTATGTGTTGTCCATGTGTAGATTTTATGGATACATCATTTCTGGAGCCTCATAGAATATATAATACCTCTCCACATCTATCTGTACTTACACATGGAAGTGTTTTAATTTTTCCATATTTTAAGCTTCCAAAAACAACATGTAATATATATATATATAAATATATATATATATAAATAAAATTTTAAAAAAAACTAACATTCTCACCATTGATGAACGCACATAAAAGCTGTTGTATTATTGTCGCAACACAGTTGGGAACAAACCACTTGTTTCCATAGGCAGTTTAAGCACCTGATTCTTGTTTGAAATTCATTGATCCTTGATATCATAACTTAGATGATTGCTGATATTATTTCATGATTCGAAAATGTTTTTCAAAAACTTGTATAATTTTTAGACACTTATTTTCACTCATACTCATTTGTGTTGTCCGATATTATATTTCGATACCCATGAGGACTCTGAGCCATTTTAAATTATCTATTATTTCTCTTTTTCTTGAGGGAATCTCAACCATGTTTTTTCTTCTATATCTTTCCATGCTTTTCCATCAAAGCGATAGGATTTTTATAAAGTTGCACTAAAATGATCGACGCATCTGTTTGATTATTCAACCTAGTTGACCCACTGAGCCAACCATACATTCTCCCCCTCATATATCCATTAGAATCCATGAAGGATCCTTTTAGAATGATCCCAATCCGATACCCTTCCACACCAATTTCATGAATATTTTCATGATAATTTTAAATCTAAGCGTGGTGTAGAGATTTACTCACTCATAGAGAGCGTTCTTCGAGGGGCAGTGAGTCATTTGACATATATGGATTGACATTATCCCATCCTGATCATATGATTTATTTTTCACAGTAGCCACATTCATTACTTGTATTTCGATATAGTAATATAGAATCCTTTTGGTTCCAACAATGAGTACATTGGTGATAATTACATGGTAACCCTCACTTTTGGAGATACCTATAAAAGTGGTGACCCATTACTCCAGGAGATAAGAAGTTTTCTATGTGGCATACTTTCACGGAGATGTTACAACATACGCTCTACTCATGTACCATTCTTTGGGATTTTTGTCTTACATTAATTTCATGGGGCTTTAGAGTTGATACTGACCAGTTTTTTCTATCCATCTAATTTGAGTTATTTGTGTCAAAAAAGAAAAAAAAATAAAGGGTGAAACAATGGATTATCATATACTTGGGGAAAAGCAATGATTTAAGCATGGGGGAGTGAGTTTGAGGGAGACATTTGGATTGACATTTCTCATGCATTTATTTCAAGATTCAACCTTCCTTTTTACTAGAAAACTATCAATATTATTTATTATATAACACACCGTCCAATAGACTTGGATACATTTGAACCTCATGTAAATTCCTTGATATTGGTTCATTCTTTTTATTTCCACTAGTAGAGATGTGAAATTCAATGCAAGCCTATGATAACCATGCATGCATATGAGAATTGATAAAAACTTTGGTCAACTTTTTCATGCGATGAGTGTAATGGCAAGGTAGTTCACATGATAAATGAGTGCACGTACTTGTTTTGGAAAAAATGCAAGGTAAACAATTTTTTTTCAAAACAGATGTTTTAAATGAAGCATGATATATTATGAGGAAAGCGATTAAGAAATTTTGAACTTGTAATTTTGATGTTTGGATTTGTCTATAGGTCTACTTGTGTTTTATTTCTAATTTTTTTTACTAGGAGTGCAAAAGTTTATGTTTGGGTGATTTTATGTATATGGATGTTACTAACATTTTTTAATTTAGTTTTAATTAATTTTTTTACCCCTTCTTGTGTTTTTAGGTTGTTTTTGTAGTATTTTGAATATTTAGTTCTTTTTATAGTTATTAGTTAGAATTATATTAATATTAGTTATTTGGTTTCATTTTTTAGAATTTTAATAATTTTCACATTATTAACATTTCTTATTTTATTATTATTTTAGTTTAATTAATATTATAAATTATTGATATTAATATTTTATTAATTTAACTTGTAAATATAATAATTCTACTTATTATTAGTATTACTACTATTCTTATTATTATTAAACCTAATTAGATAATTAGTTTTTTTAATTTGAATTTAATTTTTTTTATATTTTATACTTTCCCCCCTAATCCCCTCACATGCTCCCCTCCCCTCCCTTTTCCCACACCCCGAACCCCCCTTTGACCCATTCCTCCCTTTCTCTCTCCAATCCCCCCAATCTCCACGCCACCCATCCCACCCTCTTATCCCACATCACCTTCCCCACCCCCTCCTCCCCTATCTACAATCCCCCTCATCCCAACCCCACTATTATATTCCACCCCACTTCCCAGCTGCTGCTGGAATCAACCCTCCCCATCTACACGCCGCTTCCTCTGCACACCCGCCATTCCCCTATTGACCCCGCACAGCTATCCCCGCCTCTCTCACTACCGAACGCTCCCCTTATGCCACCCCGCTTCCACTGTTCATCCGGCCACCCATTCTCACCTCGGCCGCCCAACTTACCCCGTTGTACCCCACCTCACCCTCCTAAACCCCGCTACCTAGTCTCCCCACCTCAACTGTCCACCCCTCTGCCCCGCCGCTCCCCTTCGCTACTCCGCCTCCGCACACCCAACGCCCAAGTGCTCCCCAGGCCACCTCCCTTCTCCCACCAGACCCCATCACCTCCCTCATAGACCCTGCCCCCTCAGCGCCCTCCCTCTCCCATCTTGTGCAACCCCACGCCCAATCTGCACTCAACTTTTCCTTGCAGGTCTCTGTTTCCCTACATTGGTCACCACAAGCATACGACCTCATCCGCTGCACAACCACATTGTCATTCCAGAACCCTCAGCCTCCTCATACTGCATATTCCTCATCACACCACGCACTAGTCTCCAAAGCGAGGAGTAGCCACTACAGTCGCCGCAGCGGACCAACTTTCACTTGATCGCCCACATCTTTGGGTTCAGTGCTCACGTAGTTGGTGCGCGATGTCATCATGTATCGTGGTGTGGACAGAGCTCTAAGAACAATGATTATTCCACGCGGCAACAGTGAAGACTGACAAAATTATTTTTCGGTAACACTGTTTTATTTTACCTGACATGAAATTTTATTACCGCACTTACCTTTTCCGTTGTGATGTCAGGGTAATTTTCTTAGTGTCGGGATGTTGGTCGAGTAATTTAAATTATAGCGCATGCCATGAAACGATGTTATTTGATGATTAATTGTCAATTAAATTTATTTTAATTGAAAGTTGATCTTTTTAAATTATTTTTGAACTAAATTACCTATTGAAATTGAAACTGACCCTTTTAATTATAAGTTTACGTGGTGGTCTGAGAAGGTAAACCGCGTTGACCGATTTTAAGTGATAATTGGTGACACAACTTTGTGAGAAACAGTTTATGTCACTTCGCCATGTAGTTCGATACTTGAATGAGTTTTCTAATTTATTTATAACACCAGAGAACAAGACCTTAAATAATTTAGGAAATTTAAATTGAGAATCCAAAAAATGATTATATTTTTCGAACTATTGATAAATAAATAGAATAAATATTTAGTCACATAAAAAAATACTTTTCATGGCTTCATAGAAATTTAATTGCGACATCAGCATCCCCGATACATTTTGTTGATTTAGAGTTCATCATCATTTTCAATTATAGTTTACTTTGTTTAATTTTTCTTCCCACCTTTTACTTTAATTAACTTAATAAAAAGAAAACTCAAAATAGGAATTCCCGGAACTTTTTTCAATCTAAAAATTGTCCAAAAAATATTTTTTAGTGAACAAGATTCATGTTCTCTACGGTTCGACCCTGGTCGCCCCTTTTACAATAGCCAGTTGACTATAAAAATTTCCAAATTGGGCATGCTGCAACACGCGTACCAATACCACTACCCTAAGAAGATACCATTGCATAAAAAATGAATCCACCGCCCAACGCTTCTTCCACTCATGAAAAAACTACTTCCTCTAGTGATAAAAGCTACCACCAGTAGCATGTCACCACAAGGTTCTCCTTCTACCACAACCATTCAAGATTAAATTCTTTCATAATCAATCCAATGACTACATTAAATCATTGGTTGAAATTTAGAGCAATGTGTATTTGAGAATTATTATTCATTAATAGCTCTATGATTGATTTAAATATATTTCAAACATTCCATATCAGTATCTTGTTATGTGTATTCATCTATTTTATTGTCATTTTATTACAATGGATAATGGTACCAATAATGATATAAATTTATAGAAATATCGAATGGATATGATTCTAGTAATTGAGTGATGTTGTGCATTAGTCATTACAAAAACAGTGATGAATTAGATAATTGAGAATGAAGGATTTTATAGGATATCCATACTAATTTGTTTTTATAATTATTCTATACAAATATGATTGATCCATATTAATGAAAAATTAAAGGACTCATGAATAACCGAAGATGACCAAACCAATTTTTATCAAATGTACACACACGTTATTCCTTTTACCTTATGTTTTAACTTTAATTTTTTGTTTTGATTTGTTTTTCTATGTTTATTTTTAAATACTAGATATTATACTATATTGGATAGTTAGAAGATATATCTTAAAATATATTTCCATTATACTCCCATATATAAGTGTGGAAGTGATTTTGTGTGACATTAGATCCTTTTTATCTAAAAGAACTATTGAAGAGGCTTTTGTATAGCTTAGATAGTCTGAGTGTGGTTGGTTTTCAAACATTATCCTTATTGCGTATTTGTGAATTTTATAACAAGATTATTCACATTAGTTTATTTCCTTATGGAGTGTATTAGGACTTGTCTCGAGGATGAACCCCTTATTTAATTCCATCAAACATTGAGTAAATTTTATAAAGAGGGAAAAAGGGGATCGAGCCCCGAAACATGTTATATAGGCTTGAGGTAGTGCACCCCTAAATTGTCAGCAAACACCAAAAAAATGCACTTAGGGGGAAGGGATCCAATGGAACTAAAAATGTTACAAGGATTAGACTATTACACCAGGAGGCTAGGATATCTGAATCTTAATTACCATATCACCACATGTGAAGGAGATCCATACTATGATGGAGGAACATTCTGTAGTTCCAAAATGATAAATGACTGCACAGAGTATATTGTTCATACATTGGGTTAAATAGAGAAGGTCTATGGAATATGTCTCCACATTATGAAGATAGAATTCATGGGATTTACACTATTCCAAACATTTGAGAAAATAAGAAACCTCAGCCAAGAGGGAGTTTCCCCACCCAAGCCACAAGTAGAAAGAAAAATCCACGGAGCCCCTATAATCATAGACATCTCCTCCACCCTTCATGAAACCATTCAAACAAGACTCAATAATGTTCAATTTGAATCCTTTCATAGGCAGTTTCCACCAGACCCATATGTTGTGGGACATCACATAGATTGATGGAAGGGGCATTCCATTTGTAGTCAAAACCCTCTGCAAAGATGGAGATAGAATGCCCTTCTAGACCAGCGGTGTAAGGTTCAATGATAAATCCCTCACCCATACCAAGATATATCTGCTGGAGGATGAGAGACCCTCGATCCATAACTTGTTATGGGTATTCCAAAGGACTCATTAGACCATTAAAAAAATAAGTCTCATGATGTATGATCATATGCACTATCGACCGAACCATATAACTAGGACTGAATGAATGTGTCCTCAGATAGACCCTGTACCACCCGCCCAACTAAATTGGTGATGGAATTATAGATGAGGGAAAACCAGTAAATATCAAAGAAGATATGGGATCCTGAATCTCTATTAGGTTGGAGGAAACACTGGGACTTGAAATCAAAAAAAATCTATTTCTTACAAACATTATCATTTGTGCCTTGATTATTGTTACGGAGGTTCCTGTTGAGGAATTTCACTTTGGCAGGGATGATATTTCTCCAGAGAAACCCTCACCACGAGTCATGGACAACATTGGTATGTAAACCACCGTGATAGGCCTTCTATGAGAAGAAATAAGATTGGTAGCCCGTGAACACCAATTGATCCGGGTCATTGGAAATATTAATATTGTGGAATATGGAAAGTAATGGAGGCATGAAAATAGCATAAGTTAATGCAGGGTAGGAGGAGGCCTAAAAGAAATAAATCTCAGGAACCGTACCACCCAAGAAGACAATGATACTCCCAAACTAGTTATCATTCCAAAATTGGATCATCCCCACCTTAATAAACCTCGACTATGGTTACATATTAAGGACCCGACAGAGATTAGTCTCCCAAATCATAGATAATCTCCCTCATATAACATCAAACTGAGATCCATATTTTTTAATGGAGAACCATTCCCAAATAGAACACCCCTCCAAAACATCCCATGATATTTTTTGTTGAAGTAAGATCATGGAATCCATGACGCTTTTGACATTGATGCCACCCTCCATAACACTGAGTGTCAATCTATGCCAAGAAGAACAATGATACCTTCCATCAACATGGGCATCCAAAATAAATCTAACAAAGCTTTATTCAATATTATAGTGAATGGAATTGGTGGGGAAATAGTGGGGGAAAGAACATTCATGGGGATGGAGGTTAAAACACTCTTGGACAAGGTAATTCTCACACAAAATGAGATAAAATAGTTCATCAAATTGAGAATGTGTGTGATTATTGTTTCCATAATACCTTCAATGTGTTGGATATGAATCTCCCCTGATGAATGGGTTCCCCAAAGTATTTCGTAGGAAAATATATTGGCGACACCACCAATAGACCTCAAGTACATTTTACCATTGTACTAGATAAAAGTTTAGAGATATAAACCCCTCTCTTCCCATGGTTGATGACCTACCCACTCTAGTTACAATATAAATAATTAAAAAAAGAAGCCCATAAATGTTCCTTTTACGCCCATTGTAAAAAATAAAAAAATCATCCATGATGAAGCGGTGATAAATACCATGGAGAATTGTATTTCACTAGAACAGTTGTACAAGTACATCAGAGTAACATTTGTTTATGAGTCTTCTAAAGGAATCTTGGACAATGACAAACACATTGTGATAGAGGGTGTCACCCTTCATAATCCCCCAGGATGATTTAAGGAATCGACAAATTCTCCCCATAAATGTGACATAGAACCACATATACCCAATAAAATGGAAGAAGAGAACCAACAACTTTTCCAAAAAACCCATACACCTCATGAGTCGAATGATGAAGCTCCACTCATCTTTGTCATAGGAATTTTCCATGTAAGTATTAATGGAAATGTTTTAACTGTGGAATTTCTTGTTGATATAAACCAAAATGAAATGTTAAAAGGTGATGGAAGATTGGATGGACCTATGAGGAAGTAAACCCTACTTCTCTTTTGATATCCATTTGTGGAGGTGAAAAGAATGTCTTCATTTTATAATCGTGGTAGGGACCTTAAAAGTAAGGTTACACATGTTAATCGACCTGAATTGATTACGAGAGGAAGGGTCCTTGACATTGGGTATGAGAATATGAGTGGTTTTTCAAGCCACATGAGAAATATTTCCCCCCATAAATAGTATTTATTGCAGTACACCATCCCATAATTGATGTAATCCATAGTTGCAGAATATAAGGACACCGAAAATCCATTCGAATTAGGGGAAAATTATGGGTTCTATGTACAGTCTTCCTACAAAAAATCCTACTCATCTGGGATTCATTAAAATTACCAATTTATGACATGAGATGACACATGAAAGATATAGTCCAAAATCATAGAGTGAACTATGGGGTACCCATCCTGCAAGAGAGGGTTAACATCCGTAACAAAAGATTGAAAATAGGAAATATCCATACCTATAAACACATGAGGGTAAACGGGGAAAGACTCATCATCCAGAGGTATATTAGGAGTTCTGGAACAATTTCTCTCTTTGATGAAGGAAAGAAAGAAGGTGGTATTTCTGTCACCCTCTTTGTGCCAAGTCACCCATAAACTCTCTCTGTCTTTTTTTACTGCTCCAGAAGAAAGTCCAGGAGATAATATTTCAAGTCCAAAAGGCTTATAAAGACATCATCATACCAAAGATATTAACTCCCCTACTCCTGCTGGTCAATATTGGATTTTATGGTTTCAATGTATAAGAATCGAGATTGTTTGGAGTTTTCCCATAAAGGAAATCTTCCTCAACCTTTGAATCCAATTATGGAAGCCCACCCATGAAGACACATGTATGGATTTTTCCAATTATAACTGCGAAACTCGGATCAAATTGGGTTTAGCCTCCCATCATATTGAATAGAAAAAATGGTATTTTCTAATATGATTACCATGATGATGATGTAAGAGAGGGGAATGGTTAGAGACTGTACAAAAAAAATTCTCCATCCTAGTAGCGTGGATGGTGGAAATGAGCATTAAGTTTTCTACGAATCAGTCAAGATGGCTCCACATACGACATCTTCCCTTCTAATTATTGTACAATGTATACTTGTTTAATGAGAATCTAAAATCAAGAAGTCCAATTCGAGCCATTAAGCCATATAAATCCTACCTATCTTGAAAAGGATGTGCACCACCAGCATTCCTTTCATGAGGATGAAAAATACAGTTAAAATCTCCACCAATGAGCCAAGAATCTTGGCCTGAATTGAGGTTACTCAGGTCTTTCCAATGGAACTACCATTCCATCGGGTCACATTTTTCATAAATAAATGATAATAAATAGGAGGAAAAACCAATGGCAACCTTCATTGGAATGTGATAATTAGATAAAGAAACATTCTGGACCGAGGCAAAGTTATTCCAAAAGAGAAAAACATGCTGGTTGACTTTATCACCATAAATGAAGTGCTGGAAGAAAATTTTATTAGAATAATCAAGGATTTTAGACTATCATTGATTAAAATCATGGATAAAGACTAAATACAGATATCTACATCTGTTCTTTGACAGAAATAAATAGACCTTAACCCTCACACCCAGTCCTCAAGCATTCAAAATAAGGTAGGAAATCATTGAAGCTGGAGGCATTGTGCTTTTTCCCCCAACACAGAGGAGAACTATGGGATGGTATAAGAGGAATACATCTCTTTCTTAATTTGGGATTGGGTATGAACTATGATTGAATATGGAGAAAAACTTTTGGAATCATACACCCACACAAAAAAGGATGAAGCTGTTAGATAAGGGAATGGAAATGGGGGTGAAAGGAAGGGGGTCTTGAACCTTCTCATTGACAATACTAACAAAAGGGATTTTGGGGAAGATTATCTCTTGACCAATGTAGATGAAAGCCTCCAAAAAAAACATTGATCCCTCAATGTCTAAGGGAATCCCCAGTGAGGGATGGAAGAGAACCAAGTCAGTGTAGGTGTTTAGGGAGGTACTGTCCATGGTGGCTATGGATGAGGGTTCTGATGAATGCTGCATAAGGTAAGAAACTACTAAAAGGGTCAAAGGACCATGAATTGAGGAAAATTTCTCCTATAAGGATGTATAATGTTTATTTGGGGGAGAGAATGATGAAAGGGGATGAGGGTTCGATGCCAGAGGTGTGTGCAGATTCTTTGGGAAGGGATTGAAGGACTGGGAATCAACCTTATTGATAACATGAATGGAGTGGCCGTAAAACATGCATGTTGTACAAAAATGAGCCGACGAGAGATACACAATGTCTTACCACCAGGCCATTGAGTCGCCTGCCTTGAGAAAAATGCAGAGAGGGGGAGGAAGGTAATAGTTAATTTCAACTCAAAAATAGGATATCCATGTATCCTAGAGATGAAGAGTCTTATCATTTGCGCACTGGAATAATGAAATGTAGTCTCCAATTACATGATGAAGGGAATGGTTGTGAAATGGGAAGGGTAGGTCAGGTAGATTTTCCAAGTCCACTAATATCAAAGAATATTTACCGATGTGAGAATCCAAGGACTGCCTAAAGTGGTTAAACCAAATGTTTCCTACGAAACAATGTTTCTAGGAACATAATTTCATGAAATCACTATGTGAGGATAGCACAAAAAAATTATTTGCGAATCAGAAATGAAACCGTCACCGGCGATTAAATACAATAAGGAAAAATAATGAAATTATAGAAGAAGGATATATAATGTTTATGCAGCCCAAAGCAAGAAACCAAGTTCCATCAATGGAAATACATAGCCTAATCAAAAGCTTATGATGGAAAATAAAGTACTAGGAAGTCATCGAAAGAGGACGTCATCAATGAATCTAAAGGTGTATCAGGGATGGAGGAAAGAGGGGATGACTGAGAAGTCACGAGATGGAGAAGATACTCCTTTAGAGAGGGGTATTCTACAATAATGAAGGAGGAAGTATGTACAACCACAACCAATGGATATGATTGGATTAAGACAAAGGGGAGATCAAGAACCAAATAAAGTTCGATTACCGCCAAAGATGGGAGCATTAGTGACACAACCGGTAGGGGAAATAGGTAGGGTGTGGGCAGATACATTGAAAATGTAGAGGTGTATGGGGCGTGTTATCTAAGATCATAATTCCAATCTCCATCCCCATAATTAAATTTCCCCTATTTTAATTCCACTATTATATTTTCTTTTTTTTTTCTTTGTTTTAAGTCAAACCAGTTTCTATTTTCAAAAATAAAATAAAAAATTTAACAATGATTGTTTTCCTTAATTTATAATTTATATAATATTGTTTATTTGAGAAAATATATTCAAGAAGTTAGAAAGAGTTTTCAAAAATATTTTTAACTATGTATTGATCAAACTTCTAAGAATATTTTTTAAAATAACAAATTATGAATTTCTATACTTTTAATCAACTCGATGTTTTTGTTAAATTTATGGAAATTGATTTTAAATAAATTTCAACGAATTTTTTTATTTGAAACACAATTAATTCACCCTATAATTTTCCATAGGGACCAATAAATTTTATTTATAGGGATTAATTAATTTTGGTTACATAAACTTTCTACCATATAATATGATTCTATATATTTCGTTAAAAATTGATTCAAGGTGAAAAATAGTTTTTATTAAAATAATATTATTAATTGAAATTTATAATTCATTAATTTATTATAATGTATAATAAAGTTAATTTTTAGAAATTTATTAGTTTAAAACAAGATATAGACGAGTAACGACCCCAAAATATTGGAGATCCCTCCGTGATATCTTATGTTTAGTTTCAAAATTTATAATGTTCCCGTGTTATCACTACTGGAAATGAAATATATGATGGGACCCTTTTTTGATTTGATTTCCCATACCCTATGCATAATAGTACAATTTATCTCATTTACATCTTAGACTTTATATTGTCTATACACATGTTTAGATGATTATTATTTTAATTAATTTGTTTTAGAACATCCCTTTGATTATCCACCATTCATACCCTCTTTATTTGAGGTCGTATGGTGGTCTTTCTAACCTATGGTTTTTTGTACTTGATATGATTTGGATATTTGTAATTTTATGGTCCATAATCATACTTTGTGTGTAATTTTACATCACAGTGGTGTTATAAAATGCTATCTTGTGAATTCAGTGGACTGGGGTAGGTTTATCCATGCATAGGATTTTTAATTTAAAGTTATGATTTCTTACTTAATTCTACCTCTCAGTTTATATTTGTAAAATGGGATTCAGAATGTATTTTTTCTTTAATTTTTTCTTCAAATAAACTATTCCTACCATAAGTTTTTTCAAATTACTTACAGGTTATATTTTATATTATTTTATGATTAATATTTTTTTTAATCAAAATATTGCAAAGGAATGAAACTCATGATTTTTGAAATTTTAGTCAAAATTACGTGTGGGTTTGGTTTATAATTTCTTCCAATGATTTGGTGATGTATTATTGATATGGTTTTAATGATAATTTTTGAACATTTTTTATATATAGTGGTTGTGAAGATCTAATTGGCACCGCCAAAAAAGATATTTATTGATGTATGTTTAACCTAGAATTGATCCCCTGGAGATTTTTGTGTAAAAACTATAGTGATGTTGATATTGTATAAAATTAATGAAACTATCCCAAATGTAGGATGTATTTATTATTTTATTATTCTTATTTTAAAGGGGAATCATTTATACAGGATGGTCAGAGGTACACATGTGGTAGAATTCTCATTTTTCATATGTTTGTATAACCCATTTGGATATTATTGTGATTTATCTGTTAACTGATGTATGTAATTTATTTTTTAATGATCAAGTTAACTGAACAAACATAGACTAAAAGATACAATAAGTATATACTAATCATTGAAAAAACACTATAAAAAATTCTATAGAGTTCTTGTATTGCATTGATAAAGCACTACCAATATTTATATTGAATATTTAAAATTTATATGAACTGATATACTCTCTATACAATTAGATTACATCACTATACTTTCTAGGAATTGATACACTATCCCTTTTAGTTGAATGTTATTATTTCAAAACATAAGATAGTTTTTGGATCTTACTGTGCCTTGTTCTCACTAACTTGAGGAAGTTTTCCCTGATTTTGAGTTTTTTCAATACATAAGTGGTTGTATTATTTTTTACATTCTATTTCATTTATCAATTTATTCCCAATTTTGTTTCTTTTTATTTTAGTCTGTTAGAATTTATTATGTCATTTTTTTTAATATTTTTCATTATATTTTCCAAAGTATTATTTTCATATGTATTTTTTATTATTTTTAAATATTATAGAACATATTACAATTTAGAATATTTCCCTTTATTTCATTAATGTCATTACTTATAATGTATAATATTGATTCTCCTCTCTAAGTTCACTTTTATAATGGTTTCAAGTCAATATTATAATAAAATGTTGAATTATATACCATTGTTAGAATGAAATTATGTGATGGTCTCATGGGAATTTTTTAATTAGATTTATGACATTACATGCATATTTTTATTTTCAAATTACATGAAATCGGATTATTTTAAAATTATGTGCATGTAGTGTGGAGTGGATATCTACTACGTATTATTTTACCAAACCAATCATAATTAGAATTTATTATATATTCTACATGGATATAGAATATTTTATTTCAGTTATAGTTTAATTCTAGTTAATTTGTGGTAATGATTCCAAGAAATGATTCATTTTTCTTAATACACAAAAAGGGTGTTTAGGGACCATATAAAAAATTTAGTAGTCTATTATTCATATATATTGTTCTACATCGATATTTTTATTATTTTGAATCTCTATTTATGTTGGAAATTTTATTTAAATATTACTTTGGATTTTTCTTATGCACATTGGTTAGGGGTTTTATATTTTGTTTATAAATGATGAGTTATATTATCTCTTTATTCCTATATTGGTTTCACTTATTATTGATGTTTTTATTCTAAATATCTGATCATATAAATTATGGAGTGGTTATGTTGAAAATACATACGTATATTCTGTGTTATTATTATCTCATTATGAGTAATGATTCCCACTAGAAAAAATTTGATGCCCGTGCAGTAGTTAGTTACCTATGATGATAAAGACTGTTCATCAATATTAGAGTTATCATATGCAGGTTAATGAAAATTTTTCGTTAAGTCCTAGTTGTTATATTTGGAGTCATAATAGGAAATAATCAAGACTATAGAAGATATACAACTGGATATGATGAAGTTTATAGCTAACAATTTCAGTACTAATCCTTGAGTTACTAAGGAATTTAGGAATATATAATTATAGTTTCGACAAGTATGTGTATGTTTTATCCATACACACATGTATTTCATCATGGAAGTGTGTGGGTTTCTATGTTTTTATTTTATATATGTTTCTTAATGTCTCAAAATAATCTTATGGATTGATTATGATAGTAATTATTGTTGTTTATATGATCTAAAATTAAATTTTCCCTAGTTTATTTTAATTATGAGATGAATTATGATATCTTCTTTAAGGAAATATTGTAATATAATTGTTTTTTGATTAATTGTCTATGTTGTGACATATGGTGTTCATTTTTTCAAAAGATAAATTTCATATTCCTATGGTATTTCACAAAATACTATTGAATCTTAAAGAAACCAAAAGATGATTTCAATTGTTTTGATATAGTGGGAGGTTATATTGCTGATTTATTTTAAAATTTATAAGGTTTAAATGTAGTAATTTAGTGATAAAAATAAAATATTGAAAGGTATGGTATTTGAAAAATTGTAGTGGTTTGGTTTCTGAATTTAAAATGATTTAATGTTCTGTAAAATATTTTATCTAACCCAAAAAAATATTTATGCGCATGTTTTCTTTTTGTAAAATTGTTTTTAACAAAAATGAATATTTTAATTTTTGAATTATCATTTTTATTTGATTTATGGATATGTGACTCTTATGTTGTGTTGATAAAATATAGTTGTATTTTTAACATTTGTAATCTAAAAAATGCACTGGGAGTTTTGTGAATTTAATATCCATAAAATAAGATGCATATATTAGGTCAAATAACATAATTTTTTTTGGAAAAAACATGAAATGGTTTACTAGTTTTTTTTATAAATTATCTTACTTTATTCAAGGATATATAATTTTTCTATATATCAAGGGTTTTGACAGGTTTAGTTTTATCTCATTATCCACATCATGATATATTAAAATAAAATGAATATGTTAATACAAATGATTATAATTAAATTATCCTTTTAAAGAAATTAAGATGATGTAATTAACATGGGTTTGAGTCCTTTTATTTCTTGTTTCAATATTAAGATACATTTCCTGGTGTTTGTTTTTAAAATAGGTGTGATGTGTTTTAATTAAATCAATTCTTCAGTTGTTTTACTAACATGTGTTTGTTTTATGTTTAATTATATTTAATATTGTAATTTCAAGAAACACATTGAGTAAAGGATTTACTTTCAAAATATAGTTTTTAAAGTCACTCCTGTCTATATAAGCATATTTCTCTGGAAGAATTTATAATACTTATCATTTTTAATCTATTGGTGCACTTTTTGTCATTTTTTTGAAATTAGACATATCTTTACATTCAGGAGTGATGTAAATGTCATATCACATGTTTGAAATTTTTTCTAATAAAATTAAAAAGTAATTCTTGTTTAGGATTTTTTGGTTTCATTATAAATTTAATTTTGACGATATCAGTGTATTTGTGTTTATATTTTCGTGTAGATACATAATGATGTGATTTCCAGTTGGGATTTTCATTTATTCTATGATTGATGTTTAACTATGTAAAAACTATAATTTCAATGAAATATGAATTATATTTTGTGATGTTATTTACATTTTTTGTATTTATAATTTTTTATGTTTCAAGTTTTTTTTCATATTATCAATAGTATGATGATTTATATGGTATATAAATCTAGAGAGAAAATGAATTTTTTATTGATTCCCTTATAATTTGATTTGTCTTTGTTAAAGAATTTACATTTGTTTAGTTGAATATTTTAATGATATTTTTTATTTAGAATAAGATGAAAAATAAATGGGAGGGGGATCCCCACCCGCGAATAATGTTTTGATAATATTCTCACAATATTTTATATTGTTTTTCTAAGTGTATAGGAATATCTGTTATGGTGTAAGTGTTTTTATCCAATGTAAGAACATAGGAACTTATTTGGATAGAATGTTTGAATGATTGGGAGGATTTTAAAACAAAAATTTCATTTTCATGTGTTAAAATTTTAATTTAAATATGTTATCTCAATTTATTAGTATCTATATTTTTGAATTGTGTTACTTGTTTTGTAGTGTTATTTTATTTTAGACTAGTATACGGTCATATAGTTCCTATGGGGAATAATTATATGATGAGTGTTTGAAAAGTCTAAAAATGGATACGTTCAGAATATAAGGTCACTCCCTATATAAAATTTATGTTTACATAAGCATGTACCCCCATACATAAGGTTTTCAGGGGTAGTAAAAAAATTCAATTAATGGTTTGAAGAAGTAAATTAACACCATTATGAGGGGGTACTATCATCACCACACATAAGTTTCCTATTCTTCATAAAATTTATAAATATTTGGGATAGCATATGATTTAAATGGACAAGAAATGAAATTTTATAAATTTGTAATGTAGTATTTCAAAAGTAATTTGATTCAAGAAGGTATCATAGGATGTCAAAAAGTTAAATACTGAAGTATTTTCATAGAATGAGTGTTAAGAAGTTAATATTGACATGAAATATGAAAAATTAATTCATAAAAATGTATGAACATGGGTTATTTTCATGGATATGTATTGATACAATAGGGCCCCCCATATTCTAAATTAACAGTTATGTCCTGGAATGTAAGGGAATTATACTAACATAATAATTAGAAGTGATTGTTTTAGATGTTAGTTTTATCACTAAAGGTAATTAAACGACTATGCCTTTGATGGTTTCATGATTTTTTGGCAATATCTAAGAGTCCCATATGATATGTATGTGTTGTTTCCCTAATAAAAACTTTTTATCCATTTTTCAGAGAGGAAAATTTTTCTATCTCTAGAATGAATCATATTATACAATTAGTAGGGGTCCTGTCAATAAAAAAATAATTGATAGTTCTTAAGTGTTTTAAGAATATTATCCTTTATATTATATGATATTATTCAATATATGTTGTAATAATTATTCAAAAAGAATTTTTTTTCTTAAATTAAGTTTAAAATTTTAAAAACAAAATTTTATAGTTTTTTTATAAATTGTAATGAATGTTATTTTTGGGATGTTGATTTGTATATTAGATTATTGGAGAAGGAATGATGTCCATATATATGGGATCAAACCATGATGAATTATGCTTAACATAAAAATTTGTAACATTCCCATATTTACTTGATTAATATTAATACCCTGCGGGAATCCTTTTTTCCATTAATTTTATTTCATCATCCCAAAAATCATCCCCCACAAATTCTATACATTGTATTCGAATATAGGTGGATTTAATTCATGCTGTTGTAATGAATCTTATTGGTAAAGTGTTTTAAACCTATACCACTCATCTATTTCTTTCTTCTCTTAATCATCTCATGCCCTAGGGTGGTCTTGGAGGGTTTTTATGACTTAATTGAGGTTTTTCTTATTTTATTGTCTATAATCAATTTTTTGGGGTCTTTTTTCTATTAGTTTTGTAATAAAAACATAGATTTAAAATTCACCAGATTGAGTATGTTTGACCAATGCATAGAGTTTTTTATTTAAATACATGATTTCTTACATATTTCTACATTTTTATTTATAGTTTAGAAAAGGGGATTCCCCATGTTTCTATGCATTAAATTTTCTTTCATATAAGCTATTCATACCATGTGTTATTTTAAATTTATTATATTTTGTTCCAAATTAATTTCATTATTAAGGGGGTGTTTTCTTTCTTAAATGATATCTATGGAAAGAAACCATTTTTGTTCTATTGTTTTTCATTGTTAAGGGAGTGTGTTATTTAATATAATTTTATTAAATTCTTTATTAATGCCTCCATGATTTATTTTTTACGGATGATATTATACACCGGTTTATAAAATCTTTTGTGAGGTTTCTTTGGTATAAAAACCCCATCATTTCATACATAATTTTACATTATTAGATATGAATATGAAATACATTTTACAAACACGCACTCAGTGATTGTTAATGATTAATTTAGTTGGAGAATAGATACAAAATACTTTTATTTAAAAATGTTGATCAAAATATCTATAAGATATTTACACATAGTACATTTCCTAGACATACCCTAATAAAAGAATTCTTCATTACAACGAGAAAGGAAACATAAGAAAGGGTGAGATCAGATGCTCAATAAAGGCTAAACATGAGAGATATCAATTAATGATCATATGAAAACATAAGATACCCATATGGGTATGAGATCATGAATATTACATAAGAAGTCCATTCCCAATCTATAATGGATCATAAACATGATTTATGGCAGAAAGAATCATTATTTCAAAATTGATGAAATATTAGAGTGAGAAATACCCATCAATCATGATATATATGTTCATATCAAAATAGTGTGGTTCCATAAAATGTATATTTCCATTTTATATATCAGTTATAACTAATGAGACCATCTAGTCATACTGTATTATGAATGTTTACTTATTTCCCATATCATAACTGATCTGGAATAACCATTTTTATCCTATAGTAAAACAATCATGTCAAAATGTTTCCAATAGTGGATCAAGAACATCAAATTGTTCCCATTGTTATCTCAGGAGATATAAAAAATCAACCAATTCATTGGAGTTATGTATAATTATTATCCCACCAATCCCACAATTAAAATGAAAAATATGTGTTCCATATGATCATAATAACATTTATTATATCATCACATCATAACCCATGAAAATTAAAGCAGTTTCTTAAAAATTTCATCAACTCAACATATAATAATCCTAGAGAATAAATGGGTTCCACAAAAATCTCTACATAATAATCATAATACATTCATCGAAATAATATATATTTTAAAAATGGACTATATCTCTAATCAGATAATGTTATCATTAATGTATCTTATCATAAATTAAAATTCCATTTAAATAATAACTGGAATATTTCATAAGGAAAATAACATTTTCGTTTTGAAATATATTTTTTGAAATAAAATAATTTCACAAATATTGAGTAAAAAATTATATGTCTTACATGAATTTATAGGTGATAATGGTAGTAAATTCTATTTGAGTCATATATGTAAAATGAAATCAATACTTTCATACATGTAAAAAGTCAAATTAAAGCACCTCATTCGTAATATGAGAGGAAGAATTGCTTTTAATCATATTTTAAAAATTAAATAATGGATAAAAGTTAATTTAAAAAATCATTATATAACATTAAAAACATTATTTAAAACTCTTTTAAAATATGGATATGGAAAAGAATTTTTTTCAACTAAAGAGGGAAATAATGTTGGGTTTTCCCTTAAAACATTGTTTCAATAACCTGAATACATGAAGTGAAGAAAAAGAGATGAAAATTAGTATTCATATGAATAAAATAGAGGATAATAAAATGTAAATGTATTTTATAGACATGGATCATATAAATTTGTAGATGGAATTTCAACCACCAACAACAGTGATTAAAATTTGATTGTAAAATAAATCCATTACCACAAGTCTCACATTTCATTGTTAGTGTTTAAACCTCTAGTATAATAAAAAAAATTCTTTATATAAGTATTATACAACCATATTATTATCTATTACAAAATTTATTATTTATTTATGATGTATTCTTAATTAATTATTAAAAATTTCTATTAAAATCACTCCTCTAGGTCATACTTGGTTCATTTTTCAATCCCATTTCGGTTTAGAATCCATAGTCCATATACATTGATAATGGTTCCATGAATTCCATAATTTTAATCATGATATATATAAATATATTATGCATCCATAAACTTTATAAATAAAAAAATGAATTGCACCGTTCCAGGTAGCGGTATGTCGTTCCTATGCATAATGGATGTATTCAATTTCTGATGCATGGAATGAAATAAATTAAAATTATAATTCATATTTAAAGAATAATTATTATATTATATAAAAAATATATATTTATAAAATCTATTATTAATATCATACATGTAAAATGGAGATGAAAAATGAATCGTATCACTTCATGAAGGTGGTAAGCCACACATAAACATGAGTGACGTTATCATTTTCCAGTGATCTATAACATATTGTTTTAGAGACTATATTTTCATACCCATAGAATAATTATATCATGAATGTAATATAAACATTAGACCCTTCATAATAATCATATATGAAGGATGGTGATTGAAAATTAACTGAATTATACATTCACTTCCCATTAGATAGAATATAAGATGAATAATGGTGTTACCCTAAATATAATAAAATTTAAATAATTTTTTTGCAGAAAATTTATTATTTAATGAATAATTTCATATTTTTGGATGAGTTAAAATTAAAATAATAAAGTAATTCATCTATTAAGGTAATTTCCACTCCTTTGAAACAACTCCTTTATATCTAGTTTTGAAGACCATAGAGTTGGTATTTTGGGAAGATAATAACTCTGGGATTTTTATCTGGGAGTGAATATGATATTTTTGAAGTTTTTTTAAATATAAAAATCTCATATTAGTGCGAATAAGATAAAATATGTGTGTACTTTTATAATTTAGGGGAGGGACACTCTTGGGATTTCATAATAGATTAAAATATGTTAAAATTATTCTCTAGAAAAATGATTCCAAATGTGATTGGATTAAAAGGTAAGATATTATGATATTTAAATCATTTCAACCAAAAAAATTAGTATAGGTTTATGTGGTGCTTTAAATCATATATTTTGGTTTAAACCCTTTTAAAACATATTTTAACTTTAACTAGAGTTAAATATTTTTCACTCATAACTGGTTATAATTTTACCTATAAGTTTATAATTGTCTCATAATTGTGAAATTGATTAAATTAATAACTACATATTACCCACTGCTCCAATTAAAAAAAATATATTTATTTTCTTTAAACAATTTAATAATATAATATTTTTTTGAAAATATCATTAATGTCAATTCTGACACTATTTAATTAATTTGACGTAAAAGAAATAATTAAAATGTTTGAATTATAATATATTCCTTTGGCACAACAATTTAATTTCATAATCATATATAAAATTAATTAAAAAATATAATCAAATAAAATTATATCACTTTTAATTATTCTAATATTAAGGTTTATATTTTTTATGTTCATTGATTATATATTGTATCGTTGTTCCATAAGTATTTGAGATGATTATATAACTACTAAAAATTGTAAATAATTTTATATCATGAAATAATTTAATAATTTTCAAAAAAATATTGCTAATTACTCAAAACTACCCTTTGTTCTTATGTAGACACATAATAAATATTTTAATGTATCATATTGAATTTTTTTATTTTTCTTGTCTTGAAATATTATATAGGTCATATTCCTGGAAATGTTCCCCTTAAACAATTTATATTATTGAATAAGGTGATAATGGTGGAATTACATTCGTAAAATAATTATTAAGATGAAAAAATGGTGACCATAATATTTATTTGTAATATGGTTTAACCTGATTTATACTATACCAAGGTGATAAATTTGACCATGGTTACTGTTCAAAATTCCAAAAAATGTCTCATATTTAACTAATTTGGACCTCTTATTTCTAGAATATAGATATATATTTTAAGGATTAAATTTATATATGTTCAATAAATACTTTTTAAAATAATCATGTGAAACACCATGAATACATCTTTATAGAAAAATTAATTTATGAAATAAATTAGATTTATTCTTATTAAATGCCTATAAATCATATTAGATCATGCTTGAACCAATTGATTGAATAAATAATATATAAATTTCATTAAAATCATTCACAAATTGTGAATCATATAAATTATTTTTATATAAATAAATTTGGTGTGTAAAAACTTTTTTTTTGAAATATATCTCTTTTATTCGGAAATATTTTTTCATTTAAGTAATTAATAACGAATAAATTAATTTTAAACAAATGTAAACCTTAATTTTTTCATAATTTTGTTTTTTTTATTCATAACTACAATTAAAATGACTATATAATAAGTTTTATGCTAAATATTATAATTTTAATTGTATATATTTGTTCATTTAAGATCTATGTCGTGTGAAACACAAGATGTTACCAAAATTAAATTTATTTGAAGAGAAATATTTCATAAAATATAATTTTTTTATATTATACCCCTTCAAAATTAATTTCACCTTTTATGATCTATCACTCTAATAAAAATGATAAGGGGATACAAATTACTCATTACATCCTCGGGTACCCATGTAGCTTCCTCAAATTTATGATTTTTCCAAAAAACATTGACTAGATGAGTGGAATTAATTTTTTTAACTTTCTTTATATGATACATAATTTTCAAAGGTAATTCAATATAAGAAAGATCATGCTCTAGTTTTATGACCAATAAGTTCAGTAATTTTGAGGGATTAGGCTTGTACATAGGATAAATATAGTGAACACATCATGAACATGAGAGAGATTCAGTGGAAGAACATAATGATAAATTAATTTCATGATATGAACAAGAAAATTAAATGGACCAATAAATCTAGGGATAAAACTTACCTTCTATCCGAAACTCATAACCCACTTATAAGAAAATATTCCTAGAAATACCATTTCACTAGAATCAAACTCCAGATGTTCTTGATGATTGTTTGTATACATTTTATTTTGACATAATACCACCGTTTATGTGTTGCTAAATTGATATTACACTATCTTCCATTTATTAAGTTAAATTAGGTACCAATATCTTTATTTATCCAACATCATCACAATATTTTATACTTATGTACATTGTTATATATATGGATTTATAAGGATCCATCATAATTATTTATTTAAAGCTATTGTTGTATAAAATTATACTAAAGGAGGTTATCAACAGAAAACACATTTGAATTATATTTTGTAAGCTCTCAACATGTCTTTAAAGTTTTTAATGGTTCTCTTAGACTAAGCATCTATTTGATGATGATATGCAATAGAAAAACTCAATAACATATGTAGAGACTACTAAGGACTTATATAAAACATAGAGGTAAAACTCAGATCTGAATCAGATACAATAGAATGTTCTACTTATAGAATTATATACACTCCCTTTATGTATAACATTGAATTATAATCAATAGTGATATAGTCTCTGATAGATATTAATCATGATTAATTTTTTATGTGATCAACTATAAAAAATATTTCATTGTTAACTTTTGGTGTTTTGGGGAGATTGATGAGACAAACCATGGTGATGTTTTTCTCTTTATATGTGGGTGTGGGTAATGGTTGTAATATCCCCTTATAATTTTGTCTCTTAGTCGTAAATTACTGGAAATGAAAGATGTGAGATACATACATTTCAATATCAAAATTCATGTTGTCCCACTATAATTAGTATTTCAAATATACATAAATCATTGTGCTTACAAGATAATTTGTGAATGAAGAACTATGATAATTGTCCAATAGATCCTTCTTCAAGTCTAGTATTCATATTAAACATACATGGTTCCTAAACATTATCATTCCCTAACAATAAAGTTTGATCTGGAGAAAATTTCTAACCTTCTTATATATTTCCACATCTTCCTTATATGGATATATAATACCGACATGTATATATGGTTTAACAATAATTTGAGATTGGTAATATTTCTCCCATTTTATCAAAATTAATAGAAAAATACTTTAAAAATATAGAAATATTTAATATTTTGTGATCCACATCATAAATAAGATTGCATGAACCTTTTTACTTAGAGCATATTTAACCTCAATAAATTCCCTAAGGTCGTAATATATTAAGAAGTAATAATATTTAATTATCTCCGACCATATTATATGGATCATATTAATATTTTTTTTAATATATGATTTAATCTATTATGATATATTTATATGTAAATATTTTCACCATACAAAAAATTCATCCATATCATGAATGAAAATATTAACATTTCATACTCCAATAAAGGGTTGGGTCATTTTTCATCATGTTTTATAAATTATATTGAGTCATAAGATATAAAAATATCATTATACAATATAATATATACGATTCCATTATTTGACACATCACTATATATTAGAGATCCTTCTTCTCTATAGGGTAGTGTGGGTATAGGTTCGTGACCGACATTCTCTTTAACTCCTTGAAATTCTATTAAAATTCATTTTTCCCAAGGATAATTGATATATTTATAGTTAACATGGTTTTTGGAATAGATATTAATGAAAAACTAATCACAATGAACCAATAATATATGGCCAAATGAATAAAACTATAGATCTCTGTTAGAGTGGTCGGTCTCGGCCAGTATCAAGTAACATCTATCATAGAATGTAATAATAATAAATCATTACTTGAGGATATATTATTCACAAATTAAACCTTCTAAAACCAATAATCACACTTAGTAAATTTTTATTAATTATTATCCTTACTCAAGGTCATCAACACAATTTAAAAATAATATTAATTCCCTTTCTTACACATTGAATATATAAGAATATCATATATAAATACTACCACAAACTGATATAGGTATTCTATAAAGAATATATTCATCACAATCCTATAAGGTAGATGGGTATTTTATAACACGAAAAGGCATAACTATAAATTCATAGTGTGCATACCTTTTATGGAACGAATTTATAGGTATATCTTCCTTATTGACCCTGAATTAATGATATAAAAAATGAAGTTCAATCATATTAAAATGTTTATCTCCATGTATTTGATCAATCAAGTCATCAATATTGGGTAGATGATTTGTTTTCTTGATATTTATCTTTTTATGTTATCTATAATCAATGAAGAGTTTCATTAATCAATTTATATTCATAACAAAAAAATAGATTCACCCAATGGTCATGTAATTTCCAAAATGAATCCCTTTAAAAGATTTTCCTACAGTTTCATATTCAATTATTGAAAATAAATTGGGGCTGGTCTATATGTAGTCTTTAAAACCGGTTTAGTACATTGTATGAGTTCTATGGAGAACTCAACATTGTGATTTGGAGTAAGACCTATAAATTATACTGTAAATACATCAAAAAACCCCCAAACCATATACATATCATTTCATTTGAGATTATCCCCAACCATCTGAGCTAATTAGATGTCATTGATAATTATTATAATCTACAAAATAAATTTAATCTTCATTGGAAGTTTTTATTCATCCTCACACTGATAAATGATCAATGATTCATTTGTAATATTATTTGTGAAATTCGTTCCTCAACAACTAATTTGAGATTTATTTAAATAAAACTAATCCATTCCTCAAACGAAATCAAATTCATCTATTGGGAGAATCATAATATTTCTAGTAAACACTATACCATAGACTTCAAATAGAAAATAACAATAGACCTGATATGTGGCCATTGTACCATTTTGATTTTTCACTACTAACACAACATCTAATTATTGATACGGTAATTTAAAAACCTTTACAAATTCATTAGATATAAAAGAGTTTGTAGAGCTATGATAAAATAAGTTATTATTTTTATAAATTGAATTATAAGTGTACATTTTACGATGTCATTCTCACGGCCCACATTGGTAGTAATGATGATATGAGATTCCCCTTTGTCTTTGAGACTAGAAGGTTGTTTACATTGATCATCAAAAAACTTCAAATTACGAAACTAGTTGGAAAAATTATTATCTTCCTTTAGTTTTATTAATTATATCATTGGTGGTTCATTAGTTAGTGTATTCTTCTCCTTTATTAAATTAAATGGTCTATTCATCCCCTTTTATCAAAAAACATGATCTATGCCCTACCTTTTAAAATTTATAGCACACCCATGATACATTTAAATAATTCCCATGATGTTTCATCCCTATTTTTTCATGTAGATGGAATTAATTTCTTTCCAAAATGAAAATTATTCTAGTTTTCCTATGACTAGATCTTTATTTTCTTACGAAACACTTAGGAGTGGTGGGAATCTCCAATTTTTGTTTCCACATTGAGTGTACATGAAATGATTTATTCGTAGCCACTAATGTGTCTTATTGATAATACATTATAAAGACTTAGTTATAATCCATAAAAGAATCAACCAATTTCTATTTTAGGGATAATAATTAAACTATAACCACACATTTAAAGTATTCTAAAATTTTCCTCATAAGTACGAATGGGTTCATCCACCTTTTAGTTATGCTAAAAAAATTACATCTCTATATTTTTACATAGAATACTAGGAATATACTTACTAAAAAATATCTTCTTAAACATATCCCAGTAAATTAAGTAAATTTATTCCTCTTATCTCATATTATTAATAATATTCCCCCATTTATCTGCTTATTCTTCCAAATAATAATTATTTAGGACAAATATTTCATGTTTTAAGCACTAGAGAATAGGAAATATTTTCACTTTGGTTCTAATCCACCACTCATCCACAAGTTGATCAAGAGATACACAAAAAAGTTGGATGATTCCTGATAAAAGACCCAATAATACATTTTCCCCTTGATAGATAATTTGGAATGTCAATATGATTCATCGCCTGATAAAATTGTGGGATCATAGAAAAAAAATCATTCAAGATCATATATCATTTGGTTTCTTAGGTGGAAAATAATTGAATTTTCAATGAAATTTTCTGTAACTAGATGTCTTATGGTTATAATTATTAAATAATTCCAGAAATAAAAGTGTAAGTATCACGATATAATAATTATAGTGAATAATCATATAATAATGAAATTATATTCATAGGATTTATAAATAATGAAACATTATTCTCAATCTATGGGAACATAGTATTAACTTAGGTTATCCATGTTCAATAATAAAAAATTTACGATTTTATTACTTACGAAGAGTTATTCCTAGAGTTATCACTAATATTTTTGTAATACTAATATCCAAATTCGATTACGTCTATCACCTATTACCAACTACAGAAACCCTAAAATTTCATAAATAAATATTACATCCGCAGAGAAGAGAACTCACTACATTTGAAAAAATCACACGTGAGGATTATAATGTATTAGCATCTTTAGAGTCTAGATACATAATATTTTATTTCATGAATGATATTTAGTATCTTCATGATATGTTTTAACGTAGTAAACATCAAATAAATAACCTACATAAAAAAGTATTCATAACACGGGGAAACAAAATATAAGAAACGGTCACATCTGATTCATAGTAATAGTAATTAATGGAGAAATAAACTCATGATCATATGAAAACATAAGTTAAGTATTAGGGTGTGGGATCATGAACATAAAAAAAGTACATACACAATCATTAAATGATCATAAAAATTATTCATGGAATAAAACATCATCATTTTAGAAGACCTGAATCATAATAGTTAGAAATCATTATTAGTCATGAAACATTAGTTCATTTAAAAAAATTGTGGCAACATTATAAATATAGAACCATTTAGTATATTAATTTTAATTTTTTTGAACATAAAATAAATGTGGATTATAAATCCCTACATGGTTCTCATATCATAAATGATTTGGCATCCACACATTCATCCAATAGTGGATCAAGTATATCAATGTGTTTCCCATAGTGAATAAATCACATCGAATTGTATCTCATGGATATCACATGAGATGTTGAAGATTACCCAATGCATATGAGGTATATATAGTTCAAGGGCAACCCATCAAATAAATAAAATGATACATATATGTTCAATAATATCATAATAACTCTCATCATATCATCACATCAGAACCCATACAAATAAAACTAGTTTCATAAACATTTCAATAATATCACATAACACAACCCATGAAAATTAATGGGTTTAATAAACATATAATCATAAAAATTACAACCCATACAAAGAAATGATAAGGATGGTATTATTATATTATATCATTGGTAAATCATAATTAACATAAACAGATGTTATCACAATTGAAAATACATTTAATAAAAGGAAATTAAATATTTTGTGAGGAAAATTACCTTTTAATTTTTAAATCAATTATTTAAAATATAAATGTTTACATAGTATTGAGGAGAAAATTATCGTTGAAAATAAAATTAAAAACCTCTAAAGGAATATTAATCTAATTGACCTATCATGATGGAATAAAATTCTATTCAGGATGTATTAGTTAAAATAAAATATTTATTTCACAAATTTTTAAAAAGACATAAAAAGTACCTCATTCTGAAAATGTCAAGAAATTTCAATTCAAAACATTTCGTAAAATGTTAATAATAGGTAAAAAATAATTAAATAGTTTTTTATATAATACAAAAAAATCCTTGAAAATTGTTTTAATATTATTATATGGATGAAAATGTTTTTTTGACTAAAGAGAGAAATAATATCCGTTTTTTCTATATTATATTATTTTGATCTATTAAGTAATTATTGTGAAAAAATGAAATGTAAAAATTAATTATTCAGAAGTTACTAAGGGGTAATAAAAATAATAGGGAATTATTATATAATAATCATATAATTTCCATGATGGAAATTGAAGTATATCAACTGATGATTAAAGTAGGGTTGAAACATAAATCGGTTACCTCATGTCTATCTTTTCCTCATTTTCATTCGATCATCCTTTATAATAAATATAGACTAATTATACATGCATTATAGACCCATATTCATATCTTTAATAAAATTTATGATTATTTTATGACCTCTTATTATTTTTTAAATTATCAATTTATTATTTATATCACTATTTAGGTGATAACTGTTGCATTTTTCATTCATGGTTTTGTTTGGCTGTCCTGATCAATTTACATTGATCATGGTTAAATCATTCATAGAATGTTAATAATGATATAAATATTATATATATATATTCTTGATATATATATATATATTTATATTCATCAGTAAAATTTATATATAGAATAATGAAATGCAACGTTCATAGAGACGATATTTTGAACCTTCACATAAACGATGTTTTCAATTTTCAAAGGATAGAAAAAAAGATAATTAAATATTAATTGAAAATAAAAAAATGTATAATATAAATAATATAAATTCATCAAATCCATCTTTATTACAATCAATTTAATAAGGAGATGTAAAAAGTAATTAAATCCCTTCATGGTGGTGGTAGTCTAAACATACACATGAGCAACATTGTATTTCTAAAACAGTTTAGAATGACAAAATATAGAAATTATAATATCATTAAAGTATAAAATTTGTTTAATTAATATAATATAAAAACATTTAAACCATCATAACAACTATCAATGAAATATTGTGATGGAAAATGAATTATATTGCTATGTGGAGACGGTAGGTCGTACACACACAGAAGAGAAATTTTCTCATCACATTTGATGGAAAAGATTGGGAATAAAGGTGGTAACAGAATCATAATACAATTTTTTTATATTTAAAATAAATTCTTTTTATTTAATGAATAAGATAAATGAATTGTATGAGTTTAAATAATAATTTAAAAGTGATTGATTAGGGTGATTACCTATTCTTTAAAACAACTCCTTAACATTTCCTGTTAATGACCCTATAATTGTTATTTTGGGAAGACACCAACTGTATATTTTATATATGGGATAATAGAAGAGAATTTATATGGTTTATATAGATCTATAAGGAGAAATGTTGTGTGAAAAATAGTAATATTATGGCACTTTTATAATTTAGGGGAGGGGAACCCCGTGTGTTGTTTATCAAGATTAAAATATAATAACATCATTATCAAGAACAATGCATTAAATGGAAATATTTTTGAATATAAGGTTTCAGTGTGTTAAAATAACATCCATAAATAAAATTTCGATAGGATATTTTGGTTTATTGATCTATATTTTTTTTGACGCCATAATAAAAATATTTTAACCTTAATTATGGTAACGCCTTTTCCACTTTTAAGCGATTATAATTTTAAATATATGTTGATATTTGATCATAAATGAAAAAGAGATGGAATTATTGAATATATATTATCCTCCTTGTCCTAATGAATGTTTTTTATTATATTTAAATAATTTACTAAAAATTATTTTGTTAAAATATCATTAATGTCAATTCTGGAACTATTCATTTTATTTTAATTAAAATAGATATTTAAAATATTGGAATTTTAATATAATAATATAAAAAAACAAAAATATGTAATAATGATCTGTAAAAATAATTTAAAACTATATATCATTCAAATTATATCACATTTAATATTTTTAAATTAAATTCTCTTATATTTTTATAATTTTGATATATATTGCATCATCATTTCTTAAGAATTTAATGAAATTATATAATTACTAAAAATTAAAATAAAATTTTCATCAGGAAAAAAATTTTATTATGTTAAAAATAGACATTTAATATTAATTCATATCTTGTTTTTTCCCAAATGTGGACACATAATAGATATTTAAATTTAAGAGATTTAATTTTTTTACTTTTCATTACATTAAATATTATAACGGAAATTTTTAGAGACTATTAACCCTTAAAAAATTTAATTTCGATCCTAAGTCGATAATTTTAGACTTCACATCATCCCATAATAAGTAATATAATGAATTCGGACTATAAAATTTAGTTTTACCCTTGATAAAGATGATTTACCCTTTACGTAGAAGATAAATATTACCAGGATTTCTATTAATAATACATTGAAATAAAAGGGTCCTTTTTAAAATATCAAAACATGTGATTCAAAATATAGAATAGATTTTTCAATATTGAATATGTATAAGTGAAAAAAATTAATTTTAAAATAAACATTCATAATACGATGAGAAATTGTTTTTAGAAAAACACATTGTTAAGTATAAAACTCGATTTACTCTTATCTCATGCCTATAAATAATGTTACATTAACTATAAAACATATTATTGAACATATAATATAAAAATCTCATTAAATTAATTAATTAATATTTTTTTATTAATACATAAATACATTATTTTCATAAAAATATTTTTTAGGAAAAACATGTCCTTTATTCTAAATTGAATTTTTATTTACATTTAATTTGTTGATATTCAATGAATTAAGTTTTTATATATTAATATTATAATTTTTTAAAATTTATTCATTCATATATATATACTCCAATAAAATGTATATGATATAACTATCAAATTAAATATTAATATTTTAAAAGTATATCAAATTTGAATTAAACTTGGTGTTGTGTGTAACACATTCTACCAACGAAATTAAATCTATTTATCGAGAACTAATTAAAAAATTATTATGGTGTTATACATCAAAATTATTCAAAACAGATACTTTGATGTAAATATAATAGTTAAATGACCCCTACATGCAGTTTCATAATATTCATAGTGATTTTAATGTTATACAAATTTGACAGGATTATCCTTGTTGGGGGATATTGTTATATTGATGATGTTCTTGATCAAATGGGGATGCTTCAATGAAGAGTTTTCTGATGTAAGGGCGCGTAATGATCCATATTTCTATAAATATCTATTTATTATTGTGATCTTATATGATTTATTTATAAACCAATTATTTTCACCTCCATTTTATTGATAATGTGAATCCAAAGAAATTAGACATGAATATTGGAAAATTTCCTACTAGGTATTTATGAAACTCAATGTATATTTCTATTACATCACTATACTATTTAAGAATTAACACTATCTCCATATAATTTTATTATAACACTATAATTTCAAGGTATTTATATGATATCCTTAATTGTTGAATATGGTTAATTTTGAATATTGGATAATATAAGGATCCTGGTGTGTCTTGACCTTAGTCACCTGGAGATTTAATCTTGGATGATAGGTTATTTATTTATTTATTTCATGGAATTATTTTGTTTACATTAAAATTAATACAGTAATTTACTCCCAATTAGGTTTTTTAATATTTGTTTATTTACATTAGTAATTTTATTATTTCCATTAATGGGGGGATCCCTTTAAAAATTAATTTGTCTTGATTTCTCTTTATGAAATTTTGGAAGGATATTAAAGGGTGAAGTATTTAAATTTATTTATTAGATGTGGGTAATTATAAATAAATATTTTTAAATTATTCCCATACTTTAACATCCAATCATTAATAAATAGCTTAAATCATGATTATGATAAATTGTTTGAATTGTTTAACATGGATAAAATGAAATCATATAGAGGTCCCATGTTACAGGTTTTTAATTAAAATAAAGTGTTCACATTCATTGTGGCATTGTCAAAATTTACTAAAATGGATCCAATTTTAATGGTTATGCATTGGGTGTGGGGAATATTATTATTTGGAATTATTTTTTCGTACTATCACATTATACGTACAATTCATGTTCCTATTTAATAAAGAGAAAGTATTTGGGTTGCAGTCCAAGTATGATGTTGGTGACAAGAAAAATTTTAGATATATTAATATGTGGAGATGGTTCCTGGGGCCAATGTTTTATTTTGGTATTTTATTCATCCAACATATTATTCTATATTAATATTTTGTTTCTATCATCATTAGGTTTATGTTGGAATTTGTATTTTTTTTTTGAATTTGGATATATTTAGGTAATTTTTTTTTCATTTTTTATAATTAATTACATAAATTATATGTTTATGACTCATTTAGTTTAAATTATTAATATAAATCCTTAATTTTCGTGTTCCAACATCTAACTAACTGATTCGTTAGGCCATAACATCACGTAGAAGTTCCCTCCTCATCCTCTTTTATCAGGGAAAATAATTCCCACTTGTATAAATATAATTACCAGTAACTTGTTATTACCACATGTTGATTATAATCAGTCTATGATAGATTCTAGATAGGCACACATATAATGTGAATCCCATGATGGATTATGTGTGGCATCCCATGATTTTATGAAATATCTACATTAGAGTTATTTTAAAATCCTTGATAAATTATGTTATGTGAAATGAAAATTTATTCTTATGTTATATGTAACAAAAATTTTATATTGAATTTCACAAAACATCAAGATGCTTCAATCATGTTTGTTACACACAAGAATGATTTTTATGGAATAATAGTATAATACTAATATTTAATATGATAGTTATCACCAAGCTATTAAAATTGTAGGAATAAATAGGAATAATTGAAATTTAAATATTTGGTCTAAAAATGTTTCTATAATTAATTGTTATTGGTTACACATTAATTATAAATTAAGACAATGAAATTTAATATTAAAGATGTGCTTTTATGAAAAACTGTTTTTATGACAATAATGGAATTTTATGTTAATAAATTAAATTAACATATATTATTTAATTATATTAATGATATTCATATGTTATATATTAAGTAATTTTTTCAAATTTATCCAAAAATATTAATGAGTAGAAAATAAGAACAAATCCAGTTTTAAGCTCAAAAGACATATTTTTTTTCTAAAAAGTAGTATTATCACATTTTAATAGAGTTACAGCTTTTAAATGATACTTTTAGAACTTCTATAAATTTTATTTGAAAAAATAAATATAAATTTTAAAATCATAGAATCAAAAATTACCATGTGATAATTTTTTTTATTTTTTTTGAGTTGTTTCATTTTATTGATGAATAGGGGAAAATAATAATTTTTTATTTAATTTATATATATAGTTAAATTATATTTTAAATTGTATTTAAAGTATAATTTGTTCAATTATACATAATTAAATCCTATTTACATCATTTAAATAAATTTTAATTTGAAATTGGATATAAAACATTTGAAACTTTTTATCATTTTTAATTTAAAAACCTATTATTTCTTTCCTTCTGCTGGATTAATTTTAAAATAATTTTATCCAATTATGATTTTAATTTTTAAAAATGGATTCCATAATTATAGTTTTTTTAACTTACCATTTCTATTATGGAGAGTTTAGTTTTTAGAAAATAATATTTCTGAAATCAATTAAAATTAATTACATTAATTAAAGAAAAAATTAGTTTAGACAGTGGTTAAACATTAATATTAAAGGGAAAATGACATAGAAACCAATATAAACTACAATTTGTTTGTCTACATTTCATTCATTAATCCTCCAGTAATGAATTATTTTTTATGGCATCCTTTGGTTATGTAATAAGGTGGGTTCACATGACATCGTTTAAAAAATTCCAACTATGCCCTTTCTCCCAATTATAAATGGCCACTAAAAATCATAAACTATAAACACATATAATGTCCTTTGGATCAACCATTCTATATTTATATATCTTCCCAGATTTACTCACCCCATCCTTGAATACTTTAATTTGTTATAAATCTATCAATAGAAGTCCTTTGGTGAAAACCAACATGAGTCACCTGAGGAAGTGGTAACATTCATCAACCAGCAATTTTGTTTTATTTATTTCTCAAATCCCATAATTTATATTTATAATATGAATATATAATAACCTCAGTATCATAAATATACATAGAGTTTGTTATTTTATGGGTAAAACTTACAACCTCACACACTTCCATCAAATGGGACACAAAATCATCATTTGGGTGTATGGATGAAGAACACCACTCGAACTAATGTCATTTGTTCTTCCATTACAAACTATTAAGTATTGTAATAATTATGTAAATACTATTTTTATATTATATATATTATATATATTATTTCATAATTCTCATGTAATTTTTATTTAACTATTGTGACCTAGAAACATTGCATACCATGAGAAAAAAATCCACACATTTGGAAAAGAAGAAGATCAAATATAAATAAAATCTGGTTGAAAAATGTTCAAAAGGGGAATCTGCGAATGATCATCTAATCTCATGATGTAAAAAATAACTTCATAGACTGCCACTCTTCTTGGCACACTGACTCTTCCCGATTCAGCCCATGAAAAAAATCATTCATGGGACAAGGTGGTACCTTCAGTTCCCAATATCCAAACAAATTTGTTTTTGGGGATAGACATTGATTTCATACCCATGAAAAATTATCCCCTACGAATAAAATTTTTCATGGGAGGAGACCATACTTCAGGTTCCTGTGACCAAAAACACATTCGTTTGTGGGGTCGGATGTTGGTTTCTATCAAGGGGAATAACTTTTTGTGATCGAAATTATTCATGGGCCTGGATGTGCTCCTTGGTATCCCACAAAAGGATCCCAGTGTCCCACAATATATGACCATACTTGTTGTTTTCTTATACATCCTTTATTCAATAGAAACACCCCATGGGGGATTGAAATTAAATACAAAAGTTCCATGATCCCAGAAGAACGATGAGGAGGAGACTCAAAAAGTCGATCCTTAGAGATGGATTGGGAGATGAACATCAATTCCTAGTAGTTAAACCAACCATATAATATTATGGAGGGAATAAAAAACATATGTGTATTTATTAACATAAAATCCATTAAGATAATACAGTTCTATGAGGTAAAAATGTATACCCCTTTTATGGCCGAATACCATGCATAAAAAAATGATATGCAGGAACAACCCTACCATATGTAACATAACACTATGTGGGATGAACTCGGCCCTTCCTAAAAACACTTTATGTGGAAAATACATATCCCCTCATAGAAAATATCTATGTGGGAAGAGCCGAGTTCTACATAGAAAAATCTACAGAGATAGTATAATCACCCGCATGGAAGCATGGAACGTGGACAAAACCTCATCAAGTATTAGAACATTGTATGTAGAATATGGACTCCAAGGTTTCTCTTTTATCAATCCCCAATATGTTCCTTCTATCATATCACCACACACCATGTTTTCCCCTCCACGAATTAATCTGAAGGCATCTAGCCAATTCCTCTTCTAAAGCCATATGACATGTATGATAAGATCATTAGTCACATCAGTGTCTCCTCTTGTGTTTACATACACGTGGTATGCAGAGTAATGTTTTATACTACAATATAAGGTAGACCCTTGTAATGTCTTCAATTCTAAATTAACACAGTAGTGGGGGTCCCGACTATGGGTGTTCCCATGGACCCAAGGGTGATCACATTAACCTCCCTATCCTTGAGATTGAGGATAACAACTAGACATTAAATTCTATGATGGATGGTGATGAATTTTGAACCCTTTCCTAGAAATTAATAGAGAATTCCTCCTAGAGTAATTACCAATAATTTCTTATCATAGGTGACACTCTTAATAATTTTCTCCTCCCAAGGATACCAAAATAGGTGAGGATATGGTTGCTTCAAAGCCCCCTCCCCATTTTCTCCCAGATCTATTTCACCAACAGATCGAGTGAATCATGTGATATTTAGATATGCTACATCCTCCTATTTTGTATAGCAAGCACAACTCACATGGGATTATAGGTTAACATAGATAATGAAATGCACACGGTCCCAGACTTCAAAAGGGTATCCTCATAGTTTCCATCCCCAAACCAATACCTCCAAAGGTCTATATTCATGATAAAGAAGCTAACACATGGGAATTTTCATTGGTATGAGACCCATTAATGTACCCTCTAATGGAACTCCTCCTTAGGTATAATCCTTAGCACGTACTGAACTATGTGGGATTTGATTCCCAATATACTAAGATACATTGGAATCCTCGGTGAGGTCCAAACCCAAAATCCAAATTCACCCTAATGTTTTCGATGCCACATTCCTAGTAAGTTCATATCCACCTGCGAGACCACATCTCTTCTGGGTACCATAGGAATCCATGGTGTAAGTCCCACAAAAAACATTGACTAGGCACCTTCAGAATGAATTTCCTTTCAAAATGATGTTAAACTGCATGGTTTGGTCCTTTTTAGATGACCCTAAAAGGCGATGTGTCATATTAAGTGGAACTAAAGTACATGGTTTATGATTCCTCTCACAATGTTAAATAGGAATCCCAAATTATGGGTTCAATCCTGATATCGAAACAAATTTTCTCCCTGGATGATGGTAAACTCCAGATCACCCCAATATGAACCTTAAAACCAGCATCATCCTAATAAATGACCAAATAGACTTTAATCACTGTACAAAAATGTTACATTGATGGAAAACCTCATATACATATAGATTAATACATCATTGGAGAACATCATATGCATATTGATGATTATGATCCCATCCATGTTCATAATTCATTACTAACTCGAGGTGATCCATGTATAAATACTTTGGAATGAACAAAGGATTCACGATCATATTTTAAATCAAAAAAAGTGTCCTGAAATATGAAATAGTTCCACAAAAATGGTTTTGATGAGATTTAATTCCCATTCTGATGAAAAATGTGTGTAATTATGTATGGTTAGATGAGTTCCCAAATGAACACCTACCTTTTCAAAGTATATCCATGATTCATCATGGGTATGAGCTTCATTGGGAATTTCCAAATCCATGAAATAAACCTGTTGGGGACCATTTGAAATAAATTTACCTAAAGTTAGTAATTTCAAATAATTCACCCCCTTACAATCTTGTTTCTTGAACCAAAAGCTCTTCATTAGAAACAAAATGGTATTCCCAATGTGATTCCTTAACCAATGAACCTTTCACTCGAATAATCTTCAATCCAATAGAGTCTCACCATATTTCGTGGACATGTACGTCAAACAATATAAATGGAATGTATTCAACCAAATAGAGGATTTTTTTCCCACCCAGAATCTCCAACGGTGGGTTTTAGATGCACTGGTCCATGAGTAGCACCTAAATGGTACTCTCCCAACCCTAGAGGTGCCCAGATAGGACCTCTGGTCCATGATACCTCACCATCCATCCACCTAACGATGGTAAAAAAATATAGAACTAGACAAAACCAGTACCCCCCTAAAAATGTTTATAGAGATTGTCCCATGAACAAAATAATGATTTCCTCCTAACATTATGGACACTAATGATGTACCTGACAGCGACTTCATCCCAGCAACACTGGGGTCCTTCTCAAGGGACTCTATAGATAATTTTCACAATGAATTCCATATGGTAGATCATCCTCACCATGAAGAGGATATCTCACCAATGGGCCCTAGCTGATGAAAAATAGACCCAGTTCCATAGTGTGACCCACAAAGGGAAACGATCAATGAATAAATAATAGTACATCATGCTTTTTATTACTAAATAATATTTCCACTTTAATATGATTACAACATATAGGAATATTTATATTTTATTCTTACTCTTACTAGGAATATAATGAAATTACAGTGGAAATTATAGGAAGAAACATATCCCTATTAATGAAAATGAATCTCATACTAAAAATATGGTGGTGAGATATGAGCAGACGCACATTCCTACTCATTCACATTAAAACTGCCATGTAAATATGGTGGAAAACATTTGGTAGACATATATTTCTACTCACTCTTTTAAAGATATTTAAGAAAATATGGTATCATATGGGTAGATGTAAATCCTTTCTCATCAATATGATTACCTCTAGGAAAATACGGTGACAAACCAATTTAATAAGATGCAAATTACTACATATGAATATCCAGAACATCTGAAAAATACCATGGAATACTGCAAGAAGAAAAACAATTATGGCACATTATTATATAGCCTATCATGAAAATATAGTACCAATTGGAGAATCATGCGAGGGTATCCATGTTTTAAATCAGGTAGATGATCATATATCTTCCCCCATATAGGAGGGCTGTCAGTATTTACTGGAAGGAAATAGAGGACCATAGAAAGAACATATTCTGACACCCACACTAGAATGGGAATTCAATATCATTCCCATTAAGAAATTATTTCAACACATCTTATCAATAATGGAGGTTAAAAAATCAATCCCATACCTTATAATATTGACTTTACGATATATAATCATGCCCACATCAATAGTTAGGCGTCGATCCAACAACCTCACCTCCTCAAGTGGGGTGACTCATCTACATGATGGGGTGACATCTTATTAGTAAAAATGAATAACTTATCCCATAAAAGAGGATCATAAACAATATTAAATGATAAAAGGAAAACATTATTGGGAATAAATACCCATTAAAAGTTGGGGACATTGGTCTAATACTATCGTTTTTATTGGGTAGGCACATATCCCTTTCTAAATTTTGGAATTTTAATGAGATAAACTAGAAGCAACATACGATCCCCATGAATAGGAACCCATATATTATGGATGTAACTCATAGAAAGACACCCCAATCACCCACAAGAGATAGAGAGAGTAATAATAAATCATTCTAATGTAAACTAGAAAATGAAAAGAAAACTCATAACCCTTCTCTACTAGATGTTATAGTTCTAGAGGCTATCATAATATTATCACAGGTGACCCATGATCCTAAAAATCAGATACCAAATTACGAATGTGGAAGTAGTTATAACGACCCATACTTTACATACATTGTTAATACTTCAAAATTGAAGCATACTTATTACAACATATAATAAAACCACGAAAGGACCATATAGGTATAGTGTCTTTAGAAACTGGGAAACATAAACAACTGTTTCAAAAGGCATCAACTTTTCCTCCCACTTATTTCATCATATCTAGAGTCCCTTTTTGGAATATCCTACTTAATAACCTTCTTCCTAACATGGGGAAAGAAAAAATACAAAAGGGTGAGCTCAAATGCTCAGTAAGGGTAAACAAAAGATAGATCAATCACATTGTATACATAAGCACATAACTTTTGGAAATCTTACCCTGCAAAAGAGATCATAATTTCAAAACATGGGATAAATCATGGCAGTGAAATTTAATCACAATAATCATAACTTAAAACATGAAACTTTGTGGCATACACACATAATCATAGAGAATCATTTCTTGTTAGTCAAGACTCATTGCCAAGACTATCTTAGTGGACAAAGTCCCTTTCTGAACTGAGTCACCCTCGTTTCAGTCCTGTTTCACTGAACCGGTATAACCTACCGTTCCAGCCATGTCTATCTCATGAGATATAAAATCTTTACCCAATTCATTGGAGGGAGATATAGGTCCCACCCATCTCATAATGATACCATTATTATGTGTGCCACAAAATCATAAACCATACATCATTGCATAACCCATGTAATAAAATTGGGAATCTTAAACATCATGACATTATAATACAATTCATATACGATAAAGGAATTCATAAAAATAATTCCATCACAACATAATCAAATCAATGTAATAATAGGGATAAAAACAGAACCCTTTATTATCTTATATGGAAAATAATTTTGATAAAACACTTGAACTTCATTCTTGAGGAAAATATCCTTTCTACTTCAAAAACACTTTTCCTTTCTTAACATGTCATAAAATTATAAACTAAAAGAAGTTGATTAAAAATAAACTTGAAAACTTGTAAAGGAAGCTTCTTGGAAATAATGTTTTAAAAATCCATTCATGCCGTATAAGTTAAAAAAAACATTCTTCTCGTACTTTTGTCGGAAAATTCAAAAAGTACGTCGTACGAAAAACGACAAAAGATTCCTTTCATATCTTTTACTAAAAACTATCCGAAGGGTAAAATTTCATTTAAACAATTGTAGGAGGATGGAAATAATATTACTTATCGAGGAAACATGGATGTGGATGATAAAATACACCCCAGTAAATACCAAAGTATAAACAATCTCGGATAAAAATGAGATTGTGATATTTCCCTTACCTTAGGTCCGACTTGATTTGTAAGTGTCCGAACCTCCTGTATAATGATTTAAATAATGTTATTGACATATTACAGATTCATACTTATTTTTATGATATCATATATGGTCATATTCTTAGCTTCTCAGTAGTAATATTTCATCGCTACTTGTTATTTGGGTGTTTATAACTTTTTGTTCTTATGCGTGTTTTGTCGAATAAATTCTTATTCTTATCTTTAGGTTACAGATACCTAATTTCCAGAATGGTATTAGTTTAATATATATCATATTCATTCATTCAATTCATTTATATAATCATTATGAAATGAAGACCATGCAGAACGAGTCGCATCACATCTTGGAGACGGTATTCCGTACGTACGCACGAGTGATGATATCATTCCTATGATCGTGGAATTGTATTGGAGTGTATGTATACTATTTCAGAATCATTATAACTTTATAATAGTCATATATAGTCATTATATACACCATTATACACATCCAAGTAAGGTGGTGGTGGAAAATAGATTACACCACGGCGTGGAGACGGTATTCCGTACGTACGCACGCGCGGTGATTTCTTTTTCCGTAGGATGGATAGATGGTGAAATAGGTTTGTTTCATACTTATAATAACATATCATTATATGAGTGATACTGAAGTTATTACTTCATAATGAAACAAACTAGAAGAAGAAGTGGAAGAAGAAATAAAGATGAAAGAATCGGTAATGGGCTTTACCTCTTCTTTGAAGTGCTTCTTTGAGACCTCCTTTTAGGGCACTAAAATGGGTCTTTGAAGAAGACCTGAACCTATAGGATGTCTCTAGGGAAGTGTAGAGGAGAAAGTGGCAGGGGTTGTCCGAGCTTCAAGGCTCAATGTGGTGTGAGGAAGAGGGGGAGGAGGTGCCCTTTTATAAGGGAGGAGAGGGGCACCTTAGGAATATCTCAAAATATTATTTTATATTAAAGTCAAAATCGATTTATAATGGTTCTAAAGGGTATTATTTCGAAGGTAAAGTGGGGATGGGTCGAAATACTATCAACCAATAGGATTTAGACAAGTTTAGGTTATTATTTTAACCTTATCAATTTGATTTAACTCTAAGTTAAATAATTTAACTTTTACCGTGTCTTTTTGTTTTCTTAAACTATATGGTTAATACAGTTACTATAACATGCCAAACTAACCCCAAGTTGTTTATGATTAATATATATATCCTTATCTAAGTCTTTTGGCCGAACCTTAGATTTTTAGGAATAAAATAACAATTAATAATATGATATTTTATTTAAAAACTATTTTGTGTCTATTTTGACACTATTTAATATATGATTTTTGTGAAAGTCATAACAGAATTATATGTTCGAACCAAGTTGATTAAATCAACACTAATATATCATAGTAACCTAGAAAATTAGTGTAATTCATAAAAAGTCTCAAATTACATTTATTTGGGTATTTATAACATCAATTATGTTAACATTTCCTTAAAAGGGAAATTACTGCATCATAGTTGTGTCATAAATAAATTAATTTATTTAAAGTCTAAAAATTATAAATAAAATATCTTTATGTAGGCATTTTTTTTATCTTTCTAATGAATATTTATAATCGAATTTATCTTATGTATAAACCCATATTAAAAATGTTTTAGTTATTAAACTTTGATTTTAACTATTTTAACAATTCATTAAATAAAATAATATTAAATGTCATAATCTAATCCAAGTGGACCTAAATGGTCATATTATATTCATAAGGTTGTTTTTGGTCGAATTAAACTTATCCAATAGAATTAGGACATGTGTTAGGGTAATAGTAATATCATATTTACCCTTAGTTACCCTATTTACTATTAACCGTGGTAAAAAAAGTAAAAAGTTACTATTCACCAAAAATTATTTTCATCTCATTGAACCAAATTTTAGTCCTTGATATTAACTGTGTCTCTCGGATTTTCGAAATTCCACTCACAGAAGCGGTAAAATTAAGTTTTATGAAAAATTCAGTTTTTTAACTACCACTTAGTGGTTTCACTATTCATCAAAAATTGAAAGTTTTCAGAAAAATACCAAAATTTCACCCTAGGATAATTTCGATATTCTGAATCCAAAAATGAAGTCCATTTTGAAAAATAAAATTTATAAAATTTCAAAAAGTGGTTATTACTATTCATAACGGCTAGTTTTAATAATATTTTAATAGCATATCGTTGTTTAGTGAAACTCGGTATTGCGTACGACACAAGCTATCGAGGAAGGTCGCGATTTCGTGTAAAGAAAGCCAAGCAAGTATTGTGTAGAAAAAGATTCCTTTGATGATTTATATAACATAAAAGTCTCGGGTGTTACATTCTACCCCCCTTAAAATGAATTTCGCCCTCGAAATTCGTCACTTTGTAACAAACAGATGAGGATACCTCTCCCTCATCATATCCTCAAGCTCCCATGTAGCTTCTTCTAATTGGTGGTTCCTCCATAAAACATTCACCAATCGAGTGGTCTTGTTTCGTAGGACTTTTTCGCTACGATCCAGAATCTCTATCGGTTGTTCTTTATAAGAAAGATCTTGCTCCAGCGGTACAACTTCTGAGCTGAGTACATGTGAAGGATCAGGTATGTACTTTCTTAGGAGAGATACATGGAACACATCGTGAACTTGAGAGAGATTTGGTGGAAGCGCCAATCGGTAAGCTACCTTCCCAACACAATCCAGTATTTCTAAAGGACCGATATATCTAGGGCTCAACTTCCCCTTCTTTCCAAATCTCATAACCCTCTTCCAGGGAGATATTCGTAAGAACACTTTATCACCCACTTCAAACTCTAGGTCTTTTCTTCGGTTGTCAGCATAACTTTTTTGTCGACTCTGAGCTACTCTTATGTGTTAATGAATAGATCTGACCTTTTCTGCCATTTCATCAACGAGATCAGTTCCTAATAGCTTTCTTTCCCCAACTTCATCCCAGCAAGTTGGAGTCCTGCATTTCCTTCAATAGAGAGCTTCATAAGGAGCCATTTGAATACTGGAGTGAAAGCTATTATTATAAGAAAATTCTACCAAAGGTAGGTGTTGATCCCAACCACCTTTGAAATCCATAGAGCAAGCTCTCAACATATCTTCTAGGGTTTGAATTGTTCTCTCAGACTGACCATCTGTCTGAGGATGATAAGCAGTGCTGAAACTCAACTCTGTATCCAGAGTATGCTGAAGACTTCGCCAGAACTTCGAGGTAAATCTCGGATCCCAATCAGATATAATAGAAAGTGGTACTCCATGCAATCCTACCACTTCCTTTACATATATCATGGCAATCTGATCTAGAGAGAAATCCTCTCTAATAGCAATGAAGTGTGCAGACATTGTAAGATGATCAACTATAACCCAGATAGCATTATTGCCTTTGGATGTTTTAGGAAGTCCTGTGAAAAAGTCCATGGTGATGTTTTCCCATTTCCATTCGGGTATGGGTAATGGTTGTAACATCCCCTTAGACTTCTGTCTCTCAGCTTTAACTTGTTGACAAACCAAGCATCGAGAGACATATTCAGCAACATCTCTTTTCATGCCATCCCACCAGAAGTACTCTTTCAGGTCCCTATACATATTTGTGCTTCCAAAATGAATAGAGAATGAAGAACTATGAGCCTCATCCAGCAGCTCCTTCTTTAATTCGGGGATGGGAGGAACACAAACCCGATTCCTGAACTTTATTATCCCATCACAATCAAGGTTGAATTCAGGAACATTTCTCACCTTCTTTTGTAACTCGACATCTTCTTTCCGTGCCTCTTTAATCATCACATGTATAGAGGGTTGAACAGTTATTTGAGAAAGATAAGATCTTTCCCCTTTCATTATAATTCCAAGATCCATCCTTTGTAAATCCATAAATATTTGGATCTTTTGTGATCCTCATCATGGATAAACTAGCATGGTCTTGACGACTTAATGCATCTGCCACCTTGTTTGCTTTCCCAGGGTGGTAATGGATGGAGCAGTCATAATCCTTAATCAGCTCCAACCATCTTCTTTGACGCATATTCAGCTCCTTTTGTGTGAAAATATACTTTAAACTTTTATGATCAGTATAAATATCACACCTTTCACCATAAAGGTAATGCCTCCAAATCTTTAATGCAAATATTACCACAGCTAACTCCAAATCATGTGTTGGGTAATTTTGCTCATGGATTTTCAACTGTCGTGAGGCATAAGCTATCACCATATCATTTTGCATAATAAAACACCCCAATACCTTCTTGGATGCACCACTGTAGATCACAAACCTTTCTCCACTACAGGGCAGTGTGAGCACAGGTGCACTGGATAACCTTCTTTTCAACTCCTTGAAATTCTCTTCACATTCCTCCGTCCAAACAAACTTAACTCCTTTCTGAGTCAACTTGGTGAGTGGATTAGATAATTGTGAAAAATATTTCACAAAACGTTGATAATATCCAGCCAAACCAAGAAAACTTCGGATCTCAGTTACTGTTGTTGGTCTCAACCATCTTTTGATAACCTCTGTTTTTGCTAGATCCACAGATATCCACTCTTTTGAGATTATGTGACCCAAAAATGCAAATTTTTGAAGCCAAAATTCACACTTGGTAAATTTGTCATAAAGCTTCTCCTTTCTCAGGGTCTTCAATATAATTCTCAAGTGATCTTCATGTTCTTCCTTGCTCTTTGAATAGACAAGAATATCGTCTATAAAGACTACCACAAATTGATCAAGATAGTCTCTAAAGACTCTATTCATTAGATCCATGAAGATAGCATGGGAATTAGTAAGACCAAATGGAATCAATATAAATTCATAGTGTCCATACCTTGTACGGAAAGTCGTCTTTGTTATATCCTCCCTTTTGACCCTTAATTGATGATACCCTGAATGAAGATCAATCTTGGAAAATTATTGAGCTCCGCGTAGTTGGTCAAATAAGTCATCAATGCGTGGGAGAGGATATTTGTTCTTGATAGTGATCTTGTTAAGTTCTCGATAATCAATGTAGAGTCTCATTGATCCATCTTTCTTCTTAACTAATAGAACAGGTGCTCCCCAAGGTGACGCACTAGGGCGTATGAATCCCTTATCAAGATTCTCTTGGAGTTGCTTCTTTAATTCCTGCAAATCAATTGGGGCCATTCTATAAGGTGTCTTTGAAATAGGCAAAGCACCCGGTACGAGTTCTATTGAGAACTCAACTTCACGATTTGGTGGAAGTCCCAGTAATTCCTCCGGAAAGACATCATAAAACTCCCGTATAACGGTCATATTCTTAATCGTGAGTTTCTCACCAACCATTTGAGATAAATAACCTTCCTTTAGTGGAATCAAGACCCATAAGATGGAAGAAATTTCCACTGGAAGGTTATGTTCATCCTTGCATTGATAGATGATCATAGATTGATCTGGAATATGAAATGTGACTTACCTTATTTGGCAATTGATATGAGCTCCATATAATGAAATCCAATCCATGCCAAGAATCACATCAACTTCCACTATAGGAAGGATCACAAGATTTGCAGGAAGCACTTTCCCACAAACTTCGATCGGAGAAGAATTATAAACTTTTGATGCAACTGTTGTGCCATTAGGTGTTGTCACAACTAACTCAACATCTAATTGTTGAGGTAATGCGGTGATACCCTTAGAAAATTCTTCAGAAATAAAAGAGTGGGTGGATCTAGAATCAAATAAAACATTTTCTACTTTAGAGTGGATGGTAAGTGTACCTTTCACCACATCATTATCGTACTCCACATCGCTGATAGAAATTGCATGTGACTTTCCTTTGTCTTTAGCCTTAAGAGTTTGTTGACGTTGACCATCATCATCAACCCTTGGATTAGGTAATTTATTGGCATAATGACCCATCTCCTTGCACTTGAAACATTGAAGTGTAGTAGGTTCATTCTGCGTATCCCTTCCTTTGTTTGCATCATTAGACATCTTCTTCCCATCATCATGGCATTCAAATTCCCGATGACCTTCCTTTCCACATTTGAAACATTTACTTGTCCCTTTAAGACAACTCCCTCCATGTTTCTTTCCACACTTTGAGCATAAGGGAAAGCTCATCTTCTTTTCAGTGTGCTCTTTAGATTTTCCTTTGAATTCCATTTTCCTCTTCTTATCAAACCCATATGACTGATGGGTTATTCTAATCTCCATCTCGACTTTGAGAGAACATCGAACGATTTCCTCATAGCTATTGAAGTCCCTTATGTCTAACGCCCTTCAAAGACTTGGTTTTAAGCCACTAAAGAACCGATCGATCTTACTCTCAGGTTGGATAATAATACCAGAAGCGTACCTTGCAAGTCTTGTAAAATTTTCTTCATAGGTACCAACAGATTCATCATCCTTTTTCTTCAGTTCAAGAAACTCTTTCTCCATCTTTGTTCGGAGAATACGAGGGAAGTACTTATTGAAAAATAAGTTCTTGAACTCGTCCCATTCCATGGACTCAATTTCATCTCTTTTCCTCATATTCTTAATAAGATTCCACCATTGATCAGCATCTCCTTCCAAACGATACACTGCTAGGATGACTTTATCATGTTCAGAACATTGAAGAACTGAAAATATATTTTCAGTAGTAATAATCCATTGTTCAGCAACTAATGGATCAGTAGACCCGCTGAAAGAAGGTGGACGCTGCCTCATGAAGGATTCAACAAAATGTTGCTCCTTACTTTGCTCGTTTGGAAGTCCTGCATGATTCATATCTTGAGAAAGTTGTGTGAGAATGGCTACAAGATTTTTCATTCCAGCTCCCATAACGTTTTTTTTCTAATGGGGACAATCATTGCATTGCCCGTCGCATTCCGCATTAACACGATTCCTTCGGGTTCCAGCCATTGACTAAAACCAAGAAGAATAGTGTGAGCAAAACTAATTATAATAGGAAAACCACATAATCAAGAATAAAATTTTCACGCTTAAGGCCTTATCCTAGGTTATTCATGGCCATTTCTAAAACACTAAGATTATGTTCTATGCTTAGACTTATCCTTAGGGTTCTTACTAAGGCTTTCACATCCTAGTTTCCAAAGGTTGACTATACCGTTCCTCTGATACCAACTATAACGACCCATACTTTACATACATTGTTAATACTTCAAAATTGAAGCATACTTATTACAACATATAATAAAACCACGAAAGGACCATATAGGTATAGTGTCTTTAGAAACTAGGAAACATAAACAATTGGTTCATAAAGCATCAACTTTGCCTCCCACTTATTTCATCATATCTAGAGTACCTTTTTGGCATATCCTAATTAATAACCATCTTCCTGACCTAGGGAAAGAAAACATACAAAAGGGAGAGCTCAAATGCTCATTAAGGGTAAACAAAAGAATGATCAATCACATTGTATACATAAGCACATAACTTTTAGGAAATCTTACCCTGCAAAAGAGATCATAATTTCATAACATGGGATAAATCATGGTAGTGAAATGTAATCACAATAATCATAACATAAAACATGAAACATTGTGGAATACACACATAATCATAGAGAATCATTTCTTGTTAGTCAAGACTCATTTCCAAGACTATCTTAGTGGACAAAGTCCCTTTCTGAACCGAGTCACCCTCGTTTCAGTCCTGTTTTACTGAACCGGTATAACCTACCATTCCAGCCATGTCTATCTCATGAGATATAAAATCTTTACCCAATGCATTGGAGGGAGATATAGGTCCCACCCATCTCATAATGATACCATTCTTATGTGTGCCAAAAAATCATAAACCATACATCATTGCATAACCCATGTAATAAAAATGGGAATCTTAAACATCAGGACATCATAAAACAATTCATATACGACAAAGGAATTCATAAAAATAATTCCATCACAACATAATCAACTCAATGTAATAATAGGGATAAAAACAGAACCCTTTATTATCTTATATGGAAAATAATTTTGATAAAACACTTGAACTTCATTCTTGAATAAAACATCCTTTCTACTTCAAAAACACTTTTCCTTTCTTAACATGTCATAAAATTATAAACTAAAAGAAGTTGATTAAAAATAAACTTGAAAACTTGTAAAGGAAGCTTCTTGGAAATAATGTTTTAAAAATTCATTCATGCCGTATAAGTTAAAAAAAACATTCTTGTCGTACTTTTCTCGGAAAAGTCAAAAAGTACCTCATAAGAAAAACGACAAAAGACTCCTTTCATATCTTTTTATAAAAACTCACCGAAGGGTAAAATTGGATTTAAACAATTGTAGGAGGATGGAAATGATATTACATATCGAGGAAACATGGATGTGGATGATAAAATACACCCCAGTAAATACCAAAGTATAAACAATCTCAGATAAAAATGAGATTGTGATATTTCCCTTACCTTAGGTCCGACTTGCATTGTAAGTGTCGGAACCTCCTGTATAATGATTTAAAGAATATTATTTACTTATTCCAGAATCATACTTATTTTTATGATATCATATATGGTCATATTCTTAGCTTCTCAGTAGTAATATTTCATTGCTACTTGTTATTTGGGTGTTTATAACTTTTTGTTCTTATGCGTGTTTTATCGAATAAATTCTTATTCTTATCTTTAGGTTATAGATACCTAATTTCCAGAATGTTATTAGTGTAATATATATCATATTCATTCATTCAATTCATTTATATAATCATTATGAAATGAATATCATGTAGAACGAGTCGCATTACATCGTGGAGACGATATTCTGTACGTACGCACGAGTGATGATATCATTCCTATGATCGTCGAATTGTATTGGAGTGTATGTATACTATTTCAGAATCAGTATCACTTTATAATAGTCATATATAGTCATTATATACACCATTATACCCATCCAAGTAAGGTGGTGGTGGAAAATAGATTACACAACGGCGTGGAGACGGTATTCCGTACGTACGCACGCGCGGTGATTTCTCTTTCCGTAGGATGGATAGATGGTGAAATAGGGTTGTTTCATAATTATAATAACATATCAGTATATGAGTGATACTGAAGTTATTACTTCATAATGAAACAACCTAAGAAGAAGAAGTGGAAGAAGAAATAAAGATGAAAGAATCGGTAATGGGCTTTACATCTTCTTTGAAGTGCTTCTTTGAGACGTCCTTTTAGGGAACTAAAATGGGTCTTTTAAGAAGACCATAACCTCTAGGATGTCATTAGGGAAGTGGAGAGGATAAAGTGGCAGGGGTTGTCCGAGCTTTAAGGCTCAATGTGGTGTGAGGAAGAGGGGGAGGAGGTGCCCTTTTATAAGGGAGGAGAGGGGAACCTTAGGAATATCTCAAAATATTATTTTATATTAAAGTCAAAATCGGTTTATAATGGTTCCAAAGGGTATTATTTCGAAGTTAAAGTGGGGATGGGTTTAAATACTATCAACCAATAGGATTTAGACAATTTTAGGTTATTATTTTAACCTTATCAATTAGATATAACTCTAAGTTAAATAATTTAACTTTTACCGTGTCTTTTTGTTTTCTTACACTATATGGTTAATACACTTACTATAACATGCCAAACGAACCCCAAGTTGTTTATTATTAATATATATATCCTTATCTAAGTCATTTGGCCGAACCTTAGATTTTTAGGAATAAAATAACAATTAATAATATGATATTTGATTTAAAAACTATTTTGTGTCAATTTTGACACTATTTGATATATGATTTTTGTGAAAGTCATAAAAGAATTATATGTTCGAACCAAGTTTATTAAATCAACACTAACATATCATAGTAACCAATAAAGTTAGTGGAATTCATAAAAAGTCTCAAATTACATTTATTTGGGTATTTATAACATCGATTATGTTAAGATTTCCTTAAAAGGGTAATTACTACATCATCGTTGTGTCATAAATAAATTAATTTATTTAAACTATAAAAATTATAAATAAAATATCATTATGTAGGAAATATTTTTAGCTTTCTAATGAATATTTATAATCTAATTTAACTTATGTATAAACCCATATTAAAAAAGTTTTAGTTATTAAACTTTGATTTTAACTATTTTAACTATTCATTAAATAAAATAATATTAAATGTCATAATCTAATCCAAGCGGACCTAAATGGTCATATTATATTCATAAGGTTGTTTTTGGTCGAATTACACTTATCCAATATAATTAGGTCATGTGTTAGGGTAATAGTAATATCAAATTTACCCTTAGTTACCCTATTTACTATTAACTGCGGTAAAAAAAAGTAAAAAGTTACTATTCACCAAAAATTATTTTCATCTCATTGAACCACATTTTAGTCCTTAATATTAACTGTGTCTCTCGGATTTTCGAAATTCCATTTACAGAAGCGGTAAAATTAAGTTTTATGAAAAATTCAGTTTTTTAACTACCACTTAGTGGTTTCACTATTCATCAAAAATTGAAAGTTTTCAGAAAAATACCAAAATTTCACCCTAGGAAAATTTCGATATTCTGAATCCAAAAATGAAGTCCATTTTGAAAAATAAAATTTATAAAATTTAAAAAAGTGGTTATTACTATTCATAACGGCTAGTTTTAATAAAATTTTAATAGCATACCGTTGTTTAGTGAAACTCGGTATTGCGTACGACGCAAGCTATCGAGGAAGGTCGCAATTTCGTGTAAAGAAAGACAAGCAAGTATTGTGTAGAAAAAGATTCCTTTGATGATTTATATAACATAAAAGTCTCGGGTGTTACAGTAGTAATTGCGAAGGTCCTCCTAAAAACATTTTTACTAGAAGCTCTATGGGTCCTCTATAGAGAATCTTATGGGAAACATTCCTTCATGGTTGTAAGATGATCGATCATAAGATCATATCTCCCAATGAGTGTCACGATATTACTCCTTGTGGGTAGAAATGAAATCGCAAGAAGGTCCTCCCCTTGCTGTTGCCTTCCCCGAAGGTCCTCACTAGGGTGTATACTAAGGAATTTTTCCATGTAGTAGGAAATAAAACAATAGTGGTTGTCATCGCCATGATGGTATATGGTATAAAGGTACTCTCCATAGTGGAATTTTGTTTCAACAAGAAGAACCACCCCTTAATGAGTCAAATATGATAACTCCCACATATTCTAAGGTTCTTGAAAAGTGGGTCCCAGACATGCTATAGTCCATATAAATGAAAAATATGCATCATTTATCTACCACAAGACAACCTGGGGAAATGCTAATCCCATAATCCACTATGAAATATTTCCATGACAACAGACCCCGAATAGCCTCGCTATTTAAAAAATATTCATGAGGTGGTCATGTTGGGATGTTAAAGTATATAAGTCTCCGGAAGAAGAAAAAATGAAATGTTTATTGTCTGAATAAAATTGGAGGTAGGGGACATACCCATCACATTTTGGCCCACATACACTTATCAATTTGAAATTATAGAGGAATTTTCAAAAAAAATTATAAAAAATATGCATCCTAATATATGGACAAGTCTCCACCACCTCAAAGAAAAATTTGTGCCTTATTATGGGTATGATGTAATGACCCAAATTGTTATGAACAAAATTCCATTTCCTTTAATTAAATGTCTTATATCTATAAAAAACATTCAATAATTTTATTTTATTATATCCAATTGTATTTTAATGATTGTTAAGTATCCTTACCATTGATTATATAACAGTTAAATTGTGATCAAATGACATGTATAAATAGAGGGTTTTAAAAAACCCATTTGACAACGACAAAGGAGGTGATTTCCTCATCCCGTAGAGTTTGTCCACACGAAGCTCATTTTTGGGAGCTCTGGAAGGAGGTAGTGTCACTGGGATTCACATTTGACCAAGTCCAACCCGAGATTCAACACGTCAAGACAAAACAGAATCTCCTACAGGATAATTTCATGTTAATAGAAATTACCACCTCGGAAATGTTATTAGAGTCATCCTAAGAGTCTTTCTACATCTTACACCTTACACTCAGGTCTTATATCGGTGTTATAATTGGTTATGTAAAAAGGAATTAGTTACTTATTGTGTAATCCATTTTCATGAATAAAAGACTTATTCCACCAATTCGATTTTGAGGCAACCATTCATCGAGAATGATGAATTTGATAAATTGATTTTTTAGGTAAAATAGTACTTTAGGGAAATATATACATTATTATAAAAAAAATGGTTTCTACTAATAATATTATTAAAAAATTCTTATAAATAATGATTATATTGGTTTTTTATCTTTGAATGATTAGGCAATCAGTTAGAGAACAAAGAACTAATTTTATTGAATTAATTAATTTTTGAAATAATTAATATTTTAATGACATATTATAATGATGTTACTTTTATTAATAATAAATGAGTACAAAACTTTTATGAAGCCAACTGTAATTTTTATTGAGGTTTATAAACATTTTGGGTCAAATCCCGTTAATTTTAAATAATAATAGGATCTAATTTTAAAATTTAAGAATAACATATTTAGAATAATATTTAGATAAAATGAAAATTATTTTTGGAATCATGACATAAAAATTATCCAATTGTGAATTTTTCATAATTTTTTACGACAGTCATATATAAAAATTAAAAAAATATATAAATATATAGTGTGTTTTATTACATCATAATGGCCCAATAGTGATATAATAATTACCATAAAAGGTATATTATCCAAAATATTTGTTTTAGCTTTAAAATAATTTGATTTTAGATTTATTTGACATATTTTATAAGGCCTTGGTGAATCCTCCCAAATGTATAATATATTTTATGATTTTAAATTAATTTCCTTGAGAGAGTGACTCACCTCCACATAATAAATGATAATATTTTAATATCATCTTTCCATTTAATAATAAAATAATTTTGTCCAATTCCCTTTTATAGAGACCATGTGAAAAAAACAATGTCTGGTTTGTGGTTTTGGATATTTTAGTGCGTAGTACCCAAAACCAAAATAATAAAGAATTTCCCACTCCTTTCCTATGTACACCCACACAATAACCCATTAATATTCACTAAAACATTATTATGCTCGTCCTGAATGTTCTCTTTTGTCACTATAGACCTCCAAAGGTGCCCCCAAGATCCCAATAATCCTCTCTCAATCCTTTGGGATCACACATCCATGTAAGGGTTCATTCCTTTCCCATTTTTTTTCCAAGTTTCCTTATATTTTTATGCCCTTTTAATTTTCAATTAAAAAATATGGGGTATGTTTTTCACCGCCCCCAATAATTTAATTATTATGTTATTATGATGAGAGACCACTTTATATCTCATTAATCCCTCCCATGTACACCCGTTACCATGCCGAAATTTTGTAAGTGTTATTCCATTTCTCCCCTTTCTTCATGTTTCATTCTTATACTAAGCCTTATAACTCAAATTCCTTGTGTTGGGACAAGTATTTATATGACCCCCTATATTGTTCATTTCCTGTATATATGATTATAGACCCCTTTCTCTCTCATCAATCATTTTTAGGATTTTTATTTTACGCCGTTAGGCTAGGGAAATTGTACTGTGAATTTCTATTCCGAAATCAATGTGTAGTGAATACCGTACACATTCCCTATAAATGGTGTTCAATTTTATACACATATAACTTTTTATTGGGTACTTTCATGTATTTATCCCACAAAAATTTATCTTGGAATAAATTATGGAAATAATGATTACCATGTTTTATGAACTATTTGGAACACTTAGGAATGAAAATGAAATGAAAGTGATAGGTGCACCGAGAATTATATTGAAATCCAATGCATTGGGTAATGTTTATTATCATGATATGTCATTTTGGGACATGGGTTTACTTTATTCATTTATATGAAATTTTCCCGTCACGTTCGAACAAGGGTTTACCAGATTCGACAATGTTAATAATGCATCATTTTAAGTTATTACAACATTTCCATGTTATGATGATAATGTTGTATCATGCCTTTATATTCATGTTTCTTTTATTCTTCGTTGATATGTCTTTTTCCTAACATGTATTGTATTCCTCATTTTATTCCTTGTTTACTCCCTTACTATTCGGTACAGATAACCCTTTTCTTATGTATTTACTCAGGTTATCCCTGCAATACTAAGTACGAATGAATGTTGTGGTCACGTAAAATATGTTTTCAAAAAATATGTTGTATTTTATGTATTAAGTTTTCTTGTCATGTTCATAATCCCCAAAGACCCTAGATCTCCCTATCATTTGGGTTGTATTAAGTGATATTTTATGTAATAAATCATGTCTAAATATGAAATAAAGTGAATGGTTTTTACAGTATGTATCAAAGAGAGGTTTAGTTTTTTTTTGGGATTGGGATTAGATAACTCTAGTTAAAGACATACTTATAAGAATAAGTAAAAGAAATGTATCCCTAAATTTCTCTAAGTATAGAGTAAGTGGTTTATCAACCTAACACATCCATGTATGTATACAGCCAATTAAAGGTGAATCTTTCACATGTGTATCTAGGTGTAAAACTGAAAAACAACACTTTAAGGTAGACTTGAAAGGGAATTGGTGCATGAAAACGGGCCTTTCTGCACTAATGGATTGAAAATCCTTGGGGATATTCTTTGGTAAATTTATAAACATAGTATGAAACATTATTTAGGTAATAAAATAAATTCTCCTGTGAAAATATGTTTGGAAGTAGATCATGGATAACATAGATAGAATATTAAAAATTTATAAGTTAAGGCGATAAATATAATTTATAAGTTTTCTCTTTTTTCATTAGATTCCTCTTTATATGTTTAATAGTTTACAATACCTACAGTAATATTCCTTTTATTCTATCCAATGGATGATTATAGGAGGAATAAGTCTAACAATAAATGAGATGATCAATGTAATGATTTTTCTATACAGATTCAAAATTATATGGGAGCAGGAATAACATACATTGCCACAAAAAATTATCAGTTAAATCATGTTTTTAATTAAAAAATGGGTCAAGAGGAATTTCTAACACCCCCTAATAAAGAACAAGTGACAATCAAGATCTTTTGGTGACAAAGGTCTCCTACATTAAATTTATATTTTGATCCATCAATCGTCGAACAATAGATCAACTCCATTGAGAATATATTCTTTTTCCATCAATGTTCCAAACAATAGAAGGTTCTTCTAGATACTAATAATATAGAGGGTGAAGATGATAAACAGTAGACATTGATCAAAAATATGTAGCCTAAGGAAGACATCGAGGAATTGGAATGGAATTATTTCTTGAAATTTTTTTTCGATAAATAATATCCCCACACCCTCCATATTATGATGGAAATATATTTCCTTTCACTCAAGAAAAAGGATGATGAATCTATTGGGGTGCATGAGGAAAGCCTTAAAATACTTTCATGATATGCCTCTAGTTTTTCCTTTACCCTCGAATGCAAGGTTGAATGCTTCTTTGGAGGGATAAAACCTAGCCCACAAAAAGCCCTGGAGATCTGAGACTTTGAACTCTATCAGAATATTGTATGATGTTCCCTAAAAGTTTATATGGATATCATAGAATCTCATGGGTATCCTGGGGATAAGAATCAGAGTGTGGACATTAAATCTGGAAATTTAATGGATAAATAAAACAATGAAAAATAATTCCAGCACCATTCATGTAAAATGTGAGGAAATATTCACCCTAAAAATTCCCTAAAGGGGATGATTAAATTCTTTGTTATGGGATGGAAAGACACCTAGCCATAAATTGCTGGAAATAAAAACCCCACTACTACAATTGAGGAAAGGAATGCCCCGTTTGATCCACTATTCACTTTTCATTGCTACAACTATAAAGAACCCTGGATCTTTGCAAACCGGTGACCTAAGACCAGGGTTTTTTTGAGGCAACCAATAACCTGTAAGAAAGCAAGGGCAATATTTTTCAATCACTAACATTGAAGTGAATCTTGAAAATGAAGTGGTGATAGGTTCACTAGTTATTCATTCAAGAATAGAAAGAATATTTTTTTATTCTAGTTCTATGAATTCATTTATAACCCAAATCATTAGTATAATAATACAAATACCACCACAAATAATGGATGTAGAGATGCTGGTGAAAATGGAAAATGGGGAAATTGTTTCATCACATGAATATCACTCTTCCCCTATCAAATTTTTTGGATTTGACTTCCTCGTGAACCTCATCATACTTATCATGGTGTAATTTTATCTAATTATAGGCATGGAATAGATTTACCTACATAGAGCAAACATAAATTGTCATGAAAGTGAAATCACTCTCTAGGTGGTGAATCGAACCCCAATTATATACAAGTGCAAGGAATAGGATGAATCTTCTTTAGAACATTTATCTCAAGCATGGATATTAATTCTCTATGAGCATGTGTATCATTTATAGATGACTGTGTATTAAGATGTAAACATCCTTGAATACCTCTCTATTGTGTGGGAATTAACTGATGTGTTTCCTGAGTAATTTCCTGGTCTTCCACATAGAAGAGACATTGACTTCTCAATTGATATTATACCTAGGAGTTTCCAATATCCAAGACTGCATATAGAATGACTGTTTTGGATCTTGAGGAGCTAAAAAGAATCAACTAAAAGAGAATATAGATAAAGGGTTTATACACCTATGTTCCTCACCATGGTGTGAAATAATCCTCTTGGTCAAAAAGAAAAATGGATCAATGCACATATTCATTGATTGTCGTGAGATCAAAAAAATGATAATAAAGAACAAGTATCATTTTCCATTAATTAATGACTTTTTCGATCCGATATGTGGGAAAAAATGCTTCTCTAAGGCGAATCTTTGGTCGAGATATTACTAGGTAAGGGTGAAGATTGAAGATGTCATGGAGACTGCTTTTTGTTCAAGCTATGGGAACTATGAATTCATGGTAATTTTTTTGAACTCACTAGTGCTCTAGAAATCATCATGAACATGCTGAATAATGTCTTTAGAGATTATATAAAAAAATTGGTTATATTTATAGATGATATTCTAATATTCTCCAAAACCAAGGAGGAGCATGATGATCATCTTAGCACTTTAATAGAGACCTTGCGAAAGGAGAAACTCTATGAAATGTATACCAACAACGAGTTCTCATTGAAAGATATCTCATTCGTAGAGCATATCATGACATGAAATGGGATATCTATGGGTCATTTAAAAAAATAAATTAAGGGATGGATGAGACTAACATTTGTGATGGATATCCATAGCTACCAAGGGTTGGCTAGATGTTATCACTGATTTCTGAGAAATTTCTCATGATTATCAATCCCTCTTACCTAGATGATTTGGATGGGAGTCATGATTTCATGGAATAATAATTGTGAAGAATGATTCAAGGAGTTGTAGAAGAGGCTTATCACATCCCCTATGCTCACACTACCCACAAGTGGGGATATTTTCACAATCATTAGTGACTATTTGTAGAAGGGAATAGGATGTGTGTTGATGAAGAATGCAAAATGCATCACCTATACCACAGGGAAGTTAAAAATTCATGATCAAAACTATCCCACACATGATCTAGAGTAAGAAGATGTGATTTATTCATTGAAAATATGACGACATTATCACTTTGGGGAAAAGTTTGAAATATATACGGATCATAAAAGTCTAAATTATATATTCACACAGAAAGAGATGAACATGCGCTAATGTAGATGGTTAGGTCTCATCAAGGACTTAAAGTACTCAATCCAGTACCACCATAGGGAAGAGAATAAGGTGGAGGATGGTCTATGTAGAAAGGAACCAGTGATTATATGATTGATTAAAATTTAAATGGATCCAATATAATAAAACATGATGAATATAGACATGAGAATCATAAAGAACGGAACATAATTAATTATTTCGCAAATTATTTCAAAACCGTCTCTTATCGAATTTTTAAAGGATTCTAAAAAAGATGTGTAATGGCCAGGACCCTCCTGGTCCATTACATTGCCCAAAACATGGTTCCACCAAATGGTTACACTATTACGGTGGCACCATCATGGTCGCACCGTTGCGCTGGCATTGCTTACAGTGTTTCACTAAACTGGTGGAACCATCACGGTCACACACCAAAATAGTGGCACTCATTTTCGGTGTCTCACTAAATCGATGGAACCATTACGGTGGCACCCTCATGGTCGCACCATCTCGATCGTACCATACGATCTCACTATCACGGTCGCTCACTAAAATGGTGGCACCGCTTATGCTGTCTCACTGTTATGGTAGAATCACATCATCCTTTTTTCCTTTACCCTTTTTTCCCATTTTCCAAAGTTTTTCACAGTTCTTCCCCCGCAACGTATCTTTTTACATAGAATCATTTTAATACACCTTTCAAATCCATTAAAATCCCATAAATGATACCTAAAATCCATAAATATCTGGGTGACCCTTGACTTACAAAAATGTGTGGCTTTTTCCTTGGTGTCACACCCTTTTCTCATACTTTTCATCTCCGCCCCTATTCTGTGGTTTTTTCAATTAATGGAAAAACATTAACTCATAGCCATTATAGACACCTATCTGATGATAATTATTAAATAACAATTAATTCCATCGTGTGTAACCGTCCAACCTCACGGTGAAACCATGATCCTTCTTTAAAGCCATTAAAAATTTCACGTCCTGTAACTATAGGATCACACATTTTTATCGCGAGGGAATTATTCTATCTTCTTTTCTGGTCTCTTTCCTTTCCTTGGTGAGATTGGAGACCCCCATCTAGAGGCTAGTGGTGCACCTATGCTAGAGTCATTCCTTCTCGCTCTTGGAGTCCTCAGAGTTCCTCCCCACAAGCCACGCATACCCAGTTCTTGGCGCGTGGAGAAAAACATCAATCATTGATCATCCAGGTAGGGGTTTCCTTTCGTCTCTCTTACTTTACATCATGTTGGGTGGGTTTCATAAAGTTTCCATCGAGTATGGATGAAACTAAACATTAACAAGGATAATAAAATTGTTTAAATTAATGAAGGGGTGTGTTTGATGATGATGATGTACTATCTCACCTTTACTTATATGTTGAGAATTTTATTGGCTTATGTCTACTGATATTCGTTGTCATTGGAGGTCCTTTCATGTGAACTAATAAACTTCTGTTTTCTGGGTAATTGTATGATTTAAAGGCTGTAACATTGAAATGGGTTAATCACGTAAAATTGGTTGATTAAATGGATTCACAATGACTAAGAATCCTTGTGTGGTCACCCCGGCTGACCAAACCCAAGAAGTAATATTACTAAAATCTGTTCTTGAATCAAAAAATACTCTTTCTATGTCTTGGTAACATGTGTGGATGTTCTGATTGATGCTTGTGGGGTGACATGGATGGGGATGGGATCCCCTACTGTTGAAGAGTTTTTGTGTTGTGAATCTGAGGCCATATGGGGCTGTATCTTGGGGCCTGGTTTGGTTCTACTACTTCAAGGGATCCCAAAGATCCCTTTTATTGTTGTGACTTTATAAGAGAACCGGGTGTCAATTCTTAATTTTCTTCTTGGTTGTTTTTCCTTCTTTGACTTGTGTTTATTCATGTTATTTTTCTGGTAGTGAAGAACTATTTAAATGGAATCACTTGAATATGATAACAAGAAAGGGTTCATTGGAATATTGCTTCCCAGGAATGAGTTGTGAATTTTTTGTAGCTGTTGTGCTTTTTATGAATGAATAGCAATGAGGGAGTTTGTGTATGGGATGACATTAGAACCCCTAGGTTGGGATGATATATTTTTACCTATATGTATAATTTAGTTCTTATGTTTCTTATTTGTGCCCCACCCATGTTGGGAACCTCATTCTGAATACCCCCCTTTCATGGGGGATGGTTTTCTTCCCAACACTCTTATGAGTGGCTGGTTATTAACACCTTTTCTATTTACTTTCCCAAGTAGCCCACTACTCTTCCGACAGGGTTTGAAGGCATGAGGTCCATTATATCCCAATATTCCTTAGGCAAGGTACTTGTGGTGGTTGGACTAGGTGTGTACGTGAAGTAGTTTTCCAAGTCTCTTTAGGATGAGGCCCATGTGTCTTTTGGCATGGAAGTAGTTGTTCTGGACCAGGTTTCTTCAGGTGTGGAAGTAGATGTTCAGGACCAGGTGTCTGTGGGTGTGGTTACGTGTGGTTGTTGTGGCCCAGGTGTTTGCGGGTGGGATGTGTGGTTGTTGTAACCCAGCTGTGTGCGGGCGGAGTATGGTAGTGGGGCTGCGGTAAGAAGGGCGGGAGAGCTCTAACGTGTAAGATGTCTTTAATAACCAGTGGGAAAGTGGTGCGGGGTACCCAAACATCGATGTGTTATTACTATTACATTACATTACTTGAATTATTTGGGGAGTGTGCCTTGGTGAGGTTTTGGTTGATAGTTTCCTTGCTAGGTACTTAGGTTATCTTCTTTTCTCATGGGGTAATGGAATGCCTCCCCACATGTGCATGAGAGTTTTTGGTTCCCCCTTATGAGTATACTTGTATACTCACCCTACATATATAAAACTTCTTTCATGTTTCCAGGAGGACTATGAGGACCCTGCTGGACTATACTAGTTGGACGTTGGGAAAATTGTTGTTGCTATTTTTCTTTTCTTTGGTACTTCCCCTTGCAGTTTTCTTGAACTTACAACACTTATTATTGGAACATGCATAATGGAATGGATTTATTCGGCTATACTTTTACTCCCAATTTTGGTGTTTCATGGGATTTACTATCTTATCTCCTGATATTACTGAATAAAAAGGTTAATTCCACATATTTTTTGCATATGATTCCAAACCCTTGGTTCTAGTCACCACTCCGGGACCTATTGAAGGAGGGTCATGGTGGTCATTATCTATCCATCAACTTGATGAAGGAAGGGTCTTGTAGTTTGTTGTCCCTTCCCTCATTTTGGTGAAGGCGGCTCATGATAGAATGGTATCAGGGGGTTTGAGAGATAAGATGGAGTTCGTAGTTAGGCACTATGAAGATTACATGGGATGGTAGGGAAAAAGTGTCAGGAAATCATGGAGCATGAAATAGGCTAGGGAAGACTGGCTAGGACATAAGATTTTAACCCCCGTGATCCGAAGCAAGGACCCTGGACCTACTGGATGACCAAGTGAGGCAACACTGATTGCCGGGTAGAGACCCTGGAAAAGGTGCATGCATCATAATGACTTGTGTTCTTGTGTGTCTTAGGTATTCTGGGGATTTAAAAACAAATTAAAAGTCTACGAAAAAAATTTAAAATCAATCTTCTGCACTACTCGGGATTAGGAATTTCTTATTTTTCATGAATCTATGGAACCAAGATGATGAACAAAACTAGTGCGGGAGATCAAGGCTTAGGTGGATGATTTGGATGATCAACAGATGGCTGATCGAGAGGATAAGGATGATCAGTGGAAGAGGATTCTTCGTTCCTTTCAGCAGAAGACCCTTGGGAAGTATGAGGGTGGCGTCTCGAACACTGATATGGAGAGCTGAATCGAGGATATGGTGATATAGGTTTTGCATGATTTAGGCTCCGATGAAGTAATGGGTTCCTCTGGCTATAATCCTAATGCGGGGAGCATCGCTTCATTGGTGGATGATCTATCTTTGGGAGAAGAGGGAGGTTGATGTTTCATGGACCGACATCAAGAGGGAGTTTCGAGGGGAATTTCTCTCTTCCACAACAAAGTATGAGAAGAGGCAGAAGATACTCTCCCTTTAGTTGGGGAGTATTTCAGTGAGGGAGCTGGGGATCAAGTTAAAGGATGTCATTCGTTTCTCCCTAGACCTCTTTCTGTATGAGGACTCTTGGGTGATATGTTTAGAGGAGGCACTCTGACCTTTATTCAGTATGCTGCAACTCCCTTCACTCTACCGACATACTGGGTGGTCTGGAAGAAGGCCGATTTCATGGAGAGGATGCACACGCTGAGAGGTGTGCCATGAGAGGGGATCTATTTTGGCTTTTCAAACGGGAATACCATCAGCAGCAAGCCTCTAGCATCAGGGCCTTCCAGGTTTTGGCCAATGGGGAGTATGACCCAGTAGTTCCAGTTTCAACATCCTTCCACTCGCCCCTTCCTTGCGGGACTACGGATGAGATTCTTCATCTATGGTAGTTGTGGGAACCTTCCAAATCAGCTCCCAGAATGAGTGAAGTAAAATGGGGGTGGGCAGGTTCAACACCCACCTATGTAGCAGCAGTTTCGGACTAGGACTTTTCAGCAGTATAACTAGGAACAGTGAGGTCCCACTCCTCTGATAGAAGGCATTATAGAAGGGGGCCGAACTTAGGTTGCTCCTCATGGATCTCGACCAGGGTGTGGTCAGGAGGCGGCTGAAAACCATGTGGTAGAGGAGCTGGGCATGGGCAATTTTACACTGTAGAGGTAGTAGTTCCAGTAGGACCAAAAGTCATTCGAGGTCTGATCATTTTGTTAAGTACTCATGCCTATTAATTGATTATTCAATAGCATTGTACTCCTTTTTTCACCAATTCTAGCCTATGTGTTGGGTCTAGACGCAAAGAGACTTATCGTACCTTTTCATGTGAGTACACCAGTCCGAGGTCAGACCATCTTGTCTCGTGTTTGCTGATGATGTAGACTAATGTTGGGACCACATTAGTCTAGTGTTGAACTTATTTTTCTATAGATACCACAGTACGATTTCATTCTATGAATAAACTATCTATTTTCTATGTGTGCTATTATCGACTGATTCCTAAGAAGGTTTGTGTTTCCAGATATGAGGGGAAAATGGGCGACTTTCGTTGGAGAGTGGGGTTTCCAAGAAGGCAACTGGCGAGTAGAGCCCCTTAATTTCTTACTAGCTAAGCTGTTAGTGGAGTCAGAAGATATAAAGATGGTGGAAGTCTCAAGGATCATCTTTGAATTCATGGATGTCTTCCCTGAATAGGTGGTGACTCTACCCCTTAGACTTGATGTTAAGTACGAGATATAATTGCAACCTAGTGCCCGTCCGATTTTGATGGCTCCCTATCAGATGGAGCCTTATGAATTTCAAGAGTTACAGATTCAGATTGATGAAATAATGATAAATGGTTTTGTTTGAGAAAGCGAGTAACCATGGGGTGCTCTAGTCTTGTTTGCAAAGACGATAGATGGTGGTCTCAGTATGTGTATAGACTATCAGAGGATGAACCGAGTGACGGTCAAGAACCATTACCCCCCTCTCAAGTATTGATGTCCTTTTTGAAAATTTGGAGGGGGCATGATGGTTCTCCAGGATCGACATGTGGTCAGGATATCAGCAGTTGTGGGTAAAGGAGAGTGACATCTCGAAGACTGCCTTCAGGTGCATATATGTGAACATTGAGTTCGTGGTCATGTCGTTCAGTGATATGAATGCACCGACCATGATTATGGGGATCATGAACTATGTCTTCCAGGAATATATGGACAGGTTCTTAGACGTGTTTATTGATGACATCCTGATATACTCAAGATTAGATGACAATCACACCAAGCATTTGAGAACGTTTTTAGGGGTCCTATGATAGCACCAGATCGATGGAAAGTTGTCTAAGTGAATGTTCTAGACACAGAATGTGAACTTTCTTGGACATGTGGTGTTCAATAAGGGAACATAGGTTTATTCATCAAAGGTTGAAGCGGTTTTTCTTGGGAATCACCCAAGATTGTGAAAGAGGTTCATACTTTCTTGGGTCTAGCAGGTTACTACCAGAGATTCATGCCAAAATTTCCCGAGTTGAAGCACCTTTGACAGCCTCAACCAAGAAAGACTATGCTTTTATATGGATTGAGAAGTGTTGGGAAGCCGTTATCTATCTAAAAGGGATGTTGGTTAGTACCCCCATACCGAGGATTCTAGAGGAAGGGGTGATGTTTGAGGCGTTCTGTGATGGTTCAGGCCAAGGATTGGGGTGTGTGCTGATGCAACAGCACGGGGTGATCTCTTATAGGTCTAGGCAGTTACGTCCCCATGATCATAACTATTACACCCATGATCTGGAGCTTACATCGGTTGTCTTTGAACTAAATGTTTTGCGACATTACCTCGTTGGGGAACACTTCGTGGTCTTCACGGATTAAAAAAGCCTGAGGTATATCTTCTCCCAGCTGTACCTAAACTTTTGGTAGCATAGGTGGATAGATTTTTTTTAGGACTGTTACTTTGAAATTTCCTAAACCTTAGGATAGGGGAACATGGTGGCCGATGCCTTGAGTAGGAAGTAGCATAAGGATATTGTTCAGAAATTGGAAAATGCTTTGAAGGAGAGGGAGGAGTTGGCTGACTTACAGATAGACACAAGAGTGGATAATGGAAGAGGTTTTCTATTCCAGATGACAGTGCAGTCCTCTCTATTGTATCAGGTGGTGGAGTCTCAATGGGGGGACTTAGAGGCTTATGTGATGCATGACTATGTTGGCTAGGGCAATTCTCTTGAAGTATAGTCAGAAGATGACCAGAATTTGATGCTGTTTCATGGAAGGTTGTTTTTTCCTGTGGAAATGTGCAAGAAAGTTCTTGTTGAGTTCCACAACTCAACCCTGGTGGCGTACCCAGAAGATTACAAGATGTACCGGGGCTTTAGGGGTCAGTTTTGGTGGCCTGGGGTGAAATGGGCAGTGGTAGGGTTTGTGGCAAGGTGCCTGGCATGTCAGAAAATAATGGATGAACACTGCATCCCATGAGGTTTGTTGCAGCCCTTAGATGTCCCCGAGTTGATGTGGGATTAAATCTCAATGGATTTTTTTCACAGGAATACCAAAGGTCCAAGGAGGATTATATGATATCTAGGTAGTGGTAGACTCGCTGACGAAATCAGCCCACTTCCTAGAAATCAAGTAGTCGAGTGTGGTTGAATCCTTAACACAAAAGTATATGGATGAGGTGGGTAAATCGCATGGAGTTCCAAGGTTCATAGTCTTGGATTGGGTTACCCGGTTTACCTCAAAAGTCTGGATAGGATTGCAACATGCATTTGGCACCCAGCTATGCCCCGGTACTACTTTCTTCCCCCAGGCAGATGGGAAGATAGAGTGCACTGTCTAGACAATGGAGGATATGCTACAGGCATGTGTTTTGGTCTTCGGGGGATCATTGGAATGGCATCTTCCCTATGAATATCTTGCCTACAATGATACCTATCACTCTACTAATGTTATGGAACCATTTGAAGCCTTGTATGGGAAGGAGTGTCATTCGCCCGTGTGTTGGACCGAGGTTGTGGAGGTAGGTGTTCATCCCCCAGAGGTAGTGTAGAGCACAACAGATAATGTTTAGCTTATACGATAGAGGATGCCGGTGGCTCAGGACCTGCATATATCATATGCTGACCATAGGAGGACACCCTTGGAGTTCGATGTTGGGGACCACATGTTCTTGAAGGTCTCCCCTCGGTGTGGGAAATAGAGTTTTTGTATGGGGAGTGAACTTTCTACCAGGTTCTTTGGACCCATTCAAGGTGTTGCGGTGGGTCAGCGAAGTAACTTACCAGCCGGCGCTACCACCGCCTCTACTGAGGTTTCAAGACATCTTCGATGTGTCTCAACTCCATCAGTATATACGCCATGATTCACACGTCCTCGACTGGGGGAAGCTGAATGTCGGGACGACGCGAAATTTGTAGAGAGACCAGTGAGAATTGAGGATCATGAAGAGATGGTGCTTCATGGATGAACCATGCCCTTGGTTCATGTGTTATTGAGGCATGGAGGCCTCGAGGAGAATACATGGGAACAAGAGGAACAAATATGCACCTAGCACCCAGATCTATTTTGACTTCCATTCTATTTTGTTTTGTAATTGTTTGTGATGTAGTGATTGAACTTGTTAACTATGATATGGACTATTTCCCTTGTTCATTGGATGTGTGTGAAGAGACCTGGCTGTGGGGAGGGGAGGATCAGATCCCAAATCAAGATGCATTAAAGTGGATGCGGTTGAACCTATTCCGGTGAGTCAATGCCACCCAAAGAGGATCGTATATTGACATGGGGGAAGGGAATCCCCAATCCATATGAATGGATGGTATTACCTTTACTTGTTTGTGTGGTTACATGGGGGAGAGAAGTGGTAGTGTATCCGTGATTTTTAGGGGATATTTGGGGACGATGTGTTCCAGAATTTCGAGGTTGTTCCGTATTTCTAACAACTCTTTGGTGGGTTGTCTTTGAGAGGTATATTATGAGGTGGTTGTTCGAACCCATCTCTTTTCTTTGGGGTTATCCTTGAATTATCACGGACGAGAATAGTTTGAGAGGTATTTGATGTAATGGGCCAGGCCCTATTTGTCTAGTACTTTGTGAAAAACATAGTTCCACCAAACGTTTCCACCATTATGGTGGAACTGGTCATGATAGAAACAATATGGTGGAACCATAACGATCGCATGCGAAAATACTGGCACCATCATGGTCACACACAAAAATGGTGGCACCGCTTTACAATGTCTTACTGTCACGGTGGCACCGTTGCGGTCACACCGTCAGGGTCACACTATCACAATCACACCATCATGATTGCACCATCACGACTGCACCGTCACGAGTGCACTGTATGATCACACCGTCAATGTCTCACACCAAAACGGGGAACCGATATAGTGGGACCTTGTATTCCTTTTTGCCTTTGTCTTTTTACAGTTTCCCATGTTTTCCTAGTTATTCCCCCTCAACGTATGTTTTTAAGTAAAAGTGTTTTAATACCCATTTCAAAGCCATTGAAATCCCATAAATGATATCTAAAATCCTCCAAGAGTCGGGAAACCCACGACTTAAAAAAACATCTGGCTTTTTCCTTAGTGTCACACCCTTTTACGTACTTTTTAGGTCCTCCCATGTTACATGGTTTTTAAATTTAAAGGAAACCCATTAACTCACAGCCGTTATGTCCACCTCTCCGATGAGAATTATTAAATAATAATTAATTCCATCATGTGCAACCCTCCAACCATGTGGTGAAACCATGATCCTCCTTTTATGATGTTAAAGATTTCATATCCCCTAACTCTAGGATCTCATCTTTTTATCACATGAGAATTCTTCCTTTTCTTGGATGGTCTGTTTCCTTTCCTTGGTGTGTTTGAATCCCCACTTCCCAAGGCTAGTGATGTGCCTATTCTGGTGCTTTTCCTGCTTGCTCTTGGAGTCCTCAATGTTCATCCCCAGCAAGTCGTGAATCCCCAGTTCCTGGTGTGTGGAGAAAAACATCAATCATTGATCATCCAGGTATGGTTTTTCCTTCGTCTCTCTTACCGTGTATCATGAGGGTTGTGTATGAAATTGTTTTCTTCGGGGATGATCGAATCCAAACTATAAAAAAGACAATAAAATGGGTTTCAAAGAATGAAGTGGTGTTTTTGATGATGATTTGGTACTCTTTTACCTTTTCTTATATGTTGAGAATTGTATGAGCTTATGTCCACTAAGAATTGTGGCCATTGGTGGTCATTTATTATACACAAATAAACCTCTATTTTCTGGATAATTCTATGATTGAAACGATGTAACATGGAAACTAGATAATCATGTAATCTCAGTCGATAAAATGGATTCCAAATGAATAATAATACTTGTTTGGTCACCCCTTCTAACCAAACGAAAGAAGGAAAATTAATAAAAGGTATTCTTGAATCTGAAAACACCCTTGATTTGTCTTAATATCAAGTATGGTTGTTCTTCTAGATGCTTGTGGGGTGATATAGATGGGGATGAGATACACTATTGTTGTGCACTTTTTGGGATGTGGATTTGAGGCCATTTGAGGACATATATTGGGGCTTTTTTTTGGTTCCAATACTTAGAGGGATCTCACAGATCCCTTTGTTGTTGTGACTATACAAGAGAACTGGAAGTGAATGCTTAAGTTGCTACTTGGATATTTTTCCTTACATGACTTTCGGTTATTCCTCTTAGTTGACCTATAGTAATGAACTATTGAAATGTATCCACTTGAATATGATAACAAGAATTGGTTCATTGTGGGATTGCTTCCTGGGAATGAGTTGTTGCTTTTTTTAGTCGTTGTACTTTTTATGAATGAATAGTAATGAGGGTGTTTGTGTATTGGATGACTTTGGAACCCATAGGATGGTATGAGTACTTTGATTACCTATATGTATAATTTATTTCTTATGTTTCTTATTTATTCCCCACCCACGTTGAGAACTTAATATAGAACACCCCCATTTCATGGGGGAGGGTGTTTTTTCTAACACTCTTATGAGTGACTGGTTATTATCTCATTTTATACACCAATTCCTAAGTATCCCAAGACTCTTTGGGGAGGATGTGATTGCCTGAGGTCCATTATAGCCCATGATTCTCGGGGTAGGGTAGCTGTGGTGGTCGGCTGAGGTGTGTGTGGATAGTTGTTTCCAAAGAGTGTTCGTGCATGGTGGTAGTTGGTATGGGCCATGTTTCTTCGGATGTGGTGGTAGTTGTTCAGTCCCAGGTGTCTGTGGGTGTGGTTACATGTTGTTTTTGTGGACCAGGTGATTGCGGGTGGGATGTGTGGTTGTGGTCGTCCAGGTGTGCGCTGGAAGAATATGGTAGAGTGACTATAGTGAGAATGGAAAGAGAGGTCTGACACGTAGGATGTCTTTAATAACCAATGCGAAAGTGGAACGGTGTATCCAAACATTGATGTTTTATTACTATAACTTTACATGACCTGCGTTATTTGGGTAGTGTGCTTTGGTGAGGATTGGGTGGATAGTTTCCTTGTTAGGTACCTTGGTTATAAACATTTCTCACAGGGTATTAGAATGCCTCCCCACTTGTGCACAAGAGCTTTTGGTTTTCCCTACTGAGTATACCTGTATACTCACCCTACGTATATAAAACTACATTTAGGATTCCAGGAGGACTATAAGGACCGTGCAGGACCATAATATTTTGGACGTTGGGATAGTTGTTGTTGATGTTTTTATTATCTTTTGTACTTCCCCATGGAGTTTTTATTGTACTTACAACACTTATTATTGGAACATGTATATGTAAATGAATTGATTTGGATTTACATTTACATCCAGTTTTGGTGTTTCTTGGGTTTCACTATCTTATCTATTGATCCTACTAAATAAAAAGGGTAATGCCTTCTATTTTTTTGCACGTGATTTTATACCCTTGGTGCTAGTTGCCACTACGGGACCTATTGAAGGTGGGTTTCCGGGGTCATTATCTCTATTTCAACTTAAAGAAGGAAGGTTCTAGCAGTTTTTTGTCCCTTCCATCGTCTTGGTGAAGGCGGGTCGTGAAAAGATAATGTGGGTGTTCAAAAGAAAGTGGAAACTCTCATAAAATGGAAATACTTAGAGTTCAATGTTAATGAAAAAGGATGTGTAAGATTTGGGTCAAGAATACATGTTCCATCAAATATATAGGTGAAATTAACTTTTACATGATGAACATAGTTCTAATTTTTCAATTCACCCCAGAAACACAAATATGTATCAGGATATCTGAGAGTATTATTGGTGGGATAACATGATGAATGAGATCACCAAATATACATCAAAGATGCTGGTATTTCAGAAAATGAAGGATGATGGGAATAAGAATACGGGGACGATACAACCATTAACCATACCAACCTGAAAATGGGAGAACATCACCATAGACATTTCCATCGGACTTTTGAAGACATAAAAAAATAAATAATGCTATTTGGGTTGTGGCGGATCTTCTTACAAAGACTGCACACTTCTTTACTATTTGAGATGATTTGTAATTGGATCAATTGGCACAGATATAAATCAAAGTAGTGGTAAGACTAGATGGTTTACCATTATCAATTGTATCTGATCGATATCTGAGATTAAAATCTAAATTCAAGAATAGTCTCTAGTACGCTCTGAATACTTAACTGAACACTATTACAACTTATCATCGTTAAAAAAATGGCCAATCTAGGTATACTATCAAAACACATGAGGAAAAGTTAATATAATTCTCAGTGGACTTAAAAGGAGGAGGAGACCAACACATTCTTATGGTTGAGTTCTTATACAACAACAGTTTCCACTGTAGCATCAAAAAGGATTATTATGAATCTCTTTATGAGAAGAGGTGTAGAACACAGGAAGCATGTGATGAAGTTAGGGAACACAAACTTCTAGGTCTATAAATGGTCGAAGAAATGGTGGAGAAGGTTAATACAATCCCACAACACGTAAAAACTACTAAAATTAAACAAAAGATCTATTTTGACAATCATCGATGAGACCTAGAGTTTGAAGTTAGAGACATGGTATTCCTCTGCATATCTATAAAGAAGATATTTATGATATTTGGGAATAAGGTAAAGCATAGACCATTATACATCATCTCTTTTGAGATCTATGATCACATTGGAGGAGTGCAATATCGACTAGAACTCCCACTGAACCTATCTCAAGTCCATGATGTATTCCATGTATAAATATTAAGAAAGCACACAGCAGACCCATCACATGTACTCAATCTAAATGTGGTACCATTGTAGAATGACCTATCATATGTGTATAATCCATTTAAGATCTCATTTAATAAATAAACATTTCTACATAATATGACAATGACCCTTGTAAAAGTGTTGTGGAGAAACCACAAGTTCGATAAAGCGAAGTGGGAACCTGAGGATCCGATGAAGCAGAGTTACCATCATTTATTTTATTTTGGGAAAATGAAATTTTGAGGGTGAAATTTCTTAAAGGCAGAAGGTTGAAATGACCCAAACTGTTATGAATAAAATTTCCTTTATTTTAATTAAATGTTTTTGGATATAGAAAACACAGACAATCCGTTGGTTTTATTATATGCAATTGGATTTAAATGACCGTTAAGTATCCTTACAAATGATAATATATCCGTTGAACATTGATAACCTGACTAGTATAAATATAGGGTTTTAACAAATCTTTTAGACACAGAAAAAGGAGGTCGTGTCCCAATACAGTACACACGGATTGTACTAAGCTCATTTGTTGGAGCTTCTTAAGGAGTTAGAATCATTGGGCTACTCTTTTGACCAAGTCCATGCTAATCATTAACATGATAATCTTGAATAGAATCTCATATAAGATAAGTTCATGTTAATTGAGATTAACAAATGAGGGATGTAATCGGAGCTTCCCCAAGAGTCTGTCACCATCACACACCTTACCCTTAGGTCTTATATAGGTGTTATAAGGGGTGATATAACAATTTATTTGTTACTTATTATACAATACCTTTTTATAAATAAAATTCTTATCCCATCATTTCCTTTATTAGAATATCCTTTCGTAAAAAATAAATAAATTTGGTAAATTGATTTTTTTAGGGTAGAAATTGTACATTTGAGAAATATATACATTATTATATTAAAATATGGTTTTATTGATAATATTATATAATATTATTCTAAATTATGATTATATCAGTTCCTTAACCTTAAATGATTAGGTAATCAGTTTGATAAGAGTTATATTTTTTATGATAAAACAAAAAGTGTATTTTTGAGGAATTTATATTAAGTAATTAATTCATCTTTGAAGTAATTAATACATTAAATAATTATTTTTATAAAAATACTTTTATTAATAATAAATGATTATATAATTTTTATGAAGTTAAGTGTAATATTTATTAATGTTTAAAAACTATTTTTATTAGAACCTGTCCAATTTAAATAAATATCAGTTATCATTTTAAAATTTAAATTCACATATTTAAAAGTTTATTTGGATAAAATTTATAATATTTTTTGATTCAGGATTTTGAAATTATCCAACAGGAAAATTTTCATAACTTTCTGAGACTGTCTAATTTTTGGGTAAAAATTAAATAATATATAAATATTTAGTGTTTTTATGAAATCATCATGACCCAATAGTGATTTAATCAATACCATAAAATATTTATTCTACCAAATATGTTTTTTATATTTAACATAATGTGATTTTTGATTTATTTGACTTATTTTATAATTCCTTAGTGAATCCTCAAAAATGTATAGTCCATTGTATCATTTTAAAATCACTTCCTTGAGAGTGTGACTCAAATCAACATAATAAAGGAATATATTTTAATATCATAATCCCATTTACTAATAAAATAAATATTACACTTCCCATTTCTATAAACCATGTGAAGAAACAATGGTGTGGTTTGTGGTTACAAATATTTTTTTGTGTAGTGTCCAAAACCTAAATAATAGAGAATTCCCCCTAATTTTCTATATAAACCAACCCAGGCACCCATTTATCTTCACCCAAACTCAAAGAAACCCGTCCTAACTCTTCTATACACACACTAGAGTCCTCCCACGGAAGCCCCATTCTCTTAATAATCCTCTCTCAAGCCTTTGGAATTACACATCCAAGTAAGGATTCTATCCTTTATAATTTTTGTCCAAGTTTCCTTATATTGTTATACTCTTTTATTATTCAATTAAAAATTATGGGGTATGTTTTAAAATATCCCCAAAAAATACATTATTATGTTTTTATGATGATATACCTCTTTATATCTCATTAATCCATCCCATGTCCACCAGTTACCTTGTGGAAATTTCGTAAGAGTTATTCCATTACTCATATTTCTTAATGAATCTTTATTATTGTACACCTTCTACTTCCAATTTATTTTTTTGGGACATGTTTTTATATGACATGTTTTTTTTCCATTTCATGTATATATTATGAGATACCCCTTTCTCTATTATCAACCAATTTTTTGAATTTATATTTCTCACCGTTGGGCTGCCAAAATTGCACCCCAAATTTCTATCCCAAAACCATAGTGTAGTGAATACTGTACCCATTACCTATTAATGGTGTTCAATTTAATGAAAGTATAAATTATTATTGAGACCATAAAATAATATATTCCACACCCATTGTTCATTTAATAAATTATTATATTTAACTAATACCATTTATTATGATTTATGTGGCACACTTAAGTTTGAGAATGAAATGAAAGTGATGGGTGCGACCATATTTATATAGCGATCAAATGTATTGGGTAATGTTTAGTATCATATACATCATGTTCAGATAGGTTTTTACTTAATTACATTATGGGACATTTTTTCACCATGTTAGGACAAGGGTTTACCATATTCCTTTATGTTAATGATGTAGTGTTTTATGTTGCTTCGAAATTTCCAAGTTATGATGACCATGCTATATCATGGCTTTAAGTTCATGTTTCTATTATGATCCATTGATATATCTATCACCTAACATGTATTTTTTTCTTCATGATATTCCTTGTTTACTCCTTGATAGGGCTTTATAGATCACCCTTTTCTTATGTATATCCTCATGTAATCCCATATAATGCAATGTACAAAGTAATGTGGTGGGATTGTAAAAATATTTTCAATAAAAATGATGTATTTTATTTAATATGAATTCATTTAATGATCTTATACCCAAAATATACTAGGAATATTGATCTTTTGGGTTGTATTAAGGGAATTTTAATGTAATAAATAATGTCTAAATGTGAAATAAAGAGTATTGTGTTTATTTATTCAGACCATGTGAATATATTGGGAGAAAATAATCTTATAATCTATTCTTTATTCATGGAAACCATGATCTGAGTGGTGGAAGAATGATATTCAATCGGAATTCATTAAGGTGTTCCATAAGATTCATCATCTAATTGTTGACGCCCTACCCGATGTTAATAACTGGGGATGAGGGGAACAAGGATCTCCAAATTTATTCTCACGCCCCATTAAAAATAATCCACCAAAATGAAATATATAGAATAATTAATATGTTTATCTATGATAAATAATATAGTTATTTAGGGGAAATATAATGTCCAATGATAAAAATAATTTCAATATTTCATGGGAATGATTATGAGGAAAAAATTATTCCGTAAAGATAATTTCAATACTTTCCCTTATAAAATTGAACATAAACCATCATTACAAATGAAATGCATGGAATCATTACAAGATATACACAGTGTATCATATGTTCGATATAAGGTTGATATCATTGATGAATAGAAATAATAAAACATTACATTAAATCATTTATGAGAAAATTATCCTTTTCACATTGAAAATATTTTTAAATTAAAAATATAAAAAAATAATTTAAAAATAATTTTAATTAAATATAACATATTAAAATTATAGAGTAATATTTAAATAATTGATGGGTCCTAAAAATTATAATTTTTTTTATTTTTGTACACGTTAAAACAAATATTCCTCCCACTTTTTTTTGGAAAAAGACAAGTAGGACTTTTTTTGAAAACATCATAATGTTTCCTTTCAAAATAATTTAATAATATTGAAAACTAGGTAAATATTTGTTCAAGAAAATAGTTGGATAATTTTAAAACATATATGAAAAAAAATAAACATGGATATTAAAGAAAAATGATTTTTGACCGAAGGGAGGAATAATGTAATATTTAATTAAAAACATTTTATCAATCATTTTAAGTACCAAAGAGTTGTAAAGAATGGTAATATTATATTAAAATATAATGAATAACTAGTATATAATAAAATTAATGGTTTTCATTATATAATAAACAAATTATTTCTTTCAGTGGGAATTCATGTTTAATCAATCCCTATTAAAATGAGATTGTGAAATAAACGCTTAGAAAGATCATAATGTTAAAGTGAAAATAAACTAGTGAAACTATTATATGTATAAAATATAAATCTAAAAAAAGATGAAATAAAATGATTTATAGTCATTAATTCATTCAAAAAATAAACATATAATATTACATATAACAGATAAGTAATATAACACAATGAAAATAAATTGAGTTATGATATTCTTTAAAACATGTTAAATTTAATGTAAAAACCCCTTTGGATGAAGTAATTCGAATAGAATCTTAAAAACCCATGAATTATTATATAATATTTATATTAATTGTAATATGTGTGGTATATATTCTATATAAAATAAATTAGGGGCATAACAATAAATAATGCGTCAATGAAGGGAAATTTTTATGATATCCATTACATCATGCTTCTTTTTCATGGAACATGCTCTAATATTATTTATAATGGTTTTATTAATGTAATTAATTTATTTAAACCTATATTAATATTTATAATATCATATATGGTCCATTTATATCATTTTACCGCATGTTTTTTAATAATATTTCATTATTTTCACAGATTCAAGTGTTAATTACCTTGTTTAATCATGCTTGTTTTGACGATAATGTTTTCATTTTAGAGAATAGTATAAAAATACATAATATCTATAATTAAATTAATGTAATAAATATCATACTGAATCATTATATACATTTTTATAATTATTCATGATTTTTTGACAAGGAAAGTGAATCACATTGCTTCGGGGAGACTGTAGGTTTTACGCACACACAACCGACAATATTATTCAATTAATGAGTGAAAGGCAAAGTAAATAGGTTATATATTAAATTTTTAGACCACATATTATGTCATAAATATAAAATATATTCAATAAATATTTCCTTATTAATATCCAGGTAAAAAATGAGTGAAAAATGAATCACATCGGTTTGTGAGGTGGTAGACCGCCAAACACTCGAGCGACATTGTCATCTTTTAAAAAACATGGAAGTTAATGAGGTATATGTGATATTATAATTCATAAAGTATAATTATATTATTAAATATATATATATATATTTAAATTAAATCCATTATTATACACAATATTGATATCTTTTAGTGAAAAAGGAGTTACATCAGTTTGTGAGGCGGTAGTCCACCGTACACATAAACGATGATTTTATTTTTCATAAAATTTAGTAGGATAGGGATAAATATCATAAAATCAACATAATAACTTCTAATTAAATTTTATACACAATTTTTTAGTATTGGATGTTTTATGGAATAAATTAAGGTGTAACAAGAATAAAGGAACACAATATATTTGGTAAGACAATTACCTTCTCTTAGAGAAACCTCTATTTTATATCCTCTTAAAAACCATAGAGTTTCTACATTGATAATAAAATAATCTACATAATGTGGGTAATTGTGTTTGGGATATGTTTTTAAGGTTTATTTTATGGAAAGGGGTCGTGATGGGTGAATTATTAAAGGTAGGGAGAGATCTTTTATAAGTTGGGGAGATGACACACATTAAATTTTTTAAAAGAATCAATTTCAACAAAATTTATATTATTCCAATACAATAAAAAATGATAAATAATAAAACTGTGGAGGTTATAATATATAGATATGGACAAAAAAAAATTTTGGACAAGTTTTATGTAAATTTTTCCCTTCAATTCCTAGTTTAATACCTTTGGTAAACCCATTTTTACCCAAAGAATAATTAATAATTTTTAATTTTTTCAGTATTCATTATTATAAAAAATTTAGTTGCCCTTAATAGATAATATAAATAAATATTATTCTATATTTGGAAATAAATTTTCCAATTTCAATTCACATAAGTGGCATAATCGAATTTAAAACTATACCAGCTGACATGATGAAAAAGCATGTTTCTAAATAGAAAATTATCATATGTATAAAAGGATTTAATGTAAAAATTAAATTGGTAATTGAATGAATATTTTAAATTTAGTAAATTTTTAATATTATTTAACTAATATTACTTTAATACCAATTTAAAATATAAATTTAAAATATAAATTATTCAATTGAAAAGTAATGTTTCATTAAAAATATGTATTTTTAACTATTCATTGAAAAATTAAACTTGTAAAAAAATCCAAAAAATATACCTAAAGATAATTTTTATACGATAAATTTTGAAATGATGTTTAATTTATAAAATAAATTATCAAAAATTCACAAAAAAAATAATTTTAAATTACATGTGGAAAACGGAACTAAATAATTTTTTAAAAAATAAAACATTTTAAAAATATTAATTTCTCTTCTAAATGATTCTTATATTATTTCTAATCAATAGATAAAAAAAATCATACTTTAATTAGTATTCTTCATACCCCCCAATTTAATGGCCAGGTTATTATGGTATACTATATTATGGTTCATTTAGACCCATGTGGGTGTGTTCTACAACCTACTAAAAAATTGAATTTAATGAAATATATTTCATGGGTTTTTTACGCTTGATGTTATGTGACGTGTATGACATAGAATACAATTTTCTTATTTTGAAATTTTGTGTGAGTTAAATTAGTAATATAAATTGATTTATTGTAATAATAATAAATTTTTTGTTGATTTGAAACCATGCTATAACTAAATTTTATCAAATTATTATTTAATTAAATTAAAAGACCAAAATTAGTTTTTTCTTAAATATATTACTCAATTATATGTTTCACAATATTTATAAATTCAAAATGTTTTTTGAAAACTAATATCATAAAATATTAATCAAATATTGGATGAAGTATAAGGATTATAAACTTCTACACAATTCTTAAATAATTATAATGTCACCGTTTTGGTAAAAATGATATTTTAACTATTTAATTTAAAAAAAATATTTTAAAAAACCCAAAAAATTCCTCTAGTACTAATATTAAAATTATAATTATGAAATTAAATTTTAATTTTTAAAATAAAATTTAAAATTTAAAAATAATCTTTTAAATAAAATGATAAAATAAAATGATAAAATATTTTTTATATGAAAATAGCTTTTGAAGGTATTAACCAACCTCATTATTATTTCAAATCATTTAGTAATATAATTAATGTTATTATATTATAAATAATATTCATATAAAAAATATATTTATTTTCATTTAATATTCCATATGAAATTTAATTTATTGAAAAACATTTTTATGAATAAAATAATTTTGTTAATGTTATGAACACAATAGCGAAAAGAATTTTATTTCAATAAAAATAAATATGGAAAATATGTAAAATAAATTTGATATATAAGTTATTAAATTTTTAATAAATTTATTATATCATTCAAATTTCTAGTTATATAACCCCTCAAGATCACTATGTATGATCCAAGAATAACATATGTTTTGGTGACATTCATGGGTGCTGATTACTTTTTCATGGACCCCATGGAAATTTCCCTGAGTTTGTGTTTCTATAATTTATGATTTAACACATATAGTGATTCTTCATGTTTGGAATTATATAGGTTTATGGAAGATGTGGGTGATGTTACTTCATTTCCATGCTTAAAAAAATGAGATTCATAAGGGACACTTCCTCTTCCCAATTCAATTTCCATCACATCACTTAAAATATTTTGTAATATTTTCACTCCATTTTATACCGAAACATTTAACAGATATATTTTAATGGTAATAGTTTATGTTAACATGTCATAGTTTTTCATTAGATCAATGTTTCATTTTGAACAAGGTATTAAAAAATATTTACTTATGGAAAATAAATTGTGAAATAGTAGGTCGTTAAAAACACTAACCATGTAAAAGCTGTACTCAATGAGTAACTTCATCCACTATAAATAGTGTGTGTGAAGGAAAAAATGGTGTTTTGATAAATAATTATGACATGGTGTATAGATTGTGATATTCATAAGTGAATAATTATGAGTTAAATGGTACGCAGATCAAATTCACATTGTGTGGGTTTTTATAATCACATTCACCATAACACTACCAATTTAAATGCATGAAGAATGATTCATAGTGGGATAAAAACTATGTGGAAAAATTATAATAATGAAACAATAATTTTATAAATACAATGTTTGTGGTTATATAATACATGATGTGTAGTTAGGAATGATCAAGAATAGAAAATTCATCATTTAACTAAAATTTACACTGTGACCTCCACTATTTCTTACAATTTAGATAACATATCAAATACCAGTTGATAATTTTTCCATTGGAACACTATTTATATCACACTAGAGCTATTTTCAACTATCTATCATCATCTTGACCATTATTGTCCAACCATTTATCAGTCCAGACTACAAAATTTTCATGATATCGATGAAGCATTATAGGATCTAGGATTCTCTAGATGTCCTCTATCATACCCTCATGAAAGAATGCCAGAAATAAAACATGATAAATCATTGAAAAGAATAATGAATGTTGTGGCAAGAGGGATACTTTCCCACTAATGTAATAACACCCATTCGGATTCATCAACAAATATTGGAATGCGGCAAGACTGATTTGACTATTTTTGGTAGAATACTCCCAACGTAAAATGAATTTTTGATTATCATTTTCATTTTAAAATAATAGTTTATTTATTAATAATTGGTAGATAGATACAATGTAGAAAAATATTTAATATAAATTATCCATGAAACAATATTAATGGAATGACCTTGATAAATGTATAGGCTTTATCCCAATGTTAGTCACTTGAAAAATTATTTATTTGAAAATTAATATATATTTTGTTAATAAAATAAATTAATAAATGTTTAATATAATTCATTAATCATAGATAAAAATTATAAAATATGGTATATTGATCAAATATTTAGTTTTTATAAGTATTCAGATCCACTTTATCAAAACTAATTCCATAGGTTTCTTAAAAAATATTATCATATAAATTATAATTGGAAAACCTAAATTAATTACCAATTATTATTGATGCGAGGGTACGTCTTTCGCCATTGGTACTAGTCACTATGAAGTTCAACAAAGGGAAATGATAACTGATAAGTTATGTATGATGGGATCTTATAGGCATAATGTTAATAGTATAGGGGAGGTGTTGGATATGGGTTTGGTCTTTTGGACTTCATGGGACTTTTTCCATGATCATATGGTTCATTTAAAGGGGTCCCTCTAACCATAAAAAAATGGGGATATCCAAAAATAATAACATATCTACGGGCTTTGGGAGTTGATGAAACAACATAAATTACTAGAATTATAAAAATTAAAATAATTAAACATGTGATGGAATTCAAATTTATTAATGGTAATATACTTTTAAAACACATTTTTTAAATGAGAAAATTAAAAATCACCATTCAATACTTAATCATATTAGGAAAAATTATTTTTAGGAAAATAAATCTTTTAAAAAATCATTAATTGTACAAAAAATAAATTCTAATGGAAATCCATTAGGTTAATTTACAACTCATTTCCTAATTTCCCATTAGAAATCAATTAACATAAATAAACCTCAAATTATGTTTTAATTGAACAATATTTCACAAAACAAATTCCTCAATTTGTATCATGTTTTTTTAAATAATTAATATTTTGATTAAAATAATAATTACTATTTTAATTAGACCCGATTTTTAACATAATTGTACAATTTACAAATATTTTATTATCCCACTATTCAATTATTCCTTGCATATAGTAACCTAAAGTAATTTGGATATTCTATCACAGAAAGATAAAGATGGAAATAAATTATGAGGAATAAGGAAAATGAAAAATAATAATATATCATTTATTACTAGTAATTTATAAGCATCATTATGATAATTCCTTGATCTTATTTCATTTTTAACACCACCATCATGAATAAATTCTTCTGTTGTGAGAAGAATGTTATTCAATTTTTTTTGTCAAATAAATTACTAAAATCTGAATGGATAATGGGGAATAGATTATCTATAATTTCAAAATATTTGAATATTTTTTATAGGAGAGGGAATGTATTATTAAATTCCGTAATTCCCATAAAAAAGATTCAATTAAATTACACATGTAAATCTGTAAATTAAATGATTCCATTCATTTTGGTCAACAATCCAAAAAGATGTTCCTTCCATAAAAAATATACCTTTATGTGTCATCCTCATGTGGCAAGGTAATTATATTTCACTTCCTCATCACTAGTGACATTACACATCCACATGAACACTAACAAAATAATGATAATAATTATAATTATAATGTCCAAAAGATTCTTAGTATAAGGATTTTCACTTGAGTTTATTGTTTATATCTCACTAAGGGAAAGAATCCTATTTTACATGGAATATTGGTGCAGAAAGTTACATCCAAACTCCAATTTCATATATATTAAATTATATTCTAATTGAAGGAATATTTATTCATTTATTACATATTAGTGCCCCAAAATATTCAAGTAACGTGGAAAATTTACAAAATTTATCCCAACTATAAACATCAAATTCTGAGACTAACTTAAAAAATATTGTTTTTGTTATTTACCAGGGTGAATTTAACCCAATAGTAAACACTAGATTCCAATATCAATGGAATGATAAAAAAATATTTCTAAGATCATATACTATGGTGAATTTATCATTTTTCCATTTTTATTGACATAGAACATTGATCGTTAAAATGTGATATATCTCATCTATAAAAAAATATGTGTCACTATACCCCCCCCACACATAATTTATAAATTTCATCCTAAAAACTAACTCAAACTATTAATATTAAATCTTGAGAAACTACCTCGTGCTGAAAAATATCCAATCCCAACATGTACTTAAAACTCTTCTGGTGGGTTGTCTCTATTTGATCTTTGTTATAATTAAATAAGGAACATACTCTTTCCTCTAACATATTATATATTTCTCCTGTGATCTTTAAAAAAATTAAAAGTAATATATACTCAAACTTTTTTTAAAGAATCATTTAAGAAAAAATATACAATTGTTTCACATGAGTATCTTTAGAAATAATCATCCATGCAGTTTCCCTAATAAATGGTCGAATAAAATTAAGGAACAAAATCAAATCAGGAGCTATTAACATATACAACAAAAAAAGGATCATTTCTAAAGACACCTCCAGTGATAGGCTTAGTCTCCCCTCCATAAAAATATACCCAATTAAATATTGCATTGAAACAATTAACTTACATAGAATACCATAATTGATCTCAACAAAAATATTATAAAATATCATCAATAGTTCTGTTTGATAACATGTTCTATATCATCTCATTTAGTTTCATATAACATATATACAACATGGAGTATTCACTAAAACTATGATCACATGACACAAGGATTACATAGTCTTCACAATTATTAAACATAAAAATCCAACATCCATACATTCAATCCCAAATAATCCCCCCTAAAATTTCAAAATATCATGTTTTCATCATTTTCACGATTTATGAAATAATGTTGGGATCAAAAAAATATATCAAAAGTTACCATATTACTTCCCTTTGGTTACCCATTCAACGACTATCTGATGTGGATAGTTTTAACTATTAAAATTACCCTACACTATTAGATTCAAAACCCAAGATAAAATAGAAAACAATTGAGAAACTATAAAAATTCCATAAGAAAACTTCATCCATTACATATCTATATTTTCATTATGATGAGAATGTCTAATATATCTTCCATATATACCACATAAAGGACTACAATATACTGTTAGGATCATTTCTAATGATGATACAACTAGGTTTTCATTAACAACATGTTGGAATTCTTTGAAACATGTTCTTATATAAGACGGTAGATTTCAATATATTAGTTGGTGTGAGTGAAATATAATATAAACTATGGAGGTTATATAACTAACATTGGTATACCCATGGGATTAAGCAAAATGATTAAATCCAAAAAAGTATTGCAGGATGGATCCCGTCCGATATCATCAACAAAAACAAGGTACTATAGATATTTTACATGAATCATTCAACATAATTTTATAGTTATCATTTGATTATAGTTTTATATTTCGTACATTTACTCATATTTATGGACTTTAGAACTCTATTTTATGTAATAGTCATATAGGGGTGGTATTTTTGAGCGGGTATTGATGAATTATTAACCACTAATCACATCCACACCACCTGATCCTGAAAAAACACCTCGCAGAGTAATCATTAATGCCTGCAATAATAACATCCCAGATAAAAAAACCACTTTCAATATTGTGGTCCATTTGCAGAACCACTAGGGATATCTCAAGGAAGAAATTTATATAATTCCAAAAACCATTGTTCATCTCTTCATGGAAATTATCTTGTACTAATTCCTGATCATGCATTCCATCAACGGTGGAGGCATATATGGTTTTGAACACAGCTTGGATAATTTCTCTATAATCTCTACAGGACCAAATGTTCTTGAGAAAAAAATATTATGAATAACGTACAATGAGTATCTTGTGATCTCTTCAATCCTCAATAGATACTTGTTCATGTTAATGATACACTGTTAATAGTCCAAAATCTCATGAACATAATTTTTTAGCAAAAAAATGGTTTGAACCACCTCTTGAAAACGGAATCAAACTCCCTCCACAATAGAGTAATGACATTATGAGGTTGAGAGAAAGTTTATCAAATATCATATCACTATACTATTGAAAATATTGTGAATGAATCCCCATATTGTCAATAGGTGTCCAGAATAGATAGAATGTGTGTGTAACACCCCAATAATCCAAACGAAATATATGGATTAGGGGTTTCGTGGATTCATGGACACCATTAAAAATGGATCCCCCATAGTGTATGCTGAAAAGGGATAGTCTCTTTTAAATCAGTTGGAACTACTATAATTTGTACAAGAATATCTGCACTAATTATGAAGGGATAGATAATATTTCACTACTTTCAGGTAAGGATATATCTAAACCAATTCATTAAAAAAAATATTCACCCAGTTAATCTAAAGATAAAAGAAAATTCACAGACATAATATCTCAAAATCATGTCTCTAAAAATGAGATAGTAATATATGGGTGTAATCCTTTATTTCATGTGTATCCCTAATAATGAAATAATAATTCATGGTTAAGTAGACACTTAAAGGATATGTGTACCATGATTTTACACTATATGATGCATATAAAGCCTAACTATACCCCAAAATTGATTCCTTAGGGTTTTGAGTTGATAAAAATAATATAAGGGTCATAGTAAATTGATATATCAACCACCACATCACCACTAGGTTCTTTGATACGAAAAAGGAATATTAAATCAATTACATTACAAAAAATGATGCGTAATCACACCTAAAAATATCAGAAAACAAATTCCAAAGGTTTTGAGTTGATTAAAATATTTAAATAGTGTCTGAGAATGGATACATCAATCACCAAACCGACACTATGTTATTTGGTTTTTCATAGAACTAAAAACGCCTCAACACCAATAATCAATTTCCCAAAACCCACCAAAATAGAATACAAACCCCAAACTCTATATCTATGACTCTAAATAATATAATATAATTTTATGATATTCTTACCCATTAAGACCCCTCTTTTAGGTAACTCGTCCATTACATATCAGTATTTGATATACTTTCATAACATACATACTACTTCCTAGAAAATAATGTATAAAACCAATTCCCCAGGGTTCAATGTATTTTAAGGATATCTATATAAATTATTTATTTACGATTATGTCTTTAATATATCTATAAAATAACTTGATCACTTTTTTTGTATATAGAAAAATCATTATTAATACCTTTCTTAGTTACCCTTGAAATGGAAACATATGAATGGGTGGGCATAAGAGCTCAGTAATGGGAAAAATTGTCAATGATTCATAATGGTTTTAATGAAAAGAATTTGAAAAAAACAGTCTCGTAACAAAATATATAATAAAAAAGATCAATTAATCATAAATTATATCTATAAATCCATATTGTAGGATATATAACCTCAATAAATCATAAATATACTAAAGTTTAGGAATACAGAAGTAAGAGACAATAATCATGATGCAAGGAAAATATCATTAGAACATGGTATGGAAATAATCCTAGGAAATCAAAAAATTATAAATTTAGATAATTATAATAATGTATTTGGACTATGAAACATGTTTATCTCCCACTTGAATACTTAATAAATGATCTCCCTCATGATGAATTCCATCAATAAATTGGAAAAAAAATATTTGGTTATATATTCATTTTTCCCCACTATATTTTTTCCACTCATGTATAATTATTACAGATTCCTCCATATTTTTAGAATAAAAGCATTGTGAACATATCAACTGTATTTTTCTTCCAAACTATATTTCATAGCTCTAACACTTTATGATTAATAGATTCTATTTGAAATGAAATATCATGTCAAAGTTTTTTTAATTTCATTAAATACCATATTTTGAGAATAACGAGTGAAACTTTTTCAATCAAGAAATAACAATATTCCATCTAGTAACATTACATAATCCTTTAGTGGGATCATTTACAAAATTTACACCTTCTAGTGTTTCGTAGAAACAATAAATTCTTCTTATTTTATTAGAAATGTGATGAAAATATGCATATGAGGTATCAAAAATATCATTTTTCTTCTAAATATAAAAAATATTATCATGATATTCCATGTATCTAAAACCCTCTAAAAAATCCTTTTCCAAGAATCTATAAAATTTATCCTCATCCCTAATATATAGTTATTTATCAAATTATCCAATTCCTGACTTCTTAATTCTCCCATCCAGAGATCAACATAAAATGGCATACTAATACCACTACCTAGGTAATATCTAACTACATAAATATCATAACATTGATCAATATTCTAATATTATTTGGATAAAACACATTATCCATATATTGATCCTCACCATCTGATGTTGGTTCCTCTAATTGGATAAATTAAAGTGAACAGTAAGTGGGGTCGAGACAAAATTGCATAATTTTATTTGGAAATTGTCATTGATAATCTAGATATATTCTTTATTGGAAAAAAATCAGCTGCCATAATTATTATCCCTATATATGCACATCCAAAAAAAATTTATGCCTTGGCCACTATAATACATGTCAAATATTCTAGAGTACATACTCTTCAACTCCATAACATATTGAATCTATAGTCCCATACAAAAATATTTTAAATAAAAAGTAGAAGTTTTATATACGTCTCATTACTCTATAACATTGTAAGATAATAATGATCAATTTTTATTCACATGAAACCTTCCTCATACATGAAATTTTCAAACTTGTGATTCCACTAATGATGTTTTTGTTTAATTTCATATCATCATAGATTGAAAACACAAAAAAAATATTCTCTTATAAGGGTTAAAAAATCCCTTAGTCTACTTAATGTAATTATACTCCTTCATGGTGTCATGTTAAAATGTAGTCTTGGAGTTCATCTACATCAAATAAAGACCATAAAAAATATCATTATTCCGTAATGTCTGGATTTTATTCATCCTAACTATAAGTTTTGAAAATTGTTTGATATTTATAACATCCTTCTATTGGAATTATTTCACATCATTCAATAATATATATATCCAATATTATTAGATTAATCATGAAAATTGAAGACCATTTTGTCATCCATTGATCACGTTCATTTAGTTAGTTCATCCAACTACCGATTTCAATTGAATTCTAAGGAATTAATTTATTCACTCAGAACTGACTCCCACTATTTAAATTCATTGATTTTTTCAACATATTTCATGAATTTTTGTTCCACATAATATTTTATAAGATCAAAATAACAAATGGAAAAAAAATATTGAAATAAATCTTTTACATTAGATGATATTTTCAACTTAACATGAGATTAATATCTTTTTAGTTGTAATATTTTTGATACTCTAATTTCTTATGAACTAACTGTCTACTTTCAAACCTCTGTAGCATTCCCTTAGGATTCAATAATCATTGGGAAATTTGAAAAAAATACCATTTATTGAATTTTCCATGAACATATACAAAAATATTATTCCATTAAAACATATGATAATTTGTAACTTCCATCTAGTTCATGATATACTTATGTAATTGAATTTCGTCCCATAACATCTGATTAATCCAAATTTATGTCCTTAAATAATAAATTTTCATTTAATATAACATTTTCATCTCTAATTAATAGGTGTTTATCATCATCTCATTATGTGAAACCAATTTCTTAAAACCAATGTCATATAATAAAACAACTTTTTTACATTGCCTCCAGCTTTTCACTATCTATTGTACCAATGAAATAAAAAAATAGACTTCAAAAGGCATTGAGGAGGACAACCTCAAGTATATAATTATTTCTTAACAATTCTGATAGACTATGGGCCATTTTAGCTAATGTGATTCAATTTTCCATGTATTCATCAATGTTGAATTATTTCACCTTAATGGATTTTTCATTCTATAGTGCATTGTATTTATCATACATCCCCAGTTGATGTCAAATTCATTATATCTTCTATAATTATTTTATATTTTGTCTAGTGTACATTACTATTGGGTATGATACATGTCTCCCTATAGCAGTTACAAATATTTATTCATCGATGCACTCCATAATTATCTTATATGTTTCATATAATGATTTGACCATTATTCATCTCATCCTTGGGTTTACACTACAGAAATACCTAAAAAATTATAAATATACTTGTGGGAATTTATCCATACCATCCTTGAAAAATCATTTATGAACATGATGATGTAATAAGATATTCTGTGAGATTGAAAAGGGGTATTTACCCATATATCTGAGTAAAATAACACTCGATTCTAGGATCTATTCTTCTGACCATTCATGTTGACTGAAACCTACTTTTTCTTTACCAATACGTTATTACCAAAACCTATGATGCTTATGAAATCATGATTCAATGTTCCATTACCTATTATAAGTTTTATATTCTATGAATTTGGTGACTAGGTTTACAATTCCCGTCCTCTAGTCTTATGAGGATGAAATTAGGAATATGATACATTCATCATAATTTTTCTTCATTTTTAGTATACAAATCATTACTCATCTTTCCGCAATCATTGTCCGTAATTTAATTTTCTAGAACCTATTGGGAATGGTTGTTATATATCATATATCATCCAATTTCCCTACTTATAAGAGGTTTTTATAAAATCCTATAAGGTGCCACAATTCCTTCATCTATAAGAAACAAGCTTTATACATAAGAAGATTAACATCTCCATTCCTAGTGATGTAAAATTCATCATAATTTTCCAGATAGACATTACCAAATATTTAAGATACATAGTTTATCAGATATCTATGTTTTGATGTTGAATGAATGGATGTACTAAAGATAATTAATAGTTAATTAATCAGAAAATTATCACTAATAAGTAAGTAATTTCAACAATAAATAATTTTAATTGAATTTTAAAATCTTTACGTCGTCCTTCTTTTTGTATCATCAAAATTTAAAAAATTATTCTAATGATTTTGATACACCATAAAATGTCAATGGGTGAGTCATTACCTAGTTTAATTTCAATGAATTTTCTAACTATATTTATCTTATGGTCTATAGAGACATAAACCTTTTACACATTTTATTACATGATTCTCAAATCTAATTATGACAACACAAGGATCACAAAGGCCTATATCCTTTGTAAGACTATGTTAATAACAAATAAAAAAAGGAATCCTTTTTTCTTTTGTGATAAGCTATAATCCATTTGATATGAAAAATCATTGTCAGATAACCTAGGGAATACATAAAAATTGGGTGAGATAAAAATCCTAGTAATAGAAAAAATCCAATAGGGAGATATAACTTATGAGACAATGATATAACATAATATCATAAAATTAAAGGCAACTAATTAATTATATAAGGGAATAACATAGTGAACATGATATAATAAGATCATGGTAGCTTATGAAATTTGGTAGAAACATATAGTAGGAGATAAAAATGAAGAAATGATATCATCCTAGAGATTATCACAAGGTGGAAAAAGTCTCATAATGGATTTGGTTTGCTCCCTAATCCTATACATAACTTCTCATGGGACTATAACATTACATAATGGATTATAGAATTATTTGGTCACACCCATAACAATATGGTCATGATCTATGTATTAAATATAAATGAAATCTACCGTAAATGATAAAAAAGAATTATCTAGGGAAATAAAATGGGTTTCATAATCAATCATCATAACATATTAAAATGAAATTTCATATTGAATACGTTGAATAAATAATCAAAAGGAATGTATTACACCATCAAAAGAAGGGTGAATAAGTTTGGTATCTATGTGAGAGTGATATATAAATAAATTATATTGAATCAATAACATTAATTATTATTATTGATGATAAAAACACTATTTAAAATATTTTTAGAGGAAGATAATCTTTTCTTTTGGAGTTACATCAAAGGATATCTTCATAGATGGAGTGTGATTTTAAAATATCATTTTGAAAATGTCATTAGGAAAGTATCCTATTATTTTTTGAAAGACATTTATAAAAGCTGAAAAATAATCTACTATTAAAATATTCATTTTAAAAAATAAAATTTTATACATAAAAATTAATATTTAAAACATTGAGTGGTCATGATGGTGGAAGAGTTCTATCCATGCCGAATATGTTAAAAATAAGGATTCCTTTCACATTTTTATAATAAAAGGAAAAAGTTCTATTTTTGAGGGAAATCACATGAATATTACTTGATTTTTATTGAACAATAATAAAGGTTAAAATTACATTAAATAATCACATTGAATCATTTTTTATAACATTAAAAAATAGGATTTGGATGAAAAATGGATTTTGATCAAAGAGTGAAATTAAATTAGATTTTCATTAAAAGAATATAAATAATTTTAAGTACCAAATATAGGGAAATTGTAAAATTACATGAAAAAATAGTGTTCAACTAGAGGATGATAAAATGGAACAATTTTATAAAACAATGATCAAATAATTTCTTTAATTGAAATTCAAGCTTAAGAAATCAGGACTAAAATTACATTTGAAAATTATCCCTTATATCTTTGGTAAATTTTAAATCAAAACATCCCATGAAATAAATAGTTGTATGTGAACTTATAATCTCATGATTTTGGATTATTTCATGATATATTATATAATTTAGTATTATGTAAACCATTTAAAACAAATTACGTATATAAAAGAACATGTATATCAAAGATGGTAGTATGAGACCGAACCCATGAAAAGTATGTATCATTAAGGTAAGATTTAATAAATGGAATGAATATATATATATATATATAATTTATTTCCCAAAAAATTAATATTTTAATATAACATTAAAAAATCAACTTTATTTTTTCTAAAAATTATTTCAAAATAAAATCAATGAAGTAGTCGTTTAACCCAACGAATGTAAATTCATTTAGGAAACCCCTTACGTCACACTTCCCATTAGTTTGGTTCCCTTTAACCTAATGTATAATTTATTTAAACATGTTATTAAATGATAACATAGCCATATTAATATTTATAATATCATATATGATCCATTTATATCATATTATTAAGAATTTGTTGATAATCATCCATTGAAACGTTTGTTTCAGGCGTTAATTAGCTTGTTTTCGCATCCATGTTTTTCTAGGAACGATTCCAATCTTGAATATAGTATATAATACCATCATACCCCGATTTATATTAATGATATAATAATTATTATTTTTCTTTAAATAAATCATTAGAATCATTATTGAACTTTGATCATTGATAATGAATCACATCGATTCATGGAGATGGTTGGTCATATGTACGCATGAGTCATGTTATCATTTACACAATGGTTTAATCGGTATGGAAGCTGATAATATATTAATTTTATAGAATAAATATAATTCCATATGTATCACATATGATAAATAATTTTATCATTTTTACATTATATTTAAATAGTTATTGAGAAACGCATCACTTTGCTTCATGGGGTGGTAGTATTAGTACACATGAACGACGTTGCCACATTCAATATAGAATGGAATATAAGAAGATTTATATGATATTATATTACAACATGTATAATTATATAATAAATATTTTTTATAAAAATTATATAAATAATTTTATCCATCATTTAGAAGTGGTAATAGAAAATGATTTACGTTGGTTCGTGAGGAGGTAGGCCATTGTGCACACAATCAAAAGTTTCATTTCCCATTTGAAGGATGAGGATATAGTTTTCAATCATGGGAATAACATAAAAAATAAAATTATATGGAATATATTGTGTTTATTATATCATCTTGTTTTATAAAAATTTTATGGAGGTGGAAGAAAAAATAAAATAAAATTCTCAATTAAGGATGTTATATATTCTTCAGAAAACATATATTGGTTTGAACCAAAATGCATCCCAGCTCATATTTATGAGAAAAAATTATTATAAGTTGATTTTAAGAATTAATGAATTTATTTAAGTATTTATTATATAGAGAAATTTATTATGTATGTCTGATGTTTATGGGAGAGGGGGTGAGTTATATAAGTGAGGTGAGTGTCACACATGAAATATTTAAAAATAATAAAGTGTATCCACATATATTAACTTAAAAATGGAAAAAATAATTCATTATTTAACCTTAGAAGTTAAAAGTTATATATATTCAAATATAATTGAATTTGGAAAATGTTTGTTTAATTTTTAACCCTTTTCTTTTTATTTAACACATAGTAATCCCATTTAATCATAATTGTGCTAAATAATATTTAATGTTTTTAAAATTAATTATGGTAAAAATTTAATTTAAATTTTTTGAATAATATAAATTATACTAAATAAAAATAAGGAATATATATTTTTTAAAATATAACTTACAAAAGTAATAAAATAAAATTTAAATTAATCCTAGAAACACAATAAAAAATATGTTTTCCAAAGTGAAAATCTTCTAATGTTTAATGTAATTTATTATAAAATAAAATATTTAATTGATTCCAATGAACTTAATTGAATTTTTAGAGATATAATTTTACATATTTAAATTTTGAAACCATATTATAAAAAATTGGATGTTATTAAAATTATTAATATAACAAAAATTCATAATGAAAACTAATATTTTTCATTATTCATTAAAAAATTAACTTCTCAGAAAAATGTCAAAAATTCACCAAAAGATAATTTTTACAAGATAGTTTCCAAAATTAATTTAATAATTCAATTAAATTTCCATCCATTTTATGAAATTAATTTTAATAACGATCATAAAATGTTATATAACCTCTTCTTAAAATAAAAAAAAATTGCTTAAAATCAGATTTAATTTATCTAATCACTTGAAACCACATAATATTAAGTTTAAATATTAATTTTAATATATAATATAAAAATTTAATTAATTTAATTCCAAAAATTACGTTTTTTGTATACTAAGGAAAAAAACATTTTTTATGCATAAAAATTGTTTTTTCATAAAAAGATTTTATTTATTGGAAAATGGTTCTTATTATAATTTATAATTAATTGGTCACCAAATAATTGATTTTATATACTTGTAAAATTGATCTCATTATTTATTTATTAATATTCCTAACTTATATTCCAACGGATAGGTGAAAAGTATCACAATAATACTTTTATATTATGTCATGTTTCCTTTAAACAATGTACTGCATGTATCTTGATCTAAACACAGTGTTGCATGTCATATATAAAATAATACATAATTTTTTTCTTTTAAAATATTAGGTAATTAAATAATAACACAATTAAATAAAATTTATCCACATAATTTGAAATTGTTTTTGTTAAATAAGGGTATAACATTTTAAAATCTATTTTTGGGAAAAACAGATTATAATAATGGTTAATAAAAATTAATATTTAATAGACAAATATGGATATGTGAAGGTTTTCTATAATGAAAAATACTTTCTTTAAAAATAGGATAAACTAGATGGGAATTGAATATTAGGACATGGAAAGAAATGGTAATGTCCAAATGATGAGGTTGATTTATAGAGGTCATTGATCATAAGAATGTTAATGAACACGAAAAAATGTAAAACCAAAAAACCATAAACTAAATAGGTATATAAAATTTCAATTATTTGGACATAGATAGTGGTAATAAGAACAAATTTTATTTCATTATCCTTTTCCTAATGATGTGGAATTTTTATAGGGATTTATAATTACTCTATTTCATTCAATTTGATAAGAAAAATATCATCCTTTGGTTGAGTCTTGATAAATTTTGACATCTTATCTTACAATATAAGATTAATATTTAATTTTTAATGAAATAATTGATAATAATATATTTAAAATAATGATAATTCATTACTTATATCATTATTTATTATCAAATAAAAAATGATTAATGAAATTTATTCATAAATCACCATATGTAAAACAAATTAGTCATAAAGACCTCATAAAAAATCAACATATAAAATTCCATAAATTTATAACATTATGGATATTATGGAATAAATTTTCTTATGTATGATCACTAAATTTAAAAAATCTACTTAATAGTAACTGACAAAATATAAATATATACCTATTAACAATCACATAACAAATATGTGAATACCTTGGTCATAAATTGTCTAGAAGTATGGTAGTATATTTAATTACCTTAATCCCTTAATTAAAATATACATTCTTCCTTATTTATTAAATAAATAAGAAATTATTCTATATATTCTATTAATCTAAAAATTTTTAAACACCATTAATGATAAAATATACAAATTTTTCAATAAATCCTTAATCCATTCTAGGGTCATCAATATCATCCCATTTATATTATCCTTATTAATCACCTATTCATAGAAATTAAACACCATTTTCCCATTTTCAAAATCATATAATGTGTTATTTTTCATTAATAATGAATTTTCCAGAATATATCAAATTTATACTAAATCACATTTCTTGATAATAATTATAATTAAACATATTAATTCAGATCCTAAATGAAAATCCTATATAGAGAAATATATATATTTTATTATTCATATAACAAAATTCTTGAACACACATGCAAAACATAACATTATTTTCACATTATGTGTAAACCATTTAGTAGGATTTATAATCTTATTCCTTAATAACTATTTTAAATAATGTAAAATAATAATAAATTTTTAACATTCATAAACCAAAACATAATCATGGTGATTTAACAAAAAACATTATGTCAAAACAACCCATACAATACATATTTCATTTTTTTCTCTTAATCACTAGTAATATAAAAATTACTCATACAACCTTATTGATTGTCTCCACAAGTTTTCCACATAAGACATCTATTTGAATAATTGTCATGATTTCCATATTTAATAAATTATATTTTCAATGATACCTTAGGGAAAACATTATTTTAAACTATTGAAATAACAAATAATTTCCTTTTATATCAAAAAATACATTCATTTTTTTCTTACTCTCCACACAAAAAACATCTTCATGTTCCATTTATACATTCCTTGGAGATATTTTTTCCACATTATTTATATATAAGAAACTGAATCTTTTTTCCACCAAGGTCTCTACTAAATGAGTGATCAACTAAATATATGATTCTATTATTTAAAAAGTCTTAGATTTGGTTAAGATGAAAGTTAATAATAATATTTCATGATAACTCACTTGGAATAATCACAAAACCCTTCACTATAACCTTTTTTCAATTTTGTTTAATATTAACACATTTTCTATAATATTCAATGTTATTATAGTTCCTTACAATGACTAAAATAAAAACTCATATTCTGAGAAACAAAATTCATATTGTTAAAGAACATAATCATGAAAAATCCCTTATTGGATGTTAAAATCATGAATCATTTTTTAATATATTTCATCGTCGGTTTAAAGTAGGTCATCAATATTCATTATTAAATTTGGTCATGATGGTTAAAAAAGTGTTTTTGAATTTCAAAATCATACCCCTTGGGAGTTTCAAACTATGTGTGAATCAAGGCCAGTTGTTGTGCACTAGGTAAGGATTAATTATAGCTCAGTGTTCCATTTTCGTGATTATTACCCCTAGCTACCTCTATAACATATCCACATTGAATTGTAGTATATAAAAAGGAATGTACTTTCTTGTAAACTATTAACTCTATACTTCATTAAGATTATAAGATATTTTATTTTACGTAGAATTATCCTATTATTTTTCCTTATATGTTTTCCCTGGGTTTTCACTATTGTTTTCTCATCCTTGTTTGAGAGGATAACTAATCATTTCCTCTAATAGCAGTTATGAAATCCCAATACTTTTATATATTTTATTACATGATTATTAAATATAAATATCCAATGATTACAACAAAAGGATCATAATGGTCTAGGGTCTTCATAATAATAGGTTATTAGTACATTAAACATGGCATCATTTTTCCTTATTGATCCCCTAAAATAAATTTGATCTCGAAAATATGAATGGGATAACCTATGGATTATATAAAGAAAGGGGTGATTTAAAAATATGAGTAAGAGAATAAACATGAAAAGGAAACATAAAATTCGGGTCAATGATATAACATAATATAATAAAAGAGGAGGCATATGAGTAATCACGTGGAAGCATAACACAATGATCATGGTGTCATGAGATCATGATAGCATTGAAAATGTGGTCACAACATATTACATGACATAAACATATATCAAATGTAACTTCCTTGATAGTGTCACAAGGTAAAAAATTTCCCAATGTATATTAGGGTTACTCCCTAATCCCAAACTTGATATATAATGAGACATTAACATTTCCCAATTCATTTGATCATTATCTTGTACCACCCCTCATTAAATCCCATGATGTACATGTGACACACAATGGAATCAATTATATGTTATAACATAATAATTTCACTTAGAAAGAATATGGATTGTATAATATTTCTTTATATCCTAATAATAAGAAATTTCATAATGAAATCATTTAATAAATAATCATAAGGAATGTGTATCCCCAACAAAGGAAGGGAGAATAATCATGATATATATATGAGAGTTATACATACACAATTTAGATGAAATAAATAAAACCAAAGGATGTTTCAGTTTGTCAAAATACATAAAAACATTCTTGTGGAAAAATAATCTCTTCATATTGAGTATCATCAAAGTATGTATTCTTAGATGGGAAATTATTTTTAAAGACTATTTTAAAATTTTATTTATGAAAATATCCATTTCATTTTAAGAACACTTATATAAAATTTATAAATATCTAAAAAATCAATGATTTTTTGAATACCTTTTTAAACCTAAAAAACATTCATTAAATCCTTCAATGGTAATGATGGTGAAAGAGTTCCAGTCATGAAAAATATATTAAAAAAAGGATTGCTTCCATATTTTTGTAGTAAAATATAAAAGGAACATTTTTGGAAAAATACAAGAGGATTATATTTATTTTTTTTAAAAAAACCAATTAAGTTTAAAAATAACTTTAAAAAATCGTATAAAAACATATGTTAACTATTTTAGAAAACATGCATACAGAAGAAATTTTTATTTCCCTTAGAGATAAATGAAGTCATATTTTATTAAAAATATTCTAACAATATTTATAATTACTAAATAATTGAAAATGGTGATTTTACTTCAAAACACCTTGGATTATAATAGTATAAGAAAATGTAATGGGTTTATTAGAAAATGATCAAATAATTTCCGTCAATGGAAAATCAAGCATAAGAAATCCTAAATAAAAGGAGATTTAAACATAGACACATAGCACTTTAGTCACATTTTAATTAGAAATTTCCATGAATTAAATAGATTAATTGTTAAGTAAAATAAAAAAATGTAGAAGGGAATCGTAACATAGTTTGTAAAGGTGTATTATATACCGATAAATTAATCAATAGTGATTTCACTAAAAATTTTGGTATAATATTATTATTGAAGCAGTCGTATAAACCAATTATTGGAAATTTAGTTAAGAAACCACTTACTTCACATTTCCCTTTAGAAGATGACTCTTTAACTGCTCGCATAGTGGTTTGAACCATGTTATTAACCAATAATCGAACCATATTAATATTCTTAATATCATAGAAAATCATTTTTATCATATTATTATAGGTTAGTTGATAATATTTCATAGTCACTATTGTGTCTTGTGTTAGTTGTCTTTTTTTATCATTCATGTTTTTTCATTTTTTTTGAAGAAGGTGGTGTCTCAGTCAAAAGACCAAGGAACAATTTATTGAATATTAAAGATAGGAGTTACATGAGTCTGGATGATGGGTGTTTCTTACAATCAATGTCACACAAATGATGAAATTCAGGAGGCAGGGTATAAGACCATGTTAATTCACGGTTGATACTTTTGTTGGAAGGAGCATCAGTAATCATGTTCGCCTCCCGATACACATGCATGAAAATATAGTTGATATCCCGATGCATATCAAGACATCTCATCCAGTAGGTGGTAAGCGGCCAAGCGAGATGAATCACCCAATTCTAGATAGCCTGGATGATTGTGGTTGAATCACTCTCAATCCTGATCTTCCACCTTCCTTGTTGAATAACAAAATTGATAGCATGTATTTCATCCATCATGTCTGCTTCAAGGGAGGAGGTCATGCCACAAGTAACATAAATGCTACCATGGCATTGATCCAGGTAATCTCTGAAAATAGCTCCACAACCCGCAGGGCCTGGATTTCCTTTCGAGGTGCCATCAATGTTTACATTAATCCATCCAGGGAGTGGGAATTGCAAGAAAACTTCAAGGGTACGTTTTGGTTGCATGATGATGCAAATAATATGAAGGTTGCGAAGAATCTTGATGTCATTAACAGAGTTGTTGTAGGGCGCTTTCTGGATTGAAGATGTGTCTTGCACCGTAATTAGAATTCTAGATTTACCTGCATTGAGATTTAGTGAGCCTACTTTGTGAATAAAAATATTTCTATCGTACCATATCACGTGTAATAATTCCGCAACTGCTGCAGATAACACATTCTTAATTTTCTGAGAGGCATCATGATCGACAAAAATTTTAATCTTTGAGATGATAGAGTCAGTTAAAGTCCATCTGCAATTAAAAATGTCAGAGATTTATTTCCAAAGAGAAATGGAATTAGAACATGAAATAAAAAGATGATTAATGTCTTCCCTGTGTTGATTGCCTAAATTACACATTGAGAAAATATGAATACCGAAGGATTGGAGACACACTTCAGTAGGAATTATGTTGTGTGAGATTCGCCATATAAGAGTGGTTCTTGAAGGTTTGATCCCCAACATGATAAAAATTTGATATATATCCATAACATATTTATTTATATTAATTTTATAAATATTTTTTTCATTAGATACAACTTTGGAATCATTATTGATCTTTGAACATGGAGAACGAATCACATCGCTTCATAGAGATAGTAGGTTGTACGTACACATGAGTGCCATTATCATTTACATAATCTATTAAAGGGTACGAAATGGTATTAAATCTAGTTTTACATAATAATATAATGCAACATATATCAAATATATTCATCAAATTTATCCTTTTTTACGTTACTTTAAAAGGGTAAGTGAAAACAGAATCACATCACTTTGTAAGGTAGTAGATTTTCGTACACACGAACGCCTTTATTTCACTATACACTAAATGGAAATTAAAAAGTTATATATGATATTATAATTCAATAATTATGATTATATCATAAATAAATTATATGAACATTAGAAAAATTATTATATATTTTCATGAGAATTGGTGATGGAAATTGAATGACGACAGTTCGTGAGGTGGTAGTCTTCTGTACACAAGATCATTTGTCTTGTTTCATATTTGATGGAGGTGGATATGTTTTTATTTCAAGATATATAAATAAACACATAATTATATATAAGATATTGATTTTTTTATATCATTATGTTTTAGAAATATTTGGAGGAGGTGGAGGAAAAAATAAAATAAAATACCCTTTTTAGGACGCTGCATATTCTTTAGAAAACATCATTTAGTCTACACAAAAATCCATCATATGATGAATTTATGAAAAAATGCATTCTAGAAAGATGGTAGATATGTAAAAAAGTTAATTTTTTAGGAATTGGACAATTCAATGTGGGTTGGATTTGTCACGAGGAGTGGAGAGGGGTGTTCTTTTATAAGGGAGTTGAGTTTGAGGCTTGTAATTATTTAAAAGAAAAACGTGTATCGATATTTTTTGACATGAAAAAAGATAAAAAATGAAAAATTATCAATTATTAGTGGATATATGGTCAATATATGTACAAAAAATGTGTTTTTGATATGATTTGGGTCATTTTAGCCCATTCTATTTTACTTTAACTACTTGGTAAACACAATTTTAACTTATCATTGATATACAAAATTTTCAATTTTTATAGGTCATTATGGTCAAAAATGTAATTTACCATATTATATAATATAGATTTTTCAAATTCAAAATTAGGAATACATTTTATTATAAAAATCGAATATAATATTGGTTCCAGTAACCTAAATCTTATTAATAGATATATAATGGAACAAATTTTACATTTAAATCACCCTTAAAATTATTAAGATGTATTCAAAAGATTTATAATAAATTAAAAGTATTAATAAAAACCTGTATTTTTTAATCTTCATCAAAAAATTAATCTTCATGGAAAATTCTACAAAAGTCACCCAAATATATTTTTGACAATATGATTTAATAATATATCTTAATTTTTCAAAATTAAAATTTTAAAATTTTCAAATATTAAATTAAAATATTTTCACAAAATTTAACAACACTTCTTCTGAGAAAAATATAGTTTTTATGAATAATTTTTTATTACATTTATCTCTTTCTTGAAAACTCATATTATGAATTTTGAGTATTATATTGAATATATAATATATAATTTTCATTAATATCATTTAAAAATATTGAATTTATTTATGTAAAACACATTAGTGCGCCGAAAATAGTTTTTTTGAAATAAATATTATTTATTTTTAAATGGATATTAAATTAATTTATAATTAATTTATAACTAGAGAATTCATTTTAAATACAGGTGAAACCCCTATTTTTTCATAATTTATATAATCCTATTCATACCTAACTTTCCAACATCAAGGCGATAATTATCATGATAATATTTTAATTGTAAGTCATGTTTCTTTTAAAATGATGTTTCATGTATCTCGAGCTAAAATCAGGGTTGCATCTCATATACACAATCAAACATTATTTTATTCTTTAAAATATAATGGAGTTATATTGTCACTAATGATTCCTTATTGGAGGTGGGATCCCCTCCCTTATTAATTCATCACCCAGTATGAAGGTACTTAGACCACTATTCTCTAAAGTTACCTAATATTGATCAAATTTTGTGGGTCTTGGACATCTTCAACAACTTTGGTTTTAGAAGGATCAATAGTTATGCCATTTTTTGAAATAATGTGACCCAGGAATGAAATTTGTTGTAACCAAAATTCACACCTACTGAATTTCCCATATAGTTTCTTTTCTTTTAAGGTTTTCAAGACAACCAATAAATGGATTTCATGCACTTCCTTACATTTAGAAAAAACAAAATATCATCAATGAACACAACCAAAAACGTATCCAAGAACTCACTTAAAATTATATTAATAAGATCCATGAATATAGTAGGTGCATTGGTTAACCTAAAAGGAATAACTACAAATTCATAATGGCCATATCTAGTACAAAACACGGTCTTCATAATGTCTACTTCCATTACATTCAAATGATAGTACCCCGACCTCAGATCAATTTTTGAAAAATACTGAGCTGGTAACAACCCGAGATTTTATGAGAATTATTCTTTTTAATTTCATTGATGTCTTCTGTTGTACGCTACACCAAAATTATCTTGTGCTATATGCAACGCCGTATTTGCTTGTAGTATACACAACACTATTCTTGGCTCATGTTACACACAATTTCAAGTTCATTTTGTAGAAACTATTCTATGCATCAATATGTATAGATTTGTTTTAATGTATAAATGAAATAAGTTTTGATTATGTTATACGCAATACCAAATGGAGATTTCACTACACCCAGCCCTGACATGGCTTGCATTACATGCAATCGTGACCTTCCTCGATAGCGTGTGTAGTACGCAATACCGGGTTTCACTAAACAACGATATATTGTTATAATAATATTATCGAATAGCCGTTATGAATAGTATTAACTAAATTTTTAATTTTATAACATTATTATTCATATTACATATTTTCTAGAACATGGTATGAGAATAAAATAAATTTTTCGGGTAAAATAAGTATTTTTCAAAAAATAATGTTTTGCCGCCTTTTGATGGTGCACCCACATTAAATCTAGTTTTTGATATGTTTATAAGTTCAATTTGACAAAATAAAACTCTTATTTGGAATCAGGATATACAAATCAAATTTGGATAAATTTTTCATGTTATTCTGATAACTTTCATATTTTGATGAATAGTAAAAACACGCTATATTTCAATTAAAATCATCTTTTTTCATCGCAATAATTGTAATGGTTATATTATCTTTTTAATTGGTTTTAAAGTGTAATTAGAATAAATTTTTACCATTTAATACAATGTTGGTCATTGGAATTAATTTCACTTTGAAATTGGACATAAATAAGTGATGATCTTTTGATAGTTATTATTTCTTAAAAACACACTATTTGTTTTGATAACGAGAAATGATTTTAAAATTAATTAATTCCACTTATATGTTTTGAATTTGGAAAAATGGACATCATTTTTTATTTTGGAATATCAAATATAGCTTAGGCTGAATTTTTGGTATTTTTCTAAAAAGCTTCAATTTTTGATGAATATTGAAACCACTTAGTGGTAGTTAAAAAACTGAACCATTCATTTAAATGGAATTTTACCACTTCTGTGAATTGAATTTTAAAAATCCGACATACATGGTTGTTATCATGAATTAAAATGTGGTTCAATAAGATGAAAATAATTTTTGGTGAATAGTAACTTTTGACTTTTATTTACTGCAGTTAAAGGTAAATAGGGTAATTCAAGGTAAAAATAATGTTATAATAATTCAAAATTACCTTAAAACATGTACAACCCATATTGTATTAGTAATGGCCGACCATGGGAATCCTTGGGTGGATTTTAGGACCCCATGGAGCCACTTATGAACGACAATGACACATTAGATAAAATACTTTAATGTAATGACAAAATTGACATTAACAAAAATCTTTATGTAATTAATTTTTATAACAGGATATATAAATTTACTTTCCAACTATAAATATTAATTTGGAAGCTGAAACGATTTCCTACATGTTGGTTTTTTTTTATAATTTTTAGACATCAAAAAAATTAAATTATTTATGACACAATAATGATGCAATATGTACCTCATTAATAAATTATTTAAATAAATTAGATTATAATGATTAAAATATTATCCAAAACATGTCCAATTCTGATTGGATGATTTTACTTCAACCATGAGTCATCTTTTATTCATATTTAATTGTTTTGTGACCTTTTTAAACCGATGATATGTTTATAATAGAATAATATTTTCACACCTTCCAAAAGAGGCCCTCCTCCCCCTTATAAAAGGAGACCATTTCTATCCAAGTCCTCACAACTCTCAAGACTTTAGGATCGTCAAAAATCTTCCCAATTAATCTCTATACATATCTATCCTCCCCTAGAAGCGTTAGATTAGGAAGAAGTCACTTCACGAATTCCTTTGGGTTCATACCAAAGGAAGTTACCAAAATTAAAGGTAATAGTTTCTCTTAAGTTGTTTTCTTTTATTCTACTTCTCCAACCCCGAAACTCTTTTTAATCCTTTCTTTTTTAACAACACCAGTATCCTCAATATACTAGGATGTTTTTATGAGAAGTATTCGAACTACACTTACACACACCTCTATCTAATGGATGAAGAACATAATGTTTATGTGGATGGAAAACTAACGCCTCATGAATCGATGATTGTTCGATTTTCTCTTACCGACTCTCTTGGTGGCCACTAGGATGGAATTTTATTTATATATGATATATATTATTTTTATTATTTCCTTATTCTTCTTTACTACCCAATTATATCAAGCCTTTATTGTTTCTATAGTGGGTAAATACGATAATCTCATTTGAGGAAGTGCGGACTACCGCCCCCTCAAAGTGATGTGATTCGTTAATGCCTTGTGTGGGATGTATAAAGGATTTAGTTAATGATATTATATATGATATTATACAGAATTTATTATATACCTATGTATCATTATGTTTTACTTCCATTAAAAAAATAAATAGAAATGAAAGTAGCGTTTATGTGTTTATACGGCCTACCGTCTCCCTGAACGGTGCATTTCATTTCTTTCCTCCCTATGTTATGTAATATTATAAATACATGTATATGATGGATATATATGATATATATGATATAGAAATCGTGAATATAATTCTGGATATAATTATCCTTTTACCACATGAACAACATTTAATTATAAGAAGTCCATTTTTGACTCAAGTACCAAATATCGACAAAACGAACATAATGTTTATAACATGGTAATAAGAGATATAAATGGAATAATAAATTTGAAAAATGTTCTTATGAAAGTAGAAATTAACTTTGGTTTATTATTCAGGAGATTAATGAACGATCGAGTCAAGTCAGACACGAGTTAAGGGAACATCTTAACCCAATTTCCGTTCTTTGGGTTGATCTTCTCTTTCTTGTTTATGTCGTTCTTTGATTATGTGAGAAATGAATTTTTATATATTATCATATATTTATACATTCTTTATGTGACCTTATAGTGAATACACATAAATGATCTATTTTATTTACTAAAAGAGCATTTTAATGGATAACCTTTCAAATCTCGTTCTTATCCGAGATTGTTTATTCGTAAGTATTTACTAGGGTTACTATTATAATCCATTTCCATGTTTTTTAAAAATGTTTTTATGTATGTTTAAAGTAATTTTTACCCATTTTGACTTTTACCACATGTTTTGAAATGAATATTTCTTTTGTTTACCATACGAGGAACTTTTGACTTTTCCAACAAAAGTATAAGGAGAATTCTTTTTTAACATATACGGCATGGACAGATTTTTACGGTTTCAAAACACCTTATTTTAAAGAAGATTAATCTATAATATTTCATGAATATTTTCAACAAAATCCTTTTCTTTTAAAATTTAATGTCATTTTGTGAAATGAAAATGATTTTGATGAAGAAAGGATATTTTCCTCAATAATTCATTTCATGTGTTTTATCAAAACCATTTTTCATCTAAGATGACATTATTTCATATGTGTATGTTTCAAGTATAATTTCTCTATGATTTAACTGGTTTCACTTATCTTATGATGAAATTATTTCCATTTTTTTATGTGGATTATGTTATGATGGGATGATGTTTATGAAACCCATTTTATTCTTTGGGTTATGATGAATGATTTATATTTATGTTGTGGCACACGTAATAATGATTTCATTATGAGATGGGTGAGACCTATATCTCCCTCCAATGCATTCGGTAATGATTTATATCTCATGAGATAGACATGGCTGAAATGAAAAGTAAATCTGGTTCAGTAATACAGGTCTAGAACGATAAGTAAACCCGATTTAGTAAGGAACTTTTTCCACTAACATGGTCTTGGCAGGAATTCCTTGGCTACTATGGAAATCATATCATGTGCTTAATGATTTTCTACAATTACATGTTTTATTCCCATGCTATTTTATCATGATAGATGTTCCATTTTTATCTATGCCTTATATACTTCCATGTTTTATCTCATTGCTCAAGATTTTCATGTTTAAACATTATTGTCATTTTTTGTGTTCAAATGTATACGATTTGTTTTATTTTCTCCATGCTTACCCTTACTGAGCATTTGAGCACACACTTTATATGTTTTCTTTTCCCCAGGATATAATGAAAGGTTTTAGTTAAGAAAACAAAAGGGGATGATCTTTATGGGAGATGTTTAAGATCTTTCACCACGATTAGAAGATTTGTTTTTGAGTTTCCAAAGACACTAAACTATTACGATGCTTGTGTGTATGTTTTCGTTATGTATTAAGTATTCCAAAAAAGTAATGTAATGTCCATGTAAGTCATGTTTGGGGTCTCTACAATTGGTATTAGAGGAACAGTTTAGTTAACCTTTGGAAACTAGGATGCGAAAACTTTAGTGAGATCCCTAGAGATATTTCTAAGGTATTTCTAGGGATGTCCCTAAGGTTATGTATAAGTATAGGTTATAGTCCTAGAATTATGGTAACGATCTTAGAATTTAACCTAAGATGTTAGATATGGAAGGTAATCTCCTTTATTGTGTTATTTTACATATCATGATTTTTGCCTCTCACACCATTCTTTTTGGGTTTTATAAAATGGCTAGAAATAGGAAGATTCATGATAATGGAGAATATGATGGACAATGGAATGATATTCTTCATGGTCAATAAAATGAAATGGGATTTGGAAGGTGAAACATCGTTATTATGCCTAATCAGAAATATCATAATATGATAAATAATCTCAAATTTGGAATGTTTCCCGACTCAGATAATAAGAGAAATATGGAGTTTTTTGATGATCATAGAGGAAAGAAAGTTCAATTTCCCACATGTAAATCATGTGGGAAGAGGCATCAGGGAGATTGTTTCAAAGGAACTAGAAGATACTTTGGGTGTGGAAGTGAAGGACACAAAGCTAGTAAGTGAAAAGGAAAAGGTTCAGTTAACACCGTGAACAAGGATAATGGTATTTCTATGACTTATTGATTACATGTTTTCAATGTGGGATGTATGGTAATTATTCATACCAATTACTTAAGGGAAAATATCATGAAGAGAATCAGCATGGTCGTATGGGTAGTATTTATGTTAATGATGATGAAGAGACTACATATGATGTATGAGATGAAAGAAATGATGAATCTCAGTCAGTGGTTTAAGAAGGTAGTGGAATGATTTATGTTTATCAAGAGTTATGTTGTATAGGTAATGATACTATGGAATAAAGACACATCTCAGTATTGATACACTTTTGTTTTTCCTAAAGTATTTGAAAGTACATGTTGAATGGTACCAGTAACCATGAAGGGCTATTCAGATATTTTTTGGGAAAGTAGATGATATATGCATAATGAAGGGATAAGGAGATAATGAGATGTTTGATAGTATTAATGAGCTCATGATTGATACAAGGACTAAGTGATATCATGGTTTTAGTATATAGAATTTTTTGGATTTTGGTATGTGGAAAGAGTTATCTTTTGACAGCATTAATGTTTTCACTAAGGATCAATGGGTATTCATTTTCCAAGAGAATACACGATTAAGGTATTCACATGATTAGAATGTGACCAACAAGCTATATGAGGGATAAATGATGGTATTCACATGCTTGTTATATGACCTTTTTAGTAATCATTCTCTTTATACTATGAGTTTGGAAAGAATTATTTTGGATAAGACTAAAGATTGTAATGGATTATGTGGGACATCAAATAATATTGCTTAAGGATATAACTTTTTTTTATAATAGTATTATTTTAGAAAAAGGATAACCTGCAGGATGGGTGACAACCCGCCATGTCGGACAAGGTTGCGGGAATCAAACCTGCAACCGAAGTGCGACATGACTTCATCGCCTACCACTGGCCTATAGGATGTCCCCGGTTAGTATAAATATTTTTTAATTTATTATGTGGTATGATATATGAAGTATATGTCCATTTTAGGAACCAATTATGATTAATCTCACTATACATGGAGTTATGTATATTTGATAACTTTTGCTGACCTTTTGTTTGAGACAGATGGAATAACCCATCATTCTATCACCGGATCTACTAACACTTCACGAATGACAAATTAAACTTAATTTATTTAAGAGATGAAGTGAAAATTGTCCAAGGAACGACCAACAGTGAGATTGTACCAAAATCAAGTAATTATTTATTCTAATTCAAAATTTTCAATTTTAGGGAAATGATATTGAAAACCAAAAATGTTGTCCTAGTGCCCTTATATCCGATGAATCAAATGGTACCTTAGATCATCACAAATTTATGGCTTTTTGATTGTTGGCTTTTTCATTTCCATGTTCTCTACCACTCTCCATCAGAACATGATGGTAATATTTTTCTTCCATATCCATATTTCCACATATGTTCTCCTATGTGGAAACCTAGTGATGAGTTAATCTGGGTAACCGTTACATTTCTAACTTTCCTTTTTTAAAATGAAGTTTTAGTTTTCCTTTTTACGATGTGGGTTTTTATGAAAGAAACTTTTAAGTAGTAATCCATTTATAACCCCGACAAATTTCGAAGGAGAAATTCATTTTAAGGGGGGTAGAATGTAACAACCAGAGATTTTATGAGAATTATTCTTTTTAATTTTATTGATGTCTTGTGTTGTACGCTACACCAAAATAATAAATAGAAATGAATGTAGCGTTCATGTGTATGTACGGCTTACCGTCTCCATGAATGGTGTAGTTCATTTATTACATCCAAATGTTATGTAATATTTTAAATACATGTATATGATGGATATATATGATATATATGATATATATATATCATGAATATAATTCTGGATATAATGAACCTTTGACCACATGAATAACATGTAATTATAAGAATTCCATTTTTGACTCAAGTACCAAATATCGACAAAACGAACATAATGTTTATAACATGGTAATAAGTGATATAAAAGGAATAATATATTTGAAAAAGGTTACTAAGAAAGTAGAAATTAACATTGGATTATTATTCAGGAGATTAAAGAACGATCATGTCATGTCAGACATGAGGAAAGGGAACATCTTAACCCAATTTCAGTTCTTTGGGTTGATCTTCTCTTTCTTGTTTATGTCGTTATTTGATTATGTGAGAAATGATTTTTTATATATTATCATGTATTTATACATTCTTTATGTGACCTTATAGTGAATACACATAAGTGATCTATTTTATTTACAAAAACATCTTTGTAAGGGATAACCTTTCCAATCTCATTCTTATCCGAGATTGTTTATTTGTAAGTTTTTACTGGGGTTACTGTTATCATACATGTACATGTTTTCTAAAAATGTTTTTATGTATGTTCAAAGTCCTTTTTACCCATTTGTTACATTAACCACATGTTATGAATGGAATATTTCTTTTTTTACTATACAAGGATCTTTTGGCTTTTCCGACAAAAGTACGAGGAGAATGTTTTTTTAACTTATACGGCATGAACAGATTTTTACGGTTTCAAAACACCTTATTTTCAAGAAGATTACTCTATAAGATTTCATGAATATTTTCAAAAAAATAATTTTCTTTTAAAATTTCATGGAATTTTGTGAAAAGAAAATGATTTTGAAGAAGAAAGTATATTTTCCTCAGGAATTCATTTCAAGTGTTTTATCAAACCCATTTTTCATCTAAGATTACATTATTTCATATGTGTTTGTTTTAAGTATAATTTCTCTATGATTTACGTGGTTTCACTTATCTTATGATGAAATAATATCCATTTGATTTATATGGATTATGTCATGATGGGATGCTGTTTATGAAACCCATTTTATTCTTTGGGTTATGATGAATGATTTATGTTTATGTTGTGGCACATGTAAGAATGATTTCATTATGAGATGGGTGGGACCTATATCTCCCTCCAATTCATTGGATAATGATTTATATCTCAAGAGATAGACATGTCTGAAATGGAAAGTAAATCTGGTTCAGTAATATAGGGATGGAACGGCAAGTTAACCCGGTTTAGTAACGGACTTTGTCCACTAATATGGTCTTGGCAGCAATGCCTAGGCTACTATGGAAATCATATCATGTGATTAATTCATTTCCATAATTAAAAGTTGTATTCCCATAGTATTTTATCATGATTGATGTTCAATTATGATCTATGCCTTATATTCTTCTAGGTTTTATCTCATTGCTCATGATTTTCATGTGTAAATATTATGGTCATGTTTTTAAGTTCAAATGTATACGATTTATTTTATTTTCTCCATGATTACCCTTACTAATCATTTGAGATCACCCTTTATATGTTTTCTTTTCCCCAGGATATAAAGAAAGATTTTAGGTATGAAAACAAAAGGGGATGATCTTTATGGGAGATGTTGAAGATCTTTCACCATGATTAGAAGACTATTTTCCAAATTTCTAAAGACAATAAACTATTACGATCCTTGTGTGTCTGTTTCTGTTATATATTATATATTCTGCAAAAGTAATGTAATGTTGATGTATGTCGAGTTTGGGGGTCTCTACAGAGCTCCCTTGAGCTGATCAAACAAATCATCGATATGAGGCAAAGGATGATTTTTATTAACAGTGATGTTATTCAATGCACTATAATCAATGAAAAGCCTCATTGAACCATCTTTTTTAACATATAATACTGGATTACCCCATAGTGATGTGCTATGTTGAATGAATCCTTTATCTAATAACTCCTGAAATTTATTCTTTAACTACAAAAGTTCAATTTGATCCATTCAACAAGGGGGTTTTGAAATTGGAATATCATCAGTCACTAAGTAAACACCAAATTCATTCTCTCGATCAGGTCTAATACCAGGAAAATAAACAGTAAAAACATTAAGGAACTAATTTACCACTGGCACATCATTAATCTCAACACATTCTTTATTTTCAAAAATATGTGCAAGGTAACATTGATTTCCATTATTTACTAGTTTCTCAGCTTCTTGATATGTAATCAAAATCAATGGTTCATTCTTGTACACAAACTGAAAATCTTTCTGAAAAGAAAAATCTTTATCTCTGAAGTCAATCTTATCTTGATAAACAGAAATCCAATCTATACCCAAAATAACATCAATCTATACTAGAAGAAAAATAATAATATTTTCAGGTAGATTCTTCCCACACACAAGTACATGAAGGTTATTCTAATTTCTTTTTTTCCAACATTTTCTCCAGGTGTTTTTAACATAAGTTTTGTATTCATATCATGAGATGGAATTCCCAATTTACTAGAAAATTTTCTAGAAATGAATGAATGTGTAGACCCTGAATCAAACTATACATTGGTATAATCTGAAAAGACAAACAGTGTACCTAATACTACCTCTTTCGATGGTCCAACAGTTGAGGAAGTAGTTGCAAAGGAGTTCACCACACTTTTATGCTAGTATTCATGCTTCTTTCCCTCAGTTTAGTTCATCGTTGGAAACTCATTTTCATAATGACCCATTTTATTTCACATGAAACATTTTACTGATTGTAAATTAGATTTTATCTTACCATTACCTGGATATTTTTCAGTGCAATTACGAGCCTTATATCTAATTTTACCACATTGGTAGCACTTAAATGAATTCAAATGAAATTCCCCAGCATGATTTTTACCATAATTTTCACAAACTATGAACTTACGTTTCTTACCATCATAATTTTTTAAATAGTTCTTCTATTTCGTCTACCTCCTCAACCTCTTATTCTGTTGTTTATCAAAGAACACCTCATCATCGACAAACTCCATTTCCACCTTCTCCGCATAATGAACATGTTTTTATAACTTTTGAACTCACGAGAAGCTAAGGACCTTAGATACTTTTGGTTTAATTATGAGTAAAATTGGTTGATTTTACTATCATGATATCATAATAAATTCAGAGAATACCTTGCGAGTCGAGTGAATTTTTATTTATAAGAAGGCACTAATTCATCCTCCTCCCTCAATTGTAGGAATTTATTTTCCATCCTAAGTCAAAGCACCTTAGGAAAATATTTCTCAAGGAAGATACCTTTAAATTCATCCCAATCAATAGAATTAATGTCCTCACAATCCCTGATATTTGTCACCATGTACCACCACTAATCAGCTTCACCTTCAAACCGGTAAATAGCATGACTAACATGTTGGTGTTCTGAACACCCCATGAAATCAGAAATTTTCTGCAGTACTTTAATCCACCCTTCTACTAGCATAGGGTCAGATGATCCACCGAATGATGGGGGGTGTTGCCCCCTGAAATTCTATACTACTGACATGTTCCTCTGTGGTTGATATGGATGATCTCGTGCATGAAAACCACCACCATTTATAGTCCGAGTCGATTGTGCCATCACTACAAAAAACTGTTCAGTTCTGATTCCGACCATCATAGGTTGCTGATTTGGAAGGTTGTCTTCCTCCTGATGTCGTCCCAACATAGCTGCCCTATTTCCTCTGTCAAAAACCATTCTGAATATAGAAATATCTTATTAAAAGAAACATGGTAATCTGTAAATGCTATATCATTTCAATGTTAACATAAATTAATTTATGGATATTAATTTAACAACACCCTAACTCCTAATGTTATCTAAACTGACCTTTGATACCAACTATAAGGACCCGACCATAAAACATTACATAATATTGAATTAAATGAATAATTGACATTGAGGATCTTCTCAGGATTAGAGTTTTAGAGAATTATAACATAACTATTACATCTAAAAATATTACAAAGTAGACACTTCTACTTAGTTTCCATTTTTTTACGAAATAAAAACTCTTGAAAAAATGTGTCATGTCTAGTTCCATGTTTTAGAAAGCATGACTTTTCCTTGTCAAATCCTTGACCCTATTCATCATTAAGTCCTATGAAAAACATTTCAAAACATTGGACGAGCATAAAAAGCCGAGTAAGGGTTATAAAACAAATAATGAAAACATTAGTTCATCATTACATACATAACATAAGCTCTTTAACAAACCTCATGAAATCATAAGATTTATGAATAACACATAGTAAACATAAATTATAAAGGTAACTTGTGGAATCCACATTATACATACATTGTAGATATCACAGCTATGTAGGGAGTTACATTTGGAATACCCATCATAGAATATTCCTTAAATCTCTTAGGAGGAAGATTCACATTTACCTCTGTCACATTACCCATTGGATTAGAGAGATATCTTCGGCTCACCTGCCATAGGTTTATCACGGAACCACCCGTATGCATAAACAATTCCAAGAACCATAACATATTCATAACACATTAAACAAAAATAAAGGAAAGATGACATTCCAAAATTTTAATAACAATATATCATTTAAATATATTAAAATAACAAATCCATTATCAAATCCATTTTCAATACCAAAATATTTATATGGTATTTATTTTTCTCTTAAAAACATTACAACTTATTAATTAAGCCAAAGATCAAATGATACTCATGGCTGTGAAAAAGGTCATTGTCACTGCTTACGTTAAAAAGAGACATTATTTTTTTGTCGTTTAGAAAAATGTCTTATATAAAAATAATCCCTTTGAATGAAATTAAAATTCGATGTTATTTATACACCGTATGAAAAAATGTTGAGAATAAAACAAAATATGCCATAATAAAAGGAGATTGAGACGAATTCCCTTACCTCGTGTCCGAATTGACTTGATCATTTTTCAATCTCATGAATAATAAACTAAAGTTAATTTATAATTTATTAATAACCTTTTTAAAGTTTATTATTCTTTTATATCACTTATTACCATGTTATAAACATTATTTAATCATTTATGTTATTAACAGTTGTTTCGTCGATATTTGGTACTTGAGTAAAAAGTGAACACCTTATAACTAGAAGTTTTCCATGTCGTCAACAATACATTATCTACAGAATGATATTCAAGATTTAGTTATCATATAAATCATATATATCCAGTATATATATGTATTTATAATTGTACATAACATTTAGGGATAATAAATGAAATGCACCATTGATGGAGACGGTAAGCCGTACGTACGCATGAACGCTACTTTCATTTCTATTTTGTACTTTAATGGAATTAATACATAATGATAACTAGGTATATAATAATTCCATTATAACATCATATATAATATAATTAACACTATCCTTTATATGTACCACATATGTCATTAACGAGTCATATCACTTTGAGGGGGTGGTAGTCCGCAATTTTTCAAATGAAATTATCACGTTTACCCACTATGGAAACCATAAAGGTATGCTATAAATGAAAAATAAAAAAGAATATAGAAAAACTAAATATAATATATATCATATATAAATATAGGGTCTTCTTAACAGACACCATGAAAGGAGGTAAGATATAATTGAAAAATCATCACTTCGTGAAGCGTTAGTTTTCCATCCACAAAAACAGTATGTTCTTCACCCATTAGATGGAGGTGTGTGTAAGTTTAGTTAGAATAATTCTTATAAAAACATCCTATAATATTGAAAATACTGGTTTTTTTATAAAATGAAGGAATTAAAATAGTATATGGGGTTGGAGAAGTAAAATAAAACCAATAAACTTAAGAGAAGATGTTACCTTAAAATCGGGTAACTTTCTTTGGTTTGAACCAAAAGGGTTTTTTGAAGTGCTTTACGCCTAAGGTAAGTCTTATAGGATTAAGATAGGGATCTTGGGAGATTATTTGAGTAGATTTTGTACGAGCTAAAGTCTTGAGATGTGTGGGGAATGAGTTTGAAGTGAGGGATTTTTTTAAGGGAGAGGAGGGGTCTTTAAGAATGTCTGAAACAATTATTTTATTATAAACTCATATTCTGTTTCAATAGGTCAAATAACCATTAAATTCGAAGTTAATATGACTCATGGTCGAAATAAAACCATCCAATAAGAATTGGACTGCTTTTTGAAATTGTTTTAATATTTATAATCTTTTTTATTTAAATCATTTATTAATAAGGTAAATACTATATCATTATTGTGTCATAAATAATTTAATTTATTTAATGTTCAAAAATTATAATAAAATACTATCATGTAGGAAATCGTCTTATATTTCTAATGAATATTTATAGTGTAAAAGATAAATTATATAACCCCATTAAAAATTAAATTACTAAAAGATATTTGTTTATGTCATTTTTGTCTTTACTTTAAATTAAATAATATAAAGTGTCATTATTACTCCCATGTGGCTCAATGGGGTTCCAAATTTGACCCAAAGATTCCCATGGTCGGCTATGTATCATCCAATAGGATTAGGACACATTTTAGGGTAATTTTATATTATTATAATATTATATTTTACCCTTATTTACTATATTTACCATTTATTCATGGTAAATAAAATATTTAATGAAATAAATATTCAAAATGTATAAAAATAAAACATACCTATTTATGAAATTTAGACCTACTGATTCCCAAATGGTATCCATTTTTCTAAATTCAAAATACATAAGTGGATGAAATTAATTTAAAATTAATTCTCGCTGTCAAAACAAAGAGCGTGTTTTTAAAAAATAATAACAATCAAAATATTGACACTTGTTTATGTCCAATTTCAAAGTGAAATTAATTCCAATGTCCAACATTGGATTAACTATTAAAAATATATTATAATACACTTTTAAAACAATTAAAAAGATAATCTAACCATATAAATAAATTATATTTAAAGGCACTTTTGAATTAAAATACAGTATTTTTCACTATTCATTAAAAAATTAACATTATCAAAAAAATACCAAAGAATTTACCCAAAGTAAATTTGGATTTCCAGAATCTAAAAAAGAATTTTATTTTTTCAAATATAACTTATAAAAATTACCAAATCTATATTTAACGAGTGTTCTCCAACAAAAGCTGGTAAATCGACCTTTTAAAGAATATTAGAGTATTTATGCTTAGATTCATTCGAATTTTAAGCCTATAAATTTTATTAGATAAATATAAAACCATTTTACAAACATGTATAATCATATTTTAGTTAGTTCTTTTCATTCCCTCTGATACAATGGCTAGGTGTTAACTACCATTTAAAATAATAATATAAAACTATTAGTGTGCAAGAGAAGATTTTAATGAAACCCGCTATTGCATATTGGGAATACTATCGAACATTGAATCCCCTTTAATGTAATATTAATATTTAATTCACAAATATTAATAAACAGTTAAATGTATTATTATTTATTTACTTGGGATGTTATAGTTCCCATCATTTCAACAATAGTCTTTTCTTCCTGGATGTTTAAAGATAAATTCACATCCATTGAAATCATCAAAAACTCAATTAGTTTTCCCATTATTCCTATTTACTTTTATCCAATTATTAGGATTCCATCCACAAAATATTTTATCTAGATACATTTAGATAAGATATATTTCTCTCTACATCTAATAGGAACCATAATTGATTCAATCATATATATAGTTTCAATAATTGAATTCTTCTATCATAATATATTCTAATGATAGTAAATATTTGTCAATAAAATTTAATAATAATGTGAAGGTGAATTCAACCTAATCCACCAGTTCAATGTGAACTAATAATCTCTGATACAATTCATTAATGAATTACTATTCAATAATCAACAATAATAATGGATTTCAATTCACTAGACGATGACACTGAGCCAAGGTTCTTCACAAAATAAATCCAAACAACTAGAATTTTCCCTGAGGGTTAATGTCTCTAACGATAGTAAAGAAATGTACCCCACTTAATGATATAAGAAACACTACTCACACAATCTAGAAACAATCTCATGCATAAAATAATTTAACAAAATAAAAACAATATGAAACGTAATGTGGTAACAAAATATTATATGGTTTAGAATTTCATCAAACATACATGGGATTACAATGAAATTTATTTTATTACACAAAGTAAAAAAGGATTAAAAAATATATAAATAATATTATGGTATTAACATTTCATTCAATATTGTATAGTAATATTTTTTAATTTGTCAAACGACTCATTTATAGGGGCACTCAGCACGTCAAACCATTGGAACTTCCATATAAAATTCATATAAATTCCCAAATTTAATCCTTCATTCTACTTGACCTAGCCCCACAATAATTGTTATATTCAGTGGACTATACAAAATACACATAGGGTAAATTAAAACTATACTTCTCATCCCAATTGATTATATCCATATTCTAATAAAAAAACCTATATGATGAAGTTGTCGGGGTTAAAACCCCAAAAACCCAAACTGAATAATAGGATAAACTCTTTATGATGATCCGAACATTATATGACAGTAATTTGGATTCAATATCCTACCATCATATCCATGAATTATATTGGTTATATATATTATAGATATTTTCCCCCACATCATCATGTGAACATGGAAAATCATAATTATTTCAAAAAATTATCTTTTGAACATGGATCATCACAATCACGTCTAAGAATTATCTTATGAATACAAAAATACTAAAGATTTCCATGTTTCAATATGATAAAATGAACAATGTCAATCATGTCTATTTATTATCTTACCAATAGACATATTCTCAGTCATGAAAATGAATTATCTTTTGAATATAGAAAATCACAATCATGTCCATGGATCATAATGTCATCATAGATATTCAAAACCATGACTGGGAATTTTCTCAGGATAAATAATCATTTTTCAAATGAATTAGGGGAATATAGTTGAACCATCCATTACATAATGAAAAAAATATATATTTTCAGGACATGCATACGAAAAAAACATCAATTCTATCAAAACATAATTATCCTGTGAGGAAAGAAATTATTTCCTACAATATCTGTTAACATATTATCATAGTAAATCATGTAAAATAATGGGGATGATGTAATTACAGAATATCCATTGTATAGAATAATCACATTTTAAGATATTTCAGAGTTGAAAAAAAATTATTAGAAAATATAAAATTTCATTTGCAAAATGAAAATTTTCTTTAGTTATGATATATTTTTCAATTAATTAAAATTTATAAAACAAAAGGAATAAAAATTAATTATGATGTCAATGGAAACATAGAGATTATTTTTTATAAATAAAACTGAGGAACATGGAATGTAAATGGATTCATGCACTAAACGTTTATAAACATAATCTTTTTTGACTATTGTGAATAAGAAAATGTTGGATGTAAATGGTATTTCTATAAATGTTAAAGGAAAGATAATTTTTAGGATGTAAAGTTCTATTAAAAATTCTTTAATAAATAATTTATGTATTTATAAGGAAATCCATAATTTAATATATAGAATATGAATATGGAAGAGGAATATTCCAATCAATCAATTAAGGAAAAAGTTGTCTCAACTTAGAAGATTCATTTCAGTTGTATTTTTAACCAAAGAGAGTTAAAATGATAAAAAGAAAAGAAAAAAATGGGAAATAACCATCGTATATGGAACTAGAAAGAGTTTTATAGATAAATAATATTCAATTTCTCCCAATTTGAAATTAATTAATAAATAATATTTATTTTAAAATGACATTGGAGACAAATACCAGATGACTTTGGTATCCTTTTCACCAAAAGAACTAGAAAAAGAAAAACATTTCAAAACATGTAAATAAAATCAATTTAGTAAATTTATGATTAAATATATCCATTGGAATATATACAAAATGAAGATACATTCTCATTGTGTAGTATATCAGAATTAAAGGACGTTGAATCGGAATAAACACTACCTTTACCCATTACTTCCCCTATTGTTCTTTATCCACTTTTATAATAAAAATAACTATCCTAATTAATTATATGAGAACATTATTAATATATTTTACTTTTTATAATCTATATTTATTTTTATTTATTATGCACATATTTGTTGGATAATGTTTTTTTCTATAATCATATGTTAGCAATTTGTGTTATTATTGTAAAAGATTCAAAATGACAATGTTGCTCATATTTTTTTACTATGATGTTCATCATTACTATAATAATAAAGGTGATGTAATAATTTTATTCCAATAAAATCATCATTTCCATGTTAATTTTTATGAAAGGAATTTTTATTTTTTAGAATAGAATAATTGATGAACCATTTTTTGGAAATTTAGCGATAACATAAGTTAGTTTATACTGATATTTATTTATCTTTTCACAATTAAAAAAAATTCATAACATTACTTAATATTTAATAGCATGTATTTAAATTATTTCATTTTATTTAATAATTCATGATGTAAATGTTATAACATCATTCATGTTGATGGTAAACACAAGTCAAAATAAGAACATGTTATAACATAAAAATCAAAAAATGGAGTTATATAATTGTAATATCATTTTATTATAATCATAATGATAATAATATACCATATTTTCCACGAAGAATAATGTTTGTTAATAGTGGGTATTATAACAACCCTTCACATTATTAAACTATAATTCCATATTTATTACATAAAATTACACTATATACAACCCAGAAGATGAAGAAGTATAATGTATTTGGGAATTAGGTACATTACAAAACAATTTCAAATAAGGAAAACATCATCATTATTGATAACATCCTAAAAATTATTGCACTTATAACAACATGGTATAACCATGGGACATACATAAGAAAGGGGTGATATATAAATCTCTATAAGGGATTAATAATAAAATAAGATAATAAAATTTTGAAGATAGAAATATCAATGGAGAATAAAAGGAACATGAATAATATGTCATAAAATATCATGATATTAAAAACATGGGAAATGCGATGACAACTTAAAACACTACATTCTAAATTTAGGTCAAGTATATATACAAATAAATCATGAAGGATGAAGTTCCATAAAGGGAATAGTTTCACTCCCAATCCAAAAGTGAAATCTCATTAGACTAAAAATTAAACAATGCATTGAAGTGTAATATAATTCCGGGCACACCTGCCACTATCATTTCATTCTCATGCTTAAGTGTTCTATATAGATCAAATGACTTGTATTCATTCATCGTTATATATTATTAAATGATTATGGAGTGTGTAATAAATAAATTTAAGTAAAAATTCAATGATTTATAATTTTCTAAAAGTGAAAAAACATAATATGAAATGTTTACAATATGCACTACAAAATTGATTTGGCATGAAAAAATGTAGGTAAATTTCTGTAGCATAACAACATCACATAAGAATTCATAAAATGGGTGGATATGGGTGAAAAGAGAATCTCATCATTTGTAGATCAAATTGGTAGTAATAGGGACATATAAATACATAACTCAACATTAGTAACTGGAAATGTAAGTCATAAGATAATATAGAAACATGAATAAAGAGGAGAAAGAGAAGAACACTTACTTAATTTAGGCATGGTATTGGGTGTACATAAAGGCATATGAGAGGGATTATTGAGAGTGAAAGGGAGTTATAATCATTTAAAAATAAAATTTAAATTGTGTTTGAATACGAGATAACATTTTAAAACATGAATTTTTTTAATTTCATTGACATCACAAAATGGAGGTTCCTGAATTGATATAAGAAGACAAAAAATACATTATAAAATTTCATCATAGTAACAACATAGATGAAGGATAATATGAGAGAGGATAAATGACCTATCACACAAATAACAGAAATTCAATAGTAAGTTGATGTTTATAAATGAATTAAATTATAAAAAATTTACACCAAGAAGAATAATTTTAAAGGAGGAAGTTTAATTCCATGGAGGAGAGGAAGGTCCCTTTCATGAGAGTGTGATCTCAAATTCATGGGAGGATCTTCTTGAGAGCTTGAGGGAACCATGGGAGGACTCTATAAAAGAAATTATTGAGTAAGGATGTTCTAAAAATATTTTTAGTGAATATTAATCTAACAACCCAATATTGACGTACATGGACATTATATTTATTTTTCAGAATAATTAATTCATTACACTAATAGATGCTGAAAAACCATATTATTTTAGTGTATTTTGAATATTGTAACATGTTCTTCTATCTTTGTGAATGATCTTCAACATCTCCCATAAATATGATACCCATTTTGTTTCCTACCAAAAAACATTCTTATATCCTGATGAAATGAAAAAAATAAAAACGGTCACTAAATTGATCAGTAATGGTAAATATTGAGAAAATAAAAAAATCTATAAACATTAGAATGTAAAAACATGAATATACCATTTAAATTTTAAAATATTGAGTCATGAAATAAATCTTCGAAGGTTGTAAGGAATAAATCATTAATCGACACAGCCATGATAACATGGAATTGACATGGAAATGAAATTGTGGAAAAAAATAAGCACATAATATGATTTCCATAGTATCCAAGGCATTAAATCCTCCACCATTATATTGGACAATGTCCATTACTTAATCGTGTTTACTTATCGTTCCTACCATGTATTACTGAACCAAATTTACATGACATTCCACCCCTATATTACTATAGTGGATTTACATTCCATTATTGTCATGCCTATCTCAGGAGATATATATCTTTACCCAATGCATTGGTGGGAGATATAGGTCCCACCCTTCTAATAATTATATAATTCTTATGTGTTCCACTAAAGCATAAACCATTCATCATTGTATAACCCAAGAAACAAAATGGGTTTCTTTAACACCATTCTATCATAACATAATCCATATATAATATTATTACAACCTCAATATAATATAATAATAGTAAAAATCGGGATATAAACATAACCATATTTAATGAGTGTCATCTTAGATGAAAAATATTTTTGATAAAACTGTTGAACCTAATTCCTAGGGAAAATATTATTTCTTCTTCAAAAATGTTTTCTTTTCTCAAAATTTCATGCAATTTTAAAAGAAAATAATTTAAATGAAAATATATATTAAGGATTCTAAAGTAATATTGAGGGAAATAAGGAGTTATTAAAGTGTAAAAATCCATTAATTCCGTATAAATTTAAAAAATGTCTTCTCACACTCTTGCCAAAAAATTCAACAAGTACCTCATAAGGGAAACAAAAGAATGATTCCTTCCAAACCATTAAATAAAAAATACCCAAATGGTTAAAATTTACAGTAAAAAATAAAAGAATAATATAAATAATATTATATTTTTCAGAAGCATTGATATGAATGATAAATATACTCTAGTAAGTGCTTACAATCGAGCAATCTTAGATAATAATGATATTGTAAAATTGTCCCATATCATGGGTGTGATTTCTTAGGTCTGTGACCAAAACACCTGTATAGTGGGATTATACAAATTTTTATCTTTTCACATAATTATAATAGTATTTATGATATCATATATGATTAAATTATGACATTTTATTCACCATTCATTTAGTAATTCCATGTAAAAGAAATATTTTGGGTAATAATTGTTTTATTTATCGTACGTGTTTTGACTTTTTATTCTTTATATTATAACATAGATCGTTATTTACTTAAATAATTAATTTAAAACATTTTTTATATATCATATATTCATTATATTAATATTATATAGTATATGGATAAATGAAATGGAATACACTGTCCATGGATACAGTTGGTCGTAATTACGCATGAACGATGTTTCCCTTTCCTCATTGAATTGAATAGAAGTAAGTAAATGATATATATATATATGCAGTAGAATTAATATTTAATATATTTAACTCTTATTTATTTTATATACGTTATAATAATTTTTGAAGTGGTGACTTGGATAATGAATCTCATCGCGTCGTGGAGATGGTGGGCCGTACATACACACGAGCGACAATATCATTCTCATAATTATTGAATTGAATTGAATTTAATGGTGTAATATATTTCTGAATAAATATAATTTTATAATAGTCATGTATAGTTATAAAATTCATTTTGATACTCATACATGTATGGTGGTGGTGAAAAACATATTACACCACGACGTGGAGACAGCAAGTCGTACATACGCACGCCTAGTGATTTAATTTTTATTACGACGGATAAAAAGTGGAATATGGTTGTTTCATAATTATAATAAAATATAAGTATATAATTGATATTGTAGTTATTACTCTATAATGATAAAACTCATGAACTTGATGTATATGTAGAATGAAATATGAAAGTATTGATCGAAGGGATTACCTCTTCTTTGATGTGATCTCCGTAGATCTCATCTTAATGGAACTAGAGTTGGTCTTTTATGATGACCAGAACCTCTGGAATGTTACTAGGGAAGTTGATAAGAAAAATGGGTAGTGTTTGGACGATATTTAAAGCAAAAAATGAAGTCATGTGGTGAGAGTGTATGTGCCTTTTTATAATTGAGGTGAGAGTCACTTTTGAAATCTCAAAATATTAATTTGTAATAAAATCAATCCCCACACATTTACCTACAAAATGTTAAAATTTAAAAATATTAGACGAGATAGGTTTCTAATCTCATCAACAAATAAATTTTACACAATTTTCTATGTCTATTAAATTCTTATCATTTCAATTTTACAATTTGTTATTTTATTTCATTTTAACTAGGGTAACCAATACTTAAATATAAAAACGGAAAAGTATTTACATATTTGATTTCAATTAGATTATAAATAAATAATTTAGAAATTTTTTTTCTATATAAAAATTATTCCATATTTTTTCAAATGTTTTATAATTTTTAAATAATTTAATAAAACAACATTTTGATAAAAAATCAATAGTGTCAATTTTAACACTACACAATTTATGGATTTTCAAATAGAATGATTCCAAGATAACATCAAATAAAATATTTCATTTTATTTAAATGATGTCAACTTTATCTATAAAATTCATTATACATATTAATTATCTAAAAATTTATTTATTTCAATATTGTTAATAACATTTGCTTGATATCTCAATTAATAAAATAATTACTAAAATGATTTTATCTAAATTTTCATATATTTATTTGTTAAGTAAAAATTAAAAATAAAATACTATGATGAAGATAAATTTAATATTTTTCATTATAATATATTTAGTAGTATTTATCTCTTATAATATCAAACATTAAAAATAATATACTTATTAAAGTATTAATGTGAAAAATTTATCATTACATAAAATAAAATAATATAAATGGCATAATAAATTATATAAGGCTCGGAATGGACATTAGATTTAAATTTCAATGATTATGGAAGACAGATACTTGACGAATAATATTTGGTCATTTTTTTGGACATTTTTATGGTTATAATGAATTTAATAAAAAAACGTTTCATTGATTACACATCAATTAATTAATGTTTACATCATCAAAGAATAAGACATTAAGGTAATTATTTATTTCATAATAATTAAAAATAAATTATGAAAATATAGGTAATTATTTTATCTTTCCATGGACTATTTATTTTTAAATATATCAACTTGCTATCATTATATTAAAATTAGTATACTTATAATAAATGTGATTTTGATATTTTATCACTTTCATTGGTTTTGTTAAAATCAATGTCATTTGAATTGTCTCGTGGAAATTAGATTACAATGTTTCGAAGCAAAGATGTTAAGGAAAAAATTTGATTCATATAAATGTATTTTATAATGTTTTAGGATTATTTTATTATCCTTATCATATTATTAGAGACCCTAATTTAACTAATTTACCTTTAACTGTAGTAACTAAAAATTACCGTAGTAATTATTCATAATATCCAAAAATAAATGTAACCAATTAACATAATATGGAACCAATGATTACTATTATAGAATCATTTTTCCATAATTCAAAAGACAAAACTAGAAGAAATTAATTTAATATTAATTCATATTGCCAAAACCAAAAAGAGGGTTTTAAGAAGTAAGAACATATCAAATGATTGTCATGTGTTTCTGTCAAATTTAAATGTAAAATTAATTAAAATGACCAAAATGGGAAAAATTATAAAAACGTAATCCAATTACATATTAGAAATTGAAAACATAATATAACTAAATAAATAAAATAGATGAAAAGGCAGTTTGGAATTAATATGCAATATTTTTAACTATTCATTAAAATTTTAATTTTATTAGAAAAATACAAAAAATTCAACAAAAATAAATTTATATTTACTGATTCAAAATAAGAAGATTTGTTTTTCAAATTGAACTTATAAAAGTGTCAAAAAGAAGATTTGAAATGGGTGCGCCTTCAAAAGTTCGTAAGACTACATTATTTTAAAAAATTCTTATTTTATCTCAAAAATTGAATTATATCGTGTTCTAGAAAATACATAATATCAATTAAAATGTTATATAAAATTCAAAATGTGGTTAATAATTTTCATAAATGCTTGTTTATATCCAATTAAATAATAATATTTCAATAATATATCATTGTTTTGTGAAGCTCGGTATTGCGTATAATGCAAGCTATTGAGGAATGTTGCTCTTGCATGTGATGCAATCCAGGTCAGTGTTGTGTATAGAGAAAGTGTTATTTTATGTTGCGTATAACGGAATAAAAACATATTTCATTAATACATTGAACAAAATATAAACTCCGTGTCACGTGAAATGAATTATATGTAAAGAACTTGAAATTGTGTGAATCACTTGCCAGGAATAGTGTTGCATATATTTCAAGATAATAAGGATTTTCATATAATGCAATCTAATCTTGGTGTAGCATAAAACACAAGAAATCAATGAAAATAAAAGAATCTATCTCATAAAATCTCAGGATGATATATTCTAAACCCTTAAAATGAACATCTCCCTCGAAATTCATCAGGTTTACAAATTTTTTACAACTTGAAAGGTTCTTTAATAGAAACCCACATCATAAAAAGGAATACTAAAACATCATTTCCAATAGTAGTGCTAGAAACATAATGGTTACCCAAATTAACTCATCACCAGGTTTACAAATAGGAGAAAACATGTGGGAAGTGAAAACATGGATATAGAAGATAAATATAACCATCATATAAGGATAGACAATGATAGTAAATAATGTTTGGATAATGTTAACTACTAGAAATCCATAAATCTTTTAAGATTTAAGGGACCATCATATTCATCGCTCAAGAAGGTACAAGGATAACATTTTTGGTTTCAATATCCTTTTCCTAAAGTTGATGATTTTTTTCATAAGGGGAAATACTTAATTGATAATAGTATAATATCACTATTGATCATTCCATAAACAATTTACACTTCATCACTTATTTAAAGGAATTATGTCAAATTTTTCATTCATGAAGTTTTAGTAGATCATGAGATATATTGATAGGTCATTACATCTTTCTCAAAATAAATTAGAACATGTTATTGAATATTCATATTTTCACATATAGTGAGATAATACATTAATCTTACAATATTTTACAAAATATAACTTATACTATATATAAATTGATAAAATTACAATCCTCCCAAAAAAAGTTTATAAATTGGTGAACTAAATTGACATAACATTTGACTCCCATGTATTATTTTAGTGTTCTTGGTTGTCACATTCAAAATAAGTGATTAAATTAATCATATATTATCTTGATATTTTTTAATAATATGAATTACTATAGAACCTTAGTGAAAACATTCATTATTTAAAAATTAACTCTTTCCAAACATGAAAAATACCAAATATTATATATACATAAAATATCACCTTTTCCTTGTATATATCATGAAGTAATTAATACTATCAAACAACATATTATATCCTTATCCTATAATTAATATCATGTGTTTTATAAATACATATGAATAAAATTTAATAGTTGTTGTTATCATTCATCATATACTTTCAAATACTTAAGGAAAAGAAATAGTTTAACAATACATAAATATTTCGTTATTCCAAAGTACCATACCTTATTCTTGATAAACATGAAATCATTCCACTATCTTCTTAATCCATTGACCAAGATTCATTGTTTTATTCCTCAACACATCTTTCATCTCATATATCATTTGTTTTCCCTTCTCCAGCATCAATATAAATATAACCCCTACAACCATACTGATTCTCTTTTTGAGATTTTTCCTTCGGTCATCGATTTTCATAATGCCCATACATTCCACATTTAAAACATGTAACCATTCTTGATGTATTAGAAATAAATTTATCAATGTCCATTGTGTTAATTGAACATTTTCCATTACAATTATTGGCTTTGTGTCATTCATTTCAAACCCAATGAATCATCTAGTTCCTTTGATACTTTCTACTTGATGCCTCTTCCCACATTATTTACATGAGGAAAATTAAACTTTCTTTTCTCTATGATCACCATGAAACTCCATTTTCTCTTATAAGCTGTGTTTGGAAACTCACCAATGTTGAGATTATTTATCATATTTTAAGATTGCTGATTTGGCATAATAATGATGTTTCACCTTGCAACTCTAATTTCATGTGGTTTCTCAAGAATAATATCATTCCATTGTCCATAATATTCTCCATTAACATTAATCTTCCAATTTCCAACCATTTTCTAAAACAAAAAAATATAGTGTGAGAGGGAGAAATCATATTAGGAAAACAATATAATTAATGGGGAGTACACCCAATATCTAAAATCATTGGTTTAATCCTAGTTTATTCAGGATCATTACCATAATTGTAGGACAATAGAATATTGTTATAGTTACCCTTAGGGACATCCCTAGACATACCTTAGAAATATCATGAGTGATATCACTAAAGATGTCACATCCTAGTTTCCAAAGTATGACTAAAACTTTCCTCTTATACCAACTCTAATGAACTATGCTTGACGTACATGGAAATTAAATTTATTTTTCAGAATACATAATACATTATAGAAATAGATTCCTAAAGACAATATTAGTTTAAAGACTTTGGAAACACGGAACACATTCTTCTACCTTGGTGAAAGATCTTCAACATCTCCCATAAAGATCATCCCCATTAGTTTTCCTACATAAAAATTTTATTTTTATCCTAGGGAAACAAAAATAGGAAAATGGTTAGGTCAAATACTCTATAAGGGTAAAAAATGAGAACATAAAACAAACCTTAAATATTATAATGTAAAAACATTAACATAAAATTTAAATATCTAAATCTTGAGTCATGAAATAAATCTTTACAGTTCGTAAGGCATAAATCATAAATAAACATGACAATGGTAACATAGAATTGACATCAAAAATGGGATGTTGAAAAAACAAGAATATTATGTGATTTAAATAGTATCCATGGAACTTATTCCATGACCATCATAGTGGACAATGTCTATTACTTAAAACAGTTTACTTTTCATTACAACCATGTATTACTGAACCAAATTTACTTGTCGTTCCAGCCCTTTTGTACTGAACCAGATTTAAATTCCATTCCTTTAATGTCTCTATAATGAGATTTAAATATTTAACCAATTAATTGGATGGATATGTAGGTTCCACCCCATATCATAATGAAATCATTCTTATATGTTCCACAAAAACATAAAGCATTAATCATAACATAACCTAAGATGTAAAATAAATTTATTAAATGTCAATATATTATAACTGAATCTATATAAAGTACCATTCCATCATTAATATGAAAAAATTATAGTAAAAATAAGGATATAACCATAACCCTATTTATAGGTCATCATGTTACATGAAAAATAATTTTGATAAAACACTTGAACTTAATTATTATGGAAAATATCCTTTCTTCTTCAAAAACATTTACATTTCTCAAAATGTCATGAAATTTTAATAGAAATGAATTAAATTTAAAAAAACATGAAATATTGTAAATTAATATTCATTGAAATATGTTATTATAAAAAAAATTCTCATGATGTATAAGTTAAAAATAATTCTTCTCTTACTCTTTCTGGAGAAGTCAAAAAGTTCCACGTAGGAAAATGAAAAAAATATCCCTTCCATAACGTTTAATAAAAAACTCACCAATTTGTAAAATTTAATATAAAAAATATTATGTGAATATAAATAATATTATATAATTAGGAAACATGGATATGAATGATAAATATACCCTAGTAAATACTTGCGAATAAACAATGTTGAATAACAATGAGATTGCAAAATTAACCATTACCTTAGGTCTAATTTCTTCTGTATGTTCCTGAAACTCGTGTATATTAGGTTTAAAAAAATTATTAACTTGTAAAATAAACATAATAATATTTATTATTTTATATATGATTCACTTATGACTTTATATTACCCATTCATTTTCCAAGTCTATGTTAAAACAATGTTTAGGTAATAATCTTGTTATTTATTGTACGTGTTTTGACATGTTATCCTTGATATTATTACATAAATCATGAATTACATACTTAAATATTTTAAAACATGATTTATATATCATATATATTTTATATATATATATATATAAATACAATAGATAGATAAATGAAAGAGAATACACTATTTAGGGTGATGGTACATCGTACGTACATATGAATGCTGTTTCCATTTCCTTATTGAATTGAATTTAAGTATGTAAATGACGTATATATATATTCACATAAATCCAATATAATTATTATGTCATATATTTCATTCTTATTTATTATATTTACTTTATCAATATTATTTAATGGTTAACATGGAGAATGAATCTCATCGAGTCATGGGGAGGGTATGCCGTACGTACACACGAGTGATGATATCATTCCAATAATTAATGAATGGTATTGAATTGAATGGTTTAATATATTTCATAATAGGTATAATTTAATAATAATAATATATAATATATAATTATATTTTTATACTCCTCAGTGTAAGGTTATGGTGAAAAACAGATTACACCATGGTGTGGAGACAATATGTTGTACGTATGCAGACGTGGTGATTTCATTTTTCTTAGGATAAATAGAAATTTGAATGTGGTTGTATCATAATTAAAATAAAATATTATTATATATGTTCTAATGGAGTTTTTATTCTACAATGAAATAACTCATGATGTATATTAAGAAGTAGAATGAAATATGAAGGAATCACTAGAGGGGAATACCTCTTCGTTGAGATGCTCTCTTTAGATCTACTGTTAATGGAACAAGAGTTGGTATTTTGAGAAGACTAGACCATATATAATGTAAATATAAATGGATATAAGGGAAATGGGTAGGGTATGGAGGATCATTAATTCTAAAAAATATGTGATGTGGTGAGTGTGGATTTTCCCGTTTATAATTGGGGTGAGAGAAACTTTTGGAAACCTCAAAAATATTAATTTATAATAATATCAAAAACTATAAAAAACCCCCAAAAATTTCCCAATAAATAATATTAGATTAGATATGGTTGTAATATATAAATCCAATAAATTTTAGACGTGTTTATATGTCCATTAAAACCATATTTTTTAAATTTAACACTTAGTTATTCAATTTCATTTTAACTAGGGTATTAAATATTTCAATATAAAAAGGGTAAAATATTTACTTATTTGAGGTAAATTAGATCATAAATAAATAATTTAGAACTTTTTTGACCTTATCAAAATTATTATATATTTTTACAAATGTTTTATGATTTTTAATAAATTTAATAAAACATTACTTTGATAAATAATCAGTAGTGTCAATTTTGACAGTAATCAAATTAATGATTTAAAAATATAATGATATTATGTTAACATTGATAAAAATATTTTATTATATTCTTAGTGGGTCAATTATATCATTAAAATTTATTGTAAATATTACTTTTCAAAAAATATATTTATTTTAATATTGGTAATAACATTTATTTGATATCTCCATTAATAAAATAATTACAACAATTGGTTTTTGTAATTATTAAATATAAATATTATTTGATTAAAAATTAAAAATTAAATTCCATGATGAAGATAAATTTAATATATTTCATTATAATATATGAAGTAGAAATTATCTACTATAAAATCAAAAATTAATTTTTTTTACTTATTAAAGTATGATTGTGTAAAATTTAACATTACTTTAAATAAAATAATATAAATTTCATAATCTATTATATAAGGATTAAAATGGTCACCAACATGAAATTTGGATGATTATGGTCTATATAAACTAGTCCAATAATATTTGGTCATTTGTATGGACATATATATGGTTATTAAGATTTTAATAAAAATTGTTTCATTGATTTCTCATCAATTAACTGATTTTTACATCATCAATGAATAACAAATTCACGTAAGAATTTATTTCATAGAAATGAAAAATAAATTAAGATGATTTAGGTAAATATTTTATATTTCCATGGAAAATTTATTTTCAACGATATAACCTGGTTATCCCTGTATTAAAATTATTATACTTATAAGAAATGCGGGTTTGACATTTTGTCACTTACATTGGTTTTAATAATATCTATTTCATTTTCATTGTCAAGTGGGAATTAAATTACTATATTTTGAACAGAATATGTTAATGGTAAAATTTAACTCAACTAAGGTTATTTTTTCAGGTTTTAGTATAATTTTAGTTTCCTTATAATATTATTAGTTACCCTAATTTACCTGATTTACCTTTAACTGTGGTAAATAAAAATTACTGTAGTTACTATTCATAATATACAAAAATAAAAGTAACATATTCACATAATTTGGAACCAATGATTCAAAATATGGAATCAATTTTTCAAAATTAAAAATATAATATTGGAAGAAAATAATTTAATATTAATTTCCGTTGTCAAAACCAGATAACAGATTTCTAAGAATTTAAAAACATATCAAAAGATTGGCATGTGTTTATGTCCAATTTAAATGTGAAATAGCATTAAATGAACCTCATGGGATTAAATTATCAAAACATAATCCAATTACACATTAAAACCAATTATAAATTTTATCAAACTAGATAAATAAATTATATTAATTGAGAGTTTTGAATTAAAATATAGTATTTTTTACTATTCAATAATGTTTGAAATTTAACAGAAAAAACCTAAAATTCAACAAAAGAAAATTTTTATTTCCTCTTTTAAAATAAGAAGTTTATTTTGTGGAATATAACTAATAAAAGTTTAAAAAACTAGATTTTTGATGGTTGCACCATCAAAAGGAGGCAAAACTGTATTTTTTAAATAAATACTTATTTTATCCAAAAGAATTGAATTTGTCCTTATATCATGTTCTATAAAATATGTAAGATGAATTATAATGTTTTATAAAAATCAAAATTTGGGTAATATTCTTCATTATAGAAAGTTTATATCCCTTTAAATAATAATATTTTAATAATATAACATTGATTAGTGAAACTCGGTATTGCATACAATGCAAGCTATCGAGGAAGGTCACTCTTGTGTGTAATGTAAGCCAAGTCAGTGTTCCGTATAGTGAAATCTTCCTTTTGTGTTGCATATAACATAATACAACCATAGTTCATTTTTTAAACTAAAAAAATTCTATACTCAATGATGAGTGAAATTAATTCTATCTAATGAAATTGAAATTGTGTGGAACAGAAGCCAAGAATAGGGTTGCGTAAACTGCAAGCTAATACGGTGTTGTGTATAGTGAAAACTAATCTTGGTGTAGCATAAACAATAATACATCAAAGAAATTAAAATAATATATCTCACAAAATCTCAGGGTGTAACAATTAATGGGATAATTTTTGGTTTTATATAGGAAATGAGGGGTATTTGTTTAATATTTTTCAAGCATAGGTATTTGACTATATATGAAAAAATAACCAAAACCACAAACAAACCATGGAATTTTCCCATGGTTTATGGGAAATGGGAGTGGTTTATAATAGTTTATATGTATATGTTCTTTAATTAATAAAATAATAACCATTCCAAGGAGGAGACAATTCATACTCTTAAAAATGAATTTAGAACCTAAATATATATTAATGGGTTGGGAGGATTCATAAAAGCTTTATAAAGTCAATCAAATAATTATAGAATAAAGTTATTTTAAATGAAAAAAGATATCCTTACGTGTATATCATTTATTGTATTTATTAAAATACTTTTTTCATTATGATGTCATAATTAACACTCTATATTTAAACATTATTTAATTTTTATCCAAATCAATGACTATCTCAGAAAATTAAGAAAAAATTTCATTTGGATAATCTTAAAATTCTAATTCAAAAAATGAATGTAATTTTATATAAATAATTTTTTAAAAATATTTATTTAATATTTTAAAATATGAATCAATATTTATTTTGAAATTATGGGTATTTTTTGAAAATAGTTTTCAAACCCTCATAAAAATTACATTTGACTTCATAAGAATTATATCATATTTTATATTTAATAAAAATTATTAAATAATAATAATTAACAAAAAATTTACTTACAAATCCATTTGTTCATCAGAATAAATTCATTAATTTAATTTCAATATTACCAAAAACAATTTGGGTATTATTGTATCAAAATATATTTTTCATCAAGTTAATTACTTAATCAATTATAATGAGTGAAAATTATTTAATATCCATAATCATAATTTTAATGATATAGAAATATAAAAATTAAGGTTCAGTTGTATCTATGCTTTGTTGAATTATTTTTACCCTAAATTAAAGTATTTTCATTTTATTGTGGTAATTAATAGTTACTACATTTACTATTCATAATATAAAAACAATATGTTTCCGTTGTTACAGAATATTAAATATGATGATTTGAAAATAAGGAATCCATTTTAACAAAATCAATTCACCGAGGTGGAATAATTTAAATTAATATAAATCCCATATGCATGATAGAAAGTGGTGTTTTGAAAAATACATTTTTAAGGGAAATATAATTTTACATTAACTATATAACTAGTAACATGTACTATATTAATTTCAATTAATAAAGATAAAAATTTATTATAACCATTTATTTTGAATAATTTATCATTGAGAGTTATTTTTAATAAATCATAATGGAGAAACACTATGTATTTTAAAGAGTTTTCTTAAAAAATGAGATTTGAAGCGAAACAAACATATACTAAAAACGAGTAAAAGGGTGATTTTACTGTAATTAATTGAATTAAATTTAAAAACAATTATTTTTTAATTAAGTCAAATTAAAATTAAAATTTTACTTTTACATTATGTAATTTTTCAAAAGAAATGACAACTTTACATAAAAACAACATCCATCACTATTCACGGAAAAAAATATATGTTACGAAAAATCCCAAATTTTCAGCCAAAGTCAAATTTGATATGATGATTAAAAAATGCGTCTTCATTTTTTAAATTAATTTTATAATTTTTTTTTTAAAAATAAAATCTTTTTTTCATAAAAATAATGCAAAATCAGTTTTGAAGAAAAAATATTTTGATGAACAAAAATACATTACAATGAATTGCATGATTATTTAATAATACAGAAACAATAACATTATGCCATATATATGTATAAAAAATTATTTGATCATAAACATATAAGAAATGTTATTGAATGGTTAAAATGGTAATATTCAAATAATAATTGTTTTTTAGGTTCGATGTTGTGTATCACATACAGAATTGAACAAATTTTTCTCTGTTAAAAACTCAGTGTTTTATAGGGTTGAAATGTTAACTAAAAAACTATTTTGAATAAGTAGAAAAATACTTTGACTAATTATCAAATTTTAAAAATGACCCCATAATAATGAATTATGTAGGTCTACATAATTAGAATGAAATATATTAATCATGTAATGTCGATTTTAGAGAGTAAAAAAACAATGATTCAAGAGAAATTCAAAGGAGTGTGTGTTTTTAGAGAGATAAATGAGATCTTATTTTTTAGGTGAAAGTAAGGGACATTTCTGTGGATAGTTAAGTTAGATAATAGTTAAAGATTAAATCACAGGGTAGTTGGTTGAGTTTGATAATTAGATCTTGATGTCAACTTTAGTTTTAAAACCCCTCTTAAATGTTGATATATATAAATAATAAAAATTATTATTTAAAAAAAATTTGAGCGATAATAATTTTCCCATTTTCCACATTTCATAGTGTTTATTTATTTACCATAGTGAATATGTTTATACTAAAAATAAAAGAAAACTCCCCTTATAATATTATGCTGTGATGGATCAAAAAAATTTACATCATTAAATCAAATAATTTTCTTTTGAAAATTAAAACTTAAATTTCAAATTATAATACAATTTTTTTTAGAAAATCTAATTCTATAGAAAAATTTAACTTTAATATTATGTTTTTGAATCTTATTTTATAAAAACAAATAATATATTTAGAGTTAATATTTTAATTTTTTACATTGAAACATTACATTATATTCCCCAATTGAAAATGATGAATTTAATTTTTGTTAAAAAAATACATTACAAACATAGATCTTCAAAAAATAACATTTTCAAATGATTTTAACGTTAAATTTTTAAAATATAGTATTTATCTTATTATCGTGTAATTTTATTAATTAATTGAATTAAATTTATTTGTACATTATAAATACATAAAAACAATCTCTGGATTAATAATAACACATAATAATGAATTAAGGAATATATTATTTAAATATTAAATTTTTGTTTCATTATTTATTATTTATGAGTTATATTATTTTCAATTTTCAATAAAAATTACACAACATCAATATACATGCGGGATAAACACATACCCAAATACCATGAATCCAAAGACTATAATGATATGAGATTTTAGATCCTTCAAAATACATACAATGTTATATACCATGTGTGATTCACTTCACCTAATATAAAAAACCCTAAAATATTAAAAATGAATTTTTAGTGAATATATAATAAACATTAATATTACACACCATTAATTTTTATTTCCTTTAGAATGCAAATAGTTAATATGAGTTAATATTGAAAACTATTATTTTGAATAAACATCATTTTATTTGTATCATATATTTTCTTTTCAAAAACAATATTTACTTAATTTATAATTTAAATTTGATTAAGTAAAATTAATTTTATTAATATTCATAATAAAATTATATTAGAATGATGTTTTGAGATTTTTCCAAAATAGTAGTTTTTTCGGATAATTGTTAAAACATGGATTATTGACGTCACTTTAAAGAAATTGTTTTATTATATGAATAAATTGAATGGTTTTGAATCTTTTTTAGATTAAATTTATATGTTACAAATTTTACTAATTTTTTGTAAAAAATTGAATTTGTAATATCATTCACATCATTTTGTAATTTTGTGAACTCTATTAATGAAAACATATTTTCAACTAATTTTAAAAATTAATTATTACATGATGAGGGGATATTTTTATTAACTTTATTTTTAAATAATTAATCTTTGAGTTATGTAATTATTTTAAAGTCATTGGATTTAATGAAATTGATATCTAAGTCATAATATGAAATCATTTTACTTAAAACTTCACTTTAAAATGAGGTTTTATGTGTTGCACGTGAAAATTCTAAGATTAATTTCCCAACGTAGATAAATATAGTTTTATTAAAAGAAAATTATATATGATATAATTATTTTCAAATTATTTAATATGGAAAATTTCTTTTTTATATATAAAATTGAGAATATAATGATTAATTATATTCACACGGACAATTGTGAAATATGATTTGTAAATTTTATAGTTTTTCTAAATCAATTTATTTTTATCAAATAAATTATATTTAAAATCATTAAATAATGTATATAATATTTTGTATAAATAAGTAAATATATATATATTTAAGAAATTAATCTTTAATTGAATCTAGATAATATTAGTTATCAACAATGGTAAAAAATCTCATTTTTCTACTAAAACTATTTTCCCCACATTATATGTTCAAATTTAAATGAAATTTTGTGATATTTTTAAAAATGAAATGTTTTAAATATTGGTTAAATTTTGTTTCATTTCACCAATTTGGTTATATGGGTTACATTATATGGTCAATAAAATATAAAACCGTATAGTTAAACTAGTTAAATATTTTAAAAGGAAATATTTTAAATATAAAACCATAATGGTAAAAACATGATAACATGATTAAAAACTTATTTAGAAACACATGGTTATTCCTTGATCAATCAAAAGTAACCCCACAATCAATAAATTTGAATCGTTGGTTCCATTAACATTTGAATAGGGTAATGGAACTATTAAATAATAAAGGGTTCTTCCAAAATACCCATTTCCATATCATATAAATTGGGATCACTTACGCCATTTAAAAGAAATAACTATCTTTAAAATTCATCATTCAAACTCTCCCCCTTTACTATTTTTAGAATGGTCTTAAAAAACGGAATCCCATTGTCACACAAATTTTTTATAATTCCATTAATTTCAAGGGATCTTCAAAAATAAAAATTGTGTCACCTAAATATTCATTATCTCATCAATATGTTCTTAAGATTAATCATACTCTTAAATGTAACATTCCTACTTGGATTCCATTAAATTGGTTCCCTGATCCAATTTTCCACAAGAACTCTGGAATGCATCCTCGAATTCGTAAGGATACCTTCTAGTGATGATTGTCGATATTTTTATTTTTGGGATACTATAACCTTATATCAGAAAGTTCAAAAAAAATATAAATAATCAATCCTTATACACTTTAGAGTATGAATAAAAAATAAATAAACTAAGAAATATCAAAAATAAATTGAAAAAAATTTGAAAAATATAACATGACTATAGAACTAATGGATTGTATAAAGTCCAAAAAGATACCTCACAGATGAAACACTTATCACCAGCTAGGTTGATCCCTTATATAAAAAATAAATGAAATATAGGAAAACTAGGAACTATTGGAACCCCAGGTCGAACTTCATCCAGTCTGGAGATACCATCCAAGCTAACCAACCAGATAAAGAAGAAATCATCTTGAGGATCAGCCCAAACCTATATATGCAATAAACATGTGGAAGATACTTAATTAACAATGTGAAGTGGTGAACTGAGCAGGGTGTGAGTAAAACATAGTCGTCCACCACCAACGGTGTGTAAAGAAAATATCAGTAAGAGAAATGGTGTATTCATAAAAAGAGTGGGATAAAAAAATATAATAAGATACTTCTCAAAATAAAAAAACTATTTTTCTAGAAACCCGTTAAACAAAGGGGTTCTTAGGTTACCCACAAGACCAAAAAACCCACATCATCCATTTTGTCCATCTGAGTCATAAAACATAGGGTGAAATATACTATAATCTACACTAGTTACCATCCTTACTCAAAGTGATTTTTAGGACACATACCACATATTAAAAACAATCATTCATGAAACCTTAATCTATAAACTAACCATGAACACAATATTATATTCCAAGAGATAGATTCACGTACAACTTCCTAACTCATTGATGTGAACCATAACATCCAACCCGAACCGTCAATGTGAACTGCATGTCCAACCTTAACTCTTCATCATGGAATCTCATTCTAACCATTAACCATTGATAAGGAACAAAATTTCTAACATCCTAAACTATGGATGAGGATGAGTAATTCCAAAATCTTAAAATAAGAAATGAGGTATCCATGTCAAATACCTAAAACCGTTTATGTTTATTTCAATATTCTACGGTTTTTCTTGTTGACTGTTCAAGTCATCTAAAATCAAACACACCCAAAACCATTAATTAACAATTATCAATGAAAGGCCCCAGCAGGTCTTTAACACCACAAAGCCTCAGAATTTCAATCCCTTTTTAATATAAAAAATCCATGTAAATATTATTTATAAAATTATGGAATCTCATCCATACATTAAAATAATTTCATATCCACCCTTATTACATGATTCTTACATTTTAGTATCGAAATAAAGGTCAATGTCTACCTTTCCATAAAAACAGTCAAAATCCATCTAAACCTTTTAACAAAAGGGAAAACTCCCAATAATATAAAACAAACAATTGAAATACACCACAAATACCCATTAAAAAACTCTGGTAGGTCATCATGTCACATTAAAACAAAATCCACTTTAAAACATAGTTGTCACCCTTTGAAACATGAAATAGTTCAAAACCCAATGAACATGGTGATAACCATTTTAGGGGCCTCAATGGAATTTCAAAATAATAAATAAATAAAACACTCAATTTTAAAGGGTTGTAAAACCCCATGAGTGTCCAATTATATTATATAATATTTAACAATAGAACCAATGGGTATTTGGATGGATAAATGCCTAAATCCAAGAACTAAAACTATTAACATAAACCATGTGGTAAAACAAAACACAAATTGTCCATATGTGACTTACAAAAAACATCTGTCACTAATTTACTATACTATTAGTCATTATCCTAGACCACCTAACTCATCAGTGAAGAAATCCATTACACTCAAAAATCATCGACCTTTCTAAGACCCATATAAAAAACATTCAAACTCACTAGAATCCAAAATATATTGTCTTAACCTCCCAAGGATTTACATCATGCCGATAAAAATATTAAAAAATTATAAGAATTAGAATTTATTAATGAATAATAACCCAACTCAATATAATGATGGAACATTAATTAGGAAATCACCTCTTATAAATACTACATGCTACCACAATTAGTGATCCAAAATAGACTCTAGACACTATTTATGGGAAAAAACAATGAGGAAAAAACATTGAAATAATTAATTTAATTAAATTATTAGTTAAAAATTATTAAAATTCACTATGTACTTACACCTCAATGAAATTTCCATCAATGATGTGTTAAAGACATCTTAGGATCTTCTCTATGCTAGTGAACAAATAACATAATGAGAAACTAAGGATTCTGCTATGCTGTAGAGTAATTTCTCAAAAAAACATGAAAAGTGGAAATAAAAATTTTAAGATGTAGAATGAATAGGAAAGGAATCCATAATAGGTATAATCCAACATCAAAATGAATAATGATCAGTATATACGCACCCCATTCAAGAGGTTTTATTTTAAGGATTGGGTTGCGAGAACCCCTCGTTTATTTGTGCTGAATTGTGAAGGAAGATGAAGGAGTGGATAAAAACATTACATGGGTAATTTTTTTCATATATAAATTTTAATGATGTTTTGGGAAGTTGAGCGGTTAACCAAACCATGAGCTAGTTGTGTCCCTCCCTCTGCCCATGGATCTTCACCACACATGGTCAAAGTTCACGATTAGGAAAATCTTATGCAAACCATGCATTCATCACTATATAAAGACAAAACCTCTGATATGGTTTGGTTAAAATGTATTTTAATCTTGTAAAAATCATGAAATATTTTATTGGACTCCTATAAAGTAAGGTGCATGGATAGTCTAAAATAATGCGCAAATTAATCTTCATCCCCCATAACTTTCCCCACCTAACATGGTTTCTCCTTTGGCTCACATGGTTTTACCTAAATTGTTGGAGAACCGAAAAATAATAATGATAACGATTTCAAGGGTTTTTTTCTGAACAGGGTACATGAAACCGCATACTCTAGAAAGAAAACACACAAACTCCCAAAACAGAAAAAAAATCTCAAGAGGGTCACCTACACTCCCAATATTCCTTTTGGGACTCATTACTCATAAAATTTACCTCATGGAATTCCATCCCTAAAAATTCTATTATGAGTCATGCATACAAAATTGAATCATATTGTATATGAAAATTCAAAAGTCCTTCATATATTTTTCACACATATAGATATATTATTTTGAAACCCCCACCATAATACATATGAAATACAAAAATCTTTTTGTGGTAATACATATTTACCACTTAACCTACATTGGTCCCCAATTCAAATGGATATGTCATAGTATCATCCAAAATTCCCAAAACACAACCAATGCAAAACATTGAACATAAGTCAATAAAACTGTCCAAAACCTAATCCAATGCCAATTGTCAAAACTAAAACCCCGTGATTGATCATTCTTGAACCAAACCATTAGAAAAAATCATCTAATTACCTAATCACTAATCCCCCAACTATATCATTCAACTAGTAATTCTTAATATATGGTTCATGACACCTTAACTATTAGAAAATCCAAAAAATAACATTGATCTAGTGCTCCCAAAACAAGGAAAACATGATTTTCATAAAATCAATACAGAATCCCATAAAAATAAATAAAATCATAGACACCCATCCTAGTGATTGAGAACCAAATATTATTGACACACAAACCCATTCCATGCATTACATAAAAACAAAAAACTATTCCTCAAAAAGCTGATTAAATTTATGAATCAGACCTAAAATTTTCAAATGACCCATTAGATGTGATTTAAAAACTTGGAAAACCACTTCATACACTAGGCAATGGGATAATACCCTTGACTAAATCATCCCTCAAATTAACATTGGTATGTCACCATATTATCTTGTTAAGATTAGTTTACTGCCAGATGTAACCTCTGATCATCTGAACACAAATTCCAGGGTCCACACTCGACTCTCAGTGAACTTTAACTATCAGATCCTCTATTAACATAAAAATTTTCATGTTTCCCAACCACACCACTCACTCACCTCTGACAAAAGAACCTCATATTACTCTATAGACCCATTTTAAAATCAATTCCAACTCTCATATCAATCATCGACCAAAACGTAATTCCAATTAGAATATATTACTGAATTTACACACAAACCTTATCAGTTCATCATTAGAAAGAAGATGACACCATGAAATACCACTATCTAGTTATACACACATGCGATCCTTCAGGTATAATTTTCAAACCACCATGATTGAAATTTAGTCCCCACTACAAAAGTGTATTTATCACTACCTCGATTAAGTGACTCTAAAAACCTTGACACACACTCCAATCATCGGTAAACCTATGAATTAGATGTGTACATATCAATCTCACTATATTTAAAAAACAAAAAATTCAACTATCACTCATTCCCTTTATCCATGAATTAAACTCAGGATATTCAATAATCTCTCATCCTTCATAAGGACCCTACTCATAGATTGTTCATTGTGCACCTTCAACCATATGTATTCACTCACAACGCTCAAAAAGTTACAACAATAAAGATTCAATTCATCAAACTAAAAATTAATTTAGGTAGCTAGACATATGAATGATTTCCAATTAGTGTACTAGGTATGATGTCAATATTTTAGGTATGATCATCTCTAAACATGGAGTACTCTAATATTTAATTGACGAATTCCCCCAAGGTCCCATAAATGTTTCATCTCACCCCTAACTATAGGTACATGTAAATCACATTTCAAATCATTGGGCCTCCATACATGTGAGTTTCTTATAACCCCCCAATTGGTTTTCATCCCACTCCAATTTAACATATTAACTCAAGAACATCAATCACAGACTTCTGTAATATCTGATCTATAAGATGATTTAAATATGGTGTCACCACACATTCATATCTCTAGGATCCCATTAACATTTAACTATTACACTATCCTGTGTAACACAACAATATAAACTATGTTTGAATCTAGTAGGGAGAATATCATGAAAACATCGATCATTACATGTTCCTCAAGCTTGTTTGACTCACATTCTCATATCACCCATGAAAGAGCACTATTTATGATTTACAAAAACACATTTGACCCAATAATTATTCAAGAGTTCCATTAATATAATTTACACCATGAATATATTCATGAATATGTATAATGTGTTAATCAGTACATACATATGACATGTCCTTTCCCTCATAAACCACATACCCTAGACCGCCCCAATGCTCCTAGTCCATCCCATAACCACTATAAACATCCAACCAGCCTAGGACTTAGACACCCCAAGATAATAATTCTTCTAGGAACCACCCATAATAACAAAACACTAGAAAAAATTATTTAATCATAAAAAAATAGATATTCAACATGAAAATACTCTATAATATATAAAACACTTCATTAACCTCCATTAATATTACAATATATCCACACATTTCACATACAAATAAAGTCTTACATAACTATGCAAAACCCTCACATGGGTAACCCTAAAAATCCACAATGTATAGAATCCCAAAACCAATGTCACATCGATAATGTTACAAGAATATCTCAAATAGACCCACCATTATCGTAAAACATAAACCAACTATGTCAAACTACTTAGGCCTGTATAAACCTGTTAAAGGTCATAACTCATGGGGAATCAATAAAACACTCATGACAAGGTAACATACCATCAACATGTGAAAAAACTGATATCTAGGGTCTCACATACACAATATGCCATATGCCAAAACAACCAACCATAACTAGGGAAACCATCCTCTATAAGAATTTATATATCAAACTGCTCCCTAGAGGGCCAGAACAGACAAATGATCCAAAAATAACAACTCACAAGGGATCAAATGGTTAGGAAACTCTGTCATACTCACCCAATAGGGTCAATGAACCAACTATTCATGAGGAATGCATTAAAATTCCTATCATTAAGAATCACAACATGGATCCACATAACAATCCATCCGAAAGTGAACCATATACATGTCATCTCAATAGTGTATAACAAGTCCATGTAATTCAATGGGAAAACACTATATGATGTGTTTTTAACTCTAAAAAATGACCCTATATCATAAAAAACACACTCTATCAGAACAATATATTTTGGATCCTACATGCCTACCATGATTTAGGAGATTCCTCTTTCCTCAGTAGTTCAAGAATCAAAGCCACATCATTATCCTCTTCAAAACTCTCTAAGATCCATAAATCCCTCATAAATCAAAATATCCAAAAAAACATTATAATAACTAAAATAAAATTTTAAATACATGCATAACATCAAAAATAAAATTGATAATTCCAATTCTGTTAAACTATAAATCTTACAAGTATGATGCTTCATGACTCACTAGTATGATATAAATTATAGGATCCATCACATTCCTATATTTATAGTCTAGTAAATCAAAAATAATAATTCAATTGGAATGAAGGATCATTTAATACAAAATTTTAATGCCCCATTCCGATTTCTATTTGAAAATTTCATGGATCTAGTTCACCAAAAGTCCTCTATCATACATCAACATACTATACATGTTATCGAGTAAAAGCGTGGCTTGATAGTGGTATTTTGAGGAAAATATATGTTCATATCCTATTTTTTATATAATAATATAAATCATAAATCACTATACACATCCATTTATATATAAAAAATAAATAAATATCAGCATATAAACAAATATAGTAATAAAATCTAAAAAAAATTACATGACTACACACAAAAATAAATTTTAAAAGGCCTAAAAATCCTTGAAATATGTACAATAATGATTTAACATGATTTTATTCCAATATAAGAAATAATAAAATGAATGATATGTACATAATCCCCTACTATAACTAATATTCAAACCACATAATGTTTACTAATACTATCCATGACATCCTACATGGTCCTGTATAACTTGTCTGGGGCCTTAGTTGAAACTAGTTCCTCAAATAAACATGTGAGAAAATTTTAGGTTCCCAAGTGAAGTGGAGTCCCAATAAGGATTTGAGTAAAACCTAGTTGGTCAAAAAAATAGTTTATAGAGTAAATAAAAGTCATAGAAATAGTGTATGGAGATAAACAATGGGGAAAATAAATAGTACATAAGTGAATGTACATATAAAAAGAAATAGTTGTTTTTATTGTGACCAATTGACCATACACTAACTCCCACTATACCCACATTGTACAATGTATGTAATATGAGTCATAAAACATTGGTTTTATCATTACATAGTCTATATATGATAAAATCCTTTCCCAGTGAGTTTTTGATACACATACCATTTTTTAATGAAATTCCTTCTCAAAAACTAAGTCGACAACCATAATATTGCACAAAACTATTAGTATTGATATATATCATCATGTCAAACACCACAAACAAATTATTGTTGAGTCAATCAAGTTTCCTTATGAATTTTCTATTTTTTTATGTTTTGAAAATCACAAACACCTATCCTAAGTAAAAATTTACTTTATCTTGATATAGAAAATTTTCCTATCTTAATAAAATTTTCCTTTCTCAAGATTGTTTTTACCCTTATCCAGTTTTACTTTCAGAAGGAAAATTTTCCTCCCCAAGGAAAATTTATCCTTATCATGTTTTCATTGTTCATGTCATAATTTTCTAAAGTGTAAAATTCAGTTTCATATCCAAATCCTCAGATTCCTATAATTACTTAGATATTATGCATTCTATTTGTAGGATCAAAATTCTATGAATTCTAGTTACGAACTCTTATGAGTTCAGACTCCAAATTCTCGGAATACTGGTTACGAACTCTTACGAGTTCAGACTCCGAATTCTCTAAATTCTGGTTATGAACTCTTATGAGTTCTGACTCTGAGAACTCTAAATTCAGACTTCAAACTCTTATGAGTCATGAATCCGAGAATTCTTATGAATTCGGTCTCCGAATTATAATTACGAATTCTTATGAATTCAGACTCTGAATTCTAGTTACGAATTCTTATGAATCTGGACACCGAATTCTGATTATGAATTCTTATGAGTTCAGACACAGAATTCAGGTTATGAATTATTATATGTTTAGAGTACAAATTCCCTGATAAAAAGAATCCGAATATCCTGTAATATAGACACTGATTGGTTATTTTCTTAGACTCCGGATTTTTTATTGTTCTTAAACTCCTAAAACTATGTTTTGGTTAAGAAATAATATTTTTTCTATCCTTGATATAATTATGAAATGATGTTGCACATTCAGTTTCTAACTAACCATTGTTTGAGTGACATGTGTACAGGACCCTATGAGATTCATGAAAAAATATGACCAATGGAGGAGGGATCCTACTGTTGGATATGTGCCTATAAATAGGGGCTCATTTGAATGAGTTCATAACACTTGATAAAATTTTCTAAAACTCTAGATATTGCATTCTGTTGAGGTGATTTATAGATTGAGAAACTATTATTCTTAGTTCATACTGAACATCTTGTTCAGATTGCTTTGTGCGACTACGAATGTTGATGAGTACATTTGAGGTCATCTGGAGATATGAAAACAGAGGTGTCGACTACCTTAAATATCAAGGACTACCTTGCGGAGGGAGATAGAGGTTCCGACAACCTTGAAGTTAGAGGGCTTGCGGGGATAGAAAGATATATACCGATCTTTGGATTGAGGACTCACCCTGGTGTGGGTAAGATAGACTTTATTGAAATTATAAATCAGGGGAACTTTATCCATGGTTGTTGGATACCCTTTTAATTATGATAAAAGAGTCTATACTTGTTACTTTTTTTTTTGAAGTTTTTTTTCCGTTGAATTTAGATTGTTAATGAAATTATAACTATATTATACATCCTAGATTTTGTATACTCAGATTAGTGAGATTCTATACACTTTAAGTTAGAATCATTTACTTGTAATATTTTCTTAAGATTCATTTCCAGTATCATATTTCTGGAACCTAAATTCCTGGAACCATATTTCCAGAACCTATCAAGATTAATGAACTAAGAGGTTTAGTGAATATACATTGTTTATCTTTGTTAAACACAACCATATTTAAAAATTTCTAATAGAATTTTTAAAGTATACAATTCACCCCCTCTTGTATATTGAGCATATACATTGATTATTTTGATCCTATAATTGGTATCAGATGAGGTGTCTGAAATACTTATATTCACATGTATGTTTTCCTTGCTCAAGTTTTCATTGTTCATAATATTTTTCTTTCTTAGGAATATTTTACATTATTACAAACATATTCTATTAACAATTTTGTGTGGAATGAAATTTTTCTTAAGATGAGAAGAATAAATATCGGTTCAATTGACAATATCAATCCTAAAAGACCACCTATTTTGATGGAAATGATTACAAATATAGAAGATATTTTATGAAGACTTTTGTTATCAACACTGGAGTAGATAAATTCTTTATTCTTACTGATGGATATTAGATCTCTGACAAGGAAGTTAGTACCTTCACCAATCAGGAAAAGCATGTGTATCAATTGAATTATAAGTTACACAATACTTTGCTTTGTTCTACGAATAGAAATATATATATATATATATATATATATATATATATATATATATCCAAATTTCATCTTGTGATGCCGCAAATTGTATTTGGAAGAAGCTTCATGTTACTCACTTTGGAACTTCAAAGGTCACTGAAACAAGGAGAACCATGCTCAAGGCTGAATATCATGGTTTTTTTGTTCCTTATAGATAACCTATATGTAAAGTACAAGAGAGATTCATGACTATCGTCAACATCATAAAATCAATGGGTGAGAAAGGAATAGATGATTAATATCTTGTGTACAAGAATATAGACATGATGTACAATGAGGGAGAATCCAAGATAACAACTATAGATGAGAATAGGAAGGTTACTCATATGTCTCTTGATGAATTATTAGGAACTCTTCTTCAACATGAATCAAGAATGAAGAGAGATGCTGATAATAATATGAAGAAGAATAGAAATGGTAGTGTTTCTTTTACCCACACATCAAATCATATGAAAGCTAAGACTCCCAAGATAGTTAGAAGATCCAAATCCAAGAAGTTTGTTATTCAATCTGAATCTAGTAGAAGTTAATCTTCATAAAATGAGTTTGAAAATCATTCTTGAAGGATGAACATGATTGTTGGACAGAATAACATTTAATATAGATTCAAGAAGAAAGATGTGAAATATAAGAATGATGGAGAAGTGACATGCAATGAATGCAGGAGAATTGGTCATATCAGGCTTGATTGTCCTATGCCTAATAAAATAGACAAGAAAGACAAGAACTCTGAATGAAACAAGAAGCTGTTATACAGATCAAAGCACAAGAAATCCTTTAAATCCAATGACACTTGGAGTGATAGTGGTGGAGATTCATATGATTATTCTTCAGAATATGAATCTTATGAGAAAATTTACATTGGTTTGATATCCAATGCCCCAATTCAAAATAATTGTTTTATGGATCAGGTACAAACTAATGAATCCTTGAACAATTTGTCTTCAAGTGAAAATTTTAAGGATATAGGTTTTTTTCAGATGAATAATATTCTTCATCTGGTAATAATAATGATTTTCCTTCTAATGGGGAGGTTCCTAGATTTTCTATGTTACTAGAAAAGAGAAATTGTAATGTTTCTAAGAAACTCGAGAAAGAAAATTGTAGAGAATCTATTTTGAAAAATGTAATTTTGGATCTTAGCTAAGATATTGGTATGAAAAATGATGTTATAAAAAAGGATTCTAAGAAACTTGAGGAAGTTATTTACGAGAAGGATACACTTTCTCCGGATATTAAAAATGTAGTTTTAGAAAATTATGTATTAGAGGATAAAATTAAATCTAAGAATAGTATTACATAGGATAAGAATTTAGTTATAAGACTAAAGTTTGAAATTTTTTATTTAAAGAAACTTCTTTAAAATCTTACTTCATGTAAGGAAAATTTTTACAAGATGATTTCTCAAATCTGACCTCATGGTAATAATCATTGGTTAGGTTGGTCTGATTAAAAACCTATTTTCAAAAACATTTTTTTACTTCAAGAGCCCCTTTTGTACTAAATTTCAAAGTGGTGTGAATTGGAATAAAAACTATTATTTAAATAAAGTTCAATAATTATATTTTCATAAAGAGTATTTTTTAATGAAAATGTGGGTGCCTAAGATTTTTCATTCTGAAATTTCTGGATCCAAGGAAGTTTGGATTTTGAAAACCTAACTTTTTCTTATTTTCAGGAAAATAAAGTGAGTACCAACAACAATACTTGGTACATGGTTAGTGGATGTTCCTGGAATGTGACTGGTAACAAGAACTACTTTGATATGATTCTCAAGAAAAAAGGAGGAAAAGTAACTTTCAGAGATAATGATCAGGGAGAAATTATTTGTATAGGTAATATTGTTCTTCTTGGAAAAACATTTATTTCAAATGTTTTATTTGTTAATGGTCTTAAAAAAAACCTCATTAGAATATTCTACTATGTGATGATGGTTACCTTGTGAATTTTAGGAATGATAAGTGCTTTTTACACAATTCCAAGGAAGAGTTTATTCTTTTGATGCATAACCAAGAGAATGTATACACACTAAACATAGAAGACATTAGGAGCCAAGACATACATTTCCTTAGTGAAATTAAAGATCATTCTTGGTTATGGAATAGAAGTATATGACACTGTAACCTTAATAATATATGTAAAATCTATATGAAAAGACTAGTTAATGATCTACCAGATCTTATATTTGATTCCTCAAAATTTTGTGATCCTTTTCAATAAGGAAAGCAACATAAATCATGTTTTAAATCAATCGGTGAAGTCTCCACAACTGATGCATTACAAGTGGTGCATATGGATCTTGTTGGTTCAACACAAACTGAAATTATTAGTGGAAAGTATTATGTATTTGTGTTAGTTGATGACTACACTAGATTTATGTGGGTCTATTTTATAAAAAATAAATCTGATGCTTTTTTTATTACAATAGTTCTAGATCTCATGTTAAAAATGAGAAAACCTTCCATTGATAACTATTCATAGTGATCATAGTGGAGAGTTTCAAAATTCTAATTTTGAATCTTTTTATAGTAGAAAAGGTATTACTCCAATTTATCAGCACCAAGAACTCCTCAACAGAATGGTGTTGTTGAAAGAAGAAATAGAATTCCTCAAGAGATAACCAGAACCATGATGAGTGAATATTATATAGTAATACATTTCTGGGCTGAACCTGTATGTACTTCTTGTTATACCATAAATCATGTTTTTATTAGACATTTTCTTAATAAAACTCATTCATGGTTTTTGGTTGCAATGTATTCATTTTGAATAGTAAAGATAATTTACATAAATTTTCACCAAAATATGATGAAGGAATTGTCCAAGGATACTCCATTACTTCTAAGGCATATATTTTTTTTTAATAAAAACACTTGTACTGTTGAAGAAATAGTACATGTTAAATTTTAGGAAGCTGATCCCCTTGTTTTTAAACAACCCCAACCTACATCCTCAGATGTTTTTTCAAAAATGGTTTTTCGACCCTTGATATAAGATCCTTCTGATATGGAAAATGTTCAAGAAAATGTTTATATAACATTTACCACAGATGATTTCCAACCATATGTTGATGAACAAGTTTTAAAAAACCCAAATATGTTGTTTCTGATGAATCATCCCAACGATAGTGTCATTGATGATGTTAATCAACCTGTTAGAACTAGAAGTTCCTTAAGAAATGAAGTAGAACATCTAGAATTCCTTTCTCAATTAAATCAAAAAATCCCTGTTGATTATTTAGGTGATGATGGTTGGATCAAAGTAATGCAAGATGAGTTAATTTAATTCTAAAGGAATAAATTCTGGACCTTGGTTGAATGAACTAAGGCAACTACTGTAATTAGAGTAAAATGGGTCTTTAGAAATAAGTGTATTGAAAATGGATTCATAGTAAGAAATAATGTGAGATTAGTTGCTAAAGGATATAATAAACAAGAAGGAATATTCTATGAAGAAACATATACTCCAGTATCTAGACATGAATCTATTCGTATCTTAGTTTCCTTTTCAGCATTCTTTAATTTCAAACTTTTTAAAATGGATGTGAGATGTGCTTTCCATAATGGTTATGTTCAAGAGGAAGTTTTTGTTGAAGAACCTTCGAGATTTGATGATAAAAAACATCCTGATCATGTTTTTAAACTTACCAAAGAATTATATGGACTTAAACTAGCCCCTAGAGCTTGGTACGATAGAATTACATGATTTTTACTTCAAAATATTTATGTTAATGGAAATGTAGACCCAACCCTTTTTATAAAGAATGATAAGAAAATTGTTTTGATTGTTCAAATTTATGTTTATGAAATTATATTTGGTTCAACTCAGCAATTGTTAACAGATTCCTTTACAGATCTAATGAAATATGAGTTTGAAATGAATATGATGGGTGAGTTAACATTTTCCCATGGTTTACAAATTTCTCAAAAACATGACGGATCTTATACATCTCAACATAAGAATATTAAATATTTTTTTATAATGTATGGATATAACAACACTAAGAGTATTAGTACTCTTATTGGTACCTCAAATTCAGTTAATCTTAATGAGGCTGGGAAACCATTAGATCAAAAATCTTTTAGAGGTATGATAGGAAGTGTATTATACTTATCAGCTAGTCGTCCATACTTATTGTTTTCAGTATTCTTATGTGCATGATTTCAATCTAATCCTAAGGAATCTAATTTAAAGGTAGTGAAACAAATTTTTTTCTACGTAAAGGGATTTATGGGTCTTGGAATATTTTTTTCTTATTGAAATTATTTTTTTTTTAATTTTTTTTTTCAGATTATGACTTTGGCGGATGTATAATGGATAGAAAAAGTACATCCGGAATATGTAATTTTTTAGGAGATTCATTAGTTTCGTGGTCATAAAAAAAACAACACTAAGAAGATCTTTCCACTACTGAAGCTGAATATGTTGCAGCTGGAAGTTGTTGTTCTCATGTTTTGTAGATGTTACACACACTCACAGACCATGGTTTGAGTTTTACCAAAACACAAATTTTTTGTGATAACACAAGTGCCGTTTCCCTTATTAAAAACCCTCCAAATCACTCTCATGAAAAATGCGTAGATATTAGGCATCACTTTCTTAGGGATCACACACTCAAAGGAGATATTATTCTTCAATTTATAAGAATGCAAGATCAACTTGCTGATATTTTCACAAAATTATTACCCTCCGATAGATTTTAATACATTAAAAAAAAGTTAGGAATCATAACCGTATGGTAATATTCCTTGTTAACTTCCTGTTGAACCAGTCTTATTATAGTAATAAACTCCTTTTCATAGGGGGATTACATTTGTTTGCTAGCTTTTGAAAATTTTCGCAGTTAGTTTTTCAAAATATTCATAATGAAAATTTTGGTAGTTAGTTTTTCAAAATTTTCGTGATGAAAATTTTCATAGTTAGTTTTTCAAAATTATCATATTGAAAATTTTCATTGTCATTTTCTTAAAATTTTCATACTGAAATTTTTGTAATGAATATTTTAGTCCATAAAATTTTCGAACTGAAATTTTTTTAATGAAAATTTTAGTCAATAAATTTTCATATTGAAATTTTCGTAATGAAAATTTTAGCCCTTAAAATTTTCGTACTGAAAGTTTCGTAATGAAGATTTTAGTCATCAAAATTTTCGTAATGAAAGTATTCATAAAGAAAATTTTTGTACTAAAATGTGTGTAATGTTGTTTTTTTGTCCAAGTTTTAATATCTCAAAATCTTCAGAATCCAATGTTCTTCAAGAAGAATTTTACTCATTAAAAATAATCTTTCTGAAAATCTGAAAGGTATGATTTTATGTCCTAAGTTATCGTAATAATATTTTACTTGTTGGTATTTTATTTTTCTTTTATAATCTACATATTTTATTTTCCTTAAAACTGATTGTTTTCCATTAAAAACCTCAAAAGACCAGATCCATTCAAATTTTCCTTGTGACTATCATTTCAACTGTCAGATCTGATCAGAAGGTTTCTCAATAATTGGATTGAGTTTGGAAGATGAAACGTCGCTGCAAATTCCTATAAAAAGGATCCCTCAATTGTTGTCCCACATCGAAACTCAATACTTCGCGTTCTCTATCTCTACCTATCTACTTAAGCCCGCTATAAACTTCTCAGAGATTTCTCAAATCCGAATGTCTGTCAAAGAATCTTCTCAGAAAGACGTGTCTACTATCAATCCAATATCAGAGTGGAAGGTCTATAGAGAACAGTTGGTGCATCCAAACTTCTTCTCTAAGTATGATTCAATCATCTAAAAGAACATTAAGCTAAATGTATGGGAAAGTGCTAATATATATGGATTCCAGGGGATAAAGATTTAGTATATCCGGACTTTCTAGTTGAATTTAATGAATCAATATGTTTCTTCAAGGAAGAAGGCAGAGAGAATTTTTGGTTCAAGAGCTACAGAAATTAGTATGCTCTTTCATATACTAATGCAGCTAGTTTGGTTGATATTCCATACAAAGGGGAAGTTGAGTTCTGTTCTTATAAGTTTACGAATTTCAATGGATGTTTTGTTGAGGAGAAGGCCATGGAATGTCTTGGAATCTCAAATTTAAAGACTCTGAGGACCGCTCACTTGTCTGCAAATCATCGGATTCTTGAATTATGGGTTCAAGGTTTCATCATTCCAAGAAAAGGGGACTAGGATACTTTTAAGAAAAGGGACATGTATATTTTGGATGTCCTGCTGAACCAAAATAAGATCAACCTGGTGAAGCATATTCTCATTATGATTGAGAACATAAAGAGTAGAAATATGAAAGCTTGGATTATTATGTACCTATCCATTCTCTCCATGTTAATTGTTCGGTGATTAGAATCTTTTAAAATTCCTTGTATTTCAATACCAAGGAATTGAAAAGTCATGTTAGTCAGTGATGATACCCTGAAGAGGGTGAACACTGATTTTTCTAAAAACTCCAGATAATTTTATGACTTACCCAAATAAGAAGCTGAAGCTATTCAGAAGAAACAAGAAGTGTCTGAACCATTGAAAAGGCTTGAAAGAAGTGGAAGTTGAAGGAAGTAGTTGTGGAAGGAAAAAACCTCAAAGCCTAAAGGAACCCAATACACTCCTCCACATCCAACGAAACAAAAATCTTATCCAGATGAGGTTGTAGCAAAGTCGATGGAAAATAAGAAAAATTGGAAAGTATGGGAGCCAAGTCTTGGTTTGGATCCTGCGGAAGCTAAGGCTTTAAAAGAGAAGACTGCTGATGAGGTTGAGAAGGAAGATAAAGAAAATAATCAAAAGAATATGATGACTAAAGCTGAGATAGTGCAATATATTATAAAGGATGCTGAGAAATCATCAGAGATCATTCCGGTACCAAAATATTTCATGGTAGAACCCTTACTTGAAACCCCAAGAATGAAGTTTTCCACTTTAGAGAAAGCCCAAGAATTTTTTTTGAGGAATAAAAAATAGTGGAAGAAGTGGAAGAAGAAGATAGAAGTTCTGAAACCAAGGATATCATAAAACAATTATAATATTTCCATGAGGAACAAAGTCCATCCAAGAAACTCTCAATCCTATATTTGGAAGAAGAGTCTTCAATGCTCGTAACTCCTAGGATAAATGAGAAAGGAGAAGATCAGAAGGGTGAAGATTAAGTGAATAAGTTGTCTGAGGAAGAAAGTTCTAATCATGATTTCATTCAACCAGAAGATTCTAAGGAAGGATCTAAGAAGAAAGAGGTTCATGAAGACAATATCATTCAGCTTTCTGATAGTGAACATGTATATCCAAACCAAGAGGAAGCCATTCTAAAGGATGACAAGGGAAAAAAGGTAGTTGTTGATACATCTACAAAAGCAGTAGTAAAAAGGAAGGAAGATGATGGATCATCAAAGTGAATGGAAATTGATATAGAAAAAAGATACCTCACGAAAAAAGACTTTGATTTGAAATCATCATACTTAGGACATGGCATTGTAATCCAATCTTGGGAGATGCTTGTTGGGACTATTCCAATTTTCCCAAGTATTGATTCAAGATTCCAGATGCTCCAACACACTCTTAATCAAAAGTTAGATTAAGTATCCATGGTGATGGATATGCATGTGAAACTGGAGGTATCTTTCAAATCTTTTCTTATCGGCTATGAATATCACAAGATATCGTGTAAGAAGATGACTAGTTGGTCAAGGAAAACAGTTCATGATTTGAAAATTATTGATGATTTTCATGAAAGTGTCCAGGATGCTTTTGACACTAAAGAGGGAAAGATCAAGGATATCTCGAATAGCTTTGAGGAAAAGCTATCCCTTGAGAAAAATACTCAAATGCAAGAATTAAAAGACTTGAATGGAAAGTTATATTCATTAGCCCAAAGTTTGAATAGGTAAAGGGATCTTTGTATTGAGATTGAAGAGATGTTAGTCAAGAAAAATGATGTTCTAAAGGCTCAGTCATAGTCTCTAAAGTCTAAGGAAGAAAAGATAAAATCCTTAGAGAAAAAACCAGAAGATCGAGATCATCTTCTAAATTGTGTAGAGGAAGATCATAAAGAGATCAAAAAGCTAAAAACAATACTGAAGAAGATGAATCCCAAGGATAAGGAGGAACAATTTCCAATATGATCTTTTTTTTATTTTCATTATTATACAAATTCTTCCAATCATAATGAAATTTATGGTTGCTCGTATTTTTTGTTGTCTAGAGCTAATATTTCAGGTACCATATTTCCTTTTCCATTCTTTATATTTCCTTTTTAAAATAACAAATGGGGAGAATTGAATGTGAAAAATAATACTATGTGAAAGAATAAATTTCCATAAGTAAGGGGGAGTTCATCTAAGGAGGATTTTTTTATAGAGTTTTCTTAATGTAAGATATGAAAAATCTCATTCAAGAAATAATAATACCATCCTTAGTGTTTCCAAAGCCTAAGGGTGAGTTAGTCGTATTCGTCATAATCCATAAGTAAAGGGATATATGTTTTTATTTTGATGATCATAATAATTCGATTTAATTATATTCTTTTTTATAAGAATATTTGTGCTTCCCACAAAGGGGGAGATTGTTGATTCAATAAGGTTTCCTTATGAATTTCCCATTTTTTAGGTTTTGAAAACAAAAAACACATATCTTAAGGAAAAATTTATTTTATCTTGATATGGAAAATTTTCCTTCCTTGAATAAATTTTCCTTCCTCAAGAACGTTTTTACCCTTATCCAGTTTTACCTTCATATGGAATATTTTCCTTCCCCAAGGAAAATTTATCCTTATCTTGTTTTCATTGTTCATGTCATAATTTTCTATAGTGTAAAATTCCGTTTCGTATCCAAAACCATGGAATCCAATAATTACTTAGATATAAAGCATTCTATTTTTAGGATCCTAATTCTATGAATTCTGGTTACAAAACCTTATTAGTTCAGACACTGAATTCTCTAAATTATGGTTTCGAACTCTTTTGAGTTCAGACTTCGAATTATTTCAATCCTGGTTATGAACTCTTATGAGTTCAGACTCCGAATTGTCCAAAATCTTGTTTCGAACTCTTATGAGTTTTGACTCAGAGTACTCTAAATTCAGACTCTGAACTCTTATGAGTCCTGACGATGAGAAGTATTATGAATTCAGAATCCAAATTCTTATTATAAATTCTTAGGAATTCATACTCCGAATTCTGGTTACAAATTCTTATGAATTCAGACTCCGAATTCTTATTATTAATTCTTTTGAGTTCAGACACTGAATTCAGTTTATGAATTCTTATATATTCATACTATGAATTTCTTAATAAACAGAATCAGAATATCCTGTAATATAGACTCCGATTGGTTATTTTCTTAGACTCCTAATTTTTCAATTTTCATATACTTTGAAAAATTGGTTTTGGTTAAGTAACCATATTTTTTCAATACTTGATATAATAATGAAATGATGTCGTACATTCAATTTATAACTAACTTTTTTTTGAGTGACACATGTACATGTCCCTCTAATATTCTAGGAAAGATATGACCGTTGGAGGAGGGAGCCGACTGTTGGATATATTCCTATAAATAGGGGATCATTTGAATGAGCTCATAACATAAGATGGACTGTTCTACAACTATAGAGGTTTCATATTGTTGATGTGATTTCTAGAGAGATAGGGTCTAATGCTTAGTGCGTACTGATCATCTTGTTCAGATTGCTTCAAGTGACTTTGAATTTTTCTGAGTACGTTTGATGGATTTCGGGGATAGGAAGACAGAGGTGTCGACTACCTTAATGTTCGAGGGCTTCCTTGATGAGGGAGACAATGGTACCAACTACCATGAAGTTCAAGGGCTTGCAGGGATAGCAAGACAGATACCGTTTTTTGAATTGAGGGCTTACCCTGGTGTGGGTAAGAAAGACTTTCGTGAAAGTATAAATCAAGGAACCTTTATCCAATGTTGTTGGATTCCCTTATCTTTGGGTTAATAGAGTATATACTTGTTACATGTTTGTTCCATGTTTGTTTTCCACTGCATTTAGTTTGTTAAGGAATGTATAACTATCTTATACTTTCTAGTTTTTGTATACTCTGATTAGTGAGATTCTATACGCTTTATGGTAGAATCTTTTACTTGTAAACTTTTCTTAATTTTCATTTCCAAAACCATATTTCCGGAACCTAAATATTTGGAACCATATTTTCGGAAATTAGAATGTTTGAAGAACTAATAGGTTTAGTGAATTTACATTGTTTAACTATTTTAAATAGAACAATCTTTAAAAGTTATAATAGAATTTTTAAAGTATACAATTCACCCCCATCTTTTATATTGATCATCTACATTGATTGTTTCAATCCTACAATGATGTGGACATTCACATCCAACATCAAATATCAATATAGATGTCCAAGTACAACATTAAATCATAAATGTCGAACATCATTTCAAACTGTTAACCATAGATGTGGAATGCCACGTCGAAAACCCAAAACAAAGGATGAGGATCTACATGTCTATCATCATAAAATTTAGATGAGAATTTCCATGTCTGACATCCAATGAAATTTCATCATATTCTAAAATACCAATTTTAAAAATCTTTTCCATTCAAATAATCCTAAAAAAAAAATAAAGTACCCTTTTTAAACCATTATCCATTAAAAAGGAGAAAAATAGTCATTTATAAAACACATGGCTCCAACAATTGTTCCCTTATTACACATCATAACCTAATTCAAATATTAATTTTAAAATTATGTAATATAAACCATAAATTTAAAAAAAAATTGATTCAAGACATAAAACATGGGTATTTATATTTATCCTCCAGAACAAGGTGAAAGCCTAAAATTACATTAAACCCATAAAAAATATTCATCTTGAGAATTCCACAAAAGAGGAAAAAACCCACTCATTTCCAATAAATATTTGAAATAAAACCAAAAAACCATTTAAAAATACATAGAGGATAACACATAAAATTAAATAAATATACTTTTAAGAATATATTTCAATCATTAAAACCAAAACACAAGTGAAAATCTAATTCACACGGTTAACAAAATTCAATAATATCTTAAAAATTCCTCAAAAATCAATATATAAAAATTTTCATTTTTAATTGTTGGAATGGGTTGTCTTTGATCTATTATCATAATATAAAATTGATCCAATAGGTTTATGAATGGTCTAAGTAATTAATTTAAAACCCAACACTATTAAAATAAATTGTACGATAAAACACACCACACATGGACTTTGAGGAACATACCACATACACATGAAAAAGATTATATATGCTATGGGTAAATCTCTTAGACCACCTACCTAATCCACTAAAATTTCTATAAATTTTCAAAAGCATAATATCCTTTGAATTTCCCATATAAGACTCATCCTAACTCATTGACATCCAAACAAGATCATATCGTCCACCCAGTATATGACCACATTACATGCAAAAACAAGTAATTATCTATAATAATTAAAATTAATTAATATATCAAAGCACAACTCAGAATATTGTCGAAATACTCACTGAGAACTAACCACTAAGTGAATCTCCCAGTACCCTCAATGGGTGGTCAACAACGGACTCCTGAAAGCATTCCATGGAAAATCTATAAAGGATATATCATTAAAATAAATGATTATATTAATTTTTAATGGTAAACGTATGAAAACTAACCATGTTCTTATACCTAAATGAACCTCTATGCAATGAAATTCAAAAGTAATCTTGAGTTACCATCCATAAAATAACTTTAAAATATAAATGTTAAATGGTTTATTACACCATTATTTGGTGGAATATGAAACAAAAAAATAAACTGGATAATTCAAAAAAATTATAGGAGGAAAGAAGAGGAATGTTATCCACTGGGGGTTGAATACACATAAAAATTCCCAAGGATTTCCATCAATGTACCCCATTCAAGGGTATTAAGATGAGGGATGGGGGAAAGAGAAAAACATGTTAGCATGGACATATTATTGAAGGAATATTGGGAGTGGATAAAACGTATGTGGGTTAATTATGGATTTTTCCTTCTCTTAATTATATTTTTGGGATGTTAGACAGTTTGACTGCATGGTTAGCCAAACCGTGCAGCAACCATGCACCTACTTCTATAAAAAGCACTCCACCTTGCATGGTAAAAATTTATGGTATGGAACACCTTTCACTGACCATGAATCTATAAATATCCTCTATCAAAACCACTAGAATGGTTTGGCCAAATTGTTATTAAACTATGTGCCAACAATCATACACTACATTGGACTCCTCTACAGCAAGTTGTATTGTTTTTCTAAAATAATGCATTGGTCATTAATCGTCCAGAAAATTATCCTACACCCCACTATATTTCACATTTTGATCATACAGTTTAACTTAAAATATGTGATGATCATTAATATTAACCATTCTCAGTTAAAAAAGAACTACAAACACATTGATCATCATCTTGTCCCATGGTTTGTTAAAAACTGTGTACGCTAAACCATACACTCTTTTTAGAAAAATCGAATATATCAAAACATAACCCATATATCCTGAGGCACACCCGAACAAATTATATATATTTTTAGCCTCAAAATCATCTATAAACACTTTTGGAAATCTAACTCCGTAATTTTTTATCTAAGTTTCACTTTAAAATTATACTAGTCCATAAAATGAAAATTGAAAATTCCATTTAAAATTATTCATTCATACAGATCTGGGATCTTAAAAAAATATCATATAACCATAATATGTTGAATTCAATATCATTATTATATTCAAATTTTTTATATTAATTATACATCCCTAATATTTTCTTTTTCATCCTCCTAGAAAAAAAGTAAATTTTTTTGTGCATTTGATGAACTACCGCCTCTCTAACACACCATTATTATTTTCATTATATCATTCATAGATGGTATTAATTGTAGTAATTTACAACAAATATTACATATCAAATATATTTATTCTTCTAATAATTTAAAATTAATATCAACTTTCACCCCTATCACACATTGAAATAAAGGAATGATAATCCCGGGTATGTGCAAACTACCGCATCCATGATGAAATGTTTTCTGTTTTTCCCAAAAATTTATTTACATTGTATAATATTTTAAAGTATGTATGAAAATCATTATATAATAAAAATATATCATTCTTATTCTCATATAATTATATTATGTCAAAATAAACTCCACTGAAACTGTACTCACCAAGTGAGTTAATATGTGTTCATGTTTAGTTTGGTTTAAACACCTATGTGAACAACGATTTAAAATATATTTATGGATGACTTTGGGAATATTAAAAATAATAAAATTATAATATATTTTTTAAATAATAATTATTATATAGTTCTATTAATATTATAGTAATTATCTCTCTTATTTTTACAGCAACATTTTCATTAGAAAAAATAACCGTAATTATCTGTTATCAGTTCTATTTTCACATTAAGTTACCCAAATAGAAATGGTAAAAATTAAAAACAAATATGTCATATATAAAATAAATTTTAATAATATATCAATATTCAACTTGGAATCAAATTATGGGTAATTATATAAACATTATTAGTCATGTCCATAATAGTTAATGTTTTTAAAATTCGATGGTCATTATACAATATAACTAATTAATGTAAAAAAATATAATAATGATTGTAAAATTTGATTATTATTATTAATTTCATGACATAGTTTTATAATTATTATTTTATGTTTTAAAAAAGTTAATAGTGTCATCAAATAAGAATGAAAGCAAGGTAAGGGTTTGTTGTCTTATATGCACTTTCATTGAGGCATGATTTAATATTTTGCATATATTTCATTATTATGTTCTATAAATAGAAACAATTATTAATTAATCATAAATAAACCTTATTCATGTGATATAAATTGTTATTTATTAATATTTTATACATATTGATTCAATCAATTCACTTCTAAACTTGTCAGTGATTCATTGTGTAAAATTTTAATCCCTTAAGAAATTTTTATTATATATATATTTTTGCCTTAAAAATGGGGTAAACAATACCCAATTATTATATTTTATCATGATTCTATCATATTTTAAAATAATTAATTTTTACATAATCTTATACCTATCATGGGGTTCTGATTCAAATGTGACTAAGGCAGTAAAGGGTTCTCTGGAATCAAATCTCTTAATCGGGTCATAATCACTATTATTTCAATATAATCCTTAAATATTTATCTATTATAACTTTTGATGATGTTATGTTTTATTTACATGATATTTGTTCCCTGGAAGTTGCCGACCATTATTAATATTAAATTATTTCATTAATTTTTTTTGACAATAAAAGTTTCACATTGGTAAGAATTTCTCACATTCTTACCAATTCATCTTTTTTCCCATGTACATATTTCCTTCTTTAAAATTATATCATCCTTTTTGGAAACTTTATATTTACTAAATTTTATTATTTTCATAATTATTTATCTCTTTAAAAAATTAAAATTCAATACATTTTTAAAGTTGTTTATTTCCAATATTGTTATTTCAATGTGATAAAAAATATTCAACAGCCTTCCAAAATAATAAATTTTTATATCCTATACACATTTCCATTTTATAAGTATCTTAATTTTTTTCAACAATTAAAAATTATTTTTTAATATTATACTTTTCAATGTATTTTCAACATTCATTTTTGAAAAAATTGTTCCCTTTTAATTATCCCATTCTAAAATATTATTTTTAATAGTTTGTCTAGTCAAATTATTTTGATTTCCCTTTCTAAAACTTTTATAAGGATTATCTCAAGAGTAAAAGAATTCAAATTATTTTCAAATTTTATTTTTAAAAATTTTATTTTTTTAAAGAATATTATATTTTTAACTATCTATAATAGGTTTTTAATAATTCTCCACTTTTATTTGATCCATGAATTATGAAATCTATACAATACATGGATACTAAAAATCCTTTTATTGAGTGATACAATTTCTAATTTGAACTCCATCTATATTTTAATTTGAAATTTAAATTGTGATATTATTTTTACTTTTGGGGGAAAAGGTTTTTTTAACCTATTTCATTTCAATGAATGGTTTTATCTTCAATTTTCTTAAAAGAAAAAGTGAATTTTTAAAAAGAGACCCACAACCATGAATATTCCCATGATTAGAAAAAATTATTTTCAAAATGATTTTTTTATTTTAGTTTTCAATATATTGAGGTTGATATACCTCCATTGGAGTTATGTTTCATGTATCACCCTAAATTATTATTTTATTATGTGATAATTTTGGGTGACCAATTTTTTCGTATCAAGTGATATAGTTCATAATGTTATTTGGATGATTTATGAGGCCCATTTTATTTACGACACTATGAAATGTTAAGTGGATCCATTTATATGTTTTGTGAATCATATTTTATTTACACGTTTTCATTATATGATTAAATAGAGATTTCATGAATACCATTTTTATTTTACAGTTTATTTTATGATTTGGTGATTGTTTTAATGTAGAAAATAAATTTAAGTATTATGAGATAATTGAGACCTATATATGTTTATAGTACACTTTTTAAATGATTATATCACATGAGATAGTATTCTAATGAGAATAGTTTAGAAAGTAACTAGTTTCCAAAATGGTGAGGTTGTTGGAGTTAACCTATACTCAATTTTAAATGTGAATGGGTTTGGAAGTCTCAAGGTTTACAATTTGATAGCATGTTTGTGTTAGGGACTTCTAAAAAATTTATGTGGGAATAAGTTAGATTGTCACTAGGATCAGAAATGGTGAGTGTGATGGCATGAAGCTGTACATAGAATTTTACAGGTGAGTAGGTTTGAAAGCTGATATGTTTATAAAGGATTAACTTTGATGAAATTATGAACTAAATAATTTATTTATTATCAATCGCTTAGAGAGTATCGAGGATGAACTAGATAAAAAATCATTTGTTAATTCTTATAAAAATTTTAAATGACATTTTTCATGTTATTCCATATTTTTAGGATTATGACTTATTTTTATTTATTCCACAATTTTATATCATTCCGAGAAGGTCAATTATTATAGATATTTTTCATGTTGGGCCATAAATTTATGGTTTATTTAGGATAATATTATTATCACATACTGATCCAAAATATTTTATGATATCTATCCATAGTATGATGATCTTTTATTGTCTTATTTATATCTTTATGATATTATCTTTCATGATTATTATCTAATCATTTATGTTAATTCTTTTCTCTTACTATGTATTGATCATTTCCCTTTCTTATGTTTACAATCGATAGGTTATGAAGATTATTTTATCAAATGATATTTATAGAAAGGTTATATATGATATTTATTATGAATAAAAGATTTCAATTTTTATAATATATTTTATTTATATAGATAATCCCAAATACACTAAAACATTCAATTTTTTTTAATGTTTGTGAGATACATTATTTAAGATATGATATTATTGTATTGTTTGGCTTATTTTTATCTTGGTTCACATTAGTTGGTATCATAGTAGGGTTTAGTCATATTGAAGATTAATTTATATATTTTTGGAGATTATTTAGGATAAAATTAGTGTTAGGTTTCGAGAACATTAGAAAATCCCTAGTGTTGGGTCAAAGAATGGGATTATATTATAAAATATTTATAGAGATTGAGTAAGAGGGTTTCCTAGAAATACATGTAGTGAACCCAACCCTTATAGAACTGATTCTATGACTACATTATTAAATTTGATAGGATATAATGGTTCTAATACTAAATGACAAAATATTTTAGTATTCCTGGTGAACAAGATGCATAATTCAAATTTAAATTACCTTATGAAACATATAATAAAAAAATAAATTTCTTTTGTAATTTCATTAGTACCCGTTGTGTATCCTTGAATTTCAACAAAAATAGACAACCTTGTTTCCTAGGTAAAATAAAACATAAGAAATGGGTGACCTCAATGGATCAGTAAGGGTAAATTCAAAGTAGAAGCCATGATTAGATAAGGCATAAAAATATTGAAAGGTAAATAACTAAAACATATAAAATTTAATTAATAAAGTGATCACAACATGAAGGAAGTAATGATGATAAAATAATTCCATATAAATAATCACATGATTATGAAAGATGTCTAGGGATATTCTAAATAATTGAATAATAACATGTTATATCAATAAAATATTTAATAATTATTTAATGAAAAAAGATGGATATAGAAAAATTAGCTGTGAGGATTCATTCCAACAATCTAACACTGTTATGGTATCATGAAAAGAATATAACACCATCATGGATTCATTCCATGAATCTAAAAAATTTGTAAGGCCTCTTCCAAAAGAATATCTAGTTTGTCTCATGAAAATTAATGATTAATATTGGGGTTATAGAAATCCATGAATGTCACATATTAAATACAATTCATTCCTTATATGAAAGTGGTGAAAGATAATTAGCGTAAACATCGATATGAAATCATTCATATAGATTTAAATACGTTCCCCAATCAATAAACATAATCATATAGCATATCATATAATGAAAATTTGATCAATATAGTACATCCCCTGATAAACTAATCATAACCCATATAGAGAATTAATAAGGATGATATTATTAAAATATATACCCATTGGAGTGATGGTAATAGGGTTTTTTCATTGATTAATATAAATACAAAAAAGACCATTAAAACATGTTTGAGGAAAATATCCTTTTCATTTGGAAAAACATGTTTATAAATATTTTAATTGAAAATAAATTTTAAAAAAATTTATTGAAAAACATCCTCATAAATATTAAATGGATTCTCTGAATAAATTATGGTCATGTTAGTGGGTGATTCTGTATATATTGTAAATAACGTTCTTTTTCACAGTAAAAGGTTAGATATATGCATTTATAAGAAAAAGAAATTAAGATTCATTTGAAATGTTTTACAAAAAATAAAAAATATATAAAAATATATTTTAATAAATCATTTTGAAATCGATAATGAAAATATTACTGAAAACATTTTTATAAACAATGGTTTCTTATGAAAAAATATTTCCGATATTAGAGAGAATTGATGTAATTTTTTTATTAAAATATGTCCCCAATAATTTTATGTAGAAAAGAGTTTTAAAGTGATACTCACACTTGAAAAATATCATGAATAAATAGAGTATAAGGAAGTTTAATGGCTTATTAAACATTTATTGTAAAATTTACTTTAGTATACATTCATGTAAAAACAATCCTTATTAGAATGAGATTGTAAAAAATCATTAAAATTATAGTAACGTTGAAGTGAGAATTAATCACTAAATCAATTATATGTGAAAAATGTATATTCACATAATAAAATAATAGATAAAAATTATATGGTTATATGTTATTATAAACATAATCTTATAATGTCAAAGAAAATGAAGAAGTAGTATTTCCTAATGGAAGGAAATTGAGTTTTATGATTTCTATACTACATGGTAACATTAAAATCAAATACAATTAGATGTAATTTTCTATATTGATTCCTAAAATAAAATGAGGAATGAATTTTTCATGTTATTACATGTCAAAGGGGATTTATATAAACTATATAAAAGTATTTAGGTGCAAATAATTACAATATGCCTCAATAAAATAAAATTGAGATGAAATCCCTTACATTATTCTTCATTTTAGTTGAAGATGAATTAACCCCTTTATAATTGTTTAAACAACATGTTAAAATTTTAATTTAACATACTAATATTTATGATATAATTTCTAATCCTTTTATAGAATATTATTACCCGTTTGTTAATAATCTTTCATTATTTTCATCATTTTTTGTAGTAACTACTTTGTTTTTTGAGTATGATTTGACATGTTATTTTTTGTTCCTATAACATATATCATTATTTCATCATATCCAGAATGAAAAAAAAATCGAGGTATCATATACATTAATTATATATGTGTTGAATGTAATTTATAAAATTTAGTGTTATGAAAATAAGTAAATTGTTCTCAGAGAAGGTAGGTCATACGTACATATAAATATTGTTTCCATTTTTTTCATACTAAATGATAGAAAAATAAAATATACATATGTATATTACCATTCCAGTAGAATTTTATTTTCATATAGATCACATGTTTTATTAAAACCATCCTTAGTACATTATATGTAATGTGTGAATGAATCAAATCACTTCATGGGGTGGTAGTTCTCCGTACACATGAGTGATGTTATTATAATCGCTCAAAATCAATGGAATGATTTTATGTGTGACATAATAATTTTAAAATATTAATAACATCATAAATACAATATATATTATATATAAACTATAAATTATCATTATTCATAACCTTGAAAGGTGGTAATGTAAAAATGAATGACATTAGTTCTCTAGGCGGTAGTCCGTCATAGACACAAACAATGATTTCATAACCCATTTGATATAAGTATGTGATATTTTAGGTTGCACCCACAAAATAAATAATTATCATTATATTTAATATAATAAAGTTATTATATAGTCATTCTATAATATAAATTGATTTATGTTGTGAAGAAAATAAAATAAAAATACTTTTAGAATAACATTACTAATTCTTGAGGTATCATCCTTAGGATTGTACTAAATCCATCAAAAATTTACATTATTTGAAAATTAAGGTTTATAGTATTATTATAGGTATATTTTATTATATTTTTTTAGGTATTTTCTGAACCATATTGGTTTTATAGTGTGAAGAGAGGAATTGAGGGGTTTTCCTTTTATAAGTTGGGTATAGGACACACTTGGTCTTTTTGAAAATTATTGGGTGCTACAGTATTTTTTCGTGAAAAGTTTCTAAAATAATTGAATAATATCTATAATAGATGTTATAAGGTTTATATATGATATAAAATGTGTTCTATAAAAGTTTCTTCACCATTTTCCCCTTAATATTAATGTTTAATCCCTCGGTAAACATGTTATTCTCTTAATCACATTAATTAATTTTAAATTTTTTCACTAATTAATATGGTGGAAAATTCAGTTGACCCTATTAGAAATTATGAATATTTATAATATAAAATATTTAATCCATATTTCCTAGTATAATTAAATAAAATAATCTAAAATTAATTTAAAATTAACACCGTAAATTAAACAAGAATACTAGTTTTCAATGTGATAATATTAAAAAGAATACTGATTTATTATATAAAAATTAAGTATAAAAATTATTAAAATGAACTATATTTGATTAATAAGTTTATATTTTTTTCAAATTTTACTTCAAAAACATTTTAAAATATATATTTGTATTATAAATTATTTAAATGAAAGTCATTTTTGAAATAAAATTCAATATTTTTCAGTATTAATAAAAAATTAAACATCTCATAAAAATACAAAAATTACAACCTAATATAATTATTGTATTCTGATTTCAAAAAATTCATTTTTTCATATGAAATTTATAAGAGTGAAAAAATTTGGTTTTAAAATAAATTCACCATGAAAAAGACTAGAAAACTATATTTACAAATATATAGTTTTCATGCATAAAACTAGATTTTTTATTATATTATTCCTATGAAATATATTGGATGAATGAAAAAAAACTTATTGAATATATAATATATAAATTTAATTAATATCACACACTAATAGTAAAAAATTTAATTTAATAATATAAAACTACTTTCATGAATAAAAATAATTTTTGATTAAAACATTTACATTATATTAAATTGGTTTTGATATACATTTCATGTTAGTTTGAAACCAATTAATTCGAAATTTTATTTTCATAAGTTAACTAATCCTATCCATATCCCCCAACAAAAAATATATGAGATAATCTTAATTTTAAATAATAATATTTATAATATTCAGAAAAACACTGTCTTTTGTGTAAAACAATATATCGAAGAAACACATTGTTTCATTTAACACAAGATAAAATATATATTTCATGAAATTTATGTTAATTTAAATTATTTTAATTCATACTATATTTAATAAAATATTAATATTTTTGAATTTTTTGGTGTTACATTTTCGCAACCTTATGTAAATTGTGTTCTCAAAATTTAATCATGACTATCGAAATCGAGGTTTTGACATTTGAAAACACCATTGATGAAAAAACCACATCGTAAAATGGTTAATAAAAATACACTTAAAAATTTATAAATGGATGTACCCAGGTCATATGGTATGACACATAAATATATTTCTAATTAGGATAACATAAGTGGAAACTAATGAAATGTATATAGAAGAAAATACTAAATCGCTATATAGATGGATTGTGGTCATTGATCACAAGAAGGTGAATGATCAATAGAATGTTAAGGGGCCCAAAACCATAAATATAATTTGTATGTAAAGGTTATTGATATCTTCATAAATGATGGCCATATGCTAACATTTTAGTTCGAGATCATTTTTCGTAATGTTTATATGTTCTTTAACTATCTAAGATTGTAATGAATTATATATAAATGATACGTGTTCATTTCAAAAGAAAAATTTCATCCTTCTTTTATTCATAGATAAATTTCAATTTAATATATTATTCCATGAAATAAATATCCAAATATTACTTTTTTTAATTCTTGAAGAATAATTTTCACATTTAACAGATCATAAGGTACAAAAAAGTGTGTCATGTCTTTGAATTTGACTCTAACTATTTTCCAAAACCAATATTGATATAAAAAATCATCTAATACAACAAATTACTCTATATAAACATTTACAATTATCAATATAAACTATTTCATAAATATTTAAACTTATATACCTTCTAAAAGATTATGATCCATGATTTTAGAAATAAGATTACTTAATTCCAAAAAAGAAGGTATCATTAATTCGTTCTAAGGTACTTAGTATGATCCAAATTACAATATAAATATTTAATTTTTTTATTCGAACATAATTATAGAAACATTAGGAAAATGTTAAGGGTTACCTTTATTTGAATAATGTGTTTTACATGGGGTTTAACATTCCACTAAATCATATTCCTAGATCATTGTCACCGTTTAACATATGCTTTCATATCAATAATAAAAATTGTTGTAGTATAATCCTTATACGTTTCATAAATCTATAGTCCACAATATCAATGATTAATATACTCTTCTAATATAATTCATGAATACAAATTCAAAAACATTAATAATTCAACTTCATCGACAAAAATAACATAATATTGACCCTAATCCCTTAGCTTCTTCATAGGTATATTCCCTTAGTTCATGGGGAATTATTTTCCATTGTTCCCTATAAGATTTCCATTGAAGCATTGAACAATGGAAATGTAAAGACCAAAAATATCCACGAAAACATTTTCTAAAATATATGGAAATTTTACAAGTCCATGAAAATTGACAAAACATGATTCCAAGGCCCGGTGTGCCTGGAATCAACTTTTAAAGTTTTTTTTGGGTATGTTCAGTAAACGTACGAGCATGATTTTATAACTTTCGAACCGGTGCTGGAATTGAAATCTAAGGACATCGTTGAACTCGTGGCGCCAATATTCACCTAAGGATACTTTCACCTTGACGACAGTGGATCGATAATGAATGTTAGTTTTGGGTGGAATTGGGGGAGAGGAGAAACTTAGGGAGGAAGCTCTCCAATGAAGAACATCCTCGAAAAAGAACGCTGGTGAGGAGCATCTTTCACTACTTCCTCGGAAGCACCATGCAGAGGTAACCGACCTGGGATGTCTTTGAAAACCCGCCTTACCTCCTCATTTTCATTAATGAACCAATGCTCGATCTTGGGATTGGAGGTGTGTGGAGGATGCGACGAACGACAAAAACTCCATCTTCTTCTCCACGACTCCGTCGACGAACAACAATCAAGGTAATGGTAAATTTTTGTGTTTATTTATTTGAGAAATGATGTAGGGTAATTTTTTTGATTTTATACCCTCTTCTATTTTGGATTAATTCATTAAAATTAAAGAAATATTGAACTGCTTGCTATCACCCTAAACGTAGAGGGTGCATGCCCAACGAACATGGCCCGACCCCACCGCCATTCTTGTTTTGATGTCTTTTAGAATGGTGACAAGGCGACGAGAAGACCAAGGGAATGACCACGCTACCCACAGAATCTGCAAACCGCGCCGCCCCTGCGACGCTCTGCCGCCCCGGGCAGAACGGCGCTGCTTGCTGGCATCCAAGCCGCCCCAGCCGCGCCGCCACCGCCTGCGCCACTGGCCTGGCCGAACCACGCCACCCGCCGGCCATGCCTCCCACCGGCCAATCCGGATGACCTGCTCTGCACCCCGTCTGAACCTGCCCCGACCTCCATATGCCCCACGTGCCCTGCGGCTCCGCCGTCTGCACAACACGTGGGCCTCATGATGCCGCTGACTGAATCGGCCTCGGCCGCCCAGTCCACCAGCCGAACCGATCCTAGTCACCCAAGCCCTACGGTGCCCTCATGAGCGCACTGGCCATACCAGCTATGGTCTCCCAGGCCGAGCTGCCCTATCCCCGCCCCTTTCAGTGCCTTGCCTAACTTGCCCTGACCGTCAGGTTCGAGCCGCCCGAGTCACACCCCTCACGGCGCTGGCCGAACCGGCCCCGACCTCTTGGGCCGATATTCCTGAGCAGCGCACGACGCGGCGCCCGGCCGTGCCGGGATCCCGCGCCCCTCGAGGCCCCCCGTGTAAAACCGGCATGCGCCCTCGTGGTGCCTCCAGGCCAAACCCCCCTCACGACCTGCTGGGCTGGGCACAACAGGTCGGGATGAACCTAGTGGGCTGGCCCACCCAACATACTGAGCCAAACCCAATAGGTCTGGCCAGGTCAACCCGAACTGGGTCAGTGCAGACTAGGTTAGAACGGGTCAGTCCTGACGGGGTCGGACTGGACCCGAGCCCACTATGACCCGTTACTTTCTTTTGACCATATCTTTGGCACCAGATGTCAATTTGACTAACCGTCAGTAGTGCTGGTAATCTTTGAGAATTACAGTCCCTTTGAGTATACCCAACAAGAGTTTGGGTATAGTTGAGATATGATCAGGTTGGATCGAGCACGAATCCAACCAGCTCCCCAGAACTAAAAGATTAATAACTCACAGAACTGGCGTCTGATTGATGCACCATCAGTTACATTGAGACCCCTATGATGTGACAGACCATTGAGATACTTCTTAATGGGACATTGTGGAAGTGGATTGTAGACCATTTTCTTGTGGATCAGATCTTCCAAAGATGAATGAGAATTTTTGCGGGAAAATAATAGTTTGATGAGACTTGATGACTACTGACCGATCAACTCAGAGTGATCCGTATGGCCCATTGGGGATCTCCTGGTGGTGGCGGCAGACCCAGGATGGAGGAGCGCCTGGTTGTGGTGGCATACCCACGGTACTCGATAGGAGAAGTACCTTTGCTGGCTATTAGAAGGAGTGCCTGATTGTTGCAGCAGACCTATGGTGGGGAGCGCATCTGTGTGATGCAGCAGACCCACATTACTCGAGAGGAGGAATACCTCAGATGTCCAAGGTTATTGGGAAGTTCCTGGTTGTGGGGGAAATCCCACAGTACTCGATAGAGGAGGAGTTCCCCAGCAGCCGAGGGTTAGAAATGTTAATACCCCTAGAATAAAACCTGGTTTGAGCTGTGTCAGTAACTTTTGTATTTTACACATGATTGAGATGGATTAATTGATAACCTAGGTGTATGTATGGGCATATACCTTGATGGGTGTTATTTTTTGATCTCATACTTGTGGTTTATCCGTGTTGTATTTTGTGAGACCTTGAGGGTCTTGGGGGTCGTACTGAGTATCGTTATACTCACCCCTGCATGGGCTATGCCCGCACATCGTTATGTTGGCTAAAGACGACAGAAATCACTGACTGTGGCTGAGAGTACTATGACAGGATGGTACCTGGAGGTAGACCATACATCGAGTGGGTACACATAGGAGACTGACAGACATGGAGTGATGAGGAGGCTATGTGTACCTACCCTTTAGGTAGGAATCTTGGAGGACGACCTAGTAGCCGTTCTTTAATTCTTCAGTTGTAATTGTATTTCCAGTTCCTTGTTCTTTACAGTTTTGAATATATTGACGACCCCTTTTACTTTTCTATACTCTTTTTTATACAGTTTACCTAGTGTTTTTTATCTAGCTATGTGCTATATTGTATTGTTTATAGTTTATAAAGGTAATGCCTTCCCAATTTTAGGGAATTACACCATTGGTGTTAGTCGCTATCCCATGGCCTATGGAATGAGGGCGTGGGGATGTCACTGCACGAGCCCCGGGGGAAGGGTCATGACAAATTTTTATCAAAGGAGTCGGTTCTATCGTGGAACATAAGACTCTGATCTCTTCTGTGAAGCAATAGTGTTATGTGTAGTGAGTGTGGTTTTTAGTTCAGGGATTCCAGTGTTGGTGTTGTGGCTGACGTATCCATACACCAGGACCCCGACGTCTAATTTCCGACTTAGTGCACAGAAACACTGATTGCATGTGTGTTTTCAAAAGTTTTCTTTAAGTCATCTCAACCGGGTCAGCTAACCAGGTATAACTTTTGACAATGGCCATATTTCTTTTCAGAATGCCTCCATGCAGATGACCAGATAGAGTTCTGAGAGTTTTATACAAAATATCCCACCGAGCGACGAGGCCTTTGTGTAGGTCCCTTTCCCAGTAGAGACATCAACGGAGGCACCATCAGTACCATTACCTGTTGGACCACCGATGCCACCAGCCCTAGCAGCAGACAGTGCACACCACTTGAGCGCATTTCACGAGTTCCAGCGCCACATGCCACCCTGGTTTAGGGGAGAGACGGACCCACAGGCGGCTGAGGATTGGATGGAGGCTGTGTTGAGAGTATTCCGACTTGAAGGGATACTAGAAAACTTCATGGTGACTCTTGATACGAGCCTTCTATTGGAAGCAACAAGTAAATGGTGGATCTTGCTGCTCCAGCTCCACGACGAGATGACGCTTCTATGGGTAGACTTCTGAGAGCCTGTTTCAAGAGGAGTTTGTCCCAACGACTCTCAGCGTAGTGTGAATTCTGGAGCTACTTCATCTTCAGCATGGAAGTATGACTGTAGCTTAGTACTCAATGAGGTTCACACACCTCTCACACTACTCCATCGATATAGTGCAAGCCAATTATTCAGGGCATGAACCATCGAGTAGGGACTCAGACAGGAGATCAGGGCTTTAGTGAACTCACTAAGCGTCCCGGTGCAGGAGGGGGTGTTAGAGAGAGCCCTACTAGTGTAGAGTTTCCTTGCTAAGCAGTCTCCAGCAGTGAGATCCACCACCAGTCAACATGTAGAGGAGTCTTCTACATATGGCAGTAGACAGATGTCGTAGAGGTCCAAGAGGACCAGACTTACAGGTGGACGACCGCATGACTCAAGCTCAATTGTGCGGGGTATAGGAGATAGATCCAGACATGACCGAAGTGGGCAGTGTTACCCATGTGGCAGGCCGGGTCACATGGCGTGTGACTGTCCAACCCGTCATTCAGATGATCAACAGATGGTCGAAGGACCGCCCAGGTAGAGACATAGATTCGATCGAGGTAGTCTATAGGGGGAAGCCAGACATGGGAGAGGAGATGTTCATGCATCTGGTGGTGGATGATGATTCGATATATTACCGCCACCACCACCAGGAGGTCCACCCCGACCGCAGGGACCAGGTGGACAGAGGAGAGATTAGCACCAAAAACATGAAGCCTATGATCAGGCGCTCTAGAGACGATTCGAGGTACGATCTATGCCTATTCCATCATAGCTGTAATATATATAGATATAGGTTCCAGTCATTCTATCTTTTCCACTGCCCTTGTTCGAAGCTCGGAGATTCCGACGGAGCTGTTGGCTCAATCCTTACAGATATAGAATCTTACGAGAGAGGATTCAACGATTACACACTAGTGCTGATAGTGCGAGCTTACTCTAGGAGGTGAGAGATTGGACTGGGATCTCCTAGTAGCAGCGTCGAGGCCTTACAATGTCATCTTGGGTATCGAATAGTTATCAATATTCCATGCTCAGATTGACTGTATTAGGCAAAAAGTTCGGTGTGTTTGCATGGATGAGACTGGGTTTACCTTCACTGGTGAAAATGGATACTTTCCAGTGCAGTATGAACTTACTCAGAGAAGAGTGAAGCCGATCAGTCAGTAGTTGGATTGACTTACCCTCGAAGTTGCTGATGTGGATAATCTGAGTTATCCGGTAGTGGTGGACTAGTACGCTGATGTTTTTCTTGATTAATTCCTATGACAACCTCCTCATAGAGAAGTATAATTCTATATTGACTTGTACCCCGAGACGACACTAATATCTATACCAGCGTATCGGATGGCCCCTACGGAGCTTCGTGAGCTGTGGGTATAGCTAAAGGGCTTCCTGGGGAAGGGATTAATACGACCCAATGTTTCTCCCCAGGTATCCCTGATTCTGTTCTCCAAGAAGGAGGATGGGAGCTTGAGGCTTTGTGTTGACTGTCGGCACCCGAACTAGTTGACCGTGAAGAACCAGTATGCACTCTTGATGATTGACGACCTCTTTGATCAGCTGAATGGAGAATAGTGGTTCTCGAAGATACACCTCAGATCAGGCTATCACCAATTCTGAGTAAGAGACAAGGATGTACTGAAGACAACCTTTGGGTGTCGGTATGAATATTGCGAGTTCTTGGTTATGCAATTCAGTGTAACAACCTCTCCAGCAGTGTTCATGGGACTCATGAACATGATCTTCCATCCATACCTTGATTACTTTATCATAGTCTTCATTGACGACATTCTGATCTACTCGACTACTAAGGAGGAGCAAGCCTACCATTTGCTGGTAGTACTAGACACACTCTGAGAGCACTCGATTTATGGTAAGCTCTCAAAGCGCCATTTCTAGATCTGAGAGGTTCACTTTCTTAAACATGTCATATTGGAGGCTGGAGTTGCAGTAGATCCAGCAATGATTGAGGTGGTACATTCATTGGAGCCACCCAGGAGTGTGACAGAAGTATGATGGTTCCAGGGTTGGGCCGGATATTACCACAAGTTCATACCAGACTTAACCAGAGTTGCTGCACCACTATCTTCCTTGACGAAGAAGGGGCAACCCTTGGTTTGGTCGGAGAAATGCCAGCTGAGCTTTCAGGATCTGAAGCATAGTCTAACTAGTGCCCCCATCTTGAGGATTCTAGAGGAGGGCATAGGGTATGTTGTCTATAGTGATGAATCAGGGACAAGACTCAGATGTTACCTGAGGATGGAGTGATCAATGATCGCATATGCTACTCTATAGCTGAGACAACATGAGCAGAACTACGCTACCCATGACCTGGAGTTAGAAGCAGTGGTCTTCGGCTTGATGATGTGGCAACACTATCTAATGAGAAAACATTTTACCATTTACTCTGATCACTAGAGTATCAGGTATATATTCTCTCAGAAGGACCTGATCCTGAGACAGCGGTGATGGCTTGAGTTTCTCTAGGACTATGACTACGAGATAGTCTATAATCATGGGAAGGGGAGCATTTTTGCGAATGCACTCAGCAGGAGATCTATGATATAGCTACTAGGTGAGGTGACAGAGCATCTAGATACTTTGTAGATATCCTTTTTTGATAGAAATGGAGTAGCCTTTCTACAGTCTCTCATAGTCACTCCCCAACTTCATCAGCGAGTTAGGGAGGCCTAGTATGGGGACGCAGACTACGAGAAATGACGTGCTCATATATCCACAGGACATGCACCTGATGTATTTTCTGAAGTTGGGGAGCACATTATCCTCTTCAGAGGATGTACCATGGTACCGGTATCACTTCAAGAGGAATTGTTGAGGTATTTACACACTTCCCCTCTAGCGGTACATCTAGGAGTGGAGAAGATGTACCAGGAACTCCGACGACAGCACTGGTGGACGGTAATTAAGAATGCTATTGTAGAGTTTGTTTCTCGATGCCTCAATTGTTAGCAAGTGAAGGCAGATCATCAGGTACCAGCAGGCTTGGTTCATCCTTTAGAGGTCCCAGAGTGGAAGTGGGATGGGATATCCATGGACTTTGTGATAGGACTTCCACGTACATCCAGCAGTCATGACTCGATTTTTGTGATCATCGACCTAACCCCTAAGTCGGCCCACTTCCTACCGATTAGAGAGCAGGGCTCAGTAGAGAGCATGGGATGCCTCTATGTTTAGAGATTGTGAGGCTACATGGAGTACCTTCGATGATTTTGTCCTATCGTGATCTACGATTTACTTCCCGAATATAGAAGGGGCTGCTGGAGGCTTTCGTGATGCATCATTGTTTGAGCATTGCCTTCCATCCTCAGACAGATGGTCAGACTTAGAGGACCATTCAAAACCTCGAGGACATGCTCCGTGCATGTGTCCTCAACTTCTGTCACAACTGGGAGGATCACTTTCCTTTGGTGGAGTTTTCATACAATAAGAGATATCACTCTACCATTGGGATGGCACATTTTGAGGCATTGTATGGGCAACCCTGTTGATCACCTTTGTGATGCACTGTCCCTGGGGAGTCAGCACTCGTGGGACCAGAGATAGTACATGATACCACAGAGAATGTGCCGATTATCCAGGAGCATATGAAGACTGCACATAGCTGACAGAAGTCATATGCCAACAGGAGAAGGAGACCGCTAGTGTTCGAGGATGGAGACCACATCTTTCTACGGGTCTCACCCCGACGAGGTCTAGGGAGAGTTTTCCATGGAGGAAAGATGTCTTCGAGGTTCATCAGAACATTTTAGGTCCTTAGCAGAGTTGTTGTGTTGGCATATTTCATTGCTCTTCCAACTTAGTTACTCATGGTGCACAACGTCCTCCACGTATCCCAGCCGAGGAGATACATGCACGAACATTCACACATCATCAAACATGGCGAGCTAGATGTCGATGATGGAGGTGACTTTTATGGACGTTCCAGTGGATATAGAGTATTGACATGATCAGGTCCTTCATGGAAGATCGATACCTCTGGGGCACATTTTCTAGCAGCACGGGAACCTCCAGGAGATCACATTCGAGCGGGAGGCTTAGATTCGTGCTTAGTACCCCAAATTGTTTACCTAGTTGAGTTATGGCATACGGGGGCGTAGAGCCATGAGGTGGAGAGAATTTAAAGACCCAAAATTTCCATGTAATTTTATTTTAAATATATGGGAATTTAACGAGTCCATGAAAATTGATTTTTAATTATTATGAGACCCGGTGTTCCCATAATAAATTTATGAAGTTTGTTTTCGGGTACGTTCAGTAAACGTACGAGTGGGATTTTATAAATTTTGAACCGGTGCTCAGAATTGAAATATGAGGACACCATTGAACTCACATCGCTGATATTTGCTTAAGGAGAATTTCATCTCGACAGAAGTGGATCGAGAATGAAGGTTAGTTTTGGGTGGAATTGGGGGAGAGGATAAACTTAGGAATAAATCTCTCCAATGAAGAACTTCCTCCATGAAGAATGATGGCGAGGAGCGTCTTCGACTACTTCCTCGGAAGCACCTTGCTGAGGCAACAGACCTGTGACTTATTTGACGACCATCCTTCCCTCCTCATCCTTGTCAATGAATGGATGCTCGAGCTCAGGATTGGATGTGTGTAGCAGACATGATGAATGATGACAACTCCGTCTTCTTCCCCACGAATTCGTCGACGAAAAACGATCATTGTAGGAGGAAATCATTGAGTTTTCTTATTTGAGGGATGATGTGGGGTGATTTGTTTGATTTTCTTCACTCTTCTATTCTTGAGTAATACATTGATATTCATGAAATATTGAACCGCTTGCTACCACCCTAAACGCAAAGGGTGCGGTCCAAACCAACATGGGCCGACCCCTCCGACGTTCTTGTTTGTGAGGTTTTTCAGAATGGAGACGAGGAGACGAGAAGACGAAGGCGACGAAGGCAATGACCATGCTACCCATGGCCTCCACGATGTGCACCGCCCCCGCGACGCTCTAACGCCCTGTGATGATCCATGCCACCCGCAGGCGTCCGGGCCACCCCGACCACGCCGCCACATGCTGGGCCGAACTGCGCCTCTCGTCAACTACGCCTCCCACCAGCCGAACCGGCTGAGCCGCGTCCCGCCCTGTCTGAACCATCCCCCAGCCTCCGCGGTCCCGGCGTGCCCCACAGCTCCTCCGTCCGCACACCCCGTGCACCCCGTGCTTCCACTTAACGTACCTGCCTCGGTCACCCCATCCACCGGCTAAACAATCCCAGTCACCCAGACCCTACAACGCTCTGCCGAGCACCCTGGCCGAACCAAACCCAGCCTCCCTATTCGACCCAACCGAGCCGCACCCATTGCGGTGCCTGGCCGAACTGGCCCTGGTCTCCCGGGCCGAGACGCCCGAGTCGGTCCCGACGCCGTGCCCGGACGATCCGGCCTCCTCCGCCCCTCGCAGTGCCCTGGAATAACCGGACCACGCCCTCGCGACGCCCTATGGGCTGAATCACCCTCACGACCCACTAGGCTGGTCCTAGTGGGCCCGCCCAACCCACGGGCTGGGCCAGACCGAACAGGTCCGACCGGGTCGGTCTGATCATGTCTGACCGAACCCGGGCCCACTACGAACCTTTATTTTCTTTTGGCCATATCTATGGCACCAGATGTCAGTTTGATGAACCCTCAGTGGCCCTGATAATCTTGGAGTATGAATGTCACTTTGAGTATACCCTGCTAGATTTTTGGTTATATTTGAGATACAGTCAGGTTGGATCAAGCACACATCGAACCGGGTCACCAGGATTAAAAGTCTAATAACTCACAGACCATGCGTCTGATTGACCAGCCATTAATTGCATTGAGACCCCTATGATATGGCGGACCTTTGGGATACTTCTTCGTGGGACTTCGTGGAAGTGTAGCACCAGCCAATAGCTTGTGGAGTAGATCTTCGAGAGACGAGTGAGCATTTGTGAGAGAACCTAGTAGCTAGATGAGACTTGACAACTGCTGACTGATCGACACAGAGTGATTCGTATGGCCCAGTGGGGAGCACCTGTTTGTGGCGGCAGCCCCATGGTGGAGGAGCGCCGGGATGTGGTGGAATACCCACGATACACGACAGGAGGAGTACCTCTACAATCTATGAGGGGGAGCGCCTGTTTGTGGCGGCAAACATATGGTGGGGAGCACCTCTGTGTGACGCAGATGCCACACAATACTCGACAAGAGGAGTACCTCAGTAGTCCAAGGTTAGTGAGATGTGCTTGGTTGTGGCGGCAGGCCCACTGTACTCGATAAAGGAGGATTTCTACAGCAGTTGAGGGTTCGAAATGTTACTACCCATAGAATAAATATTGGTTTGAGATGAGTGAGTAACTTTTGTGTTTTCCTCATGATTGAGATGGATTACTTGATTACTTAGGTATATGTATGTGCATATACCTAGGTGGGGGTTAGCTATTGATTTCATACTTGTGGTTCATCCATGTTGGATTTTATGAGAACTTGAGGGTCTTAGGGTCCCTACTGAGTATCGTTATCCTCACCCCTGCACAAGCTATGCCCACATCTCTTTGTGTTGGTTTGCAAATGACAGACAGTGCTGACTATGGTTGAGAGTACCCGGACTGGATGGTACATAGAGGTGGACCTTAAGATGAGCCGGTACATGGAGGATACTGACAGACATGGAGTGCTGAGGAGGCTATCTGTACATACCCTTCAAGTAGGAATCCTGGAGGACGACCCAAAAGTTGTTCTTCATTTCGTCTGTTGTACTTGTGTTTCCTTTTCCTTGTACATTACAGTTGGGATTTTATTTCTGGGCCCTTTTACTTTTCATCACTCTTTAGTTATATAGTTTACCTCATATTTTGTATCAACATGGGTTTTATATTGTGTTTTTTAAAGTTTATAAAGGAAATACCTTCCCGGTTTTATGGAATTACACCTTTGGTGCTAGTCTCCAGCCCCTGTCCAATGGAAGGCGGGCTTGGGGTAGTGGCGACACGAGCCATGGGGGACGGGTCGTGATAGGAAAATTCATTAATTACCTTTAAATCATCACTATGGTGGAAATTTCCTCAACACGTAACTAAACAAAATTACCTTTTATGCATATACTATAACATAACCTTCACCAAGTATCACATGATGTAAAACCATTCTTCCATTATTACCTTTATTCACCTTTTACTGTTTTGTCCTCTTATTCTCTATCTTCCCTTCGAATCTATAAGACATGGAGAACACATTCACTTTATTAATAGAACGTGATACTCTGTTTACATATGATGAGTATGATTGGGAGACCAGTTCCCTTCATATAGTTGGCTTAATCTCATCAAAGAAACTACCAATCTACCACATTGGTTTACATATATACAGTCCACCATGCCAATATAACCTTGTAAAGTTAGATACTTATACATATTTATTTTACCCTTATTTCGGTCTTATAATCATGAAATTTCTTTCCATATCAGCATGTTACTATTGAGAAAAATACTTATCAAAGACAATTACTTTGAAATCCTTCCAATCCAAGATCTATACTTCATAATTATCCACATTTTTTTGAATTAATAACCAACATTGATCTTTATCTCCAGAGATATTATAAAAATACTTGAAAACATTATCACTTTCACTAGATCATAGTATGATATATACCTTCTATGTGGAACTTATCCATTTCATATCTAAAAATATATTTGTAGTCTCAATGAATAATGGTGGTTACTAACACATGAGGCTATCTATAATTGTTACAATACTTGTAGAGACCCAAAGCTTAACGTACATAGATATTACATTAATTTTGCGGAATACTTATTACATTACAAAAAACAGACACACAAGGACCGTAACAGTTTAGTGTCTTTGGAAACTTGGAACGTAAACTTCTAATCATGTTGAATGATCTTCAACATCTCACATAAAGATCTTCCACTTTTTTTCCTTACCTAAAACCTTTCTTTTAATCCTGGGGGAAATTAAAACATAAAAAGGGTGAGCTCAATTGCTCAGTAAGGGTAAGCATGGATAAAATAAAACATACCATATACATTTGAACATAAAAGCATGAACATAATGTTTAAACATCAAAATCTTGAGCAAAGACATAAAATGTGGAATTACATAAGGCATAGATCATAATGGAACATAAATCATAATAAAATAGCATGGGGAAAAACATGTAATTTTGGCATCCATTAAGCACATGATACGACTTCCATAGTAGCCAATGCATTGCTACCATGACCATCTTAGTGGACAAAGTCCCTTTCTGAATCGAGTCCACTCCTCGTTCCAGTCCTGTTTTACTGAACTAGATTAACATACCGTTCCAGCCATGTCTATCTCATGAGATATAAATCTTTACCCAATGAATTGGAGGGAGATATAGGTTCCACCCTTATCATAATGAAATTATTCTTACTTGTGCCACAAAATAAACATACATCATTCAAAATAACCCAATAAATGAAATGGGTTTCATAAACATCATCCCATCGTCACATATTCTATATAAAACAAATGGACATTTCATCATAAGAAATGTGAAACCATGTAAATCATAGAGACATTAAACTTGAAACATACACATATAAAATAATGTCATCTTAGATGTAAAATGATTTTGATAAAACACTTGAAATGAATTCTTGAGGAAAATATCCTTTCTTCTTCAAAATCAATTTATTTTCACAAAAGATCATGCTATTTTAAAAGAAATGGATTTTTTTGAAAATAGTCATGAAATAATTTGGAAGAAGCTTCAAGAAAATATGGCTTCATAAAACCGTAAAAATCCATTCGTGTCGTATAAGTTAAAAAAAACATTCTTCTCATACTTTTACCAGAAAAGTCAAAAAAAGTACCTCGTAACGTAAACAAAAGAAAGATTCCTTACATACCATGGGGTAAAAGTAAAAATGGTTAAAAAGGACTTTAAACATACTTGAATATACTTTTATAAAACATGGACATGGATGATAGAAATAACCCCAGTAAATAATTACGAATAATAAATCTCAGATAAAAATGAGTTTTGAAAAATTATCCATTAACTTAGGTCTGATATGCTTCATACGTATCCGAACCTCCTATATAATGATTTAAATAATGTCATTAAGTTATTACAAAATCTTATTCATTGTTATGATATCATATATGGCTCACTTATGACTTTTTATTACCCGTTCTTTTGTAAATTCCATGTTAAAGAGCGTTTTGGGTAAAATCATTTCATTTGTCGTCCGTGTTTTGACTTGTAATTATTTGTATGATTACTTAGATCATGATTACTTAATTCCAGAATATAAACCATGATTTATATATAATATATATTCATAATCTACATATATATAATAGATAAATAAATGGAAAGAAATACACCGTTCACGGAGACGGTAGGTCGTACGTACGCATGAATGTTGTTTTGGTTTCCTCATTGAATTGAATGGAATTAATTGGATGACATAAATATATATACATAAATCCAGTATCAATATTATTTCATATATTTCATGATTACTTATTAATCATTGAGAATGAATCTCATCGCGTCGTGGAGATGGTATTCCATATGTACGCACGAGCGATGATATCGTTCCCATGATCGTGGAATTTTATTGGAGTGTATGTATACTATTATAGAATCAATATCACTTTAAAATAATCATATACTGTTTTTATTGACACCATTATACCCATCCAAGTAAGGTGGTGGTGGAAAATAGATTACACCACGGCGTGGAGACGGTATTCCGTACGTACGCACACGCGGTGATTTCGTTTTCCGTAGGATGGATAGATGGTGAAATAGGGTTTTTTTATAATTATAATAACATATCAGTATATGATTGATACTGATGTTATTACTTCACAATGAAAAAACCTAAGAAGAAGAAGTGGTATATGAAATAAAGTTGAAAGAATCGGTAACGGACATTACCTCTTCTTTGAAGAGCCTCTTTGAAACATCCTCTTAGGGCACTAAAATTAGACTTTGAAGAAGACCAAGACCTCTAGGATGATTCTAGGGAAGTTGAGAAGATAATTTTTCAGGGGTTGGCTGAGCTTTAAGGCTCAAAGTGGTGTGAGGAAGAGAGGGAGGAGGTGCCCTTTTATAAGGGAGGAGAGGGGCACCTTTGGAATAACTAGAAATATTATTTTATTATAAAGTCAAATTCGGTTTTTAATATCTCAAAATTGATATATTTAAAAGATAAGGTTTGGGAGGGGTTTAAATAATCCCATCCAATATAATTTAGACAAGTTTAGTTTATTATATTAACCTTATCTTTTAGTTTTAACTCTTAGATAATTAGATTGACATTTACCATGTCACTTTGTATTTTTATATTATATAGTTTATAAACTTACCATATACATCCAAGAGATCCCCAAGTGGTCCATTAATGATAAAAATGTCATGATATAAGTATTTTGGACGATCCTTAGATTTTTAGGAATATAATAACAATTACTAATATAATATTTGTTTTAAAAACTATTTTATGCCAATTTTGACACTATTTGGTAATTGATTTTTGTGAAAATCATACCAGAATTATTAGTTCTAAAAAAGTTAAATAAATAAGTACAAACATGTCATAATAACATAGAAAATTATTGGAATTCATAAAAAGTCTCAAATTACATTTATTTGGGTATTTATAACATCAATTATGTCAATATTTCATTAATAAGATAATTACTGCATCATCATTGTGTCATAAATAAATTAAATTATTTTAAGTCTAAAAATTACAAATAAAATAAAATTATTTATGAAATATTCTTGTATTTATAAATAATATTTATAGTCTAATTTATCTTATATATAACCCCATATTAAAAATTATTTAGTTATTAAACATTGATTTTAACTATTTTAACCCTTCTTTAAATAAATTAATAATAGATGTCCTAATCTAACACAAGTGGGTCTAAATGGTAATATTTTATTCCTAAGGTTGTTTTTGGCCGAATTAAACTTATCCAATAGAATTATGACATGTGTTAGGTTAATAATAATATCATGTTTACCCTTAATTACCCTATTTACTTTTAACCGTGGTAAAAAAAAGGTACTATTCACCAAAAATTAATTTTATCTCATTGAACCAAATTTTAGTCCTTGATATTAACTGTGTCTCTCGGATTTTCAAAATTCCACTCACAGAAGTGGTAAAATTAAGTTTTATGAGAAATTTAGTTTTTTTAACTACCACTTAGTGGTTTCACTATTCATCAAAAACATAAAGTTTCCAGAAAAATACCAAAAATTAGGCCTAAGCTATATATGATATTATGAATTCAAAAATGATGTCTATTTCACCAAATTCATAACATATCATTTGCATTAATTAATTTAAAAATTAATTCTCGTCGTCAAAACAAATAGCGTATTCTTAAGAGATAATAACTATCAAAAGATTGACACTTGTTTATGTCTGGTTTAAATGTGAAATTACATCCAATGACCAACATTGTATTAAATTTTAAAAATATATTCTAAATATACTTTAAAACCACTCAAATTAATAATTTATCACTATTAATTATTTCTATTAAAAAAGTTGTTTTTAATTAAACTTTAGTAATTTTCACTATTCATCAGAATAAGAATGTTATTCGAAAAGTACCAAAATTTCACCCTAAGATAATTTCGATATTCCGAATCCAAAAATGAAGTCCATTTTGAAAGATAAAATTTATAAAATTTCAAAATGTGGGTATTACTATTCATAACGGCTAGTTCATAATAATATTATAATAACATCCCGTTTAGTGAAACTCGGTATTGCGTAATACACACGCTATCGAGGAAGGTCGTGATTGCGTGTAATGCAAGGAAAGTCAAGGATGTGTTTTGTGCAAGCTCCTTTTGGTGTAGCGTAAAACACAAGACATTAATGAAATTAAAAAAAATATTTTTCATAAAATCTCATGGTGTTACATTCTACCCCCCTTAAAATGAATTTCACCCTCGAAATTAATCGGGGTTAGAAATGGTTTACTACTCTAATGTTTAATTAATAAGAAACCACATCATAAAAAGGAATACCAAAACTTGTCTTTAAAAACTAAAGTATTTAATGTAACGGTTACCCAAATTAACTCATCACTGGGTTTCCACGTAGGAGAACATAGGTGAAAATATGAATATGGAAGAAAAATCTATCCATCATGTTCTGATGGAGAGTGGTACAGGACATGGCTATGAAAAAGACAACAATCAAAAAGCCATAAATTTGTGATGATCTATGGTACCATCTGATTCATCAGATATAAGAGCACTAGGACAACATTTTTGGTTTTCAAGATCATTTCCCTAAAGTTGATGAAATTGGAATTAGAAGAAATTCTTTCGTGATTTTGGTACAGTCTCACTATTGGTCGTTCTTTGGACAATTTCCACATCATCTCCTAAAGAAGTGAAGTTGAATTTGTCATTAGTGAAGTGTTATCAGATCATGTGATAGAATTATGGGTCATTTCATCTGTTTCAAAAAAAAGTTAGAAAAGTTATCAAAAAATACATAAGTCCATCTATAGTGACATTAATCACATATGCTTCCTAAAATGGACTTATAATTCATATATCATACTTATTAATATAATAAAACTAGTTTCTACTAAATAGGGACTTCCTGTAGGCCAGTGGTAGGCCAGTCGCACTTCGGTTGTGGGTTCGATTCCCACAGCCTTGTCTGATGCGATGGGCTGTCGCCCGTCCTGCAGGTTGTCCTTTTTCTAAAACTACGTTACTATAACATCAGATAAATAATATCGAAAAAAACTTCTATCCTTAAACAATACTAACTTATTTCCAACATAATCCATTCCAATCTTTAGGCTTATCCAAAATACTATTGTCCAATCTCATATTACAGTGAAAATGATTACAAAAGAGTTCATATAACAAGCATGATAATACTATCTTTGATCCACATATATCATGAGATATGTCTTCTTGGTCACATTACAAACATTCAAAGGCCTTAATCATGTATTCTCTTGAAAAATGAATACCCATTGAATCTCAGTGAAAACATGAATGCTGTCAAAAGTTAACTCTTTCCACATACCAAAATACAAAAATTCTATATACTCCAACCATGATACAACCTTCTCCATATATCATTCATGATCTCATGAATACTATCAAACATTTAATTTTCTCATTATCCCTTCATTATGTGCATATCAGCTACATTCCAAAAATATCTGAATAAACTTTCATGGTTACTGGTACCATTAATCATACACTTTCAAAACATAAGGAAAGACAACAGTGTAACAATCCTTAGATGTCTCTTTATTCCATAGTACCATGAGATTACTTATACAAAATTACACTTGATAAACATGTAATCATTCCACTACATTCTTAAACCATTGACCGAGCTTCAACAATTCTTTCATCTCACATATCATTTGTATTCTCTTCATCATCATCAACATAAATACTACCCATACAACCATACTAATTCTCTTCATGAGACTTTCCCTTAGGTCATTGGTTTGCATAATTCCCGTACATTCCACATTTAAAACATTTAACCATTGTTGATGTCGTAGCAATACCATTATCCTCATCCACAGTGTTAACTGAACCTTTTCCTTTGCACTTATTGGATTTCTGTCCTTCTTTTCCACAACCAAAGCATCTTCCAGTTCCTTTGAAACATTATCCTTGATGCCTCTTCCCACATGATTTACATAGGGGAAATTGAACTTTCTTTCCTCTATGATTATCATGAAACTACATCTTTCTCTTATTAGCCGAGTTAGTAAACATACCAAATTTGAGTTTATTGATAATATAAGGAGATTGCTGATTCAGAATAATAACGATGTTTGGAATTCCAAATCCCATTTCATTTGGTTTCTCATGAAGAATATCAATCCATTGTCCATTATATCCTCCATTATCGTGGATCATCTTGTTTCCAGCCATTTTATAAAACCCAAAATGAATAGTTTGAGAGGAAAAAATAATGCTAGGAAAAACAACATAGGAAAGGGGGAGCACCCTCAATATCTAACATCTTAGGTAAAATTCTATGATTGTTACCTTAGTTCTAGGACTATATCCTATATGTATACTTATCCTTAGGGAAATCCCTAGACATACCTTAGAAATATCAATAGGGATCTCACTAACATTTTCGCATCCTAGTTTACAAAGGTTGACTAAACATTTCCTCTGATACCAAATATAGAGACCCGAAACTTGACGTACATAGATATTACATTACTTTTGCGGAATACTTATTACATAACAAAAACAGACACACAAGGACCGTAATAGTTTAGTGTCTTTGGAAACATGGAATGTAAACATCTAATCATGATGAAAGATCTTCAACATCTCTGATAAAGATCTTACACTTTTTGTTTACTTACCTAAAACCTTTATTTTAATCCTGGGGGAAAGTAAAACATAAAAAGGGTGAGCTCAAATGCTCAGTAAGGGTAAGCATGGATAAAATAAAACATACCATATACATTTGAACATAAAAGCATGAACATAATGTTTAAACATCAAAATATTGAGCAAAGACATAAATCGTGGAAGTACATAAGGCATAGATCATAATGGAACAGAAATCATGATAAAATAGCATGGGAATAAAACATGTAATTGTGGCAACCATTAAGCACATGATATTATTTCCATAGTAGACAAGGCATTGCTGCGAAGACCATCTTAGTGGACAAAGTCCCTTTCTGAATCGAGTTCACTCCTCGTTCAAGTCCTGTATTACTAAACCGGATTAACTTACTGTTCCAGCCATGACTATCTCATGAGATATAAATCTTTACCCAATGCATTGGAGGGAGATATAGGTCCCACCCATCTCAAAATGAAATCATTCTTACTTGTGCCACAAAATAAACATACATCATTCATAATAACCCAATAAATAAAATGGGTTTCATAAACATCATCCCATAATCACATAATCCATATAAAACAAATGGAAATTTCATCATAAGAAAATTGAAACCATGTAAATCACAGAGACATTAAACTTGAAACATACACATATGAAATAATGTCATCTTAGATGTAAAATTATTTTGATAATACACTTGAAATGAATTCATGAGGAAAATATCCTTTCTTCTTCAAAATCAATTTCTTTTCACAAAACGTCATGAAATTTTAAAAGAAAAGGATTTTTTTGAAAATAATCATGAAATCTTTTGGAGTATGCTTCATGAAAATACGTCTTTATAAAACCGTAAACATCCATTCGTGCCGTATAAGTTAAAAAAACATTCTTCTCGTACTTTTACCAGAAAAGTCAAAAAAAGTACCTCATAACGTAAACAAAAGAAAGATTCCTTACATACCATGGGGTAAAAGTAAAAATAGGTAAAAATGACTTTAAACATACATGAATAAACTTTTATAAAACATGTACATGGATGATAGAAATAACCCTAGAAAATACTTACCAATAAGAAATCTCAGATAAAAATGAGATTTGCAAAATTATCCCTTACCATAGGTCCGATATGCTTCATACGTATCCAAACCACCAGTATAATGATTTAAATAATGTCATTGACTTATTACAGAATCATATTCATTGTTATGATATCATATATGGTTCACTTATGTCTTTATATTACCCGTTCTTTTGTAAATTCCATGTTAAAGAGCGTTTTGGGTAAAATCGTTTCATTTGTCGTCCGTGTTTTGACTTGTAGTTATTTATATGATTACATAGATCATGATTACTTAATTCCAGAATATAAGACATGATTTATATATAATATATATTCAAAATCTAAATATATATAATAGATCGATAAATGGAAATAAATACACCGTTCATGGGGACGTTAGGCCGTACGTACGCATGAACGTTGTTTTCGTTTCCTTATTGAATTGAATGGAATTAATTGGATGAAATATATATATATATATATATATATACATAAATCCAGTATCATTATTATTTCATATATTTCATGATTACTTATTATATATAATTTATAATCATTCATGAATGGTTAATCATTGAGAATGAATCTCATCGCGTCGTGGAGACGGTATTCCGTACGTATGCACGAGCGATGATATTGTTCCCATGATCGAGGAATTTTATTGGAGTGTATGTATACAATTAAATAATAAATATCAATTTACAATAATCATATATAGTTATTATTTACACCATTATACCCATCCATGTAAGGTGGTGGTGGAAAATAGATTACATCACAGCTTGGAGACGGTATTCCGTACGTACGCACGCGTGGTGATTTTGTTTTCCGTTGGATGGATAGATGGAGAAATAGGGTTGTTTCATACTTATAATAACATATAATTATATTAGTGATACGGATTTTATTACTTCATAATGAAACAACCTATGAAGAAGAAGTGGAAGAAGAAATAATGTTGAAAGAATCGGTAACAGACATTACCTCTTCTTTGAAGCGCCTCTTTGAGACATCCTCTTAGGGCACTAAAATTGGTCTTTAAAGAAGACCAATACCTATAGGATGATTCTAGACAAGTGGAGAAGAGAATGTGGCAGGGGTTGGCAGAGCTTGATGGCTCAAAGTGGTGTGATGAAGAGGGGGAGGAGGTGCCTTTTTATAATGGAGGAGAGGGGCACCTTTGGAATAACAAAAAATATTATTTTATTATAAAGTCATATTCGGTTTTTAATAGCTCTAAATTGATATATTTCGAAGCTAAGGTTGGGATGGGTCGAAACCCTCTCATCCAATAGAATTTAGATAGGTTTAGGTCATTATATTAACCTTATCTTTTAGTTTTAACTCTTTGTTAATTAGATTGACATTTACCATGTCACTTTGTATTTTTATATTATATAGTTAATAAACATACCATATACAACCAAGCGACCCCCAAGTGGTCTATTAATGATACACCTATCATGATATAAGTATCTTGACCGAACCATATATTTTTAGGAATATAATAACAATTAATAATAAAATATTGTTTTTAAAAACTATGTTATGTCAATTTTGACACTATTTGTAAATTGATTTTTGTGAAAATAATAACAGAATAATTAGTTCGATAAAAGTTAATTAAATCAATAATAATATGTCATATTAACATATAAAATTATTGGAATTGATAAAAAGTCTAAAATTACATTTATTTTGGTATTTATAACATCAATTATGTCAATATTTCATTAATAAGATTATTACTGCATCATCATTTTATCATAAATAAATAAAATTATTTTAAGTCTAAAAATTACAAATAAAATACCATTATGTAGGAATTTTTTTTATATTTATAATGAATATTTATAGTCTAATTTATCTTATGTATAAACCTATATTAAAAATGATTTAGTTATTAAACATTGATTTTAACTATTTTAACCCTTCTTTAAATAAAATAATAATAAATGTCTTAATCTAATCCATGTGGGCCTAAATAGTCATATTTTATTTTTAAGGTTGTTATTGGCCGAATTACACTTATCAAATAGAATTAGGACACGTCTTGGGATAATAATAATATCATATTTACCCTTAATTACCCTATTCACCTTTAACCGTGGTAAAAAAATAAAAAGTTACTATTCACCAAAAATTATTTTCATCTCATTGACCCACATATTAGTTCTTTATATTAACCGTGTCTCTCGGATTTTCAAAATTCCACTCACAGAAGCGGTAAAATTATGTTTTATGAAAAATTCAATTTTTTTAACTACCACTTAGTTGTTTCACTATTCATCAAAAAATGAAAGTTTCAGAAAAATACCAAAAATTAGGCCTAAGGTATATTTTATATTATGAATTCAAAAATAATGTCTATTTTACCAAATTCAAAACATATCTATTGCATTAATTAATTCAAAAATAAATTCCCATCATCAAAACAAATAGCGTGTTCTTAAGAGATAATAACTATCAAAAGATTGACACTTGTTTATGTCAGGTTTAAATGTGAAATTACACCCAATGACGAACATTGTATTAAATTGTAAAAATATATTCTAAATATACTTAAAACCACAAAAATTAATAATTTATCACTATTAATTATTTCGATTAAAAAGGTTGTTTTTAATTAAAATTTAGTAATTTTCACTATTCATCAGAATATGAAAGTTATCCGAAAGGACCAAAATTTCACCCTAAGCTAATTTAGATATTCCGAATCCAAAAATGAAGTCCATTTTGAAAGATAAAATTTATAAAATTTATAAAATTGTTTATTACTATTCATAACGGCTAGTTCATAATAATATTATAATAATATCTCGTTTAGTGAAACTCGGTATTGCGTACTACACACACTATCGAGGAAGGTCGTGATTGCGTGTAATGCAAGGCAAGTCAGGGATGCGTGTTGTTCAAGCTCCTTTTGGTGTAGCGTACAATACAAGACATTAATGAAATTAAAAAGAATATTTTTCATAAAATCTCAGGGTGTTACTTCTTACCCCCCTTAAAATGAATTTCGCCCTTGAAATTCATCAGGGTTATAAATGGTTTACTACTCGAACGTTTCTTTAATAGAAACCCACATCGTAAAAAGGAATACCAAAACTTTTCTTTAAAAACTAAAGTATGAAACGTAACAGTTACCCAAATTAACTCATCACTGGGTTTCCACGTAGGAGAACATAGGTGAAAATATGGATTTGGAAGAAAAATCTAACCATCAAGTTCTGATGGAAAGTGGTAGAGAACAAGGCTATGAAGAAGCCTACAATCAAAAAGCCATAAATTTGTGACGATCTAAGGTACCATCTGATTCATCGGATATAAGAGTAATAGGACAACATTTTTGGTTTTCAAGATCATTTCCCTGAAGTTGATGAAATTGGAATTAGAAGGAATACTTTCGTGATTTTGGTACAGTCTCACCGTTGGTCATTCTTTGGACAATTTCCAATTCCTCTCTTAAATAAATGAAGTTGAATTTGTCATTCGTGAAGTGTTAGAAGATCATGTGATAGAATGATGGGTCATTCCATCTGTTTCAAACAAAAGGTTAGAAAAGTTATCAAAATATACATAAGTCCATCAATAGTGAGATTAATCATATATGGTTCCTAAAATGGACTTATACTTCATATATCATACTGATTTATATAATAAAACTAGTTTCTACTAAACATGGACTTCCTGTAGGCCAGTGGTAGGTGATAAAGGCCAGTCGCACTTTGGTTGTGTGCACGATTCCCACAGCCTTGTCCGACGCGATGGGTTGTCGCCTGTCCTGCAGGTTGTCCTTTTTCTAAAACTACATTACTATAACATCCCAACAATAATATCGAAAAAAACTTCTATCCTTAAACAATACTAACTTATGTCCAACATAATCCATTCCAATCTTTAGGCTTATCCAAAATACTGCTGTCCAATCTCATATTACAGTGAAAACGATTACCAAAGAGTTCATATAAAAAGCATGTTAATACCATCGTTGATACCCATATATCATGAGATATGTCTTGTTGGTCACATTCCAAACATTCGTAGGCCTTAATCATGTATTCTCTTGAAAAATGAATACCCAATGAATCTTAGTGAAAACTTGAATGCTGTCAAAAGTTAAATCTTTCCACATACCAAAATCCAAAAATTCTATATACTCAAACAATGATATAACCTTCTCCTTATATCCGTCATGAGCTCATGAATACTATCAAACATTTAATTTTCTCCTTATCCCTCCATTATGCGCATATCAGCTACTTTCCAAAAATATCTGAATAACCTTTCATGGTTACTGGTACCATTAATCATACACTATCAAAACATAAGGAAAGACAACAGTGTAACAATCTTTAGATGTCTCTTTATTTCATAGTACCATGAGATTACTTATACAACATTACACTTGATAAACTTGTAATCATTCCACTATCTTTTTAAACCATTGACCGAGCTTCAACAATTCTTTCATTTCACATATCATTTGTAGTCTCTTCATTATCATCAACATAAATACTAACCATACGACCATACTGATTCTCTTCATGAGACTTTACCTTAGGGTCTTGGTTTTCATAATGCTCGTATATTCCACATTTAAAACATTTAACCATTGTTGATGTCGTAGCAATACCATTATCCTTATCCATGGTGTTAACTGAACCTTTTCCTTTGCACTTACTGGCATCATGTCCTTCTTTTCAGCACCCAAAGTATCTTCCAGTTCCTTTGAAACATTCTCCTTGATGCCTCTTCCCAATTAATTTACGTATGGGAAATTGAACTTTCTTTCCTCTATGATCATCATGAAACTCCATCTTTCTCTTGTTAGCCAAGTCAGGAAACTTACCAAATTTTACTTTATTGATCATATTATGAGATTGCTGATTCGGCATAATAATAATGTTTTGACTTCCAAATACCATTTCATTTTGCTTCTCATGAAGAATATTATTCCATTTTCCATAATATCCTCCATTATCATGAATCATCTTGTTTCCGGCCATTTTCTAAAACCCAAAAAGAATAGTGTGAGAGGAAAAAATAATGCTAGGAAAAACAAAATAGTAAAGGGGGAGCACCCTCAATATCTAACATCTTAGGTTAAATTCTAAGATCATTACCGTAGTTCTAGGACTATATCCTATACGTATACTTATCCATACGGACATCCCTAGACATACCTTAGAAATATCTCTAGGGATCTCACTAAAGTTTTCGCATCCTAGTTTCCAATGGTTGACTAAACCTTTCCTCTAATACCAACTGTAGAGACCCAATGTTTGATGTACATAGATATTACATTAATTTTTCGGAATACTTATTACATAACAAAAATATACACACAAGGACTGTAATGGTTTAGTGTCTTTGGAAACGTGGAACGTAAACTTCTAATCATGTTGAAAGATCTTCAACATCTCCCATAAGGATCTTCCAATTTTTGTTTCCTTACCTAAAACCTTTCTTTTAATCATTGGAGAAAGTAAAACATAAAAAGGGGGACCTCAAATGCTCATTAAGGGTAAGCATGGATAAAATAATACATACCATATACATTTGAACATAAATGCATGAACATAATGTTTAAACATCAAAATCATGAGCAAACACATAATCCAGGGAAGTAAATAAGGCATAGATCATAATGGAACATAAATCATGATAAAAATGCATGGGAATAAAAAATTTAATTGTGGCATCCATTAAGCACATGATATGATTTCCATAGTAGCCAAGACCCTGCTACCAAGACCATATTAGTGGACAAAGTCCCTTTCTGATTCGATTTCACTCCTCGTTCCAGTCCTATATTACTGAATCAGATTAACTTACCATTCCAGCCATGTCTATCTCATGAGATATAAATATTTACCCAATGAATTGGAGGGATATATAGGTCCCACCCATCTCATAATTAAATCATTCTTACTTGTGCGACAAAATAAAAATACATCATTCATAAGAACCCAATAAATAAAATGGGTTTCATAAACATCATCCCATCATCACAAAATACATATAAAAAAAATGGACATTTCATCTTAAAAAAATTAAAACCATGTAAATCATAGAGACATTAAACTAGAAACATACACATATGAAATAATGTCATCTTAGATGTAAAATGATTTTGATAAAACACTTGAAATGAATTCTTGAGGAAAATATCCTTTCTTCTTCAAAATCAATATATTTTCACAAAACGTCATGAAATTTTAAAAGAAAAGTATTTTTTTGAAAATAGTATTGAAATATTTTGGAGGAATATTCATAAAAAACAAGGCTATATAAAACCGTAAAAATCCATTCGCGCTGTATAAGTTAAAAAAACATTCTTCTCGTACTTTTACCGGAAAAGTCAAAAAAATTAGCTCGTAATGTAAACAGAAGAAATATTCCTTACACACCATGGGGTAAAAGTCAAAATGTGTAAAAAGGACTTTAAACATACGTGAATACACTTTTATAAAACATGGACAAGGATGATAGCAATAACCCCAGTAAATACTTACAAATAAGCAATCTGAGATAAAAATGAGATTTGAAAAATTATCCCTTACCTTAGGTTCGATATGCATCGTACGTATCTGAACCTCCTGTATAATTATTTAAATAATGTCATCGACTTATTACAGAATCACATTCATTGTTATGATGTCATATATGGTTCACTTATGACTTTATATTACCCGTTCTTTTGTAAATTCCATGTTAAAGATCGTTCTGGGTAAAATCGTTTCATTTGTCGTCCGTGTATTGAATTGTAATTATTCATATGATTACGTAGATCGTGATTACATAATTCCAGAATATAAAACATGATTTATATATAATATATATTCAAAATATACATATATATAATAGATCGATAAATGGAAAGAAATACACCGTTCATGGACACGGTAGGCCGTACGTACGCATGAACGTTGTTTTCGTTTCCTCATTGAATTGAATGGAATTAATTGGATGAAATAAATATATATATACATAAATCCAGTATCATTATTATGTCATATATTTCATGATTACTTATTATATATACTTTATAATCATTCATGCATGGTTAATCATTGAGAATGAATTTGATCGCGACGTGGAGACGGTATTTCGTACGTACGCACGAGCGATGATATCGTTCCCATGATCGTGGAATTTTATTGGAGTGTATGTATACTATTAAAGAATCAATATCACTATACAATAATCATATATAGTTATTATTTACGCCATTATACCCATCCAAGTAAGGTGGTGGTGGAAAATAGACTACACCACGGCGTAGAGACGGTGTACGCGCGGTGATTCCGTTTTCCATAGGATGGATAGAGGGTGAAATAATGTTGTTTAATACTTATAATAACATATCAGTATATGAGTGATACTTATGTTATAACTTCATAATGAAACAACATAAGAAGAAGAAGTGGAAGAATAAATAATGTTGAAAGAATCGGTAATGGACATTACCTCTTCTTTGAAGCGCCTCTTTGAGACCTCCTCCTAGGGCACTAAAATTAGTCTTTGAAGAATACCAGGACCTATGGGATTATTCTAGGGAATTGGAGAAGAGAATTTTTCAGGGGTTGGCCGAGATTGAATGCTCAATGTGGTGTTAGGAAGAGAGGGAGGAGGTTCCCCTTTATAACGGATGAGAGGGGCACCTTTGGAATAACTAAAAATATTATTTTATTATAAAGTCAAATTCGGTTTTTAATAGCTCAAAATTGATATATTTCGAAGATAAGGTTGGGATGGGTCGAAATACTCTCATCCAATATAATTTAGACAAGTTTAGGTCATTATTATAACCTTATCTTTTAGTTTTAACTCTTAGTTAATTAGATGGACATTTACCATGTCACTTTGTATTTTTATATTATATGGTTAATAAACATACCATATACATCCAAGATACTCCCAAGTGGTCCATTAATGATACACCTATCAGGATATAAGTATCGTGGATGAACCATAGATTTTTAGGAATATAATAACAATTAATAATATAATATTTGTTTTAAAAACTATTTTATGTCAATTTTGACACTATTTGGTAATTGATTTTTGTGAAACTCATAATAGAATTATTAGTTCTAAATAAGTTAATTAAATCAATAATAACATGTCATATTATCATAGAAAATTATTTTAATTCATAAGAAGTCTCAAATTACATTTATTTGGGTATTTATTACATCAATTATGTCAATATTTCATTAATAAGATAATTACTCCATCATCATTGTGTGATAAATAAATTAAATTATATTAAGTCTAAAAATTAAAAATAAAATACAATTATGTAGTAAATCTTTTTAACTTATTAATGAATATTTATAGTCGAATTTACCTTATTTATAACCCTATATTAAAAATGATTTAGTTATTAAACTTTGATTTTCACTATTTTAACCCTTCTTTTAATAAATTAATAATAAATGTCCTAATCTAATCCAAGTGGGCCTAAATGGTCATATTTTATTCCTAAGGTTGTTTTTGGCCGAATTACACTAATCCAATAGAATTAGGACATGTGTTAGGGTAATAATAATATCATATTTACCCTTAATTACCCGATTTACTTTTAACCGTGGTAAAAAAAAGTAAAAAGTTACTATTCACCAAAAATTATTTTCATCTCATTGAATAAAATTTTAGTCCTTGATATTAACCGTGTCTCTCAGATTTTCGAAATTCCACTCACAGAAGCGGTAAAATTATGTTTTATGAAAAATTCAGTTTTTTTAACTACCACTTAGTGGTTTCAATATTCATCAGAAAATTAAAGTTTCCATAAAAATACCAAAAATTAGGCCTAAGATATATTTGATAATATTAATTCAAACATGATGTCTATTTTACCAAATTCAAAACATATCAGTTGCATTAATTAATTTAAAAATTAATTCCCGTCGTCAAAACAAATAGTGTGTTCTTAAGAGATAATAACTATCAAAAGATTGACACTTGTTTATGTCTGGTTTAAATGTGAAATTACATCCAATGACCAACATTGTATTAAATTGTAATAATATATTCTAAATATAATTTAAAACCACTCAAATTAATAATTTATCACTATTAATTATTTCTATTAAAAAAGTTGTTTTTAATTAAAATTTAGTAATTTTCATTATTCATCAGAATATGAAAGTTATCCGAAAAGTACCAAAATTTCACCCTAATCTAATTTTGATATTCCGAATCCAAAAATGATGTCCATTTTGAATGATAAAATTAATAAAATTTCAAAAAGTGTGTATTACAATTCATAACGGCTAGTTCATAATAATATTATAATAATATCTCGTTTAGTGAAACTCGGTATTGCGTACAACACATGCTATCGAGGAAGGTCATGATTGCGTGTAATGCAAGGCAAGTCCGAGATTCGTGTTGTGCAAGCTCCATTTGGTGTAGCGTACAACACAAGACATTAATGGAATTAAAAAGAATATTTCTCATAAAATCTCGGGGTGTTATATTCTACCCCCCTTAAAATGAATTTTTCCCTCAAAATTCGTAGGGGTTATAAATGGTTTACTACTCAAAAGTTTCATTAATAGAAACACATATCGTAAAAAGGAATACCAAATCATGGCTTAAAAAACTAATGTATGAAATGTAAGGGTTACCCAAATTAACTCTTCAATGGGTTTCCACGTAGGAGAACATAGGTGAAAATATGGATATGGAAGAAAAATCAAACCATCACGTTCTGATGGAGAGTTGTAGAGAACATGGCTATGAAAAAGCCAACAATCACAAAGCCATAAATTTGTGACGATCTAAGGTACCATCTGATTCATCGGATATAAGAGCACCAGGACAACATTTTTGGTTTTCAAAATCATTTCCCTAAAGTTGATGAAATTGGAATTAGAAGAAATACTTTCGTGATTTTGGTACAGTCTCACCATTGGTCGTTCTTTGGACAATTTCAACATCATCTCTTAAAGAAATGAAGTTGAATTTGTCATTTGTGAAATGTTAGTAGATCATGTGATAGAATGATGGGACATTCCATCTGTTTCAATCAAAAGGTTAGAAAAGTTATCAAAAAATACATAAGTCCAATAATAGTGAGATTAATCATATATGGTACCCATAATGGAGTTATACTTCAAATATAATACCGATTAATATAATAAAACTAGTTTCTACTAAACATGGACTTCCTGTAGGCTAGTGGTAGGCGATAAAGTCCAGTCGCACTTTGGTTGTGGGTTCGATTCCCACAGCCTTGTCTGACGCGATGGGCTATCGCCCGTCCTGCAGGTTGTCCTTTTTCTAAAACTACATTACAATAACATCCCATCAATAATATCGAAAAAAACTTCTATCATTAAACAATACTAACTTTTGTCCAACATAATCCATTCCAATCTTTAGGCTTATGCAAAATATTGTTGTCCAATCTCATATTACAGTGAAAACGATTACCAAAGAGTTCATATAACAAGCATGTTAATACCATCATTGATCCCCATATATCATGAGATATGTGTTGTTGGTCACATTCAAAACATTCGAAGGCCTTAATAATGTATTCTTTTTAAAAATGAATACCCATTGAATCTTATTGAAAACATAAATGCTGTCAAAAGTTAACACATTCCACATACCAAAATCCAAAAAATCTATATACTCAAACCATGATATAACATTCTCTTTATATTAGTCATGAGCTCATGAATACTATCAAACATTTAATTTTCTCCTTATCCCTTCATTATGCGCATATCAGCTACTTTCCAAAAATATCTGAATATCCTTTCATGGTTAATGGTACCATTAATCATACACTTTCAAAACATAAGGAAAGACAACAGTGTAACAATCCTTAGATGTCTCTTTATTCCATAGTACCATGATATCACTTATACAACATTACAATTGATAAACATGTAATCATTCCACTACCTTCTTAAACCATTGACCGAGCTTCAACAATTCTTTCATCTCACATATCATTTATAGTCTCTTCCTCATCATCAACATAAAGACTACCCATACGACCATACTGATTCTATTCATGAGACTTTACCTTAGGGAATTGGTTTGCATAATTCCCGTACATTCAATATTTAAAACATTTAACCATTTTTGATGTCGTAGAAATACCATTATCTTCATCCATGGTGTTAACTAAACCTTCTCCTTTGCACTTACTAGCTTTGTGTCCTTCTTTTCCACACCCAAAGCATATTCCAGTTCCTTTGAAACATTCTCCTTGATGTCTCTTCCCACATGATTTACATAGGGGAAATTGAACTTTATTTCCTCTATGATCATCATGAAACTCCATCTTTCTCTTATTAGCCGAGTCAGGAAACTTACCAAATTTGAGTTTATTGATCATATTATGAGATTACTGATTCGGCAAAATAATGATGTTTAGATGCCCAAATCCCATTTCATTTGGTTTCTCATGAATAATATCATTCCATTGTCCATAATATCCTCCATTATCGTGAATCATCTTGTTCCCAGCCATTTTCTAAAACCCAAAAAAATAGTGTGAGAGGGAAAAATAATTCTAGGAAAAACAACATAGTAAAGGGGGAGCACCCTCAATATCTAAAATCTTAGGTAAAATTCTATGATAGTTACCACAGTTCTAGGACTATATCCTATATGTATACTTATCCTTAGGGACATCCCTAGACATCCCTTAGAAATATCTCTAGGGATCTCACTAACGTTTTCACATCCTAGTTTCTAAAGGTTGACTAAACCTTTCCTCTGATACAAACTGTAGAGACCCAAAGCATGACGTACATAGATATTACATTACTTTTTCGGAATTCTTATTACAAAAAAAAAAGACAAACAAGGATCGTAATAGTTTAGTGTCTTTGGAAACATGGAACGTAAACTACTAATCATGTTGAAAGATCTCCAACATCTCCCATAAAGATCTTCCACTTTTTGTTTCCTTACCTAATAAATTTCTTTTAATATTGGTGTAAAGAAAAACATAAAAAGGGTGAGCTCAAATGCTTAGTAAGGGTAAGCATGGATAAAATAAAACATACCATATACATTTGAACATAAAAGCATGGAAATAATGTTTAAACATCAAAATCTTGAGCAAAGACCTAAACCATGGAAGTACATAAGCCATAGATCATAATGGAACATAAATCATGATAAAATAGAATGGGAATAAAACATGTAATTGTGGCATCCATTAAGCACATGATATTGTTTCCATAGTAGCCATGGCATTTCTGCCAAGACCATCTTAGTGGACAAAGTCCCTTTCGGAATCGAGTTCACTCCTCGTTCGAGTCCTGTATTACTAAACCGGATTTACTTACCATTGCAGCCATGTCTATCTCATGAGATATTAATCTTTACCCAATGAATTGGAGGGAGATATGGGTCCCACCCATCTCATAATGAAATCATTCTTACTTGTGCCACAAAATAAACATACATCATTCATAATAACCCAATAAATAAAATGGGTTTTATAAACATCATCCCATCATCACATAATCCATATAAAACAAATGGACATTTCATCATAAGAAAAGTGAAACCATGTAAATCATAGAGACATTAAACATGAAACATACACATATGAAATAATTTCATCTTATATGTAAAATGATTTTGATAAAATACATGAAATGAATTCTTGAGGAAAATATCCTTTATTCTTCAAAATCAATTTCTTTTCACAAAAAGTCATGAAATTTTAAAAGAAAAGGATTTTGATGAAAATAGTCATGAAATATTTTGGAGGAATCTTCTTGAATATAAGGCTTTATAAAACTGTAAAAATCTATTCGTGCCGTATAAGTTAAAAAAACATTCTTCTCGTACTTTTACCAGAAAAGTCAAAAAAAGTACCTCATAACGTAAACAAAAGACAGATTCCTTACATACCATGGGGTAAAAGTAAAAATGGGTAAAAATGACTTTAAACATACATGAATAAACTTTTATAAAACATGGACATGGATGATAGAAATAACCCTAGTAAATACTTACGAATAAGAAATCTCAGATAAAAATGAGATTTGCAAAATTATCCCTTACCTTAGGTCCGATTTGCTTCATACGTATCCAAACCGTCAGTATAATGATTTAAATAATGTCATTGACTTATTACAGAATCATATTCATTGTTATGATATCATATATGGTTCACTTATGACTTTATATTACCCGTTCTTTTGTAAATTCCATGTTAAAGAGCGTTTTGGGTAAAATCGTTTCATTTGTCGTCCGCGTTTTGACTTGTAGTTATTCATATGATTACTTGGATCATGATTACTTAATTCCAGAATATAAAACATGATTTATATATAATATATATTCATAATCTACATATATATAATTGATCGATAAATGGAATGAAATACACCGTTAATGGAGATGGTAGGCCGTACGTACGCATGAACGTTGTTTTCGTTTCCTCATTGAATTGAATGGAATTAATTAGATGACATAAATATATATATACATAAATCCAGTAGCATTATTATGTAATATATTTCAGGATTACTTATTATATATACTTTATAATCATTCATGAATGGTTAATCATTGAGAATGAATCTCATCGCGTCGTGGAGACGGTATTCCATACGTACGCACATGCGATAATATCGTTCCCATGATCGAGGAATTTTATTGGAGTGTATGTATACTATTACAGAATCAATATCACTTTACAATAATCATATATATTTATTATTTACACCATTATACCCATCCAAGTAAGGTGGTGGTGGAAAATAAATTACACCACGGCGTGGAGACAGTATTCCGTACCTACGCACGCGCGATGATTTCGTTTTCCGTAGGATGGATAAATGGTGAAATATGGTTGTTTAATAATTATAATAACATATAAGTATATGAGTGATACTGATGTTATTACTTCATAATGAAACAACCCAAGAAGAATAAGTGGAAGAAGAAATAATGTTGAAAGAATCGGTAACGGACATTACCTCTTCTTTGAAGCGCCTCATTGAGACCTCCTCTTAGAGAACTAAAATTGGTGTTTGAAAAAGACCAGGAACTCTAGGATGATTCTAGGGAAGTTTATAATATAATTTGGCAGGGGTTGGCCGAGCATGAAGGCTCAAAGTGGTGTGAGGAAGAGAGGGAGGAGGTGCCCTTTTATAAGGGAGGAGAGGGGAACCTTTGGAATAACTAAAAATATTATTTTATTATAAAGTCATATTCAGTTTTTAATAGCTCCAAATTGATATATTTCGAAGCTAAGGTTGGGATGGGTCGAAATACTCTCATCAAATAGAATTTAGACAAGTTTAGGTCATTATATTAACCGTCTCCTTTAGTTTTAACTCTTAGTTAATTAGATTGACATTTACCATGTCACTTTGTATTTTTATATTATATAGTTAATAAACATACCATATACATCCAAGAGACCCCCTAGTGGCCCATTACTTATACACCTATCATGATATAAGTATCTTGGAAGATCGTTGGATTTTTAGGAATATAATAACATTTAATAATATTATAGTTTAAAAAAAACTATTTTATGCCAATTTTGACAATATTTGGTAATTTATTTTTGTGAAAATCATAACATAATGATTATTTCGAAAAAAGTTAATTAAATCAATAATAACATGTCATATTAACATATAAAATTATTGGAATTCATAAAAAGTCTCAAATTACATTTATTTGGGTATTTATAACATCAATTATGTCAATATTTCATTAATAAGATAATTACTGCATCATCATTGTGTCATAAATAAATTAAATTATTTTAAGACTTAAAATTAAAAATAAAATACCATTATTTAGGAAATATTTTTATCTTTCTAATCTATATTTATAGTTTAATTTATCTTATGTATAACCCTATATTAAAAATGATTTAGTTATTAAACGTTGATTTTAACTATTTTAACCCTTCTTTTAATAAATTAATAATAAATGTCCTAATCTAATACAAGTGGGCCTAAATGGTCATATTTTATTCCTAAGGTTGTTTTTGGCCGAATTACACTTATCCAATAGAATTAGGACATGTTTTATGGTAATAATAATATCATATTTACCCTTAATTACCCTATTTACTTTTAACCATGGTAAAAAAGTAGAAAGTCACTATTCACAAAAATTATTATCACCTCATTGAACCAAATTTAGGTCCTTCATATTAACCATGTCTCTTTGATTTTTGAAATTCCACTCATAGAAGTGGTAAAATTATGTTTTATGAAAAATTCAGTTTTTTTAACTACCACTTAGTGGTTTCACTATTCATCAAAAAATGAAATTTTTAGAAAAATACCAAAAATTAGGCCTAAGATATATTTGATATTATGAATTAAAAATTGATGTCTATTTTACCAAATTCAAAACATATTAGTTTCATTAATTAATTTAAAAATTAATTCCCAGTGTCAAAACAAATAGCGTGTTCTTAAGAGATAATAACTATCAAAAGATTGACACTTGTTTATGTCTGGTTTAAATGGGAAATAACATCCAATGACCAAAATTGTATTAAATTGTAAAAATATATTCTAAATATACTTTAAAACCACTCATATTAATTATTTATCACTATTAATTATTTCGATTAAAATATTTTTTTTAATTAAAATTTAGTAATTTTAACTATTTATCAGAATATGAAAGTTATCCGAAAAGTACCAAAATTTCACCCTAAGATAATTTCGATATTCGGAATCCAAAAATGAAGTCCATTTTGAATGATAAAATTTATTAAATTTCAAAATGTGGGTATTACTCTTCATAACGGCTAGTTCATAATAATATTATAATAATATCTCGTTTAGTGAAACTCGGTATTGCGTACTACACACGCTATCGTGGAAGGTCGTGATTGCGTGTAATGCAAGGAAAGTCAGGGATGCGTGTTGTGCAAGCTCCTTTTTGTGTAGTGTACAACACAAGACATTAATGAAATTAAAAAGAATATTTTTCATAAAATATTGGGGTGTTACAATACGTGGATGATTATTAGGATGTTCTATACAGGAAATTTTATTACTCACAACCTGATTCGGCTTCCCCAATATGGTTATAATTTGATCAGTTATACCTAAATCTATAACTCAATCTTTGTTATCTTTCCTTAGAGGTAAATACCTATATGGAGTACATGCATTTAAATTATTCTCATTCGTTATATTAGCTACCTTTTCTAAATATTGTCATACATTATATTAGATGACAAAATTAGGAATCATAATTTATAATCCCACATTTAGTGGATCACTTAACATAGATAATAGCATAATCAGATAATGGTTTCATTATGAATATATTTATTTTAAACTCATTCAAAATGTTCTATTAATAAAATAATGAATTATAATAAGAAAATTCCCCATGATTGTAATACTAGGTGAATAATATGTCCCATTTTAATGAAGCAAGTTATGCTCGGGTATAACTCGAGGCATCATTTTTTGAGTTATACCCATATGTACATCTGGGCCATAACAACGTCCACTTGTAGTATCCAGACAGTTATGCATTGTATAAAAAACAGTTAATCTAAACCATTAGAAAACATTATAATGTTATAATATATTTATCCTTAAAGTATACCTTATATCTATGTTCCCTAATCATTCTTTTCCAAAATATAGTAATCATGGGTTCTAATAAACTTCCTCTAATACCAATTGCAGAGACCCTAAACCCAGTTTCTCGAAGATGGTGTCTTACTACAATTACATTAGAATTTATATAATGGTTTAAATCCCAAAAGAATAAATTTTTTAGTAATATTGGTGAACTAGATACACAATATACATTTATGTTACATTTGAAAACATAAAATACATAAATAAATATATTTCATAATTCCATTATTCCCTTTAGAGAATCCATTTATATCAATCAAAAAGTACATCCACATACCAATGTAAATAAATCATAATAAAGGGGTGAGTTCAGATTCTCAGTAAGGGTATGTTCACACAAAAAGATATGAATAAATAAGGAGTACTCAATTTGGAAATGAAAATAACAAAAACACATTCAATTTAATCAATAACATGAGCATACATTATTATGAAAAAATAATGATCACATAATGAAATATAAATCATAAAATGAGAATTAAATATGAAAATTTATATTCTAAATAATAAAATAATCATCTGGAATATTAATAACTGAATTCAAATTTGAGGTAGGTATAATGATGTATATATAAATTACACCATCAAGAATTCATTCTAAGAAGATAATACTATCGAGGATTCATGCGAGGAAGCTAACACTATACAAGATTCATGATAAAAAAATAATAAATGAGCAAGGACTTGTCCAAATCCATATCTAGTATGTCACATTAAACCTAATGATGCATCTAGGGGATATAGGAGGCCGCACATGTCTCATAATAAATCAAATGCATTCCTCATATGAATTGGGTGTAAAAAAATTAATATAAAAATTAATATTAATTCTATCCTATGAAATGTAAATAAAATCTCCAATAAAAAATAATAATCTCAAATAGTATGGTGTAAGGTGAATGGTATCAAAATTGTACATCCCAAGATAAGATACTCATAATCCACCAGAAGAGATTATGAGGATGATATCATTGCAATATATACCCATTGGAGTAAGTGTAATAGGCTGTTGGGATTGATGAATAAAAATACCAAAAAATATCATTAAAAACATTCGTGAGGAAAAACATTATTCATTTTGAAAAACATTTTGAATTTTTTTTGAATAATGTATTCCTTGAAAATAAGATTCAGAAAATTTTATTTTAAAATATCCTTATAAACCATCAAAGGAATCTATAGTGAAATGATAGTCAGGTCAGCGGGGAATTACATACATGCTGTAAATAATGTTACTTTTATATAGTAAAAAGGATTTAAAAGTGCCTTTTTGGAACGAAATAAGAAGATTCAATTTAAAACATTTATCATAAAATAAAAAATGTTTGAAAATTTATTTCAATAAATAATTTTAATATGTGGATGAAAACATTTTTGAATTTTTTTTATTAATAATGGTTTTGTAATAAAATAGATTTCCAACTAAATATATAAGTAAAGTCAGATTTTATGACAACATTTAAAGTATAATTTTAAGTACCAATGAGTGGAAACAATTCACTATCACATGAATGGGATCATTAATAACCATAGGAGGATAAATTTAAAGGATTCATTAAAAAATTATAATATATTTTTCTTTAATGGGAATTCAAGAATAAACAATCTCGATTAGAATGAGATTGGGAAATAAACCATTAAAATGATCGTAATGTTTTAGTGAGAATTAATAAATGAATCCATAATGAGTTTCAATTTAAAATCAACATTTAATAATGATAAATACAAAAAGTTATTTTCATAATTCATTATACACATAATCATATAATATCAATTAAAACAATTATTTAAAATAAACTAATGGAATGAATTTGAGATATGTTATTTATTTAGTACTTGGTAACTTTTGGCCCCAATCCCCATAGATTAAATAAATTAAATTGAATATTAAAACAAAATTATGAATGAAATATTCATGATATTACATGTCAATGTAATTGTATATAAACCACATAAATGTGATTAGGTTAATAGCATTACAATATGCCTCAATGAAATTAAATTGAGATGAAATCCCTTACCTTAAGATTCATCTAGTTGAAAATGACTTATCCTCATATATAATTATTTGAAAAATGTTATTATCTTATTTAAAACTATATTAATATTTTTGATAGAATATTTGATCCTTTAATAATTTTTTTAACCATTTGGTAATAATCTTTTATTATTTTCATTATTTATAATAATAAATGCTTTGTTTTTCGATTATGTTTTGACTTTTTATTTTATGTTCCATATAAATTTATTAGGATTTCATCATCTATAAATTTTAATAAATTAGGTAAATTCCATATATATTCATTATTTAGTTTTTTATTAATTTATTATATATACTAATTGGAAATTAAATACATTATTCATGAAGATAGTATGTTATTCAAATACATGAACATATTTTCCATTTTCAAGTATTATTGATAGAAATAAAAGTAAATGATATATATGAATACTAGAATTAATGAAATATTTTTATGTCACCTATATTATATATGTTTTTAAAACCAAACATATTAATTTTCATTTAATGCTTGAATGAATCATACCACCTCATGAGGTGATAGTCCATCATACACATGAGCGGCATTATTTTATTATCAAAAAATGGAAAGAATGAAGGTATGTATAAAATAATAATTCCAAAACCCAATAAAATTAAGGATAACGTATTTATTATATAGAAAATAAATAACCGTCATTATTATCAACAATGAATCATTGTAATTAAAAAATGAATGACATCGATTTGCGATTTGGTAGTCTATTGTACACATGAATGATGATTTCATAACCCATTTGATGGATGTTTCTGAAGTTCTTTGACATAGACATAATATAAAAATATAACTATGTCAAACTCTATGAGGATATTATTTATTCATTTTATAATATTAATTGATGGATGTGAATAATGAAATAAAATAAAAATTATTTTAGAAAAACATTACCTCTTTTTTATGTTTCCTCTATCTGTTTGTACTAAAACATAATAATGTATGATATATATAGAAATAAGGATTCTTGTATGGGGATATGATATTTTGGAAGTTATTTGGGTAATTATTTATTAAAAAAGGTTACTTCAATGTTCTAAGAGAGGAAGAGAGTGGGTGGCCTTTTATAAGTGGGTGAGAGGATACACATGGTATTTTTGGTATGTGTTGAGTGATCTCACATTATTTGCTGTCCATGTGTTAAAAATAATGAAACTATATAAATAATAGGAGTAATATGGTCTATATAGTTCTATAAAATGCATGTTTTACACTTTTAGAGTTCATTTTACCCCTTAAATTTAATGTTTAGTCCCTCGATAAACTATATTTTCTCTTAATCAAAATATTTGATTTCAATTGTATTCACTAATCACATTGGTCAAAAAATACGATAACAATATTAGAAATTATAAATTATTCTAAATCCCAAAACAAGATCTATTTTTCAAAATTCAATACAACAAAGTGGATTAAATTAATTTAAAATCAATTCCGCTTACTGAATGAGAATATGGGGTTTTAATGGGAAAGTGTTGAAAAGTTTACATATATTTTATATAAAAATTAAATATAAAAATTATTAAATATAAATAAATTAGATAAATAGATGTTTCATTGTTCAATTTTTTTAAAAAATAATTTATAGAATAATATATAATTATAAATTATTTTTATGAAAATTCAATATTCCATTGGCATTCATTATTTTACACTATTTATCAAATAAATGAAACTTCATAGAAAAATAACCAATGTTAACCATAACAAATTTTGATATTATTATTTCAAAATTTATGTTTTATTTTGTCAAATTAAATTCATAAAAGTGTTGAAATTTAATTTTAAAATATGTTCCCCATTAAATGGAGTTGATACTACCTTTAGAAAAATTTATATTTTTTGTATAAAATTTGACTTTTTAGTATATTATGCTTATCAAATCTACTGGATGAATGCTAAAAAAATATTATAAAATTTAAAATATATTAATTTAATAAATATCATCTAATAATAGTAATTTATTTATTTTTTATGATAAAATTCCTTTTTCTCATAGAAAATGTTTTTTATGAAAAAATTTACTTCAAATTTTATTAGTTTTAAAATTAATTTCAAATTAATTGGTAACAACTGAATTAAAACATATAATTTAATAAGTTATTAAATAATGTTCATAAAAACCATTTTAACTACTATGAGATAACTATCCTTTTAAATAATAACGTTAATTGTATTTGGTAAAACACAAACAACTTAAAGTGTCATAGATCTAAATAATATTGATATAGGTTAAAAGAAATGAACTATAGGGTAATGTGGAAATATAAAATAACAACGTGTTTTTGGATAATTTTCGTTCACGATTAAGATAATCATTCACATATTATTACTATTTTTTCATTCATAGAAATACTTTTAGTGTTGGTAATGACTATAACTAGAAGGAACCATGAGTGATAAGGGAAATGTGAAGGTTTACATAATGAAAAAACAGATTATAATTAAATAAGGAATGATATACCTTATGCTTATTACAAACTATATATAATGGAATATGATAAATAATGTGAACATAGAAAATGTCTTTAAAAAATTAAATAATATAAAAATGGTGTCTCAAGTAATATCATGTATTGAAGATGGTGAAGCGAAAAATGATTGATTACCGATATGTTAAAAATATTGGAAGAATCACCAAGGTATTTTTATTATGGGGATTGGAAGAAAATTTTCAATTATAAGAGGGGTTGTTTTTTAATGAATGTTTCTGAGAAAAATGAAGAGGTTGGTTACAATAATGGGATTTAAAAATTTGAATCCAAAGGTATGAGTAATGACATGTTTCCTTATATGTGGAAAACACAAACATTAATTATGTTAATCAAATAAATTATTAGAGTGTTAGAGTGAACAAACACCATGAACAATAGAACAAGGTGAAACATGTTATGTGACTTTTGATGAGTTATATTTTGAAAACTAAATCCTAAACTTAATCATTGTGGGTATGATATCTTTACTATAGCCACACTACGTTGTAGTGTTTATTATCCTATTTTAACACATTAATGTTTTCTTATCAAAAAAATATATAGTTTCATCCTACATCTTTTATTAAATCTACGATTATTAGTATACAAATATTTGTATGTGTTCTTTAGACGAGTTTGATGTAATGCATTAAATATTTTAGCACTGAATCCCTATTCCTGGATCATGGTTAGGTCACCCAAAACATTATATTTATTATATAAATGGAAAGTGGAAGATATAACAACTAGAATTCACCAATGAGAAATCATAATGATATAGAAAAAATTTACAATTACAATATATCATCTTCATCATAACCCATCAATGCATTTCCACCATGTGTTGGGCCTAATGTGTTATTTTAATTTAAAATAACTATTCCAATGGAAGAAGTTTAGTACAACCAACTATTGACATCAATAATACTATTTGTCAAGATGGACATGTGAAAAGGAGGGAGGGTACTCAGTGATTTTAGAGTTGGGGTAACTTTGACAATCCTGTTTGATACACAATAAGGCTGCCAGAGGCTAACGACATGGAATGAGGGTATAATATTGATCTTGGGGGGACTATAACTTCTTTATCAAAGATGTGAAACAATGAAAATAAACAAACAATATACATCTGAATAACTGTTTCATAATAATACCAGTGTCACATGATAATCAAAACATGAATACAATATCCAAAACTAAAATAGTAGATATTTCATTCAATAAAAAGTGTCAACATTATAATTGAAAAAATAAAGACATTGACTCATCTAAGAAGGTCCCAACACCATGAATAGTTCCCTTATCTGTGGTCCATCCCATCATAGACAAATAATATAGGGTTTTCCCCATTATCCTATATTGAAAAAAATGAATTCTATTCGTGTAGTAATGAGGCATCCAGAGTTGGGTGTGAGTATAACTCAGTAGCCCACCGCCACCAGCTTATAAAAAAATATGATGTTATTAGTATTGTATATAGTTGAATAAATAATAAAGTAAAATGAATAAATTAAATAATTATAACATTTCATTATTCATGAATTAACTATATAAATCCCAAGGTTCACAATGAAACTGATACAACAATACATGTCTCGTCCCATGTCAGAGGATGAAAATTCCCTAAGGGATATAACATATCAAAATACCTTGGTTATCGATTTTAATTTCATTTCAATTAATATCATGTATAATTGGAACCATAGTCTCTTTTCAATCCCATGGGAACAAAATGTCATGTCTAACACCATTTGGGTAATTGGAGCCACGATCTATTTCCCACACCTCAATGTCATGTGGGAATTTTGAGCCTTAGTCCAAGACCCATAATTTCTATTATATATGGATATTTATAGCCCCAGTCACTATCCCGCACTCATTTATCAAATATGTGTATTTAGAACTTTTTTCCATGTACCACACTAATTTATCACATATGGGTATTTGGAGCCTCATTCATTACCCCACACTCATTTATTTAATTTATCTCAAAAATCACAATATCACACAAAACTAAATATCGTATATATCAAGGTTGTGCATCATTAACCTTATTATCAAACATTCTCAATAATTTATACATTTTCACATTATGAAAAAAATCACTACTCGTTACATTATTAACATGGAATAATATGAACAATTTATCATTAAACCAATTATCAAAATTCATTGTCATAACCCATTAAACCATTAATGTTAATCAAAACATCCTTTTATTACCATTATTATTAAATACCATACCTCAAAAATTAACCAATAACCCCATCTCAAAACCACATCAATTTCACAATCACAATATTACATTAATTAATTAACAAATTAAATAATCCAATTCAAGAAACTCCAATTTAATGAATTTAACCCATGTCATTATAACATGGAAATCAAATTAAATCATTAAAATCAAAGATACAATTGAACAATTACAAAAACCCATTAATTTACAAATATCATAACCTCATTCATTAATCAACTCAATAAAGCTTTAACTAATTAATTATCCAAAATTAACGAATTAAATTCAAAAATTATTTTCTAAATGTGAAAAATAATTTCTATAATTACATGAATGTAATTTAAATCAAGTCTTTGGGAATTCTATAATATAAAAACTACCTCGTAATCATTTACGAGAATTCACCCAACAGAAATTTCACAAATTGAAATAGAATGGTCAAACCATTGATGAATAAATAGATATATAATGTATTACTAGACAAAATATAAAATAGAATACGAATCATCAATTCTGTGATCCAAACCCTCACTAACTAGGTATAAAGCATTCAACGTTATCCAGAATAAAGAGTGAGAGAGAGAGAAATTTAATACGGAATAAAACACATACTAAAAGGGAGGAAGATTTTATAATATGGCCCTCTATTAATTGTGAATCATGTTTTATAGCCCGTGGAATTTATCAGGAAGTCTCAAAAAATGAGATGAAATTTATGTGATTTAGATGGGTTGAAATAGGCTGATGGTTGGGGGTTTAGTAATTTTTAATCTAATTTTCCAGGGTTTATGTTTTGTCACCCACTATAATAGCCCATACATTACATGTAGATATTACTTCAACATTGAATAATATTAGTTACATTATTTAACAAAGACCATTCTAGGACCATATATGTTTATTTTTTTAGATACTTGGAAACATAAACAACAGGTTCATAAAACATCTACATTGTCTTCTGCTTATTTCTTCAAAAATAGACTCCTTTTTGACATATCATACTTAATACCCTTCTTCATGACATGGGGAAAATAAATATAAGAATAGGTGATATGAAATTCACAATAATTGTAATCATGGGAAATATCAATCTTATTATAAGAACACAACATTTGAAAATCATATAGAACATATAAAACATCAAAATATCATGTCATGGGATAAATCATAAAAGTGAAATGGGATCCCAATAGTCATACAATAAGACATTAAATTTCATGGAATACACACATAATAATATAAAATCATTTCATATTATTCAAGTATCACCACCAAGACTATCATGGCAGACAATGTCAATTACTGAACTGGGTTTACTCCTCATTCTAGTCCTGAATTATTGAAATGGATTTACATTCCATTGCATTCATTCTTATATCATGAGATATAAATCCTAACCCAATTAATTGGAGTGAGATAATGGTTCTACCCATATAATAATGAATCCATTATTACGTATTCCACAAAAACATAATCATTTATCATAGCATAACCCATGCATCAAAATAGGTTTCTTAAACATCATTCCATCATAATCAATTAAAAATAAAATGTATTTCCTAAAAAAATTCCATCATAAATAGAATTAATTTAGTGTAATAATATAAATTAGAAAATAACCCTATGTCATCTTAGATGGAAAATAATTTTGAGAAAACACATGAACATAATTCCTGAGGAAAATATCCTTTCTTTTTCAAAAATGTTTTATTTTTTCAAAATGCCACTAAATTTCAAAATAAAATAATTTAGATGATACTAATCATTAAAATGTGTATATTATGCTTCATGGAAAAAAGGTTTCATGAAATCGTTCAATTCCATTAATTCCGTATGATTTAAAATAACTCTCTCCTTGTACTTTTCCCAGAAAATCCAAAAAAGTACCACAAATCGAATAACGAAAAAAGATTCCATTCATAAAATCTAATAAATAATCACTAAAAGTTAAAATTAACATTATTTTTTTAAAATAATATAAATAGTATTACATAATTATGAAACATGGATGTGGATGAAAAATATACACCATTAAATACTTACATATTAACAATCTCAGATAAAAATGAGATTGTAAAATTATCCCTTACCTGAAGTCCGATATAAATCATATGTATCCAAACCTCCTATATAATGATTTAAATAATGTTATTGAATTATTAAAGAATCATAATAATTTTAATGACATCTTATATGGTTATATTGTTATCCGTTTATTAGTAACAATTACATCCCTCGTTATTCCGATATTAATGACTTTTCATTCTTCTACAATCTTTTTCGAATAAGTTCATTGACCACTTCTAAATATACAGTTAAATAATTTAAATAATTATATTATTATAATATATATCATATTTATTCATTAAATATATGTATATCTTTATGTTTTAATGAAGATCATGAATAATGAATTGCATCTCATCATGGAGACGGCAGGCTGTACGTACACACGAGCGATGATAACATTTCCTAAATTGTCAAATGGTATTCAAGTGGATGGTGTATAATATTTCAGGATTAGTAACATGTTATAATAATGATATATAGTTATTATTTCCATCATTATACCCATCCATGTATGGAGGTGGAGAAAAATAAGCTACACCACAATGTGGAGACGTTAAGTTATACGTACGCACGTGTGGGGACATCATTTTTCATAGGATGGATAGATGTTGAAATATGGTTGTTTCATATTTATAATAAAATATAATTGTACTATTGATACTTAATTTTTTACTTTATAATGAAATAATTAATGGAGAGGTAGTATAAGAAGAAGGAAGTTTGAAAGAATCAATAGAAGAGATTACCTCCTCCTCGACGTGCTTCCTCTAAATCTCTTTTAGATAACTATAGTTGGTATTTGAAGATGAAAAAAAACCTCTATAATGAATATATGGAGGATTATAAGGGAAAATGGTAGGGGATGGTCCAGATTAAAGGCTCAAAATGAAGTTATGAGATGAGGGATGATGGCCCTTTTATAATTGAGTTGAGGGGCACTTTGGGAAACTCAATCAATATTAATTTATAATAATACAAACCCTTACCAAAATCCCAAAAAATGTTCCAATTTAAAAGATTAGATGATATATGGTTTTCATCTCATCAACCAATAAAATTTTTACTGGTTATTTTTTAAATTCAAACCATATATTTCTAATTGACACTTATTTATTCTCTTAAATTTTAATTTTTCTAATAACATACTAAAACATTAATGGTTATAAATATTTTCTTATAAGGTTTTAATTTACCATAAATGGATATTTTATAAAATTTTTGACATTATAATTCGAACATTGTAATTTTTAAAATTTTTACGATGTTTAATTAATTTAATATAATTTTATTTTTATAAAACATCAATTGTGTCTTTTTTGACAATCTTAATTTATTTGACTTTAATGAAAATCCACACAGAATATAAATTCGAGACAAAATATATAATAAAATCCTAATATGTCTTAGTATCCCATAATATTTTTTAGAACATTAATTAGTTTACATGATATGTATTTAAATATTTTTAAAACCATTTTTTAAATTTCTATAAAAAAAAATTTCAACTTCACTAATGTGTCATCATTAAGGGAAATTAATTAATCTCTAAAAAACAAGTTTCTAATATATATGTAATTCTATTAGCTTTATAGAGACTATCTGTAGTCAATATTATCTCATAGTTATCCTTTTATTAAAATTAATATACTTATATAAAATTAAATTGTGACATTTTGTGAAATTAATTAGATTTTATTATATTCATGTCATATTGATAGATATGTGGCCATTAAGTTATTCCATGTTGAAAAAAATTATAAGGGTAAATTTTAGTCATCTAATAGGATTTTTTCATGTGTTAAGGTAATTTTATACTATTTTTTACCATTAATTACCCGTTTTACATTTAACCATGGTAATAAAAATTATTACCAATGTTACTATTCATAATGCCAAAAAATAAATGTAGGATTGTAACATAATTTGGACCTACTGCTTCCAGACATGGAACCCATTTTAAAAGAATTCAAAATATCGAAGTTGAAATGATTAATTTAAAATTTATTATGTTGTTGAAATTAGAAAAAGGGTTTTAAAAGATAAAATATTTAAAATGATTGAAATGTTTTTACATCAAAATTTAATGTAAAATTAATTCCAATGACCTAAATTATATTAATTGGTAAAAATATATTCTATTTATTTATTGAAACCACTAAATAATATAATTTATCCTTATATATTGTTTCAATTAAAAAAACATTTTCAATTAATGTTTACCTTATCTTTACTATTCCTCAAAAAAAAGAATGTTATAAGAAAAATATCATAAATTGAAAAAATGTAAATTTTTATATCCTACATCAATAAAACATCTATATATTATCATATAAAAATTATTAATGTGTCACAATATTAATTTGAAAGGGGTTTCTCATTCGATGGTGTAAAATTTAACTTTTTTTTTAAAAAAATAGGGTTTTTATACACCAGCTTGGGTTTTATTCAACCCAAATGACTAAAATATACATTGGATGAATATCTAAAATATTTTATTAAGTATATAACACAAAATATTTAATTAATTTAATTACAAAATGTAATTAACTAAAAAATAAAAGTATCTACTCAATTTATATTTTTCATAAATAATTGATAGCAAATGAATTCACAATGCATTTTCGTAAGTTATAGTTATTTTCACTAACATAAAAAAATGTATATAACAATAATCTTATAATAATTCATCTTTCAGTTTGTTTAAACTCATGATTATGTCCAAAGAAATCTAATGAGGAAAACATTATCTAAATAATATATTTCATAAAAACATCCAGGTGTTAAATTCTACCCCACTTAAACTAAATTTCACCCTAAAAAATCCTCACATAAAAAAACAGGTGATGATAATTATCCCACCATATATCCTCAATATCCCATTCATCGTCTTCTAATTTGTGGTTCTTCTATAAAACATTAGCTAAGCGAGTGGTCTTCTTTCAATGACATTTTTCACTATGATCCCAAATCTCTATATATTGTTCTTCATAAAAAATATCTTGCTTAAAGTATATTACTTCTGAGATTTGTCCCTGTGAAGGATCGTGGATGTTCTTTCTTAGTAGAGATATATGTAACACATCATGAACTTGAGTGATATTTGGTGGAAGCACCAGTTTGTAAGCTACCTTACCAACATGATCTAGAATTTCAAAATAAAACATATACCAAAGGATCTACTTGCTCATAATTACAAATCTCAATAATCACTTACAAGGATGTATGCATAAGAAAACATTATCACCCACTTCAAACTATTGGTATTTTCATCAGTTTTCAGCATAATTTTTTTGTCGACTCTAAAATGCTCTTATGTGTTGTTGAATATATCTGACCTTTTATACTATTTTATCAACAAGATCAGGTCCTAATATATTTCTATCCAAAACTACATCCCAACAAGTTGGAGTTCAAACATTTTATCCATAAAGGGATTCATAAGGAGCCATCTGAATACAGAAGTGAAAGCTATTATTGTACGAAAATTCCTCCAATTGTAGGTCCTTATCCCACCCACATTTGAAATCCATTGAGAAAGCATTCAACATGTCTTGTAGAGTTTTAATTTTCCAAAGAAACTAACTATTTGTGTGAGGTTGAGAAGTAGTGACAAAATGTAACTCTGTATCCAGAGCATGATGAAGACATAGTGAGATCTTCTAGTTAAACCTCAGATCCGGAGCATATATAATGGATAGTGTTACTACATATAATCTTATGACTTCATTTACATATATCATAGAATTCTAATCATGAGATAAATACTCTATAATAGAAATGAATTGCGATGACTTTTTAAGGAGAACTACTATAAGACATAGAGAATTAATGCCTTTGGATGTTTTGGGATGTCTGATGATAAAGTATATAGTGATGTTTTCCCATTTCCATTCCAGTATGGGTAATGTTTGTAACATCCCCTTTTAATTTTGTCTCACAACCTTAACATGATAACAAACCAAGCATTGAGAGACATCTTCGGAAACTTCTATTTTCTTGACATCCCACTAGAAGTACTCTATCAGGTCCCTTTACATATTTGTGCCTCCATGGTGAATTTAAAATTAAGAACTATGACCCTCAACCAATAACTCCTTCTTTAACTATGGTATGGGGGAATTCAATCTCAGTTCCTAATCCTTATTATTTCATCAAAATCAAGGTTGAACTTAAGAACATTTCTCACCTTCTATTGTAGCTCTACATTTTTATTCTGCCCATACTTAATCTCAAATTGTATTGATAGTTGAAAATTCATTTGGGAATGATAAGATTCCCCCTTCCATTAAAATTTAATTATCCATCCTTTTAAAAACCATAAATATTATATCTTATGTGATCCTCATCATCGATTGTCTAGCATGGTCTTTTTGACTTAATGAATCTTCAGACATAATTGATTTTCTATGGTGGTAATGTATTGAGAAATAGTAATCATTAATCAAATACAACAATCGTCTATAGTGAATACTCATCTGTTTTTGGGTGAACAATATAATTTAATATTTTCTATTCAATATAAATATCACTCCTTTCTCCATAAAGACAATTCTTCTATATCATTAATGAAAATATTATTTCATCTTACTCCAAATCATGAGTTGGGTAATTTTTCTTTTTGGATTTTCCACTATTGTGATCCATAATATTTAACCATGTCATTTTTATGAGATAACATCTTATTCCCTTTTGGATGCATCAGTCTATATTACAAACCATTCTCCACTACAAGGCAGTGTGAGGATAGGTGCACTGACTAACCTTCTTTTTAGTTTGTCAAAATTCTCTTCACCATCCTCCGTCCAAACGAACTTATCTACATTCCAAGTCAACTTGGTTAGTCGATTAGATCATCATGAAAAATATTTCTCAAAACATCGATAATATCCAACCAAACCAAGAAAACATCAGATATCAGTTACTATTGTTGGTCTCGACCATCATTTGATACCACTATTTTTACTAGATCCATAAAAAACCCATCTCTTGAGATTATCTTTCCATAAAATGAAACATTATGAAGCCAAAATTCACACTTGGTAAATTTTTCATAAATCTTCTCCTTTCTCTGGTTCTTTAGTAAAACTCTCAATTGATCTCCATGTTCTCCCATTATCTTTTAATAAGAAATAATATCATCTATAAAGACTAACACAAAATGATCAGGATAGTCTCTAAAGGATTTATTCATTAGATCCATGAATATATTAGTGGAATTAGTAAAACCAAGAGGAATCACTATAAATTCATTGTATTTATAACTTATACAGAATAATGTCATTGGTATATATTTATTTTTTACCCTTAATGGATGATATCCTTAACAATGGTCAATCTTCAAAAAGTATCGAGTTCCATGTAGTTAGTGAAATAAGTCTTCAATGTATGGAAGAGGATATTTTTTCTTGATAATGATGTTATTATGTTCTAAATAATCAATGTAGAGTCTCATTGATCCATCTTTCTTCATAAAAAATAGAACATGTTCTAACCCAGGTGACGCACTAGGGATTATGAATCCCTCTTAAATATTCTCTTGGATTTTCTCCTTCAATTCCTACTACTAAATTGGTGCCAGTATATAAGGTATCCTTGAAATATGTATATCACCTAGTATGAGGTATATTGAAAACTCAAATTCATGATTTCGTGGAAGTCTTTGGAATAAATCCAAAAATGTATCATCAAAATCCAATAAAATTAGTGTATTCTTAATCTGGAGTTTCTCCAAAACCATTTGTGATAAATAACCTTCATTTATAGGAATCAAGACCCATAATATGGAAGATATTTCTTCTGGATGGTTATTTCCATCATTTCATCGATAGATGATCATAGATGGATATGGAATATAAAATATGACATTCCTTCCTTAGAAATTGATAGGTTCACCATATAGATTAAGCCAATCTGTTCCATGAATCAAATCAACTTCTACTGTAGGAATTATCATAATATTTTTCATGAAGCACTTTACCACATATTTTAAATGGAGAAGAATTATATTCTTTTGATTCAACCATTTATCCATTAGGAGTTGTCAAAACTAACACAAAATCTAAATATTGAGGTAATATGTGGAAAACATTTGAAAATTATTCAGAAACAAAAGAGTGGGTGGATACATAATCAAATAAAACATTTTTTAATTTACATTGGATGTTAAGTGTACCATTCACCACATCAATATCTTACTCCATGTCGTCGACAATGATTTCCAGTTACATTCATTTGAATTTGGCCGTAAGAGTTTATTGATGTCTATCATCGTTAATTTCCCTTAAATTAGGTCATTGATTATATTCATTCCCCATTTCCGTGCACTAGTATCACTGGGGTGTAGAAGGTATATTTGTTGTATAATTTTCATTTTTCTCATCATTAGAATTTTTCCCATCACGTCATAATTAAACTTCTCGATGACCTTCTTTCACACACATTAAAAACTTACTAGTCTCTTTAAGACAATTACCACCATGTTTATTTCCAAACATTGAGAATAATGGAAAACTCATCTTTTTTAACATGGTCTTTAGATTTTCCTTTGATTCACTTTTTTATCTTCTCATCAAACCATATGATTGATGTGTTACTTTATTCTTAATCTGAACCATGAGAGCACATATAACAATTTCCCCATAGTTATTTAAGTCCCTTATGGAAAATGCCCGTCAGAGACTTGGTTTCAAGCCATTGAAGAATCGATCAATTATACTCTCATTTAGGATAATATTTCCATAAGCAGACATTGAAAGTCTTGTAAAATTTTCTTCGTAGTTACCAACAGATTCATCATCCTTTTTATTAATATCATGGAACCCATTCTCCATCTTTGTTATAATAATAAGATGAAATTATTTATTAAAAAATATGTTCCGGAACTAATCCCTCTCCATGGAATCAATTTCATTTATTTTCTTCATAATAGAGATAATATTCCATCATTGATCAGATTCACCTTCCAAACGATATACTTCTAATATTACTTTATCATGTTCAGAACATTATTGAATGGAAAATATCTTTTAAGTGATTCTGATCCAATGTTCAGCCACTAATGGAAAACATGTCCCACTAAATGAAGGTGGACACTACCTCATGAGGGATTCAAAAAAATGTTGTCACCTACTTTTCATGGTTGGAAGTATGACATGATTCATATATTGAGAAAGTTGTGCAAGCATGGTTATAATATTTATAATTCTATCTCCTATAACATTTAGTTGCTCAGGGGGACAATCATTACATTTCTCTTCATGTTCTTCATTTACACGGTTCCTTCGGGTTCAATTCATTTACGAGGACAAAAAACCATAGTGTAGAAACACTAATCCTAATGGGAAAACCACATAATTCAATAATAAAATTTCAATTTAGGATTCTTTATTTGTTATCATTTTTAATTCATGAACATCTTTAAAACACTAGGATTGTATTTTAAACTATACATAGACATATCCTTAGGGTTATTAATAAGGATCTCCCATCCCAGCTTCCAAAGGTTAACTATAACTTTTATCTGATACCAACTATAACGTCCCACAATTTTCATGTATATATTACTTCAACATTGATAAGTATTTATTACATTACATAATAGAGACCACTTAAGGACCGTACATGTTTAGTGTCATTAGAAATTGGGAAACAGAAACAATGGGTTCATAAAATGTCTACATTGTATCCTGCCTATTTCGTCAAAACTAGACGCCTTTTTTACATATCTTACTTAATACCCTTCATCATGACTTGGGGAAAAGAAACATATGAATGAGTGAGCTCAAATTCATAGTAAGGTCAAACAAGGGTAATAAAAATCATATTTTAAGAACAAAACATTTGAAAAATATTATCTGGTATATAAAATATCAAAATATCATGTCATGGGATAAATAATAAAAGTGTTATACAATCCCCATAGTCATAACATAAAACCTGAAATTTCATGGAATAAACACATAATCATATAAAATCATTTCATATTAGTCAAACCTCATCGCAAAGTCCAACGTAGCAGACGAAGTCTATTACTAAAGCAAGTTCACTCCCCGTTCCAGCACTGTATTACTGAACTATATTTATTTTTTATTCTAGTCATTTCTATCTGATGAGATATAAATATTTAACCAATTAATTGTAGTTAGATATCCGTCTCAGCTATATCATAATGAAAACATTAATACACGTTCCAAAAAAACATAAATAATTTATGATATCATAACCCATGAAATAAAATTTGTTTCTTAAACATCATTCCATTATAATACATTTAAAATAAATGGATTTCATAAAAAAATTCATCATAAAGACAATAAAATAAACGTTATAATATATATGTATACATAACCCTATGTCATCTTATGTTGAAAATAATTTTTATAAAACATTAGAACATAATTTCTAAGGAATATATCCATTCATTTTCAAAAATGTTTTATTTTCCCAAAATACCATGTAATTTTTAAAGAAAATAATTTAATTGAAAATAATCATGAAATAATGAAGTTAAATCTTCATGGAAAGAATGTTTCATGAAACTATAAAATTCTATTCATGGTGTAAAATTTAAGAAAAACAGTATCACCATACTTTTGATGGAAAAGGAAAAAGGTACATTAAATAGAATAATGACAAAAGATTATATTCATAACATTTAATAAAAATTAACCAAAGGGTAAAATTAACTTTAAAAAATTGTAAAAGAATATAAATAATATTACAAAATTAGGAAACATGGATGTGGATGATAATTTTTCCCTAGTAAATTCTTTAATATAAACAATCTGAGATAAAAATGAGATTCTAAAATTATCTATTACCTTAGGTCTGATATCCATCGTATGTATCCAAACGAACTATAAAATGATTTAAATAATTGTATTGACTTATTCCATAATCCTAATCATTTTTCTGATATCAAATATGATTATATTATCATCTGTTTTTAGTAACATTTCATTATGGCTCGTTATTCAGATATTGTCTGTTTTATGTTCTTATGCATGATTGTTCTGATAGGTTCATGTTCCAATTTCTATGTTATAGTTAAATAGTTTAATTTTTTTTTTACTATAATATATATAATATTTATTCATTAATGTCAGGCATATAATCATAGTTTAATAATGATCATATAGAATGAATCACATCACATCGTGGATAAGGTAGGTCGTACATACACACGATCGATGATAACATTTCCAAAAATTATTGAATGGTTTTGAAGTTTATGGTTTATAATATTTCAGTATTTGTAAAATCTAATAATAATAATTCATATTAATTATTTCAATCATTAGCCTTATCTTTGTAAGGTGGTGGTGAAAAATAGATGACAACACAACATGGAGACGATAAGCCGTACATACACACAGGTGGTGATTTCTTTTTTCATAGGATAGATAGAAGGTGAAATATGGTTATTTAATATTAATAATAACATATAATTTTATGATTTATATTGATGTTATTAATTTATAATGAAACATCTAATGAAGAGGATGTATAATAAGAAAAAAATTTGAATGAATCAGTAAAAGAGATTACCTCCTGCCCGGCGTGCTTCCTCTAAATATCATCGTAGAGCACCAGAGTTGGTATTTGATGATGACCAGATCCTCTAGAATAAAAATATGGAAGTTTATAAGGGAAAAGTGAAGGGGGTTTCTGATCTTGAAGAATAAAAATAATGCGAAGATGTAATGGAGGAGGTTCCCTTTTATAATTGAGGTGAAGGGTACTTTTGCGAAGCCATATATATTAATTTATAAAAAAATAAAAACCTACCCAAAAACCACCAAAATGTCCAAATTAGAATATCAGATGAGAGAGGGTTGTAATTGCAAAAACCAATAAATTATGCGCAAGTTAAATTGTCAATTTAAACCATATCATTTTAATTGACACATATTTATTCTATTTAATTTTAATTGTGGTAAAAACATTCTAAATATTTTATGGTTATAAATATTTACTTATATGGTATAAATTGAATATAAATGGATATTTCATGACATTTTAGACCTTATAATTATCACTTTGTAATTTTTATGTATTATTATTATTTTTAAATAATTTTATATAATGTTATTTTTATAAAATATCAATAGTGTCCATGTTGAAACTATTCCTTTATTTTGCTTTAAAGAATATCCACACATAAGATAAATTCAAAACAGAATAATTAATACACTTCTAATATTTCATAGTCACCTATAAAATTCTTAGTGAACATTAATTCGTTCATTCATATTTATTTTTATAATTTGAAAACATTTTTTTTATATTTCTATTAATAAAATAATTTCTACATCACTATTGTGTCATCATTAATGGTAATTATTCAATTTCTAAAATAAATAAATTTATATGATGTAGGTAATAATTTTATCATTCCAGATTCAATCTATAGTCGATATTATCTCCATGTTATACATATATTAATAATTATGTACTTATATAAAATGAGATTGTGACATTTTGTCACATTCATTAGTTTTTATTATATTCATGTCATATTCATAGGTTAGTGGCCATTAAGTTATTCCATTTTAAAAAATTAATGATAAGGATCAAATTTAGTCATCCAATAGGATTTTTATAGGTTTTAATGTAATTTTATAGTATTATTTTTACCTTTAGTTACCTGATTTACCTTTAACCATGGTAACAAAAATAATTACCAAAGTAACGATTCCCAATTCCCAAAAAAGTAGCCTATTAACATAATTTGGACCCAATGACTCCAAATATGGAATCCATTTTTCAAAATTTAAAACACAGATGTTGCGTTAATTAATTGAAATGTAGTCTCATTGTTTAAATGAGAAAACGAGTTCCAAAATATAAAATATTGCAAAAGACTAAAATGGTTTTACATCTGAGTTAAATTTGAAATTAATTCCCAAGACCTACAATATATTAAATTATAATAATATATTAAATTTATACTTTCATACCATTCAATTAAATAATTTATCCATCTAAGTTATTTCAATGAAAAAAGTTACTTTCAATTAAAATTCATTACATTTTAACTTTTCATCAAAACATTATAGTTTTTAGAAAAATATCAAAAATTCATCTAAAGTAAATTTTTATATCCGTACCTAAAAATAAAATTATTATGATGTAATATAAAAATTATTAATGTGTAAAAATATTAATTTAATAGTGGTTCTCCGTTTAATGGTATAAAATTAAACTTTTTTTTAAAAAAAAATAGGTCTTATCTACATCAAATATGGGTTTATTCATACCCTATGAATTAAATATCCATTATATGAATATAAAAAAATTAATTAAGTATATGACACATATATATCAAATTAATTTCATTACCAAAATTAATTCACTCAAAAATACAAATATCAAATTTATTTATATATTTTTTAAATAATTGATGGCCAATGAATTCCCAATGCATTTACATAAGTTAGTTATTATTATTCTCACTAACCTAACAGAATTGTTATAAAGGTTATTTTATAACAAGGGCCTCTTGTGGGTTGTTAAAACTAATGATTGCGTGCAGAGAAAGCTACTGAAGAATAAAAATTATTTAAAGACAATATTTCATAATGAAATATTGGTGTTACACCCACAATTTTATGTAAACTGTTCATGGTTTTCTCTAACCATGCACCTAATAAAGTGCATTATTCTAAAGGGTTTCTTGATTACTATTAAGAGGGAACAATGATTGAATAACCACGCACTAATTGGGTGAATCCCCCTAGTTTGGGTTCATACAGTTTATCATCCTAGGTACACGGTTTGGGTAAACTGTGCGCCCACCACGCACTACACGTATTCCCTCAAAAATTCTCTAAGTTCTCCCAAAAAATCCCCAATGTAAAACACAAACAACATATACACAACAGAAGAAAAAAGCGTACCTGAAAGCAAGTTGGAGAAATATTTAGGAATGTTTTGGAACATAAAATCTCCCCACTTATAATATCTCATACTAAATCTATACTCCCAAGTATATCTAATATTATGAGGGAAAAATATTTGGTAACTAATCCTGTATATCTAATTCTCTATCAAATGTTTCCTACTAAATATTCCCATTTTTCCACAATACTTAAAAAATCTGTATAGTCTTTCCTTGAAACAGTTTCTCACTATGATCCAACACACATATCAGATGCTCCTCAAAGGGCACATAAATATCTCAAAAGAATTTTCAACATCGATAACATGATAAGGGTTATGGTGGGATTGATGAAGCATTGATACATGAAAAATGTAATTAAAAGAACTATACATCTGTGGAAGATCCAATCGATATTCAAATAGCCGGATTCTCTCCACAACCTCAAAGGGTCCCATAAACTTGGGCACCGATATGCCAAGTCTCTGATTACTACAGCGACCCAGTCTTGGTGAAATAAGATTTAACACATGATCACCCATGATAAACACTAGTGGTCATCAACAACTATCATCATCTGAATTCTTCTTTCTTATAGTTGTATCCATATGACTTTGAATCAGCTAAACCGTCACTTACATCTCATTTATGCAACTTGGTCCCAACAACTCTAACTCACCTACCTCCATCCAGCATTGAGGGGCTATTTATATCCCACCATAAAGAGCCTGGTATGATTCCTTCTATATTTGTTTACTGATAAACACTTTTATAAGTGAACTCCTCCAAATATAGGTGCTTCTACTATGGCCCACAAAATTTTTCGACAAAAACATGAATCATTTCCTCAAGAACTTTTATAGTACATTCCAACATCCCATATGTCTGTGGGTGGAATGTTAGAGTTAATAAAACCATTTTACCAAGTGGATTCAACATGAAATTCCATAAGAATGATGTAAAACATGTTTAATGGTCTGAAAAAAAACTCTATGAAACCCAGTGAAGATGGATTATCTCTTGATCATATAAGTCCCCCAACCAATCCACTAAGGATTTCTTCCATATATGAATGAAATTTTCTAGTTTCATCATTCGGTCCACAACCACTGAAAATGTGACATTCCTCTATGGGGAACTCAGTAGACCAATCATAATGTCTATATTAATATCATTTGGCTTCCATTATGGAATGGGAAGTCACTATAGTAAACCACTAGGTCATTGATTATCAAAATTCACATATTTAATGTTGTTGAATCCTGTCATGAACCTTGGTATCTCTGTTTTCATGCTTGGCCACCAAAATTGTTGATGTTAGGCACAATACATTTTCTTTTCAACCCCGGATACACCTCACACTGTAAGGAATAAAATTCATGTATTAGCTCCTCCCATATACTCATAGGAACAAAAACACAATTCCATGCATAGATGATCTCATCCTCACATATAATGCACTATAATGGTTTCAAAAAAACCTTAAGGATTCCCCTTAATGAAAAATATTTCAGATCTAGACACTTTCTTTCCCTAATTAAACTTAAATGTGTCGACTCCACTATCTCGGATATGAGAGTCATCTTATCCTGGTCCTAATGATATAGAACATGCATCTCAGACTACAAATTCATTATCATCAACTCAGAACTAGATTACTGAACTATCTGAGTTTTATTTTTTCTTCTCAATGCATCACCCACACTATTTCCATTCTCATACATATAATATAGCTCGAAATAAAATGACAACATATACTCAACCCACCTCAACTAATGAATATTTAAATCTTATTGTTAAGGGAAATAACTTATTCTATTGTGATCAGTAGAAATAGTAAAATTTTCTCCTATCAAATACTTCCTCCATAAATTCAAGGCATAAAAAACATAAGCCAATTTAATGTCAGGAATATGGTAGTTCCACTCATTTTTCATCCACATTCACGACCCAAAATCCACAAACCTATATCCCTACATAAATACTACACCAATACATATCCCATATGAATCATGAAACACCATATACACCTCACTTGGACTGAGTATGATCCGAAATGGTGTAGAGGTAATATATTTCTTTAGATCCTAGAAATAATTCTCACATCATACAGACCATTTAAAATTTACCCCCTTCTTGTTCAAGCATGAATGTGATTCTTACAAACATAAATATCAGGAATAAACCTTTGATAATAGCCTAATAATCTAAGAATACTACAGATAAAGAATATTTTCTTGGAATTCTTCCAAGAAACTATTCTATTAACATTCTGTGGGCACACTAACACTCTTTCCTCTGAGTTAAAGTGACCCATAATGTGAACAATGTTGATCCAAAATTGACATTGCGTGTCATATATCCAATTCCCACATAGCTTACATAGGAATATTTTAAGATATTTTGAATGATTGTCATTATTATTATAGTACAACAATATTTTATCAAAATATACAACAAATAACTGATCCATCTTCAGGTGTATTATTTTCTTCACCAATCCCATAAATAGTAATGATGTGTTCTTCAATCCAAACAGAAATATGAATAAATCATAAAGGTCACACCTTCATATAAAAAAATTTATAGGTATATCCTAAGGTCTAACTCTCAATTTATGATACCCAGATCTCATGTAGATATTTGATACGATAGAAGCACCCCACAACTGATCATATAGATCCTTGAAACGTGGAATATGATACTTGTTCCTCAATTTCATCTGATTCATCATCTGGTAATCAACACAAAAATGAGTATTTTCATCATCCTTTTTTGTAAAAAATATTGGGGAACCCCAAGGATACATACTTATATAGATAAACCCCTTATAGATCAACACATCCAGTTCAGTATTACGGTCTTGAAGCTCCATTGGTGTAATTCAATGTGGTGGAATAGAATCTATATTATCATCCTACATGAGATAAAATGTAAATTCCATGTCTGTCTTAGGTCAAATACATATGAAGTCACCATGAAACATGTCCTAGATCTGGTAAAATATGGATGTAATGAAATCATGATTTTCACTCCCATCATCCTTAAAAGGACTTGAATCCTGGGTGGTGAGCTACACCTTTTTCTGAATAATTGGATCTGTACAACCTTCCGGGATATCACAATCTTCATGATGAATATAATTGTCTCCATCAAGAGATGAAAACGTTTATATCTTCTTGAAATAATCTATGTGGTCATGGTTTTACAATAAAAAGTTTATACCTATAACCTTTTCAATATGTGACATGTATATAGTGTAAATATCATAAATGAAACAATACTAACAAATTTGGACAGAATATCTTTTGCACAATCATTTTCCTCTTAACCGTACACCCAAAGGTGTATCTGTCATCATAACCCTGCTAACAAACTCCAATTACCAGGTCATAAAATTAAAAAGCTATGTAGATATAAAAGAGGAAGAGGTACTAGTGTAAAATACAACACTAGAAGGTGTAGAAGATACATGAATAATACCACTAACTATCGATAGTGCTACCTTGCTACCCACAAGTGTTGGATGAATTGCATCCAACTACCCAACCCCTCATCCATATGATGGAGTCTGAGTCTCCTAATAATTAACAATATAATGATATCGACTCTCTTTCCCCTAATTACCACGACTATTTCCTCAACTACCCCATCCAGTATATCTCCATCTTCCAACCTTACATGGTGTACAATATCACATTCCCACACTTTGGTACTTCCAGGATTCTCCGTCACTAACCATATGTCATGGTTTCTAATAAAACATCTATAGATGTACCATCTGGTCTTAAGATCAACACTCTAGTGGTGGTCTAGGAGAATGTCTATGAAAGTGGACAGGCTGAGTGCACTAATGGAAAAGAAGTAAGATAAAATCCTGAGTAACTGATCCTTCCCTTAGCCACAATTCTTTCTATTGGTTTGGGAATCATTATCATAGTGATTCAATTCTTGTATCATAATTCATATGTCCCGATCATCTAGCAAAAAACACATGTCCTCTACATGAATCATTATCTAGGATCCCCTCATATATTGAATCATGATCCACCAAATCGCCAAATTTATTTAACGAAAAATTGTCAACATGAGACTTAATCTTAGACTAAATATGTCCTATAAATTTCATTATATAGCAATATCATCCCAAAATAGTGCTATATTAAATAATGTCATGTTAGTAAAGTGATAAGAATATTTCATCAAAGACATACTCTTATAGTTCAACATCATGAAATCCACATTCCTCTCTTTTCTCAGTGTATTTGGATAAATGTGCTATTGGAACTTCTGAAAAAATTCATTCCATTCCATACCATATTCATGAAAACTACAACCCTGAAAATCCACCCAGTTATTTACTAATCCTTGTAACATATAAGCAGCCAACATGAAATTTTTCTCTACATGAGACTCTAAATGGTCAAAAAATTTATGGATGGGCCAAATATTGAACTCATTTGCCTCATTTCCACTCACTCAAATGAAATTTGAAGGGTTTCGTAATTGAAACTCCCAAGTCAGTTCAGACATACTCCTCAAAACCAAATCTGGTCCTCTCTCTATAATCTACATGTAGAGAGTACATTTATCGTGGAGCTTCTCTCCAACACATTCACCTAGAACTTTCAGAACCTCAGGTTCTACAACTAAAGGTATATAACTAGACATGTACTCTTGGAATCATATCAATAAGTCACATCAGGGAGGTATATCTCTAAAATTCCAAACACACGTATCAATTGAAATTAAAAACATTTTTATCAATATTTTGTAGGAGGGATTTATAATAACAAAAAAACAATTCATTCCCCCAAACCCCACCACATGGCCAAAACTGAGGAACTATCACTACACTTAACCATCCCCCACAAAGGTCTAGGTTAACAAAGGGTAAAAACATTATCATTATTCATTATTCAAAAATGACACCCATTTTTAACATTTTGCTTCATTTCCCAATTCTAAAATTCATATTATGGGTTTTTTCATTTACACAAAAATGAATGAAAATAATTTTTCATCTTAACAACATAACCAAAACCTACATTTTCATTCATGTCTGAAATGATACACCTAATAATATATCTTATTTTCATTTAATGATGCATTCATACACAAATTCAATGACATACCAAGACTTATGTAGAGTTTCATAAATAACCATACAAAATAATATCATCACAAAAGAAGTGAATCACATGAGGTGAAACAACATCCAACTATGAAAACACACATCAATAACAACAATCCCACCCTAGGAACTTGGGTTTTACCTTTGTACATGGGTTACCTAGTCCCGTTAATGATCTCTAAATAATGACCCGACTTCTCCAATTCTCAGTTATACCTTTCCAAAATAGTGAGATAAAAGGAATGAATATAAAACCTCCTCTAATACAACTTTGTAACATCCCAACCCAGGATCCACCCATTGGTTCCTCATGAAAGTTGGACATAAGACATCATGAATGCCTTCTCATACACTATAGGCTACTTACTAGTAGTGAGGGTCTATAATCGATCATGGGGAGACTATACCCTCTTTATCAAAGCACCACAATAGAAGATTTAAATAAATAATAGACAACTGAATAACCATAATCGAAATAATATCAATATCACATGACAATCAAAATATGAATACAATGTAAAAAAATTAGTATATATTTCATTCAATAAGAAGTGTAAATTGTTTAATGAAAAAAAAAATAATTACACTGTTAAATCCAAGAGGGTCCTGACACCATGCTTGGTTCCCTCATCTATGCTCTATCCCAACACATACATCTAATATTTGACTCTTTGTCTTATCTTATCAAACAATCATACAATCCATTTAGGTACCAATTAGGAAGCCCATGTAGGGTGTGATTGAAACTCAGTAGGACACCACCAACAACATATCAAACAATATCTATTTCATGATAGTGTATAAATTTTTATAATTAATAAATTAAAATACATAAAGTAAACATTTATCACATTTTTTATTCATTAATTAAAAACATAAATCCCCTGGTTCATGATGAAACCCATAAAAAATACATTATTCCTCCCATGATTGACTTTGAACAATCCATATTGGATATCAAATATCACAATACCATTGCTATCATTTATCATTTCATTTTAACTCATATATTGACCAATTGAAACCATAGTCCAATGCTGATATCATGGATGTAGAACATCATATCTTACCCCACATGGTTATTTGTTTCATTTTAACATATCCCAAAACTCAATGTGGTATGGGTAGTTGGATCCTTAGTCCTTTTCCCACACTTTCTATCACATATTTGTATTTGGTGCCTCAGTCCCTACCCCTCCATTTATCACATATTTTTATTTTGAGCCACAGTACCTTCCCCACACTCATTTAGAACAAATAGATAATTGGAGTCTCAGTCCCTATCACACACTCCTTTATCCCATATATCAAAATATCAGTATATCACACAAAACACAATTTCATATACATCAGGTTTATGCATCATTAACCTTCTCATCACACTTTCCAATTAAATTGAACCGTTTCATTTTATCAAATCAACCATAAATATTTACTTTCATTATAAGTAATAATATGAGGAATTCATCATTAATCAAATTATCATCATTTATCCACATAACCCATTAACCCTTCAAAGATAATCAAAACATCCCCTAATTCCCATTAACAATAAAATCCACATATAAACAATTATCAAACTAAAAAAATACAAAAATCCAATCCATTAAACTATAATATTATATCATTAAATAATATAATAGATAATTAATAAAATTCAACCCACTCCAATTTCCTAAATTTACCTGAATTCATTATCACATGGAATTAAAATTAAAATAATTCAATATCAGATTTAATTGACCAAATGCAAAAAACTATAAATTTAATGACATCATAAACTCATTAATAAATCAATTCAAGTATCCATTAACTAATTAAATATTTGAAATTTATTAATTAAAATTTATAATGAATTCCTAAATGTGAAATAGAAATTATAAAATTACTTATATGTAATCGAAATGAAGAATTTAAGAGTTGAATAATTGAAAATCTACCTCAAAATCATTAAATAGCATTCTCCAAATGTGTATTTCCCAAATTTAAATTGGATTTTCAAACCCAAAATGACTAATGAGATCTATAATCCATTACAATAAAGAAGATAAAAAGGAATTAAAATAATCAAATCCTATAGCACAACCCTCGCCAAAGGTAGATAAAACATTACTCTTTATCCGAATCAAGGATTTAGGGAGATATAAATATAATCAGGATTAAACAACATACTGGGTGAGATTCATATTATTCAACCCAACCTTAAATTCAAAAGGAATGTTGTTAGAGGGCCCTAGAAATTCACCTGAAAGCCTCAAAAAATGGTATGTATCATTTAGGGTCGAGTTGGGTCGAACTAGGGAGATATAAATATAATCAGGATTAAACAACATACTGGGTGAGATTCATATTATTCAACCCAACCTTAAAATCAAAAGGAATGTTGTTAGAGGGCCCTAGAAATTCACCTGAAAGCCTCAAAAAATGATATGTATCATTTAGGGTCGAGTTGGGTCGAACTAGGGAGATAAAAGGGGTTTTGGGAATTTTTAAAATAATTTTTGGGGGATTGGTTATCTATGTGCATGGATTTTTGTATGTGATGCGTGGTTTTCTATAACCATGTGCATTATTATACGCCTCCTCCTAGGGGTTCACACAGTTACTGCTAAGTGGGAGAAGAGTTTGAAAAAACTTTCCCCACCCATGTGAATCCCCTCTGTTTGGGTTGTCAAGATTTAATGGATTGGGCATAGGGTTTGGGTAAACCAATTAACAATTGTGTAATACCCCTCGTCCTTAAAAAATTATTCGGTTTCAAAAAACAATTCATAATTTAAAACAAAAAAATATATATTCAAGACAATTCATACGAGTTTATGAAATCGAGCTCGAGAAAACTATAAAAAAGGTCAGGATCATTAAAAAAATGTGTTTAATTTTTCTTTTTTCCATTTATTGAACAAAATACCCCCAATAAATATATATTTATCATGGTATCCATTAAACATAAAATAGTGTCACGGAATTATTGAATTATAATAGGTGATTCAAATAATAATTGTCAACTATTTTATAAAAGGGGATCAAATACAAAATTTCAAAAAAACAATTCTCATTCAAATGAAACCATGAAAGTCATCCCTTTTACTCACCCTAAATCATTCTGTTACAAACATAATCCCCCCAATCACTCATGATTAATCTATAAATATGATTATTTTGTAATTATCTTATGTTAAAAGAAACACCTCTTTCACCATACTCACCAATCGAGTTAAATCATGTTCAAGTGTAGCTCCATATATACACATACATGAAAGGTCCTTCAAAACCCTATTATGGATGACAATGGGAAAATGAAAACTAATATTATAAAAAATATTAAATAAATTATTATTGTTATTTTTTCTGGAAATATTATTTATTATTTCTAAAATATTACAAATTGTAAATTTTACTTTGATAAAATTATTAATATATTTAATTATCAATAAATTTCTCTCTTAATATTATAAAAACAAATTTGAGATGAAATAAGAACATTTAATATCAATAAAAAATATAATTGAATAATAAATTACATATCAATAGTGAATCAGGTGACAAATGATGGTTAACTATATCAAAATAAATAATAATGCACAAAATGTTAATGTTATTAACACCCAAATATCAGAATCTGCAATAACTAATTAATGTATTGATGATAAATAATTATGATAATACATTTTAAGGGGTAATATTTATCTATAAGTTTTTGAAATAGTTTATTAATTTATATATTTATATTTTACATGTGGATAGAGTTCTATTAACAAATCATGGAATCAATGGGACAGTTTGTTGTCTCAAATATACATTTGTTGAGGCATGATTTTAGGGTTTGAACATATTTCACCTTGATGTGGTATAGATACATGTAAAAATAATTACATCATCCTAAATAATAATTTTTAATGAGATATAAATTTTTATTTCATTATCACTCCAACATGTTCTTTCAATCCAGTGGCTTCTCAAGTTGTAAGGGTTTCTTTGTCTCAAATTTGAATCCATTTAGAAATTTGTATGAAAAACCTGATGTTTCCTTTTAAATGATGAAAACACTAACATTTTACCCTTTTCCCATTATTAGATTATATTTCAGGATATTAAATGTTTTATTTAATGTTCAACCTTACATCAATTTTCAATTTAAACGTTAAATTGATACTATGGAACATCACTACTCAATTATCTTTATCATCTAAGAATGACTCATATAAGAATTAAATATATAAATATTGAGCTATTATAACATATTATTATGTTAATTTTTATATAAACCTTATTTTATAGAAATATTAATTCTCAATATCAACATATAATCATTTCATTAATGGTATTCCAGAATAAAAGCTTATCATTCATAAAAGTAAGTCCAATTCATGCCATTTGATATTTTATTCCATGTATATATTTTTCTTCTCACCAATTTTATTATATCTTTATGGATGGATTATATAGAATATATTATATGATTTTTAGAATTATTTGTTTCGTATAAAAAGGAAAAATTATTAATCTTTCAATGATTTGTGTTTCAATAATGTTAATTCAAAGTCTTGAAATGGTTTTTTTCTCCATAAAAAATTAAAATATTTGTCTTCCACTCAAAAATTTAACCTGATACCCCTTATGTATTTATTCATTATTTAAGATTATTCTAAAAAATTTAAAAAAAATTAAGTGTATTCCCATATATTTTTTGAAACCACAATGTCTTTTTAATGTTCACATTTTAAACATTTTTTTAAAAGTTAAAATTTTCAGTATATTTTTACTCCCCCTTTTTGAAGAATTTATATAGTTTATATAATGAGTAAATTTTTTCAGTTTATTTTACATACTATTTTTTAAAAACATTTTATTATTGATCAAGAATTTATTTTTAAGTATTTATAATATGATTTTCAAATGTCTTTTCATTAACTTGGTCAATGAATTATGACAACCCAAAGGGACATAATAACTCATACTCCTTTATTTGAGATTTAAATTTTATTTTATGAACCTTTTATACATGAAATTACCTTTTAAATTAGTTTATCATTTTTCCTTGAAATTTATTCTTTTCTTGTTTTTTAAAAATAAAGGATCCTTTATAAATATAGACTCATAACCATGAAATTTTCAATTGTGAATATAAAATGTTTTCAAAAGGATAATTTATTGTTTCAGGTTTCCTTAGCTTCTAGATTCCATACCTCTGTTGGATTTATGATCAATTTTCACCTGTTTTTCTTCTATTCATATGTGATTATTTTGAGTGATCAACTTTTTTAGTATAAAGCAGATTAATTGATATTATTATTTGAATTTTTTATGAAAACAATTATATTTCAAAGTTTATTTGTAAAATTTTAATTATTTCCATTTAGTTTTCTTATAAATCATATTTTACTTCCATGGGTTCATTATATGATTATTTTGAAATTTCCTAGAACCTATTCCATATTTTACTTTCCCAGATAAACTGGTACGCTAATACCCGAGCCGACTCTGTCATGGCTAGAAGAGTGTTTTGAATACAAATATGATTGAGAAAAGCACTTGGTATCATACAATAAATGTGAGTAGATGTTTTTTAACAAAAAAGGTAAGTCAAAATATTCATTCACTATGATAAAAAATGAAATGGGATAATATACTAGAATCAAATTGAAAAAAAAACTCAAATAGAAAATCATCAAGTAGAACAACATCATCCAATGAAAAACTCTGAAAACCCATTAAACAAGTGGATTACATCTTCATTGGTCACCTCCATCAATCTGAGTCCCTAGGATAAAGAATGTACACCACATCATACTAGAACTTTTTAATTTCTTACATCTGACATGAGATAATATATAAATTCACGATGGGAAATTTTTGGGTCTAAGATATAATTCCTAGAAGGGTATCACCAAGTGTTCTAAATAAATTATGTAACAATTAAACCAAATAGGATTTAAATTTAAATAAAATAAGAAATGTAATGACATTTAAATATTTTTAGTAAACTATGATTTAATAATTAAAAAAGTTAATATATATCAAAAAACTATCTAATGGAATTTTGATTTAATCTTTATATATATAGGTTATACTAAATAAAATAGCTTTATAAATAAATTTCATGTAATCATAAAAACAATCACGTAATTGAACCCTTTAATAATACATGATATATGTTAGTTCCTGGTAAAAGGTTCATCACACTACTCACGAAGTAATCTCAGCTCAATGTATTCACACATCACTCATATCAGGCCCCTAAGACTCAACTCCAAATTGGAGAAAATCATGTTTCAATAAGTTTATTCTAGTGTTTTCATCAACAATCTAGTGCTAGGGCATTATATCCTAGTGTTCTTATTATAGTTACCCACTCACTATGTTGTCCCACTTTTGGTTTAACCATTCAATAAATCAATCAATTTTAATCATTTCAGTATAAAATTTCCCAAATTTCGATTTTCAACAAGACTTTGAAATTTCAAATACAAATCATAGTTTATCATAAATTCATGGATTTTAATATCATATTTAAATTTATGGAATTTATCTCATGGTTCAAATTTTACTATATTCATAAAATCTATTTCCATATCACGCCACAAATTTAATCAAATACATTTTATAATTTTAATTCCATTAAAATTGAGGTGGGGGTCACAATATCCATTAAATTTTCAAAATTAAACATCAATAATATCATATATGGTGTCTAAAGTCAATTAAAATCTTCTTTAAAAAAAATTAGGAATTTTTATGTTTCAATTGTAAGTTGAATTATATGCAACAATTGAAATTTTCTCAGTGATAAAATCAACACACAGAATGAGAAATTCTAGAGACAAATAATGGAAATATATATCAATAAGGAAATCCAATATCTCAAATCATCATGATCAAACTCAATTTCTATTAGAAATCATGATATCACACTGCTTCCAAAGACGGGTGTCAAATAGAATGATAAAAACACAATGAGGAAACTCATCCAAGATAAAACTCCAAAAGAGGAGTTCTAAAAGTTAATAACTCACCCAAAAAAACCCATAATGTGGAATTAGGGGTTCATGATAAGATTGTTAACAATAATGAATCATTTTTAATAATTATTCACCCAAAACCCCACTGTTATTGAGGAATTCATTATTTGAATCCTTGACTTATAATGTAAATATCTCGAGGTGTGTATACATTGAAAATTGAATCTCTTAAGGTTAAAAACATATATATCAACCATTTCACATCGTGAAACAAAATCATCAGTAATAAATTATTGAAATTATAAAACATAATCATGGATTATTAACAGTGATGGATTCATCCCATGGATTACATAAAGGGTATTAATTTTCTTTATAAATAGTACACAATTAGTTCAAGTAGAAATGAATATTAAATTTCCCAAACTCGACTCAGAACTACTGTAAAACCTCTTAATCCTTTGACACATTTATACCCAAGATCCAATAATTTAAAAAATATATATAACCCAACATGTGAAATAAATTAAAAGGTTATTTAATACTTTAAAGTAGGTAATTAAGAGTTACAATCATAAAAAATTCCAAAAAGACTTTCTGTCTCCAAAATACATGTCATGAAGATCATATATTTAAGAGATAAGGCCACTACCCTAATATTAATTCCTCATTTTCTAATGTATAATGAGAATTAGAATAATGTTTCTATAGATTATATACTAAGGTTATCATCTATCCATGAATAACATTTGTTTATGTATCAATAATACATATGGGATGTTTAGTTCTGGAAAAATAATGTTCACCATCAAGATATCCCCAAATAAAGGCATGTCAAGGGTCAGAAATATAAATTCCATGTTGTGAAAAATAAAGAAATTATCAAAATAAAATATGTTGTAAGGTCCAAATGGTAGGAAACATTCCCCACTCTCTCCACATTCTAAAAAGTACCCACAAACCTAGCTGAAATCTTTACGTTTTTCAATGATTTTAGTGAACCAACCAATGTGAAACTCTCAAAAACACCTGGTAAAAAATAAAAAACTCAACTGATTACTAAGGATGAACACCATATGATTTATGTTGTATATAGTTCATTAACATTTTATAATGAATAATATAAATCATCATCATCATCTCTTGGACTACATTAATTCCAACTAAGGAAATTTCACTAATCTCTATCCATTACAATGAAGACCTGAAAGGCTATAAGTATAAGGCCTCAATAGGAGACATTCTAGTAGTGAACTGGTAGATGTTACTAAATGAAAAATATACAAGCATCAAATAATCATTCCACAATCCACCTAATACTAGAAAACAATTACACAATATGTCTTATATAATATTTCTATCTTCCTTTGTTTGGTCATTTTTTTAGATGACATGTCGTGCTAGAATGTACCTAGGATCATAAGGACTCCTCGAGGCCTCTCTAGATGTTGGAAGTTAGATGAGTATCCCTATCTGACACTGTAGTAGATGGAAATTCATACAATTTGAAAATCTCCTACACATATAGATGTACCAATTCCTCAACATTGGTTGTATCTAGAATATGTAAAAAGTGATTAAATTTTATTATCATATTGATAACAACCCATATAAATTTTTCTATCAAGGTGACAATGAAAACAAAACTAGAAAGTAAATTTAACTCTGAACCAAATTCTATATCGACACTAGAATTAGCTACAGAAAACTCGAAGGTCTCTATTACTCTAATTTGACATGTTTAAAGGTATAACAATGAGTTAAAAATTTAGTGAATCCTCATCTCATACATAGACACACAAATTGTTTCTCCAAATCATTGAAAATATTTGTTCTATATTGGGACACTATCCAATGGGAATTATATAACTCTCCCATCACTTCAGTTCTCATAATAAAATTTACAAAAAATATGTTTCAGAAGCATAAAATACACTTATAAGAGAATGAATAGGCAGAAATGGTCTCCAACTATAAATAGTGTTCCTAATGACACAAAATACATCTTCATATTGTCGTTCTCAAGGAATAATCTCAAGAAGATAGGAAGTTAACTGCACACTCTCCAAATCAATGGCAGACTCATCTTCTAATACTCCCAAATGAAATTATGTGAATACATCCATAAAATTCCACTATTCCAATGATTCATTCACTGGATGGGTTGGTTGTTTCATGCTAAAATAATCATCCAGAAAATTAACCATTACAGGGGTGAATGAAATGTTAAAATATACATATTTTAGGTTATCCACCAAATTAATATGATGCAAATTCATATAGTTTTTAGGGAAGATATAACTCAAGATTTTGAATTCAAAATGAACAATAAATATTTCATTGAAAATTATGTAACCAACTTTTATGTGAATTAATCATGATTGTGAGTTCCAAAACAATGATTAAATAATTCATCTCATGTGTACGATGATATTTGAAACTACAGGCTTCCACAATATCACCATGTATAAGAATGCTACCCAATAATAAACCTATTTTTTCACAAAAGATCACATTTCCCTGCCCTTCCATAGGAAGATCCAACACTGGAGAAAAAGTAAAAATATGTTTCACCTCATCCAAAAAACATTGGTATTTATCATCGCAAATGAACATCACTCCTTTTAAAGTGAGAGTGGTCATTGTAGATGCTAATTTTTATAAATCCTTTTTGATCATTCTGTAATATCCCTCCAACCTGAATATGCTCCAAATCATGGAAACATTATGTGATTTCCACCATGTATAATAAATTTCACCTTTTCAGGATCAACTAAATTAGCATGTTATTATACCATGTATCCCAATAACATAACATCCCAAATCTGGAAATTAAATTTTGAAAGAATCTTGTAAAGTTGATGATTTATCATGATTTCTAGAACTACTTTTAAATGAAACATATGGTCTTCCAAAAAATAATAGGAAACAAATATGTCATCCAAAAATAATTTTGTTAATGGATCAAGGTACGCATGACAAGTCATATTAAATAAATCCCTAAAACTGTAGGATCATTAGATATACCAAGTTGTATAACAGAATACTCATAAAGAAAATACCTACTCCAAAAGGATTTTTTTTCTAAATGTCATACTATTTTATTCTGATATTTTTATAACTAGATTTATGATAATTATTTGAGAACAACCTCAACCCTTTAAAGTAGTCAAAAAGATCATAAATCCAAGGTAATAGATAATTATTCTTAACATAAGTCAATTATGTTTTTTGCTCACTAAATAGAAGTGTTTCATTGGTTTTTTCACATTGAGAATAGGGGCTGCCAAAGGTGACACACTCAGGCATATAAAACCTTTTCCAAATAAATCCTCCAAATGAGTCTTTAACAATTTCAACTCCACTGGTTCTAAATAGTAATAAGGCATAGAAATGTGATGGGTACTTGGTAATAAGTTAATAGAAAAATATGCATCTCTTACGAACTAAAATGTTGTGAAATTAGAAGGTAAAATATTGGGAAATTTTAAGAAAATAAGAGAGAGGTCGTCAATAAAATATTCTTACTCTAATTCAAAATAAAAATTCGATATTACCCTACAGAACTTAGTAAAAGGTCCTCTAAATATACATAAAATCTAGAAACATTCTCTCTAAAATACAAGATATTTCCCATCAATCATAGTAATGGATACCAATCGAAGGTAACAGTCAGTAAGGGCCTTATGATTATTCATTAAATCTACCTCAAAAATTTCATCATGTGGTTTAATGTCAAGAAATTGAAATCTATAGTTATGACGAGTCTCTGATAAATAGAAAGCTTATGTAGGAAGTCAAAGACCATACCCACTCATTATTCTTAGGGGTTTAGTAATATCTATAAATTAAAATAGTCTCTCTGTAGGATGATTTAACAGTTAAAAATATGAGATGATAAAAATGTGTGAGATATACTAATATCAAATAATGAACTCACTGAAGCTGAATCTATATTGATCATACCTCCCATAGTTGTTGGACGTACATTATATTCCTTTGGTGACTCTTATATTGTGTGAAGAAGCATCATTCTAGATTCATGAGGTGGGAACCCCTTTCCTCATAAACCATTTAATTCCACCGCATAACTTTTAGATGCATATAAGCATATTCCATAACATTGATAAGAAAATATATGGAAGAACTTCTATAGGTTTCCTAAGGGACAATAATAAAATGATTATTTTGTACCTTAGTACAAACATATTTTGAATTCCCAACCATGCCACATTGAATGAAACTAAAAACATTACTGAGTAGCACTACAGTAGATCTGGATGATGCCTACTATCTAGACCATCATGAGACTCATAATGTTTCCTTTTCCCTTAATGGTAACAAAAAAATAGTAAATGGGGTAAAAACAAGCTCTCACCAACCCCAATCTACTAGCCAAGTTAATCTCAACAGTCATTTCTATGTTCACCACATCTTCAAAAAAAGAGAGATTTATAAAAGAAAACTTATTATCATATATTAGTTTTAAGACCCATTTAAAATTTCACCACATTAAACATCAAGCTCACCACTACCATGGGATAAAACTATAAAATATTAGAAAAATAGTTCTCAAAATATGTCATGGTCCTATCACCCTGACAGAGGTTGAGAAAGCCAATTTATTTTTCCATGATCAATGACTGTGGATAGAATTAATCAGTAAAAACATATCTAAAGTCTTTTTAATATAGTCCAACATTCCTCTTTACCAACACTATAAAGTCCCCCAATCTCGTGAAATGTCCCTCGTGATTAATGGTAGAACACATCATATTCATAACTACCGGTTTTTCCAAGAAATAATTAGTTTAATCATTTTTAAAAAATACTTATCCACTTAAGGATCATTAAATCCCCATAATGATCATGGTTTCAGATGATGAAACTCTTTATCACAATATTTATATTCATCTCTTTGAGGTTCCACTCCCTTAACCTAAAATTGTACTATAGCAGGTACACGCCTCTGTGTGTGGTAAATAAGGACCACTCTCTAAATAATATTTTAGTCTAAAATGGGAATGACTTGCTATGGTTCTCAATCTTCTTCCTCTTCAATATTACACAAATTTATCATCATTGTCATGATGATTCAATAAATAAGTATAAAATACTAAAAGAATCAACAGGGATACACATATCCAAATAGAAAACATGAGATACAAGAATATCAATTCTGTCAAGTAGAATTCATTATTAGTATACTATTATACTCTAATCATAAGTAGATAAATGTCTCAAAATGAAATAAAAACATTCCTCATGGAAATTTTCCCAAACACCTAATGTTATTTAAGGCTTGTTACATTGAATTCTGGAGAGAAACTTGCTTCCAACCACTGTTAATGTCACTTCAATACAACCTCATATATGCCATGTTAACCTAAATATGTACTAGCCTCTGGGAAAGGTTCACAAACTATGCTACCTTCAATAAAACTTATCATGAACTATCCTAGAAACCTTGATACATAAATAAATTATACGACATTAAAAAGTAAAAAATGGAATTACTTATCAGAAATCGTTTGATAATACAACCTAACATCATACAAGAGTCAAAAGGGAGTGATTTTGACCAAATAAATAAGTGAATAGAATAGATAGAAGTTATTATGATCAAAACTACTGAGGGAGAATGTACTAGTATCAATAGGGTAAAACAAAAAAATAGTTAATAATCAACTAGAACAAAATATACCAATTAATAGATGATAAAAAACATCCAACAAGTTGATCAAATCAATGTTGATCAATTATATTAGTTAGGGTATGATGAATCAATAATGTGAACCACCTCAAAGTGGATCTTTGAAATTTGTTGATCCTATCTTATGATAATTTATGATATCTCAATATAAAAGGTATGGTGTGAGTAATAATACTCAGCATGGTTTCTCCATCCGGACTATAATAAATTCCATAATAATTAAAACAGTAATTCATAAATTTATTTTAAAGGCATCTCATGGGATGAAAAATATTTTCATAGAAACATTCTTCCACAATGAAAAAGATAATAGATATATAAAAACAATATTAGATGAAAATTTTATATAAATTAAATAAATAAATAAATATATATGTAGGAATGAATAAAATAGTTCTATAATAAATGGAATGTAATAAAATAATAAATCATGTCCTAGAACCATGTAAACATCTATTTGGTATGTTATTTACTGGTAATATGAACATTACACTACTGAATCATTGATCTCGGCTTAATGTGTGCTCACATCCCTCAGATGAGGCCATGAGGACTCACCTACCCGTAGGGATAATTCATGTCTTAGTAAGTTTATATCAATGTTATCATCATCAATCCAATTCTATAAGGATAGATCTTAGAATTATAGTCCTAATTAACCACAAACAACAACTTCTCACATGTTTTTCATTAATTAATTTAATCAATCATGGTTCAAAAAATCATTTAAAATCAGTTCAAAAAATAACCCAAATTTCAATTTTCAACATTCCTTTCTCATTTCAATACAAAATCATAGGTTTTAATAAATTCATTTTCTCTCAAATCAAATATAAATTTAATCTATTTATATCAATGTTAAACATCGAATCATTTAATCATATCAATTTCCAAATCAAAAAATGAATTTTCCCAAATCCACCTGACAATTTCAATTCCATTAAAATCGGCTGGTTTTCACAATTTCCCTGAACTTTTAACAATAAAACAACAATCATATCAAATATGAGATTTAAAATCATATAGAAATACATTTCAAATAAAAACTATTTAGATATAATAATATGTTGTGTGAATGATATTATTCCAAGATTTATAGTGTTCTCTCCAATGGTTTTCATATACTAAAATCTATTTAAATTGAATGTTTAGCCAAAATTAGTCATCTTCCCACTCACCAAGGGCCTCTAACAAATACTGTGTCAAATAAAACAAAATATTTCAGTATAATAAGTTTTTATGAAAATTTTTTAACTACTTATTTTTATAATTTAATTGAAAAATATGAAGAAAGTGAATTAGATTTCAAGAAAATGTATTTTATTAATTATATACATTTAGAACTATAATTAACAAATCTGAAATGAAAAATTAAATTTCACTAAATTTGTATATATTTTTGTATGGATTATATGTCTTCAAAATATATAAACGTGTATTTTATTAATAATAAAACTATTTATAGATAACATAATGTCATGAAATATTTTGATTAAAAAATTATAGAAGTTGATATAAATTATATTCATTTATGACAAAGTATGAATCAGATGTTTGGATGCTCTAAAAATTTACCAATTTTATGAAATGTTTCCAATCCTAGAGTAGTTTTTATGATTATGCGTGATACTTTTATTTAGAGATATCATTCAATACGAATGTAAAATTGTTTCTTGGTCCATTTAAAATTGAATAAAATTAGATAAACATAATTTAATAGGTTTGAAATCTAAATATGCTGTTATATAGTCTAAAAATTAAATGTATCCTATTATTTCAAGTAGTACATATTTTCATAAATATTTCCTTATTAAATGAAAGTGTCAATTAAAAATAAATTTCTTATCTTATTTTATAGAATATTCATCCACCCCAAAGTTTGGAGAAATTTACCATCATCCATGTTTTTATTACATATTTACATGTTGTAAAAAAATATACAGCAATACAAAATATATTATTAATAAAATTCATCATAATTTAACAAAAAATGAATAATAACATAAACATGTCAGTCCACCATTGACTAATAATTTCTTGATACCGTGTTTTTAGAAACTCATTCAAAAAAGGTATAACCTCTTATTATTTTCCAACTATAGAAAAATAAAAATTATACAAGTCATGTTTATATCAACTCTATAGGGAACATAATTCCTTAACCTGTATAATCCTCAAAGCCTCCCCATCTGAAAAATTATAACGAATATTATACCAAAATATTAATTATTATAAAACAGTAATAATATAATGTTATATATAATGAATTTTCATACACATATTTATTCCCAATAATTTTCCTTTATTTTAATTTCATGGTGTCTATAAGAGAGGGGATTAATTGGAATGATGTCATTGTTTTTTTTGGAATTTTTCAACAGAAAACTCTAACATTATCACAGTATTTTACAAATAAATTAGTTATCCACATTTTACTCATCTATTATATATTTGTGGCTGTAAAAATATTTACATGTGCCTGTATGCCCACACCACCATATAGTGGTAGATCGAGCTATAACAGTATAAAATTTATATATTATATTAATTGATCATATAATGAAAAAAATTATGTGAAAAAGAGAAAAGGGTTGTATACATATACATAATCCTGGATGATCATTTATAATTACTGGATCCTAAATCTATGAAGGATCATCGACCTATATAGTACGAGTGGGGTGTGATGTCTTCTTGGAATAACCATTAAACTCGTTAGATTTAGAATTAACCAGAGTATATTTCAATGAATAATGAACATAAAATAATTAAGAGAGTGAAGTAATAGGAAAAAGGATCTAGAAAATACATATATGGAAAAGTATAATATTTATTGGGAGTGGGATTAATCATTGGAGAGTGAAAATATATATAATGATTATTAGACATAATGTTTTCTGAATGTATTGGTGGTTTAAATAACTAGGGTGTCTGAAACAGAACTATTTGATAATAAATTATACTAGATGGTAAATATAATGAAGGTTCTGGTTATAATTGATTATGATGAGTGGTGATATTTGGTACAGTCATATCCCCTTTCAAATCATTTGGCTAAGTTTCCCTACCACTAGGTTTTTTGGAGAACAATTGTCTCTTATAGGATGGTTCCTGATTAATAATTAGAAAAACATTAATTACATGACATTTTATGTTATGGATATAAATACTTTCAATTTTATACACCCAATAAGAACTGGTGGATTAATTATTATATATCTCATGTAGAAACTACTATCAATGATCCTCATCCCATATATCACTTCAATTTTTTACATTTCATGCATTGGAAAAGAAATAAAAATTTAATTTGAAATTCATAACAAATGTGTATTCCATATAAGAAATAATATATGACGTGACATAATTAAGGAATAAAAATATTAATAAAAACATAAGATATATAGTGAAATAACATAATCAAATCATATTCAATGTGAAGAATATAAAATCATAAAATATGTGTCATTAAAAATAAAAACATTCAAATAAGTATATTAATCATGGGTATGATACTGCTTTTTTTCAATTCGATCCAATTTAGTTTGGGTTATTTCATTTGGTCATTTTGGTCATTTGATTAGGCCATTTGTCCATTTTTAGTCTTGGCAATTTGGTTAATATTTTGGGAAGGTTAATTGGATTTTTTTGGTTAGTAAAATTAACTCACTATTTTTATATTTCATTATAATCTATTTAATACAAATCTTTAAAATTTATCATTTTTTGTATATAATGGATTTTCTTAGTTTTTTTTGTATTTTGTGGTCATAATACAGTTTAATTCAATGATAAAAGGTGAAAATAAAATAAAAATACAATTCCTTTATATTGAAAATACAAATCACAGTTATGTTGGAAGGAAAATTTTTGAAACAAACAATAAAACAATTTTATTAGCACCATCCTTAAAATTAAAAGTCAAGATAAACCAAATTAACTAACAAAACCTATGGATGATTATATATATTAGTCAACAAAAATGAAATTTCACAATCATCTCTAAAAATTGGACTATTTGAGCCATCAATGTAATAAATTGATAAAGGCCAATTGGGGTTTTTTATATTATCAATTTCACTCACACTATCATTAAAAACATTATTCGGATTAATTCACTAATGGAATAGAATTTAGGACTTGGAAGACCTATAAACATAAAAATGTGTGTCATTAATGATGTAAAAACATGTGGCTGATCTATATAAATATTACGAGTGATGTTAACAACTAAAAATAAGTAGTCTTTAATAAATATTCTAGTTCTCTTTGTTGAATCAAACCACATTAATTTCATCATCGTGACTTGTCCATGTGGGTAATAATCCAAAATTTATAGTTTCATAAAAAATACATAATAAGATACATTTTCCTATTGAATCCTACTATTTTATTTACTTGCATAAATAATTTTATTAGAGTTTTCATAACAATATCATGTTTTGTTCTTATACTCACTTCACATTTAGTGATAATAAATGTGCACCAATTGTTACAATATATTTTATTCCCCAAACCATTGATTTTGAATCCAAAATCCAATGATCATATTGTTTATAGGTCGAGTAATAAGTTAAAATAAAAAAATAAAATATAAATGAATAATAAAAATAATTTAACAATAATATTTTTAATTTATTGTCTTAATGCATTAAACAATAATTTTAACTAATTTATAACACTTCACTAGTAAAATAATCTACCCCTCTTAAGGGTAATGAACTCTGATATTTATGTATAATTGTTTTACTATATATAAATATTTAAATAGTTAAATATACATGTAAAATTACATGGAATATGATAACATATACGTGTTCAATTTTCTTACATGATGAATTCATCTAAAAAATCACAGTTAAATAAAACTGTGTGATGAGAAACATCCGGCTCTTAATCGTTTGATGTAGTCAATATATATAATCCATGAATTCCCATTATTTATGGAATTGATAGAACAATATGTACAATTTGATAATATATATCTTCAAAATTTTTCAATGTTTGGTTATGTATCATTGTCATATAAGAAAAATACGTTGAAAAGAAATGAATATATTATTGAGCCATATAACATCACAAAATGGAACCTTTATGAGGATTCTTTTTTAAGAAATAATACTTAGTTGTATATATTTTTATTCTTATTGGATAAATAAAATGAAAATAAACAAGTCCTCTAAGAAGTATTTTAGTTTGGAGATGGATAATTATATTCAATATGAATCTGGAAAAAATGGAGGAAATATTTTCTCAAAATAATAAAAAAATTATTGCTACCTCTTCCAAATATTTTTGAAAGAAATACTTGAAAAACTTTTTAGCACAAAGAACAATAATAAAATTCTAAATAGAATCACCTCCACCCTTACATTATGCCTTTACAAATGGATCTATCCATATCATCCATTTCGTCATCTATCATAGGTATGAATATATATATTTATACAACTTAATTCTAGTACATCGGAGTTATATATTTTTTTCAATATAGAATTATTACTGATCAATTAATATTCTCAGGTGAATGTTATTATTGTATAAAAATTCCACTAAAGGAATGCGTTGATAAAAAGTACCTATGATATAAATAGAACAATATCATAACATAAACTCAATTATTTTAATTGTTCTCTCAAACATCAACCATTTAGGGATGATACATATTACTAAAACATAGCTCTGTGTACATGGTCGGTAAAATACTTTCCTAGAACTTCGAGTTAATCCTTAAATCCTAATTAAATAAAATAGAATTTTTTAATCCATGGAACATTAACACTACTTTATTTTATATCCAATACATCTATTCCACAAAAAAGGTTTATTTTATTGAGTTAAGGTTTTTAACTTCATATGGATGTCTTCTAAAAGCCATGTATGATTTTAACTGTATATGTTTTCATGAGTTTAATGAAAAACTCATGGTGATGTCTTATCATTTTATATGGTATTAATAATGGTCTTAACATTCTTTTAGACCTTTATCTCTCATCATTGACTTTATTAAATACTAATAATTTAGATACAAACTCAGTAATATATATCTTTATGTTTCCCTAATAGAAATAGTCTTCTATATAGCATACTGTTATGGGTTATAATCATTCCACCCTTTGTTTGAAGGTTCAAGACCCTCATCCTCGCCAAATAAATAAGGATTTCCCCGACTTGTTGGTAATTTAATTTCCAAATATATACAGATAAAATGGTTTTTAAATTTAAATAACCCATAATTATCTTAACAACAATGATAAGATAACCCATAACGTTTACTAATACTTTTATTCATATGCCTATAAAAGGAATTCCTCTTCAAAAATCTTTATTCAAAAAAACACACACAAAACTAAAGTGTTTCACTTACATAAATTTCTTTAAAAATATCCACAATCATGATAAAATCTCATTGCATAGAACCTCAAAAGGATTCCTGGGACATTGAACTTATGATCGATAGAAAAAGAATAATCCCATGATGATATCCATAACTCTTATATTAATATTATATGAAGACATATATGTTTCCAAATTGATAACAATCACTTGAAGTTTTGTGAATCTTATAACTGAAATAGAATTGATGAAATACATCGACTACATAATTTAAGAATCCAAATAAACATACACTTCAATAAATTCATTTCATAATTTATATTAACATATGTATATCAATGGTCTAAGGGATAACACTTAGTTTATTCCATTAACATTGATAATTAACATTTTCCACACATATAATCCGTTGAATTCTTGTGAAATTTATTTCTCTATGACCATAATTTACACATAAATAACATTTCCCACTATATTTGATATATTATTCTAGGTCCGTCTTTGAACCTTTGAGAATGTTGAAATCAATAAATTCCTTGTATATTTTCTTTACCACACAAGTTTTCATTAATATACATTACTATCATATTTGACACATTTTTAAACTCATAAATGTTCATATCCTTAATCATATTTCATGATATCACATTAGGAACAATGAAAATATATTTATCTCCATTCATCGCCCAATTTGGTTAAAATTTATCACTTAAGTTTCCATCACATTATATGTTAACATGATTCCTCTGGGATATATCCATTGACTAAAAAAACAAAGCACTGTATGAGAAATAATAATCTTATTGGTAAACCACATAATAATGAAGAATGAATTATAAGAAATAGATATCCTACCATATTATTTTTTAATCTATGACATCTTATGTTTATAAATAGTCATTCATAGCAACGATCTATTTAAATCCTTTATGATAGTTTTTAATGAGATTGTGAATATCAAAAGTATATCACCCAGTTCTATCAATCTAGGTGTGCATCAGGGATTGTTTTTATGCTCTAGGTGATGATCCAGTCTAGCTCAATACACTATTTTTAGAGTTATTTCACAAATTATCTTCTTTTCCAGAGCCACATCCACTTATATTATCTATAAAAGGTTTTAATTTCATAGAAACCACTCCCTTTATCCATTACCCAAATTCAAAGACATTTTCCTACACATTGATTAATCCATAGACTAATGATTAGAAAAATCCATAGAAAACCACATAGAATTATCTCTAGGGATATAAAAAAACATAATAATCATATTCTACTAAATTTTAACTAAAATGATACTCTGATACCAACTTTATGGTTCTAGTATTCTAATACATAAGTATTGTAACACCCTAAGCTTCCACTGTACGCTACCTTTTTAAATTATTCAATAGCGTGCGATGTACACAACACCGAGTTCAAGCGCTCCATGGCCTATTAAAAAAGAAAATTAGAAAACATTTATTAATATTATTAACCTCATTTTTAATTTTATATAATTTTAATAATCATATTTTTTGTTTCTTAGACATATTATAGAAACAAATTCAAATTTTCAGATAAAATATGGATTTTAAAAAAATACTGTTTTCTGTCGAGAACCCTTTTCAAATCCAATATCTGAAACATTTATATATTAAATTTTATGAAACTACTTTTTTATTTATAATTGGGACATAAAAATTTAGTTTCTATATTTTTTTTAACTTTTCTGATTACTTTCACATTTTGATGAATAGTGAAAAAATACTAAATTTTAATTGAAAACAACGTTATTAATAAAAATTAATTATAGTGTTAAATTATTATTTTGAGTGGTTTTAAAGTTTAAATAGATTATATTTTTACCATTTAATTCAATTTTTGTCATTTAAATTAATTTCAAATTTTAATTAAATATAAATAGATGTTAATCTTTTGGTAGTTTTTATTTTTTAAAACACGTTATTTGGTTTAGACAACGGGAAATAATTTTAATTTAATTTATAAAACTTCTTTTTTTTTTAAATTTGGAAAAATGGATTCTATATTTGGAATTATGAGGTACATATTATGTAAGAAGGCAACTTTTTTTTATTCACTATGAATAGTAAATTTAGTAAATATTTTATTTTCCATAGTTAAAGGATAAATCCGGTAAATAAGTGTAAAATATAATATTATAATAATATTAAATTACTCTAACATCATTAATAAACCTATTAGATGATACATATATGAGAATTGGAATCCTTGGATCTATTTGGAGACCCCTTGGAGCCACTAGTAAGTGAAAATGACACTTTAAAAAAATTAATTTAATGTTTAGGAAAATGTAACATAAACATATATCTTTTTGTAAAAAACACATTTTATAAGGGGTTATATAATTTATATTTTTTACTATAAAAAGTCATTAGAAATATAATAAAACGATCTATATCATGATATTTTATATATAAATTTTATTAGTAAAATAAATATATCTATTTATGATACAATAATGGTGCATTATTTTCCTTGTCAATGAAAGAATAAAATAAATGATATTATAAATAATAAAGTTGATATAATTCGAACTTTTTGATGAAATCCAATACTTTTATAGGTTAATATGACATGTTAGTGTTGATTCGATGTATTTTTCCTAAGTAATCAATTTTTTATGGCTTTCACAAAAACAAAATACTAAATAGTGTCAAAATTGACATACATGAGTTTCTAAAACAAATATTATATTATTAAATGATATAATATTAGTAAAAATCTATTATTTTGAAAAAAGAATTAAATAATGGAATATATATCATTAATGAACCACTTAAGGTTATTTTGAATTTTATTGTATGTTTATTAACTGTATAGTGTAAGAATACATGAAGAAATGGTAAAAGTTAAACTATTTAACTAAGTGTTAAATCTAAACGATAAGGTTAATATGCTTAACAAAACTTTTCTAAAAGATATTGGTTGAGACTATTTATACCCATAACATCCTTATCCTCAATATAAATCCATTTCTATCTATTAGAAACCGAATATAAGTTTATAGTAAATTAATATTTCAAACTCTTCCTAATGTTCCCCTCAACTATATTAAAAAAGGATACATCCCCTTCTCTAAAATTCCGAAATCCAATGCCATTTTACTTCGACAACCCATGATAAAATATCCTAAAAACTACAATAACTTAAATATATAGGCCATTGATCAGAAATCCATCCTATGGAGCACTTTGGTTCAAATCAAAAGAACCCGAAGAAGGGGTAATTACTTAATCGCATCTTTCAAAGTTCATTTTTCTTCCAAATCCTCTTTCTTTGTTGTTTCCATAAAAAAATTTAAAATACATTACACTATAAAAACTTTGATGTTACTATGATTTTATTATAAATATGGTACGACCATATTCATTGTTTTATCCATCCAATGAATGACAAATTCACTCTATGTGCATTCGTACGGCTTACCATATCCACGTCATGGTGTAGATTTCTATTCAAAACTTCATTATTTGGATGGGTATAATAATTAGTATAATTGATGTAAGTAAAAAATACAACATGTTAATTATTATTTATATACAATATACTATCCAATTACATAATAATTCACCATCAATAGAATGATATCGTTGCTCTTGTATACGTACGACTTACAGTCTCAGTGACATGATGAGATTAATTTCCACGTTCACCATTAAATGATGATTATAAAAATAAATATTATTAATAAGTATTTAATATATAACTTAATAATTCTACTATAATATATATATCTATGTGTATTTAAATATATCTCATTCACTTATATCCATTCAATAATATATATAAAAGGAAACAATATTTATGCGTACGTACGGCCGACCTTCTCCATAGACAGTGTTATCCATTTCATCTATATGTCTATTATACATATTTATATTATTAATATATATGATACATAAATAATTTTGTATATTCTGGAAGTAATTAAATCATGATACAAGTGATACGATCTAGAATGAAAATTAAAACACATATGTCAAAGAAAGCGATTATTACCTGAAATTTTATTTTAGCATGGAAATTATTATTAAATGGGTAGTATAAAGTCAAAAATGAATCATTTATAATATCATAAAGATGATTATGGTTCTTATGTAATTTAATAGCATACTATAATAATTATATAAGAGGGTAAACATACCCCCGACCAATGGAAAGTACAACGTAAGGGTAAATTTCTCAATCTCATTATTATCCGAGAATGTTTATGTGAATGTTTTTACATGCATATATTTATTATCCATGTCAATGTTTCATAAAATAGTTTTCAGAAGGATTATTTTTAAGTGAATATTTAGCTAAAACATCATTTTAAATGGTTTAAATAATTATTTTTATAAATCATTCTCATTAATGTACGTGTTTTCAAAAGGGTTTTAGGGATTTTTTATATGGACATGAATGTTTAAAAATGTTAATTAATTTAAAATGTTTCTAATTGGTATGATACACATTGATTCAAAATTTTCTTTTAAATTTATTCCTTTTTAAATAGTTTGTCTTTTAAATGATTTCATGAAAAGGATATTTCTCTCAAAGAGTTTTACTCTTCATTTTCGAATATGTCAACATCCTTTACAAGATATTATTCTAGATTAAGGTTGATTAATTATAATAATATATTCCATATTGTATTGAAGTACTTATTATATGTTTTATTGTCTATGTTCTATTTCTATACCATTCATGGTTTATGTTTAAAGTATTGACATTTTGTATTCTAGTTTTAATATGAATGTTTATGTTATGTTTCACCCTTTTTATATGAGGAATGCATTGGACTTAGTATGAATGTGAGGGGCCCACTATAGTCCCTAGATTCATCACTAGGTATCATGAGACAAATTAGAGTCTTGGCACAAGGCGTTGACAAAATTATTATTTCTTTTCTTGAAACGAGGCCATGACTATGTGGTTATGATTTTCGGAATTATGAATTCCCTCATTATGAAATTCGCTATTACAAGTGATTATTCGAATGGAAGAATATGCATGTGCATGTTTATATTTAAATTTTTGATTTATTTTTTCTATATTATGTTCAATTTTGTTTTTAAAAGGATGTTGTTTTTATTATACATCATTCCCTAAAATTTTATAGCTTTCACTAAATTATTTACCATTACTGAGAATCTGAGATCACCCCTTGTTTTGTTTTATTTCCCAGGATGCTAAGAAGTGTATTATAATTGTTATTCATGGTTGATCTAGGGGAATGAAGGAATTCTAAAAGGATTACTTATGTTGTTTTTTATATTAAAATGTTTAATGTCGTGTTCATGTATGTAATATATTTTCCAAGACTAATAAACAACTCATTCCTTATAGACATGATTCCTTGTAATAATGAAAATGTATTGAATTAACACACAGGATTTGCGTAACTAGGGTCAGGTCATTACTGTTTGTATCAGAGGAGTTTTAACAACAACCTTGGAAATATATTAACAATACTTATTTTAAGGATCACAACACTACGATAGAATTTTTTAGGTAAGTATAGAAGAACCCCATAGAATATTGGTAATGTAGGGATTATGTGTTATTTGTATGTAATAAATCTGTTTCTGGATACTACAAGTTTATGTGGTTCTGGAACATATGTACCTAAGAGTGAAAACTCCGACAAGGAGTTTTGGGCTAGACCCGAGGTATCCCGGTACACGACAATAGGCCTAACTGCACACCTAGTTTGACAATCTTAGGGGATATGCTTAGGATAATTCACATTTTATTTACAAACCATTATGAAGGATTTATTAAAAAATACTTCACCAAATAAAACATTTTTATGATTATGAATTATATGAATAAATTGTTCAATATATGTTAAGTATTTTACTTGTTTGTAATTATGCATTGTGATACATATACTAACCTAATATATTCCATTGTTTAGAAATGGATCCTAGTGAAAGGAATAAAAACTGTACCAATGCACGTAATCCATATAGGGATTTACCTCCCACTGAGGATAATTATAGTGGAGCTGGTGATGAAACTATTGGTGAACAACTTATTCCCATAATGGGAAAACTCACTCAGATTATGAATAATATCTTACAAATTTGGAGAACTATGATACACAATGAGGAGGATCAATGTTATTCTGATTCATGAGGAAACAACCACCAATGTTCTATGGGACTACAAATCATTTTATATCTTAGTAGTGGATATGTTCTTTAAAGAGAAAATATTTCTTAGTTTGGGATGTAACGAAAGGGAAAAGGTTTTCATGGTACTTTATTGCCTCTCAGGAGATGCATATCAATAGCGGTAATTAATTCAAAACACAAAGGAGGATGAAGAAGTGGGAAATTTGAAATGGAGGGAGTTTAATGAAATTTTTCTAGAGAAATACTTTCCTCTTGAATAGCGAGTTGATATAGAAATGCAATTTCTGATCCTGAGGAAAAAGTAGGATGAGAATATTGCAATGTGTGAGGATAACATCACAAGGATAAAAATGCATGATACAAACAACATACATAACCCAATAATTAAGGTTGATTTAATCTTTTATGGGTTAAAATAATTTGTCCGTTGAGCATTAGTCTCAAAATATTTCTCGTCATATGGAAATATAGTCTCATGATATATCAAGACAAAAAATGAATTCTCTACGTCTTATGACATTAATGTAAATCAAGAGAAGAATATAACGGTGGAGAAAGAGGGAGATAAAGGAAAAAAAGGAAAGAAGGATTTTCCCTGATGTTATAATTGTGGGAAGAATCACCCTGGTACTTGCTTAAAATAAATGGGAGTTTGTTACAAATGTGGAGAAAAATTCCAAGAGGCTCATGATTGTAATGGAAATCATAGAAGTTGTGCAATGTTGTAATTGTAAAGATATGGGATATTTTTCAAACGATTGTTCAAAGCTCCAAGGATGTATAGCTCAAAAAAAGGGAATCTATCAAGGTCAATCTTATGTTGTTAGTATAGTTGAAGAGGAATAATTAATGTATTTGTGTTTTTGGATTCAATAATTATGTCCTAGTTATAAGAAGAATGTGATATATATATAAGGATTGTACATCAGTGGTTTTTTTAACCATGATTTTAATATGATGAAGGAAATCATATATTCATTATTTGACAACAAGAGAAACATTGAATTGTTTGAGTAATATGATGTTATAATTTATTTTTGAAATTTAGAGACCCTTTAGAGAGATATTGGACAGAAGTATTTTGGACAACTCTAATGGATTGAATGGAATATGTTTATCTTTTTATATTATTGTTTATGGTTAAAAAATTTCATTATATTATTTTTGGAATGATATAATATTATAGTTTTAGAAAAGGGAAAACCAGCAGGTCAAGTGATAACCCATTGCATCAGACAAAGATACGGGAATCGAACCCATAATTGACGTGTGATAAGGCTATATCACTTACCACTAGCCTATAAGAAGTCCCTGGTTGTTCTAAAATATTGTTATTCCATTAAACGATATAAGTTTATATTTGGAACGTTATATGATTGAGATAATAGAATATTATTGACTTTTATCTTTTGAAAAGAAAGATGAGTTTGTGGTAGAGGATAAAGCACTACATGTAAATTAAGTATGCATACTTTTGTTCTTAGTATATGAATAAAATTATTTCTACAACACTAGGAAAATGATCATAAAATCAAAAATGTTTTTTGAGGACCTTCTTTTGCAATGGATCAAATTGTACCTTAAATCATTGTAGATTTTTATCTTTTGGATTGTCAAATTTCTCCTATTAATATTCTCAATCACTCTCTATCAGAACATGATGGTTTTTTTACTTACATATCTATTTTTTTCTACATGGTACCCTACTATGTGTTATTTCCAGTAACCTTCATACGTACCTTCTTTTTTAAAAAAAAATTGATGCCTCATTAATCCATTTTTTGATGTGGAATTTCAACTAATATATTTTTAAATGTCAAAACCGTATTTTTAAATATTTATTTTAAATTTAAAACATGAAATTTATTGAAGGTGGGGATAATGTAACAACCCATTCTTCTATAGTATACTTCCTTTTTAAATAATATAATAGTGTGTGATGTACACATCATCGAGTGAAAGTGCAGAGTGACTTTTCAGAATAGTCATTTAAATGTGTTTATGAAAAGTATTAACCACATTTTTTTTATAATTTTAACATTCGTCTTTTGTGTATCTTATACATATTATAGAGACAAATTTAAATTTTCAGATAACAAAAGTATTTTTTAAAAATGCAGTTTTCCACCTTATAATAAAGTACCCTTATTAAATATAATATTTGACACTTTTATATATTCAGATTAATTAAATTAAATTATTATTTAGAATAGGGACATAAAAAATTACGTTGGATAAATTTTTGGTACTTTTCTGATAACTATCAAATTTTGATGAAATGTGAAAAAATACTAAATTTTATTTGAAAAAAACTTTTTGATAAAAATTATTTATTGTGTTAAATTATATATTTTCAGTATTTTTTAATGTATGTAATTATATTATATTTTTACCATTTAATACAATCGTTTCCATTGAAAGTAGTTTCACATTTAAATTAAACAAAAACACTTGTGAATCTTTTGGTAGTTTTTAAATTTTAAAACCCCACATTTTTGTTTTGACCATGAGAATTAATTTTTAATTAACATCTAAAAATACTGTGTTTTGAATTTAAAAAATTAATTCCATATTTTGAACTAATAGGTCCAAATTTTTTAAATAGCTAACTTCTATTTTTAGACAATATGAATAGTAAATTTAGTAAATAATTTATTTACCATGGAAAGGATAAATCAGGTAAATAATGGTAAAAAATGATCTTATAATTATTTTATATTACCCTAACATGTTTCCTAACCATATTTTCTGATTCGACCATGGTAATATTTTGGTCGATTTTGGGACCCCATGGAGCTACTTGTAAGCGAAAATGACACTTTATAAAAATTATTTGAAAGTCAAGGAAAATGTATCATAAACATATATCTTTTAGTAAAAAATTTCTTATATGGGGTTATATAAGTTATATTTTCAACAATAAATAGTTATTATAAAGATAAAATTATTTCCTACATCATGATATTTTATTTAAAAATTTTAGACATAAAATATCTATATTTATTTTTGACACAATAATGATGTAGTATTTTCCTTATTAATGAATGATTCAAATAAATTATATTATAAAATCTAAAATAAATATAATTTGAATGTTTTGATGAAATATATGAATTTTAAAGGTTAATATAACTTTTTAGGGTTTATTAAATGATTTTTTTTGAAGTAATCATGTTTTTATGGCTTTCAAATATACTTAATACTAAATAGTATCAAAATTGACATAAATGAGTTTCTAAAACAAATATTATATTGTTAAATGATATAATATTCCTAAAAATACAATATTCGTCAAAATTAATTAAATAATTTTTGATATATCATTAATTAACCACTTTAGGTTTGTAACGGATTTTATTTTATGTTTATTAACCATATAGTGTTGGAATACAAGAGACATGTAAAAAGTTAAACTATTTAACTAAGAGTTAAATCATAAAGATAAGGTTAATATGTTGTCTAAAACTTTTCTAAAAGATATTGGAGGAGACTATGTATAACCATCCCCACCTTATCATTGAATGAAATCCATTTAGAGATATTAGAAACTGAAAATAAGTTTATTGTAAATTAATATTTCAAGCTCTTCCTAAAGTGTCTTTCATATCTTTTATAAAAGGGTACTTCCCCTTCTCTGAAATTCACACCTCCAATGCCAATTTCCTCGTAAAAACCCTAATAAAATCTCCTAAAACCACCATAAATTAAATATAGATTGATTAATGTGATCATTATTCCATCCTATGGAACCATTTTTTTCAAATCAGAAGGAAGAACCTGAAGAAGAGGTAATTATTCCCTCACATATTTCAAAGTTCATTTCTTCCTCCACTTCCCCTTTCTTGGTTGTTTACATACCAAAATAATAGCCCCAATACCTTCTACATACTGCAATTTTACTGTGATGTTATTATAAATATGGTACAAATATATTCATTATTTTATCCATCTTATGAATGACAAAGTAACCATAGGTGCGTACGTACGGTTTACCGTCTCCACATCATGGTGTAGTTTTTTATTCAACACTTCATTATTTGGATGGGTATAATAATAATTATAATAGATTTAATTAATAAATATAACATGTTAATTATTATGTATATATAATATACAAAAAAATTATATAGTATTTCAACATCAATAGAATGATATCGTCGCTCGTGTGTATGCACGGTTTACCGTCTTCACAACACGATGAGATTCATTTAAACTTTTAACCTTCAACAATGATTATCAAAATATATATTATTAATAAGTATGTAAAATATGACATAATAATACTATTTGAATATATATTTGTGTATATATATATATATATATCTTATTCACTTACTTCCGTTCAATATGATATGAAAAAGGAAACATCATTTATTCGTACGTATGGCCTACCGTCTCCATAAATTATGTTTTCAATTTCATATATCAATATATTATAAATATTCATATTCTGAATATATATGATACATAAATACTGTTTTATATTTTTTTATGTAATTAAATCATGATATAAGTGATATGATCAAGAATGAAAAGTTAGAACATGTACGTTAAAGAAAGCGATTTTTACCCAAAAGGATATTTTAACATGGAAATTATTATTAAATAGGTAGTATAATGTCATAAATGATTGAAGTTTGATGTCATAAATATGAATATGGTTCTGATATAATTTAACAACATAATATGGTCATTATACAGGAGGTTAAACGTACCCTCGACCAAAGGAATGTGCAAGGTAAGGGTAAATTCCTCTATCTCATTACTATCCGATATTGTTTGCGTGTATGTTTTTAGTGGGACATATTTATCATCCTTGTCAATGTTTCATAAAAAAGATTTCAAAAAGATTCTTTTTACGAGAATACTTAACTAAAACATCATTTTAAATGGTTTAAATATTTATTCTTCTAAATCATTTTCATTAATGTCCTTGTTTTCAAAATTTCATTAAGGATTTATTTTAATGGACATGAATTTTTTAAAATATTAATTCCTTTCAAAAGTTTCAAAGTGTTTTGGGACACTTTGATTCAAAACTTTCTTTTAAATGTCTTCTTTTCTAAATCGTCTGACTTTTAAATGATTTCATGAAAAACATATATTTCTCTCAAAGATATTTACTTATAAATTTCAACTATGTCAACATCCATTACTATATATTATTATTGATTGAGGTGAATTAATAATATTAATATATTCTATATTTTATTGAATGATTTATGATGTGATTGATTGTGAATGTGAATTTTTTATTCCATTCATGGTTTATGGTTAATGTATTGACATTTTGTGCTCTAGTTTTAATATGAATGTTTATCTTATGTTTCACCCTTTTAATATGAAGAATTCATTGGACTTAGTAAGTGATAGACGGGGCCCACTATAGTCCCTCGTTGAATCGGTAGGTCTCATAAGACAAATTAGTGTCTTGGCACAAGGTCTTGACAAATTTTTTATTTTTAGTCTTGGCATGAGGTCTTGACTATGTGGTTCTGATTTCCGACATTATGCATTCCCTTATTATGAAATTATTTAGTACATATGATTATTCGACTAATAGAATATCCATGTGCATGTTTATATGGTAATGTTTGATTTTTTTTCCATATTATGTTCATGTTTATTTTTAAATGGAGTTTGTTATTATTTCACATCTTTGTTTAAAAGTTTATATCTTATGCTAAATTATTTACCCTTACTGAGAATCTGAGCTCACCCCATCTTATGTTTTATTTTACCAGGATGACAAGAAGTGTATGATGATTGATATATAGGGTTATGTTAGGAGAATAAAGGAGTTAAAAAGGATTATTTATATTGTATTTTATGTTAAAAAGTGTAATGTAATGTTAATTTATGTAATCTATTTTCCAAGACAGGTAAACAGATTGGTCCGTCGGGAATTGATTTCTTGTAATCATTCCAATGTATTAAAATAATGCACCATCATTGGGAATATATGGATGGGAAATTACAAATATATTTTTTTAATTGAAATTTTTTATATTTCATAAACACATACATGTTGATCATAATGGTTTTCTTCCTTTCGAATCATGGAACACAATCTTTTTATTTCATGATTGATCTTCAACTTCCCCCATAAGGAACATCTAACATATTAGTATTCTTAGGAATACCCTATTTAAAATATTTCTTCATAAATTGGGAAAAGGAAACATAAGAAAGGTTCATCTCAGAAGAACAGAAAGGGATAATAATGGAGATATCAAAATATCATGAGCATAAGGTTATGCGAACATGAGAATCACATATAAAAAACATACCCTACATATCATAAATAATAAAATTCCATCATATAATATTTTATGGTAGTTAATAAGTCTGTGTTCAGAATAGAATTAAAAATCCAGATCCATGAGAACACAACATTAGAAAAATAAGTATATTTTTCATAAAAAAATTCATATAAAGTAATTTCTTTGGTTTATTTCCAAAACAATAATAGTGGAATGGATTCACTCAAAAACCATCATAGAATTCATGGTTTACTCACAATAATAATTTAGTGGATAAATGCCCTTACTAAACTAGGTTCACTCCCTATTCTGGTCTGATTTATCTAATGAGATATCAATATTTACCCAATCAATTATAAGGATATATAAGTCCAACCATTTTTTGGTTATAACATAACCACCATCCATTTTATTAATATTACCACTTAAATTGGTTAAAACATAAACACCATAACATAATGAAAACCATACATAAGTGTGAAAAAAATAGAAAAATATTTATCATATTAGAACCCCTAATATCAAATGGGTTTCAAAAAAAGTCATCATATGTTATAAAAATTTCATCATAATTAATATAAATCATCCAAATAATGAATTATAATGGTTAGTCTGGATCATTTCCCAAGTAAATCATAATTAAAATAATAGAATGTAATCATAGATAGAAACTGATTTTGAAAGACCACTTGCTTGAGTTTTGTGGAAATTATACTTTCCCCATTTCAAAGACACTTTTTAAAATAGAAATCATTTTCATTTTAAAAAATCACGGAAACATATAACGGAATCTTTAAGAATAATTTAAAATATTTATTGAGGAAAATATTATTTTCTCTCTAAAATAAACTTATAAAACAAAAAAAAGTTTTTAAAATAATTTTATTTGAAAATAAAATTTTCTAAATATAAATTAGACCTTGAAACATTATTCGGTCATAATGGTAGAAAATAAGTTTCATGTTGTGTAAGATAAAACAAATACCCATTTAACAAGTTTGGTAAAAGAAGAAATGGAAATTTTTGGAAAACGACATGAATTATCCATTAAAATTATATTGTTAAATGTAATAAAATTGTAGGAATTTTATTAATAAATTTAAAAACATTTTCAAAACATTTTTAGAAAACTTTTTTTTGAAGAAGAAGGGTTTTTGACCGAAGAGTGATACAAAGATGATGGTTCTAAAAAAATTTAATTTGAAAAAGTTATTATATAAATATAAGAAAATTAAATGGAACAATTTATTCTTTTGTGATAACTATACAAGAATAATTTTTAAGAGTTTCTTTATAGATAGATAATAATATTTCATAATTTTAATCAAAAACATAAATAATACTATTAAATGATATGATTATATCAAAACACTGTTACCAATTCTATATAATTGAATATTAAACCCCATGAAAGAGTGATCCTAGAATGGATATGTATTTAACCATAATTTTTAGGAATGTATTAAAAAACTAATTTCATTGTATGTATATACACCACATAAAAGTAATATCTTGTTAATATGATATGTGTATCATTGATGTAAAAAGTGACATGAAAATCCTTTACCATAAGTATCAACATCTTTTATCCATGTTTGAACCTATTGAATAATAATATAAGTTTTATATAAATATATTAAATTCAAAAAATATATATCATATAATATATTATTTACTTCGGACATTTTATTACCCATTTATTAAGAATTCATCTTTTATGTGACATTTCGGGCAATAAAATCTTTTTTTCAGATATATTTGGATTTTTTATTTGTAGTCCTATTAAATTGATTGAATATCCATAATCTCAATAATTTTTACAATTTCATCAAAAATTATATATCTTCACTGTTTATGTATTTAGATTAATCCATAAAATTTAGAGATAAAAAATGAAATACAATATTCATGGAGACGGTAGACCATTTGTATGCGTGAAAGCTATTTCTATTTTCTAAGTGAATGAAATGAAATAAATTTAAATAATATATTACCTTTAAATATCAATTTCTATGTCAAATATATCCCATATATTCATTAAATGTACCATATTTACCTTCCATATAAACCCTTAGTAAAAAATTAATTACATCACCTGACGAGGTGGTAGTTCACCGAACGCATGAATGAATTTATCATATCCCTCATGGGATAGAAATTAAGAATGTATTTCTGATATAATAATTAAATAATGAATATAATATTAATAATATCATATATATTCATTGAATCTATTAATATTTCAATCCAAGTAAAACATGAATTAAAAATACCTCACATTGGTTCACGAGGGAGTATTATACTATATATAGGAGTGAAAGAATTATTTTCTAGTGGATTTTGAGAGGAAATATGGTTTATATTGTATTATAATTCAAGAAGAATAATAATAATTTAAATATCATAAATCAAAATTAAATCCATCATTATATCCAACCATGAGAGGTGTGGATGGAAAAAAGAATAACAACGATTCTAGAGGTGGTAGTCGACCATACACACGAATGATGATTTCATATAACATTTTATGGATATTGATATGGTTCTAGGTCATTCTCAAAAAATAATAGAACCTATTTATATGAATGATAATTATATACGTAACACCATGATATTTTATGGGATAGATTTTTATTTTTTATTTTCATTGATGTCTTGGGTTGTATGCTACAACAATATTATATTATGCTATTCAAAACACTACATTATCTTGAATTATATGAAACAATATTCTTGGCTTTCATTACATGCAAAAGAGACCTTCCCCAATTTCTAGCATTGTACGCCATACCGAGTTTCACTAAACAATAATATATTGTTAAAATATTATTATGGGATATAAACAAGATGTTATGAATAGTGTTAACCACATTTTGAATTTTATATAAACTTAAAATTCATCTGACATATTTTATAGACTTGATATATGAACATGTTCATTTTTTGGGATAACAAAAGTGTATTTAAAAAAATGCAGTATTGCTGCCTTTTAATGTCACACCCTTTCAAAATCTAGTTTTTTTAAATTTTATATATTTTGAAAATATAAACTCTTTATTTAGAAGTTCCCCATAAAATTTTACTTATGTTTAATTTTTGGTATTTTTCTGATAAAATTCTTTTTTTAACGAATAGTTAAAATACTACATTTTAATTCAAAACATCATTTTCATGTAATTTATTTATATAGTTAGATTATCTTTTCAATTGTTTTTCAAGTGTAATTGGATTATTTTTTATCATTTATTCAAATGTAGTTAATTTTAAGTAATTTACCATAGAAATTAGACATAAAAACATGTCAATCTTTTGATCATTGTTACCTCATCAAAACAGAATTTTTGGATTTGACAACAAGAATTAATTTTAAATTAATTACTCCATCTTTTTTATTTTTTGAATTTGGAAAAATGGATTCCATAATTTTTATTAGATGGTTAAAATTTATTAAATTGGTACCTTTTATTTTTAGTCATTATGAATAGCAACATCAGTAATTATTTTAATTACCATGGTTAAATTGTATAGCTGGTAAATTAGGGTAAAACAATAATATTATAATAATATTAAACCACCCTAAAACATGTCATAATACTATTGGATGAGATATTTATGACCATTTACATCCATGTATCTATTTTAGGGCCCCATGGAACCACTTGTATGTGAAAATGACATTTTATAAGAATTAATTTAATGTAATGAGAAATATGACATAAACTTGTATCTTCTTAATAAAACAATTTTTATATGGGTTTATAAAGAAGATAAATTCGACAATAAATATAAATTTGAAGGATAATGATATTTCCTATGTCATTTATTTTATTTATAATTTTTAGAAACCAAATAAATATCTTTATTTATGACACAATGATGATGTGGTGATTACCTTATTAATGAATGATTTAAATAAATGAGATTACAAATATTAAAATAAATTTATTTTGAAACTTTTTATGATCTACAATCAATTTTTGGTTGATTATGAATTGTTATAATTTATTTAATGTTTTTTTCTAAATAATAAATTTGTTATGGATTATTAAAAAGTCAGGATATGAATAGTGTAAAAATTGACATAAATGAGTTTTTAAAACAACTACTATTTTATTAAATGAATAATAGTTTTAAAATATAATATTCGGCCAAATGACATATATAATGTTGAAAATGTCATTAATTAAAAACTTGAGGTTATATTGGCATTATATAGTAATTATATTCACCATATAGTGTGAATATACAAGAAGACATTGTAAATGTTAAATTAGTTAACAAAGGGTTAAAGCTGAATTATAAGGTTATATTTCAGACCTAAACACGTCTAAAATCTATTATTTGAGATTATTTTGACCCATAATCATCTCAGTCTCTAAATAAATCATTTTCAGCTATTTTAACCGGAAAATCATTTTATAACTAAATAACATTTCATGAATTTTTCTAAAGTTCCCCTCACCCCTCTTATGAAAGGAAACTTTCCTTTATCTATAACTCACAACTCGAAAGAATTTTGGTTTGGCCAAACCATCCCCATTTCTCCGTCTAACCACCCAAAATTCATCCTAGAGGCCTAATGTCCAATAGAGAGAAATCCTATGTTGCCCTTTTTTCAAATAAAAAGTAAACACCCGAAAAGGAGGTAATCATTTTATCCTTTCATTAAAAGTTCTTTAATTCTTCTACTTTTTATGTATATTATGACTACATAATAAAACAATAAATACAGTATATTATAAATACATAGATATTATTATTATCATTGGATAACAATATACCTTCTTTTATCCATCCACATAATAATAATATCACCATGTGTGCGTACGTACAACTTACCGTCTCTACAATGTGGTGTAATTTGTTATTCATAAATACTTTATCAGGATGTGTATAGTGATGAGTATAATAAATTTAAATAATGAATATAAAATTATAATTATTCTATAAAATTAATTTACCAACCAATTACATACCATTTAACCATCAAGAGAATGATATCGTCACTCGTGCGTACGTACAACCTACCATCTCCACAACGTAGCAAGATTCATTCTCCATGTTAACAATTCAAAAATGATTATAAAATTTATATGAAGAGTGAAAATAATAAATATAAACATAATTTAATAAAAAATATACATCCTATTTATAACAATCATGGATTACACAACTTTAAAAGAATGGGAAAAACAAAGTAGTTAACACCCGAAATAATGGTAATGTTGAAATACATTTAAAATGATATAGTAGGATTAGAAATGATGTCATAAATATGGATCTCATTCTATTATAATTTAATAAAATTATTTATACATTATAAAGGAGGTTACCAAACCCTGAACTAGTGAAAAGTACAAGTTAAGGGATAATTTTTCAATATCTTTTTTATCTGATATTATTTATACATAAGTATTTACCCAGGATATATTTATCATCCATGTGCATGTTTTCTAAAAATGTTTTCAAATTTTTTTTACTATTCTTATATGTTTTTTAATGTGATATTTACCCATTTTTGAATTTTTCTACATGGTATGGAAGGAATATTTCTTTTATTTATCATGCGAGGTACCTTTTTACTTTTCCAACAAAAGTACGAGAAGATTGTTTTTTACCTTTTACAGTAGGAATAGATTTTTATGTTTTCATGATGCATTATTATCCACAAAACTTCCTATATTATATTTCATTTTTATTTTCTACTAAATTATTTTTTTAAAAATTTCATGAATTTTTAGAAAAGAAAATGTTTTAATAGAAGAAAGGATATTTTCCATTGGAATTAAGCAAAAGTGTTTTTTGAAAATTATTTTCAATCTAAGATGACATAGTGTTATGATTCTATCCCTATTATTAATTTTTATTTTATTGTGTTTATGATGGAATTACATTTATGAAAACCATTTATCTTATACGGATTATGTTATGATGAAATTATGTTTAAGAAACCCATTTTATTTCATGGGTTAGGCTATGTTGAATGTTTTTATGTTTTTTGGGACATGAAAGAATTATTTTATTAGTAGATAGTTGGGACCTATATCTACCTCCAATGAATTTGGTAAAGGTTTATATCTCCTGAGATGGACATGACTGGAATAACAAGTAAATATGGTTCAGTAATATATGACTGGAATGACATGTAAACCATGTTCAATAAGGTAATGTGTCCACTATGACGGTCTTGGCTGCAATGCCTTGGATATTATGGAAATAATATTATGTGCTTATTAGTTTTTAGCGATTACTTGTTTTATGCCGATTCTATTATATCATGGTTAATGTTTTTTAATATACATTCCTTACTTAATGCCAATATTTATTTCATGACTCAATATTTTGATGATAAAACATTATGCTCATGTTTTTTACATTCAAATGTTTATGTTTTTTTTATGTTCTCAATATTTACCATTACTGAGAATCCGATGTCACCCATTTATATGTTTATTTTCCCCATGATATAAAGAATGGTATTAGGTAGGGAAAAGGGGAAGATATTTATGAGAGATATTCAAGATCATTCACCATGTTAGAAGACGATGTTATGAGTTTCCAAGGACACTAATCTACTATGGTCATTGGGTTTATTTTTTTGTCATGTATTAATTATTTCGAAAAAGAAAAGTAATGTCTACGTATTTCATGCTTAGTTTGTTAGATTTGAAAGTAGAGAAAATGATTTTCTAACCTTTTGAAACTATGATGCGAAAACATTAGTGAGATACCTAATGATATTTCTAGGGGATGTCTATGGATGTCCCTAAAGGTATGTCGAACTATTGGTTATAGTACTATACCTATGGTAATGATCATGAATAACCTAGGATTAAAACTAAGATGTTAGTGATTGAAAGTTCCCCCATTGATTATATTATATTCATAGTATGATTTCCTCCACTCACACTATTATTTTGGGTTTTAGATGATGGCTGGAACACGAAGGAACCATGTTAATGATCAATCCACATGGAAATGAAATGATTTTCCTCTTGAAGAACCAAATGTTATGGGATATGGAATGAAAATTATTATTGATATAATTAAACATGTTATGAATCATTCTGGACATCTTATGTCTATAGAAGGGAGAAAAATTATATTGGGTCCTTCATGAGGAAAAATCCACCTTCTTTCAGTGGGTCTTCTGGTCCACTTGTTGCGGAACAATGGATCACTAGCATTGGAATGATATTTTCCATTCTTCTTTGTTAGAAATATGAAAAATTCATTTTTGTTGCCTATATATTAGAAGGTGAAGTAGACCAGTGGCAGACTCTAAATTATAATACAAGGTAGAAAGATGATATTAAAACCATATAATGGGATGAGTTCATGAACTTATTTCTCAATAAGTACTTCCATAATTTTCATCAATAAAATATGGAAAATAAGTTCCTTGAGCTTAAAAAAAGTTTGAATCTGTTTGTAGATGCAAAGAAAGTTTTACAAGACATGCAAGGTATGCTTTTGACTTTATCATCCAACTTGAAATTAAAGTAAATTTATTCTTCAGTGTATTAAAACCAAGTCTTCGATGGGAATTAACTATAAGAGACTTCAATATATATTAATATATTGTACATTGTGCTATCATGGTAGAACTGGAATTTGGTGTTACATATCAATATCATAGTTTTGACAAGAAATGAAAGGTGGAGTTCAAGATAAAATCTCAAAAAAATGGTGACAAGAAGATGAATGGTTTATTATAATAAATATCTAGAAAGAAGAACGGTGGAGATTGTCTTAAAGGGACTAGAAAATCTTTCATCTTTGGAATATAAGGTCATCGGGCTGTTCAGTGGCGATGTAATGGGAAAAAGGTTGATAATTATGTAAATAGACAAAAGACTATAGAGAACTCACAACCAGCACTTCAATGCTACAATTGCAAGGAAATGGGGAATTAAGCTAACCAATACCCTAATCCAAGGGTTAATGTTGACCGACGTCATCAACAACTTAAAGAAGAAAGAAAAAGGGAAGTCACATGTGATCACTATTAGAGATATTAAGTATAAAACTGAAGTGGAGGAATGATTATGTTTTTATTTAATTATATTCCAAAATAGTGTTTTGGAATCTCATTTATAGTATTATCGAATATTGGAATATCTATGTATTATTCTATTGTAGTTTTTAATAATTATATGGTACAAATAATCATGAAAATGGATGGAATCAATTTGGATACCACATGATATAAACATAATAAAGGGATAAGGTGATAATGAGATATTTGATAGTATTAATGATCTGATTACTGATACAATTACAAAGTGAAATTGTGTTTTGTTTATGTATAATTTTTTATATTTTTTTTGAGTGTGGAATGTGTTAATTTTGAAAGAATGAACGTTTTCACTAAGGTTCCATGGTAATTCATGTTATTATCTCGTTTTAATAGAATACAAGATTAATTTCATCACATGTTTGGAATGAGACAACCAAGAACATCCAAATGAGATATGTGAGAAAAATGTTATGTCAATTTACTTAACATCATTGTCATGTTTTATATTTTCAATTTTTGGAAGGATTTTAATATTATCCATTTAGGGATAGTATAAGTTATATTATGATTGATGTTTTTTTATATTAATGTATTATATCACTATAGGGGGACTTATGAATATTTGATAACCTGTTCAAACCTTTTTGTTGAGACAAAAATAATGACCTATAATTATATCGAATGATCTGCTAACAATTCTAGAATGATAAATTCAACATCATTTCTTTAAATATGAGATGATGTGGAAATTGATTAGGGAACTACCAATTGTGAGATGGAACTGAAATAAATTAATTATATCTCTTCATGAAAAAAATTCATCATCTTTAGGAAAAAGATCTTGAAAGAAAAAATTTTATATTAGTACCTTCTTATTTGATTAGTCATATAGTCCTTTAAATCATCTCAGATTTATGTATTTATGGTAGTTAACTTTATCCAAACCGTATTCTATATAAATATTCATAAAAACATTATGTTTATATTCCACTTCCATATCCATGTTTAAACATCCCAATGATGTTCTCCTATATGGAATCCGAGTGATGAGTTTCCTTGGGTAAAGGTTATGTTTCTAGCATTACTTTTAAAATGAAGCTTTAGTATTCCTTTTTACGATGTGGGTTTACATGAAAAAAAATTCAATTATTAAACCATATATATCCTCAAAAAATTTTGAGGGTGAAATTCATTTTAAGGGGGGGGGGGTGGAATATAACACCCTAAGATTTTATGGCATAAATTATTATTATTTATTTTCTTTGATGTATAATTTTATATGGTACACCAATATTATCTTGTTCAATACACATCACCCTATTAGCTTGTAGTATATGAAACACAATTCTTGGCATGCGTTACATGCAAGAGAGACGTTCCTCGATATCATGTGTTGTACACAAAACCGAGCTTCTCTAAACAACGATAAATTATGGAAATATTATTATGGGATATAAACTGGCCATTATGAATAGTATTAACCACATTTTAAATTTTATATAACAATAAAAATCATATTATTTATTTTCATGACATTAAAAAAGAACAAGATCATTTTTAGATAAAAGAAGTATTTTTTTAAAAATGCTTTTTTGGTGCCTTTTGAGGGAACACACATTTTAAATATAGTTTTTAGCATATTTATATATTATATTTGAAAAATTAAAAAACTTCTTGGGAATAAAGACATAAAAATTTACTTATGTTTAATTTTTTGGAATTTGTCTGTTAAAATTCATATTTTAATTAATAGTGAAAATACTGCATTTTAATTCAAAACTGCCTTTTTATCTAATTTATTTATATAGATTGTTTATATTTTTAATTTTTTTTGAAGATTAATTATATTATTAAAATAATTTAATCCAGTTTTGGTCATTTGAATTAATTTCGAATTGAAATTGAACAGAAACACTTGTCAATATTAGTATATTTATTATTTCTTAAAAAATGTGCTTTTTGGTTTTGACAATGGAAATAAATTCTAATTTAATTTCATAAATGTATATGTTTTGAATTTTTAAAATTGTATTCTATATTTTTAATCATAAGGATCATATTTTGTAAATAGTTACCTTTTATTTTCTGAAATTATGAATACTAACATAAGTAATTATTTTATTTACTATGGTTAAATGATAAATCTGGTAAATAAGGGAAAAAATATTATAATAATATTAATCTACCCTAACACATGTAATAATACTATTTTAAGAGATATTTCAGACTAGTGGAATCCTTGGGTCGATTTTGGGACTCCATGGAACCACTTGAATTTGAATATCACATTTTATAACAATTAATTTAATGTAAAGATAAATATTACATAAACTTTTAACATCATAATAAAATAATGTTAATATTGGGATATAAAGAAGATAAATCAAAATAAATATTAATTGTAAATATAAGAATATTTCTTACATCTTGGTATTTTATTTATTATTTTTTGACACCAGTTAAATAAATTTATTTATGACACAATAATGATATAATGATTACCTTATTAATGAATGATTTAAATAAATGAGATTATAAATTTTAAAATAAATTTACTTTGGAACTTTTAACTCCATCCACGAATTTTTTGGATGATAATTACTAGTTATATTTAAAATAGTGAATTTGTTTCAAATGAATCATGTTGTTTTGTATTCTTAAAAAGTCATGATATAAGTAGTATAAAAATTGATAGAAATGAGTTTTTAAAACAAATAATACTTTATTAAATGATTTAATATTCCTAAAATTATAATATTTGGCTAAATTACATATATAATGTTTAAAATTTCATTAATTAAGCACTTGAGGTTTGATTGGATTTTCTAGTAGCTATATTAACCATATAGTAAAAAAATACATAAAGACACAACAAGAGTTAAATTAGTTAACTAAGGGTTAAAGCTAAAATATAAGGTGAAATTTGAGTCATAAACATTTCTAAAAACTATTTATTTTGAGGCCCTCAGCCCATAATCATCATATCCTAGAAATACATCAATTTGGTGCTATTATAAACCGAAAATGTATTTAAAACAATTCAATATTTCATAATTTATTCTAATGTGTCCCAAACATCTCTTATAAAAGGGCACCTTCCTTTCTCTTTAAATCACACATATAATTCATTTTGGTTTTTCCAGAATCTACACATGTACACTCCCAACCTCCCTCAATTAATAATAGAGTAATACCATTGGGCATAGAGACATCCCTGGGAACCCTTTTGTTCAAATCAAAATGAAACACCCTAAGAAGAGGTAATCGTTTTATCCCTTCTTTCAAACTTATTTTCTTCATCTAATTCCTCGTTATTTATTGAATCCATAAAAAATTAATGAATCTGATATATTATACTTTTTGAGATGTTATTATAATAATGGGACAAACATATATGTCCTTTTATTCATCCTACGAATAATAATATCACTATGTGTGTTTACGTACGGCTTACCGTCTCCACATTGTGGTGCACTTTGTTACTAAAAAATACATTATTAGGATGGGTATAATGATGATTATAATGGATTTAAAAAATGAATATAACAAGGTAATTATTCTTTATAATTAATAGACCATCCAATTACATTTCATGTAACCATCAATATAATGATATTGTCGCTTGGGGGTATATACGACCAACCGTCTCCACGATGCAGTGATATTCGTTCCCCATGTTAAAAATTCAAGAATGATTATAAAATTTATATTATTGGTGAAAATAATAATAATAATAATAAACATAATTTCAGGTATAAAATACATCATATGTATTACAATAATGGCTTATATGAGGTAACATGAATGGGAATACAAAGTAGTTAACACCCAAAATGATGGTAATATTGAAATACTATTAGAATGATATAATTGGATCATATAGGATCATATATGATATCATAAATATGGATATAGTCCTGGTATATTTTAATAACATAATTTAACCATTATACAATAGGTTAAAAAACCCTCTACTAATGAAAAGTACAATCTAAGGGATAATTTTTCAGTCTCATTTTTAAATGAGATTGTTTATACGTAAGTATTTACTGGGGATATATTTATCATCCATGTCCATGTTTTCTAAAAATTATTTCCTATACTACTTTTTATTATTTTATTTATGATTAAAATTATTTTTACCCATTATTTAATTTTACTTCCTGGTATGGAAGGAATCTTTATTTAGTTTATCATACGAGGTACTTTTTGACTTTTCTGGAAAAAGTACGTGGAGAATGTTTTTAACTTATACGACATGAATTTATTTTACATTTTCATGATTCATTAATTAAATGAAACATTAAATATGGTATTTCATGTTTATTTTCAACTAAATTCATTTCTTTTAAAATTTCATGTCATTTTGAGAAAAAGGAATTTTTTTAATGAAGAAATTTTTTTTTATCTGGAATTATTCTCATGTGTTTTATCAAAATTATTTTCCATATATGATAAAATAGGGTTATTTATCTATCACTATTATTACTTTTATTTGATTGTTTTAGTGATTGAAATATTTTTTTGAAATTTATTTATCATATATAGATTATTTTTTGATGAAATGATGTGTAAGAAACTAATTTTATTTCATGGGTTATGCTGTGGTGAATGTTTTTTATATTTTGTGGAATACATAAAAATGATTTCATTATTATATGGGTGGGACTTAAATCTTCCTCCAATTAATTCGGTAACGGTTTATATCTCATGAGATAGATATGAATATAATGAAAAGTAAATACAGTTTAGTAATATAAGACTGGAAAGACAAGTAAACTTGGTTCATTAATGGACTTTGTCTACTATGATCATCTTAGCAGAAATTTCGTGGATACTATAGAAATAATATTATGTTCTTATTTGTTTTCCAAAGTTACAGGTTTTATGCCTATTCTATTCTATCATGAGAAATGTTTCTTTATGATCTATTCCCTATGTAGTGCCATGATTTATTTCACGACTCATGATTTTGATGTTTAAAATTTATGTTCATGTTTTTATGTTCTAATGTTTATGGTTTATTTTATATTCTCCATGTCTACCCTTACTAATATTTTGAGCTCACCCTTTTAGATGTTTTTTCACTAGAATATAAATAAAGGTTTTAGGTAGTAAAACAAAACATGAATATCATTATTGGAGATCATGAATATCTTTCACCATGTTAGAAGATGATGTTCTGTGTTTCTAAAGACACTAAAATTATACGGTATTAAGGTTTATTTTTTTGTCATGTATTAAGTATTCCAAAAAAAAAGTGACATCTATGTACATAAATATTGTTTCGTTAGAATATACTTATAAAATAATGGTTTAATTATAATATATAAAAGTGGAATAAGAAATAAAATAAAGTTCTTGATTTGGGATGTTTCCTCTTCTTCGGACAACATTTTTATGTTTTCACGTAAACCATTACTAGTTTACCTTTCTGACCAAACTATTTCTTCAAGGATAAGAAGATGAAATTATAGAATTTATTTGTATATTTCTTCTTTTTTTCAAATTTATTTTGTGTAAAGTAGAGAGGATAGGGGTGGATTATTATAAGTGAGGTGAAAGGCTCATTTGTAACTTTTTTTAAAAAATAATACGTATCTTTTTAATCTCCCAAAGAATCTACATTTTTTCATTAATGAAAATTTTAGAGTATAAGTTTGATATATGTTGATTAAATGGGTTTTGGACATGTTTTGTGTCATTTTTAACCCTTATCTAATCAATTTAACCACATGATTAACCATGTTTACCTTATCCACCGTAAAAAATTATTTCAGTTTTTATTATTCATTATCGTAAAAAATTAATCTCCCTTTTTACATAATATAAATTTTAATGTGTCGAAAAAATCATTTTTTATAAATATAACTCATTGAATTAGGAAATTTTAATTTAAAAATAAAACCTGAGAGGTAATGAAAAAGCAGTTGTCTATATAGAAAATTTTAAAATGTTTTCAAAAAATTATATTTAAATTAAATATAAAATTTATTCAAATGAAAAAATAGTATTTATATTTATTTATTTGAATATTTTCTCTTTTAAAAACAAATCTAAATAGTTTTTTTAAAAAAATAATTAAATGAAATGAAAATTCATAATAAAACAAAAAAGTTCACTATTCATTAATGATTTTTTATTATTTGAAAATTATAAAATATTTACATGAAAATAATTTTAAAATTATCATTTAAAAAAATAGATTCATTTTTGATAATAAATTTCAAAAAAATTAAATGTTTTTAAATAACTATGTAAAATAAGACATAACTTCTTTTTAGAAAAAATATATTTTACAAATAAAATTAGATTTATTTTATCTCTTATCTAGAAAAAAAAAGAGAAACATCAAAAATTAAATAATAATATTTAAAGAGTCTTTCATGTTTTATTTAAACATGGTGTTACATATAATGCAGGATAAACATATAATTGTATGTAACAAAAGATAAACATGGTTTTTCATGTAAAGAATGTTATCAAAAAGATTAAATTTGTTTTAAAGTAAAATATTTCACAAATTCTTTGTTGGTTATAGATATTCCAATTAAATTTTTATGGATTCAATCCATGTTTAGACCATTGGTTGTTTAGACTAAATTATTGGTAAATTATGGTTGTTTTAGTTGATTTTAGAGTACTTATTAAAGTGTGAATTGTTTGATCATGGTCAATATGGACCATGATTTTAAACATATCATCCTTATTACTTGTGGTAATGGTAATTGGGGTGTAAATTTTTTGAAAATCATGTCAAATTTAACCATAAATTATTTTTACATGACACAGATCCTAAAACAAGATTGATGCATGATTTGACAAACCATGTCACCAAAACATTTGTGTGCTAAGGGAAGAGAGTATACCAGAATTTGTTTTGACAAATATGAATCCAAAAAATGTTTTTTATTTTTAATTATCTATAACTCCAATTTAGTCTTGTTAAACCTCCAAATTCAGGGATTCCTTATCTTATTCATAATCCTCTCCAACACATGGATTACGAAGGTTTGACAATTTTATTTTACAAACCTCCTTGTGTGTTTTTGTTGATATAATGAGAATATATTTTTGGAATTTAATGAATTTTCTCATTTTCCTTCCATTATTCGGGATCATATTAGATAATCTCTTCATCATTTCGACAAGGCCTTAAACATAGTAAATGGTTGTTATATTATATAATAGGTTTTTGGTTTGGTGGAAGGTCAACTTCATATCTATAAAGTTGAAAGTTATTTGTTTGGACGATTTCAAAATCTAGCATAAATGGAGGATCCTGGAGGTATTTATAATTATTAAATTCTTGGATGAGGATTTGAGTGTCTTGTATGATTCTTTTAAACATTTTTTGATCACTTCTATGGTGTATATGATGATTTATTTCTTCCTTCAATTAGATATCTTCTCCAAAACTCTATGTTATATGCTACTACGATTTCAATTTATTTTTTTAAATCCATATTTCTTGTATGATTTATATTTATATTAATACTATATTATAATTGTGTGTAACCTCCTAATTTTATGGCTCTAGGTAGAAGGGGTATAGACTATGTGACACTTAGGCTGAGAAATGAGGTGACCATGATAATGTAGACCCATGACGAGTGCACTTATGAAAATAGGGTGTATTACAAAAATTTAGAATCATTTTCCCCAAGAACATATCATAATGCTTTTATGTACTTATGGACCCCTGTATGTACTTGAGTGGGTAATGGGTTTTATATAGTCTAGCTATTTTTTGTTAAATCCAATTGGTTTATTCTGAACATTGTGGCAATGGTGATGAGGAGTAACCCCTTGTATCATTGGAGATGTCATCCTTAGGAGTGGTGAGTGGAGACCAATATCGGGTTGTGGGTTATGGTTATGGATAGGTAATCCCTAGATATATTTGGATTTCGTGAGTTTATTGAATAAAAACATTGATCAGTCTTCCTTAAAGACATTGGATGATACATTGCACAGGCCTCAAGCATTTCTTTAGAACATGTACCTGAGAAAAAATTATGCATTTTTTGAGAGTTGAATCTATCTATTTAGGTTCAAGGTTCAATAAGAGACTATAATATATAACATCAAAATGTGGTGACATTTTGTGTTAATAGTTGTGATCCTAGAGTAGTTTTTAAAAGGAATCCATGGTAGTCTTCTGTCAGGTGGTATGAAAGATGATATGATATAAGTGGATATTATATGGTTAAAATAAAACATTTGAGGTGGTTATAATTTTATTTATTGTGAAAATTATGTGTTAAATCATTGTATTGATTGGTGTGTTATTCCTATTTTGTAGGAAAACCACTCTGTGGTCCTTAGTGGATGTGACATGCACCATTGTGCATGATATACCCTTGGTACTGAGCATGATTTCTTATGTCTGTGGTGCTTGTTCCTAGAAAGTGCGTTCAGGATATTCCCTATTATCATCATATATATGTTCTTAGAACAGGGTTCATGTTCCAATAACCATTATGCATGATATTCCCTTAGACCCTGGTAGAGTTTAATTATACATTGGATGAATATGACAACCATCGACATGCCTGTGTTTCACTTGGTCCTTATTTTTTATAACATGCATAAGGGTGTAGGTGTTTTTGTGTCCATTATATAAATTTTATGATATGGTATAAATAGTGTTCTTATGTTCACCATGAGACCTATATTTTATGTGTCAGTCATGTGGTTATTTCTGTATCCCATGAGACCAATATATAATTCATAATGACAATACTACACCCATGTTGCCTGGTATCCCCTGTTTTATTTAGATTACATGTACTTGTATATGGATAAGGACTCTCATGATGATATTATTTGTACTTACTTATATGATAATCCTCATTATGTTTTAATTTTATGCCTTTGGAAGAATTACTGATAGTTTTCTTAATAGGTGGGATATAATTTAATGTTTATCCTTTAGAGCGGGAGTGTTCATTACTTGTGATGATGACAATGATGGATAGAGACACTTGGTGGGGGCATCATGAACTTCTTGCTAGACCCATGATAGTAGTAATATGGGTACTAAATCCTCAATCCTAAACCCATGGAATTGATTCTGTGTAATGGAATTTTGTAATGACCTTTGGAGAAGATGGAATTTGATGTCATTGTGGTCAAACCCATGATAGAGGTTGGATGTAATAACCTTGTGGCCTAATATGACTAGATTCTTATTTATTAAAGAGAGACTACTTCATCACAGATGTGGCTCATTTTTTCAATTGAGAAGGCTTGTGGTTAGCTTCTCATAGTGAGAATAATTGAGGCTAGATCCTAAAATTGTAAAATTCTATGACACTTAATACTTTCTTATGGAATAGAGATGAAGTTGTTATGACTGGGTTCTTGGATACTTGGTTGACATACATCCACATAACACATTATTAATTTATTTCCTATGTATTGATATTATCATTATACAAAACATATAAATATGTGTGTTAGGTGTTCTTGGAGATACCCAATAGATTTATTATACTCACACCCAGTAAGGAGACCATGGTCTTTGTGTATATTATACATTCTCTTATTTGGTTGATCACATTGATGTAAAGTGGTTCGAGATGTGGTAGCTCAATATGTGTGTGGAGATAGAGAATTTTTTGGAATCATAGATTTTTTTGAGTCTACAATATAGTTTACCTTCTTTTATATACCTAATATATATATATAAGTAATTTTCAATGATCAGTGGTATATCATGTTGAATTGTATTGTTTTGTAGAACATTATTTTTATTGATATTTTGTACATCCTAATGGTCATGCATTTATTATATGATTTGGTTATTTCCAATTTTATATACTCTTATAAGAGGGTATAGTCTCACCTTACCAAAATACAGAACCTTATTTCATGTAGAAACGTTCTTCTATATGGGGAGACACTCTTGAGGAAATGTGTAACTCTTGCATAAACATGGTGATTCACGAAAGGGTGTTTTATTTATAAATTATTTTCTTCATTTTTTGAAAAATATCAGGTCCTAAAAACATCCTCCCTATGAAATCACATCTATAAATTAGTCCATTAGATCTATTATAACATAAATCATCATATTTGACAATTTAGATACTAGTTAGGAATCTTTTATTATATATGAACTCAACCAGTGGAATTTGTTAATCTCAATTTCCATTAAATTCCATTGAAAAGGATCATTACATATTTTTGGAATTTTTAATTTTCCTTTTTTACTGACTATCATTTTCCGGATGTCAATCCATGGTAATTTTCAAGTATATATTTCATCCTTTATTAATACTTCCCTGAAATTTTTAGGTAATCATTTTATCTCAATCAGATACAATTGATATTGCTACTCCATGCAGCCTTACCACATTCATTATTAATATCATGTAATGTTGATTGGGTGAGAAATTTTCTAAAATAGTAATGAAATGGATGTACTTCAAGGGGGAATTATTTATAAATAAAATGTAATTATAGAATTTATAAACATTAAGATGACCTACAATGAAATTCATTGTGATGTTCTCCAATATTTGTATTTTTATGGGAAATGGTTAAATAATCCCCTTAGATTTATGATGTATAACCTTTTCAGGTTTTCATACAAATCATCAAGAAATATTGTCTACAATCTCCCTCTTCATGATGACCATTAGAAATGATTATTGATATATCTACTCATATTTGTTATTTTGTATAGATAAAGAATGATTATTTATGTTCTTCGTCAAATGGATAAATCTTTAATTATGGAATTAATGAATAAAATATCAATTTCATTATTTTTATAGTTATATTATTGTCAAAGGTTAAATTAGGAATATTCTTCACCTTCTTTTATATCTTTAAATCATTTTTACTCCTCCATGATCTTAGAATTTGTGGATTGTTTAGTATCCATTTTGGAATTATAGGATCTCTCCACATAGATTATGATTTTAATGTCAATCCTATACAAACACATTGAAATTGGGTCTCAATAAATCCTAATCATAGATAAAGTAATATGATATTTACTACTTGAAGCATCATCCTCCATGTTTTTCTTCCATGGGTGGTAATGTATTGAGTAATCTTAGTTTGTGATAAAATATAACCCACTCCATTGATGTTATTTTATCTAATTTTATGTGAATATATGATTTAGTTTCTTATTATTAGTATATATTTTAGACTTTCCACCATTTTTACAATTCCACGGTATCTTTAATGAAAATATTCCTACAACATTCTCCAAATCAATCGTAGTGTAACACCCCATGCTTCCATGGTACTCTTCTCTTTGAATAATACAATAGCGCGTGTTGTATGAAACTTCGAGTTCTAACACACCAAAACCAATCAAACTAGCAATTATGAATAGTAATACCCACTTTTTTAAATTTTATAAATTTTATTTTTCAAAATAGACTTCATTTTTGGATTCGTAATATCAAAATTAGCCTAGGGGGATTTTCTGGTATTTTTCTGAAAACTTTCAATTTTTGATGAATAATTAAAAACACTGAGATACTAGTTAAAAATCACTTTTTGTTTAAATAATTATTTATTTTATGTAAATTTATTTTAGGTAAAAATAGATAAATAATACCTATATAAGTTCAATGTAATTCATTGGAGTCAATTTATATAAATTTTAGATATATAAAAATTTTATTGACATTTCACAGTCTTTTACCCACCTCCTAGGAGCTTTTGAAAATTTTTACAAAACATAATTTTACTACTTCTGTGAGTGGAATTTAAAAAATCGAAGAGACACTGTTGATATCAGTATGTAAAATGTGGTTCAATTAGATGAAAATAATTTTTGTCGAATAGTAACTTTTTACTTTTATTTACCACGGTTAAAAGTAAATAGGGTAATTAATGGTAAAAATTATATTATTTTTACCTTGACACATGTCATAATTCTATTGGATAAGTATAATTTGACCAAAAATAACATTATGAATAAAATATGAACCCCTTTGTTCCATTTGGATTAGATTATGACGTTTATTATTATTTCATTCAAAGAAGGGTTAAAATAGTTAAAATCAAAATTTAATAACTAAAACATTTTTAATAGAGGGTTTCACATAAGATAAATTCGAATATAAATATTCATTAGAAAGATAAAAAGATTTCATACATAATGGTATTCTATTTATCATTTTTAGACATTAAATAATTTAATTTATTTATGACATAATTGTGATGTAGTAATTAACTTATTAATTAAATATTAAATAATAGATATTATAAATACCCAAATAAAAATAATTGTAGGCTGTTTATGAATTCCATAAATTTTATAGGTTAATATGACATGATAGAATTAATTTAATTAACATTTTTTTAATTAATAATACTATTATTATTTTCAAAAAAATCAATTTCAAAATAGTTTCAAAATTGACATAAAAGATTTTTTAAAACAAATATTATATTATTAATTGATATTCTATTCCTAAAAATATAAGGATCTCCCAAGAGACTTATATAATGATAGGTGTATCATTAATAAACAACTTGGGGTTCTTTGGAAAAGTTTATAGTATGTTTATTAAACATATAATATAATAATACAAAGAGTCATGGTAGATGTCAAACTAATTAACTAAGAGTTAAATCTAAAAGATTAGGTTAATATAGTGATCCAAAATAGTCTAAAACCTATTTGTTGAGTGAATTTATACCCATACCCACCTTATAATTAATATAAGTCACTTTGGAGAAATTATAAACTTAATATGAATTTATTATAAAATATTATTTCTAGATTTTCCTAAAGTGCCCCTCACCCCTCTTATAAAAATGCACTCCCCCTTCTCTCAATTCAACAACATCAAAGCCTTCTGGATCGGCCAAAACCTGCCCAAATATCCTCTAAACTTCCCTCACTTCATCCTAGAGGCCATAGTTTGATCATAAAGAAAACCAAAGAGCCCTTTTGATCAAATCAAAAGGAAGAAGCCGAAGAAGAGGCAATGATTTCACCACCATCTTTCAAATTCCATTATTCTTCCACTTCTTATTTATTTGTTATTTCCATTCTAAAATAATAACTAAAGTATCTTCTATATAATGGGATGTTATTATAAATATGGAACAGCCATATTCCATATTCTATCCATCCTTTGACTGACATGTCACCATACGTGCGTACGTACGACTTACCGTCTTCACGCCATGGTGTAATTGTTATTAAAAACATTATTATTTAGATGGATATGATAATGACGTGTAATTGGTGTAAATAATAAATATAACATGATTATAATTCTGTATATATGATATAAAATCCAATTATATATTATTTTAATATCAAATGAATGATATTGGCACTCGTGGGTACGTACAGAATACTGTCTCCAAGAACGCGAAGATATTCATTCACCATCGTATCCATTCAAGACTAATTTTCATCTGATGGATAAAAATAATTATTAAAGACATAATATAATTCTGAATATGAATTAGATACATCCAATCCATAACAAACACGGCTTACGTAACAAAGCATATAAATGAAAACGGATCAGATAACACACGAAACAACGATAATACTAAAATATTATTAACAAAGAAATGTTAAAAGATAATATATGGTATCATAATATTGTATATGATTCTTGTATAATTTAATAACAATTATTTAACCATTATATAGGAGGTAAACCTACTCTCGACCAAGGAAAAGTACAAGGTAAGGGTTAATTTCGGAATCTCTTTATTATCCGTGGTTGTTTTTATGTAAGAATCTACCAGGAGCCTTTATCATCCACATCAATGTTTCTTAAAAATGTCTTTCAAAACATTTTTACTGTTTAATAGAGAATGGGTTAATGTCATTTATAAACATATACGTTTTTAACAGAATCATTCCGTCACTTTCCAAACATGGTCTGTTTTAACCTTTTCGACAAAATTATGGTAAGAATGTCTTTTTTTAACTTATACAGCGTGTGTGACTCTTTTAGGCCGTTATAAGATCATCAATGCTTCCCTTATAATCTTATATGATAATTTTCAAAATAATGGTTTTATTTTATAATTATAATACTTTTAAATGATTTCAAAAAAGAGATATTTCTATCAAAAAGTTTTGATTTCATCTATGTCAACATACTTTGATGGATTTTAATATTTTTTGAAGTCAATTTATTATGATACAAAACATAAATATTGTATTGAAGGTTTTGTGATATGTTTGACTGTGGATGTGTTATTTTTATACAATTCACTGTTTATGGATAAATTGTTGACATTTTGTATGCTAGATTCAAAAATAATGTTTATGTTATGTTTAATCCTTTTAATATGAGGAATGCATTGGACTTAGTAAGTGACAGGTGGATCCCTCTATAGCTCCTCGATGCATCGGTAGGTCTCATGGGATAAACTAGTGTCTTGGAACAATCCCTTGACAAAATATTATTTGTAGTCTTGGAACAAGGCCTTGACTATGTGGTTATGATAGTCTGAAATTATGCATTCCCTTATTATGAAAGTGGTTGTTGATATTGAATGTGATTATTCGATTTGTATAATATCCAGGTGAATAAGTCAATGGAATGATTTCATTTTAACTTTTCCATATTATGTTGAAGTTGATGTTTAAAAGGATTTTGTTTTAGTTATACATTGCCTTAAATGTTTATGCTTATTTATGAATGTTTCCCTTATATTTTTATCCTTACTGATCATCTAAGATCACCCCTTTCTATGTTTTACTTTTCCCAGGATGTGAACAAGTATTTTATAAATGACCTGAAGGGATATTATGAGGGGATATGAAGAAATGATGTTGTTGTAGTTTTTCAATTTATGATGTAATTTAAGACTTATAAATATATCTAGTGTTTCAAATGCTACTAAACTGATCGATATTTCGAGATGTGATCTTCTGTGATCATGAAAATAATATGTAATAATTCACCGACTCTTGGTAACTGGGGTCGGGGCATTATAGTTGGAATCAGAGAATGTTTAGTACAAAGCATGGAATCTAGATTTATATAAACTCTGATGAGAGAACAAAACCCTAAGATAGACTTTGAGAATTAGTATATAAGAACTTCCTAGAACATTGTTATTGTAGATATTTTGTGAGTTTTCAGAGAAATACATCACTGTCTGGATATGAGCAGGTAGAGGTGGTTCTGGAACAGAAGTAACTAGGGGTAAAACCTGAAAACACCTCTTTGAGCTAGACTCGAATGGGAACTGGTGCACGATAACGGGCCTTCCTGCACTTTGGTTACGACACACCCAGGGGATATGCTTAGGATACATATTATTTTATTTACAAACCATTATTAAGGGATTATGAGTGTATAATTCCTCAATGAAAATATTTTTTATGATTATGGATTATATCCATAAACTGTTCAATTTATGTTAAGTGTTTTATAAGTATGAAATAATGTATTTCGATTCATAAACTAATCTAGTTTATTCCATTGTTTACATATGGAACATAGTGGATGAAATGGAAATTGTATCAATGCATGCACTCCATGTAGGGATTTCCCTCAAATTCAGGATAATTATAGTTTAGCTGGTGATACAAATGGTGCTGATCAGCTTATCACTATACTGAGACAACTCACTCAGGTTATGAATAATAACCTTACCCGTATGGAGCACCCTGATTCACAGCATGAAGGATCAATGTTAGATAACTTCTGAGGCAACAAACACAAACGTTTAATGTGGGTACAATTCCACTAGTAGTTGAGAAATGGATCAATTCCTTAAAGAAAATATTTCATGCCTTGGGGAGTAGCGAAAGGGAAAATTTTATCATGGCAGTTTACCACCTCACTGGAGATGTAGAACAATGGTGGTCATTGATTCAAAATAAAAAGGAAGATGAATAAGTATCAAATATGGAAGGGAGAGAGTTTAAAGAGATTTTCTTATAAAAATACTTTCCTCATGACCATCGAGCATATATAGAATGGAAATTTCTAAGTCTGAGGCAAAAGGAGGAAGAGAATGTCGCAACGTATGAAGCTAACTTTACAAGGATAACAAGGCATGATTCAGAATATATACATAACCTGAGGAGTAAGATTTACCATTTCTTTTATCGGTTAAACTCATTTCTCCATCAAGAATTAGTATCACAATCCTTCTCGTCATACGAAGTCATTGTCTAATGTGGTATTACGACAGAGAATGAATTATCTAAGTCTTACGACTTTAAAGAAAATCATGAGAAGAAGAGATCTGCTGATCAGTCTGGAAAAAGAAATAAGGGGATGAAAGGAAAAGTTGAATATCCATATCGCAGTAAACGTGTGATGAAACACCCCAGAACTTGCTGGAAGGGAATGGGAGTTTGTTACAAGTGTGCTGAAAAAGGCCACCGAGCTCGTGATTTCAGGGGGAAGAAAGAAGCTACTGATATTTAGTGCTACAATTTCAGGGAGATGGGACATTATGAAAATGAATGTCCTAAGCGTCAGGGAAACTTACCTCAGAGGAGGCAAAGGTATCGAGGCCAAGATTATTCTATCACTACTGGTGAGGTGGAAACTCCGAAAGACGTAGTTTCAGGTAATTTAATGGTATCCTCAAGTTTAGAAAATGCTTTATTTGATTCTGGAACATTGCATTGTTTCATATCATCTGAGTTTTCTATGAAAATTAGATATTTCCAATTTGATGTCACATGGGAGTTGTCAGTCAAAACTCTTAAAGGAAGTATCGCTGCAACAATGTTTTGTGAATCAGTTCCCATTAGAGCATATAAATGTTCTTTATCTACTGATCTCATCATTATACCCATGATTGAATTTGATATAATTCTTGATATGGATTGGATTTCAGATATGATGTGATAATATATTGTAAGAAGGAGGTGACAATTTTTGATGATGATAAGAAGTACCTTATCATTAGAGTAGAAACTTCACCACCTAATTCTTATCTAGATGCACCCACATTAGCTCAAATAAATTAAATTTTTGGGGAGGTAGAGAATGAAAAAACTATGGGTGAGGAATGGAATTTTCGAATAGAGCATGTACCTATTGTGAAAGAATATGTTGATGTTTTTCCAGAATATTTACATGGACATCCTCCAGAACGGGAAATTGAGTTTTCTAATGACTTAATTCCTAGTTTAAGGCCCATATAGAAGTCCCCTTATAGAATAGACACTATGGAATTAGTGTAACTGATGAAAAAACTAGAGTAATTGAGTAATAAGGGATTTATTCTCCCTAGTGTTTCTCTATGGGGAGCCCCTGTTCTTTTTGTTAATAAGAGAGATGTATCTATGTAGTTGTGCATAGACTACGGGGAGATCAATGCTATGTGAATAAATAACAAGTATCCCCTACCTCGCTTTGATGATTTATTAGAACAAATTCATAGAGCTCAATACTTTTCAAAGATTGAACTTCGATATGGATGTCATAAATTGTGTGTAAAGAAGGAAGACTTTTCGAAAATAGCATTTCGAACCAGGTACGGGCATTACGGGTTTACAGTAATGTCTTTTTGATTGACTAATGCACCCTCTATCTTCATGAATCTAATGAACAGAGTTTTCAAGGAATATCATGATGAATTTGTAGTGTTATTTATTGATGATATCCTGTTATACTCCAAAAGCTACAAATATCATAAAAATTACATGCGCATTATTATAAATACTCTTAGAAGAAGTGAATTATTTGGGATGTTTTGCATGGGTAAATTTTGGCTTCAAGATATTTCTTTTCATGGACATATTGTCTCTATTGATGGAATCTCTATTGATCCTTCTAAGAAAAGAGCAATCCATGAATGGCCAGCACCAACGAGTATAACTGAGGTACACAGTTTTATTGTTTTAGCAGGTAATTATCAACGTTTCGCCGAGAATTTTGCCCGATCAGCTAACCCATTAACGAATCTCACACGTAAAGGGGTTAAATTTGTTTGAAAAAATGAGTGTGAATAATTTTTTGATGAACTGAAGATAATATTAGTCAATTCTCGTATCTTGACTCTACCATCAAGGAATGATGGTTTTGTTATTTATAGTGATGCCTCAAAGAAAGGACTTGGTTTTGTTCTTATGAATAATTATAGGGTTATTGCCTATGCATCACGACAGCTAAAAATTCATGAGCAAAACTATCCTACTCATGATCTTGATTTAGCAGCTGTAATCTTGGATTTTAAGATTTGGAGACACTATCTCTATGGTGAAAATTTTGAGATATATACTGAGCACAAGAGTTTGATGTATATTTTCTCAGGCAAGGAACTCAACATGAGGCAAAGGTGGTGGATCATGTTACTCAAGGATTATGATTACACTATACACTACCACCCAGGGAAGGAAAATAAGGTGGAATATTCTTTGAGTAGAAAGTATCATGGAGTTTTGAACAATATGAGAGTAGAAAAAGGATCCTATATACATGGTTATAGTAAAGACTGATATTGGAATCACCATGGAAGGTGAACCATCAATACTTTTTCAAATGGTTTCCAATCCATCTTTACTAGAAAGGATAAAGAGCTCTCAGACCGATGATGAAGAGTTTCAAAAGAAGATTAAAGCTATGAATGATGGGAGATTGAGTGACGTTGTGTATGAAAATGTAATTTTGAAACTTGGGAAGATACGTTGTATTCCTGACGTACCTGATCTAAAAATAGAATTGTTGGATGATGCTAATAGTTCCAATTTCTCTATACACCCTAGGAGAACCAATATGTATAGGGATTTGAAGGAACATTTTTGGTGGGACCACATGAAGAGGGAGATTGCTGATATTTTTTCAAGATACATGGTTTGTCGACAAGTGAATGCTGGAAGGAAACAACCAGGAGGGGTCATGCAACCTCTTCCCATACCTGAGTGGAAATGGGATAATATTATGATGGACTTTGTCATGGGACTACCAAAGAGTCCTAGAAGGAAAGATTAAATATGGGTCATTGTTGATCATCCTACCAAGTCAACACCTTTCCTTCCTATAAGAGAAGATCTATCACTTGAACATCTAGAAAGACTATATATTAATAAAGTTGTGAGAATTCATGGAGTACCCCCTATCGATTGTTTCTAATCGTGATCCTCGTTTCACATCATGATTTTGGAAAAGTCTTCAGAAGGCCTTAGATACAGAACATCATTTGAGCAATGCCTACCACCCTCAAATAGATGGACAATCAGAATGAACTATTCAAACCTTAGAAGACAGGTTGAGATCCCATTTACATGACTTTCAGGGTATGTGGGATCAATATTTACCTATGGTAGAATTTTCCTATAACAATAGCTTCTATTAAAGTATTCAAAAGGCACCATATGAAGCATTATATGGAAATATATGTCACACAATAATGTGTTGGGATGATGTTGGTGAATGAAAAATCGTAGGTCCAGAACTTGTGGAGGAAACGATGGAATAGGTGAAGGAAATCCAAACCCACCTTAAAGATTGTCAAAGTAGGAAGAAGAGCTATGTCGATAATCGAAGGAAGGATTTGGAATTTCTAGTCGGTGATTATGTTTTCCTGAAGGTATCTTCATGGAAGGGAGTTATACGTTTTTCTAAGAAAGGTAAATTGTGTTCCAGGTACATCAGACCTTTCGAAATTCTAGAACGAATTGGGACTGTAGCTTACCATTTGGAAACACCGCCAAGTCTCTCCAATGTTCACGTTGTGTTCCATGTATCACTGTTGAGAAAATACATGCCTAACCCTATGCATGTACTCATCTATGTGGAATTAGAACTAGAACCCGATCTGTCATATTGCAAAGAGCCCATCAGGATTCTTGATACTTGAGAACAATTGTGGAGAAACTGGACGACTCTTCTGGTAAAATTTCTATGGAGAAACCATAAGATTGAAGAGGCAATGTGGGAACCCATGTTACTTATGATGAAGAACCACCCAAGTCTTTTAACGCTGTTATACTCTAGAAATTTCATGGATGAAATTATTTTATGGAAGGGAGAATGTAACACCCCAAGATTCCATGGTACGCTTCTCTTTGAATAATACAATAGCATGTGTTGTACGCAACTTCGAGTTCCAACACACCACAACCAATCAAACTAGCAGTTATGAATAGTAATACCCACGTTTCGAAATTTTATAAATTTTATTTTTCAAAATGGACTTCATTTTTGGATTCGGAATATCGAAATTAGCCTAGGTGGAATATTTGGTATTTTTCTGAAACCCTTCAATATTTGACAAATTGTGAAAAACACTGAGTTATTAGTTAAAACTGACTTTTTGTTAAAAAAATTATTTCTTTTATTTAAATTTATTTTAGGTAAAAATAGATACAGAATACCTATATACGTTCAATGAAATTCATTGGTGTCAATTTATATTAATTTTAGATATAAAAAAGTTTATTGAGTTTTCACCGTCTTTTACCCACCACCTAGGAGCTTTTGAAAATTTTCACAAAAGGTAATTTTACCGCTTCTGTGAGTGGAATTTCAAAAATCCGAGTGACACGGTTAATATCATTATGTAAAATGTGGCTCAATGAGATGAAAATAATTTTTGGTAAATAGTAACTTTTTAGTTTTATTAACCACTATTAATAGTAAATCGGGTAATTAAAGGTAAAAATGAAATTATTTTTACCATAAAACATGTTCTAATTCTATTGGATAAGTTTAATTCGACCAGAAAAAAATTAAGAATAAAATATGAACCTCTTTGGTCCACTTGGATTAGATTAGGACATTTATTATTATTTAATTAAAAGAAGAGTTAAAAGATTTAAAATCAATGATTAATAACTAAAACATTTTTAGTATAGAGTTACACATAAGAAAAATTATATTATAAATATTCACTAGAAATATAACGAGATTTCACACATAATGGTATTTTATTTATAATTTTTAAAAAATAAATAATTTAATTTATTTATGACATAATGGTGACGCAGTAATTACCTTATTAATGAAATATTAAAATAATTGATATTATAAATACCCAAATAAATATAATTTGAGGGTTTTTATGAATTGAACTAATTTTATAGGTTAATATGACATGTTAGGATTGATTTAATTAACATTTTTCGAATTAAAAATTCTATTATATTTTTCACAAAAATCAATTTCGAAATAGTGTCCAAATTTACAAAAAAGAGTTTTTAAAACAAATATTATATTATTAATTGATATTCTATTCCTAAATATCGAAGGTTCGGCCAAGAGACATATATAATGATAGGTGTATCACGAATGAACTACTTGGTGTTATCTTGGAAGTTTATAGTATATTTGTTAGCCATTTAATATAACAATACAATGAGACATGGTAAATGTCAAACAAATTAACTAAGAGTTTAATCTAAACGATAAGGTTAATATAATGACCCAAACCTATCTAAAACTTATTGGTTGAGTTATTTTAGACCCCTTCCCACCTTATCTTCAATATAAGTCACTTTGGATGTAGAGACCCGAAGCCTGATGTACATGGACATTACATTACTTTTGCAGAATACTTAGTACATAACAAAAACACACACACAAGGATCGTAATAGTTTAGTGTCTTTGGAAACTTGGAATAAAATCTTCTAATCGTGGTGAATGATCTTCAACATCTCCCATAAAGATCTTATTTTTTTACCTAAAACCTTTCTTTATATCCTGGGTAAAAGAAAACATAAAAGGGTGAGCTCAAATGCTCAGTAAGGGTAAACAAAAGAAATATCAATCACATCATATTCATAAGAACATAACATTTTGGAAATCTTAACCTACAAAAGAGAGCATAATTTCATAACATGGGATAAATCATGGCAGTGAAATGTAATCACAATAATCATAACTTAAAACATGAAACTTTGTGGCATACACACATAATCATAGAGAATCATTTCTTGTTAGTCAAGACTCATTGCCAAGACTATCTTAGTGGACAAAGTCCCTTTCTGAACCGAGTCACCCTCGTTTCAGTCCTATTTCACTGAACCAGTATAACCTACCATTCCAGCCATGTCTATCTCATGAGATATAAAATCTTTACCCATGCATTGGATGGATATATAGGTCCCACCCATCTCATAATGATACCATTCTTATGTGTGCCACAAAATCATAAATCATACATCATCTCATAACCCATGTAATAAAAATGGGAATCCTAAAAATGGTGACATCATAAAACAATTAATATAAGATAAAGGAATTCATAAAAATTATCCCATCACAACATAATCAAATCAATGTAGTAATAGGGATAAAAACAGAACCCTTTATTATCTTAGATGGAAAATAATTTTAATAAAACACTTGAACTTCATTCTTGAAGAAAATATCCTTTCTACTTCAAAAACACTTTTCCTTTATTAACATGTCATAAAATTTTAAACTAAAAGATGTTGATTAAAAATAAACTTGAAAACTTGTAAGGTAGGATTCTTAGAAATAATGTTTTAAAAATCCATGCATTCCGTATAAGTTAAAAAAACATTCTTCTCGTACTTTTGTCGGAAAAGACAAAAAAAGTACCTCGTACGAAAAACGACAAAAGATTCCTTTCGTATCTTTTACTAAAAACTCACCGAAGGGTAAAATAGGATTTAAAAAATTGTAAGTGAATAGAAATAATATTACATATTGAGGAAACATGGATGTGGATGATAAAATACACCCCAGTAAATACTATAGTATAAACAATCTCAGATAAAAATGAGATTGTGATATTTCCCTTACCTTAGGTCTGATTTGCTTTGTACGTGTCCGAAGCTCCTGTATAATGGTTTAAATAATGTTATTGACGTATTACAGAATCATACATATTGATATGATATCATATATGGTCATATTCTTAGCTTCTTATTAGCAATATTTCATTGTTACTTGTTACTCGGGTCTTTATTGCCTTTTGTTCTTATGCATGTTTTGCCGAATAAATTCTTATTCTTCTTTTAAGGTTATAGATACCTTATATACACAATGGTATTATTGTAAAATATATCATATTTATTCATTCAATTCATTTATATAATTACTATGTAATGATGATCATGTAGAACGAGTCGCATCACATCGTGGAGACGGTATTCCGTACGTATGCACGAGCGATGATATAGTTCCCATGATCGTGGAATTGTATTTAAGTGTATTTATACTATTTCAGTATCAATATCAATTTATAATAATTATATATAGTTACTCATTACACCATTATACCAATCCTTGTAAGGTGATGGTGGAAAATAGATTACACCAGTGCGTGGAGACGGTATTCCGTACGTACGCACGCGCGATGATTTCATTTTTCCGTAGGATGGATAGAAGGTGAATTAGGGTTGTTTCATATTTATAATAACATATCAGTATGTAAGTAATACTGATGTTATTACTTTATCATGAAACAACTAAAGAAGAAGAAGTTGAAGAAGAAAGAAATTGAAAAGATCGGTAATGGATATTACCTCTTCTTTTAAACGCCTCTTTGAATTCTCCATTTAGGGAACTAAGATTGGTCTTTGAAGAAGACCATGACCTCTAGGATTATTCTAGAGAAGTGGAGAAGGGATTTTGGCAGGGGTTGGCCGAGCTTGAGTGCTCAAATTGGTGTGAGGAGGAGGGGGAGGAGGTGCCCTTTTGTAAGGGAGGAGAGGGGCAGCTTAGGAATATCTCAAAATATTATTTTATATTGAAGTAAAAATTAGTTTATAATGGTTCCAAAGGGTCTTATTTAGAAGTTAAAGTGGGGATGGGTCAAAATCCTATCAACCAATAGGATTTAGACAAGTTTAGGTTATTATTTTAACCTTTTCAATTAGATTTAACTCTAAGTTAAATAATTTAACTTTTACTGTGTCTTTTTGTTTTCTTACAATACATGGTTAATACACTTATTATAACATGTCAAACGAACCCCAAGTTGTTTATTATTAACATATATATCCTTATCTAAGTCATTTGGCCGAACCTTAGATTTTTAGGAATAAAATAACAATTAATAATATAATATTTGATTTAAAAACTATTTTGTTTCAATTTTGACACTATTTGATATATGATTTTTGTGAAAGTAATAACAGAATTATATGTTCGAACCAAGTTGATTAAATCAACACTAATATATCATAGTAACCTATAAAATTAGTGTAATTCATAAAAAGTCTCATATTACATTTATTGGATCATTTATAACATCAATTATGTTTACTTTCCTTAAAAGGGTAATTACTGCATCATCGTTGTGTCATAAATAAATTAATATATATAATGTCTAAAAATTATAAATAAAATATAATTATGTAGGAAATATTTTTAGCTTCCAAATGAATATTTATATTCTAATTTATCTTATTTATAACCCCATATTAAAAATGTTTTAGTTATTAAACTTTGATTTTAACTATTTTAACTATTCATTAAATAAAATAATATTAAATGTCATAATCTAATCCAAGTGGACCTAAATGGTAATATTATATTCATAAGTTTGTTTTTGGCCGAATTAAACTTATCCAATATAATTAGGACATGTGTTAGGGTAATAGTAATATCATATTTACCCTTAGTTACCCTATTTACTATTAACCGCGGCAAAAAAAGTAAAAAGTTACTATTCACCAAAAAATTATTTTTATCTCATTGAACCACATTTTACTTACTGTCATCAACCGTGTCTCTCGGATTTTTGAAATTCCACTCACAAAAGCGGTAAAATTATGTTTTATGAAAAATTCAGTTTTTTTGACTACCACTTAGTGGTTTCACTATTCATCAAAAATTGAAAGTTTTCAAAAAAATACCAAAAATTAGGCCTAAGCTATATTTGATATTATGTACTCAAAAATGATTTCTATTTTACCAAATTCAAAACATATTTGTTGCATTAATTAATTTAAAAATTAATTCCTGTCGTCAAAACAAATAGCGTGTTCTTAAGAGATAATAACTATCAAAAGATTGACACTTGTTTATGTCTGGTTTAAATGTGAAATTACATCCAATGACCAACATTGTATTAAATTGTAAAAATATATTCTAAATATACTTTAAAACCAGTCAAATTAATAATTTATCACTATTAATTATTTCGATTGAAAAAGTTGTTTTTAATTAAAATTTAGTAATTTTCACTATTCATCATAATAGGAAAGTTATCCGAAAATCACCAAAATTTCACCCTAAGCTAATTTCAATATTATGAATCCAAAAATGAATTCCATTTTGAAAAATAAAATTTACAAAATTTCAAAAAGTGGTTATTACTATTCGTAACTGCTAGTTTTAATAATATTTTAATAGCATATTGTTGTTTAGTGAAACTCGTTATTGCGTACTACAAACGCTATTGAGGAAGGTCGCAATTGCGTGTAATAAAAGGCAAGTCAACGATGTGTGTTGTGCAAGCTCCTTTTGGTGTAGCGTACAACACAAGACATTAATGAAATTAAAAAGAATATTTTTCATAAAATCTCGAGCTGTTACATTCTACCCCCCTAAAAATGAATTTCTCCCTCGAAATTCGTCGGGGTTATAAATGGTTTACTATTCGAAATATTAATTAATAGAAACCCACATCGTAAGAAGGAATACCAAACCAATCTTTAAAAACGAAAGTATGAAACGTAACGGTTACCCAAATAAACTAATCACTGGGTTTCCACATAGGTGAAAATATGGATATGGAAGAAAAATCTAACCATCATGTTCTGATGGAGGGTGGTAGAGAACATGGCTATGGAAAAGCCAACAATCACAAATCCATAAATTTGTGACGATCTAAGGTACCATCTGATTAATCAGATATAAGAGCACTAGGACAACATTTTTGGTTTTCAAGATCGTTTCCCTAAAGTTGAAGAATTTGAATTAGAATAAATACTTACTTTATTTTGATACAATATCACTATTGTTCGTGCCTTGAACAATTTCCACTTCATCTCTTAAATAAATGAAGTTGAATTTGTTATTCGTGAAGTGTTAGCAGATCATGTGATAGAATGACGGGTCATTCCATCTGTCTCAAACAAAAGGTTAGCAAAAGTTATTAAATATACATAAGTCATTCTATAGTGAGATTAATCATATATGGTTCCTAAAATGGACTTATACTTCATATATCATACTGCTTAATATAAAAAACTAGTTTCTACTAAATAGGGACTTACTGTAGGCCAGTGGTAGGCGATAAAGGCCAGTCACACTTCGGTTGTGGGTTCGATTCCCACAACCTTGTCCGACGCGATGGGCCGTCGCCCGTCCTGCAGGTTGCCCTTTTTCTAAAGCTATATTACTATAACATCCCATCAATAATATCAAAAAAAATTTTATCCTAACTTATGTCCAACATAATCCATTCTAATCTTTAGGCTTATCTAAAATACTTCGGTCCAAGCTCATAGTATAAAGAAAATGATTACTTGAAATGTCACAGAACAATCACGTGAATGTCATCATTTATCCCCCATATATCATAAGATATATCTTGTTGGTCAAATTACAAACATGTGAATACCTTAATCATGTATTCTCTTGAAGAATGAATACCAATTGAACCTTAGTGAAAACATGAATGCTGACAAAATTTAACTCTTTCCACATACCAAAATCCAAAAATTCTATATACTCAAACCATGATATCACTTAGTCCTTATATCAATCATGAGCTCATGAATACTGTCAAATATTTCATTTTCTCGTTTTCCCTTCATTATGTGCATATCATTCTTTTTCCAAAAATATATTAATCACTTTCCATGGTTACTCATACTATAAAATTATTGAAAACCACAATAGACCAATACATAAATATTCCAATACTCCATGATACAACATTATTTTGGAATCCCATTACATAAACACTTAATCATTCCACCACATTGTTGTCATATTCAACATCACCAATAGTGATCGCATGTGACTTCCCATTGTCCTTTGCCTTAAGCGGTTTCTCATGTCGATCATCACTAACCCTTGGATTAGGGAATTTATTAGCATAATGCCCCATTTCCTTTCACTTGAAGCATTGAAGTGTTGGTGGTGCGTTCTCTACAGTGTTTGCTTTATTCACATCATTAGAAACCCTTTTTCCATTACTTCGACACTCAGCTGCTCAATAACCTTCTTTTCCACACTTAAAACATTTTCTAGTCCCTTTAAGACAATCTCCACCATGCTTCATTCCACACTTTGTGCATAAGGAAACATTCATCTTCTTTTCACCATTATTCTGAGATTTCTGCTTGAACTCCATCTTTCGTTTCTTGTCAAAACCATGAGATGGATATGTAACACCAGATTCCATTTCTACCTTGATAGCACAACGAACAATTTCTTCATAGCTACTGAAGTCTCTTATAGCTAATGCCCTTCGAAGACTTGGTTTTAAGCCACTGAAAAATCGATCAACTTTACATTCAGGTTGGATGGTAATGCCAGATGCATACCTTGCAAGTCTTGTAAAATTTGCTTCGTATATACCAACAGATTCATCATCCTTTTGCTTCAGCTCAAGAAACTCCTTTTCCATCTTTGTTTGAAAAATACGAGGGAAGTACTTACTGAAAAACAAGTTCTTGAAATTGTCCCATTCCATGGACTCAATTTCATCTCTTGGCCTCGTATTCTTGATAAGATTCCACCATTGATCAGCTTCACCTTCCAAACGATATACTGATAAGATGACTTTATCATGTTCAGAACATTGAAGAACTGAAAATATCTTTTCAGTGGTACTGATCCATTGTTCATCAACAAGTGGATCAGAAGACCCACTGAATGAAGGTGGACGTTGCCTCATGAAGGACTCAATAGAATATTGTTCGCTTCTCTGCTCATTTGGAAGTCCAGAATGATTCATATCTTGTGTAAGTATAAAAATAAGATTTTGCACTCCATCTCCCATAACATTTGTTTGTTCAGGAGGAAAATCATTGCATTGTCCATTGCATTGATCAACACGGTTCCTTCGGGTTTCAGCCATCGTCTAAAACCCCAAAAGAATAGTGTGAGAGGAAAAAATCATGATAGGGAAAACAATATAATAAAGGGGGAGTGCCTTCAATATCTAACATCTTAGGTTTAATTCTATTATCGTTAGCGTAGTTCTTGTACTATAACCTATACGTATACTTAACCTTAGAGACATCCCTAGACATACCTTAGAAATATCTATAGGGATCTCACTAAAGTTCTCGCATCCTAGTTTCCAATGGTTGACTAAACCTTTCCTATGATACCAACTGTAGAGACCCGAAGCCTGACGCACATGGACATTACATTACTTCTGTGGAATACTTAGTACATAACAAAAACACACACACAAGGATTTTAATAGTTTAGTGTCTTTGGAAACTTGGAATAAAATCTTCTAATCGTGGTGAAAGATCTTCAATATCTACCATAAAGATCTTCTTTTTTTACCTAAAACCATTCTTTATATCCTGGGGAAAAGAAAACATAAAAGGGTGAGCTCAAATGCTCAGTAATGGTAAACAAAAGAAATATCAATCACATCATATTCATAAGAACATAACATTTTGGAAATCTTAACCAGCAAAAGAGAGCATAATTTCATAACATGGGATAAATCATGGGAGTGAAATGTAATCAAAATAATCATAACATAAAACATTAAACATTGTGGCATACACACATAATCATAGAGAATCATTTCTTGTTAGTCAAGACTCATTTCCAAGACTATCTTAGTGGACAAAGTCCCTTTCTGAACCGAGTCACCCTCGTTTCAGTCCTGTTTCACTAAACCGGTATAACCTCCCGTTCCAGCCATTTCTATCTCATGAGATATAAAATCTTTACCCAATGCATTGGAGGGATATATAGGTCCCACCGATCTCATAATGATACCATTCTTATGTGTGCCACAAAATCATAAATCATACATCATCTCATAACCAATGTAATAAAAATGGGAATCTTAAACATCGTGACATCATAAAACAATTCATATAAGATAAAAGAATTCATAAAAATAATCCCATCACAACATAATCAAATCAATGTAATAATAGGGATAAAAACAGAACCCTTTATTATCTTAGATGGAAAATAATTTTAATAAAACACTTGAACTTCATTATTGAGAAAAATATCCTTTCTACTTCAAAAACACTTTTCCTTTCTTAACATGTCATACAATTTTAAACTAAAAGAAGTTGATTAAAAATAAACTTGAAAACTTGTAAGGGAAACTTTTTGTAAATAATGTTTTAAAAATCCATTCATTCCATATAAGTTAAAAAAAACATTCTTCACGTACTTTTGTCGGAAAAGACAAAAAAAGTACCTCGTACGAAAAACGACAAAAGATTCCTTTCTTATCTTTTACTAATAACTCAACGAAGGGTAAAATAGGAATTAAACAATTTTAATTGAATATAAATAATATTACATATTGAGGAAACATGGATGTGGATGATAAAATACACCCCAGTAAATACTAAAGTATAAACAATCTCGGATAAAAATGAGATTGTGATATTTCCCTTACCTTAGGTCCGATTTGCTTTGTACGTGTATGAAGCTCCTGTATAATGGTTTAAATAATTTTATTGACGTATTAAAGAATAATACATATTGATATGATATCATATATGGTCATATTCTTAGCTTCTTATTAGTAATATTTCATTGTTACTTGTTACTCGAGTCTTTATTGCCTTTTGTTCTTATGCGTGTTTTGCCGAATAAATTCTTATTATTCTTTTAAGGTTATAGATAACTTATATCCAGAATGGTATTAGTGTAACATATATCATATTTATTAATTCAATTCATTTATATAATTACTATGTAATGATGATCATGTAGAAAGAGTCGCATCATATCGTGGAGATGGTATTCCGTACGTACGCACGAGCGATGATATTGTTCCCATGATCGTGGAATTGTATTTAAGTTGATTTATACTATTTCAGTATCAATATCACTTTATAATAATTATATATAGTTACTCATTACACCATTATACCGATCCTTGTATGGTGATGGTGGAAAATAGATTACACCACGGCGTGGAGACGGTATTCCGTACGTACGCACGCGCGGTGATTTCATTTTTCCGTAGGATGGATAGAAGGTGAATTAGGGTTGTTTCATATTTATAATAACATATCAGTATGTAAGTAATAATTATGTTATTACTTTATCCTGAAACAACTAAAGAAGAAGAAGTTGAAGAAGAAAGAAATTGAAAAGATCGGTAATGGATATTACCTCTTCTTTTAAACGCCTCTTTGAATCCTCAACTTAGGGAACAAAGATTGGTCTTTGAAGAATACCAGGACCTCTAGGATTATTCTAGGGAAGTGGAGAAGGGATTTTGGCAGGGGTTGGCCGAGCTTGAGTGCTCAAATTGGTGTGAGGAGGAGGGGGAGGAGGTGCCCTTTTATAAGGGAGGAGAGGGGCACCTTAGGAATATCTCAAAATATTATTTTATATTAAAGTCAAAATCGGATTATAATGGTTCCAAAGGGTCTTATTTCGAATTTAAAGTAGGGATGGGTAGCAATCCTATCAACCAATAGGATTTAGACATGTTTAGGTTATTATTTTAACCTTATCAATTAGATTTAACTACAAGTTAAATAATTTAACTTTTACCGTGTGTTTTTGTTTTCTTACACTATATGGTTAATACACTTACTATAACATACCAAATGAACCCCAAGTTGTTTATTATTAATATATAAATCCTTATATAAGTCATTTTGCCGAACCTTAGATTTATAGGAATAAAATAACAATTAATAATATAATATTTGATTTAAAAACTATTTTGTGTCAATTTTGACACTATTTGATATATGATTTTTGTGAAAGTCATAACAGAATTATATGTTCAAACCAAGTTGATTAAATCAACAATAATATATCATAGTAACCTAGAAAATTTGTGGAATTCATAAAAAGTCTCAAATTAAATTTATTTGAGCATTTATAACATCAATTATGTTAACATTTCCTTAAATGGGTAATTACTACATCATCGTTGTGTCATAAATAAATTAATTTATTTAATATCTAAAAATTATAAATAAAATATCATTATGTAGGAAATCTTTTTAGCTTTCTAATGAATACTTATAGTCTAATTGACCTTATGTATAACCTGATATTAAAAATGTTTTAGTTATTAAACTTTGATTTTAACTATTTTAACTATTCATTAAATAAAATAATATTAAATGTCATAATCAAATCCAAGTGGACCTAAATGGTCATATTATATTCATAAAGTTGTTTTTGGTCGAATTACACTTATACAATAGAATTAGGACATGTGTTAGGGTAATAGTAATATCATATTTACCCTTAGTTACCCTATTTACTATTAACCGCGGTAAAAAAAGTAAAAAGTTACTATTCACCAAAAAATTATTTTTATCTCATTGAACCACATTTTACTTACTGACATCAACCGTGTCTCTCGGATTTTTGAAATTCCACTCACAGAAGCTGTAAAATTAAGTTTAATGAAAAATTCAGTTTTTTTTACTACCACTTAGTGGTTTCACTATTCATCAAAAATTGAAAGTTTTCAAAAAAATACCAAAAATTAGGCCTAAGCTATATTTGATATTATGTACTCAAAAATGATTTCTATTTTACCAAATTCAAAACATATCAGTTTCATTAATAAATTTAAAAATTAATTCCCGTCGTCAAAACAAATAGCATGTTCTTAGGAGATAATAACTATCAAAAGATTGACACTTGTTTATGTCTGGTTTAAATGTGAAATTACATCCAATGACCAACATTGTATTAAATTGTAAAAATATATTCTAAATATACTTTAAAACCACTCAAATTAATAATTTATCACTATTAATTATTTCGATTGAAAAAGTTGTTTTTAATTAAAATTTAGTAATTTTCACTATTCATCAAAATATGAAAGTTATCCGAAAATCACCAAAATTTCACCCTAAGCTAATTTCGATATTATGAATCCAAAAATGAATTCCATTTTGAAAAATAAAATTTAAAAAATTTCAAAAAGTGGTTATTACTATTCATAACGGCTAGTTTTAATAATATTTTAATAGCATATTGTTGTTTAGTGAAACTCGTTATTGCGTACTACACACGCTATCGAGGAAGGTCGCGATTGTGTTTAATGAAAGGAAAGTCAACGATGCGTGTTGTGCAAGATCCTTTTAGTGTAGCGTACAACAGAAGACATTAATGAAATTAAAAATAATATTTTTCATAAAATCTCGGGCTGTTACATTGGATCCCTTAGAAACCGAATATAATTTTATTATAAAATATTATTTCTAGCATTTCCTAAAGTTCCCCTCACCGCTCTTATAAAAAGGCACCCCCCATCACTCAATTTCACACCTTCGAATCCTTTTGGATCGGCCAAAACCTGCCCAAATATCCTCTAAACTTCCCTCACTTCATCCTAGAGGCCTTAGTTTGATCAGAAAGCAAACCTATGGAGACATTTTTATCAAATCAAAAGAAAGAACCCGAAGAAAAGTTAATGATTTCACCACCCTCTTTCAAATTCCATTCTTCTTCCACTTCTTTTTTCATTGTTATTTCAATTCTAAAATAATAAATCATGTATAATCTATATAATATGATTTTATTATAAATATGGTACAACCATATTCAGTATTCTATCCATCCTTTGAATGACATGTCACCATACGTGCGTACGTACGGCTTACCGTCTCCACATCCTGGTGTAATTGTTATTCAAAACACTATTATTTGGATGGATATGATATTGTGGTGTAATTTATGTAAATAATTAATATAAAATGATTATGATTCTGTATATATTATATACCATCCAATTATATATTATTTTAATATCAAAATATTGATATTTTCGCTTGTGCGTACGTACGAAATACCGTCTCCACAAACGTTATTAGATTACTTCTCCATCGTATCCATTCGAGACTAATTTTTATTTGATGGTTAAAAATAATTTTTAATGAGTTAATATAATTATTGATATGAATTAGATACAACCTATCCATAAAAAACATGGATTACATAACAAATCATATAAAGGAAAATGATTCAGTTAACACCCGAAACAATAATAATACTAAGACATTATTAACAAATCAATGTTAAAAGATCATATATGATATCATAATAATGTTTATGATTCTTGTATAATTTAATAAAAATTATTTCACCATTATAAAGGAGGTTAACCTACTCTCTACCATGGAAAATTACAAGGTAAGAGTTAATATCACAATCTCTTTATTATCCGAGGTCGTTTTTACATAAGTATCTACTAGGACCTCTTTATCATCCACATCCATGTTTCTTAAAAATGTATTTCAAAACATTTTTACTATTTAATAGAAAAATGTTTAAAGTAATTTATTCTCTTATACATTTTTAAAGGAATCATTCTGTCGCTTTCCAAAGAAGGTCCTTTTTAACCTTTTTGAAAAAATTAAGGTAAGAATGTCTTTTTTTAACTTATACGGCTGGTGTGACTATTTTTCTCCGTTATATGGTCATCAAAACATCCCATAAAATATTATAAGATTATATTCAAAAGAAAGGGTTTATTTTTTTATTTTGTGACTTTTAAATGATTTCAAAAATGATATAATTCTCTCAAATAGTTTTGATTTCATATATGTCAACATCCTTTGAAGGATTTTAAGCTTATTTGACGTTGATTTATTACTATAAAAAAACTTCCATATTATATTGAAGTTTTTCTGATACGTTTGACTGTGGATGTATTATTTTTATTCCATTAATGGTTTATGGATAAATTGTTGACATTTTGTATGCTAGTTTCAATATGAATGTTTATGTCATGTTTAAACATTTTCATATGAGGAATACATTGGACTTAGTAAGTGATGGGTGGAGACCTATATAGATCCTTAAAGCATCAGTAGGTCTCACGAGACAAACTAGTGTATTGGCACAAGGACTTGACAAAATCTTATTTGTAGTCATAGCACAAGGCCTTGACTATGTGGTTATGATAGTCTAGCATTATGCATTCCCTTATTATGAAAGTGGTTATTGATATTTCATGTGATCCTTCGAATAGTAGAATATCAATGATAATAAGTAAATGGAATTATTTCATTTTATCTTTTCCATATTATGTTTAAGTTCAAGTTTAAATGGCTTTTGTTTTAGTTATACATTGCCTTAAATGCTTATGATTATTTGTGAATGTTTCCACTATATTGTTATCCTTACTGAGCATCTGAGGTCACCCCTTTCAATGTTTTATTTTTCCCAGGATGGGATGAAGTATTTTATGATTGACCTATAGGGATAATATGAAGGGATATGAAGAAAATATGTTTTTGTAGATTTTCAATTTATGATGTAATTTAAGAATTATGAATATATCTAGTGTTTGAAAGTCTTATAAACTGATCGATATTTCGAGACATGATCTTCTGTGATCAGGAATAATAATTATATTTATATGAAATTTCGTTACACAAACCAAAATTTGAGAGGAATAATATACCTTGGAACAAATAATCTCACTACCAGGTGTCTTCCCCAATAAATCAATATAAAATGCTTAAATATGTAAATTAATATTATTAGAATATATGTATCACACAAACAAATCAAAATATATGGATATAAATAAGACAATTATATACTTTGAGAGTTGATTATGTGATACATTAACAACATAGTTATCATTATCCAATTTAGTTATAGTGATTCCATGGGCTCTTTATTTTTCCTATAGTCATGGAGTTTATTGAGATATTTTATACCCTTTTTCCATTTTATTGAAGAATTGTCTCATATAATGAAAAAAAGCATCGAATTTGTGGCATAATATTTTTGGTGGTGAATTAGTTACATCTTACTTATCCTTTATTGTATAGATTTATTTAATAATATCATTTGGAATGTTAACAACTCTATGGAAAAAACATCCACACTAATAACATTTAAATACTCATTTAAATCAATTACCTTTGTTTTTCCCATATTTTTGGCATGTATGTGATTTAATTTTTTTCTTCCAGGTGATTTTGAGCTTTCAATAACCATCATTTTTGTCATATTATCTCCAAATCCAACATAAGAGTCTCATATTTCCATTTCCACAATATATGAGAGTAATTGATTTAATATATACTAATGTCCAATTTGGATAATTTGGTTCATATATTTTTAAGGACATAAAAGAAATTATTTTTTGTTCATTGAATTTCAATAATAAAATTCATTGTATACCTTGATATTCTCATAACATTTTCTACATATGAAAAAATAAATTCATCATATTTTTTCATAATATCACAGAATTATTAATCTATTTTAATGTGATCTATTTTAGTAGAATATATAGTGTTTAATATCTTGCTAAAAATCTCAAATACCCTTTTTGAACATCCTCATTTGTATTCAAATTATTAATAAAATTCCACCATTACTCTGCTTCACCATCCAACCGATAAAAAACCAAGAATACATCTTCTAATTATGATAATTATAGAACCAATGACATATTTTATATAATATTAATACATATGTAAAGAATTAACAAATTTGGATACCCAATATTGGAAGATAGTTATTGAAAATTAAATTAGTCAATATAGTGTTTCATTTTCCTTGTAATGTTCGATCTGGTTTAGGTAATTTTTTATATACTATGATACAGATTCCATGATGGTTTTAACCTCATTTACCATCCCATTTGGTCTCTTATTATTACAATCAATACATTATCCATCACACCAATTATTAATTACAATCATGTTTATTTTTTCTATTTATTAAAAAAAAGGTTAGTAACTATATTAAGAAATAATTGTCAAATTATGAATTGTAATGATAATGAAAATCAATTATGACACCTTCATTTAATATTTTGAAATTTTAGGTTCATTTTATATAAATAGTCTTTAGGTTTTATCCACTTATTATTCATAACCTAGTCCCCAAATTTAATGAAACACCTTTGAAATAACAACTAAGGTTACCAAGTCATAAAGCATGTATATTTTGATGAATTTTGAAAACATAAACTATCGATATAATAAAAAAAATACACATACCCATAACCCAATTGTTTACTAGATTCATTGAATAGCTATAAAAATGTAGCATTTCAATATATTTCATGAATATCAGTCAAAAATAAATTTATCACAAGCTATCAATAATAGCTCAATAGACATTAGAACATTCAATATTACCCTCGGAATGGATACAGAAGAAAATGTCAACTAAAATAATTAGTAATAGAAAAAAATATCAATGATTGATATTTATTTAAATAAAATACAGGATCGAAAATATGATCATGAGATAAATATATGTTTGAAAATAACATGGATTTGTAATATCTATCCACAATGAATAACAGAAGGATAAATAATCTCAAAGGATAATACTTATATCATTGAATAAGAATTTGGAAACATGAGACAATAATAATGAGACTTGTAGTACAACATAGGAATGTTGTATGAATATACAAACATACATTAATTTTCATTGGGAAAATAGATAATCACAATCAAGTACATTCATTATCTTTTAACGATATTTGATAATTATAATTTCCACAAATAATCATGTTGTAATATCAAATAAAGATCATTTCCAAGAATTCTCTTACTAATAATGCTAATTGTATTTATATCCATACATTTTACTATAGACATATCACATCACAATCATTTCATTGTATCATAATTTTTACATAAATGATCACAATTATATCTAAAATTTATCTTCTAAACATAGCTAATTAAAATCCTATCCATACATTATTTTTTTGTAAAAGAAAATTTCCATCATGTCCTTGAATCATCAAGTCAATATTGATAATCACAATCATTTACATTAATTGTATCATGAACAATATGATGATTTAGTAAATGAATTAGACAGATATAGCAGAACCACATATCATATTATTACAAACCATACCTATGTGTAATCCATGAACAAGAAAACATATTTAATTAAATCTCATCACAATTATCCTTTGAGATATAAATGGGATTCTTAATAACATTTATGAGAATCTATCCAATTATATTATGATAATTAACATGAATTGTATAAATTGTGAATATTCCATTTGTAAAAAAATAGTAACAGATGATTACATAGTTGAAATACACATTTGTAACATTATTAAAAATTTTCATTGAAAAATAAGCAGAAATATCCTTATATTTGGATAACATTTATTTTGAATGAATAATATTTATCAAAAAACATGAGAAGAATGTAATTTATAAATCCATGGAAAAAATATATAGGATTTAACTTATAGAAAATTAGTAAATATGGATAGAATATGTATTCATGGGAAATTTTTAAAAAGAAATTCCTTTCAAAAATTTTCAAAGAAATAAATGTTGTTAGAAATTGACCAAAATAAGAATTATAAATTACATTACCTTTTTAAATAATTAATGTAAAATGAAAAAAATACGTAATCATTAAAAGATATACAGATATAGACATACATAAATAAAAATAAAGAATATGGACATGGAGGAGAAAGATTCTCGACCGATAAGTTGATATAATTTTATCCCCACATAGAAGCATCAATTCCAATCAATTGAAATGAAAAGGGATGTTAGATAGTATGATGAAATTGAAAACCCAAAAATAACTGTTGGATAAAAAATAGGTCATATTTAAGAGATAATAAATAGAATCTTTACCGAGTTATATATACATTTATTAATAATATTTATTTAAAAATAGGGTTAGAAAGAAACCCCTTACGACAGAAGTAACCTTTATATAAAAATTCCTTGAAATAAAAACCTTACAGTTACTTTTAAATCAATTATATTTCATGGAATTTATAATAGAATATATCCATATTTTAGTATATGAACCACATAGTATAATATCTGCGTTGATGTGACACATATCTCTAGGAATGGAAATAGAGAATACACACCCAATAATTTACTCCAACCATCCATGACTTTTATATAACCTCCTGTATAATAACCATAACCACATTAATAAATTATTTCATAACCATCTTCATATATATTACCTTTAATAATCATCATTTATCTTCATGTATTATACATATAATAGTTTGTTTTTTCTCCTTTCATCTATAAATGTGTGTAATTTTTATTGTTTTCATAAAGGTTTCATAGTGGTGATGTCAGTCCTAATTATTTGATATCATGTTCATCATTCCATGATTAATAATGTTTCTGTAATAATTTTTTTCAATGATTCATTCAATGTCATGTGGATTTGATGTAATTTATTAATATTGTTCTCGAGAATGAAACAATGATGATCATTATTCAAGTTATATTCTGACTATAATAAGTTAAATTAATTTTTTTATTCTTTTTTGGATCTCCCATACCGGTACATATTCATAAAATAAATTAATATTTAGTATCTTATATTACCATTACTTTATTTTTCATCATTACTCATAATTTTAATGTTATAATGTCATTCATGTAGTTGGTAAAGTCGACCAAAATAAAAATATGTTACAAAAAAATAATAAGTAATAAATAGAGTTATATAATTTTAATATTTTTACATTATGAAAAATTATTTTAACATAATATAATTATATTGTAAAATAATTTTTAGAAAGAGTTTGGATATTTTGGTAATTGATAAAAATTGTGAAGAACTAGATATATACATTGATATCCTTCTATGAAGGGGTTCTTTTGGGATGATGTAATCTGAAAAAAATTTATAAATAGAAGAAAAAAATGGATAAGAATTATTTATGAGAGGAAATATGGGCCTTGATTGAATATATATTTTATAGAGTGTGTGTTTTGGGAGGGTTAGATGAGAGATCCTTTTATAGGGGAAAATTTGTAACATATCCTTAGAAAATTAAGTTAGGTGATGGCTAATTATTGAATCCAATCAGAGTTAGGTTATTTAGGTAAGGAATGGTTCAAGGAACATTTATTTTATACTTCCACACCTAAAAAGTGAAATATATATGGTATAATTATCATTTTATTTATAAAATATTCATTCCACGAATGTTACATATTTTTCCCTGTTATAACTTATTCAATTATCTACCATTGTAATTATTATTTAAAAAAATTTAGAAGGACACTAAAAAATAATTTCAATTTGATAACTATAAATTATGGATATTTTTAACATAATTAAATATCTATATAATTTAAATTTTCTTATAAATGAAAATATAAAATATTTTAAAAACTGGTTTTTATAGAAAAAATAACTTTCAATCATTATGTGTTTTTAATATTATTTAATATAAATTACTAATTAGTTTATAATTAAGATATTTATATAAAAATTGAACCATTAAATTATAGTTATCTTTTAAAAATAATCAATTTAATTTAGTATTGTAAAAATATATAATCTATTAGAAATATTTTTTGTCAAATACCCCCTTCTAACATTTTCCTATTTAAATCATATGTCATTAAAATTAATAATTTGTATTCTTACTAAGTTATTTAATCATTCATTAATATTTAAATTTTTTTTTTCATTTTAGAAATAAATAAAATCATTTTACAATATTAATAATAATTCCTAAAATTATATAGAATTATTTTTAATTAAATATTTTCCTTTATTTTCATAATATATTGTTTTTGATTAATAATATTTTTATATTGTTATTAAAAATTAAAATTATTCAATATAACTATCAGATTTAGTCATACCCAATGAAAATATATCCATTTATCATATTTTCAATGAATATATATTCAATGACCATATTTCCAATGGAATAATATAAAATTTTTTATTTCATTTCTCTATACAGTCATAATTACATTTTAAGAATCTTGTATACATTTCCTTTAATTATATTTTAAAAAGTATACTATATTTATAGTTCTATGAATTTTTTTAAATATATTCATATGGGGTAATTATCTTCCTGGAAGACTGTGAGGATAATGGTTTTCTGTTCATGGTATTTTTATTTTGTTAAAAATTTATTACACTTGTACATTTATTTATGATTTTTATGTTATGTTCTCATGATATAATAATTCTAGTACTTCCTTGTAATATATCATCATATAAAAACTTATCATGGTTTTTTAGTATATTGTTTCATTTAAAAAAATAATAAATAAATGGAAAAATATATATTAAAATTATGTGGTGTTATACACATTTTATGTTGATAAGCCCAGTGTTCCACCCTGATCCTGCATTTAATAGGTAAGGGGATAAAGACTATCACTAATAGGTACAAGTCATAATTGGGAAGCTTTATCCCATAAAAACATGTAATATATATTCAATATAATAATGAAAATATATATTGTAATTGACGTAAATATATGGGAATAATTAAAAATTATAATAAATTATGTATGGGAAATGATTATTCAATGATACACCGCATGGGTAAAAATTATGGAATATAAAATACCATGACTACACTATATTGTATAAAAATAATTAAATGAGATTTTATCCTCTATGTTTGAGGAAAATAGAGACGAATACCCATGTACAACTATGTACCATGATCTCCTGGGAAGGGTTTACTATAGGTAACTATTTTAGCTGAGTACCACCATTTGTCTCTAAAATTATTATCCATAGGAACTACCTATGTTCCATGATCTCCATGATCATCTGAAAAAAATGAATAATCTCTATAGTTATAACATGTGTGGGATTTGATCATATTCTTTGGTGATTATTAATATACCCAGTAAGTCACCTTGGAATAAAAATTTACGGATGAAACAATTATATAGCTCGAAATATTTGTTATAAGAGTGTAACCAGATAAGGGAAAAACTAAATATAATTTCCAAAAAAAGCGTAAGAAAATAGGGAAGTGTAGTATCACCATAGCTTGAATCTCTAAATAATGATATTATCCCATTATTTAGGGTCACATTGGTCAATTTAATAGTCAGTGTGTGTGATGTCCATAAAAGAGATACAATTCACACCTCAACGGTTATCAAGAGTAATCAAAAGAATCAGTAAAAACATTAGAGATCAGATCCTACATGATTTATTGTTAATGAAATATAATAAAATAATAAAATATATATTATCTAAACAATGAATAATAATATGATCTTCATTTTACCACAATAGAACTAAGGAATGAGATTATGCCACATTATAAAGATGTAAATAAAACTTGATCTATCAACTCAATGTATTCCTATCAATGGAAATGTGTATATATTATCTATAGCACTAAAACCCTTATTACACTCAAACTATCTCGTAATTGTTTTCTCTATAATATCCATTAGTAAGGGAAATAAAGTGGTCCCAATTCCACAATTAGAGACACATTAATCGAGATGGTAATTGATCCCTATAGATGACTCATACCCTAGTCTGTGCAATTTCAAACACCCAAGAGGGTTACCAAATTCGTTATTGGAGGATCCATACTACATCCATATGAGTGGATTCCATACTATTCTTTATACAAAGATTATCCATTGCCTAGATAATTATCCGTTTTAAGTGTTTTACCATCCCCATTGCTACTATGGTTATATATCAACCCACATCACCATATATATGAAGGTATAAAAATATAAATTCCATTAATATAATATTTATATGGAAAATTCATATGGTTAATCAAATTATATATTTTTTAATATCAATAATTTACTACACATTCCTTCCAAACTAGCATCCTATGGAAATAAATGAAGAGTACTACATACTTACAAGTATATTAGACTCCTAGTAGAATACATTGCATGTAAGAATATAAAGAATTGTTAATTGAGTACAACCACTACTAAACCTATGTGAGATCAACAAATATAATGTGTGAAGAACATTGTATGAATATGATAGATTAAAGGCACATGAATTAATCTTATATAGATAGAAATAAATTTAAATCTGTCCCTATATAGTCTACATAGTGTCTCTGGAAATACACGTTGTGAGGAAATATTTAGGCAATGAGAATGTACTCTAGATACACATTGAGTTTCATTATCCGATATACATGGTGTCTATGTGGGATACACTGTTTGTACAACTTATGTAAACATTATGAATGTGTGACTTTAACAAGTTGAACCAATCTATCCACTGTACACATAATGTGAATAAATAAAAAATGTGTGGTTCTAGAATAATTAATTGGTGTTTCGAGGGTTATATACAAAGATAATGATTATGATTTACATGGTTTGTGACATGAAATCACATGATTTGTGATATGTTAAATCATGTTTAACTGAATAATTTTTTATAGAATTACATGAAATTATTCATCTTAGGTTACAATTATTAATGCATGAATGGTAATAAGAAATATTTATATATTAAAATAAACTTGTGGTTTGGGACTTCATGTTTGTATTCATGAATGTTTTATAATGTTAACCTCTTTGTTTAATCTTCTTTCACACTATGAACACCACTGTTTTTTCTGATATTTATTGTGCCTCCACTATCAGTCGATTTTGTTAATTCTAAAATCTCATTAAGTGCTCAACAAATATATTTTGGTCTATGTAACTTTATTTTATATATTACTAACAAAATATTCATCAAATTATTAATGAAATAGGTCTCACAATCACTAAAACATTATAATTCCTACGATTCTATCATTGTCATCCAAATTATCCTAATGAAAGAATGGTTAAACTCAAGTGTGAATAAAATGAGAACCATAATAATGAGGATGGTGTTTATTGGGATACACAACCACCTAATGATGGTATCACGTTCAATTTAATGGAAGAACACAAGTATGAGACAATAATAATGTGATTTCTATTGGTTTAAAACAATACATGGGGAAAATATATTTTTTATCAATTTATTTCTCATAAAAATAACTATTAATAAATATTTGGTAAATATGAACAAATATTAAAAAATTAAATTAAATAAGTAATATATAGTGGGATATTCAATTGAAATACTTGATTAACATGGAGTCTTATTCTTCGTGTCATTTACATTCAAAAAATCTATATGCTAAATAAACAATATCAAATGTATAATATCAAATAATAGATGTTTAATATAAAATATTCACCCAATAGGAAAATAATCCAAATTTTTAACCTTATCTAATATTTCATTTTAATAAATTTTCAACTCAAATTTATCAACAATCATTCTATGTTTTTCTCAAAATGTTTTATCTAATAAATTATAATTTATCAACATAAATTATTTAAATTATTAAAATTCAATTAATTGAGTGACATGGTATGAAATTATTTTTTCGGAATGGCGAGATAATTTCAAAACAACATTCCTTTTCAATGAAAAAAATAAAAACATCCTTCTGTTGATTAAGAAGATTATGAAAATAAATTTTTTGGAAAAGGAATTAGAAGGATAATAACATTTAAATTATTGAAAAAATTATATCCGAAGGAAATTAATTTTATCAATTTCCAAAAAAAAACATTAATTTATATTGAAAAAAAATTTGAATGAAATCTCCCACATGTATTCAATTAAAGGATACATATTGCAATTTTTTTTAATTATTCAATGTATTATTGTTTATTAAATTATGAACGTTTTAAACAATATAATTATTATTATGAAACAGATTCAAAATTTCCACCGTAACCAAATAATTGAAAAATACTCAATTACCCCATTATTTAATAATTTTTTCTATATTGACATTGAGAATAATTATAATATTTGGTCTTATTGAGAAAGACCAAAATCATAAATAAATAAGCGATGTAAACATAACAATATTTACTACATTTTTTTTGGATTTTGTTATTTCAAGATAATAATTAATTTATCATTCTTTATTATTGACACTACCACTATGATGAAATACTTATTTTGTTTAAATAGAAAGATTTAATTTTCTCTGAATGAACTTCCACTAATGGAAAATTAGGGGGTTAAATATTCTCTATAAATTTCCAACAATGAATGGTATTAGGGAATAATGGTAAATATTATTTCTTTATCTATATCCTATTAAAATGTTTCAAATATATTGTATCACAAATCTACGAATTAAATCATTCCACTAAATTTTGTGAACCCTATAAAATTTACGTATAGAAAAATACATTAATAACAACCTATCATCACCATAGAGAATTATAGGTCAACGTCCCTACTTTGTCACAAGTTACATTTAATTTACAATTATACACTAAAAACATATTAATAACAATAAAAAGACTGAAAATTATTTCTCTATAGCTTGAATCCCATGAACATAATATTAAACCTCATCTATGAAAAATATCCCATTTTAGAATGAACTACAAACATTTAATTTCATTTTGATCTCCGATTTAGAATATTTTAATACATACTATTTCATAATAAGTATTTAATTCTTTAATAAATGAAAATCATTACAAAATAATCAAGTACCTAGGAAAATTTATAATAGATATCACAAGGGTAACCAATATGTTCCTAAACCAATGAAATAATTATAAAAATTGACAACATTTACTATTTTAAAAATACCATTTTACACCTTTTAGGAAATAAGTATTTGAACTAAAAAATGAGACAAGTATTGAATGAGAAAAAAATTAGGTCACTATAGAAGTGTTGGTATAACAATACAAATATAATTATATAATTAGTAGGGGCCTAGGTCTATGTTTCAGGGTTCATAAGAATGGTTATGGAACCTTGTTACATAACCTGGAAATATGGGATTTCATTCAAAAAATTTAATCACCATAACAAATACCAATATAGAAGAGGAATGAAATAAAAGTAAAATTAACACCTAAAAATAACTTCATGATTGGTTCATAAGTTTTCTTGATCAATCCTTAAAAGGGTGAATCAATAGTTTCTAATTTGATTATCAACTAGGATAGTGAAATTCATAGAATACTTCATGAAATAGACATTTCATGTAAAATAAATTTTGATTTAGTTATCTAAAATTTATGAAGATAAATATATTTATTAAATAGGTTCTAAAATTAATTAAATGAATTTAAATCATGTATCATCGCTAAGATAACCAAATATCACCACTAATAAAAAATGCCCTCACAGATCAACAGGTATGTCCTGTGGGTAGCAATAAATGTAAAACTGTTATTAATTATAAAATGTCCCCTCATATAAATCAACTGATCCGACATTACATTAGATTAATATAAAATATTACAATTATAACTCAAGAAGAAGATCAATATGAGGTGGTAATTAGCTTTATAATTCAATATTTTAATATCCATGATATATTTTTTATTTAAAGTTACCTATAAACCATAATAATAATTTTAAATAATAATTTCACAAAATATATATTTAAATGAAAAACGCCCACAAAGAAATATATTAATGAAAATCTATTCTAATAAACACACCCCACATCAAATAATCAAAAAAATTAATAACCATTCAGTAATTATATTTATGAAAGTTAAAAATATTTTCAAAAATATAACACCTAATATAATCATAATTTCAATCATTGATAGTCAATAAAAGATGTATTCTACCATATACACATAACTAGAAAACAATATGATATTTTTAATGACTATTTAACCATCCACTATGATTTAACAAATACTGGATTAAAATACAACCAAATTATCTCAACCATTTCTCTCGGTATAAAAAACTAAGGGTTAGGGTTCTTAGAATTAAAAAATGATAATAGAGGAACAAAAGGACATAATCGAGAAGAAAATTCCCTCAATATGAAGTTCCACCATCCAAGAACAGTAGTGAATAATTTAGTGGTGAAATTATTAATCAAAATGGTCTCATGAAAACATAAGAACCTATGATACCAAGTGGGGGTTAAAATGGGGGGAAAAAGAAAGTGTTTAAATTAAAATTACAATTTTATAGTCACTTTTTAATGATCACTCAATTTATATAAGGGATCAAAAAATAAAATTCTTCAACCATGAATTCTTCTCTTTTCAATATTTACAAAATTCAATGTTTATATTGAAATTTTTCTATAGAAATTCATCATCAGTAGACATCTAATGTCAAAAATTTTGAAAAATAGAGACAAATTGAAATATTTAGAAACACTATAATAATAATTTCTTCCAAGAATTATTTACAAAATAATTAATTTAACCTATCATGCTAAAAAATATCAAAAAATAAAGAATTAAGATTTTCACCTAAAATGGTCGTATAACTGTAAAACATTAACAAATAATAAAAATCTTATTACTTCTCAATAAAAGGGAAATAAAATTTCACTCAAGTATTTTATACTCCATAGGATGTATACAATCATGAATGTAATATTTTATGTGCTCTAAATAGTTTAAAATATAATTTAAAAAACTATTATTCTTTTATAATTATCAATCTTGTGAAAATGATAACAAAAAAACCTTCAAGATTAGTTAATCAAAGAAATTTAGAAGAAAATAATTCAATATTTATTATTGAATTATAGAATCAAATATTGAATGAATCCATAATTAGTATAAATTAATATGAATGAATATAGTTTTAAGAAAGAATATTAATTTAAAAAAAATTTAAAAAAATTTAAAAATTAGAAAACAAGGTTAATATTTCAAGGCAATTAAGGAAAATGATTCTTTTATTAGTTATGATAAAAAAATAAACTACACATAAATATTATTATATTTTATTACTATAATATAAATTATATTCTAATAATTAATATTATGGTCATATTTGAAATGTGTATAAAAAAGTAAATAATTTATCTATGTGGTCAAATTGACATAATTTTTCTGAAAAATGATGTTAAAGAAATTTTTTAATTTTAGGAAGAAAATATGATTGATTTTAGAGTATAAAATACACATAATGTTAGAACCAACCTATAAAAAATACAACATATGATTTACTTTAAATGATAAATTATATTGTTTGAACATTAATATTATTTTAAATGTGTCAAAAAAAGTGTGAAATAAGAAAACATGAACAAATGCGCTTATATTGTCATGAAAATTTAGGAAACTGAATCTAGATTCATTTGAAACATTTAATATAAAATAATTCGAAATTAAATATTAAAAATATTTTTAAAAATTTTAAAACACATGTAAAATAATGTGAAAAAATGTTACTGTGGTCGATTTTAATAAAAAAATTTAAAACTAATTATTAAATGAATTTTTACTTACACAAATGAAGAGAGATTAAATATGATGTTATTTTTTCTCGTAGTGATTTATTTATTATTTCAAATATTAATATATATTTTTTAAAATGAAATAGGAAAAAAACATGATAAATAACCATAAAAACCCAATTTTTTTTATTATTTAAAAACATGTTTTTGGGTGCATTTGATATTTTTTTGAAGCAAACAAGAATGAATATGAAATTTTAGGGGAATTAAATGATTGAATGTATAATATAAGGATTAATTTTATTTTACTAGTTTCAAACATGAAAACATTGATTGATTAATAAGTTAATGATATCATTTTCAATGAAAATTTAGGTCTTCAATTCCAAACTCACAAAATATTTTTAGCTATAAACTAAGAAAAAAACTCAAATCAATGGTTCTCATTATGATCATATTTTTTTTATATGAATTAAAATTCGTTTTAATGTAAAAGTTTTGTAAAATAAAAAATAATGTATTATCATTAGAATATGTTTGAGGATTAGAAAAATAATATGTGAGTAATTTTTTACTTCATAGCATTTGCAGTGAATGAATTACAATATCAAGACACATGTAAATAAAATTTAAATATTTTATGTGAAACTTGAGTTAATTTTTTTATATTATCATTAAAGGAAATTAAAATTTAAAAAATCCTAAATTTGTAACATTAATGTTTTAAATTTATTATATAATTATTTATACTCATGAAAAAAAGTGGCATGAAAACCCAAAACTAATCTACTAAAAACAATCTATTTTCATATGTACTATACAAATTTTTACACAAGGATTAATTAGATAAAATTTTAAATTATATTATCAATACTAATATTTCTAGAAAAAGTAATATCTAATCATAGATAACTATTAATAATTGTGTATTTGTGAATTTGTTTCCTATGGTTTAATAATTTGAAATGGAAAAAAATAATTCAAGTAACACATTTTTGGTAATGTCTATCAAAAGATCTTAATTACTCAAAGACGATATGCAACCAATAAAAGTAAAATATAATAATTCATAAAATATATTAGTCCATAATTAATGCTAGAGGTTTTAATTCAATCCTTGAGTCACGTGAGAATGTTATATATACATTTTATGTGAAACTGAAATTCAAAATTGTATAAACAATTTAAAAAATGTGAAACATGGGTAAATGGTTATTGAATGTTTTCATCATTAGTTTTTATTATTATACATAGAATATTTTGGGAATATAGAAGTATGTGAGGGAAAAATATAATAACCATGACATATATATTAGATACCCCTTAATTAAATTACAGTATTTTGAAATATAGATAAATGGCGAATCCCTTGAGAATAATAAAGGTGTTATTGAGATAACATGACTTGATTATTTTTGTGTTATTATTTATAATGTGAAGTGGAGTTATCAAATAAAAATTATAGTTGGTGGTAATGTGTTTATTATTGGTTACTATTAGCCCCTATATTTTTTTTATATTTAAATAAATAAATTATTTTTTGATAAAAATATATAAAATTAGACTTCATTATCCTTTCCAAAAATAGCATTGTCTTAGCCATCCACCCATCTACCTCTGTATTCATCCTTGTATTGTAGTGGATATCAAATGTTGAAGTCTGTATCTGACATTTCTCTATCACAGGGAAGTTCCATGGGTATGTCTAACCCTCCACTTGTATCTTATCCCAATTCCTCTCATTGTTTTATCACACATCATAAAAAATTACCATTTTTAGTAATATGAAATATTTCCCTATTTCATCACTTTGAGAACAAATAATTTAGTTATGTTCAATGAGAAGTGCTCTAATAAGTCCATATAGGTTTTACAAAAGTATAATTGATGGATTCTATGAGTTTTGAATGTTTTATTAGAAATTATAGAATCGTTAACAATGTGTAAATTAACTAAAACTGTATAATTTTTTTCATCAATTAGTACACACATAGTGGGATTAATCAAGGTCTATAGTTTTCCATTTTGAGTTATTTATGGACTCCATGGTCACCAATAACTATGCTCATTATGAGATGAGTTATTCAAATATGAATTAGGATATATTAGGGGTACTTTTTTCATGAGTGGTTTTTCATTAGGAGGCTGAGAGACATGTTAAAGAATTCATTATAGGGAGAAAGATTTGGTATGGCCTTTATTAAAGATTATTTATCATTTATATTACAATTTCATTACTAATGATAATTTTTAAAATTAAAATAGAAATTTTTATATATCAATTACATAAAAGGTTGTTATTACTTTTTTAATATTTTGTTCTTAATCTACTATGGTAAATGGAACCATTGGTTCCTCATCCACCTAGAGAGTCTATATTGGTGTACTTTTTTCCATATTGAATCTCATGATAGTTTTACTTAATTCAATAAAAGTGGTTTTGTGGAATCTGTTTCATAGGATTGATTGAAAATCATTAAATATATTTAGAAATTAATTACAGACCTCATTCTCAATATATTTGATCCATGAAGTTAAAACCCTGGTAAAACAAAAATGAAGATAATTTTATACTAATTACTAGTAAATCCACTCCTAGGAAATCCATACTAATTGTTTAATAAATATCCATTATAGGGAGCTGAATTTATCCCTCCTATATGGTGTATTTCTTAGTTTTTTCTGAATTAGAGAACATTTGGGTGTGATTCTTATCACTTTTTTGAGAAAGTAAGTGTCTTGAATAAACCAAATTAAGAGGAAAATGGTGATTTATACATATAATATAAAATTGAATTATAACATAATAAAATTTTATTTGTTAATATATGTGACATAAACACCAAGAATAAAAATAAAAATAATATCCCTTTAAATTTAATTTCTTTAATAGCTTGTGACACACGCAAATTTTGGTCTAAATAAACCGTAAATAAAATACCATTATAACATAGCCACTAATTTTGAGGGTATGAAAAAAATAACTAAATTTTGAGGGTATGAAAAAAATAACTAAATTATCAATATAATATGTTTTTAAAAGATATAAAATATAATTCAATGTATTTATATTTATTATAAATAAAATTTGAATTATATGAAAGATAAAAAGAAACATATTCTAAAAAACTATATTTTTCAATGAATGTTATTTCATCGTGTTTTGAGAACATATATTAAAATAAATTTTTATCAGTTTTATAAAATATAATGACAAACATTATTTCATTTTTGAAATTATAATTTCAAAAATAGATATCGTTGAATTTTTTGGACATTTCTAAAAACATTCATTCTTTGCTAAATAGTAATAACAAATACTACTTTTTATTAAAAATATCATAATATTAAATGAATTTACAAGCCATATTTTATTTTAATATATTTTTTAATATAAAATTAGTTAAGTTAAATAATTATAAAACCAAATAAAGTAAATTTAATCAAGTTTATATTGAATTTTAATATTAAAACCTTCAAATTTCATCTTTGAAACCCCACCTTCTCGATGCATCTGTGGGTAAAATTTTAAATTCAATTCATCCACTTATAAAAACTGAATATAGAAAAAATTATTACATATTTATAATCATGTTAATTTATATTATCTAATAATAAAAACATAATTTTTTTTACAATAACTAAAAATAAAATCTATAAAAAATAACTATCACGATAAAGGTGAGAATGATTTTAGAAGATGGTGAAACTAAACAGATAAGGGTTAAAAAGGAAATCAATTATTTATAAACCAATTGGATGTAAATATTTTGAATTTATCAATAATAAATATTATTAATGATTCATTTATTGTTCTTTTTTAGTGAATAATATGTGGGTGAAATTGACTCTTTTAAATGAACTCCATGTGTGTCCACTCTCTCACTTATAAAAGACCACACCCATCATCCCCTCTTCAAACTTACATATCCATTTAGTTCATAAAATCACTAAAAAACAATCCATTACTCCAACACCAACATAAAAGAGCCCATTATTTAACAAAAATACTTCCTAGGATTGATTTTGGTGGAATCCTAATGGAGTCGTCCAAGTAAGAGGTAACATTCTCAAACCATCATTTTTAAATTATTTTTTCTTCCACCACATTCAAATATTATTCAATCAGGTTATTAAAATTTCTCAAGTTCATCCCATATATATATATTATAGTATATTAGTGGAATAACTTATACATATCCTCTTCCATCAAATGGGAAACCAAATCATTGATCATGTGTACCACTAACAACCATCATGTAAAGCAATGTAAGTTGTTTTCAATCAAAATGTCTCATGGTATGATATGACTCCTTGTTTAATGTGTATTTTTATAAATAATATTTATGATATAAATATTATTATTTAATTAAAATATCATTAATATGTTCTTATTTATATTTAAAATATAATAATGTCTTTTTTTATTATGATGGACTACCATCTGACAAAGTAATGTGATTATTTTTTTACTTTTTATATGCATGGGTGGTAATAATGATAAAGTTAATCAATTAATTTGGTATATGTGAAGAGATATTTATTATGGAAAAATAATATATCACCCAAATCCATAACAATTCTATCTTTAATTGAATGGTATCATTGCTCCTATAGACGACCAACCTATCATCTCTAAGAAGTGATATGATTCATTTTCCATGTACAACCTTCAAGGATGATTCTAAAAATGATAAATAAGAGAAACTTTGATACTAATAACATTATTATAATTTATGATATAATTTAAATATATCATATACCCATCAAATGTACCTTTCATGACAAAACACTCATGAGAAAATAAGGTAATTAAAACTCAATAAAATGAAAATAATGTAATATTTTTAACTAATGGGTGGATACCTATAATAAGAGTATCATATATTATATTATAAACAAAAATATTTCTATTTTATAAAAAAAAATATTCTTAAATCCATTATATTTGTATTTAAAGAACAATCAATAAAAATTAAAGTGTGAGGTAAGGGGAATCCATCTCAATTTTCATTCATTCTTGAATATTTTATTATTGTTATACTAATTTCATTTATATGGTGTGAATACATAAAATTTTCAAAATAATATCATTTATGCATCATAATTCATGTTATTTTATGTTTCAGTTTAAATTATTTCATCCATGAGGACTTTACTTGAAGATTTCCCACTTGTGAGAGATTTCATCTCAACTTCTATTTCATTGAGAAATATTTATAAATATGAAGCTCTTAACTTTTATGTTGTGTATATACTTTACCATTAATTTATTTAACCTGATTAAATATTTATTGATTGATATTAACATTCCATTTCAATTTCATTACTAGCTATGTAATACAAAAATGAAAAAAGGATTCACATCACTTTATGGAGGTGGTAGTCACACGTGTTCATGAGCAAAGTTATTTCATTCCAATGAATGAATAGTTTGATGTGAGGTACTATATAACCTTTAGATAATCATAATTATTTAATATATTTAATATTCATATCTACAGTTGCGACATGGTGGAAAAGTTTCCAATAAAACTAGTGCCCTGATCTGATGCACCACATGGACTTAGGCATGCCTCCCTATACGCTAGAGGCTTCTCACTAGAAGTGTGGTTCAATAGACATAAAATTAAAGGACTATAAAATTTTATTAGAGTAAAAAAATAGAAATGGTTTCAACATATATAATGTACAAATGAAATAGTAAAACTAAGCAACAATAGACAAGGACCAATGATAAACCCAGTGAAACATAGTACAAACATGGAATGTATACAGAAAATGTCAATACGTCATGTAGAAAAAGACCCAAAAAACAAAAAATATGAAAAACCCCAAATATGAACATAATTCCAACATTGAAGAAACATCCCATGGTCTAAACCATCATCCAAAGCTAAAACCAAACACTAGGTCCCTATCCAGAACATGTACCAAAAACAAGTACCATTTTCTCGAGTACCCATGTTTCATGGTGGCTCTAGTAGGGTATACGTACAAATCAGTATGCGACTCCCAATTTTGATTATAAAAATATTCAATATATACAATAATTTATTCCAATAATCAAGGTTAAATAAATAAATATGGTGTGAAATAAATAAATAATGAAAAAAATGTTTCACATAGAAATTAATTTTAATTTACCATTTTTATTATTTAAGTTCCACTATACAATCCATCCAACCTCAACCACTTCATCAATGTTGGGTACCTAATATATAACATAAAGGCGTAAAATAACATTAGGCACAATGTTATGTCACTTATAAATTTATCTTAACTATATATCTTGGAGAATCAGGCTTGGTAACCATATCATGTAAATAATTTGGCAGCATAGATCCTTAGTGAAACATTCCTTCCCATTACATCTTTAGGAGCATATATCCTTCGTCTAACATCCAAACCCATTATAAGAATCGAGGTGACCTAGAGATTTATTCTTGCCCAACCACAAAATTAGGGGCTTAAATACAATTATTTTGTCATATTGTATATTGGTGGGGACTATAGAATCAGTATAGCCTATACCATAAGATTAGAGCCTCTATCCAATACCCCACTCAAACCATTTACAACATGGACATGATAATTCAAATGGTTATCATATTTACACATATACCTTTACAATTACTATGTTCTTAATGGGACCTTAAAACCAAAACATACAATAAATAAAACATAACACATATTTATTCCATAAAACACAAAAACCAAACAAACATTGTAGAATAATCAATAATCCACCCCTTTAAAAATGAGTCTTCCTATTTGAAAAAGTAAACCATTCCCTAAATATTTCTTTTTAACTCCCAAACATTTAAAAGATTCATTAAATAATTTTCACAAAAAGGGAACACATCCATATTTCAAACCATCTTTCAAAATCTATTAAGAAAACCAATTTTTTAATTCACATTGTGGTAAACACCTCCTAATAAAGCATTACCCTCTTTAAAATATCATTGATCTTCACTGGAAACCATAGATAGGTCAAAATAAAAAATATTTCATTTAAACAATTTTCAAAATACTCATAGACATTTCAAAAACACTTTTATATGAGAATTTCAATCATCCCCTTAACCATTCCCATTATCATAGTACAAACACCTACCCATTCACTCATATAATTTCTCTAACTCAATATTTTACGATTCATTTCACCATTTTCAATGGTTTGGAATACCTCATGGGGTGTCCTAGATTCTGTCTCAAAACATCAATGGACCAAATGGGGTCCATGAAAGGTCACATACCTAAATATAAGGCCCAAATTAATCCAATTAGTTAAATATGTTAAAAAAATAGGGTAGTACATAAAAACCAACATATACATGCATAAAAATTTATGAATATGAGAAAAAATATTATAGAATAGATACTTCATGCTCATAGACAATAAAATGTCCGACTACCTTATATGATTAGAGATAAAAGGAACTCAACCCCCAAAATGAAAAACACCATGGAAAACACGAGTTTAGAGATTCAGAAGGAGTGGAAACAGCCAAAAATCCCATTTCTAGGAAATTGAAGAAAAAAAATTCGAATACATACTCGAATCATTGATTTTCACTAAACAACACTACAAAATCATATGAATTGGGGTAAAACATCCATGGAGGGGGGTAGATCTTCTTGTTAATCAACGTTTCTAAAGGGGGTGAATGTGGGTGAAATTCAAGGGACATGTTTTAAATATCAAGAGGTAAAATTATGAATTTCCCTATTTTTAAGAGAAGTGGTTTGGATACACTTTTTAAAAACTATGTGCCAACTGTGCATCTCCCTATATTAAAGAGGGGACTAGGATATAAGATCTGGATTTCCACCCACACTGTTTTGAAAAACCATGAAGCTCCCTTGAAATTTACTCTATCAAAATGGAAACATCCGTACATGTGTTTGGGAAGGCTGGCACAAATTTTAATCAATGTAAGGTCCATGACCTCATGTATGCCTAAGAAAAATACACCAAACATAGTTATGGAATATTGTTAAACGAACCATGTTCTTATATTGAAACTTTCTCATGTTTTCCTATTCTCATATATTTCATGTCCTGAACCCCCATGACACCCCTGAGACCGGCCCTAATCATGGGAAGATTTAAAAAAACAAAATATAAACCGGTATCTACTTTAAAATAGGGTCTAGATATTATAATCTAACCCCAAATAATATCTCATCCTTGAGATACAGTCCAAAACATCAATCAGCCTCTGAGATAAAAGGTCAGGCCATAGTGACCACCTATCTACTCCAACCTTTTATGATTCCTCCAGAACACCATCATGTCATTAGAATATTTGGATAAAAATCATTGTCTCACTATGTAAATATTCCCACTATAATTTTCTACACAAGTTGGATACTCTTTGATGAATCACTCAACTTCATGTTCATCATTCCCAACATTAAACACATGGAAAGTCTTTTGTTAATACAACTAAAACTAAAACACAAAGAGGGAATCATAAAAATCACTACCTTAACCTAGGAGATCCAATTTGTGAACCTCAATTCCAACTCTCCCCAGAGTTCAATGTAACCTATCATACTTTACTACTATCAAATCATTTTTTCTGAACCCAAGTATAACAATAAACAATCACCACACAATGGAACATAAAAATTTTCAACAAAATTATCCAATCAATATCAATCCAAAAATCAAGGTCTAATTCCTTGTTCCACATCTGAACACCTAGAACACAACCAAAGCACAACCTAGATCTTATGGATGTCAACCGATAAAACCCCATTCTAACAACCTTTTTCAAAAATGAAACACCCTGATGGAACTTACCGAGTCCCATATCCCATAACAATGATCACATCCCCAAGTAACCAGTTGTCTACTATGGTGATCCACACCAGATGGTTTATCTCATGATTGTCATATTCCTATGTTTGAAACCCGCATCAATGGAAAGGACCAATAGAACCTAAAAATAATGCTTCCAAAAAACACTCTATCTATTTTTAACCTCATTGTTCCAATACATGCACATGAGTGGAAGCCAACCCTGACATCCTTCCCTTCAATAAAAACAACAAAAAATTGTCTCATACCTTTCATCTATACATAAACTAAGGATAACTTAGATTATATTGAAATCATTATTTCATTCCCAGAACACAAATATCATTTCAAAAAACCAATATAAGGTGGTTTTCAATTCACCAATTTTATTCCCTTTACTATGCCATTTTTGTCGGTCCTTGACTGAATCACCTCGAAATTTTCCAACCACCATAGTCGACACACAAGACTGTTACGTAACCACAGCCCAATCTCACCTAAGGCATACCACTACCATTTGAATTCACCTACTAAATTTAATAACCAATATCTGATGAAACAACACCATTTAGGAATGAAATATCCCCCAATTCTTACTTATTTCTATGTGACACCCAATCACACATCATCAACATAAACACCCCATATTTATTTTAGAACCAGGTCGAGCAAGAGGATAACGCCTGATACAATAAACCACCTGATATATCGACCACCATACCTTCCATAATTATTCTAGACATATACCTCATTGGATCCAAATTATAATATCGATTCCACCACATCCAAGTCACAATATTCTCCACAAATCTATGACTAACATATCTCTCTCCACATTAATAGTGTCATTTTCACTTCTCCACTCAATAAATTCCACCCACCATGGTGCATGATCTCATAATTGAGGACCCTAAATTTTGAAATGGTCATCTCACCCCCACATGAGTGAGAAAAAAGAACATTAACCATCATCCATACCCCTGACATATTATAATGGTACATTTATCATTCATCAACATGAAAAATATCACATGAATCTAATTAGGAGAAGGATGGTGGTGCACCTCAAACCACACTTCATCACTTACACTGCTCCACGAATGTAACCTTCATGTTCTTATTTATATAACCAAAAGAAAAATCCCAATATGGAATGGAATATATACAATATTATCTTGGTGGACACATGATGATGTCAAGATGTTGGTCACAATCTGATTGAGTCTTTGAGTTCACCAATATGCCATTGATGAAACCATCAATATTGATCTATCTCTGATGTTACATCCCACTATAAGGACACATTAACCTATTTAAAGTCGCAGGCTTCCCTTCCTTAAATTATAGAATAAATTCTCAAGCCTCAACAATTCAATATGAATGTGAAATCAAAAAAACACTACTACCTCTTGATACTCTACCAAGTATCCAAGACCTTAACATCCCCTTTGGCAGTACTCCAACGACACAATTAATGTTCTTCCAGGAATACCCTGACGACTCATAGTAAAAAAATGATCCATCACAATTATCCTATACTATATAGTCTCTCACAGAACTGGTGATCCCCACTATGGTTTTATAAAAAATGATATACCCTAAGTCATGAACTACATATTTACATATCCCAAACAACATATTGCATCTCTAGCACATAACCAACACCCAATCATCATCAGAATCCTCGAGACCACGTACATTCCCATGACCACTCACTGAAGCTTACTATACAACCCATGATATCGACATCATTGAATTTATGCCCAAACACACACTCCCACAATATCCTATTCCACTGATCCGCCAAACATATCAAAATAGTGTCACCCCTGGACTTATTATCTAATATATTGACCTTGACACAAAATAGTTCCGATCATCTGACCACATGTCCTTCTAAAACTCAGTCCAAAACCAAAACCATCTATTCACACTCTATCCACCCATGTCTTTTCCACCTAATGTCAACCCTGGTTTCTGCATTTAAAACCCTCAAAACTAAATGTCTATGTTTCCAAATGATTTGTCCCTTAAAAATTACCATTATAACTAACCATATGGACTTGATTTATTATCATAGAAGAGAAACAATGAATGAAAATTCCATTTACTAAAACTTTATGGATCCTATCGTTAATCAATTTCACCACTAAATCATACACACTTGCTTTATATCCCAAATAAAATGCTACCCTAGGATAAAATCACTCACGATTCCCCTATATTATAGAATCCACACACCAATTTAAACCAAATAGATCATATTCCCCAAACCACTTGTTATTATATCTATCCCAGCTAGTCATTCCCACACTAGGAGGCACCCTTTTTGTTCTACTGTGAAGGTCCAAAACATTTACATACTCTTTATGAACCTTTGGGCACTCACATCATGATCAATCCCTCCCACACGTTTCCCTTAAATGTCAAATGATACCAACTTCTCATGAAATATCAAGAGGAAAAAAATTCAATAGTCTCTACCTTTAAACAATATAAATTAAAATACCAACAATTAACCACTCATTGGAGACACTCCAACCCACATTTAAAAACACACATTGTCCAATGAACCATAGAAAATATTTACTCTAGGTTCCACACTCATAACAACACAACCACTACTAACTACACTACATAGAAAAGTCCAATTATTTGGTCCAAATGCACAAGCACCTAATCACCACCCACAAGGGTTACCACATCCACATCACCATACAACATCTCATGACCCCAAGGTCATCGCCCTACCAATGGTAGGAGAAGCACGCCCCATTAACCACACATAAAACATTATAAAGCCTCATAACCCATAAATATTGTCTAAATCCAATGAACTCTCAACATAAAAATACCCATGAAAAGGGACAGATAAACAAAAAAACTAATACTCATTGTCCATGTCTATAGGATACAACATTTCTTATTTCCCATTTTTTATATAAAACATTACCATTTTAAAATTTGAGAATTTACATTTCAAAAAATTTTTATTTCCCAAATTTTAAACAGTCGTAGATTAATTGAAATTCATAATTTTAAACATCTTCATTGATAAATGTTTAAAAATAAGATCAACTGGTATAAACTATAGATAGAAAATTACACTTCTGACATAAAGAATCCCAAGGAAGATTCAATAGAATGAAATGTATTGATGAACTATAAATATTATTTGTCTATAATGATACATTAATACAAAAACCATATTATTCAATATAGGTACAAGATATAAACCCTCATAAATAGAAGAACATCACAAAAAAGTGTGCCACTCAAGGTGATCATATCAATCTATAGTAAAATAGAAAATGAAAACATCAATTCAAACTCATCAAAACATGGGTTTTCTCTTGTAAATGGGGGTGCAATTACCAAAGAACATGCTTATTAGCATGAAGCGAAAAGATCATAACATCCAATATACCATGCCACAAATAGTTAGTCAAAAGTCAAAAACCATGATACTGATTTTTAATTTTCTGGCCCGAGTACCAACAAAATAGATACCCAAATTCGGTGGGCCACATTAGCTCAGGTGCTCCTCCCCAAATGCTAGAGGCTTTCATCTAGTAGCTTGAGTCCATACAGAAACAATGGGGATATTATACCCTCTTTTTAGAGTAGACAACGAATATAAATTATATAAATATATATAATGTACAAATGAAACCATAAAACTAAACAACTAGAGTCATGTTAAAATGAGAAACCATGTAAAACATAATATAAATTGGGAATGTATAGACAACATGGAAGGTAGTCATATAAAAAATAATCTAAAATAATAAAACTGTGAAAAAACCCAAATATAGTCTCCAATACAACCAGCTCCTAACATCCAATTATCAAACCTATCTTCCCATGAAATAACCAACCACTATATCCTTTCACTGAACCTGTACTAGAAAAAAGTAGCATCCTCTCATGTACCCATGTTCATTGGCATCCTGAGACGGAATTTAGTAAAACTCAATAAGATACCACTAATAGTGCTTAATGAAATAACATGTATATAAAATAGTATATGTAGATAATCATTGAGAAATATATACACATAGTGTGCAAATAAATAAATAGAAAAACAAAAGAATCCTATTTCATATTTAAACAAATATTAATTAACCATTTTAATATTTTAAGATCTATCTGTAAATCTAACCAACCTCACCCACTCTGACCATTTTGGGTACCTAACCCATAGCATAAAAGGGCCAGATACATTTAGCCACAAAAGGTTGTTCACAAATCAATTAAACGTAAACTCATACCTAGGATAATTAGTCTTGGTAATAATTTATTGTTTAGAAATTGGGAGCATAGAACCTCAATCCATCATCCCAAACCATATCAACCTTTGGATTAATGATCCTCAATATGACATCCAAAACAAAGAAAAATATCAGTATTCCCATATTATTGGTTTACACTGACTAAAAAAATGTGGAGCTTATTTCCTATTCACTAGTCATATAGTACATAAGTGAGGCGTAGGATATCATTCTAGCCCAACCCATGGGAGTAGAGCCTCATTCCAATCCCTCAATCATAACATTTTCAACATATACATTCTCATGGAACCATTTATCACATTTAACTATATTTCATCTTAATTTCCAAGGTCCCAACATAACCTTATATTGAAAACATATCTTAAATAAAACCCAACCATTAAATTAAGGCATAAAATAGAAAAGATAAAAAAATTCAAAATCATCTTGAAGTCCCCCATTACAGCATGGGTTATCCTCTTTGAAAAACTAAACCATTCCCAAAGGCTTTCACTTCCATTAACATCCATTTAAAATTACAATTAAAAAATTTTCACAAAAAGGGAAGCACACCATAATTTTAAATCATCATTTCAAATATATTAAGGAATCTCTTATTTCAAATAACAATTAGTTCAACCACTCCTCTTAGAAAATTTACCTAACTCAATGTTTACCTATTAATTTCACCATTTTTTAGGTTTTGGTATACCTCATCGGTATGATTTGGTTTTGTCTCACATCATTAATGAATGAAACTGGGTCGGTGAGGGTCTTATACCTCATTCTAAGGAAACAATTACTTCCTTATGTCAATGAATTTTAAACAAAAAATTAAGTACATTTTCCCTACCACATACTCGTATAAAAAATTAACACTATGGGAAAAGTCCTGTAGAGCGCCTATCTCATGCTTATAAATAACCATTTTTCCAAAAACCACCCTTGATTCATTATAATATGGCTTCAAATACCATGCCAAAGAATACCTTTGATATAAGGGTTTAGAGATATAGAAGGTGTGTAAACAACCATGAAAATAATATTATGAGTAATGGAAGAAAATAGAGTGAAATACATATTTGGTGATTTCATTCTCACTAAATGGAACTCCAAATACTTAACAATTGAAGTAGAAACATTAATATAAAAGGGGAGATATCCTGGTACATCATCCTTGTTGTAGGGTTAAAATGGGGAACCAAATCAGGGAGGTATCGTGAATCATAAGAGGGAAATATGAATTTTTCCATTTTTAATGATTCATTTGGTTTGTCCACATAGATGACCAAATCGTGTACCAACCATGATTCAAAATACGTCCAAAACAGGACTTGGCCACATCGTCTGGCTAGCCACCATAATGGTTTGTACAAATAGTGTATATCCCTTACACATACCTCTATCTAATGGGGCACAATTTCAATAGTGTCTGGGAAGGACCGTACGATTATTAAAACAAGTGGGGATATATCCTAAACTCTTCCTAAGACACCTACATCCCACATGGTAATAACGTCGAGTTAAACTAAATGTGAACTGATAATAAAACTTGAAAAAATTGTCCACTTATACTTTATTTTGTTTCATAAACCCCGGGGACTCCCCCATGATCTTCCCTACTCTGAAGATTAATTAAAAAAATTAAACATCAATGAACTTTAACAGTGTTTCAGGATCATAAAACACCTATTAATTATATATTTATAACCTTCCAGGTGAGGTGGTGATGAAAATGGAAACATAACACTTATGGAATGTGGTATTCTAATCATACAAACACATACACCTGGAATTTGCATTTCACATATTAAGGAAAAGGGGAAACATGGTTGTCTTATCCTTATAATAACATTTTAAGATAGTTATTATACGTATTTCATTAATCTATGAAATTAATAATTGTTTATAAGGTGGAATAATGAGAAAACAATTGATATACTCTGGTTAAGACATATACCTCCTCCGTGGATATCTTACTTCATATGACACCTTATGACTTCTAAGATAGGTAATGTTTTAGAATAAGAGCTATAAAAACTAATTAGGAGAGTTGGGGAGTTCTTTGGGAATATATTATTTAATATAGAGTTCTCAATGTTTGTCTATAACAAAAGAACGTAAGTTTCCTTTTATAAGTGAGGGGATTAACACACTTATAGATATTGAGAACTTATTAAAAAATATATAGTCATTTTCAGGAGAAATTATAACCAAAGAAACAAAATTTCTAAGATTAGATAGGTTAATGAAATAAATAAACTCATCCAATAATTTATAAAAATTTTTGTGGATATTTTATGCCTTATATTTTTTATTGACCCCCTAATTAAACTTTTTTACCCTTACTGTGGTGATTATTTTTCAATGGTCACTATTCAATATGACTAAAATTGAAATTGGTCTCATAAAAAATTTGAACAAGATTACTTAAAATATTTAATCCATTTACAAAGATTTATTTTTTATGGAATAAATTGATTTTATTATATGTGCACAAAATTTTAAAAACCCAGTTATAAAAAAAGTTTTTTATATGAAAAAAGATTATGTAGTATTTATTTAAGTCATAAAATATTGATCAGTTTCAATGAAAATGAATCTATTGGATTATTATTATAATAATTATTTTTAGTTAACATTATATCCAAGAAAACCACGAATAGAATCTTTGACGTACACTATTAAATACCATGATCCAAAAATAAATTTAAATAAAAATAAAATATAACAGATGTTTCACAATGTAATGAATGGTTTTTAAAATATAAAATGATGTTTTACAAGATTTTTTACACCTTAATGACATATTAAGTTAATAAAATTGTTTTTTAATTTCTAAACAAATCATCCATTAAGATGATGGCATTAAAGTTACGTTGTATTTAAAAACGGAACTATTTAGTAAAAAGTCAACCATTTCAGAAAAATCACAAAAATTCACTATAATAAAATTTTGATATTATGAATAAAAAAATTTATCTAAAATTGGTTGAATTTAATTCTAATATATATGCATATAATGTGAAAAAATTATTTTTAGATCATATGTATTTATAAAGAATAAAATAAATTTATTCACGTTAATTTCCTAGGAACACCAATTAGATGATTGTTAATTTATTTGATTCAATATATTATAAATAAATATAATAAAAACAATAAATCAATAATGATTTCTATAATTTCTGATGATAAAAATACCATATTAACTTAAAAATATTTTTCTAAAAAATATATCCTTATCTCATTAAAATAATTTTATCATCATTTCTAATAAATAAATAATCAATGTATAAATTAATAACCATTATTTAGAATATATAAAAATAAATTATTAAAACGGTTAAACTCTAAATAAGTAAAATTTATATTTAATGTGAAATATGTTAAATTTTAATAAAAACTACTTTTATAAAAAAAAATCCCCCTATTAAACATTAGTTGTTTTTAAATTTATATGATTTAATTCATATCATTAAAAATTGTGTAATTATTTATTAATAATGAATCATTAAATTTTTATCAGATAAAAATTTATACTTATAATTCATAATTCGGTTGCAAAAATTCAATCTTTTTAATCAAATGGCTAGGCTATAATTGAAATATGTAAATAAAAATATTTATAAAGTGTGTTTTGATTCGTTTAATATCAATGTTTCATATGGAAAATTATATCAAACACAATATTCATTTAATGAAATATAAACTAAAATCCTATGGTGTTACATCACACCCACCATAATGAAATTGCATCCTTTCATTTTTATCTCAAGTCCAATGAACAATGGATTTAACACATTAAGAAAATTAATTACAAAGAGTGGAAGAAAATAGAAATAAGTCGAAAGATAAGTTGATTATATTATCTTTTGAGAAATATTTTTTTGAGGTATAGACTATGAAATTTTCCATTTTGTAAATATTTCATAAACTATGTATTTACCATAGTGAATCTGAATTTTGTATAAACGTTTTTTAAATAAAACCATGATACCTGATCTATATGTTTCATGTAAAACTCCATATACTTATCTTCATTATTCTTGAGGAATTATTTTACTAATAATATATAGAATAATAAAAAAATATACTTTTTATATTTCATTCCAGGGTTTCATCCTTGAGTTATATTTCGTGTAATTTTCCACAATTTCATCATCTCGTATACTAAATGATAAATAACAATGATGGATCTTTTATTCTAAAAAAATTGAAATAAATTTTATCATATCATATGATCCAAAAAAATGATGTAATGTTATTCCAACAATTTCTATGAATTAAAATTCTATTTGAAGTAGAGAAGATAATTTCTAAAATGAATAAACATTTGAATTGATAAATAATACACTAATATTGAATATCATACAAAAATCACACAAAATAAAAAATAAAATATTATTATAAAAAATATCCCAAAACACCTCAAAATTTTCTTGATCTATTTCAAAACTATAAAATCAGACAAATTTGATCACATATTCTTCCAATATCTACTTATACTTTTTCTATAAAAAACATCAATCCCTCGTAAATTTACAAATCAAAAATGTATTGTATGATATAATATATTCTCCAAAATAGACTAATAATTTTTCGGAAAATAATCTAAATCACCATAAAATAACTGAATAAGAAAACCATATATGTTTATAAAATATTACTCAATATTTATTCCAAAAAAACCATATAATTGATTAATTTATCTAGACCCATTAATCAAATAATTCTCCCAAAAATATAATAGCCATTTATCCCACATAACCATAATTAAATCAAAATCATAGATCATATTAATCCAAAAGGTTATCTATACCTCAATCATTCATTGTTCCAAAAACCTGATAATTTTCTCCCAAAATATATTTAATCATCTTAAATTACCATTACATAAATCCTCAATATGATAACTATTTCATTAAATTTATAATCAACCATAGTCTTATTAACCAATTTTAGACTCTAAAACTCTTCAATTACCATCATTTGATAACATATTAACATCTCATGTTAAATAAACTCTTATCTGAATATGCTATAACAACCTAAAATTTTATCATCCCATAATTAAAAAATTTATAAGAATGGTGGATCTTTCATACGTTTCCAGGAACTTTTAGGTTTACTATTTTAGATATTTATGAAAACAATTACAGTACACATTTGTCATTTCAACACAATGTATGTATTTTTGTAAAAACATGTTCTTGTATTAAAATTATCATTTCATTCATGATAAATGCTTCGCCCAAGATGTGTCACCATTGGTCGTTCTATAATACCAACACATCTGTAATCAAGATGAAAAAAATTGAATACATGGGATTATATGATCAAAGCTCTATTATGGATATAAAAACAAAGTAAACTCATTAATCTGTTTTTAATTCATGAAATCACATAAGTGATTTTTTCTTTTTATATAATATAAATAGAGATAATGTAATCATTCACTTTATCAAGAAATCAAATTCATATACCAAATATTTTTTATTGAAAATTTTAATAATCGTGATGTAGAAAATAATAATCAATGGAGTCCCTTGCAAAAACATGCCAAATCTTGAATGAAATTACATGAAAAACAAGCCTATCACCATTAGAAGATCATAAACATTCATTTATTCATGAAAAAATTTTATTTCAATATGAAATCAGTTTTTTTAAACAGATATTATGAATTAAAAATCATGTACGTATTTTGGTATCGTATACTTACAATGAATCACAAAAGAATTCTTCTAATGAAATAACCATCAATGGAAATTCTAATATAGCACATGCGAGTAACTTATATCCACATAACTCTATCACAATATAGAATTAATAAAAGTGTTATATTAGGTTCAACCACTATAATATATAATTTCAATGAACCATATAATGTGAAAAACAAATAAAATACAACATTTACATCATAAAACTCATAATGATTGGTATTTTATCTCAAAATAAAAAATGATTTCTATTATCATAAAATAAGAAGAAATATCATTATGTTTTGAATTCATTTTGAAACTAATAAACAAGAAATCAGTGAGAATTGAATACTCATTAAATAATTATAGAATCATTTATATTAATATTAATAATTAAGAATGAACATGTAGTCGAGATAATCCATTGATTCCATATACATTAAAAAAACACTTTTCACAGTTTTTGTAAATAAGTTAAAAAACAATTTGTTTGAAAAATATTGAAGAGTCTACAAATAATACATTTTACAATAAATTAAAATTCATTTTAAATTTAAATTTAACACTATTATAATTATAATAAGTCATGTAATTGAAAATTTTTAAGTAATATGGACATGGATGTAAAAGTGGATAAAACAATTTAAGAAATATTTTCAATAAAAAACCCTTACATTATCTCCTCACATGACACATACATCGTTTACAGTTCTATGGAAAAAAATAATATTAATTATATTATTTCTTCAGAATATTTTTCATGTTTATTTCTTTATAATTTTGACTATTATTTGACTTATTACCAAATTTTATTTAGCAACTATGTAATATGAGTATTCATTAGACATTTTGATGTCGTTCAAATCATAATCACCAAAATTATCATTAGTGTGTTGATCGTGGTCAATGGGTTCATGGTTAAATTATCTTTATAATATTAAATGGGATATAATTATGATATTTATAAATTCAATATAATCCTAAACAATCCATGTATGGTTGTCCAAAAAATGGGGAAAAACCTTTCATCGAGGTAATAGTTCATATGTACGCATGAACTATTTTTTAATTTTTCTAATGGATGAAAATAAAATAAATTATAAAGAGTTTGAAAATCATTATTATATAAAAAATATAAAATTTATTCATTAAATATATCTTTATTACTATCCAATTTGGGATAAAATTAAAAATAAATCTCATCTCTTGGTCTATGTGGTAGTCCACACGTACACACGAGAACCGTTATAATTTTCCAATTGATGGAAGGGTATGATGGTAGATAATATACTATCTTTAAATAATCAGAATAATAGCGTAGTTATCATATATATTTATTAAATACATCTTTATAACCAACCATGTGAGGTGTTGATCAAAAATAAAACTCATCACTCCATGGTTTTAGTTATCCCCATGTACACACGAGAAAAATTTTCATATCATATTTGATGGAAATGAGGTAGAAAATTTTACCCAATAATAATAATAATAATAATAATATCTTAATATATTTAGGATGCCAATTTAATTATTCTAGGATATTTATTATATATTTTGATGTGGTTGTATAAGAAATAAACTTGAATGAATTTTCTTAAGTCTTATACATCCACTATGGATATCTTCATTAAGACTTCTACTATTAAACTTTTTGTGATATCAGAATGTATATATTGTCGGTAGAGGAGTTGAAGTGGTATTTGGGTAGAGAATGGTTGACCAAGATTGATTAATGGGTGTGGATAAGTGAGAATAGGGGGTTGCCTTATTTAAGCGAAGGAAGTGTAACTCATGTAGATATTTAAATCATTAAAATAATATTAAGATACGATCAGTTGAGAGTGGAATAATGGAATTTTTTTTTTGAAGATAAGATAGTTTAGGGGGAAAATATAATAATTCAGTATAATTTAAACATTTCATTAATATATTTTAATCCTTATCTCTTAGTTTAACACCCTCATTAACCCTTATAACCTTACTGTGGTGACACAATTACAAAATGGTCACCATTCATTATGAATAAAAATTAAATTGAAATCATTAAAAATAAAAAAATGATGAATACAGATAAAAAATACATTTTATAAGATTTTGTATCCATAAGTGGTGGAAATAAATTCGAATATAAGCACATACCTCTCTTAAAACAGTATTTTTTAGAAAGAAAATACTTTTATGTTTAGAAAGTGATGTTATACAAATTTGGAACAAAGAATATTGAGTATTGTTATTACCAGGAATTTATATTAATACTATTTCAAAATTAAGGATATTTTAAATTAAAACCATTTCAATAAAGAAGGGATCCATCTACTGACAATATTAAATGAAAAATTAAAAAAAATAGTTTTTAATTGAAATTAAATATAACAAAAGTTACAAAAACACTAATATGGGTTTTAAAATTAGAAATAATATATTGAAATGATTTATTTCTCTTCTTAAATGAATATTTTGGTTGATTAAAATGTTTTATGAATTTTTAAATTGATCTTACATCATTATGATGTTATAAAAGTTATGGTATTTATAAAAATGATATTTTCCATTATTCAATAAAAAATAAACCACTTATAAAAAATTCACAAAAAAACCCAACGAAAAATTTATATTATGAATAAAAAACATAGGATCATTTTATAAAAGAAAATTTAAAAAAATAGAATAAAATAATCATAACATCCATGTATAGAACGTTTAAAAATACTTTTGAGAGAAAATTTATATTCAAATAACAAAATGAATTTATTCTCATTTATTTCATAGGATCTAACATTATATGATGTTTAATTTATTTCATTGAAAATATTATCAAAACATTTAATGAAAATAATTAATTAATAGCGATATTGTTAATTTATTAAGAGAATAATATATTACGCACTTAAAACATCTTTCTAAATAATATCTCTTTTTACTATCTAATGGTTTTATCATCATTTATTAAAAATTGGTAATCCATTTATGAATGATTAATATTTATTTTTCATTCACAATATGTTTTATTACAAATTTATTACTCTAAATAATTGAAATTTATTTTTTAATGAAGCGTATCAAATATAAAGAAAACATGATTTTTAATAAAATATCCCCTTGTAAACATAAATTATTTTTAAGATTATATAATTTAATGATTATCAATAAAAATTGGGAAATTATATCCTACGAAATAATTTTTAAATTTTTATTAAGAATAATTTTTTATAGAACCTTCTTAATTCAGTTACTCATATTCATACCCATAAATTCATAAGATATGTTATAATAATTCTTTTTAAATAATATTACTTTTTATTATATCATTGTAATTTTATGCTCGTTGTTTTGTGTGGTAGAGTATATTGAACATAGTATTAATTTAAATAAATATAAACTAAAATCACAAGGTGGTTCATTCTCAATCCCTTAATGAAATTTTATGCTAGAAATGTTTTCTCATGTCTGATGAAAAATGATTTAAAAAATTTATACTTTAATTATGTGGAGTGGAAGATAATATACATAGGAGGAATGAAATAAAGATTATATTTCATTTTGAGGAGAAATTTTATATATAGTTTTAGTCTATAAAAAATATCACATCCTATATATATCATAAAATATATATTTATTATAATGAGAGTAATATTACTAAAATAGTTTTTAAAAGTGTATTATGATTGCTGAGAAATATTTTTTAAATATGTAACAATATATTTTTATTCTTATTTCCTAAGGAATTATTTTACCAATAAGATAACGAATATTGGAAAATGTAGTTAATTTATTTTCTATATATATTTTTTCCATTTCATTTTGTATCGAGAAGTTTTCCACCTCTTCCTTATCATATGTTATAAAAAAATAACCATGATGAATTTTTAATACCTGAAATCGTATAATTAACATTATTCAAACTATAAGATCCATAAATGGCATTAGAAATTATTACTACCATTGATATCTATTAAAAAATTATATAAATAGATAAAATAATATCCAAAATAAATACCACTTCTTACGAATAAATAATACATTAATCTTTCGAACATTGTCATTGAAAAAAAGTTAAACATTATATCCTTCTATATATGTAATAACCCCAAAACTCCTAAAAATATTCTCATCCAAATTTGATACCCATAAATCATAAATATTTAATCTAATATTCTTCCAAGATAAACATTAAATTTATTTCTAAATTACATCAATCACTAATAAAATAACATACTAAAAATGTATATTCCCTAATAATATATCCTCTAAAATATATTAATCTTTTCCCAAAATTAACTGAATCACCAAGAAATAAATCCATAACAATACCATATATTATTCGAAAATAATACTCAATCATTATTCCTCAAATAATATCCCATTCAAGATTTAATTTTCATTTCATCATAATGATATATTTATCCCAAAAATGTGATTAACCATTATCCCACATAACCATAAGTACAACAATATCAGGGATCATATTAATCCAAATGGTTATCGATACCTCAATCATGTATTTTTCTTATATAAGAAGAAATGTCTCCAAAACGTTACTTAATAATATGAAACCCAAATCACATAAAAACTAAAAATAGATTATATGACATAATACTTATGACCAATAATTAAATAGTAAACCCATAATGTTATCTAAACCTCTAAAATTGTCTTAAAAAAATAACATCCAATCCAATAAATTTATATAATCTTTCATTAGATACAACCATTAACACCCCAAAAAATTATCCACTCATAGATACATGATTTAGAAATGGGGAAACATTTTATTTAATATTTTTAATAATTTAGTCTTTAATTTTTCAATAATTAGGAAAACCATTGCATAAGATAGTTTAAATTTCCCCACATACTACATTTTTTCCATAAAAATATTTTCTTATGTTAAAACTACTATTTAATTCAAGAAAATTTCTTCACTCAAGATATGTTAATGTTGAACAATCTATAATCCCTAACACACATAAGAACTATGATTTTATTTAATCATTGGATGAGAAATTGTTTTTCCTTAATGGATATAAAAAGAATGGAAACTCTTTAATCCATTTTTATATCATGAAAATCCACAATGAAGTTTTAATTTTTTACTGACAAAACATATATTTAAAATAATAATTTTCATTAATTGTGAAATAAAAATCAATGACCAATTTTAAAATAAATAATAAATTCCAAATCATTGTCAAGATAGTAACATGTTAAAACATGAAAACTCGTTAAAATTTTTTACCAGAAACAAAAATTTCACTTTCAAAAGACAATAAACTATCCCATAACAATTATATAATTTTCTTACATTATGTAATGAAAATATTAATTTTAAAAACCCTATATATCATTGAAACCCCATTTAGGTAATTTGGGAAATAAAACATTTAATTACCCATACAAAAACACATACCAAGAATCAACATCATGGATAATTCCAATATATCTCTTTTTATTAACTTATATCTTTTTAAATTAATCACATTTCAAAATTAAATTGATATATATATCATGATAATCCGTATAATGGGAAAAATTAATAACTTATATCATTTCAATTATAAAAACCATAAAAACTTCATTTTTACCCAACATCAAAAACACATTCAATTTCCTCAAAATGAGAAGAAATATCCTTTTGTTTTCAAATCAATTTGAAACAAAAAAATCATAGATAAATCGGAATTGATTCAATATTGAGAAAATACAGAAACTTTTATATAAATATTAATAATTTATAACATAATGGCGTGAAAATACATTCATGTTTTATTTGATAAAAAACATTTTCCCCACTTTTTTGTAAATAATGAAAAAATCATTTCAAAAAAACCTTAAATATATTATTTTTTAAAACATTATAAAAGAAATTAACAACTAGTTGAAATTTTATTTGAAGCAATTTTTATGTAAAAATAATAACATTAATGAAATATTTAAAATAATATGGTCATAGATGGAAAATATTTAAAATCTTTTTAGGCAACATTATAGGGAAGAATACATCCCCTCCTGACATGACTTGTCACATATGTATTTTTCTTTCTTGAGTCATAAATGATTTTATATTAAATAACTGATAAAAAAAATTAATGGTTTTTAACTTTTAATTATACCTTTTATTTCATTTTTCCCATGTTTTACTATTTTATAATGTTGATTAAGTATATGTTTGACATTTGGAGGTCGTTCAATTCACAATCTCCCAAATTAAAATTGATTCGTTATATGTGGTCAAAGGTATCATGGTTTCATTATAGGAATAATATTAGAATTTTTAAAATTATAATTTTTAAACATTTAATATTCTATTACATACATCCCTGTAAGTATGTCATGAAAAATTAAATATATCATTTAATGAGGACAATTGTTTGTATATATGCTTGAATGGATTTTTTTTTCTAATGGATGAAAAGGAAATAAATTAAATAGAGGTTTTAAATTAATAAATAAAAATTATAATAATATATATATAATATTTTCTATTTAAATACATCCTTATGACCAGTCATGTATGGGGGAAATAAAAAATTAATCACATTGCTTCATCAATGTGGTAGCCCCACATGAACAAGGTAAAAAATATCATTTTCCAAAAGATTAAAGGGTATAATGGTAGTTAATATATAATATTTCAAAAATACAAAAAATTTCCCAGATCTAAAATTTATTCATTAATTCCAAATTTATATCCACCAATGTCAAGGGGTGATGAAAAATGAAACACATTGCATTACGGAGGTGGTAATCCCCATGTATGCAGGAGCGATATTTTCATTTACCATGGGATGGAAATATTTTTAAAACAATTGTTCCACAGTCACAATAAAATATTAGTACAATGATGATACCTATGTAATTATTCTATAATGTTTAGAACATATTTGATAGTGGTATAAGAGGAAATAAACATAAAATAATTTGTTCAGTACTTATACCTCCTCCTTGGAAATATTCATTCAGCTTAAACCATAACCATTATAGGATTGTTATTTTAGTCGGAACAGTTTACAATACAATACATATCATATGTAATTATTATATATTAATATATTAATTTTCATTATATAACATGATGATCCATACTAGAATCCTCTGGACACGTACCTTTATAAACATTGACACTCAAACAACTGGTCCATATGTGAGCTATGTCATCTACCACTATGTTTTTCATTACTAGAAACCTTATGAGACATATCATATTTAATAACATTTATCATAAACTAGGAAAAATAAACATAAAAAACAATGATATCAGATTATTAGTTTGTGTATACAAAATATATATCAACATTTCACGAGGATAAGGGTATGAGAATATGGGAATAAAATTTTAAAACCATAAAATTTATATCGTAGATCATAAACCCGATTCATGGAATATATATTTTTATTTCACAAGATAGAAATAATAATGGAATCAAATAACATGAACTATGAGAAATGATAAAAAATCAACTTTTTATTATAGCAAAAACTTTTAATGGAAATGTGAGAAACCAGACAATCAACCACAAAAGGAGCTAACAAATCCAGGAGCTGACAGAACCAATAAATGACTATTTAATACTACCATAGTTATGTTCCCTAAAAAATTTCTAGTACATATAGGTTAAATAATTTTTTGGGTCATCCATAATCAGATCCTCAATCTCATAAGCCTCTTTTCCCAAGACTAGATTTACTCCTCAAGGCAGATCATTCCATTGTTGAAGCCCCCAACGAGAATCAGATCACGCTTGTCTGTCCAGGTGTATTAATCCTTATTGAGATTCACTTTTAGTCACCTCCCCCATCATTTTAGAAGCATCATCCTCAGAGGCATTGAGTCGTAGAACCTGTTACACTATTTCTTCTTCCAAACTCAATATAAATTCCAATTAATGATCACCCACACCACCTAACTTCCACCGAAAAATGGAAACACTCTATATATTCATGGAATTTAACATCTTGGCTGATCATGTCTATATTGGAGGTGGTAATGAGGATTAATCCCTCCCTTTTCAGGTCCCCCTCCTGTTACCCCTCAGCCTCAAAGGATCACCTACTGAAATATTGTTTCCATCTTTTTGGGCTCCTTCTTATAATCCTCACCATTATCCTAGAACAGGTCTGGTTAATCTGTATGACAACCCTGCTTTTTATTACAACTTAAACATGATTTATTACATAAAATGTCACTTGATACAACAAAGAAGATTGAGTGGTTTAGTGTCTTTGGGGATGAGGATCATTACATAAAAACTTAAAACATGAAATTCAACATATATATTGAAAACTTCCTTTACATGACCACTACATTCCCTCGCACTTAGCATTACATGGGATAACCTGAGGACATGCATAAGAAAAGGGTGAGCTATAAAGCCCAGTAAAGGAGTACACATGGAATAACATAAGGAGTATAATACATGTTAGACAATAGGAATATCAATAGAGAATAAATGAAACATGAACATAAAGGCATGATAAAGCACGATAATTAAAACATGGAAATGTGGCAACAACACTTAACATGGAATTAGCATGAGCCAAGGCTCATTGCACATGGAGCATGAGTAAACCCTCATTGCACATGAAGCACGAGTAAACCCTCATTGGTCTTGAATTATCATGAGTCAACACACATTGCACATGATGTATCATGATACTATAATTTACCCAATGCATTGGAGCTCTATAAGGGCGCACCCTTCGTAAACATTTCATTTCATGCATAAGTGTGCCACATGGATCATAAAACATGGATTCATAAAACATAATTATTTCTTCCATTATAAAGGAATGTGGAATTCATACATGAAACGTTACAATAAATAAGTAAATGTGCATAACGGTGAATACCCTTGATGGATAAATGGGCATGGTATTCACTACACAATGACATTGGCCTAGAAAATCGGTGCGATTTCGGTAGCGTAACGGCGTGACATAAGAATACATAAAAAAGGTCGATGAGAGAGAAAGGGGTTCCTCATCATATTTACATTTAATGGACAGTAAGGAGTTCATATAGATACATGTCCCAACAATTGAAATGGAATTTAGATTCATGATACAAAAGTATTGCTTAAATGTAAAAGAAGAGAGAGGAGTTCCTTCCGGAATTTCTGCATAGTTATGGGTGTACATGGGAGGCATTAAATGAGAGAGAAAGGGGTCTCCCATCATTCAAACAATAATAGGGAAGTATTAAGGAGGTGAAAAACCATTGCCTAACATTCATAATTGAAATTAAAAGGGCAATACAACTTAAAGAAAATTAACAAAAAATGAGAAAGGAAGAAAAAACCCTTTCATAGAAGTGTGCTTCCAAAGGCTAGAGAGAGGCTTGTGAGAGGATTATTGGGAGCTTGGGGCACCTTGGGAGGATTCTAGAGAGAGTATGGCAGAATTTGGACGAAATCCAAAAGATTTTAGTGAGGAGGAAGTGGGAGCTTGTGTGGGTTTATATAGGAAAGGTGAGAGAATTCTTTTTTATTTAGGTTTGGGACCACTTATATTAAACTAATCCAAACCACAATCCAACCCATGGTTTATTCCCATTGTTTATGGAAAAGGAAATAGGAAAAAAAATATTTTACATGTCCAAGGTCCGGACTTATTAAAATAATAAGGATGCTTATGTGGAGGTGAGTCACACTCCCATGGAAATTAATTTAAAAGGGCAAAGTGTTGAATAAGGTTTGAGGGGTTCATTAATTCTTTTAAAAGTAAGTAAAACAAACCAAAAACCACATTATTTTAATGATAAAACATATATTGGCCGAAAATAAGGATTATGGTATTTTATTACATCACCATTGGGTCATTATGATGTCATAAAACACATTATATCTTTAAATGGTATTTAATTTTTAGACAAAAAATTGACTGTCTTAGAAAATTATGAAAAATTCACCATTGGATAATTTCGAGGTCCGGATTCCAGAAATGACATTTATTTTATCTAAAAAAATTTCTAAATATTTTAATTTTCCCTTTTAAAATAAAAACCAACATTTATCGAAAATTCACGGGTTTTGACAGAAATGGCCTTCAAACCTTAACAAAAATTTTAATTGCATTAATAAAATTATAAGATAATTTATATTTAAAAAAATTAATTTAATATTAATAATAATATTTTATTAAAATATTATTTAATTCAAAAATCCCTTAATTTAATAAAATTGAATTCTTAATTAAATAATAACTAAAAACACCATTTTTACTTTAAAAACTATTTACAATGTATCAAAAATGACTAGAAATTATATTCATTATTATATACAAAAAAATAATGTACATGAACATAGTACTACTTATTTGTTACATAACCCCTTAAAACAGCCGAATAAGACCTAATGGTAAGGTGTTCGATGGTGACAAACTCTTGGGGCGTCTCGGATAACATCGCCCGAGTGGTAATCTCTATCAACTTCCACTTTTCCCGTAGACGGTCACGTTTGAGCTTGACATAATGAAGCTCAGCTTGGGCTGGGTCAAGGGCGAAGCCCAAGGATGCCACCTCTTTTTCGAGCTCCGAAAAATGGGCTTCGTATGGGGAAATTCTACTGGATGAGGCCATCGCTTCCTTTGTCTGAGTAAAATTGGGTTCGTTAAAGCCTTATATTTATACTAATCATGTGATCACTATTCAACGGCTATAAAAGTAACGGTCACAACACATATCATAAAACCAAATAAGTTGACATCTTATAAAAACATTTTTTTTATAAGGAGAAAATTAACTGGATCAAGAGGGATTTTCCATTAATGAAACTTTGGGTCGTTACAATATTCAACCCTTAAAAAATTTCTCCCTCAAAATTTTCCTTTTACCAAACTAAAAAAATGTGGGTAACTAAGCTTCATCATATCCTCCGACTCCCAATTTGCTTATTCAAACTTGTGGTTTCTCCACAACACATTGACGAGGGGCATTGTCTTATTTCATAGAACTTTTTCTCTACGATCTAAGATCTTCACTGGTTTCTCCTCATAAGAAAGATCATCTTCCAATTGTACCACCTCGGAAGAGAGTACATGTGAATGGTCCGGTATGTACTTTCTTAAGATGGATACATGAAAGACATCATGCACCTTGGCCATAGTAGGTGGAAGTGCTAGTCGATAGGCCACAACCCCAACACGATCAAGAATCTCTAAGGGGACAACGTACCTTGGACATAACTTCCCATTCTTTCCAAACCTCATGACCTTCTTCCATAGAGATATGTGTAAAAACACCATGTCTCCAACTTTAAATTCAAGGTCTTGTCGACGATTATCTGCATAACTCTTCTGTCAACTCTGGGCTGCCTTGACATGTTGCTGAATGGTTTTCACCTTCTCCACCATTTCTTCGACCATTTCTGGTCCAAGCAGCTTACGTTCACTGACCTCATCCCAACATGCCGGTGTTCCTCACCTTTTCCCATACAGGGCTTCATATGGTGCCATTTGGATGCTCGAGTGGAAACTATTATTATAAGAGAACTCTACCAGAGGAAGATGTTGATCCCATCCTCCTTTAAATTCCATTGAGCACACTCTCAACATATCCTCAAGTGTTTGGATAGTCCAATTGGATTGGCCATCAGTTTGAGTATGATAGGCCATAATAATGTTCAGTTCAGTATTCAGAGTATGTTGAAGACTCTTCCAAAACATAGAGGTGAATCTTGTATCTCAGTCATACACAATAGATAGTGGTACTCCATGCAAACTTACCACTTCCCTGATATATATCCATGCCAGTTGATCCAAATAGAAATCCTCTCAAATAGCAATGAAGTGTGCAGTCTTTGTAAGACGATCCACAACAACCTAGATTGCATTGTTGCCTTTAAATGTCCTTGGATGTCCGGTGACAAAGTCCATGGTGATGTTCTCCCATTTCCATTCTGGTATGGGAAATGGTTGCATCATCCCCTTTGACTTCTGCCTCTCTGCCTTCACTTGCTGACACACTAGGCACTTTGATGTATATTCAGCGATCTCCTTCTTCATATTATCCCACCAAATGTTTTCTCAGAGATCTCAATACATCTTTGTGCTCCCTGGGTGAATATAGAAATTTGAACTATGTGCATCATCCAAAAGTTCCTTCTTTAGCTCCAGACTTGATGGAACACATAGTCTTTTCCCAAACCGCACAATTCCATCTTCATTAATATTAAACTTCGAGGATTTCCCCTTTTTGATAGCTTCCACTTTTCCATGAATTCCCACATCATCCTTTTGAGCATCCTTTAACCTTTCCAAAAGAGATGGTTGAGCAATAATTTGTGAAAGGATTCATGATGTTCCCTTCTTTATGATTCCCACGTCCATCTTCATGAAGTCTAAGAATATTGGATCCTTCTCAATTCTCATCATTGATAGAATCGCTGGATCCTTTCTACTTAGGGAATCTGCCACCTTGTTCGCTTTTCCAGGGTGGTAATGTATTGAACAGTCATAATACTTGATGAGATCTATCCATATTCTATGGCTCATATTAAGCTATTTCTATGTGAATATATATTTAAGACTCTTGTGGTCAGTATATATCTCACATTTCTCTCCATAGAGATAATGCCACAAGATTTTCAAGGCCAAGATCATAGCCTCCAACTCTAGATCATGCGTTGGATAGTTTCGCTCATGAATTTTCAACTACCTTGAGGCATAGGATATCACTTTATCATTCTGCATCAGCACACAGCCTAATACCATCTTTGAGGCATCACTGAATACCACAAAAAGTTCCCCACTTGTGGGTAAGGTGAGCACGACCGCAGTGATAAGCCTCTTTTTCAACTCCTTGAAGCTTTCTTCTCATTCATCACTCCAAGAAAACTTTACTCCCTTTCGAGTTAGCTTGGTAAGAGGGTTGGAAAATCATGATAAATTTCTCACAAATCATCGATAATATCTAGGTAACCCCAAGAAGCTACGGATATCTATTACTAATGTTGGCCTCGGCCGTCCCTCAATTGCATCTGTTTTGGAGGGGTCCACAGATATCCCATTTCTTGTGATGATATGGCCCAAGAATGAGATTTCCTTTAACCAGAACTCACACTTGTTGTACATTGCATAGAGCTTCTCCTTGTGCAAAGTCACTAGTACAGTTCATAAATACTCCTCATGATCCTCCTTGGTTTTGGAGTATATTAGAATATCATCTATAAATACTACCACAAATTTGTCAAGGTAATCTCTAAAGACTCTATTCATCAAGTCCATGAATATTTATGGAGCATTGGTGAGTCCGAAAGGCATTACTATGAATTCATAGGGCCCGTACCTTGTACGAAACTCAGTCTTGGGGACATCTTCCTTCTTCACCCTTACTTGATAATATCCCGACCGTAAGTCCACCATGGAGAAGTATTGTGCTCCACGCAGCTGATCAAAAAAGTCATCGATTCTTGGGAGAGGATACTTGTTCTTGATCATGATTTTGTTAAGTTCACGATAATCGATGCAAAGCCGCATTGACCCGTCCTTCTTCTTGACGAAGAGGGCTGGTGCACCCCATGGTGAAGCACTTGGGCATATAAACCCTTTATCCAGATTCTCCTGTAGTTGTTTCTTCATCTCTTCAAGCTCAACATCATCCATTCTATATAGAGTCTTGGATATTGGTAACTCCCCGGGTGTAAGTTCAATTGAGAACTCAACATCTCTTCTAGGAGGAAGACCAGACACTTCCTCGGGAAACACTTCAGCGAATTCCATCACAATAGGCATTTATTCAAAGATGGTTTCTTCTTTGGAATCAATCATCTGAGCCATATACGCGTGCTAATAGGGGAGTAATATCCATGCTTGAGATGATGGAGCTAAAGGAGATTCATCTTCCTCCTGACACTTGTAAAGAATCGGGGATCGATTCTCCATATGGAGGGTGATTTCCATCTACCGACAAATTATGTTGGCTTTATATAAGCAAAGCCAATCCATGCCAGGAATTGCATCAAATTCCACCAGAGGGAATATGACGAGGTTTTCCGGAAAATTCAATCCATAGAATATAATAGAGGAGGACTTATATTCATGGGATGCAATGATTGCCCCATTTTCCATACTAACTGACATCTTTACTTCCATGATTTGTGGTGGTGCTGGGATTGTTCTACTAAACTTTCGAGATATAAAAGAATGCGTAGAATCTAAATAAAAAAGTATGTTCGCTATTCTTGAATGAATTACTAGTGTACCTATTACCACTTCGTTTTCGGTGTTCACTTCAGCAGAAGTGATGGAAAAAGATCTTCCTCGATGTCTTGGAGGTTGTTGGTTGCCTCCGATAACCCTTGGATTAGGGATCTAATTTGAAAAATTACCTGGCTCTTTGCATTTGTAGCATTGAACAATGCGTTAAAGTTCGAACGGAGCATTCCTCTCCTCTGTCGCAGCCGCGGGTCCTTCTTGCCAACAGTTAATAGCTAGGTGCCCTTCTCTTCCACACCTGAAGCATTTTCTCGTCCCCTTAAGGCAATTTCCGGGGTACTTCTTTCCGCACATTTGTAAAGTGGGGTGCTGGAACTTCTTAGCACTGTTGGATTTATCCATCGGACCACCAGCATTGAAGTCCACCTTACGCTTCTTGTCCCCATGATACCCCTGTGATTCTCCAATCTCCATTTCGACTTTGAGGGCACATCAGACAATTTCCTCATAGCTGTCGAAGTCACGGATCGCTAATGCTTTCCGCAAGCTATGATTCAGCCCACCAAAGAAGGGGTCAACCATGCATTCGGGTGTAACGACAAAGCCGTAAGCGTATCATGAAATCCTAGTGAAGTTTGCCTCGTACGCTCCAACATATTCTTCATCTTTTTTCTTGAAGGAAAGGAAGTCCCTTTCCATCTTATGCCGGAGGGTGCGCGGAAAATATTTATCGAAAAACATCTTCCGGAATTCCATCAATTCCAAATCCTCGATCTCCTCCTCAGGCTTCATATTTTTTATCAACATCCACCATTGATCAGCTTCACCCTCCATACGATAAGAAGCTATGAGAACCTTCTCTTGTTCAGAACATTGAAGGATGAAGAATATCTTTTCAATGGAGTTGATCCATTGTTCAACGATCATGGGATCGGATGATCCACTAAAAGGAGGAGGCCTTCGCCTCATGAAGCTCTCGATAGTGACTTGTTCCTTCTTAGGGGGGTTTGGATGTTCCTCTTGACCTGTGATTCTATTCAAAACTTGAGTTAGCTGAGAGAGAAGCGGGACAAAGTTTGCGATTCGGGCTCCTATTGGATTGGGAATCTCATTACTACAGTCATCACACTCATCTTCACAACGGTTGTTAGCCCGAGTCCTCCTATTACCGTCCATTGACTGGAATAAAAGGAAAGTTAGGGGTAACACATAAAGGGTAATACAAAGACAAATGTTGATGACTTATAAATAAACTTTTTTTTCTTTAACTCATGAGTCTATAGGATTAAATCTCGGCTTTGAAAGATCTACTTTCTAACATATATTCTTAGGGTAATTTTTCCCTTAATAAGGGTTCATACCAAGATTGTGAATTTATCAAAACATATCACCCAAGAGTGTCATAACGAAGAGTGCATCAAGGCCCGTTATCGTGCACCAGTTCCCGTTCGAGTCTAGCTTAAAGAGGTGTTTTCAGGTTTTACCCCTAGGATACATCTGTGCCAGAGCCGCCTCTACCTGCTCCGATCCAGACAGGGATGTATTTTTTTGATAAACCACGTACTTAGTATTTAAAAAAATGTAGGGTTGTTTTTATTATACTTATTCTTGTATCTAAGTCTTTACTAGGGTTTCCTATTCCGAAAAATAACTAAACCTATCCTCGGATACCAACTATGACATCCCTGCTTTTTATTACAACTTAAACATGATTTATTACACAAAACTTCACTTGATACAATAAAGAAGATCGAGAGGTTTAGTGTCTTTGGGGCTTAGGATCATTACATAAAAACATAAAACATGAAATTCAACATCTTTATTGAGAACTTCCTTTACATGACCACTACATTCCCTCGTACATAGCATTGCATGGGATAACCTGAGGACATGCATAAGAAAAGGGTGAGCTATAAAGCCCAGTAAGGGAGTACACATGGAATAACATGAGGAGTACAATACATGTTATACAATAGGCATATCAATAGAGAATAAAAGAAACATGAACATAATGTCATGATAAAGCATTATAATTATAACATGGAAATGTGGCAACAACACTTAACACAGAATTAGCATGAGCCAAGGCACATTGCACATGGAGCATGAGTAAACACTCATTGCACATAAATCACGAGTAAACCATCATTTCACATGAATTAGCATGAGTCAACACTCATTGCACATGACGTATCATGATACTATACTTTACCCAATGCATTGGAGGGCTGTAAGGGTGCACCCTTCTTAAACATTTAATTTCAAGCATAAGTGTGCCACATGGATCATAAAACATGGATTCATAAAACATAATCATTTATTCCACAATAATGTAATGTGTAATTCATAAATGAAACTTTACAATCAATAAGTAAATGTGCATAAAGGTGAATACCCTAGATGTAGAAATGGGCATGGTATTCACTACACAATGACATTGGCTTAGAAAATCGGTGCGATTTCGGCAGCGTAACGGTGTGACATAAGAATTCATAAAAAAGGTTGATGAGAGAGAAAGGGGTTCCTCATCATATTTACATGTAATGGAAATTAAGGAGGTAATATAGATACATGTCCCAACAATTGAAATGGAATTTTGATATATGATACAAATGTATTGCTTGAATGTAAAAGAAGAGAGAGGAGTTCCTTCCGGAATTTCGGCATAGTAACGGGTGTACATGGGAGGCATTAAATGAGAGATAAAGGGGTCTCCCATCATTCAAACAATAATATGTCAGTATGGTGGAGGTGAAAAACAATTCCCCAATATTCATAATTGAAATTAAAATGGCAATACAACTTAAAGAAAATTTACAAAAAATGAGAAAGGAAGAAAAAACCCTTACTTGGAAGTGTGCTTCCAAAGGATAGAGAGAGGCTTGTGAGAGGCTTCTTGGGAGCTTGGGGCACCTTGGGAGGATTCTAGATAGAGTAGGGCAGAGGTTGGACGAACTCCAAAGGATTTTAGTGAGGAGGAAGTGGGAGCTTGGGTTGGTTTATATAGGAATGGTGAGAGAATTCTTTATTATTTAGGTTTGGGACCCCTTATATTAAACTAATCCAAACCAAAAAACCATCCCCTGGTTTTTGCCCATGGTTTCTGGAAAAGGAAATAGGAAAAAAATATTTTACAAGTCCATGGTCCGAACTTATTAAAATAATAAGGATGCTTATGTGGAGGTGAGTCACACTCCCATGGAAATTAATTTAAAAGGGCAAAGTGTTGAATAAGTCTTGAGGGGTTCATTAATGTTTTGAAAAGTTAGTCAAACAAACCCAAAACCTCATTATTTAATGATAAAACATATATTGTCTGATAATAAGGATTATGGTATTTTATTACATCACCATTGGGTCATTATGATGTCATAAAACACATTATATCTTTAAATGGTATTTAATTTTTACCCAAAAAAATGGCTGTCTCAGAAAATTATGAAAAATTCACCGTTGGATAATTTCGATGTCCAGATTCTAGAAATGACATTTATTTTATCTAAAAAAATTTATAAATATGTTAATTTTCACCTTTAAAATAAAAACAAACATTTATCGAAAATTCACGGGTTTTGATAGAAATGGCCTTCAAACCTTAACAAAAATTTTAATTGCATTAATAAAATTATAAGATCATTTATATTTAATAAAAATTAATTTAATAATAATAATATTTTATTAAAATATTATTTAATTCAAAAATCCCTTAATTTAATAAAATTGAATTCTTAATTAAATAATAACCAAAACACAATTTTTACTTTAAAAATTATTTACAATGTATCAAAAATGACTAGAAATTATATTCATTATTATATAAAAAAAATATTGTACATGAACATAGTACTACTTATTTGTTACATAACCCCTTAAAACAGCCGCATAAGACCTAAGAGTAAGGTGTGCGATGGTGACAGACTCTTGGGGCGGCTCGGATAACATCGCCCGAGTGGTAATCTCCATCAACTTCCACATTTCCCGTAGACCGTCATGTTCGAGCTTGAAATAATGAAGCTCAGCTTGGGCTTGGTCAAGGGAGAAGCCCAAGGATGCCACCTCCTTTCCGAGCTCCGACAAATGGGCTTCGTATGGGGAAATTCTACTAGATGAGGCCATCGCTTCCTTTGTCTGAGTAAAATTGGGTTCGTTAAAGCCTTATATTTATATTAATCATGTGATCAGTGTTCAACGACTATAAAAGTAACGGTCTCAAATCTTATTATAAAACCAAAGAAGATGACATCTTATAAAAATATTTTTTTATAAAGAGACAATTAACTGGATCAAGGGGGATTTTCCATTACTAAAACATTGTGTCGTTACAATCTGTGTTTAATCGGTCCGCATCAAGAACATCAAAACTGTTTCATAGTTTAACCAGATACTGGGTCACTAGTCTACTGCCCCATGTTATCCTAGAATTATATGGATGATTCAGGTCCTTAATAGACCCATATAACCCCTCCATGGAAAAAACACCACTACCCAACATTAAGATGTTATAAAAAGAAGAACCATTTTCTGAAAACCCCTCTCCCGCATCCTTGTCATCACTTCATACCACGCAAGTCATGGAAACATTAATCACATCCGGTTTTACTTATCTCATAGCATCATTATTCTAAAAATGGCCACTATCAGCCATGTTATTTGACTTTTATCTTAATGGGACTCCAGATTATTCGTAAATCTATTATAAATATCAGAATCCTTCAGGTAATATGATGATATCGCTAACTGTATCTTTCCCATTGCAGAATTTGAGTTACTAAAACTCACATAGCTTCCATCATTACAAGTGGCTCCATATTTTTGGAAGACGTAGAGTGGAGCCTACATATTCAGTCTTCCATTAGCTAAATCACTCTTCAGGAAAACAAAAGTGTCCACATCCTTCGGGATTGGAGCATGGATTCCCACTTAATGAAGATGAGTGTCTTGAACCATTGCATTACCTCCACCATGATCCATTGAAATCTCTTTACCCATCATTGGATCAACACCCCCAGCTAACTCCACCCCAAAAATAGGAATCAGGATTCCCCATATGCCTACACAACTTGAAAAAATCCTCCCATGATTCGAAGAACATCGACTGTTTACATCTTAATTCATTACCAACAGAAACCCACACCCACTTCACCGGAGGCTTGGATACATCAACCTCCACACATAACAACAGATTAATCAAATGGATGATTGTGGAATTTATGTTTCATAAACATAATAAATGAACAACCATGTTTACGTACATCTGAAGGATTGGAGGGTTCTGGAGAGGTAATGGATGTTCGGGGAAGGAAACCCATACTGTGACTGAAGAGGAATCTTGTTTTATATGGAAATCAAAAGTCCAACGAAAGAGGAAAACCCATAATCCAAGACACTTATGTGGATCACTGGGCCATATGAAAATCAAATATTCCTCCAAGGTGAAGCGAATCATCCGGTGGCATTTGTCGAGAACACCTAAAACTGTGCGATCTCATAACCCCTGATATTCGACACGAACCTATCAAAATCATTCACCGAAGGTCGATGGTGAGTAAAGAAAGCCACTTGGTTCAATACCAAGAGACTTGAAGCATCTATGAAGTTAAAAAGTGATAAATGAAGTTGAGGCACACCATCATACATACATGTTCTATAATATCATAAACAATCATCATATCATAATATATGAATGTAAACGAGTTCCCTAAAAATATCATCATATCATTTCCTATGGAAAACAAACATGTTACCGTATCATTTCATGATTTCTTTAAAACATTTCCTATAGAAAAATAATGAGGTTTCACAAGAATTATTTCACCATAAATATAAACCATCAAAATAAATAATATTAATGGAATCCTGGGATAACATATGTAGTAATTAATAACTAACATCAAAGTATTACATCTTAGATAAAACATTCTTTGTAATGAAAAAAAACATTGAACATTTGTTGAGGACAATATCATTTAATTTAAAATAAGATTTTTGTAAATAAAAATTCATAAAATATCATATAAATACCTTTAATGGGAATTAAATTGAAAATTCATAAATAAATTTTCAAACAAAATATTTTTCGTGATGTCTGTAAATTCTGTTCAATCCATATATGTTTAAATAAATAATCCTTTCACATTTATTGTAAAATCCAAATGGACATTGTTTGGAAAAAACATGAAGATTCCTTTTGTAAACATTTTCAAAATATAAAAATGGGTTAAAAATTTATTTTAAGAATTACTTTGGTTAGTATGAAAATATTTTTGAATACAATTTTAAAAAACATGTATATGGTTGAAATTTTTTTTTTGTCTAAAGAGAGAAATAAAGATGACTTTTTTCTTAAAAGCAGTATATGGAAATATTGAGTATAGAAATAGAGAAAAATGAAGGTAAAACATGTATTTTTCATAAATAACAATTTTAAAAGAAGACACCTGAGATTGCTAATATATATCATAATATTGGATTAATAATCATGAACAATCTTGATAAACAATGATATTTAATCATAAAAGACATACTCATTTGGTAACATTGTATCATAAGACCCATGAAAAAATAAAATAAAATGAAACTAAAAATATCAGGACAATAAATAAATCCATGTTAGTACATGTCAAATGGTCTATATATAGTCCTCATAAAATAATACAGGTGATTAAAATAACATATGTCTAAAAGAAGAAAAATTCGGGCAAAAATACCTTACCATATTCTTAATATTATTCTTACACATTAAAAAGTCCAGTATAATAAATAAAAGTTTATAATACATATATTAAATAATAATAATAATTATATATATATTATAATATATGATGTTTGATATTTTATTACCTATTTGTTAACAATCCCATTTTAATTATATTTTTCTAGAAATAAATGTTTTATTTCATGAAAGTATTGTTTTTTTATTTTTTGTACTATTTCTTTGATAATGGTTCCATAATATCAATAATTTTAAACATTATATTCAAATTATATATATTTACTATATAATTATATAGATTAATCCATAAATTTTAGAGATACAAAATGAATTTAATTGTTCAAGAAAATAGTAGGTTGTACATACACATGAACATTGTTTCCATTTTTTGATATATTTAAATAAAGAATGGTGAAATATTTATTATAAATAAATAATAATTTTTATCTCTTATATCACATATTTAAATTAAACAAATCATTATTACCTTCCATCTAAACCACGAACAAATCACCTTACTCAGTGATGTGGTAATCCTTCGTACAAACAAGAAACTTCATTGTATTCCCACATAAAGGAAAGCAAGGATGTATATGTGATATTTTATTTCAAAAAGAATAATAATATAATATATATCATATATAAATATTTAATCCATAATTATATCCATCCTTGAGATATGGTGATGGAAAATTAATAACATCAGTTCGCGAGGTGGTAGTTCGTCGTACACACAAATGATGATTTGAAATCCAATTTGATGGATTAAGAGATGGATATAGGTAATGAACATAAAAAATCATTATTTGGAATATTTTATGTTTATTTAATTATCATGATTTATATTAATATAAAGTGGTTTAGGAATAAATAAAATAAAACGCTCGATTAATGACATTACATCTTATTTAGTCAACCACTTTTGGTTTGAACAAATATCCATCCTAGGTTGTTCTTAGGACCAATATAAGGCTTATATAATGATATTAGGGAATTAAGGAAAGTATAATATCTGGTATTAGAGAAATAATTTTTTTAAAATTATGAAGATGAGCGGAGTATGATGGATTTTTATAGTTGAGGTGAGTGGTACAAATGTAATCTTAATAAAAAATGAATCACCACATTTTTTACATGGAAAAAATTCACTAAAATAGGTAATTATCAAGACATTGACAATATTAGGTCGAAATATTTCGAAAAAAACTATTTTTAAAACGTTTTAGTCATTTTTATCAATATCTATTTAGGTTGACACTGGGTAAATCCATTTTTAACATAACCATAGTAAACATTGTTTACTATTTTTACTATTCATTATGATCATTAAGTAATTTGAGCTTATTAAATAATTTAAATTATTATGTTTCAAATTATGGAATCAAATTTTCTAAGTTACATTTACATAATTGGGAAAAATAAATTTAAAATTAAACCCACTAATGTGACGAGAAACAGAAATTACAAAGAGAAAATGTTCCAATGTTAAAAAAACATTATATCAAAATTCATTATAAAATGATTAAAATAAATTTAATTATATTAATTGAAATATAAATGATGTGATATTTATTTTTCTCCTTTTTATTAAAAGATTAATCTTATAAATTCCGTACACTATAATGTAGATTTCAATAAAAATAATATTTTTTTATTATTCATCGAAAAATTTCTCATTTCAGAAAAATCCCAAAAATTAAACCTATGTTAATTAAGACGCAAATATTTCCAAGATAATGTTTTTTCTCGAAAAAAATTTCTAAAAGTGTCAAAAATTAATTTTATTATACTTCTGAAAAATAAATAAATAATTTATTTGATAAAATATAATTTATGAAACATATAATTACTTTATAAAAAATTAAATATTGTTTTCAATAAAATTTATTTATATAAAACAATTTTAATTATAATTTTAAATTTGATTATTCTTTTTCATTACACAATGTTTAATGGATAGGTAGTAATGATCATGTTTAAATAAAAATAATAACAGTTTTTCGCAGTTCTTTATAGCTCGAGATTGCATATAATATGATCTATCAAGAAATTTAAATTTATATTTGAAAAAAATATTTCATAAAATCTTAGGGTGTTAAAAACAAGACCTATAACACATAGGGGAATCTTTTTAATGTATTTTTTATCATTGTAAGTCTATAGTGCACAATGTGTGTGGAGGAGTGAAGAGATAAAGTGCTCTTTTATAAGTGATGGGAGTGACCATTGTAAATATTTATAAATATAATATAATATAAATTATTTTTCACAAGGAAATACAATTACAAATATATGATAGTTTAATGTTTAAGTACACTAAAAAATCATATTTATACAAGAATTGGAGATTTTTGAAGCCTTAGTTCTTAGATTAACCCCCTCATTAACCCTTTTACCCATACTTTGGTAAACAACATTTACAAAGGTAACTAATATTTATGAAAAAAATTTAAATTAGTCTCATTAATATATATTAACATGTCGATTAAAAATATACAATCCATTTTTAAGGATTAAATTTTCCAAATTGGTATAAATTAATTCTAATATAAGCTCACAAAATGCTTAAAACAGAATTTCTGGAATCAAATCCATTTTTATGTAAATAATGATGTTATACTTATTTAGGTAAAATAATATTTATTTTTTTGTTATAACCATAAATTTATTGAATTATTATCATGATAATTGTGTTTTATTGTGATTATAACTAATACAAAACATAATAGAACCTTCCAACCACACAAATAAATAAAACAATCCAAAAATAGTTTTTAATTAGAATTAAATATATGTTAAGTGACAAAATGTAAATCATGGTGATAAAAATTAAAAATAATATTTTTAAATGATTTATTATAATTATTATAAAAATAATTGGACTAAAAAATGCTTTTATATAGTTTTAAATCAAGATTAAATCATGATTATGTCATAAATAATATTCTATTTATAAAAATGGTATTTATCTATATTCAATAAAAATTCAACCATTTTAGAAAAATATCAAAAATTCACCCGAAGAAAAATTCAATATGGTGAAACCAAAAATTAATATAATTTTATGAAATACAATATACAATTTTTAAAAGGCAAATAAATTAATAATATTATTCATACAAAAACCGTTAAAAATTTTGGAAAAAGATTTTATTTTCAAAATTTAATGTGAAATTTTTCCCATAACATGCCAAGTTAATGCAACTAAATTATTTGTATATATTTGATTGAATATATTATAAATAAATATTATAATAACTATTAATCAATCAAGATTAATTTTATTTATTATGGAATATATACATTTCTCACTAAAAAGAAATTTTAGGAAAAATATATCCTTGTATCATCATATCATTTTATGTTCAGTTATAAGAAATTAATAATCAATGTATTAGTGATTATTCATTAGTTGGTATGTATAATAAATAATTTTTCAATAAATATTATACTCTAATTAAGATATAGACCTCTTTTAAAATAAAAATACTAAATATAAATAAAACATATATTTATCGAAAAAATCACATTTAAAACATTAATTATTCTTAAACTTGTAAAATTTAATTATTATCCTCCAGAATTGATTACTTATTTCCAAGGAATTTATCATTAAAATTTAATTAGGAAAAACATTCTACATCTGCATTATAATTATCTTACTCATATTCATACCAGTAAATGAAATGGTCAGGTAATAATAATCATGTTTAAATAATAGTATTTTAATAGTATATCATTTTTTATTTATGTTTCATGTTGCATGTGTTATATGATATTAAACCTATAATTCATATAATATAACAAAAAATAAATCTCAGGGTGATACATATTTTGGGTAAACCTCTTTTTTTGGTATTTTTATGTCTACATCATACTTCCAAACCACCTAAGATATACTCAATTTGGTGTTAGTGTTCCAAGGAAATCAAATAGTAACATGAAACACCAACACATGTACCAATGGCCTATAGACACTCCCCACCTAATACATCATATTTATTTAAAAACCTAAGTCTAGTGTATAGATTATATCAATTTTCAACCATGTCAAAAATATAAAAATATTTTGATTCATTAAACAATATTGTATTCAAAGAAGTAAACATTCATAAATAACTAAAATCAAATAATAATACATTATATCTTATTTAATAACACATGAGGAATAAATAATAATGAGGTAATAAATTCCCTCCCTTGGTTACTAAAATTACTAACCTTCCATTAAAAGTGAGGAAATGAATAAAGGGGAAGATTAAGAAAATATATTACTAATGAAAACAGAAAATAAAATAGGATAGAAAATTGATGGATAATTCCCAAGAATGAAATCATGAATATATACCATGTGTCCCTTATCTATAATTACTCCTTATTCTCACACAGATATATATATATATATATTCATGGACCCCTACTCTTTAAACTAGTCAAACTTATGTTTTCTTCTCCTTTTTGAAATAATTTTTATTTTAATTTGTTCAATTGATATTTCCCCATCCATGATTTGATATTCCTGAAATCCTAAAGTGTTCATTTTATGGTTTGATGAAAATATTATGCATGAATATATCCATGTTTTAGACTCTTAAATATCACATTCATGAATATGTGGCGAAATAATGTATCATTTCTATGTTTATATGGTTTCATTGATCCTTCACAAGACCTATGGTTGATATTTATAAGATATTTTTTTGAAAATTATTCGATCGACCATAAGGTCAAATGGAATAGATCGACCACGTGGTGAGAGTAATTTCATGATGGATAAATGACTATGAGGAATGAATGTGACCATGTTTCATGTTCAAAAAGTGGTAAATTTTATGGTATTACAGGCGATGGATGAAAGGATTATTTGATCAATTTTCATTATATGGTTGATTATCTATGATACAGTTAGTTTTATTGCACTATTGATCCCATCAAGACCTATTTTAATTTTCACTTGTTTTAAACAGATTAAATGTACAATCAATCCTCCCAAGGTTTTTTACAACCTTTTGGTTTTCTTAGTGAAAACATAATTATTCAGATCAACATGTGGTTGGTTGATAATATCATTCTTTGGTAAGTTTATTCTTTTTTTAATGGATGATAAACATTATAAAGGTGACTGTATGATTGTTTATCTGTGTGGTAGATTGAGGACTTTGTATAATTTTTATCCAATGTTAGTTTTCTTTAGTAATCCTAAAACACCTATATCTTATTTGATTTCATCCAAAGATCTTATATTCTCTTGAAAAAAACATGTTAAATACACATATTAAATAAATTATTTATTCAAATAATTTAAAAAATCAAACTTAGGTTTTAATCAATTTTCCCATTTATTATATAAATTATCTTATAAATAAAATATGTTAAAATTACACTGTAAATAATAATATTTGTTGGATGAAAACCATGAAATTACACTAAAAAATATATGAAATCTTTGGAACTATGAATTCACACAGTCATATACCTTGGACCCCCAAATATTATGTTTTTAAATTTTTAACAATGAAAATTCAATCACTTCCAATGTAAATTATTTTTTAAAGACCATTGTTCTTGTATCATCTTGTATCCTGATAGGATTATGAAATTCAAGATGAACTTTAGATTTTAAATAATTTGTTTAGTTGATTTTAGAAGTGGTTTCATAACCATGTTATGAGGCTTGGAACACCAAAAATATTTTTTTTTGGAACATGGTTGGAAGTTTGGAAGTCATCTGATAGGCTCAATGGTGCCTTAATAGGAGTTGGGTGTATGCCAAAACTAATATTGTAGTATTACCACCGATTCATTGTTGGTGTAGGATAGTGCAAGAAACCACTTCTGGGAGCTACTGACTAACTGGTTGCCTCTATTAGCTCACTGGTGGGATCATTAAAGGGGAAAATTAACATGTTTCCCTACCATGTTTCTATATGGGGTGAGCATATTTTCTTCCACCCTATCCCTGATACGGCCAAGGGTGTCTCCCCTCTATATCCCCTTTGACCCCCATTGTATTGAGGGGTTTTGAGGCCATTATTCATCATTTATAGGTTCATAATTGACTCTTCTACTCTCATTATACCTTCTTCTATCTTCATTGGTAATATTTTGATTTCTGGTTATGGGTTTTAGATTTTATTTCAGAATAGCATGGTGTAATCATCCGCTTGAGTTATGGATTTTACTTTTTCTAGTAAGAGGGTGACCCATGACTCTATCTAACTATGTTAGTTCATCATTTCAGTTATGGTATATCATGAAATTTATTTTTCTCTAATTTTTTATTAAAATTGGATTTTATTTTGGATGAAATTGGTGTTGTAAGTCATGTTTTTTTTTCTAGTCCTAGGTTTACAGTTTCATCAAGGGTAGTCATTACCGCATTTCTTGAATAACTAGAAATCATATGACAGTCGGTCAGTATTTTAACTTTATATAGAGTAATAAGGTAATTTATAAATTATTGATAATTATTATATTTAATTAATTATAGTTATTTTTTATGATAGTGTATCAGAATAATGATACTATCCTGGTTTCTCTAGGATGATATTGGAAAGGCTTGGATAGGCCTTGTCTCCTACCACCGACCCATAGATCCATTTTGGAAAAATATTTAAAATGAATTATGTGGTCATTAATACATCTACCATATGTAATTTTCCAATGCATATGTGTTTCGTGATGTGTTGGAGTCCAACTACTAATGGTGAGGGAACCATAATTAAGTTATTGTGAAATTAATTTATTCAAAACTAAATAAATTGATGAGTTAAATTTTTTAAAATAAATCAGGTTCTTTATTCAGTGTATATGTTAGAAGGTTCAAAGTGACACTTTGGTCCCTTGGGCATCATCTCAATTTCGTGGTCATCATAGACTATAAACTTACTAATGAATCATTTATTTATATTGAAATAGACCTTGATAGGAACCAAAAATTGGGTATGGATGAGAGATAACTATTATAACATGACATAAGTGTGCTCATTACCATATTTAATAATATGGTGTTTCCTGAACTAGTATGGTAGGCCTAGGTAGTTATTCCAAAACTGAAGTCCTACCACCTATTCCATTGTTTCCTTAATGGCCCTAATGTGTTAGAGGTCATGCGTTAAGGGGTTTATTTGTCTTATAGATGGTATTAGGATTATGGATATGTCTTGTAGGGGACCCCAAGTAGGGTTCCCCTATAATTTTCATACACTAGTAAGGGAACATTGGGAATGAGTATTGATTTATAAGGGAATTATCCAAAAGAATGTATAATGTAGCACATCTGATAATGTTAGAATCATAATTAAATGGGATTGTGAATTTTTCCAACCCAATAAATACATGTTATGTACCAACTATTTTATCAGCTTAATTGTAATTGGATAGATTCATATTATTCAAATAGAATTGATAGATCTTGAGACTGTTCTAGAATAAAATATTTTATGATTGGGTGCCAAGGTACCCATGGACCTTACTATACCTATATATTATATGTGATGTTGGTTCCTCTAAATCCTAAATACGACGAATTGATATGATTTAAATGATTACATTCATATTTATATTTATACCTGAGTGTCTTTATGGGTGATAATTAAGTGTATATCATGTTGGATTCCCAAAAATGGGGATCCACCCCTTAATTAATGAAAATTGTTAATAACTATAATTTAATGTTTTAAATAAAAGGTATTAATGCTTGTAAGTACTTATATTCATGGTGATATAATGATTTAATAATTAATTCTATCATTACGTAAATGTACAGTGTATTTGGGATTCATACAAATATTATGAAATTGAGGAGGTTACTATGTAAACCATGGAAAGCCCACAAAGTTAGCGTATCACCCCAGATGCCTAGAATGATAGGATACAGATGATTCTAGAGGTTTCTATGTGTACTTACTTCTCCCAAGAACTAAAATATTTTTTAATCCCTATGGTTAAATATTATCAACTCATTTGATGCATGGGATACTCCATTGGATTGTGTGGACACATCATGATTACATTTCCCAAAGATGTCTGTGAATAGGACGTCGTGCCGCTGATTAATATATTTTGAGTTATCATCTCATATCAGGTGTGTTTTCTATATCTATTTCGTATGTTTATTCACCATAGGAATTAATTCTAGATTACATGTTTTTATTACCTATAGACTGGGACCAAGGAATCCGACATTAGACTAGAATATATATCATCAATATACTTTTTTGGGTTCCATTTGTTATAATTGGCTTGAGTAGTATGCCTAAGATGCCACTTGATGCCTTAAATTAAATAGATAAATCCAATTCTGAGAATTCTAAATTATATTTGGTTGAAGAGATTATGAGTGATCATGGGGTTAAGACACGTATCCCCATGTGGTGATGTAGCATGCTCACAGACATCTTTGATGTAGGACGAATTAGGTAAAGTCATCCTACTTAGACATAAGGTGAAATTTTTTCCTTTTTTATTCAATTTATTGTCAATAGTAATTATTATTATAATTATTAACCAATTGAGTAATTCTAATACACATACACTATATTTTCTTGTTTTTACGGGGTTATGGTAGTGATGCCCTGTTGAGTTTTGTAATCTCACCCTTCTCAAGCCACCATTTGACATGGGTACCTGAGAAAAAATTCACTTGATTTCTGTAATAGGTTTGGTGTAAGGGTTGGGATTACATAATTTTGTAGGAATATTCAGATGAAATTATTTATTAGAATGATTTAGGTTCAAGATATCGGGGATCCATTTTCTTTTATTTTCTTTTATTTTGGCATGCATATTTCTCCAGCCCAATGGATGTTAAATTTATTTGTGGCATGGTTATTTCGTTCTTTATTTCATATCATGTTTTATTTTTGGATGGTATTTATTTTTATATACTCTGATTATTTACTAATGTGAATGATATTTATTGAATTGTTATTAATGAACCATATTGTCATGAACCAGGTCGGGTCGCCATCCGACCCGGCGCCCGACCCAGTCCGCGACTTTTCCCGATGGGCATTTCCAATCCCCACGGGGTGGCACAAGTTCTTGGGTATAAAAAAAATAAAATATGGGATCGATTTACCCAAATTAAACATATTAAAATGGCCAAAAAAAACTAAATATTCAGATCTGATAAATTCAATCAAACATTCCCTTAAAAAATTTCAAATTTAAATATTTACAACGTAATACAAAACCAAAAATTACTACGACATAGGAGTAACAAAACTCTATAAAATCCCCCATGCTAGAAGAGAGGTGGAACATCAATAAGCTACGACCAAGGACCTGCATGGGAAGGCCACTAACCACTCAAACCACCATCGCTGAGCACGGTGCCTTAACATGGAATACTCATCAAAAAAGGTCTAAATTCGCCCATAAGTGTATGTATGGTGTAAGCCAAAGGCCCAGTAGGACGTCACCCAAAAAAAGGTTCCATGATAAAACATCAAAAAGATAATTTAACATGATTATTTAAAACACATTTTTAAAACACTTTTAAGGAAAACATTTAAAATCTGAAAGTGAAAAGGGAAGAGTTCTGAAAGAAAAAAAGCTATTTCAAAATACCACTTAAAAACGAAAGAGGAAATTTATAAAAACATTCACATACTCAAGTGGTCCTCCATATGCCGACGAAATGCCCCACACCATGAATAGTAGATCAATGCAGGAAATCCCCTAAGGTTTATCAAGCTCAAGTGGGACACTAGAACCTCGTGTCTCGGTGAAACATGTCTTAGAAACCACTACCCTCAGAAAAGGTGGTTTAGAACACCATGACCCTCCGAAAACGTGGCACTGAAGACCACGACCTTTAGTAATTCATATGTTTAGTTAGTGCTGCAATTGTCAATCCAGATAAGTGAAACAAGTACAATAACACTCTAGATCACTAGCGCACTAGTTCTAGTCCTCCCACCTCGCTACCCAGGGTTTTCCCTTGTTCTCAATCAGGTTTCAGATTCACATAGTATATTTCTTTCTCGTATCATAGACCAAACAAGATATTGCACACAAAATCCTCCATTTTAATACCCAAAAAACAATTTAGAAACTCACACACACCAAAACACCTTACCAAAAATATATTTTTCGTTACCTAATAATTTCGAAAATCCCCATTTGGAAACACTATAGGAAGTACATAAACAATTCGCACAACATAGAATGAATTATTTAAATAACACAACAAGGGCTGACACAAATAAACACACCCAATTAAAAATATTAGAGTCATTTAAACCACTTCCTTAATAAATATTCATTCAAATTAGTTTCTCGCCAACTACATAATTATCTGAACCATCTGCACCTCCTATAAAACACCACCAAACGATGTAATAAGAATTTACACTAAAAAAATGTGTCATTTTACATAAAAAAATACCTCTTAAAAAATGAACGCTTATTCAACTACTTAAAAAATACCACTTTTACATCATCTAAATAAGTCAATAAATCATTTCATCTATCTCTAAAATCATTTCAAAAAAACCCAAGAATAATCCACACCAAAAACTGCTTTAAAGAAGCCACCGTTATTTACAAGACACCATTTTTTTAACAAAAACAAATCCAATCCAACACACATAAAATGATTCACTACACGTTAAAAATCCACATTTAGACATATACAACTCAATTAACCTTATAAACTTAGTTCACACCAACCAAATATCACCTAGAACCCAACTTGAAAACATTTCACCAAAACAACCCAGATTTTTACCTGCAAAGACCATTATAAAATCAATTTCACACTCAACTATTCTAAAAACTCATTTTCACCAGATAAACAATTGATTAAACAATTTTGGTATTTACCCCAATAAGGTCGAAATGAAAAAACATGATCATTTCTAATGAAAGTGAAATTTTTTTAACGCATGCATGTCAAATAATTTTAAAAACACATATCTCACAACCTATCAAGCATGGCCAATCATTTATAAAACAACAAACTTATAAACAACAAGACCATACTATTTCGGAAATTCTATTTCAACGAACGAGCATGCGAAACCATTCTAAACAAAGATCACATCATGAAATTAAATCATAGAACATAATAAATTAAATAAAAAACTAAATTAAATTATCTAAGAGATGTCAAGGCATAGAACCACCTACCTCAGGTGAATAAGATCCAGAAAATTTAGTGCGCGACTATAATTTCTCATCAATGCACCACAACAAACTAAATATAAACCTTAAAACAGGATATCAACAAAATTATTAATATCAAACCAAATTCAGCATGGCTTTCACCACAACAACATGAATCTCCTACCCTCAATCATACTAAAAGGAAGAGCAATTAATCAAAATAGAACGCAGCTACGGTGGAGATATGGGAGGCTATCCGAGAACATTTAATAGGTTCTAGAGTTATGCCATGTGAAAAAAAATGTCTGAGAATGGTTGGGTGGCCAAGGGGCTGGCCGCGGTAGGGGGTGAGGTTGTGCGACGGTTGACCAGGGCAGGGGGTGCAGTTGTGCGACCGGGTGAGCAAGGAGGGATGGCCGGACATGGAGCTGGAGCTAGTGGGGGAGTTTGGAACGGTAGTTCTGGAAAAAAAGAGAGGGCATCCCCGGCCTGGAGGGTGATCAAGAAGGAGTTTTGGCTGGCCAGACATGGGGGTGGTAGCGGCTAGTCTGTGGAGCAAAGCAGCGGCGCGACAGGATGGGGTCCGATAGCAGGCGGTGTGATGGAGTGTGTGTCTGGGGGACATGGCAGCGACACGAAGGGGGGTTGAAGGGGGAGGCGGTGACAACCTTCAGTGCACAACAGATGGAGCCCACAGGTGCGGTGTAATGGGGGTTCCAGGGGAGGAGGTGCGACGGGAGAAGGGTAAGGGGGCACCGAAAAAGAAAAACAGAAACCCTAAACTAAAAATGTAATAAAAATAAAAAAGATAAAATAAAAACAAAACTAATAATAATAATAATAAATATAATATTGATAATTATAATTAATATAATAATAATAATAATAATAAATTAAAACTGATTACAAAAATAATAGTAAATGTTTATAGTAATAAAATAGAAGGTAAAAAAATTATAAAAATAATGATAAAAATAATTATAACAATTAAATCGAGAAATGACAACATTATTATGAACATTAAAATAATTTATTAAAATTTTTATCCCATTTAATTTTACTTATTTATCAACAAGTCATTTTATTGAATTTATTGGTCATTTGAAGGTCACCAGATGGACCAAGAGAGGCTGCGCGGTTTCAAAATCGTGCCCCGCCCGAGTCATGCCTCGCCCAAGGCCGCGCGGTCTCAATTTTCATTGTGTTCTCACATTTTTATTTGTCCCATATTTTTTCAACTCCCTTAAACATCGAGCAGACCATGGGATGAGCTAGGGGAGGTCGTGTGGAAACCCAGGCGAGGCCGCACGACTTCGGCCGTGGTGCGCTAGACGCCACCAAGATTGAAAGATTCATTTCTAAATAAGAGCTCAGAAATTTTATGTCGGGCCTCAAACTGAATTATCTGATGCAAGATAAAAAATAATAAAATAAATAATATAAAAATTATGGGTGTGAAAATTATCCCCACCATATTGCTTTTTGTCCCCGGATAGCCACAACTAGAACCAAACCCCAATGATGAAAACCACACCCCCTTAAGGATCAAAGGGGGGTCCCACACAAACATCAAGAAAAGAGATGAAAAAGCATCGTTCTGAGAGAGAGTGACTCAAAGACAACTTGAAGAAAATCGTAAAAAGATTTTATAATATGTGTCTCCCTACCCAAAGAGTTAGAATGAATCCAGTTGACTGATCGAGCAAAAGAACTCTCGCACCCACGGAAACCAACTTCACAAGCTGAATCATCTCAAGCACTATTATATGAAAACCACACCATTTGGATAGAATGAACAAACAAGATCAAACCACGTCCAAGGAACATGCTTATCATTTGTCACCAAGCCATCATTAGAAACAGAACCAAATGGTCAACATGGGGAAATCCAGAAGGGGTTACCACGGTTAGAAACTTACCGACACCCGAGATGAAACTAGAAAATCGACATAAGAAGGTCGGGGTGGACTCCCCACCATTATGAAAAATTCCAACACCAATTTATTCTATATATTTTCGAGCGAGACCCGTTGTGGGTCTCCACACCATTAGGATCACTTAAAGATATAAAATAATATGAATTTCCCGATAGTGACCCAACACCCTACCAAAAGGGTTGGGGATGGACGGGCCCAACTATCTGGCGTCAAAACCGCAACAAAAAAAAGAACAACATCTCTACATCCCCAGATGAGAACTATTCAACATTGTGACTGATTTACCCAATAGACCCCATAAAGACCTCTAAAATAAATTACACCTGATGGGATTCAACCCCCAAGACTATATGGTACAAGAATACCACACTTCCTCATATCCATGGAAACCTGAAGCACCGAGACAAGTCATTTGTAATGGAACAACTACATGAAAAAATTTAAACAACCTTCAACTCCAACACTGATAATATAAATACGGTTGAGGTCCCATACACCCTCGAGGTTCCTGACCATGCACCATCTTCACTCCGAGGCCTATGGCTGTAGTCCTGATTTTAGAAGCATCTTCTTCCTCACAGTTAGGCATTAAAAATCCTGAATGGATCTTCTCCCTTTGGTGTCACATGCAACCTCACCGCAACTGAGACAACACCGAAAAAATACAACACACCATGACATCCAACTACTTTCTCACGACACATCAACCAAAATAGGGGTTTAGATGATGCAAATGCATCACCTCTTCACCTTAACCAAGTTACTTACGAAATGAAGATGCACGACAACACTCCTCTTTTGACAGAAAAATCAAAACATCCTAAGAGGAGGATGCACTCCTATGAAAACAAGGATTCTCAATGGGTTCTATGAAATCCACCATTTCTCTTTAGGATAACTCATGATACAGACGTCAAAAAACATGTCCCTTGCAGCCGATGGGAGAAATACAAACATTTCAGGACATTGTTCAGCATAGATAATTCCGAATCACCTTCACCCTTCCCCGCTGGAATTCCTTTAACCGTTTGCAGGGGAACCGTCAAACACAACAATGCTAAAATTCATACCCGAAAACTCACACAACTCAAAGAGAAAAGTACTCCCTTCAACTCCCCTCGCATATGTCATCCCACTGTGAGAGGATCTATGTAGTTGTAAAAAGGAGGGGTGGGTTCAATTATTGAATTCAAGAAGAGTGTCTTATGATCAACTAGAGGGCCAACCAATGAGGAATTCTCGTGGCTACACATCAATCGCATGTAAACTCTTTATGGGGGGGGGGGGTACACTAGTCATGAAGTAAACCATGGACCCAACTAAATTGTTCCAATGGTCCTGAGATACTAGAATCGAACATTAGAGGTGTAGGGGGAACCACTAAAAGGGATTCTTGAAGAAGATTTTAAAAGAATTCACTGACTACATGCTTTCAAACAAACTGAAAATTAATAATTCAAAGTTAAAACACAAATCATTCAAAAAATATCCTCGGCTCAAAATGCCTCACATCGGACATTTCCAAAACACAAGGACACACCACACAATCACCGGTTACTAATAAACCAAATTCTCATTTTACAAAATTTTTTGAAAAAAAAGCAAAGCTGGTGGGTTGCACAAACCCCAATGGTGTCCCATGGGCCTCACACATGCATGTCCTCATGCCACAATAGCACTACCTTATGTCCATCCTGGCACTCATCTGATCATGCCATTAACCATTTCTCCTTCCATATATTCCCATTCTTGTGGTTTCCCATGAGAACACCATGGTTCAAAACCAAACCATTATATGTTTTTTCAAAAGAAAAACATTAAACTCACACTTTTAAAACCTTACACGTCATTTTATTTTTAAATTGCTTCATTTCAAAACATTTTTCCAAACCAAATAATTTGTTTCCTTAAAAACCAGATTTAAATGAATCCAAAACAAAGAGATTTAAAACAATGCAAGACGGAACTAGTGCCAGCAGGTGACTAGAATATATTGTTGGCGGCCACACGCAAATCACCCCACCACCACAGAGGGTATTTTAGGACAATGTCCCACCTCCACATGTATTTCCTGAACCTACGAGATCACTGGGACCACTGACCCTACTCCTTTTCTATTTCCCCTAAACAAAATTAACCACACGGACAAAATATGTAGACAAACCTCATCTTATTTTGGTAACTCGAGTCCCACCACAAGGTGTGCTAGCCAAACACCTTGATCATAGCTAAAACCTCAAGTTACAACAACCTCAACATCAGTCTACTATTACTCTATACCAAAAAAACATTACCCAATAGAGCAAATATGCCCCTCTGATAACATTTTTTCACGAACTAGGTCACTTCTCCATCCGACCCAGTGCCCAACCCGGTCCGACACATGGCCCCAAGGGAGTTCCTGATCCCCTGGGCTGGCACAAGTTCCTGTGTATAAAAAATAAAACATTGGAATGATTTACCCAAATTAAACATATTAAAATGACCAAACAAAACAAAAAATTCAGATCTGATAAATTAAGTCAAACAATCCCTTAACAACTTTCAAATTTAATTATTTACAATGTTAGACAAAACCAAAAAGTACTATGATAGAGGAGTAACAAAACTCTATAACAATCCCCCATGCTACAAGAGAGGTGCATCATCCACAAGCTACGACCAAGGACCTGCATGAGAAGTCCACTAACAACTCGAACCACCTTCGCCGAGCACGATGCATTAACCTGGAATACACAAGAAAAAAGGTCTACATACACCCATAGGTGTATGTAGTGTGTGAGCCAAAGGCCCAGTAGGATATCACACAATATAAAGGTTCCATGCCACAACATCAAAAAGAAAATATAACATGCTTATTGAAACCATACATTTAATATGCCTTTAAGGAAAACATTTAAAAACTGAATTTGAAAAGGGAAGAGTATTGAAAGAAAAAAAACCATTTCACAATACTACTTTAAAACAGAAGAGGAAATTTATGAAGAACATGAAAATACTCAAGTGGTCCTCCATATGCCGATGGAAGGCACCACGCCATGAATAGTAGAGCATTGTGGGTAAATCCCCTAAGGTTTATCTATCTCATGTGGGACCTTAGAACCTCGTGTCTCGGTGAAACGTGGCTTAGAAACCACAACCCTCAGAAAATGTGCCTGAGAAGACCACGACTGTCAGAAAACGTGGCTTAGAAGAACACGACACTCAGTAATTCATATGTTTAGTTAGTGTTGCAATAGTCAATCCAGATAAGTTAAACATGGACGATACCACTCTTGATCACTAGTTTACTAGTTCTAGTCCTCCCACCAAGCTACCCGTGGTTTTCCCTTGTGCTCAATCAGGTTTCACATTCACATAGTATATTTCTTTCTCGTATCGCAGACCATACAAGATATTGAACACAAAAGACACCATTTTCATACCCAAACAACATTTCAATAACTCACGCACTCCAAAATACCTTTCCAAAAATATATTATTAGTTACCAAATCATTTCACAAATCCCCATTTGGGAACACACAAAGTTGAACATAAAAAATTCACCCAAATTAAAAAGAATTATTTAAATAACACAACAAGGGTAGACATAAATAATCACATCCAATTATAAATAGGAGTGTCATTCAAACAACATGCATAATAAATTTTCCTTAAAAGTAGTTTCACACCAACTATAGAATTATCTGAACCATCTGCACCTCCTATAAAACACCACCAAGCGACATAAGAAGGGTTTACACCAAAAAAAATATTTCATTTTACATAAATAAAAAAATACTTTAAAAATGAAAGATTATTAAACTTCTTAAAAAAATTCCAGTTTCACACCATCTAAAAAGTCAAAAAATAAATTGGACAATATTTGAAATCATTTCATTAAAACCAATGCAGACTCCACACCAAAAACTACTTTGAATAAGCCATCATTATTTACAAGACACTCGTTTTTTCACAAAAACAAAACCAAGCCGACACAATTAAAATGATTCAGTACACATTAAAAATCAACATTTAGACATAAAAAAACTCAATTACCCTTAAAAACTAAGTTCTCACCAACAAAACATCACCTAGAACCCAACTTGAAAACATTTCACCAAAACAACACAGTTTTTTACATGCAAAGACCATTTTAAAATGAATTTCACACTCAAATATTCTAAAAACTAATTTGAACCATCTGAACAATTGATTAAAAAATTTTAGGATTTACCCGAAGAAGGTCGAAATGAAAAACATGATCATTTCTAAAGGAAGTGAAATTTTCAAAACGCATTAATGTCAAATAATTTTTAAAATTTATTTTTCACAACCTATAAAGAACAACCAATAATTTATTCAACAACAAACATATAAACAACAAGACCATACTATTTCAGAAATTTGATTTCATCAAATGAGCATTCCAAACCATTATAAACATAGATCACATCACACAATTAAATCATAGAACATATTAAATTAAATAAAAAACCAATTAAATTATCTAAGAGATGTCAAGGCATGGAACCACCTACCAATAGTGAATAAGCTCCTGAAAATTTAGTTCTCAATTCCAATTTCACATCCACGCACCATGACAAACTCATGATGAACCTTAATACATGATATCAAGAAAATTATAAAGATCCGTCCAAATTCAGTGCGACTTGCACCCCAACAACATGAATCTTATAACGACCCATACTTTATATACATTGTTATTACTTTATAATTGAAGTACACTTATTAAAACATATAACAAAACCAGGAAAGGAGTGTATAGGTATAGAGTCTTTAGAAACTGGGAAACCAAAACAACTGGTTCATAAAGCATCTACTTTGCCTCCCATTTATTTCATCATATCTAGAGTCCCCTATGGAATATCCTACTTAATAATCTTCTTCCTGACCTGGGGAAATAAAAAATACAAAAGTGTTAGCTCAAATTCACATTAAGGGTAAACAAACAAAATACCAATCACATCATATACATAAGAACATAACTTTTGGAAATCTTAACCTGCAAAAGAGATCATAATTTCATAACATGGGATAAATCATAGTAGTGAAATGTAATCCCAATATTCATAACTTAAAAAAATGAAACTTTTTGAATTAAACACATAATCATAAAGAATAATTTCTTATTACTCAAGATTCATTTCCAAGACTATCTTAGTGGAGAAAGTCCATTTCTGAACCGAGTTCACTCCTCGTTTCAGTCCTGTTTCACTGGACCAGTTTAACCCGCCGTTCCATCCATGTCTATCTCATGAGATATAAAATCATTACCCAATGAATTGGAGGGAGATATAGGTCCCACCCATCTCATAATGATACCATTCTTATGTGTGCCACGAAATCATAAACCATACATTATAACATAACCCATGTAATAAAAAATGGGATTCTTAAACATCACATCATCATAAAATAATCCAAAAAAGGATATCATAAAAATAATTCCATCATAACATAATCAAATAGATGTAAAAATAGTGATATAAACACAACCCTGTATTATCTTATATGGAAAATAATTTTGATAAAACACTTGAACTCCATTCTTGAGGAAAATATTCTTTCTACTTCAAAAACATTTTTCCTTTCTTAACATGTCATAAAATTTTAAACTAAAAGAAGTTTATTAAAAATAAAATTGAAAAATTGTAAAGGAAGCTTCTTGGAAATATTTTTTTAAAAATCCATTTATTCCTTATAAGTTAAAAAAATACATTATTCTTGTACTTTTTTCGGAAAAGTCAAAAAGTACCTCGTACGAAAAACGACAAAATATTCCTTTCATATCATTTAATAAAAACTCACCTAAGGGTAAAATTGAATTTAAACAATTTTAGGTGGATGGAAATAATATTAAATATTGAGGACTCATGGATGTGGATGATAAATATTCCCCATTAAATTCTGAAGTATAAACAATCTCCGATAAAAACGAGATTGTGAGATTTTCCCTTACCTTAGGTCCGATTTGCTTCGTAAGTGTCAGAACCTCCTGTATAATGATCTAAATAATGTTATTGACTTCTTCCAGAATCATAATTATTTTTATGATATCATATATGGTCATATTCTTATCTTATTATTAGTAATATTTCATTACTACTTGTTATTCAGGTGTTTATTACTTTTTGTTCTTATGCGTGTTTTGTCGAATAAATTCTTAGTTTTCTTTTAAGGTTATAGAAACATCATTTCCAGAATGGTATTATTGTAATATATATAATATTAATTCATTCAATTCATTTATATAATTATTATTCAATGAAGATCATGTATAACGAGTCGCATCACATTGTGGAGACGGTATTCCGTACGTACGCACGAGCGATGATATCGTTCCCATGATCGTGGAATTCTCTTGGAGTGTATTTATACTAATTCATAATCAATATCACATTAAAATAATCATATATAGTCATTATTTACACCATTATACCCATCCATGTAAGGTGGTGGTGGAAAATAGATTACACCACTACGTGGAGACGGTATTCCGTACATACGCACGCGCGGTGATTTCATTTTCCGTAGGATGGATAGATGGTGAAATAGGGTTGTTTCATACTTATAATAACATATCAGTATATGAGTGATACTTATTTTATTACTTCATACTGAAAAAACTAAATAAGAAGAAGTGGAAGAAGAAATAAAGTTGAAAGAATCGGTAACGAATATTACCTCTTCTTTGAAGCGCCTCTTGGAGACCTCCTCTTAGGGAAATAAAATTGGTATTTGAAGAAGACCAGGACCTCTAGGATGTTTTTAGGGAGGTGTAGAAGAGAATGTTTCAGGGTTTGTTCGAGCATGAAGGCTCAAAGTGGTGTGAGGAAAAGAGGGAGGAGGTTCCCTTTTATAAGGGAGGAGTGGGGCACCTTTGGAATAACAAAAAAATATTATTTTATTATAAAGTCAAATTAGGTTTTTAATAGCTCAAAATGTATATATTTAGAAGCTACGGTGGGGATGGGTTGAAATCCTCTCATCCAATATAATTTAGACAAGTTTAGGTCATTATATTAACCTTATCTTTTAGTTTTAACCCTTAGTTAATTAGATTGACATTTACCATGTCACTTTGTATTTTTATATTATATAGTTAATAAACATACCATATACATCCAAGCAACCCCCAAGTTGTCCATTAATGATACACATATCATGATATAATTATCTTGTCCGAACCGTCGATTTTTAGGAATATAATAACAATTAACAATATAATATTTATTTTAAAAACTATTTTATATCAAATTTGACACTATTTGGTAATTAATTTTTGTAAAAATCATAACAGAATTATTAGTTCAAAAAAAATTAATTAAATCAATACTAACATGTCATATTAACATATAAAATTATTGTAATTCATAAAAACTCTCAAATTACATTTATTTGTGAATTTATAACATCAATTATGTCAATATTTCATTAATAAGATAATTACTGCATCATCATTGTTTCATAAATAAATTAAATTATATTAAGTATAAAAATTAAAAATAAAATACCATTATTTTTGAAATCTATTTAGCTTTCTAACTAATATTTATAGTCGAATTTATCTTATGTATAACCCTATATTAAAAATGATTTCGTTATTAAACATTGATTTTAATTATTTTAACCCTTCTTTAAATAAATTGATAATAAATGTCCTAATCTAATCAATGTGGGCCTAAATGGTCATATTTTATTCCTAAGGTTGTTTTTGGTCGAATTAAACTTATCCAATAGAATTAGTACATGTGTTAGGGTAATAATAATTACACTTTTACCCTTAATTACCCTATTTACTTTTAACCGTTGTAAAAAAAAGTAAAAAGTTACTATTCACAAAAAATTATTTTCAACTCATTGTACAACATTTTAGTCCTTGATATTAACCGTGTCTCTCGGATTTTTGAAATTCTACTCACAGAAGCGGAAAAATTATGTTTTATAAAAAATTCAGTTTTTTTAACTACCACTTAGTGGTTTCAGTATTCATCAAAAAAATGAAAGTTTCCAGAAAAAATACCAAAAATTAGGCCTAAGCTATATTTGATATCATGGATTCAAAAATTATGTCTATTTTACCAAATTAAAAACATATTAGTTACATTAACTAATATAAAAATTAATTCCCGTCGTCAAAACAAATAGCATTTTTTAAGAGATAATAACTATCAAAAAAATTGACACTTGTTTATGTATGGTTAAAATGTGAAATTTCATCCAATGAACAACATTGTATTAAATTTTTAAAATATATTCTAAACATACTTTAAAACCACTCAAATTAATAATGTATCACTATTAATTATTTCGATTAAAAAAGTTGTTTTTAATTAAAATTTAGTAATTTTCACTATTCATCAGATTTTGAAAGTTATCTGAAAAGTGCCAAAATTTCACCCTAAGCTAATTTCGATATTACGAATCCAAAAATGAAGTCCATTTTAAAAAATAAAATTTACAAAATTTCAAAAAGTGGTTATTACTATTCATAACAGCTAGTTTTAATAATATTTAAATAGCATATCATTGTTTAGTGAAACTCGGTATTGCATACGACACAAGCTATCAAGGAAGGCCGCAGTTGCGTGTGAAGCTAGAAAAGATAGTGTTGTGTGTAGTAAAAGATTCCTTTTATGAATTATATAACATAAAAACAAAATATTTCTCAAAAAAGTCTCGGGTGTTACATTCTACCCCCGTTAAAATGAATTTCTCCCTTGAAATTCATCACTTTGTAACAAATAGATGAGTATACCTCTCCCTCATCACATCCTCATGCGCCCATGTAGCTTCTTCTAATTGTTGGTTCCTCCATAAAACATTCACCAATCGAGTGGTCTTGTTTCGTAGGAATTTTTCGCTACGATCCAGAATCTCTATCGGTTGTTCTTCATAAGAAAGATCTTGCTCCAGCGGTACAACTTTTGTGCTGAGTACATGTGAAGGATCTGGTATGTACTTTATCAGGAGAGATACATGGAACACATCGTGAACTTGAGAGAGATTCGGCAGAAGTTCCAATCAGTAAGCTACCTTTCGAACGCGATCCAGTATTTCGAAAGTACCGATATATCTAGGGCTCAACTTCCCCTTCATTCCAAATCTCATGACCCTCTTCCAGGGAGATATTCGTAAGAACACTTTATCACCCACTTCAAACTCTAGGTCTTTTCTTCGGTTGTCGGCATAACTTTTCTGTTAACTATGAGATTCTCTTATGTGTTGCTGAATAGGTCCGACCTTTTCTACCATCTCATCAACAAGATCAGGACCTAATAGATTTCTTTCCCCAACTTCATCCCAACAAGTTGGAGTCCTGCATTTATTTCCATAGAGAGATTCATAAGGAGCCATCTGAATACTGGAGTGAAAGCTATTATTATAAGAAAATTCCACCAAAGGTAGGTGTTGATCCCAACCACCATTAAAATCCATAGAGCAAGCTCTCAACATATCTTCTAGAGTTTTAATTGTTCTCTCAGACTGAACGTCTATCGGAGGATGATAAGCAGTTCTGAAACTCAACACTGTATATAGAGTATGCTGAAGACTTCGCCAGAACGTTGAGGTAAATCTTGGATCACGATCAGATATAATAGAAAGTGGTACTCCATGCAATCTTACCACTTCCTTTACATATATCCTGGAAAGCTGATCCAGAGAGAAATCCTCTCTAATAGAAATGAAGTGTGCAGACTTTGTAAGATGATAAACTATGACCCAGATAGCATTATTGCATTTGGATGTTTTAAGAAGTCCTATGAAAAAGTCCACAGTGATGTTTTCCCATTTCTATTCAGGTATGGGTAATGGTTGTAACATCCCCTTAAACTTCTGTCTCTCAGCTTTAACTTGCTGACAAACCAAGCATCGAGAGACATATTCAGCTACATCTCTTTTCATGTCATCCCACCAGAAGTACTCTTTCAGGTCCCTATACATCATCTTGCTTCCAGGATGAATAGAGAATGAAGAACTATGAGCATCATCCAGCAGCTCCTTCTTTAATTCTGGGATGGGAGGAACACAATCCCGATTCCTGAACTTTATTATCCCATCACAATCAAGGTTGAATTTAGGAAAATTTCCCACCTTCTTTTGTAACTCTAAATCTCCTTTATGTGCCTCTTTAATAATCACATGTATAGATGGTTGAATCATCATTTGAGAAAGATACGATTTCCCCCTTCCATTAAAATTCCAAGATCCATCCTTTGTAAATCCATAAATATTGGATCTTTCGTGATCCTCATCATGGAAAAGCTAGCATGTTCTTGTCGACTTAATGCATCTGCAACCTTGTTTGCTTTCCCAGGGTGGTAATGAATTGAGCAGTCGTAATCCTTAATCAGTTCCAACCATCTTCTTTGGCACATATTCAGCTCCTTTTGTGCGAAAATATACTTTAAAATTTTATGATCATTATAAATGTCACACCTTTCTCCATAAAGATAATGCCTCCAAATCATTAATGAAAAGATTACCGCAGCTATCTCCAAATCATGTGTTGAGTAATTTTTCTCATTTATTTTCAACTGTCGTGAGGCATAAGCTATCACCATATAATTTTTCATAAGAACACACCATAGCACCATCTTGGATGCATCACTATAGATCACAAGCCTTTCTCCACTACAAGGCAATGTGAGCTCAGGTGCACTGGATAACCTTCTTTTCAACTCCATGAAATTCTCTTCACATTCGTCTGTCCAAACAAACTTAATTCCTTTCCGAGTCAACCTGGTGAGTGGATTAGATAATCTTGAAAAATCATTCACAAAACATCAATAATATCCAGCCAAACCAAGAAAACTTCGGATCTCAGTTACTGTTGTGGGTCTCGACCATCTTTCGATAACCTCTGTTTTTGCTGGATCCACAGATATCCCCTCTTTTGAGATTCGGTGACCCAAAAATTTTAAATTGGCATAAAGCTTATCCATTCTTAGGGTCTTCAATACAATTATCAAGTGATCTTCATGTTCTTCTTTTCTCTTTGAATAGACAAGAATATTGTCTATAAAAACTACCACAAACTGATCAAGATAGTCTCTAAAGACTCTATTCATCAGATCCATGAAGATAGCAGGGGAATTAGTAAGACCAAATGGCATAACTATAAATTCATAGTGTCCATACCTTGTACGGAAATCCGTCTTTGGTATATCCTCCCTTTTGAACCTTAATTGATGATACCCCGAAAAAAGATCAATCTTGGAAAAGTATTGAGCTCCGCGTAGTTGGTCAAATAAGTCATCAACGCACCAGAGAGGATATTTGTTCTTGATAGTGATCTTGTTAAGTTCTCAATAATCAATGTAGAGTCTCATTGATCCATCTTTCTTCATAACAAACAGAACAGGTGCTCCCCAAGGTGACGCACTAGGGCATATGAATCCCTTATCAAGATTTTCTTGGAGTTACTTCTTCAATTCCTGCAACTCAATTGGGTCCATTCTATAAGGTGTATTTGAAATAGGAAAAGCACCTGGTACGAGTTCTATTGAAAACTCAACTTCACGATTTGGTGGAAGACTCGGCAATTACTCTGGAAAGACATCATCAAACTCCCGTACAATGAGCATATTCTAAATCGTGAGTTTCTCTCCAGCCATTTGAGATAAATAACCCTCATTTAGTGGAATCAAGACCCATAAGATGGAAGAAATTTCCACTGGAAGGTTATGTTCATCCTTGCATTGATAGCTGATCATTGATTGATCTGGAATATGAAATGTGACTTCCCTTATTTAGAAATTGATATGAGATCCATATAAAGAAAGACAATCCATGCCAAAAATCAGATCAAATTCCACAATAGGAAGGATCACATGATTTGCAGGAAGCACTTTCCCACAAACTTCAATCGGGGTAGAATTATAAACTTTTGATGCGACAGTTGTGCCATTAGGGGTTGTCACAGCTAACTCAACATCTAATTGTTGAGGTAATACAGTGATACTCATAGAAAACTATTCAGAAATAAAAGAGTGGGTTGATCCTGAATCAAATAAAACATTTGCTACTTTAGAGTGGATGGTAAGTGTACCTTTCACCACATCGTTATCGTACTCCACATCGCTGATAGAAATTGCATGTGAATTTCATTTGTCTTTAGCCTTAAGAGTTTAATGACGTCGACCATCATCATCAACCCTTGGATTTGGGCATTGATTGGCATAATTCCCCATCTCCTTGCACTTGAAACATTGAAGTGTAGTAGGTTCATTCTGTGTATCCCTTATTTTGTTTGCATAATTAGACATCTTCTTCCCATCATTGCGGCATTCAAATGCCCGATGACCTTCCTTTCTGCATTTGAAACATTTACTTGTCCCTTTAAGACAACTCCCTCCATGTTTCTTTCCACACTATGAGCATAAGGGAAAGCTCATCTTATTTTCAGTGTGTTCCTTAGATTTTCCTTTAAATTCCATTTTCCTATTCTTATCAAACCCATATGACTGATGGGTTACCCCAATCTCCATATCAACTTTGAGAGAACATCGAACGATTTCCTCATAGCTATTTAAGTTCCTTATGGATAAGGCCCTTCGAAGACTTGGGTTTAAGCCACTAAAGAATCAATCTATCTTATTCTCAGGTTGGATAATAATACCAGAATCATACCTTGCATGTCTTTGTAAAATTTTCATTATAGGTACCAACAGATTCATCATCCTTTTACTTCAGTTCAAGAAACTCTTTCTCCATATTTGTTCAGAGAATACGAGGGAAGTACTTATTGAAAAATATGTTCTTGAGCTCGTCTCGTTCCATGGACTCAATTTTAACCCTTTTCATCGTATTCTTAATTAGATTCCACCATTGATCAGCATCTCCTTCCAAACGAAACACTTCTAGGATGACATTATCATGTTCAGAACATTGAAGAACTGCAAATATCTTTTCAGTAGTACTATTCCATTGTTCAGAAACTAATGGATTGGTAGACCCACTGAATGAAGGTGGACGCTGCCTCATGAAGGATTAAACAGAATGTTGCTCCTTCCTTTGCTTGTTTGGAAGTCCTGCATGATTCATAGCTTGAGAAAGTTGTGTGATCATGGCTAAAAGATTTTTCATTCCAGCTCCCATAACGTTTGGTTGCTCAAGGGGACAATCATTTCATTGCCTGTCGCATTCCACATTAACACTGTTCCTTTGGGTTCCATTCATTGACTAAAACCAACAAGAATAGTGTGAGCAACACTAATTATAATAGGAAAACCACATAATAAAGAATATAATTTCACACTTAAGGTCTTATCCTAGGTTATTCATGGCCATTTCTAAAACACTAAGATTGTGTTCTATGCTTAGACATATCCTTAGGGTTCTTACTAAGGCTTTCACATCCTAGTTTCCAAAGGTTGATTATAACCTTTCCTCTGATACCAACTATAATGACCCATACTTTACATACATTTTTAATACTTCATAATTGAAGCACAATTATTACAGCATATAACAAAACTAGGAAAGGACCGTATAGGTATAGAGTCTTTAGAAACAGGGAAACATAAACAACTGGTTCATAAGGCATCTACATTGCCTCCCATTTATTTCATCATATCTAGAGTCCCTTTTGGCATATCCTTCTTAATAACCTTCTTCCTGACCTGGGGAAATAAAATATATAAAAAGGTGAGATCAAATGCTCAGTAAGGGTAAAAAAAAGAAATATCAATCACATCATATACATAAGAACATAACTTTTTGAAATCCTAACATGAAAAAGAGATCATAATTTCATAACATGGGATAAATCATAGCAGTGAAATATAATCACAGTAATCATAAATTAAAAAAAATTAAACATTGTGGAATACACACATAATCATAGAAAATAATTTCTTATTAGTCAAGACTCATTGCCAAGACTATCATTGTGGAAAAAGTCCATTTCTAAACCGAGTTCACTCCACGTTTTAGTCCTGTTTCACTGAACCGGTTTAACCTGCCGTTCCATCCATGTATATCTCATGAGATATAAAATCATTACCCAATGCATTGGAGAGAGATATAGTTCCCACCCATCTCATAATTATACCATTCTTATGTGTGCCACAAAATCATAAACCATACATCATAGCATAACCCATGTAATAAAAAATTGGATTCTTAAACATCACATCATCATAACATAATCCATAAAAGGATATCTTTAAAATAATTCCATCATAACATAATCAAATAGATGTAAAAATAGGGATATAAACATAACCCTGTATTATCTTATATGTAAAATAATTTTGATAAAACACTTGAACTCCATTCTTGAGGAAAATATTTTTTCTACTTCAAAAACATTTGTTCATCCTTAACATGTCATACAGTTTTAAACTAAAATAAGTTGATTAAAAATAAACTTGAAAACATGTAAAGGACGCTTCTTGGAAATAATGTTTTAAAAATCCATTTAACCCGTATAAGTTAAAAAAACATTCTTCTCGTACTTTTGTCAGAAAAGTCAAAAAGTACCTCGTACGAAAAACGACAAAAAATTCCATTCATATCTTTTACTAAAAACTCTCGTAATGGTAAAATTGGATTTAAACAATTGTAAGTGGATGGAAATAATATTACAAATTGAGGAAACATGGATGTGGATGATAAATATTCCCCAGTAAATTCTAAAGTATAAGCAATCTCCGATAAAAATGAGATTGTGAGATTTTCCCTTAACTTAGGTTTGATTTGCTTCGTAAGTGTCCGAACCTCCTGTATAATGATATAAATAATGTTATTGACTTATTCCAGAATCATAATTATTTTTATGATATCATATATGCTCATATTCTTAGCTTCTTATTAGTAATATTTCATTACTACTTGTTATTCGGGTGTTTATTACTTTTTGTTCTTATGCATGTTTTGTCGAATAAATTCATAGTTTTATTTTTAGGTTATAGATTCCTCATTTCCATAATTTTATTAGTGTAATATATATCATATTCTTTCATTCAATTCATTTATATAATTATTATGCAATGAAGATCATGTATAACGAGTCACATCACATCGTGGAGACGGTATTCCGTACGTACGCACAAGCGATGATATCGTTCCCACGATCGTGGAATTGTATTGGAGTGTATGTATACTAATTCAGAATAAATATCACTTTAAAATAATCATATATAGTAATTATTTACACCATTATACCCATCCATGTAAGGTGGTGGTGGAAAATAGATTACACCACGACGTGGAGACGGTATTCCGTACGTACGCACACACAGTGATTTCATTTTCCATAGGATTGATAGATTGTGAAATAGGGTTTTTTCATACATATAATAACATATTATTATATGATTGATACTGATGTTATTACATCAAAATGAAACAACTAAAGAAGAATAAGTGGAAGAAGAAATAATGTTGAAAGAATCGGTAACAGACATTACCTCTTCTTTGAAGTGCCTCTTTGAGACCTCCTCTTAAGGAACTAAAATTGGTCTTTGAAGAAGGCCAGGACCACTAGGATGTATCTAGGGAAGTGGAGAAGAGAATTATGCAGAGTTTGGACCATCTTTAAATTTCAAAGTGGTGTGAGGAAAAGAGGGAGGAGGTGCCCTTTTATAAGGGAGGAGAGGGGCACCGTTGGAATAACTAAAAAATATTATTTTATTATATAGTCAAATTCGGTTTTTAATAGCTCCAAATTGATATATTTAGAAGCTAAGGAAGGTATGGGTCGAAATACTTTCATCCAATATAATTTAGACAAGTTTAGGTCATTATATTAACCTTATCGTTTAGTTTTAACTCTTAGTTAATTAGATTGACATTTACCATATCACTTTGTATTTTTATATTATATTGTTTATAAACAAACCATATACATCCAAGAGGCCCCCAAGTGGTCCATTAATGATACTCATATCATGATATAAGTATCTTGGCCGAACCTTAGATTTTTAAGAATATAATAACAATTAATAATATAATATTTGTTTTAAAAACTATTTTATGTCCATTTTGACACTATTTGGTAATTGATTATTGTGAAAATCATAACAGAATGATTAGTTCGAAATAAATTAATTAAATCAATACTAACATTTAATATTAACATATAAAATTAATTGAATTCATAAAAATTCCCAAGTTATATTTATTTGGGTATTTATAACATCAATTATGTCAATATTTCATTAATAAGATAATTACTGCATCATCATTGTATCATAAATAAATTAAATTATTTTAAGTATAAAATTTACAAATAAAATACCACTATGTTTGAACCCTTTTTATCTTTGTAATGAATATTTATAGTCTAATTTATCTTATGTATAACCCTATATTAAAAATGATTTCATTATTAAACATTGATTTTATCTATTTCAACCCTTCTTTAAATAAATTGATAATAAATGACTTAATCTAATCCAAGTAGGTAAAATGGTCATATTTTACTTCTAAGATTTTTTTTGGTCGAACTACACTTATCCAATAGAATTATGACATGTGTTAGGGTAATAATAATAACACTTTTACCCTTAATTACCATATTTACTTTTAACCGTGGTAAAAAAAGTAAAAAGTTACTATTCACCAAAAATTATTTTAATCTCATTGAACCACATTTTACTCCTTTATATTAATCGTGTCTCTTGGTTTTTCAAAATTCTACTCACAAAAGCGGTAAAATTATGTTTTATGAAAAATTCCGTTTTTTAACTACCACATAGTGGTTTCACTATTCATCAAAAAAAGGAATGTTTGCAGAAAAAATACAAAAAATTAGGCCTAAGCTATATTTGATATTATGAATTCAAAAATGATGTCTATTTTACCAAATTCAAAACATATCAGTTACATTAACTAATTTAAAAATTAATTCCCGTCGTCAAAACAAATAGCCTGTTTTTAAGAGATAATTACTATCTAAAAATTGACACTTGTTTATGTCTGGTTTAAATGTGAAATTACATACAATGAAAAAAATTGTATTAAATTGAAAAAATATATTCTAAATATACTTTAAAACCACTAAAATTAATAATTTATCACTATTAATTATTTCGATTAAAAAAGTTGTTTTTAATTAAATTTTAGTAATTTTCACTATTAATCAGAATATGAAAGTTATCCGAAGAGTACCAAAATTTAACCCTAAGCTAATTTCGATATTCTGAATCCAAAAATAAAGTCCATTTTGAAAAATAAAATATAGAAAATTTCAAAAAGTGGTTATTACTATTCATAACAGCTAGTTTTAATAATATTTTAATAGCATATCGTTGTTTAGTGAAACTCGGTATTGCGTATGTCACAAGATATCGAGGAAGGCCGTGGTTGCGTGTAAATCAAGCCAAGATAGTGTTGTTTGTAGTGAAATTATTCCTTTGATAATTTATATAACATAAAAACAATGTATTTCTCATAAAAGTCTTGGGTGTTACAAATCTCCTACCTGCAATAATACCAAAAGGAAGAGCAATTAATCAAATAGAATGCACCTACGGCAGATATATGTGAGGCTGTCCGAGAAAATTGGAGAGGCGTTGGAGGTATGTCGGATAGGAAAAAAACATCTGAGAAGGGTTGTGTGGCCAAGGGGATGGTCACCGTAGGCGGCACGGCTGTGCGACGATCGACCGGGGCAGGGGGTGCAGTTGTGTGACGAGGCGAGCTAGGAGGGATGGCCAGACAGGGAGCGGGTACAGGTGGGGGAGTCCGGCAAGGTAGCAGCAGACAGCAGGAGACAGCGACACTAGCTTGGAGGGTCATCAGGAAGGAGTTTCGGCTAGCCAGACGTGGGGGCGACAGCGGCTAGTCCAGGGAGCATAGAAGTGGTGCGACAGGATGGGGTCTGATAGCAGGTGGTGCAATGAGGTGTGTGTCTGGGGGACAAGGTAGCGGCACGATGGGGTGTTCAAGGGTGAGGTGGCATCAACCTCCAGTGCAAAGCAGGGGGACCCCGCATGTGCGGCGCAATGGGGGTTCCAGGGGAGGAGGCACGGCGGGAGAAGGGTAAGGGGGGGAGTGAAAAAGAAAAAAAGAAACCCTATACTAAGAATGAAAAGAAGTAAAAAGATAAAATAAAAACAAAACTAATAATAATTATTATTAATATAAAAATGATAATACTAATTAATATAATAATAAAAATAATAAATGAAAAATAATTACCAAAATAATAGTAATAAATTTATAGTAATAAAATTAAAGTTATAACAATTATAATAATAGTGATAAAAATAATTATAACAATTACATCCTCAAATAATATTATTAATATGATCATTAAAATAATTTATTTAAATTTTTATCACATTTAATTTTATTTATTTATCATCAAGTCATTTTAGTTAATTAATTGGACATTGACAGGTCACTCGGTGGACCAGGAGAGGCTACGTTGTTTCAAAATCATGCCCCGCCTGATTTGTGCCTCACCCAAGGTCGCGCGGTCTCAATTTTCATTGTGTTCTCACTTTATTATTCATCGCATATTTTTTCATCTCCCGTAAATATCAGGCAGGATGTGCGGCGAGCGAGGTGAGGTCACACGGTGACCCATGCGAGGTCGCGTGACTTCGACTGCGGTGCACTGGACACAACCAGGAGAGAAACATTCTTTTCTAAATAAGAGATCTGAGATTTTAAGTCGGTCCTCGACCCGAACTATCAAATGCGCAATAAAAAACAATAAAATAAATAATATAAAAATGACTAGTGTGATACATATGATATGGGAGTATAGTCTCCCAAACACACCATCTCAGTCCCCCACTTCTAGTCAGAAACCTCGAGCATATGTGGAGTGATTCCTGAGGTAATGTGGAAAACTGATCTGGTGAAATTTCAAAGAGTGTATCATGGTGGGACATGAAAAGGTGGAATCATAGAAGTTAATTATAATTGTTTTACAATTTTTGATATGGTATATCAGAGTACTAGGAATGTATTATAGAATGTAATTGAAATAATACTATAGTATCGAGAATATTTTTTCTAATAAGAATTACATGTTACTGAGGATATTAGATTTGTGTACATAGTTTTCAATGTTATAGTTTGTATTATTTTATATTCGAACAATGTACATTTTTTCTATAATATTATAATTTATTATGTATCTCTATCGCTTAGTCCATTGTAATGATCCTAGTTATTGATTTTAAATCTTTTCTAATAGTGGAAATAAAAATAACATGTATTTTATGGGGAACATAGTGTCCACATTCTATAGCCCTTCTTGTGCTTCATTTCACTGATGATGGAGGTTTGGTTCTTTAAAGTCTCAATAAATACTCATAAAAAATTTCAATATACATGTAACAAGTAGAATTATATTCAATTTTATGGACTTTTTATGGATTTTATTCTAATCACATGTAATTTTGATCAATGGTGAGAAATTATATGACTATGGAGATTATTAATTTCGTGTTCACAAGCAGTATTGTGAGCCTAGGGGGGTGGGGTAGCCATAGGTTCCTAATATTTGGACTCCTCATATGATATTGTTGTTATATTTGGTTATTTATTTTGTTATTAGGAACCTATATTGTGTTTTCCCGCATACCATGGAATAGAATTATATGTAAAATAACCGTGGATGCCAATTACCCTTATTATAGATAATCCCTGAAGATTTCAATTCTTAAGGCTAGATTTCATAGGTGGGTGGTAATACACATGGGAATGAACCTGTAGGATGGTTCTCCAGGTGGATCAATTCTTAGTAAAGGTGATTCATTATAAGAAATTCCTTAAATGGTTAAGGAATTACAATCATCGCTTAAATAGTTTGGTTTATTAATGGTATTCGTTTATGGTTTATTAATTGGTTTTACATAAATGGTATGCAAATTTAAATATATAAGGTGTTTTACTTAGTAATATTAAATTATATACTGATATAACTAAACCCTTTTAGGAATATTTTGATCCTTATTGTTCAATATTACACCTAAAATTATTTGAAATTACCTCCTTTAGAGTTAGTAGTCATGCTCATTTCATGTCATATAGAAGATGAGGTTAGAAGGAGGTTTTTTCATTTTCATTATAATTAAAAATATCATATGGAATAAATGTGGGTTCTCGATCAATGGGTGGTGTTCATTGTACGAATTAATCATGCATTAGACCCTAAGATTGGGTGTTTGAGAAAATATATACATTGGGTTGAGAAGGGATCCTCAATTTCATCCTGTGAGATGTGACCTTAGTGAGAGGTTTGTCCTACATGGTAGGTGGATGGACATGGAGGCCCTAAAATGAAACCTAATTAATTTTTATAGGTGTTGAAACTAGAGACCCTTATTTTAACTTCGAACTAAATGATTTTAAATTCTATTTGATCAAGGGAAACCCATGAGAGGAGTTAGATGAGGATGGTGGTTTCCCTTGAGGTGAAGCACATGTGCATGATTTTTCCTATAATAATGACACATTGGAGGTGTTTGGGGTTTATATGTTCTAAAAAATTTTGCCTTAGATTTATAAGTAATGACCTTGAATTCTTGGGTATAGATAACCACTTCAATAGGTAAGACTATTTGGGTGATTGGGCGTACTGACTAGTGATGTTTAGTTCGAATCGTGGTTAGAGAATGGTTGTCGGTTCAAGATTCAAATGACATAGAGTAGAATATAATTGGGTGGGTATGGATTAAATTAATTTTACAAAGTATGAGAACCTATGGTTTTAGATATCATGTGGTATAATGTCTATTGATGGATCATGGAATAAGTGAGGTGTCCAATTTAAAGAGGAACTACCAGGAAGCTCTGTGAATTTTGAGACTGACATGTCCTGGATGAATTTTTTTTTAACCTTTATGAAACACAACTCATAGGATTTTTAGTCATCATCTACGTGTGGGTGTTATAGAAGCGTTTTCCAATTGTGTTTGGGAGTTATATATGAGGTCCGTTGGTTACACAATAAACATTTTGGCATGGAATTGGTGATGGTCGTGTGTGCTCCGAGGGTCGATGGTAGTTAATGGGACACTTGCGGGAGTTATGACCCAGTGTTCAATTGATATATTTTAATTTCCAAATTAGTATGGGGTTTCTCTTAATATGTATTAGGTTCCATGAGATTGTTGACTCTAGTCTAGGTCTGGATACATATTTTTATGGAGATGTGGTGTCATGTGTTATTTAATTAATGTATTTCCATGAATTAGATAAGTGTCGATCGAGAAGACCAACATGAAGATAATGGAATAATATCATGAGAAACATCAAATGAGTGGTGATACTATTATGAATTATGTTTCACAGAGTACCATGGATATTGTTTCCACTTCACTAAAATGGGTGATAAGTAATAATGACATTAACATTGAGGAATGAGTGATAATAATCCATGATACTTTTGATGTATGATTATTTACAAGGAATAATTTATGATGAATATGAACTTTCCATGTTGGTGTGATTATGAGGATGCTCATATGGTGGGGAGTGGGATGTAGACCACCTGTATGTGACCCTCATGTGAGAATGATCATGGGAGTGGGGGACCGATTATTCAACAATGATATTTTCTTTTGAAACATGATGGATAAATAGATCATGTACTACTATATTCCTAGGTTAATTTCAAGTGGAGGTTTGTATAAGCTATATATTGGATTATGTTCATGGTAGTTAGGTTCATATAGATTTGTATCAATCCATAGGCATTGAATCACAAATCTATCGGTGCCCATGGTAAGCATGACATGAAATTATTTGACCTTTTATATAGGTGCAGACATAAAATAGGATCCATACATGGACTCCAATGAGAATTTGTGGATGAAAATGGTATTCCACCATTCATAAAGGAATAATGGATTTTTAATTGGTGATGTGTTAGGGGTTATGAAGAGTGTTTCCAGAAAGAGTCAATTAGAGAATTTCAAACATTTTTTTTGTGTAAGATTGGATGTGGTGAGTTGAAAAACAGATCGATAAAGTTTTAATGGATTTGATAGGAAGATTTCATTTATCAACATAGTATTTTCAAGGAAAATCTATCAAGATAAGGTTTTGATATTGGTTGAAAGGAATTCAATTATTTCTAATTGAAATCCAGGACGTTGAGTGACGTCCTCAAGGGTGATTTGGTGCATAGAGGAGAAAATAATGTCAGTATAATAATTAGGATGATAGGGGTGTATTTTGGTAGGAAACATCAAGGGGGGATTTATCATGAAATAAATTTTTCATTACAATAAATTACATATATGTGGAATCACCATAGTTTGGGTGATAAGTCATATGATGGCATGGTCCTGTCTCGAAGTTGACATACTTTGGTAATTGTCATCTTGATGTTCCAGCAGAGTTTATGAGTGTTTTCTTAAGTATTTATGGGTTAATTATTATTCGTTCAAGGTGGAACTCATGAATAACATTGGGAATTTATAGATATAAAATATCTATTTGATTAGAAAATTCCTGGATGAGGTTGGTGGTGATGTTTATTTGGATTCCCACATTGACTTATTGAGGGTGAGAAATAAAAATTAGTGAACTTTGTAAGATCCCTTCTTTAGATGAGCATTTTAATTTCAAGAAAATATTAAATTTTCAAATAAGATTTCAATCCAATTTAAAACTAAATTTCAAAAAAGTGTTCTCATGTATTGTCACGACCCCCTCCCACCAAAGATGCCCCTCTTGAGCTGGCAATGGTGAAAGGGAGATAATGGCCCCTGAGTCCCGCCTCCAATAGGCCCCGAGGTGGAGACTAGCACCAAGTGTATGAGTTTTCACAAATATGGGAGGCATTACCCTTTTTATTATTTAGGATCAGAAAATAGGACAAGTCAACCACCAAAAAGGAAAAGAACAAGGGTATAGAAATAAACCCAAACCAATCCCATATGCATGTTTGAACAATTTTATAACAAGGTGCAAGTACAAGAAAGCTCAAAGTACAATACCAAAAGAAACAAGTGTACAACAACTGTAACAACTCCAACTGTCCGACTATTAGGGTCCTGCACAGCCTTGGTAGTCCTCCTGGAAACCTGAATGTTAGCGTAGGGTGAGCATACAAGTATACTTAGTACGGAAACCTAAAGCTCTCGTGCACAAGTGGGGGAGACATCCTAATGTCCCGTGAGAACAACAGAATAAATCTAGCATGGAATTCTATCCACAAAACCTCACCAGCCACACTCACCAAAAACACAATCACAACAGGCAGTAGTATATAAGAACAAGAGTATTGGGTACCCCACACCATTTTCCGTTAGTTAGCTGCTCTTCCTAATGACAAACGACTTGATGCTGCCACACTCTCCCCGTCCGCACACACCTGGGCCTCACCATCACGTCTCCTGCCCGCACACACCTGGGCCTCACAACCACGTATCCCCACCCACACACACCTGGGCCTCACAACCACATATCCCGCCCGCACACAACTGGGCCTCATCCTGTAGATTCTTGGGTAACAGTAGAATCTTCCCGAAGAGTCTTGGGCAAAAACCACCCCCATCAAAACCTACCCGAAGAGTCTTAGGTCTAAGGTCTCCTCAAGCCATCACAGCCTAGGGGAGAAGGAGAAGGAATGCGCTAGTAACTAAGGGGAAAACACCCTCTCCCATGAAATGGTAGTGTTCGACACTAAGTGCTCAACATGGGTGGGGTGCGATAAAACACAAAAGATACATATATATATATATATATATATATATATATATATATATATATATATATATATATACTGAACACACATCCCAACCTATGGCTTCTAAATAGAGAAACTGAGCATGTGCCTTGGCACTGCTACTACGAAGCATGCATACAACAAAAAACCACAACCCCATTTAGGTTTTCATGTTTCAGCAGAATTAGTTTATTTAGTTCCTTAACTAATGGGCAACTATCCACAACCACCCACATCGATCATTCGTAAAACATATTCCTGACATCCACATATAAAGTTAGGAAAACACAAGCAGCACAAAAAAGTCCTTCTTATCAACCAACTAAACCATTGATTATTAATCCCGTTCCATTACCATGACCCACCATTCATTAACTCTTCCACTATTTATTTATTATTCACAACCCATATTCCATTCACATTCAACCCATCCCTGCAGCCCCACTCCCAACTGCCATAACCACAACTACACCGTACATCATTATCCCTTTAATACCATTATCACAGCCCCACTGCCCATTACCAACACAACATTCACACCAACCCACAACCAAGTCAACGACATCCCCACTGCTCACCCTATCCACAACAACCCACAAAACACCCCGATCACATGCCACGTATCCAAGCCAACACGCACATGTTCATTATTCCATTTTGTTTAACCGGTGTGATCACACAAGTGTTCCAGATTTTAAACAGCCAACTTTACATGATTAACCAAATTCCACATTCCACAATGATTCCATCCATAAGAAAATCCAGAAGGAGAGGGAAACATTTAATTGCGTAAGCAAAGGCCCCCAACGACTGTGATTTTCAGTAGGTAGAAGCTCATTCAATTCACAACATAATATCAGAGGATATAAAGTAAAAGAAATCACAACATCCCAACCCCATTAAATAAGCCAGTTATTATATTTATTAAAATGGTTCAAAATTGTATCACATAAACAAGATAACATCCACCCCGCATGATGCAAAAAATAGATAGATGAAGGTAAGATCCCTACCTCAACAGGTTCTCTTCGCAATGCTCCCTCAGATCAACTTCAGAAGACGTCCATTAGCGTCCGTCACATCCGTCGAGTCCCGGAAAAACCTCATCGGGTGGAATTCAGAAAGGAAAGGCCGGTAGAAAGACAGTGGATCCATACTTGGTTGTTCCGCCTCGTCGTTATGATCTCGTGGCCATTGAAAGATCGTAAATCAAAGCTCGGACGAAGAAGTTATGGAAGAAAGAGCCTTCGAGTCTATTGGGAGAACTCTGCATAGAGAAAAGGGGAGGAGAGGAGTGAGTTGAAAGGAGGAGGGGACCCCTCCTTTTATAGGCGAGAAAATAAAAAGTGCACGGCGTGTACATTATGGTACACGGCGTGTACTCGATTATTTCACACGGTCTCCATGCGGCTTCCAACACGGCTCCGCGGCCGTTGACTTGTCGACACACGGTTTGAGGGTAACACATATGTGGGGAAGGACTACACAGTGTGTAGTTTGGACACACGACATGTATCCATTTATTTCACATGGCAAGGACACGGCTTCAACACGGTACACATCCATTGGCTGGCAACGTGTACGCAGGGAAGGACTATACAGCGTGTAGAACTGGACACACGGCGTGCACAAATTATTTCACACAGCAAGGACACGATCTTCAACATGGTGTATAACCAGAAAGGTGGTATACGACATGTTGTTACACTACATGGCGTGTACTCATTTACTTCACAGGGTGAGGACATGGCCTGTAACACGGGGTATACCCAGAAAGGGGGTACACGGCGTGTACTGAAACTACACGGCGTGTAGTTTCAAAAAAATCTGGAAAGTGTGGCAAAAGTCCATTTTACCCTCCAGAAAACTTCTTGGCCTTCTTTTTGACAAAGGAATGGGCCGGAGTGGTCTGAGCCATTACATTAGATACCTCTTAAAACATTCTCATTCCCAAGAATTCAAAAACCAACCCAGAGGAAACCCAACAAGATACCTCTTAGGGTTCTCGTTATAACTGGAACCCAACCAACAACCCTAATCATATGGGTTAGGAATTCATTCTCCTATGTCGAGATATTATCTGATTTAGGCGGCACAGACTCGCCTGCATGGTTTCAATCACATCCTCATTAATGCGTCTCAATTAAGAATTGGGACTTCCCACTTTCATACATTAGGATTTTTTTTCAACTCGTACTACCCCCAACACTACACAACCAACTCACTACCCGAGCACGTGGTTTTGGGAAATTCCTTCTCCTATGTCGAGATATTATCCGCTTTAGGCGGCACTGACTCGCCCGCACGGGTTCAATCGCATCCGCATTAATGAGTCTCGATTAACGGTCCAGATTTTCCCTTTTCCCACACATCCGAGCATGTCACACATTACAAGGGAACAAGGAAACAAAAGGTCTCACAAACTGACAAGCTAGGAATTCAATATATCAAAGGTACATAGTACAACATCAACACAAAGCTCAGAAGAACAAGGGAAAACACAAGTCTAAACAACTCCGGGTACTGAGTGTGCATCTAGGTCTCCAGCTCCCAAGTGCTCTCCTTGAGGCCGCCATGCCTCCAAAACACACGAACCAATGGAATAGATCATCCAAAAAGCAACTTCTCCTTACGATCCTCGATTATGACTAGTCGTTCCCTGATGGTCGCATCATCTCCCATATCTAACTCTCCCCAGTCGATAACGTGGGAGTCGTCATGTAAGAACCGACAATGCTAGGAGACGTGGAAGACGTCATGAACCTTTTCCAACAGAGGTGGCAGGGCCAGCTGATATGCCACCACGCCGACTCACCTCAGCGCCTCAAAAGGTCCGACGAACCTAGGTGAGAGCTTTCTCCCATTCCAAAACCTCCGCTTCCCCCGTCGAGGGGAAACCTTCAAGAACACATGATCTCCCACCTTGAACTCCAAGGGCATCCTTCGACGATCATCATAAGACTTCTGTCAGTCCAGAGCCGCTTTCATCCTCTCACGTACAAGCTGGACTTTCTCTGTGGTGCGTTTCACTACCTCTGGCCCAAGAGAACCTGTCTCACCAACCTCTGCCCAAAAAATGGGTGAATGACATGGCCTTCCATAAAAAGCCTCAAACGGTGCCATGCCAATAGTAGAGTGGAAGCTGTTATTGAAGGAAAACTTCACTAAAGTCCATTGTCATACCAATGATCCTCTGAAATCTAGAACACATGCCCGCAGCATGTCCTCCAATGTTTGGATAGTCCGCTATGTCTGCCAATCGGTCTGCGGGGGAAAGCACTGCTAAGGCATAGCTGGGTGCCAAAAGCATGCTGTAGCCCCCTCCAGACTCGTGAGGTAAACCGAGTATCCCGATCTGAGACGATAGTCTTTGGAACTCCCTGAAAATATACCACCTCGTCTACTTACCTCTGTTCCAAGGTACTCACTGGACCTGGCTCCTTAATTTCTAAGAAGTGAGCTGATTTCGTCAGACGATCCACCACTACCCGGATAGCATCATAACCAGCCTGAGCTCTGGGTAGTCCTGTGACGAAGTCAATTGAGATGTCATCCCACTTCCACTCAGGGACATCTAAAGGGTGCAACATCCCACAGGGAACACAATGTTCAGCCTTCACTTGCTAACACACTGGGCATTTATCCATAAATTCTGCCACTTCCCGTTTCACCCCGGGCCACCAAAACTGTTCCCTCAGGCCTCGGTAAATTTTTGAAACTCTTGGATTTACTACCAAGGCTGAGCTATGGAACTCGCGGAGAACTCCATCATGCATTGCCTCCGAAAAAAAACTTCCATTGAAAAGCATCTGATGTGAGATGTCCTCTGACCGTCCCTCTGGAGCGTTCCACTGATCGACACGATCCCGCATCACTTCCACCTTGGAGTCCCCCCATTGGGACTCTTCCACCTGCTACAACAAAGAGGACCGCACTATCATCTGAAACAAACAGCCTCTAACACCTTCTACCTTAGCATCCAAGTGCAGGGCAACCAACTCTCCCATCGCCTTCCAAGCATCCTTGGATTCCTGAACCACTTCCTGATGCGACTTCCTACTCAGGGCATCAGGCACAACGTTTCCATTACCTTCACTGTAAGAGATCTCAAAGTCATAGTCTTAGAGAAACTCTACCGACCTCCACTGCCATAAGTTCAGGTCACGCTGGGAGAAGATATACCACATGCTCTTGTGATCTTAGAAGAACACAAAGCACTCCCCAAAGAGGTAATGTCGCCACAAATTCAGTACTAACACTACTGCTGCAAGCTCTAGGTCATGGGTGGAATAGTTACGCTCATGAGGGTGTAACTACCTAGACCCATAAAATATCACTCCCTTATTCTGCATCAGCATGCACCCCAAACCAAGGCCAGAAGAATCACAAAACACTTCATACAACAACCCTTCCTCTGGAAACCTAAGTAAGGGAGCACCGACCAACGTCTCTTTTACGGAGTCAAAAGATTTCTGGCACTGCCCTCTCCATAGAAAGACCCGGTTCTTCCTCGTCAAAGATGTCAATGGAGCAGTTTCTCAAGAGAAGTCTGATATGAAGCTCCGATAGTAACCTGCTAATCCCAGGAAACGACGATCTTCTGCCACGCTCTTGGGTGCTGCCCAAGAAACAACTGCCTCCACCTTCGACGGGTCCACTGACACTCCATGCTGAGACACAACATGCCCATGGAAGTGCACTTCTTGTGTCAATATCTTACACTTCGACAATTTCCCATAAAGCTGGTGGTGTCGAAGGACTTCCAAGACTGCCCTGAGATGATCAACATGCTCCTCCTATGACCATGAGTAGATCAGGATGTCATCGATAAAAACAATGATGAACTGGTCCAGAAACTCTTGGAAGACAAAGTTCATAAGTCCGATGAACACAAAAGGTGCATTCGTAACTCCAAACGACATCACCACAATCACGAAGTGCCCGTACTTGCACATGAAATCTGTCTTCGAGATGTCACTGTCCTTTACCCTCAGTTGATGATATCCAGATCATAGATCAATCTTGTAAAACCAACCTGTTCCCCTCAGTTGGTCGAAGAGATCATCTATCCTTGGATGGGGGTAACGGTTCTTAACCGTTACCTGGTTCAACCTTCGGTAGTCTACGCATAGCCTGAGACCACCATCTGCCTTCTTCATGAACAAAACTAGAGCACCCCAAGGTGATACGCTGGGTCGAACAAAACCCTTCTCCATCAGATCATAAATCTGAATCCGCAACTCCCGTAACTCGGAAGGTGCAATCCGATAATGGGCCATCGAAATAGGACGGGCACCAGGATGTAAGTCTATCCCGAACTCAACGTCATGTCGGGGGGTAGAGTCATAACCTCCTCAGGAAAAACATCGAAGAACTCCCCAACAACCTCCGGGACATCCGTCATCTATGTATCAGCTGGAACCACTGATAACCCGCCTAACAAGGAATGGAGAGGCTTCACATGTCGGCTTCCCACCTGATAGCTCCTCTTGCCAACCAAAGATACGCGCTGCCCATCTACGTCGGAGAACACGAATCTTCTCCAGAAGTAGTCGATAACGGCAATAATAGAAAACAACCAGTCGATGACTAGGATGACATCGTATGGATACATCTATAACAGAAGAAGTTCCCCACTAGATCGATGTGGTCACAACGTCATCCCACATCCCCGACAAACACAAGATACACTAGTCTGGCCTCCAATTGGTGTACTCAGCACTAGTGGTACGGAATGTCTCTATACATCTAGTCCCAAATCATGGGCTAGACCAGGCGAAACATAGGAGTGCAAGGCTCCCGAATCAAACAAATCAGAAACAAGAGTGCTGAACAAACAAAAAGCACCTCGAACAACCTATGGTCCTGCTGGAACTGTCAACTCTGCTGCGTGCAACTGTCCCCGACCATCTCCTCTGCCTCTCTGATGTCGTCCACCTCCCCGACCACACCCTGGTTGAGGTCCCTGAGGAGAACCCTGAGGTCGGATCCCTCCTGCAAAGTCTTCCCTCGGAGGAGCATGGTCCTGCTACTGCTGGAAGGGCCTCTCCAGCAACTAGTGCTTCTGAGGTGGGCACTGAACCTACCCACCTCCATCATACGGAGCTCAGGTTGGGAACCGACACTGAACATGCCCAAATCCTCCACAAGAAAAACACCTCGATCATGGGCCCATGAAAAAGGGACGAGGAACCGATGATCTGAACTGGAACTGCTGGAGCCTGCTCCCCACTGGCCTGAACCTGGAAGGTCCCGTCGGAAGAGACCTGCTGCTGACTGATTTCCCCTTCGACGAGCCTGGCTGGATCCCCTCATGTGGTGCACCTCCCAACAAGTGCATCCTCTCTACAACCTCAGCCTTCTTCTGTACCTCCATGTTTTTCGGAAGGGTGAAGGGGGTGACAACATACTGAAGCGAAGGACGAAGCACCTCCTCAAAACGTCTCGCCCGAGACTCCTCATCCGGAAAGAGATCCGGAGTAAAGCGCCAGAGATCCTTGAACTTGATCCCCAACTCTCATACTGAAATAATCCCCTTCTGAAGGGAGAGTAACTCCTACCACTTCTACACCTTGATCATGGAATAACGGAATTCCTCTCGGAATTCCTTCTCAAAGTTAGGCCATGTAACTTCTGCCTCTATCCTCTCTCCGAGGTAGAGTGTCCACCACTGTCGCGCCACACCTCTCAACTGACTGACTTCTAGGGGAACCTAGTACTCCCTCGGAGAACGGATCAAGGTAAAATGGATCCTTAGCTCCTCAAGCCACCCCTCTATCTCTGTATCCTAAGTACTACCCTCGTACTTCTTGAGGGTCTGCTGCTGGAAAGAACGGAGAGTCTTCTGCCACTGACTATCTTCCTGCTCTTGGTCACTCCTCAACTAATCAACCGCCTTAATCTACTAGGCCTCGGCCATCTGAGCCACCCGAGGATGATGTCCAGGTGCCATAGTTGTATGGTAAACAAGGATCACCTAAGCCCAAGTAGTAAGGAAAAGCTCAAGATTTTATTTTATCATTTTATTTCAATTTCATTCCCAGAACACCCAAATCAAGTAAAACACAATCATGATGATTCATGTACCTTTCCTAGGGTCTCTACCCTGCAATCAATGTAGTCTCAATTGGTTGTTTGGTAGGCTTAGAGTCCATGCATCAGATCACGGGGGGGCTAAAATCCCATGTCCTAGCCAGTCTTCCCTAGCCTATGTCACGCACCAAGATTGACTAACATTGGTACCCTACCATCCCATGCAATCCTGATTGTGCCTAACTCCAGAATCCATCCTATCTCTCAAACATTCCCTCAGATACCATTCTGTCATGACCCCCTCCCACCAATGATGCCCCTCCTTAGCTAGTAATGGTGAAAAGGAGATAATGACCCCCAAGCCCCGCCTCTAGTAGGCCCCGGGGTGGCGACTAGCACCAAGGGTATGAGTTTTCAAAAATATGCGAGGCATTACCCTTTTTATTATTTAGGATCGAAAAATAGGACAATTCAACCACCAAAAAGGAAAAGAACAAGTGTATAGAAATAAACCCAAACCAAGCCCGTATGAATGTTTAAAAAATTTATAACAAGGTGCAAGTACAAGAAATCTCAAAGTACAATACCAAATGAAACAACTGTACATCAACTGCAACAAATCCAACTGTCCGACTAGTTGGGTCCCGCATGGCCCGGGTAGTCCTCCTGGAAACCAAAAAGTAAACGTAGGGTGAGAATACATGTATACTCAGTAGGGAAACCTAAAGCTCTCGTGCACAAGTGGGGGAGACATCCCAATTTCCCGTGAGAACAACAGAAGAAACCTAGCAAGGAATTCTATCCACCCAACCCCAGCAGCCACACTCACCAAAAACACAATCACAACAGGCAGTAGTATATAAGAACAAGAGTATTGGGTACCCCGCACCATTTCCCATTTAGTTAGCTTCTCTTCCTAATGGAAAACGTCCTGAAGCTACCACACTCTCCCCGCACGCACACACCTTGGCCTCACCATCACGTATCCCGCCCACACACACCTGGGCCTCACAACCACGTATCCCCGCCCGCACACACCTGGGCCTCACAACCACTTATCCCCCCCGCACACACCTGGGCCTCCTCCTGAAGATTCTTGGAAAACAGTAGAATCTGCCCGAAGAGTCTTAGGCTAAAACCACCCCAATCGAAACCTACCTGAAGAGTCTTAGGAGTATGGTTTCCTCAAGCCATCACAGCCTAGGGGAGAAGGAGCAGGAAGGAGCTAGTAACTAAGGGAAAAACACCCTCTCCCATGAAATGGGAGTGTTCGGCACTATGTGCTCAACATGGATGTGATGCGATAAAACACAAAAGATATATATATATATATATACCGAACACAAAGCCTAACCTATGGCTTCTAAACAGAGAAACTGAGCACGTGCCTCGGCACTGCTACTACAAAGCATGCATACATAAAACAACCCCAGCCCCATTTAGGTTTTCAAGTTTCAAAAGAATTAGTTTATTTAGTTCCTTAACTACAGGGATACTGTCCACAACCAACCACATCGATCATTCGTAAAACATATTCCTGCCATCCACAAATCTAGTTTGGAAAAAACAAGCAGCACAACAAAGCCCTTCTTATCAACCAACCAACCCATTGATTGTTAATCTCGTTCCATTACCATGACCCACCATTCATTAACTCTTAAACTTTTTATTTATTATTCAAAACACATAGTCCATTCACATTTAACCCATACCTGCAGCCCCGCTGCCAACTCCCATAACCACAACTGCACCATACATCATTATCCCTTTAATACCATTATCACATCCCCACTGCCTGTTACCAACACAACATTCACACCAACCCACAACCAAGTCAACTTCAGCCCCACTGCTCACCCTATCCACAACAACCCACAAAGAACCCCCATCACATGCCACGTATCAAAGCCAACACCCACATGTTCATTATTCCATTTTGTATAACCAGGGTGATCACACAAGGGTTCCAGATTTTAAACAGCCAACATTACATGATTAAACAACTTCCACATTCCACAAAGTTTCCATCCATAAAAAAATACAGAAGGAGAGGGAAACATTTAATTGCATAAGAAATGGCCCCGAATGACCGTGATTTTCAGTAGGTAGAATCTCATTCAATTCACAACATTATATCAAATGATATAAAGTAACAGCAATCACAACTTCCCAACCCCGTTATATATGCTAGTTATTATCTTTTTTAAACCAGTTCAAATGTGATTCACATAAACAATAGAACACCCACCCCGCATGATGTAAAAACTATAGAGACGAAGGTAAGATCCCTATCTCAACAGGTACTGATCGCAACGCTCCCCCGGATCAACTTTAGAAGACGTCCGTCGGCGTCTGTCACTTCTGTCGAGTCCCGAAAAAACCTCCGTAGGTGGAAGTCGGAAAGGAAAGGCCGAAGGAAAGACAACAGATCCAAGCTTGGAAGTTCTACCTCGTAGTTATGATCCCGTGGCCACTAACGGATCGTAAATCAGAGCTCGGATGAAGAAGTTATAGAAGAAAGAGTCTTCGAGTCTCTTGGGAGAACTCTACTCAGAGGAAAGGGGAGGAGTGGAGTAAGTGGAAAAGAGGAGGGTACCCCTCCTTTTATAGGTGAGAAAAGAAAAAGTACACGTCATGTACATTATGGTACATGGCGTGTACTCGGATATTTCACACGGTCTCCACGCGGCTTCCAACACGGCTCCGCGGCCGTTGACTGGTCAACACATGGTTTGAGGGTAATGCATACGCGGGGAAGGACTACATGGCGTGTAGTTTGGACACATGACGTATATCCATTTATTGCACACGGCAAGGACACAACTCCAACATGGAATACGGCTGTTGACTGGCAACGCGTACGTGGGGAAGGACTACACGGCGTGTAGAACTGGACACACGGCGTGCACCCATTATTTCACACAGCACGGACACGACCTTCAACACGGGGTATACCCGGCAAGGTGGTACACGGCGTGTAGTTACACTACACGGTGTGTACTCATTTACTTCACACGGTGAGGACACGGCCTGCAACACGTGGTATACCTGGAAAGGGGGTACACGACGTGTACTCAAACTACACGGCGTGTAGTTTCTAAAAATTGAGGAAAGTTTGGGAAAAGTCCATTTTACCCTCTAGAACACTTTGTGGCCTCCTTTTTGACAAAGGAATGGGCCGGAGTGGTCCGAGCTATTACATGTATGGATTACCTCATGATCAATATTTTCGATTTAGTTGAAGGTTTAGGAGTTATTCAGGGTGCTTGGGGATCCTTGGGAGAGGTCGGGTCGATGTTATAGGAAATTTTCTGGTAGTTCCCCTACCTAAAGCCACCAGCTTTCTAATAGGGTCATTAAATGTGGAAATTACCCTTTTATCCCTCATTTTTTTAAAAGGGGAAGCACAATTTTTTTCCTCCCTCTCCCCCACATAACCAAGGGGCTGTCCCCCCTCTTTCACTTTTGACCCCTCATTGATTTGGATTGTTTTGATGCCATATTATTTCATTTTGAGGTGTGTATTTGAATTTGATAAATAAATTTATACCTTCCCATATATTCATTGAAAATATTTGGTTTTTTAATTTATGGGTTTTCTCTAATTCCACCAATTCATGTTGTAATTAACTGAGTACATTAGGTATTTTTCTCTTCCATGGGAGAGGGTGACCTAGGATGTCATCCACACATCATGGTTCATCGCTTCAACTATTATATGTCATGTGTTGATTTTTTACTGATATTAAATTGAAATTGAAATCTTTTAATTATGAAAATAACAGAAAAGGTTGGTCATTCTTTTCATATTGGGTTTGATGGTGTTTTAGGGGTATTTGACACCCCGTTTCATGAATAACTGAAATCTGTGAGGCATTTGGTTAGTATTCTTCCTTTATGTTGAGTTGGAAAGTAATATATTATTTATTTACACTTGTTATATTTAATATATTATTATGATTTCTTTGAGATAGGGGATCTGAATGTGTGGACCTGCCCACAATCTCAATGAATAGAATTTATGATCTTGGAAGATCCTTGAAATATACCATCACCCCATGTTTCCAATCATGAAAAGCTTAAAAATATGGTAGGTGGTCTATCTTACATTCCCCTTATGTAATTTTCTAATGCGTATGTGTTATGTGATGTGAACAGGATCTACCACAAGTTGTGAGGGACACACAATTAATTTATTGTTCAATAAAATTATATAAAATGATTAAATTATTGAGTTAAATAGTTTAAATAAATGAACTTCCTTAGTATATATAGGGCATGGTTGTAGAGGGCACATTAGTTCCTTGTGAACTGGCTCAAATCCTCAATAATCATAGACCATAACTTTACTAATAAACCATTTCTTTTTATTGAAAAGGACCAGAACATGGATCCTTAAATTGTAAATTGGTGAGAGAGACCCATTTCCCCTATACTTAGGCGATTTCATGACCTTATTTAAGATTGTGGTGTTTCATGAACTAGTATGGTCAGACTTTGGAGTAATTCATGACCCTATGAACAACTTCTTGATTCTATTTAGGAATTAAAGGTCCTTTATATTATAGGTTGTGTATTAGGTTCATTATTTCACTTTGATAATGGATTTTCACTTGGGCTATATCTTGGAGGGGTCATCGACTATGCTTCCACAATAATATTTCGACCATAATATGTGAATGTTGGTAATGGGAACTAATGACCAAGGGAATTACCCTAAGGCATGGATCAGGGTACATGATCATTAAGGCTAGTATCATAATAAGATGGTTTTGGGAATTTGGAAAACCCTCTAGCATCAAGTTAATTATCAAATATTTTGTCGAAAAACTAGTAATTGGTTAGAACTAGATAATATAAAATGAATCTATTATTCATGAGGGATGTTCCACCCTCAACTATATTTTGGAATGGGTGCCATGTTCACTAAGGAACGGTCACTACTAATATATTATATCAGATATTGGTTCTTCCAAATGCTAGATGTGATAAATAAATATGATTTAAGTGTTAGTAATCATATGTATATTTATACTTGAGTGTTTTCATGTATAATAAAATTCATATACCAAGTATAATTCCCGACATATTGTTATAAACCACTTAATTAATTAAAATTTTCATTATCAATAATTTAATGTTTGAATGAAAAGTGATTAATGATTCTTTAGACATTTATTCCTACAGATCTTGTGATCCAGTAGACAATGTTATCACTATAATAAATCTATGTGTCTCTCATATTCATTACATTATCATGAAAAACATGAGTTTTTTGAGTGGATCCTTGAAACCCATTATAGTTAGATTATCACTAAGGAATCGTAGTACTCTATGATCCAGATGATGGCATAGGTTTTTAGGATGCCTCTATTTCCCTATGAACTGGATGTTTGAGAAATCCCTGAGGTTGATGATTATTAACTAAATAAATTCCTTGGATACTCTGTATGATTAGGTTGATACACCATGATTTCATTTCCCAGAGGATTCTGAGATTAGAACATTGATATACTGATTGATGGTTGTCGAGTTATCATCTGAGATCATGAGAGTTTTCCATATATATTGAATAAGTTCCTCCCCAATATGAATTCTTTCTAGTTCACATGTCATGATTTATTACATATTGAAACCTATGAATACAACATCAGAATGGAATTTGGAATGTCGATATGTCATTGGGGTTCCATTTGTTACTAAAAAATCAAACAGTATTACTATGATACCTAGGATCCTATATGATGCCTTTCATATAGGATATCAAGTTGATACCAGGTATTGTACTTTATATTCAATGTGGTAGAGTCCGGGTGATCCTGTAGAAGGAATCATATTCCCCTTTGGTGATGTTCCTTGCTCAGAGACATATACGACACTAGAAAAATATGTAGGGTTGTCTTGGGTGGCCATTAGGCCTTAAGTAATACATTGGATATTTAATTTATGTATATAAGTTATTATTATAGTTATTATTATTCATTTGAATAATATAAGTTCACCGAAAATGCATCTTGTTTCTTTGTACGAGGTTTCATTGGTGGTTCCCTATTGATTTGATTACGCACACTAAGCACATGCCACCATTTCACAAGGGTACTCAAGTAGATATTCACATCTCTAAAGGAATATGTTTATGTTGAGTCCACGATATCATGGTTTAATAATATTTACTGAATGAAATTAATTTTTATGATGATTTCTGATCGGTATGTTAGGGGTCCTATGTTATTGGTAAAAAATACCTCAAGGTATCATTCAAGCATTTTTCGGTGGATTTTGTTTATTAAAAAATAATATTTCTGTGATTATTTGGGTAGATATAGAGAGATTTTTTAAAATATATATTAAAGTAGATCCATGAAAAAGGAATAAATGCTATGGATGTGGTATAAAAAGATCATATACAAGGTGGTGTTATTTCCCAGTGTTCAACAAATATTTTTCCCCAAAATCTGGATAAGGGAGATATGTGTTTTTAAAAGATAATATTTAATGGAATACTATAGGAGGTTTTAAATATAACATGCAATGAATGTTTTAGTATCAAAACATAAAAATATGGAAATTCATGAAGCACGTGAAATATTGTATTTTTTGCGAAAGATGAATTCCATGATAGAGAGTTATGCACCCAATGTGATGTCAAATAGTGTTTTACATGATCAGATATGTTCTTATTCACAAAAAGGAAGAAGCATAAGGATATTTCATAAGGGTATTTTGGGTTTGTAAATAGGTGGCTAGCCCCCTCATTTTATTATCTCGATACATAGAAAGAATCCCACTCTAAAGCGTGTATGAAGTCAATCCATTGTTTTTTTCACATAAGAAGGGGTTTTTGTGTATGAAGGGAGTTGAGCGTTAGAATGGATTGGTGGATAAAATGTTATTCTGTAATAGTGTTTGGAAATTGGTATTTTCTTCAAAAAATAATAAATTTTGTGCACAAGTCATTAATGGCGCATGCTTGACAACCCATGTTTGTGTAAATGATTGATGTTTCCCAATACTTCTGTGGTATAATGGTATTGATCAGTTGGTGAAAGTGGGAATTCAATAGAGAATCTACATACTGTGGAGGATGAATTCATTTCTGATAATAAAGGGACATGCATGTCCATAAACTCTGAGAGGATCCCTTCTAATAGTAGTGAGAAAAGGATGAAAAATAGGGTGATCCTTTCAACCGGTATTGAGTCTAAGAAAAAGACTCAAAGAGTGACCCACAGGAATGTAGTGAGATACACCTAAACCCTATAATGGAGGTGAGTCTGGGCATATGATTTATCTATCTCTAACATTGAATTGGTAGTGATACTAAGTGTATTTGATACACCGGAACATTTTTTTGTATTCTCCATGGATGTATCTCAAGGAGGGTAAACCTGTAAAAATCTCTGAGTTTATGTGATTTGGTTCCTATATTACTTTCAAAGTGTCATCATCAGATAAGAGATAAAATATATATCAAAATTAACACATAGGATAAAATAAAATGACCCTTATAACAAATAGATCATGATCCAGTGGGTTAGGAAGAATTTCTTCAATAATATCCATACCCTGATTCACCACCCTCTCATTGTATCTAGTACCCTATTGGACCTAATAATTTTTAACAATGCATGGGTTTATTATATTATATTTTTTTCAATGACTTGGATTAGTCAATTTTTGAAATTGGGGTTTCAATTATCACTCGTCTTGACATTCCAGGCCAAAGGGAAGAAATTTAATGATGAATAATAATTACAGTGGTATTCTATAGAGTGTAAGTGTCTATGGAAAAGCTTGGTTCATTTAATGGAATCATGTAGTGAATAAAATAATGAATAGGATAAATCAAAAATTTAAAATAATTACCCATTCAATGATGTTGTAGGAACGAGTGATGAACATAGTATTTAAATTCATACTAGAAATACTCATGATGAAGAAATTCTAAAACGGTTGTAATTAGATGATTTGGAAATTACAAATGAATTGAAATGAAAATTAACTGAGGAAAAGCAGTCTTAATATATCTGGGTAGAAGAACTAGAAATTGAGGTCAATAAGTTAAATTTTCTAAATAAAAGTATAATTATTGTGGATACTGATCATAGGGAGAATAATGATTTTCATTCTTAAGAACTAAAATATATGTCTAAAGATATTGAAAAACCAAATGCTGATGAAAATGGAGTGAATCTGATGTTAGATGAAATTTCGAATCTCAAATCCTGAAATTATGATTTTACTACATAGTTATATAAACTAGTTCATGAGACCAAAATGTTATAAAAAGACAATGCATGATGTTATGATTCTATTTCTAAAGAAAAATGTCAAATAACAGTGAAAAGGGACATTCTGGACAAGATCACCCAATAATTTGATGATGTTATGAGTAGTGGTAAGAATATCAATATAGAACTTAATGCATGACTTGAATCAAGGGATATGAAGATTTAACAATTTGGAGAAGAGAAAGAATTAGTAAATAAGGATGTGGAGATATATAATTCCAAAGTAAAGCCTAAATTGACGGATGACATTCACTTACTATTTTATTATATTTTGGTAGGTTTTGATTAAAGGAAAAAATAAAATATTCTATTTATGAAGTCAAACGTAACATTTTTTCTCACCTCAAAGTTCATATAGTTTTCAAAAAATCATAATTGGTTTTCATTAATCCACTCCCATGCATGATAGGATAAGAATGATGAATAATTAATGAAATATGAAAATTCTTATAGATACTTTAAACATGCCTAGAAAGGATTTTATTGGATGTAATGTTATCATGTGTTCTTTTTGTGGGATTCATGGTCGTACATCAAGATTTTTCTAGAGGATTTGCAATATATTTCATGTTTTGAATATCGAAATATTTCGAAATTTGATAATAAAAATTTGAATCTTGAGAAATCTAAAATAAGATTATTTCCGAAGAATGTATCCATGAAATGATACTGTTGTAGAAGAATGGGAGACACCATGGTTTTGTTTCTAGAATCCCAACAACTCTATTTCTGGTGAAACAAATTCATGATGTATCCACATCCCAATCGATTGACTATGATACAAGGTAATTTTTTAATAAGAGATGTTTTATATGTTCTAATCATTGGAATTCATCAAGATATTGCATCAAGATAAAAAATTTCAAGGAAAATGAACTTGAATGGAGATACCCTAATGTAATTGTGTATAATGAGAAAGCCTATACTGGATGATAATGTGATAAGTTGAAAAATATGTTTACAAACTCATGGGAAACAGAAGGTTCTCAATGAAATAAGTTTCAATCAACTCCTCTATTATAATCACAATCACTCTCTTTGGAATAATGTGAATGAACTTTATTGAAAAAGGGTGGATAAAATCATTTTGAGATTATGAAGAATGTATTTTTAGTGGAGGAACAAACTATAACTCAAAATAGTGTGGATACCCTATTAAAATATAAATAAAGAATAATAATATCTTAAAAAATTAACATGTCATGACACAAGTGGATAAGTTATGATAGAGGAAATCCCCCTCCAATAGTGGATGAAGAAATATAATGTGACCAATGGAGAGATTCATACTTAGGGAATGAATATTGAAAAATGGAAATTTTATGGAACATCAAAGAAAGAAATTTTTTCTAGTGGGTTTAAACACAAAATGTATAGAAAGTCTAAGACTACAGAACCTACCAGGTATAAAAATACTCAGTATGTGGGTAAATAATTCTTATTAATATGGATTGAAGAGTTGAATTTGGCGAGGTAGTTGGAAGAAGCACACAAATAGTAAAATTTTTTGTAATTAATTATCAATGTGTTGATCAATCATGATCAACCACAATCATCTTCATGAGGATTCCAAATAATATCCCCTATCCATGTCTATAAATTCTATTAACTGATGTTGAAGTGTTTATGGTTCACAAGGATATATGATCCTAGGGGAAGTGACATCAAAATATGCGAAGTGGTGAAGTCATGTTCCCTAGAATGATAAGCAATTAAAATAAGATACTAGAGTAGAAGAATAAATAAAGGGGAATTATAAAAAATGAGTTAATGCTTTATTGATTCTTGAGTTTTATGGATGTAATTGAGCACAACAGATAGAGATCATGTTATTAACATTCTCTCATGTTTTAGACATTGATTTTTGACTCAGTTATCTTAGAGTTTTTGTTGAAAAATCATTTCTATGTGGTGAATTCACCAAATGAAAATCTCATTGAAGGTAGATACAGCTAGAAAATGTTATTGAGAAAAATAAGTTTCTAGAACCTACAGTCACATGTGAATAAAGGATGCATGAGAAGTAGAATGGTTGTGTGTCTAAATAGTGGGACTAACAACTGTAATAAGTTAGTATCATTGTGGGAGAATTTTATATCCTAATCAGATGAAATATCTCCACAGTATATAATATGTTAATGTTTATGTTTGAGAAGGTCAATTAGAGGAAAAGTAGAAACATTCATGTATTTCATGATTATGTATTTTTCTCAGATAATATAGTGTTAGATAACTATTTACAGGATAAAAAGATGATATGAGAGAATATCAATAATGCTTCAAGAAGAAGATGTGAAAAGTAGTTGAATGGAATCGTGTCACAGTGGTGTAGATTGAATAGAGGCTTCAATGAAATAGGGACTCGTTGTCTGATGAAAGTGAAGAGGAGGTAAGATACTCAAGTGGTGTAAAATTATCTACTAATGATTCAAATGAAAATACCTATGATTAATAGGTGGAGGTGAAATCTATATCAGCATGAATGGTAATTAATTTTTTCGAGACTAAATTGGTATTTCACAAAAAAAATGAATGAATATGGTGACACAAGGAATGAATAAAACATTCATTTTTCAATCTAAAATTTTCACGGAGCTTTTGAGAGGATTTGGAATGGGTAATTACAAGGAAATGATGAATCTGGTGGGTACCTTGATGGAAATGTCACCAGATGATGATGTAAAAGTTGTTAATGTCATACAATATAGACTGATTAATGGAAGTTTATTTTACTTAATAGAAACATGATGAAATATTGTATTTTCCACATATAAAGAAACACTCTACCAATGAAATACCATGGAATGATACATGATTTATGTAAAATGAATTCTATTGTATATCAACGTCATTGTGGATTTTGGTTTGATGTAAAATGAAAAAAATCAGTTTGAGTTATTGTGATATACAGATGCAGATTGGGTTTGATTATCGTATGATATAATATAAACATTAGGTGGTGCATTCTATCATGGAAGATTGTGTATTTCTTGGATATAAATGAAAAAATATTTCATTTCATTGAGCACCACAGAATTTGATTATATTATGTCCACTCAAGCATAAACATAGCTATTGTGGATGAAGGATATGATTCATTTTCTGGGATTAGAAGTGAAGTCTCTAATTGGAATCCATTGCAATATTTAATGTGATATAAATCAATGAAAAATACTATCCATCATTCAAGGAACTGGTACATTTAAATCAAGTATCATTATATCAAGGAGACTGTAGAGAAAGGGATTTTAAAGTTGGAGTATGTTCCAAATTATGTAATGGATGAAAACATTCTGACAGTGGAATTACCTTAGGAATCATTTGAATGGCATAAATTAGCTCTGGTTGGTCATATGACTCCCAAAAATTGAAAAGTGGGGACATGGGACCCCCTATCCTTGAAGAATGGTGTGTTTCTTCTAATCTTCTGATATATTTTATTTACCCCACATCAAAATTCAATGGTGTTACCTTTTTCTTCGTAGACATAGGGGGGATATTTTGGCTATAAAAGGGTATAAAGTGTCTTCATCAATATAGGGGGAGAAGCTTCTAGGTGGAGCAACACGATAAGGGGAGTCAATGTTGATAGTGGGAGTAGTTTTTAGGGGCAGTATAAGATCGGAAAATTATAAATCTGATTAATGAATGTCCACATACGATGACATTTAGTGTTCATGATGAAATATGTTTAGTGGTTTCAACAACGAAGTGATTCATTAATGAAATTTTTATGATAATCTTGTTTCTCACGCCGAGCATGGATCATGTGGGATAAGAGTGTGTGCTGAGAAATTAACTGATCACTATATGAATCATAATTCTAGAATTTTGGTATAAAATGAAATAATCATTAATTATGTATCCAAATGTGAAATGTTGTAAACCAACATAACGAGAGAGATTATTGGGAAAAATCCTTCAAGTTAAAGTTGAAGAATTTTTTGTTGGATAGTTTTTTTAAAAAGACAGTTTCTATGATTAATTAGGGATTCCATAGATATTTTAGAAAATCTATTCTGAGAATCATATAAGTCAAATTAATGAAATCTCTAGTTACGGTAAAAAAGATCATATACATGGTGGTATAATTTTATAGTGTTCGCTTAATTTTTGGGCCTAAAAAACATGAGAATTGAGAAATGTGTTTTTTGAAAAGGAAGTTTCATATAACATTTGAGGTGGTTTGGAATGTTTCATGCATTAAATGTTTTATTATCAACAAAAAAAATATATAAAAGGAATTAATCACTTGAACGATCAGATCTTTCATTAATGGAGAGTTTTCCCTAAAGAGAGTTATGCGCCCAATTCAACGTCAAATAGGGTTATACATAATCGGATTAGCTACTATGTGAATGGAGGAAGATGTGTAAGGATATTGGTCTCAACATTAGATGAGTCAATATATTGTAGGATACCCCCTCATTTTAGTATTTCAACACTTATAGACAATATGATCTTTGAATCACATAAAAATTTCATGAAAAAGGATTTTCATGTAAGAAGTGGTTTTCATGTAAGAAGGGAGTTGTGCATAATAAGGGGGTTTCGTGCCAATGTTTTTTCAACATTATTGTTCAAAATTTATGGTTTTCCCTAAAAAATCATAAATTGTTCATGCAAGTCATTAATGTTGTGCTGAAGACGTCCCAAGTTTGCACGAATGATGGATGTTCCCAAATACTTCTTTGGTAAAGTGGTATTCATCAGTGGATTTTAGTCGTACATCAATAGAGAATTTACATATAGTGGAGGATACAATAATTAGTGATAATGAAGTTACCTACAAGTCCATAAACATTGAGTGGATCCCTTCTAAGAGTAGTGAGAAATGGGAAAGGAAGATTATGATCCCTTCTACTAGTAGTGAGTCAGATAAAGGGACTCAAAGAGTGACCCTTGGAAATGTAGAGAGATGACCCAAAACCATGTAAAGGTAGTGATCATGCTAATAGTATTTATCTATCCCAAACATCGAATTGGTAGTATTCCTTTGTCGATTTGGTACATTGGAACATTACCATCGTATGATCCTTGGATGTAGCATACAGAGGGTGAACCAAGTAAAAATATCTGTGTTTGTGTGCTTTCATTACTACATAACATTCAATTAATCCTCATCAAAAAAAGAGGAAAATAAAGATCTACCTAAAAATAAAACTAAAAATAAATTAAACCTTATAATATAGAGGTCAAGATCCAATGGGGTAGGAAAACTTTCATAAAGAATATCCATACCCTGATTCACCCCCTCTTGAGTATCCACTCCGACCAACAGTAATGTGGAAAATCAGCATGGTCCCTATTTGTAGAGTAAACCATGGAATGAGGTGGAAGAACTCATGCTATCATTCCTCTATAATAATATTTATTCCTTTTTCCCATTAAGTAAATTTACTTGACTCTCACTTATTTCATTTACTCGTTAAAATTTAAACACGCCTATTCATAATATTTAACTCAACACTCAAATATGTTTTTTATTAATATTTTTCGCATTCTAATTTCATATATGTTTCATCATATTCCTCACTAATTTATTCATCTCCACCTAATGATTCAGGTACATTTAAATGTCATAACATATTAATCAATTATTTAATTTTGTCTAAGGGTGGGTGGGTTTGATTATAATACGGTTGAGGCTGAAGGAGGAGGCTTGGATCAAAATTGAATCCTAATGCATGATTTTTAGTTTCTAATGAGAGTGAATTATTCCACAAATTCAGTTTAAAACAAACCATATTCTCTAATTTTAATTCTCCAAGTACATCCCACACCTTTCATCAATTCAGTAGTAGAAACATTCCCATCTTTTTTTTCTTCCTCTAGGTTTAATTATTTTTTTCCTAATATATGATCATAAATGCATATAAGGACCTTTGAATTTCTATGGTTGGTATGGGACCTACCTAGGCACATATTAGGAAGTATTGTCCTATTTAGATGTTGTTATCAAAGGCCAACATTCCATAGTTTCAGTAATTTTTCTCCACCATCTCTTCTAAATAGTATATGCCTGAAGGTTCCAACACCATTGGACTTATGAACAGCTCTCCATCTTCTTGTGTAGGGTATCCCATTATGGTATTTCAACATAAATGCATATATATATTCAATATTTACCAAATTTTGAAACTTTTTAAGCCTATATTCGAATCTATATTTCTATTTGTTATCATATTTTTAAGGAAATAGTGGGACATTTCTATTTCAAAATTGTGGTTGGCTTTTAGGGCCAGTCTGGGAAGAAAAATATTCTAGAGAAATGTATGAAGGTATATTTATCCTAAAATGTGGATGACTAAAAAATATTATCTGTATTCTATTCCATATAAGGATTTATGTATATATAGACTTAAAATATTCCAATGTAAAAGGGGAATTTTCATTCAAAATAATTCCTCAATAATTTAAAGGACATGGTCTATGATTGTTATTAATCCAGAATTAAATTACCTAAAATATTATAGTAATAAATTTTTTTTTCATTATATCAGTAAGTGGGGTGTTTTGATTGAAATAAACTATTTGTTTTATAATACTTATAGGTAAGTACATTAAAAAATACTCGAGTATGTCATGGATTCAGTTTAAAAAATTAATTGTTTTTTCATGAAATTAATTTATTTAAAATTTGAGAAAATATCATATATGAATTAATCTAAAGCTAATAAATGAATTAAATTATATTCTTAACCTTTGGAATGATTGATAGATTGTAATATTATTTCTATTAAATTCAAAGGATTCAAAAACAATCTAAAATTGAAAATGTCTTAACATGTATAAAAAAGAAAATAAATATAGAACATTTAAAAAGGTATTAAAGTAAAACGGTTTTCTCCCTCACACATAATTTTTGTAGTGTTCTCAATGTATTGAAACTAATTTAACACGTATATTAATTTTAGGTTTAATCAAATAAAAAATCAGATGATGCAGATGCGTACACAACAATGATCTTCATTGACAAATAGGTTAGAGGAGTTTGATCTCCTCCACCGGTTGTTGGGGTAGATTCTAATGATACATTTTCAACCCATGTCTATTATTAGTGAATGGGTTATTTTTTCCTTCATTAACAACCCTCTCATCACCAAAAGGGGATGCATTGGTAACTATAAAAGGTCTTTCCCCTGTGGAATGTAGATTTACAACCATCATCTTTATCCTTCTATTGTATAATACCACATGGTCTCCCCCGTTTTTTGAATCAACATTTATTGATATACTCTTTTACATGCCTTATAGATTTTAAAATTCTAAATGTATTTTCTCTTAAATTCTTAGAATTATTGATTCAATAATTTCTTCTATTTATTTGGATTTATCCACATCTAACTTCAATTATTTAACATCCGAATATTCATTTTTGCATAGTTCTATAGGTAGATGTTAAATTTTTTCATAAACCAATAGGTATGGTGTTATTCGTATAGATATAGTTTTGGTTGCATTGTAACCCTATATTTTTTATTCCATCCATTGGATCTAGTGATTCTTATTTTGTAAACATATTTTTTCAAATTTCCATTTATTTCTAAATTTAAAAATCCATTTAATCTATTTTATATGGATGATAAGGGTGGATACCTTGTTACATACTCATTATTTTGTCATAAAATCATTTATAAATATTTTGAAAAAGTAATTCCCTTAATCATGGATGATATCTCTCAGTATACCAAACCGAAAAAATTGTTACACCTGTGAAGAGAACACTAAAACATTGTATCATCTATTTTATTAGCCTTAGAGTCCACACATTTACAATTATATTCTATAGAAATAATAATATAATAGATACCAAAAGACATGAAAAATAATCTCATATGGTTTATTCCCCATTCATATAAATTTTACAAATTATTATGGGTTTTTGGTTCATTTATTATCTCTTTGAAATATTTACAATAAATTATAATTTTTCACCTTTTTTTACAAAACACATGAGAATCGTTAAACAAAGTGGTCCAACAAATTCCAAATTCCAATAATTTTATCATAGATATTTGTGATCCATTTTCTCCTCTAAATTTAAGAGTACAATAAAACTCAAAATTGACTAAATTTTTCTTTAAAAAAAATATCATATTATCTCTTGATCAATATAAATTTTCAATATGAATCGTTCTTCCCAAGTGTAAACTTATGAATCAGTATTATTTTTTAGAATTTTATTGGAAGTAAAATGATATGTTACCTTTTAACTATCAAAATAACATTAAATTCCTATATTATAGGGTAATTATACTTCAAATAAATACAATCATTCTACATGTAGGTGGTCATTTAGTGGTTCTAATCGGGAATTTTCAATTCATCAATGTTGGGAAATATAATCCGGTGCAAGGGTACTATATATAATGCACTTTTATAGTCCTAAATATCTATGTTTAACTTTTTATGTAGTATCAAGCACCAATATAGACACAAATTTTTATCTACGAACTTTATTAAGTATATAAGAGAAGCATGGTGAGAAAAAAATGTGAGGTTCATTCCATGAAAATAAGATTGGAATTTGTCTAATGAAAAAATAGTTGTATGAAACTATTTATCAATAGTTTTATTGCTGATATTGGATCAAATTAATGATATTAAGGAATAATAAAATACTTGATATATTATTTCACTTATTTGTGATATCATACCCCCCCCACAAAATTATTTGAAACTTCACATTACACCACAAAATTGTTCTTCCAATTGGTCAGAATCATCACTGGTGGTGATTTATCATCTTTTTAGTATATCAAATGATTCCCTAGATTCAGTATTAAAATCAATTTAATATTTTTTTATATAAAAAAATTATATGTAGATAAACGTAAATAATTTCTCTGATAAATATCATTAAAAACTATAAATTTTCTAGAAAATATCATTCTTGTTGACAAAAATTGTCATGTCAAAGAGTTGACCACTTCAATTTTAAATAACTCTACATTAGTACCTTTTATAGGGTGTAATTTTCTAATACTATTCTACTATCCACCATGGAATTCAACTTTTCAAAATTCAATTCATGACTTTTATTTGCATTTTCATGTAATTTTAATGATTTCTTGAACATTGATCAAAATAATTATCAAATACCTCTAAGAAGTCCTCAATGTGGTCTGAGAAATTTCTCACCATGCACCAATGAATTTTTCCTTGGGAAATTAACGATCTAAAAGTCATCTTTTTTTTAAGAATAGGTTTAAAAGGGACATGAAAATTGAGTTTTCCCCAAGTCCCATAGGATAATGTGTAACTAAAAATATTCAACAAAATCGTCCAAAAAGAAATAATATGTTTTCGCTGCCAACCACTGTAGAATAATATCAATTAATATGATGGGGAAGTTATCTTTCCTAGAAACATGGTCAAAATTTATATAATCAATACACACTCTCCAGCTTTTACTAATTTTCATAATAATCAAATTTTCACCATTTTTTTAAATGATTAAACATGTTTTGTTTGGAACTACATAGACTGGGATAGCCCAATGTGAGTTAGATATTGGGTAAATAATTAATTTTTTAAAAAAATTTCCATAATGTTTTTCTTCCTCAATTGTCGTGGCATTTATCCTCCTTTTCTAATTCCTAAACTATGTAATGTCTCCATCAAGATAAATTTTGTGTGAGAATATTTTTAGACTAATTCCTGGAATATCACCTAAACTACACCTTTTTTCATGCACAATCATCTTCAAAATCATAGAAAATTTATTATCTTCGGTTTGATAATGGTTATTGGTAATGATTATATGTACTTATTCTCCATTAATGAGGTACATATAATTAAAATTCATGAGATAAGGTTTTAATTCTATATTTGGGGGTTCTTCTAGGGATAAAATCATATTTGGTTTATTACTATCATCATTTGTATTTTTTAACAGAAGATTATATGTAATTTCACTCATCATTAAATAAGTAACTAAATACCTCATGGTATTCAATGGCACCTAATCCTCAAATCGTGAAATGTATTGTTTAAAATTATGGATAGATTCATCATCCATGGAGTTTTAAATCATTTAGTATTCCTCTAAAGTCATTATCTTAGGAGAAATACCTTGATATTCAATTGTTTCATCTTATTCAAAGTGTGATAGTGTAAGTATTGACTGGTCATATGAAGTGTCTTTCACGGAGTTGAATATATTTAAATGTACTGGGAAGTCATTAAATTATATGTTGAATTTCCCTACATGGACATTAATGATTTTCATGGATATCTTCTAGAATTGTCTCACCAAAATGAAGTGTGAGTGTGTTGGGATCCTATAATAATCAATTTTTTTATACATATAATTTTATAAGGAAAATAATATCATGTATTTTCATAAAAATATCCACCAGCACTCCGAAAAATATATTGTATGGTTTTGCAAGTTTTACCATAGCTCTCTTGGGATTCAATTCACTTATCCAAAAAGATGTAAAAACTAAGTGAGACATTACATTTAGAGAGGAAAAATAATAAAACAAATAATATGAAAAAAGTAAATTTCCAATGGGTTAATGAATAGAAAATTTACTTAGATTTTAATTAATTTTGGTAATTATAGTGTTACTAGTGCTGAGACACTACTTTGCAAACTAATTATGTCATATCCTTGAAGAATACACTATTTTTTGAAAATTTCAATATTAAATTTAACATACATCGGATTCTATGTTCTTCATGATGGTAAATTTTAATATAAAATTTCGAGAATTTTTCCATAATTTACCTTTATAGTTCTTCTTCATAGATCTTTTTGGACTAAATTATTCAATATTGGAATAGAAGTGGATGATCAATCATTAAACATTCTTGAATTTTCCATGCTATCTCTAGTATCTTCTTTTACTAGTTGGTTCTTCCCCCAAATTCATTCCTTTTATCATTATCATTTTATAGGTTGTCAGGTTCTTAATCAACAACGTAATTACTCATTTCCATACATGGATTAAATTTTCAAAATGAATATGAATCATTGAGTTTAGTGGATGGGTTGATTTGAAAATTGGGATTTGGAATCAAATAGTATGAGTTAAAACATCCTGAAATATGTTTTTTAGATATTTAATATGTAATTGGTGGTGTCTTGATGGATCAAAGGATACATGACAGAGAATGTGGAGTTTCAACTACCAATAACTACAATAAACCATTATCCAATCATTAGGCAACACCAACTATTTAAGGGGTCTTTTTAGGGAGGAAATGGATATTATGCCCCCTCGAATTTTAATAGGGGTACCTCCTCTTCCTCCTTTATTCAGGTTAACCCAATCTGGATGGACATCCCTATTCCTCCCTTCCATCTCCCTTATATTGGGTGAAATTTAATCATAATTACAACGTGGATTCATGGTAATAAATTCTCTATATCGATAAACACTTAGTAATCCTTCAGCTCTCTAATGAGGGAAATTATTTTTGAGGTTAAAAATGATTATTTCATAATATAATGGTGAAATTTCCTTATTCCTTCAAAACATTCATGCATTATAGATAGAGAATGTTTCATGATGACATTTTCCAATCATTGTTTATTGTTTCATTAATGGTATGTCACACCGTGGATTTATTTACATTTTGACAAATAAATAATATTATATAAATTATGAAAATATTTCATGGACATAATTATTGGGCATAGATTTGTAAAAATAATTTTTTAAGAGCCTCTCAAAGGTTGCAGAACTTCATTTTATAGTGATGCAATAACCCATTTGGCCTTCCCTAGCTATGCTAGTCTATATTAATTTTTTTTAATTAATGTTAAATGATAAAATAAATTTATTTGGGTGTCCCAGTTTGAGAAAGGATCCTAGGTGGTTGGTGAAGGTATTATTTATTATATAGGAACAAAATTATACCTTAAAATAACCATTGGAACTTATAAATAATTCATGACGCTTCAGTTGAGGTATGTGGTCATATATACAAACATTATGGTTTATGCATTTGATTAATTTCATTGTGGCATGTGGTATCACAACCTTTAGTCAATCAATATATGAGTTAAATAAAGTATTATATTAACTAAATCAATTTATAATTTTATGATTTGTTAATTTAATTAATTGAGGTCACTATTGATGGGCGAAAAAAGGCATCTTGGGCCACTGTGGGCCCTTAGAAACCTCAAGTTTCCTTGGAAACATGCTAGTGTCCTTGGAGGACTACATCCACTAGAGTGTTCAGTGTATTAAATGGAAAAAGAGCACATTCATAATGATGAGTCAAAGCCCTGACACCGAAGTGAATACCTTAGAAACCAGTAGAATATGAAGTAGGGAACTCTCCATATGACCTACCCGGGTGTCCCCGTTTCACCCGGAAGGCCGCGGGTCCGACATTTCGACTAAATTATTTCTCACATTAATGGTTGTGTCACTGACTGGAAAATAAAGTTCTTGTCATTCAGAGGTAGGATCACTCTAGTTAATAACATCTTCAATTCAATTCAAATCCACAAACATTACACAGTAAATGTTCGAAGGGAGTTCATGGAAGCATCAGTATGGTCTTGGTTTCTTTTATCTAGGATGCTCATTCAGATGTAATGCATCATTGTGCTTCCTAGGAGAGACTGTCCAAGCCAGTTTAGGAGAGAGGAATCAACATGAGGAGCATTTCAGGGCCCCTTCATGACATTCATGGTAAATGTGCATGGGATGTGATCGAGGTTCGTTCGTTGTGGAGCTGGTTTATGGACGAAAAGAAGAGTGAGGGGTATCCGGCTGGCCATGCATCCAGTATTTGGACCACCGTTTCTTATTTGATTGCAACCCTTCTTCTGCACTCTATATGGATTGTGGGGACATGGTAGATTTATTTTTGGCACTATGACTGGTCTGGTTCGCCTCATGGCTTTCGAGGTTGTCCCGTAATCTACATTTCCATCCACCAGGCTAGTATATATCCATATTTTGTTTCAGCTATTCTGAATAGTGAGTAGAGTGATGTCTTAGACCTTATTAATATCAACGATGAGAAGGAAAAATGAGTTTTCACATTTTCTAGCTTGGGTGCATTTTCAATAAAGGAGTTCTATAGGGTCTTCACGACCTCGGTCCTGACTGATGCGTGAGGAGGAACCCTCTGGAGAAAACAAATCCAAGAAAAATATAATTTCGTGGTTTGGAGGATTTAGAATCATAAAATATCTATTGATGACAATGTGAAGAGAATGTTAATCCAATTGGCTTCACTCTGATGATGTTGTAGGGTGAACATGGGGGAAAAATTGGATCATATTTTTTTATTAGGTGGCCTGAACACTAGTATTTGGTCGACCTTTGGTGATTTTATGGGTTATGATGATAGGGACTAGATGTAGACCCACTTCATTGATCATTGGTTTTCTGGTACAGATGGCCAGAGCCCTGAGTGAAAGGCCCACGTGTTGGTGTTGGCAGCAGGTTGCTCGTGCATCTGGACAGCTAGGAATAATTTTGTTTTTAGGGGGATACTTGTTCTTAAAGGGAGATGGTGGAAAGGGTGAGATTATTACAGGTGGACCTATTTAGGTTGGGTAAATTTTGGCAGGATGCTCCCACCACGTGGATGGTTTCAGGCCAGAAAGACTATTTGTTTACCACTCACATCAGCAGGTTGGGGCATTGGGTTTATGGTTTCCCATCACTCAGGTCACAAATTTAACATATAAGGCTCTTGAATGATGGTAATCATGAGTGGGGGGGGGGGGGGGTAGTGTGAACTGCGACACAAACGGTGGGGTTATAGATTATTTTTCGTCCATCTTCGACATGGGTGATTCATTACAAGTTGAGTCCCTTGCAATGCTCTATGTCCTGAAGTTGTTTAGGATTAGGAGCATCTCCCTAAATGAAGTTGAAATTGACTTCATCATTATCTACAACTCCCTGTCAGGTTAGCGCACCACCCCATGGAACATTTCTTACATTATGAGGAAATAACTAAGTATAATGGATCCCAACACTGACATTATCCATACATGGTGTGAGGGTCATAAGGTTTTAGACGATCTTTCTTCCTTGTCAACCCACGGGATGAGTATCATTTGCCCTCCGGATATTGTCTTGATTTTTTCTAAGGGGGATCATCTGGTTAGAGGGGATGCTCTTAGGCTGCACCATTTTAGACCCCCTTAGCTAGTTTTCTCCTGAAACCTTGTAACATTGGTTCGTTAGTTTCCTCTAATTGTTTCTCTTTTGTTCCACTTTTATTTTAATAAATAAATGGTGATGATTATGATGATTAAATTATGATTCTCTATTATATTTAGACCCCTTTATAGTTATTACTATGCAAGATATGGTCTAATGTTGTTGAATAAGAGCATGTGGAAACCTCCATATACATGTGTCGTGTGACTTGGAATAAATATACCTAGAAGGTTGTGTGAGAACCCATTCAGTATGTTTAGCCTAGTTAGAGAGAACATCGGTATCATAGTATTAGTTTGGGAGAGTTTACTGATTTGGGATTTCCATTTTTTTAGATGGGTGATGATCCATCTCTGCAATCCATTTTCAATATGGCATGTTCTGGGTGGCCAATGTGGTCGTGTTATATTGATGATATCATTAATGTGGATGATTTCTATTGTGATATTTTTTATTCCAATAGTGGATTTCATGAGACTATGGACTCATAGTATGGTTCATCCACCCATGTAATGACTAAAAGGACCCCGAGTAGGGTGTGTCACCCATGATGACACATATGGGAACCCAGTGGGTGCCGCAGTGAAACTAATCCTTTAGTGATATTATGTTTGGGTATGGATAGTAATGATGGATTCAGGCATTTTTCTAACCAGTGTTATGGTTTTTATATTTTTTTCCTTGTTGGAAATGTGGTTTCCCAGTATTGTTTCCCAAAATCATTCTTATGAACATGATGATTTGAAAAGGGAAAATTTCCATAGGGTAATTATCCATTTATGTTTGTAAAACTATTTAAGGGATGAATTTTATTTATTATATGGAAAACACCAATAGGAAAGGTCTTTATCTATGTATTAAAAAAAATATGGGTGGTGGTTTTTTACCTTTAATTAAAGAATTATTATAGGGGAGTAATATGATACTATGATGAGAAAACTCCCATAGGGGAGGTCTATGATAATTATATATTTATTCCCTGGGATTATAAAACCCTCATTGGGGCGGTATTGATATTATTAGAGAGGTTTCCATGTATTTGGATATACGGTTGATCTTGTTTAATATGGTGGAACATTTCATGGGAAATAACCACCTTAGTTATACACGTTATGTATAATTTTTTGGATCTATTATATGGGTATTCATAATCATCACAACATACTCAGAGACACACAGACACTGAGCGAAGATGGTATGGTTGGTCGGGGTCACAAACTTGAGGATTGATGGTGTTAGTTCATATATTTATTTTTATACCCTTATTTATTTATACATATATTTTTACATGTGCATATGACTATATTAATTGGAAATGTAGATAGATATTTTAATTGTTTTATTCAGTGTAATGTACTCACACCCTGCTCGGGCGGCCACTAAACTTTGGTACCCAAGAAACCCTCACTAATTGCAGGAAAGGGTTTAATGAATCTGGTTATTTAGATAATATAGGATAGATCATATGAGATGAAGAGATTGAGGTCATGTCGTATCTTGTTTACACATTTGGACCTCGTTATAATTTATTTTATTTTATCAATTCTTTATATTTTATCAGTCCGATGGGTAATTGTGTGTATATAACTATATTCTTTGAATCAATATTATTTTGACGTAATATTGTTATTTATTTTTTATAATATAATTGTTTTTCATTTTTTATGATGATTTTATTTCTCAGATCAAATTTTCACAATTCAAGTGAGGCTCAATTGAGCTTTTCAAATTTTATTCACTAAAAAACATCCTCAACAAAATAATTAATTATTATAATATTCAGTTATCACATAACTGTAATTTAATAAAAAATTGTAAGGTTAAGATTGAAAAATAGGCTTTATTATGATTTGGGGAATAAAGAACCCCTAGTCCACTCCACCAATATTCTACTACTCATGTTTAGTGATTTTTACTGAACTATTACTTTTCATAGGGATATTACAATTGGTTGAAAGTAGATTTAACTTAGTAAAAAAGTTCTAATATATTTCAACTATGATATCAATTTAAAAGACATCTCCATGATTTTAGTACTTGAAAAAATAATTATATCTAATCATTAATAAGATTAAAATTATTATTAATTTAGGATCAACACATAATTGCAAGAATGATCTAAAAATTGAAGAGGAAACATGAGTGAAATAATATCTTCAATGAGTAGTTCTCAAGACTAATTAATTGTAAAAGATAGTATTTTAAGAAAAAAATATAAATGATTTTATAATTAACATGTATCTTAGAAAAAACAAAGTGTGTCTATCTGTATGAGCCTCTTGTATATTTTATCTCTCTTTCAGGCATACATAATTTATCCCTTTATATCTCCTATATTGAATTTGAACTAATCAGACTTGTTAAACTAATTATTGATACGAACAATATATTTGAAATATGATGAAATAATCTCTTAATTATTTCCCTTTTTATCTTACAAATATGGAATAATCACATTTTGTAGGATGTAGCATTTTGAAACTTCATCATATTTTTCCATCCATAGATATATAGACTTTTATAAAATCAAAATTTATTTATTTAGGAAAGTAAATTTCTAATAAATACAAAGGAATGAGTTGATTTTCAGATGATAATACAATGTTAAAGTGTTTATCTAAACAATAATCTCAATCTGAGGATGAAAATTTATTCCTCCAAAATACAATTTGTTATGTTTAAAAAATTTCTAGAAGTATATTTCTCACATGATAATTCCAGTATAATAAGATAAAATATTTTTTTAAAATGATAAACTTATTAATCATTGAGCTGAAAACATATAAGATAATTTAATTATGAATTTCATTTTCATAAGAGAAATTAATATCCTCATAAGAGGAATGACATTGTTGAAAATCCTTCTTCTTTTGATTTGATAGCATAACTACTTTATAAAAGATAATTCAACAACACCTTAATAGAAATTACATAAACAACAAGGTAATATTTTATATTCATATTATGTAATATTATATACTTTATCAAAAACTGAAATTCGGCATAGAGGATGATATTTCACATAAGAGAATTAATTACTACATAAGATAAATTCCAATGATTATGAGAAATTCCATAGGAATATTTTTTATGACAACTCATTCCATCCAAAAAAATTAATAATAAGATATATGATAATAAAAAAATTAAGATAATATGTTATCAAAATATATGAGTATTTTTTAGAATTAATTTATTGATGAATTTTTGAGATGTTATGGAACAATATATTTCCAACCAATAATCTCAATTTTTGTGATCACAAAACCAAAAAATAAAATAATCAAAAGGATCCTACAAATAATAATGTTGTGTTGTTTCATAAAAAATTCCTCTGAATGCTACCATAAATACTCCACCTTTTTTTATCTAAATAACTATAATAAAATTATAGAGAAAAAATAATTGATTTAGAACTATAATATATATAAAGTATAGGAATATAAAGTACTTATGTGAATATGTTGTTAAATGAATTATGAAATAGTAGATCAAACAATAAAATTATAAAAAAATAGGAAGAATAATCAGTCTAATATAAGAATTACATAATGGTCATTTCTAGGAGTTATATTAATAAATTATTCAGAATGTTTTGGTGGAAAAGTTCAGGTAGTAAAAGGAGTACCAACACATTCACCACACAACTCACTAAGTGGTGCATCAAATCCAAACATTCTTCTATTGATAGATATATTATGAGGAATGAACATAGATAAACTAGAATGAAGTCTTGCATATGATTCATGATCACTAGATAAATTACATATATCTATAGGATAGAACTAAACCATTTTTGAGATGGCATTAGGAATCATGGATTCATGAAAAAGTTTCTAATTATCCCTTGTTTATTTTTAAGATGGATCAAATTTATATTTCTGTCATTTTGAGGAAACAATATGGAAATCAGGAAAACATGTCAATGTTTCCATTATCCAAATAACTAAAATAGTTCAACATCACACATTTTTATCCTCTTTAAAATATAATTACAGTTAATGTCCAAAAAAATAGGAAAACATTTCCAGGATTTTTTATATAGGTCCTAATGAAACATTAAAAATTGAAATTTCTTCTTAAAATACTGAATAATATTTTCATCACATCCATATAACTATATGATAAACTAGAATAATTTGGTGTAGGGGAAAATACAACTAGAACAAATTGATGAATAAATGAAAATTATTTTAATTTGTTAACCTAAAACCTCTTTGATTGTTAAGTATTGTAATATTATTTATACAATAAGGAATCCCATGACTATGATTGGACAAACAACTAATGAATTTTCACAATATTTTAATCCAACAATAAATGTTGTTGAAAAGTGAGAATTACATTTTTTGGAGTCATGTTATAATAACTTTAAAATACTTCAAGATATTTGTACAAAATTATTTTAATGAATACAAATTTTCCTGAAATAAATTTCCCAAATCCTTCATAGCGTTTTCTTAATTATAAAAAAAATTATTTTACAAAATCTCAGAATAGTAAATATAAATATAAATATATATATATATACCATTTAACCAATTTCAAATTATAGGGGGAAATAAGATATCTTTTCAGAGAACCAATTATTGCAGTGAGAGTGTCAAGTTCATGATAGACAGAATTCAACTTTGTTCCCATAAAAGCTCGGGCAATAGGTCCTTCTATAGAAGATCCACTAATAAAAATCCATAAGATTAATCTAAAAGATATTACAGAATATTTTATAGACCATAAATATTTATCTTAAATACTATAATAGATTAAACATATAGTCTTCATTTGATTTACTCAACCTGAGGCACTGATATCTTATAAACAAAATCCAAATCATCCTTTAAAACAAAATTTACTTTTGAATATAAATTTCAACTCTAAATTCTACCAACCTAACCATTAATGAATAATAATTAGAAAAAAATTCATCAAACTGATAGATAATTCTATCTAAAACATTTATAGCATCAGTAGTACACACATCAGTAGTACTACGTTAAGCGTCTTTCTGAATATGAGAAGTTACTTCTCAATGTTTTGAACATTTTGTCTCTCTTATACCTGAGAGGACTAAAATAAAACTCTCTTATTCATCCTATTATTCCCTAATAGAAACTACATATCATAACGAAATTCATCTACCTATTGTGATCCCAGAAATTCATTCCCTAAAAAATGAATTATCTCTTGTCTTATTCAAAATTCATCCTTAAAAAGTATAGAGACCTCAAACAAAGGAAATGAATCAAAAAATATAGAGAGCATCCTTTATTGAATAATTATGAAAAGACTCATGATAGTTATATCCAAACATTCTTTGGTTATAGAAACTATCACAAAACACTGTAAAATAATATTTTATTGAATCTTTTCCCCATATATTCAATGAGAGATGACTTTAATTATAAAGACTAAAAAACCCACAATTAACCACTAATAGACTCCCTAATCAGTTTCTTATGTTTAATACTATATTTAAGTTAAGTCTCATAATAAATAACCATTCTAACTCCCATTATTCTGTCAATAAGAGCTATATAATCTAGATGGTCTTCCAATTCAACAGTAGAAGCAACTTCTTCAGGACATCTAGAAACTATGACGACCCTGTATTTCTCCCCCTAAACTTGAACAACATCCCCTTCAACATAATCATTATATCTAATGGGAAAATGTTTCTTTATTGAGGAACTCATACACATATATTTTTTAACCCATGACATCTATATGTCTTAACATCACCTAACCATATAATAATTTTAAAAAAATGAGTGTAAAACCCCATAAAGAAAGATAAAAATTCCCAGTATTTTTATAAAAATAACACATATATTTTAATGATTTATATTTCTATATTGAAATGATTATATTTCAAAAATAGGAATATTAATGAAATATCTTGAAATAAAATCATCTCACACTCACCAACTCATTTATTGATTGTAGATGGAATGAACTTAACATGAACCTTATTTTCCATATAAATGTATCTTACACCCTTATTATATATATCCTTAACTCAAAGGAGATACTTCATAATCCCAGGAGAGATTAACTCATCATATAAAACAAGATATTTCATTATGTCGAAACTTCACTCAGACATACACTAGAAAACACCATCCATTTTTGCTGAGGACATTATGAAATCTTTCTAATTAACCATTGATTGGACTAAAACATCGTTATATCAAAATTAAAAGACCAACTTCTCATAAAATTATTATATCTCATTCTCAAAGTGTAACATTTTCTACGTCTCACAATATATATACACTCATACTTAATTATTTATATCTTTATTTCGTTATACTTCAATTCTGTCCAACCATCTAAAAACTATAACATCCCCACTAAGGACCTTAAACAAATTCAATTTTCAATTTAATCTAATGGTGGTTACTTTATTAGAATTATTTTTCTTTCCCATATAAGATGATTTAAAAATATGTTATTTTCATTGATCGAGGGTAAGTGGGTTTTGAAAATGAAGGAATAAATATCTATGCTTCGTAAGGATTTTATGTTTTCATGTGAATACAAATGTACTCTCACACTTTCATGATATTTGAATGGTTATATATTGTGATGTAAAAAGTTAAACATAGGATTCAGGAAAAATTTCACATTATTACATGTTATGAACTAAAATAGAGACTCTGAATACAGAACTATAGATAAAACATAAATATTATCAAAAACATTTCTCTGTAAAAAACCCCCAAAATTCCTAATTATAGTTAATACAATTGAAATAAAATAATATTATTTCATTATATATAAAATAAAATCAATCATTAAATAGTGGATTAGTAAAAATATTTTATAATTGATTTATAATACCAGTAATTTCTAACAATATTTCTATCTTTTTTGAATATTTTCATAGGAGGTGATGCCTTAAATCTATATACATATTTCTAAAATGGTTTATTGGATTATTTTTAATTTTTTATAGTAATAGTGTCACAATATTTCATTGTTATTCGATCAAAAGTAAATAAAAAATCAATTAGGGTTTGTTTCATCTACAACAATTGGGTTCAACAACTACAAACTACAATATATTAAACTTTAATAGTTGATAATGAATCAAATATTTGATTCTTATAAGACCATGAAACAACGTATTTTCTAAAAATGAATCATTCTTAAGGTACTATTTTTCTCTATTCAACACTCACAAATATTAGCACCAAAATATGATGTTAAATCAAGGTTATAGGTTTTGGAAAAATCAAGGACACGTAAATTATTCCTTAAAAATATATTAATATTTTTTTGGAAGATGTAAAATGAGATTCCTTTTGGATTGATTCAATTAGAGATCAAAGGCATACTAAAAAATAATTTCTGGTCTACTTATTATGAGATAAATTAATATCCTAATTATTACTCTTAATATAAAATTGTCCACTAGTTTTCCAGCTTCATCCTAGTCATGAATAATATTGAAACTCATAAGAGTAAAACCAATTGTTAATATTTTCATATCAAAATCACTTAATTTAATCATGTTTATAATTTTATTATATTAAAATATTTACCCAATATTTTTAGTAAATATTTAACCCAAGAATATAATTTACCTTACACATTATTCTCATATCAAATATGTTTTTCATAATTATTTAAAATTCACTGTAAATATATGGATTGGTTAATAAAAAATAAAATTATCAATATAATCATATAAAAGTAAAGTATATTTTTGATTAATTATTCATAAAAATAGTGGGGTACAAAAATCCACCAATTTAACTACTTATTAATATAAAATAACATAATTCTTCATAAAATTATATTGGGTCTTGTTTAATACCATAATTATCATTAGTAAGGTCGAAAGAATAATTTTAAAAGTGAGGGTATTCAAAACTAGTAGTGTTTCAATATAAAATCCATCCATTAAGAACCCATTTATAAAATAAGATTTAATATCCATAATATATTTTTAAAAATGTATATGATTTGAATATTATAAAAGAATATAAAATATTTTGATATAGAAAAAATTCCAATGGATTCCACCTGATCTATTCTTTCTTTTTTATTATAAAATTTGGAATCTAATATTTATTTATTCTTAGGGATCACCCCTTGATCATGGTATTTGTTCCTAAATACCCATTTTCAATAATTGGATAGTAATATAGTTTATCAAATAATTTCCATACTTTATTCTTAATGAATTATTTTATCTATTCGTATATAAATACTAGACAGTTTTCATCATTTTGGACATCTTATTAGGTTTTGGATCAATTAGGGACATAAATTTTAAAATTTAAGCAATTTTTCAAATATTTGTTTTAGTATGAACACCAACATCTTGGTTTCCTATAATAGTTTCTAGAGGATTACATTTAAGGGTTATTGGTTTTCTAAGTAGTTAAAAATCATTTTCATTTGTTCCATTCCTTTTTGGAAATGTATATTCATTATCATATATCGAATCATCATTATTTTTATTATAGAACTCTTGTTCAATTCTCAGGTTATTCATTGAATCACATAAGTCATCATCATAATTTTTTTGTTTTCAAAAGGTCAAATTTAATAATATTTAACATTATTGGATTCTTCAATTATCCTTGAATTTTTATAGAGAACTCTATATGCCTCAGAAGTAGTAGAATAAAATAAGAATATTCATTTTTCATCATTTTGATCATACCTTATATGTTTTTCCTGTGTTTTCAAGATATAAAATATTCATCTAAAAATTAACATGTATCTTAGAAAAAACAATGTGTGTCTATCTGTATGAGCCTCTTGTATATTTTATCTCTCTTTCAGGCATACATAATTTATCCCATTATATCTCCTATATTGAATTTGAACTAATCAGACTTGTTAAACTAATTATTGATACAAATAGTATATTTGAAATATGATGAAATAATCTCTTAATTATTTCCTTTTTTATCTTACAAATATGGAATAATCACATTTGGTAGGATGTAGCATTTTGAAACTTCATCATATTTTTCCATCCATAGATATATAGACTTTTATAAAATCAAAATTTATTTATTTAGGAAAGTAAATTTCTAATAAATACAAAGGAATGAGTTGATTTTCAGATGATAATACAATGTTAAAGTGTTTATCTAAACAATAATCTCAATCTGAGGATGAAAATTTATTCCTCCAAAATATAATTTGTTATGTTTAAAAAATTTCTAGAAGTATATTTCTCACATGATAATTCCAGTATAATAAGATAAAATATTTTTTTAAAATGATAAACTTATTAATCATTGACCTGAAAACATATAAGATAATTTAATTATGAATTTCATTTTCATAAGAGAAATTAATATCCTCATAAGAGGAATGACATTGTTGAAAATCCTTCTTCTTTTGATTTGATAGCATAACTACTTTATAAAAGATAATTCAACAACACCTTAATAGAAATTACATAAACAACAAGGTAATATTTTATATTCATATTATGTAATATTATATACTTTATCAAAAACTGAAATTCGGCATAGAGGATGAGATTTCACATAAGAGAATTAATTGCTACATAAGATAAATTCCAATGATTATGAGAAATTCCATAGGAATATTTTTTATGACAACTCATTCCATCCAAAAAAATTAATAATAAGATATATGATACTAAAAAAATTAAGATAATATGTTATCAAAATATATGAGTATTTTTTAGAATTAATTTATTGATGAATTTTTGAGATGTTATGGAACAATATATTTCCAACCAATAATCTCAATTTTTGTGATCACAAAACCAAAAAATAAAATAATCAAAAGGATCCTACAAATAATAATGTTGTGTTGTTTCATAAAAAATTCCTTTGAATGCTACCATAAATACTCCACCTTTTTTTATCTAAATAACTATAATAAAATTACAGAGAAAAAATAATTGATTTAGAACTATAATATATATAAAGTATAGGAATATAAAGTACTTATGTGAATATGTTGTTAAATGAATTATGAAATAGTAGATCAAACAATAAAATTATAAAAAAATTAGAAGAATAATCAGTCTAATATAAGAATTACATAATGGTCATTTCTAGGAGTTATATTAATAAATTATTCAGAATGTTTTGGTGGAAAAGTTCAGGTAGTAAAAGGAGTACCAACACATTCACCACACAACTCACTAAGTGGTGCATCAAATCCAAACATTCTTCTATGGATAGATATATTATGAGGAATGAACATAGATAAACTAGAATGAAGTCTTGCATATGATTCATGATCACTAGATAAATTACATATATCTATAGGATAGAACTAAACCATTTTTGAGATGGCATTAGGAATCATGGATTCATGAAAAAGTTTCTAATTATCCCTTGTTTATTTTTAAGATGGATCAAATTTATATTTCTGTCATTTTGAGGAAACAATATGGAAATCAGGAAAAAATGTCAATGTTTCCATTATCCAAATAACTAAAATAGTTCATCATCACACATTTTTATCTTCTTTAAAATATAATTACAGTTAATGTCTAAAAAAAGGAAAACATTTCCAGGATTATTTATATAGGTCCTAATGAAACATTAAAAATTGAAATTTCTTCTTAAAATACTGAATAATATTTTCATCACATCCATATAACTATATGATAAAATAGAAGAATTTGGTGAAGGGGAAAATACAACTAGAACAAATTGATGAATAAATGAAAATTATTTTAATTTGTTAACCTAAAACCTCTTTGATTGTTAAGTATTGTAATATTATTTATACAATAAGGAATCCCATGACTATGATTGGACAAACAACTAATGAATTTTCACAATATTTTAATCCAACAATAAATGTTGTTGAAAAGTGAGAATTACATATTTTGGATTCATGTTATAATAACTTTAAAATACTTCAAGATATTTGTACTAATTTATTTTAATGAATACAAATTTTCCTGAAATAAATTTCCCAAATCCTTCATAGCATTTTCTTAATTATAAAAAAAATTATTTTACAAAATCTCAGAATAGTAAATATAAATATAAATATATATATATATATATCATTTAACCAATTTCAAATTATAGGGGGAAATAAGATATCTTTACAGAGAACCAATTATTGTAGTGAGAGTGTCAAGTTCATGATAGACAGAATTCAACTTTGTTCCCATAAAAGCTCGGGCAACAGGTCCTTCTATAGAAGATCCACTAATAAAAATCCATAAGATTAATCTAAAAGATATTACAGAATATTTTATAGACCATAAATATTTATCTTAAATACTATAATAGATTAAACATATAGTCTTCATTTGATTTACTCAACCTGAGGCACTGATAAACAAAAATCCAAATCATCCTTTAAAACAAAATTTACTTTTGAATATAAATTTCAACTCTAAATTCTACCAACCTAACCATTAATGAATAATAATTAGAAAACAATTCATCAAACTGATAGATAATTCTATCTAAAAAATTTATAGCATCAGTAGTACACACATCAGTAGTACTACGTTAAGCATCTTTCTGAATATGAGAAGTTACTTCTCAATGTTTTGAACTTTTTGTCTCTCTTATACCTGAGAGGACTAAAATAAAACTCTCTTATTCATCCTATTATTCCCTAATAGAAACTACATATCATAACGAAATTCATCTACCTATTGTGATCCCAGAAATTCATTCCCTAAAAAATGAATTATCTCTTGTCTTATTCAAAATTCATCCTTAAAAAGTATAGAGACCTCAAACAAAGGAAATAAATCAAAAAATATAGAGAGCATCCTTTATTGAATAATTTTGAAAAGACTCATGATAGTTATATCCAAACATTCTTTGGTTATAGAAACTATCACAAAACACTGTAAAATAATATTTTATTGAATCTTTTCTCCATATATTCAATGAGAGATGACTTTAATTATAAAGACTAAAAAACCCACAATTAACCACTAATAGACTCCCTAATCAGTTTCTTATGTTTAATACTATATTTAAGCTAAATCTCATAATAAATAACCATTCTAACTCCCATTATTCTGTCAATAAGAGCTATATAATCTAGATGGTCTTCCAATTCAACAGTAGAAGCAACTTCTTCAGGACATCTAGAAACTATGACGACCCTGTATTTCTCCCCCTAAACCTGAACATCATCCCCTTCAACATAATCATTATATCTAATGGGAAAATGTATCTTTATTGAGGAACTCATACACATATATTTTTTAACCCATGACATCTATATGTCTTAACATCACCTAACCATATAATAATTTTAAAAAAATGAGTGTAAAACCCCATAATGAAAGATAAAAATTCCCAGTATTTTTTTAAAAATAACACATATATTTTAATGATTTATATTTCTATATTGAAATGATTATATTTCAAAAATAGGAATATCAATGAAATATCTTGAAATAAAATCGTCTCACACTCACCAACTCATTTATTGATTGTAGATGGAATGAACTTAACATAAACCTTATTTTCCATATAAATGTATCTTACACCCTTATTATATATATCCTTAACTCAAAAAAGATACTTCATAATCCCAGGAGAGATTAACTCATCATATAAAACAAGATATTTCATTATGTCGAAACTTCCCTAAGACATACACTAGAAAACACCATCCATTTTTGCTGAGGACATTATGAAATCTTTCTAATTAACCATTGATTGGACTAAAACATCGTTATATCAAAATTAAAAGACCAACTGCTCATAAAATTATTATATCTCATTCTCAAAGTGTAACATTTTCTACGTCTCACAATATATATACACTCATACTTAATTATTTATATCTTTATTTCGTTATACTTCAATTCTGTCCAACCATCTAAAAACTATAACATCCCCACTAAGGACCTTAAACAAATTCAATTTTCAATTTAATCTAATGGTGGTAACTTTATTAGAATTATTTTTCTTTCCCATGTAAGATGATTTAAAAATATGTTATTTTCATTGATCGAGGGTAAGTGGGTTTTGAAAATGAAGGAATAAATATCTATGCTTCGTAAGGATTTTATGTTTTCATGTGAATACAAATGTACTCTCACACTTTCATGATATTTGAATGGTTATATATTGTGATGTAAAAAGTTAAACATAGGATTCAGGAAAAATTTCACATTATTACATGTTATGAACTAAAATAGAGACTCTGAATACAGAACTATAGATAAAACATAAATATTATCAAAAAAATTTCTTTGTAAAAAACCCCCATAATTCTTAATTATAGTTAATACAATTGAAATAAAATAATATTATTTCATTATATATAAAATAAAATCAATCATTAAATAGTGGATTAGTAAAAATATTTTATAATTGATTTATAATACCAGTAATTTCTAACAATATTTCTATCTTTTTTGAATATTTTCATAGGAGGTGATGCCTTAAATCTATATACATATTTCTAAAATGGTTTATTGGATTCTTTTTAATTTTTTATAGTAATAGTGTCACAATATTTCATTGTTATTCGATCAAAATTAAATAAAAAATCAATTAGGGTTTGTTTCATCTACAACAATTGGGTTCATCAACTACAAACTACAATATATTAAACTTTAATAGTTGATAATGAATCAAATATTTGATTCTTATAAGACCATGAAACAACTAATTTTCTAAAAAATGAATCATTCTTAAGGTACTATTTTTCTCTATTCAACACTCACAAATATTAGCACCTAAATATGATGTTAAATCAAGGTTATAGGTTTTGGAAAAATCAAGGACACGTAAATTATTCCTTAAAAATATATTAATATTTTTTTGGAAGATGAAAAATGAGATTCCTTTTGGATTGATTCAATTAGAGATCAAAGGCATACTGAAAAATAATTTCTGGTCTACTTATTATGAGATAAATTAATATCCTAATTATTACTCTTAATATAAAATTGTCCACTAGTTTTCCAGCTTCATCCTAGTCATGAATAATATTGAAACTCATAAGAGTAAAAAAATTGTTAATATTTTCATATCAAAATCACTTAATTTAATCATGTTTATAATTTTATTAGATTAAAATATTTACCCAATATTTTTAGTAAATATTTAATCCAAGAATATAATATACCTTACACATTATTCTCATATCAAATATGTTTTTCATAATTATTTAAAATTCACTGTAAATATTTGGATTGGTTAATAAAAAATAAAATTATCAATATAATCATATAAAAGTAAAGTATATTTTTGATTAATTATTCATAAAAATAGTGGGGTACAAAAATCCACCAATTTAACTACTTATTAATATAAAATAACATAATTCTTCATAAAATTATATTGGGTCTTGTTTAATACCATAATTATCTTTAGTAAGGTCGAAAGAATAATTTTAAAAGTGAGGGTATTCAAAACTAGTAGTGTTTCAATATAAAATCCATCCATTAAGAACCCATTTATAAAATAATATTTAATATCCATTAAATATTTTTTTAAATGTATATGATTTGAATATTATAAAATAATATAAAATATTTTGATATAGAAAAAATTCCAATGGATTCCACCTGATCTATTATTTCTTTTTCATTATAAAATTTGGAATCTAATATTTATTTATTCTTAGGGATCACCCCTTGATCATGATATTTGTTCCTAAATACCCATTTTCAATAATTGGATAGTAATATAGTTTATCAAATAATTTACATACTTTATTCTTAATGAATTATTTTATCTATTTGTATATAAATACTAGACAGTTTTCATCATTTTGGACATCTTATAAGGTTTTGGATCAATTAGGGACATAAATTTTAAAATTTAAGCAATTTTTCAAATATTTGTTTTAGTATGAACACCAACATCTTGGTTTCCTATAATAGTTTCTATAGGATTACATTTAAGGGTTATTGGTTTTCTAAGTAGTTGAAAATCATTTTCATTTGTTCCATTCCTTTTTGGAAATGTATATTCATTATCATATATCGAATCATCATTATTTTTATTATAGAACTCTTGTTCAATTCTCAAGTTATTCATTGAATCACATAAGTCATCATCATAATTTTTTTGTTTTCAAAAGGTCAAATTTAATAATATTTAACATTATTGGATTCTTCAATTATCCTGGCATTTTTATAGAGAACTCTATATGCCTCAGAAGTAGTAGAATAAAATAAGAATATTCATTTTTCATCATTTTGATCATACCTTATATGTTTTTCCTGCGTTTTCAAGATATAAAATATTCATCTAAAAACATTAAAGTATCCAACCATTGGTTTTATATTATTACATATCTCATAGGAAATTTTCATTAAGATAAACCTTTTTAAAACACATTTAATGACATAATTTTTTTAAAAAAAATATCCACAAAAAATGATTTGGAATTCTATATTCAAATAAATTTTTTCAAAATTTTTTTTGAAAGGTTTTTTTCATCCATTAAACAACACAATTTATTGAGTTATTCTATGAGTATAAAATGTCTTTTTGATTCCATGTTCTGAGAAAAATTAATTTAATACATCATTATACCCCTTGATCAATTCTAAAATATATAATTTTTTATCAATTTAATTTTATTCAACTTTATATGAAATGAAAAATATATAATAACATTCATTTTTATGTCTCAATAAATAAACCGATGTAAATCATGAAATATCATTAACAAAAGTATAAAAATATTTAAACATAGGTTCTTTGTTTTAGAATGCTTGAATAAATCCACATTGAAACTCTTTATGGTTATAGAAGAAGAATCATATTTTATTAGTTTGAATTAATTTTTTCACATTACCATTTTCATGAATCACATTGTTTATTTTTTCCAATTTAATTTGTGGAAAATAAGAAATAAAATATCTTTTGGATAAATTTCATAGGGAATAAAATTTAAAATGTGAAATACTCATGTTCCAGATCATTGATTCATCAATATTAACATTCAAAATGTTTATATTTTTCCAATGAAAATATTTAATATCAATGTCAAATACATTTTATGTTCTATTTGATATAATTTTAGTTAACTTATTTTTTAAAAAAATCTATTATTAGAAAAATTAAAAATAATTTTCATCATCATAATGTTGGGAAACACTTATTTGGTTATTCTTTATGCCTTCAACATAATATAAATTATTCGTTAGAATTGATCTATGATCTCAAAATAATCCAATATCAACTATATTTTCTTTTGAATTGTCACCAAATGTCATATTTTCTATATAAATCTTAGATAATGAGTGAATTTTGGAAACATTTCCAATCATATATTGAGAACAAAAATTATCCATAAACCATTTTGTTATATTTGTTTACGTGGATTGTTCTGTATGAGAACATATAAAGAAAAAATGATATGTTTCTAAAATTCACTTAGGTATGGATGTCTAATCAATAAAATATGTTGGAATCCAAATCTGTTTTCATTTTTTGAATTTTTAGAATTATAATTAGAAGAATATATATATATATATATATAAATATGAATTATTTAGTCTAAAAATTTGAGGGTTTCTGATTATTTTTTTAAATTAAAATTTTCCATAATGAAAGTATTTGATATTAGAAATATTAATATTTTTAAAACTATATATACAATAATTTTTATACAGTTTTGGATTTTCATTATTACTTCTTATTCTGTATTTATCTTCATTTTATTCATTATTACCATTTATTTTTTCTAATATTAGTCACCCATGATACATACACTAGCATCATCCTTTGGATTTTTAAATTCAATATCTAATACATTTATTTTATTTTCATGGGCATCACAACTAGATGAAGGGTCCTTTAGTTAAAAATTTAGTTCAAATAATTATGTTTTGAAATCGTACTTTTCATTAAAAGTGAAATAATATGGTTGCTTTAGAGACTTATTATTTATCTTCTATGATTCATATTTTTCTTATAATATATACAAATAATAATTTATCTTTTTATAAGAGAAACAATGTTTTTTAGATTAAAAAGAAGAGTAAAAGGAAAAAAGCACCTCATCAGTTTATGACATAAAGAACATATTTTCCTTCTGATTAGATACTTGATTATTATAAATATAATTTAATTAATTACAATATTCATTTGAGGAAATTTATCTATCCTTTATATCCTTTTTTTCTTTCTCATTATATAGATATTTTCGATTAACTTATTTTCAGAAATCTTATTGTTTGAAATTGAGGGAACTATGTGTTGATGTCTCCAATCTACCTACAATCAAAATATCTATGTTCATTGTTATTTTCATAATACATTGATTTAGATTTTTAATTATTTTATTTATCCTGTAAACATATTTTAGAACTTTTCAATCATATTTTTAAATTGAGTAATCTCATATATTGACTATAAATTTCCTAATGTTTATTCATCATATTTTATTAAAAATACGACATCATTGTTTTTATTCTCATATTGTTAGGTATATAATTTTAAAAAATAATATTCTCATTCTATGATCTTATTATATCTACCCCCAACTTATGTATTATCTTTATAAGTGATAAATAATATCCTCAAACACTTTCTCCAATATTCAATTCCAAAAACAAATTATTTTTCTTTTTGGAATTGATGTGAATAAACAAAACCTAATTTGTCCATTAAAAACATAAAATATAAAATGTAAATATCATATCACTTATATAACCAATGAAATTTTAGTTTTGTATTTTTATATAATAAAGGATAAACTCTTACATAATAATACTTTTTTCGTTAAGTTATTATTTTTTACACTATACTAAGATTTTATTTTTTTCGTATTATGTCATAATAATTGTTTTTACTCATCCTTAAACCTGGTGAAAAAAATTTAAAACATGGGTTGAGAAAAAGAAATACAATTAAGGGATATATATAATGGTGAAAAGAAACTCACTAGTCTATTTCAAAACAATGAGATCATATATGGGATTTTACCATTAATATTATAAACATCACACTTATATAATCATTTACATTAACCTGAAATAATCAATATTACATAAATGTCTTCATAAAATCATTATAGGATAACATAATAAAAAATTATAATCATGCATGTTTCATAGAAAACATTTGAACCCATTTAATACTATTTCATAAAAACAAAACTTTTTACACATAAGTGGAATAATATTTCTTTTAATCAAAATATCATTAGTTTACCTTATAAAATAAAATTATTTTCATAAAAACCCAATAGAATGAATAGAAATGTAATGAAATTTATTTAAGAAGTCATATTTAATGAATACTTATAATAACCCCTTTAAGTTACCTTAAAATGTTATAACATACCCGATTACTTCTAATATATGTTTTCATAGAAAATAATCATTACCCAAGGAATTGGAGATCTATATCAGGATAACCTACCCTTATAATTAATGTAAATAGACCATAATATACATAAACACATAAAATATTCCATTTCCATTACGAAACTCATAAAAATATATTTTTATACAGATAAGATATACTTTTTCGAATACTAATTTGTCAATTTTCATTAAAACCCATTTTTCAAAACTAAAATTCATAGATTGAAAGGAAGAATGAATTTTTATTGAATAAGACATATATTATTATAAAATATTCTAGTAATATAATAATAGTTTTCCTGGTGGGAAAATATGTTGGCTTTGTATATTTTAACATATAACATTACTTTTACCTGTTTTAAATAAATTAAAAATACTCCATATAAAATAAATAATAATATTCATGAAGAAAAAATTATAATGAATGTAAAAAGGGATACATAAAATTTTATTTATATTTTATATATTTCAATATACATAAATCTATATATTTATTTTAATAATAAGTACATTGAGTATAATACTTTTAAAATAAATCTTTCAAACATTTAAAATGAGGATTTAAGGTAATGTACACCTTATTACTTGATTACTTTTGAACCAATAAAAATTTAATTCCAAGAAAATTCATAATATTTTTAAAAACTTTTATATTTAGATAATAATTATAAAATAAATTTATATGATAGAGTATATACTATAAATAAGAAATAATGGGGTGAAAATATCTACAGTCTCAAAGAAAGGGAATCGACAATAGAAATGCCTCGTGTAAAATTATCTTAAATTTTCCATTTATTAAATTTAGGATATTAATATAATATTATTTATTTACATAACTAATTTTTTTTCATTTTCATTAGATTATCTCTATCCATTTTATTTTATTTATTACCATGTATTACTTAGTTACATAATTATTTCATTTATGTTAAACATTTTGAGGATGTTCAGTTCATTTTCCCAAAACAGCTAAAGTAAGATGAATGTTGTCATACATTTGGTTAATACATAATAATATTAATATTAATCATGAAATTTTTATCATTATTCTATATTAAATATAATTTTTATAGCCATATATGATAGGTTTACATTAAAAACAAATCACATGACTTCGTGTAGGTGGTAGTCCAAATGTGTGCAAGAACAATGTTATCAAATTTCAATAGATGGAAATGTATGAAAATTGAAGATATATTATATTAAATAATTATTATTATGTCATTAATATATTATATATTAATTATATCCATCATAATAACCATCTTTGCGAGGTGCTGATGAAAAATTAAACACATCGCTTCGTGGAGGTGGTAATCCACATGTATGCACGAACGATGTTTTCATTTCCCATCTGATGGAAAGGAGATGAAAATGGGTTTTGAAATTAACATAATAAAATATTATTATATGGTATATATTAATATTATTACATTATTGTTATAATGATACAATTTAAAGAGTTATAAGAAGAAATAAAAAATAATGAACTTGGTTATAAATTATGCCTTCTTCTATAGAAAACCACCATTCCATTGATCTTAAGGAATTTGGAAAATAGGTCTCTATTCATAATAATGGATTGGTAATGTTGGAATTTATTTCCACATGTTTATTTTTGTATATTTTTTTTGAGAAAAAACTATATAGATTTTTGTTACAAATTGTTTAAATGGGTCCCTTTTGTAGGAAAAAATGAATGGTGTTTTCATCAATATTTAGCATTTAAGTGTCAATAATATTACTATAAAATATATATTAGATTAAAAATGGTCATTTTATTAAATCATGGACTATATTAAATCCCCCTTCATGATTTATATAATTTTAATTACTTTAATGTTAATTAATAAAATATTTTTTATCATAAAATAAACATTATGTCATTATCTTTTTAATATTATTATCATTACCTTAAAAATAACATGAGAACTACAAATTTAAAATATTATAACAAATAAAATCCCAAATGCTTAAAAAAATATTTACAACTATTTTAATTTATATTCTATAATAAATATTATATTTTTTTTAAATTTTTTTAATATTATTTAGTAATTTTGATTCTATTTTCCTAAACATTTCCCCATACCGATGTAAATGTTTTAGATAACTATACTAATTTTAAAAATTAAAATAAAGTTATAAAAATAAAAATAATAAATTTTAATTCATCACGGATATTTGTTTCATTCAATATTTATGTTTACTCACATCGTGTCATGAAAAATTATTTAATATGTTATTTTTACTTTTCCTAATATTGTAAGCACAACAAATGAATTTGGATATGATTAATGTAATATAATGACAACAATAATTAATATTAGTTAAAATAATAAATTTCTCATACTTTTAATTAATATTTTTTAGAAAAGCCTCCTTAATTTATAAATATTATATTTATGACTATAGATTTGATTCATCTAGTGTTGTGCAAGCATTATGTCGACACTGAAAATGATTTTCATATTTATCATGCATTAAATTGGATTTTATATGTGTTGAATTATTTTTTTATTATGTTTTTATTATAATATAATAAATTATTAATTACTTAAGTTTTATTTTTTTTGTATCATATTTATTTTTTAGAGATATCATAAAATATAATTTATTTCCTAAAAGATGTATTTTTCTACTACTCACAATTTTTTTAACTTATTTAGTAATATCTAAATAATTAATTCAATTATAAATTTTAATTTATAAGTCAAAATATTAATTCCATTTATTAAAATTAAACTCCTATAAGTGGAAGAAAATACTTTTGTAATAAAAACTCAAAATATAATGATAAATGGTTTTCTACCAAAATGAATTTTTAAGTTCAAGAATGTATTTATAGAAAAATTAAGAATAATGTTAATTTAAATGAAATTTATATTATTAATTTTTTTAAAAATTAATTAATTAAATTAAAAAAAATAAAAACAAAATTGGAACATTTAAATACATGATATTAAATTATAATTTTATATAAAATCTTTATTCTTCATTGTTCAATGAAAATCATCCTCTTAATAATAATCCCAAAATTTTAACCCAATATAATTTATGTTTTCTAATTTCAAATATGATATCCTTTTATAAGGAACAATTTCCAAAATTTGATTAAATTAATTTACATATTCACTTAAAAATGAATGTAAATTTTTTTTAGTAAATAATTTTTTTAAGTATAAATGAATTTACTAATGATTTAGTACTTATCTATTATAAATTAATCAATAAATTTTCTTGTATACAAATTTTATACATAGTTTTTAAATATTAAAATTTCTATTCATACCTTCTAATTTTACATATAGTATATAGCTATTACATTAAAAGAATAATATTTTTATAGTATAACACAATTATTTAAAAGCTCGGTGTTGCGTGTTACGAAAGGAACCGAGAACACTATTATTTTAAACTAAATTTTTTGTGTGTTAAATGTTATGCCCTTAATGAAATTTTTTCCTCTTAATTTTATCATGTCCCATATAAAAATGGGTTAAAACGGTTTTTTAAACTCTATTTTAGAATATAAAAGATAAAACATAAAATCATGAAAGGAAATAACATTTTTAAAATTAAAACATGAATTATTTAAAAACTCACATCATAGAAATGGATAATAAAATATTATTTTCAATAGTTGAAAGGTGAAATATTATGGTCAATTGGAAAAATTGATAAAAATGTGTCAAAATAGATGAATAGTAGGGATAATTGAAATTATGGACATGGAGAAGAAAAGTATTATACAAATAATTATGGGTAGTGACTGAGAATGTGATCATGATAATGTTAATGACAAAAAAACAATCAATCAATATGCGATAAAGAAGAAACAATATTGATCTGAAATTAAGGCAAAAGGATATAATTTTTATTTCAAGATAATTTTCTTTATATTTTAGGGATTTTATTACAATCATGATAGTGAAAATGTAAAAAATACATACGTTTTTATATCCATTTCAAAAGAATAATTTCTTTAATTGGTTACGATTTGATGAATTTTCCAATCTATTTTGTCTCTTACTCTATGAAATGAATATACATTATAATTATTTCATACCTAAACCACAAAAATAAACTTAAATGGATCAAAAGTTCCTCAAAAAGATAAATATTTCTTTCTGTTTACTTGAGACATTAATCAAACCAAAAGCAGTAACCACAAGGTATGAAAAATATATAATATGAATAAATATTCATGTGATGAAATAAAACATTAATATTCAAAGCCTCAATAATAACACCAAAATCTGAAAAAAAAAATAATTTCATAAATATATATCTTTAAATTTGGAAATATATTCCTGAAAGGTTTCGAAACCCATAAATTAAAAATATTTTACCACATATTATCCCATAATTACCACAAAATTTATCACTAAATTACATCAATCATGACTAATGTGAAAATAGATAAATGAATATTCCCTAATCAAATAATCTCTAAAATATAATTATATTTTAAATAAATAATCCACATCCCAAAAATATAATCATATATATTTCTAAAAGATAATTCAACCATTATTCGTCAAAATAATTCTCATATTTGAGAAAATTATAATCATTTATCTTAATCATATAATGTTTCTGAAATATTAAACTTCCTCAAAAATGAAATTAATCACTTTTTCACAAAGTCATAATAAAATACCATTGTTATCTATATGATAAATAATATGTTACTCATGTGAAATAACCCTTTTATCCAAATTAAGAATAATTTTTTCAGCATAAAAGATCATATTAACCCAAAATATAATCAATAACGTTACACTTTTATCCATAGAATATAAATTTATTAGACATCAAAACAACTTTTTAATAACACAAAAGCTAAACCCAGGGATTGTATTACCATAATTACCTCCCAAAAGGGATGTATTACCATAAATACACTTAATAGTCTTAAAATCCAAATACATAAAACCACAAAAGTGGTGTCTTCATATTTTATAATATGGTAAACCATAAAATTATAATCCCATGATGATATCCACAACTCTTAATATAACTTCACATGAAAACGTACTATTTTAAAATGTTATCTAAACCCTACCTTTATACAATATAAATTGCATAGAACTCATTATTCCAGATCCTATTCTAAAAACACAATCATGACTATTTTAAATTTTATACCGATAAATGTTACCCCATTTTATCATTTGAAAAAATAATGTGTGAATGAAAATATTGTACACTTACATACATAAAGTAATTTTAGGATCATAGTTTTAGATAATTATGTCAAACTCTTACATAATAAAACATATTTCATTAAGTGGGAATTTTTCCACTATAACATTATATTATTTTTTCATATTTTTTCTTCATCGTTATTTATACTCATACTTAAACCATGAAAAAACATTTGAAAATGTGAACTTTTTAAATAAATATTATTAATGGACATATGCAGATTTGAAAATAAACCCATTAGTTTATTTCAAAACCATGATATCATATATGAGAGTTTCCCATTAGAAAAATAAAATTTGATATCAAATAATCATTTACACACACAATAAATATGATTTACTCTCAAAATATTATCTTAAAAATACATATAATAAAACATATACGAAAAAAATACCAGAAGTGTCTCTTAGAGAAAAATACTATCCCCTGAAAAATATTTTATTAAAACCATATATTTTTTCTATTATATAGAAAAACATTACTTTAATGAAAAGTCATTATCTTAGATTATTAAATACAAATATTTCCACAAAAACTCATTAGAAAGCACAACAAATTCATATAGGAACCTTGGTACCTCATCTTTATATAACCCTTATAAAATCCTTACAAAATGTATAAGCAACTTCGTTAATTTCAATATAATTCCCCATAGAACATATTCATGACCCAATGAATTAGAGAGCTATATCGAGCTCACATATTGTCAAAAAAAATTAATATGGACAAAAACACATATAGAACTCATAAAATACATGATTAGCATCATCAAACGCATACAATTATGATATTGAACCCATAAGAAAACAAATTTCACATATTAATATAGTTTTTTCATTAAAACAAAATTTTAAAACATAAAATACCCCAAAAGGGAAGAATGGGTTCCCTTTGAAGAAAAATAGAAGATTATTATGGAATATAAACAAAAAATAAAAGTTTTAGTGGTGTGAAAATTCAATGGCATTATATACGTTAAAATATAACATTTCTTTTTGATTTTGTAAATAATGTTAATACATCCGATATAAAATATTTAAAAATATTAATTTTGAAAACAATTGATATAATGTAAAAAGTGACATATAATTTCATTTATATATCATGATTATCTATATAAATACATTCATTAAATTATTTTATAAATATGGATATTGAGGAAAATATTTATCGAATAAATATTTTAATCATTTAAAATGATGTTTTATGATTATGAGTCAAATAAGACATTATAACTTTTGAACCAACGAAATAGTGACGGAAAAAATAGAGATTTTTTGGAAAACATAATTTTTTTGATAATAATGATACATTACATCAATAAGGTAGTGCATACACCACAAAAAATAAATCATGTTGTGATAATTGTTGAGTGGAAATTCCTAGATTTAATATTTTTATTGAAAATGAAAATTCCAGGTTTATATGTTTTCATGTCTCCAATATTTATATTTCCCATGTTATAAAGTGCTGTGTAGAAAGTTATTATGTTTTACCTGATTGACAATTATTTTTTCCAACAAACATTCATTTATAATGTATGTGGATATACTTGTAAAAAGTACATCAGATGGGCATATATATATTCCATCAAATGAAAGGCATATAAATACCATCCAATTAAGTTTTATAAAGTACATAGGATGATATCCATCAGATAGATACATAAAATTTTATATGTTGAAAAATCAATAAGAATACTTTAAAAACATGATCAATGTTTCTGGATAGCTATCTAACATTTATTATGGGTAGAATATTTAATGAAATGTAATGGTTCTTTACTAAATGATAAAAAATAATGATATTTCGTGGAGAACACATTTAGTGAAGAATTTTTATTTTTGATTACATTGAAACTGATCCTTAGAAGTGAAGAACCTAATTGTTTGTGGAATGCTTATAAATAGGATTGAAACCTTGATAGAGATGAAGCATTCATAAACCTATGATCTAAATTTTCCTCTGATTTGTTGCAACATCTTGTTATGAGTTTTCTTCTTTATTATCCTTATATATTTTTCAGAATATATCATTTGTGATGTCATATTTGAATATTCATTAGGATTATCTATTTTATTTTTTGTTTGAATGATTTTTTTATAGATGGGTCTAATCTATAGATAAATATGATTTTTTGATCAACATAATCATGGTTTCATGGTTGTAGGGAAATAGATTTTGTATAATTTTTATAAACAAGGGAATCCTAGTCTTGGAATATGCGCCTTAAAAAATTACATATCATGGGTACCAAAAGATTTGTTAAGATACTTCCTCATCACTGGATGTTAAATTGAATATCGTTCTTCAAAAATATTTTCTAAATTCAATACATTCTATAATTAAATTTATATGAATTTTTAATTATTTTTTATGTGTTTTACATATTTAATCTAGTACTATTTGAAAAAATATATATTTTTTGATATATAATGTTTCTATATGTCATTATAAACTGTATCAGTACAATTTTTTGTCTAATGTATTTCATAAAGGTGGTGGAAAAATTTTATGCTTAAATTTTTGAACTATAATTCATATTTACCCCCTCATTTATTACATTGAATACTCGTAGGATCTAAAACTCGGAATCATAGTGGGTTTCTTCATATATCATGTTTACACTAGTCATTCATGAAGAAAATTGTATTTTTCTTTATGATAAGAAATTTTTATGTTGTGTCATTATAGAATAACATCTTAATATGACATCCATTTTCTATATTGACGACTATGAAATATGTTCATATAGAATGAATGATTTTTAAATAATATTATTGTATATAGCTTTTTTATAATGAATATTAGTTATATAAACCTGAATAAAGAATGATACAACATTAAGTAGAGAGAAAAAAGAATAATATTACTAAATTATCTTGTTCGAAATACCTTGTTTCCTTCCATGGAACTAAATGTTTACAATTACATATTATTGTGTTAAATAGCTAATATTATATAGAAAATATTGATTTTAGTCATTTGGGATGTTCTACATTTTTTTGAAAATAGAAGAGATATCATCCACACATATAATAAATCATTTTATTTTCTAATGGGTGAGTTAGTTATGAAAATTCATAAACATTTAAATATTGTTGTTAATAGTTTACAGTCTCTTGTGGAAAATGAGTTATCAGATGAGTTGTTGATAGAAATAATTATTGATATTATGCATAAGGAGTGGGAATCCAAGAGTACAATGATAGACGATTTTAAAATTTATCAAATCCAGCTTTGGATTATTTAATTGGAACTCTCATAAAATATTGGTGTGGGATAAAAAGTGATAATAAAAAGAAAAATAAAAAGAAATATGTTTCTATTGATTCCACATCTATCACTATAGATAAGAAATACAAATCTAATGAGAATGTTTCTAAATATATTAACACTAAAAGAAATTTTATGTTTGAATCAAATTATGATTCATTAGTAGAAATTTAGAATAATACATCTCCTTTAGATAATAGGAATAACATGATTGTTATAAAGAAATAATTTCATTACACGTATATGAAAATCTTATTGATAAAAGTGACAATAAAGATACTTATGAGATGATTTTTTATGTGCGAAAGAATCCAGAACATATAACGCCACAATTTTCAAGTTCGAAGAATAAATAAAATGGGTCAAAGAATTATTTTAACAAAATAGGTTAGAAATAATTGAAATCATTATATAAATGGACTGATAGTGGATGAAATAGTTCTTCATAGGGATTCTATGATAATAATTGTGATGATAAAATCTTATCAGTTTATATTCTAAAATTCCAATGAATAACCAATGACATAGGGAAAATGTATCCTCTAAACCCCATATCACTTTAACATTAAATTATAATTATCCCAAATATGATTATCAATATATTTCATCATATTTTAAAAAATAAAATGATATTATAGTGGGGGATGAAGATAGTATATCTTTTCTTGAGGACGTTCCCAGATATGGTAAGATACTGGATAAAAAGAATATTAATGTTTTAAAATACTATGATTGTGGTATGGAAGAAATTTTAAAATAAATGTCTATAATTTCAATGAATACTTTTGATTTTTTTAATCACACTACTTTGTCAGATAAAAAAGGTAATTCAAGTTTAACTAAATATTATAAGAATATATATATATATTCATATATATTAATTTTGAAAAATCATTTTTTAACTTTTACTTATGAGAATAAAAATTATGATAACCATTAAAAATGGTTATAACCACATAGAAAGTTTTCTGTAATATGTTTTACAATAGAAAAACATAATTTTTAGCCAAACTATTTTATTTCGAAATTTGTAATAATTTATACAAAATACCCTAGAGTTGGTCCATAGAAAAAATATATTTCAATTAAATTAAATCATTTAATTTTAATAAATTATATATCTCCAAAATATTTTTCCCATTTAATTATAAGTTTTTTCATCAGTTGTGTACTTTAAAAATTTTATTTTCTTGTATTTCTACACCCATGAAATTTTGGGTAAAAATCATTAGTGTTTTTTATTTCAGGGAGTAAGTATGGGTTCTAATAGCCAAAATATCCAATACATTGACAGAAATTATTCCATATAAATGATTCAAAACAAAAATATACTTCAAAATATTATTATGATGAATGGAGGGAAAGTTAATTTTTTAGACAAAGATAAAATAGAAATATATGGTACATATTATATCAAACATATTGGTAAAACATTAACTAAAAATTTTCATATCTTTTGAGACATAAGAAAAATATTTCCAACATAATTCAATTATGTGATGAAGGTTATCAAGTTAACTTCAGGAATGATAAACATAATATTCATTGTTCAAATGGTAAATTTATTATTTATGTTGATAGAAATATGAATAATTAATATTGAAACATAGAAGACCATAGAATCCATGAGCTACACATCCCTATTGTAATGTAATATCAATAATGGATTGGATAGAAGGATAGGATATTGTAATGTATACATTTTTTATAAACATTCTATGAAAGGATTTTTTTAGACATCTACAAGATATTATGATTAATTATTTTAATATTTATAATCATCTCCAAAATGTTATGCAACATAATAAAAGTTATATATAATAGAAAAGTATCAAGCAGTCCTGAACACCCTCCCCCCAATGATTACACCTTCCAGGATGACATGAGAGAAGGGAGACAACAACCAAATGAGTCCAACCTCCAGCAGGACCTTGTTGGTGACTAGCATTGAGGGTATAACAAAAATACAAATGGGAGGCATTACCCTCTAAGAGAACATGAAAAAAAAGAGAGATAAGACTAATACACCAATCAAATCCTTCTTAGATGTATATATAAAATAAAAAACAATTGTATACATATAATTCTATATAGTTTGGAAACAACATAATGGGATACTAAAAGTACAAAAAGGTAATCTTGGAAGAAATTATGAAGCCAAAATAGATTTTATAGAACATGAAGATAATAATATCCCGCTTAATCTATAACCTGATCTCGTAGACCTAAAAACAACTATATATGTATATATATATGGAATGATCATAATATAATACCAATTAAGATCCTCCTTGAAGCCTCTGTGGATTGAGGGATGAACAACTTACAATGGAATTGGGTGATAAGATAGTGAATTCCTCAATTGAGTGTGTTGATTACCACTTCACTATAGAGGAGTTGGAATAAGATATATCGAGGGATATTTATCTTCTATATGTTAAAAAACTCAAAATATATAGCCTAGAATAACAGAATAACTTTATTGACACCATTATCATATGATAACTATATAATTATAACGAATCTATATTATATATCCTTTATCCATCCCCTTTCACGAATTGCGGTGTTTGACATATTTTTCAATTTTTTAAAATGTTTAATTCAAAAAATAAACCAAAACCAAAATTCATCACTTGATTAATTCAATAATCAATAAAATACATGTGTTCTAGGATAGTGGGACTTTAAACCATTTCTTTATGATAGAAAACCTTGTTCATCCACTAAGATACATTAAGAATAAAATTGAAATTATATTTGACCATGGCCCTTGAAAACTGAACAATTAACATGGAAAAATATTTAGGATGAAAGGTTGACTTCACACTATCCTTGAAGAAATTATAATTTATTGATTTATATATATATATATATATATTTCTTCTTTATCTATTTCAAAAACTAGGATAATCATTACAGTGAGACCATTATTTAATGTATCCTCACCCATATTATAAGTTCACATGACCATAGGAATCTAGAGAGATATACTCTTATTCTAAGAACTAAAAAAATATAGGGTATATAGTAATTGATGGGATGATAAAACTACTACACGAAAAAACTCAACTACCATCAATAATACCTTTAATCACACCATCAAACTAAATAGGAACTTAAACCTGAGGCAATTCAAAGCTACTCATTTATACTAAATGAATTTCAAATTAAAAATAACTAAAATTAGTGGAATATAATGCAATTTCTGAGGATTTCATTATAATTTCAGCTGTAATAGACACATCCTTCTAAGAAAACATTGACCAAAAGAACCAATAAGAAGTTAATAATTTAGAGCCCTTGGTATTTACCCAAAAAGATATTCTAGAAGAAGAGATTGGAGTTTTTTAACGGAAGGATCTTCCATTATTCACCCTTTAGCACATCTACCTAGATATGATGTATGGGAAAACGAAATAGAATGTTGGAACACGTGAGGGGAACTATATTTTGAAAAAATTATTTGATATTATTTTAGAAAATAGTTTTTAATTTCCCTCTTGATATTAATGAAATCATATAATTATAACAATTGTTACAGGACCATGAGGATACTGAAATTGAAGAGATATTTGAGCTCACATTTGAAAAGAAGTGGAATGTCCAAATCTACCACCATCCTAAAATGATAACATTAATGATGTATTGTACCATGATATTGATCTACATGCTCAAACTGATATGGGATTTAAAAATAAAATAAGATCATTATATTTTACTTTTGTCAAGGTTAAATTTATTACTTTCTCTATAATTTAAATTTTAAAGATTCATTCCAAAGGATTCCTACCCTAAATTATAATAATAAATAACCTAACACATCTTACCTTGAAGAAACATTAATGTTTGAAATAGTAAAGGAGGAATTGGAGTTGATGGAAAATGATGATGGGAATACCTAAGATGATGAAGTAGAGGATCTTGATGAATATTACTTTTTTAGATTTCATGATTCTTATTTTGAATAATTTATATATTATGCCAAAATAGAAGTGGTTTTTTTAAATGAAATGTTCCTTGTACCAATGGTGAAGAAACTACTCCCTCCATATTACCATTGAAAATTGTTGGTGAAAGGCACAATAATAAGTGAAAAATAACCTATTTTCCTTAGCGAGGATATCAAAGCAAAATATACTACATATGATGGGGGACATTTGATTTATGCTCATAGTTTTTTTATTTTATCAAATTAGATCTTTTTAAAGAGTATACTCTACATTTTTATCTATTAGAATAAGTGTAGGTTCCACTAGATGAACAATAAGACACAACAACTATGGAAGAAACTATGAAGACAAAAAATTTATTATATCACTCCTATTTTATAAATCACCTCACACTACCGAGATGGGACACATATAGTGTTCTATCCAATGAGGGATTTATCAAGAATTCAACCGAGCTCATATAGAAGAAAAATAATGTGTTGGTTTGCATCATGCAAACCCCACCCTCTTATGCATTATAGATGACAAAAAAACTATCCCACTATGGACTATCTAACTAAAAAACCTCTTAAGTGCTTTACCAAAGACTCTTTACCCTTACATTTCCTTTTTGTATTTCATTATTTTTATTAGATTAAATTTATATAGTTTGTAACTTTATTTTTATTTAATTTTTCCAGCATTAGACAACACTAATGAGAATAGATCAATCCTGTCTAAAGAACACTATGGGAGATCTCAATTTAAACATGTGGAAAAATAATCATCAGGCTATTTCTACTCATTTTCACAACTTAAACACATTAATTTGTTTTATTTTACAATTATTTAAATAGAAAGTGTTAGGAAAACGTGTGGGGAAAATCTTGAACATGTTATAATAATTTTAGAATTACGATTAATTAATGATTTTTAATATATAAATTATTATTTATTTCAAAATTTTCATTATGTTTCTATTAAATTTTTAAATAGGTTAACAAAAAATCTTCTATTTATAAATATTATAAATTCCATATTCCATGTTTACATATATTTTTAGTATTTATAATTTTAAAGAAAATTCTAAAAAAATTATGAACATATACATTATTTTTATAGGGTGATGTTTTCTTATATTCTAGAAATATTATTTTGAAAATACAATTATGTAAATACCCTTATTGTATCGTATTTTTTCTTTATTAATGAAGCCTTTATAAAACTCAGAAGCTATCATTCCTTATTAAAACATTACATTCTAGAATTGGAGGAAATCATTGGTTATAAAACAAGTATATTTATATAATTTATGAGCATAATTGAGAACTACCTTTATTTAATTTGGTCATAGAACAAGAAAAATGAGTGTTAGTGAAATGATTTCTATTGAATTAATTGTATCACATAATGTCACCTGAATTTGGATCTTAATACGATGTAACTTTGGCTATGTAAGTGTTTTTCAGATTAAGAAACTGAAGGGTGTGGGGTGATTTAAGTCCCTAATTAAAAATTTCTATTTTAAAATGACCTAAAACTAATCCCCTGATTTAGAATAAAATACATCCCAGTTAAAAAAGTAGCAGATTTATAATTGTTTTGACCTATAAAAAAATTATTCAATGAGTTTTATGTTCTTAGTTGAAATAATATGGAATACTTTTGAATATTTTGAAATTAATTTATTAAATAAAATTCTAATATAAACTGAATCGAGGATAAACTATAAAAGTGAATTATATTTTTTCAGTTATATATATATAAATATTTGAAAGCACAACATTAAAAGGAAGAACTTATATAATAATAAGTGGTTCAGTCTCAAGATGAGACTTAAACCTATCGACTTATTGATCACCTTCCACTAGGAGGTTTATATACATAAACTTAATCCACAATGTAGATCGAGGTATACAACAACATGTACAATTTTTTACAGATCACAAAGACTTCTTCCAATGTTTTTTTGGGGAGTGAAAAATGTGACATGACTTGTGTGGAATACTTACACTATTTTCCTATGGAAAATAGGGTGTAGAAATATAATTTGTAAATATATATGTGTATCATCTAGTTTTTCATAGGAGTAAATGGGTGTTAAAAATAGACATAATTAAACACAGCTCGTAATTTAAATAAATTACACAAATAGGGAAGATAATATAGTACAAAGGATAATATTACTATGTGTGATAAGTCTTTCAGGTTTATACCTCTTTGAAGGTAGATTTAAATGAATATCAAGTAATTTTCATAACGTTTTTATAAAATAGAGTATCATAGAAGAATATTTATTGATAAGTATATGTGATGCAATTTTACCAAAATCTTATTCATTGTGTTTTATTTGAATGTTTGAAGTATAAGATGACACACATGAAACAATCTTGTTGGGTTTTGTTCGATGTTGTTTTTTAACGCACATTTCATACCATATACTACGGTCTGTCATCTATTTCAATATTGTATTCAAATTTCCAGTAAAATTTCATCAAAATAATCTGTAGCCATAAATTTCATTAATATGACCCTTGGGAATGTAGAATTTAATATGAAAAGGGAATGGTTGTAGTGATTCATTTGAGTGGTGACTCTCTAGTGATCTCTCTGTGGTTGGATAATTCAATGGTGACTAAATGGTGGCGGTGACTTATTTTTGGTTGTGTGAAGCTAATGGTGTATTTAGAACATTGACATGGATGTTTCATTATGTCAAGAGTTTTGATTTAGGAACGGTGAGATTGGAGTGGTAAATTAGGTGTGGTGACTCATACATAGTGCTTTCTACAAACTATTTTATGACATTGAAACCATGGAGTGGTAACTCGGGAATGGTTAGTCGGGAAGGGGTAAAAATACAAAGATAATTTTTATAGTCATTTTTATGATTCCAAATTCTAACATAACATAGTAAACTCAACAGATACATAATTAAGCATGACTTTTGATTATTAAAATCTTGATAGTTCAACATTATCCACCTTTTGATGATTCAAAATCATGGAATTAACATTAAGTACTTTTACACATAATATTTATGAATAATGTAATTTTCTTATTGAATTAGAGAACATATCATTACATAACAAGCATGAATGAATACAGTTGTAGTAGAGATATAGAGAGGAAATAATAAAATAAATTAAATTCCAAAAGAATTATTTGACATAATTCTTTTATACCCACTTGGAATTATCAAAAAGTAAAAACGGATTAAAATAATAGGATGTAGGAAAAAAAGGAATGGGTATATTAACAAAATGGTTTAGTTACATCCACTAAAAACAAAAAGTCTATAATAAGGTCTTCTTATAGGTAGGATACAAATGTTATATTTAATTATCAGAAGTGATGGGGGCAGACACTAAAGGCATGAGGATAGTTTCTTGTAATATAGGACAAGATGATTTGATGGAGGAAGGTATCTCTATATAGATAACTGGATGCATGTTCATGATTTTCTGTGTAGGATTCATGCGAGAAGTTGAATTCGAGGGGGTAGAGGTGAAAAGATATTGATAACAAATGATAAAAGGTATTGTGGATAAGGTTAAGGGTGAATAGGATCAATAGTGAGTCCTGAAGATGTTTATGTACTGGTAATGGAATCTGACCATAAAACTATTGATGTTTGAACATGATGATAAGGCGTTAGTAAATTGATAATTTACATAATAATACTTCTTCCCTTCTCTATGGCCTTATTGGAATCGTCGTTATTTTCCATAAAGTAGAGAACAGTAGGAGTAAGTTCCTTAAATGACATAACTTTCTCTCTGAAGGATTTTGTGAGTGGTGATATCCTCAGATTATTATCCAAATACTTTAAATTACAAGCCAACTAATGGTTGGTGTCAATTTTTTTAATATAGAAATCAATATTCATTTTACATATTCTGGATAAGTAGTAGCATATTTTAATAAACCCTAACCATGGAATGAACATAATAACTATTTTTCCTAATTTTTCTCAAGATCTACAAATATTATCCACCCACCATAGTTTGAAAATATTAGATGAGAAATGATATGATCATCAGAGAATTCAATGATTCAGAAGTAGTAGCATTCGAGGCTGATACTCCTTTCAAATCATCTCTGACTACTAATCTAAATTACTGAACATCAAACATTTGAGGAGTATGAGTATTAGATATAAAATACTCACAATAATAATCTCCAATAATTTTCAAAAATACCATCCAAGGATTATTTATACCCAGATTCCATTTCTTTGCCCAACAATTTGAGTGTAGCCAATTCATAACATATACTATTAAAACTAAATATTATTTCCTTATTTTTATAATGAATCCTAGGTTTAATTTTCTAAATTACTTTCTCTGTAAGCAGTGGAAATCAATTTAACTTATATTTTTTAGAGGAGAAGGTTGTGATCTCATAATATATCCAAAACCATCCAACTGATTTCATGTCATATTGACTTACTTAATATGATGGTATCTAACAATGGGCAAGGAATGGTGTCGTAACTAATATTGGATTGAGTGAAAACTATTTTGATAGGTCAAATTATTTAATTAATAATTTCTGAGGGTCATTATAGACCAGAGAAACCATAAAAAACCAAATAATATATGTAATTTGTAACATCCATCCATAGATGTTGTATCAAATGTTTTGGTTACTTCCACTATTTCCAAATTACAGTTTTTCTCTCCCTCAACAGATTCTCCCTTTCTTGTATCAACTAACTCAATCAACAAAATTTCAGTATCTCCATCCAGTGTGTCACCCATATTTTGAGTTTCCATATATTTAGCTACATATTTCTTTGGTTGTTCTTCTGGTTTAACAATATCCGTAATAGACATAGAAACATCTATTATATCTTCTCCATCATGATCAGAATGTTTGGAACTATAACCATAACATTATTATCTTGTTTATTTTTACCATATTCATCTTCATATTCAATTTCACCATTTTACTTTCCTTTTCATTTTATCATCCCCCTATTCATCACAATAATCAACTTATTCTCTATTTTCTTCACTATCCTTTCCACTTTCATCATCATATTTTTCTGCACAAATATCTACAGTTATTGATCCAGTTTTATAATTAATACCTTCTTGTTCAGTATCATCATTTTTATCATTATCATTGAGAAGATATTATCTATATGTGATAGCCTATGAAGGACCAAGATATCCGTGAGATGGTTATACATGCTCTTTAGTAATATCAGGATCACTTATTTCTCCATCAAATATAATATCTTCATCAGATCTAGAGATAATACCCTCTACTTCTTTATTTGAGTATTCAATTACATCATCTAGTTCCAAACAAGGATCAATAATATCGTTTGGTCCAATGGGATGATCAATATGGTTGAAAATATCATAAATCATTTCATTGTCTACTACCCGTTGTTATTTCATGGATTCCATCTTATTTTCCTTCCCTTTCAAATAACCTCAGTAATGAAAAAATTACCATAGTCTATAACATACTCTTTATTTTCTACTACTAAGGATTTATATTTCAAAATTTTATTCATAAACATTGAATAAATTAGGGAATTGGATATTGAAGTGGTTTTAATCATATAAAACATTTGAATAATGGGGTATTTTTATAGGATGATTTTATATCATTTCATATAAAGGTACTAAAAATACACATCTTGATATTTCAAAGTGGAAAAATTCCTTTTCTCAGGTAAATAATATGTTGCATAAACATAAAAAATATCATCGTTTCACCATATACCTCAAAAGAAATAGGTATTCTTGAAGTCTAATTTCTAGTTAAATATGTTAGATCCTTTATGAATTATAAAAAGTGACTATTAAGAGTGGAACATCCCTGACAATCCCTATAGAAACCCTCATTTGGTAAACCTAAAAATTCATACTGAATAATTGAGGAGAAGACAAATCCATGTGAGTTTATTATGTTTCAAATTATGAAATAATATTCTTCAATGAATCAAATCTCAACATTTTGATAAACTGAGATACATGTATCAGATACAGAGGTCACTTATTATTTAAAAACCATTCTATCTAGCCTTTCTCATTAAAAACTCATATCTCATGTGATATACATGATAAAATACAATATGTAGTGATCTATTAACTTTTAGAATAATAAATAGGGTTTCACGTTCAGGATTTAAAGGATTACTAATCATTCAGATTGACACACATTTATTCTTATTTTAGGGTTGAATTTTTCTATAGTCATCAAAGTGGGTCAATTCATTCTAACCATTATGAACAATTGGATAGAGATATAATGTAACATATGGAAGATGGAAAGATAGGGAAATAGGTTTGAAAAAGGATATCACAGTCGAGAGGCCGGATGAAATTCGATGAGTTCCTATTTTATCACATCGGGATTTTAAAATTGAATATACGAAACATATCAAAGAAATCAAAATATCAACAAAATTATTCGAAATCTTAGTTTGATAAATTTTTAATGATAGAAATAATAGAGAGATAGATCGACAGTGAGATAGAACGATGGTGAGATAGATCGATGGTGAGACACTCAATGGTGAGAAAATCAATGGTGAGACACTTAACAGTGATACATCAATGGTGAGACACTCAATAGTGAGATATTAATGGTGAGAAAATCAATATTAATACATCAATGGTTTGTTACTTAACTAAAATTAATCAATCATAACTCATGTTTGATGTAACTTACTCTCTCATAGTTCAAATCCTTAGTTAAAATATCAACAAGATGACGTTCTGTGATAATATATTCAAGAGTTATATCAACTTTTTGATAATGATCCCTCAAAAAAAATTTTCTTACAACAATATGTTTTGTTCTAAAATAAAATAACAGATTTTTAGAAATGTTAATAAAACACATGGTGTCATAATTGATAGGGATATTTTTGAATTGAAATCCATAATCTAGTAATGTATGTTTCATCCATAAAATTTGTGCAAAAAAATTAAAATGAGTTATGTATTGAGGTTCATCAGTAGATAATGGAACATATTTTTGCTTCTAACTACACCTTGATACTAGTGACTAACCGAAAAAGTTACATTTTCAAGAGGTTATTTTTCGATCTAACATGCATCAACCAAAATAGTCATGAGAATAACTAACTAAATAAAATTCAATTTCTCTAATATAGAATCGTCATAAATTGGTAGAATATTTGACGTATTAAAAAATATTATTAATACCATGTAATTGTGACTCTTTTGGGTTTCCATGAAATTGGTAACACATTCAAAAAAGAAGCCTAATGTTTTTTCAGCTATTAGTTTTGTATATAAGACTTACACTCATACCTATATCATTGGTTTGGTCCATCGGATTACCAGCCTCATCATGATCCTGCTTTCATGTTGTACTCATTGGATTATCACAACATTTAGTGTTATCCATACCAAAAGGTTTTAGAATATCTTTAGTATATTTACTTTGATTTTAAATACTTGTTTCTTTGCTTTGAAAAATTTGAAATCCGTGAAATAATTTTTTTTCTCCATCTAAAAATATATTAAATTCACTTTTCATAATTTTTTAAATACCCACACATTTATGTTTGAGAATATCCAAAGATAATATCTTCTAAAAATATTTTAATAACTAAAACAGATTTTGATATTCTTTTGATAAAAAGCGTAGGATCAGCAAGACCTTTTGCAAAACAATTTGAAATATGAAAACAGTTGAGCCTGTCATACCATTCTCTAGGATTTTTTAAACCATATAAATATTTTGTTAATTTGAAAACATTATTTGAAAAAAAAGGATTCTGAAAACGGAGGGATTGTTTAAAAAAAACATCCTAAAAAATATAACTATATAAGAGTTCACTTTTGATATCCATTTGATCAATTTTTAAAATTTGAAGAGCTAAAAAAGCTGGGTAGATTCTAATGGATTCATGTAGAGCTACACATGTAAATATATCGTAACAGTCTATGAATTTTTTTGAATATAACCTTGTGAAAATAATCTAGAATTATTCATTATAATTGTTCCATATTCATATACCTTGTTTCTAAACACCCATTTAGTGCCTACAGTTAAGGATTCCATTGGTCTATCTACATGTTTCCATACATTATTTCATTAAAATTTATTTATCTCTTAATTTATATAAATTACATAGAATTCATCATTAATTGCATCATTGATATTCATAGGTTCGATCTGTGATGAAAAGGATTTATATTCAACTTGGTTTCTTAGAGAAACTCTTGTTCCTGTACCATTATCTAAGACTCAAACTATTGAATGTAAAGGGTGATTTCTAAGTTCCACAATACCTCTAGATAATATTGGACTAGTTTTATCTAGGTATTCTCTAGATTATGGTTCTATTGGTTCATAGTAATGAATTATTTCAAAATTGGATGATTTTTCTTCATGCTTGACAACAGAATTAGAATATTTATAATTCATGCCCAGACTTGATAAATCATCCTCAAAAATTTTCTAGAGTGGTATTAGCTTCCGGTGGATCTGTTTCATCAAATTTGACATATTAAAATTCATCCACACATTTTGTTCTCATAATAAAGACTGTATATGATTTTCTAGAATCTAAATTACCTAGAAAAATACCTTCACCACATTTGGATGAAAACTTATCAAGATTATCCGAGGTGTTAAGAATAAATAATTTTCATCCAAAAACTCTAAATTAGTTTACCATAGGATTTCAATTTTTCAACAGTTTATGAAGGTTTTTCATCAATATAGGTATAATTATAGAAATATTGAATAGATAACATGCTATATTTATATCCTCAATTGATAAATATATATGTAAGTCATATTCATTAGGCATAATACTAGAAATATATTGGAAGGTTATTTTTCTTCATTCTAAAACTCCATTATACTAAGGTGTCCTTTGAATGTAGAAGTTCATTCTCTATCCATCTTGTGAGAAAAATTATTTTAATTATTTATTTTCAAACACATATCGATAACCACTTTTGAAAGAGTTAATTTTATGTCCACATTGATTTTCTACTGATCATGCATACTTGGTAAAATAGGAACCATCTTAACTCTTGTGGTCCAAAAATAAAACCCATGAATACCTAGAAAGTAAAATATAGTTATATAAATTTAATACATATGATTTTAACATAAAACATAGATGGTACAAATGAGTCCATACGAACCAAATCAATAGGTTGATAAGTTGATAATTCTTTCTTTGGTTTGAAATATTTCTTCAGGTATTTTCCATTTTGTGAAGGATTACATACATTATTGTTTGGAAAATCATTTTTTTGTACATCCTTGACTAATCCTTTTCTCGTAATCTTTCTAAGTAACTAAATGTTACAATTGCATTTTTCTCTTATTCTAAATCCAAGATTCCTTATTAAAGTAACATAAGTATGAAACATTCGGTGAACGTAAAAAATCCAGATTAACAACAAAAATATTTTCATTTCGATAATAAGAAAAAAAATCATTTTTAGAGTTAAAAGATTAAAAACATTAATTTAAAATTTAACATGAAAACAACCATTACAAAATAGTGAAATATTACGAAGATTGTAATTTAAACCATACAAAAATATAGTACTTTACATATTAAAATTGAATTACTGATACCAATTTCACCAAGACCAATGACTTTTTCTTTCGTGTTGTCACCAAAAATGACATGTCCACAAACAAACTTATTAAATTATTTAGGTTTTAATATTATCCTATTATATGATTTGAACACCCACTATCTATGTACAATAAGGTCTCACGAGAAATTTCAAAAGCATTCTGGAAAAAATAGATTACACAAGATATGATTTTGGTACCCATATTTTATTGGGTTATGAAATGTAAGTAATCAAAGAATAAGAACAAAAATATGCTTAATGTGTTTCTATTATGTAGTTTTCAAATTTTCAGAGTAATTAACCCTATTAGTTCCTATGGTAGAATAGATTATAGAGTAATTTTTATAACCACATGCAGTTGAAAAATATTTAGAACTAGAACCGGTAGAATATTTTCTAGATTTAGGAATACATTTGTTTTCAATTGTTCTACCATGTCCAGGCTGGTATCATATACCTATAGTGTAATTTATAGCAACATGTTCTTCAATAATTCATGTTAAAATATTTTTCACATCTTTAATTTTTCTAGACCATTCATAAATTGATCCTAAATAAATCTTATGATCATTATTTTGTTTATGTTGTGTATCATTTTTCTTCTTTTCTACAACAAAATCATATTTATCAAAAATATTAATAGAATATATTTTTTGAGTTATTTGAATATTTCCATTATCAAATAAAAATTATATTGATCCACATTTCAGTAGTCAATCAATTATTCTTTTTTTATTTTCACATCAACATAATTATACTCATCATCTACAGAGCAATGAGAGTTATGTTCATTAAATATAGAAGTTACCTCAGAAAGATTTGTCATAAAACACATGTTGTTTTTATCAGATCATTCATAATGATACAAATCATAGTCAATGGAGTATTCCTCAAATAAAATCATGATATATTTCATAGTTTTCCTTTACATTTGATCCTTGTTATCATATTTCTTTATGTACATAATTTTTCAACTGTCAACCATCACATGTCCTTTTCTCCTTCATTCGTAATATATGATGTCATATAAATGATCATTTATCTTCCAATACTTTTTCAAATTCCAATGATTTATATCTTTCCATTTGAAGCCATATTTAATGTATAATTTAGTATTTCTATTAAACTTGGTGAATATCCATGCATGATGAGCCATTTCTTCATCACATTCATCTAATAAATCATCATCATTTGTTCATTTGGATAGAACATCAACTTTCTCCATTTTTTTCATATATGAAATGGTTCGGAAATAAATGTATTTTATTATATGTTAATCAAAATCTACAAAATTATCCATTATTACTTCCTCATACATCATGAAATTTCATATCAACTCCATCACTTATAGTGCATCAATGTCAAAAGATTCAGTAATTGACACTGATTTCCCTCCCTATCTTTCTGGATGACATCTCAAGAGTCATGTGTTCTGTTCTTTTGTAGTGACTACCTCTACCAGTGATCTCTTTGTATTCATGGTCTCATTGCTCTAGATATGCATATCAGAGATAGTATCATCAAACCTAATATTAAAATTATCATATTTAATAGTGTAAGTGTTAAGCCTCATTTAATTAACATTTTTAGTTCCATCATGTAAGACATCTTGAGTATCCCATATCTAATCGGTAGTTTTACAAGTAGATATTATATTTAACTATTAATCATCTAAGATATAGTATATAGAATTATTGGATTTTTAATTTCTTTTATAAGAAGGCTTAGTTACGTCATCCCATGTATTTATAGAAGTAGTAATAATTTTATACTCATCTATTATGATAGAACATATTTCAAAACTCATACTTTCAATATGCTTATTCATTTTTATTTTTTATTGGGAATAATTAGTCCCATTGAAATATGGAGGTCTGATAGTAGAGGATCCTTCCTGTATATTATCGATACTTAAATACTAACAAATAAATATTAATAAATTATTTAGAATTAATATAAATTTGTTGATATTTATCATAAAACTATAATAATAGTTAAAAAGGGTTGAAAAGATTTTAAATCCTCCTCTAATAAAAAATATCTATTAGATTAAGACACTAAAGATGGGGGGAATTGAGTCACTAATTAAATTGATTTGTTTAAAATGGATTAAAAAATAACCAAAATTATAATAAAATACATAATAGTTACCCAATATAGCATAATTATAAATGACCTGATGTATTAAATATTTCTCAAAGTGTGATCAGTTCTCAGATAAAATAATACAGAATACTATTTTAAAATTTGAAATCAATTTACTAAATAAAATATAAATATAAACCCAAAATAAGATTAAAAATCAATTTCAATGAAATTCTTTATGTTTTAAAAATATATTATTGTTAAAACAGAACAGTGAAAGGCACAACAATAACAATAATAGGATGTTCAGTCGGAATCCAATTCTTAGTCCTCTCAACATGGTGATTACCAAGCGGAAAATAGTTAATGGAAATAAAGTTTATCCACAACATGGATTGATGTATTATAATACACATATATTGTTATCTATGTCACAAATACCTCTTCTATGGTTTTTTCAGGATTGAAATTTTTTACAGTCCGTGTGGGGACCACTGTCATTGTAATCCTTGTGAATACTCGGTGTAAAAAATGTATGTTGTGAAGATTTCAGTTTATATTTCTATTTTTTTCAAGAGTCAGTGTGTGTTAAAAAATAGAGATAAAAACAGACTTCATGTATTGAAAATAAGTTATAGAAAAATAGATGATAAATTAGTATAGGGGATCATGTTTTTGTGTGTGATAATTATAGTATGTTTGTGACTCCTTGAAGGAATCATGAAATAAACCTGAAGTCATATTAAGAATATTTTTGTAAAATAGAGTACAATAGAATCATTTATCTTGTGATGTACAGGGCATCTAATTGTACAATATTCTTCTTCTTCATGTTTTCTTCAAATATTTCAAGTATAAACTCACATGCATGAAACTCCCATTTTGAGTGATGTTTGATCTTGTTTCTTACCATGCTTGTCTTTTTTTATTTTTATTCAATGTCCTTTCATATATTTAGTTTTTATATTTATATTATTCAATATAAATCATGTTATAGATCGTGGTATGGTACATCGTACCTCATACTACAGTCTGACATTTATTTAAATGGTGTTTGAAAAAGCCCAAAAAAGATAATTAAAATAATAAATAGCATTAAATTTCAAAAATATGACATTTAGGAATAATGATTTTAAAATGACAATGGAAAGGTAGAAGTGTGTATTTTGAGCGGTGACCCTCAAGAAGTATCTCAGGAGGTAGGTCGATTCAAAGGAAAATAAAAGTTTTCAGTCAATTATTCTTGACAGGTTCCGTCTAGTGATGTCTCTATAATTATGACTTGGACTTAGCTGTGAGTCAAGAGTGGTGAGTCTATAATAGTGAGTTAGGAGTGGTGAGTCGGGTGAGGTAACTCATAATTGGTGCATTATGTAATATATCTTTTAATTGTGAATCCATGGATTTGTAACTTAGGGATGTTGAATCATGAATGATGACTCATACTTATATAATTATCTTGCTCGATTTTGCGATTCTAAATGATAGAATAACATTTTAAACTCATTATAAATATAATTAAGCACGATTTGTGACTATTAAAATGAAGATATGTTAACGGTATGAAATATATCCTTAATGGGATAACTCAAATATAAATTATTTAAGTGCTTTGAACCTGGAATTAAATGGGAAATTGGAAACAAATGATAGATATCTGAGATGATGACATAATGTGAGTGGGTATCCCTCTATTAATTTTAATAAGTTCACCATCATAGTGTTATGAACATACATAGATTGGAAAAATTAAAAATATATAAAAATAATGTGTATGTGTCAAAATTGAATTTATTCAGTTTAGGTGAATACTGGACCCATGAAGGGGGAAATTGAATTATAATAAATTGATTTGATTTGTATCAATATTGTAGGAAATCAAAAAATGTTTTGAGGAGAGATAGAAAAGAGGCAAACATAGATGTTCTTTTTGATAAAATTTTGATTCTGCTAATATCTATTTTGATCCACTCCAAAACTGAAACAGTGATTGAATTAATGTGAGTTACTGGTTTGGTGCACATATGAGTCATGATTTTTCGATCATTGGATGAATTTATGTTCAGTTTCAATTATTGATTTAAAATTTAGTTATTGGAATGATTTATTTCTATATAATTTTGAATAAATTGAACTTAAATGATAAAATTGTCATAGAGTGAAATAGTTTATGTGTGGGGGGAGTGAAGTGAGATGATAATATCAATATTTTTAGCAGTTATTCATTGAAAATACAACTACTGTTAATTCAAATATTGGTTAAATGATTAATTTGTTTACATTGAGAATTTTGTATCCTAATTGAAAACATGTATTAATAATATTTTTTAATGAGTTAGTAATTTTAGTAAAAAAATTAAGGCCAATAAATTTTAAATTAATCTTTAATTTTGGATTTAATAGTGCAATAGGAAAAAATATACTCTAAAATAAAATTTCATTTTTCTAAATATATGATGAAAAAATGATAATTCTGAAATAGAATGTGCTTTTGAAAGTCATTATTCCTATAATGGATCTCATTCATAGTAAACATATCTGAGGAATTTCCTACCTCAAACCCCGCTGAAAACTATCTCCACTTTTAGTATAGTGACAATTGAAATCGTATTCTTCCCCCATTTCTATCCATGTATCACGGTCGATACATTGACCATGAGTTCCCTCACAAACTACCATCCAATGAACTACCATATCCCTTACTACATCTCCACCCATCTCATGGTCTCCATATTGACTAATTACAAACACCCATCTTTCCATGAACCTTTTAAAAACAAGGCTCCTTATCCACAAAAGACTAACATTCCACATGAAGACCAGAGGATTACTTCAATCACGAATTATTCCCCATATAGAAGATAACCTATGATCTATTTCCTTCGACTATTGAAAGAGAAGACCACATCTCTGTGAATTAATATGAATTACTAAATCTCCACCGCACTCCTAGAACCAGTCTACACTATTCCCATGACATAACATGCCCAAGATTAGTCTTCCCACTTCATCCACTAACATTTAGGCCCATGTACCCAGGCCTTATGAAATCCAAAATTTTTAATTTTAAAGGTAGAATAATTTATATTATACAACATTTTAAAATATTGATTTACAATAAAAATATTGGGATGCGATGATTGTAATGTCATTGATCACCACCATCTATACTGAACACATGTCATCCATTCGAGAAGCTCACCTCAATACTGAATTCAAAGATGAATAAAGTTTCCAATGTAAATAATTTCCACCCTCATCCATTAAAAAACTCCTCATATACTAACCTCAACTAGATTTTAATGTTTCTATTTAATTCATTATGGAATTATATTCCTCTTGTTAATAATAATTATATTGTTTTTTGAAATTTCAGTTGTTATATTCCAAAAATTTCTTCATGTTCTTCACAATTCTCCATACTGAAATAAGATCTATTAAAATATAAGTCATGGAGATATAACCTAAGGGCTATAAACCCATGTGATATCATATAGGAGACATATTCTTTATTTATTTTTTTGTTTCATCCTTAATGTTGTAGAAAAATTGAAAGGTACATGTCTATTATATTCACCAAATCATTCCACGTAGATCTTATATCCTTGAATTTTCAAATCATCTAACCCTACCTATCATGGTTCATAGAATATACCAGTGGATCATTGTGGATTACGGGAATAACATCATATTATGGGGTTGGTTGTTCAGACAATGAATTCTAACATGGACTGTGTTAATGGCCTCTTTATAGTGGAGGAGGTGAAACTCGATATATCAAGGTAGATTACTCTTATATATGTTCAGAACAAAAAATTATATATAGGAGTGAAATGGCATATTTATATTGAAACCTTTATCAGATGAGAACAAGATAATTAAAACAAATCTATATGTCCAACCCTGTAAGAAACCCATTTAACCCATTGTCATGTTTGAAATATATTTTGATTATTTTAAATTCTTGAAACTGAAATAAAAAAACCAATCATAATAAATGACTACATTAAAAAATTGGTAAATATACATAAGTTCTAGGATAGTCAGATTCCAAACCCTTTCTCCCAGAATGATGACATTATTCAACCACATAGTTGGAGTAGGTGTAAAATAGTAATTCTCTATTACTATGACCCATGAAAATTGATTGATCATGGTGTGACTATATCCTATAAGGAACATTTTGATGTCTAGATCATAAAATTGGATGGTTTTATATAAGCAGGTCATTGCAAGAAGATGATTCCTTAGCATTAGACTATATATGGGTTGTTATCCTCTATGTTTTGTAATTTACAGTTTTAATAACAACATTTATGGTGTTTTTCCATAGATATTGAAATGAAAATATATCTAATTGAAACTCATGATTATGATTCCTTTATAAACATTGTTTTGATATATCTCACTATTTGTACAAATATTGGCTGATGATGGTGTTATTATAGAGGGATAATCCTTATATGTATATGCTCAGTAGGGATTAGTTCCCTAGTAGAATGGCATCTTGGAATGAGGATATAAATATATGTGTTGGTATTAGACCATATAGTGGATGTATTTGCATTTTAGATGTTTTCTTGTGTTTTGTATGACATACAAGTTTGGTTGATTCCAAATTTTTCATGTTTTGTTAGAGGCCAATATTTTGGACTAGGTGGGAGACCAAGAGGCCCTTATATATGTATCATGATTTAATGTGAGTTTTTTTAAAGTAATTTACATGGAAAACCAGTAAAAGGGGTCATTTGGAGAATTTTAACACCCTTATAGTGTTCTGAGAAAATGGGAATGTTGGATGCCCTTCAATATTTTCAAATAAACCCCTATGTGATTATGATTTTATGATTATAGCTAGTTTTCAAGGGAATGATTTGCTGAGTACCTAGCCCCATTGACTATGGATGTCCTTTGGGAGTATGGTTCAAGAATAGGTTGGAGCATATGGTTTTATAAAAAATATGGATAGTTGATAAGAATGTGTTTAATCATGGAATAAGATATATTCCCATTTTCTGTATGATAATTTGAGTGTTCTTCTAGATTAGTGATATTGAACATTATGTAAACATAGTTACAGTTTTTATTTCTTGATCCAAGTTTTAATGTGATTGGAATCATGGGATAATGATCCGGGTTAAGTGATCAGGTGGTATAGGAGTGTACACATGTTTCTTTTGGATGAGGTCATGGTAACATGAATTTGATACACGCAAACACATTTGAGTTTGTAATTGGAGAAAATCCATTTTAAAGGTAAGGATTGATGGAGTAATTGAGAATTTTTTTGGGTTAGTTTCCGATCAATTATTTATAAATGTGTTCAATCTCGGATTCCTAGTAATTAGTGATAATGATAAATATCCCTCTATTGTAGAGGGCACATTGGAATTGGATTGAGTCTGAGTAAATATAAAATCCATAAATTGACCCTTATTAGGTACTTACATGATGGTGAGTTCAACCCCATAGGTTCTAAAAACATTTAATTTTGATAAAACCTTATAATGTTGCGCCATAGACCCATTTTAGGGAATTCCCCTCATTCATAATGGGTTTTTATGGACATAGAATTACCTTGTTCCCATGATCTAGGAATACACATTAAACTATTTTTCCTTGTAGGAACATGGTTTTGAATGAGCTATGACACACCATATTTTATATTCAATTATGGATAGGGTGTGGGAAATAAAATGTTGGTGTTTGGGTTATTTGTGAAATGATAATAATACACCTATGGTGGGGAGAATCCTATCATTAATTGGTGAATGAACATCATTTTGGAATGTTTATAGATGTGGGGTGATCAGTTAATGAATAGTTGATCCAGCTCTATGGATCATGTGTGTGGTAAGAACTGATTTTATATTTTTCCTTCGTAAATAAAATATTCATTAATCTAATGGAGTGATATATGGATTAATCATGTTGGAATTAACATAGAGGTGATATTGATGTGAATTTGGGGTTATTTGTTGGGTGATCTATGTTTTGGGACATGTTTCATGGGTGACCCTATTTATTCATGTGATTTAAGGGGTGAAACACAGTTTTATCCCATGGTTGAAGTGGTTAATCTTGTGATGAAATGTAATGAATATTTTTTTATGTGTGAAAATTTTGGAACGAATGGAGGGATGATATTGTTGCTCGGGGTGTGAGAATGACCATGTATGTTGGCGTCATTCATAGAAATACTAGTTTAGTGGATGTAGTTTATTTTGGGGTGTCATAATTGGTAAAAAACGAATGTTAATTATAGTCAGATTGAGGTGGTATGACTGGTGTTATGCGTGAGATTAGATATAGTGAGATGGAAACCATGTTTGGACCATGTGGTATGTTTTTAGTGGATTGATTGAACACTATTGGATGTGGTTCAGTATGAGATACCAATGGGGGTTAGCATAGTTGGTTGAAATCAACTGTTTTGATCTATGTCTTATGGTAGAGGAACCATTAGCTAGGTCATGAGGTTGTTCATAACATAAGGTTTTCCCTTGATAGATGGGAATTTTGAAACACCTTCTAGAGGATTAAATATTGACAGAGATTAATGTATTTCCTTTTTATGGATAGTGCTCCTTGTTTTATAGTTCCACAATAGAATCAAATTCAAAATTTGGGGATTAAAAATATTGTCTTGATCATATGTTTTGTACTCAATTAGGTCTAGTTTGATGGTTTCACAGTTAGCTATACTTCCATGGGATAAGAAGTTCAATTATGTGGAGATTGTAATACTACATTTCCGGATCATCTATGAAATGAAAGATAGATTTGAATTATCATTTTTTTGGATGGTTGATTTTGAGAACATGCACATGGATGTTATTTCCCAGTACTATAATTTCCTAAAATAGTGTTTTCAGATAGAGTTCAAGGATTGTGTGATAACCTAAGAGTATCAAAGAGTGTCAGAGAATAAACATATGATTGTTTTGCTATAAAATTACAATAGAAGAAAATTTACATTAGGACCAAAGGGGTCACACCGTAAATGTTCTGGGATAGGGGAGCTCCCCTTAACATGGTTTGGAATAACATAAACTATAGGCCCATTTTCTGATGGGATATTATGATTTGTTAATTAGAAAAGGGGGGACTCCCCATTTTTTGGGATAGATAGACCATGCATGTGAGAGGAGAATGAATTGTTCATCCCCCTCTATTCTTCTCCCATGATTTTCAGTGTTCCATGGTGTTGTTTTTTCATTACATCAATTACGAAAATTCCATCCCTCTTTATTCCCATTTATTATGAGGATTTGGTAATTTATATATACGGTTTTATATTGAATTCCATTATTTCAGGATGGAATCATCCGTTTTGAATAGTGATTTTTGTATTCTTTCTAGAGGGAACTCCAATATTTCATGTACATAATACAACATTCTAATTTATTTAGGTATTTCAGCATGATGTATTTTATAATATTTTATCTTAAAATAAATGATTTTATAAAAACAACCAGACATCAAATGATAGGGTTTTCCTCATTGTAGTCTTTAGGGTGTGTTTTGAATCCTCTAGGTGTATTTGGATTATGTTCCAATGATTTGATGGTGCTGACTCAGTTTTTCAATGATTATGTTGCATTGGTTTAAATTAATTAATTTGTTATAAATATTTATAATTTTTTATATGGAATGTATGGCTTAAAGGATGAGGTTGGGTTGTAGTACAGTCTTGAGAAATACATGGATGATCATGGGTATTTGGTTTCCTAAATGATAATTAAAGGGAAATAACTTCTGTTTTGAGGTAGGTGTTCCATAGTAAATAAAAAAGTGGATTATTACTATTTTTATGTGGCATGGGATATGTTTTCTCACACAACACAAGACAAATAGTACTTTTATATTATGTAAATTATTTGAAGTTAAATTAAATTTATATTGATAAAACAAAGTACCATGGCCCTGATTGACCTTGGTAAATAGTTTCGTTGCCTCAATCATCAATGCAAAAGACCTTTAGTATTATATTATTCATTATGAGTTACCAACCCTGAAGATTTTACACATGGTGATGTTCAATGGGAATGATGTAGAGGCCCTAGTAGTATGAGACCATAGAGACCTTTGAAGAAATGTTAATGATAAACTAAAAGAATCAAATTGGGGTTATTCATGGGATATTTAAGAGATTCCATTATTACATTTAGAAATTTATTTAACCATGGGGTTCTCCTTTCCCTCTGAGGCATAGGGACTTAGGTGGGTAGACCCTAATAAAACAGATGGTTAGGTTGGGTGAGAAGACTGGCCTATAAATTATTTGGGATTCTAAATGGTCTTTGTGTAGTCTCTTAGATCTTGTGACCACGTTAATTTTCTAAAGAGTCCAATGGGTTCACATGATGGTCCTTTTGAGACAATCAGACATATTAACCTGGAGTGACAGGTGATAAAAAATAGACGAGAATGTGTTATAATAGATACATGGGGTGTACAGACTATTATGTCACCCATGGTACCCTAATGGGGGCCACTATGAGAAGTTTACCAATGAGATGGTATGTATGGAAAATGGGTGGTGATTAATTTAGATCCCATTCTTCATAGTCTAACCTTAGCTAGGAGATGGCTTTCAGAGGATTCCCAATACATTTGACATTACTATGATACCACTGGCCTTGATTGTATTCCTAGTGTTATATGCATTTTTGTCGGTTAACCCCTACGAATCGTCTTAGTTTTTCTTATTTTTAAATTCCATGGGTGATGTTCATTAGGTTCAGTAATTAAGAACAATCTTTTCGAATTTAGTGTGTGATACCCCTTGGGTTCGATGATTACAACTAATATTTTACAATTATGGGGTTATCATTCTTTGGGTTCTATAGTTATTCATGATTAATTGACATCCTATGATCAAACTACTATGAATTGATTGTATTTCCTTATGACATGGAATTTCATGGGTGATTCACTTGGGTTCGGTATTATTTTCTAATTACATAAAATTATTTTTTTAATTCCCTTGCATTAAACATTATTTCATTATTAATTAGATGACTATGGGTTATTCCACTGGGTTCTATAATGTTGCATCATTAATTAGAATGTAAACGGTTATTCCCTTACGTGTGAAAATAATGATTTATTACATAAAAAACCCAAGTTAAATCGGTAGGGATCAATTGTTATTCATGATATCATGTAATTCCCAAGATAATATCTAGGGGTTGGTGTATTAAAATTATTGCATTGGGATGATCATGTTATCTTCTCAAAGACACTATGAAACTGTTGAAAGAATGTATAGTCAATCAAGTTCAAGGTATATAGGATATTTTGTTGTTTTATATTTATTTACTTCAATAGTTCAACAATTATTTAGAGAATGTCATGTATACATATCACTATTTTTTTGGTATGTCAGTGATAATTTTGGTAGTTCCATACTAAGTTTTGTACTCACACAATTCTCATGCTGATATTATGCTGGTTTAACTAATTATAATATCATATATTGGTAACCATAGTTTAGGTCAAGACATGGGTTGCATGATCGAGATGGAAAGCTCAATTTGGGTTGGAGATCGAGATGGGGTAAGTATCATAACTACAGTAAAAATTTATGTATTATATTTTACTATTATCTAGTATATTTTTTCATCCAATTGGGTGATCATTATTCTATGCATGAATTCCCTCCTTTTATCTACTAAAAATATTTTCAGGTTCATTATTTCTTATTTATAATCTAATATATATGTTAGGTAGATATATATTCTTTGGTGGGAACTTTGATGTAGGGGTGTAGTCTCCCCATAGTACCGGTTTGGACCTTCGCTGTTAGTCAGACTCCTTTTCCATTTGGGGAGGCATGCCAAAGGTCACATGGTGAGCCAGTTTGCTAACATCACATATTGAGCTACTTCAGTAATTTATAAAAACCTATCAATAACTTCACCTCATATCGCTTCATATTTAATAACTTATAATTACCCATCCAAAAATAATTTGGAAAAATATAAAAAAACGTTTAGGGTTTGTCTCGATGTTAAAATAAATTCTTAGTCACTTAACAATAAAGTGAAAATCCTTGATACTATATAGTGTTCAAAAAAATATGAATCATCATATCAAAAATGTATGCAAAGAGATTCCTCTAGAAAAGTTAAATTATTAATAGATATTTAAAGGTATTCGCTTTGATTTCCATCAGATAAATGATCCTCTATTCCAATTTCCACTAGTCGATTCTCATGCGTTCATGAAATCTCATACATTCCCATTGTCCATGAAATTAAATCCCCATAGGACACTATGTATTTCATTCCCATATATCTGAATAATATGTTATTTAATCTTTCAGTATATACTTACCAAGTCATTTCATACATCAAAATTAATTCATCTTTATTCCTAAGTGAAAAACATTCCCCTCATTCACACAGATAATAAAATCATATATACTATCTAGTTATGGTCGCACTCTCTCTAGTTTATATCAATTAAGGTCCTTGATAACATAATTGTTATATGAGAGGACTAATTCAATATTATTCGAGCTCCAATTGATGAAATGATTTACATTATACCCAACCACCCCTGATTAACTATGTTGTAATAGCTTTTGGAAGAAATATATCAAAATATGATGGTTATCATGCTAGGTATCTCTCCATACTCTTGTAATATGGACAAAATGTGATGCTTTTATCCCCAATATAGCAAATATGGAGTGTATGACACTCTTTGATATCCATAGTCAGGTATCCATAAAAAAACACATTTCACCCCGCTTGAGATTATTCCATATCTCATAAAATAATCCTACTCATTCTAAACATAACATTTCATTATAAAAATAATACTATATAATGATCATCAGTTAAAGATAACTCAAAATCATATATTTAGTGGTAAATTATTATTAAACTTCTTGAAAGATATATCAAAATACAAATCTATGAGACAAACATGATGTAATTATAAAATGGATATTTCTATTTATATGAAATATTTAGTACTCGGGTCACTCTTTTATGAATACTTATGAAACCACATCATAATAACCTATATACTATATCAAATATGATAGGTTTTTAGATCATCGTTATGTTTAGTAAACATTTTGTGGTTCTATAAACTTATTAAAATAATATGTATGTCATGTCATATCTCTATGTGAACATCTGATAAAACGCTCATACTAAACTCTTTAGTAGGTAACATTTATAAATAAATCATATTTTAATAATTATGAGATTTATGATTCAAATTCCCAATTTTCATCTCCTCCTACACATTCAAAATTCTTAACTCCACAACATCAAAAGATATGATCTTAAATTGTGTTGTACGCCTATTACTAAATTCATGTTTAATACATTCTTTTGTGGAACCTATCCCATCAATTTTTTTCATAAAATAATGAAACAATTTACATTATTATTTACCATAACATCTTAAACTCAATTAAGATAATTTCATATTCACATTTTAATTTACCATTTAATCATTCTTTTAGGGAATAATTTTATTTACTTTATCATGGTAAAAATATGAATTTAACTATTGAATTATTCTTTACCATCACATAATCTAAACACTAAAGGATATTAAGTGATGATTACTTTTGGATAGTATACTATATTAATTTATAAATTTTAACTTCATAATTCCTAACATGTTATCTCTAGCCTCTTTCAAACTATATTCTCTTAAGATTATCAAGAAAATAAATGAAGACTCCTTTTTGTTTGGAAATAAATCTTATTTCCTAGGAATATTAAACAATTAAACTCTTGATTCCACATGATATTTTTTATTCTATTTTTTTGGAGAATTTTCTATTGAATAGAAAATTATTTATCAAAATATTCCACTAATTGGTGGTGAGAAAATCGTCACAGGTAATATAATAAATAGGTGGATAAACTCTTTACCCTAGATAATTTTTTTTATCTTTAACACCTTCAAAAATAATAATATAAAATTTGATTAATCATAATCCATTTGAATATAATTTATCATATTTTTTCTTCATAAAAAATTGAATCAATGAATAATTTTAATTACTAGATAAGAGAAATGAGACAAATATATAAATCATGTACTTTCATCCTTGTGATTTTGAAAAGATACTATAAATAAAATATCTAATGTAGAAAATATATACAAGGACCCATACCCATGTATACAAGAGTTAGTGGTTACTTTATTACATTTTATCTAGATACAAGGAATCCCATCCTAAAGTACCAAATATTTTTGTAGTTTTTGAAAATTGGTTACCTTCATGAATCTATATTAAAAATTAAAAAATAAAATTCAATTTACTATTTTATTTTTGTATACCATTATATCCTTTATCGTATCCTTAGGTATCAATCAAAAACATTTCTTCACATCAGTGGGAAAGGAATCATAAGAATTGTTGAATTCAGATGCTATGTAAGGGTATGCATATGGTGCAAGATAATACAAATAATTAAGTATTAATAACTACAGAATGTTAGATATCTGAAAACCCAATCCATAGAATTAATTCCGTGAGCATGAATAATAATATTGGAGGAATATATATTCTTAAATTAATTACATAAAAATATTCACACAATCATGAAACTTATCTACGGATTCATAACTACTAAAATAATCACATTGAAAAAAATAACTAATCTAAAAATGATTAAATTCATAATTCAAGACATCAAAAACATATATTCAAGGACTCATGATATAAAACATATATAAAGGGGTAACGCTACATCCAAATACCCAGGATAGTTTATCTCATCATACTAATGAAGGCATCAGGGGGCTATAGTAGGCCCAAAATATCACTAAGTATGTCAAATTAATTACTCATATAAAAGGGAATAAATATACCCAAAGTTACAAATCATACTTCAAAAATTTATATAAAATTTTAATAATTTCTCTAATTAATACACATAATCATAATCCACCAAGTGTAATATGGAGAATGGTATCAAAATAGTATATCCCCACCAAAATAGATCATAATCTTTCTAGATAAATATGTTGGTAAATATTATTATTTTATATCTTTGTCATAACATTCAACAAATTATGCTGACATAGATTAAAATACATTAAATACATCATGGGAAAATTTAATGAAGAGAATACAGTTTCCATTTTGATATCTATGATTTAATGTCTAAAATATTACAAACATACTGAGACAAATATCTTCTCTGAAATTTACCCATAAAAATGTAAATTAAACATTAAATCAATGATTTCTAATGATGATGGGTAATTAATTATGTTGTATATAAGTTATAGAAACATTTCTCTCAAAATTCTGTGAAAAGGTTAAACGTGCCTCATTCAGATAATAATAGAGAAAATTATATAAAAAATATTTTTTTTAAGTAAAAAGGGTAAAAATGTATTTATTAAATCATTATATAATGTAGTAAAAATTATTGAAAATATTTTTATAAAACATGGATATTGAAGAAAAAGGGGTTTTGATTGAAGAGAGAAATAAATTTGGCTTTTATTAAAAGCATGTTCTCAATAATTATAAGTACCAAAGAAATTAAAAATATAATATTATTTGAAAAAATCCATGAATAAAAATATTATAAGAAAATATATTGTATGTAATATATGTATATCAAATATTATCACCAATATAGTCTTAAACAAAAATAATCTCAAATAGTTAGGAGTTTTCGAATTAAACTATTACCTTTGGTATGAAATTATTTATATGTGTTTAAACCTCCCGTATAATAAAAATATACATATTATACATATATTATAGAACCTTAATGATATATTTCATTCTATATGTGGTTTAATTATAAATGTTTTCACCCATTTATAAACAATGTGTTGTTAAAATCACTATTACCGGTAATAACTCATTCATATTCATATAGGTTTTAGTTCGGTAGTTTCAGTAAGTATACATTGATCATGGATCCCTATTCTAAATAATTTTTAAACTGATATAAATATAATATATATTAAATATATATTTATTTATATTAATTCATAAATTAAGAGAACAAAAAATGAATTACCCTTTTCCTGGAGATGGTAAGTCGTGCGTACGCATGATCATTGCTTCCATTTTAAACACATGGAGTGAATTAAATGTAAATAATATTTCACCTATAAAGAATCATTTTTGTATAATATATATAATATATTTTCATTAAATTTATTTTTATTTCCATCAATTTCATGATAAAATTAAAAATGAATCACGTCGCTTCATGGAGGTTGTAGTCTACACATATGCATGAGTGACATTATGATTTTCTAAATGTTTCTAAGTTAAGAAGGTGGATGTTTTATTATTATTAGTAAACTTTAATGATATTTTAAATATCATATAAAACCATTAAACCAATAATAATACCAATACTTACAGTATGTTCATTAAAAATTAATTGTATCACCACATGGAGACGATAATCCATACGTATGGAAAAGCGATACTTTCACTTCCCATTTGTTGGGAAAGAGGGTGGATAATGGTTATTTAAAAACCATAAAAACATTTTGGTATATTTAGGACAATAAATTTATTTTTTATCATAAATATGAAAAATTTATCAGAGGTTGAAAAAAATGAAAGAGGTTGGGTTAGGTGATTACCACTTATCGAGAGTTTTAATTCAGATCCATTATTATGGAACCCAGGGTTAGAATTTCAGGTTTCAAAACACCTCAAAAACATTTAAAATGATTTTTATAAGAACAATTTTCATGTTATGGGAAAACTAAGTCTCTAAAAGTGGAATAAAAAAGTGAAGGAAGGGGTGTCCTTTTATAATTTAGGTGAGGGAACTTTTGAAATTTCATAAAATATTAATTTATAATAAAGTCACTATATAATGAAAATTCTACCAAAAGGGTCGATCTTTGAACCTAACATAATATATTATTTATATCACATCAAGAAATTAATTTTAAATTGGTATAAGTGGTGTTTTAAATATTGTCATTTTTTTACCCCTTAGTTAACCTATGTTAACATTACTCATTTTAATATATTTTTAAAGGGTTATAATTTTACATATAATTTTAATACTAAAAAATGGAAAAGGGGTTATATTATAGAACATATATTACACTATTGTTCTATTTCATTTTTTATAGATTTATAAACAATTTAATAAAATTTTATTTTGATAAGTTACCATTAATGCTAATATTCACACTATTCATTTAATTTGACTTATAATACATAATGAAAAAATATTTATTTTGAATATAATAATCCAAAATAGCATTATTTAGTCATCATAAACAATAATATTCATGTAACACAATAAATCATTTAAATTATATCACTTTTAATATGTCTGAAAAAATTTATTTTATTATTCGTCTAATTGAATAAATATTTCATTATTGTTACATAATAATTTAATGTAATAATATAATTACTAAAAATTGAAAATAAATTTATAACAAGAAATTAATAGCATTAATCTAAAAATATGAATTTATTTCTAATCATATAATTGTTTTTTCATTATGTAAACACATAATAGATATTTAAAACTAAAAGGGTGACACATTGTAACATTTTCTGAATAAAATATAATATAGGCCATAGTCATGGAAAATATTCCATTAAAAAAATTAATCTCTATACGAAGGTGATAAGTGTCTATTTTAATAAATCCAATAAGAATTATTATGAAATATTATGTCCTTATCGGTTAGTTTTAACCTAGATATACTAGATTTATCCTTTATCGAAGTGATAAATTTTACCTCGGTTATTATTCATAATGGATAAAAATAAAAGGGACCAATTTAAAGAATTTGGAACTCATAATTCCTAATAAAGAATAAATTTTATCAATTAAGATTCCATTCAGTGGTATAAATTAATTTTAATGTAAGTGTGAAAATTATGATGAATTATTTTTTGAAAAATAAGATTTTAAGCATAAAAATAGATTTATTCTTGTCTCATGAATAGTAAAAATATTAGATGAAGGGAAAAATAATATTATTGATAATATAATATATAAATTTCATTAAAATAATTCAATATTATTGATTAATTTAATTTATTAAGATAAAACACATTTCACCCATAAAAATAGTTTTTTTGAAAAAGAAATTATTTCACTTTTTATGGTCTTTATTTTTAATTCTATTAAAATCCTAACAATTTAATTTATTTCAAATGTGTGTAAACCATGTAATTTTCAAAATTTAGTTATTCAAATTCATACATTCCAATTTAATGGGTAGGATATAATTGTATATTATATTATAGTTCATCTAATATCGGAATTGCGTATACCTTAATATATCATGGATATTATATTTATTTTAAATAAAATATATCATAGTATCAGGGTGTATCAATATTCCCTAAAAAATCATCCATGAAATTTCTATATTTCCACATCTACAAATATTTGTTTAGTTCTTCATCATAATTACATCTGGTTCCCAAGTCTCCTTGACTTTCTTATGATTTTTCTAAAGTAAAATTACAACTAGTATCATTAAATTCCTCAATATTTATTCTCTAGTGTCCAAAATATGTATAGGCTCTCCATAGTAAGATATTTCGCGTTCAAATTTTATTTTTTTAGATGTGTGCATAAGAGCTGGGTCGGGCATGTACTTTAATGATACTTGGTAAAATTTACAAATAATTATCCATAACTACAATTATGTTCATGATTTCAAATTTTTTGATGTACTAGAGGATCAATTAACTTTCTCAACAAACCTTATAACACCCATCCATTGAGATACATTCATGAAAATTAGATATTCCACATGAAATTCCCAATCATTTATCTTGTTATCAGCATAGATTTCATTCCGTTATTGAGATTATTTGATATGATTTTGAATAGTCGTCACCTTTTCATTGTATCCTCCACACATTCTTGACTAAAAGCCCCCAGTTCACCAATTGTATCCTAAAACAAAAGAGTATGAAATTCCTTTCCATGTGATTATTCATAAAGAAACATTTGAATTTATTAATGGAAGCTACAGTTATAAGAGGACTCTACCAAACGAAAATAATGATCCCATATAACATGAATGTAAATAGAGCACAAACTGAACATGTATTATAATGCTTGAATATACCATTTAGACTAACAATCAGTTTGAGGATGGTAAGTAGTGCTTAAAGAAATCTCAATATCAACATCCTTCTAAACACTTTTCTATAATTTCAATGTAAATCATTCATCATTACCAGACACAATTGAAAGTGGTGTTCTATGAAGTCTTATTAATTCATTAATATAGAGTCTTGCAAGGTTATAAAGATTAAAATCTTATATTATAGTGAGAAAATATGTATATTTTATTAGTTTATCAACAATAATAAATATTTCATCATCCTTTTTATTATTTTTTTGTAATCCAATGAAAATGACCATAGCGATTTCGTCCCATTTCCACATAAGAATAAAAAGAGGTAGCAAGCTTCCTCTATGATGTTTTCTCTCATCCTTATCATATTGACAAACCAAACACCATGACATATAATTTTCAATGTTATGATTCATATTATCATATTTATTCAATAAAATATCATTATGTCTTGGTGTTACCATGTTGTATAAAGAAATTCATGTTATGATCATCATTTTAAAATTATATATTTAGAAAATGTATAGATGTAACACAAAGTCTCTTTATGAATATCATAAAAAAATATTCATATAATATGTATACCTATTTTATATCATTTATATCATTAAATTTCTTTTGAAAATTCTCATCTTCTGCAATGAACATTTTATCTTTTCGAGGAAATTTTCATTGTAAATCATTTGAAAAATTAATGATCTTTCCACCTACTTAATATTTACCAAATACATATTTATTATATACATCAACATAGGATCCCTCCCAATCACCATTTTGGTCAAAAATCCATAATATTTTTTACTCAATTAATATAATACTATATTTTCCTTCTCTGGGTGGCAGTGTATTCCGAAATCACTATCCTTGTGTAGATATATTCATCGACTTTGTCTAATGTCGAGATATTTTTATTAAAATGTGTATTTGAGACAACCATGATTGTTATATATCTCAAATTATTTACAATTGAGATAATTTCTCTATATCATTAGGGAAAATATTATGGTATCTTAAAAAAATCAATGTTTGGATATTTTTTTCATTAATAGTTAACTACCTTGATGCATATGTGATATGTTTTTAATTCTATATAAGGACTCAACCCTGTTCCTTCTTTTATGCATCATAATATATCAAAAATCCCTCATTTTTTGATGATATTGTCAGAATCATATTATTCACCAATCTTCTATACAATTATTAAAAAAATCATCAAAATAAATTTACTATATGAACATTACCCCTATATAAGTAATCTTGGTTAACATGTTATCCAAATGTGTAAATTTTTTAAAAAATCATCGATAGTATACTCATATAAAAATTAAACTATATACCCTAGTTATGTATTTTTATAAGAAATTCATGGAAAATATTTTTCTTCACAGGATCAAATGAGATTCCATATTTGGAGAATATATGACCAAGGAAAGAAAAATTTTGGAAAACAATTCACAGTTGATAAATTTTCCACATAAGACTTCTCATTAAAGAATCTCAAGAATGATATATATTTTATTCTAATGGTCCTAAAATATAGTAGATTAAACCATTACATCATCAATAAAAACTAAAAAAATAACATGATATTCCTTGAATACTCTATTAATTTTTTCCATAAAAACAAAGGGTGTATTAGTTAATAAAAATAGCTTTATTGTGAACTCGTAAGGTCAATAAATTGTTCGAATTGTTATCTTTGTAAGATATTTATTAATTATTTTCAATTGATGGTACCCATAATGAATTTCATTCTTTGGAAAATATTGACATTTGAGATGTTGATCGAATAATTCATCAATTTGATGTAGAGGATACATGGTCTTTATCAAAATAGAATAGATTTATCTATAATCATGGAACATCCTAATATATCCATCTTTCTTCTTAATGAAATTAATATGGGATCTACAAGGTGAGACACTATGGAATATAAATCCCTTATTACATAGATCCGTGAGTTTTTTCATCAATTCCACTAACTCAAGAGTGGTATTTTTATAGTAGGAAATTGATATAGGTTATGAATCAGGGATCAAATCATTTGAAAAATAAAATTAATTCTATGGTGGATGTCAAATTAATTCCACAAGAAATAAATCTATGTACTCTTATAAAATAAGTATATCCAAAATATTAAGATTAACTTTTCCATATATAATTTATTTATATTATTCCTCCCAAAAAATATCATTCAGAAGTTCTATTAAGGGTGAATCTAGACATCACACACACTATGAATTATCCCCTCTAAATATATGTAATTCTATATCTTCATCATGAATCATAATTTCATACACATTATAATAAATTTTTTCATCATATTTTTAAATCTAGTCCATATCAATGATTATATTGAGATCAACCATTACAACAATAATTAAATTAGAATATAGGTCACATGTATATGTCATAATGGAAAGTGACTAACACATATTTTACAGTGATACATACACTTGGAAACCTAACTAATAACTCCCTTATTAAGGTACAAAAAAAAATTCTACTTTTCATGAAAATATTGGAAGATATAAATGAATTTGAAGATCTATAATCAAATATTTATTTATTCAAATTTGAATATATGATTAATGTATCTTCCACCAAATCATTACGAAAATAAAAGCTCAGATATTGTGATCCCATACGCTTATCCTGGATCCATTAACCTTTAATATAGAAACTATCCAAACTCCTAGAAAATTCATATTCATAGTGCTTCATATCCTTACAGTATAATAATGGAACATTAGTAGATTCATTCATTCCCTTCAATTACTAACATTGGATGACTTTAACTCCACAAATGTAGAAAAATATCATTCCAAGGAATCTTGTAACACAGTGTTTCCATCCATATTTCATACAAGTTGTAAATTCCACCCTTCCCTTCTTCCCCATTTCCATAATATCCTCTTTCATTTCTTAGCTTTATCTTGGTTTTCGGGTGTTCCAGGTTTAAAATTTTGATACCTCTTGTATTATTGATCAATGAACATAGTCTTGGGGGTCTTCGATGGTAGTTGGGATCATCTTTTTTCATGTGTATGGTGTGAGTTTTAGGTGTTTTAGTGACAATCCTAGTGGTCCACTTGTCGGGTAAGCTGTTGTAGTGGTTTGTACCCATGAGTTGGATGAGTTTTGGGGTGAAAAAGGATGGTTATTTTGTGAATTTTATACTCCTATAATTAGCCTATATTTCCCCTTATGTTTTCCCCTAGAACCCCCTTATAATTTCAGGATCATGGATGGTTTTTGGGTGGCCATAATAAGCTCAACGTTTTGGCCGCATGGTTTACTAAACTGTGCAACCAAACCGTGCAGGGTGTCCATCTCATTAAAAGTTTGACTATTTTTACCCTTTTTCCCTTACGAAAATAAACCAAATATACCACTCTACTCTCCAATCCATGCCTTACCTCTATGGATATCCTCCAAGGTTGCTCACCCTCCCTTGGACCTCAACTTTGAAGGGAGATTTTATGGGTAAAACATCAAAATCATTAAAGTAATTGTTCATCTCATTGATTTCAACCATTTCATGAGGGTTTCTTTTACCCTCTCTTGATGTTCTAATCTGTCCAGTAGCTAGGTTTCATACATAGGGTTTAACCGTTGTTTGTTTTGTGAAATATTGTAGTTTTTGGTTGTTTTTCACCCCCTTATGGTGCAGCGGTGGTGTGGTCAATGTTTCACACCAAGATTTAAGGGTTTTGACACAAATGGTAGGTGATTCCATGTGTAATAATTTTATGATGTGTTATTTTGGTTTTTTTATTAATTTATCATGTTCCTAATATTTTGGGTGTGGTTTGAAAACCACATGACACTACATCATAATATAATTATAATTGTTTTGATACTAAGTCCCTTAAAAGGATTAGATTGAACCACTTAAATAAATGGTCAATATTTCTCTTTAGATTGTGTACATAGTTTGAAACATTCTCTAATGACTCTGTAATGTTATACTCATACATTGAAATGGATTTATCTTCCTTTTATCTTCAATTAATGATTTTATCACCATATTTTCTTGTTGTTTGTGATGGAAACATGTTTCCAATGAATGTTACTTGAAATCCTTTTATTCCATAATATTTATTTTCCCATAATACATATTGTTATGAATAAATGGAAACCATTGATATGAATCCCATGAGATACTATAAACTTCCATGGAATCCTTTTCCTATCCATTACTTCTCAAAGAAATAATTATATTTTCTATGTAACTTACTCATTTCTCATATACAAAAAGTAACCATAGTTCCATTTAATTATGAAGATTAATTGAACATGGAGATCTCTAAATTTGTTACACAGTTTTTTTGATCTGTCGGTTTATCCATATGAACCAGGTTATTGGTCATAGGCTAATTCAGCTTCCCCAAAGTAGTTATAATTCTTTCATCTCTAGCTGTAGCTCAAGATCCATATTTATACTGATTACTAATATGGAAATCCGTTGATGGATTATGTGAATTTATATGGATTTCATAAATTCAATTATGAACCATTTCAAAAAAATGGAATGCACTATATTATCTTATTAATCATAATGAATAATTTTGATATTAGTGAATCAGTTTCCATTAATTTTATATTTATATATATCTAATCCGAAAATCAAAATATTGGTTTCACTATGAATATTTTAAATGGTCATAATAGGTTTATATTCCGTAATCTATATTTTATTAAATCTCTTTCTCGTGGTTTCTGATAAACTTCCAATAATACCAACCATAATGACCCCAGACCTAGTAGCGTAGAGTTTGTAGTAACATTATAATATTAGTAACAAAATATAAGGAATCATAAAATAAAGAAACAAATAGTTTTTTACTTTTGTAAAACTACATTATAAATGAATATAACATTACAAATGAATGTGTAAAATAATACATAGTATTTTATATATCTATACCATTATTACCTTTATTATAAACCCATATATCATTTATATAAAACTTCCTTCCATCATAGTAAATTGTAAATTCAAAAGGGGAGAGCTCATATGATCTGTAAGGGTATGTGAATATCCGTATATAATATTAATAATTAAGGAATAATACATATGAAAAGGTAATTCCTTATAAAACATGAAATATAATCAATTTCTTGAGCCTAAATTGAAATATGGATGTAATAAACAAAGATAAAATAATGGAATATCAACAATAACATGATCTTGAAACATATCAATGGATCCCATAACTAATAAAATAATTATATGGAGATCAATAAATAGTCTTATAATGAGGAAATTCAATTTTTTTATATATTATAAGCATATCATCAATTCCTCTTTCCAATACATCACACAGAATTGGGCGAGGACTCATCCGAATACCCTTGATAGTTTGAATAATGATCCATCTTGAAGTATCTAGGGTTTATAACATGCCACTCCCAACCCTTTTTAAGTCTAATGTATTCCTCATATGTAATGGGAGATACATAATAAGTACAAAAAATAATATTCAAAAAAAATAATTTGAAATGGTTATAAATACCCTAATCAATAAACCCAGTCACAATCCATCAAGTGTAATATGGAGAATGGTATCAAAATAGTACATCCCCAGTGAAACTATCATAAAGAATTTAGATAAATAAATTCTATGGATTCATTATAGGATATCATCATCATAATATTTAGCAAAATATATTTAAATAAATTGAAATACTTTAAAAATATCACTTTAGAAATTCATGAGTAAATTTCCCATTTCATTTTGAAATAACATATTTAAAGTAAAAAAAATTCCCAAATATTAAGGAAATAATTTTATTTCCACATAACCTTATAATATTTTAATTTAATATTCATATAAATTAATAGTCATGACGGTGGGTAATTTATTACATTCCATATAACGCAAATAGACATTCACTTCACTCTGTTCTAAAATTGTTTAAAGGACCTCATTTATAAATCGACAAGAGGATTCCATTTAAACGATTTTGTGAAAATTAAATCATTGATAAATTTATTTTTAATAAATCATTTCGATAATTTTAAAGTATTATAAAAAAATTATGAAAATACATGGATATTAAGGAAAAAGGGGTTTCAACTGAAGAGATAAATGATGTCATATTTTATTAATAATATTTTCCCAATAATTTTATGTTCCAAATATAGAGTAATGATATTATTAATTTTAATGATCATTAATATCCATATAATTAAAAAATTTAATATATTTAAGATAAAAATTTTAAAAAATTCCTCCAATGGATACTTAAACATATACAATCCTGAACAATGATGATATTATGAAACAATCCATTGCCTCTAGTCTCATTTCATTCTTATGTGTTTGAACATTCTTTATAATAAATTTTGGATTATTATAAATATATTAAATAAATATAATAAAATATCTATCATACCATATATTTTTTACGTATAATATTTTATCATCCATTTATTAATAATTCATTGTTAAAATCGCCGTTTTGGGTAATATCTCTTTTGTTTTTCCAAAATGATCTGGTTCAGTAGTTTCATTCCATTTACTTTGACCAAGGTAAAATCATATATAAAATATTAACGATTTTATGAATATCACATATATATTCATTATAAATTTATTTTTAGTAATCCATTAAACATTTACATAGAAAAAAGAATTACACCATTTATAGAGACAGTATGATGTTTGTACACATGAAAATTGTTTCATTTTTAACAAATGGAATGAAAGATAGTTAAATAATTTTATTATTTGTAGATTAATATTTATATTATATATAACACATATATCCATTTAATATAGCCTTATTTCTTTCCATGTCAAAATAAAATAAAAAAATGAATCATGTCGCCATGAGGAGGTTGTGGTCCACAATTATGCAGGAGGAACATTATTATTTTCCAATGGATTGTAATGTTAAAAAGTTTAATTTATATAATTATTATAGAATAATAAATATGTAATAAATATAAAATATAAATTTTAAAACCCTCATAAAACACATTCGTATAATATGGATATAGAAATTAATTGTATCGCTACGTGGAGACGGTAAGTCGTATGTATGCTTGAGCGATATCTCCACTTCCTATTTAATGAGAAACAAGGTGGATAATGGTGATTAAAATAACAATAATACCTATTTTTTATTTTTATTATAATTAATTTATTATTAAATTACTAATAAAATTGATTTTAAGATTCTATAAGAATAAATAAATTGAAAGTGGTCGTGTAAGACAATTACATTTTCTTTGGGAGACCTCCTTTAGATCAAATCTCATGGAACCAATAGATGATATTTTGTGGATAATAGAACCTATAGAACATGTATAAGGATGTTTATAAGAATAATAGGTAATTATTGGTTGATATAGGTTTCCTAATGTGGTGTGAATGAATGAAGGAAGGGATGTCCTTTAATAATTGAGGCGAATAGCACTTTTGGAATTTATTTAAATATTATATTACAATATAGTCATTTACTACCTGAAATTCCTCAAAACATCTAGGAATTTAAAAATAATATAGTGTAGGGTTGAAATACCATCAAAAAACAAAATTTGGATATATTAATTTGGTATTTAATCAATATATTTTTAATTATCCCCCATGTTTACAAATTTTATCATTAACCACAGTAATGTATTTTTCACTCTTGAAGGATTATAATTTTACATATAAGATATATATTTGAAAATAAATGTAGAATCGATTAAATTTTATTTAATATATTATCCCCCATTACCTCTTTCTTCATTTTTAAATAATTAAAATGGTTTATCAAGATATTATATCGAAAAATTATCATTAATGAAAATTTTGATACTATTTATAAGGCCCCAGCCTTAAACCTTACTTAATATTGAATTAAATGAATAATTCAAATTGGGGATCTTATCATGGTTTATAGTTTTAGAGAATTAGGACATAACTATTAAATCTCAAACGATAACAAAGTATACACTTCTGCTAATTTTCCATAAAATAAAAACTCTTAAAAAGAAACATGTTTAGTTCCTTGTTTTAGATAGCATGAATTTACCTTGATCCCATCCTTGACCCCATTCCACATTAAGTCTTGTGAAAAACAATTCAAAAAAACTTGGGGTGAGCATAAAAAGCATAGTAAGGGATACAGAATGATTGAAAATGGATAGTTTTTCAAAACAACAAGTAAACCATGTATACTTTATCAAAGTTATAATTTTCACCTTTATGAAGTACTAAAAAAAACTATTCAATGAATAATAGATCATTACTAACCTTTTTGTAACCAAAATATTACCATAAAACCCATATAAAGAACACATAACATAAAAAGGTAACTTGGGGCATAAACATACTTAAATGGAATAACCATATGGTCGACTTCCACACATACTTAATGGAATATCCATACGGACGAATTAAATACCCAATGCATTGGAGATTATAACGAAACCGCCCATCCTGGTATTCACGACACCACCCATCATTTGGTTTATCACGTAACCACCCGTAAAATGTCCAAGTACCATTATAAAATCATAAGACATAAAAAACATATAATGGAAATAAAACATTTCTACACATTGATCACAATATATTACTTAAATATTTTGCATAACAAATCAATTATACAAACCATTTTGAATACCAAAATACATAAAAGAGTATATTGTATTAATTTCAATTTAAAAAAATTACGGCTTGTAGAGGAAGCCAAAGACCAAATAGTACTCGCGGCGGCGGAAAAGGTCATTGTCATCGCGTACGTTAAAAGAAACATTCCTTTTTGTCATTTATTAAAAGGCTTCGTATAAAAATATTCTTTTTGAATAAAATAATAAGTCAAAGGGTTTTATGCACCGTATAAAATAAAGTAGTGTATAAAACAGAATATGCCTCAATGAAAGGAGATTGAGATGAAGTCCCTTACAAATATGCTATCATTGGATTAAGGATAAATCAATGATGTAATTATGTGTGACAAACAAATTCACAAAATATAAGTGGATATTTAGTGTAAAACAATCATAGTTCATTCACACATATTCATAGAACGAAATATTCAAGGAGTACATGTTTATCCCAAATAATCAAAATTGGGATAAGAAGTTCCCTTGCAAAAATTCGACTGTCTAACGGCGTCACTTCAAAATTCAGAAAAAGAGTTGATGAGAGAGACAATGGCATCTCATCACTTGGACATAAAATTTACATCAATAAGGATATAGCAGAACATATCCCAACATAATAGTATGTGACATAAAATACATAACAAATGACGTCTTTTAAAAAATGGAGGGTGAAAGGTTCCCTTATCGACTTGGGTAACTTTCGAAACATACACTCCATTGAAGAAGGTTCATACAATGAATGTGAAAATACCTATAAATGAAATTATATTACACAAAGAGTATAATAATGGGAATTACATACACCACTCAATGTAAATGGTGGAAAATGAATCATAAATCTCACGGGACTAAAAGTGAGATGAAAAATCCCTTACGAAAACTCCACACCCTAACGACGCCACTTAATACATCAAAAAATGGATTGATGAGATAAAATAGGGTCTCTAATAATATTAAAATAAAATTTATAGCAAGAGGAATATAAAATATTATCCCACATCATAACAAATAGGATCTTAAAAAACTGACATAAAGGAGAGTACTTAAAAATAAAGAGAGAGGTCAGATCTCTTACGAAAATTCGGCAGCCTAACAGTGGCACTCAAAACTTCCAAAAGGGATTGGTGAGAGAAAATAAGGTCTCTCATAATATGAACATAAATAGTAAAGTTTGATTAATATAAAATAACATCCCAATCATATTAAATATGAGCTTAAAAGGAATGACATAAAAGAGTGTACTTAAACAGAAAGAGAGGGGTAGGATCCCTTACCTCAAGTCTGACTTGTCTTGTTCGTTTCTTTATAATCCTGAATAATAAACTTTGGTCAATTTATAATTTCTTATGGAAATATTTTAAATATTATTATTCAGTTCATATAACATGTTATAATGTTATAATAATTGGTTAATAATGTGAGTTCATATCAGATGTTTTTGTCGATGTTTGGTACATGAGTCAAAAATGAACTTGTTTTAAAATGATTGTCCATGTAGTTATAAGTAAATAATCTCCAGAATAGTATTAATTATTTACATATCATATATATCCAGTACATATTCATTTTATACTACTCCATAACATTTGGAGTTAAAAAGAAATGAAATGCACCGTTCATGGTGACGGTAGGCCGTACGTACGCATGAACGCTACTTTCATTTCTTTGTCATATTAATGTAATTAAAAATAATTTAGAGATATAGATATTTTAATTACAGTATAATATATATTTTATATAGGTCACATATGTTCATTAGTTTCATTCATTATACATTCCATGTATTGCATGAACGAGTCACAGCACTTGAGGGGGCGGTAGTCCACACTTCCTCCTATGAAATTATCGCATTTGCACAACATGAAAAGCATAAAGGAATGTTTTAAATATAAAATTCAGAAGCATATAGAAAACAAAAATACAATATATATATAATATATAAAATATAGTGACAACCTAATGGCCACCATGAATGGTGTTAACAATCATCATTTTGTGAGGCATAAATTCTCCATCCACAGAAAAAGTATGTTCTTTAACTATTAGACGAAGGTGTGTGTAAGTGTAGCTCGAATCCTTCACATAAAAAAATCCTAGTATATTTAATATATTGTTGTTGTTACAAAATAAAGGAATAAAAAGAGTTTAGAGGGTTGGAGAAGCAAAATAATACATAAGAACAGAAGAGAGGACACTACCTTTAAATCGGGTAAATCTCTTTGATTTGAGCTCAATGGCTTCCTTGGAAAGGATTATGCCCAAAGTGAGGTATCAATGATGAAGCGTGGGATGTGTAGAGATGAAATGGACAGAGTTTGGCCGATCCAAAGGCTTGATAGGTGTGTGTAAGGTGGTAGAGGTGGGGGCCTTTTATAAGAGGAGAGGAGGGGGACTCTTGGAATGTTATAAAAGTTTACTTTATTATAAAATGATTTTCGGATTTTAAAGGTCCCACATTGATATAATTAGAGGATAAGGTGATAAGGGTTCTAAATATACTCATCCAATAGGTCTTTGAAAAGTGTATGTCTTATATTTTACATTATCTTTTCACTTTATTTAAATCGTTCATTAATGAGGTAATCGTTGCATCATCATGATGTCATAAATAATTTAATTTATTTAATGTCTACAAATTATAAAAAATATATCACGAGGTAGGAAATCGTCTTATCTTCCTAATGAATATTTATAGTAAAAAATATGACTTGTATAACCCAATCTAAAAATTGTTTTATTAAAAAAACACATGTTTGTGACATTTTAATTTTAACTTTAAATAAAAAGGTATTAATGTCATTTTCCATGAAAAGTGGCTCCATGGGGTCCCCAAGTTGACCCATGGATTTTCTTGGTCGGCCATGACTCATCCAATAAGGGTAGGACATATTTCTAGGTCATTTCATATTATTAAAACATTATTTTTACCTTAAACTACACAAATTACCTCTAATCGCGATTAAAAACTTAAAAGTTACTATTCACCAAAAAAAATTATTTTAATTCCATTGAACCAAATATTACTTCTTAATGAAATCCATGTATGTCGGATTTTTGAAATTCAAAACACAGTGGTGGTAAAATTTCATTTAAACGGAAAATCAGTTTTTATAAGTACCACTTAGTGGTTTCACTATTCATAAAAATTTGATGTTTTTCAGAAAAATACCAAAACTTCACCCTAAGATATATTTGGTATTCCAAATTCAAAAATTAAGTCTATTTTACAAAATTCAAAACATATAAGTTTCATTAATTAATTTAATAATTAATTCCCGCTGATAGAGCAAATAGCGTGTTTTTATGAAACAATAAGTATCAAAAGATTGACACTAGTTTAAGTCTGATTTCAATGTGAAATTAATTCCAATGACCACAATTGGATTAAATGGTAAAAATATATTCTAATTGAACTTTAAAACCAATTCAAAATATAATCTAATTATATAAATAAATTAGATTAAAAAGAGGTTTGGAAGTAAAATACAACATTTTTCACTATTCATTAAAAAATGAACTTTATCGGAAAAATACAAAAAATTTACACGAAGTAAATTTTGATGTCCCGATTCTAAATAAGAATTTTATTTTGTCAAATATAACACATTAAATTGTCAAAAGTGGATTTAAAAGAGGTTCGACATCAAAAGGCGGTTAATCGACCTTTTAAAGGATATTAGAATGTTTACGCTTAAAATTGGATTCATTCGCATTTTTAATCCTCTAACATTTATTGTAAAAAGTAAAAATATTTGATGAACATACATAATCATTTTTTAGTTAGTTACTTTGTTTCCCGCCATTACAATGGCTAGGCGTTAACTACCATTTAAAATAATATTATTTTATTATTAGAGTGCAATGTAAGATTTCAAAAGAACTCGTTGTCGCGTATTGGGTACTACATCGAGCATAGAGTTCCTTTCAAAGTAATATTAATATTTTTTTTTTCACAAATAGGGATGAATATAAAAATGTCATATTCTTTATTTACCAGGGGTGTTACATCCTTCTCCCTTTTTGGGAATTGCGTCCTCGCAATTTCAAAATTGGGCTTGGAAACTCTATTGAAAGTCCCACATCGAAAAAGGAGTAAATTAAACTATCACATTAAAATAAAGAAAGGGAAGTACAAAGGTCACCCAAGTTAACCCATACTAGGATTCCATGTATGAAAATATGGATATGGAGGAAAAAAAAGGGTCATGTTCTGATGGAGAGTGATAGTAAACATGTCTAGGAGAAAGTTTACCATAAGAAAATCACAAACTTGTGATGGGTTAAACGTTATTGGATTCCCCAGTAGGAAAAGTTAATGGAAAACATTTTTTAAGTTACTTTTCATTGAGGAATTTATTTTTGAGCTTAACTAAAACATATGGAAACATACTTACTTGTCATGTTGACTTTCAACTTTTCTATATTTCTTACAAGAACTCATATTTTCTCCAAAAGATGAGTATTTAGGATGACTTGTTTGTATTAAGAGACCTATAATAAACTTCTAGAGAATCATCTAATCCATAAAAGAGAACTATATACTTCCCATGTCTTTAGAATTTAACCAAAACCAAAACCAAAAAGGTTAGTACAAGATCAGATAATCCAGAAAAGGATAACCCTTTATAAAAAGAAAATCTATTCTTAATCTCCAAAATTTTCCCAAAAAAACCCAAAGTTCAATGAAGACCATTCGATAAACAATTTTTCCATAAAATTCCTCAATGTAAACCAAACTATGATTGAAACCCAAATATTTTAAGGATTTAATCACATAGTCCTCCAAGGTACAAAATACCACTTCTCTCCCAATAACATCAGTTGCTCTTAAAGTCTCATATTGAAATATAATTAAACTAATCACATATCCTCCATGATAGGTTAATAATTTCTATAGATAACCCAAAATCAAATTACTCCTAATTCATAAAATCATTTAACTAAAAAGAATTAGTCAAACTAACCAGGGACTTCACGTAGTCAAGTGGTAGGTGATAAATACCAGTCGCACTTTGGTTGTGGGTTCGATTCCCGCAGCTTTGTCCGACGCGATGGGTTGTCACACGGTCTGCCTGTTGTCCATTTTATAAAACTCCAAAAATAAACCTAACATGTTTTAACCTCAATAGTTTACTTATACCTCTAATTTTCATCCAAATTCATTACGATATCAACATCGTAATTCTTGATGTCTAATTTCACCACCATAAGATAAAATAAAACGTTTCCCAAAATGAATAACATCATACCTTGATCATGGAGTCCACTTGGTTTCATCGTCATCTTGTTCACATAGGTAGACGTCCCATGCATTGCAGCCATGATTAAGAGATCCTTAAAAATCATTTTCTTCCACCATCCAAATACACCTTCTACAAAATGGGTCATATGGGTGTTCACATAAAAACAGTCTTGGAAAATAATCACGTATAACATATAATTCCAAAACATCTGATAAAACATGATTTCTATAAAATAGTCGGACAGAATTTGAGTTGAAACATTCTATTATTGGTCCTTTTAAAATACCATAAGTATGTTTTGAGAGACTATATTTTAAAAGAAAATATAATTAGGTCGCGTAAGGGTCTCCTTCCTCAGCACCATTTTTTAAATCATAATATGTTTCAAATTCTTGTGATAAGGTAAAAATATTTGAGAATACCTTGATAATATTTTTCTATCTTGAAAATATGAGAATATTTTGAAAATAGTATTTGTCTAAATACAACCCATGATCCACGATGATAACGAGGTATAGTGGAGGTGTTTGATATCTCAAACAACTGCTTGCAAGTGAGTTGTATGCTAGAAAGAGTTTCAGAATCATCCGAACATGACTTTGCAATAATTATCGCAACCTTGTTATTAGGAAGATATAGGAATGTAGTTTTTGATCCTTCTCCTTCCATTCGTAACTAACTTTACCTGAACTAAAAAAAGTTATAAAATAAGGATTTAACTGAAATAATAGTTATAGGGACTAACCATGTGTCTAACAAAAACTCATAATCCCTAAAGTTTTCTAAACCGACTTCTAATACCAACTATAAGGCCCCATCCTTAAACCTTAATTAATATTGAATTAAATAAATAATTCACATTTAGGATATTTTCATTGTTTTGAGTATTAGAGAATTAGGACATAACTATTACTTCTCAAAAGATTACAAAGTAGACACTGCTATTAAGTTTCCATAAAATAAAAACTCTTAAAAAGAAACATGTTTAGTTCCTTGTTTTAGATAGCATGACATTTCGTTGATCCCATCCTTAACCCTATTACACATTAAGTCCTTTGAATAACATTTCAAAAAACATGGGGTGAGCATAAAAATATCAGTAAGGGATACACAAAGAATGAAAACTGTTAGTTTTTCAAAACAATAAGCAAACCATGTATACTTTATCAAAGTAATAATTTTCACCTTTATGAAGTAGTAAAAAAACTCTTCAATTAATAAAATGTCATTAGTTACCCTTTTGTAACCAAAATATTACCATAAAATCCATATAAATAACACATATCATAAAAAGGTAACTTTGGACATAAACTTACTTAAATGGAATAACCATACGGTCGACTTCCACACACAATTAATGGAATAGCCATACGGCCGACTTCCATACCCAATGCATTGGAGGTTATAACGTAACCACCCATCCTGGTATTCACGGCACCACCTGTCATATGGTTTATCATGTAACCACCCATAAAACGTCCAAGTACCACTATAAAATCATAAGACAGAAAAAAATATAATGGAAAGAAAACATTTCCACACTTTGATCACAATATATCACTTAAATTTATTTACATAACAGATCCATTATAAAAACCATTTTCAATACCAAAATACATAAAAGAGTATATGGTGTTTATTTCATTTTAAAAAATATTACAGCTTATAGAGGAAGCCAAAGACCAAATAATACTCGCGGTGGAGGAAAAGGTCATTGTCCCTACGTTCGTTAAAAAAACATTCCTTTTTGTCGTTTAGTAAAACACTTCGTATAAAAAGATTCCTTCTGAATAAAATTATAAGTCAAAGGGGTGTATACACCGTATAAAAGAAACTTGCGTATAAAACAAAATATTCCCCAATGAAAGGAGATTGAGGCTAAGTCCTTTACAAATACGGTATCCTTGGATTAAGGATAAATCAATGACATAATTATGTGTGACAAATGAATCCACAAAATATAAGTAGATATTAAGTGTAAAACAATCATAGTTCATTCACACATATTCATAGAGTGACATATTAAATGAGTACAAGTTTATCCCAAAGAATCAAAATTGGGTTAAGAAGTTCCCTTGCAAAAATTCGATAGCCTAACGGCATCACTTCAACATTCAGAAAAAGAGTTGATGAGAGAGACAATGGAATCTCATCACTTGGACATAAAATTTACATCAAAAATGATATAGAAGAACATATCCCAACATAATATTATTTGAATTAAAAATACATAACAAAATAAGTCTTTTAAAAAAATGAGGCTAAAAGGTTCCCTTATCGACTTGGGTAACTTTCGTAACGTACACCCCATTGAAGAAGGGTCATACAATGAATATGTAAATACCAATAAATGAAATTATATTACAAAAAGAGTATAATAATGGGATTTACATAAACCACTAAATGTAAATGGTTGCAAATGAATCATAAATCTCATGGGACTAAATGTGAGATGAAAAATCACTTACGAAAACTCGGCAGCCTAATGGCGCAACTTAAAACATAAAAAAATTGATTGATGAGATCAAATAGGGTATCTAATCATATTAAATTAAAATTTACAGCAATAGAAATATAAAAGAAAATCCCCAATCAATAAAAAATAAGAGCTTAAAAGAAGTGACATAAAGGAGAGTACTTAAAAAGAAAGAGAGAGGGTACATATCTTACGAAAATTCGGCAGCCTAACGGCGTCACTCAAAACATCCAAAATGGATTGGTGAGAGAAAATTGGTTCTCTCATCATATGAACATAAAACGTACAGTAGTATTAATATAAAATAACATCCCAATCATAATAAAGATGAGCTTCAAACGAATGACATAAAAGAGGGTACTTAAAAAGAAAGAGAGGGGTAGGATCCCTTACCTCAAGTCCGACTTGTCTTGTTCGTTTCATTATATTTCTGAATAATAAACTTTGGTTAATTTATAATTTCTTAAGGAACTCTTTTAAAGATTAATATTCTGTTCATATCACATGTTATAATGTTATAATAATTGGTTAATAATGTGAGTTCATATCAGACGTTTTTGTCGATGTTTGGTACATGAGTCAAAAATGAACTTGTTTGAAAATGATTGTCCATGTAGTTATAAGTAAATCATCTAAAGAATAGTATTAATGATTTAAATATCATATATATCCAGTACATATTAAATTTATACTACTCCATAACATTTGGAGATAAAAAGAAATGAAATGCACCGTTCATGGAGACGGTAGGCCGTACGTACGCATGAACGCTACTCTCATTTCGTTGTCATATTAATGTAATTAAAAATAATTGAGATATATATATATTATAATTCCAGTATAATATATATGTTATATAGGTCGCATATGTTCATTAATTTCATTCTTTATACATTCCATGTATTGCATGAACAAGTCACATCACTTGAGGGGGTGGTAGTCCACACTCCCTCGTATGAAATTATCGCATTTGAACAACATAAAAATCATAAAGGCATGTTTTAAATATAAAATTAAGAAGCATATAGAAAATATAAATACCATATATATCATATATAAAATATAGTGACATCATAATGGCCACCATGAAAGGTGTTAAGAGAATATTTAACAATCATCGTTTCGTGAGCCAGAAATTCACCATCCATAGAAATAGTATGTTCTTTAACCATTAGATGAATGTTTGTGTAAGTGTAGCTCGAATACATAACATAACAACATACTAGTATATTTAAGATACTGCTGTTGTTAAAAATAAAAGGAATAAAAAATGTTTAGAGGGTTGGAGAAGCAAAATAAAACATAAGAACACAAGATAGGACACTACCTTTAAATCGAGTATCTCTCTTTGATTTGATCTCAAAGGCTTCCTTGGAAAGGATTATTACCAAAGTGAGGCTTCAAGGATGAAGATAGGGATGTGTAGAGATGAAATGGGCAGGGTTTTGACGAGACAAATTCTTGAGAGGTGTGTGTAATGTGGTAGAGGTGAGGGCCTTTTATAAGAGGAGAGGAGGGGCACTCTTGGAAAGTTATAAAAGTTTACTTTATTATAAAATGATTTTCCGATTTTAAAGGACCCAAATTGATATAATTAGAGGATAATGTGATAATGGTTCGAAATATACTCATTCAATAGGTCTTTGACAAGTGAATGTCTTAGATTTTACATTATCTTTTCACTTTATTTAAATCGTTCATTAATGAGGTAATTGCTCCATCATCATGATGTCATAAATAATTTACATTATTTAATGTCTAAAAATTATAAAAAAATCTCATGATGTAGGAAATATTTTTATATTCCTAGTGAATATTTATAGTAAAAAATATGACATGTATAACCCCATCTAAAAATTGTTTTATTAAAACAACACATGTTTGTGACATTTTAATTTTACCTTTGAATAAAAATGTATTAATGTCATTTTCCAAGCAAATTGGATCCATGGGGTCCCCAAGTTGACCCATGGATTGACTTGGTCGGCCATGACTCATCAAATAAGGGTAGTACATGTGTCTAGGTCATTTCATATTATCAAAACATTATTTTTACCTTAAACTACACTAATTACCTCTAATCGCGATTAAAAACATAAAAGTTACTAATCATCAAAAAATTATTTTAATTCCATTGAACCACATTTTACTTCTTAATGACAACCATGTATGTCGGATTTTTGAAATTCAAAACACATAGGTGGTAAAATATCATTTAAACGGAAAATCAGGTTTTATAAGTACCACTTAGTGGTTTCACTATTCGTCAAAAATTGAAGTTTTTCAGAAAAATACCAAAACTTCAACCTAAGCTATATTTGATATCACGAATTCAAAAATGAAGTCCATTTTACAAAATTAAAAACATATAAGTTGCATTAGTTAATTTAATAATTAATTCCCGCTAACAGAGCAAATAACGTGTTTTTATGAAACAATAAGTATCAAAAGATTGACACTAGTTTATGTCCGATTTCAAAGTGAAATTAATTCCAATGACCACAATTGGATTAAATGGTAAAAATATATTCTAATTGAACTTTAAAACCAATTCAAAATATAATCTAATAATATAAATAAATTAGATTAAAAAGTGGTTTTGAACTAAAATACAATGTTTTTCAAAATTCATTAAAAAATTAACTTTATCGGAAAAATACCAAAAATTTAAACAAAGTAAATTTAGATGTCTCGATTCTAGAGAAGAATTTCATATTGTCAAATATAACACATAAAATTGTCAAAAAGTGTATTTAAAAGAGGTTCTCCATCAAAAGGCGGTTAATCGACCTTTTAACGAATATTAGAATGTTTACTCTTAAAATTGGATTCATTCGCTTTTTTAATCCTATAACATTTATTGTAAAAAGTAAAAATATATGAAAAACATACATAATCATTTTTTAGTTAGTTCCGTTCTTTCCCGCCATCACATTGGCTAGGCGTTAACTACCATTTAAAATAATATTATTTTATTATTAGAGTGCAAAGTAAGATTTCAAAGGAATTCATTGACGCGTATTGGGTACGCCATCGAGCATATCGCTCCATTTAAAGTAATATTAATATTTTTTTCACAAATAGCTATAAATATAAAAATGTCATATTCTTTATTTACCTGGGGTGTTACACTATTGATTTAATTTGATTAAAGGAAATAAATACAAAGAATTAATTTAAATAAAATCATAGAATAAAAAACTAATATTTCATACACATATATAAAATTCATGTATCACAATAACATATTCATATTATATAACTTGTAAATTTTTTAATATTGTTTATTTATTTTACAAATAAATTGAATAAGTTGTGCATCATGGTTATATAAGTATTTAAGGTAATATTAAAATTACAAAAAATTATAAATAAATTTCCATCATGAAAATAAATTCATTAATTTCAAAATATACATTTATGATTTTTAATATATTTATTTTTTTTCCTATGTGGACACATAATAGATATTTAAAACTAAGAGTGTGTCATGTTGTAACATTCATTGTTTAAATATTATTTAGGAAATTTTCATGGTAAATAAAGAATTAAAAAACATTAATTTTGATATTAAGTTGATAAGGGTAGAATTTAATTCATATAATTATTATTATTATTAACAAATTATGGTTGTATTATGTTTTTTTAACCTAGATTAACTCGATTTACACTTTACCGAGGTGATATATTTTACCACGATTACTATTCAAGTTTTCTAAAAATACAAGGACCATATTTACGAAATTTTAAATAAATTATTAAGAAATTTGGATCCATTTTTTCAAATTCAATACATATAGGTGGAAAAAATCATTTTAATGTGAAAAAAACATTACAAAAATTCTTTTCTATAAAAATATATATTTTAAACATAAAACTAGATCTATCCATATCCATTTGACAATAAAAATATTATATGAATGTTAATTTTTTTAATATATAATTTATAAATTAAGTTATAAAAATCCACTATTTGGGATTAATTAAAATTATTAAGATAAATACACATTATGCAAACTTAACAATTTTTCCAAAAAAACACAATTTCTACATTCAATTGATATTCATATTTATTTCTAATCAATTGATAACTAATGAATTCATTTTATTATTTTTTTTAAAAATAATTTTAAAAATTGATTTATTAATATTCACACATTCAAATTGTATGGTTGTGTTATAATGGTATAATATATTGCGGTTCATTTTGACTTCGAAGTTGCATGTACCGCAAACAGTAAATGAGATTAAATTTATTTAAAGATAAATATATAGAAATGTCTTATGGAATTAAAATTTGTTTCCATGGTAAAATTAAAACTAAAATATTAATTTATTCATCCATTTATTTTTTATATTTGTATATTTATAAATATTTTAATGTATAAATTTATTACAAAATGAAGAATTGATATCCTTAACAGTAATATATGACATGGATATTCCATAATGATTCATAAACTCCTTTATGTATCCTAAATTATTTTACTCTATAGATTCATTACTCCTCTTTAGTGATTTTACATATCGGTTTCTAATAAATTTATTGGATACTTGAAGAAACATCATTAGATTATCAAACTAACATTCCTTTTATTTTGAATGTCTACCCAATTGAACTATCAACTCAACATCAAAACCTAAAATACATTTTTCATGTTTACTTATCCAGAGAACAATATAAAATCACGTAAAAGTTTCACCAACATAATCATATAGTGGGAAAAATCTATATACGATAACACTTTAAATTAATAAAGTAGAAAAATCCTTAATAATAAAAAATTCACTTAATGTAATTTTAATAAATAATGAGAGGAACATCTCCATGTCCTCCGCCAATGGAATTTGTAAATCATGGAATATACACTTTTGGATTACTAGGGTCCTCTCTAAAGAGGTCTGGGCTAGGTGTTTCAGTATATAGATCATATATTTGTTCCAGGTTTTCGCATATTTTTTAATATATGGGAGAAAAACTGATTCATAAATTCTAGATTTTATGAAATTGAAAGAAAATAAAAGAAAAAATAGACTTAGGTAAGGGTGAAAGGGAAAGAAAATATGATTAATTGAAAAGGATATCATTATTTATAATTCTATCACCATAAATCATGTGATAATAATTCCTTGATATCCCATCTCTATCTAGATATTGGTACAAAACATGCTGGAGAAACATCCATCTTCCTATCCAAACCCACATCCTATGGAGTTCTTGGTAAATTATCACACTCAACAATGTAATTTATTACTTATAACCCAAATCCCTCATATATCATTCATTCTTAAATCCATACATATCTACCTTCATAATATATTTCTTCACATAAGGACGATAGAGATGATTTAAAAAACTAGAGAATAAAACTAATTATGTAAAATAGCATGTGAGAATTATATATCTAATTACATACCATTAAATTTCTTACCAAGGGTGAGAATAAGAAAGTATAGAGTTAGAAATTAACTATTCTTAATGCCCATAAAATATTCCATGGGGACCTAGCCCTCAAATTAGTTATCTACATTATGGACCCTAAGAGATTACTAGAACAACACTAGTATTGAGGAAACACAGTAAACTAGGGTTGAATAATATTAAAAAATAAAAAAATAAAAATAAAAATAATTTAAATTAAATGTAGGAATTATATAATTCTCTAGTTATTGTCAACATATTCATAATTCAATATAATTGGAGAGGGGAACCATATTTTTATCCATCAAGGGTGTTTTTATTTTTTATAAAAAAATTTGTTTCATGATATCTGATCTAAACCTATCATTGATGATATCAATATGGTCAAAATCCATGTTGAGGATCATTTAGGTGGGAAACTCTTGACCGTTTGCGTGGATTAAATTCCTTAATTGATCCATATCTATATTTGTTCTATAATATTCATTGTGAATGTTCTTCAATGAGTTATGTACATAATGTAAATGAGGTCCTTCTTGACATGATCACATGAGGGAAGAAAATAATCCACATACTGCATAGGGATTGTGCTCATTTTAAATAATAAGGGAATTATTCAATAATGAGTACATAAAAAATTGGCCATAAATATCACAACATTTCCCCAAAAAATTTTTGTATAATTTCATCCCTTATTTCAACAGATGCATTTGGAATGCATCGAGGTACCATTATATTCCATCACATCGGTGACTGTTGATAGGTCATTTGTGTAACATCCCAAGGTCTTCTAAAAATAAATTGAAAATGCTTGAAATTTTGTTTAAGGTATATATTTATAAGTATCCTTTAAACATAATTTTATTTCTTCTATGATTTTAATTTCAAGAAACTGTCATCTACAATTGTGTTCAGTATGTTATTTAGAGTCTGATGAAACAAACTTGTTTTTTTGGTGAATAGTAACATGCCCTTATGAATAGTAATATGAATAGTAATATGACCTCGTGAATAGTAAATAAAATTATTATTTTATTTTTCCCATGGAAATCGGATAATGGGATCTTAATTAATTTTCCAATGTCACATAAAACTAATTGCACTTCAATATTGTTATTTTTCGAATTAACTGTGACCTTATTTAAAAATTAAATTAATAATATTTAGAAAATTATTTTTGAAAAATGGAGTTCATTTTTGAATTCTACACATCGAAAAATGGTTGGGGTAAATTTTTGGTATTTTTCTGAAACTCTTGAATTTTCCGTGAATAGTGAAATACGATAAAATAACGTATAATCAATTTATCAGTAAAAATGCACTATTTATGACATCATAAGTGATGCAAGGCCACTTGCTTCGAACTCACTTGATATTTTCACTAATTAAGGACACTTGATTTGAGATTATTCACAGTCTTGATAAAAATATTATAATAATAATTAAAATAATCTAAAATACCTCCCCTCCTCCACTATAAATATCACCCTCACTCCCCTCTTCCTCCCACACCTCTCAAGCCTTGGGCTGTAAGAACCCGTTTTTTTCTATGAAAGACTTTGGAATATTATTTATGGTATTCCAGATCAGCGCCTTCAGACGGCGTGCAATTCAGAGCCTCGAAGTGGCGAGAATTAAATTTTCAATGCGTTCACACTAGAAACGCTAAATAAATGGGATAATTCCTAAACGAAGTTCCGGATCCGAGATCTGAGTTTACGGATGGATCCGGAATGGGGTTTTTACCCTAGGAACGACATAAAACTGGTCGGCGCGGGACTTTTGGACCCCCCGCCCGCTTCTGGAACGTTAAACGGATGAATTAATTAACTAATTTATTCGTTTAATGTTGAAACACAAGTATCTCTTAAACGGTGGCTCGGATTGGGAAACCGAGGGCACAGTTGAGTTCAGAGTGTGCTGTTTACCCTAGGAGGGGTGTAAGTTTCACGGGCGCGACCCGTCTGTGAAAAATGGCCCCAGGGGCATTTTCGTAATTTGGAGGCTTTGGGTGTTCAGTCTTATAACATTTCAATGTGGTCTCAGATTAAAATTCCCAGACCGCCGTTGTGCTCGGAAGGTGGTGTTTACCCTAGGGGAGGCTTAACCTCGACCCTGCGGAGAGTTCGGGTCCGGGCCGACGGGCGGGTGGTTAAGCGTTTTCTATTTAAACGCTTAACACACCCCTCTCCCTCTTCTCCTTCCCCTTTCCACTTGGCAGCCCTCCTCTCCCTCTCCTCCTCCTCCATCTCCAGCGAGACTCTGGCAAGACAGCTCCGGAGTGGCGTGGTGGACGGCGGATTGTCGCGAAGCCCCGCGAGGTAGGAGTTTATCGTTTTCATTGTTCTTTCCCGCACCTCCTTTGAACCTAATTTATACCCTCGAATTGTTGTTCGATCTTCGAAAAAAACCCATGAATACGTAGTAGAGTTAATTCCCTCTTCAACGCTTCTTTTGGATTCAAATTCCGAGCTCCGTGGCATCCGCAACGATCCGCCGAACTTTGCGGTTTTTCGGGTTCTGGCGAGTTCGGCCGACGGCGCGGCGAGGGCGGACGGCGAGGCAGGGGCGTCGGCGGGGGTGTTTGGCGGGTGCCCGCAGGCGCCGGAGAAGCGCGGCGTGCGGGCGAAGACACTCGGCCTTCCTGGCGGGGTTGACGTGGCGACGACGAGGGGGGGTCCTCGGGACCCCGCGGTAGACAAGACCCACGCGCGGCGGGTCTTCATGGGTGAAAAGCAAGCCGGACCGGCTTGCTGCCGGTCCGGGCGTGGAAGACCGGCCCGCGACCGCGGGCCGGTTCAGGAGAGTGGGCCGGCCGAACCGGCCTGGCCCACTAATGCCCGTTTTTTTAAACGGCTGTAAATGTCAGCCCGGGTGTACGATTCGCGCGCCGTCAGCGGCGACGCGTTCCTTGGGACAAGGAGAATATTTTAAGATGGTTTTGGGAATTTTTAATTCCCGAAACGAGGGGCCTCGGAGGCGCGACGTGTCTTCAAGTGGTTTGTTGTTTCCTTTGGGGATTCTTGTTTTGGACGGCGCGGACGCGTCCGACGTCCGATTTAAGTGCCGCCAGCGGCGTTGGAACCCTTGCATCGAGGCGGAGGTTTCCAGGGTGGTTACGAGCATTGAGGCTGAAGTTGTGGTGCGGGCCGCACGACCCGTCTTTTGAGCTGCGTGCAGCCTTTAGCGACTTTTTCCTCGGACGTCCGTTCGGGGCGTGCGAGCAGTCGATGTTGGGTGTTTTTCTGAGGGCATCGCGTGTGCGCAGTCTGCCCGCTGTAATTCCGCACGATGGTGCGGGCCCCGTGAGGGCCGTTTCGGGAGTTGACAGTGATTTCCAGCTTTATTACCAGGCAACCGTTTTGGACAAGTGAGTAGTCCATTTCGTGTACTTTTTCGAGAGTATCGCAACAGTGCGATCCGTTCATTGAGTTTCGAGACTGGGATGCAGGTCCCACGTGGCACCGCTCATGTGCGGTGCGCCGGGATGCACCTTTTTCTCCGGATATCCGTTTCTCTCAAGTGAGTAGTGCTTTTGACGTGTTTTCCCGAGGGGCTCGTAATGGTGCAGTGCGCCCAACTGTTTTTGGGGCCGTGGCTCGGGATCACAGGACGTCATTCGGGCGTGAGGCGGTGTTGGTGACTTTTTCGTTGGATATCCATTGGAGGCGAGTAAGTAGTCGATCTCGCATATTTTTCCGCGAGGATTACAATGGTGTGATCCGTTTGTCTATGCGGAGCCTCTTACGCGATCTTGGGAAATGTGGAAGCATGGAAGGTGCTCCAGCGGTGGTTCTCCCTACCTTGTTTGTAGCGGACCCTTGGCGTGTGTTCGCGCACTCTTGGGAGAGTGATATAAATGGTTCAAAAGTTGTTGTTGGTCATGCCTGGGCATTTGAGTTGGAGATGTTACGCCACGCCTTCGCGTTGACGATGGGTGTCATGTGCACGATAGCCCTTGGGCTGGAGACGTGGTATACTCTGGGAGTATACGAGAGCGCTTTGAGGCACGTGGTTGTTCGTACCTGAGAACGTTTGGGCACTTGTTTGGGGTTGCGATGGGGCCACACGTTGTGTGCGCCCCACGTGCGTGTCGGGTTCTGCTTGCGTACTTTGACTTCTCGCGATGTAGAGGGTCCCTTTGTGCTTGTTTGTTTGACCATCAGGGCGGTGTTTCCCCTGGCCTGGTGCTCTTTTGTCTGACCAGTAGGGTTGAGCGGTCTCCCCCTGGTCTTGTTCTTGATGGATCGGCCGGTAGAAGTGTTGGTGACACCCAGTGGTGGAACATGCACTAAAACCCCTTTGGGTGAGTTGTGCTGGAGTTGGGTGGTCACACGATACCCACTCCGTGTTCGGTTGGCCAGTGTTGTACCATCCAGCAGGGATGGCTAGAGCAGTTCTGGGCTTACCTCTAGTGGGGCTGGGCAGTGGTCCCTGATGCTGGGCTTACCTCCAGCTGGGCTGGGCAGTGGCCCTCGATGCCGAGCTTACCTCCAGCTGGGCTGGGCAGTGGTCCCCGATGCCGGGCTAACCTTCAGTTGGGCTGGGCAGTGTTCCTCGATGTCGGGTTACCTCCAGCTGGGCTGGGCAGTGGTCCCATCGCCGACATTAGCCGGGTCACCCTCCAGTAGACTACCCTATTACGGGACTGGGCAGTGAGGCACCCGTCGACATACCGGGTATACCTGAAGTGGGAATCCGTTGACATCTAGGGATCCTTCAGTGGGGCTGGGCAGGGGGTCGCCTGTCGACTTTGAGCAGATTTCTCGACTGCAAGGCAGTGACGAGTTGTGGTTGACGTTCCCCCAGAACTCTGAAGTACGAGGACCGCTTTCTCCCACCGAGACACGTCCTTGTGACGCAACCTAAAACCGTGCGGGCGAGTCAGTGCCGCGCAAAGCGGATAGTGTCGAGGTGTGGTGATTGAGCCCCTTGGCTTGCGGTTCAGGGCAGACGTGCGAGATGCTGGGCATCGATGTTGTTACTTCTGGGACTATTGGCTACTTTTTTTTCTTGGGCTGAGCTACGGGACGGAGATCCCCTTACGACGTTGTTCGGGCTTCTCGATAGAGCATATGGATTCGTATATACTATGTTTCGGTACCCACTGTTTGGTTTTGGTTACTCTCTTTCCAGGAGAGGCGAAGACGCGCGGGGTATGCCACGTGCTTTCCGTGTCTAGCTTCTCGTGGTTGGATGAGTCTAATCTCCTGCAATAGGTAGCGATGACTCGACGGGATGTTCATCTTCTCACCATTTCCAGTTCCTTGTGTCTAGATGAGTCTACCTCCTTTCTCTTGTTGGGTTGAGCTGGACTCTTTACTGCACTCTCTGTTATACTTCTCTTCTACTCCCTGTTCACTCTACTGCTCACCCTTCGGTAACTCCTTTGTTGCTCCCTCGAGCCTTCGGGGTATCCTAGTGCGTATTTTTATACTCACCCCTGCATGGGCTTTGCCCGCACTTGGTGTGCCCTTGCAGACGATGGACATGTGGAGTGTGACTTCAGTGGAGCGTAGGAGCTTGGGAGCTTGGACAACGTGCGGTGGTCGTGGCCAGGTTTCAGGTGGGAGACCCGTCAACTGTTTCTCTTTGATTACCTATTGCCGGGTTGTGGCACTTTTCTTGTTAGGCGCGTGTTTTGCCCCTTTTTCCTTTTCATCACTTTGCTTGTACTTATAGAGGTCGATGCACTTTGTGGTATATATATGGCAGTTTCCCTTTCCATTACTTTGCTTGTATTTACTTTTACTCTGTACAGTTGCTTTGATTTTGCTGTGTGTGTGCGTACAGGTACTTAGGCAAAGGCCTCCCCCGAGGTGTTGTGCCTTCGGTGCTGGTCGCCAGCCCCTGGCCTATGGAGGCGGGCTTGGGGTAGTTGCGGCTCGAGCCCGGGTAGGGTCGGGTTGTGACAAAGTGGTATCAAAGGTGGTTCGTTCCATGGGGCATTGTGTGGATGTTCCTAAAAGAGGAATTGGTTGGTATATAGGGCAACAATATTAACGTGTCTCGAGAGCGGCTCTCAGGCCAGGGAGTCCAGTGATGGTGCGGTGGCAGACGTATCCATTCACCAGGACCTTGATAACCCGCTTGTCGACTCGGCATGCTGAGACACTTGTTGCAGGGAAATTTGTTTGTGCATCACATAGGACTGAGTCTTTGACTATCCTTCTTGAGTCAGCTCCCCATCGTTGCTATTGGTATATACATATATGCTCATCTGACCGCGGCACTCCTGGATAATATTTAGGATGTCTCCGCGAGGACAGCCAGCCCAGATACCAGCTTTGGTTCATGACGACGACCCTGTGAGCTACGAGGCCACAGTCCAGGACCCATCATTTGAGCCCTTTCTCTGGGTGGGCCGGTGGTAGCACCCCCACCTATTGAGCAGCAGGCAGTTTTAGCAGAGCAGGCTGAGCTTGAGCGCAGGTTGAGCGCGCTCTGTGAGTTCCAACGGCAGAGACCGCTGAGGTTCAGTGGTGAGCTAGACCCTCAGGCAGCAGAGGATTGGCTCGAGGTAGTGGTTCGGCTTTTCAGGCTTGTGCAGTCGCCGACAGATCAGAGAGTGGCTTTGGCAGCCACCCTTGTTCGTGGAGCGGTTTGGCGTTGGTGGAGTCTGGTGACTCAGTTTCATGACGAGTCATCTCTTTCATGGGGAGACTTTCATTTGTTGTTCCATGAGGAGTTTTTCCCCTCCTGCTTGCACTCTTTGTGGATTCAGGAGTTCCTTCATTTTCAGCAGGGAGGGATGACGGTGGCTGAGTACACGGCTAATTTTGCAGACCGTGCACGCTTTTATCCGGACTTGGTCCATGACGACAACCTCCAAGTGCAGATGTTTGAGCAGGGTCTCCGCCGAGAGATTCGTGTTGTCATAGTACCCTTGGGAATTTCCACATATGCCGGGGTGCTAGAGCAGGCACTGGTGACAGAGGGCTTCCTGTCACGTTCTAGTGTTGGTGGTGGCAACAGGCACGTTGGAGCCGAGACGTCTGTCGCAGCTAGTGGGTGTCAGCAAGCAGAACCTCAACGTAGGTGTCTTACTGAAAACCGGACTCAGGGGCGTGGTCGTACACCAAAGTGGCACCGGAGGGCACCAGTGCAGCCTGGAGAGAGTCGATACTATGCTTGTGACGGGCGAGGTCACTTGGCACGAGACTGCCCGACCCGAGTTGCTGGGAGCTTCAGGCAGGCAGCAGGTGCACCACCACGATAGAGGTAGCACCGTGATCGGAGTAGTACCCAGAGAGCTGGTGCTAGCAGATGAGCGGGAGGAGCTAGAGGTGGGGGACGAAGTTACGAGATCTCCCCATCACCACTAGGCGGTCCACGTCAGGCTCCGGGAGCTGACGGTTGGGACCACAGACAACCGTGAGCTTTGGATGTCTACGATCCTACAGGGCATGTGATGGTGAGAGGTACCCCTTGGGACTCTTCTACTTCTGGCAGTAGAATTGATAGACTCTTTGTGTGGAATGATTTCCTCCCTGCTCCTTGCTTGAGGTGTTACCAGGGTGATGCAGGGCGTCGGGTGTAACCCTTTGTTGGTAAGGAAAAAGGCGGGAGACCTTTTCCTTTAGTCGATGGTGTTGAATCCTTTGTCTTTTGAGCGTGTAAGAGGGCATCGACTGTGGAATCTTGTGTGACCAGATATCCTTGGGTGTTTCACCATATGGATATTCTGAATGAGGGTATCACCGGACCTTGTTTCAGGTGTGGGTGGTGATTCCAGTCGTGGCGTGCGACATAGAGGTTTGACTGGGGAGGTGAGCTACCCCCTAGGGCCTTCGGGCCATGTGAGACTGTGGAAAGGGATGACGAGGTTCCCTAACGCCTTGCCCTAACCCCAAGGACTGGAGTGGGTGCACGACATCAGCAAGGGCCGACCTCGCATGAACAGATCAATCCTTTGGTCTGTGTGCGGTGACGTAGAGCTGTGCGTGGGTTCTTATGGGTATGGGAAAGCCTGGTGTGGGATTAGTACCATGTGTTGCTCCCTATTTTTGATTTTCGGGGATGAAAAGCTTGATGGAGGGAATGATTTGAGAACCCGGTTTTTTCTATGAAAGACTTTGGAATATTCTTGATGATATTCCAGAGCAGCGCCTTCAGACGACGTGCAATTCCGAGCCCCGGAGTGGCCAGAATTAAATTTTCAATGCGTTCACACTGGAAACACTAAATAAATGGGATAACTCCTAAACGGAGTTCTGGATCAGAGATCTGAGTGTACGGATGGATCCGGAATTGGGTTTTTACCCTACGAACGTCATAAAACTGGTCGACGCGGGACGTTTGGACCCCCCGCCCACTTCTGGAACGTTAAACGGATGAATTAATTTATTTATTTATTCGCTTAATGTTGAAACACAAGTATCTCTTAAATGGTAGCTCGTATTGGGAAACAGAGGGAACCGTTGAGTTCGGAGTGTGTCGTTTACCCTATGAGGGGTGTATGTTTCACGGGCGCGACCCGTCTGTGAAAAATGGCCCCAGGGGCGTTTTCGTAATTTGGCGGCTTTGGGCGTTCAGTCATATAACGTCTGAACGGGGTCTCAAATTAAAATTCTGAGACCTCTGTTGTTCCCGGGAGGTGGTGTTTACCCTAGGGGAGGCTTAACCTCGACCCTGCTGAGAGATCGGGTCCGGGCCGACGGGCGGGTGGTTAAGTGTTTTCTATTTAAATGCTTAACACACCCCCTCTACCTCTTCTCCTTCCCCTTTCCCCCTGGCAGCCCTCCTCTCCCTCTCCTCCTCCTCCATCTTCGGCGAGACTCCGGCGAGACAGCTCCGGCGAGGCGTGGTGGCCGGCGGATCGTCGCGATGCTTCGGGCGAAGCCCCGCGAGGTAGGAGTTTACCATTTGCGTTTTTCTTTCCCGCACCTCCTTTGAACCTATTTTATACCCTCGAATTGTTGTTCGATATTCGAAAAAAACCCATGAATACGTAGTAGAGTTAATTCCCTCTTCAACGCATCTTTCGGATTCAAATTCCGAGCTCCGTGGCATCCGCAACGATCAGCCGAACTTTGCGGGTTTTCGGGTTCCGGTGAGTTCGGCCGACGGCGTGGCGAGGGCCGACGGTGAGGCAGGGGCGTCGGCGGGGGTGTCCCGCGGGTGTCCCGCGGGAACCGGCGAAGCGCGGCGTGCGGGCGAAGACACCCGGCCTTCCTGGTCGGGTTGACGCGGCGAGGACGAGGGTGGGGTCCTCAGGACCCCGCGGCAGAGAAGACCTGCGCGCGGCGGGTCTTCGTTGGCGAAAAGCAAGCCGGACCGGCTTGCTGCCGGTCCGGGCGTGGAAGACAGGCCCGCGACCGCGGGTCGGTTCAGGAGAGTGGGCCGGCCGAACCGGCATGGCCCACTAATGCCCGTTTTTTTAAACGGCTGCAAATGTCTGCCTGGGTGTTGTATTCGCGCGCCGTCAGCGGCGACGCGTTCTTTGGGATGAGGAGAATATTTTGAGAGGGTTTCGGGAATTTTTAATTCCCGAAATGAGGGGCCTCGGAGGCGTGACGTGTCTTCAAGTGGTGTGTCGTTTCCTTCGGGGATTCTTGTTTTGGATGGCGCGGACGCGTCCGACGTCCGATTTAAGCGCCGTCAGCGGCGTTGGAACCCTGGCATCGAGGCAGAGGTTTCCAGGGTGGTTACGGGCTTTGAGGCCGAAGTTGTGGCATGGGCCCCACGGCCCGTCTTTTGAGCTGCGTGCAGCTTTTAGCGACTTTTTCCTCGGACGTCTGTTCGGGGCGTGCAAGCAGTCGATGTTGGGTGTTTTTCTGAGGGCATCCCATTTTCACAGTCTGCCCGCTGTAATTCCGCACGATGGTGCGGGCCCCGCGAGGGCCGTTTCGGGAGTTGACGGTGATTTCCAGCTTTATTACCGGGCGACCGTTTTAGACAAGTGAGTAGTCCATTTCGTGTACTTTTTCGAGAGGATCGCAACGGTGCGATCCGTTCGTTGAGTTTCGGGACTGGGATGTGGGTCCCACGTGGCACCGCTCGTGTGCGGTGCGCCGGGATGCCCCTTTTTCTCCGAATATCCATTTCACTCAAGTGAGTAGTGCATTTGACGTGTTTTCCCAAGGGGATCGCAATGGTCCGGTGCGCCCGATTGTTTTCGGGGCCAAGGCTCAGGATCACGGGACACCATTCGGGCGTGAGGCGGTGTTTGTGACTTTTTCGTCGGATATCCGTTGGAGGCGAGTAAGTAGTCGATCTCGCGTATTTTTCCGCGAGGATTACAACGGTGTGATCTGTTTGGCTGTGCGGAGCCTCTTGCGCGATCTTGGGAAATGTGGAAGCATGGAAGGTGCTCTAGCGGTGGTTCGCCCTACCTTGTTTGTAGCGGACCCTTGGCGTGTGTTCGCGCACTCTTGGGAGAGTGATATAAATGGTTCAAAAGTTGTGGTTGGCCGTGCCTGGGCCTTTGAGTTGGAGATGTTTCGTCACACCTTTGCGTTGACGCTGGGTGCCGTGTGCACGATAGCCCTTGGGCTGGAGACGTGGTATACTCTGGGAGTATACGAGAGCGCTTGGAGGCACGTGGTTGTTCGTACCTGAGAACGTTTGGGCGCTTGGTTGGGGTTGCGATGGGGCCACACGTTGTGTGCGCCCCACGTGCGTTCCGAGTTCTGCTTGTGTACTTTGACTTCTCGCGACGTAGAGGGTCCCTTTGTGCTTGTTTGTTTGACCAGCAGGGCGGAGTTTCCCCTGTCCTGGTGCTATTTTGTCTGACCAGTAGGGTTGAGCGGTCTCCCCCTGGTCTTGTTCTCGATGGATCGGCCGGTAGCGGTGCTGGTGACACCCAGTGATGGAACAGGCACTAAAACCCCTTTTGGTGAGTTGTGCTGGAGTTGGGTGGTCACGCAATACCCACTCCGTGTTCGGTTGGCCAGTGTTGTACCATCCAGCAGGGATGGCCAGAGCAGTTTCGGGCTTACCTCCAGCGGGGCTGGGCAGTGGTCCCCTATGTCGGGCTTACCTCCAGCTGGGCTGGGCAGTGGTCCCCAATGTCAGGCTTACCTCCAGTTGGGCTAGGCAGTGGTCCCCGATGCTGGGTTACCTCCAGCTGGGCTGGGCAGTGGTCCCATCGCCGACTTTAGCCAGGTCGCCCTCCAGTGGACTACCCTATTATGGGACTGGGCAGTGAGGCACCCGTCGACTTACCGGGTATCCCCGTAGTGGGAATCCATTGACTTCCAGGGATCCTCCAGCGGGGGTGGGAAGGGGGTCGCCTATCGACTTTGAGCAGATTTCTCGACTATGGGGCAGTGACGAGTTGTGGTTGACGTTCCCCCAGAACTCTCAAGTACGAGGAGCGCATTCTCCCACCGATACACATCCTTGTGACGCGACCTAAAACCGTGCGGGCGAGTTAGTGCTGCCCAAAGAGGATAGTGTCGAGGTGTGGTGATTGAGCCCCTTGGATTGCGGTTCAGGGCAGACGTGCGGGATGCTGGGCATCGATGGTGTTACTTCTGGCACTGTTGGATACTTTTTTTTCTTGGGCTGAGCTACGGGATGGAGATCCCCATACGACGTTGTTCGGGGTTCTCGACAGAGCATATGGATTCGTATATACTATGTTTCGGTACCCACTGTTTGGGTTTGGTTACTCTCTTTCCAGGAGAGGCGAAGACGCGCGGGGTATGCCACGTGCTTTCATGTCTAGCATCTCGTGGTTGGATGAGTCTAGTCTCCTGCTATAGGTAGAGAAGACTCGACGGGAAGTTCATCTTCTCACCGTTTCCAGTTCCTTATGTCTGGATGAGTCTACCTCCTTTCTCTTGTTGGGTTGAGCTGGACTCTTTACTGCACTCTCTGTTGTACTTCTGTTCTACTCCCTGTTCACTCTACTGCTCACCCTTCGGTACCTCCTTTGTTGCTCCCTTGAGCCTTCGGGGTATCCTACTGAGTATTTTTATACTCACCCCTGCTTGGGCTTTGCCCGCACTTGGTGTGCCCTTGCAGACGACGGACATGTGGAGCGTGACTTCAGTGGAGCGTAGGAGCTTGGGAGCTTGGACCACGTGCGGTGGTCGTGGCCAAGTTTTAGGTGGGAGACCCGTCAGCTATTTCTCTTTGTTTACCTATTGCCGGGTTGTGACACTTTTCTGGTAGGGCGCGTGTTTTGCCCCTTTTTCCTTTTTAGCACTTTGCTTGTACTTGTAGAGGTCGATGCACTTTGTGGTATATATATGGAATTTTCCCTTTCCTTTACTTTGCTTGTATTTACTTTTACTCTGCACTATTGCATTGAGTTTGCTGTGTGTGTGCGTACAGGTACTTAGGCAAAGGCCTCCCCGAGTTGTTGTGCCTTCGGCGCTGGTCGCCAACCCCTGGCCTATGGAGGCGGGCTTGGGGTAGTTGCGGCTCGAGCCCGGGTAGGGTTGGGATGTGACATGGGCATTGACTAATTTCTGAAAAATTCCCTCCCCAATCTTCTTCCCCACGTCCTAGAGCTTCTGGTCTCACCAAAAGACCAAAATCAAAGCCCTTAAGAAGGATCTCAAGGAGAAGAGATCAAGAGGTAAACATCCTCTTTCATTTTCATTCTTTTCTTCCATGTTATGTTATTCTCTTCCTTTCCCTTTTTCTTTTGTTGGGATATTTCATTAAATATTTCCCCTTACTGTCCAAATGTTTTATGAATGATGAGATATTCCATTCATCTCATCAATCTTGTTTTTAGGAAATTTTAAGAGACGCCGTCAGGCTGTCGAATTTTCGTAAGAAATTTCTCATGTTTTCTTTATTTCATGATTCCTTTCTCTTCTTTCTTTACCCTCTCTTATCTAAGTGGCATGAAATCTCCAGAATCATGTATATTCTGGATGTTTTCATGTTTATGGAAAATTACAAATCATTATTCCTCTCCTCTCTCACTTATTTAAGGAATAAGAACATTGTCCGTGATGTGTCAAATTACGGACATCGTGGACGATGTAATTTCACTTTCCATTAATTCATTAAAGTCTGGTCATGAAACCATTTATATGGTTGAACCAGGTTATAATATATGTTTTATAACTCATATATGGTTCTGTAATTCTTTTGTACCCATGGTTCAAATTTATAAGACGAAATGATGTTGTAATTATCAAAGAACCACTTAAATTATCTAAACGAACATAATTAATGTTTTAACTTATAAATCATCATCATATAAAGCACCAAAGTGATAAATGGTGTAATTTATGGTACTGGAAATATTTAAATACTACTCCATTCCAATTCTGGAGTTTCACTTCCAATCAACAAGAACGATTCATCATGAACCGATTGTGAAAATCACAAAAGAACTCACCCAAAATAATGCAAGGAACAAAATACTAACAATTAAGGGGTGAAATGAAGTTATGAAATGACCATATAAGATGTTATAAACATGAAAATGATTCTGTAAAATACTAATAACACTCTTTTAACCATTATACAGGAGGTTTAAACAATTTTGAAGTAAGACATGCCCAAGGTAAGGGAATTCTTAACCCGATTTCCATTCTTTGGGTTAACCTTCTACTTTATAATTTATGTGCTATTTAAATTGTTTGTGTGATGGGTTCTGTTTATATTATGTTTCATTATGTGCATATACAGAGTATATACATATTCCATCCACTCTATTAAGTCTCACTTAAAGTATATGATGTTTATAAAGGACTTTTCTTCTAAAATCCTCTTTTAAAATTCTGTTTTATAAGATTCAAAAGGTGTGTTTTTATGCTATTGTTTATGTTGTATGATTATGTATTGGTTATTGGGAATTATTTATTATGAAGGGTGGGACCTATATTTCCCTCCAATGCATTGGGTATGAGTATGTTGGAGGTCTGCCGTATGGTTACTCCAAGTGTAACTGTGATGGTTACACAAAGTAAGGTAGCCGCGAGGGTTACAAATTTTAAGGTAGCCAAGATGGTTACAAGATAATGTATGTAATGCCACATGATGCCTCTATGATTATATTTATTTATGTGTGGATCTTGTATAAATATAATGTTACACAAATTTTGTTTTTATGGGTGGAAATCATGTCCTCTGAAAATGTTTTCATACGTCATGCATATTCCTGGACTAATGTGATTTTTCCTTCTTTTTCATACCTTACTGAGCTTTTGTGCTCATCCCAAGTTTTTAAATGATTTTTCACAGGTTAATGGATGAGTAATAGTAGGAAGGAATACATGTTAAATGATGAAGAATTGCCAAGGAGTCTTGTTTTATGTTTTAATGTTTTATATTCTGAGGAAAATGGAAACTGATTTTATGGTATCCACTATGTAACAATGTGTAATGTTATGAATGTTTTGTCTTAATTCTATAAATCTATAAACTTGAAAATATCCTCAATGTAAAAGGAAGTGTTTTCATGTATAAATTCAAGATTATGTAGGAAATAAGTGTGGGTTTTTATAGTTTCTATCAGAGGATGGTTTAGATAACTTTTGGGGTTAAGGTGTTGCTAATAGAATACCATAAATAATTTTCACTCTATGTTTAATTTGTTATAGAATTTAAAGATTACCATATTGCTTCATCTATGAAATGTTTGTTCAGAATGGTTTTCCGTAGAAGGAACATGGATGGTGAAGAGGAGAGGCACCGACAGAATGACATCCTTCCTGATCTACAACCCGGAATGGTAGGGATTGGAACCGAGCAGTTTGTGACAGTAATGGCTCAGCTAACGCAGGCTATAAATGGTGGTGGAATCCATGAAAGAGAACCAATAGAGGTACCCCAACGGAACATGACAGTGGTGGAACATTTTATGAGACAACATCCTCCTACATTCAATGGATCTTCTGACCCAGTGGTAGTAGAAGGATGGATTAAAGCCCTTGAAAAGAAATTTGATGTCATGGGATGTTCGGACAATCAAAAGGTAAGTCTTTCCATTTATCGTTTTGAAGGGGAAGCTGATCAGTGGTGTTGAATGGTAAGGAATATCAGGGGTAGAGAGGATTTTGATTCCTTAGTGTGGGATGAATTTAAAAGTCCTTTTCTTGAAAAATATTTTCCTAAGGTGGTGTGACTTAGAATGGAGAAACAATTAATTGAATTGAAATAAAAGGAGGAAGATTCAGTGGCTATGTATGAGGAGAACTTCACCCGACTGGTGAGGTATGCTCCAAATATTATTATGGATCTTGATAGCGAAATCAACCGCTTTTACTCGGGATTGAAGCCATGGCATCGAAGGGCGTTGGCCTCCCGTGAATTCAAAAGTTATGAGAAACTTGTCCGATGTGCTGAGAGGGTAGATATGGAATTTGCTAACGATCACATGCGTTTTGAAAACAAAGAGAAGAAGAGGTCCCGTTGGCAAGCAATGTGTAAGAATCAACCAAATAAATCAGATGGTAAGAAAATCCAGTTTCCAGTTTGTGAAAAGTGTGGCAAGAAGCACCCTGGGGAATGTCTTATCAAAACTGGGAAGTGTTTTAAATGTGGTAAGTTTGGACATATGGCTCGAGATTGCAATGAAAATGATCCAAAGACTAATCCTGATAAGAAAACCGTAAAGTGTTTTAAATGTGGTGAGATGGGTCACTATGCAAATGCATGTCCAAAGAGGGATCCAAATGATGCAAAGAAGCCATACTAAAAGCAGAAAGGTGTAGTGAGATCCTTTGCGACTACGTCAGCAGGTGTTGGGCGATCCAATGAAGTTGTATCAGGTACTTTGTTTGTTCAGTCAGATTTTGCTAAAGTTTTGTTTGATACGGGTTCTACACATTCCTTGATCTCTGAGAAATTTTCTAGTAAATTGTAAATATCACCTCAACAAATGATACCCGAACTTGTTGTTAAAACACCAGGGGAAAATGTTATAGAAAATAGGAATTATATGAATATTTCTATTGTGGTATGTGGAAAGAATTTACCTAAAACCTTGTTGTTTTACCCTAGTCGAGTTTGGTGTTATTCTGGGGATGGACTGGCTTTCTGATTATCATGCTAAGATTGACTGTAGAGCTAAAGAAGTTGTTTTTCAAAAAGTGTTTGAGTTTTTATACAAGAATGAACCCATACAATTGATAACATATCAAGAAGCTGAGAAACTACTGAAAGATGGAAATGAAATTTATCTGGCTCATATTTTTGAAAACAAGGGAACTATTCAAATTAATGATGTGCCAATGGTAAATGAATATCCTGATGTTTTTCCTGAGGAGTTACCCAGTGTCATACCTAAATGAGAAGTCGAATTCATAATTGACTTAGTTACTGATGCTAAGCCAATATCAAAACCCCCATATCGTATGGCTCCAATAGAACTTCTTGAATTGAAAAATTAGTTGCAGGATTTGCTTGTCAAAGGCATCATTCCTCCCAGTACATCACCATGGGGAGCCCCTGTTTTGTTTGTTAAAAAGAAAGATGGTTCCATGAGACTTTACATTGATTATAGAGCTTTGAATAACATCACTGTTAAAAACAAGTATCCTTTGCCTCATATTGATGACTTGTTTGATCAGCTCCAGGGAGCTCAGTACTTTTCTATGATTGACTTGAGATCCGGATACCATCAGCTAAAGGTTATGGAGGATGACATCCCGAAAACAGCCTTTAGTACTAGATATGGGCATTATGAATTTGTTTTTAGGCCATTTGGGTTAACTAATTCACCTGCTGTATTCATGAATTTTATGAATAGAGTATTTCATGAGTTCTTGGATAAGTTTGTGGTTGTATTTATTGATGAATTCCGGTTTTTTCAAAAAATAAATAGGAGCATGAAAAACATCTAAGGGTTGTTTTACAAACTTTAAAAGAAAAGAAACTATATGGAAAATTTAGCATGTCTGATTTTTGGTTGCAACGGATTTCTTTTCTTGGGCATATAGTAAATAAGGATGGAATAACAGTTGATCCTGCCAAAACAAAAGTAGTTGATGAATGGCCAAGACCCTCAAATGTTACAGAGATTCGTAGTTTTTTTTGGGCTTAGCAAGTTATTACCGACGGTTTGTTAAGAACTTTGTACGATTATCTAGCCCAATAACTAAGTTAACACGGAAAGGGGTTAAATTAGTTTGGACAGAGTAATGTGATATTTGTTTTCAGGAACTAAAGAAGAGATTGGTGAATGCTCCAGTTTTGGACTAACCTTCCCGGAATGGTGAGTTTTCCATCTATAGTGATGCTTCTTTGAAGGGAATTGGTTGTGTTTTGATGTAGAATGATCATGTAATTTCCTATGCTTCGAGGCAACTTAAACCTCTTGAGCTGAATTATCCCACACATGATTTGGAATTGGCAGCTGTGGTTTTTTCTTTGAAAATATGGAGGCATCATCTATAAGGAACCAAATGCCAAATATATACTGACCATAAAAGTCTTAAGTATATATTCACTCAGAAGGAATTAAAAAAGAGGCATAGAAGATTGCTAGAACTGATAAACGATTATTACTGCACGATAAATTACCATCCTGGAAAAGCAAACAAAGTATCGGATTCCTTAAGTCGGAAAAATCATGCATCATTAACCATGATACGTTTGGAACATGATCCCTTGATTAATGATTTGATGAATTTTGGATTAGAAGTTGTTGGTGCAGGAAATATATCTATTTTGTTTCAGGTTTCAGTGCAGTCATCGTTGTCATACAGAATTATGAAAGCGCAGAGGGAAGACCGTGAGCTACAGAAAAAGGTAGAATTGGTTAAAATGGGTAAGTTTCCAGAATTTAATCTTGATAAAGATTGTGTTTTATGGTTTGGAAAAAGGTTGTGTGTGCCTTGTGATTCCCAGCTGAAAAATGAATTGTTGTGTGAAGCTCATAGTTCTCCATTTTCTGTTCATCCTAGAAGTACTAAGATGTACAGAGAACTTCGAGAGTATTACTGGTGGAGTGGGATGAAAAGAGTTATTGGCGATTTTACAATGAAATGTTTGACATGTCAGCAGGTTAAAGCAGAGCGGAAGTTACCGAAGGGGATGCTTCAACCATTTCCAGTGCCAGAATGGAAATGGGAGAATATATCCATGGATTTTGTGGTGGGACTTCCAAAGACTTCTCGAGGTAACAATGTGATATGGGTTATTGTTGATCGTCTAACAAAGTATGCTCATTTTCATTCCATTCGAGATACAATGACATTAGATCAGCTTTATCGATTGTACCTCAAAGAGATTGTCAGGTTACATGGAGTTCCTCTTTCCATTGTGTATGACCGAGATCCCAGGTTCACTTCTAAATTTTGGAAGGGACGTTAGAAGTCTTTGGGCATAGATTTGAACTTCAGTACAACTTTTCATCCTCAATCAGATGGGCAGTCAGAACGAACGATTCAAACATTGGAGGATATGCTTCGATCTTGTTCAATGGACTATCAAGGAAGTTGGGATCAGCATCTTTCATTAGTTCAGTTTTCTTATAATAATTGTTTCCATTCCAGTATTCAGATGGGACCTTTTGAGGACTTGTATGGAAAGCGGTGTCGGACTCCTGCGTTTTGGGATGAAGTCGGTGAAAGAAAGTTGATGAGGCCAGAATTTGTAGAAGAAGTGGCTGAGAAAGTCAGGATGATCCAGCAACACATGAGGACAGCTCAGAGCAGGCAGAAAAGTTATGCAGATAACAGAAGGAAAGACTTCTCTTTCGAGGTAGGTGACCATGATTTCCTTAAAATCTCTCCTTGGAAAAGTGTGATGCGTTTCGATAAGGAAGGGAAACTATGTCCACGGTTCATCGGTCCTTCTGAAATCTTGGATAAAGTTGGAACAGTTGCATACTGCGTAGCTTTTCCTCCGAGATTATTTCAGGTACACAGTGTTTTTCATGTTTCGATGTTGAGAAAGTATGTTATAGATTCATCACATGTCTTGAGGCCGGAAGCAGTTCAGCTGGCAGAGAACCTTTTTTATGAAGAATAACCGGTTCAGATTCTTAATCGAAGAGAACAGGTATTGCGGAATAAGGTAATCCACCAGGTAAAGGTTTTGTGGAGAAACCACATGGTTGAAGAAGCAACATGGGAGTCTAAAAATGCTATGAGGTAAAAATACCCTCAGTTGTTTAATAAGTAAATAAAATTGTGAGGACGCAATTTCAAGAAGGTGGGGGATAATGTAACATCCCAAGGTTTTCTAAAAATAAATTGAAAATGCTTGAAATTTTGTTTAAGGTATATATTTATAAGTATCTTTTAAACATAATTTTATTTCTTCTATGATTTGAATTTAAGGAAACTGTCATCTACAATTTTGTTCAGTATGTTATTTAGTGTCTGATGAAACAAACTTGTTTTTTTGGTGAATAGTAACATGCCCTTATGAATAGTAATATGAATAGTAATATTACCACATGAATAGTAAATAATATTATTCTTTTATTTTCCCCTGGAAATAGGATAATGGGATCTTAATTAATTTTCCAATGTCACATAAAACTAATTGCACTTCAATATTGTTATTTTTCGAAATAACTGTGACCTTATTTAAAAATTAAATTAATAAAATTTAGAAAATTATTTTTGAAAAATGGAGTTAATTTTTGAATTCTACACATCGAAAAATGGTTGGGGTAAATTTTTGGTATTTTTCTGAAACTCTTGAATTTTCGGTGAATCGTGAAATACGATAAAATACCGTATAATCAATTTATCAGAAAAAATGCACTATTTATGACATCATAAGTGATGCAAGGACACTTGCTTCGAAATCACTTGATATTTTCACTAATTAAGGCCACATGATTTGAGATTATTCGTAGTCTTGATAAAAATATTATAATAATAATTAAAATAATCAAAAATACCTCCCCTCCTCCACTATAAATATCACCCTCACTCCCCTCTTCCTCCCACACCTCTCAAGCCTTGAGCATTGTCTAATTTCTGAAAAATTACCTCCCCAATCTTCTTCCCCACGTCCTAGAGCTTCTGGTCTCACCAAAAGACCGAAATCAAAGCCCTTAAGAAGGATCTCAAGGAGAAGATATCAAGAGGTAAACATCCTATTTCATTTTCATTCTTTTCTTCCATTTTATGTTATTATCTTCCTTTCCCTTTTTCTTTTGTTGGAATATTTCATTAAATATTTCCCCTTACAGTCCAAATTTTGTATGAATGATGATATATTCCATTTCTCTCATCAATCGTGTTTTTATGAAATTTTAAGAGACGCCGATAGGCTGACGAATTTTCGTAAGAAATTTCTCATGTTTTCTTTATTTCATGATTCCTTTCTCTTCATTATTCACCCTCTCTAATCCAAGTGGCATTAAATCTCCAGAATCATGTATATTCGGGATTTTTTCATGTTTATGGAAAATTACAAATCATTATTCCTCTCCTCTCTCACTTATTTAAGGAATAAGAACATTGTCTGTGATGTGTCAAATTACCGACATCGTGGACGATGTAATTTCACTTTCCATTAATTCTTTCAAGTCTGGTCATGAAACCATTTATATGGTTGAACCAGGTTATAATATATGTTTTATAACTCATATATGGTTCTGTAATTCTTTTGTACCCACGGTTCAAATTTATAAGACTAAATGAGGCTGTAATTATCAAAGAACCACTTAAATTATCTAAACGAACATAATTAATGTTTTAACTTATAAATCATAATCATATAAAGAACCAAAGTGATAAATGGTATAATTTATGGTACTGGAAATATGTAAATACTACTCCATTACAATTCTGGAGTTTCACTTCCAATCAACAAGAACGATTCATCATGAACCGATTGTGAAAATCACAAAAGAACTCACCCAAAATAATGCAAGGAACAAAATACTAACAATTAAGGGGTGAAATGAGGTTATGAAATGACCATATAAGATGTTATAAACATGAACATGTATCTGTAAAATACTAATAACACTCTTTTAACCATTATAAAGGAGGTTTAAACAATTTTAAAGTAAGACAAGCCCCAGGGAAGGGAATTCTTAACCCGATTTCCATTCTTTGGGTTAACCTTCTACTTTATAATTTATGTGCTATTTAAATTGTTTGTCTAATGGGTTCTATTTATATTATGTTTCATTATGTGTATTTACAGATTATATACATATTACATCCACTCTATTAAGTCTCGCTGCAAGTATATGATGTTTATAAGGGACTTTTCTTCTAAAATCCTCTTTTAAAATTCTGTTTTATAAGATTCAAAAGGTATGTTGTTATGCTATTGTTTATGTTGTATGATTATGTTTTGGTTATTGGGAATTTTTTATGATGAAGGGTGGGACCTATATTTCCCTCCAATGCATTGGGTATGAGTAGGTTGGAGGTCGGCCATATGGTTACTCCAAGTGTAACTGTGATGGTTACACAAAGTAAGGTAGCTGTGAGGGTTACAAATTTTAAGGTAGCCAAGATGGTTACAAGATTATGTAAGTAATTTCCCATGATGACTCTATGATTATATTTATGTTTTTTTGGATCTTTTGTAAATATCATGTTACACAAAGTATGTATTTATGGGTGGAAAGCATGTCCTCTGAAAATGTTTTCATACGTCATGCATATTCATGGACTAATGTGATTTTTCCTTCTTTTTCATATCTTACTGAGCTTTTGTGCTCGTCCCAAGTTATTAAATTATTTTTCACAGGTTAATGGATGAGTAATACAAGGAAGGAATACATGTTAAATGTTGAATAATTTCCAAGGAGTCTTGTTTTATGTTTTAATGTTTTATATTCTGAGGAAAATGGAAACTGATTTTATGGTATCCACTATGTAACAATGTGTAATGTTATGAATGTTTTGTCTTAATTCTATAAACCTCTAAACTTAAAAAGATACTCAATGTAAAAGTAAGTGTTTTCTTGAATAAATTCATGATTATGTACGAAATAAGTGCGGGTTGGATCCTAGACTTGGTAAAATTTAAACCACTTCACTTGTATATTATGCAGTTATCACTACAACATTTTATATTCATAGTAAAAACTAACAAATTTCATAAGATTTATATTGATTCGCATACTAGAAAGAATGTAGCTATGTACATTCTAAACTAAAAAATCATGAATATTAGTTCTTCTTATATTCATGTTTCTCTATGTAAATATACTAAAACTATTTTTGGAATTTTTTTATTTGTCATGTTATTGTAAAAATATTATAAAAATAAAAAATAATGATATATTATGTTCTGAGTATTCTAACTTTAAAAAATTGAGAGAAAATATTTTCAATCAATTTTTCAACAGGTCCACAATAATTGTGACTCGAATGAATGAACTTAAAGAATAAATATAAATTTTCTATATGGTTTAATGTTTTCTTTGATTTCTAAAAAATATGTGGCATACTAACAAGTCATACATTGATGAAAGATTGAACCTCAAGAATGACATACTTGATGAACTGAATAGTATACTTATGAAACATGATTTTAAGATATAAAACATTAAAAATGAAGCTGATGATAAGAAGAATGATAAATATTTTAAGAATAATGTTACTTCTTCTAGTTACTCTGTTTATTATTCATGATCTTCAACTAAATTAATATAATTGATAAATATGGTCATGAAAGGAGTATATGAATACATTAAAAAGAAATTCTCAAGAAGAGACAAACAAAATTCTAGAATGTATGACATAAGGAACAACAAGAATGGTAGTATAAATATGAATTAATGTAATTGATACCTTATATTATATTAGTGAATTAATATATGATTCATCAAACATGAATGTTTTAGGCTAAATATTCAAATAAATGACGGATAGTTTAAGGAGAAAGAAAAGAAAATTTTTTCTTCCATGAGTAGTAGGGGAATTCAAATTCAATTGATGAATTTGAATGCGTAATGGAAGATACCAATAATTAATTTATGGAAATATTTAATAGTATATGATTTTCTCTATCCAACTCATGTTTTTCAAGTGACATGGGTACATATTCAAAGATATATGGAAATATTTATTTAATGGGTATCTTTGATGAACTGAGTAATTCAATTCATGATTTTGAATTTAATTTCTATTATATCCTCGATTTTTAATGAAATATTTATACTATTAATGAATTATAAAATAATGATGATGAGTTAAGGAATATGTAAATCACCATCGTAGAATCCTATATAAAACTGAAAATATGATCATAAATATTTTTTAAAATATAAAAATAATGTTTATTATGAAGTATTGAATCTTAGAGATGAAAATTAAAAGATAGATAAATTCAATGAATAGATGAATAACACTACTTCATGTTGTAATGGAAAGGGTTTTTATGATTTATATACTATTATGAAATAAAATAGTATGATGATTGATAAATTACAACATCTGATGTAGGTTGTACAAACTTCTATTCAAGGAAGTAAGAATTATGGAAATATGATGTCAAAAAATAGGTTTAAAACCATGAAAAATAACGGTCTTTGTCATGATGGGGTACTACATTAGATGTACATAAACCACTTTGTTAAAGGGAAAAATCATAGTTATTTCTTATATTATCCTCTTTATGTGTGGTTATTTTGGTCATTATGTATTTAATTATTCTTAAAGGGTTGTAGAATATCATGGTCCGAAGAGTTGTATTTTTTAAATGAATTTTTAATACAAAATTTTCGAACAATTCTATAACATGGGTTCATAATCGTTCATAAAAATATCTTATTAGACAAAAATTGTTTTACATGACCAGGTAAGAATTTTTTTATATAAAATTATTAAGCTTTTATAGAAATATTATTTAGTTTATCATAATCCACATAATTTTATACTATTTTTTAACAATATGTTAATATTTTTTTAACTAATTAAATTTCATAAAATTTCTCATAGATACTTATAAAATTTGTATAGTATGAGATTGAATATTTTAGAATATTCCCCATTATATCATTTCAAAAAAATAATCTAATTTTAAAGGGATATTTTATTTTTTTATTAATTTTTTATTTCATAAAAATATTCTAACAATTTTTATTATTATGCAGAATCATAGGGGGATATTATCATTTAAAATATTAATTTTTTTATGTTTATTATGTTTGTATATTTTCTAAGAATTCATGATCACTTTTTAATTATTAGTAATTGTTATTTATAGTAATTTTCTATTTAAAATATGTTATAGTTATTATGAGGGGAGTTGTTTATTATTTAAAAATACTTTCTTACTTGAAATACCCTTTATTATATTTTATACTTATAGAATGGGGGATAAATGTTTTATTTTTAAATGTATGTGATTTTTAATTTTCACAATGAGAGGGATTTGTCTGTGGATATTTTACATTTCTTTTATAATTATATAAATATTTCATTTATTGGTCATTAATTTACTTTATTCTATTATACTCATATTTTATGATGAAGGATTATATGAATGTTTTTTTTAAATAAGTAAAGTTGTAGAAAAAAATGATTTTTACTATGATGGAAGAACATCTTAAGTAAAAACCAGTATTCATGAATAATGTACTCTTAATAATGGAGTTTTCACAAATTCATGACCCTTACATATTATACTTGAAGTTAATATTTTTGCTTATTATACTGATTTCTTACCAATATTAAATGCAGTGGATGTATTTTTATACTCATATAATTTGATAATTAACAATTTATAGACCTAACAATATTTAGATATATTGATTTTATGTACTCTTTAAATATTGAATAATTTGATATTTGGTAAATTCTTCATTTGTTCAGTGCATATGGAAAATATTATATATAACTATTAAATATTTAATACTAGAAATGTATATTACTTATATATGTATTATGTGAAGTGAAAATTTACTTTTATGCATTAATATGATGTTATGATAAGTTTTTATTATTCTATGTGAATGAATCTTATGAGTTGATAAATAACTATATATATATATATATTCATATGTTAAGTTCATATAATGTTTTATAATATTTACACTAATATATCTAAAATGTTCTATAGAAATATTTACTAATTAGTGATTAAAATTGAATAATAAATAATATGTTATGAGTAATGATCTGGATTATGAGATTCAAAATTCAAATGGTTGGAATATCAAAGGTGATAAATCATGTCATTATAAATATTATTTAAAGAAATGTATATTTATTATTTTAGAGTAAATAATTTTTATTATTATGGATTATTTAACAATGATTTATATTTATATTTTTATTTATTTATAGGATTTTGATATATTCTAGGCTTCTCATGCGTGATGTTATGTCATTAATAGATAAGTATGAAGATTTAATGTATTTAAAAATTAAAATTATTTTATATTTAAATGAAGTATAATTATATAATAAGTGTATGAAAACATGGAAATGATACGTGACAAACCTATTTGACATAGAGTCTACAAAGTTCCAAATCCAAATTTTTCTGACACATTTCCTTGGTTGGATTTCCAAAGCCACATCGTTTCATCTACTTTAAAGGGTTTAAGCTTATTTTTCTTACACAAATAACCTCCTTATAGTCATTATGTTAGTTTAATTATTTTATATTTAATAATTTTACATTTTCTTCATATTAATGTTTCATTTGGGTTATGTTCACATGTTTTACCTCTATAAAATGTACATTTTGGTTGTACTTAGCTAAAAAAATGACTACAATTTTTTGTTCATTGGGTATAGTAAAAGGAAAAGTGATTTGGTTCTTCTTTTTTCAAATTAAAATCTTTGAGGCTTATTCTTCCACTTAAAATTTAAGGTTCATAATTTGTGCCTTCATTTGTGCAAAAAGAAATCATTTGAGTTTGGGTCTCTTGTGTTAGAAAGGATTGTTGTAAAGTCTTGCTGCACTCCTTAAAATGTTAAATGTTTGTAGTGTGTAAAATAACTCTTGAGTTGTGTATGGGTGTTGAATGTATATGTATGATATAACAACCCATACATTACATACATTGTTATTACTTCAAAATTGAAGCATACTTATTACAACATATAACAAAACCATGAAAGGACCGTATAGGTATAGTTTCTTTAGAAACTGAGAAACATAAACAACTGGTTCATAAGGCGTCTACACTGTCTCCCATTTATTTCATCATATCTATAGTCTCTTTTGGCATATCTTACTTAATAACCTTCTTCCTGACTTGGGGAAAGAAAACATACAAAAGGGTGAGCTCAAATTCTCATTAAGGGTAAACAAAAGAAATATCAATCACATCATATTCATAAGAACATAACATTTTGGAAATCTTAACCTGCAAAAGAGAGCATAATTTCATAACATGGGATAAATCATAGTAGTGAAATGAAATCCCAATAATCATAACTTTAAACATGAAACTTTGTGGCATACACACATAATCATAGAGAATCATTTCTTATTAGTCAGGACTCAATGCCAAGACTATCTTAGTGGACAAATTCCATTTCTGAACCGAGTTCACTCCTCATTTTAGTTCTGTTTCACGGAACCGGTTTAACCTACTGTTCCAGCCATGTCTATCTCATGAGATATAAAATATTTACCCAATTCATTGGAGGGAGATATAGGTCCCACCCATCTCATAATTATACCAGGCATATGTGTTCCACAAAATCATAAATCATACATCATTGCATAACCCATGTAATAAAAATGGGATTCATAAACAACATGACATCATAAAACAATTCATATAAGATAAAGGAATTCATAAAAATAATTCCATAAAAACATAATCAAATCAATGTAATAATAGGGATAGAAACAGAACCCTATATTATCTTAGATGGAAGATAATTTTGATAAAACACTTGAACTCCATTCTTGAGGGAAATATCCTTTCTACTTCAAAAACAATTTCCTTTCTTAAAATGTCATACAATTTTAAAATACAAGAAGTTGATTAAAAATAAACTTTAAAACATTTTAAATTAAGCTTCTTGGAAATAATGTTTTAAAAATCCATTCATGCCGTATAAGTTAAAAAACATTTTTCCGTACTTTTGTCGGAAAAGTCAAAAAGTACCTCGTACGAAAAACGACAAAAGATTTCTTTTATATCTTTTAATAAAAACTCACTGAAGGGAAAAATTGTATTTAAACAATTTTAGGTGGATGGAAACAATATTACATATTGAGAAAACATAGATGTGGATGATAAAATACACCCCAGTAAATACCAAAGTATAAACAATCTCGGATAAAATGAGATTGTGATATTTTCCCTTACCATAGGTCTGATTTGCTCCGTAAGTGTCCAAACCTCTAGTATAATGATTTAAATAATATTATTGACTTATTCTAGAATCATACTTATTTTTATGATATCATATATGGTAATATTATTAACTTCTTATTAGTAATATTTCATTACTACTTGTTATTCGGGTGTTTATTACTTTTTGTTCTTATGCGCATTTTGTCGAATAAATTATTATTCTTACTTATAGGTTATTGATACCTAATTTATAGAATGGTATTAGTGTAATATATATCATATTAATTCACTCAATTCATTTATATAATCATTATGCAGTGAAGATCATGTATAACGAGTCGCATCACATCGTGGTGACGGTATTCCGTACGTACGCACGAGCAATTATATCGTTCCCATGATCGTGGAATTGTATTAGAGTGTATGTATACTAATTCAGAATCAATATCACATTAAAATAATAATATATAGTTATTATTTACACCATTATACCCATCCGAGTAAGGTGGTGGTGGAAAATAGATTACACCACGGCGTGGAGACGGTATTCCGTACGTACGCACGCGTGGTGATTTAGTTTTCTGTAGGATGGATAGATGGTGAAATAGGGTTGTTTCATACTTATAATAACATATCAGTATATGAGTGATACTGATGTTATTACTTCATAATGAAACAACTAAAGAAGAATATGTGGAAGAAGAAATTAAGACGAAATAATCGGTAACGGGCATTACCTCTTCATTGAAGCGCCACTTTGAGACCTCCTCTTAGGGAACTAAAATTGGTATTTTAAGAAGACCAGGACCTCTAGGATGTTTCTAGGGAAGTGGAGAGGAGATATTGGCAGGGTTTGGACGAGATTTAAGGCTCAAGGTGGTGTGAAGAAGATAGGGAGGAGGTTCCTTTTTATAAGGGAGGAGAGGGGAACCTTTGGAATAACTAAAACTATTATCTTATTATAAAGTCAAATTCGGTTTTTAATAGCTCCAAATTGATATCTTTCGAAGATAATGTGGGTATGGGTCGAAATAATCTCATAAAATAGAATTTAGACATGTTTAGGTATCAATTTTATCCTTATCATTTAGATTTAACTTTAAGTTAGATAATTTAACTTTTACCGTGTCTTCTTGTTTTCTTACACTATAAGGTTAATAAACTTACTATATCAAGCCAAAAGAACCCCAAGTTGTTTATTATTAATATATATAACCTTATCTAAGTCATTTGGCCCAACCTTAGATTTTTAGTAATAAAATAACAAATAATAATATAGTATTTGTTTTAAAAACTATTTTATGTCAATTTTGACACTATTTGGTAATTGATTTTTTTGAAACTCATAACAGAATGATTAGTTCGAAAACATTTAATTAAATAAATAATAACATGTCATATTATAATATAAAATTATTTAAATTCATAAAAAGTCTCAAATTACATTTATTTGGGTATTTATAACATCAATTATGTCAATATTTCATTAATAAGATAATTATTGTATCATCATTGTATCATAAATAAATTAAGTTATTTTAAGTCTAAAAATTACAAATAAAATACAATTATGTAGGAAATATTTTTAGCTTTCTAATGAATACTTATAGTCTAATTTATCGTATGTATAACCCTATATTAAAAATGATTTAGTTATTAAACATTGATTTTAACTATATTAACCCTTCATTAAATAAATTGATAATAAATGTCCTAATCTAATCCATGTGGGCCTAAATGGTTATATTTTATTCCTAAGGTTGTTTTTGGTCGAATTACACTTATCGAATAGAATTAGGACATGTGTTAGGGTAATAATAATATCATTTTTACCCTTAACTACCCTATTTACTTTTAACCGTGGTAAAAAAAATTTAAAAGTGACTATTCACCAAAAATTATTTTCATCTCATTGAACCACATTTTAGTCCTTGATATTAACCGTGTCTCTCGGATTATTGAAATTCTACTCACAGAAGTTGTAAAATTAAGTTTTATGAAAAAATTCAGTTTTTAACTACCACATAGTGGTTTCACTATTCATCAAAAAAATGAATGTTTTCAAAAAAATACCAAAAATTATTCCTTAGATATATTTGATATTATGAATTCAAAAATGATGTTTATTTTATCAAATTCAAAACATATCAGTTACATTAAAAAATTTAAAAATTAATTACCGTCGTCAAGACAAATAGAATGTTTTTAAAAGATAATAACTATCGAGGAAGGCCGTGATTGCGTGTAAAGCAAGCCAAGCTAGTGTTGTGTGGAGTGAAAGATTCCTCTGATTATTTATATAACATAAAAACAAAATATTTCTCATAAAATTATCAGGTGTTACATTCTACCCCCCTTAAAATGAATTTCGCCCTCGAAATTCATCACTTTGTAACAAAAATATGAGGATACCTCTCCCTCATCATATCCTCAAGCTCCCATGTAGCTTCTTCTAATTGGTGGTTCCTCCATCAAACTTTCACCAAGCGAGTGGTCTTGTTCTGTAGGACTTTTTCACTACGATCTAGAATCTCTATCAGTTGTTCTTCATAAGAAAGATCTTGCTCCAGCGGTACAACTTATGAGTTGAGTACATGTGAAGGATCAGGTATGTACTTTCTCAGGAGAGATACATGGAACACATCATGAACTTGAGAGAGATTCAGTGGAAGCGCCAATCAGTAAGCTACTTTTCCAACATGATCTAGTATTTTGATAGGACCGATATATCTAGGGCTAATTTTCCCCTTCTTTCAAAATCTCATGGCCCTCTTCTAGGGAGATATTCGTAAGAACACTTTATCACCCACTTCAAACTCTAGGTCTTTTCTTCGGTTGTCGGAATAACTTTTTTGTCAACTCTGAGATTCTCTTATGTGTTGTTGAATAGATCGGACCTTTTCTGCCATCTTATCAACAAGATCAGGTCCTAATAGCTTTCTTTCCCCAACTTCATCCCAGCAAGTTGGAGTCCTGCATTTCTTTCCATAGAGAGCTTCATAAGGAGCCATCTGAATACTAGAGTGAAAGCTATTATTATATGAAAATTCCACCAAATGTAGGTGTTGATCCCAACCACCTTTAAAATCCATAGATCAAGCTCTCAACATATCTTCTAGAGTTTGAATTGTTCTCTCAGACTGACTGTATGTCAGAGGATGATAAGAAGTGCTGAAACACACCTCTGTATCCAGAGTATGCTGAAGGATTCGCCAGAACATCGAGGTAAAACTCAGATCCCGATCAGATATAATAGAAAGTGGTACTCCATGAAATCTTACCACTTCTTTTACATATATCCTGGCAAGCTGATCCAAATAGAAATCCTCTCTAATAGCAATGAAGTGTGCAGACTTTGTAAGACGATAAACTATGACCCAGATAGCATTATTGCCTTTGGATGTTTTATGAAGTCCTATGACAAAGTCCATAGTGATGTTTTCCCATTTCCATTCGGGTATGGGTAATGGTTGTAACATCCCCTTAGACTTCTGTCTCTCATCTTTAACTTGCTGACAAACCAAGCATCGAGAGACATATTCAGCAACATCTCTTTTCATGCCATCCCACCAGAAGTACTCTTTCAGGTCCCTATACATCTTCATGCTTCCAGGATGAATAGAGAATGAAGAACTAAGAGCCTCATCCAACAACTCCTTCTTTAATTCTAGGATGGGAGGAACACAAAACTGATTCCTGAACTTTATTATCCCATCACAATCAAGGTTGAATTTAGGAATATTTCACACCTTCTTTTGTAACTCTACATCTTCTTTCTGTGCCTCTTTAATCTTCACATGTATAGATGGTTGAACATTCTTTTTAGAAAGATACGATTTTCCCCCTTCCATTAAAATTCCAAGATCCATTCTTTTTAAATCCATAAATATTGGATCTTTTGTGATCCTCATCATGGATAAGCTAGCATGGTCTTGTCGACTTAATGCATCTTCCACCTTGTTTGTTTTCCCAGGGTGGTAATAAATTGAGCAGTCGTAATCCTTAATGAGTTCCAACCATCTTCTTTGGTGCATATTCAGATCCTTTTGTGTGAAAATATACTTTAAACTTTTATGATCAGTATAAATGTCACACCTTTCTCCATAAAGATAATTCCTCCATATCATCAATGAAAAGATTACCGAAGCTACCTCCAAATCATGTGTTGAGTAATTTTGCTCATGGATTTTCAACTGTCGTGAGGCATAAGCTATCACCATATCATTTTTCATAAGAACACACCCCAGTCCCTTCTTGGATGCATCGCTATAGATCACAAACCTTTCTCCACTACAAGGCAGTGTGAGCACAGGTGCACTGGATAACCTTTTTTTCAACTCCTTGAAATTCTCTTCACATTCCTCCATCCAAACAAACATAACTCCTTTCTGAGTCAACCTGGTGAGTGGATTAGATAATCGTGAAAAATATTTCTCAAAACGTCGATAATATCCAGCCAAACCAAGAAAACATTGGATCATAGTTACTGTTTTTGGTCTCGAACATCTTTTGATAACCACTGTTTTTGCTGGATCCACAGATATCCCCTCTTTTGAGATTATGTGACCCAAAAATGAAACTTTTTGAATCCAATATTCACACTTGGTAAATTTGGCATAAAGCTTCTCCTTTCTCAGGGTCTTCAATATAATTCTCAAGTGATTTTTATGTTCTTCTTTGCTCTTTGAATAGACAAGAATATCATCTATAAAGACTACCACAAATTGATCAAGATAGTCTCTAAAGACTCTATTCATCAGATCCATGAAGATATCAGGTGCATTAGTAAGACCAAATGGAATCACTATAAATTCATAGTGTCCATACCATGTACAGAATGTCGTCTTTAGTATATCCTCCCTTTTGACCCTTAATTGATGATACCCTGAACGAAGATCAATCTTGGAAAAGTATTGAGCTCCGCGTAGTTGGACAAATAAGTCATCAATGCGTGGGAGAGGATATTTGTTCTTGATAGTGATCATGTTAAGTTCTCGGTAATCAATGCAGAGTCTCATTGATCCATATTTCTTCTTAACAAACAGAACAGGTGCTCCCCAAGGTGATGCACTAGGGCGTATGAATCCCTTATCAAGATTCTCTTGGAGTTTCTTCTTCAATTCCTGCAACTCAATTGGGTCCATTCTATAAGGTGTCTTTGAAATAGGCAAAGTACCTGGTACGAGTTCTATTGAAAACTCAACATCAAGATTTGGTGGACGACCCGGAAATTCCACCGGAAAGACATCATCAAACTCCCGTACAATGGGCATATTCTTAATCGTGATTTTCTCACCAACCATTTGAGATAAATAACCTTCATTTAGTAGAATCAAGACCCATAAGATGGAAGAAATTTCCACTAGAAGGTTATGTTCATCCTTGCATCGATAGAAGATCATAGATTGGTCTGGAATATGAAATGTGACTTCCCTTATTTGGAAATTGATATGAGCTCCATATAAAGAAATCCAATCCATGCCAAGAATCACATCAAATTCCACTATAGGAAGGATCACAAGATTTGCAGGAAGCACTTTCCCACAAACTTCAATCGGAGAAGAATTTTAAAATTTTGATGCGACTGTTGTGCCATTAGGAGATGTCACAACCAACTAAACATCTAATTGTTGAGGTAATATGGTGATACCCTTAGAAAATTCTTCATAAATAAAAGAGTGGGTTGATACAGAATAAAATAAAACATTTGCTACTTTAGAGTGGATGGTATGTGTACCTCTCACCACTTCGTTGTTTTACTCTACATCGCCGATAGTAATTTCATGTGACCTTCCTTTGTCTTTGGCCTTTAGAGTTTGTTGGAGTCGATCATCATCATCAACCCTTGGATTTTGGCATTGATTGGCATAATGCCCTATCTCCTTGCACATGAAACATTGAAGTGTAGTAGGTTCATTCTATGTGTCCCTTCCATTGTTTGCATCATTAGACATCTTATTCCCATCATTGCGGCATTAAAATGCCCGATGGAACATTTACTTGTCCCTTTAAGACAACTCACTCCTTGTTTCTTTCCACACTTTGAGCATAAGGGAAAAATCATTTTCATTTCAGTGTGGTCTTTAGATTTTCCTTTGAATTCAATTTTCCTCTTCTTATCAAACCCATATTACTGATGGGTTACTCCAATATCCATCTCAACATTGAGAGCACATCGAATGCTTTCCTCGTAGCTATTGAAGTCCCATATGGCTAAGGCCCTTTGAAGACTTGGTTTTAAGCCACTAAATAATCGATTGATCTTACTCTCAGGTTGGATTATAATAACATAAGTGTACCTTTCAAGTCTTGTAAAATTTTCTTCATAGGTACAAAGAGATTCATCATCCTTTTGCTTCAGTTCAAGAAACTGTTTCTCCATCTTTGTTCAGAGAATACGAGGGAATTACTTATTGAAAAATAAGTTCTTGAACTCGTCCTATTCCTTGGACTCAATTTCATCTCTTGGCCTCGTATTCTTGATAAGATTCCACCATTGATCTCCATCACCTTCCAAATGATACACTACTAAGATGACGTTATCATGTTCAGAACATTGAAGAACTAAAAATATCATTTCAGTAGTACTGATAAATTTTTCAGAAACTAGTGGATCAATAGACCCGCTGAAAGAAGGTGGACACTGACTCATGAAGGGTTCAACAGAATGTTTCTCCTTCCTCTGCTCGTTTGAAAGTCCTGCATGATTCATAGCTTAAGAAAGTTGTATGAGAATGGCTACAAGATTTTGCATTCCAGCTCCCATTACGTTTGGTTGCTCAGGGGGACAATCATTACATTGCCCGTCGCATTCCGCATTAACACGGTTCCTTTGGGTTCCAGCCATTGACTAAAACCAAGAAGAATAGTGTGAGAAACACTAATTATAATAGGAAAACCACATAATCAAGAATAAAATTTCACTCTTAAGGTCTTATCCTAGGTTACTCATGGTCATTTCTAAAACACTAAGATTGTGTTCTATGCTTAGAATTATCCTTAGGCTTCTTACTAAGGCTTTCACATCGTAGTTTCCAAAGGTTGACTATACCTTTCCTCTGATACCAACTATAATGAAACATACTTTACATACATTGTTATTACTTCAAAATTGAAGCATACTTATTACAACATATATCAAAACCATGAAAGAACCGTATAGGTATATTGTCTTTAGAAACTGGGAAACATAAACAACTGGTTCATAAGGCGTCTACACTGTCTCCCATTTATTTCATCATATCTATAGTCCCTTTTGGAATATCTTACTTAATAACCATCTTCCTGACCTGGGGAAAGAAAACATACAAAAGGGTGATCTCAAATGCTTAGTAAGGGTAAAAAAAGAAATATCATTCACATCATATTTATAAGAACATAACATTTTGGAAATCTTAACCTGCAAAAGAGAGCATAATTTCATAACATGGGATAAATCATAGCAGTGAAATGAAATCACAATAATCATAACTTAAAACATGAAACTTTGTGTCATACACTAATAATCATAGAGAATCATTTCTTATTAGTCAAAACTCATTTCCAAGAATATCTTAATGGACAAAGTTCATTTCTGAACTGAGTTCACTCCTCGTTTCATTCATGTTTCACTGAAACGGTTTAACCTGCCGTTCCAGCCATGTCTATCTCATGAGATATAAAATCTTTACCCAATTTATTGGTGGGAGATATAGGTCCCACCCATCTCATAATTATACCATTCATATGTGTTCTACAAAATCATAAATCATACATCATTGCATAACCCATGTAATAAAAATGGGATTCTTAAACAACATGACATCATAAAACAATTCAAATAAGATAAAGGAATTCATAAAAATAATTCCATCACAACATAATCAAATCAATGTAATAATAGGGATAGAAACAGAACCCTGTATTATCATAGATGGAAAATAATTTTGATAAAACACTTGAACTCCATTCTTGAGGAAAATATCCTTTCTACTTCAAAAAAATTTTCCTTTATTACCATGTCATACAATTTTAAACAAAAAGAAGTTGATTAAAAATAAACATGAAAACTTGTATAGTAAGATTCTTGGAAATAATGTTTTAAAAATCTATTCATGCCGTATAAGTTAAAAAAACATTCTTTCCGTACTTTTGATGGAAAAGTCAAAAAGTACCTCGTACGAAAAACAACAAAAGATTCCTTTTATATCTTTTACTAAAAACTCACCGAAAAATAAAATTGGATTTAAAAAATTGTAGGTGGATGGAAACAATATTACATATTGAGTAAACATGGACGTGGATGATAAAATACACCCCAGTAAATACCAAAGTATAAACAATCTCAGATAAAATGAGATTGTGATATTTTCCCTTACCTTAGGTCTGATTTGCTTCGTAAGTGTCCAAACCTCCTGTATAATGATTTAAATAATGTTATTGACTTATTCCACAATCATACATATTTTTATGATATCATATATGGTCATATTCTTAGCTTCTTATTAGTAATATTTCATTACTACTTGTTATTCGGGTGTTTATTACTTTTTGTTCTTATGCGCGTTTTGTCAAATAAATTCTTATTTTTCTTTTTAGGTTATAGATACCTCATTTCCAGAATGGTATTATTGTAATATATATCATATTCATTCAATAAATTCATTTATATAATCAGTATGAAATGAAGATCATGTATAACGAGTCGCATCACATCGTGGAGACGGTATTCCGTACGTACGCACGAGCGATGATATCGTTCCCATGATCGTGGAATTGTATTGGAGTGTATGTATACTATTTAAGAATCAATATCACATTAAAATAATCATATATAGTTATTATTTACACCATTATACCCATCCGAGTAAGGTGGTGGTGGAAAATAGATTACACCACGGCGTGGAGACGGTATTCCGTACGTACGCACGCGTGGTGATTTCGTTTTCCGTAGGATGGATAGATGGTGAAATAGGGTTGTTTCATACTTATAATAACATATCATTATATGATTTATACTGATGTTATTACTTCATAATGAAACAACTAAAGAAGAAGAAGTGGAAGAAGAAATAACGATGAAAGAATCGGTAACGGGCATTACCTCTTCTTTGAAGCACCTCTTTGAGACCTCCTCTTAGGGCACTAAAATTGGTCTTTGAAGAATTCCAGGACCTCTAGGATGTTTCTAGGGAATTGGAGAGGAGATAATGGCAGGGTTTGGCCGATCATGAATGCTCAAAGTGGTGTGAGGAAGAGAGGGAGGAGGTTCCCTTTTATAAGGGAGGAGAGGGGCACCTTTGGAATAACTAAAACAATTATTTTTTTATAAAGTCAAATTCGGTTTTTAATAGCTCCAAATTGATCTATATCGATGCTAATGTGGGGATGGGTCGAAATCCTCTCATCCAATAGAATTTATACAAGTTTAGGTATCAATTTTGAACTTATCATTTAGATTTGACTTTAAGTTAGATAATTTAACTTTTACCGAGTCTTCTTGTTTTCTTACACTATAAGGTTAATAAACATATTATATCAAGCCAAAAGAACCCAAAGTTGTTTATTATTAATATATATAACCTTATCTAAGTCATTTGGCCGATCCTTATATTTATAAGAATAAAATAAAAATTAATAATATAGTATTTGTTTTAGAAACTATTTTATGTCAATTTTTACACTATTTGGTAATTGATTTTTGTGAAAATCATAAAAGAATGATTAGTTAGAAAATATTTAATTAAATCAATAATAACATGTCATATTAACATATAAAATTATTATAATTCATAAAAAGTCTCAAATTACATTTATTTGGGTATTTATAACATCAATTATGTCAATATTTCATTAATAAGACAATTACTGCATCATCATTGTATTATAAATAAATTAAATTATTTTAAGTCTAAAATTTAAAAATAAAATATAATTATGTAGGAAATATTTTTAGCTTTCTAATGAAAACATATATTCGAATTTATCTTATGTATAACCCTATATTAAAAATTCTTTAGTTATTAAACATTGATTTTAACTATTTTAACCCTTCTTTAAATAAATTGATAATAAATGTCCTAATCTAATCCATGTGGGCCTAAATGGTTATATTTTATTCATAAGGTTGTTTTTGGTCGATTTAAACTTATCCCATAGAATTAGGACATGTGTTAGGGTAATAATAATATAATTTTTACCCTTAGCTACCCTATTTACTTTTAACCGTGGTAAAAAAAGAAAAAAGTTACTATTCACAAAAACTTATTTTCAATTCATTGAACCACATTTTCGTCCTTGACATTAACCTTGTCTCTCGGATTTTCTAAATATAACTCAAAGAAGCGGTAAAATTATGTTTTCTGAAAAAATTCAGTTTTTTAACTACCACTTAGTGGTTTCACTATTCATCAAAAAAATTCAAAGCTTCCAAAAAAATACCAAAATTAGGCCTAAGATATATTTGATATTATGAATTCAAAAATGATGTTTATTTTAAAAAATTCAAAACATACTGGTTACATTAACCAATTTAAAAATTAATACCCCTCGTCAAGACAAATAACGTGTTTTTAAAGGATAATATCTATCAAAAGATTGAAACTTGTTTATGTCTGGTTTAAATGTGAAATTACATCCAATGAACAACATTGTATTAAATTGTAAAAATATATTCTAAATATACATTAAAACCACTAAAATTAAAAATTTATCACTATTAATTATTTAAATAAAAAAAGTTATTTTTAATTAAAAGTTAATAATTTTCACTATTCATCAGAATATGAATGTTATCCGAAAAATACAAAAATTTCACCCTAAGCTAATTTCGATATTCTGAATCCAAAAATTAAGTCCATTTTGAATAATAAAATTTACAAAATTTCAGAAAGTGGTTATTACTATTCATAACGGCTAGTTTTAATAATATTTTAATAGCATATCGTTGTTTAGTGAAACTCAGTATTGCGTACGACACAAGCTATTGAGGAAGGTCGTGGTTGCATGTAAAGCAAGCCAAGCTGGTGTTTTGTGTAGTGAAAGATTCCTTTGATGGTTTATATAACATAAAAACAAAATATTTCTCATAAAAGTCTCGGGTGTTACATATGATCTTTGGGATGAAAACTAATATAATAATCCTTGTCCTCTCTTATTCTTTATTATTAAATATACACTATTCATAGTTACAACACATGTTGATTTTTTATGAATTTATTATTATTATTAACCAATTAATTCCACATGATTGTATAAACTACACTGGTTATTTTAGGAAAAAAAATTTAATCCACCCTCTTGTCTCATTCCCTTTCTATACAATATCCTTTATGTTCATGAAAGAATATATTATGTGTCAACATAAAATTCCATGCAATATTTTAGGTTACATATAATTATTTACTATTTATATATTTATTTCATTATACATATATTTATAAGTATATGGTTATTATTTAATTTTTATTATATCAATGTTATAAAAATTATAAAAACTGTAATTTAATATTAAATGTCACGTAACCAGGAAAAACATGTTTTGTTCATATTGCACGAATTTACATAGAATTAGTTTATTTTAAGGAATTATAATCATATATATATACACAAAAATTATATAGTTTATAATTTTTTTAATTATATTTTATTGATATTATTTCAATTTATTGATTCATTATATATTCACTAATACACACACGTATTATATAAAGATTTAGTTTTAGTATATTATATACAACATATAAAATTTTTGTGTTTTATTTCTACTTTTTTTATGACAATTTTAAAATTTTAATATAATAACAAATTATAATTTTTCTATAGTAAATTAAAATTTACAGTATTATTCATAGTAAATATAATTTAATATTATTAAAATATCATTTTAAAGGTAGAATAACTTTAAATACATAGAGTCTATTTTAGTAATAGAATTTTTTATAATTATATTAAATTATTTAATTATTTATAAATTTAAATGTTTAAATTGATAAATTAAACTCTTTTCTCTATTAATTTATATTTTAAATAATTTTTTATTAATATATTTCACTTTTTCAATATAAAATTTTAATATTAATTTTTATTAAACCAAAAATGTTTAGTTTATGGATTGATAGAATTATATAAATTTAATTTTTTTGGTAATGTTTTTAATCTATTGATATATCATATATTATTCTAATTTATGAATAAATAGAAATGTGCTAAGATGTTGATTAAACATATATTGAAAATGAGAGGAATTTTTTAATGTAAAATGAATGATCAATCATATGTACTAGAAGTAGAGGGAAATTAAAAATACATAAAATTTTATATTTCCATCAAAAAAGTGATATATATATATATGGTATATGAATATTATAATCTATGAAAAAGATCATTCATTATATCTCTTGTCAAATACAATTGTTAGAATGTCAAATTTTGGATAAAATAAAATGTTGGGGATATGAAATGTTTGTCTATATGGAGGGGTCTTACTTGGAAATGAAAATTTAGCTTAATATATAATGTATGATGTCCATATAAAAATTACATATAACACCCCCCGTTGAATGTCATAAATTCATAGGATCTCATATAGTGTTCGATTAGAAACCCCCTACTGAAAAAATGAGTAAAGAGAGGGTAATTGAATTTCATGTCATTATGTATCATTAAAACCCATATTAAGAAAACCCGCTGGGGAAAATCCTGATGAAGGGAAAATGATAATGATATTAACAATTCCCCCACATAAAAGCACAAGACACTATTTATTATATTCATATTAATTTTATAAATCAATTTATCAAAAGATACAATTGAAGTTCCTTTATAAAGAAATATGTATCATTATCATAAGGCCTTATTTAATAGATATTGATATCACTATTTTTTATATAGATGAGGAAAAATAATTTTAGTGACATATGTTTTCTTCTATATCATTTGATATACTCTTCCTTAAAATTCATTATATAGGTAGAATTATCCTTTTTAACATCCCGACCCACGTACTACGTGACAGTTCCCCGATCTTGTTCACCAAATGAACTCAAATGCGCCTCCCCGTATGCTTGAGGCTTCAAACTAGTAGTGAAGGTATGGTAAGTCCTTCCTGGGGAGACTATACCCTTATTTAATAGATTAATATGAAAACATAAACAATAAAAAAAGCAGAATCATATATAGAACCCAAAAAATACTAATGTAACAAGATAACCCCATAGGAAAACAATACTCAACTAAAAATGGAAAACATTATATGGAAATTTACGTGTCAATTTACAATAATGCTACTGAAAATATACACACTAAAACTCCCCAAACGGTTCCCAAAACATGTATGGTTCCCTCTTCCAAGCTCTATCCTGAATCTACCAAATATCGTAGGGCCTTTTCCATCATCCATTCATGAAACAATAAAATCTATTCAGTCACCGATCAGGCATCCCTAATAGGATGTGATTACAACTCTGTAGGCCACCACCAATGGTGTCTAAAACATTTTCTAATAACACTATGGTGCATGCAATTCTATAAAAAAATATTTACAATTAAATAATAAATTGTTTATCATATTTTCAGTTATTCTTATCTTAATAAATTAACTCCATGTTTCCCTAGGATACATGCAGCACAATACTAACTCCTTCTCACACTAGATCCAGAATTATTCCCTAGGAAATATCATATCACAATACTTGCTTCTTACCGAAGCTCCATGTATTCATGTCTCTATGATATATCACTACAAAATTCAACTCATGCTGGAGTTCGAATATTCTCGTGTTAGTCCATTATTTGTAGTTCCATTATTTAAATTCATTAATTTCACATTTATGAGCCAAATTTCCAAAGTTACCAAGATCAAAGACATTAGTAAGATTACAATGTTTCCATGATTACTCCAAAATAGAATGACCTTGTTCCCATTCTCATTACTCATAATTATAATGACCATATTCCATTTTTCATTAGACACATGTATGATGAACTTGATACTATTTTTACTTCTCAATTTAGAATGACCATGATCCCATTCATTAAACAATAATTAATTTTTCAATTTATTATCCTTGTCAATTTCCTTAAAAATTTAACAATTAGTTTAATAGATCGAATCCATTGGTTAACATAATAATTAACTAAATGACACAATCCATTAATTAATTAACCATAATCAAAACTCATATCCCATAATTGATTTTACAGAATTAATTATCTCATTCTAAATCTAAACTCTTCATAATTAATCCCAAAATTATTTATCTATATCATATTCTAAGAACACATTATTAATTCACAATTAATTGTCTCAACTTAGAATGTTCAATACCTAATAATTAATTTCGCAATTAATTATATATATTAAAAACCCTATCTATTTTAACCAATTTTGTTAAATTAATTAGCTAATAGTTAATCCCCATAGTTTCATGATTAATTCCCCAATTAATCACCTATATCAACAAAGCCTTGATAACTCAATTTATCAATCTAATAAACCCAATTCAAGAAAACAAATTGCTAGAGGATTATATCATTTCTACAATATTTCACATACATATCAAATCTAATACTACGGGAATGTGGTTAAATCCACACACCTTGATTCATTAAAGGATTTTTTCTCTATGGAAATCCAAAAAATCCAAGCCACATGACCACGTTGATAAAAGATCCAAATCTAAATCCCTAATAAAAAAATCAAGATCAAAGACATCAAGACCAAAAAAAACATAGTTATAGATCCAAAATCATAGATCTAGATGTCACCACATTAGTTTATATCCAAGTAAACATATGTTATCTTCTATGAAAATATCTAGGAATGATAGAAGAATGAACATGGGAAGCATCGGGATGAAATACACTTACTAGAAGAATATCAGTTCTTTAATTCAGGATTTAGATCTCGAATAACGGTGTTCTTAAGGCCTTTGAATCCATTTGGTTATATGAGGTAACCTCCATGTACCCTTAAAATGATAAAATCTATATTTAGGGACGCATAGGAGGTGATACATGCCATTAAAAATTAAAAACAAGTGAGATCCTCAATTTTAGGATCTCACTGTCAGCCCTAACATAGTTTAGTGAAATGTTTAGACAAATAGTATACTAAACATTCATTAGCCACTCCTTCAAGGGGAAATTTTCATCACCATATCACATGGCCTATCAAACTGTGCGTAAACCATACTGAAGCTTCTGCCGCAAAGACATTTGATCACATGGTTCCTCTTAGGTATCCACAATGTTTTTACAAAATGTACTCCAACCGTGCAAAACCCCTTAAATATATTATTTTCATAGACTTTTGTAAACTCACCCCATGTCACAAATATAATAAATTTTACATAATTAAAAAAAATTATCTTCAATCGTGATTGGGATAACTCTAGAAATGGTAGGGATCTAATAGTCTCCCCCCATATAACAGCTCTTCCCCGAGCTGGACCTCCAATCCATTCTAAGATTCTAATAAAAAAATATTAGTACATTGATCCCTAAAATCTATATTTATTTCCCATGTTTCTTCTAGTAAACATACATGTTTATATAAAACCCAAACTATACACACTTTCTTTTGTCGCAACACTTTCTCATTATGATCCAACACATGTATCATATGCTCCTCAAAGAAAAAATATATCACAAGGTCAACCTCATCCACGTAGATCATATGAGAAGGGTCAGGGTGATACCAACGATGTTGTGATACATGGAAAATTTATTTCACATATCTGTATCTCTATGGGAGATCCAATCTGTACACCACCAACCCGATTCTCTCGACTTTATCAAAGGGTCCAACAATCCTGGGAGGAAACATGCCCTGCCTATGTATCATGTAGTTACCTAACCCTGGTGACACCTAAAGAAATACACGATCACCCTCTGTAAAATATAGGGGTCATCTATTTTTGTCATCATAGGAGTTATGTATAATCTATGGAATAGAAAAATGTTTCTAAATAAACTATACCTTCTCATATGTATCCTAAATAAGACATGGTCCCAAAAATTCTAACTCACCAACCTCCATCCAACATAGTTTTTATCTGCATGGCATAACATAATGAGAATTTTATATTTCCATCTATATTGTTTCCTATTAAATTATATTATTATTGAACTCCACTGATGCCATGTGATTTTCCCATGATCCAGCGATGTCACGCACACATGCCTCTATCATTTACTCAAGCACTTGTAAAGTACATTATGACTACCCATCTATCTATGGGTGGAAATCCATACTAAATAATACATATTTTCCAAGTGAGTTTAAAAATACCTTCCAAAATCATGATATAAATCTTTAATCTTGATATAAAACTAAATTATGTGGAACTCCGTGCAGATAGACTATCTCCAAAATGTATTGTTCTCCCTAAACTTTTGTGGTAATGGTTTCCCTTATAGTCAATAAATGTGCTACATTTTTCATTCTATACCCAATGACTCAAATAGTTCCATTTTTCATAATAGTATTTTAAATACCCACCAAAACATCCATGGTCTCATCATCCCAAATTAATTATGAAATTTTCAATGGTTGTAGAAAACCACCATGTTATTGATGCTCCGCCATTATCTATTGACATGTGAATCATCTTGTCAAAAACCCTGTTATCTAATTTTTCATGCCTGGCCACGAAAGTAGTCATCATAGGTAATGGTAAATTTTCATTACTCCTGGATTCACTTACCTCTTAGAGGTGTTAAATTCCCACATTATCTCATATTGAATTCTCATAGGCACACTAACTTGATTCTTCACATTGATGATCTCATCCCCATCTATAGACTAGTACAAAGATGTATTCCAACATTTAAATCATTCTCTCAAGTATAATGACTCTAGATCCTCATACTATTTATCCTTGATCTATCTCAAATTTTTATACTCCACTAAAATTAAAAACAGAGTCATCTGCTCCTGACTCTCCTGGACAACCACATCAATTTTAGCTTAAAAAGTCATAAACTTCAACTCTGCAATCGACTCCTGAACCATCTGATTTTGAGTTTTCCTATTGAAGGAATATTCCAAACTATTTCACTTTATAGGAATATATTCTAGTTCAAAATCAAAATAATTCTTATAATCAACCCATCTACGTTTCCGATGATTAAAATCATTCATTGCAAATATATATATCAAACTCTTGGGATTTGTAAAAACTGTAATGTTTCCTCCCAAATATAGTGTCTCCAACACATAAAAGAATAAACCACTACATCTAACTCGAGTTCATGCATAGGGTAATTCATTCCATGAGTCATAAACTATGGTAACACATATGCCACAACTCTATCTCCCTGCATCAGAACATCTCCACATACGATCCTAGAAGGGTCATAAAACATTTTATACACCTCACAAGACTCAGATAGGATCAAAATTTGGGTTTGTGTTAAGTGCTTATTCAACTCCTAAAATTTTCTCTCATAATCCTCTATCCATTCGAACATTACATCCTTTTTGGTTAAGCCCAAATTCATCACTTCAAAATGGGAAAGTCTTGTATGATTCTTCTATAGTATCCAGGTAATCACAAATAGCATTAGATAAAAAAAATTGTTGGGATAATCCAAGGAAACCACTTCCTGAAGATTCTCTTGGACCACTTACAGACCTCCCATCATGATGATGTGTCCCAGGAAATGTACCTAATCGATCCCAAAACGACACTTATAAAGTTTGGTGTAAAACCTATTCTCTCTTAGTGTACATAATATGATGTCAAGATGTTGGGAATGATCATCATGAGTCTTGGGGTTCACAAATATGTCTTCCAAAAACACCACCAAAAACTTATCCACCTATTGATTAAATATCATTTTCATCAAATACATTAATATTTTTGGTGCATTTGTCAACCAATATAGCATTACCACAAACTTATAAAGGTCATACCTTCATCTGAATGTTGTCCTCGGTATATCAAAAGTATGTACTCTCAATTGATGATACCATGATCTCAAATTTATCTTTGAGATCATAAAATATCCCTTGAACTAGTAAAATAGATCTCTGATATGAAAAAGGTGATGTCATATCTTCCTAGAATTTTTTTAAAATCCGGTCATCAACACATAAGCATAAACTCCCATCACCTTTCTTTGAGAAAAAAAGGTGATTCCCAAGGAGACGTACTTGAATGGATAAATTCCTTATCCTATAATTCCTCAAACTGATATTTATGTAGTTTAATTTCATTCAGTTCCATTCTGTATGGTGGAATAGATACTAGCTTGGCCCCCGACATCTGCTCAATAGTTAATTCCATGGTTCTCTTAGGTGGTAGCGCTTAGAATTATTCTGTAAATACATATTGATATAGTCCCACTACAGGTGGAAGGACATATTTCCTAACACCCCCATCATCTAAAAAAAGACAGGATACATGTTATATAAAATCCACCATTTTCTAACTAATTGTAGCTTCTCGGCCTTCCGAGATATCCCACCATCTACAATAAATATGTTGGCTAGCATTATGAGATGTAAATTTAATCCTCCTATAGTAATAGTCAATGTGGGATCTGTATTAGACTAGCCAGTCCATACCAATAATCATGTCAAAACCTATCATATCAATAACAAAAAGTTCCCATACGAAATTATATTCAATAATCTCAAGTGAAAATCCCAATAATAGATAGATATCTCTAGAAAACACTCCTAATGGTGTATCTATAGTCTCTACCCTACTAATAGAGTCCATTGTCAGGATCAAACCATCAAAAATTCTTACAGATATAATGTAATGAGGGGAACCACTATCAAATTAGGAACTTGATAAAATAGTAGCTACTAGAATAGTACATCTCACTATCAGTGGTTTAGAATTTCTATCCAAAAGTGCAGGAAGTAATGCATGTAAATGTTTCCCCTCTTCAATGTGATGTTGTATGACACCCCTAAGTATAACCACTCTGTTGATGCTGGTGATCCTTCCCAGAAGCATCATGTCCTCCCATTCTGTCACCTAAGCTAGTAGAACTACAATTTACATCCCTATATGTTGTATAAGATCCTCTTCACATACTCTGACTCAACATCGCTCCTCCTTCATTACAATTATGTCATTTTGATAGGCATAATTTTTATAGATGTCCCATCATGTCATTTGATCGACACTATAATAGTTGTCGGGAGGAATGTCGATAATAGATACCCAGACTACCAAAATGATGAATGATCATTTCAGTATGGAGTTGGCCAACTGGCCCTCATGTTTGTGTATTATTCTTTCCACTACCTTGGCTACTGTTGTCATAGCGGCACTTCCTTCTCTTTGAACTCGAACCTCTTGATCATATATTAACAACTACCTATCTAGCACTAGAAGTCTCCCCCTGGATCCATCCTTGTAATTTCTATCATTGTCTATCACGTACATACACCCCAATATTATATGCCTGAACATAGTATCTTTCACTTGTCTCAAAATCTCTGGATAAAACTATTCCAAGAATCTATCCTAGAAGTTCTTCCCTAACATACTGTCTGTCTGTCTAGTTCATGCCAGAATTTACCACCATCGCTTTACTCATCCTCATATCAAATAAGCAGGAAACATAACCCTCCATTCATCCAAAATCTACAAATGGTCATGTATTGTCTCTAAGGACTATACCCAGAATTCAGATCCCTCAAGTTCACCCTCTCTAGTAAATTTTAGAGGGTGATTTAAATGAAACTCCCTTGTAAACACAGACATTCCTCTCAGAACCAACCTAGGCTATATTTCCACAAATTTCTTGAATCAAGCGATGTTCTCTCAAAATATCTCCCCTTCAACTTCAGCTGGACTAATCGATGCGTCATGTTCCCTATCTAATAAAACATTCACATGCTTTCCCCTTGGTCATTCGCTCAACAATTGTCTTTATGGAATAATCTTTACAAGTCTAGTCACGTATCCCATGTCTCATAACACAACCATTAAACTTTTTCATAATAGGAAATAATCACAAAAAAATCCATTCCCCCCACCTCATCACATAGTCAAAACTGAGGCCCTATCACTACATGTAACCATCATACACCTTGGGATTGGTTAAAAATAATAAACACACTATCATAAACAATATTCTCATTTAGACACCAAATTATTCTCATTTCACATCATTTGAAAAACATTTTTCAATTCATGTTTGGAACCATTTTTCATTTTAATATCACAAACAAGGAAACCAGTTCATGTTTAACAACTTATCCATTACTGATTTTCTAATTCATTCCTAAAATGATGCATGTAACAATAACCCTAAGTTCCTATAAGGATGAATTTAGACTCAACTATCATTCCATTATTGGAGAAAAATTAGTACTAAAATGTTCTCAGAAACAATAATCACGTCACACTAGAAGTGTCTCAAAGAAGGTGAAATAATATTCAACTATAACACAAAAATAAATAACAACAATCACACCCTAAGTACTTGGGTTCTCCCCCATAAATGGGTTTGAAAATACCATGCATGAGCTCATTACCAAGCCCAGAATCTTCCTAGTCTTCTATCTACATTTCCCAAAACAATAAGAAAAATGATGAAGAATGAAAATTGGATCTCTGATATCACTTTTTTACTATCCCAGCCCGGGTGAAACACGACTGTTCCTTGAGCTGATTCACCACATGACTTCACGGACACCTCCCCATATGCTGGAGGTTTCTAACTAGCATATTTGGTCAGGTATGTCATCCTTGGGGAGACAATACCCTCATTTATCAAATTAAAATGACAGAATAAATAATTAAATGAAATCATAAGCATATATATAACTAAAAAATTCTCATGTCACAAAATAGAAAAACATGACAATAATACATAACTAAAAATAGGAAAACATTTTATTACAATATAAATGTTATGTGTAAATAATAAAACTAAAAATAATGACAATAAAACTCTTCCAAATGAGTCCCTAACTATGTAAGTTTCCCTCCTCCATGATCCATCCCTAATAAACCACCTATCCAATTCCCTTTCCCTTATTAAATCCTCTAACAATATAATCTATTCAGGTACCTATCAGGTATCCCGAATAGGATGTGAGAAAAACATAGTAGGCCACCCCATACAGTGTTTAAAAAAATTTCCAATCAAAATATAGTGCATTCCGTTCTATAAGGAAATTTGTTAAACGAAATAATAAATAATTTATCACAATTTTATTTCTTATTATCTATCTACGATAAATCCATCATTCCCAAGGATACATGTACCTCAATACTAACTTCATCTCATACCTGATTTAGAATTTTTTCCATTGTAATATCATATCATAGGACCTATGTCTTGCCTAATATTGCAGTATCCAAGGTTCTATGATATCTGAGTACCTGATTCGACTCATTATAGAGTTCAAGTATTCTCATGTGACACCATTACTTAGAGTTACATTATTTTAATTCTTTAACATAACATTTATAATCAACATTTCAATGTTACATATATCAAAAATGTCAGTAATTTTACCATTTCTCCATGCTTACTCGTCAATAGAATTACCATGTTCCCATTATCTTTAATCCTAAGTATATGACCATGTTACTATGTATACTTCACAATTTTGAATGACCATGTTCCCATTCTATTTACTCAAAATTATGAGTACCATGTTTCCATTTGTACTTATCAATTTAGAAAGACCATGTTCCCATTCATAAACACATAATTAATTCATAAATTAATTATCCACATCAATTACTGTACTAATATAACTATTAGTAAAATACATCAAATCCATTAGTTAATTGATCAATTATCAAAATTCCCCATATCCCATAATTAATACATTGATTAATTATCAAATATCACAATTGATATCCCATAATTAATTTTCCTGAACTAATTATATCATTCTAAATCTCAACTATTAATAGTAAATCCCACAGTTAATTTTATATATCATAATATAAAAAATCATAATTAATTAACAATCAATTATCTCAAATTTTCTTACTAAATATATCATAATTAATTTCCCAATTAATTATCTAGATTACAAACCCTATCTCTTATAACAAATTCCCACAAATTAATTATCTAATAGGAAAGAACCTTAGTCTCATGATGAATTTCCCAATTAATCACCTATATCAAAAAAGCCTTGAAAACTCAAATGGTTAATCTAATAAACCTAATTCAAGGAAATAAATTTCTATGCTATGATAGAAATTCTAAAATATTTCATATAAGTATGAAATCCTCGACTATGGGAATTATATATATACCCAATACCTTGATTAATTGATGCATGTTTTCCCAAGGAAAATACCTAATATCTGATCAACATAATGTTGTTGATAAAATCTTTAGATCTAAATCCCAAATCCAAAATCAATATCAAAGACATCAATATCTCATAAACATATATATACATCAACAATACTAGATCTGGATCTCATCATATAGTATTAGATCCAAGGAAGTATAGGATATCATCCATGAAAATAACATGGAATGATAGATGAAACAACAACATAATCATCATGATAAAATCCCCATATCGAGACAAGAGTATATCTTCATTTAGGGATTTCAATATCGAAGAACGACATTCATAAGGCCTTTCTATCCCTCTAGGTTGAAAGGAGAACCTTCCATTACACTTAGGAATGAAAAATTCCATGTTATAGCCACATAGGTGGTGAAATAGGCTATTAAAATTTAAAAACGAGTGATATCCACAATTTTATGATCTCACTATCGTCCCTCACATGATTAATTAGCATTGTTAGATAAATAGTGCGCTAAAAGAGCCTTATAAATTTCTTCAAGGGGGAACTTCACATGACCACATCACATGACCTATTAATACGTGATTTAATGACGTCGAAGCTATTTCCTCAAATACCATATATCACGTGTTTTATCCTAGTTATCTGTACCATTTGTACAAACCATGCTTCAACTATGCATAACCTTTATTCTCTATGATTTTCTTATACTTTAACCAAACCCACCCCATGTCATAAATCCGATCAATGGTACTCAAGTAAACACAAAAAGAACCTAAAATCATGCCTAAGATAACTCCATAAAAGGCAAGAAACATACATCCTTGTATAATATGGAAGTATTTCCATTACTCATATCTAAACCACCATTAATTCTAATACGATAAATAAATGATATTATATATTCAAAATCATGACATTCTCCACGAATCATAGTCAAATAAATGTTATATGAGGAATTCATATAATTGATTGGTTTTATAGAATTATATAAAATAGAAGTCCCAGAATATATTAACATATATATTTCTTTATTTCTAGTTGTATTTAGATAGAAAAGTATACAACATCGATATAACCAACTAACATTGGTTCAAAACATTTAGATTAAAACTAACCTTGATCAATAGATCCATAGATTTATCATAATATATATATGATATTGTTATAATGTTGATGAGTAGGATAATAATTAAACCAAGTTAGAAAATTCCAATTAAATAATATATATATATATATTTATGTATATATATGGCCTAGTATTATTTTCAAGGTAAATTAATTATCCTATTATAATCCAATATGATAATTCAATACCAACAAGTTATTCATTATAAAATCATGGTTAAAAATAATATTTAACTTGATCAAAATATCATCAAACCATTTTTTACATAATGCATATGATTTTCCCATAAAAACAGTTTAGGAATTTTTTGGTATGTTAAGATTCGGGAAAAAATTCTACCGTCAAGTTGTTCAATTTTAATTCCAAGGTAATACCTTTTATTTCCAAATTTTTTCATACCAAATTACATTATTTTATATTATAATACTTTATAAATTTCATTATGAGTATAAATATTATTAAAATCATCAACATATACTAATATAATCACAAATATATATATACACTTCTTAATAAATACACATTGAAAAATTGGAATGTTTTTATAAACCACTTTTTCTATATAATCACTCAAATGGTTAGACAATATATTACCTAACAAATTTGGTCCATATATTTATTTATTAAATTCAACAGAATATAGATTTAAATTTCTCTAATATTTAGTTGTAATTTTTAATTCTTTCAGGATTTTTGTACCATCTCGTGTTTTGGATTGGATGAAATTACAATGGGATTTTACTGTTGTCAATTGGTGGATGGTATATTTTTTATACCACGATATGGATTTTAATTTAGTGAGTTAAAATAGTCAAACATGTTTATTTTTAATAATGTTTCAAGGATCGAGGGGTCTATGGGGTGTTCTATCAATTTTAGAGAGCGATATGCCCAATAAATCACTATTTTTTTCAGAGATTAACATGGTGCATGGTTTGTGTGAAACTATTCGGCCCCAAGATATAAACTATACAGCTCAAGCCTAGGTGGTAATGTGAAGAGATTAGTTTTTTCATGATTTTAAAAAAACATGAACATTTTATGTGTGGTTAGTGATTCTTAGTTAGTATCTATGAACTATTCATCTCACGGTTGTCACATAGTTAGGAAAACCATGCATGACAACCGCGCAAGGTCGGGTTCATAGATAGTGGGAGCCGCATGGTTGGAACATGGTTTCCCCAAATGTTGAAGCAGAACAATGTGAACCAGTATTGAGGTTAAAATTAACCTTTTCCCTTAATGATACTATAAATCTAAATTTTTTTATCCAACTCTTTTTTATAGTGGTCTCTTCTGCCCTACACGCATAGAGTTGTCCTCCTTAAAGATCTATGGATCATGATTTGTCCTATGATCTTCATCTGAATCACTCACCATTGGAATCATCAGATCCATAGAATTAAACTCTTATATCCTCTCTTAAATATTTTTAGTATCGTTATACATACATTTCAATATTTTTTTGTTACTCATTTTCCCCTATTTTTCAGGGAATTCGATGGTTTCTTTGATTTCTTTAAAAACAGGCCATATCAAAGCTTCATATCAGATGTGTGAGTCATCCTCAAGATAAATTTTGTGGTCTTTTCTCCTACCCATAGTTTCATCAAATTTTAACTTATGTGTTGCCAAACCATATTCCAGCTGCTTCCAGTGACACTTTGGTTTTTATTAATTAATTAATTAAAATGGTTTTTCATGACTAATGTGACCACTCCTTATGGAAAATACCCTTTTGTGAGTCATTTTATTTGTCGTTGGCACCACATTGGGTGTTCCCATTGTTAATGGCCATTTCCCATTCCTTAAATGGTTAAATCACCATGTGTGATTTTATCCTTTGTTAAATTACTCAATCTCTTAAATTAACTATCTTAAATGGATGGCCTTGATATTTTCCCTTTCATCTACATGCCCCAATCATTATAATTTAATTTTGTATGACTGATGCTTTATCCTAGACTTTCTTGATTGTTATGTACCTCATATAGATGTCTATATTTATTTCCATAAATCATTCCTTTCCATTTATTCCTTGTTCCTTATGACTTAATGGATTTCTCCCAATGACTTTCCATGATCAACATGGTTATTGTAATGTAAATTCATGAACTAATAGGGTTGTTATTTTTCTAAACATGTTATTAATGGAATGTTTTATTCAAATTTATTCACTTTAGAGATGATGTTGATATAATGAGTTCCAACAAAAATACCCCTTGGATGGGCTCTTATGCCTTTTCGCTTGTATGTTAAATACATAGTAAAAAATTTGGTGGATATATCAACTATGCATGGGATGGTCTTGCCAAAAGTTATATAATATTACCTCAAAAAGAGTGACACTGGCTCCCAAGGGGAGACTCCATGGATATGTTCAATGGAATATTGGTTGTACTAGACCATGATAGAGACTCAGACCCCTATGTGTGTTACTATAGAGGGACATAGATGTCTGTTCGTGATGTTTTCTCACCATTCCTGGTGTGAACCTTGTGGTTCCTTACATGAATCACGAAGGAACGACATCTGTGGATTTAGACTCATGCCAATCTCCTAGATAAATACATGGAATTCCTTCAAAAGTGTCATGGATGGGCTCAAGGTGACCCTATATATTTTATAAATAATGATGGATTTTTTTAAAGATGTTTTCAATTGGATTAAATATCATATAAAAGTTTTCAAATAAAATGGATTGGTTCATTGAAATTAGAACGTGGGGGAATATACCCCAATCCCAATCACAAGCTTGGGGATAATCCAACTATTTTCCCATTATCCCATACTCTTTTACCTTGTAGGTTTCATTTGTTCAAATTTACTAGATTAAGAAGAAATAGGTATATTAGTTGGGTCTCCATGAGGAACCCATTCTTATGTCTTTAATTATTTATTCTACAATGGATCTAAATTAATAAGGCACAATCTTTATTTTATAGTTAGTGAATGGATTGACCTGGACACCATGGGTGATAGCCTACTAGGATTTATATCTCACATCCTGCCCAGGATGCCATTACACTGGGATACCAAAGAATTTATATATGTTTTCAGGTTCTTGTTCCTTGCTTTTGATGTGTATTGTATTTTGGGAGTAAGGAGAATGGGGCTGAGTTGGTACTCAGGATTCTCACGGGGACAACCCTTAGGGATTTTTTGTCTTTTATATATATTTTTGTATTATCATGTACCTTCCTATTGTATTTTACTCTTAATTGTTCATATATAATCTCTTGGACACACATGCATCACTGTATTGTTGGTCATGGATGGTTACATTCATTTGATATTTCATTTATATTTAATTTATTTTTTATTTCTTTATTATGATTCAAGGGTTTAGTATCCCCACCATACCACCATTAAACCCTTATGTCTAGTCGGCAACCTCTAGCATATAGGGAGATGGGCCTAAGGATAGGTCGGGACCAATCCAGCTACTATTATACATTCAATTAGGATGGTATGTTACAAATTTTTATGAGAGACATATTGTTTCAATTGTATTACTATTTTAGGTTGGTAGATAGGAGACTAAGAGTGTGTTTGTGATTGGTAAATAGTTGTGACTAGGAGTGATCAACCCACATATGAGGGAAATTCATTGTGTCTAGGTATGGGATTTTTGTTCTTGTTGATTGTTGTTACAGTTTATTATGATTTCACATTGAGTAATTGGTGTGCATTCTGCTTCTTAATAAAATATGAGATTTTGAAATTACTAATAGCCTGATTCAGCAAGGAAAAATCATTACATGCATCATGATAGAAAACTTGTAATTCATGATCCATGTATATTCCATGCCATGTATATTGCATTTTTAGGCTACTTGAAACTTCTTTTATTCCATGATTTAATTGTAATATCCATAAATCCTTCTATTTTTTTATGTTATCATGATTATCTATAACTTTAATACTTAATGGGATATTAAAGTATTGACAAAAAACTGAATAGTGTGGGTGAAATTTTTAAATTTAGAAGGTGTATGGTAACTTTATAAATTTTAGAATGGTTACCCAAGGTATTTGAACAAATATAACTTCACTTTATATATTGAACCCATGATGTATAAATTTTATTATTATTGTTTTATTCAATCCTAATAAATAGTGTTTCAGTTTAGATGGGAAACATTTGTAATTTCATAATGTGTATGGGTGAATTAAAAATTGACTAGTAGTAACCCATACATCTAACCCATATATTAATATCTTGTATATTTATTTTGAAAATTTTGTTTAAGTAAATTCTGTTTAATTTGACCATGAATGGAATGGTTTCCATTATAAGGCCTTATACCTCTATTATTTAAGAATTGTGACCCATTTTTCTAAATTTCATTAATGCACAACATTACCCAACTAGGTTAGTTGGGGAATGCCCCTTTTGTAGTCAATAGATAAAGATGTTTTAAATTATATAATTTTAAAAATGATCAGATGGTTTTAATTGATCATAAAATGACATCACATGACCCTAGTAGGTTTCCTTTACTTTTATGTTCATTAGTATTGAACCCCATGGGGGTATGCTTATGCTATATAACGATGGACATTCAATCTGTCCACTCATATGGAGGTATCTAAATATAATGTTCCTCTTTAGTTAATGGAATACCTTTTTAATCATCTTGAGTTGTTTTGGTTGAGGCCTTCTAATAAATGATTGGTGTTTAAAATGTGTTTGTTTGATAAAATGTCCTAATTGTAACAGGATATCACTAAATAATAATTCTTAAAATTGAATTTTAATATAACATAACTATTTTTCCTTGGAGAAGTAATTATATTCTATTTCCTTATGAGTTTTATTGGCCATTATTTCAAACCACACCTTAAAAAGGTGATGAATTAAAATGGATTTGGTTTAATACCATGGAAATAGATCCTTAATTTGTCTTCTTAGCCTTAACATCATGTTAGGGTATTTTTAATAATTATTGTTTTCTTCCTTGAATTAGAACGTGAGCATTTCCATGGGCTTAATGCTTACTAATTTTGAATATAAATGATTGTATTTTAACATTATTGACTGTTCATAGACATGACCTCATTTTGTGTCAATTTCTTCAAGTTCAGTAAGGGTATAACATGTTTTACGTATTGCCCTCATATCTTTAAAACCTATTGTTACTTCATGTGAGAAATTTCTCATATGTGGTACTATTAAGGTACCATAGTCCAATGTAGGACTGCTAGTTTCTAAAACAACACCCATGTATAGATGGGTGGTCATGTGTTTCTTGACCCATACGATGAGTGTGGGAATTCTAAAATTCATATTTCAAGTAGGCTGGCCATGGAGAATAGACGTTCAGATACTTATTGGGTTGGGAGACCCTTCTTTCTTCCTTTTTGGTTTTTGATAACTCATGAGGTCATTAGATTTTTCTAAAGTGATATGAGTAATGTGACTCTTTGGATAATCAAAAATGTGTTCCATAAAATATATGAATGTTTATGGCTCTTAAGCCTATGGATAAAATCGATGATGTGTTCTTTTTCTCTTGTAATTTCAGGGTAGTATGCATTGATATACACTGTACTGATCATCTTGCAAAATCGTGTAGTGATCCATGTATGTTTGTTGAATCTCATTTATGTTTTGAATTGTTACACATTCTATTCTTGTCATCTCAAGAGTAGAGTGACTTGGGGCATTAATAATAATCATTGATCGTCCCAATGTATGGGGTGATGTTTAATGGAGAATCAGGTATTTTACATGAAGGTCGGTTGTTTTGTTTTTTATGCCTTAGTCCTTGATTTGTGGTAATATGACATAAATAAGAATAATATTTTCATATTTCTGTGCATATAATATATCAATATAGAGTGGATGGTTTCATCCTACTGTTTAGAGAAATTCTTACTGAAAGGGTGATATCAAAGTCCATGAATCGCAATCAGGAATCAATAGAGCATGTGTTGTGGAATGAGTCCCCTATTAGGTGGGTCTAACTACTAAGGACTCTCCAATGTTGGGTAAAATAACATATTATTTTTTTAGATGTTTCATCCAAGTAGAAGAAACATAACAAAGAGGGAAATTATTAAATGTTCATCACTTCTCTTGGTCTCCACTGAGGCTGCTATATTGTGATCATGTTATTGATTTCGAGGCACCACAAAGTCGAATGGTTTGTTGGTGATACAACCTTTTTAAAAATTATTATTTAGAGGCGAACCTTGAAATATGTGATTAAAGATTCATTAATGTCTTATGTGGTAAAGGAATAATGGTCGGGTGATGGTGATGCATAAACATAAGTAGCTAGGATCATCTAAAGAAGTCATCTTATGGTGGTTTGACTATCCTTCTCTTTATATTGTTGGTTATAAAATGTTTGGAGCCTTAAAATCATTTCATATTTAATGTGTAAAAAGTGTCTCAGATCCGTTTAAAAGATCGTTATAAACTCTTAGTGTACTCTCATCATTAAGGATACCACACCCGCTCTCTATTTATCGTATGAGTACATTGAGAGGGAATTGTTCTTACTCCAAACTATGGTTTTAAAACATTAATATGTTTTTTTGAGTGGTTTCTTCCAGAGTATTCTCATAAAGGGTAGTTTTTTATTTGGTCTTGTTAGTCTTTTCTGATATATGGGTTCCCAAGTAGTAACACCATGTATTGACTCAGGGATGCAAGATATTTTCCTCTTTACTTGGATTCCATGTGGTTTCTTATTTAGTTTCAATCAATGTTATTGATGTCATTTATTAGGCCTTGTAACACCATACCTATTGTAAAGACCAGATGTTTTTTTCCTTGGATTTTTTCATCGGATTCCATTTGTTGACTATGAGGTTACACCATATTTTTATCTAGGTTTCAAAAGAAGTTTTTTATCTTTTCGATCCAAATATTTCTGGTCGAGAAATGTTTTTATGATCATTCCTACGAATTTAAGAGTAAGTGGAATTTTTTCTAGAGTTATATATGGAAGTCAGTTACATGATTTCATTAATGTTCTCTAAGAAAATATCAGGAATGGTTTTTTTAAATTCATCGGGTTTATCCTTTGAAGACCTTGGTAATAGAAGCCTAGCTTTTCTAGAATATTTTTCTAGTAGTGATTTGACCTTTCTTCCCCAATTTTTTTTAAACAATTTCTCTTTCAAATTGTCCCATTGATTGAATCCTATCTAATTTCATGGGCCCAATTGAAATTTTATGGGAAGGTTTTGGAAATAAAATTTGATTGTGGAGATATTGTGATTCAGAGGTGGCCCTAAAATTACTAAACCTATTGTGGAAACACCACTTTTTGGTTTGTTGAAGAGATAATGTAATGATCGTATATCATGTTGGATGGTCTCGACCATGATCTATATCAATGTTTCATCTTTGAAACAAGAATTGGCTTGAGTTTCTACAGTTGCAGTTCCCAGTGTTAATGTGATACTTGAAGGTGCATTGCTCATTTAGAAATGTAACATGACCGTATTAAGGGTACTTCATGACCTGAGTAAGTTTAGTGATTTATCCTCATCTTCCCGTGGATTATTTGGGGGATAATTTATAATTTAGGGAAATTATAGAATCTTATGTTTTGGACCAGATGAAATTACAGAGTAATTTTATTTTTGGCATTTGTTGGGTTGTCCATATTGTAAAACAAGATTTAGATTGGATTTATGCGAGTTAGAATGCTATAAATTGTTGTTTGTGGATGTTTTTGATGAAAAAAAGAGTCCCTAGAGTGTTTATTAGTGTTTTAAGAGTGATAGGATCCAGAAATTACTAGTTTTTGTGGGATAAATATGGAGAACGGTTTTTCTGAAACTATACAACCCCACGTATCAAACTGTGCGGCTGCAGTAGGGGTGCATATGTTAATCACACATGGTTTTGCCAAACCATGTAGCCAATCATGATACCTAATTTTTATGGAGAAATTACTCTTCTCTCCCATATTTATCCACTTAATGTCTCTTTCCTACTCCTCATCCTCATTTCCAGTGGGCTCCTCCTCAATACACACATGGATCTCTCCTCCTTAAGGAGGTGTGGCTCATGAATTCTCCTCATTTCATCATATGAATCACTCACCATCAGAAGAATTGAGTCCATAATCATATTGTATTTGATATTTTATAATATATTAAGAGGATATTTCTCCATCCTTTGTGTTATTTGGGTGAGACTCATTTTTTCCTCTATTTTGGGTGTTGAATGATTTCTTTGATTTCATCAAAATCAGAACTACTCAATGATTCATATTAGATGTGTGATTCATCCCCTCTATAAGGTAGGTGGTCCAAGATTATTCCAATTATTCCATATCATTTTAAATGAATCTCTGTTTTAGAAAACACTAGGCCCATCTAGGTACCATTTTTTTAATAATAAATTTACTAAAATGGTTTTTCATGACCAATGTGAACACTCCTTATAGTGAAACCTAACTGTGGTTCATTATCTTCGTCTTTTTCCACTACATTGGTTGTTCCCATTAATAATGTATATTTTTACATTCTTTAAATTGTTAAATCAGGATGTGTGATTATCTCCCTTGTTATATAACATAATATCTAAATTGAACTAAGATAAATGGATGGCCTTGTGATTTTCACTTGAACTTCACGACTCAAAATTTATTATTTAATTTCTTATTATTGATGCATCTCCTGAACAATGATTAATTATTATTCTCTTTGGATGGATTATTATGATTATTTTCCTAAATATATTATTTCTATATTTTTTTTCAAATTATGAATTAATGGATTTTTTTTCAATGACATTCTTGGACTAAAATGATTATTATAATGTAAATGATTGAACTAAAGGGGTGGTCATTTCCTAGAAAAGATAAAAATGGATTTTTTTTATTTTAAGGTCTTCACTTTAGAGTTGAGGGTGATATAGGGAGTTATTACTTGAGGACCCCCCAGATGGACTCTTGTAGATTCATGCTGGTATGTTAAATTCTTATTAAACTTCGTTGTGGAGATATCAGTTATGCCTATGATGGGGTCATTGCACATTATATACTTTTACCTCCATAAATGTGAAACCAATTACCTAGGGGATTCTCAATGGATGGGATCGATGGAATTTTTGTTTTACTAGGGTAGGAGAGTGACTGAGAACCCTATGTACAATACCAAAGACATACATGGAGGTCAACTCATCTTATTTTCTCCCCATGCATGGAGTGACCCCATGGGATTTCTTATATAGATCACATTGGTAGGACATCCTTGGATTGGGACTCATGTCAATCCCCTATAAATATTAAGATAATTAGTTATAAATTATAATGGATGGGATCTGAGTGAATCTAAATATTTTATAAAGAATACATGAATATTTAAAAATATTTTAAAATTTTATTAAATAAAATATCAACATTTTCCAATTACATCGATTGGGTCCTTGTAATTGGGATTTAGGGACATGTCCTCCAATCCAATGTCAACATTGGGGAGGGTCGAATTCATTTCACATTAACACTATCATTTGAACCTAGAAGGTTTCATTGGTTTAGATTCAGCAGCTTAATCTGAATTAGGTAGAGCAGATGGGTCTCCAAGTGGAACCCATACCAATGTGTACAATTATTTATTCTATATTGTATCTAAATTAATAATTTAGAATTTTAATTTTATATTTCACTAATGGATTGGCCTATACACCCTGGGCTCTAGATTACTAGGATTTATATCACACACCCCTCTTAGGCCTCCATTATACTATTGTACCTATGAAATTATACATGTTTACAAGTTGTTAACCTTTTATTGTGACTTCAATTTTATTAAGGATTGAAGAGAATAGAAAGATATGGTACTCAATATGCTCTTGGAGACGACCATTAGAGATTTTTTATTATGTTTTTTTATTATTCTATACATATCTTGTGTGTATCTCATTTTATTTTACTTATATAATATCTTGGAAACACATGAATCGATGAAAAATTTACATTGGATTCTTAGTTTTTGTTGATACAACATTTATCTTATATTGCGTTGTTATTTCATTATTATGCTTCCCCTGCTATCTAATGACTTTATTATGATAATTCCATTTTTCCAATATGATCTTTTTGGTATAGTCTCCCTAGTATACAACCATTACTCCCTCTCTTCATGTTTGTATCCTTTTTTATACGGTGAATCACGGTTGAGGCCATGTGGTAAACTGTTCGGTTATTGTCCTACAGTCAGTAAGGTTGGGATTTTACAAAGTGGTATCAAAGCCATTTTTTCCATTGCCTTACTATTTTGGGTTGGTATATAGGATACATGGAGTCTATATGTTCTATGTAAATAGTAGTTCTTAAGAGTTATCAACACATATATGGTGAAAATTCCATGTTGCTAGGGATGGGATTGTGATTTATGTCACTCGTTGTTACAATTGATTATGATTTCACCTTGAGTTATTAGTTTACATTCTCCTGCTTATTAATTTTGGAGATTTAAATATTACCCATAGCCTGGTATGGTAAGGATAAAGCAATACATGCACCGTGATATGATCAAAAAAATTCATTGGACTTTCCATGTAGATTTAATTGATAGGCTACTTGATACTGTTAATGTTCCATGCATTGAAGTAAATTCACATAAAACCTTGTATTCATTTCATTCATAGAATTATTCTTTATATTTTTAAAAATAAATGGGTAAAGAAAGTTTTGGAATAAAACTAATTACTATGGGATTATATTTTCAATTTACATTGTGTATGAGTGCTTTAAAAATTGTTGAAGTGTTCTCCCATGTTATAGAACCCTTGAAGATGCACATTATTCACCTAAGGGATATTTTATAAATGTTAAGGTTGTTGAATTCTACTTCAATCAAAATAAAAATAATTTGGGTTTTATTGGAACTATCTGCAATTTGAATAGTGTGTGGGGAATTTATAAATTGATAAGTGCTAAAGCATATAACGAACCATCTATTAAGATGTTTTTTATTTTTTTAACTGTTGATCAAAATAAATGTTGTTTAATTTGACCATAAATAAAATGGTTTCCTTTATAAAGGTGTTTAACTCTATCATTTTGGAATTGTGACCCCTAAGAATAAATTTCATAAATACACAACTAGACCCAAGTAGGTATGTTAGGGCATGTCCTTTATGTATTAAAAAATTAAGGATGTTTTAAATGATGAATGTTTAAAAATATTCGGAATGTTTTTAGTTGATCTTAAAATGAAATTACCAAACCCTATTAAGTCATATTATTTCTTTGCTCCTTAGTATTGAACCCCATGGGGGTAAGATCATTCAATATAAGTATAGACATTTAATGTGTTCCCTCATGTTGTGGTACCTCAATTGAAAGTACCACTTTATTTAATGGAAGATCTTTTTAATATTACTGAGTTGTTTATGGTGAGGCCTTGTAATAAATGAGTGCTGTTCAGAATCTATTAATGCAATAAATTAGAAAATATTTTATGGGATGTGACAAAATAGTAATGTATATAAAATAATTTTAATATAACATACCTACTTTTATTTGTGGCTATAATTTGATACTTTTTACTTTTGATTGGTATTAGTCATTCATTAAAAACACACTGGGAAATGCTTTAAGAATTAAATGGAATTTGTTTTAATGCCTTAAAAATGGAGCCTTAAGTGGTGTATTTATCCTTAACCCACATTTAAGGGTAGTTTTAATCCTTCATTATTAATTCATTGAAATGGAACATGATTATTTCCATAGGTTTCTTCCTCCAATAGTCTGAATTTAAATGTGAGGCCTTTAAGAATAGTGACCCTTTATAGGCATGACCTCATTTTGGGTCAAAGATTTCCAATTCGATATGGAGCTAGCCCATTTTCAGTATCACCCTAATATCATTAGAACCATATTATTTTTTCATGCATGTTTTTTCTATTAAGTGGTATTGTTAAGGATATATAGTCCCATGTAGGACTCATATTTTATGAAACAACACCCTTTTTGAGATGGGTGGTCATGTGTTGTTTGACACCTGATAAGAGCGTGGGATTTATGAAATTCTCATGTCAAGAAGGTTGGACATTCCAAGGACTTTTTTGGATGATATGTGTGTCGTGTGACCCTTATTTTCTTCCATTTCAGTGTTGCATGACTCGGTAGGTCATCATCTTGTTCTATAGTAATATGAGTAATGAAACTCATGGTTTAAACTTCAGTGTGGGATATTATTTACTTGAATTAATATGGTTGATTATCCTATGGATGGTATCAATTAATTTTATTTTTTTTCATGTAATCATAGGGTAGTATGAATCTATGTATAGTTTACCCATTATCTTGTGAAATTGTAAAATTAATTGGATATGTTATGTGGTTCTCATTTTAGAAGTCAGCTGTTAAATTATGAACATCATTCATCTTTGAATTAGAGTGATATGGGCGTTGATAATGGTTTTGGACCTTCTTAATGTTCATGATGTTGTTTTATGGAGAATCAAGTGTTTTAAATAATGATCAGTTGTTTTGGATTTTACACCTACTGCCTCGATTTGGTAGAATGTTACTTGGATAAGCATCACTTATCTGCCTTGGTTTTAATCGAATCTAGAAATATTTATCAGTTGGTTATCTCTATATATTATGAATAACAAATGATTAAAGTGTGTTATCTATGTAAGGTACTCGTAGTTGGTTGTAAATGGATCATGTGCGGTTGAATGAGTCCCCTCTTTGATAGGTCCTCCAACATTGGACACTCCTATTGTGGGAAGTTCTTCATATGTTCTAGTTAAATGTTTCATCCAAGTAGAGGACACATAACCAATAGGAACATTTTTGGATGGTAATATATTCTCTTGGTCTCCCTTAGGGCTAGAAGATGGGATCATGTCAATGCTATAGATGAATTATGATATTCAATGGTTTCTAATGGATATAACCTTTGTAATCATTGTTTTTGAGGGATGGACCTTGGAAGTTGTGATTAATAATTATGTAATGGATTTTATAGTAATGTAATTTTGGTTGGGGGATAGTGATGTATCGATAGAAGTAACTGGGCTCTTCTAAGGAAGTTGAACTGTAATGACCCAATGATTTATCAATGGAATTCCCCTATTATAATTATGCCTTATAGTATAATCACATTAGTAGGAATAATGAAATATCATGATAATAAATACTATGTGATCATTAAACATAATTTTCCACTTCTTGTTTCGAATTTTGAAAACCTGACATACACAGTTGCGATCAATATGCTTTTTGGAGTCTAATAGAAAAAAATTAATTTTTTTTGTGAATAGTAAACAACCTTTATGAAGATTCTATTACCCTTATGAGTAGTACTATGACCCTTATTAATTTTAAATCTTCCAAAATAATAGTAACATTACCCATGAATGTATAAATAATGGTTAGATATCTTAGGACAATATGATCACAATAAAAGTATTGCTGCTATTTATAAGTTATAAATAATTATTTACAATATATTAATTTGAAATAAAATTTGTTTTACTAAATTTTCTTCATAAATTCATAATTTTATGACTTATGGTTTTACGATAATTTTATATGTCCTTTTGTGATTTTTAATGCATTATAAAATCAGTTTTAATTTTAAAAATGTATTTTTCATGTAAATTATGATTTTAAATAAAAAATAAATTAATCATATTTAGAAAAAAAATTTAAATTTTTAGTTCATTTTTGGATTCTACACAATTAAAATGTTTTAGGGTGTGTTTTTGGGATTTTTTTGAAATATTTGAATTCTTGGTGAATAGTAAAATGCATTATTTTACCATATAAATAAATTATAAATTATATCCACTATTCCTAACATCACAAGTGATGAAATCACCCAAATAAAGAACTCACATGACCTATTTACTATTATTGGTAATGTAATAATCACTATTTCTTATCATGGGATAAATTAATTAATTAATGATTAATGTATTAAGTAAACCCCATATCTCCACAAATATAAATACCACCCCTCAAACCCTCATTACATAACAGCTTTAAAGCTTCAATAAATTCCTAAAATCTACCCAAAGATCTTAGCTATCCCCAACCCCATGAAAAGGAATATTTTCCTCATAAAAATACAAATCCTATGTTCCTTATGGAGGATCTCAATAGTACGATTAAAGAGGTAATTTCTCTCACTATTTTCTATCATTTTCATTTCAAATTTAAATTATTTTCTTATCTTATCCACAACATATAATATCCAAATTTCATGATAACTCCAGTATTATTGATATACTTGTATGATATCTTGTTAATGGAACATTGTTCATTATACTCCTCCCTCCCACTCACTGATAATAAAAATGAAATCGTTGCCCGTGATGTGTTAATCTACCTACATCATGAGTGATGCCATTACATTTTCCATAAAATACTACAAGGCTATAAATAAAAGAATCAAATAGTTGAAAACTATTTTTAAAGTGTATTTTTATCACATTTAATGTCCTGGATCTATCTTATTTTCATGACACTGAGTGATAAAATAAAACAAGTTTGTTGTGATTGAAAAACAACCCAAATTAACTAAAAATGATCATCATTAAATTTTATATAATGATTAATCCTCGTGGTACATAAAAAACGAGTTATAAGATCATTTATATCGTTTTAATGTCACTAATATTATATGTCAACAAATCTTTATGTTCAACGACATTTCAAATGACCATTTGTTCATGAATACAAGTGAAACGTTTATAATAGCTAAGGAAATTAACACTCCCCAAAAATTAATTTAAGATTTTAACTCATCCAAAAACCATAAAAGAACTTAATGAAAACATAGTAAACTATATTCATGTATAATTTTTTTTTAAAATTTCTAATATATGAATATAATTTCATTATAAATTAAATTAATGTGTTGAAAGCGTCGAGATACATGGAAAAGGGAAATTCTCAAACCCAACTTTCTTTCTTCTGGTTCTCCCTCTTTCAATCCATTTTTGATATGGTTACTACATAAAAATCACTTGATCATCATTTTATTTCATTTTCTAGGATATAAATTTTTTCCACTGCAATTTAGTTCCAAAAAAATGTTTTCCAAGAGAACTATTCATTCAAGAACACACCATTTACTTTTCAATCAAGGTTTATATTTCTTGTATGAAGTATGTTATTACCTATATCTTTTGGGAACCCATTGTTTATGAATGTGTTCATATCAATTGAAACCTATTCTTTTCCATGGTTATTTTTGTTGATGATTTATATATGTTCTATGTGTAATGAATGATAATGATAATTTTTTGATGTGATGGGTGCCATCGGAATTATATAGAACAATATGAATGTTTGAATGTGACGAGTGCTCCCAGAATTATACACAGCTCCAATTCCTTGGGTAAAATGATGAATCTCGTGAGTAAAATGGGAACTAATAATGAATAATATGATATAAATTTCAACAATTATTTTTGGTAGTTTACCACTAATACATGATGTTTTATTTTTATGCATTGCCACATTTCAAGTCTTCTATTTGTGCTTCCTTTCATGTTCATGACCCTTTTCTTGTGTTGTGATTGTGCTCACCCATTGTTATATGGTTCATATATATCCTATTAATAGGATTTTATATCACCCCTTTTTTATGTATATCCTCATGTGACTACATGTACTATGGATATTTCATGATCCAATAAGAAGCTATAGAAGAAGGAATTAAATAAATGTTTATGACTGATGTCGTAAATGTTATGTTTGGTCCGAGTTTTCCCAAGACTCTAAAACTCTGGATCCTCATGGTGTAATAAAATTAGTTTGTCTATATTTATAATGACATAATAGTAATGTCAGAAAAGGACGGGTCTCTATAGTTGGTATCGTAGGAAATGTTTGGTTAATTTGGGAATTAGGATTAGTGAACCCTATAGAAAACCTATAGTATTAGACTAAGTAAAAATATGAACAAAAGAAGCTTTACATAGGGATTATATAAGTTATTCTTTAAGTGAAAATTTTAGAATGAATAAGTTATTTATTCATGAATTCATGACTTATGTTTTTTCTGACCATTTATATTTTATAAAATGGTGGGAACCAGGAGAAACCAAGACAACAACCTGTGTGAGGGCCAATGAAGTGATTGCCCGAATGACATCCCCAATTCTTTGGGATGTGGAGGTCAAAACATCATGGAGATTATTAACCAACTATCTCAGGTTAGGATCAATATCCAAAATAATGGGTAATTTCATCCTTCACCCCGGAGGGAGAAACTGGAAATCAAGTGTTTTATGCGGCAACAACCACCGACATTTAGTGGATATTCTGATCAACTAGTTGCGGAACAGTGGGTCAACTTCCCGAGGAAGATTTTTTTGTTCCTAAATGTTATAATATGGAGAATATGACACTAGTTGTGTATATTCAAGATGGAGAGGTCTATAAATGGTGGTATTTGATTAATAACACTTAGCCAAGGGAGGAAATTGAAGAGATAGAATGGAAGACATAAAGATCTGGTTTCTTAACAAATATTTCCCACGAAATCTTTGTACGATGATGGAGAGAGAATTTATAAAGATCATGAAAAATTAAAAAGAATATCTCATGACCTAAAAAGGAAATTTCCCATGGATTTCAAGGTACACTTCATGTTTTGTTATCAATAATGATAGAAAATTTGATCGATTATTTAGTGGGTTAAAAACTCATCTTTGAAAGCCTTTCGCAATTTGAGATTTTTGGAGTTATGAGGACGTTGTTCGGTGTGACCTCAAAGTGAATATAAAGTTTTTAAAATGGTCCCATGGATATGGTTATAAAAAATATGGAGTTTCAAGCGATAGGATCTAATGATAAAGGTTGGAAGAAAACTCAATGACCCACATGCCAAAAATGTGGGAAGTTGCACCATGGGAACTACCTCAAAGGGGTGGGGAAATTCTTCAAGTATGGGAAAGAAGGCCACCATTACCAAAAGTTTCAAAAATACATGAGAAGGAAGGATAATGTATCAGAAGAATGGGGACCCCACCAATGGCCCAATTCTAAAAGTGTAGGTAGAAAGGGCACAATACAATTTAGTGCACTAAACCACAAGTCCTCGAGGGTAATCAGTGTCATCAACCACAATAACCAAAGGAACTAGTGAAGGATTATTCCATCACCATAGTAGAAGTGGATCAAGATAATGAATTCGTACAAGGTAAAGTTCTTATTCAATTAAGAATATAAAAAATAATATTTGTTTCTGGTTCTATTCACTCCTATATATCTTTCATATTTAGTAGAAATATAGAATCAAAGCCCAGAAACCTTGAAGTGGATATATCTGTAAAAACACCATTTGGGTAAATCATTGCAATCGAAGTGTTTGACTCTTCTCCTATTGGAGTATGTGGGATGATTCTTCAAGAGAATCTCTTAATAATCCACCTTTTTCTATTAAACACTGTAATGGGAATGGATTGGATCTCATTATATAGAGAACACATCAACTATTGGTAAAATGATATATCTTTTCATATTCTGAACCATCCCATGCTCCTATAAAAATGCAAGGAAGACCATGAATCCCCTTTGAAAAATCCTTCAACGGTGTGGGTGTTAATTATCTATGATGAATAATATATTGTCCAAATGGTTGGGTCAATGGAAAGTTCCAATATAGTTGAAATGACCATCGTGGGGGAATATAGTGATGTATTTCTAGAAGAGTATCCCATACATCCCCAGATCATGAGGCAGAGTTCTCAATAGAACTCATACCTAGAGATACTCCAATCTCAATGTGTACCTATAGGATGGCTCCTATCGAACCGAAGAAGTTAAATATGCATCTATAAGAGAATTTTTGAAAAAGGGTTCACATTCCATAGTGCATCGCCTTGGGGTGCTCCAGTGTTATTTATGAAGAAGCAGGATGGATCAATGTGGATATGTATCGATTAATGGGAAATCATCAATATCTCCTTATGGAAGAAGTTTCCTCTTCCAAGGATAGATGATATGTTCAATAGGTTATGAAGAGCTCAATACTTATCAAAGGTCGATCTTCATTCTGGATATCATCAGGTAAAGGTGATGAAGGAAGATATTCAAGATGCTGCCTTCCGTATAAGGTATGGGTACTATGAGTTTCTCATGATACCTTTTAGACTTTCTAATGACCTTGAAATAATAATATATTTGATGAATAGAGTATTTATACACTACCTTGAATGGTTTTTGGTTGTTTTTATAAATTATATTCTCATCTACTCCAAGATCAAGGAGGGACATGAAGAACATCTATGACATGTGTTGGCGACATTGAGAAAGGAGATTTTTTTCCAATTTCAGAAAGTTTGACTTTTGGATGAAGCAAGTCATGTTATTAGGCCGTGTGATCACAAGTGAAGGAATTGTCCTAGACCCTTGAAAAAGGCTATTTCGAAATGGCCTAAACCCTCTAGTGTAACAAAAATCCATAGTTTTCGTGGATTTTCTGGGTACTACCGATGTTTTGTGAGAAATTTATCATGATTTTCAAGACTGATAACTATGATAACAAGGGAAGGGTTAAAGTATGTATGAACAATAGAATGTGAGGTAATCATTAAGGATATATGGAGAAGGATGATCACTGCACCTATACTCACACTACGAAAAAGTGGAAAACATATTGTGATATACAGTGATGCTTCAAAGAGAGTTTTTGGTTATCTACTCATGGAAAATGATTATTTGATATCCTAAACCTCATAAGAGTTGAATATCCATGAGCAGAATGACACGACGCAAGATATGGAGCTAGAAGACGTGATTTTTTCCTTGAAAATCTGGCGGCACAACCTTTATGGTGAGAAGTGTGACATAAACACCGACAACAAGATCCTATAAAATATATTCACACAAAATGATATCCACATACATCAATGGGGATGGTTAGAGATAATCCAATATTAAGATTTCTTTATTCACTGCCATTCTAAAAAGGGGAACAAGGTAGCTGATGCTCTAAGAAGAATATAACATGTTACTCTTTACACGTTATCGATTGAGAAAAACCCTATAATATTGGATATTAAATGTATGGATTTTCAATTCATATGAACAGGGGATACATCCTACCTTTCCAAAATTATTTTTCCAGCATCTATCCAAGATAAGATTAGGGAGGCACAAAGGGATGATCTATAGTTACAAAAGAAGGATAAAGTAGTAATAGAATCTGTATGAGTTCCATATTGACGGTGATGGTGTGATTCAGTTTGGAATGCAAATTTGTGTGCCTTCATCACACGAGATAAATAAGGTTCTATTGGAAAATGCACATAGCTAAAAAGTCTCCATATATCTTGGTATCACCATGATGTATTGAGATCTCTCATAACAATTCATTTTGAATAAAAAGAAGAAGAAAATTGTGGAATATATCTCAAGGTTATTGGTGTGTCAGCATGTTAAAGTAGAGTGATAGAATTTCAAAAGTATGATGCAACCATTGCCTATACCCATGTGGAAATGGGAGAGTTTCACTGTAGACATTGTCATGAGTCTCCCAAAGACGTCCCAGGGAAATAATGTGATATGGGTTGTTTTTGACTGACTCACAAAGACTGCCCATTTTATTTCTATTTAGGAAGTTCTCTCTCTTTAACAACATGAAAATATATATGTGAAGGGAGTGGTGATACGTCATGGTGCTCCACTCTCGATTGTCTCTGACCGTGATCCAAGATTCACATCTAAATTTTGGAGGAGTCTTCAACATGCTTTAAGCACTGAATTAAATTTCTGCATGACCTATCACCCCCAAAATGATGTCCAATATAAAAGGGCTATTCAGACACTTGAAAATTTCTAAGAGCATACACAATAGAATTCAATGGTGGATGGGATCATCATATCCCATTGGTAGTGTTCTCGTATAACAATAGCTTCTACAAGAGTATTCAGATGGCTCTATATGAAGCTCTATATGGAAAGCAAAGTAGAACTCAAGCATGTCAGGATGAATTTGGAGAAATAAAACTAAATAGACCCCAACATGTTCAAGAGACGACAAAGAAGGATGAAGTCATCCAGAAACATATCAAAGAAGCTCAGATTATGCAAAAGAGTTATGCTAACAATCCTCCATGGGACTTGGAGTTCAACATTAGAGATAAGATCTTACTTTGAATATCACCATAGAAGATTTCCTTGTGGGTTGTAAAGAAAGGGAAGATAATCCTATGGTACATTGGCCCATTTGAGATCTTTTACTGCAAAGGAGCCTTATCCTACCGACTTTCACTTCCACCAAATATGGCACATGTTTAGGATGTGTTTCACGTATCACTCTTGAGGAAGAACATACCAAACCCCTAACATGTATTGAACTCAGAGATGGTACAGCTGTAAGGTGATCTCTCTTATAAGGAGTAGCTGATGATGATTATAGACTATAGATATAAGGTTCTATGCAACAAGACAACCCACCTTGTCAATGTTCTTTGGAGGAACCAAAATATTGAATAAGAATTGTGGGAATTGGAAGAGGTGATGAAGGAGAATTACCCACACCTGTTTCTGTAAAATGAAATTTTGAGGGCGAAATTTCTAAAGGGGGAAGAATGTAATGGCCCAAAGTTTTATCTATGTAATTCCCCTCTTAAAATTATGCCTTATAGTATAATCACATTAGGAATCACAATGACATATCATGATATAAAATATTATGTGATCATTAAACATAATTTTTCCACTTCTATGTTTTGAATATTGAAAATTTGACATACAATGTTGCGATTATTAATATTAAACAAAAATTATTTTTGGTGAATATTAATCTCCCTTATGAATATTATTATAACCCTTATTATAGTAAATATTAAAAAATAATAGTAATGATACCCAAGAATGTATAAATAAAATTTAGACATCTTATAACAGAAAATATGACCACAGTAAAAGTATTTTTATTTTTTATAAGTTATAAATAATTAATTATAATTTATTATTTAAAAATAAAAATTATATTCCAAAAATGTGTTCATAAATTCGAAAAAATTTGTCTTAGGGTTTTATGATAATTTTATAATACATTTTTTAACTTTTAATTCATTATGAAATTAATTTTAATTTAAAAACTGTATTTTTCAAGTAAAATATGATTTTAAATAAAAATTACATTATTCATATTTAGAGAAATATTTCTTAAAAATGGATTTCATTATTGATTCTACATTTCAAAAAAATGTTAGGGTGAAGTTTTGATATATTTTTGAAATACTTGAATTTTTGGTGAATAGTAAAATGCTTTAATTTGCTATATAAATACATTATAAATAAAATTCACTATTTCAGACATCACAAGTGATGAAACAACCAAAATATAGATCTAAAATTACCTCTTTACATTTCTTGGTCAAAAAATAATCACTACTTCTTATCTTGGATTTAATTTATAAAGTAATGATTAAAATATTAAGATAAACTCATCTCCCCTCAACTATAAATACCACCCCTCACACCATAATTACTTCACACATCTCAAGCTTCAAGACATGCCTAATCTATACCCAATGTTATTCCATAGACCATCCCCTATGACCAGGATCTCCTTGCCTCATCAACAGGCAAATCCTAGGTTCCGTAAGGAGGATCTCAAGAGGAGGATTGAAGAGGTAATTCCTCTCTCTCTTTTCATTCATTTTCCTTTCAAATTTCATTTCTTTTCATATCATATACTCAACTTATCATATATAAATTTCATGATAACTCGTTTATTATTTATATAATGGTATGATATAATTTTAATATAATACTATTCATTATACTCCTCCCTCCCACTGTTTGTTAATAAAAATGAAATCGTTGCCCGTGATGTGTTAATTTACCTACATCAGGGGTGATGCAATTATATTTTCAATAAAGTCCTACACATATGTAAATAAAACGATAAAATAGTTGAGAAAATATTTTAAATTTAATTTTTTATATGTATTATGTTCTTTAACTATTTTATTTACCTAACACTAATTGATAAATTAAAAAAAATTCGTTCTGATAAGAAAACCACCCACATTAACCATAAATGATCATAATTAAATTTTATCTAATGATTCATCCTGATTGTATATAACCAAATTTATTATAAGATCATTTATATCTCTGGTATGTTTATAATATTAATTTTTAAAAAATATGGATGTTCATCAACATTTCAAACAAAAAGCCGTTCATGAATACAGGTGAAACTTTCATAAAATCTAAGGAAATTAAAACTCCTGAACTACAAATTTTACCTTCTTAACTCAACCAAAACCCATAAATGAACATAATGAAACCCTATGAAAAAGTATTCATGTATAAAAGGTTCAATAATTTATAATTAATGAATATAATTTCCTTATACAAGACATTCATATGATGAAATCGTTTGAACACAAGGTAAGGGGAAATTATCAAACCCAACTTTCTTTCTTCTGGTATACCCTCTTTCACTCCATTTTTGATATGCTTACTCCTTAAAAATAATTTTTTTCATCATTTTATTTCCTTTTATGGGATATTAATTTTTTCCACTAGATTTTATGTCAAACTAATTTTTTTGAAAAATAAATATTCATTTAACAACACACATTTTACTTCTCAGTCAAGGTTTATAGTTCTTGTATCAAGTATGTTATTACATATTTCTTTTGCGAACCCAATGTTAATGAATGAGTTATTAAGAGTTGAAACCATACCATTCCATGGTTATCTATGTTCATTATTGATATATTTTTTATTTGGAATTCATGATAACGAAAATTTTATGATGTGACAGGTGCACCCAAAATTATATAGAGAAATAGGAATGTTTGAATGTGATGGGTGTGCCTGGAATTATATAGCGCTACAATGAATTGGGTATAGTTATGAATCTCATGAGAATAGGGAAATGATTTTTGAACATGATTTTAGACATGTTCATAATTATGTGTTTTAGTTTACCCCTAATACAAGATTTTTCATTTTTATGAATTTCTAAATTTCAAGTCTTTTATTTATTCTTCCTCATATGATCATGATCCTTTTCATACGTTGTGATTATTCTCACCCATTTTTATATTGTTCATATCTATCCTATAACTAGGATATTATCTCAACCCTCTTTGATGTATATCCTTAGGTGACTACATGTATTAAAGAGAGGTCAATTGATAATAAGAATCTATAGAATAATAAATTAAATTAATGTGTATGATTGATGATGTAAATGTTTTTTTTGGTCCCAGTTTTTCCAAGACAATAAACCCAAAGATCCTCATGGTGTAATAGTATTGTATTAAAATCATGGGTCTCTATATAACCTATGGTGGATCGAATAACCTCTCATTTGTGTCATTGGTTATAATATGTCACAATAATTTCAATTATTTTCATTAATGTGGAGAATCTGTAATAGATCCTTTTTAGAAATTGTTAAAACAAAATATTTTACTCTTGTCTATAAGGAAACATTGTCACCTATTGTGGTATAATTTAAATACACTAAGTGTGTGTTGGACTTATTACATGATACGGTTTAAAAAAACTTTTGGGTTTCTTCGAGTGTTCTCTTTTAGAGTTTTCTCCTGAATAGTGGTTGTTTCATGAGCTCAGGTTAGTCCTGATTGATACCTTTGTTCCCAAGTAGGAACTACATGTACAGACTCATGGACATGAGTTGTTTTCCTCTTGACATAGACACCAAGTGGATGGCGCATTGGAATCATTCAATGTTCTTAATGTAAGATGGTTTTCCTTGTCCATTGTACCTCATTTAAAAACCATATGTGATTTTCCGTGGATGACAGTCATGGATTTTAGATACTGACATTTAGGGTACGCCATATTTTTAGTGGGGATCGGAAGGACTTTTTTTACCATGACGATCCAAAATTTCCAAAAAAGAAATGTTTCTATAATTATTTTGAGGCATGATAGATTATTTGGGATACTGTTTAGAGTTATCATTGTAATCCAATTACAGGATCTGATGAGTCTGATCTGAGAAAATATTAAGTCTCTATAGTTTAAACTCTTTAGTTTTAGCATTTGGAGATGTAGGCCCTCTTAGCGTAGAATTTTGATAATAATCATTCGGTAGTGGTTTGACCTTTCATTCTATGATTTTTTAAATAAGGTTTTTGTAGAATCAAACCTTCTATGGAATCTTTTCATGTCGTGAGGGACATTAAAATGGTATGGGAACATTTTGGAAAACAAATCTGATGGTAGAGATACCATGAATCAGATTTGGACCTTAAATTAATGAACATATGGTGGTAGCACTGGTTCAGTTGGTTGAATAGATGACTGATTAATTGTATATCAGGTTGGATGGGATAGAGTATGCTTTATCTTGGGGTTTAATCTCGGAAACAATCATTTAATAATGTTTTTATGATTTATGTTCCATTTGTTAAGGTGATGCTTAATGGTGCCTGAGGAATTTGGAAATGTTGCAAAACCATTTGAATATGACCTCATAACACAAGTTGGTCAAGTGATTTTATATTATTTTTAAAAATCCTTATCGGGGATGATATTCTATATGGTTTCGATATTGTAGCATCCCATGTTTTGGACCAGATGAAATTATAAAGGATTTTTTTTTTCATTTAGTGGATAGTCTGTTTTGAAAAATGAGCATCAAATTTGATTTCTGTGAGTCGGAACACTCCAATGTGTTGTTTTTAGATATGGTTCAGGTCCCGAGGGGTAACTCGGGTAGATTTTTGATTTATGGGACCAAAACAAGCCAAAAATCACTTGTTTTGGTTGGATGAACAAGAAACATGGTTTTTCTAAACCTAGCAGCCACAAGTTGCAAAATATGCGGTTGAAATAGGGGTGAAGATGTGAAGCACATGGTATATTAATAGCTTACCCAAATCATGTTCCTTTTCCACCCTCTTTGTACCACTCATGCATTACCTATTTACTTTTCATTGCACTATTGATTCAAAAATAGGCAATCATCATGGGACAACTGTGCAAGTTTGGGTTCTTAAATAGAGTGATCCACACGGTTGGCGCACAGTTTAAAAAAACCATGTGACCATGTTTTGTAGGTGAAGGACAATTTTTTCCTTAGTGATCCTTTAAACCTATATTTTCTTCTCGTCCTCTTCTCTTCCAGTGGGATCCTCCTCCCTATAGGAATGGATCTCTATTACGTGTAGATCTAGGGATCTTAATTTCTCCAACGTCTATTATCTGAGTCACTCACCTCCATAAGAATCATATATATATATAATGGTATCCTATTTAATAATCTAATTTTTTTTGAATATTTATCCAACTATTGTGATATTTTTAGTGTGACTCATTTCCCCCAATTTTCAAGGAGTGGAAGGTTTTCATCGCTTTCTTACAAACATGACCAAATCGAAGTTTTATGTCATACGTGCGAGACGTCCTCAGTAAAATTTTGGTGGTCTGGGCTATTTTCCGTCATTTTTCCTCTTTTTTGATTATGATTCATCGGACAACATGCCCAAAAATTCCCAAGACACATTGGTATTCCTAATAAATTTTTTAAAATGGTTTTCCATGACCAATGATACCTCAATTATTGGTGAAACTTATTATTTCAATATGTTTCCTTTTGAATTTTTCATTCTGTTATATTTTAAAAATAAAAAACACATTTTCTTAATGAAATTTTTTTATCTACAAATTATTTACTAAAGGAAATCTACTTTCTATAAAAATGTTTTTGATAATACCTGTTATTTTCATTGTCTTATCTGGTGTTTCCCTAAACCAAGACTAACCATATTTTTCGAAAGTGAAAACATTTATCCTTATCATACCTATAATATTATAGTTATTTAGATTTATATTTCACTAGAATTTTGACTCTGATTTATTATAAAATCATATTCCAATTTCTTTTGAAATTAGACTTCGATTTCTCCTCAAATCAGACTCTGATTTCTTATGAAATCAAACTCTGATTTCTCCTGAAATCCAACTCCGTTTTATACTAAAATAAGTCTATGATTTATTCTAAAATTAGACTCCGATTTATGTTGAAATGATACTCTTCTTTCATTTGAAATCATTCTTCGGTTTTTTCTGAAATCATACTCTGATTTCTCCTGAAATTAGACTCAATTTTCTCCTGAAAGCAGACTCCAATTTTTCTGAAATGAAAATCCCATTTATTTTGAAATTAGACACCCATTTCAACTAAAATTAGATGTTGATTTCTTCGGAAATAATTCTCTGATTTCATCTGAAATCAGAATCCACCTTCTCCTGAAATAAGACTACAATTACATCTGAAATAATTCTAATATATCTTCAAAAATCATACATTGATTTATTCTGAAATCGTAATCTGATTTCATTTGAAATTAGTCTTCCATTTCTGTTAAAATCTGACTCTAATTTCATAAAAAGTCATACTCTGGTTTCTATGGAATTGAAAATCAAATTTCTATTAAATTAGACTCCGATTTCTTCAGTGGTCAGAAAAAGGTTTCTTATAAAAATCAGTCTCTGATGTCTTCATAAATCTGATAAAAATTCAATATAATTCATACTCTAATTCACTTTTATTTCGTAATCCTATTGTTTACATTTAATAGACTCTAATTCTCACATTATTAAGAATCTGATTAAGTTTGTTTCTTATAATTACCTGATTTCCATAAAGAAACATTTCATTTTATCAGATCCTAAATTTTTAATGTTTCTTAAGCATAAAAATCTTTTATTTATTAAATATTATTGTTTCTCACACATGATAATTATTCCCATGTATTCTTATATGAAAAGATGTCGTACAATATATTTTTATCTAACTGATGGCAGAGTGGAATGTTTATAGCTCCCTCTGAAATTTCACGGAAAAATATGACTATTTGAGGAGGAAGTTGAATGTTGGAATTCTAGCCTATAAATACCCTGCCATTTTGACAACGTTCATATTGAACTCCTATGTGATAAATTCAAGAGATATAATTTTTTACGAGAGACCTTTTCTTGATCCTTCCCTGTGAGAATTTTGTGAACAAATTATTTAGGATGTAAACATCTTGTACAACTTTCTTAGTGAGATTCTGATTGATACTGATCAATCGAGGGCTTCCGGGGATAGGAAGTTAGAGGTGACGATCACCTTAGAGATTGAGGGATTGAGAGAAAGAAAGACATATTCATATATTCCTATTGAGTTTTTACCCTGGTGTGGGTAAGACATACTTTCATGAAAGTATAAATTAGGGGAGCATTATCCAAATTTGTTAGATACCCTTCTCTTTGGGTTAAAATACTTCTTATAATTTTTTAATTTTTTTTATTACACATTTTATTTCAATTTTATTTTTTAAATGAATAATTTATATCATTCATATATATTCTTATACATGGATACTATATTAATAATAAGATTCTACATTATTTAATGTAGAATCATTCAATAAGTAAACTTTTCTTAAGTTTCATTATGGGATCTATCTTATCATATCCTAATGAAGTTAATTTCATTATTAATAACTAAAGATGGTTTTTAAATATATCGTTCTTAATTTTGCTAACAGAATACTTTCATAGGGATAAAAAATATTTTTAAATAGAAAATTCACCCCCACCTCTTGTAATTGAGAATCTACATCTACATATTTATCCTACATTTGTATCTGAGTGGGCGTTTGAATTACCTATACTTACATATAAGTTTTATTAATCAAATTTTCATTCTTAACATTACTTTTTCAATATTTCTCTAATATTTTCAGTATAAAATCTTTGTTTATATACTTTCTAACTATTCATTTTTGATAGAAATATATGTTGTATGTTCTTATAGAATAAAAAGAATGAACGTTGGATCCATTTACAACCTAAATCCTACCAGACCTCCAATATTTGATGGAAAGAATTATATTTAATGGGGTGATAGAATGAATAAATTCCTTATTAATACCAGTTTTGATAAATTTGATATGTTGAGCAGAGACTACAAGATTCCTAACATGGAAATAATACAATTCACGGATCAACAAATGAATGAGTATACGAATAACTTTATGGTACCCAATACTTATTTATATAGAATGAACATGAATATTAATAGTTATCTTACACCCTGTGAAGTTACTAATATCATCTAGAATAATTTATAAGTTAATCATTTTGGAACATCAATGGACATTGAAACAAGAAGAGCAATGATTAGAGATGAATATCATGGTTTAATGTTTCTTTATAGAGAACCTTTATTAGAATTTCAACATTGGATTATGACTATTTTCAACAACCATAATTCTATGGGTGAGAAAGGACATGATGATGGGTTTCTTGTGGATACGATAAATGATATATTCCCAATGAGTGGGAATCCAAAATAAAAATATTTGATTATTGTGGGAATTTATCATACATCCCAGCTGATTAGTTATTTGGGACTCTTCGACATCCTGAAACTATAATGAAGTGAGATAAAGATATAAATAAGAAAAAAATGGTAATGACAATGTTTCATTCACTACTATATCAAATCTTAAGAAATCCAAGACTCCTAAAAGTGTTGTTAAATCATAATATAAGAAATCTAATATTATATTTGAGTCAAGTGATAGTGATCATTTTGAAAATGAACATGAAAATACTGATCGATGGTTGAACAAGATTACGAGAATAAACAATTTCTAATAAAAATACAAGAAGAAATACAAAAAGATAAGAAAAATTCAGAGATGACTTGTTATGAATTGTAGACGTCATGTCATATCACACCAGACATTTTAATGCACAAACAGAAAGATAGAAAGGATATGAATTCTGAAATAAATAAGAAGAAGTACTAAGAGTATATGTCAAGGAAATTTCTAAAGGATAATGACACTAGGAGTGCCAGTAGTGGTGACTCTTCAGATGAATCCTAAAAATATAAATCTTCTAGAAATATAAATATTTGTTTTATAGCCATAATTCATACTGAAAATCATTGTCTCATGGCTACGGTAAGAAATGGTTAATCTCTAACCAATATCTCGTTAAATTCTAATATTTCTAATGAAGAATATTAAGAATATTCAAGTAAAAATTCCTCTTCATCATAAGATAATACTTTACCGTCATTTTAAAAAGTATCTAGGTTTTCAAAGTTACGTGAAAATTAAAATAGTAAGATAAAAAAGAAGCTTTGTAAGGAAAAATTATAAAATATCTATCACATCAAAAGAATTATTATATCATTCAAAAGATATTGATCAGAAAATTCATTATTGTGAAGGTATTTAAAATATATCTAATGAAGTTATTTCTGAGATGGTTAAACTTTATAAGGATCTTTAAAATTTTATTTCTAAGAAAACTATTTTAGAGGCTAACTTAAATTATAACACTAATGAGTATGAGGATAACAATTTATTCATCAGAATAAAATTTAAAATATTTTCCTTAAAAAATTTATTCAAACATTACCCATGTGAAGGATGTGTTGTTCGGAGTGGATACTCAAGAGGGGGGTGAATTGAGTTCCAATTAAAATTCTTGTTAAAAACATTTCTCTTAAAATCCCCCAATTTAAAAACAAAGTTAAACTGTAGTGAATCTATACAGAGTGTAAAAGTTCGATTAGTATCTCAAATATTGATTAGGTCTCAATTAAAATAATTTTAAAATTAAATTATCTTTCGAGAATAACTTACTGGTTTACAATAAGTATAAACACATGCTAATTTAACTATCAAATTAGATTAAAAATAGTTTTTTATTTCAATGTAATAAGTAGCGGAATATGTAATAAATGTATAGTATAATTATAGACAGAAATTAAAAGCATAGAAATGTTAACCAAGAGGTTCAGTCTCAAGCCGACACTTAGTCCTCCCAACAATTTATATAACTTGATCCACACCCTAGATAGGGGGTAAACAACAGTACACTACTGTTCAGGTACAAAGACCTCTACCATGGTTCTTTGTGGGAAAACATACAACAGCACACAGGCTTTTCAGGTCTTAATCGACCTTTACCGCCATCCACAGTGGGAAACAAAAGAGTTTAGGAGTTTGAGTGAGGATTTAAGAATCCTCCAGTTTAGCACAGGAGATAGTGTGTGTGTAAAATAAACAGGGTACACACACTGCTCAAAATGTAAAGATAGAATCACTAAGAGAAGTATGATTGATTTTAGAAATTCTTTAGTAATTAGCAGTGCAGCTCTAGACTCTTTTGGTTAATCAAAAAAGATTTTGAGTCATTCTCTCGTTTTTCTCAGAAAACAGAGTGTCGTTTTCTTCTTTGATTCTTGGTCCAGCTTAGAAACCTAAGTACATGAAGTGTTTGTTGTAGTTCTTCACTCAAGATGTAGCTTGTGTTATCCTCTAAGATATGTTTCTTCGAGTATGTCCAAAAGTCGTGGAGTATGGATGTAGACTAGAGAAAAATGATCCACATTTGACTGTTGTTCATCTCTTGTCTCTTTCACCCATTGTGTGTCTTCTTATTGCCTTTCGCGTAACATGCATCTCTTTATCCAGTGTTCTATTTCCACCCCTTTGTAGCTTTCAGCTCTAAAAGACAAGAATATTCCCCTTTTTCATGGGTACTAGGTACGGTTCCCTGACATGCAACAGAAACCATTAAATAACATTAACTGCATTAAAACCATCAAATTTATCCGTTAGCTAAATAAATAAATAGTATGAAGAGTATAGGGTTTGACTGTTTGGTCAATTATTAGTAGCCTTCTATTGGTAGACGTGCACAGTGGACTTTGTATCGCAGAACCTTCCATCGGTAGCTCTTTTGAACTTGCATCGGTAGCTCATACACCGATGACTTTAGTTCCATTGGTAGCTCTTGTTATCAGTAGCTCTTTGATCAGTCAGTAGACGTCTCTCCATTGGTATCTCTTTGCATCAGTAGTCTATCGGTAACTACTGGTAGACATGCACATCGATAGCTCTTGTTATCAGTAGAATTAGTTTCTGCTTACCGGTAACACTTGTGTGTTGGTGGACTTACACTATCAGTAGACTTCTATCGGTAGCTCGATATATCAGTGACTGTACTTGTATCAGTTACTGTCTGTGAACTGGTTATATAGGTAGACTTTGGTCTATCGGTAGCACTGATCTGTTCTGTATCAGTAGACTGAATCTGTCAGTAGACTTACTTATCAGTGGACTTATGCATATCGGTAGACTAGGCTTATCAGTGACTATGTCTATCAGTTGACTAATTCTATCAGTAGAATGAGTATCGGTAGCTCTATATAAGTAGAAATACCCAGATTAGTGGCTTAACACTTGTTTGTCTTATGAAAAAATTATCTTAATGGGTTAGAAGAACTTCATAACCCATATAAACATGGATAAACAAAGAACAACATATCTTAGGGAATATTTTAATATTATTATCATCTTGATCACAAATTGAAAGAATTAGAATATAGAAAAAAAGTAGATTGAGATTATCAATGTATATGAAAGCATAATTGGGATTATCAAAACAGGTGAGGTCAACAATCTCCCCCTTTTTGAAAATAATATCTTATGATATTATTATTTAAAAAAATGTATTAGAGGATATATAATTAAACTCAATGTTCTCAGAGAAAGCGGTATGGTATAAAACATAATTTATTATAGATAGAATTAAATGGATTAGAGATAAAAGAAAAAACAATGATATGAGAGGTAAAATTTAGTGGTATCAGAGAACTAAATGAAATGATATCGGAGGATGAGAATAAAGGCACTGGTATTAGAAGATGAAATTCAGAGGTATCAATGAGGAAAAACATGATAGCTCTTAGATAACATTTCTCCCCCTTTCATTAATATCTCTCCCTCTGGGTGAATATGTCTTCCTCTTTTGATACATAGATAGTATTTCTCCTCCTTTGTAAAATATTTCCCCCCCATTGTGATAATCAAAAAGTGGGAAATAAAAAAGAGAAGTGTATCAATAGTAATAGAAGAAAATTACATGTATTAAATGTGACAAAAAGGTACAAAGATAGAAAAAAAATACAAAGGACTCCTATTAAACAGTCCAGCCACTTGATCAATTCACATCCTCAACTTGAGATTTTCCCTTGGGGATAGAAGAGGATTCAGGTGGGGAGGATTCTGGTGAAGGCTTAGGAATTCCAGAAATGACCACAGGAGTCTGAGAAACTGACACGATGCATGACCTGTATTGAGGAGTCGTTTGTGTGATCATAGGTGAGAGGCTTCGAATGGATTGGACATGAGTCATATGAATTGGAGAAGCAGTGGAGGCAGAGGTAGGCAAAGTAGGAGTGACAATTACTGGCCCAGCATCAACATGCAGAAAAGGCAGCAACAGATTTCTGAAATCCATAATGATTCATCCTCCTCTCTCCATAGCAGATATGATGTCATCCTTCTACTCCATAAACATGTCCAATGCTGGAGTCAATTCTCTTAGCTTGTTAACCTGCTCTCTGAAGGCTTGAATGACAGGTGGCAGTTTTATATTATAAATTAGAAGATTGAAATGACTGGTCATTTGGGACTTTTTGTAAATTTTGGAGAAATAGGAGTCTACCATTTCTTTCAATTATTTATGAGAGGCAGATCCTTCTCTCATGTAGTCTTGGACTATCATCATAATTTCTCTGGCCGAATCTATGGTAGAATGAACAACTCTACTCATCTCAGATGAGTCCCCAAAGCCACTGGTTGATGCAGAACTGAGCTCCTCTTTCATCATAGCTCTAATTTGATTCAAATCCGTCGAAGGTTTAGATGCAAGAGAACCAACATGGAAAGATATAGTGTCTTTGAAGCTTTTGGTAAATCCACTTATAATATTTTGAACATCGAATTCCTGGGTTTTAATATGATCTTTCATAGAAGTTTTGAAACCTTCAAATACTGAAACCATCTGGCTTACACCACTCTTCACATAATCTAAGTCCTTATCTGCTTGGAATTTTGAGATCATGTAAGAGTATAAAGAAACAACAGATTCCTTTAGAGATTCAAGATTAGCTTCAAGTTTAGAAACTTGTGCCTGGAAGTCTTTAACTTCTTCAGCTATTTCTCCCATAAAAGTTGATAAATTAAAAGCAAGAAATAGTTCAAAAGATCTTTCCAGCATAACCATTTCATCAGAAAAACTCTACTTCATATCAGCAACTAAGGAAGTAAAACGTTTTTTCAGCTCATCTTTTATGATATCCAAATCAGCCTTGGTAACCAAATCAGCAGGTGAAACTGCTACAAATGCTCTTTCAGAGGCTAAACTGACCACATAGTCAGTCATAACTGATTGAATTGAAGATACCATAGAAACTTCCATTTTATTTACCTCTTTCAAAAAACTTTATTTAAGGTTTTTCTTCAGATTATCCAGGTCATGCATTCTAACCACATATTCAGGTAATAACTCAGAATCGACATCATAAGTAATCTTAGGTCTATTGTGAGATGCCTCATTATCTGAATCTGAATAGTCTAAACCACAAACTATAAAACTAGGGTCTTATGCCCAATAATTAAATCCAACATCCACTGTAACACTTCCATACTTAGATTAATGCTCCCCCTCAACGGGTGCATCCTCAATTAGGATGACAGCATTCTCAACAACATTCACAGCAACATTGTCAGCAGGTCTTTCATCTTGAGGAGAATCTTCCATTGTCAATTCCATCACTACAGCATCAGGAGGGTCTTCTGAATTAGGTAAGGGTATGTCAACTTCATTTTCATCCTCAGTAGGTACTAAAGATTGTCCAATCACAGGACTCAGGCTCAAATCAACTGACAGAGATGATTAACTTTCATGAACATCTTCTTCATTATCTACAGCAGCCACTTCAACAACCTCTAAAGCAGCTTCTTCCTTATCTGATATATATTGAACTAGAATTTCAGGAGCTACGCTAGAAGGAAAGTCATGGTCTCCTCTTTCATCACAAGAGGACTCTTCCTCTTCTGAATCATCATTGTATTCTGACTCAACATCATCAGGTGCCAGACCTGGATCCCTCACATCCTTTGGTCTTGAAGGATGATTCATAGGATTAAACATGTCATACACCCTCTCATCATCATTGAACCATTATCCTTTCCATGGGTTCCAATTTATTTTCATGTATATACAAACTGTAGTTGTGATACATAAGTTATTCTTTACTACCGTTGTCTCATCTTGAGACTCAACAACCCCTTTTACCTTGATCATCACAGAGATTAGCTTAACAAAGAATAGGGCATTTGTCTTTGATTTCGTCCTTGTCATATCATCAATATGGAGCATCGACAATCTACATAAATTAACCATTAAAAAATGTCTTAATAGGTGCAGGAGATAAATATCCTCATATCTAAAAATGTAAATGTCTCATCTCTTTGTTATCAAGACATGTTGAACAAATTTGAACAGTAGTCTATTCTCTACATCCATTTCTGCAGCAACTACTCGTCTTTGACTTCCATCACCAGTCAGATCTTCCAAAGCAGTCTCATTATCTAAAATATCACTGGTATGTGGCATGGATCTCGCGACATATCTAGATTCTCCTTCATGTGGAACTATCAAGCACTCAGCCCATTCAACAGATGAAAATGACATCTCTTTCCCATTCACAAAAGAGGTTACTCGATTTTCATTCTCCGATTATTCAAAGGTTACAAAATCATAAAATTTATTCACTAATTTTGGAATGTAAGGACCATTGTTGTTCGAAAAACACTCTACCCATTTTTGATCATTAAGAACTTCGAGCACTATGGACCCGCTAGGCAGCATCCATTCTACACACAGTTCCTTTTCAATCACAACAACTTGATTTTGTAGATGGGGATTCACTGGTCATCTCCACGACCTAGTTCTAGAAAAACTTCCACTACCACTTTCTTCTTGCTCGGTCCTCTACTTATTTGTGTTTGGCACAACAAAGTCATCTCTGATGGTAGGAAGTTTGGTTTTTGTCAGTGCTGGTTCGGAGGATTTATGGTTCTCTAAGGATTCAGGAGCTAAGGATCGAGGGTTAAGGTTTGAGGCTCGGTGGATTTAGAAGTATCTCAGACTTTATTTTTATCATTTAGGAATCATAAAATAAACAAACAAAAGGTATTAATGTAAAAACGATTCAGATTCTGGTGGCAGACAGATGTTTTAAAACAGCGCGCACATCGGTGAGAATTTCTATCAGTGAGGTTACATCGGTGAGGTTTTCTATCAGTGAGGTCACATTGGTGAGGTTTTCTATCAGTGAGGTTACATCGATGAGGTTTTACATCAGTGAGAATTTCACAACAGTGTGGATAGCTACCGATTGAGGTTAAACATTCCTAACTCATGTCTAATGTAAAGTAACCTATCCGAACTCAAAGCTTTAGTGAAAATGTTGGCTAATTGATGTTCAGTTCCTATAAACTCAAGAGTAATATTACCCTTTTGGTAATGATCTCTCAAGAAATGGTGCCTTACACCAATGTGTTTGGTCCTAGAGTGAGAGAAAGGGTTCTTCGAGATATTTATTTCACTAGTATTGTCACAGTTGATTGACATGTGCCTAAAGTCATATCCATAGTCCAAAAGAGTGTGTTTCATCCACATAATTTGTGCACAGCAACTACCAGCAGCAATGTACACCACTTCGGCAGTGGATAATGCTAAAGAATTATTTTTCTTACTACACCAATATACTAAGGACATTCCCAATAAATGACATGTTCCTGAAGTTCTTTTTCTATCCAACTTGCATCCCGCAATGTCAGCATCTGAATAACTCATTAACTCAAAGGGTTGTCCTTTTGGGTAAAACAATCCAATGTTTACAGTATGTTTAGGATAGTTAAAAATTCTTCTAACAGCAAGTAAATGAGATTCTATTGGTTTATCTTGAAATCTTGCACACATACACACACTAAACATAATATCTGGTTGACTAGCAGTAAGATAAAGTAAGCTTCCAATCATACCTCTGTAATTGGTTTGATCCACTGGTTTCCCAGTTTCATTGGCATCCAATTTACAAACATTACTCATAGGAGTTTTACATTCCTTAATACTATCCAAACCAAAATTTTTTAAAAGATCCTTTTTATATTTACTTTAATTCAAAACAATACCATTTTAATTTTGAAACACTTGAAATCCATGAAAATATTTATGTTCTCCCATTAAACTCATTTCAAATTCATTTTTCATATTCATTGAAAAATCAGTAAATGAAGAATGTATAGAAGATCCAAATATAATATCATCAACATAGATGTTAACTATTGAAACATCTTTAGAAATTCTTTTAATTAAAAGAGTTCGATCACCAATCCCTTTAGTAAAACATTTTGAAATAAGAAAATTACTAAGGCTATCATACCAAGCTCTTGGAGCCTGTTTTAAGCCATATAAGTCTTTAGAATGTTTAAAAACTTTGTTTGGAAAATGAGGATTAATAAATCCATGTGGTTGTTCAACAAAAACAACTTCAATAATAAAACCATTTAGAAAAGAACCTTTGACATCCATTTGATATAACATGAAATTCAGATGAGCAGCATATGCAAGTAAGATCCTAATTGATTCTAATCTGGCTACAGGTGAAAAGGATTCCTCATAGTCTATACCTTCTTCATGACTATATCCTTGTGCTAATATTCTAGCTTTCTTTCTAACTATGTTTCCAGACTCATCAACTTTGTTTCTAAAAACCCATTTTGTGCTTATTGTTAAAGTGTCCTTAGGTCTGTCAACTAATTCCCAAATATTGTTTCTTTCAAATTGATTTAACTCTTCTATCATTTCCAATACCCAAAATTTTTAATTGAAAGCATCATTGATACTTTTAGGTTCTAGTAGTGAATTAAAGGCTTGATGTTCATCCTGGTTTCTTAGAGAAGCTCTAGTCGGTGTCCCTATATTATGATTACAAACAACAGCATCCAAAGGATGATTCTTTAGAATACTTATTTATCATGTAATGGTAGGACTATAAATTTAAGGTTCATCTATAGGTTAGGGTTCCATAGTAGCAGATTCTGGAATATGTCCAAAACTGGATGTTTTTACAGCAGGTTCATTAGATTTATCATTAAGGTTAAGAACCATTAAATATTCCTCAAGATTTTCAAGGGAGGTTTTAGGCTCATGTGGATCAGTTTCATCAAACATGATGTGAACAGATTTTTCCACACATTTGGTTTTTTGTTAAAGACTCTATAGGATTTTCTAGTTAAAGTGTATCCATGAAAAATTCCTTCATCACTCTTACAAGCAAACTTTTCCAGATTATCCTTTGTATTAAGAATAAAAACATTGCAGCCAAAGACTATAAAGTTACTAAATTTTGGTTTTCTATTATTCCACAACTCATAAGGGGTCTTCGTAAGAACCAGTCTAATTAAGACTCTATTAATAATATAACAAGTTGTATTCATAGCTTTAGCCCAAAAGTAAATAGGCGGGTCATATTCATTAAGCACGGTTCTAGCTATTTCTTGAAGGGTTATATTCCTTCATTCTACTACACCATTCTGCTGAGGTGTTCTAGGAGAAGAAAATTTGTGACTACAACCACTGTGTGAGAAATAAGTTTCAAACTCTTGATTTTCATACTCACGACCATGATCACCTCTCAGGGATTTAATCTTACGTCCACTATGATTTTCTATAGATTTGGAGTATTTAACAAAATAAGAACAAGCTTCACTTTTGTGAGCTAATAAGTATACCAAAGTATATCTAGAAAATCCATCTACGAAAACATAGACACAGTGCTTCCCATTTAAACTAGAAACTCTTGATGGTCCAAACAAGTCCATGTGAACCAACTCGAGAGGTTGAGAAGTTGAAACTTCTATCTTTGATTTAAAAGAATCTTTATGTTTCTTTCCCTTTTGACATGGATTACAAACTTTGTAAATTGGGAATTCACGTTTTCGTAGGTCTCTAACCATGTTCTTCCTAGTCAGTTTTCTAAGAGAATAGATGTTGCAGTGTCCTAATCGTTTATTCCAAAGCCAAGACTTGTTATGAAAAGCATTTAGGAATGTAACATTTTGTTTAACTAAAGAATTTAAATCAACTTCCTAAACATATTTCATTTCTCAAAGAAGAAATTACTAAAACATTTTTAGAATTAAAAACATTACAAGAATCATTATCAAACATCACATTAAATCCATCATCATAGAGTTGGGAAATACTTAACAGGTTATACTTAAGTCCATCAACAAATAAAACATTGGAAATTAAAACTAAATCAGTGTTACCAATTTGGCCTAGGCCGATGATCTTTCCTTTAGAATTACACCAAATGTGACATGGACTCTATCAAACATTATTAAACTATTGAAACATGAGTAATCTCCAGACATATGTCTTTAACATCCACTGTCCAAGTACCATACCTTCATGTGAGACCTCTTCACAAATTTTTCCTACAAAACAGATTTAGATAGTAAATGATTTTGGTACCCAGATCGTCTTAGGTCTAGAAAGGTTATAAATCAATGTTTTAGGTACCCATATTTGTCTTATGGGTCTCATATAATTTACAGAATCAAAATATTTTGAAAGATAGAAATTATTTGACATATAAACATTTGACTAACTGGTTGAAACATATGAATTTCCAGAACTAAAACTAGCAGAATTTTGTCCAGACATAGGAATAAATTGAGTTCTAGTGATCTGTCTCTGTCCAGGTTGGTATCATATTCCAGTAGTGTATTTTGGTGCCACTTGATTTCCTATAATTTTAGTTAGTGTGTCTTTTCCATTTGTAAACATCTCTATGTCTTTTCTAAGTTTATCATTTGACATTTTCAGTTCTATATTTTCCTTTAACAGTTGAGCATTCTTCTCTTTTTCAACAGTAAGTTCAGTTTTAACAGTAGTAGTGAGAGCATGTTGATTCTTTAATGATTTGTATTTGTCTTTAAGTTCATTGCATGTATCCTCAAACATATTACAGTATTCAAATAGTTCCTCACTAGTCATGTTTTCAGAATTAGAATTAGATTCGACATTCTCTTCTGAAAAATAAGAATATAAAACAGGAGTATCTAAGGTTACCTCAAATGTGTTGGTCATGAAGCACATGTTGGCATGATTCTTCTCAGAATAAGTAGATTATGATTCACTTGTGTTGTCCTCAGAAACACTCCAGGTTTCATTCATAGCTTTCATGTACTTCTTATAATTATAATCGTATTTCTTTTTGACTTTTACCTTTGGACAATCATCCTTGATGTGTCCTTTCCTTTTACACTCATATCAGACTATTTCATCATTCTTGTCAGCTTTCTTCCAATCCTTCTTCTAGTGTCCCTTGTTGTCATACTTTCATTTGTAGTTATATTTCCTGAAGAATTTATTCTTCCTATAATAATTCATGAATCTCCTGGCTATTTGAGCCATCTCGGCATCACTATCTAAATCAGAATCTTCACAAGTTGAACTATCAGTAGGTATTTGCATTTTTTCCATATCATTACTCTTAGAGGTAGTAGACTTGAAAGCTACTGATATTCTCTTAGGTTCATCATCTTCCACATTATTCACCTTGAGTTCTTCCTCATACATCATTAATTTACCAATAAGCTCCTTTACGGGCAGTGCTCCAATGTCACATGACTCTCTGATTGAGACAGAGGTGCCTCTCCATCGTTTTGGAAAACATCTCAGTATCCTCATAATTTTTTCCTTAGCTAGAGAATCTTTCCCAAGTGAAGTCATTGTATAGAATATCTCAATAAACATAAGATACATATCAGAAATATGTTCATCAGTTTTCATTTTAAAATTTTCATATTTAATATTATAAGTATTCAATCTCATTTCTTTAACATTGGTTGTTCCTTCATGAGAAAAACCCAAAGAATACCATATTTCAAAGGATGTTTTACTAGCAAAAATTCTATTAAACTCTTCATCTCCTAAATCATAGTGCATAGCATTCATAACTTTACAATTATATTTTTAAGCAGTCTTTGAAGGTTCATCCCAAGTTGTTCTTTCAGTTTCTGGAATTTTATATTGAGACCCTATAGCAGTCCAAATATCAAAACTCACGCTTTCTAAATGAATTTTCATTTTCAGTTTCCACTGGGAATAGTTTTTACCATTGATGAAAGTTTGCCGGTTAGTAGCAGCACCCTCTAGTCTATTATCCATAACTAGATTTAAGAAAATAGTTTTAATGAGATAAAATTTAGAAATAACAGAAATTTAAGATCTTTAAAGATGCAACTAATATCACAGTTGAAAAAAAAGAGTATTTAAAAAATCCTTCAATAAAAACAAACCTCTGATACCAAATATTGGTTGGAGTGGATACTCAAGAGGGGGGGGGGGTGAATTGAGTTCCAATTAAAATGTATGTTAAAAATATTTCTCCTAAAATCCCCCAATTTAAAAACAAAGTTAAACTGTAGTGAATCTATACAGAGTGTAAAGGTTCAATTAGTTTCTCAAAGATTGATTAGGTCTCAGTTATCCTAATTTGAAGATTAAACTAACATTTGAATCTAACTTACTGGTTAACAATAAGTTTAAACAATTTCTAATTTAACTATCAATGTAGCTTTAAAATAGTTTTGTATTTCAAAGTAATAAGCAGCAAAATATGTAATAAATGTATATTATACTTATAAACTTAAATTAAAAGCACCACTATGTTAACTAAGAGGTTCAGTATCAAGCCGAGACTAGATCATCTCAATAATTTATATAAATTGATCCACACCCTAGATCGGGGGTAAACAATAGTACAATACTGTATACGTACAAATACCTCTACCACAGTTCTTCGTGGGAAAACAAACAACAACACACAGGTTGTTCAGGTCTTACTCGACCTCTACCACCATCCACAGTGGGAAAAAAAGAGTTAAGGAGTTTGAGTGAGGATTTAAGAATCCTCCATTTTAGCACAAGAGACAGTGTGTGTGTAAAATAAACAGGGTACACACACTGCTCAAAATGTAAAGATAGAATCACTAAGAGAAGTATGATTGAGTATAGAAATTCATTAGTGATTAGCAAAGCAGCTCTGGAATCGTATGGTTTATCAGAAAAGCTTCTGAGTCCTTCTCTGGTTTTTATCAGAAAACAGAGTGTCGTTTTCTTCTTTGATTCTTGGTCTAGATTAGCATCTTGAGTGGGTGAAGTGTTTGTTGTAGTTCTTCACTCAAGATGCATCTTGTGTTCTCCTCTAAAATAAGTTTCTTCGAGTATTTCTAGGATTCTTGGAGTATGGATGTAGACTAGAGAAAAATTCTCCACATTTGAATGTTGTTCAGCTATTGTCTCTTTCTCCCTTTGTGTGTCTTCTTAGTTCCTTTTGTGTAACATGCATCTCTTTATCCAGTGTTCTCATTCCATCCCTTTATAGATTTCATCTCTGGAAGAAAAGAATAATCACCTTTTGCATGGGTACTAGGTAAGGTTCCCTGACATACCACGGAAATCATTAAATAACATTAACTGCATTAAAACCATCAAATGTATCCATTAGCTAAATAAATAAATAGTATGAAGAGTATAGGGTTTCACTGGTTGGTCAATTATGAGTAGCATTCTATTGGTAGACATGCACGGCGGACATTCTGTCGTAGAACCTTCCATCGGTAGCTCTTTTGAACTTTCATCGGTAGCTCATATACCGGTGACTTTAGTTCCATCGGTAGCTCTTGTTATCAGTAGCTCTTTGGCCCATCGATAGCTGTCTCTCCATCGGTAGCTCTTTGCATCAGTAGTCTATTGGTAATTACGGGTAGACATGCACATCGGTACTTCTTGTTATCCGTATACTTTTTTATGCTTACTAGTAACACTACTATGTTGGTGGACTTACACTATCAGCATACATCTATCGGTAGCTCGATCTAACGGTGACTATACTTTTATCGGTGACTATATGTGAACTGGTTCTATCAGTAGACTTCTGTCTATCAGTAGCTCTAGTTTGTTCTGTATCGATAGACTCAATCTGTTAGTAGACTTACTTTTCGGTGGACATATGAATATCGGTAGAATTGCATTATCGGCGACTCTGTATATCGGTAGACTAAGTATATCAGTGTACTGAGTACCAGTAGCTTTATATCAGTAGAAATACCCAGATTAGTGGCTTAACACTTGTCTGTCTTATGAAAAACTTATCTGAATGGGATAGAAGAACTTCATAACTCATATAAACATTGATAAACAAAGATTAACATATCTCAGGGATTATTTTAATATTATTATCATCTTGATCACAGATTGAAAGAATTAAAATATAGAAAAATAGTAGATTGAGATTATCAATGTATATGAAAGCATAATTGGGATTATCAAAACAGGTGAGGTCCACAGGATGTTTTTGAAAAAATGTATTCATACTTCTTCCTCTAATTAATATTTCTAGATTTGGTGATACTCATTCAAAACTAGTTTTTAGCCACAACTATTTCGTACCCCAAAGTGATACTTTTTTCACAACATGTAAATGTGGTGGTCATTGGGAGAAAATTTATCTTTAATTAAAACCCAATCATTATGTTTTCAGAATGTATACATTTATAAGAAAATGTTGATACCTGAGATCTTAAATTCTATCATTTCCAGATCCCAACATGTTTGGATTCTTAAAGACTAAATTTTTTATTTTCATGAAAACAATGGATGAACCAACAAAAATATGTAGTACATGGATAGTGTATGTTCCTAGAACATGACTGGTAATAAAAACACAATTCAAAAGATTATAAAGATGAATTGAGGAAAAGTAACTTTTGGTAATAATTCATAAGTGGAAATTATTTGTATAGGTAACATTTTTCTTCTTAGAGAATACATAATTTCTAATATTTTGATTGTTAAAGGTATTTTTCATAGCCTTATTAGCATAATACAATTATATGATGATGTTTACCCTATGAATTTGAGGAATGATAAATGCTTAGTACACAATTCTAGGAAGAGTTTATTTACTCTGCCAATAGGCATGGGAATATTTACAAACTAAACATTAAAGACCTTATGACCCAAAAAATATCTTTAATTAGTACAATAGAAGAAAAATATTTGTTATGGAAAAGAATACTAGGACAATGTAACCTTATAAGCCTTCGAAAACTCTAAAATATCAGACATTTTAAGGATATACCAGAGCCTAGATTAGATTCTTCAAAAGTTTGTGATCCTTATCAATATGGAAAGAAACTGAAATCAAGATTTAAATCAATTAATACAGTCTCAAATTCTAATGCATTACAACTATTTCATATATATCTTTTTGGTCCAACAAAAACATGACGTATTGGTGTCAAAAACCATGCATTTTTTTAGTTTACTATTATATTAGATTTACGTGGGTATATTTTCTGACAAAGAAATTTCTATACTTTTCTTATTTTAAATATTTTTCTGCTAAAGTTAAAAATGAGAAAACCCATTCCCTGATAACTATTCATAGTGATCATTGGGGAGAATATGAAAATACAAATAATGAAACTTTTTTTATAATGAAATTTTTTAATCATAACTTCTCATCTCCAAACACTCCTAAAAAATGGTCTTATTGAAAGAAGAAATCGAATTCTTCAACATATAAATAGATCCCTGTGGCGTGAAAATTATATTTCAATTAAATTTTGTTCTTAATATGTAAAAAATGATTTCTATACTATAAATGATGTTTTAATCAGACCTTTTCTTTATAAAACACCTTATGGGTTATGGACTGGATAAAATATAATGTTTATTACTTCAATTAATTTGGATGGAAAGTATTCATATTGATTACTAATGGAAACTAATATAAATTCTCACTCAAATCCGATGAAATAATTTTATTAGGCCTCTCAACTAATTCTATGTCTTCTAGAGTTATTTTAAAAAAATTCTTGAACTACTGAAGAAACAATACATGTTAATTTTGATCAAAGTAGTACTTTTTTTAAACAACCCCAACCTATATCTTCAAATTTGTTTTCAAAAATAGATTATCAACTTTAGATGGATGATTATTCAGGTAAGGAAATAAAAAATAATTTTTTTCTGATCTATTTACCCTAGTTTATTTTTTACCTTATATAAATGTATTGGTATTACAAAACCCAAATGAGTTGTTTCTTATGAATAATCCCGGTGACAATATCATTTATAATGTAAATAAATATATATGTACTATTAGTTATTAATGAAATGAAGTAGAACACCTAGCATTTCACTCCCATTTAGATCATGAAATCACTGATGATGGTTTATTTGATGATGATTGGGTAAATCCATAAAAGATGATCAAATTGGATTTGAAAGGAAAAACTTCTAGACCTTGGTTGAAATACCTAAATAATATTCTATAATTGGGGAGAAGTGGGTCTTCAGAAATAAATGTGATGATAATGGAATCATTTTATGAAATAAATAATGATTAGTTTCTAAAGGCTATAATCAACAAGAAGGGATATACTATAAATAACCTTGCATTACAGAAGCTAGAAATGAATCTATTCCTATTCTAATATCCATTTCATAATTCTTTAATGTCAAACTATTTATAATGGATTTAACTTTTCATTTCTTTAACTGATATGTTCTAGACTAATTTTATGTTGAAAAACCTCTTAGTTTTGAAGAAATAAAACATCATGAATATGTTTTCAAATATACCAAAGCATTATATGGACTTAAACAAGCCCGTAGAGCCTGGTATGATAGACATACATTATTTTTGTTTAAAACATTTAGCTAACGGAACTCCTGATCCAACCCATTATATTAATATATATATATGAAAAATGTTTCAAATGTTCAAATTTAAATTAATGACATTATATTTAGATCAACTCAACAATATTTAACTGTTTCTTTTGTGAATCTTATAATATATGAGTTTGTAATGAGCTTGATGGATGAGTTAACATTTTTTATTGGTTTTTAAATTTCTCAAAAACCAAAAGGAAATTATATACCTCAACATAAGTATATTAAATATCTTCTTAATATGTACAAATATTACAACACTAAAAGTATATTTACATCAATTGGTTCCTCAAGAACTCTTGATCTTGTTGAACCTGGGAACCCAGTAGATCAATCATATTTTAGTGGTATGATAATAATTCTATTATACATTATATATTTTCATCCAGACTTAATGTTTTCACTATTCTTATGTGCAAGATATCAATATAATCCAAAATAATAACATTTAAAAGAAGTTTAATGGATTTATTTCTACTTAAAGGGAACAATGGATTAAAGACTTTTCTATTCTTCTCGATATGATTTTGATTCAAAATGTTTTTCAGATGCTAAATTTGGTCAATGCAGAATGGATAGGAAATATACATTCTGAAAATTTCATTTATTATGAGATTAATTATTTTCTTGGTCATGCAAGAAAAAACACTTTGTTGCAGATTACATATCTGATCCTGAATATGTACCTTCTAGAAGTTGTTATGATCATGTTTTGTTGATGTAACACACACTCACAGACTATGGCGTGCGTTTTACTAAAACACATATATTGTTTGATAATAATAGTTTCATTTATATTATTAAAAACCATGAAAATCATACTCATTCAAAGAACATAGATACTAGGCATTACATTCTTAGGGATCACACAATTAAAAGATGTGTCATTCTTCAACTTATCAGAATACAAGAACAAGTTGCGGACATATTTAAAAAATAATTACCACCTAATATATTTTAATACATAAAAATAGGAATGAAACCCATAAGTTAAACATCCAAATTAACTTCTTGTGAAATCTATCTCCAAACATTATGTTACTGAGTCTCATATGGGGAGTACATATGTTTTTTTATATTTCCTTTTCCAATTTTTTTTCCATAACCTAAAATTTTTATAAGAGAAAATGATTTTCTTTCCCTAAAAAAATGCGGATCATATGTTCTTTAAAAAGAACATTATTAAAATTAAAAACTCTTTCTGAGAAATTCAGAAGATATGTTTCATTACATAAATCCTCGTAATTACATTTTTTTTACTTTCTGGTATTTTTATCTTTTATTAATAAAAAAATATTAGATCCACTCTTATTAAATCTAACTTTTCCTTAAAACAAAAAAATATTGAAATCTATATATCTTTATTCGACATTGATATCAACCATCAGATCATATCACGAACATATAAATTGTTGGATGGATTTGGGAAATTGAACAGCCATCTAGAAACATATATAAATGATCCCTATTCGTGTCCCACATCTGTTATCTCAGTGATTTTGTGCTGATTCTTTGACAATCTTCAAATTAATTATTCATTTTTTCATGTTTCCTTAAAATCTGAATGTCTTTTTACATTTCCTCGTAGACTCTAATGGCCCCAACAGGGGAACTAATGGATTGAATAATTTACAGAGAAAGGATGGTGGATCCAAATTTCATTATGATGTATGATTTTCTGATCTCAAAAATCAGAATAGAAAATAGTTGGGAAAGTCTATGAATTTCCAAACTAAATAATCTTGATTTGGTTTATCCTAATCCACATATATATTTTTTTGATACAGTTCATTTTTTATAAATAATTTGGAAGAGAGATGTTTTCATTCAATAGTTATGGAAAAAATATTATTTTTCATTCAACAATCTCACTAGTATCTTGGTTATAAAATATGAAGGTAAATCAATATTTTTCTCAAACAAATTATAAGAAATGTAAGGATCTTGTGATAAGGTTATGGAAATTTAGTGTTCTAGACGTAAAGGAGTAATGTCAAAGACGATTTCTCATATTTCAACTAATTATAGATTTCTAGATCTATGGATTCATGGTTTTCTCATTCTGAGAAAGGGAGACAAGGATTCCATTATGAAATGTGATACCTTCATGAAAGATTTCTTGGTGAATATAAATAAGATAAACCTCATGAAGTAAATTATTTTGACATTCAATAATGTTATGAATGGCACCATCAAGTCTCAGATCATAATATATCAAGCGATATTGTCGAAGATAATTTCCTTGTGCTTATAATATTTCAAGATCCCATGCATCTCAAAGGTCCGAGTTTTCATGATAATGTTTTTAAGTTATGATACCATGAGAAGAATAAAAATTTGTTTTAATGATAAGATAAGACTATTGTTTGAACTTTTAAATAAGGATAATCTATCTATCAGAAAGAAACGTGAAGTAGGAGAATGTTCTGAGAAAACTCCACATAAAATAAAATATAAAGAACCTGAATGAAAAGAGAATGTACCATCACCTAAGTCGGTATCTACTCCACCTAATCCGAAAATGAAAAAAAACCTTTTCTATTATAGTTGTGTCTAAATAGAGATTAAAGAATAAGAAGAAAAAATATGTAGATACATTTTTTGGGTTACACCTTACTGAGGATAAGTATATAAACATTCAAGGAGTTGAATATCTTGTGAATAAAGCTAATGAGAAGAAGTTAAATAATAATATGTCAGATGCCAGGATAGTTCATTATTTTTTAGAGATACAGAGAAGGAATCTGAATAATTTTATGTACTAGAATCCTTCTAGCAAGAACCAGTGGAAATTGAAACTCCAGGTGTATAATAGAATGAATTTTATTTTGATCGCAGAACCCATTGTTAGTGAATAATAAAACCAGTATGTAGAAAATGTAGAGTAAGAGGAAAGTGATTATGTAAACAAAATAGTGGAATAATATAAAGAGAAGGACAGACTGTGTGAAAAAACTATCTATATAAACTTCTCAAGCTGATTCCACTAAGGTAATCTCATAAGTTCAATCAGTTCCTAAAAATGATGATGCTTAGGATAACATTGAAAACATTAAGATGATAAAATTTGTAATCGTGATTTTATTCATCCTGATGATGATATGAAAATTGGTGTAAATGTTGCTAATAAATAAGTTGTTTATGATGATCAATTAGTCCATATTTCTAGTAGTGAGCATGAGAATCTAAAGGATGAGAAATTAATCTCTATTGCTATGAAATATATGAAAGTTGTTGTCGATTCACCAAATAATGATAAAGTTGAAAAATCCAAGGATAAAGTTGATTTTGGAACATCTAAAGGAAATGAAGATGAGAAATATGAAATTCCCTCACTAACTAAGGAATATAATTCTGAATCTTCATTTTCCTTAGGACATGATTTTTTTGTTCAGTCCTTGATGAAGATTGTGAATACCATTCCATTATTTCCATGTAATGATTCTAGGTGCGAGTTACATCAACAAACAATCAATCAAATGTCATATTCAATAAGAATTCTAAGGGAAAACTTCATCAAACGTGAATATGATTTTAGGACTTTTCAAATCAGTGTTGATGCTCAAAGAAGATCATGCAATGAGATAACCATGTGTTCTATGTTAGTGATTAATGATATGAAAATTATGGATGATTTAAACAATATGGTAAAACATTTCATTTGATTTGTCTGATGACTCAATAAAGAACCTTTCAAAAATTATGTGAATCAAGAGAATGATTCTTGGATCTAAGAGGATAACGACCTGAATGGAAAGCTGAATATTGTTGCTTTAAATTTGAAAAGGGAAATGGAATTCAAGGATGAAGTGGATAAAAAGTTCAAATAGAAACATGAATTGATAAATGATGAAGGTGAAATTCTTATGTCTCGGGAAGACCAGATCAAATATAACAATGAGAAAAATCCGGATCCAGAATACATGATCACAAAATACGAAGATGATCATAAAGAGTTGATGAATCTGAAGGAAACTCAAAAAAATAGTTATCTCTAAAATAGAAGAATTAGGATGATTGATTTTTTTCATAAACCCTGATATTTGTTTGTATTTTCTTAATCACAATGTCTATCATCTTAATAAATTTTGTTATCCTTTCATTGTTTTGTATTGTATATTCATAACCGTTTGAGTACTATTTTTTTCTTTCCCTCTATTCATTTTTAAAAATAAAAAATCAAGAGAAAAGAATGATCAAAATAATATTATGAAATATATTTTTGATGTAAGTGGAGATTAATTAAGGAGTAAATTCATAATTACGAAAGAATAATATCTCTAAGAATGACATTAATGTGATCTATAGGGTTTTTAAAACCTAATGTAGAGTTATTCGTATTCATGATGGACCATACACAAAGAGAGAAAAGTATATATTTTTAACATAAAAATGAAAAAATTAATACTTCATAGTCTTTTAAGAAAATATTTTTTTGATTTTAAAAAAGGGGGATATTTATGAATCAATAAGTTTCATTATAAATTTTACATTCCATTATATTGTATAAATCTTGAACACATTTTCTTAAGGAAAATTCACTTTCTATAAGAAAAATTTAATTAATGAAATTTATATTATCTAAAAACGTTTTTGACGTTAGCTATGTTTTTAATTGTATTATATATTTATTTCATAAACCAAGACTAAAGACATTTTAATTGTGAAAAAATTTATATCATTATCTTAACTAGAATCTTAATGTTCCGTAGAATATGATTTCCCCAGAATTGTGACGTTGATTTATTCTGAAATAAGGATCCAATTTTATCTAAAATCATGAATTGATTTCTTCAAAAACCAGGCTCCGATTTCTTCTGAAATAATCATCCAATTTATTCTAAAATCATACATGGATTTCTCCGGAAATCAAACTAAAATTTATTCTGAAATTAGACTTTGATTTCTCCGAAAATCACATTATAATATCTCCTGAAATAAGACTATGATTTCTTCTAAAATAAGACTCTGATTTCTCTTGAAAACAGAATCCCATTTCATCTAAAAATATACTCTAATTTCTTCTGAAATTAGACTCTGATTTGACTTCAAATTAGACTCTGATTTATTCTGAAAACAAAATCCAATTTATTCTGAAATCAGACTCTGATTTCTTCTCCAATCATACACCAATTTATTCTAAAACCAAACACTTATTTCTCCTTAAATCATACTCTGTTTTCATTTGAAATGAGTCTATTATTACTACTAAATCTAGACTCTGATCTAAGATGAAATCATACTCTGATTTCATTTGAAATTAGACTCCAATTTTTCAGAAATTATATTCATAATTCTTCATAATTCAGTCTCCATTTATATTTTATTTTTTAATTAAACTTTCACTTTTTTTAGACACTGTTTCTAACTTCCTTAAGAATATGATTATATTATATTCGTACATTTACCTCATTTCTTAAAATTAACATTTCATTTTATTGGATCCTAAACATGTTATTCTTTCTTTTGTTTGAAAATGTCTTATTTCTTATATATTATTATTTCTTACAAATTATAATGTTTCCCATGTTTAGTTATATGAAATGATGTCATAAAATATATTTATAACAAATAGTTGGCTGAGTGACATGTGTACAAGTCACTCAGAATGTTTAAGGAAAAACATGACCATTGGGGGAGGAATCTGACCATTTAAAAACATTCCAAAAATTAACCATCCATTTGAACGATGTTGGTGTGGGACTCCTACATGCGAAATTCTATAGAGAGAATTTTTTCTACGAGAACTCTGCTCAAAACTGCCTTGTGAAAATGATATGAGAATCTTTTTCATGTAGTTAACATCTTTTTCATACTCCTTATTGTGATTCTGATTGTTGTGTATAATCTTACGGCTTCTAGGGATAGGAATAAAGAGGTTCTTATCACCTTAGAGATGAAGGGATTTTAGGGATAGTAAGACAGATTCTTATATTCTTTTCTATGTCTTACCCCGGTGTGTGTAAGTCAAAATTTCATGAATTTATAAATTAAGGGACCTTATACAACGTTGTTTCATACACATCAACTTGGGTTAAAAGATTTTATATACATGTTTAAATTTTTTTTAATGTTTTATTTCTACTGAATTTTGTTCAAGAAATAAATTATAATTTTCTTATGTGGACTTATACTTATATACTCTATTATAAATAATATTTTATACACATTAAGGTTTAATATTTCCTTATGTAAAATTGTCTTAAGTTTCATTATCAGATCCGTCATATGGGATCCGAATCAAGTTAGTTTCTTAATTAATAACGAAATAGGTTATTTGAATCCATATTTTTTAACTTATTAAAATTAGATTTCCATAATGATAAAAATGATTTTTTTAAACTGACAATTCACCCCTCATGTAATTAAGTAGCAACATAAAAAATTTGATCTTACAATAACTAATCGCGGGTCATTCTCTTAGTCATTGGCCATCCCATTGGGTGTCCCCATTATTAATGGAAATTTTCCCATGCCTTAAATTGTTAAATCACTATTTCTATGTTTATCCCTTGTTAAATTATGTAATATCTAAATTAAACTAGAATAAATGTATGTCCTTGAGATTTTCCCTTGAACTTCATGCATCACAACTTATAATTTAATTTCTTATTATTAATGCCTCACCCTATCCATGATTAATTGTTGTGTACATTGGATAGATTCCTGTTTTTATTTCATTAAATCATTTCATTCCAATTATTCATCTTTCTTTATGACATAATGGATTGTACCTAATGAAATGAATTGACCCACATTGAAATTTAAATATTAATTCTTGAACTAATGGGATTTCCATTTGCAAGACAGGTTGTAAATAAAATATTCGATTCAAATTTTTTAATATTTGAGATGAGGGTGATACAAGGGGTTCTGAATTAAGGTCCCCATGGAAAAACTCTTGGGCCTTCATGCTAGTATGCTAAATTTTTTTTAAAAATTTAAATAGATATATCATACATTCTTGAGATGGGATCATAGTGTGTTATGTATTTCAACCTCCAGAAGAGTGAAAATGGATCTATAGGGATGAATCTGTAGCTTGGATATATTAAATGTTAGTTATACTAGGACTAGAGGGAGACTCGTTCTCCTATGTGAGATAATATGGACATACTCAGAGGATAGTTTGTGTTATTTTCCCACCAAGCATGGTGTGACCCCTGAGATTTGTTACGCGGATCACCTTGGATGGAAATTATTTTATTTGGTCTCATGTCAATCCCCTAGGGAGATACAATTAATTCCTTATGAATTTGCATTGACAGGATTCGGGTGACTGTAAATATTTTACTAAGAATGAGGTAATATTTACAAATATTTTTAAATGCGAATAAAAATCATATCAATGTTTTCAAATAAAATGGATTGGATATTTGGAATTAAAATTTAGGGTTGTCTCCTCTAATCCCAAACACAAGCTTGGGGACAGGCCAACTCTTTACCCATTATCCCTATAAATTTACCCTTACAGGTTTCACTTTTTCAGATTCACTGGAATATGCTAAAGAAGGTTTATTAGATTAGTCTACAAGTGGAACAAATTTAAATGTGTTTAATTATTTTATATGTGTTTAATATAAATTAATAAGGCACAATTTTCATTTTATATTTCTTGAATGTATTTTCCAAGACATAGTGGGTGTCAGCCTAAAAGGATTTGTACCTCACACTATTATCTGTCCTTTATTAAACTGGGGCACCCGATTAGTTCAACATGTTTACAGGTCCTTGATCATTAATTGTGGAGTGCTTTGTATTTAGGAGTGTGGTGCATAGGACTGAGCTCGTACTCCAGATACTTTTTGAGATATCTCTTAGGGATCCTAATTTGTATTTTATTTATTTTGGTTTTATTTTTCTATAACAATTTTTTGTATTTTTCTCCATATTTTACTTTTAGAATCTCTTTAAAACACACGCATTAGTATATAACTAACCATGGGTGTTTATGATCAGTTTATAGTTCAGTTATCTTTGACTGCTTTTTCATTTCATTATTCTTATTCCAAAACATTTTGTTTACTTTTTTTATGATTATACCACTATAACAATATGATTTGAAGGTTATATTCTTCCAACTGCAACACCATTATACCGTTTAGATAAGTTGGAAGGCACTTCTATATGAGGAAGTGTGATTGAGGTCATATAAGAACTATTCCATAGTCAGTTGGGTCAGGATGTTAAAATTTTCAAATATACATCATTATTAATATTTCCATATAGTTATGTAGTCACAACATCCATCATGTGTAATTTAAAATGTTCATGTACAACAAACATCATGCGATATAGTAAGGTTACTCTATCCATTTTAAGAGAGTATGTTACTTTATAGTCATATATGGGACATTATGAGAAACCTTGAGCACCAAGGTATGCCTTTTAACTCCAAAATTAAATATTACTTTTTCTATTATGAAAAAAATAAAAAAATAAAACCAAGGATTTTGATACCTTCTAGGGTTTATACAATCAATCCAAAGACCATTTGTTTAGCAAGAGAGTCTAATTCAAATTAGATTAAAACTTTCCATTTATCCCATTCTATTTAATCGTGAAATTCATAAACTATTTTAGGTAATTAAACCCCATCAATAATATAAAGTGTTATATTACTGGAAAACATTTCATCAATATTGATATCCACTCGGTTCCATCAAATACTAGTGTTAGTGTATTTTTAATTAATTGTTTCTTGATCAGGATCATGTACTTTAGGGATATTTTTTCTTATGGAGCATTATGATTAAATGGAATTCCATTTTCAGAGAGTTTATTTATTTATTCAAACAACATGTCTTGTTTACCATTCCTTTGAAAAAAAAATTTTCTTTTTAACCCACTTGTCTTTTCTACATAAAATGTGGATTTGAAGAATTTTTTATTATTCCATTATATTGTTCTTCATGGACATCTATTTTTAATGGTGAATTTGTTGCAGAGATATATGATTTTTGTAACCCATTTTGAATCAATAGATTCCTTAATAAGTTGATTTGTAATTTTCTTTAAATTTATGATATATTGAATTTATTCTTTATCTTATTTTTATGAGGATCGAGATGAAAAAATGAGGTCATTTTCCGTGATATTTATTTTGGTGTAAGTTGATTTCCCCCTTTTAATGTTGGAAATATTTTTGCATAAAAATGATAAATAACAAATCTTATAGAAAATATTACTCTGTTAATTTTCTCAAAATAATTTATGATTGAGGGAGATTAAAATTTATCATAAACCTCTAATCTTACAAAGGTCCCATTTATATTCATTGTAGGGATTCTACTAGTACATTTATAGCATAATGAAATTTTCTTAAATATGAAATATTTTGTTCATGAACACAAGATAATTGTAATGGAGAATATTCATGATATCTTGATGTTATTATTTAAAATTTCTATTCATAATTAAATATTTTTTATCCTTATGCCAAAATGTGAAAAATAATATGATATAATCAAGAGATAAGTTGGAATCACATTACAAATGATCCAACTAGATAATTTTGAGTGTTGAAAAGAGTTATATGATGTTAAACACATATTTTGATAGATATGTTATAATTGTGAAAATAATTTTATCAAAATTCAGTATTATAATCCAGAAAATGATTCTTGATTGAATAGTCTAATAATTATTCCATTTACTTTACTAATTGGGAAATCAACTTCATAAATTCCAGTGTGTGAGTTGATAATAATCACACATAGGACCATCTAGTACACACATCAACCAAGATCAAAAAATAATTAAATTTTCTACATGTTATAGGGATTGGACCGCAAATGTCACCATGAATTCATTCGAAAACAATAGGGTATTGGGCCTCAATTTTTGGTGCTGGTTGTATTATAATGAAATTTCCTTGGGAATAAAAAATTAATTATAATTGATTGTGTGTATGAACCTTTTATAAATCAATGGATGATTATGCATGAATTTAAGTACATTATACATCGTTATAGATACTGGTTGACCCAAACATCCATGAAATACAATATTTGTATCATGTTCAAGAAACAAATAATTTACCATATTTTATTCAATTTTACATATATTAACATGTTAAAATTCAGAGGGATATCTTGGAAGTTTCTCATGAGACAACTCCTAGTCATTATATGTGTTAGTTATACAGATACATTTAATTCCCCCTTCATCCAAAATCACTATGTGATATCGGCATACCTCCCAGTATTGATATTTTATATTTCTAAATCCTTAGGTTAATTTCACAGTATTTGTTAATATGCTGATATAATCTCTTTCCATTTTAATATTGATAATATATTTCTCATATTTATGAATTATGTGTATCTTGTAAATTTGAATGTGGAAAATATCATCATAATGGGAATTAATAATACTAGGGTATTTAAAAATATCCATTTCTATAATAAATAAGAATATATATATGAATTTAAGAATGAAAATAAAAGGAAATGAAATGATCTATTGAATATTCAATACAAAACATTAATCTCTTAAAAGTGAATATAAATATCATGAAAATTTAAATATTATAAGTTTTCCTGATACCTTGAGGGTTAGTAAAATAATCATTGATATAAAAAATCATAATTTATTAATCATACTTCAAGGATTGTTCCATGATGTTTTCTTTAGTTCTATTCATCATCCCGTAGACTTATTATTTATAAATATCAATAAAATGCTTCAATGAATGCCATGTAAAAGACCAGTGGCCCTTCATACCACACTAAAATAACCAAATTTATTTATTTATTTTTTAATTAGTTATTTGTTTTGACAATTTTACCACTTTTTGTGGATTCCCATTCCTCTAATCACTGGTTATACAACCACCCTAAGAAAATTATTCACCTCAACCTTGACCACTCCGATGTCTTCCACGACCGTGGTAATGTGAAATCATATTTTCTTCAAGAAATGATGTTGCACCATTATGTTGGGATTCATAGCTACTCATCATGAGTTGGTTGGTTTTCCTTTAATAGGATGTATATAGATTAAATTCAGAGTACTTTTTCATATTTTTTTCTAATATTGTTCTTGAAAAATAACGTTCCATGTAAAAAGGGAGAAAAGAATATTTTTGAGAATATAATTTTCTGTAATATTTTTCATATCAATTTAATCAAGATGTAATTTTAACCATCATAGTCTTATATAAAATAATTGATTTATAATATTTTAATCTAAAGTGACTACATTCATATCATGATATTGGTAGTATTACAGATCATGGTCATCATATCACTCTATGAGGATTTTTCACCACAATAGGGAATTCATTATCATTATGTATTCATTAATAAAATCCTAATGACAGAGATAATGAAGGAATGTTATGGATTGATAGGATATTGAGTGGAAGCTTTATTTCCATATTTGATCATCATACCTAGGACAATATCATTTAAATTCTTCTCGACATCATAAATCCGAGAAAATTTATTATTTTTAAAAATTTCAAGAGCATCAGAACAAATATGGGCCATATTCATCCTGAAAAATGTGAATTATAACGTCTTCCTAACTTTTTGAAAACAATTTGGCTACGAAAAGGATCAAACATTGATTAAAACCTCAAAAAGTTTAAAAACTAAAAATTCATATTTGATCATAGTTAAAAGGAATCATAGAATTGATATTTTTAATGATAATAGTGAAGAAAAGACAATAATGAAAAAAAATATGGAAAAAAGTAAGATAAATTTTTAAGGGTAGATAAATCATATTTACTTTGGCATTGTGAAAAATTTTCATATATATAGGGTATAAGAATGTTGTAATAAATTATCAAAAACAATCTTGGTCTCCAATATAAATACAAAATAAATAATTAAAATTGTTATAGAAAATGATATGTTGAACATATTGAATGTTGAAATATATAAATAATTTTTATGTAATGAATAGTTATTTTAATATATAATTTATGTAATCCAAATAATAATTACTCCTATCAAATGGGATGTAAAAATAAAATCTTAGACTAATATTATTTTAAAAACAATATCCAACTATTGAAATTATAATCAAACCCATATATGAATTCATTTAATATTCAAAAAATGATTGTGCCCTATTTTAAAATATTGAAATTATCCTCACTCATCGATTAAGATAAATTTCATTATAATTTTATTTTAAAAATTATTATAACTTTTAAAAAAATTGAATAAATTTATCACATCATTCGCATGAGATAAATTTCATTGATGAGAAAAATTTAAATTATTAGTTAATTTTTTTATTTTTCAAAATATATTTTTATTGAATGTGATATTTTTACATCTCATTTGTTAGATAAATTAAAATTTTAAAATGAAATATATGTGAAATTTATCTCATTTAATGTATCATAATGAATTATTTTATAAAACATTATTTGAACCAATCTTGGTTAAAACCCATTTTATTAAGGAATGGAATCTTCTTTTTTACTGGGTTTTTAGTGAACTCATTAAATAACCCATAAGACCAGACATTACATGGCCTGAAGGCATGAAGGCATGATTTACTAAGAAAATTGGTGGACCTACAGTAATTACATGGTCAAAGGGCCCCCCTTTATAATAATTTATAATCATACCTGAAATTTTAATCATCTCTTACGTTAAATAAATATTATTTATTTAAAATTACATCACCATAATTAAAATTTATCTCACCTTTAGTATAAGATAAATTTCATTTCTAAATTGATATCATTATATGTCAAATTTATCTAGTCTCACACATGAGATGAATGTTATTTTATAAAATATATAACATTATAAAATAAATTTATCTTAAATTTTACATTAGATAAATTTATTTTTTCACTGTATAGTTTATTTATGTCATCTTTCACATTAGATAAATTTCATTTTTTCACTATAAATAATTATACATGAGATAAATTTAATTTTTTCTAAAAACCATAAAAAATTATGTGAGTTTTAACACATATCATACATGATATTAATTTAATATTTTGAATTATTTATTACTTTCTATGAAATTTATTTTATCTAAAACATGACATAAATTTCAATATTTAAAATATATAATAAAATATGAAGAATTTATTTCATATCATAGTTGTGATAAATTCTAAAATTTAAAAAAAATATTATTGGATGTGAAATTTATTTCAAATCATTTATGAGATAAATGTATGTTTATAAAATACATGTCATTATAAATTAAAAATAACTCATTTTATAGATTAAATAAATATAGTTTAATTGAAGATAAAATATAATTTGTGAACATTATAACATCTCATATATGAATATATTTAATTTTTTAGGATATTTTTAAAATAAAGAGTAAAATATATTTACTAATAAATTAGATAAATTCCATTTTATTAAAAATGTATTGTTGTATATAAAACTATTCTCATATCATATAGAAGATAGATTTTATCATTTATAATATATAACATAATATGTGAAATTTATTTCATCTTGTAAATGAGATTTTTTTAAAAATTTTAAATGATATAATATTATTTGAGAAACCTATTCCATACCATATAAGAATTTAATTTGAATTTATAAAAGATATATTATTATCAATGAAATTTATCTCATCTGTCACATGTGGTAAATTTCATTATTTTTAAAAAATGATGTAAAAAAAAGAAAACTCATTTTTTAAAAGAGATAAAAAATATACGGATTTTATCTATCTCATCCATCAAATAAATTTCATTTATAAAAATGTATTATTTTTGAATTTATCTAATAGAATATGTGATAAATTGTTTTTCTAAAATATTTGTTATTATAGATAAATTTTATCTCATATCGTATCTTAAAAAATTCATTTTTTAAAATATGACATAATACATGAAATTTATATAAAACATGAGATATTTTCATATCATAACGTACATAACAATATATGTGAAATTTATTATATCTCATGAATGAAATAAATTTTAGTTTATAAATGATTTATCATTGAATACAAAATTTATCATATATCATACATAAAATCAAATTAATTTTTAAAAGATATATTATTATACATTGAATATTATCCTGTAAATGTAATAAATTTTAATTTTAAAAATTGGATCATTGTAGTCAATATTTTTATCATTTTTATATTAAAAATAAATTTTATTTTTCGTATTATCTATCATTGTATATTTATTTTCTCTAATTTCACGAAGAAGATAATGTTTAAAAAAAATTTTAAAATTTTTTTAAAATATTATAATAGATTTTAATAAAATTACAACAAAAACAATATGAAAAATTATTATAATGTGAAAAAATATATCATTTCATATTATAAATATCACACTTTTTACTTAAAATAAATTTTATTTCTAAACAAATAGTTATTTTAGAATAAATTTATCTACATCAATCAATAATATAAATTTCATCTTATAAAATTTAAATTATAGTACATGGAATTTATTTCATTTTATATATGATATAATGCTTTATTTTTTAAAATAAAATATAACATGAAATATCTCACACATGAGATAATTTCGAATTTTTAAAACATGTATTAAGGAATATGAAATATATCTCATCATGATAAAATTTCCTTTATTTGAGAAATGTAATTTAAAAAATAGTACTAGTTTTTTATTAATATATTTACTCGACATTAATATAAAAATGGATTTCATCTTTTTGAATAACAGTGATAAATTTTATATAAAAGTTTGAATGCTTCTATATTTTTAATAAAAATATTTTTATTAAATCAAATTTATCTCATTGAAAGTAAGGATACAATTGGTTTCCTGATAATTTGGTACTAGATTGTACCCAACCTGACAAACTAGGGTTTGGGTTCCTCTAAACTATGTTTGGTAGGGGTTATAGTTTTAAATATTATAGAAAATTATTAATTATGTTGGGAATGTGTATCATTTATATGATATATGCATCCGAAATATGTGATTGTGTGTGATAAAATATAATTAAAATAGCAATATAATAATGATGTTTTATAACAATTTAGTTAAAATATATTTAAAGTGGGGGATTGAAACATTCTATGGAATATGCATCCCAAATTCCTAATAAGAGAATTCATTGTCTAGGAAACATTTCCTAATATTAATGTGACTAGATGAAATATTTTAAATATCATAGATCTTGATTAGAATTTGTAGTTTAAACCATATTTATTCCGAAACATTTTTATAAAAATTAAAATTTACAATTTCAATGGTCATGGGTTTCAAATTGGTATTTGATTTCAGGTTTGAGTTCAGATTTAGGTATTTTTGAATTGGTATTAATTAGATTAGAATTTCATGATTTAAATTTTTTTTCATGTTCTGGTGAATTTATATGGATGATAACTCGAACAACTACCATTCGTAAAATGTATGATTAATTTTAGGCAAAAGTATAAAAACATTTCAATTTTCTAATAGCTAGAAAATAAATTTATATTTCAATGGAAATAAAATAATAATCTATTGATAAAATTGATGTTTGAAAATAACATAATTACCATTTTTTATATCTATTATATTGTTAAATAAGAATAATTTTACATCACCAGTTTCATGAAATAAATTACATATAAAAAATTAATTATTTTATTTTATAAGAACATTATTATATATATATTTTTTTTATGGAAAATAATATTCAATAAATAGAATATAACAAAATAAAATTTATTTTATTTCTTATAGATGTATTAACAAATGTTCAGGTATGGTGAATTACAAGTTACCAAATTTAGTTTTGTTATTTCATCATTATATATGATTATAATATATCTTATATTAGGATGGGGATATTATATAAGGGATAAATATAATTAATATTACCACTCATTGTATTGAAAACAAGAGTAATAAATTTAAAAAATTATACAATTATATTAATTTTTCCAAAACATTATACATATATAATGATAATTCAATATTTTAACTAAAACATTAGTCACCAAAAATAATAAAACTCACATATGTAAAATATGAAGTAAATAAAAACCAAGATAATTAAATTAATAAAATTAATTTTTATTACATATTTTTTATGTAAAATTAAATTTTCCATTAAACATAATATAAAATATTTCATAAAATATATTTAATAACTTTTTTAATCGCCAAGTATTACTAGAGAAAAAAAAATCTATATACGGACCAAGGAAATTCATACATGGTATGTGAAAAGTTTGAAAAAATGTTATTTTAAATATTAAATTATTTATTATGTTTGCGAGTTTAGGATATTAGAAAAACATTTCTTCTAGCAGAACAATATACCTATATAAAGATGGTGGAATAAAATAGAACATTATTTCTGGAAAAGAAATGTTTGTGGATGGATTGATGTAATTCTTCATGGAATTCCATGAAAGTGTTTGTCAAAGAATTTGCCTTCATAGAATATATTTATTCATATTTAAAATAATAAACACCTTATGTAATAAAATATTTTTTACGTACTACTTCCCACTAACTACACTACTCAAAAAATTTCCTTTTGTGTTATTTTTTCACCTCCTTTTCAGTTTAAATCATCAACAATCCATTTTGCAGTGGTTATGTAAATAATCATGTTTTCCATTATTTGTAATAAAATATTGGTAGTTTGATTTTAATATTTGGTGGTTAGGGGCGATTTTTTTATATTTTATAACATTTATGTATACAATAAGAAACATAATTTTCTAAATTTTATATTTAATAAATTGAGGGAAAATAAACTAACTTCCACTACTAAATTTAGTGACAATTCCTGTTAGTAGTAGTTTATAAGAACAAATGCTAAATGAAATAATTTATAAAAAAATCATTTATACTTTGATAACATGGTTTTAAAAATAGCTACTAAAAATTAAAAATTTAAAAACATTAAAAGACACATTTTAAAAAAGAATTTATATAAAATAAACTGAATGCTGACAATAGTTATTTAAAAAAATATAGGCCCCAACTATACATATAATATAATAAAATGTATAGATAAAATATTTTCTAACTGTTATCTTAGTAATAATAATTAATTAAAAATATAAATATACAATAATATAAATAGGACATATCCACACCTAACTTTCATCTCTCTGCATCCACTATATAAGTCAACAACACATGATCATTAAATGAGTTATCATACAAGAAAAATAAATCGAAAATCCACCATCAACTTATCACATTTCTATCTCAACATACACTATATTCAATAACTTACATAGTTGTCCTCATCCCACATGAATCCAATTTCATCAACAATATATTAACTAAAACAATAACGTTATTAAAAAACATAACAACTAAACACAATAAAAAATAATTATTGTAGAATCCATGGTATTGTTTAACCATACCAGAAAAACTATAAACCATCCTAATTTCCATCATAAGGGTGATTGTGATAAAAACTCTCAATATCCTACATAATACCAACATTTTTCCCTTTTAATACAAAACATCTACATTTAAGAAAATGGGACATGAAAAAAATGTCATATCATATATTAAGAATTTTTCAAAAGACCTTAAATATATTTTTCATCAAACATAGCACACATCAACAAAAAAAATGATATATAAACCCACATATCATTTATTAATTGAATATATGAAAATAATCTATTAAATTAAACCTCCAATATCACCTTGAACAATATGAATATTTGAATTACCTATTCACGATACGTTCAACCCTTTAAAATCAAAATAGATTTGTTTTTAATAGTCCATGTAGTTTTTAAATAAAAAGGTAGTGTGCTTTGAATGATATAAATATTCAATTTAAAAAATATTTTGATGCAGTTTCCATTCTCATATTTCAAAAATAACTCTATGGGTTTTTTCCTGTGATTTCATGAAAATCTGAGATATTTTCTTACTTTTGAAACCCCAACACATTTTTTTAAGACATATATATAACTAAAAACTTTTCATTTATTAATACTGATCACATAATCCATTTTATTGGGATTATTTTTTCTGATACAAATCAAACCAGATTCAAAAATATTTTTCCAAATATTTCAAAAAAATATAAGGTCTCTTTATTTGGTAATAATCATAACAGACATGTTTTGAGTTTTAAAACACAAAATTTTTACTTGAATAAATTAGGGAAAAAACTAAAATTTTTATTATTGGGGCATTACTTCGAAAATTTCAAATATATATATATATATTATTATCAATTGATTTCATGGTAATTTGGGGTCCTTTTCTTCATTTTATCACCATGAGATACATTTTTAAGGAATTTCATAACATTAAAATTTCTTATTTAGTAATTCCAAGAATACCACTTGTCAGAATTAATTTTCGTCTACTCATACACATTAAAGTTGATACAGATATACTTATTTTCCTGATTTCATACCAATTTGAAGTTATTTACTATTTTTTAGATAGTTACACGCATTTTTTCTAGTTTTCAAACACAAAAAATGAATTTATGGGAATTTCAACAAAACCTTAAATATTGTTGATTTGGAATCATATATTAAATATAAAAAATAAATATATTGTAGATATATTATGATTTTATGAAATTATTTGTTTGTTTCCTAGGTTATTACCCATATACCCATATTTTAAATGACAAACATATAATTAAAAACTACATATTTAGTAATTTCAAAAAACTGCATATTTGATTGATGTGTTGTTTACCTAAACACATAAAAAATCATTCAATGATATTGGTAACATGATTTTTTTTGCTAATATGGTGTTTTTCTCTATAGATCTATCCATTAATCACATGTTTGAGAGTTTTAAAACAAAAAAATATTCTTATATATATCATAAGAATAATATCAATTGTATTGATTTAGTGTCAATTTCTATATATTAAATATAAATTTACGATCATCATCCTATGATTAAATAGTAATATGAGATCATTTTATTGAATTTGACACACTGAAAGACATTTAAAAAAATGTTAATATCATGAAAAATAGAATATTGAATATTTTATAGAACATCACACATTGGATTGTTGTGTTTCTAGAGAATTCATGTAAAAAAATATTAAATACGTGTTTTACCAATATTTAAAAGAAATCTTAAATCATTTTTAATGTTTTGAACTCCTACATTCATGTTATAGAGTTATTAAACAGAAAAAATATGCTTACATACATCTTGCGAAAATCATCATTAAGATTTATGTGTAATTACTTTCTATATTTCAAAAATCAGTCTATAATCGTTATAACACCACAACCTAGATGGCACTGAACATGTTCTCGGAGACGGTGCACCACATAAAGTCAAGTGCACATCCTCATATTCTAGACATTTATAACTAGCAGTCAGGGTCTAAGGTGTAACTGTAAGAAGACTATAACCCCATATAATATTGTAAAACTAGAAGTAAATCAAAAAATATCATACAAATAAGAGTAAGTGAAAATAATAAATTCACTAAAAAATAGATGTATTAATAGGGTGAAATACAATAAATCGCCCAAAAATGATGTCATACATACAGAAAAACACTCAGTGGGTTGGTTATATGACATACCGAGAAAAATAAACTAAAAAATTATACACAATATCTTCATGTTTTACCCATCTATTAAATTGAAACTATCAAAGCTATCATGCCAAACCATAAAAAAATTCAACACATGCCAAAACCCAAATGTTTGTTCCCTGGTTTTTCTAGAGGTAAGGATATTTATTTTCAGGTTAAATGATTTCAAATTCCTTTGGATATTAAACCCTTGGACGGGACATGGGATGGTCGGGTTGTTTTTGGGCATGAAAGGGGAAAACATGCTAAAATTTGGCTGCAGGCTAGGTACCTGTCGTTTTCTTGGTCTATATGTCATGTACTTCCAGTTCGTGCCGTGAACTGGTCCGTCACGATATGTAGGAAGTCTAACTCAGGAAAAAATGGAATTACATTCCATATACATTACCATAAAGTATTTTTATAAATGATGCAACAACCTCATATTTTGACACACATTAGTTTTTCTCTCATTTTAGAACATGAAAATCATCAAAAATGGATATTCAGTTTTAGAATCCATGTGAAATATGATTCAATCATCGTCTGTCATGTTCGAACTTCATCAATAATTACTCAATTCCTTTTTAGTCATTCTTGATTCTCTAGAACAATGACTACACTATTAGGAATTAGTCTCATATTCCCTAATATCACATTCTTTTTCCATTATTTACATTTCATCCAAAATTGGATAAATCATGGCTTGATACTGGGTGAGATTCATAAACTAGAGGCAAGGTAAGTGGTTTGTACATTCATTCATCTTTTCAAATGCTTGTCGGGCATTCAACATTTTCACTACCCATAAGTCTTTCTGGCGAGGGATTGTGTTTTAGAGAGTTGCTTTTTGTTGTTGTATTCATACCTAGTGAGGATTTACATAGGTTTTGTTTAGGTTTTTTGGATCTTGTTACATGATTCAAGGTCACCCAATGAGTGAGAGTTATGGAAATGACCCATTTATTCATGTTTAAACCACCCAAGGAGCATCTTTTTATGCATTCCTAGTTAATGGAATCCTATTAATTCTTGGATAGCATATGTAGCTTGTTTAGTAGATGTACTACCTCCTTGCCCAATGAATATCTTGTTCATACATGCCTATTTTGTTAATAATGGAATGTTTAATTGTTTATATGGGAGGTTTGGACCATATTCTTATTTTGGAAAAAGGTTTTCATGAGTGGGTATACTCATGGAATGTGCAGGTTGATGTGAGTGGGTATAATCATAGGAAATGTTTGTCTAAATTGAATGTCAAATTTAATGTTTGAATGAATGTATTTGTAACATTGTAGTTTATGCCTTTGATTGTCTCTTACCCTTCGGTTTTAATTCAGTGGGATGCATTGGGCCTTTCTACCCCGTGGATCTGGCTTGTTTGGGATCTTGTAGGACTTGTTATTGTAATGCTACTAGGACCCCAACGAGTTCCTAACAGAGTTTCCACTACGGATTCCCATGGGACTCTATGGGATTCCATGGATAATCTCCTTATATCTTTCCCTCCATATTCTAGATTTATTATATCGGATTCCTTGGTCTGATGACACCTTGGATCCAGCCCTTGAGGTATTCACTTCAATATATAGCGTGGTCGTGGGATTCTAATCTTCACTATAAGGCGTGGTTGTGGGATATTTGAATTCACTATATGGAGTGTTTGTGGACAACTTGACATCTTTATATAGCGATGTTCTGGTCGCATGATACAAATAGATGTATGATGTGTCCCTATGACCTGATTGTTTACTTTATAATAGATTCCTTGTTTGGAGTTGACTCTTTTTTGCAGGTAGCGTTGAGGGATTTTTGGTTTTACTTATTATAGTAGTTTATTCCATGGTCATACACGCTTACATAAGAATTGTTTACACTTTCTAAAACTTTTTTTAGAATTTATTTTAGAACTGTATCGGCCTAGGTGGTTACCTATTGGGATGTTTATATCACACACTCTTTCAGCCTCCACGGGGACCCAAACAGATTTTATGTTAGAAGGTGATAATAGGGGTAATCAACATTATACATGTTTTTGATTGTGGCTTTTGAGTAGGGGAACATAGGACCAAGCTATGGTTATTGATTCTTGAACACCTTTTTGTCTTTTATTCTTCTTCAGATACATTTATTGTATTTTATTTCAATGTACTAGTCAATTTTCATTCTAGGTACTTATTCCAACTGCATAATTTTTTATATGAGTAATTTCTTTATATTGTAATGTTATCTTTTTATTTCTTGTCTTACGTTCAATTGTATGTTGTTTATTTCACCTCCAATTTTTAACATATGATTTATTTCCACTATGATACTCTGGTATTGAGGGAATAGTCTCCCCACTAACTCACCTAGTCCCTTGCATCTAGTCAGCAACCTTTGGAATTTTGGGATATGTTCTTGATGTCATGTGACCAACCGACCTCGGGGAACCATACTAGGTGGCATCTAGGTCCGGGATGTTATAGAGTGGTATCAGAAGAGTTTTTTTATAGTTTTAATAACTATTTGGCAACACTAGAAAGGGATAGGAAGGTAATGGTGTTTGTTTATAAACTTTTCTCAAGAGTAGTTGCCTCGTGTATTGGGAAAATCCAAATTTGTTCGAATTGAGTTCTGATTTTTGGGATTTTTAATTCTACAGTTGATTTGATTTCACTTCTGGGTGACACACTTGATTTCAGCTATTATAATTGATGAAATTTTAGGTTCAATTTTAGTTTCAACCCAATGAGATTAGGGTCTTCCATATTATGCATCATATAGACACATGTTAGAATCGCATGCCATGAATTATTCCATGACATCTACGATACATTAGATATTGCATTATGTTGCGATATTTGAAATGATAGATGTGCCTACTATTGTGTTAGTGAGGTGCAGTCGATAAAGGTGTGACATCATCATTCATTCCATATGGAGTATGGGCCCTTAGGAATTGGGAAATGATGCACTAGTTAAATGTAAATGTAAAATTAACTTGTTACATGTATTGTTTGAAAAGGGAATCAATGTTGGGTTCATGAGGTGTTATGGTCCCTCATGGATTAAAAATTGGTAACCCTTGGTGGAATTATATGAATAAAATAATGTCAATTGGAAAATTGAACTTGTGGGTATTAAATGAACCTAGACCCAATTTTGAGTCACCAAGAGACATAATTTATAGTGGTTCAACGGTCTTTAATTATACAGTCTTGGATTTAGGAGAAGGCTATGGGTTTGGCTTGGGTTTTATGAGCTTTTTGACATGTCCTGTGATTTTGGGCTTTGATATGTGATGTTTTAATTTCCTTAGGTGTGATTTTGGCATTGTAGAGACATTCCATCATGACAAACTCTAGTGTTACGATGTGATGATGGAAACGAACATACTTTAGATAAGGTGGTCCATAGGCTACCGGTTGATCCTACAGTAGTGCCAGTTGCGGAATTTGTGGTTATTGTAGACACATGTGTTGAGGCATAGTCCAGTGATGGTTTCCTTCAATAAATTCAGAATTTTCAAGTGGCACAGTAGCCAGTCTTGACTATGGTTGAGCTGACATAGGTGTTCTAGTAGCAGCATACTCTTCTGTTTTCAGAGGATGGAAGACCATAGGCTATAGAGTTGTGGCTAGAGACCACCTTATCGATTTTAAGCATCTGGAGATTCCTACATTGTAGAGGTTCAAGATCACGACTTATATGATACATGGAGCAGCAATGATCTGGTGTGCCACTTTGAACCAAGATGATAGGCAACAGAATTGGGGTTGGGATAAATTCAAAACCTTTTTCATTGAAAAATTTTACACCATAAAACTACGAGTAGAGTGGGATATTGAGTTCATCCATCTGGAGAATAGCATGATGACAGTTATTGAATACTTTTTACACATTATAGAGATGAATTTTTTTTCACCGATATATCTTACTGATGACAATTCGAGGGTGAGCATCTTTGAGGAAGGTCTCATACATGCTATTGGATCTTAGGTAAACTTGTTCAGGATAACATCTATTTTTTATATTGTGAATTAGGAGCTGATTACAACATGGAACCTGAGGGAATATGTGGGTACAGAACAAGGTATTCTTCTTTCTCACCATATTGGATCTACATCTTCAGGTTGGATGCATTGTTTCGAGGCTTCTCATGACGTGGGTTCTAGTAAAGATGTTGATGTAACCATATTGGTGTATTTCTATTAGTGTGGTAGGTGAGGCCACGTGAAAAATAGTGTGACGGTGACCCAGTTGAGTGTCGAACTTACAATAGGATGTGGCATATGTAGCAGTTTTGTAGGACCCTCCCTCCCGCTATGATTGGTAGGGGGTCAGATCTGACATCGGGTTCAGGAGAAGGTTATTCATCTATATGTTAGATTGGGAGCTGGAGTAGTGATGTCTAGGGAAGTGGGTTTTATGGTCATGGTATTGAGACGCCATGTTCTCATAGAAATCATGGAAGATCATCTCAGGGTATCCAGGTTGGGTCACAGGGCCTTGGTACAGGACAAACATATGCAGTGTGATAGACCCAACAAGAGTAGGATTTCGGACGATCTACAGTTAGAAGTAAGATCTTAGTAGAATATACTATTGTGTCTACTCTTTTCGATATTGGTTCCTCTCAATGTTTTATCTCTACAGGAGTGGTAAAAAGCCTTGGGCTTGTGGTTTTTCTTTCTAAGGGATTTTTTATTCTAGAATCACCGTTGGGAGTTAGAACTGGTGATGTGTTCCAGTGTATGGATTTTTCCCTTGAGGTTGGAGGGTGTCACTTCATCTTGGATCTTTATATCCTCGAGAAGAAAGAGTTTGACATCATTACCTGAATAAAATGGTAAGAATATTATCGAGCAAACAATGACTACTATTGATGTAAGGTGAAACTTACATCACTAGAGGGTGATTTTTTTATTCAAAACAGTGAATGGGATGTTAAAGAGAGTAGAGATCGAGCCGATAATCGTGGGATGGGAAGGATGTCATCTCAAATTCTTAGTTTCTTTCTAGATGATCAGTTGGTGAGTCAAGAAAACATTCCTCAAGTGGTTGATCCCATTAGGGACATCATTCAAAAATATTTTTCTAGTTTACCACCTGATAGAGAGGTGGAGTTCTCCATCGTGCTAGTTTTAGGATTTTCACGAGAATCTATTCCTCCTTAGAGGATGGCTAAAACATAGTTGAAGGAGCTCAAGAGGCAGATAAAGGATTTGGATGGGAAGGGGTTTATCGGACCCAGTACTTCCTACTGGCTTTCACTGGTCCTTTTCATGAAAAATTGATGAAATAACACTTAGGCTAGCATGGATTATCCGAAACTGAACCAGATGACGGTTAAAGAACGATATCTTTTTCAACGGATAGATGACATGTTTGATCATATTTGAGGAGTTGTAGTGTTCTCAAAGATATAATTGAGTTAAGGATATCACAAGTTGTTTGTTCTACCAACAAACATACCTCATACATACCTCATATATACATTCATATTATGTATGGGTTATTTGAGTATCTGGTTATGTCATTCGGTATCATGAAAAAGATATCAGTTTTCATGGCTTTGATGAACCGATGGTTCCCTATTTATCCGTTACCTATACCCTACTAGATAGAGTTTTTATGAGGAAGATATCGGATTCAGAAGTTCTAGTTCAATGTGAATGTGTGTAAGGTGAGGACCCTCCCCCTGGTTGTACTGTAGGCGATGCTGAGATCCTGTATATCCATGGACATGTATGGGTTCCTATGGACATATATGAGGAGTTGATGTGGTAGTTTCATGTTTCATCTTGGGAAGTTCATAATGGGGTCACCATAATGTACAATTACTTACGATGATAGTACTAGTTTCCAGGAATGAATATATTGTTAGATGGTTTTGTTATGAGGTGTTCGACCAGTCAGCAGGTGAAGGCAGAACATTAAAAACCAGCTGGTCTTTTACATAAGTTACCTATCCTAGAGTGGAAGTAGTTTGATGTCGCATTGGATTTAATTACTGTGTTTCTAAGGACACATGGAGTTAATTATTCTATGTTGTTTTTTTCCAGGATTAAAAATGCCTCAAATTTCTTACCGATCAATGATAACTTCAGTGTTAATAATCAGGGAATGTTGTACATCTGAGAAGTGGTACAACTTAATGGGGTCCAGCAAAATATCATTTTAAGTAGGTATTGCATCTTTAAATCTATTTTCTAGAAGATTTTTCAAAGGGAACTAGGTATACAGGTGTTTCTGAGAACAACATACTTCCCTCTGACTGATGGCCAATCATAGCATACGATACAGGTGCTAGAGGACATGCTGGAAGTATGCGTCCTTGATTTTGGGGCATCTTGGGAGTGGCACATTCGCCAGGTTGAGTTATAATACAATAATAGTTTTTAGGTGAGGATATAGATGGAACCATACAAGACAATATACGATAGGCCTTTTCATTATCACATGTGATGGTTAGTGGTATGAGAGGTAATTTTATTGGGACCACGTCTCATACAACAGACTTTAGATTAGGTCCATGTGATTCAGATGGAGATGGCTACATCATAATCACGTCAGAAATCATATGTCAATAACTACATAATACCTATATAGTTCGAGGTTGGGGATCTAGTTTTCTTCCGTGTATCACCAAGGTTGGGAAAAACAAGAATCAGAATACAGGGTAAACATTCACCGTGATATTCTAGGTCATTTGACATTCTGGAGAGAGTCGGGTCGGTTTCCAATCGTTTGTATTTCACTCATTGGTACTAATCCATGCATGATGTCTTCCACATATCTTAGCAATGTTACTATCACTAAGACCCATCTCACATTTTTTCATCATGAGGAGGTTGAGATTCAGGATGATGCGACCTTTGAGGAGCATCTGATTCTTATCGTGGATATGAGCACGAAGGTTCTCTGAGGCCAGTCAGTTCTTCTAGTAGGGGTGTTATGGTATCATGTCTGTTTATAGGATGAGACTTTGTATAGGGAAGACGAAATATGTGCTTAGTGGCCGGATTTCTTCTTAGAAGAATCTTGACAACCCTTCAGAGATCTATTCGGGGACGAATTTCTATAAGGGGGGAAGATTGTATGATCCCATGTTTTTGTTGAGGTACATATCCATATTTTCAGTCTAATTTTATTTAATTTTATTTTTCTCTTATACCTTAGGTCAGGACATAGGAAGGATGGGTTTTTTTAGAATGAAAGTGAAAAACCGGATTAAATCTGGCTTCAGGCCAGGTACACGTCGTGTAACTTGTCTACACACCGTGTACTTCCAATACATGCCATGAATTGATCCATCACGACATGTAGAGAGTCTAGATCATAAAAAAATAAAAGGATGGTACAAAAAGTGTGATTTAATTACATGTTGTGTACTTGCCTAGTGGGTTTATTATAATTGAGGCAGTAGACTCATATTTTGAGGTGCATTAGTTTTGCCCTCATTTTCAACCCAAAACCCATGTAAAATGTTTTTTTAGTTTTATAAGCCATCTGAACATTGATTCAAGCATCATCTATAACATTGGAATTACATAGAAAATTAATCAATTAATTTTTAGTTGTTCTTGATTGTTCTAAACAACAAGTGTTATATTTTAGATTTCATATCATATTCCCTAATATCCTGTTCATCATCAGTTCTTCAGATTTATTCCAAAACAGGATGAATTAGGGCTTGATACTAGATGAGTGGTATAATACCGAGGTGAGTGAGGTGTTCGATACATTCTTTCAGATCATAGGGCGCTTTTTTGGTGTTCTTCCTTTTCACTTCTGGTCGGACATTCTGGTGAGGCCTCAATTTTGAGAGATTTTCTTGTCGTAGTTGTAGTCATACATAGAAAGGATTCCCATAGGTTCCGTTTAGGTGTGTTGGAACCCATTACAAGATTCATGGTCACCCAAGTGGTGAACCACAAGAAATAACCTACTTGTGCCTGTATAAAATACCCAAGGGTTGTGTTCTTATGCTTTCCTAATTAGAGGAGTTATGTTAATGCATTGATAGCTTGAGTATCTTGTTTAAGAGATGTGATACCTCCTTGAACACTGAATATATATTCCTTGACTATTTGGATATTATGGACATGTTTAATGGTTTATGTGGGATAATAGTCCCATGTTCTTATTTTGATTAATGGTTTTCATGAGTGGGTACACTCATGGCTAGAGCAGGTTGATGTGAGTGGGTATACTCACATGGAATGATTGTTAAAAGTTAATGTTAAATTGAATGTTTGAATAATTGGATTTGGAAAATAGTAGTGGATGCCTTGGGTTGACCATTCCCCATGTGTCTTGATTCTTTTGGATGCCTCGAGTCTTAGTACCTCATGGGTCCAACTTTCTTGGCATCACATTGGACCTGATATTGCCATGCTCCTAGGAACCCAAACAGAGCCGAACCAAGATTCCACCAGGGATGTCCCTGGGACTTGATGGGATTCCTTGAACATGATATATTTATTTTTCCCACTATGGTCTTCATTTATTATACTGGATTTCTTATTCTAATGAAACATTAGATCATTCCCTTCATGTCTGCTCTTCATAATACAACATGGTCATGGGATTCTACTCTTCTCTATACTGTGTGGTTGTGGGATATTCGACTTCACTATACGTTGTGGTCGTGGATTACATGACTTATTTATATATTGTAATGGTGGTTCCATGATACAGAAGGATGTATGGTGTGGCCATGTGACTTTCTTTTTTACTTTGTTATAAAAGCCTTGTTAAGAGCTGAATCTCTTTTATAGGTATCCTTGAGACCTATTTGGTTTTTCATATAACATTAGACTTATTCCAGGGGAATGAACACTTAATTACTAGTTGTTCATACTTCCTAGAACTTTTTTAGAAATGTTATTAGAAGTGTAATGAACTGTGTGGTTTCCTACTGGGATGTTTATTTCAAACCCTATTTGTGCCTCCACGGGGCCCCAAAAATGATTATATGGTATCAGGTGATGATAGGGGAAAGATCCCTAGTAAAGGTTGTTTATTTTGGATTTTTGGTAGGGGAGCATAGGACCAAGATGAGGGTTGCGATTCCAGGATACCTATTGGTCTTATGTTCTTTTTGGGATACATGTGTTATATTGTATAACCATGTACTATTATGACTACTTTCTAGATAATTGTACAATCTCTATCATTTTTTATAAGATAAATTTCTGGTTATTGTTATGTATTATTGTTCATTCTTGTCTTAAATTAATTTTTCTGTGGTTTATTTCAATTTTTTAATTTATTATATGTTGTAATTCTTCTGTGATACTTTGGTAATGTGGATATAGTCTCCCCATCAACTCACATAGGCCCTTACTTATTGTCAGTATCCTCTCTTATTTGGGGATATGTGGTTGATGCCATTTGACCAACTATGCTCAAGAAACTATTTCCGGTGGCATTCGATTCAGGGATATTAAACCAAACCTATGCATTAAAAATATATATGAGTGCTACTCATGTACCCAAGTGCAATGGAGGACTGAATAAGGTCTAATTAAAACTATGTAACCCACCATAAGAGGATTCTAAACCATCTCCTTTTAGTAAAATAGTGTATTCATATATCTACAAGTTTATTAAATAAATAAGATAGTAAAATTAACATGTTTCACCATTAAAAATAGATCATTATCCTTTTATTATTTTGGATTCTACTGAGTCACCAAATCTACTATAACTACTCCGGGCATGCCGATAGTCTAATCCATACACAATAGGGGCAAAGTATTATGTTGTAATGGTGAAATCATTTATCAATTACAATAATCTAGTGTACCTCGGAGTGTCAGTAATGGTTCTCAATCCAGGGATTTATAACACCATATTTGACAATCCCGATAATATATAATACTAGGGGTTCCCTGAGCATTAGTCATTCAACAATACCATGGATTACGAATTATATTTTCAATATCCTGATCAATTATACAGAACATTATTTCCATTCACTTTGAGTGAAGAGCATCAGTCCATCCCCTGAAAACTATGTTACACCGGTGTACCTAGAGAATCAATCAAGCCTGCCCAAAATTATGGATGAGCAATTCCATGCAAAAATAAAAAACATATATAAATCTAGTGGTTCCTCAAGAATCTGTCGAGAACTTATACCAAGGATGAGGAACACCAAGAAAAACATCATAATCCATTCCATATTTACTGAATTCCATTATTCTTTGTTCGACATGCTTAACCTTTTTAACATGATAACATAAATGGTTCAACATCCTTAATTTACCAATATTCATTAACCTTTATCATTTTATCATTACCAAAGTCCCAACATGACTTAAGAACCAAAAACAAGCCTCAAGAAGGCCTAACCCCTTTATCATATCATAAAATTCTAAAACCAAACATCCATGTTAAAAATTTTGAAAACATAACTTCATAACATGGGTCTTTATATTTTAAAACCCACACAAGGTCCATGACCCCCATTTCCATTTATATCATCACATGATTCCTAATATATTTTTCACAAAAACTTAAACTAAAATATCATTTCATTTAAATATTTGAATTTAATTTAAAACATAAATTTATGATCCACATGGAGTTCAACAACTCATTTCAAATCAAGAATGATTTAAAAATTTAGCTTTTCCATTTTTCAACCAAAACCGAGAAAACCAAAATATAAACATTTGAATCCATTTCAATGTCCTCATACTAATTTCATCAAATTCAAGTACATAATATATTTCAATTCATCCTTCTAATAGGTTATTTGTTTCAAGATATTCATGTATCCCTTAACTATTCATTCAAAAAACCAACACGGTTAACCAGATTAATCTCTTAAAAACATAAAATACACATAAAAATTTTTTGTTTCTATTTATGGAAAATAGAAGACCCCATGGGATGCCATAGTTTTAGAATTAAATCACTAATAGATAAAATAGGATCTATCGGAGGTCTAGTATATCAATAGAAATCCCATATATAAATTACACAATCCAAGGATAAAAACACACAAAATGTGGAATTTCAAAAAAAACATACATACATGTTCAAAACATTTAACCAGACTATGGGTAAAGATCTAAGGCCGCATATCTTATTTTTTTATCACTTCAAAAAAATCAATGTATGGAGGTATTTCCAAGGCCTGTCCAATCATCATCCATACCCCTAGGAACCCAACTGTTCTCACCACAAACACCTATGATCTAGTATCACACCATGAAACCAAAATTAATTAAATTTTATAGATATATTTTATTATAAAATTAAACACTAATGCTGGATAACGTAGGAAAACTCACCATATTAGTTTGATATTATTAAAACTCTATGAAACTGCCATGGTAGGTCCACATGGGATACCTTCACTATTTCGAGGAAAAATACCTATGAGAAGATAGAATTTCAACACTTAATAAAATTAATTAATTAGAAAAAATTTATGAAACATCACCATGAACACATATCATAATTAAACACCATGAAAATATTTGTGTAATTCATCTAGGGATCTCTACTTCCAATGAAAAAAAATTCCCCATAATAATTTTCTAAATCCATCATATTTTGGTGAAATCAGAATCAAACCCCAAAACTCAAACCACTAAAATTAGGAAAACCATGAAAATATGGAATGTGGAGGAGTGGATTAGAAACATCACCTTAAAATACCAAAAACACCATGAAGGAACCCAAAAATTTAATGAGGAAGAATATGATGAAGGAGAATGGGGAAACCAATGTTTTTGTTCCTCTTCTAGAGGAGAAATGATTTTGAATTGATAAAAAATTGAGGGGGAAGTTTAGTAAATTCAAATTTTTAAATAAATTAGAATTAGAAACATAGTTTTCCCACATAGTATTCTAAAATGTGTTTCCAATGTGTACCCTATACTATCGAACACCCATGAGCCACATGGTTAGGCCCCATGATTTGAAAAAAAGTGTGCCAACTGTGCTCTATTCACTACCTCCCTTCTTGAGAAAGGTGCAAAGATTGTTTAAAAATAAGAACAGCTTGCACACCATGCCCCAAAAACTCCTCAACCATGCACGATTTCTCTATTTTCCATAAAATATTTACCCCAAACCATGCATGAATGGTGATAATAGACCATGAAAAGTACAAAATTAAGTGAAAAAATCTTGATCATCAAGGTGTCAAATGGTTTCTTATATATCATGCACCCTAAACTGGGATCCTTTTTCATAAAACGACAAAATGTTTGAAACATTACTTGAATCATCTTATTTTAATTAAAACACTCGAGTTACCTTCCAAGCCTCATTAGTCATATCGAAACAACACTTTGTGGTATTATATCCCTTTTATTCCCATTATATGTATCCATAAAAAATTTACATATTATAGTAAAATAAAATTCAAAATCCTTAAAATAAATCAACCGTCATGTTACGAGATCATATAACCTGCTCACCATAATACTTCTCGTCCTTGATATGTCTTGATGTTCAACTATCTACACCACCATACCTACATTTGTCATCATATTTTAACTAAAAAACTCATTAAACATTCAATATCTTGAAACCCTACCCCAAAACAAACTCAAGCGCAATCCCTCAATCAAAGAAAATCCCGAGCTATCATCCATTTCCAAATTGAATCACTATGATGGTGCTTACCCGATTCACTCTAACTAAAACACAAAATTTTGTTGTTACTCGATCAGTTATCATAGATATAGTATTCCCCACCATAAAAATCATCTTATCACTAACATCATCCCATTATTAGTAATTATTCTATTTTTAAACCCCAATAGAACATTGAACTCATGCTCGTACAACACACTCAACATGGTATACAACATATTATGACTTAAGACTGAAACGAATTTAAACACCATCAACATCCGACCTCTTCACCGAAAACCAACTATATCACATGAATAATCGATTTCCATGAATTAAATAAAATATTCCAAATTTTCATAGAAATCCCATATCTAACCCAAAATGTACCAAAAATTCCCAAAACAACACCCCATACATATCTTTCAACCTTCCACACCCACATTGTGTATTATCCCATGTTTGAATATCTCCATTCATCTCACCCCTAATTCATCCAAATCCATCTATAGGCCAATTACAATATTACTTGATCACAATGCCTTCACCCACATAGACATTCAACAAACCATCCAATCACACCCATCCGAGTCCAGACCATACCCCCAATGAGATTCCATAGACAGATTCTCTATTGACTAGAAACGGCTATTGGTGAACCTCCACCATACATCTAAACATACTCCCACTATGAGTGATAGCTCTAAAGAGTCCCTCCATTAAACCATAAAAGACATTAATTTATATTGTTGTATTGAAATTTACCTCCCAAAATACTTAAAATAATGTAATGATATTCAGAATGATCATCTCTATAATTCAAGTATTCTAAGGTGTTGTTGAAAAATAACACCATTACTCTTCCATCTCTAATGTCACCTCAATCTAAAGGGACATGTAAAAGCCATCCCAAGGTCACAGGACTCCCTACCAACAAGTGTCATGTCATTCCCAAATCATTTCTAAATCAATTTTACACTTCCTATTTATCCCTAGAATCTTGTTGCATGCTCTCACATAATTCAATTGACATGTTGATGAAACAATGTTTCTCCCTCACTCATATCTCTCACATCATAGTAATTCTCAACCATTAAATGATCTTCTATAACCAAACAATTGAAACAATTTACAGCCTCATCATGTCATGTATCATGAAAAATCATCTCACATGATCTATCCACTAGCCAAGCCATCCCGACATTCCAATCACAATTAAGCGAATCCTTGTTTATTGGGAAAATTAAAGGAAACTCACATATCCAAAACTACCTTAAAAAAAATCATATCTTGAGAGTCATATGAGAGTTCCAATTAAATCACTTATTCTTTAACCGCATTTTTAGTGTCACATCCCAAGAAACCCGATCTGAGAATCTAATTGATCCATTCCTTAGATGCATCATGCACCACTAAAGGATAAATATTATAATGGATTTCATGTTTATAGAAACCATCCATATCAAGGTGTCTCATGATTTAATCATTCCATGCAAATCTCCCATATACATTCACCACCTGAAGTAAAACATTTCTTCTGGTCCATATAAATTCTACCCATAAAATCCTTTCGGCATAACAGTCACCCATGTGAGGCTCCCAAACAAGCATAGAAACCAATCACCAGGTCAAAACCATAGCTCAAAAGTGATATTTCTAAAAACAAAAGGATTATAAACCTCATAAAACTCATAAATATGGTTCACCCATCACCTACTACTATTAGAATTTTTAAAACCCGCACTTACTCATCATTTATCCAATTGCACTTAAAAATCGGCCAACCACTCTTACTGGTTATCATAAAAATCCACACAGAACTAACTCCCTGAACTAGAGTCATGTAAATAATGTCACTAAGATCTCTCAGCATGAACCATAAGTGAAGTCAAAAAAAATTCACAAGGATCGACCTCTAAGATCTATTCCAACTCATTAAGGCTATAACTCATAGGGTTTCAAACACACTCTTATCCAAACATCACATGCCATTACTATTTCAAAATTATCCCTTATAGGGTCTCATATATGAAAGTCATCACTTCAAAAACCATCTTCCCATAATGATTTCACCCAAATTCTTTGAGTGTCGATATTATTGACTGCTCCTTGGTGTACCGAGACAATACCCTGGCACATATAAAATTACTTGAATTCAAAAATAAATCACCCACTTATAGGGAATCTATCCCCTTTGAGAATTAGCACATCTGAATGATCTGTGGAGGATCTAGATATACTACCAACCTTGAACAAAAACCATCCACAACGGTTCAAATTATCCTATACATATACCATACTTACCCACCATGTTCAATACACCAATCATTCATGAGCACCACACTATAATCCAAAATAAGGTGTTCTTGTCCATAAATCTACAAAACCATCCATCAAAAAAAAATATAGAATCACACACTTGAAAATATTTAATATGTGGATCCTATATGCATATATTTTTAAAGACCCAGATATTCCATAAAAATTTTCTTTATTTATTTTTAATTTTTTGAGGTTGTGAAATCTGACGGTGCAAGATTCTGAAGCCCGGAATGCCTAGAATGATCCGTCAAATTTTTTGATAAGAATTTATTTGTGTGGGTGAGAAGTTTTCCTAAAAATGGAATAACTATTAAATGGGTGCCCATATCATAAATCTAAGGGCACTAATGAATTTATATAGTGAGTTTACCCAAGGCGTAACATATGTTTTATCGGCACAGGACACCTGTGATAAAACCCGAAAATGGAAAAACTGTTAATAAAATAACATTATTTAATTATTTTATTTACGGTTATTCCATTTTAGGGGTTTCCGAACAGAGGGAAGCTATGAAGATATTTATGTTTTCCCTAGGGTAACCCTACTATCCTAAATGCAACAGTGCACTCATAGTTTTGATCTTGGAACCTGTATAAGAGTTATTCAACTTTTTAAAAAAAATCCTCACGCATGCTAATTATAACTTAACCAAAAATTCGATGGATCAGTCTGGGCACTCCATGCCACAAAATCTCATGACATTATATTTCATGACCTCAAAATAATGCCAAATAATTTTAAAAAAATTATATGGAAATTCCATGTCTTTACATTTTCCCCACCTTAGGGACTTTCAACCTCGTAATCTAAAACAAAGGAAAATCAAACAAATAAGGGTAATGAGAATGAATCTGAGCCTCCTGCTACCTTGTGATCTCCTAGAGGATCCCGTGATTCACAAAAATTTCACTGGAGGGATCGTTTTCCCCCAAAGGGCTCGCTCATGTTGATCCTCTATATCCACCAGAAACACTGTAAAAGTCACCACATCCTCGATGCCTAGCTCTCCCCAGTCGATAACGTGTGATGGATACTATATGTACCTACTCACCTATGACTCATGTAAATCATTATGCACCCACTGTATCTGTGGGGGAAGAGCTAGATGGTACTCCTCCTCGCCTACTCTACTGAGGATCTGGAAAGGTTTTATGAACCTCGGAGAAAACTTTCCACCCCGACCAAATATTTTCAATCCTCATCGAGGGGAGACCCATTGGAAGACATGGCCTCACTCCTCAAACTCCAAGGGTCATCATCTTCTGTCGGAATAATACATAAGAATAATCTGCTTAGCCTTCACTTTCTAACAAGTGAGGAATCGTGATACAAAATATGCCATTGCCTTCTTCATCCTTGGCCACCAGTACTGACGTCGGAGGACCTGGTACATCTTCACCACGTCAGGATGTACTAATAAATGGAATATATGGAACTACCTCAAAACCTCCTCATGGCGAGTCAATGGTACCATGGTGCGTCCACTGAAGAGAAAAATGTGCTCCCCACCTTTAGAAAATCCTTCAGGAAACTGACTTGAGGATATCTGAGCACGTCGGGGATCAAAGTCAATGTCCCAAGATGTGCCTCCCGAAATCATTGAAGAATTGGGGGAGTGACAGTCATAGACTGGAGGTAAGATGCTTTACCATTATTGATGAAGGATATCTGCATGGTGACTATATACTCTAAGGCCTCACTCAGTAGATGTAGACCAGAACTCCTGCTAAGTGCGTCTGCTACCATGTTCCCCTTCATAGTAGCATATACTATCTCAAAGTCATAGTTATAAAGGACCTCTAGCCATCATTTATGTCTCTGGTTCAGGACCTTCCAGGGGAAGCTATACCTGAGACTCTTTTGATTAGAGTAAACAGTAAACTATTCACACATCAAGTAGTGCCTCTACAACTTCAGCACAAAGACCATTGCTGCTTACTCTAGTTCATGGGTAGCGTAGTTCTACTCATGTTGTCTCAACTGCCATGAGACTTAGGCGATCACTGCCCACTCATGCATTAGGAAACAACCTAGTCAATTCCCTGATGTGTTGCAGTAGACTACATACCAAACTCCCACTTTTTGTAGCCTCATGATGGGGCACTTTTCAGTATAAGTCTCAACTCCTGAAAGCTCTGATGACACATCCCCATCCATAGGAATGGCTCCCCCTTATTCGTCAAAGCTAACAAGGGTGACTCAACCCTATAGAAGATAGATAAAAATATCTTGTAGTACTAAGAAAAAGAAGAAGTCAATCTCCATTCGGGGAGGTAGTCTTGGAAACATCTTTTAAAAGATGTCCTGATACTCTGCCACTACTATTGGGAACTGAAAATTGAAAACTCCTGCTACCATGATGGTAAGGCTGGTGGATTCAAGAGTGACTGGCTGCAACCTCCTTTTCATGAGTTTATCCTCTGCTGCCTGGGTTCCCTTTTTCACCGACCAAGGAAAACCACATTCGAACGTTGTAGATATACTACATACTTTTTCCTAAAACATTCAATATGTGTATGAACTGTGGATGTCCAATCCATCCCCAAACTAACATTGTAAGGCCTCAATGCTACCACCATGAGGTTACAACCGAAACTATTTCCTCAAGGGTCCGGTCCCACCGTTTTCTTAAGTGTGATTATCAAGTCTCCTCCCAAAGGTATCTCCAGATGTAAGGGTCTAGTCCTTAGTTAAACTAGAATCTATAGGTCTTAATCAGGTTTCACGGGAAGATGTAATTATTGGTACATATTTCTATTAATACGACAACTAGTGGTAGTTGCAGACCATACCTTAAATCATTCCTCAAGACCATGGGTCACATTCCCTGACTGCATGCTTCTACTCCATTCCCTTTTCCTCAAGATCCCTGAGCATGGTGGGGACCAAATTAGGGTGGTGGTTATAACATGTCAAAATTTATAACACCTCATGCTCCACTCCTTGCTCCACTTCCACGTGTGATGCCCCACAGATTAATCTGTCCCAATCACTTTCTCTTCCCGAAACATTTTACCCGCCTAAGTCTTTGAGACTGGCATCAGTTTCCGGCTTTCCTATTGCTAAAAATCACTGGATATATCTACTCATCCAATGAAAATTTAACCAAAAAAGGTTATATATATCACCCTAACATATGTTTTAATTCATATAGGAATAGTACTAGCTCGGAGGTCCCTAAATGCACCACACTCGAAGGTCCGAGCCCTTAAACACTAACCGTACTGTATTCATTGAGTTCCTAAAATGGTTGGTACACCTAAATGGATACTCATGTACCAACATTTGATCATTTCAGAGATGCAGAAGCTCTTTGGAACACTCACCCCTTAACTTTTTATGGTAAGAGACACCATTCTCTGAGGAAGGTTCTCATGTTTTTCCATAGAAAAGTCAGCTCTCCGCATGATCTAGGTAATATAAGCATTGTCTTCATCCTAATGAGCCAGGTAAAAAGGCTCACTACCAGGACTGCCATCTGATCGAATGGTGCCCTGGCTAGATTAAAACACAACCACGTCCTCAAGCGAGTCCATAGTCGCATGTTAGTCGGGATCACCTCATATACTGAGGTGTATCTGATGCTGAATCATTTTTAAGTCACTAAACGTATATGTGTGCTCTATCTGTACCGTCAGTTGTAACTGCTGACCAACAGGCAATGATATAGCTGGTACACTACCCAAAGGTACCATATCAGGCAAGGAACCATGTACCAAAGCCTCTTCTCCATGCAGAGAATTCTCATGGTCACGCACTGTTAAAGAATAGCAGCTAAGATCACCATCTGATCTGTTGGTGTCCCAATTAGGTGGAAAGCCCTAGTCACAACCTCCCACCAGTTCTCATCTTCATGGGGATCTGTCTCACCTCGAATCCTCATATGCCTCTGCCTCTAGAACTCATCCAACGCTCTATGTCATCACGCATAGTACAAGGTTTTAATCTATTTCTAATCTACACATGATCACGAGAATAATGATACACACAAGATCTCCTGGAGGGCTATCATAATGTACTATCTCGGGAATCCTAGTTGGATGTCTACAAAGAAACATCCTGATAAGGAACAGGTATGCCACAATCACTAAGTTGTACCTGGTGATATTACACCAAAGAAACCAAGGAAAAACATTTCCAAAACACACGCAATTTTTGTTTTCATGCACTGAGTGAGTAATCATAATTCAGGGTTCTGGTTTATGGATTTTTCGACCACCTTAACAACCATCGACTCCCAAAACTGAAAACCACAGTCAAAAAACTTAACAAAATTACTTCACTGAAAATATCAAAGTCCCCATTCTTCGGTAGAACCAACTCGCCTCATAAAAATTTGTCATGACCCGTCCCCCAGTGCCCACGCCGTGACTACCCCAAGCCTGGCTTCCATAGGCCAGGGGTTGGCAACTAGAACCAAAAATGTATATCCATATATTGGGATAGAATTTCCATTAAACCAGTGCAAACACACAATCCAAGAAAACAACAAGAAGCATCCACAAAGTAAAAAAGGTGTAGTTAAAAGTGTACTAAACGTAAAGCGGGCCAGAATACAAGCCCAACATAAATGTACAAGTACAACTGAAAAGATAAAGAAACACCTGGATCGCCCACCGAGGATCCTACCTAATGGGTAGGTATATATTTTCACCACAACACTCCATCTCAGCACGTCTCCTCTATGTACCTCCTGGTCCTTACTCCCTTATGTCTCAGTCCAACTGCTCATCGTCTGCACTAGACACAACAGGGTGTGGGTGAAGCCCATGCATGGGTGAGTATAACAATACTCCATAAGGAACTCGAGACCCCCGATGGTCTCCCAATGTTCCAAAAAGGAATTACCACAATGAAAGACCACTATCACAAAGCACGAATCAATCTTCATCTCTACTTATGTATATGTATGGGAGTATACCTAAGATGAGTTGATGAATTCATCATGCTTGGTGATTGTGGTCTTGTTTTGTGTTATTTCTTTTGTGGAACTTTGGGAGACCTTTGGGGGTCTCAGGGTTGCTAATGAGTATTGTTATACTCACCCCCGCATGGGCTCCTTCCGCACCTTGTTGTGTCTTTCGCGGATGATGAGAAGCTGGGCTGAAACTTCAGGGATCCATGACCAGGAGGTACACAGAGGGGACAGAAAGATGTGGAGTGCTCTAGAGATGATATGTACCTACCCTTCATGCAGGATCCTCATTGAACGATCCAGGAGTTGTTTTCTCATTTCAGTTGTACATCTACTTCTTATTTGGGCTTCTATTCCAGGCCTCATTACATTCAGTAGAATTTTTACTACATCAATTTACTTCATGGATTCTTCTTGTTGTGTTCTTGGATTGTGTGTTTGCATAGGTTTAAAAGCAATGCGTTCTTGTTATAGGGATACACCTTTTTGGTTCTAGTCGCTAACTCCTGGCCTATGGAATGTGGGCTTGGGGTAGTCACATCATGGTCCCCAAGGGACTAGTCATGACAATAATGATGAATGAGACAGTACATTTCTCTGTCGGACAAGAGCTAAACTGAAATCAGTGGATTTATTCCCATGGTCCAAGATACATACAACAATCATAATTCATCAAATAAAAACAAAATTTGTGTCACTATAAAAAAATCATATACATATCTAATATCATAAATAAAAATATCAATCCCATCACCTGGAGGCATGGGCTTCCAATCCGAATTGGTGTTCACAACACACCAGCCTGATATGCGTTACATGATACGACACATTTCTATATCTATAGTCTATAAGACCCAAAAGTATAAAATAATAAGAATATAAATACATCATATATGACTTTGTGGTGTTCTTTACCAGATTCTACTAAATTTGTTCCCCAACCAGGTGTGCTACATAGCCTCAACCAAGCCTCCTCATAAGTCAGAGGCTACCGACTAGAAGTGGGTGTTTAAACTGGAGCTATGAGGAGACCCTAACCCCATATAACAGTGAACAATAAGAATTAAATAACCAAAAATCATACACATCATTGTAAGAAAAAATAATTAATAAACTAAAAAATAATTTGGTAATATGATGAAATATAGGAATGGCCTAAACATCCATGTCATACATAAGACCAACCACACACTATGACACATACAGGACATATAAAAAAATAAAACACAAAAGAATCTATTGAATCATAGATATGAACCCATACAATAACTTGAATCTGTCCGAGATGTCCCTCCTAGCCATGGAAAACTCAACACAGACCTCATGCCAAACCTATGCCTCTAATAATCATGTGAGAGATACTCGGGTACCCAAGTAGAATAGAAGCTCGAGTAGGGTGTGAATGAAACTCAATAAACCACTAACATAGGTATATAAATAAATAACTTTGAGTACCATAGTGTTTGAAGATATATATAGGTCCAATAAATCAACAAAATAGTAAAATAAATTTAACCATTAATCATTGATTATTACCCTTTCATTCCATTGGGTTCTGTTGGACCACCTAAAAACCCAAACCAATGCTAGCCATTCCTAGAGTCCAATAAATATACCACAAGGGTCAGAACATTATGTCACAAGGGGGAATTAATTTCTCAGTTACAGTAATCAAGGTTACCTCTGATTATTAGTCTAGGTACTCAAAATCAATATTCATAACACCATGTCAAACCATCTAAATAATATATAATGTTAGTGGCACCTCATGCAGCATCCTACCACCAATACATGGATAATGAATGGAATTTCCATCATCCTGATCACCATTATGGAACTCCATGTCAATACCCTTGGATTTAAGAGCATCATTCTGTCCTATGAACACAATGGTGCACTATGGATCATGGACAATAAATCTAGCCTGCCCAAAACACGGGATGAGGAACTCCTTGTCCAACATCCTAAGCAATATATATAATACAATTGGTTCCTCAAGAATTAAACTAGAACCTTTAACATGTCTTAGGAAAAAAAATTCTAATATCCTAATATATTCCATAATTATTTAATTTCATTAATCAAGGTCATCATATATAACCTTATTAATATATTAACACTAATAGTTCACCATAATTCATTTACCAATGCTCATTACCCTTTATCATTTCGTCAATCCCAAGGACTCACCTGGATATGAAAACCAAAAACATTCTTCAACAAGGACCAAACCCTTTCACATATCATAAAATGACTAAAAGACACAACCTCATTAAATATTTTGAAAACCTCCTCCCATTACATGGTTATTTCTCTTTTAAAAACCAGATATGGTCCAAGACTCTCATTTCCATTTAATCCATCAAAAGTTTAATTATAGTGTTCAATAATTAACTAAACACATACTCATTTAAAATAAAAAATTGAATTCATTTTATAAAACATTTTCTAAACCACTTGGAGGTCAAAATCGAATTTCAAAACAAGGACAATTTAAAAAGGACATCTTTTCCCTTTTTCCCTCATAACAGGTTAAATACCCAACACATGAATTTAAAACAATTTAAATGGCCTCATAATCATTTCAAATATGTGTATTATATAAAAAATTTCAATTCATCCTTAAATGGGTTACAAAAAGATTTATTTATAAGCTCAACCAAGTAAACCTCAACCATTCATTCCCACTAACCAATGAACATAACCAGATTAAGCCCCTTTACTACTAAATTTACCATTTAAAATTTCATGTTACCATTTCCTGAAAATAGAACCCCCATGGGTGGTCATATGTATAGTATCAAATGAAAAAAGAATCAAATGAAATCCGTGTGAGGTCCAAGGTATCAATCCAAATCCCATAAACATATTAATTAAACCAAGGAAGCAAACACACATCACTAATACCCTAGAAAAAACCTACAGACACGTGAAAAATAACGAAATAGATAATAGGTAATTCTATTATACAACTATCCTTTTTAGTCATTCCAGAAACATTAAAAGCACTAAACCCTTTCCAATGTTTACGGATGCATCATCCAAACCCATCGGCAGCCAACAAATCCTGTAACCACCACCTGGGATCTAGTCTCCCACTACGAAACCAAAATTACTTAATGAAAAGAAATATAAACACATAATAAATTACTCCCCACAGAGAAATAATATCATAAAACACACATGGTTGATCAAATATTATAGAAACTCTAGGAAACCTTCATAGGAGATCCACATTGAATCCCAAAACTAGTCCTGAGAAAAATCCCTAAGATGTGATAAAAATTCAACACTTATTTAAATTAATTAATTACATAAAACCTAATAAAAATAAATATGATCGCATAACATAATGAATTTAAGTGTAACCATGTGATTAATTAGTCTCAATATATCCTCTACCAAATATAACTGAAAGACACATCATACTTGGATGATTACAACATTCTCTTATGGAATCTGAATGAAATACCTAAACACGTACATCCAAAATTGAAAATCTCACTGTAAAGAATAAAAGGGAGAGATGATGAAGATAAATATCACCATAATAACCAAATAAATACCATGAAAACGCCCCCAAATAAAAGGAATAATAATATAAATAAGGGGTCTTCAGACCCCTTGGTTCATGAGGCCCTATTGGGGGACAAATGGGATAGAATTGTAAAAAAACTGAGGATTTATTATTTCCATTTAATTTTTTTAATGAAATGTATTCATTCAAATGGTTTCGCCACATGTATTTATAGAAAATTCTTCAATCGTGTACTCCCTACTATCTAACACCCATGCCCCACATGGTGATGCTGCAAAATTTAACAAACTATGTGCCAACCGTGATCTCATCACTACCTCTCATCTATATCAACAAACACGATTTGTCTGAATATAATCACCTCTTGCATTTTGTGCCTCATAACTTCCTCAACCTTACATGGTTTCTTTATTTACCTCACAGTATATAACAGAAACTGTGTTCTAATCATGAACCACAACCATGAACAGATAAAAATGAACTAAAAACATTTTTAGCATCATGATGTCACCTGGAATCTCCAAAACCATGAACATAAATCATATACCATTTCCAAAATACTATGAAACACCAGAAACAGAATCTGATGCCCTTGATATTTATCTGAACAAACAGTAAAACTCTCGATCCTTATTCCTTATCTCAAAAATACACTTTCACACATTCTAACTCTTAGACTTCCATTCTGAGTGTCGATTTGGAATTTGAATCAACTTGTAAATGAAAATTCAAAATCCTTCATAAATTGTCAACCCATATAAATCTGAGATCATACAATCATATTATTATGATTTCAAGGAAATCTGAAGTCATTTTCTAGGTTTTTACTCAATGACGCACATTTTTAATGATTTTCATTTCATTGAAAACTGCTTAATGAGTTATTTAAAAAAACATGTTATATTGATTTCACTTATACTCATAGATATGAACAATCATTCACAATATTTTTCCCATGATTTAACTTCATTCTGATTTTTTATTTTCTGTTAACTATTATTAGCATCTTTTAGAGTTGTAAACAAGAAAAAATGTTGTTTTGGGCAACCCGAGCAACATATCAATCAAATTGATGTAGTTTCCATTACAACATTTAAAAACATATATCTAAATTATTTTTTATATATTTTCAAAGAAATATAATGTTTTTTTCTTGGTTTTTACCACATAAAATATGTTTTAAATAATTTAATATAATTAAATACAAATTATTGAGTAATATAATGAAATCTATAAGTCAAATTGACATGTCATCTACTTTTACAGATAAAAAATGACTCAATGGTATTTTTCTGTAATTTAATGTCAGTATGAGGTGATTTTCTATTTTTAAAAACATTACATGCATGGTTCAGAGTTTTAAAATAGAAAAAATGGGCTTGATAACATCCTAAGAGAACCATCTATCAGATTTTTGTGGTGTAATGTATTAAATTTTAAAAATCATTATATGGACATTTTCCTATTATTTTTTAGAAATATGTGGTCATATTCTTGTTTTTGAACCCCCGATACATGTTCTTGAAGACTTTCATATCATTACAAGAATATTATTTAGTAATTTTGAGCACAATCCACATTTAATTGACTTATAATCTACTCATACATGTCAAAAATGATTTAATGATAGATTTATAATGATTTAATTCTAATATGAGGTTGTCTATATGGTTATGACTATTATGAACAAGTTTTAGAGTTCAAAATTATAATAAATGTGATTATGAGAATCCTAAGAAATATATCAAATGGATTTATGTGGTGTTAGTTCAACCATTTTAAAAATTAATCTAAAATCATTTTCCTATGATTGAAAATCTATATGAGATTTTTTGGGGGTTTAACTCCATGAATCATGGTTTAAAAATCATTTTTATCATTGAAACATACATATTTAGTAATTATAAGTGCACTAAACGTTTAAGTTAAATGAAATATACTCATAATCATAAAAATGACTCAATAAAATCGTAATATTTCATGAAAAAATAATGTCGTTTTCTTTGGTTAATATTACTATACGTATGCTCTATATTTTTAAAAAAACAACCAATGTGATTATGAAATTCAAAACCAACCCATCAAATAGATTAATGTGGAGAGAGTTACTATATATAAAAAATCAACCAATTCTCATTATACTTTGATTTAAATATAATCTAATATGAATCACTTTGTTTTTTTCCCCGGACACACATTTATAAAGACATTAATATCATTAAAACTTCCTATTGAGTAAATACATGAAAATAAAACATTAGATTGACGTGACCTAGACTTCTAAACATCAAAATGATTCAGAGACTATTTTAATGTGATTAAAATCAAATTTAATGTTTTATTCAGAGTGATAACTATTATAACAATGTTTTAGTGTTTTAAAACCCAAAAAAATGTGCTTATAGGCAACCCAATAAATTTATCAACTAAATTGATGTGGAGTAAGATAATACCTTTCAGAAATGAATCTATGGTATTTTTAATATGATTTCAAGGTATTTAGAGTTTTTTTCATTGGTTTTAACCCCCTAATGCATGTTTTTAAATATTTTTATATAATTAAATACTGCTTATTTAGTAATTCTACGAACTATATTGGTTTTATTTATCTATTTTATACTCATACACATCAAAATTAATTAAAATATATTTTTCGCATGATTTCATGATAATTCAATGTTGTTTTATATGATTTTAACTATTCCACAGATGCTTTAGAGTTTAAAACATAAAAAATGCACTAATAGACATCCCGAGAAATCCATCAATCAGATTGATGTGGTTTAAATTACTACATCACAAGAATGAATACAAAATATTTTTTATTACATTACATGGAAATCCGAAGTAATTTTCTTAATTTTTACCCCAAGATTAATGATTTTAAATACTTTCATATCATTAGAAATGTAATACCCCAAGCGTCCATGGTACACTTGTCTTTGATTGATACAATATCTTGTGCTGTATGAAACTTCGAGTTCTAGAACACCATGAAAAAAACTATCCATTTAAAAAGTAGTTATGAACGGTAACACCCACTTTTTGAAATTTTATAAATTGTATTTTTCAAAACTGAGTTCATTTTTACATTCAGAATATCAAAATTTTCTTAGGGAGTATTTTTGGTATTTTCCTGAAAATTTTGATTTCTTAATGAATAGTGGAAAACACTGTGTGATTGTTTAAAACTGACTATTATTTAAATAATTATTATTTTTATGTAAATTTTATTAAAATTCAAAATATATTCATAATACCAATATTAGTCTAATTTAATTCATTGTAGTAATTTTACAATAATATTAGATATATAAAATTTTGTTGAACTTTTTAACGTATTTTACCCACCTTATTGAAACATCTGAAAATTGGAATAAAACATAATTTTACCGTTTCTGTGAATTTGGTTTCAAAAATCCGAGAGAAATGGTTGAAATTAGTATGTAAATTGTGGTTCAAATGAATGAAAATAATTTATGGTTAATATTATATTTTGAAATTTTTTTACCGCTATTAAAAGTAAATAGGGTAATTAAATGTAAAAATAATAATATAATTAACCTAACACAAGTCCTAATTTTATTTGATAAGTGTGTTTTGACCATAATCAACCTTAGAAATGATATATGATACTTTTTGATCCATTTGTATTATATTTAGACATTTAATATTATTTCATTTAAAGAAGAGTTAAAAGTGCTAAATTCAAATTTTAATAACTAAAAAACTTTTAATATAGGGTTATAAAAAAAGTAGACTATAAATTTTCATTAGAAAGATAAATATATTTCTTACATCATGGAATTTTATTTATAATTTTTAGACATTAAATAATTAAATTTATTTATGACACTATGATGATGTAGTAATTAACTTATTAATGAAGGATTAAAATAATTGATATTATAAATTTCAAAATAAATGTAAATTGATACTTTTGATGAATTCAAAGAAATTTATATTTTAATATGTCATTTTTGGGTTGATTCGAGTAATATTTTATAATTAATCTTGATTTTATGACTTTCAAGAAAACAAAATACTAAATAGTGTCAAAATTGCGTAAATGAGTTTTTAAAACAAAATAATATTTTATTAAATTACATAATATTCCTAAAAATATAAGTTTGGAAAAATGACTTATATAATGATAGATATATCATTAATAAATAACTTGAGGTTATCTTGGCTGTTTATAGTAATTTTAATGACCATTTATTATATTATTACAAGAAGACATGGTAAAAGTTAAACTATTTAACTAAGAGTTAAAACTAAAAGATAAGGTTAATATGTTGACCTAACATTATATAAAACCTATTGGTTGAGATTTTTTCTACCCATAAAGACCTTATACAAGAAAGGAATACTTTTTGGGCTATTATAAATTGAAAATGAGTTTATAATAAAATAATATTTCATGCTTTTCCTAAAGTGACCCCACCTCTCTTATAAAAGGGTATTTACCCTTCTCTCAAAATCACACCTACAAACCAATTTGGCTCGGCCAAATCCAGATCAAATATCCTCCAAATTATTCTGAATTCATCTTAGAAGCCTTTCATTGATCATATGGCCAACTTAAGAAGTCTTTTTGATAAAATCAAAAAGAAGCACCCGAAGAAGAGGTAATATTTTCATCACCCCTTTCAATGTTCATTTTTTCTTCCACTTAAATTTTCATTGTTGTTTCCATACTGAAATAATAAATCTAGTACCTTATACATATTGTGATGTTATTATACATATTGTACAATCATATTCATAATTCTATCCATCCTATGAATGACAAAGTCACCATACGTGCGTTCGAACAGCTTAATTTCTCCACATCTTGGTGTAGTATGTTATTCAATAGTTCATTATTTTGATGTGTCTAATAATGAGTAAAATTGATTTAAGTAATAAATATAACATGTTAATGATTCTTTATATATGATATAACACTCAATTAAATAGAATTTTACAATCAATAGAATTATATTGTCGCTCATGCGTACGTACGGATTACCATCTCTACACGTGCAATAAGATTCATTCCACATCGTAACCATTTAAGAATAATTTTCATTTGATGATTAAAAATAATGTTTAAAGAACTTAATATAATTCTGGATATGATTCAAATACATCATATCCATAACAAACATGACTTACATAACAAAACATATAATGGAAAATGAGTCAGTTGAAAACAGAAACAATGATACAACATAAATATTATTAACAAAGTAATATTAGAAGATAATATATGATATCATATTTATGTATGTTGATTATTTTATAATTTAATAACAATTATTTAAATATTTTACAGGATTTTAACATAACCTTGATTAAGGAATAATACAATGTAATGGGTAATTTTACAGTCTCTTAATTATCCGAGGTTGTTAATACGTAAGTATCTATTAGGACCTCCTTATCATCCACATTATTGTTCATTAAAAATGTATTTGAAAGCATTTTTACTAGTTACTATACTATCAGTTAATGTAATTTATAACATTTTTTTAATATTTATAAAATTGTTTGAAAGGAATATTTTAGTCTCTTTCTAAACAAGGTACTTTATGACATTTTCGACAAATTGAGGAAAGACTCTTTTTTTAACTTATACGATGAGTGAAGCTATTTTCCTACATTATAAAACCTTAGAATATTCTTTTACTAGCTTATAAGAATATTTTAAAAATAAATGTTTTCTTTACATTTGACTGATTTTAATGTAGAAATAAATATTTTACTCAAATAGTTTTTTTATTGATATCATCTATGTCAACATCCTTCATTATATTTTACGTCTATTTGAAGTTGATTTATTATGATACAATCCTCCATATCGTATTGTGATATGTTTTAATGTGGATATTCTAATTTTATACGATTGATGTTTTATGGTTAAAGTATTTACATTTTATATACTTGTTTTAATACGAATGTTTATATTATGTTTCAACCTTTTCATATGAGGAATGCATTGGATTTAATATGTGATGGATGGAGCCCTTTATAGGTCCTCGATGCATCGGTAGGTCTCATGAGAAAAACTAGTGTCTTGGAAAAAGGACATGAAAAAATATTATTGGTTTTCATGGCACTAGCCCTTGAATATATGGTTATGATGTCCGGAATTAGAAATTAAATCATTATGATATTTTATATTGATACTAAATGTGATTATTCAACTAGAAGAATATCAATGTGAATAAGTAAATGGAATTATTTGATTTATATTTGTTATATTATACTGAATTTTATGTTTAAATGGCATGTGTTTTAGTATTATATATTGCCTTATATTTTTATGCTTATTTATGATAGTTTTCACTATATTTTTATCCTTAATGGGAATCAGAGATCACCCCTTTCTTATAATTTATTATTACCTATATGTGAAGAAGTATATTATGAATAACCTGCACGGATAGGCCAAAGGATATGTGTGTGTTCAAAAGGGTCCACACATTTGTTTTTCATTATTTCATGATGTAATGTAAAAATTATTTATGTATCTAGTACTTCCAAGGTTACTAAACTAATCAGTCTTTCGAGACATGATCTCTTGTGATCATGACAATGTTATGTAATAATGCACCGACTCTGTGTAAGTAGGGTCGGTGCATTAAAGAAAATTCATATTCAGTTATTTTGAAATAAACTACATGATAAATAGACATTTCTCTTAATCATACTCATCATAAATGGTTCCAAAGCATTTTCCCCATGATTTGAATCCAATATATGGTCCTTCAAAAGGGTTTTTTATTGTTACACATGGGTTTAGATATTTTAAAACATTGAACGATGTGCATACAGATTCCCTAATAAAATCATCAATCATATTGATGTATTTTGACTTCCAATATTTTAAAAATTAATCAACAATCATTTTACTATGATTTTATAGTAATCCATGATTATTTTCTTGGTTTTGACACCTAATTCATGTTTATAAAAATGTTTATTCCACTATAAATTTCTTATTGTGTAATTTTGAGAGCATATCATATTGGATGAACGTTTCATCTACTCATATATGTCAAAAATGGTTTATCAACATTTTTACCATTATTTCATGTCAATGATTGGTCATGTCCATTGGTTTTAACCATTATGAGTTTGTTTATAGTGATAGAACACAGAAAAATTCATTTATTAGCATCGGTAGAAACCCGTAAATCTGATTGATGTTGTTTAGTTCCAAAATTTTTGTGGTTACTTGTATTTTTTATGAAATTATAATAAAAAAAAGTAACATAAATCAGAATTATTTTTTTATGTTTATATTTTAGTATGTTACTCCGAAATTTTCAAATAATTCATGAGATGCATCCCTATTAATACAGGAATACAACAACCACTACTCATGAGACATTCCGTCAAGAAATTTATATATACAAATATATAGTTCTTATAGATGTTCTTTGAAATCATTCTGTTATCTAAAATATTTAGTATCTTCATTTCCTGTCAAGATTTCTCATGGGCCATGGGAATGAAATTGGGTTAGGGACATCAAAATAAAAAATTCTAGAAATAGATAAACATTACTTTTTATTAGTATATTTATAATTTTACTCACACATTTTAAATTAGTCATCATTGCATATTAAATTATTAATACATTTATTTGGCTTTCAAAAACCTCATTCTTCGAAAATATGATAATATTCCTATAGATATTATAATTAATGGGAAGTATCACTTTAACAACTAGGTCCCATTGACATAAAATCCACCCCGCCTTTACATGGTCATTGGGTTCCAACCTTCCAAGTACCACCAGTCACCCTGCAGATATGTGGTCCCACCCTAGGGCCCACCCATATACCTGAACGGGTCATCTGACTAATTATTGTCCCCACTGACCAACACATATCCATTATAGTGTGTTTTCCCCCACTCACAAACACCCTGGTAAACATCCTAGAAGGTTACCCATCCCGATCACTACTTTAGGACAAACATGCTTAAATGTGGAGTTCTGAACAGGTAGGATTATGAAAAGGAAGGTTCACCTTGTTCACACGAGTCGTATCATTTATTCATTTAACCCTTTATTATTCAGGGGTGTTATATCCACCCCCTAGAGTAGAAATTCCTTAGTGTGGGCCCTACATCTCAAACTATTAAATGCACCACACTCAAGGATGGGTTCCTCCTCTAATACCAATTGTAACAACCAGTTCTCGGTGAGAGCACAACCATCCCGCCTTAACAAGGTCGTCGGGTCCCGGCCTGCCAGGTACCACCAATTGCCCCGCAGACACATGGTCCCCACCGTGAGGCCCTCCCATGTTCCCAAATGGGTCATCTGACTAATGATTGTCCCCATATACCATGACATATCCAATACAATGTTCTTTTTTCTCACTCACACACACCATGGAAAACATCCTAGAAGGCCACCCATCCTTATCAGTACACTAGGACAACCACACTTAACTATGGAGTTCTAACCATGTAGGCTTCCTAAAAGGAAGGTGAACCTTGTTCACATGAGTCTTATCATTTAGTCATTTAACCCTTTATCACTCTGGGGTGTTGCATTCACCCCCCCCCCCCATGACCACAATGTCCTCGTTGTTGGACCTATATCTCAACCTAGGAAATACAACTCACTTAATAATGGGCTCCTCCTCTAATACCAAATGTAACAACTAGGTCCCAGTGATATCACAACCATCCCTCTTTAACATGGTCATCAGGTCCCGGTCTGCCATGTACCACCAAATTCCACAGAGACACATGGTCCCCACCCTAGGGCCCACCCGCGTGCCTGAATGGATCATCTAACTTATGAATGTCCGCACAAGCTAATACATGTCCTTTCTAGTGTGTTTTTCCTCACCGACACACAAACAATGGGAATATTCCCAGAAGGTCACCCATTCCGATTACTACACAAGGCCAATCACACTTAACTATGGAGTTATGATGAGGTAGGATCCTGAAAAAGAAGATGCACCTTGTTGAGATGAGTGAGATCATTTATCCATTTAACCATTTATCATTCTGAGGTGTTACACTCACCATGTTTCAAAAAGTATTACTAAAACTATATCAATAGATTATGATAGTATCACTAGTAGGAACCATAAAATCATTGAATATAATGGAATTTTTTAAAATAAAATAGGCCACATATATCAGTTTTATTCATATTTATATCTCTTCTACTGTTATCATTATTTGTTTCATAAACAGGTTAAAAAATTGATAAAAATATATTGATTTTTACAATGAAATACAAAATAGTACTAGCGACCAATGATTATCTCCAGGATGGAGGAATGATTACCTCATCCCCCACTAGAGAGACATTAGAGAATGAGCTACCAACAATATTTTGGGTATCTGGTGGCTCATTAATAGTCTCTGGTATAGTGGAATCACTCAGATCCACTAAAGGGGTCTATAAAGGAATTGTGCTCAAAGATTTTTATCAGCTAGTATCTATAAACAATTATCTACAATAGTTCATTTCAAATGGATTAAAATATATTCATCTTATAAAAAATAATATGTAAAAAATTATAAAATTGAAAATTTGAAAATTGTTTATATGTTGGAAAACTTTTAGATTTTAAATTGAAATATTGTTACATTATCAAATTGAAAATTCAATTATATTCATCTATTTTTATTTATTGTTGTCAAAATATATTGAGAATAGTTCTTATTCATTTTTATGCTCCCTTACAAGTTCCATTTCATCAATATTGAATGGGAAAAAATGTTGAATATTTTTTGGTAGATGTAGTTTTGTATCACACATTACAAATTGTGCTTCATAGCCATTATCATAAAAGTATAATTGTTTATGTTGAAAATAAAAATAAAAGATGTTTTCCTAGAAATAAATGGAATATAGATTATAATTTAATTGAATTATAATTTAAAACCCAATATAAAATTTTCACCTTTTAATGTTTAAAAAACAAATGAAAACGCATTTTTATATATACACAAAAAAAATATGAATTATAACAATAAAATAAATAGTAGTGAGAGGATATTTATTTCAAAATTTATTAATAAATAATAATCAAAAATATAATTTAAACAATTATAATTGTATAAAATATAGATAAGTCAATTAAAATTGAGGAATAGATAATTTTTGAGAATGGATTTACAAAAGGTATCTGGTTATATAAAATATAATCATGTTTTTGTATTCCAAACCACGTGGATCCCTCAATTTTCTCAATCAAAAATTTTCCAATGATTTGAAAACCATAATAATGGTACTCCCACTTCTATAAATGAAATCTTGATATCAAAATATTTATAACCAAAAAATCATAGATCATTTATAATGAAGACCTAATACGCAAATACACGAAAATGACTATAAAATACCTATATTCTATATAGTCAATAATATCTTTATCACTTCATCTGATTTTTTGTCCTTAAAGACAGTTTTAAACTATTTTTTCTCTCCTGATCCCTGAAGTGTTTATCTTTTTATAAATAGTCCCCAATCATTGTATTTTTATTATATAAATTCTTCTGAAATCAAATCACCTTCAACCTATTTTTAATTTATTTATGGAATCAATATCTCCCAATATCTACCATTGAAGTTTTCCTACACTACTATAGTGATTAGTTAAACCAATTTATCATAAATCCTTAAACCACTATTATTTCAAAATTTATTAGGTCGTCAAATTTTCACAAATCATTAATCCATCGGAAATGAATAAAACCTTATGTGATCAGTATATAATTTATTGGGGTCACATTATGCACACATCAATGATAAAAAACAAATAGTTTAAATATAAAATACATAATAAAGGTTATTTTTATTTTCCAAAAAATGTTAAAATGAGTCATTGACTGAAAAATATCTCCATTTCTTAAAATAAAAAATAATCATGGAAAAATAATAGATATATAAATTTGAAAATGAAAAAATCCATTTTATTTTCATAGACTCTGATTAAAAATGTAAATACCCCCATTAGAAAAATAGTCACCTAACAAGAGTCTTTAAAAATACAGAAGATATTTTCCTTTGAAAAAATTATCTATTTTAATGTTTTAAAAACAGGTTCACCCCCTTTAATATTTAAATAAAATAAAAAAACTTTTAAGTAGTTTTTAATCCCTACCCATTTTTAAAACATCTATTTTGAAAAAACAAATCCTAATATATTTTCAAATATAACGTTAATATATATCAATTATTCCTCATGAAATATGAATGGATTTCCAATGGAAGTATATATATTCATTAAATTCATGAGAAACAAACAACTTCTATATACAAATTGTAAGTTATAAAATTAAGTCGCTAAAAAATTAAGGAAATAAATAGAAATAATAGTAATAAAAAAATTAAATTAACCATAATATATTTTATTTTAGAGATCAAACTAAAAAGTAAAATTGTTAAAAGCTATCAAAAATTGAAAAATTAGTCCTTTTCGAGTAAATTTTCATCCATATGCTTGATACATTTAATACATTTTTGTTTATTCATCATCATGTAGTCTTATACCTTAAACATGCGTTATTTCTCTGCTAGTTTCTATCCAAAATTATTTCTCTTATCAGCTGTTTGAAGTTCATGAGATTCTAACATCTAAATCTTCTCATCCACCTTCCTTTACAATGATTATTTCTTTTGAAGCTGATTTCCAATTGGGTAGTTCTGATAAACATCAATTTTTATCAACTCATTTGTAGTGGTATAATTTTAATCAACAAATTAAGAAAATATTATTATCTTACTATTGATATACTTCTATTATTTTTTAATGAATATCATAATTATTATGAAATGAAATTTACTGTTCATCAATAGACCTGGTATAATTGTCCTACTAATTTATGTACTTATAAATTTTCTCAACATCTATTAATGGATTTGAATTTCATATAAAAAAACATTAAATATTCTTTTCGCATTATAAACTGAACCAATCAGTTGATTTTTTCACTTTAAAAAGTCAATGTGATTATGTTATCTCAAAAAAAAATTTATTTTTAACATAAATATAGTATCATATTAGTGATGTTTTCAACTTTATTCGGTATAAATAAAAAAATAGTTGATATTATAATAAAAATATTTGGTAATCACACTAGTTTGATATTTTCATGGGCTATTAGATATTTATACTCTATAAAATTTCTATAAAATAATCTTGTTGAACTACTAATGATTTTTCTTCCTTTACAGTAATCCCCTCATCATCATGTGATTCTTCATCAGACATTCCACAATTAATTTTATTTGTCATTTTTTCTCCATATATTTTCCTTTTAATATTTTAATAAAGAATAGATTGAACTCTATTTTGATGATCCTAGTTCCTTGAAAGATTATTTAGTTTCTTATGTCAAGTAATGTACATAATATTTAACCTTTGGAAGGTATTATATAGCTTCCTCAATATGTTTTTACATCTATTCCTCATCAAAAATATTCTAAAAAAATTTCTCTAATGGGGGGACAACATCATAATCAGAAACTACCAATACATTATTCACTGGGTATTCAGGGAAATATCTAATGGGAATACATTTGATGAAGAAATGAAAATTGTATCAATAATAGAAACACCTTTACGTTCCCTATACTATTGATGTGTTGTAGATATAGTTGAAGATATTTCAATAGATTATTGTGAAGATTGTTTTCCATATTCTCAGAACTCAAATTTTATCTTAAAATTTCATTCATTAGGAACATACTCATTACGTTTGGATGATGGGAAAATAATACAAGAATGTTGAGAAGCTTCGACCATCTATGAATATTTTTCTCTTTTTATGCTACTATTCCAAAATCATATCATTATCTTATCTTTTATTGTTTACTTCTTCATTGTCTAAAAAAATAATATATTTCTAGTGGCCCTTTTATCATTTCTCTTTATCACTTAATCAGAAATTTTCTTCTATAAATAATAATAATTATCTATTAAAATCTGAAACAATTCATCATAATTGTTTTTTATAATATATTTCGTTTTTTAGATTTAAAAAATTTTATTTTTCTCTTATTTATCTTCAATAATGTATTTCTCTGTGTATTTTATGTTCTATCGGTAGAATGAGGATCTTGTAATTTCATCTTCTCTATTATTTTATCAAAAACATAAACCTTACCATTCATAAACTATTTTTATTCTTCCATTGAAACGTCTAATGGATATTTATCTTCAAACATCTTATCAATAATATCATATATCAATCCCATTCGAGATATTGTTTCATAATCGATTGTATTTTCTTTAATTCTGTCTAGGAAATATCCATACATAACATTTTTTTATGTAATCTTCTCTATAAGAACCATATACAATATTCTTCTATATAACATGATTTTCAATTGGAAAAATTAGTACTTATGTATTTAATATTTCTCCACATAAACTTATCATGGTAAAATTTACTAAAATTCACAAAAAAAATTTGCTTATAAACATATTTAATTTTATCCTTATCTTTATTAGTTTTTACCTATAATAAAATTGAATAGATACTTTGAAATAATATTCTTGCATCTTGTGATATGTTTCAGGTCTTATTAAATTTTCATTTAACTAAAAAAGAGACTATATATCACATGCTCCCTGAGAATATCCGTAAGATGTATGTAATTTGTGTGAGATATAAAGTATCCCCCATTCAATAAAATTCCATGAAATTAAGATAAAATTTTACGAGATAATGTAAACTTTAGTAAACAAAACAAAATTCACCCAAATAACTACATCATCTTCTAATAAATATTTGATCCATAAAATTATTTAATAATAAATTTTTTAAACCGCTCATGTTCTTGAATTGGTATCAACAAAGATCCCCAAAACTGGATTTGATAAAATGATTCATTATGAAATTATTGATTTCAAATATCTGCAGATCTATTAATCTCACCTCAATAATATCAATAGTAGATAGCTCTATGGTAGATACAATAACAATATCAATATATGAATAGTAATATCTAAAAATAAGAAAATTCATTACAATAAGTCAATATAGAAAACATCTAAAAAATATAGTTCCACCTAATTGATGGTTTTGGGCGTAGAGGTGGTGTGTAGTGGTGGGATATATATTAAAATTTATTTTAATAATAATCTCCTAAATCCATGACTGAGGATTATGCATGTTAGATTGTTAATTTATTAATTTAATACATAAAGAGATAAATAACTGGGATTTTTACCTTTCTTACTTAATGATTGTTGATCATCTGAAATGACCCTTCTAATTATCTTTGTCGCATTGTGAGGATCCATGGATAGATTCCCTCAAGCGGTAATTGACATGTTCCTCAATGATATCCAAGAATCTCTTATCAATCACTAGCTGCTATTATGATGAATCAAATGTCTTGTGTTGTTCGTTCTTAATCACTAATTCTTTTCCATTGAAAAAATATCTCCCCAACTACTTGTTCGTGATATGGAGAGAGAACGAGGAGGAGTCGAGAAATAATTTTTTTTCATAATAATTATCTGTTACAAATTTTTTGATTCCATATAAAATAGGTATAACCATATATTTATAGAGTTTTGGTTTGGGATAAAATATTATTTAATTTCATGTCATCCATTAAATAAAGTTTATAACCTTTAATAAACCACATTCCACATAATAATAATATAATTTTATTATTTTTTAATGCACACCAACTTGTACAATAAAAAATATCATGTAATGGTCATCTTAATTAATATTTGTCACCAGACTCAGTCTTGGTCCACTCGAACTCCTCTAGGATTTATTGAACCAATAAATATATATTTTATTCACAGATAAAATATTTTAATCTTAATATTGAATATAACTATTCATTAAAATATTTATAAAATAAAATAAATATTTTATTAACAATTCAGTGAATAAATATTTTATATATATGGATGTAATCAATCAAATTATTTATTTATAATCAAATAATTATTTATTACCATGTGAATATTAGAGATCAATAAAACATGAATAAAATTATTCCTATCTCTAGATAATAATATTAATAACAATAATGAAATTCCAATATAATTTAATATAGATCATCTAAAACACCTAGTGTGTAACCCTCTAGGGTTCTTTTTCATTGTAATTTGGTAATCTCGCCTAAAGTCCAAGTTTAATGTCTATAAATGGTTCAAGACACCCAAAGGAAATAACATAATTTTTCAATGATGGTAACAACATACAAGTGATTACTGTGTAATATAACACCATTATCAGAATATCTCATCATGAAGGATTCACATCCATGACACTAAACTATATGCTGAATATGATTCTCTTTGACTATCTAAAAAAATCACGATGTTACACCATAGAAATGGAGTTTAATGTTATAGTTTTATTATAATTAATGGGTTGAGATACCGACTTCCCTTAATACTGGAGAGACAAATCTTTACTTGAATTATTCATTAATGAAAAGTCACTCATGACACTCCCAAAATATCAATATTCCCCATGAACTATTATCATCATGGATTTCTAAATACATATAATTATGATAGTATTAACATGTATTAATAATAATATTAGTGTCAAAGGACCATCACAGAATATCACAGTTATGAATATTCGATGATACCAAAACATGTAGAACTCATACTGGTTGATCTATTATCACAATATCTCATCTTGTAGATTAATATAGGTGAAATTAATGAGAACAAGCCTCATATTTTTATGATTAATCACACCTGGAATTCTATGTACTTTTTGTCCTCTCATAGTACATCTTTCAATCATAGAACATTATTGGAAAATATCATCACAATACATCAAGTATCTCATCCTAGAGGGGAACTTTTATGATCTTTTCAATTTGACTTAGACTCTAGGATATTATTACATTATATACATGAAAAAAACAACAAACTATGAAATACATAAAATATACATGTCATCAAAGTACAAACAATTTTTCCGAGGACACAAACTTTATAAAAATATCACTTGGACTAGATTCAACTACCTACAACCTGTAGTTCTCTATAACTCACATAATATTAATATTTATAATCATTCAAGGCTTTATTAAATGGGGATTCCTGTTTATCTTCAATCGAAATACTACTCACTTCAACTTCACATGTCTATAAAATTACCTCAAGGGATAACACCTTTGAAGAATGTGATTCATCCGCTGATGTGACATTTTCTATTTTGCAATAGACATCACTCCAGTATAATCACCATACACAGTGATGGAATATTTACCGATAGGTACCACATTAGCCTCATAGATGAATTTGTGCATCAATACCAGGTTTTATCTACATCAGAAGCTAAAATACACTCAAACTATTTTTTAGAATCTATATGCATACCCTTCATTGAGATTTTCCATCACATAGAACCTCTATTCAACGTGAAAATTTATCCCCTTATGGAAATTAGAATATGAATATACTCTAATGAAACATTTTCTATAAATTGGAATGTCATGTGACACTGGTAACAATCCCGTCATGGATTTTTCCATATTCAATCATTTCAGTATCATAGAAATGACTGTACTTTAACTTAGGCTGAGAAACGACTTGGTTATATTATGATGAATATTTATCCCATGAATATATTTTTTCTCATCCAAATACATCATAGAGAATAATTTATTCATCCACCCCATATCAGACTATTGAATTGGTATTTTATTTCCATTGAGTAACATGACATCAACATATACTATTAGGAAAACCACTACACATCCATAAAAACATTTATAGACAAACTTCTGAAATTCAGTACTTATAAAACCAAATTATATTATGAAATCACCAACATGAATTTCCATGAACTAGATGTATTCTTCGATCCATAAATGGATATTTTTCACTTTTATAACATTTTGAAATCATTTGGAGTCACAAACCCTTTGGGATATGTTATATAGAAATCTACATGAAGGATTCCATTAATGAAATGTATTTTTTACATAAATTTTGAAAATTATATAATCATGGAATGATGAACAGACAAGTTGAATTTTTATGGATTTCATCACTAAAACTGGTGAAAAGTATTCATCATATTCAATTCATTATATTTTTTAAACCTTTTTTCAACCAATCAAACCGTTTAGGTATTTAATTTTACATACATGTATATTTTATTCTTGAATAACAATTTATAGTTAATGGCCTTTACAATTATTTGAGGGTTTACTAAAATCTAGAATTCGTTTTGGTTCATGTGATCCATTTTAGAATTCATGTCCTCTTGTCTCATGGGCACATATATTCCACTTTATTATTCTTTATAGGTTAGAGGATCGTTATTATCAACTAATAATGAGTCACCATACACATTTACTACAAATGTATACCATTCTGGTTCTCTAACCTATATAGTACTCCTACACAGTAATTATATCTCTAGAATGGTTTCATCTTACATTTGCCTTTATGGAATTTTTTTATTATGAAAACTAATGTTATTTTGAGCCTCGAATTCATTGAATTATATCTTGATCCCACAATATATTTTAGATATAAGATCTTCTTTGTGAAATTTGGGTAATCTGTCAAGCACAAACATTTTTCTAAAGAGTATTATAAATAATATCACTCTATTCCTTTGGGATATCCTATAAAGATACACTTTTTTCCTCCGGGTGTGAACGTGTTACCTAAAAATAGCTTATCAAATTATTCAAAACCACACATGATTAAGTAATACAAAAAATTTCTATTTCTATTCTATAATTTTTATATTATACCTCATGTTGCGTTAGTTTTCACTATATTTAGAATGTATGATTTTGTGTGTAACACATATCGCCAAAAGGATAATAGAATACTCCCATGAATCATCATTGATCTCAGCATATCCAAAAAGGTATGGATCCTCATATTCCTTACTCCATTCCACTACGGTTTATAAGAAGGACTGAGTTAACAAAATATCTTGAACATACATAAATAAACAATGATGTGCTGATGGTTATATTATCCACCATGGTCTGGGTATGGATTTTTAATCTTCTTACCAAGCTTCTTCTCAACCTCATTATTGTATTCCTTGAATTTATTAAAAAAATTGACTTATACCTCTATATTTATACATATAATTATATACTAAAATCATTAACAATAGTTGTTAAATATGATTACCCACACCTTTATTCAATATGAAATGTTCCTCACACATCAGTATGAACTAATGTATTAATCTCTTTAGTCCTTTCCCCTTTCCAGTAAATGGGGATTTCTTCATTTTCCCCAACAAACATGTGTGACATACACCAAGTAGTTTTGGACGAAAAGAATAAAAATTCCCATTTTGATGTAATTTTCTCAAGCACTTCACATTTACATGATCTAGCCAGTGATTCCAATGTTGGGTGTGGCATGATTCATTTAATTACCTTCATTATCTATTTCCATTACGTGGTTTTTTTAATCCAAGACACACAGATCGTTATTTAAAATGTGGCTTACCAAAAAAATGTTATCATTATAAAAGAGTATATATTTATTCCCAAATTTGGGCATAAATCCATATTTATCTAGTTTAGATACATAAATAATGTTTTTGGTTACTTGATGCACATAATAACAACCATTTGAAAACAAGATAACTCTAGTAGGAAACATGAGGTTCTAGTCCCCATTTTCCACATCATTAGTTTTTCTCCATTGGATGATCATAGATATATATCCCCTTGGTCCATCTATAAAAATCTACTTTGTTTATATATTTGAATACATATATGATAACCAAAAGATGTATCTAAAACCCAATTTGTATAAATACAAAAATTGAACTCGATAACTAATGCAACTGAATCATCCACATTATTCATTGTAAGGGTGTGGTTTTCTCTTAGTGTCCCTTCTGTCCACATGTGTAGAAGACATCGGCGTGTTCCCTTTCTTTCCCCTTTATCGTCCTCTTATTTGAAGGGAATGAAAAGGAATTGGGCTTAAATCTATTCTCTTTAAATTTCCATTTAATCATCATTAGGTTGGAAGTTTTTTCATGCTTCGTATCCTTATATTCTTAGAGAAGAATAGAAAGATGATATGGTACAGAAATATTTTTTATTTTTCATATTAAATTTCACAACAATGATTTTGAAGCTATGAGGGAGTCATGAAAGAATGAGGTCGATGGCCAGTTCTTCAGGGACTTTAAACTATATAACCTCTAAGTGATAAATGTAGCCAATGATATTTACTATGTGATGAACAGTTGGGAAACCCCCTATAATATTTCTCTGAAAGAGTTCCATGGAAATCTAAAAATGTTCTTGTCTAGATCTCTCATAGTAAAGACAATGGAGGTGCTAAAGCATGATATATGTATCTATGCTTTCATAAGACTTCATTAGTTCACTAGACATCGAGGAAGGTATCAAACACTAAATTTCGACTGCGTCACCAAAAATTTTTAGACAAGTAACTCTTCATCAATTTCCTCTTTAGGAGACAGATCAAGAATTGAGGATTCAAGTATATAATAATTCCATTCAAGGCATATCATAACTTCAATACATAGAAACGAATCCTCAATGATTCTTCTAGTTAGTATGTTGTATTTATTCAAAAATGATTAAAGGAAAATTGAGGATGATGAACTTTTCATTTTATTCATAAATTAAAAGTAATTTTTTTAGTAATATTCTTGACTAAAAATTAACTGATATATAAGACATTAATTTTTTTTATTAAATATCCCTCTATTTTATCAAAAGAAAAGATCCATCACTATTGAACTCAAAATTTAATATTTCTTTAAAATTATTGTTGAACGGATCAAAATTACTTTTCATAATGATATAGACATTTTCCATGAAAATTATAATAAATTAATTTGGTAAGATGTCATCCCAACTGCATAAATGCAGCTCCATAATCCATTGAGTGGATTCCCCAATACTAAAAATATGTCTTGTATTTTCTCAACACTTGGATCCAAATTTGTAATGTATATAAATTAGATGTTAAAATAAATAAATTTTTTATTAGGAAAACCCAAAACACTCATGAGAATTCCCAGATAAAATGATGTGTCACGACATTGGCCATGTAATGAAGTTAGTTCAATAGTTTCATTTTAAATCAAGTAATTGAATTCTTAGAATAAAATAATATTTGATTGAGGTATTTTAGTTTATTATGAATTTTTTTATCTTATTAAAACATTTACATGTATTTTTAATATTACCTATATTATATTAAATTAATTAACCTTGATTGGTAAAACATTTGTGCATAATTCATTTTTTTAATTCCATCTTTACAAATTTATTAATTAATTTATGTCACCAAGGCCTTTAATCCATAAAATTAATAATTTCATAGAGAAAAAAAATTGATTAAATGAATGATTGAAGAGAATTATCTAATAGTTTATTTAATGAGACATTAAATCAAACTTTTACCTAAGGGAAATAACTCATATTTCTAGTCATTCAATGAGTTATAGCATTCCACCTATCTATCTATGTATCACCTAGGTTGGAATAATTATGGTTCTATCTTGAACCACCTCTACGGGCCTTGCATTGTTCATTCTGGATCACTCATTCATTGGTCTTGAAGAAATATCTCTTGAGATTCTTGTCCATGAGATGTATTGAGAATGAAAATTTGATAGAAAATTTTTCGTTTTGAACAATTTTATATTCTCAATTTTTGTATTCCATATACAATAAACATAACTGCGTATTTATAGAGTCGGGGTTTAGGTTAAAAAATTATTTAATGGCAAGTCAGCCATTAAATAAAATGTATAACCATCAATAAACCTCATCACACTCAAAAATAGTATCATTGTAATTATTTTTTGGTGTGCGCCAACTTGTGCAACAAAAAATATTATGTAATGGTATTCTAAATTAATATTTTTAACTAGAATCGATCCTAGTATTTTCGAACTACTCATGAATTTATTGAACAACTGAATAAATGTTTTATTCATTAATAAATATTTTATTCACAATCATGAAAGTACATATTTAATAAATATTTAATAATTAAATTAAATATTATATTCACAATCTAGTGAATAAATATTTTTCTATATATTCACAATATCAAATAAATTATTTATTAAAAAAATTAATTGTTTATTACCTTGTGAATATTAGTGAACAAAATAATTGAATAAAATTGTTCCTTAGTCTTGATAATAATATTTATTCTAATAATTAAATTCAAATATAAGTTAATTGTTATCATCATAAACACATGGTGTGTGGTCCTGTAAGATTATTTATCATTGTATTTTTCCTAAAGTCCAAAATTATTGCCTAGACATATGTCAATGAACCTAAGAGAAAGAATAAAATATCTCAATGTTGAAAAATTCATACAAACACTCACTATGTAATGAAATCCCTTTATTACAATATATAATCGCGTAGGTTGGATATATATGTCCCCAAACTATATGTCTGATATGTCTTTATTTGAAAATTTGTAATAAATACGTCATTACACCAGGTTCATGGAATTTAATGCAATGATTTTATTCTAATCAGTGGAACGAGATATCATCTTCTATAAATATGGAAGGGATAAATACTTCCCCAATATATTCATCAATGAAATTTCACTCGTTATGAACCCAACATATTATACTTTTCCAGGAACTATTATTGTAATGGTTTCTGAAATACATCTAAGTATGCGATTTGTAACATAAATTAATATTATATTAATGTAAAAGGACCATCACACATTCTCACATAGAGGAATATATGAAGACACAAAAACATTCTCAATTCCTACTATCCAGTGTAATCACATAATCTCTCATATTGGAGATTACCGAGTGCAAAAATCATGACAATAAGTCTCATTTTCTTATGAGTACTCACAAAAAATAGTTTATAGAGTATGTATCACATCAAAGTATAATATGTAATCCCAGAAACATATTTGATAATTTCATCAAAACACAACATGGTTCTAATCCTTATGGGTATCTACTATAACCTTATCAATGTGATGTATAATGTTAGACAATATTGCATTATATTGATGCAGAACAATAAAAAATTTATAATAAATCAAATATACCTGTAGTCAAAGTACAAATTTCATTCCTAGGACAACAACTACAACAATCCTTATAAAATAATAAATATTATATTAAATCATTATTGTCTTTCTAAGATCCAACGGATTGAATATCTTCATCAAAAAATCATATGATATAATTAATATTTTAGGAGTAGTAATTTTCCAAATTCACACACACTTTTAAAAAAAATTGAAAATTTTAACATTATTACAAAATTCAATCAAATATTACAATTGTTTGAATTGAAATATAAGGTTAAAAATATGTATAAGTTATCTAACATTTAGTTGGATTGATATTATTCCTTGAAATATAGTTCTAGATAAATTTTAATATGGGATATAAAACTAATATAGAAATATATTGTTTATTGTTCAAAAGTTAAAAATACTAAAAGCAGAAAAATATAGAAGGAATTATTTATTATATATAAATTAAAACAAATTAATATCGAGACTTCTCAAACCATTAAACAGAATAATGATGTAATTTATGTAAATGTAAAAAAATAACAATAATCATTGATAATTTTTCATCTACTGATATATAACACCTTCAAGTCTATAAAATTATTTATTTTGTAGATAGATCATTTTTGTTATAGATGTATTTTCAAATAATATCTTCAAAAACCATATTTTTGTAGACATATGATGATCATAATAAGGAAGTTCCATTAAGATAAATTTTTTTGTTCTCTCAAATTATTGAAATCCATTTAAAGAACATTTTTTTCCAATGTCCTCAATGTAGACACAATGTATATAAGGCTATTTTTCAATGAATGAATTTTTTTTTGATATGTTTAAATTCTTGTGGTTTTAATTCCAAATAGAAATGTAGTGTTTTTTTATATTTCATGATATTTTCCCAAAATATTTTCTTCTAATAGTAAAAATAGTTAGTTTTTTCATTATACATTCAATATTAGTCTATTTTAAAAAAAATTTCTTATTTTCAATAGTGATGGTCATATTATTTGACCTCTTCTTATTATCACTTTTATTATTTTGATTAAAAGAATTAATATGAACTTCCAATATTTTAAAAATGATTTATTCCTATTATATAATTTTTATTTTTTGGAATACATTACCTCTATTTATCAAACATAGATACATGTTTTCTACTCTCCGTATAAATATTTTCACCATAGATTTAATAAACCATATTTAATTTTAATAGTTTCACCTTTATGTTCAGTGTACTATTTAAACTACAACGTATAAATGTTTTCACATTCATCAATATTCTATATCATTTTTTTAATATTTGTAGGGGCTCTATCATCATCATCCAAACTAGATGAATTATCATCATTAGTGTCTTCATTATAATCATAAGATCAATTTGAATATTGAGTTATATTGTTCAGTTCTCAATAGTTAGTCTTCTTATAAAACATTTTTCATTGTTTTCATAAAATTTTGGGATATTTATACTATTTTCACTTTCTTAAAATGAATTAATAAAAGCAGTGTAACCTTATTTTGTCTCTATATGTAAATTTTTATAAAATATTCTTTATTTTGTACTAATAATATATTTGAGATGAATCTTTTTTCCTTCCTCTTTAGCATAAAACAATTAGTTTGAATATAACAATGTTTTCTACATTCATAACATATAGTCTTTGTATGATATTTCTTATCAAACATATCCTTTGTATTTATCCCATATTTTAAATAATATAATTTTAAATTATGAATATTAAACATACTTATTTCCATATTATCATGTTCACCCTTAGTAGGTTCTCCATTACTATTGTATGAAATTCTTCTTCATCTTATCTTATATAAACATGGTTTATGTTTTCTATGACTTTATGTTCAAGTTTTTTAAAAATCAACATTAGTATTCTTTTTATAACGTTTTATATATCTCTTTAAATGTAAATAATATTTCATAATATTACAAAAAATATAATCAAAACTTATCTTGGTGACATTATTAGTATCATCGATAATTGTTCTTATGGACTTCCACTCCTTCATTAAAATATATATAACATTATCAACAGTCTTATAATCTGATAATTCATTTTCTCCAAGTTATTTTAAGTTTTTCATGATTTCTATGAATCTATAATTAATTTGATATATGGATTCAAATGGAATATAATCATATGATTGATAATCATTTCTAGGACAAGACCATTTAGTTTCAAGAACATTTGATGTTACAAAATGTGTAACATCTAAATTTTTCTATATAAGACAAGTTGTTAGAAAAAATGAAGTGCGACTATAAATATTTCTATAAATAGAATATAAAAACAGTATTCATAACTTTAATGTTTAACCAAAAATCTTTCTGATCATCTATAGTAAGAGTATAAGCATCTTTCTCTATTATTTTTCAATTTTTGGTACTCATATGAAAGTTTTCATTTCGAATATTAATTATGATTTTTTCCATTTAGACATGATATTACTCAAAATAAATTCCATAATATATATGTAGTTTTTTATATTATTATTCTCTATATATACAATATGATTAATTATAATAATAAAAATTCAATTCCCTAATACAAGTTAGTTAAATGAATCTCAATATTTTAAAATATGATAATGTGAATGGAATGTGAAATAATTTTATAATGAGCAGTCTCAAGAGTATAGACCTATAATGATACCAATTGTTTTCATAGAAATAGTTGACAAAGAAAATACAAGGGTTGGATGAATTATAATTTAAAAAACAACTACCACCTTTTAACCTCTTCATGTAAGAAAAATTAAAAGAAACCCGATTTCTAATATACAACCAAATATTATCATTGTTTTATCAAGGTAATGTATAGTAGTGATATAATCGATATTACACAATTATTAATTGATGTATTAAACACATTATGAAATTAAAGATTCAATATTTTGACAAATACTGATAGGAGAAACAAAATAGAAGAAACACATAACACGGAGTACTGATTTAAAAGTAATCTACCATTAAAAGATATTATTTAAAACAAAAATTTTAACTTAATAAAAATAATAAAATGTAATCTCATTTCAAGTAATCCTATAATATAAGTCCATTTAAAGGTATCTACTTATTTAAAGCAGAAATATTGTTTTATCTTTTAATCCACATGAATACCTCGATCAGCCTAATTAAAAATTTATTCATGGTTTTATAACTAGAAGTTCGATATTCCCACTTATATAACTAGAATCTCGCTATCACAAAAATTACAATATGAAAATATTAAATCATGATCAATGAAGACCCATCACACTCATATGATCTATGAAGACCCCCAAGAATAAAAATAATCAAAATCACTCTTGTTAATAAGATATTAATGGCTTCCTATGAGTGCCAAATTTTAGGGATACCCGGTAACATGATACATATGTGTTATAATCCATGAAGTTATATTCTATTTATAGACATACCTCCAATGGACTAATTATTAATTATTAATGTTTAATTATAATGTAATCAATAGTATTCTATTTTTTAGCTTTTGATGGACTAGATATCTATGTATATTAACTTATGAAGTTATTTTACACTATAATGGTTCTTAGAATAACGAGTTTTTTTATAAAAACATAGATCATCGGTATTTTAAAATTCCTCAAGAAATTGGATTTAAAAAAATACATAAAAATATGTATTTAATAAATCCTACATTGGTTAAAATATTATTTTACAATATTAAATTCTACACTCATTAAAGATGAAAAATAAAAAATGGTTAACTCTATGATATTTAATAAGGTATATTCATATTTTGAAAAATAAGGTAAAATATGTGGTCGAATAAAAAAATTAATATTGTTCATCATCCATATAATAAAACATATTCACCTATGAATACATGATAAATGGTTCGACCTCTTCATGTACACCAGTAAAGATCAGGAATAAGAATTTGACATAAGTTTAATGCAATGTGTGTTTTATTATACCTCAGTAAACGTTGACCCATTTATATTTTTATATGAAAACTAGAAATTCACATTGAAAAAAATATAAATTTACATTAATCATTTAATTCGATGATATATAATATATTTACATAGTATCCCACCTTTAAAAGACTAAATATTCTACTATTATGAGTTTTTAGTCCGTTACTATGATTAGCACTATGAAACATGATTCCTTGAATATTATAGGCATTGAATATTTTATAATTCCTTAGAGGAACTCAAGACAGAATATTCAAATCATTCATCGTTTTATATTGATTCTTGACATTCATTATCTATACTTCATGTTATTATGAATTAAAATTTTAAAAATATAAACACATCAATAATATAAATATGATTATGTACATACAAGGAGGGTGAACCATTCAACAATCCCCTCATTAACAAATTTTATTAATTACATCTCACTTTCAACTTGCTACCTTAGTCATACCATTTTATTAAATATAAATTCATTAAATAATGGCCCTTTAATAATGAAATGCATTAGTAAATATCTATGTTCATGTAGTAAGTTGAATTTTGTCAATGTAAAGTTTGATCCCTTTTTAATTGGACATCATATATTCAGAAATACCCATGTTTTTTATAAGAGAATAATTAGATATGTCATAAAAATTTAAAACATGATTGAATCTAGTATCAATTTCATCCAAATACATAGATAATAAGTAAATATACTATATAAATATGTCACTAACAGTAATATAACCTTCCGGTTGTGCTCTATTCTACATATATGACTTTAAATATCTTTACTACAAAGTAAAAACATAAACAACATTTATAGAATTTAAATAACGATTTTAAAAAATAAAATAATCATTGAAAGTAAAAAAATATATATAAATGCCTCTCAACTGTATATATACATCATTTATTTACACCTCCACTAATATTATCTTTCTCAACCAAATGAACAAAATAATGAATAATGACAGTGACAACAAATTAGGGAATACATAATAGATAAAAATGAAAATGTTTCAATATAATTCTTTCTTGTAGATTGTCAAAATTAGTTAGATTATAGTTTTTTTATAAAGTAATTGGAAGAAGTTATACAACTAAATTAGAACTATATTTATTTTTCATGGTTACATGTTACATAATAAAATGGGTATAAACTTCTACATCAAAATATGTGAGTCATGACTTTTCAATTCATGTAATTTTTGTTTTTTATAGTCAATGCACTGTGAAATGTACATAAATATCCATCTAGAACATTTACATTCCTTAATATTTTAATATATATGTCTCTATCATAATTATTAACTGAAAAAATAGCTGGAGGATACATGATATTATTATTTTTTCACAACCGATGATTGATATCCAATATACCCAAGTCCTTATGAACACTATAGTGATCCATTGATTTAATGTAATCATTAGGAAATATAGAAATTAAATTTCCACGCAATTTTTTGTAATTATACAATATTTAAATATTATGATGTATACATTTGAACTTCCTTGAATGGATTTTGCAAATTATTTTCTCTTCTTCTAGTTTTGTGATCCAACTACTTCATATATTGTACCTCATGAAATTTTCCACTTATTTAAATTTATTATAGTTTCCAAATTATATTGTGGTATTAATTAATTGTCCTGATATTTATAAACTAGATAAATAATTTACTAAATTTATCAAATTCAATATATCCATTGAATTATTTAGTTTTAAACGTGAATTTATGAGATGCATCAAGAAAATGATGATGATTCATAATGCAATATTGTCTTCTATGTGTTAATAATTAAGTATCAATATCAAAATTAGAACTTGGGGACTACAAAATTGTATGAGTGTTACAACAAAAGAAGTTTCTTATTCAAGGAGAGTCACTAATTTTTCAAATAAAATATACATTCATTTAAATCAATTTTTTTTTCGGTGCATTAAATTTTTTCACACCAATATCCAATAATTTTATAAATTATTTGATCAGTGTCTATAGTTTTACATAAATGATATTTCTAGTAATTTTATTTCCTAAAATAATCCTTGATATAATTAATGTATTCTTATTCATATTCAACTATAGATTTATATTATAGGGTATCAATGAAACTATTAATATTATGTAATACATAAAATAGTGATTGATTCAAAACCATCAGAACCCAATCCCAAATGAAAATTCCGTGGATCCGAAGATAAATATAGATAAATCAATCATATTCCATGGAATATATTATTTTATATTCCATATAAATTAATCATTTTTTTCTTTACAAAGCATTCCACTTTTTGTTTTATGCATTTTTAGATGACGTGAATATTCATTATAATAATAGTTTCATCGAAAAGTAAAGTAATACATTCATGGTATTTTTCTTCTTCTACATCTTCATGGTGTTAAATTCATTTTTACTCTCACTATTACTCATTGGTTTCTATCTGCAGGTATAACATATTTATTATTCATCATTATTAAACTCATATACCTAATAATGAATAAAATCATTAGGTATTGCATGTAATTTTATATAATCAAGGCCAATGTTTTTGATAATTTTATTTATATCACAGAATTATGTAGTGATATTAGACACACAAATTTCAACATGATGAATCAAAATACCATGGAAATTGAATTTTTTTGTAGTTCTAATGAGACACTTGATATAGTATTAAATAATTTAAAAAACAAATTTGAATACATATCATTCCCTCTATACAATTATTTATTTTTTTCTTTAACTAATTCATAAAACATAATATTTTCTCCTTTAATTTAGGAGTATTATTAAACTGATTAGTGGGAGATTCAATGGATGAAAAAGTAGGATAGGTTTCATGGGATGGGGGTACAGGGAGAAGGGGGTCACTATCAGGGGTAAAAATTTTGGGGATAAGGGTTTTCATCGAGGGTATCCACCATTAGGGGTCGCGATAATGATGTAAAGGGACACTATTAGGGGTATCAGCTATTTGGGTCTAGGGTGGTGTTTATATAAAGGGGAGAATGGGTGAACATGGTTTTGGTGCTGTAGGGGGTGCGTGAGTTATTTTTAGATATTTATATGTAGTTTATTGAAAGCTTCCACAAATTTAAAGGAACAAATAATTAATTATAATAAAAATCCATTTATAAAAATCAATGATTATATTTTAAATAATATTATATATGTTAATAATTAGTGGTGGTTTTATTTATTTCCACTAATAAACCATTATGAAACATATCCCTATTATTGTCTTGGTACACAAAAAATTTATTTATGAGTTCCTCCATATAAGATTTTCAACAACTGAATTGTAAACTACATATAGAAGTGATGGAACTATAAGTGAAAATATACTAAATTTATTTTAAAAATATGCTACCAAATGTTCTATAAGAAGTGGATTATTTGAAAAATAATCCCATTTCATCATAAAATATGTTTCATACTCTAACACATTAATGAATATAATGTGGATATTCAAATAACATGTTGAGAATTTCTAAAAAGATGATAGTTGACCAAAAATGTCACCCTTACCTAAAAATCCCCATATGATGCATATACGTGGGGATGAATTGAAGCAATAATTGATATACTATATAATTGAATTTTTGTGTACTCCAAAACATAAAATTCATGGAGGATTTAAAGGCTTCTTAGGGCTAACACACTTAAAAACCCCTAGTATCAGAAGATTTTATCAGAAAATCATTACATTATTATGGTATTAAATCATAATTTGTTCAAAATGTAAATAAATAAGAATAAATATATTTTTCCAGACATAAAAATGGCTTAATATTTTGTTATTAAAAAATTATTCATCAACTATATATTTTATAGAAACTAGAACCTAAATGGAATATGTGAGCTAATGATGTATAACATAATATGAGGAATAAAAATTTAAAATATATGTAAACACGTGATTGAATTATAACTTCACCCCCTTAGAAACTTCTAGATGAATATTAAAATAATGTAATTCTACATATTCTTATAGCTACTTGGGTATAAAATATATGTATATTACACTATTTTAGATGAATGTCAATTTCATTACAAAAATAATTCCATAGGAACGTAATAGTTTAAGGTCTTTAGAATCATCGGATAATATTCTTCTATCATTGTGAATGATATTACCAAAATCCCATAAAGATCCTCCCCTTTATTAATCCTAGATAAAAACATTCTTCAATACCTAGGGAAAGGAAACATAACAAACAGTAAGCCTAGATACTCAGTAATTGTAAACATGGGAGATATTAAAGAATAATCATGAACATACAAGTATAGGAACATAATCATAACATTATAAGATCTTAACCTACATATCAAATATCATAAAAATGAATTATTGAATAAATATTGTTTTTTATGAATAATTGAGTCATAATAGAATCAACAGAACTATCAATAAATCATAACATTGGAATAAGTCATGGAATTATAAAATCCATGCGAAAAATAAAATAATTTCCATAGTAATAAAGGAATATCTACCAATGATATCACTGTGGAATGGTTTTACTCCCCAAAAAATATTAGTTCTCATGGTTCATCACCAATACCATATTAGAAGTCGAGGATAACTCCCAAAACAATCTTTTAAGTCAAGGTTTACTCCGACGACCATATTAGTGTACATATTTCATTACTAAACTAAGTACACTCCCCGTTATAGACATGTCAATCTTATGGGATATAAATCATTTAACAATGCATTATATGAAGTTATAGGTCACAAATATCTCATAATGAACTCATAAATATGGGCTCCACAACATAAAAAAGCATTCAACATATCATAACCCATTAAATAAAAATTGGTACAATAAACATATATTCATATCATTACCATTGGAAAAGAGAATCAATAAACGGTTACAATATTGGTAAAAATGAATTTTGATCCTGATGAATGAATAACATTACAAGATAAATTATATTTCATCAAATTAATAATAATATTAATAAAAAATTTAAATTGTAATATTATACACCTTTTAAAATAATATATGTGAATAACATATCATGTGTATCAAAGAATGAAAATTTAGAAAAAATTACACTACTGATTGGAAACTTCTGAACCAGAAACTCCTTAGAGGATATATCATAAAATGGATTTTTAATTACCAATAAAATTATTTACCAAAATAATATTATAAATTCATGTGATCTATATAGATCACACAATATAAATGAGTTTTGAATATTTCATAAGTCTCGCAGAGATAATAGTAAGACTATAAATCCCACTACTACTTGTGTAATATTTGAATCATGACCCCAAGTTAAAAAATAATTTTATAATTAAAATATCAATAAATAAATTTAATTCATGATATTAAATTTCATAGGTATTTTAGACACCATATAAAACAAAAAAATATTTAATATTGCATAATTCTCAAAGAAATAAAATTGAGACTAGAAATACCATTACTACATGAGTAACTTTTGAATCATATGATCCATAAAATATTAAAATAAATTTAATCATTAAAAATAAATAAATAAATTTAATTTCACGATTTAACATATTACAGGATAGTATATACAAAAAAACATGAATAATGTTCGAATATAGAATATATCTCACTGAAATAAAAGTTAGAAGAGAATACTATTACCTTAAGTGTTGAATTTCCTCACACACAGTCAAATATCCAATATAAAAATATAAGAATAATATAATTTTACTACATAAAAATATTTTAATATATCATACCATATATTATTTTATTATTACATTACATTACATTTTTATTAATAATTCTATGATAATGTAACATTTTGGGTAATATTTTCTTTGATTTTCATTTATGTTTTGACTTGTTATATTTTATCATTATTACTTGATCATAATTTCATTATATCTATAATCTAAAACATGATATTAATATAACATATATTCAGTATATATTTATTTATAATTATATGTTAAATATAGAAATATAAAATGAGATACAACATTCATGGCGATGGTAGGCTGTACAAACGGTGTTTCTATTTTCTTTTTATATTGAATTAAATATTGATAATGTAGTATATGTATATAAATATTATAATTAAATGATAATTATTATTTCATATATATCACATATATTTATTAAACCCAATACTAATACATTTTTTGTAAATTGTGAATAAATCATACCGTTTTGCAGATATGGCAGTCCACACATCCAAAATTTATCTTACCGTATTCCCACAAAATGGAAAGCATGAATGTATGTGTTATATAAAAATTATAGAAGAATACAGAAATTAAAAATAGCATATATATATATAATTTAAAAATAGTAATTACATCAGTATTCCCACCCTTTGTAGAAGTTAATGGGAGGAAGAATGATATCGGTTCATGAGGTCGTAGTCCACTGTACACTGGATCATTGATTGGGTATCTCATTCTATTGTATTTTTATATTATATGTCATACCATTAACATAAAAAAAATTCATTATAATTTTTATAGTGTTTTTATTATATGATAATATAATAAGAATAATTTTATTGGTGGAGAAAGAAATTAAATAAAATTTCTCATTGAAGAATGTTACCTCTTTGTCAGGTAATTCCTCTTAGTTTTCAACAAAGGAATAAATTGGGTTGATTTATTACTTTGTTAGGCCTCTTGGATGATATGATGGATATTGGGAGATTATTTTTCATGGGATTTTATGTACCAAATGGTATGATTGTTTTGAATAAGTGAGTGGGTGAATTCTTATTTAAAGTGGAGGAGTGTAATTCTTGTAAATATAATAAAGGTAAAATCTATTGAGAGGACATACATACATCACATGCCTCCAATAATGGTAAATTTTTTATCCAATGAAGTATATTTTAAAAATAAGTACATCTATTAGATTTTGGACAAGTTTTTAGTTTATTTCTCCCTTAAGTCAATGTTTAACAACTAAGTAAACTCGTTTTAACCGTAATCATTATAATTAATTTTATTTACATTCACTAATATATTAGGTAATAAAATATGTTGAAAATAATATAAATTTTAAATTATTCTGATTAAAAATATGGAATCCATTTACAAAATTCTAATTAATTATTTTTGAGACATAATATAAAATTATTCCCCCTGACAGGATGAAACAAGAGGTTTTTAATGTGAAAATACACAAATGTATGAAATTTTTTCATATCCAATTTAAATATGATATTTATTCCAATTACACAAATTATATTAATATATATATATATAACTTGTATAAATATTGTAAAAAAAATTAAAATACTATTTAACTATATAATAAATTAGATGAAACTGTAGTTTTAACCTAAAATTTATTTTTTTCATTAATCATCAAAAAATAAATAATCATAGAAACAAAAAATCACACTTGTTAAATCATAATATTCAAATTTAATAAATTATGTTTACATTTACTATGTAAAAACTATGAAATAGAGTAATTTTTTTTTAAAAAAATTACAATTAAAAGGATACAAAACTACCTTATAAAAAAATATAGCTTCTATACCAAAAATTGGATTTTATCTTATTTTATGCCTATAAAAAATTATAAACTTTCATAAAATTGGTTTTTTTATAATATAAAATTTTCATTAATATCTCTCACCAATAGTGATTAAATTTATTTATTGGGATAAAAAAAATTTGTGGGCATAATATAGTTTTTTCTTAAAACACATACATTGTATTCAATTTCCTATCATTTTCATTTCAAATTACTTGATAAACAAAAATTAATTTTATACTTTTTTTACAAACGTAGTTTCATAATTTATTTAATATTTATTTTATTTTCTATTCCAATGAAAATAAAACAACTATGAAAATATTTTAATAATAAATGTAAATTTTTGTACAGAAAAACTCGGTCATGCGTGTAACACAAGATATCAAAGGAAATTGTAATTGTGTGTGATATAATAAAAAAAATAATGTTGTGTGTACATAAATATAATATACAATATTAATGTAGATAAATTTTAATTATTATTACATTCAATACAAACCAAACTTAGTGTTTTCATATAATAGAAATATATTCCTTATTACGTTAAATGAAAAATAATAAATGTATAAATTAATTAAAAATATATATTTCACAAAATCTCTTAATTGAAATTATATACCCCTTAAAAATAATTTCTCTGAAATAATTAATTTGTGTGATAAAATGACTAATACATGAATCTTCTTTTTATAAAAACCTACATTGAGAAAATTGAGACTAAAATTTCATTTTAAAAATAACATCAAAAAATAGTTACCCAATATAGATCATAATTAGGTTTACACATAGTAGAACATAGGTGGGAAGGGAATATTGGGAATTTCTGAAAATTGAAAATAATTATATATAGTGATAAATATCAATAATCCCAAGAATGGGGGTAATCAATATAAAGGTAACGATAAAAAAATAGACCAAAGAGGCCTAAAAAGAATGAAATTGATATCATAAAAAATAATTATAACAAGACAAAATTTTATCCCAACACATTTTTTCATAAATTTAAAGCATTTTTCACAAGAAGATATACATTCTCGATTTCATTACATTTTATATTTACAATCTAACCCTTGGGTTGTGCCTTTATCAATATACAATTCATCCCTTACTTCGAGAAATGAATGTGAATCTGACATCCATAATGCTCTAAAAGAGCATGAGTTTGATAAATAAAATTATAAGTCATTTATTATACATTTAATTAACAGCATTGGAAGATTTATATCATAGGTTATACGCTAACCATAAATCCTCATATGGTGAGATAATACATTAATATCTAAAACCACATCCTAATTTTTTCCAAAACCATTCCATAAATGGTTAACCTTGTAACCCTTCGAATAGATCAAGATCGAAAACATTAGAAATAAGTTCCATAAATTTCTCAAAATTCACATAACAATGATACCTCATATATTAAGCTGTATCTCTTAATTGTCTCATACCAATCATGTGAATAACTTCATCATTTATTCTCTCAAAACATGGTAATAACCGGAATTACCATAAATCATTATTGAAAACGCGAATTTTTTCTAATTCCAATGATTATTGGATATATTCCAAAAATAAATGAAATGTCATAAACACCATCCATGATAGTATAAACCACATTTTCAACAAATTTTTAATAAGTTCCAATGTAATAATTACCATCCAATTTACTTATTTTTATCCAACATCTCTTTCTCCCAATATTATTAACTCACCATCCAGAACATATTAATGATTATCTTCTCATAGTATAGATGTAACCTTTAAATTAAATACATTTTCATTTTGATAAAACCCATTTGAATTTTTATACTAATTTCATAGAGAAAAACATAAACAGGGAAAACCATATATATTTCACAATTCATATAACATAAATCTTGAATCCATGTACATAAACACAAAAATATTTCATCTTCAATGATTGGAATAGAATTTTTACTTCCTTGATTTATATATAAATTAATAGGATATGGAATTTATTTGGGTAAATAACATTTTCTCTAAAGATAAGACATTGAACTCCATGATAATTCATCACCATATGACCCAATTTTTTGCATAAATAACATCTTCAACGCCATTTTAGGTATTCCCCTAGCTTCTTATTCCCTTCTTAATAACATGTATGAATCCAAATCATCATCCCTATATAATCCTTACCCTATGAATGTTCATAAATTCAATCTTCGTATTATTCAATGTGTTAGTAATATCTCCAATGTTTAAATTTTTAGTAATATGTTGTGATAGCTAATTCAGTATTGTCATAATATCATTCTCTCTAGTCATTATATAATTATATTTCTCATAGTTACCATATTTTACACTATATTAAATTTTAACACAATTCTATTGTGTTCCCACCATTAACTAAAACATAAGAGGATAGTGTGAGAAACAATAATCATAGTGTAAAACCACACAACCATGAAAAAACACAAATATACTGTCTAACTTATAACAATGTCTTTAATTTATGACACCATAGGTTTATCCTAGTCAATTCATTGTCATATTAAATTTTAATCAGATATTATGGATCATGAAATGTTTTTCGAATTTTAAAGCATATCCTCCGGGAGTGTCAATCCAGGTGTCTAGTAGTGTTCATTTTTGTGCACCAGGTCCTGATCAACTCTAGCTCAATACAGTGTTTTTATTGTTGTTACCCCTATATAAACTTGTTCCATAGAAATGTCCACTTTTACAGTCTTGGCATGGATGTATTTCAATGAAACCACTTGCTTTATCCTTTACCAAAATTATGTTACATTTTCCTATACATCGACTCATCCTTAAACATACCCTTAGTGTCATCCATAAACATGTCCATAAAAATTGCATATAGATATCAAAAATTTATTTTATCATTATAGTTCACAAATTTGGACTAAACCATTATTTTAATAATAACTATGGTTACTCAGGCTTAACATACTTCGATATTACATCATTTTACATGAATATTCATCACATTGCATAATTACACGACAAAATACAAAAATATTTTAGTGTAATTGGAATCATGGAAACATTATCATGTACCATGGTAAAAGTTTTTCAACATCTCTATTAATTATATTACCCTTTTTACTCCTAATTAAAAGTTTTCTTCATGGCTTTGGAAAAGTAAACATAACAAAGGGAGATCTTAGATTCTCAATAGGAGTAAGCAAGGGAGATATATAAGCGTATTCGTGAGTATAAAGGTATGATAACATGGCCATAACATAAGAATATCATACCCTTCATATCAACGATCATAAAAATTAATCGTCGAATAATCATTGGTAGTATATAAGACATGAATTATAAAGTAATCAATTGAACAATTAATGAAATCATACCATATGAATAAGGAATAGAATTATTGAAGATATATAAACATTTAAAATAATTATAATATTAGTCAACGAATCACTCTAAAATCCATATTAGTGGTATGGGATTACCCCTAAAACCATTATATTAATAAAGGATTACTCCTAAGGACCTCGTAGTATTCAAGGATCACTCCCAACACCATCCTTGTAGAAAATGTTAATTTCCAAGACCATTATTTAAGAAAAAGTCCATTACTAAACCGGGTTCACTCTCTATTCCATATATGTATATCTCATGATATATAAATCATTACTCATTGAATTAGAGGGAGATATAGGTCTGAACCATATCATTATTAAATCATTTATTTTTGTTTCACAAGATTATAAAAAACTCAATATATCATAACACATGAAATAAAAATGGTTATTGTAAACATATCATTATATCAAAACCTATTGAAAACATATAGTTTTCATGATCATATAACAATATAATAACTCAATAAATGTTGTGGGATTCATAAGTATTTACCATGGTATAACCTATGGAAGAGATGTAGGTTTTAAAAACAAATTTTCATAAAAATAATATGACATTCAGAGAAAGATTAATAATGGAATGAGTTGATTATAATATGAGTAATTGAGAGTTTACATCGATGGATTTCATCATCGATGGAAACTAATTTTAAAAGAACATTTAAAACTTATATTTTTTAAAATATCCTGTATTATTCTAAAAAATATTTTTAAAATATAAAACATTTTCAAATAATTTTTCATTGAAAATATCTTTGAATACTTACATAGGAATATTGAAAACATTTTGAAATCCTATTATTTGAAATTATTTTTTAAAAATTATCAAGGAATATTCAAAATATTTTTAGAATATTTTCTTTGAAAATATATGTAAAAATTTATAATGGAACCTTGAAAAACATTTGAAAACCTTTTCATTAAAAATATCATTTATAACTTATAAAGGAAGCTTGAAAATATTTTGATCAACATATCTTTTATAATATATATGAAGTATTGTATATGAATATTGAAAAAATATTGAATATATTTTCATGAAAATATATTAAAAAATATATAATGCAATCTTTAAAACATTTTAAAATCGTTTTCTACGAAAATACCTTTGAAAATTTATTAAGGAGGAATGAAAACATTTTTAAATCCATTTTATATTAAAATATATTTGAAAACAACTAGAGAATTATTTTTAAATCATCTTAATAATTTGGATTTGAGAATAACAATATATAAAAAATTAAAAATTGTTTTTAAAACATTTTTAGAAACACATAGTTTTGGAAGAAAATATATTCCTTACTGAAGATAGAAATAAGGTCTTTTATTCTTAAAAATAATTTATTAATAATCTTAAAAGAAAAACAGTTATAAAATATTATCACTACCTGAATATATCCTGAATAACCATAAAATAATATATTTGATGATATTTCTTGAGATATGGATCATAATATTTCATCAATGGAATCATAATCATAATCAATAATATTAAACAATGATATTGTATTAATAAATTGTTACAACATTAGTAACATTGAATTATAATAACCATGAAACAATAACATTAAATAAATATTTAAATAGAATTAAAATAAATATATTTTTGATTCCATATGTCGAATGGTAGTATATAAATCTTATAAAATAATATAAGTGCATAAAATAACATTTGACTAAAAGTGTGCACAATGAGAAAACATCATGTTACCAATTTTGTAGCTTTTCAGTTGTAATCCCCATAAAATAGATATCATCAAATAGATATGTAAATACTGATAAATTTGACGATAAAATAATATAATACATTATTTTTTAGTACGTACACCATAAAATATATTATTTGTGAATATGGCATAAGTCTCATAGAAATTAAAGTTAGACTCAAAATACCTATACTATATGGGTAACATTTGAATCATGATCCCCATGAAATTATAACCTCAATTGATAATGTTAATATCATTAAAAAATGTAAATTTCTAATATGATCTTTAATTTGGATGTTTATACACAACATAAAAGAAACGAGCTGTGAATATGTCATATGTCTCATAGAAGTAAAAGTGAGACTGGAAATCCCCTTACTACTTGAGTACCTTTTGAAGAAATATATAATTGAAAGAATAAAATAAATTTAAAATTTTAATATCATTAAATAACATAAATTCAATATATAACATTCCATAGGATAGTATATAACTCATAAAATAATAATTTTTGGTGAATATAGAAAATACTTCATAGAAGTAAAACTGAGATGATAAAAACATACACAAGTTTTGCATATCATCATAAATATTAAATCCTCATGTATAAAAAATATAATATTATTATAAAGCTACCAATTAACCATATTTATATATATGAGAACTTATATTATTTTATTAGTACTTTATATTACCTTTTTATTAATAATTAAATGTTATTGTTACGTTTTCGGTAATATCTACTTTGTTTTTTGTATATGTTTAGACCTTTTATCTTTGATAAATTTTTATTTATATTTCTTTCCATATCTTGAAAATGTAAATTTTTTAAATTTCATATATATTTAGTATATATATAAATATAATAATATATCAAATATAGAAATAAAAAATAGATACACTATTCAGGGAGACGATGGGTCGAATGTACACATGAATATTATTTATGTTTTATTGTCGTATTGTAAAAAAGAAAGTAACTGAAATATAGGTATTGTATTAATATATAATATTTCAATTAAAATTATTATTTCATACATATAAATATGATTATTAATCCAATCCTTAATTTATTCCATGTATAGGGAGATCATTTCACTTGTTTGGAGAATGCGGTAGTCCACACATCCACAAACGATGTTGTCGTAATCCTGCAGAATAAAAAGAATGAATTTATGAGTTATATAATAATTACATAAAAATAATTAAAACATATTTATCATATATATCATACAAATAACAATTAAATAATTATTACTAATAATGAATGTTTTTACTGGATGAACGACGGTCATTGGTTAGTAAGGTGGTAGTCCATCATACACGTGAACGATGATTATGTATCCCATTTGCTGGAAATGTTTGAAAATGTTTGTTTTTCACTTGGAATAAATGATATCCGTATATTTTTTATACATCTATAATTATATAATCAATAAATTAGAATAATTTAAGGGGTGGATAACGAAATGAAACAAAATTTCCTATTGAGGAACTTTACTTGTACATCGAGTAATTCTTTTTGTTTTGCAACAAAAGGAAACATTGGTTTGATTTATAAAAAAATTGAGACTTCTATAATGAAATTAGGTATGTTGAGAGATTATTTTTTCATGATTTTAATGACCCAAATAGTCTGGGTTCAGTTAATAAGTGAGGGGGTGAGATCCCTTTTATAGTGGAGGAGTGGAATTCTTATAAACAAAAAAAAGGTAAACTCAATTTAGTGGACATAAATACATCATGTGCCTATGATAAGGGTAAATATTTTTTAAAATTGTGGATATGGGATAAATATATATAGCCAATGACTTTTTAAAAAAATTAATTTATTAAGGTAATGTTTAACCATAATGTATACTGTTTTTACCTTAATCGTTGTCATTAATTTTAATTACATTCACTAATATTTTTAGAGAAACAAAATTTTTAATGTAACAAAAATTATTAATTACTATTATTTAAAATATAAAAATCATTTTGAAAAATTATAAAAATAAAAGTGGTAGATTTTAATTTAAAATTAATCTCACATAAGAGTTAAAACAACAAGTTTTTAATGTGAGAGTATCCAAATGTTTGAAATGTTATTATATAAAATATCAAGGTGAAAATGACAAAAATATACGACATTTAATTACTAGATGTATAATTGATCACAATATACATTAAAACCAATTTTAAATACCAATTAACTATATTAAAAAAAATATTAAAATGCATCTTTCAATTAAATTTCATTGTTCTTTACTATTCATAAGAAATGAAACTTATTAGAAAAATATCAAAAAATCACCCAAAGTAAATATTGATATTTTGATATCAAAAATGAAATTTTATTTTCAAATAAAATATATAAATGTTTAAAAATTCGGTTTTTAAACAATTCATCCATTAGACGATGGCAAGGCTATCATTTAGAAAAAAATAAATTTATTCCTAGAATTGGGTGTGTTTATATTTTATGCCTATAAAATTTGATAAGTGTCAATACTGTTGGATTTATTTATAATATATAAATTTCATTAATATATCTCACTAATAATGATTTATTTAATTTAATTATATAACAGTCTTTTGATGCATAGAAATAGTTTTTCACCAAAACGCATCCTTTAATTTAAAATAACATAATGTTTATTTATTGGTTTATGAAATGAAAAATATTGAAACGTATAAAATAATTAAAAACATTTATTTCACAAAAGTTCATGGTTTTATATTAATTTTTTAAACTTAATGTTAATATTTTTGTCCATTTTAACTAAATAAAATACCTAAGAAAATAATTGATCTGAAACATATAATATAATATGAACAAAATGACAGAATAAAATTTATAACAATTACACATATTAGAATGGTTCCAACAGTTAATTTAAGAATACGTATAAAACCCTCGACTATCCATGATGTGTAAAACTATACATTCAAAATAACTGGAAAATTAATTCAATATAGATGGATTACAACATTTTTAGTTGTATTTGGATTTTCAAGATCCCATTTAATTTCTATGGGCTGTATATTTCCAATTAAACCACATGGAAATGATGATCTCAATTCATATGAAAAATATCTTACAGTCCTAATAATCTATAAAGTAATATTGAGGCGACATTGGATTAATTTATAGGAATGTAACCACCTAATTATGGGTCACTACATCCAACTGTATAAGAATCCGGATTCAAGGAAAATTATGTGAATTAGAAAACCATTTGAATAATGAAAAATAAAAATTTAGAACTCATTAAACACTATGATTGGGATTTGTTTTAATATGTTCTTCTCTAAAAATAATAAGTATTGTGAAAAATCTGTTTCCATGAAAATGAGTTATACTTCCAATGCAATTGAAATTCTTATATCCGAAGCTTCCCATGTTACTAATTATATTCATGAAAGTACACACTTAGTCATATTGGTTTTTTGTATAGCCTTTACCCTTTTCTATTGATAAAAATAAAATAGATAAATTAGTTTCTAAATATCATGCCTATCATGGAGTGGGTGGTGGTGGATATCATTATTTTGAAATTGTAATTAATGAACATAGATGAGATTAAGAAACAAATGACCATATATTCTTAATTTTATAATATCTCAGTGTAAATAGAATATATTGAAATGATATTTCATGTGCGAATAGAAAAGTTATGGGTATGCTTATTTAAATAATATAATATCATTAAATTCATATTTTTATACAAGAAATAATACATACAAGGTAATATCAGAAGTGTCATGGAATAATAGGTAACACCATTATTCTGATTCCACTATCATCATCAAAATACATATTTTCTAAAAAAATGTAACATTAATGTGCTAAATCATTATGGAGTAATACACCCAATGAAATGGTGAATCCAGGTTTGGAGGATAGAAATGATTCTTCCTTGATTATGGATCTTATTATCTCACCATTAGTTACACTTTCTTTTATCTCCCTCTATTTTATCTTAATGGGTGATGAGAATAGTAAATGACATGAGGGATTTTGCAATGTTCAACCACGCTATTATATGTATAAGGAGAATGAATGATAATGTCCCTATGCACTTAATTCACTAAAATATCACCACATTACAAGTAAATGTTTAGAGCGGTCACATAGTCTCTCATAGATCACTTCCCCGTATAATTCAAGAACTCACTATCATCCTTCAAAAAATTATTTCGTTCAAAATTTGATGAGACATTTACTCTCCAGAAAATTATACTGAAAAAACACTAATAATGGAATTTATCATCAATACATAAAATTTAGAGCTTTAGTGAGCGAAAAAGTCTCCAAGTATACCCCCTTATCTGGCATTAAACCTTCTAAATGAGATTTTGATTAACACCATTTTCTTCTTCCCGTAGTTTTTTTCAACGTAATTTTATACATCTCAAACTCTTTAATGTGATTCTAAACATTTAAATTATCTCTATCAGTTGAATCACTTAAACCAATGAATCCATGAGCATTCAAATCCCGATTTGAAACCTCTCATTAAGTGGTGGTTACATCATTTATAAAGAGCCAAAGTAAAAGACAATGAATTTTTTCATATAGGGAAATCAAGTTCCAAAATAGAATGCATCATTAATTGGTTCAATGAACAAGTCCATTTTACCTTAACACACCCAAACCAAAGCGCACAACCTTTAGTTGATATCCTCTTCAACATGGTGCACTTTTTACTCCATGACCGCTTAAAGGGTTGTAGTGTGGATACACATGGCTCACAGGTAAACACATAGACCACCACACCTTCCTCCTGGCCCATAGTGTACTGCCTATGGGTAACATGTAAATACCTATATCACCCTAATAAGTGAAATTATGTGGTATCAGCTTTGTAAGATTCCATAACCTACATTAATGACCATGACTTTATCTCCACTCACTAGTGATGATATATTACATGATTTTCTTTTAGAACAATACGTAACATAGAATAAAACACAATTTGATGACTATTTTTTCCTTGCATGTCAACATATTGGGAAAAAAAACCAATAAAATAGATGTTTTCCTTCCACATTACCCATTTTTGAAAGGTGTATATGGACTCCACCATGAGTGTGGTCCCTTATAATAAACATTTTTTGAAGTCTTTTCTCAACATACCAAAGGAAATAGTTGTGGTTCGTCATGAGATATCCTCTACCTCCACCACACCCACTAGCCATGGAATAGTCATGGTCATGGTGATGCTCTGATTCAAAAAACATGGGAACATACACTATTTGAATTCATGATAAACAGTCTTTATCAAACTTTTCATTAAACATAACCAAATAAAATTTGCTATATTTTTTCTAACAATCACTCCCTTTGGGTTTGTTGAAAACACTCCAGACACTCACAAAATTATTTATCTTATTTTAAAAACACCACTTTAAAGATGTATATCATTGATCCATTAACCACCAATTCTGATCCCATATGATACATGCTCATTGTGAGAAAAATTAATTAAATTTAAATTATTTCACAATCTCAAACCTGGAATTATTTTACCAAACCAACATCTCTCCAAATGATATTTCAGAGACATAATCTATGGTGGATCCTAATTATAATGTTGTGTATTACCTATGGTTCAAGGGTTCCGGGTTGTAGGGTGTCCTAATGTGAAATATTGGTGTCTTAGCATGACACCTTTAACTTGATTACCGCGTCAGGAATGGATCAATTATAGGCCCTTAATATAAGACTCAACTATTTACCTCCCAGTAAATGACATTTTTAGAGGTATTAAGTCATACTAAGACCCCCCATGGGTGGTGAATCCTATTGAAAAAAAATCCATGATGCAATGATACAAAGTGGACAATATTGTTTTAGAATGTTTATTACTAGAAACGGTCCAAAATTGGATTTTATTCCTAATTTATAGCCTTGGATTAATTGTTGAAGCACTTAGGGGGATATTTTTAGGCCCAAATTAGAATACACTACATGACATAGGGGTTAATAGATGCTGGTTGTAGGGTGTAATGAGGTGACATATGGGTTTTACCAAATGAAGCCATTGAATTGAGTCTAAAATCATGAATGGAGGGTTATAGATCATGATATATATTTCCTAGAAATTATCCTCTCCATCAAATGGAATTTTTAGTGATGGGTGGTGGAAATTTTTCTCTTTATGGGTAGTGAACCCTAAAAAAGAACAAAATCTTGAGGAAATTATCCAAAACAAGTAATATTATCATGGAGGGTCCCCTATCCGAATTAGTAAAATAATTTTATTTTAGTTGACGTAAAAAAGCCAAGATAAATATATTAATGTTTTATAACCATAATTTTTTTTAATTAATGCATTTAAACCATGAAATTTAAAGGACATGTTCAATGTTTTTTCAAAAGGATTGTTGAAGTACTACTCAAATTGTTCTAATTTTTAATAACATAATCTCATAATAATTCTACTAAAATGGTTTTACATTTTTATAATATTGATATTAAAAAATAATTTTACAATAATAACTATTTTGTCATTATTAAATTAGTTATTCATTACACAAAAATATAATAAAAACCAATAAAATTCTATTTCTGTGAGGATATCAAGCTTATTTTTTAGGATAAAATTGAATTGGTTTTATATGTAAAATAAAATTAGTGTGCTAAGGGATATTGACATTACAGTTGAGATTTAAATAGTTTTCTAATAAGAAGTAACATGAAAAAAAATGATCACAAACAAAAGTAATCAAATTAAGTAATGTTTGAATAAAGCACACAGACACTTCTTCTTATTTTAATGTTTTTAGGAATGTTGTTGTTTTCATTATTTAAATTATGTTTTTTATATAAAAGTATAAAAAAATTCTAAATAAACTAAATAAATTTAAATTTATTTAAATAATTTAAATTTCTTCAAAGGGAAATTACTGTTTCAAATAAACAATTTCCATTTTTTCTTATGCATTCAAAAATAAATGAAATTAATTTGATTAGAGGTTAGATTTAGTATTATTTACTTGAATGAAAATATTTCCAGATGTTATTCATTGACTTGGAAAATGAATTTGATAATTTTATTAGAGAGGTTTTATTTAAATCACTTAAAATAAAAAGAGTATAGTTGGTGTATATCATTCTCATTAAAGACATGTATGTAGGGATTTTAACTTGATTTAGAACTACAGTTGGTGTCATTATATAATTCCTTATCTTGATAGGACTACATCAGGGTTTTTCCAAAATCTCATTCCATATATCTTTGGTCATAGATGATCATAAAAATAATTTACAAGTTAAGATGCATAATTGAAAACTTTTGTGGATAATATATTTATTTTTACAAAATATTAAGATACAATCAATTTAAAGTTACATATTCAGAGAAAATAATTATAATCAAAAGGTTTTTGTTTTATTAGGGACAAAATAGAATTTAGGGTGTGTTGATTTAGTAAATCATTCTATAGTACTTTTAGATATGTGAGTTTGGGAGAATACACTAAATAAAATTTTTATCATTTTCAATATTAATCATATATTATACAATGTTATGGATATATTAATGAATATGTATCTCATTGGATCCAAATTTGATGGGTAAGATTGAAAAATGAGTTTCTAGTGATTTTTTCCCACAAAATTCCATTAAAATTGAAGTGTAAATTTTATAATATTATTATTAGACCAACTATTATATAAGGTAGTGGGTGTTTTAATTTTTTGAGATATATTGAACAAATCCCAGCGGTAATATAAAAGAAAATTTTAATATAGAGTTGTCAACATTATAAGATGGATATGATTAGAAAATAATATATTTGAGATTCTATTAGTTTTTCTTTTATTGTTGAGAAGATGATTGATACAAGATTATGATTATTTGGAAATTTTATAAGAAGATTTATCGATGCACCTATTAATCATGTAATCTAAATGAAAAATTCACTTATTAAAACATGTATTGGTGGACCTAGAAATACATAATCAAATCATTCAAGATGATATTGTTCTATGTGTATTAAATGAAAAAAGGTCTTAATAAAAATAATTGGAAATGTTTTTTCCACATACTCGATTGCATTTAATTGTATATATGAATTGTTTTCTGTTTTTGTTTGTATGGATGGAAAAAATAATTTATTTATTATGAAATATATAATGTCATAATGAATAAAGGCTGACATTAATTATTAAAAATATATCTCCATATAAAAGGATTTGTATGTATTGATAAGATGATATGTGAATATAGGATTTTTTTTGTGATATTTCTATGTACAACATTTTATTATAGTTACAACCTCAATGTTTTCATGCATCAAAAATAAGAAAGTTTATAACAAATGAACATTGATAAATGTCACTACTATTATATGCATAGTATATATTTGAAATAAGGTACATAGTAATTACCATAAAATAAATATATACAAATCATATAAAAGAAAATAAAATTTCACATTTATAATAAATACATTGGGTGAATTTTATACAAGATAGTGATATAACAAAGTGTTGAATGCTTAGATATTTGATATCATCTGCATGATAAACCTTATTTTCTTAATGATATGTTAAAACTTTCAAAATAAAAAATATAAACCACTAAATATTTCATATTCTCCTCCTATAATGGATTCTTACCATATGGATATAATGGTAGACTCTATCAATAATTTTTAAAGAAGATTTCATATGAATAACACCATTGTTGGATCATGATAAAAAAAGAGTAAAAATAAAGATTGATTCATTTTCAAATTTTTAATGTAATTTTAAAAGAGAGATAGATTCTATTAAATTTTTCATCTAATGAAGGTCAAGGAAACTTTATTTCAGAAAGATCATATTTTAATGTATTAATGGATTAATTTTTTAATAAATCATCTAATGAGTGTTAATTTTACATTTCTGATTACTATAATGTGTTTTTGTTATTTTTATTTGTGTTTAATTCATATTAGGTTATATAACCATTAAAAGGTAAAATTTGGGTTAGTTTTGATATTTTACAATGTCATTTGGTATATCAATTGTGCCTATAATTATAAAATACTTGATCGATGTTATGGTTTATTCCTTGATGTGGAAAATTAATAATTGTAAGGGTTTTGTCTCCTTTATTAAGTTTCTTATTATTGTAAAACACTCACCAACTAAAATCCGGTGTGAATATGGTTGAGGTTTGAACTACAAATCAAATACTATGTATTTTTGTTTATGTTTCTCATTTATGTTTCTGTTTTCACAATTTACCCCACCAGATATTAAAAACATGACAAAAATTTTATATTATAATAAATTCAATATTGTTAAAAAATTATTTCATATGAAATGTTTATCATACTCAATAAATTCAACCAGAAAAATGGAAATGATAATTATTAATTACTTATAATTTAATTTTTATGATATAATTTCTTTTGATAATATAAAATAAAATTTTATATTTTAAATGGATCACTAAAACATGTTGATGATTATTTCCAAATATATTTTCTCAAGGAAAAAATATACATTACCAATGTGAAATTTAATAAAATAGAGTCATAGAAAAATTATTCTCTTTCAAAAAGGTAAAAGAGTACAATAATATAAATTTCAAAATTTTTAAAAATTAAATAAAAATAATTATTATTTTAATTTTATTAATCTATCATGAATCACCCTTCCTTTTTATAGGAGATAATAATCAAAAAACGTCTATAATTACCATTAGAGAAATCAAAATTTTATGAAATTAATGGTCGATATGATATTCTTTTCCTGAATATATTACCAACTACTGATAACACAAATCTTATGATAATAACGGAAATTGGATTAAAGTGACTAAAAATATTAAATTATATTCAATTATAACATTTGATAAAAATTTCCCTTAATTCAATATATTTTATATTTTGGATCTCATAATACAAATCACTTTTAGAAAAATAAAAAAAAATCACGAATATTTTTATATTTTAGGACATAAACATCATCCACATTTTCCTTATATTTGGGATTACCATTTTTATTTTCTAATGAAAGTGGTTAATCAATCACAATAACAAGAGATATTTTATAGGTGTCGACTATTCATGATAAGAATTATTCAGATAACTATAAATGTCTTTATATTCTGATAAATACAACTTATACTACTAGCTAAATTCTTGGATAAATAATGGAGTTATAAACACTAATGAATGTGATGAAAATATGTGGATTTTATTTTATATAAATTTTTAAAATTATACAATACCAATAATTTGAATAAACTAAATGAAATAATATAGTTTCTCAACCTGGTGCTAATCACATTGCATGTCAAACATTGAAATCTCTAGATGGAATCATGATAATGAATTACATGTTTAGGTGTGTATAATAGTTTTCAATGTAATTGGATATATAGATATATAGATTATGTTTCAATTAGTCAACATTTACACTTGAATATTAAATTTCATATCATTATTTTGTCTTTTGTATTTTATTCCATATAAATAAATCCTTTTGCCTCACTTGATAGGAATTATTTATGGTTCTCTCATTCTACATAGTATAAAAGTGATTTCCCCAATCCTAACCTCATATTTCCCCTATAATTTCTCCAATATAGACTCTAGAATATTTCTCCCATGGGGAGTAAACCTATCCATATATACCACATGTTATATAATATCTCATTTCTCATCCTAGGAACCTTACCTTTCTCTACTGGATGAGTTTGACATAAGCTATATAAGCATATCATATTTTGTATCATTAGCTAGCCACCACATATAGGGAATCCATCAGATATTCCCACTATTATGTGCCTCCTATGACTTAATTCCTATTCCCATCACTCTTATTCCCCATAATCACATACCATAACCAGCCAACCTCTCTGCACCCAACATATTCCTTTAGGTGTAGCCTTAAGTCGTGTGAGCCTTTTGTAAACACCCCTTCCCCAGAAGGACTAGTAAAATAATGAAATAATGATTATCATGGGGTATATAAAAATTAATTTAATACATGGGATACATGTAGATTTAGTGGTAACCTTGGGTTTTATCCAAGATAGGAGTGCAAAAAAAATTTGTCGTCACATATTTATTAGTTAAAAAGGTAGGATTGGTATGATTTTGTGATTTTTAAAAATAATGAAACCAAATGAAACACGAGGATGAAATTAGTAGAAGATAAGGGTGATTGGTTAAAGGTTATATTTCCTCTTATGATGTTATAATATATCATAAATTGGTTAATATGTCACCATATTTACTAATTATTGCAAGACTCCTTTATAGATTTATCTAAACACCTTAATCTGGTGGCTATTGTTGGGATTTACATAAAAATTATTTCTGCAATAACAAAAATAAATTTAATCAACTAATAATTAAATGACATATTATATGGTTTCTAATTTATTACATTTCCAAGAAATTTTAGATTTGTGGTTTTAGAAAATCAGTAAAAACATTACATATGTTTTTTGACATTTCCCCATAATTTACATTTTTTCCACAAAATAGGTTCTTAAGGAAACAATCTCATTTAATTCATGAAAATTTTTCATTCATGAATTTTCACCGTTGGCCATTAATTTATACATACACATCATTATTCCAATTGAAAAATATTAAAAAACTGTAGATGAGAAAAAAAATATTTGTATGGGGTAATTTAATTCATGAAAAACCACAAATAAATTCCCTTTTAAATCATCAATGTATAAATCATAAAATAATTTACTTACTCATGAAATAAACATAAAATATAATTTTTTTATTAATAATATATATAATAAATTTAAAATTAAATCTCATAATCAAGAGAGATACTTTACAAAATTGGAGAACTCAAGAAAACATTTCCTTTAAAAACAAACCTTCTAGATTTCAAAATCATAGACATTTCTTTATTCATGAGCCCATTTTATTACCTTCTAAAACAATAATATTTATTTTAAAACTATTAGAAAATTTTAAGAATCATTTATTTATCTTTGTACATTATCCTTATAATCACTCTTAATAGAACCCTACAACGTAATAACCATCTTGGTTAATACTAATATATACTGTAGAATTAAAATATATGTAGTTAACTCTAAGACATTACCTAGTGCATTAGAGGGCTATATTGGTATATGGAATCTTCATATATCATGGAGGATAACAATATAAATTGAAAATGAAATAAAATATTCCATTTCCATCATAAAATACACACAAATTCTAATTTTAGTTCAAAAGAAATATTTCAGTTATATCAATATAAGAACAACTATCATTTTCATTTGAAAAAAAAATTAAAAAAATACATAAATAATGGAAGAAAATATTCATTGAAAAAATAACAAATTATAGAGTAAGATTGATGTTTAAGAAATAAGTGGATGTTGGGAAAATATTTTCTTTCTGTCAATGTTAAAAATATTCTTTTCATACTTATTTTCAAGAAATCCAAAAATAACTTTTTTAGAAAAAATTTAAGTGATTTTTTTAAAACATTTTAGAGGTAAGTAAAAAGTTTTTTAAAATAAATTTTAACAATATTTTATATACAAACTAATAAATTATTTAAACAATTAAAAGGACATATATTTGGAAGAAAAATAGTTTAAAATATTTTATGCTTCATTTTAATGAAAAATACCATATATTGTGTCCCAAATCACCATGTATGTCAATAGAATTATTGAATTATAAAATTTCATTAATTATTTACTGTATTATAAATATTTTTAATGATTATTTCTTTATAATTTTTCTTTTTTATTTCATTTATTTCTATGTTTTATTTTTTTAAGTGAAATATGTTTACATCAGATGATTCGAGGTCGTTTAGTTTATAATCTTCTAATAATTTTGGTGTGTTGAGAATTGTGAAGGGGTAATGGTTATTATCTCATTAATATTAAATATTTTATAATTATATTTTTTATACATTAAATATTATTTTACAAAATTTCATTTAATGTGGTGAGGAAAAATAAAGAACATCATTTTATAGGGACGATAATTTGTAAATACAGATGAACAAAATATAAATTTTTCTAATTGATGAAAATAAAATAAATTAATGAAATGTTTATATTTAAATATTAATAATAATATTCTATTCATTATATTTATTCATTAAATCAATCTTTATAAATTTCTATATAAGATATAAATAAAAAATGAATCTCATCACTTCATGGAGGTTGTAGTCCCACATGCGAATGAGAAACATTATAGTTTTTAAAAAGATATAATGGTAAAAAGGTAGAAAATATATTACCTTTATTGAATAATAATAATGTAAAAAATATAATATAAATTTATATCTATTTTCATTAATTTTATCTTTATAACCATCATTGTGAGGTAGTGATGAAAGAGGAAATATATTACTTCATGGAGGTGGTAGTCCACACATACGCACAAGCCCCATAACCCCACAACAAAAAAAGGTAGGGGAAGGCGGCCTAGCTAAATCTTTAGATTTAAATGTGTCTAAAATAATGCTACTTTGACAGGGTTTTGGGGTCTATATGTCATATATGTATATTATATGTTCCAACAGATAATCCTTTGATTTAAATGACATCCTAACGACTAATGCCGACACAGACATTAGAAATCACACAGGTGATTAGGGCCCCCATGAAGAGTACGACCCCCACACTTACATAGTGTCTTCCTTGTTGGGTATCCAACATAAAGATCAAAGAGTTCCACAAAAATAGTATTCTCCCATGGTGGAGGTAGCAAGATAGGCCCTTCAGTCTGTGAAGACTCACCAGCCGCCTCCTTATCCTTGGACGACACCCCAACACAAGGTGGACCAATGGTGGTCTCAACCCGTTTCGGGAGCCTGTCTCAATATTGTGACAATGAGTACCAACCTTATCACTGGGAGGCAGATGAAGTCTATTCTGACAAATTCATCTCAAATTCAATGGGGTCCTACTCAAGGGCCCCCATTATAGAACGTCTCTATCGATACCAGAGGACCAAGCATCCTTATATTGAAGAGGGCCTTATAACGAGGGAACCTACGGAAGTCCAAGAGACCCATGTCCATTGGGCCTCCCGCCAAGGGTGGTGAATATATAAGTAGGAACATGGTATCACCCTAGTTTTGGAGGAGAAAATATGCTACACTAACGTGGAGACATTAAATGGGAATACATATAACTCCCCCCCCCCCTCCAATCAAGCCCACCATAGAAATAGGGTGGCACAATACGAGCACATGCACGTTCCTGCTAGTGCTCAATGGTCCCACAGCACAAACAGAGCGAAGAACTACAGGCAGATATGGATATCTGTCGACGCAAAACAAACTCATCAACCAAATAGGACAAAAACTAGCTATTCATAAGAAAAAATACATGCTCATTCATATCAATCCCTCCATTTAAATATGGTATTAAGAAAATATCAGCATAATAAAATTTCGTTAGACGCATTCAAAGCCCATGAGACAAATATAGTAGCAAGTGAGTGGATCGAAATCCATGGATAGGAATATGATGTGTGCCTGTCAAATATGGTGGAAACAAGAGAATACAACTGGTGGAATACTCATTCCTCTATCCCAACATTGGATAACTGCTAGTATTTATTAGCTACTCCTGGAGGACCGGAGTAGGAAAAACCCACTAATTTTTTATCGTAATGGTCCTTCATACCTCTTCAATCCAAAGTTGCATCTCATCACATTCTAAAAATGATGGAAGATTAGACGTAGATCCTAGACTATATCATCCACACATGCCAACACATTATTGCATCGGCCGAAATGGAATGAAACTGGGCCCATGACTCAATTCCCTTGAATGGAATGACTCACTCACAAAATGAGTTAGTCAATCCAGAGTAGTTATGCATCCCTGGCCTAGTCCAGGAAGTTCGATGGGAATATACTATGATACACGGACAACTGGATCTAGAAAAAATACCTTTTCCAAATGGGGGACTCTGATGCAATGTGGTGGCCCCCAAAAGGCATGAAAATATCCCTTCGAAAATTCAAGATGTTCTTCAATGGATTATGATGAAATCACATGACCCAAAATGAATAGGACCCATATATATAGGCAATTACCAAAATCATATAGCCCCGGTTTCCTGCATTAGAGAACAAAAAAATGAAACAATCCCATGGAAACAATAAAATTAAGAGCACATACATCATCCTGCTCTGTTGGAAGTTGGGGTTCTTGACGCCCTAAAAATATATCAATAAAATCTCAAGACCATGTCAGTCCATTACAAAATTATGGAGGTGGAATTAGCAGTTGAGAAGGTCCTCCACACAATATCACTACCAGTAGCTCTAAAGGTCCTCCCCCAAGAACCCATAGGGGATCACTCCATGGGCCAAAAATGATCGATCAAAAGATAATATCTCCTGATGCGTGTCGGGATAGCCCTCCACTCGAACTAAAGACCATAAGGAATGAAGTTTCTCCCCTTCTTGTCGTCAGCCCTGATGGTCCTCCCCATGGTATAGACTAAATATATGCTACTCCGTGCAGTCAGACGTCAAGACAAGATGGTAGTCCTCACCATAATGGCAGTCATTGCAATGACCCTCCCCACAATGGAAGATACTATGAAGGCCCTCCATATAGTAATGTTATCTAATGAGAATGTCCCTCCCCCCTCATTACAGTACATTCTAAAGGCCCTCCTCAGGATGAGCACTGAATAAATTATCCCTACAGCCAGGTATGAAGGTGTGATAGTTGTCCTCTCTATGACAGTAGTCATCATGATGGTAATCCCCTCAGTGAAATAACATATCAAGAAGGTCCTCCCCCTGTTGTAGCCCACCCTGAAATTCCACCCAAGGTATATGCCACAATGAAATTTCCCAAGGTCGGGCATCGAGATTCAATAGTATCCCTCTCCATTGCAACACTAATTTTGAAAGTCCTCCATGAAACCAAAATTCATACTGGAATGAAGGTCCTCCCATTGCCGTAACAAATATGTGAAATCCCTCCAATGCTGAGGCCCTTAGAAAGATGGATCCATATAAATTGGGCACTCAATCTATAACGATTTTATATTCTTTCTCATCCAGAGGAAGGTCTGAGGACACCGTCATATTCAGAGCCACCCCCACGCCATTTTCATATCAATGATTCTCCCAACATCTAGGATGCTTCGAAAGAGATCGTTAAGACGAAATCGAGAGGTGCATATCATGTGTAGGATCCCTCGTAACAACAACAGCATCATATGTTTCTTGTGAGAATACAACTACCAAAGTAAAATATACCAGTGATGTATTGGCCTATAACCACTTCTCACTTCGACATAATAGGAGAGTAGTCCAGGGAATGTATAAAAGAAATTTGCCTCAATATATGGACAAGTCTTCATCAGATGGAAGAAAAATTCATGCCCAATGAAGGGTATGCGGACCACATCAACACGATAATGATTCGTTACCATCTGATCGACCGAGATGCACTCCCATCCACACCGATGCCACATTCATAAAGGTGAAAGAAAAACCTTCAATTTGATTGACTCCATGAACTACAGAAGTTCTGTTGCCGCATTGGAGACACCCTGACTGGAGTTCATATTTGGGGATGGGGAGAACATGGAGCTCTAAACTTCTCCATATGTCATGTTCAAGAAACCCCTTTTGAAATGTTATATTGAAAGCTCATCTCCCAAAGACAGAAATAAAAATAAACCCTTTCCCAGAAATGATGTGATACTAAACAAAAACCGATGTGGAATAGGTCTCAGAAGCATCAAGATATAAGATATCAAGCCATCGAACAACTTCTGAGTTAGGAAACCAAGAAAATATAGAAGGCTTCCCACATAATGGAAGCCAACCAAAAATTAGTGTGCATGTATTCAAGAGAACATAAAATACATTCAGGCCCAATTCCATACTCAGCTCACACCCGCACGGGTGTGCGTGAAATTGAAATGGCACTAATAATAGTGGCTACATCCATAATGTGGGAATAACCCCATCCAAAAGGGATGATGGAATTTCTAAATCAAAATTACCTCATATGACTGAAAAATGATGTCCATAGAGAATCAATGGAAGGACAGGTAAACCCCAGCCCACTAGATTGGGGGAATTTTTACCACATTTCCCCTCACAAAAACGTCTATATTTTCAAATCTATGAACAATTATAGGAATCTAAGTCAGTCGTTACACCCCTTCTCATGGCTCTCACCCACCAAGATTAATGATAATTATGAGGAAATACTAGGTCTCCCTTCGGGTCAATATTTTCCAAGATATCCAAATAATATCGCGTAATGGAATGAAAAATTACAATAAAGGATGCATAAAATCCTTCCCACCATTCGACATCGGGCACAACGCCCCCAATGCGGTATATATCAGGGATCGTGGTAAATGTCAACCCCACAAAATCTCATAAGAAATGGAATAGAGGGAGAGGAAGCAAAGGGAAGCTTGTGACCAACCAGATGAATCCCACACCAAGCCTGATATTTCCCATCCCTGGATCCAGAGAGTGGTCCAAAATTTGGCTGACCCCATAATTAATCTATCATTACCTCTTATCAGAAACCCCAACAAAGAAAATAATAAATCTAAGGACATCTAGGACCCACCTCCTCCTCCACCTGATAATGTGTCTCTCTCTCTCTTGAGGAATGGTTTTCCAAGAAGGAGTATGAAATAAAATAACTTTGGAGAATTAATGTAGAGTTGTGTCAAGAATGGTACCTCATAGGATGTGTTCACCCTTTGGAATGTCAGCAGGTGTTACAAGAAGTGGTTTCCTTTCCATAAGAACTCATCCTGATGAATGAATCCAAACTCGAAGGCCCATCCAATATGGCATCAAGACCAGAAACCAACTTAAACCTAGATCCAGAAAGACATCAAGACTTTCAACCACTAGGAAGGAATCCATAGTATATTCAGGTAAACCAACAAATTATTCCCCAAGCTGGATATCAAACCCAAATTCCAGAAGCACTGGCACGCCTATATTTGGCCACTGCCACACTAGCCGAATCGCATGCCTGGAAGGATATGCATGAGGGGCTCTTTAGCACCCTCAAGCAACTATCATCTTAACTAGAAGACATGTCAGGGAGGTGTGCTCTGATACAACCAGATCTCAAGGCCTACCCTGATTGGGTATGCAATGTTCCACCACTAAAAATATTCAAAAAACCCATATTCCCAATATTCAATGGATCAGGGGACCCTAAACAACATTTAATTCACTATGCCTCTTACTATGACCCCATGATGGTCACACCAGAGCAACAAAAAGCAGTAAAACTCAGGTGCTTCATATAAACCCCACAGGGCTTGGTATTTTTATTTTATAATAGGTCCCCATCTAATTTAATCGTAGGATTGGAAGACATATAGTGACATTTTCTCATCTATTTCAGTTCAACACTACCTAATACAATGGTAAATGATCTCATGAACTGCATGAAGTGAGAGACCGAATGAGTCTCAGGCTTTATTTATAGATGGAAAGGCCGGACTTATTCCATGAACCAGTCACTCCCCCAAGAAGAAATTCTCACTATGTGCATCAATAACCTCCCTGATGAATTGAAAAAACTGCTCATGCTAGTGAAGTACACAAGTGGGTTCCGAGATTTCTCTACTATTTCCCAAAGAATATAATACTCCTTTCAACAGACCAATCTTATGTCTTGAATGGCCCCATCATCCGAAGGGAAAATAAGGAGAAAAGATGATGTCCCCTCTATCACACTTATGCCATCCCCGACACCAGATCCAGTTGCGAGGCCCCCACCTAATTGTGGACCACCCCCAAGATGCCAACAGCCACCCCACCTCGGCAATATGAGTTATAAGGTTCAAAGATAATTTTGTTCCAAGAATGAAGAAATAAATTCTACTCGTTATGAGGTGACCAGGTTTATGACTATTTCATAGCCACTAGGAATTTCAACCTACTCCAGCCACCAGAGCCAAATCGAGATGATGAAGTGTGTCTCAAAGACCACCCAAATTATTATCACTATCAACGGATACTAGGATATAAAATCTAGGATATCTTCGTTTTCAAGGATATCATACAATGGATGGTGGATTATGGGAAACTGATGTTGGGCCTGCCTCTAGCATAGGTGGCGTATGTTTCCACATCAGACTCATGATAGGAAGATGAATGGAAAACAATATCCCATAAGGATAAAAAGATTGATAATTTGATGACCCATAAGATTATCAACTGAGTCCATGGAATCCTCCAGGCATAGTTTAAACAACCAACCATGCCCCTAAATGTTTCGGATACAACAAATCCATCCTCCTTAGCCTGCATTCCTCTAAAATCTATATGGGTAGAAAGTAGGAGAAAGAATATTAGATGGCACGAAAGATGAATTTAGTGTTGACACTTTTGGAATTCATACCAAGAGACTTGGTAAAATGTGAACTCCATTGAAAAATGGTACAATGGGAACCACCCCGCCAAACGGTACAATGACAACCGCCCTGACAAGCAACATTGTCATAAGAAGAAAGTCATACAGAAGTATTTTCAGATCAGGAAATGATATTCAGCTCCATTAATTTCATTCAATTGAATGACATATTCTCAGATGGAGACTGTGGCCATGAACCCAAAGAAATTGTTCCTAATAGGAGAGCAGGAGGAACAGACTGCAGAGGTTATATCTTTCTTAGAGGTCATGATAATGACATGAGTCACAACACCAACCATACCATAACTCAAATCATTGACAATGAGAAAACTCATGGAAGGTCCCTCTGATAGACATAATTAGAAACTGAATTATCCTAATCCCCCGTCGGAAGAAATCCAATACCATTTATCTTGGAATATCATTTAATGGAAGAAAAAATATGAAATCTCCCAAGGCATATAGGCAGACATGTTCAGAGAATCACAGAAAAGACCGCAGTGCCCCAAGCTCCTATCACAAGGGTCAAACCACCTATATCTAATGCCCAAGACCCTGATGTGTCTATAAATGAGTAACCCTGTGCTAGGAATCACTGACCTTTAGAACATAAATATGATATTTTAACATAGTTGGCTTTAGTACTAGAAACTTTTTTAATACTAGATGCATTAATCTTGTCTGTAGATCGTAGGGAGGCACTCATCGAAGCCTTACTAAGTCCCCAAGAGATTGAGGCCAAAGTAACAGAAGCTGAAGCCTATTGGACAGAGAAAAATCCAAAATAATGTCACGTCATCATCTTCTTCACATACAATGATGAATCCACCATCATTAATGGGAATATAAAACCCTTGTATGTGTCTAGTAAGATAAATGAAATTGTTTTTTGGAGGATCTTTATTGACAATAGCTCTAGAGTCAATATCCTTCCACTAATAACACTTCAACGGCAAGGCTATGATGAAGACATATAAACACCCTACAGTACATCTATGATGGGATATGAAAAAATCGAGTAGAAATAGATGTGAAAAATATATATTAAAAAAATTCTTGGAGACATAATGTCAGATTCTGAGTTCCTAGTAGTTTGGTATAGTACAACCTTCATTTTCTAATTTGGCTGGCCTTGGATGTATCATCACACTAAAATTCCATCATCATATTATTTTTGTGTCAAATATTATAGTAATAGGAAGAAACATGACATTTCACACTGATAAATCACCATTTGAATCATGTGAGTCACATTATATTGATGCAAGGTTCTATGATCCGGAATAGAAACATTCATCAGCCAACAAAATTGATTGGATTACTGACACTAATTGATTGGAATGGGCCCCCATTGTTCCCTTCCAACCAATAGGGTAAGAGTATGTAATAGCCATTATCCATGTTGAATTTATAAGTGAAAATATGGATGCGAACTCAATTGTCTACATGATCTCTATTATGGAAGCTATGTCTAAAGAGACAGAAAAGTGCTATGACTCCCATGATTTTAGGAAAGGACGTAACAAAGAAACTCCCAACTTGTCCTCGGGACCTTATACTGGCCTTGCCTTTCCCACTATGAATAAATATTATATCTCTCCCAACATTGTAGATTTCGTCTCAACAATCCTCACTCCATCAGAAGATGAAGAAGATGATGATGAAAATGAATAAGAATAATAAATAGAATAATACCAAAAAGATGCTCCTCCGTCATTCGAAGATGGTGTATCCACTACAATCAATGAACATAAGGAGATAAACATGGGCACCGAATATGTCCCATGGACCAAACTGATCAGTATGGCTATGAATATTGGGGAGTAGATGACATATACCACCTTCCTAAAGAATAACCGAGATATGTTTTCCTGTACCTACATAGAAATTCCAGGATTTCATCCTTAGGTTTCCACTCATCAACTGGGATTACCAGAAGATCATCAGGGCTATAAGAAGCCAACCAGAATGACCCACCCAACACATGTTTCGAAAATAGAGGTTGATGTTGACATGTTTATCAAAGCCAAATTCAAACTGGATGTCTAGTATCCGATCTGGCAAGAAATCATAGTCCCTGTCAAAAAGAATATTGGAATGATTAGAATCATCCTTGACTTCAGGGACCTTAATCGACATTTCCCAAAAGACAATTTCCTAGACCCCATCATAGAATTTTTGATCGATGCCACTGCCAGATATGAGGCCCACTGTTTCTTGGATGACTATTATGGATACAAGAAGATCCAAATGGAATGAGGGAATGAAGAAGCTACTGCTCTTAGGGGACCTCAAGAACTATTATTTTATAATTAGATACCATTTGGTTTAAAGAATGTTGGTGCCACATATCAGCACACCATGCATCACATCTTCAAGCCCATCTTGGGAAAAGTCATCGAGTGTTATGTTGATGATCTGTTAGTTAAATCATGATAGCACTCAAACCACCTTGTCGATCATGAAACTGTTTTAAAAAAACTATGGAAAAACAATTTAAAGATGGATACCCTAAAATAAACCATTGTTGTTACCTCTGGAAAATTCCTTTGCTTTGTCGTTTGCCATCGCGTCATCAAAGTCGACCTGGAGAAGTCAAAATCCATCCTTGGCATGTCCCCACCTCCAAGCCTCACTGAGTTCAGAGGTCTCCAGGTTCACCTTGCCTACATCTAGTGCTTAATAACCAACATGGCAGGTAATTGTTTACTATTCAGCAGGTTGATGAAGAAAGGGGTTACATATGAGTGGGGTTATGACTACCAAGAAGTTTTTGACAATCTCAAAATATATATCCTAATCACACCAATGTTGATACCTGCAGTTCAGGGGAGACCACTCATTTTTTATACACCAAACTGTTATGTTCATTAAGCTCCTTCCTCATGTAGAAGAATGAAGTCAGTAGTGAGAATAATCTCTATTACCTCAGTAGAACAATGATTGATGTTGAAAATCTGTATTCAAAAATCGAAAAGAACTACCTATACCTAATCTTCGTAGTTCAAAAAATTAGTCATTACCTGTAGCACCATGAGGTTCATCTAGTCTTCCACTGCATCCCACTCAAATATATCCTGTACTATCCAATGTTATCCGGATGCCTATCATGATGGGCAGTCATCCTACAATAGTTTTACATATGGTACGTACCCTAGAAGGCCATGAAAGGACATGAATTAGAAGACTTCCTGGCAGAGCATCCCTTGGAAGAAACAACACTATTGGATGCTAAACTTCCGAATAAAGAAGTGTTCTCCTTCCAAGAAGACCCCTAGGCACGGGAAATATATTTTGATGCTTCTTCTAGAATCCCGATAGGAAAAATGATAGAGGATCCCATGCTCAACATTGTGGGGATGGGAATTATAATTGAATTCCTAGAAAAGGCCTTCATGTCTTATTCATTCCTTCTTCTGGAAGGGTTTACAAATAATGTAACAGAATATCAAGCCCACATTATAGGCCTAGAATAAGCACTTCATGTGAATTTCAAACATATATAAATTAAGGGTGATTCATAGCTAGTCATAAAAATGGTCAATAGTGACCATGTGATTATGAAAGAATTAGTGACAACCTTGAAGAACCATGTTCTAGAACTGGTGGAAGAATTCCTATTAGAAATAAATTTGACCTATGTCCCCCAGTATGAAAATGCTCAAGACGATGCATTGGAAAATGCATCCACAACCTTGTCTCATCTATACCGGGATGAAATGGTCAATATAATTTCCCAATGCTAGATAGTATAGCCATTTATCTAAAGATGTACAGAGGAGTTTGATGAAATTAGCCTAGTTTCTGAGACTTATGGTCACACCACCAGTTTGATGATGCCCATTTCAAATTACCTTCATAAGGGGGAACTACCAACAGATAGGGTTAGAAGGGAACATGTCTTAAGACATGCAATCAATTTTTCCTTGTACAATGGGGTAAACCAAGATAAAGTTCACTACAAAAGAGGCCTTGAAGAGGTATTTCTTAGGTGAATTTATGGAGAAGAGACTGTTTCCATCTTAATTGAAGTCCATGCCGGAGTATGTGGAGCGCAACAATCAGCAACCAAGCTCTGTCACCAAATCTGAAGGTTTGTGTATTAATGGACCACTATGATACAATATTGTGACGTCTTCGCTATAAAGATCCATTCCTACCATGTGCATAGAAATTTTATATAGAAACCCTCGAAGTTACTTCATACAACTATGTACACCAGGCCAATCGCCTCTTGGGGGATGGATGTTGTGGGACTATATCCACCTACCACAGCTAGAAAATTATTATTCATAGTCACAGCAACCGATTTCATTTCCAAATGGGCCAAAGCCTTTCCCCTTAAAGAATCCAGGGCTAAATGCATTATTAGCTTTGTGAAGGACTCCATTGTTTTCAAATTTGGTGTCCCACATAAAATAATAATGGAAATTAGAACAAACTTCTACTTTGCTGAGTTTGACAAGTTATACCCAAAGTATAGAATCAAAGCTAACCGTTCATCCCACTACCACATGGCGGCCAACGGGTAGTTAGAGGCTTTCATCAAGACGTTGTCCTACCTAATCCAATCTTATTTTGATAAGGATAATAATTCATTTCCAAAAAATCTCTTTCATGCATTGTGGGTATACGAGACCATGACCAACACTACCACCCAGACGACCCCATACTCACTTGTATACGGGATATATGCGGTTTTACCGATCAAAATCCATGTTTCATCACTTCATGTGGACATTTTCAATCAAAATTTCATGGAAGACTAATCCCAGAGATAGTTTGATGAGTTAGAGTAGATATATGAAAAGGGATGAAAATGTTACACCATTTGGAAGTCTACCAAAATCGGATCGGACAAGCCTTTAACAAAAAGCATCACCTTCGATATTTCCTCGAAGGAGAAAAGGTGTTAGTACACAGAACCACAATGATACTCAGTAAGAATCTCCCAATGGTTGAACCAAAGTGTGAAGGACTGTATTTCAATCATAGGGTCTATTCCAATGGATCATATTCCCTGATATCAACGGACGAACAACTCATCACAACTCCCACAAAAGCAACATTTCGGAAAAAATATTTCACATAATAACAACACCTAGTTTTGGTCCAAACTATATGACATTAAACTATGAATTATAGAACCACCATGTAATAGTCCAAATTTTTTGACAATAAACTATGATCCATAATCCTTTCCACATGGAATTAAAATTTAGGGAGAGTGTCCCTGAAACATGACATTAAACTGTGACACATTTCCTCATTTTTTGATGTCAAACTGTATTGCCCAAAGTGTCCTAATTTCATGATGATAAAATGCAAGATATCTCATAGAACTATGTATGAATTGATTAATGGCCTCACAAGATAAACAGCAAGGCCTCGATCCCCGATCTTGTCCCAGACCCACCCAAACAAATCCTCTATAATATCATCTATATCCCCACACTAGTGCGGGAAACCCTTGTCACTCCTTGTTTCTCGCATTTATTATAACTCACATGATCTTACAATGAGTGGTATGGATTACTTTAAGGATGAAAGTGATAGAGAAGTATGGTATACCCGACAACCATAGTGAATAAAATTAAAATGTTCTTACGCCCATTCCCAATCCAGATCAGAATGGGGATCATTCAGAATTACGTATGGCCTGATTCCTACGCTCTCATGATATGTATGGATGCCTGGGATTGACATCTCATCCTAGCCACAAAAAAATACACTCAAATTTACCTAATCATAGACCGAGCCACATCCGAACATGGAATGTTAAGAAAAACATGTGGCTGGATTCCTGCAACTGTATGATACTAAATGACGCCCAGATTTGGAATTATAGACCAGACACAATCAAAAGATTCCCTCTACTCATGAGAATTCATGGGATCATACTTCCCCCTATACCTATGAGTCTGGAAAATATGGAAGACCTAGTAGTTCATGGTTAGTATTGGTGTAGGTAGTCTTTACATTTCTAGTCACATCATTCCTGTTTGTAAAACTACATATTCTGCGAAAACATGGATCCCCATAATCATTCATGGACATCTGAGATTGAAGGCAAGTATTCTACGGACACTGTTGATTGGCTATTAACATCATTCCTTGGTGGCTCTTCATATGTTTCCCACAAAAAAATGGTCATCAATCAAATGAAAATTTATTCCCATGAGAGTCCTTTCTTACCTCAGTATTTCCAATAGGCCTCCAAACCTCTTGTCGTCCCTCCGGATCCAAGTTTCCCCTCGAGACTATGGTTTAAAACGTCTATCATCACTCACATCTAAGGAACTCCATAACATCCTGATTGTGATTAACTAAAAGATATTAACGATCTTTTTATATCATAATATTCCTCACTATATGACTCTAAACTGAACAACATCATGGCCTCACTACAAGATATTTAACTGAAATGTAAAAAGCAGCCTTGACATATGACATTAAACTCTATAATAATTTTTTAAGTCTAAAGTTATATATGATGTTCATTTTTCCATACTTATGTGGTAAACCATAATCTATGTAATCACTTGTTTCTCACACTGTGCATAGCTCACATGATTATAGGTATCTTAGAAAGAGATCCACCATGACATTATGGTAAGATAGTCCAGGAATGTGGTCCCAGAAACATGACACTAAAATGAATGTCACGGTTCCCTTCCATGATAGGAAACCCACATCCAAGACATGTGATGTTAAATTACCGACTACCCCAAATACGGGACAAATTCCTCACCGTGCGTGTGAGTCAGATCAATGTAAGGGATACCTAATTCCATGGGTAAATCACAACCCAAATGTTTCCAATATGTCTAGATACACTCATTTCATACCTCAATCTCCATGATATGAGTGATCTTGAATCACCATAACCCTCTATGGACATCTGAGATGGAAGGCCAGTGTCCTGAAGACACCATTGTTTGGATATGCACATCATGCCCTGAAGGATCTGCATATGTTTCCCATAAAACCGAATATAGATCAATAGAAAATTCATTCCCAGGAGAGTCCTATCCTATCTCAGTACCCCCAATAGACACTAAGCCTCGTAACAACCTGCCAGATTCAAGGGACATCAACGTCATGGTTTTAATTTTACACCATACAAACATCCTTGATATATTATAATATGCATACCTGATTCATCTCTGCCCTGTTTTGGGTTTTCGAAAAATACCCCTTCTATATGCATGATGTTGATCCTCATATAAAAGAAGAATCCCTGCACTCATTTCTGGGTTTCTCAAAATAAGATTAGTTAAAATACAATTTCGTTGTGTTCAGGTGAACCCCCTATCAAAAGTCACATAACACATTTATAAATTTCCTAGTCTCTATAATCATTCATATCCATCAGAGATGGAATTCTAGTGTCTTGTGGACACCTTTGTTTGACTATGCACATCATACCCCAAAGGCTCTGCATATACGGCCTACAAAACAACATTAAATTAAGGGAAAATTCATTCTCAGGAGAGTCATTTCTAGTTTCTGTTTCTCAATTGTCATTCATGTCCTGTCACACCCCTGGATTTGGAAAACCCCTGGAAAACAGCTTACAACCCTTCCTATTTCCAAATTACACTAATGTAAAAAAGATTTCTAACTGAACTTACTATTCACAAGCTCTCTCTTATGCAAGTAATAACCATGTAGGAAATGTTCCCCACACAAAACTGATAAGAATGTACCTAATATTTTCAGACACCATTACTCAGACCGACCTCCCACCATGGCTCCCAACATCAAAATAAATTCAATGTGTTGAAAACCCCACCAGGCCATCAGAGATGAAAATCTGGTGACCAGCAGACACCATTGTTTGACAATACACATCATGCCCTGGTGGAAATGCATATGTCTCCTACAAAATGATCATAAATCAATGGAAAATTCCTCCCCAAGAGATTACATTCCATCCTCTATACGCCTTAAACAGCTCCTGAGCCTTATGCATGTCCAACATTCAAAAATTCAGGGTCATAAGAAAACCCTAATCCATGTTTGAAACATATTAGAACATTTATCGGTCGAATAATCCTGAATTGGGGCCCCTACCCTGTTATGTTTGGCCAAAGTTGTTTTACCTAAAACATCAGTAATGAGTTTGATTGGAGGACTGTGATCTACCAGTGAAAAAGATGACATACTTTCCATAGAGAAAATACGAAAGGGGCGCATTTGGATAAAAGCCATGTATCATTTCATTAAACCTACACCCTATATGGTTTATTAAAAAAATACCGAGCCATCATAAGACACGTAAATCCTGTAAAGTCGAAACCCCGCAAAGGGAGGCCTATGGAAAAGTCAAGTTATGCCCGCTAAGACTGTGTCAAAAAGGTATCGGAAAAATTTAGTGTAATAATGAAAAAGACATAAAAGATCATGAGTTTTTTCATAAAACCTCAGAAATAGTTGAACTACACTCACTAGGACCCATGGCTCAGGCAACAAATAGAGCCCAATTCAATTATTTATGTTTACCATTTTCGAATCATGATTTAAAAGTAACACTTGATCTAAATAATGTATATATGATTGATTATGATCAATTGACATGACATGAAAAGATAAAGAAGATTTATTTGAAGGAAAATTAGATTCATTGAGTTCAGTATGTAATGGAGGAACATCCCCAGTTTGGAGAATCTCTAATGTATCAAGAACAAATAGAGAGTAAATATCATGATTTGCGGAGATCTACAATAAAACCCAACTCTCCCTTTCCATAAAGATGACTAGTAACTACCACGATCTATCAAGAGTTTGATCTAAGAAATCTCTCTCCTCTATGTTAGCCTGGACCATTCGATCCACTAGCTCCAACACAACATTAAGTTCCCACCCTTTCTTATGGATAACATTGCAGCTGGCACACAAAGATGCTAGTTGATCCCCCAATCTTGTTGCGTGAGCCGCACACTCTCGAAACTATTCCTTTTTAGAGACCACTAAATCATGGAACATCGCCTCTTCATCTCGAGTTCCTCCGAAACATCTAAGATGTTTTCCACCTGATGATGGGAATAATTGAACATGGAAAGATTACCCTCACAAGAAGCAAGGTCTTTTTGGGATATAAAGATTTTCGTAGATGAGTGGGTGCATGTGGCGATAATCTAAGCAACTGGAACCTAGATTGGTGAATAATCACAAAAAATTGTTCGTGTCTTCAGCAAAATTGGCCATAGGTGTCTCCGTGACAAGAGTAGATAACTAGCACCTTGCCTATTTTCACATTGACTGGTGCCTCCCCACGACACCATTACCTTGTTCCTCCCCCACCGCAATGTTTCTATAAGAATGTAGTGTCATCACAGGTGTGGGAAGGGACCTAATATAGGTTACCCCAAAGGGGAGCTTTCCCGCCCCTCAGATAGTTAAATAGTTGGAGACGGGTGAGGAGGACTAGCTGGGGATTTTGGCGTGGCTGGTGATACTCTTTTGGGACCAGCCTCATTAGGGTAATGAGCAGTATTTGTCGAAGGTGATCATTCTGAATCACTCCCCACTAAGATCGGTTGAACTGATGTATCTCCTCCTAGATGCTTCTTATGGTGAACTGAGTGTCTTCTTACAACAAGGGAAGGAATATGTGGGGTATCCATCGTGGTTTCCACATAGAAAAGAATAGAATATGTATCCATCACTCTCATAACAGATGAAGGAACGTGTGGTGTGGTCGTCAAGGTGAGCGCGGGGTGGAGAAAGGTTAGAGGCTTCTACACCTGTTGAACTGGTTCTCTCAGCACCCCATTGTGGTAACTGTCCATCCACAGTTGGGAATATTCCAATGACAAAAAAGTTTATTATGTCATATTGGGGGTAGTAACATCCATAGCGGAACCTTCCTGCATCATCATAATACATAACTAGTGAAGAATTATAGGATGTGACTCTCCCATTAACTGAGTAGAAGGAAGAAGTTCAGGTTATTGAAGGCATCCAAATTTCCCGGAAAACCGGTATGAGAGGTATGAATCACAAGTGGTCACTCGATCTATACGAGCAGGGACCATACAATCCCCCAGCATAATGATGTATGAGCATTATTCTAATGAACATTCCATGTCTCCTCTTAACGACACATGAGGGGTAGGATGCGGTGCAAAAGATAAGTGAAAAGCATCATTCAGTAGGACAACCCCATCAATAATTCTTAGAGTCCTAGGAAAAATTGCAGAAATGTTGATAATAGTAGGTTGAATGTTAGAATGTGGAACCACTGTAGTATAGCAATATTCATAACAGGGGAAGTGTTCTTCTATCCACCCATACATGAATTGAAACGGTGTGCTGAAATGATGTGTGAGGCCTACCATCCTATATTTTTTTCAATAACTCATAAAGTTGGGCAAGAGTAGGGAGGGCCAAATTAATGCGTCGACCCTCTGCCAGCATGGCCTCCAACATCAGAGTATAGGCCTGAACCCTAGTATATACATCATGAGACAAGAAAATCCTTCCACTCAAAAACATCGAAAAGAATGATTCTAATCTAAGCACGGATGATAGGTCTATTTGAAGCTTATTAGACCATGTGGTATATCATCCCTCTTCAAGTGTAGCACAATATGACCCTAGGGTCTATCGGGACTGAAGGGATGGATGAGTTCAACTGTAGTGAGCACTTGACTTGGGACCGTTCTCTTGCAAGAATATACCTACCCACACCTCGAATGGGATAAGAGTGCAAGCCTGAAGGGGATAATCAACTAGTCCATTTTTCATAACCAGTAAACTTGTGGTCAAAGGGGACACGTTGTCAGTTTCATTCCATTTAACAGCTTCTGAGAGAAACTCATCGTACATATCACCATGGATGGGGAGTCCTCCATGCTGGTGGATATCCCATAAGCTGATTCCCACCTCCACATGTAATAAATGGAAAGATTTGGTGCTTGGACACCAGCGGCTCAACAGCTCGGGAAGGATTTCTCCTGCAGAGAAGGCTTTGAACTAAGAAACCCAAGATGCCTTATATATGCTCACAACCACCAGCTGGTCGGGGGACTCCAAACAAGCCTGATGTACCCATAATGCGCATTCCCATTCATCAAAGAAACATACTCTGACCCGCATATCTCAATTGGTGCTACACCTGAAATTGGGATTTTCTTGGGAGATGTTGATATTGGATGGGTACTCAGAGGCGCTTAGTCTCGGGACAACTTTGTGACACCAATGATTGCCTTAAATCCACACTGAGACATGTAGTATAATGTTTTTCTCCTAAATTGGAGTATTTATGACATCACCTATTTGGGTAATGTTGGTTCAATCATGTCCCTGTGGTGCATCCAAGACAACGAGAGGGGTATCTGGGTCTGCAAATGGCAGAGGAACATCGTCAGGGAGACCAAATATATAAAGTGGAAACTGTACAAATATCTGGTAAGATATGAACTTTGGCATCGATATATCTTTTAATAAGTGATTATGAGGAATAATGAACGATTGAAGGTGATCTTCACTATCACCTACTATGGTCACCCTCTTCTCCTTTGATTGTATCGCAACTTTTGAAGCGTCCATTGTTGCATGCACCGGAAGATCGAAAAGCTGATAAAAATTTGTCCAATGAATGTTGTTGGATAAACACTACAAAGTAATAGCTAAAGAATTTAAAAATAAATCCACATAAGGATTCATGTATGATTCCCAGAATTGGTACGTGGTAGGAATATCCTGCATACTGCATAATGTGTATAAGAAACTTCAGCATACAGTTATGGTACACGAAAACATTTCACCATGCATAACCATGGTATGAGAAATAACCATGGTACGCTAGCCTGTGGAGTGTTGTCCAATGAACAAAAGGGTTCATGGAAGGTTGATATTGTGAACCTAGGCCTCATTATGTTCATTTTCAACGATTTAGGATTAAAATTTTAAGTACAAAGTATTAATTCTTAATGTTAGGTTCGTCAGTTCAAGCTTGGTATGCGGACACACAGGCATCATAGATTTCTCCTACATAGTATCCAGATTCTTGTTTTAAAATTCTACAATTCCATTCGTAAAATCCAAAATTCGGTTCGTGAAAAGAAAAATGTTGAAATGTTTGGTTCACGGCACGTAAAAAGCAGTTCGCAAAATGATTTTCACAAGAAGCGTGATACACAAATATAGAGGATGTCAGGGGAGTCAAGAGTATATTTTTATATGATAGATAGTAAAAGAAAAATGACATTAGCCCCTATATATAGTTTTGGTATCCTCCTACTAGGCTTATCTGTTCTACTGTGAACCATTTCAGTTCAGGTCTATTTCTGCATCAGAATAGTCCCTTTTTGTTTCGAACGGACCCCATTCCGATTGGGGTAATTTGTAGGGCTCGAAAATTACTCAAAGTGAAGAAAATTATCCTACAGTAACTTTGAAAATGGAATAATGTACTCATAAATGGATAACAAGGTGAATGGAATCAAATTGAGTAACAAATTTCAGAAGAAACATGAAGGAATTCAAGTTTTCAAAGGATTTTTTGTGGCATGCATACGATCACAGGGAAGGGTCCATGGACATCCTGGATCCCGAATCACTAGTATGCGGAATGATTTTTGTGTAGTTGGCATGTGGAGTGATCTCCAGCAAACACTTTGTATCCAAACCGTGTTGCCAAAGGACTCAGGTGGGAGAAGTCAATTCATGAAGTATAGTGGATGGTTTTTCATGTTTTAACACCACCCGTTTGGGATTCATGTATCATATTCGAAAATACGTAACAATAGAGTGAGGCATTTCATTATTAGAAGAAACTATATCAATAATAGAATATGAAAATTTTAAAAAACTATTAGTACAATAGATAGAAAATTTCTTTTGATGTTGAAATTTTTTCTTTAATTATTGTTTGATTAGGGCCTATATAATTATTATAAAAATAATTATTCCATTATTCTGAGGCCTACTCATTTTTTTGAAAGGTTCCATAAGAAGTTTAACATAATTGGTAATCTATCAAAGTGGTTGATGAAGGTGAACATTAATACATACATTCTGGAATGTTTCAAGAATTTTTCTTTGGAGTTCTTCTTTATGGATATTTTTGACTGAATTATTTTGGATGGGAATGGAAGTGAATGATCCCTCTTCTACCATTATTGTATATTCCATGGTGTTTCTAGTATTCTATTTATTGGATGATTCATTCTCTATATTCATTAATTTTATCATTATCATTTTACTAGTAGTCAGTTTCTTCCTCTACTATATAATACCTCATGTCCATACAGGAATTAAAATTTCAAAAGGTATTTGAATCATCAAGTATGGTCGATGGGTTGATTTGATAAATGTGATTTAGAATAAAATTATTGAATTTTTAAAATCATAAAATTGGTGTTTTCAGAAATGGAATGAGGAAGATGTTGATTCTTGATAGATCAGAGGAGACTCGGCAGAGAATGGGTGGTTGCTACTACCAAAAACTAAAACAAACCATTGGTTAGTTTGTATGACCCAATGATAGTCATTAGGATTTTTATGGAAAAAATTATTATATATCCCCCTATAATGTTATGAGGGGAGCCTTATCTTACTCCCATCTTCAATGGAACCCAAGATAGATGGACTCCCCTCTTCCTCCCTTCTTTCCCCCTTATTTTGGGTGAAATTTTGAGGCAATTTCAATATCAATGCAAGGTATGGGATTCCTCACCTCCATACACTCTAATTCCCCCTTCACCGTGATAATTTTGGAATTGTTTAATATATGTTCGAAATCAATATTCCACATGATAATGGTGAAATTTCTTTATTCCTTTGAAACATTCACGTAGAATCGCTAGGGAATGTCTCATGATGATGCCAATTGGTCATCATTAGTTGATTATTTAATGTTATTTAACACTGTAGATTTAATTATTATTTTTACATGTAAATTAAATTAAATTAATTATTCAAATGGTTCTATAACTTTTGTATTGGACCCATATTAGTACCAAAAAATTGTTCTTAGCCTTCCACAAGTGACCAGAAGTGGTTTTTCTATGATGTAATGAATCAGTGAATTTTTCCTTGATATGCCAATTTATATTAAATTTTTAAATTAATGTTAAATGATAAAAATGATTTAATTAGGTGACATGGATTTTATATGATTATGTGTTGTTCGTTAAGGAAAGTTGTTCTTAGAAAAACCTCAACAAGGCTTGGATGAGAACTTGGCCCTTGAAAGTAAACTAGGAATCTTGGTTGAGGTAGGTGGTCTCGTCTATACACCCTATCATTTATAAATTTGAATAATTGATTTGTGGAATGTGGTATCACCAACTCAGGGTGATCAAATGTTGAGTAATATAAATTTTTAAATGATTTAAATCAATTTCTAAATAGATAATTAATTGAATTTTTAAATTAATTAAATGAGATGATTTTGTACTATTTTCACAACGAATTTAGGGCCACGACGGTCCCTTGGACACTGATAGGTTGCCATAGCCATAGATGATTGAAGTATTAAAAGATTATATTAGGATCCATATGATATTTAGACCCCTTTAGAGGTAGGGTCAATCCTAATATGACATAGTGTCCCCTGAGTAGGAGCTTTAAGACACCTCCCTATATAATTGTTGAATGAATTGGGATTAATGGACCTGGTAGGTCTGGTGAGAACCCTTGCGGTATTTTTTTCTAAGCTACAGATACCATAGGTAGAACATGCTTGGGATGGGTGACTATGCTAGTATATGACAATTTTTTTATTTTATAGATGGGTTTTGAGCCATATCTTGTGACCATTTCCAATACGGTTTTTATAGGTAGCCATTGAATATGTATTCTATTTATGAAATAATTGAGGGGTTTGATGTCCATTGTGATATGTGTTATTCTTTGAGTGGATTTCATGGGATAGAGGACCACTAGTAAGTTGAATCGGCCCACGTAATGAAATAGTGGACCCCGAGGAGGGTGCCTCTTCCATAATGAGACCTAGGGGACCCTAGTGGGTTCTTTAATGATACTAACCCTATTGAAGTATTATGTTGGGGTATGGACAATGATAATGGATTCAAGAATTTTTTTCATCCAGTGTTATGGTTTTTATATTATTTTTTCTTTTTGAGCTTGTGGATCCATAGTTTTGTTTCCTAGAATCTATCTCCTGAACCCATTGATATGAGATGGAAAATACACTCATAGGGGTGGTACTTATTTATTTTGGGAAAACACCTCAAGGGTCTATCATTTATTTATGAATGGAGAACACTCACTGATGTGGTCTTTTTCTATGTATAAAAAACATTGGGCTTGTTTTCGTTACGATTAGCTAAGGAAACTCTCATAGATGAGGTATCTGATACCAAGATGAGAAAACTCCCTTAGAGAAGGTATGTGATATATATAAGCTTATTCCTCAAGATTAGAAAACTCCCAAATGGTAGGTATTGATATTATTATGGGGTTTCAATAGATTTTGTGATGGTGTTGATCTTGTATGCAATGATGGAACTTTTTAGGATAATTACCCATGTATGTTTTACTTCATATTCATACTAGGGTTAGTACGATTATCTGTGTTGTCATGGTCATGATGACATAATTAGAGACACTTAGGCACTATTTAAAGCTAATACGTTCGATCGAGGTCACAGTACTATGTAAAGATGGTGGTTGTTTATTTATTTATATTTTAACATTTATTTATTTATTAGTACATGTCACATTCTAATATCACAATATTTATTAGCTATATATATGCATATATTGGTTGTTCCCTTATGTGTTATGTACTGACACCCTACTCAGATTAACACAACACATGGATACTAAAGAAAAACTCACTTCTTCCATGAACGTGGTTAATGAAAGGTTTTTATAAGGATAATGTAGGGTAGATCATATTAGATAAATAGATTGTGGTTTTGGATTATATTAGTGAATTAAGACGCTCTAGCTCTATTTTCTATTATTTTATCTATTCTATATAAATTATTGGTCCAATAGGAAATTGGTGTTGTATATGTATTTGATTTGTATCAATATTATAATGGGATGAGACCTTTATCTATTTTTGTATACTCTAATGTTATTTTTGGTCACTGATTTTGATATTAGTCAAAAAAATGTTTCACAATGTCTTGAGAAGGTATGAATTGATTTCATGATTTTTTTCCTTCAAACCCAACCTCTATAAAGGAATAACTTATTTAGAACTTCTCATATCACAAAGGATAAATGGAATCAATAAAATTAAGAGAAATATGTAACAAATATAATTTGTAGTGGTTCGAGTTACAAAGAATCCTGATCCCACTCAACCAACACTCTACTCCTCAATTTCAGGGCTTTTCACAAGGCTAGTCATTTTCTTAGGGACTTACCAAGTGGGTGAATTTATTTTTCAATTGGTAAAACATTTCCTAAGATTTCATCCAATATAACCTTTTACAGGTCATTTCCATGGTTTTATAACAATTGAAAATAATGAGTCATAATCATTACAGAGATGGAAATAAATATTAATACAGGTTCACCACACAATTACATGACAAAAATGGAAGATGTAGAAGAAACATCTAGAGTGAAATAATATTATCAATGATCACTTCATGAGATACATTAATTTGATTATATAATATTTTATGATAAAATTTATAACCATGGATTGAAAATGTATTTGAGAAAGGACCATGTGTGTGACTACTTATATGAGCCTCTTGTATTTCTTATCATTAATTCATTCTTAATTTATCCTTTTATATCTCCACATTTGAATTTGAACCATGAATACTTATTAATCAAATGATCTAGAAAAATAATCATTTTTATATATGAAGAAACTATATCATAATTAATGTGTATCTTTATTTCAAAAATGTGTAATAAAAAGATATTGTAGGATTTAGTAGACTTCATATTCATTTTATGTTACCATTCATGGAAATAGAAACATTAATATATTATGAATTTCAATATGTGGGTAACATATTTACTAAAGTACATAAAATAAATTGTTTAATTTTCATAATATATGGAAATGATAAATAATGTATCCAAAAAATACTCTAACTATAAGGAGGAAATGTGAGTCCCCCATATGTTAATTCGATATGTGTAAGATATATGTCTATAATTGCAATTATTTTTTAATAATTATAGTATTATAAGATAAAATAGATTCATAGAATAATACACATATTAGATAATTGTGTTGACAACATATAATATAATTAACATATGATGTTATGTCTCATAAGATAAATTAAGACCGTTGTAATAGAAATGTATTTACTTTAAATGCTTCTACTTTGGATTTCTGATCATTATTTATTTATATTAGTCAAATCATGAACACAGTGAGGAAAATTACTTATTCTGTATGATAATCCTTTTATATTCATCATTTGTAATATAAAATCTTGTAGCAGAAAATAATTTTTTTCAAGGGTGATGAGTCATTCCATATAATAATTACATAGTGAGAAAAAAATGGCATATAATTGAAATTACTTGGGAAATATTTTTATGACAACTTAATGAATTAAAATAAGTTAATAACCATGGATATGATCCTCAAACACTTAAGAAAAAATATTATAAAATTAAAAGAGAATTATTTTAGTATCAAAGTATAAATGATTTTATGATATGTGGTGGACCAAAAATATTATCTCCAACAATCTACCCTTTTTTGTCCTTACAAAACCCACAAATCAAATAATCTGTAGGATATTACAAATAACAATGTTGATTTTTTTTAAAAAAAATACCTTATATTCTCCCCCTTTTTGTGATAGAAAAAGAACAATAAAAATAGAGCTAAATTAATTTAATTTATCTCAATAAAATGTATTAATTATTTGAATAAATATTATTGAAATGTAAAAACTTTTTCAATAACACATGAAATAAATATTAAAAGAATAAAATGATAAAAAAATAGATAGAATATTTATACATTTAGTAAATCATCAGATGGTTGATTTTCGGAGGTGACTTCTTGAAATATTGAGATAGGACATGTGTAAAAGAATAGGTATGAAAATTAACATACTTACATTAACCCCTCATCTAACTAAGTGGGACATAAAATGTAAATTTTCCTCTAATTAAAACTCTATCATGAGGAAATTCCTTTGATATACTAGCATAATGTCCTAAATATACATCATAATCAATACCTAAATGATATCTATCTATATAAGAGTACTACATATTCGAGGAGGAAACAATATGAATTTTGGATTTGGGAAGAAGTTTCTAATTTTCCATTGTGTACATGGAAACAGGATCAAATATCTCTTTTTTTCATTATGAGGAAACATGATGGTGATCTGGAATAGTAGGTCCAATTGGTCATTGAAATCATAACTAAAAGAGTGTATCCACACATATTAGGATCATCTTTACAATATAATTATACCATAAGTCAAAATAAATATTCAAACCTTTCCATGGCATTTGTAAAAAGGTACTAATGAAACTTTGAAAATATGAATTACCTATGACAATACTAATTAACCTTTTATCCCATGCATCATAATATATAATAATTTAACACCACAAGTGTTATTGGAAAATAAACTAGAAAAACCATAGGAGTAGCTAAAACTTTTTTATAATTTTTATCATTGGAACACTATGATGGTTCTGAAATAGAATCCTATTTAGACAATGAAGAATCTGATGGCTAACACTGCATACCCTTCTAATGAATTTTCACAAGATTTTATTCCAAAAAATAAAATTTATTAAAATTGATACTCCCATATTTCTATGTCTGTTTACAATAATGATCATATACTTCAATGTGTTTGAAGATATTTCTTTGAAAATAGGGATATTGTCAGGAACTAAATATACAATATCCTTGACTACCATTTCACAGTTATAAAAATTCATTACCCAAAAACTAAAACTACTCCTCATATATATAGAAAAAATCATTTTTAATTAATTAAATATTCAATGGGTAAATAAGTACACATTATATAGAAGAAATTATGGAATTGTGAGGGTTATGTTCTAGAGATAAAGCTTCAAACTTCTCTCCCATGGAAGCACTCAGAAGTGATCTTTCCTTAAATGATCCCAAAATAATAACTCCCTAAGATGCATCTAAAAGAGATTTTAGAATTTTCATTAGGCCATAAAGATTTATCTTAAAAATTAGATTAAATTTAGAATATGGTATTCTTTTGATATGCTCAAACTGAGACACCAACATCATCTTAACAAACCAACATCATCTTAACAAAATCCATATCTTCCTTTAAAACTAAAATTTCATTAACAATATTAACACTATTTTCTACGAATATAACCTTAAAATGATTATATTCAGTCATCATTTCATCAAACCGAGACATAATTCCGTCAAAGAAATTGAAAACATCTATAGTGTGCACCTCATTGCTACAACAGTTACCTTTTTCATGAATAGGAGAAGTATCTTCCTAATTATATTTTACTTATTGGTTATCTTCTACATGATATGGATCAAAATACAGTCTATTTTTTTATTTTTATCCCTAATAGAACATCCGGTTCATAAATTTATTCTTTTTCCTCTTCTAATTCCAGAAACTCACTCCCTATAAAATAAATTTCCTCTCTTATTATTCACCATTCATCCTCATTTTATCTAAGGATTTCAAACAAAGGAACTACTTAAAAAACTATAGATATATTATTTTCTTATACAATGGTGACAAGACTCTTGATAGTCATAGGAAATCCTTCCCCAGTTTTAGAAAATGGAACAACTGACTCTAGCATTGAATTTTGAGGAATCATTTATCAATAAACTCTTGGAGAGATAGGTTTAATTATAGATGATTTAACTAAACCATCATTCACCACTAATCATGATCCTCGATAAACATCCATTATAATAATCGTATATTTAGGTTAAATATCATAATAGATACCCAATATAACTCTTCTTATTCTTTCAGTAATAATTACATCATCTAATGGTTCGTCAAATTCGACACTAGAAGAAAATTCATCAGGACTTCCATTAACTATAATTACTCTAGATTACTCCCCCTCAACCTAAGTAGGTTCCTCTTTACCATATTACCTAAATATAATAGAAAAAATTTCCTTTATAGTCAATCTCAATAATTATCAACTTCACTTTAAAAATCTAGAGTTATGATTTTTTAACCCATGAAAATGTTATTACATAACATAATTTAACTGAACTACTATTTTTACAAAAAAAATGAGGATCCAAATCCTTCTAAAATGATAAAAATTAATATTATTTTAATTAACATGACACATATGTTTCATGATATATTTTTATATATTGATATTCTTCTCCAAAAAAATATTTTCATCCAAGAAATATTTTAAAATAGGATCTTATCAAACTTGCTAACTCATTGAGTGATTATAGATTAAATGACGTTTAAAAATCCTTACATTCCATATTTAGTTTTTTTAAATCCATCTCCAATATATCCAAAAATAAATTTAGTGAATTCATATTCTCATTATAGATTACCTCATCAATGATAAAAATAGATTTTTTTACATTGAAACAACCCTCATGAAAATGCGATAAAACACCATACACTTCCACTAATGAAATTGGTAAATCTTTCTAATTCACAAATGATGTGAATAGGACTTTGTTATCTCAAAAATTAATTTCCAAATGTTCATAAAATTATTATATATATTTCTCAAAAAATAAAACTTTACACTTATATTCATAAACATACACCCATATTTAATTTTTTATGACTTTACTTATTAGCTTTTCCATTACGTCCAATCGGCTATAATCTAAAACATTCCCACTGAGGACCCTCATCAATTTCCATATTCTATTTATGATAGTAATGTTAATATTATCATAGTTATTTTATTTTCCTGTGATCAATGGACGAAAAGGAATCTAGGTTCATTTATTGACAGTATGATTTGTTTGGGATTAATGTAACAATGCCCTGAGGTTTTTAAGGGTTTGATTTTTTCATATCAATACTGATTTACCCTATTTATATTTATATATATATATATATGAAACGTCGCTTATATTTAATTGAAAAAATAATCATAACAAACACGACACATATCAATTTATTATATGTCAAAAACTAAAATATAGAATATGAATACCAAACTAGAGATAAATCAGACAGATTGACAAAAAATTGTTTTCTTTTTAAAAATTACAAAATAATAAATTATAGTCACATCAATTGGAATAAAACAATACAAATTTTTATTTGATAAAATTAAATCGATCAATAGGAACTGTCTTTGTGAAAATATAATCAAATTGATTTTCTATACCAATGAATTCCAATAATATATCCCCCTTTTATGATAGATATCATCATAAATAAGGCATTAAATCCATAAGATTTTTTTTGGAATGGTTTATTAGATATTTTTAAATATTGATAGCACTGGTCTTATTAAATTGTTTTAGAAAATGATCAAAATAATATCCAAAATCCATTAGGGTTTCTTTTATCTACAACAATTTTGTACAATAACTAACAACTTTAATGTAATTAACATCTATAGTTGATAATGAAAAAGGGAGATGTTTCTTACTAGAAAATGAAACTAAATATTTTCTCAAAAATAATATATTCTTAAGGTAGAATTTAAATCTGTTCTAGAAAAACCAAAATTAGCTTTTGAATATGATGTTAAATCAATCACAATGGTTTTTGTAAAAATCACGGATAATGAAAATTTTCCATTTAAATATCATATAATTGTTTTGGTATATATTAAATGATATTATTTTGGGTGTAATTAAAATATAGCACAAATAAATAATGAAAAAATATAGTTTGGTGTAAATTATTGAGATAATTTAAGGTCATATTTATTCCACTATCTAGATTATTTTCAACTAGTTTTGCAGTATCATCAAGGTGTAGGATAATATTGAAACATATATGATTTTAAAAAGTATTAATCATTTTATGTTAAAAGCTCTCAAATAAATTACATATATATTTTCATTGGTTTGAAATATTTCAAAAAAAATATTTGAAATCCAAGAATATAGTTTAACTTACCAATCATGGTAATATCATTTGCTTTTTTTATATGTTTCGAAAAGTCACTACCCATTTTTTGGTTTTTTGACACCAAAATAACATCTGGAACATAAATATTTACAATTAATGTATATTTTGATGAATCCTTATAAAAAAGAGTGTGTTATTCCAATCCTAAAGTAAAAACATTTTATAAAAGAAAATAAATTAAGCATCCATTCCAAGTATAAAGGGATTTCTTATGACAATAAAAAACATTGGTAAGGTCAATGAAATAATTTTTAAAGGGATGGGATCCAAAACCATGAGGCTGTTAAATAAAATCTTCCTCTATTAAAAATTAATTTTTAATGGAATATTTGACATCAATATGATATTATTTGGAAATCATATGGGATTCATATTATAAAAGTATTCTAACGGATTATATTATAGAAAAGGGGGAAATAGATCCTCATAATCTATCCCTACTTCTCGATTATAGAATTATATAACTAATCAAGATTTATTATATTTGATCACTCCTTGATCGTATTGTTTTTACTTAAAAAAATATTAATTTCTAGTAGTAGGATAGTTGAAGGGTCTATCAACTCATTCTCAAATATTGTTTATCCTGAATAGGTCTTTCGGTTCTTAGATATAAACTACCAAATTTTTATCATCTAGGTATTATTTTATGTTTTTAGGTTCATACTGGGAAATAGTGTTAGAAAATTAAGAAATATTTCCTACACATATTTTAGTAAAAAAATATCAGATTAATGTTTTATGTAATAGTATCTAGAGGATTAATTTTAAAGGTTATTGGTTTTCTATGTTTAAAAATTTCAGTTTCATTAGTTCCTTTACTTTTAGGATAATAAATTTCATAATTATGTACTAAATCATCATCCTAGTTATTATCAATAAAAGTTTAATCTCTCAATTTATTCATTGAATCACATATGACATCAACTTTATTTTTTTATCAAAAGGATTAGTGATGTTAAATTTCACATGAATAGATTCATCAAATATCCTAGAATTTTTAATGTAATATCGATAGGATTTATATGTTTTAGAATATCCAAGGAATATTTTTTTATTATACTTTGGATCAAATGTTACAAGATTATCCTTGGTGTTCAAGATATAAACATTCCATTAAAAACTATAAATAATCCAACAATTAGTTTTCTATTATTCCATCTCTCATATGATGTTTTCTTTGAGATAAGCCTTATTAGAAAACTGTTTCTGACATAACATGTTGTGTTAATAATATCATCCAAAAATGAGTGGCCATTATATATTAATATAATTTTTTTAAATTTATTATTATGTTATATCCTACTTTCAATAACACCGTTATTTTTAGATATTCTAGTAGTAGAAAAATGGTTTATTTAATACCATTTTTGAGAAAAATTAATTGAATTCATTATTATATCCCATATTCTATTCTTAAAGTCATAATATTCGAATAAATTTCACTTTATATTAGTTTGAAAAATAAATGGAAAAGAATAAACAAAATTCATTTTTTTGTGTCAAGAAATATACAAACGTAAATATTGAAAAATCATCAACCAAAACAGAATCAAAAAAAAATACCACATAATAATGTTATTAAAGAAGGTTATAACTTGTACGTGAGGATATGTTCTATAGTTCTATTATTTGAAACTTTTTTTAATTGTTTCAAATATTTTTTTGTTACTTTGTCATTTAGAATGCATCACGTATTTTCTTGTTCACTAATTTATTTTACGGAAAATCAGAAATAAAATTGATGTTGGTTAAAATTCTTAGGGAATAAAAATGAAATTTACAAGCCTCCTAGGATAGGTCTATGATTATTAAATTTTAGTATTCTAATAATTTATATTTTTTCAAAACAAATAAATGATATATAAGGTAAATACATTTTCAGTTATTTTTATTTTAATTTTAAATAACATATTCTTAAAAAAGGTAAATTATTAGAATAATGGAATGAGAATTCATCTTTACAATGTTGAAAATTTATTATATTGATATTCTTTAATCGATCAACATAATTTACATTACTAATGATGGTTGATTGAGGACCTCCAACTAAACCAATATCAACTATCTTTTTATTGTAATTTTCACCAAATGTTGAATGTCCTCTATCAATCTTTGAAAATTATTGAAATTTGGGAAAATCCCCACTCATATATGATGAACAAATACAGACCATATATTAATTTTATTTAATTTTTATGTGGTGTGTTACCTTTAAAAACAAATCATGAAATAAAATTTGGGATACAAAATACTAAATTATATGGAATTTTTATCTACAAAAGATTGGGGTATCATAATCTGCTTACGTTTTACATAATTTTTAAAATCAGACTTCAATATTTTTGTACAAATAAAATAATTATTTATTCTAAAAAACTGAGGGTTTATTATGGAATAATAATTTTTAGATTGAATATTTCTTCCATAATTAATTTATGTGAAATTATATATATTTATATTTTTCAATGAGGTATATAATTATTTTTATACAACATGGGATTTTAATCATAACAACCCATGTCATAATTTTTTTCTTTATATTTATTATTTCCTAGGATTATTTTAAATATAAAAACCCTTAGTAAAAATACAATCATAATCAATTATATTTTTATCTATAATATATAATTATTTAATTTTTTCGTCATAAACTGCACGACTAGAAGAAATCATATCTAGTTTAACATTGAGTTCAATTTTTTGTTGTAAGATTATTTTTCACTAATAGAGGAACCATATTATGTCTTCCAAGACTTGTTATTTGCTTTCATAGTCTTCTAATATATAAATTACCTAAATAATATTTTTGTATGATCAATTTTTAGGATCATATTCCAATAATGATTAATAAGAAGAAATTACTTCATCATTTTATATAATAAATCACATGTTTTCCTTATGATTATATAATTTAGATTTAGATTTATAATTAAAGACATTACTATAGTCCTCGAGGGAACTTAATGTATCCTTCACAACATTCTTCTCTTTCTTCTTATACACAACCGTTTTTATGAAATTCTTTTCAGATATAATATTTTCTTGAAATTGTGGGATGTATGTCTTGTTGTGTCCATGCTTATTATACTCATAACATATATGATCATTGGAATTTTCAGCATAATTTTTTTTATTGTTTAAGTATTTTTGAATCATATCCCCTTATTGTATATATTTTGAAACTTCTTTGAAAATTTAATAATAACATCAGTTGAAAATGAATTTATTGAATTTTCATCATCTTATGAGAATGAAAATGATGTCCACTTGTTTTTGTTCTCATCATTTGAAGAATAATTATATTAAAGAATACTTTTCATATTTTATCATCTTATTATCTCCTTACAAAACTTCCATCTTAGGTTTTTACATCACATATTATATTCTCAACCCCAAAAATTAATATCTGAAGCTAAAAAGATAATATTTATGTTTTTTGCTTTTATAATAATAATCATAACCCCATTTTATCCATTAAAAACATAAAATAAAAAAGGAAAATATTGGTTCACATACATACCGAAGGATATATTAGATTTATAGTTTTATATAATAAGAATGCACTCTCCCAAAATAAAACCATTTTCTTCAACTGATTATATTTTTCATTATTACATGATTTTATTTTTCTCTACTAATTCATCATTATTATTCATGCTCATCCTTAAGCTCATTGGAAATAAATTTGAAAAAATGGTATAAACACAGAACTCTCATTAAGGGACAAATACAATTAATAAAAGAAATTGGATTTTCCATTTCAAAACAACGGGATCATATAGGACAGTGTATCATTTACATAATAATCTTTAAACTCAAATAACCATTTTCTTTCACACTAAATAAACATTAATACATTAAAATTTTAATAAACAGTTTTTAATAAAATATAATAAAAAACCTATTATCTTGACGGTTTAATATAAAATATGAGAACCTATGAAAAATATTTTCTTAAAAATATTCCTATTACCCTTAATGGTAATACTAACTATTCTAAAATATAATAATTATCTTAGTATATGAAATAATAAAAATTCCATGAAAAATCACTAGAAATAATAAATAATTTATGTAGGTTTCGCGGATTGTCATATTCATTGAATCCTTTAAAGATCCCTTATTTTAACCCTTAAAATGGATTAATTACAATATAATTATACTTAGAAAATAATTATTACCCAATTCTTTATAGAGTTATTTTAGACTGAAATGCCATTATAAATAAATTAAAAGGTCCATAACATTAAAAAAACATAAATTATTTCATTTCCAAAATGAAACACATAAAACATACTTTTGAACCCATAATCAAAACATTTTCATATATTGATATATTGGCTTCCATTTAAAACCGAATTTTCAAAAATAAAACACACAGAAGAAAATTAATAAGGGTTTCTATTTTAATAAAATATAAAATAAAATAAAATAATCCAAAATATTAATTTTTGTGTTTGTAGGAAAATATTCTGTCTTTATATACTTTAAAATAGAACATTCCTTTTACCTTTTATAAATAACATCAAAACATATATTATAAAATACATAAAAATATTCCATTTATAAACTATTTAAATAAAAATGAAATAGGTATAAAATGTAGTTTATAATTTATTTATATCAACATAAATACATCCCTAAATGTATTTTTAGAATACGTAAATGGAGGAAAATATTTACAAAAATAAATCATTAAAACATTTAGAATGAGGTTTAATTGTTAATTTTCCCTTATGTCTTGATATAATTTGTACCACTGAAACATTAATGAAATGAATATTTAATGAAATAATAAACACGTTAAATTTTATATAATTATGATAAAAAACGATGATAATAGATTATAAACACCACACAAAATAATGAATGCATTGAAAATAGCTCAAGTCTCAATGAAAGGGAATTAACAATAGAAATGTCATACCTTAAAAATTTTATAGCATTGTTCATTCATTAAATCTTGGATAATAAAATTATATTAGTTATTTAATTGAATAATAACCATGTCAATTTTCATTACATTAAAAACTCCCATTTTAAGTCGTTTATGACAATGTTTTAGTTAGTTGCATAATGAATTATGTTTATATTAGACGTTTTGATGTCATTTGGTACATAATAACGGAGCATCTTTGGTAGGATGTCCATTGTCAATGAAATAATTGTTAAATCATATTTTTAATATTAATCATGGGTTTTTACAATTTTTACACATTAAATACAATTTCATAACAATCGAGTAAATTCATACATGAAAAAAATCACATCATTTCATGGAAGTGGTAGTCCACTTGTGCGGACGAACGAAGTTATAATTTTTTAATTGATGGAAAGCTATGAAAATATATGATATATTTTATTTAAATAAATATAATTATTTCACAAATGTATTATATATTAATTAAATCTTTCATAGAAACCATCCATGATAGGTTGTGATGAAAAAAAAACACTTTTCTATGTGGAGGTGTTAATCGACACATATGTATGAGCGATGATTTCATTTCCCATAGGTAGGAAAGGAGATGAAAAATGGTTGTGAAATTAACATAATAAAATATAATTATATTTAAAATACTAATGTTATTACATAATTATTATAAGGATAAAGTGAAGTACTTAGAAGAATAAATAAAAGGATATAATTTGCTTAAGAGATATAAATTCTTCTTTAGAAAACATCCCTTTGATTAAGCTTAAGTACATTGGAAAAGAGGTATATGGTCTTACTAATATCTTGGTAATGTGGTAATTATATTTTATAGTAGTTCTTGGGTATATTTTTGATAGAAAACCTGACTCTCTTTATGTTTGAAATTGTTTAAATGATTCTCTTTTATAGAAAAACCCAATGGTGTTTTTGAAAATATCTCACCATTAAGGGTAAATAATGTGACTATAAAATCCCATGTGATTTAAAAATGTTAATGGGAATAAATTATAGACCATATTAAATCCTAATTATTTTTTATGTAATTTTACTTATTTATAAAACAATTAATAAAATATTTTTATAATAAAATAATCATAAACTCAATTTTATTATTATCATGTTATATGGACATTTAAAATAACTTAAAAACCACGAATTTAAATTATTATAAAATATATTATACCTTAAAATTAAAAAATATATATAATATTATTTTAATATCTATACTCTACTAAATGTTATAATTGTTAATATTTATAAAATATTTTACTAAATATATCCGATGTTTTCCTAAACTCTATGCTATAGCGCTATAAATATTTTAGATAATTATAATTACTTTTAAATTTAAAAATAAATTATTAAAATAATAGTTTTTTATTTTAATTAATATTTAATATTTATTTTCATTTATTATGTATATTTAATTACATATGTTTCATAAAAACTTATTTAATATGTTATTTCGACTTTTCTCAACATTACAAGAACATAACATGAATTTTGATATGTTTGTGGTTATATACCTCCATAATTAATAAATATTAGTTAAAATAATAAATTAAGAATAATATTAGTTAATTAATTATATAAAAGGATTATTAATTTTTAAATATTATCTTTAGGATTTTATATTTCACATTCTCATTGTCGTATAAACACTCTGTCGGCACTGAAACTGATTTTCATATTTATCATGAAATAAATTATAGTTTATATTTTTTGAATTTTTTTATTATATTTATATATATATTATCATAAATGAGTCATAACATTTGTTTCACAAATATTTTATACCAACTTGTTTTCCTACTGATATTATAAAATATATCGTATTTCATAAAAACATTTTTTTCACTATTCACTAAAAATTAAATTCTTCAGAAAAATATCCATAATTTTTTTTGGATAAATCGTAATTTATTATTTAAAAAATAATTCCATTTTTAAAATTCAGTTAATATAATTTTCGGAAATTATTTTTAAAATAAACCCACAAAACATGATCGTAAACTTTTTTCAAGATAAATTTATTTTAAAGTTTAAAAAGGTTTTTTAAAAAAATTATCATAATGTATTTTTAAATAAAATTAATTGGAATATTTTTAATTGAAATTAATTAATGGAATTTTAAAACTAATTCAAAATCAAATGTAACATTGTAAATTCTTGACAATAAATGAATGTTTTATATAAAATATTTATTTTTTATTATTCACTAAAAAATTGATATTTTAAGAAAAATCCTATAATTTCACCCTATGATATGTTTGGTATTATGATTTCCAAAATAGTGCCCTTCTATCAAATAAAATTTTCAAAACTGTTAGAAATTAAATATATTAAACACTAATAGAATGAGATACAAACCATTTTTTAATAAAACATATTTTTGAAGCATAAAATAAATTTACTGAAAATTGGGTACTTATTTATTAGGCGTTAATAAAAAGAATATGAATATTATATATATTTTTTCTACACAGTTTTCATTATATTTTTATGTCGATTCAAAACTTCCTATTTAATATCATGTTTATAATGGCCACAAAAAAAATAATATTTTTGTAGTATATCACAACTCTTTTAAAGCTTAGTGTAGCATGTTAAGAATTGTTTAATGCATAGTGTTATTATAATCTAAATATTCATGGTATTACATTTTACCACCATAATGAAATTATGTCCTCACAATTTTATCTCTTTCCTGATAAAAGATTTTAAAATGGTTATTTATAATAAATTCTATAGATCGGATTATAGAACATAAAATCGTGCAAGGAAAAAATTAATATTAAAAAATATTTTTTTTGAAAACTCACAACATAAAAGGGGATGATAAAAAATATTTTTAAAAATTGAAAAGGGAAACATTATGGTCAAATGTAATAACGCATAACTACGTTTCCAAATATAATATCATTAGTGGGATGTAAATATATAGACATGGAGGAGAAAATTATTGTCTAACTAGTGATGGTGAACGATGGAGAATTTGATCATGGGAATGTTAATGACCAAGAAACTATAAATAATTATGTCATAATAAGACCATAAATTCATTATAAATGAAGTAAAACTATCAAAAAATTTATTTAAATATTATTTTCTTAGGTTTTAGGTATTCTTTTACCATCAATATAGAGAATAAAAAAATACTTACTTGATTTGATTCCATTTCATAAGAACAATTTATTCCTTTTTAGATGATTCAATAAAGTTTCACTTCTATATTATTTCTTACATTAAGAAATATATAAAATTAATTTTTTAGGTCTAAATCACTAAAATAAACATCTAATGGATCACAAGATCCCCAAAATGATAACAATTTATTCCTATTATTTTAAATAGTAATAAAAATAAAAATAGTTGTAAAAAGGAAATATAATGTACAATTTTTATAAATCATTCCATTAATAAATAAAATACTAGTCACTAATTCCTAAATAATATCACACAAATTTCAACATAAATCATTTGATAAATAAATATCGTTAGTATTCTTCAAAATATTTCTGGCCAAGTTCAAAACCCAAAAATTAGAAAGATTTTTCCACATATTCATCTTATATTATCACAAAATCTATCTCCATATAACATTATTCAGTCCTAAAGAAAAATACAAAAAAAATATATTCCCAAATTATATAATCTCTATATTGTAAATATTTTTTCCATAAATAACCTTAATTTCCGTAAAACCAAAAGAGAATAAAATATATTTCCAAAATATAATTCGACCTTTATTCTTCAAATTCAATATCATATTATCCATAATTATATCAATTTACCTTAGTCAGATAATGATCCTAAAATAATAAACTTCTGAAAAATAACATTAACCACATGGTCACTGAATCACTTTTAAATATCTTGGTTATAAATATGATATATCATATTTTTCCGACATGTAACAACGAATTCATCAAAATTTACCATAATCACCTCATCTAAAAAGATCATATTAACCCTAAAGTTTATCAATACCATTAAAAATATGTCCACATAATAAAAAATAATTATTCCTCATGTAAATTTTTTCAAAAACTCATACTAAACCCAAATATTCTATTACCATAAATTCCTCCCAAAATACTCTTAATCTTCTTAAAATCCCATCACATAAAACTGCAAAATGGGTGCCTATGACATTGAACATATCATCAGCATTGAACTTATAAACCCATGATTTTATACATAACTCTTATGTTAACTTCAGATGAAAAAAATCCTATTTTTGAATATATATAAACACTACATTGATACTAATTAAAAGTTTTATAACCTCATAGTCCTAGATTTGGTTCAAAAAGAATAATATTTACATTTCTTGTTTGATAATAATAATCATGACCAAATTTTATTCATTCAAAATAAAAAACAACATTTTTAAATTTTTTATAACTTATATACCTATGGGAATTTTTGGATTATAGTTTTAGAAAAATATGACAAACTATTACATAACAATACCCTTTTAATTTAGTGGTCAGTTTTTCCACTGTACAATGATTTTAATTTACATATTATGTTTTCATTGTTCATTCTACTAATCCATGAACCAAGTGAAAATAATTTATTCTTTTTTAATGATTAAAATATGATTATTAAGGTACATATTCAATTAATATAAAAACATGATTGTATATTTTAAAACTGTAATGACCGGAATATTTAAAGGAAAATTTTATCCTAATTTTTTCAGTAAACATATTTGCGGGTTTTTCTATATTTTGAACCGGTGCTCGGAATTGAAATCTGAGGACACCAATGAACTCGCATCGTCGGTATTCTCCTAAGGGGACCTTTACCATAGTTGTGTTTGGTCGAGAGTAGAAGTTATAATTTGGGGATTCGTAATATATTAAATAAAATTGTTGTGTTACAGAATTTTATTTTTAAGTGGTGGTTATCTTCTCCAAATATGAGTTATAGGTGGGGCCCACACCCCACAAAACATCCCATAAGAGGATAATGTGTGGTGGGTCCCACATGAGAACCCAACCCCTCAACTTCCCCTTTAACTCCCATGAACCCCCTTTTTAACTTTTGAACTTCCACATATTAGTGGAGCCTCTCCACCTCCCTCCAATTAATTGTTGCCAACACAAGATTAATTAATACCTTTATTAATTATTTTGTGGTGTCATGAATTCATTAGATTTAATTTGAAATGCATGGAAAGATTATTAAATTGGGAAGCCTTTTATTTTATTTGCGTTGGAAAATGTTTTATTGGAGAAGCTCTGGAGAATTAGGAGGAAAGTGTACATATCCACAAAGAACATCTTCAACATAGAACAAAATCTTCCTCTCGATGAATAACGTTATCTCCACTTCTTCAACCGGGGAAAGAATGTGAGGCATTCCCCATGAGGAACACCGTCTTCCTTCCAATTACTCTGCATCAAGGGAGAAGACTCCTCCCGCGAACAACGATGGTTCCTCCTCAGACACACCCCGACGTCAACGAATCAACGCCCTCAACGAAGAATGAACATTTAATTCAAGTAGGGAGTTTTGTATAATTTTCAAATGAAAAAAATTATACCCACGTTCTTGTAAATGTTATGGTTCGTTCATTGTCTATTTGTTTGAGCCTCTAACGCGGAGGGCAAGGGATAACGAACAAGTTTGGACCCTCCAACTTTTAGTTCATGATGCGTGGTTTGATGGGCGACAGGTGAACGGAATAGAAACCCTGATTTGAGGCCATTGTAGTGAAGACCAGGACCCGAGGAGGCCGTAGACGTAGACGGGAGGCAAAACGGACCACCGAAACGACTCCGGTGGCCCGCGGAGAAGCGCGGTGGCGCCGGCTACCGGAGGAGCCGGCCGACACTGGCCGGCCGCCTAGGGGAAGTGGCACCACTCATGCACTGCCGGTGAAGGATGGGTGTGGCACTAGTCGTGGTGGTGGAGCGGAACCTATGTCCGCCGGTTCCGAGAGGCACGGGCGGCACCAGTTGGCGCCACCGTTACAAAAACCGAGCCCCACCTCCCTTCGTGCACGACCAGCTAGACGAGTCGTGGCCTACCACCGAGCCAGGCCGCCTGCCGTGCAGGCCTGGCTACCTACCGTTTGGGCCAGGCCACGCCATACCAGGCTGAACCCAGTTCCGGGTCGGGCCGAACCAGGGCGGGTTAGGCTGGGTCGTACCGGACCCAGACCTCCCCTCTTCTGACTACTATTGGTTTTTCGCCCATAACATGAGCTATGGACTTACGATCAATGAATCTCATGATTCTTAGGATTCCTTGGATCGTGAAGTTTGTTTCAGTATATTAAACTCAAGGTTTTGTTGAAGCTTGGGTACGTCCGGGTTGGTTCGAACCCGAAACCAACCGTGCTGACGGAGCGGAAACGCTTATAACGTAAGGACCGGACGTCCGATTGACGTGTAGTCAACTATGTTGGTTTCCTTCTGATGAGATGGTTCTTTTTCCATACTCCACTTGACGGTCAAACACAATTTTATTACGGTTGGGTTGGTTTGAGCCTAAAAACTAACTGGGCCTCTCGGACGTAAATGCCAAATACTCACAGACCGGGCATCCGATTGAGGCATTATCTGTCATGTTGGGTTCCTTAGGATGAGACATAACTACAGTTTACATGAACTAAGGACTTCCTGATAGTTGATATTTCTACACTTGGCTCGAGATGTGGCCCCTCCCAGAATCGAGCGTGCTGTGTGCGGGGACCCTAGAGCTGGCGGCGACGACTACCATACTAGAATCCTCCGTGGGTTCGACGATGAAGAATATTGTATGGGAATCCTGTGTGGGTTTGAAAATTCTGACAGAGTAGCTGATCTTTTATCCTGTGTGGGTCTGACATCATAGATGAATAAGTGAATACATCTGATCATCTCTATTACTCTATAATAGGTCGATTGTATCCTATGTGGGTCTGAAATCTTAGATGAGATAGCTAGTCTCGTATCCTTTGTGGGGATGACGGCATAGCTAGATTGTATCCTGTGTGGGTCCGATAGCATAGATGAGATAGTCGGTCTTGTATCATGTGTGGGACTGACGGCTTTGCTGGACTGTATCCTGTGTGGGTCCGACAGGTTAGATGATCCAGTGGAAACATCTGATCATTTAATCTCTCTTCTATTGTCGCATAACTGTGTGATCTGAGTCATGTCATTCAACCATTATCATCATAGTGATTGACTTTAAATTTGTGGTGGACATGGATTGTGCTTTGGCTCGAGAGTTGGAGTCAGGCTGAGATTGGAAACATAAATATATGTATGGTCATATACCTAAGTTGGGTTGGTTGATGCTTCGTGATTTCATCTTACTTATTGTTTATCATTAGTGGATATTATGAGAACTTGTAGGTCTCAGGGTCCATAATGAGTATTGTTACACTCACCTCTTCATGGGCTATTCCCTCACATCGTTGGGTAGGATGCAGATGACGGACAATGCGGACGGAGGCCGAGAGCACCATGACTATATGGTACCCATAGGTGGACCTTGCGACGAGTCGGCACATGGTGGAGACTGACAGACATGGGTTCTGAGGTGGCCATCTATACCTACCCTTCTGGTAGGATTCCCTAGAGGATGATCCAGTAGCTTCTCTTTACCTTTAGTTGTTAGTCCCATTAATTGTACTTATTGTTCAGTTGGGTTTGTATACTGTCCCATTTACTTTCTATCACACTTTTTTGTATTCATTTCTACATAGTGTTTACATCCTATTGCGTACTCTATTGTGTTTGTTTACTTTCATAAAGGCAAGTCCATCCCAGCTTATGGATTTACGCCTTGGGTTCTAGTCGCCAGCACCTGGCCTTTGGAAGCCGGGCGTGGGGTAGTCACGACACATGCCCCGAGGACGGGTCGTGACAAATTGGTATCAGAGTAGTCGGTTCTACCAAATAACTAAGGACTCTAATCTGTCTTACTCTGGTGAAATAGTGTTAAGATTATTGAGTGTGGTTTTCAGTCCAGGGAGTACAGTGTTGGTGCGGCGGCCGACGTATCCATACACCGGGACCCTGACCTCTTATTTCAAACTCAGTGCATGAAAACACTGATTGTGTGTGTGTTTCAAGAGTTTCTGTTGTGGTATCTTTGAGTCAGCTCACCATGTATATCTTATTGACCATGGCGCACCTGTTCCTTATCAGGATTCCGCTGCGAAGATAGCCATATAGGGTTCCCGAGAGAGTACACGATGACGGACCACCGAGCGACAAGGCACCGGTGTAGGGCCCTCTTACTATGTTCGCACCTTCGGGTGGTGTACCATTAGCACCACCACCCGTTGGGTAGCAGATTCCACTAGCCTCATTGGATAACGGTGCACGCCGACTGAGCGCATTTCATGAGTTCTAGTGGCAGAGGCCTCCTAGGTTTCGAGGCAAGATAGATTCCCAGGTAGCAGAAGACTGGATGTAGGTGATTACAGGAGATTTCTGCCTAGTTGAGAAACTAGTAGAGCAGATTTGATCTTATCTACTAATCATTTTCAGTGAGCTACCATGAGGATGGTCCGTTTCGTGATGAGGTTTTGGTACTTCGACTGTTTTCTGAGATGGTACCTTTGGGCAGTGTGCCAACTATGTCACTGTTCATTGGTCAGCAGACACTACCGGCGGTACCGGTAGAGGAAAATTGTAGGCTTAGTGCCGTACATGTGTTCCAACACCATATATACATCAGGTTCTGAGGAAAGGCCGACCCACAGGCGGCTGAGTACTGGCTTGAGAAGGTGGCTGAGTGTTTTCTAGAGCTTATACAACTTCGGCAGGACGACGTGTCGATAGCTGAGTATTCATCGAGGCAAACTGATCATTACTGGTAATCGATGAATATGATACAATCAGTGCTTTAGAGCACAGAACTCTGAGCGTGGTTTGTTTATGGATATATGAGCCATCACTTTTTCCTCTATGCATTCCTACTTATGTTAGGGTGCTAGATAGAACCATTGTGGTTGAATGTTCATTAGATGAGCAGAAACAGCCAGTGAATGTTAGTATTTGGAAAGCATTAAAATGGAAACAGTCTCAGAGACATGAGCACATAGAATGTTTCGAGAAGAGGAAGTGGTAAGGATAGATGAATCTATAGTGCAACAGATGTGGAAGCAGAGCTAGGAGAGCAGCGTGAGGTGGTGAACATTTCAACATGTTACAACCACCCACCTTTATTGTCCCCTCTAGGATCAGGGAGCTAAAGAGTAGGTAAAGAGAATAGCTAAATGCGTTCATGAAGTGTGACCCAATGGCTCATGGAATGATTTGTGGTACAGTATTTATCTACTACTAGCTGTCGTATCAATAGACATAGATACGAATCATTCCTTCTATCCACAAATCTTGTCCCAGACCGAGAGTTTCCGGTTAAGCCGTTGAATTGACCATCACATCTGGAGATACATTTGGCAGGAGACTCGATAAACTCACATACGCCGACTGTGTGATCTGACCCTTGAGGCAAGTGTTTTCGTTGGAACCTCTTGGTGGCAGCGTCGAGGCCTAACGATGTTAGTTTCAGTATGGACTGGGCAACCACAGTTGATACACAGATTAACTATATTAGGAAAAAAGGTTTTGATTTATCTACAACATTGGGATGAGTATTTCCTTAGATGGTGAAAAAGGAAAACCAGGCAGCATATGTTATACTCACGCATAGGAGGGTGTAGCCGATCACTCTTGAATCAGCTAGCCTTACCCTTGTGGTACCATGAGTATTGAGTTTTCAGTTCCAAATTGGAGTGTCAGAACATGGGGACGTATTTTCAAAAGATGATTCATGGATAACTCTCCCAAAAGGGGAGGGACATATACTTTATCTGGAGTTTCTGTTGGTCCAGTGAAGATTGAAGCGATACTTTCTTGGGATCCACCCAGGAATGTAACGGAGGTACGAAGTTTCCTAGGTTTGGTTAGATACTATCGGAGATTTGTTCCAGACTTCTCTAGAGATGGAGCAGCCTATCAACAGTCTGTCATTGTCACTCCTCCTCTTCTTCACAGGCACAGCCTTGGGATGCTGACTGTGAGACACGACATGCTCAGATATCTTAAGGGCTTGAACCTGAATGATTTTCTTAAGGTGGGGAGCATGTCATTCTCTTCAGAGGACATACTATGGTATGAGTTGCACTACATGAGGAGGTTTTGAGGGAGTTCTACATTACCCAACTAGCGGTACATCCAAGAGTGGTGAAGAGGTATCAGGACCTCAGATGACAGCACATGGTGGCCGGATTTGAAGAAAGTTATGGCAAAGTTCGTTTCACGGCGGCTCACTTGTCAACAATTGAAGGAAGAGCACCAGGTAATAGTTGGATTGGTTCTGACCTTAGAGGTCCCAGAGTGTAAGTGGGATGGTATCTCCATGGATTTCTTGATGGGGCTTCCAAATACATCCAGAGGTCACGACTTTATCTGGGTGATTGTCGGCCGACTCAACAAGTCGGCCCACTTCCTAACAATTAGAGAGAAGGGATGAGTAGAGAGCATGGGACGCCTTTATGTTCAACAGATCGTATGGCTTAATGGTGTGAAATTTACTGTCTTCTCCGATCAAGATGCTCATTTAACTTCCCGGCTATGGAAGGGGTTACAGGAGGCTTTTGGGACGCAGCTTCGCTTGAGCACTGCCTTCCATCCTCAAACGGATGGTCAGACTGAGAGGACCATTTAGACTCTCGAGGATATGCTATGTGCATGTGTCCTCGACTTTGGTCACACCTGGGAGGATCACTTACCCTTGGTGGAGTTTGCGTACAACAACAGCTACCACTCCACCATCAGGATGACCCCTAATGAGGAATTGTACGACTGACCTTGTAGATCACCTCTGTGCTGGACTGAACCAGGGGAGTCAGCACTTGTAGGACCAGAGATGGTGCAGGATACGATGGAGAAGTTGCATATCATCCAGGAGTGGATGAAGACTGCACAGAGCAGACAGAATTTCTATGCTGATAGGATACATAGACCACTGGAGTTCGAGGATGGCGACCACGTCTTCCTGTGGGCCTCACCTCAATGAGGTCTGTAGAGATTTGGACAAGGTGACAAGTTGTCTCCTAGATTCATCGGACCTTTCCAAGTCCTCAACAGAGTAGGTGAGGTGGCTTACTGCCTGGACCTTCAACCACAGTTGCATTGGGTGCACGACGTCTTTCACACATCTCAGCTAAGAAGATACGTGCAAGACCCCTCCCACATCACCAACCACGGGGAGTTGGATATCGATGACAGGGCGACTTTCATGGAGGTACTAGTAGAGATAGAGGATGGATAGGACCATTTCCTACTTGGATGGATGATTCCTCTAGTTTTCATTCGCTGGAAGCATGGGAACCTCTAGTAGGGAACATGGGAGTGTGAGGTTCAGATGCATGCACAGTACCATCATTTGTTTCCCTAGTGTGTATTGTATCATTAAAGGGACATAAATCCCTGAGGTGGGGGTAATGTAAAGGCCCATAAATTTTAAGGAATTTTTTTCAAAAAATTATTAGTAATTTTACAAGTCTGCAGTTTCTAACGGCACCTAATTTCGATGCCCGGTGTTCCTGGAATCAATTTCTGATGTTTTGTTCGGGTACGTTCAGTAAACGTACATGTGGGTTTTTCGATCATTTGAACCGGAGCATGGAATTGAAATATAAGGACACCGATGAACTCGTAGTGTCGGTATTCTCCTAAGTGTACCTTTACCGTTGTTGTGTTTGGTCGAGAGTAGAATTTATAATTTGGGGCCTCATAATAAATTAAATAAAAATGTTGTGTTACACAATTTTATTTTTAATTGGTGGTTATCTTCTCCAAATATGAGTTAGAGGTGGGGCCAACACCCCACATAACCTCCCATGAGATGATAATGTATGGTGGGTCCCACAAGAGCACCTAACCCTTCAACAACACCTTTAACTCCCTTGAACCCCCTTTTTAACTTTTAAACATCCACAAAATGTTGGAGCATCTCCACCCCCCTCCCATTAATTTTTTCCAACACAAGATAAATTAAAACCGTTTTTAATTAATTTTAGGTTTCATGAATTCATTGTAATTAATTTGAAATGCATGTCAAGATTATTAAATTGGGAAGCCTTTTATTTTATTTTCGTTGGAAAATATTTTTTTGGGGAACCTCTTCATAATTAAGAGGAAAGTGTTCCTCTCCACGAATAACATCTCCAACGAATAACGAAATCTTCCTCTCGACGAAGAATGTTCTCTCCACTTCCTCAACTGAGGAAAGAACGTGAGGCGACGCCCATGAGGAATTCCATCATCCTTCCTCTTATTCTGTGTCAAGGGAGATGACACTGCCCGTGAACAACGATGCTTCTTCCTCAGATGCACCCCGACATCAACGAATCAACGCCATGGATGACGAACGAACCTTGAATTGAGGAAGGGAGTTTTGTATAATTTTCAATTGAATAAAATTATACCCACGTTCTTGTGAATCTTATGTTTCATTCATTTCCCATTTGTTTAAGCCTCTAACACAGAGGGCAATGGATAACAAACAAGCCTGGACCCTCCGCCTTTTCATTCTTAATGCGTGGTTTGATGGGCGACGGGTAAACGCAATGGAAACCCTGATTTGAGGCTGTCGCAATGAATAGAAGGACCCGAGGAGGTCGTAGGCACAGATGGGAGGCAACAATGACAACCAGAATGACTCTGTTGGTCAGCGGAGAAGCGCGGCGGTGTGGGTCCCCAGCGCGGCAGCGTCGTCAACCGGAGGCGGCAGCCGGCACCAGTCGGCCGCCTGGGGGTAGCGGCACCCCCCGCACATCGCCGTTGGAAGACCGCCGCGGCACCGGTCGCGGTGGAAGTGTGGAACCCGCGTCCGCGGGTTCCAGGAGGCACAAGTGGTGCAACATGGCACCGCCGTTACAACCCCCCCCCCCCCCCCCGCTTCGCGCTCGCCAAGCAAGCCGAGCCGTAGCCGGCCTCCGTGCCGGGCCGCCTGCAGCGCGGGCCGGGCCGCCGGGTGTGGGCTGGGCCTCAGCGGCTGAGTCGGGCCACACCCTATCGGGCTAGACCCGGATCCAGGTTGGGTCAACCCGGTTTAGGCCGACCCAGACCCCCCCTCTTCAGACTACTTTGGGTTTTTCGCGCATAACATGAGCTACAGACCTCTGATCGACACACCGTCAGTTGTGTATGATCTCATGGATTGAGGCGGTCGTTTTGGTATATTACACTCAAGGTTTTGGCGATGTTTGGCTATGGAAAGGTTGCTTTGTACCCAAAACCAACTGGACCCTCGGTGGTTAAACACTTATAACTTATGGCCATACATTCGATTTACGTGCTGTCATCTACCTTGGTTTCATTTTGATGAGACGGTCCTTTTGGAATACTCCAAATGTTTTTCGGACACAGTTTGAGTACTGTCGGGTTGGTTTGAGCCTAAAAACCAACCGGGCCCCTGGGATGGAACTGTTAATAACTCACAGTCCGAGCGTCCGATTGACGTACGTCTGTCGCTTTAGGTTCCTTATGATGATACGTAACTACATGATACATCAACTCAGGACTTCATGATAGTTGATGTATAGACACTTGGATCGTGGGTAGGACCCTCTTGGAATCGAGCGTGCTGTGTGCGGGAACCCTTGAGCTGGCTGCGACGACTACCGTATAGGAATCCTCTGTGGGTTCGACGATGATGACAACTGTACCGGAATCCTATGTGGGTTCGACTGTTCTAACAGAGTAGCTGGTCCTGTATACATTGTGGGTCTGACAGTGTTGATTAATCGGTGACTAAATCTGATCATCTCTATTACTCTTGAATAGTTGGACTGTATCCTGTGTGGGTATGACAACTTAGATGAGATAGTCGGTCCTGTATCCTGTGTAGGTCTGACGGCTTAGCTGGAATATATCCTGTGTGGGTCCGACAACATAGATGAGATATCTAGTCCTATATCATGTGTGGGTCTGACGGCTTAGCAGGAATTTATCCTGTGTGGGTCCGACAGCTTAGATGATCCAGTGGCTACATCTGATCATCTACCTCTCTTCTATTGTGGCATACCTGTGTGAGTTGAGTCATCTCTTTCAACCATTATCATCATGGTGATGACTTTACTTCCTTTGTGTATTTGGATTGTTCTTGGGCTCGAGAGTTGAAGTCGGACAGAGATTGGTAACTGAGGTATATGTATGGTCGTATACCTAAGTAGGGTTAGTTGATGCTTCATGATTGTATCTTACTTATTGTTTATCCTTACTGGATATTGTGAGACCTTGCGGGTATCGGGGTCCCTACTGAGTATCATTATACTCACCACTACATGGGCTATGCCTGCACCTCGTTATGTTGGATTCAGATGAAAGATAGCGCTGATGGAGGCCGAGAGCGCCACGACTGGATGATACCTGGAGGTGGACCTTGCGACGAGGCAGCACAAGGTGGTGACTGACAAACGTGGGTGCTTAGGTGGCCATCTATACCTACGCTTCAGGTATGATTCCTCGGAGGACGATCCAAGAGCTGCTGTAAAGACCCGGAAATTTCAAGGAAAATTTTTTCTTAATTTGCTTTGGAATTTTACAAGAACGCAGTTTCTGACGGTGCCTGATTTCGAGGCCCGGTGTGCCCGGAATTAATTTCTGAAGTTTTTCTCGGGTACGTTCAGTGAACGAGCGAGCGGGAATTTCTATCTTTTGAACCGGTGCCCGGAATCGAATTCCAAGGGCACCGATGAACTCGCAGCGCCGATATTCTCTTAAGGGGACCTTTTCCGAGGTTGCGTTTATTGCGGGTCGTAAGTTAGTTTTTGGGAGAAATCATAAGAAGTTAAATAAAAATGTGGAAACACTTTTTATTTTTATTTTGTTGGTTAACTTCTCCCAAAGGGAGTTAAAGGTGGGACCCACAACCACTTAACCTCCCTTGGGAGGATTAAGTGTGGAGGGACCCACACGAACCCCATCCCCGCATCTTCTCGCTTAAACTCCGCTTTTAAATTATGTTGGAAAGTTGTGTTATTTAATGGGTTGAGTTGTCTTAATTCAAACCTTTGAAATTCAAATGGTTTGGTTGAGTAAATAAAATAAGCCCTTAGCTTATTTTATTTGGTTAGAATTGTTTAGCCATCTTGTGAGGATTTGAGAGCTCCTCATTCTTCTTCAAACTTTAACGAAGAATGCTCAAGCTCCGACGAAGAACACCGCTCCTCTCTTCTTCGTAGCCGGCTGTCTCCAAAGATCGACGACGTCTTCCGTGTCAACGAAAGGAAACATCGCTTCCTCCTCCAACTTCCTTCGTCGGCTTACAAAGATTCTCCAACGACGTACCTCTTCGGACGTACCTCTTCGTCAACGGATTTGACGAACGATTACCGCGACGCCCGACCTCCGCGACGTTGTCTTCCGCGAGTCATTGACGATCATCGATCTTGAACCAAGGTAGGGGTTGTTGTTGGTTATTATTTATTCTCGTTCTTGGTTCTAGAATGATAATATTGTGATTAAATATTTAAGAGTTATCATCTAATGAGAGGGGAGTCGGACCGCACAAACACGGCCGAATTCCCCCTCTTTTGTTCGTGATGATTATTGTTTTTCTTGTGGATGACGAGATGGCGTGGTGCCATCGCACCACGCGGGAATTCGCTCAGTTCAATTGCGTAGCGCCATCGCGCCGCGCCGTGGAAGGATCATCATGAACGCGACGCCGTTGCGCCGCGTCGAGGGGAATCGAAGGTGCCGCTGCCGGAGCGGGGCTGCGGCGGAGGGGCGCGGTGCCGACGTACTGCGCCGGACGACGAACACCGCGGCCGGTTCCGGGCCGCGGTGAGACGGGAAGATCGGCGGCTCGACGGGCCGCCGGTGTTGGAAGTCGGAAGGGGACCGGCTTTGCAGGTCCCATTGGAGAAAAACCGGCCAGCCAGGTGGCCGGCCGGAAGGTCAAAGACCGGGGGAATTTAATTCCCCCGGTCAACTCTCAAAAGCCCCCCCCCCCATTTATGAGGGGGGGCGGTTTCATTGAGGGGGGTAGGCGGCCCCCCGGTTTCCTCAATCAGGCCCCCATGAGGGGGTCTGGTTCTCCAAAAGGCGTGACTAAAAGCTGCGCCGCCCTTTTTGAAACATCGGGGGCTTAGCCCCCCCCCCCCCCCCCCCCCCCCCCCCCGCGCGTGGCGCCCCGCAGTGCCAGGCCGCGCCGCCGCCGGCCGCGCCGTGCCGCCGCGCCGCCGGCTGGGCCGGGTCAGACCCGGGTCGGCTCGACCCGGTTTGGGCCGACCCAGGGGGGGTCGGGCCGGGTCGGCCCGGACCCGGACCCCCCTTTTCGAATCGTTTTCGGTCTTTTGGCCATAACATGAGCCATGGACCTCCGATCGACGAACCGTCAGCGGCATTGCGATCCTTGGATCGAGACGGCCGATTCAGTATATCACACTCAAAGTTTCAGAATATTTTAAGTTCGGCCGAGTTGGTTCGTTCACGAAACCAACCGGGCCTTCAGAGCGGAAACGCTCATATCTGGACCTACGGACGTCCGATTGATGTGTCGTCAGCTTTGTTATGTTCCTCTTAGTGAGATGGATCTTTTTGAATACTCACCTGAGGTTTGGACGCAGGTGGAGTACGACCGGGTTTGGTTCGCTCACGAAACCAACCGGGCCCCTGGGACGGAAAGGCTAATCACTCACAGACCGGGCGTCCGATTGACGCGCCGTCTGTTGTGTTGAAACCCCTATGACGAGGCGGTCCTTTGAGATACTTCTTCGTGGGACTTTGAGATACTTGTAGTATCGACTTATAGCTCGTGGAGCGGACCCTCCTAGAGATGAGCGTACGGAGTACGGAGACCATGTAGCTGAATGAGAACCGACGACTGCTGATCGAACGACTCAGTGTGTTACAGAGGTGCGCTTGGTTGTAGCGGCACATGGGAGCGCTTGGTTGTAGCGGAAGACCCACGACAGAGGTGTGCTTGGTTGTAGCGGCACATAAGAGCTCTTGGTTGTAGCTGCAGACCCACGACAGAGGTGCGATTGGTTGTAGCGGCACATGGGAGCGCTTGGTTGTAGCGGCAGACCCACGACAGAGGTGCGCTTGGTTGTAGCTGCACATGGGAGAACTTGGTTGTAGCGGTAGACCCACGACGGGAGAGCGCTTGGTTGTAGAAGCTGACCCGCTGTACTCGACAGGAGGAGTACTTCAGCAGTCTTAGGTTAGTGAGCAGTACCTCGGAGTCGTGACAGGACCACTGTACACTCTAGAGACGGAGCTCTTCAGCAGTTACAGTTTCGATAATGAAAATCCTGGTTTGAGCTGAGACTTTTTACCTTGTGTTTACCTCATGATTGTGATGGGTCACTTTCTAACTTAGGTATATGTATGGGCATATACCCGGGTAGTGGTTATCTGTTGATTTCACAATCCTTGTGTTTCCTCATGATTGAGATGTGTTACTTGATAACATAGGTATATGTATGGGCATATACCTAAGTAGAGGTTATCTATTGAGATATTCTTTGTGGTTATACTTGTTGGTTTAGTGAGACCTTGAGGGTCTCGGGGTCCGTACTGAGTATCGTTATACTCACCCCTGCACGGGCTATGCCCGCACCTCGTTCTGTTGGTTGCAGACGACGGGAAGTGCTGACAGAGGCCGAGTGTTCGAGGACTGGACGGTACCTGGAGGTGGAATATACGAAGAGATGGTACCCGGAGGAGGACCTCACGACAAGACGGTACCCAGAGGTGGACGTGACGACGAGGCGGTACTTGGAGGTGGACCACTGGGCGAGACATACTCGGAGCGGACGGCGGGACCTGAGGAGCAGAGGAGCTATATGTACCCACCCTTCAGGTGGGATTTCCAGTGGGCAGCTCGGCGTAGCAGCTTTACTTTTCAGTTTCTATTTTCCCTTTCGAGTTGTACTTTACAGTTGGGCTTGTATTTCTGGCCCCTTTTTTACTTTCCGCACTTACTGTTGTACTCAGTTTTTACTTAGTGTTTACTTCTTCCGCTTGTACTATGTTGTGCTTGTTTTATTTTATAAAGGCAATGCCTTCCCAGTTATCGGGATTTTATGCCTTTGGTGCTTTTTCGCCAGCCCCTGGTCTATGAATGGCGGGCTTGGGGTAGTCACGGCACGGGCCCCGAGGACGGGTCGTGACAAATTGGTATCAGAGGAGTTCGGTTCTACCTGGAACTCTGATATTTTCTATGTGAAGCATTAATGTTTAGCGTATTAAGTGTGGTTATTAGTCCAGGGAGTCCAGTGTTGGTGCGGCGGCCGACGTATCCGTACACCAGGACCCTGACTACTAATTTCCAACATTGTGCACAAAAACACTGATTGCGTGTGTGTTTCCAGAAATTTTTTAAATGTCAACTCAGACCAGGTCAGCTCACCAGGTATAATCGTTTGACCATGTTACGTTGTTTCTTTCAGGATGCCTTTTCACGAACGACCATCTAGAGCCCAGGGGATGTGCGTTCTGACAGCATGTCGAGCGACGAGGCTTCGGTACAGGGCCCTCTTGCAGTTGAGGCACCAGTGGAGGAACCAGCAATACTACCATACATTGGGCCACCGATGCCATCAGCCCCAGCAGTAGGCGATGCACGCCACTTGAGTGCGCTGCACGAGTTCCAGCGCCAGAGGCCACCCAGGTTCCGGGGAGATATGGACCCGCAGGCCGCTGAGGATTGGATGGAGGCTGTGGTGGGAGTCTTCAGGCTAGTGGGGATTCCGGAAGACTTCATGGTGATCTTTGCTGCCAGCCTCCTTCAGGCAGCAGCAGGCAGGTGGTGGAGCCACTTGTTACAGTTTTGCAACGGGATGAACTTCGCATGGGAAGACTTCGAGACCTTCTTCAGGTTGAAGTTTGTGCCAGTAGCTCTACACCCCGAGCGTGTACAAGATCTTCTTCCTTTGCCGCGTGTTTTTCGATCAGTAGCCGAGTCATCTGTGGGCAGTAGACAGATGATGCAGAGGTCCAGGAGGACCGGACTAGCAGTTGGACGATCTCGGGTTTTAGGACCGGTGGTGCGGGGCACCCGAGGTGGGGTCAGAGCCAGGCGTGCCCGAAACGGACAATGTTACTCCTGCGGCGGAAAGTGTCACTTGGCACGTGACTGTCCGACTCCTCGTACGATTGATCAGCTGGTGTTGGAGGAGCCACTGAGACAGAAGCAGTGGCGAGTTCTTGAGCATCATCTGAGCAGTGGACAAGGCAGTAGAGCTCTGAGAGCAGGTGGGCAGGAGAGGAACTAGTGGATACGTCCTTTGTACTTCTAGTTCCATGTTGCTTTTGTATTCGTGTCTTTGTACTATGAGCTGCAATAATAAAAAGACACTTATATTTGTTTTCTTTCATGTCCTTTTGTTTGGTTGATGTTGAGTGGTCCCGGTTAAAACTGTTGACTTGGCCCTCACTTTCGAAATTTCTACTGGAGGGGACCCAGTGACCTCACACTGATGACGACAGTGTGACTCGACCCTTGGAGGTGAGAGTGACAGTTGAATCTCTTAGATGTTACGTCGAGGCCTTACGACATCATCCATGGCATGAATGCATCATTCATGTCAAGATTGACTGTATTAGGCAACGAATGTGGTTCACCCAGGGGATGAGACCGGGTTTCTCTTATCGGTAAAGAATAAATCATAACAGCTCTTGTGAGACTAAAGGAGGTCCAGGACATCTAAGAGAGGATGAAGACTGCACAGTGCGATAAGAAACAGGAAACCGGTGCCAGTCTTAGAGACTCGGGCATGTTAAAGAAGAGGAAGCTTAAAGGAGAGATGAGTCTACGAACCAGCTGACGTGGAGGCAGAGCTAGGAGAGCAGCATGAGGTGGTGTACATCCTAACACTGTACAACCACCCGCCTTAGTTATTCCTGTCAGGCTCAGGGAGCTGGAGGGAGGAGGAAGAGTGCGGCTGCATGCGGTCAAGGAGTGTGACCCAATGGCTCTAGAAATGATACAAGGGACAGTCTGTGTCCACTACTAGCTATTGTAGTAATGGACGTCGATGTGAATCATTTATTGCTTTAACAAATCTTGTTCCAGACCTAGAGTTTTTGGTAAGCCGTGGACTTGACCCTCACGTCTGGAGATACCTTGGGAGGAGACTCGATAATCACACTTACGCTGATGGTGTGGTCAGACCCTCAAGGCAAGAGTTTCAGTTGGAATCTCTTGGTGGCAGCGTCGAGGCCTTACGACGTTAGTTTGAGTATGGGATGGGCAATAACTGTTCATACTCAAATTGACAGTTTTAGGCAAACGTTGGGATGGGTTTTCCTTGGTCGGCGGAAAAGGAAACCCCAGACAGCGCAGGGTAACTCTTGCACAGGAGGGTGCGACCGATCACTCTTGAGTCGGTCAACCTTACCCTCATGACAACAGCCTTTCGAGTTCCAGTTCTAACAGAAAATGGAGACCTCTAGAGTTAGAGGATGACGATCACGTCCTTATACGGGTCTCGCCTCGACGAGGTTTACGGAGATGTGGCCAAGGCGGAAAGTTATCTCCGGGGTTCAGCAGACCTTCTTAGGTCCCCAGCTAGGTAGGCGGGGTGGTTTACTGCTTGACCCATTTACCACAGTTGCACGAGGTGCACAACGACCTCCACGTATCTCAACTGAGGAGATACATGCTCGACCCTTCGCATACCATCGACCATGAAGAGCTGGACGATGGCGATGGGGTATCTTTCACGGAGATTCCAGTGGGGATTGAGGATAGACATGATCATATCCTAGGAGGACGATTGATTCCTCAGGTGCACTTTCTTTGGTAGTACGAAACCTCCAGGTGATCACATAGGAGCGGAAGGCTCAGATGTGTGCTCGGTACCGCTTTTGTGACCCTAGTTTGTGTTGAAGCTTTACGAGGACGTAAAGCCCTGAGGTGGGAGTAATGTAAAGACCTGGAAATTTCAAAGATAATTTTTTCTTAATTTTCTCTGGAATTTTACAAGAATGTAGTTTCTGACGGTGCCTGATTCCGAGGCCCGGTGTGCCCGAAATTAATTTCCGAAGATTGGCTCGGGTACATTCAGTGAACGAGCGAGCGGAAATTTCTATCTTTTCAACCGGTGCCCAGAATCGAATTCTGAGGGCACCGATGAACTCACAGCGCCGATATTCGCTTAAGGGGACCTTTTCCGAGGTTGCGTTTATTGCGGGTCGTAAGTTAGTTTTTGGGAGAAATCATATGAAGTTAAATAAAAAAGTGGAAACACTTTTTATTTTTATTTTGTTTGTTAACTTCTCCCAAAGAGAGTTAAAGGTGGAACCCACATCCACTTAACCTCCCTTGGGAGGATTAAGTGTGGAGGGACCCACACGAACCCCATCCCCTCATCTTCTCCCTTAAAATCCCCTTTTCAATTATGTTGGCTAGTTGGGTTATTTAATGGGTTGAGTTGTCTTAATTCAAACCTTTGAAATTCAAATGGTTTGGTTGAGTAAATAAAATAAGCCCTTAGCTTATTTTATTTGGTTAGAATTGTTTAGCCATCTTGTGAGGATTTGAGAGCTCCTCATTCTTCTTCAAACTTTAACGAAGAACGCTCAAGCTCCGACGAAGAACACTGCTCCTCTCTTCATCGTAGCTGGTTGTCTCCAAAGATCGACGACGTCTTCCGTGTCAACTAAAGGAATCACCGCTTCCTCCTCGAACTTCCATCGTCGGCTTACGAAGATTCGCCAATGAAGTACCTCTTCGGACGTACCTCTTCGTCAACGGATTTGACGAATGATTACCACGACGCCCGACCTTCGCGACGTTGTCTTCCCCGAGTCGTTGATGATCATCAATCTTGAACCAAGGTAGGGGTTGTTGTTGGTTATTATTTATTCTCGTTCCTGGTTCTAGAATGATAATCTTGTGATTAAATATTTAAGAGTTATCATCTAATGATAGGGGAGTCGGACCGCACAAACACGGACGAATTCCCCCTCTTTTGTTCGTGATGATTATTGTTTTTCTTGTGGATGACGAGATGGCGTGGTTCCGTCGCACCACGTGGGAATTCGCTCAGTTGAATTGTGCAGCGCCGTCGCGCCGCGCCGTGGAGGGATCATCATGAACGCGACGCCATCGCGCCGCGTCGAGGGGAATCGAAGGCGTCGCGGCCGGAGCGGGGCCACGGTGGAGGGGCGCAGTGCCGACGTACCGTGCCGGACCACAAACACCACGGCCGGTTCCGGGCCGCGGCGAGGCGGGAAGACCGGCGGCTCACCGGGCCGCCGGTGTCGGAAGTCGGAAGGGGACCGGCTTTGCCGGTCCCGTTGGAGAAAAACCGGCCGGCCAGGTGGCCGGCTGGAAAGTCAAAGACCGGGGGAATTTAATTCCCCCGGTCAACTCTCAAAAGCCCCCCCATTTATGCGGGGGGGGGGGGGGGGGGGGGTTTCATTGAGGGGGGCAGGCGGCCCCCCGATTTCCTCAAGCAGGCCCCCACGAGGGGGGCCGGTTCTCCAAAAGGCGCGGCTAAAAGCCGCGCCGCCCTTTTTGAAACAGCGGGGGCTTATCCCCCCCGCGCGTGGCACCCAACGGTGCCAGGCCGCGCCGCCGCCGGCCGGGCCGCGCCGCCGCGCCGGACCGCTGCCGTCCGGGCTGGGTCGGCCCGGACCCGGACCCCCCGTTTCGAATCGTTTTCGGTCTTTTTGCCATAACATGATCCACGGACCTCCGATCGACGAACCATCAGCGGCATTGCGATCCTAGGATCGAGATGGTCGATTCGGTATATTGCACTCAGTGTTTCGGAATACTTTGAGTTCGGCCGGGTTGGTTCGTTCACGAAACCAACCGGGCCTTCGGAGCAGAAACGCTCATATCTTGAGCTACGGACGTCCGATTGACGTTCCGTCAGCATTTTTGTGTTCCTCTTAGTGAGAAGGATATTTTGGCATACTCCGCCTGAGGTTTGGACGCAGGTGGAGTACGGCCGGGTTTGGTTCGCTCACGAAACCAACCGGGTCCCTGGGACGGACAGGCTAATAACTCACAGACTGGGCGTCCGATTGACGCGCCGTCTGTTGTGTTGAAACCCCTATGACGAGGCGGTCTATTTAGATACTTCTTCATGGGACTTTGAGATACTTGGGGTATCGACTTATGGATCGTGGAGCGGACCCTCCTAGAGGCGAGCGTACGGAGTACGGAGACCGTGTAGCTGACTGAGAACCGACGACTGCTGATCGAACGACTCGGTGTGTTACAGAGGTGCGCTTGGTTGTAGAGGAACATGGGAGCGCTTGGTTGTAGCGGAAGACCCACGACAAAGGTGCGCTTGGTTGTAGCGGCACATGGGAGCGCTTGGTTGTAGCGGCAGACCCACGATAAAGGTGCGCTTGGTTGTAGCGGCACATGGGAGCGCTTGGTTGTAGCGGAAGACCCACGACAGAGGTGCGCTTGGTTGTAGCGGCACATGGGAGCGCTTGGTTGTAGCGGCAGACCCACGACGGGAGAGCGCTTGGTTGTAGAAGCTGACCCGCGGTACTCGAAAGAAGGAGTACTTCAGCAGTCTTAGGTTAATGAGCAGTACCTCGGAGTCGTGACAGGACCACTGTACACTCTAGAGACGGAGCTCTTCAGCAGTTACGGTTTCGATAATGAAAATCCTGGTTTGAGCTGAGACTTTTGACCTTGTTTTTACCTCATGATTGAGATGGGTGACTTGCAAACTTAGGTATATGTATGGGCATATACCCGGGTAGTGGTTATCCGTTGATTTCATAATCCTTGTGTTTCCTCATGATTGAGATGTGTTACTTGATAACTTAGATATATGTATGGGCATATACCTAAGTAGAGGTTATCTGTTGAGATATTCTTTGTGGTTATCCTTGTTGGTTTAGTGAGACCTTGAGGGTCTCGGGGTCCCTAGTGAGTATCGTTATACTCACCCCTGCACGGGCTATGCCAGCACCTCGTTGTGTTGGTTGCAGATGACGAGCAGTGCTGACAGAGGCCGAGTGTTTGAGGACTGGACGGTACCTGGAGGTGGACTATACGAAGAGATGGTACCCGGATGAGGACCTCACAATGAGACAATACCCAGAGGTGGACGTGACGACAAGGCGGTACCCGGAGATGGACCACTGGGCGAGACATACTCGGAGCGGACAACAGGACCTGAGGAGCAGAGGGGCTATCTGTACCCACCCTTCAGGTGGGATTTCCAGTGGATAGCTCGGCATAGCAGCTTTACTTTTTAGTTTCTATTTTCCATTTCGAGTTGTACTTTACAGTTGGGCTTGTATTTCTGGCCCCTTTTTACTTTCCTCACTTACTGTTGTACTCAGTTTTTACTTAGTGTATACTTCTTCCGCTTGAACTCTATGGTGCTTGTTTTATTTTATAAAGGCAATGCCTTCCCAGTTATCGGGATTTTACGCCTTTGGTGCTAGTCGCCAGCCCCTTGCCTATGGAAGGTGGGCTTGGGGTAGTCATGGCATGGGCCCCGAGGACGGGTCGTGACAGCTTCCCTTTAAATTCAGTTGTTAGTCCAATTTCTTGTAATTTTTATTCAGTTGGGTTTGTATATACTTGCCCATTTACTTTCCATCACACTCTTTTGTATTCATTTTTACTTAGTGTTTACTTCATATTTCATACTCTGCAATGTTTTTTTTACTTTCATAAATGCAATGCCTTCTCAGATCAGGGATTTACACCTTTGGTACTAGTCGTCAGCCCTTGGCCTATAGAAGGTGGGCTTGGGGTAGTCACAACACGGGCCCCGAAGAATGGTCGTGACAAAAACCATGAGATCATATAAGTGATTTTTCCATTAACAAAATAAGTTTTTATCTCAATCAATTATTTACATATGCCTGAAATCAACTTCACTAACCAAAAATATTCATAAAATAGTTTATAAGAAAACACAATGACAAAATCATAATCATCAGGGTTTCTTATAAAGCCTAAGAACCCATGAATGTTTTATTAAATATATGTCATTACCCTTAAAGGGAAAAATTATTCCTTAAAAAATGTCATTAGTTAACCTTATAAAATCATGATATTTACATGAAAATCATTTTGTATAATATATAATTAATATAGGTTCCTTAGTACATCATCTCTATATAAACCTTACAATAATGTTTTACAAATGGAATAACATACTCGGGTAATTACAACATAATCATCCAGAGAACAAAATCATTACCCAATGCATTATAGAGATATATTGGGCTCACCTGTCATTATAAACAATGTAAAATGACCATAAAATAGAAAAAAAATAAAATATCACATTTTCATCATAAAAAACTCAAAAAATATACTTTTTAACCCATAAGGAAAACATTTTAAGATATTGGTACATATTTTTCCTACAAAACCCAATTTTCAAAATTTTAATACCTAGAATAAAGTGATGAAAATTTTTTTTACGAAAATATGGAAGATTATAATAAATTATAAATATCATATAATGGTTGAATTGGTTGAAAAATTAATCAGGTACATATATGAAACATTACAATATTTATTTTTTCTTTTGTAAATAAAGTATTCACAACCCGTTTAAATTATGAAAAAAATATTCCTTTTGAAATCCATTGAAAAAAGTCGAATGTTTCATAAAACTTCATTTATGGATTATGTATCTCAATATAAATGCATTTATAAAATAATTTTATGAATATGTAAACCATGGAAAATATTTTTATATAAAGTTTTAGTGCATTTTAAATTAGGATTCATGGTAAATTGTCTCTTACGACTTCATAACTTTTGAACAAACGAAACATTGAAGGAAATAATTTTAATATATTTTTAAAAACATTAATTTTTATAAAAGATTAAAAAAATGCATCCATAAGGTACAGTATACACCATCAAATATAAACTATTTTGTTATCATTATTGTGTAAAAATACCTCCATCTACTTATGTGTTTAAAAATCACATTTCACATTTTATATGTTTTCATGTTTTTAGTTTTTATCTATAACAAGATATAATATTTATTTAGTAAATCTATTATATTTGACGATATGGATAGTTCTATTTATATCATACACAAATTTATATAGTATATGGCTGTAGATATACAATGCATATCGGACGAACGTTTATAAATTCAATTAGATTGAATGCTTATTTATTCTATCAGATTGAGTTCTAAAAATTCCATAGGATGTACTCCATAAAAATGATACATAATGTTTTATATAATGAAAATTTAATAAGCATACTAATTTAAGATGAAAAATGTTACTAGATAACATATTTAAGGCATTGTACTTGTGATTTACCAAATTACTGTGAAATAGTGAGATATTGTGTTGAACACGTTGAGTGAATAAAAGGTTTTTCTGATGAACTTGAAAATAATCCTGACATGTGCATAATATTATTTTCAAAGCAATTACTATACATATGACTCTAACCATGAAGTAAATGAATATTTTATATACTTATGATATAAAGTTAATATGGAAGTGTTGTAACATCTTATTCTTATGTGATTCGTTGTAATATTTAGATATTTTTCGTAAGCCATAATTTGTGATTTTATCATTGTAAATTCCCTAAAAATTACTATTTTATTTAATATTTTAATGATATAGTTTAAATTTGGAGCTCGACGATAGAGAGATAGAGTTTATTTTATCGAAATAATTACATTTTCTTGGGGATAGGGAAATATATTTTGTCAACATGTTCTGATCCATGGATTCCAAGTCATAAATATAGAACCTACAGAAGGTTATGTTATTGATGCATAATGTTGGGTTAAGATGATTCCTTGTCACTTTAGGTTAATTCAATGATATATCATAGGAAAGATATTGTAATTTTATTTCAATCATTAAATAAATATTTATTCCATTGTTTTTATTTTTTCTATGTTTTACATATCGCATCAATCATATTTTTTAAAATTTTATATTGTTTATTATAAATTATTTCAGACCCTCATAATAAAATGTATTAGTATAATTTTTTATCTGATAAAAAATCCCATAGGCTGTGGGAATATTATATGTTTAAATTTTTATAAACTAATATTCCTCCTCTTAAAGTACATTGAATACACTTATGATATATCATTTGGTATCAGGGGTGGTTTCTACCTATAGCTTTCTACACTAATCGTGTTTGTAGAAAAGTGTATTTTCTCATTAATATGTAATTTATTTCTATTAATACATTAGAAAATAATAATCCAAAAAGGAAATGAGTCATTGATAGTGTTGACTATGAATACTAGTGAGATAGAATGAAACTTTTTCTTATTTATAATTGGGTAGATAACTTATTTAGGATAACTATAAGTTATAATATTCCAAATATGGATGTTATAGAATTATCTAGAGGGGGAAATGAATAATTTTATCTGAATTATATTGTTCAAAATACCTTTTTGTGGTACATGGAAATTAATTTGTACAATTATATTTTATCTTGAGAAATAGATTATAATGTATAGAAAAATTTAGAGATTATTCATTTTGGAATTTCTAATGTTTTGAAAACCAGAAGAGTTATGTTGTATGTAGATTACAGGTATTTGATTTCCTACTAAGTGAATCAGTTACCCAAGTGAATAAATGATTCAATATTGTTATTAATAGTATCTAGTTTCTTAGTGGCAATGAGTTATTATAAGTGAAATTAAAAAAATTATTATTGATATTATGCCTAAGGAGTGGTAATCTACTCATATAGAGATTGATGAATTTAAGAATCTTACTAACCTTATTTTCAATGTTTTATTTGGAAATTTCATGAAATATTTTATTTGGATAAAAAGTGATTCTAAATGGAAAATAAAAATATTGAGGTTTCTTTTTATTAAAAATTTATAGTTAAATGTAAGAATGTAAGGTCAAGTGATAAATTTTCAAAATATTTTAACTATAATAAGAATGTGAATGTTCAATAAAAATCAAGTTTTGGAGAGGAATGTGAGAATAATAACAACTATTTAGAGAAGAGGATGAATAATATTTTTAGAATGAAATAAATTCGTTAAAAATATAATAAAACCATAACGATAAATTGGATTAGAATGATACTTCGTAGATGATTTTTTATGAGTGTAATAAGTTCAGACATATAAGTCTAGGTTTCATGAGGTTGAAGTTGAAATAGAAATATTAAAATAAATATTATCAAAATAAACCTAAGAAAAGTTCGAAATCATCATATACATGGAGTGATAGTTGATGATATCATTCTTCTAAAAGTAATTATGATAATAATAATAATGATAAAAAGGGCATGGTTTTCTATTATGTAATTATAATGAATAACCAATGCTATATAAAAAAAATATATGTTTAATCCCTTACCAACATATCATTGAATGCTAATTATCCTATATTTTATGATGAATTTAGTTCTACTTCTTTTCTGAAACAAAAGGTTCTTACATGAGAGGATGAGGATAATACACCAGGTTCTGAAGAAGTGACCGTATGTGGTACAATATTAGAGAAAAGGAATAATAAATTTATAATATAATATAATCAGGATAAGGAGGAACTTTCTAAATGAAATTATACCATTTCAAAACCTACTTCAGATACTGTTAATCTTATATCAGTGTTAGATAAAAAAATATATTTATAGTTCAATTAAATATGATAGAAATCTAGTTATAAAACCAAATTCTATGATTTTATGAATGAAAAAACATTATCCAAACAATAATTTGGTGATTAAAGTTTTTAATATTATTTACTAACATTTACAACCACATTGAAATATTTCCCGAATAGCTTCTACTTCATCAAAACAACATTCTCAGTCTAACTATTTTATTCCAAAGAGTACACCCTTTCATACAATGTCTCAAGGAAGTAGATTTTGGAAAAATAAGTGTTCTTTAAATAAAATTAAATCATTAAGATTCCAAAAAATTACTATTTTTAAATAATCATCATTTTTTCAACATAAAATATTTGGGGAGATGTATATTTCAAAAAACATTATTTGTAAATAATTCTTGACCCAAGAAAGTATGGGTCCCAATGATAGGAATTACATTATAATAGTACATAAAGAAAAAGAGTGATAATAAATATAAACCAATCAATTACTGCTCATTTTTATATATAAAATAAAATACATTATCATACATTTAATATCATATAATTCTAAAACAACTGACGGGAAAACTACAAGTACCAAAAAGGTAAACTCTGTAGTGACCAAGTAGCCCAAAAATCATCTGAAAAACTATAAGATAATATTATCTATCTTGATCTCCATCATTATCCTACTGAAATGAATTTTTTTATATATACATTATGTAAACATAATAATACACTCTGTGGGATACTCCCTAGATCCATTCCTACAAAACATAAAGAAAGAATAATACTGCCCAATGAATTGAAAGTGGAACTAACTCAACATCCAAATAAGGTATACTATATTTATATGCTCACCATGACTATCTCTCATAATGTATCACATACATGGGATAATACAAAATAATAAATCAATAAGGGTACCCCGATACTACTCCCCTATTAGTTTTCCACTCTTCCAAGACATTGGATGTCCTGATCCATCTCTCTCCATAAGTAAGCTAGCCCAAAGACGCCTAGGTTTAGTATCACAACATGAACCTCATTCATAACATTGTCACATCATCCATATCACCTCAAAATATAGTAACCAAGTTGTTTCTAGGATCCATCAAATCATATATGACGTGTATCATACATTTAATATTATACATGAATCCATCACATCCTATTCACTATGTTAGTTACATCAATCCATCACAACCTATACATACCACACCTATAATAATTAATTGGATAATATATTTATAGAAACATGTGACCGAAATAACAATAATCCATTATATCCCTCTACAAACATATATGTGAAACTTTCCACCATACTTACTAGTACATTATACAACATAGATGAGAGAGTGGGGGCCAGAGGGGTAGACATTCATCCATCCTCCCATAGGGATGTAGAGGAAAATACTCCATGAGTCAAATGGTTTTTAGTCACCCTAACTATCATAGGTGTGGTAGTGTACGAAATAACAAAACTTACAATATAAAATATTGTTCCCAACCACACTATAGGTAAAATATAGTCTTCGACTCAACTTTGGCTAACATCTCGTAGACTTCTTGTTGTAAATGAAAGACCTAGATAACATAAAATCACATAATAGTTTAAAGAAATATATCAATTTCTTATTTATTTTTTAATCATTTCCATTTGTTTGTTAATTAAATAACAATTATTTAAAAATTAAAAATATTCTAGAAACATTTCATTGGCCAACAAAGAGTATTCCATTCCCTCTAAGAAAAATTTTAACATGGTCCATGTTTTCTAAAGATCATCTCATTGAAATATAGTAATTCCCACGCCATAGGGTAAGTCACTTATTAATTACTGTTAACATATTTCAATAAATTTTGCGTACTCCAGGAAGAATCCAAATATACCATCATGAAACGAAACCAATCACATCATCCTATGTCAAGTAGTGGTGAGAAAAATGAATATAAAAAAACAAAAAGTACATCCATACATTAACTAATTATTTAATAGAAATAATCAATCTTATTAAGAAAAATAGGTAAGACCATCCTCAACCCATTCCCCCATATTCGGTTCCTTCCATGATCCCCACAAGAATACCTGAATAGATATTTCTATCACATGTGTTAATTATTCCCATATCATTCATGCATCCCAACTCATATCACATTAATCATCTAATGAACAGACATCCCAAACTCATGTCACATCACATAGCAAAGCTCACATACAAACCACATACTATGGTATCAAACAAATAAGAATAGTTAACAGGGTTACATGGCCCAAAAACAAGGAATTTATCCTTCACATGAAAACGAGAACTAAAATCCCCTAACTCAAGGAATGTACCATTAATAAAAAATGGTCACTCTCAGCCCCAAGTATTAATCATTATCAAATAGCTAGTTTTATTTCTTCTGGAATGAACTCAAACATTATTCATAGGTTTCAACTATATGAAACCTAAGGCATAAGATATAATAAGATATCACATGTAATTAAAAATAATTCCTAGACATTCACAGCCTTATAATGATTTATTTAAAACCAAGTATCATTTATAATAACATTAATTACTATCATCCATAAGTGTTAACATGTTTCACATTATTTGTCAATTCTAATAACACATAGAATAACACGTCAAATTAATCATGCATACATGCTTCAATTTTATTATCCAAAAATTATAATTAACACCATATTTCATAATTATGCATCTTTAATTCCTTAGAAAACTACTTTTTATAAATTTACATTTTCTACCAATTCCATCATGCTAATCCAAGCATAAATACTTTATAGACATGGGATAACGAAGATTGTTCACTATCTATAAAAACTTTAGGAAAACATTATCACGGTAGAAAAGACATCAAATTTACATCAATATTACAATTTTTAATATGACTTGATATTTATAAGGTTAATTCCATTTCTATCGAATTATTTAAACCATGGTCAATTTACTATTTAAAGAAATAAAAGTGATACAACGAACCCCTTACCTCAAAATCATCAATGGTCTTCACACATGAATGGAACAATGCCACAGACCTCTGATCACCCCTCCCATAAGAAACTACATCGCCCGAAGATCTGATTCTACAAAAACATTGGAAAAAAACAAAGAAAAATCCATTAGAACTATAATGATAAAATTACAAAGCATTGGAAGAAGACAAAGGATGAAATATTATCAAACGTAGAGGAAAAACTATTAATAGAGCTAGATATTACCTTTGATTAACATGGATCAATTAGGGGAAGCTAGGGAATGATCCTTATCAGAAAGGCCATGAAATAATTTGAAAACCCTCTCTGGGAGCCTATTGTTTGGGTAGAAGAATTTAAAGTAAACTAAGTTCATGGGTCATGGGGTATTAATAAGCATAGAGAAACTTATGTGACTAGGGAGTAATCCCATGGACAACATGGCAGTACACCTCATCTATGGAATGGTTTGAAGGGATCATTAAATACTCTCTTATTCTAATCTATTTTCATGTTCAAGGTTCAAATCATATTAAAGGGGATCAGGATGCTATAGTGCAGCCTTAGACAATAAGTTGTAGAACCCCTTTCACCAAGAATAGGACTAATCCTCATTCCACTAACCATAGCGTAGCTACCCCCAATTTGGAAGTAGCATAAAAACAAACAATTGGAAGGGATTCTGAGATCCTAAACCATACATTAGATACCACTCAAAAAATTCCAATTCTCAAATATTCAAAACAATTCAAAATAGAAATAGGGAAGTGGATTTTCATCCCAATAGACACCTCATAGGATACATCTCAAGGATCTCACCATCATAGAAGCACAACCACCTACTAAAGGTAACAAACAGAAAACCCTGAAATAGTTAGAAACTACTCCTAAAATACTCCCCAGGTAAAATACCCCAAAAATGAGAAAAACTATTCAATAAAGAAAGAATAAATAATACATATCATAAAACAAAGGGATAATATTTGCAAAATAAAAAACATTACCACAGAAGATCTAAACATAACATATCTAAGGGTAATTAGTGTGAATATATGATTCATGATCCTTGATACTCTCCACCATTCCTCTGTACCACAACATTAAAAAAATAAAGTGAATATCAATCCCTACAACACTTTCTCTTGGTAGTCCTAGATCATCATAGTCTTCTCCTCAAAGGGTGTATCATCATAAACATTGATCTTACCCAAATTGATATCATGAGACTGATCATGAAGAAAAAAATAGAGATATGACATGTGAAAGGGATTATGTATCTAGATAATCTTTGAGGGAAGTATTTCCTGATATTCCCTAACTCAAACAAGATCCAACACCTTGAATTCCCCAATAATACATGGAGAAAGATTTCTACCAATTCCAAAACATCACTCTGCATGATGATGATTCACCATCAATAACACATGTTCTCCAATTTCACACTTTGTAGGTATTCTCCTATGATCATCAAGGTATTTCTGATGATCCAACATTGCTTTCATCCTTTTTTTAATCACTTAAACCATCAATGTTGTATTTTTTAATAGTTTGGGACTGAGAATTGATGAATCTACGACTTGAATCCTACATAATGGATAATAAGAAGTTAATCTATAAAAAGAGTCAAATGGTTTCATACTATTGGTGGAGGGAAAATTATTGAAAGCACAACCAAAGGAAACTTCCTTTTCCATGAACCTCTAAAATCTAGGATACAAGATCACAACATGTCTTTAATAGTCTTGATGGACTGATCATTTTGAATACCCTTCTATTGATGGAAAGAATTTATAATGTATAACTTAGTGGAAGAAGAATATTAGATACCTCTTGAAAACCTGGATGTGAAATGAGGAACATAGTCATATATGATCTTACTTTGGACTCCATGAAGTCTCAAGACTTCCTTCAAAAATTATCTCAAAAAAACCTCTAGTGATAATGACTCCATAATTACTATATTGTGGGATAATTTTTTCAAATGATTCAAAATCACCCATATAAAATAAATGCCTCTCAAATATCAATGTAAACCAGTAATTAAGTTCATCAATATTTTATCCCACTTCTTCAAGGGAATATCAAATGGATGGTAAAAACCACTGGGAATGTGATGTTCATCCTTCACTATCAAGAAAACCAAACAACTAGACACAAACTCTAAAACGACAAGCTTCATCCTAAGACACTAAAAAAGACATATCATAGCTTGGTATATCATTATCATTATATGATATACTTCCAAGGGAGAGATCTGTAACTCATGAAGAAACACCATATGTATCCCCAAATGGTTGAAAATCATCCCCTACAACAACACTCGGTGTTCTTCATCCATTGACCAACAATCAGTGGAAGCACCAAAAAAACATTGTCTCTACAGACCTCTACCTCAGAATCCCCCATATAGGATTCCTCCACATCATTCACCAAAGATGATTGTATTGTTATCTAGAAAAGACAAACTTTATCATCAACCCCACCCATATAAATATGCATATCCAAGAGTTCCCCCATCACTCTCCATAAATAAGAATATTCAGGAGAAGCATTATTACATGAATTTTTTATGAACTCACGAGTCACAATACTCCCATTCCTAGTATATATTAAATTACTATATTGTAATCCTATAATAATTAACTCCATTTTCACGGAAGCAAGTTCAATTCATGCTGGGAGAATATATACATTAGGCTCTTCTGATTAGTGAAAACCAGAAAACACATGCTGATGAGGTAATATAACTACATGTTCGTTGAAAACATAATCGATACCAACTCAAGATCATGAGTGGTATAGTCGTGGTCATGGGGACATAACTACTGATACCCCTTAGAAACAACATATCTCTATTGTATCTGAAATCATACCAAAAAAAAGAAATGAATCATTAAAGAAACCATATAATTAAACTCCCTCTACTGGAAACAAATGACTAGAGAACTAACCAACTTATCCTTCAGGTACTCAAAAGCTACCTAACACTGGTCATTCCACAATAATTATTCATCATTTCTCATCAATTCTATCAAAAGAGTAAGATTTGTAAACAAATAGGCTATAGACCTATAATTTCATACAAGAACAAGGAAACTCTTTACCATCAAAATAGTCTTGGGAGATTCCCAACAATAAATCGCTGATATCATTAAAGAATCCATAGCTACTCCTTACTAGAATGTTACATGGTATAAGAAATAAACCTTAAGATCCCAAAACTCACACATAGACAACTTCATGACCAGTAGCTGGTAACAATGAGCTCCCAATATAGTACGTAGATGTTATGCATTCTCAATCTCATACGTAGAGTGCACAACAATTTCATTGATAAAAACCACGATGAACTTATCCCAAAACTCTCTCAACACTGTGTTCATTAAACCCATGAACATAGATAGAGCATTAATCTCACTGGAAAACATCACAAAGGACTCATAATTTCAATTAAGACAATAAAACAAAGATTTTGGAATATCATCATCCTTCAACCACATCTAATAATATTATGACCATAGATTGATATTCGAGATATAGCTTTTCCTTTTAGCTAATCAAATAAATCAGGAATCCATGAATGGGGGTAGTGGTTCTTCATTTTCACTTGGTTCATGGATGATAATCTCCATATTGATAAAAACATCCATAATCCTTCATCACAAACAAATCCACTACTCAAAATTTGACACAATATTCCAAACAAAACCTCACTACAAAAAATCATAATGTTCAACCTGCATCTATCACATCTCAAAATTCACCATCCTATACTGAGAGAAAGATTTAGGTGGAATTCCTTATTATAGACTGATCCCAAACTCAATATCTCATTGAGGGGGAATTCATATAATCGCCTCTAGAAATACATCGCGATATTCTTCCACAACCATGGAAAACAAAATCAACTGAACCTATGATGAAATAATACATTGCTCTGTCATCAAAAAAGATAATCGTATAACCACACTTCGTTCCATCTAAGGGTATCACTCACCAACAAACATAAATATCTCTCCATCAACAACGTAGAAAATAATGTGTCTCTTGACGAAATCCACAATACCTTGTATTGAATCAACCAATCCAGAAACCTTATTATTTCATAAGGATGTATCTGCAAACATAGGTATTATCCTAAAGATCAATGATACCCCATCAATATCCAAAAATCCCTACATACTTCATGAAAGTATGATTAACCTCCAACTAATGTAGTTTAATGCAATGGACTTGAAATATTCACTACTGAATTTCCTAAAGAATAGAGAAGGTTATTTTATATAAAGGAGTTTTTGTCTCATAAATAAAAAATAATAATTCACCCATATATGAAACGTGAAAATGGTACCAAAAATGATTTCTGGAACCCCCTTGCACTGGAAACACTAAAAAATGACGTTGAACACAACCTTCTCTATAGCCTCTCTATCCCTAATAAAGACCACCTCTATAGATACACTATATTATCTCTATATGAGGGGTATATCAAGGTTATCCTGTGACCACCCCATCTCTTATTTACTGATCTAAAACTAGAATACCATGCTGCTACGATATTTCGAGAAACTGCCACAACAGAGGAACTTGAAGTAGAACACCTAGTGAACACTAACAAATCAATATTTTAATGCACACTTTCAACTGATGATATAATGATCCAAAATAAAATAAGATTTTGATCTATTATTATATTTATATGATCCCCCACCCCTATAGAAATGAGATAATGAGTGTTGGGTGCTTCCCCCGACTAACCAAAAACACCTGTATCCAAGAAACATGGAACCTCTTACCACATCTCTACATAGAAAGGAATAATGACAAATCCCATATCACAATGACATGGTTCTAGATAGAATCCTCTCAAAATATCTTCTCTTACTATCACCCCAAGATAATTCATCTATGTAAACAAAGTGACCAGCCATTGGATATCTAGATACAAATATTCCAATAAATTCATGACTCTGGCCCCCTAAACCAGAAATAGATCTGAAGCATATCACATAATGGTCCTGAAATAGATCCCAAAGTACCTCACACTTTAACTCCCCATTAAAAGGGTAATAATCTAATGGTTATGGGATTCCATTATGGTAAATGAAAGAAATTATTAATCAAATGGGTCTCAAAACATCTCCCAAGAGACTTTATTCTCCTAGTGATCCCCAGGAAATAAGATCCACAACTTCATTATTGGTCCATAAAGAAAAATCACATCTAATGAATGTTGTACTCATTTTGATAATATATCATAATAATGGCTATCTCATCTTACTACAACCATTCCTCTATACCTAAGTTTGAAATGAATTCTTAATACTTCTAAAAACACTGGATATAAAAATCCAAGAGTGTCCTCGTCCATGTGTTGTCATTGTATACCCCTACTCAGTGGCTATCTCATAGAACATCCTCCCAAACATATTTAGTAATTACCTCATTTGGGTGGAGACCTGGAAAGATACCTACAAAATAACAAATAGTTAAACTCTTAAACATGAAATGTGTAATACTTTACATTAATTAATTTATTCTTTTTATTATTTTTTCTTTCTTCATATCATAATTTCTACCCATTATGAACATACGCACAAAGTAGAATGATACCAGATACTTTCTATGCCTCTACCTCACAACTAGAATTGCTTTGTTATGTTGGATATGAAAACGGAAAGGTCCTTATATCAGATCATAGGGGCCTAAATACCTTTGTCTCAACTGGTCTCTTGTGTTTACATCATATACTAAAATTTTATATAATTGTTTCCCTACCAATCCATGAAATCCTCACCTATTTCTAAATCCAAGTCTATCCCATCCCTCTACATAAACCAGTCATTTAAATTTTTCATGACCCCTTCCCCCAAATTGTACCCCTCCTCGGCAAAAACAGAGAAAAGGGTGATGATGGCCACCCATGTACTGCCTCAAGTAGGTCCCATGTTGGTGATTAGCAATTAATGTATAATAAAAATACAAATGTGATTATAATACAGTCTAATTGAAGACTCAATAGAGAGATATAGGATAGATACACTCATAAATGAATACTCAAATATATATATATAAACCCAAATACATACGAGAAATGTAATAAAATAATAATAAAATTCAAAGGCTAATCACAAGTACCAAAAAAGTAAACTTAAATGAGACCATAAATCCTTAATACCTCCTATAAAACTGCAAGCTACTAATATCCAGACCAATATCCAACCTACTCCTATTGACCTACATATGTTCTATATATACATGGGGTGAGAATGGTAGTAAAATAAATGAATCCTCCTCGTATCCTATTTTTTAAAAAAGATAAATAATGAATACTAAATCCTAGAGAACAACAAGTTAAACATACTCATCACCACTATAGGTATACAAAGTTCTCATTTTCACTATCGCTATATCTCACCAAGTATCCCATACAAGGGATAATATAATTTAATAAATTGATAAGGGTACCTTGCTACCACTTCCCCCTGGTTTGCTACTCCAGCTGAACATCCCATGTACCAATCCATATCTCACTCTAAAAATATGAGAACCCGAAGACACATGGGATATGTATCAAAACATGATCCTCATGCATAAAATTATCCCATCATCCCACATAACATCACCATATAGTATCCATGCAGTTTCTAGGAGCCACCACAACATGCATTCCATGTATTGTAAATAGAGTATTATACCTCAATCCACCACAGCTCATAGATCGACTAAGGTACCTCAATCCATCAAAACAAATACGCAACAAACCATTATTAATCATTTAGATATTATGTGTGGTGATAAATGCATGTGATATAACCACAAAGAAATAAATCCCTCTACATACATATATTGGAAACTATGAACTGTGCAAAATAATGAAAAATACTACCAAGAGATGATACCGGTGCCTAAAGGAATTGTCCTCTATCCATCCTCTCACTGAAATGAAGGGGAAAACACCCTCCTGGAGCCAACTATGTGTCAGTGTCCGTACCAACATGGGTTGGGTAGCATATGAAATCATAATACATACAAGATATTATATATCACGCAATGACACTATTAGAATCACCAAGTCCTAAACATGACTACATAAAATATCTATCAGACACCTTGCTACCACTTTTAGGAACAACATATCCAAAAATATCACAAGAATTTAAATAGTTGAATTAATTACTTCATTCCATTTTATCATTTATATTTGTTAAATGATTCATTAACCATTAATTAAAAATCAACATTATTCCTGAATGATTTCATTCTCCAACATAGTAGAGTCCATTCCCTCAAGGAATATTCCAAACCAAGTTCACAATTCGTCAACATTATTTCATTACATTCCAACAACTCTGACCACAAGGGATAAGTCATTTAATAAATATTATAAACAACTTTCTATAAATTCTACGTAATTTAAGAAAAAAATCCTATGATATCATCAAGATATGCAACCAAGCACATCCATCTTCCTCAACAAATTGGGAAATGAAAGTAGAAAAGAAAGAATCCTAGCTACCATCCATTAACATATTTTTGTATACAAAGATTATAGGTTAGGAACAATAATGGGTAAGAACCAATTCATCCCATTCCATCTTCATTGGTTCCGTCCTCAAACCCACATGCATATCCTCATGTATATCATTGTAAAAGCCATCATCTGCTACCACATCATCATTCCCTCCCAATCCATATCTCATAAACCATACCATTCCAAATCATCCTAGGCTCATATCGTATCACATATAAAATCTCATATCATGATCACATCATAGAAGATTGATAACAAACATAGATATGAAATTGGGAAATTTGGCCTGAAATCAAGGCATTTGGCCTTCACATGAAAATGGGTTCTCACGACCCCCAACTAAAGGTGCCCAACCTTTATAAAAAGTATTCACTCTTGTAAAAACTAATTTATCAGTATCAAACAAAGAGTTTTATTCTGTATTGAATTAACAAATTCATTTTTTGCAGCATCCAACTACATGTTACCTCAGGAATCAGCTATAATAAGTTAGAACAAGTAACTAAAAATGTTTACTAGAATTTCCAAATATTATCAATATTTATAGAATAAAAATTATCTTTTAAAATTACATTAATTATTATCATAAAAAATATTTAACATGCTTCATGTTATTTATCAATTCCATTAAAATAGGGAATAAAAAATCCATTAAACATGCATATTTTCATCAATTTGATTAAAATCAAATTATTATAAAAATCGTACTTCTTAAACATGAATATTTAATTATTTAGAAAAATACATAAATTCCATAATTATATTATTTACCAATTAGAACATGGTAAAATAATAACAACAACATGATAAACATATTATAAAATAGATATCATAGTATCTAACAAATCATTGGACAAACCATTATCACGGGTAAAAACACATCAGCATGAAATCACCAATCCCATTATTTAATCTGATTCGATATTTATTTGTTGAATTCCTTTTCCATCCAATGGGATAAACACTAGTAATTTTATGATTACACATAAATTAATTAGAATAAATAAATCCCCTAATTTGAATGCATCAAAATTATTCAAATGATAATGGACCAACATCACAATCCTCTAATAACATCTCCCAAAACAAAATACATCTCTAAAATACTCCATGAAATGAAAACACAAAAAATAATAAATAAAACTCAAGAATATCTGAAATTATAATATTTGAAATTGTGGAAACAAGAAATTGGATGAAATGAGATTAAAAGGAGATAAACCACTAGAAAAGTGGGAAGATCGTACCTTGGATCACCAGAGACTAATAACAAATGACTAAGGTTAGATTCCTATCAAAATGGGCATCAGATACATTGAAAACCCACTTCAGGGTGTTTGGTGTTTAGGAAGAAGAAGTGGAAGAAAACCAAGTTTGGGGGTCTCAATGGTATTTATAGGAACATAAAAACATAAGGGACCACGTCCCAACCCCTAGACCAAACCATAGTGCACCTTGGTTACGAAATGGTGGGAAGATACTACACTATTGTCCCCTAGGTAAAATCCATTTTTGGGTTATATAGTGAGATCATGTTAAAGGGGGAAAAGAGATACAGTGATTCCATATATACAACCCCATAGAACCCCCTTCCCTAATATGTGGACTAGGCTATAGCCCATTGCCTATGGAGTAGCTACCCCCATTTCAGTAGTAGCGTCAAAAACCACTACACCAAAACTTGGATCCTTCACATGACCATGCTTGATCACTGATGGAGAATCTATCCCATATCCTACTTCCATGAAATAGCCAGTCCTAAAAAACATTGTTTCCATATTTCCTCCTCCCATGCTCCCCTTCACCATAAAAAACAACACTACACCAAAGAGGCAATGATTACGATGAATCCCAAATCTCCACACAGAAGACTTTACAAAAATAGAAGTGCACCCCACCAACCTTTAACCAAACCCCATAAAAACTTATTGGAACCTACTCTAGGTGCCTCCAACACCCAAAACGCACATATGGTTGGGCTTCTGAGATATGTTCCCCACACAATATCTGAAAATTTATAGTTAGTGGACATGAATTTTTTCGATCCAACACAAACTAGATGAATAATTGGAAAATACCATGTATATATATTTTTTATTTACCATGCAAGATATACGTGGGTCTATTTTATTTATAAAAAGATAGAATTTAATTTTATAAATTATTTTTTACCCATATTACACAAGATAAAATATTACCATTGGTTACTATTTGAAGTCATCAAAGTGGAGATATTGAAAATTTTGATTTATAAACATTTATTAGTAATATTGTTTAGGAACTATTGATTAATATAGTATCATTTAGAGATGGAGGTGGTAAACTAGTGATCATATTTTATATTAAATAAAAATTTCATAACATCATAAGGAAAACATTAATATCCTAAGAAACCTGGTAGAGTTATGACTCACTCAAATATAACTCCCAAAATCATCTTTCATATGCAGAAAATATAATGATATATTTTTGTATAAAATATTCATGTTTGGTAAAAATACCTACTCTATTATAATGTGGTTATTCTCCCCAACATTGATTCTTTTACTATCATGTTTATGGATTATAAGGGAATGATAAATAACTGGTTACACCCCTAGTAATCATTCCTCCAACTAAACTTAGTTCTATCCCAAAGAAATAATAATTTCTACTAAAATTTTTTATCATCCCCCAACTATCCTAATTGTATCCTCATTCTTCAAAACTAGTTACCCCCAACCAAAAAGAATTTTTAGTAACTAGTTAAACCACCAGCTACAATATCTTTATTCTTATTTTCTAAATCATTATGGACAGATCATTTCTTTATACACAATAATTTCGAACAAAATTTACCAATGTATAATATTCAAGATCCTAAACAACTCTCTTACGAGTCCATTTTTCCTTGATATTTTCTCATGATCTTTGTAAAAGAAAGAAATTCTAAATCATAAATTATATTTAACATCATATAAAAAACATCTTTTTTAATGTTCTTATTCTTGAAATTTTCTTTTATTCCCTCTACAATATGCATCTTTATCTAACTATTCTTCATCTAATTCTTCACAATATTATGCACTATATTTCATCATGCTTTTATAGTAGCTCTATCCAATATATCTCTATTCAATGAAGAATGTTTGGTCTCATGATATTTTTAATTATTTGACTGAGTAGGAACTCAGTCAGCTACTCTAACTATTTCAACATCATCCAATGGATCTCAGGTCAGTGATGGTTTTTCTTTATTCAATGAAAACTCAATATAATGGACCATTTTTCTATGATATTATATTTTATGTTCCTGCAACCGATGATTATTATTCTTTAATCAAGTATGAACCTGATTATAAGCCGACATAGAAAATTATTTGACACTTCCACTACTATTAACATGAAACGTGTTCCAAAAAAATATTAATATTTTTTCAACCCTTTAAATATGGTCCCTCTATAACATTTTGAGTGAAATTAAATATATTTTCTGGCTAAAAATAACTTTTATTTTCAAAACATTCTCTCAATTTAATTTAAAAGGGTGTCAGATAAATATTTCGGAACCTTCTCAAACACATATAATGTTTCTTGAAAGACCTCCCTTTATATGAAATATTGTAAAATAAGAAATATGGAACTTATTATAACTACCTTAACCTCAATAGTTAAACATACATTTAATGTTCATCTTAGTGTTGTCAGGCTATGGAAATTACATGGTTTATGTAAATCTTCTTAGGTCTCCAATGTCTGGTGTATGTTTGTATATTTCATTTATTTGGGACTCATTATATGATGGTTCCCGTTTTTATTCTCCATTTAATGAACTCACAATCACACATCAACAAATGAAACAAACTCTATCTTCCTCCATCCAATGGACTTAAAAACATTCATTATTATATGAATCTCTATTTGGTTTCCCATTAGTTATGAAACCTTTATATAATATAATTAGGATAAATTTATCTATTGAAATATTATACCCTTATCTGGAGGATCTTCATAACTATATATGATTGGTTCTCTTCATATGTGACCTCTTGCTGATTACTGAGAAAACCTCTATCATCCCTAGCAACTCATTCTCGTATATCATCAATAGATCATAAATCCATTGAAATCATGTCCCACTGTCTGATGTTCATCAATAGGATGCCACTCAACATTATCTCAAACATTTTACATCCTAAAATACATGGAGGCCCATCACATTTATACATCAGGTTCAGTTGAAAATATTCATCAATTGGATCTATCCATTTGTACATAAGAATTTCTATCTTCATTGTTATCTCCATCTGCCACCTTCAACAATATTTACATATATGCATATCCCACTATATTAATCTTTTAACATAGGTTTTTTCCTTATGACAATACAAAAAACTACATACAACCAATAACTCAATCATTGAAATTTGGACATTCATCTGCATACATGAGGTTTGTTCATCACATCACATTATTTTGTAGGTCTAGTAAAATTATTAAACACAATACAAATATTTTTTTTTGATAACTCAATCCTGATCTTAGACCTCTCTCACATTTAACTTCCCTATGTTTATACATACATTAGTTTTACAAAGGCAATAAAACTCTAATTGTATCATGTTAAACATCATGAGGATAGGAATGTTATGAACATCAAAAAGTCGTGTGACTTTTTTAGGAATCATTCTAACACTCTAAAAGGAATTTTTCTTACACGTCCTAAAGAAACTTCCTTAACCTCTATGAAAACAATTTCCTACCCAACCCCAAAAAAGTATTCCCTCATGTTTCTCTATAACCAGTTGTTGACATAATGGAAAAAAAATGAAACTAAACACACTTTAGAACAATAATATCTATATTTTCCCACACTATAAATATCCTTATAAAAATTTAGATGTAATTATGTGTTCTGATTACATTATGCTTGGTTTTTTCACCCCCCCCCCATATTACTTATCATCCATAATAACAATTAATTTGAAAGGTAACATAGAAAAAAACATATCACATTTTCATTCCTCATAATATTGAAAAACATTATCAAGATAAAAACCTCTTCACATGAGCTTTTATATATTGATAATTTAACTAAATAACTATATATATACATGATTTAATCCACTGTAGAATAAAAGAGTGTATAGTCAATTTTATCTATAGCATAACATCCATATAATACATTTATCGTGGTCATTCCAAAAAATTTATATAAGGGGTAATCATAAATGGTTTGTTAATAAAATAATAAATCCAAATATTAATTGTCATGTAAAAACCATTAAATTGTATAGACACAATTTCCGAAACATGTCAACTTTCTTATTATCTATACTTTTTAAAGAAAACTATGATTCGTAAACCTATACTTCTTTTTTTCTCCCCCTCAAGAGTTGTATAACATTACTCATCATGGTGGTATTAATGTTTCATAATGGATTTATTAAACATGTAATAAATCATATATATCACATATTCACCTTATTTACATATTATATAGCAATTACATTTATGTTACCACAAATAAGAATTTATATTTGGAATAAAGAGTAACATCAGTGTTCCTGATATGTAATGTTCATACTAAGAATATTCTCTCAGTAAATTATTCATTATTTTATTATATTTTTAATAAGATGCAATTTCATTATTCTAATTTATAGAAATGATATTGGAATCAGTCATTGTAACACCACATGTTCAAATGAATTTTGTTTCAAATAAATTACATTTCAATGATGTTTTGGGTTATACGCTACACCACATTAAACTTCTGTTACACAAAACACTATGTTTCAAAAAAACACATTTTTATTATTATTATTACTTATAAAATACCATTATAACCAAGCCATTATATATGAGGACAAAAACATGATCAAAATTGTTTTAATCTATGGATTACACATGTAAAAACCTTTAGAAATAAAAATGAAAATATTTTTGTAAAAAATTATTTAAATGCGCACTATTGTGTTTTATAACAATAAAATAAGAAAATAATTTGTTTTTGGATAATATTAATTATATATATAATATTAAATATAATATTTAATATTTATCCTATTTGTATTGTTGACATGATATACAAATAAATCCACTTTTATGTTTAAAAATTTATTTTTCTAAAACGACAGTTTCATTCCTTTTGAGGGTGAAATTGTTTTAAATCTATATTTTCACACTTTTATAAATTTTATTTGAAAAAATAAGCTTCTTATTTCAAATTAGTTTATCAATGTTTACTTTAATTTTTTCGGTATTTTTTATGAGTTTCATGTTTTCATGGATAACAAAAAATAATGATTTTTAATTAAAAACACCTTGTTCAAATAAAAATATTTGGTGATAGATTTTTTTAATTATTTTAAATATTGAATAGATAATTTTTATATAATTTAATCCAATATGGATAATTAGAATCAATTTAAGATTGAATTTAGATATAAAATCATTCCAGCCTTCTAACTATTTTTACATTAAAAACACATTTTCTCACACCATATTTGGGATTAATATTAAATTAATTTTATACATTTATGTGTTTGGAATTTTGAAAAATGGATTCCATATTTTTAATCATAAGTTCCAATTTTATTAAAAAATTCCCCATTAATTTTGGACAATATGTATAGTAACATTAATAAATTTTATTATCACAATTAAGGGTCACTTAGGAAATTATGGGTAAAGATAATGTTATAAATATTATAAAACTACCCTAAAATATTACCAGATATTATTGGATGAATTTAATTCTAACTATAACACATAAGGTTCTAAACTAAAGAATTTAATGGACACCCTTCCATGTAAATGGCTTGGATATTATTAAAATCAAAGAGAATGACAAAACTTCACACTCTTCATTTTAAAAAGTATAATATTTTTAATTTTGGGTTAAAAAGAATACATCCTAAATATGTATATTATTATGAAATTTAAAGGTTTTATCTACATAATGGATTTTATTTTAAATATTTTCTGATGAAATGTTTATTATAAATAATTACAAAATGTGATGTAGTAATTATTAAATTAATGATAAAATAAATTAAATGATATTAAAACTATCAAATGAAATATTATATAAATTAATTATGGTTATAATTTAATTTTATTGGTGAATATTTCATATTAGATGTGTATTTAATTAATTTTTTTGATGTTATATACCTGTACACATTTTCATAATGTCAATGTATTGAATAGTATAAAAATTGACTCTAATGATATTTTCTAAAAATAACATTTTTAAAAATTATTTAATATTCATAGAAATTATAAATAAGGAAAAAAACTATATTAATTATGGTCTAAGATATCATAAATGGACTATTTACTATTTAATTTATACCTTATATGTATACACATACAACTTTTAAATTCGAAGATGTTGTCACCATAGTAAAAATTAAAATATTTTAACTATGAGTTAATAAAAATGATATGTTTTAAAATTAGATAAAATCTTGGATAAAATATTTTGTTTGATGTTATTACCAAAATATCCTATAGTATCATATAATACATTTCCATTATGATGTATTTTCATGAGATTTAATTTATTACCATATAATCATTTGAGAAATTGAAAAAGGGCCCCACGCCTTCATTTTAAAAGGACATCGCCTCCCTCATCTCATCTCACCACATTGAGTATTTTATCACAACCATACTATGAAAAATTTCTTCTAAAATTGCAAATCCACATTTTAGAGATTCTTTTAGTAATATTCCAGACCTTCTTTTCTGGTTTTAGTTTCCTTTTTCTGGCATTTTTTAGGAAAAGAGAATAATCTATAAATTAAAGAGTACATCCCGTGTACTTAGGAGTACACGCCGTGTACCCAGTTTCCATGTGTGACCGTGTACTAGGTGTGTAATGGCTAAGTACACGGCTGTATGGAGTGACATGGATATCTCCTAAATCGAGGCCTAATAAAGGCATATACACACCATGTACTTTTAAAAGACACATTATGTACATTTCTTTTTATTTGTTAAATCGGACCGGGGTCGCATATATATGGCTGAAGCTCCTTCTTCTCAACTCATCTCATACTAGAACAACTGTAGGGTTTGATTCTTCTCTGATCCCCTGATCGACTGTCTACGCTCTAAATCAACCACAGTAGATTGTGTTGGAATCACCACTGTGAGTTATTCATTCCTCTAGAGCATCATCTCTTTATTTCTCCACCCTCGTGAGAAATATATGGTTGAACATTTTGGATGTTTTTGTAGATCTACGGTGTTATAATTCGATTCAGAGGCTGAATTTCACATATATCGACCATAAAATGTTGAGGTAGGTGGTTTGTGCCTTTCTGTAGATTTTATATCATTTATATGTGAAAAATTTCCCAATACCCTAGTTTAGGGTATTGCGTGGTTAGTGAATTTAACCCTGTTATTTCCTGATATTATTTTTTTTCTTAAGTAAGGATTCTTTTTTAGGATTTGGTTTTATTAAACTTGTTACGGTCATGTTCTCCTAAGTTTGTGTGATATTGGCCGTTGGGTCTAGAATTTCATATTAGGATGTTATGATTTTACATGCCCATTATTGTTAGGATAGTGTTGATATTATATGAAATTCCTATGATGAATTGTAGCTATTTATAGAAGTATTATATTGTGATTTACTTTGGCTGCTAGATATCATTTGTGCACGATTGACTTACACAGGGTTGTGGGAACTTTTTGTAGTTACACCATAGGGTGAATGGACGATGAGGGATTTCCCAAAGTGTCTGTTACTTTACATGTTGCGAGACCATAGGGGGGATAGACGTGAGTTCTCCCTCAGAGTGTCTATAGTACCTTTTTTTCGAGACCATAAGGGGAATTGGACGTTGATTTATTCCCCAGAGTGTATGTAGTTATTGATAAAATTCCACAAGGGGAATTGATGGTGAGTGCTTCCTTAGAGAGTCCTTATTTATGCTGAACCAAAGGGTTTATAAAGTTAGTACTTCCCATTGGGTTGCTTTTTATTGTTTGGTTTCATTTTTATTTAATAAATGTAAATGAATGTAGTTAAAAAAATTAGGATTTACTACATTTGAGAACTTCTTTGTTTATTACTTCATTTTGTATATTTCCTGCCATATATATTTGCTGATAGTGAGGCACAAATAATTGGGTATTTTTCTTCTATTATTCATCTCAAACCCTTGTTGGGTCATACTTTTGGGCCAAAAAATATTATATTGTTGCATGTATAGATAATGTAATGTGCCCTTCTACTTCAGGCACTTGATTTCTATGGAGCTAGAGAGCATGTGACCAAGATGAGGCTTGGGATGATGTGGGAGCTATTTACCTATATTACATTTTTACTTTGGTTTAGTACTGTTTTCAAACATTTTGACTTTTTTGGCTTCTTTTATAGAAACCTATAACATGAATTATTATTTATTTATATGTTACAGTTGTTTATTTACTTTCAGTCTTCTGTTTCTTGCTTATTTCATGGTATTACTACATCCGCTATTTTTATCTAATTTCAAATCCAATGATCTACTCTGCCAATGAGGGCATAGTTTCCACACTATCACACACAAGGCACTCACTGATAGTCGGTAGGATCTGGAATTTAGGGAAATGCGCTTGAGGCCATGTGACTAACCGGGTATGGGGAACCATTATGAGGAACTCGGTACCAGGATGTTACAAAGTGGTCTGAGAGGAATTATTTCTTCATGACTAACTGTTTGGAGCCTATAAACAAGGATAAAAGGAATAATTAGTTAGTAATAAGCTCTGATCGGGATTAGCTAACCCGTGTTTAGGGAAATTATAATTTACATCATATATTTCAATTTTTATTATTTTTCAATTATTACTGTTAATTTTATTTCACATTTGGGTGATTCACATGTTTTTTGTTGTTAATGTTGATAATATTGAGGTTCTATTTCTATTGAAAACCGATGATATGAGGGTATTCCCTCTCAGGAATCATATAGGCACTTAGTAGATATCACATGTCATACAATTTTTTCATTCCATTTAGGGTGAATTAGAGATTGAATGTTTTTGTGATAGATGTTGTGCTAGATATGCATGTTGTTGTGCTAGATTCCTTAATAGAATGCCTATTTTTTGATTGGGTATTGATAATGATTAAAGTTCAATTTAATGAATGCCAATATTTGGTCCCTGCAGTGTTGTGGGCCCCCATGGATCTGAATTTATGGGATCATTGCACCGTTATGCTTGTATATGACATGTAGAAGATTCCAAAATTTTATCCATGGGGATTATGGGCCCTCTAGTATCTAAATTTGGAAATTTAATGTTCGTTTCAGTGTTTTCCTAGGTTCCAGAGTAGTTTCTAAGGCTTACTGTCAGGAAAATCCATGAATACACGGTGTGTATTGCTGAATACAAACCAGGTATCCTTCGGTTTGAGAAGGAATTATTTTTCGTAGGTTCACTCCATGTACTATATGTACATTCCTTGTAGTCTCTTACCATTTCACTTGATGTGTGTGTAGAGACACAGGGTTGGGATATCCTAGGAGGAACACACCCTATACCAGACGTAAACACCATGTTGTAGGGACTGTGTCTCCACCAGTGTGACAAATGACACAGATGGATGAAATATAGGTTATACAATCTGTTTCAAGATTTAACACACAACGTAGTGTAACCGATGTATCTTCTCGTGTGACTAACAACACGGGTCAGTGAAATCCTTTCAGTACATGTTTTGTCTGTCTTGAACACTACATGTAGTCTTGTTCTAGGAGAACCTTGTGGGTTAGTCGTGTAGAAGTACTCTGGTAGGGGGAAATGATTCAAGTACACGCAGTGTATTGGGAGAACATGTCATGTGTATGGGGTGTCACATGGCCAGGGTTGGCGAGAGAACACACCCATGTAAACACGTAAGGTAGCACGCCGTGTAGTGGTCATACACTCCATGTTTCCATTATTTGTTAAACATCATTTTTTTATTCTCATGTTCATTTCATTCACTTATATGTTTCAATCCTTGATAAAATTGAATTGTGGTGTGCTCTTTACCTTGTAGAGTTATTCCACCATGACGTCCAACAGTTGTATGCCTGATTCAGGGTAGCGACTAGAAACTGGACATGGTAAATTAGGGATTACCAGTAGACCCTTCTATTGTGCATGTCTTGGCACCAACCATCATTCCGTATACTGGTGTAGATTCATCATTTCGAGAAGGCTTCATGAGGTTTGTGAAGACTTTTATGGGAGCACCACATCCTTCCCCATCTGTGGAAGAGTTGACGTGGGTCTTTCAACAGTAGCATCCTCCCACCTTCTCAGGGGAGGGAGGACCTCGGGCTGCAGAGTCATGGTTTGAATCCATGATGTTGATCTTCGAGCATCTGGAGGTGCCTCTAGATATGAGGGTAGATAATGATACTTATATGCTATAGGATTCCACCAAGAGATTATGGGATAAAGTTTCATAGGTGAGACAAAAAATTGTTATGGAATGGGAATATTTCCAGAAACCCTTCCATGACTAATTCTACCCGGAGACATTAAGGACTTACCGGGCCCAATAGTTCATGAGTTTGGAGTAGGGTACTCTCTTAGTCTGGGAGTATTCTTCTCGATTCATAGAGCTGCAACGCTTCACACCCATACCAAGGGATAATGAGATATACTTAGATTGGAATTTTGAGGATGGTCTTTGGCATGACATCTTATATAATATGAACATCTTCATGTTGACTTCCATTACTTCTATAGTAAACCAGACATAGAACAATGAGTGCAACCAAAGGAATTATGGGGCTGTGAGCCTGGGAGACTTGATATCCTGAGTTACTACCCCTCCAAGTGACAACACGAAGCATCGCAGGGAGTCTACATGTGGAGATCCATGTAGTAAGAATACTTATTCTGGTGGCCATGTGGTGTGCTACTAGTGTAGGAAGAACAGGAATATGAGGCCACATTTCCCGACAGACCCAGTTGAGTTCCGATATTATGGAAAGATGGGTCATCTTCAGAATTTGTTTCAGATATTCTCACCAGCATCTGGTGACAGAGGTTTATCTATGACTCCTAATACTAGAGTAGGACCACCAGTTTCTTATCAGTCTAGGAACTGGAGTTCATCCGGCCGCCCAGGCCAAGGTGGATTTCATGGCCATGGTATCCAGTCTGTAGGAATTTGGAGACAATAGAGTGGTTCATCTTAGGATAGTCATAAAGGGGCGCAAGGCCGCAATACAGGTAAAACTTTTGCAGGGGAGCTGACCCAGTAGGTGTAGGATCATAGACCCTCTACAGTTAGTGGTACGATTCTAGTAGCCTTAGTTTTATCTTATGCACTTTCGATATAGGGTCTTCTAATAGATTCATATCTGTTGTTTTTGTGGAGAACCTTGGGCTCTATATCTGTTCTTCTTCTTATATCATGATGCTAGACCCACCGTTGGTGGATAGAACAACAACTGAACGTCAGTGCAAGGAAGGAACTCTTGGGATAGTGGATGTCACTTATTTTGAGACCTATATGTCTTACAGATGATAGGATATGATTTCATTCTCAAAATGGGTTGGTCGGTTCCCTTCTAGGATATTGTCGATTGCTATCGACATAGAAGGATTTTCACATCACAATAGTGCCAGTCGTTTCTACATAAGGGTGAATGGGATGTACATGAGATCAGAGAAGAACCAGAACATCTTGGGTTGGGAGGAGTTATAGCCTAGATTTCTAGTCTATATATAAGTGACCATGGGACATTACTAGTGGACTTTACTCTAGTGGTGGTTCGTTTCAGAGATGTCTTCCCAGATGAATTTTAAAGTTTTCCTCCAGAGTGATAGGGGGACTTATCTATTGATCTTGTGTCAGGAGAAGCACATGTGTTCATTCCTCCGTATAGGATGGCTACACTAGAGTTACAGGAGCTCAAGAAGAAGTTATAGGAGTTACAGTCGAAGGGTTTCATTTGGTCCAACACTTATCCTTGGGTTTCACCTATCCTATTTACGAATATGGTGGACGGTACCCTCAGAATTTGTGTGGATTATCGGAAGCTAAACCATTTCAAGGTCATGAACCAGTATCCCTTGACAAGTATTGATGACCAATTTTATTATCTTTGAGGAGCCCGCCTATTCTCGATTATTTACTTTAGATATGGTTATCATCAGTTGCACATTATACCATCTGATATACCTCTTATAGACTTTCGGAGCAGGTATGGTCTGTACCAATATGTGGTTATGTCATTCAGTCTCTAGAACTTGCATGTAGTTTTAATGGCACTGATGAACTAAGTGTTCCATCCATTCATGGATTCTTTCATGGTAACCATTGTGGGAGATATCTTGGTGTACTCTCACACTCGACACGAGAATTCTACCTAAATTGATATCATTACGAGTATAGTGAGTGAGCCCTAGTTATATTCTAATCAATCAAAATGAAACTTTTGGATGAACCAAATTCACTTCTTGGGAAATTTTATCTCAAAGACAATAGTATCAGTAGACCTAATGAAAAGTGAGATTAGTAGTTACATGGCAGTATCTGAAGAACGTCTTTGAAGTAATTTGTTTTCTGGGGCTGGCTGGATACTATAGATGTTTCATACATGACTTTTCAAATTTTTAAGAATCAAATATGGGCCTAACTAAGAAGGGTATGAAGTACTTGTGGAAATATTCCTACGATTTAGCCTTCGAGGATCTGAAAGGGAGGTTTAATTCATCATTTATACTAGTATTTCTAGAACCTTGAAATAGCTATACTTTATTATATGATGCATCATGTATCGGGCTGGGTGCAATTCTAATGAAGGGGTAAGTTTTCATTGCGTGCGGGTCTTGGTAGTTGAGGCCACATGAGAGGAATTGCCTAATGCATGATCTTGAGATGGCTATAGTTTTTCATGCTCTGCGCTATTGGAGACACAATATTCTAGGAGATAAATTTGTGGTTTTCACTGACCAAAAAAGTCTAAAGTATATCTTCACTCAATGAATTCTAAATTTGAGATAGAAAAGGTGGGTTGAGTACCTTCAGTAATTTTATTCTGAGCTTGCCTACACGCCTGGGAAAGGAAATGCTGCAGCTGATGCATTGAGAAGGAGGACTCAGATACATGAAGTTTAGGAGTCTAGTAGTGATTGGAAGCTTATGGATCTGTTCTCTATGATGCATTTGGAGGTTCATGATAGACAGGGGTAGAAGTTTCTTTCTTTTGTAGCCGTTATTTAATGACCCGTAAAATTCAAGGAAATTTTTTTCTTAATTTTCGTTGAAATTTTACAAGAACGCAGTTTCTGACGACACTTGATTCTGAGGCCCGGTGTGCCCATAATTTCTATCTGAAGTTTACCTCGGGTATGTTTAGTGAACGAATGAGCGAGAATTTATAACTTTTGAACCGGTGCTCGGAATCGAATTCTGAGGGCACCGATGGATTCGCAGTGCTGGTAATTGCTTAGGAACACCTTTTTCGGAGTTGCGTATACACGATAGAAGTTGTTAATTTATGTGGAAGGTAAAATAAAAATTATGCATCAATTTTTATTTTTACTCTAAGTGGATTAAGCTTCGGGTGGAAGTTGGGGAAAACCACCCAACTTCCATTTGGAGGTTATCAATGTGGTGGGGCCCACACGAACCCTACCCCTTCACCTTCCCTAACCTTCCATAACCCTTCATAAATTTTGAAAACTTGTGCTATTTAATTTTGTGGTTTAATTCAAACTTTTAAAATTCAAACCTTATGTTGTGTTAATAAAATAAGTAAGGGACTTATTTTATTTTTGTTGGAGTCTTGTTGCTTTGAGAGTCTTTGGGAGAAAAGCTAAGAGCTTGAAGAACTTCTTCCTCTTCGTCGAAGAACACGAAGAACGTGAATAATGCCGGATTCCTCGGAGGTCGAAGTCTCCTTCCGCGACGTCTCCTTCTGCGAAGTCTCCTTCCGCGACGTCTCCTTCCACGACGTCTCCCTCCGTGACGGTTATTTTCCGCGACGAACCTCCGTTCAAGCTACGCTCAAGGTAGGGGATTTAATTATTTTGTTCGTGATTACTACCTTGACTTTCTTCGTGTAATATGACCAATTTCAATCGTTTAACGAGTGGGGATCGGACCGCACAAACACGGCCGACCCTCCTCCTTTATCCATGTTGGTTCTATTGTGGATTGAAACGGGAATGGTGTGGTACCGTCGCACCGCGCGGAATCGTGCGGCATGGAATGTGCGTCGCCATCGCGCAGCGCCCTGAAATAGAACAAGGACGCGACACCGTCGCACGGCGTCAGAGAAACCCGAAGACACCATGGTCGGAGCGGGGCCGTGGTGGAGGGGCGCGGCGCCGTCACGCCGTGCCGGACGAACCAAGGCCGCAGCCGGTTCCGGGCCGCGGCAGAGCAGGGTGACCGGCGGTCGGTTCCGGGCTGCCGGTGTCGGAGCAGGGGGGACCGGCCATCGCTGGTCCGTGGCAGAAGAATCTGGCCGGCCAGAAAAGGTCAGGCCGGGGGTTTCGAACCCCCGGTGGCCAGCTCAACGGCCCCCCTTAATGGGGGTCGTGGTTACAAGCCAGGGGGGCAGGCCCCCCCCCCCCCCTCTTCAAACGGCTCGGCCATTTGGCCGAGCTCCTGGCCAGCATGCCCCGCGCGCCATGCCCAGGCCGGGCTATGCCGGCCGGGCCGGGCTGGACCCGGACCCGGTTCGGTTCGACCCGGTTCGGGCCGACCCTGGGGGTATCGGGCCGGGTCGGACCGGGCCCGAACCCCTTAATACCGAATCTCTTCCGGTCGGACGCCCATAACATGTGCTACAGGACTCCGATCGACGCACCGTCAGTTGTGATGCGATCCTTGGATCAAGACGGTCGTTTAAGTATATCGCACTCATGGTTTCAGAATACTTTGGGTTTGACCGAGTTGGTTCGTACACGAAACCAACCGGGCCCTCAGAGCGGAAACCCTCGTATCTTGAGCTCCGGACGTCCGATTGACGTACCATCGACATTGATGGTTTCATCTAATGAGACGGATCTTTTGGCTTACTCCGCCTGAGTTTTGGATGCAGGTGGAGTACAGTCGGGTTGGTTTTGACTTAAAACCCAACCGGGCCCCTAGGACAAAAAAGCCAATAACTTCCGGACCGGGCGTCGGATTGACGCGCCGTCTGTGACGTTGAGTTCATGTTGATGATACGGAACTTTTGGATACATCAACTCTGGACTATGTGTCAGTTGATGTATCAGCCTCTCGGCTCGTGGAGCAGACCCTCCCGAACGAGCTTGTTGTGTGCGGGAACACTAGTGTTGGCTGCGTTTTCGACTACGACGACGACGACTATGCAGAGATCCTTAGTGGATTCGACGACGACTACAGCACTGAGCGATCCTTTGATGATCAGTGATACTGATCATGTGTGGGTTCGATCCTGTGTGGGTCAGCGCTCGGCAGTCCTATGTGGGCGAGCGCCTACAGATCCTGTGTGGGTCTGATCCTGTGTGGGTCTTTGCGGGGGTTAGTTACCAATCGATCCTTTGTGTGTCAGATCCTTTGTGGTCATTGCGTGGGTTAGTTACCTATCGATCCTTTGTGGGTCAGATCCTTTGTGGGTCATTGCGGGGGTTAGTACCTATCGATCCTTTGTGGGTCTGACTGCTTAGATGAATCAGTGACAATATCTGATCATCTCTATCGTCATATGAAGAAGTATACCTGTGTGAGTTGAATCCTGTTTTGCTTTCCTATTTGGATTGTGTTGTGCTATCCTGTGTGGATTTACGTTTTGCTTTCTTATGTGGAATGGGTTGTACTTGGGCTCAGATGATGGAGCCGAACGATTATTCACGACTTAGGTATATGTATGGGCATATACCTAAGTACTGTTGAATGTTACTTTGTTATTGCATCATTCCTTTGTGGATTATACTTTTTGGAATTTAGGATACCTTCGGGGGTCTCGGGGGGCCTACTGAGTAGCTTATACTCACCCCTGCACGGGCTATGCCCGAACTACATTGTGTTGGTTACAGACGACAGATAGCGCTGATCGTGGTTGAGGCTTGCGGAGCAGGACGGTACCTGGAGGTTGACCACTGGGCGGGACGTACTCGGAGCAGTCGGCTGGACCCGAGGAGCCGTGGAGGCTATCTGTACCCACCCTTCAGGTGGGAATTCCAGTGGACGGCTTTACGTCGCTGATCTACTTTACAGTTGTTGTTTTTTCTTTCAAGTTGTAATTTACATTCAGTTTGGGATTGTATAATGGCCCACTTACTTTTCTGCACTTACTATTGTACCCAGCTTTTACTTAGTGTTTACTTCTACTTCTTGCTTGCTCTGTGGTGTTTGTTTACTTTACAAAGTCAATGCCTTCCCTTTTTATCGGGAAATATGCCTTGGTGCAAGTCGCCAGCCCCTGGCCTATGCAAGGCGGGCTTGGTGTAGTCACGGCACAGGCCCCGAGGATGGGTCGTGACAAATTAGTATCAAAGGAGTTCGGTTCTACCATAGAACTTCATACTCTGATCTTTTTCTATGTGAATCTATAGTTTTACACATATTGGGTGTGGTTATCAGTCCAGGGTGTCCAGTGTTGGTGCGGCAGCTGACCTATCCGTACACCAGGACCCTGACATCTGATTTCTGACTTAATGCATGAAAACATTGATTGCATAGGTGTTTCAAGTTTTCTTTGTGATTACTTTGTGTCAGCTCACCAAGTATACTATTTGACCACGGCACACCTGTTTCCTTTTCAGGATAGCCCCACGATGGCAGCCAACTAGGGTTCCGAGAGTTGTGTGTGATGACAACCCACCGAGAAAAGAGGCCTCGATGCAGGGCCCTTTGACAGCAGAGGCACCAGCGGTACCTCTACCTACCGAGCCACTGATGCTTCTAGCCCTAGCCGCTGATGATGCACATCGCCTTAGTGCACTGCACGAGTTCCAGCGCTAGCGACCGCCCAGGTTCCACGGGGAGACAGACCCCCAGGCAGCCGAGGACTGGCTGGAGGCAGGGGTATGAGTTTTCCAGTTAGTGAGGACACCAGCAGACCTCATGGTGATCCTCACAGCGAGCCTACTACACGCGGCAGCAGGACGATGATGGAGCTTGATGCTCCAGGTGCACGTTGAGGCATATCTTCTCTGGACGGACTTTGAGACCCTCTTCCGCTCAGAGTTCGTCCCAGCCACCCTCCGTGCGGTGCGCATCTAGGAGCTTCTTCATCTGCGGCAGGGAAGCTTGACAGTCGCCCAGTACTCGGAGAGATTTACCGATCTCTCGCGCTACTCGACCGACATGGTGCGGGACCCATTCTTTCGGGCTCGGACCATTGAGCATTGATTGAGGCACAAGATCAGGGCATCGCTGATCTCCCTCAGCATTCTGACCCATCCAGGAGTACTGAAGCGAGCCCTTTTGATCGAGAGCTTTCTTGCTAAGCCTTCATCAGCACAGAGACCCACCGCGGGGCGGCATGTAGCCGCATCTTCTGCCGCAGGCAGTCGACGGATGAATCATGGGTCCAGGCAGACAAGACCCTCAGGCAGATGACCTCAGGACACTGGATTAGCAATGCAGGGCACACAGCGCGGAGCCAGTCTTTCGAGAGGCAGGTCGTGCTACACATGCGGTGGACAGGGTCACATGGCTCGTGACTGCCCAACCCACCGTGCCGAGGAGCAACAGACGGTTGAGGGGCCACCGAGGCAGAGGCATAGGGTCGACCGTGGTGGTCCTCAGGGAGCAGGCGGACGAGGCAAAGGAGCTAGCCGAGCATCAGGTGGTGGGCGACGCTTTGAGGATCTACCACCACCACCACCAGGAGGTCCACCCCGACCACAGGGAGCTGGCGAGAAGAGACAGGCACAGCTCCAAGCAGCGGAGGCCTACGACCACGGCGCGTCCGAGATGATTCGGGGTACTATTTGTGTCTATTCCACCCTTTTTGTAGTTCTTATAAACATGGGAGTGAGTCACTCTTTCATAGCCGCTGCCATTGTTCGGAGCTTGGAGATTCCGACAGAGCCGTTGGTTTGATCCTTACGGCTAGAGACTCCTACGGGAGAAGATTCGACGATTATGCACTGGTGCCGGCAGTGTGAGCTTACTCTAGGAGGCAAGAGCTTCGGCTGAGATCTTATTGTAGCAGCGTCGAGTCCTTACGACGTCATCTTAGGCATGGATTGGTTATCTATAGTCCATGTTCAGATTGACTGTATTAGGAGCAAGGTGCGATGTGTACACACCGATGGGAGCAGGTTCACCTTCACAGGCGAGAAGGGAGGCTTCGCAGCACAGGATGGACTTCCGCAGAGTAGAGGACAACCCATCACTCATCAGTTGGCTAGCCTCATCCTAGGAGCAGTTGATGTGTGGAGTCCTAGTTATCTTGCAGTGGTGGATCAGTATGCGGACGTCTTTCCCGACGACGTTCCATGACTACCTCCTCATAGAGAGGTTGACTTATTTATTGAACTGTACCCCGGGACAGCCCCGATATCGACTCCTGCATATCGGATGTCCCCCACGGAGCTTCGAGAGGTACAGGTACAGTTGGAGGACTTGCAGGGCAAGGGGTTCATCCGACCCAGTGTTTCACCCTGGGCTTCCCCAATTTTGTTCGCCAAGAAGGCGGACGGGAGCATGCGAATTTGTGTCGACTATCGTCGCCTGAACTAGGTGATAGTGAGGAACAAGTATCCGCTACCGAGGATTGATGACCTCTTCGATCAGCTCAAGGGAGAACAGTGGTTCTCAAAGATAGACCTCAGGTCAGGCTATCATCAGCTCAGAGTTCGGGATGAGGACATGATGAAGACAAACTTCAGGTGTCGGTATGGCCACTATGAGTTCTTTGTTATGCCATTCGGCGAAACCAATGCTCCAGCAGTGTTCATGGCCCTCATGAACAAGATCTTTCACCCATACCTCGATCGATTTGACATGGTCTTCATCGACGACAATTTGATATACTCGACGACTGAGGAGGAGCACGCCTACCACTTGCGGGTTTTACTAGACACACTCCGAGAGCACCAGGTTTATGGTAAGCTCTAGAAGTTCCAGTTCTAGATACATGAGGTCCACTTCTTGGGACACGTCATCTTTGAGGCGGGAGTTGCAGTGGATCCTGTGAAGATCGAGGCAGTGCTAACTTGGGAGCCACCCAGGAGCGTGACGGAGGTATGGAGTTTCTTGGGACTAGCTGGATACTATCGGAGATTTGTGCCAGACATCTCCAGAGTTGCGGCACCACTATCAGCTTTGATGAAGAAGGGTAAACCCTTTGGGTGGTCAGACAGATGTCCGCAGACCTTCCAAAAGCTGAGATAGAGATTGACCAGCGCACCTATCTTGAGGTTTCCTAAGGAGGGAGTATGGTACGTAGTCTACTGCGATGCATCAGGGACCAGACTTGGATGTGTCCTGATGCAGGAGCCGGCAGTGATCTCCTATGGATCACGTCAGTTGAGGCCGCATGAGCAGAAATACGCTACCCATGACCTGGAGTTAGCAGCAGTGGTCTTCGCTCTGAAGACATGGCGGCACTATCTGATGGGAAAATGCTTTACAGTCTTTTCTAACCATCAGAGTCTCAGTTACATCTTCTCTCAGAAGGACCTGAATCTGAGACAGTGGCGATGGCTCGAGTTCCTCCAGGACTATGACTTTGAGATAGTCTATACTCCTGGGAAGGGGAACGTAGTAGCCGATGCTCTTAGCAGTAGGATGGGCATTCAACTACTTGAGGAGGCAATAGAGAAGCTAGCATCATTGAAGATATCCTTCGTGGATAGAGATGGAGCAGCCTTCCTTCAGTCTCTCACAGTCACCCCTCCACTACTGCAGCGGGTCAGAGAGGCACAGTGTGGGGACGCTGACTGTGAGACGCGGCGTGCACAGATATCCTCATGACAGGCACCTGATGGTTTCTCTTTTGGAGAAGAGCACGACATCCTTTTCAGAGGACGTACCTTGGTACCAGTTTCTTTACGGGAGGAGGTGCTAAGAGATTTTCACACTCCTCCCTTGGTGGTACATCCTATAGTGGTGAAGATGTACCAGGACCTCAGACGACAGCACTGGTGGCCGGTCATGAAGAAGGTTGTGGCGGAGTTCGTTTCTCGATGCCTCACCTTCCAGCAGGTGAAGGTAGAGCATCAGGTACCAGCAGGTTTGGTACAACCCTTGGTGGTCCCGGAGTGGAAGTGGGATAGGATATCTATGGGCTTCATGACAAGACTTAGACGCACTTCTAGAGGTCACGACTCCATTTGGGTGATTGTCGACCGACTCACCAAGTCGGCACACTTCTTACCCATCAGAGAGAAGGGCTTAGTGGAGAGCTTGGGGCGTCTTTAAGTTCAAGAGATTGTGCGGCTTCATGGTGTTCCATCATCTATCATCTCCGATCGAGATGCTCGCTTTACTTCCCGACTTTGGAAGGGGTTGTAGGAGGCGTTGAGTCCACAGCTACGTCTGAGCACTGCCTTTCACCGTCAAACGGATGGTCAGATGGAGAGGACCATTCAGACTCTTAAGGAAATGCTCCGCGCTTGTTTCCTAGACTTTGGTCACAGCTGGGAGGACCACCTACCCTTGGTGGAGTTTGCGTAAAACAACAGCTTCCACTCCACCATCGGGATGGCACCATACGAGACGTTGTACGGCCGACCTTGAAGATCTTCTTTGTGCTGGACAGACCCTGGGGAGTCAGCACTTGTGGGATCGGAGATGGTCCAGTCCACGACAGAGAAGGTCCAGGTCATCCAGGAGCGGATGTGGACAACTCAGAGATGGCAGAATTCTTATGCTGATAGGAGGCGGAGGCCACTAGAGTTCGAGGATGGCGACCACGTCTTCTTGAGTGTCTCACCTCGACGTGGATTACAGAGATTTTACTAAGGCGGAAAGTTGTCTCCACACTTCATCCGACCATTCCAGGTCCTCAGCAGGATTGGTGAGGTAGCTTATCGCCTGGCTCTACCACCTCAGTTGCACCGGGTGCATGACGTTTTCCACCTATCTCAGCTGAGGAGATAGGTGCACGACCCGTCGCATATCATTGACCATGGGGAGCTAGACGTTGAGGATGGGGAGACTTTTACAGAGGTCCTAGTGGAGATCGAGGATCGACAGGAGCGGGTCCTACGTGGACGGTCTATTCCTCTAGTGTGCATCAGATGGCAGCACGGGAATCTTCAATAGAGCACTTGGGAGCGGGAGGCTTAGATGCGTGCTTAGTACCCACATTTGTTTCCCTAGCATATGATGTATCTTTACGAGGACGTAAAGCCCTGAGGTGGGAGTAATGTAAAGACACGTAAAATTCAAGGAATATTTTTTCTTAATTTTCTTTGGGATTTTACAAGAACGCAGTTTTTGACAGCACTTGATTCTGAGGCCCGGTGTGCCCAGAATTTCTATCTAAAGTTTAGCTCGGGTATGTTTAGTGAACGAACGAGCGGGAATTTCTAACTTTTGAACCGGTGCTCGGAATCAAATTCTAAGGGCACCGATGGATTCGCAGCACCGGTAATTGCTCATGTACACCTTTTCCAGAGTTGCGTTTATACGAGAGAAGTTGTTAATTTATGTAGAAGGTAAAATAAAAATTATGCATCAATTTTTATTTTCACTCTATATGGATTAAGCTTTGGGTTGAAGTTGGGGAAAACCACCCAACTTCCATTTGGAGGTTATGAAGGTGGTGGGCCCACACAAACCCTACCCCTTCACTTTCCCTAACCTTCCATAACCCTTCATAAATTTTGACAACTTGTGTTATTTAATTTTTTGGTTTAATTCAATCTTTTGAAATTCAAAACTTTAGTTGTGTTAATAAAATAAGTAACAGACTTATTTTATTTTTGTTGGAGTCTTGTTACTTTGAGAGTATTTGGGAGAAAAGCTAGGAGCTTGATGAACTTCTTCCTCTTCATCGAATAACATGAAGAATGAGAAAAATGTGAAGAACGGCGGATTCCGCGGAGGTCGACATCTCCTTCCGCCATGTCTCCTTCTGCGACGTCTCCTTCTGCGACGTCTCCCTCCGTGATGGTTATTTTCTGCGACGAACCTCCGTTCAAGCTACGCTCAAGGTAGGGGATTTAATTATTTTTTTCTTGATTACTACCTTGACGTTCTTCATGTAATATGACCAATTTCTATCGTCTAAAGAGATGGGGTCGAACCGCACAAACACGGCCAACCCTCCTACTTTATCTATGTTGGTTCTATTGTGGATTGAAACGGGAATGGTGCGGTAACGTCGCACCGCGCGGAATCGTGCGGCAAAGAATGCGCGGCACCGTTGCGCCGTGCCATGAAATCGAACAAAGACGCAACGCGACAGTGCCGTGTCGGAGAAACCCGAAGACACCGCGGCCGGAGCGGGGCCACAGCGAAGGGGCGCGGCGCCGTCGCACCGTGCCGGAAGAACCAAGGCCGCGGCCGGTTTCGGGCCATGGCGGAGCAGGGTGATCGGCGGAGGGTTCCGGGCCATCGGTGTCGGAGCAGGGGGGACCGGTCGTCGCCGGTCCGTGGAGGCAGAAGCCGGCCGGCCAGAGTGGGCCAGACGGACAAGGGAAGGCCAGGGGTTTCGAACCCCCGGCGGCCAGCTCAACGGCCCCCCATAATGGGGGCCGTGTTTACAAGCCAGGGGGCAGGCGCCCCCCCCCCCCTTCAAACGGCTCGGTCATTTGGCTGAGAGCCTATCCAGAGCGCCCTGCGCGCCGCACTCAGGCCGGGCTGGACCCGGACCCTGTTCGGGCCGACCCTGGGGGTATCGGGCTGGGTCGGACCGGTCCCGAACCCCTTAATACCGAATCTCTTCCGGTCTGACGCCCATAACAAGTTCTATGGGACTCTGATCGATGCACCGTCAGTTGCGATGCAATCCTTGGATCGAGATGGCCGTTTCGGTATATCACACTCAAGGTTTTGGAATACTTTGGGTTCAGCTGAGTTGGTTCGTACACGAAACCAACCGGGCCCTCGGAGTAGAAATGCTCGTATCTTGAGCTCCGGACGTTTGATTGATGTACCGTAAACTTTTATGGATTCCTATAAGTGAGACGGATCTTTTGACTTACTCCACCCGAGGTTTGGACGTAGGTGGAGTACGGTCGGGTTGGTTTTGACTTAAAAACCAACCGTGCCCCTAGAATGAAAAAGCCAATAACATTCAGACCGGGCGTCTGATTGACGCGCCCTATGCGACGTTGAGTTCCTGTTGGCGATACTGAAATTTTGGTTACATTAACTCTGGACTATGTGTCAGTTGATGTATCAGCCTCTCGGCTCATGGAGTAGACCCTCCCGAACGAGCTTGATGTGTGCGGGAACCCTAGTGCTGGCTGTGTTTGCAACTACGACGACGACGACTGTGCAGAGATCCTCAGTGGATTCGACGACAACTAAAGCACTCAGCGATCCTTTTTGGATCAGTGCTACCGATCTTGTGTGGGTCTGATCCTGTGTGGGTCAGCGCTCAGCGGTCCTGTGTGGGCCAGCACCTACAGAACCTGTGTGGGTCCGATCCTATGTGGGTCATTGCGGGGGTTAGTTATCTGTCGATCCTTTGTGGGTCAGATCCTTTGTGGGTCATTGCAGGGGTTAGTTACCTATCGATCCTTTGTGGGTCAGATCCTTTGTGGGTCATTGCGGGGGATAGTACCTATCGATCCATTGTGGGTTCGACGGCTTCGATGAATTAGTGGCAATATCTTATCATCTCTATCATCATACGAAGAAGTATACCTATGTGAGCGAAATCGTGTTCTTCTTTCCTATGTGGATTGTGTTCTGTTATCCTGTGTGGATTTACGTTTTGCTTTCCTGTGTGGATTGGGTTGTACTTGGGCTCGGATGTTGGAGACGAACGATAATTGATGACTTAGGTATATGTATGGGCATATAACTAAGTAGTGTCGAATGTAACTTCGTGATTGCATCATTCCTTTGTGGATTATTGTTTGTGGATTTTGGGAGACCATCGGGGGTCACGGGGTCCCTACTGAGTAGCTTATACTCACCCCTACACTGTCGATGCCCACACTACATTGTGTTGGTTTCAGATGACGGACAACACTGATCGTGGTTGAGGCTTGCGGAACAGGACGGTACCTGGAGGTAGAACACTGGGCGGGACGTACTCGGAGCGATCGGCTGGACCCGATGAGCAGTGGAGGCTATCTGTACCCACACATCAGGTGGGACTTCTAGTGGATGACTCGACGCAGCGGCTCTACTTTACAGTTGTTTTTTTTCTATCCAGTTGTACTTTACTTTCAGTTTGGTTTTGTATACTGGCCCACTAACTTTTCCTCACTTACTATTGTACCCATCTTTTACTTAGTGTTTAGTTCTACTGCTTTCTTGCTCTGTGGTGTTTGTTTAATTTACAAAGGCAATGCCATCCCTTTTTATCAAGAATTACGCCTTGTTGCTAGTTGCCACCCCCTGGCCTATGGAAGGCGGGCTTGGGGTAGTCACGGCACGGGCCCCGGGGAAGGGTCGTGACATGTTACCTCTACTCAACATGATGGAGTGTGAATGAGGTAGCTATCTGATTTTGAAGGACTAGTCCTAAGGGAGAATGTGTTAGGGGAGGACCATATTCTTTGATGAACTGTAGGAAAGTATGATATCTTGTACTTTCATAGATGCATATGAGTGTTAATAGACATATGTGAGGAGATGATGTATGAATTTCATTGCTCAATTTGGGCAGTTCATCCTGGTGTTACCAAGATGTATCAATATCTACACTGTTAGTATTTGTGGACTGGTATGAAGAGAGATGTTGTTGGTTTTATGATGAGATGTTCCACTTGTTAGCAGGTGAAGGCGGAATATCAATTATTTGTATGGCGTTTTCAGTAGTTACCCATTCTCGAGTGCAAGTGGAATGATGTCGTGATAGACATCGTGACATGTTTACCGAGATCACCTCGAGGGAATGATTTATTTTGGGTTGTCATTGACATAATCACAAAGGTTTCTCACTTCTTACCGATCAAGGAGACCTTTAGTGTTGATGAGCTGGTAAGGTTGTATATCCAAGATATTTTATGTTTTTATGGGGTTCCACACTGAATCGTTGTAAATTGGGATGCATGTTTTTCTTCTCAGGTGTGGCAGGGACTATAGAGGGGTGTGGGTACACAGATACATCTGAGTATAGCTTACCCTCCCCATAATGATGGCTAGCTTTACCATACGATACAGGTGTTGACGGAAATTCTTCAAGCAAGCATCCTTGATTTTGGAGGTTCTTTGTAGAAACACATATCTATTGTGGAGTTTTCTTACAATAATAGTTCTTAATAAACTATTCAGATGGATCCTTATGAGGCTTTGTAGGGTAGGCCATTCCGATCAACCCTATGTTTAATGGAGGTTGGAGAGGCAACTATCATGGGACGTCATCTTGTCCCAGAGACCTCATAGTAGATAGAGATGATCCAAGAGAGTATGGCTACTGCACATTCATGAATGGAGTCATATGCTAATCGATAGAGATGACCTATGGAGGTCTAGGTTAGAAATCAGGTTTTTCTACGTGTCACACCAAGGATAGGACACAAGAGGATTAAGAGATAGATTATTATTTCACTGAGATACGTCAATCCATTTGAGGTTTTGGGGAGAGTCGGTACGGTTTCCTATTAGTTGTAGTTACCTCAGTGTAACCATGCTATGCATGACGTCTTCCACATTTCTCAACTACAGCATTACTTCTCATACCCGTCTCATGTTTTTCAACCCATGGAGGTTGATTTGGAGTTAAATGCATCATTCGTGGAGCATCCTATCTGGATTTTCGATCACGGTACAAAGGTTCTAGGTGGTCGGTCTGTTCCTTTTATATGTGTGTTATGGTAGCATGGGAATGTATAGGACAAGACATGGGAGATGGAGTTCGATGTACAATCGCAGTGGCCAGATCTATTGGAGAATTATTCTTCTACAGTACATTGCTAGGGAAATTTGGGGATGAATTGTTTTAAGGGGATAAGTGTGTAAGAACCCAGACCTTCTTTTCAGGTAGGATCTTTTCATTTCTTCCATTTTTAGGAAAATAGGTGAATCTAGAAATTTATGGAGTATCCGCTATGTACTGTGGAGTACATTCCTTGTACCTGATTTCCGTTGGTGACCATGTACTAGCCATGTAATGGAAGAGTACATGGCCGTGTGGGGTGAATGGAGACCTCCTAAAGTGGGTCCTGATAAGGCATATACACATCTTGATCTTTTAAAAGACACACCGTGTAATTTTTTTTATTTGTTAAACCGGACCGGGGTAATGTCTAATTGGAAGAAACTCCTTCTTCTTGACTCACATAATCAAGGAATGATAGTATGGCATGATTCCTCTCCAAGCCCCTGGTAGACCATCTGTTATCCGAATCAACTTCCATTGATTGCGTTGGAATCTCCACGGTGAGTTATTCCTTCTTCTAGAGCCTCCTCTGTTGATTTATCATCTCTCGTGAGAAATCATTGGTTGAACGTTTTAGACGTATTTGTTGATCTATGATATTATAAGTCGACTACGAGGCTGTGGTTAGGGTATATTTAGCGTAAAATTTCAAGGTAGGTGGTTTGTGTATTTCTGTAGATTTTCTTTCAATTAGATGTGCAATAGTGTCCAGTGCGCTAGTTTAGGGTATTGTGTGGTTAAAGAATTTAACCTTTTTATTTCCTGATATAATTTTTTTCTTATGTAGGGATTATTGAATGAGAATAGTCTTCATTATGCCTGATATGGATGTGTTTTCCCATATTTTTGTGATACTGGTTTTTGGGTCTAGAATTTCCTGTGAGATTGTTATGATTTTCGATGCCAAGTATTGTTAGAATGGAGTTGATATTATATGTCATGCTTATGATATTCATTATAGCTGTTTAGGAATGTTGTATATTGTGATTTTCTTTGTATGATGGATATCCTCTGGGCATGATTGACTTCATAGTGTTGTGGGAACCTAGGGTAGTTAGAACATAAGTGGAATGGATGTTGAGGTCTTCCCCATAGTGTCTGTTAATTTTCACATTATGAGACAATAGGGTGGATGAACATGAGTTCTACCTCACAGTGTCTGTAGATCCTCATTGTGAGACCACAAGAGGAATTGGATGTTGAATGATTTCCCAGTGTGTCTATAGTTACTGTTAAAAGACCACATGGGGAATTGATGATGAGTTCTTCATGGTAGAGTCTTTCTTTAAGATAAACGAGTGGGGTTAGACCGTGAGAACTTCCTAGAGTGTTTCCTATGATTTTTTGGTTGAATGTTTATTTAATAAATGTAAATGAATTAGTTAAAACTTTAATATTGTTTAAATTTGAGTACTTTCTATGTTTGTTACTTAAATTTTTATATTTCCAACCATATATATTTACTCAGTGTTAGGCACAAATATTTGGGTTTTTTCCTACTGGGACTCATCTCACACCCTATTTGGTTAATGATGTTGTGAACAAAAAAATTATATTGTTACTAGTATAGATAAGTAAAAGCACCCATCTACTTTAGTTACATGGCTGATGTGGAGTTGTAGAGAAAGGGACTAAGCTGAGGCTGGCGATGCTGTTGGATTTGTTTACCTGTTTTCTCTTTGTACTTTTGTTTGGTAATGTATTCCATCATTTTGACTTGTTTGGCTTCTTTCCTATATACCTATGACATGAATTATGATTTATATATATGAATTAGTTGTTTATTTAGATTCAGTGTTCCACTATTTTCTTATTTCATGGTTTTACTACTTCGGCAATTGTTATCTAATTTCCAATCTGCTGCGTTACTCTACCAATGAGGGCATAGTCTCCCCGCTATCACCCCCATGTACCTTGCTTCTAGTCATCAGCCTATGGTATTCTGGGAAATGGGAATGAGGAAATGTGACCAACCAGGTACGAGGCACCATTGGGAAGAACCTGGACCCATGACGTTATTCTTTTCTTCCCAAAGGACTAACTATAGTGTCTTTAATAAGATATCTGAAAGAGCCGTTTGACGAAGTTATAATTTCTCTAATCGATCAATCTCTTTTTTACACATCTAAAAATCCTATAAATCATTGATATACATCATAAAAAAATAAATTCATATTCCTATACACTCTGAAATGTTATAGTTGTTATGATCACACCATTTTACTTCCCCTTTCCAATCAAATAAGAAGTAAATGTATCCATCATGTGTATGCATGGATTACCGTTTCCACATAGTGATACAATTCATTATTCATCACAATATTTCATTAGTGGTAATTATTGTAGGATTATTATTTATAAATTATAAATATATATTAATTATAATTCCGGAACAATGATATCATATCTACATTTTTACCACCTAATATTTTTGGAAATGATAACAATACTCATGTTTATGTAAATGGATTACCATCTACAAGATGAAATGTGATTAATTTTTCAAATATAATTCTCATGGGTGTTAATAATGATGAATTTAATTAATATATATATGATGGATATAAACTTATAATGACTTTATAAATTATTGGAAAATGATCAATGTTTAAATATTGGGACTGTAGAACCAGAATGTACTGTGAAAACGAAGCATATATCACCTTGAAGAGTGATTTTTATTCGTAATAAATAAATGATAAGATGATATTAAAAATAATACATGTTATAATTGATATATTTTTATGTAATTAATTTATAATAAATCATTTTTATTATATAAGAGGTTTTAACGTGAACAATTAAAGGTGATACTTGAGGTAAGCGATTATTATATCACATTTATTTCGTTGGAACACATACATTATACACAACTCATGTCTTATTCATGGTGTATATTAAACCCATGAATGTATTTTAGGAATATTTTTAGGAATATTATTGTATTTTATTATCCATATATATTTATTTTTGTCATGGTTCATATAATTATACAAAAAAACACGGTCTTATTTGACAATATCATTAATATTCTGGATTTTTTCATTTTAAATTTCCACTAGGTAATATTTTTCATTAATGTTCATGTTTTTTAAATATGTTTTCAAAAAGGATTTTATAATATTCGATAAATATTTAAATTTATTTTTATCCATGTTTGAATTTTTACTAAATTGTTTGAAAGGAAGATTTTTTGTTTTTTTCCAAACATGATAATTTACGACTCTTAAGGAAAATGTAAAAAAGGAATGTTTTTTAACTTATATGAAATGAAAATATTATTCCAATTTAATGATTCCTTAATAAATTTAATTTTACTTTTCATTATTATAAGGTTTTTTCAATGAAAATTCTTTCCCTTTATAATATTTTGTCGCTTAAAAATTGATTTCAGGAAGGAATGGATATTATAATCAAAAATTATTTCATGTGATCTTTTAGGAAAATAAATTTTCATCCAAGATGATATTATTTTATGTTAATTATTCTATAATAGGGATATGAAACATGGTTAAAAAATTTATTCTTTCTATGAATGGATTACTTTTATGTAGGAATGAATCTTATAAAACCTATTTTGTTTCCATAACTTCTATTATGAAGAATTTTATATGAAACCAATTTATTTATATGGATTCTAACATGATGAATGTTTTGTGGTTATATGGATCAAATATCTAGATTTTTAAATTTTTTATGTATTATCAATTTATCTTTCTCTATTTAATTGGGTAACGAATTATATCTCATGATATAGTTAAGGGAAACAAGTCGATGTGCTTTATCTGTGATGTGAAACAAGTTTATATGATTTATCTGCTAAGTGAATCAAGGGAAAATGCCTAATCTAATATTATTGGTAGTCATCCATGTCATTTGAATTTTTTTTATTAAATTATGATGACACCACACACACTTATGACTTGAAAATATCATTCAATAATAGTTTATTATGAAGTATATTTCTTATGGTTCATGTTAATATTTTATATCCTAACTTGTGTTTATGATCCATGATAGGTTGGATACAATCATTTTTTTATCGTGATCGCATTCCCATATTTCTTATCATATTCAGTCATAAGATAATAATTTTACCTCTACAATTTCTACCCTTATTGAGCATCAGATCTATCCTTTATTTTTTTCTTTTTAACACGAGAAATGAATATAGGAGTTAATTTTGATATGATAAAATGGATCTAGTTATGTATAATTATGTGGTAGATGAAGAAGATATTTTATGAAAAAGTTTTTTCTTATTACAATTTAACAAAGGCACTATACATTTATGATCCTCACGAAATTATTTGTATGATGAAATGTGTATTCATCTAAAAATATGTAATATCTTTGTAAGAAATGTTTGGGCCATTATAGATGTAATTAGGGTAAGGTATTAGTTAACAGTTATATATTAGGATTAGAAAACCATATTAATAACCCTAAGGATATGTTGATGTATAGGATAAAATCCTATAGTTTCGTTAGTTATTATGAATGACCTAGGATAAACATAAGGTTTCATAGTTGGTTTCAAGATTTAATAAATTTTCAAAATTATTTTATTGATTCCTAACTATGATTTTTATTTATCACAATATTCTTTTTGTATTTACTCAATGGAAGAAACCTAAAGGAATCGAGTTAGTGCCAAATGTGATTAACAATGAATTGACTATCCACCTGAGCAACCAAATTTCATGGGATCTAGAACTTAGAACCTTGTTTCTATGCTAATGAAACATTCTATGGAAATGAATGAAGCTAGTTTTCCAAATGATCAAAGAAGTGAACAGCATAATATTGAATATTTTATGAGGTAAAATATTCCTTATTTAAGTGGGTATACTTTCCAACCTATAGTTAAGAGATGGATCAATAATATTGATAATGAAATTTATATTCATCAGTTCTTGGGATATGAAAATGTTATCCTTGCAGTTCATAGTTTCAAAGGTGAATAAGATCAATATTGGAATCATGTCAAGAATATGAGGAAAGATAATGAAATAGAATCCATGATACGGGATGAGTTTAAAAAATTATTTTTCAATAAGTACATTATTTTTATTCTTTTCGTGAATATGTAGAAGGAGTTCCTTTAGCTAAATTTAAATGATGATGAATATGTTGGTACTTGTGAGGAAAACATTAATGAATTGTGAGGTATGATTATGGTAATATTATCCCACCTAAATGTTAGATTTACTGATTATTCAATGGATTAATACCATGTATTTAAAGTGAATTATCTATAAGATACTTCTTTATCTATTTCAAAGTTGTTTGATGTTCCCTTAAGATGTAAATGAAAATTGGAGATCCCCACCAATCCCATGGTTTTGATAATAGAAGAAATATTGACCCTCATGATAGCTCGAAAAAATCACATGGTGGAGTAAAATTCCTTCCATATACAATATAGAAATGTGGGAATAAACATCATGGGATGTGTTTAAAATGAACTGGGAGGTGCTTTAAATGTGTAAAGGTAGGTCATAAATCTAATGAATGTCGAAAGGGAATAAACATACTTGTTAATGAAATGATGGAGAATAAGACAAAAAATTATGCACCACCCATGATCAAATGTTATATATGAATGGACATTGAAAATTATTCCAATAATTTAATGATTCCAAATTTTTTTTATTCTCAATGTCAAAATCCTCAACTGATAAAAGATAAAAGGAAATATCCCACGATGGATTCATATACCTTTCACCATATCGTTCTAATAACCCATATCGATGAAAGGATAGTTCTTATCTAATTGAAGTTTGTGGGAAACATTCGAATATCATGGGTGTAGTTCTTCTCTGATTGAAGTTTCTGGAAATTTACTACATACGAATATCATGATTCTCACTATATAGAATTTGATGTGATTCTGTAAATGGATTTTCATTATCTATATGGAGATTATATTAATTATCAATGAATCTAAGTTACATTCCATATTCTCAATGAAACTATAATAAGTTATCGATATAAGTATCAATATGAACTTCCAATGGAAATTTATTCCATATTATTGGTCTTAATTCTAATAAATGAAGGTTATATATCTCTTCTTGATAGGTAGAAACTCAAAATTTGCTATACACCTATTGTACGAGAGTTTGTGGATGTTTATCTAGAGGAGTTTCCTTGTCTTCGACAAAATTTTAAATTTTATTTGTCGATAGAACTCAAACCCTATCATATTCCTATTTCGAAGACTGCTTAAAGAATGTCCCCAATTGAGTTGCTGAAAATGAAGAAGAAATTATTCGAGAAAATTGAAAAGGGATCTATACGCCATGGTACATCTCCATGGGGTGAACCTATTCTATTTAAAAAGAATAAGTATGGTTAATGTGTATTTTAATTTATTATCAAGAGGATAAAAAATACAATCCAGAATAATTATCCTCTTCTTAGTATAAAGGATTTATTCGAACAACTATGCAGAGCTCATTACTTATCTAAAACTTACCATTATTTTCGATATTATTAATTGAGGGACAATAAGGAGAGTATATCCAAGATAGCATTCCGAACAAGGTATGGACACTATGATTTATTGTGATACCTTTTAGTCTTACTAATGCCCATGATATCTTCATGGTAATGATAGATATAATCATTAAATACTATCTTGCTCATTTTTTTTGTAGATGTTATTCTTTTATATTTGGCAATCAAGGAATAACATTAATATCCCTTGAGGTTGGTGTCACAGACTCTGATAAAGGATAATGATTATGAAAAACTTACCAAGTGTGAATTTTTCCTTCAGAATGATTCATTTTTTGGGACATATAATCTCATGTGAGGGTATATTGGTAGATCCTCAAAGACAGAAGATGTTTAAAAAATTTCTGAACTAACCACGGTAACTAAAATCCATAGTTTTTTTGGTATGTTTTAATATTATTGGGTCACATTGCAAAATTTTCTTGATTGTCCAATCGCCTAACCAAGTTAACTCAGAAGTCGTCCATGTTCCTCTAGATAAATTAATGTGATGAAAATTTTATGGAACTAAAGATAAGATTAGTGAGTTTCCATGTACTTACAATACCTTATAGTGGAGTAGGGTATTAAATTTATAGTGATTCATTGATGAATGGATTAGTATGTGTTCTTAATAAAATGACATGGTTATTTATTAATACTCAAGATAACTAAATGTTCATTATAAGAAATACCCAACTCATGATTTAGAGTTAGTTGTGGTAATCTTGGTATTAAAGATACATAGACATTATCTTTAAGAGGAAAAGTGGGATATATATACTGATCACAAAATCTTAATATAAATATTTAGATAGAAGTATATGAATATTGACCAAAAAAGATGTTTGTCACTGATTATTGATTATGTTCTCTTAATAAAGTACCACCCATGGAAAGTGAACTGGGAGGAAAATACTTATAGTCGAATGGACTATGTTAGCTTATATATGATGAGGACCAAAAAGGAATCAATATTTCTAAATTTTTAAATGATGGATCTAGAAGTCATAAAGGAATGGGAGAAATCATAACATTCCCAAATTAATGTGAATCCATCCGTCAATATAAATATTAAATTGCCACTGAAAGAATATGTGGATCGTAAAAAGAAGGTGAATTTTTTTTCAGATATAAACATTGATTATGATGGAATAATAATTCTTAAGATCCTTGTATGTGTAACTCCTATACCATATTTGAAGTAGAAACTATTTTATGAGGCTCAATGTTCATCATTAATTATTCATCCTATAAGTACACATATGTATAAATATATGAGAGCATATTTCTAGTGGGGTTGAATAAAGAGGGATCTTGCAGAATATTTTTCTCGGTGCTTAGTTTGTCAGCAAGTTAAGGATGAGAGACATAAATCTAGAGGGATGTTTCAGCCATTAACCATACCTAAATGGAAATGGGAAAACATCACCTTGTATTTTGTCATCATACATCCCAAAAAATTGAATGTCCATAATTCTATATGGGCTATAGATGGTTTCGATAAAAAGTCCCAACACATCATTGCTATTATATATGAATTCACTATTGATAATATTTCAAGACTATATATTATTAAGTTTGTAAGGTTTCCTGTAGTACCACTTTACAATTTATTTGATCAAGATCTAAGGTTTACCTTGATGTTTTGGGGAATAATTTAACATGATATGGATATATAGTTATGTTTTATCACTGTATATCATCCTCAGACGTATTTTCAATATTAGAGGACAATCCAATATCTATAATAAATGTTCAGAGATTTCTCTATGAATTTCAAATGTGGTTGGGATTAAAACCTTCCTTTTGTAGAATTTTTCTATAATAATAGTTTCCACTCTTCTATTGAGATTGTTCCTTATGAATCCCTCTATGGTTAGAAGTGATGAACTCCAATTTTCTGGAATGATGTTAAGGAATGAAAGCAATTGGGACCTGATCTAGCTAAGGAAATAGTTGAAAAGGTTATATCCATTTAATAACACATAAAATCATCTCAAAATCTATAAAAATGATATGTTGAAAATCTTAGGAAATATCTAAATATTGAATTTGGTGACATGTTATTTATATTAACGTATCCCAGGAACAGTGTAATGATATTTAGACAGAATGGAATGTTAATCCCTATGTATATCAATCCTTTTGAAATTATTGATCGTATCAGTATGATAGCTTATCTATTGTATCTTCCACTAAATCTCACTCAATATCGTGATGTGATCCATGTTAATCTATTGAGTAATTAGATATGTGATACATTAATTGTACTAAACTGATAGGTAGTACCACTGGAACAATAAAATTATTATAAAGAACAATCGTAAGATATTTTGGATCATACAAATAAATTTTCAAAAAAACAAGATCACTCACCTGGTTAAATTTTTGTTTTGAAAACACCAATGTGAGGAAGCTACATGAAGAAATGAGGATGTGATGAGAAAGGGTATCCTAATATTTTTCCATCTAGGGGTTCAATTTTTAAGAAAAAAATTTATTTTAAGTGGTATAAAATTTAATACCACACGTTTTTATGATATTTTTTTCAATAAATTTAATTTCATTGATGTCCTTTGTTATACATTAAACCATATTTTACTTATGTTACATGCCACACTAAGTTTCTTACAAATTAGTTTTATTATTTAAATTATTTAAACAAGGAAATTATAACCTAGTTTTTAGAATGGTTGATATGAAAAAGATTAACTATATAATAAAAGAACAGTCTACAAGTGTAAAACCCTTCAGATATTAGAAGGAAATTTTTTTCAGAAAAACTATTTAAATACACAGAAGTGTTATTTATAAAAAAATAATTAACAAATAAATATTTTTGGATTATATTAATGAAATAAACATATATATTATTCAGTATAATGTTTTACATTTATCTAATTTATTTTTTATACATGATTTAAAAATAAATCCACTTTTATGTTTAAAATAAATGTTTTTCTAGAAATATAGTTCTTTTGACCTTTCATGGAATGCTTATTTTAAATGTAATTTTTCCCACATTTAAAATTTGTATTTTAAAAAATAACATTATTATTTCAAGATTGGTTATCAAAATTTTCTTTTGTTTCATATTTTATATTTTCTAATAAGTTTCTTGTTTTGATGAATAGTGAAAATAGTTAATTTTAATTGAAAATAAATTTTCTTATAAATATTTTATAGTGTAAATTACTAATTTTATAAGTATAATTATATATATTATATTTTATTTAGTTCAATATAGTTAAGTAAAATCAATTTCACATTGAATGTTTTTAAAAAAACATTTCAATCTTCTGAACATTTTCTATTTAAAAAGTCATTATCTCACCTCGTCTAGTGGATTATTTTTAAATTAAAATATTACATTTATGTTATGTGAGTTTGGAAAAAAATTATTTGATATTTTTAATTATAATATAAATTTTTATTAAATATTTCCCTTTTAATTTTGGACACATTGAATAGTAATGTTTGTAAATTTTATTACCACATTAAAGGGTAAATCAGGCTTGTTGGGGTAAAAATAATGTTATAAATACCATTAAAGATACAAAAAATGTTATTGGGTGAGTTAAAAATAATCCATAACTTATAATTTTTTATATTTACTAATTTAATGAAAACGTTTCCATGAAAATGACTTAGAATATCATTAAAGTCAAAGAGAGTGACAAAATTCTATACTCTTACTATTAATAAGTATAATACTATTAATTTATGGTTTAATTGATTCTATTCTCAACTATATATATTCTTATTAAACATAAAAGTATTATCTACATAATTTAATTTATGTTCTAAGATTTAGTTATTAAATAATTATTATAAATAAATAGAAAATGATGATGCAGCAACTATTAAACTAATTAAAAAATAAATAATGTTATATTATAAATATTAAAAGAAATATTATTTTACAAAATTATCGTGATCCATGAATTTTATAACTTATTATTTTATATTAGTGTTCTTTCAGATTAATTGGTTCAAATTTATCTCATATTATTTATTTTAACAAAGTCAATGTAATTTCCAATTTTGAAATTAACACTACTAATATCTTCTGAAAATATTATATAATTAAATTAATTAATGATCAGGAAAATACCAAATAAGGAAGAATTGGATAAATTATGGTCTAAAATATCATAAATGTACCATTTATGGTTCAATTTACACCTTATAGGTAAAAATATCTATGTATTCATGTTGAAAATGTTTTTAGCATAGTCAAAATTAAAAATGTTTAAATAAGAGTTAATCAAAATGATATGATTTAAAGTTACAAAAAACGTATATAAAATCCATTGATTTCATGGATTACCACCCTAAAAAATTATCTTTGACTAGGTTTTCATTTTTATATATTTTTATTTATATTTAATTTATTATAATTTAATCTGTTGAGAAATTCCAAAACTGCCCCTCACCTCCGTTATAAAATGAAACCTCATCCCTCATTTAATTTCACACAATTCAGTATTATATATCATCCATAACATGAAAAAATATCTTCTAAACATACATATCCATATTTTAGAAGTTATGTTCCCCCCAAATCATCAACTCTAGAGTCCTTTATAGGAGATCTAATGGAGTCATTTTGAAGAAGAGGTAATCGCTGTAACTGATCACTCTCTTTTTATACTATTGTATACATCCAATGAATATATGATATATATCATGAAATAATAACTTCATTATAATCAATATTCTTATATTTTATTATGATTATGAAAACACCATTTTACTTCCCCTTTCCCATCGAACAAGAAATGAAATTATCGCTCTGGCGTATGCACGACGTACCCTCTTCGTGTTGTGATACAATTCACTTTTAATAAACCACTTTTATGAGTTGTAATAATGATGGGTTTAAATTTTTTAAAATGATATTTATAAAATAATTTTAATTACATAAAAATTATATCTTATAAACCATTTTACAACCTAATATTTTCAAAAATTATAATTTCGCTCATGCATACATATGGCTTATCATCTCCATGATGCGATGTGATTATGTTTTCATATATATTTCAAATGGGAGGTAATGATGATTAATTTAATGAATATATATGATATATATAAAATAAAAAGAATTATTTACATGATTTGGTCATGATCAAAGTATAGGGACTGGGACTATCAAACCAAAACATGCTTGGAAAATGAAGCATATACCCCCTAGAATAGTTATTGTAATTATTAATAAACAGATGTTACGATGTTATATACATATATATCATGATATTATTGATATTTGGTTATGTAATAAATTTATTATAAATCCATATTTATAATACTGGAGGTTACAATGTTAACATGGAAAGGTGATACACGAGGTAAGAGATTTTTGTTACAATTTTATTTTAGTAGGACACATGAATTATAAGATAATAATTTGTTCTTTGTGGTGATATAATACCCATTAATCTATTTTCTGATTATTATTAAACATATTATTTTATTTTAATATATATATATATATATTCTTCTTTTTTCATGTTTCATAAAATTCAACTAATTATAAATTTGTACGGTCTTGTTTTACAATCTCAGTAATGTTTGGGAATGTTTCATTTTAAATATCTATTGGGGAATATTTATCTTTGATGTCTATGTTTTATAAAAAAATCCAAATTTTTTTTACAATTATTATCATAATATTTAATGTTATTGTTACCCATATTAAACTTTTTACTAAATGGTTTGAAAGGAATCATTTTTGTCAGTTTCCAAAAAAGGTACTTGGTGACTTTTGAGGGAAAAGTACATAAGGAAGTATTTTTTTATCCTATACAACATGAAGATATTATTCTGATTTCAAGACAACTTAATGTATTGAATATTATATTAAAATATTACAATTTTATTTTCAATGAAAATTTTTTCCTTGCTAATTTCACTGGACATAAAATATGTTTTAATGAAAGGATATTTTCCCCTTGATTTATTTTAAGTGATCTTTAACAAAATAAGGCTCTATCTAAGGTGAAATCATTTTATTTCACTTTTTATTTAATTGGGATATTACCCAAATATTCCATTCTTATTATTTCTATGAATGTCAATTGTTTATGATGTACTAGTACTTATGAAACCTATTTTTTTCATTAGTTATGTTATGATGATGTGTTTATGAAACTCATTTATATACATTGGATATAATGCGATGAATATTTTATGGTCCTATGGGAAAAATATGTATAGTTTTCATTATGTTATACGTGGGAATAATATATACCTATAATTAAATATGTAATGAATTATATCTCATGATATTGTTTTGGGAAAAATGTTTATGTGATTGACCTATGATGAGAAACAAGTCTATGTGCTTAATCTGTTATGGGAAACAAGTGATAAGGAATGATGTTAGAGTCTTAGTAGCTAACCGAGAAATATTAAATTTTTTTATATACTTATAATGATGAAACACAAATTAATTAAATGAATATATGGTAAAATATTGAGTTAAGATCATGTTTCACTCTTATTGGACATGTTAATATTGTATTCTATAACACATGTTTATGATCCATGATAGGATCGATATGAACATTGTTTGTTATAATCATGATCACATACAAACATTTATTACCATAATATTTCATATGATAATAATTTTATACCAACCATTTTTACCTTTACTAATCATCTGATCTCACCCTTATCTTATGTTTCCTTTCCACATGATATGAAGAATGGTTTTAAGTGTTATATGATGAAAGAGATATAATTATGCAGAATAAAGTGGGAGACATTGTATATATTTTATAAACAATTTGTTTATGATTTCGAGTTTACAAAGGCATAAGACCTTTATGATACTCAGGTATGTATTGTATAATGAAATTAATGTTCGTCTAAAAATATTTAATATCTATGTATGAAAGGATTTGGTCATTATAATCATATTTTCCTCTTATTTTGTAAAATCATTATTAAATTTAGTTTATAACATTATTTTCATGAATTATTCATGGGATGGTAATATAGGCATAAATTTTTTTGTAACATGCCCATTATGTTACCACCAGTTGAATATCTTCTGAATCATTACCTTTATATCTATTGATAACTTGTTATCAACTTTTTCCATATTTTATATAACCTATTTCTTCTTGTCATTCTAGAAAGCTCTTTTTCCCCTCCATTTCTATCCATATCCATTTGGCCAATCCAAATATCTATTAACACATTCTTTTATTGCTAAAATTTCTTACTCATATAAACAATATTAAATTTATCAAATGATATTATTGAGGCAATAGCATTCTTCACCTCCTGAACATTCCTTTTAAACTCACCATATTTTATTGGAAGGATTTCTCTTCCTTGATCATTCTATCTTACCATTGATACATACCACCTTCCTAGAAGTGACATATTGTACAAATATAAATATGATATACGCAAAGAAAATTAACAAATATATTATTTTCCTCTAAATCATTATCTTTCATACTTATAGTAGTACTTATCTAATGTTTTCTCTTGTTTTCATTTTATAAACCTTTTGTGAGTTTTCTTAGGGATATAATTTGTGTACATATTCCACTCATTCTTAGTAGAATATTATATCTAAAAAATAGTAAATGATGACTATTTATTGATAATAGATGTATATGTTTATTGATATTGTTCGAGAATAGGATCAACATACTTTTTTAGACATTTATTTTCACCAGCTTGAAAATTTTGACCATTAACCTCAACTACGTTATGATGTATTAGATAATATTTCTTAACTCACTTGTTATATTAAGAAAAATTGTTTTTTTCAATGAAAATATTCTTTATTTCCTATCCAAAAATTATATGAGAATAATTTACATCTTATCTAATTTATCCAAATTTAACCATTTGCGCTTACATAGCTCAACTAGTGTTTCCTTTACCTTTTTAAGATTCTCCCATACAACTAATTTTTTTTTCATAAATTTTCAATTTTCTCCCAGTTTCCCCAACATATATTTTCTAATCTATAATCACATTATGGTTTATTCATTATTTTTTATTCTCTTTACATTCTCAAATATTAACTCCTTATATTTTTATTTCAACTCATTCCTTTCCATCATGTGCTGTTTAAGTTACATAAGTGATTCTTCCAAACTTTCTTAAAGAATCCACTCAAGATATGTTCTATCATCAACATCATAAAAACTATTTGGTGAAGTGATTACTCGTCTTAAATGAGATAAGAAGTTTAAATTTCAATCAATTTTGTTTTTTTATGAATAATCATCCATCATTATTTCACTTAATAAATTTTTCGTTTTGTTTCTATGAAACTTTTTCTTATGTTTCTTCCAATTATTTTTCTAAGACATATAATCTTATTCTTGTAAATCATAATCTCTATAATTATTCTAAAGAAAATATACTATAACATTGCCTTTATTATTAAAATTCTATCATTTAAAATAAATTTTATCACATCCTATACAATTTCCCTTTTTATATCTTTTTTAATGAAGAGTTATGATTTTGTTAAAGACCTCTTTATTTTCCTCTACATTTGAATCAATTGATTATTATATAAATTTTTTATCTATATGATTCCCATTTAACTGGATTTGAAAGATATTTATTACTTATCCTTTTTATTAAATACTATTATATCCTCCTAAAATATTCCATAATAATTTTTTGATGTTCATCAAGTGATAAATCATCTCGATCTTATAAAGCTCACACTTTGGCATCAAATCTATCTAGAATGTTTCTAATTAGTTTCTTAATAATGGTTGAATATTCCATCTTCTTATCGAAACCTCTAATGCAATTGAAAAATATAATTTACTTTCATAAATTATTATTCAATTATTTATTTGTTATTTATCTTACAATTGACAAACATACACCTAGATATTTTTAATTTACCTTCCATAAAATTCTCATTTCCATTATAACTACTTCTCATCATATACCTTATTTTTTATCCATTGGAAACCCAATGATATTTATATGAATATTATTTATAAGATCTATAAACATGGAATTATAGGATTTTTCGTCGTCATACATTTTCCTCTTATCAATAACTATATTATAAACATCATCAAAGGGAGTAAATCCCACTATTGCAACATCTCTAACATCGAGTAAAAGTGATGGAAGATAGGATAACATTATATTATTACAACTATGATAGTTTCTATCATCGAATACTAGAACAACCATGTAGTTATCTGAATTTATATTATCCATCCATAGTAGATAGTTTTTAATTTAATAGGTAACATATATTCTGATACAAATTTAAGTTAACATGATCGACCTAGGATCACTGATAGGGGAAGGGGTGAATTAATGATCACTTTTTATTTTATAGTAATGTTTCTAAACATTGTATGGAAACATTTCCTATTATATAATACTTTATAGGGTTATGATCTTCTCAAATATAAATACCAATATAACCTTTAGCATCCAACAAATATAAATTGTAATTAGTTCTTTATATTTACAAGTATCAAAAAAAATTCCTAATCCATTACATACTTTTCCCCCAACAAGGATTCTTTTACTATATTATTTAACGATCACAAAAAATAAGAGGAAAGTAGTTATATCAACTAGTAATCATTCCTATAAAAAATAACTTTTTATCCAATATAAATTAACTCTTCTACAATGAATAGTTATACCCCAGCATTCACTACTACAAATGGAAGATATAAAAATATAAATTTTCCAACAGTTTTCATAAACCATTGGAGTAGGGATGTCAGGAGTTCCTTACCAAACAATTTCATTAAACCGTTGGAATAGTGAATTTTATATGAGTTTTACCCAACGGTTTTATCAAACTGTTGGGATATGTGCCTTTTAGATGAATTTTATCCAATGTTTTTAACAAACCGTTGGGATATGTGGGTTTTAGAGGAATTTTACCCAATGGTGTTATCCAACTACTGGGAGATGTGAGTTTTTGGAAGGCTTTCCAAACAGTTTTTTAAAACTGTTGGGTATGTTTTCCCCTAAATTTTCAACAGACCCAATCCCCCATCCATTCGATTGTCTGCCCAAAGCCAGGACCTAAAGTAGAGCTCCCTTGCTCAGAAAATTATTCCACCAAATCCAACTTCAATCAGAAAATTGTTTTTTTCTACACGTCAAATCTGTACGTGGGACCATGTGTTTAATGTTTTGCATCTATTTTTTTTCCTATTTGGATTTTTCCTAAACTGGAGGTATGTGCGGTATTCTATACCCAATAATTGAAATTTTATTTGTTTTCTATTTTTGTTCTTCAATTCAACATTCATAATTCTGTGAATCAACATTATTTGAACTATTTATATCCACTCTTTTGAAGAGTTAGGGAACCATATGAAGGGATTGTGACCGGATTGGGTTGTGGTGTAGGTGGTTTTCCATTTTTATCAAAGTTATATGATAGTTTCTATTGAAATTATTTTACTTTATCATAATTATTTATAATTTTATTTTTCTATCTATTTGGTTTACATTGAGCCTATATTACTTTTTAATCATATTCTTGAGGTTAATAACACAGTTTACATGTAAACCATCATACTATAAGACTCATATGGAGATATTCATAAGAATAATCCATGTGAATTCTTATTGGTAATGTTTTAAATCATTATGATGAATTTTAATATATTATGTATTTAAAATTTGGGGAGTGTTCAACTGGAGGTGAGGTGGGGGCAGTGCAGGTGGGGGTGGGTTGTATAGGTGGGGGTGTGTAGGTCGGGGGGGCTGTGCAGGTGGAGTCTTCTGGGATGATGTGGGGGCTGTACAGTTGGAGTGGGGGTGGGATATGCTTATGGGGGGGGGGGGAGGGGGCACTACAAGTGGGGGGGTGGGTGCAGGTGGGTGGAAGGGGTGGAGTGGGTGGGGGAGGGGTGTGAATGTGGGGGTGTGCAGGTGGGGGTGTAGTGGGAGAAGGGGAATGTGTAGGTGGGGGTGTGTTGTAGGGGGGTTTGTTGGGCGTGCGGTGTGTGGGGGGGAGTTGTATAGGTGGGGTGAGGTTGGTTTGTGCAGGTTGGGGTGTGGGAGGGGGTCTCTGAATGTGGGGGTGTAGGTGGGGGTATACAGGTGGGGCGGGGGCGGGGGGGGGGGGGGGGGTTCTGTATGTGGGGGTGTGCAGGTGGGGGGATGTGGATTGTGCAGGTGGGGAGGGGTTGAGCAGGTGGGAGGGGGCTGTGCAGGGGGAGTCTACTGGGGGTGAGGTATGGAGAGGGGTTGTGCAGGTGAGAAGTCATCACTTCCACATTTCTCTAATAAGCATTTGGATGTCATACCTTCTAGAAATTTTGATAGGTCTGAGGCCTATTTGGTTTTTGGTTCTCATCTAGTCATCTTTATGAGTAAGGCATCACATGATCTAAAAGCAACGTCAACTATATATGATGAATTCATTCTCCCACAACTCATTTTTCTAGAAGGAATATATCCTTGGAAGGTGGTGGGGGCCTTTTAGAATCCTTTCATACATATACCAGGGCAGAAAATTCTCCATATATATCCACCTAGACTAGGGACCTACTACCATATGCACATCCCATATTCATAATCCTACATCTCCATGTATAAAATTAATAGTGATTCAACCTAGACTTCACCTTCTACTGAAATACTTTTTAAAATTTATGTCATGATGAAAAAAATATCAAGGAATCCATACAACTTCATATAGAAAAACACCCTTAATATTCATGCCATGATGTTGAAAATACTTACAAACTCATTACCGTGCATCATATCATTACTATTAACTACTTATAGATATTCACTAACCTGTATTCCTTTCACCAGAATCTAATTCCCTAACATTTTCCCAATTTAAAACATGATACCATCAAGTTATCAAGTCACCAATCTTACCAAAATGGATTTTAACTAAAAAAATATTTCTCTAATCCTTATCACCAATCATTTATTTTTTAAAACATGAATGAAAACCCAATTTAATCTCATTTCTCTCAGTCACACCCCTGTGGTTAGCCGCCCACCCCCGTGGATAGCCTGTACCCCCTGGACAGCCCCATACCCTTGTGGACAGCCTACCCACCCCCTCAGGGATCCCCCACCCCGGACACCCCCATCCCCCCCGGACACCCCACCCCCTTGGACAGCCCTTCCACCCCCACGGACAGCCCCAACCCCTAAACATCCTCCCGCCCTAAACCCCTCCCCCCGTAGACAAACCCCCACCCATTATGGACCACTATGAATATCCCCTACCCCCTTGGATAGCCCCCAACCACATGGATAGCCTTCCCACCACTTGGATGCCCCTTACCCCTAGATAGCCCCACCACCCCCGTGGATAGCCTACCCACCCCCTGGACAGCCCATACCCCCTAGATAGCTTTGCCGCCCCTGTAGGCATCCCTACCACGCCCTGGACACCCCCTACCCACTGAACATAACCTAACCCCGTGGACAGCCTGCCCACCCCCTAGAAACCCCCCCCCCCCCCGGACACCCCCATCCCCCCGGACACCCCCACCTCCTGAACACCTCGTACCCCCTGGACACCCCCCCCTGTGGACAGCCCGCCCACCATTGTGGACACCCCAACCCCCCTGGACAGCCCCTCCACCCCTATGAACAGCCCCTACGCCCCTGTGGAAAGCCCTCCCACCCCCAGGACACCCCGACCCCCGTGGACATCCCCCACCTACCGGGACTTCCCCCCACACACTGGACAGCCCCACCCCCTTGGGCAGTGTATGTGATCACACAAATAATCTTCTAAAATATAAAATTTTTCGATCTAAAATTTACTCAACTCCTGAATAATTAACCTCCACAAGTGTACATGATATTCTACACTTATCTATAGTTCTTCAATGATATTTTGTTTTAAATATAGTATTTTTTGGTTTTTTATATTATAATTATCATGTACCGTACTGTGTCAGTTATGGTTTCATATAGGGTGAATGATTCTCATTTACATAAATGTATTTTCGATAATAATTAAATATTATTGAATTTATTTTGAGAAAATGATTGATAAATTTTTTTAAGAGAATGGATATAAGTTTTATGTATGAAGCCTATTGGATATCATGCGATTTTAAAACTAATGTGGAGAGGTTTTTAGATTTTCCATTTCACAAGGCTTCAGATAGTGGTCATATACATTGTCCCTATTACAATTGTGTTGGAAGACCTTGTTTGATCCTTGAGAAGTCAGATAACACATAACCAAATATGGTTTTCAAGAAAACTACTCTGTGTGGTATCTCAATGGGGAGAAAATTAAATCTCAAATTGCTAATGATCCAAATGAGCAGACTGGATTGTAGAATTTGTTATATGATCAGTTTTGGTCTCTTCGTCATTATGAAAAATAAATGATTCTGACCAATTAATATTTCGATATGAGTATACATTATGTGTCTAATGAAAATGATGATGTTTTTAGGGTGAAAAAATTGAATGATGCTTCCACTACTCCATTATATCGACAATGTGGTAAAATAAAAAAAGGAATTTTTAATCCGATTGTTTCAAGGGAAAACTATGTATGGGATTTGTAAACTTTTCATCAATTACATTTTTAGTATCTTGAAGAACATACTTATAGATGATGCAGATATTCCATTAAATCATTATATGGCATGGATGTTAGTTGAAGAACTTGGATTTTTATGAAATAAAATTCATGCTTGCCCAAAAGACTACAGTTTATTCTATGAGGAATCTTCCGAACGAAACGATTGTATAAAATGTGTCACATCCAGCTGGAAGAGAAAAAGATGATAGAATACCATCCTGTGTGCCATAGAAAGTAATGTGGCACTTTTCATGACCCCCAGACTACATAATATTTTTATATATGATGAAATATCGATTAGAATCTGATGTCATGATACCGAGAGAAATAAGACTAATGATGAGTTGGATCACCTTGAAGATGGATTTCCATGGTAGAGATTGGATGCTCAATATCCTGATTTCGCATCTGATGTGCGTAATGTGACGTTGGGTCTTTCCTGTGATGGTTTTAATCCATTTTAGCATATTCTTACGTTGCACTATACATGGATAGTTTTTATACACATTTATAAACTTCCCTGATGGTTGTGTATGGAAAAACCTTTCACTTTCATGAGTTTACTCATATTTGGACCTTCTGATCCTGGAAATGATATATACGTATAAATACAACCTTTAATAAAAGAGTTGATACTTATTTGGGATATGGGTGTGAGCACATACGATGCATGTTCGAAAGACATATTTCAGATGTGTTCTATGCTTATATGGATGTTCAATTATTTAACTACTTATGCAATGATTTCTGGATGGATCACAAATGGAAAACTATCATGTCCTATTTTTATGAAGAATACATGATCCAGAATACTGAAACATAATTTTAGTTTTATTTTTATGGGACATCGACGATTCTTTCCAATAGTCCATCCATATAGAAATAATTTTCGAAGATTTCAAAATTCCCTGGAGACCAATGATCCTACTCAGCGTATGTCTATAACTGATTTCTTAATGAATTGAAAGATTTTAGTTTTTCATTCGGGAAGGGTCAAATGTAATCTTGAAAGGGAAAGAATGTTTCCACCAAAACCTGTTACATTTGGAAGAAGAGAAGTATCTTCTTTGATTTTCCTTTTTAGTCAACCAAATTTTTAAGTCATTTTCATATACATAATGCACATTGAAGAAATTATATGTGAAATTCTAATTTCGATTCTTCTAAATGTTAAGTGAAATACAAAGGATGATGTACGGTCTTTTCATGACTAGGTACATTGGGGCATCATACCAGGACTGCATTTTGTGCATATCAGTGAAAATAAATGGAAAGATCCATGTGCTTATTATGTGACGACACCTATAGAAAAAAATAAATTTATAGAAGTACTAGAGACTATTAAATTTTGTGATGGGTATTCAAGAAAAAAATATTAACGAGTCAACTAAAGAGAGTTGAATCTAAAATATTTGAATACTCATGATTATCACATCCTTATGGATGAGTTGATTCCAATAGAAATTCATCATCTTTTTTCCAATAATGTAAGGGTGGTTGTTATTCTATTGTGACATTTGTTTAGTGATATTTGTGCTAAGAAGTCGTCCAATTCTATCTTGCAAAAAATGTTGGGGGATTCCCCATTAATTTTGTGTGAGTTAGAGAAAATATTTCTTCCATCATTTTACACATGCATGTTGCATCTGACTGTCCATATTCCTAATGAAATACTTCTCTGAGGACCTATTTATTTTTGTTGGATGTATCCAACTGAAATAAATATGAACACATTAATGTCTCATGTCCGTAATAGGAATCATCCTGAAGGTTCTATCTTGAACGGTTACTTGGCTCAAGAATGTATGGATTTCTGCTCAATGTATTTATCTGATCTTACAACAAGAATGAATAAACTAATGTGAAATGAAGGATAATGGTATTATCAAATTGAACCCAATTCTCCGTCACTTCCTCAAATAGGAGGAACTCCTGGATCATATACATTGATGGCATTAGCCCTTGAAGAGCGGGAGATGGCACATCAGACAGTTTTGTTCAACTGTGAATTGTTCGATGACTATATGTTGTAAGTAAATTGAATATGTATATCTTATATATATATATATGTTAAAATATTCTTATTTTTTCTATAGGGAACATAAAGAGATGATAAATAATAATCATTTTTCTTTAACTTTAAGAGGGAGGAAGACTTTTCATAGGAAAGATTTTTCTACTTGTTTAAAATTGAATGTAATAATATTACTATTTCAAATAATTAAAACAATAGTTAATTAAGGTTAATATTTATTTATATTTCATTTATTGAGATTTCTTACTGCCTATGTCATTTAGGAAATAAGACCATTGGATTTTGGTCCTAATACCGTGGTTTAGGACTGTAAATCAATTGTTATGAATGGGTACAAATTTTTTATCACTGAATGAGAAAATAACACGAGAACACAACATGACAGTGTCATGGTTACAACCACAACAGACTGTTATTTTAGTAAATCAGATAGTAGACCGTGATTTGAAAATTTAGGTTATTGTGGAGTCATTGAAAAAAAATATTGGATTTTTATTCTCATGGATGAGTCATGAAAATGAAATGCAAGTGGTTTGATTCGATGACGAGGCATGACATATTTATTGATGATTTTGGATTTCAGGTAATTGATATGACATTCAGTCTTACTATTGATGAACCATATGTATTGTCATCGATAGAAAAAAAAGTTTTTTATGCCATTAGAAATATTAGAACTAATTTTTCTTTCATTATTGATGTAATTATAGGACATATTCTTGATGATGGTGATAATGGAATTGACACCATCTCTACTTCCATCAGAAACAGTCCATATATTACTTTTTTTGACTCCAATAGCTCAATTTTCAGAGTTTATTGTGAACCTAAAGTTGTGGTGGGAAATATATAAAATCATCCATTAATGTTCTAAATTCTTTTGTTTTACCTCAACTTGGGTTGTTAAGGTAGGTACTATTCAAATTGATTTAATATTGATTTCAAATATGTTTTATCCGACATTACCATTATGTGAAATTTCAATTTTTATTGGTTGAAATTTTATTTGAATTGAATTTTCTAATTTGGAATTGAACTGTTTTCAAACCTATGAAACCAACATTTCTAAATGGGTGAACATTTCAATGCTTCAACTGTGATTTGTATATAAATTTTATTACATTAAAGCCTCTAATTAACATTTTTCAAGGTAATGAACATGAAGGATTTTATTCTTATGAAAAAAATGTATTGAAACCTACATCATATACTTGGGCTAAAGAAATTAAAATTTTCCTTACTTTTGACAACTTCTTTAAACCTTATGAATTTGGTAGAAACAATGTTCCTTGATTTTAATAGACCGATGACACTTAGTAAAAAACCATCCTACTAAAAATTAAATTTCTTTATTTCTTCTAATACGATTTACTGACATCATTATTTATTTGTTCAAGATCACCTAAAATAATGGATAGTTAAATTATCCAAGAATCCCCTTATTCCCTCTCATTTATTTTGTTTTTTGGGTTACACATTAGTTATCCTTTTCTATTTTAATCCATATTATTTTTCAAATTAATGAAATGAAACCAATTGAAGAGAGGCAATGAAAATAGATTATGGACAACAATAATCGCATGATAGAGCTGGGCATTCCACCACTAGTTCCTGCAGCGATTATTGTATTTAAAAAATATATATATAAATTATATATAATATCATGTGATTACAGTTTTTTTAAGAAATTAGCAGGATCCATCTATTAGGAAATAGATATTTGATGAGCAGTCTAGTAGTTGTCCCAGTACTCAGGGTGGTCATACGAGGGGGTGGTACGAGAGATAGACGATCTGGTCGGCGTACCCGATTAGTCCCTTCCCCTACCACTAACATACCATCCATCCAAGATTCTGATCCCAGTGTGTCGTTAGGGACACATGGGTTATTTAGGACTCCCATGTTTTCACCACCCTTTTATCTGAGCCTCCTCACCCATCTGTTCCATATCCAATGATGATTCCCACTCCCCATCAAGCATTCGGCCAACCATCTCTATAATCCTCTTTTACTTCTGCTTGCTTATCTCTGGGATTTTTTATTCCATCTTCTTTGACTGCTGCTCCACCAGAGTATATCCCTTCAAAACATACATTGGGACCCACAACATCTGTATAGGATCTTCCTTCAATTTTTGTGGATCTAGTGGTGCCCAATTGATCAGAATACCTTTGGAACACTTATAAAACCCTAAAAATTATTACACCATTATTTATTTTCATTATATCATGTATTGATACAATATTTATTTTTCATTCATAAAAGATACATCAACTGATAAGAGGCGGGGGCGAGGGAATACAAGAATGCGTGTGGTGTGGAACTACCACATGCAGTTGATGGTGGACTACAATGAAGATATTAAAATGATAGAAAAACAAGGGAAGAAATGTCGGAGTTTTTTTACGACACTTTCCAAAGAATCCGACATCATTCCTGCCAGCCCGCTCTCATGAAGATAGCTGCCAAATTATGTCAATGATAATGTTTTGGCCGATATATGGGTAAAAATCATGTCTTATTTAATTCAATGTATTGTTTTTTGTATTTATATGAATTAATATTTTTGTGTTAGCTACAGTTTAATTTCCATGATGGTGAGGGTGCACGACCATCACGTCTAAAGGATTTAGGAGAGATATGGAGAGATTATAAGCACGAGTTGTACATTGGATGGTGACCTAGAGTGGGAACAAAGTTAGAGGCGGTCCCTGTAATGGATGATTGTCCATTAGAACAGAATCAATAGATGATTACTAATTGGAAGATTGGCCAATTTAAGGTATTAATGACATTAGAGGTATTTAAATGATAATTTTCATGTTTTTTGTTAATACAAATTAGTAAATTTTATTTAAGATTCATCCATAAGAAATAATAAAACATTGATGCTAAAAATTACATCCACCCATTGGGACGTAGTATTATTCCATATCATGAGAGTCAACACGTATCATAGTTTATAATTTTTCTCTACGAATTGCACTTTCTATTGCTTGCTACATAATTTATTTGATTTCTAATGTTGTTATTTAATTTTTGTTATGAAATAATTAATTGGTATCCTATTTTTAATTATGGTTACCTAAATTCAATGTTATTTTAGGGAATAAATTTAATATACAAGGACGTGTGCCTCGAGAAAAACTGTTTTGATCTAGTAGAAGGAAGAAAGATGGAAGTGCGGTTAATGAAATGACTCAGCAACATATTGTAAGTATTAAATTGTAGATTTAAAATCATAATCTCTTTTTTGTAACTTAATAATCTATTTATATTTGTAAAACCCAAATTTAGAGGCCCTTGATTCCCATGAACCTGACAATTTTGGGCCCAAAGATCACTTACATTAGGTGTTGGGAGATGGGCACCCTGGTAGAGTACACTGCCGACCAGGGAAGAGTATAGTTCTGATGAGGTTTTGGACAACCTTAGGTAAGAATTGTATTTCCACCGAGTTCCTACAGGTTTAGGCGCAGGCAGAACATGGTGAAAAAATGGCCGCAGAGACAACAGAACTATCTTCTAGGGAAAACACTGCATTTATGAAACTGATATAAGTTTTACATCCAACTCTTCCACCAGAGGCTATCACAGCTTGTGACGAATATATGTCATCTATATGTTTCATATATGGTTAACTAGGTGGTAGATCTAGCGGTGGTCGAGATGATAGTGAGGAGGAGGCTGAGGTGGAGGAGGAGGAGGGTGATACGGAGGTCGAGGCTGAGTATGAGGGCATGGAGAGGGTGTTGAGGAGGTCAGTGATGATGATGGGGATGAAGATGAGGAAAAGGGTGAGGCTGATGATGACGGTGATGATAGTAATAGTGATAAGGGACATATTGATCCGTTACATTTTTGAATGATATTACTGATCTTTGATATTTATTGATTTGTTGTGCCAGAAAATATGTGTGATTACATAGGTAACATTTTCATTAATTTTTTATCTATAAATAATAAAACATGACTTAATGATTTTATGTGATTGATTCACCCCTACCCTAGAACCCTCTACCCCCGTGGACAACCCACCCACCCCCTATAGCACCTTGGACGGCCCCTTCATCCCCGTGGACAACCCTCTCACACCCTGGACAACCCGTCCCCTGGTGGACGGCCCCACCACCCCTGTGGCCAGCCCCCCAACCCCCGTGGACAGCCCACCCACCACCGTGGACAGCCCACCCACCCCACTTAACACCCCGTACCTCATGGACATCCCCACCCACCCCCTAGATAGCCCGCACACTCCCTAGACATCCCCCCCCCCCCCCCGTGGACAGCCCCCCCCCCCCCCCACCCCGTCGACAGCCCGCCCACCCCCCTTGGACACCCCGACCCCCTAGACAGCTCTGCCACCCCCATGGACAGCCTGCCCACACCCTGGAAAGCCCCTCACCCCATGGAAAGCCCCCCTGTGGACAGCCTTGCCACCCCCTGGACACCCCTACCCCCTTGACTTCCCCACCACCCCCGTGGATAGCTTTCCCACCCCCCATGGATACCCCGTACCCCCTGGACTGCCCTTCCCACTCCCTAGACACCACGTTCCCCCCCTGGACACCCCCCACCTGTGGACAACCCTCCCAACCCCTTAGACACCCCATCATCCCTAGACAGCCCTGCCACACCTGTGGACAACCCATCCACCCCCCGGACACCTCGTACCCCCTGGACATCCCCAACCACCCCTGGACATGTCGTTCCCCCTAGATACCCCCCCCACCCCCATGGACATCCCCCACACCCTTGGACAACCCACCCACCCCCTTGGACACCTCGTACCCCCTAGACAGACCTTCCACCCTCGTGGACAGCCCACCCACCCCCATGGACACCTCGTACCCCCTAGACAGCCCCACCCCCGTGGAAACCCCGCCCACCCTTGTGGACAGCCATCCCACCCCCTAGACACCCCTTACCTCCCTCGATAACCCGACCACCCCATGGAAAACTCGTCCATCCCGTGGACACCCCCTACCCCCATGGACCCCCCCCCCCCCTCGTGCACATCCTGACCACACCCTAGACACCCCTACCCCATGGACAGCTCGTCCAACCAAGTGGACAACCTGCCCACCCCCTAGACACCACGTACCCCCTGGACAGCCTCGACCACCCCCCTGCACACCCCGTGCGCCCCTGGACAGCCCCCCCCCCCCCCCCACACCCAACCCCATAGAAAGCCCTCCCACCCCCATGGACAGCCCGCCCACCCCCTTGGACACCTTGTACCACCTGGACAGCCCCACCACCCCGGTAGACAGCTCTCACACCCCCTGGTCAACCCCCACCCCCGTGGACAGCCTTCTCACCCCCGTGGAGAGCACGCCCACCCCCATGGAGACCTCGTACCCCCTACACAGCCATGCCCACCCCATGCCCCCTGGACAACCCCCCCCCCCCAAACCCCGTGGATAGCCCGCCCAGCTCCGTGGATAGCCCGCCCACCCCCATGGGCACCCCTACCCCTCTCGACAGCCCCACCAACCCCGGGGACACCCCACCCACCCCTGGCCACTCCTCCCCCCATGGACAACCCCCACCCCTGGACACCCCGCCCACCCCCTGGACACCCCACCCCTAGAAATCCTTTCCACCCCTATGGATATCCCCCCATGATACCCCCTGGATAGCCCCGCCAACCCCCTAGACACCACGTTCCCCCTGGACACCCCCACCCCCGTGGACAGCCTTTCCAACTGCTTGGACACCCCCTACCCCCTGGACAGTCCTCCCACCCCCGTGGACAACCCCCCTAGACAGCCCCCACCCCCATGGATTATAGGGTTTCTGACAACTCGAAGATAATATTAATCATAGCTACCCACATCATTGCCTCCTAGGATCTTTGATCACTAATAAATAAATTGCAGATGCTATTTTTGAAACTACCATGTATAATAAATGATCTGAGAAGAACATTGATATTCCACTTCCACAAGAGTTTTAGCAGAGACAATGACTAGAAATACAATAATTGGATCACAAGAAGGACTACTTGAGATATATCCTTATAGACTTATGGATTCATTTATAGTGGTAACATTATAAATAATTATCAAAAACAAAAACATTATTAAATTATTTTGATGTTCTAAAACAAGGGACGCAAAATTGGAAATCCCATATAGATAAATCATAAATAATTCTTCATAAAACCATTTCAAAATCCCATAATAGAGACCACTTTATATTTAAAACTCCAAAATGGTTTATAAAAATACCTTATAAGGTTCCATTTCAAAAATCATATAGTATTTTTTTCCCACAATAAAAATTTAATCCTTTTTCTTATAACCAAATCCCAGTTCTGACCATACACACCAAGAGAATTCATTTTTTCCTAAAGAATAACATCCTATTGAAATAAAAATTATTAAAAAACCATTTTATAAATACCAATGATCTTATAATCCATGAAATTCATTCCATTAATATCATTAAATCCCCCACCCCTCCTAGACACCACCCCACCATGTGGACACCCCACCCCCTGGACACTGCCACCCCCTTGGATAGCCCCCACCCCCTGGACAGCCCCCCACCCCATGGACACCACCCCACCCCCCATGGAAAGCCCCCCAACCCCCTTGACCCCCTTACACCCCACCCCCATGGGCAACCCCCTACCACCTCGACAGTCACCAACCCCTTGGATAGTCCCCACCCCTCCTCAACACCACCCCACCACATGGAAACCCCTCCCCTGGACACCCCTCCCCCTGGACACCCCCACACCCATAGAGAGCCACCCCACCCCCTTGACACCACCCCAACCCCCTTGGACAACCCCCAACGACCTGGACCGCCCCCACCATCCCCCCCTCCCTTGGACACCCCCCGCACCCTAGACACCCCCACCCCCATGACACCACCCCACCCCCATAGACACCCCCACACTTCCATGGACACCCCCCCCCCCCACCACCTTGGAAACCCCCACCCCATAGACACCCCATCCCCTAGACGCCCCCCTCCAAGACACCACCCCACCACCTGAAAACCCCACCCCCTTGACACCCCCACCCCACATGGACAACCACCCCCAACCCCTGAACACCAAACCGCCCCCCTTGGACGGTCCCCCACCCCCTGGATGGCCACCACCCCCTAGACACCACCCAACCCCCTGGACACCCCCACCCTCTGGACACCCCCACCCCCTGTAATGACCCCCAACCCCTGGAAACAACTCCATCCCCTAGACACCCCCATGGAAAACCCCCCACTATCCTGATTGGAAACTTGAATCATAAATTCATTAGTGATTTCTCTTCAAATTTTAGAAAAAGTGATCTCCACATAATCTCAATATTGTTTCATCCCATTATTTATGGGCACCAATGAATGTTAGGGTGAGAACTCAAATGTATTTTCTTCATCAATGTAACTTTTAATTTCAATTATTTCACTCAAATAAATTTCATTGGGTGGATCTTACAACTTATGGAACATTATAGAACACGATTTCCATTTCTTGAAAAATATCTCTTTCATAAAAATACCAGAAAATCGACATTAACAAACTCTTACAAACATCATTTACCTTGCTCAAAAAAATAAATTTAATTTTAATCTTCTAAGGATCATGTTAAGGACATTAAATAATTTTTTTGAAGATACTCGGAAAACCATTTTTATAGTATATTTTTATCTATTTTATTCATTATGATTTCCCTATTTGAGGGTATGCCTTTAATATTCTCTATTCGATAAACTCAAAGATATTTACCATCTGAGGAAACAAATCTAGATTCCTCTATCTGAGTGACTTATATACATTTTTTATTTAATTTAACACCGTTTGGATTTATTTTTGTAAGTAAAAATCTATTAGACATACTTAATATAACATTGTCTACAGAAACCTCATACCTCCATATGATAGATCATTATAATGCTATCCAACCAGTACTCTTTATATGAATCCCTTAATAAATTACCCAATAAAACCCTATTTGATCATTCTGCCTTACAAACTCATGTCATTACATCATCATAGGATAATTATTAATATAAAATTTTATACCTCCGTCTAATGACCATTTGTCCCATGCTACTCAACTTTTTCTTAATTGTTGTACTTTATTCTCTACATAGAGTGCCTTTACATTTATCCATACGATTTCATCAAAAATATCCACCCATTGGATTTTTGAAATTATATATAATCCATGGAAAATTAATTGAAATATTAATTTGGTTCCTTCTTAACTTCTTCTTTATATACTTATCCCCATTTGTTCAGTTCTTAACATTGTTTATATCTGTTTGATAATATGCACAACATTATATATCCTGCAACGCAAACATTGTGACTTAGAACAAAATATGATAACATGAGTCTGGTCCATCAAATCATATTAATTTCTACAGCTGATTACATTATAAAACATTATAATAAATTTATGTTTCATAACTCAAGATTGATATTGGATTTCTCTAAATTTTTACATCTCCCCATTTTTACATCATTCACATTTTAAAAAAGAGTACAAAATCATCATGGATCATGATAAACATCATTATATTAGAATCTTGTAGAACAAAAAATCATCGCATAGCCTTTTAAGGGTGTATTATAGCACTCTAAAAGTAAATTTTCATACACATCAAAGGAAAATTCCTTATCCTTCATAAGGAACGTTTCCTACTCAACTCATGAAAATTATTATCTCAAATTTACATATAAATAAATTTTATAATATGGAAATAAATACAACCAAACAAAATTTAGAATAATAAAAGTAATTATACATAACTTATTATCTCCAAGAACTTCTAAATAAAATGGTGTTGTACACTAAAGAAAAAGAATTCATCATGATTTTACTGAAACCATGTCGAGTGAATTAGCAGTTGCTAAAAAATTTTGGGTTGAATCCATTAGTACAATTTTATATAATATAAATTAATTTTTACTTAGAATGTTTCTTAATAAAACCCATTAATATTTATGTATAGCATGAAATCCAAAAATTTATTATGAATTTTTAGATGTAAGGAAATCATATTGATTACTAAACATAATTTATATAAATTTTCTCTAAAATGTGATGAAGAAATATTTATTAGCAATTCTATAAATATTAAGGATTATCAGGTTTTAATAATAATAAAACATTGTTGAATAAATAGTGCATGATAGGAATGATGAAACATCCACTTTTGTTTTCTAACATAAAAAAATGGAATCTTTGGATGATGTTAAAAAAAAACTAGTTTTCATCCCATGTTGTAAAATTATTCAGATTGATTATAAACTGAAGAATTTATTTGTAAATTTGTACCTATGGAATAAATTCAACCTATTTTTGATGAATTGTTTTTATAAAGATAATAAATAATAAGATATTTATGAATCATACCACTGATATTATCACTATTTATTTAGATTAACAAGTCAAAACTCATAGTTCCATAAGAAAAGAATGCGAACTTTGTACATTCATATGAAAGATTGAACTTGAGAAAGCTGAAGATGACTTAGGTGATAAATATTGGATAATTTAAATGAGTTATTAATTTAATAATTTTTATAAAAAAATTTAATTCAATAGTATAAGGACCTAATTATATTATTTTTATTGGATTAAAATGGTTTTCCAACAACAAACATGATGAAAATGGAATTATAGTAAGAAATTAATTGATGTTTGTTACTAAGTGATATAATAAACATGAAGGAATAGATTATGAAGGACCTATTTCTCTAGTATCTATAATAAAAAATATCTATTTACCTATAAACATTGTTGTGTTCTCAAAGATTAATCTTTACTAAATGTACGTGAATTGTGATTTTCTTAATAGATATATATTAGAGGAAATTATATGTAGAATAACAACCATGTTTAGAAAATAATTAAACATTGGATCCTTTTGAAAAATTACTAAGGAACTCCATCAATATAAATAAATCCCAATATATTCATATGAAATACTTAATATATTTCTACTTAAAAAGAGATTTATTAAGGGAGTTGTTGATCAAACTATTTTTAATAAGAATTTTTTTAAATAAACCATCATTTTTCAAATTTATATCAATTAATTTATATTTATCACAAATCAAAAATATATTTCTAATTACTTTTTAAAACTTATTAAATCTGAGGTTGAAATGAGCATGATAGGTGGACTAATGTTTTTTTTATTTTATCAAAAACTATATGGAACTTTATATTCTCAATAAAAGTTTACAATACCAAAAAAATTTAAAAAAGTATATGTAGTTTATTATTTCATATAGCCTATCAAACAGATTTAATGTTTTTTATATGCTTATGAGATAGAGTTCACGAAAATCCAAAAAATATCATATGAAATTTTTTTAATAAATTTTGAATTATCTTAAAAGAAAAATAGATCTTGGGTTATTTTTTTATTTTAGAAAACAACTTTGAATTAATTTTTTTTTATTTAAAATTTGGTGGATATAAAATGAATAGGAAAATAACATGTTATCCATGTCATTTATTAAGAGAATATATAGTTTCTGGGACTTGTATAAAATAATTATTAGTAAAACTATCCACTGTGTGAGATGAATATATTTCATCTAGAATTTATTTTCCTCAATTATTGTGGATTCAACACATGATCATTGCTTTAGGAATAAGTTTTAGTAAAACATATATATTGTGTGATAACACTAGTGCCATAGATGTTTATAAAAACCTATCTCATCAATAGTAATAAAATCACATTGATATAAGACACAAATTATATAAGGATCACACACCCAAATTTGATATTTTCTCCAGTTTATCAAAATGAAAGAATAACATTCTGAAATATTTATAAAACCATTAAATTCAAATAGATTTGAATATATTAAATATAATCTTATCATGATCACTATAATGTTCTAATTTATCTATTTCTTGTTTACCTGTCAACTTCTTGTAAAACATTCCTTGAAAAAGGTGCGAACATTATTCATATGTTTTTCATTATTTTATATTCACTGTTCAAAAAAATCACTATATAGTGTTTTTACGAGACATGTTAAGTTCCATAGTAATGAAATCCGTCTAATATTTTATAGGATAAAAAATTTCCTCTATCATTTTGATATGTATCGAAGATATTCATATTATCAGAAAAACATTCTCAATAAATTATATTTTCAAATTCCCCAAGAGTTATAATTTTTGATCTTTTGTTATAAATTTTCATAAGGAAACATTATTAATTTTGTTACACTCATTCACATTCTATTAGAATTATTTTAATTTAATATAAACTAAAACTTTTAAAAAAATTATTATAAAATATTTAGGGTTCCAAACACACAATATTATAAAAAATCAACATAATTATCTTTTAATATTTAATCACAACTTTTGGAACTAGTTGGAATTCGAACAGTAACTCCAAAAAATTATATACAGTAGGAGTGGATCAAAATTGTCAATATGTTTCTTGAATATAAAGAGATTACTTTTCATTTATATTTTCAATTTTCAACTTGATTATATGGTATTTTACAATTTCTTCATGTTCATCTATTCAACCCTCATGGTCAGTTATAATGAATTTTCTCTAAGGGGGCTTTCTTAAGTAAATGTTTATTTATAGATGTTTTGTTGGAAGGTATGAATCCCATTTAAAACTATAAATTATTATTAATGGATGGAAATAAATATATTTATCTAAATAATATATTTATTTATATTACCCAAAAAATTATATAAAATTTTATTCAATGTTTATCAACAATGTTTTGGTGAGGTACATAAAAGAATAAAATATCAAGAATAATGGTGTTACCATTAGAGAGAAGATTTTTTATTTTGGTGATGAAACCAATTATTACATGAGAATTATATATTTTAATATTGGTAAAATGTTTATACACATTGTAACAAATGTTTCATCAATTAAAAAGTTAAGGTGCTTAGGAAAAAAGTTTTAATTAATAGGAATATTGGTGATTCCTCTTGAATGTCTCCAAATTTTACTCAAAAAACTATTTCTTATAATTTTTTCAATATGTTAATAAAAAAATAATTACAAGATATAATGATTTACTAGATTTAGAATTGATGTTTCTAATGAAAAATATATGAAGGAAGAAGTTTTTGGGCATTTGAAAAAAGACAAAAGATAATATGATGAAGTAGAAAAATCAAATAAAGATAAAGAATATTAAGTGCTTATAAGTTAAATAGAGAGAGATGATAAATATGTAGATATAGAGGAGGAAGCAGTTCTTCTAGACGATGATGTGAAGGATGAATAATTAGATCCTTTTATTGTAGCCCATTTTTCTATTTCACCACCCTCCATTCCCTAGATAGAATAATTTACCATTTATTTTATGGAATATGCAAAGTAATTCATAAATGAAAAAGGTGAGAAATTTTTAAGAGATGTTTTAAAATATTTGAATCCAAATGCTACTCATGTTGTTGTAAAAGATGTTATAAATGATACTTATAAACATACTCATCCCAAAAAACATTATTTAATAACAAGGAAGAGGATGTCTTTAATTAATTATGAAGAATTTTTAAAAAAAATAATGGGATAATTAGATAATATTAATGTTTTAGTTAATAACTCAACATCATTAACATATCATTCTGGGGAGTATTTATCTGTTATGTTATCAATAAGAAGAATAAGAAAATTCAAAAAATGAAAATCATGCATCAATAGAAAAATAACTGGATCATGATCAAACAGAGAAATATTTGTATGTTGTGAATAATTAGTAATCTCATTTAATTGAAAAATAATAATCTAAACTACCATGAGTTAGAGGGCCTATTTTTCTAGAATTTGCATGTTATTGTACTAACTCTGCCCCATGTAAGAGTTCCAAACTAATTGATATGAAAAAGAATTAATTCAACAAATAAATTAAAAGAATTAAAAAAATATTCTGGAAATATTTCTAAATATTAGATCTCATTGAAAATATATTCTAGGAAAACTAGATGTGATTTTGGGATTCAGCCTCCTTAAGAATGTTTTCGAAAAATTTGTCAAAAGTGAAGTAAAGATCAAGGATAATAAAGCGAAATGATATCCTAAGTATAGTAGTATGAAATCTATTATCTAATGGATGAATCATATGGAATAAGATATTGTGTTCATTGATGAAAAATTAGCTATAATAAATAGGGAAACCAAATTAGTTTCAATGTATGCTAAAATTATAAATAATTGAGGTAGATATAGTACAATATTTATATATAGTATTAATGATCATTCATCTAGATAGAATCCTACATTTCCTGGAAAAATAATAAAATTGTATTTTTAGTATAAAAGGTATTAAAGTTAGAATATAATTATGAATAATTAGCTAGTACTCAAAGAGATCAAAAGAAGATAAAGGCAATTGATAAAAAAATTTACAAGAAGTCTGAATTTTTTAAACTGCTCTGTTTTTTAATCATCCTTAGATGTAATATTTTTCACTATCATGGATAAATATTTTCGTTTTTATATATTTATTGATGAATGAAATATTATTTTTAAATTCACCTTTTATTTACATAATTTTTTGTAGAAAATATTCCTCACAATTTAGGAAATTAATATATACTAAAATTCTTTCCATAGAAGTTATTTTGAAAAATAGATAATGGTGGGAGTAGAGCACTGAATAGTTATATATGAAATGCGAGGAATGTGTTCAAATAAATTTCATTAAATTTTTTTCTTACATTTGGTGAATTGTTATTTTCAAAAAGGGAGATATTTTTGAGTTGAAATATGTCCTTCTACCTTTACTTTTAAAAATCACAATTCACAAATTATATGTTTATATTTTTCAATTATTTAACTTTTACTAAGTTATAAAGTGTATTTTATTAATGTATTAATTTTTATTATATAAAGTTTTTTAGTAATATTTTATTGAAATTTATAATTTATATCAGATGAGCATGTACAAAGTAAATTAGATAGATCATTACAATATTTATCAGATAGAAGGCCTATAAATTCCATCAGATGGAGTTCTCTAAAATCTGTCAAATGGAATTCATCAGATGAAGATATAAAATGGTGTTGGTTAAAAATTTACTAAGTCTACTGGATAAATATAAATAATGTTACTTTATTAATATCTATCATTTCTAATAGATGGAAAATCTATTTTTTTAATGGTGATTTTCCAAATGTAAATCGATAGGAAAGATGTTGTGTTTAATATATTTATTGAATAATATGTTTTTTTGATTTCTTTGTAACTAATCCTGAGACGTAGAGAATCTGATTGTTGGTGGAATTCCCAGAAATAGGAATGCAACTTCATGGAGGAAAATATTTTATGTAATGATGATCTAATGATGTTGTTGGAGTTTTATAACAACTTTTTACATAGTGTGGTTCTTTTTAATATTTAGATTGTTTTCTTGGGTCATTATTTGTTTGGTTATCCATATAACTGACATATGATTCTCTTTTTTATTTGTTGTTTGTATGATCTAGTGGATTGAAGGATCTCATGGATAAAGAGAAAATGTTTTATGATTGGCGTCATCATGTATTCCTGGGGATAGATAAATTGATTTTTTTAGTCATTGTGATCAAGGTATTCCAAGGATTGGAATACATACTTTTAAATAGGTTAAGTCATGGATACCTAATGTGGAGTTAAGAGTCTTCATTATCACATAATGATCATGTGAAGATATTTCTTAAGAAAGATACATTAATTTTGTTTCATTATTTAATAATTATTTTATTAATTGTATGTTATTATTTTTAATAGTTTTATATATTATTTTTTGATGTTTTATCAATGTTTATATTTTTTGTATAAATAGTTTCTTACTATGGCTATAAAGTTCATCAGTAAAACTCTTTATCTAAAAAATTCATAAATATCGTGGAAAATTTATTTCATTAAAATTTTATAAACTGTAATTCTCCTCACCCCACTCTCTTTAATAGTAAAATGAATTTTCATTTGGTCAAACAAAAATATTTAAAGTCTCAATGAAATGGAATCGATACTAGAAATCACTTACCTTAAATATCACCAAGCATAGTATGTTCTTTAACTCCACAATAATAAAATTATATAAGATATTTAACTTAACAAGAGCCATTTTCATGCTAATTACTTTATCGTTATACCTTATATTTAATTAATTGTAATTTTTTATTTCTTGACTCAACCATTTATTATTATGACAGATATTTTGAGGACGTTCTGTTCATAATCCCAAAATTTCTTTTGTAGGATTAGTGTTTATAAAGGGGGAGTTATTTCATATTGTCAAAAATATTAATCATTATATTATTAAAAAATTTATACATTAAATACAATTTTATAACCATTTATGATTGGTGTGTATGAAAAATGAATAACATCACTTCATGGATTTCATGGTCCACACGTACGCATGAACAACGTTATCATTTTACAACAGATAAAAGGTAAGAAAATAGATGATATATTAACTTTATAAAATTAAATTTATGTAATTATTAACTTATAAATTAATTAAATCCATAATAATAACAATCCTTATGACGTGATTATGAAAAACTAGACACATCGCTTCGTGGAGGTGTTAACCCCCACTTATGCATGAGCGGTGTTTTCAATTTTCATAGGATGGAAAAGGAGAATAAAATGGGTCATACAATTAAAATTATTAAATATAAAAATATTTATGATACTTATTTTATTATAATATCATGCTATGGATATATTTCAAGGGGTTGAATGATGAAATTAAAAAAACCTAGTTAAGAGTTATACCTTCTTCGTTGGAAAAATTCATTTTGATTATGGTTAAGCACGTTGGAAAAGGTGTTTATGGTCACACTAATGGATCATGAGCTTGGTAAAAAAATTATAGATGGATCTAGGAAGGTTTTTTAGATAATATTGAACTTTATTTTTGCTAGAAATTGTTCAAATAATTGCTTTTTTTTCAGAAAAATCAATGGCATTTTCATAAATATTTAGTCTTTAAGGGTCCATAATGTAATTATAAAATTCCAACTGTCTTCAAAATGGTAATGGGATGAAATTTTCAACCATATGATATCCAACATTTTTATGTATATAATTTTCCTGAATTATAAATAAATTAATAAAATATTATTTATCATAAAAAACACTAAAATTGGTTTTCATTGTTATCGTTTTATCTTGAATTTAAAAATAACATGAAAAATATATATTATGTATATAATAACTAATATTATCATTTATCCTTCCAAAATATCAATAAAATTAATTTATATATAAAAGCATACAAAATCGATCATTTTTATTATTTTGAAAATTATTTAATTAATTTATATTTCTATTTTATAAATGATGATCAGTAACGGTGTAATTTTTTTTTGAAATTTATGAAAATTTTTAAAAAAAAATTATTACCATAATAATAATTTATTATAGTTCACAATTAATATTTATTTCATTCAATATGTATATTTATTCACATCTATGTCTTGACAACTTATTTAATATTTTATTTTGTCCTTTCTCACCTTATGCAAGCACTACATAAGAATTTGGATATGTTTCATGTTATATAAATCATAAATTCAGAACTATTAGTCCATATCAAAAATTAGTCATAATATTAATTAATAATGTTAAAAAATACTTCTTCACTCTCAAATATTATCATTAGGATAACAAATTTGATTTTTCATGTCTTACGCAAGCACTATGTTGGCAGAGAAATTGATTTTCATATTTTTCATGAAATAAATTATAATTTTTATGTTTTAAATAATTTTTGTATGTAATATTTATTATATTATCATAAATTATTCGTTCAATAAGTTTAATAAAATGTTATATCATATTTATATCTTCTTAATATCATAAAAGATATTTTATTAAATAAAAACTATGTTTTTTACTATTCAATAAAAATTTTACTTCATCAGAAAAATTTCAAAAAATAATCCTAATATATATGTGAATTATTTAATAAAAAAATAATTAAATTTAATTAAAATTAAATGTCTATCTTTATTTGAAAATACATCTAAAATAAACCAGCAAATGCGACAAAAAATTGTTTTCTAGATAACTACATTTTTAAGTATAAAAATGTTTTCATACCAAAATTAATAATGATGTTAATTTAAATAACATTAAATGAATTATTTTTAAAAAAAAATTTATTGTTTATATTTGAAATCCAATTCAAAAAAAATTATTAATTTTAAAATACATAAAAAAATAGATAGTTTAATATAAATTCGGTATTTTTTAGGATTCCTTGAAAATCAATCATTTAAAAATAATCCCAAATTTGGACCTTAAGATAATTTGGTTATGATAATTTAAAAATTGAGATCCTTTTTATCAAATAAAATTTCTAATAGTGGGAAACAATAATTATAATATTTTATCACAAAAAACAATAAAAAACCATTTTTATTATAACATATTTTTCAAGGATGAATTAACTTTATTGAAAATCAAGTACTTATTAATTATACATTATTCATTACATTTTCATTATATAAAACTTTTATATATAGTTTTCAAAATTTGGGTATTACTATTCACACCTTATAGTGTAATAGTTGGGTTATAGTGGTCCCATTTAAATAGTAATATTTTTATATTATTTCAAAATTCACTTAAAGTTAGGTGTCTCATATTAAGTGAGATATCGATCATAGTATTTTTTTAAAATAAATTTTTAGAGTTTTCAATCATTAGTGTTCCAAGGAGATATTTTATTTTGAAATATTTTAATTTATTATATTTTTTAATATTTGTTTAAATTCCACTATATTTGGATAGTATATTAATAAAAAAAATTATGCGATTAATCGGGATCAAGAAAAAGAGTTACTAGGTAGCCACATTGTTTATAATCTTGGTCATCCTTATATTCATTCTAGTGATTCTTTCACCACAAATTATTATAATGGAGTATTTATTTAATTTTTATGTATTTCACCTTAGTTTTCTCACATTATTAGTACCTTCATATTATACTGATATGGCTTTCAACATTTCATGTGTTACAACACATTGGTAAACTTTTTTAAATTGATTTTGACTAATTCCACATATAATAACATTCATATATTTTTATTTAAAATCAGTGATTCTAATTAAAGAAGCCTCCCATGTCCCCACACAAGTCTTGGGGGTTTTATACAGCTTAACTACCTTCAGATAAACTTTTAGACCATTATTTTCAGGTATATAATCTTCTAATCCATCAAGCATTTATAGTTTCCACCATTAAATTATGGTGATCCTACCATAAACATTCCCTTTCTATTATTAGCCACTGAATCCATTTTACGATGATCTTTTTGACTTCAATCTTTTAAAATAGTGAACTCAAGACTAATATCCTTTGATATCAACTATTGTTCAGCTAAATTTGGAATAATGACACAAGATGGGTGAATTGAGTTATGCAAATTTTCATTACGAGAAGCCAACCCCTTTAATGGAATGAAAAATTATGATTTTATCTTAACTCAACGGGGAAACAGAATTCATAAATTAAGATTAAATGGATCATATATAATTTATAGTAGTTTTTGGTAAAAAGATCCTATAGTTCTCTCCACCGAAACTCCACTCCTGGAGTTCGGTTATTTTCACATGATTAATAAGTTTTCTGGGGACTGACCAGCTGATTTCAAGAAGCTATCACTTGGTATAATGTTTCAAGATCATTCAACAAGGATCTCCAATTACATGACATATCCATGGTCTTAGTTTTTTCAATCCCAATGAGTCTAGATCATTATAATGATAAAAATAATGGATGATGTAGGTTCAATAAAATGTTGCAAGTTGCTTATAACATATGAAGAAGAAAAATACTCAGTGAAAGAATATCTTGAATGTGTAGATCCATATATTAATCATTTTAAAAATATAATCATATAAGAATATATATATATATGGTCAAGGATTCATTTTATTTCTAAACAAGGACTATGTGTGTGTTTTTCTATTTGTGTCTCTTGTATATCTTCACTCTCTTCCATGCATTCATGAGTTCTCGTTTTTTATATCACATTACTAATTTTATCTAAGAACACTTTTTATTCCAATCGATGAGAGAAATAATCTTTATAAATTTCAAGTGGCAAGATATTCATTAACATGTGTAATTATTTTGAAAATATTGAATGAACAGAGATGGTGGGATTTAGTATATTACATTGTCATCATATTTTTTCATTATTGGAAATATATGCTTTAATAAATTTAGACTTCAATTATTTACAAAATTCTTTTTTGACAGACATTAAAATTTGTCGACTTTTTAGAGTACATAAATTCATTAAATAGTGTATATTAAAGATAATATAACTCTAAGGATGTAAAACTATTCCTCGATAAGATAATTTTATTAGTATAAGATAAATTTTTTGAAGTAATTTTCTAGTAATATAATTTAGGCAATGTAATATAAAAAAATACATAAGTAAATAGCCATATCATATCTTTGTCTCGATAGCATGTAAGATAATTTACTTATGATTTGCTATTATATAAGTAAATCAATATCCTCATAAGAGAAATTAATTAGCTAAAAATGCTCCTTTAGAATTATAACAATGGCTTTTTTCAAAAAGATAATCCATCAAATCTATAAGATAAATTTCTTATGTTATAAGATAGTCATTTTATTCCAGTCATGTATATTCTATATACCTTTAGAAAAAAATGGTATTTATCATGGGTGATGACTCTATCAATAAGATAATTATTTATCATGTAAGATAAATTTAGAAATATAATATCCATTACGTAAACAAATTATGATAATTCAATCCATTCAAATGAGTTATGAATAAGATATATGATCCAAAAAATATTTAGATAAATATATCAATAAAATAAATATGGACATTGTGTAAATAAAAATATTTATGAGTTTATGAGATATGATGGAATAACATAAGTCTATCTAACAACATAGTTATTTATTTATGATTTTGGAATCATATATAGTGTGCATATAATCATTATGGTACCTTCATAGACCATCACTACTAGTTTCAGTAAATAAAATTTCTAGAGGAATTCCTGAGGTATGGTCCCGAACTCCGATCCAGACATTGATATGGGGTATACGGTGGTGGGATTCTAAAATGTTGTATAAGAGAAGATGATTTTTTTCATAGTATTATAGGATATGGTAGAAAAGATGTTTTATAATATGTCGAAAAATGGGATGAAACCTAGTTTGGTGCGTTGTGAATAACATTTTAATGGGTACTCTGGGTTACTTAGTGAGTGAGATTGATGGTCTTGGGTTATCCTATTATGGTTATTTGTAATTTTCACCAACTATTCCACATGTGAGGCTCATTATTTTTTATGTATGAGTTATTTTATTATGGACCATATCCCATTAATAAGATACTAGATATGGATTTGGGATCTTGACCTATAAAGGCATGAGGCATATCATGTATCTTAACAAGAACATTGGATCTACATGATATATATACATTATAGTGTGATTATTTTAGTACATGAAAAAGGCTCAATTGTTTATAGTTTCAGAAACTACTCATATGGTTTTTCACATATAATCGCTTAAAGGTAATTATAATCAATTGGACTAAATTGTATGCATGTAATTATATTTTAGTTGAGGGTATTATGGATCCTATGGTCGGATGTTCGATGGAAGTGATGGGGTCACAATCCCTTTATATGGGGACAAGTAGAGGACATGAGGGGTCATTAGTTTTAATTAATGCCTTTACAGAATTCGCTATTAGTGTTTGTATTATGTAGGTTATGTTATTTAATGTTACAACAATAACATATATTGTTGATTAATATATTCCATGGAAATAGAGTCTACATAAACAAAATAGGTGACCTGATTTCCTTATGATGGATCATCTTGGATGAATTAATGGGGACCCATATAAGATATATTTATTAAGGGAGAAATCTCATGGGGGTTCTTTGTGTGAATTGGTTTATTGGTAGGCGATTGGTTTGGTATGGGATTTCACATTATATGTGGTACCATTGAGATAGTTATGGAACCTGAGTTATCATATGGTTTTCTGTGGGATGTGTGTGGTGTTTCCCAGGAGTTATGCCCATAGTGAGACATTGGTTTATGATCTAGGTGGGACTACATATATACCCTAATATGTGACTCAATATTTAATGATTCGGATCCCTATAATGATCATGGGAAACATATGAGAGATGTTTTCATTGTTTTATAGGTTCCATTGATGTTGGGATCATGGTATGATACATTCAATTTAGATTGATGCACGGGAAGGGTTGTTGGGTTATGGATATGGCATGGTAGTGATCATTTTTGACCAGATATTCTGATGTAACTTTTGGTTTGGATGTCTCATAGATAATGGTTAGTGTTTTTGGATTTTGAACCATACTTAATGGTTTATGACACATCAAGGTGCTAGTAGAGATTAGTGGAATTGGTTATAGTTATGTTTTCAACCCCTTGGTTATGATGATAATCAGGTAGTGCACACTATATCTGCATGTTACTTTGGGAAATGTTGTTGAGATTCATGTGACTATGGAGACTCATGGATTTGGATAGAAATAATATGTGTGACATTTCACATCATAACATTGGTGAGGCCAATTCATCCTCATCTAGTCATCATGTGTAGGGATAGAAAAAGTGTGGTACATGACGGTTGAGGTTTTAACATATTGATATGGTGATAAGATAATTATTATGGTGGGTAGATTCCCAAAATTTATTGGATATATGAACCCATGTAGTTAGGGTCATAATTTTGGGAGACCAATTGGTTGATGGTTCTGATGAAAATTGGTTTCCATTGACCTTTTTTTGACTTCTGGATTCGAATAATTTGAGCTAATCAATGAGTGCTGGATTAGAGGTACATCAGTGATCTCTGTGTGGATATTCACAAAAGATAATTTTTACTATTTGGAGTATATGAATTTAAATTTCATTGAGAGTTGGGTATGGAATTTTTTGAGTGTGTAGGATTGATCAAGGGGTGTCTCTGGGGGTAGGGGTACCGAGATATGTTTTATTATATTGTGCTAGTGATGGAAGCAAAAAAATTTGTAGAAATTTCATAATGAAGAGGTTTGACTTTTATTCTTATCTTTAATTTTATGCAGTGCTTTAAAAACATTATTAGGAACAACGTTTTGGAAATAGAGGAGGTGTTTCAAAAATAAACTATCATTTTGGAGTAAAAAAAGTATATTCATAGATTATTCAAGGATGAAAGCTATTCGTCTATTCCACATTGTAATTCGATAATGGGAATATGTGTTATCATTTAACTAGCATTATCATTTATGTTTGGGCATGGTAGTATAGAAACCACATAGGAAACATCATTGGAATGTAGATGTGGTGCTTCAATAATAAATTCCAATGGTGGGTGGTATCATTATTGATAATTTGTTGTGGTGAGTAGATTTATATAGTTTGGATCACCATTGTCTTGATGTGTAATTGAATGTTGAAACCATTTGTTTTTTATGATATATGGGATTGAGTGAAAAATTTATTGTTGTTACAGTAATGAAAAAGGGACTTATATTTGGTCTTAGTAATCATGGAACTTTTAATTAGTGGTTCTGTCATTGATTTGATGTGGGAATTTTGAAATGGAATGAAGTCATATGGATTTGAGTTGGTGGTTGAAATAGGTCAAGTTGTTCAATTATATGACCACTAAGATTTATCATGAATAAGAGCTGTTTTAGTGGGGAATTTTAGATCATTGTCTCCAAACAAGAATGCAATTTAGAAGAGTAGTTTGAATATGTGAGTTAGGAATATAGTTCAATTTGAGGACCGATATTTGGAATTGAATTATGAGAGCTTAAACATCACAATGGTGGTTGTAAGAACTTGGAATAAGGCTTAGGTCATGTATTGGGAACTTGAAGGATCCTCTATAGTGATCTAAGAAATAATTAAGCTAAACATTACATCAAACCATAAACTATACAGTAGGAAACACTGGCTAGTCTGTGGTGTTTTAAGGGGGGGAATTATTATTTTCCCACTCAAATTTTAAGAGGTGGGAACCCCTTATTACTTCATTGTTCAAGAGCACCCAGGTCAGAAGGCCGCGTATATTTCTCCTTCATTTCCCCCTTATATGGGTTGGTATTTTGAGGTGATTTTATGGTGGATTTCAAGTACATTCTTCCTCATCTACATATGTTCTTATTTAAACTTTATCTCATTGATTTGGTAATTTTTTGGTTTAGGATTGAAATTGTGATATCACCGGATAATGGTGAAGTCTTCATATTCCTTTGAAACATGCATTCATCTAGGATGGAGGACGCCCTAAGGCTATGTACACCTACTATAGTTCATTATTTCGTCAATGCTATTTAATTTTGTTGAATAATATGTGGCTTTAAATTTAAATTAAATTAAATTAATAATTTATATTGATCAGATACATAGATATTGATCCAAGATTAGTGCTAGAGATCAGCTGTAGGCCTCTCGCAGTTGATATGAAAATGTCTTGGTTTGAAATGAAATCATAGTGAGTTTTTTTTATTTTAATCATTATATAAATTGTTTAGTTAATATCAAATGATCAAATTATGTAATTTATGTGTCTTGGATTAATATAGGATCCAGAGTGTTTGGTGTGGGTATAGTTGGACATGGATGTATCTCTATGAATATTGATAGATCTATCAGCCATTGTAATTAAAATAAGTATCTTCAATTAGGGCAAGTTGTCCCGCTTACACACACTCTGGTTTATGCATCTAGTTATTTTCAATGTAGAATGTTGTATTGCCACCTTAGGGTGATAAAACACTATGTTAAATAAATTTTTATGTTATTTAAATTAATTTGTAAATTAATAACTAATTTAATATTTAATTTAATTAAATGAAACAATTGTTGAAGGGCTATAATAGGTGTTCAGGGCTAATGTGGGCCCTTTCCCACGTGCTGGTTACCTCAGTAACTAATATTCAACGGCTTAAATGACTATAATATTATATACTATGATATTTAAACCCCTTGATTGGAGTTACTAATCTGAGTAAAACCTTGTATACCTTGAGTAAAATCATGTAGCCACTTGCATATAGTGGTGTGGAACAACATTGTATGGACTACCCTTTTAGGCTAGGTGAGAACCCTTGAGGTCGGTTTAGCCTAGGTAGATAAACCATAGGCTGGATGAACATCGATTGGGTAAATGAACTAATATAGGATTATCTTTGTTTTTTAGATGGTTCTTGATCCATTTACTCTGACCTTTTCCAATGTTTTGTGTCATGTATGGCCTATGAGGTTGTGTTGTATTTATGAAATTCTCGGGATGTGTTACATCCCCCATGAGATGGATTAGTCTCCGAGTAACCTGTTTGAGATCTAGGATCCTTGTTAGTGTTTATCTACACATATATTTACCTAAAAAACCACAAGGATGGTACCTCACCCATGATAATGCTTCGAGGACCCCATTTGGTTCCTCATGGATATTGACCATATTGAGAGGGTTTCCTTGGGAATGGATAGTGATGACGGGTTTAGGAATTCATCTAATCAGGGTAATGACTTTTTTTCTTCTGTGTATTTGGTTACCTAGTTGTGTCTCTTATAATCCAAATCATGAACCTATGGGAAGATAATTTTTATATATGGAAAATTCATGTTGATGTGGTATTTTATGTATTCAACAGAAAACTCTCGCAGGGGTGGTCTTCATCTATTCATAGAAAATTAACATGGGCTAGTTTGTGTTACCATTGGATTAAAAAATTCCTGTAGGGTATCCCTCACATGGTATAGTTTCATGTTTGAAAATTCTAGTTTCAAATTATTGTGTAGGATTTTTTAGATGAGATCATGAGATTTAGGTTTTGGTTTGGATTTGTGATGTAAGAGGAACTAGTGATATTTTATTTTATTATCAATTTTGTATATGTGATTGGTCTATTGGGTGATCATTTTTGTATGATTGTATTTCAGTATCATTGTTCTTATTTGATGATATGTTTATTTATTTCTTTATAATCTGATATTTTGTTGTTTTTTGTTATTTTTGGTTATTTATTTATGATTGTGGATTCTTATATTGGGGGTATAGCCTCTCCATGGTAACATCTTTTATCGTCATGGATTTCTGACATCCTCTAACATATAGGGAATAATTCCTAATGTATTGTAGATGTCAATTGCTTTATCATCGATTAATGGTTTGAAGATGAGATATTACAATGTATTATCAGAGAAGTAGAATTTATTTTTTTCTTACTATTTTAGGATATAGTAGGCCTAATATTTTGTATTGTGTTATAGATTATGATGAAACTCAATATATTGTGTCACAAAAACGTTTATCAGGGGATGTCAAGGATACTAGGGGTGTGGGATTGATGTTTTTGTCTTGCACTAATATGGTAATGTGTGATTTTCACCTCGCGTGATACAAATGAGGTTCAAGATTTTTAATTTATGCATTATTGTATTTTGGCCCGTGTCCCATCATCAAGAGTCAAGAGATGGATTTTGTCTCTTAACATGTAGCAGAAATAGGCATCACATGAATTATATCATTCATGCATGATCCACATGATTTGTAGTCCCACTAGTGTTATATTTTCACTAATAATTAGTGATCAATTATTTAAATTTTCATCAAGTACTCATAAGGTGTTATCTCGTATAAGTACATGGTGTAATACTAATCAACTAAAAAAATTTCTTATTTATAATTTTATTCTAGTGGAATGTCTTATTGATCCTATGGTGAGATGGTCTATGTTAGAAATAGTGATATAGTTTATTTATTTGGGGTTTATTAGAGGTCCTGAGGGGTCAGAAAGAGTAATTAATTACTTTTAGAAACATCCTATTAAGGTTGTTATTAAATGGGTTTAGTTATTTAAAGTGTTAACAATAATATATATGATGTTTTCCCATATATATTATAATTATACTCTACTTAACTGAACAAAGTGGCCATGGTTCCTTGATGCGAATCGTCTAGGATGATGTGATGGGGCCCATCTTGAGTTACGGTTCATGTGTGAGTAGTCATAGAGGGGGTTCATGGGGAGAATAGGTTCCTTTATTGGTTGTTGGGATGTAATGGGATTCCACTATGGGGTGAAACCCTTGATAATTAATTGGCATGTGAGATTTCATATAGTTATGGAAATGAATGATGTGGTGTTACTCATGAGTTATTCCACTAGTGAGCCCTTGGTTTATGTTCTTGGTGGGATGACCTAGATAACATGAGATGTGACATGGTGTTTAAAAAGTTGGTGCCTTGAAATGATAGAGAGAAACACATAATAGTGGTTAGTTCAGGTTTAGTGGTGTTGTTCAGGAATGGAGAACAGATGGGTGCTTGCATTTATGATCAATTCCTGGCAAGTGTATTCATGTAATGGTTATATATTTGTAGTGTTCATTTTTTAATATATGTACCTAAGGTACTTCAATATTTTTAATACTAGAGTGTAGTGGTGTATAGTCATTGTTTTAGTCTTATTAACCATTGTTTATGGTATTTTACTCGCTGGGGAATGATTCGAGTTCATTGGAGTTGGTCATAGTAGGTCATGTGTCCACATGGTTTCATTGATAATATAGTAGTACATGCTATATATGCATGGGAATTGCAGAAATGATGTTGATATTTTTGTGATTGTATCCACCTAGACATTTGGATTGAAGAAGTGTGAGTGGAATGTCCAATGGGATAAATCTTGGAATGGAAGGATAGTGGGGGACGATAGCAATGAGCATGGATCATGATGAGTGCTACACATGTGTGGGGATAAATGATTGTTGATTTATACTCAAGAAGTGATATATGGGAATTCACATGGAAGGGAGTGAACCATCAGACTTCATAGGTGGATCACCTTTCTATGGATCTGATGTCCATGGATTCCATCAAATCCATTATAATAAAATTCGAATAGATTGTAAATGACATTTCTTCATCTCTCAAGTCAGAGTGAGGTGACCTCATCCCATCATTTCATACATGGATAGATGTATTGTGGGTCATGATGGTCCACATCCTAACATAGTGATTTGATTATAATGACACCCATATAGTGGGGATTTTCCTATATATCTCATGGGATAAAACCCATGGAATAAGGATCATAGTTTTGAGAGACCAGATAAGGGATAATTCTGATGTTAATTGGACGCCAGCATCTAGGGGGTTCTTAATAGAAATTTTATTTTCTTGATGGGAGGAGTTTGAGCATTGGATTTAGAGTAATAATAATTTGATATTATCTTGGTGTGTTGGATCAGAGGTGTGTTGGTGCTCTTGGTATTACAAGGAATGATATAAAATTTTGACTAGTTGGTGTTTTTCCAATGAATTTAGTCAAAATTTGGATATGGAATTTGGTGATCACATATAAATGGTCAAAGGATGTATCATAGGGTAGGGGCTCCCAGATCAGGTGTTCTAGTAGTTTTTCAATAGTGGAATCTGAGTATTTTTTGAAAAAAAATGTATTGATGACAAATCAATTGTTTTCTTTCAAGTAATTGGATGCATTCATAAATGAAATTGGGCACTTAATTTTTGATATTATGGAGCTTCTATGCGAACTAACTGTGCTTTTTGTGGAAAAAACGGAATATTCTGATATTATTAATCGATTACGGTTTTGAATCCATCGCCTTTTTTGAATTTGGTTATAAGGATGGGTATAAAAATTTAATAGGTGTTCTTTTTTATGTTTTGGAGTGGTAGGATGGAAACCATACTATATGTATCATTGGAACCTAGGGAGGTGCATCAATAGGAAATTATGATAGTTAGAGGTATTGCGGTTCAGAATTGGATATGATGAGGTATGGTCATTGGTGGGGAGAACCACATTCCTATATGTTAATTGTACAATGACACCACTATTGTTTTTGTTTATATGGTATAGATTAAAAGTAGTCTTGGGGTTTCAATAATGAAAATGACCCTTGGAATAGGTTTTGGAAGTTGGGAACTTTGAATTAGAATTTGTTCCATGGATGTGATTTAGGATTTTGAGAATGGAACACAGTCATTTGGATTTGAATTGGTGACTAACATAAAGTCATGTTTTGTACTTGGATGGATAGTAAACCATCATGAAGAAGAGAAGTGTAATGGTGGGGAGTTTTAAATTCCTCATATCCATATAGGGGTGAAATTTTCAAGAGTAGTTACAATATTAGCGTTAGTTGGATATATATTCTTGAGAAATAGGTTTCAAAATAAAATTATGAGAGTTAGAACATCCCAAAAGTAGTTCTTTTTAAATTAAATGAGGTTCAGATGGTATCACATGTGCTCAGCAAAGGCTTAAGGGTGGTCGGGTGGATTCAGCTTCCAAAATCATTAGAAAACCACATGTTTTTCAGTGGGGATTTTAAGGTGAATATTTTAGCACCATGAATTTCAAGATGGGGAAACTCAAGATTCTTATCTTTTTTGAGAACACATGGTTCATATGGCCTTCCTTTTCTGACCTTTATTTCCACTTGTTTTAAAAAGGAGTTTGAGGTGATTTAATACTGGTTGCAAAGTATGGGATTCTTTATCTCCTTTCACACATTTTTCTCCTTTATTTCTATTATTTTGGAAATACTTGTTTTAGGTAAGGAATGGATACCTCTTTTAATAAAGGTAAAATAAAATAATTCAACCAAAATTTTCATACAACCTAGTTAAATGACATCCCGAGTCTATGTCAGTTAGGAAATGTTCTTTGTTACATGCATGGTCTATCACACCATAGATTTTGAAGTATGGTTTTCCATTTGAATAAAATCAAATTTATCATGGGAGTTGTTCAGGAACATAGGGATTGGTCATACATTACTACTGTGGATATATTTCGATCCTCATAGAGATAACAAGTCTTGGTTTCAATCTAACATATTGATCTAGTTAATTATAAAAGGATATTTAAAATTATATTAAATTGGTTAGATAAATCAAAAAGAATAAATTAAATATTTTAGGAATCATATGTTGATATAGTATCTCCATTGTTTGGTGACCTTTGATAGACCTTATAAGGAATAGGTAATGTTCACGACAATTAAAAATAAATATAAAACTTATGTTGGGGTAGGTGGTTCTGTATACACACCCTATGGTTTATGAATATGATTAATTTCATTATATAATGTGGTTTCAGAATATTAGGGTGATAACCCTATAAGTTATAAAAATTACTCAATTAACTAAATCAATTTCAAATTTATGATTAATTGAATTATTTATTTAATAAAATTATATTACTAGGGATAGGATGCATAAGGTATCCATATCCACTATGGTCCCTTAGACAGTAGTTGGTTTCCTCAACAACCGATGGTCAAAAGATTAAATAATTAAATCATGGCTGCCTATATTATTTAGACCCAATAAAATGTGTGGTTGGGCCTCATATGACCTAGTGGACCTTGAGTAGGATCCTATAGACACTTTCCTATAGAGGATTCATGTTAATTAGGATGGATGGCCCCGGTAGAAAAGGTTGGAACCCTTGAGGAATTTTTATCCCACATATATGGACCATAGGTAGAACATGCTTGGTTTTTGTGAGTGGATTGATCTGGGATGTCCTTTTTCTAAATGGGTCATGAGCTATCTCCCCAAACATATACCAATGTGTTGTGTACCAGGTGACCTATGAGGTTGTGTTCTATTTATGACATTGTTTAGGAGTGTGGAATCCCATGTGAGATGGATTATTCTCCAAGTTACATTCTTAATACCAAATCCCCCTTACAGAGTGTCTTCACTTATGTAATGACCTAAAGGACCCCGTGGAAGGTACCTTACTCTTGATGAGACTTTTGGGACCCCTTTAGGTTCCCTAGTGTTGTTGACCTTAGTGAGAGGTTGTGTTTGGTTATGTATAGTGTTGATGGGTTTGGTTTTTCTGAAAACAAGTGTAACAATTTTTTATTTTATTTTCATGTTGGACCTTGTTGTTTTCTAGTTTTGTTTCATGGAATCATAATTTTGAGCCAGATTCTTTGAAATTTGGTAAACCCATAGGGGTAGTCATTTTTATCAAAAAATACTGGGCCTTTTATTGCTTCCTGGGAAAACAAACATAAGGTAAAATCATTATATATTTATATAAAATTCCCTTAGGGAGGTATATGTTACCTTCTGTTGAGAAAACTCTCTTAGGGATTCTTGAATTAATTTTTTATAAGAAAACACATTGAGGGTGTCCATGATGCTTATAAGGGAAAAATAAAATATGGTAGGTCCATGAATATTATGGTCTTGAGAAATTAATTGATAAAACTCCCATAACGGAGGTCTATGGTACTATTAGTGGTGTTTTCCTAAAATTGGAGATGGGGTTTACCATGCATACTGGGATGGAGAATTCAATGAGAATTAAATAGGTTTTTTGTACTCAATAAATAGACAGAGGAGACCTGGATCATTTTTGTGGGTTCAAATGATCATTAAAATGTTCTCAAAGGCACCCAAGAATGTGACAAAAAATGTGTGCTCAATAAAGGTCTCAGACCTTATTATTAATAGTGTTTGTGTGTTTGTTTGTTTTCTTATTAGAAGTATTTTATTTTTCTATTCATGTCTGATGAACAAATAACCAATTTCACTAGAAATTTATGAGACCACATATTTCATGCCCTACTAAGTTATGTACTCCCACCATACATGGGCAGTCACTACACATGGCTACCCGAGCATCCCTTACATTTTTCCAGCACAGATTAGAAGAAATGAGTTTTTTTATGACCAACCAGGATAGATCGAATGAGTTCAAGAGATCATGGTTTTAGTTTTCCATGGATGTGTAGGATGTACTAGTTGCAATTATTTTTATTTTTTCTATTCAGTATACATGATCGTTCTAATGGGAGATAATTTTTGTATGACTATATTCCCTACATCATTATTTTTATTGGATGGGGTGTTTATTTATTTAATCATACTCTATTATTATGTATGATGATCGATTATTTATATATAAATTTAGACTCTGGTATTGTAGGTATATCCTCCCCATGATATATACTTTTCCCCTCGCTTTTTACCAGCATCCTCTGGTGTTTCGGGAGGTGTGCATGAGTATAACAACTGTCCACTGTTCTTATCACTGATTAATGGTCCAAGGTAGCGAGACATTAAAATGTTATATAATAGTGGTTTATTTTATTTTTTCCTTAGTATTTTAGGATATGATAGACTAGATATTTATTAATTTGTCAAATATTATGATGAGTCCTAGTTCATTTCTTCAAGAATAACTTTTTAGGTTGATTCAAAGTTACCTAGGGTGTGGGATTGATTTTCTTAGCTTACACTATTATGGTTAATTTTTATTATTAAATAGATTAATTCACAAGAGGTTTGGGATTTGTGGATTAGAAGTTATTATATTTTTTCCCTTGGCCCATTTAAAAGAGGTTGGATATGGATTTTTTTCTCTTAGCTTGTAGAGGAATGATACATTATATGGATCATATCATTCATGTAAGATCTACATGATATGTTAAAAAAATAGTATGATTATTTTTATTTATTACTGAGGATCATCTACATAATGTGTTATAAATTACTCTACAATGCTTTCATGTATAAGTAATTCTTCGCATCTTACTCAGATGGAATGACTTCTATTCGTGGAATTTTATTATAGTAGTTGGTCTTATAGATCATATAGTGAGATAATTAGTTGTGATGATGGTGACACGTTCCCATTAGTATGGGATGATTGGAGACCCGAGGTGTTAGGTAGGGGTAGTTAATGCCTTATAGGTTCACCGTATGAGGATAAGTATTTCCTAGGTTATGTTTTTTAAACATTCATTAACAATCTCTCTTGGTTTTCCCACATATATTATAATTATACTCTACATAATCGAGTTTAGTGACCATGGTTCCTTGACACAGATCATATAGAAAGTTTTTATAGGGATCATGTTGAGTAATGGGTTTCTAGGGAGTAGTCATGTAGTGGAATTCTCATTCAGAATCAATGACTGATTTGGATATTGGGTTGGCATGAAATGTTTCTACATAGGTGATACCCTTGATTGTGAATTGGAACCTGATAAACTATATGGTTATGGGAAGGAACCATGTGGTGTTTTTGTGGGTTATTACCCTAGTGAGTCCATGTTTTATGGGTTAGGTGGGAGGACCCAGAGACCCAAAGACCCTGAGATATGACTGTGTTTTTAGTATTAAAGTTCTTTATGATGATCATGGAAAACCCATGAGAGGGGTTGGATTAGGTTTAGTGGTTTCATTGATGTAGTGATCATAAGTAGGTTGTTGTGTTTGACATCAATGGATGGTAGGTGTCATTGAGTTATGGTTATGGCCTGTTGGTGGATGGTTTGCATAGAGGATTATTGGGAACATTTGGTTTGTGGAGAATAATGTGTCATAAGAAATGGTTATTGTTTTGGACATTTGATCCTTGCTTAATGGAATAGAACTCACTAGTAAATGAATTAGTGTCAATGGAATTAGTTATAGTAGGACATGTGACACCAAAGTATTGATGAAAACAAGATAGTTAATTGTATATATGTGTGGGGATTAGGGAAATGTTTATCAGATACTTGAAGATGTGGTGACCTTGATATTTTTATGTAAATAAGGGGAGTAGATATGGGATTGGGATTAGACTTGGAATGGAATGATAGAAGGGAAAGATATCATTGAGTGTGGCTCAGGATGAGCGGTGCACGTGTGTGGGGATTGGAAATTGTTGAGTTATTCTCAAGAAGAGATATAGGGAAGTCCATATTGTGGGGAGCATAACATTGGGAATTGTAGGGAGTGGCCCATGATATTGACTTGATATCAACGAATGTCATGATGCCCATACTTGTAATGTAGAAATTGATATTAAATGCCATTTCGTTTCGACACATAGGAGAGAGTGAGGTTAGATCATCATGTCATCGCATGCAGGGATAGATGAATCATGGAATATACACGTCCTAGTTTTAACGTAGTTATATGATGATAAGGACACTCTTAGTTGGGTATAATCCTATCAATCATGGGGGATACAACCCCATAAAACCATGGTTGTCATTTTGGGAGACTAGTCTGTATATGTTTCTGATTGGAATTGGTTTCTAGTGACTATGTAGGTGGTAGGAATAATTTTTTTCCCTAAATTACTAGAGTGTGTGCATTAGATATTGGATTATAATAATTTAAGAAGATCTAGGATTAATGGATAAAATCTGTTTAATTTCACTTGGTATAGCAAAGAATGATGGTTCATTTTGACTATTTGGGGTTTCCATAATGGAATTTCATTAGGAGTTAATTATGGAATTTGGTCTGTGTGTATGAATGATGAATGGATTTCTCCTAGTGTAGGGTTATCAAGATTGGGTGTTCTTGTAATGTGTTGATTTATGATGTTGATGGTTTTAAGGAAATTTTCTTCTATGGTAGATCGATTTGGGATAAAATATTAAATTGGATCTATTAAATTAGAAATTAGATTAGGAATGTCATTTTGGATATGGAGGAGGTGTGTTTGGAATCAACTGGGATTTTTTAGGAAAATCATATATCTTTTTAAATTATTCATAAATAGAGGTAATACTTCCATATCTGTTTTTAATTAATGATGAGGATAGATACCAAAATTTAATCAGTGTTCTCATGTTTATTTGGGTGTGGTAGAATAGTAACTGCTCTGGGAAAATCATTGGATCATGTATTTGGTACTTCACTAGGCAGTTATAATGGTTTAAGTCTTTGTGGTTTAGAAGTGGATATGATAAGTTATGTTCAATGGTGTGGAGAACCATATTCCTAATGGGTAATTAAATGGATACACCATTAGTAGTTCCAGATAGATATGCCTAGGTAAATGTTTTCTCAGTGTTTTGGAACTAATAAAGAGCCTTGGATTGGGTTTTTGTGATATGCGAACATTTAATTGTGGGTTTTTCCTTATATGTTCATATGAAATTTGAGAATGAAACAAGGCCTTTTGGATTTTAATAGGTGTCTTATATAGGTTAGGTTGTCTGATTTGATGACCACCAAGACTTCTTATGAATACCTAGTGTTATGGTGGGGATTTTTCAATTCCTCATTAGCATTCTATAATGAAATTTTCAAGAGGTTTTTAAATATTAGGGTTTGGTGGAAAATCAATTTGGGAATAGATATCCAGAATCAAATTTTGAGATAATTAACATCACTAAAGAGGTTTTTTGGGAATGGAAAGCGGCTCGAGTGGTGTCTCACATGCATAGATGAGCCTTGGGAGAGGCTGGGTGGCTAATGCAGCAAAAAACAATATCAATCCAATGGAAATATAATAGGAAACACACACTCTATCATGGGGAGTTTAAGGGTAAAAAATGATGAACCCCCAAAAATGTAAACAGGGGAATCCCCCCTTATTTCCTTGTTTAATTTCACCCAGTCTAGATGGCCTCCACGATTCCTCCCTTCCTTCCCAGTTGTTTTTTGGATAGATTTTTTGGAAATTTCACAATGGATGAAAGGTACATGCTTCCTCATCTCCATCCATTTTTCCTCCATAACCATTCTAATTTGGGTAATGTTTATTTTGGGTTTAAAGTTGAGATATCATAATAGCATGGTCAAATTAATTGATTCGTTAAAAATTTCCATGAAAACTGGATAGAGGACATCCCATGAAAATATATTCATATCATATTTCATTATTTCATTTAACATTTGTCCTGTCATCAATTTATGTATTATTTATCATTAAAATTAAATTAAATTTATTATGGAAAAAAATTTAATACAGATGTCTTGGCACATATAGGTAACACGGTTATGTTTTTGGCCTCCCATGTAAGATTGTACTTGGTTTCAGTACATGGTGAGTTTTCATTAGATGATCCAATTATATTAATTTTTTTAGTTAATGATAAATGGGAAAATAATTTATTTTTGTGTCAATAATTTATATCTATGATCCAATGGTTGGTGTGGATTTGGTTGTTCTTTGATGGAACTCATAATTCTTTTTGACAGTTAGTGAACCATGGAAATAAATTGGGAATCATAAGTTGAGGAAGGTGGTCTTGTATACACACCCTATGGTTCATGCATTTGATTATTTGCATTGTGTCATGTTTTCTAATCACTATTAGGTTATCTACCTATTTTTTAAATAAAATTTTAAAATAATTGATTTACATAAATATTTATTTTTTAATTAATTATCAATTTATTAATTTGTGAAGATTATGGATGGGTTGAAAATTGTGTATATGGAAATTGTGGGACCTTTGACATTGGATGGTAACCTCATCTGCAAATGGTCAGCGTATTAAATGATTAAATTATTATTATTCATGATATTTAGACCCCTTTAGAAGTGTTTCTGGTCTCGGTAGGAGCCAGTGGCCGTTAATTAGGAGTTGATGGCCACCTCCCTATAGAGTTGTGGCGTGACATGGGAAGGATGACCATAGTAGGCCTCGGGAGAACCCATGATGCATGTTTAGCCTATGAAGATAGAAAATAAGAAAAAAATCTTGTGTTAGTTGACAAAAACGTTCTAGGATGACCCTTTTTATAGGTCATGATCCATATCCTGTAACCTTTGTCTATGTGTTGTGGTTTTGGTGTCCTGTGAGGTTGTTTTCTATTTATAACACTGTTAAGGGGTGTAACAACCCCCATGAGATAGGTTATTCCTTAAGTGACATGCTTGAGACTGAGGACCCGTAGTAGGATGCCTCTATCCATCTAATGACCTAAATAACCCCAAGGATAGTGCCTCACTCATGATGATACATGTGAGGCCTAGTGGGTGCCCCTATGATGTTTACACTAATTAAACGGTTTGTTTGGATATGAAATGTGAAAATGGGATTGGGAATTTAGCCATGTTGTGTTATGGTTTTTATGTTGTTTTACTTTTGGGGAGTGTGACTACCGAATTGATTTTCCTATTATCTATTTCATGAGCTTGTTGAAATGAAATTAGAAAATACCTATAAGGGAAGTATTTATATATATATATATAGTTAATGGTCATAGGTGATGTATTTTGTTTATGTATGGTAAAATCTCTATAGGGTTGATATTTATCTATATATATAAATCAAAAATGGGGAGTTATATGTTAACATTGGCTGGGAGAATTCCCTTAAGGCTGTATGTGTTACCTTTCGATAAGAAAACTACCATAGGGGGGTCTATGATAATAATGGTAATATTCCCTTGGTTGAAAAAACACTTGTAAGGGATGTAAATGGTAGTAATAATGGGGATGTTGTGGATTTGTAGAAAGGGATGATCATATATACTATGATGGATATTTATAGGATCATTAAGGAGTTCTATGATACACAACACATATACATGGGAGACCCAAGCTTGTTATATTGTTTGGAAAGGTCATCCTAACATGCTCAGAGACACTCATCCATTGGCCGAAGAAGGTATGGTCGATCATGGCCATACACCTAAGGAACGAATAAATACATCTTTTATTTATTTATAGTTTTTTATTTATATGAGCATGTCACATTCATGTACCATTATATTTACTATTTATGTATAAGAACGAATTGATTGTGCCCACTGAGTCTTGTACTCTCACACTAATTAGGTGGCCATTAGTGGCCCACACTTATTGTATGAATGGGTTCTTTGATGATGGTTTTCTTGATTGAGTAAGATATCTTAGAAGATATTAGGTTATCTAGGTTTTGGTTTGGCTTAGTGACGTTAGAGGGAATAGTTTTATTTTTTATTTTAACTATGATAAATATGTGATCTGATAGTTTAGTGGGAAATTATAATCATATGATTAAATTCCCTAAATATTTATTCTTATTATAAGTTATTTTTTTTATTTTTTTTTAATTATGATGTTTTTTTATTTAGGGATATATATTTATGATTTTGATCATACATATTTGGGGTATTGCCTCCCCATTGTATCTCTTTAGACACCCGCTGTAAATCAGTAGCCTCTAGAGTTTGGCGGAGGGGTTTCAGAGGAATAAAAATGAACATAAATCTAGGAACTGATTAGTGGTTCAGGGAATTGATACTTTAGGAAAAAGTTCCTCTTTTTTTGTTTAACTTTTCATTTGTCCTATTCTTCATGTTCATGTTGTTCATGTTGTTCAATTTCGGAACTATCTCCTCCTTCTTATTTACAAATCAGCCAATTTTATTTCAACTCTAGTGTGTTCGTGGGATTGATTTACTATAAAATTATTATTGATATAATATTCATATTTTACCTTGGATTAGTTAATATTTAGCATAGAAGTTGTCCTATGTATTTAGACAAAAATTTCATCAAACTGCTAATCTAATTCATCATCTCCAATATTTTAGTCCTAAATATTTCAAATCTAGGTTAATTATTATACTATTTTAGTTGTTTTTCCTTGGTAGATGGATTCTAATTGGGTATTTTTTATATAAATGAGGTTTTGGTTCTATGGGTTAGTTGTAGGTATATTTTTAGGTTTTCTGTAATGGGGTTGGGTGTTGGTATTAGTGGTTTTATTCTTATAATGAGGACTAACTTGGATACTATTTTTTTATGGGGTCAATCCTGGTGTGGTTAGTTTTCAAATACATATTGATCATGACTATGATCCCTTAATCCTTAGTTTATTTTGAATTCTCTTGGATAAAATTTTGTTCCAAAACTCTATATTTCTTTCACATCACCACACTAGTTAGTTAAATGATTAGGTGATTATAGTAAACCACATACCTTAGTTGGTTCTTGTTGTTCACATATTTTCTTTAAATTTATTTGTCTCACCAAATTAGTTATATTTGGTGTTGAATTGTCATGAGTTATAAGAAATATTTTCCATCAAGACTTTTTATTTTCCTATTGACATGTCATTCAAAGATCATTTGGATGATTAAACAAAAAAAATATGACTATTGACCTGGATGTGATAAAATAACATAAAGAAGTGGTTCCATACTATAGCTTTATGGGGATAACTGGCACATATATTTTTTAATATCTTATTTTACTCATAAAGAGTTTAACATTATAATTTCATAATGGTATTACTCTATTTAATATCATATATTCCCCTTAGGGTGGGAAGAAATCATTGCATGAAGTATAATTGAAGATAATCTAAATCATGGACTTCTTTGATATTTAGATTTTATAACCATTATTTTTCATCTCCTTTAAGTGTGGAGGAAAATAAACTCCACATAAATTATTACTCAACCACTCCTTTGAGTTTCAAAGTATATCTGACATATTTTAATGCTTTTATGTGTTTTTTGGGGTCTTCCCCTGTAAGACCATGAATAATGGGAAACACTTAGATCAATTAAAATTTTAATTCATAATCATTTCATAACTCGTTCATAACTATAAGGTTATTTGAATTAGAAAATTTATGTTCAACATGGTCTTTATGTTTGTAGTTGTGATTATCATCCATGATGACAAACATTGAATGAAATATTGAGTTTTCACTTGATTCTATATGAAAAATTTATTCTTCTCCTATTTTAAAATTTAGGATTCAAAATTTGGTTGAAGTATTTTCCATTATAGGGTCAAAATAAAATTAAGGTTACGGTCATTTCATCAAATTTTAAAAAAAAATTATGTAAATTCCTCCTTGGTGATAATTCTATGTTTTTTAACACACACAATTCATGGGATATGGAAAAATAAATTTATTACATAGGATAAATATAGAATTACTAGAAACCATGGATGAATCCTTGAGATTATTGGATAAGAATTTGGTGTCACTTGTTGAATAGTTAAAAAGAGGGGTTTTTTTTTTAATTTTGTGATTTTTTAAAAATAATGCATGTAATTGAAACATGGGTTTGAAAACAGTAGATGAGAATTAGGAATGTGTTAAGGTCATATTTCCTCTTAAAATTTTATCACAGTACAAAATTTTTTTCTTCTCTCATTGTTAATTGATTAGATAAAAATTACATTATTGATTTATCAAAACACCTTAGACTGAAGGATATTGTGTACAGTGACCAAAAAATAATTTCTTTTTGTCAATTTAACACCCCATGATTTTACAATATATTTCTCCTAAAATAAATTTAATTTCATTAATATCTTAACTAAGACATAAAAATGGGTATAAAAATTTAAAAAAGTTATTTAAATATTATTATGTTATAGTTATATCATTTTTAGAAATCCTAATGTAAATATTAACTAAGGTTAATTTTTTTGATTTTTTAAAAAATTATTATTTTCATTGAGATGTGAAAAATATTTTTTTTGGTTAAATTGTAATTTATTTTCATTAAATAAAATAATTTAAAAGATTTATTCTATTTCTATTTTATATTAATGTCATATAAGAGAAATTGGAATTAAAATAATCGAATTAATTCCATTAGGATCATCTTTTTACATGATTTTGATATAAGTCAATTTTTAGGCATAAAATGTATTTTTCTGGAAAACTGATTTTCATCACATTTTTCAATTTAATTTTTAAATTGTGTTTTGAAAATTATAGGATTTGAATTTGCTAAAATTGATTCCATATTTGGAATCATGAGTTATGAATTTTTCAAATAGGTCCCATTTATTTCTTTGAATTATGAATAGTAAATGTGAAAACATTTATCCCCTCAGGGTAATTGGGTTGAAAAATAATTTTATAAAACATGAAAAATTATTCTAAATAACTCAATTATTTATATTGGATGTGATTAATAAAAAATTTATATCCTTACTTTTAAAATCTAGAATTTTTTATCCATTTTCATTTGATAAAGACATTTTTATTATTTTATGTAAGAAAAATAAAATAAGGTCAATCTCTTGCCTTGTAATTTTTATTATAAGTTCACATATAAATAAAATTAAGTTTACTTTGGATGTTAAATGTTATTTTCTTAATAATGAAACTATTTTTCTGTTGATAATTTATTTCTAATTTTTATTAATTATGTATTTACTTAAAAACTTATACAACAATGATATAGTACAAGTTCTATCACTGGAAAAATTAGTTAAAATAATATCAAAAACATTTAAACTAATGGCTTTGGGATGAATTATAGTTAAAAAATAAATTTATAGAAAATAATAAAGTATTATTACTGGTTATATAATATATATATAAATTCAATATTTATCCAGATGTCTTTAATGTAAAATTAATTTAATTGGGACATAAATGGAATTACTGATATTTTATATTAAAGAATATTAAATTATTTAAAAATAATAAAAATTTTAAAAGGGTAAATGAATGGTCATTAATGGTAATGTCATACCTTGGCCATTTCTGAGAAATAGTTTAACATATAATTAAAATGAGGACCCTTTAAGATTAAAATATGTGTTACTGTGGATAAGGATTAAATTGGTTAATGTAAAGGTCAAACAAAAATATACGGTTTAAAATAAATCTTAAACATGTTAAAATTATATTTTTTCAAGGTATTTCAATCATATCCCAACTTATATTTGAAATTCATTCCATTTGGTTCCACTAAATTTAATGTGTTTCCTTTCATTCACTATGAAATGGAACCAAAAATCATATCATATATACCCCACCTAGAGATACTTATTTCAAGAAAACCCTTACAATTCTTATAGGAATTTTTACCCAAGTTTTACATGTTCTTATCTTCAAAAATACCAACCCTATGTCCCTTAAAATGATATCTAAAGGATCTCTTTCAAAGAATAAAAATCATATTCAATAAACACGTTCCTTTTTCTTATTTTTTTAACATATTCAATTATGTAATAACCATTAAAATATAATAATACCAATATATCCCATGTAAATAGATTTAATTATATTTATGGTGTAATATTTATTCATATCATTCTCTATCAAATGGGAAACAAAACCATGGCCTTTGTGTAATGTGGACTACTAGTGCGTGAACTGATATAATTTGTTTTCTATTACCACCCGAAATTGATTGTCATTATCATGGAACTAATGAATATAAATTATAATTATAAAATTATTATACTTAATTATGTATAATATTTCATATAATTTATTACCCATTCATATGTTAAATAATGATAACAATGCTCATGCGTACGTACGGCCTACCAGATTCATGACGTGATGTGATTAATTTTTCATTAATGTGTATCACAGATAATTATAAATATTTATATAATGAATATTTCTTATTTTATATCATTATTAAAATTTGGTAGATGATATATCCATGATCATGATAAAAGGACCGCAACTGTTAAATCTAAACATACATAAAAAAACAATACAGTTAGCACCAAAAATGATAATAATAAAATATTATTAACAAAATGTTGATAAGATCTTATTAATGGATCATATATGATATTATGGATTTGTATATCTTTCTAGTATGTAATTATAATAAATATAAAAATATTATACCAGAGGTTAAAATGTCTTACGATGGAAGCCAAACATAAGGTAAGGTATTACATCTCAATTTCCACTCCATTGAAACCTATTTTGTATTGTGCAACTATTTATTTTATATTCTATGGATACTGCTTGTTTTAATTTTTTTACATAAATATTTATTTTTTATTAAATTTTATGTTCATGTTCTCAATTTCAAGGGTTTTTAATTTAAAATTTATCAAAGAGGTAAGAATTTAGTTCACAATATAATTTTTTGGGGAGTGCTCTTATTATCAGTGAATGAATCCTATAATATAAACTTTATAAAATCCTTATATTTTTTTATAATCTATATATTTAAGGAGATTCCATGTTTTTTTCAAACTTTTCTTCTTTTTTAACATGAATCATGTGATGTGATGTTTTAAATAAAATTCAATCTTATTTCTCATTTAATAGGATATATTTTTATTCTATTTCCATACTTTAAAAAATTAAATTACGAAATTATTATTTATTCATTATAACATTAATTGAGAAAATTTTATGTTATATTTGAATTTTTAAATGGATTGAAAGGAGTCTTTCACATATTTTACAAAAGGATCGTTTTTACTTTTTTTCAAAAATATAAAAGGAATTTCTTCTTTTAATGTATATAGGATTAATATATTTTCACACCACCATAACTATTTTACAAAATTTATCTTCTTTTATATGTTTTCAATGGTATTACAATGATCATCGTTTAACGCTTTTTTTTTTAAATTTTACTATTATATTTTGTTTCATTCTCCAAAATAGTTGATTCTACTATGAAATTACATTTCTAAGGAACTAATGGTTATATTTTATCTATTATTAATTTTATCATTATTATGATTATCTTGAAAATTGAATTTCATGAGATAAGTTTTTGTTATTCATTATGTTTCAATTAGATATCCATATATCTTTCTCATGAATATGATTATTTCCTAAATATTATACCATTTCAATATATGGTGTTTTTCTATAAATGTTATTTAACAGACTGAGGATATTCTAATATTCTTTATTCTTTACTGAATATTGATATTTATTGGTAAAGAATTTTATTTAAAAAATAAATTAATTATTAAATATTTGAGTAATTTATAAGACAATAAGTGATGGGTGGATCTTGAATTACATAGGCCCTAAATGCATTAACATATCTCATGAGACATACTAATTGGAAAAACATATTAAATGCGATTTTGGTGTATACCTACTAATTTATTAAATAATCTTGGAACAAGATCATCACTGTAAGATATCATGATGCCGAAAATCATAATGTATATCATTAATCATTTCCTTCATTGGGAATTAAATTATTATTATCCATCATATTAATATATTAATATTATACGTGGATGTATTACATTTTCATGTATCCATTAAATGGAACATGTTTTTAGTTATTTACCTTTCCATATTAATTATTCCTTATTTATTCAAGATAGATTCAATTTTACAAAACCCTTACATAGCATATGAGCTCACCATTAATTTGTTTTACATTCCCAACTATATGAAAAATGATATAGAGAATAATGTAACGGATGGATGAATTTTTATTATGATATGTTTTCTTATATTTCTAATGTATTATGGGAATAATCAATGTATCTCATTCTTCAATAATAGTAAATTGTTGGGGTTATTACAATCAAACTCCCTTCTTGTGTATATGAATGTTAGAAACCTACTCCCAAAAAACCAAGGAAAAACCTAATTGGTTGTTAGTTTTCCTGGTAAATATAATAGTTAATTGAAACCCCTACAAATATTCCAATTACTTATATAAATCCACCTCTTAATGAAACATATTCCTTTAGGAAAAATACACCATAAAGAGGGAGATTATAGATTATCAACCAGGTTGTAATATCTTTATATTTTGAAACTATAATCATCATTTTATTCGAATAATTATATAGTCAGTAGGAATCAAAATAAATTAATTTGAAAAATATTTTATTTAAAAATGCATGAGTAAAAAGAACATACAATGGAAAACCTTCCCTTTTCTAATCACATAAAATATTACCCCTCTATTAAATGTTAAAAAGTGATGAAAGGGGACTGATAAGGCATTATGAAATTGAAGAAAATATAAAATAAAACAAGATATGAATGTGGTGGTAGATTCATTAAAGTGAAATCTAGACCAGTTCTCAGGGATCCCTTATCCAACATTCCTCTGCTTTCTATTATTGAGTCATGTCCTTCATCCATTAAATCCTGTCTAACCTATATGATACTATAAATTTTGAAATATTTATTCTTTCCTTTTTTTACTTAGATCTTTCCTACTTCAAGATTTGATCATATAAGAAACATGTATCCTTATTTCATTTGTGTCATTGAAATATTATAAATCATTAGATCTATTTGGTAACCACCTATTGAAATTATACATTAAAATTCTATATATGTATGTTTTGGTATAATGTACATGTCAGTTTCATGAGGACTACATATGACATGTGCTTTGTTATTATAAGTTGATTTGTCATAACATGTTGGATTGACTACATGGTGAAACATCATGGATTGATCATGAGGTATGAACGAACATGTGAAAGATACCTAATGATGTGTATGGAAAATGATAGTGTGGTAGGTTCAACATATAGTTGATTAGATGGTCATGTAGTTTATGTATCGCATAAATGGCCAATCAAGATTAATCATATGGTTGATTTTATATTTCATAGTTTTTTATATTTCATGTGTTCTCAGATCAATACTTTGACAAATTTTATCATTTTTCTATGGCTTGAATGTGTAGTCAATCCTCACATAGTTAGTTGAATACATTTGAGGTCGATAGAGTGAACATGTGGTCTTACAAATTAATATATGGACAACTATGAACTTATTTTTATTTTTAATCTCTTCTTGTGGTTTATGGATCACCCACACGGTAAAAAAAGTTACCACATAATAGTTTCTCTTTATAATTGGTCATGAAAATTTTGAATGTTTTAGCCATAGTTTGCTATTTATAACATTCAAAAAACACCTAGATCATCTTTGATTTCATTAAAATATCTTAAAAAAACCTAAAAAAGTCACACAATGATATATATTAAATGTAGTTAGTTACTCTAATAATTTTATGATATGAAATAAAAAATTAAAACTCATGTATTAATCCCACACTAATTACTAAAATACGTCAATAATTTAAACATATGAAAATTTCATAGTAAATAAAAACATGGTGAGATTAAACCCATAAAAATATTCAACAAAATATGTGAAAGTGTTGGATATAAAAAATACAACATACCCCTATTATCGTGCATCCCCTTAGCCGTTCGACTCCCACCCAAGTCCATGTCATGCCCTTTTCTACCATTAATGATAAAATAGGGAAGAAAAACTATATTTTATCTCACAAATAGATCTATACCATGTGTATTTCCACAGTGTAGATTCTAAAGGCAATTCAACATCTATTTTCCCCAATATCACCCATTATAAGAAAAAACATCCAAATTATTCCATCCTCACACATTACCCTATACCCCATGCATCCTCCCTTTGTTACATAAACTGCATGCCAAAAAAAACCTTATCGTTTCTTCTGTGTCTTATTATTTAAAAGTGTACTATTTATCGACAGTCCCTAATGTAGCTTTCTCAATTTCTCCATCCTTATATCTAACATATTATTTTATTCAAATATTTATTCTTATCTACATATATATATTTAGATCATACTTATTCTATGATTCTCATATTACACATATTTCTTATTTCTACCTGGATTGATTGTAAAGAACCATAAATTTTAAGGAATTTTTTTTCATAAATTCCATGGAATTTTATGAGTACATAGTTTCTGACGGCACCTGATTCCGAGGCCGAGTGTGCCCGGAATAATTTTCTGATGTTCTGTTAAGCTTAAATTAACACGCATAAGTAGTTTTCTTGAAAAAGTGGAATAACTCTTAAACGGTTACTCGGATCAGAAATCAGAGGGAACTGTTATGCTCAAAATGGTAGGTTTACCATAGGCGTGACTTAAGTTTAGTCGGTGTAGGCCTCCTGTGAGAAAACCAGAAAATGTCATAACCGTAAATAAAATTATTAAATAGAGTTATTTTATTTTTCAAAAGCTTATAACTCACAAACAGTAACTCGGATTAAAAATCTGAGACCACCGTAGAACTCGTGAGGGTATGCTTTCTTTAAGTAGATACTAACTTTGGCTGGCACGGGCCACCAGAGAAAGTTAGTTTTTGGCCGTAAATAAAATATTTAAGTGACATTTATTTTATTTCAAAATTCATAACTTCTAAACGGTATCTCGAATTGAAAATTAGAGAGTACTGTGGAGTTCTTTGGAGAGTGTTTCTCCAAGGCAGAGCCTAACCTTGACCACAGTGGGTCGAGGGTGGCTGATAATTATTTTCCGAACTTTTTTTCAGGTACGTTCAGTAAACGTACGAGCGGCGTTTTATAACTTTTGAACTGGTTCTCAGAATCGAATTCTAAGGGCACCGTTGAACTCGCAGTGCCGATATTCGCTTAATAAGAATTTTACATGAATGGTGGATGATCTGGTATGAAAGTTAGTTTTTGGGGTTTTACGTGGGTTAATAAAATAAAATAAGTGAATAATTTATTTTATTTTGTTAAACACATGCAGTGCGGATAAAGTGGTTAGAAGCTCCACTTGGGAGTTGGTGGTGGAACCGCCACACCCTAACCTCCCATTTAATGGGGAGGGATAGGAAAGCACTCAAACCCCCCATCAATTAATTTTATATGTCGATGTAAAATTAATTGCAATCAATTAATTTTATGGGTCGACGTAAAATTAATTAGTGTCAGTTATTTTTATGTGTCGATGTAAAATTAATTGCTCTCAATTAATTTTATGAGTTAACATAAAATTAATTGTTGTCAGTTAATTTTATGGTTCGATGTAAAAATTAATTGTTGTGAGTTAATTTTAAGTGTCAACGTGAAATTAATTATTGTCAATTAATTTTATGTGTCAATATAAAATTATTTCGTGTCATGTGTTTTGACGCAGGCTCTGTGGGGGAAACGTTTTGGCATCCTCCACTCATAAGTTGTGCCAATGCACCTCTTAAATTGCGCCAAAACAATTTAATTCGCCCGACCCCCTTTATAAATTAAGTAACTGCGTCGTTGGAATATATAAAGGTTCCAAATAAATGAACCGTCATAAATTCCATGATGGTTACATACCTCTCCCCCTCTCCTATATATAGAGTGCTTGGGAGAAGGTTTTGGGACAGCTTCACCAAGCGACGAAGCGCTGGTAAAGTATAGTGACGCCAAACACTTGGGGAAATCATATCCTCTCCAACAAAGAACGCCGACCTCCAACGAAGGACGACGAATAAATGCTGATTCCTCGGGGATCGACGACGCGACGTCGTGTACTGGGATGCCGACGATCCTCCTTCTGCGACGCCGTGTACAACGACGCTGACAATCTTCCTTCTGCGATGTCGTCTTCCACGACGTCACTTTCCCGTGACGAACATTCGTTCGATGACACCTTGAGGTAGGGGTTAATTGTTTTACCCGGGAATTATTTCTTTTCCGTTCATCGACTTCTATTCGGGCCGCCTGTTATCGTAATAACGGGAGGAGGTCGGACTTCACGAACACGGCCGACACTCATCCCCTTTGATGATTTTTTTTGTTGCGGTTCGAAATAAGGCAGCGCGGTGCAAAGTCACCGCGCGGAAACAAGGGAAAAAGTGGCGAAGATGCGCGGCGCCGTCACGCCACGCCGTTCAGGCCAAACTAACCCGCGGCCGGAGTCAGGCCGCAGCGAAGGGGTGAGGCACCGTCGCTCCGCGCCGGAGAACCATGAAGACACCGCGGCTGGAGCGGGGCCAGCCTGACCGGGCCGACCGGCTTCCAGGAAACCGGGGGGTTGTAACCCTCAGCTGGCCGAAGGAGCGACCCCCCACGTGGGGGCCGCGGGTTCCCAATCAGGGGGCAGCGCGCCCCCCTGTTCCGCACAGCTTGGCGTAACCGAGCCGGCCACGCGGGCCGCGCGAGCATGCCAGGCCGGGCCGGCCCGCGCCCAACTGGCTGAACCCAGACCTGGTTCGGGCCGACCCCAGGGGGATTGGGTCGTGTCGGACCGGGCCCAGACCCCCAATTTTCAGACCATTTTCTGTCTTTTTCCCATATCATGGGCTACGGTCCTCCGATCGACACACCGTTAGTTGTGATACGATCCTTGGATCGAGACGGTCGTTTCGGTATATTACACTCAAGGTTTAAGAGAACATTGTGTACGGCTGGGTTGGTTTGAATAAGACATCAACGGGGCCCTCGGAGTGGAAACGCTTATAACTTGAGCACCGGACGTCCGATTGACGTGTCGTCGACTCTGCTAGTTCCTATTAGTGAGATGAATCTTTTGGCTTACTCCACTCGAGGTTTGGACGCAGTTGGAGTGCGGTCGGGTTGGTTTTGACTTAAAAACCAACCGGGCCCCTAGGACGAAAAAGCCAATAACTCTTGGAACGGACGTCCGATTGACGCGCCGTTTGTCGCGTTGTGTTCCTTTTGACGAGACGGAACATTGGGATACATCAACTTCGGACTACGTGTCAGTTGATGTATTTACTTCTTGGCTCGTGGAGTGGACCCTCCCGGAACAAGCGTGTTGTGTGCGGACACCCCAAAGTTGGCTGCGTCTGCGACGATGATGACTACCATACGGGAATCCTCCATGGGTTCAGTGGTGACGACTATGAAACTTTCAATCATTATGAAACCCTATAGATGAATGAGACATGACGACTACTAACTGATCGACTAGGTGTTTTTCAGATAGCCCAGTGGGGAGAGTTTGGTTGTAGCATAAGACCCACAGCGGAGGAGCACTTGGTTGTAGCGGTAGACCCACAATAATCAACAGAAGGAGTACCTCTGGAGGCTATGAGAGGGAGCGCTTGGTTGTAGCGGCAGACCCACGGCAGAGGAGCGCTTGGTTGTAGCGGCAGACCCACGGTACTCAACAGAAGGAATACCTATGGAGGCTATGAGGGGGAGCGCTTGGTTGTAGCAGCAGACCCATGGTGGGAAGCGCTTGGTTGTAGCAACAGGCCCACAGTACTCGACAGGTGGAGTACTACAGCAGTCCAAGGTTAATGGGAAGCGCATGGTTGTAGCGGCAGGGCCACTGTACTCGATAGAGGAGGAGTTTCCCAGCAACTGTGGTTTCGACATAATGATTAAATCCTGGTTTGTCGGAGTCTTGACATTCAATCATTATCTCTAATATGATTGACTTGCTTTCCTATGTGGATTGGGTTGTGTTATCCTAGGTGGATTGGTTGTGCTATCCTGTGTGGACATGATCGAACTTGGGCTCGGATGTTGGAGCCGAACTGGAATTGATGACTTAGGTATATGTATGGGCATATACCTAAGTGGTGTTGGATGTTACTTTGTGATTGTATCATTCCTTGTGGATTATCCTTTGTAGATTCTGGGAGAGACCCTCGAGGGTCTCAGTGTCCCCAATGAGTAGCGTATACTCACCTCTGCACGGGATAGGCCCGCACTATGTTGTGTTGGTTGCAGAAGACGGACATCACTGATCGAGGTTGAGGCTTGTAGAGCTGGACGGTTCTCGGAGGATGAACCCACGACGAGTTGGTTCCCGGAGGTGGATATCACGACAAGTCGGTACCTGGAGGTGGACCACTGGACGGGACACATACAGGGCGAACGGCAGGACCTGAGGAGATGAGGAGGCTATCTGTACCCAACCTTCAGGTGGGATTTCCAGTGGACGGCTCGGCGTTGCTGCTTTACTTTTCAGTTTTTTTACTTCCTTTCCAGTTGTAATTTACTTTCAGTTTGGGTTTTTATTCTGGACCAATTACTTTTCTGCACTTACTTGTACTCAATTTACATAGTGTTTCCTTTTGATGGCTTACTCTGTGGTGTTGTTTACTTTCAAAAGGAAATGCCTTCCCCTTTTTGTCAGGATTTATGCCTTTGGGGCTGGTCGCCAGCCCCTGGCCTATGAAAGGCGAGCATGGGGTAGTCACAGCACGGGCCCCGATGACGGGTCGTGAAAAATTGGCATCAGTGGAGTTCGGTTCTACAATAGAACTTAGGACTCTTATCTTTCCTCTTTGTGAATCAATATTGTTAAGGGTATTGAGTGTGGTTATCAGTCCAGGGAGTCCAGAGTTGGCGCGGCGGCCGACGTATCCGTACACCAGGACCCTAACATCTAATTTCCGACTCAATACACAAAAACATTGATTTCATGTGTGTTTCAAAGGTTTTCATTGTGATTACTTTGTGTTAGCTCACCAGGTTCTGTTTTGACCGTGGCACACCTGTTTCTTTTCAGGATATCCCCATGATGGCAGCCAGCTAGGGTTCTGAGTTTTGTACGTACTGACAGCCCGCTGAGCGATGAGGCCTCAGTACAGGGCCCTCTTCCAGTTGAGGCACCAGCAGAGGCACCAGCGCTACTACCACCAGTTAGGCCAACGATGCCTCCGGCCCTAGTAGTAGGAGATGTACGCCGCTTGAGCACGCTTCATGAGTTCCATATCTAGAGGCCACCTAGGTTGCAGGGATAGACCGACTCACAGGCGGCTGAGGATTGGCTGGAGGCTGTAGTTCGAGTTTTCAAGCTAGTGGGGACACCAGCTGACCTCATGGTGATCCCTGCAGCGAGCCTCCTGCACGTGGAAGCAGGCATATGTTGGATCTTGAGGCTTCAGGTGCACGACAAGGCATCTCTTATTTGGACGGAATTTGAGAGCCTCTTCTACTCAGAGTTCGTCCCAGCCACCCTCCGTGCAGTGCGCATCCATGTGCTACTATAGCTGCGGCAGGGGAGCATGACGGTAGCCAAGTACTCGGCGAGGTTTACCGATCTATTGAGCTATTCCACGGACATGGTACCAGACACATTCTTCAGGGCCCGAACCTTCGAGCAGGGGCTCAGGTGAGCGGTCAGAGCTTCAGTTGTTTCTCACAGCATCCCGACGTAGACAAGGGTGTTGGAGTGAGCCCTGATAGTGGAGAGTTTCATTGCTGAGAATTCTCCAGCAGAAGGACCCACCACTAGCTGGAATACAGCAGAGTCTTCTACAGCGGGAAGTAGAGAGATGACGCACTGGTCCAAGAGGACTATACCTACAGGTGGTCTACCGCATGAAACAAGATCGTTTGTGCGAGGCACCCGGGGGGAGAACGACTTACCATGAGTGGACAGTGTTACTCCTGCGGTGGGGTTGGTCACATGGCTCGTGACTGTCTGACCTGCCACACAGATGATCTGCAGATAAAGGAAGGACCTCCCAAGAAGAGGCAGAGGTTCGACCATGGATGTCTGCTTGGAGCAGGTGAGCAAGGCAGAGGAGCTGGCTGAGCAGCGGGTGGTGGACGACGCTTTGAGGCCCTACCACCACCACCACCCGGGAGACCACCCCGACCACAGGGAATTGGTGGACAGGGGAGAGCTCAGCTTTAGGCAGCTGAGGCCTATGATCATGGAGCTCCGTGAGAAGATGGACAAGAGCGGGACTAGCTCCAGACGTGGAGACTTATGTTAATGTTCTTCTAGCTTTGTTGATGTTGTTGTTTGTGGTTTTTTTTGTGTCTTTGTACTTGAGCTGCAGTAATAAAATACACTTTTCCTTATGATGTTTGCTTTACTTCCCTTTTGTGTGGTTGATACTGAGAGGTTCTGGTTAAAACTGTTGACTTGACCCTCACTTTTGAGATACCTACTGGAGGAGACCCAGTTACCACACACTGATGCCGATAGTGTGACTCAACCCTTGGAGGCGAGAGTAATGGTTGGATCTCTTGGTAGTAGCATCGAGGCCTTACGACATCATCCTTGGTATGGATTAGTATTATACATGTGGGGATTAACTGTATTAGGCAAAGAACGTGGTTTATACAGAGGATGAGACAAGATTTCTCTTTTTCGGAAAAGGGGAAATCTAAGCAGCTCTTGTAAGACCAGAGATGTTGCAGGATACGATGGAGAAGGTGTAGATCATCCATGAGTGGATGAAGACTGCACAGTGCAGACAGAAGTCCAATGCAGATAAGAGATGGAGACCACTGAAGTTTGAGGAAGGTGACCACGTTTTCTTATGGGTCTCACCTCGACGTGGACTATAGAGATTTTTCTAGGGTGTAAAGTTATCTCCGCGCTTCATCTGGCCCTTCCACCTCAGTTTCACCAGCTGCTTGATGTCTTTCCACGTATCTCAGCTGAGGAGGTACCTGCACGAGCCGACCCACGACATCGATCACGGGGAGATGGACATCGATGATGGAGCAACCATCACGGAGGTTCCGTTGGAGATCGAGGATCGACAGGAGTGGGTCCTTCGTGGATGGTCAATTCCTCTAGTGCGCGTTTTTTTGCAGCACGGGAACCTCCAGGAGAGCACTTGGGAGCGTGAGGCTCTGATGCATTCTTGGTACCTTGTTTAGTTTTCATAGTTTGTGTTTTAGCTTTATGGGGACGTAAATCCCTGAGGTGGGAGTAATGTAAAGACCCATAAATTTTTAGGAAATTTTTTTTCTTCAATTCCTTGGAATTTTACGAGTACGCAGTATCTGACGACACCTGATTCCGAGGCCCATTGTGCCCGGAATAATTTTCTGAAGTTCTGTTAAGCTTAAATTAACACGCATAAGCAGTTTTCATGAAAAAGTGGAATAAATCTTAAACGGTTACTCATATCAGAAATCAGAGGACACCGTTGTGCTCAGATTGGCGGGTTTACCCTAAGAGTGACTTAAGTTTAGTCAGTGTAGGCCTCCTGTGAGAAAACCCAAAAATGGAATAACCGTAAATAAAATAATTAAATAAAGTTATTTTATTTTTCAAATGCTTATAACTCACAAACATTAACTCGGATTAAAAATCCGAGACCACTATTGAACTCATGAGGGTATAATTTCTTTAAGCAGATACTAACTTTTACCATCGCGGGCCACCTGAGAAAGTTAGTTTTTTGCCGTAAATTAAATATTTAAGTGACAGTTATTTTATTGTAAAATTCATAACTTCGAAACGGTAACTCGAATTGAAAATACAAGAGTACTGTTGAGTTCTTTGGAGAATTTTTCTTCAAGGAAGAGCCTATCCTAGACCGCAGTGGGTCGAGAGTGGTTGATAATAATATTCCGAACTTTTTTTCAGGTATGTTCCGTAAACGTACGAGCGGAGTTTTATAACATTCGAACCGGTGCTCGGAATCGATTTCTGAGGGCACCTTTGAACTCGCAATGGAAATATTTTCTTAAAAAGACTTTAACCTCAATAGTGGATGATCGGGTATGAAAGTTAGTTTTTGGGGTTTTACGTGGGTTAATAAAAAAAATGTAAATAATTTATTTTATTTTGTCAAACACATGTAGTGCGGATAAAGTGGTTAGAAGATCCACTTGGGAGTTGGTGGTGGAACCGCCACACCCTAACCTCCCATTTAATGGAGAGGGAGAGGAAACCTCTCAAACTCACCATCAATTAATTTTTTATGTCGACGTAAAATTAATTGCACTCAATTAATTTAATGGGTCGACGTAAAATAAATTGGTGTCAGTTAATTTTATGTGTCGAAGTAAAATTTATTTCTCTCAATTAATTTTATGAGTTGACGTAAAATTAATTGTTGTCAGTTGATTTTATGGTTCGACGTAAAAATTAATTTTTGTGAGTTAATTTAAAGTGTCGACGTGAAATTAATTGCTGTCAATTAATTTGATGTGTCAACATAAAATTAATTTGTGCATGTGTTTTGACGTAGGCTATGTGGGGGAGACTTCTTGGCATCGTCCACTCATAAGTTGTGCCAACGAACCTCTTAAATTGCGCCAACACAATTTAATTCGCCCAACCCCCTTTTTAAATTAAGTAACTGCATCGTTGGAATTTAGGAAGGTTCCAAATACATGAACCATCATAAATACCATGATGGTTACATACCTCTCCCCCTCTCGTATATATAGAGAGCTTGGGAGAAGGTTTTGGGACGGCTTCACCAAGCGATGAAGCGCTGATAATGTATTGTGACGCCCAACACTTGGGGAAATCATATTCTCTCCAACGAAGAATGCCGACCTCCAATGAAGGACGATGAATAAACGCTGATTCCTCGGAGATCAACAACGCGACGCCGTGTACCGCGACTCTGACGATCCTTCTTCCGCGATGTAATGTACCATGATGCTGACGGTCTACCTTCGCGACGCCGTCTTCCACGACGTCCCTTTCCCACGACGAACCTTCGTTCGATGAGACCTTGAGGTAGGGGTTAATTGTTTTACCTGTGAATTATTTCTTTGTCATTCATCGACTTCTATTTGGGCTGCCTATTATCGTAATAACGGGAGGAGGTCGGACCGCACGAAAACGGCCGACCCACCTCCCCCTTTGATGATTTTGTTTGTTGTGGTTCGAAAGAAGGAGGCGCGGTGCAAAGGCACCACATGTAAACATGTGAAAAAGTGGGGAAGATACGCGGCGCCGTCACGCCGCACCGTTGAGGTCAAACAAACCCGCGGCCGGAGTCGGGCCACAGCGAAGCGGCGCGGCGCCGTCGCGCCGCGCCGGAGAACCACGAAGACACAGCGCCCGGAGCGGGGCCACGGCGCAGGGGCGCGACGCCATCGTGTCGCACCCGTCGTAAAGTGCCATGGCTCGAGGCCGCGGCGGTGCAATGCGGGGCGGCCGGAATTGCCGGCCGCCGACACCTCGGAGGGACAGGACCCCGGTGGTCCCACGGCAGCAGCACCGGCCGGCCGGACCGGGCCGGCCTGCTTCCACAAAACCGGGGGTCGTAACCCCCGGCTGGCCGAACGAGCGGCCCCCCACGTGGGGGCCGCGGTTCCCCAATAAGGGGGCAGCGCGCCCCCGGCTGTTCCGCACAGCTTGGCGTAACCGAGCTGGCCACGTGGTCCATGCGAGCGCGTTGGGCCGGGCAACGCCCATCAGGTCAGACCCGGACTGAGTTCGGGCTGACCCAGGGGGGATCGGGCCTGGTCGGACCGAGCCCAGACCCCCCATTTTCAGACCATTTCCTGTCTTTTTCCCATATCGTGGGCTACAGACCTCTTATCGACACACCGTCAGTTGTGATGCGATCCTAGAATCGATACGGTCGTTTCGGTATTTTACACTCAAGGTTTTGAAGAACTTTAGGTATGGCTGGGTTGGTTCGAACACGAAACCAACCGGGCCCTCGGAGCAGAAACGCTTATAACTTAAGCTCTGGACGTCCGATTGACGTGTCGTCGACTCTGCTGGTTTCCTATTACTGAGACAAATCTATTGGCTTAATCTGCTCGAGGTTTGGACTCAGTTGGAGTGCGGTCGGGTTGGTTTTGACTTAAAAACCAAACGGGCCCCTGTGACGAAAAAGCAAATAACTCTTGTACCAGACGTCCGATTGACGCGCCGTCTGTTGCGTTGTGTTCCTTTTGATGAGACGAAACATTGGGATACATCAAATACGGACTACGTGTTAGTTGATGTATTGACTTCTTGGATCATGAAGTGGACCCTCCCGGAACGAGCGTGTTGTGTGCGGAAACCCAAGAGCTGGTTTCGTCTGCGATGACGATGACTACCATACGGGAATCCTTCGTGGGTTCAGCGGTGACGACTACGACACATTTAATCATTATGAAACCCTAGAGCTGGTTGAGACTTGACAAATGTTGACGGATCGACTCGGTGTGTTTTGGATAGCCCAGTGGGGAGCTCATGATTGTAGCGGTAGACCCACAGGGGAACATCGCTTGGTTGTAGCGGCAAACCCACGACGGAGGAGCGCTTGGTTGTAGCGACAGACCCGTGATACTCAATAGAAGGAGTACCTATAGAGGCTATGATGGGGAGCGTTTTGTTGTAGCAGCAGACCCATGGTGGGAAGCGCTTGGTTATAGCAGCAGGCCCGCAGTACTCGACAGGTGGAGTACTACATCAGTCCAAGGTTAATGGTAAGCGCTTGGTTGTAGCGGCAGGGCCACTGTACTCGATAGAGGAGGAGTTTCCCAGAAGCTATGGTTTCGACATATTAAATCCTGGTTTGAGATGAGTATTGACATTCAATCATTATCATCGATATGATTGACTTGCTTTCCTATGTGGATTGGGTTGTGTTATCCTGGGTGTATTGGTTGTGCTATCCTGTGTGGACGTGATCGAACTTGGGCTCGGATGTTGGAGCCGAACTGGAATTGATGACTTAGGTATATTTATGGGAATATACCTAAGTAGTGTTGGATTTTACTTCGTGATTGAATCTTTCGTTGTGGATTATCCTTTGTATATTTTGGGAGACACTCGGGGGTCTCAGGGTCCCTACTGAGTAGCGTATACTCACCCCTGCACGGGCTATGCCCGCACTATGTTGGGTTGGTTGCAGATGACGGATATCACTGATCGAGTTTGAGTCTTGTAGAGATGGATGGTTCTCGGAGGAGGAACCCACAACGAGTCGGTTCCCAGAGGTGGATATCACGACGAGTCGGTACCTGGAGGTGGACCACTAGACGAGATGCATACAGGGCGGACGACAAGACCCGAAGAGATGAGGAGGCTATCTGTACCCACCATTTAGGTGGGATTTCTAGTGGATGGCTCGGTGTTGCTGCTTTACTTTTCAGTTGTTGTACATCCTTTCCAGTTGTAATTTACTTTCAGTTTGGGTTTGTATTCTGGCCCACTTACTTTTCTTCACTTACTTGTACTCAATTTACTTAGTGTTTACTTCTAATGGATTACTCTTTGGTGTTGTTTACTTTCTAAAGGAAATGCCTTCCACTTTTTGTCGGGATTTACGCCTTTGGTGCTGGTCGCCAGCCCCTGGCCTATGGAAGGCGGGCTTGGGGTAGTCACGGGACGGGCCCCAAGGACGTGTCGTGACATAGATATACACCATTTCACTAACACAATTTTCATGATGAATTATTTTGGGAATTTGATTCAAAAACAATTTCACTCAACCCTTTGTTTCTTAGAGTCATAATCCATTTCATCTAGACTTTTGTATTTTCAATTTAAGTATTGTTTCACCTGGACTTTTGGCTTCTCTAGTTGGGTGTCCCTTCACCTGGCCATGTAGGTCTACTATTCAAGAACCACTATACTAAACCATTTTAATTCATTTCATTGGATATCAATTAATCCAAAATCCTTAATAAATTTTCATTCTTAATATATGAAATTTTTGGTTATCAAATTTTTTTAGTGGCTCCTTGAAAAAATTTATGTTTTGATAATTACCATGTATTAATTTTTTCCTTTAATATTCATAATAATTTGAATTATGTAATGTATGATTAATCATGATAACATCATAATATTTTTTTAATTATATTTTTAGTTTTTTAGTTTTTATAGCTCATAACACGTAAACCATAATTTTTGATATATTCCAAGGAAAAATAATTCATTTGAGATCTTATAATGTCATTTTTTTATTCTGGATCAAATATTTTGAAAATTATTAACATGAAAATTTAGAAAATTATAGAACATACCGCATGGGATTAAATTGACCAAGTCACCTGGTAGTGTCACCTGGCCGCATGAAAAAATTTACTGACAATATAGGAGTCATCTGACTATGTAATCTAACCGCATAAAAAATTTACTCCTCGTATGGGAGTTAACTAGCCATGTCACCTGACAATGTCAACCCACCACATGAACAAAACATACTGACTGTGTGGGAGTAAACTGATTGTGTCCCAGGATTGTGTTTCCTGACCATAGAACCTATCATGATTAGAATTATCTTCTATATTTTGACTATAATATGGGAAATAGAACAAAAATTTATGTGATTAATGTTTTTTGAAATACATAAAAAATTATCAACATCTCATTATAATAAATGGAAATCGGTATCAATCTCTATAAATACAAAATATATATTGAAGTCACTATATGATTCATGTTAGAAAATGATAGTTTTTCATAATAATGATTCTACTATATTTTAAAGATAACATGATATTTAGAAGTCAAATTTAAAGTGAATATTAATTATATAGAAATATAAATAAATTATAGAAATATTTTTAAACTATATATAATCTTTTTATTCTTCTTTGAAGGTTTATTTTAAATCTAAAAAATTATATGTTATGTTTTCTACAAATTTCCAAAATCTATTATGTGATATCATACGAATGAATTTCCATATATAGATTGAAATACATAGATTCTACTATGTATATTCTCTTATACGAATCCCCTAAATAACTATCCTTCATGAAACCCATATGAGGAATTACCTATATTTTGTTTTTTCTATATTATATTGTAGCATATATACATTTCATCTTTTTTACATAACATCTCACTTTTCCTTTTGTTGACGGTTTATTAGGGAAATATTTAATGTTTTATTTTTTATATAAATACAGATTATTTATTTAAAATCCATTAATATATTTTTATATTTTTTTATTAAATTCTTATCACATGGGTAGTTGTTTATCAATTATTTCATTGGAAAATCTAAGTTCCACATTAAAAGTTTTTCGAATGGAAATCGTTTTTCTCACAGGTTTTAGCGGAATTTTCCATATAATTATTCATTCGTACTATATTAATTACACTAATTGGTTATCATTGTACAACAAGAATTTAATCTTAAATGATAATGATGTGACACATGTGAGTATGCTTTGAATGTGCTTTCAAAAATGAAATTGTACTTTTTATAGGGAAACAGAAATAGTAATGTGATTTTGGATTAGAATATTTTATGCATATATGAACTAAATATACGAATTTTTACATATATAAATAAAATACATGGGGCTCAGGATTTTCGTGAAACTATACAAGGCCTAAAAACTTTTACAATTGCCTATTTCTCTCTATTATACCTTAACTTCTTAATCTTTTGCTACTGGAGAGTTCATAACTACTTCAACACTCTAGAACTAAATCTGTACATCTAGTTCTTTGTATTAACTTATTATTATAATATTTTTCTATGTGTTTGTAATAGTATGTTCTAACCCGTAAAAGGTAGTATTTTTGGTTGTGACTCTCAATAAATTGTTATGTATAAAGATGTTCCTCCAATGGAAAAAGGAAGGTGTTCTGGGTTATGCCTCTAGGTATAAATTTTTGGATTTGACTTCGGTTTTAGCCTATGTGGGAAAATTTGTTTTTAATAAGGTTGTGACTCCAGGTAGAAAAAAGTCATTGTAAGATTCCATCATATTGGTTATAGTATGTGTCATTACTCTCATTTCATGAGATGGATGAAAAGTATATGTAAGATCATTTAGATCAGAAATAAAATAAAAAATATCATGTGTTCTTTTTCATTTATTTTTCAACGCATTAACATAATAACCCTGATATAACCGAAATATTCATTAATCAACTTCATAAAGCCAATTCAGACCCCTCTTGGATATATTTTAATCTTTACTCTAGACCATCCATTAGTCCCAAATGAAGATCCCTATATTTATATTATTTGAGCTAAAAAATCATAACATATCAATAAAGGGTAAAATCACTTTTTTAGATAGAAGGAACAAGTTTGAATTATGGATGGATATCACAAAAAAACTTCATTTTGATGGTACTTATTGTGGATATTTGATTTCTTAGATGGTAGCTTTCTCGAAGAAAAATAGAATTGATCATTGGAATGTCATAGTAACGACATAAAAACAACCTAAAGGTGAACCTAAATCTTTGGTCAGAAATTATGTGGTAATCAATTTTCTAAATTACATGGTGATGAATAAATTTTCCTATCCAATAAATATTATTGTTTTTAGTCACATTTCATCATTTAAAATTTCACTTTACAGTTGGAAAATTATTTAAGATACACATCTTGGTTTTGATAGACATATTAGAACTAGTTTGGGAATATTGAGAGTTGAATATTATGAATTTAAAATGGGTGAAGATGAAAATTTAAATTAAATGATATATAGATTCTCTATTATTGTAAATGTTTCGATTTATCTTTGAGAAAATCTTGAAAATCATGTTCTTTTTGAAAGAGTTCTTAGCGTAATTCCTATTAAATTGAAGGCCATGGATATAGCTATATATGAATGTTATAATTTCAAAGAATATACTCTTGATGATCTGATTGGATGATTATTACACTAATATTTAGAACTAAAAACTCTTACTAAAGAAGATAATTTAAAGGATAACAGAATTTCTTTTAAATTGGATGTATCGACTAACTCTATTGATTCTATGTTAGAGAGTTGTGGGAGGAATTATATAGATTGCATTATAATTGTTGGATATAGAAGGAAGAATGGATACTCTAGGATATCATTAAAAGACTATCCTAAGGATGATCAAAAGGAGAAGAAAAAATGTAATTTCATTTCAAATTATAAAGAAGATGTAATTTCATTGAGTGTAGGAAAAATGGGCACATCAAACTTGATTTACCTAGAATAATGAATGAAATGAATAAGAGAATGAAATATAAGAATGAAATTGAAGGAAATTAATATCGGATGGAGTTTTATAGAGGATTTGAGTACCCCATAAGAATTTTGTTTTAAAAAAGATATTGAAAAATCCTGTTTGATGTATTATCCAAATTGAGTAAGTGATACAACTTATTATTCATATTCATAATCAAATTTGAAAAACATAGTGCTAAGGAATAACATAAATATGTTGGTAGACTTAAATATAAATGTGAAAAAGTTGGTATTTTTTATATGAATCAAAAAAGACAATAGAAGGATTTTCTTAACGAAACAGAATATTTGAAATTCATCTTGGATGATATAAATTATGCTCATACATATCTGACAAAAATTATAAGAAAATATGAAAAATCCACTTTTTCAAATTGATATATTAAAAAATGAAGATGATTAAACATTAGAATATCATGAATTTGAAATAATAAATTCTAATAAGATTATAAAAGATAAAAAACAAATCATAAATTATATTGAAATTTTAAAATCAAATATTTCATTTTTTTTGAGGTTTGGAAATTTTTGATAAGATTTTTAGTTTCTACAAAATTTATAATTGGGTACGTGTTATTGGTAATGATAATAGTTTATCATAAATTTACAAGACATTCATTGTTAAAATATGTAATTTAAATTAATCTGTTTCCACTTCTTTTATATTTCATATTAAAGGTCATTATACTAATGAAAGTTCCTTGAGATTTCCAAAATCAATTATACATACTAAGGATTTCATTTTTAGATCGTTGTCTTCTCGACATCGAATGAACTAATGTTTGAAGTCGTTTTGGGTTCCCAAAAATTAATTTGATAAACCAATCAGACCTAAGTTTTCATGGGTAGCAATGATCTATTAAATTTATTTTTATATTCACTATGTCTTGGAAGAAACAAAAATGACGTTTGGTACATGGACGTTGGATGATCAAGGAACATGACATGTGGAATTTATCTATTTCTATTTTTTAATCATTGTGATATAGGTAATGTTTCCATGGGTGATAATTTGAATGGAAATGTAAAAGGTTTTGGCGAGGCCATAATTAATATTTATGTTATTATTTATAATGTCTTATGTACTGAGGGTTTGAAACATTATTTAATAGGAATTCAAGTGATATGTTATGATGGAATTTTTTAAAAAATTTAAAAATGAAAAATTCATTGGGTAATAGGATAAATCTATTTTTGTTTTGTGAGAATAAAAAATAAAAATTTTATTCAGTTAATATTTTTGAATTAAACGATCAAAATGTAAAAATATGAAATGTTGTAAAATTCTATAATATTTATCACATGAGAGGATGGGAAATGATAATTTAAGGTTGATGAATAATATTTTCATTAACCAAACTGTTTTGAAGTTACCAACATTGGAAGTGGACAACACCTTTTCCTATGACACATTCTTCAATAGTAAACAACAATAAAATAGTTTCAATCTAGTTAAAGATGTAAAAGACATAAGACCTATAGATCTCATTAAGTTATATTTTTTGAACCTATTAAAATTTATAATTTGGGGTAAATGTATTGTAATTTTATTATAGATGATTTTACAAGGTACACATTGGTTTACTTTCTTACACATTATTTATAATAATTGTTTAATTTTTTCTGTATATTAATCCAGAATGATAACGGTAATTTAATTAAGTCAATTAGAAGTGATCATGGTTGTAAATTCAATAATTTTTAATTTATTTATTTTTTTAGGGAAATAGGTATGTTAAAAAAATTCATCCCCTATGACACCACAAAAAAATAGTGTAGTAGAGAAATAAATCAAACACTTCCAGAAATTGTTACAACCATGGTAAATGAGATTAAATAAACTAAATATTTCTGGGAAGAAGCTATGAATGCATCATAATATGATACAAATAGAATCATTTTAATACCATTATTAAAAAAGGCACCTTATGAACTTTTTAAGGGATAAAAACCTAAAATAGTTTATTTTAGTGTTTTGTGATGTCTGGTTTTTATTAATAATACTAAGGATACATTATATAAATTTGATTCTAATTATGATTATGGTATTTTCTTAGGATACTCAAACAATTTTACTACATATATAGTTTATATTATAAAATCTATTAAAATGTTTGTACTTATCAAGAATTTATTTATTATTTTGTACTAATGAATATATATTATGCTTTAGATGAATCTAATTGGATTTTTGAAATTCAAGGTGAATTAAAATAGTATACTTGGAATTATGTGTGGACTTTAGTTGTTCCACCAGAAGATTCTCATGTAATTAGAACAAGGTGTCTCTTTATAAAAAATCTCAATGAATATAGAAATATAGGTACTAATAAAGATATAATAGTTTCAGAAGTATATTCTCAAGAGGAATGCATTGATTTTGAAGATTATTTTTTTATCTTTTTCTACGTTAGAAGAAATTAGGATATTATTATCATATGATTCTTTTCAGGGATTCAAATTATTTTAAGTGGATGTCAAAACTAATTTTCTAAATGGATATATTTATGAAGAAGTGTATGTTATAAATACCCCTTTTTTAAAATTATAATTATCCTCATTATATTTTTAATCTAGCAGAGTAAATATATGTTTTGAAACAATCTTATCAAGATTATTATAAACGTGTAACTAGTTTTATTTTGATAAACAATTATGAGAAAGTAAAGGTTAATCCTACCTTATTTATTAAAAAGTTTTGTAATTATGTTTTTAATATACAAATATATATTAATGATATTATATCTGAATCTTCAAATAATCAACATTGTATAGAATTTTCAAAATTTTCGAATTTGGAATTTTATATGTGTATAAAAGGGGAATTGAAATTCATCATTGGTAAAAAAATAAGAGATATGATGAGTTTTATTTATCTCAATCTATGTGTGCTACAGAATATGTGAAGCAATGTGGTATAGAATATTATAAATGTTTAAATACTCCCTTGAGTGTTATATTAATGTTATATCTAGACAAATATGGAAAATCATTTGATGTTAAAACATATAGATGAATGATTGGTAGTTTAATATATTAAACTTCTTCGAGGAAAGATTTAATGTTTTTAGTTTTTATGTTTTTAGATATAAAATTGATCATATGGAATGCTGCATTGAATATGTTAAAAGTATCATTAGATATGTTAAAGGTTCTTTGAATCGTTGTTTATTTTATCTTTCTAGAACTAACTCTTATTTATTTAGTTATTCTAATTTTGATTTTGGTGTTTGAAAGATATATTGAAAAATCACATTATGTGTGTTAAATTTAGTTGGTAAATATTAGGTTTAATGGGATTTCAAGAAATAGAAATACATTTCTATTTCAACAATCATATATTAATATACATCTCTTTTATCATGTTGTTCTCAATACTTTTGGATTAATAAATCACTTTTTGATTTTGGTTTTGAATTTGGAAAGATTAGTATTTTATATTATAATTCTACAATTTAAATTTCCAAAAAACCTATACAACAATTTAGAAATAATCATGTTGATTTAAAATATCATTTTCTTATAGATTACGTTAAAAATGGAAATATATTTCTGGAATTTATTTCTATTGAAAAAAAACTACATATATGATTACTAATCCCAAATACATTACAATGTTTGAGAAAATAGAGATTGAACTTGTTTTTATGGAGATTTAAATAAACATGGACTAAATTTTGGGGGTGTTTAAGTTTGTTTATGTGATGAAATTTTCATATTTACATGAAATATTTGAAATTTGAAATCAATTTATCATATAAATTCTAGTAATTTTTTGTAAATATAATTCATTTTACTTCTATTTTTAGACGTATCAAACATACTTGATGATTTTATTTTAATTTATAATCTTATAATTGGCATAAATTTGAATTTTAATATGGGATTTTCATTAATTTTTACAAATTCTACTCGTTGAACAATGGATTCATGGAAACTGTTTTTAAAATGGAAGGTTTTTTATTAGATCATTGTTATTTGTTTTGAAATATAACTATTTATTAAATGTATGAAATACATTTTTTTTAAAAAAATTATTTTCTTATTGAAATTATTTATTTTAAATATTGAATTATTCTACTACAACATTATTATTTTTATATTTTATAAAAGGGTGATATTATCTTTACCTTATACATTATTTTTTTAATTATTAAAATATGTATAATTTTGAGTGGATCTTTGATCCACAATATGTCATGATAATTAGAAAAGATTTATTGATTTTTCATTCAAAATTATTAATAATTTTAATTATTTAAATTATGATTAACTATGATTATATCATAAAAATTATTTTCATAAAAAATAAATTCATAAAGCTCTTAACATCTACTAAAAGTTTCATAAAGAGTTACTAGGAAAAATAAGTCATTTCGGACCTTATAAATACATTTTAATTAGTAAGGAACTGAAATTTTGAGAAGTATAGAAATTAGAAATGTGGACAATTATGGAACATACCTTATTGTAGTGAATAGATTGTGTCAGCTGACCATGTTACCCTACCGCATGAACAAAATTTATTGACTGTATTAGAGTCAACTGAGTGTGTCACCAAACTGTAGGAACAAAATTTACTAACCCTGTGAGAGTTAACTGACCGAGTCACTTGATCGAATGAAAAACAATTATTGACCATGTGGGATTCAAAAAAATACTGTCACCTGAATATGTCAACATACCAAATGAACAAATTGTACTGATATTTTGCGATTCAACTGATTGTGTCACATGGCTGTGTCAACCTAACATGGAACCAACTGTGAATAAATATTTCTTCTTTATTATGAATATAACATTTGATACAAAACTAAAAATAAAGTCGTTATTTTTTGTTAGAAATATAAAAAATATATTTATATTTAATTAAAATAAATAAAAATATGAATCGTTATCTATAAATATATAGATGGTATTTAAGTCACTGAATCGTTTTAGTTCAAATTTTTTAGTTTTCAAGAATAATTATTCTACATTATTATGATGATATCATGACATGCAGAAGTAAGACTAAGGTTATTATTGAATATATGAAAATATAATGAAATTATATAAATATAATTAAATTTTTTATAAGACGATTCTCATTTTTAAGGTCGATTTCATGTATGATTCATTATAGGTTAAGTTGTATAAAAATTTATAGAATCACATATACATAATCATATACGTGAATTTCCACACGTAGATGTCACTATGTAGATTTACCTATGTAAATCCCCTACATAAATATTCTACATGAATCCCATATTAAGATTCTACTCAATGTATTTTTGTTTTTCTAAAGGATATTATAAATTCTAGAAATATCCATTGTTCTACATAACATGTCACTTTTCCATTTGATGCACATCCCTTATCGATATATTTAGTGTTTTATTTTTTAAATATTTATTTTTCAATTATTTAGAAGCCATTAACAAAATTTTTAAATTTTTTTTATCAAATTATTAATGCATGGGTTGAATTTTAATGTCGATTTCGTGGGAAAACATGAGTTCCACATTAAATATTGTTTGAATGTGAACTGTTTCTCTCACATTATGTAGGGGAGTTTTCCAATGGAATTAAATTTTGATTATAATAATTCATTAATTCTGTATCAATTATACTAATGTGTTATCACTATATATCATGAAATTAATTTTATAGATTAACTATGTCAACCACAAGAGTATGCTTTTCGTATTCATTTAATCAATAAATTTAATGATGTATTGGGAAAGAGGAACTAAAATGGGCTTATGGTGATGAATATTTTTCAGATAAATGAACATGATATACAGAGTTAGATAGATCTATATCAAATATATGTTTCTAATTAAATTCTTGAAACTGTACAAGTTCAAACATTGATGATCTGGTACTCTCTCAACTAGACATTATGTGTTTGAACATTTATAGTTGTAGATTTAACTACTACATCGACAATGCAACACAAAATATTTATATCTAGTTATGTGGTTCTAATTATTCTTATCATATTTCAATGTTCATAATTGTAACGGGTTACACTACCCATTATAACATAGTATTTTGTGTTATGAATAAAATTTCATGCATTGGGTTTTCCATGAATTAAAAAAGGCTGGTATTTTTGTTATTCCCCCAAGAAGAACAAGGAATGTTTGTTTCAGATTTAATCCCCAATGGGGGAGAAGGATTTTTAATTAGTTTGTGACTCCATGTGGGACAAATTAATTGTAATATTATATTATATTAGTTATAGTGGGAGTCACCACTCTCAGTTCGTGAAGGGGATGAATAGTAGATAAAGGATCGTTTTGATCCAAACAATAATAAAAATCACTTGTGATATTTTTCTTTTATTTTCTACTCAATTAACATAATAACATTGATATGGCCCTTAAATTTATTAATCAATTTTAAAAAATCCAATGAACCACCCTATACGATATATTTTCTTCTTAACTCTTGACAAAAAAATATTTCCATCAGTATAAAAAGTCCTTTTTTAATCATTTATATCATGCAGAGTGTACATAAATTATAAAATTAAAATTTTGAGTTAAATATATTAGGATTTTCTTTACTATTTTATTATTTTTGTGTAGTGATGTTATGTATGTCAAGGTTGAACGAGGCTCTTAAGAGTCCTTTTTCGTTTTCTTCTATTATGTGTCCAATCTAGGTAAATATATATTAAGGGATAATGTTAATGTAATTAGATATTTAGATATTTAGGGGAGGTTTGAATGAGTCAGTCTTATCAAATTGTTTTATATTTCTAATCCCCCTATTATATTTTTATTGGATTCACTATAAATATTTCCTCAATCTTTACTTTAATTGAATGGTTTCAAGGTCTCTATTCTATAACAATAAACATTATTTTAACATTATTTCATTCTAAACATTTAACCCAAATAGCCTATGTTGGTCACATCTCTGAATCTTCAGACAACATCCAAATAAAGGTTCACAATTTGAAATAAAATTACTTAAATAAATAGAAATAAATAGGATAAAAAATTTAGTACATAATATCTAACTCCTGTTCCCAGGTCCACTATATAGTTCCGTTTTCATGTATTTTTCATAACCTCAAGTAAACCTCCCTATATTACAGAGCCAAATAACTATGGAAAGGTACTAATCAATATAATTAAGAGACTTTTCCCTCAAATGATAGTTCAAAAAATAATAGAAATAACTAAACATTATACACATCCATATGAGTGTGAAAAATAAATAAACATATCCAATAACATGCATTATATTTTCATACAAAACATATAACAAATCACCCATTTCATTGAAATAAAATACAAATAAAACTTAATAAATAGAATAATATTACTCCGGATCTACTAACAAATGTCAGAATCAATGAAAAAAACTGATACCACTTTTTCAAACCACATCCTTGATATTCTTTGCAGTTCTCGGGTCGAGTTCACCACATTTTTTGAAATACACATTACTATAATACAATGGAAAATAAATAGCAATGTGGTCCTAAAACATTAACTATGGAGGCAATACCAATGATATCATGAACATAAATAACAAATAAACTAGAAAAAAATACTTATCATAGTACACAAAATATAGAATGAAATCCAATATCATACATGAGTCTATCATATAAAACAGACCATGGATCGGCCACTGGCCTGATCCTATATACATAATAAACTAAAAAACAGCACATGCACACTAGACATAATGCAAACCCCGTGACTCACACATCCTACCACTTAAATTCCCATCATGATAACCCATCCCAATCCACTACACAACATGATATCGGACATACAAAGTGGGCATAAGGACATCACGTACATTGAGATGACCATGCAGGGCGTTAGCATATAACTATGTAGGGTTTCACCCATTACCCAAAATATATGACCTCATATGCATGTGTATTCAACAGTTCATGTAATAAAATTAATATACATACTCATTGAGTGATAATATGCTAATAATGCTACTAAGACACATGATGAGACATGCATGCCCATCAGGACACCATGTTCTAACTAGACCACCATGATGATCGACCACATGTACGTTATGATAAAGCCAAAATCAATTCATAATTTCACCTCATACCAAAATCCATTTCCTACCTAGACAATATTGGTAGGTATGAATCCACACCTCAACCCAATACCAAATTTTTGGAATGGTAATATATCAGCATCTCATCCTATTGCCTTATGGATTGAGGTAGGGTCCATCAGTCTATTTTCACATAGTACCATGGCATAGACCTCTCTCGAGTGATCATAAACCAATTATTAACGAGGAAATTTCCACCAAACACCAAAACTCATCCCATGGGGGTCCTCGACCTACTACCTAAAGGGATAGTTCAAATTCATTCATATATACACTTCAACCCACTACCTAAGGAAACATGGAACAATCATAAATCCATTTACCCTGTCCTTCTACCGGAAGTGACAGGGAAAGGAAATTCATCCATAAACATTGACTCATCCCTTTTCTCTCAGAGGAGGTCTAACAATGCACATCTAACCATCCATGAACATTCAAGGGAGGTCACCTCAAGTACATGAAACATAGTTAGGGATCGAATCCGATCACACAACTAATGAATGATCCCATGGAACTAGTCGCTTGAGATATAACCCCTTATCTCAAACACATCTCACATAATAGATTAGGGTGTTAAATTTGTTCTATAGTACCATAATTTTATCTAATTATAAATACCAACTATATCCTTTCAACATTTGATGACCACTTTTTCTGAAGGATCCCACTAACCTATCCCCAAAGGGGTTAGTTCAATTCTGTTACAAATTCATTCATAACTCCTGGTCTCTCTAATAAAGGACCTAACCAATCTATTATGGCTACCAAAACATTTCCTCAATAAGCAGGGGATGATTCATGTCTATAATTACAATGGTATTCTAATTCAATGTCTTGGACAACCTGGAAGATAGTCAGATGGGTCCCATGATGAATCCCTTAAGGGAGATCCCTCAGCCCATCACCTTGAGAAAACCCCTCTCTATCCCACATTCCATGTCCTAGAAGAATTTTTAAAATTTCATAATACTAAAATACTCTCCTAAAACCATGGTAGGGTGTTCCATGTCACATTTGAGATGTGTGGTCATATTTCCCACCATCATCACTCATCCCCAAGCCAATCATACCTGCCCACTAAGCATAAGAAATCAACCAATGTATCTGACACACCTACTCATAGATTTATCTCTTCCCAAGGATACTCACTAACTCATCTAACACTCTCTTCCCTTGTAGACATAGTCAATGAGAAATCATGAACTACCCAAGGTGTTAAAGGGGACTTGGTCTCATCTTAGGAGGCTCAAAACAACCCCAGAGTCTATCTTAATGAATCTACTGGTCCTTATACCACATCCATGAACCCATAGAATTTTTAACAAATTCGTGATCATAAAGAGACATGCATATAATGTTATATCTTAGAGTCTACCTACCTCAATATTAAATTTAACCCCTCACTAAGCTACACGGATTCCCATCTAATATAACTGAGCCTTATCCATTCTTCTGGGAACCTATCTCATGAAACATGGCACACGTAATTATTTATAATACATTATAATGAATTATTAAATTTTATTTAAATAGTTTTAAGGTGGAAAATATCATCAAGGAATTTTAACTCCCTTGAACCTCGAGAAATAGAGTGTGGTCCACTCCATACATGTAGCCAATCCTATTCCTTGAAAATCCCATATTTAAGAGACTATTTTAGCATCCAAAAAATATAATTTAGGAGAAATAATTAAATTCACTTTCTAAGTGACATACTTTCATTGAAAATATGGGAAATGTTATACATACATCCTCTTTGGTCCTCTACTATAAAATCCAAGAAAAATAATCATCATCCTCAATTGATTCCACCAGGATCTTGTGGAATCAATTTCAAAACCTAGACAAAACAAAATGGAAATTTGGTCTTCTGAAGAAGAAAACTAATCGCTGTAATGGAGATGAAAATAACACCTTAAATAACCACCAAATATCATCTCCAAATATGGAGGATAAATGGGGGATGAAGAGGGGAGGATTTTACCAAACAACTCCCCCCCATGTGTGTCTGGTCAACCAATAACAAAGGGGGTATAACCCCTAATATATTATTTAAAAAAAGAACATTGGGTATTCTATGGTATTCAAATAGTGTTTATAATATGAATAACCTAGTTATAGGGATCATCTCTCAACCCTATGTATCATAGAATTGACACTTGTTCATGTTGTGAATGAGATGCTACTACAATTTTTTAGTAGACTGGTTGCATGTCCCTTCTCTAAATCCCTTAGGGACATCCATTACACCAATTAAGACCTAAATAAAATCCAAAAACATATTTTAGTGGTATTAAAACAGTCATGATCCAACTCTGGGATTTGGTTATCAAGACAAGCCCCTCGCCAAATTAAAATATGACCCTTCAATAAAACATAACGATGCATAAATTCATAAGGTATTATATGGGAATTTTTTTAAATAAACATATTTTATTAATGAATTTATATGACTCAACCCACATCTACTGACATGGATGATCAAAAAATATTTCTAGGGATGGAATATTTGAGATAATAAAATATTGTTCTTGAATTGAAAGACCTATGATGCAACAAAACAATAAAACATTATACCCTCACGGAAATACTAATTTATAAACACTAAATTAATTAGATTACTATAAATTATATGATTAAATAAAAAAACAAGAAATATTTTAAAAAATATATAATATTCAAAAAACCGAAAATAAATTGATTCAAATGATTATCAATAACTGGTTATGGAACCAATCAATTATTCAAAGCATGAAATGTGGGGAGGGGTTGATGATAACCTTATAATTTATTTTCATTATAAAAAAATTATAGTAAGGAAAATTAATAAAATGTATCATACAAGGGATCATCAAATAATATTCAATTGAATAAAAAAGGTATGTGTGCAATGACAGAATAGATGAATCGTAATTTTAAGACCCATCCTCACAGTAAGTAAAGTGTCAATAAATATCAATCAAGTGATGATCATATATCTAGTTGGTAATGAATAGGTTACCTTTGATTTTATGAATGTTTTGAAGCATGTAGTGAATTTAGGGGAATTTATTTCCATATTCATTACAAAAAATTTATCAACCATAAGAAGTTTGAAAGAAGAAGAATGATAAAATATAATGGAACTCTTAAGGATATAATGTACAATATTTTGGTCATTTTAGTTCAAAAATTAAAGAATAAAACAAATTAACAATGTGGTCTGAGAAATTATAAAGATGATACTATGTTAACTTGATCTCTTCAATAAGAATGTAACTGAATCTTGAGATGAAGTGTCTCAATAGTACATTAAGGAACTCATTTTTAAGAGAAAATGAGACACATCTTGTTATCATAAATACAAATTTATTAGAAGATAAAAAAGGATAAATATTTATCTGTGACAGAAAATAAGGTAATAAATACCTTGGAATATTTAAAACATCATGGAATTAGCCCTAGAGTTTGTATGCATGAAGATAGTTTTAATGTAGGTATCACACCTCACCCTAAACACAAAATAAGGAAAATTCCTCCAATGACGGAAGATATTATGTAATTTTTGATGCTACACGATATTCGTTTACATTGCATGACGAAATTTGGAAAAGGAAAACCTTTTATACAATGAAGTATGATGCATAATGCTACACATTGAAATTTTATTTCAGATGAAAATAATATATATATATATAATATTTACAATTATTTAAATAATAATAAAATCTTAAAAAAATATTATAGCATGAAATTTTAGTTCAAAAAAGTCATTGACCTGATATCCAAATAGTTCTTAATATTACAATATTTTGTATTATATGATTATAATTCACTAATTAGTCTCCTAATTTTAAGAATATACTACATATATTTTTAGAATGATTGATTACGTATTACTATAAAGGATATATAGTGTAACCATGAAATATCACTAATATTGGGGTTTCAAGTGTATTAGATCATTTTTACGTGAATATTATTGAACAATAAAACATATTATATGAAATATAAATTAATTATTCCTAAATACAACATATCATATAATGTAATAAAATAATATTGTTGTAATATATGACACACTATTTTTTCAATAAAAATAAAATTATAGTTTTTTGGATTTCTAAAAAAGGAATTTTAGGTGTTGATGGATTTTTATATTACTAATGAGAGTTAAATATTTTTTATAGAAGAAGTTCCCTTAAAATTAACTAACTGGATACAGTAATGTTGTATTATAATGATTAAATAGAGTACATAAAAGGTTGTTATTATCTGAATGTTGTTTCAATATAAATATTGTTGTTGCCATTATTTGAAAGATGTTATTAGTTGTAGAAGGATCAATGAATTATAAATTAACTAAGTAAATTTAATTTAATAAATACATTCTAAATAAATATTTTGATACACTTATAAATAAATTAACATACTAGAGTAAATATCTGAAGATTAAAAAAATTTATGATTCGTCAGTTGAACAATATAATGGTCACTGTTTAAGAGGGTGTTTGAAAATTATTTTTTTTGTAATGATGACAGAATTTATTAATTTATTATGATAGATATATGGTCACAAATATCAATGATTGATATTGGATATCAAAAATATATCATTATCTCAAAGTATTTTTATGTATTGATATTATGATATATGGATATAGATACTTGATATATGATATCACTTTGTACAACATCTTATTATAGTTATTATTTGAAGGGTTTCATCTATGAAACATAATAAATTTTATATTATACAAACAATGATATATATCACTACCACTACATGTGTAGTGATAATATGACTTAATGTAAATCATAATTAGCATATAGTGAAAATTTAAATACCATATTAAATAAATGAAATTTTCATATTTAAAACCCAACATGTTTTGGAATATTTAATAGATGATGGTTCCATAACTAAGTGATGACCCCTTAGAGATTGTAAATTATTTAAAAGATAAAACCTATTATCATAATCATGTTCAAAAATAGTTTAAATAAAAAATTGAAACCATCCAAATTTATATTATTTAACTATATATTACTTTTTTTATATTGATATAATTGGAGAATCATTATCAATAGTTTCCAAAGAGATGTCTAAATGAAAAAAATCAATATTAGGAGAAAATAGTGGGAGGGAGATGGAGAAAAGTTAAGAAATAAAGAGTTTATCATTTTATTATTTTTAATTTTACTTGAAGAGATAGAGGGAATTAATTATATCATATAATCATAATCAAGTAAAAACATAATGCAAACAAATTAGATTGTAATAGATTGTTTGAATAGTGTATTTCCTAATCATATAATGCATGTTACTTATCCAAATGTTTTTACTTTAATGTGTTTTTTTTTCATTTTCCCAGAACATTAATTTATAGTTGGTTATTCCTCCATTAAAATGAAGTGTGTGTACTGGTCATGCCTTTGTACAAAGTTAGTTATGATATCAATTGTGCCTCTTATGTTAAAATACACGACCCAGGTTGTGGGTTGTTCATCAAGGTAGGAAAAGAGAATTTTAGTAGTTGTTACTCCATTTTTAAAGAAATTGTTCATGTGGAATTCAAAATAACTAAATTAACATGATAAAATAATGGATCTATGAACAATGTTCCCAAAGTAGAGTATTTTAATTTAAATGAGATAATTAATTTTTATTTTTCACACTTTACCCCTCCTGATAATGGCACTAATTAGATTTAATTATGTTCAAATAACATTAATATGAATTTAAAATTATTTCCTTTGTAAAATTTATCGCACATAAGAAATCTAACATGAAAAATAAAAGTTTTAAATAATAATATATTATTAAAAATTGACATTCATGATCCAAATTTATATTAGGTAATTATACCAAAACAATTGACCAGTGTTGGAATCAATGACCAATAATTAATGAATAATTCAAAAGTCACCCATAATGTAGTTGGACAATAATATATATTAATTATTAATTACTTACGAAATATTTTTTGGATAGAATTTAATTTTTTAATGGAAAAAAATTAAAATGTTCAAGGGTATAAATATTTATGTGGACACTTCTTCCCTAATATGCCTTATAAAGGGAAAAAATATAAATTATCAATGGTAAATTTAATAGATGTTAAGGTCAAGATATAAATATTCTCTTATAAAAGTGAACAAGAATATAAAGATACAAAATATTTACTTCTTAATAGTATTATCCATATAATTATATTTTTCATCGTATTAATCCTTAAATTGTATCCCTATCATCTATAGAGGTGAAAATTTCACAAGATTACCCCACCAGGACCCCTCATAGACCAATTGTAAAAATGAGAGTAAACCCCAAAACCCACCTCCAATAGGCCATGTGGTTGCGGATAACACTTAGAGTATAGATCACATTAAAGGAATGAATTACCCTCACCCATAAAAAAAAATAGAATATCATAACCACCTATAAAATCCATATTATAAATGAAAACCAATATCATGTAATAAATATAATGATTGGTAATTTTATATAAACACAAGTCTCTAAAAATTCCAATATATAACTCATATTGAAAAAACTCCATCCACAGATACCAAAATTGTCCTTATAATGTCAAGCTTGATCTCCAATTCCATCTTGGATACCTATAAAACATATTTATATATATATATAAGGGTGATAATTCATGTATAATCAATAGTATCCTCCTCAATACCACTCATCTGAATGTGGAGGATTCATATTGATTCCTTGGTGACCAAAAAACAGAACCGATGTGCACATACAACAATTCATCTAACCCAACATCACCAAGGATAACTCATCAAACATCACATCTACGTATAATGAAATAAAATCCAATAATATAGTAAAGGGGGTACCTTATAGTACTTCCCCAATGGTTTTTCTCTCTCACATCCTAATGAAAAACGTATTGGATCTCTCATCGCTTTTAAACTTTTGAATTCACACTATATATGTACACATCAAGTCACTATTCATTTGTGATGGAATACAATCCTACCTTCCCTATACCCACAGGGTTTAGTGTTCTCATTAGAAACACAATGTATCATCCAAACTCAACTATAATAACATTGATATTCCAAACTCATATCATAATTCCATATTGATAGAGAATTGTGAAAAAAAGAATGAAATTAAACTCATACCTTTATCTTAACATGTATTACCCCCACCATATAACATTATAATATAACCACATATCCAAAAAAAATAATAGAATATCATGAATAAGAAATACATCAACCTCATGCCCTCCTCCAACGATGTATAACCCCCACTATATAACACATCATCATTGCATAAATCGCACTTCTATCTTTTAGAAATCATATATGATCCATGTTTGTAGGAGGTATTAGAGAAGGATTAATCGGTCTTATGTTCCCTCATCAACATGAATGTTTATGTAAGACACATTGAACCCAAAACATTTGGGAGACTATACGATTTTCCGACTCAAGTGGGGTGATTATAAAATCACAATAAAATACAACATGACTATATTTCCATCACACACAATACCATCCCAAAGCTTCTATACCAATAATTACTATATTAACCCATATTCATCACCACATCACAAAAATATTCTATAAATATATTTTTTCTATTTAAATAGCATTATCCATCCCCATTTATTAACCACACAGTAGCCACAAAAACAACCATAAATTCACTTTAAAGACAATATTATCCATTTTCAAGATTATTGTTACTATACATATTATATATATTATACCATTCATCAACAATATATAATGGTGGACCATTATTTACACTAATTATTACTTCAATCCATTCATTGATTAATATTTTATTATTATCTCGTCCTTTAGAAATGGTTAATAAAAATTAGTCTATCCCATTGATCATTAAAGATTTTATTAATTATAACTACATTCCATTCCATTATGAATCTACAATGAAATACCACATTATCCACACAATCATATCACAAAAAACTATCACATAACTATTTTATTGCAATAAAAAGTCCACACACAAAAATCATTACCAAGATTTCTATATTCACGCATAGCTTACTCAATTCCAATTTTTCATGATTTAACCAATCATTGAAGTGAAAATAATATCAATATAAGTTTCTGAAACTATCATAAAAGAACATTTCAATTAATAATTTAAACTATAAAGAGGAATAAAAAATAAAATAGAAAACTGCACTATGTAGTCATCCTTTTATCATTATTTCCATGTAGATTATTTCTATCAAGAAGAAAAAATATTACTATTTCTATATTTTCCAAGGATCTCATTCATTTACATTGTTACATAATTATATTTTTAGGAGAGATGATTCTATTAATTTAATTTTAATAATTTGAAACTTGTTTTTAATAGAAACAAACACACAATAGTTATGTAAATTTATAGTATCGTGTAATTAAATCCCATAATTTCCTTATATGTAAAACAATAATGATGATGACCATTTAAACACATGAAATAAAATTAAATCATATAAAAAATATATGATACTCTTTCTCATTTCTTTTTATTTATTTCAGTTATTAACATTCTTATTTCAATCAAAACCATTTACATAGATGAAACTAGCATCAAAATAATAATGCAATTATATAAAATAAGGAAGAGAGTTCATAATTACCCTACCTTGATTCATTGTGCACAAGGAGGAATGAGAGAGAGATTTTCATAACCTATATATCCAAATACGTGAATTGAATCCTGATTTCCATATCTTAATTTCCGGTTTTTGATTGATGGAAATGACCAAGGAACATTCACATGACTCGAATGACGATGTTTTCATTATGCTAGTTCAAAGGGAAGAAAATTGATCGAAACAGATATGATACAATGAATTTTTAAGGCATATACGGATGAATCACACAGTAATTCTCCAATCTATTTCCTTTTTAAAATATCATTCCATCCCGTGATTTCTATTTAAATTAGTCATAAATATTTGTCATTATTTAAGTGCATTTAAATTCCTTAAAATATAGCTTTAACATCTTGTTCATTGTGTAAAACATTTTCCACTCCACCAAGTCCTTCATTTTATAGCTAAACAGGCTTTAATATACTTATATTTACATACAGATAAATAAATATATATTTTTATGTACATATATATTCATAATTTATAAATTCATACAAATATATAATGAAATATAATCTTTATTTAAAGCTAGTTATATATATATTAAAAAATATATACAAATATATAAAAAATTCTATTAAGTGTATATAAATACATAGAAATTACATAAATATTTATCAACACACACCCACACACACACATATATATAATTAAAAGAGATTACATAGAAACAGAAATATATATAAATGTACACACACACATATAACAACATAATATATATATATAATTCTATATATTAAATTTTTTATAAACAGATATAAAAAAATGTAAATATCTACAAATATATGAAAATATAGATAATTTGACATAAATATATATAAATGAATATAAATATATAATTAAATATGATTTTATACCAATAAAAATATATTTAATAACATATAAATATATAAATATATATGAATACAGAAAAACACAAACATATATACCCATATTTTTTTAACAGGGTGGGGGAATACCCCATTTTATCAAGAAAATAAAACCATTTTTTAAACTGGGGTTGAGAGGAAACCCTAAACATGCCTCAGAAGCCTAGTGGATCTAAGATCTTATACAATAAGATGGAATGAAATCATAAAACGACATGGCCTGAGGTCGCAATGCTCTGAAGCCAAAAACATAACTCGAAGTCCCATAGTAATTAGCTTGAAATATGTCATGTCACTGGTCAAAAGACTCACCCCCCCCCCCTTCTAGAAAACCTCTCCACATGAGTCCAATCCAAAAAATTTATTTCCCCCTATTTCCCCAAATTTTGTGTCTGTTTTTTGGTTTTTATGAAAATATATTAATATATTATTAGTTATTAATTAATAATCACTAATAAAAACAAACCTTCAACATCTCTAAAAGTCATTTCTCAGTGATAGGGAATTGTTGACTACTAGAGTGCAATTAAAAGAACTTGTCATTGATCGGTGATTTTAGAAGAAAAGATAAAGTTCATACTGCATTGTGTAACATCACACAACAACATAAGAGACAACACTAGAAAGTAGAAAAATCATGGAACAATATAGAGTCTAAATAAAAACAAATTACAACAAAAATACAACAAAAAGACTATATTGTATACATTTCAAACATTGGTAAATAAAATTACATGAGTATGTAACAAAAATACACACATCCAAAAACATAAATATTAATTCCTTTTTTCCTCTGTCCTAAACTCATGTTATTTCTAAACAATCGACCCCTGATCAGGAAAAAGAATACACCTGTATAAAAAATAACTAATATATTAGTAACAATATAAATAAATAGATTAAATATAATGTGTTAATTATAAACTACACTTATGAGTTATACTTGGAAAAAAGTGTTTCATATTGAGTTTTGATTCATTCTTTCATGTCACACCATTTCTAGGTCAACATAAAGATTTTTATATTTAAAAATTAACTAAATAAGTATAAGATAAAAATGGTATCGAAATACATTATGTAATAGCAGATAAAATGATGGTAAATTACTCATGGATGTTTCTCTCTCTTTTGGAAATGAAATGTGTGTTTCAAACTAAAATGACTCATATATATTTAAAATATTCACATGGAGTCCTACTGTTCACATTATGAATCATATTAAGGTGAATCTTATTTATTTGAATCCATGATGTATTATGGGTCATTTTCATAAAGCAATGAATCAATTTTAATTCATTTTATTAGTTTTGATTAAATCACATGTCTTTTTAACTAATATGTCATTTAAAAATAGAAACATTAACATTGAGTAATACTAGACACATCATGTGTTGTTTTAATATGATATTGATTCCTACACATCTAAAATGACTTATGAATCATTATCCTAAATTATCAAGACAATCCGATATTGTTTCTTCGGTTTTCATTAAGTGAAACTTTTTGAACTATAATGTCAATTTGAAATAGATAACAATCACTTTGAGTGATACCAAGAACATTTTGTATCATAATGATGTGTAGATGATTTATACACATAAAAAATGACTTATGGATCAATTTCACAAAGTATAAAAATAATCAGAATGTGCTTGATCAGTTTTGAGTATCTCGGTTTCATTTTTTACAAAAATTAATGTCAATTTTAGATAAAAAGGCACACTTGGAATCATAACGGTTACACCATTAATCATATTGAGGTTTATATTATTCCTACATGTTCTAAATGACTTATATATCATTTTCATAATGTATCATAACAATAATAATTTTTTTCTTAGTTTTTAGTATGTCATCTTTTTTATGAAAATGTTATTATAATCTAAAAACAAACAATTTGAGCCATACCAGTCACAACATGTTTTCGTTTCATGTGATAATAATTAATACATCTCAAAAATTAATTATGAATAATTTTCCTAAATTATTATGACAATACGAGTGTGATTTCTTAGTTTTCATTGATTGAAAAGTTTTGATCTATGTTGTCAATTTCAAACTGATAACAGACCCTTTCAATCATATTGGGAACGTAGATTATCAGATTAAGGAATTTATAATTCATAAAAATAAAAAATAACTTGGGTATCATTTTCCTATAATGTGAAAATAATATGAATTAATGTTATCAGTTCTATGTTTGATAGTTATCATTTTTACTATAATTAATGTCAATTATAAATAAAAAGATGCACTATGAGTCATATATGTCACAGTGAGATTCAGATTGAGGTGAGGATGATTATTACAAATTCCAAATGAGTTATGGATCATTTTTAAAAATAATACAAAAAATCCAAATATGTTTTATTAGTTTTGTGTATGTCACTTATCTTTTTTACTAAAATATCATTTTAAACTAGAAACACCCCATTTAGTCATATTGGTCACATCGTGTATCTATTTGAGGTTAAACTACTTCCTATACATAAAAAATTACTTATTAATCATTTCCTTAAATTTGCATGACAATCCAAGTGTTTTTTCTCAATTTTCAATGGGTGAACATTTTTTAATTTAAATTTCAATTTTCAACTAATAATGAACAATTGGGTCATACTAGATACATCATATATAATATTGAGGTTTGGAAGATTACTATACATAAAAAATGACTTATGTATTTACATTATAATGTATCAAAACAATATAAATTCGTTTCCTCTTTTGAGTATGTCAGTCGACTTTTTTACTAAAATTATTGTTCATTTTAAATAAGATGATGCAGTTGGAGTCATATAGGTGAAATAATGCATCAGATTTGATGAAGCATATTCCTGCTCATCACAGATGACCTATGGATAATTTTCATAATTTATCAAAATAAATCATTTTTATTTTCATATATTATAGTACATCAGATTTATTTTTGTACTAAAATTTCATTTTAAACTAGAAATATGCACTTTGAGTCACACCTGTCATGTCATTTGTCAGTTTGATGTGAGAGTGATTCCTACACATAAAAAATGACTTATGAATTTTTTCCCTAAATTGGCAAGGAAATATGAGAATGTTTCCTAAATGTTTATCTGTAATAATTTTTTAAACTAAAATTTCAATTTTAAAATAATATAATATTGATTGAGTCATACTGATCACATCAAATTTTATATTGAGGTGAGGCAAGTTACTACACATCACAAATGAATTATGGATCATTTTAATAATGTATAAAATTAATCAAAATTAATTTTATTAATTTTGAGTTTGTATGTTGTCTTTTTTTTTAATTAATGTCAATTTTAAATAAAAATATACACATTGATTCATTCCAGCCACATCGCATGTTAGATTGTGGTGTGACTAATTCATAAAAGTCACAAATGACAAATGGATTATTTTACTATTGTTTAAAAACAATATGTACTCCCAATTTTACCACTAATTCCATTGTCTTTCTTTGTCAAATTTCCATTACATCATATTTATTTGATGATATTCACCGAAAAACCATTCTTGTTGTTAAAATCGATATGTGTATAGGAAGATAATATGCCCGTTATATCATGATATTTCACCAAAAACCCACGATATGGGGAAATCCATTCTAGTTACACATTATCTTCAGTGTTCTATGTTTTTTTTCATAGAACAAATAAGGTAAAAAGTACATAGAATGGTTTTCCCCAACCCTTGAGTTTGTGGTGACAACTCATGAGGTAATAGGTATGAGATCTTATTTTACTCTTCTTGTATTCAACAAAAATATAGTTTATTCATCTAGAAACATCGAACCAATATGATGTGTTGGGAATTTGATGAATAAAGGAAATGGAAATCTTGGTAACATTGGTAGAGACAAACATGATGTCTCTTTTATGGCTTTCTGTAGATAGTGATGGAAAAATATGTCTTCCAAAAAGTTCATTGAAAAAAATAAATATGTATTAGAGAAAAATGATAACGAAATTAACTTACTATTATTAGATACAATAATGACAAAATTAATTAAATAAGTTTTAAGAATTCACCATTTCATAGTGGTTATATAGATTTTTGATCAATTGAATTATTTTTATTAACTTAGTTATAGCCTCAATGTCCAATCCCTCACAAGAATGGGAAGCTTTGAACAAACCACTACGAATCAAACAAATGAATCCACCTGCATAAGAAAAAATTACTAATTTGAGTAATATTAAAAATAAATAAATAAAACATAAATATGAAACAGGATATTAATTACATGAACAATGATTTTACTGGGAAAACATCAATATTTTTTCTATTATTGAATAGATTTAGTGTCATTTATCATCCATAAAATGTAGTGGAGGGAACATGAACAAAATTAATAAATACCAACCCTACAGGGGTGAAATGTTTTTGAGTGATAATAATTATATAGATGTTATGGTGCAGAAAGGCATGAAATATGGACAAATACCTTCTAAAATAATTGAAATATTAAAGGAAAAATGAAAATTGAATCATAATTTCATTATATAATCCTTTATTAAAATAGAGAATGTATGTTGTGACATTACCTTTACATATTCCAAAAGGGTTTCCTTAATTATTGACTCTTCTTCCCAAGGAATGTTAACACCATCACGAATAGAATACATTTTCTACATGATTATTAAAACCGTTAATTTATGTTTTATTAATGCATTATATAATTCAAAAAAATTGCAAGGGAAACAAAGTATATTAAAAATCATTTACCTTCTAATTTAAATCTCTTTATTTTGTTATTTTTTAGGTATTTGGATCCTATATCAGGAATCCAAAACCCCTATTATGGTCCCCTATAAATACAAGATATTTTTTATGATGGGGATACCATGAAATGGTTATGATATCCCAATGAAAGAATCATCTTGTCTTGAATTTCCATGCAACCAGACAGTTTTTTACGTCACTATAAGGAATATTTAACAATTTTGGTTTATTGGATCTGAGATAGGAAATAATTGGACATCTAGTGATTTCATTATGGATAACATGTCTTTTTCCCCTACAATGCATAAATACAAATTCATGAATCCCATTTTGTCGAATTTCAGTGAAATCCTATTTTCAACCAATTTGGAATGGAAAATAATCTCCTTAAATTTTGTATAATCCAACTCATATATCTATTTGATAATACCAAAATATGAAATATTTGCATAAATTTGATTTATATCCTTGGAACCAAATAAGTGAATCGCTTCTTTCATAGGAATAAATCTTTTATTTTTCATCATATTATTGTCATCATGTTCGTTTATATAGATCGTATAACTAGTGATTACAAATCTAGTGAAAGATATAACATTTAATTAGGAACCCTAGATAGCCATCTATGTCTTTAGGCAATTGAATAAAAATTTCATATAACATTACATATTTGTGATCTCAAAACAATCCTATAAAGTATTTATTATTTTTATTTTTCATCCATCCTTTAACCCTTGATGGACTCAAAATATCTGTGAATATTTTTGTGGGATTCATCATATGGATCAATATCATTACTATTTAGTAAAATGTAAAAGTGTGTTTTCTTCCTCTCTTTGAATGAAATTGTAACAACATACCTTTCAGATAACACTTCCCCCATTAGGCATCTGCTATGATTATACTTTGGGATACCAATGTAGACAATGTATTATAGTTAATTGGTTCATGAATCAAAATATTCCACAATAATATATCATTAAATAGTACAATATTCTAGACGACTTTGATTCTTGAAATACCCTTTCAAAATCATTGCATACCATTAAATGGGGTACATCCATCAATAATGGATATGAACCATATTGGAATCCCTTTAACCATATGAATAGTCATGTGGATAATTATATAAAAGAATATTGGAGGGAATAACATCTCCAATTAACATAATATGACTACAAGATCCTTATTCATTGTTTACAACTTCGTTGATTCTATAACATTATAGTATATAGATTTTAAAAAAGAAGGTCCAGGATAATGTTTGTTTTACATTTTTAGTCAAAATGAAATGAAAAGTAAAATGAATCAAATATTTCATCAAAACATGATAGTTATAAGATTTTAGTCCATATAAATTCAAATAATTCTTTGACCAGAAATTATTGATATTTTATGAATACCCCTACAAAATTTCACACAATTAAGGAAAATGGAATGTTGCAATTTTTTCTATATACAGAGAGTTTATGATTCTAGATAATAGTATAAAAATGGAATTTTACATATAATTTTAAAATTAGTTATTCAATACAAACACAAAAGTATTCCATGACAAAAGTTACTAAATAACTAACGTAGAAAGTGTCTTTTATTTTCAGTTCCTCAAGAAAAACATTGATCTTTACTAAGATATTTCTTAGAGAATACCATCTTTTTATAGCCATAAATTTTGATCTATAAATCAATTTGGGGTCTATGAATCATAAAATCGAATGTTGAAAATGAAAAACAAAACTTCTGTAGTACTTATAACAATATGTTTTTGAAAACTGATGTCAAAAGTGACATTTAACATCTGTTATTAAAAATATTGATGTTAAAAGTCCTCATAGAAAACATTTAAAATTGGTTTTTTATGAAATGACATTAAAAGTAACTTTTAAAATGGTTATTAAAAAAATGACATAAAAAATGTTTAAAATTTTGTAGTTCAATTCCAAAGATTTTATTTTATTTGTTTTATAGCCAAAAAAACATACAGATCAAAAATTATGAACATTGAAAGTTGAATGTCCCTAGGATAACTCTTAGAGACGTCTAATTTTCAAAATCCATAACATTAAAATGGTAAATCCAATTAATATATATGACCAATAAAATAGAATCTTGAGAAATTAAAAAACATTTTTAACATTTTTAGTGTTGTTTTTATGGATAAGTGACAACAATATTGACTTCTAATGTTTGTTATTGGAAACAACCAATAGTAAAAGTCCTCATAAAAGAAATTTAATTTCAATTTGTTGAATAACCACCTTAATAAGTCACTTTTGATGATTTTTTAAAAAACAAATAATGTTAAAAATCATAACCACATTTTATATCATATCTCATGATTCAACTTTACTGGTCTTTGAGCTGAAATGGATTTACCGATAAAATGTTATGGCCATGAAAAGATGAAATTCTATAAGATAATAAATAGAGAATTCAAACATTCTATGGCCATAACTATTGATCCATAACTCCATATGAGATCCACGAATAGTAAGATCGATTGTTGTGAAAATAAACTATACCTTTTCAACATTTTTATTGTCTTTTTTTTTTAAAAAACTAACATTAAAAGTAACATTTGACATCAGTTAAAAAATAAATGATGTTACAAAAGATTCAGATAACCTTCGACATAAGTTTTATAAAAACCAATGTTATAACCCAAATACATGAATGTTTTTACCTTCAATTATATATTTTCCTAATGTTAAAAGTAGATTTTAAATATGCAGGATCGATATTTAAATTTTTTATAACATGCATTTTAGTTTTAAAATACCTCATATATTTTTATAGAACTACCATGAAAATATTTTCTTTTACTCTAAATAAATCCATATTCCATTTCATTCATCATTTTCAATTTCTTTGATCAAAATAAATTTTCAACACACCTTCAAACGATGATTTGAACATGGTATTAATTCACATCAATTAATTTCATTATTATTATTTTGTGTTCCTACTAAAAATATTGATTATTTTTTTTTATAATGACTTATTATTATTCTAGTAAATTAACATTTATAGAATATCTGTATGAGATTCACTAACTGAGGTGAAAATTTCTTTATCATCTGTTATTTTCTTTAATACTCGAGTTCTTCACTAAAAATAAGAGAAATCACAATAAACAACATATAGATTTTCCGGAAACCTTAAAATGAATTGAAATTGGTTTGAAGAGTTATGTTTATCATTTTTCATTTGGATTCTATAATTTTCAGTCCATTTTCCCATTTTTTTCTATGAAATGATTTGTATCTTTCAAAACATAGTGAATTCAGCTTCCGATCTCCATAACTTTTCATTCCGAACTCTACATCAGCTCTTTGATCAACCAAATTGAATCTCGAGAAATTATCTAAAATATTTTATTCCTTAATAATATAATTTATTAAATAAAATTACATAGAAAATTACTTTTAATGTTTTTACTTGAAAAAAAATCAATAAAAGTCTTCTACGAGGACTTTTAACGTCAAATTTTCATGAACCTACATTAAAAATCCCTTTTGACGTTTTTTTATAAAACCATTGATAAAAGTACCCTATGAAAACATTTATCATCATTTTTTCATGATAAAACATTAAATGTATGCTTTTAACATTGTTAACTTAATAACCAATGTCAAAAACAATCTACATGTAATTTTAACATCGGTTTTCATTAAAAAAATAACATTAAAATCTATATGGAATTGGACATTCGGTAGATTTTTTTCAAAAAAAACGTTGTTAAGTGGTTAAAATTTTATTTTTTGAAATCAGATTATAAAAACTGACATTGAAAGCACCACTTTCATTTTTATTAGCAAATAAATATGTTAAAAACGTCAATTAAAATTTAAAAAATGATGTGAAAACAACTGTTCCTACTAGTGAGACGGAGAATAGTATTCCATTTACCCTTAATCTGTTAAAAATATTCCCTTATCACCATTTTAACCATGTACAAACTATCCTTGATGTTATATTTAATTTTTCCATTAATGTTTAGTAATGTTCCTATAAAACACTAAAATAATTTTTTTTATCCATGACATCAAAAAAATCGAACATATAAACAATTACAATATGGTAATTCAAAGAAAATTGATCTATTATTAAAACCAGATATTTTATGGTTTTAAAAAAATGGTTGACTAAAAAATTCATCAATATATTTTACATTATTGAATAGTTGATCACACATTAGTGGAAATTGTGTTGTACCACATTCAATATTCCCATCAAATATTGCAATCTCAAATCAGTGTTTATGTTGTCGATGTAAATAATTTCAATGTTCTAAAATACCAGTATTTGAGGAATCCATTATCTGAACTGATTGTGTGCATTCATCAAAAATAGGAAACCCAACATTAATTTAATTTTGTAGCCAGATAAAATTCGTAAAAGAGGAAATACAATTATCATCCCATATGATTGGACCTCAATGGGAATTCCTCACCTCTATGTGCATTCTACATTGTAACACTTCTATCCCACATCAATTTCAGATCCTTGATCAAGGGAGGAGAATAGACAACAATATCATTACTGGGTTTCGTTGTTCCAGATATTTGTAGAGACCACATAATATATTTTCTCTTCATAAATAACCATAGTGGAAAGTTATAATTTTCCAACATGAAGAGCCATGTTTTATGAGTATTACTATCATTATACCATGTCAATTGTTTCAAAGTTTCGTGAAATCTGTATAGTCTTATAAATCATGGAATGGTAGGAAATTATCATACATCATTAGATGGACTTCAATCATTTTTCATGTATCGATCAATTCCAAACTTTGGGTATTTTATTAGTGATTCATGGTCCTACAGAAGAAATATTATATCATTTATATAGAATGTATTTTTTTGAGATCATTCCAATTTATCATAGCATTCGTTTAGCATCATATATTCATCATAAAATTTCATTTTATTCTATAATAATATCATTAAAGAGACAATGTAGTTCTATAAAGCTATTTTCACTCCATCTACTTCCAGCTTTCAAATTATAAAACTTTAATAAGGGTGAAAATTTGGTTATTTCATAAAATCGGTATATAGTAGTCCATTAGAAAAAACTATTCAACTGCTCAATTTGTTTTTTACAATCATGAATTTCATTGTCAATTTCCATTTTCATATCTTCCATGTGATCTTCAGCATCATTTAATTTGGTATTCAAATCAAATGATCCATAAACTACAGTATCATTCCTATCGATGTGAACACTTAGGTTTTCACATGTTTAGAGAATCATTTATAGCTATGATATATTCTATGAAAACAAAATGTTCATCCAACAATTCTTGACTAATTTTTTTTGAATAAAAACAATGTAAACATGGAAAACGAATTTGAAAAGTGTTGTATGCATGCTCTATTGCCTAAATGATGAACACTCTAACTCCATCTACATACTATTTTTTCAAATTATTAGTGTGTATCCATTTTAAATTCATTTCAATCCTATTAGGTTAATAAAATATTAATTTTTTATAATAAATAAATAAATACATGTAATATATTCATTATTAATGGTGAATGTTGTAGATAATTCTAATAAGGTTATCCCAACATTTGATTGATTCAAATAAATTTACTATTCTTAGATGTAAATGAGTAATTGAATTTAAGATAGGATTTTATCCACTATGGTAGGTACTATCCTATGAATTAATCAAAAAATGAAAAATATAGATGACTGTCATCCACATATACTTCATCTCTATAATAGTTATTATTAAATTTTTATTCATGAGACTCATCCCCCATATCTTGTGGAAATACACCTACATTTCTTCAACTAATATAAGTAGGATCCATCCCATTATAGGTACTGGTGATCATTTTTTTTGATTAATTCTTAGATAAGTTCAATAAACATATAAGATATGGGGGATGAATCTCAATAAACAAAGTGCAATAACAATTATTAGAGTGATGAATTTAATATGGATGAAACCAAACCTTTCTTATCTGAAATAATAGTGGTGATTATCATTTTTCAATGTTTTTAATCGTAATATAACTACAATCTAAAATTAATGTAATTAAAGACTTACTTTACGTATTTTAAATAATATTAAATCATGTAAAATAATTCCCATAGAAGCTACTATAATTTTGGAATCTAGAGTTTCAAAAAAATTTAATAATTATTTTTATAATGATTATAAAAATAAAATTGTTCATTGTAAAAATTTACATAGTGTCTCATATATTTAGGTTATAATGGTAGACAATAAATATGATTCTTGAGTATAACCTAAATATAGTGAATGGTCGTGAATGTAGAATCATCCATCTCATAGTTGTATTTCATGCATACATTTTACAGTATATTAATGTATTGATTTGTTTACATAATTGAATATTATTTCTAATTTGTGAAGGATATGATTTCAAAAATGTTTAATTGCAGGATATGACTTATCATTGGTATTGGAATGAAAATAGGATATTTTTTTGAGTACAAATTCACTTCAGGCTGCGATCAAAGCGATGCGGCGTGACAACAGATTTCTGTGGATTCGGTAGAGATGGAAAAATGAAACATGCAATTTACACATCTTTTATTCCATGTATATGATGTACCTTTTTAAGAGATGATATTTTGGGAAGAGTGACCTAAAATTCATGATTTCTTATTCCTCCATGAAAATATAGATATTACACATCGGGTAATTATTTAAACGTTGGGTAATATTATGATATTCTTAGTTACGAGCCTTTGAAGGGATTTTTAATTATGAATCTGAAATATTTTTCCCTGGGACCCATGAAGGAGATTTTTTAATGTCATAATTATTCAACTTAATGGTGGCTATGCCCCAGGGAAGTATATATATAATAGGCCATGTTTCCACTCAATTATTTATTCAAAGACACTACCGCTTGGATCAAGGGTTTCCACTGTCATGATGAGGCAGCAAGTTCTTCCTTCTCTTAACCCCTCATGGCTAGCATGAGGTGGTAGACCTTGTGAAAAAGAAAATATAATTATATGGGATTGATTTTTTAATGAACTTTTTCTAAAATTAAATTCATTTGGATATTTTTCATGACCCTTGAATTCTCAAATATCTTCCTTTATATATCACTCATGACTATTATGTGATTGGTGAGGGAGTTATAATTTGAACTCATTCACTGGGAAATGATTCACACCGTTAAAATTGTGTGTATTGTCTTAAATGATTAAATATGGTTCCGAGTTACCAATTCATTTAATACCCAAAGAATCATGACCATTTTGAAAATAGAACACTAGTGATTTTGGTATTTTCTACCATCAACATTGGATTCAACTAACTCAGTTCTATCACCTATGATTGTTTTTTCATTATTTTATACCCCAATCAATTGTGAACCAAGATTTGTAATTTCCAATCATGTTTTTCCATTTTCTAAATATAAAAACAAATAACCATATGTTCTATTCATAAAATTTTTAGATTTAATTTATTAAATAGTTTAAGATTACTTTATTTAATTAATATCTTCCCCAAACTTATCTCTGTGAGTTCTAACATGGACTTGAAAATCACATACTACCCAATAGTTTAGTGATTTTTTGTTTTATGTTTATAAATTTCTAAATTCAGTATCCCAGTAGAAATTGACGATGCCCATAGGGATATCAGTTTTCTTCAGCGTTGTCGGGGATAGGAGTGGCTAATTTTTTGGTTGAAAAATTTAAACACACTGTTTTCTCATCTTTTCTGTTTTTTTAATTTATCTTCGGATTATTATTATTATTATTAAATTTATCACAATGTGAATTTGTATTGATGGAAAGACTGTTGATAAGAATTAAAACCAAAAATATGTTTATCTTCCTATTGGATGATATCTCACAACTAATCAATGAAGATAAAATGATTAAAAATTAACCTATATGATCCCACATCTGTTAAATAGAATTGAATTCACAAATCCCCATAGCTTAATGTAAGTATTCTAAAATCAGTGTCATGGAAAAAGAATCATTCACAAAAAAATGAAGGTAAGTATCACTTCCAATTTTGACATATATTCTAATCACAATTCCCTTGATTTTCCATGTTCATAAAATAATGAAGAGGGTTCCAATAATGCGGAAAATTAATGGTTCAAGGGATAGTTTAGAAAATAGTAGCATAAGAATATATAGAATAAAAAGGAACATTTGATACATAAATTCTACAAATCTTCCTTGAAAAACTAGGAAAACATACAAAGGAAGTATAATAGGAGTAGGATGAATAACAAAAAACTACCAGTTTTATAAAAAAAATGAAAATTTATGTTCTTTTTAGGTAGAAGAATAAAAACTAGTTGCACACTACTCAGAAAACACATTATAACAAATTAAAGCATCATGAATAGAACAAGTTATATATATTGAGGCTAAAAATGAAGAAATAATTTGTGAAACTAAACCCATGAATCTATACATTGAAAAATAATAATTTTAATGAGTCTTGACCACAACATTGATCTTGTATGTCATACTCATGTTGTTTAAACTCTAGTTACCACATCCGAGGTCAACGCCTATTCCATTGAGGAGATGTAAAGATGATATTAGAGGTATTAAAATTTAAATTTGGATGAACATGATATGATTAGAATTATACAACAATATAATCAGATAAATCGTGTATGGTCAATCTAAATAACCAATAAAAAAGAGCATCTACCTGGAGGCAACAAGATTTTTATTGCTTTTGTGGAATTTAGATTTGTTGCTTTCATAGGATTTAATTTTATATTATTATTTAATTTTAATACTATTTTTGTTTTTTAGAACAATTTAAGAGGTCTAGAACTTTCACTTGATTAATATTTTTTGATGTCCCAGATGAAGGCACATGAAGCAAGTAGCGGGAATCAGAAGAAGAGGTTGCAACAAAATTACATGTTTTGAAATGAATTTACATGTCGTGAATCTACATTAGGTAGAACCTACACATCCAGGATATTATGAATAAATTAAATGGTAGTAAGAGTCCCAATTATGTATGTTTTCATTGTATTCTAAACTTTTAATTAGATTATTTAACTGCCAATTACATGCCTTAAATTTGATTCTTTCTTCAATCAACCGAACTAGAAGACATAAACATACTAGTAAAATTATCATGCAATGAATTTAAATTTAATTTTCAATAAATAAGAATTAGAAAACTGGTCAAAACAATTAGTATAGATAATATTGTATTTTAGGAATTTTAAAATCATGATTTAGAGGATCATTTTTATCATTATAAATAAAATTTCTCAGAGATTTGACCATGATTTTATCTTGTGATGTTTTAATTCATGGATTTAATTATTCATATGAATTTTTATGAGTGATTATCCAAAACAAATCATCTCATTCCAAATACATCAAACGAACCTAATATTTTTCAATTTTTTCTTTTTAATATTTCATGTCAAACTCTGTAATTTTTTCTTCTAGAACACTCATTGCATCTTATCGAGGATATGACTAAAAAAATCACTTTTAATATAAATCAAACAATTTTTATTTATCACTTTATCCATGGACCCACATTAAATTAATAATTTTTAATCTTTTAGAATCCATTAATAGCCTTGTTAGAAAATGATCCATGTAACAAGCCCTTATATCTATAGTGACCCGACCCCAAAAGGCTTGCAGTATTTATAAACAAAATACACGCATGAGTCTTTTTTACATATTAATACACAAATTAGAACATAATTCTTTCAATATAAATTCTAGTATGAATTTATTCCATCTATTATATCCCATCATATCATTCATATTACTCATTTTTGATTCCTGGGGAAAGGAAACATAACAAGGGTGAGCTAAAATGGTTATTAAAGGAAAATACAGTGGAAGAAATAATGAATCAGTGAGAAAAATAATTATGGCATGCTAATTAACTGAAAAAATTCCAATTATCCAATAGGATGAAAATTAATGAATAACCAACAAGGAAAGGTAAATGGAAAAACATTCCATTAAAATAACTAGATAAAGAAAAATAAATTTGAAAAGGTAAGAAAAAAACTTTCCATTTAATCATTGAAAAGAAAATGATATGTAACCATATATATGTTGATTTAGAATCTCATGGATGGATAATAAATTAAAATAAACTATGGAAATTCTTTCTTATTGGATGTCAGTTATGAGGAACAATAAAACCTATATTGTTAAGACCCTTCACAAGTCATTTTAAAACTATATATAGAAACCCGTTTAATTTGTGTAAATTATTTTTCTCATTAGAAGGAATATATTTATCGAGGGGCTATATAATGTACAGGCCCCATCAGTCATAGCATGTCCAAGTCATTCCTTGTATAGAAAAGTCGAAATAAATAATATGTCTTAACAAATATCTATATTAAATAATGAATATAGAATTATCAATATTTCCCCCAAATAATCAAATAAATATCAAATTAGATTCCTTATATAAAATGGTATATAGTTTTGGTAATAATAATATCCATGAAAATAAAAATTGATAATTTAGGGGAAATTCATTCTTCAATGATCGTAAGAGGTTGAATATTTCATGAGGAATAACATATATATCATGTAATTGTATATGAATACTATCCTTTGAAAATTAAATCATAAACCATCCAGAAATTGATTAAGGATGTTATAAATAAAATATTTCATATGTGGAGAAAAATAAAGCGTTGTTGTCGTAGATGAATATAAATAAAAATATCTTTTAAAAAATAATTTTGAAAAAAATATCCTTTATTTTGAAAAAAATCATAATAAATTTTCATTGAAAAAACATTAAAAACATTATCATTAGATATTAATCTTTTAAATTAGAAAATTAAACCTAATGGAAATTATGGGTAGTAATTATGTACATGTCATAAAAGGTAATAATAACATTACTTTTTCATGGTAAAAGGGTTAGATTAATTATTTGTTTAGATTTTGACAAGAAGATTCCTTTGAAAACATTGGTAATATGCAAAAGGGTTAAAATTTCTTTTCAATGTAATTTAAATTTTTTTTATTCCTTTTTAGAAAATGGAATTTTTAGAAGACAACAAATTTTCTGACTAAAGAGTGAAATGAAGTCGGGTTTTCTTAAAAACAATTTATAAATCATTTTGAGTACTAAATACTGGCATAGTGGTAGTTTTACTTATTAAGGCTCATGAATAACTAGAGAAGAATAAATGTAAAGTGTTTATTAGAAAATGATTAAATAATTTCCTATGAAGAAAATTAATGTGTAAACAATCCTGAAAAAATGTTCTTGTAACGTAAACCCTTGAAAACATAATAATGTTGGAGGGAGAATTAATAAATGATTATATTATGTGTCTCAACTTTAAATCCACATATAGAAGAGGAAATAAATAAATAAATAGTCAAATTCATCATACACAAAATCATAGAATATTACAGACAATGAAAAATTAATATTACCCTTTGAAAATGAATTGGGGTATGAATTTCTTTTCCACATGTTTACTCTTTACATGAAACCCCTTAGATGAAATAATTAAAACTGAAACTAAAGATATCATGTAGAAAGATTGAATCATGATTTTATAAGAAAAATATTCAATATGTTCCTCATGTATAAGATATTACATTCCCAAAAAATAAATTTATTGTCTCAAAAGAATGTTAACAACCACAAGAGCAATGAGATTGTATAGATAATCATTAGAAACATTCTCGACGATAATAATCTTTAAACAATCCAAAGAGTAACATACCACCTTGAATCATTTGAATCATAATCTACATGAAGGTATAACATTAAAATAAACATATAATATCATGATAATTAAAAGATTCATCATCAAACATTAAAATTGATGTATATAAACTATATAAAAGAAACTATGCACTTGACAACAAATAAGTATCAATGGAATGTAAATTAAGATGAAATCATGTTATTTTTTTCCATTCGGGTGAAATTCCATTAACCTTATAGTATAATAATATTATGTTATTTATCTACATTAGGGGAATATTTTTCATGTTTATACTTTATTTTATTCAACTTATTATATTGTTGTATACAACTACTTAATTAACTAAATTTTCATCGAGTGTTTTTACTGAATTCAGTTTATGTATCAAAAACAACTTTGGTAAGTCAAATATGGTTAAAGGGGTCATTTCATAACATCTCTAGAATAATAATAATTAAATAATAAATATATTTATACATCAATTATAATTTTAAATCTAATTATTAAATATTATTTGGAAAAATGAAGCAATGTTACAATAATGGAGACGGTATCCCATACATTTGCATGAGTATCATTCCCATTTTTCAATGATTAATAAATAAAGATGGTATATAATGTTACATAAATACATAATGATCATTATATAATAAATACCTTATTATTTTATCGTATTTGGTTGTATATATAATGTTTGTTATGTAAAATAAATCACAACATGTCGAGGAGGTAGTGGTACACATGTCCACGTATGACGTTATCAATTTTTATGTGTGTGTGGAAGGGTAATAAAGAAAATGATATATATTATATTTCAAAAAAGTGATTATTTCATGAATATCATATAGAGGGTTTATATGTCACAAGTCATTAATTAAAACCATCCTTTATACATTCCATGTATAATGGGAATGAGTCACATTGATTTTATGGGGGGTATTCCACACTTACACAAACGATTATATCATATTTACACAAAATGGAATGTATTAAGGCAGGCTTAATGAAAGAATTAAAAAATAATCAATAAATAATCAATATCTTTTATACCGTATATAAATAAAATTTTCACCATAATGAACACCATTAGATGTGGTAAAGGAAAAATGAACCATCATCATTTCATGATGTGGTAGTTCATCATTCATATAAACAAATTTTTTCTTATCCATTAGATGGGGGATGTGTGTATGTGTAGGTATAACACATAATATTATAGGATCTGAAAGTAATTAATGACCATTACATCTGATAAAATTATTCACGTGCCATCGTCTCCCTCAACTCCCCCTTATACTACTCCATCTTTCGTGGCTACTCCAACTCCCTCTGCACCCCTGGATCCTTGCAAAAATTCCAAAGTAAGACTGCCTACTACTCCTTCGTTCAGACAAGTTATTTATTGTACCCTTTTTCCACATGTGAATTTTGATTTGTCCTCAGAGGATTTTTTGGGTTTAAAATCATTCTTTGAAGAGGGATGTATGGATATTTATACCTCTACTAATGTATTTGGTAAAGTGGGGTATCATCTTCAGTGGAATTTGGTTGTGAGATTTGTTATAGAGAAGACTCCCCTTTTAGGTTTTCAATGGTTTATCATCTCATGGTTTTTTCATTCACTGTACAAGTTTTCAGTGGTGAAAAGAAAATATTTTTAATCATTCTATCATTGTGGGAGGACATTGTTTTAGTGTGGTGTAAGTTCCTACTCTCTTTATCCCACTGGAGGTTCAACCTCTTCCATTGGCAAATGGAGGCCCACTCTGGGAATGATCCCTCATCAGATTAATTATGTGTCTCACTCCCTAGGAAACCCTTTCCTTTAATGATCCATGGTTTTCTCCAGGGTATAGGTGAATCGCTGGGTTTCATTATTTATACTAATGAAAAATCCCTTCATCTAGAGGATGCATAGGTGGAGAGAGTTTGCACTAAGATATTTCAGAAGCTTTCACTCCCAAACCAGATTATTATTCTTGGTGAAGGGATTTTAGACTATTCTTAGGCCCTGATTTCCCTACTCCTCTTAATTTTTATAGACTATTCAAATTCAGGTCCATGATTCATCAGAATTTCACAAATCCCACAAGGATGTACTGGTCTATGATAATAAGATCCCACCCCCCCCCCCCATTAAATGAGAATTTATCCTCTTTTGTGTATGGTAATTTGATTCTCTCTCGATAAAATCTTGGTCCTAGTGATTGAGGAAAGGCAGTTCTTCCATCACCTTCAACCTAGTTTCAATTTATTCATCATCTCATGTGGGTGGACATCAGATTTTGCTGAGTCCTCCCTATCATGATTTCAATTATTTTTCTCTCGGAGCACCTTCTCTTATTTTAACATGATACGTCAACTTCCTTAGGTTTTATATCTCTCCCCTATGCTTGGGACAGATTGTGAAATATTTTTGGCTTCCACCTCTCTTCTGCAGCTCTCCATCACCGAACTCAATTTGGATCCTTTATCAGCTCTACTATTTATTCTTCCTTCTCATTGTCTGTCATCATCTCTCCCTCCTAATCAAAGGTAGTGAGCCACATGGCTTCACTTATGGTAGGTCTCCCTTCAACATCAAAATATCTCATGTTTATATTCCAATATCCCAATTATTTGTGTCCCAAAAATCCTTTTGTGGTTTGAACTAGTTCTATGACCCAATCAAAATTTTATATTACATTTAAAAAAATACTATAGGGTCATGTTTCTAGTTCCAAATATAGACCACTATTCAATCAATGATCATTCTGTTCATCTAGAATTATTTTAGACTGGGCACTTGGGTAAAATCATATTTTATCTCTAATTAAATTATTTATAATTCTATTTTTATGGTTTTTGTTCTTAAACATAAATAGGATTCTTCATGGATCAGTGATTTTTCTCAATGTATGAGGGTCTAGGTATTTCTCCATTGCTCCCCCTCCAATTCTCACATATGGATATTCTGGAAGTCTAATATTTCAGTTGAATTGTTATCTTCAACGGAGTAGTTCATTAATAAAAATGTTATATAGGGTTTCCAAAACATTATTTTATAAATATTCCACAATAAATGTTATAATCAGTCCAGGGATTCATTCCTAGATAACCAGAGCTCTCTCAATCATGGCGACTTAACCTGGAAGGTAGAAGGTGACATCATCATTGTGGCTAGTACAGGGGAGAAAAAAGGTACTAGATCCTTCCCAATAAGATAATATCACGCTTTATTGGAGTTTATTTCTAATAATGGGGTTATGGATGTTGGATTCACAGGAGACCCCTTCACCTAGTGTAATAACCAGTAAGAGAATCATCATTCATGGAGTCTCCCAGACCGATTTTTAGGGAATGGTTATACTATCTCTCTCTATATTTCATGATAACAAATTCATGCATCTGTGTCTTTGTATCACATAACATTCACCCCTATACATTGTTATGAATTCTATAATTGACTGGGAAGAATACTTTTAATTCTATCCTTATTGGGCGGTGAATCCAAGCTATTTGGAGATAATGAAAGGCTTTTAGAGCATCCAATCCAGTGTAAATCCACGGTTATCAATTCATAATAATCATAGGAATCTTAAGGTACCCTTACATTCCTTGGACAAGGATCTTACCTCAAGTAACTAGGACCTTAAGGGGATCTTCATGGACAACCAACCATTGGAGTTTCTCCTTGATGCTGAATGGGATGAATCAACATCTGTTGAACTCATATATTTGAAATTTTATCTGGATGATTTACTATTGATGAAACAATTACTAGTGAGAGAAAAATCACGAGTGAAATGGATTCATGAAGGGGATAGGAACACCAGTTATTTTAATGCTTGTATCAAAGAAAAGTGCCTATCGAAGATTCCAAACGTTCTTCTAGATGTCGGATCCTATTCTAATGACAGGGATGTGTTTGGGAGTATGGAAGATACCTACATAAAAATTTATTATCATTCCCTATTCCTTGAATGGTAGTAGGATACCCAAGATATTTGGATATTATTTTTGAGGTAATTCCTTGTTTGGTGTCAGAGGAGGACAACAACAAGTTGGAGACCACCACAGATAAAGATGAAATTCACGACGTGGTATGGTTAATGACTCTAGATATTCATATAGGGTTGTAAGGATTCCCTACTTCTTTATACTCGGTATCTTGAGTTATTATGAAGAGGATACTAATCCAAAAAATCCATGAATACATCTTAGGTGGTAACATTCCCCGTGTGGCAAGCACAACTAAAATTATTTTGGATCCCAATATTAAATACCCTCATTCTTTGAACAGATATCTCCCTATCAGATAGTGTATTGGTCCATATAAAGTGATATATATCATCCTTAATAAGATTCAATCTAAATTCCTTCCATGATAGGTGGCTGAAGAGCTGCATGGGTTTATTGAAGGGCATTCCATCCAAGGTTACATAGGCCTAGCTCAAGAGATAAACCAAGAAATCATCTTGAAAACATTCTGTATCAATGTGTCCATAAAGAATGACATCAATAATTTTTGTGACAGAGTTTTGTGGAAATTTATTATCAAGGATCTATCTTTTATGGTGTTTTCGGTTTGGGAAACTAATATTTTATCTTAATTGTTTTTCTCTCTATTACAGTCCACAACATTCTTGGATAAGAAATTTGTTTTCACTAAAGCTGTTCGAGGTTTGAGACATGGAGACCCTCTATCTCCATCCTTATTTGTTATCTCTCAAGATTCTTTAATTCGATACAACAATCACTACATCAACATTGGTAGCGTTATCCCCTGTCGTAATTAGCAATAGGATGGGAGTATCTCCCAACGGATGTTTGTTGATGATACCATATTCATTATCAATGGTTTTAGGATGTCAATTATGGTGGTAAATAGATCCTTAAAATATTATTGTAAATGGGGTTTCAAAGTAATAAATCACCAGAAAAGTTGCTTATTTTTCCCAAATAAATTCTCAAATCAGAGGATAAAGTATTTTAAATGAAGTTTCATTATGCACAAGGTTACCTTTATAATGGATTACTTGGGCGCTCTAGTGTCCCGTAAAAATATCTTCATCAAACACTTTGATATGGTTATTGATATTTTTTTGGTTGAATCCACAAATTCAAAAATATATTCCTATCCTTCAGATGTATAATCTCCCTCATCAACAGTTTTCTCTCTTCAAAGCCAATGAAAATTATTTCTAAAATGAATGTCCCTAAAAAAATTTATTTCCAAACTAGATAACTATTCATTGGTTTTTTTAGTACTCTATCTGAAGGTTTAAGGGGCTGTTGAACAACCAAATGACCATCCTCTATACCTGATGAGAAGGGAATTATGTTTCTAACTACCTAGCCTCCACATCATACCACAATGATCATTTCCATTACATTATAAGTATTGGGTCATTTACCTCAGATGGTTCCAACTTTGTTAAAGCTGACTCTCCATGCATTCATTATTATAGGTATCTGTGAGTTTTTTGTTGTCTCTTCATTTTTAGTGCTTTAGTAATAAAAAATATTCTTTATTGTAACACCCCAAGTTTTCGTTGTATTCTTCTCTTTGAAGAATTCAATAGCTTGCATTGTACACAACTTTGAGATTCTATCACAGCACGACCAATCATAGTAGTCGGTATGAATAGTAATACCCACTTTTTGAAATTTTATATACCTTATTATTCAAATTTGACTTCATTTTTGTATCCTTAATTTCAAAATTGGCTTAGGGTGAATTTTTGGTATTTTTCTGAGAACTTCCAATTTTTTATGAAGAGTGAAAAATACTAAATTTTAATTAAAAACAACATTTCTAATAAAAATAATTTATAGGGATAAATTATACTAATGAGTGGTTTTAAAGTATAATTATATTATATTTTTACCAATTAATCCAATTTTTATCATTGGATGTAATTTCACATTTAAACTAAACATAAACAAATATCAATCTTTTGATAGTAATTATTTTATAAAAACACGCGTTTTGTTTTGACAGCGGAAATTATTTTTAAATTAATTTCTGCCACTTCAGTGTTTTGAATTTAGAAAAATAGATTCCATATTTTTAATCAGGATGTCCAAATTGTTTAAATAGGTAAATTTTATTTTTTAGACATTATGAATAATTATTTCGGTAAATATTTTATTTATCGTGGTTAAAGGGTAAATCAGTTAAATAAGTGTAACAAAATAATATTATAATAATATAAAATTACCATAACACATGTCCTAACCATATTTTCTGATACAAGTCCAACCATGGGCATCCTTGGGTCGATTTTGAGACCACCTGGATCCACTTGAGAGTGAAAATGACAATTTATATTAATTAATTTAAATTAAAGGAAAAATGACATAAACATATATCTTTTAGTGAAAAACTTTTTTACATGGTGCTATATAAGTTATATTTTCGAAAATAAATATTAAATAGAAATATGAAAAGATATCCTACATAATGGAATTTTAATTATAATTTTTAGACATTTAATAATGAAATTTATTTATGACACACGAATGATGCAGTGTTTTTCTTATTAATGAAGAAATCAAATAAATGGTATTATAAATTTTAAAATAAATATAATATGACCGCTTTGATGCCATAAAATCATTTTATAGGTTACTATGACATGTTAGGATTGATAAAATTAATTTAGTTTGAATTATTAATGTTTGTAATACTTTAAAAAAAATCAATTATTAAATAATGTCAAAGTTGACATAAAAAAGATTTTAAAACAAATATTATATTATTAATTGATATAATTGTCCTAAAAATATGAGGTTCGACCAAGAGACTTATATAATGATAGGTGTATCATTAATGAACCACAAGGGGTTCTCTAGGAAGTATATGTTATGTTTATTAACCATATAATATAAAAATACATAGAGTCATGGTAAATGTGAAACTTATTAACTAAGAGTTGAAACTAAACGATAAGTTTAATAAAATGACCCAAACCAGTCTAAAACCCATTGGTTGGATGGTTTTATACCCATACCCACCTTAGCCTCGAAATAAATCGGTTTTGAGCCTTTAGAAACCGAATATGATGTTATTATAAATTAATATTTCTAGATTTTCCTTAGCTGTCCCTCACCCCTCTTATAAAAAGGCACTCACCCTTCTCTCAATTTCACATATTCAAAGCATTTTGGTTTAGAGAACCCATACCCACATAAACAATAAACATTCCTACCTTCGTCCTAGAGGACTAAGTTCGATTAGAAAGCAAACCTATGTAGCCATTTTGATCCAATCAAAAGGAAGAACCTGAAGAAGAGGTATTGATTTCACCACCCTCTGTCATGTTCTTTTCTTCTTCAACATCTTCTTAATTTGTTATTTCTATTCTAAAATAATAACTATAGTATCTTCTATATACTTTAATGTTATTATAAATATGGTACAACCATATTCACTATTCCATCTTTCCTTTGAATGACATGTCACCATACGAGCGTACGTACGGCTTACCGTCTCCAAGTCGTGGTGTAATTGTCATTCAAAACTTTATTATTTGGATGGGTATGATAATGATGTGTAATTTAAGTAAATAATAAATATAACATTATAATGATTCTGTATATATGATATACCATCGAATTATATACGGTTTTAATATCAAAAGAATGATATTGTCGCTCGTGCGTACGTACAGAATACCGTCTCCACGAACGTGATGAGATTCATTCCCCATTGTATCCATTCAAGAATAATTTTCATTTGATGATTAAAAATATTTTTTAATAATTTGATATCATTCTTTATATGAATAAGATACAACCTATCCATAAAAAACACGGCTTACATAACAAATTATATAAAGAAAAACGAATTAGTTAACATCCGAAACGATGGTAATACCAAGATATTACTAAAAAAACAATGTTAAAAGATCATACATGATATTATATTTATGTATATGATTTTTTTATAATTTAATAATAATGATTTAACCATTATACATGAGGTTATTCTACCCTTGACCAAGGAAAAGTACAAGGTAAGGGTTAATTTCACAATCTCATTATTATCTGAGGTTGTTTGTACGTAATTATCTACAGGGACATATTTATTATCCATGTATGCATTTCATAAAATAGATTTCAAAGGGAGTAATTTTAAAGAACATTGTACTAAAACGTCATTTTATAGATTTATTCTTCTAAACCATTCTCATTAATGTCCATGTTTTCAAAATGGTTTTAAGGATTTATTCAAATGGACATGAATGTTTTAAAATGTTAATTACTTTCAAAAGTTTCAATGCAGTATGGGACACTTTGATTCAAAAATGTCATTAAATTTCTTCCTTTCCAAATTATGTGACTTTTAAATGTTTTCATGAAAAAGGGATATTTCTATCAAATAGATTTACAAATCATTTTCATCTATGTCAAAATCCATTAATGGATTTTAAACTTGTTTCAAGATGATTAATTATGATACAAATCTTCCATATTGTATTGAAGTTTTTGTGATATGTTTGACTTTTTATGTGTTATTTGTATACCATTCATGGTTTATGGGTAATGTATTGACATTTTGTATGTCGGTTTTAATACGAATGTATATGTTATGTTTAAACCTTTTCAATTGAGGAATGCATTAGACTTAGTATGTGATAGGCGGAGCCCGTTATAGATCCTCGATGCATCGGTAGGTCTCATGAGTGAACAAGATGTGGAAATGGCTGAGGCATTTCCCAATTTGATATATGTTTTTTTCTGAGGCCTTCATCATTTTTAGACGTCGTGGCAGAGCCCATGACACAATGTTTAAGAAGGTCTGGAATTATAAATTCCCTTATTATGAAAGTGGTTATTGATATTGCATGTGATTATTCGATTAGTACAATATCCATGTGAATAAGTAAATGGAATTATTTAATTTTATCTTTTCCATATTATGTTGTAGTTGATTTTTAAAAGGAATTTTTTTAGTTATACATTTCCTTAAATGTTTATATTTATGAAAGTTTCCACTATATTGTTATCCTTAATGAGCATCTGAGCTCACCCCATTCAATGTTTTATTTTTCTCAGGATGTGAAGATATAATTTTTGAATGACCTGCAGGGATAGTATGAGGGGATATTAAGAAAATATGTTGTGGTAGTTTTTCAATTTATGATGTAATGTGAGACTTGTTAATATATCTAGTGTTTCCAAGGTTACTAAACTAACTGGTCTTTCGGGAATTGATCCCTTATGATCATGCCAATGATACATAACAATGCACCGACTCTGGGTAACTGGGGTCGGAGAGTTACATTTATGGCGGAGGAAGTTTAGTAATAATCATTAGATGCTAGATTTCGGTAAAATCCTATTAGAGCACATAGCCCAAAGATAGTCTTTGAGGATTAGTATAGAATAACTTCCTATAATTTTGGTATTTTTGAGATTTGTTTAGTTTTCTGAGAAATACATACCTTTCTGGATACGAGGGTGTAGAGGCGGCTCCGGCACAGATATACCTAGGGGTAAAACCCGAAAACACCGCTTTGAGCTAGACTCGAATGGGAACGGGTGCACGACAATGGGCCTTGTTGCACTCTTGGTTACGAAACTCCTAGGGATATGCTTAGGATAATTCTCATTTTCCTTACAAACCATTATGAAATATTTATGAGTATATACTTCCTCACAGAAAACCTTTTCATTATTATGGATTATATCCATAAACTATTCAATTTATGTTAAGTGTTTTACAAGTATGGAATTATGTATTTAGATTCATAAACTAATCTAGTTTATGCCATGGTTTAGAAATGGAACCTAGTGGAAGGAATGTAAATCGTATCAATGCACACAATCCATGTAGGGATTTTCCTCCTGCTCAAGATAATTATAGTGGAGCTGGTGATACAACTGGTGCTGATCAGCTTATCACTATACTGGGATAACTCACTCATGTTATGAATAATAACCTTGCCCGTGTGGAGAACCTTGATCCACAATGCGGTGGATCAATGTTAGACCTCTTCATGAGGAAAAAACTACCAATGTTTAATGGGGGTCAAAATCCACTAGTAGCTAAGCAATGGATCATTTAATTAGAGAAAATATTCCACGCCTTAGGGAGTAGCGAAAGGGAAAAAGTTGTTATAGCAGTTTACCGCCTCACTGGAGATGCTGATCAACAGTGGACCTTCATTCAAAATAAAAAGGAAGATGAAGAAGTATCAAGTATGGAATAGAGGGAGTTTAAAGAAATTTACTTAGAAAAATACTTTCCTCATGACCATGAAGCTGATATTGAAAGACAATTTCTGAGTCTAAGAAAAAAGGAGGATGAGAATGTCGTAAAGTATGAGGCTAACTTTACAAGGTTAGCAAGGCATGCTGCAGATTATATACGTAACCCCAGAAGTAAGATCGATCGATTCATTGATGGGTTAAAACCATTTCATCGTCGAGCATTAGTCTCACAATCCTTCTCATCGTACGAAGATATTGTCTCATTTGATATCAAGACAGAAAAATAATTCTCCAAATCTTATGAAAATAAAGTAAAGCAAGAGATGAACAGAACGGTTGAGTAAGAGACAGATAAAGGGGAAAAGGGAAAGAAGTATTTTCCATTATGTGATAATTGTGGGAAGAATCGCCCTGGTACTTGCCTAAAAGGAATTGGAGTTTGTTATTGATGAGGAGAAAAAGGACACCAGGCTCATGATTGCAAGGGAAAGAAAGAGGTTGTAAATGTTGAATGCTACAATTATAGAGAAATGGGGTATTATTAAAATGAATCCCCTAAGCGCCAAGGAAACTTACCTAAAAAAATTGCCAAGGGATCAAGGACAAGATTATGTTGTTACTACAGTTTAAGAGAAATAATTAATGTATTTGTGTTTTTTTGGACTCAATGATTATATTCTGGTTATGAGAATAATGTGATATATATAAGGATTATAATGCAGTACTTGTTGTTTTCATTAAAATATTAATATGAAAAAAAATAATCATATTTTCAGTATGTGGCAATAAGAGAAACTTTACATTGTTTTGGGAATCTGATGTTGCAATTGATTTTGGAATTTAGATACCTTTTACATAGAGTCTGGATAAAGGTACATTGGATAACTATAATGTTTGGAATGGATTAAACTGAACATTGGATAGTATTGTTTACGTTTAAAACAATTCTTATGATTATTTTTAGAATATTATGATACTATAGTTTTAGTAAAAGGACAACCTGCACGTCGGGCGATAACCCGTCACGTCGGACAAAGCTCTAGGAATCGAACCTACAACCATAGTGTGACATGCCTTTATTACCTACCACTATCCTACAGGAAGTCCCTGGTTGTTATAAAATAATTTTCTTCATTTCAATGGTATGTGATAATATTTTTATCCTTATATGATTATGACAAATATAATATTTTTGAGTTCTATTATCTTTTGGAGTGAAAGACGAGTTTGTGGTAGAAATTAGTTGAAGGATGAAACTCTACTTGTCAAGTATGTATATATATATATATATATAATGATGAAATTAATTCTTAAACATTAGGGAAGGGATATTAAACCCAAAAATGTGAAATCCTAATACATTATGTTTTGTTGAACTGATGATATTTTAAATCATCATAGATTGATGGCTTTGAGGACTTCAATTTTACACTTTTTGTGATTTATGACCTCAATCACTCCCTATAAATATTTATGTTTTTCCTCTAATTATGTGTCTCTAATTTCCACCAATGTTCTCCTAATTGAGATCATAATTTGGTGGTGACTTTTAATTTCCCTTTCCCTCTTATTAAGACTAAAATTTATTACCCTATTTCCGATATTGGTTTTCCACAAAGGTATTTTCTATTTTCAACCTTTTATTATCGATGAACAATTTCAAATTGTGGGGAAGAAATTTATTGAAGGAGTGGAGAATGTAACACCCCAGGATTCTATGGTATTCTTCTATTTGAATAATGCAATAGATTGCATTGTACGAAACTTTGAGATTCTAACAAACCACGACCAATCAAAGTAGTCATTATTAATAGTAATACCCACTTTTTGAAATTTTATAAACCTTATTATTCACATTGGACATCATTTTTGGATTATTAATATCAAAATTAGCTTGGGGTTAATATATGGTATTTTTCTGAGAACTTCCAATTTTTTATGAATAGTGAAAAATACTAAATTTTAATTAAAAACAACTTTTCTAATCAAAATAATTTATAGTGATAAATTATAATAATGAGTGGTCTTAATGTATAATTAGATTAAATTTATATTATTTAATCCAATTATGGTTATTTGATGTAATTTCACATTTAAACTGGACATAAACAAGTATCAATCTTTTGATAGTTGTTATTTCATAAAAACACGCTTTTTGTTTCGATAGACGAAATTAATTTTAAATTAATTTCTTCCAGTTCTGTGTTTTGAATTTAGAAAAATGGATTCTATATTTGGAATCATGATGTACAAATTTTGTAAATAGGTAAATTTTATTTTTAGACATTATGAATAATTACTTCGGTAAATATTTTATTTACCGTGGTTAAAGGGTAAATTGGGTAAATAAGGGTAACAAAATAATATTATAATAATATAAATTACAATAAAAAACGTCCAAACTATATTGGATGGTAAATTTCAGACCATGGACATCCTTGGGTCGATTTTGGGACAACTTGTATCCCCTTGAGAGTGATAATGACACTTTATATTAATTAATTTAAAGTAAAGGAAAAAATGACACAAACATATATCTTTTAGTAAAAAAAATTTTACATGGTGTTATATAAGTTATATTTTCGACTATAATTATTAATTATAAAACTAAAATGATTTACGGTATAATTGTATTTTAATTATAATTTTCATACATTTAATAAATAAATTTAATTATGACATAATAATGATGCAGTATTTTTTTTATTAATCAAAGAATCAAATAAATGGTATTATATATGTTAAAATAAATATAATTTGATCATTTGGATGCCATAAAATAATTTTATAGGTCAATATGACATGTTATGATTGATAAAATGAATTTGTTTCGAATTAATTAAGTTGTTATGACTTTAAAAAAATCAATTCTTAAATAGTGTCAAAATTGACATAAAACAGTTTTTAAAACAAATATTATATTATTAATTGATAAAATAATCCTAAAAATCTAATATTCGTAAAAAAGACTTATATAATGATATTTGTATCATTAATGAACCACTTGGGGTTCTCTTGTAAGTATATAGTAAGTTTATTAACCATATAATATAAAAATACAAAGAGACATGGTAAATGTGAAACTAATTAACTAAGAGTTAAAACTAAAAGATAAAGTTAATATAGTGATCCAAAACTATATAAAACCTATTGGTTGGGTGGTTTTCGACCCATCCCCACCTTATACTCTAAAAAAAGTCAGTTTACAGACTTTATAAACCGAATATGAATTTATTATAAATTAATATTTCTAGCTTTTCTTAAGATGCCCCACACCCCTCTTATAAAACACACTCCCCCTTCTCTCAATTTCACACCTTCAAAGCCTTTTGGTTCAGCCAACCCCTGACCAAATATCCTCTCAACTTTCCTACCTTTATCCTAGAGGCCTTATTGTGATCGTAAATCCAACCTAAAGAGTCCTTTTGATCAAATCAAATGGAAGAACCTGAAGAAGAGGTAATGATTTCACCACACTCTTTCAAGTTCTTTTCATCTTCCACTTCTTCTTTCATTATAATTTCCATTATAAAATAATAACTCTCGTATATTCTATATACTATTATGTTATTATAAATATGGTACAACCATATTCACTATTCCATCCATCCTTTAAATGAAATGTCACCATACGTGGGTACGTACGGCTTACTGTCTCCACGTCGTGGTGTAATTGTTATTCAAAAAGTTATTATTTCGACGGGTATGATAATGATTTTTATTTTAACTAAATAATAAATATAACATTATTATGATTATTTATATATGATATACCATCCAATTATATATGATTTTAATATCAAAATAATGATATTGTAACTCGTGCTTACACACAGAATACCGTCTCCATGAACGCGATAAGATTCATTCCCCATCGTATCCATTCAAGAATAATTTTAATTTGATGATTAAAAATAATGTTTAAGAACTTGATATCATTATTTATGTGAATAATATACAACCTATCCATAAAAAACATGACTTACATAACAAATCATATAAAGGAAAATGAATCATTTAACACACAAAACGACGATAATACTAAGATATTACAAACAAAACAATGTTAAAAGATCATATATGATATCATATTTATGTATATGGTTCTTGTATAATTTAATAACAATGAATTAACTATTATAAAAGAGGTTAACCTGCCCTCTACCAAGGAAATGTGCATGGTAAGGTTTAATCTCACAATCTCATTATTATCTGAGGTTATTTCTACGTAATTATATACTGTGACATATTTATTATCCATATCCGTGTTTCATAAAATTGTTTTCAAAAAGATTCTCTTTAAATAACTTTTTATGAAAACATCATTTCAATTGTTTCAAAGATTTATTCATCTATACCTTTCTCATTAATGTCCATGTTTTCAAAATGTTTTTAAGGATTTATTCAAATCAACATGAATGTTTTAAAATGTTAATTACATTCAAAAGATTAAAAGTGGTATGGGACACTTTTATTCAAAAATTTATTTATATGTCTTCCTTTCCAAATTATTTGAATTGTATATGTTTTCATAAAAAATGGATATTTGTCTCAAAGAGTTTTACAAATCATTTTCATTAATGTCAAAATCCTTTAATGGATTTTAAACTTGTTTGAAGATGATTTATTATGATACAAATCATCCATATTGTATTGAAGGTTTTGTGATATTTTTGACTATAGATGTGCTATTTTTGTACCATTCATGGTTAATGGGTAATGTAATTACATTTCGTATGTCAGTTTTAATATGAAAGTTTATGTTATGTTTAAACCTTTTGATATGAGGAATGGAATGGACTTAGTAAGTCATGGGTGGAGTCCGCTATAGCTCCTCGATGCATCGGTAGGCCTCATGAGACAACTAGATGTGGAAATGGCCGAGGCCTTTCCCAATTTGATATATGGTTTTGTCCGAGGCCTTAATCATTTTTAGAAGTCTCGGCCGAGGCCTTGAAAAAATGTTTTAGAATGTCCGACATTATACATTCTCATATTATGAAAGTGGTTATTGATAGTGCATGTGATTATTAGATTAGTAGAATATCCATGGGAATAAGTAAATTGCATTATTTAATTTTGCCTTTTCCATATTATGTTGAAGTTTATGTTGAAAAGGATTTTTTAGTTATACATTGAGTTAAATGTTTATTTTTATGCAAGTTTTTGCTATATTGTTATCTTTACTGAGAATCTGAGCTCACCCCATTCAATGTTTTATTTTTCCCTGGATGTGAAGATGTAATTTATGAATGACCTACTGGGATAGTATGAGGGGATATGAAGAAAAGATGTTGTTATAGTTTTCTAATTTATGATGTAATGTAAGGCTTATTAATATATCTAGTGTTTCCAGGACTGCTAAACTGATCGGTCTTTCGGGAATTGATACCTTGTGATCATGCCAATGATACGTAATAATGCACTGACTCTTGGTAACTGGGGTCGGGGCGTTACATTTATGGCGGTAGGTATAAATCGTAAAGTAAAAACATCATAGTATATTGAGGATACTGGTGTTTTCATATTATTTAGAAATAAGATGATTTTTTGGAGTGGAAAATTGAAATTAAACTAAAAATATTTAGAATGATTATAACCTCTTATTCAGGTAACTTTATCTGGTTTGTACCAAAACGCTTCCTTGGACTGTGTCCTGAAAAAATGGGGGATTATAGGATGAGGGGAGATATTTTTAGGATCTATTTGATAATATCTTGGACAAAACAAAGTGTCTTGTTTGCTGTGAGGTAGTGAGAGGATATGAGGACTTTTTATAGTGGAGGAGAAGTGTAATTATTGTAAATTTTGGGATGCAAATTCCACCAATATTTTTCATATTTTTGTTCAATACATTAATGGGCCTAATTAAATAAAATGGAGGATAGGGTCAAAATAAGTCCATAAAATGGATCTTGGAGAAATATATATGTCATTTTGGTAATTGAGATTATGTTTTAGTCCCTTATTAAACTTAATTTTGCTATAATCATTGTAATTAATTTTAATTAGTTTCACTAATTGTTTTGGTCAAAAACTAAGTTGAAATTATTAGACATTATAATTTATTAAGATTACAAATAAGGAATCCATTTTTTCTAAATTAAAATCATAGAAGTGGAAGAAATTAATTTAAATTTAAATCCATATATGGGGTGACAATGCCGGTTTTTAATGGTAAAACATTCAAATGTTTTCTATGTTATTATAGTAAATTTCAAACTGATATTTATTAAAATAACTTATATTGGACTAATTTATAAAAATATAATCTAATTAACCTTTAAAACTAATTTAAAAGGTAATTTATCCTTATTAATAAATTAGATAAAAATGATATTTCGAACTAAAAATTAGTATTTTTCAGTATTCCTTAAAAAATGAAACTTCATAAAAAAATACCATATGTTCATCGCAACCTATTTTTTTTGTATGAATTTCCATGATTATATTTATTTTTACATATATAATTTATATAATTAATAAAAACTAGATTTAAATTATTTCACCATTAAAAGTCGGTAAAAGTGCCTTAATAAAAATATAGGTTTTATGTGTTAAATGTGTTTTTTATTATTTTATTCACAGAAAATATATTGGATGAATATCAAAAATATTATAGTTAATATATTATATACATATATTAATATAATAGTACTAACTAATTTTTATTAATTTAAATTATTTGGGTAAGATATTATTCTTAGCATAAAATTGTTTTTAATAATATTCTCCATTTATTTTCAATCTTCTCATGTAGGCATTTATAAATAATTTTTAACTAATTAATTCATTTAATATATTTTTTAAACTTTTATTTTCATAAGTTAGTTATTATTATTCATAACTACTTGTCTAATGGCTATTTTATACCTTTTTATATTAAATAATAATATTTTAATAATATATTGTTTGTTTGAAACATGGTCTTTATTGTAAAAAATTACCAAGGAGGTAATATAAGGGAGGAAAATGTGGGCAAAAACAATATCAAGAGTGTTTCTCGCACCATTTGTTGGCTCTGCTTGAAAAATTACCAAGGAGGAAATAGAAGGGAGGAAAATGTGTGGAAAAACAAGTTCCACACCTACAATATTAGTGGATCCGCTCACAGATTTAAACCCTATCTAATCCATAAGGATATCCAACCCTATCATCCTATACTTCAGCTCCATAACTGGGGGATTATTGGTAAGGGATAAATTAGTTACTTACATAAAAAATGGAATAAAAATGTTATAGGATTCCATGGATATCATGTTCCTAATATTATCTTTAAGGAGGAAAGTGTCCATTCTAATTTTATCCATGACACTTTTGATGACATGCAACAGTAAATTTTTGACAACATTGTACTTAACCAAGCCCTGACTATATGTGTTTTCACAAGAACTACATCATGTACCATTATATTTAAAGACTTACAAATTCTTAAAACAGATTTGGTCTACATAGACTCTTGGGGTAAGACTTTATGGTTTAATAAACAACCTTCTATGTTCAATTTTATGGTTTTATGTTTCTGACACAAATCACTTCCAACTGTGGTGAATATCCAGTGGTGGGTTATTAAACTAATTTCCAAATAGGTTTACTGCAGTGATATTATGTTTGAATCTATTATTCAATTATTGTCTTTAATAGGGAATATTTTAATTCTATTTTTGGATTTTTTGGGTAGTTCACAGATTGGGTGGCATAACAGTAAACCTCTAAACTATACTTTGTCTGTGGTTTCATGGTGTAGAAAGACTATGTGCGGAGATGAGGCCATTAAGGTTATACATTTAGAGGATGTTGGCTCATCTGGTCCTCTAAGAATAATATCTAGCACTAGAACTCTCTCAGTTAAATCCCATGTATCCTGTTAAAATTAAAAAAAAAATTATTTCTGGATTTGGCTAGTTTATGTAGTTCCTCTGAGGGAACCCAATCTATCAAGTACATCCTTCCTTTTTTCTCTTACATCATGAATAATAATGATGCTCAAGAGATATGGATTAGTTGTTTTCCTCCTACACAGGGAAATAAACTAAAAACATATGGATCTTGCCTCTTGGGATACATGCATGGAGGTTGTGTGATAAGGGATTCTAGGTGATTATTTTTAACTTCTTTTTATGCCTTCTTTGGGGATGTAGATTCTCTCTAAGCTGAAGCGCAAGCATTGATCACAGGCCTGACTGTTATCCATAAAGTAAATATACCTATCAAAGAGATTGAGACAGACTCCCTAACATTTTATAATGCATTTAATGTTAAAGGACCTATTCATTGGTTTATTGAGTACTCTATCTGAAGGTGTAAGGGGCTGTTGAACAACAAGATGACCATCCTCTATACCTGATGAGAAGGGGATGATGTTTCTAACTACCTAGCCTCCACATCATACCACAATGATCATTTCCATTTCTTTATAATTCTTGGGTATTTACCTCAGATGGTTCCAACATTGTTAAAGATGACTCTCTATGCATTCATTATTACAGGTCTCCATGAGTTTTTTTTGGTGTCTCTTCCTTTTTAATGCATTAGTAATAAAAAATATTCTTTATGGTGGTAGGTATAAACCTGAAAATAAAAAAAATCATAGTATATTCAGGATACTGGTGTTTTCAAATAATTGTGAGATAAGATGATTTTGGGGAGTGGAAAATGTAAATAAAACTGAAAATATTTATAATGTTTTTTACCTCTTATTCAGGTAACACCTTCTGGTTTGTACCAAAAGGCTTCCTTTGATTGAGTCATGAAAAATGGGGGATCATTAGATTAGGGGAGATGTTTTTAGGATATATTTGATAAGATCTTGTTCAAACCAAAGTGTCTTGATAGTTTTGTGGTAGTGAGAGGAGAGGAGGACTTTTTATAATGGTGGAGAAGTGGCGCTATTGTAAATTTGGGAAGGGAATTCCACCCATATTTTTCCTATTGTTGTTCAATCTATTAATGGACCTAATTAAATAAAATGGAGGAGATGGAAAAAATAAGTCCATAAAATGGATTTTGGACAAATATATATGACATTTTGGTAATTGAGATTATGTTTTAGTCCCTTATTAATCTTAATTTTACCTTTTTCATTGTAATTAATTTTAATCAGTTTCACTAATCATTTTTCTCAAAAACTAAGTTGAAATTTTTAGACATTATAATTTATTATGATTACAAATATGGAATCCATTTTTTATAAATTAAAATCATAGATGTGGAAGAAATTAATTTAAATTTAATCCCTTATATGGGGCGATAATGCCGGTTTTTAATGTAAAAACATTCAAAACTTTTCTATGTTATTATAATAAATTTCAAATTGATATTGATTAAAATGACTTATATTGGATTAATTTATAAAAATATAATCTAATTACCCTTTAAAACCAACTTAAAAGGTAATTTATCATTATTAATAAAATAGATAAAAATAATATTTCGAACTAAAAATTCGTATTTTTCACTATTCATTAAAAATGAAACTTCAGAAAAAAACCACAAATTCATCCAGACCTATTTTTTTGTATCAATTTCAATGATTAAATTTATTTTTACATATATATTTTATATAATTTCTAAAAATTGGATTTAAATTGTTTCACAATTAAAAGGCTGTAAAAGTTCCTTAATAAAAATATAGGTTTTTATGTTGTAAAATTTGTTTGTTCTTATTTTATTCATAGAAAATATATTGGATGAATATCAAAAATATTTATTTAATATATAATATACATATATTAATATAATAATACTAATTAATTTTAATTAATTAAAATTATTTTGGTAAGACATCATTCTTAGCATAAAATTGTTTTTAATAATATACTCCCTTTATTTTCAATTTTCTCATGTAGTCATTTATAATTAATTTTTAACTAATGAATTCATATAATATTTTTTTTTAAACATTTATTTTCATATGTTAGTTATTATTATTCATAACTACTAGTCTAATGGCTAGTTTATATCTTATCATATTAAATAATAATATTTTAATAATATATTGTTGTTTACTTAAAGAATGGTCTTGCATGTAACACAATCCATTGAAGAAACCCTTTTATGAATATTTCTCACACTAACTCAGTATCACATGATTTTAAAGCTATAAAATTTTATAAATTGTTTAAAATAGAAATTATATTATAAATTCTCGAGATATTATATTCATATAGAAACCATAGACTTTTTCACATTTTATTTCATGATTTTAATCATAATTAACTATCACATTAAAAGCCAAGGATCATAAAGTCTTGTGTATTTGGATGTCTAGGTATATAAAACTGAAAAAGGGACTAAATAAAACATATCTTTATTTATCATCCATGATGAGGTACTAACCATTTTTGAGCCCTTACATATCCATTGGATAACCTAGGGATAACATGGAAAAAAGGATGAGCTAACTAGCCCAGTAATAGAATCTACATAATAATAAAGCCTATAAGGTGGGTTAAAAGTCATAATAAGATGGCATAAAGGGCATGGATATACATAAGGATGCATAAAATATATAATCATGGTATTCAAGGATGAAAACCAGAAGCTGAGATGGATTCTCTCGCCCCTACTTCTTCTCTCTTCACCCTGCCGGCGAAGCTTGTGCACTGCCAGAGGACATTATCAGTTCCGGCTCCTTCGTCTCCCATCCAATAGGCAGCGTGTGCCGGTTGTTTCCCCGCCTCTTTAGTTCATATTCATCGGCCATTGGATGGTTCACCGTGGAGGGATTTAGACTGTGCTCTGGGGGTGTGGTCCAATTGTGCTTCGTTCAAGGACATTCTTTGCGGAGTGGCACGCCCTCAGGTGCTTACTGGTGGAGGTGGTCCTCTATAGACCTGAACGGGCTCTCCTGAGATCCTGGTGATCGTGTTGGGGCCTCGGGGCCCTGGGTTGGTGGAGTGGTGTCCTTCGGTGGCTCTATCCAAAAAATAGATTCTAAAGACTGCCTCTTTCCCCGACCATTCCCTGGTTGCCCAATTCGGGTGAAACAATCTTTCCCTTGCAAAGTTCAAGAGCTTTGTGGACTTGTGGGGTCTCTCGGCTCCGACCACGGTGTCTAAGACCTCCAGGGTTTCTTTTTTTCGTTCACCTATTCTCCTCGGAAGACATCGCCTCTACTTGTGCTCAGGATGATAGGAGGTGTGGCTCATGGAGGTATTTTGTTTCTCGTTGGTCATGGGATTGTCATTTTGTTAGGGAGTATCCTCTATAGGAGGTCTGGTTAAGGCTCCCCGGACTTCCTTTTCCACACCAGAAACCGGAAATCATGAAGGCGATTGGAGACTCTTTGGGTTTCTTCTTGTGCTCCGATGCTACTACCAGGAGCCTCCATGATTCTTACAACCATCGTATTGGGGTAGTTATGGATCTTTCAGTGGACCAACCTACTCATGTGTTGGTAAGGGACGATTGCGGTTTTAGTTGGTGGCAACAGATCTTTTTCAAATCTCATTCGCGGTTCTACGTCGTCTATGGTCTGCAAGGGAATTTGGGGAATGTATGCATAAGGAAGCGATCAGAGGCCAGTTCTCCGAGGGCGGGTGAACAGGGGTCCCTTTCTTGGAAAGGGAGGCTTCAGTTTCGCTTCCCTTTCGAGAGGTGTGGGTGCTAGGTCCTGGTATGTAAGTCATCCCAGATGGGGCGGTGTGTCTGGTGGTGGTGTCGTTGCTGACGACGACGATGATGGGTGGGTGGGGGGGGGGGGGGGTGGCGGCGTGTGTAGATGTTACTGTAGGGGAATGTCTACTTTTCCAAATTCAGGTATTGGTCCCCACGCAACCGTTGCAGAATCTGGCCCTGCCCTGGCATACGTCCTTTTTTTGGGATCCTCTTTGGACATTGCGGACTTGATTTTTTGGTCGCCCTTCATGTACGACGATCCTTGGGAGGAGGCGGAGTCGGTTTCCGATCCTAGGGATATGGTGTCCTTCCGCGTCGAGAACGGCTGCTCTCCAGAAAACTCCATGCGTATCTGGAAGTCCATGCCAAAATCTCCACCTTCGTATCACTTTTCGTCTCAGTTATCCCCGAATATTCTGTAGCAGCCACTGGCGAGCGGCCTAGTGTCATGTAATGTTGTTTTTTAGAATGACTCACTCCCTGCGGGCTTGGCGAAGGCAATCCGTTCTGCCTGGGAATCTCCGCAGAGGATTCTTCTGATCTCTCTCGTGGAAGGTGGTGAGGATGAAATGCTGTTCCAAAGCCTATCATATTATCGGTTGGTGTTCTCGGAAGATCTTGATGGGCTGCTGAATAATAAGATTATGTCTCCCATCAGGTGAACTTCTTCTGTCTCCCCTTCTAGACCGTTCACCCACTCAATATCCAAAGAAAGTAGTCTCCCCAATATTTTCTCTGCCCAGTGCCTCTGGTCATAAATACCGAAGAAATCAATGATTATGTTTTCCATCCTTCTCTGGAACTCTCGTGGCTTTGGGGTGCAAGCCAAAGGAGACTTTGCAGCCTCTGAAGCTAGGAATCATCCGACCTCTATTATGGTTATCATCGAACTGAATCAAGATCCGCGTAAACTCCAATCTGTCGCTAGTAGAATGGGATACTCATTGTCTCTCCATGGTCACCCGGGAAACAAGCATATTTGGGTTTTTGGAATAATAATTTTTCATTAGAGGTTGTTGATCTCACGTCACAATGTATTGACACCAGAGTCTCTTACGAGGGGTTGGTTGCCTTCCACTCGATGGATTACGCTAGCACTGACCCAGTCGACCATCAGAATCTATAGCAGCACCTGGATGTCTTACAAACGGATCCACTTTCAGAGTTCTTGTTGGGAGACTTCAACGCGATCACTGATCCATCAGAGAAAAAAAGAGGATCAAACATGATTCGTGGCGATATTCGGGATTTCAACGGAATCCTTTCTTCTGTAGGTTTTTCGTTATGGGGTTCACCGGTCCCATGTTTACTTGGTCCAATAATAGGATGGGTTCCAGTGGTATCTGGAGCTGTCTGGATAGGTGGCTTACGAATATGCAGGGGCTGGAATCCTTTCCAAAATTATCGGTCTCTCATCTTCCTCGGTTGCCATCCGACCATGCAACCCTCGTTATTATGCTTCAAAGAGAGGCTCCACAAAGACACACATTCCGTTTCCTAAATTCATGGCATAAAGGAAAGAGCTTAATGATCATGATAGAGTCATGGGACCATGGGGTTGCTGGCAGGGTCTGGAACGGCCTCGTCAATCGATTCAACCGAATCAAAGTGAATATACAAGGTTGGCTCGATTCGCGGCCTCGGGATGAATCTGGGGTTGAAAGAATACAAGACGATACTAATAGCCTAGAAGAGAGTCACCCGGAGTCCTAGGATGAAGACGTCTTTGTGATGCTATGTGATACACACGTGATCCTTGCAAAGAAGCTGGTGGATACGGAAATGATTTATAAACAATGGTATCGGGTGAGGTGGTTGAAGGATGGCAACCGTAATAGTGCCTTCTTCAATGAAATATTGAAGGAAAGGACCTACTCAAAGATCAGCATCAGTCTGGGGAATGGGGCATTCACTTTGGACGTGGAGGTTGTTGGACATATGGCACTGGAACACTTTAAGGGGCTGCTAGCGGGGGAGATCTCGTATTGTTATAAAGACTCTCAATTTGTGAGACCAGCGGAGAGATTTTTGGTTTTAATACCATAGCTGGTGAATGAGCCGGGTAAATATTATCTTTCTTCAGTCCCATCAGTGGAGAGGATCAAGGATGCGACCTCCAGGTTGCACTGCAACAGCGCTCTTGGTCCTGACGGGTTCACCTCTGCTCTCTATGTGGCTTCTTGGGAGGTGGTGGGATCTGAGGTGGTGGAAGTGGTGAAAGACTTATTTTTTTGGTGGCCCCATGAACTTGAATGTTTTCACTTCCATAATTGTTCTCATAACAAAGATCAAGGACCCCTCCAACATCACTCATTTCCAGACTATTTGCATCTACAACATCTCTTATAAGATCATGGTGTCCCTCATCTCAACTAGGCTTGGCAGAGTCATTCCTAGGTTGATCTCAAGGGAACAATATAGCTTCATCCAAAGACCGAGCATACTGGGGGTAGTGGGAATCTCGAGTGAACTGGTCGATGATATCAACACAATGTCTATTGGATCAAACATGATTTTCCAAGTGGATATCGATAAGTCTTATGACAAGATGGAGTGGAGAATCATCACCAGGGTGATACAAAAGATTGTGTTCCAATATTAGTTATGTGACATTTGTTTCAGGTTCTTCTCTTCACCATGGCTGTCAGTTTCACTTATGGGAAGGTTTTTCAGTTTCTTATAATCAGTTCGTGGGGTTCACCATGGATATCCCTTGTCTCTATCTCTCTTCATTTTGTCCCAATATGCTTTATCCAGGAATCTCAACCAATGTGCAGAGGCTGGGCGGTCAGCCCCTTTCAGGGGCAGGTGCGGCTTTCATCTTGTTTCACTTGTCATGTTTGCAGATGACATCTTGATTTTCATTACTGGAAGGCGTAGATCCCTTAGCAACCTCCTAGAAATCATGTCCGCCTACGAGCACCTGAGCGGGTAGGCAGTCAACAAGGGAAAGATCCAGGTTTTCATTTCCATCAGATGTTCGGGAAGACATTGCAGGAGAATCCAAGAAATTATGGGATCCCATCGGAAGAAGATGCAAATGTTCTACATAGGAGTCCCATATTCTCATGGGAATGTTAGGAAGCATCACTTTGAGGACATCACTAGCCAAATTCTCGAGATAATCCTCAATAGGAAAAACAACCTCATGTCCTTTAGTGGGAGGGTGACTCTTATTAACAAAATTATTTCTTCTATACCTATGCATTTTTTCTCATTGATTAGGCCTCCCAAAGGGTTTTTCAATTGTATGGAGAAAATTCATTCGTCATTCATGTGGGACTCCAGATAAGAGGGTCATTGCCACTGGGCCTTATGGGCATGTATGTCCAGGACAATTTAGGAAGGTGGAGTGGGTCTCCAGGATATTGGGGAAACCATCCAAGGAACGCAAGGTCGGTTGGAGTGGGATATTATCATGGGGAAATCTATGTGGTCTTCTTTATTTTAGCAATTTTATGGTGATCACCGGGAGACTGATTGGGGTGAGTCCCTCGACACTCTCAGTTAGCCCACTACATGTACTCACATCTCGAGGCTCTTCATGGTTCGTCTCGGTGGATCATTGGGAATGGGGATGTCCACTTCTATAAGGACAACTAGTCAGGTGAAACGTTGGAATTCCCTAATTATCCCCATATGGATCTCTTGTTTAAGGAGGATAAAGAAATCCTCGGATTCATCTCATCATATTTTACTACTGGTCAGGCGAATCCATTTTAGGATGTGGTCATGGTAGATGTTCTGAATACCTTATGTTTCACTAGGTCATATTCGGGAAGATTTTTCATCAAAGAATACAAGCGGCGGTTGCATGTAGAGAGCCACCATGATTCTTGGGATTCCGAAATTTCGTGCAAGGAGATTCCTACAAAGATGAACTTCCATAGCAGGAGAATCTAGAACAATAATGTTCCAACAGTGGACAGCATACTGAGGAATGGGATCCCATTAGTCTCTCGATGTCTCTACTATATGTATAAAGTTAGATTCGGATGTCCATCTTATTTTTCAGAGTGACTGGGCACAATTTATATGGTCTTAGTTCTCACCCCGCCGAGGTTTGGATGGGGAACAACTCATGTTGTAGGGTTACATGGAATTGTTGTTCCAGGGTTCGGAGGGTAGGGTGATGGAACACAAGTTCCAAGAAATAATTCGTTCCTCTATTTTTTGAATACTCTTGGATGTACAGAACAAGGTTTGGTGGGGCTCTCGAGTCACTTTTCTATTCCTTCAAATGAGAATGAAGTCATAGATTACGGAGATGGGACTGATGTTGATGGGCTGGAAATCATCAGATACAGTGTGCAAGTTGCTCAACCACTCTTGAATTCCTTGAATAGCGGGGGGACGCAGGATCAAGTGGTCACCACCCCTTAGAGGCCTAAAGATGAATGTGGACGGATCCTTTATACAAGGGTTAATGAGAGGCATAGTGGTCCTTTGCGACCCACGACGCATAGTGCTTGTGGGGTTCATTGCCTTCTATGGCACTAGCACTTCCATAGGTGTGAAGGTGAAGGAACTCCTCTCCATTTTGGTATTCTGTAGAAGTCGTGGTTTCTAGGTGCCGGAGATGGAATCAGATTCTGAGGTTTTGGTGACGTCTATACATGGTCATTAGGAGGTTTCATGGGACATGGTTTACCAAAGCCAAAGATGCAGGAGGGAAATTATCATGGGCCAAAAGCTCCACCATGTTTGGAGAGAGGCAAACTTTGGTGCTGACATGCGTGCTCGACAAGGAAGGCCTGAGGAAGGCATAAGGATTTATAACAGTCTAGGTTTCTTACCTTGGGATTATAGGACCAATATACAAGGGGATGCCTTGGGTTTGGATCACTTCTGACCCCCTTGAGAGACCTTTTTACTTTTATTTGGGTTACCATGTATAATAAAAAACAATTCTCAGTCAGTATCAGAGGAGATGTGTAAACATCAAAAAAAATGACATAAGCATGAGGGAAGACTCATTGCAAATGAAGGATAATGAGTCAAGGTTGACTACCAAGGTCATTGCACATGGAGCATTAGTCAAGGCTAACAACCAAGACCGTTGCACATGACATTTCATGAGACTAAGAATTACCAAATGAATTAGAGAAATATATATGTTCACGCATCATAACATGTTCATGAATATGTGTGCCAGATGAGGAATCATACAGAAGGAATTAGACATAAACATAAAGGTTACCCATTATAGGAATTGTAAATCATAATCTTGTAAAAAAGGCATAACCTATGGGAATATCATAGTGGTGTCAATGAAAGAATGGATTCAAATCATTAATTTGTATTGATAATGGATAATAGTCATAGATCATGATATTTTATCTCCAAAACAAATGAATACATGTAAGAAATGGTGTTTATGAAATTATAGAAATAAAAAATTTTATTGTGGTTTAAGGAAAATATTAAAGAGAGTTTCAATAAGAAAAGGGCATAACATGTCATATAAAACCAAAATTGATCCAATAATTTTTTCATAATAAAAATTGAGATTTTATAAAAAAAATTGGATTAAAATAGAATATGGAGAGTATGTGAAAATGGGTAAGAATTCTATATGTTCCCCTAAATAGGGATTTATTATTGGGAGGGATTATGTAGTTAACAATTTAAAAACATGTATATCCCCACAAATTAAGGATGAACATATCATGATATAGGAGTTCAGAACATATATGATACATTTAGAATATTTACATTAAAATAAAAGAAAATTTAATTTGGGTAAAAAGAGAGAAATAATAACTAGAATTAATAATGGTGGTTCCAGTAGAATCCCTTATCTTATATATGAAGGTTTCCTTCACTTGGGCCTAATGTCACGAACATTCCCCCTAGGCCCGTGTCGTGACTACCTCAAACCCACCATCCATAGGCTAGGGGATGGAGACAGGCATTGAGTATGGATATCCCAAAATGGGAGGCATTTTCTTTTAAACATGTAGACACACAGAAATTCCAAACTGCGGAAAGTATACACAAAGTAAACTAGAACAGTCACTGAGACAACTATTGAGAGTACAGTAAAAACTGAAAGTATAAAGGGTATAGAATACAATACCAAAACACAATGTAAAGTACAAATACCATGGTCCATATGCTCAAGACCCCACCAAAATGGTCGGCGAAGGGCAACTACCTGTAGCTGTAGAAGTACACCCATCTGTCCCGTCTCAGTGAGCAACACCTAGTCCCGGACCACCAAGTCTTCTCCCGAACCTTCGATAACCTAAACATGACATGAAACATGCAAGAGAATCCTATGAAAGGTTGAGTGAAAGAATACTAAATAGGAATCCAAAACCAAAAAGGAATGTCCACAACACGTAATCAAAATGAAAAACTACAAATCATGATCAAAAAAGAAAAACAGCTCACACCACATATAACTCAATTTATAGGAAGTATAATTATTAGTCATAATGCTTAACATTCATACTTCTAAAGCATTCATCATCTAGGCCCTCTTATAACATGGTCCATTGGGATCCTTGAGACCCACTCGTCTCTAGGGAGAATAGGATCACTTAGACCCGCTCACCTCTAGGCTAGTTGGATCACTTAGACCCACTCATCATTGGGCAAGAAAGATCTTCTAGACCATATCATCTCTCGGCTAGATGGATCATTTAGACCATACCATCTCTTGGTTAGCTAGATCACTATGACCCACTCATCTCTTGCCTAGCTATATTACATTGACTCACTCCTCTCTCAGCCATCTAGAAAAATAATTCATATTCGTCTCTTGGCCAACTGTATCACTAAAACTAGCTTGCCTATAGGAAATTTGGACCCCTTAGACCCGCTCCTCTCTGAGACAGCTGGACAACTAAGACCTACTCGTCTCTTGGCTAGCTGGATCAATAAGACCCGCTCATCTATAGGGAAGTTGGATCACAAAGTCCTGCACCTCTCATGTCCAGCTGGATCATTAAAACCCTCTGATCATATCCTTTGCCTCAAAACAAATCATTGCATTCTTGGTCGTAGCGCGCTTGATTCGTGGAGAATCTAATAATTAAATAATCGGTATCATCTCACCTTCTAGGAAATATCATTTAGAGTATTACAAAAGAACCATCTCATCACAGGGGTCCTAATGCCGCAACATGTGCATCAATCAGACGCCCAGTCTGATATATATTAGTGTTATAGTAAATTGTGGTATGTTGTGTCCAGGACCTGTCCAACTTGGTTGGAACGATCCGACTAACTCGACCAGGGGGTGGATCCCACTTGACCCGACCCATTTCGGATGACCTGGCCCGGAGGATTGTGTCCTTTCCTAGTCCGGCCTGGCCACTAAGCTAGGCCCATTGGGACATGCTAGATCCGGCTCGGTTATGTCATGGGTCCAGCCCGACGGGTCGCCCAGTGAGCCAGTTTCTTCTGGTTGGGGCCGCAACTTGCAGGCTGGTTCTTTCCAAGCTCGGGCTTCCCAACTACCTATTTAGTCTCATCTACTCATCCTGCATTGGTGGTCCAGCTCTTCTATATCCTTTTCCATCTAGTGGCCCGATTCGCGCTACCTTCCCTGTCTACATGAAGGGTCATTGCTCCCCCTACCAGACAGCCTCTGGGCATCCGGATGATGCCGCACATGTATGGGAGAAGCAAAGCGCCCCCTTTTCACATGCCATGGACCATAGACGTTGGCCGCTCCTCCAACAATGTGCCTGAGCGGTGCCACCCTCTAGTGTCGTTCTGCTCATGCGGACCAATCCTTCTGCGTGCCACATGGCTCTATTGCGTGACACGCAACTATACTACGTGTCTAGCTCACCGTCACGGTCTACATACCACATGCTTATGCAGAATTTACCATCCAACGTGGTTTGGTGGACGCATCCTCTAGGAGACGGCCTCTGTGCCGGAAGCTCCAACTGTCATCACATCCTGGTGCCACCGCCGCAACTGGGTGCATCCACCGCAGCCTCAAGCCACCAAGAAGACCTCACGCCATGGCCGATGTGTCGATGACTATTTCTTCATGAAGAAGGGGAAGAATACAAGAGGATAGAAGGGGATGGAGTCGCAAATATGGTCACTCAAAGAATGATTCTTGTCCTTGGTCATGTTGACTGAGATGCGTTCTTGTTAGAAGAATCACGAATAACTAAAATAAGATTGAATATTCACTATGATAGATATCCCCTTTATCTTGCATCATTAACCATCCACACGAACGATCAACCAGCGGGTTACTTGTTTGTGAGTTATCTCACATTATTCATTTTAATGAATTAATGGAGAAAATAAATTCACACAAAAAATCATCAAACCCCAAACTAGGAAAGAAAATTTCTAGAGGATGATCGTTCGTCATTGTCTGTCAATCTCAGGTTCTGATTCTCTCTCCAAGGGTATCATAACCATTTTCTGATTCTCCATCGTTCTTAATTAGATATTTTTCCTTTAGTGATTCATAGGGTTTTAAAAGATTCAAATCAGATCTCCATCTCTTTTTAACCCATTAAATGGCGAAAAACATTGCAGTGTTTCTTTTACACTGAATTTTCCCCATTACATTGTTTTATTTATGAAATATAATTTCTATTACATTTTGTTTCATCATCGTTATGTGGTTCATTTTTTGGAATGAAAATGTCGGCATGTTTCTACTTTTTAGCGAAACAATTTCGAATAAAATAAAATTTTTAAGTTTATATTATTTTTCCTTAAAACGTCAGAAAAATAACATTCTCCCTCGACCCGCATAGACCAGTGTTTGGCTTTGCCTAAGGGAATCATACCCTCACAAACTCAAAGTTAATCTCTTATTTCAAATATGAGGTACCATTTATGAGTTATAAGGTTTTGAAAATAAAATAACATTATTCAATTATTTTATTTATGGCCAAAAAATATATTCCACTGTTGACCCGTGTCATCCAATGATAGGATTTACCTAAGGAAATCATACCTTCAGAAGCTCAACAGTGGTCTCATATTTTCAATCTGAGTCACCGTTCATGAGATATATGGATTTAAAAAATAAAATAATTTAATTTTACTATTTTATTTATGGTTATATCATTTTAAATTTTTATCATTGGAGGCACACACCTACTAAACATAAGATGCGCCTATGGTAAAACTAACATCCAATACTCAATGATGCCCTTGATTTTCTGATATGGGCACCTGTTGTTGATTTATTCCACTTTTTTAGGAAAACTGCTTACGAGTTCTATTTAAAACATAACATTTTTTGACTGATGAATCTTGGTACTCTAGGCCTCGGACTCACATGACGTCTTAGTGCCTGGTATTGAAAAAAATTCCCATTTTATTTTTTTTAAAAATCATGAAATTATAGGTTATTAAATTACTCCCCCTTTAGGGATTTACATCCTTATAAGTCAAAAAAATGGATAATAAAACAAATGGTGGTACTGATTATGAATTTGAGGCTCCCGATAGCAGATGCTTCCCTAGATATTCCTGTACTGCCAATGAACACACACCAAAAGAATCTACAGTCCATAAATGATCCTCTCATATCGATCCCCTATCTCTACTGGGTACTCTGTAAATGTCTCATCATCGTCAATCTCCAGCTTACCGTGGTCGATGACATGATAAGGGTACCACACGTATCTCATCAACTATGATACGTGGAAGACATCATGCGCCCTCTCTAACTGTGTTGGTAGAGCGAAGTGGTATTCCACCTTTCCCACTCTACATTGTATATGGAATGGTCCAATGAAACTCGTAGATCACTTGTCTCCCTATCCAAAACTATATACCCCATTTCTAGGAATGACTAATTGGAATATGTAGTCCCATTCCTCGAACACTAAGGGTCTCTATCGCCTATCAGCCTAGGAATTCTGTCATCTATTTGCAATCTTCATCCACTCTCGGATGTCCTTCAACTTCTTTGTGATATCATGTACCATCTCTAGACACATGAGTGATGACTTTCTTGGGTATGTCTAGCTTAATGGTGACCTAGATGGTCGTCCATAAAGTGCCTCAACTGGTTCTATACCGATGGTGGATTGGTAGATTTTTTTGTAAAAAAACTCCACCTATTGTAGATGGTCGTCCAAACTACAACCAAAATCAAGGACACAGTCACGAAACATGTCCTCCACTATTATTACCTTCTTCTCCGACTGACCATCAGTCTGTGGGTTAAAGACTATGCTCAGGCATAGTTCAGTCCCTAAAGCCTCCTACAATCCCTTAGAAATTTGGGATGTAAATCATGCATCATGATCTGAGAGTATCGTAGATGGGACATTGTGGAATCTAACTATCTCATTCACGTAGAGGTGTCTCAACCTCTATATTGAACCCTTCTATTGAATGGGTAGAAAGTGGGTCGACTTGGTGAGTCGGTCTATGATCACCCAAATGGTATCATTCCCCCTAGAAGTTTGTGGTAATCCCATCACAAAGTCTATCGATATTCTATAAAACATCCACTATGGTACCTCGATGGGTTGTGTCAAACCTGGTGGAACATGGTGCTCAGTTTCACTTGATGATAAGTCAGGCATCTTGAGACAAACTCTACTACTGCATTCTTAATCCCCAGCCACTATTACTAACGTCGGAGGTCCTAGTACATCTTGTCCACACCTAGATGTACCACCAAAATGGATGAATCAAACTCCCTAAACACCTCCTCCCATAATACCACGTGTGCTATGGTGCGTTCTCTGAAAAGGACAGTGTGTTGCCCAACTTTCCAATATCCAACAAAGGCATGCCATGTGGACATTTGGGCACGTGTAGTCTTGTAGCTAGGATCTCTAAATTGCACCTACCTGACTCACTATAATAGTGGATGTGAAACTAACATCAAGTGAAGATTTTCTACCTCATATCTATCCACAAAGGATATGTGAAGTGATTCCAGCTACTCTGTGGCATCATTCAGTAGTTTTGAACACGATATCCTCCTGAGGGAAACTTCCACCACGTTCCCCATACGAGGAGTATATACTATATCAAATTCATAGTCTAGGAGGATCTCTAGAAAACATCACTTTCTTTGATTCAGATCCTTCTGAGAAAATATAGACTTGTGACTCTTATGGTTAGAGTAGATGATGAAATTTTAAACCACAACGTAGTGTCGCTACAGCTTCAGTGCGAAGGCTACATCTACCAAATCATGTTCATGAGTCACATAGTTCGTCTTATGAGGTTTAAAGTGTTGTGAGTCATAATAAATCATTTCTTTACCCTGCATCACGACACAACCATGACCGGTCCCTGATGTGTCACAGTACACCACATAGTGGGAACCCTCCTCTGGAAACCTCAAGATCAGATAACTTTTCATGCTCTTCCGTATTTTCTAAAAGGTTCTGTTAGCATCCTTCTGTCCACACTATGGATTTTCCCTTCTTTATTAATGCCATCATGGGTGTTACTACTATGGAGAATTCGGGTACAATCCTTCAATAACCAATCCATCACAAGGGAAATCTGCACATCAGAAACACTCTTGGGTGGTTCTTAAGAAAGAACCACCTCGATCTTCACCGAATCCACCACAACTCCAGCCTATGAGATGAAATGTCCCATAAAGTGGCTTTTTCATATCCATAACTCAAACATTGATAGATTTCTATATACATGGTTCTCTAAAAGTGTGTCTAGAGCCATACTCAGGTGCATCGCATGCTAATCCTTGGACGTAGAATACACTAAAATTTCATCAGTGAATACCACTATAAACCAGTATAAATATGGCTGGAAGATCCTATTCACGAGTCCCATGAACATTTTTCTGGAGTTCTTCATGCAAAAAGTAATCCCTGTGTTATTGTAATTTCCATAGTGACATCTTAAAGTCATCTTTGAGATGTCATCACCTCGTACTCAAAGCTGGAAATATCCTGATCTGAGGTCTATCTTCGAGAACCATCTCGCTCCATTCAGGTGACCGAAGAGGTCATCAATCCCAAGTAGAGGTTACTTGTTCTTCACGATCACCTAGTTCAGGAACTGGATGTCCACACAAAACCTCAAGATTTAATATACATTCCTCTAAAACAACACTGGGGTTGTCCATGGTGAAATGACGGCTGTTACGATCCCCTTCCTCTGAAAGACCTCTTACTATAACCTCAGCTCTCGGAATCTACGTGATCCATCTGATATGAAGGTGTAAATATCAGTGTTGTCCCAATATATAGATCAATAAATAAGTATACCACTCTACACTGAGGTACTCCTAGAACATCCTCTGCAAGGATGTCCTCGTAATCATCCACCACTATAGGAAACGATAGACTCATCTCAAAAAATCAACTACTACGCGTGTAAGGATGGTCGCATGCAACTACCCCTTCCCCTATCTTCCAACTCCATAATCCTGGTGTTGACCACATTGGTGTGGTGGTTGTAACAAGATTAATTGTGTACCACCTCATACTTCTCTCCCAACTCCTCTTCAATGTCTGTCCCCCTGTAGATTAATCTTTTCATACTTTCCCATTGCTGAAATCCACCAGATGAATCTTTTCTACCAAAGGACATTCAACCACAATTGTTCTCTCTATAACCCTATCTTAAGTAGGAATGCATATATGAATAGGTCTTGGTCATATGTATCAAAACACATCTCTCTCAGTAGTTAAAGAATTGAAGAACATGTCGTATAATATTAATTGAATACCTGTAAGGGTAGGTACACCTCAAAGAATACTCCGCTACTGACATTTCATCCCACCAAAGATGAAGAAGCTCTTGGGAAAGCATATCCATTAGATTTTATGGAAATATCACATTCTCTGATAGAGGTTATCAAGACCTATCAATGTAAAAGTCACATGATCATAATATTAGTTAATCAAAATCCCATTATCTCTCTGTTAAGCCCCGTAGAAGGCTCACAACAATGACTACCATCTGTTCAATTGGCATCCTCAATTAGTGGAAGACTCACATCATCACCTCCAGCCAGTCCTAAACGACCTAAGGATCTGTCTCTCCCCTAAATATGGGTGGCCTCTAACTATAGAACTCAGGTAAGGTACTTATCCTACAAGCATCCTCTACGGTTAGAGCTGGTAGTAACTACTCCCCGATGGGAAGTGGTATCACCAGGACACCGCCTAAAGGTACCATCTCGGGAAACGGACCATGTACCATATCTCCAATATGCAGTGGACCATCCTAGTGGTCATGCACTAGATTCTTGGGAGGATGTCCTTGTGTAAGCCTCTTGAAGGGTTACAAAATGAACCATGATTAATATATTATACCTAGTGAGATGACACTAAATCAAAAATATCATGCGAAAAGCAGTCAAAGACGCATGCAACCATAGTTTTCATGTACCGAGTCGGAAATCAGAATTCAGTGTCATGGTTTATGGATACATTGGCCTCCGCACCAACACTAGACTCCCTGGCCTGAATTCTGAATTTGAAACACTTTACACTATTTCCCCCATCAAAATTTATAGACTCTATGTTCTTCTAGTAGAACTGACCACCATATGTTACATATTTTTCACAACCCATACCATAGGGCTCGTTCTGTGACTACCCCAAACCCTGCTTCCATGGACCAAGGGATGGCAAGTAGTACTACAACTATAATACTGAGAGTATAAACTTGTACACATGTACAAAGCTCAAACTGCAGAAAGTAAACACAAAGGAAACCAAAACTATCACTGAGAAAACTAATGAGATTATAATACAAACTGAATGTAAAAGGGGGCCGATTACAAGACCATAACCACAATGTATAGTACAACATCCATGGTTCTTCTGCTCGAGACACCACATAACAGGTATGTGATGGGTAGCTGCTATAGCCATAGAAGTACGCCCATCTGTCTCGTCCCACTGAGCACCACATGGTGCCATACCACCAAGGTATCCTTCGAAGCATCGATCAACTACATGGATCATGAGACGTAAAGGAGAATCTCATGTATGGGTAAGTAACAAAATACTCAGTAGGCACCCCAAACCACAAAGGAATGACAAAGATGCAAAAACAAAAAGGAAAATCATGAAGCATGATAAAAAAGAATAATAGCTCAAACCATGTATAACTCAATGTATTCGAAGTATAATTATTATACATAAATATGATCATCAGTACTACAAAGGGATTCATCATCTAGTCTTGCTCATCACCAAGGCTCTCCGGATCACTGAGACCCGATCATCTCTGGGACTAGTTGGATCACTTAGACTTGCTCTTCTATGAGGTAGTTGGATCACTTAGACCTGGTCATCTCTGGGCCAGCTGGAGAACATAGACCAGCACCTCTTTAGGTCAGTTGGATCACTTAGAACTGCTCGTCTCTCATACTACTAGACCACTAAGACCCGGTTGACTCATAAACAACTGGATCCAAATATTTGGAATTTGTCTGGGACATCTGGATCACTAAGACCCGCTTGTCTATGGGAAAGTTCGATCACTAAGACCCTATCCTCTCTTGTCTAGCTGGATCACTAATACCTAATTGTCATATCATCCCACTCATATCCGTTCATTGGATTTCTACTCGCATCATGCTTGATTTCTAGAGAATCTACTCCTCAAGATATCTGTAATATCCCAAATACCACGAAATCTCACATAGTTTATTCCAAAAGGAACATCTCGTCAAAATCCAATTGAACACCTAGTTTGAATGATATAGGTGTTCTAGTCAATAGGGACCAGTTGTGTCTGAGCCCGATCCAATTTGGTTAGACTAACCCGACCAGCCCACCCCGGGGGTCCCTCATTACCCGACCTAGTTCGAATGACTTGACCTGGTAGAGTATGTGTTGGGAAGGTCTGGGATGGCCATTGGGCAAGGCCCATTAGGCCTTGATGGACCCAGCCTGGCTTGGTCGTGGGTCTAACCACCTAGGTCACACCATGACCTGGTTTCATCCAACATGGAATACAACTAACGTTCCAGTTCATTCCCAGCCCGGGATGCCCAGTGGTCTGGTTTGTCTCGTCGGCCCAACCTGCGTCGGCGGGCCATCTGTCCTCCACACTAGGCCAACTAGCGGTGCGGTTCATTCCACCAGCCCAGTGCATAGGGTAGGCCGACCCTCCCGCAGACGAAACCCTCACTAGGCATCCAGTTTGTGTTTCACGTGGTCAGTACAATCCGGAAGCCCCCTTTCTGCACGTCGCGGCCCGCCGATGCACGCCTCTCATCCAATGCGGTTCTCGAGTGGCACTGCCCCTCCAGAATCATTCACTTCATGCTGAAAAGTCCTTCTGTGTGACCCGAGGCTCTACAGTGGGTCCAGCTCATTGTCGCAGTGTGTGGACCACGGACTTGCGCCGTGTGCTGCCTCCAACGTCGCCAGGTGGCTGCGTCCGCCTGTCTCGAGTCATCAGAATCTATCCTGGAATCTTCTGCTACCACCATGGCTAGGTTTTTGTGGCCTAGTTCCACCACCGAAGTTGGGTTCCATGGCCTCCTGCCACCACCATAGACTTATTTCGTGGCCTCTCACCAATTCTATGGATTGCATGGTCATGTCCCTTCTGTGGGGTTCATCCTCGGCTGATGTGCTACAGACTGTTGCACCATTGAGAATGGGAAAATGCAAGAAGAGGATAGGGGAAGGAGTAACACATAAGATCACCCAAAAAATTATCCACGTCCTTGTTCATGTTTACTCAGATGCATTCTTGTTTAAAGGATCACGAAGGACAAAATATGGTGGAATAATCACTAATATCGATATCCCCTTTATCCAAAATCATTAACCACCCCGCACGAACGATCAATCCACGAGTTACATGTTCATGAGTTAACCCACATTAGTCAATTAAAATAAATAACATGGAAAAGAAATTGACATCAAAAAGCATCAAACCCCTACATAAGAAAGGATATTTCTTGAGATTGATCGTTTGTCATCTTCCTTTGATCTCCGGTTCTGATTCTCTCTCCAAGGGTGTCGTCACCACTTTCCAATTTGCCGGCGTTCATTATTGGACATTTTTCCTGGAGAGACACACATGGATTTGCAATATACAAATCTTATCTCCAACTCTTGTTATCCCATTAAATGGGGAAAACACATCACAACATTTCTATTATGCTAATTCTCCACTGTTACATTGTTTTATTTGTGAAACAATATTTCTATTCCTTTTCATCGCAACATCCTTACCCGGTTCCATTTATGCAATGAAACATTCGGTTGATCGCTACGTTGCAGTGAAACAATTTCGAATACAATAATATTTTTATGTTTATTTTATTTTTCCATAAAATGAATAAAAAATAACTTTTTACCTAGACCTGGGCCAGTCAAGGTTAAGTCCTTTTAATGTATAAAATCTCATTATGAACCCAATAGTGGTCACAAATTTTTATTCTGAGTTACCATGTGTGAGTTATTGGATTTGAAAATAAAATAACTTTTATTTCAATTATATTATTTAGAGTTACATCCCAAAATCCCACTAACACCGTTGTCCCGCACCGGCCGATGTAAGGCTCTGACTAAGGGAAGCGTACCCTCACCAACTCGATGGTACTCTCATATTTTCAATCTCAGTTACTTTTAATGAGTTATATGGATTTGAAAATAAAATAAACTTATTCAAATATTTTATTTATTGCCAAAAACTACCTTCCATTGTAGACCCGCACCAGCCAATGTTAGGCTCTACATAAAGAAAGCATACCCTCATGATCTCAATAGTTGTCTCAGATTCTAAATCAGAGTAACTATTCATGAGTTATATGTATTTGAAAAATAAAATTATTTTATTATTTATTTTAGTGGCAGTTGTGCCATTTTTTGGTTTTCTGACTAGAGGCCCATAGCAAGTAAACTTAAGTCATTCTTAGGGTATTCATGCCATAATTTACGCTACGATGCCCTCATATTTCTGATCCGAGCTATCGTTTAAGAGTTATTGCACATTTTCAGAAATATCACTTACTCGCGCTATTTAAAAGTTTCCATTTTTCAATGGATAATTCTGGGCACGCTAGGCCTTGGAATCGCATGCCATATTACTGCTTGGTCTCAAAAATATTCCAATTTAAATTTCAAAAAAAAAATCATGGAATTCCGGGGTATAACACCTAATGTCCTAAATAATCAAATTAGATTCATTAATTCGTAATTATAGAAATTATTATACTTTTACTTTATTTATTATAATTATATTAAGATTATTCATGGAATTTTTGATGAGTTATATTGGTTGATTTCATCATTCGGGAGCGTTGTTTTCCTTTTTTTCACGATCGGTTTACTTGTATACATGTATGAATGTTCATGTAATTTGGGGGTAATTATCTAGAATATAACTTATATGATATTAATTATATTAAAAAGGATATATTTTTCTTATATATCTTTTGGTTTTATGGAATGAAGATTAATAATTAGATAAATAGTTAATGATAATCGGTTGGGTTTATTTTGGTGCTTTTCGATCACATTAAACTCATTTTGTTATATAGATTAATATCATGTGTATTAAATGATTCTAAAACATCACATAATATAGAATTCATATATTATAATCTGGTTCTAAAATAAAAATGGTTTCATGACCAACATTGAATACAGTAATGGAAATTGAAAACTTCGTCCTCCATGAATGTGATAAATCAACACATCACGGACGATGTGTTCATTATTTGTATAAAAGGAGGGGCAAGGGGGGATATTGAAGAATTAATGAATTTTCATAATAACATTCCATTACATATAAGTTATATGACTTATTATAACATTTGGATGAAGGGTGGTGAGGAGAGAAAATGAAATGGAAGGTACATGAAAAGAAATTAAATGAAAAGAAAGGGGGTTTTAGTTCTTGATTCCTTCTTCTTAAGAACCACCACATGGGATTGGATTTAAAATTTGTAAGACTGAAATCTCATGGAATTGGGGGAGGGGATGGGAGGATATTTTATAAGAATTTAGATAGGGATCAATGCTTGAGAGGTGTGAGGAGAAGATGTGGTGAGGGGTGGTATTTATAGTGGAGGAGATGAGTGTTTTTCCCATTATTTTAATCATTAGTTAATTATTTTTGCTCAAGATTATGAGTAGTTTCAGAATTATCACAAAAAATATTAAAATAATGAATTTAACTATGACATTATGGGTCTTACATCAGCAATGACCCAATTAATAATGTTATTAACTTATAATGAAAAAACATCGTAAATTACCAAATTTTACTATTCTGAAAAATCAACTATTATAGAAAAATCCCAAAAATACCCCCAAACCATAATTAGACATGTAGAACTCAAAGATAAACTCCATTTTTTTTAAAAAATTCTATATATCTGAAATTTAATTTTTAATTTAAATCCTAATTTACTCAAAATATACAGATTTTAAAATTATTACTGATTTTATAAAAAAATGAAAAATTAACTATGGCCTATTAAAATTATATTATAATAAGAAGACATCACAACATTAATTTATGAATGCATTTTTTGAAAATTAATTTTCATTTAAATTATTTAATTTATCAAAAAAATTGTAATTAAATATTAATGACTTACAAAAATACCAACACTTAATTAATAATTTCTAAAAAATTTATTTACTTATACATTGATATAATTATGTCATATTTTCATTTATAAGATAGAGAAATTTTATTTATACTTTCATTGGTGAGGTTACTATTCAATTATCTTGTTTATTATTCATAAGAGCCTTATTCTTTTCCAAAGGACATGTTATTCTTCCATCAATATGGGTTCCTTAAACGATAAAAAAGCTCTTATTTATTCATTCATCATTAATAATGTTTGTATTTTTTTATATTTATAATATTATGTAATTATACAGTATGAAATAATTATATGAAGGGAATTTTCATTTGATAAAACCTTGGGATGATATAGTCTTCCACCTTATGAAATTTCACTCATGAAATTTGATTTTACATTCCAATTTGAAAACATATGTTGGTACTTTCCTATCATCTCTTCCTCTGGTTCCAATCTTGCCTCTTCATACTTATGGTTCCTCCACAATACTTTAAATAGTGGAGTTGTCTTGTTTTGTAGAAATTTATCTCTATGATCCAAGACCTTAACTGGATACTATGTGTGAGGGAGATCATTTTCCAATTATACCACCTCTGAATTCAGTACATGTGAGAGATCTAGAATTTACATCCTTAAAATGGCTACATTTAATACATCGGGGGATTGAATCATGGTAGGTGGATGTGTTAGCCGACATGCCATAGCTTCGACCCGATCAAGATCCTCAAAGGGGAAAATGTACCTATGACTTATATTTCCTTTCTTCCCAAATCTCATGAACTTATTCAATAGAGATATTTGACTGTATACCATGTATCTATCTTTAAACTCAATGTCCCATCGACGAATACCTGCATAAATCTTCTGTCAACTTTGGGTTACCTTGATGTGATGTTGATGGTTTTCAACTTTTCCTTCATTTCATCGACCATTTTATGTCCTATAATCATAAAATCATGAAATTCTTCCTATAATGACAGTGTTCTCCACCCTTTCCCATAAATGGATTCATATGAATCAATTTGGATGCTTTAGTGGAAACTTTTGATTTAATAGAACTCAACCTGATGCAAATGTAGGTCTCATCCTCCTTTATAGTCCACAAACCTTGATATGAACATGTATTCAATTTTTTTGAAATTGTTTCTCATATTTTCCATATGTATTAGGATGATAGTCCTTACTGAAGTTCAACTTAGTGCTATGATCTTTTTGGAAACTTTTCCAGAATATCAATCGAAATAAAAGATATCAATCAAATATAATCGATAATTTACATCATGCAGCCTTACCCCCCCCATTGATATATATCCATGCAAGTTGATATAATGATAATTCCACTTGAATTTCCATAATGTTAGTCTTACTTGTCAGAAAATTCAAAATAACTCATATATGGTTGTTCCCTCTTTATGTCTTTGGATGTCCAGTGTCAATGTCCATGATGATGTTTCCCTATTACCTTCATGGTATGAGTAATGGTTTCATCAACCATTTATAATTTTTCCTTCCAACCTTCATGTACTGACATTCCAAAAACATTGATGTATATTAGGAAATATCCGACATAATTTCCCACCAATTTTTCTCTCCGAGATCTGGATACATCCTTATACATGTTGGGTAAATAGATAAGGTTGATCTATGTGAATCATTTAGAAGCTCGTTTTTTATCTCAAAATCGGATTGTGCACATATTCATGACCGAAATATTATGAATCCATCCTCATTGATATTTAAATTGAAGGATTTAACATTTCTTATAGTTTCAACCCTTTCTTGAGTTTCCACATCATTCCTTTTAGAATCCATTATTTTCTTCATAAGTGATGGTTGAGCAATAATTTGAGAAAGGACTGATTATTTTTCATCCTTAATGATTCACATATCCATCCATTGAAAATCTATATTGATTGGATGCTTCTCAATTATAATCATATATAAATACTCAAGATCCTTTCTTCATAGAGCATATGCACCCTAATTTTCTTTACCAAGATAGTAGTGGATTGATTGTCCATAATTGTTGATAAGATCTTACAATATTTGATGATTCATATTAAAGTAATTTTGTGTGAATATATATTTGAGAATATTGTGATTAGTATATATCACACAATTCTCTCCGTAGAGATAATGTTGCCATATTTTCATTGTGAAGATCACAACTATTAACTCTAAATCAAATGTAGGACAATTTTTCTCATGGGTTTTCCACTTACTTGAGGAATAGGGTATCACATTATCATTTTTAATCATTATACAACATAATTATTTTTTTAAGAATCATTATACACTAAAAATGGTTATCCAATTGTAAAGAGTGTGAGTATTGACACAGTCATAAGCATATTATTGATATCCTTAATTATTTTCGCATAGTATTGAGTCTTTAAAAATATATCTCCCTTATGTGTTGTCTTAGTTTTTGGGTTTGAAAATTATTATTTTTTGTTCACAAATCGTCAGTAATACCTATATGGGACATGGAAACTATGGATCTCCATTACAGATGTTGGCATGGGCCACTCTTTGATTTCATTTATCTTGGAAGGGTCCACAAATATCCCTTTGCTGGGGATGACATGACCTAAGAATGATACTTCCTTCATCAAGAACTCACATTTTTTTACTTTTAATATAGTTTCTCCCATCATAATATATTTATCAAAATATTTAAATTCTCTTTATGTTCCTCCTTGATCTTTGTGTATTTCAATATATTATTGATAAAGACTACCAAAAAGTTGTCGATGTAATCTAAAAATTCTATACTCAAAAAATCCTTGAAATTTTTTAGTGAATTAGTGAGTCTGAAACACATCACTATAAACTCATACTGTCCATACCTCATTCAAAATGTAGTGTTTGGAATATCTTCCTTCCTCACATTTATGTGATGATATCTCAGATGAAGGTCTACCTTAGGGAAATAAATGGCCTAGTGTAGCTGACTAAACAATTCATCTATCTCATACATGGGATAATTGTTCTTTATATTGAATTTATTGAACTCATGCAATAATTATAGAGGTTCATTGATCCATTCTTCTTCTTAATGAATAGGACCGGTTCACCCCATGCTGATGCACTTGGACTTATAAAACACTAGTTCAGATTATCATGTTACTTCTTCTTCAGCTCTTCCATCTCTATTGTGGACATTCTATAAGGAGTATATGATATATGGAGAGATCTAGGAATATTTGGAATTGATAAATCAACCTCTCAGATAGGAGTAAGTTGGGGAAATTATTTGGGGAACAAATCAGTGTAGTCCCTTCCAATCGTCTATTCATCTAGAACGATTATATCATTTTTCAGAATCATTTGATATAGATATTGTGGTCATAAAAAATTAATATACACACTTGAAAGAATAATTTTAATTAATATTAATACTCCTCCTTACACTTGTACAAAATTATAGGATTATTTTAGATGTGAAGAGTGATATCCCTTTCCTGATAATTGTTGTTTTTTCATTGAATAAAGATATCAAATCCATGATCAATATATAATCGAACTCTACCAAAGGAAGTAATATGATAATTTTTGGTAGGTTCCGTCCACAAACATTGACTGGAGAGAAGTTATATACTTTTGATTCAATAATTCTCTAATTTTTTGTTCTCCCAGATTGCCCAACCTCCATATATTGAGGTGGTGTTTGAATAGTTCTAGTGAACTTGTACAATATGAATGAATGCAGTGAACCATAAAAAAATAGTACATTCACTACTATTGAATGAATTAACAAAATAATTATCACCACATATTTTTTTGGATCCACCTCAGTAGTACTGATATCATATGACCTTCATTGATTCCATGGAGGTTTTTATTGGCTTCCTCTGAAAACCCCGGGCTTAGGGAATTTGTTTGAAAAATTCCCATGTTTCTTGATATTTAAAAACTGAACATTAGGTTGAGTGTTGATCTAATCCTTACATTCTTATTCCACATTTGGGGAATCATAATATCCCTTCTGTAGTTCTTAGTTATATTCCATATTCTTCCATATTTAAAGCATTTACCGATTCCCTATAAACAGTTCCCATGATGCTTATTCCAATAATTTTTACATGTGGGATATTCAATCTTCTTTCTATTATTGGATTTATTTTCTGATCCACCCATATTAGGCTCCATTTAATGATTCCTTTTTCCCTAGGCCACCATGAACAGTGAGTGTCTCTGGTCTCCATTTAATCCTTGAGGGCACAACAGACAAACTACTCATAAATCTTATTGTCTCGAATCATTAACATTTTTCATAAACTAATCTTTTGTCGACTAAATAAGTGATCCACCATGATTTAGGTGTTCATGAATAAGTCGGAGGCATATCTTTAATTCCTTGTAATGTTTTCTTCGTATGCCCTGATAGACTCATTTTCCTTATTTTTATGTTTGAGGAACAATCATTCAATTATGAGAAAGAGGTTTGGAGGGAAATAATTATTAGAAAACATTTTAATAAATTCCTACCAATTCATGGAATCAATTTCCTCCTTGGACATCATATTTTTGATCTGTGTCCACCACATATCAGCTGGCCCATAATAAATGATAGACCGCCATAACAAAGTTATCTTTTTATGAGCAATGGAGGATGGATAATATCTTTTCAATATATTTAATATAATACTCTATGTGGAGGGGATATAAATATCTAATAAACAAAGAAATCAATTTTGTCATGATGTATTTCGCAGTAAATTTTTTATTCTCTGATGAAGGAGGTTGTTCTATGTGATTCATGATATTATTCATAACTTGAGGAAGTTGAGCATGTACTATCATCAAGTTTGATCACAAATTCTCATCATATTTCGCATATCATTATGGAAATAGACACATTGCCTACAACATTGATTGTTGGATCCTGTTCTTCAATTTCCCTTGATTAACTAAGAAAATAAACTGTAACTAGGGGGATTGTATACATAGAAATTAAGCATGTAAAAATAAATAGTAATCAAAAAAAGGAAACAAATTTGAATGATGTGGACATCCTAACTTTTCATTCCTAGGTTTCAATATAGGTTATCCATGGTTTATTTTAATACATATACACATGTAGGAATTTTTATGTTCCCTTAATAGTTGTTCATAATGAGATTAAAAATTCAACAAATTAAATCACCCTAGAGTTTCAAACCTGGTGTGCAGTAAGTCTTGTTGTCATATACCATGTTACCCAATGATAGGAATAGAACAGATTTTTTGAGATGTTAATCATTGGTCCATTTTTTCTATAACCATATACAATTGCTGTATCTATACAGGGATGTATTTACTTGATAAACCATTAACTCTCTACTAACCAAAATTTAGGTATGTTTTCTCATACTGCATATTATTCATAGGGTTATTACTAAAGAAATCTATTTAGAATCTACAAAAATAACTAGACCTTACTCAGATACCAACTATAGAGACCCTATCATTTTTAACATATTATTACTAGATTTTATACATAATTAACTATCAAATTACAAGCCAATGATCATAAATTCTATTGTCATTAGAAGACTAGGTAAATAAAATTAAAAAAATGTGATTAAATAAAACATTTTTTATTTATCATCCACTATGAAATCCTAATTTTATGATCCCTTACATCATCATAGGATTACCTATATAAATGATGAAAAAAAGGGATGAGCTAAATATCCCAATATTGGAATAAACATTAGAATAATGCATATTACATTGGATAGAAAGCATAATAAGATAAAATACAATCCATGGATATTAAAAATAAACCATTACATATGTAAGTGTGGTATAATAAGGGATTTAGAAACATCATACAATATAATATAATCACTATTCATGGATCATTTCACATGAAGGATCATGAGTGAAGGTTAACTACAAAGATCATTGCACATGGATCACGAGTCAAGGATAACCACCAATATTGTTGCGCATGATGTCCCATGAGATTAAAAATTACCCAATGTATTTGAGTTATATCTGGTTGAACCCATAATAACATTTTCATAACAATGTCTACCACATGGTAATTCATTCATATTGAATAAAACATGAACAAATGGGTTACCCATGGCAATAATTAGGTATCATAATCATGTTAAAAAAGGGATAACATAGGGGAATATGACAATGGATTCCATGAAATAAAGTATTTGAATCATAATGGGAATTAATAAATTAATATTGTAATAGATCATGATATGTGATATCAAAATGAAGTGAATTCATTTAAAAATTGAAAATAATAAAATATAGAAATATAACATTTTAGTACGGTTTAAGGAAAATATTAAAGTTAATTTTCTCTCAAAAATTGAATAAGTTTTCATATAAAACTTGATGTGAACCACAAATATTTTCATATGAAAAAATAGATATTTTATGGAAATAATGATGGATTAAAACATATTATGGGGAGAACAAGAAAATGGGTAATAATTAGGGAAGTTCCCTTAAATCGGGATTTCAAATCTAGAAGAATTGAGTAAGATACCTTTTTAAAACATGTATATCCGTGAAAAATAAGTATGAAAGGATCTTGATCCAAAATTTTGGGAAATAAAAAAAATTAGATTATTTACATAATATTTGGTAAAAATAGATAATGAATAACCCAAATTAAAAATGGATGTGTGGGTAGAATCCCTTACCTTATGTTCGAAGGTGTCTTTCACCTGATCATAATTTCCCAAATAAAAAAATTAGATTAATTAATTAATAATTATAAAACCTATTATATATTTTATTTATTTAATTTTATTTTATTATTTTCATTAATGACTTTTTTGATGTGTTATAGTATTCAATTTCATCGTTCATGAGTGTTGGATTGCATGGTTTTCTTGATCAGTTTATATGTATACATGTATGAAAGGTTGTGTAATGTGGGGGTAATTCTCCAAAAATTAAAATTACATGTTATTTATGATTCGTAATAGGTTAAATGTTTCTTATATACCATTTTTATTTATGTAATGAGGAGGAATAAACAGATAAATAGTTAATGATAATCGTTTGGGTTTATTTTGGCAGTTTTTGATAAAAAAGAACTCATTTTTTAAATAGAAAATTATAATTTATATAAAATAATTCCAGAATATAAAATATGATATAATAAATATATTATAATATATTTCAACCATAAAAATGGTTTCATGACCATCGTTGAAGATGTTAATGGGAATTCAAAACATTGTCATCCTTAAATGCGATAAATTAGCACATCACAAATGATGTTTTCATTCATAGTATAAAAGGAGGGAGGATGAGAGATGATGACGAATTATTCCATAATAATAATGAAATTTCATTATATTTAGGGCACCAAAATTATCATACCATTTGTATGTGGGTATTTGAGGATAGTAAAAGAAAAAAAATGAACTTGAAAGGAAATTAAAAGAAAAGGGAGAGGATTTTACCCCTTGATTCCTTCTTCTTGAGCACCTCCATAGGTTTTGTTCTTTTGTAAAGACCAAAAGATCTTGGATGTGGGGGAACGGCTTGTGAGAATATTCGATCAGAATATGGACAAGTCTCAATGATTGATAAGTGTTAGGAGAATAGGTGGTTCTTCTAGTGGAGGAGAGGGGTGTTTTCTCATTATTTTAATCTTTAGTTTATTATTTCGGATCAAGGATATACATTTTTTGAGAATTATCAACAAAAATATTAATAAAATTAAGGGATGATCTATATTATGATTCTTATATCAGCGATGACTCATGAAATATTTTTTTAACTTATAATGTATAGATACCATAAATTACCGTATTTTACTATTCACTAAAAATTCATGTATTTCATAACAATCCAAATAATTCACCCATAGAATTTATTGATGTATAGAATTAAAAATGAATAAAATATTTTTTTTTTGAAATATGATAAGGTTAATTTTTAATTGATTTCTTAATTTACTAGATACATAATGATCTTGAAATTATAACTGATTTTATAACACATTGAAAATTCAATTACGATCTCATAAAATTATCATATAATAATAATACATCAAAATATTAACTTATGAATAAATTTTATGAAAATTAATTTTCTTCTAAATTATCATATTAATCATAAAATTGTAATTAAATATTTATTGCTTACAAAAATACAAACACTTAATTAATAAATTTTAAAATAATTATTTACTTATACTATGATATAATTATATCATATTTTAAATTATAAGATGGTTAATGTTTATTTATTCTTTCACTTGTGAGGTGACTATTCATTTGGAAAGTTTATTATTCAAAATGGTCACAATTAGTTCAAGTTACAATTTCATTGGTATAGGTTATGTATCTTCTAGAAACAACATTTATTTCATTAATTCATTATTTATAAAGTCTATATTCTGTTATCTATGTGATTTTATGTGATTATATCATATGAAATAATTATAATAATGTAATTTTAATTGATAAAATAATGGGTCATTACAATTCCCTTATGCGCTTAGTGTAGCGTGTCACATATGCAATCAAATACAATGTTCCAAATTTATTTAGCATGTGATTGAATTCATCAGTAAGAAAAAAGTAAATGATCAATATAATGTTGAGGTCCCCAAATCCATAAATCTATAATGATTTATAAGACCATCGGTTCAACAAAAAATTACGGTATTTGGAAAACATTTTATTTCTATGTAATTTTTGTAAAGATCAGAAATTAGATTACATTTTATTTATAGATACTATATATATATATATAATTTAAACATTTGGTTGTTCTTTGATAAATTTTACAATTCATTAAAAAATGTATTTTTATTCCTGAAGTACTAAAAAATTTCTAAAGGATCTTATGGGAAATAAATGAGTGATAATTAATACTATTTGTCTCTAAATATTCTAAAAAACTAATATGATAATCACATTAATATATAAAACATAAAATTAACACTTCATACATGTCATTAGTATCTATTCATATAATTTATCAACTAAAAACAATAACATATTAACTCAAACATTGTGTAGGTCAGCAGTTTGAGTCAAACCCTTATCGTCCTTTGGTCATGGGTTCATGTCCCAAGGCCTTTTCAGATTTTATGGGTTTTCATAAGGCATCCATGTTATCCATTTCTAAAATAATATTAATATTATTTCCAAAAATAAATATGATTGAAATACTTGAAAAAACTATTAATCAACAAATATCATTTAACAATGGTTTTCAATACAACCCATATACATAAATACTTCATCCACTTATTTTCACATACATTGTTCCTTGGTCTAGAGTTTATTCATAATATAATTTGTTAGATTTATAAATTATGACACATTATTTTCAAACTAAAACTATAATTACCCAGCCTTAAAAATTTCATAATCTTGAATCAAGTTAATAATTCAAATTGTGGAACTTTTTAGGATTAGGTTTTTCTAGAATTTGGCCACAACTATTACATTACATCACAAGAATTACATGTAGACACTTCTATTCAGTATTCATTTTTTAATAAAATAAAAACCCCATGAAATAAGAGTCATGTCAAGTTCCATGTTTTAGATAGAATGGCTTTTTATTGATCCAATATTTTAACCTATTCATCTTTATGTCCTGTGAGAAACATTTTAAGAAAAACATGGGATGAGCATAAAAATCTCAGTAAGGGATACACAACGATGGAAAACTATTTGTTTTTTTAAAAAACAAGTAAACCATGAAATCTTTTTCATAATAATAAATTTCACCATTATTAAGTTGTAAATAATCTTCACATAACAAAATATCATTTCTTACCCTTTTGTAACCAAAATATTTCCATAAAACCTATAGAAAGCACAAATTACATATAAAGGTAACTTAAGACATTAACATACTTAAATGGAATAACCATATGGTCGACTACCACACATCTCACTAAATGAAATAGATATATGCCCGACTTCCATACCCAATTAATTGGAGTTTATAAAATAACCACCCATCCGGGTTTATCACGACACCACCCGTGATTTGATTTATCACGTAACCACCTGTCAATCATCCATGTACCATTATAAAATCATAACACATAAAATATTGAAAATATAAACATTTCAGTAATGACATTTTAATTTCAATCACGAGAAATCATTTAAAGATATTGAAATTATCAATCCATTTCAAAAACCATTTTCAATACCAAAACACTCAAAAACAGAATAAGGGGCTTCTTTTTCATTTTAAAAAACATTAAGGCTTATAGAGGAAGCCAACTAATGATTATGGCATCAGAGTTGTCATTGTCGCCACAAATGTTAAAAGTATTCATTTTATCGTTTAGTAAAATGCATTGTAGAAAAAAATATTCCTCTTTAATAAAAGTAAAATTTAGTGGGGTTTATACACCGTATAAAATAATGTCATGTATAAATCAAAATATGCTTCAATGAGAGAAGATTGAGACGAATTCCCTTACCTCATGTCTGACAAGATTCATTCATTCTTTAATCTCATAAATAATAAATGAATGTAAATTTATAAATTTTTAATAACATTTTTAATGTTTATTATTCCTTTTATATCACTTATTACCATGTTATAAACATTATGTGATCATTTAAGTTAATAATAGTTGTTTTGTCGATATTTGGTACTTGAGTCAATAATGAACATATATTTACAAGTTTCTGATGTGGTAAAAAAAATAATCTCCAAATTTATATTCTTGATTTAGATATCATATATATCATATATATCATGTATATATATGTATTTATAATATTATATAACATTTGGAGATAAGAAATAAAATGCACCGTTCATGGAGATGGTAAGCCGTACAGACGCATGAACACAAATTTCATTTCTATTTCGTATTTAATGGAACTAAAACTTAATGATACATAATTATATTATAATTCCAGTATAATATAATATATAATATCATTAAATCCATTCTTTATATGTCCCGCATATTTCATTAATGAGTTATATCACTTTTACGGGGTCGTATTCCGTACTTCCTCAAATGAAATTGTCATATTTACCCACTATGGAAACCATTAAGCCATTCTATAAATGTAAAATACAAAATAATATAAAATAAAAATATAATATATATCACATATAAATAAAATTCCATCATAATGGCCACCATGAGAGGTATCTGGAGATATTTGAACCATCCTCGTTTCGTGAGGCAGTAGTTCATCGTCCACAGAAACAGTATGTTCGTATACATTAGATAGAGGTGTGTGGATGTTTAGTTCGAATACTTATCATTAAAACATTATATTATATTTAATATACGGGTGTTGTAAAAAATAATGAAACAAAGAGTGTTTAGGGGGTTGGAGAAGTAAAATAAAAGAAAAGAACTTAAGAGAAGATGTTACCTTTAAATCCTGTATTTCCCTTTAATTTGACCCAAACGGTTTAGTTGAAGTGCCTTATGACTAAGGTGAGGCTTATAAAATGAGTAGAGGGATTTATGGAGATTAATTTGGCTGAGGTTGGATGATACAAGGGTCTTTAGAGGTGTGAGGAATGGGTTATCATTGAGGGCATTTTATAATGGGAGGATGGGCTCTTTAGGAGTGTTTGAAAATATTATTTTATTATATAATGATTTTCGGTTTCTTAAGGTCCAAAACACATTACATTCAAGGATAAGATTACTCATGTTCGAAATAAAATCCTCTAATAATAAATGGATAGGATTTGGATATTGTTTTAATCTTTATAAACTTATTTATCTAAATCATTTATTAATGAGGTAAACACTTCATCATTATTGTGTCATAAAAAATTTAATTTATTTAATTTATAAAAATTGTAAAAAAAATATAATGTAGGAAATTTTTTTAGCTTTCAAATTAATATTTATACTCAAAGAGATAACTTATATAACCCAAAGTATATTTTTTTACTAAAAGTTATATGTTTATGTCATTTTTTTATTTACTTTAAATTAGTTCGTATAAATTGTCATTATCACACTTAACTGGCTCCATGGGGTCCCAAAATCGACCAAAGGATGGCCATGGTCATATGTGACTCAACCAATAAGGCCAAGACACTTTTTAGGGTAAATTAATATTATTATAATATTATTTTTACCTTGAATTGAAATATTTACCTTTAACCGTGGTAAATAAAAGTCAAAAGTTACTATTCATCAAAAATTATTTTCATTTAGTAAACCACATTTTACTTAACAAAAATAACCATGTTTGTCAGATTTTCAAAATTCAATTCATAGAAACGATAAAATTTTATTTTAATGAAAAACATGGGTTTTTAACTAATACCCAGTGTTTTCACTATTCATCAAAAATTAAAGGTTTTCAGAAAAATACCAAAAAATCATCCGAAGTTATATTTGAGATTCCGAATTAAAAAATGATGCCATTTTTACCAAATTAAAAAATGTTGGTTGGAGTGGAATCTTAAGAGCGAGGTAATTGAGTAACTACTTATAATTTCTATAAAAACCTTTAGGATAATGATCCCCAATTTTGAAACAGATTATTTAATTAAGGCTATAGAGATATAAATGTTTAGTTGGTCAATAGGTTTCTCGAAGGGTGATTAGTCTTCAGTCGAATCAGTGTAAAACGTATCTTCAACTATTGAAACTAGCCTATTAAATTATTCACCTACACACACTAATAGTACTAACTATCAAAGTTAATATAAAAACGGATTTCTATTTTTTGAAATTATAAGAAGCAGCAAATAAAGAAAATAGAGTATTACAAAATATAGTTTATAGTAAAGTTACACAAGTTGTTCAGTCTTAACCCGAGACTTAATCCTCTCCACTTGGTGATCACATTCCACCAAGCAGTTTATATAAATGATAAACATGATACATAGCCTATATCGGGCTTTAAAATAGTTTTTCACAAACTTTCCAGGGTTTAAACCCTCTACCATATTTCTTCATGGAAAAAACAAACAATACATACCACACAAGACCTCTTCCACAATTATTCATGGGAAAAAGTGTCGATGAAGTTTGATGTGATAATTTTCAGTGTCCTCCAGTTCAAGCATAGGAGATAGTGTGTGTAATAGAAACACACACATACACACTTCTCAAATATGTAAAATAAAATAACATAATAGAGATAATATTATAAGATTGAGTTTAGAAGGCTCTATGTGTGTTCAGTTCTGCTCTTGACTCCTTGGTGTGAAGAATTTTCGGTTAGAGTCATTCTTTGGAAGATGTCCTAAAAAACAGAGTGTCTCAACATTAGGTTATTTCTTTTAGGAACTGTGTTTTCTGCTTATTGTGTGGATATATAGTTTATGAAGCACAGATGGTAGATTGGAGTTTGTCCCAAATGATAATCGTGATGCTCTTGGGTTCACAACGTAATTATTGGATGGTTCTTATTTGATCTACCGAGTATGTTCTTTTTGATGTGTTCCTCTATATGTTTAGCTCTATTATTTTCTTCCTCGGTGTTCTCTTTTATATTTGAGGTCAAACAATAGTAATAAGTAAATCATGTGTTTTCCTCCTCATACCTTGTACTGTCCCCAGAAACAGTCTCTAGATATGTCTACAATCAGCATTAATTAATGTTAGAAGCATTAAATAAACCAATACGTCAGTTAGAATAATCATAAGAATTTGACAAAGTATGGAGTATAAGAGTGAGTATCGGTAGTATGGTAATGGTAGCCTTCCCAATAGTAAGCTTCATCGGTAGAGTGCATCAGTAGCCTTCAACGGTAATCTTCTCAATGGTAGCCTTTAGTGGTGACCTTTTATTGGTGACTTTCACTGGTGACCATCATCGATGACCTTCATCGGTGACCTTCATCAGTGGCCTCCTTTGGTGACCTTCATTGGAGACCTTTCATCGGTGATCTTTCTATCAGTGACCTTTCTATCGATGAGCTTTCTATCAGTGACCTTTCATCGGTGACCTTCATCAGTGACCTTTCATCCATGACCTTTCTATCAGTGACCTTTCATCAGTATCCTTTCTATCGGTGACCATTCTATACTAAGTGAAATTTTTCACTATACGCTTATACAAGAGAGTTGTGAGATTAAAAGTGTAATATTATATCTTGATAGAAACTAAGAATATTAATGAAACACGATTATCCTAATAAAAACATGATTATCACAAAAATGAAACATGATTTGGGATTATAAAATCAGGTGAGTCCAACAATCTCCCCTTTTTTGATAATCAATAATTATGTTAGTATATTTGAATCAGTGTTATGCACATTTTCTAAATTTCTTTATAGGTTTGTATAAGTAAAATTGAACCATATTTATTTTACATAGTGTATAAATTCAACGATTCTAGTTAACATAAAAACTTCTACCCCTTGCAAGAAACGTAATACATACATAAAACTTCTCTCCGTTTGTTATTAAGAATAAGATAGGAAGAAAAAAAGAGACACATGAGAATTTTATTATTAATAAATCAAAAATACAAGATAAAAAAATGTGTACAAAGATCCCTATCAACTAAAACATCCCATATTCAATATAGATGATATATTTCCAAGGGACATTAGTCTTTTGAGGCTAAGGAGTCAGGTCTAAAAGATGGTGGGATAAGCCTAGGGATAGTAGTGAGCAGTGCTGGAGGAGCTGCAACAGAGGCATCAGTAGAGCTTAAGTGAGTAGATTGCGGAGCAATCATAGGGGTCATGCTTCGGATGGCATGTTCATGAGTCATCAATTGAGCAGCACTGGTAGAGACTGAGGCGGCTAATGAAGAATGTAACGCTGGAGGAACAATGATGGGAGTGCAGTCCACATAGAGTAAGGGTAAAATAAGATTTCTGAAATCCATAATAATCCTTCCTTTTCTTTCCATAGCTGAGATAAAGTCATATTTATTCCCAATGAATTTCTCCAAGGAATGATTCAACTCTCTAAGCTTTCTAAACTGATCCTTAAAGGCCTGAGTGATAGGTGGATTCCTCATGTTTTCTAATAGCAGCTTAAAGTGAACATCCATCTGAAGCATAGTGTACACCATTTTTGTAGTACAAATCAAATTTCTCTTTTATGGCCTTATGATCTTGAGCAGATTCCCTTAGATAATCTACCATTAGCTTATAAATTTCTCTTGTAGTGGAAATGACCTGAGTCATAGACTGGGGTTCTGAGGTACTAGCACCAGAGAAGTTCTCAACTTCCCCTCTGACAACCGATCTGAAAGCCTCTAAATCAACAGGTGGAGAGGCTGAAGAGGCCGCAGATGCCCACATAGGTTCCATAATGAATGCCATTTTTCCCTTAAAAGATTTTTTAGACCACTAATCAGCTTCTTCACATCATCATCCTGTCCACTCACTTGTGTCTCCATATACTTCATTAGGTCTTCAAACACAATGATTGTATGCTGAACCACACTCTTGACATATCTATGATCACTGTCCACATGAGTATTTGAAGCCACATAGGAGTATAAACATTCAATTGAATTATACACTGATTTCATAGACTCTTCCACGGTTCATATATGATTCTTAATTTCCATTACCTCATGTAGAATATTTGACTGAGAGGTTGAAACTATTATTTCCACTGCAGATGTTATAATTTCCTGATTGTGAGATAATGATATTTCTATCCCAACAGATATCTCATCAATGTGTCTATTAAATTATGATTTTAAAGATTCCAAGTCATCCTTTTTCACATAGTCCTGAGGCAAAAGCACCATTGGCTACCCAAAGGTAGTCTCTGTAAAATATGGAATTGGAGGACTTCTCATATGTTGGTCATCATCAAAGTCTCCATAATCTATGCCCAAAACCACAAATCCTGGGTCTTCTAACCAATAATCTATTACATGAGAAACAACAACTGAACCTGTGGAAATAAGATCCTCCCCATAACTTGGATAATTCTCTTGATCAACCACATTCACCTCTACCACACCTCCTTTATCCACTACATCAATAAGAGGATCCAATACCACTTCCTCTATAAAATCTTCATCTACTACCTAATAAATTATAGATTCTACCATATTAGTAACCTCTACATATATAATTTCTACCATATATATATATATCCTGTTAGAGGACTGAGACTTAGACATTCCTATTCACTTTCATCAGAAGCTGTCTCAATGACATCATGGCTATATTCAGTGTCATCATGCTCCTCTGAGGTCTCTCTAATTTCTCTTATGACATTTTTATCTCCTTCGTCTTCACTGGTTTCATCATCGTCACTTTCCCATAGGACAATATCTCTTCTAGGGTACTTTTTGGTGGTCTAGGCTCACCAAAAGATACAAAATTGGCATGAGAAAGGTCAAGATCACTTTTTTCATCTATAAGATAATCCTCTCTGACTAGCATAACAACATCATCTTCTTCTTCATATGAGTATGCAGGGTCTACTTCATTAGTCTTCAGACCAGGGTCTATATTATCCTTAGGCCTAGTAGGATGAGTAACTAGGATGAAATCCTAATACATCTTGTCCTCGTCATTTACCCATCATCTTTGCCAAGGGTTCTAACTGATTTTCATAAACATGGAAATCATCTTAGTAATGAAGAAGTTCTCTCTTTATACATCTATTTCTTCCCTATTTCCAGAAACTCCTTTCACCCTCAAAATCAAGTATATAAATTTAGAATGAAACAATGCATTTGAATTTGAACTGGGATTTTCCATATCCTCTAATTGAATAATCAGTAATCTACACAAATTTATCTTCTTCCCATGCTTCAAAAGATACAAAAGAAATACATCTTGAAATTTCATGGTAGAAAAGTCCCCTCTCTTGGGACTCAAGACATGCCGAACAAACATAAACATCAACCTGTTTTCTCATTCCATTTAGAAGCAATTAAATTCCTTGGGATCCCATTCTCTGTTAGTATAGCTAATACTTCTTCATAACAGAGGGACTCACTAGTGGGAGGCACCACTCAAGAGTAGTAATCATAAATCACTTCATGAGGTTCCCTCAAACACTCACCCATTCAATAGAGGAGAATCTCACACTTACTCCATTTACCATATAAGACATCCGGTTTTCATTCTCAAACAATTAGAATTTCAAAAACTCATAAAAATCCTTCACTAACTTTGGATAATAAGGTACATTGTTGTTTGCAAAGAATTCGCCCAAACCTTGAGCTTCATGTGACTTCAGTACTAAAGACCTGCTCGATATCAGCCATTACAAGCTTAGTTCCTTCTCAACCACGATTTCCATCTTCAAAAGATGTGGATTGACCATATTTTCCACTGTTTTTCTTCCACTACTGGTCCCAACTCAATACCCCAGAGGATTCAACGCATCTCCTTCATCACTGACCAATAGTGTCTTCATTCATGACATGCGATCTAAATCGGTTCGAGGGTTTCGACAGAAGGTTAAGGTATGAGGTTAGAGAGAAAGAGGTTCTAGAGAGAGTTGGATCTAAATGTGGTGTTTTACTTAATATTATCATTTAGGGATCGAGAAAAAAATCAAGAAATACATGTAAGTAATACTAAAAAAATTTTCATATTCTGAAATAAAAATGCGAATTCATGGAAAATTCCATTATCAGTAAGGTGACAATAGTGAGGTTCCTAACAGTGAGGTCTAACAGTGAGGTTTCAATGGTGAGGTTCCAATGGTGAGGTTCCTAACGGTGATGTCAAACTTTGAGATTCCAAAGGTGAGGTTCCAACAGTGAGGTGCCTATTAGTGAGGTCCAACCGTGAGGTCTAGTGGTGAGGCTCCTAATGGTGAGGTCCAATATTGAGGATCCAACAGTGAGGTCTAACGGTGAGGATCCAAGGGTGAGGTTCCAAGGGTGAGGTCTAACAGTGAGGTCTAACCTTAACATTTTATCATACCTAACTCATTTTTAATGTAATTTAACCTCTCAGAACTCAACGTCTTTGTGAATATATCATCCATTTGGTGTTAATTATCAATGAATTCATAAGTGATATCACTTATTAGGTAATAATATCTCAAGAAGTGATGTCTCACATCAATGTGCTTTTTCCTAGCATGAGATACAAGATTTTTAGAGATGTTAATAGTAGGTCTATTATCACAGTTCATAGAGACATGTTTGAATTGATACCCATAGTCTAGTTAAGTGTGTATCATGCACAGAATTTGGGCACAAACTCTACCAGTAACTAAATATTCATCTTTACCAGTAGATAATGAAACTGAATTATATTTCTTACTACACTGTGATACTAGTTATTTTCCCAAAAAGAGACATGTTCCATTGGTTATTTTTCTATCTAACTTGCTACTAACAAAGTCAACATACGAATAACTTATTAAATCAAATGATTGTCATGTTGGATAAAATAGTCCAATGTTTGTAGTATACATGAGATATTTAAAAATACTTTTAACAGAAGATAAATGAGACTCTTTGTGATTGTCTTGAAAATGAGCACACATGCACACACTGAACATAATATTAGGTCTATTGGCAGTAAGATAAGGAATACTCCCAATCATACCTCTGAAATTGGTTTGATCCACTGGTTTACCAATTTCATCAGTACCCAAATTACAAGTGGTACTAATAAGTGTATCATTACCTCTGTTTCTATAAAAACCAAAATGTTTCAAAATATATTTAGTATATTTTCTTTGATTTAAACCAATACCATTTATATTTTGAAAATTTTGAAATCCAAGGAAAAATTTATGTTCCACCATTAATATCATTTCAAATTTATCTGGAATCATATTCGAGGAATCAATACATAAAGACTTTTTAGATGATCCAAAAATAATTTCATCTACATAAATTTTTACCATTAAAACATCTTTGGAAATAATTTTAATAAAAAGTATAGGTTGAGATATAACATTATTAATAACTTTTGAAATAATAAAAGAACTAATTCAATCATACCAAGATCTTAGAGATTTCTTTAGACCATATAAATATTTAAAATTTTCAAAGTAATGATTTGAAAAATGGGGATTTGTAAAAATATGGGGTTGTTCAACCAATACATCCTCCATTATGTACCCATTTAGAAATGCACTTTTGAAATCCATTTGATAAAGTTTGAAATACATATGATCTACATAATCGTGTAATTTCATAATGTTTTCTAGTCTAGATAAATGTGAAAATGTTTCCTTATTGTATATTACTGCTTCTATACTATATCCTAGTGTAATTAGTCTAGCGTTGTTTCTAAATATGTTTGCAGATTCATCATCTTTATTTCTAAACACTCATTTAGTTCATATGGTTAATGTTTATTTAGGTCATTATAATAATTCCCAAACATTATTTCTTTCAAAATTATTTAATTCTTCATTGATAGCTATTACCCAAAATTTATCATTGATAACATCATCAATATTTTTAGTTTATATCTTTGAAATAAAGGATTGATGTTCAACCAGGTTTCTCAGAGATGTTGTAGTTTTCATTCCTCTATTTAAATCACCTACTAAAACATTTACATGATGATTCTTGAGATTCTAATACCTCTAGAAAGAGATGAACTAGACTCTTCATGGTTGTATAAAGGCTCAGATTCCCCATCCACATATTCTAGAAAATTTCCAAAATTAGTTTTTTTCACTAAGGATTCACTGCCTTTATCATTAAGGTCTAGAATTGATATATATATCTCAAGATGTTCAATGGTGGGCTTGGATTCATGTGGATCAGTCTCATCAAATTTTATATGAACAGACTCTTCCAAACATTTGGTAATTTAATCGAATACTCTATATGCTTTAATAGACATTGAGTAACCTAGGAAAATTCCTTCATCACTCATAGAAGAAAATTTGTCATGATTATACATAGTGTTACAGATAAATACATTGAAACCAAAGACACTTAAATAATTTACCATAGAATTCCTATTATTCCAAATCTCATAAGGGGTTTTCTTAAGAACGAGTCTAATTATGACTCTATTGATGATGTAAAAAGTTGTGTTAATAGAATCATCTCAAAAAATATTGGTAGATTATACTCATTTAGCATATTCTGAAAAATCTCTTGAAGTGAGCTATTTCATCATTCTCGAACTCCATTTTGTTCAAGTGTTATAAGAGTAGAGAAATTGTGAGTATAGCCATTATGTGAGAAAAAAGATTCAAATTCATGGTTTTTAAACTAAAGTCCATGATCAGTTCACAAGGAATTAATTCTATGTCCATGAAGATTTTCTATAGATGTGGTATATTTAATTAATTATGAATAAGATTCACTTTTGTGAGCTTGAAAGTATACCCAATTATATCGAGAAAAATAATCTACAATAACATAAACATAGGTCTCCCATTTAAACATGAAACTCTAGATGGTCAAAAAAATCCATGTGAACCATCTCAAGTAGTGTAGAAGTAGAAACCTATTTAATTAGTTTGAATGAAACTTTGTGTTGTTTTCCTTTCTGATAAGGATTACAAGATTTTGTTATCTGGGAATTCCAATTTAGGTAAGTCTTTAAATAAACCTTTCATAGATAGTTTCCTATGTGAGTGCACATTGTAGTTTCCTAATCGCTTATTACATAAGAAGGATTCCTTAGGAAAATCATTTAAACAAGAAATATTTTTCTTATCTAAATAATTTAAATAAAAAACATATACATTTTTATTTTTAAGAGAGGTGAATATTAAATGATTTTTAGAACAAAAAACATTACATGCATCATTTTTAAACATAACATTAAAAAAATCATCACATAACTAAGATATACTAAGTAAATTGTACTTTAACCCATCAACAAAAAGTACTTTTGAAATAAATATTGTATTAGGGTTACCAATATGGCCTAAAGCGATGATCTTCCCTTTAGAATTATCACCGAATGTGACATGTCCACCATCAACATTAATTAGGCTATTGAAGAATGAATAGTCTCATGTCATATGTCTTGAACATCCATTTTCCATGTACCATAAGGTTTTATATGATTTATTTAAACAATTTTCCTACAATACAGATTAAGTATAGGGTAACATTGGTACCTAGATTTTCATTGGTCAAGATAGGTTAGAATGTAATGATTCGGTAACCCATACTTGTCTCACAAGTTTCCTATAATCAAATGATATGTTTTCAGATATGAACACTTTTCTAGGTTCTTTAGAGAATTGATTTTCAAAAGATGGTCCAGAACATGAACTAGAAGTGAACTATCCAGATTTTGGAAAAAATTTATTTTTGACAAACCGTCTTTATCATGGTTGATATCCTAGACCAGTTGTATATTTTGGAGAAATATGTTTTCCTAGAAACTGATTCAAGGTATTTCTACCTACAGGAAACTTCTCTAGATCCCTTTTAAATAACTCGTTTTATAATATAGTTTCATTATTTTCTTTTAATAGTTGACCACATTTTTCTTTCTGAATATCCAAATCAGACATATAATTATCATTTAAAGCATGTTGTCTTTTCAGTAATTTATATTTATCCTTAAGGTCATTAACGTTATCCTCAAGCATTCCACAGTACTCAAATAGTTCATCCTTAGTCATATTCTCATCATTATTTTATTCTCTTTTGTTCCCAAAATAATGAGCATTGGGTATAGGAGAATTGGGTGTTACCTCATATATTTATTTCATGAAACACAAGTTTTCATGTTTGTTATTTTCTATATCATAATTGTCAGATCCAATGGACATATCTTCTGAAGAACTCCAATTATGTTTCATTGCCTTTCTATATCCCTTTTCCTTGTCTTCATATTTCTTCTTAAATTCCAGATTGGGTCAATCTGCCTTCCCATGACCTTTATATTTACACTCATAGCAAACTATCTCATTTGTGTTGTCATTCCATTTTATATCCTTTTTCCACAGTCCTTTATCGTCATACATTCCTTTATAGTTTGATTTTCTAAATAACATATTCTTATGGTACAAATTTTAGCATATTCTAGAATGATGATCCATCTCATCATCACTGTCAGAGTATGAGTCATCACTGGTGGAAGTGTCTACATGATATTGACCTTTTTCGTTATCTGTTATCTTTAAGGTAGTAGTATTGAATGATAAATATTTGTTTCTTGGTTTTTCATTAGCTTCAGGAATTACCTTAAGTTATTCTTCATATATCATAAGTTTTCCAATTAATTCCATTACATGTATCTTGCCTATATCAGAGGATTGCCGGATAGAAACAGAAGTTCCTCTCTATCTATTAGGTTGTCATCAAAGCAACCTCATAATCAAAACATTTTTGTCCACTAGTTTTCCAATAATCCTCATGGTATTTACTATTTTATTACACATGAGATAAATTTCAAATATAAGTTCATCAATCTTCAATTTTAAAATTATAATATTCAATAGTATAATTATTTGATCTCATTTCATTAACATTGGTCGTTCCCTCATGAAAAACAGCCAAAGTATCCCAAATTTCATAAGCATTTTACATTCAGATATTCTATTGAATTCTTCATAATCTAGAGAACAGTACAATGCATTAATTGCATTATAGTCATTGTTGTATATATCATTAGTCAACAGAGACCATGTGTCCCTAGTAATAAGAGGCAAAGCATGTTGTTCTTCAATTCTGTCCTAGATTTTAGGACCCATGCTCTCTAGATAAATTTTCATTTTTAATTTCCCCTGAGAATAGTTATTAGCATTAATGAAAGGTTTACTGTTAGTATCAGTACCCTCAACCATGTTATCCATTGTTAATTAAAATTTAAAAAACTGAAAATTTATATATGACAGAAATCTTAAGATCATTAAGATGATACTAAATTCACAGATGATAAGAATTTGAAAATGTGAACACACTTCATATAGTAGCAATAAAAATTACACCTCTGATAGCAAATGTTGGTAAGAGTGGAATCTCAAGAGGGAGTTAATTTAGTTCCTACATAAAATTTCTTGTAAAATCATTATGTTAAATATCCCCCAATTTTGAAACATCCTAGTCAATTAAGGAAATAGAGATATAAATGTTTAGTTGGTAAAAATGTTTCTCGAAGGGTGATTAGTTCTCACTCGAATTAGTGTAAAACAGTTCTTCAACTTTTGAAACAATTATACTGAACTAAAAAACTACACAGACTAACCATAACTAACTATCAATGTCAATATAAAAACAGTTTTCTATTTTTAGAAATTTTATGCAGCGAAAAATAGAGAAAACATATTATTACAAAATATAGTGCACAGTAATGGTAAACAAAATGTTCAGTCTCATGATGAGACTTATTCCTCTTCACTTGGTGATCACCTACCACCATGATGTTTATAGAAATGATAAACATGATACACAACCTATATCGGGCTTTAAAATAGATTTTCATAAACCATCTGGGGTTTACAACCTCTACCACAATTCTTCATGGGAAAAAATAATATAAAACACACACAGTTTCTTCCACAGTTATTCATAGGAAACAATCTTTAAGTGAAGTTTGGTGTGAGGATTTTCAGTATCCTCTAGTTCAAGAACAAGAGAAAGTGTGTGTGACAGACAGACAGACACACAATTCTCAAGTAGGTAAAATAAAATAACACAATAGGTTTAAAATTATAAGATCGAGTTTAGAAGGCTCTATGTGTTTGCATTTCATCTCTTTACTCCTTGGTGTGAATAATTTTCGGTTGGAGTCTTTCTTTAAAATTTTTCCTAAAAAACAGAGTGTCTCAACTCCATGTTCATTCTTCCAGGAACTGAGTTTTCTTCTTCTTGTGTTGATAGAGAGTTGATTAAGTATAAAAGGCAAATTATAGTGTAACACACCGAGCCTAGTTAACTAGAGTCGATGCATTATTTTAATACATTGGCATGAATACAAGGAATCAAGTCCCGAAGGACCAATCAGTTTAGCAGTCTTGGAAAATAGATTACATAATGAATGTTACATTACACTTTATAAAATACAAAACAACATAAATAATCCTTTATGAATGACATTATTCCCTTTTCATAACCCTGAATATCTATCACAATACACTTCTTGGAATCCTGGAAAATAAAACATAGAAAGGGGTGATCTCAAACGCTGAGTAAGGGTAAGCAATACAGTGAAAACTTTCAAAAATAAGAATAAACATTTAAAGAAATGTTTAAAACTAAAACCAAAGCCTTTTAAACATGAACATCAGCATAATATGGAAGAAATTAAATGAAATAATTCCATTTACTTATTCACATTGATATTCTTCTAATCGAATAATCACATGAAATATCAATAACCACTTTCATAATGATAGAATGCATAATGTCAAACATTAATTTCTGTGTCAAGGCCTCATGCCAAGACCTAATGGATAACTGTAACCGGAACCCAACCCAGAGAGCCTTTGTAACCGGAATCCAACCCGGAGTGCCTCTCATAACCAGACACCAACCTGGAGTTCCTCTAATAACTGGTCACCAACTCAGAGTGCCTCTAATAACCGGACACCAACCTGGAGTGCCTCTAATAACCCGACACCAACCTGGAGTGCCTCTAATAACCGGACACCAACCCATAGTGCCTCCAATTGCCGGACACCAACCTGTAGGGCTTACTTTTACCGGTCCCTAACCCTGAACATACTATTCCAACACATTAATCATAAGAATAAGAGAAAATATAACATAAACATTCGTACTAAAACTATCATATGAAATGCCAAAACATTAATCATAATCTATTAATGGAAAAAAATAACTCATCCATAGTCAAACATATCAAAAAACATTAAATACAATATAGAAGATTTGTATCATAATAAATCAACTTCAAACTAGTGTAAAATTTATCAAAGGATTTTGACATGGATGAAATCAAAACTATTTGAGAGAAATATCTCTTTTTTTAAATAATTTAGAAGTCAAAAAATTATAAAAGAAAACATTTACTTTGAAAATATTCTTAAAATATTTTAAGGGATGATTCAAATATTTTATAACTGCAGAAAATAGCCGCACCCACTGTATAAGTTAAAAAAAGTCATTCTTACTTTAATTCTGTCGAAAAGGTTAAAAAGGACCTTGTTTGGAAAATGACAAAAAGTATACTTTATAAACTTATTAAAAAAATAAACAAGGGTATAAATGACTTAAACCCATATTCTGTAAAATAGTGAGAATGTTTTGAAATAAATTTTTATGAAACATGGATGTGGATTATAAAGAGGTCCCTACAGATAATTACCTATAAACAACCTCGGATAATGAAGAGATTGTGAAATAAACCCTTACCAATTTGGTAACTTACGAAACATACACCCCATGAAAGAGGTATCATAAAATGAATATGTAAATACACATTAATTAATGTTTATTACACAATTAATACAATTACGGGCAGTACATACACCACACAAAAGGTAATAGTGGCAATATGGCATGAATCTCACGGGAATAAGGAGTGAGATGAAAACCCCTTACCTTGCACATTCCTTTAGTCGAGTGTACGTTTATCCTCCTGTATGAAGACTATAGTATGTTATTAAATTATACAAGAACCATATTAATATTTATGATATCATAAATTATTCATTTTTGACTTTATACTAACCATTTAATAATAATTTCCATGTTATATTAATATTTCTGGTAATAATCGCTTTCTTTATTGTATGTGTATTAACTTGTTAGTCTTGATTGTATCACTTAGATCATGATTTAAATACTTCCTGAATATAAAAAATGATTTATTTATCATATATATTAGAATATAAATATTTATAATAGACGTATATATAAAATAAAGAACACCGTTTGTGGAGACGGTAGTCCGTACGTACGCATAACCGCTGTTTCCGTTTTCATATAGTATTGAATGAAAGAAAATGAATAAGATATATGTAAGTAAATAAATACTTATATATATAAATATATATATCTCCAGTATCATTATTATGTCATATATTACATACCTATTAGTAATATATATTTTTATAATCGTCGATGAATAGTGAGATTGGAAATGAATCTCATCGATTCGTGGAGATGGTAATCCGTACGTACACACGAGTGAAAATATCATTCTTTTGAAATTAATATAATATATAATTGGATGGTATATAATATATACAGAGTCCTTATCATGTTATATTTATTATTTACATCAAATAGATATCATTATTAAACCCATTTAAATAATAATGTATTGAATAACAATTACACCACGACGTTGAGATGGTAAGCCGTACGTACGCACGTCTGGTGACATGTCATTGAAAGGGTGGTTAGAATAATGAATTTGGTTGTACCATAATTATAATAACATCAAATTATATATAATATACTATAGTTATTATTTTATAATGGAAACAACAATGAAAAAGGATGTGGAAGAAGAAAGGAACTTGAAATAGGGTGGTGAAATCATTGCCTCTTCTAAGGGTTCTTCCTTTTGATTTGATAAAAAGGGCTCCTTAGGATGGATTTATGATCAAAATAAGCCCTATAGGATGAAGGAAAAACATTTTAGAGGGTATTGGGACAGGATTTGGCCGAGCCAAATGGCTTAGAAGGTGTGAATTAGAGAGAAGGGGGAGTGCCCGTTTATAAGAGGGGTGATGGGCACCTTTGAAAAACATAAAATATTATTTTATAATAAATTTATATACGGTTTCTAATGGATCCAATGTTGATTATTTAAAGTATAAGGTGTGGATAGGTCGAACACAACACAACCAATAGGTTTTATACAAGTTTATGTTACCATTTTAACCTTATCATTTAGATTTAACTCTAAGTTAAATAATTTAACTTTTACAGAGTCTTCTTGTATTCTTACAATATATGGTTAATAAACATAATATATATTACCAATAGAACCCCAATTGGTTCATTAATGTCATATATATTATTATATAATTATTTTGGCCAAACCTTAGATTTTTAGGACCATTATATCAATTAATAATATAATATTTGTTTTAAAAACTATTTTATGTCAATTTTGACACTATTTGGTATTTGTTTTCTTGTTAAAATAACAAAAACATGATTAATTCAAACAAAATACATTTAATCAATAATAAAATGTCATATTCACCTAGAAAATTAGTGGATGTCATAAAAACTTTGATATTATATTTATTTTAATATTTATAATACCTTTTATTTGATTCTTTCATGAATAAGGAAATTACTGCTTCATCATTGTGTCAAAAATAAATTTTTTATTTAATGTATAAAAATTAAAAATAAAATACCATGATGTATTAAATCTGTTTATATTTCTAATGAATATTTACAATCGAATTTATCTTAGGTAAAAACCAATATTAAAAATGTTTTAGTTATTAAACATTGATTTTAACTCTTTTAACTCAACTTTGAATTAAATAATAATAAATGTCCTAATCTAATCCAGGTGGACCAAAATGATAATATTTCATTCGTAAGGTTTTTGTGGTCTAAATAAACTTGTCCAATAGAATTAGGACATGTGTGAGGGTAATATTAATATCATTTTTACCCTTAATTACCCTATTTACTTTTAACGATGGTAAATAAAAGTAAAAAGTTACTATTCACCAAAAATTATTTTCATCTCATTGAACGAAATTTCACTCCTTGAGATTAACCATGTCCCTCGGATTTTTGAAATTCAGCTCATAGAATCAGTAAAATTATGTTTTATGTGAATCTGCAAAAGCTCCTAGGAGGTGGGAAAAAGACGGTGAAAAGTTAAATGAAATTTTTATATATCTAAAATTATTATAAACCGACTCCAATGAATTAAATTGAAATTATATAGGTATTATGTATCAATTTTGACATTAAATAATTTAAATAAAATAAATAATTATTTAAATAAAAATTCATTTTTAAACTATAACTCGATGTTTTACCCTATTCATCAAAAATTAAATGTTTTCAGAAAAATACCAAAAATTCACCCTAAGCTAATTTCGATATTCCAAATCCAAAAATGAAGTCCATTTTGAATGATAAAATGTATAAAATTTCAAATATTGAGTATTACTATTCATAACTGCTAGTTTGATTGGTTGTGGTGTGTGTTAGAACTCGAACCCACGCTACTGTATTATTCAAAGAGAAGCGTACTGTGGAAGTTTGGGGTGTTACATTCTCCCCTCCTTTAATAAATTGTGTCCTCACAATTTATGATCGGTATTGGAAACATGGTGTGTACATTTCAAAATATCTTAGTTGAAATCCCACATCGAAAAATGGATTAATGATGCCTCTATTTAAAATAAAGAGTGGTATGTATGAAGGTTACCGAAAATAACACATACTAGGGTTCCATGTAAGAAAATATGGATATGAAAGAGAAATTTAACCATCAATATCTAATAGAGAGTGGTAGAGAACATGGCTATGAAAAGGACAACAATCACAATGACATAAATTTGTGATGATCTACGGTACCATCTAGGACAAAATTTTTGTTCTAAGATCCTTTTATTAATGTTGAGGAATCTATTTATGAGATTGGCTAAGATCATAAGGAGATATAATTACTTTATAATTAGTGTTTTATCCATTAATAAATTTCTACCACAAACTCATATTTCACCCCAAAACATAATACAACTCAAAAATAATCTATTTATCCTAATCTTATATGGTTCCAAATATAATGAATTCATAATTCACATATCAGACCCTTTAAAAAAAGAAACTACATTATACCATTGAGGAACTTCACGTAGTCCTGTGGTAGGTGATAAATCTCAATCTCACTATAGTTGTGGGTTCGATTCCCGCAACATTGTCTGACGCAAAGGGTTGTCACATGGTCTGCGTGTTTTCCTTTTATAAAAATCCAAATATACCCTTTCAAAATTATCCCATTACAACTTTAAGACTTATCCAAAATTCTTCTATCCAAACTCACAGTCCAAAATTTATAAGGAAGTTAAACACAATGAAGATCCTTTTTCCATGTAATAACATGTGAACACCTTCACCATGTATTATTTTAAAACATGGTAACATCCTGAATTACCATAAAACCATATTGATTACATTCATGCTCTTTTATTCTTTATAGAATAATAGATATATTCCTTCTATCCAAAAATGTTGTAAACTCCAATGGTGAAAAATCATTAATCAGTTTCATGGTATCCAAGAATATCTAATACAATTTATCCAAATCAATATTGTATTATTCCAAAATCCTATCCTTGGTATCAGAACCATATTATGGATTATATTTCTCTCAACCATATATTTTCCAAAAATTTAACCTGCAATTGAGTCACTTTTCTTTGTTCAACACAATCTCAAGTCCCTAATAAAATATTACTATAGTACAATCCTTATATACTCAATAATTATTATAACCAGTAAATTGTTGATACAACACTCAAATGAAATAATCCTATAATAACAACATAATAACACTAGTCATTCTTCTTCATATGAGGTAGTATCAAAACTTGATTATTATCCAATAGCATCATTTGGGTCATACTCTGATGATTTTGACATTGGTTTGCGTAGTGTCCCAACTCCCTATAGACGAAGCATTGAACATTTGAAACCTTTTTCTTACACTTGTAGTCACGTACATGTTATCCTTTTTCTCCACACTTATAACATACTCCCATTCCCTTCAAGCATTTTCTAATGTGATTCTTTCCATAGTTATCACATATGGGAAAATCCTTCTTCGCCTTCTTCCCTTTATCTGTCCTTCTCTCTACCATCCTTTTCTTCTTTGGCTTCCCTTCAAAGATAGATGACTCTGAGAGTTCATTACTTATCTTATCAACACATGATAATATTTCATCATATGATGATAATATGTGGGAGACTATTTCCCTTCTAAATTCTAGCGTAGGACAATGAAAGAGATGATCCTTCCTACTCTTTGGATCATGTGTATTGCTGGAGTTCTCGTTCTTTCTACTGGGCACCATTTCTAAACAATGGCATACACTAGATTAGTTAATGAATAACAACACCTAATCCCAAACATGTAAAACACTTAACTTAAATTAAACAGTTTATGGATATAATCCATAGTCATAATAATGTTTTCTATGAGTAAGTATATACTCATAAGACCTTCACAATGGTTTTTAAAGAAATTGATAATTGTCTTAAGCATATCCCCCGAAAGTGTCGTAACAAAAAGTGTAGCAAGACCTATTGTCGTGCACCAGTTCCCATTCGAGTCTAGATTAAAGCGGTGTTTTCGGGTTTTCCCCTAAGTACATCTATGCCAGAGCCGCCTCTAACTGCTCGTATCCAGACATGGATGTATTTTCTTGGAAAACTCACAAAATCATTACATTACAAAAATTCTAGGAATTTATTCCATACTAATCCTCAAAGCCTATCTTAGGGTAATGTGCTCTAATCCTCGTTTATCTAAATCTAGTTTTCAAGGATATTTCTAAACCTCCCCCTAATACCAACTATAACACCCTGAGCCTAGTTAACCAGAGTCAGTGCATTATTTTAATACATTATCATGAATACAAGGAATCAAGACCTAAAGGACTGATCGATTTAGGAGTCTTGGAAAATAGATTATATACATGAATGTCATATTACACTTTATAACATACAAAACAACATAAATAATCCTTTATGAACGCAATTATTCCCTTGGCTTAAACATGTATATCAATCACAATACACTTCTTGGAATCCTGGAAAATAAAACATAGAATGGGGTGAGCTCAAATGCTCAGTAAGGCTAAGCAATATAGCTGAAACATTAAGAAATAAGCATAAAAATTTAAGGCAATGTATAAAACTAAAACAATAGCCTTTTAAAATTGAACTTCAACATAATACGGTAGAAATAAAATCAAATAATACCATTTAATTATTCACATGGATATTCTACTAATCGAATAATCACATTCAATATCAGTAACCACTTTCATAATGATGGAATGCATAATGACGAACTTTAATTTCTGTGTCAAGGCCTCGTGCCAAGCTCTAAGGGATAACTGTAACCGGAACCCAACCCGGAGAGCCTCTATAACCGAACTCCAACCCGGATTGCCTCTAATAACCGGACACCAACCCGAAGGTCCTCTAATAAGTTGACACCAACCCGGAGTGCCTCTAATAACCGGACACCAACCCGGAGTGCCTCTAATAACCTGACACCAACCCGGAGTGCCTCTAATAACCGGACACCAACCCGGAGTGTCTCTAATAAGCGGACACCAACCTGAAGTGCCTCTAATAACTGGACACCAACCCGCAGGACTTACTTTTAACGGTCCCCAACCCGGAACATACTAGTCCAGCACATTCATCTTAAGAAGAGGATGAAATATAACATAAACATTCATATTAAAACTAGCATAAGAAATTCCAAAATATTAATCATAAACCATTAATGGAATAAAAATAACTCATACATAGTCCAACATATTAAAATATCTTAAATAAAATATGGATGATTTTTATCATAATAAATCTTCTTCAAACAATTGTAAAATTTATCAAAGGATGTTGAGATAGATGAACTCAAAACTATTTGAGAGAAATATCTTTTTTTTGAAATCATTTAAAAGTCACATAATTATAAAAGAAAACATTGAATTTTAAAATATTATTATAATATTGTAAGGGAAGATTCAAAGATTTCATAATGGTGGAAAATAGGCTCACCCACCGTATAAGATAAAAAAAGACATTCTTACCTTAATTCGGTCGAAAAGGATAAAAAAGACCTTGTTTGTAATACAACAGAAAGATTCCTTTATATAATTCTTATAGAAAGTCAAAAACGGTATAAATTATTTTAATCCATATTATTTAAAATAGTAATAATGTTTTGAAATAAATTTTTGAGAAACATGGATGTGGATGATAAAGAGGTTGTAGTAGATAATTACCTATAAACTAACTCGGATAATGAAGAGATTGTGAAATAAACCCTTACCAATTTGGTATCTTACGAAAAATACACCCCATGAAAGAGGTATCATACAATGAATATGTAAATACACATAAATTGAAGTGTATTACACAAATAATACAATTATGGGTAGTACATACACCACACAAAAGGTAATAGTCGCAAAATGGCATGAATCTCACGGGAATAAGGAGTGAGATGAAAACACCTTACCTTGCACTTTCATTTAGTCGAGGGTATGTTTAGCCTCCTATATGAAGACTATAGTATGTTATTAAATTATACCAGAACCATATTATTATTTATGATATCATACATTATTCATTTAGGACATTATACTACCATTTAATAATAATTTCCATGTTATATTAATATTTTGGGTAATAATCGCTTTCTTTATCTTACGTATTTTAACTTGTTACTCTTGATTGTATCACTTAGATCATGATTTTAATACGTCCAGAATAAAAAAAATGATTTATTTATCATATACATTAGAATATAAAAATTTATAAATGATCTATATATGAAATAGAAAACACCGTTAATGGAGACTGTAGTCCGTACGTACGCATAAACGCTGTTTCCGTTTTCATATAGTATTGAATGAAAGTAAGTGAATAAGATAAATGTAAGCACATAAATACTTATATATATAAATATATATATCTCCAGTAGAATTATTATGACATATATTACATACTTATTAGTAATATATATTTTTATAATCATTGATGAATGGTGAGCTTGGAAATGAATCTCATCGCGTCGTGGAGACGGTAATCCATACGTACGCACGATTGAAAATATAATTCTTTTGATATTAATATAATATATAATTGGATGGTATATAATATATACAAATTATTTATCATTTCATATTTATTATTTACATCAAATAAACATCATTATTTAACCCATCCAAATAATTATGTATTGAATAACAATTACACCACGACGTGGAGACGGTAAGCCGTACATACGCACGTATGGTGACATGTCATTCAAAGGGTGGATAGAATAATGAATTTGGTTGTACCATAATTATAATAACATCAATGTATATAGAATATACTAGATTTATTATTTTATAATGAAAACTACAAAGAAAAAGGACGTGGAAGAAGAATTTAACTTGAAAGAGGGTGGTGAAATAATTACCTCTTCTACGGGTTCTTTCTTTTGATTTGATCAAAAGGGATACTTAGGTTGGATTTCTGATCAAACTATGCCCTATATGATGAAGGAAGGATATTTGAGAGGGTATTTGGACATGGTTTTTCCAAGCCAAATTTCATAGAAGGTGTGAATTAGAGAGAAGGGGGAGTGCCCTTTTATAATAGGGGTGAGGGGCACCTTAGGAAAAACTTAAAATATTATTTTATAATAAATTAATATTAGCTTTCTAATGGATCCAATGTTTATTATTTAAAGTCTAATGTAGGGATAGGTCGAACACAACTAAACCAATAGGTTTTATACAAGTTTAGGTTACCATTTTAACCTTATCATTTAGATTTAACTCTAAGTTAAATAATTTAACTTTTACAGAGTCTTCTTGTATTCTTACACTATATGGTTAATAAACATAATATATACTACAAATCGAACCCCAATTGGTTCATTAATGTCATATATATTATTATATAAGTATCGTTTCTGAACCTTATATTTTTAATACCATTATATCAACTAATAATATTATATTTGTTTTGAAAACTATTTTATGTCAATTTCGACACTATTTGGTATTTGTTTTTTTGTTAAAATAATAACTAAATGATTAGTTTAAAAAAATACATTTAACCACTCCTAACTTGTCATATGAAACTATAAAATTTGTGGATTTCATAAAAACATTGAAATTTTATTTATTTTAATATTTATAATACCATTTTTTGATTCATTCGTTAATTAGGTAATTACTGCAACATCATTGTGTCATAAATAAATTTATTTATTTCATGTCTAAAAATTATAAATAAAATAACATGATTTATTAAATTTTTTTATATTTTTAATGAATATTTACAATCAAATTTATCTTATGTAACACCCTATATTAAAAATGTTTTAGTTATTAAACTTTGATTTTAACTCTTTTAACTCATCTTTCAATTAAATAATAATAAATGTCATAATCTAATACAAGTGGACCAAAATAAAAATATTTTAATCCTATGGTTTTTTGATCGAGGTAAACTTATCCAATAGAATTAGGATATGTGTGAGGGTAATATTAATATCATTTTTATCCTTAATTACCCTATTTACTTTTTACTATCGTAAATAAAAGTCAAAAGTTACTATTCATCAAAAATTATTTTCATCTCATTGAAACAAATTTTACTTCTTGATAATAACCGTGTCTCTCGGATTTTCGAAATTCCGCTCACAGAAGCGGTAAAATTAAGTTTTATGTAAATTTGCAAAAGCTCCTAAGAGGTGGGTAAAAGAGGTTGAAAAGTTCAATGAAATTTTTATATATCTAAAATTATTATAAACCGACTCCAATGAATTAATTTTATATTATATAGGTATTATGTACCTATTTTGAAATTAAATAATTTAAATAAAATAAATAATTATTTAAATAAAAATTCGTTTTTAAACTATAACTCAGTGTTTTTCAGTATTCATAAAAAAATTAAATGTTTTCAGAAAAATAACAAAAATTCACCCTATGCTAATTTCAATATTCTAAATCCAAAAATGAAGTCCATTTTGAATGATAAAATGTAGAAAATTTCAAAAAGTGGGTATTACTATTCATAACAGCTAGTTTGATTGGTTGTGGTGTGTGTTAGAACTCGAATACATGCTACTGTATTATTCAAAGAGAAGCATACTGTGGAAGCTTGGGGTGTTACATTCTCCCCTTATTTAATAAATTTCATCCTTGCAATTTATGCTCGTTATTGGAAACTTGGGGTTGCCATTTCAAAATATCTTAGTTGAAATACCACATCAAAAAATGGATTAATGATGACTCTATTTAAAATAAATAGTGGTAAGTATAAAGGTTACTGAAAATAAAACATACCAGGGTTCCATGTAGGAAAATATGGATATGGAAGAGAAATTTAACCATCAATATCTGATGGAGAGTGGTAGAGAACATGGCTATAAAAAGGCCAACAATCACAAAGCCATAAATTTGTGATGATCTAAGGTACCATCTAGGTAAAAAATTTTGTTCTAAATTCCTTTTATTAATGTTGAGGAATTTATTTATGAGATTGGATAAGACCTTAAGGATATATAATTTCTTTATAATTAGAGTTTTAACCATTAATAAATTTCTACCACAAACTCATCTTTCACCCCAAAACATAATACATCTCAAAAATACTCTATTTATCCTAATCGTATAGGGATCCAAATAAAATTAATTCATAATTCACATATCAGACCCTTTAAAAAAAGAAACTACATTATACCATCCAGGAAGTTCACGTAGTCCAGTGGTAGGCGATAAATCCCAATCGCACTATGGTTGTGGGTTCGATTCCCGCAGCTTTGTCCGATGCAACGGGTTGTCACATGGTATGTGTGTTGTCCTTTTATAAAAATACCAAAATACCCTTTCAAACATAACCCATTCCAACCTTTAGAATTATCGAATATACTTCTATCCAAACTCACAATCCAAAATTTATAAGGAAGTTAAACACAATGAAGATCCTTTTTCCATGTAATAACATGTGAACACCTTCACCATGTTTTATTTTTAAACATGGTAACATCCTAAATTACCTTAAATCCATATTGATTACATTCATGCTCCTTTATTATTTATAGAATACTAGATATATTCCTTCAATCCAAAAATGTTTTAAACTTAAATGATGAAAAATCATTAATTAGTTTCAAGGTAGCCATGAATATCTAATATAATTCATCCAAATCAATCTTGTATTATGAAAAAATCACTACCTCGATATCAGAACCTTATTATGGTTTATCTTTCTTTCAGCCATATATTTTCCAAAAATGTAACCTGTTATTGAGTCACTTTTCATTGTTCCGCACAATCTCAAGTCCTTAATAAAATAATACTACAGTACAATCCTTATATAGTCAATAATTATTATAACCAGTACATTGTTGGTACAACACTCAAATGAAATAATCCAATAATAACAGCTTGAGACCACTAGTCATTATTCTTCACATGAGGTAGTATCATAACTTGATTATTATCCAATAGAATCATTTGGGTCATACTCTGATGATTTTGACATTGGTTCGCGTAGTGGCCCAACTCCCTGCAGATGAAGCATTGAACATTTGAAACCTTTTTCTTACACATGTATTCACATACAAGGTGTCCTTTTTCTCCACACTTATAACATACTCCCATTCCTTACAAGAATTTTCCAATATGATTATTTCCACAGTTATCACATATGAGAAAATCCTTCTTCACCTTCTTCCCTTTATCTGTCCTTCTCTCTACCATCCTTTTCTTCTTTGGCTTCCCTTTAAAGCCATAGGACTCCGAGAATTATTTACTTATCTTATCAAAACATGATACTATTTATTCATATTATGATAATATGTTGGAGACTATTTCCCTTCTAAATTATGGCATAGGACCATGAAAGATATGATCCTTCCTACTCTTTGGATCATGTGTATTGCTGGAGTTCTCATTCCTTCTACTGGGCACCATTTCAAAACAATGACATACACTAGATTAGTTTGAGAATAGAAACAACTAATCCCAAACTTGTAAAAAACTTAACATAAATTGAACAGTTGATGGATATAATCCATAGTCACAAAAATGTTTTCTTTGAGTAATTATATACTCATAATCCCTTAATAATGGTTTGTAAAGAAAATGATAATTATCTTAAGCATATCCGCCGGAGGTGTCGTAACCAAGAGTGCAACAAGGCCCGTTGTCGTGCCCCAGTTCCTGTTCGAGTCTAGCTCAAAGCGGTGTTTTATGGTTTGACCCCTTGGTACATCTGTGCCAGAGCCACCTCTACCTACTCGTATCTGGAAAGGGATGTATTTTCTTGGAAAACTCACAAAATCTCTACAATACCAAAATTTTAGGAAGTTATTCTATACTAATCCTGAAAGTCTAACTTAGAGTAATGTGCTCAAATCAGAGTTTATCTAAATCTATTTTCCAAGGATATTTCTATACCTCTCTCTGATAACAACTGTAACACCCTGATCCCAGTTAACTAGATCTGGTGCATTATTTGAATACATTGGCATGAATACAAGGAATCAAGACCCGAAGAACCGATCGGTTTAGCAGTCTTGGAAAATAGATTACATACATCAATGTTACAATACACTTTATAACATACAAAACAACATAAATAATCCTTTATGAACGCCTTTATTCCCTTGGCTTAACACTGTATATCAATCACAATACACTTCTTGGAATCCTGGAAAATAAATCATAGAAATGGGTGAGCTCAAACGCTCTCTAAGGGTAAGCAATACAACAGAAACATTAAAAAATAAGCATAAACAATTAAGACAATGTATAAAACTAAAACAAAATCCTTTTAAACTAGAACTTCAGCATAATATGGTAGAAATAAAATTAAATAACTCCATTTAATTATTCACATGGATATTATACTAATCAAATAATCACATTCGATATCAATAATCACTTTCAAAATGATGGAATGCATAATGCCAAACTTTAATTTCTGTGTCAAGGCCTCATGCCAAGACCTAAGGGATAACTGTAACCGGAACCCAACCCGGAGAGCCTCTTTAACCGGACTCAAACCTGGAGTGCCTCTAATAACCGGACAACAACCCGGAGGGCCTCTAATAACCAGACACCAACCCATAGCACCTCTAATAAATGGACACCAACCTGGAGTGCCTCTAATAACCGAAAACCAACCCAGAGTGACTCTAATAACCAGACACCAACCCGGAGTGCCTCTAATAAGAGGAAACCAACCCAGAGTGCCTCTAATAACCAGACACCAACCCGAAGGGCTTAATTTTACCGGTCCCCAACCTGGAACATACTAGTCTAACACATTAATCTTAAGAAGAGGATGAAATAAAACATAAAAAATCGTATTAAAACTAGCCTACTAAATTCCAAAACATTAATCATAATCCATTAATGGAATAAAAATAACTCACCCATAGTCAAACTTATCACAATACCTTAAATAAAATATGGAATATTTGTATCATATTAAATCAACTTCAAACAAGTGTAAATTTTATCAAAGGATGTTGACATAGATGAAATCAAAACTATTTTAGAGAAATATCTTTTTTTTTGAAATAATTTAAAAGTCACATAATTATAAAAGAAAACATTAACATTGAAAATATTATTATATGCTTGTAAGGGAAGCTTCAAAAATTTTATAATGGCGGAAAATAGCCACACCCGCCATATAAGTAAAAAAAACACATTGTTACCTTAATTCTGTCGAAAAGGTTAAAAAAGACATTGTTTGGAAAACGACAGAAAGATTCCTTTATAAAGATAATATATAAAGTCAAATAAGGGTATAAATTAATTTAACCCATATTTTGTAAAATGGTAAGAATGTTTTGAAATAAATTTTTAAGAAACATGGATGGTGATGATAAAGAGGTCCCAATAGATAATTACCTATAAAAAACCTCTGATAATGAAGAGATTGTGAAATAAACACTTACCAATTTGGTAACTTACGAAACATACACCCCATAAAAGAGGTATCATACAATGAATATATAAATACACATAAATTAATGTTTATCACAAAATTAATACAATTACGGGTAGTACATTCACCACACAAAAGGTAATAGTGGAAATATGGCATAAATATCACGAGAATAAGGAGTGACTTGAAAACCCCTTACCTTGCACTATCCTTTAGTCGAGGGTATATTTAGCCTCCTGTATGAAGACTATAGTATGTTATTAAATTATACTAGAATGATATTAATATTTATTATATAATAAATTATTCATTTATGACTTTATACTACCAATTTAATAGTAATTTCCGTGTTATATTAATATTTCGGGTAACAATCGCATTCTTTATCGTACGTGTTTTAACTTGTTACTCTTGATTGTATCACATAGATCATGATTAAAATACTTCCAGAATATAAAACATGATTTATTTATCATATATATGAGAATATAAAAATTAATAATAGACGTATATATGAAATTGAAAACACCGTTTATGGAGACGGTAGTCCGTACGTACGCATAAACGTTGTTTCCGTTTTCATATAGTATTGAACGGAATTAAGTGAATAAGTTATATGTAAGTACATAAATACTTATATATATAAATATATATATCTCCTATAGAATTATTATGTCATATATTACATACTTATTAGTAATATATATTTTTATAATCGTCGATGAATGGTGTGCTTGGAAATGAATCTCATCGCGTCCTGGAGACGGTAATCCGTACAAACGCACGATTGAAAATATCAATCTTTTGATATAAATATAATATATAATTGGATGGTATATAATATATACATAATACTTATCATGTTATATTTATTATTTACATCAAATAAAAATCATTAGTATAACCATCCAAATAATAATATATTGAATAACAATTACACCACGACGTGGAGATGGTAAGCCGTACGTACACACGTATGGTGACATGTAATTCAAAGGATGTATAGAATAATGAATTTGTTTGTACCATAATTATAATAACATCATATAATTTTGAATATACTGGAGTTATTATTTTAGAATGGAAACATGAATGAAAAAGGAAGTGGAAGAAGAATGGAACTTGAAAGAGGGAGGTGAAATCATTGCCCCTTTTCCGGGTTCTGCTTTTTGATTTGATCAAAAGGGCTCCTCAGGTTGGCTTTCTGATCAAACTATGGCCTCTAGAATGAATGAAGGATATTTGAGAGGGTATTTGGGATGGGGTTGGTTGAGAAAAATGTCTTAGAAGGTGTGAATTAGAGAGAAGGTGGACTGCCCTTTTATAAGAGGGGTGAGGGGCACCTTAGGAAATACATAAAATATTATTTTATGATAAATTCATATTCAGTTTCTAATGGCTCCAAAGAAGATTATTTAAATAATAAGGTGGGGGTAGGTCAAAAAAACTCAACCAATATTTTTTAGACAGGTTTAGGTTCCCATTTTAACCTTAATATTTAGATTTAACTCTAAGTTAAATATTTTAACTTTTACCGTGTCTTCTTGTATTCTAACACTATATGTTTAATAAACATACTATATACTGCCAATTGAACCTCAATTGGTTCATTAATGTCACATATATTATTATATAAGTCTTTTTTCTGAAACATAGATTTTTAGGACCATTATATCAATTAATAATATAATATTTTTTTTTAAAAACTATTTTATGTCAAATTTGACACTATTTGGAATTTTTTTGTTAAAATTATTACAACAAGATTACTTCAAACAAAATACATTGAATCAATCCTAACATGTCATATTCACCTAGAAAATTCGTTTATGTCATAAAAAAATTGAAATTATATTTATTTTAATATTTATAATACCATTTATTTGATTCTTTCATGAATAAGGTAATTACTGCGTCATCATTGTGTCATAAATAAATTTATTTATTTAACGTCTAAAAATTATAAATAAAATACCATGATGTAGTAAATTTTTTATCTTTCTGAAGAATATTTACAATTGAATTTATCTTATGTAAAACCCTATATTAAAACTGTTTTCGTTATTCTTCTACAAAATTAAATTGTTATTATTATCAAACACTTTTAAGGATAAAAGTGAGAAACCAAGTCAAGCACTAAAGGAGAGAACAAAGTTTAATGTTATTAAACATTGATTTTAACTATTTTAACTCTTCTTTGAATTAAATAATAATAAATGTCCAAATCTAATCCAAGTGAACCTAAATGATAATATTTTATTCATAAGGTTGTTTGTGATCGAGTTAAACTTGTCAAATAGAATTAAAACATGTGTGAGGGTAATAGTAATATCATTTTTACCCTTAATTACCATATTTACTTTTAACCATGGTAAATAAAAGTAAAAAATTACTATTCACCAAAAATTATTTTCATCTCATTGAACTACATTTTACTCCTTGATATTAACTACGTCTCTCAGATTTATGAAATTCATCTCACAGAAGCGGTAAAATTATGTTTTACGTGAAGTTGAAAAAGCTCCTTGGAGGTGGGTAAAAGACGGTGAAAAGTTCAATGAAATTTTTATATTAAATTATTATAAACCAACTCCAATGAATTACATTGAACTTATGTAGGTATTATGTATCTATTATTTCATTAAATAATTTAAATATTTTAAATATTTTTTTAAATAAAAATTCATTTTTAAACTATAACTCAGTGTTTTCCACTATTCATAAAAAATTAATAGTTTTCAGAAAAATACCAAAAATTCACACTAAGCTAATTTTGATATTCCAAATCAAAAAATGAAGTCCATTTTGAATGATAAAATGTATAAATTTTAAAAAATTGGGTATTACTATTCATAACGGCTAGTTTGATTTGTTGTGGTGTGTGTTAGAAATCGAACACACACTACTGTATTATTCAAAAGAAGCGTACCGTGGAAGCTTGGGGTGTAACAGAGAGTTTGTCCCAAATGATCTTCATGATGCTCTGGGGTTCAGAAAGTATGTTTTGGATGGTTCATCTTTGATATAGTGAGTAAGTTCTTTCTAATGTGTTCCTCTCTCTGTTCCGCGCTATTCTTTTCTTCCTTGGCCTTCTCTTTTATATTTGAGGTCTGACAATAGAAATAAGTAAATCACATGTAGTCCTCATCGTACCTCTTTCTATACCTATATATAGTCTCTAGATATGTCTACAATCATAATTAATTAATGTCAAAAGAACTAAATTTACCAAATATGACTGTTGTAATAATCTTAATAATTTGACCAAGTATGGAGTAAAAGAGTGAGTATCGATAGTTTGTTAACCATAGACTTCCCAACAGTAAGCTTCACCGGTAGAGTTTGTCGGTAGCCTTCAACGACAATCATTCCAACTATAGCCATCAGTGGTGACCTTCATTGGTGACCTTCATCAGTGACCTTCATCGGTGACCTTCATCAATGACCTTCATCGGTGACCGTCATCATTGAACTTTCATCAGTGACCTATCTATTGGAGACCTTTCTATTGGGGACCATTCTATCAGCGACCTTTCTATCGATGACATTTCATTAGTGACATTCATTGGTGACCTTAAATCGGTGACCTTTCTTTTCATTACCTTAAATTGGAGACCTTTCTATCAGTGACCATTCTATACTTTGAGAAATTTTGCACTGTTAGCTTAAAGAAGAGAGAAGTGAGATTAAAAGTATATAGTCTTCACTTAATAGAAACTAGAAATATTAATGACACAATATTAGAATAATAAAAACATGTTTATCACATAAATGAAACATTATTTGGAATTATCAAAATAGATGAGTCCAACAAAAACATCTACGTTTAATTAATTAATTTAAAATTAATTCCCGTTGTCGAAACAAAACACTTGTTTTTAAGAAATAATTACTATAAAAAGATTGACACATGATTATGTCTATTTCAAAGTGAAAATAATTCTAATGACCAACATTAGATTAAATGGTAAAAATATAATATAATTACACTTTAAAACCAATTAAAAATATAATCTAGACATATAAATAAATTATATTAAAATGTAGTTTTGAAATAAAAATGCATTATTTTTCTGTATTCATTAAAAACTTAACATTATCATAAAAATACCAACAATTTAACAAAAGTAAATTTTGATGTCCCGATTCTAAAAGAGAATTTTATTTTGTCAAATAGAACATATAAATGTGACCAAAACTAGATTTAAAGAGGGTTCTCCATAGAAAGACGATAAATCGACGTATTAATGAATATTAGATTATTAATGCTTAAAATCAGATTCTATATTATTTTAAGCCTTTAAATTATATTGGATAAATGTAAAAACATTTATCAAACATGTATAATCATATTTTAGTTATTTCGGTTAATTCCCGCCATTATAATGGATAGGCGTTAACTACCATTTAAAAATAATATTATATTATCTTTTTCTGTATGACCCAATGTTGTGTGAAACATAAGATTTCCTAGAAACCCGTTGTTGTGTATCAGGTATGCCATCAAACATAGCATCCCATTTAAATTAAAATTAATATTTAATTCAAAAATATTAATTTACCTGAAAATTTCATATTCTATAATTACCTAGGATGATACATCATTCCCCACTTTTGAGAATTGTGTCCCTATAATTATATCCGATTATCAAATAAATGGGGGTATTTATCCCTCATAGCATTTTCGTATTCAAATGTTGACTCTTCAATAATATGGTTTTTTCCACAAAAACCTTTACCTGGTGAATTAAATTATTCCACAATAGTTTCTATCTTCGGTCAAGAATCTAGACTGGTTGTTCCTCATAAGATAAATTTTCTTCCAACTGAACTACCTCTAGGCTGAAAACATGAGATGGATCCAGTATATACATTCTCAACATTGAAACATGAAAAACATTTTGTACCTGGGATAAACATCAAGGAAAATCCACTCTATATGCAACTAATCCAACATTCTCTAGGATTTCACTAGGTCTAATGATCCTAGGTCCCATATTTCCCTTACTTCCAAAATGAATCACACTTTTCCATGGATAAACTTTGCGAAAGACATGATAAACTTCCTCAAAAGAGAGATCCTTCCTGCGGTTATCCACATAACCTTTCTACCTACTCTGAGCTGTTCTCATGTTCTTCTGAATCAATTGAACTTTCACTGCCATTTCATCTATCAATTCTGGTCCCATCAACTTCTTTTCACCTACTTCATCCCAAAAATCCAGAGTTCAACAATGCTTTCAATATAATTCTCAAATATACCCATCCGTATACTAGAATGAAAAATGTTATTATAGGAAAATTCAACCAAAGAAATATGTTGGTCCCAACATCCCTAGAAATACATTGAACATGCCCGTAACATATCTTTCAATGTCTAAATTTCATTCTCTGACTGAACATCTGAATGTGGATGAATATATATACTAAAATTTAATTTAGTACCCAACGACTTCTAAAGGACTTTTCAAAAGTTAAAAGTAAAATTGGGATCATGATCGGATACAATGGAGAGGGGAACTCCATGCAACCTCACTATTTCTTTAACATACAACCAAGAAAGTTTATCTAAATACAATGTATCACGAATAGGAATGAAATGAGTAGATTTAGTCAATCGGTCAATAATAAACCAGATTTCGTTATTACATCGAGATGTCTTCGGTAATCCCACAATAAAGTCTATGGATATATTTTCCCATTTCCACTCTGGCACCAGTAAAGATTGAAGCATCCCTTTCTGTAACTTTTTCACTACTTTAATCATCTTACAAGTCAAACACATCACTATAAAGTCAAAAATAACTCTTTTCATTCCATCCCACTAGCAATACTCTCAATGATCTCTATACATCTTAGTACTTCCAGGATAAACCTTCTGAACCAACTCTACCATTTTGTGCAACTCACTATCTTCCTTCTGTGATTTCTTAATTCTTTCTGATTGAGATTATTTCACTAACACCTGAAACAAAATAGCGGAATTTCCTGCATCAATAACTTCTATTCCAATGTTCATAAAATCAAAAACCAAAGTATCTCATTCCAAACATATCATGGTTAATGAAAAATTACATTTTAGACTCAAATAAAAAACCACTTTATTTTCTTTTCCCGTATGGTATTTGATCATGAAATCATAATCCTTGATTAATTCATGCAATCTCCTCTATCTCAGGTTCAATTAATTCATAGTGAATATATACTTAAAACTTTTGTGGTCACTATATATTTCACATTGTACTCCATACAGATGACTCCTCTAAATTTTTAAAGAAAAAACAACATGAGAATATTCTAAATTATGTGTACGGTTGTTTAACTCATGAGGGATAAAATGAAATGAATCATAAGCAATTACCTGATCATTTTACATAAGGACACAACCAAGTCCTTTCAATAGAAAATCAATGTATATAACAAACTCACCATTTCTAGATGGAAGTGATAAAACTGGGGAATTCACTGATCTTTTTTCAATTCTAGAAAACAATCATCACATTCTTTTGTACAAATGAATATAATCCTTCTCGAGTTAACTTAGTCATTGGGATAGATAAATGTGAAAAATTATCAACAATACTTTAGTAGAAAATGTCTAAACCAAGAAAACTATAAATCTCTATGATATTGGTATGTCATGGCCATTCTTAGAAAAATTTTGTTTTTGCAGGATCCACAGTTATGCCATCTTTTGAAACAATGTGGCCAAGGAAATAAATTTATTGCAACCAAAACTCACACTTTCTGAATTTACCATGCATTTTATTATCTTTTATGGTTTGCAAGTCATCCCTTAAATGGATGTCATGTTCCTATTTAATTTTTGAATAAACCAAAATATCATCAATAAACCCAACCACCATTTATCCCTATAGTCAACTTATCCATCACTGTATCAAATGGTTCAATTATGATTCCGACCATATCAGGATGCTGATTCTAAAGGTCATTTCCTTCTCTATGACTTCCCAGCATATCTTCCCTTTTACTATATGAAAACCATTCTTAGCATAGAAATATATTTGGCAAAGAAACTTGGTAATCTGTAAATTCTATATCTTTAACATAAATTAATTTAGGGATATTAACTTCACAATAACCTAACACCTAAAGTTGTCTAAACCGACCTCTGATACCAACTATAAGGACCCGAACATAAACATTACATAATCTAGAAATATGTTAATAATTCACATTGGGGATATTTTCACGTTTAGAGTTTTAGAGAATGAGTCCATAATATTTGATTACAACTCAAGAATTACATGTTGACATTTCTACTCAGAATCCACTTTTTATAAATAAAAAACTCGTTAAAAAAGAGTCATGTCATGTTCCATGTTTTAGATAGCATGAAGTTTCCATGATCCCATCCTTGAACCTATTTATTATTATGTCCTATGAAAAAATATTGAAGAAAAACTTGGGATGAGCATGAAAAAATCAGTAAGGGATACACAAAGAAAGAAAACTGTTAGTTTTTCAATCCAACAAGTAAACCAAGAAAACTTTATCATAAATAATAATTTTATCCTTTATGAAGTAGTAAATAGTCTTCACTGAATAATAGATCATTTCTTATGCCTTTTTAACCAAAATATTTCCATAAGAACCATATAAATCACACATAACATATAAATGTAACTTGGGACATAAACATACAAAAATGGAATAACCATACAGTCAACATCCACACATCTCAATAAATTGAATAGCCATATGGCTGACTTCCATACTAAATGCATTGAATGTGATAATAGAACCACCCATCCTAGTTTATCACGGAACCAACCATCATGTGATTTTTCACGTAACCACCTGTCAAATGTCCAACTACCATTATAACATTATAACACATAAAATATTTCAAATATAAAAATTTCACTAATAAAATTAAATTTGTAATCAAAAGACATCATTTCGAGATATTGAAATAATCAATCCATTTCAAAAACCATTTTCAATACCAAAACACCCAAAAACAGACTAAGGGGTCTCTTTTTCATTTTAAAAAACAATAAGGCTTATAGGGGAAGCCAACTAATGATTACAGCTGGAGAGAGGTCATTGTCGCCGCGAACATTAAAAATATTCCATTTTATCATTAAGTAAAACGCCTCATAGAAAATATATTCCTTTTTAATAAAAGTACAGTTCAATGGTTTTGATACACTGTATAAACGAAATTCATGTATAAATCAAAATATGCCTCAATGAAAGTATATTACGACGAAGTCCCATACCTCGTGTACGACTTGATTCACTCGTTCTTTAATCTCTTGAATAATAAACTAAATGAAATTTATTCTTTCGTAAGAACCTTTTTAAATTCTATAATTACTTTTATATAATTTATTACTATGTCGTAAATGTTATTTAATTATATATGTTAATAACAGTTGTTTTGTCGATATTTGGTACTTTAGTCAAAAATAAACATCTTATACTTATAAGTTGTCTATATGGTAAAAATTAAATTATATAAAGAGTTATATTCATTATTTAGATATCATATATATCATATATATACAGTATATATATGTATTTATAATAGTACATAACATTTGGAGATAAGAAATGAAATTTTTCGTTCATGGAGACGGTAAGCTCTATGTATGCATGAACGCTACATTAATTTCTATTTCATTTTTAATGGAATGAAAACATAAAGATAAATAAGTATATTATAATTATAGTATAATAACACACATATATATATATATATAATATCATTAAATCCATCCTTTATATGTCCCTCATATGTAATTAACAAGTCATATCATTTTGAGGGGTCGGTAGTCCGCATTTCCTCAAATGAAATTATCGTATTTAACCACTATAGAAACCATTAAGGTATGAAATAAATGAAAAATACAGGAGAATATAAACAATATAAATATAATATATATCACAGATATATACATTTCCATCATAATGGCCACCATGACAGGCAGTTAAAGATATTTAAAAAATATTCGTTTCGTGAGGAAGTACTTCGTCGTCCATAGATACACTATGTTCATATCTATTAGATGGAGGTGTGTTGAAGTGTAGTTTTAATCCTTCTCATAACAACATCATAATATATTGAAGATACTAATGTTGTTATAAAATAATTAAATAATGAGATTTTAGGGGTTGGAGAAATAAAATAAAAGAAAGGAACTTAAGAGAAGATGTTACCTTTAAATCTGGTATTTCTCGTTGGTTTGAACCAAAAGGTTTACATAAAGTACCTTCTACCTAAGTTATGATTTATAGTAGGAATAGGGAGATTAATAGAGCTTAAATGATCATAGATTGGATTATTCAAGGGTCTTTAGAGGTGTAAAGAATGGGTTAGAATTGAGGGATTTTTATAAGGGGGAGGAGGGGATCATTTGGAATGTTTGAAAATATTATTTTATTATATAATGATATTCAGTTTGTAAATTTCCAAACCTCATTAAATTCGAATATAACACGACTCATGTTTGAAATAATGCCATGAAATAATAATTGGATAGGTTTTGGGTAATCTTTTAATCTTTATAATCTTATTTATTTAAATCATTTATTAATGAGGTAAACACTGCATCATTATTGTGTCATACATAATTTTATTTAATTGATATCTAAAAATTATATAAAAAATACCATGATATAGGAAATATTGTCTTCTTTCACATTAATATTTATAATCAAAGAGATAAATTATATAAACCTAGGTAAAAATTGATTTACTAAAAGATATATGTTTATGTCATTTTTTTCTTTACTTTAAATTAATTAATATAATGTGTCATTATAACTCTTAAGTGTCCCCATGGGGTCCCAAAATAAACACAAGGATTACCATACTCTTTAATGACTCAAAAAAGAAGATGAGGACACATGGTAGGATAATTTATTATTATTATTATAATCTTTTACCTTGAATTACTCTATATACCTTTAACTTTGGTAAATAAAAGTCAATAGTTACTATTCACAAAAATTATTTTCATCTTATTGAACCACATTTACTTACTTATAAAAACCATGTATGTTATATTTTTCAAATTCAATTAATAGAAGCAGTAAAATTTAATTTAAATGAAAACATCGGTTTCTTAACTACTACTCAGTGTTTTCACTATTCATCAAAAATTGAGGGTTTTAAAAAAAATACAAAAAATGCATCGTATGCTATATTTGATATTCGGAGTTCAAAGATAATTCATATTTTACCAATTACAATACATATAAGTTGAATTAATTAATTTAAAATTATTTCTCGTTGTCAAAACAAAAAAGTGTGTTTTTAAGAAATAAAAACTATCAAAAGATTGACACTTGTTTATGTCCAATTTCATAGTGAAATTACATCCAATGAACAAAATTGGATTTAATGGTTAAAATATAATCTAATTAAACATTAAAACCAATTAAAAATATAATCTATCCATATTAATAAATTAAATTAAAAGGCAGTTTTGAATTAAAATGGTGTATTTTGCACTATTCATATAAAATGAACATTATCAGAAAAATACCAAAAAATTACCCAAAGAAAATTTTGATATCCCTATTGTAAAGGAGAATTTTATTTTTTCAAATAGAACATATACATTTGACCAAAACTATATTTAACGTGGGGTCTCCATCAAAAGGCAGTAAATTGACCTTTTAATGAATATAAGAGTATTTATGCTTAAAATCAGATTATAACTTATTTTAATCCTAAAAATATTATTGGATAAATGTAAAAACATTTAAAAAACATTTATAATCATATTGCAGTTAATTCGTATAATTCACTCCATTACAACGTCTAGGCATTAAATACCATTTAAAAATAATATTATATTATTATTTTTGAGTATAACCCAATGTTGTGTGAAACGTAATATTTTAAAGAAACCCATTGTTGTGTATCGGTAACTCCATCGAACATAGAATCCCCTTTAATTTAAAATTAATATTTCATTCAAAAATATTAATAATGATGAAAATTTCATAATCTTTATTTACCTCAGATGTGACAAAAACACCTTAAGCATGACATAGGTTATCTAATTTCATCACATGCTCAAATCCTTTACAATGGTTTATAGAGAAAATGGGATTTATCTCAAGTTTATCCAATCAGTGTGTGAAACCATATACGTTCTAAAGCGTGTTTCCATGTACCAGGTTATACCAAGTTAAGCACTACATGCCTTGTCAGAGTTGTTACTCGTAAGTATGACTATTCTAGAACTATTACCACTTGTAGTATCTGGAAAATTATGTATTTCTAGAAAGAACCACATAATATCCACTTTAACATATTTTTTTAGTGTTCATCTATACTTATCTTCTAATTCTACATTGGGGTTAAATTCTCTAATCTACATTTAACTAATTATTGTTCTCATGGTTTACACTAATGTTCATTTAATACCAACTACTGTGAACCGACCCTCGAAGGCATGAATCAGGTGTCTCATATGAATTACATTGGTATGATTAAATGGAATATATCCCAAAGCACCGAGATTTTAGTAGTATTGGTAAACTATATAGACAAATGAGTCTTGCATTAAAAAATAATAAATTAATTACAACATATTTTTTTATTGATGACATCATGGATGGATTTATTACATCTACTATACCACTTTATAACATTCATAGTAAACTTCTTGGATTCTTGAGGAAAGGAAAAAAATTAGGGTGATCTAAATTTCTTAGTATGGGAAAAATACAGGTGAAGAAATGATTAATCAGTGGGAATAATAATTATGGAATGGATAGTAATTTAACACACATTCCAGAAACCAACATGTGGAAAATTATGTGAATAAGAAATAAGTCAAGGTAAATGAAGACACATTACATTCAAATAACAAGATATGGAAAAATAAAATTTTCAATGTATTAAATAAAAATACATTCCATTTAAAAAGTGAAATAAAAATTAAATGTACCCAAAGATATTTCAACCCAAAATATCATTGATAAATATAATAACTAAAACTAAATAAATGAAATGCCTTCTTAATCTATGTCATCTCTATGGCACATGAAAACCTATACTGTAGTGACCATTCACCAGTCTTCTTAAAACATCAAATATAAACCCATTTAATTTTTGAAAGTTATTTATCTCATGAGAACCTATCAATTCATTGAGATTACATATAATTTTTGGGTCTCATCCATTATTCCCCGTACAATGAATTCCTTATATTAAATAGTTGAAAAAAATAATATGCCTTATCAAATATCTGAATTGAATAAAAATAGTGGAATTATCAATATTTCCCCAAATAATCAAAAAAATCAATGTGGACACCTTATGTAAAATTGTTATATATAGTTTAGTCAATAATATTATCCATGAAAAATGAAATGGATAATTTAGGGGAATTCAAGGTTCAATGATCAAAGGAGATTAAATATTTCAAGGGCACTAATAGATAAATAAAGTAAGTGAATGTGAATACTATCTTTGTAAAAATAAATCATAACCCATCTAGAGGATGAATAAGGATGGTATCAATAAAATCTATCCATTATGGAGTAAAATAATTTATTTTGTAATTGATGAATAGAAATAAAAAGATACTTTAATAAACTTTCTTGAGGAAGATATCCTTTTTTTTGAAAAAATATTTAAAAAAAAATCATTGACAATCACTTTGGAAGACATATACTATAAAAATTATCATTTTAAACATGAAATTTAATCCTCAAGGAAATGTTTGTGAGTAAATTAATACATTCCATACGAGTTAAAAAGAACATTCTTTTTTCATGGTAAAATGGTTAGAAAAATTCCTTGTTCATAACGTTACAAGAAGATTAATTTGAAAAAACTAGTAAAAGACAACAAGTGTAAAAATTTTATTTACTAAATCATGTTTGAAAATTTGAGACCCTTTTTAGAAATTGAGAATTCTAGAAGAAAATAGTTTCTCGGAATAATGATAAAAATGATGTTTAATTTTTGTAAAAACATTTTCTAAAACACTATGAGTACCAAGGATTAGAAAGTTGTAATATTTCTTAATAAGGATCATGAATATCCATTGGAGAATAAAATTAAAGGGTTTAATATATAGTGATAAAATAATTTCCACTCATTGAAATTTAAGTGTTAATAATCCTGAACAAAATAATATTTTTACAAAAACCCTTGAAAATACTATAATGTTAGAGTTGGAATCAATTAATGAGTTCATTATGTGTATCAACTATATATACACATATATATGTGGAAATACATCAATTGATATTCAAAAATTTATACACATAATCATATAATATTAATGTCAATGAGGAATTAATATAAACTAAAGAAAATGAATTGGGGTTTGAAATTATTTTCTGCATGGTAACTTTTAACTTGAATCCCTTTTGATGAAATAATAAAAATTGAACCAAAAAAATCATGAATAATTATTAAATAATGATATAATTTAAAAAATTGGAAGTCTTTTCATCATATATAAGAAATTATCTTCACCAATAAAGTGAATATTTCAAGATAAAGTTAATAATCATAAAAAGATATGATATTTCAAATATAATAATTAATAACGTTCTTGAGGAGAATAATCTTTAAACACATAAAATTTCTCAATACCACTTTGAAACATTTGAATCATAATCTTCATAAAGGTATAAAATTAAATTAATCATAAAATATATTGAGAATAAATAGTTTCATGACATATTATTTTAAATGTAATTATATATACCAAAAAAAGATACTAGCTGCATAATAAAAAATAACTCTCAATAGAATATAAATTGAAATGGAATCTCTTACCGTGAATTTCCTTTTGGGTGAACATTATTTAACTTATTTTATAATAAAATTATGAAAATATAATACTTTCTTGATATAAGGTTTCTTGTTTATACATACATTAATTTCACTTATTATCATCTTTTATAATATTACTTAATCAATAATGTTTATGTCGAGTGTTTTGACCAAATTTGGGTTATGTGTCAAAAACAACTTTGGTAGGTCAACTATGGTCCAAAGGGTCATTATATAACATCTCCAAAATAATAATGATGAAATAATCATTATATTTAAAAATAAATTTTACTTTTCAAACCTACCATTAAATATGGTTATTAAAAATGAACCAGCATTATAATCATGGTGATGGTAGGTCGTATGTTCATATAAGTAATGTTCCCATTTTTCAATGATCGTTATGGAAAGAAGGTAATTAATATTATATCATTATATAATGATAATTATATAAAAATACCATATTATTTATACATATATACTTAAATTTATATTTCCATTGATGTAATCTCAATCACATCATGTTGAGGATGCGGTAGTCAACATGTCCATGAATGATGTTTTCACTTTTTTATTGTGTTTTATAGGGTTATAAAGAAGCCGATATATATTATATTTATTGAAATGTAATTATGTAATGAATATTATATATAGTTTTTTTATTTCATTTATTTTTAATTAAAAAATACATTATATTTTCCATGTGTAGTGTGAATGAATCAGATATCTTTGAGGGAGCAGCAGACCACACTTCCACAAACGATGTTTTCATATTTACAAAAATTGTAATAAACTAAGGTTGTAGTTATAAAATAATAATCCTATACAAATTATAAATATCATATGTACCAAAATATAAATATATTTTCTATCACAATGACATTTAAGATAGGTGGTAAAAGAAAAATCAATAATCATCATTTCATGAGGTTGTTATTCCCCGTTCACAAAGAGAATAGGTTTGTTACCCATTAAGATGGGGTTTCATCATGTGTAGGTAGAAAACTTAATATAAAAACATCCTATTAATTTCGTATATTTGTTTTTTATATTATCATAGAATAATAATATTTTAGGGAGAGGATAAGGGAAATAAAAATACAACTCTTGACGAAGATTGTTACTTCTTATTAGGGTAACTCCTTTTGATGTTTACCAAAAGGCTTCCTTGGATTTAATCATGAAGAATTGGGAGAATATAATATTATAATAGGTGTTTTTAAGAGATATTTGGAATGATATGGGTTGAACCAAATTTTCTTGAGAGGCGTCAAGAAGTTGGAGGAGAGGATGCCTTTTAATAGTGGAGGAGGAGTGGTACTCTGGTAGATTTTGGGAAAATGGATTCCCGCCACATATTCCCCGTTGAAATTAGATAAAATAATGTACAAAAGTATATGCAATTTATTATATAGTCAATATATGTCTATAAAAGGGATATATATAAATTTTATTGGTCATTTGGGACCATATGATTAAGGTTTCATACCTAATTATGCTCAGTTTTACCTTAATTATTCTAATTAATTTTATTCAGTATCACTAATATTTTAGGAGAAATACAATGTTTAGATTATAACATAATATAAATTATTCTAATCTCAAATATGGAATCCATTTTTATAAATAAAAAAAATAACTGACATAAATTAATTTAAATTTAATTCCATAGATGAGACCACAATGATGATTTTTAATGTAAAAACATTAAAAAAATTCGTTATTTTTATAGTCAATTTCAAATTAAAATTGATTAAAAAGGAATTAATTGGATTAATTGATAAAAATATTATCTAATTAAACTTTAAAAAAATTTAAATTTACTTTAACCTCATAAATAAATTATATAAAGAACCAATTTTGAATTAAAATTTGGAATTTTTCACAATTCATTAAAAGCATAACTTCTCTAGAAAAATAATAAAAAATCAACCTAAGTTAATTTTTATTTTTTAATTGAAAATATAATCTTTATTTTTACGTATAATATTATTAAATTTTTAAAAATGGGATTTAAAACATGTTCTTCATTAAAAGGTTGTAAAAGTACCTTAATTAAAATAATGGGGTTTCATGTAAAATTGGTTATGTTCATATCTTATGATTATAAAATATACTAGATGAATATCAGAATTATTAGATTGAATATAATGTATATATATTACATTAATATCATGTACTAATTATAATTAATTCAATTTATTTGGTGAAAACAACTTTGTGAGCATAAAAATAGTTTTCTATTGAATATTCGCTATATTATCAATTTTCTATTATATTCATTTCCAATTAATTTTGAACTAACTAACTCATATTATATTTTAGTAAGACATATATTATTATAAGTTTGTTATAACTATTCATAACTTCTAATTTAACACGTATTTTATATCTTATTATATTAAATAATAATATTTTAATAATATATTATTGTTTGGTTAAATCATTATCTTGCGTGTAACGTATTCCATTGAAGTAACTCGTTGTTTCGTATATCAAATGCTAACTATGTATGAAAAGCATTTCAAGCTATAGAAAATATTGAGATTATTTATAATAGTAAATATATTATAAATTTGTGAGATATTTTATTCCCATACGCACATAGTGTTGCGTGTCATACTTGTTATCAGATAAAATGTTCCTAATTTATATTTTCGAGGCATTACATTATCCCAAAATTAATTAAATTTCATCATTTCAATTTAAAATTGATATTGGTAACATATTTGTTGATATTTATAATGTTTAAAATCACAAATGAGGAGGAGGGTTCATAAAATATCCCTTAGATAAATATAATGGGAAGAAAAAAGGTCAGGTGGAATAACATATGACTCGGTCTCTAGGTTGGAGAACATTAGTGGCATGTAGAGAAATATACTTGGAGTAACAGAATAAATATATATAGGGAGTTATTTAGGTCATCAATTATATATAATTTAATGATAAATAAAATGTTTAGGACCTAAAATATATAATCCAATGATGATTTAGGAGACCACGAGTTCAACAAAAACTAAGGTATTAGGACAAGATTTTATTTATAAGTAATTTTCCAAATGTTGGGTAATTAATTTACTATATACGAATATTTTTTTGATATATTCCAATAAATATATTTTCAACATTTTTCTGTTCTTTGATCATATTTTCAATACATAAAAAATTTTATTTGATGCATTAATCCCTAAAATACTTTTCTAAATAATCTTAATGCCCATAGATAAGTATAAATTCCAACTATTTGTCTTGAAATATTCACCAAAACTAATATGATAAGGACATAAATATCTAAACATAAAAACTAACACTAAAAGCTTGTAATTAGTATATATTCATTAATATGTTCAACTAAAACCATTATATTTTAACCACGACTTTGTGTTGGTAAGTGGTTGGCACCAAACCCTTATCATCCTTTAGTTATGGGTTTAGGTCCTCTGGCCTTGCCAGAATCGATGGGCTTCACCCTTCATTCATGTTATCCTTTTCTAAATCCATGTCAATATATTTTCCAAACTAAATATTATGGGAATCCAATAAATAACGTTAATAACTAAATATCCTTTTAACAATGGTTTTCAATACAACCCGAATATATAAATACTTTATCCACTTATTCTCACATTGATCCTTCCGTGGTCTAGAGGTTATCTATAAACACATTTGTGGGATTTATAAAACATGAAATATTATTTTCAATATAAAACACATTAGGTTTCATGTTGGATATTTATTTTCATCATATGTTCAAATCCTTCATAATGGGTTGTAGAGAAAATGTGAATTATCATAAGAATATTCCTTGGGAGTGACAAACTAGGTGCGCAGTAGGGCTCATTATCTTGTACCTGGATACAACGTGTCAGGACCGAATCTCCTTGTCAGATTTATTACTCTTAGGTACATCTATTCCAACACCACGTCCTCTTAATGTATCTAGAAAGGGAGGTATTTCTAGAAATACCCACATAATATCTAAATTACCAAAACTCAATGGTTTTCTTCTATACTAATCATCAAATTCTACCATATGTTTACATTCTCTAATATATGTTTTACTTAATCTAGTTGTAAAGGTTTTTACTAAACTTCATTTGATACCAACTATAGTGACATGACCCCAGATGGCCCTGAGCTAGTGTCTTCTGTTAATTACATTAGGATTATTACAATGTATCAAATCGTGAAGGACATAGAGTTTAGTAGTATTTTTAAAACCAATATATACATGGTTTAGTTATAAAAAATCAATACACTGATTAAAAAATAAAAAATTACTACATAACATTACAGACGAATTTATTCCATCTACTATATCCTTGCATATCTTTCATAGTGCACTTCTTGGATTCGCGTGGAAAGGACTCATAATAAGGGTGAAATCAAATTACCAGTAGGGAAAAAATATAGTGGAAGAAATAATGAATCAATAATAATAATAATTATGGCATGGTAATTAACTAAACACACATGTGTAGTAATAAATAAGATGAAATGTATGTTAACAAACAATAATTTGAGTTAAATGAAAACAAATTCCATTAAAATAAATCGATATAGAAAAATTAATATGTAAAAGTAATATAGTAAAAGATATTATATTTAGTAAATGAAATCAATCTAAAATTCATTCAAAGATATGTCGACGCAGAATCTCATGGATGAATAATAAAAAAAATTATATTAAGGAAATTCTTTCTTAATAGACATCATGTCTGATGTACATTAAAACCTATAACAATAATACATTTCACAAGACTTTTCAAAACTATATATTGAAACTCATTTAAGTTGCACAAATTTTTTCGTCTCATGAGATCCTATCGATGCCTCGAGAGGCTATATAATTCTTGGTCCCACCCTTTATTCCCCATCAAAATAAATCCTCATAGAGAATAGTCGAAATAAATAATATGCTTATCAAATATCCGTATTGGATATAGAATATTGAATTATCAACATTTCCCAAATAATAATATAATAATAAAAGTAGAATCCATATGTAAAATTGTATACAGTTTAGAAATAATAATATCCAAGATAAATGAAATTAGTAATTTAGTTGAAATTCAACGTTAAATGTTCATACTACACTGAATAATTCAAGGGGACTTACTAATAAATCAAGGTAGTTAATTTGAATACTATCCTTATCCAAATCAATCATAAACCATTGAGAGGTTGAATTTCTATGGTTTCAAAAAAATATATGCCAAGTGGATTAAAATTATGGGTTGTTATCGTCGAGGAATAGAAATTAAAATATCTCTTAAAAAAAATTAATTAGATAAATATCATTTGTTTTGTATTTTTTTTGAAAAACATTTTCTTTTCAAATCACTTTTTAACAAATTTAATTTAAAAATTATCATTTGGTACATGAAAATTATTCATTATAGAAATGAATTTTAGTAATTTAATACATTCTATACAGGGTAAAAACAACATTAATTTTTCACTGTAAGATGTTTGGAAAAACTACTTATTCAGAAAGAAAAAATAAGATTCCTTTACACAAATTAGAAAAATAAATAAAGTGTTAAAAAATTATTTAATAAATAATGTTACAAAAATTTCAAAACCTTGTTAGAAAACAGGGTTTTAGAAGAAAATATGTTATCAAACTAAAGAATGAATGGAAGTCGAATTATCTAAAAACATTTTTTAAACCATATTGATTACCAATTAGTGGGAATATGGTACTAATATTAATAAGAGACTAGAATAACTATAGGATAATAAAATTAATGTGTTTATTAAGAACTAATGAAATAGTTTCCTCTTATGAAAATTTATGTGCAAACAATTCCGGATAAAATGAAATAGTTAAGTAAACTCATTAAAAAATTATAATATTTGATTGAGAATCAATCAATGAGTATATTATGCGCATAAAATGTAAATACAAATAAAAAAAGGATATATATCAATATATAGTCAAATTAATTGTATATATAATCATATAATATTAACCAATGCAATGTAAATGGGTTATGAATTTTCATTACACTTGGCAACTTTTATCTTGAATCTCATTAGTTGAAATAATTCAAATTAAAACAAAAAATATAAGGAATAATTATTGAGTCATGATATTATCTTAAAAAGTGGAAGTATGTGAACCATATATAGAAAATTATATGCACAACAGTAATGTGATTGTTTCAAGATAAAGTTAATAGTCACAAAATTAATTGATATTTCAAATATAATCATTAAAAATATTTTTGTGAAGTGTAATCTTTAAACATTCCAAAGTGTCACATACAACTTTGAATAATTTAAATCATAATCTTCAAGAACAAATAAAATTAAATGAAACATAGAATATCATTAGAATATATAGGTTCATGATATATCATTTCAAATGGAAGTATATACACAATAAAAATTAAACATGGTGCATAACAATAAATATGTCTCAACGGAATGTAAATTGAGACAAAATCAATTACCTTGCGTTTCCTTTTGGGTGAACATCCATTAACATAATATATATTAAACCGAAATTAAATATATAATATCATGAGAAAATATTTAATGTTTATAATTAATTTTATTTCTCTTATTATGATGATGTATACAACTCAATAATCAATTTAGTATACATCAGTTATTTTGGCCAAATTCGGTTTATGTGTAAAAAACAACATTGGTAGGTCCAGTATAGATAATGGAGTCATTATATAACATATCTATAATAATAATGATATTATTATTATATTAATATATCCATTATACATATAAAATAATTCTTTAAATATGGTTAGGAAAAATTATTAATGTTACAACCATGGAGACAATGGGTCATACGTATGCAAGAGTAACATACCCGTTTTCAATAATCATTATAGAAATAAATTATTTAATATTACATCATTATAGACTGATAAATATTTAATAAATACAATATTATCTATTAATATTTACTTATATATATAATTATTGTGATGTAAAAGGAATCACACAGAATCGGGGAGGCGGTAGTACACATGTCCATGAACGACGTTATCACTTCTTAAGTCTGGGTGAAAGGGTAATAAAGATAATGATATATATTATATTTAAAGAAAAATAATTATGTAACTAATATAAAATATTGTTTTTCTATTTATCATATTTGTAATTAAATCCATTCTTTATATGTTACATGTATAGTGTGAATGAATCACATTGCTTTGAGGGGGCAACAGTCCACACATCCACAAATGATGTAGTCGTATTTGAACAAAATAGAATGTATAGTGGTTGGTGTTATAAAATAATTAAATATGAATAAATAAATTATCAATATAATTAATATCATATATAAATATATTTTCTATAATATTTACCACCATGATATGTGTTAAATGAGAAATAAACAATCATCATTTTGTGAGGTTGTAGTTCATCGTTCACATAAACAGTATGTTTGTTACCCCTTAGATGGGGGTTTGTGTATGTCTAGGTAGAAACCATAACATAAAAAAAATCCCAGTATATTTATAATAATGGTTCCATATGTAGTAATAGGATAATATGAATTTATGTATTGCTGAATTGAACTAAAACTAAAAAGCTTGAGAATGTTTGTTACCTCTTATTTGGGTAACACTTTTTTTGGATTGTACAAAAAGGATTCCTTGGATTGATTAAATACCAAGTTGAGGATACTATGATTATGGGAGGTATTTTTATGATATATTTAAGAAGATATTGGTGCATCAAAATTATATTGATAGTTATGAGAAAGTGGTAGGAGAGGAGACCGTTTTATAACAGAGGAGGAGTGTAACTCTTGTAAATTTTGGGAATGGGAAATTCACCCACATTATTTCTAATTAATTTGTATAAAATAATGGACAATATTACATAAATGGTTTGATAGGTTATATATATGTCCATTAAATGGATCTTTGAGTATATTATAGCTCATTTGGGCCCTTCAGATTAAGGTTTAGTCCCTTATTAAGCATAATTTTAGCTTTATCATTGTAATTAGTTATAATCAGTTTCACTAATAAATTTTGGAAAAAACTTATTTAAAAATATTAGTAATTATATATATTTTTTATTAAAAATATGAAAACCATTTTTCTAAATTCTAATCAATGAATTTTCCGAAATTAATTTAAATTTAATCCTGTAGACAAGACGAAAATACATGTTTTTAATGTAAAAACCATCGAATGTTTTATATCTATTTATAGTCAATTTAATTTTTTTTATTAAAATGAACCAAATTGGATTAATTGATCGAAATAATATCTAATTAATATTTAAACCCAAATTAAAATTCATTTTAACCATATAAATAATTTAAATTAAAAGTAGTTTGGACGTAAAATTCAGAAATATCTAATTTTCATTAAAAAATGTAACTTCCCAAAAAATACCACAATATAACCAAAAACTAATTTTTATTGTTATATTTAAATATTTATGATTAATTTTACAAATTAAATTTATAAAATTTCATAAATTTGGATTTAAAATATGTTCCCCAATAAATGGCAGTAAAAGTGCCTCAAAAACATATAGGTTTTTATGTGTAAAATTTGGTTTGTTCTGATATTATGCTTCAAAAGTATATTGGATGAATTTAAAAAATATTATATTGATTATAATGTCTATATATATATTAAACTAATATAACTCACAAACTGTAATTAATTTAATTTATTTTGGTAAAACAACACTATGAGCATAAAAATAGATTTCAATAAATTATTCCCTTTATTTTAAATTTATTATTATATTTATTTATATTTATTTTATTACTAATTAATTCATCTTATATTTTTTTAAGAAATATTTTTTTATTTGATAGAAATTACTATCAATAAATAATAATTTAAATTTTAGTTTGTATATTAATAAATTAAATATTAATATTTTAATAATATATTTCTGTTTTGTTAAATATTGGTCTTGAATGTAACACAAGACATTAAATGAACTACTTGATTCATATCCCTAATTCTAACTCAGTGTAACATGAATTACAAGATATATAATATATTTAACATATTTGAAATAGTAAATATATTCTAAATTCTTTGGATATTATGTTCCCTTATGTGCTTGGTGTTGTGGTCCACACACTCTATTGATTACAATGTTCATACTTTAGATTTTAGGTGCATTATATTATCATTTACAAAAATCATATAAATATTTTTAATCATTATAAAACATTAGAGGTGGGGAATGAAACTAGAAGATGGATGGAAATATTGTAATGAATAAGTTTGGGGTATCTTCTATGGGATTTTGGTATGGGGAATTAATTTTACCTACCTCTCCTATGCCTCCGAGTCATTTGATCCTAAATGGTGTGTCCCACATGATTAATTGTGATTCTGTTATAATGTGATGGAGATGTTAGATGCCTTTCTATCCTTTGGTAGGATACATGTTCTTTTAGTATGTGCATAACTCTATTAATTTATAACTAGACAATGAGTGTTAAAATTCATGTGAGCTAAATTGAAAGTGCCATGTGTAGTGATAATGAATTGAAAAATGGAAACAAATGACCAAAAAGAATTGGATGTTTCAATTGAGAAAAGTATAATACTTGAATGATTCATTTCATTGATACGATAGACATTTTTTAGTATTCTTATGTGACAGTTGAACATTTAATTATCCATTTGAAAAATTACATTTATTGATATTGAATTTGAATCATCGTAAGGTGAGTGTCCTGTGTAGTATATTGAGATTCCACTCTCAAAGACATGTATGAAATCAAGTGTTGGGGTATTTGATAGTAGTATTTCATGCATGTATTTTAGAGTGTTTCATGTATCTATTTTTTTATTTATATTATTATTATTTACAATTTTTAATGGTATTATTTGTTTTACCTTTTATGGTAGGATACAATTTATAATTGAAAAACGAATTAAAAGATATGATTTTTGGAGAAAAAGGACACTTCATGTCCCGAACAATGAAAAGAATCATAAAACTTGTTTTTTTGAGGATTCGACGGAGTTGGAAAACTGCAACATGTCATGTACACATCATTTATTCCATATATATAAATTGAATTTTTATTAGATGATATTTATTGAAGAGTATGCCAAAATCCAGGAAACCTTCTAACATAGTGAATATTTGGAGGTTACACGTCGTGTAATTATTTTCACGTAATGTAATTATTTACACATCGTGTAATATCCCGACAGACCCAATTATGAGACTTCGACGAGAATTTTAATAAATAATCGTAAATAGTTGTCCTAGGGACCCATGATGGAGATTTTCTAATTCCATTATTGTTTCATTGAATGCAACCTGAGCACTAGGGATGTCTATAAATAAGAGGCCAAGGCTCCCACTAAATGATTAATTTGGAGCCACTGCTACTGGGATAACCGACCAACAGAATCATGATGCGTCAAAAAGGATAATTATTTTACTACACCCTCATTCTAGAATGAAGAGGTAGTACTTGTGAAGAGAAGATATAATGACGAATGATTGATTCTTTAGGTTATTTTATTCTTAAATGAAATTCATTTGGGTCTTTTTCTATAACTCTAAATTCTAAAATCTCTTTGTTTCTTTATCTTTCAGGACTATTGTGTCATTAGTGAGTGAGTGATAATTTAATTTAATTGACTAGGGAATGATTCACACCATGAACATTGGGTGGATTGTGGTACTAAGATACCAATTCCCTGAACATTTGAAGTAACATTACCATTCTGAAAAGGGGACACTGATGTACATGGATTTTACATGTATTTTTATAATTTTCTAACTTAGTTTTCATTAATTAGTTTAACCAATTTTATATTTTTAGTTTATTTTCGTAGTTTTGTATTAGTTTAGATATTTCGATATTTTTTAGTTAATTTATTACTTATATTAGTAATTTAGTATTTTTATTATTTATATTAATTTTATATATTATATATAATAGTATATTATTATTATTAGTTTCACTAATTTTAGTTTATTTTATTTTATTAATTCTTATTAGTATGTATATATTTTATTTTAGTTCATTATTTTTTATAGTATTAATAAAATAGTTTTTTTTATTAGTTATTATTATATTTAATAGTAGTGTTATATTTAATTTGCATGTGCATAAATAAATAAATAAATATATATATGCATGTATATGTATATGTATTTTAATTCTTATTACTTATTATTATTATTATTATTACTATTATTATTATTATTGTTTAACTTTTAAATAATAAGATTTAATTTGAAAATTTGAATTTGAATTTAACTTCTTTTTATTTTTTTTTAATTTTTTTCCCTCTCCACTATCTAACCAACCCCTCCCCCTTTGACCATTTCCCCTCTTCCACGTCATCCACTCCCCATTCCCTTTTATTTTCTCTCACCAATCAACCACCTCTTCCTTTTTCTACCCGCCTCCCCTTTTCTTTCCATCCCTCTCTCCAATCTCCCTACCTCTCACCCGCCGCTTCCTCTCCCCATCCCAACATCCCGCCGCCCTCAGCCTGGATCTCTTCCCCTACGCCGCCTCTCCGCCATCTCCCCACGGCCCTCCCCTCTATCCCACTCCCCATCCCACTAGCCCCCACTCCCTCGCCCCTCTATCTCACCCGCGCCCCCCATCTCCCATCTCCCATCCCCCTCGCCCCTTTTCCATGACCCGCTCGCACCCCTATCTACCCAGCCGAACCCCCTGCCCAGCTGAACCCCCTGCTCAGGCGAACCCCCTGCTCACCTCACCCCAGCGCCTCGCCCTCTTCTGCTACCCGCCGCCCCACATCTCCCCTGCTCCCCAACCCCCTCACCAGCAAGCAGTCGTAGAGGCCTCCTCACGCTGAAGCTCTCTCCCCACGCTGCAGTGGACGGTTCTGGGTGCATCGGTGATTGATGATGATTCACGCACGTCGTTGACGCGACATTACACCGCGAGAGCAAGCACAAATTTGATAATTTTTGCGGTGGCGCGAGATGGTTTGGTTCAACATTGCGGCGATCGGCGGAGTGACGATTACTATTGCACGATCTTTGACATCAGCTTGTAGTGACAACTGCGACGACATGAGCACGGTGATTTCTGTTTATTATTTTATGTGCTGCGTCGTCGTCATGATGACGGGGTAATTCATTTGTGTCAGAGTTGTTATAAATGTGATGGTGAATGCATGTCTTTAATTTATTTCTATGTTTGATTTCCTTTTAAATTAATTTCATTAGGATGTTTATTTAATTAATTGTATCTGCGTTTAAATTAATTATCATTTGGGCCCTGCACACATGCTTTGGTGCCCGTTCGTGTGATACCTAATAAGTAATCACGAACGGGAGTTCATCCGAGAATTTCTTTATCCGGAATTTGATCAAGCGCGCAATCGAATTCTGAATAAATAAATATATTAATTGAAAAATTAATATTTTGTGTGAGCGCTTCTTCAAACTTTTGTGAGTGATACTGAATAAGTGATCTCATGTGAGCGAACCCGACGCAGGTAGATACTTCGACTTTGTGAGAAACGGGTCGTCGTATTTCACCAAGTGATTCAGTGCTATAATGACGCGCAAACTATTCGTCAGGACAGAGAACGAAATGACGGATAATTTGTGTAAACAATAGAATAATGTCTAACATCAGAGAATGAGACCAGATAATATTTTGATTAAATTTGGAATCGGTGATAAATAATTAAATAAATATTCAAATGTGGGAATTAAATAATTGAAATTGCATGCACTTGAACGGACGTCACGACTCTGACACTTCCATCTCTGCCAGTTTCTTTCATAGCTAAGTTCACTTAGATAGTTTTAGTTAATTTAATTAGTCATTTTTAAAATAGTCATTTAGTTTTTAGAACTTAGTTGTTAATCACACAATTAAAGTTCATCCGCCTGAACATTCCTCCAAAAGGACATTTATAGTGTCTACTCACATTCTCTCTGTGGTTCGACCCTGCTCGCCACTTCTACAGTAGTTAGTAGGTAAATAAATATTGCAAATTTGCACGCGTTGTGACGCGCATGCCAGACACCTATAATTTTGGGATTGTTTACCATGACTATTGGATTCAACTAACTCAGTTCTGACACCTGTGATTATTTCTCCATTATTTTGTACCCCAATAAATCCGGAATTCTTGTTTTAAATTACCAAGAATTTTTTTCAATTTTCTAAAAATTCAAATCAATCACCATATATTATATAAATAGAATAGTATGATTTCATTCGTAAAATAGTTTAGGTTTAATTTATTTAGTTAATATTTTCTCAAACCCTGTCTCTGTGGGAATGAACATGGAAACATATATCCTATACTAAATTTCAGTTTAGTGGTTTTTTTGTTATAAGTTAATTAATTTCTAAATTCATCAACAATGTGATAATTAATATTACCCAAAGGGATATAACTATTTTATGAATTAATATATTTCAAATCCTTCATTTTTCTTGTTCATAGATATCAAAATTATCATATTACAAAAAAAATATCCAATAGTACTAAACATAGATAATGATATCAAGTTATATAACAATGTAATTTCTTAAAAATAAGTTGTTTTTAAGAAATAATAATTTATTGATGAAATAAATTCAGATATGAGAAATTTTACTTGCACATTTAATTTTTTTAAAAAAAATAATCACATCATATTGGTAGTATCTGTTTATTTAGAATAATGTATGACTCCAATGATAACATTCAATTTTTTAAAGCTATATTATTATTCAAAGGTTTCAAAATGTGGAATGTATTTGTTATTTTGAAACATATACTCATTTAGATAAAATTACAATAATAATGTTATTATTTTCCTATAAATTCAATAAATCATTTCTATTTACATTAAATTCATGTTGAAATAGTATTTTGTAATGGAAATTTAAATAAAAAAATTTTCATGGAATAATATAAAGGTTTTGTATATAATATATATAAAATAAAATATCTAAATTAGTTAAATATACTTATTCTCTTATAGAAACACCAAAACAACGTAATAAATAGGATTATATATTTTATCAAATGGATTTTTACTTAATAATGTTGATTAGTGTACTTTTTGAATGTTTAGAAAATAATAATATGTTTTTATTTGTATCTATGATGATGACCTACTAATTTTAAATAAGACTTAATAGGTATTAAAGAGATGAGGAAATTTTATCCTCCATGATTAGAATGAATAAAATTAGAATAATAGATACTATAAAAATTATTAAAGTATGAATACATAGTGGAGATTATTACTTATGTATGTCTCATTATATTGTTAATATGTTGAAAAATTTTGTTTTTATTGGTTTAAAAGATGCAAATACCCCATTTAACTCCATTGTTAAATTTTTTTAACACAAACATAGAAGTAACATGACATGAACATTCAGGTGCAATTTTTTCTTTAATGTATGTTATATAATATAATAAACCCAATATCACATGTTTGTTATATTAAATGCATTGATATTATTTTAATTGTTTCATGGATCATTGAAATATATAATTATTATCTTTGTACACTTAATGATGCATAAAAAATAAGTTTTATTTTATAATGATTACCCAACGACATTAAGCATGCACAAATTAATGTCGAAATATCTTCATGGGGGATTATTAGTCCCCATTTGGATAGATAATAACTCATAATGATTGTTTCATTTATTGGGTGGGAAATAAGATGGAATTTCACATTCGACATTAGAGTCAAAATTTCATTCTTTACGAACATATATAATAGTAAAAAATGAATCATAAAATTATTAATGAAATTTATATTAAATAATATTCTAATTACTCTTCCATTAATTATGATAGTGAATTAACAAGGTAAAAATATATTATTTACATGTATAATGTAAAATTTAAACATATTACATTTAGACATGATATGTGAGATAATTATTATAAAATAGAATCATGAAATTTTTATCTGTAAAATCATATATGAACCTTATAGAGATTTTTTTTAAATATATATCAAGGGAGGTGAACAATACAATATAAAAATTATCAAAATAATAAAAATAATTATTAAAATAGTTTAAAAGACATTAAAACACTAGAACCTTAGAACACCATTTAATGAAAAACACCTTCATAATAACATAAATAATATAATGATACCAATAACCCATGATAAATCCATATTACAATAACAAAAAAAATTTCATTTATAAATCAACAACGGGTTAAAATCAAGGGTGCATATAACACAACATATTAATCTAATTGTAAAAACACATCAGTCATGGATTAATGACATTGAAAATATTATAAAATACATAAATCTATCCATTTAAAACCCATCGAAAAACATTTCATACAACGAAAGGAAACAATACATCAATGTTATTTTCAATAATGAAATGGATCTTGAAAAATAACCAAACATGGACTAATTCATAGAAAAAATTGATCAAAACATAAAGGTAATTCATTATAATTTATAATAAATCATTACATGAAATCCATTTTGATTTATTAATTAAAATCCAAGGGTAGCATTTAAATGGTCATTTGTTTGCGTTATGTCCATGGAGGGAAGTTCATAATATTTAAACATTAGAAAATATCCTTTCATAATAATTAAAACTTCAGAAAAACACATAGAAATCCTTAACCCTATCTGGGATAATTATAATAGAATTTACATGAGATAAAAAATTTTATTTAAAATATGCAATAATTCGTGGTTCCACATTTAAAGGAATGTAAGTGGATACATACACTTGAATGGATGAAATCGGTGTGTGGAAGTATTAATATGCTAAATGGAAGCAAAAAAAATTCATTAAAGGGTCAATAAAAACCCATAAAACTAGAAACCCCCAATTAGAAATTCATTATAGAAGGAAAATAAATGATGGATGATGAATAAAAAGTGAAAATGAACAAAAAAATGAAAAAATATATCGTCAAACAAGAGAAACGAGTGAGGAGGAATGTAAAAATTAACATACATTGGAATGAAGCTTTGATTCCTCTGAGTGAAATAGAGATTTTACGCATGAATGTCTGGATCCATTAGACCCTTAGATTCATTGATCCTAGATTTTTTTAATCATTGGATTCGACCCTTAGATTTATTTAAGAATTTATTTTAGATTGGATTTATCAAGGAGGAGTGTTAGTGCAATGTGTATTCTATAGATAAGTTCAAAAAGTATCACCGATACATTCATGATCAGAGTTATTAAATAGATCAGTAACAATTTTATCAATACATCTAATTTTTTTTTGAAAAAGTTTCCTTTTATCAACACTAATAAAAAGAATCTTTATCAGTGCTAAAACTTTAGTTATTATAAAAGTGTTGTAACTATAATTATAAATAAACAAAACATAAATATATTTATATATAAATATATAAATATATAAATATATAAATATATTTTTATTTTATTTTTATTTAAATATGTAATTATTTAATTATAATTATAATTTTTTTAAAAAAACTGAACATTTATTTATAATTATGAATATATAATATTATAATAATAGTAAATATACATTTATAAATATATTTATAATTATTTATTTATAATTATAAATATATTCATATCATTTTGAATATTTAGAAATTATGTATATATTTAAATATATAATTATATAAAAACATTTGTATAAAATAAAATAATTATATACAAATATTTAGATAAAATAATATATATATATATATATATCATATTATTTATTTATATAAATATATATATATAATAAATATATATAAATATAAATATATTAATATATAAATATAAAAATATATAAAAATATATAATTATAAATATTTATTAAAATAAATATACAAAATATATTCAGTATGTAAATAAATTTTTTATAATTTTACAATTATATATATATATATATATATAATTAAATAAATACTTTTAAAAAAATATTAATTATTTTTTTATAAATATTTATGTATATATTTATAAATATATTAAATATACATTTATAAATATATTTTTATTTATACTTATTTATAAATATACATATAACATTATTAATGAATATATAATGGTTAATGCATTCATGTTCAAAATGATTGAAATTTAATAATTAAGAATGAGTACAGTTTAAAAATATTAAAAATATGGATAAGATTTGTTAATTAAATATAAATTATTAAAAAATTGATACATATTGAAATAAATATGAAAACATATTGAGAATATTAAAACATTGTAAATAAATATATATAAATATATAATAGAAAATGATTACACCACCAAAAAAATACAAATGAATTAATATGTAATAGTAATAAAATTACCATTAAAATACATAATATATTAAATGTATCATGTTATAATTAAATTCTAAAATGAATTCTAAAATTTGAATAAATTATATTAATATTTGGTGTCTGTGTTTTTAAATAAGATTTCCTTAATTATGTACATATTTTTTATATATTGTATATAAAAATAAATTAGTTACTAACATATATGTGAAATTAATATAACACAGATATAATATATATATTAAATTGAAAAATAAAATGACATCTAATTGTATCCATTTCATGATACAATTATTCATCATTTTTTATTCATATAAATTATAAATTATAAACCATTATTTACAAAATATTTGATATATTTAATGTAAAGCGTAAATATTTTTTATTACCTAAACCATATATTAGGATATATTATATATATTCATATATATATATATATATTTACTACTGATTAATATTTCTAATCTATATATTTGTATCTAAAATTTATTCATTTTTATCAATAATTATTTAATAAATAAAATGCTAAATAATTTTCTCAATTTACTCATTTTTAATTTTTTATTTGATTAATTTTTTCATTTTATTCATTTTAAATATCTATATATTTAATATATAGGTTTTATTAGTATTATTAATTTATCTATAAGATATTAAATTTGTTCATATTTATTATTAATCATATCATAAATAGAAGTTTTAATTTTTTTTAAAATTTACAAAAATTTATTTTTTTGATTAATTATTAATTTTATTTAGGGCCTTTATGAATGATACAAAAATTGATAATGGATACCCTTTATGGGTGCGGAAAATAAAGTGCAGATAAAGGTTCCCATTTACCAGTGCTAAAAATAAAGTGCTCATAAAGGGGTTCAATCCATGGTTTCTCGTGAGTTGTAAGTTGAGGTGAACAATACATTATAACACATCTCAATTGAATAAAAATAATTATTTAAAAAGTATAAAAGGCCTAAAATCACTAGAACCTTTGAACACCATTTAATGAAAAACCATTTCATAATAACATAAATAATATAATGATATTAATAACCAATGATAAATATGTATTACAATAACAAACAACACATTATCCTTAGCCTAGTTGGTGAGGTATCCTTAAGTGCATCCATGAGACCTAGGTTCAAAACTAGGAAGATGCATATTTCCGAGTACTGTAGTAGTACTGTAAGAGTTATTTTTCGGTACTGTAACAACCGAAACTATTCACCATGGGCCACTGGTTTGGGCTTGGAGTCCTTAAAGACTTTGGGCCACCCAGGTCTTCAGGTCCTTAGGGCTTTAAGGCAACCTTTAAGGCCTTCAGGACACATTCAGTTGCCCCGGATAGTCTATACAGAAAAGGAGCAGCCCTATGGAAGGATTTAGAGTAGGCGCACTCACTGGAGCAGAACCAATAGATTTTGAAGAATGACAAGCCATTCCTATTCAATCGGGACCATCCGGTGCTTGAACGAGAAGCTTATACAGACATTCATGTGTAGGTGGAGGGAAACCATCATGATGCAGATGCATGGGAGGGGCAGTTACATGTAGTTATAGTCTGCTTGAATTCCCCATGTCCTTCGGGACATGTAGTCTCTCTTAAGCCTATGGGCCTTGTAATCATTATTCCTACATGCCTTGTAAGGGTTCCCCCTCATCCCTTGAAAGTGGGGTTATCCAAAATCAATAAAAATGAAGTCCTTTTATCCATTTGGGTAAATAACAGACATATTTTAACTTATGAATCAATAAGGTGTTAACATCAAGGGTGAATGTTACAAAACACGTTAATATAATTGTAAAAAATATCAAAAATGGATTACTCCCTTTGAAAATATGATAAAATACATCACTCTACCCATTAAAACTCATCAAAACACATTTGAAACAATGAAAAGAAACAATACATCCATGTTCTTTGCTAACAAATAAAGAATCTTGAAAAATAACCAATCATGATGTAATTCATATAAAGAATTGATCAAAACATAATGGTAATTCATTATAATTTATATTAAAACATTACATGAAATCCAGTTTGATTTATTCATTAAATACCATGGGTGGGATTTTAACAATCATTTTGTTTGTGTTATGTCCATGGAAGGAAGTTCATAATTTATAAACAAAATAAAATCTCATTTCATGATAATGAAAACTTAATAAAAACACTTAAAACCCCTTAACTATATCAAGGATAATTATAATGGAATTTAATTTAGATAAAAACATGTATTTAAAATATGCAAGAATTAATGGTTCCACGTTTAAAAGAATTTAAGTGGATCCATATACTATAATGGATGAAATAGGTGTGTAGAAGTATTAATAGACTAAAAGGAAGTAATAAAATTATTAAAAGGGTCAATAAAGACCAAAAAACCTAGAAACCTCTAATTAGAAATTCATTCTAGAAGGGAATTGAAAGTTGGATGTTGAATAGAAAGTGAAAATGAACAAAAAAAATGCAAGAAGATATCGTAAAATAAGAAAAAAGAGTGATGAGGAAGCTAAACATTAACATACCTTGGATTGAAGATTTTATTCCTCTTAGAGAAATAGAGATATCGCACATGAATGTATGGATCCATTAGACCCTTAGATTATTTGAGCCTGGATTAGTTCAATACTTGTATTCGAGCCTTGGATCTATTTCGGAGTTGATTTTAGATTAGAATTTTCAATAAGGAGTGTTAGTGTGACGTGGATTCTGTAGATATCTTCAAAAAATATCACTGATTCATTCACGGTCAGAGTTATTAAATAGATCAGTATTAATTTTATCAATGCTTCTAAAAAATGCAAAAAAAGACCCCTTTTATCAATGCTGATAAAAAACATCTCCATCAGTGCTAAAACATTAGTGATGATAAAAGTGTTGTACATATAATTATAAATGAAAAAATTGTAAATATAAATATAAATATATATATTTTATAATTTTATTAAAATTTAAAAATTTATTTATATATTTATAATTATATTAATAATTTTAAAAAATGTATATTTATTTATAATTATAAATTTATTCATATCATTATGTATATTAAAAAATTATGTATATGTTTAATCACTAAATATAAATATAAATATAGTAAATATTTTCATTATTTAATGACAATTATTTTAAATTTTTAATTATAAATACATTTATTTCATTGTATATATTTATATAATTATATATAAATATATATATATATATTTAAAAAACATATATAAATAAAAATAAAAATATAGTAAATGTATTCTTTATTTTGTTATATTCATTCTTTTTTTATATTTACATTAAAATAATTATTGTACTTTTAAACTTACATAAATATATAATTATAAAAAACTTTTGTATAAAATAATATATATATATATATATATATATTATATCATATTATTTAATTATATATTTATAATAAATATATATATATATATATCTATAAATATAAATGCATATAAATATACTGAATATATTCAGTATTTCAATAAATTTAATATAATTTTACAATTATATAAATATATATAAATATTTATTTATTAATAAACAAATAATTTTTAAAAAACAATATTTTTTTTCTTATAAATATATATATATACATTTATAAATATAGAAAATATACATTTATAAATATATTTTTATTTATATATATTTATAAATATACATATAACATTATTAATGAATATATAATCTTAAATGCATTAATGTTCAAAATGAGTTAAATTTAATAATTAAGAATGAGTACACTTTAAAAAAATTGAGAAAATGGATAAGATTTATAAATTAAATATGAATTATTAAAAATGGATACATATTGAAATAAAGATGAAAACATATTTAGAATATTAAAACAATGAAATTAAATAAATATAAATAATCAATAGGAAATGATTAGACCCCCAAAAAATATACAAATGAATTAATATGTAATAGTATAAAAATAAAAAAAATTACCGTAAAAATACATAATATATTAAATGTACCATGTTATAATGAAATTATAAACTTAATACTAAAATTTGAATAAATTACATTAATATTAGGTGTATGTGTTTTTAAATAAGATTTAATTTATTATGTAAATATTTTTATTTCTAAATTGTATATAAAAATACATTAATTACATACAAATATGGGAAATGAATATAACAAACATTTAATATATGTTAAATTGAAAAATGAAACAACATTATATTATTTCTATTTCCTCATGCAATTAGTCATAATTATTTATTCATGTAAATTTTAAATTATAAACCATTATTTACTAAATATATGACATATTTAACATAAAGAATAAATATTTTATATTATATCAACCATATTTTAGGAAATACTATACAGATTTATATATATATATATAATACTTCTTACTGATTAATATTTATAATCTATATATATGTATGTAAAATTTATTCATTTTTATCAATAATTAATTAATTAACGAAATTCTAAATACTTTTATCAATTTACTCATTTTTTATTTTTTATTCGATTAATTATTTCATTTTTTTCATTATAAATATCTTTATATTTAATATATATGTTTTTAAGTATTTATAATGTATCTATAGTATATTAAATGTTTTCAATTTTATCAATAATTATTTCAATGATAAAAATTTTATTTTTTGTATTTACATAATTTTAATTATTATTTGATTAATTATTAATTTTATTTAAGACCTTAGTCAGTGCTACAAAACCCTGATAAAGGATACCCTTTATGAGTGATAAAAATAAAGTGTAGATAAAGGGTCCCCTTTACCAGTGCTAAAAATAATGCGCTCTTAAAGGGTATGATTTATTAGTGTTAAAGGAAAGCGATGGAAAAAGATAGTGTTTTAAGGCATGTTTTATAGTAGTGAATTGCCCATTAATTATTACAATTCTCAAATAATAATTCATGAGTAAATAATTAAATTTTAATAAACACTAGATAATTAATAATTAATAATTAATAATTATTTATTTTTAAATAATTTCTAACTAATAATTAGGAATAATTACTATGTAATAAGTAATTAAAATTTTAAATAATAAATTATAAATTATTATAAATAAAGAATAATTATTAATTATTAATTATTACCAAGTTATTAAAATTTTAATTAATTAATTAATATTATTAATTTGAATTTGGGTTTTAAAAAATCACTATAATTATTACGAAAATAATTTAAAAATATAAATTTTCAGATTTGGCGACAGTTGCATATAAACTACCATGAATTAGTCACAATTTAGTTATTTTTTTCAAAAAATGTCTACTGATAATAAATAAATAATTTAATTAAATATAATTTTATAGTTTTTTATAAACCATCATTAATTAGTGTTCGTTTAAAAAAAATGAACCAATTAGTGGTTATTTTGAAAATTGATGCATAAAACTATCGTTAAATCCCATTTTTTCTATAATGAAATAGGATTCTAGAGTAAGTGAATGATGTAATAAGTTTCTCTAATGAAATTACATTTATATAGAAAAGATTAACTCTTTCATTTTTTTAATTTAATTTCATGAAACCAAAATATCCTTACGAAAAAATGAGTCTTATGTTTTCGAGAGGACATTTACAGAATAAGGAAAGGACCATTATGGGTTCCCATGTGATTTCTAAAAAATATATGAAGACACCTATGCACTCCAGGTTGAATCATACAAATGAGGGATATACTCTTAGAAAACAAAATTGATCTTAAGAAATTATATTTAAATTTTATAAAATGAAATTTTACAATGGAAAATTCTCTCATGAAGGAAGAAATGATTCTTATTAATACCAAAATGAATCTTACAAATTAAAATTACACTAAAAAAATAAAAACGTTCTTATAAAAAATGAAGATGACTCTTACTATAAGGCCCTATACTTAAACTTTACATAATTTTGAGTTAAGTAATGAATTCGACATTGAGAATCGTCTCAGTTTTAGAGATTTAGAGAATTAGGCCATAACTGTTACATTATAACTCAAAAATTAAAATGTAGACCATTCTTCTATATACAATTTTTTTCAAAAAAATAAAACAACTTTAAAAATAACAGAATTACTTTCATGATATAAATCTTCTTGAATTATTCTTTCTCTTAACCTTCCTTATACCCTGTGAAAAACATTTTAAAAACATGGGATAAACACAAAAAGATCAGTAAGGATTATAAAATAAGGAAAGAAAACATTAGTCCATCAATACATAAAAATAAATGAAATAATAATATTCAATCATAAAACGTATTCTCTTTAACATACATCATGATATAATAATATTTATGAATAACACCTAGAAATCCTAAATCACAATGGTAACTTGTGGCATCCATAACATACATACATTGTAACTTTCACAGCTATATAGGGAGTAACGTTTGTAATACCTATCATAGTATATTACCCAAATCACTTAAGAGTAACATTAATGTCTACCTACATCACATTACCCAATTCATTGGAGAGCTATCTCGGGCTCACCCACCCTTGGTTTTTCACAGAACAACCCGTATATGTAAACTATTCCCAAGTACAATTACATATTCAGAACACAAAAAACAAGAATAATGGAAAGATTCCATTTCAATATTGCAATCACAATATATCACTTCAATATATTGACATAATCAATACATTATCAAATCCATTTTCAATACCAAAATACTTAAAAAGTGTATATGGTATTTATTGTCTATTTAAAAATATTACATCTTGTCACGGAAGAAAAATATCAAATAATACTCATGGTTGAGAAATGGTCGTGGACATCGTGTACGTTAAAAAGAATCATTTTTTCGTAGTTTAGTAAAATGATTCATAGAAAAAAACATTCCCTTTGATTGAAATTAAAATTAAAAGTTGTTTACACACAGTATAAAATATAGTCATGTAAAAATCAAAATACGCCTCAATAAAAGGAGACTGAGACGAAGTCCCTTACCTTGAGTCTGACTCATCATGTATGTTCCTTGTTCTTACTGAATAATAAAATTACGTTAATTTATACATTCCATGGATCCTTTTCATGTTTACTACTCCTTTTATATCACTTATTACCCCATTATAAACATTACATAATTATTTATGTTAATATCAGTCATTTTGCCGATATTCGGTACTCGAGTTAAAAAATGAACTTGTTATAATTACAAATTGTTTATGTGGTAAAAAATCCATTATCTCAAAAATGATATTTATGATTTAAATAATATATATATATATATATATTATGTATATGTATTTATAATAGTACATAACATTTGGAGATAATAAATGAAATTCACCATTCAGGGAGACGGTAAGCCGTACGTACGCATGACCACTACATTCATTTCCTTTTCATATTTAATGGAAGGAAAACTAAATGATACATAAGTATATTATAATTCCAATATATTATCCTATTTTAAAATATATTAAATAACTTCATCAACTCCATCCATTATACGTTCCATGTATGACATGAATGAGTCATATTACTTTGAGGAGGCAGTAGTCCGCACTTCCCCAATTGAAATTATCATATTTACACAATATATAAAGAATAAAGGAATGTTATAAATAAAAAAATAATCATAGAGAAAATATAAATATAATATATCTCATATATAAATATAGTTCCATAATAATGGCCACCATGAGATGTGGAAGGGTAATGTTGAACAATTATCATTTTGTGAGGCAGTTGTTCAACGTAAACAGAAACAACATGTTTGTATCCATTAGATGGAGGTGTCAGTAATTGTTTTTTGAATTATACGAATAAAAAAATCCTTGTATATTGAGTATATTGGTGTTTTTATGTAATCAAATAATAATTATAGAATAGAGAGTGAATAATTAAAATAGTGTAAAGGAACTTTAGAGAAGACGTTGCCTCTTAAAACGTGTAACTCCCATTGATTTGGGACAAAACACTTACTAGAATTTCCTAATTTCAATGTTATGGAATCAAGGAGTAGTAGAGGTACGTTGGGAGCTTATGTAGGAAGATTTTGGTTGACCCAAGTGGCTTGAGAGGTGTGATTACATGGCTATAGATAGTGGCCTTTTATAAGAGGGAGGAGGGTCACTTTAGGAATTTTTTGAAGTATTATTTTATTATAAAATGATTTTCTTTATAAAATGGTTCCAAAGTCATTTATTTCAAATATAAGATGCTTTTGGGTCGAAACCCACTCATCCAATTGGTTTTAGATAACTTTAGGTAACTAATGTAACCATATATTGTTTCTTTAACCCTTAGTTAAATAATTTAACTCTTACAATATCTTCTTGTATATTAATACTATATGGTAAATATAGTTTCTATAAAATGCCAAAAGACCCTAAAATGGATCATTAATGAAATTTTCATCATTATCTACATAATTTTTATGAATAATATATTTTTATTACAATTATATAATTTAATAAAATATTTTAAAAAAAAACTCATTTATGACAATTTTTATACTATTCATATCCTGAATTTTAAAAAATCCATAAAAATGTGATTAATTAGAAAAGTCCTCATTAATTAAAATAAAACAAGTCATAATAAACTGTAAAATTCTTGGATGGAATAAAATGATTTAAAGTAAATTTATTTTAATATTTATAATCACATTTATTTAAATCATTCATTAATAAGGAAATCACTATATCATCATTTTTTCAAAAATATATTCATTTATTTTATGTCTAAAAATGATAAATAAAAAAATGATGTATTAAATATTTTTAAATATATAATTAATATTTATAGTTATATAAATAATTTATATTACCTCATATTAATATTGTTTTAGTAATAAAGACATCTTTATGTTATATTCTTCATTACTTTAAATTAATTATAATAAAATTTCATTTTCTCAACAATGTGGCTCCATGGGGTACCAAAATCGACCCAAGACCCTCGTGGTTAGTCATATCTCATCCATTAGTATTATGACACTTGAAATGGTAGTTTAATATTATTATGATATTATTTTATAACATTATTTACCAGAATTACCCTTTATCCATGGTAAATAAATTAATTAGTGAAGTTATTATTCATAATATATAAAACTAAAAGGTACCTATTTAAAACTGTTTGACCTAATTATTAAAAATATGGAATCCATTTTTCCAAATTCAAAACTTATAAGATGTATTATTTAATTTAAAATTATTTTCAGTTGTCACAACCAAAAAAGCAGGTTTTTTAGAAGTATTAACTATCAAAAGATTGACATGTGTTTATGTACAATTTAAAAGTTAAATTACTTCCAAATACAAAAATTGGATTTAATTATAAAAATATAATTCAAATACACATTAAAACAAATAAAATGTAAAATCCAACTATATAAATAAATTATATGAAATGTTAGTTCTAACTTGAAATGCGGTATTTTTCAGGATTCATTAAAAAAATTACATTATCAGAAAATTACCAAAAATTTATTAAATGTAAATTTGAACGTACCAATTATATATAAGATGTATATTTTTTAAAATAGAACATATAAATGAGAAAAAATGTGTATTTAAAAATGGTCTGCCATCAAAAGGCGGTAAAAATAACATTTAAAAATATTAGAGTATTTCATTCTTAAAACTGAATTATTATTATTTTAAGCCTCCAAAATTTATTGGATAAAAGTTAAGAAATTTAAAAAAAATGTGTAATCATATTTTAGTCAGCTTTTTTCATTACTTTTAATACAACATCTATGTATTATCTACTATTTAAAATAATAAAATTATTATATTATTTTTCTATATAACTCAACGTTGTGTGCAACATAAGATTTCAGATAAATTAGTTGTTGCATGTTGAGTATGATATAAGAAAAAGAGTCCCCTTTAATGTAAAAATAATGTAATATTTATAAATACTAATTGATATTAAAAATTACTATTCTAAAAATACATGGGTTGTTACATCCTTCCCCCATTTTGGGAATTGTGTCCCCACAATTCTATTTACTTATAAAATAAGTGGGGGTATTTATCCCTCGCAGAATTTTCAGATTCCCATGTTGCCTCTTCAACCTAATGGTTTTTAGACAAAAGATTTACTAGATGAATTACCTTATTCTACAACACATTCTCTCTTTGGTCAAGAATCTAGAATGTTTATTCCCTATAAGAAATATTCTCTTCAAACTAAAGTACCTCTGTACTTAAAAACATGATATGGATCCAACATATACATTCTAAACATTTAAAAATGAAAAACATTGTGTACCTGGGATAAACATGGAGTTAAATCCACTATGTAGGAAACTGATCAAACTTTCTTTAGAATTTCATAGGGTCCAAGGAACCTCGAACTAAGCTTTCACTTCCAAAAAAATACATCAGACTTTTCTAGATAGAAACTCTGAGAAAGACATGATCCCCTACGTTGAAACAAATATCATTCTACCAGTTATCCACATAACTTTTCTTTCTTCTCTAAGATATTATCATGTTCTTTTGAATCAACTGAACTTTTTATGCAATCTCTTTTACCAATTCGTATCCCATCATCTTAAATTCACCTACTTCATCCCAAAAATCCAGTGTTCGACACCGCTTTCCATATAATGCCAAAAATGGTAAAATCTGTATACTGGAATGAAAACTATCATTATAAGAAAACATGTAATTCCCCAAACCTAGTTACCCAGAGCAGGTGCATTATTTTAATACATTGACATGATTACAAGGAATAAATCCCTAAAGGAACGATCAGTTTCGCAGTCATGGAAAATATTTTACATACCTGAACATTACATTACACTTGTTAACTTAAAACACAACACAAATAATCCTTTTATAATTCCTTTATTCCCCTAGAAAAACCCTATATATCAATCATTATACACTTATTGGAATCATGGGAAAATAAAACATAAGAAGGGGTGAGCTCATATGGTTAGTGAGGGTAAATAATTTAGAAAAATCTATAAACATTTAAGGCAAGATATGTAATAAAAACAACAGACATTTAAAAATAATCATGAACATAACATGGAAAAAATTAATCAAACTTTACCATATAAACAATAACATGGATATTCTACTAGTCGAATAATAACATTTAATAACTAATTTCATTACAAGGGAATGCATAATGTCACATCTCATAACCACATAGTCAATGCCCCGTGCCAGGACAAGAAAAAAAATTGTCAAGTCCATGTGCCAAGATAATAATTATTCTCATGAGACATACCGATGCATCGAGGGGCTAATGCAGGACCCTCCCATCACTTACTAAGTCCAATGCATTCCTCATATGAAAAAGGATGAAACATAACATACACATTGGTGCTAAAAATATCATATGAAATGTAAATTTTCAAACCATAATCATTGAATGGTATAAAAATTGTACATCCATAGTCAAACACATCATAACACATTCAATACAATAAGGAATATTGTATTATAGTAAATCAACCACAATCCATAATAATATCCAATAAAGGATGTTTACATAGATGAAAATAATAAATAGAACTCTTTGAGAGAAATACCCATTTTCATGAAATCATTTAAAATTTTCACAAGTTATAAAGGAAGTCATTAAAAAGATATTTTAGAATAAAATGGTCGCATACCACATTCAATATTCTTAAATAAATTAACACTTTAAAAAAATCATGTCTGCATAAATAAATCCTTAAAATACTTTTGTAAACATTGAAATTAATTAAAAGGATTTAGCAAAATAAATCATTAGAAACATTTGAAATGATGATCTAGTTAAAGAGTCCCTTCTAGATAACCTTAAAAAATATTTTTTTAATCATTTTAATAAAACATGGACATAAATGTTAAATATGTCCCATTAGATACTTACATAGAAACAATGTATTATAATAATGAGATTGAGGAAATAACCCTTACCTTGTAGATTTCATTGGTCGAGGGTACGTTTAACCTCATGTAAAATGATCATTGTATGTTATTGAAATATACCAGAACCATATTAATATTTATGATATCATACTTGATTCATTTGTGTTATTATAATACCCATTTAATAATATTTTCCATGTTAAAATAACATTTTAGGTAATAATTGCTTTCTTTATCAAACATGTTTTAACTATTCATTCTTGATCGTGTGACATATATCATGATTTAGTTGATTAGAGAATATAAAACATTATTTATTTATGATATATATTCAGTATATAAATATGTATAATATATAGATTAATGAAATTGAAAACACTGTTAATGGAGACGGTAGGCCGTAGGTACCTATAAATGTTGTTTCCTTTTTCATATCATATTGAACGGATGTAAATGAATGAGATATATGTAAATACATAAATACATACATATATATATATTCTAGTATAATTATTATGTCATATATTACATAATTATTAAAAATATATATTTTTATAATCATCGTAGAATGGTGAACGTGGAAATTAATCTCATCGTGTAACGAAGACAGTATGCAGTACGTATGCACGAGGGATGATATCATTCTATTGATGGTGAAATAATATTTTATTCGATGGTATGTTATATATAAATAATCAATAACATGTTATATTTGTTATTTAAATCCACTATACTAATTATTATTACCATCCAAATAGTGAGGTGTTGAATATCAAACTACACCACGACGTGGAGACGGTAAGCTGTACGTAAGAATGTATGGTGAATTTTTCATTCATAGGACAGATAAAACAATGAATATAGTTATACCATATTTATAATAACATTACAGTAACATCTTTGTATGTATAATGTACTGTAGTTATTAATTTGGTATGGAACCAACGAGCTCGTACCGAAGTGTTAAGGGATCCAACTTGGAATCCGAGAGAGTCAGATTCAAAACCTGGTGGAGGAAATTTTTGGGTACTGTAGTAGTACTATAGCAGTACAGTAGTAGGTATTGTTCGGTACTATGGCAGCCGGAACTATTCACCTGATTTGGGCCATCATGAAACTAGTTTGGGCCTACAGGTCTCAAGGACCTTCGGGTCATCAAAGGCCTTCAGGCCATAGGTCCTTTGGGGCACATAGACCATGGAGTAGCCCAGTTAACATAGAGAAGGCCCCAGAAGTGGATCAAAGAAACAAGAGTTTCAGTCAACAGAAGCAGAACTAACCATATTGAAAGAATGAGAGGGTATGGAAACGACTATCATGACCAGGCACTGTGCACCATTGTACAGGGAAATGCTAGCTGATCTGCAATGCAGGTGGGGTGCTAGGTGATCAATAATGCAGAATCTAGGGAGGTTCAGTTCTAGTGGGTTGGGCCTACGGTTCATGAATTGGGTATAGTATACCTTGGGGCCTTCAGGTCATGTTTTGGAAGTCATGTCAAGCCTTATGCCTTGGGCCTACAGGTCATGTACGGGTTCCCCTTCAACCCTTAAAAGGGGTATTATCCATAATAAAAATAAAAATAAAGTCTTTTAGGGTATTCAGGTTATTTGGTAAGAAAACAAAAATTAATGAGTAAGTGGAAGAAGAAATGAACTTTGAATGAGGTGATGAAATTATTAACACTTCTTTTGGTTGTTCCTTTTTATTTTGGAAAAAAGGGCTCCTTAGGTTGGATTTCGGATTAAATTAAGTCCTCTATGTTAAGGTGAGGGTGCTTTTAGAATATTTGATCAGGGTTTGGCTGAGCCATATTGCATTGGAGGTGTGAATTTGGTAGAATGGGAAGTACCCTTTTATATGAGAGGTGAGGGTAACTTAAGAAGAGCTTCAAATATTAATTTTCTATAAAAATATTATCATTATATAATAGTTCCAATTTTATTTATTTCTAAGTTATGAGAGGGAAAGTTCTAAATCCTATCAAACAATAGATTTCAAACAAGTTTAGGTCAACATATTAACCTTATCTTTTAGCTTTAACTCTTACTTAAATAGATAAACTTTAACCATGTCTTCTGGTATTCTTACACTACATGGTTAATAAAATTACTATAAAATGAAAAAATAACCTCAAAAGGTTCATTAATGATATATATAATATTATTTAAGTACTTTTTCCTAATATTATATTTTTTATGAATATTATATCATTTCCTAATATAATACTTGTTTTTAGAAACTCATTTATGTAAATTTTGAATCTATTTAGTATTTTGTTATTGTGAAGGCTATAAAAACGGGATTACTTCGAAAAAAATACATTTCATCAACCATAACATGTCATATACTCCTATAAATTTTTTGTATTTGATAAAAATATTTAAAAAATATTTATTTTAAAATAAAACTTCTAATGAATATTTATAGATTAAAATAAAACTTATATAACACCATATAATTTTTTTTACTGAAAGATATATTTTTACGTTCCATTTTCCTTAACTTTAAATTTATTTTTATAAAGTGTCATTTTCACTTACACGTTGCTCCATGGGGTCTCAAAATCTTCCCAAAGATTACAATGGTCAGATATGTATCATCCAATAGGTTTATGACACATGTTAGTGTAATTTAATTTTATTATAATATTATTTTCTAACCGTATTTACTAGATTTTTCAATTAACCATGGTTAATAATATATTTATTGAAGTTATTATTCATAATTTCTAAAAAAAATATACATATTAAAAAAATTCTTACCTCCTGATTTTAAATATAGAATCCATTTTTCCTAATTCAAAACACGTAATTTGAAGAAAATAATTTAAAATTAATTCCCATGGTCAAAACCAAAAAAGAAGGTTTTTAAAAATTAAAAACTACCAAAATATTAACATTTTTTTATATTTAATTGAAAATTTTATTTACATTCATGGACTAATATTGGATTAATTGGTAAATACATAATATAATTATAATTTAAAACCTAAAAAATATATAATATAACAATATAAATAATTTTTATTAAAAGAATTGTTTTCAATTAAAATATAGTATTTTTTCACTATTCATAAAAAAATGAATGTTCCCAAAAAAATACCATTTTTATAAACTGATCTTTTATGTCCCAAATCTAAAAAATAATTTAATTTCATCAAATTGAAGATATAAAATTTTCAAATATTGGTTTTAAAAATGGTTACCCATTAAAAGGTGGAAAACTGCATTTTTGTTAAAAATACTTCTTTTATCTGAAAAATTGAATTCCTTAAATAATATGTCTAGGATACACAAATTATTAATGTTAAAACTGTATAAAATTAAAAATATGTTCAATACTATTCATAAACCCTTTTTTTAATGTCTAGTTTAGTAGGACATGGTGCGCTTAAACTCGGTGTTACGTACATCGCATGCTATTGAATTATTTAAAAAGCAAGGATACCATAGTAGCATGGGGTGTTACATTTTACCCGCCTTCAATAAATTTCATCCTCACAATTTAATCTCAGGATTGAAAACAATGGGTTTGAAATTTCAAAATATCATAGTTGAAATCCCACATTAAAAAATAGATTAATGAGGCCTCTATTTTAAAATAAAGAAAGGTACATATGAAGGTTACCAGAAATAACACATAATAGAGTTCTCTGTAGGAAAAAAATGATATGTAAGTGAAATAAAACCTTTATGTTCTGAAAGAGAGTGATAGATCATATTATTAGTAGAAAGTTAAAAATCAAAAAACTCTAAATCTTTAATGATTTAAGAGACCATTTGATCAGTTACAAAAGAAGGTGATTGAATTTTTTTTGTATTATGATCCATTACTAGTGTTTAATATACTTAGAACACATGACATCATACTTAATTTACCCGTAGTGTTTCATCCTCTGCCACAAACTCATCTTTCTCTTCAAAATATAAAACTCAAAAATATTCTATTTATATCAATTTTATAATGTTCCAGTTATAATCATGTACCATTTAAATAAAGGAAACTATTTTATAAAAACCAGGGAATTATTTTAGGCTACTGGTAGGTGATAAATCCTTGTGGCACTTATTTTGTGGGTTTTATTCCTACAGCTTTTTCTGACACAATGGGTTATCAACCGACCTACAAGTTGTCATATTTCTAAAACTGTAGTATTATATCATTACAAAAATAATATTAAGAAATGTTTTAACCGTAAAAAAATTCTATCCAATGTTCAACTTAATCCATTCCATCCATTAGTGTTATCCAAAATACTTATGTCCAATCTCTGTCTAAAGAGTCCCTAAATTTTGAAAATCAATTGTAACATCAGATTACTCAAACTATGTAATGTTTCTCTTATTGTCACATAATGAATGTATGATTATCATCATCATATTAAAACCATGATGAAAACAAAAATACTTCAATACAATCTTTATATATATATATCACATTCTTTTTATAACCAAGACATAATTCTTGAATCCAACAACACAAATACATTAATTATTCCACTTCAACTATAGTAATAGAATAGGCTTGACTTTGATCTAATTTATTTTTCTAACTTATACTTTCTGAATGATTTGAACAATCATTTTCATAATATCACATATCATTACAATTATAACATTTCAATACTTCTTTCATTCCCTTACAATCACGACCCTATTGATATTTTTCTCCACATTTGTAACAATCACCCTTTTCTTTTAGGAATGTAACAGGGTGAATCTTCCCACAATTATCATATAAGGGGGAAATACTTATTTCTCTTTTCCCATTTATCTATCTCTTTCCCCACCATTATCTTGTTCTCTTTGTTTACTTTAATGTCATAAGATAAAGGGAATTCATTTTCTGTCGTGATAGCACATGAGACTATATTTTCATATGATGATAAATATTATTAGACTAATGATTTATGGATAAATGGATTTATCAATCAATATATCAATATTACCTCTTAGGATATGTATATATTCTTTAGCATGAATCAATAACCTTGTGATGTTAGCCTCATACTTATCAACATTCTCAACATTCATTTTCCTCAGGCTTAGAAATTGCCTTTCCATATCTCCTCGTTGTTCACTATGAAACTATTTCTCTAGAAATATTTCTTTAAACTCCCTCAATTCCATATTTACCACTTCTTCATCCTCCTTTTTCTTTTGAATTAATGACCACCATTGATCTTAATCTTTTGATAGGCGATAAACATACATGCCAACCTTTTCCCCTTCATTACTTCCCAAAGAAACAAATATTTTTTCGAAGGAACTTATCCACTGCTTAGCTACAAAAGGATTTCTAGTTCCACTAAATGTTGGTGGTTTTTGCCTCATGAAGTGGTCTAAGATTGATTCTCTGCATTATGGATCAGGGTTCTCCATACGAATAAAGATATTATTCATAACCTGAGTGAGTTTTCCTAGTATGGTCATATGTTATTCAACACTAGTTTCATCACTAGAGCCATTATAATTATATTGAGTAGGAGGGAAATCCCTATATATATTACATGTGTTGATATGGTTTCCATTCCATCCACTAGGCTCCATTTGAAAATAATGTCATAGAATATGATAGTTTTTGAATCACAATGCATAATTCCAAACCTATAAAATACTTATCATAAATTTAATTATTTATGAATATAATCCATAATCATAAATATGTTTTGTTGGTGGAAGTATTTACTAATAAATACTTCGTAATTGTTTGTAAATAAAATGTGAATTATCCTAAGAATACCCCCTAGGAGTGTCAATCTCGGTGCGCAGTAAGGGCTGTTGTCATGAACCAGGATACCCCGGTTCAAGACCATAACTCCTTGTCAGAGTTTTAACTCCTAGGTACATCTGTTCCAGAACTATTTCCACATTTAGTATCAAGACAAGGATGTATTTCATAGAAGACAAACAAAATCACTACTTTACTAAAATTCTATGGTGTTCTTCTATACTTGTTTCTAAAGTATATCATGGGGTTATGATCCCTAATATAAGTGTTCTAAAAATATTTCCATGGATGTTTCTAAACACCATATGATACCAACTGTAACTCCCCGACCCTAGATACCCAATGTTGATGTATTATTTTCATACATTGGCATGATTACTAAGAATTAATTCCTGAAGGACCGATTAGATTAGCAGTCATGGAAAATAGATTACAGACATGAATATTACATTAACCTTTTTAACATAAAAAACAACATAAATAATCCTTTGAGAATGCCTTTATTCCCCTATAATAACCCCGCATATCAATCACAATACATTTCTTAGAATACTTGGAAAATAAAACATAATAATGGGTTATCTCAGAAGCTCAGTAAGGGTAAATAATTCAGAGGAAGATATAAATATTTAATGAAATACTTGTAATAAATAAAAGCCTTTTAAAATTAAACATAAACATAATATGGAATTAATAAATTAAACATTACCATATAAAAATGAACATGGATATTCTACTATTCAAATAACCACATGTAACAACTAATTTAATAACGAGGTAATGCATAATTCCAGACACCATAACCACATAGTCAAGGACTCGTTCCAATACTAGAAATAAAAATTTTGTCCAGACCTTGTGATAAGATAGTAATTTGTCTCATGTTATCTACCTATTCATCGAGGGGATATACTGGGCCCCACCCACTACATACTAATCCTAATTCCTTCCTCATATGAAAAAAGGTGAAACATAACATAAACATTCGTACTAAATCTCTCTAATGAAATTTCAATAATTTAACCATAAACAATGAATTTTATAAAAATAACACATCCATAGTTAAACATATAATAAATCATTGAATATAGTATATAAGATTTTATTATAGTAAATTAACCTTAATTAATAATAATATCCAATATAGGATGTTTACATAGTTGAAAATAATCAATAAAACTTTGTGAGAGAAATAGCCATTTTCATGAATTAATTTAAAAGTCACATAATTTATAAAGTAATTCATTTAAAATAGATTTTTGAATAATAGTTTACCATACCACTTTGAAACTTTTGAAATAAATTAACACTTTAAAATAATCATGTACACATAAATAAAACCTTAAAATCATTTTGAAGTCATGTACATTTATTAAAAGGACTTAGAAAAATAAATCTCTAAAAACATTTGAAATGATCATCTAGTTAAATATTCCCTTCCTTAAAACCTTAAAAGATTCATTTTATGTCATTTTAATGAAACATGGACATATATGATAAATATTTCCCAATAAATACTTATAGATAAACAATCTCAGATAATAATGAGATTGAGGAAATAACCCTTCACTTGTACATTCATTTGGTTGAGGGTATATTAACCTCAAATATAATGACCATAGTATGTTATTTAATAATACTAGAACCATATAGATATTTTTATATCACACTTGATTCATTTATGACTTTATACTAACCATTTAATAATAATTTCCATGTTGAAATAACATATCGGGTAATAATTATTTCTTTATCGTACATGTTTAAACTTGTCATTCTGGATATTATCACTTATATCATGATTTAATTTCTTACAGAATATCAAACATTCTTTATTTATCATATATATTCAGAATATAAATATGTATAATAGATATACAACTGAAATAGAGAACAATGTTTGTTGAGATAGTAAGCCGTATGTGGGCATAAGGGTTGTGTCCTTTTTCTTATTGTATTGAATGGAAGTAAGTGAATGAGATATATGTAAATACACACACACAACACTGATATATATATATTAATGTATAATTATTATTCCATATATTACCTACATATTATTATTAAATATTTTTATAATCGTCGTTGAATGGTGAACGTAGCAATAAATCTCATCATGTCGTAGAGACGTTAATCTGTAAATATGCACGAGCAATGATATCATTCAATTTATGGTGAAACAGTTTTTAATTGTATGTTATATTATAAATACATAATAATTAACATGTTATATTTATTATTTACATCAATTAAACTCTTTATTATACCCATTCAAAAAATGAAGTGTTGAATAACAAACTACACCATGATGTGGAGATGGTAAGCCGTATGTACGCACCTATGCCGACCTTTTCATTCATAGAATGGATAGAATAACAAATATGATGTTACCATATTTATAATAACATCATAGTAACATCGTATTATGTAGAAGGTACTGGAGTTATTATTTTGGTATGAAAACAACAAAGAAAGAGGATGTGGAAGAAGAAATAAACTTTGAAAGATATGATTAAATAATTATTACTTCTTCGAGTTCTTCTTTTTGATGTGAACAAAAGGAATCTTTAGGTTGAATTAATGATCAAATTAAGGCCTCTATGATAAATTTAGGGTATGTTTTAGGATATTTGACCATGTTTTGGACGAGCCAAATGGCATTGGAGTTGTGAATATGAGAGAATGGGAACTACCCTTTTATAAGAGAGGTGAGGGGCACTATAGGAAGAACTTGAAATATTAATTTACTATAAACTTATTTTCGGTTTATAATAGCACAAAATAGATTTATTTCAAGGAAAATGTTTTGATGTGTCTACATATTCTCATCAAATATATTTTAGACAAGATTAGATAACCATATTAACCTTATCATTTATATTTAACTTTTAGTTAAATAGTTTAACTTTTACTATGTCTTCTTGTATTTTTATACTAAATGGTAAATAAACTTACTAAAAAAATGAAGAAATAACCTAAAGTGGTTCATTAGTGATATATATAACATTATTTAAGTCCTTTGGACGAATATTATATTTTTAGGAGTATTATTTATTTTAATAATATAATAGCTTATTTAGAAACTCATTTCTGTCAATTTTGACAGTATTTAGTATTTGGTTTTTCCGAAATCCATAACAACTTTATTAAATATAAAAAAATACATTCAATAAAACATAGCATGTAATATTCACCTATAAAATTCCTTTATGTCATCAAAACTTTCAAATTATTTTTATTTTAATATTTATAATATCAATTATTTGATTATTTCATTAATAAAGAAAATAGTGCATCATTATTGTGTCAAAAATAAATATATTTATTTTATGTATAAAAGTTATAAATAAAATATAATTATTTAGGAAATATTATTATATTTCTAATTAATACTTATAGTAAAAAATATCACTTATATACCACCATATAAAATATTTTTTACAAAAAGATATATGTTTATGATACATTTTACTTAACTTTAAATTAATTTTTATAAAGTGCCATTTTCACTTTCAAGTAGCACCATGGGGTCCCTAAATCGACCCAAGGATGGCCATGGTTGTAAATGTAGCATCCAATAGGGTTAGGATACATATTAGGGTAATTTAATATAATTATAATATTATTTTTTACCCATATTTACCGTATTTTTCCTTTAACCATGGTTAATAAAATATTTACTGAAGTTACAATTCATAATATCTAAAAATAAAAGTTTCAAATTTAAAAAAATTTGACCTCCTGATTCAAAATTTGGAATCCATTTATATAATATGAAAATATAGATGTTACATGAATTAATTTAAAATTAAATCATATGGTCAAAACAAAAAAGCGGGGTTTTAAAAAGAAAAAACTAGCAAAAGATTTAAATGTATTTTTGTTTAATCAAAAAGTGAAATTACATTCAAAGACCAAAATTGGATTAAATGTTAAAAATATAATTTAATTATACTTTAAATCTACTCAATTGTATAAATTTATAGTATAAAAAATTAGGATTAATAAAGTTGTTATCAATTAAAATTTAGTATTTTTTCACTATTCATCAAAATATGAATGTTATTAGAAAAGTACCAAAAATTTATCCAAAATAAACTTTTATATCCTGATTATGAAGAAGAATTTAATTTCATTAAATTTAATATATAAAAGTGCCAGATATTGTTTTTAAAAAGGGTTCTCCATTAAAATGAAAAAACTACATTTTTGAAAAATAATTCTTTTATCTAAAAAATTGAATTTTTCTCTATAATATGTCTATGAAACACAAATGATTAATGTTAAAATTATATTAAATTTAAAATTTTGTAAAAAATTTTTATTAATTAATTTCAAACTGCTAGTTTGATAGTTCATGGTGTGCTTGATCTTGGTGTTGTGTACATCGCACAATATTGAATTATTTAAAAAGGAATCATACCGTGGAAACATGGGGTGTTACAAAACTCATCCATAGAAAGATGTTTATCCAAAAAACCTTGGTAATCCATTGAACAAGAATATACCATTTCTTCTAAGGTCTGATTTTTTTTTTCTAACAACCCATTAGATGGAGGATGAAATGTTGTACTGAAATGTAATTCAGTTCCCAATGACTTTTAAAGGCCCTTCCAAAAGATAGATGTAAACCTAGGATCACGATTAGATACAATAGAGAGGGGAGATCCATGTATCTAAAATATCTTTTTATTATAAATCAAGAAATTTTATCTACAGATAGAGTATCTCTAATAGGATGAAAATGGGAATATTTAGTTAATCGATCGACAATAACCCGGATTACATTGATAACTCGAGAAGTTTTTGGTAATCCCAATATTAAATCCAAGGAAACAATTTTACATTTCCACTCTAGCACTGGAAAAGGATGTAGCATCCCTTTTGGTAACTAACACTTTTCTTTATCTTTTTGAAAAATAAAAAATCTTTCGATAAATTCAGCAATATCACTTTTCATTGCATCCTACCAGAAATACTTCGAAAGATCTCTGTACGTCTTAGTACTACCAGGATGAACTAAGAACTAAGAACTATGAGCTTCACTGAACAACTCTTTCATCAATTGTGAAGCTCAAGTCCAATATAATCTCTTTCCAAACATCAATACACCGTCTTTATCAATATTATATTCAGGTAACTTACCTTTCTGAACAAATTATACCTTTTTCTACAACTCCCTGTCTTCTTTCTGTGCTTTCTTTACTCTGTGTCTAAGAGGCGATTATACTAAAACCTGTAACAAAATAGAAGAATTTCTTGCATGAATAGTTTCCAATCAAAAATCCATCAAATCAAAAACTGAAGGATCTCATTCCAAACGTAACATGGTCAATGTAGAATTATTTTTCTGACTTAGAGCATTTTCCATCTTATTTTCTATTCCAAGATGGTAATGAATTGTGCAATCATATTCCTTGATTAAATATAGCCATCTCCTCAGTCTAATTTTTAATATTTTGTCGGTGAATATATACTTCAAGCATTTGTGATCATTATATATTTCTCAAATTACTACATACAAATGATAACTCCATTCTTTTAATGCAAAAACAACAGACATTAATTCTAAATCACGTGTAGGGTAATTTAACTTATGATGATTCAACTGACATGAAACATAAGAAATTACCTAATCATTCTGCGTTAGGAAACAACCAATTCCTTTCTACGAAGCATCAATATATATAGAAAATTCACCATTTCTGGAAGCCAGTTCAAAAACTGGAGCATTCACTAATCTTCTTTTCAATTCCAAAAAATAGCAATCACATTCTATTGTCTAGATGAACTTAACCGAATTTCGAGTTAACTTAGTCATTGGGATAGATAACTAGGATAAATATTCAACAAACCTCTGGTAATAACCTGGTAAACCAATAAAAATATGAATCTTGATTATATGTGTGGTTCTTGGCCAGTCATAAACAACATTATTTTTTCATGATTAACAACTATTCCATATTTAAAAACCATGCGACCAAGGAATTAAATTATTTTTAACCAAAATTCAAATTTGATGAATTTCGAATATAGTTTATTCTCTTTTAACGTATGAAAGGAAACCATTAAATGACATCCATGCACTTATTTAATTTTTTAATTTACCAAAATATCGTCAATAAACACAACCAAACGTTTATCTACGAACTCATAGAAAATTCTATTCATAAGATCCATAAATATAGAATATGCATTGGTTAAACCAAAAAAAACAACTACAAATTCACAATGTCCATATCTTGTAAGGAACGTTGTCTTAAGATTTTATTCTTCCTTTACATTCAAAAGATGGTACCCTGAACTCAACTCAATCTTTGAAAAAATACTGAGCTCTCTGGAGTGGATCAAACAAATCATCGATATGAGGAAAAGAATGATTGTTCTTTAGAGTGATATTATTAAAGGCTATATAATCAATCAAAAATCTCATTGAAACATATTTAGATTTAATAAAAAAAATATAGGATCATCCCATGGTGACGTGCTAGGTTGAATGAAACCTTTATCTAATAACTCATGCTATTTCTTATTTAACTCTAAAAGTTAAATTTGAGCCATTCTTTATGGGGGTACTGAAATTGTCTTAGCATCTGGAACTAAGTGAAAAGTAAATTTAACTTCTTGATTAGATATTATACATGGAAACTCATTAGAAAAAACATCATGATACTCATTTTCCATTGTCTCATCATTAATCTAAACATTTCTTTTGTATTTAACAAAATGTTCAAGGAAACATTTGATTCCATCTTTTACTAGTTTCTCAGCTTCCAGATATGTTATCAAAAGTAAGGGTTAATTCTTGTAAACAAACTGAAATTATTTCTGAAATGAAACCTCCTTATCTCTGCAGTCAGAATTAGCATGATAAATGGGATGCCCATCCATACCCAAAATAACATAAAACTCTACAATAGGGGAAAAATAAGGTTTTCAAGTATATTATTTCCGCACATAAGGACATGAAGGTTATTATAATTTCTTTGTTATCTCAACATTTAATCCACATGTTATTAACACAAGTTCAAGATTCATATATTGAGATGGAATTCCTAATTTTATATAAAATTTCTCATAAATGAATGAATTTGTAGACCCTGAATCAAATACCACATTGGTATATTCATAATAAACAAACAATGTACCTGATACTACTTCATTTGATAGACCAACATATGCTGAAGTATTATCAAAGGATTTAACCAGCCCTTTCTACTTGATGTCTAGTTTCCTTCCATCATTTTAGTTACTAGTTGGAAACTCTTTTTCACAATTACCAATCTCATTTCACCTAAAACAATTTACTGACTAAAAATTATATATTATCTAACCAATACCTTGATCTTTTTGTAGTGCAATTACAAGCCGTAAGCCCCATTTGATCACATCAAAAGCACTTACCTGAATTCAAATGGTATTCCCCAATATGATTTTTACCACAATTTTCATAAAATATGAACTTCTGTTTCATACCATCAGCATTTTTTTTGAATAGTAATTCCATTTTTTCTACCACCTAGACCTATTATTCTGTGATCCTGATCATCGACAAACTCCATTTAAACCTTCTTCGCACATTGAACTTGTTTATCATATATTTTTAGCTACAATGAAGATAAATCTCTTCAAACAATTTGATTTAATCCGGATTAAACATGATTTATATTTGTATTAATATATAACATGAAATTTGGAGCATACCCTGCGGTCGAGTGTTTTTTGTTTCATAATTTTTCACCGATTTATCCTCCTGCCTCAATTTCAGTAATTGTCTTTCTATCCTAAGTTGAACCGCATTAGGAAAATATTTCTCAAGGAACAAACCTTTGAATTAATCCCAATAAAGATCATAAATATCCTCACTATCCCTAATATTTTTAAAAATCGACCACCACTGATCAACATCAACATCAAAACGATAAAATTTGAGACTAATGTTCTGATGTTTTGAACAACTCATGACATCAAAAATCATTTCCAATGCTTTAATCCAGCCTTCAGTGAGCACAGTAGTAGATGATCCTCTAAATGATAGGGGATGATGCCTCTTGTAATGCTCCACTACTGAAATGTTACTCTGTTGTTGATCGAGATGATCTCGTGCATGGATACCAATAACATTTATAGCCTCTATCAACTGTGCCATCACTACAAAAAACTGTTCTGTTCTGATTCTGAAAATCTCAGTTTTCTGGTTTGGAAGGTTGTTTTCCTCTTGATGTCGTACCATCATAGTATCCATGTTTCCCCTATGGAAACCCATTCTGAACATATAAATATCTTAGGTGAAGCAACATGTAAATCTTTCAATGCTATATCATTTCAATCTTATCATAAATTAATTTATGGGTATTAATTTAACAATATCCTAACTCCTAAAGCTATCTTAACCGTCCTCTGATACCAACAATATTCCCCTATACATAAACATTACATAATATTATGTTTATTAAATAATTTGACATTGAGGATTTTTTCAGGTTTATAGTTTTAGATAATTATTCCCTAACTGTTACATTACATCTCAAAAATTACAGTGTAGGAACTTATTCTCTATCCATTTTTTTCAAAAAAGAAAAATCCTTAAAATAAAAGAAGAGATAATTTCTTGATATAATTCTTATTGAAATCTTCGTCTACCTTACCCTTCATTATACACTTTGAATTTTTTTTAAAAAACATCGGAGGTGCATAAAAATATCAGAATGGGTTATAAAATAAGGAATGAAAATAGTAGTCCATCAATACATAAAAATCAATGAAATCAAAATTTTAACTCACAAATCACAGGCACCTTAACAAAAATCATGAAATAATAATATTTATGAATAACACATAGAAATCAGAAATCATAAAAGGTATCTTGTGGCATCAATAATATATATACATTAGAGCTTTCACAGCTACCTAAGGGGTTACGTTTGGAATACCCATCAAAGTATATTACCTAAATATCTTAGGAGAAACAATAAATTTTACCTCATCCATGTTACCCAATACATTGGAGAGATATATCAGGATCACCCTCCATTTTCTTATCAAAAAACCACCTGTTTATGTAAAAAATTCCCCATAACAATAACATATTCATAACACATAAAACAAGCATAAACGAAAGAAATCACTTCCACACTGAAATCGAAATATAACATTTCAATATTTTGCAACCATTTTCAAAACAATTTTCAATACCAAAAAACATAAAAAGTGTATGTGGAATTTATTTTTCTTTTAAAAAAATTACAGCTTGTTATGGAAGCAAAATATAAATTAATTCTTGCGGAGGAGAAAAGGTAATTGTCATCATGTACATTAAAAAGAATCAATTTTTTGTCATTTATTATAATACTTCATAAAAACAATATTCTATTTTAATAAAATTAAAATTCCAATGGGTTTATACACCATATAAAAGATAGTAGTGTATTAATAAAAATATTCCTCAATAAATGGAGATTGAGACGATGTACCTTACCTATAGACCGACTCGTCATGTACATTCCTTGTTCTTATAGAATAAGAAACATAAGATAATTTCTTCTTGATTTATAACCCTTATAATGTTTATTATATCTTTTATATCACTTATGACCACGTTATAAACATTAAAAAATTATTTCTGTTAATATAGGTTGTTTTGTCGATATTTGGTACTTTAGTCAAAAATGAATTTGTTATAATTACAAATTGTCCATGTAGTAAAAATTCCATGATCTCTAGAATGACCTTCATTATTTAATATCATATATATTTAGTATTTATATATATTTATAATGGTACACAACATTTGTAGATAAGAAATGAAATGCACCATTCATAGAGACGGTAAGCCTTACGTACGCATGAATACTACAATCATTTCATTTTCATATTTAAAGGAATGAAATCCAAATGATACATATGTATATTATAATTATTGTGCAATATCATATTTTATATACATTATATAATTTCATTAAATCCATCCTTTATATGTTCCATCTATGGGAAGAATGAGTCATATAACGTTGAGGGGGTTGTAGTCCGCACTTCCTCAAATGAAATTATCATATTTCCACATTATAGGAAGAATAAAGGTATGATTTAAATAAAAAAGAAGCCCAGAAAAAATATAAATATAATATAAATCATATATAAATATATTTCCATAATAATGTCCACCATGGGAGGTGGTATGGGAAAATGGAACAATCATCGTTCCGTGAGGTAGTAGTTCGGCATACACAGAAAAAATGTGTGTGTATCCATTAGATGGAGGTGTGTGTAAGTGTATTTAAAATAAATATCATAAAAAAATACTAGTACGTTGAGGATACTGGTGTTTTTATGTAATTAAATAATAACAATTTAATAGAGAGTTAAGAAGTAATATAATTTAAAGGAACTTTTGAGAAGTCACTACCTCTTAAAACATGTAACACCCTTTGATTTGAGCCAAAAGGCTTTACTGAATTGCCTTATTCCCTTGGTATGTCTTATAAGAGGAAGAATGGGATATTGGTATATTATTTCGATAGAGTCTGGATGATCAAAGGGGCATGAGAGGCGTGAATAAATGGGTAGAGGTGGTGGCCTTTTATAAGAGGGAGGATGGGGATTTTAGGAAAGTTTTATGTATTATTTTATAATAAAATGATTCTCAGTTTCAAATGGTCCCAATGTATTTTATTTAAAATATAAAATTCTTTTGGGTCAAAAACCCCTCAACCAACAGGATTTAGACAAGAATAGGTCACCAATTTAACCTTATCTTTTATCTTTAACCCTTAGTTGACTAATTTAACTCTTACCATGTCTTCTTGTATATTCATACTATATGGTTTATATAGTTACGATAAAATTTCAAACGATTCTCAATTTGTTAATTAAAGAAATCTTAAATAATACCTATGTAATTTGGAATAATATAATATTTTTAAGACTATTATATCATTTAATAAAAAATAATATTTTTTAAAAAAATCAGTTATGTTATTTTTTATACTATTCGTATCATGAATTTTTTAAACATCCATAAAACATGATTTATTTCAATAAAACTTCATAAATACAGATATAAAAAGTCATAATTATCTATATATATTCTTTTATATCATAAAAATATTTAAAATAATTTTAATTTAATATTTATAATCTTCATTATTTTCACCACTCATTCATATGGTAGTCATTACATCATCATTGTGTCATAAATATATTTATTTATATGATGTCTAAAAATTATAAATAAAATACCATGATGTAATAAATAGTTATATCTTTATAATGACAAATTATAGTTGAATATATCACTTATAGAACCCCATATAATTTTTTTTAAAATACATGTTTATGTTATATTTTTCATTACTTTAAATTAATTCTTATAAAAGTCATTTTTACATCAAAGTGGTTCCATGGGGTCCCGTAATCAACACACAGAAGCCCATGTTCCTAAATATCTCATAATATAGTATTATGACACATGTTTTCATAGTGTAATATTATTATAATATTATTTTTTACCATTATTTAACAGATTTACACTTTAACCATAGTAAATAAAATAATTAATAATGTTACTATTCATAATCTCTAATAATAAAAAGAACATATTTACACAATTTGGACCCCCTAATTTGAAAATAAAATCTATTTTTCCAAATTAAAAATGCATAAGGTGAAGTAATTAATTTAAATTTAATTCTCATTTTCATAAACTAAAAGTTTGTTTTTAAGAAGTAATAACTATCAAAAGATTGACATGTGTTTGTGTCCAATTTAAAAGTGAAATTACATCTAATAACTAAAATTAGATTAAAAATTAAAAATATAATCCAATTAAACTTTAAAACCAATTAAAAATACAATCAAACTATATGAATAAATTATACGAAAATGTAGTTTTGACATAAAATGTTGTATTATTCACTATTCATTAAAAAATGATCTTTATCAGAAAATTACTAAAAATTTATCGAAAGTAAATTTTGATGTCTCAATTCTATACGAGACGTTTATTTTTTCCAATATAATATATTAAAGTGAAAAAACTTATATTTATAAAGTGTTCTCCATCAACAAGCGGTAAAAAGACCTTTTAAAAATATTAGAGTATTGCATGCTTAAAATAAGATTCATTCTTATTTTAAGACTCAAAAATTTATTGGATAAAAGTAATGAAATTTAAAAAACATGTATAATCATATTTTAGGTAGTTTTTTTCATTCCCACCAATTCAATATCTATTCATTAACTAAAATTTAATACAATATTATTATTATATTATTTTTCGGTATAACTCAACGTTGTGTGCAACGTAAGATTTTCGAGAAACCTGTTTTTGTGTGTTGAGTACGCTATTAGAAAAAGAGTCCCCTTTAATGTAAAAATAATATTTAATTAATAAATATTAAAATAAATGACAAAGTATTATTCTATAAATACCTGGGTTATTTCAATTATGAAATTTGAAATACCCTTATTAAATAGATAATGTATCTCACTCAAAATAAAAAGATTCATAATTTGTTTTTAAAATATTTATCACTTCAAAATGTTTGGGTCATTTAAAGGGAATGTGAAATTACAATATTAGTTCCAGACTTAGTAGAAAATACATACTATAATAAAAAAATATAGGATTAAACTTCAAATTCATAATTTCATTAATATTAAATTAAAAATAACCCAAACAATCCTCATACTCTAAAACCACCAGAAAACATATACGAACTCCCGTAGTACCCAGGACCAGACAAAGGTTTCAAGAACACATGATCCTATATAGATATTGATCAAATAGTTTCATGAAATACTAGAAGAGTTCGTAAAAAATAAAATCAATACATGTTTGATATGTGATTTTATATTTTTCAGGACTAGAGAACCATTTACACATAACACACAAATCACAAGAAAAATATTTATTGGTTATGTGACTAGATAAAATATATTTATCAAAATTTATGACATATTATAAAGAATATTCATAATTTAATATTTTTATTATATCATCTATCATAAATAATGTTGGTCATTTATAAGAACAAAAAATTAAGTGTAGTGATTTTACAATATTTTGGGAAATCAAAAGCCTCTCATTTTTCTTTATATTTAGGGTTGGAGTTTTTATTTTACAAATAAACGGTTTAATTAGTCATAGTCACTAAATGAACTTGATAGGTAACATCCATTCACTATATTAATTATCGATATGATTATCAATATCGTCACAAATTAATTGAGACCACTCATACTACTAGCTCAAGGATTTAAATAATAATGGTTTCATAAACAAAAAGGAATATGTATCAAAAAAAGAGCTAGAAATTATATCTAAATCTATAAAAGTATACAATACCAATTATTTGAATGATCCTAAAGAATCAATTCATTTTCTTGATATGAGGTTAATCACATTGAATATTAAACATATGAATCAAAAGATCATATCATGGGATAGAATCAAACATTTTGGTTTGTATAATAATTTTTTTGGAAATTATATATTTATATATTTAGGTTAGGTTTGAATTAGTCATCCTTATCACATGTATTTTAAATTTAAAATCTATCACTTTTCTTTTGAATTGTATTACTTATAAATAAATCCTCTAACCTCACTTGAGTGGCACAATTTATTTGTCACCCTTTCTACCTAGTATCGTAAATCGTTATTTAACCCTATACCCCTTTCTTTCCTATATTTTCTCTTAGATAGTCATTATGATATTTCTACCAAGGGGGGAAGCTTTCCACCATCCAGTCAACCCTCATCTCATGTTGGAACCCCTCACCAAGCCAATGCATCATCCTTTTATTTATTGGATATGTCTTACATGGAACGTGTAGACCTCACGGCATGTGACCACTCCTAGTTGGACACCACATATGTGGAAACACCAAGACACATCCACTACTATGTGCTTTGTATGTTCTCACGCCCTTGACCATCACTCTAGCTCCCTAACATCTAAGGTTATAACTTCCTAGCCTTTATGAATTTGACATCCTCAATTTGGCATGAACCTATGTCATGAAATCCTTCTTCCATCGACCCTTCCCGACAAGTAGTCATATAAGATTCATTCCACCCCACCCCCTCCTATTGTGCTTCCCATTATCCAGGAATCTTCCACCCAATTCCAAATCAATCCCTTTAACCCCACCAACAATAAATAAGGGGACGATAGATTATATTCCTTATTGCACAAGAATCTCTATTATTCGGTTCAAGGGGGAATCCTTTGATCACACTTACTGCAAAAAATTCATCTAATCATGATATATCCTCAAGGAATTAAACACATTAATGTTAACAAAGAATGGTGTGACTATATCAAAAAAGTAATGGACATTATATTTTGTAGATAATGATAGATTTTGAGGACAAAGTAGAAAATTAATTATTCCTACCTATGAGGGATTACACCATATTTTGGATGTAAACTCATAACTTGAGGACTCCCAAAAATTGAAGGGATTCTAGTGCCTTCATTACCAAATGATGAACGGTGTTTCAAAATTTATTGGAGAAATATAAATATTTGCATGAAAATAATTATAATACAAAACTATTCATAATGACCACCCATCAAATATAATGGATCATGTCCCCTTATATAGCTAACCATAATGTGTGTGAATAAATAATGATTTTGTTTCTGTATCACGTGTCATAAAATGACACCCTTAATATTGGTGAATACATTTATCAATTATATTACGTATATAATGAAATAATAATAATACATTAATAATGGATTAGAAATAGAAGGAAACCATGAAAGAGGGCCATCCAAATTCAAACATGAATTATCATAAACTTATTCCTCAATCATACACTTTGATGGGATCTATTCATAGGTTGTGGTATAATTATCATTCTGATTTTATCACCATTTAAAATTTAGAGATATTTTTATATACAATATATCTATGATTTTTTCCCTATGTATAAGGATCCATATTTCACAAAATCTCATAATGACCTAATGAGAAACATTACAACACTCTTTGAATCAATGTAAATCTCTTTTTGTGCCCATTTTCTTCAAGGTACAATAATTTTGATAAACTTTTATTCAAAAATATTAATTATCCGAGGTTCTAATTGTGTGGACCTATGGAATTTTTTAGTATTAAGAAAATCTATATACCATATATATAATCAAATACAAACTTATAGAAAAAAATCAGTGCAACTCAACCTTCTAAGGGCCCTAGTGTGATATTTATCAAACATACTCATATCTCTATACGAACTTATCCACCCTAATATGTATCATATATATTATATGTATAACTTCATAATACCTTTTTTATAAAATCATTTGACCACTATATAGGAAAAAATATCAATCTAGTATTAGTCATCTCATCTTTTCTTGATTCCTAAAAAACTGTCCATGTCATTGAAAAAATCACATTTCTTTCATCTAACAAATGAGCACATCACATATCCCTCATACAAGAAGTTGATCATGATAGATGTTATTAAAATAAATAGGGTTATTAATTTCTTCATTTAAATGAAATCAATTATAATATATATTAACATTTCATGTATGTATAAAAATCCGATATTGGTTTCACTCCAACCAATGACATGATCAACAACATACAGAACCATCCCTTGATTGTCTACGATGTTCATGAATTATGTAATAAATATATTTAAGTGTGAAGTTAATTATGTAAGGTATCTCTAAAAATTTAGGTAATAAGTATTAATAATAATCATAAACCCCAATGTATATTTATGACTATGTCACAATCTATATGAAATACTTTGGTGAGTCAGTACAAGTAATAAGTCTCTACTTATTAGCTTATGAATATATTCTTCATATATTTTATGCAATCATTTTTAATGAGTACATGAATCTAATAATACTAACCTTTATATATCATCACAACTAATTATACTCCATGATGATAATTGATTAGGGTTAACTCATTCTTACTTTGAGAGGATATAATCATTCAACCATTAATGTAAACAAATTAAAATGCACATTAATTAATGATAAATGGAAACTGAAATTATTATAAATTACTGATAAATTTACAAATATTTCAAATAATATATCATGTGTTTGACACCCATTGATTCTATATGACCCTCATGTTGTTGTCAAAGTAATAGTTTCATCAATAGATCTTATAAATTCCCTTTTTTATCAACTCAGTTGATCATTACATACCACTCTCAATGATTTGTCATATGAAATAGATTTTTGGAATAATTTTTTAGGTTTTTTGGTGTTATTTGGTTTATTTTTCCTTTATGACTCCATTTTTTTCATAATAAATCTTGAACCCTCAATCAATGACAGGAATCACCCCATTTTTATAGATGAGCTTCTTCATCTAAAAAAATCCTTCTTAAAAATTTACTGAGGTGATATAATATATATTTTTTGTTTACTTTTCTATGGTGGCTTATTTGGAACTCTTCCAACTAATATCACCATAATTTAGTAAAAACACAAAAATATATTGATACATCATATCATCTTTTCCAAATGGGATACTTGCATCCTTGTAACCTTCTTCGTGGAGTTCATAATTTCCCAAAAATATCTAGAACGTATGCTTATCACTTATTAGGAACTCTAGTATTTTTTTCATAGTTATCCACTAACTCTCAATGTGATTAAATTTGTATCTACAATTTATTAAAAAAGTAAAAGATACAGCAATTCAACTAAATAACATGGAATATATGATAGATCCTCTAGTATATGCATAAGGAATCATATATATCCATTCTAACCATTTATAAGGATTCTAAATATTCCGAATACTTTTTCCATTCAATAGTTATACATACCCATTATTGTATTTTTACATGAAAAACTATTTAAGCCCTTTACCAGTATATTTTTTTGATTTAGTCCATGATACCTATGAGATATATCTCTACAGATCTCCATACCTAATATTTAGGTTTCTTCACCCATTTATATCATTGAGATGTATTTATGTAGCCAAATATTCATAGAGTAAAGTGTCAGGATATCATTTCAAAAAAATTATATTTTCACCACATACAATATCATAAATACTAAAATTATCCCACAAATACACTTATTTTAAAACAAATTTAGGTTTCGGATGAACCCGAACTCATTGATTTCTTCATCAAACTAGATGTCCCATATCTAAGAATACTAAATCAAACTATAAATTCACAATTAGTGTTTATATACCTTACTAGTCAAAAATAGATCTTAAAAAACACCAGGATATATCATATATATTTATTTGACTAAATTCATATTAAGGAATTATATTTTGACATCCATTAGATATATTTTATAATAAAAATGAGTTGTTATGGCTAGAATTCTATTAATTGAATTTTTCATTTCCATAGGTGAAAAAGATTTTTAATAGTTAATATCATGAATTTTCTTATAAAATTTTCCCACCAATTGTGATTTATATATAGACCCACTAAAATAAATATAAATTTTTTATGGAAACCACACTTTCCTCCTATGGGGTTTACCCTTTAAGGTGCATACACCATGTTCCAAACATAATTACCATACATAGAGTCCATTTTAGGTTTTTTATCTTTTAATCATTTCCAAATATCATAAATATTGATGAAATCATGGTTGAAATTCAGTTTATCTATTATGAAACTAATTTCATTAAAAAAATTCTTAATAAATCCATATCTAATAGGATTGTGATGAATCCTACCTGACCATATAGGTTCATGTGTAACATGACTCAGTTCATCATCCAAAACTCTTTATGGAAACATATAAACTTCTATATTAGGTGAACATTTTGCATGTTGGTCTTGAACTAATATAATATTTACATTACTTCCACTGACTCCTTCAATTAATTTTTCATTCTCAAAGAAAACAACACATCCTGCCAAAAACACATTGTGTTCAATAAGACTATTTAAATAATATAACACTGTAACTTTGGGATAACAAGAAATTAGATTTTTAAGTTTTAATGATGAGTTTATTAGAATTTAAATGTGAACCATATTCTTTCTAACCCAACATAATCATAAAATATTTAAAGTTATGTTTCTCATACCACTACCAATATTGTGTCTTCACAAAAGCTTTATATGGAACATAATTTAGTAAAATTGCCACAATATCCATACTATAATCCCAAAATAAAATAGAATGGTCACACTAAATCATAATTAATCTAACCATGTCAAACAATGTACAATTTCTCCATTCAGAAACATCGTTCCGTTATGGTCTTTCAGGTGGTGTGATTTTTGAATCAATTATATAATCCCTTACATGATCGATGAATTACTAGATTAAGTATTAATCAACTCAATTTGATTGAACGATCTTAATACACTTACCTAGATTATTTTATATTTCATTCTAAAACTCCTTGAAATTTTAAAAAGTTTCTTATTTCTGTTTCATCACAAACACATGTCTATACTGAATAAAATCATTGTTAAAAGTAATTAATTACCTAAAATCACAAATCACTTGAGTAATAATTGGTCCACATACATCACAATGTACGATATCCAACAGTCCATTTTCCCTTTATTATTTTACGATAAAATTTTCTCTTCTCATGTTTCCGAAAAAACAACATTATAAATTTTCAAATGATTCAAAATAAAATTATTCCAAAAATCCATCTTTATGGAGTTGTTGAATGTGTTTCTCAATTATATTCCCATGTAAAGAATAAAAAATATGCATAATATTAGAATCAACCATAAAATTTTTATTCTTAATTATATATGTAGGATTTTCCATATCTAGAATGTATATACTATTTATCACTTTCCTATTTCCATAAAACATATCATTCATATATATAGAATAAATTTTGTTCATAATAGTGAATGATAATCATTCATTATCCAGACAAGATAGATAAATCAATTTTATTTTTATTAAAGGAACATAATAATAATTTTCTAATTCTTAAACAAATTATCTTGGTAAATATAGATCATAAGTTTTGACCTCTAATGAATCAACTCTCGTTCCATTACCAAAACAAATATCTACATCATTATTTTTCAATTACCTTTCATCCATGAGAATATGTATACTAGCATATATGTGTGACACATACATGGTATGTAATAGCCATAAGTCATAGTTGGTGGAGTTGATCTCTATAACATTCACATTTACAGTCTATCTTCATATATCCTTAAGAAAACTTATCAACCCTATATGCAACACTATGCCCGAATCCCCATTTTGTAGTGGTTTTTTTTGTTTTTAATTGTTATTTAGAGGTTTCCAAAAATAATCATTATAATTTATGTCCCTAAAAATTTCACATAATAAATAAAAATGCATTGAATCTATTTGAAATGTTTTTAAAAAAAATCAGGGGAATCATTGTATGATGTCTCAAACCTAGTTCACTCTTGAGTAACCAAACACAGTTTTCCCGAATGCCTCAAGAACACCACCCCATAATATTAATGATGTTTACTAATGGTGAGGGCCTTGGTTATGTCTATGGAAAGACCATTTCCTATATTCATATTAGATAATATCGGCGACAATGGTGACAAATTGGATGTGTAATAATAATCAATAATGTAGATAACAGGTATAAGAATCAATGAGAAAACCACAAAAACCGCAAAAAGTATTAAAATGTTTCATATATAAAAGATGATGGAATTTTAGCACAAAATTGTAAATAATGTATACATTCCAGTTGTATTATATTACAACACATGTATAAAAAATAATCAAAAAGGGAAAATACTATCCAAGAAACCCAAGTATTGTCTTAATCATCTACTACAAATATCATATCATAAATTATAATGCCGAGTATCCAAAAAATTAAGATTCTATTTGTCCACACCAAATATAATATAATCATCACATGTACCAATGGTGTCCTAAATATAGTGTGAGATAAATCTTAATAGCACACCACCAATGGAATCTATACAAAACCAGTCTGTGAATTGAAACTATAACTATGTTCATGTATATCAAAGTAAAGTGGTGTGAAAAAAATTGATCCCTTAAATAACCTAATTTGGTATCTAAATATGTATTTATTTATTTAATTACATTTCAATTTATAATTAGGAGATCATTTGTAAGGTTTTAGAAATAATCTAAAAGATTATTATTATTATAACAGAGGACCACAGGTTAACTAAGGCATCCATAACCATAGGAGGTCAAACCAGCTTGTGGAATACAATAAATAATCCTAGAAAAATGAACTAAATGTTATAAAATATTAATCCCCATGGAATTCCACTGGAAGAGTTTCTAACCATGTTTATGGAGGAAACCGATAATAAATATCAGTATAAGCATGGCTAGACCCAAGAAGAATGATCCACGACATCAAATTTTTGTAGACATAATGTTTAATAAAAGGAGTGTATCTAAGTCATTCTAATATCTATATAGAAAGTGAATGGGTCCTATAAACTCATTTTGGTAATCATTTATTTTAAAGAGGCCATGTTCTATTGTGGGTTCCTCCCATGGAAACTAGATCAATGAATCAGAATGGCATCCTTTAAGTGCTTAATGAATTCCCTCATGAATTTAAATCTGGATCAAGTTTCACCATTCCTATGAAGAAGAAAATGTTTCACATGCAATAGAAACCTAATAAATATATCCTTTAAGACCATGTAATGCTCATTCTAATTAAATTTTCATTTGGTTCATTAAATTACATTTCATCATACATGACAAGATAAAAATAAGGAAATAAAATAAATTTCCAATTCCATAATAATTTATAATGGAATAGGGATATTTAAATTAATATTTTTTTTCATTTAATTTTTAAAAGATTCATTTATGAATTTGTAAGACTCAACATATAAATGGTCAAGTCAAAGTACCTGAATAGTGTATCGGTTAATCACAACATAGACCACAAAAATCATAATAAATAAGTCATCTTACTTGGGGTTGTAATCATTTAGATCTCAACCTCCTAATATGTTATGAGGATTTGTTAAGGACTTATGTTTCAATTTATTAGATTCAATTTAATGTTGATTCATTTAAGGGGAAATTTACAGTAAAAATGTTTCTCACAAAAGAGAAATATTGTGTAAACAATACGACTTTGAGGGAAATTTCATAGAACACATACCATAAGATTTCAGTACTCTCCTCATGTAGTGTTGGCCTTTTCATTTGGTCGATATTGGATTAAAATGGTGAAATAGACCAATACCATGAAAATAGTGCATATGATCTTGCACAAAAATAACTTCATCATAGGAAATATAAAAAATTAAAGGATCTAAAGGAATAAAAAATTTACTAATGGATTTCCAATGTGATAAGAACAACTCGAATCAGAGTCTAGATGAGGGAATAAGATGCCAGCCTAGATTTAGTCTAAAAAGGGAGCCTCATGGGAGGATCTAATAGTAAATAGAGAAGAAAGGGAATATTGTGAGAAAAAATAAAGTATTATAATCTTTTAATGAAATCCCATGATATTTATAATGAATTTAATCTCATTACACGTTCTGTAATGCACAGGTTTTCCCCCATAGGAAAAACTAATACACCCCATGATAATTTTTTGGCTAGCTCAATAAAAATTATTTATTTAACACAAGTTTTGTATTTGGCTTGGGGATAGGCTCCATCCACACCTACAAACTTCATTCCAATATTTTAATTACCATACCCATGGTGTGGTTTCTAAGATTAATTCAAAATATAAATTTAATAAGGGCTTAAATAAAAATTAAAACGATCAGTACCTAATATAAAAACTGGGATCTTATAGTCTCCCTCTGCTAAAGTCAATCATATATGAGTATCCATTACAAGGGTTCTGAATAATCATCTTATAATTACTATGGTAACTAAGAAAATTCATCTTATTCTCTCTCCTAAGTATCATCCTATACACAATCAGGCTACCATCATTCCCATAATAGAGGAACAAACCTTCTTCAACGAACCTTTGTGCTATGATCAATGACGTGAATGGGATACTACATAAAAGAAGCATTAATATCCAATTCAATATCATTAAGATCAAAAGTATGAGTATGACCATCATGGTAACAATGAAGCTATGAAACCTGGAAGATGTCATGCATGAAATAGTATTTATAATGATATACGAATTGATAGGCTTTAGGCCTAAATGTCTCTAATAAATAAAAATGCCCAAACAAATGAGGTGAAATCTTACATTACCTATGTATATATATTTTACCTAGTATTTGTGATACTTTCAATATTGAAAAATCCCCAAACACAAACTTTAGAGGCCATCAACGGAGATGGGAAAATGATTTTTTATTTAGACTAAGCATCACCCATCCACTATCTGATCAACTAGACCTACCCTGAATTCTCCTAAATGAGATTAGGACCTAGTAGTAGTACCTCCCATTATCCAGATTTCATAGAATTAAATAACATGCCCTTCAATATAAGTCATCATGCAGATCCATCTAAATGTATTCCTGTAATATACTATTGTAAGACTATATAGAGAGGGGTGTATGTTTCTCCTAAGAACATCTATAATCAATAATTCATTATCGTAGCATGTCCCCAAACACATTGATATTCTCTTCCAACATATCATCAGTCTAAGGGCGAAGCTTTGTGATAAGAAGCACTTGTGTAAGAAAAGATATTATAAACATTTCAAAAACCTCTTCATGAAATAGGCATCCCTATCAGAGATGATTTTTTGACACACCCTGTGTAGGAGTATAATCTCTTATACATAAAGACTCTAGAACTCAATAACTATGAAATAATTTTAGATATGGTGTATGTGGGATGCCATTTTTAGTCAATCCATGACTAAAAAACCACATTGTTACCTCAATGGTACCTCGGTAATCTAGTAAAAGAATTCATCATGGCATCATCCCATTTCAATTCTGGGACCAGTTGCGATAGTAAAAAGCCGGAAGGAATCTAGTAATCCAGCTTTACAAACTAAAAGGTGGACTATGTAAGGATAAAAGTCACGATATTACATTTCATTTAATTCATCCAATGTTATAGGTGCATGTCATAATAAATATTCCAGATGAATAGCTTCATTGAGCACTTAGAGGCCTGGGATTCTTACATAAAACAATCTCACACATCATTGGGAACCGAAAAATGTCAATGTGTAAGTAGGTTGTCACCTCCATCGACTAACCAATCCAGAGGTGGTTTCTCACCGGAAATGCATTCCTATATTGCCAAACCTTCTGGATCTAAAAAATCATTCTCTTCACCATATATATGAATTAATAGGTGACTGGTAAAGCTATAAGAAAATTACACTAAAGAATATCTTGAAACTATTGATGCATCTCAGAAAAGTGGGTCATAAACTTCCATTCATCACTGGCTAACTGAATGACTTGTTATTGATTTTTTTCATTTCATCACATTAGCTATTGCATTTCCCTTTATAGGCTTATAAGCCTACTCAATGTTAAAATACTGATGGTATTCAACCGACATACAATATCTGTGATTCATGTCACACTTCAAAAAGATATATTTATTGATGTTGTGGTCCATAAAAACCACAATGAACTCTCCCATAAAATAATTTCTTTGTCAGTGAAAATCATGAATGACTGCTACACTCATGAGGTCATTCATAGGATAATGACTCACAATAGGTCTATGCTTGTGATACCCATAAAAATTTAATTGTTCCACCTATGTCAGTACTGTACCCATTGTGATTTTGGATGCCTCGACGAACATAGTTTAACCTCTTCTATTCTCTGGAATAATTGAGATCCGTGATCAATTAAGTCTTCCTTTATTCTCTGTAAACTCCTTGTCAGATTTTTTAGTCCACAAGAACATTATAAAATTCTTATTCAGATTGGTAATGGGTTCCACTAGTAATGTGCATTCTTGTAAAAGGTAACAATAACATCCATATCACCCAAAGAAATCCATATATCAAACATTTTCTTAGGATTATCTTATTCGAAAAAAACACATACCTTCTATGGGTCAAATGATACTTCTAATTCCAAGATAATATGACACAAGAAGTTATCCTTTTCGATCTAGAATTATAACTTTTTATGATTATCATATAAATATCTGTTTCCCAGTGTATTAAATATGATGCCGAGATATTTGTCATGGTCACAATGATTTTTAGAGTACACCCAGAATTCATCCGAAAAACCACAACGTAGGAATCCATGTTGGGGTAGAAAACCCTATTAATCATGGTCATGAAAATAGAAGTCATGTTTTTAAGACTGGATAGCATAACAAGGTACAAATATAAAACCTACCAACATTTAAAGGTTGTATGTGGTATGTCTGAAGGGTTGAATCACACCAGATGAAATCCTTGTCTCATATTGGTCATCTAGAACACAATATATCCTCATAACAAGCCAAATATAGAATCTAGTTGAGGTAATCGTTGATGTTGCTTCACTATAAGCTGGTTCAATTGTTTATAATCCATGCAATGCTGGACAGTTCCATCAATCTTCTTGGAAAAAGGGTAGGAGAAACCCGAGGAGAAGTACAAGGTCAGATAAACCCCATAGATTCTAAAATATATATCAATTTCCTGAGCTCCTAGAGATCAGCAGGTGTCATCCTGTATAGAGGAATAGATATTAGAGATACTATAAGAATTAGATATACCATAACCACTACCTCTCTCTTAGAAGGTACTCTAGATAAATTATTAATAAAAAAATACATAAAACTATCCACCATCAGAGTAAAATATATTAGACACACCATCCAATAACTTATGAAATGGTTGGAAAATTTATCTCTCACTATGAACATCCCAAAATGTTCTAGTTTAGCTCTACTAGCCTAGAAATCCCATTTACCCATATGTACAGATCTATATCACTTGAGCAATGTGAAATTATCATTTTGTAACAACAGTCAATGTGGTCATGATAACGAATGTTCCAATCCATCCCATGTATGACATCAAACCCTAACGTATCAAGGATAATGAATTTCCACAATAAGTGATAACTGATGATCTTAAGAGGACAACCCTTTAATTTTTATTTACCCTCTAATTTTACACCCTATGGTGTTTCCAGGTTCATCATTCCAATAAAGTACATTATTTCAAGCCCATGAATTTCAATGGTCATTATAGTGATAACGAAGTTTGAGACACCTACAATGAACACAGAAGATATGATAGTAGAGGATAATAGAATATTATCTAGTATAGAAGAAGGTCGTACACTCTTCTCCTAAGGGATCAACTACAAGGCATGCAATTGGCCTGATCAACGGACCCGACCTATAGGTTGACAACCATGAGCAAGTCAACTCTATTGGTACTATAAATTAGAATTATGTAATCCACGAATAGAACCTACTCCCCATTTTTTTTGGCTCGGGATACTCTGTCTTCTTAACTGAAACAGAGTCACTGGTCCTTATCCTGATGGTGGAGCTAGTTTTGGTCCTTTTCTTCTATAAATAGGAAGAAATATAGAGAAAACCATTGAATATTACCCATTTATCCACAAGCATGGAAATCTAGTAGGTCTCTATCGCACTATGGATTCACATTCCCATGCCTTCCACTCTGATGGAATAACAAAAAGCTACCAGTTTGGGTACTTCAGCTACCACTTTTCTGATGATAATCCTTAATAAAATTCTTCCTTCCACTCTGAAAACGACTACCTCTCTCGGCATTGACCCTCTCTACCCTATACTATCAATTTCATTCAAATTTCACTCGGTGATAATATCAGGGTTCATCATTTACTAAAATGTATATAAGAAGAAGGTATTCACCGGAGAGTATATGGAATACCAAAGAAAATACATGAATCTTATTATTCAACATAACATATCACTGAAAATAATTTTTTAACAATGTTGGAGATCAATGAATCATGATGAAAAGTAAATGATGGACATAGTACCCTAATATAGGTGTATATAATCCATGGCTTGGTCATATCTTAGTGTACGAAGAAATAAAATTAATCGTAGAAGTTAGTATAGATGTTTCCCTAGACCGTGACCTGATGACAACTAGATAGGGTAATCACATCATACCCACGATTGGAAAAAACATGTAGCATGTAGGTGGAAATATTGAAACTACTCTCTAATGGAATCTCTAGTTTCACAAATATAGATAAAATAGATTATATCCTTGACGCAATAGCCTCAATACCTCTATTCCCCGAGAATATGAGAGGATGTGACTCCAATTTCACATGCTTATTATCAGACATCGTAGGTCTAGGTCATAGAGAAACATGAGTAGACAACGTCAATCATAAGAAACTATCCTGGAGTTAAATTTCAATACCCAATTTGGGAATTATAGGTGGGGTTGTAGGTGGATCTACTTGAGGTATCATTGGTGGCTCATAGCCTACCACCTCTAGGGAATACTACTCTCCAACCTCTTGTCATATGAATCGAGGATTTTGTAGTGACATTAATCTAAAAATGTCATGTACATGCCTCAGAATAAGTTTTCAATATTTAAAAACATAGAGATCTCAATTGTAATGAGAAAATTCTTAATTCCCAAAAACCAATATTCACTCATATCATCATGATAAACATAGGGGATCACTACCCAAATGACATTATCCCAACTACCTCAGTTTTTCGGTCATGGTATTGGTAAGTATTTGTGAATTGATGGATAGGGATTCTAATATATAGAGGTACAATTAAAATTTAAGGACGGAGAGACTTTGAATATCACTTGGCCTTCCCATTTATAGAAAGCCATTATATTTATAAGTAACAATTCACAATGTAATATTAAAAGTGAGTTTATACATAACACAAACATCTAATAAATTGACTTTCATTTCTAGTTTATAAAGGCCCTTACACTTTGTAATGTAATACTCGGACCCCTTAAATTACAACCACCCCTTACATTCAGTCACTTAATATAATGGATAAAGTAACCTATATCAATTATTTGAATTGACCATTCTAATTTACAAAGGCCCATTCACTTTATAAATTTAAATTGTTATCCATGTAATCATATCCAAATCCCAAATCATGTATCCATGGTTTAATGGATTACATTTATCAATATTGGCTATTTAACATGACACCATTAATCTATACGGGATACCCCATTTAGGTTTATATTTAAATTTTAAACAACCAATTTATCATTCCTATATAGGATGATAGAAGAACAAGAATATTTAACAAAAAATTCACACTAAACAATCAAAATAAACACAACCAATCTATGAAAAGAAATGTAATTATATTCTAGGGAATATACATTGAATGTGAATCACTAAGTGCCTACGATGATACATGTAGCAATACACCTTGCTGAATAGAGCCAATGTAAAATATCCACAATGAAAAATAAATATCACATTTCATGTGCATCACCCAATGGTGAAAATATATCAACTGTAATAGGTAGGATATAAAAAAACAATTTACATCCAAATGAAACATATTGTTCACCCCAAACATCAGTTTGACACTCCCATGTTTGTCTTATGAAAAAGTTCTAGCATGTTCCAAATCTCATGACATAATTTTCTAAACAATAATACAAGATATAAATCTATTTGATTCCACAATGTGACGTCACAAAAAATTTTCAATCATGATTAAATGAACCTAGTTGCCCTTATGGACTCAATCATGCATCCCCATACACCAGTTGATGCTGACTAGAATTTAGGGCTGAGGGTGTGTTTGTGGTGAGACTACGTCCTCTATTCAGAGCACATCACAATGGTGAAAATGGTGAATAAACAAAAAAGGGTAATAATGAAGACCGAGGAATAAAAAATAGTCATAGGAATGCATGTAATAAATAATCATCAAAATTTGTAGACTATATCATTTAAATAATATGAAAAAATGTATCTAAAAAAAGTGAAAACACATGTACATTATAGTAGTAAGAAAATATAATGTAGGATATAAAAAAGAATATAAAAGGTAAAATGAAAATCCAATCATCCCATGAAGAGCACAAATATCTACTACAAAAATCTTATCGAAAAATAAGAATTCAAGTTTCCAAAATGGGACAATTCTCTTTTTCCACACCAGTGATCATATAATCTACTCTAGTACCAATGGTGGCTCGGATAGGGTGTGAGATAAATCTTAGTAGGAAACCACCAATGATGAATATTCAAATCCACTCTATGAATATACACTATAATAGTGTGTAGGTATATTAAAGTAATGATGTGTTAATATAATGAAACCATAGCTTCCTCATCCTTTGTGGGTCTCTGAACATTAATTTTTTAGTTAATTAAAATGTAGTTTAAAGTAAGGAGATCACATATATATGGTGTGAACAACATTATAAAATATAATGATAATAACAAAGGATATGAGGTCAAGCCACGGAATCCATGACCTTAGGAGGTTGATCAAGGTAATGTTATACAAGCATAAACCCTAGAAAAGGGGAATATGATTAATCCAAGAGGAAACACCAAGGAATCCACTGGAATAGTTTCTATACAATCATACGGAGAATGTCAACAATATATATTAGGCTTATAGTGATTGGAGAAAAGGATAATGATCCATTTAGTTACATGTCTGTAGACTTCATGATGAATACATAGAGTGTATCTAAGGAATTTTAATTTCTAGATAGAAAAATAAGGGATCTTATGGTTTCATTCTTGTAATATTCTAATAGAAAAATATTGTGTTCCACTATGGGTATCTCCCTTGGAAACTGTCTCAATGAATTTGAATGGTGTCCTATGAGTGATCAAGGAATTCCCACCGGAATCCAAGGTTGGGTAAAGTATTACCATTCTTTTTATGATAAAAAATGACCATATTAAATAGGTTCTATATAAATGTACCATTTAAGGCCTTATTATACTAATTCATTTTACATTTTCAATTGGTTCATTCAATTAACATTCATCATACCTGACAAGTTTAAATAATGACATGAAACCAATTTCCATTTCAATAATAATTTATCAAGTCCAAGTGATATCTTTAAAAACATATAATTTCCATTTAATTTTAAGAATATTCATTTTTAAGTTAGATAACTTACCTTTTAAAAGTGTTGGACCCTCTATGATATTGTAGTTCTCATAATGACAAATAATGTAAATATACAGATTATCGTTCCATTTAATATCTCTATGTAAATCAATTACTTCATACATAGAAATTTACTTCAATGTGTAAATAACCTATATTCATGAATAAATATGTTTACATGTGTATTTATACAAGTATTTTTTGGATAACACTTAGTACCTTAATGTTATGTGAAAGTTAGAATCTTCATATTCTTTTTAAATTCCCTGGAACCGATAGTATGTCTGACACACTGATATTTGATAGGCCTAAGTCGACACACCGAAGTTTGAATGACTGAAAATGACACACTGTTTTTTGACCGACCAAAGTCGACACACCACTGTTTGACAGACTGAAGTTGTCACACCGAAGTTTGACAGACCGATGTTTGACACAACGAAGTTTGAAAGACTGATGTTGACACACCAAAGTTTTTCATACTAAAGTGGACACACTGAAGTAGACAGATCGAAGGCGGCACACCAAAGTCGACACACTGAAGTCAACACACAAAAGTTCAACACACAGAAGTCGACACACTGAATTTCAACACACCGAATATAATAGAATGATGTTACCAATCCCAAGACAACAGACCGATGATGATTCACCGATAGTTATAAATAAATTCTTCCATTTTATTAATTAAAATTTATTTCTAATGGTCATATTTTGAAAACATAATGTTTCTGACATTATTTAATGTTGTCTATAAGTCTATCCATAAACATTATGAGGTACATGCACCTGTGGAGATATTCAAGCCTAGTGGACCCTGGAGTATAAAAGGACTTCAATCAGAGATCTCCAAATAAGGAAAAGAAACATAAAGATATACATGACGAAGAACACATAAAAAAGACAATGTGTGCGAATATGCAAAAAGTGGAACAATAAATCCTTATAACACGTGACGTTTCTAACAAGAATCATTATGTTGAATCTCACTGTACATCAAGACACTGACTAGCTAAACCTTTTCACTCCTAGAAGTTGGATTACCGAAACTACGATACTCTGTTCTAAACTCTACTTCCATAAGTGGACTCAAATATCATTTTCTCAACATCTATTGAGTCCAGAGCATTACTGCATAACACACATAGAATTATTAACTCTATTCTCTTTCATAACTCTGTTGTGTTTTATGATTAGTATTTGAGAAGAAGGTATATCTGTCACACACACTTTATCCTGATCATAACGGGATAATATTGAAATATCCTCACTATAAATCCCTTATTACACTTGTATCCTACGTTGAACTGTGTAAGAGATCCTGTGTGATCTGTCTATTTGTTTTTTCCCTGAATAACTTTGGTAGAGGTCAAGTTTGACCTGGACCGTTGGGTGTGCTGTTGTGAACCCCGATCTAGTGTGTGGATCAAAAGTTTATTAATATAAACTTCTTGGTGGAAGATGATCACTGTGTAGAGAGGACTAAGTCCTAGCTTGAGACTGAACCACTTGTTTTATCTGCTATGATGTTTATCTTATATTTCTTATGTGTTATGTATTTTCTGAATTAAGATAAACAGAACTTTGATAGTTAGTTTAGCATGTGTTTAAATATATTTTGAATCAATAGGTTTTTTTAGAATGTTTTACTGATCGTTAGATTGGTAAAACTAATAGCTATTAAATCTTCTGATAACCAAATTGAACCTTCAAGACATTTATAATTTCACTACAAACTGACATTGTGTTTATTTTTATAGGGGCATATTATTTTGTAAAGAACCATTTTTAACCAAAATGTTTATAGATACTCAATTCACCCTCCTCCCTCTTGGGTCATCTACTATGACCAAAATTTGGTATCAATGTATTTTTAACGGCACTGTTTGTTTTTCAAATAGTATCAATTGTGATTATAGTTGTGTTTCAATGATTTTTAAATTTCTGTTATTTCTAAATTTTTACCTCTTTGAAATTCATTTACAAACTCTATCATGGAAAATATATTGGAAGGGTCTTCTACTAATCGACCACCTTTATTTAATGGAACTAACTATTCTAAGTGGAATCTTAAATTGAAAATTAATCTAGAAATTATGGGATTTGAAATACGGACTACTATTGAAAGTAAATATGCAATACCTGATATTGCTAGTAACACTTGGGATGAACCTACCAAGACTACCTATAACAGTAATTTTAATGAAATGAATGCTGTGTACTGTGACCTAAGAGATGAGGAATTTAACCATATATCTACTTGTAAAAATTCAAACGAAATTTTGAATACTCTGTCTATTTCACATGAAGAAACATCAAATGTTAATGTTAATGTGATTGAATACTTATACTATCAAATACGATAAACTTAGAATGAATCATGGTGAGTCCATTTCTAATATGTATCTCAGGTTCAATGAAATCATGAAAAAATTTATTTCATTAGGAAGAGAAGTGACTACCAAAGAGAAGATCATGTAGATTCTGTGATGCTTACCATAAGGATGGCATGGAGAATCTATTTCTATCTGAGAATTTTGAGGTATTGATAAAATCAACGTGAAGGAATTAATTGGAAAATTAATGATGTAAGAAGAATAATTTAAGGTAAATTAAGAGGAGGATGAACCAAAATGAATATCTATAGCTTTCAAGACAACTACATCTAAAGGTAAGGATAAAGAGAAAGTTCAACCTACTGCCGAAAGCTCAAGCAGTGATGAAGTAGCTTTAGAAAGTGATGATGAAATGGCACAACTATCTTGACGATTCAAGAAATTCTATAGAAAAAATAGTTCTTTAAAAATTTCAATTACAAAGGTAAGTATGATTACAAGGGAAATTTGAAAAAGGACTGGAAGAGAAATGATAAATCAGAAGAGGTAATATGTTATGAATGAAAAAGGAATGGACATGTCAAGGCTGATTACCCAATGATTAAATACAATAAAATGTATGAAAATAAGGATAGATGGTACAATAAAGCAATGAAGGCCACCTAGAGTGCCTCCGAGGATAGATCAAGTGAATCTATCTCTTCTCAAAATGATAAAGATGATATGGTTAATATGTGTTTCATGAAAAACACAACTAAGGTTACCTTAGACTCTCATGTACATAACTCTTATTATTCTGAAAGTGGGTCTAAAAATATTACAAATGACGAACTATTCCAATATTGAAAAATTTTAGAGGAAGCCGTTAATGAATTAAAAGATAAATATAAATCTTTGAAAAAAATCATGCTATTTCTATAACTTCTAAATCTGAACTTACAAATAAAAAGAATAAAAATTCTCAACTGCTCAAAGAGAAAAATGAGTTAAAAATGTCCAATGAATAATTGATGAAATACATAGAAACGGTTACTAATTAAAATAATACTCTTACTCAAATTCGTGGTATACAAATAGCTCCTAAGTATAATTCTAGAATAGGATATCAACCAGGTCCAAGGAATTTATCTAAATCACAATTTGTATCAAAATCTGAAAAATATGCTACATTTTTTAAAAACAAAAACTGTACTACAAGTTCCAGTTCCAAAATTCTTTTACTATATCAAATTACCCAGGACAAAACTAGTTTTAATTTTCAAATACTCTATATATTGCATATAGGAAACCCATAATATAGTTGTGGGTTCCTAAGGATTATATTACTAATGTATGTGGACCTAGAAAAATATGGGTACCAAATTCGTTTCTTGGTTAAACAGTTTTTTAGGTAAAATGACTAAAGAGATCCTGTAAAAAGATATGGTACTTAGAGAGTGGGTGTTCAAGAAATATGACATGGTATTTTTGAAGCTTTAAAAATTTTATCAAGATTGATGGAGGACATGCCAAATTTAGTGACAAGGGTGAAGGAAAAATCATCGGCCTAGGCCAGATTGGTAACCCTAATTCTATTTCAATTTCTAATGTATTGAATGTTGATGGATTAATGTATAACCTGCTTAGCATATCTCAATTGTGTGATGATGTATTAAATGTTAAATTCAAAAATGATACATGCAGTGGTTTTGATAACAAAAAAAAATTCATTATTTACTGCTTTTAGAAATCATAATGTATATGCTATAAATCTAGACACACTCGCCTCACAGAATGTATCTTGTCTAAATGCCTTTCACAAAGAGTCTTTGGACTGGATTAGAAGACTAGAAAATTGAAATATACACTCTCTTAAGAAATTAACTACAAAATGATTATATAGAGACTTACCCAAATTAGTTTTTCCAAACAAAATTTATGCAATCATTGTAAAAAAGGAAAGCAACATAAAATATATTTCAAAACAAAGAAATATGTAACTACTTCTCAACCTCTCAATTTGGTTCACGTGGACTTGTTTGGAACTTCTATAGGTTGAAGTCTCAATGGGATGCACTATGTTTATGTTCTTGTAGATTTTTTCTCTTGGTACACCTAGACCTTTTAACTATCTCATGAAAGTGAAGCATGTTATCACTTTACTATGTATGCTAGGACTGTAGAAAATATCAGTGAATTTAAGATTAAATCCTTATGAATTGGTCATTATCGTGAGTTTGAGAATCAAAATTTTGAAGCCTTATGCTCACAAAATGGCTTTAATCATAACTTCTCTACACCTAAACACCTCAACAAAATGGTGTGGTAGAAAGAAGAAATATAACCTTACAATAGATTTCTCAGAAGATTCTCAATGCGTATGATTTAACAATTTATTTCAGGGATGAAGCTGTTAATATAGCTTTCTACATAATAAAAAGAGTCTAAATTAGACCCATTCTTAAGAAAAATCTTTACGAGTTGTGGAATAATATGAAAGAAAAAGTATGTTATTTTAAGGTGTTTGGATGTAATGTCTATATTCTGAACAGTAAAGATAATTTTGATAAATTTTCCTCTAAATGTGATGAAGGAATATTTCTTGGATATTCGACATAAATTAAATCCTATAGATTCTTTAATAAGAAAACCAAATGTGCAGAGGAATCTATACACCTCATGTTTTGTGAAGTAGTTCCACATGAGCCCAAGACATCACTAGAAAATGTAGAATAGGATATGTCCAATCTAGAAATTAATGATGAAACCTCAAATCATTAAGTGAAAGAATTTGTGAAAACTTCCAGTTCTGGAAATTCTCGGCATCCTAACTATAGTGAAGAAGATCCTCCTGACCAACTTGAAATATAATTTCCTACTTTCTCTAAACCAACCAGAATATTCAATAATCATCCCTTATATGTTGTTGTTGGATATTTAGATAGAGGAACACAAACCGGAGCTTCCTTTGGGAACCAGGTTGAACATCAAGCCTTCTTTATCACAACTTGAACATAAAAATATCAATGATGCAATCAATGATGAATTTTGGGTAATGTCTATACAAGAATAACATAATCAGATTGAAATGAATGATGTTTGGAAACATGTAGATATACGTAAGGATACTTTGAGAATTAGAACCAAATGGGTGTTTAGAAATAAGGTATATGGAGCTGGAAATAGAGTTAGAAATAAATATATACTATTTTCACAAGGATATAATCAAGAAGGGGGAATTGATTATGACAATACCTTTGCTCCAATAGCTTGACTTTATGCAATTGAGATCTTACTTTCCCATGCATCACACATGGACTTTAAACGTTATCAAATGGATGTAAAAAGTGCATTCTTAAATGGTTATATAATTGAGGATGTTTTTTGAACAACCCCACGGTTTAACAAATACACATTTTCTAAATCATGTGTTCAAATTATCAAATGATTTCTATGGTTTGAAACAAGCTCCAAGAGCTTGTTATGAAAGGTTAAGTATCTTTATTATTTCTAAATGTTTTACAAAAGGACCCGCAGGTCCAAATTTATTTATAAAAAGCATTTCCAATGAAGTTTAAATATCCCAAATATATGTAGATGATATTTTTTGGATCTTCTGAAAATGTTTTATGTAATGATTTTTGAAACATAATGAAAATTGAGTTTGAAATGATTTTAATGGTTGAACTTAAATATTTTCTTGGATTTAAATTATTTCAAAATAAAGAATACATTATCTTTAATGAATGTAAGTATACGAGAGAAATTTTTAAATGATATAGCTTTGATAGCATTAAGACTAGTGAAACTCATATTAGTTCTACATGTAAGTTAAATCTTGATGAATGTGGAAAATCAGTTGATCAAACTGCTTACAGAGAAATGGTAAGGGTTTTGCTGTACATAAATTCTAGTAGGCTAGATATTATATTCAGTGTGTGTTTGTGTGAGATATTTCAATAAAACCAAAAAGTGTCACATTTAAATGATGTTAAAATAATTGTCATGTACCAAAAATATACAGAAAATTCAGGATTGTTATATCCTAAAGGAAAACCTTTTGATTTAGTTAACTATTCGGATGCTGATTATAGTGGATGTAAGTTAGATAGAAAGAGTACATCTAGAACATGTCACTTTTTTGGAAAGTCAGTGCTATCTTGGTGTAGTAAAAAGAAAAGTTTAGTTTCATTATCAACTGCTTAAGCATAGTACATTTCTGCGGGTAGTTGTTGTGCAAAAAATTTTTGGATGAAAAACACCTTATTAGAATATAGATTTCAATTCATACATATACCCATAAACTGTGAAAAAAAAAGTGCTCTTAACATTTCTCATAATCCAGTTTCTCATTGTAGAACAAATCATATTGATGTAAGACATCACTTTTTGAGAGATCATTATCAAAAAGGTTATAAAACTCTTGAGTTTATTAGGACTGAACCTTAGCTTGCTGATATATTCACTAAACCCTTAAATTATGAGAGGATTAATTACATCTGACATTATCTAGGAATGATAATTCAGTAAGATTTTCATGAAACTGATCTTATTGAAACCTATTTTCTTGAAACCGAACTACTTAAAACCGATTTTCTTGAAACCCATCTTATGAAACTAATTTTCTTGAAACCGATCTTACGAAACTGATCTTCTTGAAACTGATCTTATAAAACAGATTTTCTTGAATCTGACTTTTTTGAAACCAATCATATGAAATTGATCTTCATGAAACTGATCGTCTTGAAACTGATCATCTTGAAACCGATCTTCTCGAAACCGATCTTCTTGAAACCGATCTCTCTAAACTAATATTATGGAAGAAATTTTCTTGAAACCGATCCCTTGAAACTGATCTTTTAAAATCGATTCTTTGACACCGATGTGTTTAAGGTTTTTTTTGTAATTTCTATCTTTTATAAAATGAAACGACGATGTTTTTCCTTTTTTAATTTTCCACATTTAAATTTTATGATTTACGAGTTACAATCCCTTATTGATATATTTAGTACAATCCATCCCGACCTTTCACCTTCTCCTATGCCGTAAATCCTTATACCTTTTGTCAATCTTCCTATCTACTCTCAACCTCTCAACTTTATTGGAATCTGAGCCTGGTCATGGAAAGGACTAAGCATGTAATGGAAGAACCTAAAAAACATTCTTCTGTTAAGCGTCAGAGAGGTGAGTCCAGTGGGACTCCGAAACTGAGGTTGGAAAGACGACTGGTTACTACTGAAAAGGAGGTATCTTCTGAGTGGCTTCTATCAAGAAAATATTATTTGTTAAAAGCGTTGAAATCTCAAGGATGGATCAGTTTGTTCACCATCAATGAATGAAACTATTATCCTCAGCTAGTATATTAATTCTATCATCGTTTGAGGATATCTCTAGATGAAGCCGAGGCAACAATGATGAAGTATGTAGTAAAAGGAAATAAGATAGATTTCTCGTCCAAGGAATGGGATGAATGCATAGAGATTCCCCATGAAGGTGTCTATGCTGACTATCCTAGTAATATTCCACCTTTCTCTAATTTGTTCTCTTATGAATATTCTCTGAAGGAACTGACTGGAAATATAGAATCTAGGAGGAATTTTTTAATGGAATTTGATGGAGAAGTAATACTTAGTTTTAAGTTCATACAACATCAAATATGACCAATGTAGGCAGATTTTTATTCTATGAAGTATAATGATGTTTTCTTGATCATTTTGTTGAAACATGGTATAAAAGTGAACCCGTGTAGGTATATAAAGGTGCATATCTATGATTTTTTAATCCATATATTAAGGAAACGTTCTTTTACAATCCGAGGATTATTTATTCCATGTTAAAATGATTAGGATGTGTGGAAGATGGAGATGAAGTGTTAAGTGCCTATAGTGGATTTTTTCTTCAAAATGAAATTTATAAGAGGGTGAAAATATTATGGAACCCATGGAATAGATGTTTTGTAGGAGATGAGGAATGGATGTATGAGGACTTCAATCGACATGACCACCCTACTATACCAAAGGATCAAATTGATCTAGGTCTCAAACTAGGAGAGGTTCTAGTTTACTGTAATGAGGAAACTAAGCCTGAAGTTCTAATGGAAGAAGGATCTCATTTTGATGATAGGAGTTATCCTGATATTGTTTAAAGTCTAATATATATGACTTATGGACCTGCTATTCCACCTTTTTACTTTTGCTCAAGAGAATATTTTTTAGGTGATGAAGACGAGGAAGAAACTAATGTTAATGGAGTTGAAGGCTATATTAGTGAATCTGATAAGGATTTGGATGATGATGATGATGATGATGATGATGATGATGATGATTAATGAAATGATGAGCATGGGAGTGACTCTCTAAAAGTGGTACAACAGGTGGTTGACAGGCCTAGTGTGGAATCTGTAATGGGGCTGGTGATGGTGATGAGCATAATGAACAACAGGTTGTTGGTCTTAGAGATGCTGAACATGAGGAAATACCACCCCATCCTGATGCTAAAAATCAAGAGATCATTCAAGAATTGAATTATCTTATGGCTGCTGGACAAGAGGAAGAAAATGAGGTTCTAGTGCCTCAGATTGAGGAAGTTCCTACTGAAGTTGCAGTGGCTGGAGCATAAGTAGAACCTGATGTTCAGTTGGTTCCTGTTCCCAGACAAGTTATTTTGGACCAAAAATAGAATGAAGAATTAGATGTTGATGATGTTGTTCCAGATGCTTAGGGAAAGAGGATCAGAATTGACACTGTTGATCCAAGATACTGGACCAGTACTAGAGAGTAGAATAGTGATCCAAGATACATTCTTTTCGGTTTAGAGTATGACTCAGATGAGGAGAGGGTAACTCCTCATCCTTCTTCACATGTAAAAGCTGAACCAAAACCTATTTCACTTGTTTCACCAGTTGAACGTCTAGCAGCAGAACCAGTAGTACAGGTAGTGCCCAGTGACTATGTCACTAAGGCTGATTTGGAGTAATTCAAAAATGATATATGTGATTCTGTGATAGCCTCAGTTGGATCTAGAAGTGAAGCCTCCACCTCTATATGTATCTTAGATGCTGATGCTGCAATGATTTCATGACTTTTGATCCACGAGATTCAAGAGAATCTCATTACTACAGCAGAAACCATTATTAGACACAACACATTGCTAAGAGAATAAGTACGAACGATGAGAAATGAGTTTAATTCCTTACCCTCTGACTTCAATACATTCTTTAGTGGTTTTATGGAAGTTCTTAGGAACTTTGAAACTAATCTACTCAAGGTGGATCTAAAGAATTTGAATGAATACCTTGGGAAAATGTTGGCTGGCCCATCCAGTTCAAGGAGTGGGAGAAGTGTTTTTTCTGATTTTGAGTCTCTCAATGTTGTGATTAGAGAGGAAATTTAAAAACATTAATGTGTTTCGAAAAAATAAACTCTTGAAAAAGTACATCAAAATATAGATCTTATATACAGTATGGTGAGGTAGTGAACAAAAGATGCCTCTTCTGCTAAGAATGAAATTAGGGAAAAGACGGATATGTACTTAACTATGATTTATACCAAGCATGATCTCATCAATATATTCACGTTTCTCGCCATACATCTTAGAGTTCCTCCGGTCACAGAATAATTCAAGAAGAAAGTCCACCAATTGAAGGAATTTAAACCTTTTATGAATATATTTTTAGAAAATAAGGATGAATTCAAGAACATTATGCAATATGGTGGTGAAATCATTAATGATTTCATCAATCCCCTTAAGCCTTATCTACATGTTCAGGCTGATGCTATTGTGGTTCCTCTATCTGCTTCATTTGGTACAGCCTCTCAGCCTCCTGCTCCAATGTCCGTCTCTCAAGACCTTTCCCAGATTCGACTGATCATTAAAAAAAATCTCTAGGTAGAGTGTTGTCAGAAAGGCGGCATACACTTGCAGCTACTATTCCTTCAGGTGTTGCCCTGCCATGTGTTATCCTCAGACCACCTCTTCCCTAGGAAACTCCCAAAACTTATCCTTCTCCCTTGGATCCTTTAGACAATGTAAAAGCTCCTCAAAATCCAAACTGTTAGTGATATATTTTATCTTGTGATTTGTATTTTTATATTTTTGTTTGCCTTGTACTTTTATGCCTTTTAATGAAAATCCTTATGGTGTCTTTATTTTGTATTATTTTCCTTACTTCTTTTCTCTTTTTTCTAATACAAAAAGGCGGAGAAAAATAAGGCATACATTTATATATGGATTTAATTATTTATCTAAAGGGGTTTCTCTAGTCTAGGACACATGGAATGTACTCACCATAATTCATTTATTTGGGGGAGCATTGTTTTTAAAAGTTGAAGTAAGGAAAAACTTTATTTACCTTTTACAATTCCTTTCAGGGAAGCATGTCATGTCAACCTCTCCTTATTCTATATATATTTTCATGTATGCCATAATTTTTTATTATCAAAAAGGGGAATATTGTTGGACCCTCTATGATATTTTAGTTTTCATAATCACAAATAATGTCAATATACAAATTATCGTTCCATTTAATATCTCTATGTAAATCAATTATGTCATACAAAACAATATACTTCAATGAGTGAATAACTTATATTCAGGAATAAAAATGTTTACAAGTGTATTTATACATGTATTTTTGGATAACACTTATTCTTATAATGTTATCTGCAAGAAAGTATCTTCATAATGTTTCTAGATTCCCTAGAACCGATCGTATGTTCATCACACAGATGTTTGACAGACTGATGTTGAAACACCGATGTTTTACTGACTGAAATCAACACACCGAAGTTTGAAAGACCGAAGTCGACACACCGAATATTGACAGACTGAAGTCAACACACCAATGTTTGATAGAATGATGTTTTACACACCCATGTTTGAAAAACCGAAGTTGACACGCGAAAGTTTGAAAGACCAAATTTGACACACTGAATTTGACACACCGAAGTCGACACACCGAAGTCAACACACCGAATTCAACACACCGAAGTTTGACACACCGAAGTCGACACACCGAAGATGACTCACTGAAGATAACAGACCAATGTTACAATCATAAGACAACATATAGAAGATTAGTCACTGATAGTCATAAATAACTCTTTCCATTTTATTAATTCATATTTGTTTCTAACGGTCGTATTTAGACAAATCAATGTTTCTGACATTATTTAATGTTGTATGTAGGACTATCCGTAGATAGTACGAGGTACTTTCACGTGCATAGATCTTCATCCTAGTGGTCCCTAGAGTATAAAGGGACTTCAATTAGACCTCTCTAAAAAAGAGTAGACACATAAAGATATACATTACGAAGAAAACACAGAAAAGATATAGTGTGAGAATACGCAAAGAGAGGAACAAAAATCCTTAGATCACAAGATGTTTCTAACAAACCACAATATGTAGAAGCTCATTATACGCCGAGACATTGACGAGCTCAACCTTTCCACATCTGGAATCTAGATTACAGAAACTACGATACACTGTTCTGAACTCAACTTCTAGAAGAGGACTCAAATATGATATTCTCGATATCCATTGAGTTCAGAACATTACTTCATAACACAGAGATAATTCTTAACACTATTCTCCTTCCTAATTCTATTTTTTTTATCATTACTATGTGAGAAGTGTGTATATCTGTAACACACACTGTCTCTTGATCATAACTGGAGGATATTAAAATGTCCTCACTCTCAAACCCTTATTACACTTGTATCCCATGTAGAATTGTGGAAGAGATCCCCAGTGATCTATTTTTTTTCCCATGAATATCTTCTGTAGAGGTCATGTGTGACTTGAATAGCCAGGTGTGCTACTGTAAACCCCAATCCAGGGTGTGGATGAAAATTTTATTAATATAAACTGATTGGTGGCATGTGATCACCATGTGAAGAGGACTAAGTCTCATCTTGAGACTGAACCTCTTTTTTTATCTTTTGTGTTGTTTATCTTATATTTCTTATGTGTTATGTATTTCCTAAATTAAGATAATCTAAAAATTTATAGTTAGTTTAGAATGTGTTTACATCTATTTTGAATCAATTGTTTCGAAAGTTTTACTAATCTTTATATTGGTAAAACTTAGAACTAATCAATCATACGAGAACCAAATTGAACATTCAAGACTTTAATAAATTAACTAAAAACAAAAATTTTATTTATATTCATAAGGGGATATTATTTTGTAAAGAGTCATTTTTATCAAAAAAAATTTATAGATACTCAATTCACCCCCCCCCCCCTCTTGAGTCATCTACTCTGACCAACAAAAATGTCAAGTCATGCACCCCTAAATGGAGTCTTAAGTAAACAATGTAGGGACCACTAAAAAAATAATGATGAATGAACCCCTGCGTGGGGTAGTTCAAATTGATTTATAGACATCCAATAACATAAAGAGGTATCATTATGGCCTTGTATTAAATTTTTTTGATTGAATTTAAGGAAGATGTATTGAAGGGAAAATTCTCGATGAGATTGGAATGCACACAATAGAGAAAATTTATAAATAGTGATAATTTTAAGGAAAATAAATAGAAAAACTACATTTAGAATGTAGTAATCTCCCTATCTAGTACCTAATTTTTTTTGGAACATATTAGAAGAAAATAGAGAAATCTAAAAATACCAAGAAAATATGGTATACAAGCTAGCACCAAAATAAATCCATCAACGATATGAAAAATTTCGAAAGGAGATAAAGGAATAAATATCATTCCGATGGTTATCTGACATGATAGATGACAAGATAATAGGATTATAGATAATGGAGCAAGATCCAAACCCAACATTAGTCTAAATAGAGAGCTTTACATGAGGAGCTCTTATGTGAGAGAGAAGAAGAAGTATAAGGTGAGAAAAAAATAAAGTTTTATTACCCTTTAATGAAAACCAATGACATTTACACAGTGTGTAATATCATTAAACATCATATAATGATTAGGTTTTCTCCCATGTGAAAAAAATATGCACATTGTGAAAATGGTTTGGAAATACCAAAACATGTCATGTATTAGGCCTATAGCCTGGCTCTATCCCCCATGAAACCATCCTTCTAAAAATAAAACGATCAGCCCTAATGTATTTTTTCTAGGTTGTAGTTAAAAGATAACTACAATAAGTGTTTCACTGAAAATTTAAATGATCCATTCCTGATAGAAAAACCTATATCTTATACATTTTGTAAGGGTTTAAACTATCACTAAATATATTCATCAATGTGTTTTAAATTTTGTTTAATATATTTTTTTAAACTTATTTTTTACTTATTTTTTATTTACTGTTCAGTGTTCATTTCAATATTTATTTATTATTTATTATTTATTTTATTTGTTATTTATTTATCCTTTCTTGATGAAATTTAGCAGATATATGCAGGGTGAGATTCGACCCTCTTACCTCTTGGTTCTTCTGCAAGGACTTTACCACTCGAGTAATCTCAACATATGCTAACGAAACAGCATTAAATATAATTTTATATATATAAATACACACACATAATAAATGGTATCTAAATAATAATACTCATGAATACATCCTTATTAGACAGTCCACGAAATCAAAAATTGAACTGGGATTTGAATGGGATCACAACATTGAGTACCTTCACCTTTATTGGGAATAACTTGTTGTTCAGTGATGTGAGGCTCACATTTGGAGCTGATATTATAGATGATAATAATTGTAAAATATCCTCTTAGATTACTCTGTAATGGTTGTTTCTTATATTTACATTGAATCTTTCACAGTGGAAATTGTTGCTTGGGGTTATCTTTATATCACTCATATAGTCCTCATTAGATATTTGTAGTTATGAATAGATGATCTGAAAGAATAAAGGGATGCTCAAATGATTCATATAATAAATCAATATGATAATATTCTTGTTACTAATATTGATGGGTTCCTGAATTTATTGATAGTATTTTTAGATTGATAAGATTCTATAGAAATGATCCTCTAGTAGGAACATATTGTGAAGAAAAATGTTGGAGGAATATTTTAATTCTTTTATCATATCTAAACCCAATGGAATTTTGACACCCAGCTTCATTAGGGAATAGAGTTTGGTTGATAATTATTCGGGCATTTTTTCACTGCATGGTTTATAAAGGGTGGGATGCATGGGTTTTCTCCTTATAAATGAACAAAAAATCATGGATATTGAAGAAGACGAATTAATGTAGATGAAACACTTTATAATATTAAATACTTATGGATTTTTATTTTCACTAATGTTGTTTATTGTTTCCAACATTCATAAATCATTCTAATAAATTAAAAAAGCGGATTGAAAATGGGGTTCTACTGGTATCTTAAAAGCAATGACATATATTAATTGGTGCGACTCAATAATTTAATTTAAAAAAAACATGTTTCTATATTAAATTTTTGATAGTAGATATAAGTGAAGATGTTGCAATTGATTCAACTAGATCTAATATCAATGGGATTCATAACATGTCAATAATGTGTATATGTTGGAATGTATGTAATTTTTTCCACTTTTTGTATGGCACCTCTTTTATTCAATAATACTTCCTTTTTCATTAATAAATTTTTTTTGGATATGGGTTTGGTGACTGCCTCCTACCTTAGATCAGTTCAAATATATAAATAATAAATAATTAATTATGTTAAATGAAAAATAAATAATAAAAATTTATTAAAATTTAATAACTGATAATTGATAAATATATAATAAATAATGAATAATACATAAATAAAAATGAAATAAATTAAAAATCAATAAATAACCAATATATGATAAATAAAAAATTAATAAATAATAAATAAATAAATAAATAATAAATAATAATAAAATAATAAAATAGATAAATAAATAAGTAGTAAATATATAGATAAAAAATAATAAATATATATAGATAATTAGTTAAATATTTATGTATATACATTTATATATATAAATATCTTATAAAAAATATAGATATAAATAAATTTATATAAATGGATATAAAAATACATAAAAAGATACAAATATCTATAAATATACATATCTATAATTAATTTTTCATAAATATGTATAAATATACACAAATATATTACATAAATATTTATAAACACACACATATATATATATATAATTATATATAATTATATATATAAACACATGTAAATATAATTAAATATAATTATACAAAAATTCCTATAATTATTCTTAAATTTATATTAATATAAATACATATAAATATATATTTATTTATATACACACCTTAAATATATAAATATAAATATAAATATAAATATGTATAAATATTTATAAATATATATAAATATACAGAAATATACAGAAATATAAAAAATCTATAAATATATAGGATTATATAAAATTATTAATGAATTTAGATAAATATATAAAAAATTTAAATCAATGTACATATATATATATAAATACACACTACATATATATAAAATAAATAATAAATCAAAAAAATATTGAACAACCCTCTAATTGAATCAATATCATATCAGTAGAAATGTAAAATAATGGAAATAATAATTAAAAAACATAATAGGCATAAGAAGACCCTCTTAAACGAAGATGAAATTTAGTCCAATGTTCAAAAATTAGGGTATGTGAAATAAAAACACAGTTTTGGAGAACATATGGGCATTTAAACCATTAGAAAATATTTTCCCTGCTCTCCCTAGTTGACATTGCATAAATATCTTCATAGGATTTGATTTGACATGTTTCGGAACCCAAATGGATACCGAGAACAAAAGTTATGGTTTTTTTACATTCATGTTTAGTTTCAACTTCTCTTAGAATAATATTGATTTATTACTATTAATTATTATAAAATAATTAAATAATTTCATTGTTTTTAATTTTTTAATCTACAATTTTAATGGTCTTGAAGCATAAATGGACACTCAGATCAATATTTATGTTCAGTTGATGTTGAAATCGTATTTTAAAATACTATTAGAACATTAATTACAGAGTTTTTTTTCACCATGATATTAATATGTGTATATAGAAACATATATTGATAAATTAATTATTATTAATATTTATAATTTTTAAATAAATTTATCTATAGATTTTATAAAAATTTACCGCTAAAATTTAATTGCCACTAAATAATTGGGAACAATGTATTTTTTTAAAGAAAAGTAGTTAAATTTAATAATATATAAAAATTATAATTTACTGTAGGTTTAAACCTATAATATTCCACATGTATAAATGGTGTTGAAAATTTAGGAAGAATATGAATTTTTTATTACTAGTCCTATAGAATATTGAGTCAAGATTTAGAATAGAATAAATAGTGTTGGGTTATATTAAAGTGATATTTTTATACATGGAATTAGACTCTAAAGAATGATCGAGTGATTAGTTGATTCTCATGAGGTGAATGTTATGTTTCTAGATTTTTATATTTTTGGTCTGTGAATAGGGTTTACTATGCATAGTTTAAGAGAAATCATTCAACAACCTAAGTGTGAGAAGGTTTTCAACTTAATTTGAATAGTGTAAAGTTTCCTAGAACCATTCATATCACGGAGTAAATCATGTGGATTTTTTTGGAATTATGGATTGGAACATGATTTGAGTATGGTTTCAGAAAAACTGTATATAATGTTATACAGTAAGGCAGTTCTAGTTCATAATGTTAGCACAATGTTTTGAAAATTATGCAGCTCTATTGTGTGATAGGGGTGTGCATGGATAGTTCCTACTACACAGTTAGTGTATTGTTTTGAAAACCATGTCTCTCATTTAAAATATCATTTTATCGATTTTACATATAATTCATTAAACACATACCACCCTTTTTCGGTCCCCTTGTTTGCATGCACCCCTGCTGATCAAGCCCCTCCATCATTCGCTTATCCCTTGGTCAAGGGATGATTTTTTGAGGTCCTTATTTGGTGATTTATGGTATGTATCTTTATTCAATGAACGTTTTATACACTCATCTCCTCTTGGTCAAATTTATTTTTCTCTCAGTTTGGGGTTTTTTATTCCACTTGAACCTAGTGGAATCAGAAGATTTCGATGGGGATTCGTTTCTGTTTGGGATAATAGCATCTGAATATACCATCTATACCTAGTTTCCTAGGGATAAAAAAAGGAACATATTTGTTATAATTGTATTATTTCTTTCCATATTTTAAATTAATTTATCTATGGTATTAAAATTGTAGGATAAGGAATTAACAGAATTCAATGCCAGGGATCATAGGGTACCTCATTTGGGTGTTTTGAAATGGTTTTTGGGTAACAAGGTAACCATTGATCTTTTAATTATATATTTTATTTTTATAATTAAATTATATTATTTTTTATTATTATTTCAATTAATAAATTATTGAAATTTGGATTATATTAAGATAATGAATTATTTATATATTCTTGGTTCATAATGGATGAGGATGTAAAGACATAGACAACTCTTAGAAGACCCTGTTGTCATTTGAAAATAAATGGGAAATTTCAAAACCTGAGGTAAGTGGTCCCTAGAATTAATCCATAGTATATTATGTTTTGAAATGAATGTTCTATGTGATTGTTTTAACCTCAATAATTATTTAATAGTTTTAATTTAATTTCATTGTATTCCTAGTTAAACTCCCCATATGCATGTTTGAACTTATGATGAGCTGATCCTAGGGGGGTGCCTCGATTCTAATTTGACCTGGGATTTTTGGAAAAACCACAAAAAGGTTATGTTTAATAAAATTAAGTAATTAATATTAAGGGATGACAATAAATAGAAACTTATCCTTATTAACAACGTTTTTCATAGATTTTATAATGGTTTTATAGTAGTTAAATGAGGAATATAATTTAATAAAGGATAGTGAGAAGAAATTTCATAGTCACTTATATTTTAAATGCTATATGAAATGTTATTTTTGTTGTAATTATTCATATATTCAATTTTTAATGGAAAATTCGAAATGGAATTGATAGAATGTGTTTAGTATTTTGTGGGGAAATTGTGACTTGAGTCAGTATTTTAAAATTGTAAAATGATCTGGATATCAAAAATGGTTTTTATGTATTTTCGATAAGGGTAATTGGATGAAATTTCAAACATTAAATGTTAAATGGTATATTATGATTATAATGATTAATTTGGTGTTGTATATTGGTTTTTATGGTTAAATAAGGGGTAAAAAACCCTTGAGTGGATTCTTGGTTTCAATTGTTAAACTCCCGGTGAACATAATCCCCAAGATGATGCAAGCATTGATTTCTAATCCCGTGGTGAACACGACTCTCAGGGGACAATTATAATTATTAATCCCTGGGTGAACCTGGAATCCGGGTGGAGGCTTGATTTTTATGTTTAAACCTTGGGTTATCACATCCCCCATGTGGATGTAGAGACTTATGGTAAAACATTCGGTGAACACGATCCTCTAGTGGATGTTGGGGTCCTAGGGATGGTTATATTAACCCTAGACTACTGCTTGTTTTTCATAAATATTGATATATTATAATTTGTAGAGAGATTGTTAACACATGATTATTGATGTTATTAGAGATACCCTGACACTTGATAAAGTAATTATGTACCTTTCTAGGGGTAAACTTATCCCTCTGCTTAATGTTAATTTTTACAATTGGTTTTAGATGTTAAATGGTTATAATTATATAATATTACCATGAGAACCTATGCATGCACTTATTTTTATACTTTTTATATGTATACATGTCATTGTGGTTGGTCCAATGAGTTGTATTCATACCCTACTCGATTCACCTCTATATTACGGTGCCTGATCAGTCGTCCGTTTTTGTTGTTTCATTATGCGCTGAGACCTGAGTTAGGGTTAACATTTTTCATGTGACATAACTCAGATGATATCAATAGATCGAGATGATGTATGTATCAGAGTAATAGGGTAGTATTATATATTATTTTCCATTTTCTTCATGTATATGTGTCCATCCCAATGGGTGGTTTATTTTTATACAATATGTCAGTATTTATTTTTTATAGCATCGTTACTGCACTTCTTATTTATGTTTAATCTAATTTGTTTGATTCCAGGTCGTCTAGTTACTTTATTTTGTTCACTCTAATACAGTGGGTGTAGCTACCCCAAAGTACCTCACAGACCCTCACTAATTGTTATTGGCCTCTATTTTTCAAAGAGATTCATTGAGGTCTTGTGAAGAACTATTTGGGTACTGTTCATAGATTTATACGAGCCGGGAAATTTCAGAGTGGTATTAGAGATTTTTTTTAATTTTTTTGGATTTGATAGACCTGAGAAATTGGTATGTATTATATCTTGTGATGGAACATGTACTAGTGTGTCAAAAAAACATTTTTTGGTGGATTTACAGGTTACCATGGGTATGGGATTGATGTTCATGTTTTGCACTATTATGGCGGTTGTGATTTTCACCTAGTGTAATGCACATGAGGTTTGTGGTTTATGGTTGATTAGTTAATTGATATTTTTCTCTTAGACCATTGGAATGAGTCTAGTTATTGGACCTATTGGTACATGGCTTGTGGAGGTCAGAGGTGTCTCGTGTGTCATATTAGGCACATAGTATCCACATGACATAAGCTTCCTAGTGTGATATTTTTCACTAATGACTAAGGATATTCTATTTAATGTTTCAATAAATCTTATATGATGTTTTCCTATATAATTAATTTTTTGGAATCTGGATTAGATGGGAATACATGTATATGAATTTTTTTAATGATTAGTCATGGGGGTTTCTGATGAGTTTATCTGAATGAAGATGACATAATCCCTTTATGATTGGGATATGGAGCAACCCATATAGATCAATATAGGAATTTTATGCCTTAATAATAAACCCATTGTGGGTTGTCATTATTTATGTTCGGCTATTTAAAGTTCTAGTAACAACCTATATGGTTTTTATCCAATATCATGGAATTGAATACTAAATAACTGAATCATGTGATTGTGGCTATTGGTTATGGGTTATCTAGGATGACATTGTTGACTGAGACAATAGTGGATGGATAGATTCAATTATCCAAGGTGTAGACCTATGTGTTAATTCTCATGAGAACCGTTGTTATTTTTATCAGATAGCTTGGCATGTAGTGATAGTCATATATATTTGTAAACCATGAGTGGGTGTGTTGGAATGTGGATGTCAAGGGATACTATAGACAGGAACCCTATGGTGTTTCGTTTGAGTTATGAACTTATTGAAACAATTGATAGGGAATTTGGTAAGTGATGTTGTGATACCTTTATGATGAGTATGTAGGGAATTCCATAAAATATGTGACCCGTATGAGTTTTTTCTTGAGCTTGGAATTTGAAACTAGATACCTTAGATTATTAATTAGGTTTTACTGGGTTATAGATTTGTGGTGATCAAGGGATATGCTTGATAGGGGTGACCCTGATTTTTTGGTACCTTGAAGTATGGAGAATTGGTATATGTTCATGTTTGGGTTTGATATATATGATGTTTTATTAGTGATATAGTGTTGTAATTTTTATAGTTCTTCATGTTTTATGATAAAATTACATTTACTGTTAGAACCATGGGATGTGAGGGATTGATTTTGATGTGGGGTGCGAAAGGTAATCCTAGATTGATAGAAAAGTGGGATGGAGGAGCCAACACATTTTCATGACCTCTCAAATTCGTTATATTTTTAAAATTTATTTATAATATAGGGAATACCCTAGGTCGTCTCTCAAATAGAGTTTTTGTTATAGTATGCATTTTGATCAAAATTACAAAAAATGGGGGTTGTTTAGAAAATAATTTTAAGAAAATATCATAATTTAAATAGTTTAATTTTTAATAAATAATGGTTATGTTTTAATAATTATCAGACAAGTATGTCATTTCATGTTTACTACACATATTTTATAGTTCATTTTTCTAAAAATATTATATGGATTAATGTAATTCTTTTGTTGAAGGCTTTCAAGATCTTGATTACCCTCTTGCCTCTTAAAATGATGCACAAGGAACTAACCCTTTACATAAAAATCATGATTTCATGGTTTGGAGCTCAATCATAGAATAAGGGAAAAAATGAATACTTAATTTTCATTATTTTGATTTAAAAATAGTGAGTCTTTTGTTTTCCAATCAGAACAACACAAGAGACCCACTTGAAATCTCAACCCAATCGAGGTTTCAATAAAAAGTGTTTCATCTAATTATAAGAAAATTAATGTATTCAGAAGATAAGAGAATCATAACTATGCATAAGTGAAATAGTAGACACAAAAATTAAACAAAAACATTATAATATCAAGTGTCTAGACTCCCTCCCAAGTATGTGTATCTCAATTGAAATGATCATCCACCATATACCTCGTCATCGAGTGGAGGATGAGGCTTGGGTGGAACTTCGCCTTCATCTTTGATCCACCTATGAAGATAGTGGAACCCAGAACACCATGTATGAGGATATTAATCCTATTGTTCTCCAAAATTCAATAGAATAGTCTCCTAGACTAACTTTAGAATGGGTTTTCTAAGGTTTCATTTTATAGGAAAATTGGAATGAGTTTTTGAGCCGCTAAATTTATAAAAACCAATTGGGAGAAAGTATTTGACCACAAGATAGTGTTATTTCCCTTTGGTGAAAATTTAAAACAAATTATCCCCACATCCTAACTATCTCTACCAAATATTTCTCACCATTTGAAAAAATATATCTTGAGATATCTACATAATTCAGAACACCACTTTTGACTTTGTGTAGGATCAAAGGGATGCATCATACCAATACAAGAAACCATTTTAGATGTGAAAAATGTCACTAATTCTCTTCTTTAGTGTGTGAAAACCATTCCTTGTAATTATTTCCACTTTATATCCAATAAATATATGTTATTTTAAAATTTATTTATATAATTGATTGTGTCCACCAAACCTGTCATACATCCATTGCAGTCAAATTTCAAGAACCACTAATTAGAGAATTATCTAATGTTAATCCTTAAGATCACGAAGTAGATATCCACATATGTTGTACATTTAATCACTCCCCACATTTTTTATAATAATAATTATTATTAGTATAGTTATTCTAAAAGATTCAATTGAAAAAATCCCACACTCTTCCCTCAAACCATGATTGATCTCCTCACAAAATTAATTAAAATAGTTAAAATAATATCAAAGGTTGAGGAAGGTTTGTTTTGGCCATCCCAAGACACAACCGCTCTTTTTTTTCATTTTTTTGTTTTCTTTTTCTATATATATTTTTGAGGTCATACAACAGTCGGATAACAGGTACACATGCATAGGTCAATCTGGTAGGGTAATAAAAAATAATAGATATCAAATCAACATATGAAAAAACCATTTTCTAAAGTATATTAATTTTAAACAAAATTATATTTACCTTATATTGAGTAAAAAATTAACATGTCCTGGTTGGGTGAAAATATTTTTGTAGATATTAAAAGACAAAATATCCCCATAAACTACTCACACAACAAGTACCATTGTTCTCTATATTTTTTAGGTGATAAAAACAGTTATATCATTGAAAAAAACTAAATTAAAAGAATAAATCAAACCTCAATGTTACATTCATGATAAAACACAAATTCCATCATTGAGACAATTTTTGTACTGGTATTTTTTTTTTGAAAATGTTAAGACAAAATGGAGTAGGAAAATTCATCATGCATTTTAAATAACTTCCATGGTAATGTTTGAAACATTTTCCACGATAAAGTGGGAATATAAAATTAACATTTCTTTATAAAAGTGATGTAAAAAATGAGGGGGGGTATGTTACAATAATATTTATCATTCGAAAAAAGGAAAATAAAGAATGGTGATTAAAATTACTATCTAACCATGGAATATAACAACCCCTCCCACATCTCAAGTGTGAACTGTCCTCACTATTATAAAAGACAATATTGGAAGAAAGGATAAATCCTTGGGTGTGTCATTCATAGATTAGTTCTTGAACATGGAGATTCTCTATCAGGGACTCTTGATGGATTCATGAAAGTACTCCAGCCACTACCCATTGACCGTAATGATTTGCTGTGTTTCATTATATTGAACATGAACAACACCGAATGGATAAATATTAGTAACATTGTATGGTACAAAACTTCCATAATGAAGCTTACCTAGATGTAAGTACATACTTTCATTCTAATAGAGGACCTTATACCCAATGTGGAATTGATGATGATGGATGATATAGTCATGGGTGGCCTTGGTTTTTTCCTTATAAATTTGAGAGTTCTCATATAAATGTATTGTCATTTAACCAAGATCCTAAATTTGTAACATCCTTTGAGAAAATACACAAGAAATACTATAATTCATTGTTTAATTTACATGAAGGCTGAATTCAATAGCTCAATAAGGAGGTGACAACTCTTTTCAAACACAAACGTATAAGGTGACATTAAAATGGGAATTTTAATAGATTTATGGTCATCTCATAATGAATAATGGGCTCTAAGACTCTATCCTTGTCTATTGGGTTGAACTTTTTTTTAAAAAAATTTACCTCCCTATTTGACAAATCGTCTTGACTATTGGTATATGGGTGATATGCAGTAGTCACTCAATGCCTGACCCCATACCAATAAAAAAGTGATTTCATTGTTCTATTGAAGAAATGTGACCACTATTCACTTATTATGCTATTAGGTAGTCCAAACCAATATAAAATTTTGGTTTTCAAAAATTCCACAACATCTTTAGAATCATCATTCATTGTCTCTTATTCCTCTACTGATTTTGATACTTAATCCTCTACCAGATTAATGTAAATGATTCCAAATTAATATGGGAATGGTCCCATAAAGCAAATTCCCCAAACATCATAAATTTAATTGAATATAAAGCGCTTTTGTGGTATTTCATTTCTTTTAGGGACATTCCGCATTATTTGATAGCGAGGAAAATATTTAGAAAAATTATGGGCATCCCAAAAATGTGTTTTACAAATGAAAGTAGAATCAAGGACCTTGTGAGTAATCCATTTGGGACCAAAGTGGCTACCATAACCAAGAGTGTGGTATAACCCAAGGATAGACAAAAACAAACTATTGGTAACAGTATGCCTGATGACTTGATCATTACATGTGATCCAAAGGTAGGGGTAATGACAAATATAGCCATAGGACTTATGTTTTATATGGTCAGCCAAGATTTCAATAAAATCTGCTACAATGTAATATAATACCAAATAGTTCAAATTTTTTATAAAATGGAATAGAGACTTGAACTCGGTCGAATTTTTCATTAGGAAACATGTCATATATTGAAATACAGGGGGATGAGTCAATTTATAATGTGGGGAGTATCCTACTGAAATTGTCATCCAGCACATTCTCAGCTCCTTTTGTCCTTAATTTCTAAATAAAATTCTCGAAGTAGGAACATCCAACAAATGTGACATGGTTTGGATTCTAGTTTCTTGAGGATAGACTGAAGGGTTTCATGGTCCGAGAACACAATAACATTGGACCCTAAAATGTATGAACTATATTTTTTCAAGGAAATCAAAATGTTATTGAATTTTATTTCAGTTTTGGTGTAGTTTTCTTAGGAAATGTCCAGTGTATATGAGGCATATGCAATGAAATGTGGAGCTCGGTTTACCTTTTATGATAAGGCTACCCCAACTAAAAAGTTAGAGGCGTCATGCATGAGATCAAATGGTAAATGACACTGACGTGGTTGGATTATTGGGGGTGATGTCAGACTCTATTATAGTTCATTAAAATCATCCCCATATTCTTTATTTAAATCAAAATCTTTTTCATTTTGGATCAACCGGGAGATGGGTAGTGCAGTCTTACTAACGTCACGAATGTAACAGTGGTAAAATCCCACATGACCTAAGAAATACCACACATCCCATACATTTTTGGGGAATGATATGGAAGAAATTACATCCAATTTTGATTTATCAACATGGATAAAATCCCCATAAATTTCATGTCCCAAAATTATACCTTGTCGTACCGTGAAATATAATTTCTCTTGATTTAATATAGTATTCATATCAAAACATCGATGAAAGATAGAAACCAAACTAATCAAACATTCATCAATAGAGGGGCCATACACACTGAAATCATCCACGAATACATCCATGCAAATCTCTAGGTAATCCAAAACAATAATAACAATATATCATTAGAAAGTACCCGGAGCATTGAACGGACCAAATGGTATCCTTCTATATTAAATTGTGTCAAATGGGAATGTAATTTTTTCATTTTCATGATCGTTTGGGGAAATATGGATATGATAGTATCCAAAATAACCATCAAGAAAATAGTATTGGGACTTCCCTATAAGACTCTAAATCATTTGTTCAATTAATGACAATGGTAAATGATCCATCATAGTGTGTTTTTTTAGTCGGCAATAGTAAATACAAATAAGCAAACTATTGTAGACATCAGTTCGAACCAGTTCATTATTTTCATTTTTAATTACTATTAGACCAGTTTTTTTAGGAACTAATTGAACTGGACAAACCCATTAGTTGTCATATATGTTTTAAAAGATTACAGTATCCAATAATTTTATTACCTCTATATTAATAAGATCTAGGTGGTCTGGGATCAGTTGACATTGTGAATTGATCAGTAGTTTAGACTCATAATTTTTCAATATATGATGTGTGAAAATTGATGGGATAATACTAGGAATGTCCATAAGTGTCCATCCCATCTATTTTTTATACTCCCTCAAAAGACCAAAAAGTTACTAATCATCATCAGGAGGAATTGAACTAGTAATGATGACATGAATCTTGTTTCAATTGTCAAGATATAAATATTTTTAATCTTGAGGATGTTTGTTTAGTTCAAATTTAGGGGTATTTTTGATTTATGGTAGTGTGTATGAATATGAGAGGTCACTAATATCATCTAACTATTCAACGGTATGATCCTCGGATGAGGAATGAAATTTTATAATCTTTTTAGTATCAATGATGGTCACATGATCATTAGTTTTCACGAAATCAACAATTTACAAGCATGCAAGATATATTTATAAAACAATACAACTATAAATTCATGATTCATTAACTAGAATTTCAATCAACTATGATAACTCATACATGGGATTAGAGGAATGAAAATATATTTTTTGGGGGAAGGGAGTACATTAATTTAATTAATAGAGAATGATACGAATTTTATAATGAACAGGGGTTCATGGAATCAAGGATGTTGAAGTGGACAATGTCTCCACCAAACTCCATAGATAATGTATCATTTTAGACATTAATTATGGGTTTGGATATTTTTAGGTATGGTCACTCAATATAATTGGGGTATGTCTATTCATCATATCATCTTTCATTTTTAGAAAATAAAAATATGGATGAAAAAATTAATTTTGTAACCTCACACGAACACCCCCTAACACACCAGATGGGTGTTCTATAATCCAATTATCTAATTGAACAAAAATTCCTCTGAGATTCAATTCACTTACCAACAACGAATAGTAAACAGAATGGGGAATCACATTTTTATAAGCACCCGAATAAAGCATAGAATTGGAAAATTAATAGTCCCCTATGGTTCATAGAATCCAGAATGTTCCAGGATCAGTTCATTTGGTATGAAGTGATGAATATACCATTTATGAGATTTTATTCCCCAATCTCACCTTCTCATCACCTCAATGTATCCTTCACTCTTTACACATCTCCATTAGAAACAATCCATAACCATTAATTTGCTTCACGACACAAATCAAGGGGTTGTTAACAATCACTTCATAGAAAGTTTTCAAAATTTACATATAAAGATAAGTTTCCTTTTGTTTCCTAGGATATTTTTCCATTACGGTAAATGAAATAGAAATAGTTAGGGTAAGCAACTCATTAATAGGCCCGCTCTTTCCTTTGGAAGGGCCTCTCTCATGAAAAGGTTCTCCCTCATTTGAGGCATTTATAGTGGTTGGGGTGGTGGTATCCTCATGGGAGGATGAATCTAATGAATTTATTATTTGGATTTTAAGTTATGTTCCACTTTGAGGGGATATATAACTAACACTTACCTTATCCCTAGGGTTGACTAATGGTTAATATGTTTTTTTACCAAATCCATGCCATTGGATTTCCCCCACTGAGATGTCTAGTTGGCCTAATTGGGGTTTAGGTCTTGTGTGGAAGCTTGGGTGGTTTTTTGTAATTGGATATTGTTGTAACCTATTTGTTTCATAATGTCTTATATGATTGTATCGGGTTATCTAGGGGGTTTTGGAATGGCCATAGTTGTGGTTGAGGAATTATGGGAGGTGGTAGATGACTACTATGCCCCAGTTGGTTTAATGGTTGTTGAGTTTTGTTTGATTACCCCCTTACTATAGGATTGGTTTTCCTTCCAATAATGGTTGGATGGATTGTAAGGTATTTCCCAATGGGTTGGTTAATGGGGCGTCATGGGAAGATTACCTCACAAAATTCATATGTATCTTGCAGTTGAGGGAATTGGTCAGAATAATAGGTGTTGGAAGACCTTATTTCTTTGTGGATAGGAGAAGGATATTGGGATTTAACATTGGGATATATAATGTTGTCGATGAATGGTAATTAACTCTTCTAACTTTGTGTCCAACTTCTTCTTGAATTTGTTAGATTTAACCTCATGGACACCTCAAATGGGTACACTGGAAAGTGAAATGATATGCTGGGTGTTATGTTACCTATTCCCAATTAATATTCTGCAAGAAATTGAGGTCTTATCATCTAGTTCACCACCTACAGCAACATCCATCATATCTTGATCAATTGGAATTAATCATTCAAAAAAATATTGAATTAAAATTTTATCACTTAATAGGTGGCATGGAAAAATTTAATAAATCCTATTAAATATTTCTTAGTATTTATGAAGTGTTTCCCCATTTTATTTCCTTATAACACAAATTTTATTCTTTAATGTATAAATTATTGAGGATGTGATGTATTTTTCAAGAAAAAGGCATTTCATGTTTTCCCAACCACTAATTGGGGAATTAACATAATATAACCCATATTTTGCTGTATCTTGAAATGTAAAAGGAAATTTCATAAGGTTTACTTATTATTAATCTATATTAGTTTGATCATTGTTTGAAAAAAAATTGTGAAATTATTTTTAATCCATATGTGGGTCTCCTCCAACGATTCTATGGAATATTGGTAATAAATTAATTAAACCAGAATTATGTTAAATGTTGGTCTCCCAACATTACAATTGAATATATGTTGATTGGATATCAAAATTAGGTGGGGTTAGTTATTTTAGTTTTTTATTATTTTCATCCACATTATATATGTTTATTTCATTTTTGATGTTGGATAATGAAATGTAAGAAGTATTATGAAGAGTTTCACGGTGTTATGTGTCCTCCTTCAAAGGGGTGTCTCGTGTGTCATGGTGTTACTAACATAGGATCCTCTCTGGTGAGGTTTCAAAATCTTGTAAAATCTCACAGAGTAGAATGCGTAATGCGAAGAACCTACAAAAGAAGAATATTTTAGTAATCAACTAAAAAATTAAGGAATTAATGATGAAAATAAATAGTTAAAATTAACAATATTTTTATAAAACAGCACATTAAAAACAAAAGTTCTTCCCAGAAACGATTCCAAAAGATGAATGTGTGTTCATAACATGTCAAATTGATTTTTTATGTTGATTATTATTATAAGATAGACACTTAGCTTTATCTCAAGGAGAGTTAATATTTTAGATAACAGGTTTTTTATAAAAAGTACTAAATAAGGGTTCATTTTGAAAACAGTTTTAATAATATAATGTAACTATATGATTATAATAGTTGACAAATAAATTTTGTGTATTAATAGTTATGTTGGAAAGAGGTAATTTTATGTTCACTAAACATTTGGGATAGTTAATGTTTCTGAATATTTTATATGGATTAAATTAATTCTTTGGTTGAGGGCTATCAAGATCTTGATTCCCCTCTTACCTATTAAAACGATGGACAAAAAAAAGAAACCGTTGATATAAAAGTCATGATGTCATAGTCTGGACCTCAATAATAGAACACGAGATACTAAATAATTCTTAAATGTCATGATTTTGTTTGAAATATAATGATTATTGTTTTTTAAAATATAAACAACCTATGATCCCCACTAGAAATCTCTACCCAATTTGTGTTTAGATAAAAAGAGTTTCAAATAATTATAAAAAAGTAAATGTATTCCCTGGATTAGAATATAAATATTTAACATAAGTGTATTGTTTTACACACAAAATAAAAAAAAGTAGAAAAATAAAAACTGTAGGAACTCCCTCACAAGTATTCATATCTCCCTCTAAATGACCAACACAGTTTACCTCACCATCAAGAAGAGGATGTGGCTCATGTGAAACATTGCCTCCATACTTGACGCTACTATGATGATAGGGGCCTGAAAAACATCTAGGATGAGGAGATAAAAAAAATTGGATCCCAAAAATACCGGACCATTTCCTCCAGTATGAACATAAATATGGTTTTACCATGGTATCATTTTATTGGAAAATTAGAATGTGGTTTTGAGCCCCTAGATTTCAAAAAACCATATAGGAAATGTTTTTAGACCATGATAAAGGATTATCTCCATTTGTAGAAAATTAAAAAAAAAATTACCCACAAATAGAATATCTTCACAAATACATGGTAACAATTTCGACAACTATATCTAAAGATATTGATAGAATATAGAACACTACATTTGACATTGTGCAGATTTGAATTCCTAGACAGATTCGTTCAGATGGGCCACTTAATCCATAATGGGGATTGTGTGTCTTCATATGAAATGTATCCAATTGAATTTTGGACCAAAAAAAATATATATTCCCAGATGGATTTTCAATTTAGTATAAATTTTTGGTTTATTCCAATGGTGTGCTTGATCCCATGCAGTTTGACCCATTTTTTCATGAACTTCGATATGAGCCCTCCAGATCGCCTCTACGTACATTGTAATTATAAAAAAATATAAAATTTACCTTATTAAAATTGATAAATAAAATATAAAATGATTTAATTTTTTTATTAAATGAGTAATTTGAAATACAAAATTAGTTAAACATAGCGGTTCAAGGGTGAAAAGGAATTTTGAATTATGGTGTGATGAATGAGCATGGTCAAGGGTTAGAAATATTGACCTAATTCTGGAAATATAAAACCCAAAAATATTGGGATGTGTTTCTTCTTTTGGAGGGTATAATATCTTATTCCCATTTTGATTATAGGAGTTTTAGTTGGAAATCACTATTTTGGTGTGGTGTCATCGAATAATGAATCAGTGAAAACCCATCTACGTGCTGAGGGAAAAATAGATTTTATTCAATGATTATAAGAATTACATACCAAGGATCGAGTGAGGATCCTGAAATGTATTTCATGGTTAAGGATGCCAGGAACCCACTCAGGTACCCTGGTAACCTGATAACCAAACCATTATTATTATATCTAGAAAGACGTTCCCAATCCCCATGGTTCGATGACTAGCACATGACATCATAAAAAATGAACATGGGAATGATTTTTTATAATACAATATAGAAGTAAAAAACCAAAATATTTTGCAAACAAAATAAACTCAACTGGGACTACAGTACAAGAATTTAGAAAGGCATAACATCCCAATGTACTAATAAAAGTACCAAAATAATGAAAAAAATCTTATGCCCTAAAATGATGAAACTCGCTATGTCCACAGATGAATCTCTATAACTACCTCCAAGTGGTGTGTTAACACTGCTCGAACCTGGAATGAGATAATCAATAAACCCATGATGGAATAGGTATGGTGTGTGAAAGAAATATTAGTAGGGTCTCACCAAGGATTCCGTAATAGATACCAATACCAAGTAAGCAAAATAATGTGATTTCAATTTAAAACGTGCATGTTATGCATTTAATGACCATGTTTCAACAAATCGTACATTACATTTCAAAATATGGAAATACATTAAGTTTTGGATTTTCATTTTCTAATAATGTAAAATTTATAAAATAGTGTCACGTATCACAAATGGATTAAATAATCACATTTATATAAAAGTATTTATAAATATTAGAAGGGATGTCAAACCATTTACAATAATTGCATTTATTCATTTAAAATACATCAAAACGAGTGGCATGGTCATATTCCTAAGATGGTATGACAGTTCTATGAAATAAGGACCCCACACTCAAGGTTATACATAAAATATTTACATCCTTCACTTTGGACTCAGGACAAAGAGAACCCATCACCATCACCTAAGGGATGTGAGGTGTGGGTATTATGTTTTATAACATTGTAAAATGTAATGTGTCACAGAATTAACATCATAACAACTAAAGACATTCAAATTATCTAATACAAAAATATGTTGGAAATTTTATTTCAAGAAACCATAAAATAAAATTCATCACAAAGTCCATTTCAACTTTTCCATTTATCCAATTAAAAAATATAACGTGTTTTTAATCAAAAACCTTCCTTTACCAATAAAAAAACTATGGTTTCTATCAAATTAATTTTAAATCAATTTTCAAAAATATATATTTTAAATCAATTAAAAATTAAATTTTAAAATAAAATTCCACAAATTAAATACAAAATTTTATTTCTTTTTTCACAAATTTCAATCAATTTCATAATAAACCCACAATTCAATGGAATTGGTGTTTTTCAAACAATTTTAATCAAATAAATTTCTGAAATTAAATTAAAAATTTTAATATAAACAATTTCCATAAAATACTCTATTTATTTTAAAATATTTAAATGTCATAAATTTCTATAAGCACACCCAAATGCAGTAGAATGGGGGTTTTCCAATTTCATGAAAAAACTATTTTAAAACTTAAATCCAATGGAACTGAGTTTTTTACAAGAGAACCGATGAAATTTATTTTATTAAAAAATAAAAATTTAATTTAATTGAAATTATTGAAAATAAATAATGAGATTTTGGGTTATTAGAATTAGGGAATCTTAACGAAACAACCTACTTGGAGATCCATGGATCTCAAATTGCAATGCCATAAGTAGAAAACTCCAATAGAAAATAGAGAAATTTTCGATATATTAATAAAGTATAGGATTATATCCAAAACAGCAGGTATTAGATCCAAAAATCAAAATGTGGATCCACAGAACCATAGGGAGGAGAAGAGAGATCACATAGATAGAGATCAGGGTGAGGAAACTAAATGGGATAAGATCGAAAATAATTCATCGTGATTAAAATAGATTTTATGAGGGTTATAAAGGGCCCAAAATTTCTCTATAGTGATCTCAAGTAAAATGAAATTGTATATGGATTATATAAGTCTGTTGGACACCTAAATAGGTTGTATCATGATTTAAAAAAATGACTTTTTCATTAAATACATATTGTTAATGGTTTATTGGGTAGAGGTGCATGGTTTAGAAATAATGTGTGCATGTTGTCAGCCTATTTTAAATAGACCACATAGTTTTTCTTAATTAGGTGCATGGATTAACTAATCTTGGACCAACCATGAAAAATCCCACTACCTTGTGTTACACATTTTTCTCTGAGAGGGTGTACGGTTTGGAAAACCATGTGAAATTTCATCCAGTTTAACCCCAAATGAAGCAAAAAAAGATGACAAAAAATGGGGGTTTAAGAATACTTGAAGATAGTTACAGCATGTTATAACCTCCCCACCATATGAAATTTCTTTCCTTATAAAACCTATGAAGAGGCTTCCATTCAAAAATATGAGGCCACTGCACTCTCATCAGTATGTCCCTCTCCCACATCCCATGAGATTGAGAAATTTGAGTCAATAATATAAGAATAAAAATCTATCATCCTCCCATTAAGTAACATGGGTTTCGATGCAAATATCATGGCTCATCATTCATTCACATATAAATTAGGTTAAACCTCAATATCACTCCAGAATAATATATGAGATGGATCAAATATATATTTTCTTAGGTGAGATACATGGAACGCATTATGTATCAATTCCTTCTACAGAAGAACGACTAAATAGTATGCCACATTCCCAACATATTCAACAATCGGAAGGTGTCCCACAAACCAAGAAGAAATTTTCCCTTGCCTCTCAAGTCGTTGATAATCAAAAATTGTTGACACAGTCATAAACACTAGGTCCCCATATCATAATTCCAAAGGACTATGGGGACGATCAGGATAATACTTATATCAACTTTAAGACATCAACATCCATTGATGAATCAACTGGATCGTTTTTGTCATATCTAGAACTGAGATTGTTTGAACCAAGTAACTTCCACTAATATCAGACCATAAAAATGGATATTTACATGGCTGACCATATGAGGCTTCAAAAGGATCCATTATAATCACAGACTAGTGAATATTATAAAAAGAAAACTCCAACATCCCCATGTGATCATCCCAAGCTCCACCAAAGTCATAAACACAAGATCAAATCATATCATCAAGATTTTTTATACCCCATCATGTCATACCATATGACTATTGATGGTATACCATACATGAGTGGAAATGATATCCATGTGCCACCAAGCGGCCTCTCAAAAAATGAGATGTGAACTGAGGATCCCTATCCAAGACATTAGCAGAAGGAACTCTATAAATCCAGAAAATATCTTTCACATAGATATTTCCCAACTCCTCAACTTTGGTTGTATCACAAATGGGAGTAATTTGAGATGAATTATTCAAACGATCAATTAAAACCCATATCACATTATTTTTTATCTGGGTACATGTAAACCTAACCAAAACGTCATTAGATATCTCATCCCACCTCAATATAGTGACTATAAGTGGATGAAGAAGAACTGGATGTTTTCATATTCAGCCTTTACATGTTGGCATGTATAACAATGAGATAAAAACTCAGTGATTCCCCATATCATTCTTGGACACAAAAACTACAAATTCATGTCATAGAACGTCATTATGTTCTTAGGTTCACTATCTAATGGGAACTATAGCTATCTCCTGTCACAAAATTCCTTATCAAAGAAGGAACCAAAAAATGGTTCCGAATGCATAGAATGTACCCTTTGGAGAATGAAAAATCAGCAGTGGTATCCCCACCACAAATAGATTCTATAATTCTACAGAACTCATCATCGAGCTATTTTTCCTGAAAAATCAATTCATGAAGAGAGGATGTCAACTGAACACTGGACAAAGAAACATAATTCCCAGATTCTTGAACTCCAATATGAAAATATGGAAATCAATCAATCAAGTTCCACTCTTTTTATTATTCTTTCAGTTACTAGATTATAAGTTTCTGGATCAAAGAATATACAATTTAATTACCTTAGCTAATGTAACACCCCGAGATTTTATGAAAAATATTATTTTAATTTTATTAAAGTCATGTTCTACACCAAGATTAACTTGCGCTATACGCAACACCGTATTAGCTTGCAGTATACGCAACATTATTCTTGGATCGTGTTACACAAAATTTTGATAATAGTTATTATACTCAACATTGAGTATATATATATATATATTTTCAATGTATAAATGAAATATGGTTAGATTCTGTTATACGAAACAACGAAGGATTCTTGCGCAACACGCAACCCTGACTTGGCTTGCATTACATGCAATCGCGACCTTCCTCGATAGTGTGTGTTGTACGCAATACTGGGTTTTAATAAACAATGATATAATATTATAATATTGTTATGAAATAGCCGTTATGAATATTGTTAACTAAATTTTGATTTTATAACATTATTATTCATCTTACACATTTCTAGAACATGGTATAAGAACAAAATAAATTTTTCGGGTAAAATAAGTATTTTTCAAAAAATGCAGTTTTTCCGCCTTTTGATGGAGCACCCACATTAAATCTAGTTTTTGAAATGTTTATAAGTTCAATTTGACAAAATAAAATTCTTCTTTTGAATCAAGATATAAAAATTTACATTATATAATGTTTTGATATTTTTCCGAAAACTTTCATATTTTAATGAATAGTAAAAACACGCTATATTTTAAGTATAAACAACTTTTTTCATCGTAATATCTTAAGTTGATAAATTATAATATTTAATGGGTTTAAAGTATAAATAGAATATATTTTTACCATTTAATATAATGTATGTCATTAGCATTGATTTTACCTTGAATTCGTAGATTAAATCAATTCAATCTTTTGCCTTGTTTTAAAGAAAACCCCGTTTTTTTCGACAACGGGATTAATTTTAATTTAATTTCTGAAACTTTTGTGTATTGAATTTGGAAAAATAGATTCCATATTTGGAATCAGTGGATCCAAATTATGTTAAAAAGATACTTTTTATTTTTGGGAATTATGAATAGTAACTACGGTAAATTTTATTTACCATAGTTAAAGGTAAATCTTTGTAATTAAGGGTAAATATAATATTTTATAATTACCCTAATAAAAGTAAAAATCCTATTGGATGACTACAAGTCGACACATATCACCTAAGGGTCGTATTAGATTTATTTAATTAAATTTTTTCAATGAATATAATTTAATTATTATTAAAACCAAAGAATGTGACAACATGTCACTTTCTTTAATCTTATAAGTATAAGAATTTTAATCTAGTGATAAACTTCATGAAACATAGAATACGAATAGTCTCCATAAATATAATACAATTATATACATTATAGGAATTTATTTAGAATTTTTAGGGATTAAATAATTATCATTTATTATGACACAAAGATGATGTAGTAATTGTCTTATTAATACAATATTGACATAATTGATGTTATAAATGCCCAAATAAATGTAATTTGAGACTTTTTATGACTTACACTAATTTTCTAGGTTAATATGAAATGTTATTGTTGATTTAAATAACTTGGTTAGAACTTATCATTCTGTTATGAATTTCATAAAAATCATGCACAAAATAGTGTCAAAATTGACATAAATTAGTTTTTTAAAAAATATTATATTATTAATTGTTATTTTATTCCTAAAAATCTATGGTTCGGCCAAATGACTTAGATAAGATTATATATATTAATAATAAACAACTTGGGGTTCGTTTGGCTTGATATAGTAAGTTTATTAACCAAATAGTGGAAGAAAACAAAAAGACACGGTAAAAGTTAAATTATTTAACATAGAGTTAAATCTAATTGATAAGGTTAAAATAATAACCTAAACTTGTATAAATCCTATTTTATGAGATGCTTTAGACCCATCCCCACTTTTTCTTCTAAATAAGACCCTTTGGAACCATTATAAACCGAATTTGACCTTAATTTAAAATAATATTTTGAGATTTTCATAAGGTGCCCCTCTCCTCACTTATAAAAGGGCACCTCCTCCCTCTCCTCCTCACACCAATTTGAGCATTCAATCTCGGCCAACCCCTGCCAAACTCTCTTCCCCACTTCCCTATTATCATCCTAGAGGTCCTTGTCTTCTTCAAAGACCATCCTTAGTTATTTAAGTGGAGGTTAAGAAAAGGTGTGTAAAAAAGAGGTAATATCCATTACCGATCTTTTTCAATTTCTTTCTTCTTAAACTTCTTCTTCTTTAGTTGTTTCATGATAAATTAATAACATCAGTATTTATTATATACTGAAATTTTATTATAAATATGAAACAACTCTAATTAACCTTCTATCCATCCTACGGAAAAAGGAAACCACCGCGCGTGCATACGTACGGAATACCGTCTCCACGCCGTGGTGTAATCTATTTTCCGCCACCACCTTAATTGGATGGGTATAATGGTGTAATGAGTAACAATATATGATTATTATAAAGTGATATTGACACTGAAATACTATACATACACTTCAACACATGTTCACGATCATGAGAACGATGTCATCGCTCGTGCGTACGTACGGACTACCGTCTCCACGACGCGATGAGATTCATTCTCCACATTACCCATTCATGAATGATTATAAAGTATATATAATGAAATATATGACATATTAAATCTACCGGATTTATGTATATATATATATATATGTATTTTATCTACTTACTTCTATTCAAGACAATAAGGAAAGGAAAACAGCGTTCATGCGTACGTACGGACTACCGTCTCCATGAACGGTGTGTTTCATTTCATTTATCTATCTATTATATATATATATATATACTGAATATATATGATATATAAATCTTGTTTTAAATTCTGGAAGTATGTAAATCATGATATAAGTAATAATAATTTCAAGAACAACAAGTCCAAACACCTACAATAAATGAAATGATTTTACCCAAAACGCTTCTTTAACATGGAATTTACAAAAGAACGAGTATTATAAAGTCATAAGTGAACCATATATGATATCATAAAAATGAATATGGTTTTTAATAAGTTAATGAAATTATTTAAATCATTATACAGGAGGTTCAGATACGTATAAAGCATATCAGACATAAGGTAAGGGAAATATCACAATCTCATTTTTATCCGAGATTGTTTATACTTTGGAATTTACTGGGGTGTATTTTATCATCCACATCCATGATTCCTCAATATGTAATATTTATATCCTTATACAATAGTTTATATCCAATTTTACCCTTCGGTGAGTTTTTAGTAAAAGATATGAAAGGAATCTTTTGTCGTTTTTCGTACGAGGTACTTTTTGACTTTTCCGACAAAAGTACGAGAAAAATGTTTTCTTTTAACTTATACGGCATGAATGGATTTTTAAAAAATTATTTACAATAATCTTCCCTTACATTTTTTCAAGATTATTATTAATCAACTTATTTTAGTTAGAATTTTATAACATGTTAAGAAAGGAAATCTTTTTTTGAAGTTAAAAGGATATTTTCCTCAAGAATGGAGTTCAAGTGTTTTATCAAAATTATTTTCCATATAAGATAAAATAGGGTTTTTTTCTATACCTATTACTAAATTGATTTGATTATGTTGTGATGGAATTATTTTTATGAATTATTTTGTCTTATATGAATTGTTTTATGATGTCATGTTGTTTAAGAATCCCATTTTTATTACATGGGTTATGCAATGATGTATGATTTATGATTTTGTGGCACAAATTATAATGGTATCATTAAGAGATGGGTGGTACCTATATCTCCCTCCAATTCATTGGGTAAAGATTTTATATCTAATTAGATAGACATGGATGGAATGGTAGGTTATACCGGTTCAGTGAAACAGGACTGAAACGAGGGTGACTCGGTTCAGAAATGGACTTTTTCCACTAAGATAGTCTTGGAAATGAGTCTTGACTAATAAGATATGATTCTCTATGATTTTGTGTGTATTCCACAAAGTTTCCTGTTTTATGTTATGATTATTGGGATTTCATTTCAGTACTATGATTTATCCCATGTTATGAAATTATGCTCTCATTTGCAGGTTCAGATTTCCAAAATGTTATGTTCTTATGAATATGATGTGATTGATATTTCTTTTGTTTACCCTTAATGAGAATTTGAGCTCACCCTTTTATGTTTTCTTCTTCCCAGGATATAAAGAAAGGTTTTAGGTATGAAAAAAAGGGAATATCTTTATGGGAGATGTTGAAGTTCTTTCACCATGATTAGAATATTACGTACCGAGTTTCCAAAGACACTAAACTATTACTGTCCTTGTATGTGTGTTTTTGTTATGTAATAAGTATTCCGCAAAATTAATGTAATTTCCTTGTACGTTAAGCTTCGGGTCTCTACAGTTGGAATCAGAGGAAAGGTTTAGTCAACCTTTGGAAACTAGGATGTGAGAACGTTAGTGAGATCCCTAGAGATATTTCTAAGGTATGTCTAGGGATGTCTCTAAGGATAAGTATACGTATATGATATAGTTCTAGAACTATGGTAACGATCTTAGAATTTAACCTAAGATGTTAGATATTGAATTTACTCCCCCTTTATTATGATTTTTGCCTCTAACACTATTCTTTTTGGGTTTTAGAAAATGGCTGGAAACAAGATGATTCACGATAATGTAAGATATTATGGACAATGGAATGATATTCTTCATGAGAAACCAAATGAAATGGGATTGGGAAGTCCAACCATCATTATTATGCCGAATCATCAATCTCATAATATGATCAATAAACTCAAATTTGGTAAGTTTCCTGACTTGGCTAATAAGAGAATGATGGAGTTTCATGATGATCATAGAGGAAAGAAAGTTCAATTTCCCCTATGTAAATCATGTGGGAAGAGGCATCAAGGAGAATTTTTCAAAGGAACTGGAAGATGCTTGGGGTGTGGAAAAGAAGGACACAAAGCCAGTAAGTGCGAAGGAAAAGGTTCATTTAACACCAGGGATGAGGATAATGGTATTTCTACGACATCAAAAATGGTTAAATGTTTTAAATGTGGAATGTATGGGCATTATGCAAACCAATACCCTAAGGTAAAGTCTCATGAAGAGAATCAGTATGGTCGTATGGGTAGTATTTATGTTGATGATGATGAAGAGATTACAAATGATATGTGAGATGAAAGAATTGTTGATGCTCGGTCAATGGTTTAAGAATGTAGTGGAATGATTACATGTTTATCATGTGTAATGTTGTATAAGTAATCTCATGGTACAGTGGAATAAAGAGACATCTAAGGATTGTTACACTGTTGTCATTCCTTGAGTTTTGAAGGTTTATGATTAATGGTACCAGTATCAATGAAAGATTATTCAGATATTTTTGGAATGTAGATGATATGTGCATAATGAAGGGATAAGGAGAAAATTAAATGTTTGATAGTATTCATGAGCTCATGACTGATATAAGGAAATAGTTATATCATGGTTTGAGTATATAGAATTTTGGGTTTTTAGTATGTGGAATGCGTTAAATTTTGACAGCACTCATGTTTTTACTAAGATTCAATGGGTATTCATTTTTCAAGAGATTACATGATTATGGTATTCACATGACTAGAATGTGACGAACAAGATATATGAGGGATAAATGATGGCATTCACGTTATCATTTTCTCTATACTATGAGCATGGACCGAAGTATTTTGGATAAGCCTAAAGATTAGAATGGATTATGTAGGACATAAGTTAGTATTGTTTAAGGATAGAACCTTTTTTCGATATTATTGATGGGATGATATAGTATTGTAGTTTTAGAAAAAGGACAACCTGCAGGACGGGCGATAGCCCATAGCGTCGGACAAGGCTGTGGGAATCGAACCCACAACCAAAGTGTGATTGGCCTTTATCGCCTACCACTGGCCTACAGGAAGTCCCTCATTAGTATAAACTAGTTTTATTTTATTAAGCGGTATGATATATGAAGTATAAGTTCATTTTTGGAACCATATATGATTAATATAACCATTAGATGGACTTATAACTTTTTCTAAACTTTTGTTTGAAAGAGATGGAATGACCCATCATTCTATCACATGATCTGCTAACACATCACGAATAACATATTCAACTTCATTTCTTTAAGGGATGAAGTGGAAATTGTTCAATTCACAAACAACAGTGAGATTGTACCAAAATCATGCAAGTATTTCTTTTAATTCATCAACTTTAGGGAAATGATCTTGAAAACCAAAAATGATGTCCTAGTTCCCTTATATCGGATTAATCAGATGGTACCTTAGATCATCACAAATCAATAGCTTTGTGATTGTTGGCTTTTTCATAGCCATGTTCTCTACCACTCTCCATCAGAACATGATGGTTTGATTTTTCTTCCATATCCATATTTTCACCTATGTTCTCCTACCCCGTGATGATTTAATTTGGGTAACAGTTACATTTCATACTTTAGTTTTTAAAATCCATGTTTTGGTATTCCTTTTTACGATGTCGGTTCATATTAAACAAACTTTCGAGTAGTAAACCATTTATAACCCCCGACGAATTTCGAGGGAGAAATTCATTTTAAGGGGGGTAGAATGTAACACCCCGAGATTTTATGAAAAATATTCTTTTAATTTTATTAATGTCTTGTGCTACACCAAGATTACCTTGCGCTATACGCAACACCGTATTATCTTGCAGTATACGCAACACTATTGTTGGATCATGTTACACACAATTTTGATAATAGTTATTCTACGCAACATTGAGTATATATATATATATATATTCAATGTATAAATGAAATACGGTTGGATTCTGTTATACGAAACAATGAAAGATTCTTGCGCAACACGCAACCCTGACTTGGCTTGCATTACACGCAATCGCGACCTTCCTCGATAGTGTGTGTCGTACGCAATACTGGGTTTTACTAAAAAACGATATATTATTAGAATATTGTTATGAACTAGCCGTTATGAATAGTGTTAACTAAATTTTGAATTTTATAACATTATTATTCATCTTACACATTTGTAGAACATGGTATAAGATCAAAATAAATTTTTCGGGTAAAATAAGTATTTTTCAAAAAATACAGTTTTTCCACCTTTTGATGGTGCACCCACATTAAATCTAGTTTTTGACTTTTTTATAAGTTCAATTTGACAAAATAAAATTCTTCTTTTGAATCAGGATATAAAAATTTCCATTAGATAATGTTTTGATATTTTTCCAATAACTTTCATAGTTTAATGAATAGTAAAAACACGCTATATTTTAATTAAAAACAACTTTTTTCATCGTAATATCTTATGTGATTAAATTATAATATTGAATGGTTTTAAAGTATAAATAGAAGATATTTTTACCATTTAATATAATTTATGTCATTAGCATTGATTTTACCTTGAATTCGTAGGTTAAATCAATTCAATCTTTTGCAATGTTTTAAAGAGAAACCCATTTTCTTTCGACAACGGGAATAATTTTAATTTAATTTCTGCAACTTTTGTTTATTGAATTTGGAAAAATGGATTCCATATTTGGAATCATTGGATCAAAATTATGTTAATAAGCTACTTTTTATTTTTGGGAATTATGAATAGTAACTACGGTAAATTTTATTTACCATAGTTAAAGGTAAATCAGGTAATTAAGGGTAAATATAATATTTTAAAATTACCCTAAAAAATGTCAAAATCATATTGGATGACTAAAAGTAGACTCATATCACCTAAGGGTCAGATTAGATTCATTTAATTAAATTTTGTCAATGAATATAATTTAATTATTATTAAAACCAAAGAATGTGACAACATGTCACTTTCTTAAATCTTATAAGTATAATAATTTTAATCTAGTCATAAACTTCATGAAACATCATACATGAATAGTCTCCCGAAATATAATACAATTATCTACATAATAAGAATTTATATATAATTTTTAGGGATTAAATAATTATCATTTATTATGACACAAATATGATGTAGTAATTGTCTTATTAATAAAATATTGACATAATTGATGTTATAAATGCCCAAATAAATGTAATTTGAGACTTTTTATGACTTACACTAATTTTATATGTTAATATGACATTTTATTGTTGATTTAAGTTACTTGGTTCGAACATTTCATTCTGTTATGAATTTCATAAAAATCATGTACCAAATAGTGTCAAAATTGACATAAATTAGTTTTTAAAACAAATATTATATTATTAATTGTTATTTTATTCCTAAAAATCTAAGGTTCGGTCAGATGACTTAGATAAGATTATATATATTAATAATAAACAAATTGGGGTTCGTTTGGCTTGATATAGTAAGTTTATTAACCATATAGTGTAAGAAACCAATAAGACACGGTAAAAGTTAAATTATTTAACTTAGAGTTAAATATAATTGATAAGGTTAAAATAATAACCTAAACTTGTCTAAATCCTATTTTATGAGATTATTTCCACCCATCCCCACTTTATCTTAGAAATAATACCCTTTGGAACCATTATAAACCTAATTTGACCTTAATATAAAATAATATTTTGAGATTTTCCTAAGGTGCCCCTCTCCTCCCTTATAAAAGGGCACCTCCTCCCTCTCCTCCTCACACCAATTTGAGCATTCAAGCTCGGCCAACCCCTGCAAAAATCTCTTATACACTTCCCTAGTATCATACTAGAGGTCCTGGTCTTCTTCAAAGTCCATCCTTAGTTCTTTAAGTGGAGGTTAAGAAAAGGCGCGTCAAAAAGAGGTAATAACCATTACCGATCTTTTTCAATTTCTTTCTTCTTCAACTTATTCTTCTTTAGTTGTTTCATGATAAAGTAATAACCTCAGTATTTCTTATATACTGATATGTTATTATAAATATGAAACAACTCTAATTAACCTTCTATCTATCCTACGGAAAAAGGAAATCACCGCGCGTGCGTATGTACGGAATACCGTCTCCACGCCGTGGTGTAATCTATATTCCGCCACCACTTTAATTGGATGGGTATAATGGAGTAATGAGTAACTATATATGATTATTATAAAGTGATATTGATACTTAAATAGTATACATGTACTTCAACACAAGTTCACGATCATGAGAACGATGTCATCGCTCGTGCGTACGTACGGACTACCGTCTCCACGACGCGATGAGATTCATTCTCCACATTAACCATTCATGAATGATTATAAATTATATATAATGAAATATATGACATGTTAAATCTACCGGATTTATGTATATATATATGTATGTCATCTACATACTTCCATTCAAGACAATAAGGAAAGGAAAACAGCGTTCATGCATACGTACGGACTACCGTCTCCATGAACGGTGTGTTTCATTTCATTTATCTATCTATTATATATATATATACTGAATATATATGATATATAAATCATGTTTTATATTCTTTAAGTAAGCAAGTCATGATATAAGTAATAATAATGTCAAGAACAACAATTCCAAACACCTACGATAAATGAAACGATTTTACCCAAAACGCTTCTTTAACATGGAATATACAAAAGAACGGGTAATATAAAGTCATAAGTGAACCATATATGATATCATAACAATGAATATGATTCTGTAATAAGTTAATGACATTATTTAAATCATTATACATGAGGTTTGGATATGTACAAAGCATATCGAACATAAGGTAAGGGAAATATAACAATCTCATTTTTATCCGAGATTGTTTATAGTATGGAATTTACTGGGGTGTATTTTATCATCCACATCCATGTTTCCTCAATATGTAATATTTATATCCTTATACAATAGTTTATATCCAATTTTACCCTTCAGTGAGTTTTTAGTAAAAGATATGAAAGGAATCTTTTGTCGTTTTTTGTACGAGGTACTTTTTGACTTTTCCGACAAAAGTACGAGAAGAATATTTTCTTTTAACTTATACGGCATGAATGGATTTTTAAAACATTATTTCCAAAAATCTTCCCTTACATGTTTTCATGTTTATTTTTAATCAACTTCTTTTAGTTAGAATTTTATGACATGTTAAGAAAGGAAATGTTTTTTTCAAGTTGAAATTATATTTTCCTCAAGAATGGAGTTCAAGTGTTTTATCAAAATTATTTTCCATATAAGATAAAACAGGGTTTTGTTTCTATCCCTATTATTACATTGATTTTATTATGTTGTGATGGATTTATTTTTATGAATTCTTTTGTCATATATGAATTGTTTTATGATGTCACGTTGTTTAAGAATCTCATTTTTATTACATGGGTTATGCAATGATGTATGATTTATGATTTTGTGGCACACATAAGAATGGTATCATTAAGAGATGGGTGGGACCTATATCTCCATCCAAATCATTAGATAATGATTTTATATCTCATGAGATATACATGGCTGGAATGGTAGGTTATACCGGTTCAGTGAAACATGACTGAAACGAGGGTGACTCGGTTCAAAAATGGACTTTGTCCACTAAGATAGTCTTGGCAATGAGTCTTGACTAATAAGATATGATTCTATATGATTATGTGTGTATGCCACAAAGTTTCATGTTTTAATTTATGATTATTGGGATTTCATTTCACTACTATTATTTATCCCATGTTATGAAATTATGCTCTCTTTTGCAGGTTAAGATTTCCAAAATGTTATGTTCTTATGAATATGATGTGATTGATATTTCTTTTTTTTACCCTTACTGAGCATTTGAGATCACCCTTTTATGTTTTCTTTTCCCCAGGATATAAAGAAAGGTTTTATGTAAGAAAAAAAGGGAAGATCTTTATATGAGATGTTGAAGATCTTTCACCATGATTAGAAGATTACGTTCCGAGTTTCCAAAGACACTAAACTATTACGGTCCGTGTGTGTGTGTTTTGGTTATGTAATAAGTATTCCGAAAACGTAATGTAATGTCCTTGTACGTTAAGCTTCTGGTATCTACAGCTAAGGGTATAGATAATATCAAAATAGAAATATAATAGGTATTCTACCCAACCCCTCAGGAAAAGATTCAAATATTTTTGATAGAAAAAATAACTCAAGATTAAATGGTCTGAAAACATGGTAAAATTTTCTATGTAATGGTAATTTCACCACCTATTAAGTGTGAACATCATAACTACAAGTTCAAGGTCATTGGTTGGATAATTCTTATTATATGGCCTAATCTGACGATATCCATAAGAAATGACATGATTAACCTGCATAAAAAGTAGCCTAAGACTGAACACGGTACATTAAAAATGACCACATTGCCCTACCTAGCCACTGGAGAATTCAAGACCAACATAGTAGTTAGAAGAAATTATAGCTCAAAAAAAAATTCTAAAATATATCATCCCCAGAAAACATTACTCCCTTCCAAGATAGAGCACTCATCGAAGAATCATATTTTGAAATTCCAATTACAAATTAGATATAATATCTATTTATTCTTGAGAAAAATCAAATCTCAAAAACATTTATTGGTTTTTCCCATGTCATAAAAATCTTCAAACATTCATGATCAATTGAAATACCATGTTCCGACACCACTTGCCCCAATAATTTCACTCCCCATATCCAAAAATCACATTTTGATAGTATGGAAAAATGATGGTGTTTTCTTAGAAAACATTGAAATTTTCAAAGATGATGTTGTTGATCCTCCTCAGATATAGAGTTAACAAGGATGTGATCCAAAAAGTCTACCATGAAGGTATCTAAATACTCATCGAATATCATGTTCATCAAATCCATGAAATCTAAAATAGAAATGGTTACCCCAATGTTAATGAAAAGGTACTCATAATTATTGTACATACATTGAAAGGTTGTTTTCTGAATTGTATATTCTTTTAGCCGTTATTGATGGAAATAATATTGATGTTCAATCATTTATAACAACTTTTCCAATATAAACTGATCAAACATATCATTAATCCATGATAATGGATATGTGTTATTTATATTGACACTATTTAGTTTTTTATAACAAACATATATGTGAAGTGAACTATTATCTTTATAAGAGAATGAAATAGGAGTCACCCAAGGTTATATAGTTAGGCGTATAATTCCATTCTCAATATGATCATCCTAGTAGGACTTTATCTATTTCATTTACATTGGTTCCATGAGGTATTATGAAAATGAAACTGGTTGAGTACTGGGAATTAAGTCAATACAAACCCAACATACTTAACTAGGAAAAAACTTGTTATGTCTCAACGAAACATGTTGGGTGTAACCTCCTGGACCCGGGTGCCACACAACGGGTGCCACGAGCTCGGTTCGCCATGTGACCTCAAGCACATTTCCCCAAACACCAGAGGCTGCCGACTAGCAGCGAGGTCCCAGGTTTGATAGTGGGGAAACTATGCCATCATTTTTCAAAGTGCAGCGCATTGGAATACCAAAATAAACATACAACAAACAAAGGAAGCAATAACTGTACACAACTAAAATAACTACAGTAGTGGATATAACCAACAATATATAAGTGATGATGCAACATGTTTCATCTTCTAAGAAAACAGGCAGAACATTTTATACATCAATACAGTACTGCAGAAAACAGAGTACAGAAAAACAAGCAAAACTGCTGGCAGCGGCATCGCGAGGCTAGGTGTGGTCCCATTCCCTCCTACTCCTTAGAAAAAGTCAAGTACCTATATAGGGACTCTTACCCCTATCTACACCGGTAGCAACGTAATTTGTTTTGGCCGAAAAGCATGACCCAAACAGTGTGCAGTAGTAAAATGCAATAAAGTTGAAAGTACTCAAAAGTAACTAATAACCAGTTATATTGCTATTTCATTATCCATTTAATCCATTTAAATATTAGAAACCACCACAGTGCATTTCTAAGTAAACAATCCACGTCCTCAGACAAACAAAACATTACCCTCAGGTAAGCAGAATCCAACCCGCAGGTATAGCCCTAAGGCGTAACAGAAATTGTCCTCAGGCATAGGAAGTGTCACCCTCAGGCACAGAAGTCAAGCCCTCAGGCACTAAAGGTTTCCCTCAGGCACTAAAGGTTTCCCTCAGGCACTAAAGTTTTCCCTCAGGAAACGAACTCAGCCACACGACACCCCAACATGGGTTCGTGGCACAAAAACGCACAAAACACATAGCAGTTGGAAAATGAACACAAAGGCACCTACCTTATATGTCAACGAGCGTTATACCCGAACGTTGATTCCAGAAATGCCCAATAATGGCGTAGATCTGACAAAGAACAAAACTCATTCAAATGTAAATAACATACATTAGTAGAAGAATTGGTACGAATGGTACCAGGAGAGGAGAGGGCTTACCCGTGCGGTTCCAATGAAATCGTCCGAAGCTGAATCGGACTCCAGACGAACGCCCGGATGATCTTCAAAGATCCATCCTCCTCCTTTGGCTCCAAAATGGCTCAAGTGCCTCCTCTGCCAAATGAAGAGGCTACTGCCTGTTTTAAGCCGAAAAAACTAAGTACACGGCATGTACTTCTGAGTACACGGCGTGTACTTCTTTCATTTAACTGTTCATTTGGCCGCACCACCACACTGTTCATCCGTCGACATGAGTACACGACATGTACTCTCGAGTACATGACATGTACTATCTCCCAGCTGGCAGCGACACCACTGCCTTACTGTTCAAGCCTGCCGACTGACTACACGGAGTGTAAGGAACCACTCTACAGCGTGTAGTGGTTACTACACCCTTCATCGCCGGCATGGCTACATGCCCCATGTACTCATCCCAACACGACCAAAAGTACACGACGTGTGGATAATGTACACAATGTGTAGTTCCAAAATTCAGGATTTTTTCCCATTTTCCATTTTTTCTCAAAATCACTTAAGGAAAAGGAAAGAAGAATCCCGTACCTCTAAAATTAGAACTGGGTTCTTACAAACTTCCCCCCTTATAGAAATTCGTCCCCGAATTGCCCTTCAATGGGAGGATAATAATAAGCTCAGAACAGCTCGGGCCACTGAGCACGTACGTCGGCCTCCCGCTCCCAGGTCTCGTCCTGCACTCGGCCGTGCTGCCATAGCACCTGTAAGAGAGGAACTGACTGGCCTCGGATAACTTTCGTGCTCCTATCAAAAATATGGATTGGATGCTCCTCAAAGGACGCATCATGCAGAAGCTCAACCTCCTCTGGCTAAAAGGTGTGAGACAGGTCTGAATGGTAGCGACGCAACTGAGACATGTGGAAGACATCGTGCATGGCTCGGTACCACTGCGGTAACTGCAACCGATATGCAACCATCCCGACTCTCTCCAGAATTCCAAATGGTCCCACATACCTCAGTGAAAGGTTACCTATCTCCTGCCCCGTTTGTGTCCCAGCCTCGGTGATACACGCAAGAAAACTTGATCCCCGACCACGAATTCGAAAGGTCTTCTGCGGTGATCAGCATAAGACTTCTGACGAGACTGCATGGTATCCATCCACTTCTGAATCAAGTGGAACTGCTCAAATGTCTCTTGCACAAGATGTGGCCCCAGTAGAGCTGCCTAACCTGCCTCTATCAAGCACAAAGGTGACCGGTATGGCCTACCATATAAATCCTCGTATGGTGCCATCTCAATAGTCTCCGGAAAACTATTGTTATAGGATAACTCAAATAAGGGTATATGCTTCTCTAAAGAGCCCCCAATGTATAGGATGCATGCACGCAACATGTCCTCTAGCACCTGTATCGTCTGCTCTGACTAGTCATCTGTCTGAGGGTGGTATGCTGTGCTCAGAAGCACCTGTGTACCCAGCACCCTCTGAAAACTCTGCCAGAAATGAGACGTAAAGCGGGTGTCCCTATCTAAAACGATAGAACAAGGGACCCCATGAAGACGCACGATCTCTTGGATATACAGCCTTCCGAGCTCGTCCACACCGAATGTCTACTTGATCAGCAAGAAGTGAGCTACTTCCGTGAGTCTGTCCAGAACAACCCACACGACGTCATTTCCTCGAGGTGAACATGGAAATCCCGTCATGAACTCCATCGCGACATCATCCCATTTCCAATTCAGAATGGGCAACTACTGTAACAGACCAACTGATATCTGATGCTCTGCCTTCACCTGCTGCCAGGTGGAACACCTTGTAACAAAACCAGTTATCTCTCTCTTCATACCCGACCACCAGTACTAATGTCTCAAGTCTCGATACATCTTGGTAACCCCTGGATGAACTGCCCAAGCTGATGCATGAAACTACAACCTCATCTCCTCTCGTATATCCCATGGAACCCATACACGTCCATGGAAACGCAAAACCTCATCATCGCCTATCATCCAACCGGGATGAGGGTCCTCACTTTCCACCGACTCCCGTATAACTAGGCCTCTGAATCTGATAGCTTCCTCGTCCACACTCTATCCATGAGAGTAGAAGTCACAGCTAACGAGGAAAGATAAGTCTACCCCTGACTATCATGCACCTCCAGATGCATCTCAGAGAAGAAAGCCATAATCTGCCACTCACTACTGGCCTCCTGCACTACCTGTATCTGAGTCTTCCTTCTTAGTAGATCAGCTACTACATTATCTTTACCTGGTGTATAGGCAAGCTCAAAATCGAAGGACTGTAGGTACTCGACCCACCTTCTCTGCCTCAGATTCAGGTCACGCTGAGTAAAGATATACTTGTGGCTTTTATGGTCGGTGAAAACCACAAAATGCTCTCCCAACAGATAATGTCTCCAACAGCGAAATGCATGCACAACTGCAGCCAACTCGAGATCATGTGTCGGGTAATTCCTCTAATGTGTTCTCAACTGCTGAGACCCGTATGCCACAACTCGGTCACTCTGCATCAAAATGGCTCCCAGCCCAATCCCTGATGTATCACAGTAAACTGCATAACTCTTCCCCTGATCTGGAAGTATGGTGATCGGTACTGATGAAAGCCTTCCCTTTAGGTCCTGAAAAGCTATCTCGCAAGCTTCTGACCAAACGAACTTCACACCCTTCATAGTCAGACCTTTCAACGGTGCTGCTAAGCGAGAGAAGTCCTGTATGAAGCGCCTGTAGTAACCAGTCAGCCCTAAGAAACACCGTATCTCAAAAATGTTCTTGGGATGCTCCCCCGAAACTACTGCTCTCACCTTCTCTGGGTCTACTGTAACTCCTGATTCTGAGATGATATGACCCAGGAAGTGAATCTAGTCCATCCAAAAGTGGCACTTCAAGAGATTAGCATATAGCTGATGCTCTCTCAGTGTACTCAATACGATCTCAAGGTGGGTGGCCTGGTCGTATCGAGTGTGAGAGTACACCAAGATGTCATCCACGAATACTACCATAAATGAATCAAGACACGGATCGAACACACGATTCATCAGAGCCATAAAAACTGTGGGCACGTTCGTGAGTCCGAACGACATAACCGTATACTCATATAGACCATACTTACTCTGAAAAGCGGTAAGCGGTATATCTGATGGTCTAATGCGCAGCTGATGATATCCGGATCTCAATTCAACCTTCGAGAACACTCGTTCTCCACGAAGTTGATCAAACAGATCATCTATCATCGGCAATGGATATCAGTTCTTAACCGTCAACTAATTCAGCTTCCGATAATCCACACATAGTCCGAGGGTACCATCCGCCTTCATTGCAAGAAGGACCGGAGAACCCCAAGGATATGTACTGGGTCGGATAAAACCCTTTGTCTGCAACTCCTCTAACTCCCTCATGATCTCCTGCAACTCAGATGTGGCCATCCTATAAGGAGGAATGGACACCAGTGCTACTCCTGACACTAGTTCAATAGAGAAATCCACCTCACGCACTGGAGGTAGACCTGAAAATTCGTTTGGGAAGACATCCCTGAAGCGATAAATAACCGGAGGGAAATCCATCTGACAAGTCCCCTGGTCATCCAGATATAAGCTCGCCATCTGGGCTGTGACTCCACTTCGCCCATGATGCTCTGGTCCAGCTCGACTCGCCTGAACATCCCACTCACCCTTGTATAGAAACTCCCCGCCCTCTGGTGACGTGAAACGCACCATGCGACGATAGAAGTCTACAAATGCTTGAAAGGAAACCAAATAGTCCATCCCGAGAATGAAGTCATAGCTCGTCATCTTTAGGACATAGAGGTCCCAAAGGAAGTGACACCCAACAACCTCAAGGGGGCACTCCTTGCACAGACGCACACCAACCATCCAAGTCTCCAAAGGAGTGTCTAGCGTCAAGATATAAGAATATTTAGAAACACCAAGCCCATGGCTCTCCACAATGGGTATAGATATAAAACTATATGTTGAACCCGTATCAAAAAGTACTGAAGACAAGACAGAAGCTACTAGAATAGTACCTCTGACTGTCGAAGGTCCGGGATCCTGCTCATGCTGGGTCTGTTGCACCGCATATGCATGTACCGTGCCGCGGCCCTGCGACACAGCCTCGCTACCTTGAGCTGTCCCGCCCTACTGCCTCTGAAATCCATGTTTCTGGATACCACGGCCATGACCGCTGTCGCTGCCTGCATGCCCTCATGTATTCCTGTTCCCTGACTGGTAAGAAGCCACTGGTCCTGCTCTCGCACACGGAGTCTGCACAGAACCCCTCTCACTAGCCACAGGTAGAATCTCCCTGCAAAAGCATTGCAGATGAGCCATCTTGCCGCAAGATCGGCACTCCTCTGGGTCTCGTGGACACTGCGGCCTCTTGTGCCCCTCTCTACCACACTGGTAGCACCTGATCGGACCACCTGTAGAAGCTTCCTGGCTGGTACTACTGCCCTGAGAGAAGTCAATCTATATCTTCCTCTTTCTAGCAAATATTGTACCAGTAACTGGTGCTGAACCACCCTGGCCCACACCACTAGATTCCCGCAGGTTCCTCTCTGTAATTAACACCTGGTTCACAATCGCGTGTACAGTAGGCATCCTGAAAACATTCACCAGTTCTCGGATGTCATACCGAAGACCATCCTCAAAAAGTCAGGCTCTCAACGTCTCATCACCCACCAGCACGGGTGAAAAACGCTGAATCTCTGTAAAATGAGAAGAGTAGTCCATCACTGACATAGCTCCCTACTGCAGATTCATGAACTCTCGAGCTCTATCTACCCTCAGAGTCTCGGGAAAGAAGAAGTCATAGAAGACTGCCTGAAAATCTTCCCACGCCATGTCCCTGTGATGCTCTGACTGTGTGGTAACATCCCACCACCTCTTGGCAGAATCACACAGCATGTAATTCGTGAGCTTGACCCTCCGCCCTGGAGGCGTCTCAAGATGCTCGAAAATAGTATGCATCGATCCTAGCCATGACTCCGCAGCCTGCGGTCCTCCATACCCTGAAAACATAGGCGGATGCTGCTGCTGGAAGATAGGAGTCAGCTCAGCCATAGATGTAGCAGCCTGCGGTTCTCTTTGAATGGTCTGTATAAACCGCATAAAACCTTCATGGAACTGGGCCTCCACGCCTGTGTCCGGTATAAGAGCTGGTGCCGCATATGGCTCTGCTGGTGGATCCACTGGTAACTTATGTCCCACCATCTCCAGAGTATTATTGTCGCCGCTCTCTTGGTGAAAAACTCATGGTCGTCTCAGTGGAATGAAACTACAAGGTCAAAAGCACGCCTCAGATTCATGATTATTAAGACCGTAAAGAGAAGGAACCACAAAGGAACAAGAGGAAGAAGGAATTTCAAAATTTTCAAAAAAAGACTACACGGTGTGTACAATGACTACACGACGTGTACTTGACTTCATTTCCCCTGCCCGGGTCCTTCTACACGGCTAAGCCACACGGCTTCCGTTCAAAAAATCTACACGGCATATATAATATCTAAACAGCGTGTATGGTGTTATTTTCTAACTGCCCGTGTTGTTTGTGATGCTGCCGACTACTCTACTAAACACTACACGGCGTGTTACACCCACACACGTCGTGCACACCATCCCATTTCCCAGCCACATGGCTAACTCCACACGGTCTATCCTCGGACAAGACTACACGACATGTCCCACAGGTACACGGCGTTTTTATGGAGAGGTGACACCGGCCAGTGTTGTTAGTTACACGGACGAGTCCCCGGGTCACACTATACGGCCTGTCTATAACTGACACGGCGTATTCTGTCAAGGAGTTCACCGACCCGTGTTGTTAGTTACACGACCGGACTCCGGGTCACTCTACACGACGTGCATAACAACTACACGGCGTGTTTTACCCAAGCCCTTCCCTACCCCGTGTCGCTGCCCACACGGTTTGTGACACGGGAAGAGACTACATGGCGTGTACTCAGGGTACACGACGTGTACTCAAAAAGTTCATTTTTATTCCCTAACAGAAGAACACACACGACATGTCTGAGGTCCTACACGGCGTGTATACTGGCTTTTCCGGACAGTATGCCTCAGAAACTTCCCTGGAAACCAGAAAATACTGAAAAAAACACATAAGTGTCAAATTCCGACCCGTGGGGGACCATACACACCACGAATCAATGTTTGACATCTCATTTGTGTTATAACCAATAACAGTCAATGATCGACCAAATTCCGGTCAATGGGGGCCCATACTCCCCAAAAACCAAAGTTTGGCATCCATCCTATAAACAAGCTCAACCAAACAGGCAGGTATTTATCAAGCAGCTATCACAACATCATGCTTTCTTAGCACATCAACTATCACAACAACATGAAAATTATAATGCATCTACATGGCATGGAAACTATGCATGGCATGTGATTTCTAGCTTGTGACTATATGATTCATGAGACGACATACCCTCATCTCATCAGGTTGCAACTAAATATCACCCACAAATAAAATACAAACAACACAATCCAACTGTGTCACCCAACAGTGAATACATATCAACCGTAAAATTGCAAAATCAAAATAATGCAAAATACGAGGTCGACTGGATTTTCCCTGTACACGGGTTAGCTACACCCAGGCACAACTTATTAACAACTACCGTTCCGTCCTATCCCTGAATACGGCTCCAAATAGTAAGACAAAGTAAAGAACTCCTCTGATACCACTTTGTAGCGTCCCGGACCCGGGTGCCACGCAACGGGTACCCTAGGCCCGGTTCGCCACGTTACCTCAAGCACATTTCCCCAAATTCCAGAGGCTGCCGACTAGCAGTGAGGGCCCAGGTCTGATAGTGGGTAATCAATGCCCTCATTTGTCAAAGTGTAGCGCATCGGAATACCAAAATAAACATACAACAAACAGCGGAAGAAGTAAACATACACAACTGAAATAACTACAGCAGTGGATATAACCAACAGTATATAAGTGATGATGCTACATGTTTCAAGTTCTAAGAAAACATCCAGAACATGTTATACATCAATACAGTACAGCAGAAAACAGAGTACAACAAAACAAGCAAAACTGCTGGCAGCGGCATCGTGAGCCAAGGCTCGGTCCCATGCCCTCCTACTCCTCAGCAACAGTCAAGTACATGTATAGGGACTCTTGCCCCTATCTACACCTGTAGCAATGTAATCTGGTTGGGCCAAGAAGCGTGACCCAAACAGGGTGTGAGAAATATATCTCAGTAGGCACCCACCACAGGCCTGTGCCCAATTGCGTGTAAGCATGCAACAACAGTGTGCAGTAGTAAAATGCAATAATGTAGGAAGTAATCAAAAGTAACTAATTACCAGTTATATTTCCATTTCATTATCCATTTAATCCATTTAAATATTAGAAACCACCATAATGCATTTCTAAGTAAACAGTCCACGTCCTCAGACAAACAAAACCTTACCCTCAGGTAAGCAGAATCCAACCCGCAGGTATAGACCTCAGGCGTAACAGAAATTGCCCTCAGGCGTAGGAATTGTCGCCCTCAGGCACAGAAGTCAAGCTCTTAGGCACGAAAGGTTTCCCTCATGTGGAATAACGACAGCCCTCGGGCTAAAAAAGTCACACCCTCAGGCTAATACTGTACAATGCCCACATGCTAATCACAACAACGCCCTCAGGCCAAATACAACAATGCCCTTAGGCTAAACAGGTAACCGGGCCATGCCCAACAGGTAAACAAGTAGTAACAAGCATTTCCTCTCAAGGAAATTTTAAAATTAAAACATTAAAGGAATACCCTCAGGTATCCTGGCCAAATAGCTAAACAGTGAAACACACCCCGGGGGTGGTTTCAGATCCAAGTAACCATCCCAACCAGGATTTTATTATCATAGTTTAATCACCTATGAAATTCTAGGCATTGAACATAGCAACGGCCTCAGCCACACGACACCCCAACATGGGTTCGTGGCACAAAAATGCACAAAACACACAACAGTTGTAAAATGAACACAACGCCACCTACCTTATACGTCAACGAGCGTTATACCCGAACGCCAATTCCAGAAACGCCCAATAACGGCGTAGATCTAACGAAGAACAAAACTCATTCAAACGTAAATAACTTACTTTAGGAGAAGAATTGGTAAGAACGGTACCAGGAGAGGATAGGGCTTACCCGTGCGGTTCCAACGAAATCGTCCGAAGCTGAAACGAATTCCAGACGAATGCCCGATCGATCTCCAAAGATCTGACCTCCTCCTTTGGCTCCAAAATGGCTCAAGTGCCTCCTCTGCCAAATGAGGAGGCTACTGCCTATTTTAAGCCGAAAAAACAAAGCACACGACATGTACATCTGAGTAAACAACGTGTACTTCTGAGTACACTATGTGTACTTATTTTATTTAATTGTTCATTTAGCGGCACCACCACACAGTTCATCCGTCGACATGAGTACACAGCATGTAATCTCGAGTACACGACGTATACTGTCGCCCAGCTGGCATCGATGCCACTGCCTTACTATTCAAGCCTGCCGACTGACTACACGGCGTGTAAGGCACCACTACACGGCGTGTAATGGTTCCTACACCTTTCATCGCCGGCATGGCTACACGCCCCGTGTACTCATCCGAACATGGCCAAAAGTACACGACGTGTGAATAAAGTACACGGCGTGTAGTTCCAAAATTCTGGATTTTTCCCCATTTTACTTTTTTTCTCAAAAACACTTAAGGAAAAGGAAAGAATAAGCCCGTACCTCTGAAATAAGAACCGGGTTCTTACATTGGGAATATCAATGATGACTTTAGGGAGATAACCACTCAAATATTCCAACTCCGTATCAAAGGAAAACACATATATCACTTTCCCAAAATTTTGATAAGGACTGACTCTACCTAACCTTGGGTCTCATTCTCTTTGAATTATTCCTCACATACGATCATGTTTAGTGAATGAGACCCATCCCAAATATCAATAAATCCTAGTTTTAATGGAAATGAGCCAATCCATCATGAAAACTAAATCAAGAGGATTCATTATGAGAGGTAGAAAAATTCAATAAATCATGAAATGTGATGGAAAGAAAATAAGTCTATAAAGACCCTTCTCCCACTTTATACCAAGTGGGGGAGTAATATCCACTTCACAAGATAAAATATATATGGGATGATTAAGAAGATTAAAAATATAGGTTGAAATAAATGAATGATAATTACTGGTATTAGTGAGAGTAGTCACAAATGATGAAGATATAGTGATTAGACTTCCCATTGACATTGTACCCATACCTACATCCTCTGGAGACTCTTCCACTGCGTGTAAAAGCTTCATTCTTGAAACATGTGGCTAAATCCAATTTTCACGTGAAGTAGCTGATTGTGCCATAGTTTTATAAGGTACAAATAACCATGTTTTACTACACCTAGGGGAATGAATAAGGAGGAATATTTTAAAGTGACCCGACCATATGCATGAACCACAGTTCTTGGGTACCGTAGTGAAAAAACTCATCGAATTCCATGGTCTCACACATTTTTATAAAATCAAAGGGCCTCTTCTAGGTTCTACATGATGTATAGAATTACACTTTTATCGGGAACCACATAAATAATCAACATGCTTCCTTTTTCCCTTAGTGGAATGTACACCGACACATGGAGAGAACAAAACTCTTGATAAACATCTCTTTTCATCTAGATCCATCTAGACCATTAATTCCATTTCTAGTGCATCACTGAATGACATGGAAGACAAAATATTAAATCTCAAAAAGGGTAACAATGGAAATTAATCCCAACATATGTATCAAAAAAATTTCATTTCAATCAATCCTAATCAAAACTAGGGAAAATACTAGAACTAATCCTCAATAATATTTTCCATAACCACTCCTGTTGACCTAAGGTCTATTTCATTTGATAGATTTCCAATAACATAATTGAAACTACCTCATATGTCCCGACTAGATTTCATAAATTCATACTTTCTTCATGAAAAAATCTCAACCTCAATCATTGTTACCACTTTTTTATGAACAAGCCCGAGAACCTTGGTAAATCATTAATTGAGACGGTCCTGACATAGCCCAAAGTGTACTCCCACTCCCCATGGGTGACCGACTAGAATCTGGCATCAAAAAAAAGAAAGATGGAAAAATTTTTCCATAAACATTACAGACGTAAAAGAAAAAAGATAGTATGATTACAAATGAAACTACACATGGAGTAATATTCTAGAAGTAAAACATGCATAACAAACTAGTGTATTACATTAAAAGTTAAAAAGTAGGTAAAATATCCCAATACATAAAGGAATCAACTCACAAAGTCCATGGATCAATATTTAGAACCACATCTAAGTGGTGTTTTACCCCTTCCCGAACCTAGAAGGAGATGATCTACCAACACCTAAAGGCACAGTTAGGGTGTGAGCTAAAATGCCTATTAGGGTCTCTCCAAGGATCCCATAATAGATTCCAATATCAAATTAACCAAATAAAGTTACTTAAATTTAAAACAAATAGGTTTTTCATTTAGTGAGAATATTTCAACAAATCGTCCATTACATCTCAAAAGATGGAAATAATTTAAGAAATGGAATTAATTATTCAAATGATGGAATATATATAAAACAATAGAACTTTTCACAAATGGAATAAATATGTGATTTTATTTAAAAATGGTAATATAAATAAAATGTCCTAAAAAATTGTTTACAATAATGTAATATATTCATTTGAAATACAAACCACTGTGTAACATTCTCATATACCTAATAAGGTATGATAATTCTAGCCTATAGGGATCCCACACAAATGGTTATATGGAAAATATGTACATACACCCATTTTAACTCAGGCCAAAGAGTACTCATCACCATTTACTATGGGATGTAATGTGCTGATAATATGATTTAAAACATTTTAATTAGTAATGTTCCATCCAAATAACACACTAACTATATAAGTATTTAATGTTATCAAAAAAACCTTTGGTGGAAAATTTATTTCAATGAACCATAAAATAAAATTCATCCAATTATCCATTTCAAATATTTAATTTTACTATTTAAAACCCATAATGGGATTTTAATAAAAAACCTTCATATTACCTATTAAAAAATGTAGGATCTCTATGAATAAAATTTTTTATCCATGTTCAAAATTAGGATTTTTAAATAAAATCACAATTCAATTTCTCAATCCAATTTCACAAATTAAATTTATAAATTTAATTTTTTAACAAATTTCCATAAATATCACAATAAACCCCAAATTCAAAGGAATTAGTGAATTTAAAAAAATACATAAAATACATTTGAATAATTATTTTCATAATATTAATTGAAAAAAATTCCATCACATTGAGAATATAAATTTCACAAATTTCAATTAACACATTAAAAATCAATGGAATTGGGGGTTTTACAATTTTATGGAAAAAATCCATTTCAAAACCTCAATCAATATAAATTGTGTTTTTCACAACAAAACAATAGAAAAATAATTGATTAAAATATAAAAATTTAATTTTATTAAATAAATTTGAGATTAAATATATAAAAATAGAGTTAATGAAAACCAATAATCATAACAAAACCACCTATATTGGGATCAAATGATCTCAGATCACGAAGTCGTAAGTGGAAAATCCAATAGAGAATAATGAAGACAAGGATCTCTGAATCAATCATAGGTTTAGATACCAAAAAATGGGTATTAGATCCATAAATATACATGGGGATCAACAAAACCCTTGGTAAGAGTAGAGATATCATGAGAGATAGAAATTGGGTTGAGAAATCTAACTTGGAGAATATCAAAAGTCATTATTCAAGATTCAGTTCACATTCGAGAGGGTTTAGAAGGCCAAGTATTCGGACTTGTGTTCTACCAAGAAGAAGAAAATGTATGGGGTCATGATTTGGCCATCCAGAACCTAAACCTAACGTTTATGGTTTTAAAAATATTTTAAAAATAAGGAAATCTCATGTATGGTTTCTTCTACAGAGATTCACGATTTAGAAAAATTGTGCAAAATTCATGCACCTATATTAAATGGGATTAATTATTTATATTCATATGGGAAACATATTTAATAACCATGAAAAAATGTTAAAATTCACAATACCTTGGTTATCATGGTTTTCTTTAATAGGGAACACAGTTTTTCAAACAACGCTCCAACCATGCACTAGACCATAATTTTCATAACTCTTAAAATTTTACCTGGTTTAACCCCAAACAAACCCCTAAAAAAGAATTGATAAAAAAGTGTGGTTTAAGAATAGTTGATAATTATGATATGGTTTTAAATATTAGATACCATAAATGAATCAAATATGGTGATATGGTTCATCCAATATTTAAGGAAAGTGTTAACAAGGATGAAATGTGTATATCTTGGAAGGAATGACACCTGCATAATAATGGATCCTATTAAGGTGTTTCTCAAGGATATGTATAGGGGGATTTGAATGGTGGGTAGTGAATTATCATAATTGTTTTTGTGTGACCCCCATTATGTGTTGGGATTAGGAATAATTATTGATTTGAATGATGCACTAGTGTAATTGAGTTTTCCATTTTTGATCACTATGAGCAGTGACTGGCATTAGATGGGTCATAATGGTTAAGAAATTGATCTAATGAGGAAAATATGATGAAACGCCTATTGTGGGGTTCATGTAACAGACAGAGTTTTTATGGGCAATTTTTTTTATTTTTTAAATTTTATTTATTTATATCTTGCAATGCACTATGTCAAACATTCCTTTCACACTAAACCAACTTATTTTATGTTACACGCAACATCTAGTAAGCGTAAGATACACACAAAAATGAGAATAGATTGTATTCAATGTATAAATGAAATATCAATGTATAATGTTATATAAAACACCAAAGGAATATTTCACTGCATTAAACACTTACATGGCTTGCTTGACAGAAAAGAGTGACCTTCTTCGAAGCTTGCTTTGGATGCAATACCGAGTTTAACTAAACAATGATATATTATTAAAATAATATTACATAATTGGATATAAACTTGACTTTATGAATAATAATAAACAAATTTTTAATTTTATATTAAATTACCATTCATATTATGTATTTTTCTAGAAATGATATAAGAACATATTCAATCTTTTAGATGAAAGAAGTATTTTTTAAAATATGCAGTTTTGACGCCTTTTGGGGGTGAAACATTTTTAAATCTAGTTTGTAACACATTTATATATTATATTTGACAAAATAATCTCCTTTTTTGGAAGAGTGACATCAAAATTTACTTTGGTTGAGTTTTTGGTATTTTTATTATAAAATTTGTATTTAAATGAATAGTGAAATATACTTCATTTTAATTCCAAATAGCCTTTTCATCTAATATATTTATATAGTAATATTATCATTTAAATTTTTTTAAATTGTAATTTCATTTTGTTTTTATCATTGAATCCAATTTTGGTCATTGGAAGTAATTTCACATTTATGTTGGAAAAAAACACATGTCAATGTTTTGAAAGTTTGTACTTATAATAAACATGCTTTCTGGTTTTGACAACGAGATTTAAATTTAAATTAATTTTTTAAACATTTGTGTATTGAATTTTGAAACGTGTATTCCATATTTGGAATCAATGGGTCCAAATTAATATAATAGGTTACTTTTATGTTATTTACATAATATGAATAGTAACTAAGGTAATTTTTTATTTACCACAGTTAAAGGTAAATCAGGTAAATAAGGGTAAAAACAATATGATAAAGATAATAAATATATATTTTACCTAAAAAATTACTATATGGAGAATTAATGATTACCAATATCACCTAAGGGTATGAATTGATTAATTTAGTGTACCCTTGTCTATGAAAGTGATGTAATTATAATTAAAAGGAAAGAAAGTGAAAACATGTCACTCTCTTTTATCTTTTTAGTATAATAATTTCAATAGAGTGATAAACACCATAAATCATAAAATATAATGATTCTCTAGAATTCTAATGAAATTAGATACATCATTTGAATTTATTTAATAATTTTAGAGACTAAATAATTACCATTACTCATGACACAAATAGTGATATAAAAAATATTTTGCTGATTGAAATAGAAAATAAATGGTTTTAAAAATATTAAAATAAATATCATAATAACTAATTAATGTTCTCCGTGAAATTTATGGATGAAAATGAAATTTTGGGAGTGTATTATATATTTTTTTCAAATTTATATTATGTGTTGTTTTAATTTAAATTCAAATAAATGAATAGTGTGAAATGTGACAATATTGATATTTCATAAAAATAACATGTTATTAAATTATATAAATATCATAAAAAGTATTTAAAAAATAAAAAGTGAAAAATATATTGTCTAAACTGCAATAAAGTATCCAATTACAGACGTTTGAGAAAAAATAAATATGTATTTATAACCCTTAAAAATTTAGAATTTTATTACTATAAATAAAATTAAATAGATTAAATAAGGATAAATCAAAATGATAAGGTTTAAAATAAAATAAAAACATTTATAAATTTTATTTTATGAGAGTATTTATACCCATAATAATCATATATTATAAATAAATGGGTTCAGGAGCATTATAAACCAAAAAATGAATTTATAATAAATTAATATTTCAAGACTTCCCAATGGTGCCCCTCCCCTCTCTTATAAAAGGGCACATATCCTTCTCTTTTAATCACACCTCCAAATCCATTTGGAATGTCCAAAAAACTGCCCAAATATCTTACCAAATTCCCTCACTTAATCATATGGGACACCATTTGGGCATAAATCTATCTTATGGATTCTTTTGGTGCATACAAAAAGGAGATACATGAAAAAGAGTTCATTCTTTTATCACCTCTTCCAAAATTCTTTTCTTATTATAGTTCCTATTATTATGTTTTTCTTGTACTAAAGTAATAAATCCATAATATTATACACACTGAGATGTTAATATAAATGGAAAACCTTATACCTCCTTTTATCCATCCTACGAATAACAATATCACCATGTGTGTGTGCATATGGCTTACCGTCTCCACGTCATGGTGAAATTTGTTATTCAATAATACTTAATTTAAATTGTTATAATGAAGAGTATAATAGATTTAAAAAATGAATATAAAATAAAATTATTCTTTATATTTAATATACCATCCAATTCCATAGTATTTAATCATTAAGTGAATGATATTGTCACTTGTGCGTACATACAACATACCTTCTCCACAACATGATGAGATTCATTCTCCAGGATAACGATTAATGAATGATTATAATGTATATATAATAAATAAACATGAAATATATGAAATAATAATTCTACTAGATTTATGTTTTTATATATATATATGTTTGTGTGTGTGTGTGTGTTATTTACCTATTTACATTAAATTCAATATGGAAACTGAAACAACGTTCATGCATACATACGACCTACCGTCTCCATGAATGGAGTATTCCACTTTATTTATATATTTGTTATATATATTTCTATAATGAATGTTTATGATATAAAAATAATGTTTTAAAGTATTTTAGTAATTAAATCCCGATCTATCTAATAAGATCAAGAATAACAAGTCAAAACATGTACGATAAATAATATCATTTTTACCCAAAACTATTCTTTAACGTGAAATTGATAAATAAACAGTTAATATAAAGTCACAAGTGAATCATATATGATATAATAAATATTATTATGGTCCTGTTGCAAGTTAGTAATATGTTTAAATAAAATATACAGGATTTTTATACACATACAGAAGAAATTGGACCTAAGTTATGGGATAATTCTACAATCTCATTATATTTTGAGATTTTTTATATGTAAGCATTTAATGTGGTATATTTATCATCCAAAACCATGTTTTCTAAATATATAATATTATTTATATCCTTAAACTATTTTTTAATGTAAATTTTATCCATTTGTGAATTTTTATTAAACCATATGGAAGGAATCATTATTTCATTTTCCATACGAGGTACTCTTTGACTTTTCAAGAAAGAGTACGAGGAGAATATTTTTTAACTTATTTGGAATAAAAGTATTTTTATGTCTTAATAATTCCTTATTACCATGAATCTGCATCGAAACGATTTCAAATTTATTTTAAAATAAATTATTTTTTAATAATTTCTTAGTAATTTTAAAATAGAATACGTTTTTGTAGATGAAAGTATTTTTTCCTCAGGAAGTAATCCTAACTTTTTATCATAATTATTTTCCATATAAGATTACACAGGATTATGTTTATTTACCGATTATTAATTTTTTTTATTGTTTTTATGATCAAATTATTTTTATGATATCCATTTATTTTATATAGATTATATTATGACTAAATGATGTTTAAGAAAACCATTTTTTGTTACTTGGGTTATGATATGGTGAATGGTTTATGTTTTGTGGAACACCTGAGAACTATTTCATTATGGGATAGGTGGGACCTATATCTCCATACAATAAATTAGGTAACGATTTATATCTCATGTGATTGAAATAAGTAGAATGAAAAGTAAATTCGTTTCAGTAATACAGAGTTAGAACGACAAGTAAATCGTGTTCTGTAATGCATTTCTGGAACGACAGGTAATAATGGTTTTGTAATGCGGTTTGTCCACTATGATGGTATTTGTAGCAATGAATTTTCTACTATGGAAATAATTTTATGTTATTATTTATTTTCCACAATCCCATGTTTTATACAAATTCTACTTTATCATGGTTAATGTTTTTTTATGTTCTATTCCTTACGTACATCATTGATTTATTTCATGACCAGTGATTTTCATATTTATGCATTATGTTCATGTTTTTAAATTATTTTGTTTATGGTTTGTTATATGTTATGATTGTGTAACTTTACTGAGATTTGATAACACCCTTCTTATTTTTTCTTCTCTCCAGTATATAAAAAAATATTTTAGGTAGGAAAATAAAAAAGGGTAAGATATTTATGGGAGATGTTGAAGATCTTTCACCAAGTTAGAAGATTATGTTTCACGATCCCAAAGAAACAAAAATAATATAAAATTTGAGCATATATTTTTGTAATGTATTATGTATACCACAAATGAACTGTAATGTCTATGTACATTAAGCATGGATTATTAGAGATGGTATCAGAGCGAAGGATTAGTTATCCTTTCGAAACTAGGATGTGAAAACATTAGTGAGATTCAGGGATATATTTCTAAGGTATGTCTAGGGAATTACCTAAGGGTAAGTATAACTATTGGATATAGTAGTATAATTATGGAAATGGTTATGAATAAAATATGATTAAACCTAATACATTAGATCTTGAATGTACTCCCCCTTGATTATTTTGTTTTCGAAGTATGATTTTTTCTCTCACGCTTTTTTTGGGTTTTAGACAACAGTTGGAACCTAATAGAACCATGTTAATGATCAATGCACCGAGAAATTAAAATATTTTCCTACTGATCAACCAAATTTTATGGGAAATTGGATGAAAAATTTTATTTCTATACTTACAGAAGCTTTGAATCATTTTGGACTTCCAAATGAGTAGAGAATGGAACAACATTTTGTGAATCCTTCAAGAGGAAACCCCCCCTTCTTTAAGTTGCTCTTCTGAACCACTTGTCGATGAAAAATGGATTAGTACCATTTAAAAGATATTTTCCATCCTTCACTATTTAGCAAAAATGAAAAATTCATTTTTGATACTTATCGTTTATAAGGTGAAGTAGACCAGTGGTGGACTCTAATCAAGAAAACAAGGCAACAAAATGAAATTGAATCAATGCAATGGGATGAGTTCACAAACATATTTTTCAATAATTATTCCATCATATTCTTCTAATAATGATGGAATACGTTTTACTTAAGATTAATAGAATGGATTATGAATCCTTTTGTACATACGAAGAAAATTTTACAAGACTTGAATGGTATGATTTTTGTTTTATCATGCGAAATAAAAGTAATGTTGATTGATTCTTTTGTGAATAAAAAAACTCTTAGAAGGTAATTTTCAATAATAGACATTATATGCTATGAATACATTGGGAATTGTACTGTCATGGTAGAAATAGATTTTGATGTTACATATAAATCTCATGGTTTTGGTAAGAAACAATAGATGGAGTTTAAGGGAAAATATAAAAACAATGGTGACAAGAAGATAAATGTTTCATTATGCTCAATGTGAGAAAAGAAACAAGATGTAGATTTCCTTAAAAGGACTAGAATATGTTTTAAATGTGGAAAAGAGATTCAAAAAGATGTTGAGTTCCAAAATAATGGGAAAAGTTTTGCGAAGGATGTGAATAGTTAAAAGACTATAGAGAATGCACCACCCCACTTAAATTATACATGTAACAACCCAGGTAAATAAAGAATATGACATTTTCGTATTTATCCATATTTTTGAATAAAATTTCAATATTAATTTAATGGGAACACTATGCTCGATGGCGTACCCAATACGCAACAACGAGTTTCTTGGGAATCTTACGTTGCACTCTAATAATAAGATAAAATTATCTTAACTGGTAGTTAACGCATAACCGTTGTAATGGCGGGAATGAATATAACTAAATAGAAAATGATTATATATGTTTTTCAAACATTTTTACTTTTTACAATAAATGTTATAGGATTAAAAATGCGAATGAATCCAATTTTTAAGCATAACCATCCTAATATTCTTTAAAAGGTCGATTAACCACCTTTTGATGGCGAACCTCTTTTAAATCCAATTTTTGACAATTTTATGTGTCATATTTGACAAAATAAAATTATTCTTTAGAATCAGGGCATCAAAATTTACATTGTGTAAATTTATGGTATTTTTTCGATAAAGTTCATTTTTTAATGAACAGTGAAAATGTTGTATTTTAATTCAAAAAATCTCTTTAATCTAAATTATTTATGTGATTAGATTATCTTTTTAATTGGTTTTAAAGTTCAATTAGAATATATTTTTTCCATTTAATCCAATAGTGGTCGTTGGAATTAATTTCATCTTGAAATTGGACTTAAACTAGAGTCAATCTTTTGATACTTATTGTTTCTTAAAAACACGCTATTTGGTTTGACAGCAGGAATTAATTATGAAATTAATTAATGCAACTTATATGTTTATAATTTTGTAAAATAGACTTAATTTTTGAATTAGTAATATCAAATATAGCTTAGGGTGAATTTTTGGTATTTTTCTGAAAAACATCAATTTTTTATGAATAGTGAAACCACTAAGTGGTAGTTAAAGAAACTGATTTTTCGTTTAAATGAATCTTTGCCACCTCTATGTTTTGAATTTCAAAAATACGACATACATGGTTTTAATTAGGATTTAAAATGTGGTTCAATGGGATTAAAATAATTTTTTGGTGAATAGTAACTTTTATGTTCTTAATCGCGATTAGAGGTAATTAGTGTAATTTAAGGTAAAAATAATATTTTAATAATGTGGAATGACCTAGAAACATGTACTACCCTTATTAGATGTGTCATGTCTGACCACGAAAAGCCATGGGTCAACTTGGGGACCCCATGGAGCAACTTTGGTTGGGAAATGACATAAATAACTTTTTATTTAATATTAAAATTAAAATGACACAAACATGAGTTGTTTTACTAAAACAATAATTAAATTGGGTTATACAAGTAATATTTTTGACTATTAATAGTAATTGGTAAGATAAAAGTATTTCCTACATCATATTATTTTTTTATAATTTTTAGACATTAAGTAAATTAAATTATTTATGACATCATGATGATGCAGCGGTGAACTCATTATTTAACGATTTAAATAAAATGGAAGGATAATGTAAAATCTAAGACCTACACATGTCCAAAACCTATTGGATGAGTATATTTAGAACCCTTACCACCTTATCCTAGAAATAAATCAATGTGGGACCTTTTAAATCCGACACTCATTTTCAAATAAAGCAACATTTCTTTACTTTCCAAGAGTGCCCCTCCTCTCCTCTTATAAAAGGCCCCCACCTCTACCTCCTTAACCACACTTCCAAAGCCTTTGGATCGGCCAAAACCTGCCCAATTTGTCTTTCCACTTCCCCCTCTTACTCCTTGAAGCCTCACGTTGGGAATAAGTCTTCCCAAGGAAGCCTTTGAGCTCAATCCAATGGGAGTTATCCGATTTTAAGGTAATGTCTTCACTTGTGTTCTTTTGTTTTATTTTGCTTCTCCAACCCCCTAAACTCTTTTTATTCATTTATTTTGTAACAACTCCAGTATCTTCATAATACTAGGATGTTTTTATAAGATGAATTCGAGCTACACTTACACACACCTACATCAAATGGTTAAAGAACATACTGTTTCTGTGGATGGTGAATTTTTGCATCACGAAAAGATGATTGTTCAACACTCATATAACACCTTAAAAGGTGGCCATTAAGATGTCACTATATTTATATATGATATATAATATGTTTATGTTTTACTGAAGCTTCTGTATCTTTCTTTTGTGGCATACCTTTATTGTTTCCATTGTGGGTAAACACGATAATTTCTTTTTAGGAAGTGCGGACTACCGCCCCCTCAAAGTTATTTGATTCGTTAATGCCATATGTGGGATGTATAAAGGATGTATTTAAAGATATTATATATTATGTATGTTACATATAAATGATGAATATAATTCTGGAATTAAAATATACATACCTCTCATTTAGTTTTAATTCCATTAATATGACATAGAAATGAAAGTAGCATTCATGCGTACGTACGGCTTACCGTCTCCATGAACGGTGCATTTAATTTCTTAACTCTAAATGATTATGTAATATTATAAATACATGTATATTCTGGATATATATGATATATATGATATCCAAATCATGAATATAATTATGGATATAATTAACCTTTGACCACACGAACAACATGTAATTGTAAGAAGTCCACTTTCGACTTGAGAACCATATATCGACAAAACAAACATTATTAACTTAAATGATTACATAATGTTTATAACATGGAAATAAGTGATATAAAATTATTAATGAACTTGAAAAAGGTTTTTATGCATGTATAAATTAACTCAAGATTATTTTTCAGGACGTTAAAGAACGATCGAGTCAAGTCGGACCCGAGGTAAGGGATCCTACTCCTCTCTTTCTTTTTAAGTACTCTCTTTTATGTCATTCCTTTTATGCTCATCTTTATTGTTATTGGGATGTTATTTTATATTACTATTACTGTAATTTTTATGTTCACATGATTAGAGGCCATATTCTTTCTCATCAATCCATTTTGGAAGGTTTGAGTGGTGCCGTTATGCTGCTGAATTTTCGTAAGAGATCTAACCTCTCTCTTTCATTTTAAGTACTCTCCTTTATGTCACATATTTTAATCTCCTCTTTGTTATGTTGGGGGATGTTCTTTTATATTCATATTGCTATAAAAATTATGTTAATACTATGAGAGACCCTATTTGATCTCATCAATCCATTTTTGTATGTTTTAAGTGGCGCCGTTAGGATGCCGAGTTTTTGTAAGGTATTTTTTATCTCACTATTATTCCCATGAGATTTATGCTACATTTGTCACAATTTCCTTTTAGTGGTGTATGTATTTCCCATTATTTTACTCATTGTGTAATATAATTTCCTTTATGAGTATTTACATCAATTTTGTATTGTCCTTCTTTCACGGGGTGTATGTTTCGAAAGATACCCAGGTCGGTAAGGGAACCTTTCACCCTCCTCTTTTTAAAAGACTTCTTTTGTTATGTATTTTAATTCACATAATATTATTTTGGGATATGTTATTATATATCCTTATTGATTTAAATTTTATTTCCATGTGATGAGACACCCTTTTTTATCTCTCATCAACTCATTTTCTGAATTTTGTAGTGACGCCGTTAGGCTGTCAAATTTTTGCAAGGGAACTTCTTAACCCAAATTTGATTATTTGGGATAAACATGTACTCCTTGAAAATTTCGTTCTATGAATATGTGTGAATAACCTATGATTGTTCTACACTTAATATCGACTTATATTTGGTGTATTCATTTGTCACACATAATTATGTAATTGATTTATCCTTAAACCAAGGATACCGTCTTTATATGGGACTTCGTCTCAATCTCCATTCATTGAGGAATATTTTGTTTTATACACAACCTTCTTTTATACGGTGTATAAATGCCTTTGACTTTTACGTTTATTCAAAAGGAATCTTTTTTATACTATGAATATACTAAATGACATAAGGGAATGTTTTTGTCGTACGTATGCAGTGACAACGACTTCTCCGCCGCCGTGACCATTATTTGAGTTTCGGATTCCTCTACAAGCCATATAATTTTTTTAAAAGAAAAATAAATACCATATTTTACTTTTCTTTTATTTTGGTATTGAAAATGGTTTTTATAATGTTTTTACTATATCAATGTGTTTTATTGATATCTTGTGATTGAAATGTGGAAATGTAATGTTTCCTTTATGTATGTCATATGTGATACGATTATGTTATAGTTCATGTGCATTATTATGAAGACGAGTGGTTCCGTGATAAACTAAGGGAGGTTGAGCCCGATATAGCTCTCCAATGCATTGGGTAACGCGAAGGAGTGAAACGTTATGGTTTCTCCGAAGAGATTTAGGGAATATACTGTGATGGGTATTCCAAATGTAACCAAGATGGTTACTCCCTATGTAAGAATGTTATGAATGCCTCAAGTAACCTTTTATGTCTTATGATTTCTATGATTTATTCATGATTTGATGATGTATGTTAAAGTGCCTATGTTTTATGGGTAAAGTATGATTTCATTCTTATGTATATATGAACTCATATTTCCTTTCCATATTTTTATAACCCTTACTGATCTTTTTATGCTCATCCAATGTTTTTTTGAAATGTTTTTCATAGGTCAAGGGAAAGGTACATGATATGATGATAGTGTCAAGGAAGTTTCAAGAAAGAATCCATGTTTTATTTTAAATATGTTTCCGTTGATGGAAAAAAATGAATACTATCTTTATGTAACCACTTTGTTTAAATGTGGAATGTAATGCATGTTTTATGATATAATTCACTAAAACTCTAAACCTGAAAAGATCCTCAATGTGTAATCTTGTATTAACTCAAAATTAAGTAAGGTTTAAGTCTGGGGCCTTATAGTAGGTATCAAAGGTCGGTTTAGATAACTTTAGGGATTAGGAGTTTCTATTAGACACATGATTAGTCCCTATATCTATTATTTCAGTTAAATCCTTGTTTTATAACTTTTTTCAGGTAAAGTATAGTCGGTTACGAATGGAAGGAGAAGGATCTCAAATGACATTCCTATCTCTTCCTGATGACATGCTTGCAATAATTATTGCTGAGTCATGTTTGGATGATTGTGAAACTTTTTCTAGCATACAACTCACTTGCAAGCAGGTGTTTGAGATATCAAACACCTCCACTATACCTCGTTATCATCACGGACCATGGGTTGTTTTTAGACAAATACTATTTTCACAATATTTTAATATTTTCATGAAAGGTAAATATTATCATGGTATTTTCAAATATTTTACCTTATCACAAGAATTTGAAGCATATTATGATTTTAAAAATGGTGATGAGGAAGGAGACCCTTGCGTAACATATTTATATATATTTTAAAATATAGTCTCTCAGAACATACTTATGGTATTTTAAAAGGACCAATAATAGAAAGTTTCAACTCAAATTCTGTCCGAAAATTTTATAGAAATCATGTTTTATCAGATGTTTTGGAATTATATGTCATACATGATTATTTTCCAAAACTGTTTTTCTGTGAACACCCATATGACCCATGTTGTGCAAGGTGTATTTGGATGGAGGAAGCAAATGATTTTTAATGATCTATAAATCGTTATTGTAATGCCTGGGACTTCTACCTACGTGAGCAAGATGACGATGAAACTGAGTGGATGCCATGATCAAGGTATGATGTTATTCATTTTGGGAATCGTTTTATTTTATCTTATAGTGGTGAAATACAACTTCAAGAATTAATATGCTGAGATAATAATGAATTTGGATGAAAATTAGAGGTATAAGGAACCTATTGAGGTTAAAACATGTTAGGGTTATTTTTGGAGTTTTATAAAAAGGACAACACGCAGACCGTGTGACAACCCATCGCGTCAGAGAAAGCTGCGGGAATCGAACCCACAACCAAAGTGCGACTGGTATTTATCGCCTACCACTGGAATACGTGAAGTCCCTGGATAGTTTGACTGATTCTTTTTAGTTAGATGATTTTATGAATTAAGAGTAAGTTTATTTTGGGTTATCTATGGAAATTTATTAACCTATCATAGAGGATATGGGATTAGGTTAATTACTTTTCAATACGAGACATTAAGAGAAACTGATGTTGTTTGGAGATAAATGTTACGATTTAACATGGAAGACTATGTGAATAAATCCTTCAAATATTTGGGTTTCAATCTTAGTTTGGTTTACTTTGAATAATTTTATGGGCAAATTGTTTATTGAATGGTCCTCGTTGAACTTTGGGTTTCGTTGGAAATTTTTCGAGATTAAGAATAGATTTTCTTTTTATAAAGGGTTATCCTTTTCTGGATTATCTGATCTTGTACTAACCTTTTTGGTTTTGGTTTTTGTTATAGTCTAAATACATGGGAAGTATATAGTTCTCTTTTGTGGATTAGGCAATTTTCTAGAAGTTGATTATAGTACTCTTAATGTGAACAGGTCTTTCTAAATACTCGTCTTTTGGAGAAAATATGATTTTGTGTAAGGAATATAATAAAAGATGAAAGTCAACATGATAAGTGATTATGTTTCCTTATGAATAAATTCCTCAATAAAAAGTAACTTAAAACAAAAATGTTTTCTATTAAATTTTCCTATTGGGGAATCAAATACCGTTTAACCCATCACATGTTTGTGATTTTCTTGTGGTTAACTTTCTCCTAAACATGTTATCTGTCACTCTCCATCAGAACATGACCCTATGTTTTCTCCTCCATGTCCATGTTTTCCTACATGGTATCCTAGTATGGGTTAACTCAGGTGACCACTATACTTATCTTTAATTATATTAAAGTGATTGTTTTACTGACTCTTGTTCCGATATGGGATTTTCAATGTAGATTCCAAGCCCAATTTTGAAATTGCGAGGACGCAATTCCTAAAAGGGGGAAGGATGTAACACCCCAAGTAAATAAAGAATATAAAATTTTCATATTTATAAATATTTGTGAATAAAATGTCAATATTAATTTAAAGGGAATGCTATGCTCAATGTTGTACCCAATACGCAACAACGAGTTTCTTGGGAATCTTACATTGCACTCTAATAGTAAGATAATATTATTTTAAATGGTAGTTAACTCCTAGCCGTTGTAATGGCGGGAATGAACAGAACTAACTACAAAATGATTATATATGTTTGTCAAACATTTTTACTTTTTGCAATAAATGTTAGAGGATTAAAAATGCGAATGAATCCAATGTTTAAGCATAAACATTCTAATATTCTTTAAAAGGTCGATTAACCGCCTTTTGATGGAAAACCTCTTTTAAATCCACTTTTTGACAATTTTATGTGTTATATTTGACAAAATAAAATTATTATTTAGAATCAGGAGATCAAAATTTACATTGGGTCAATTTTTGGTGTTTTTCCGATAAAGTTCATTTTTTAATGAACAGTGAAAAATGTTGTATTTTAATTCAAAAACTCTTTTGAATCTAATTTATTTATATGATTAGATTATCTTTTGGATTGGTTTTAAATTTCAATTAGAATATATTTTTACCATTTAATCCAATAGTGGACGTTGGAATTAATTTCATCTTGAAATTGGACATAAACAAGAGTCAATCTTTTGATAATTATTGTTTCTTAAAAACAGGCTATTTGTTTAGACAGTGGGAATTAATTATTAAATTAATTAATGAAACTTATATATTTTGAATTTTGTAAAATAGACTTCATTTTTTAATTCATAATATCAAATATATCTTAGGGTGAATTTTTGGTATTTCTCTGAAAAACTTCAATTTTTGATGAATAGTGAAACCACTAAGTGGTAGTTAAAGAAACTGATTTTTCATTTAAATGAAACTTTGCCACCTCTGTGTTTTGAATTTCAAAAATCCGACATACATGGGTGTTATTAAGAAGTAAAATGTGGTTCAATGGGATTAAAATAATTTTTTTGGTGAATAGTAACTTTTATGTTCTTAATCACGATTAGAGGTAATTAGTGTAATTTAAGGTAAAAATAATGTTTTCATAATGTGAAATGACCTAGAAACATGTCCTACCCTTATTGGATGTGTCATGGACGACCAATAAAAGCGATGGGTCAACTTGGGGACCCCATGGTGACGCTTTGTATGGGAAATGACATAAATAAATTTTTATTTAATGTTAAAATTAAAATGACACAAAATTGAGTTGGTTTACTAAAACAATTTTTAAATGGGGTTATATAAGTCATATTTTTGACTATAAATAGTCATTGGGAAGAAAAACATATTTCCTACATCATAGTATTTTTTTATAATTTTTCGACAATATATAAATTAAATTATTTATGACATCATGATGATGCAGCGATGACCTCATTATTTAACGATTTAAATAAAATTGAAAGATAATGTAAAATAAAGGATGTACACATGTCCAAAACATATTGGATGAGTATATTTCGAACCCTTACCACCTTCTCCTAGAAATACAACAATTTGGGACCTTTTTAATTGGAAACTCATTTTCAAATAAAGTAACATTTCTTTACGTTCCAAGAGTGCCCCTCCTCTCCTCTTATAAAAGGCCCCTACCTCTACCTACTTACCCACACTTCCAAGGCTTTTGGATCAGCCAACCACTGCCCATTTTGTCTCTACACTTCCCCCTCTTACTCCTTGAAGCCTCACTTTGGGCAGAAGTTTTCCCAAGGAAACCTTTGAGCTCAAACCAAAGGGAGTTACCCGATTTTAAGGTAATGTCTTCACTTGTGTTCTTTTGTTTTATTTTGATTCTCCAACCCCCTAAACTCTTTTTATTAATTTATTTTTTAAAAACTCTAGTATCTGCAATATACTAGGTTTTTTTTATAAGAATAATTATAGCATCACTTACACACACCAAAATCAAATGGTTAAAGAATATATTGTTTCTGTGGATGGCGAATTTCTGCCTCACGAAACGATGATTGTTCAACACTCATATAACACCTTAAATGGTGGCCATTAAGATGTCACTATAGTTATATATGATATATAAAATGTTTATGTTTTACTTAATCTTCTGTATTTTTCTTTTGTGGAAAACCTTTATTGTTTCCATTGTGGGTAAACATGATAATTTCATTTTAGGAAGTGCGGACTACCGCCCCCACAAAGTGATTTGATTCATTAATGCCATATGTGGGATGTATAAATGATGTATTTAATGTTATTATATATGATTTATGTTACATATAAATGATAAATATAATTCTGGAATTAAAATATACATACCACTCATTTATTTTTAATTCCATTAATATGACATATAAATGAAAGTAGCGTTCATGCGTACGTACGGCTTACCGTCTCCATGAACGGTGAATTTCAATTATTACCTCTAAATGATTATGTAATATTATAAATAAATGTATATTCTGGATATATATGATATATATGATATCCAAATCATGAATATAATTCTGGATATAATGAACCTTTGACCACACGAACAGCATGTAATTGTAAGAAGTCCACTTTCGACTTAAGAACCAAATATCGACAAAACAAACATTATTAACTTAAATGGTTACATAATGTTTATAACATGGAAATATGTGATATAAAAGTAATAAATATCTTGAAAAAGGTTCTTAAGCAAGTAGAAATTAACTCATGTTTATTATTCAGGATTTTAAAGAACGATCGAGTCAAGTCGGACCCGAGGTAAGGGATCCTACTCCTCTCTTTCTTTTTAAGTACACTCTTTTATGTCATTCCTTTTATGATCATCATTCTTGTGATTGGGATGTTATTTTATATTATGATTTCTGTAATTTTTATGTTCATATGATGAGAGACCCTATTCTCTCTCATCAATCCATTTTGGAAGGTTTGAGTGGCGCCATTAGGCTGCCGAATTTTCGTAAGAGATCTATCCTCTCTCTTTCTTTTTAAGTACTATCCTTTATGTCACTTCTTTTAAGCTCATCTTTGTTATGTTGGGGGATGATATTTTATATTCCTCTTGCTGTAAACTTTATGTTAATATGATGAGAGACCATGTTTGATCTCATCAATACATTTTTGTATGTTTTACGTGGCGCCGTTAGGGTGCCAAGGTTTTGTAAGGGTTTTTTCATCTCACTTTTATTCCCGTGAGATTTATGCTACATTTGTGACAATTTCCATTGAGTGGTGTATGTACTGCCCATTATTTTACTCATTGTGTAATATACATTAATTTATGAGTATTTACATCAATGTTGTATTTTCCCTCTTTCACGGGGTGTATGTTTCGAAAGATACCCAGGTCAGTAAGGGAACCTTTCACCCTCCTCTTTTTAAAAGAATTATTTTGTTATGTCTTTTAATTCACATAATATTATGTTGGGATATGTTCTTCTATATCATTATTGATTTAAATTTTATGTCCATGTGATGAGACACCCTTTTTATCTCTCATCAACTCATTTTCTGAATTTTGTAGTGACGCTGTTAGGCTGTCAAATTTTTGCAAGGGATCTTCTTAACCCAAATTTGATTCTTTGGGATAAACTTTTACTCCTTGAATATGTCCTTCTATTAGTATTTGTGAATAACTTCTGATTGTTCTACACTTAATATCCACTTATATTTGGTGTATTTGTTTGTCACACATAATTATGTAATTTATTTATCCTTAAACCAAGGATATCGCCTTTGAATGGGACTTCGTCTCAATCTCCTTTCATTGAGGAATATTTTGTTTTGTACAAAACCTTCTTTTATAAGGTGTATAAACCCCTTTTACTTTTACATTTATTCAAAAGGAATCATTTTTATACGAATTGATTAGTAAACGAAAAATGGGAATGTTTTTGTCATACGTATGCGGCGACAACGACTTCTCCGCCGCTGTGACCATTATTTTAGTTTCGGCTTCCTCTACAAGCCATACTATTTTTTTTAAAAGAAAAATAAATACCCGGTTTTTCAATTGTTTTATTTTGTTATTGAAAATGGTTTTTATAATGTTTTTACTATATCAATGTGTTTTATTGATATCTTGTGATTGAAATGTGGGAATGTAATGTTTCCTTTATGTATGTTTTATGTGATACGATTATGTTATGCTTCCTGGGAATTATTATAATGACAGGTTGTTCCATGATAAACTAAGGGCGGGTGAGCCCGATATAGCTCTCCAATGGATAGGGTAACGCGAAGGAGTGAAACATTAAGGTTTCTCTAAAGATATTTAGGGAATATACTATGATGGGTTTTCCAAACGTAACCAAGAGGGTTACTCCCTATATAAGAATGCTATGAATTACTCAAGTTACCTTTTATGTCTTATGATTTCTATGATTTATTCATGATTTGATGAGGTATGTTAAAGTTCCTTTGTTTTATGGGTAATTTATGATTTCATTCTTATGTATATATGAACTCATGTTTCCTTTCCATATTTTTATAACCCTTACTGAGCTTTTTATGGTCATCCTAAGTTTTTTTTTGAATTGTTTTTCACAGGTCAAGGGAAAGGTACATGATATGATGATAGTGTCAAGGCACTGTCAAGAAAGAATCTATGTTTTATTTTAAATATGTTTCCGTTGATGGAAAAAAATGAATACTATCTTTATGTAACCACTTTGTTTAAATGTGGAATGTAATTAAAGTTTTATGATCTATTTCTCTAAAACTCTAAACCTGAAAAGATCCTCAATGTGTAATCTTGTATTAACTCAAGATTAACTAAAGTTTAAGGATGGGGCCTTATACTACAAGTCAAATGAAATGGGGAATTATGAAAACCAATGAAAAAATCCAAAGGCTGTCTATGATGATAAACATTAGCAACGTCTAAATTCCAAAATCAAAGAAAAATTATATGTGATCACTATTAGTGATGTTTTGTATGACAACAAAGGGGTGGTATGATTATGATTTTATCTAATGGAATTCCAAAATAGTGTTGTGGAATCTGTTTTATAGTATGATGGAATATTAGAAGATATATGTATCAGTCCATTGATGTTTTCCATAAGTATATGGTATCAGTAATCAAGAAAAGTTATTAAAATATTTTTTTAGAAATCACATTATAGGATCATAATGATGGGATTACGAGATAATAAGGTGTTTAATAGTATTAATGAGCTCCTGACTGATATAAGGACAAAGTGATATCATGGTTTGGGTATATATAATTTTTGATATTTTTAGTGTGTCAAAAGAGTAAATTTTGATAGAATGAATGTTTTCACTAAGGTTGTATGGTAATTCAGGTTATTATCATGTTTCACAAGAATAAAAGATTAAGTTATTCACATGTTTGGACTATGATAACCAATAACTACCTTATGAGATATGAGAGATTTATTTTATGTCAATTTAGTTCACCTAGTTGTATAATTTTATATTAGTAGTTTTCCGAAAGGATTTTAATGTTATAAATTTATAGATATTATGAGTTATACTATGGTTTAAGTTTTTTACATAAATATATTTTATCACTAAAGGTGGGCTTAAGAATATTTGATTAACTATGACAACTGTTTTGTTGAGATAGATGGAATGACCTATCATTCTATCGAATGACCTTGTAATAATTCAAGAATAAAAATTTTATCTTCATTTATTTAAATAATATGTGATGTGGACATTTATCAAGGCACAAACAACAGTGATATTTTACCAAAACAATGTAGTTATTATTTTTATCAAAAATTCATCAACTTTTTGGAAAGGATATTAGAATCAATAAATGTTTTCTTAGAACCTTTTTATCTGATGAATCATATGGTCCCTTAAATCATAACAGATTTATTGTTTTTAGGTTGTTATCCTTCTCCAAACCTTATTCTATATCACAATTCAACAGATCTTGATGATTATATTTCTCTTCCATATCCATATTTTCACTTCCCACTATGTTATCCTATGTGGAAATCTACTGATGAGTTACATTGGGTATCCATTATGATTCTGACATTCCATTTTAAAATTTTGTTTTAGTATTCCTTTTTACGATGAGAGATTCTATGAAGGAAACAATCATGTATTAAAATTTTTATAAACCCAATGAATTCAACAGAGAAATTCATTTAAATGGGGGAATAATGTAACAACATGAGTTTTTATTGACTATTTATTCGATTAAATCAATATTTTCTTTTATATCTTGAAATGCACTATATTAAACATTCCTTTGACACTAAACCGCCTTGTCATATGTTACATGCAACACTAATTTGGTGTACGATACATGCAACACTAATTATAGATTTTGTTTAATATATAAATGAACAATGTTTAGATTATGTGATAGGAAACCCCAAATTAAGCTTTCACTACAAACAACTATGACTTGGCTTGCGTTAAAGGCAAGAGTGACCTTTCTCGATATCTTCCATTGTACACAATACAAAGATTCACTAAACAACAATATATTATTAAAATATTACTATTTAATGGGATATAAAAATACTGTTATGAAAATTGTGGACCATATTTTGAATTTTATATAACAATAATAGTAATCTTATGTATTTTTATAGACATGATATAAGAACAAATTTAACTTTTCCGATAAAACAAGTTTTTTTCAAAAAATGTATCTTTACCACCTTTTGATGGCGCACCAATTTTGAATATATTTTTAATAATTTTATATATTCTATTTGAAAAAATTAACATCTTAATTCGAATAATTACCAGAAAATTAACATTGGTTGATGTTTTGGTATTTTTCCGATTAAATTCATATTTTAATTAATAATAAAAAATACTGCATTAAAATTAAAAACTCCTTTTTCATCTAATTTCTTTATATATTTAGATTAACTTATTAGTTTATATTAAATTTTAATTGGATTATTGTGTTATCATTTAATAAAATTTTGTTAATTTTTTGTAATTTTACCTATAAATTGGACATAAATAATTATCAATATTTTGATAGTTTTAACCTCTTAAAAACCCACTTTCTGGTTTTGACAATGACAATTAATATTAAATTAATTAATGAATCTTTTGTGTTGTGAATTTTGAAACATTGATTCAATATTTGAAATCGGTGGATCCAAATTTTTTTAATAGGTTACATTTATTTTTTTGGATACTATGAATAGTAACTACAGTAATTTTTTAACAACAGTTAAAGGTAAATCAAGGAAACAAAAAATATGAAAAGAATAATAAAATTACCCTAACACCTGGGAAAAATCCTATTATAAGAATTATAGTTTACCAATATCACCTATGGGTAGCAATTGATTCATTTAATAGACTTTTTCCACGAGAGTGATGTAATTATAATTAATACAACATAAAGTGATAACATGTCACTCTCTTATATCATGTAAGTATACTAATTTTAATATAGTGATAAAATTCATAAATCAAAAAACACAAAAAATAAATAGTCTCGATAATGATAATTAAATTATCTACATCATTTGAATTTATTTTTACTTTTTAGAGAAAAAATAATTACACTTAATGTTGACACAATAGTGATGTAGAAATTATTTTATTGATAAAAATATAAAATAATGGGTTTATAAATATTAAAATAAATATAATATATTCAAATTAATTTGATGAAATAATTTTCTAGGTGACAATAATGTTAGTATTGTATTAAATATTTGTGTTCAAATTTGTGTTTTGTGCAGATTTTATTTAAAGTAAAATAAATGAATAGTGTCAGAATTCACACTATTGATATTTTATAAAAAAAACATATTATTAAATTATTTAATAACCAAAAAAATTATTTAAAAATTACAAAGTGAAATTTAAATTGTTGAAAATTTTATAAATATACAAATTATGGACAATTTACAACACATATGTAAGTATTTATAACCATTTGATATTTAGAATTTCATTACCACAAATAAAATTAAATACACTAAATAATTATAAATCCATATGATGACATCTAAAATAAAATCAAAATATGATTAAATTTTATTGTTTGATCTCATTTCGACCGATACTCATCGTATCTTCTAAATAAATTATTTTTGGATCATTATAAAAAATAATATTTTATAATAAATTAATATTTCAAGACATTCCAAAGGTGACCCTCCCCTCTCATATAAAAGGGAAGTTATCCATATTTTTTAATCACACCTCTAAATATCTTTGGCTCGGCCAAAAACTACAAAACTATCCTACCATCTTCACCCACATCAGCCTATAGGCCATCCTTTTGGATTAAAACTATCTTATTTAGTCCTTTTTTGCATACCAAAAGGAGATACCTGAAAAAGTAGTAATTGTTTTATCACCTCTGCCAATATTATTTTCTTCTTCTACTTCATCTTATGATTTTGTTCTCATACTAAAGTAATTTATTGTAAATATTATACATTATGGGATGTTATTTTAATGGGACAACCTTATACCTCATTTTATCCATCGTGTGAATAACAATATCACCACGCGTGCATGCATATGGATTACGGTCTCCACACCGTGGTGTAATTTGTTATTCAACAATAGAAAAATTTGGACGGGTATAAAGATGATTATAATATATTTAAATAATTAATATAACCTGATAATTGTTCATTATAATTAATATAACATCAAATTAACTACCATTATACCATTAAGTGAATTATATCTTTGATAATGCGTATGAAAAGCTTACCATCTCTAGAACGTGATGAGATTCATTATCCACGATATGCATTCAAGAATAATTATAAAGTATGTATAATACCTAATAAAGGAATATATGAGATATTAATTCTACTAGATTTATGTGTGTATATATATATATGTAATTTACTTACATCAATTCAATTCAATAAGGAAATAAAAACAACGTTCTTGTGTATGTACGACATACCATCTCCATGAATAGTGTATTTCATTTTATTTATCTATTAATTATATATATTTATATACTGAATATTTATGTTATAGAAATAATTTTTTTACATTCTATAAGTATGTAAATCATGATCTAAGAAAATAAGATCATGAATAACAAGTCAAAACACGTACGATAAATCAAACAATTATTACCCAAAACTTTGTTTTGACATTTAATTGATAAATAAATGGGTAATATGAAGATATAAGTGAATCGTATATGAAATATTAAATATTATCATGGTATTTTTAAATGGTTAATAATATTTTTAAACCCAATATAAAAGAGTTTTAGACACATATGGAAGAAATCAGATCTAAGGTAAGGGATAATTACACAATCTCGTTTTTTTCAGAGATTGTTTATACGTAAGCATTTACTGTAGTAAATTTTTTATAAAAATACTTATTTCCTAATTATATAATATTTTTTGTATCATTATATTATTATTAAAGTCAATTTTACCAATTTTGAATTTTTTTTAAACTGTATGAATTAATATTTCATTCATTTTCCATACAAGGTACTTTTTGACTTTTCTGGAAAGAGTGAGAGAAAAATGTTTTTTAACTTATAAGGTATGACTGGATTTTTACTTCTTCATAACAACTTATTTCCATAAATATTCTTCTACATTATTTGATGTTTGTTTTCAATTAAATTATTTTCTTATAAAATTTAATATATTTTTGATAATAGAAAATATATTTTAGAAGAAAGGATATTTCCCATAGGAATTAAGCTCACGTGTTTTATCAAAATTATCTTCCATATATTATGGAAAAGGGTTATGTTTCAATCCATATTACCAAATTGTTTTTATTATGTTTATTATGTAATTATATTTATGAAATACATTTGTATTATATGGTTAATTTTACGATGGAATGATGTTTAAGAAACCAAATTTTTTATTTCCTTGGGTTGTGCTATGGTGAATGGTTTATGATTTGTGGAACATGTGAGAATGATTTCATTATGATATGGGCGGGACCAATATCTATATTCAATGCATTTGGTGATTATTTATATCTCCTGAGATAGACATAAATGGAACAAAAAAGTAAATCCCGTTCATTAATACAGGGTTGGAATAATAAGTGAATCATGTTCAGTAACACATGGATGGAACGGTAATTAAAGTCGGTTCAGTAATTGAATTTTTCCACTGTGATGGTATTGGAAACAATTCCTTGCCTACTATGGATATCATATTATGTGGTCAATTATTTTACACAATCCCATGTTTTATGCCAGTGCTACATTATCATGGTTAATGTTTCTTTATGATCTATGACTTACGTACTGCAAAGATTCATTTCATAACCCCATATTTTGAAATTTAATTAATATGTTTATGTTTTTACATTCTTATGTATATGGTTTGTTCTATGTTCTCAATGTTTAACTATATTGAGCAATGAGATCGCCCACTTTATGTTTTATTTTCCCCAGGATATAGTGAACAGTTTTAGGTAGGAAAGAAGGAGAAAATATTTATGGGATATATTAATGATCTTTCACCATGTTAAAAGATTACGTTCCACATTTCCTAAGACACTAAATTAATATTTTCTTTGGTCATATTGTTGTATAATTTTCCAAGTATTACACAAAATAAATGTAATGTCAATGTATGTAAAGCATGGATATTTAGATAGAATCCTATTAGTATCAAGTGATATAACCCTATTCATGTAGGTTCATGGTTTGGATTACTAATTGGTAGATGGAATGGATGTAATTGGATGCAACGAACGGGAGATTACATGATATAAATTTGGTTTTCTTAATGGGAATATTCCATGTGTGGGATTCATGATTGGGATATTTAATGGAAATCTGAATGTGTTGGACTAGAAATATGTTAGTTCTTATGGTAGAACATGGTAGTGGTTTTGGATGTTTTACAGTTCAATCATATAATTTGACCAAAGTTTGGGTATTAGTTACAAAGGAATGTGATTTTATAATCACGAGATACATCTGAGTGTGAGGGTATCATGTTCCAAGAATTGGAAACAAGTTGAAGGATAGAGTGGATAATTTTTTATACATTTTTTATGAAGGAGGATTGAAAACTGTTTAACTATTATTTGGATATAGTGACCCTGAAACTACAATTGGTGTGTATTTTTTAATATCACTAATTTGATTCAATGATTAACCAAGACCATTCAACGAAGAACTGGTAGGATTAATCCTTATGTATGGGTGGTGATGCTCTTCAGTTTTTCTTCAAAATAAAGAATGAGAAGAGACTCTATCCCTTTATCAGTCATTTCCTTGTGTGTTCTGACATGGTATAATGGAAACTCTCCTGTGAATGTTAATAGAACATGGTTATATTGTTCTAATAATAAATTATAATGGAATAAGCACTAAATCATTGGAATTAAATAAAATGAATTATGTCATGTTGTGGGGGAACCATAGGACTAATGATTATTAGAGTGATGAAATGATTGTATCTCATCATAAAAAATCAAGGGTATCAACTGTACCATCATTTTAGTAATGGTTAAGAGTGTTGGCTCTTGTTTTGGGGTTCTGATCACATTGATTTGAGGGTTGTTCGTTGGAGATGTCTTGAACGTTTGGGAAAAAAATGTGGCTAGTTAATGAGGATTTAGAGACATGTATAGGTTAGTATATATAGATTGTTGGGAACTAGGAATTCTTATGGATGATAACTATAATATTTGTTTGTTTTTAATATCACAAGTGTATAGATGAGGTTGAAAATTATAAAAGAATTTACAATTTAGATTACTAGATGGGTAAAATTTTGAATCAGGGTTCATAAAGGAATTTTTAGAGTTTGAATGTCTTAAAGTGATGTTTTTAAATTTTCAATCTGTATGGAAATGTATATTGGTTTCTTGGATGATTCTCAAGATCTTTCTATTAGGTTTTGAGTGTTTTTAGGTTTCTATTTTGGGTGTAGGTTTTGTTGTACATGACTTAGGACAAACCATGTGAAATCCTTAGTGTGGGGAGGGTTTCAATTCGACATATATAGAACATGTTTTCTGGGAATGTTCGACATCGGTTTTGTATGAAACTGTATATATCATAGAGTAAATAATTATATTATTTTTGTATTTGGATCTTGGTGTACAGATTTCACATGGTTGTAAGGAATTCAAGTGAAATGTTACAGACTGGGGAAGTGCTAGTTCAAATGATTGAATAATGGTTTAGAAAACTATGTGGCTCAACCATGAGATTATTTTGTCTATGGTGAGTGTCTACCACATGGTTTTTTCTAGGTTTTGTAAACTTCTTTTCTAATTAAAATAATTTTTATGGTTTTGTCCTCTAATTATTTATAAACCATTATCCCATTTTTCATCCCCCTTGAGCCTTCTTGCCCCATCTGACCAAGACCATCCATCCTTATCTTCTCCCTTAATAAAGGGGTTATTTTTGATGTCTTTATTTGGTAATGTAATGAATTACCCCAACTTTTATGATCTCCATATAATCTCTTATCCTCTAGTTTTAATTTTCTATTCTCCCATCTTAGGGTTCAGATCTGATTCCACCAGAGCATGTCGTAATTGATCCATTTATTTGGTTTTTTATTTCTATTTGTGATAAGGTAAACCTAAAATACCATATTCCCCTAATTTCTCAAGGATTCAATAAGACACATCTCTGTTGTGAGATTATTAGTTATTATCCCTAATTTAAATTAAATTATTTATGGAATTGGCATGATCAGTTAAGTATTTGGCCAGTTTTGATTTTAGTGGTCCATATGGGACCTATGATGGGTGTTTGGTTTCATTTATTAATTAATTAGGGTACCCGTGATCTTTTTCTTCATGATGTTTCCTTTTAAATTATCAAAATTAAATTTTATTGATGTTTGGGTTATGTTATGATCTCAGGTCGTTGAGGCAATCAATTTTATTATCAACGATGCTGAATAATCTTGGATGATCCTTGATAGAAAATATAAACTATTAGAAATAAATTTTAAATCATCAAACATGATTTATGGAGTCTATATATTTTACCTGTAGCCTATTATGTTTTGAAGTGAATTTTTTGCGAAGTCCTATTTGCTTCAATGGGAAATTTCATGATTAAATTTATAATTAAATAGAATGTATTTTAAAACAGTTAAACTCCCCTTATAGATGATTAAAATAAGAATAGGTGATCCTAATAGGGTTCTACAATCATAATTTTACTTGGTAATTTTGGGAAACCAAACTAGGGTATATGTTTAATAAAATTGGGTAATTTTAATTATTGACTTTCATGGAAAAATAGCCATAATGGAATAGTTCTTCATAACTTATTTAATGGGTTTAAATTGGTTATATAGGGAATATAATTCTAATTTTGGATTGTGAAATTGAATTTCCAAATATTTTCTATTCCAAATTGTATTTGAAATTTCTTTTGGGAAATGGTAATAGCTTGGGATTTAAAAGGAAAAGGGGAAATGTAATTGATGGATTTTTTAAAATATTTTTTGAAATGGTAACTTGAATTATTAAATTTAAATATTAAAATTTCTTAATATTAAATATGGGTTTTCAAATGTTTTTTATTATATGAAATTGGTTTTTTTAAAATTGGAAATGTAAAATGGTTTCATTTTATTATAATTGATTATTTTCTGCTGTATTTTGGTTTTTATTGTTAATTGTCGTGTAAATATTTCAATTGGGTGGATGAATGGTTTTGATGGTTTAACCTAGGTTGAACAAAACCCTATGGTGGACATGGGAATCGATGGTTATACCATAAGCGAACACATCCGTTGGATGGATGCTTTCATGACTAAACATGGGGTGAACATGGCCCGCAGGTGGATGATTGGTCTGGACGGTTAAACCATGGGTGAATAAGGACCCCATGTAGACATAAATAATTATAGTTAAACTCATGATAAAAAAAACCCCGACTATATTATAGGGCCCTAAGGATGGGTATATTACCCTGAGGTGATGCTTGTTTGGACCAGGGATGAGTATATTTACAATGGATGTGAGATGGTAGGAACCATCTTCATAACATGATTAGATATACATTTAAACTATCTAAAGTAGGTTTTTACCATTTATGAGGTGAACATATCCCCCTGAGTGAAAACATTTCATATGAAATTTGGTTTAAGAGTTAAATGGTTAAACGTTTTCTATTTTCCATTCACATATATCCCTACACTTATTTTTAAATAGTTTATAATTAGAAACACCACTAGAGGTGGCATAATATATTGAAATCACACCCTACCCATGCCACCATTACACATGGTTACATGAGTAGCCCTCACTTTTTATCAGTTTAGGCTAGGCTGAGAATGGTTTTCTTTTTAGTATGATTGAGTGGGACGTCTCAAACGATATCAAGACACTGGGATGAGGTATGGATCAGAGTCACATATTATCCTTGTATTTTATTTTCCTTTTATTAATTGTACATGAGACCATCATAGTGGGAAATTTATTTTTAGCCCTTATGTGATTGTTAATGTTTCATAGAATATTCAGTTTACTTCTTATTCTTTATACTATGATGTGTAATACATTATCATATATGTTTCATATATGTTTATTACTCTTATATATGTGTATAACCTCCCTATAATTACCCTTATCACCTTAAAAATATTCATCAGCTTCTTGAATTCCAGGAGGTGTTCCTGAGGACAGATGAAGAACCAGTCCAGTTATTATTTGTAGAGTGATTAGGGTCGGGATGTTACAAAACTACCAATAAAATCCACAACTAAATGATGGAAACATTCTTAAAAAAATATTCATTTATTAGCATAATTTTTTTTATTTAAATACTACAGAAAAAATTTAGAAATGGTTTTCAAAACAACACCTAAATGGCGCTTTTAGCATAGTTCCAATTTCTATCTATTTTATACATAATATATATAAGGGATATCAACATCATCATGATGAAATATTTCATAATCTATAAAAAAATACAAGTTTATGTGTGTGAATGGATCTTCCAAGGTTTGTGTGGTGCTTGCGAAATTCATGATTGAGTAGTTTCCATTACATATAGAAAATGAAACATAAAGGAGTTGGAGGTGCCTATTAAGGTGATTGAGAAGATAAATCCAATAATCTACTTAATTATGATGATTTATGTTCTATTATTAATGTATGGGAAATAAATGTTCTGAAGGCGTTGTTCATGTATTGTCTACAATTGTGTGAAAGTTTTCATGAAGAATCCAACTAGTGGGGATATTTATGATCTATTATTCAATATGGACAATATATGTGAAAATATGGACAATCCATCCTAGATTAATCAAGTATAAAGGATTATAATTAAAGGGTTTTATAATTCATGGATGTATGGTGGGTTGTTAAGGCTGAAATAGAGATGATGATGAGAGAGAAAATGAGTTTTTGTAAATACATAAATCTTCCTATTTACCATGATGATAACTTAATAACATGGTTTATTGTTTATGGAAATATTATAACACCTCCCACAACTATTTTTATCTCTTATGAAAATATTTGATATTATTAAGAAGGAGGCCCAATGATGATTTTAAGAATCTCAAAATTGATTTGAAGTAATTCTGTATTAATTGTTCTTGAGTTAGAATTCTATAAAATGAGAAAGGAAAATTACTCTACATTGACATGTCCATAAAATAATTCATCTACTGGTAAGTGATGCTTAAATAAAATAATATGGATTAGTTAGATGGATGAAAAATGTAAAAGGGATTTGATATATGTGATAAATTTATGAGTAATTTATCATAGGGGTACTATTGCATTAGTAAATTTAGTTACATATATGATAATTGATTCCCACATTGGTAAAATTAGTTAAATAGATGTAAAATGAGATCCTCCAGAGGAAATTTAGTCATTCTTATCAGAGACCATGTAAGGGTAAATAAAATATATTTAAAGGTATCTAAGAGAGTTTGATGTTTTTATAATGGTCTTCAAGATGCTATTTTTATTTTTTCCGAGTTTCCTTATTTATTTTATTCTAAACAAGATAAAATAAAGAAGTTGTTGATTTGGGATGTGTAAGAACCCAGTATTTGACTCAGATATGTATCCTTTAAATTTTGTTATAAATCATTATTATGGTCCATTTTAGGAAGACTAATGGCATCACGAAGGATCCTAGGGTTTCCATGCCTTTTTCAAAGCTTGGAACCCATCTTTTTACGAGATGTTTCATTGTTGCATGGTTAATGGAAACAGTACGGGCATGTAACATGGCTGGATCTTACCACGAGGAAGGTCAAAAAAATTTGGAAGAGCCTTACCAAATTGTCGGTATATATTTTTACAATCCACGTGGCCTAACCATGTGAGTCCCACTCTTCTCTGGGTATTTGTGCATGGTTGGTTCACGGTTTAGCAAACTGTGCAGCCCAAACTTCTATTTGACAATTTCAATGTAAAATGACAAAATTTCACTTAATGATCTAATGAACCTCCTCATTCTTCCCTATTCTGAGTACCAGTGGTATTAACCTCCATTTATCCCATTTTGGATCACCTTGAAGACCTATGATAGGGTTTGAGATATCTCCTTCATATGAGATCTAATCGAGCATTCATTCAACATCATGATGTGTGAACTGTAATTACTCGAGTCCTTTATAGTCGTTCTTCATTTCTATATCTATCAACATAGTTATCAAGGTTTAGGATTTTATTCTCATTTTACATATCTACTCTGATCATGTCTGAAGTATGGGTTGATACTAAATGAGGAGAGTCATATGATTACTAGGTGGGTGGTCTATAACCCCTCTATCAAGATCAATGATTTTGGAAATCTCCTTTCAGGATGACTGATTTCATCGGTGGTTATTTATTAAATTTATATTCCTTTATTATAGTCATTAGAACTGTATTGTTATTATCATTACATAAATATCTGTTTTTTGTGGTTAAGTCCATAACTCAGAACTCCACATGTTGGGTGACATTCTATATTTGAGTTTTTAGTTTTTTAACACTTTTGTTCCATCGTTTGGGGGTTCTTGAGCCTCATCATGGTAATGGTAAGACTCATTATAAATTCCAATTGAATCATGAAATTGTGAATGGCTTTTAATGAATCCCTTCCACTTGACCCACCTAAGGTATGTTCTTAAATGTAGTTAATTGATTCAAATGATATTATGGAAAGAATACTTAATTATATGACCTGGCCTTATTAAATGTATATGAATTTTTGGTTTCACATATGTAACACACCTTTACATGTTTATGGAAGTAATTGAAGTAGACCTTATTAATTAAATTAAAATGTTTCATGCTACCTGGCCTTGTGAAACTAATGAAAGGAAAGTCTTCAACCTAGTAAATTTGGTAATGGAAAAGATATCATATGGAAAAATTAATTGTAATGAACTAAATTTATGGTTCCTATTTATGTATTTGGAAATTGACATCTTGATAGGATAGATTGACATGTGTTAGCTATTGGATTCCTAAGGGAATTCCTTGGGTACTTGATGATGTCATTAGGATTCAAGGATTTCAGTTTTCGTGGGGGAAACCCACCCAATAACTTGATACATTCTACCTATGGATACCTGGTATAATGAAATATGATCACTTCATTATTATTATTGTATTTTTTAGATACATCTTTATCCATTGTGAAATGAGGTTCCTTGGTTGTATCCTTTGGCCTGATCACTGCATATCTCTTATTTGTCCTTGGATGAATTAATTAGAATCGGTTCAAAACATCAATGTTGAAATCCCTTGGACGGTGATCCATGAATTACACTCATAACTAGTATCTAGACTCAGTTACAAATGATTTAGTGGCCCGAAAATTCTAGGTTACCTTAGTGTTTTCCATGGAACCACTTCATGTTAATTATCAATTATGGTTTCCTTGTTACAACATTGAACTATCACTATTTATACTATAAAATGGTGATGTTAGTGATGGATATTACTCAAATAACCTATTTATATAAATTGGAACATAATTAATTGTTGACCTAGTTACACATTCAGACACGTACCAATGGATGAAGCAGGTAATTGGGTATTTTTTTACATTTTACTACTCCAATTTATATATGAATTCATGTACATTGTTAGATTTCCACTACATCAGAGTTATGTTATTGAAACCATTGGTAGTGGACCACTGATAATTATCTCAGACCCTATTTGGGTTCCGTTTGGTCCCTTGGGAAGATTACATGTATACATGTGTTGATAATGGAAAGTGTACTACATAAGACACCAGATTTCTTTTTGTGCTAATATGGATCTTGTAGAAAATGAACGAACTAGAGTTCATGTATCTTAGGATGAATTTATGTTTGATTAATTGGGTATACCATGTAAGACAGATACTTTTTATCCATGTTTTCTAGCTAAAATGTTACATTTGATATATCACCATATGTCATTGTATGTTATTGAAATTATTTTAGTTATTATTGATGTGTCTCCATCCACTATGCATTCCATTTCCTTACATTTCTTCTCTAATTTATATTTTGGTATATTATGAATGTAATCAACTATGTGTAACACTATTAATTAGGTAATATTCTATCCATGGACACAAAATACTCTCGCACTGCTAGTCGGGAGCCTCTGGTATTTGGGGAGATGCGCTTGAGTCCATGTGGCCAATCTGGATCAGGGAACCTCCTAAATGTCATCTATGTCCGGGATTTCACAAAGTGATATCAGAGAATTTATTTTCTTACATTTCTATTTGTACACAACAGATATGAGATGAGTAATTCTTGAAACTTTTCCATAATCCATTATTGTCCATCGCGAACCTTTGTTCAAGGTAAAGGTTGGGTTTCCAAAATTATAATGGTTGTTTTTCATTTTACTATTACAATTGATATCATTTCACTGTTTAGGGACAAATATTTTTTATGTTGTTGTTGATTATTCTTATGATTGATATTCTATTTTATCCTTGATCTGATGATATGATGGAAATGAGCATTGCCACATGAATCATATAGGCACCTTGAAATCTCTTGTCTTGCATATTTCAAGGCCTTATTTGTGAATTTCACTGCTCTTCATTTCTTAACCTGCATACGATTGTTGAGTGACATTTTAGAAGTTATTGAATTCATGAACTACTTTTGGGGATGTTATGGTGTGATCACATGTTTCTATTAATGATGTGGTATGGTCCCTCATGGGTTGGAATGAGTAATTTACCAAATCAAGTCTTTAGTTATGAATTCAAATGGGTGTCAGTATCAGTGATAAAGAGAATGGGCCCAAATTAACAAGGTAATTATACTCATTTTAAATGAACACTGAAATATGTTATAAGTAAATGAGAACATAAAATTGAAACATGACTTTTAAAATGGAATGTTTTTCAAAACATTGTCCAACCATGTCATGTTTATGAAAGGTAATGAAGGGAACCTTGTAATTAAATAGAAAATGAATGAAATGGTTGACAGTAAATGAAGAGAAAAGCTATTATTGACACTTTATATGTTGAAACCTATGTAATTAATACTTGATAATATACCTATACATAACCTTCTAAGAATCTAGTTTGGGGAGTATACCTTCGGCAATGATCCATATATGAAATTTTGTTTCTGTAAGTGTTTCTATAATCCTTCTTAAATATTATTCTTAGGCGTGTGCTTCGAATTTCTAGAAAAATTCCACCATGATGTCCTCTAGATATTCACTAGGAGGGTGGTGACGACCATGCTCTAGATATGGTGGTCCCTGGGCCGCCATTCTTGCCTCTAAGAGTTCCACAAGATGCATTGCCTACTATACATGATTTGGGAACTAATTCTCATGTTCATGATAGCATCCTAAATCTGATGTAGTCCATGCATCGTGATCCATGAGTTGCACCTATGATGGATGATCTGATCTGTGAGTACCAACAGTACATCCCCCCTACCTTCTCAATGGATGGTGGTGCACAATATTCTTAGTCTTTGATAGAATCCACATTTTATATCTTTGATCATCTATAGATTCATCCAGAGTGAAGGGTTAAACTCAGTACATACATTTTTTGTGACTTGGCCATGTGCTGGTGGGATCTGGATACCTAGGTTGGTCTCCATCAGGGCATGTTATGGTTTGATTTCTATATTTCCTTCTTTTATCAATTATTTCCTCAGATTCTAATAGCTAACAGAGCTATATATTTCAGTCATCTCATAGAAGGTTCTATATAATTTAATGAGTATTTAACATTTTTCACTATGTTGCATTACTTTACATAGATTATAGACGGTGATGATATTTTGTGTGCTACACACTTTGATGATGGGATCCAATATTCCATCAGTAATCATGTGAATGTGTTTCTCCTAATTTAATTGGGATCATAAATCAGGCACTAATATATGAGCACAACCAAAGGGATTGTGATAGCAGAGGGCATCGAGGATTAGTGAAGAGGTAGGTAAGTAGTTCTTTAGGTAACAGAAATATCTCTCTCAAGGTTTCTCATCAGGGAAGTTTCATCCAGGTACCCATGTAGGTATCTATATTGTGTGTCACCAGTCATGAAATATAGGTCATCTGAAGCCTCAAGGTGATAGATACCCACTAGAGTACCGGTCTTTCATCCATATGGGATATCATCATCATTTCTGTCAGAAATTTCCATCAGCTTCTAGTGGAAGATGATCCACACTACCTCCACCATAAGGTGCATGTTCTTGTACTCCGTGTCATGTGGAGATTTGAATTTTCACTGGTGGGATTGGACAAGGAGGATGTTCTGGTCATGGTTGCCTTACCCCAGGTCACCAACAACACCAAAAAAATTAGTATAGACCATGGTAGTCCCACACTTATGAAGGACTGTGGATCTTTCCAAATGCATGAATTATAGCCGATACCTGAGTATTAGGCTACAAGACTATATATAGTATGAGGTAATATTATTGTAGCCTCCATTATAGTATCTACTTTATTTGATATAGGCGATTCACGGTATTTCATATCCTTATCAATCGTAGAAATCGTTAGTCTAGAAATACAATTTTTGGTGTTTTCACCATAGAGTCACCATTGGGAGTATGCTAAGATGGAATACGCTGGTGTAAGGATTGTCCGCATGAGTTAGGTAGTTAACCTTTATTTTGGGACGTCCTTTTTGTCGAGATGATCAGATTCAATGTCAATATCAGGATGTATTGATTTTTTCTATATCAAGTCTTTGTAGACCGTTATCTCCAAATGGTATATTTAAAATCGATAGAGGGAAGTAGTTATCTATATTAGGGTGATTATGATATCTAGTATAGCATATCTAGACCAGAGAATAATGGGATAGGTGGGGTGACCTCCCAGATTTCCAATCCCATAATGTAGGATAATGGTTTAGATTAGGTTGAATTCCGTCTTTTAATAGATGATTTAATGGATTTCATTCCCAATGAATTTTATGGATTAACTTATGAGGGATAGGAAGAGTTTAAAACTGAGATTGTTCTAGGAGAATCTCAATTTTACATTCCTCCATATTTTATGGAACCTATTGATCTCAAGGATCTCATTCAGTAGTTAGAGGACTTGGAGGACAAAGGTTTCTTATGGTATAACACTTCCTCTTGGGGTTCGTATAAACTTTTTTTTCAAAAATGTAGATTGGAACCTTAATAAATGCATGAATTATAGATTATAGAACCATATTATGGTCAAGAAACAGTATCCACTTCCCCTAATAGATGATCTCTTTGACCAGATCTGATGAGATGTGTTCACCTATTTTATCAACTTGAGATCGGGCTATCATCATGTTTGACTCAATCCATCAGACATACATCATACAAATTTTCATAGGAGGTATGGACTGTATGAATTCATATATATATAGTTCATTTTTATAAATGAAAATACCATTTTCATTTCACTAATGAATAGACTGTTCCACCCCAATTAGGATGCTTTTATCGCTGCCTTTGTGGAAAAAATATTATTGTATTTTAACACTTATAGAGAACATGAAAATTACTTTGATATCATTCTATGTACAGTGATAGTGAATTATCATTATGATAATATTTCTATGTTCCATATCTGTATTATAAAATTTCACTTATTAGGTCATATTATCTATGAATAAATAGTATATATTGAACTAGATAAGGTTAGTGTTGTGGCTTCCATGGAGAAGACCAAGAATGCATTTGATATACATAGATTCATGGGGATGGATTGATATTTTATGAATTTCATTCCAGACTTACCATGCCTTGATTCAACACTTACTACTACTATAAATAATAGTGTTAATATTCTTTGGATAGAAGAATGCAAGAAATACTTTTTAGAAGCTAAAAGGGAGGATTTTCTTGGAAACTATTATGATTAGGCTAGAGCCTTGAAGAGGATATACCATATTTCATGTTTCATTAGGAATCATTCTAGGATTATTTCTGACATTAGTTGATATATTTGTTTCTTACATATCATGGCTATTGACGACCCATGAGATAAACTACCCGACACATGACCTTGACCAAGAAGCAATTTTTCATTCCATACATTACTAGAGACACTATCTATTGGTTGAGAACGCTGTTTTGTACAAGAACCACAAGAGAATAAAATATTTCTTTTTTCACATCATGACTTGAATCATAGAAAACTAATGTGGGTTGAATTTCATTAGTCCTTTGATTTCAATCTCGGCTATATTCTTGTAAATGGAAACATAGTCACTGACGAGTTGAGACAAAAAACATAGGAACATGTTGTACAAGGAACCACAAATGAATGGAAGATAATGGCCAACTTTTATAAAATGAATTTGGTGAGTCATGATAGTCACTAGAAGTTTTAACTCTCATCCTTGAAAATTATATATTCCCTCCATGAGAATGTGGAAGGGAATGCTATTTTCAAAATCTGAGGGGCTTGGTTCTCCATTAGAGTATATCGAGTGCTGGCCCACCTCTAAATTGGTATGCGGATTGTGATGACATCATTATTATTCATGGGAGTTTCTAGGTTCCTATATATATGATAGAGGAGTTGATGCAAGAGTCCAACACATATCAGTGGGAAGTTAATGCAGGAATCTCTAAAATGTATCATGATATGTGATGCCAATATCAGTTCCAGAACTAAAATATCAGATAGAATATTTTTTCACTAGGTGTTCCAACTGCCAGTAAGGAAGGCTATAGCACCATAGACCCAGAGTAATGTTATAGTCACTTCATGAATCGGAATAGTATTTAGGAGATATTTCTATGGCTTTCAAAGTCTCTTTAACTAGGTCGCTGAGGTGAGGAAACGATGTATGGGTTGTTATTTACCGACTAACAAAGTATCCCACTTCATTCCTCTTCTTGAGAAGTTATTGTTTGAAGATATGGGATGGATATATGTATATGAGATCATAAAACTACATGGTTTTCCAAGTATAATCATGTCAGAAAGGGAATATTCTTTCATGTTATAGTCTCGGCAGGGGTTCCAGAATGCTATGGGTACACAAGTGCTACTAAGCAATGCTTTTCACCCTCAGACTGATGGATAGTTATAATGGATGATATAGGATCAATAGTATATCATATTATATTGTGTACTTAATTTAAGTGGTTCTTGGGAAAATAATATCACCCTTATCGAGTTCACAAATAATAACATCATTTAGGTGACAATCCATATGGATCCTTTTTAGGCCATATATGGTAGGTTGTGTCATTCACCTTTGTGCAGGTTAGAGGTAGGTGAGGTAGCCATAAGAGGTATTCATCTCATGCAGGATTCATTGGTGAATGTTTAGCTAATCAAGACACTTATGACTACTTCTCGGTTTTGAAATAAATATTCTGTTTATCACCTTGGATGAACTCTATATTTCAGGGTCGGGGATCATGTTTTCATTCCGGTATCGACCAGACTAGGTCGTAGACAGTTAAATAAGAAAGGGATGTTGTTGCCTCAATATGTAGGTCCATTTGAGATATTGGAAAGGGTTTAGATAGTTTTTATCATGTGTTACTACAACATAGGTACCATTCTATACACAACATCTTTCCCATTTCATATATTTTCCGTTATCATGCCAAAATGTCGAATACTTTTGATCAAGGAGAAGATGAGCTTGATGAAAATATTTATTTTGAGTAGTATCCTATACACATCATTCACAAGATAATGAAAAATATCCAAGGCTATTATTTCCCTATAATATGGGTGGTATGGAAGGAAGGTCATTTATAGGATGAGACATGGGAGTGAGAGGCCGATGCACATGCTCATTGGTAAGAGTTATTCTTCTATAGTTTTTCGTCGCCCATGGAAACTGAACTCAGGGATGCGTTCCTTTAAGGGGTAATATTTAAAAAAATAACGTTCTTTAATATAGTATTTATCCTTTATATTTTGGCCTAACACTTTATTATGGTCCTTTTTAGGATGCTTAATGAATTTACGAAGGAACCTGGGGTGTCTAAAGCCTGGTCAGATCCCAAAACCAAACATTTCAGGAGTTTCTTTTCCTATCGCATGGTTAGTGGAAACTGTGCAGGGAGGGTGTGTGGTTGGATCTAACCATTTCTATGGTACCCATTTTTGAGAATTGTCTTGAAGCATGGTTGGAACATTGTTTCCAATGCCGTGTGGCCTAACCATGCTAGTCCCTCCTGTCTCTAGGTACTCATGCATGATTCGAATATGATTTTGAAAACCATGTCACCAAACTAGGTGTATGCCATTTTCTAGGTAAATGAATATTTTTCCCTTAATGTTATAATTATCATCCTCATTCTTCCATATTTATATTTCCAAAAGGATGAACCACCATTTTTTCCATTTTGGATCTCTTTGATGGCCTAATCTAGGGATTGAGATATATCTTTTTTCTGGGATCAGATAGAGCTTTTTCATCACTTTGGCTGCGAAAAAATAAGTAATTGAGTCCTTTTTGGCAATTATTTGTTTCTATTAATATCGCCTAGTCATCTGGTTTAATATTTTATACTCATTTTTTTGTTCTACTCTGATCTGGGCTAAATTTGAGGATAATGTTGGAAGGGGAGTGTAGTACAAGTACTAAATGGGTGTTCTATATCTCAACTATCAAGTTCATTGATTTTGGAATTATCATGTGGGGGTACTTTGATTCCTCGAGAAGGGTTTTTTGAATTTATATTACCTTATTAGAGTCATTCGAGCCATATGGTTATGCTCTTTACATAAATTTTATTGGTTGTTTGTGGTTTCGTCCACAACTCCCAACACCCCTTATAGGGTGATATACCATATTTATGTTATTAGTGTTTTTACAGATTTGATCCCTCGTTTGGGTGTTCTCAAGATTGACCGAAGTAATAATAATCCTCCTTATTTTAAATTCCTACTAAATCATGAAATAATAAATGGATTATAACGTGTCAATTATAATTGATAGACCTAAGGTAAGTGCTTAAATATAGGTAAGTGATTCAAATGATATTAGGAAAATAATAATTAAGTATATGTCTGGGCCTTATTAAATGTAAATGAATGTTTGGTATCATGTTCTTAAAACACCATACCATGTTTATGGAAGGTAACCGAGTTAAACTTATTAATTTAATTAAAGGATTCATGCTACGTGGCCTTGTCAAACTAATGAATGGAAAGGATTCATCCAAGTGAATTTTTTAATGGTATAGTGATCATATAGAAAAATTAATCTTAATGAATTAAATATAAGGTTACTCTTTATATAAATAGACCTTTATATCTGTATAGGGTGGATTTACTTGTGTTAGATCTTGGTTACCAGAGGGAAATCCTTGGGTACTCAAGGATGTCATTCCGATTCAACGATGTCAGTTTCATTGTGGGAGACCCACATAGGAACTCAATCCATGACTACCTTTGGATTCTTAGTTGTACAATGTAGTATCCCTTCATTATTATTATAATATTCCTAGGATATAATCCTTGGATCAAGAATTACAAGAGGTGGCTTGGTTACATCGTTGGTCCTGGCCACTAATTATCTCTCATATTACCTTGGATGAATTGCTTGGACTCGATTAGATACATTATTGTGAGAATTACTAGGATGATTGTCCTTAGATTTCAAAATTACCCCTTTGATAGAATCTATTAATACTATGTTGTAGCCCTTGATATCTATGTTTCCTTGTTGATTACCTAGTAACCAATTAATATTAATTATATTATGACTTTTATATTAGATCTTGGAACTTTCAATATTTATATTTTCATGAGGTTATGTCAGTGCTGGCCATAAATCATATGAATTATTTATATAAACTAGAACTTAATTAATTAATGAACTAGTTACATATTCAGAAACCAGCCAAGGGCTGTGACATGTACTTGGGTATTTAGTTACACTGTACTACTTTACATTATATATTTATGCATGAACACTATTACATTTCTATTACATTGGATGGATGTTGTAGACAACATTTCTGGTGTCCCACTAAAATTTATATCACACCCTCTTCAGGAACTGTTTGGTACCCTGCTCCAATTTTATGTATGAATGTGTTGATAAAGGGATACATACTACTTTGTACACCTGATTGCTTGTTGTGTTAGTATGGAACTGGTAGTAGATGACTAAGATAGTGATCTGGATGCTTGGGTTGTTCTCTTATTTTCTATGCTGGGTTTTGCATGTATGTATGAAAATTTTAATCCTTTTTTCCCATCCATATAGTGACATGATATATATCATCATCTATCATTTTATGTTTTCCAGCTATTTCAGTTATTATTGATTTATCTCCTTCCACTGTGCATTCTTTTTTACTTATATTATTTCTACAATTTACATTTTATGGAATTATATAAGTTATCCATTTTATTTCACAGTGGTGAGTAGGGAATAGTATCCCCATTGACACACCCTAGGCTCTTACTACTAGTTGGAATTCTCAAAATTTTTAGAGATGCAATTGAGGCCATGTGACTAATTGGTCCTGGGAAATATCCTAAGTTCCATCTTGGTCAAGGATGTCACAAGATGTTCTTAATTGATTTAAACATTATGATCAAAATGGGATCATGATCCAATATAATATTAAAGGGGAACTATCTGAGTAGTGTAATGAGTGTTTACATGTGTTTTCCATAATGAAAATAGAGATTCCACATCATCGAGGATGAACCCATGCATGATTCAATTTATTTCATAAACATGTAAATTTATTCATTTTTATGAAGCGACTCATAAGAGATGTGAGGATGTTGAATGTATTTTTAAGGTGTAATATCATGGATATTAAAATTTTCTATGATAGTCCATGTTTTATGTGCTATTTTAAATAAAAATTAATGGAATTTCTCAAATATACCCAATTTTATAAGGTTCATGTGATCTCTTGTAGTGTAGCTTGGGTTGTAGAATCCTTAGAGACCTACGAAGAAACTTATATACACATAAATTTTTTTGGATTGTTTTGGATATGAAGTGGTCAACTTGTGTTTGATTTGATATGTTTTAAACTAACACTAAGTGACCTAGGTGAATTCGATTTATGAGAAAGGGTTGTTCAAAAATTATTATAAGGGATGGATTGGATGAAATTATTTTTAAATTATTTCAATTTCCTTAACTCGAGAAGTATTTATAAAATAAAATCAATCTAACCTCATAACTTACTAGTTTAACACATTTAAATATAAATTATAATCACTTATTATCTTGGAGGACCTTTTTCATAAATATTTCTTGGTTAAGGATCTTATTATCACATGAAATTTTTTCCAGTACAATTCAATAACTATGAGGAATAAAGAAACTCATTGAATGGGAATCTAAAATAAAATAATTTATTTAACATTTAAACAGTGAGAAATAAACTGTAATACGTACCCATGTTACTTCCATAGATCAACCAATGAGAGGGTAATCCTTCCATTGATACAATTTTTTTTATGTAAGATGAATGTAGACTCATGAGTGTGGAATTAAAGAAGTAAAAACAATGAAATAATGAAAACACCACTGTTTATTGAATGATGTATCAATTAAACCTGTGAATAAATTAAAAAAATAATTACAATATATTAATTTGTGGAAAAAATAATAGAAAATTAGACGAATAAAATTTTTTAATAAGAAACTAAGCTTATTTTAATAACATAAAAGTGAACGAAAATCATTACAATGAAAAATATGCAGCATAACATTAGCATAAAAACAAACAAAACCACTCCCCAAACCCTCCAACACCAGTACACTATATTATAATATTTTATGACATGGGTCAGTCTACTAATATTCCACGTCTTCCCACTTGATTATGGTTGGCCATGGGTGGTGGAACGTTTGTCAAATGTGGAATTTTTCACCCTTGACCAGAAAAAGGGGAAATCTTTCATGCCTATGATAGATGTGTCCAAACGAACATCTAGATAGCCTAATTAGAGTAGTCTATATAATAATAATTTTAATACTAGTATTTCTCCAATTACTTTTTAAAATTTCTACTCAGTTGTATTTTGCGTTATGGATATATGATCCAAATGGTTGGCTGTTATTCAAGGCCACAAAATCTGACCCATAATTTCATATTCAACTTGATCCTCATAGAACTATATGAAAAACTCAGAATTATATCTTTTCCATGTTATATGATATTTCCCATATGATTTAATTTATATCCAATGGAAATTATATATTAATTGTATCATTTAAATTAATGAATCATGTAAATTGTTATAATTTGGTCGAGTTTTCTTCACTCGGAATTTGTTGGCATAATGTCCCATTTTGATGGTTTTCCAATGAGATTATTCAAGTCTCCATAAGGTTGAAATATTCACAATACAATGGGAAATGTTAAAAAGAAATATTAAATTTAAATCATGTTCATTGTGTCATTTACAATGTTTCTCAATATATACAATGTTATAGTGAACATTAATCATGTATTTAAATAATTATGTGTAATAATATTCCAATTATAAAATGAACTAAAAATGGTGTTTATGAATATGTAACCACATAAATAGTATGATATATAAAATTAATATGATAAACTTTTAGTGTTTAATCAACCCCCCTAACATGATTTTTTCTTGTCTCGAGGTAAATATATCTAAAAAATATGAAATTTAATTCCTTTTTAAATCACATTTTGATATACACTTCTTACCAAAATAACTCATACAAAAAATAGTGAAAACCATAAAAATAATTTTATATAAGTTAGTTCATTAATTATATCTCGTTTCCAATACTATTTTTCTATTCAAAAACATTGAAAAATTTAATCCAATTTTAATAAATTATGATGATGTTTTGTGTATCACAATAGATATGGGATTTCATTTTCATTCATGGGGGGAAAAGATGGAGGTGCTAGTTGGAATCATATTTTAACATTAAGACGAGTATAAAACGTTTTTTATGTTTTTATTGGTAAATTTATTCATGGTAATTAAAATTACAATCAATTGAATAAACCCATATAGCGAGACATTGTTGATGACTCACAAGATCAAAGACCATAGATCATAAAATGAATCCCACATTGTCAAATATAATCATGAGTTAAATCGACAAAAAAAATAAAATTACAATAAATAGATGTAAAATTCCCAACTCTGGGTCATACAATTATGGAGTCTTGATCCCTAAGTGTTGAAATACACCCATTAGGCTAATCCAATGCTACATATGAAAATTCATTATGGTTTTTTTATTTTTTTGATGATTTTTTAATAAACATTATAAATATAAAATGATCACCAAATCACTACAATTTATTAGGTGACCCCATGAAGTTAAACTATTTCCCAAAAATCTAAAGGATGTGGGTCGTAAATTTTTTTATTTTATTAATGAAAATTTAAATGGTGAAAAATCTCATTAGATAGCCCCAATTATCAAAATATATGCTACTGAAAATAAACATGGATTAAAATCAAAATCATTGCATGAAAAATTATTTTTTATTTAGTTTCATGGTTTTAAATTTTTATTGTCATCTTCATGTTTAATGAAAATTTTCCTTCCATTTATACCAAAAAAATTATCTGAAAATAAATTTTTTTTATCTTCACCCCCATAATAATATTACATGATCTCCAATGTTTAAATAAAATAAAATTAATATAGAGGTAGAGGTATAGAAGAGGAGTTATAAAATAAAATTGAAATAATAAACATGGAACAATGTCTCCTGGTGGTTGAAAATATAGTTCATCATGATCCTGATTACTCCTTTGATATCCATGTCACTCAGATATGAATCATAAATAATGTAATATAATGTTTGATGTCATGGAAAAATTATTTTCCTAAAAATATATGAACATCAACATCCCCTTAATCTTACACACCAAAAAAATTAGTATAAAATGGAAACCCCTTAAAGAACCCTTAACTAAAAATTAGAAGAGGAAAAAGGATAAGATAAAAAAATACCCTTTTTTATTTTGGAAACCCTATAATTGAGTCTATATATATGTAAAAGTCAGGTTTCCTCCTAGAATGTTCATTGTTTAAGTCCATTAGCTCAACATAAAAACTAAATATATAATCTTTTTTTTGGCTCATATGTTTTTTAGTTAAATCATATTATTTATTATTTGTTTAATTATTCAAAGAATGGTTTTGACCTATGAAAAAAGATATTTAAGACATGACCACTTGTGTGATCGTGAATCTATACTTCCCCCTGGGTGTACACATGATGCAATGTGTAAGGACCTGACCATATGGACATTAACATTCCCGGGGGTAAATGATTTTTGGAACTACATTGGAGCACAAATTTTCCCTATTCATAGTATTTGACATTGACAATCTGGGATTTCTATGACTGAAATATATCTTAATTGATCCTTGGATATTTATAATAATGAATCCAAAGTTTCTCAAGTTCATTAATATCTAATAACCTCATTGCTTCATCCAAGGAAAAATTGAAGTTAATTTTTTTATTTCCAAAAATTCCTTATGTTATATTTAAATATGTAAAATGAATCATTTTCCATAAACCAACCTATATAGTTACTTTCCTTCTATGGATTTGAACACGGTATGGAACTCCCAAAGGGCATCCAACAACTTATCATACCAAACATTAGAAGATAGATTGATAGTTCTTTCATGAATTTTCTTACTTTCATTATTTACTAACTCAACTTGTCTATGGGTTTATGGATTTTAGGAATTATAAAATATATAAGAAATCGCATACTGATACCTGAGTGCTGAGAAGGGGTGATTTCAAAATTGGGATCTTTTATAACAAATAATATCCCAAGGAATTTAAGATCTATATTAGATGTGTTATTCCATGAATTGGATCAAAACATGGTGGTCAATGGAATTTGTGGGAATGGTGTCTACACATTTTGAGACATAATCAATAGATAAGAGGAAGTAATGGTATCCCCTAGAGTTTGGGAGTGGTTTTGGGACATCAATTCCCCAAAAATAAAATATTTTTATGACCAGAATAGGTGTAAAGGTAATTTCAGTCCTTTTTGTTATATATCTTAATTGTTGACATTGTGAAAAACATTGAACAATGGTGAATGAATCATTAGTATGGGTATGCCAAACTAAACCACTTTGGAGGACCTTTTAAATGGTTTTATTTATGGAAATGTGGCCACCACATTCTTCTCAATAGAATAATTTTGGAATGGAATCTTACTCAGACTTAGGAAAACATATTCTAATGACTTTTTTAGGATAGAACATGATGTGTTATATATCATAACACACATAGTGTCTGAGATCAAAAATTAATTACATCTTATCTTTGGTCTAAAATAAATTTTTAATGATTCTTAGAACAAAGTGGTTTTCTTTGTTAGTATACCATTGGAAATCACACACAGAATATAGGGGGTCATCAAGAAATTAATCCGACATAGAAATTTGGTGTGTGTTGTCTATGAATTCCATAATAGATAGGTGAAAATATAAATCATTTTCAACAGCCTTTTTATCCATATTTTTTATATCAAACTCTTGATTAATAAGGGCCAACCAAATCAATCTAACCTTGGAATCTTGTTTTTGGAAAAGGTATTTTAATGCTAAATTACCTTTAAAGACAATGAAGGGGAATCCATAGAGATAAGACCTAAATTTTTATAAATATAATAAAAATAACAAGTAAATATTTCATAATGGTGGTTTAATTGGTTTTAGTATCATTGAAAATTTTTCATTCATAAGAAATTATTGATGGAGTGTTATCACAATGTTTTCTGAATACTTCTCCTACAAAAAATTTACTTTCATTACACATGACTTCAAATGAGGGATTCTAGTTATATTCTTCTAAGATAGGTGGATAGATAAGATAATAATTAAGTGTATAGAATGTTTCCTCACAGGTTTTGACACATAAAAATAGAGCTTCATTCAACAAAAAAGAACAAAATGGTCAAGAAATAGAGCTGAAATTCCTAATGAACCATATATAGAAACAATCATGTCCTAATAAGGACCCTAGTTCCTTGAAATTTTTTGGACAGAAAAATTGAATAATGATATCAATCATGGATTTACCAACATCAATCCCTCTACTAGAGACCAGATATACTAGAATTAGTCTTTCCTATAACATATAATGGATATTCTCCTAATTTAGGGTGAGAATATTATCCACTTATCTAGAAAAACACATACACAATATACAAGAAATCCATAAAATTTATCCCAATAGATACAGAATTCATCCATTAATACCTCTAATCAATCCCACACCATGTCATAGAATATTCCAATTATTCACTATTGTAAGGTAGTAGTGGAATTTCAAAATCAAATGGGAATATGATTAATGGAAAAAGTATTGAATGGATAGGTGATGGGTGTTTTTCCATGAACATTTAAAGAGAACTCAATCTTTCTATACTCTGAATATCCATCTAGGAAACATTATAACTCAAGAACTTCGACATTATCTAGGACTAGATAATTGAAAGGAATGGGAATATGGTATTTCTTGGTGCATGAGTTGAACTTACTCTAGTCAATGAACACTCACAACCAACTTATCAGACTTATGGTGAGAATGTAACCACCCTCAATGGTAATCACAGTGACTCTAGAATTCTTTTTAACAACTTGAATTGGGATAAAACAGTCACTGTCAGCAATGGGGTATATGATAACTAATTTTAGCTACTTAATAATTTCTTTCCTTACCTCAACTATGAGAAAATTATTGATTTTTCATAGGGGTTATCAACAACTTTAGGATTCAGATTATAGAATATCCCTATGAGTTCCAAATAATGGTCTAATCTAATAAACATTAGATAGGGTCAATGAAAATGATTTTTTATTGTTTAGAAAGATATCAAAAAGAATACTCTCTTGATTTTCTTAAATAGAAGAAGAAATAAAAATAGGGAAGTGTTGATTTTCCCCTAATAATTCATACATTAGTGGTGAAGGAATGACCTTAAATTCCAAATCATGTTCGTTAATACTTTCAAAATAATTATGGAACATTTCCTTGATGTATGTTTACTTTTAAAAATTTATTCACAAAATTAGTACCTTTTGGATAGAAGTTTCATCCACCACATTGGCCAGATCAGTGTTAGGAATGGGTATGAAAATTATGTTTTTTACTTATACAATGGTTTTATTGAGTGTATATCTTGATAAATCATCCAAGGATCTATTTGAAAGACATTTAAGATAAGGATAAAAATTTCCCTCATGTGAAAAATGGAATAAATCTCATATTGACTTAAATATCCTTTAAAATTTTTTAATGCTCCACTAGATCACTATCAACACTACATATATAATAGATCTCAAGGATCACTTCATCATCCAAAATTGGATCATTTCCCTTATAAATGATTAGATTGAGGCTCTTATTTATGAAGGTTATTATCATTTTACCATTCCAAAAAAGGATGAATTAGTTGATTATTACTAAAAAGGGATGACCAAGTTTGATGAGGTTCTTCTCAATAAGACACTATATTGGGAGATTTTCACGAAAAATGAAGTCAACAAGGCTAATTAAAATTTCAACATTCACAAAAAAATTATATTTTAAAATCCCCTTAGTAACTCTAAATCTAAGATCTATAAGATGGAGTGTGACAGAAGTTGGTTATAACTCTTCACTCCCAAATTGGTAATATATTGTAAATGGAATGAGGTTAACACTAGTTCAATGATAAAAAAGGTATTTGAAATTGTTTTCTCATTATTTTACATTGATGTATGGAAAACCAACGTATTTAATCATAGTATGAATGGTTCCTTAGATGTTTTTGGTTATATTTTCTTCCATGTGGACTTGGGTTTTGTGTTAGAATTTTATTCAGAATGTTCACAGGTCCTTCAATTACATAGAGCATGCATGCATGGTTTTTATTTGATCGAGAAAGGGTATGGTCAACATACCTTGTTATAATTTTCCTTCAACATTTCATTTAGTTCAGTTTAATATTTTCCCTAATGAATTAGTGAGAGGGGTTGAGGTTTTTTATTTTTTAGTGTGGTTGTGGTTCCTTCACAATATCATTGTATTTTTCATATTCTGAGTATTGTTCTTCAACATTTTCACGTGTTATTGATTCTTTTAATTGTTTTGGAATGTTTTTTGAGTTTTTTCAATGGATTTTACACATCTTAATATTGTCACTAATTTTAGTTTTTCATGTTATTTTTATATGTAATTATATTCTCCACTTAAGTTTGATAATGATAGCACCTGATTATTAATGGGCCACCTATGGTTTTAGTGGTTTCCAGTAAATTTTTAAGTGATGATACATCCAATTAATTCATTCAATTTTTTACAGAAATTTTTAAATGTAGAGAAAGGGATTTATTGGTTTCATGATTTAGTTTTTTGGTTTATCCCAGGATGATATTTAGGTTTTCGGGTGGCCTATTTAATAGGTTGTTGGGTGCATTTTTGAAATTGTGAAAGGGGATGTTGGTATTTGGATGGTTGTGGTTGAAATGAATTATCGTTTGAAAATTTTCAATGAGGGTAGGATTTTGGTGATTATGGATAATTGGGTTGCAGTATGGGTTGTGGGATATCCATAAAATATATTTATAGATGGTCATTATACCATGTGTTGAATGTCTTCTAGTACTATAGATTCTAAAAGTTATGAGTATTGATATCCACTGGCTGTATTCATGAAATTTCATCCCCTATAGAATGGAATTTTGGCTATTTTTTTGTTTTTTGGTCATCCGTGTCACAAAGAGTGAAAACATGGTCAATAGTTTTGATTTATTGGACCTTCCTACGATCGATCTCTTAGACATTCCAGTAAGTGCATAATGATTTTCCCTATGAGTTTGTTCATTCCTATGGGTATTAATTCAACCAAATTTTTGTGGACTCTAATATTAATATGGTGGTCCCCATGTTTGGTTTTGTTGGAGTATACATTCTAGATACTCATAATTAATATTAATGATTTGTTTTTTAAGGTTCCATCACATATCATTCAAATGAATTGTTTGTTTCGCAAAATCAACCACTCATAAAAGATTTGTCCTTGATCTTTTTTTGAAAATAAATGGGAGGGTACCATGCTGAGTGTGTCTTTGGACCTTTACGATGTTTCATAAAATGTTTCCCTATGTTTTTACAAAAAGATGGTAATCTTTTAAAGTGCAATTGTTTTGTGATGGGGGGTGTATTGTTTTGGTATTACATTCATTGAAATTTATCCTATAAGTTTGTTAATTCATGAATCAAATTCTTTAGACATTTATTTCCAGGATGATTCAGTGATAATAGAAGGTTCCTTATATTATCCCACTAATATTTATGTGGTGGGCACATTGTCTCTACAATTTTATTGAACTCCTAGATATAAAGTATTGAATATCCAACATCATCTCATGAAATGATTGATGGTGGTTTATGACCAGATGTAAGAAGACAGATTATAATTATTATACGGAATCATGTAAAATGAATGAGGGTTCATTGGTTGAGGTAGGTGTGAGTTAGTGATTCATGGTTTGATCAATAACATTCCCCATGTTTGAGGCATCCTAATTTGGTTTTCCCTTCTGGTTCCCACCCAGTTTTATGAGTTAGTTTCCTTAAAAACCGTCCATTTGAATGGGATTAATTTCTACATCTGTGGGACTAGTAATATTAGGGTCTACATAGAAGAAAATAGTAGGTGTTCTTAACTCCACAACCCTAATACTATCCACACTAACCAAATGGTGTTATTGGTCATGGTTATAAGGGTACATGCACCCAAGAAAAGAAGATAGATACAAATGGGAAATGATAAGATAAATTTATGAAAGAAAATATAAATTGGGGAGAATAGAATGAGTTTCCACATTAATAACATGGGTACCTATAAATTTTTCCATAATTTGGTCTTTGTAAAATTTACCAATGTTTATAGGGTTGAATTGGCCGCTTGTAGTGTAATTTTTGTTGTCAGATCCTTAGATAGCTAAGAAGAAATGTACAAACAAATATATTCTATGCGTTTCTATGGATATGCAGTGGGAAAATTATGTTTTACTTGATATTTTTTAAATGAAAACTATGTGGCATAAATGAATTCAATTTTTTAGAAAGGGTTGAACCTAGGTTATTATAATGGATTGACTGGTTGAAATTATTTTTAAATTTCTTGAATTTTATTAAATCAAGAAGGAATCATTCAATAAAAAAAACATAACATCATCACTTACTGGGTTAAAACATTAACATACATATGATAATAACCTATAAACATGTAGGATAAATTTCATAATCAATCCTAGATGGAGGATCATATTATCACATGAAAAGTGCAGCGATAAAATTCAATAAGTAAGAGGTTGAATGAAAATCATTAAAAAAACTCAAATAAAATAACTTATTAAAAAAATAAAAGATTGATAAATAAAATAAAATATATCCCCTTTATACTCCATTAGATAAACCCATGAAATTTCTATCCTTCCATTAATGAAAATTTTTTATTTGAAGATGGAAGTAGACACATGGGGTGAAATTGAAGAAGTAAAAAAAATGATATAATGAACACTCCACCCTAGTGTGAAGGCTTTATCTCTTCATTGTGTGAATATATTAATGAATTAATGAAATAGTGTCATAATGTTAAAATAAAGTATAAAATAGGAAGAAACATAATTTTTATTAAGAAACTATGTTTAGTAGAACATCTTATATGTGAAACAAAGTCGTTATAAAGACCAAGCGCCAACATAACATTAAAATAAAAAATAATAATAATAACCCCAAATCCACTTCCAACACTACATTAAATAGGAACATCATATTATTTGGGCACAAAACCCAATATTCCAGGTCATCTAAAATTATTATAATAGGTCTAGGGTGGTGTAATGTTTTTGGAATGTAGTCTTTTCCACCGTTGACCTAAAATAGGAGACATCTTGAATGCCTCCAACAAATGTTCCCAAAAAAATTGTATATGAAAAAATTAGAGTATTATATATAAAAATAAAATAAATAATTGTATATAAACTATTATTAAAAAAATATTCATCCCATTCTTCCTATTGGTTTCAGAGATAATATCTAAATGGTGGGCTATTATTCTAGGACACAGAATCTAGCCCAAAATTCCGTCTTCAACTTGGCTAGGATGGAACTCCCTTAAAAACTAATAATTATATTTGTTATCTATTTAATTAAATGTTTCTAATCAATTCATATATCTCTATTACTAATTGTATATTAATTTTAGTTTCTAAATGGCAGCAACATATATATATTTTGACTGTGTTCTAGTTTTCTCCACCTTGAATTTATTAGCATGAAGGCCCATTTTGGAGGTCTTCCAATGTGTTTTTTCATGTAGTCTAGAAGGATTACATATTACCAATTGAATTGAAAATATTTAAATTATATATTAAATTCAAATCAATGTTAATGTGGAATTTACAATACCTCTCAAAATTCTCCAAGTAATAGTGAGCATTAAGAAATAAATGCAATCATGATGGGAAATAATGTTAAAATTATAAATGCACTAAAAATGGTGTTTATGGATAATTAAGAAAATGAATATTATAATATATTAAACAAAAATGTCCCTATTTTTGTGGTTAATTAATTAATATAACAGATTTATAATCAAATAAAAATAGGTGATTATGGGCGATATGTTGGATTTATATTATCTTAATAATCTAATTATTATAAAGGGATTAAAAATCGTGAGATTTTGAGATTATTTTTTCGAGTGGAAAATATCTCCAATTTAAGAATTTAAGATCACCTACTACTTAAAAAGAGACTAATTCATATATAAGATCCTCTATATTAAATAATAATGGGTATGATTCTAGCAGGACGACTACCGTGTTGAATCTGAGAATAAAGTGAGAGTCATGAAAAACATCCTACTATGTATGATATCAATATATCATAAAGAGATCCTATGAGTATGGATTGTGATCCGTATACCATCAATAGAGGATCCATATTTTTGAACTTGATGTTGAACAAATCCAACACAAATATTCTATTAGGAGAGTTTTCATTGAATAAATGATCGAGGAGGAGTTCAAGATTACATATAAAGAACTATTTAGAGGATTTATAAATATCCCCCAATGAGCTGTATAAATGATTTTTATAAGAAAGATTAAATTTGAAGGATTATATTAAATAACCCATTGGGAATTGGATATTTTGAAAACATTAGGAACATGAATTTCATGATATTGTCTGCTTGGTATTTTTTAATATTCTTATCAATATTTTTAGGAGATATCTTGTATATTATACTTAGTTGAATAATAATAGAGAAAAAATGTATCAGAACATCACCCAAACCTAGAAAGGAATAATATTTCAAGTTTGAACCTTGTAAATCCTATTATCTTGTGCTTTTTGAATTATATAAACTTGACTAAGTCAAAGAGACTATATGAGGAGAATATCAAATATTTAATTGTAAATATAGGTTCAAATTAAGAAGGTATATTCATAAATTGAAATTCTGTTATTTATTCACCCCTCTGACTAATAGTGATCTCAAGGATTTGGGCACTATAAGTTATATCAGAGTAAATGACCCATCTACAATATCCAACTAATAAAAGAGCACAGAGGATCAAAATACTATTAGAAACCAAGGAGTACCTATTTTTTATGGAAAAAAATTTCATTCGTGGAATAATTGGATGTTTATGTATTTTTTATCATATTGTATTGAGGATAGTGATACTGTAACAATGGGATTCCCAACACATGTAAGAGATTCTCTCATGAAATTTTTTTGATAAGAGAAATCATTGTGTATACGAGAAATATTGAAAATATATCATTTAATAAATATATGATAATGTTTAAAATTATATAATAAAACATAAAATTACTTAGGGTTGTGGGTGAATCTTGATAATATGTATGAAGGAAATGTAAAATTTTTTTAATTCAGACTAAAACATTAAAGATAAACTTTTTAAGATATAAAAATTCTAGGTGATGAGATAATTACTAACTATTTTAAAAGGGTAAATGAAATTATAATTCACATCAAGGTATTTGGGGGTGCTCTGTAAAGTTCATCTATTTTGATAAATATAATGAAGAAATTTTCTGACACATTTGATCCAAAGATATCTCCCTTTAAAGAATTGGTGACTTTTTCCTTAATGATTTACACAATAATCTCATTGATTATGAGATGTGGAAATCCCTAGTTTATAAAATGAAATTGAAGGATGAAATGAAATTCAAATCCATGAGAAGACACACGTTGATAGATTAGAGATATGAACATTTCACAAATTACGATGAGGAAAAATAAAGTGATAAAGAAATAGTTAATGTGTTTATTAAGTTCATGTATTTTAGCTCCGAGAACATTGGAAGTTGTAAGGGAAAATAAGAAAGTATTCTTCCTCTTAAATGTTTTAATTGGGAGGGAATTGGTATCTTTTCTATCGAATGGCCAAATAAAAAACATGATAAAGAACAATGTGATGATTAGGAAGAGGTATATTTAAAAATGAAATCTAGAAGTTCCAAAAAGGGTGATTATAGAAAAAAGAATAATTATTCCTGAAAATATAGAAAGAAATTGATGAATATGAAAATGAAAGATATATTCCAAAATTCCTTGAATATATATATATATATATATATATATATATGATATTTACATATATATAAAATATGAAAATTAGTATTTACATGAATTGAATATCATTACATTTAACATAAATGATAAATTTTTATCATTTATTATTTTCTCATATTCATTATCCTTTGTTATACAATTTCATGAGATGAAACTTATGGGAGGTGAAATATTCATATGATGAATTTATACTATTTGAAAAATTTATTCATAATCATTATCATGAGAATAAATGAAGTTATAATTTATGATTTTCCATAATTTACTATAAAATCAATTTTCATGCAATGGAAGTATGTGTATAAGATTTTACTTGATAGAACCTCTATGAAACCGAAAGATATATTTTTCTTCTTCCTCTTTCTGTTGAGATTCTAGAACATTGTGAGAGAAAAGATAATTATGAATGTATGAAATTTGACTCGTTTGACTCATAGATGCATTTGAAGGTTGTATTATTATATTTTCCACTTTAGTGATGTTTATAAAACTCATCAGAAATGAAAAAAAGGTACACATTTTCTTCTGTGTATGGTATGACTATAATATATTTCTTCATTTTAGTATTTTATGTAGTTTCATATTATCTTTAATGGATACCCTTATTCAATGGATTTTAATTTCTTCAACTTCATCTGATAAATTTATTTAGACTCAAAAAACACTTCAATGGTATCAGAGGAGGTCTATAGATTAGTATTATGAAACCTAAAATTAAATAAATATATGAAAAAATCACAGTAGTTTCATATTTATATAAATTCAATTTTATAAAAGGGTTTAACCTTACATAGTTGGTCTATTTAAAGGTTAGAAACACCTTACCCTAACATAGAAAAGAGGCATAAGGGTAACCCTGGTGTTAACCAAATATGGGGTGTTCTACTTAAGGATTACTTACACATAAATTTACATTCTATAAGGGTTGTGTAAAGGAAGTTGGGTTTTAAAAGAGGTACATAATGGTTAAGGAATTATTACCCTTACATATAAAGTTATTGTGTAAAGGTAACCAAGTTATTTTCCATTATCCGGATAGGTAACATATCCACTGTGTAAAGTGATTTGATGTTTACCTTTACATAATATAAGATATTTGAATATTACCTTTATGAAAATGACATGATAAAGGTATTACCTCTACATGAGCTACTGCATACGGTAGTTTTCCTCCTTACCCATAAAAAATAGGAACTAAGTATGTGTATTACCATTACGCATAGCAAATTGAAAAAGGAATAGGACAATTACCCTTATATAGAGTTTATTTATACAGGTAAAGGGAGTGTACAGTTATACAGGAATGGGTTCCTATGTAAGGGTAACCATAATTGTTTTAAATGTTTTATAATTTTTCAAAAAAAAAATGATTGAAATGTTTTTTCTAATGTTTATAAATTATTGTTAAATGTATTTTTAGATATTTTAAGTTATAAAAACAATTTAAATTAATTATTTATAATGTATTTATAATTAAATATGTTAATGAAACATTTTCCCCAAATTTCAAATTTTAATATTTGAAAATTATTTTAACAAAATTGTTTGGAATAACATATGATCCATAAATAAAATTCTTTAATTATAATGATAAGTGATAATTTTCAACATGTTATAAAGTAATAAATAAAGATAAAATATAAAAATTTTACATTTAAATTGTGATTTCAACATAATTAAATATTTAGAATTGTTCAATATTAAAGGGAACATCATTTGTATATTAGTGAAACCACATGAAAAGGTGTTTTGATGATTGATATGGCCATGGTTTAAATAATGAATAAGTATATGATATTTAGATTATGTAAAATGTTTACATAATATAAATTGTATTACAAATTTTACATAATTCATATTATATCATATGTTTAGTAATGGAAATTCTATATAATGATAAAAATTTTATATTTATAAAATATTAACAAATAAATGGTTTTTGATGGTTTATAAAATGTTTATAAATAATTATAAAATATATTTTGGGATATTTTAATTTTTTAAAACGTTATAAAATTAATTAATAATAATATTTTTATAATTAAATAAATTTTAATGAAACATCTGGCCCAAATACTAAATGTTAATATTTCGAATACCTTTTATCTAAATTATGTGGAATAACATACAATATAGACATAAAATTATTTATCTAGAAATCATAATTGAAAACTTATAAAGGGTTATATATTATGAAATATAGAATAAATATAAGATTTTTGTATTGAAATTATGATTTTTTTCATAATTATTTATTTTAGAATTGTTTAAAAATAAAATGGGACCTAATTTCTATATTATTTGTATGACATTAATTTTTTTGATGATAGATATATCTATGGTTTAAGTAGTGAATAAGTATGTGATATTTAGATTATGTAAAATCTTTACATAATTGAAATTGAAATTGAAATTGTTTATAATTCATATAATATCAAATATTTCAAAATTTAAATTCTATATAATGATAAATATGAAAGAGTTTATATTGAAATAAACATAAATGTTTTTTCAAACTTATGGAATGTCCATAATGTTACAGGTGAATATTATAGAAGGTTTTATTATTAGATTATATTTATGAATTTTTAATAAATATTTATCTCATGTTTAAATATTTGAATTGATATTTTATTTAAACGGTTTCCCTGCTACATTCATGTATATTAAATTTCTTATGAAATGTGAATATTGTGTATGCTTTAGTTTATTTGTATAAGTGATTATAGGATAGATCATTGCATTACATGGTAATATTGACTTTATAATGAATATATTTCTTCATCTACCTTAACCTCAGAATGTAATTGATGTTATGAACTTGAATTTTATTTTAAAATATATTTTTTCATATTAGTTTTCAGTTTTATGATGAATTCGATTATCTACTGAGTAATGTTTACTTGGGTAGAGGGACTTTTGTTTTGACTGTCTACTTACAAGGAGGACTATTCCTTGATTATGAAAGTGAATGGGGATAAATATATCTCTCTATAAGTATGCTCTTGTATATATTTTTAGTTTCAGATAATTTTATTCCTTTACATGAAGTGTTCATAAACCTTATTCATATGATATATGTGGATTTGTTTGAATATGTTTTCCTTTTATTTTTTTTATGTACCAAAACATATGGGTTGTATAAAGAGTTACACATCTATATTGTTTGAACATATTGATCAGGTCGAGGGAACATGGTTGAAAACATAATTACTAAAGTCATGCATACATAAAATTGAATAATTTTGGATAAGATACTAATATTAAACGGACATTCAATTAATATGTGTGATATTCATTCCAATGTGACATTTTCCAAGACCATGATCATCCAACTGGGTAGTATCAAGTTAAATCAGGGTTCCCTTATATTATATTTTGTACAGAAATGTAGTAATAAGTGACTCTAAATTATCTTGTTAGGTAGTGTCGGTTCATAGCCTGGTTCCCATTGATTACCCTTAGTAATCTTATTTAGTGTTTTCATTGTGTAACACATAGCTATGAAGACCTAATAGTTTAGATATCATAGGAATAGTGTTTATTTTTTCCATATGATGAATTCAAAAATAGATTTTCCACTTATCTATCCTACAATCATATAAGATATGATAATAATGATTCCCAAGATAAAAAATTATCTTGTTCGATTAAAACCCTAGAAGACTAATTTCTTAGTGAAATATGGATCCTAGATCACTAGTGAGTATGATGGTTTTATAAATGGATCATCATTTTAGTGGGATGCCATTTAATAAAATTCGTTATATGTGGTTAATAATTAATGGTATTCATATGATAAAACTTATTTTTTATAAAAATATCATCATCATCGTCAAGATAATCATGGTAATTAATCATTGAATAGAGAATCTTACTGTTTTTTCTCCTAAGACTTGTAACTTGAGAATATTTCTTTATCAATAATGGTGATTTTAGAAATTTTCTTAAGGAAAATTATTTTTTTCAGAATAGTTTCTTCCTCAGTAACAAACTGATGATGTTGTTCAATAAGTGAATGTAGAATCTTATAGAATTAAAGAGTGATTCATTTATGGTTTTAAAGGAATTAGATGCATAATGAAAAAAGGAATATCATTCCCCACTAATGTACTCAATATTATTAATCTTGTTAATTATTTAAGGAATTTTAGTCTCCTACACTCAATAAGATTGGGTATGTCAAGTGATATTAAATATGATGGAATTTGTTGATGACTCAATGATACTAAAGGATCCCGTAAACCATTATTGTTTATAGAAATCAATTATATTTTTTTAGATACATGATATCGACTATATGACTTATATGATTTATAAGAATACATAAATTTCATATGATGATAAAGAATTAAATGATAGATATTGATTGTTGTTTTCAAGTAATCAAGAAAAGGAGTTTATGAAATAATTACATGTATTCATTAGTCTTAAAGGAACTATTCCTATGATGTGTATTTTTGTCACATTTAGATCATGAGAAGATCATGTCAACAATAGTTGTTCAAATTAAATTAGATAAGGTATTTTTTATTCACATAGTTATGATTTGTTCAATTATATAACATTATTAAAGGGGTGTATTAACATGTTTTATTCTGGTTAGGTAATTTATCTAATTATAATATCTGTTATGAATTACAATATTTATAGTACATGTAGGTAACATTTCAAACTAGAATATGAAAATATTGTTGAAAATTTCAACAATTTTTCTTTCAGATCAAAGCCATCGTCATTGAAATCTAGGGTTGTTGGAAATGATGATTAATAATTCAATATGTTTAAATTATCCAAGATTTGACTAAAATATATTGTGAAGCTCTATGGAATGTATATTTGAGGTATGAATGTCATAGAAATTAATATTTAGAGTAATTTGACACTAATTTTTTAATAAAATCTTATTTTCAAATAAAAATTGTTCCAAACACGTAGAATACCATATATGATATAGTTTATTTGTTTAATATTCACACTGAAAGGAAAAAAAATGTTATTTCTTAACGTTAATGATTTTGTGTATACTAGAAAGATATTATTAAGATAATTTATTTCCTAAGAGGCTAGTGGGAGAATATTTGTACACAAAAAAGAACAAAATTAAAGAATAAAGAATTAAACCAATTGAAATTTAAATTTAATTTTAGTTAAGATATTTAGGATGTATTAGTAAACAATTATATAAGTAGTTGTATCATTTGAATGAAAAATTCTGATAGAATAGGGTTACAAAAATGATATTGAAGATCTTTGAAATATTTCTATGTAGACAACATATGTTGACTTAGTAACATTTGATATTTTAAAGATAAGACGATTGATTATATTTGAGAAGTTGAATAGTTCAAAATAAGAATATTAAGTCTAACCATTATTTAAACTAGCTTACTTCATATATGTTTCTCCCTAATGAGTTTAGTGGGATCGTTTTATCCGATGGTATCATATATATATGCACACATATATATATATATATATATTAAATAGATTTCTCGTGATATGATGTGTTAGAAAAACCAACAAATTGTTGTAAACATTTGGTTGATCTTTCAGTTCATCATATATGATATGATAAACCAGTGATTATGTTGTTTTTATTAAATATTCATAAAATTTTTATCAATTTTAAAATGTATCATATCAAAGGAAACCTCCATTTTATTATTATTTATAAATTTCTACATATATTTATATATAAATCTATATTTCATGAAGCAAAATGATAAACTACCTTTGAACGTACAACTTTGAGTTTATCCATAACTAAGGTTCACTATGGGGGTATTATAGGTTATAAAGAAATTTTAAGGTTAATGTGAGTATGATTCTTGTATAGTTATAAATAATATGCTCATGAGGCACAAAACAAATAATATGATTCTATTTTTGCACTAGATTTCCTACTATGTATACCAGATGGAGTTTCATAAAAATGTATTTGGTATACTAGGGGTTCATGGGTCATATATAAGTTCCCAGTACCTAATGTTATAAATATACAGAGCATGAGAACCTTCATACGTTAATACCAAACATACATAATTCTAAATATTGACTTATCAAATATAGGGGTGGTTGGGTAAGTTGCAAATCAAGTTGTTGGTTGGAGTTTGACTAAGATGGTATTTTTCCTTTCATATAACGAATATGATATCTATTCCATTGGTTGAGAAAATTTGGGGGAGTGTTTAGAAAAGCATAGATATTTAATATTTATATGGATAATGGAAATATGACATGTTTATCCATAAGTATTAATGGCATTTGATGTATTAATCTATCAAATCAATATACACTTTGATATTCAGGAATAAATGAGCTATCTATATGGGATTGACATGATCTGTGTTTCATGGTACCTTATTGTCTGGGAAAAAGGTAAAATATAATAATTCACATTGTTATATGACATAGAGTGGTGGAGAAATTTATAGAGATACATGTGTTTTATTGAGATCATACTAGATCCATTTATAAGATGAGTAGTATTAACACTTTGATAGAGACCTCTCTTTTATTATATATCTGGATCTAGAGATTCATATTTGTTTTCAAGACCATAAAGTACTATGGGGTCTGATTATTTTTTTATTTAATGGGAATTGAGTTTGACTCATAGAGATTCTCTAAAATTGATTTTGAGTTAATTCAAAAAATAGATGTGTGTTCTCGAGGTATTTCATAGGATGTGATAAAAGGTGAAATTGATGATAGATATCAAAATATTTTGGAAGGTATCCAAATGTATTTTTTGATATAATTTGAGAATGTATTTTATATGATAAAATTTAACATGAAATAAAATAAAAAGGCCGTCTTGATTTAGTGAATGTGTGAGATTGAAAGAGATATTCCCTAAGACCATATATAAAAATATTGCATGAAATTTTTGATTTCCATGCATCATATTTCAGTAAATGAAAATTAAATGATACATTTTTATCATTTATTATTATCATATATTATCTATAATTTATTATACCATTTCATGAGACGAAACATAAGGATGTTGAAATATTCATATGAGGAATACGTATCTTTTGAATAATTTATGTAGAGACCCATAGCCTGTCGTATAGGGACATTACATTAATTTTGTGGAATACTTAATACATAACAAAAACCAACACTCAAGGATCGTAATAGTTTAATTTCTTTGAAAACTCAGAACATAATCTTCTAATCTTTGTGAAAGATCTTCAACATATGCCATAAAGATCTTTCCCTTTTGTTTTCTTACATAAAACCTTTCTTTATGTCATGGGGAAAATAAAACTTATAAAGGGTGAGCTCAAATGCTCAGTAAGGGTAAGCAAGGATAAAATAAAACAAATCATATACATTTGAACATAAAAACATGACCATAATGTTTAAACCTAATAATCTTGAGCAATGACATAAACCATGGTAGTACATAAGGCATAGATCATAATGGAACATCAATCATTATAAAATAGCATGGGAATAAAACATGTAATTGCAGAAAACCATTACGAACTTGATATTATGTCTATATAAGCCAAGGAATTTATGCCAAGGCCATCTAAGTAGACAATGTCCCTTCTTGAATCGAGTTCACTCTTCGTTCCAGTCCTGTAACACTAAACCGGATTAACTTACCATTCTAGCAATGTATATCTCATGAGATATAAATCATTACCTAATGAATTTATTGGAGATATAGTTCCCACCCATCTCATAATGAAATCATTCTTATATATGACACGACATAAACATAAATCAATCATCACAACCCAAAGAATAAAATGGGTTTCATAAACATCATCCCATCATAAAATAATTCATATAAAACAAATGGATATCATTTCATCATAAGAAAAGTGAAACCATGTGAATAATATAGACATTATACTTGAAACAAACACATATGAAATAATGCCATCTTAGATGGAAAACAGTTTTGATAAAACACTTGAAATTAATTCTTGAGGAAAATATCCTTTCTTCTTCAAAATCATTTTCTTTTCACAAAATAACATGAAATTTAAAAATAAAATGATTTTATCAAAATAGTCATGAAATCTTGTGGAGGATGCTTCATGAAAATAAGGAATTATAAAAACTTAATAATCCGTTCATGACGTATGAGTTAAAAAACATTCTCATCGTACTTTTTTTAGAAAAGTCAAAAAGTTCATCGTATGGTAAAATAAATAAATATTCCTTTCATAACATGTGGTAAAAGAAAAAAATTGGGTAAAAATGACTTTAAACATACATAAAAACATTTTTAGAAAAATGGGCATGGATGATAACAATAACCCCAGTAAATTCTTACGAATAAACAATCTCGAATAAGAACGAGATTAGAATAATTATCCATTACCAGAGGTCTGATATGCTTCGTACGTATCCAAAACAACTGTATAATTATTCAAATAATGTAATTTAATTATTAAAGAATCTTATTCATTGTTATTATATCATATATGGTTCACTTAGGACTTTATATTACTCATTCTTTTGTAAATTCGATGTTAAAGCGGTGTTTTGGGTAAAATCGTTTTATTTGTCGTACGTGTTTGGGCGTGTTTTTCATAATATTATTATTAATTATATCACGATTTAATTACTTATTGAATGTAAATAATGATTTATATATCATATTTATTTATTATATATATATAATAGATAGATAAATGAAATGAAATACACCGTTCATGGAGACAATAGGCCGTACGTACGCATGAATGTTGTTTTCCATTCCATATTCACTTGAATGGAAGTATGTAGATGACATATAAATATATATATAGATACAATAGCTTTATAATGTCATATATTTCATTATTAATCATTATATATACTTTATAATCATTCTTGAGTGGTTAACTTGGATAATGAACATCGTGTCGTGGAGACAGTAATCCGTACATACGCATGAGCGATGACATCATTCCCATAATTATTGAATTGAAATGGAGTGGATGATATAATATCTCAGAATCATTATGATGTTATAATAACTATATATAGTTATTCTTTACACCATTATACCTATCCAAGTAAAGTGGTGGTGGAAAAACAGATTACACCACAGCGTGGAGACGGTATTCCGTAAGTACGCACGCGTGGTGATTTTGTTTTCCTTAAGATCGATAGAATGAGAAATGGGGTTGTTTAATATTTATAATAAAATATCATAATATTAGTGATACCTATGTTATTACTTTATAATTAAGAAACTATAGAAGAAGTTGAAGAAGAATGAAAATTGAACGAATCGGTAGAAGAGATTGCCTATTCTTCGACGCACCTCTTTTAAGATTCCTATTAAGGCAATAGAGATGGTATTTTGAGGATACGAGAACCACTATAATGTTATTAGGGAATTTGAGAAGGGAAATGGCAAGGTTCTGGTTGATCTTGAAGGCTCAAAATTGTGTAAAGGGAAGAGGGAGGAGGTGCCCATTTATAAGGGAGGAGAGGGGAACCTTATGAAAAACTTAAAATACAATTTTATAATAAAGACATATTCTGTTTATAGTAGATCCAAATTAATTTATTTCGAATATAAAGTGGGTATGGGTTGAAATCATCTCAACTAATAGGTTTTAGACAAGTTTTGGTTAATCTTTTAACCTTATCATTTAGATTTAACTCTAAGTTAAATAATTTAACTTTTACCGTGTCATCTTGTTTTCTTACACTGTATGGTTAACAAACATACTATAACAAGATAATAGAACCCCAAGTTGTTATTTATTAATACATATAACCTTATCTATGTCATTTGGACTATCCTTATATTTTTTGTAATATAATAACAATTAATAATATAATATTTGTTTTAAAAATAATTTTTTTTCAATTTTGAAACTATTTGGTAATTGATTTTTGGGAAAATCATAACAACATCATTAGTTCAATAAAAGTAAATTAAATCAATAATAACAAGTCATATTAACCTGAAAATTTATTTTAATTTATTAAAAATCTCAAATTTCATTTATTTGGGTTTTTATAACATCAATTATGTTAATATTTCATTAATAAGGTAATTACTCCATCATCATTGTGTCATAAATAAATTAAATTAGTTTATGACTAAAAATTATAAATAAAATACTATTATATAGTAAATATTTTTATATTTCTAATGAATATTTATAGTCTAATTTATCTTATGTATATCCCAATATTAAAAATGTTTTAGTTATTAAACAATGATTTTAACTGTTTAAACTCTTCTTTGAATTAAATAATAATAAATGACATAATCTAATCCAAGTGGACCTAAATGATAATATTATATTCCTAAAGTTGTTTTGGATCAAATTATACTTATACAATAGAATTAGGAAACGTGTTAGTGTAATAATAATATCATTTTTACCCTTAATAACCCTATTTACCTTTAACCGTGTTAACTAAAAGTAAAAAGTTACTATTCACCAAAAATTATTTTTATCGTAATGAACCCCATTTTACTCCTTGGTATTAACCGTGTGTCAAGGATTTCAAAATTACACTCACAGAAGTGGTAAAATTATGTTTTATGTAAATTTTCAAATTCTCCTAGGAGGTGGGTAAAAGACGATGAAAAGATCAATAAAATTTTTATATATCTAAAATTATTATAAAATGACCCCAATGAAATACATTGAACATATATAGGTATAATGTATCAATTTTGAACAAAAATAAAATTACATAAAATAAATATTTATTTAAATAAAAAGCCGGTTTTTAAATAGTAACCTAGTGTTTTAACAATTCATCTAAAATTGAAAGTTTTCAAAAAAATACAAACAATTCACCCTAGGGTAATTTCGAAATTCTGAGTCAAAAAATTAAGTCCATTTTGAAAGATAAAATTTATAAAGTATCAAAAAGTGGGTGTTACTATTCATAACGGCTAGTTCATAATAATATAATAATAATATCTCATTTTGTGAAACTCGGTATTGCGAACTACACACGCTATCAAGGAAGGTCTTGATTGCGTGTAATGCAAGAAAAGTTAGGGCTGTTTGTAGTGAATGTTCCATTTGGTGTTGAATATAACATAATCAAAACATTTTTCATTTATATATTAAAAAAATTCTATACTTAATGTTGCGTAGAATAATTTCCACAAAACAAACTTGATATTGTGTGTGACACGAGCCAAGAATAGTGTTGTATATATTGAAAGCTAATACGATGTTGCGTATAGTACAATATAATATTGTTGTAGTGTATAATAGAAGACATCAATGATATTAAAAATATTATATCTCATAAAATCTACTTGTGTTACATTCTGCCCCCTTAAAATTAATTTCTCCCTCGAAATTCGTCAGGGTTATAAATCGTTTACAACTTGAAAGTTTGATACGTAGAAACCCAAATCGTAAAAGGAATACTAAAACATAATTTTAAAAAGTAAAGTATTAAATGTAACGGTTACACAGATTAACTCATCACTAGGTCTCCACATAGGAGAACATAGGAGGAAATATAGATATAGAAGAAAAATCTAACCATCATGTTCTGATGGAGAGTGGTAAAGGACATGGATATGAAAAATCCAACAATGACAAAGCCATAAATTTGTGATGATATATGGTACCATCTGATTCATCAGATATAAGGAATTATGAATTTTTTTTGGTTTTCAAGATCATTTCCCTAAAGATGATGAATTGTAGAGTTAAATGAAATACTTACATGATTTTGGTAAAATATCACCGTTGTTCATGCCATGAACAATTTCCACTTCATCTCTTAAAGAAATGAAGTTGAATTTTTCATTTGTGAAGCATTAGAGGATCATGTGATAGAATGGTGGGTCATTCTATCTATCTCAAATAAAAGGTTAGAAAAAGTTATTAAATATACATAAGTCCATCTATGGTGAGATTAATCAAATAGAGTTCCTAAAATGGACGTATACTTCGTAAATCATACAACATAATAAATTGAAACTAATTTATACTAACTAGGGACTGCCTGTAGGCGGGTGTTATGTGACAAAGGCATGTCGCACTTGGGTTCTGGGTTCGATTCCCTCATCCTTGTCCGATGCGACGGGTTGTCTCCCATCCTAGAGGTTGTCCTTTTTCTAAAACAATACTATTATAACATTCCAAAAATAATATCAAAAAGTTCTAGAATTAAACAATACTATCTGATGTCTAACTTAATCTATTCCAATCATTATGCTTACCCAAACTCATAGTATAAGGAAAAATATTGATAGATAGGTCTTCTACCAAGAATGTAAATACCATCATTTATCCCAATATTTCATGAGATATGTCTTGTTGGTCACATTCCAACCATTCAAATGACATAATCATGTATTATCTTAAAGAATGAAGACCCATAGAACCTTAGTGAAAACATGAATGCAGTTAAAAGTTTCCAATTTCCACATACCAAAATCCCAAAAGTTCTATATACTCAAACCATCATATCACATAGTCCTTATATCAATCATGAGATCATGAATACTATCAAACATATTATTTTCTCCTTATCCCTTAATTATGCACATATCATCTGCTTTCCAAAATATTTGAATCACTTTTCATGGTTACTGGTGCCATATAATTATTGAAAACCATAATAAACCCATACATAGATATTCCAATATTCCAAAACACTATAACTGAGATTATAATCATTCCACTACATCATTTCCATACCCAACATCTCCAATAGTGATCGAATGTGACTTACCTTTTCCCTTTACCTTAAGAGGATGTTGATTTCGATCATCATTAACCCTTGGATTAGGGAATTGGATATCATATTTCCCCATTTCCTTGCAATTGAAGCATTAAAGTGTCGATGGAGCGTTCTCTGTAATCTTTTCTCTATTAAAATCATTAAGTACCTTTTTCCATTACTTCAACACTCAAATTCTCGATGACCTTCTTTTCCTCACTTAAAACATTTTCTAGTACCTTTTATACAATCTCCACCATACTTTGTTCCACACTTTGAGCATAAAGAAACATTCATCTTCTTTTCATCATTGTTCTGTGATTTCCCCTTGAACTCCATCTTTCGTGTCTTGTCAAAACCATGAGATGGATATGTAACACCAACTTCAAGTTCTACCTTGATAGCAAAACACAGAATTTCTTCATAGCTACTGAAGTCTCTAATCACTAATGCCCTTCTAAGAAATGGTTTTAATACACTGAATAATCGATCAAATTTACGTTCAGGTTGGATGATAAATCTAGACTAATACCTTTCAAGCCTAGTAAAATTCGCTTCATATATACCAACAGATTCATCATCCTTTTGCATAAGCTCAAGAAACATCTTCTCCATCTTTGTTCGAGGAATACGAGGGATGTACTTATTGAAAAACAAATTCTTGAACTCGTTCCATTCCATGGATTCAATTTCATCATGGGGCCTTGTATTTTTAACTAGAGTACACCACTGGTCTGCTACACCTTCTAACCAGTAAAAAACAAAAATGACTTTTTCATTCTATGAACAATGAAGTATCGAAAATATATTTTCAATGGTACTAATCCATTGGTCAGAAACAAGTGGATCAGAAGACCCACTGAAAGAAGGTGGATGTTTCCTCATGAAGGACTCAAAAGAATATTGTTCATTTCTCTACTCATCTGGAAGTCCAGAATGATTCATGGCTTGTGTAAGTATAGTAATATGATTTTTCACTCCAACTCCCACAAAATTAGTTTGTTCAAGAGGAAAATGATTGCATTTTACATTACATTAATCAACATAGATCCTTCGGGTTCCAACCATCATCTAAAAACCAAAAAGAATAGTGTGAGGTAAAAATCATGATTGGGAAAACGACATAATAAAGGGGGAGTACCTTAAATATATAACATCTTCTGTTTAATTCTATGATCGTTACAGTAATTATAGGACTATTACTTATATGTATACATAACCTTATGACATCCCTAGACATACCTTAGAAATATCTCTAGAGATCTCATTAAAGTTATGGTATCCGAGTTTCCAACGGTTAACTAAACCATTCCTCTGATACCAACTGTAGTGACCCATAGCCTAACGTACATGGACATTACATTACTTTTTTGGAATACATAATACATAACAAAAACCAACACTCAAGTACCATAATAGTTTAGTGTCTTTGGAAACACGAAACATAATATTTTAATCATGGTGAAAGATCTTAAACATCTCCCACAAAGATCTTACCATTTTGTTTTCTTACCTAAAAACATTCTTTATATCATGGGGAAAAGAAAAAATATAATAGTTGAGCTCAAATTCACAATAAGGGTAAGCATAATGAAAATAAAATAGACCATATAAATTTGAACATAAAAACATGACCACAATGTTTAAACATCAAAATCTTGAGCAATGACATAAAACATGGTAGTGCATAAGGCATTTATCATAATGGAACAACAATTCTGATAAAATAGAATGGGAATAAAACATGTAACTATGGAAAACCATTAAGAACATGATATGATTTCCATAGTATCTAAGGAATTTCTGCCAAGACCATCTCAGTGGACAAAGTCCCTTTCTAAATAGAGTTCACTCCTCATTCCAGTCCTATAACACTGAACCAGATTAACTTACCATTCTAGCCATGTCTATCTAATTAGATAGAAATAATTACCCAATGCATTTGAGGGAGATACAGGTCCCACCATTCTCATAATGAAATCATTTTTATGAGTGCCACAACATAAAAATAAATCATTCATCATAACCCAAAGAATAAAATGGGTTTCATAAACATCATCTCATCATATCATAATCCATATAAAACAATTGGATATTATTTCATCATAATAAAAGTGAAACCATGTAAATCATAGAGACATTATACTTGAAACATAAACATATGAAATAATGTCATCTTAGATGGAAAATATTTTTGATAAAACAATTGAAATGAATTCTTGAAAAAAATATCCTTCCTTTTTCAAAATCATTTTATTTTCACAAAATTCCATGAAATTTTAAAAGAAAAGGATTTTTCTGAAAATATTAATGATATCTTGTGGAGGATTCTTCATGAAAATAAGTCTTTATGAATCCATAAAAAAAAAATTCTTGTCGTATAAGTTAAAAAAACATTCTCCTCGTACTTTTTTCGGAAAAGTCAAAAAGTTCCTCGTATGGTAAACAAAAGAAATATTCCTTTCATAACATATTGTAAAAGTAAAAAAATGGGTAAAAATTAATTTAAACATAAATTAAAACACTTTTAGAATACATGGACATGGATGATAATAATAACCCCAGTAAATACTTACGAATAAACAATATCAGAAAAGAACGAGACTGGAATAATTATCCCTTACCTTCAGTCTGATATGCTTCATACGTATATGAACCTCCTGTATAATGATTTAAATAATTTCATTGAGTTATTAAAGAATCATATTCATTGTTGTGATATCATATATGGTTCACTTAGGACTTTATATTACTCGTTCTTTTGTAAATTCCATGTTAAAGTAGTGTTTTGGGTAAAATCATTTTATTTATCGTACAAGTTTGGACATGTTGTTAATGATATTATTGTTAATTATATCATGATTTAATTACTTAAATAATTTAAATCATGGTTTTTATGTCATTTATATTCAGTAAATATATATAATATATTGATAAAAGAAATGAAATACACCGTTCATGGAGACTGTAGGGCGTACGTACGCATGAACGATGTTTTCCGTTCCTTATTGATGTGAATGGAAGTAAGTACATGACATATATATATATATCTAGTATCTTTACAATGTCATATATTTCATTATTATTCATTATATATACTTTATAATCATTCTTGAGTGGTTAACATGGAGAATGCACATCGCGTCGTGGAGACGGTAATCCGTACGTACGCATGAGCGATGTTATCGTTCCCATAATTATTGAATTGAAATGGAGTGGATGATATAATATCTCAGAGTCAGTATGATGTTATAATAAATATATATAGTTATTCTTTACACTATTATACCCATCGAATTAAGGTGGTGGTGGAAAAACAGATTACACCACGACGTGGAGACGGTATTTCGTATGTACGCCCACGCGATAATTTTGTATTCCATAGGATGGATAGAAGGAGAAATGGGGTTTTTTAATATTTATAATAATATATCAGTATATTATTGTAACTGATTTTATTACTTTATAATGAAACAAATAAATAATAAGAAGTTGAATAAGAATGAAAATTGAATGAATCGGTAGAAGAGATTATCTCTTATTCGACGCACCTCTTTTAAGATTTCACTTAAGGAACTGGATTTAGTCTTTTGAGGATACCAGAACCTCTATAATATTTATAGGGTAGTTGGGAAGGGAAATGGTCATGGGTTGGCCGATCTTGAATGCTCAAAATTGTGTAAATAGAAGAGGGAGGAGGTGCCCTTTTAAAAGGGAGGAGAGGGGCACCTTAGGAATAACTTAAAATATTATTTTATAATAAAGTCATATTCGGTTTATAGTAGCTCCAAATTAATTTATTTAGAATCTAAAGTGGGGATGGGTCGAAATACCCTCAACCAACAGGTTTTAGACAAGTTTAGGTTCCTATTTTAACCTTATCATTTAGATTTAACTCTAAGTTAAATAATTTAACTTTTACTATGTCTTCTTGTTTTCATACACTATATGGTTAACAAACTTACTATAACAAGCAAAAAGAACCCCTAGTGGTTCATTATTAACATATATAACCTTATCTATGTCATTTGTCTGAGCCTTAGATTTTTATGAATAGAATGTCAATTAATAATATAATATTTGTTTTAAAAACTATTTTATGTCAATTTTGACACTATTTGGTAATTGATTTTTGTGAAAATCATAACAGACTGATTAGTTAAAAAAAGATTATTAAATCAAAACTAACATGTCTTATTAACCAAAAAAATTATTGTAATTTTAAAAAAGTATCAAATTGCATTTATTTGGGTATTTATAACATCAATTATGTTAATATTTCATTAATAAGGTAACTACTCCATCATCATTGTGTCATAAATAAATTAAATTATTTAATATCTAAATTTTTTAAATAAAATACCATTATGTAGTAAATCTTTTTATCTTTCTAATTAATATTTATAGTCTAATTTATCTTATTTATTATCCTATATTAAAAATGTTTTTGTTATTAAACTTTGATTTTAACTCTTTTAACTCTTATTTGAATTAAATAATAATAAATGTCATAATCTAATCCAAGTGGACCAAAATGATAATATTACATTTCTAAGGTTGTTTTTGGTAGAATTATACTTATCCAATATAACTAAGAAATGTGTTAGGGTAATAATAATATCATTTTTACCCTTAATTACCCTATATACATTCAACCGTGGTAATTAAAAGTAAAAAGTTACTATTCACAAAAAAATTATTTTTATCTTTTTGAACCACATATTAATCCTTGATATTAACCATGTCACTTGTATTTTTAAAATTTTTCTCACAGAAGTGGTAAAATTATGTTTTATGCAAATATTCAAATTCTCCTAGGAGGTGGGTAAAAGACAGTGAAAAGTTCAATAAAATTTTAATATATCTAAAATTATTATAAAATGACTTCAATAAAATACAATGAATATATAAAATTATTATGTATCAATTTTGACCTCAAATAAATTTAAATAAAATAAATAATTATTTAAATAAAAATTCAGTTTTTAAATAGTAACACATTGTTTTCACTATTCATCAAAAATTGATAGTTTTAAAAAAATAACAAGAATTCACCATAGGCTAATTTTGATTTTCCAAATTAAAAATTGAAGTCTATTTTGAAAGATAAAATTTCAAAAAGTGGGTATTACTATTCATAACGGCTAGTTCATAATAATATAATAATGATATCTCGTTTAGTGAAACTCGGTGTTGCGTATTACACACGCTATTGAGGAAGGTCTTGATTGCATGTAATGAAAACCAGGTCATGGTTGCATGTAGTGAAAGCTACATCTGGTGTTTCATATATCCTAATAAAAAATTATTTCATTTATACGTTGAACAAAATCTATACTTAATGTTGCGAAGAATAATTTCCACAAAAGAAACTTGAAATTGTGTGTAACACGAGCCAAGAATAGTGTTGTGTATATTGAAAGCTAATAAGGTGTTGCATATAGTATAAGATAATCTTGGTGTAGTGTACAATAGAAGACATCAAAGAAATTAAAAATAATATTTCTCGTAAAATCTCAGGGTGTTACAATTTATTTATAAATTTTAATTCCTGATTAAATGAAATTATAGTTAATTGTTTTCCTTTATTTCCTAATTAATTCATTTCCATTTCATTTCAATAATCTATTTTTATTCTTCTTCCATTGTGTGTCTATATTATTGTTCATTGTGGGAGAATAGATAATCCTACTTTTATAACATGTGATTCATTCGATCCACGGATCCCTATGGAGGTGGGATTCTTATCTTTTCAATTTATTTATCTTTATTCAAACTCATTAAACAATGATCAAAAGGGTTGAGAAGCTCTTTGGTTTAATCTCTTGTTGAAAAATATTTCTTTATTTTAGAATTTTTTCAGTTTTATATTATCTTGCAAGGAGATTCTCATTCACTGGTTTTTAATCGCTTCCACAAGATCTGATAAAGGTCATCGGATTCAAAAGGACGCCTTAATACAGAACATGAATACTAGTCAATATCTAGTGATTCACGTGATGAAGAAATATCTAAAAATAATAAATCCATCATTAATCATGTTCAAATGTGAAAAGTTATTTCAAATAGTATATAAGAAGAAGAAAGATATGTGTGTACTAAATATATGTTAATATTTAAATTGGATTCCTTCCAAGAAAAATTCCAAGATTAATAAAAGAGTAAAATTATTTTAGAATTAGAATAGAATTGAGGAATTCAAGGAGAGTGTCCATATAAAATAGATCAAAATTTCTAAGGTGAAAATCACAATATTAGAAAATATTATTGCAAAATTGGTCGTCCGGGAAAAAGATCATCATGAAGATTAATATAGGAACCTTAAAGATTAAAGCACCACAAAAACCATGAGATAAAATTATTACAGGGTTATAGAGATCCAGGATGACCCTTTCATGGATAAGAATAAATTCAGTCCCAAAATAATGATACAAAGTGTTTTTAAATGATCAATTGATACCAAATCTATTTACTTCAGTTATACAGATTTTGAAAAATAATATGGAGATATTTAGGATGATTACTATTATTAATAATTTCCTCTTATAATGAGGATATATAAAGGTGATTTGGGAAATAAATAATACCCAATAAAATGGAAAATTAAAGGCTAGATAATTCCGCTATAGTCAAGAATATTTTTTTAGATAATATCATAAATATACATAAAGACTATGTTTCAAGGGATATTTCAAGTGTAGGGGAGGTTTTTGACAAAAATACAATGATTGATGATATAATTTTTCATTTCAATGAATTAGAATACAATAAAGGTGGATAAAACATGAAATGAAAAGGATTAGTTATATTAAAAGAAAAAATACTCATAAAAAGTAAGAGTTTGAAGCTTGAAAATTGACAGGACCGATATCATAGGTGGCTGAAGTTGAGAAAATCCAAAAAGTCATGAGGAGATATGATCAATATATTCAAGGGTATTATTGTCCAAATATGATGGTGAAAAAATAACAAGGATGTTTTTGTGACAAAAAACAATAAAAATAACATGGGAATGTGTTATGTGAGAATATTGTGAAAACTATAAAGGTTTTAGATGACGGTTTATTTGTTATACCAACCCTGACCATGATGATAAAAATATAAAAAGAAATATCTACGAAATAATGTAAATTTAATGCTCAGAATATGTATACTAATAAAAATAAGGAGAATACCATAATTCATTTAAAGTCTCTTGAAGTAAAATTTAATGAAGGAGGCTTGAAGACCTCATCAAGATCAACAAATGAAAAGAATTGAGGAAACTAGATTAGTGGGAACTCTTATCCGTAATTTTATAATAAAGCAAGAGTAAGACCCCTAATTATTCCCTTTTATATGAGTTTGAACTAATATACAGAGAATTGACGGAATTCATTAAAAGGGGAAGCATAATGAGGAAATTATTTCTAGGAAGAAAAAATAAGTTGCACTTCATGGTGTTAAGATGAAATTCATGGTGTTTTAATACTGATATGAGGAAGAAAAAGATAATTCGTCCATAAGGGGAGTAAAACATGAAGTTAGTTGTCAAAAATTTCAAGCTACATGAAATTTTTAATTCCAGAAAACCTAATAAAAATTGATGGGGGTATTTTGATGACACATCTCATTTAAATTTTAATCATGATTATAAATTGGGAGTGTTGATTAATGTTTTTGGTAAGATAATGGAAGAGTATTATGAATTAAACAAAAACCATTTTAATAAATTTTCTATGTTTAGTGAATGATATGTAATTTTTGATAAATCTATTGAATAAACTATATAATGAAAATTTTGTATATTTAATCACATATTTAATTAATAATGGATGGTTTAAAAAAATTTAGTTAAATTGATTTTTTTTTTAAATTTGGTTTCTAAACTAACAGTTAACCAACAATAAGATATATTCTATGTTTTTTGTTGTACCATCATTCTCTCATAACTAAATCATGATTGGATTCAAATGTAATGAGGGAGAAGGAATTTCGATAGAAAACCATTTTCTAATGGGGGATCATTTTTCAATGAGCGACGTGTAACCCCTATATTCATTTTGAATTTAGTTTTAATATTGGGGAGAATAAAAATATTTGCATCACATATATTGATATGGAAGATTTCCTATATTTCTAACAAATACAATGAGGGGTATTCAATTGCCTATGAATTATGCTTGTATTTTTTTCAAGAACATTGGTTGTTGTGATAATGAAGCTACAAATAAGGGTGTGGTGTTTTGTAGACTAATGAAAGATATTCTTCCATAACACATGTAAAGGTAAATAGAAATCATCTTGAGGTACTACTTGAAGAGCTTGAGAATTCATATAAAATAATCTCTATAATTGTGATGATTGTATGTACTGATCTTCACAGAATAAAAAAGAATGCGTTGAAGGAGGTATTATATTACTATCTATAATAGTTATAAATTGTTTTGGAATAATCTAGATAGTGGGTAAATTTAATATATACTATTCAAATTGTTAATTCTATTTTAATCTATGGAGAATGCATCATTTAGTAATAGTACTTAAATGCTACAGATTAAGGTATTTTACATCTCATATATCAATTAGGGTTTATCAAGTATTTAATAGATATAAATAGTTGAGAGTAGATGAGAATGAGGAACTATTATAATTATATTATTTAATATGTTATTGAATATGGAACATGATTAACTGGTTGCCGAATAAATTTAATAATTCTAAAAATTACTTAGAGCTATTCTGAATAGATTTTCAATTATTCAGAGGGCCTATATATTATTTGATGATGTTTGGGATTGATTAGAAGAAAATCTCGATTTATATTTCATGATTTTGGATTATAAAAAATGGGATAGAGGAATTAATCTATGAAAGTCACTTATATGATATTTCATATACATGGATGTAAAGTGGGAAACATGTAAGATGATTCAGCTATACAAATGAAAATATTTAAAGGGGGTTTATCTGGATGAGCATACTATATGTAAATTATCCTACAAGAACCTATATATATGTAAATTTATTTATTTAGTTTTAAATTAATCCCCACATAAGTAAAATGATTTATATAGAGGTAAATTGAGAGTCACAATAGTAAATTCAATTATAAAAAATAGAGACTATGCAAAGGTCACAAGGACCTATGTAACGGTGACATAGAGAGTTTGATAGTTGGGTAGAGGTTTTCTTGACATCCTTTAAGTAAATACCAAGGTTTCTATGTTCTGATTAATGGTTATTTTGGCTTATGTATGGGTAATACTAAAAACCAAATGCTCTATAAATATTTTTGGGTTCATAGAATTAATTTTTTATGAATAATAGAAAAACAATTATATGATCATTTGGAATTAACTTCATGGATCAAAACTATATGATCTAACATGTGATCATGATCCAATCTATGATAAAATGATAACTACCTAAAGAGGTCATTGGGTACAAAGATGAGTGTTCCATGGATAAAATGGTGTTGTATAATTAAAATGGATGAATCCATACATAAGTTGATTTATTTCAAATATATTTAAATTTCATGGCATTCATGACATGACTAAAAAGGAAACATGAGGATGAATATTATGTTTAAAATTTAGTAAGCAATGGATATTAAATGTTGATATGATAGGATGTGTTTTTGTTCCTATTTTAAATAATCGTTTATATCAAGGAAGTTAAATAAAATGAAAATAGACGATTATGGATAATCTGTTAGATATATATTATTTTTATAATCCAGTATCTATCAGGGAATTAGAGCGATCAAAATTTTGATAGGATTTTATCAATTGGAAAAGATCTATAATTTGATAATATGATATCACATGTGGTTTAAAAAGATTTTGTCTTCATTATTTTAAATGGTAATGATATTTTTGAATTATTAAGTCAATATTATTGAAGAGATAAATATAAGAATGGAATGAACATTAGATTTACCCTCGTATAACTGAATAAAATATATTACCTATGATTATTGATAGACAGAGTCTTGTGTACCAAATACAACATTTATATTGAATAAGAAGGAGAAATAGGCAACCATTATAGCTTTTCTTTGAAGATACAAAGTAAGAAATAAGGAGGAACTAATATTATTTACCTTTTATATCACTATATCATTAGTAGATTCTACGTGAAGGACCAAATATCCATACACCATCATGATAGGTTCTGGTAACATGGGATTTACCATCAACAAGGTCAACACACAAGCTATATTAAAAGAGTTGTTTAATGGCTGTTTGAGGATGAGGTTAGGGGGAACCTTGAAGAACTTTTGAGATGTTGCATAATGATCCCACCATGAGGATTACATATTCATTTCCCAATATAGCTCCAACTGGTGAGATTCTAGAATAAATGACCCAACGTGAATTGGATTTTATGAACACTTGATGGCCAAAAAATTTAAGAGAGTATGAGTTGAGAATTTTATGATATTACTCATAAATATTTTCAGAAGATAACATGTAAATTGTAATCATGTGATTCATTATGGAGAAACTGGGTATTATTACATCACTCAATCCTTAAATAGAGTATGATTTCAAGGTGAAACTTTATAAATTCATAGTAATTATGCCATTTAGACTCTACATATTTGAGTAAGGTTGAGTTAAAATAAGGGGATTGTATCGATACATTAACCAAATATCGAGGTTTAATTAAGAAGAAATATTTTTAAAAATAAAAGAGATAACTTATTCCTACCCACCGCCTCTCAATGATTATAAGGATATTGACACTATACAATAATAAATAAATATATACGTGTGAGTGGTATGATTTAAATCCATTGGTCATTAAATTTTAATTAAAATAATACCACTAAAATGATAAAACCATACATAATATATATTTAGTTATCAAATATCCTTGTTTCATCATAACTAACATTGGGTATCATGTAAATTAAACAATGACTATTTATTCATGGAATCATTCAAATCATAATAGTTGTGATTCATGGATAATTAAGTGGGTAAATATTTCCCTATTCTATCATATTGACAAACTGAAACCATTAGGGTTTCCTAAATAAAATAACACAAACCAAACACAAAAAACAAGTTAGCTAACCATTAAGGTTTCCTTATTATTTTCTTTCCTTAAAGAAGATAATCCATAGACACCTAACCGTTACAGTGAACTATATTTAATATTCATGGTATGGAAAAGTGATTCATGTAAGTAATCTGACACTTGGTATTATAAAGGGTTTTCCTCTTAAATGTCTCATCATCTTATTAAACATTATATAAATATTAATTCCACGTATATTACATCTTATGTGGTATTTATACTATCATGTTTTTATTCCTTTTAATAAGTATGCTACAAATTATTTAGTTTTGGAATCCCTATTCCATCCCCCATATTAATGTATTCACTCCACATTAATTTGTAATGATTTACACAACCCACAAGTCTGTGTTATTCAACCAAAAATAGAAGTTAATTATTTTCATACATATCTAAATGAATCATATAAACAGTGTATATAATCCATTCTTATAATTCTATAGGGTTATATTATATTGAAAACCACCACTTGAGTAATCATATAGTGATAAATATCCAACCCAAAACATCTCTAAAATAATTCATAAGCATATAAAATAGTGGTTAGTCCAAACAGAAGTCCCTCTATATTGGGATACATTACATTCGACAGAATTAAATTCATTATATCTCTGAAAACTAATATGTAAAAACGTTATTCAATGGATATTTTCATTTTATAACTCTAAATGAATCATGGTTAAAGTAGAAATAAAATAAATATTATATAGTTTTAATTATAATGAAATACTAGGAACTATCTCCTCGAATAAATTTATCAAATAAATAAGGAACACACAATATTCATACTTCATAAAAAGTTTACTAAACATGAATATAAAAGAATTTTAAAAATATATTATAACACTTTATTTAGCTTCCAAAACACGAGAAATTAATATTCACTCATTCATATTTTTTTGAAAATGTATAAACTCATTTTATAATTCCTAACATCTATAATTTATAATAAAATAATAAATCATAATTTAAAATATCAAAAATAATTTTTCTAGCGTTTTCCACACATATCGAATTTTATGGTTGACAGTTAGTTGTAACTTACATATAATAGTAGAGAGAATGTGTATGTTTTTAATCCTATTTTATGACTTGATATTTTATCATAATATGTGATATATATATATATATATTATTACTGATTATAAGTGTTATTTAATAACATCAGTTGTATTCATGGATATAGCACATATCATAAATACACCATGAACCAATATTTTTCATATTCTCAGGATTCAATCATACATAATGATATTTTATATAATAATCTTTGATAATGATGAAATTTAATGGTTCTAGTTATATCACACATTATGATATGATACTATTGTGTGTTATGGTATAATGAAATAGAATAACTTCTTTATATTATGATACAATTGAAGATAAATAATGATATAAATTTCATTTCATACCCAATTAATGAACCACATTTAATCGTTAAAGAATAATTCACTGATACCACTGATGGATTTAGAGGGATCACTCTATGATCATTGGAAATAGAAAAAAAACCCATATAGTTTTTTATTTATCATTAATAAATTAAACACATAAATGTAAACATAGAATTACATATGTATATCACAAAAAATAGTAACCACAATATTCCACAGAGAATTATTAATGATGATCAAGATGTAGAAAATGAGTTCTTATAACCTATGAGGGGTTATTCCATCTAATGGATCCAATTTTAATTCTCAAGGAATCCGAAAAAATAAAGGTGTGTTAGAGCCTTCATTAAAGATTAAAGAATGTAATTTTGAGATTGAATGGAGCTATAGAAATATTTTCATGAAACTAATGACCATCCATACCAGTTATTACTAACCACCCATCCAATATGATAGATTATACCACATTATATATCTAATATCGACATGTTCTAAAGAATAAAGAATGACTTTCTATATTTATTGTCATCAAATGTAATATGTACTACATTGAACCCTTTTAATGAATACAGAAAGAAATAATAATTCATTCATAATATATTATATTCCTATGGAGATTATATTGGAGGTTCGACCAAATGCATGCCTTCATTATCGTAAATACATTCCATTATATCCTCTTGTATGATTTATAGATATTGTTAAATATCATATCCATTTAATAATAGGTATTTACAATACTATAGCTTATGGTAGAAAATATATAGATTCCCATAGATAATGTTCCACTATTATCCCTAACCACACCTTTCATTGTCATGAAAATCCCTATCACGCTCTCCTCACGAGTCAACATTGCCCATGTGTGGATTTTGTATATTGTGAAACTAGTTTCCCAACAATCTAGAAAAGTCTCGTGTATATTGTTTTCAATAGGCATACTCTTTGGCACTGTTCCCTTATGTTTCATAGTCAAGGGATCCTTTCTTACATCATGTACCCACATATCTATCTAGATCTTCTTATTTTTTTATATATATCAATATAATCACACTTTGAAACCTCTATCATGCCAATTACTACTCACTACTACAACCTTTAATGAACATATATACACCAACATTTTTAACAACCATAATCCTTCTAGATACTCTATTAATGTGACATTTCTATTGACCATTTAGGTTCATTATTCATATATTATTTCACCCTGTCTTTTGGATCATGTAGTTAAGCATCATTTCACCTTTTCATTTTGGATTTTCTATTAGAATTCCATTTATCCTGGCCATTCTTAGGCCATTAATCAATTTAAATTTCACCTGAAATCCTCAAGTAATGGTCATCCTGAACCAAAAATATTTTCTCTAAACATATTTTCCTGAATAATAAAATATTCTTCTCAATCCATTCTATCATGAGGTGTTTAAATATAATATAAAAAAACAGAAATGTCACACATATAAGGATGTACATTATAGCAGTCTTTTTTGTAATAATTTTGTGTATATCCAATTTTATGGGGATTCTATGGATTTATTTCATTCTTTAATTTAATTGTGTGTCCAATATATGTATCCTGAACTTGATAAGGAGTGTTAGAGTAATTAAATATTTATATATTTAGTTTAGGTTTGAACAATATATCCCTATCCCATGTATGTTAAATTTAAAATATCCCTAGTTTATGTCTTGTTGGATTCTCTATACATAATGACTCTATCATAAAAATATATTCATAGTTTCTATGTCTCTCATTCTATATTAATAATCCAAATAATAACATTATTTCACTAAAAAAATAAAAAATAACAACTTCAGTGGGTCATATCATCATATCATCACACATGATCCAAAGAAATGTTCAAAATTTGTAATAACAATATTGAAATAGACATAAATAAGAACTATTTTTTTATACATGGGGAACAAATTTTAATCAAAATAGATAGTCATAAATATGAATTGTTACTCAAAAACATCTTTTATTGTTATTGATAATTTAATTTCACTAAGGGTGGAATATGTGAGAAAATAAAATAAAACCATCTAATTTAATGTTCAATGATGAAAAAAATAAAACATAATAAACCAACAAAAATTTTAATTTAAGGGTAAAAAATGAGTTATGTCAGAGAAATACAGATTAATGGGTTGCACTACTGATAAGAGGGAGTGAATCAAAGGAAATTTTTATTATTTCTTTTCCATAAAATTAACATTTGAGACATATTAGAGTATGGTCATTTCATATATTAAATCTAAGCCTTTCCAAACTATAGAAAGGTAAATCAACACAATTCAAAATATAATTTTTACTTGGTTCTCCCCAATATGGGTGATTGTATCCTTATTGTAGTCGAAATGATCTGAGATAGAAATTATTCACAATAATTAATCATAAATTACAAGTATGTTTTTTAGGTATCATCATGAAACCATAGAGGTAAGGTGTCAAGCATATCCCAATACATGGTTTCCGGTTTTGTTTTAGTATATTAGTTCCTATTAGTTTAATAATGCACTATAGCAACACAATGAGAAAGATCACAAAAATTTTACCATGTCACTAAAAAATGGATATTCTACTTTCATCCACTATGATGAACTAATTCTTCATTCTCACTATTTATAAAACCCCTATAATAGAACTTCATTATATTTATATACTAATATAAATAGTGTAACAGATTCAAATTAAATCTTTTGGGTACACTGTTCGACAACTCTAATAAAAAACACATGAAACTATTCTCTTACAAACTGTTCATTGTGAGTTTCTTTATTTAAATTTTACTATTTAATATTTTGTTACTGTAAACTTCATACCCCATTTCATGGTTCTTAGTGTGCAATTTCAATGTTTTCTTCCCTCTTCTTCACATGATACAGCAGATTGAAACTCACTATGTCCTATTCATCATGTAAATATTTCACATGGTGCTACTTATATTATGAAACATATTCTTATTCTTAATTTCAAATATAAGATAATTTGTATTATTATTATTATTTTCAATATTCAATGTATATAGAACCATCCTCCAATATAAATAATTTCATGAAAGTATCCTATAATTATTATCATACTTACATTATCTTTTATAATTTTACTCTTATCAATAAAACAAGACATGAAAAAATTCTTCTCTCTTCATAAAATCAATTGATACCTATATATAACTTCACTCCTAAATGATAATATCTCACTCTATGACTCTATCGATAATATGATGAATTTTTTGAATGAGTTGGTTTAGGGGTATTTATATGTAATTTTCACTAACTTACCTCACTTTGTACACATAATAAAATATTTTATCCACCATCTTACGTCCTCCTTCTAAACTAGTCATTCAATATATAACAACTTGCTCCACTATAAATGAACCATTATTTATGATATTAGATTCTCGGATCAAAAAATAATATTTCCTTTCATTTTCAAAAAAATCTTCACATCATTTTGATTGGCCACTCACCCAACCAAAACAAACATGCATCTTCCTTTGTGTCTCATAAACTACTTGTCCAACCGGATGGGGTATTCATAAAAATTCCACATAGAATGATCTCTTATTTCTGATACTAAGAATATTAATTTCAGATGTTCACAAATGAACCTCATGAACTATGAATTCAAAAAACAGCTATATTCCAACCATTACATGGCATGAATCAGTAGTAGGGAACATATATATGCGTGAAGAAACCCTCAATCAAGGTTTAAGATAGTGATACACATGTAAAATTATCATTTTTTGTCATCATAAATATAATTTCTATTCAACATGTTTAAAATAAAAAGTATGTTACCTAAAGAAGTCCCACATTGTAACACAAAATGGAATGTATTCTTAACAGTATTCTACATACCATATGTAGGCCAATAAAATCCATATAGTGTAGCTTCCCACTAGTGGTCTCCTGTGTTAACCCATATATGAGATCCTAATACATATTTTTCCATTAACACATAGACCCATGCACTTAACCTCTGCTCCATGTGCACCTGGAACATGCTAGATCTCACTATAAACCTCATCTTTAGCTGCATATGATTTCTGAGGTCGAGATGGTTAATTTAGCTAATTTCTGTGACTATAGTTAAGCCAGTTCCATTTGTTAGCCTATCTGTGAATATTTTTTTTGAAAAAGTCACTAAAAACACATAGCCAAAAGTTATGACCTCAAGACATACACTTTTATCAAGACAACAATACACATATTCTAAATAACATGAATATTCATTCAAGTGTGGATCATATCTCCCATTTTATTTAGTATAAATAATACTCATGGATGGATTCATCATTCAAAAAATTTAATTTCTCTTGATGTATACAATGTTTTATTTACAAAAAACTCTGATAACATGACTTATTTCTTAAGAAAACGGTATAGTAATCATAAGTATGTTTGGAAATAAATTCAATACCATCAAAAATTCTATGTGATATTTAATATCCCCATTTTTATTTTTTTCAACACTATAATATCTCTTCAAAAAACATAAAATCACTTCCATTCTTAAAGGGAAATTTCCAAACAACACACAAGAAGATAAAATAAATTTTTTGAAACAATTTCATTCCTAAGTTACAATATTTTTTTTCAAGTGACTTAGATTCTCACCCCATTAATTGATAAACTTTATCCACTTTATACAATAACCATAACTCCATATTCATAAAATATAAAAAAATATTTATGTACTCTTCTCCCCCTTTGACAAAAAAATCCAAATCATTGTTAGTGTCATCCCATCACTATCTTAAATGATAATGGAGTATGGGAATGAAGTTTTAGACTCACTTATTCAAATATTTATCTTGGTATAGATTTAGTAATCATATTAATAACAAGAAATTTTATATGAATTCACCACAACATTACATATATATCATTAAATATCGACATGATGAAATTCCTTGTAAAATTAATCTATTTTTACATAGTGTGTTTTACTGGGTTCATTGAATGATCTGTTGCACTATAACTATCACATGAAATTTTCAATAGTCATTCAACATTCACCATTAGATATTTTATAAGAAATTTCACCCATATCATTTGATTATATTAATTGGTAGTAGCAATATACTCAACATCAACAATTTTAAAAGGCATAATTGTTTTCCTTACTATGATAGATTGAAAACATCACTCCTAAATAATAATGATCCTCCTTGTTTTGATTAAAAATTATGTCAATATTTATGACAATTATGATTATTGAATCAATTTATATTTAGTTACCCATATATTTTATATATTAAACAATAATATTATGTTCCATTGATATACATGATAAATCTTTTAGTATCCATCCTGGGAGACTCTTTCAAATAATTTTGATATCTAGAAAAAAATTTACTTCATTAGCAATACTTAGAATTGGTGTCATAAGATAAATCAAAACACCAATTATAATTTTGATATATTTCTGATTAACACTCTACCTTGGTTCATCCCTATTTGACTTCAAACCTATAGTGATAGGTTTGGAAACTTACATTAAATAATTAATTCTTAAATTATTCAATAGTTCCTTGGAATATTTATATTATGAAAGAAATATTTAGCTTCCAATTTTCCAAAATTTTATTCCCATAAAGATATAAATTTCTCTAAGAATTGAAATTTAAAAATAAATCTTCTTTTGATTATAAAATTCTTCATACACATTCTCCTTTTCATGTATAAAAATTATGCCATAATTATACACAATTATTATTGGAGTATCTTTTTTTACTAATTCACTTATAATTTTAATCAAATTTTCCTTTTGAAAAGTTCAATTGCGTCAGAAAACTATCTACTATTGAAAACCTGGATCTAGGAACATGTTTCATCGTATATATGGGTTTCTTCAACTTGAAAACATTAGTTTCATCCAAAATATGAGTAAATCCTTTAGGTTACACAATAAAAATTACATCATTGATATCTCTATTGAATAAAGAAAAGTGCACATCCTTCTAATAAACATTATAGTGTTTGTATGCTAAATCTTCTTGAAACATTCAGATGGATTTATGAATTGAAAAATGTGAGAAACTTTCCTTAATGTATACATATTAATCTTTCGAATAACCCATATAGAATAATCTACACTTATTCCTTAATATATCTAAATTTTCATTATGGTTGTTTCTAGAAAACCATTTGGTCCATATTACATTATTTCATTCTAGTCTAGGAACAAGATCTGATGTGTCAATTTTTCTAATATGGTCTAGCTCTTCATTCATTCACCTTATCCAATCTTTGTTTTTAATAGTCTTTTTAGCTTGATTCTGATCAATCGGGGAAATAATAGCCATTTTATTTTGATATCTCAGTCTTCATATGGTTTTTACTAGATTTTCTTGACTACCAATTATATTTTATAATAAAATATTATTTTTCAATCTCTTATTCTTTATTTTTCTAACTCCACTAGTTCTATCATCATCGCTAGTTGGATATTATTTAACATAAACTACTTATTTTTTATGTATATTGTTTTTTCTCTACTCTAAAAATCAATATTTTTTATTCTTCAAAGTTCTAGAATATGTTACTTTTATTGATTCTATGTTGGGTTAATTTTTAAAAAATATATAAATATTAATTATTATATAACATGTGAATTATTTTATTAAAGTATATGTACCATATTCTACTGGCCAGATAGCCTATGAAGTTCCCATAATTAACATTCTCCTCAAACTTTTCATAGTCTTTATTGTTGATCGTCAATAAACATGAATTGTATAAAACTTTAAAATAATAAATAGTCAACTTCTTTTAAAAAAACTCATATAGATTCATGTTAAAAATATTTTCTATAAAAATATAATATATAGATATATGCACATTTCTATACAATAGTTCTCATAAGAACAATTTTAAAAGTCTATATTCAGATTTCATTGTTATTCTAATTCCAAACCAACATTTGTTTTATAAATCAATTATACCTTTTTTTTGAGAAGTATATGGATTAGTATATTAATGTTTCACTCAACTATTTACATGATGTGGTCAAAATCATAAAAATTTAACCCATTTTTGTTATCTCTTCCCAATATCATTATGTATATTCCAAAATATCGTTCAACATTCCTTCGATTTCTTTGAATATTTCATTTACATGTCACTTATGCCTAGTGAATATGGAAGTTATGATTTAGGTGAAATCATAAATGAGTGTGATAAAATATGGTTCACAACTACAAGATTGATTTCTCAAATGCCAAAAAGGTTGAATGAATAATCTCAAGTTGGAAAGTAGACTGAATCTCAACTGATTGATTAATTTTCTATATAATATTATCATTTTGAAAGGATTCACAGTCAATTTTTTTTCTCTATTCAGTTGGTGAAGATTTCATAACAATTTATTATTTTATATTTTACTCAATTGTTTTCCTAGGATAGTCATGTCTTCTATTTTACATGTTACTTTCATCCTTAATAGTAAAACAAAATGAATTAATATGGTCACCAATATTTATCCAATTAAAACTTGTTATTTCTTCCATGATGATAATTATTTAATCCTTTGATTTTTTTGAGATGATTGAATATTTCATGAAAATATTGTCATTTAATTCCTCATAAAGTAAAATCACACTAAAAATATTATTTCTAATCCCTTTAACAAAAATAACATCATTGGATTTAAACTTTTCATCTTTTATATCTCAACAATACAAACACCTATGGTTTTAAAAGTAATATCATTACAAAAAGTAGTTTCCCCTCTAATATATTTTTCAATATTATTCATAATCTTGATATTTCTTGTCATGTGAGAGGAAAAACTACTATTAAGAATCAGTGGAATATCTATCTTTCTTACATTGAAATAAACATCTATAATCAGTTATTTTTCATCCACTTCCATCTAAACATTAATTTTTCTTTATCATTATAGAATGTTTTTCTAAGGATGTGAAGTTATGCACTCATTAAAAAAATGACATGATTGATTAAATATCCCATATATTTTTCATAGTGAGTATTGTTTTGATGGATGTTTATTTTTAATATTTCATGTCATATATGTAGATTTGTCCTCAGTGTTGTTGTAGTGTTTGGGAATCCCTGATTGATTAAATATCCAATATATTTTTCATAGTGAATATTGTTTTTATGGATTTTGATTTTTAATATTTCATGTCATATATGTAGATTTATCCTCAGTGTTTTTGTAGTGTTTCGGAATCCCATAACCCTGAAAACAATAATATATTTTAATGCACATTAGTTCATTATATTAATGTAAATGGATTTTCAAATTTATTGGGACCATGTATGGGAAATACAATATCATGGTTGATTATAGAATGGGGGGTTTACACTAGGAATATCCTAAGGTTTGTTAACATCAGATGTTTCGAGGGGGTGACCATTGGTGGATGTGTTTAACTAAAATAAATAAATAAATTATTTATTTTATTTGAATTGACATAAACAATAGAAACCTATATAATTAGCCACTTATAATAAATCACAAGGGATAGCCACAAAACCAAGGGAGGATTTTATAGGAGGATTATATGCACTTCATTAGCAGATTGTAACAGGGAATGATGTGTGATCTGATCGAGGTGGTAAGATAGGCAGTTAACGTAGTGGATCTTCTTCATTGTAAGAATGTGAATTATTAACCAATGATTGATCCAAATCAAGGTAGGGATAATATTTTTTAGTCTCTTCCCTTTTTATTATAACATTGAACATTTATTCATATCTAATTTTATTAATCTATGGTTTCAATTCATTCACAAGAGTTCATCTAGATAAATTATGTTGATTAAATCATTTTATTATTTTTATGAATTTTTAAAACCCACGAATTCCCAATTAACTGATCGTTGGCCTAGAATTCTTGGAAAACAACAGTTTTACATTCGTTATTGTGGTTTTCTGCTCATTGTTCTTTATGTTCATCATTAATGACAATAGGGTCACAGTTCCACATTGTCAGAATGGGTTCAAGCATGATAAAACCTATAGATTCTTGGATGTTATTTGAATGAAATATGAGATGATGATTTGTGTATGGATAAATATGTATTACATGTGATTATACATGGATAAATGGTATGAAAAACAAATAGCCAAAGGGTTATGAAACAGGGCTCACATTGACTCACAAAAAGATGATCAGATTCTGCTTTCTAGCCACCAATGGAAGGGAAATGATATCAAGAGGAATTAAATTTAGATATTGGTGGATTTTAAGTGTTCAAAATGTGCAATCAGTAGAATAAATGGAGTATCTTTAATGCACATATATAAAAATATGATTCTATAAAAAAGGACTACACAATATGTATATTGAAAAACACATACCATGTTGTCCCATATCTGTGGAGGTTAGGGTTTAAAGTGTAGAAAATATCACACAAAATATGGACCACCCCCCCAACAAACATCATGTCACCCAATTTATGATTCTTAGTGTGTACTTCAAGAGTACACGTGCATTGACACATCCATACACACAATCATGGATAGAGTATATGGGCACAACCATGTACTCGGACCCAACCAGGATACATTGATGTATGAATGTACATGGGAATGTTACAATGTACATGGGTATCAACGAATGATTTTGTTATGTCCTTAAATGGATAAGGCACGTTGTGCTCTACTAGCACACATAGTGTTCTGTGACAGGGCTTCCCATGACATGTCTATTGAAGAACATGACTAGGTTGTGAGGTGAGGTCAGATGTTGTGTGGACCCCCATACATTTCATGTAATACATATAGAAACATATTTCTCTCATATATCCTTCTTTATGACATAGATATTAGCCTATGGTATCCTATCCTGAGAATTATTCGACATAGAATGTGATGGTGGACTTTGAAGTGTATTTCAAGGTATGATGTATAGTGTTCAAAGAATGAATCTTGTTCAAGAAATGCATGATGATGGAAGTGGTAAGGTAAGATCATCATAAATATATATAGGTTGTTACCCCTCTATCACACTAGGGTTTGGTTCCCCATTCTCTTTATACAAGTAGTGTAACACCCCAAGATTCTACCATATGCTTCCTTTTTAAATAATTCAATAGCATACGATGTACGCAATACCAAGATCTAGCGCACCTCCATCTATCAGATTAGCAATTTATAAAGGTGTTATGAATAGTATTAACCAAATTTTGAATTTTATAAATCCAATATAATTTTTACATTCTCATTTTTTTCCTTAGACATAATATAAAGACAAATTCGATAATTAAGTTAAAAGAAGTAGTTTTCAAAAAATGATATTTTTCTACCTTTTAATAGAGATCCCTTTTTAAATACAATATTTGACACTTTTATATAAATTTTTTTTAAAAAAAATTTCTAATTTAAAAATTCTACATAAAAATTTATTTTGGATAAATTTTTGATAAGTTTTGGATAACTTTAATATTTTGATTAATAGTTAATGATAGTAAATTTTAATTGAAAATATATTTTTTAATACAAATATTTTATAATGTTAAATTATAAATTTTATTGTTTTAAATTAATAGTTATATTATATTTATATCATTTAATATAATGTAGGTCATTGGAAGTCACATGATAATCTTTTGATAGTTTTTACTCCTTAAAAACCCACTTTCTACTTTTGGCAGTGATAATTAATTTTAAATTAATTTCATCCATCTCTATAACATGAATTTGTAAAAATGGATTTAATATTTTGAATTAGAAGGTAAAAATTTTGTTAATATTTTCCTTTTAATTTATTACATTATGAATAGAAACATCAGGATTTATTTTTATTTACCATGGTTAAATGAGAAATCAAGTAAATAAGAGTAAAAATAATATAATAAAAATTTTAAAATACCATTACACATATCTTAATCCAATTTATTGAGATATTTCCAACCATGGTAATCCTTTATAAGATTGTAGGTCCCTATTGGAACACCTGGGTGTGATAATGACTTGTTATAAGAATTTATTTAAAGTAATGATAATTATATAAAAAAATATATCTTATACTAAATCAATTTTAATATAGGGTTATATAACTGATCACTATGTATAAAAATATTAATTATAAATATAAAAATATTTCATAAATCATGGCGTTTTATTTAAAAAATTTTAACAATATATAAATATATTTATTTATGTCACACTGATGATGCACTTATTACCTTATTAATGAATCATTCAAATAATTGAATTTGTAAATATTTGAATAAATGTAATTTAAAAAATTTTATGCCATCCAGGAATTTTTTAGAAGACATTTATATATTATGGATGATTTAAAACATTTTTTTCAAAGTAATAAAGTTGTTACAAATTTATCAAAAAACAATTACTAAATATTGTCAAAATTGGCATAAATGAGTTTTTGAAACAAATATTATTCTATTAAATGATATAAAAACCCTTAAAATATATGATTCTGAAAAATGACATAAATAATGATTAAAATTTAATTGATTATCCATTTCATGTTCCCTTGGAATTTTAAAGTACCAAATGTAACCCTATAGTAAAAAAATACTAGAAGACATGGAAATAGTTAAACCTACTTAACTATATGTTAATCCCAAAAGATAATGATAAATTTATGACCTAAACATGTCCAAAACCTATTGGTTGAGATGCTTTAGACCCATCCTAAAATTATCCTAGAAATAAATTGATTTTTATGTATTAGAAATAGAAAATAATTTAATACTATATTCATATTTCATTATTTTCCAAAAGATCCCTTCACATCTCTTTTAAAAGGGAGCCTACTTTTCTCTTTAATTCACAGCTCCAAAGCCATTTTTCTTGGAAAAAAACAACCAAAATCTCCTCCAAAATTCCTTGAATTAATCTTAGAGGCCAAAATTTAGGATTAAATCCAACCTAAGGATTCCTTTTATGAAAATAAAAAGTAGGTAGTTGAAGAAGATGTAATCATTTTATCCCTTCAGTCAAAGATCATTTTTCTTGTACTTCTCTCTTAATATGTTGTTACCATAAAAAACAATAAATAAATCATATAATATTTTATTATATGTTTTTATGATTATGGGACTTCCAAATTACTATTTTAACAATCCTATGAAAAACAATACCACCATGTGTGCGTACGTACGACTTACTGTCTCCACGCCATTATGTAAGTTGTTTTTCATGTAAAAATTATTTATAATGGAATAAAGATGAATATAATGTATTTAAATAATAATTATAACATGTTATGGATTATATAAAATTCACATTCCATCCAATTCCATACCAATTGACCATTAAGGAAATGATACTGTCGATCGTGCGTACATACAGCTTACATAATCCACAATGCGATGAGATTCATTCTCCACTTTGACCATCCAAGGATGATTAAAAAAATATATATATTATTCATAATTATTAAATTTATGACATAATAAGTATTTTGTAATGATATATATGTACATATATTTTATTCACTTACTTCCATTCAATATGATAAGAAAAAAGAAACAGTGTTCATTCGTACGTACATCCTACCGTCTCCATGAACAATGTATCCAACTTTATATATCTATCTATTATATATACATATATTAAATATAAATCAAATTTCACATTCAAGAAGTAATTAATTAATGATCTATGTAATATGATCGAGAATAACTAGTAAAAACACGTACGACAAACAAAGTGATATACCTAAAATCTGGTATTAACATGGAATTTTTAATAAATGGGTAATATAAAGTCATTAAAAAAATCATATATGATATAATAAATATTATAATAATTATTATATAAGTAAATAATATGTTTAAATACATTATAAATGAGTTTCAAACACATATGAAGAGTATCAGACCTAAGGTAAGGGTTAATTTCTCAATCTCATTATTATCTCAGATTGCTTGTGTGTAATTATTTAATGGAACATATTTATCATCCATGTCAATGTATAAAAAAATGTTTTAAAAATGGAATATTTTAATGTTTAATAGAAAGGACTCTTAAACTCTATCATCATTTTAAATGTTTTAATTATTTTTTCTAAATATTTTTAATTAATGTCCATGTTTTAAAATTGTGTTTAAAGATTTATTTATATGGACATGATTGTTTTAAAATTATAATTAATTTCAAATTTTTGAAAGTGGTATTGGATGATTTTATTCAATAATTTCTTTTAAATAAAATAATTTTTATTTATTTTAACTTTTAAATGATTTTAAGAAACAAAGGGATATTTATTTCAATGAGTTTTACTGATCATTTTTAACTATGTCAGTACCATTTATTGGATATTATTCTTGATTGAGGTTGATTTATTATAATAAAATATTATCTATTGTATTGAATGAGTTATGATATGTCTGACTGTGGATGTGTTACTTTTATACCATTCATTGTTTATGGTTAAGGAATTGACATTATTTATGCTACTTTTAATGCAAATGATTATGATATGTTTCACCCTATTCCTATGATGGATGCATTAGACTTAGTATGTTATGGGAGGGGACCACTATGGCCCCTCGATGATGTAGTAGGTATCATGAGACTAACTGGTGTCTTTTCACAAGGGCTTGAAATAATATTTTTGTATTGTCATGGAACAAGTCCTTGATGTAATAGTAATTATGTCCAATATTATGCATTCCATCATTATGAAATTAGTGGTTACGTGTGATTATTCGACTAGTATAATATCCATGTTCATGATTTTATGGTAATGTTGCACATATTTTTACCATATTATGTTATTATTATATTCAAAAGGATGATGTTTTTATTATAAAACATTCCTTAAAAGTTTATAGCTTTTGCTGAATTATTTACCATTACCTAGCATCTAAGATCACCCCTTTATTATGTTTTATTTTCTTAGGATTCCAGGATATGTATTATTATTGATATACATGGTTATCATTGCGGAATAATTTCATCCTCAACAGATTATCTATGTTGTATTTTATGTTAGATGTTTTAATTTAATGTCCAATATGTAATCTATTTTCCATAACTGCTAAACTGATTGGTCCATCACGGCATGATACCTTGTAATAATACCAATGTATTAAAATAATGCACCAAATCTGAGTAACTGGGGTCGGGGAGTTACAGTTTGGATAAGAGGATTTTTTGTAAAATCCATGATAACTGTATTTAGAAAATCTATGATTACATAACATTACCCTAAGATTCAACCTGATGAACATACAAATTTTTTGTTAATGTATATATTATGTGGGTTTTCAAATAAATTCATCCCTCTCTGGATAATAAAACTGGACGTGGTTCTAGGACTGATGTACCTAGGAGTGAAGAGTTTGACATGGAGTTTTGGTCTTGACCTAGGGTATCCTGGTACACGACCACGAACCTTACTGCGCACCTGGTTTGACACTCCAGGGGGATATTCATAGGATAATTCAAATTTTCATTATAAACCAATATGGATTATTTATGAGTAAATATGTTATCAAGGGAACCATATTTTCGATTATGGATTAGATATGCATAAATTTTTCAATTTAGGTTAAGTATTTTACTAGTTTAGAATAATTCATTATGACTCATAACCTAATCTAGTTTATTCCATTATTTAGAAATTGATCCTAGTGGATGAATTGGAAGTCATTTCAACGCACGTAATACATGTAGGGATTTACCTCCAATGCAAGATAATGATAGTGGAGATGGTGACACAACTGGTACTGAATAACTTATAAGCATATTGGGACAGATGAATCAGGCTATGAATAATAACCTTACCCATATGGAGCAATATTATGCACAATGTGGAGGATCAATATTAGACCTCTTCATGAGACAATAACCTCCAACATTCAATGGGACTACAAATCCATCAGTAACTGAGTAGTGGATATCTTCATTAGAGAAACAATTTCTTTCTTTGGGAAGTAACAAAAGGGAAAAGGTTTTCATGGTAGTGTATCATCTCTCATGAGACGCGGATCAATAGTGGTAATTAATTCAAAAAAAGAGGATGAAGATGTGTGAAATATGTAATAGAGGGAGTTTAATGAACTTCTTCTTGGGAAATAATTTCCCCCTGAAGAGCGTCCTGATAAATAAATATAGTTTCTGAGCCTGATCCAAAAGGAGGATTATAATGTTATAAATTATGAGGCAAACATCAAAAGGATAGAAATGCATGTTACAGAATACATATGTAACAAATGATTTAATATTTATTTATTCTTTTATTGGTTAAATCGTTTTCCTCTTACGGGCATTCGTCTCAAAATATTTATTATCGTATGAAGATACAGTCTCATGTACAATCCAGACAGAAAAAGAATTCTATATGTAGTATGATGTATTATGAAATTAAAGTAAAGAAAGAGAATAAGAGAACGATGAATTAAGAGATAGATAAAGTGAAATGTGTAAAGAATTATTTTCCCTAATGCGACAATAGTGGGTATAAAGACCTTTGTAATTGCCTAGAAGGAATAGGAGTTTGTCACAATTATTGAGAAAAAGGTCACCATGCTCATGAATTTAAGGAAAATAAAGAAGTTTTGAAATGTTATAATTGTAAATATGTAACTCCCCAAGGTTTTTAAAATAAATATAGAATGAAATTTTATAATATATCCATTAAACACAACTTTTCCCCTTCTATGTTTTGAATTTCGGAAAATGGTAATCTAGAGTTGGGGGTTCAGTATGTCATTTGGAGTCTGATAGAACAAACTTGATTTTTTGTGAATAGTAACATACCATTATGAATAGTAATATGAATTGTAATATGAACCTTATGAATACTAAATAAATGATATTATTTTATATTTTTATGGTAATAAGATAATGGGATCTTAACTAATTTTTCAATGTCACTTAAAACTAATTATACCTTTAAGATTGTTATTTTTCGATATAACTAAGAATTTATTTAAAAATTAAATTAATAATATTTAGAAAATTATTTTTCAAAATGGTAGTTTACTTTGGAATTATAAACGTCGAAAAATGGTAGGGGTGAATTTTTGGGATTTTTCTGAAATTCATGAATTTTTAATGAATAGTGAAATACTATAAAATACCGTATATTCAATTTGTCAGTTAAATAGACTATTTATGAAATCATAAGTGATGTAATGCCACTTTATTATAACTCACATGATCTTATTTCTATTATAGGTCGCATGAAACAATACAATTGGTTGTCTTGATGGAAATAATAAAATAATGAAATTAAATTTTCAAAATTTACCCCTCTCCTCCACTATAACCCCCCCAGTACCTCTTCTCTTCACTTCTCTAAGCCATGAATATCCTCAGGGTTCTGCCCAATTACCCTTACCTAGTCACTCCCCACGACCATGAATCTATTAGTCCTTCCAAAAGACCAATACCCCTTCCCTTAAGGAGTTTCTCAAGGAGGTTATATCAAGAGGTGAAGCACCCTTCTTTTTCATTTGGTCTTATTTCAATTTATCTAATTTTTCTATCCTCTCCTCACCTCTATGTCCAAATTATCATGATAACTACAGTATCATCTATATAATGTAATTATATAATGTGAATGGAAAACCCATCATGAATATTATTACTCCCGCCATCTTATTTTTATAAATGAATTCAACGTCCATGAGGCTCTAATTTATAGCCTTCATGGACGACGAAGTTTCGTTCTTCAATTTAATCTTAATTACATGTCATGAAACCATATTTATGGTTCACACAGACTATAATATATGTATAATAACCTAAATAATATTAAGGAACTAGAATATGTACATATAATTATGTTATATGACACAACTAGTTCATAATAATCCAAATATCGCCAAATAATCGAAGTGGTTATCATCTAATGATTCATCCTCATTCTATGTAAAAAAATGAAATAAAAAACCATTATCAATTCTGTATGTTCATAAATAATTTTTAATTTTAATCCTAGAGATTTTTAACCATTCCACATGAAGTCCATTACTTAAAAATAAGTAAACCGATAATGAAAATAATGAAAACGAACACCCCGGAACAACAAAATTCAATTCAACAACATATCAATAAAGATATTAATGAACTACAAAAAATTATTATAAACTAAATACATGTCTAATAGTTTATGAAATAAGTTATTAATAAGTATAATTTCATATTCCATGAGTGTAAGAACAATATCGGAACATGTTTGTAGTTAAGGTAAGGGTTTTCCACCCAAACATCAATTTTCATTCGGGATACATTCATTGTATAATTACCTCAGTGGAATTATTTTTTATTGTTATGTACCCCTCATATATTCTATGTGAGTATCATATATATGATTAAAAACTATAACCCTTCCTCATTTTATTGATAGTTATGCTTTTTAAAAGGAACTATCAAAATTGTTTCCAAAATACAAGCCCGATTCAAGGGAATTTTTAAAATTCTTACCTATTTTCTAGGGCACTCTATAATATATTTTTGGAAGCCAATATATTTATAAAATCAATAATTTTATTATTAAAATAATATCATTCTTCACTAATGATTTTATACAATGAGTTTTTGAAAATAACTCTTCTTTTGAAAATAAACGAGTATTTATCTAAAGAAATGATTAATGATTTTATAAGAGTGTTTTCATCTAATTCGACAATCTTGTTGATTCCATGGTATTATTGGTTTTAATCATTTATGAAGTCATCTACCATATTTTATTTCATGGTTTATGACTATCTCCATTGTGGATGATATATCCTAATACCATTCACCATGTTACTCACTATGGTTAGTGTTTTATGTTTAATGATTGGGGAAAGATAATTACATTTCATATGATAGTTTCAATATGAATTTATATTTTGTTTATGGTGATCCACACTCATATGGGGAATTTATTGGACTTATTATGTGATGGGTTGGGCCCGCTATAGCCCTACGATGCATCGGTAGGTCTCGTGAGACAAATAGATGTGGAATTGGCCGAGGCCATTCCCAATGTGATATATGGATTTTGGTTGAGGCCTTAATCATTAGACGCCTTGGCCGAGGCCTTGAAAAAATGTTTCAGAATTTCCGAAATTATGCATTCCATCATTATTAGTTTAGATATTGGTTTTTCATGTGTTTATTTGATTAGTATAATACCCATGATTATGTTTTATTGTGGCATTATTTACTCTGCTCATTTTCCTGCCATAATTTGTTCATGATTATTATTAAAGGCTGGTGGTTTCACTTGTACACCATGTCTAATGTTTATATTATCTGCCGTTGTATTTCTTACTCTTACTGAGCATTTGATCTCACCCCTTTATTATGTTTTGTTTTCTTAGGACATGAAGAAGTAATTTATGAGTGACTTGCAAGCGTAAACTAGGGGACATGATGTTTCTAGTGGAATTAACTATTGTTGTATTTCCTTTCATGTTGTAATGTTAAACTTATTTATGTATCTTGTTTGAAATAATAATAAACTACTCGGTCCTTCTGGATGATTAATCCTTGTTTTTATGCCAATGTAATCAAATAAGGCATCGACATTGGGAAACTGGGGTCGGGTCCTTACAGATGGTATCAGAGGAAGTTTAGTAGAAAACATGGAAACTAGATTTTGGATGCGTAGATTAGGGAAGAGTCCCTAAGTGAATATGTGTGGATAAACATACATGAACATCCCAGTATTTTGGTAAGGAATAGACTCTGTGGATCTTTTATGCAATACATCCCTATCTGGATACGAGCAGGTAGACGCGGGTCTGGCATAGATGTATCTAGGGGTAAAACTCGAAAACACCGATTTGATCTAGACTTGAATGGGAACTAGTGCATGAAAACGGGCCTTGCTACACTCTTGGTTACAACACTCCCAGGGGATATTCTTAGGATAATTCACATTTTTATTACAATCCATTAGGAAGGATTTAAATGAAAATTTTCCTCAACGATACCATGTTTATGATTCAGAGATTAGTTATGCGTATAATTTCAATTTATGGTTAGTATTTTTCTACATTAAGATTATAAATTATGATTCATACTCTATCCTAGTGTATTCCATTATTTAGAAATGGCGCCTAGTGGATGGAATGGAGACCACACGAATGAACGTGCCCCATGTAGGGATTTCCCTCCAATGTAAGATAATGATATTGGATCTGGTGCTAACCATCTCATAACAACACTGGGACAACTTACTCAGGTTATGAATAATAACCTTACCCGCATGGATCATATGTATCCCCCACGAGGAGGAAATATGTTAGATCTCTTTATGTGACAACATCCTCCATCATTCAACGAGACTATAAAATATTTTGTAGCAGAGCAGTGGATATGTTCCGTTGAAAAGATATTTCTCGCCTAGGGATGTAATTAAAGAGATAAGGTTGTCATGGTAGTATATCTTCTATCGGGAGATACAGATCTGTGGTGGAAATTAATCCAAAACACAAAAGGAGGAAGAAGAAATAGAGGAGATGGAATGGAGGGAATTTAAGGAAATATTCCTAGAGAAATGCTTTCCTCATGCACAAGGAGTGTATATGGAGAGGCAATTATTGAATTTTAGGTAGAATGAATATTATAATGTTTCAAAGTACAAATATAACTTCAAAAGGTTAGAATGAAAATTTGTGGACAACATAATAAATACAAGGAGAAAAATTGATCGATTCTGTGATGGCCTAAATCCATTCATCCTGCGGGCACAGGTCTCCCCAAGTTTTTCATCATATGAGGATATAGATTCACGTGCCATCAAGACAGAAAAATAATTCTTTAATTCTCATGATATTATTGTAAAGAAATAAAGGAAGAGGGATGATGAAAACCCTGGGAAAGTAAATAATGAAACATGTAAGAAGGGGAGAGTTGAATTTACACCATGTGACAATTGTGGAAGGAAACAACTAGGTGCATGCTTAAAGGAAAAAAGGACTACGCTACAAATGTGGTTAGAAAGGAAATCTTGTTCGTGATTGCAAGGGAAAGAAAGAATCCATTGATGATAAACGCTATAATTGTCAAAAGATGGGAAACAATGCAACTGATTGTCCAAAGAGTCAAGGAAATATACAACAGAAAATTCCAAGGGAGCAGGGAAAAGCTTATGCTATCACAACATCAAAGGTTGAAGTTCAGAATGACATGGTGGCAGGTACTTTGATTGTTTTATCAAACTTAGCCAATGCTTTATTTCATTCTGGATCATCCAATTCTTTCATATCTTCCCAGTTTAATAAGAAAATCAGATATTTCCAATTTGATTTAACAATGGTGTTGTCTGTCTAAACTCTTAAGTGAAGTATCATTGCAATAATGTTTTATGAATCAGTTCCCATTAGGGCATATAAATGTTCTTTATCTGCTGATCGGGTTGTAATACCCATGATTGAATTTTATATAATCCTTGGTATGTATTGGCTTTCGGGGCATGATGTTAAAATTTATTGTAAGAATGAGGAGGTTACAATTTTCGATGATGATAAGGAGTACCTTATCATTAGAGCAGAAAATTCACCACCTGATTCTTATCTATATGCACCCCCAGTTGCTCATGTAAAGTCAATAATCAGGGAGGGAGAGAATGAATTAACTATGGGTGAGGAAAAGAATATTCAAATATAATATGTACGTGTTGTGCATGAATACATTGATGTATATCCAGAGGATTTACCTGGACATCCTCCAGAGCATGATATTGTGTTTTCCATTTACTTAATTCCTGGTCTAAGGACCATATCAACGACCCCTTGTAGAATGGGAAATATACATCTAGAGGAGCTAAAGAAACAACTAGAGGAATTTAGTGATAAAGGATTGATTCGCCCTAGTGTTTCTCCATGGGGAGCCCCTATTCTTTTCGGTAACATGAAATATGGGTCTATGATATTGTGCATTGATTATAAGGAAATAAATGCTATTACAATAAAGAATATGTATCCTTTTCCAGGAATTGATGATTTATATGATTAGCTTCATGGTCCCCAATATTTTTCAAATATTGATCTTCGATCTTGATATCATAAGTTGCTTATGAGAAAGGAAGACATTCCAAAAACATCATTTCATACCAGGTACATGCATTATGAGTTTACAGTAATGCCTTTTGGACTAACCAATGCATCATATGTTTTCATGGATCTCATGAATAGAGTATTCATGGAATATATTTATGACTTTCTAGTGCTTTTTATCGATGATATCCTGGTTTACTCTAAGATCTATGAAGATCATAAAAAATACTTTCACTCATTTCAAAATACTCTGATAAAAAATGAATTATATGGGAAGTTCAGCAAGTGTGAATTTTGGCTCCAATTAGTTTCATTTCGGGGACACATGGTCTGTAAGGATGGAATATCTGGGGATCCTCTGAAGAAAAGCGCTATGCAAGAATGGCCTAATCCAACGAATGTAACTGAGGTACGTAGTTTAATTAATTTAGTAGGTTATTATTGGCATTTCGTTCATAACTTCACCCATTTAGCCAACCCAATGACCAAGATCACATGAAAAGGGGTTATGTTCGTATGGAAAAAGGAATGTGAAGAATGTTTTGATGAATTAATGAGGAGGTTAGTGAATGATCTGATCCTAACCCTACCATTAGTGAATGATGGGTTTGTTATATATAGTGATGCATCAATGAAAGGACTTTGGTGTGTCCTTATGACGGATGATCGAGTGATTGCCTATGAATCTTGGAAGCTCAAAATTCATGAACAAAATTATCGAACTCATGATCTTGAGTTAGCAACGGTAATCTTTTCTATGATGATTTGGGGACATTACCTATTTGGATAAAAATGTGAGATATATACTGATCATAAGAGTTTGAAATATATATTCTCACAGAAAGAACTAAACATGAGACAATGGAGATGTATTGAGCTACTCAAATACGACGACTGCAGAATACACTACCACCCTGGGAAGGAAAATAAGGTGGAATACACTTTGAGTTGAAACGACCGTGGAATTTTGAACAAGATGAGAGTTGAAAGGGATCCTATGTTCATGGATCTAGTAATGATCGAAATAGGAATTAACAAGGAAGGTAAAATGTCACTACTTTTTCAAATGGTTTCCAAACATTCATTACTGGAAAAGATAAAATGTTCTCCGAATGATGATGAGGAGTTTCAAAAGAGAATTAAAGCTATAAATAATGGGAGATTGACTGAATTCACATATGATGGAGGAATTTTGAAATATGGAATGAGGCTTTGTGTTCCCACTATTCCTGATCTAAAGAGGGATCAATTAGATGATTTTCATAGCACTAATATATCTATACACTATGGTAGCACAAAGATGTTTAGAGATCTAAAGGAACATTTTTGGTGGGAAAACATGAGGATGGAGATTGCTGATTACATGTCAAGATGTTTGGTTTGTCAACAGGTAAAGGCAGGATGATGACATCCTACTGGAGTCAAGAAACCCCTTCAAATACCTATGTGGAAATGAGATGATATTACGATGGAAATTGTCATGGGGCTACCAAAGACTCCAAGAAAGAATGATGCGATATGGGTCATTATTGACCGTCTTAAAAAATCATCACATTTTCCATCTATACGGGATGATTTACCACAAAACGTTTAGCATGAATATATATAAATGAAGTTGTAAGACATCATGGTGCACCCTCATCAATTGTTTCCGATCATGATCCCTATTTTAAATCACGATTCTAGAAGAGTCTTCAGAAGGTCCTAGATACTGAACTTTATTTGATCACTGCCTACCACCCACAAACTGATGGACAATCAGAACGAACAATTCCAACATTGGAAGACATGTGGAGGTCTTGTTCACTTGATTTTCAAGGCATGTGGGATAATTATTTACCTCTCGTGGAATTTCTCTACAACAATAACTTCCATTCAAGCATTCAGATTGCACCCTATGAAGCATTATAAGGGATGAGATGTCATACACCAACTTCTTGGGATGATGTTGGTGAAGGAAAGATCGTGGGCCCAGATCATGTTGATGAAACACTGGAAAAGGTGACAATTATCCAAACCCATATCAAAGAAACTCAATGTAGGCAAAAGATCTAGGCTGATAACAAGAGTAATGATTTGGAATTTCAAGAAGGTGATCACGTTTTCTAAACGGAATATCCATAGAAAGGTGTTATATGATTCAGAAAGAAAGGAGAATTAAGTCCCTGGTACATTAGACCTTTTGAAATTCTTGACCGAATTGGAGCCGTTGTTTACCATTTGGAAATTCCGCCAAGACTCTCCATGGTTCACAATTTGTTCCATGAGTCAATGTTAAGAACATACATGCCAGACCCAACACATGTAATCACTTATGAAGAAGTAGAACTTGAGCCCGATCTCTCATATTGTGAAGATCCTATCAAGATTCTTGATACTAGAGAACAAGTATTGAGATATCGAATGACTCATCTGGTAATGGTTCTTAGGAGGAACCATATATGGAGGAAGCAACATGGGAGCCTAAGGAGCTTATGTTAAAGAAATACCCTAATCATTTTAGGTAATGTTTTGTGAATTTCGAGCAAAAAAGTTTTGTTAGGAGGGGAGAATAAAACCCCCCAAGGCTTTATAAATAAATATTTAATGAAATTTTATAATCTATCCATTAAACACAAGTTTTCCTCTTCTATGTTTTGAATTTCAAAAAATGGTCATCTAGAGTTGCGTTCAGTAAGTCATTTGGAGTCTAATAGAACAAATGTGATTTTTTATGAATAGTAACACATCCTTATGAATAGTAATATGACCCTTATGAACAGTAAAAAAATGTTATTATTTTATTTTTTAAGGTAATATGATAATGGGATCTTAATTAATTTTTCAATGTCACATAAAACTAATTATACCTTTAAGATTGTTATTTTTCAATTTATCAATGGATTTATTTAAAAATTAAATTATTAATATTTATAAAAATATTTTTGAAAGTTGGAGTTCACTTTTGATTTCTAAACGTTGAAAAATGGTAGCGGTGAATTTTTGGGATTTTTATGAAATTCTTGATTTTTTTATGAATAGTGAAATACTGTAAAATACCGTATATTCAATTTATCAGTTAGATACACTATTTATGACATCATAAATGATGAAAGGCCACCGGATTCTGAATCAAATGATCTTATTACTATTAGGGGTCACATGAAACAATACTTTTGGTTGTCTTGATGGAAATAATAAAATAATGAAATTAAATATTCAAAATTTACCCCTCTCCTCCACTATAAAAACTCCTCACCACTACCTCTTCTCTTCACTTATCAAAGCCATTAAGCTCGTCAGTGTACTTCCTAATTACCCTTACCTAGTCACACCCCACGACCAGGAAGCTCTTAGACTTTCCCAGATACCAATACCCCTTCCATTTAGGTGTTTCTCAAGGTTGTTATCTCAACAGGTAAATCACCCCTCTTTTTCATTTGGTTTTATGTCAATTTATCTATTTTTGTTATCCTATCCTCACATCCTCTGTCCAAATGAGCATGATCAAACTAGTATCATCTATATACTGGAATTTTATAATTTGAATGGAAAAACCATCATGAATACTCTTACTCCCTCCCTTTTATTTTAATAAAAGAAATCAACATCCATGAGGCTCTAATTTATAGCCTTAATGGACGACGAAGTTTTGTTCTTCAATAACATCTTCATAAATGGTAATTAAACCATATTTATGGTTTAACCAGTCTATAATATATGTATTATAACCTATTTAATATTCAAGAACCTGAATATGTACAAATAATTAAGTTATATGACACTATTAGTTCATAACAATCCAAATACTGCCAAATAATCGAAGTGGTTGTCATCTAATGATTCATCCTAATTCCATTTTTAAAAATTAAATAAATGACCACTATAAATTATGTATGTTAATAAATAATTTTTAATTTCAATCCTAGTGATTTATTACAATTTCACATGAACTCTATTACTTAAAAACAAGTAAACCTATTATGACAATAAAGAAAACAAACACCTTGGAACAATGAAATTCATTACAAAAACTTATCAGTAATGATATAAATGAACTAAAAATAATTATGATAAAATAAATAAATTTCTAATATGTTCTGAAATAATTTAGTTATATGTACAATTTCATATTCCCGGAGCTTAATTTCAAGAAAGGAACATGCTTGGAGTTAAGGTAAGGGTTTTCCAACCGAACATTAATTTTCTTTCGAGATACTTTCATTGTCTAATTACCTTAATGGAATTCTTATGTATTATTATGTACTCATAATTTATTATTTGTTATTATCATATGTATGATTACAAACCATAACCCTTCCTTATTTAATGGATAGTTACGTATTTTAAAAGGAACTTTCAAAATTGTTTCCAAAATACAAGCACGATTCAAGGGAATTTCTCAAATTCTTACCTTTTTTCAAGGGCACATGATAATCTGTTTTTAGAAACCATTATATTTATATAAAATCACTCATTTTATTATTAAAATACTATCTTACATCACTTCAGTTTTTATAAAAATATTTTTCCACAAGAACTTTCTTTTCAAAATAAAATATTATTTAACTAAAGAATTGCTTAATGATTTTATGAGAGTTTTTTGGTCTAATTCAACACTCTTGTTGATTCCATGGTATTATTGGGTTTAATAATTTATGAAGTCATCTACCATATTTTATTTAATGGTTTATGACTAACTCTATTGTGGATGATCTATCATAAAACCATTCACCATGTTTCTCGAAATGGTTAGTGTTTTATGTTTAATGATTGGGGAAAGTTAGTTACATTTCATATGATAATTTCAATATGATTGTATATTTTGATTATGTTGATCCCAAATCATATGAGGAATTCATTGGAATTATTATGTGATGGGTGGGGCCTGAAATATCCCCTTGATGCATCAGTTGGTCTTAGGAGACAAATAGATGTGGAATTGGCCGACACCATTCACAATGTCATATAAGGATTTTGGTCGAGGCCTTAATCAATAGACATCTTGGCCGAGGTATTGAAAAAATGTTTTAGAATATCCATCATTATACATTCCATCATTACGAGTTTAGCTATTGATAATTCATGTGCCTAATCGATTATTAGAATACCCATTATTATGTTTAATTGTGGAATGATTTACTCAGCTCCTTTTCCTGCAACAATGTGTTCAAGTTTATTATTAAAGGCTTTTGTTTTCAATTTTTCCCCATGTATAATGATTAAATTATAATCTGCTATATTTCTTACTCTTACTGAGCATTTGAGCTCACCCCACACTAATGTTCTATTTTCTCATAACATGAAGAAGTAATTTATGTGTGACATGCAAGCGTAATCTAAGAGACATGATGTTTCTAGTGGAATAAATTAGTGTTGTATTTCATTTCATGTTATAATGTTAATATTATTTACGTATCTTTTTTCCAATAAAAATAAACTACTCATACCTTTTGGATGCATATTCCTTGTTTGTATACTAGTGTAAGCAAATAAAGCACCAGCTTCAGGCAACTGGGGTCGGGTCCTTACAAAATATATTAGAAATTAGGAAAAAAATTGTCCCATGAGTTAAGGAAATATAGCTCTGAAAAAGAAAATGGATCAAGGTATATCATATGTTGTTACTATTGTCGAAGTGGAATAAATAATATATTTTTGGTTTTAGAGTCAAGAAGTATATTCTGGTTATAAGAATAATGTGATATATATAAGGATGATACTGAAATACTTTTTGTTTTCATTAGGGTTTTAATATGATGAAGGTCACCATATTTTCAGTATGTGACAATAAGAGAAACTTTATGTTGTTTGGGGAATCTGATGTTACAATTGAATTTGAAAATTTAGAGACCTTTTAGAGAGAGTTTTGAATGAAGTATTTTTGATAACTCTAAAGGCTGGAATGGATTATGTTGAACTTTTGATCGTATTGTTTAATGTTAAAACATTTGATAAGATTTTTTGGAGTATTATAATAATATAGTTTTAGATATAGCATAATCTATAGGTCGTGTGATAACCTGTCGCATCAGACAAAGGTGCAATCTCGAACCCACAACTGAAGTGAGACAAGTCTTTATCTCCTGCCACTATCCTACAGGAATTCCCTTATAAAATAGATTTCTTAATTTAAATGGTATAATATTATATTTGGAACCCTATACTATTAATTTAAATATAATTTTTTTATATTATTATCTTTTCAAAAGAAAGATGAGTTTTTGGTAAGAAGTAGTTAATGGATGAAACTCTACATGTCAATTAAGTATGATTCCTTGTTTTCTTAGTTTATGAAGATAATTAATTATTCAATATAATGGAAATGATATTGAAACCAAAAAAAATCAATCCTAATACTGTTTCCAAAGAATCAAATGGTCCCTTAGATCATCATAGATTTATAGCTCTCTGACTATTAACTTTCTCCGGATCATGTTCTCAGACAATCTCCATCATAAAATGATGGATTTTTTTCTTTTCCATATCCATGTTTTCCTACATGGAAAAATAGTATGTGTTATTTAGTGTAACATTTATACCTACCTTACTTTTTTTTAAAAAGAGGTGTAACCCCCCATGTTTCCACGGTACATTTTCCTTTGAATAATGCAATAACTTGCATTGTACGCAACTTCGAGATTCTAACACAGCACAACCAATCAAAGTAGCCATTATGAATAGTAATATCTAAATTTTAAAATTTTATAAATTTTATTATTTAAGTTGGACTTCATTTCAGGATTCATAATATAAAAATTATCTTAGATAAAATTTTTGGTATTTTTTTTGAAAATATTCAATTTTTTTTGAATATTGAAAAATACTAAATTTCAATTATAAAAAACTTTTTTAATAAAAATAATTTATAGTGAAAAATTATAATATAGAGTGGTTTTAATGTATAATTATATTATATTTTTATCATTTAATCAAATTATGGTCATTGTATGTAATTTCACATTTATATTGGTTATAAACACATGTCAATCTTTTGATGGTTATTATTTCATAAAAACCGGCTTTTTGGTTTTGACAATGATAATTAATTTTAAATTAATTATATAAACATATGTGTTATGAATTTGGAAAAATGGATTTGATATTTGGAATTAGGAGGTCCAAATATTTTAAATAGGCAACTTTTATTTTTTTCACATTATGAATATTAACTTCAATAATTATTTTATTTACCATTGTTAAAGGGTAAATCCGGTAAATAAAAAAATGACATAAGAATATATCTGTTAATAAAGAAAATTACATAGGGTTATCTTTGTTATATATTTGACTATAAATCTTAATTATAAAGGTAAAATGATTTCCTAAATAATGGTATTTTATTTATAATTTTTATACATTGAATAATTTAATTTATTCATGACAATGATGATGCAATATATTCCTTACTAATGAACGAATCAAATAAATGGTATTATAAATATAAAAATAAATATAATATATGAGTTTTATATCATCCAAAAATTTTCTAGGATAATATTACGTGTTAGTATTGATTAAATTAATTTAGTTCTAATTAATAAAGTTGTCAGCACTTAAACAAACAGTTATTAAATAGTGTAAAAATGACATAAAAGAGTTTTAAAAAAATATTATATTATAAATTTATATTCCATTCCTATATATATATGCTTCGGCCAAAGGGATTAGGTAATATTATAAATATTAATAATGAACCACTTGGGGTTCTCTTGTTTTGTTATATTAAGTTTATCAACCATTTAATATAAAAATACAAAGAGACCTGGTAATGTCAAACTATATAACTAAGAGTTAAATATAAATGATAAGGATAATATGGTTACTTAAACCTATCTAAAACATATTGGTCGAAATGAATTTGACCCATACCCACCCTATACTATAAATAAGCTACTTTGGATCCATTATAAACTGAATATTAATTTATGATAAAATAATAATTTATGTTTTTCCTAAGGTGCCCCTCACCCCTCTTATAAAAGGGTACTTCACCTTCTCTCTAATTGACACCATCAAATCCATTTGTCTCAGCCTACCCCGACCCAAATACCCTCTCAACTATCCTACCTTCATCCTAGAGGGCTTCCTTTAGTTATAAATCCAACCTAAAGATCCCTTTTGATCAAATCAAAAGTAAGAACCTGAAGAAGAGGTAAATATATCTCCACCACTTTCATGTTTTTTTCTTCTTCCACATCTTATTTCCATTTTTTTCCATTAAAAAATAATAAATCTATTATATTATATATATTGTGGTGTTATTATAAATATGGTACAACCATATTCATTATTCTATCCATCCTTTGAATGAGATGTCACCATGTGTCCGTACGTATGACTTACCGTCTCCACGTCGTGGTGTAGCTATCACTAGTGCAAAAAACAATTTTTACGTCAGTTATTTTTCATTATTTACGTCGGTTTTTAGGCGACGTTAATATGGACGACGTTATAAATAACATTTTTTACGTCGGTTATTTAAAACCCAACGTAACATCCCTAACATCACGGTGTTTATCACGTCGGTTCATTAATAAATGACGTGAAAAATGAAAGAGGATGGGGATTTATAACGGAGGTTATTATATAACCACCATGATAAACAACGGGTGGGGGGGTTTAGCACGTCGGTTATATAATAACCGACGTGATAAATATGCGCGGGGGGGGGGGGGGGGTTATCACGTCGGTTATTTCTAAACCGACGTGATAAAATGCCTGGGATATCGTTTATCACATCGGTTATGACATAACCGACGTGATTAACCCTTCCCCGGGCCTATTATCACGTCGGTTTCTTAAATAACCGACGTGATAAAAAGGCCTGGGAAACGTTTTAGCACGTCGGTTATCCAATAACCGACGTGGTAAACCGATTCCCAGGCCTTTTAGCACGTCGGTTATATTAAGAACCGACGTGATAAAAGGCCCGGGAATGGTTTACACGTCGGTTCTCGAAAAAACTGACATGATAAACCCCTACCGATTTATTTACCACATCGGTTATAAAATAACCGAGGTGAAAGTGATATTTTTTTTAAAAATAATTGCACTGCTCTCACCAAAAAGCAACCAGAAACCAAACAACAAAAATAACCATGTCAGCCCTCCCCCAAGACCCAACTGAACCCCACCCTCATCTATACCCACCTAACAACCTGGCCAGCCCTCCCCCACCACATTGGAGCCCCACCACAACCCTTGGACACCCCCCACCCCTTGGACAACCCCCCCAACCCTCATTTACACCCCCACGACCCCTAGTATGGCCTCAAACACCCATTGGACACCCCTCCCATATCCCTTGGACACCCCCACCCCTTGGACACCCCCCACCCCTTGGACAGCCCCCCCCCCCCACCCTCATTTACACCCCCAAGACCCCTAGTACAGCCTCAAACACCCATTGGACACCCCCCACACCTTGACAGCCCTCCCAGACCCCTTGGACCCCCCGACCCCTGGACACCCCCTCGAGCCCTTGGACAGCCCCAAACACCCCTTGGACACCCCTCCCGTATCCCTTGGACACCCCCCCCCCACCCCTTGGACACCCCCACCCCTTGGACAGCCCCCCACCCTCATTTACACCCAACCGGCCCCTTGGACAGAACTCCCAGACACCTTGGACACCACTCCCATATCCCTTGGACACCCCCACCCCTTGGACACCCCCCACCACTTGGACACCCCCCACCCTAATTTACACCCCCTGAACACTAGGACAGCCCCAAACACCCCTTGGACACCCCCTCCCATGTCCCTTGGACACCCCCACCCCTTGGACACCCCCACCCCTTGGACAGCCCCACCACCCTCATTTACACCCAACCGGCCCATTGGACACCTCCCCACCCCTTCGACAGCCCCCCCCCCACCCTCATTTACACCCCCCGAACACTAGGACAGCCCCAAACACCCCTTGGACACCCCTCCCATATCCCTTGGACACCCCCCACCCCTTGGACACCACCACCCCTTCGACAGCCCCCCCACCCTCATATACACCCAACCGGCCCCTTGGACAGAACTCCCAGACACCTTGGACACCACTCCCATATCCCTTGGACACCCCCCCTCCCCTTGGACACCCCCACCCCTTCGACAGCCCCCCCACCCTCATTTACACCCCCCGAACACTAGGACATCCCCAAACACCCCTTGGACACCCCTCCCATATCCCTTGGACACCCCCACCCCTTGGACACCCCCACCCCTTGGACAGCCCCCCACCCTCATTTACACCCAACCGGCCCCTTGGAAAGAACTCCCAGACACCTTGGACACCACTCCCATATCCCTTGGACACCCCCCGCCCCTTGGACACCCCCCACCCTTCGACAGCCCCCCACCCTCATTTACACCCCCCCGAACACTAGGACGACCCCAAACACCCCTTGGACACCCCTCCCATATCCCTTGGACACCCCCACCCCTTGGACATCCCCCCACCCCTTGGACATCCCCCACCCCCTGGACACCCCCCGACCCCTTGGAAACCCCCCCATCCCCTTGGACAGCCCCAAACACCCCTTGGACACCCCCCACCACTTGGACACCCCCCACCCCTTGGACAGCCCCCCCCCCCCCCCCACCCTCATTTACACCCAACCGACCCCTTGGACAGCCCCAAACACACCTTGGACACCCCTCCCATATCCCTTGGACACCCCCACCCCTTGGACACCCCCACCCTCATTTACACCCCCGACCCCTAGGACAGCCCCAAACACACCTTGGACACCCCTCCCATATCCCTTGGACACCCCCCAAACACCCACCCACCCCCTTGGAACCTCTCCCCCCATACCAAAATCGAGACCAGAAAAACCATCAAAAGTAGACCAAAACAAGAAGTAGAGAAAAATTAAACATTCACTTATATAACATTCAAAACATACACTGTCAACTTCAAAAAAAAACTAAATCCAACCTAAACGACTACGAAATACACAATTACATTGACAATATTCAAAATTACATTTTACATTACAAACAACTAAAAGTCAATCAAACCTGTAAAATAATTTGACCACTCCACTTGTAAGTGTTTGATATCTTCAGCAGTAAAGGGTTGAGGGTCATCAAAAAGCTACAAAGGAAAAGGATAGTAGTCAACGTGTATAATGAATAAATCAAATTGAAATATTATGAGAAAGAGGAAATCTTACCAGGTCAAAACTCAGAACTTTCCCAGTTGTTATTATTTCATACATAAATCTTAACATGTAATATCCGCATTCGATGATTCCTTGTTGCTCATGACATTTCTGTTTGAATGAGTGTAAATTCAATATATTATTTTTTTGTAATAAATAAAAATGTACAAATTATAAGTGGATATTTACCTTCGCATGTACATATTTGATCTTGAAATTCCTTTTCTTTGCACTTTTTCGAAAGTGGACCCATGCCCTGTTAGAAAATAATACGAATGGGATAAATTTAAAATTCATTATAATATATAAAACTATTGTGAAATTGAAACTTACGTTTCCAATATATTCTTAAAACTTTCTCGCACATCATCATGGAGAGAGCATATCCAATAAAGTGCTTTCTCCCTAGGGCAAAAAACCCCTAACATCCAATGATCCCTGATAAAAGGAAATTTAACGTTAGTGGTTTTTTATGTTAAAAGATAATTAACTATTTGAGAGGGATGTGTTTCATACCTCTCACAGAAAGGCATCATCCAACACTGTGTGACTACATTCTTTTCAAATCTATCAGCAATATAAATCATTCTTTGTTCCTCATCCAATGCACATGCTTCAGGGGAAATCAATTGTGGGTCCACGAATCCATATACATCTGTCAGATCATTCCTCTCACAAATTTTATACAGATACCTAATACAAAGCAGACATAAGTATACATTTTTAATAAATATAACGCAAGGAAAAGGTGTTAAGACTTACATGATAAAAATTTTCACCACGTTGATGCCCAACTTATCTCCAGTGACAAACTCCATGATATCAGTTTTCATAATCCCCACACTTAGTTCACGTCCACAAACATGAGCTTCCATTGTAAAGTCATAATGATCCGCCAACAAATTTGAATATCTTGACAATTTGACAAGACTGCTAGTATCTGCATCTGATGTCATAGCTATCTGTCTTTGTTGTTGTCTATACAGTATTTCTTTACCTATGAAGTATTCCTGTAAAAATAAATTGAAAAATATATTAGTTTTCAAATGATTAAACATTAATAAAAATATAAAATAAAAGATATAACATCCATACCTCTATGGTAATGAGTCGAAGAAGTCTGGATGGCCAAAGTAAAAAATGGCTGATACTATGTCCAACTGTCGTCACCTCATCTGTAGGTAATGGTATCCGAGCTGATCTATCTATAATATCCTGTACAATGACCCTCTGATTCTCTACCTCTAACTGTTGATGATGAACTGTATCTCCTATACAATATACCATCCCATATGCAACTATATGATGTTGAGGATCATCAACATACAACTCACAATAAGTAGGTAGCTGCGGCGGAGGAGGAGGATCAAAAATGGGGTCTGCAGGCTGAGGTGGGGGAGTGGGAGCTACTCGGAGAGGTGGAGTGGGAGCTGCACCCTGAAATTGTCTTTGCAAGTCTGCAAACATTAACTGCACCGATGCTCTAATCTTGTCCTCCATTGTCGCATTAATATTATGGACTTAAGCATCCAAGGATTCTATTTTTTTTATAAACTCCCTCAACGTTAGAAGTTGAGGAATGTGGCATCACTTTTCTTACCGATACACCTATCAGATATCCTCTTACACGGCCAGGATGTTCGGGCTTTCCCAATGCCACAGATAAAATATCTTCCCTCCCAGATGCTGTAAATGTCCCCTGTGAACTCTGCTCCTCAAGAGAGTCCTGTAATAATTAATTGAACATTTCTATAATGATTGGAAATATATGACGAAAATAGTAAACTGAAATAAATAAAATAGATATCTTACAATCCTCTCAACTACGAGTCTCGATTCTTCCGAAAGATATTGTCCTTTTTTGCCCTTCCGAGCTCTTTTCCATTTCTCATGTCTAGATGGAGGGGATGGAGGGGCCACCTCTCCAAAACATGAAGACTCAGCTCTTAGTTGTTGAAATTTTTCTGCCATCATTTGTTCTTCCAATAATGCATACCCTCCCCGAGATAAACTATGAGGGTATACATTTTTAGATTGGATCTCTTGATGAGATTTCCTTGTTTGCTGTAAATTAAGAATAAGTAATCATTAACAAAACTATAATAAGATCATTTATATAAGAAAGATTATAAAAGTTTACATTGCCCTTACCAAAAATGATTCTTTTCTTCTACTTTCAAAAAATTGTCTCCATGTGTCTTCATCTATAAAAGGATATATACGACATGGATTCTCACGACTCCTATGACCATAAATGAAATCAGATGAGAGGGTTGATTTGAAATCCCTCCATCTCCTAGCAGCCAACGATAAGCATTTCTTCCTGACTCCTCTTGTGTCAGGAATATCAAATGTCATCTGATAAAAAAGAGGTTAAAAATATTATATATACTAGAAAAATTTAAAGAACAGTCAAACAATAGAAAAATATCTTACCAAAATGGTCTCCCACAGCTGAGAAATTATCGCCTTATCCACACTTCTCCAATCATCATAGAGAATGCTTACTTTTCTCTTAGCCTGAGTTGCTACAAAACCCTTAAAATCTTTAGCATTTGGACCTCTAGGAAGATCATCATCATCAAACTTCACGACTATCCTCTCCTCCTTCGTACGGGCAATTGATAATTTTGGTAAACGTGTGCACCCACTCTTACCAACCTTTGAACTCTTTTTCGTAATAGGAGCATGTGAATGTTCCTCCCCAGATGTATGACCAATATGCTCCTCTCAAGAATCATGTGGCTGATCAACTGATTGATCTGTCATTTTCCTTCAAATCAAAAAAACAAACATTAGTTCACAAATATAAAAATTAAAATATTGTAATACTACTTAATAAGAAAATAGAAAAGTGTACTAAATTACTAAATAGTAAACATTGGTAATATGGTAAGCATGTTAAACAATGATAAACATGGTAAACACAGTCTGTTGTACCCCTCTCTCTTGGATTTCAATGATCACAATCACTCTTATTATGTTCTAACTTGTTTTCAAGTGTTTTTGTTGATAGGAAAAAGGTTTCCAAGGAGTTGGCCCAAGAAAGCTGAAATGTGGACTCACTGAGTCCACCGGTCAGCCGGCGTGAGCTCACCGGCCAGCCGGAGGACCCAGGTAGTAGATTTGCCCACTGCCTGGTGTCACCGGCCGGCTGGTGGACCAGAAAGCCTTGCTCTGTCTGGGCCACCGGTCGGCCACTGGCTCACCACCGGCCGACCGTTGGACCAGACAGAGCCTTCCTGTCTGGACCACCGGCCGGCCGCTGGATCACCACCGTCTGGCCGGTGGACCAGACAGCCTTGCTCTGTCTGGACCACCGGCCAGCCGCTGGATCACCACCGGCCGGCCGCTAGCTCATCACCGGCCGGCCGGTGTGCCCAGGACTTCTCCTCTTTACGGTTTTTATTGTTTTATCATTTTGGTTTGATACATGTTTTAATAAGTAAAAAATTTACAATATCTAACATTATATGAAAAAACTAAATGTAAACAAGAAATAAACATGTGTTACCTGTAATTTTAGGAATGTACAGTTGGATTTTTTTCCCAAATTCCTTCGTCGTGATCGTTCCTTATGGCACAATCGATGTCTTCAACATACTCATCATTATGTTCTGTTAATCTTTCCATGGAAGTAGGGATCTCACATAAATCAGCATCTTCATCAAATTCATCCTCACCAACATATTGTTTTTTCCCTTGTAAAACAACAGCCCACAGCATATCTGATTGATCTACTACATAGAAAGTTTGTTTGGCATGTGTTGCCATTATAAAATAATCAACTGTGTCTTCCAATCTATTCAGATTAACAAGTGTCATTCCAAATTCATCGTGTCTGACACTATTGTTACTGATAAACCATTTACAGTTAAAAACAGGAACTTTAATTTTAAAGTAATCAGCCTCCCATATGTCTTCAATCACTCCATAATATGCACTTGATGCCGAAATTGGGTTTCTGTCCTTAGCACTCAAAAAATGCATTGCTTCTGCAAACACCAATACACCACTATTCTGAACTGCACTTCTGTTGTCCTGAGCTTTCGTATGAAATGTATAGCCATTAATGTCATAAGCGGACCATGTTATCACATTTAAAGATGGACCACCCACTATCCATTTTAATGTCTCTGATACATCTGATCTACCAAGCAAGGTCTTTTTAAACCATGGAAAAAAAGTTTTGTTGTGCTCATTCAAAATACACATTTCTTTCTTCTTTGGATGACATTTTTTCAACTCATTAATATGAAATGTGATATACGGTTGAACATCAGCTATGTTATTCAAGATGTATGATTCTAACTTCTTCATCTGTTCAGCTGACAGTGATTTGACTTTCAAGCCACGAATCCCCTTTCCCTCATTATTAACCCGTTCATGGCGAGATGGAGGCAAACCTATGTGTTGCGCCATAGCCAAGTAGCTCGTACAAAACTCTGCTACCTCCTCAGAAATATACTTTTCAATAATGGAGGCTTCAGGTCGATATGGATATTTACCATATCCCTTTAATATTTTCATATATCTTTCAAAAGGATACATCCAATGAAGATATACAGGTCCACAAAGCTTTATTTCTCGAACCAGATGAATCATTAAATGCACCATCATATCAAAAAAAGTTGGAGGAAAATACATTTCCAAATGACAAAGTATAAAAATTGCATCCTTTTCCAAAATGTTCAAAGCATTCACATCAATCGCCTTGTTACAAGTTGAATTGGAAAAATAACACAACCTCATTATAGTCTTTCTGACACGGATGGGAAATATTCCACGCAGTGCAACTGGTAGAATTTGTTGCATCATGACGTGACAATCATGTGATTTCATACCTATCAACTTCAAGTCTTTCAATGAGACAAAAATTTTTACATTTGAAGAATAACCTTGAGGCACTTTGATATCATGAAGACACTGACAGAAGCTACTTTTCTCCCTCTTCGATAATGTATGACAAGTCGGGGGAAGAAATGTTCGTCTTCCTTTAGGAGTGGGAGCTAACTCCAAACGTATTCCCATTGATAGAAGGTCTAACCTTGCATTCAACCCATCTTTTGTCTTTCCATTAATATCTGGCAATGTTCTGATCAAAGAATCATAGATATTCTTCTCCACGTGCATGACATCAATATTATGTTTGACTTCATGATACCTCCAATATTGTAGCTCAAAAAATATTGACCTTTTCTTCCAAATATGTCTATCATTACCAGATTTCTGTGTCTTTCCCAATGTCACATCAAGGTTTTTCACCCTCTCAAAATAAAAATCTGGGGATAAAGGTTTTTGAGCAGTATCAAATTCTTGTGAGCCATTGAATGCCTTTTTTAGTCTTCTATAAGGGTGATCCATAGGCAAAAACTTTCGATGACCCATGTACACTGTTTTCCTCCCATGATGCAATTGACAATATGACGTCTGTTGTTCGCAAATTGGACATGCTTTATGCCCTTTAACACTGTATCCAGACAAATTTCCATATGCTGGGAAGTCATTTATAGTTAATAGAAGCACTGCATGTAGTTGAAAATATTCCATTTTATAAGAATCATACACCCTAATACCATCAGCCCATAACAGTTTCAAATCATCAATCAGCGGTGATAAGTATACATCAATATCATTGCCGGGTTGCTTTGGACCAGAGATCATGATACTCAACATGACATATTTGCGCTTCATACAAACTTCAGGAGAGAGGTTGTAAATTACCAATAAAACAGGCCATGAACTATGTGTGCTACTGAGGGTTCGGTATGGATTCATTCCATCTGTGCACAAGCCTAGTCTCAGATTTCTAATTTCATTTCCCAATGTAGGGTACTGGGCATCAATTTTCTTCCATTGTGGACAATCAGCTGGATGACGTATTTTTCCATCACATACCCGCTCATCAGCATGCCATCTTAACCTTTTTGCATCATGTGAATTAGCAAATAAACGTTTCAAACGAGGAATTATAGAAAGATACCAAAATACCTTTGAAGGGAGCTTTGTAATCTCTACATCAGCATGTGATTTTTCTTTCACCTTATACCGTGATGTCCCACATTTAGGACACTCTTTCAGAAATTCATATTCCTTCCTATATATAATGCAGTCATTCGGACATGCATGTATTTTCCTGTATCCCAATCCCATCGGGCATAATATTTTTTTGGCCTTATAATGTGAATCTGGAAGATCATTATCTTTTGGAAGAACGTCTTTCATCAATTGTAGCAGCTCTGTAAAACTTCTGTCACTCCATCCATGTTTCGACTTTAGGTTAATCAATCTTAACACCGCCGACAATACCGTAAAATATGTACAACCAGGATATAATGGTTTTTCTGCATCACCATATAGACGTGCAACTGTCGATTCTATCTCAATTTGTTCTGCTAAAATATCGCGAATCATTTCTTCAATTCCATCGGAGTTACCATCTTGCGATTCATTATCATAAGTGACATTCTGTCTAGTTTCGCCATGCCAAATCCAAGGGTTGTAACTCGGATTGAAACCATGACAAATCAGATGATCTTTTATCTCTCTACTTTTCAACTTCTTCATATTCAGACATTTCAGGCATGGACAGAAAAAAATGTCACTACTTGGAACATTTCGTTTAGAAAATTCCAAAAAGGCATCAACACCTTCCTCATATTCATTGCTCATTCGATGTGCCGTAATCCAACTTCGACTCATTATTACCTATAACAAATAGCAAATATATATATATTTTTTAGATAAGACAAATATATGTTTATATGAAAAAAATCATAATTTGAATGTAAACAATTTTGAAATATAAAACAAATCGATGTGTATTTATGCTTGAATATTATTTTTTAAACAAAATATAGTAAGATAAAACACCCCCCTGGACACCCCCCGACCCCTCTGGACAGCCCCCCGCCCCTCCTGGACACCACCCCCCACCCCCTACCCCCTTGGACACCCCCATGGACATCCCACAACCCTCTGGACGGCCCCCACCCACCCGGACAACCCCAAATACCCTCTGGAGAGGCCGCCACCCACTTGGACAACCCCCCACACCCATCCAACCCCTTGGACACCCCCCTGGACACCCCACCGACCCCTCTGGACAGGCCGCCACCCCCTTGGACAGCCCCCACACCCACCCATCCCCTTGGACACCACCCTGGACACCCCCCGACCCCTCTGGATAGCCCCCGACCCCTCTAGAAAGCACCCCCACCCCTCCTGGACACAACCCCCCACCCCCGACCTGCTTGGACACCCCCATGGACACCCCCAACCCTCTGGACAGCCCCCCACCCCTCCTAAACACCACCCCCCACCCCCTACCCCCTTGGACACCCCCCTGGACACCCCCAACACCCACCCACACCCTTGGACAGCCCCCCACACCCACCCACCCCCTTGTAAACCCCCCTGGACACCCCCCGACCCCTCTGGACAGCCCCCCACCCCTCCTGGACACCACCCCCACCCCCTACCCCCTTGGACACCCCTGGACATCCCCCAACCCTCTGGGCAGCCCCCCCACCCTCCCGGACAACCCCAAATACCCTCTGGAGAGGCCGCCACCCACTTGGACAGCCCCCCACACCCATCCACCCCCTTGGACACCCCCCTGGACACCCCACCGACCCCTCTGGACAGGCCACCACCCCCTTGGACAGCCCCCCACACCCACCCATCCCCTTGGACACCACCCTGGACACCCCCCGACCCCTCTGGACACCCCCCGACCCCTATAGAAAGCACCCCCATCCCTCCTGGACACAACCCCCCACCCCCGACCTGCTTGGACACCCCCCAACCCTCTGGACAGCCCCCCCCCCCCCACCCCTCCTAAATACCACCCCCACCCCTCCTAAACACCACCCCCACCCCCTACCCCCTTGGACACCCCCCTGGACACCCCCCAACACCGACCCACACCCTTGGACAGCCCCCCACACCCACCCACCCCCTTGTAAACCCCCCTGGACACCCCCCGTCCCCTCTGGACAGCACCCCGCCCCTCCTGGACACCACCCCCACCCCTACCCCCTTGGACACCCCCTGGACATCCCCCAACCCTCTGGACAGCCCCCACCCACCCGGACAACCTCAAATACCCTCTGGAGAGGACGCCACCCACTTGGACAGCCCCCCACACCCATCCAACCCCTTGGACACCCCCTGGACACCCCACCGACCCCTCTGGACTGGCTGCCACACCCTTGGACAACCCCCCACACCCACCCATCCCCTTGGACACCACCCTGGACACCCCCCGACCCCTCTGGACAGCCCCCGACCCCTCTAGAATGCACCCCCACCCCTCCTGGACACAACCCCCCACCCCCGACCTGCTTGGACACCCCCCTGGACACCCCCCAACCCTATGGAAAGCCCCCCCACCCCTCCTAAACACCACCCCCACCCCTACCACCTTGGACACCCCCTGGACACCCCCCAACACCCACCCACACCCTTGGACAGCCCCCCACACCCACCCACCCCCTTGTAAACCCCCCTGGACACCCCCCGACCCCTCTGGACAGCCCCCCACCGCTCCTGGACACCACCCCCCACACCCTACCCCCTTGGACACCCCCCTGGACACCCCCCAACCCTCTTGATAACCCTCCCACCCCCTGGAATCACTAAAAATTTACCATAACAAGAAGTTGGGCCATTCAAAGAATGTTTTTAGGTGTGGAGGAAGAACTGAGTTTCAATAGATAGAGAAGGAACTCGACATTAGGTTGTCTATTCCAGGTGTGGATTTGAAGGAGTTAATGTTTGTTCAGTGACCCAAGAGATTGAATCAGAAATTCAGATGTTGTGTCATTTTCTCATGATGAGGATGAATAATTGGTGGGGTTTGACTTTTAAATGGAGAGCTTAGCAGACCATCATATTTTCTACAGATCAGTAAAGGTTGTTAGCATCGAACATAAGGCTTAAGGGATGCTTTCAGATCCAAATATGTATGTTGATGGATGCAATGGATCTAGTAGAGGTTCTAGAAAGAATGGTGGTTTTATTTGTTTAGGATAAGTAGTGAAGAAAAAACTAGTTAATTTTTTACTTGCTGAAAAGAGGGTATCTAAAATTTTTAACATGCCGAGGGGAAATCTGGCGAGTCCTCCTCGTGAAACTTTGTTTGCAGGGGGTGAAAATGGTGATGTGATCCCAAATCCATGCACCTATGCCATGGTCGTGTGTGACTAAAGTAGTAAAAAATGTAAAAGGGCAACCCATCCAAATGGACACGCCCCAACCCTCTCGAGGATTTATAGAAAACGATGAAAAATTAGTGAAATCATAAAATTAGTCAATATTGCAAGTCGAACTAATAGATCTAGGGATGATATATAAGATTATGGTGCCAAAACGAGTTAAAAGGGTTCGCAATCGAAAAATCTTAGCTAGTTTCAACAAAAAAATCACAACACATATATATATACTATCCGCGAAAAAAAAACGAACGAGTGGGAGGATTACCTGAGTGCTGCGAGTTTAGATGATTGATCCGAGGAGATTAAAAATGAGAAACTATGATCGCAAAACGAATCTAAACCAACGAAATGGACGAGCCGATTCAGGTTTACGCGCGAGAGAGACGAGTCGCGACTGTCGAAGGTAAACTCGCTAATGACAATCCACGGGCCTGGGTAAATTTTTAAATGAGTTATCACGTCTGTTATTCAATAACCGACGTTATACGTTTTTTAAAAACATTTATAATGTTGTTTATTCAATAACTGACGTAAAAACCTTCCTCCGATTCATTATTTACATCGGTTATTTTATAACCGACGTTAAAAAGGGCTCAAAATACGCGTTTTTACGTCGGTTATTCCATAATTGACGTCAAAAACATCTACGGATTCTTTTTTTACGTCATTTAGTTTATAACCGATGTAAAAAGGCCTTCAAAAACCGCATTTTTTACGTCGGTTATTGAATAACCGACGTAATAACTCGTACATATGTCGATTTGTAACGTCGGTTATTGAATAACCGACGTAACAAACACCCCCCGCTTCTGTTTTTTACGGCGGTTAATGTATAACCGACGTAAAAAACGAAGCCGCGCGATTAATAACATCGGTTATAAAAATAACCGACGTTAAAGGTGTACTAAACACAGGTTTTTACGTCGGTTATTTAATAACCGACGTAAAAACCCTCGTTTGACATATTATGACGTCGGTTTTATATAACCGACGTAAAAAATGGTGACGTAAAAAACGTTTTCTGCACTAGTGTATTATTCAATACATTATTATTTGGATGGGTATAATAAAGATGTATAATTTATGTAAATAATAAATATGAAATGATAATGATTCTGTATATATGATATAACATCCAACTATATAATATTTTAATATCAAAAGAATGATATTGTTTCTCGTGCGTACGCACAGATTACCGTCTCCACGAACGAGATGAGATTCATTCTCCATCGTATCCATTCAAGACTAACTTTAATTTTTGGTTAAAAATAATGTTTACAGACATAATATAATTCTTTATATAAATAAAATGTATCCTATTCATCATAAACATGTCTTATGTAACCAAACATATAAAGGAGAACGAATCAGTTAACACCCAAAACAACAATAATACTAAAATATTATTAACAAAAAAAAATTAAAATATCATATATGATATCATATTAATGTACAAGATTCATGTATAATTTAATAGCAATTATTTCACCATTATACTGGAGGTTAACCTACCCTCAACCAAGTAAAAGTACTAGGTAAGGGTTAATTCTACAATCTCTTCATTATCTGAGGTTGTTAATACGTAATTATCTAATGAGACCTCTTTATCATACACATTCATGTTTCTTAAAAATGCATTTCAAAACATTTTTAATATTTAATTGACAATGGGTTAAATTAATTTATACCCTTATTTTACTTTATATGTTTCTAAAAGGAATCTTTCTGTCATTTTCAAAACAAGATACATTTTGACCTTTTCGACAAATTTAAGGTAAGAATGTTATTTTAACTTATACGGAAGGTGAGGCTATTTTCTGCCATTATAACATATTCTATGAAAACCTTAAAAGCTTATAATAATATCTTAATAATAAATGGTTTCTTTATAATTATCTTTCTCTTAAATGATTTGAAAATAGAAAGTGATATTTCACTAAAAAAGGTTTTTATTTCATCTATGACAACATAATTTGATAGATTTTAAGCTTATTTGAAGTTGATTTATTATGATACAAAACTTCCATATTGTATTGAAGGTTTTTTGATATTTTTTAATGTGGATGTGTTATTTTTATACCATTCATTGTTTATGGATAATGTATTGAAATTTCGTATGTTAGTTTTAATACGAATGTTTATGTTAGGTTTAATTCTTCTCATATCTGGAATACATTGGATAAAGTAAGTGACGGGTGGAGCCCGCTATAGCTCCTTAATACATCGATAGGTCTCATGAGACAAACTATTTTCTTGGAAATATTCCTTGACAAAATATTATTTGTAGTCATGGAACACGGCCTTGAATATGTTGTTATAAAGTTTTAATTATGCATTCCATTATTATGAAAGTGGCTATTGATATTGCATGTGGTTATTTGACTAGTATAATATCCATGTGAGTAAGTAAATGGCATTATTTTGATTTATATTTTCCATATTATGTGAAGTTTATGTTGAAATGGATTTTTTTTAGTTTTATACATTGCCTTAAATATTTGTGCTTATTTATAAAAGTTTGCGCTATGTTTTTATCCTTACTGAGCATCTGAGATCACCTAATTCTATGTTTTATTTTTCCCTGGATGTGATGAAGTATATTATCACTCACCTATAGGTATTGTCTATGGGATCTCAGTGTTGTATGTGGAAAGAATGTTGTTGTATTTTTCCATTTTATGATATAATGTAATCCTTATGAAGGTATCTAGTACTTCCAAGGCTACTAAACTAATCAGTCTTTCCGGACATGATCTTTTATGATCATTCCAATGATATATAATAAGTCACCGATTCTGAGCTTCTAGGGTCAGGGTGTTACAGATGGTATGAGATAAATTTTAATACAAACCTTGTAAGCTAGAGTTAGATAAACTCTGATTAGAGCACATTACCCCAAGATAGACATTGATGATTAGTATAGAATAACTTCCTTGAATTTTGGTATTGTAGGGATTATTTGAGTTTTCCAAGAAATACATCCCTATATGGATACGAGAAGGTAGAGGTGGCTCTGGAACATATGTAACTAGAGGTAAAACCCAGAAAATCGCTATGAGCTAGACTCTAACGGGAACTCGTGCACGACAACGGTCCTTGCTGAACACTTGGTTACAACACTCCCAGGGGATATGTTTAGGATAATTATCATTTTCTTTAAAACCCATTATGAAGGGTTTATGAGTGTATACTTCCTCAAAGAAATTTGTTTCATGATTATGGATTATATCCATAAGCTGTTCACTTTGTTAGGTTTTTTACAAGTATGAAATTATGTATTTCAATTCATAAACTAATATAGTTTATGCCATTGTTTAGAAAGGGTGGATAATTGATGGAATTGAAACTATATCAATTCATGCAATCCATGTTGAGATTTCCCTCTTACGCAAGATAATCATAGTAGTGCATGTGATACAACTGGTGTTGGTCATCTTATCACTATACCGGGACAACTCACTTAGATTAAGAATAATAAACATACCTATATGGAGCACCTTGATCCGCAACATGGAGGATTAATGTTAGATTTATTCTTGAGGAAACAACCATCAACAGTCAATGGGGGTACAAGTCCACTAGTAGTTGAGCAATGGATAATTTTTTTAGAGAAAATATTCCACACCTTGGGGAGTTGCGAAAGGGAAAATGTATTCACGAAAGTTTACCACCTCATTGGAGATGTTGATGAATGGTGTTCATTGATTCAAAACACAAATTAAGATGATGAATTATCAAATATATAATGGAGGGAGTTTAAAGTAATTTTTTTAGAAAAATACTTTCCTCGTTACCATCGAGAGGATATGGAATGGAAAATTATGAGTCTTAGGAAAAAGGAGGATTATAATGCCGCAATGTATAAAGCTAAATTAACATGTTTATCAAGGGATGTTGTAGATTATATATGATACCCAATAAGTATGATTGATCATTTATTTGATGGGTTAAAACTATTTCTATTTTAGGCATTAGTATCTCAATCCTTTTCATCGTATGAAGATATTGTCTCATATGATATCAAGACAGAAAATGAATTCTCTAAGTCTTACGACTTTAAAGAAATGAATGAGAGGAAGGTATTTGATAAACACTATGGAAATGGAAATATGGTGAAGAAGGGAAAATATGAATATCCATCCTACAAAAAATGTGGGATGAAACACCCTGGTACTTGTCTGAAGGGAATGGTAGTATGTTACAAGTGTGGTGAAAAATGCCACCAAGCTCGTGATTGAAAGGGGATGAAAGAGGTTGTTAATGTTGAATGATATAATTGTTGAGAAAGGGGACATTATGAAAATTAATGTACTATCCGTCAAGGGAATATACCTCAGAAAAGGCCCAGGGATAAAGGCCAATCTTATGATATAACTACTGTTGATTTTGAAGCTTCGAAAGACGTAGTGGTTGGGAATTTAATGGTTTCCACATTTTTAGCCAATTATTTATTTGAATTTCGATCATCGCATTGTTTCATATCTTCCCAGTTTTCTATGAAAATTATATACTTCAGATTTTATTTAACAATGGATTTGTCAGTCAAAACTCCTAAGGGAAGTATCATTGCAACAATGTTTTGTGACCTTTTCCCCATTAAGTCATATAAACGTTATTTATCTGCTGATCTCATCATCATACCCATGATTGAATTTGATATAATCCTTTGTATGGATTGTCTTTCGGACCATAATGCGAAATTTTTTTGTAAGAAGAAAGATGTTACAATTTTGATGAAGATAAGTTGTACCTTATCATTAGAGCATAAATGTCACCACTTAATTCTTATCTAGATCCACCCACAGTAGATCAACTAAATTAAATTATTGGGGAAGAAGAGAATGAAATAAATTTGGGTGAGGAAAGGAATGTCCAAATAGAGGATGTACATATTGGCCTAGAATATGTTGATGTGTTTCCAGAGGATTTACCTAGACATCCACCAGAATGAGAAATTGAGTTTTTCAATGACTTAATTCTTGGTTCAAAGCCCATATCGAAGACCCCTTATAGAATGGCCACTGTGGAATTAGTGGAACTAAAAAACAACTAGATGAATTGAGTAATAATGGACTTATTCACCCTAGTGTTTCCCCATGGGGAGCCCCTGTTCTTTTTGTTAAGAAAAATGATGGATCTATGAGGTTGTGCATTGACTATAGGGAGATAAATGGTATAAAAATAAAGAACAAGTATCCCCTACCTCACATTGATGATTTATTCGACCAACTTCATATAGATCAATACTTTTCAATGGTTGAACTTTGATCTGGATATCATTAGTTTTGTGTGAAGTAGGAAGACATTCCGAAAATAGCATTTCGAACCAGGTACGAGCATTACGAGTTTAGTGTAATTTCTTTTGGATTGACTAATGCACCCTCTGTCTTCATGGAAATAATGTATAGTGTTTTTATGGAATATCTTGATGACTTTTTAATGGTGTTTATTAATGATATCTTTGTATACTCCAAAATCTATGAATATCATGAAAATCACTTGCATGTTATTCTAAAGACTATTAGAAGACATGAATTATATGGGATGTTTAGCATGTGTGAATTCTGGCATCAAGAGATTTCTTTTCTTGTCTATATTGTCTCTATAGATGGAATATCTGTTGGTTCTTCTATGAAAAGAGAAATCCATGAATGGCCTGCACAAACGAGTATAACTGAGGTACACGGTTTTATTGGTTTAGCAGGTTGTTATCGATGTTTCATCTAGAAGTATTCCTGGTTGGCTAACCCCTTAAAATGGATCACACGAAAATGGGTTAAATTTGTTTGGAAAAAAGTGTGTGAAGAATGTTTTGAAGAATTGAAGGGAATATTATGCATTGATCCTATCTTGAATCTACCATCAGGGAATGGTGAGTTTGTTATTTATAGTGTTGCATCAAAGAATGGACTTGGTTGTGTCCTTATGAAAAATGATAGGGTTACTTCCTATGCGTCATGATAGCTAAAAATTCATGAAAAAAACATTCCTACTCATGATCTTGAGTTAGAAGCTATAATATTTTCTTAGAAGATATAGAGACATTATCTCTATGGTGAAAAATTTGAGATATATGCCGATCACAAAAGTTTGTAGTATATTTTATCATAGAATGAACTCAACGTGAGTAAAAGGAGATGGATTGAAATACTCAAGGATTATGATTGCACCATACACTACCACCAAGGGATGGAATATAAGGTGGAAGATTCTTTGTGAAGAAAGGATCATGGAGTTCAAGAAAAGATGAGAGTTGAAAAGGATCCTATATACAAGGATCTAGTAATGATGGACATTGGTATAACCATGGAAGGTGAAACATCAATACTTTTTCAAATGGTTGCCATAAAATCATTACAAAAAAGGATAAATATCTCTTATACCGATGGTGAAGAGTTTCAAAATAATATTAAAGATGTGAATGATGGAATATTGAGTGAATTTTTGTATGAAGATGAAATTCTAAAATTTGGGAATAGGATTTGTATTCCCGATATACCTAATCTAAAAAGGGAATGGTTGGATGATTCCCATAACTATAATTTCTCTATATACGCTGGTAGCACTAAGATGTATAGAGATATGAAAGAACATTTTTGGTGTGACAACACGAATAGGGAGATTTCTAATTTTGTGTCAAGATGTATTCTTTTTCAACAAGTGAAAGATGGAAGGAAACAGCTTGGAAGATTCATACTACCTCTTCCCATACTTGAGTGGAAATGGGATAATATTACGATGGAATTTATCATGGGACTACCAAAGACTCCTAGAAGGAACAATGAAATATGGGTCATTGTTGCCAAGTCAGCACATTTTCATGCTATAAGAGATGATCTACCACTTGATCTTCTAGCAAGAATATATATTAATGATGTTTTCAGACTTCATGGAGTACCCCTATCATTTGTTTTTGATCAAGATCCACATTTTACATAAATATTCTGGAAAAGTATTCAGAAATTCCTAGATACTGTACTTTGTTTGAGAAATGCCTACCACTCCCAAACTAATGGAAATTCATAACGGACTATTCAAACCGTAGAATACATGTTGAGATCATGCTCACTTAGATTTCAAGTTATGTGGGTCGAATATTTACCTCTGGTAGAATTTTACTATTAAAATAGCTTCCATTCAAGTATTTAGATGACACCATATGAAGCGTTATACGGAAAGATATGTCACACACCAACCTGTTGGGATGATGTTGGTGAAAGAAAACTCATTGGCCCAGAACATGTGGAGGAAATGATGGAAAAGGTGTAGGTAATCCAAACCCACATCAATGCAGCTCAATGTAGGCAAATGAGCTATACGGATAATCGAAGGAAGGATCTGGAATTTCAAGTCGGTAATCATGTTTTCTTGAAGGAATCTCCCTGGATGGGAGTTATACATTTTAGTAAGAAGGGTAAATTTAGTCCCAGGTACATTGGACCTTTCAAAATTCTAGAATGAATTGGGGCTGTAGCTTACCGTTTGGAAATGCCACCAAGTCTATCCAAAGTTCAGGATGTGTTCCACGTATCACAGTTGAGAAAATACATTCCTGACCAAACACATGTACTCACATATGAGGAATTAGAACTGGAACCCGATATGTCTTATTGTGAAGAGATCATCAGGATTCATGATACCAGAGAACAATTATTTAGAAATCGAACGACTCGTCTAGTAAAATTTCTATAGAGAAATCATAAGAAGGAAGAGGCAACGTGGGAACCTGAGAAACATATGATGATAAACCACATGAATCTTATTGTGTGGAAGTATTCTAGATATTTTGAGGATGAATTTATTTGAAGGTGGGGAGAATGTAACACCCCAAGATTCCACAAAACATTTCCCTTTGATCAATGCAACAAGTTGCATTGTACGCAACTTCGAGATTCCCACACACCACGACCAATCAAAGTCTCCCTAATGAATAATAATACCCACTTGTTGAAATTTTCTAAATTTTATTTTTCAAATTGGACTTCATTTTTTGATTATGAATATCAAAATTATCTTAGGTTGTATTTTTGGTATTTTTCTGAAAGTAATAAGTTTTTGACGAATTGTGAAAATACTAGATTTTAATTAAAAACAACATTTTTAACAAAAATAATTTATAGTGATAAATTATAATATTGAGTGGTTTTAAAGGATAATAAAAGTTTATATTTACTATTTAATCCAGTTTTGGTCATTGGACGTAATTTCAAATTTAAATTGGAGATAAAAAAGCGTCAATCTTTTGAAATTTATTATTTCATAAAAACACACTTTTTTGTTTTAACAATGGGAATTAATTTTAAATTAATTTCTTCCATTTCTGTGTTTTGAATTTAGAAAAATGGATTCCAAATTTAGATTAAGGAGGTCCAAATTTTGTAAATAGTTAACTTTAATTTTTATACATTTTCTATAATTACTTCGGTAAATATTTTATTTAATATGGATAAAGGGTAAATCAGGTAAATATGGTTAAAAATAATATTATAATAATATTAAATTACTTTATCACGTGTACTATAAACTATTGGATAATAAAGGTTCGACCATTGGTATCCTTGGGTATATTTTGGGACCCCATGGATCCACTTTTATGTGATAATGACACTTTATATTAATTATGTTAAAGTACATACAAAAATGACATAGGCATATATATATTAGTAAAACAATTGTTACATAGGGTTATATATCTTATCGATTTGACAATAAATAGTTATAAGAAACATTAAAGGATTTCCTACATAATATTATTTTATTTATAATTTTTAGACATTGAATAATTAAATTTATTTAAGACACAATGATGATGCAGTATTTTCATTAGTAATGAAGGAATCAAATAAATATAATTATAAATGTTAAAATAAATATATTTTGAAAGTTTTGATTCCATAAAAGAATTTTATATTTTAATATGACATGATGGGATTGATTAAATTAATTTAATTCTATATAATAAAGTATTTTGGGATTTAAAAAATGAATTATTAAATAGAGTCAAAAAAAAAAGAGTTTTTACACAGAATATTATATTATTAATTTATATTGAATTCATAAAATTCTAAGGTTCTTTCAAAGGACTTATATAAGGTTATATATTTTAATAATTAACCAATCTGGGTTCTCTTGGCTTGTAATAGTATGTTTATTATCCATATAATATAAAAATATAAAGAGACATGGTAAATGTCATACTATTTAACTAAGAGTTAAATATAAATGATAAGGTTAATATGGTGACCTAAACCTATCTAAAATCTATTGGTTGAAAGGATTTCGAACCATACCCACGCTATCCCCAAAATAAGTCATTTTGGATCCATTATAAACTGAATATTAATTTATTATAAAATAATATTTTATCTCTTTCATAAGGTGCATGTCACCCCTCTTATAAAAGGAAACTTCCCCTTCTCTATAATTCACAACTTGAAAGAAATTTGGCTCCACAAAACCTTCCCCAAATACCATCTCCACTGTCCTCCCTTCATTTTAGTGGCCTTCCTTTAGTCATAATGCAAAACTAAAGATCCCTTTTGATCAAATTAGAAGGAAGAACCTGAAGTAGAGGTAAATATCTCACCACCTATTTTATGTTTTTTCTTGTTCCACTTATTCTTTCCTTTTTTTTCATTATAAAATAATAAGTCCAGAATATTCTATATATTTTTATATAATTATAAATATGGTACAAAAATATTCATTATTCTATCCATTATTTTAATGACATGTCCCTATACGTTCGTACGTACAGCTTACCATCTCCAAGTCATGGTGTAGATCTTATTGAATACAATGTTATTTGTATGGGTATAATAATGATGTATAATTGATGTAAATAATAAATATAACATGATAATTACTATGTGTATATTATATACCATCCAATTATATAATATTATAATATCAAAATAAGGATATTGTCACTTGTGCGTATGTACGAATTTCCATCTCCACGAACGCGATGAGATTCATTCCCCATCGTATCCATTGAAGAATAACTTTCATATAATGGTTAAAAAAAGGTTTAAATTCATAATATAATTCTGTATATAAATCAAATATATCATATTCATGACCAACATGGCTTACGTAAACAAGATTATAAATGAGAACGAATCCGTTATCACCCGAAATGACGATAATACTAAAATATTATTAACAAAGAAATATGAAAAGATCATATTTGATATAATATTAATGTATATTATTCTTGTATAATTTAATAACAATTATTTCACCATTATTCATGAGGTTAACCTACCCTCGAAAAAGGAAATTTACAAGGTAATGATTAATTATAAAATCTCTTCATTATATGAGGTTGTTAATATGTAATTATCCACTGGGACTTCTTTATCATCGACATCAATGTTTCTTAAAAATGCATTTAAAAACATTTTTAATATTGAATAGACAATGGTTTAATGTTGTTTATACCCTTAATAGACCTTATATGTTTTTGAAATAAATCTTTCTGTCTTTTTCCAAACAAGGTACTTTTGGACCTTGTCAACAAATTTAAGGTAAGAATGTTTTTTTAACTTATACGGTCGGTGCGGCTATTTTCCCACCATTATAACATCATTGAAGATTACATTAAAATATTATAATAATATCTTAAAAATAAATTTTTTCTATATAATTATGTGAATCTTAATTTATTTCACAATGTAAAGTGGTATTTCTCTACAAAAAGGATATGATTTCACCTTTGTCAACATCCTTTGATGGATTTTAATGTTATTTGAAGTTGATTTATTATGATAAAAAAACTTCCATATTGTATTGAAGGTTTTGTGAAATGTTTGATTATGGATGTGTTATTTTTATACTATTCAAGATTTATGGATAATGTATTGTCATATTTTTGCTAGTTTTAATACAAATTTTTATGTTATTTTTAAACCTTTTCATATGAGGAATGCATTCGATATAGTAACTGACGGGTGGAGCCGACTATAGCTCCGCGATGAATCAGTAGGTCTCATGATAAAAACTAGTGTCTTGGCATAAAGCCTTGACAAAATCTTATTTTTAGTCTTGGAACAAGGCCTTGACTATGTAGTTATGAAGTCTGAAATTATGAATTCCATCATTATGAAATTGGATATTGATATTTCATGTGACTATTATACTATTAGAATATCCATGTGGGTAAGTAAATGAAATTTTTTTGTATTTATATTTTCCATATTATAATGAAGATTTTGTTGAAAATGGTTTAGTTTTAGTTTTATACATTTCCTTAAATGCTTATGCTTATTTATGATTGTTTCCGCTATATTGTTATCCTTACTGAAAATCTGAGCTCACCCCTTTCTAGGTTTTATTTTTCCAGGATGTGAGAAGTATATTATGAATGACCTGCAGTGATAGACTATAGGATATCAGTGTTGTCTATGGAAACAATGTTGTTGTAGTATTCCCATTTATGATATAATGAAAACCTTACGAATGTATCTACAACTTCCTAGGCAACTAGCTAAGTGGTCTTTCAATAATCGATCTTTTGTGATCATTCCAATGATATGTAATAATGCATCGACTCTAGGATTTTGGGGTCAGGGCGTTACAAGAGGTCTCATTAATCAATTATTTGTTGTGGGACTTCAATTAATATATATTGAAATATCAAACCCCTAGTTTTCAAAACTGAGTTTAAATTGTGAGGATGAAATTTATTGAAGGATGGGATAATGTAACACCCCATGATTCCATGGTATGCTTCCCTTTTAAATAATTCTATAGCATGTGTTGTACTCAACAACAAGTTCAAGCTAACCTCAACCTATAAAATTATCTATTTAAAAATAGGTTATGAATATAATTAACCAAAATTTTTTATATCCTATATATTTTTAACATTCATCCTTTTTCTTTCTTAGACATCATATAAGGAAAAATTCAAATTTTCAGATGAAAGAAGTATTTTTAAAAAAATGCAGTTTTATGTCTTTTAATAGGGAACCAATTTTAAATCCAATATTTGTAACTTTTATATATTAAATTTTATGAAATGAAATTCTTCTTTAAAAAAAGGGAAAAAAATTATTTTGGATAAATATTTGGTACTTTTCTGACAAATATAATATTTTGATGAACACTGAAAGATACTAAATTTTAATTGAAAACATCATTTTTAATTAGAATAATTTATTGTGTTAAATTATAAAGTTGATTAATTTTAATGTAAAATTAGATTATATTTTTATAATTTCATTTAATTTAATTCATTGGATGTAATTTTAAATTTAAATTCGACATAAACACATTTCAATCTTTTGATAGTTTTTACTTTTCAAAAACTAGATTCCTTGATTTGACAATGGTAAATAATTTTAAATTAATATCTGCAAACTCTATGAATTGAATTTATAAAAATGGAATCAATTTTTGGAATCAGATAGTCCAAATTTTGTAAATAGGGCTCTTTTATTTTATTGACATTATGAATAGTATCTTCAGTAATTATTTTTATTTATTATTGTTAAAGGGTAAATCACGTAAATAAGAGTAAAAACTAATATTATAATAATATTAAACTAACCTAAAAATTTTCCTAAACCCATTGGATGAGATATATCCAACCATGGGAATCCATAGGCCAATATTAGGTCACAATGGGACCACTTGGGTGTGATAATTACATGTTATAAGAATTTATTTATAAATTAATGATAATTATAATAGAAACATATATCTTTTACTAAAAAAATTTTATCATATGGTTATATAACTGATCATTATGTATATAAATATTAATTAGAAATCTAAAAAAATTTACTATATCATGGTCTTTTATTTTAAATTTTAATACATTAGATAAATATATTTATTAATGACATAGTGATGATGCATTGATCACCTATTTAATGAATTATTCAAATAAATAAATCTGTAAATATTAAAATAAATTTTATTTGAACGTTTTGATTCCATTATTGATTTTTTTGGAATCCATTAACATATTATGGAGGATATAATACATTTGGTTTCAACAAATCAAGTTGTTATTACTTTGATGAAAATAAATTACTAGATAGTGTCAAAATTGACAAAAATGAGTTTTTAAAATAAACACTATTTTATCAAATGATATAAAAATCCTCAATATCTAAGATTCTACCAAATTACTCAGATATTGATAAAAATATCATTAATGATCCACTTGAGGTTCCCTTTTCATTTTATCAATGTAAATAATAAATATAACATGATATTACTTATTTAAAATTCTTATTCCATCCAATTCTATACCATTTGAACATTAAGGAAATGATATTATCGCTCATGCGTACACACCACTTACCGTATCCATGACGCGATGAGATTAATTATACACATTAACCATAAAATAATGATTATAAAAATATATATTATTCATAATTATTTAATATATGACATAATAAGTCTACTTGAATGATATGTATATATATATACATATCTTGTATTCACTTACTTCCATTCGATACGATAAGAAAACGGAGACAACGTTCATCTGTATGTACGACATACCATCTCCATGAACATTGTATTACATTATATATATATCTATATATTATATATATATATATGATATATAAATCATATCATACAATATGGAAGTCGGTAAATCTTGATCCAAGAAATATGATCAAGAATAACTAGTCAAAAAATGTTCGATAAACAAAGCAATATTACCTGAAATATTGAATTTACATGTAATATTTAATAAATGGGTAATATAAAGTCATAAAATAATCATATATGATACAATAAATATTATTATGACTATGATATAACAATATAATATGTTTAAAAATATTATATATGAGTTTCAGTCACGTACAATGAGTATTAGACCAAAGGTAATGGTTAATTTCTCAGTATAATTATTGTCCGAGATTGTTTATGTGTATGAATTTACTGGGACATATTTATTATCAATATCCATGTTTCATAAAAAAATCAGAAGGGAATATTTTAAGGTTATATGGAAGTAAATCTTAAACCTGATCATTATTTTAAATGTTTTAAATATTTGTTTTTCTAAATCCTTTTATTTAATATCCATGTTTTAAAAATGATTTTAAGGATTTATTTAAATTGACATGATTGTTTTAAAATGTTAATTATTTTCCAATTTTTCAATGTGGTTTGAGAAACTTTTATTCAAGAATATCTTTTGAATTAATTTATTTATAAATTTTTAGAATTTTAAATAATTTCAAGAAAAACAAGATATTTCTATCAATGAATTTTACTAATCATTTTTAACTATTTCATCATTATTTAGTGGATATTATTATTGAATGAGGTTTATTTTTTATAATAAATTATCTTCAATTATATTGAATGAGTTATAATATTTTTGATTTTGGATGTTCTATTTTTATACCATTCATGGTTTCTAGTTAAGGTATTGACATTTCATAAGCTAGTTTTAAAATGAATGATAATGTTTTGGTTCACCCTTTTCATATAAGGAATGCATTGGACTTAGTATGTTATGGGATAGGCCTTCTATAGCCCCCGATTCATCAGTAGATCTCATGAGACAAACTAGTTTCTTGGCATAAGGACTTTACAGAATATTTGTTTACAGTCTTAGAACAAGGCCATGATGTAGTTGTAATTATGTCTTGAATTTTGAAATCCCTCGTTATGAAATTAGTAATTACATGTGATTATTTGACTAGTATAATATCCAGTTTCATGTTTATATATTAATTTTTGACATATTTTTACCATATTTTTTTCATGTTTTTTGTTTAAATTGAAGATGTTTTTATTATATATCATTCCATGAAATTTTATAGCGTCCGCAAAATTATTTATCCTTACTGAGAATCTACGATCACCCATTTCATAAGTTTAATTTTCCCAGGATTCCAAGAAGTGTATTATCATTGATCTGAAGCGATAATATTGGGGAATAATATCATACTCATAGGATTATCTATTCACTATTTTATGTTAGAAATTTTAATGTAACAATCATGTATGTAATATTTTTTCCAAGACTGCTAAACTGATTGATCATTCGGGACATGATTTCATGTAATCATACCAATGTATTAAACTAATGGAATGGGTCTGGATAATTAGGGTATGGTAGATACAAGTAGAGTTAAGACTCCCCTACATTAGGTGTGTGTACTTTATCTACAGAGTGGTACACCTCCATCTTCATGCTCTAGCGATGTGCAAGTACTCAATGGGAGTTTTTGATCCATCTAAAATGGATCATATTAGCTTGGAGTAGGCCCCTCTATACAAACATTGATGAGGTCAGGTATAATTGTTTTCATTGAAGAGTGACATTGGATATTCAGGAAAACCCATTGACTGTGGATTATGCTATGGATACGAAGATCCCCTTTATATCACATCTAGGTTCTTTATGAGAATATATTTACTTTATTTTCATTTCAAATTTTTATGGATTGAGATAACAACTTTTCAATCCTTCAAATTCTTCCTTATAAGTTTTGGGGCATCCAACTAGGTATGTATAAACTCACCCAAGCAGGGGATTTTATCATATGTGTTAGGTCTTATTAGGATAACAGATAGATTTGTTGTGACCTTGTTGGAGTATATGGATACTTGTGTCCATTGACTTCATACGAGGGTCATACATGGAGATCAGGAGTTGGAATCTCTTAATCATTCCTTTTTCTTGTAATAGTCAGGTTGGGACTTCATTTTTTTGGGTGTGTTTTTTCCAATCATTTTGGTTTATAATATCGTACGCTCCTATAGTTTCTTAGAGGTTTTTAAATGCATGTTTACACTCTAGATATTTTTAGCTTTTATATTCCTCATCAAATTTTCATGAATATAGATGGGTATTTTTTCAGTTAAATTTTGAAAAGTCTTCCAATTTAATTTTTCATTCTTTGGGCTTGTCTCCAGCCCCTATCTTATTATAGATGGACTTGGGGATACGAAGACATGGACTTCTTCCAACCAAGAGGTCCCTAGTGGTTTAGGTTATTATAGTGTGGTGACTTAGTATTTCATTCCACGGTATGGTGGTTGGTGCTTTCCCCTTTTTTAGGATTGGTTGGGACATTAGGAAATTGTCTTCATGGTTCTTGAGTGTGTATTTTAGTTAAAGTAACCCAGTGATTGTGTTGTAGCTGAAAAATCCATTCAAAGAGACTCTAAAAAACATATAGCAAACTCGGCATATTGATACATCAGTTGTGGGTAACTTTTTGCATGAATCACATATAATTGAGACTATTTACTATTATTAATGAGTCATCTCACCATATGTATATTTTCATACAACCATGGTATATATTGATCACTTTAAGGATGCCTCCATGAATACATCCATCTTGGTTACTAATACATTCCATTGAGTGATGGGTCATTAGTTTAGGGGATATCTCATGAATAGTTTTATATATAAAGGAAGGTAGTAGTGTACCCACTATTCATGTAGAAAATAGTCCATTACGATCCGGTTGATGATACATTCACGATTAGGGTTTTATGAAAGTTCTATCATTAGATACTACTGATATTCAATGGAGAGACAAATCATCCGGAAGTAGAGGATCAGGTTTATTTAGTGACTTGAGTCTTTATGTTTTTTGGACCCTAATATAGATGATTATTTCATAGGTATCCATTCTTTTTTATGGAGCAATAAGGTTTTTGTGGAGCCTAGTCATGTAGACCTATGATGATATGATGCTCTCATACTCTAACTTCCAATATTTGTTACATGAAATTTATTACGCCTCGTGCATATGCTCAGTTCAATTATAGGATCTTTTGAAGCTATAGTAGGATAATGTGTCTGTTACTATGTATACTAGGAGGTAAAATTAACTTCCACGATACTCCCCCAAAAATTTTCAATGTTGATTATTCTATTCAAGGATGTTTTATTAGGGTCTCCATAGATACATTCATGTCAACATTGTCTTCTTGTGCATTTGGACATGTTCTTGAGTAATAGAGGGGTATCCAGTGACTGAGATATTCCTAGAAGAGGGACATAATGTGGTTAGATCCATTCATGGGTATAATACATTTGAAAATTCCCCATCTTCTAGTTGGTATCAAGGATTGAGGTCTTGGTAGAGGATACATTGTCATTCTTGGATACAGAAATGTGGGTTTCTGGCTCAGGGTCATGTAGAGGATCCAGTCATCATGGAGAGGTTAAATGCTATTATTTTTATGGTATGAGTCACATGGAATATGATTTTTCGACCCTTCCTTTTATAAATGATAGGTAGGTGGTGAATTGATCACCATGGAAGAGGAAAAACCATAATCAAGGATCTCCCAATAATTGTGAGGGAATACCAGAGAGAGGTGGTAAAAACAGATGAGTAGGTAGACCTCTAGAGGTAGGAGTTACTGGTGGAGGCTGCTGATATGATTTTCTTCCATTACCACCACCAGTAGTCCCATGTTAGTCATAAACATTTGGACGTTGCAGCTATGGATTACTGCAAGAAATGGAGGGAAATGACCATGTTATTCATGATATGATTTGAGGTAATATTTTCATATTTTATAAACATTCCCTAGAATTAGTAGACATATTATTTAGTCATTTTTTATTTACATATCCCTTTTGGGAGTGTTGGATCACACAGTTGAGACTATATCCAATAATATACAACTAGATGTTCCTACAATAAATGATTCATTGATATTACTTATTTTCTGGCTATACGATTTAGTTTTCAGTGGAGATAGTTTCTTGTGAGACCTATTGGTCATCATGATGAAACCATATGAAATAATTTTAGGTATGGAATATTTGTCCATGGCACAGACCTTAACTGAATATCATCACAGATCAGTTGTATTTCCTTTGACTAATTAGATGAGATTATCTTTTTCGGGTGAGAGAGAGCTCTTATTGTATTGAGTGGGTCTTGTGGGTAGGAAGATGCAACCCATCACCCATTAGATGGTGTATATATTCTCGGGTCTAGTGGGTACATTAATTTCCAAGATTCTTTCAGTAGTGGTGTACTTTATTTATATCCTCCCTCATTATGTTATAAGACTACCTCCAAGGTGGTATATGGACTTATACATCGTCGTGAACCCCAATAATGCATTGAAATCATTTTTATCATATCATATGACCATTACTGTCCTCAGAGAGATAAGGGTGTCATTGGAGGACCTTCAGAAGAAGGGTTTTATTAGACTCAGTTTGTCCCCCTAGGTGACTCCATTGTTGTTCGTGAAAAATATAGATGGGAGCTTGAGGCTTTGTCCGGATTTTACTCACTCGAACTATGTTATAATAAATTACAAGTACCCCTAACTGTGTATTGATGTCCTCTTGGACTAGTTGTAAGGAATGAGTTTGTTCTCAAAGATTATACTATGGTTTGGTTAAAAATAGTTGAGAGTTTATGTGGATGATATTACTAGGTTGTTATTCCTATTTTAGTATAAGACTAATGAGTTCCTACGGATTCTTTTTGGTGCTATGAATGACCTTGATATTTTTATGGATCTAATTAATCAGATCTTTCTACGATAACTTGGCTGATTTTTGGTTGTCTTGATTGATGACAAACTCATTAACTCTATGTTAGATAAGTTGCCTGAAGATCATGTGAGGATGGTCTTAGACTTTCTCCAAGAGCACTGTAATTAGATTAATCTATATAACAGTATGTTCTAGATTTTTATTGTTATTTTTTTGTGGGTTTTCATATTTTTGCATGTTTTATCTATGGACATAAAAAAGATTTGTGTGGTTCCTACTTTGGATCCACCCAAGAACATATTTATGGTGAAATGTTTCCCTTGATTGATACGGTACTATAAGTGGTTAAAAGAGTAATTCTATAGATTAATAGCTTTATTTTTCTACCTTGTTGTGAAAAGAGAATTCGTTTATCTGAATCAAGTAGTTTTAGAGATATTTTGTGGAGTTGAGGATAAGACTAGATGATGCTCTAATGCATAGACTACTAGAGGAAGAGTGAATTACATATTGTTTTCTGAATCCTCTAGAGTTGGGATCAATGTTTTGTGGATACATATATAGGAAGTTGTTTTATTTGTGTTAAGGAAATTGATTCCCCTAGAGTCAAAATACACGACTCATTGCATGGATTTGGCAGTGGTGGTATTTATTCTTATGAAACAGATTTATTATATTATCAATGATAATTTTTTTGTTTACACTGATCATCAGGGTATCAGGTATATCATTATATAGAGATATCATAACCTAATTATTAGTCATTGGTTAGATTTACTATGTGACTATAACATTCACATGGTCTAGAATCAAGAGATGGAAAATGTGATTGCCATTATTATAGAATTTAGTCTCTTTCTCACTCATTAGATGAGTCATCTAAGTAGTTGGTTTTTGTAGCATAACATAAAAGATGACAGGGGTGTAGTTTTTCTTATGTTAATGGTGGTTACACTTCCATTTTTCTGTATTTTAGAGAGAGTATGTTGGGATAAATCTGCTATGAGGGTCTGCATTTAAAAATAACCTTAGGATATCCACTAGATGGATTCTATGAAGGATGGGAGAACATCATCCTTTTTTAGAGATGGACGATGGTTACAGTCTTGTTGTGAGAGGTGATGATGATGAAGTTTCACACTAAACACTTGGTTATACATATCCATGTAGAAAATATGCACAAAAATATTCAATGGTAGTTTTTTGTAAGAATGAGGAAGATAATGGCTATGTTCATCCCTCAATGCCCAACATGTCAGCCAGTAAAAGGTGATTACTAATTTGCGATAGGTTTTCCACATCCTCTTGACATCTCTATGAAATAATGGTAAATAATTTCCCATGATTTTTTATAGGGATTTCATGTGTAATGAGATATCATGATTCTATCTTAGTGAATGTTGAAAGAATAATGAAGTCAATACACTTTCGTTCCATCAAAGATCAGAGTTCATTTGAGAGTTTGTAGTTGTTGTACGTGTGGGAAATTATACAGATTCATTGGGTTCCCTCGATGATCATCTCCAAAAGGGATGTGAGGTTCATGTCATTACTATGTAGAGGATTATAAAAGGAATAAATGACCTATTTGAGGATGAGAATGATCTTCTAACCATAGATGGATGTGAAATCCAAGAAGATTTTCTAGCTATTGGAGGATATACTGAGGGATTCTATTTTGTATGTCGACCCGAGTTGGGAGTATCATTTTCCATTTGAAGAGTTTTCTTTTAACAACAGTTATCAATCCAATATCACCATAGAAGCTTTTTAGGCACTATATGAGAGAGCTTTTAGTTCAAATTTATTATGGACAAAGACTGGAATGACATCTATTGGAGGTCCATAGATGGTGTGGGTGATGATATTGAAGGTTCAACTAATCCATGTGCATATGAGGATAACCCAGAGTAGAGGGAAATCTTACAGAGATCAATATTTTAGACCGTTGGAGTTCGACCAGGGAGACCATGTTTCTATGAGAGTATCCACATGATGGGGATTAAAGAGGATTTTCTAGGAAGGAAAGCTATCCATGAGGTTAATTATGACTTTCGAGATCCTATAGAGGGTTTTCTTGATTTTTCCCATAGACATGTCCCCATAGATGAACCATGTACATGACATCATCCATGGGTCGCAGATTTGGAGATATGTGCATTAACATATGCATGTCATTAATTGGGGTGATATGGACATTGAGGATGAATCCACCTTCATGAAGTACCTATTTGTGATCAAGGATCGGTAGGAGAGGATCCTAAAAAGATGGACCATTCCCTTGGTTTGTGTTCTATAGATGTATGGTAGCATTTAAGAGTAAATATATTTAGTTTTTTAATATACTTTAATGCGCGTTAATTCACGGATTCATTATAAATTTATATTCCATTTTTTTGGAATTATATGGAATATCTAAGACCATAGTGGACTCTATAATGCAGGTTTTACCTTAGGTGAGACCTATGTTTTTTCAGCTTCAGAAGTTCTGAGGGAGGTGACCGATGGAAGATGCATTAAATTATAATAAATAAAAAAAATAATGTTATTAATTTTAGAGAAAAATCCTAGATAAAACTCTATATCTACACACTTATATAAAGTATCTTGGCATAACTATTTAACCCATGGAGGGTTTTATAGGAGGATTTGAATTTCCTCATTGTTGGATGGAAACAGTGAATTATTTGTAATCTAATCATGGACGATCAAGGGGTAGTGAATGAAGTGTATGTATAAAATCTTCCTCATCACTATCTTTATAATTATTTACCATTGATCAATAAAAATTGAGGTAGGGATCAATATTTATGGTCTCCACTATTTTGATTAAAATATTCAAAATGGATTTATATCTGTTTCCATTGATCTATGATTTCACACCCTTTAATTTATCCCTATGGTTAAATTAATTTTTTAAAATCAATTTATTTTGTAATGATATTCTAACACACGTGGATTCCCAATTATGTGATAGTTGGAAAATAATTCTTGTCCAAATTTTTTTTACCTTCTTCATTGTGAATTCCTCCGCAATTTTCATCATGTTCTTTACCATTGGATATGGGGTCATGGTTCAAAATTATTGAGGTGGTATTGAGAATGCTTTTTCGATTGGATTCATGGAGTTTATGTGAACGACATCTGAGATGGTTATTTTTTGAATTATTGGGATGGATTTTGGATGATTCTTCACAGATCGGTGATCTAAAGCGGTGAAGGGTGATTTTATGTGCAACAGAGCATGTTGAGTCTCATCAATGGATGCTCATATTCCATTTCCATACCACTTGCGGATTTGAAATGATGATCGGAGGAATAACACTTTTATTTTGGGCGACTTATAATAGTAAATAGGCATAATCAGTGGTAGAAACAGATGATCTAGGATCTGCATGAAGAAACATAAAATTCTATGGAAAACTCTACTACATTTCATGTATTATAAAAAACTCATTTAGTTTATTCCCCTAGGCATGGAAGCTAGGGTTTCAAATAAAAAAATATATCACATGTCATGTGGAATCAGTACACACCATATGTTTTTATACTAGTGGATTAGTATGTACATTGGGATTATATTATTATGGACCTAGCCAGACACACAAGCATGACCAGAGAACACATGAATGACCATGTACTCAGATGTGTCCAGGATACCTAGTCACATCCATGCACACAGGCACATGCTGATGTACACGTGCACGGTTAGAAGAGAACATGCAAGACTCTTGTGGTTGAGATACATCGTTTATGACCAGTACACATTTATTTATGTTACTTGGCTTCCCAATACACGTCCATAGACGAAAACATCCAGGCAGAAAGGTGAGGTCTCATACTATGTGGAACCCCATACACATCATATAATCCCTCTAGAATGTTATTACTTACATATGTACTTCTTCGAGACTTGGATTTTGGAACATAAGTAGTCTATCATAACTAGTTTTCCATGTATACCACGATGGTGTCCTTTTAAATTGATTTTCATGTACGATGTTAGGTGTTATGGATGTGACTATTCATTAAGTGGTTCCTGATATTGGAAGTGAACATATAGGACCATCAGAGTAGTGTATGGGTTTATACTCTCCTATAAACTCATGATGTAGGTTCCCCATACTTGTTATATAGTTAGAGTCAGTAATCCCCAACACTGAATATAGGCCCTCTATATATGGAGTGTAACTCCCCTGTCTTCAAAATCCTTCAGCGTACATATCATCCATGGGAGTTTTCACTCACTATGTTGTAGAGCCTAATAACAAGTAGTGGTCCCCTACAAATAGACTCTAGTGATGCTATGTTTGATGATGGGAATTAGAGGTGGACTTTGGAAGTATATAAAGACTCGTTGACTATAGATTGGGATATCGAGATAGAGATCCTCTTTCTCGCTCGTCTGGGTTTTTTATGAGATGTTATTTATTGTGTTTTTATTTACCTACTTTTATTGGTTGATTTGAAATGTATTGTATAATCATAATGATTCCTTCATAGTTTTTGGGGAATGATTCTAGGTATTTATATAATCACCCCTAAATGGGATTTTCCTTCATATGTCATGTCTTATGCAGAAGATGGAAAGATCAGTGGGGAGTTTAGTTTAGCATAGGGAAACATGGGTTCATTAACAGCTTATGGTGGTCAGACTTGGATATTAAGAGTCTGTCTCTCTTTCACTTTCTGTTTTCCAATTATAGTCTGTTTGAGACTTCATTTATGTTTGGGAATGTATTATCCCACATAAAATTTGGATAATATTATCATACTCAATTGTAGTTTCCTAGATTTTATTTCATGAATATTTACACTCTAAATGCCATTATATGTTATATTCCTCTAAACATTTTTATGGAGATGGTCGGGTGAATGTGTATATGTACATTTGGTAAAGTCCTCCTATTTCATTTATGCCTTCTAGATTCTTTTTTTCGACCAAAATCCTATTAAAGGTGGGTTTGGGGTCATGAAGGATCGATCAGGAAATCCCTTATGGTTCAGGCCATTATATTTTTCAATAATATAAAGTAAAATATGAGTATACATATCTCATGATATTTAATTAAATGATTTTCCATCTTCTTTTTCATATTATATGAAAATATTATTTTCTATTTAAAATAACTCCCTCTTAAATCATTCATTCTCTATGAAGTGAAATATTATACCAACATAAATAGGCTTTATTCTAAAAAATTAAACCACATAATTTGTATGCATTTTATTTTGATCTTCCATACTAATAGGAATTCTATTTAGAATTTTTCTTTCATTATTCTACCACAAAGTGGACTTCCATCGATCATGACGAGGTAATTATCATAGAATTATTCGTATCTTTATTTATTGAAAGTAAATATTTCTAATTTACATTATTAGGAAAATTTATCCATGGTCGGTAAAATACTCTTCATTGTTAGAAATAATATATTAATTTTTAGTTTTAAAAAAATATTTAACCTTCAATTTTTAGGAAAACATTCTCAATAGCCTGAAATGTTTCAGCTTTTACTTCTACATATTTTTTAATATCCTCAATATTCTTCTTTAGATAATTTTAAACTTCAAGACCCATCGATTGTTTATTATTTAATTCTTCTTCTTTTAGTGTTGGGTTTTCATCAAGATCATTCCCTATTTTTTCTTACTTCAAAATATTCAACTACAAATTTTTTACTTCACTAATGTAAGTATCCTCTCATTTGAAAAATTATTTTTCACAAACTAACTCGGGTTGACCCTGAACTGGTCACCTGAGCCGATCTACGGAATGGACAAAGAGGCGTTCCTGATCCTCTTGAGATGACGACAAGCCCCAGGGCATTCATAGAGTACCATGTGAATTATTTCTCCCAATGAAAATAAACTAAGAAGTATAAATAAAATATAATTATGCAATTTAAATAAATGAAACTAAAAATAAATAACAACCAACAAAACACACTGACCTGATCTCGACCAAAAACTCCTCGTGACCCCATAGTCACTCTCCAAACCACAACCATCTCTCGCCCAAGACATGAATGCTCGAGTCGAACCTGAAAAAGAATATAAAAAACAAGAAAAAATTATAGGTATGATTATTAAAACATAGTAAGTAGTCCCTTATAATATATTCCCAATGCACAAACATTAAATAATGAAATCATTGATTAACATGTTTGAACTATAAATATAATAGTTGATTTTTTCCTACTCTATGTTTTACTAAAAAACGTATAACCCATTACCATATTAATTTGAAATAATAAACAACGGGAGAAGAAAAGAAAACAAAAGAAAGGTTGTAAAGACTTATGTTGCTAACATTGAGTAAATAGAAGGCTTTTTACTATTTCTAAAACACTTTTTCTTGAAAAAAAATTTAGACATAAACCCATGATTATAATTTACCAATATAACATCAAAACCAAGAATGGTGTTATGGTTCCATATAGTGAGGGTAATGGAATTAAGGTAACATGTATCGGAAGAACAAGAGAACACCTAGGAACTCTAAGGAAGACCAGAACATACTACACACGTGATTTATCCTGAAGGCATGCCCTACTCAATGACGTCAAAACACCCTAACACCCGACCATCTCCCAACCTGGCCAGGTCGAGGGGCCCAATACCTTAGCTAGAAAATCAAAACACCCTCTGCAATGGTGCACCATAAGTACATACCCTACCTTGTGAAAAAATCATTCTTAGTAAACCTCTTATCTATGATAGATTCCCTTGTATATTTCACAAAGCGGTTTGCCATGCAATTTAAACAACAAGGCACATATATATGCATATATCACCACAAACACACTGCAAAGACCATTGCCACCCATACCATCTCAAAGTTAGTCCTCTGCCTTAAAATAAATATCATACGAGGGAAATCCCATACCGAGGAACCTCCCAAACCGCAATCAACCATCTTTGTAGAAGACCCAACCCGGATGGTTTTTTTCAAATAGCCATTCAAGGTGCCAACTGGGCCTTTAGATTCACAACATTTAACCCAATAATTATTTTCAAAAAAATTAACGTTGAACAACAATTTTTAAGAACTGAACACACTATTGAAAACCCATTTAATAAAGGAAATTCACCACTTTTATTCTGAAAGACTATTTACAAAGGCCAAAGAGACAACACAACAAGCACTTAACATGAAAATCTATTTGGAAACACCAATCATCAATTATGGAGTCTCAAATAACTGTATTAAAATCAAAACATAATTCTTAATTTCATTAGCCATGTGTAAGAGAAAACTAGGAAACTTAACCCACACATGGTGATAAAATCCCAACTAAAATACACCCCATGTTTAATGTCCATTTTAAAATCATGCGCACACCACTTTATCAACCACAGTTAAAAAAGACCACTTATGAACCCATTTAAAGAAAAAACCCACCATTTATATTTTGAGAATAAATTCACAAGGTCCAACAGTGCATTTAATAAACAATTGGAATGAATGACCTGAAAAAAATGCATAACATGTTAAAATTTACATTCAAAATTATGCACAATTCAAAACATTTCCAAAACATTATTCTCAACATTAAAATTATTTAGATAACATTATATTTTTATAAAAAATTCTTAATGAGTATCCACAGCTTTATGTAAACAAAAATCATTAAAAAAACGCATTTTTGATCAAATTCATGTCCACAACCTACTAAAACTGAATACACAACAATTGCACAGCTTACTAAACTAGTCACACAATTTATGAAAAGATATTACATATAATAGGATTGGTTTCCATAAAAAATTCACTTTATAACATGTAACCATACTAAAAAATAGTGAAAATAATTAAATTTGAAAAATAACCATTTTGCACCAAACTAATTAATCACATAGCACGTAAAAACAACAGAGAAAGTAATATAATTGGCCAAAAAATTACTATCAAAAAAGCCAAATAATTTTCTCCCAAACCAATTATTCTAAAAATGAAAATAAAATAACTAATTAATATACATCAGATGTGGGAAATATAAGAAATCAAAGTATTTATAAATATAATGTGGCAAGGCAAGGGGATCCTACCTCTATTATCGATGGACTTCCTGAAACCGGTGTGAAACCTCATTCTCACTATGAACAAACCTTTGAGGGTTAAAAAAATCCATAATACTCAATTAGGACCCATGAATTTATTGTTAAACATTGAACAAACAGTGTCCAATTGGAAAAAACCAAACATAGTGGAGAAAGTGAATACCAGAGGGGGCAATAAGGAAGGTCGATGTCAGAATAGAGGTGTGCTGGCGTGGGAGAGGTGTTGGTGAGATGGTCGGTCGGCACGACGGGTTGCTGGAAGGAGGTCGTAAAATGCCCCAGCCTTAAACCTTACTTAATCTTGAGTTATTACAAGATTACACATTGACGATCTTTTCGTGTTTATAGTTTTAGAGAATTAGATCATAAAACTTGCATTACATTCCACATATAAACAAAGTGGTTACATAAAGATAGTATTCTTCATTACCATCATTGGAAACATATTTAAAATAAACATGGATTATTTATTTACACTTCCTTGACACTATCATCATATCATGTACCTTTCCCTTGACCTGTGAAAAACATTTCAAAAAAACTTGGGATGAGCATAAAAAGCTCAGTAAGGGATATAAAAATATGGAAAGGAAACATGGATACATATATACATAAGAATGAAATCATACTTTACCCATAAAACATAATCACTTCAACATATCTCATCAAATCATGAATAAATCATAGAAATCATAAGACATAAAGGTAACTTGAGGCATTCATAACATTCTTATGTAGGGAGTAACCCTCTTGGTTACGTTTGGAATACCCATCACAGTATATTCCCTAAATCTCTTCGGAGAAACCTTAACGTTTCACTCCTTCACGTTACCCAATGTATTAGAGAGCTATATTGGGCTCACCTGCCCTTAGTTTATCACGGAACTACCCATCTTCATAATTAATGCCCAAGAACCTCAACATAATCGTATCACATAAAACATGCATAAAGGAAACATAACATTTCCATCATTCAATCACAATATATCAATACAACACATTTATATAAAAACATTATGAAAACAATTTTCAATACCAAAATAAAGGAAAATTAAAACATGGTATTTATTTTTCTTTTAAAAAGAAGGTATGGCTTGTAGAGGAAGCCGAAACTCAAATAACGGTCACGGCGGCGGAGAAGACGTTATCGCCGCATACGTACGGCAAAAACATTCTCTTTTTTATTTTAGTAAAACACTTAGTATAAAAAAAATTCCTTTTTGATAAACGTAAAAGTCAAAGGGGTTTATACACCGTATAAGAGAAGGTAGTGTATAAAACAAAATATGCCTCAATGAAAGGAGATTGAGACGAAGTCCCATACCTGGGGTCCGAATTGACTCGATCGTTCTTTAATGTCCTGAATAAAAAACTTGAGTTAATCTCTACTTGCTTAACAACATTTTTCAAGTTCATTATTCCTTTTATACCATGTTATGGACATCATGTAATCATTTAAGTTAATAATGTTCATTTTGTCGGTATTTGGTTCTTAAGTCAAAAATAGACTTCTTACACTTACATGTGGTTAATTTTGTCAAAGGTTCGTTATATCCAGAATGATATTAATGATTTTGATAACATATATATCATATAAATTCAGCATATACATGTATTTATAATATTACATCACATTTAGAGGTAAGAAATGAAATGCACCGTTAATGGAGACGGTAAGCCATACGTACGCCTTAACGCTACTTCCATTTCTATTTCGTATTTTCTGGAATGGAATCATAATTATATAAGAGTATATTATAATTCTAGTATAATAAAATATATAATATCATTAACTTTATCCTTTACACATCCCACATATGGTATTAACGAATCAAATCACTTTCTGGGGGCGGTAGTCCGCACTTCCTAAAATGAAGATATCGTGTTTACCCATAATGGAAACAATAATGGTATGCCATAAATGAAAAATACAGAAGTTTAAGGAAATAATAAACATATTATATATAATATATAAAAATAGTGACATCATAACGACGACCTTTGAAGGAGTTAAATGAGTATTGAACAATCATCGTTTCGGGAGGCAGAATTTCGCCATCCACGGAAACCGTATGTTCTTTAACTATTTGATGTAGTTGTGTGAGAGTGTAGCTCGAATAAATCTTATAACAACACCCTAGTATATTTAAGATACTGCTGTTGTTACAAAAGTAGTAAATAAAAAGCGTTTAGGGGGTTGAAGGAGCAAAATAAAACAAATGAACATCAGAGAATGAATTACCTTTAAAAGTGTAACTCCTTTTTATTTGAGCCTAAAGGCTTCATTTGAAAGGATTGTGCCCAAAGGGAATCCTATAGGATGAGGAGAGGGATGTGGAGAGAGTAAATGGGCAGGGTATGGCCGAGCCAAAGGCTTGAGGAGTGTGTGAAATGAGGTAGAGGTGGGGGCTTTTTATAAGAGGAGTGGAGGGGCTCTTTTGGAAATCATGAAACTATTATTTTATTTTCAAAAGTGTTTAGAATTTCTAAGGTCCCACATTGATATCTTTCGAAGATAAGATGATAAGGCTTCGAAATATTCCCATCCAATAGTTTTTGGACAAGTGTAGGTCTTAGATTTTATATTATCGTTTCAATTTATTTAAACTGTTCATTAATGAGGTCATTGTTGCATCATCATGATGTCATAATTAAATTAATTTATTTAATGTTTAAAAATTATAAACAAAATACTATTATTTAGGAAATCTTTTTATATTTCCAATGAATATTTATAATCAAATATCTGATCTTTATTACCCCATTTAAAAATTGGTTTCGTAAAACATATGATGTTTATGTCAATTTTACTTTTACATTAAATAAAAAGTTATTTATGTCATTTCCCAACCAAAGTGGCTGAATGGGGTCTCCAAGTTGACCCATGGCTTGTCTTGGGCGGCCGTTACACAACCAATGAGGTTAAGACCTGTGTCAAGCTCATCTTATTTTATTAAAGCATTATTTTTACCTTAAACTACACTAATTAACACTAACCGCGATTAAAAACGTAATAAGTTACTATTCATCAAAAAATTATTTTAATCTCATTGAACCTCATTTTACTAAATAATGACAACCATTTATTTCAGATTTTTGAAATTCAAAACACAAAGGTGGCAAAATTTCATTTAAATGAGAAATCAGTTTCTTTAACTACCACTTAGTGATTTCACTATTCATCAAAATTGAAGTTTTTCAGAAAAATACCAAAACATCACCCTAAGCTATATTTGATATTACAAATTCAAAAATGAAGTCTATTTTAAAAAATTCAAAGCATATAAGTAACATTAATTAATTTAATAATTAATTCCCGCTGTTAGAGCAAATAGCATGTTTTTATGAAATAATAAGTATCAAAAGATTGACACCAGTTTAAGTACAATTTCAAATTGAAATTGATTCCAATGACCACCATTGGATTAAATGGTAAAAATATATTCTAATTTCACTTCAAAACCAATTCAAAATATAATATAATCATATAAACAAATTAGATTAAAAAGCAGTTTTGATGTAAAATGCAGTATTTTTAATTATTCATTAAAAATGAACATTGTCAGAAAAATACCAAAAATTCACACAAGGTATATTTTGATGTCCCAATCATAAAGAATAAGATTATTTGGACAAAAATAGTTTATAAAATTGTCAAAAGATAGATTCAAAATTGGTTTTCCATCAAAAGGCAGTAAAACAATCTTTTAAAAATATTAGTGTATTCCATGCTTAAGATTGGATTTATTTCCATTTTAAGCCTCTAAAACACTATCTTAATCATTAATATACATAGATAAAAAAATATATTATTAATTACTTACTTGGGATGTTACATCCTTCTCCCTTTAGAAAATTGCATCCCCGCAATTTATTTACCTATCGAATAAATGGGGGTACTTATCCCTCATTGAATTTTCAGATTCCCATGTTGCCTCTTCCATCATGTGGTTTTTCCACAAAACCTTTACCTACTTAATCACCTTATTCCGTAACAATTTCTCCCTGTGGTCAAAAATCTGGACCGTTTGTTCCTCATAAGATAGGTTCTTATCCAGCTGAACTACCTATGGACTCAAAACATGAGATGGATCTGGAATATACATTCTCAACATCGAAACGTGAAAAACATTGTGTACGTGAGATAAACTCGGGGGTAAAGCCACCTGGTATGCAGCTGATCCAACTCTCTCCAGAATTTCATATGGTCCAATAAACCTTGGACTCAGCTTTCCTTTCTTACCAAATCTCATCACACTTTTCCAAGGACAAAACTTGAGAAAAACATGATCACCTACCTCGAAAGATAGATCCTTCCTCTGGTTATCCGCATAACTCTTCTGCATGCTCTGAGCTGTTCTCATGTGCTTCTGAATCAGCTGAACTTGTTCTGCCATCTCTTCTACCAATTCTGGTCCCATCAACTTCCTTTCACCCACTTCATCCCAGAAAGCTGGAGTTCGACACCGCTTCCCATATAATGCCTGAAATGGTGCCATCTGTATACTGGAATGAAAACTGTTATTATATGAAAATTAACCAAAGAAAGATGTTGGTCCAAACATCCCTGATAATCCATAGAGCAAGAACGTAGCATATCCTCCAATGTCTAAATTGTTCGTTCTGACTGCCCATCTGATTGAGGATGAAAAGCTGTACGAAAATTTAATTCAGTACCCAACGACTTCTGAAGGCCCTTCCAAAAGTTAGAAGTGAACCTGGGATCACAGTCAGATACAATGGAGAGAGGAACTCCATGTAATCTGACTACCTCTTTAAGATACAAACGGGAAAGTTGATCTAGGGAAAAAGTATCTCGTGTAGCAAGGAAATGAGCAGATTTGGTCAAGCGATCAACAATAACTCAGATTGCATTATTACCTCGATATGTCTTCGGTAATCCCACAACAAAGTCCATGGATATATTCTCCCATTTCCACTCTGGCACTGGTAAAGGCTGAAGCATCCCTTTCGGTAACTGCCGCTCTGCTTTAACCTGTTGACATGTCAAACACTTCATAGTAAAATCAGCAATATCTTTTTTCATTCCATCCCACCAGTAATACTCCCGCAGATCTCTGTACATCTTAGAACTGCCAGGATGAACTGAAAACGGAGAACTATGAGTTTCACATAACAACTCTCTCTTCAACTGTGAATCACAAGGCACACACAATCTCTTCCCAAATCTCAAAACGCAATCATTATCAATGATGAATTCAGGCAACTTACCTTTCTGAACCAGCTCTACCTTTTTCTGCAACTCACTGTCTTGCTTCTGTGCTTGCTTGATTCTATCTGATAGAGATGATCTCACTAATACCTGAAACAAAACAGAATAACTTCCTGCACCAACAACTTCAATTCCAAAGTTCATCAAATCCTTAACCAAAGGATCACTTTCCAAATGCAACATTGCTAATGAAGCATTACTTTTTCGACTCAAAGAATCAGCCAGTTTATTTTCTTTTCCCGGATGGTAATGAATTGTACAATCATAATCCTTGATTAATTCTAGCCATCTCCTTTGTCTCATGTTCAATTCTTTATGAGTGAATATATACTTTAAACTTTTGTGATCGGTATATATTTCACACTTTACTCCATACAAATGATGCCTCCATATTTTTAAAGCAAAGACAACAGCAGCTAGTTCCAAATCATGTGTAGGGTAATTCACCTCATGAGTTTTCAACTTTCGTGAAGCATAAGCAATTACCTGATCATTCTGCATTAGGACGCAACCATGTCCTTTCAAGGAAGCATCACTGTAGATAACAAACTCACCATTTCTGGAAGGTAGTGCTAAAACTGGAGCATTCACCAATCTTCTTTTCAATTCCTGAAAACAATCATCACATTCTTTTGTCTAGATAAACTTAACACCCTTCCGAGTTAGCTTAGTTATTGGAATAGATAACCATGACAAATTTCTAACAAACCTTCGGTAATATCCTGCCAAACCAAGGAAGCTACGAATCTCTATTACATTTGTGGGTCTTGGCCATTCTTCAACAACTTTTGTTTTAGCAGGATCAACGGTTATCCCATCTTTAGAAACAATGTGACCAAGAAATGAAATTTGTTGCAACCAAAACTCAAACTTGCGGAATTTCCCATACAATTTCTTTTCTTTTAAGGTTTTCCAAATGACCCTTAAATGTCTTTCATGCTCCACTTTTCTTTTAGAAAACACCAAAATATCATCAATGAAAACCACCACAAACTTATCCAACAACTCATGGAAAATGATATTCATTAAGTCCATGAATACAGCAGGTGCATTGGTTAGCCCAAAAGGCATTACTAAAAATTCATAATGGCCATATATCATACGAAACGCGGTCTTCGGAATATCTACCTCCTTTACCTTCAGCTGAGGGTACCCCGATCTCAAGTCAATTTTTGAAAAAAACTGAGCTCCCTAGAGGTGATCAAACAAATCATCGATATGAGGCAAATGATATTTGTTCTTAACAGTGATATTATTCGAGGCCCTATAATCAATGCAAAGACTCATAGAACCATCTTTCTTTTTAACAAATAAAACAAGAGCACCCCATGGTGATGTTCTAGGTCGAATGAAACCTTTATCTAATAAATCTTGCAATTGCTCCTTCAACTCTAAAAGTTCAATTTGAGCCATTTGATAAGGGGGTTTTGAAATTGGATTATCATCAGGAACTAAGTCAACGGTAAACTCAACTTCCCGATCTGGTATTATTCCAGGCAACTCATCAGGAAAAATATCAGGATACTCATTTACCACTGGCACATAATTAATCTGAATAGTTCCTTTATTTTCAACGATGTGTGAAAGGTAACATTCATTTCCATCTTTTACAAGTTTCGTTGCCTCTTGATAAGTTATCAACAGTAAGGGTTCATTCTTGTACACAAACTGAAAGTCTTTCTGAAAAAAAACTTCTTTAGCTCTACATTCAATCTTAGCATGGTAAATAGAGAGCCAATCCATACCCAGGATAACATCAAACTCTACTAGAGGTATAACAATAAGGTTTGCAACTAGGTTCGTTCCACAGATAAGGATAAGAAGATTCTTATAAATTCTTTTTGCCTCAACATTTCCCCCAGGTGTCTTTACCACAAGTTCAGGAGTCATTTGTTGAGATGGTATTCCCATTTTACTAGAAAAGGTTTCAAAGATGAAAGAATGTGTAGACCCCGAATCAAACAACACACTGGCATAATCTGAATAAACAAACAAAGTACCTGATACAACTTCATTTTATGGCCCAACATCTGCTGAAGTAGTTGTAAAGGATTTCACCACCCCTTTCTGCTTGTAGTCTAACTGCTTCCCATCACTCAAGCTCTTTGTCGGACACTCGTTCGCATAGTGACCCATCTCATTGCACTTATAACATTTCACTAACTGTAAATAGAATTTGGTCATACCTTCACCTTGATCCTTTTCAGTGCAATCACGAGCCTTATGTACCATCTTACAACATCAATAGAACTTTCTAGAATTCAGAAGACATTCCCCATCATGCCTTTTGCCACATTTATCACAAACTGGAAACATAGTTTTCTTACCATCAGACTTTTTTGAAGAATTATTACCTTTCTCCTGCCACCTCGGTCTCTTATTCTGCTAGTTGTTATAGAACACTTGGTCATCAGAAAACACCATTTCCACATTCTCAGCACATCGAACAAGCTTTTCATAACTTTTATACTCACGAGAAGCTAATGCCCTTCGATATTTTGTCTTTAATCCTTAGTAAAAACAATTGATTTTACTATCAAGGTCTCGGATAAAATTTGGAGCATACCTTGCCAATCGAGTGAACCTTTCTTCATAGACAGCCACTGAGTCTTCCTCTTGCCTCAACTCCATGAATTTCTTTTCCATCCTAAGTCGAACAGCCTTAGGAAAATACATCTCAAGAAACATACCTTTGAATTCTTCCTAGTCAAGAGCATCAATCTCATCAGCATCCCTGATATTTTTAACCATAGACCACCACTGATTTGCCTCACCCTCCAAACGGTAAATAGCAAGACTAACCTTTTGATTGTCTGAGCACCCCATGACATCCAAAATCTTCTCTAGTGCTTTAATCCACCCTTCAGCTAGCACAAGTTCAGATGATCATCTGAATGATGGGGGATGTTGCCTCATGAAATGTTCCACCACTGACATGTTCCTCTGCGGTTGATCTGGCTGATCTCGTGCATGGATACCACCACCATTTATAGCCTGATTCAACTGCGCCATTACTGCAACAAACTGTTCAGTTCCAATTCCCACCTTCTCAGGATGCTGATTCGGAAGGTTATTTCCACCTGTATGCCTTCCTAGCACTGCTTCCCTGTTTCCTCTGCGGAAAACCATTCTGAACAAACAAGTCTTAGATGAAGCAACATGGTAATCCTTAAATGCTATATAATTTAAAAAAAATATTTTTGGATATTTATTTAATAGAATTATAACTCCTAAAGTTTTCTAAACCGACCTTTGATACCAAATATAAGGCCCCAGCCTTAAACCTTACTTAATCTTGAGTTATTACAAGATTACACATTGAGGATCTTTTCGGGTTTAGAGTTTTAGAGAATTAGATCATAAAACTTGCATTACATTCCACATATAAAAAACGTGGTTACATAAAGATAGTGTTCTTAAATCCCATCAATGGAAACATATTTAAAATAAACATGGATTATTTCTTGACACTTCCTTGACACTATCATCATATCATGTACCTTTCCCATGACCTGTGAAAAAAATTTCAAAAAAACTTGGGATGAGCATAAAAATCTCAGTAAGGGATATAAAAATATGGAAAGGAAACATGGGTACATATATACATAAGAATGAAATCATACTTTACCCATAAAACATAAGCACTTCAACATACCTCATCAAATCATGAATAAATCATAGAAATCATAAGACATAAAGGCAACTTGAGGCATTCATAACATTCTTATGTAGGGAGTAACCCTCTTGGTTACGTTTGGAATACCCATCACAGTATATTCCCTAAATCTCTTCGGAGAAACCTTAACGTTTCACTCCTTCGCGTTAGCCAATGCATTGGAGTGCTATATCGGGCTCACCCACCCTTAGTTTATCACGGAACCACCCGTCTTCATAATTAATGCCCAAGAACCTCAACATAATCATATCACATAAAACATGCATAAAGGAAACATAACATTTACAACATTCAATCACAATATATCAATACAACACATTGATATAAAAACATTATGAAAACAATTTTCAATACCAAAATAAAGGAAAATTAAAACAGGGTATTTATTTTTCTTTTAAAAAGAAGGTATGGCTTGTAGAGGAAGCCGAAACTCAAATAACGGTCACGGCGGCGGAGAAGTCGTTGTCGCCGCATACGTACGACAAAAACATTCCCTTTTTTCGTTTAGTAAAACGCTTCGTATAAAAAATATTCCATTTGGATAAACGTAAAATCCAAGGGGTTTATACACCATATAAGAGAAGGTTGTGTATAGAACAAAATATGCCTCAATGAATGGAGATTGAGACGAAGTCCTATACCTCGGGTCCGACATGACTCGATCGTTCTTTAATGTCCTAAATAACAAACTTGAGTTAATCTCTACTTGATTAAGAACCTTTTTCAAGTTCATTATTATTTTTATACCATGTTATGAACATCATGTACTCATTTAAGTTAATAATGTTCATTTTGTCGGTATTTGGTTCTTATGTCAAAAATAGACTTCTTTCACTTACATGTTGTTAATTTGGTAAATGTTTCGTTATATACAGAATGATATTAATGATTTGGATAAAATATATATCATATATAATCAGAATATACATGTATTTATAATATTACATCACATTTAGAGGTAAGAAATGAAATGCACCGTTCATGGAGACGATAAGCCATACGAACGCATGAACGCTACTTCCATTTATATTTCATATTTTCTGGAATGTAATCATAATGATATAAGAGTATATTATAATTCTAGTATAATAACATATATAAAATCATTAACTTTATCCTTTACACATCCCACATATGGTATTAACGAATCAAATCACTTTCAGGGGGCGGTAGTCCGCACTTCCTAAAATGAAGATATCGTGTTTACCCTTAATGGAAACAATAATGGTATGCCATAAATGAAAAATACAGAAGCATAAGGAAAGAATAAACATATTATATATCATATATAATAATAGTGACATCATAATGTCCACCTTTGAAGGTGTTAAATGAGTATTGAACAATCATCATTTCGGGAGGCAGAATTTCACCATCCACGGAAACCGTATGTTCTTTAACCATTTGATGTAGTTGTGTGGGATTGTAGCTATAATAAATCTTATATCAACAACCTAGTATATTGAAGATACTGGTGTTGTTACAAAATAAGTAAATAAAAAGAGTTTAGGGGGTTGGAGAAGCAAAATAAAACAAATGAACATTAGAGAATGAATTACCTTTAAAAGTGTAACTCCTTTTGATTTGAGCCTAAAGGCTTCCTTTGAAAAGATTCTTCCCAAATGGAATCCTATAGGATGATGAGAGGTATGTGTAGAGAGTAAATGGGAAGGGGATGGCCGATCCAAAGGCTTGAGGAGTGTGTGAAATGAGGTAGAGGTGGGGGCCTTTTAAAAGAAGAGAGGAGGGGCACTTTTGGAAATCATGAAACTATTATTTTATTTTAAAAAGTGTTTCGAATTTATAAGGTCCCACATTTATATATTTCCAATATAAGATTATAAGGCTTCTAAATATTCCCATCCAATAGTTTTTGGACAAGTTTAGGTCTTAGATTTTATATTATCGTTTCATTTTATTTAAACTGTTCATTAATGAGGTCATCGTTGCATCATCATGATGTCATAATTAAATTAATTTATTTAATGTCTAAAAATTATAAAAAAATACTACGATGTAGGAAATCTTTTTATCTTTCCAATTACTATGTATAATAAAAAATCTGATCTTTATAACCCCATGAAAAAATTGTTTTCGTAAAACATATGATGTTTGTGTCATTTTTACTTTTACATTAAATAAAAAGTTATTTATGTCATTTCCCAACCAATGTGGCTCCATGGGGTCCCCAAGATGACCCATGGCTTGTCTCGGTCGGCCATGACACAACCAATGAGGGTAGTACATGTTTCAAGCTCATCTTATTTTATTAAAGTATTATTTTTACCTTAAACTACTCTAATTACCACTAATCGCGATTAAAAACTTAATAAGTTACTATTCATCAAAAAATTATTTTAATCTCATTGAACCACATTTTACTTCATAATGACAACCATGTATGTCGGATTTTTGAAATTCAAAACACAAAGGTGGAAAAATTTCATTTAAATGAAAAATCAGTTTCTTTAACTACCACTTAGTGATTTCACTATTCATCAAAAATTGAAGTTTTTCAGAAAAATACAAAAACATCACCCTAAGCTATATTTGATATTCCGAATTCAAAAATGAAGTCTCTTTTACAAAATTCAAAACATATAAGTCACATTAATTAATTTAATAATTAATTCCCGCTGTCAGAGCAAATAGCGTGTTTTTATGAAACAATAAGTATCTAAAGATTGACATCAGTTTAAGTCCAATTTCAAATTGAAATTGATTCCAATGACCACCATTGGATTAAATGGTAAAAATATATTTTAATTTCACTTCAAAAAAATTCAAAATATAATCTAATCATATAAATAAATTAGATTAAAAAGCAGTTTTGAAGTAAAATGCAGTATTTTTCACTATTCGTTAAAAATGAACATTGTCAGAAAAATACCAAAAATTCACACAAGGTAAATTTTGATGTCCCGATCATAAAGAATAAGTTTATTTTTACAAACATAGTTTATAAAATTGTCAAAAGATAGATTCAAAATTGGGTTTCCATTAAAAGGCAGTAAAACAATCTTTTAAAAATATTAGTGTATTCCATACTTAAGATTGGATTTATTTTCATTTAAGCCTATAAAACACCATCTTAATCATTAATAGACATAGATAAAAATATCTATTATTCATTACTTACTTGGGATGTTATAGGTCGTGTGACCGGGAATGGATCTGCCAAAGGGGGAGGCACCAGGAATATTGTGTTGGGTGGGAGAAGGCGACACCGGAGGCTGTGGAAGCTGGTGGTAGTGGTGGGTGGGATAACAAGAGGTGCGATGAGTCTGCTCGAAGGGGCATGGATGCAAACGAACAATTGGATGGGGGGGGGGAACTCGGTGATAGAATGGTGGTCGGAGAATTGTGCGACCAATAAGGAGGCGGGACCCCGTCTGCCTTCAATCGGGGGGGGGGGATGCGCAACCCTACCCTTTTCTCTATTTTTTTGTTATAATTAAATTAAAACACATAATATAGTAATAAAAAAGGTTTTATAATAAATATGATAATATACATGACGATAATTATAATAATAATATCAAAAAAAACTTTATTAAAAAATTAATAATGATAAAAATAAATCTATTAAATACATAAATTTCTATAATAATAATAATAATATTTTTTTTGGATGATTACTATAAAATATTTTTCACCACAATTTTCATTACTCATATAACATTAATTTTCCCCGCATGTCGGGCGGGTCGTGCGGTGACTCGGGTGTTGTGACACAATCCCTCGACTGAGTTCTACCCCAGCGCAGATGCCGCAAAACACATATGTGTGCTTTTCACGAAAAAAAACTCAATGTTTTAAACATGGCTCAACCAAAAACTAACCCGAGTCAATACCAAAGAATAATTTAAACTCTGGAATGACGATTCTACTCTCCATAATGCTCTCTGCCCCAGGGAAGCCCTAACAAGGCGAAATCCGAAATAGGAACTGATATTTCATTACAATTCCAAGTGATTTTAAAAGAGAATCAATGATGAGATCCCGAAACACAACCAAAAAAGAGAGAGATTAACAAGAAGAACTATGGTGATATAATTGAACTCCTTCCTATGTGCCACCCATCCCCAAAACATTAACCACCTCTAGATGATCGGTTCAAAGGACACATAACATTAACGATTGTAAAACTAGGATCAAAATACACACACCGTAAACTTCATCGAACGGTACATAACAATTTTCTCCACCATCAATCAGCCTTAGAACACAAAATACAAAACAACAACAAGAGGAAGAAAATGACCCTGCCAAAACCAAAAATCGAGTTTAAACCACATCCAACAAGTACATATTAAAACCTTACTCCAACCAAAACAAGAACTCTCACACCCCGAATCTTTACTAAAAAGGAGTACGTATAAAATACTTGGTTTTGCATGAGACCACCCACCAACAAACCGATACCGGGAATGAAACTAAGATATTGAAATAGTAGGCCTAAACGGACTCCCCACCGTATGAGACAAGCCAAATTGAATTCCACATTACCCATAATGGGTATCCCCACTATAAGGACGAATGAGATTAATCGAACTCTAAGACATTCTATATGGACCAGAAACCCCACCACAAGGGGTGGGAAGGGAAGGGCCAACTCATAGTGCCGAAACTACGGTTATCACTATACCAACAACTTCACACCCTGCCACACTAAAGATAATATTAAACTGGGATATTTTTTACATCGTCGGGGTCCACCTAACTACACACGAACTTCAACTCAGGACCTAATGATGGAGCTATGATGATTGAATCATATCTTTCCTAGTAGTCTGGATATAAAAAACATACAGAAGTAACATATAAAAATTCCCCAAAACATACATTCATTAAACGATCGGAGGTGGTCGAAATCAACCATTCTAAAATCGAAGTAATGGAAACTCCAAAAAGCTACCAAACATGGATATTACATCCAATGAACATTGCCAAAAGAAATCCCCCAAAAGATCCCAAAAATCTCTCTACTCCGGCTGACGGGCTGAGGTGACCTTCAACGATCCGGGTCCAACTTTACGACGCATCTTGGAATTCCCCAGTAGAACCACTGCAGATGACCTAAGCATCCGAATGTGTGGCAGGCTCTAGGAGTTCTCGAACACATCGGCCACTTGTGGCCATGCATAACCCCCTGGTGGAAGATCATGACATTGTGCTGTTAAGAATATGACTGAAGGTCGGAAGGCCTCTTAATTCCCTGACCAGCACCCCCAGCATCATGCCATTTTCCATTATTTTTATCACCATCCTCTGCACTACTTCCCAAAACTGGAGGATTTTCCACCTTAAATCCTCTTGGTAACTTAGATTCAGCCGGAAAGGCTTGCCCCACAATGTCTGAGAAAGAGGTTAGGTTGAGTAATTTTACATTTGATTGTAGTTCAGGTCAGATTCCATTATCAAATTGTCATGACCTCCCAGTATCATTTGAAACAAACCATTGGTCATACGGAACTAGGTCTTTGAAATGTCAATAGAATTCTAGTACTGATTCAACCCCCTGATGAAGACAACGCAACTATTGAGTCAATATGGTTTCCTTATGAATTTTCCATTCCTTTATGTTTTGAATATCACAAACATCTATCTTAAGATAAAATGTATTTTACCTTGATAAGGAAAAATTTTCTCCCTTAAGGAAAATTTCCTTACTCAAGTTAAATTTTCTCCTAACCATATTATTCATTCATAAGGAAAATTTAACATTATCATGTTTGCATAGTTCACGTCATAATTTTATAAAGTTTAAAATTCGGTTTCGTGTCCAAAACCTCAGAATCATATAATTACTAACATATGAAGCATTCTGTTTTTGGGATCCGAAATCTCTAAATTCTGGTTACAAAATCTTATGAGTTTAAATTCTGAATTCTCTGAATTCTGGTCACAAAATCTCTTGATTCAGAATCATCATCATTAGGACATGTCTTTGTAGTCCAATCCTTGAAGAAGCTTGTTGGTACTATTCCGATTATTCTAAGTATTGACTTGAGATTTTAGATGCTTAAACACACATTAAATCAAATGTCAGATTCAGTATCCATGGTCATGGGTAAATGTGTAAAACTAGAGGCAGATTTAAAATAATTTTTTATTAGCTACGAAGCTCACAAGAGATCTGGTAAGAAGATGACTACTTGGTCAAATAAAATAGTTCAAGATTTTTAAATTCTTGATTATATTCCAGAATATCTAAAGGATTATTTTGACACTATAGAGGGAAAGATCCAGGATCTCTCGAATAGCTTTGATGAAATGTTAACCCTTGAGTAAAATTCTCAGATGCAAGAAGTAAAAGACCTGAATGGAATGTTATATTTAGTGGCCCAATGTTGGAAGAGACAAAGGGATCTTCAGATTGAGATTAAAGAAAAGTTAGTCATGCAATATGAATTGATAAATGATTAGGATGAGGCTCTGAAGGATCAAGAATAAAAGATAAAATACTTAAAAAAATAAGAGGATCAGAATCAGCTTCTAAAGCGTATAGAGTAATATCATAAGGAGCTCAAAAAGCTAAAAAACAGTAGTGAAGAAACTGATGCCCAAGGAGAAGGAAGATTAATTTCTAATCCGATATTTTTTTTGAAAATTCATTGTTGTAGTAATTTTTCCAAACATAATGAAATTTTGGTTGTTCTGTGCTTTTTGTGTTCTCTAGTGCTAATCTTTTAGGTACCATATATTTCCTTTTCCATTCCCTATATTTCTTTTTGAAAATCGCAAAGTGGAGAATGGAATTTGAAAAAGAATACTACATGGATGAATAAATTTCCCCAATTAAGGTAGAGGTCATCTAAGGGGGAGTTTTCTTTATAGAGTTTTTTGTATGCATGATATGAAAAATCTCATTCAGGAAATCATAATAAGATCCTTAGAGGGTCCAAATCCCAAGGAGGATTTAGTCATATTCATCATTTCCATGTGTTAAGGGCGATAAGATTTATCTTCAAGTTTTTATATTCTTTTTCGTAAGGATGTTTGTGCAATCCAAAAAAGGGGGAGATTGTCGAGTCAATAAGGTATCTTTATGACTTTTCCATTCCATTACTTTTTGAAAATCATAAACACCTATCTTAAGGAAAAATTTATATTACATTAATAATGAATATGTTTCTTCCATAAAGAAAATTTTCTATCGTCATGGAATATTTTCTCTTTACCATATTTTTCTTTCATAGGGTAAATTTACCTTCCCCAAGGAAAATTTATCCTTATCATGTTTTTAATGTTCATGTCATAATTTTCTTAAAGTTTAAAAATTGGTTTCGTATCCAAAACCTCAGAATCATATAATTTCTTAGATATGAAGCATTATGTTTTTTGGATCCAAATTCATTGAATTCTAGTTACAAAATCTTATGAGTTATGACTCTAAATTCACTGAATTATTGGATATGAAATCTTATGAGTTCTAACTCCCAGTACTCTGAATTCAGACTCCGGACACTTATGATTTCTGACTCCGAGAATTATTATGAATTCATACTCTGAATTCTGGTTATGAATTATTATGAATTCAGACCCCAAATCCTGGTTATGAATTATTATGAATTTATACTCCGAATTATGATTAAGAATTCTTATGATTTTAGACACCAAATTCAGGTTACAAATTATTATACATTTAGACAAAAAATTTCCTGATAAACAGAATCCGAATATCATGTAATATAGACTCCAAATGGTTATTTTCTTAGACTCTGAATTTTTCATTTTCATAGACTCTGAAAAATTGGTTTTTGTTAAGAAACCACATATTTCCAATCCATGATATAATTATGAAACGATGTCATACATTATGTCTCTAACTAACCGTTGTTTTAGTGACACGTGTACAGGTCCATCCGAGATTCAATGAAAAATACGAACGTTGGAGGAGGGAGCCAACCGTTGGAGATGTTCATATAAATAGGGGCTCATTTGAATGACCTCACAACACCTGATGAACTGTTATACGACTCTAGGGATTACATGATATAGAAGTTATTTCTAGAGAGAGAGACTCTCATGCTTAGTGCATACTGAACATCATGTTCAGATTTCCTCATGTAACTCTGAATGTTGCTGAGTACATTCGAGGGCTTCCAGGCATTGGAAGGTAGTTGTGTTGAATACCTTAAAGTTTGAGGACTTCCTTACTGAGGGAGATAGAGTTGCTGACTACCTTGAAGTTTGAGGACTTGCAGGGATAGCAAGATAGATTCTGATATTCGGATTTAGGGATTAACCTAGTCTAGGTAAGATAGGCTTTATTGAAAGAATAAATCAAGGGACATTTACCCAGGGTTGTTGGATACCCTTCTCTTTGGTTTAAATGAGTCTATACTTTTTACATGTTTTGTTTCATGTTTATTTTCCACTGTATTTTGATTGTTAAGGAAAATATAAATATCTTATACTTCCTAGTTTTTTGTAAACTATGATTAGGGAGATTCTATATGCTTAATGGTAGAATCATTTACTTGTAAACTTTTCTTATGTTTCATTTCCAGAACCATATATCTGGAACCTAAATTCTCAGAACCATATTTCTGGAACCTAATAAGTTTTATGAATTAAGAGGTTTAGTGATTTTACTTTTTTTTAACATTGTTAAATAATACCATCTTTAAAAGTTCCAAATAATTTTTAAATTATACAATTCACCCCCTCCTGTATATTGACCACCTACATTCTTTATTTTGATCCTATAAATGGTATCAGAGGAGGTCTCTGAAATACTTATATTCACATATAAGTTTTCCTTGCTCAAGTTTTCATTGTTCAAATTTTTTTTTGCTTAGGAATATTTTCCATGATTACGAACTCTTTCTATTAATAAGTTTGTATGAGAAGATATTTTTCTTAAGATGATAGTAATGAATGTTGGTTTTTTTGACAATCTCAATCATACAAGTCCACCTATTTTTAATGGTAATGATTACGAATATTGGGGAGATCATATGAATACTTTTGTTATCAACACTAAAGGTGATAACATTGTTATTCTTACTGGCGGATATAAAATCACTGAAATGGATTTTAGTACCATAACCAATCAGGAAAAGAATGAATATCAACTGAGTTATAAGGTATGAAATACTTTTCTTTGTCCCATGACTCAAAATATATATATCCAAATTTCATATTGGAAAGCAATAGATTGTATTTTGAAAAAGATTTATGTCACTCACTTTGGATCTTAAAAAGTCATTGAAACAAGGAGAGCCATGCTCAGAGCTAAATATCATGGTCTTTGCTTTCCATATATAGAAACTATATGTAATGTATAGAAGAGATTCATGACTATCGTCAGCAACATACAATCAATGGGTGAGAAAGGATTAGATGATGAATCTCTTGTGGAGTAGATTATAGACATCATTCCCAATGAGTGGGAATCGCGGAGAACAACTATATATGATAATGGGAAGGTTACTCTGATTTCTCTTGATGAAATATTTGGAACTCTTTTTCAACATGAAACCAGAATGAAGAGAGATTCTGATAATAATAAGAAGAAGAATGGAAATGGAAGTGTTGATTTTACCACAACTTAAAATCATATGAAAGCCATGTCTCCTGAGAGAGTTACAAGATCTAAATCTAAGAAGGTTGTTATTCAATCCGAATCTAGTGGAAGTGAATCTTCCGAAAACGAGTTAGAAAATCTTGCTCGATGGATGAACACGATTTTTGTACCGTAGAACTTTCAATATAGATACAATAAAGAAAAATGGAAACGATAAGAAAGATATTGAAGTGAAATTCTACGAATGTAGGAGAACTGGTCAAATCAGATCTGATTGTCCTTTTCTTATGAATGGAGACACAAAAGACTAGAACTCTGAAAGAAACAAGAATATTTTCTACAGATCAAAGCACCAGAAAGCCTTGAAAGTTAATGAAGCATGGAGTGCCAGTGGTGGAGATTCATATGATGATTCTTTAGAATATGAATCTTCTGAGAAAAAGAATATTGTTATGATAGCAGAATAACCATTTCAGAATAATTGTTCTACGGCTAAGGTATGAACTTCTAAATCCTTGACCAATATGTCTTTATGTAAAAAAAATCCAGATAGTGTGTTTTCTTCAGATGAAGAATCTTATTCATCAGATAATGATAATTATTTCCATTCCTATGAGGAGGTTTCTAGATTTTCTATGTTACTATAAAATATAAATTGTAATGTTTCCAAGAAACATGAGAAATAAAATTATAGAGAATCTTTTTTGGAAAAAAGAAATTTCAGATCTTGGTAAGAAAAATGTTGTTATAGAATATTTTTCAAAGAATCATGGGGATGTTAATTCTGAGAAGGATAAAATTTCTAAGGATCTTAAAAATCTAGTTGGAGAATATAATGTTTTAAAGGATAAACATAACTCTATGTCTATTATTCCAGAGGATATGAATTTAGTTGGAAGACTAAAGTATGAGATTTTTTATTTGAAGAAACTTCTTAAAAATTCTACTTCTAGTACGGAAAATTTTGACAAGATGTTTTCTCAAATCCAACCTCATGGAAATAATCAATGTTTATTTTATTCTCATGAAAAACTGATTTTCGAAAACAATTGTTGTGTTCTTTCAAGAGCCCCATTTTATACTAAATGTCAAAGTGGTGGGAATTGAAGTAAAAACATTTCTTCAAATAAAGTTCAATCTTTAGGTTTTTATAAATATTATTTTTCAAAGAAAATGTGGGTGCCTATATTTTTTCTTTCTGAAATTTCCAGATCCAAGCATGTTTGGATTCGGAAAACCTAACATTTTCTTATTATCAGGAAAATAAAGTGAGTAACAACAGTAATACTCAGTACATGGATAGTGGATGTTCCTGGCATATGACTGGAAACTAAAACAACTTTATAATTATTATCAAGATGAAAGGAGGAAAATTAACTTTCAGAGATAATGCTCAGAGAGAAATTATTTTCATAGGTAATATTGTTATTCTTGGAAAAACATAGATTTGAAATATTTTATCCGTAAAGGGTCATAAGAACAACCACGTTAGCATAATTCAACTATGTGATGAACGTTACCTTGTGAATTATTGGAATGATAATTTCTTAGTACACAATTCCAAGGAAGAGTTTATTCTATCAAACCATAGGCAAGATAATGTATACAATCTATACATAGAAGACCTTAGGATCCAAGACGTACCTTTCCTTAGTACAATGGAAGACCATTCCTGGTTATGGAATACATGGTTAAGACAATATAACCTTAAGAATCTATGTATGCTCTCTAAGAAAAGGCTAGTTAATAATCTACCGGAGAATAGATTTCATTTTTCAAAAGTTTTTGATCCTTCTCAATATAGAATGAAAGATAAATAAGTCTTTAAATCAATTGGCGATGTCTCAACAACTAATGCATTATAGTTGATGTATATGGATCTTTTTGGTACAACACAAACTATAAGTATTGGTGTCAAGTATTATGTATTTTTCTTAGTTATTGGATACACAAGATTAATGTTGGTCTATTTTCTAACAATTAAATGTGAATCTTTTTCGTATTTTAAAAGTTTTAATGCTCAAGTTAAAAATGAGAAAAACCTTTGTTTAACAATATTCATAGTGATCATGGAGAAGAATTTCAAAATGATTATTTTAAAACTTTTTGTAGTAGAAAAGGTGTTACTAACAATTTCTCATCACCAAGAACTCCTCAACAGAATGGTGTTGTTGAAAGAAGAAATATAATTCTTCAAGAGATTACAAGAACCATATTGAGTGAATATTATATAGTAATTCATTGCTGGGTTGAAGCTATAAGTACTACTTGTTATACTATAAATCATGTTTTGATTAGACATTTTCTTAATAAAACTCCTTATGAGTTCTGGAATGGTAGAAAAACTAGACTTTCCTACTTCATGTTTTTTGGCTGCATAGTGTTCATTCTGAATACTAAAGATAATTTACATAATTTCGAACCAAAATCTGATGAAGGAATTTTCATAGGCTACTCCACAACTTCTAAGGAATATAGATTTTTGAATAAATACATGTGTAATGTTTTAGAAACAGTACATGTTAAATTTGATACAACTGATCCATTATTTTTTGAACAACCTCAACCTATAACCTTAGATGTGTTTTCAAATAGTAATTTTCAGCCCTTGATTGATGATACTTCTGATAAGGAAAAATTTCATGAAAATGTTTCTGAAACATTTACCCCATAATAGTTCCTACCATATGTTGATGAATAGGTTTAACAAAACCCAAATTAGTTGTTTCTGAAAAATCACCCATGTGATAGTATCATTGGTGATGTAAAACAACCTATTAAGACTATAAGTTCCTTAAGAAATGTAGTATGACATCTAGAATTCATTTCTCAATTAGAAAAAAAAAATAACAGATGAAGATTTAGGTGATGATGATTGGATCAAATCCATGCAAGATGAGTTAAACTAATTCGAAACGAATAATGTCTGGACCATGGTTGAAAGACCTAAGTAAACTACTATAATTGGAGTAAAATGGATCTTCAGAAATACGTGTGATGAAAATGGATTCATAGTAAGAAATAAATCTTGATTAGTTTCTAAAGTCTATAATCAACAAGAAGGAATAGAATATGAAGAAACCTATTCACCAGTAGCAAGACATGAATCTATTCATATCTTACTTGCTTTTATAGCATTCTTAAATTTCAAACTTTTTCAAATGGATGTGAAATGTGCTTTCCTTAATGGTTATGTACATAGGATGTTTTTGTTGAACAACGTCCTGAATTTTAAGATTCAAAACATTCTGATCATTTTTTTAAACATACAAAATAATTATATGGACTTAAAAAAGCCCCTAGATCTTGGTATGATAGACTTACATGATTTTTGATTCAAAATAATTATGTTATGGGAAATGAAGATCTAGCCCTTTTTATAAAGAAAGATAACAAAAAATGTTTTGACTATTCAAATTTATGTTGATGACATTATATTTGGTTCAACTCGAAATATTTAACTGATTTCTTTGTGATTATAATGAAATATGAGTTTGAAATGAGTATGATGGGTGAGTTAACATTTTTCCTTCGATTTCAAATTTCTGAAAAACCAAAAGGAACTTATATATATCAACATAATTATATTAAATATCTTCGTAAAAAGTATGGATATGAAAACACTAAGAGTATTAGTACTCATATTTTTACCTCAAATTCACTTGATATTGATGAGGCTTGGAAACTAGTAAATCAAAAATCTTTTATAGGTATAACAGGAAGTCTACTATAATTGAGTTCAGACTCCAAATTCTCTGAATTCTGGTTACAAACTCTTATGAATTATGACTCCGAGTACTCTAAATTCAGACTCCGAACTCTTATGAGTCCTCACTCAAAGAATTCTTATGAATTGAGACTCCGAATTCTAGTTATGAATTCTTATGAATTCAGAATCTAAATTCTGATTATGGATTCTTATGAAATCAGATTCCGAATTCTGGATATGAATTATTATAAATTCAGACTCCAAATTATGATTACAATTACTTATGAGTTCAGACACCAAATTCAGGTTATGAATTCTAATAATTCCAGACTACGAATTTCTTGATAAACATAATCTGAATATCCTGTGTAATAGACTCCGATTTATTATTTTCTTAGACTCTGAATTTTTTATTTTCTTAGACTCTGAAAAATTGGTTTTGGTTAAGCTACCATATTTTTTCAATCATTGATATAATTATGAATTGATGTCATACATTTAGTTTCTAACTAAATGTTGTTTGAGTGACATGTGTACAAGTCTCTCTGATATTCATGTGAAAAATTACTATGGGAGGAGGGAGTTGACCATTGGATATGTGCCTACAAATAGGGGCTCATTTGAATGAGTTCACAACACTTTATGAACTGTTCTACAACTCTAGAGTTTCCGTGCTGTTGAAGTGATTTGTTGAGAGAGACTCTCGTGCGTAGTGAGTACTGAACATCTTGTTCATCTTGCTTTGTGCGATTCTGAATGTTTCTGAGTACATTTGAGGGCTTCCGGGGATATGAAGAGAGATGTGTTGACTACATTAAAGATCGAGGACGTCCTTTATAAGGGAAACAGAGGTGCTGACTACCTTGATGTTTGGGGGATTCTAGGGATCGTAAGACTGATACCGATCTTCGGATTGAGGGTATAACCTGGGTTGGGTAAGATAGACTTTCTTTAAAGTATAAATCAAGGGACCTTTATCCAAGGTTGTTAGATACCCTTCTATTTGGGTTAAAAAAAGTCTATAATTGTTAGTTGTTTTGTTACATGTTTATTTTCCATTTCATTTTGATTGTAAAGGAATGTATAACTATCTTATACTTCCTAGTTTTTTGTATACTCTGATTAGTGAGATTATATATTCTTTAAGGTAGAATATTTTACTTGAAAAGTTTTCTTATGTTTAATTTCCAGAACTATATTTCTGGAACCTAAATTCCTAGAACCATATTTCCAGAACCAAGAATGTTTTAAGAACTAAGAGGTCTAGTGAATTTACTTTGATTAACTTTGTTAAAAAATACCATCATTAAAAGTACCAAATAATTTTTAAATTATACAATTCACCCCCTCATATATATTGATAATATACATTCTTTATTTCGATCCTATAAAAACTTCATCCTCTTCCTTTGGATGCCCAACTAAGAGAAATATTGTTGGATCAATGACCACTTGAAGAACTCCCATGTTAAATACTCCTGAGGCTTGTTCTTAGACATAGACTTCCCCCATTTTCAGGTTGGGCATTCATGAATAAAGGTATGAAACTTCACCTTTAACGACTCACGAAACCCAATTAATCATAAGTTCCTCTCAATCTTTTGCAACTATTTCTATGCCTTAAGAGGGTATTCATGACCATAAAAAAGGAGGGTTCAACTTCTGGAATTCCAGAACATAATCTATAGTTTGATCAACTGGAGTGTTTTTCAAAGATTCATCCCCCAAAGATGCACCTTGGGGACTCATAGGAACATCCAAGGGGTAGGAACTAAGAAAAAATGAAACAAGGAACTCAGTAAAAACAAGGCCATTACCATTTTAAATTCAACACTAAACAAATACTAAAAAACATTACAAAACAATTTTTTCGGAAACATGAATGATTAAAACAATTAATAAGAGGAAGACTACTATTGGTGGGTGACTCAGACACATGGATGGCAGCCATATTTAATTCATTCCACCATCACAGAGAGCATTTTAGGGTAATGTCACCGGCTCTACATGGCTTTCCAGATCATGTGAGATCACAGAGGTCACTTTCCCAACTCATATTTTATTTCCCCAATACTAAAAAACCATAACAATCAAAGGACATCGACAAACCCAAACCTACCATGGTATCTTGATGTTCAGAACGTGCAGGGTTTTATGATTTCTATCTCGTTCCTACACCTCAAGCCCTCACAATCATACTCATTATACCATGAAAACCGTATTTAATAATGGGCTCTTTAAAAAACAAGGTCTTCTCAAGATCGAACAAAATTTTATACCATTTTTTCATGAACCAACCCAGGTTGACCCTAAACTGGTCACCTAAGCCGATCCGCGGCATGGCCCAAGAGGCATTCCTGATCCTCCTGGGCAGGCGACAAGCACCAAAGAATCAACAGAGTACAATGGGAATGATTTCTCCCAAAGAAAATAAACTAAGGAGTATAAATTAAATATAATGCCGCAATGTAAATATATGACACTAAAAAGAAATAACATCCAAAAAACACACTGAACACATCTCGACAAAAAAATCCTCATGACCCCCAGAGTCACTCTCCAAAGCACAACCAACTCTCACCCACTACGAGAAATATCGAGTCAAAACTACAAAAAAACTAAAAATAGGAAAACACTATAGGTCTGAATATTAAAACCCTGTAGGTAGGCCCGACTAATTTATTCCCATTGAAAAACCTTTAAATAAAGAGAAAATTGATTAATAGTTTTGAACTATAAATATAATAGTACATTTTTTCCTACTCTATGTTTTAAAAACAAACACGAATAACAAATTTCCCCCTTAATTTGAAATATGAACCTAGGGGAGAATCAAAAGAAAAAAAATAAAGGCAGTAAAGACTTGTTTTTCTAATATTGAGTAAAGAGAAGGACGTTTACTATTTCCAAAACACTTTTTATTTAAATTTTTTTTAAACATAAACCCATGTTCACAATTTACCAAAATAACATCAAAACCAAGCATGAGGTTACGATTCTAATAGTGAGGGTAATGGTATTAAGGGTACAAGTATTGGAGGAACACAATAACACATAGTAACTCAGAGGAAGACCAGACCAAACAATACATGTGAATCATCCGAAAGTCATTCTTAACATAATGACGTCATAACACCATAACACCCGACCATCACACTACATAGCCTGGTCGAGAGTCCCAATCCCATAGCAATAAAAACAAAACAACCCTACTATTGTTAACTAGAAGTACATACCCAAAATAGGTAAACAATCGTTCTTGGTAAACCTATTTTCTAAGCTAGATTCCCATGTATATTTCATAAAGTAGATTGCCATGAAATTTAAACTACAAGAAACATATATATACATATATCACCACACACACACACCACATAGACTGACACCACCCTGACCACCTCAATGTTAGTCCCCTTCCATAAAATAAATATTATATAAGGGAAATCCCACCGAGGACCCTCCCAACCCGCAATCAACCATCTAAGAAGGAGACCGAATCCACAAGGGTTTTTATTCAAAATAGCTATAAAATGTTCTAAATGGTCCTTTAGATTCAGAACATTTTTCAAAATAATTATTTTCACAAAAAATATCCATTAATACCCAATTTTTACAAACCAGGCATACCTTTGAATACCCATTAAATAAATGAAAATCACCACTTTAATTCTAAAACACTTTTTACAAAGGCCAAAGAGACATCGAAACAATCACTTAGCTAGAAAACCTATTTGAAAACATCAATAATCATTTTTGGAACCTCAAATACCTATATTAAAATAAAAATATGAATCTCAAAGTCATAAACCACATGTAAGATAAAACTGGGAAACATATCCAACATTTGATGCACAAATCCCAAATAAAACACACCACATGGTAAAAGTCTGTTTTAAAATCATGCACACAAATCATTATCAACCGCAGTCAAAACAAGTACACATGAGAACGCATTTAAAGAAGAAAACTACCATTTTAATTTCAGAATAACTTCTTAAGGACAAACTGGGAATATAAAAAAAATTTGTATGGATGAGTTGACAAAAACACACCACATGTTAAAACATACATTGGAAATTATACGCACTTCAAAACATTTCCAAAACATGATTCAATTCATTCAAAATAATTAGATAACCAATTATAATTTTATAAACAATTATTAGCAATTGACCAAAAATTTATGTAAACAAAAATCATTCAAAGAATGCATTTTTGATAAAACACATTCCCACAACCTACTAAAATGGAATACGCCCAACTTTCATTGCTTAATGAACTTGTTGCACAATTTAAAAAAATAGAATAAATAAAATAGAATTGGATTACATTAAAATGTCACATTATTCCATGTAAACACACTACAAAATAGTGAACACAACTAAATTAAAAAAAAGAACCATTTTTCACCAAAATAATTTATCACAAGGCATGTCAAAACATTCGAGCATGTAAAATAATTGGGCAAACAAGATGGAAGGTCAGTAATAGAAGAGGGGTGTTCCAACAAGGGAGAGGTGTTAGTGAGAAGGTTGGATGGAATGATGGGTCACCGAAAGGGGGTCCCGTGACTAGGGGAGGATCTTCTGAAGGGGGCGGGGCCGAGAATGGCGCGACGGGCGGGAGAAGGCAACGCTAGAGGCTGTAACGGCTAGTGGCAGTGGTGGGTCATCCAGTATGGTGTGGGAGGGGGTGCGGTGAGTTTTCTCAATGGGGCAGGGAGGAGGAAGTCCAAGAGGATGGGGGGGTCTCGGTGGTGGGATGGGGGTCAGTGAGGGGCGCGACCAAAAGGGAGTGGGGAGCTGGCTACCTTCAATCAGTGGGGGGGGGGGCTGCGATGCCCAACCCTACCCTTTTCTCTATTTTTTTTAATTAAATTAAACTTTTTAATATAGTAATAATAAAAGTTATATAAAAAATATAATAATATAAATTATGATAATAATAATAATAACTCCATTATTAAAATTAAAATAATGATAAAATTAATTCTTTTGATAATAGAAATTTTAATAATAATAATAATAATAATAGTTTTTTAATCATTAATATAAAATATTTTTAACCTCCATTTTCATCAGTCATAAAACTTTTAGTTTGCCCCGCATGTCGGGAAGGTCGCGTGGTGACCCCGGTGTCGCAGAATTGACCCTCAACCGAGTTCTACCTGAGCACAGACGCTTGCAAAAAAATAAGCGTGATTTTGTAAACAAATAATCTATGTTTTAAACACAGCTCAACTGAAACCCGACCCGATTCATGACCAAAGAGAAATTTAATCCCAGTTGTGGCATTATTCCTTATCATCAATCTGCTAATTCTATTTCTAAAATATTTATTTTTATTTCTGGATTTTTTATATTACTAAATATTAGTTTCAAGTTTTTATTTCAACACATGTTCCATGTTGGAATATTCACAATCTACTTCCCCACTTCTCGTGGATTCATCTTATAAATCTTTTCACGATCATATTTTTTTCCTTTTTTTCTTCCTTGTACTTGATTTTTCCCAATATTTTACTTTCGTTTACTCATTATCATTTTTATTTAATACATTATCCTTTCTCATATCATAATTGAGATGAATATTATAAAATGAATCCATATATATTTATTTCATATCTTTTATGTAAGAGATCTTCAGTTCAAATGTTCATATAATATTTCTCGTTGAATTCATAATAATAATCAAATCCTCTATGTTTTCAACAATGACCCTGAAATGAATAAAAATTTAATTAACTCTAGTGTAATATTCATCCAATTTCACATCTTCATCGATATATGATATAGTTTATTTGTTTAATATTCATACTGAAAGGAAAAGTTTTTGGTTTCTTTACAAAAATATTTTTTATGTATCATATAAAGATTTTCCTAAGCTAATTTATTTCCTAAGAGGATATTGGGAGAATATTTATATATAAATAAGTTCAAATATTACAAATAATGAAATACACCAATTTAAATTTAAATAAAATTTTACATAAGATATTTTTGATGTATTATTAAATAATAATATAAGCAGTCGTATTATTTAAATGAAAAATTGAGAAGGAATAGGGTTACAAAGATGATAATTAATAACATAGAATGTTTTTTAAGTAGAAAACAAAATTTGATAGAGTAAAATTGGATATTGTTAAGCTAATATGTTTTAATACAGTCAAGAAGTTGAATAGTTTAGAATAAGATTCATATGTCTCACCATTATTTATACTAGCTTTCTTCACGTATATTTCTCACTAATGAGTTTAGTGGGAGGGTTTTATCAGATGGTCTCATATATATATGTGAAATATATTCCATCCGATATAATGTGTTAACAAAACCAAGAAAGTGTTGTAAACATAAGGTTGATCTAGAAGTTCATCATATATGATATGATAAACCAATGACTATATAGTTTTTGAAAAATATTCATAAAGATTATAATAATTCTGAAATGTATCATATCCAAGGAAACCTCCATTTTAAAATTATTTAACATTTTCTATATAAATTTATATATAAATATATATTTCATAATGCTAACTGATAATTGACCTTTGAATGTAAAACATTTAGTTTATCCATTACTGATGTTCATTGTGGAGTATTATAGGTCATAATGAAATTTTAAGGTTAATTAGAGTATGATTCTTATATAGATAGATAGAATATTCTCATGAGGCACAAAATAAATAATATCATTATTTTTGTGCAATGGATGGCCTACTAAATATACCAGATGGAGTGTCATACAAATGTAGTTGGTATACTAGGGGTACATGGATCATATTTCAGTACCTAGTACATATGGTTATATATATAAATGTCATGAGATCCTTTATACATTAATACTAAACATGGATAAGTTTACATTTTGAATAATCAAATATAGGGGTGGATGGATAATATAGTAATCATGTCATCATTTAGAGTTTGAATAAGATGGGATTTTACATTCATATAATGAATATGATATCTAGGCCCTTTATAGATATAAATTGGGGGAGTGTTTAGACACGCCTAGAGATTTTATATTTCTACTGAAAAGGTAAATATTATGTGTTTATCCATATGTATGAATGATATGTGATTTAATAATCGATCAGATGATTGTACACTCAAAGATTCGTGAATAGATGAGTTCCCTATATGGTATTGACATTATATTTGTTTCATGGTCAATAAATGTCATGGAAAAAGGTATAATATAATAATTCAAATTTTCATTTGATTCATACTAGTGGAGACATTTATAGAGACACTTGTGTTTTATTGAGATCATACCAGATCCATTTATTACTTGAGATGTATTGGCACGTTGATAGAGGCATCTATTTTATTATATATATGGATCTAAAGATGCATATTTTTTAAGGACATAAAATCCTATGGGGTCTCACTTTCTTTATGAATTAATAGGGATTGAGTTTGATTCATATAGATACTCTAAAAGTGTTTTAGTGTATTTTCAAAAAAATTAGATGTGTGATTGCAAGGTATTGCATATTATGTGATACAAGGTGAAATTGATGATCGATTTCAAAATATTTTTGATGGTATCCAAATGTATTTTTGGATATAATTTTAGAATTTATTATATATGTTAAAATTTAATATGAAATGGAATAAAAAGTCCATTAGGAAAAAGTTAAATTGGCAGATCGAAATCTATATTCCCTAAAACCACATATATAAATATTTAGAGACAATTATGATTTTAATTCATCTTATATTAGTCTATGAAACATAAATGATAAATTTTTATCATTTATTAATATTACATATTACATATAACTTATTATACCATTTCATGAGACGAAACATTTTGAAGTTGAAATATTCATATGATGAATTTCTATCGTTTGAAGAATTTATTCATATATTTTAATTTATAGTTTAATGAAATTACAGTTATGTATTTTAGTCTATTTCTTATTTAATTTATTTCCATTTGATTGCTAGAAGATATCTTTCTTCTTCTTCCCTTTCATGTCTATATTCTAATTCACTATGGGATAAAAGATAATCCTCCTTGTATAACATGTGATTCATTTGATACATGGATACCTATGGATGTGGGATGCTTATTTTTTCAATTTATTGATATTTATTCAAACTCATTAAACAGTGATCAAAAGGGATGAGAAGATATTTGGTTTAATGTACTATAGAAATATATTTATTTAATTTAGTATTTGTTTCATTTTTATATTATTTTTGAATGAGAACCTCACACATTGGTTTTTAATCCCTTCCACTAGATCTGATAAATGACATCATATTATAAAAGACACCTTAATAAAGAAAAATGTAGTGATTCATGTGATGAATTAATCTCTAAAAATTATAAAAAAATTATTAAAAAGGTTAAAAAGTGAAAAGAAATTTCAAAAAGTATCAAGGAAGAAGAAATAGATGGGTTTACTGAATATATGTTAAGATATAAATTGGTTTCCTATCAAGAAAAAATTACAAGATTAAGAAGAGGGTAAAAAAAATTAGAAATAGAATGTAATTTAAGAATTCATAGAGAGTGACCATATAAAATAGATCAAATTTCCAAGGAAAAATCACAATATTGGAAACTTTTAATGAAATATTTTTGACATGGAAAAAGAAAATCATGAGGATTAATATAGGTTCCTTAATGATTAAAGAACCAATAATACCATGAGATAATATTATGATTTTTTTGTATATATTTAGGATGACTTATTCAAGTATTATGAAAAATTCTGTCCCAAAATAATGATACAAATTATTTCTAAATGATCAAGTGGTACTGAATCTATATACTTTAGTTATAAAGATTTTTAAATATAATATGGAGATGTTTAAGATTATTAATGTTATAAAAATATTTCCTCTTATAATAAGTATATATACATGTATGTTGGGAAAGATATAATCCCCAAGAAAAAGAAAAATTAATTGTGAGATGATTCATAAGGAGTATGATGATTTTTATAAATAATATCATTAATATATATAAAGGCTATGCTTCAAGGGATATTTCGAGTGTTGAGGAGGTTTTTGACACAAATCCTATGATTGATGATATATTTTTCATTTCTATGAAACCGATATGAAACAAGGGGGAGAAAACTTGGGAATAAAATGAGTAGTTCTATTAAAAGAAGAAATACTCATAAAATATATCAGTTTGAAGATAGAAAAATGACAGGAAAAATATCATATGTTGTTGAAGCTAAGAAAAACCAAAAAATTATGAGGATATATGATCAATATAGTCAATGGTATTCTTGTCTAAATATGAAGGAGAAGAACGAACAATTTTTTTTTTCTAAAAACAAAAAATAAAAATAACAAGGGAATGTGTAATGTGATAAGAATGAGAAAACTATAAAGGGTTTAAAAGATGGTTTATTAGTTCTACCTACCATGTCCACGATGGTTAAAATGTAAAAACAAATATCTATGAAATTATGTGAATTTATTTCTCACAATAAGAGGATTACTAAGAACATGGAGAATACCATAAACAAAATAAAGACTGTTGACATAAAATTTAATGGAGGAGGCACAAACAGCTCATCAAGATCAGCGACTAAAAAGGATGGAGGAACCTGGATTATTGGGAAATCTTATCTTTATAGTTATAATGAAGCAAGAAGAAGACCCCTCTTTATTCCATTTTATATTTTTTTGAATTAATATATAGAGAATTGAAGGAATTCATGAAAAGGGGAAGCTGAATGAAGTTAGTATTACTAGGATGAAAACATATGTTTCACCTCATGGTGTTAAGTTGAAATTCATGGTTTTTTAAAATAATAGGAGAAATTAAAAGTGATTTCATCCCTAAAAATGTGTAAAACATGAATTTACTTATTAAAAATGTCAAACTATATGGAATTTTTAATTCCAGAAAACCTAATAATAATTGATAGAGGTATTTCGATCACACTTCTCATATGTATTTTGAGCCTGATTATAAAGTGGGAGTGTTGATTAAGGTGTTTGGTAAGATAATTGATGATTATTATGACTTACTAACCATTTTAGTTTATTTTCTTTGTTTAGTGAAAGATATGTACTTTTTGAGATATCTATAGAATAGACTTTACAATGAAATTTTTGGATATTGAATCTCATATTGAATTCTTAATGGATGACTTAAATGACATTGAAATGTATTTATTTTTTACATTGGGATTATAAATATAACGTTAACCAACTATAGGATCTTATCTATGTCATTTTTAGTAAAATCCTTATATCATTAGTGAATCAATCTTGAATTCAAATGTAATGAGGGAGAAGAAATTTCTATAGAAAACAATTTTCTAATGAGGGATAATTTTTCAATGATTGATTTATAAAACTAATATTCCCAATGAATTTATTTACAATATGGGGAAAAATAAAAAAAGTTGGATCACATATATTGATATAGAATATTTATAGTATCACTAAAAAATAAAAATTGGGGTATTCAAGTGCCCATGAATTAAGATTTTATTTTTTTAGTAAGATTGGTTATTGTCATAATGAATCTAAAAATATGGGTGTAGTGTTCTGTAGACTATGAAGGATATTCTTCAACTATACATGTAAGAGTAAATATAATACAGTTGGAGGTGATACTATAAGGGATTTATAATTCATATAAAATAATCCCTTAAATTGTGATGATTGTACGTTGTGATCTTCACATAATAACATAGAAAGTGTTGATGGCGGTATTATGGTGCTTGAAGGATTTTAATTAGGTATTTTTATATCTCATATATCAATGAGGATTTGTTAAGTCTTAAATAAATATTAATATATGAGAGTAGATGAGTTTGAGTAAATAATCTAATTTGTTTATTTAGCTTGTTACAAAATATGGGACATGATTTATTGGTTTTTATATTATTCTAAAAATTCTAAAAATTATTTTGAGCTATTCTAAAGAGATTTTTGATTAATGAGTGGTCATATAGATAATTTGATAATGTTCGGGATTTATTTGGTGAAATTATGGAATTATATTTTTTGATTTGGGATTATTGAAAATAAGAAAGGGTAATTCATCTATGCAATCCACCTATAAGTTATTTCATCTACATGGAGGTGATGTGGACAACTTGTAAGAAGATTCATCTCTACTAATGAATATTTTCAAAGGGGATTTATCTACATGATAATCCTATATGTATATTATCCTAGGGGAACCTCTATATAAGTAAATTTAGTCATATAGCTATAAATGCATCCCCACATAGGAAAAATGTGTTATATGGAAGTAAATTGAGACTCACATGAGTAAATTGAGTTGTCAAGATTATAGAATATGTAAAGGTCACTAGGATCTATGTAATGGTAACATAGAGAGTTTGATAGTTGGGAAGATGTTTTCATGACTTCTGTGAAGGAAATACAATGATTTCTATATTATTATTTAGGATTATTTTGGAATATGTATTGGTAATACTAAAAACTAAATGTTTTATAAATTGTTTTGGGTTCATATAATTAATTTTTGATGAATAAAAGAAAATAAATTAGATAATGATTTGGAATGACAGTCATGGATCAAAACATTATTATAAAAAAGGTGATCATGATCTAATATATTATCAAATGAGAACTAACTAAGGAGAGAATTGGGCACGATGATGACTTTTTCATTTATAAAATGGAGTTGTAGCATTATAGTTGATGAATCCATACGTAAGTGGATTTTTTTCAAATATACTTAAATTATATGGCATTCATGAAGTGGATAAAAAGGAAACATGAGGATTAAAACTTTGTTTAAAATTTAGTAAACCATGTATATTAAATATTGATATGATAGGATGTGTTTTCAGCCTATTTTAATAAATTGTTTATATCATGGTATTTAAATCAAACGAAAATAGAAGATTATGGATAATCTGTTAGAAATATAATATTCTTATTATCTAGTATCTATCATGGGATTATAGGGATCAAAATTTTGATATGAATTTATCAACTTGACAAAATCTATATTTTGAAAATCTTATATCACATTTGGTTGACAGAAATTGAGTTTTCATTATTATAAATGGGAATGATATTTATGTATTATTTAGTGAATATTATTCCCAGCAAGGAATATCTATTAGATTGAACAAGAGAGATACCCTGATACAATTGAAAAAAACAAGACTTATGATCATTTAAGGATAGATCATGTTGTATCCAAGAGAACCTTTATATAGAAGAGGGAGAAGGAGTCAACCCTTACAGCTTTTTTGTTTGAGAAAAAAAGTAAGCAAGAAGGATGAAATGATATCTTCTACCTTTGATATCACTATATTGATAGTATATTCTATTATAAAGACCAAATATCCATACACCATCATTATAGGGTCTAGTATCATGGGCTTTATGGTGAACAAGGTCAACACACAACCTATATCAAAATATTTTTGGTTCAACGCCTGTTTAAGGTGGAGATTTGGGGGAACCTTGAAGAACTATTGAGATGTTGTATAAAGAACCCACCAAGAGGTGAACAAATTCCATTCATAATGTATCTCCCACTAGTGAGATTATAGTATAAATAACCAACTATGAATTGGATTTTATGAAAACTTCATTGCCAAAACTTTTAGGAGATTATGAGTTGAGTATTTTAGGATATTTCTCATCAAACATTTCAGGAGGTAACTTTTACATTGTACTACTGTGATTCATAGTGGAGAAACTAGATATTATAACATCAAATAATCCTTAAATAGAGTATTATTTCAAGGTCAATCCTTATAAATTATTTTGAATTATGCCTTTTAGATTCTACATACTTGATTAAGGATGAATGAGAATAAGGGGATTGTATCGATTATTAAACCATATACAGAGTTTTAATTAAGAATTCATATTTATAGAAATGAAAGATGTCAATAATTCAAACCCTCCCCCTCTTAATGATCATAAGGATCTAGAAACTAAACTATAATAATGAAATATATATATGGTTGATTGATATGATTTATAACCATTGATCATTAAATTTATAATGAAAATTATCCCACTAAAATGATTAACCCATACATAATATAAATTTAGCTATCAAAGAACTGTGTTTCTTCATGACTAACATCAGGTATCATGTAATTTAAAAAATGTCCTTTTAGTCATGGAATCATACAAATCATAACAGTTGTGATTCTTGGATAATCATGTGGGTAAATATTTACCTGGTCTATCATATAGATAAAATGAACTTTATCCCTTTAGTATCTACCCCGTTAGGATTTCCAAAATAGTATAACCCAAACCAAACACCAAAAATAATGGAGGTAATCATTAAGGTTTCATTATTATTTTCTTTCCTTAAACAATATAAATCATGGACACCTAATCATTACGGTGACCTATACATAATGTTAAAGGTATTGAAAAGTGATTCATGGAAGTAATCTAAAACTTGTTATTATAAAGGGTTTACCTATTAAATGTCTCATCAAATTAATATACATCGTATTAATATTAAATACATGGATATTAAATCTTTTGTTATCATTATCTTATCATATTTTTATATCATTGAATAAGTATTCTTAAAATGATTCAGTTTTGGAATCCATATTGCATCCCTCAAATTAATTCATTCACACCATATTAATTTGAAATGATGTACAAAACCCAGAAGTTTGTGTTATTCAACCAAAAATAGAATATAATTATATTCTTGCGTATCAGACTGAATCCTATGCATATTGTATATAAACCATTATTTTATGTCTATAGGGTTATATGACATTGAAAAACACCACATGAGTAATCCTAGAGTGATACATATTCAACCCCTAACATTTCTAATATAATACATAAGCATTTAAGCTGGTGGGTTGTCCAACCACAATTCCCTCTATCCAGGGATACATTACTTTTGAATGAATTAAATTCATTATATCTATAAGAAATAATATGTAGAAACAATAATCACTGGATATTTTAAATTTTATAACTCTAAAAACATCACTGTTAATGTATAAATAAAATAAATCTTATATACTATCAATTATAATGAACTACTATGATCTATCTCCTAGAATCAATTTATCATATAAATAAATCCCAAACAATATTCATATGTCATAAATAATTAACTATTCTTGAATATAAATGAATTTAAAAAATAAATAAATACATTATTTATCTTCCAAAACATGAGAAACTAATATTCACTATTTCATATTTTTTTGAGAATGTATAAAATCATTTTATAATTCATAAAATCTATATTTATAATAAAATTATAATTTATATTTTAAAATAGTAATCATAATATTATTATCTTTTTCCACACATATTGAATTTTATGGTTGAAACTTAGTTGTAAAGACCAAATGATAGTGGAGATAACATGCATGTTTTTAATCATATTTTATGAATTCATATTTAATATTAAAATATAATGTATATATATATAATTTCTTATTATAATTGTTATTTTACAACACGAGTTTTATTCTATGATATATCACATTTCATAAATAAGCTATGGCCGCCTATTTTTTCATATTCTCAGGATCCAATCATACATTATGATATTCTATATCTTAAGCTTTGATAATGAATAACATTAATCGTTCCATTTATATCACACAATATGATATGAAACTATTTTATATTATGGTATCATGAAATAGAATAATTTCATCATATTATGATACAATTGAAGATAAATAATTGTATAAATTTATTTTAAAACCCATTAAATTTACCACTTTTAATCCATAATGAATAAGGCTCTGATAGTACTGATGGATTTAGAGGGATCATTATATGATCACATGAAATAGAAATAAACCAATATATTTATGATTAGTCTTCAATAAATTATATACGTAAATGTATACATTGAATAAAATACGTATATCTCAAAAATAATAACCTCAGTAATCATTAAAGAATGAATAATGATGATCAAGATGTATAAAATGAGTTCTTATAACCTATGATGGATTACACCATCCAATAGATCCAATTTTTGATCATGAGGAATACCAAAAAATGAAGGGTTGTTGGTGCCATCATTAAGGAATGAGGAATTTTAATTTGAGATTTAATGGAGCTATATAAAAATTTTCATCACACTAATGACCATCCATATCAGTTCTTACTAATATCTCGTCCAATATGATAGATTGTATCCCCTTGTATATCTAATATCGACATGTTCCAATGAATGTAGAATGTGTTTATTTATCATTTATCATCAAATGTAATATGTACTATATTGAACCCTCTCAATGAATATACAATGAAATAATAAATCATTCAAAATAGATTAGAAACCAAAGGAGATTGTATTGGAGGATCTACCAAATGCATGACTTCATTATCGTAAATGCATTCTTTCATTATCGTAAATGAATTCCCTTATATCCTCTTTTATGATTTATGGAAATTGATAAATTTGGTATCCCTTTAATATTATGTATTTCCAATACTATAGCTTATGGATAGAAACTATATAGCATAACATAGATATTTTCCCTCTATTATCCCTAACCACACACTTCATTGTCAAAAAACTCCCTATCATGCTCTCCTCATGAGTCACCCTGGCCAACGTGAGGCTTCCGTCTGTTGTGAATACATGTTTCCCAACAATCTAGAATAGTCCCATGCACATTGTTTTCTAATTTTATACTCTTTGGAATTGGTCCCTTATGTTTCACACTCAAGAGATCCTTTCTTGAATTATATACCCCCAGATGTTTCTAGATCTTCTTATATGGTTATATGTATCACGATCATCGCACTTTAGAGCCTCTTTCATTTTACGTACTACTCACTTCTACCTACCTCCATTAACAAATATACACCATCCTTTTTAACAACCAGAATCATCCATGTTCCTCTATTAATGTATCATTTCAATTGACCTTTTACAGCTACTATTCAGGCATTATTTTTCCTATTATTTTTTTCCTTCTTGTTGGGAAACATTTCACCTTTTCATTTTGGAGTTTTTTAAGACGTCATTTCTACTGACCATTTTTAGACAATTATTCAATTTCATTTTCTGCCAACATCTTCAAGTAACAGTCATCCTCAACATAGAATAATTTCGTTGGATATATTTTCTTGAATAATAAAAGATATATTTTCAATTTGTTCTATCATGAGATGTTTACATATAGGATAAAAAGAGAAAACAAGTAGGTGAAACATACAGAGTTATACTTTATTTTAGTATTTTTATGTAATAATTTTGGGTAAATCCAATAATAGGTGTTTTAAATTAAGTATTTCCTTTTTTTAATTAGTTGTGTGCCCAAGATATGTAACCCAAATTTGTGAGGGATTGTTAGAGTAAATAAATATTTATATATTTATGTTCTTTTTTAATAATATACCCATATCCCATGAATTTTAAATTTTAAAATTCCCTTGTATTGGTTCTGTTGGATTCCCTGTACATAATGACTCTATCATAACATTAGATTCATAGATTCTAGGTTTGTATTTCTATATTAACAATCCAAATAATAGCATTATTTCCCTAAAAATTTATAAATTAACAACTTAAGTGGGTCATATCATCATATCTTCACACATCATCCAAAGAAATGATTATAATTTTAAATACAAATATTGAAACAGACATAAATAAAAACAAAATTTCTATATATGGGGAACTAATTTTAAACAAAATTGATAGAAAAAAACATTATTTGTTACCAAAAAAATCAAATAGAATGATTGATCATTTAGTTTCTCTAATGATGGAATATGTGAGAAAATAAAATACGACTTTCGAACTGAATTCTCAACGATGGAAAAAAATAAGAAAAAATAATACCCCAAAGACAAATATTAAGTTACGGGTAATAAATGAATCAATTCATAGAAAAACACATAAATGTGTTGTACCACTAATAAGAAGGAGGGAATCCACTGTTCTTTTTATAATTTATTTTCCTTAAAATTAACCTTTGTGACTTAATAGAGTCTGGTCCTATCCTATATTAAAAATAATCCTTCAAAAATTATATAATGGAAAATCAACACAATTACAAAAGAAAAGTTTACATGGTTCTCCCCAATATGGGTGATGTTATCATTATTGTAGTCAAAATGATCTCAGCCAGAAATCATTTACTATAATTAATTAGAAATTACAGGTGGGTTGGTCAAGTATCATCATGAAACCATGGAGGTAATGTGTCAATAATATCCTGATATATTGTATCCTGAGAATTTTGATTATATTAGTTCCCATTAGTTTAATAAAGAAATACACTAACATAATGAGAATGATCATGGAAGTTTAATCATGACGCAAAAAAATCAATGCTCCATTGAGCATCTATGATGGGATAATTTTTCACATTCTCACTATTTAGAAAACCCCTATAATGGAACTTAATTCTATACATATACTCATCTAACTAGTCTAATTGACTAATATTATTGTTTCTGGGTAAACTATTTGATTACTCTCATAAAAAATCTCGTGAGAGTATTCTCTTGCTACTTTTCATTGGGAGTTTCATCATTTACATTTTTCTATGTTCATATTTGGTTATAGATAACAGGATAACCCATTTGATGGTTCTTAGTGTGGAATAAAAATGTTTTCTTACCTCTTCTACACATGACACACAATATTGAAACTAACTATGTCCTATTCTTATTGTAAATATTTCATGTGGTGCTACATAAAGTATGAGTAATCATATTCTTCTTCATTTCACATATAAGAGTCTGTGTAGTCATATTCTTATATTAAATATTCAATGTATATAGAACCCTCCTCCTAAATAGAAAATGTCACAAACATATCCTATAATTATTATCATACATCCTTTATCATTTGTAATTCTATTCTTATACCAAAACCTAGACAAGAACAACTTCTTCTATCTTCAAGAAAATAACAGATAGCTCTATATAGATTCACTCCTAAATTTTAATATCTCACTATATCGCACTATCACTATTTTGATGAATTTTTTGAATGAGGTGGTTTGGGGGTATTTATATGTTATTTCCACTAACATACCTTGCTCAACAAACAAAATCAACTATTCAATCCACTATCTTACTTCATCCTTCTAAACTTGTTATTCATGATACCCCAACTTACTACACTAAGAATGAACCCTTATGTTTTATATCAGATTCATGGATAAAAAAAATAATTTTCCATGCATTTTAAAACAAATATCCACATCAATTTTATTTTCTACATGAACTTCATAAACAAACATGCATCTTCCTATGTGCTTCATACACTACTCGTTCAACCAGATGGGTTCTTCATACAACATAAATAGAGAATTATATCTAATTTATGATACATAAATGTTAATTTCATATTTTCACCAAATGAACCTCATGAACTAATAATTAAAAAAATAACAGTACTCAAGCCTTCATATGGCATGAATTAGTAGTAGTGAACATATACATGCATGAAGAAACCCTCAACCGAGGTTGAATATAGAGATATGCATGGAGAATTACCATTATAGTAGTATCATAAATATCATGTCCATTTTACAAGTTTAAAATAATCAATATGGGACACGATGAAGTACCACATTGAACTCAAAATGAAATGTATTCTTAATAAATTGCTACATAACATATGTAGGTCAGTAAACCCCATATTGTGTAGCTTCCCACTGGTGGCCTCCTCTGTAAACCCACTTTTTTGAGGACAATCCATATTTTCCCATTATCACATAGACCCATGGACTTAACTTGTTCTCCATGTGCACTTGGAACATTCTATATCTCACTATTGTCCTCATAATTAGCTACATAGTATTTCTGAGGTTCAGATGGTTCATGTTGCTACCTTTGGTGACTATTGTTGAGAAAGTTCCCTTTATCATCCTATTTGTGAATATATTTGAGAAACAGTCACTAAAAACACATATCCAAAAGTTATAACTTGAATACATACACTTTCATCAAGACAAAAATACATATATTCATTAAAAATATGAAACATCATTCCAGTGTAGATCATATAACCCATTTGTTTTATTATAAAAAAACACAAGGATTGATTATACATTCAACACATTTCATTCTTCTTTATGTGGACAAAGTTTTATTTACAAAAAAATGTAGAACATTACTTTTTTATTAAGAAATAATCTATAGTAATCACAAGTAAGATTGAAAATAAATACAATACCATCGACAATTCTATGTGATATTTAATATCCCCCTTTCGATTTTTTTCAACACTAACATATCTCTTCAATATACATAATATAACATAAATTTTCAATAAGAAATTTCCGAACACCACACAATCATATAAAATAATGTTTGTTAAATAATTTCATCTCTTAGTTACAGAATATTTTCCCAAGTGACATAGATGCCCACCCCCACAATTAATACACGTTACCCACTTTATACAATAACAAAAACACCATATCCATAAAATATAAGAAAAAAATTTATGTACTCTTCTACCCCTTTGACAACAGATTCCAAATCATTGTTGGGGTTATCCCATCAATCTCTTAAATGATAGTGGGAGGATTAAAATGATGTTTTAGCCTCAATTAATCAAATATTAATCTTGGTGTAGCTTTATTAAAGATATTAATAAATGGAACTTTTATAAAAATGCACCCCAACATTACATATATATTTTTATATATCTACGCGATGAAATGACATTTAATATTAATCTATTTTTATCTTGAGCGTTGCACTGGGTACTTTGAGAGATCAATTGCAATCTAACTATAACATTAAATTATCAATGGGTTTTAAACATTCACCATTATATATTTCAGAATAAATTTCACCCATATCATTAGATTATACGAATTTTTAATAGAATCATACTCAACATCAAGAATTTTAAAAGTCACAATTTTTTTCTTCATATTCTATATTACACAACTCACACCTAAAAATGAATGAACCTCTAGGTTTTGATTTAAAATCATTTCAAAATTTATGAATATGTTAATTATTGAATCATATTATGTTTAATTCTTTACCTATTTTATATATTAAACCATAATTTGATGTTACATTGATATAAGTGACGATTATTTTATTATCCAACATGGGACACTCATTCAAATAATTTTGATATCTAGCACACAAACATATTTAATACAAAATATATGGCATTACTGTCATATGATAAATCATTATATCAATTATCATTTTGAAATATTTTTAATAAACATTATACTTTGGTTCATCCTTTCTTGGATTCACAACTATAGTGATAGGTTTGAAAACTTCCTTTGAATCGTATATGCCATATTAATTCAATAATTACTTGGAATATTTTTACTATGAGAGAAATAGGTAGCTTACCATTTGGTAAAATTTTATTCCAATAAATAAGTTCATTTCTCAAAGAATTGAAATTTAAAAATAAATAATAATTTTATTATATAATTAATCATACACATTCTATTGTCATGTATAATAATTATGCGATTAATATACAAAACTACAATCAGAATACATTTTTTAACTTCTTCACCTATATTATTAGTCAGATTTTCTTTTAGAAAAGTTCTATTTCTTAAGAAAACTATCCAGTTTAGAATACCAGGCTCTAGAAACATGTTTCAATCCATTTAATGGTTTATTGAACTTGAAAATTATAGTGTCATCAACAATAAGAGTAAATACTTTAGGATACAAAATAAAAATTACTTATTTTAGATCACAAATTAATAAATAAAATTTCACATCCCTATAGTAAACCATATAGTGTTTGTGTCCCAAATATTCTAGAAACATTATGATGGAATTATGTATTGAAAAAATTTAAGAAATTTCTTTATTGTATACATCATAAAATTGTGAATAACCCCTATAAAATGATCTAGATTTATTCCTTGATATCTCTACATTTATCGTTATCTTTTTTTCTAGAAAACCATTTGGTCCCTATTATATTATTTCCTTCTAGTCTAGGAACAAGATCTCATGTGTATTTTTTCTCAATCTAATCTAGATATTCATTCCTACCATTTATCCACTCCTTGTTATTAACAGTCTCTATAACTCAATTTTGTTTAGTTTGGGAGATAGAAGCTATTTTATTTTCATATCTGAGTCTTCATAAGGATTGTACTAGATCTTCCTGACTACAAATTATATTTTCTAATATAATATTATTTCAAATGTCTAATTATTTATTTATTCAACTCCAATAGTTCCATCGTCCTCATTAGTTCGATATGATTTATCATCTACTACTTATTATTATTATATATTGTTTTCTTCATTCTCTACTCCAAAAGTTAATATTTTGATTTCTTCAATGATCTAGAATCTACTAGAGTTACTGAATATATGTTGGCTTAATTTTACTAAAATATTTAAATAATAATAATAATATAACATGTATATTATTTTATTATAGTATGTATATCTTATTCCACTGGATATATACCCCATGAAGATCCCAAATAAAACATTCTCCTCAAATTATACAAATTTTTTATTTTTGATCATCAAAAAAATAAAATATCTAGAACATTAAAATACTTCCTAGCCAAATTATTGTCACACTAAAACTCATATAGATTAATGTTGTAATCATTTCTCAGAAAATTTCTAGTATATATATATTCACATTTCTATACACTAGTTCTCTTAAGAATAATTTTGAAAGTCTATATTCACCATGCATAGTTTATACAATTTCAACCCAATTTTTGTTTTTTATATCAATTATTCAATTTTTTTGAGATGTTTAAGTAGAACTATATTTATTTTTAACATAAATAATTACATGATATGGTTCAAAATCATAACAATTTAACCCCTTTTTATTATGCATTTTCAATATTTTGATGTATATTCCAAATTCTCGTTAATCGTTCCTTCAAATTTTTTAAATATTTTAGTTACTTCTTACTTATGCTTAGTGAATATGGAATTTATCATTTAGTTTGAATCGTAAATTAATGTGAAAAAATAGTGTTCAACACTACTAGATTGATTTCTCATTTTCCAAAAGGCTGAAATGAACAAGATAAAGTGGTTTAGTAGAAGGAATCGTTACCCACTGGTGAATTTTCTATATAATCTTCCCCTTTTAAAAGGATTCACATAAGATTTGTATTTCACTCTTCAGTTGGTGAAGATTTATCACCACAATTTTCATTAATATTTTACTCAAACTGTTTTTCCTAGGATGGTCATGTCTTATATTCTACAGGTTACTTTCATCTTTCATAGTAAACTAAAATGAATTTATAAGATAATTAATTTTGAAATGATTACCACTAGTTATATATTACTTGATTTAAATGTTTGAATCCATTTTGTTTTTTTATAGTTGAATATTTCATAAAAATAATTTCATTTACTTCATTAAAAATTCAACTCGCACCAAATATATTATTTTTAATCCATTTAAGAAAAATAACATCATTGGATTTTAACATTTCATTTTTATATCTCAACAATACAAAAACCTCTGGTTTTCAATGAAACATCATTACTAAAAATAATTTCCCCACCAATATATTCTTTAACATTTTTTAGAATCTTGAAATTTCTTATCATGTCTGAGGAACAACTACTATCGAGAATCAATGGATAATCTAAATTTCATTCGTGGAAATAAAATTCATCAATAAGATGTTTTTCTTCCAATTCCATATTCAAAATTAATTTTTTTTTAATTTTAGGAAATTAATTCAGGATGTGTAGTTATGTACTAATTTAAAAAATGACCCGATTGATTACATGTCCCATATATTTTTTGTGACTCCGGTTTTGATGGATTTTTATTTTTAATATTTCATAGCATATATGTAGATTTATCCTCGGAGTCGTTGCATTTTTTGAGCATCTAAGAACCCTGAAAATAATATATTAAAAATGATAATATATTTTAATGCACATCATTGAATTATTTTAGTGTAAATGGATTTACCCATTAATTGGGACCATGTATGGGAAATATGATATCATGGTTGATTATAGAATTGGGGGTTTACCCTAGGCATGACATAAGGTTTTTTAGTGTCAGACATTTAGAGGGGGAGACCATTGGTGGATGTGTTTAACTAAAATAAATAATTGAATTATTTATTTTATTATAAATTACCTAAACTCGAGAGGCATATATAATTACACACTTATAATAAATCACTAGGGATAGCCACATAACCATAACCATGAGATGATTTTATATGAGTATTAGATGTACTTCATTGGTAGATTTGACAAGTGAACAACGTGTGATCAGATCGAGGTGATAGGATAGGCGGTCGACGTAGTGGACATTATTCATTATCGGCATGTGAATTATTAAAAAATGATCGATCCCAATCATGGTAGGGATCATCTTTTTTAGTCTCTTCCCTTTTGATTATAATATTGTACATTTATTCATATACGATTTTATTGATACGTAGTTTCACTTCATTCACATGAGTCTATATTGATAAATTGGAATGATTAAATCAATTTATTTTTTATGACTTTTTAACACACATGAATTCCTGATTATGGGATCCTTGGCCTCTAATGCTTGGAAAACAATGGTTATACCTTCTTTTATTGTTGTTTTCTCCCCATCATTTGTCATGTTCTTTAGTTCTTGACCATATGGACACAGTTCAGTATTGTTGGAATGGGATAGAGCATGATCAAACTAATGGATTCATGGATGTTATGTGAATTACATATTATATGGTGATTTGTGGATGGATTAGGATGTATTATAGGTGATTCATCATTGATAGAGGATCTAAAGTGGCAAAAACCAAAGGAAAGTGCAACATGGAACACATTAACTCTTCAGTAGATGATCAGATTTTGGTTTTTAGCCACACGTGGCTGGGAAATGATAGAAAGAAGAATTAACCTTTGGTTTTTCATGATTTTTATTTTTCAACGGGTGAAATTAGTATAATAAATGGAGGATCATGAAGCCAAATGAAGAAACATTTATTTCAATAAAAACCGTACCACACAGTGTATATATTAAAGAACACATTCCATGTTGTCCCCTAGCTATAGAGGTTTGGGTTTAAGTTGGAGAGAGATATCACACACAATGCGGACCCACCACCCTTCATGTCAACCAGTTTTTGAAGCTCGGTGTGTGCTCCAAGAGTACATGAGCATGGACCCATCCATAAACTCAATCAGGGACAGATTACACGGGCATAGCCATGTACTCGGACCCAACCAGGATATAGTGATGTAGCCATGTACATGGGAACGTTACAATTTTCATGTCTATCAATGAACGATCATGGTTAGGCCTTGAGTGGCTATGACACATTGTGCACTACTAGTAAACATAGTTTTTTGTGACAGGGCATCCCAAGACATGTCCGTAAAAGAACACGATTAGGTAGTGAGGTGAGGTCACGTGTCTTGTGGACCAAAATATATTTCATGTAATCCTTCAAGAAACTTGTTCCTCTCATATATAGTTTTTAAGGGATTGGATTTTGGCCTACAGTAGCCAATCCTTAGGAGTTTTCAACATCGAACGTGATGGTGGACTTTGATGTGGCATTCAAGGTATGATGTAGGGTGTTCCAAGCATGACTCTTCTTCATGAAATGAATGACGATGTAAGCGGTGAGGTATGATCATCAGAGAGATTTCGGGGTTGGTACTCCTCTATAACACTAGTGTTTGGTTCCCCATACTATTTGTACAAGTAGTGTAACACCCCAAGCTTCAACGGTATTCTTCCTTTTTAAATAATTCAGTAGTGTGTGATGTACGCAAAAACCAGTTCAAGCACACCTAGACCTATCAAATTAACAGTTTAAAAAGCAGTTATGAATAATATTAACCAAATTATTAATTTTATATATCCCATATTATTTAGCTTTTTTTTTGTTTATTAGACATAATATGATGACAAACTAAATTTATCAGATAAAATAATTATTTTAAAAAAAATCAGTTTTTATGCATTTTAGTGGAGAACCCTTTTGAAATGAGATATTTTACACCTTTATATATTAAATTTGACAAAGTTAAATTCTTATTTACAATTAGGAAATAAAAATTTAATTTTTACAGATTTTTGGTACCTTTTTGATAACTTTTATATTTTGATTAATAGTGAAAGGTAATAAATTTTAATTAAAAACAACTTTTTTAGTTGAAATAATTTATAGTCTTAAATTATAAATTTCAGTGGTTTTAAAGTATAATTAAATTATAATTTTATCTTTTAATTTAATATATGTCATTGGAAGTAATTTAACAATTGAATTGGACATAAACACATGTCAAGCTTTTGATAGTTTTTATTTTATAAAAAAAATCCTTTCTAGTTTTGACAACGGGATTTAATGGTTAGTAAAAAATATATTTTTGCCTTTGGATGTGGTATTTTTATACCATTAATGTTTTATATTTAATGTATTGACATTACATATGTTAGTTTTTATACGAATGATTATTCTATGTTTCCCCCTCTTTCATATGTGGAATGCATTGGACTTAGTACGTGACGGGCATGACACACTATAGACCCTCGATGCATTAGTAGGTATCATGAGACAAAATAATGTCTTTGAATAAGGTCGTGATAGAATATTTTTGTATTTTCCTTCCATAAGGCTTTGAGGTAGTAGTAATTAGGCCCGACATTATGAATTCCCTCATTATAAGAAATTGGTTATTATATGTGATTATTTGATTATCAGAATATCCATGATCTTATTTATAAGGAAATTTTTACCTATCTCTACCATATTATGTTAATATTTTATGTTTAAAAGGACTTTGTTTTTATTATACATCTTTCCTTAAAATATTATAGTGATTTCTGAATTATTTACTATTAATGAGAATCGGAGCTCACCCCTTTATTATGTTTTATTTCCGCCGGAATCCAAAAGTGTATTATAATTGATATGTAGGGTTATGATTTGGGAATAATGTCATACTAAAAAGGATAATCTATTCTGTATTTTATGTTACAAATTGTAATTTAATGTTCATGTATGTAATCTATTTTCCAAGACAGCTAAACTAATCGGTCCTTCAGGACATGATTCATTGTAATAATACCAATATATTATAATAATGAACTAACTCTGGTAACTGGGGTCAGGGCATTACAGTAGGTATCCGGTAAATATTAGTACAATACTTGGTAACTAGATTTATAAAAACTGTGATTAGCTAACATTACAATCATAAAGATGTTGAGGAACATTCAAAAATTTTGCTAATATAGATATTATTTGGGTTTTACAATCAATACATAAAATTATGTATAATAAAAGTGGATGTGGTACTGGAACAGATGTACCTAGGAGTGAAAACTCCGACAAGAAGTTTCGGGCATCACACAAGTTATCTTGGTAAACAACAATATGCCTTGTTACACACCTAGTATGACACTCCCGGGGGATATGGTTAGGATATTTCTTATTTTCATTATAGACCATTATGAAAGATTTATGATTAAATATTTTCCTAAATGGAACCATATTCATGATTATGGATTATATATGAATAAAATTTTCAATTTATGTTATTGTATTTTAGTAGTTTGGAATTATATATTATGATTCATATCATATTTTAGTGTATTCCATTATTTAAAAATGGCGCCTATTGGATGAAATGGAAATCATATCATCACACATAATCCATGTAGGGATTTCTATTCTATATAAGATACTGATAGTAGAGCTGGTGAAACAACTGGTACTGAATATCCTATAACCATACTGGGACAACTAACTTAGGTTGTGAATAATAACCTTACCCATATGGAGCATCCTTATAAACAATGCAGAGGATGAATATTAGACATCTTCATGAGACAAAAACCTCAAACATTTAATGGGACTACAAATCCGTTTTAAGATTATTAGTGTATAAGTTACTTATAGAAAATATTTCATTCTTTGGGATGTAATGAAAGAGAAAAGGTTGTTGTGGAAGTTTATCATCTCATAGGATATGCAGATCAATAGTGGTCATTAATTCTAAACAAAAAGGTGGATTAAGAAGTTGGAAATTCAGAATTGAGGGAGTTAAAATTAATTTTTCTATAGAAATGAATTCCTCATGAACAACGTGTTGATATAGAAAGAATGTTTCTAAGACTGAGGTAAAATGAGGATTAGAATGTTAAAAAGTATAAGGATAACATAACAATGTATTCAAGGCATGATAAAAACTACATATGTAACCCAATAAGTAATATAGACCAATTATTTGATGTGTTAAAACATTTCCTCTAATGGGAATTGATCTCACAATATTTCTCATCTTTTGAAGACATAGTCTCGTGTGCTATGAAGACAAAAAAAAATTCTCAAAGTCTTATGACTTTAATGTGAAGAAAGAGAATAAGATAATGGTGTAGAAAAAGATAGATAATGGGAAAAGGGTAAAGAAGGATTTTCCCTCACAGAATAATAGTGGGAAGAAACACACTGGTATTTTCCTAAAAGGAATGGGCATTTTTTACAAATGTAAAGAAAATGAATACCAGGCTCATGATTGTTAGAGAAATAAATAAGGTTTGAAATGTTATATTTTTAAAGATATGGTGCATTATGCTAATGGTAGTCCAATGCATCAAGGAAATATATCTCAGAAAAATAAAATGGTTCAAGATCAATATTGTTTTGTTACTATTGTCGAAGTGGAATAATTAGTTTATTTGTGTTTTTGGATTCCTGAATTATATTGTGGTTATAAGAATAATGTGATATATATAAGGATGGAATTTTAGTACATTTTATCTACATTAATCTTTTAATATGATGAAGGTAATCATATTTTCAGTATTTTACAATAAGTGAAACATTACTTTGTTTGGGGAATCTGATATTACAATTGTTTTTTGGAATGTTAGGGTTCATTAAGAGAGATTTTGGACAGAAGTATATTGGATAACTGTAAAGGTTAGAATTTTTTATGTTGAACATTGGATAGTGTTTTTAAGGATAAAATAGATCTTACGATTATTTTTGGAATATTATAATACTATTGTTTAAGAAAAAGGATAACCTGCAGGTCAGGAAAAAACCCTCCTTGTCAAACAAAGTTGTTGGAATCGACCCCACAACCTAAGTGAGATAAGGATTTATCACCTACCACTGACCTACATGAATTAACTTATTATTATAAAATATATTTTTTCATTTAAATGGTATATGTTTATATTTTGAACCTTATACTATTCATTTTAAAAGAATATTTTTGTATTTTATTATCTTTTAAAAAGAAAGAATATTTTGTGGTACGAATTAGTCAATGGATGAAACTATACATGTTAATTAATATGATTCCTTGTGTTCTTGGACTATGATGAAAATTAATTCTTCAACATAGGGGAAATGGTCATGAACCCAAAAAAATTCTATCCTTGTATTGTTTCTGAAGAATCAAATGGTCCCTTATATCATCACAAATTTAATGCTCTATGACTATTAACTTTCTTCCGATCATGTTCCCTATCACTCTCGATCAGAAAATGATGGATTTTTTTCTCTTCCATATCTATTTTTTCTTACATGGAACCAAATCATGTGTTATTTCCAATAACCTTCATACATACCTCTCTTTATTTTAAAATAGTGGTCTCACTAATCCATTTTTCAATGTGGGATTTCAAATAAGATATTAAGAAATATAAATCACCTAGTTTTTAATCCTAATTTTAAATTATGAGGACACAATTTATTTAAGGAGGGGATAATGTGACACATTAATCTTCCACGTTACACTTTCTTTTTAAATAATTCAATAGCGTGTGATATACAGAACAACGAGTTCAAGTGTACCTCGACCAATCAAATTAACCTCTTAAATAGAGGTTATGAATATTATTAACCACATTGTGAATTTTATATTTCCCATAAAATTTTAAAATTCATCGTTTATGTTTCTTAGACAAAATATATGACAAATTCAATTTTTTTGATAAAATAAGTATTTTTTTAAATGATGTTTTTCTTCCTTTTAATGGAAAACCCTCTTTAAATACAATATTTGAAACTTTTATATATTAAATTTGATTAAATTAAATTATTCCTTATAAGCGAGACATAAAACATTAGTTTGGATAAATATTTGGTACTTTTCCGATAACTTTAAATTTTTTGTGAAATAGTGAAAGACACTAAATTTTAATTGAAAACAAAATTTTTAATCAAAGTAATTTAGTGTAAAATTATAAATTATAGTGGATTTAATGTATAATTAGATTATATTTTTATCATTTAATTTAATGAAGTTAATTAAAAGTAATTTCAATTTTAAATTAGATATAATGAAATGTCAATCTTTTGATAGTTTTTACTTCTTAAAAACCCACTTTCTTGTTTTAACAACGGAAATTAATGTCAAAAGAATTTCTACAAACTCTGTGATTTGAATTTGTAAAAATGGATTCTGTATTTTGAATCAGAAGATCCTAATTCTATAAATTGGTACCTTTTATTTTTTGACCCTATCAATAGTACCTTTAGTAATAATTTTTATTTACCTTGGTCAAAGGGTAAATGATGTAAATAAGTGTAAAAAATAATATTATAATAATATTAAAATACCCTAAAACATGTCCCAATCCAATTGGATGCAATATTTTCTACCATGGGCATCCTTAGGACGATTTTATGTCCCCATGGGACCACTTGGGTGTTATAATGACATGTTATAAGAATTTATTTAAATTAAAGATAATTATATCATAAACATATACATTTTACTAAATCAATTTCAATATATGGTTATATAACTGATATATATGTATATAAATAATCATTATAAAAATAAATAAATTTACCACATCATGTTATTTTATTTAAAATTTTTATACATTACATAAATCTATTTAATTATGACACATTTTTGATTTAGTGATTAAGTTATTAATGAATTATTCAAATAAATGAGTTTTAAAATATTAAAATAAATTTAATTTGAATATTTTGAATCCATACATGATTTTTTTGGATTCAATTGACATGTTATGGATTATTTAAAACCTTTGGTTAAAAAAAAATTGTTATGCATTTAACAAAAATCAATTACTAAGTAGTTTAAAAATTGACATAAATGAGTTTTTAAAACAAATACTATTTTATTAAATGGTATTAAACTCACAAAAATATAATATTAATTCACATGAATTAGATAATGATAAAACTATCAATAATTATACACTTTAGGTTACCTTGTCATTTTATAGATACTAAATTAACCCTATAGTAAAAAATACAAAGAGACATGGTAAGAGGTAAACTATTTCACTAAGCGTTAATCTCAAACGATAATGATAATATGATGACATAAAAATTTCTAAAACATATTAGTTGAGAAGATTTCTACCCACCCTCATATTATCCTAGATATAAATCTATTTGAGATTTTTTAAACCACAAATGATTTTATAATAAATTAATATTTCAAGCTTTTCGTAAAGTGCCTGTCACCCCTCTTATAGAAAAGGAAACTCACTTTCATATTAATTAACACCTACAAAGCCCTTTGGTTCAGAAAAAACCTTCCAAATCTCCTCCAAACATCCCTCACATCATCTTAGAGGAAACAAATAGGGCATAATGACAACATAAGAGTCCTTTTTTGTAAATCAAAAAACAGACACCCAAAAAAGAGGTAATCATTTTATCCCTTATTTCGATGTTCATTTCTTCTTCTACATCCTATTAATAAGTTTTTACAATACAAAATAATAACTCCCACATGTAATATATTTTGATATGTTGTTTTGATAATGGTAAAACATATTCCTCTTTTACCCATTCTATAGAAAACAATACCACCATGTGTGTGTGCACATGACTTACGATCTCCACGTCGTGGTGTAAATTGATTTTCATAAAAATTTTATTTATATTGTTATAAAAATGAATATAATGGATTTAAATAATACATATAAAATTTTATTTCTTATGTAAAATTCATATTCCATCCAATTCTATACCATTTTACCATTAATGAAAATGATATTGTCGCTCGTGCATACATACAACTGCCCGTATCCACGACGCGATGAGATTCATTATCAACATTAACCATCCAAGGATAATTATAAAAAATATATATTTTTCATAAATATGAAATATATGAAATAATAAGTTTACTGAAATGATATATATTTGTACATATCTTTCATTCACTTACATCAATTCAATACGACAAGAAAACAGAAACATCGTTCATGCATACATACAGACTACCGTCTCCATGAACAGTGTATTCCATTTTATATATCTATATATTATATAAAAATATGTTATATAAATCATATTTTACGATCTAGATGTAATTCAATAATTATCTAAGTAATATGATCAAGAATAAAAAGTCAAAACACGTTCGATAAATAAAGATATATTACCCGAATTTTTTCACTAACATGGAATTATTAATAAATGGGTAATATAAATCCCTAAAACAATCGCATATGATAACATAGATATTATTAGGATTCTGATATAAGTTAATAATAATTTGACAAACATTATACAGGAGTTTCAAACACATATAGAGTATATCAGACCTAAGGTAATGGTTAATTTTTCAATCTCATTGCTATCTGAGATTGTTTATGTGTATGTAGTTACTGCGATATATTTATCATCCATGTCAATGTTTCATAAAAAAGTTTTCAGAAGGGAATATTTTAAGGTTATATGAAAGGGACTCTTATACATTATCATCATTTTAAATTGTTTAAATATATATTTTTTAAAATCTTTTTAATTAATGTCCATGTTTTACAAATGATTACAAAGCTTTATTAATATTGACATGATTGTTTAAAAATGAAAATTCCTTTGAAAAGTTTCAATGTGATTTGCGGAAATTTGATTAAATACTATATTTTAAATTAATTCATTTATAAATTGAGTGACTTTTAAATGATTTCTAGATAAAAATGATATTTCTCTCAAAGAGTTTTAATGATCATTTTTAACAATTTCAACATCCTTTACTATATATTACTCTTGATTGAGGATGATTTATTATAATAAAATCATCCATATTTATTGAATGTGTTATGATTTTCTTGACTATGGATGTGTTATTTTTATACCATTCTTGGTTTATTTTTAATGTATTGACATTTTTTATGCTTGTTTTAATACAAATTATTATTTTATATTTCACCCTTTTCATATGAGGAATGTATTGGAGTTAGTAAGTGATAAGAGGGCCCATCTATAGCCCCTCGATCTATCGGTAGGTCTCATAAGAAAAAATTATGTCATGGAAAAAGGCATTGAAATAATATTTGTAAATTTTCATGGCATAATCCTAGGACATATTAGTAATTACGTCCGACCTTATGCATTCAATAATTATGAAACTAGTTATTACATGTAATTATACGACTAGTAGAATATCCATGTTCTTGTTTATATGATAATTTTTGAATTATTTTTACCATATTATGTTCTTGTTTTATGTTTAAAGGGCTGATGTTTTTATTATACATCTTGACATAAAATTTTATAGCTTCTTCTGAATTATTTACCCTTACCGAGCATCTGAGCTCACTCGTTCCTTATGTTTTATTTTCCTAAGATTCCAAGAAATTTATTATGATTAATATATATATTTATTCTTGGGGGATAATGGAATCCTAAAAGGATTATCTATGATGTATTTTATGTTATAAATTTTAATGTAAACTTCATATATGTAATAAATTTTCCAAGACCGATAAACTGATCATTTCATAGGGACATGATTCCTTATAATCATGCCAATGTATTAAACTAATTCACCGGCTCTAGGTAACTGTGGTTGGGGCCTTACTAGTATAGTTAATAGTCCCCTACACTGGGTGCGTGTCCTCTATTTATATACTGGTACTCATCCTTCATCAAGCTCTAGCAATGTACAGGTACTCAATGAGAGTTGTGGATCCATCGGAACTGGATCATAATAGATAGGATTAGTCCCATCTGTACAATATTTGGTGAGGTTATGTTTAATTTTTTGATTGATGTTTTAATTAGGAAATTCATGAAAACCCATCGAATATGGATTGGGATATGGATCTAGATATCTCCTTTATAACACATCTAGGTTTCTTTATGAAAATGTATTTATTGGATTTTAATTTCCATTTTTTTATGGATTGAGAGAACAGATTTTGAATCCTTAAAATTCTTCCTTTTTAGTTTTTGGGAATCCTATTAGGAATGTATTAACTCACCTGTAAATGGGATTTTCCCATATGTTTTATGTCTTATAAGGATAATAGATAGATTTATTGTGACATTGTTGGAGTTTAGGGATTCAAGTGTGTATTGACCACATATGATGGTCATACATTGAGTACAAGAGTTGGACTCTATTAAGCTTTCCCTTTCTAGTAATAGAAAGGTTGGGACTTCATTTTTTGTTGGGAGTGTTTTTTCTCCTGTCATTTTAGTATATACTACTATACTATATTGTATTTTCCTAGAGCTTATTGCATGCTTGTTTACAATCTATATATTATTATCTTTTATATTCCCCTATACATTTTCCTGGATATGGTTGGGTATTTGGGTTCATGTAAATTAGGAAAAGGCCTCCAATTTATTTTGTTACTTTTTTGAACTTGTCTCCAGTCCCTATCCTATTAGAGGTGGAGCCAGGGATATGAAGACATGGCCTTATTATTGAAAAGAGGTCCCCAGTGGTTCGGGTGGCTATAGTGTGGTATCATACTATTTCATTTAATGATATAGTGGTTGGTGTTTTCCCTTTTTTAGGCTTTTTTGGTAATTTAGGATATGGGATTCATGATTCTTGAGTGTGTATTTTAGTTAATGGAAACCAGTGATGGTACGACAACTGATGTATCAATTCACTAAGACTCTAAATAACATCTAGTAAACTCAGCATATTGAGACATCAGTTATGGGTAACATGGTGCATGAATCCCATAGGATTGAGCCTTTTTACTATACATATTGAGTAATCTCCATATATGTATATTTTCATCTAACCATTGTACATATTGATCACTTTCAGGATGCCTCTATGAACACATACATCTTGTTTACTGATACAATGCATTGAGTGATGTGTCCTTAGTTTAGGTGATATCTCATGAGGTGTTTTGTATAGGAAGGTAGGGAGCCATATCCCAAACTTTCACATAGAAGATATTACTCTTAGTTCAGGTTGATGATACATTCAATATTAGTATGTTATGAAAGTTCTATAATGAGAGACTACAACGATTCCAAAGAGATCCAAATCCTCTTGAAGTAGAGGGTTGGATTTAATTAGTGATTTGAGTCTTTATGATTTTTTTGGACCCCAATAGAGAAGTTGTTTTCATAGGTATCCAGTATCTTTTATGGTATAATATGGTGTTTTTGGAGCCTAGTCACATAGACCCATGATTATATTATTCTCTCGTAGTCTAACTTCAAATAGTGGTTTCATTAAAAGTTATACCCCTAACTCAATTTCTCAATTGGTATATAGGATCTTCTTAAGCCAATGTAGGATAATGTGTCACTTAATAAGTGTGCTAGTGGTTAAAATGAACTTACAAGATAATACCTCAAAATGCTCCAATGTGGCTTCTTCCAGTCAAAAATGTTTTATTCGGGTCTCCATTGATGCATTCATGTCAACATAGTATCCTTGTGCCTTAGGACCTATGCTAGAATAATAGAGATGTATCTAGTGACTGAGATATTCTTAGAAGAGGGAGACAATGTGGGTGGATCCATTCATGGGTATAATGCTATTGAAAATTCTCCATCTTCTAGTAGGTATCAAGGTTCGAGGTCTTGGTATATGAGGCATTCTCATTATTGGATGAAGACATATAGGTATGTGGATGAGGGATCATGTAGAGGATCCAGTAAACCTTGAGAGGTTAAATTATATAATTTTATTCGTAGGACTCACATGGAGCATGGTTTTTTTACCCTTCCTGCTATACAAGATAGGAAGGTGGTGGATGGATCACCACATAAGAGGAAGTACCATGATCATTGAACTCCAAATCATCAAGAGGGATGCCCTGATAGAGGTGGTAAAAATAGAGGTTATGGTATATCTCTAGAGGTAGGATCTAATGGTGGAGGCAATTGATATGATTTTCTTCCATCACCACCACCAGTATTCCCATGGTAGGCTTAAATATTTAGTAGTCGAGGATATGAATTTCTGTAAGCTATGGATGGAAATGTCAAGGCTATTCATTATAGGATTTGAGGTATGATTTTCATCATTTATAAACTATCTCTATTATTATTAGACATACTCATTAGTCATTTATTTATTTCCTTATCCATTTACGGAGACTTAGAGCACCTAGTTTAAATTTTTTGCAAAGAGTCTACAACTAGAAGTTTCTACAATAAATGATTCTATGATATTACTTATTTTCATATTGTGTGAGTTAGTGTTCAGTGGAGAGAGTTTCTTATGGGACCTCTTGTTCATCATGATGAAACCATACGAAATAATAATTGTTATAGAAAAGTTGTCCATGGAACGTACCCCGATTTAATGTCGTTGAAGATCAGTTAGATTCCATTGGACTAATTAGAAGAGATTATCGTTTTCGGGTGAGAGATAACTCCAGGTGGATTCAGTGGGTCTTGTGGGTAAGAAGCTTTATTCCATTACCCATTAGTTTGTTAGTTTATTCCTAGCTCCATTGGTGACTTTATTTATCTAGATTCCTTCAGTAGTGGTGTACTTTATATACATCCTCCATGAGGATGTTATAGGAGTACCTTAAACATGGTAGATGGACTTATACATTGGGTTAAACCCCATGAATGCATTGAAATAATTTCTATCATATCAAATGACATTTATTGAGCTCCAAGAGCTACGTGTGTTATTGGAGGACCTTCAGAAGAATGGATTTATTAAATTCAGTGTGCCCCCATAGGTGACTCCATTGTTGTTCATGAAAAACATGGATTTGATCTTGAGGCTTTATGTGGATTTTCCTCACTCGAACTAGGTTATCATAAATTACATGTACCCTTATTGTGAATTGATAACCTCTTTGACCAGTTTCAAGGCATGATTCAGTTCACAAAGATTGATCTTAGGTTTGGTAACAACTAGTTGGGGGTTTATGTGGATGAAGTTACAAAGTTGTAATTACTAGGGAAATATACAACCAAGGAGTTCATAGTTATTTATTTTGATGTGATGAATGACCTTTATATTTTTATGGGTTTTATTAATTATATCTTCCATACATAATGGGACCGTTTTATGGTTTTCTTGATTGATGACATACACAATTACACAATGTTAGAGAAGGATCATGAAGATCATATGAGAATGGTCCTAGACTTACTCCAAGAGCACTAGCTTTAGGGTAATCTCTAGAATAGTATGTTCTAGATTTGTAAGGTTAAATATTTGTGCATTTTCATCATGTTTCATATTTTAGATATGGACCCAGCAATGATTTATGTGGTTCCTACTTGGGATCCACCAAAGATCATATCCATGGTTAAATTTTTCCTTCAATTTATAGGGTACTATAGGTGGTTCATGGAATAATTCTACATATTAGTAGACCCTTTTTCGGCCATGATATGAAATGGGTATTCTTTTATCTGGATCGAGTACTTTTGGAGATATTTTTTGGATTTTATGATAAGACTAGATGATTCTCTTATGATGAGACTTCCAGAGGGGGCGTGGAGTACATAGTTTTTTATGATTCCTCTTGATGTTGGATCTGTTTTTTGTTGATATAGAGATAGGTTGGGACTTTATATGGGTCGATCAAATTGATACCAAAAGATTCAAACTACATGAATCACACCCTACATTTGCAAGTGGTTTTATTTATTCTAATGAAATGGATTCATTATATATTTAGTGATCATTTTTTTGTTTAATATGACCATTAGGTTCTCGGGTATATCTTCACATAGAGAGATCTTAAACTTATTTAGAGTAATTGGAATGTGTTATGATGGTACTATGAATTTGAGATGTTATAGACGCAGTAGAAGGGAAATGTGGTGGAACATTCTCATAGAATGTAGTCTCATTCTCACATAATGGAGGAGATATCTATGTAGTTTTTTTTGTAGTTGATCCTAATATATGATAGGATTGTATTTTTATTAAGTTAAAACAGGTCAATCCTCTATTTCGTCAGTATTTGAGAGAGACTAAGTTGGAATAAATATATTGTGAGGTTATACATATGAAAATATCATTAGGAGATTCACTAGATGGATTCATGAAGGATGGGAGCACATCATCCTTCTATTGAGATGGACGATGGTTCCAGTCATGTTGTGAGAGGTGGTGATGATGGGGTTTCACACCTACCCATTGGTTATACATATTGATATGTTAAATATGTACAAAAAATCAATAGTAGTTTATTTCTAGAATGAGGAAGATAATTACTATGTTTATATCTCAATGCTTCACATGTTAGTAGGTAAAAGGTAGCACTACTTTTTGATAGTTTTTACACATCCTATTGTTGTATCTTTGAAGAAATGGGATGGAATATCCATATACTTTTTAGAATTATTTCATGGACAATAAGATACCATGATTTTATCTTGAATATTTTTGAATGAATCCTCAATTCAATAAACTTTATTTACATCCAAGAGAATAGTTCAATTGAGAGTTTGTAGTTCTTGTGCAAGTGGGAGATTGTACAGATTCATGGGGAACCCTTGATGATCATATCTGAACATGATGTGATTTTCATTTCATGGATTTAGAGAGGCTTATATAAGGAATTAAGGACCCATTTGAGGATGTGAATGGTGTTCTAACCATATATGGATGGGAAAACCAAGAAGACTATCTAGCTATTGGAGGATATATTGAGGGATTCTCTTTTGGACATCGACTCGATTTAGGAGTATCATTTTCCATTGGTATAGTTTTCTTATAACTACAATTATCATTATAATATCATCAGGGAACCTTTTTATGTCCTATATGGTAGACCATTTAGTTTACCTTTATAAACGATGGATATTTGCATGACATCTCTTGGTGGTCCATAGATGGTGTGGTTGATGATAGTTAAGGTTTAAGTGATCCTTGAGTGTATGAGGATAGCCAAAAGTATAGAGAAAACATACACATATCGACATTTTAGACCCATGGAGTTTTACCTGGGTGACCATGTTCTTATGAGATTATTCCCATGATGATGATTAAAGCAGTTTTTCCATGGATGGAAGCTATCCATGAGGTTCATTATGCCGTTCGAGATCCTATGAAGGGTTTGCAAGATTTTTTCCATAGACCTATCCATGAAATTGGACCAAGTACATGACATCATCCATGTGTCGTGGATGTGAAAATATGTGCATTAAACTATGAATGTCATTGATTGGGGTGATATTGACATCTAGGATGGATCTAATTTCATGAAGTACCCAGTGATGATCAAGGCTTAGTAGGAGATGATCCTTCAATGATGGACCATTCCCTTGGTTTGTGTTGTAGAGGTGTATCAAGACATTTAAAAGTTAATATATTAAAAATTTTAACATAAATTAATGCACATGAATGTGTGGTTTCATTATAAATGGATTTTACATTGGTTGGTGCCTCATATGGATAATATAAGACCATAGTGGAATAAATAATGAATGTTTTACTATAAGTGTGTCATATGTTTTGTTTGGAATTAGACGATCCAAGGGAGGTGACCATTGGCAGATGAGTTTAATTAAAATAAAAAAGTAAATATTTTCATTAGTTTTAAATGAAAAGTACTAGATAAACAAAATAAGTTCCAACATATAAAACATATCTGGGGATTGTCATATAACCCTATGAGGATTTAAGGGGAGGATTAAACATTCCTCATTGTCGGATTGGACTAGTGAATGATGTGAAATAAAATTAATGGGATCAAGGTGTAGTGAATAAAGTGGATGTATAAAATCTTCCTCATCAATATCATTCCCATTCTTCACCAATGATTGATCCAAATTAATGTGGGGATCAACATTTGTAGTATCCTCCTTTTTGTTTAAAATATTGTGAATGGATTCATATCCCTTTCAACTGATCTATGATTTCACACAAATCACATGATTCCCTATGGTTAAATTGATTTATTTAAATCAATTTATTTTTTATTCAATTCAAATATTTATGGATTCCCAATTATGTGATCATCAGAACAGAATTCTTGTCCAACATTGTATTACCTTCTTTCATATTGAATTTTACCCCACATTTCATCACGTTATTTACCATTGTCAATGGGGTCATAGTTAAAAATTATTAATGTGGTTTTGAGAATGATCTATCTATTATATTCATGGAGTTTATGCGAACAACATCTGAGTTTGTGATTTTTGGATGTTTTGGGATGTATTGTGGGTGATGATTCATGGATTGGTGATTTGGAGCGGTGAAGGGTGATGGGAAGCGCAAAAGAGAACGTGGATGTTCCTCATTGGATGCGCATATTCCATTTTCATACCACTGGAGGCTTTTAAATGATGGTCGAAGGAATTACCATTTTATTTTTGGGGACTTCTAGTAGAAAAACAGGCATAATTAGTGGTAGAAACGGATGATCTAGGATCTACATTAATAATCTTATGTTTCCATGGGAAAATCAATTTCTTTTCATGTATTATAAAGAACACTTGTAGTGTAGTCCCCTAGACATGGATGATAGGGTTTCAAATAAAGAAGAATATCACATTTCATGTGGACCCACCACATTCCATGTTTCCTTATACTAGTGGATCAGTATGTACTTTGGTATTACATGATTATGGACATGGCCAGACACATGGAAACTATTGAGTCAATAAGGTTTTCCTTATGACTTTTCCATTCCTTTTTGTTTTAAAAATCACAAACACCTTATCTTTAAGAAAATATATTTTCTAAGGAAAATTGCTTTCTTAAGGAAAATCGCTTTTATAAGAAAAATTATCCTTATCATATTTTCATCCATATTTTTCTTAAGTATGAGATTCAGATTCATTTTCTCGAAATCGTTGAAACTTTGATATAAAGCATTCTGTTTTAGGATTAGGATTCTGGATAAGAACTATAAGGATGTTTCATTCCAAATTCTGGATATGAACTCTGACTAAGTTCTATTCTAGATTCAGGATACGAATTCTGATGATGAATTCTCATTACGAATTCTGATGAAGAATTCTCATTACGAATTCTGATGATGAATTCTCATTACGAATTCTGATGACGAATTCTCATTACGAATTCCGATGATGAATTCTCATTACGAATTCTGATGACGAATTCTCATTACGAATCCTGATGATGAATTCTCATTACGAATTCTGATGATGAATTCTCATTACAAATTCTGATGACAAATTTTCATTACGAATCCTGATGATGAATTCTCATTACGAATTCTGATGACGAATTCCTATTCCGAATTCTCATTCCGAATTCACCTATTAAATAGAATTTGAGTATCTTTGTTTTATACACTCTAAATTAATTCAGACTCTGAAAAATATTTTGGTTAGACTCCGAACTTTTATATTGCTTACACTTCTAAAATTTGTCTACTCTTTACTATTGTTCCTTACACTCCGAACCTTTACTCCGATGTTTTCATTCCGAACTTTTATGTTAATAATTAAAACGATGTCGTACATTCTGTTACACTTGTTTTGTTATAAAATGATGTCATCTGTTTTTTTATAAACTAACCGTTGTCTAAGTGAAATGTGTACAGGTCCCTCCGATCTATAAGGAAAATATGACCGTTGGAGAAGGAGCCGATCTTACCTATAAATAGGAGCTCATTTGAAAGAGTTTATGGTTGATAGCTGATGGCTGAAAAAGTACTGAAAGGCTGACTAATTTTATTGAAGTGATTTCTAGGGAGAGAGGCTCTTATTAACTCTCAAAGCTTCATGCGACTCCGAATGTTAGTGATTACATTCGAGGGCTTCCGGGGATAGGAAGACAGAGGTGCCGACTACCTTAAAGTTCGAGGGCTTTCTTGCTGAGGAAGACAGAGGTTGCCAACTACCTTGAAGTTGAGGGCTTGCGGGGATAGCAAGACATAGACTCTGATCTTCGTATCGAGGGCTTACCCTGGTGTTGGTAAGACAGACTTGCTTGAAAGTATAAATCAAGGGACCTTTATCCAAGGTTGTTGGATACACTTCTCTTTGGGTTAAAAGACTTATATTTTGTTACTAGTAGTTCTAATACTTGTTTCTATTCCGCTGAATTTTTTATTATAAGTAAAGTATAACTTTCTTATACTTCCTTATTTGTACTCTGTTTCATTTTGATTCTATACGCTTTAAGGTAGAATCTCATATTGTAATGTTTTGTTAAGATTCAATTTCCGGAACCATATTTTCGGAACCCTCATTCGGAATCTCTTTCCTAGTTTGCATTCGGTGTTAGAGGTTTTGTGAATTTGCTTAGTTTAACTTTGTTAAACTTAGCCTTTTTCCTTTGCTTAAGGAAAACATGGTTATTCTTAACTAACATTAAAGGTTCCAAAGGAATTTTTAAAGTATACAATTCACCCCCCTCTTGTATATTTAGCATCTACATCACTATTTCGATCCTACAATTGGTATCAGAGGTTGGAAACCTCTTACTCTATACCAATATTACATTTGGTATCAGAGGAGGTCTCTGAAATACTTGTACTCACATATAAGTTTTTCTTGCTCACTTTTTCATTCCAAATTTTCCCATTCCGAACTTTTCCCATTCCGAACTTTGTTATTACAATTCTTTGCTACTAACAATTTTGTGTGCAAAGTTATATTAAGTATGGCAGGAATTAATGTTGGATCAATTGACAATATAAATCCTACAAGACCACCTATCTTTGATGGTAATGACTATGAATACTGGAGAGATCATATGAAGACTTTTGTTATCAATACTGGAGTAGACAACTTTGTTATGCTTACTGGTGATTATAAAATTCCTGACAAGGAAGTCAGAACTTTTACTAACCAGGAAAAGCAAGAATATCAACTAAACTATGAGGTACGAAACACTTTACTATGTTCAATGACTAGAAATATATATAGCCAAATTTCTTCTTGTGAAGCAGCTAATTGTATATGGAAGAAGTTAGAGGTTACACACTTTGGGACTTCTAAAGTGATTGAGAATAGAAGAGCTATGCTTAGAGCTGAATATCATGGCTTCAATTTTCCTTATGGAGAACCTATCTGTAAAGTTCAACAAAGATTTATGACTATCATCAACAGTATACAATCTATGGGAGAGAAAGGTTTAGATGATGAAGCTCTTGTGGACAAGATAATTGATATTATGCCCAATGAGTGGGAATCCAAGAGAACAGCTATAGATGAGAACATGAAGGTCACTCAAATTACTCTTGATGAATTATTTGGAACTCTTCTACAACATGAAACTAGAATGAAGAGAGATGCTGACAACATCAAGAAGAAGAATGGAAATGGTACTGTTGGTTTTACTATAACTTCAAATCAGATGAAAGCTAAGACTCCTGAGAGAGTTACTAGATCCAAGTCTAAGAAAGTTATTTTCCAATCCGAATCTACTGAGAGAGAAGTCTCAGAAAATGAATTAGCCAATCTTGCTCGAAGGATGAACAAGATAGCTGTACAGAGAAACTTTTAATCTAAGTATAAGAAAAAGGAAAGGAAAGATAAGAAAGATGGAGAAGTTACTTGTTATGAATGTAAAAGAGCTAGACATATTAGACCAGATTTCCCTATGCTCAAAAAGAAAGAAAGGAAGGAAAGACATTAAGACAGGAACAGAAAGAAGTATTATAAAGTTAAAGCTAAGAAAGTTCTGAAAGCTAATGACACCTGGAGTGCCAGTGGTGGTGACTCTTCAGATGAATCTTCTGATTATGAATCTTCAGGACAGAAGAATCTTGGTCTTATAACCAGATTACCTATTGATAATCATTGTCTTATGGCTAAGGATAATAAAGAAAGTACCAGCAACAATACATGGTACATGGATAGTGGATGTTCACGACACATGATGGGTAACAAAAGCTATTTTGTAAAGATTATCAAAACGAATGGGGGAAAGTTAACTTTCGGAGATAATTCTAAGGGAGTGATTGTTGGTATTGGTAATATTGTTTTTCTTGGTAAAACCTTGATTTCAAATGTTATTTTTGTTAAAGGTCTTAAGCACAACCTCATTAGCATAAGTCAGTTATGTGATGAAGGTTACCTTGTGAATTTTTGGAATGATAAATGATTAGTTCACAATTCCAAGGAAGAATTTATTCTCTCATCCAATAGGAAAGAGAATGTCTACACATTGAACCTAGAAGACCTCAGGAGCCAAGATTTACCTTGCCTAAGTGCAATGGAAGATCATTCTTGGTTATGGAATAGAAGATTAGGACACTGTAATATGAGAAACCTATGTAAACTATCTAAGAAGAAACTAGTTAAGGATCTACCGGAGCTTAGATTTGATTCTTCTAAAGTTTGTGATCCTTGTCAATATGGAAATCAACATAAATCTAGTTTTAAATCAATCGGTGAAGTCTCAACAACTGATGCATTACAGTTAGTGCACGTGGATCTTTTTGGTCCAACACAAACTGGAAGTATTGGAGGCAAATACTATTTGTTTGTTCTAGTTGATGATTACACTAGATTTACTTGGGTCTATTTTCTAGCAAAGAAATCTGAACCTTTTTCTTATTTCAAAAGTTTTAGTGCTCAAGTTAAAAATGAGAAAAACTTTCCATTGAAAACTATTCATAGTGATCATGGAGGAGAATTTCAAATTTCAGATTTTGAAACTTTTTGTAGTAAGAAAGGTATTACTCACAATTTTTCAGCACCTAGAACTCCTCAACAGAATGGTGTAGTTGAAAGAAGAAATAGAATTCTTCAAGAGATAACTAGAACCATGTTGAGTGAATATTCTATTGCTAGACATTTCTGGGCTGAAGCTGTAAGTACTGCTTCTTATACTATAAATCGAGTTTTGATTAGACCATTTCTTAATAAAACTCTTTATGAGTTATGGAATGGTAGAAAACCAAGACTTTCCTACTTCAAGGTTTTTGGTTGCAAAGTATTCATTTTGAATACTAAAGATAATCTACATAAATTCGCACAAAAATCAGATGAAGGGATTTTCTTAGGTTATTCCACAACCTCTAAGGCTTATAGAGTTTTTAATAAAAATACTTGTACTGTTGAGGAAACAGTACATGTGAAATTTAATGAATCCAATCCTTTTGTTTTTAAACCATCTCAACTTACATCTTCGGATGTGTTTTCAAAAACTGATTGTCAACCTTTGATAGAAGAACTTTCTGATAAGGAAATTGTTCTAGAAGATACTTCTGAAACATTTACCCCAGAAGACTTTCTACCCTATGTTGATGAACAGGTTTTACAAAACCCAAATCAGGTGTTTCTTAAGAATCATCCCAGTGATAGTATCATTGGTAATGTAAACCATCCTGTAAGGACTAGAAGTTCCTTAAGAAATGAAGTAGAACATCTAGCATTTCTTTCCCAATTATAACCTAAAAGCACAGATGAAGCTCTAGGTGATGATGATTGGATTAAAGAAATGCAAGATGAACTAAATGAATTTGAAAGGAATAAAGTCTGGACCTTGGTTGAAAGACCTAAGGAAACTTCTCTTATTGGAGTAAAATGGGTTTTCAGAAATAAATGTGATGAAAATGGAGTCATTGTTAGAAATAAAGCTAGACTTGTTGCTAAAGGCTATAATCAACAAGAAGGAATAGACTATGAAGAATCCTATGCTCCAGTAGCTAGACTTGAATCTATCCGTATTCTACTTGCCTTTGCAGCATTCTTTAATTTCAAACTTTTCAAATTGGATGTGAAATGTGCTTTTCTTAACGGTTATGTTCAAGAGGATGTTTTTGTTGAACAACCTCCTGGCTTTGAAGACACAAAACATCCTGATCATGTTTTTAGACTTACCAAAGCTTTGTATGGCCTTAAACAAGCCCCACGAGCATGGTATGATAGACTCACTGGATTTTTGCTTCAAAATAACTATGTTAAGGTAAATGCAGATCCAACCCTTTTTATAAATAAAGATAAGAAATTTTTTTAATTGTTCAAATTTATGTTGATGACGTTATATTTGGTTCAACTCAGCAATCTTTGACTGACTATTTTTCTAGTCTAATGAAATCTGAGTTTGAAATGAGTATGATGGGTGAGTTAACATTTTTCCTTGGTTTTCAAATTTCTCAAAAACCATAAGGAACCTACATATCTCAACATAAGTATATTAAAGATCTTCTGAAAAAGTATGGTTATGACAACACTAAGAGTATAAGTACTACCATTGGTACCTCAAACTCTTTAGATCTTGATGAAGCTGGGAAACCAGTAGATCAAACATATTTTAGAGGTATGATAGGAAGTCTACTTTTCTTAACAGCTAGTCGACCAGACTTAATTTTTTCAGTATGCTTATGTGAAAGATATCAATCCAATCCTATGGAATCTCACTTAAAGGCAGTAAAAATAATTTTTCGCTACCTTAAGGGAACCATGGATCTAGGATTATTTTATACTTCTGGAAATGATTTTGTTCTAAAAAGCTTTTCTGATGCTGACTTTGCTGGATGTAGAATGGATATAAAAAGTACATCCGGAACTTGTCATTTCTTAGGAGATTCACTAGTTTCTTGGTCCTGCATGAAGAAACACTCTGTAGCACTTTCCACTACTGAAGCTGAATATGTAGCAGCTGGAAGTTGTTGTGCTCAAGTGTTGTGGATGCAACACACACTCACAGACTATGGCTTGAGTTTTACTAAAACTCAAATTTTGTGTGATAACACAAGTGCCATTGCCCTAAGTAAAAACCCTGCACATCACTCTCGTGAAAAACACATAGATATTAGACATCACTTTCTTAGGGATCACACACTTAAAGGAGACATTATTCTTCAGTTTATCAGAATGCAAGATCATCTTGCTGATATTTTCACAAAATCATTGCCTTCTGATAGATTTGAATATATTAAACAGAAGTTAGGAATGATAACCGTAAGGTAATCTTTCTTAATTAACTTTCTGTTGAAAAAATCTCCTTACTATAATAAACTCCTTTTCATAGGGGGAGTACATTTGATTGTTTGTTTAACAATGTTTTTCAAAATTTGTTTTCAAACTTTTCGGAACGAAGATTTCTGAAATGGAACTTCTGGAACTAAAATTTTCCAAAATGGAAATTCTCGTACAGAATAATTCTGGAATGGAAGTATTCATATTGAAAATTTCCGGAATGAAAATTTATGTACTGGAAGTTTCATAACCAGATATTTTTGTACCAGTTGTTTTTCGTACTAAAATTCTTCGTAATGTATTTTTCGTACTAAGTTCTTCGTACTGATTTTCTTCTTATGTTTTTTTTTCGTACTGAGTCTTCCGTAATGAATGTTCCGTAATGAGTTTTTCATACTAAGTTTATTTTTCATAGTAAAATTTTTGCGAAATCTGTCTTCTCTTAATAAATTTTTTTTCTAGTCTGTGTTATATTACCCATTACGAATAATCCTCCTAAGCCAATCCGAAAGGTATGATTTCCTTACTCATGTTTTCGTAGTCATACTTTACTTGCTGGAATTTTCTTGTATTGTGTTTTCGGATTATATTTTTCTTAATTCCTTGTTTTCATAAAAACCTAAAAAAGACCGGATTCAAGCTTTCAACCGTCAGATATGATCTCAGCTCATTCTAACCTTTAGATCAACTATGGAAGGTGAACAGTCATCTCGTTGCCTATATAAAGGGGACCCAAATACTCGTCCCACATCGTTCTCAAGCTCTCGCATCCTGAATCTCTGTCTCTCTGATTTAAGGCCGTTCCGAACTTCAGTCTTCTCCGTTCCGAACTTCCTAGAGGACTTCAGATCCGAATGTCTGCGGAGTTTGCATCTCAAGAAATGTCATCCACTAAGCCTATTTCTCAATGGTTAGTTTACAGAGAAAGGTTAATCCATCCGGTTTTCTTCAGCAACTACGATTCTATCATTTCAAAGAATATTAAGTTGAATGGTTGGGAAGATGTTGCGGTGTCAAAAACCGGGAACCAAGATGAAGTATATTCAGATTTACTTGTTGAGTTTTATGAGTCAGTTTCTTTCTTCAAGGAAGATAATAGGGAGAAGTTCTCTTTTAAGTCTTATGGCAAGAGTTACAAGATTTCTCACACCAAGGCTACAAGCTTGGTAGGGCTATCTTATAAAGGAGAAGACGAGTTTATTTCACATGTGTTGCCAGACTCTAAGGGTATCTTCGACAAGGAAAAAGCCTTAGAAACTCTCGGACTGGCTTCTGACAAGGCTCCGAAGATTGCAAGTCTATCTACAAATTTCCGGATTCTAGAGTTATGGGTGCAAGGACTTATCGTACCGAGGAAAGGTGATAAAGATAGCTTGAAGAAAAGTGATATCTATATCTTATATTTCTTAATAAATCTAAGGAAGTTCAACTTGATGAAGCATATTCTTCTTACTATTGAAAATTTGAAGAAGCGGAATCTGAGAGCTCAGATTATTATGTATCCAGTAATCCTCTCCAAGTTAATTGTTCGGTGCCTTGAGTCTTTCAAAGAGGCTTGCAAATCTAAGCCAAGAGTTTTCAAGATCATGCTGGTCAGCGATGGTACTCTGAAAAGGATGGATGTGGCTTTCAACAAGGAAACTGGTGAATTCTTCGATTTTCCAAATCAAGAAGAAACGGCTCCGAAAGCTGCTGAACTGGAATCATCTAAGCCAGTAAGGAAGAGAAAGCTGAAAGAAGTGGAAGTACAATTAGAGAATCCTATGTCTAAGGAAGTCCATTTCGCACCTCCAAAGCCTAAGAAGAAGAAATCCTATCCTGATGAGGTTGTTACAAAGTGGAGAGCTGATAAAGAGAAAAGGAAAGAAGGGGATCCGCATTTCGGATTGGACCCTGCGGAGGCTAAGGCCTTGAAGGAGAAAACTGCTGATGAGCTTGAAAGAAAAGCAAAGCAAAAGAAGCTCAAGAAGAAGATGTCTGAGGCTGAAGTAGCTCAGGCTTTATTGAAATTCAATGAAATGGTTTCAGCAACTATTCCAGTTCCGAGTTCTTTCTCCTTGGAATCTCTACCTGAGACTCCAGGAAGAAATTTTGTTGCTCCGGAAAGAGCTGTTGCTAAGAATACTGAGGAGGTAGAGCAAGTTGAACAAGTTGAACAAGTAGAAGAGGGTGCTGAAGGAAGCGGCGAAACCGGAGATGTGCTAAAACAAGTAGATGATTACAAGGGGACACCTTCGGAATACTTATCACTCCGAACTTCTGAAGCTGAATCTTTGAAGCTAGTTACTCCAGCAATGGAAGAAGAGAAAGGAGTAGAAGAAGTTTCTTATCATGGAGAAGAAGAACATCTCTTACTTGATGTTTCTCAGAAAGAAATCATAGGGGTTCGTGATCAGGAAATCGCTGATAAAGAAGACAATGTTGTTCAAGTTTCTGATACTGAGAAGAGAACTCCGGAACAGGATTCAATTCTGGAAAAAGACAAGGGAAAGAAAATTCTTACTGATACTCCGATCTCAGATGTGAGGAAGAAGAAGAATGTTGGTAGCTCTTCAAAGAGAAAGCTTGAACTTATTGAAGAAGAAATTTCGCCAAGCAAAGTTTCAGATTCGGAGTCATCTTCAGTGGGGCATGACTTTGTTGTTCAGTCTTTGAAGAAGTTGGTGGGAACCATTCCGACCTTCTCAAGTATTGATTCAAGATGCCAAATGATCCAACATGCTTTAAATCAGAAAACTGACTCCGTATCTATGGTTATGGACAAGTGTGTTGAAATAGATGCTCAGTTCAAAACGTTTTTTGTTGGCTACGAAGCTCATAGAAAATCCTGCAAGAGAATGACAAACTGGTCGAAGAAGACTGTGGAAGAGACGAGGTTTCTCGATGAGTTTCAAGACAATGTTAAAGATGCTTTTGAGACCGAGGACAAGAAGATAAATGAGCTGACTGTCTCCTTTGAAGAAAAGCTGACTGATGAAAAGAACTTCTGGATCCAAGAAGTCAGGGATCTGAATGGGAAACTGAATTCTGTTTCTCAGAACTGGAAATTTGAAAGGGATCATCGGATCGATTTTGAAGAAAGGATGAAGGCTCAGGACTAAAAGATCAAAGCTTAGGAAGAAAAGCTGAAAGCCCAGGAAGAAAAAATTGAAGCTCAATCTGCAAGAATAGAGGTCTTAGAGAAGCAAGCTGAAGAAGATCATAAAGACCTAAAGAAGATCAAGACTATTCTAAAGGGGCTCATGTCAAAGGAAAAAGATCCGAAATAACCTAATCCAATCTTTTTGTTGTATTCTTTTTGTTGCTGAGACTTCAAATTTAATGAAAATAGTGCTTGTCGTTTCTATTGTTGTCATTACTAATATTTCAGGTACTTTGTTATTTTTTTTCCATTCCCTACAATTCTTTTTGAAAATCACAAAGGGGGAGAAGGAAAAGATCCTTAAGAAAAAGAAGAACTCTAATAAGAGTTTATCAAAGTGGGAGAAGAAAAAGATCCTTAAGAAAAAGAAAAACTCTAAAAAAGAGTTTGTTTAAGGGGGAGCTTTTTCATTAAAGAAGGCATTCCTATTCATCACTCCGGAAATCTTAATACGATCCTTAGAGTTTCAAAGACTAAGGGGAGTTAGTCATATTCATCAATATCCTTAAAACAAAGGGAGATAAGCCTTAATGTTTTTCTTTCTTCTTAGAATTTTTTTTTCGTAAGGATGTTTGTGTTTTCCAAAAAGGGGGAGATTGTTGAGTCAATAAGGTTTTCCTTATGACTTTTCCATTCCTTTTTGTTTTGAAAATCACAAACACCTTATCTTTAAGAAAATCTCTTTTATAAGGAAAATTGCTTTCTTAAGGAAAATCGCTTTTATAAGAAAAATTATCCTTATCATATTTTCATCCATATTTTTCTTAAGTATGAGATTCAGATTCATTTTCTCGGAATCGTTGAAACTTTGATATAAAGCATTCTGTTTTAGGATTCGGATTCTAGATAAGAACTATAAGGAAGTTTCATTCCGAATTCCGGATATGAACTCTGACTAAGTTCTATTCCAGATTCAGGATACGAATTCTGATGATGAATTCTCATTACGAATTCTGATGACGAATTCTCATTACGAAATCTGATGATGAATTCTCATTACGAATTCTGATGACGAATTCTCATTACGAATTCTGATGATGAATTCTCATTACGAATTCTGATGATGAATTCTCATTACGAATCTTGATGATGAATTCTCATTACGAATTCTGATGATGAATTCTCATTACGAATTCTGATGACAAATTCTCATTACAAATCCTGATGATGAATTCTAATTATGAATTCTGATAACGAATTCCTATTCTGAATTCTCATTCCGAATTCACCTATTAAACAGAATTTGAGTATCTTTGTTTTATACACTCTGAATTAATTAAGACTCTGAAAAATATTTTGGTTAGACTCCGAACTTTTATATTGCTTACACATCTAAAATTTTTCTACTCTTTACAATTGTTCCTTACTCTCCGATCCTTTACTCCGAAGTTTTCATTCCGAACTTTTATGTTAAGAATTAAAACGATGTCGTACATTCTGTTACACTTGTTTTGTTATAAAACGATGTCGTCTGTTTTGTTATAAACTAACCGTTGTCTAAGTGACACGTGTACAGGTCCCTCCGATCTTTAAGGAAAATATGACCGTTGGAGAAGGAGCTGATCTTACCTATAAATAGGAGCTCATTTGAAAGAGCTTGTGGTTGATAGCTGATGGATGAAAAAGTACTGAAAGGCTGACTAATTTTCTTGAAGTGATTTCTAGAGAGAGAGGCTCTTATTAACTCTCAAAGCTTCGTGCGAATCCGAATGTTGGTGATTACATTCGAGGGATTCCGGGGATAGGAAGACAGAGGTGCCGACTACCTTAAAGTTCGAGGGCTTTCTTGCTGAGGAAGACAGAGGTTGCCAACTACCTTGAAGTTGAGGGCTTGCGGGGATAGCAAGACAGAGACTCCGATCTTCGTATCAAGGGCTTACCCTGGTGTGGGTAAGACAGACTTGATTGAAAGTATAAATCAAGGGACCTTTATCCAAGGTTGTTGGATACCCTTCTCTTTGGGTTAAAAGACTTATATTTTGTTACTAGTAGTTCTACTACTTGTTTCTATTCCGATGCATTTTGTATTATAAGGAAAGTATAACTTTCTTATAAATCCTTATTTGTACTCTGTTTCATTTAGATTCTATACGCATTAAGGTAGAATCTCATATTGTAATCTTTTGTTAAGATTCAATTTCCGGAACCATATTTCCGGAACCCTCATTCGAAATCTCTTTCCTAGTTTGCATTCGGTGTTAGAGGTATTGTGAATTTGCTTATTTTAACTTTGTTAAACTTAGCCTTTTTACTTTGCTTAAGGAAAAAATAGTTATTCTTAACTAACTTTAAAGGTTCCAAAGGAATTTTTAAAGTATACAATTCACCCCCCCCCTCTTGTATATTGAGCATCTACATCACTATTTCGATCCTACAGCAACAACTGGAGAAAATATGTATTACCATGTTCTCAAAAGTGACCAGGATACCTAGACACAACCATGCACACGATCATGAGCTGATGTTCATGGGAACAATAGGAAGAGTACATTCCGGACTCTAGTGGGTGATATACATCATGTATAACCAGAAAACATTTTGTATCATTACATGGCTTCCCAATCCACGTCCATAGGAGAACACATCCAAGATGGAAGGTGAGGTCACACACTATGTGGACCCCCAAACACACCATGTAATCCTTTAAGAAGAATATTTCTATCATATATAAATCTTCAACACCTGAATTTTGGAAAATGAGTATCCTATCACGTGTAGTTCTCTATGTAGAACATGATTGTGGACTTTGTAGTTGATTTTTGTACTACGTGAAGTGTTATGGATGAGACTCATCTTTATGTAATGCTTGGTGTTGTCTGTTATCACATAGTACCATCAGAGAGAAGTAGGGTTTTATTCTCTCCTATAACCCCAGGATACAGGTTCCTCATACTCTTTATATAGTTATAGATGGTAATCTGCTACAATGAGTATAGGACCACTATATGTAGAGTCCAACTCCCCAGTCCTCAAGATATTTCAGCATGCAGATCATCCATGAGAGTTGTTCCTCACTATGTTGTAGATCACAATAGCAAGTAGTGGTCCCCTACAAATAAACTTTGGTGATGTGATGTTTGATGATGGGAAATAAAGATGGATTATGGAGATATAGGAAGACTAATTTTCTATGGAAAAAGATATGGAGATAGAAATACTCTTTCTCTCTCGTCTGGGATTTTTTTGAGAATATATGCATTTTGTTTTTGATTCCATACTTTTAGGGGTTGATTTGATATGTAATGTATAATTATAATGATTCCTTTTTGGTTTTTATGGAATTATACTGTGTATTTATATACTCACCCCTGTATGGGATTTTCCTGTATGTGTCTTGTCTTATGAAGATGATGGAAAGATCAACGTTGAGTTTGGTGGAGCTTAGGGATTCCTGGGTTCATTAGCAGTGTATGATGGTTAGAGTCAGATATCAAGAGTCGATATCTCTTTTACTTTCTGTTATCCAATTATATTCTGGTTGGGATTTCATAGCTGGTTTGGAATGTATTTCCCCCTTTCATTTTGGTTAATACTATCATACTATATTGTATTTTCCTATATTTTTTTCATGGATGTTTACACTATAGATGTAATTATCTTTTATATTCCCATACAATTTTTCATGGAGATGTTTGGGTGAATGTGTATAGGTACATTAGGTAAAGGCCTCTCATTTATTTTATGCCTTCTCGATGCTTGTTTCCTGCCCATAGCCTATTGGACCCAGGCATATGGCCAGGAAGGATCGATCATTCACTGACCGGGAAAGCCCCTATGGTTTGAGACATTATATTTTTCTATAAAATCAAATACAGTCTTGGTATAAATATCTAATGAGCTCTACATAAATGATTTTTAATCTCCTGCTTTCATATTCTATGAAATTGTTCATTCTATTTAGTATTAATCCCTCTTAATTCAATAATTCTCTAAGAAGTGACATGTTATATCAATATGAATAGGCTTTATTCTAGAAAATTACACCACCAATCTTTAACCATTGAATTTATATCTTCTATAATAAGACGAATTCTATTTAGAATTTTTTTTCATCTTACTACCACAATGTGTGCATCCTTCTATTTTTAGTAGGAAACTCTCATGGATGTATTCACATCGTTCTTTATTGAAAATAATTATTTATAATTGCTCTTATTCGAAAAAATTTATACAATTTCTGTAATAGGATCTTCATAGATAGAAATAACATTTTTATTTTGAGTTTTCAATAAATATTTAACCATCCTTTTTTAGGAAAACATTCTCAACAGCCAAAGATCATTCATCTTTTACTTCTACATGTTTTTTAAAAACTCAATAGTATTCTTTTGATAATTTTCAAAATCAAGCCAATTTGATTTTTTATTATTCAATTCCACTTCTTGTCATGCTGGTTTTCATCATGATCTATCTCCATTTTTCTTCCAATAATTTTTTTTTACTATAGATCTTTACATCATAAATTTATGTATCCTATGTTTGGAAAGATTATTCCTAAGCATTATTATTCTAATTCTATTTCTTCAATATTTATATTTATTTCTTGAGTTTTTATATTACACAATATTAATTTCATATTTTTATTTCAACGCATGTTCCATGTAAAAATCTTTACCATCTAAATTACCACTAAATGAGGTATCATCATGTAATACACTTCACATTCATCTATGTTTTCATCTTTTTCTTCCTGGAACTTATATTTTTTTCCTAGATTTGAATGTAATTTAATCATTATGTTTTTTCATGAAAACATTATCATTTCTCATCTCATGTTGGATATGAATATTGTGTAACTAATACTTATATATTTATTGATTATATTATATGATGGAGATATTCAGTTTAAATAATAATAAAATGATTCTCGTTGATTTGATAATAATCATAGAATCCTTTGTGTTTTCAATAGACCCGGAAATGAATAAAAATTTCATTAAATATGGTATAATATTCACCTAATTTTAAATCTTCTACTATTATGACATCTTAAAATTTTGATCTCCAAATTTCTATTTTGGATACATTAATCTTATGATTCCCTTCAATCAAGTTTTCATGTTTTCCACATTTCATTTTTTATTTTGAGTACCATAACGTTCATAATAACATTATCGTGAGAGGAAGATAAAATTGCATTATTTTATTTCCTATCAACATAAATATGTATTTTATCCTTAAATGACATGTTGTAATATTTACCAAGAGGTGTAAACCTATTGTTAGTATATCGCTAACCGCCAAATCATTTGATAACATGTAAGGAAGCATCATTTTATTCCATCCATGAATTTTTTTTACCCTATAAAATGAGATCATATATATTTTTGAATAAACTCAAATTCCCTTTTGTTATTTCCACAAGGATATTAAATAAGGAACCAAGTCATATATCAGATAAAATGACTAGGAATAGGTTGTACCACTATGATAAATGGTTGAATCAATGGTACTAATTTTTATAAATTATTTTTTTTATGAAATAAACCATTGTCAATTATTAGAGTCTAATCCTCCCATATTTTTAATCTAACCTTACCCAATCAAAAAAAGGTAAATCAACAAAATAATATAATATATTTGAATGGTTTTAACAAAATATAGGTGACTACATCCATGATATGGTTGGAATGTTATGAGGAACATTTTCTCCCCTAGAATCAATCCCAAATTATAGGTTGGTTGGTTATGTATCATCCTATAAACCACGGGGGAGACTATCAACCACATCCGAATACAACATCTCCACAAAAAATTTGTTTATAATTATTCCCACCAGTTTAAAAAACACTACAACAACATAATGAGAAAGATCACACAAATTTCAACCTTCCACTACAACACAAAAACGTTCTTCCGCTTCGTTCCTCTAAGATAGATTGATTTTTTAGGAGATTACTAATTACATAAGCCATATAGTTGAACATAATTATAGTACATCACAAAACTGAGTAGTGCAATAGATTCACATTACTATTTCTAGATACATTTTTCAACTACTCTCGTTAAATACATATGAAAGAGTTCTATTGAAACTATTCATTGAGAGTTTCATTCTTTAATTCGTCCGGAGTTCAAATTTTGTTATTGTAAACATCAAAAACCATTGAATAGTTCTTCTCATAGTGTTGTTATATAAAATTACAATTTCTTCACATTGTATCATAAGAGTGAATGTCACTTTGATCAGTTATTGGTGTAAATAAATTTCTCATGGTCCTCTTTCGAGTTTTTAAAATCTCCTCATAGTTATATGCATAGATATGAGCATGTATAGTATTTTTCTTCTTCATGTTGCTCAATATACACAAAACCATCCTCATGAAGACATAAATTCATGTATTCATCCACGTATTCTTAGTATACTTATTTTAGGTCTCATAATTTTGTTTCTATCAGCACAAAAAAAGAAGTATGACTTTATCACTGTTCTTGTTAAGAAGGTAGATGTCTCGATAGATTCACTATATTAAATCATCCTTCTCAATATGTCATTCAATATGCACCGATTTAATCTATTAAAAATAAATCCATGTTTTTATATTGACTTCATGGCTTCTAGCTCAATTACTTCATGGATGTGAAAATAATAATATCATACATTCTAAAACAAAACACCACGACTTCATGGATGACCACTTAGTCTACTTACAAAATTAGGCATGTTCTTTTATTGCCCTCAAATATCTTGGTAAATCCAATGGAATATTCATACAACATCTACAGAGCATGATGACTCATTTACGATACAAAAATATTTAAATCAGCAATTCAAAAATTTAATGAATGATAGTTTTATATGCTTTTTTTGAAAAAAATGAAAATATCTCTACGTTAAAAATATTATGAAAACTGATGTGGAAAAGTTACTTCACCAATACCTCATTTTGTTAAGAAGAAAGGCAGAATAGGAAATGTTGCATTTTAGAAAATAAAATATTTATTTTAAATATAAATGTATGTGTATTTAAAATATATTTTTTATTCTTTTTTTGTTTATATATACAGAACAAAAAAATTCTGCATAATTTACCTACTATTTTATATCCACCATTACTACCCTTAAACCAATCTAGAATTATGATAGAAACCTTCACTTCTGACCCCCTTTAATAAGAAGGTTTTCCCTGGAAATCATTCTGGATTTTTGATGTGAAATTCAGGTTTTCCCTTTCCTAGGGAGAAATAATAATATATTGTTATTATTATTAACTTTTCATCAATTAATAAATAATATTATTTAATAATAAATAAATATAATATGTAAATAATATAAATGTTTTAATTTTTACTAATAAATATAAATATTTATCAAATTTAATTTAAAAATATTTTAAACAATATTCATTAATACTATTTATTAATGCTTAATAATATTAATATATAACTAATTAATTTCTAAAAAGTTAATAATAATAATTTGGTTTTGATTTATTAGAAATTAAATAATATATAACTAATAATAATTAATATTAATAATAACAAAATTATCAATAATAAAAACATAATGTATAATAATAATTATATTACCATGAAGGACTTTCATGTGGAGTCCTCTCTTGATGATGCTTATGCTTCTAAGGGCCTTGGTTTTGGCATGCCACTAGATAATGTCACTGGGATTACACTGAAAGACATGCCCTCCACTACTTCTGATAATCCTCAGCATGCACAGTACACTATCTTGCCTACGCCTGTTGCTGGGAACAATGTACGGGATATTCCTGGGCAAAGTGATCATGCACTCTCAGTGCCAGACCTTTTGAATAAGCAACTGAAAAAACCTGATGTTGTGATGACTACTCTCTTCACCATGCTGGATGATATAAATTCTCCATAATTTGATTCTTTGTAGAGGGGGAGTATTTATAGGAAATGTACTAGGTAACTTTCAGTGTCTAATACCACTTCTTTCATGTAGGTTGAGTGCATGGAGGCTCAGGTTGGGAACCCCTCTTGAGAATTACTTCTTAAGGCTGCTCATATTTGTGACGGTGATCTTGTAGTTGATGATGATCATGTTTCTTTGGGGGGGGGGGTGATCTAAGTGTTGGTGTGGTTGATGAGTCTGAAGCAATTAAGATGGTGTCTGGAAAATACGAAATAAATGGAAAAGGTGGGGGCATCCTAGAGGTTGAGGTTGATTTCACGGAAGGGGTGGTCGAGCCAAGAGACGAGTCTTGTTTTCTGGGTAGGGTCATTGAAGGAAAGGGTAATTTTGGTATCTGTATCTTGGGTTGGTGGGGGTTAATCCTCATTTTACCCATAACATTCCTTTGTGTATTGTTTATTTTCTTTTTTAATAATTTTTGGAGGCCATGGAGCTAATCCATGGTCTACTATTTGAGGTACAATAAAAAATTTTAGTAATTAGAAAATAACGAATAATTAAATACATTGATTAAAAATTATTATTTATTAGAAATTTCAATTGTTAAATAGTAAATAATATTATTTAATTCATATAGTTCAATAATTAATATTAATTAGAAAAAATTAATTAATTAAATAATAATAATTAAATTATAATTAAATGATCATTGTTGTTTTAATAATTTAATCATTACTAATAATATTTAATAACTAGATATAATTTTTAAATATTTATTATTTTCTCTATAATAATAATTATTAATAATTAATTATTCAATTTTTCCTTAATATTATTATTAAATAATAAAACATAGTAAAATTACTATGTAATTAAAAACTAGTAAATATATTATTATTTTTAATAATTATTTTCAAATTAATAATTTTAAATTTTTATGTGTGATTAAAATTATTTAGTAATTAATATATATTATAAATTAATATTATTGAATAATAAATCAAATTATGTAAATTGTTTTCTTAATTAGTTATAATTTATTTGTAACAAATACTTATTATCGAAAATTAGTTAATTAATTAATAATAACATAATAGTAGTTTATTAACCATTATTAATTTAATAATTTAATCATTGTTATCAATATTTATTAACTAAATAATAATTTTAAATATTTATTAGTAATTGGTTAATAATTATTATTAATATTTATTAATAAAATAATAATTAATTGATAATAAATTATTTAATTTTTATGATATATTTTTAATAACTAATCAAATATTTCATAAATAATAATTAGTTAATAAATTATAATTATTTTGTTATTTTTAATAAACAGTTACTAAATAATTATTTTAAATATTTATGAGTGATTAATATTAACTAGTAATTAATATTTATTATAAATTAATATTATTAAATTCATAATCATATTACTTAATTAATAATTATTAGAAGTTAATATTGATATTATAAAAAAAATATTGATTACTAATTAATATTAATTAGAAAAAAATTGTTAATTCATTAATAAAAGTATAATAATAATTAATTAATAATTAGAAATAAAAATATTATAATTATTATAATCATTTTTTAAGTAAATTATAAATTTAAATATTTATTAGTAATTTATTTAATAATAATTGATAATATTTAATAATTATTAAAATAATTAGAGATTACTATTATTAATAAGTAATTAAATAATTATTAATTACTAATTAATTAATAACTATTAAATATTATAAATTTACTAGTATTTTAATATTAATTAATAGTATTAATTAATTTTGTTTAAAAAACTGTTAATATAAATTAGTGAATTATTAATATTTAGATGTAAAACAGTAATAGTTAATTAATATCTAGATAGTTATATTATTATTCTATAGAAATTAATATTTATTATTAATTGAATAAAAATTAATAATAATAATATATTATTAGTTTTGTGTGGAAAAGGGAGAACATGGATGTCACATCGAAAATATAAATTGAAATCCAGGGAGACCTGTCTTATAAAAGAGAGCCCATGGTGAGGGTTTCTGTTTGAATTTCAGTATGTTTTAATGATAGTGATGTTGGATATTAAAATACTGTTAAATTCAGTTTAATGTTTTTATTATATATAAAAATATTAACAAAACAAAAAAACAAAACAAAAACAAAAACATTATATATGAATACATGTGTATTAAAAATAAGTTTTTTTTATTGAAAGTTAGCTTCAATAATTCCAAATTTCTCTATTAGTTTTCCAAATACCATTAACATTGAATTATTTAAATTCTTTTTAAAAAAACTTTTTATAAAAAAATCAAAATTAGGCACTATTTAGTTGCAATCCAATAGCATTAAAACCGTTTTCGGACATGAACCTACAGTTGCAAACATTTGGACACATACAAGAAATATTACTCAAGGTAGAATATGATTATATATGCTTAAATGTTTCATTATGTGTAGCATTGTAAATATCATGTTCGTATCACATGTTTAAAATAAATAGTACATGGCATGAGGAAATCCCACATAAAAAATCAAAATGGAATTCCACTTCTTACAACACTTCCACATGCCAATGAATCCCATGTAGTGTTAGTGCTCGTGGGTGGCCTCCATTAATGACTCACACATGAGATATTAAGCAGTATTTCACCCTTATCACACCAACCAATGTGTTTCATTTATTCACCATGTGCGCAATGTAATTTTTTTCTCTCTTTATGGAAATCCTCTCTTGCCTATGCAACTTGTTAAGGTTGAGATTGCTCCCGTGGGTACCTTCTGTGGCATAAGTTGAGAAATATCCCTTTGTTGGACTAATGTGGCAGGTTTTTTGATCAACTCTCACTACAAAGACATAGCTAAAAAGTACCACCTCAACCATATTATTCTATCAAATCACCAATACTCGTATTCGCTTTAACTACCAACATCATATAAGTGTGGTTATTGTCACCATTTATTTTAGTGAAAATAAAACACAAGGATAAATTCTTCATTCAATATGTAAAATTAATCTTTATGTAAATATTGTGTTATTCAAAAACAAAACTAGAATGCGTCTAATTCAGTAAGAAAAAGTATGATTGAAAAGAATTAAAACAATCAATAATTCCTTGGGTTTTTCAGACACATTAATTTTTAATATTGAACAAACCAAACATCCACTTTCCAAAAAATATCGACTATTCCAAATTACTTTATAATGAAATTCATAGAAATTTTTATCAATAACACATAATGATGCCCATTATTTTTACAAACCATGAATGGTTGTGAGGTGATGATTAAATCCATCTCATTTATGTTTACAATATATAATATTTAGATAAGTATAATTGACAAAAATAGATCACAGAAGAGTTCATTTAATCAAATTCAATTGAATATGAATGATATGGGTGATAATCCGCTATAGATCAGTCATACTCGGAGTATCCATATACACCACAAGAGAGGTTTAGATCAATGTGGATCAAGGGAGTATTATAAATTTAGTGGGTTATGAATATATCACCTTTGAATTGATGAATGTTTTGAATCATGGATCAGATTCAAGAGACATTAATGCTATATTTAAAAATAAAAATTTCTCAATGACCAAAATTTTGAAACAAGAGGAAGATAATAATATAATGGAACCCATTAAAGATATATTGTACAATAAGATAGATCACACTAACTCCAAACATGGAGAATAAATTGAAAAAATAGGTTGAATAATAATCATTTGGAAACTAACCAATGTTGATCTATTCAATTGTAAACTAATTTACTCTTTAGCTAAAGTAACTCCCTATTATTTTAAGTCACTAATTATTAATATAATATAATACCCTTCTAGAGATCATAAATACTGAGTTGTTGGATTACCAAGAAGAATATTTCCACTACATTTGATGGAAAATCAATCAAGAAATAGCTTAGAAGATTTTCAACATCAAAGGCATCATCGTTACTGTCCATACACATAAGTAACTTTTTATATTAGAGATCATGTGTCACTATAGACAACCAAAAATGAAAAACATGTCCCATAATGGAGATGTCAAGGAAGTTTTTATTTTGTGACACAAATCATTTAGTCACATGGTGAAATATGGTGATGGGTGACCTTAACCGAATAACATACCATGCACTGCACTATACATGGATATTTCATTCACAAAAAAATATTATTTATAAAAAAATATTTTGAGAAATCAAAAAATAATAAATAAAACATAAAAATAAGTTATAACATGAAACATTTGTTTAAAAACATACATAGAAATGTAATCCCAATAATTCTAAATATTATGTGATTAAAAAATAAAAGTTAATATAAAATTTCTAAATATTCTTTCTTTACATAAATAACATGTCATTTGAAGATATAACATGATGAAATGAAAATATATTTTAAATGGATTAAATCTAAAAAAATTTAATATAATTTAATTAATATAAAAAATAACATGTATATTAGAAATGAAAAACATAGATGTATTTTAGTTGGTTGAATATGGTCATCTATAGATGTACAATACCAAGGTGTGGCAGTAAGGGTGTTGGGTCATCATCAGTAGGGGATGGGGGAGTTCATAATGCCCCCAAAACTAGACAGAGAGTGGAGAAGGAAATATTGGGAAATCAAACATTAGTCTGGGAAATATTATAAGATAAGTTCATGTGTTATTTTCTCCTCTGTGATTGTCGATGTTGACTCTAATGGAGAATATATTTAATGGAAAAATAAAAAAATGCTGAGTATAGTAAAACCAGGGTCGCTTGCTACCGGGGGTAACTTATTGTGTTGATATGGTTTAAAAATGAGAAAAAATAGAATTTTATTCCACTAATCATCAACATCATTAACGGAAACATGATGTGAACCAAAAATATTTGATTTAATATGCTTCTTCTCATTGGAATTGTGACGTACAAATCATCATGGATCACTGTTGATGCTTCTTTCTTCATAGAATCTAAAGATCAGAAAAAGGGAATATCTGAGCTCAAAGTGATTCAACCTTTGAAGAAAATATCAAGAATCGACAAAGGCATGATCAAAGGATCAAAAGCACAGGTGCCGTGCATGTTCTATCACGGTCGCGCAAGTCCACTTGCGCACCGTCTAGTGGTCGTGCAAGTGACTTGAATGACCTAAGTGATAACCGCTTGGGGTCTTCTCCTACCTATAAATAGACCTTGTGGGACCCCCATTTGGGGAGGATTTTTTCCAGAAACTCAGATTTGAGCTCCCGGCACCCTAGTCTCTTCTCAAAGCTTCTGAAGCACTTCTAAGGTAATTTCTTACCTAGAACGGATGATCTAATAATGGGAGGAATGCCTAAGTGTTGAAACTCATCAACACTTGCGCGCCTGAGTGGTCAGCCCATAAGAGAAAAGGCCACACTTGCGCGCCTCCTTACTCCTTCAATAGAACTTGCGCACCCCTCTTCTGGAAGAACCTCAAGGGGATTCTAAAGGCATTAATCAAGAGTCTGTCAAGTATTACCCTGCTGGTTAACCGTCGCGCAAGTACACCATGTGTCACGTGGGAATACCTACGCGACCAAGACTTGAGCGCCCACGTAGTACCGGCGCGCTTGCCAGGACATGCGCGCCCCTACCTTTTTGGGTGCCTTTCTTTCCCATTTCACACCTCTTAAGCAATTACACCTCTCATATTCAAGATTCTATCTTTAAGACACTCTTCAATGATATTTATGGCATGATTTCATGATTTGACTTCCTTATTTGAAAGGAATTCTATGGAATATCTCTCAAAACCTAGTGATTTACACATCATTATGTCACTAAAGATTGAGATTTCATTCATTCAACCTCATCCTTTACGATGAGAGAATCCTCAACCTGGGCATCCTTCTTAGGAGTAAGCCACAGTCATAATTCTTAACTTGGGCATCCTCTTAGGAGTAAGACCCAGATCCCCTAACCTGGGCTTCCTTTTCAGGAGTAAGCCCCAGTCTCCAATATGGGCATCCACCTTAGGAGTAATCCCCAGTCATAATTCTTAACATGGAAATCCTCCTTAAGAGTAAGCCCCAATTCTTAATGTTCCCAAATCTGGGCATCCTCCTGAGGAGTAAGACCTAGTCCCCTAATTTGGGCATCCTTCTTAAGAGTAAGCCCCAAACCTTAATCCTTGACCTAGGCCTCCTTTTCAAGAGTAAGCCCCAGTCTTAATTTCTCTTAACCAGTCCTAATTTACCTTTGATCTGGGATTCCTTTTCAGGAGTAAAACCCAATCATATGTCTTGTCCTAATTTGGGCCTCCTTTTCAGGAGTAAGCGCCATGTTAGAGTATTCAAAATCTCCATGAACACAGATACCTTTATGGACCCTGTTCCTATATTTCTTCCCTAAAGTAAATCATAACATTCATTTATCTAGGCAGTCATACATACATAAGTCCCACATTATTTCTTATGATTGCATCCTTCATGGCACAATTGTCAAATTTTTACCAATACCTCTTGTTTCTCACACCGAGCCTGACTCACGCGAGCTTAGAGTGTAAAAGTAATTGTGACATCCTTCTTTGAGCCATCAATAATGAACATCATACTCCCTTACTCGAACTACATGGGTTCTGATTCCTTTTCTAAACAAAGGATACGTAGGTAGCCCGTCTACGTGTCGGATCCCAACTCTAAAATAATCCATGTCCTTATTAATGACAATAAACCTCAAGTTCCCCACTGAGGGGATTTAAAACCAGCATGGTCATCATAATGACCAAGAGACTTCTATATAAATGTGTTGAAGGGTACCATTGACCAAGAATCTCTAATAAATACAGATGATTCTCTATCGATGAAGAACCTTGAATACATATAAAATATTCTCTAAATTTCCTAAATATTTAATCAATGATTGTCAAATCTGAAGAAAAGATCATTTTATACTTGGTAATGTAATAAGGATTCACGAACATAACATAGATCTATAAAGAGAGTCCCAGAGTAGACAATAATTTCCCTCAAAAAGGTGTGATGAGTCCGACCTCTCATCCTCTCGACCAATGAAAATTCCTCATCCTCATCAGTCCACAAACTAATGAGCACCTACCTTAGGAATGTAGGTCTGAATGGATTTGGAATCAATGGATGTTTCCGGTTCTATGAAAAAACTTGTTAGAAACCTATCGGAATGTTTGAACCTCCCATCAAGGAGGTCATCCCCGGATTCTGAGGGAAACAAAAATGGTGAACCCGACGTGAAACCTTAACCTTGTTAAAATGATGTTTTACCTATTTGTAAGGCCCCTATTTAAAACTAAATTAGAGGGCCAACAACAAACAATCATTGACATATGTGCTCATACAAAATATGTAGTGGCTAAATTTATCTTGATTACGTCTATTATATCAAACAGGCACTATTTTCCCAAGATCTTCTGCATTTCTAGAATGGCTGATCTCAAGTTCACACCTGTGAATACTGCTGCTACAAATGCCACTACAGCTACTCTTGCTGGATCGTCATCTGCTCGTAGGATGATATCACCTACTCAGCGTCTCCAACACTGGGTATCCAATGCACTGGTTAAGGATTACCGTCAACACGGTACCATCCCAACTCTAGAGGCTTCCCGACAATCCCTCCAAGTAAACAACTCACATCGGTCGTCCGGACAACGACGACCAGTGATCAAGAAGCAAGAGGTGCTTACTGTCATCTCCAACCGTTTCGGGTCGTTATCCCCAAAACGCAATCACCATTTTCTCCCTTATTCTGGGGAGGTGAATAAGAAGGTCCCTCAGGACCTTAATTCAAATAGAGAAGAGTCCTTCCTGAGGGATCCCACCAACAATCACTGCCAGACTCGTGTGGCAGTGCGCCCTCAACATGATGAGGGTACCGACTCCAGGCGTTCGGATATGGTTCCTCGAACCCGAGCAATCAAGAAGAACCACCAGAGGCGGAATCCGGTCAACAATGAGCAGGTTCTCATCTCTTCCATCTCTGGAGAAGTCCACCAACCTAACGTGGTGGCAAGCAACGAGCAGGCACATACACCTGCCCGTTTTAATTCTGATGTCCAGTAGACCCGTCTTGCAGCATCACGCCAATCCCGCCAGGAAATTCCGGCGGAGTACTATAGGCAGGAACATACACCCTTTTATACATCATCAGCTAGTCAGCAGGCTCGTCTGACTACATATGATGGATCTCATCAACCACGTTTGGAGAAGTGCAATCAGCAGGCACATACACCTGCTAGTATTAATCAATCCTACCAATAGTCTCTCTTGGTAGCATTTGGAGAAGTTAGTAGGAAAGCCCCGACAACAAATAGGAGGCAGACTCAACTCTCTTCCCCCACACTTGAGTACTATCAGGATTCACTGACAGGAAAAGGAGGACAGGAGCAGGCACATACACCTGCTTCAAGCCCGGAATGGACGTATATTTCTGTTCTGGCAGCTGATGTCACCAAGCATATTCTATCAATGGTGATAGAGTAGAAGCAAATCCCTGCTCATATTCTGGATGCCTGCCAGGATATTATAACAACTTCAGTGGCATCTTAGGGAAAGACACATAAATCTATCCCTACCAGTGGAGTGATACATTAAAAATTCACTCCGCAACAGACACACACATCTGTTCCAGTCCAAGAGTGTTGTGGGGCATACTCCCACATATCTTACGGACAACTAAGTCAGGCACATACACCTTATTTGAGAGGAGATTTTCTGCCTATCCTAGACATCTTTCCTGACCAGGCACATAAACCTACTCAGAGATGCCACTTTCATCAACAAGTGGTTTCCAAGTCGAGTAAGAAGGCGTCTTTGAAAAAGACCCACCCAACACAGTCAGGAGATCAAGTGGCAATATATAACAAGGCCTTTCTCAATGTTGGAGTTCATGAAGCCCTCAGAAAATTATATGCTGGAATTCAGGATTCTACTCCCTCAGTTCCCAATAGTGGGAACATTAATTCCGAAGGTCTTCAACAGACACTTCCAAATTAAGTCTTCCTTCATGAAAATTCAGTCGATCTCGAAGTTTCATCTTCAGATGAGAGCCAGAGGAACACTCTGTGTGGTCAGAAGACCAAGGAGAAAGAGATATCATCTTTTGTTGTAACCCATTATAGTGGTCCTCCCCATGATGATGAATTTCACTGCGAAATCACTCTCCACAGTAGTGATGGACATTGACCGGAAAATGTTCCAGTGGACAATGTCGTGCTGAGAAAGCCCTCTTATCTTGAGGCACTTTCAAATGCGAAACCAGTCATGTCTGAAGCTTCATCGCTAGCAGGTGAAATACTTTCTCAATCAGAAGATAGCCCAAGGTGTAGGTCATTCTACGAACCACCCCTAAGTCATGCATCTTCTAGTTTGATCAATGATTTCTCTACCAATCCTGTTGAATCTAATGAAGGAAAATGGAAACACCAACTCTGGTCAAATCATGTACAAGAATCTTCATCAAATGATAAAGAGGAAATTCTGAACATGAGAAAACAACTAGCGAAAGGTGAAGTGCCAGTCATGTTTTGGCCTTTGGCTGACTCTCAGTATAATATTCCAGAAATGTTGACGGAAGATGAAATTCATGATATTCGTCTCAACATATGGAAAACTCTCTGTCAGTTGAAAAAGAAATTATTATCTTATGATGAATATGAAAATAATCTTAAGATAATAAAAGGGTTACAAAGTCATATTGATTTGGGGTCTCTATCAGTCTCTCGATATCCGAAGGCTGAAAAGAAGCAGAGAGCACTTCAATGTTCATGCCTTGGTGCACTAAGAAGATTGCGTCAGTTAATTGCCAATGCCCCACCTGGTATTTGTGTCAGAGGATGGGGTGTTCATGGAGCACTACATTTCACAGTGCTCTCTAGTCAGCAAAGCCCACCGAAAATGGCCTCATGAAATGTTATTGCCCATGGCCGGCCATAGTAAATGGGCTTTGTTTGTAATCAAAAGCTTGCCCAAGAACAGGCTTCAACTAGTTCCTCTCAAAATCAAGAATACCGAGAACAACTTGTTGAATTACTCTTGCATCATGAAAATGAGAATATTGAAAAGGCCTCTCGTTTGGAGCAAGAACGTCACCAAGTGACAGAAGTGTCAGAAATCATCAAACGGTCTTTTGAACCAGGTGATATAAGCGGATACAGGTTAATGCATCCAACTAATTTTCAGACAATGGTTCACAAGATCAAGAGAAATTTCATGAAAGTATCAGGCATATAATGTCAAGAACCACCCCAGCTCATCAAACTAGGGACTCTTTTAAACCAACCCTCGGAATCAACAAATAGGATTCGAGGAGTTGATCGAGAAAAGCAGGAACAACACTAGTCCACTGAACTGGGGTCTTTTTCAAATCATCATTCCCCTTCTCAGAGAAATTTGTTCTTTTCTGGACTGGGTAAGGAACCTCAAGAGGAACAAAGAGCCAAATTATCAAGAGATTCCCTCTAAATTACGGTTCGTCAAGAAGTTCCGGAGGGATCGAATCAACTAAAGGGAATGTCTTATCAAAGACATGGAAGAAGAAAATATCACAGGAATGTTGATAGAAAGGATGTGATGAGTTATGCATCAATCAATGTCATCAATGCTATTGTTTCTGATCCACCAGATGAGGCTCACTCAGGGGACTCAGATGAAGAGGTTCCTACTAATGAAGATGTACGTACCGACACAAATGAAGAAGATGTGCGTACACGAAATCAAAGGATTACTCAGAACCTAGGTAATATTTCGAGTAACCAACTTCCCCCTCTCCGAAAAGGATCCAACAAGGGGAAGGGAAAGAGCTAGGTTACATATCCATCCTCCGGAGAAGGTCAATCGCTCTCACTAGAGCAGAGGTTTCCACAACAGGAGGAAGAAATGAAGAAATTGTGAAGGTTGAATGCAGAACTACATAAGAGTAGTCTTCTTCATAAGCATGCTGGAGTTAGCCAGCCAAAGGAATTTGTTGCAGCTACTGAGATGGATCAAGAATATACTCCGCTATCAGTACACCCTCAGAGGTCTAATCCTACGGATCAAGTGAAAAAATATATGGCAGTGCTACCATCAGTTGCAGCACCAATCGCCACATCTGTCCAAGCTCCAGTCATTGCACCTACCCAAGTCCAAGTTCAACCAGATGTTTCTCAAACGTTAATAACTACTATTGAGTCATTAACAGCTCGGTTAGAAACTATGGAAGGGAAGTGTGCGCAAGTTCAACCAGAAAATAAAGTTTACCCCGAATGGGTAGATTAAATTTCTCCTCCATCCAGTTTTGGGAACCCTGTATTCTCTATTTTCAATGGATCAGGTGATCCTGAACAGCATTTGACAGATTACGTGTCTTGTTGCGATCCTATGATGGGAACGCCGGAGAAGAAAGAAGCAGTGAAACTCAGATGCTTCATGTGAACTTTGCAAGGACCAGCTATTGTTTGTTATACAAGCTTGCAATCCTGGTCAATTACTGGATGGGAGGATCTTTGCCAAAAATTCCTCCTTCAGTTCAGCTCAACTTTTCCAAAGACAATAGTTTTTGATCTTAGAAACTGTAAGCAAAGGGAGAATGAAAGGGTTTCTGATTTCATTGCTCGATGGAAGGGATTAACATATTCCTTGATTTTAGCACTCCCTCAACAAGAATTGTTTCCAATCTGTGTGGAAAATCTGCATGACGAATTATGCACGTCGTTAATCCCTGTGAAATACACAGGAGGGTTTCGAGACCTTACTTAAATCGTGCAGTAGATTCAAGATTCCCTTATACAGGCTAAGGCTAAATCTCGTGTAATTCCATCAGCTCCAGGATGGAGAATTGGTAACGTAGAAACTGCTACAATTATGCTTAAACAAGCACCTGTACCTGATTCTACCTCAAAACCTTCATCTTATTGAAGGGATCCACCTTCTGAGCACCAAAAACAAAGGCCTTTTCATCCAGACGATCAATGAGATCAAAGACAAAAACAATTTGAGGATCTGAAGAGCAAAACAAACTCTTTCCAAAATGAACAAGTTCCTGATTATTTCATTTTGGCTATGGAAAACAATTTGGTTCAATTTCCAATTCCAATGAGACCAAACAAGAAAGGAGATGAAGACTGTCCCAATTATTGCCCATTTCATCAAATGTTCGGGGTATCCCATCCAGGAGTGTTTTGTCTTCAAAGACCTCCTGCAAAAGATGTTCGACTCGGGACATGTCACATTGAAAGGCTCCTCATCCCAGGTAGCATGTTTCACTGCTACTGTTTTAGAGGAGAAATGTGAATGGAAAGAAGTCAAAAGCAAAAATGCACAGAAGTATAATGATTGGATGGTCAGAAAGACAATCAATCGAACTCATGCTATTTTGCGAACACAATTAAGGAAACCCATTGTGTCTTCTGCCCTGAGTGTTTCGGCAATACTCTCTTCATCATACGGAAAGTCCTCAAAGAAACGGCATGATTCAAAGAAAGAAAAAGAATCAGAAGAAGATGAGTATATGTCAAAGCCTAAGTTATCTTTGACTTTGGTGGACTTCATGCCATCTACTTCAAAGCCACGGGCACTGCCCTACCAAACGGCACAGCCTAAACAGGCTAATCAGACAGAGTCTTCATCAGACTAAGAGTTAATCTTTGGTTCTGTTAAAATGATTCAATTAATAGATCCATATGCCAGTCAAAGTTTCAATTTCAATGAGCCTGAGTTCCCTGAATCAAACAGAGGAATCAGAGGAAGTTCCAGGGGCTCAGGATACAGGGGACGACATTGATCATTCAAAAGCCACTATTCCAATTCTACCCCGGCTAGAACTGTGTACGTAGCAGAAACTCGTGGTAGAGCCCTTCAGCGAGCTCAGCAAGAACAAGCAAGTTCTTCTACCAATATCAAATTCAGTCTTGGCACAGTTATTTTGGAAGACCTGTTGAAAGTTCCATCTTATTCCTCTCAGCAATTAAATGGATCGAATCGGTCTAATCTTCCTAAACCTGGAATATTCCCAACTCCTATCCCAGTACAAGATGCATCAACTTCCAAAGCATCTGCTTATAAGGTACCGGCTAAACCACATATTCCTATTGGGAAACACATACCTCTGGATCAAAAGTATGATATATTGAAACACTTGGACCATGTACCAGCCAAGTTATCAAATCTGGATGCTCTGAATCTGTCAAAAGATCTTCCGGAAGCACTCATCGAGGCATTGTCAAGTCCTAAGGAGTTTGAAACTAAAATTGTTGCAGCTGAAGTCTATCACATAGAGAATAATCCTGCAGAATTCCATATAATAATATCCTTTACTAATGAAGATTAAGATGATGTTGTGCATGGACATATTAGAAGATTTTACTTGTCTGTAAAGGTCAATGGCGTGGAAGTTCGAAGGGATTTCATTGACAATGGTTCATGAGTCAACCTCATGCCCATTTGTACACTTCGTCGATTGGGCCTCACGGAATCAGATTTATCTCCTTCTGCCATGATGTTACAAGGATATGATAAAAATGAACAAGAAACATTGGGTGAAGTTACACTCAGAACTCAGTTTGGAGATCTTGTATCCAATTTAGATTTCATGGTTATTGATCAAGACTCAACCTTGAACATCTTGTTTGAAAGACCCTGGCTGCATAAACATGTGGATATCCCTTCATCATAGCATCAATGTCTCAAATAATGTTTCGATGGTCATGTTGGGAAATTTTATGGTGATAAGGCCCCGTTCAAGGCATGTGAGTCTCAATACATTGAGGCGGAATTCTATCACATGAAGCAAAGGGATAAATCCATAACAAAGTAGATTACCAAATTTAATGCTCCATATGGTTTGGAAAAAATTCCAGTAAATCCATTTACACATGTGAGTACAGATTATGTGTTTCCTATCAGTCAAATTGACAAGATAGACCCAAATCAAAATACTCTTATGGAAATATCCATAATGTCAATTACGACAATCGAGCCAGACAACACGGGAGAAATTGGTAATCTACCAAGCAGTGATGAAAGCACAAATGGTGACGTCTTCATTTCATCTGCTGAAATCCAAGATGTATATGCTTTGCCAATTAGGCAGAATATGTTATAGCAACATCGGAGGTGAACAATGATGTCAATTCTCAATCTAGTATCTCCTCTTTATTACCCAGAGAATACCCTTCATCATCAATCGGGTCGGAAATGGAATCTTCTTCTTCAAAGTATGCAAATTTTGACATCTCTTCAGATCATGAGAATTCTACTTTCTCATCTACTATGCAAGTAGAAACGGAATAAATAACACATGACGAAGAAGAAGAGGAACATCTCAGAGATGCTCCTCCAGCATTTGAAGAGGGTATCTCTACCACTGTAGATGAACTCAGAGAAATAAATATGGGTACAAAAGGAGATCCACGCCCCACTTTAATCAGTGCGGCCATGACTCTTGAAGGGCAAGTGATGTATATTTTTTTCTAAAGAAAAATATAGATATATTTTCCTAGAACTATACAGAAATTCCCAGGCTTGATCCTGATGTTTCTAATCATCATTTGGGTTTACCAGAAGAACATCGAGGATTTAAGCAAGCCATGAGAACAACACACCCAAATTATGCTTTCAAAATTAAAGCTGAAGTGGATAAGCTTATCAAAGATAACTTCGTCAGAGAAGTTCAATATCCCAAATGGATGGCTAATATTGTCCCTGTAAAGAAAAAGAACGGACACATTAGAGTTTGCATCGATTTTAGAGATATTAATCGGCATTGTTCTAAGGATGATTTCCCAATTCCGATTACAGAACTTCTAATTGATGCAACAGATAACTATGAAGAACTTTCCTTCATGGATGGATATTCCGGATATAATCAGATCTGAATGGACCTACAATATGAGGAATCTACAGCCTTCAAATCCCCTCAGGGTGTGTTTTTCTACCGTGTAATTCTATCTGTCTTAAAGAATACAGGTGCAACTTATCAGCGTGCCATGCATCGTATCTTCAAACCCTTCATAGGGAAGTTTGTTGAATGCTATGTAGATGATTTGGTAGTTAAATCCAAACAACGTTCTAATCACTTGGCTGATTTGAAAGTCATATTCTGCAAGCTTCGACAACATAATTTGAAGATAAACCCCTTAAAATGTGATTTTGGGGTAACCTCAAGAAAATTTCTCGTCTTTGTTATACGCCATCATGGTATTGAAGTCGATCCTGAGAAGGCCAAGTAAATCTTTGGTATTTCACCTCCTCAAAATTTGAAAGAATTAAGAGGAATTCATGGACAATTAGCCTATATTCGGCATTTCATCGCCAATTTAGCAGGAAAAAGTTTACCCCTCACCAAATTGATGATGAAGGGAGTCACTTACTAGTGGACTGAAGAATGTCAAGAATAATTAGATATTCTCAATAAATACCCCTTGAGTCCACCAGTACTCATGCCACCTATTGATGTAAGACCACTTATCCTCTACGTGACAGCTCTAGAGCGATCATTGGGTTCCTTCCATGCCCAAAAGAATGATGCTGGGAATGAAAAAAACCCATACTATCTCAGTCGAACCATGCTTGAAGCAGAAACCCGGAATTCAAGTATTGAGAAGTGTTGCCTGGAATTAATCATTGCAGTTCCGAGTTGAGACACTAACTGCTACATCACGAGGTTCAATTGGTATCTCGTAATAACCCGCTCAAATTTATCCTTAGTCGTCCAATTCTTACAAGACGTCTGGCAAGGTGGGTAGTTATTTTGCAGCACTTCGACATTCAGTATGTGTCTCAAAAGGCGATAAAGGGACAAGCTCTGGATGATTTCATGGCTGAACACCCTTCAGTGTAAGATACATCTTCAGATATTGAACTCCCTGATGAGGAAGTCTTCTCTATTCAAGAAAGTCCTCAGGAATGGTAAATGTATTTTGATGGTGCTTCCAGAAGTCCAACAGGGAGGAAAATGGAAAATCCTAAATTCAACAATGTTGGCTTAGGAATTGTACTCATTTCTCCAGAAAAGGAAGTGTTACCTTATTCCTTCTTATTGTGTGAAGGTGGTACCCATAATGAAGCAGAATACCAAGCTCTCATCGTAGGCTTGGAATTAGCGCTTCAAGCACAAGTGAATCACTTAATGGTGAAAGGTGATTCAGACCTGGTAATCAAACAAGTCAATGGGGATTATTCCATCAGAAAAGAAGAACTAATACCTTTGTATGATTACGTTAGAGAATTAATGGTATAATTCCCTTTGGAATAGACATTCTCTTATGCCCCAAGATCACAAAATGCTCAAGATGATGCATTGGCTAATATACCCACAGCTCTGGCAGATCCAAATCAGGACGAGACAACCAACAGTATTGCCCACCGTCGTGCAGTTTCATCTTATGTTCGGATCAGAAGAGAGGAAATTAATGAAATTTGTCCCATTCCTGAACCGTATGGTCATACTACATGATGGATGTAAACTATCTGTGAATACCTTCAAAATGGAATACTTCCTTTTGATAGAGCTGAAAAAGAACAAATCTGGCGACGTGTGGTTAATTTTACTCTTTATGATAGCCCAGATCACCTAGAGAAAATTCTCTACAAACGTGGTTTTTATGGAGTTCTCTTCAGATGCATTGATGGTGAAGAGACAATGGATATCATGAAAAAAGTGCACAGAGGAGTCTGTGGTGCCCACCAGTCTGGACATAGACTGTCTGATCAGATTCTAAGGCTTGGATACTTTTGGCCTTCAATGATACAATATTGTGTCAATTTCACAGAGAAGTATCATTCATGCCAAGTACATGCCTACTTCATTCATCATCCTCCATAGTTTCTTCATACAGATAAATACTCATGGCCATTTGCCACATGGGGAATGGATGTGGTGGGACCTTACCCTTCGGCTACGACCAAGCAGTTTAAGTATATTCTTACTGCTACTGACCTCTTTTCCGAATGGGCCGAGGTAATACCTCTCAAGGAATTCAGTTCTAAATGCATTGTTAGCTTCATCAAGTCTAACATCATTACCAGATTTGGTGTCCCTCATACCATATTGATGGACAATGGCACCAATTTCTGTTCATCCGAGGTGAAGAAGTTGTATCAAGAATACAACATCAAATCCAACCATTCATCTCTGTATCATGCAGCGTCCAATGGCCAAATAGAAGCCTTTAACAAGACTCTTTAAAATATACTTCAAAAGATGGTGGATAAAGATAATAGGTTATGGATTGATAATCTCTTTCATGCTTTATGGGCTTATCGGACTACCACCGGCACTGCAACTCGGTCAACTCCATATTCGTTAGTATATGGAATGGAAGACGTCTTGCCCTTTTAATTTCAACTACCCTCGCTTAGAGTTGCCATTTGTGATCAATCATCAACAGATGAACACTCTCAAAAGCAATTTAATGAATTGGAATGGTTAGATGTGAATAGATTGTGCACTTTTCACCACTTGAAAGTCTATCAGAATCGAATAGCACAAGATTTTTTAAAAAAAGTTTGTCTTCGTTCATTCACTCAGGGAGAATTGGTATTAGTTCTCAGAACACCAATGATACCAGGAAATAAACCTCCCATGCTTGAGCCAAAATGGGAAGGACCTTATTCAATACATAGGGTCTACTCTAATGGAGCTTATTCATTAATCTCAATGGATGGAGAACTCATTACTACTCCAACCATTGCCAGATTTTTTAAGAGTTATTTTGTATAAACTGCAAAGTACCACATTCATCCTTGCTATATGACATTAAACAATACAGAAATAGTCCATACATATGACCATAAACTATTGGTATTACTTTCTACCCACATGACGTTAAACTATGGAAAATATTCCCTAATATGTCCTCACTGTATGGCATTAAACTGCAAAGTCCCTCTTTCGTCCTTGCTATATGACGTTAAACTATAAAACAACGGTCCTTACATATGACCTTAAACTATTTGTATTAATTTCAACCCATAAGACATTAATCTATGGAAAAAAATTCCCCAATATGTCCTCAGTGCATCACATTAAACTGAAAAGTCCCTCTTTCTTCCTTGCTAAATGATGTTAAACATTACAGCAACGGTCCATACATATGACCTTAAACTATTTGTATTAATTTCTTCCCACACGATGTTAAGATATGGAAAAAAATTCCCTAATATTTCCTCACTACGTGACATTAAACTGCAACGTCCCTCTTTCTTCCTTGATATATGACGTTAAACTATACAACAATGGTCCATACATATGACATTAAACTATTTGTATTAATTTCGTCCCACATGAAGTTAAACTATGGAAACAAATTCCCTAATATGTCCTCATTTCATGACATTAAACTGCAAAGTTCCTATTTCGTCCTTGCTAAATGATGTTAAACTATACAACAACGGTCCATACATATGACCTTAAACTATTTATATTAATTTCGTCCCACACGACGTTAAACTATGGAAAAAAATTCCCTAATATGTCCTCACTTCATGACATTAAACTGCAAAGTCCCTCTTTCGTCCTTGCTATATGACGTTAAACTATACACCAACAGTCCATACATATGACCTTAAACTATTTGTATTAATTTCGTCCCACATGACGTTAAACTATGGAATAAAATTCCCTAATATGTCCCCACTACATGACATTAAACTAAAATGTCCCTCTTTCGTCCTTGCTATATGACGTTAAACTATACAGCAACGGTCCATACATATGACCTTAAACTATTTGTATTAATTTCGTCCCACACGACGTTAAACTATGGAAAACAATTCCCTAATATGTCCTCAATGCATGAAATTATACTGCAATGTCCCGCTTTCGTCCTTTCTATATGACGTTAAACTATACAGCAACAGTCCATACATATGGCCTTAAACTATTTCTATTAATTTCGTCACACACGACGTTAAACTATGGAAAAAAATTCCCTAATATGTCCTCACTTCATGACATTAAACTGCAAAGTCCCTCTTTCGTCCTTGCTATATGACGTTAAACTATATAGAAACGATCCATATATATGACCTTAAACTATTTGTATTAATTTCATCCCACACGACGTTAAACTATGGAAAAAAAATTCCCTAACATGTCCTCACTGCATGACATTAAACTGCAAAGTCCCTCTTTCATCCTTGCAGTATGACGTTAAACTATACAACAATAGTCCATACAAATGACCTAAAACTATTTTTACATTCGTCCCAAATGACGTTAAACTATGAAAATGTTCCCTAAATGGACCATTATGACCTTAAACTGCATCTTGGTCATACATGACCTTAAAATGCATCATCAACGGTCCATTCATATGTCCCTAAACTATTTGCAAGTCCCTTACGTACAACAAGACGTTAAACTGTGACTTCCTAACTACATGACGCTAAACTATATAAAAGTCCCTTACATCTGGAATGAAGTTAAACTACATAATCATCAAAGGTCCTGTATGACCTTAAACTAACCACCGTCCAACATGACATTAAAGTGCAACATCCACGGACCATGCATATGACCTTAAACTATTCGCACTTTCTTCCAACATGACGCTAAACTCTATCATCCCTTTTTCATCCAACATGACGTTAAACTATTAAAAATTCCCTAATGTGTCGAACATGACGTTAAATGGTTTACTATTTTGTCCTCCCTGCATGAATTAAATTGCATAGTCCCCCTTTCGTCCAACATGACGTTAAACTCTAGTGTCCCCATTGTCTTAACTAAATGACTCTAAACTGTACAGAATGTCCGTGATATGTCTTACATGACATTAAACGGTATTTTTTCCCTGCTATGTGACACTAAACTGTGCAGCACCAATAATCCTAACTGCAAGACATTAAACTGCATAGTCCCATTATATGTCCTACATGACATTAAACTATGCATCGTTAAGGTTATTGTTACCTCTTGTTTCTCACACTGAGTATGACTCACGTGAGCTTAGAGAAAACCTCAACAATAACACTCTCTCTGGGCCACTAACCATGTGTAAGTCCCAACATTATTTTTTAGGTCGTTATCCCCAATAACAACTTGATCATTAATTCTTTCTTTAATTGAACTACACGGACTTTGATCCTTGCCTTCCAGGCTGGGTACGTAGGCAACCTCCCAAGGTACAAGCCAAAAACCAATCTCCTCACATTGGTTCATCTCCATCTCATACGATGTTGATTCGTGAAACCGCCTCTAGAATCAATATCTTTACATTGGTTCACTTTCGTCCTTGTTATACGATGTTAAACTATACAACACTTTTGTCCAGTATGACAATAAACTACAAATTTCTTTGATACCCTCACCTGAGAGGGAACCATTATTTACATTGATTATATAAATCATGTTTCATTTAAAAGACTACGTGCATACATGGAAATGCCCAAACCTTTTATCTTGGGATAAACCATCATTGCACTAAAGTCCCCTTTCACCCATCACAAGTACGAACCAAATTTGTTCAGAGGGTATTTCTAGAAATACATGGGATTGATTCCCATCCTTATGGGATACATAGGAACGTTTGAGTGTCCCTCGAATCCAGTCCCAAGTATTTGGGCCTAACCCCAAATTCCACTTTCAGTCCCTTAGCTGAAAAGTCCCCATGAAAACACACACCGTGTATTTCTTACAATGGTCCAAGCTCTAAGACCCTAAACTAAGATCTCTAATCCTTTTGTCCCACACGACGTTAAACTGTAGTTTATGAACTACGTATGGATTGATTCTCATCCTTATGCAATACGTAGTGAAGTCCAACAGTTCAATTCAGGACCCAGCCACAACATGATTATGGGTAGCATTGACTTATGTATCTCTGTATACATTGAACAATACCCATTTTTATTTGTCATAATCCAAACCTTAAATATTTTCAGATCCTCATAACACTTTTCATGACTTCTAGTCACAATAATGTCAAACTTATGAGAGTTCTTTTGGCTGAATATGTAGCACGTGCCCGTAGGCGGCCTTGCAATAACAGTCTACATAAAATACTTGTTAGCCAAAAGATACTATTATTTGACTATGAAGCCAATTCCCTTAGGTGGCCCAGCATAATTCAACCCCCTAACAGGTTTTTCAGATAGTTGTAACATCATTCATGGGATGAATGCCTCTTTTGTCCTTATTTGTCTTAAATGATAGTATGTTGGGTTTTGCAAAAATATCCATCCTTAACATATTTTTCCCATATCCTTTTTCATGATATGAAAGTATACAAGTCTATGGTTTGTATTCTCCTTCCCTACGTTTGGGTCAGACATTCAGAGGAGTGATATTCATCCAGTTCTTCGATAATCTTGTTTGGAAATATTTTTTTCCATATTCAAGTACCTATTTCTATATAGCAAACTCTATACTTTGGAATATTTGAATCTCCATAAACATTCACTGGATTTTAACACTAGGAATGTGAATTTCAGAGAGTTCTTTTTCCTGACTATGCAGCACGTTCCCATAGGTGGCCTTGCAGAAACATTCTATATAACAGACTTGTTAGCCAAAAGATTCTATTTTATTTCACTATACTGCCGATGCCCTTAGGCGGCCCTGCATAATTCAACCCCCTAACGGGTTTGTTAAATAATGGTAACATCATTCTTGGAAAATAATTCTTTTAATGCCTTTTAGCTCTTTTTCATATCATTCCTCATATTCAAATATTCTTAAGTCATGGCTTACATATTTTCCCTCATACTTGAGTATGGTAATATGTTTTCAGATGAATTTTCAAGGAATTGAGTCAATTCTAATCCATTTCAATCAAAGCTATTTTGACCTCAAACATTATCCTTTTTATGTACGACATGCATGAATTTAAACTGCCCACAAAAGACAGGTGAACTCTGAATAAAAGTCAAGTTCCCAACTCACTAAACATACATTTTGTATAATTTAGGTAACATTGAGCAATTAAAAATTATGAAGTTTGTAGGGTTATTTACATTAATCCTTGTAAAAATCAAACTGTTCTTTCTTGGACCATTGGCTTAGGTAAAATATAAAGCATAAAAAGAATGCAGGTACAAAATATTGAAGATGAAATTGTTTTTCATTGATACATAGAAGATAAAAGGACATCTACAGATAGGAGTCTCTTCTATTTTTCAAGAATTACAAGAGGATTTCAACATAACTTCTCATTTTATTTACGACATCCCAAGATTCCTCAGCAACCACCAGGAATTCATTCATTAAACTTGATACCATAAGAGATGCAGTGATACCAGCTCATCTTGGAACAATTGTAAAAGAATGTTCTTGAGTGCGGTTTGAGAAAATTTTCTACTAATCAAACGATGACTCTGTATCTGTCCAAGAGACATGGAATATGGATACATGGATTTGAGAATGGAGAATTGGAAGTAAAGAGCCATTTGGAGAGAGTACTCTTTTCAGATATTGATCTAATACCATGTTTGACTTCACTCCACCAACCGACATCGGAAAACATTTCAGCCCATGGGATTGCAATTTTCATATCTCCAAGGAAATTCCATGGAGGAAGAATTTGAAAGTTCACACCATTGTTGTTTCTCTTAATGCACATCATAACCGAAATAGAGGAGTGGAAGTGTAGCTACATTTCAGGTGTATAGTTCATTGCATTTGGAAAATTGACTCCATGCAGATGACCATGACCATACAGAGACAGATAGATTCTCTGTGGGAAATTAAGATGATATTTCTTCAATTACTTAGCCAGATCTGGGGAAGTGATGTCGTAGATATCATAGTAATCGTGGCCAAAAATATTCATCATGTCATCAATCCGCTTACTATCCAGTTCATCAACTATTCCGGGTCTAAGAGCCATTGAATCAACAGAAAAGTTGAATAAACTAATTCTGAAAATGGGTTTATTTTTCATAAAATGTGTGAACAAAATTCAGAAAAATGGCTATGGCATTAAGGCGCACAAGTTTAAAACTTGGCACGCATGTATGGATGTTCCGCGCAAGTATTTTCCGCAAAGGTAGCATCGCGTAGGCCCAGATACCTTGACAGTAGCGCAACATCAAGGAAAACCCCAGAAAACAGAGCAACCTGCGCGGCTAAGGTGACCTGTGCAGCGAGAGCTCGATGGTATGAAGTCCAGAAATCCGGATGCTTGTACGAAAGTGAGGCCCTCTATTTATAGACGCGGTCGGGACCCTACGCGCCGTACCCTGCGCGATCAAGGGCTGTATCCCTACACGTCAGGCCTTGCGCGCCCAAAGCTCATTTGCGCACCCTACCTTGCGCACCCCAATTTCCTTGTGATTCTCGATTTCCTCAGAGTAAAATCCTCTATTCTCTAAGGTTCCAACTCTGAGGGGGGACTTTTGTTGATGCTCCTTTCATCACAGAATCTAAAGATCGGAAATGGGGAATATCTGAGCTCAAAGTGATTCAACCTTTGAAGAAAATATCAAGAATCGACAAAGGCATGAACAAAGGATAAAAAGCACAGGTGTCGCGCAAGTTCTATCACGGTCGCGCAAGTCCACTTGCGTGCCATCTAGTGGTCGTGGAAGTGACTTACGTGACCTAAGTGATAACCGCCCGAGGTCTTTTCCTACCTATAAATAGACCCTGTGGGCCCCCCATTCGGGGAGGATTTTTTCCAGAAACTCAAATTTGAGCTCCCGGCGCCCTAGTCTATTCTCAAAGATTCCGAAGAACTTCTATAGTAATTTCTTACCTAGAATGGAAGATCTAAAGAGGGGAAGGAACGCCTAAGTGTTGAAACTCATCAACAGTTGCGCGCCTGAGTGGTCATCCCATAAGGGAATAGGAAAAACATGAGCGCCGCCTTACTCCTTCAATAGAACATGTGCACCCCTCTTCTGGACGAATCTCAAGGGGATTATAAAGGCTTTAATCAAGAGTCGCTCATGTATTACCCTGCTAGTTAACCGTCGCGCATGTACACCATGTGTCGCGCAGGTATACCTGCGCGACCAAGACTTGCGTGCCCATGCAGTACCTGCGCGCCTGCCAGGACTTGCGCGCCCCTGCCTTTTTGGATGCCTTTCATGCCAATTTTACCCCTCTTAAGCCATTACACCTTTCCTATTAAATATTCTGTCATCAAGACACTCTTCAAATCCATTTATGGCATTATTTCATGATTTGACTTCCTTATCTGAAAGGAATTCCGGGGAATATCTCTCAAAACCTATTGATTTACACATCTTTATGTCACTAAAGATTGAGATTTCATTCATTCAACCTCATCCTTTAAGATGAGAGAATCCTTAACCTGGGCATCCTGCTTAGGAGTAAGCCCCAATAATAATTCTTATCTACGGAATCCTCTTAGGAGTATGCCCCAGAGACCCTAACCTGGGCTTCATTTTCTGGAGTAATCCCCAGTCAGAAATATGGGCATCCTCATTTGGAGTAAGCCCCAGTCATAATTCTTAACTTGGGAATCCTCCTTAGGAGTAAGACCCAATTCATAAAGTTCCCAAATCTGGGAATCCTCCATAAGAGTAAGCCACGGTCCCCAAATTTGGTAGTCCTCCTCAAGAGTAAGCCTGAAACCATAATCCTTGACATGGGCCTCCTTTTCAGGAGAAAGCCCCAGTCTTAATTTCTCTTAAACAGTCCTAATTTACCTTTGATCTGGGATTCCATTTCAGGAGTAAAACCCAACCATAAGTCTTCTCCTAATTTGGGCCTCCTTTTTAGGAGTCAGGCCCAAGTAAGAGTATTCAAAATCTCCATGAAGAACATATACCTTTATGGACCATGTTCGTGGATTTCTTCCATAAAGTAAATCCTAACATTCATTTATCTGGGCAGTCATACATACAAAAGCCCTACATTATTTCTTATGATTTCATCTTTCATGGCACAACTGTCTAATTTTTACCAATACCTCTTGTTTCTCACACCGAGCATGACTCATTTGATCTTAGAGTGTAAAAGTAATTGTGAAATCCTTCTTTGAGCCTTCAATCATGAACATCATACTCCCTTACTCGAACTACGTGGGTTCTGATTCTTTTTCTAAACAAAGGATACGTTGGTAGCCCGTCTACGGGTCCGATCCCATCTCTAAAATAATCCATGTCCTTCTGAATGACAATAAACCTCAAGTGCCCCACTGAGTGGATTTAAAACCAGAATGGTCATCATAATGACCAAGAGACATCTATATAAATGTGTCGAAGGGTACCATTGACCAATAATCTCTAATAAATACAGATGATTCTCTATCAATGAAGATCCTAGAATACATATAAAACATTCTCTAAATTTCCTACATATTTAATCATTGATTTTCAGATCTGAAGGAAAGCTCATTTTATACTTGGTAATGTAATAAGGATTCACGAACATAAGATAGATCTATAAAGAGAGTCCCAGAGTAGACATTAATTCCCCTCAAAATGGTGTGATGAGTCCGACCTCCCATCCTCTCGACCAAGGAAAATTCTTATGCCTCATCAGTTCACAAACTAATGACCACCTGCCTTTTGAAAGTAGGTCCGAATGGATGTGGAATCATTGGATTTTCCCGGTTCTACGAACAAACCCATTAGAAACCGATCGGATTTTTTGAACCTCCCATCAATGCGGTCATCCCCGTATTCCGAGGGAAACAATCACTCCTAAGAACCATGGAATATGCCATAATACACTTTTAATAACTACGATCTATTTTACAATAGAATTATTTTTTCTATTTTTAATAGTGAATGGAAGATCCCAATTCAAGTCATACTAAATAAAGGATTTTTAATAGTGATAAAAAAATAAATATAATGATTCAATTTCAACAAGAACAATCACTAGATTGTTAGTATGTGTAGATTATTATATGTTAAAGATAGTCACGTTGATGGATCGCTTCCAACACATGTTCATGGTTCTAATGTTTAAAAGGTTATTCACTCATGAATAATATTGTTTTCTTGATTGATATTTTAGATATAATAAATTTATAATATCAAATAACCTTTAGTAGTTGGTATTTTGGTCTATCATTGAAATTATATTGGAATTTATAATACACCTTCAAAATTCCAATGGTGCAGGGAACATTTACTCTGAAACATTTCAAGATGATTCCTTGATATTTTCATGGATGATTTCTCTGTATATGGAAAATAATTTTTAGGCATGGATCAAAAAGGTTGACATGGTACATAACTGCTTTATTGAAATGTTTTTGTTAATGAATTGTTTAATCATTCCATTCATGTTTAAATAATGAATTAACATTGGCTTCTAGAATAGAAGCTTTATTGGACCTATGGGATTCAATTGATAATTTTTGAAATATTTTTATTGTATAGCTCGAACTCTAACTCATCTAATGTAAAATGAAGTTCTATTTTTTTTATAATTCATGTAGTGTATTTTTTAACAAATAAAATGAAATTGGATTGATATCCTAATTGGGAGAATAATTTTTATATCATGTGTGATGTGAGTGATTACGTAACAGGAGAGGCTCTTGGGTTGTGGTCAATCATATTTTCTAACCCAACTACAAAGAAAACTTTACCCTCAATGATACCCAAATTAATTATACTACAATTTAGAAGGATCATTATGTAAGTTAATTTTCTTTTAATGGATTTTGATTATATCTTTTGATCTTCAAGGTAGTTGTCTACACGGATCATGCATTTTGACAGTATTTATTGAACATGAATGGTGTGAAACCATATATAATATGGAGGTAAATTCTATTTAAAGTGTTATACATCATCAAAAATTATGATAAATGATCAAATAATGTTGTATTTGGCCACTAATCAAGGATTTTAATTGAAAAATTTGGAAGAGGAGGTAACAGAAATTATAGATGATTTCCTAGAAATGATAATCTTTCTTATTGGCTTATAGGTCTTTCCATGGTCCACTAATATATAAAATATTTATAAAATAATTAATTTTGTCCCAATTTTTTATATCAATAAATAACCAATCATTTGATGAAGAAACATGGTATTATTAGGATAAGCCTTTACATATAATGTACATTGGGATGGAATTAATCTCTTGTGTGTGTCTGAAATCAAGGTAAATTCCATTCTTGATTTCTACAATTCTCGAACTATTAGAATATGTCATGGATTAATTTGAATGGTGGTCATGATTTTAGAAGATTTTTTTATCCCACACTTTCCAATGATCCAAGGGAGTGTGTAAATTCTTGTGATTTCTACCAACGAACTAGAAACATCAGGAATATTAAATAATTACCATAATAAATATATTATAGGTAAAACTGTTTAAATTTATAGGGTATCAAGTTCATGGATATCTTTATCGACTCTTTTCACAATACAGAAATCATTTTATATGTGGACTATGTCTCAAAATAGAATGAAGCTGAGTCAATATCAATGAAAACAACTGTTTTTATGGTGAAATTCCAAAAGAGAGAAATATTTTTTTTGGAATTCCATTGTTACTTATAATTTATAAGGGAACACACCTAATAAATCACCTGATATATTGATTAATTTAGTGATATAGATAATGTTGCAACCCCAATGTCTCTAATAATAAAATGGGTGAGTAATTTAGCTAAAAGATAAAAAAGTATATCAGAGAATATAGTGAGGGTCAACATAAAATATTGGTTCCATAAGACCAATGATTCATTTTAGAGTACTGGTGAGTGTTTTAAACAATGATAATGATGTCACCATTTAGGATATTATATAGGAAACCATGTCACCTACTAGTAGAGTTTCACCACTAGTTTTACCCCCAAATAAAGGTCCCCCATAACCCCAAAACCTCTTCAAACTATCAAAAGGGGGATGGTTAGTGTAAAATATTTAAAAGATAAAGGATTCAAATATGAATTAAAAAAGAAAAATAATAAAATGAATAACAAACCATGGTGTTCCATATAACCACTATTCTCATGGTTCTGACATGGAAAAATACATTTATTCATCCGCACCAAAATACCCTTCCCACCTAATTTTTCAATCCATTTTTCCCATATAGACAAAACCATAGCTCTATACCACAAAATAGAAGATATTTTTCCCCATTGTAAACAAAGAAACATAAAATGTCCCCCCATCATAGTTGGAACCATCCCAAATTTCATCATTCTTGTTTCCCCTCCCAGTGAAAAATGGCATGAGAATATCATGGCTATTCCATGGTTATCATTCCATGGTAGGCATTGTAAAAACCTAAACACAATCCTAGAACCACAAAAAATAAACCAAACATTTTTTCTTCTCTATTTTGAGTCCAATAGGAAAAGGCCCGATCCAAACCAGCTCATAGTATTATTATTCCAATACCAACAATAATTTTTTTTTAAAAAAGAAAACAAAAATTTGTACCTAATATTCATACCTTTAACTTACTTTTACCAAATACTTGACAATTTCATATTAAAAACCAAGATTTTTCCCATTATTTACAAATAGAGTGTTAAATAAACCATTTAACTGAAAACCATGATCCCAATAACTCTACCTAAATCATTGAATCTGGGGATTTTGTTAAATGTATAACAAAACTACGAGGTGTATTGTATCATGGTGTAACCAACCCATTTCCCCCCTAAACCACATCGGTATAACAACATTATGATTATACTAAAAAACAATAACCAAAGCAATAATATTTCCATAGCTGTAACAACAACATGGTTTAATAGTGGTTTAGCTATCTTCATGTCCCTAATTAGGGAAAACCCCAAATCATTCTATGGATTTGTCGAATAATGAATTAAAATAGATGAATTACAATGGGCAACATCATTTTCAAAAATAGTTTTCCCACCCCCTCATATCCTATTCCAAGTACCCCCAAAACCATGTATGACCTGACTTTTTCCTTTTACCTTTCTAACCATTAAATCATACCTATCAAATCCCAGCATGCACACCCCTACCATTCCACACACTAACACCCCAATCATTTATTTACCCACCCCTCCATATAGAAAACCACTATAAACCCCCATATAGGAAAAGAAAAGTGTAATACATCCACATATATATACCAACACTAATAGAAATACCCTCTAACCAAAAAATATTATTTCACTTTCCATTCCTCCAATGGGAAATCCCAAATCCAACCACCTTCCCCCATCCTACATCCAATCATATTACCCCAATAAAAAAACATGCATTCTCATATAAATCTACTGATTCTTAAACATTAAAAGTACATCCTTGTTTGATGATTGAGGATAGTAAATAGTATTAGAAGTTGGATATCTTGAAAAATCATAAAATGAAGAGATGGAAGATATGTAATCTCATAATTTTTTCATCCATGGGATTGTAATATATTTCAATGTACGACATTATGAAACTCTATATGGAGAGCATAATTTTGATACAGTATGAGGCTTATAAGAATCTTACATTGGAATTCTTCGAAACACAATAGTTCAAAAATTGCATGATAGTATTGTTTGGAAGGATGAATATAGAGAGTAATCTGACCTAAATTGGATTCCCTTTTTTGAATTTATACTGAGGAATTTTTGGGGTTAAATACTATAATCATTATTTTTATCCATTAGGATACATACAAGGATCTTATATTTTAATTATTCAATACACAAATGTCCAAAAATTTCATTGAAGTGTCTTTTGGTAGGCCGACCATATAAGGTAATCATAGCTAAATTTGGTGTCATTTACAACATTTATATTCAAGACTCTATGCGGTAAAACACATATGATAGATTTCCCCTTAAATGATAATAATTTTTCAAAAATGGATATCCCTTTTTTGTGGTCCATTATTCAAATATAATCCTAAAAAATATGAGATCACGTCTCTCAAGGACACCACATATTAGATTATTCACAAAATCATCATAACACCATGGTTTTATAGGGGATTCTCATGTCATTGTGAACCAATTGGATTTATTTTTGTTATTTACAATCCAAAATGAACATCTTAATTACTTTACAAAACTATTGGATCAACATCACAAGGGTATGGTAATGGTTATGTACTTCATACATGAATTAGATGTTGTGAATTTTTGAGAAGGATCTACCTATCACATTTTTTAGTAAGATATGGTCCATAAATTTTCATAATTTATGAAAGATGGGGAGGGTTATGGATATGGTTACGTTATATTACTTCAAGGATGCAATGACTTATGATCATCATGAGTATGATGAGAAATATTCAAATCTCACATTTTATAAACGTGTTCATTTATAGTAATGAAGATGGAGACATTGTCCTGATAATGACTTATGACACCCCAAATTCTAAAATCTGAGATACCACCTACACCTGAGGTGGGTAATGACATGGTCGACCTAGAGAGATTGTCTGGAAATCCAAATACGTAGCATGTTTCCACAACTTCGTCACCTACTCCCATAGAGGAAATATATCCTTCTCAGTGTTTAGAATAATGTAATGCATGTGATATAGAAGAGAATTGATAGCGTTGATGTGTGATTGATGATTATTGTCCAAAATGTTGTAATCCCCACCCACTTGTTATTCTAAGGTTCTCAGTGAAAATTTTTGTTAAGGATTTCATCATGGTATTGGGAATGCAGAGAACCAATATCAGTAGTCTCACTATGATTATGTTAGAGGAATATTTCTATATAATTTTGGATGTATATGATTAACCATTAATGATTCTATATATATTTATTTATTATATATCAAAACCATTTTTACTCACACCAATTTGATCCCACTAGTTAAAAAATAGGATTTTTGATTCGATCAAAACAATATAACTTTTGGAATGAGTGAACCATATGGATTTTCAAATTTGAATTCAAATAGTTTCGATTAATCTGAAAATTATTCATTGAATTTTTTTAAACTATTTTATTATATTTTGTTTTTTGTTTTTTCTTATATATATAATGAAAAAATTTACTAATATATATATATATATATAACCTATAAAAAATTATGTATACTTTTATATGTGTGTGAAAATAATTTTCCCAAGGCCGTTATTTATAAGGGAAATATCTTGGGAATAAAATCACAAAAACTCATGTGGAATTCCCAAAACAAAAAATAATTCCATCAAATTTCATTTTTAAATCCCCCCTATCATTTTAAAATGGAAACACTCATTTAAATATTTAATAAATAATTCCACAATAAAATCCATAATTTATTTAACCAATTTTGAATCTCCATATCACAAATAAATCATTCAACATAATAAACTTATCTTTCAATATAAACCTTTATATAATATAAAAATGTAAACATATTATCGAATCTAAATGTTTTCGAAACATTTAACATATTAACATTTAAGAAAAACCAGATATATCATACATAAAATTATTTTTATCCAACATCTCATTTTCAATAAGGTTTGTGGTCATGTCCTTGTATCCTTTTCATGATCTCTCTAAGGAATAAACTCATTAACTCATGTAATAAGTGGATCCACTTCTATGATCACATAGGTGAGCTATTAAAATGTGTTTCCATTATTTATATTATATAGATCATTAGGTATTAATATTTCATTATGATTTAATAACTCAACCTGTTTTCATAGTATATGATATTAACAATGTGTAGATAGGGATATAATAGCCAATATCAATAATTACATTCGTAAATTGTTTTACTGATTAAACAATTTGATTGTATCCTAAATAATGAACGTGTTGATTTTCCATTAAAAAAATATTTATTTTATTTTTTAGCCCTATTTATTTATTAGTTGTTTAAATAATTTCCCCCTACAGATATTTTGTAAATAGATATGTACTGTTTTACATGATCTCACATTGAAAAATATTATGGGGTCTTATTTTAACAATTTTATAAAATAATCGTGTATCAAACTTATATGTCTATAATTTATATTCTAAATGAAACAATAATACTTTAATAGAGTTGATCCTATAGCCACTTGGTTTTATTCACTGTCATACATTTGAATATTCATGTGAATAATAGTAGAGCTAGGCGTGAAGACGATGGGCTATAATGATCCCCAGTGTGCTGAAAATAAATTTGAAAAAATATTAAGTAGTTTTATACTATGCATGTGGATAACATTGGTTATCTATAAAATGGTAGATTGGATTAGAAATCTGAGGTCACCTTTTTGTTTGTATCATGACATTTACCCTAGGCGGGGTGTAAGTTTTGTAGGTGCGGGCCTACTGTGGAAAAATACATCGAGGGAATTTTCATAAATACATATATTTATTAATTTTAATGTCAGATCCCAAATGACTATTGAATGGAGTCTTAGATTGAAATTCTGAGACCGGAGTTGGTTTTATAATGTCGTGTTTACCCTTGGTGTGACAAAATTTTAGTCAGCAATGGGAGTGGTATCATAGGCAAGTCTGGCCGGGTTGTTAAGTGAATATTTGTTTTATTAAAAATAAAAACATATATCCTCACCCATATCATCTCTGTGGTGTGCATGACATAGGTATATACTCCTCCCCTTCCTGTGATGAACCATTGGATTGATGAAACAAGGAGTCATCAGACCCTGATATTGATTGTGATCGTTTTTGGATCTTGGAGCAACAGCTTTAGAGCACATATCTGGCGTAGAAGTGTCAACGTTTCTCCCACGATGTAAGTGATTTTAGTTTCTCTCTTTCTACCCTCTAATTTTTTTCCAAATCATTGTCATTTATGTTAATATCTCATTCAAAGCTTTCTGAAACTGGTCTTAGATCTATTTTTTGTGGAACTGATGTGCTTATGGTGTTCTACGAATGATTTCTCGAAGCAATGGTGGATTCTAACGAAGGACATGGAATAATCGATTGAGGTCAGCTCTATCATGATAGTTTCCATAATAGATATGAGGATGCATGGTTGTTTCATGCTCCGGTGTGGTGGTTTATGGTGGCGTTTCGAAGACGATCTGTCTAGAATTGTTCGGGGGCATTTTAACCCATGTATCTCACAAACTGGTTGTATGATTCATGAGTCGTCTAGGGTGACATGACCCTGATTAGAGGGGGAAATATTTAGGCCAATTTTAAATTATTTTGAGTTTTTCCAGATGCTCGGTTCTATGAAACGTCCAATAATAACAATATTTTAATTATTATTTTATAATGATAATTGAATTGGACCTATCTTCTACGTCTAATGTCTGATTGACGCACCGTCAGTGGAATTGTGACCCCAAAATAAAGGAGGAAGTTTCAAGACCAATTTTGAGTGTTGAAACCAAAATCAGGTTGTGGGCCCCATGAGTCATGATTTGGTCATTTTCATTGAGATATGAATTTTTCTCCGGGTGTGAGTTTTGGACGAATGAGTAGTCAACGTAGTTTTTTTTCTAAGAGGATCGCATTGGCATGATCCATTAGACATGTTCCAAAATCATGGAATGGGCCCCACTCAGGCTTGCATTGGTGAATAGTACATTTTTCATAGGTTATCTTTTTTGGGTGTGTATATAGCCTATCATTCATATTTTTCTGTGGAGATCTCGATGGTGGACTTAGTTTTGGCCTAGGAGATGTGAGGTGGGGTGATGAGGTGGGTTACATGGGTTAGAGATGTTTGGACTAGTAGCAGTTGAGTGAACACCGTTGGTTCTTTACTATGGGGGTTCCGGTGGAATTACAACCTTAGATCATGTGTGTAATCCCCTCAGCAAGATGAGATGGATAGAGTGGTTGTATCCCTTTGTAGTGTCTGGGGTAGGATCATCTAGACTATCGTTTACCCTATATCGAGTTATCAGAATCACTTCAACCAACACTACACGATCAACGATCCCCTATCTATAAGAATATACCTTTTGGTTTTGTGGTAACATTGGGAATATGATCCACTATATAGCAGGAAATTTTATTAGGGTTGCAGAATCGTTAGGTATATGATCCCCTAGTCATCCGATGTTTTATGTAAGGTTTATGCTATCATCGGTTCTATGATCTCCTGCTTCACGAGTTATCTTAGATGGAGTTTTCATTATCATCATGACTAAAATTACATGGTTCACGATCCTCTATCTTTGTGAGGTGATCTTTAGGATGTCAGATTGAGTTTTGGAATCTCCCAGCATTTCATGGGTGTGATACTCTCTCTATGTGACTATGGTCTATCGGTTAGGGTCGTGGTATCCCATAGTGAATCCTAAGAGTGATACCCTATCTGAGGATTTGTGTTTTACTGTTTTCCAGTTGGGTTTGTAGTTACCCCAAGTGGATCTTGTGATGGATCCCCTATCTACAGATCGAGAACCGCTGAGTTTCAGCGTGTAATGCTTTGTAGTTCTATCTGACAATTGTTTTTTCTTGGTTATGTGTGGCCTTATATCGTCATGTAGAATCTGAAGTTGGCTATGAGGTCGGACCCTCGTGATCCTTGGTGCATAAGATGAGTATTTATAGTGTTTTTTCGGATATCCCTTGGGGTTTTGTAACATATTTGATGACATACCCAGTGGGTTAAGCTGACTGGTTGAGTTTAGTTTAGGTTTGGCACGAGATGTAGTTTCTCTTTCATTTGGGTTCCCTCTAGCTAGGATTTGTTTAATGATGCCATTATGTTTCTCCATTTTCTTTTACAGTTTTGGGGAGCCTACTGAGTATCATTATACTCACCCATGCATGTCCATTCCCCACATATGATTTGTGTCCTTTTCATACCACATACCTTTCGACAAAGTCCAAGGAGGACCCAATGTAGGAAGAGCATAGTGTGGTTGACCAACTGGGGTTTTTAGAAGATCCAAACCTAGGAGCTTACAGGTGGATGTTTTTCAGTGATCCCATCCATCAATGATGTTTGGAAACATTAATTTTTTCTTTTGGTGGGACCTTTAATTTCAATTTTTTAATGATGTTGTACTCTGATTGTGGGATATATGTATGCATGCATTTCATTTCGGTTTTTATAAATCTCTACACTATTTCATAGAGGTGTATGTGGGTGCAAGTGTACAGGTACCTTAGGCTATGCCCTCCCATGTGTGTGATATCTTACTCGACACTATTCACCATGCACTAGTCTATTAGAGGTGGGCTTGGGGATTCGCTACTCGAGCCATGTTGGGTAGGGTCGTGACTGTAACACCCAAAGCTTCCATGATAAGCTTCTTTTTGAATAATACAGTAACATGTGTAATAAGAAACTTCGAGTTCTAACACACACCACAACCAATCAAACTAGCCGTTAGGAATAGTAATAAATACTTTTTGAAATTTTATAAATTTTATCTCCCAAAATGGAACTCATTTTTGGATTCATAATATCGAATTTATCATTGGGGGAAATTTTGGTACTTTTTGGACAACTTTTATATTTTGATGAATAGTAAAAATTCCTAAATTTTAATTAAAAACAACTTTTTTAATAAAAATAATTAATAGTGATAAATTATGAATTTGAGTGGTTCTAAAGTATATTTAGAATATATTTTAACAATTTAATACTATTTTGGTCATTGCACATAATTTCACAATTAAACCGGACATAAACAACTGTCAATATTTTAATAGTTATTATATCATAAAAACACGATTTTTGTTTTAACACCGGGAATTAATTTTAAATTAATTTCTGCAACTTCTGTATTTTGAATTTGGAAAAATGGATTCCATATTTGGAATCAGGATTTCCAAATTGTATAAATAGGTAACTTTTATCTGTAGACATTTTGAATAATTATTTCGATAAATATTTTATTTACCATGGTTAAAGGGTAAATCCAGTAAATAAGGGGAACAAAATAATATAATAATAATAATAAGTTACCCTAAAACATGTCCTAAACATATTGGTCGATACATTTCATACCATGGAAATCCTTGGGTAGATTTTGGAACACCATGGAGACACTTGTAGGTGATAGGGATACATTATATTAATTATGTTAAAGTAAATACAAAAATGACATAAGGTTATATCTTTTAGAAAAACAATTTTTACATAGGGTTATATATGTTATATTTATGATTATAAATATTCATTAGAAATATATAATTATTTCCTAAATAATTATATTATATTTATAATTTTTAGACATTGATGAAGTAAAGATATATATGACAGAATAATGATGCAGAATTTTCCTTATTAATGAAAGAATAAAATACTTGGTATTATAAATGTAAAAAAATATATAATTTTAAAGTTTTGATGATAGAAACGAATTTAATAGTTTAATATGACATGTTATTATTGGTTAAATGAATTAGGTTCGATGTAATAATGTTTTTATGACTTTATCAATAATCAATTATTAAATATTTTCAAAATTGACATAAAAGAGTTTTTAAGAGAAAATATTATATTATTAATTGATATTAAATTCCTAAAAATCAATGGTTCGGCCAAGAGACTTATATAATGATATTTGTATCATTAATGGACCACTTGGGGGTCTCTTGGATGTATATGGTATGTTTATTAACTGTATAATATAAAAATACAAAGTGAGATGGAAAATGTCAATCTAATTAACAAAGAGTTTAAACTAAACGTTAAGGTTAATATAATGACTAAAACCCATCTAAAATATATTGGTTGAGTGGTTTTATACTTATTCCCACCTTAACCTTTAAATAAACCACTTTGGAGCCATTATAAACTGAATATAAATTTATTATAAAATAATATTTCTAGCATTTCCAAAGGTGCCTCTCACCCCTCTTATAAAAGGGCACTCCGCCTTCTCACTAATTCACACATTCAAAGCCTTTTGGATCAGCCAAAACCTACAAAAATACTCTCTAAACTTCCCTAAAGTCATCCTAGAGGCCTTATTTTAATCATAAATCCAACCTACGGATCCCTTTTGATAAAATCAAAAGGAAGAACCTGAAGAAGAGGTAACGTGTTCACCACCCTCTTTAATGTTCCTTTCTTCTTCAACTTCATCATTCCTTGTTATTTGCATTATAAAATAATAACTCCATTACATTATATATAATGTGAAGTTATTAGAAATGGAACAAACAAATTCATCATTCTATCCATCCCTTGAATGACATGTCACCATACGTGTGTACGTACGGCCTACCGTCTCCACGTTGTGGTGTAATTGTTATTGAATATATTATTATTATGATTGGTATAATAATGATATATAATTCATGTAAATCATAAATATAACATGATAATTATTCTTTCAATATGATATACCATCCAATTATATATTATTATAATATCAAAAAATGATATTGTCGCTCGTGTGTACGTACGGACTACCATCTCCACGAACGCGATGAGATTCATTTCCCAACATATCCATGAAATTATATTTCTCATTTTATGATTAAAAATATTGTTTAAGGACTTGATATAATTCAGGTTATTAATAAGATAAAACCTATCCATAATAAAAATGACATATGTCACAAAAAATATAATACAAAACGAGTAAGTTAACACCCGAAACAACGATAATACTAAGATATTATTAACAAAACGATGTTAAAAAATCATATATGATATCATATTAATGTATATGATTCTTGTATAATTTGATAACAATTATTTCACCATTATACGTGATGTTAACCTACCATCAACCAAGTAAAAGTACATGGTAAAGGCTTATTTCACAATCTCTTCACAATTCGTGGTTGTTTATACGTAATTATCTACAGGGACCTCTTTATAACCCACATCCATGTTTCTTAAAAATATATTTCAAAACATTATTACTATTTTACAGAATATGGGTTAACTTCATTTAAACCCTTTTTTAATTTTTATAAGATGTTTATAAAGGAGTATTTCCGTCGTTTTCCATACAAGGTCCTTTTTAACCTTTTCGACAAAATTAAGGTATGAATGTTTTTTTAACTTATACGGCGGGTGCAGCTATTTTCCACCGTTATAAGAACATCAAAGCTTCCCTTACAATCTTATAAGGATATTTTATAATTAAATGTTTTATTTTATAATTATGTGACATTTAAATAATTCCAAAAAAAGTTATATTTCTCTCAAATAGTTTTGATTTCATCTATGTCTACATCCATTGATTGATTTTAAGATTAGTTAAAGTTGATTTATTATGATACAAAACATCCATATTGTAATGAATTTTTTGTGATATGTTTGACTGTTGATGTGATATATTTATAACATTCATGGTTTATGGTTAAAGTAGTGACATTTCGTATGCTAGTTTTAATACGAATGTTTATGATATGTTTAAAACTTTTCATATGAGGAATGTATTGGACTTAGTAAGTGACAGATGGAGCCCGCTATAGCTCCTAGATGCATAGGTAGGTCCCATTAGACAACTAGACGGGTAATTGTCCAAGGCCCTTTCCGAATTTGATTTATGGTTTTGGCCGAGGCCTTAATTATTTTAGACATCTTGGCGGTGGCCTTGACAAAATTTTTCAGAATGTCCAGTATTATACATTCCCCCATTATGGAAATAATACTAATGGCTCATTAGGTAATTCGACTAGTAGAATACACATGATTTTGTTTTATTATGGAATTATTTACTCATCTCATATTCATTCCATAAAAGTATTCATGTTTATTATTAGTAAAGGCAAGTGTTTTTCAATTATTTACGATGCTTATTATTTAAGTAATTTTCCACTGTATTACTTACCCTTACTGAGTATTTGATCTCACCCCTTTCATATGATTAATTTCCCCAGGATATGAAGAAGTTAGTTTTAGTGACCTGCACGAATAATCTAGGAGACTTGGATGCTTCTAATGAAAGATATTTTTTTGTATTTCTCTTCAAGATGTAATGTTGAACATACGTATGAATCATGTTTCCAATAATACTAAACTGATCTGTCTTTTGAGACATGATCTCCTTGTGATCATGCCAATGTTATGCAATAATGCACCTACTCTGGGTAACTAGGGTCAGGGCTTTACAGTTGGTATCAAAGGAAGTTTAGTACAACCCTTGTAACCTAGATTTAGATAAACTCTGATTAGAGCACATAGACCTAAGGTGGACTTTGAGGATTAATATAGATGAACTTCCAAGAATTTTGGTATAATAGAGATTTTGTGAGTTTTCCAATCAATACGTCCCTGTCTGGATACGAGCAGGTAGAGGCGGCTCTGGTACAGATATACCAAGGGGTAAAACCCGAAAACACCGCTTTGAGCTAGACTTGAATGAGAACTGGTGCACGACAAAGAGCCTTGCTACACTCTTGGTTACGACACTCCCAAGGGATATGCTTAGGATAGTTATCATTTTATTTACAAACCATTATGAAGGGTTATAAGTATATACTTCCTCAAAGAAATTTTTTTTATGATTAATGATTATATCCATAAACTGTTGAATTTATGTTATGTGTTTTAGAAGTTTGGAATTATATCTTCCAATTCATAAACAAATCTAGTTTATGCCATTGTTTAGAAATGGTGCCTAGTGGATGGAATAGAAACTGTATCAATGCACACACTCCATGTAGGGATTGCCCTCCTTATCAAGATAATTATATCAGATCTAGTGATGCAACTGGTGCTGAACACCTAATCACCATACTGGGACAACTCACTAAGGTTATGAATAATAACCTTACCTGTATGGAGCACCCTGATCCACCGCATGGAGGATCAATGTTAGATCCCTTCATGAGGAAATAACCACCAAAATTCAATGGTAGTACAAATCCCATAGTATCTGAACAATGGATAAATTCCTTAGAGAAAATATTCCATGCCATGGGAGTATTGAAAGGGAAAAAGTTGTCATGGAAGTTTATCGCCTCACTGGAGATGCTGATCAACGGTGGTCATTGAAACAAAACACGATGGGATATGATGAAGTATCAAATATGGAATGGTGGGAGTTCAAAGAGCTGTTCATAGAAAAATACTTTCCTCGAGAGATTCGAGCAGATATGGAAAGGCGGTTTCTGAGTCTGAGACAAAAGGAGGATGAGAATGACATAATGTATGAGGCTAACTTTAAAAGGTTAGTGAGGTATGCTGAAGATTATATACGTAACCCAAGAAGTAAGATTGATCATTTCTTCAATGGGTTAAAACCATTTCTTCGTCAAGCATTAGTGTCACAATCCTTCTCATCATACAAATATATTGTCTCGTGTGTAATCAAGATAGAAAAAGAATGTTCAAATAGAGGATGTACCTATTGTGAAAGAATATGTAGACGTGTTTCCAGAAAATTTACCTGGACATCCTCCAGAACGTGATGTTGAGTTTTCCATTGATTTAATACTTGAATCAAGGCATATATCGAAGACCACTTATATAATGGCCACTATGGAATTATTTGAACTAAAGAAACAACTAGAGGAATTGAGTAATAAGGTATTTATTCACCCTACTGTTTCTCCATGGGGAGCCCCTGTCATTTTTTTAAGAAGAATGATGGATCTATGAGGTTGTGCATTGACTACAGAGAGATCAATGCTATAACAGTAAAGAACAAGTATCCCCTACCTGGCATTGATGATTTATTTGACCAACTGCATGGAGCTCAATACTTTTCAAAGATTGACCTTCGATCTGGATACCATCAGTTGTGTGTGAAAAATAAAGCCATTCCAAAGACAACATTTCGATCCAGGTACGGGCATTAAGAGTTTACAGTAATGCCTTTGGGGATGACTAATGCACCCCCTGTTTTTATGGATCTAATGAACAGAGTTTTCAAGGAATATCTTGATGAATTTATAGTGGTATTTAACGATTATATCTTGGTATTATCCAAAAGCAATGAGTATCATGAAAATCACATGAGCATTATATTGAAGACTCATAAAAGAAATGAATTATATGGGATTTTTAGCAAGTGTGAATTCTGGCTTCAGGAGATTTCGTTTCTTGGCCATATTGTCTCTAAGGATGGAATTTCAGTTGATCCTTCTAAGACCACGGAAATCCATGAATGTCCTGCACTGACAGTATAACCAAGGTATGAAGTTTTATTGGTTTGGCTAGTTATTATCGACCTTTCATCTAAAATTTTGCCTGGTTGGTTAACCCATTAACAAAGCTCACACATAAAGGTGTTAAATTTGTCTGGACAAAAGAGTGTAAAGAATGTTTTAAAGAACTGAATAGAATATTAGTCAATGCTCTTATTTTGACTCTACCATCGGGAAATTATGGGTTTGTTATTTATAGTGATGCATCAATGAAAGAACTTGGTTGTGTCCTTATGCATAATGATAGGGTTATTTCCTATGCATAACGAAAGCTAAAAACTCATGAGAAAAACTATCCTACACATGATCTCGAGTAAGAAGCTGTGATCTTTTCTTTGATGATATTGAGACACTACCACTATGGTGAAAAATGTGAGATTTTTACTGATCACAGGAGTTTGAAGTATATTTTATCACAGAAAGTACTCAATAGGAGGCAAAGGAGATGGCTTGATCTACTCAAGGATTATGATTGCACTATACACTATGACCCGGGGAAGGTAAATAAGGTGGCGGATGCTTTGAGTAGAAATGATCATGGAGTATTGAACATGATGATAGTGGAAAGGGATCCTATTTTCAGGGATCTAGTAAAGATGTATATGGGAATCACCATGGAAGGTGAAACATCAAAACTTTTTCAAATGGTTTCCAAACCATCATTACTAGAAAGGATAAACAGTTCTCAGGCCGATGATGAAGAGTTTAAAAAAGAAGATTAAAGCTATGAATGATGGGAGATTGAGTGTCATTGTTTATGAAGATGGAATTTTGAAATCTGGGAGGAGACTTTGTGTTCCTGATATGCCTGATTTAAAAGGGGAATTATTAGATGATGTTCATAGTTCCAATTTCTCTATACACTCTGGGAGCACGAAAATGTAAAGAGTTTTGAAGGAACATTTTTTATGGGACAACATGAAGAGGTAGATTTCATATTTTTTTCTCAAGATATATTGTTTGTCAACAAGTGAAACCTGGAAAGAAACAACCTGGAGGAGTCATGCAACCTCTTCCCATACCTGAGTGGAAATTGAATAATATCATGATGGGATTTTTCATGGGACTACCAAAGACTCCTAGAAGGAATGATACAATATGGGTCATTATTGAACGTCTTACCAAGTCAGCACATTTTTTCCTTAAGGGAAGATTTACCACTTGAACGTCAAGCAAGGCTATATATAAATGAAGTTGTGATACTTCATGGAGTACCCATATCGATTGTTTATTATCGTGATCCCCGTTTAACTTCATGATTATGGATAAGTCTTCAGAAGGCCTTGGATACTGAACTCCGTTTGAGAACTGCCTACCACCCTCAAACACATGGACAATCCGAACGAACTATTCAAACCATATAAGACATGTTGATATCATACACACTTTACATTAAAGGTATGTGTTATCAATATTTACCTTCTGTAGAATTTTCTTATAATAATATCTTCCATTCAAGCATTCAGATGGCACCATATGAAGCATTATACGGAATGAGATGTCGCACAGCAACCTGTTGGGATGATGTTGGTGAAAGAAAACTTTTAGGCCCAGAACTGGTGGAAAAAACAATGGAAAAGGTGAAGGTAATCCAAAACCACATTAAAGCAGCTCAAAGTAGGCAGAAGAGCTATGCCGATAACTGAAGGAAGGATTTGGAATTTCAAGTGCGAGATCATATTTTCTTGAAGGTATCTCCATGGAAGGGAGTTATACATTTCGGTAAGAAGGGTAAATTGAGTCCCAGGTACATCAGACCCTTCGAAATTCTTGAATGAATTGGGTCTGTAGCTTACCGTTTGGCAATGCCGCCAAGTCTCTCCAAAATTCACGATGTGTTCCACATATCACTGTTGAGAAAATACTTGCCTAACCCAACGAATGTACTCACCTATGAGGAATTAGAACTGGAACCTGAACTATCTTATTGATAAGAGTCCATCAGGATTCTTGATACGAGAGAACAAGTGCTGAGAAACAATACGACTCATCTAGTAAAAGATTAATGGAGAAACCTCTAGATGGAAGAGGCAACGTGGGAACCTGAGGAACTTATGATGAAGAACCACCCGAGCCTTTTTATGCAGTAATATTCTAGAAATTTCGAGGAAAAAATTATTTTAAGTATGAGAGAATGTAACACCCCATGCTTCCATGGTACGCTTCTCTTTGAATAATATAGTATTGTGTGTTATACGCAATGTCGAGTTCTAACACACACCACAACCAATCAAACTAGCCGTTTGGAATAGTAATACATACTTTTTGAAATTTTATAAATTTTATCTCTCAAAATGGACTTCATTTTTGGATTTTTAATATCAAATTTATCCTAGGGTGAAATTTTGGAACCTTTCGGATAACTTTTATATTTTGATGAATAGTGAAATTTAATAAATTTAAATTAAAAACAACTTTTTTAATAAAAATAATTATATGTGATAAATTATGAATTTGAGTGGTTTTATAGTATATTTATAATATATATTTTTACCATTTAATTCAATTTTGGTCATTGGAGATAATTTCACAATTAAATCGGACATAAACAAGTGTCAATCTTTCGATAGTTATTATATCTTAAAAACACGCTTTTTGTTTCAACAATGGGAATTAATTTTAAATTAATTTATGCCTCTTATGTGTTTTGAATTTGGAAAAATGGATTCCATATTTGGAAACAGGATGTCCAAATTGTATTAATAGGTAACTTTTATTTTTAGACATTTTGATTAATTACTTCGGTAAATATTTTATTTACCATGGTTATAGGGTAAATCTGGTAAATAAGGGTAACAAAATAATATTATAATAATAATAAATTACCCAAAAACGTGTCTTAACCTTATTGGTGGATACATGTTCGACCATGGGAATCATTGGGTCGATTTTGGGACCCCATTGAGCCACTTCTAGGTTATAGGGGCACTTTATATTAATTAAGTTAATGTAAATACAAAAATGACATAAGCTTATATCTTCATGAAACAAAATTTTTACATAGGGTTATATATGTTATATTTTATATTATAAATATTTATTAGGAATCTAAAAATAGTTTCTAAATAATAATATTTTATTTATAATTTTTAGACATTGAAAAACTAAAAATATATATGACACAATAATGATTTAGTATTTTCCTTATTAATGAAAGAATCAAATAATTTCTATTATAAATGTTAAAATAAATATAATTTGAAAGTTTTGATGACATCCACGAATTTCATAGGTTAATATGACATGATATAATTGATTAAATGAATTATTATTGAAGTAATAATGTTGTTAAGTCTTTATCAAAGATCAATTATTAAATATTGTCAAAATTGTCATAAAAGAGTTTTTAAAACACATATTATATTATTAATAGACATTCAAATCCTAAAAATCTAAGGTTCAACCAAAAGACTTATATCCTAATAGGTGTATCAATAATGGACCAGTTGGGGGGATCTTGGATGTATATGTTATGTTTATGAACAATATAATATTAAAATAAAAAGTTACTTGGTAAATGTCAATCTAATTAACTTAGAGTTTTAACTAAAAGATAAGGTTAATATAATGACCAAAACCTGTATAAAATCTATTCTTTGAGTGGTTTTCCACCTATCCCCACCGTAAACATTAATTAATCCACTTTTGAGCCATTATAAACCGAATATGAATTTATTATAAAATAATATTTCTACTTTTTCCAAAGGTACCCCTTGCCCCTCTTCAAAAAGGGGATTCCCCCTTCTCACCAATTCACACATTCAAAGCCTTTTGGTTCGGCCAACCCCTACCCAAATACTCTCTCAAATTCCCTCAATTCCTCCAAGAGGCATTATTTTGATCATAAATCCATCCTATGGATCCCTTTTGATCAAATCAAAAGGAATAACCCGAATAAGAGGTAACATCTTCACCAACCTCATTAAAGTTCCTTTCTTCTTCAACTTCTTATTTCCTCTTTATTTCAATTATTAAATAATAACAACAGTACCTTCAATATTCTATTATGTTATTATAATTATGGAACACACAAATTCATCATTCTATCCATCCCTTGAATGACTTGTCACCATACGTGCGTATATACGGCCTACCGTCTCCACGTTGTGGTGTAATTGTTATTCAATATATTATTATTTAGATGGGTATAATAATGATGTATAATTCCTATAAATAATTAATATAAAATGATAATGATTCTGTCCGTATGATATACCATCCAATGATATATTATTTTATAATCAAACGAATGATACTTTCGCTCGTGCATACGTACGGACTACCGTCTCCACGAACAGGATGAGATTAATTCCCAATCATATCCATGAAATTATAATTATCATTTGATGATTAAAAATAATGTTTAAGGACTTGATATCATTATGGATATGAATAATATACAACCTATCCATAATAAACACATCATATGTCACAAAACATATAAAAGAAAATGAGTAAGTTAACACCAGAAATGATGATAATACTAAGATATTATTAGCAAAACGATGTTAAAAGATCATATATGATATCATATTATTGTATATGTTTATTTTATAATTTATAACAATTATTTCACCATTATAAAAGAGGTTAACCTACCATAAACCAAGAAAAAGTACATGGTAAGGGAGTATTTCACAATCTCTTCGTTATCCGAGGTTGTTTATACATAATTATCTACTGGGACCTCTTTATCATCCACATCCACATTTCATAAAACTATATTTCAAAACATTATTAATATTTTACAGAATATGGGTTAAAGTAATCTATACCCTTTTTTGAATTTTTATAATATTTTTATAAAGGAATCTACTTGTCGTTTTCCAAACAAGTTCATTTTTATCCTTTTTTACAAAATTAAGGTAAGAATGTTTTTTTAACTTATACAGCGGCTGCAGCTATTTTCGGCCGTTATAATATCATCAAATCTTCCCATAAAAGTTTATAAGGACATTTTAGAAGTAAATGTTTTATTTTTTAATTATTTAACCTTTAAATTATTTCAAAAAAGAGATATTTCTCTCAAATTGTTTTGATTTCATCTATGTCAATATCCTTTGATAGATTTTAAGTTTATTTAAAGTTGATTTATTATGATAAAAAACATTCATATTGTAATGAAGTTTTTTTGATATGTTTGACTGTGGATGTGCTATGTTTATACCATTCATGGTTTATGGTTAAAGTATTGAGATTTTGTATGCTAGTTTTAATATGAATGTTTATGATATGTTTAAACCATTTCATATGAGGAATGTATTGGACTTAGTATGTGATGAGTGGAGCCCGCTATAGCTCTTTGATGAATCGGTACGTCTCATGAGACAACTAGACATGGAATTGGCCGAGGCCCTTTCCATATTTGATTTATGGTTATGCTCGAGGCTTTAATCATTTTAGACATCTTGGCTGAGGCCTTGAAAAAATGTTTCAGAATGTCTGGCATTATACATTCCCTCATTATGGAAATAATTTTGATGGTTCATGTGGAAATTTGACTAGTATAATACCCATGATTATGTTTTATTATGGCATATTTTACTCATATCATAATCATTCCATGAAATTATTCATGTTTATTATTGGTAAAGTCATGTGGTTTTCAATTATTTACCATGCTTATTATTTATGTCATTTTCCACGGTATTCCTTACCCTTATGGAGCGTTTGAGCTCACCCCTATCTTATGTTTCATTTTCCCAGGATATGAAGATGTTAGTTATGAGTGACCTGCAGGAATAATCTAGGAGGCCTGGATGCTTCTAATGAAATGTATTTTTGTTGTATTTCTCTTCAAGTGGTAATGTTGAACATATGTATGAATCTTGTTTCCAATAATACTAAATTGATCAGTCTTTCGAGACATGCTCCCCTTGTGATCATGCCAATGTTATGAAATAATGCACTGACTCTGGGTAACTAGGGTCGGGGTGTTATAGTGACAGATCCACAATAATAATTGATGAAAATTGGAGGCATTAGACTATGATATAATATAATATCCAATAATATATTCATGATCCATTCAACTTCCATTCCTCATGTATTTAATGAAAAAAACACTGTCTCCATGGGAGATTGAGAAATACATGTTTGTTTTTTTCTCACCCAACAAGCAGTACACATTTTAAGCATTAGCAACCATCCAGACATGATTTTATTATCTCTAATACTAGTAATCCATCTCAGATTGGTGTATCCATCTAATAAAGTTGAATATTCTGTGTACTATAAACTTATATCATTGTTCATCCTCAAGTATAGATAACATGTTATACATTTCTAATGATTCAAACTATGATTACTAGCATTTATTCTCATTTTAGATACTCCAAAACCAATATCAAGTCAAATGAAATCTGTACATATAGAATAAAATTTCACTGTTTTTTATTAGATACATTTCAAAAGGTAACTAATGAATTTATATACATTTTTGAAAAACATATTGAAATGTGGTGTTTCTAAATAGATAAGTTTATGAACGTAGGTAATTACTCATTTCCTAATGTTTTAAAAAATGATGGTAATTTCATTTTTTTACCTATTTGTTCAAAGTGAGGGTAAATTTTATTTTTTATTATTTTTTGGAAAATCACCAAATAAAATTTATTGTTATTTACCTGAATTTTACAGAAATGTTGGAATGTTCAATTAGTTTACCTATTTTTCCAGATACCTTGGTAATTTGATATAAGTAACCTATGTTTTTCATAAGATTTAGTAGTTTTATTTCATAGAAAAAAAATTATTACCCCTGTCAATTTCTACCCTACTGCTGCATCCACCCATCATACCCCACCAATCGCATCCCCATTATAGCAGCAGCCCCCGTGTTTCCACTATAGTAGAAGAAGACCCCTGATGACGACCCCCTGCAAATGGTGAAAAAGCACATGACCCCTCTTTACTTATTAATAGGATGACACTCACTTCGAGATTCCTTGTGGGAGTGATATCAAGTGCATGTACCGCAATATAATTAATCTTTTTATGTGTCTTATTAATATATATATATATAACAATAACACACACACACATTTACAATGTTCTAAAAAAATTTATTTTTAATAAATTATATATAATTGTATTAAAAATACATTATTGTAAATATAGCACACACAGATATATATTATATATATATTATACAACAATTTTTATATATGATGTATATATATTTTTCTTTATTATATATATATACATAGTTATATATATAGTTAATATATTGTTATTATATTTTTATATATATTAATATCATAATTATTGCTATATATTTTTATTATATAGTTATATATTGTTATCATATTGTTAACAAGATATATTGTTATGTATTTATTATTATATATTGTTATTATACTGCTATATATATTTATTGTTGTATATTTTAATATATAATGGCTGATTTATATATATATATATATATATTTATATTATTATGTAGATATTATTATTTTGTTTTTATATTGTTAGATATTTATTATTATATATATATTTATAATTACTTATTCATTTATTTTCATATATATATAAATATTTATTTATTGTATATCTGTGTGTGTTATATATTTATTATTTTGTGTATTTGGGGCTTCACATAGTGGTATGCACTCAGTAATACTACATAAGAATGGTGGATCAAAATGCATTGGGTGCAGATTACTATATCAGTACTGCAACATACTGTAGCAGCAGTGGAACTATTGACCGGCAACACTCTAGCGGTGACATGCATTGTATCATGATGTGGTAGGGGAACTGTAGTAGCGGTGGGCCTGTAGCAGTCGGGTTAATATTTATAGACTGGGCCTTGGGAAAAATAATAGTCCTATGGCCCATGTAATGGGCTTCGCACCCGTATGGCCTTCTGGCCATCAAAAATGGGTGGGTTATCCCTTGGGAGGGCCTATGGACTACTTATCAGGTTGTGTGTGTTGCTTTTTTATTTTTGGTTGTAGTTGTACCCCTATGTTCCTATAATATATATATTTTCATACATAATTTGGCTATATATATATATTGTTTTATGTTTATTATTATATTATATATATATTTATTTAGATTATATATATATTGTTATATCTGTATTGTCATATTTAGCTAACATATATATTAAAAATAGTAAAAATTAATTATTTATTACTATATTATAAACATATATACATATAAATAATTTCAGTGACATTTTCATAAAGAATTTGGCTAAATTAACCCCATATATTAGAAAAATTTATTAAATTAAAAAATAGAAATTCTTTAAAAAGTTTCTAAAAAATGTGGTTCATTTAGCCAATTTTTCTAGAAACGGTTGCGAAATTCAACATTTGAAATATTTTGGGAATAATAGCTATATGTAATTTTTTAGTAAATGTCGGGAATAAATTAAATAACCAATTACACTAGTATATTCAAGTTGTTTTATAAATATTCCCTAATTCAATATTTTTTAACACTATAATCAAAAAGAGTATTGGCATCATTAAAACTAGGATGATCAAATCTATTTACAATTTATAATATTAGGAATCTAACATATATAATAACCCCACTATGTTTTCAAACATTAGTACCTAGAATAATATCAACAATTCCAAGATACTTAATTTTAATCATAGAGGATTAAAAATTCATTTTCTGATTTACACTAACAATACTAGTTCCATAAATTAACATATTGTCTCTATATAGACACATAATAACTCCATATTCTATTAAAATTTCTGAATAAACATAATTATCTAAATTGTTATGAATGAAACAATTATATAATATAATAGAACAAAAAATTTTATTCCATTGATTTGGATCTTGTTTAACACCATAAAGAGATTTAACTTGTTTTAATACATTCTTTTCATTAACATGAGAAAAACGATCTGTTTGTTTCATAAAAATATATTAATTTAAAAATGAATTTAAAAAACCAATTTTAACAACCATTTTATGTTCACCAAAATGATTTTTCAAAATATTTCATGTAATTTATTTATTGAAGTAATTTCAGATATAGAAGCATAAGCTTCGTGGAATGAAATAAGTTATAAATAATCTATTGTCTTTATTGGAAAAACATAAGTGCTATAATGAAGAATGACATTATTCCTGAGCTGGGTACTAAGAAATGTATGTTACCCTTCACTTATCAGGGGGTACCAATGATTTGGGGAAAACCTCATGATTCTAATTTCATTTATATTTCCATCAAAATTAAAAAATAGTTAGCAACAGGGGTAAATCCCATTCAACGGCTGGAAGAGTCTTCCCTGTGAAGCACATCATTATTTCCAAAGTAATTTATTCTTTGATGGCTTAAAAATGGTTGATCACCTAATTGAGTAAATGTAACACATTTATAAAGAATTCCATTTGGATTTGCAATATTATTGAAAGAATTATTATATTAGTTCCTTCAAAAACATGTTTGAAACCTATTGAACTTGGGGGACATGGAATAGAAATCTTGAAAACATTAAGGATACCCATAATGGTCATTTTATGTGGAGTATTTGTAATGATAAATTAGATTATCTGTCCTTTATTAGATGAATACATTTAAACAATCTTAAGGCGGCTAAATTCACCTATATAGAGTCCTCTTTTTGGACTAGTTTTAAGAATTATTTTAGTGGGATTATTGATCAATCACAATAGATTATGATTAGAAATTCATCTATCAGGTTTTGGTAAGACAATTGGATTGGATTCCCTCTCTTAAAAATTATATATCATGATTATGTGATCAATTTAAATGTAACAATTAATGATCAAATGTTATCTCCAGATTGGATGTCTATGGATTATAGGCATGACATGAATACTCACAATTTTATTAACCCGGATGATATAATATTTTGGGAACATGAAAATAATGGGATTATCATATAAAAATAAATTTATCATCACTTAATTGGAGGTAATAAATATGTATTGTTTAAAAAGATTCATAAAACCATGATTTATCCATCTTGTACCTTGTTATTATGGTGACTGATTCACTACAAGATCCTTATTTCTGTCTCATTACATTGTTTTTGAATCTCAATTACCTAATGATGTTATCATTTTCATCAACATATAGAGGATATAAACCATCTATTCCTGAGTTGTTCCACTAACTCAACAATACAAATTTTTTTACTCGAGGTGATTGATCTTAAATTTCCACAGACTCACTATACTTGTTTATCTGTAGGTATTTTTTAATTCCTCATTGATAATGAATCTCAAATAACTATTCATTGTTGTTTTTGATGAAATAATTCATATGCTATGTAGGATCCTTAATGATGAAAGGAAATAAAATTATCCACTAAATATGAAGGCTTCCCAACTACGAATTTGTACAGAAATCAGATCTACAAACTCGCCACACATCGGTAGCTGCAATAATTATGTGAATGAACTTATGGTGTCCTGACGCATTATCATTACAACTCACTTATCACTCTCAAGTGGCATGATTGAGGTTCTATGGATCTCACCATTCATATATTGGATTAAATTTAATTCAGATGGGGAATCCAGGGGAAATCCTGGACCTACATGTTTTGGAGTATTCTTCTAGAACTCTAAATCTAGAATTTTGAGATTCCATTTATGGATCTGGTGGTCTTACTACTTCGTTGGAAGAAAAATGTTATCTCACATAAATGCAGTGAACATGGAATAGAAAATGGGAAGGAAGAATATTTTATTTTAATGTTGCACTACCCTTCCGGTTCAGGAGTTAATGAATGGATAACAACATCATTCATGGAAGACTATGTGGATTTAATAAATTTGGAATATTTCAACAATGTTCATTGTTATTAAACATTTTTATACAGACACAAACAACCTGAAAGATGGTCTTGAAAACAAGGGTGTTGAGACTGATGGTTGTGTTTTCTCTGATTATATACCAAATTTATTCCAAATGGAAATAAGTAAATTATAATCATTCTGAATAATGTAACTCTTTTTTCTATCATTAATAAAAGAGGCTTATCATTGGGGAAAGTAAACAAATTTCTAGTATAAGCCTCATCAGAATTAATAGATTATTTATATTTCTTTAAGTCACAATCCATAATTAAAAACACCAGATACTTATTCATTTGATTATTATTTTGATCTCCACCAACAAGGAAAACATTAGAATTATTAGAAAGAAAAATATAGATGTATATCTTTCTCCTTTATAGGTATTTTACTCTATTTAGGTTCACATCTAAGACCATCATTATTATATACCTCTAAATTTGAACTCGGTGGAGTACACGAGATATGATGAATAAACTCTTACACATCACCTTTATAATTTTTTGTCAAAAGACACTACATCCATTGATTCAACAATTTCATTGACTACCAAATATATAATTCCAAATACATTTTCATTTTTTGAATATCCAGAAAAAGCATCTTCAATAACTCTAGGACTATATTTAGTTCTTTTATGACCATGAGCTCTACGGTTATATAAAAACCCCCACACAAAGAAATTTAAAATAATGGGTCTTCTAAAATTAAATATTTCATAAGGGGGAAAGTTGGTTTTCTTGGATACAATTATATGATAAAAATGACATAAATCTAAAAAAATTCACCCTATAAATTTAATGGGATCATAGATTAATTAATCATACTGTTTACCATTTATAATAAAGTTAAATTTTCCCTTTTTTCATGTCCTTTTTTCTGAGGTGTATAAATATCATTACATATATGAATTATATATTTGAATTCAAATTAATCAATAAATTCATTCATAAATAAATCACCACATCTATCTGAGTGTAATACACGAGTCTATTAATTTAATTGATTTTCAACATTCTCTTTATAATTCTTAAACACATTAAAGGGATTATCTTTTATTCTAAGAAGATATATGTTTAATTATGTATGACAGTCATCAATATAATTAATATAATAATCACCAAAAATAATTAAAAAATCATTTTATTCCCAAATATTTGAATGTATAATTTCTAATATATCAAAAAAATTCAAAACACATTGAAATGGTTTTTAAAAATTTTAGTCCCTATATAGTTCCGTATTTGTTAAATTAATTTCCAAACTTATTAAATTTGAACATATTTTTTACTTTTAATGAATTTTAATTAATATATGCTAAAATATCATTCCATAAAATTTATTACCTAATCAAATATGTAGAATATTAAATTATATTATAAATATACATATGATATTGTTCACCCAATTAATATTCCTTCCCTAAAAACATGTCACTCTTCGATAATATAACCTTGTCGTATTTGGATGAAACCCATTATACCATCTTACACTATAGATCATTGGTGACTACATTATTTCAAATATTGTTTACGTACATAAAATTTAGAAGATTTATAATATTCATAGAAGTACAATCTAGTTACATGATTAATTAAGTGATGAAATTGATGCATGCATTGTTTTCAAGGTGTTATTCCTTCATGATATAAATTTTGTAAAATGAATTTATCATTGAAAAATTATTGTACACATGCACTATAGATCCATAATCAAGAGACCATTCAATCTATTGACTTCATGTATTTCATTTTTTTCAATGAGTCAACAGGTTATGTGATGATGCCTGGATAATTATTATGGATTCCCTTAATGGGATTGGATGTCATCCTTGAACCATTCCACTTATAAATGTGATTATTGTTATAGTGTTATTTAATTTCAAATAAATGTTCAATGATTACACATTGGTGGAAACAATATGAATATTAATAGTAATTAATTAATACCGTATAATATAAATATTATTACTTGTTGATTTTTCCATGAAATATAAAATATCATTGCCTGAGTAGTTTTTATATTAAGGCTATGAGATTTCATGAAGAATAATTGATGGAAGATTGAAATCATAGGGATTTATGTTTAGAAGGCCTTGGTTGTTTTGGAGTTATATTTGATACCTACGTAAAGGTAAATTGGTATTTAGATTTACTGTGTAATGGTAAGTCTCATATTGTATAGTCTATATAAAGTTAGTAAGGGGAACTACGTAATTGTAGTGATCAAGATAATAAGGATACATAAAATTAAATTGGAATTTACATTACCAGGGAAAAGTTAATTATCACCTTTTATAAGCTATTTAATGTTAGTGATGATCACTATGTAAGGGTAGTGATGAAGATCACAAGGCTATATAAAGGTAGTGACATTCCTATGTAAGGGTAAACAAAGTTATCATTGCACTGCATAATAGTATCTAGTTACTCGTATTGGTGTTGCCCCCAATTTTTTATAGTTGTGTATAGCTACATGAAGGATTGTGTTAGGGTATCCAATATCCATGTAAGGGTAATTTAATATGTAAGGATAACGAATATCTTCAACCACTCATGTAATGGCAACATAGGTAACATAAGGGTAATATGATTATCACGTAAGGGTAGCCGCAAACTTCCTCTACTCACGTAAGTGTAATCCACATAAGGGAAATCTTGTAGTCTTCTTCAGTGATTGGTTATCAAAAAATTTATGCTTCTATAATCATGTCAAACCATGATCATTGATCGATCCATGATCGAAGATGCATCTTCTAGGGATTATATAGAGATGAGATCAGTACAGAGGTGAGAATCATCCATCGAGGAATATTAGATATCAATGCACTTGAAAACTACCATGAATGAATTAAAGTGACTTAGACTAAGTCTTTCTCTAGTGATAAATTTATATTTGATGTTCTGGTGAAAAAAATATAATCATGAATGAATTGTTACATTACATACAAGAAAATCAAATAAATGAGAAAATTATATGAGGCTTATATCTACATGAAGAATAAGTTGAGCGTTTTGCATCATGTATATTCCTTTTTAGCATTAAGAAACAGGTTGGCATAAATCATTTGTGAATTATAAATGCGATGTATTACAATAGAAATCCCATATTGTATGTGTGTTCTAAAAAATAAGAATGTGTATTTGAGTCAGGGTACGTAATTATCCGCATAAAGAATAAAGAGAACCCAAAACCTATGAGTATTACAAATGATCTATATGATGATTTAGAGTGCCAATAGAATAATCAGGAATTTAATATGTGGAAATATAATACCCAACACCTTGTGGGTATTAATATTTAAAATAACGAAATAAAATATCAAATACCAAATTTATTCATATTTAATTAATAAAAATAAATTTGTTATTTATAAAAAATTTAAATCATGGAATAAATGATACATCACATGAATAATATTTTTTCTTATGCATAAATGTGTGCATGAAAATGTTGAAGAATATTACAAGATTTTTTTTTAAAATATAGAATCTATTAAGTAATCAAATTTTTTTAATCTCGATGCATATTTATATACAATTAAGTAAGAGTTTGATGATAGGATCCATTGAAGAAGAAGAAACATAAATGCTAGACTATTAAAATATTGAGAGAATCAGATCAATCATGATACCAAAAAATTTCATTTATAAAATACTTGCTACATGTGATTATTGAAGACCATAATGATTTATAAATTAGAAAACCTGGTCATGTAGGCTTGTGGTTAAGGGTTATCATCTGTAAGGTAAAATATCTTTCTGGATATACATCTTCTTGAGGTGAAGAAATATTCTAGTATATTATGGACGTCGAAGACTCTAGTTGACTCTATAGTAGGAGAGGGAACAATGTATTATGTGTTGATCACTTATGTAGGTACGAGCTTTGTGATATCTAGTGGAATCTAGAATGGGATCACTATTAAATTAATGATTATTGGAATAGACTTTACCTAGCAATAACAACTTTTATATAGTTAATAGTCCATATTTTGGGGTATAACTTACATGAAAAGGAGTGGGCCTTTCATATGACCTTCTATTTATTATGTGTTTATCTCTCTATTTTTAAAACTTCACATGAGGTGGTATTGAGAGATAATTTTGAGTGGATTGATGCCTTTAACATGTTCATGAGGTTGAATTAAAAATTTATTTTCAAAAAAATATACCAATGATTCACCCCCACCCCCAGTGGAAGCTAACTGGCCCTTGGAATCTACAATTGGTAACATATATGTTACACCTAAAGTCCAAATATGATTTTAAAGATGGAATCTAATAAGGATGTCGATTTGATAATTCCCATTTTTCAAAAAAGATTAAAAATAGAAATGTAAATAAGGAATTAAATATTAAATAAATATCCATTTATTCAATGGGAAAATGAACATGAATAATGAATTCGATAAAGAAGATGCAATTATAAATGAGGACAAGAAGATAAAATTGAAGGTGGAAAATGTGAAAAAAATGGTAAAATATCACAATAATATTAAGGATTCTAAAGAATAATACATTATTTATAAAAATTCAATATGTCTGATTGTTCATTTTGAAAAACAAATTAGATGAACTTCACAAGTTCTCTAGAAGTAAAATATTATTCTCCTCTAGATAGTGTGATGAAAGGTCCAAGGGTATAATGTTAATTTTATTTCTAACAATATAAGTGTCAAAACCAAATTAGAAGTTGTTTGGAAGTCGAATGATAAGAGGAATTCTTCCAAATCAATGGAATAAAATAATATACCAAGGATGGTTCAATACCTATGAAATGTGAGGCTCGGTTTGTAACAGTATAACAATAAGAAAAATACAGAATACACCAAGAAGAACAATGTTTCAAGGGTTTTTCAAGTGTTATGGTATTCATGGTCATAAAGCCTATTCATACTGGTTTCATATGAATTTTCCATGAAGTCATAAGAACCAAGGAGATGTTATGATGAGAAAATGAGATAAAAAAATCAGAGTGGATATTAAGTTACAATAACTAACTCAAATCAAAAATAACGACACAAATATTAATATTGAACAAATAAAAATACATAAAAATTCATGTATGTTTTGAAATGAATCAAATTCAAAATAATAAAATAAGATTCATTAAAATTTTAAAATAATAAATTAATACACACCACTACAAAAAACAATATATTTAGTTCATCACGTTATCAATACTAAGAAATTGATGATAATTGATACATTTATCATAACTAAAAAGTCATGATAAAAACCCTCCACTTTGTCAATGCTGATAAAGGTCGCCTTTTTAAATTCTTTTTAATGATGATAATGATTCATCATTATCAACACTAAAAAGTGATCAAAAATGGAATATTTCAATAAAAAAACTACATCATTAAAAATATATATAAATATATAAATATATTTATATTGATATGAATGTTATATATTTGTTTAAATATGATTTATATAATACTAAATATATATTCACTTCACATATAAGATAAAATGTAGTTGGGGTGGCATATGAGTGGTAAATCCTATAATATTGAATCCAAAAGCCCCAGAATTGGAATCATTGTTGGGGAAAATTTTCAAGATATTATAAAAATACTATAAATTGTTTTATAGGTGATGTTAGATGACAGTGGAGGCATTTCTGGTGGTGTTGTGTTGAGGGAGGTAGGGGTGAAAGAGGCTACCGATAACATCAGATGGTGTAGGTGAAGGTAAGTGTGTAGTTACTATATCAGTTACAAGTACCACAAAACATTCACCCAATTTAGTCCTTCATACCATGTCCCTTTATGATATAGAGAGTCAGGTCATACCATAAAAGAGTAGATCCCATAAAAGGATTCGAATCAAGTAGCTATCACCAAAAAATAGATAAGTGGAATGTGAATGAGGATTGTGTTTGGAAATCTCCTTCGGTATCTTGAACCACACATCATTGCACAAGGCAATGCTATTTTATGAACCATATGAGGTGTGGAGCTAGGTGAAAACATTGAATCACACATACTGGGGGAGAGTTAGTTCCAATGTAGTCAGTCCTCTGAGCATTTAGGTGACGTATTGGGCCTTATTTCTCAAATACATTGGGTCATATAAGAGTTCCCTCTTAATCTAGTTTAAAATTGTATTATCCAAAAATAGATAAAATTCAAAGGCCCTCGTTCTATTTTTATCTAATATTTTTGATATTTAGTTAATATTGATTATATAATAATTAGAAAATTTTATATATTATTAAAAATCTTATTTAATATAGATATATATTTAAATTTATATATGTATATATATATATAATTTTCTTAAATATGATTTATATAATTAATTTTTTTATTTCAAAATCATATTTAATTTATAAATATAAATATATTATTATTTCATATTTATAGTGAAAAATAGTTGATAACTAAATTAAAAACATTGAATAATTAATATTACTATATAATTCATAAAATTTTGATATATTAATTTCATTTGTTTTTTCATTTTTAGAAATATATAAAATAATAAATATTTATTTAATAGTTATAAATTAACTATATATGGTACACCTAATATGTCATAAAATATTTTTAAAATAAATATACGAAATTAATTCAATTTTACAGAGACACACATGGAAAAATAATAAATTTTTTATATTATAATTTTAGATTTTCACTTATTAATAATTGATACTTAATTTATTTTGTTTTGTTTTATTAAATTTTATTAAATTTTATATTTTTCTTTACTATGCACTATTTATATATTTTTAATATATATATATATATATATTAAATTTATTCATTGTTATTATTGTTTATTTCATTAATAAATTTATTTATATTTTGGTAATTTATTCATTTTTAGTTTTTATTTATTTATGATTTTTTTAAATTTTATGAATTTTAAAAATTTATTTATATTTGTTGATGAAAATTTTATATTGTTCATATATATTTGTAATTTACATAATTAATATATTTATTTATTTCTATTTTAACATGTTATCATTATTATTTTAAAATTATTATAAAATTAATAACAGTTATTATTTTTTTAAATATTTTTTCAATCTATTCAAATTTTTACTATATTTATCTCATTGTTATGATTCATTCATTTAATATTATTTATTTATTAGTAATTTTAAGTGATTTTATAATAATTTATATATTTTAATTATTTATTCATTGTTTTTTTAATTTATTCATTTTTAATTTTTATATATATAATTACTCATTAATATATTTAATATTTTTAATATGTAAATATATTCATATATATATATATATATATATCAATATATATACTATTTCCTTAAATATGACTTACATAATACAAAATATGTATTCATATTAAATTAGTCGTATATTTAGTGAAAAATGATTTTTAATTAAAAATTAATATCTATTAAAAATATTGAAAAATTAGCATCGAGTAATGGTTTTTTAATAAAAAGTATTTTTTTATCAATTTAACAAATATCAATATTATGTTACATTAATTTAAAATAAATTAATATTTAATTAATGTAATTTTATATAAACACACACACACACATAATATTTATTTAATATATTTAGTTTTTAATAATAATTTAAAATTTTATTTATTAAGATACTATATTTAATATATATTTAGTTTTTTATTGGAAATTTTTATTCATTTTTTATATATTTAGTCAATATAGAATATTTATTATTTTTTAATATTTTTCTAAAATTTATTCATTCTCAATGTTATTTATTCATTAATAAACTAAATTATTTTTAAATATTTTTGTAACATTTTCTTTTTTTTTATATTTTTTCAATTTTATCCATTTTAAATATTTTTTTATACATGATTATTCATTAATATTTAATTTATTTAATATTGTTAAAATTTATTTCATTAAAATTTATTTATTTTCATTTTATGTTATATATATTTTTTATTTTTTAGAATATACTTTTTAATTAATAACACTGATTCATTTCATAAATATTTTATTAATATATTCATTTCTTTTAATTATTAAATTGTTCTATTTTCTAACTATCAATAATTTAGTATTTTTTAGTATTATTTAATCACTAATAATGTTAATTAATTTTTAGTTTTCATTAAAATATTTTCAATTTAAATATTTATTCATTTATTATTTATTTAATGTATTTCCCTTAGGGTTCAACACAGTATTAGCTACCCCTATGGGTCTTTGTGAGGCCTCTTGTTCGAGCCTCATCGAGTACATTCTTATATTTGTGTGTTGCATTGTTTTCATTGTAATATGGCTCCTTTCCCAGCATCGATGTATGTATTCATGTAATGTATTCATTTTTAATCTTCATTTATGTGTATTTCTTCATTAACATTTAATATTTGTAATATGGTTGAAATGTAAATATTTAATCTGTATTAATATTTATTTTAATATATATATTTTGTTAACAATGAATATTATTATTTAAACTGATTCATTTTTTAATATTTTTGATGTTTATTGATTTTTAGTTATTAAATTTCTCTCATTTATAAAATTCTTGCATTTAATATTATATATTCATTAAAGATGTTAATTAATTTTTTATTTTTTATAATTTATTCATTTTTTAATATTTATTAGTTTAATGGTTTTGTGAACTATTTTTTATAGTTTTTATCAACGCTGTCCAAAAATCGATGATAAAACCGTTTGGGTTTTTTAAATACAACCCAAAGAGATAACATCACTCACTCATTCTGTTTAATCTCTCACTGAATTGATCCTTTGTGGTAGCTCCCCCTCATTCTTTTGGATAAATCAACCCTTTCCAAACCCTTGGTATTTGACTCATTCTACTCATTTTTTATTGATCTTGAATTGGTTCACCCTTTTTAGTTCTTCTTTGTCTGAGTCCAATATGATCATCATTCCCCTTGGACTATGGGTACAAAGTGGCTTTCTCATATACCATACAGACACCATTTTCAATTTCCAAACATTATGGATGCTCAATTTTTTGGTCTAATTAATTTATCATGTTTGGAAATGGATTTTAATATATCACTAGAATAATTTGTGGAGAATGTTTATAGTTACCCATTAATAAGACTGTACAATAATGAAAATTCAATTATTAATTAAATTTTAAAAAAAATTAAAAATAAAATATTTTTTTAATGAAATCACATGTATTCATTGTCATTGTATTTTGATATAATTTATTTATACTATATGTATGTATAAAATAGAGATCATGAATACACTAAAATTTTCATCCATTGTTTTCATATCATTTTATTTATATATTATATGCATACCTAATGTGTATTTATTTATTTTTTGTACAATTTCTAAATTATTGAACCTTATGGGATGGATACAAATAAATAATGGGTGGACAAAAACATATGAAAAATTAGTAAGAGGATTAAGTTGAATATTTCATCTACTATGCAATAGATTAAAAAAATGACCCTATTATTGTTTTTGTTCTTGGAACAACTGATTGTAATTTTATTAAATATATATTCGATGTGCTGAATATTAATTTATTTTCCTATTACATATTCTTTATTGTTTCTATGTGTAATTAATGTAATAATTTCCTAGATTATTTTTCATACTGATAAGGTCATAACAGTTCTCCCCTATGATGGGAGCCTTGATGTTATATTGAAGTATTCTTAATATAGTTCTATGGTTGAATAAGGTACTATAATTGGAAAAATATTATTTAGACTACCATGTTTGATTGCTCGTAAGAAGATTAGGCGACTTCTCATGATGTTCGAATTTGGTAATCTCCATGACGATAGATTATGAAAAGCTACATGCCAATAGGAATTCTGCATGGTTAGGTGTCATCGGATATTCTATGTGCATTTTAATGGTTCTTAGAATTTAATATTATCATTAATATATGTCATGATAGACCCACTTAAATTTACTAACCAAAACTATAATGTCATCTTTTTAAAGGAAGTATTGTATGATGGGCCTATCACAACTGAAAAGTAAATAATGGATATGTTAGGAAAGAATTTGTAACATCCATATTTATTGAAGCTGATATCTCGACACATTGATTAGAATGGAACCGGCATATTAGATTCCATGGTCATGGTGTAACAACATGTTTATTTCAGATAGTCAAAGAAATATGTATCAAGAATATATTTTGATGACACAAATGTGAATCCATCATGATGAGATATTGTGACAAAGGGATTATATTACACAGTGATCGTTCATATATGGTATTCAATGCAACGAAATTAATTTAATTCTCTTCGGTATCATGACTAGTTTCGAGACAATTATCATGGACTATTTTTCAAGCTATCCTAATACCAATTAGAATTAATTCTAGAGGGTTACACACCTTGTTTTTCCATTGATCTCGATTAAATTATATTATATTTTAATTAGTAAAATAAATATTATTATCAGATATATTAAATAATTTTATTCAATTTATTTTGATCACATAAATTAATTAAATATTTATTAACTAGAATGTAAATAAAAATATATATTATTGTTTTTTTTAAAATTAATAAATATTTACTTATCATTATGTGAATGAAATATTAATTTAGGAATTTTATTTCAAATTAGTTATTCAAAAAATGTTAGAGGAGTTCTAATAGACCAAGAACATGTATGGTAACAAATATTAAATAACATTTCAGTTGAATAATATTTGTTATTGCACAAATTAGCATGGACCAAAAAATAATAATAATAATATCATTATGTCGAATGAGGTTTATTAAATGTAATAAATGTTATTTAATGGATAACTTTTTGTTAAGATATATTTTAACATAAATCATTACTCAATAAATTTATGTTTTTTATATTGGGTAGTGTATCCAAAGACTTCGAATAGAAAATTGTTGTTCACAATTAAATTCTCCCAAATCATCATCTCTCTCTATCTCAAGAATGAGAAATGTATGAGAGATTTCTTCCTGACTGAATAATGAGTGATCAAGAATTAACAATGCAACACATTCAACTAGCTATGCTTGCACTCTTGGATCGAGTGGTGTTTCTTAGTGATCATAAGAGCATCTGCGGATCACCGGTATAGGGATTCTATCCTTGGATCCTCACCATGAAATTAAGGTAATTCGAAAGGGTCTTTTTGTAAGACCAACATTCACCAATGAAAAAAGATCATACTCCCTTGTATTTATTTCTTCAAATAATAAATAAATTATTATAATATTTTAATTTAAGATCCTCGTTTTTGGTTTCGGGAAACAATTATTCAATGAAAATTTTCTATACCACCCACCAACAAATGCATTCACTGCGCCTAGGACCATTAAGTGGTATTAGAGTGGCCATATTTAAAATTTTAATAATTTGTTAGATTTTATTATTTATGTGAAATTATGTATAGATTTTCATTTTATGTTATTTATTATATAATCTCATTTGAATTAACATGGTATAGTTATATTAATTATTTTCATTTTGTGTTTCATTTTCATAAAGTATTAATAATAGATGAAGAATTCCCGAAGATTCCATCAAGGATTTTGGCCTATAAATCTATGTTACACTGTTGGTTTTAGTAGAACATATAATGTTCCAATACCCATTTTACCTGGATGCATTGAGAATTTAATTAAACATTGAGAATTAATTTCACACCCCATGTTCAATGGGTCATCCTGGAATGCGGTTAATGGATACATGATGTGTATCCGGAATGTACATGCAATGTAGTCTAGCCGAGTTAACATACCGAAGACCATGGAGTGTGACTTGAATACACGAATAGTGATGTATATGGTGTGTTGTTTTATTGTACATGACTTTTAGTCTCCCGATTAAAGGAAAAATTAAATTAAATTAAATTGACAATTGCTACATTAAACCCATAATTTATTGATTGACATTGATGTGTGTTTTTCAATTTAATAGTGATTTTAAATATTATAAAATTCTATATCAATTAATTGTAATAAATATGTTATTATTGGTCATGCCATTTATTTTATAAGAATTCCATAAATATTGGGTATATCCAATTAATAGTATATGACCATTAATATGGAAGGGAATTAATTAATTTATTTATTTATAAATTAATACATGCATGTATATCATAATAATAATGAATGAATAGACAAATGATTTCCATCCAGTTAATTTTTTTTATTCACTATATGTATGAATTTTCATGAACTTAACTAATACACGTGTATGTGTTGGATGGTTCATCACTCCCACCATTATTATGTTGGACCTGCGCTTCCAAGGAGATCTATGTAACCCCCTTTTAACTAATCATTTGGTACTCCTCACCTATACGTGAGTAGAAAATATTTCTAATTAATGGATCACCCCATGATGCGTAGAGTCCTTTCAAGATGGAACCATAATGATTGCAACCCAGTTGATACACAAGTGTAAAGGTGGAATATTTTAACTCATTCCAAGACCAGCAATAGGAGTTATTTCTCGTAGGTAAAATTTTGATTTAGCGCCCTATTATTTAATCAACCGTTAGATAAAGCACAAGAATGTGTCAATTTTAATTATTTATGTTTTAGAGATTAATTATTTTATGGATGTAAGGTCTTCATAAAATAAATAAATTATTTAATGTCAAAATATAGAAATTAAATAAAGTAATTGTGCATAAATGTTTTACCCAACGTGGATAATTAATTTAGTAATAGATACATAATATTACCAAAACATGTAAATGATAAAACATGATAATATTTATGAATATTTAATAAAAATCACTAAATTAAATATTATGATAGACTTTTCCTTCCATTACATGATTAGGAATGAAACTCAATAAAACTATGGGTTTGACCAACCCTTGATGGTAAACATACATTTATAAGGGTAGTTATTATGAAGGTTCAAAGATGAGGTAATCAATTTACATCAATTTGTGTATCCTTTTCTAGACATAGTGTAATCTGATGGAAATTGTTGAGGAAAGTAAAGTTATGATTTCAGGATTGTGGATCCCACTCAATGGATCAATGAGTTCCAAGACCATAGTTTGCAAACTCTTTCCTAATTAAATACCTTCAAGTAGCTTGACCAACCATTGTGGGGTTATAATAATTGGAATATGGATCTTTTCCACAAAAATATCTTAGATACTAGACATTCCGAGTTTAATGGTGGAGGATATTGGAACTTGGTCAAATAGTGGGAGTTATAATAAAATAAAAAATAGATAATTAATTTAATATTTCTTGCACAATTTATAATCAAGAAATGTACTAAAATATAATCCTTTCATTATAGAATAAAAATGTCAAGATAATCATCCACACTATCCATACGATAAATATTGCAGGGAGACAACATCCTAACTGGAAGTAACATCCAAGAGTATTTTAAATGCCTTTAGGTTATTCTACAAAATGAATGGAAATATTACATGCTAGAATCATCAATACCTAACACGTCTACTCAAGAGGCATGTGATGTAGAGTTCCTAGTATATGAGAAACATATGAATTTCATGGTAGATGATCAATATTTGATATATCCATCTATTTCTAGTGAAATAATGATATATCAGTAAAACATTCATGTATATAGCATGATTCATATCCTCTATGGTCATTACAAGGAGAGAGATAGACAAGATTGGTTTAAGATTTCTAAATAACTCTTTTAAAGTGAGCATGTTGATGGTTCCCCAACTGAGACTTATGTAGTCATGCTCATTTGCTATATTGTGTGCCTAGAGGTTCTAGGGTTCAAACTCCTTGAAGATATAGGAAGCGAACTCATTCTGGCATCACTCCCTCTACGATTATCTGATTTTTTATTAATTTTAATATGAACAACATTAATAAGTCTCTAATAGATCTTATCACCCATCCTATCCAAATAGAAGAGTAATCTAAGCATGAAAAGCTATTTGTCCATATGGTTCAAAAATGGAATGGTAAAACAAAGTGTTTTAAGACTAAATATTCTTCACAACTCTCAAATACGAGTAAGATCAAGTGGAAGCTAAGGGGAAATGATGTTTTCTATTTTTCATTTGGATTGAGGGGCCACTGGAAGGAATTTTTTAATGAGCCAAAGAAGAAGGGGGAAACATCATGTGAATTTATTATCAAGTGAAATTTATTTATTTCTACAGATTGGGTATTTGATAAATCATTTTGTACTAAAATATCTATTCAAATACATGAATCAAGTAGGTATAGAAGTATTGACTAATAGGAGGTAGATCTATGAGCAGTCAGGAGAGCTAAACTTGGTTTTCCAGCTATCAAACACTACCACATCAAGTTTCTGATGTGAATGATCTTGGGTTTTATATGTTGTTATTATGTTCCATATGATACCAAAAACGTCATTATGAAATCCATAATTAATAAATATGGATTTATCTTCAAATTTGGGAATGAATCATTCTTCTTTTATAAATATTTATTATGTTATGTAATGAAACATTTAAATAGTGGCCTTTATGTGCTAGATTTCATGAACTATGTAATGTCAATCGATAATGAATTTAATTCAAATGACTCATACCACATCCAATATTGGCATCACCATCTAGGTCTTATAAATGAAAATTTCTTGACTAAATTACATGAAGATGAATATTTATAATATTTTAAACAAAAATGACTTTGTGTATGTCATATATGTTTACAAAGAAAAATGACCAATGACCCATTTAGTGGGAATAGTGAACTGGCTAAAGAGATTCTTGAATTAATTCATTACAATTTGTATAGACCATTTCCTATTTAAATAAATGGTGGGTAGTCATTCTTCATAACGTTTACCGATTATTGCAGTAGATATGATTTTTCCACATAATGTTCTATAAGTCTGATTATTTTTATAAATTCATGGAATTCAAGAATGTTTTTGAGAACCATCTTCATAGGAATATTAAGAAAATACACACAAAACATTGTGGAAAATATCATAATCAATATATCATTGAATGCTTATGGTAGTGTGTGATCCTATCCAAACTCACTCCTCCTTACACAACCTAGTGGAATTTTGTAAGGGAATGGAGGAACTGAACCTTTTTAGACATGGTCATATCAGTGATGACTCATGAGATTGTTACAATATCTATTTGGGGATACGTTCTACAAAAAAACATCACAAAAACTAAACCAAGTACCAGGGAAGTCTGCAAATGGTATTCCATACATCTTTTGGAGAGTATGAAAAACCATTTTATCATAATTTCATGTTTTAGGGAGAGAATTGTTTGTTAAGGTCTCTTCAAGTAACAAACATGCACCCTGAGGAATAAAGTGTAACTTGATAGAATATCCCATGGAAACAAGGTGATATTACATATACGACCTCATATACAAAATGGATATAGTGATTAGAGAAAACACATTTCTTGAAAGGGAAAACATCTGTAAAAGAGATAATGGGATTATTATAGAATATGATGAAGTTGGGGCTCATGGTACGAATGATCTGCAACAAGAATAGATTCAACAAATCCCCATGGAAGATGAAACTATTCTGGAGACACAAGTACTATATAGAAGTATAATATAGGTTATATAACCAAATAGGTATAGTTTTCTAGTCACTGTGGATGGTGACCCATTACTAGTGGATAATAAAGTTCCTCTAACCTACAATGAAGTATTAAGTTGCACAAATGATTCCATATGCCAATACGCCATGAATTTTAAAAAGGAATCTAGGTACCAAATCCATTCTTGGATTTTGGTTGATCATATTGTATATTTAATTCATCTTTGTTGAAAATAGGTATTCAATAAGAAAATGAGAATATATGGAGATGTTAGTACCTATAAGGAATGACTGGTTGTGAAAGGTGTTGAAAAGAATGATGTCATTGATTACGATGAATCCTTTTCACCTATTGGAGTGATGAAATACATAAGAATTCTACATTCCACTTAGGCATACCATGAAAATGGGATTTGGTAAATGTATGTCAAAAGAGACCTCTTTAATGGGAACCTTCAAGAAGATGTATATATGAGACAACCCGAATCATATTTGACTTGAAAGGATTCTAATATGACATAAAAATTACAAAAATAACATTGATTGATTACAGAAACCATCTCAATTATAGTACATTCATTTTGATAAAGGAATAATGGAATTTGGTTTCATAAATAATAAGTGTGATCCTTGTCTCTACCAACAATATATATTGAGTGAAATAATATTATTAATAGAATTTGTTGATGACATATTAGTAAAAGGAAATGAAATACATGTATAACCATTTTTAAGATGTGGTTGAATAAATGAATCTCCATGAAGGATATGGTTGAAGTATCATATATTCAGAGAATCAATATCTATCATGATAGATGAAACAAACTTCTCAGACTGAGTCAATGAACATAAATTCACAAGATATTGAAGAGATTCATTATGAAATGATCCAAGAGGGTATTGGTTCGAGTGTCACATGGAATTCATCATTCTAGGAAGATGTATCCTCATACAAATGAGTAAAAAAACAAAACGGTAATGATTTCATACACATCATAGATTGGGTCGTTAATGTATGTTATTCTATATACATGGATATTTGTTTACAACACCTTGAGTGTGGTAAAAATACATCAAGATGATCTAGGTAACCTCAATTCGATGTAATTTATGACTATAATTTAGTAATTGAGGCATACTAAGGAAATCATCATAGTATATATAGTATATGAGTAAGTAGTCATCATAGGATATGAGGATTCTAGTTACCAAACTGATCAATATGAAATGAAGTCACAAATGGGATACATATTCATTTAAAATGGAGGTTTTGTGAACCAAAATAGCTCAATGAAGTCTGTGGTCATAGATTCTATGGTAGAGTCTATGTAAATTGTTTCTTATGAGGCATCAAAAGAAACTATATTGTTGTGAAACCTCATCCAATAGCTTGATATAATACTTAAAAGTAAATAAACTACCATAATATATTGTTGTAGTATTATAGGGGTGGAACTTGAAAAAGAGACAAGGTCATATCAGTGGAATAATAAAAATCTTAAGAGTTATCATCTTTCAGAGAATTTTCATAGTGATTTGAGGTTACAGTGAGCAGTATATCTATTGAACACGCCATGTAAGACCCCTTGAATAATTCCTTGACTCCATGGAAACATTATTTTGATGCGAGATCTAGAAGATTGAATGTGGTAGGAAGAAGGCTATAGTAAGAATCGTTGTTTTCTAGATTTGGTTTCCAAGGACAATCATATTTTAATTTGGTTGCATGTATTTTGAATGTATGGAATATTACATTAATTTCATCTTACATATTTTTTATTTATTCTACGTGGAATCGATGTAATAATTTCTTATAGTATTTTTCTCATTAATAAGGTCTTAGAAGTTCCCCACTATGATGAGAACTTTAATGTTCTATGAAAAAATTATTAATATATTTATATGTTGGGATAATGTTGTATGATGGGAAACAATGTATATATACTTTCATGTGTGAGTACTCATAATTAGATGATACTTCTTCTCATGAAGTTCTCACTTAGTAATCTTAAAAATGGGAGGTTATGAGAACAACCCCACCAGTTGGAACTCCACATGTCTTGGTTCCATAAAATATTCATATATGTGATCATGGGAAGTGGTCCTTAGACTTTAATATAATAATTAATGTATATCATCACTCGCTCACATAGATTTACTAATCATAAATGTCACAACATATGTTGGCGGGATGTAGGGTAAATTTGTTGTGTCAAGGTTTACATTTCATTAATTTATAAATCAAGATAATTTTTATCCATTCCATCTTTATAGAAGCTGATATATCAGACCTTTTATTGAAATAAAATGGACATATTAAATTCCTTGGTAATGGTAAAATGATTCCATTATTTTAGATAATCAAAGAAAAAAATATCGGCAATATAGGTTGGTGACATGGATGTACAACCATCTTAATAAGATATTATGAAAAATGAATTATATTACACAGTGAATGATTGTATTTTGTTTTCAATGTTGTGATATTCTGTTATTTCCTTTGAGTTCCTTGTCTTTTTTCTAGATAGTAATCATGGACTTTAGACAATCCCACCAAAATCCAATGGGAATTAATCATAGAGGGTCCCACAACAAGGGTTTCTTTTGATCTAGATTAAATTATACATGAGTTTAATTAATATATTCAATAATATTCTCACATATGAGGTATAATTTTAATCATGTTATATCGGTATAGTAAGTTAAATAAAATATTTATTCATCGTCATTTGAATAAAAAAATATATGTATTTTATTGAATAATTAATAAAAACATATTTTATGATATGTTAATGAATTAATTATGTATGAATATAATTTCTATGTGGGTGTTCAATAAATTAAATAGGAGTTAGAACGGACCAAGTCAATGTTTGGTGAAAAATATTTGTTTACAAACTTGTAATTTTTTCCCATATTGTGTGAGTTGGAATGAACCAAGAAAAAAATATATTATTATTATTACCTGGCATGGAATTTAGTAAAGATAATAAATTTATCTAAAGGAAGGGTTAAAATTAAATAATATTTTAACCTAAATCATAACTCTATAAATAGATGTCTCTGTATAATGTGTAGTGCATCCAAATATTGAGAAAATAAAATTATTGCACACAATGAATTCTCTGCCAACTCCTCCTATATCTCTCCCTCTCTATATCAAGAATGAGAAACATTTGAAATATTTATTCAGGACTAAGGAATAGGTGATCAAGAACAAACAATTCTAGAAATTCGACTCGCTATGATTTCACTTGAAGATTGAGTGGGGTTGGTCGAAGAACATAAGAGAACGTCCAGATCACCTCATGATGGATTTTATCGTTGGATCCTCACAACACAATGATGGTAATCAAAAATGGTCTTTTTGAATGATCAACATGAACCAACAAAAAGGTTCTAAATCCATGTTATTTATTTTATCAAATATTAAAAAATATAAATATAAATTTGATTTCCAAGATCCTTGCTCTTTTTTTGGAAAATGATTATTAAAATAAATTTTAATATATCACTCTCATCATATACTTTTGTTGTTCTTATAAATATCAAAGCATTCTCAAATCATTTAACCATTTTTACACTATTCTTATTAAAGAAAAATTAATCTATAATAGTAAAAGTAACATTTTAGTTTTCATGGAATAAATGTGTGGTATAAATGTTCGACTAAACATTGGAAAAAATGAATGTACATACATACTAATATGGTACTAACATTTATGGATCATTTTATATGAATACTTTTGGAAATGATGATATAGATTTTATGTAAGAAATGAAAATGACAATTGAAAATGACCTTTTTGATATTCTAATGTTTTTTGGGATGTTAAATTACGATGAAAAGAGACCATTTTATACCTTTTATACTAAATATACAACATTTTAACCTATATTGTAGTTATATAACTTCACATCTGGGAGTGGATGGAGAAACAACAATTTTATAGAACTGTTTATTCAAGAAATGATCATCATTAATGACCATATGATGCTAAGTAAATGCTATGTTCAATGGGTATTATCTCTATTAAATACATGTATGTCCAAATGATTCCCTATTGTTTTAAAAAAATCTTGAATAACTCATAAAATTACATATGTGTGGAATGAACTGATATAAAAATATGAATCAAGTACTTTGAATGTTGTATGGTACTTTCAGATTACTATATAGTATAGAGAACTATATGGATTTAACGAAACAACTAGACAATTGAGATGGAATTCAGATTCATGATCTGATTATAGGAAACTATATCACTCTGAAAACTCTTCTTAGTGGATGAAAATTTATTATGAGCATCCAAATTTAGAAATTATATGAGAAAAATTCATCTATAATTACATAAATATGAAATAAATCATTTTTGTGTACAAATTAATACTCATAATACATGGTCAAATATTTTTGTAAATTATAATTTTCAATAATGGTTATATGTAAAACAAATATATAATATATTTTTTCAGCATATATATGTGCCAAAATAATAGATTCATGATATTAATGTCTATTTAGATCCATTTATTGATGATATGAAATTTATGAAGTATACAGTTGTTAAATTATATGATTCTCATAGATGTGAAGTTTTCAAATAGAGATCCATATTTTATTGGAGGATAAATGGATTTCCAACTATTGTAAATTTTCATGGCTATAGATTTAAAGGGATGTTAAGGTGTCCCATTTTTTGAAGAAGGCACACAATTAGTTAGGTTGAAACATTTTTTAAGGAATGTGTTTTTCGAAAATAATAAATTTCTACCCCGATGACATAAATACCAATTATGGATAACACCATTTAATGGAAATACTGAGCAGGGTACAAAACCATATCCACTAATGGGTGATCAACTATTCGAGAATTTAAAATACATTGCAGTCAATTTTAGTAAACCATTATTGAAATCCATACAGAATTGGGTTGAAAATTTAGAAAATGTTTCAATTAAATGTCATAATAGAATTACGTGTACACCTGAAATTTTCTTAATGTCATGTACATAGAAAAACAATGTTTTTGATAGTGCTATTGGATCATTAATAAATATACTAGAGAAAAAATAATTGAACTACGTCAATGTTAGACATGATTTATATGAGTATAATGGATGATTTGACACTAATAAAGGGTGAAAGACAAACCTTTCTTCCTCTGACAACTTACACATTATAGAGAAGATAAAATTTTCAATTCCTAAAATTCCTTAATGGTGTGAAAGTTCCCTAGGGATATTCATAAAATATAAATATTGTCATGTAAATAACTAATTTGAAGTTATAAGGTTTAAAATCACATGAATTTACTATTTTTATGAACTCGTAGTGGAGAAATGTGCAGGAGGTCATCAGTTTAAGAGAAGAGGCTTGGTAAAACTATTTGTAGGTGGAGGATACCTTCTGTGGATGTTGGACTTGGCAATGCCTCTGACCTGGGACCCTGGGTTGCATAGGTTTTGGGTAAACTGTTAGGGGTTCCAGCTAATCCTTTGGTTTCTACAATGCTAAAAAGACTTGGAAAAGATTTGAATAAGGGGGATGGTGTAAAGGGAACTGCTGTCCATAGTGCTTCGGCTACTGGTGGTATGACATCGAGTGGACCTATGGTTGCAGGGATGATTCAGCAGGATCCAGGGGTTCCACATGATGTCTGTTCTCATCTTGATAGAATCCGGAAGGTGTGTTTTCTACTTGAAGGTAATGTTATTGTGGCTATTGATGGGAAGGAGTGCATTATTGGTGGTTTGAGTGAAGAGAAGTTGGGACCTATTTGGATAAAATTTTGTATAGAATTTTGTATGTTGCAACTGAGAATTATGATGCTAGGAATGTTGTGGGGGATCTAGAGGGTTTTGCTAATGGTCTTTATGGACAGACTAATAAGGATGGTGGTGTGCTAGTCCCAGTATCCACGAGAAACTGTTTTCAAGGGCCAGAGCATGAGGTAGTATAAGACAATTTACATATTGATCCTTGGGAAGATAATGCATTGATTGATGTTTTGGGTAATGGGATATATGCAAGCCAGGAAATGGATTAATAGTCGGAGATGGAGCCTATGCTTGAGGTTAATTTTGGCTTTGCAAGTGGTGAGAGTTGTCCCGAGGAGATGTTGGAAGTTGATGATCAATCTCAAAGATGGGATGTGAGTGATGCTAATGTGATTTCTTGAAATTGAGACTGTAAATCGGTTCCAAGGATTGGAACAGGAGAAGGCGAAGGAGGCTGATCAAATGGATGATGGTGGAAGTGTGTAGATGGGGACTCTGGATGGTCATGAATCAATTGATCGGCCTAAGTGTTTGGCCTTGATTGATACCAATTGTCAATATCAGGATGGTCGGGGAGGGGAAGTTGGATTCCATTAGGTTCATATTTCTGGAAAATGGGGGGATTAGTCAAAGAGAGGAAAATTGAATAACAGAGGATTGACCAGACCATTGTATAGTGAGATTTTTCAGGTTGGGGGCAGAAGATGAATGGAAATCAGGGAAGCAATAATTCTCAACCATGACGAAGGATGAAGAATTACTACTCCAACTTACCAAAGTTGATGTCCACCAGGTCATCAGTTGGGAACACAGAGCTACTATCCTTGGAACTAATGAACATGCGAAGGAACCATAACACCCATATATTTTATGAGAAATATATATTTTTTATGTCTTATGCTATACACAACATCAAAGAAATATTTCACTGCACACAACACAAGCTTGACTTGTGTTACATGCAATCACGACCTTCCTCGATAGCGTGTGTAGTACGCAATACTAAGTTTCACAAAACAATGATATATTATTATAATATCATAAACTAGACTTTATGAATAGTATTAAATGAATTTTGAATTTTATAACATTATTAATCATCTTACTTATTTTCTAGAACATGGTATGAGAAGAAAATAATTTTTTCCGGTAAAATAAATATTTTTCAAGAAATACAGTTTTTCCATCTTTTGATGGAGTACCCACTTTAAATCTCGTTTTTGAAAATATTAAAATTTCAATTTGAAAAAATAAATTTTTTTTTGGAATTAGGATATAATAATTAACTTTGGATAAAATTTTCATATTATTATGATAACATTCATATTTTAATGAATAGTAAAAACACGCTATATTTTAATTAAAAACAACTTTTTTCATCATAATAATTTATTTGGTTTAATTATAAAATTGAATGGTTTTAAAGTATAAATAGAATATTTTTTTACCATTTAATATAATTTATTTCATCAGCATTAATTTTACATTGAATTTATAGGTAAAAACATTTCAATCTTTGGCAATGTTTTAACTATTAAAACATGTTTTCTTGACAACAGGATTAATTTTAAATTAATTACTGCAACTTCAGTGTTTTTAATTTTGAAAACTAAATTCCATATTTGGATTCAGTGGGTCCAAATTATGTTAATAGGTTACTTTTAAATTTTTTACAGTGTGAATAGTAACTACAGTAATTTTTATTTACTGCAGTTAAAGGTAAATCGGGGAATTAAGCGTAAAAATAAGATTATCAAATTACCCTAACACCTGCCAAAAATCTATTGGATGACTAAAAATCTACCCTTATCAACTAACGGTCAGAATAAATTCATTTTATGGACATTTGACCGTTACAATAGTTTAATTATTATTAAAACCAAAGAAAGTGACAACATGTCACTCTCTTAAATATTATAAGTATAATGATTTTAATTTTGTGATAAAGTTCATGAAACTTAGAACATGAATAGTCTCCAGAAAGATAATAAAATTATCTATATCAAGTGAATTTATTTATAATTTTTAGGTATTTAATAATTATCATTAATTATGACACAATAGTGATGTTGAAATTATTTTATTGATTGAATTATAAAATAAATGAATTTAAAAGTATTAAAATAAATATTATATGAACTATTTAATGTGATCCACTAATTTTCTAGATAAAAATGACATGTTATGAATCTATTAAATCTTTTAGTTTGAACATATCTTCTGTGTATATTTTATTTAAATTCAAATAAATGAATAGTGTCAAAAATGACACTATTGTTATTTTATAAAGATTACATATTATAAAATTGTTTAAAAATCAAAAAAATATTTAAAAATTATAATTTAAAATTTATATGGTCAAAAATTTAATAACGTATATAGTTATGGACAATTCCCAGCATATAAGTAATTATTTATAATTATTAAAAATTAAGAATATTATTTCCTCAAATAAAATTAAATAGATTATATAAGGATAAATCATGTTTATAATGTGTTAAATAAATTCCCAACTTGTCTAAATTTTATTGGTTGATGCGATTACAACCCTATATCATCTATGATTCTGATTTGAGTCATTTTTCGGAGGTTTTTATGTGGGGTTTTAATTTATTATAAATTAATATTTCTTATAATTCCAAAGGTTCCAATCTCCTCCCTTATAAAAGGGCACCCCCTCCCTATCCTCCTCACACAACATTGAGCATTAATGCTCTACCAAACCCTGTCAATTTCTCTTCTCCAATTCTCTAGAAACATCCTAGAGGTCCTGGTTTTCTTCAAAGTCTAATCATTGCGCCCCAAGATGAGGTTTCAAAGAGGCGTGTCGAAGATGAGGTAATATCTGTTACTGATTCTTCCAAATTTATTTTTTCTTCTACTTATTCATATTTAGTTGTTTCATTATAAATTAATAAAATCAGTATACTCATATACTTATATTTTATTATAAATATAAAACAACCCTATTTCACCTTCTATCCATCCTACAGAAAATGAAATCACCGTGCATGCGTACGTTCGGAATACCGTCTCCATGCCGTGGTGTAATCTGTTTTCCACCACCACCTTACTTGGATGGGTATAATTGTGTAAAGAATAACTATATATTATTATTGTAAAATTAAATAGATTCTGAAATAGTATACATACACTTCAATATAATTCCACGTTCATGGGAATGATATCATCGCTCGTGTGTAAGTACGGCCTGCCGTGTCCACGATGTGATGCGACTCGTTCTACAAAATCGTCATTGAATAATGATTATATAAATTAATTGAATGAATAAATATGATATATATAACAATAATACAATTATTTAAATGAAGTATCTATAACCTAAAAAGAGGAAGAATAATTTATTCGAAAGAACATGCATAAGAACATAAAGCAACGATCACCCGAATAACAAGTAGCAATGAAATATTACTAATAAAATGATAAGAATATGATCATATATGATATAATAATAGTTAATATTATTCTGTAATAAGTCAATGACATTATTTAAATCATTATATAGGAGGTTTGGATACGTACAAAGCATATCAGACCTAAGGTAAGGGAAAATCTCCCAATCTCATTTTATCCGAGATTGTTTATACTTTAGAAGTTACTGGGGAATATTTATCATCCACATCCATGTTTCCTTAATATTTAATATTATTTCTATCCTCCTAAAATTTTTTAAATTTGATTTTACCCATTGGTGAGTTTTTATTAAAATATATGAAAGGAATCTTTTGTTGTATTTAATACGCGGTACTTTTTGACTTTTCCAGCTAAAGTACGAGAATAATGTTTTTTTAACTTAGAAGAAATGAATGGATTTTTATGATTTCATAGAACATTATTTCCATTATGTTTCCTTTCCAAGTTTTTATGTATATTTTCAATTAACATCTTTTAGTTTAAAATGTTATGACATGTTATGAAAGGAAAAATGTTTTTGAAGTAGAAGGGATATTTTTCTCAACAATGGAGTTCATGTGTTTTATCAAAATTATTTTCCATCTAAGATAATATAGGGTTATGTTTATATCCATATTTTTACATTGATTTGATTATTTTATGATGGAATTATTTTTATGATGTCTTTTTATGGATTATGTTATGATGAAATGATGTTTAAGAATTCCATTTTTATTACATGGGTTTTGTTATGATATATGATTTATGATTTAGTGGCACACATAATAATGGTTTAATTATGAGATTAGTGGGACCTATATCTCCCTCCAATTCATTGGGTAAAGATTTATATCTCATGAGATAGACATGACTGGAACGACAAGTTAATCTGGTTCAATGATACAGGACTTGAATGAGGAGTGAACTCGGTTCAGAAATGGACATAGTCTGCTATGATAGTCTTGGAAATGAGTCTTGACTAATATGAAATGATTTTATATGATTGTGTGTTTATGCCACAAAGTATCATGTTTTATGTTATGATTATTTGTGATTACATTTCACCAATATGATTTATCCCATGTTATGATATTATGATCTCTTTTTCAGGTTAAGATATTCAAAATTTTATGTTCGTATGAATAAGATATCATTGATATTTCTTTTCTTTACCCTTACTGAGGATTTGAGCTAATCCTTTTGTATGTTTTCTTTTCCCCAGGCCCGGATGAAGGTTATTAAGTATAATATGCCAAAAGGGACTCTAGATATGATGAAATAAATGGGAGAAAACATAGATGATTTATGCACCAGTTGTTTATGTTTCACAGTTTCAAAAGACAGTATACCTATATGGTCCTTTCATGGTTTTGTTATATGTTGTAATAAGTATGCTTCAATTCTAAAGTTATAACAATATATGTAATGTATTGGTCGTTATAGTTGGTATCAGATGAAAGGTATAGTCAACCATTAGAAACTAGGATGTGAAAGCCTTAGTAAGAACCCTAAGGATATGTCTAAGCATAGAAAACAATATTTTTATTTTAGAAATGTCCATGAGTAACCTATGATAATACCTTAAGTGTAAAATTTTATTCTTGATTATGTGGTTTTCATATAACGATTATTGTTTCTCACACAATGCTTATTGGTTTTAGTCAATGGATGGAACAAGATAGGAACCATGTTAATGCTGAATGCGATGGGAAATGCAATGATTGTCCCCCTGAGCAACCAAACGTTATGGGTGTTGGAATACAAAATCTTGTAGCCATGCCCACACAACTTTCTCAACATATGAACCATGCAGGACTTCCAAATGAGAAAAAGAACTAGCAACATTCTGTTGAATCCTTCATGAGGCAGCGTCCACCATCATTCAGCGGGTCTTCTGATCCATTAGTGGCTGAACAATAGATTTGTACCACTAAAAAGTTATTTTCAGTTCCACAATGTTCTGAACATGAAAAAGTCATCATAGTAGTGTACCCTTTATAAGGAGATGCTGATCAATGGTGGAATCTTATCAAGAATACGAGGCAAAGAGATGAAATTGAGTCTATGGAATGGGACGTGTTCAAGAACTTATTTTAAAATAAGTGCATCCCTCATATTCATTGAACAAAGATCGAGAAGGAGTTTCTTGAACAGAAGAAAAAGGATGATGAATCAGTTGGTATCTACGAAGAAAATTTTACAAGACTTTCAAGGTACGCTTCTGGAATTATTATCCATCCTGAGAGTAAAATTGATCGATTCTTTAGTGGCTTAAAACCAAGTCTTCGAAGGTAGTTAGCCATAAGGGACTTCAATAATTACGAGGAAATTGTTTGATGTGCTCTCAATGTTGAGATGGAGATTGGAGTAACCCATCAATCATATGGGTTTGATAACAAGAGGAAAATGGAATTCAAAGGAAATTTTAAAGACCACCCGGAAAAGAAGATGACTTTTCCTTTATGCTCAAATTGTGGAAAGAAACATGGAGGGAATTGTCTTAAAGGGACAATAAAATGTTTTAAGTGTGTAAAATTAGGTCATCGGGCAATTGAATGTCAAAATGATGGGAAGTAGATGTGTAATGATGCGAACAAAGAAAGGGATACATAGAATGCACCTCCAACACTTAAATGTTTCAAGTGCAATGAGATGGGGCATTATGCCAATCAATGCCCTAATCCAAGGGTTGTTGATGAAGATTGATGTCAATAAACTCTTAAGGCCAATGATAAAGGAATGTCACATGCAATTACTATCGGTGATGTGGAGTATGATAACGAAGTGGTGAAAGGTACACTTACCATCCAATCCAAATTAGAAAATTCTTTATTTGATTCTGGATCCACCCAATCTTTTATATCTCAATAATTTTCTAAGTGTATCGTCATACTACCTCAACAATTAGATGTTCAGTTAGATGAGAAAACTCCTAATGGCACAACAGTCGCATCAAAACTTTACAATTCTTCTCTGATTGATGTTTTTGGGAAAATTCTTACTGAAAATCTTGTGATCATTCCTATAGTGTAATTTGATGTGATTCATGGCATGGATTGGATTTCTTTATACAGAGCTCATATCAATTTTCCAAGAATGGAAATCACATTTAATATTCCCGATCAATCTACTATCATCTATCGATGCAAGGATGAACATAACCTTCCAGTGGAAATTTCTTCCATATTATGGGTCTTGATTCCAATAAATGATGGTTATTTATATCAAATGGTTGGTGAGAAACTCACGATTACGAATATTACCGTTTTATGAGAGTTTGATGATTTCGTTGCTGAGGAATTTCCAGGTCTTCCACCAATTCGTGAAGTTGATTTTTCAATAGAACTCATACCGGGTGCTATGCCTATTTTAAAGACACCTTATAGAATCACCCCAATTGAGTTGCAGGAATTGAAAACGAAACTCCAAGAGAATCTTGATATAGAATTCATACGCACTAGCGCATCACCTTGGGGAGCACCTTTTCTGTTTGTTAAGAAGAAAGATCGATCAATGAGACATTGCATTGATTATCGAGAACATAACAAGATCAATATCAAGAAAAAATATCCTCTCCCGCGCATTGATGAATTATTTGACCAACTATGCGGAGCTCAATACTTTTCCAAGGATGATCTTCGTTCAGGGAATCATCAATTAGATTTCAAAAAAGAGGATATTCCATAGACGGATTTCCGTACAATGTATGGACACTATGAATTTATAGTGATGCCATTTGGTCTTACTAATTCCCCTACTATCTTCATGGATCTAATGAATAGATTCTTTAGAGACTATCTTGATCAGTTTGTGGTGGTGTTTATAGACGATATTCATGTCTATTAAAACAGCAAGGAAGAACATGAATATCACATGAGAATTTTATTGAAGTCCCTGATAAAGGAGAAGCTTTATTCCAAATTTACCAAGTGTGAATTTTGGCGTCAAAAAGTAACATTTTTGGGTCACATAATCTCAAAAGAGGGGATATATGTGGATCCAGCAAAAATAGAGGTTATCAAATGATGGTCGATATAACGACCCATACTTTACATACATTGTTATTACATCAATATTGAAGAATACTTATTACAACATATAACAAAACTATGAAAGAACCGTATAGGTATAGTCTCTTTAGAAATTGGGAAACATAAACAACTGGTTCATAAGGCGTCTACACTGCCTCCCATTTATTTCATCATATCTATAGTACATTTTGGAATTTCTTACTTAATAACCTTCTTCCTGACCTGGGGAAAGAACACATACAAAACGGTGAGCTCAAATGCTCAGTAAGGGTAAACAAAAGAAATATCAATCACATCAAATTCATAAGAACATAACATTTTGGAAATCTTAACCTACAAAAGAGAGCATAATTTCATAACTTGGGATAAATCATAGTAGTGAAATGAAATCCCAATAATCATAACATAAAACATGAAACTTTGTGTCATACAAACATAATCATAGAGAATCATTTCTTATTAGTCAAGACTCATTGACAAGACTATCTTAGTGGACAAAGTCCATTTCTGAACTGAGTTCACTCCTCGTTTCAGTCCTGTTTCACTGAACCGGTTTAACATGGCGTTCCAACCATGTCAATCTAATGAGATATAAAATCTTTACCCAATGAATTGGAGGGAGATATAGGTCCCACCCATCTCATAATGATACCATTCATATGTGTGCCAAAAAATCATAAATCATACATCATTGCATAACCCATGTAATAAAAATGACATCATAAAACAATTCATTAAGATAAAGTAATTCATAAAAATAATTCCTTCACAACATAATCAAATAAATGTAATAATATGGATAGAAACGGAACCCTATATTATCTTAGATGGAAAATAATTTTGATAAAACACATGAACTCCATTCTTGAGGAAAATATCCTTTCTACTTCAAAAACATTTTCCTTTCTTAACATGTCATAAAATTTTAAACTAAAAGAAGTTGATTAAAAATAAACTTGAAAACTTGTAAAGTAATATTCATGGAAATAATTTTTTAGAAATCCATTCATAACGTATATGTTAAAAAAACACTCTTTCCGTACTTTTTTCGGAAAAGTCAAAAAGTTCCTCGTACAAAAACCGACAAAAGATTCCTTTTATATCTTTTACTAGAAACTCACCGAAGGGTAAAATTGGATTTAAACAATTGTAGGTGGATGGAAACAATATTACATATTGAGGAAACATGGATGTGGATGTTAAAATACACCCCAGCAAATACCAAAGTATAAACAATCTCGGATAAAATGAGATTGTGATATTTTCACTTACATTAGGTCCAATTTGCTTCGTAAGTGTCCAATCCTCATGTATAATGATTTAAATAATGTTATTGACTTATTCCAGAATCATACATATTTTTATGATATCATATATGGTCATATGCTTCACTTCTTATTAGTAATATTTCATTACTACTTGTTATTCGGGTGTTTATTACTTTTTGTTCTTATCCGCGTTTTGTCGAATAAATTCTTATTTTTCTTTTTAGGTTATAGATACATCATTTCCAGAATGGTATTAGTGTAATATATATCATATTAATTCACTCAATTCATTTATATAGTCATTATGCAATGAAGATCATGTATAACGAGTCGCATCACATCGTGGAGACGATATTCCATACGTACGCACGAGCGATGATATCGTTCCCATGATCGTGGAATTGTATTGGAGTGTATGTATACTATTTCATAATCAATATCACTTTTCAATAATCATATATAGTTATTATTGACACAATTATACCCATCCGAGTAAGGTGGTGGTGGAAAATAGATTACACCACGGCATGGAGACGGTATTCCGTATGTACGCACGCGTGGTGAATTCGTTTTCCGTAGGATGGATAGATGGTGAAATAGGGTTATTTCATACTTATAATAACATATTAGTATATGATTGATACTGATGTTATTACTTCATAATGAAACAACTAAAGAAGAAGAAGTGGAAGAAGAAATAAAGATGAAAGAATCGGTAAGGGGCATTACCTCTTCTTTGAAGCGCCTCTTTGAGACCTCCTCTTAGGGCACTAAAATTGGTTATTGAAGAAGACCAGAACCTCTAGGATGTTTCTAGGGAAGTGGAGAGGAGATATTGGTAGGGGTTTTCCGAGCTTGAAGGCTCAATGTGGTGTGAGTAAGAGAGGGAGGTGGTGCCCATTTATAAAGGAGGAGAGGGGCACCTTTGGAATAACTAAAAATATTATTTTATTATAAAGTAAAATTCGGGTTTTAATAGCTCCAAATTGATATATTTAGAAGATAAGGGTTGTATGGGTAGAAATACTCTCATCCAATAGAATTTAGACAAGTTTAGGTATCACTTTTAACCTTATCAGTTTGATTTAACTTTAAGTTCGATAATCTAACTTTTACCGTGTCTTATTGTTTTCTTACACTATAAGGTTAATAAACTTACTATATCAAGCCAAATGAACCCCAAGTTGTTTACTATTAATATATATAACCTTATCTAAGACATTTGGACGATCCTTAGATTTTTAAGAATAAAATAACAATTAATAATATAATATTTGTTTTAAAAACTATTTTATGTCAATTTTGACACTATTTGGTAATTGATTTTTGTGAAAATCATATCAGAATGATTAGTTTGAACAAAGTTAATTAAATCAACACTATCATGTAATATTTACATTGAAATTTTTTTGAATTCAAAAAAATTTTCAAATTACATTTATTTGGGTATTTATAACATCAATTATGTCAATGTTTCTTTCATAAGATAATTACTACATCATCATTGTTTCAAAAATAAATTAAATTATTTAAAGTCTAAAAATTACAAATAAAATACCATTATGTAGGTAGTATTTTTAGATTTATAATTAATATTTATAGTCGAATTTATCTTATATAGAACCCTATATTAAAAATTCTTTAGTTATTAAACTTTGATTTCAACTATTTTAACCATTCTTTAAATAAATTGATAATAAATGTCCTAATCTAATCCAATTGGGCCTAAATAATTATATTTTATTCCTAAGGTTGTTTTTGGTCGAATTAAACTTATCCAATAGAATTGGGACATGTGTTAGGGTAATAATAATATCATTTTACCCTTAACTACCATATTTAGTTTTAACTGTGGGAAAAAAAGAAAAAAGTTACTATTCACCAAAAATTATTTTCGTCTCATTGAACCAAATTTTAGACCCTGATATTAACCGTGTCTCTCGTATTTTCGATATTCAACTCACAGTAGCGGTAAAATTAAGTTTTATGAAAAAATTCAGTTTTTTAACTACATCTTAGTGGTTACACTATTTATCAAAAAAAATGAAAGTTTCTAGAAAAATACAAAAAATTATGCCAAAGCTATATTTGATATTATGAATACAAAAATTATGTTTATTTTACCAAATTCAAAACATATCAGTTACATTAACTAATTTAAAAATTAATTACCGTCGTTAAGAGATAATAACTATCAAAAGATTGACACTTGTTTATGTCTGGTTTAAATGTGAAATTACATCCAATGAACAACATTGTATTAAATTGTAAAAATATATTATAAATATACTTTAAAACCTCCCAAATTAATAAATTTTCACTATTAATTATTTCTATTAAAAAAGTTGTTTTTAATTAAAATTTAATAATTTTCACTATTCATCAAAATATGAAAGTTATCCAAAAAGTACCAAAATTTCACCCTAAGCTAATTTCGATATTATGAATCCAAAAATGAAGTCCATTTTTAAAAATAAAACTTAAAAAATTTCAAAAAGTGGTTATTACTATTCATAACGGCTAGTTTTAATAATATTTTAATAGCATATCATTGTTTAGTGAAACTCAGTATTGCGTACGACGCAAGCTATCGAGGAAGGCCGCGATTGCGTGTAAAGCAAGACAAGCTAGTGTTGTGTGTAGTGAAAGATTCCTTGGTAATTTATATAACATAAAAACAAAATATTTCTCATAAAAGTCTCAGTTGTTACATTCTACCCCCCTTAAAATGAATTTCGCCCTCGAAATTCATCCCATTGTAACAAAAAGATGAGGATACCTCTCCCTCATCGTATCCTCAAGCTATCATGTAGCTTCTTCTAATTGGTGGTTCCTCCATAAAACATTCACCAAGTGAGTGGTCTTGTTCCGTAGGACTTTTTCACTACGATCTAGAATCTTTATCGACTGTTTTTCTTAAGAAAGATCTTGCTCCAGCGGTACAACTTCTGAGCTGAGTACATGTGAAGGATCAGGTATGTACTTTCTCAGGAGTGATACATGGAACACATCGTGAACTTGAGATAGATTCGGTGGAAGCGCCAATCAGTATGCTACCTTTCCAACACGATCTGGTATTTCGAAAGGACTGATATATCTAGGGCTCAACTTCCCCTTCTTTCCAAATCCCAGGACCCTCTTCCAGGGAGATATTCGTAAGAACACTTTATCACCCACTTCAAAATCTAGGTCTTGTCATCGGTTGTTGGCATAACTTTTCTGTCGACTCTGAGCTTCTCTTATGTGTTGTTGAATAGATCGGACCTTTTCTTCCATCTCGTCAACAAGATTAGGTCCTAATATCTTTATTTCTCCAACTTCATCCCAGCTAGTTGTAGTTCTGCATTTCTTTCCATAGAGAGCTTCATAAGGAGCCATCTGAATACTGGAGTGAAATCTATTATTATAAGAAAATTCCTCCAAATTTAGGTGTTGATCCCAACCACCTATGAAATCTATAGATCAAGCTCTCAACATATCTTCTAGATTTTGAATTTTTCTCTCAGACAGACCGTCTGTCTGAGGATGATAAGAAGTGCTTAAACTCAACTCTGTATCCATATTATGCTGAAGACTTCGCCAGAACATCGAGGTAAATCTCGGATCTCGATCAGATATAATAGAAAGTGGTACTCCATGAAATCTTACCACTTCCTTTACATATATCATGGAAAACTGGTCCAGATAGAAATACTCTCTAATAGCAATGAAGTGTGCAGACTTTGTAAGACGATCAACTATGACTCAGATATCATTATTTCCTTTGGATGTTTTAGGAAGTCCTGCGACAAAGTCCATAGTCATGTCTTCCCATTTCCATTCAGGTATAGGTAATGGTTGTAACATCCCCTTAGACTTCTGTCCCTCTGCTTTTTAACTTGCTGACAAACCAAGCATCGAGAGACATATTCAACAACATCTTTTTCATGCCATCCCACCAAAAGTACTATTTCAGGTCCCTATACATCTTCTTGCTTCTAGGATGAATAGAGAATGAAGAACTATGAGCCTCATCCAGCATCTCCTTCTTTAATTCTGGGATGGGAGGAACACAAACCCGATTCCTGAACTTTATTATCCCATCACAATCAAGGTTTAATTCAGGAATATTTCTCACCTTCTTTTGTAACTCTACATCTTCTTTCTGTGCCTCTTTAATCTCCATATGCATAGTTGGTTGAACATTAATTTGAGAAAGATAATATTTTTTCCCTTCCATTATAATTCCAAGATCCATTCTTTGTAAATCCATAAATATTGGATCTTTTGTGATCCTCATCATGGATAAGCTAGCATGGTCTTTTCGACTTAATGCATCTCCCACCGTGTTTGCTTTCCCATGGTGGTAATGAATTTAGCAGTCGTAATCCATAATCAGTTCCAAACATCTTTTTTGGCGCATATTCATCTCCCTTTTTGTGAAAATATACATTAAACTTTTATGATCAGTATAAATGTCACACCTTTCTCCATAAAGATAATGCCTCCAAATCTTTAATGCAAAGATTACTAAAACTAACTCCAAAACATGTGTTGAGTAATTTTTCTCATGGATTTTCAACTGTCGTGAGGAATAAGCTATCACCATATCATTTTTCATAAGAACACACCCCATACCCTTATTGGATGCATCCATGTAGATCTCAAACCTCTCTCCACTATAAGGCAGTGTGAGCACAGGTGCACTGGATAACCTTCTTTTCAACTCCTTGAAATTCTCTTCACATTACTCCATCCAAACAAACTTAACTCCTTTTTGAGTCAACCTGGTGAGTGGATTAGATAATCATGAAAAATCTTTCACAAAACGTCGATAATATCTAGAAAAACCAAGAAAACATCGGATCTCAGTTACTGTTGTTGGTCTCAACCATCTTTCGATAACCTCTATTTTTGCTGGATCCAAATATATCCCCTCTTTTGAGATTATGTGACCAAAAAATGAAACTTTTTGAAGCCAAAATTTACACTTGGTAAGTTTCGCATAATGCTTCTCCTTTCTCAGGGTCTTCAATATAATTCTCATGTGATCTTCATGTTCTTCCTTGCTCTTTAAATAGACAAGAATACCGTATATAAAGACTGCCAAAAATTGATCGAGATAGTCTCTAAAGACTCTGCTCATCAGATCCATGAAGATATAAGGGGCATTAGTAAGACCAAATGGCATCACTATAAATTCATAGTGTCCATACCTTGTACGGAAAGCCGTCTTTGGTATATCCTCCCTTTTGACCCTTAATTGATGATACCCAAAATGAAGATCAATCTTAGAAAAGTATTGAGCTTCGTGTAGTTGGTCAAATAAATCATCAATGTGTGGGGCAGGATATTTTTTCTTGATAGAGATCTTGTTAAATTCTCGATAATCAATGCAGAGTCTCATTGATCCATCTTTCTTCTTAACAAATAGAATAGGTTCTCCCCAAGGTGTTGCACTAGGTCCTATGAATCCCTTATCAAGATTCTCTTGGAGTTTCTTCTTCAATTCCTGCAACTCAATTGGGGTCATTCTATAAGGTGTCTTTGAAATAGGCAAAGCACCTGGTACGAGTTCTATTGAAAACTCAACTTCACGATTTGGTGGAAGACCCAGCAATTCCTCCGGAAAGACATCATCAAACTCCCGTACAATGGGCATATTATTAATTGTGATTTTCACACCAACCATTTGAGATAAATAACCATCATTCAGTGGAATCAATACCCATAAGATGGAACAAATTTCCACTAGAAGGTTATGTTTATCCTTGCATTGATAGACGATCATAGATTGATCTGGAATATGAAATGTGACTTTCCTTCTTTAGAAATTGATATGATCTCCATATAAAGAAAGCCAATCCATGCTAAGAATCACGTAAAATTCCACTATAAAAAGGATCACAAGATTTTCAGGAAGCAATTTCCCACAAACTTCAATCGGGGAAGAATTATAAACTTTTGATGCCACTGTTGTGCCATTAGGTGTTGTCACAGCTAACTCAAAATCAAATTGTTGAGGTAATACAGTGATAACCTTAGAAAAATCATCAGAAATAAAAGAGTGGGTGGATCCAGAATCAAATAAAACATTTGATACTTTAGAGTGGATGGTAAGTGTACCTTTCACCACATTGTTATCGTACTCCACATCGCTGATAGAAATTGCATGTGACATTCCTTTGTATTTAACCTTAAGATTTTGTTGATTTCGATCATCATCAACAACCCTTTTATTAAGGCATTTATTGGCATAATGCCCCATCTCCCTGCACTTGAAACATTTAAGTGTGGTAGTTTCATTCTGTGTGTCCCTTCCTTTGTTTGCATCATTAGACATCTTCTTCCGATCATTGCGGCATTCAAATGCCCGATGACATTCCATTTCACTTTTTAAACATTTACTTGTCCCTTTAAGACAACTCCCTCCATGTTTCTTTCCACACTTTGAGCATAAGGGAAATCTCATCTTCTTTTCAGTGTTCTCTTTAGATTTTCCATTGAATTCCATTTTCCTATTCTTATCAAACCCATATGACTGATGGGTTACTCCAATCTCCATCACAACTTTGAGAGCACATCAAACAATTTCATCTTAGCTATTAAAGTCTTTTATGGATAAGGCCCTTCAAATACTTGGTTTTAAGCCACTAAATAATCAATCGATCGTACTCTCAGGTTGGATAATAATACCAGAAGCGTACCTTTCAAGTTTAGTAAAATTTGTTTCATAGGTACCAAAAGATTCATCATTATTTTGCATCAGTTCAAGAAACTCTTTCTCCATCTTTGTTCAGAGAATACGAGGGATGTACTTATTGAAAAATAAGTTCTTGAACTTGTCTCATTCCATGGACTTAATTTCATATCTTGGCCTCGTATTATTGATAAGATTCCACCATTGATCAACATCACCTTCCATACGATACACTGCTAAGATGACTTTATCATGATCAGAACATTGAAGAACTGAAAATATCTTTTCTGTAGTACTGATCCATTGTTCAGCAACTAATGGATCAGTAGACCCGCTGAATGAAGGTGGACGCTGGCTCATGAAGGATTCAACAGAATGTTTCTCCTTCCTTTGCTCGTTTGGAAGTCTTGCATGATTCATAGCTTGAGAAAGTTGTGTGAGCGTGGATAAAAGATTTTGAATTCCATCTACCATAACGTTTGGTTGCTCAGGGGGGACAATCATTTCATTTCTCGTTGCATTCCGCATTAACACGGTTCCTTCGGGTTCTAGCCATTGACTAAAACCAAGAAGAATAGTGTGAGCAACGCTAATTATAATAGGAAAACCACATAATCAGGAATAAAATTTCACACTTAAGGTCTTATCCTAGGTTATTCATGGTCATTTCTAAAACAATAAGATTGTGTTCTATGCATAGAATTATCCTTAGGGTTCTTACTAAGGCTTTCACATCCTAGTTTCCAAAGGTTGACTATACCTTTCCCCTGATACCAACTATAATGACCCATAATTTACATACATTGTTATTACTTCAATATTGAATCATACTTATTACAACATATAACAAAACCCTGAAAGGACCATATATGTATAGTGTCTTTAGAAACTGGGAAACATAAACAACTAGTTCATAATGCATCTACACTGTCTCCCATTTATTTCATCATATCTATAGTCCCTTTTGGCATATCTTACTTAATAACCTTCTTCCTGACCTGGGGAATGAAAACATACAATAGGGTGAGCTCAAATGATCAGTAAGGGTAAACAAAAGAAATATCAATCACATCATATTCATAAGAACATAACATTTTGGAAATCTTAACCTGCAAAAGAGAGCATAATTTCATAACATGGAAAAAATCATAGTAGTGAAATGAAATCCCAATAATCATAACATAAAACATGAAACTTTGTGGCATACACATATAATCATAGAGAATCATTTCTTATTAGTCAAGACTCATTTCCAAGACTATCTTAGTGGACAAAGTCCATTTCTGAACCGAGTTCACTCCTCGTTTCAGTCCTGTTTCACTGAACTGGTTTAACCTGCCATTCCAGCCATGTCTATCTCATTAGATATAAAATCTTTACCCAATGTATTGGAGGGAGATATAGGTCCCACCCATATCATAATGATACCATTCATATATGTGCCACAAAATCATAAATCATACATCATTGCATAACCCATGTAATAAATTTGACATCATAAAACAATACATTAAGATAAAGGAATTCATAAAAATAATTCCATCACAAAATAATCAAATCAATATAATAATAGGGATATAAAAAGAACCCTATATTATCTTAGATGGAAAATAATTTTGATAAAACACTAGAACTCCATTCTTGAGGAAAATATCTTTTCTACATCGAATTTTTTTTCCTTTCTTAACATGTCATACAATTTTAAACTAAAAGAAGTTGATTAAAAATAAACATGAAAAATTGTAAAGTAAGATTCAGGGAAATAATTTTTTAAAAATCCATTCATGCCGTATAAGTTAAAAAACATTATTTCCGTACTTTTTTCGGAAAAGTCAAAAGGTATCTCGTACAAAAAATGAAAAAAGATTCCTTTTATATCTTTTACTAAAAACTCACCGAAGGGTAAAATTTTATTTAAACAATTGTAGGTGGATGGAAACAACATTACATATTGAAGAAACATGGATGTGGATGATAAAATACACCCCAGTAAATTCCAAAGTATAAACAATCTCGGATAAAATGAGATTGTGATATTCTACCTTACCTTAGGCCTGATTTGCTTCTTAAGTGTCCGAACCTCCTATATAATGATTTAAATAATGTTATTGACTTATTCAAGAATCATACATTTTTTTATGTTATCATATATGGTCATATTATCAGCTTCTTATTAGTAATACTTCATTACTACTTGTTATTCGGGTGTTTATTACTTTTTGTTCTTATGCGCGTTTTTTCGAATAAATTCTTATTTTTCTTTTTAGGTTATAGATACCTCATTTCCAAAATTGTATTAGTTTAATATATATCATATTAATTCACTCAATTAATTTATATAATCATTATGCAATGAAGATCATGTATAACGAGTCGTATCATATCGTGGAGACGGTATTCTGTATGTACGCACGAGCGATGATATCATTCCCATGATCGTGGAATTTTATTGGAGTGTATGTATACTATTTCAGAATCAATATCACTTTAAAATAATCATATATAGTTATTATTTACTCCATTATACCAATCTGAGTAATGTGGTGGTGGAAAATAGATTACACCACGACGTGGAGACGGTATTATGCACGTACGCACGCGTGGTGATTTCGTTTTTCGTAGGATGGGTAGATGGTGAAATAGGGTTGTTTCATAAGTACAATAACATATCAGTATATGAGTGATACTTATGTTATTCCTTTATAATGAAACAACTAAAGAATAAGAAGTGGAAGAAGAAATAAAGATGAAAGAATCGGTAACGGGCATTACCTTTTCATTGAAGCGCCTCTTTGAGACCTCCTCTTAGGGCACTAAAATTGGTCATTGAAGAAGACCAGGACCTATATGATGTTTCTAGGGAAGTGTAGAGGAGATATTGGCAGGGGTTGGCCGATCTTGAAGGCTCAAAGTGGTGTGAGGACGAGAGGGGGAAGGTGCCCTTTTATAAGGGAGGAGAGGGGTACCTTTGGAATAACTAAAAATATTATTTTATTATAAAATAAAATTCGGGTTTTAATAGCTCCAAATTGATATATTTCTAAGATAAGGTGGGGATGGGTCTAAAGCCTCTCATACAATAGAATTTAGACAAGTTTAGGTATCAATTTTAACCTTATCATTTAGATTTAACTTTAAGTTAGATAATTTAGCTTTTACCGTGTCTTCTTGTTTTCTTACACTATAAGGTTAATAAACTTACTATATCAAGCCAAAAGAACCCCAAGTTTTTTATTATTAATATATATAACCATATCTAAGTAATTTGGCCGAACCGTATATTTTTAGGAATAAAATAACAATTAATAATATAATATTTGTTTTAAAAACTATTTTATGTCAATTTTGACACTATTTTGTAATTGATTTTTGTGAAAATCATAACAGAATTATTAGTTCGAAAAAAGTTAATTAAATAAACACTATCATGTCATATTATCATTTAAAATTATTGTAATTCATAAAAAGTCTCATATTAAATTTATTTGGGTATTTATAACATCAATTATATCAATATTTCTTTAATAAGATAATTACAGCATCGTCATTGTGTCATAAATAAATTAACTTAATTAAATTCTAAAAATTAAAAATAAAATACCATTATGTAGGAAATCTATTTATATTTCTAATTAATATTTATAGTCCAATTTATCTTATGTATAACCCTATATAATAAATTATTTAGTTATTAAACATTGATTTTTACTATTTTAACCCTTCTTTAAATAAATTGATAATATATGTCCTAATCTAATCCAAGTGGTCCTAAATGGTTATATTTTATTCCTAATGTTGATTTTGGTCGAATTACACTTATCCAATAGAATTACGACATGTGTTAGGGTAATAATAATATCATTTTTACCCTTAACTACCGTATTTACTTTTAACCGCGGTATAAAAAGTAAAAAGTTACTATTCACCAAAAATTATTTTCGTCTCATTGAACCATATTTTAGTCCTTCATATTAACCGTGACTCTCAGATTTTCGAAATTCTACTCATAGAAGCGGTAAAATTAAGTTTTGAGAAAAAATTCAGTTTTTTAACTACCACTTAGTGGTTTCACTATTCATCAAAAAAATGAAAGTTTCCAGAAAAATACCAAAAATTAGGCCTAAGCTATATTTGATATTATGAATATAAAAATTATGTTTATATTACCAAATTGAAAACATATCATTTACATTAACTAATTTAAAAATTAATTACCGTCTTTAAGAGATAATAACTTTCAAAAGATTGACACTTGTTTATGTCTTGTTTAAATGTGAAATTACATCCAATGAAAAACATTGTATTAAATTGTAAAAATATATTATAAATATACATTAAAACCACTAAAATTAATAATTTATCACTATTAATTATTTTGATTAAAAATGATGTTTTTAATTAAAATTTAATAATTTTCACTATTCATCAAAATATGAAAGTTATCCGAAAAGTACCAAAATTTCACCCTAAGCTAATTTCGAAATTCCGAATCAAAAAATGAAGTCCATCTTGAAAAATAAAATTTAAAAAATCTCAAAAAGTGGTTATTACTATTCATAACGGCTAGTTTTAATAATATTTTAATAGCATGTCATTGTTTAGTGAAACTCGGTATTGTGTACGACGCAAGCTATCGAGGAAGGTCACGGTTGCGTGTAAAGAAATCCAAGCAAGTGTTGTGTGTAGTGAAAGATTCCTTTGATGATTTATATAACTTAAAAACAAAATATTTCTCATAAAAGTCTCGAGTGTTACAGTCGAGACCAACAATAGTAACTGGGATCCGATGTTTTCTTGGTTTGGCCGGATATTATCGATGTTTTGTAAATGATTTTTCACAATTATCTAATCCACTAACCAGGTTGACTCGAAAAGGAGTTAAATTCGTGTGGATGGAGGAGTGTGAAGAGAATTTCAAGGAGTTGAAAAGAAGGTTATCCAGTGCACTTGTGCTCACACTGCCTTATAGTGGAGAAAGGTTTGTGATCTACAGTGATTCATCCAAGAAGGGTTTGTGTGGCGTTCTCATGAAAAACGATACGGTGATAACTTATGCCTCAAGAAAATTGATAATCCATGAGTAAAATTACAGAACTCGTGATTTGGAGTTAGCTGCGGTAATCTTTGCCTTAATTATTTTGAGGCATTATCTTTATGGTGAATGGTGTGATATTTACACTGATCATAAACATTTAAAGTATATTTTCACACAAAATAAGATGAATATGTGCCAAAGAAAATGGTTGGAGCTGATTAATGATTAAGACTGCTCAATTCTTTATCACCCTGGGAAAGAAAACAAGGTAGCATATGCATTAAGTCGACAAGACCATGCTAGCTTATCCATGATGTGGATCACAAAAGATCCAATATTTCTGGATTTACAAAGGATGGATCTTGGAATTATAATGGAAGGGGAAAAATATTATCTTTCTCAAATTAATGTTCAACCAACTATGCATGTGAAGATTAAAGAGGCACAAAAAGAAGATGTAGAGTTACAAAATAAGGTGAGAAATGTTACTGAATTCAACCTTGATTCTCATGGGATAATAAGGTTCTAGAATCAGGTTTGTGTTCCTCACATCCTGGAATTAAAGAAGGAGCTACTGGATGAGGCTCATAGTTCATCATTATCTATTCATCCTGGAAGCACGACGATGTATAGGGACCTGAAAGACTATTTCTGGTGGGATGGCATGAAAAGAGATATTGTTGAATATGTATCATGATGCTTGGTTTTTTAGAAAGTTAAAGTTGAGAGACAGACGTCTAAGAGAATGTTACAACCATTACCCATACCTGGATGGAAATGGGAAAACATCACTATGGACTTTGTCACTAGACTTCCTAAAACATCCAAATTAAATAATGCTATCTGGGTTACAGTTGATCATCTTACGAAGTTGGCACACTTCATTTCTATTATAGAATATTTCTCTCTGGATGAGCGTGCCATGATATATGTAATGGAAGTGGTAATATTGAATGGAGTACTACTTTCCATTATATCTGATCAAGATCCAAGGATTACCTCGATGTTTTGGAGAATTCCTCAGCATACTCTTGATACAAAGGTGAGTTTCAACACTGATTTTTATCCTCAGAAAGATGATCAGTTTGAGAGAAAAATTCAAACTGTATAAGGCATGTTGATAGCTTGCAATATGGATTTCAAAGGTGGTTGGGATCAACACCTAACGTTGGTATAATTTTCTTATAATAATAGTATTCAATCCAGTATTCAAATGTCTTCTTATGAATCTCTCTATGGAAAGAAATTCCGAACTCCAACTTGCTAGGATGAAGTTAGGGAAAGAAAGCTATTAGGAATTGATCTAGTTGATGAGATGGAAGAAAAGGTCGGATTTATTAAACAAAACATAAGAGCAGCTCAGAGTCGACAACAAAGTTATGTCGATAACTGAGGAAAAGATATAGAGTTTGAAGTGGGTGATAAAGTGTTCTTATGAATATCTCCTTGGAAGAGAGAAATGAGATTTGGAAAGAAGGGAAAGCTGATCCCTAGTTATATTGGTCCTTTTGAAATACTGGATCGTGTTGGGAAGGTAGCTTAACTATTGGAACATCCACCGAATCTATCTCACGTTCACGATGTGTTCCATGTATCTCTCCTGAGAAAGTATATACCTAATCCTTCACATGTACTCAGCTCAGAAGTTGTACCGCTGGAGCTAGATCTTTCTTAGGAAGAACAGCTGATAGAGATTCTGGATCATCGTGAAAAAGTTCTACGGAACAAGGCCACTCACTTGGTGAAAGTTTTATGGAGGAATATCCAATTATAAAAAGCTACATAGGAGCTTGAGGATTTTATGAAGGAGTGGTATCCTCATCTGTTTGTTATGAAGTGACGAATTTCGAGGGCGAAATTCATTTTAAGGGGTGTAGAATGTAACACCCTGATATTTTATGAGAAATATATTTTTTTACGTCTTATGTTATACTCAACATCAATGGAATCTTTCACTGCACACAACACAAGCTTGGCTTGTATTACACGCAATCACGACATTCTTCAATAGCGTGTGTTTCACGCAATACGTAGTTTCACTAAACAACGTCATATTATTATAATATTATAAACAAGTCGTTATGAATTATATTAATTGAATTTTGAGTTTTATAACATTATTATTCATCTTAAATATTTTCTAGAACATGGTACGAGAACAAAATAATTTTTTCGGGTAAAATAAGTATTTTTAAAAAAATACAGTTTTGCCGCCTTTTGATGGCGCAACCACTTTAAATCTAGTTTTTACCAGATTATAAGTTTAATATGAATAAATATAATTCTTCTTTGGAATCAGGATATAAAAATTATGTTTGAATAAAATTTTCATATTATTCTGATAACTTTCATATATTAATGAATAGTAAAAACACGTTATATTTTAATTAAAAACAACTTTTTTCATCGAAATAATTTTTATGGTTTATTTATAACATAAATAGTTTTAAATTATAAATATAATATATTTTTACCATTTAATATAATTTATGTCATTAGCATTAATTTTACATTGAATTCATAGGTAAAAACATTTCAATCTTTGGCAATGTTTTAACTTTTAAAAGCAGTTTTATTAACAATAGGATTAATTTTAAATTAATTAGTCCAACTTATATGTTTTGAATTTAGAAAAATGGAATCCATATTTAGATTCAGTGGGTCCAAATTATGTTAATAGGTTACTTTTATTTTTATTGATATTATGAATAGTAACTATGGTAATTTTTATTTACTGTAGTTAAAGGTAAATCAGGTAATTAAGGGTAAAAATAAGATTATAAAATTACCCTAACTGTAATGGCACGGACCCCTCCGGTCCATTTCTTATTGAAATCGATGTGGTCAACACGACGTGTATTATAATGATAATTTTTAATACTGATGATAACGTAAAAATATGTTAAATAATAATGATGATGACATAAATTGTGTGATTAATTAAACTAAAAAGAGAATAATCATGATAAAATGATTTAATGGGTGTTATTATTATTAATGATGTGAAGTGGGAAGGTGTGTGACCCATTATAGGTTGATAAATGAAACATGCGGTTGATTACTAATTGAGTAATTGTTGAAATTAATTTTGAATAATAATAATGGGTGTTGTGTTATTAATATTATTCATAATATTAATGAGAAATTAATAAAATGAGTTATGATATTTATTGCAAACAAATAAATGAAGATCCACAATGGAAGCATGGTGGTGCGTTAATAATATTAAAGGTGATTTAATTATTATTATTATGTTAAATAATAATAATAATGGTGGTGTAAAAATATGTTGGGTTTATTAAATTGAATGACTTTAATTTAATAAAAGTGGTTTCAATTTAATCAGCGTGAAATAAAAATAAATAGAATTAAATAATTAAATTGACGGATGTTACGCGACATTGATGTGGCATGGTCAGATTCAGATATCCAACGGGGTTCCTTAACGCAGTCAATGCGATGAGCATAAATATTATCATTATTAAAAATAATAATGGTGATGAGTTAATAAAATAAGTTGATGAATTGTTTTTATTATTGAAAAACAATAAATGACAATGATGGCATAAAACTATGTGCGAGAGGTTAATGAAATTAATGGTATTAAAAAGGGGTTGAATATTTAGTTGTATTAATTTAGTTTTGTCGTGGATATGGTTTTAATTAAATGGAATGGTTTTAATTTAATATGAGAATAACCGTGGTAAACTAATTTAATGAGATTAAATTGGAACATTAATGATGGGTGTTATTATTAATAATAACATGGAAGAGTTAGATTGGAGAGAGAATGATATAATAGAAAATTGAGAAATAATAAAAGAAAAAAAGGAAAGACAATCAAGGAGGTGGGGCGTGATTGACATGGAGCCAAGGAGGCGCCACTTTTGTGGTGGCATGGGTTTGATGAGGTTCTTTTGTAAGTCATTATTATTATATATTATAAAAATGATTATAAGGTATTAATGGGAATAAAATTAAAAGAGAAATAAATGTAAAAGGAGGGAGTGTTTGTTACCAACGTGAAAGAGACCAAATCACGATTGATTTGGAGTTATAAAAATAAATAAATAAGTAATTATAATAATAATAAAATAATATTATTATTATTTTGGGTGATCAAAACTTAAAAAGTCTATAACTTCATCATATGGTGTCAGAATGACGAACCGTCAGCGGCAGTGTAATCCTGTAATTAAGACGGTCATTTTAAGACCAGTGATGGATACCTTTTTATGAGATATGTCTCGAGTCAACGAAACACACATATTAATAAAATTAACGTCTTTTTTTTAAAACGTGTGGAAACCACGTGACGTGTCGTGTGTTGACCAGTCAAAACACGTAACGGGTGTATAGTCACACCGTGTATTCATCAATACACGCTGCATACTGTTTTACCTATTCGTTGGCTATATAAGAAAGGGTCGCGGATTATTTCCAGACCAATCGCTTCTTCTCCGCACGACGACACTCTTGGATGATCAAGAAGTCTTCCTCCTCTAACTTCTTTGTCCGAGCTCCGAATTACGATCCGTCAGCGGCCACAGGATCGTAGAGACGAGACGAAGCTTCTAAGCCCGGACTTGTCACCTTTCCTTCCGGCCTTCCTTCTCCATCTTCCATCCTAGGAGGCGTTTGTCGGGTTTGGTGAAGGCGGAGGACACCGAAGGACGTCGTCGGAAGCAGCGTGATCGGGACCTTTTGAGGTAGGGATCTCACCTTTGTCTCTCTAATTTGTGTATCATGTGTGGAGGGTATCCTTTTGTTCTCATGAGAAATGGTTGAACCTTTAAATAAAGATAATAACTGGTTAAATAATGGGGTTGGTAAGTTAGTGATTGTTGTTACCTTACTTTTTATATCCTGTGATATTATATTTGTGAATTGAATGAGCTTATACCTACTGAAAATCACAGTCGTTGGGGGCCTTTTCTTACGCAATTAAATGTTGCCCTCTCCTTCTGTATTTTTTTATGGATGGAAACTTCATGAAATGTGGAAATTGGTTAATCACGCAAAGATGAATTTTTAAATGAAAATCTAGAACCCTTGTGTGATCACCCCGGTTGATCCAAAATGGAATAATGAACATGTGGGTGTTGGCTTGGTTACGTGGCATGTGTTGGGGGTGTTTTGTGGGCTGTTGTGGTTTGGGTGAGCAGCGAGGCTGCGACGTTTGGGTGGTGATCTTATTGGAATTGTTGATGGTGGAAACGTGGAGGTGTGAAATGTTTTGTAAACGATGGGGTTGAAATGGGAAGTGGTTGGTTGTGGAAAATGACTTTATTTATGAAAAGTGTTTTTATTATGAAAAGTATTTTGAAGTAAAATGGTGTTTTCAAATGTGGAAATGTTTTGTGTGTGGAAAGGGTTTTATTTGTGGAACTTTGAAATAAATGAATGATGGAATGTTGTATGGTTGTGATAATCTTTTGTAAATGAAATGGAATGTGGTTGCTTGCGTTTTACCTAACCTTGGTTGTGGATGGTAGGGATATGTTTGTGAAAGGTTTTTTCTGGATGATAGTTTCCCAGTAGTAATATTTTGTTAAACCATTGCATGAAACATGAAAACCTAAATGGGGTTGGGGGATGATTGTTTGGTTGTTGATGCATGTTTCGTGGTAGTAGTGCCGAGGCACATGCTCAGTTTCTCTTTTTAAGATGCCATAGGTTGGGCTATGTGTTTGGTATATGTATATATATAATTGTATCTTTGTGTTTTGTCGCACCACACCCATGTCAAGCACCTAGTGCCGAACACTCCCATTTTATGGGATAGGGTGTTCCCCCTTAGTTACTAGCTCCTTCCTGCTCCTTCTTCCATAGGCTATGATGGCTTGAGGTGACCTTACACCCAAGACTCTTCGAGTAGGTCTCGGAGGTTGTGATGGCTTTAGGCGACCTTTAGCCCTTGACTCTTCGGGCATGCTTACCGTTCCCAAGAACCTTCGGGATGAGGCCCAGGTGTCTGCGGGCGGGATAGTGGTTGTGGCCCAGGTGTGTGCGGGCGAGATGCGTGGTTGTGAGGCCAAGGTGTGTGCGGGCAGGATGCGTGGTTTGGCCCAGGTGTGTGTGGGCGGGAAGAGTGTGGTAGCGTCAGGACGTTTGCCGTTAGGAAGAGCAGCATCTAATTAAGTGGGAAATGGTGCGGGGTACCCAATACTTTTGTTCTATATATATACTAAACTTGTTTGTGTTACTTGGTGAGTGTGACCAGTGAGGCTGGGTGGATAGTTTTTCCTTGTTAGATTCTGGTTCTTCTGTTTTCTCACGGGACCTTAGGGTGTCTCCCCACTTGTGCACGAGAGCTTTAGGTTTCCCTACTGAGTATACTTGTATGCTCACCCTACGTTTACTTTCATGTTTCCAGGAGGACTATCAGGGCCGTGCGGGACCCTACTATTCGGGAAGTTGGAGTTGTTGCAGTTGTTGTTCTCTTGTTTTCTTTGGCATTGTACTTTTGAGCTTCCTTGTACTTGTACCTTGTTATAAAAATTGTTTAAACATGCATGTGGGCTTGGTTTGGGTTTATTTATATACACCTGTTCTTTTACCTTTTTGGTGTTTGACTTGTCCTATTTCCCGATCCAAAATAATAAAAAGGTTAATTCCTCCCATATTTGTGAAAACTCATACCCTTGGTGCTAGTCGCCAACCTGGGGCCTACTGGAGGCGGGACTCGGGGGTCATTATCTCCCTTTCACCATTGCCAGCTCAGGAGGGGCATCTTTGGTGGGAGGGGGTCGTGACACTAACACCTTCAAAAATTCTATTGGATGACTAAAAATATACCCTTATCACCTAAGGGTCGGAATAAATTAAATTTATGGACTTTTTACCATTAAAATAATTTAATTATTATTAAATCCAAAGAAAATGACAACATGTCACTCTCTTAAATCTTATAAGTATAATAATTTTAATTCAGTGATAAACTTCATGAAACTTCTAACATTAATAGTATCCAGAAATATAATAAAATTATATATATCATTTTAATTTATTGATAATTTTTAGGTATTAAATAATTTTCATTATTTAGGACACAAGAGTGATTTTGAAATTATTTTATTGATTGAATTATCAAATAAATGATTTTAAAAGTATTAAAATAAATATTTTATGAAATATTTAATGTGATCCAATAATTTTCTAGAAAAAAATGACATGTTATGAATCTATTAAATATTTTAGTTGGAACATATTTTATGTGTATATTTTATTTAAATTCAAATAAATTAATAGTGTCAAAATTGAAACTATTATTATTTTATAAAGATTACATATTATAAAATTGTTTAAAAATCACAAAAATATACAAAAATTATAAATTAAAATTCATATGGTCTAAAATATAATAAATTATACAATTATGGAAAATTAACAACATAAAAGTAATTATTTATAATGATTTAAATTTTAGAATATTTTTACCACAAATAAAATTAAATAGATTATATAAGGATAAATAATGTTGAAAATGTTTAAAATAAATTCCAAACATGTCTAAATTTTATTGGTTGATGAGATTACAACCCTATATCATCTAAGATTATGATTTGATTCATTCTTGGAGGTTTATAAGTGGGGATGGAATTTATTATAAATTAATATTTCTTATAATTCCAACAGTGCCCCTCTCCTCCCTTATAAAAGGGAAACTCCTCCCTCTCCTTCTCACACCACTTTGAGCCTTCATTATCGGCCAAACCCTAACAATTTAACTTCTCCACTTCCCTAGAAACATCTTAGTGGTCCTGGTATTCTTCAAAGACCAATATTAGCTCCCTATGAGGAGGTTTCAAAAAGGCGTGTCGAAGAAGAGGTAATATCTGCTACCGATTCTTCAAAATTTATTTCTTCTTCAACTTCTTCTTCTGTAGTTGTTTCATTATGAAGTAATAAAATCAGTATCACTAATATACTGATATGTTATTATAAATATGAAACACCTCTATTTCATCTTCTATCTAACCTACGGAAAATTAAATCACCGCGTGTGCGTACATACGGAATACCATCTCCACGCCGTGGTGTAATTTGTTTTACACCACCAGTTTACTTGGATGGGTATAATGGTGTAAAGCATAAATATATATCATTATTGTAAAATTATATTGATCCTAAAATAGTATGCATAAACATCAATACAATTCCATGATCATTGGAATGATATCTTCGTTCATGCGTACGTACGACCTACCGTCTCCATGATGTGATGCGACTCGTTCTACATGATATTAAATGAATAATGATTATGTAAATGAATTGATTTAATAAATATGATATATATTACATTAATACTATTCTATAAATTATGTATCTATAACCTAAAAAGATGAATAATAACTTATTCGACAAAACAAGCATAATAACATAAAGCAATGAACACCCGAATAACAAGTAGCAATGAAATATTAATTATAAAATGATAAGAATATGATCATATATGATATAATAATAGTGAATATTATTCTGTAATAAGTCAATGACTTTATTTGAATCATTTTACAAGATGTTCGGATATGTACAAATCATATCATACATAAGGTAAAGGAAAAATCACGCATTCTCATTTTATCCGAGATTGTTTATACTTTTGAATTTAATGGGGAATATTCATCATCCAGATCCATGTTTCCATAAAATGTAATATTATTTATATCCTCCTACAATTATTTAAATCCGATTTTTCCCATTGGTGAGTTTTTAGTAAAATATATGAAATGAATCTTTTGTCGTTTTTAGTATGAGGTACTTTTTGACTTTTCCTACCAAAGTATGAGAAGAATGGTTTTTTAACTTATACATCATGAATGGTTTTTTTATGATTTCATAGAACATTATTTCCATGATGCTTTCATTACACGTTTTCAAGTTTATTTTTAATCAACTTCTTTTAGTTTAAAATTGTATGACATGTTAAGAATGGAAAAATGTTTTTGAAGTAGAAATGATATTTTCCTCATGAATGGAGTTCATGTGTTTTATCAAAATTATATTCCATCTATGATAATATAGGGTTATGTTTATATCCCTATTTTTACATTGATTTGATTATGTTATGATGGAATTATTTTTATGATGTCCTTTTATGGATTATGTTATGATGACATGATGTTTAAGAATCCCATTTTTATTGCATGGGTTATGTTATAATGTATGATTTATGATTTTTTGGAAAACATAAGAATGGTTTCATTATGAGATGGGTGGGACCTATATCTTCCTCCAATGCATTGGGTAAATATTTATATCTCATGAGATAGACATGACTGGAACGGAATGTTAATCCAGTTTAGTGATACAGGACTAGAATGGGGAGTGAACTCGGTTCAGAAATGGACTATGTCCGCTATGATAGTATTGGCAACGAGTCTCAACTAATGTGAAATAATTTTCTATGATTATGTGAGTATGCCACAAAGTATCATGTTTTATGTTATGATTATTTGGTATTACATTTCACCCCTATAATTTATCCCATGTTATGATATTATGATGTATTTTGCAGGTTATGATATTGAAAATGGTATGTTCTAATGAATATGATATGATTGATATTTCTTTTGTTTTCCCTTACTGAGCAATTGAGCTCATCCTTTTGTATGTTTTCTTTTCCCCAGGTCTGGATGAAGGGTATTAAGTAGAATATTCCAAATGGGACTCTAGATATGATGAAAAAAATTGGAGAAAACGTAGATGATTTATGAACCAGTGGTTTATGTTTCCCAGTTTCTAAAGACACTTTATATATACGGTCCTTTCATGGTTTTGTTATATGTTGTAATAAGTATTCTTAAATTATGAAGTAATAACAATGTATGTAAATTATGGGTCGTAATAGGAACTATGCGAATGTTCTCAAACATTATGAGATTTCAGAATGGGAATCAGCTACTATGGAATATGCTTTTTATCAGGGATGTGACGATAGGTATGGTATCTTTGATATGTAATTTTATCTTTCAGCTTGTGGTACTTGTTTACTATAATTTTCCTTTTATTTAATAATTGGTCAGGGGGTTATCCTCTGATGGCATTTTTTGTAAATTTAAATTCACATATCACCTAAATCATCACATTCACATAAACATGTCAAGAATCATAGGCAGAAAAGGAATTCACTGCCTTCAAATTTTCACAATGATAAAATGATCAAAAGATCACATGGAAACCACATTTCACCATAAAACACTTTTCCATTTAACACACATACCACTACTATTTGGAAATAAATTTCAGTACAATTTCATAGTTAATGAAACCCATTTTACAACATACCAAAAAAGTGCATATGAAATTTAACCTTTTCCATGGGGAAATCCCCGTTCAAATTTATATTGACATCATAACCATTTTTATAACATGATTATCAATACTTTCATTACTCAAAGATATTATTAAGGATAAAAAAAGAAGATAATATGACAAAACCCTCATTTATCCTGTAGAATCAAATTTAAACACATTACCACCCTTAAATTACATTGAATGAACATTTCAAACCTTCCACCCAAGGGTAGAAAATTTTCAAGGAACCCCCCGAAGAAGAACTTTAGAAGTATAACCAATTTATTTTTAAAACCCAACTTCTATCACATAGGAATTCCAAAACATTCCCAAATCATATTTTACACAACTCAAAAAATCCATAGAACACATTAAAACAACCAAGTAAACATATCAAAATTATATAATAATTTACAAGCATGGTAACTCGAACATCACACTTGAATGCTTCTACAAATCGCTGAAAACATGACAACTACACAATCACATGAACATATAAAGGAACGATCAAATAATAATAATAAATACATACCACAATGACACAATATGGAACCCACTTAAGGTCAAGCATCCCATTAGAAAATAGGGACTCAAGATTGAGGGAAGAAGAACCCCATATAGAGGGAGAAATTATGGGGAAATAGAATTATGTGATATTTCATTAATGAACCGAGGTCAAAACCACCCATGGATCAAGATTAAAAGGAACTAAAAAATCTTGGAGGAGGAACCCATAGTTTAAAATCAATATTTATGTGTATCTAAGGTGATTTATAGATATAATTAAAGTGGGAATAAAACTAATTTCTCACATTTTAATTAACAAGAAACATCACACGTTAGCCTCCATGGGTTTCCAAAACACGCAGCACCCATGCACCACATACTTTCCCAGAGGGACATGCCATATGGTTAGCCAATACCATTTTCCAAATCGTGTGGTTACCACTATCCAAAATCTACTTTTTCAATATAGTTTCGAGGTTAAGGTTGCACAATTTTTTCAAATTGTGTAACAACCATGTCCCACCTTCTATCATGATGAAAATATCCATTTTCAATTAAAAATTGTTAAAAAATATGGGAAAAACAAAGACCCCAAATAAATAGAATGATTTCTTAAAACAAAAATCTTATATTTAACAATTATCCTTACCATGAAAACTTTCAACCCGTAAGAATTCAACCTGATGATTGATAAATAAAATATGTACTCCATCTCAACCAAAGACTTTATCTCTCAAGTCTCGTTCAAAAGATTACCATGATTCTAAAGAACTCATTCCAACATAATAGTCCTCCAATGAATAATATTATATGTAGAATATAAGGAAATATCCTTACAACATTACATAATCTTGAATTAAATGAACAATTCTAATTGAGGAGCATATCAAGTTTAGAGTTATAGATAATTAGGCCATAACTGTTATATTACATATCAAAAATTAAAATGTAGTTAGTTTTAATCAGATTCTATTTTTTTCCTAAAATAAAAACTCATGAAAAAAATATTGTCATCTCTACTTCCATGGTTTAAACAACATGAATTTTCATTAATCCCATCCTTGACCCTATCCATCTTTAAGTCCATTGAAAAATATTTCAAAACCTGAAATAAGCATAAAAATCTCAGTAAGGGTTATAAAATAAAAAAAGAAAACATTAGTTCATAAATAAATACATAACATAAGGTCTTTAACATACCTCATGAAATCATAATATTTCTGAATAACACATAGTAATCACAAATCATAAAGTTAACTTGTGGCATCCATAACATACTTACGTTGTAACTTTCATAGTAATGTAGGGAGTCACATTTGTAATAACTATCATAGTATATTTCCTAAATCTCTTTGGATAAACATTCACATTTACCTATGTCATGTTACCCAATGCATTGGAGAGCTATCCAGGGCTCACCCACCCTAGGATTATAATGAAACCACCCGTTTATGTAAACAATTCCAAATAACCATAACATATTCATAACACATAAAACAAAAATAACGAAAAGATAACATTTCTACATTTAAATCAAAATATAAAATATAAATATTTTTACATAACGAGTACATTATCAAAACCATTTTCAATACCAATGTACGTAAAAGAGTATATGGTATTTATTTTCTTTTTAAAAAAATTATGGATTTTTAAGGAAGCCATAGATCAAATAATACTCACGGTGGAGAAAAATTTTGTTGTCACCACTTACGTTTAAAAAAAATCCATTGTTGCCATTTAGTAAAAAACCTTGTATAAAAATATTCATCTTTTAATGAAATGAAAATTCAAGAGTTTTTATACATCGTATAAAATAAATTCACGTATAAAACAAAATATTCCTCAATGAAATGAGATTGAGATGAAGTCCCTTATAATGATCATTGTGTAAATAATATAGATCAATAATGTGTATTCACTATAAGAATGTATAAATAATTTATAAATACATGATAATATATAAAAATTCATTTTTCAAATAATCAAATAATGACATAAATAAGAAATATAAGATGAACCCAAAGAATGGGAATTGGGTTAAGAAGTTCCCCTACCTCGTGTCTGACTTGAACCATTCATTCATTAATCTCCTAAATAATAAGATAAAGTTAATTTCTACTTGCTTAATAATCTTTTAAATTTTTATTTTTCCTTTTATATCACTTTTACCATGTTATAAACATGATGTAATCATTTAATTTAATAATAGTCATTTTATTGATATTTGGTACTTGAGTCAAAAATGAACATCTTATAATTAAAAGTTCTCAATGTGGTCATAATTAAATTATCTTCATAAGGATATTAATGATTTAGATATCATATATATAATATATATCAATTATATATATGTATTTATAACAGTACCTAAAATTTGAAGATAAGAAATTAAATGCATCGTTAATGGAGACGGTAAGCCGTTTGTACGCATGAACGGTTATTCCATTTATATTTTCCTATTTTAATGGAATGAAAACATAATTATACATAGTCATATTATTATTCCCATATAATATCATATATTATTTCATTATATCCATCCTTTATGTGTCCCATGTATGGTATGAACGGGTCATATAACATTGAGGGGCGGTAGTCCACACTTCCTCAAATGAAATTATCGAGTTTTCTCATTATGGAAGAAATAAACTTGTGCTATAAATGGAAAATATAGAAGCATAGAAAAAACATAAACATATTTTATATGATACATTAATATAGTTCCACTATAATGGCCTCCATGAGAGGTGGTTGGAGATATTTGGACAATCATCGTTTCATGATGCAGTAGTTCACCATCCATAAAAACAGTATGTTCTTTACCCATTAGTTGGAGGTGTGTGTAAGTGTAGTTCGAATAATTATCATAAAAACAACCTAGTATATTTATTATACTGGTTTTGTTATAAAATAAATGAATAATTTTTTTAGGGGGTTGGAGAAGTAAAATAAATGAAATGAACTTATGAGGAGACATTACATTTCAATCATGTAACTCCCATTGGATTGAACCAAAAGGTATACTTGAAGCTCCTTCTGACTAAAGTAAGGCTACTAGATGGAAGACTAGTATCTTGAAATCATATTTTGGCATATCTTGGTTGATCCAAGGGGCTTTAGATTTGTGAGGTAGGAGTTAGATGTGATTGATTTTTTTAAGGGGAAGGAGGGCCTCTTTAGGAAAGTGTACAAATATTATTTTATTATGAACATATCATTGGTTTAAAAAGATCCCAAACTCATCAAAGATGAATATAATATGGATCATTATGTAAATAAAATCATCCAATTACAATTGGACAGGTTTTAGATAATTTTTTCATATTTATTATCTTATTTATTTAAATCATTCATTAATGTGGTAAACACTACATCATTATCGTGTCATAAATAATTTTATATATATGATGTCTAAAAATTATAAAAAAATATCATGATGTTTGAAATATTTTCATTTTTAAAAATAATATTTATAATCTATGATATAACATATATAACCCCATGTAAAAAATTATTTACTAAAATATATATGTTTATGTAATTTATGTCTTTACATTAAATTAATTAATATAAAGTATCATTAGCACTCATAAGTGGCTCCATGGGGTCCCAAAATCGAACCCAAGGATGCTCACAGTTGGACATGTATCATAAAACTGGATGAGGACACTTTTTAGGGTAATTTTATATTATTATAATATTATATTTACCCTTATTTACAAGATATACCATTTTAACCATGGTAAATAAGATATTTACTGAAGTAAATAGTTAAAGTGTATAAAAATAAAAGTTAACTATTTACGGAATTTGGACCTCCAGATTCCAAATATGGAATCCATTTTTCCAAATTCAAAACATAGATGTGGCAGAAATTAATTTAAAATTAATTCCCACTTTCAAAACAAAAAGCGTGTTTGTAAGAAATAATAACAATCAAAATATTGACACTTGGATATGTCCAATTTCAAAGTAAAATTACATCCAAATATCAACCTAATATTAAATGGTTAAAATATAATCTAATTACACTTTAAAACCAATTATAAAGATAATATATCCATATAAATAAATTATATTTAAATAATTTATTGAATTAAAATACAATATTTTTCAATATTCATTAAAAAATAAAATTTATCTGAAAAATACCAAAAATATACCAGAAGTAAATTTTGATGTCTCGATTATAGACAATAATTTTATTTTGTCAATTAGATCATATAAAAGTGACCAAATATAGAATTAAAGTGGGTTCTCAATCAAAAGGTGGTAAATCAACATTTTAATGAATATTAGAGTATTTATGCTTAAAATCAGATTCTTTCTTATTTTAAGCCTATAAATTTTAATGGAGAAATGTAAAAACATTTAACAAACATATATAATCATAATTTATTTATTTCTATTTATTCCCTCCGGTACAATGGCTAGGAATTAACTACCCTTTAAAATAATATTATATTATTTTTTTATCAGTATTCCTCAGCATTATTTCCAACAAGAGATTTTTAGAGAAACCCGATGTTGCATATCAGGGAACCCATTGAACATGGAACCCCCTTTAATGTAAAATTAATATTTAATTCACAAATATTAATAAATATGAATATGTATTATTCATTATTTTCCTGTGATTTTACATCCTTCCACCCTTTGGGAAATTGCGTCCTCGTAATTTTATTCACTTATCAAATAATTGAGGGTATTTATCCCTCATAGCATTTTCAGATTCCGACATTTCCATTTAACCAATATGGTTTATCCCCAAAACCATTACATGATGGATTTCCTTATTCCCCAATACTTTATCTCATTGGTAAAAAATTTGAACTGGTTGTTCATCGTAACAGAGATTCTCTTACAACTGACTACCTCTGGACTCAAAACATGAGATGGATCCGACATATACTTCCTCAACATTGAATCATGAAAAACATTGTGTACTTGGGATAAACATAGAGGTAATGCCACTCTGTATGAAACTGATCCAACGTTCTCTAGGATTTCATATGGTCCAATGAACCTCATACTAAACATTCCCTTCTAAACAAAACACATCACACTTTTCCATGGAGAAACTTTGAGAAATACATGATCAGCTACCTCAAAAAAATTATCCTGCCTTCGATTGTCCACAAAACATTTCTTCTTTCTCCGAGCTGTTCTCATGTTCTTCATAATCAATTGATCTTTTTCTACCATTTCGTCCATAAATTTTAGTCCCATCTGTTTCCTTTCACCTACATCATCCCAAAAAGCTTGTGTTCAACACTACTTCCCATATAATGCCTCAAATGGATCCATCTGTATAATTGAATGAAAACTATTATTGTAAGTATATTCAACCATATAAAGTTGTTGGTATGAACTTCCCCAGTCATCTAGTGAACAAGCACATAAAATATCCTCCATGTTCTGAATTGTTCGTTCTGACTTCCCATCTGATTGAGGATGAAAAGATGTACTAAAATTTAATTCAGTACCCAGCGACTTTCAAATTCCTTTCCAAAAGTTATACGTAAACATTGGATCACGATCAGATACAATGGAGAGGGAAACTCCATGCAACCCGACTATCTCTTTAACATACAATCGATAAATTTGATCTAGAGATAGATTATCTTGAATAGGAATGAAATGAGAATATTTAGTCAAACGGTCAACAATAACCTAGATTTCATTATTACCTTGAGGTGTCTTTGGTAGTTCCATAACGAAGTCCATGGATATGTTTTCCTATTTCTACTCTAGAACCAGTAAGGACTAAATAATCCCTATTGGTAACTGCCACTCCGCTTTAACCTGCTAACAATTCAAACAGTTCACAGTAAAATCAGAAATGTCTCTTTTCATTCCATCCCACTAGTAATAATCCTGATGGTCTATGTAGATCTTCATACTGTTAGGATGAATTGAAAATGTATAACTATGATCTTCACATAATAACTCATTCTTAAACTGTTAATCACAAGGCACACATAATATTTTCCCAAACCTCAAAACACAATCATTATCAACGTTAAAATAAGGAAACTTACCCTTCTGAACCAACTCTATCTTTTTCTGCAACTCATTGTCTTCATTCACGTCTTTCTTAATTCTGGCCAAGATAGATGATTTCCCGGACACTTGGAACAATAATTGTGGAATTTCCTACTCCAAAAACATCTATTCCAAAGTTCATCAAATCAAAAACCAAAGGATATCGTGGGGAATGTAAGAGGGTTAATGTATCATTACATTACTTTCTCAAAGCATCAACCACTTTATTTGCCTTTCTATGATGGTAATGAATCGTGAAATCATAATCATTGATTAATTCCAACCATATCCCCTGCCTCATTTTTAATTCTTTCTGAATGAATATATACATTAAAATTTTGTGGTCAGTATATATTTCACATTTTACTCCATACAAATGATGCCTCTAAATTTTTAAAGTAACAACTACAACAGTTATTCCAAATCATGTGTAGGGTAATTTAACTCATTAGGTTTCAACTGATGTGAATCAAAACCAATTTCAAGATCATTCTGCATAAGAAAAAAATAATTCCCTTTCAATGAAGCATCATTGTAGAAAACAAACTCACCATTTCTGGTAGGTAATTCCAAAACAAGAGCATTCAACAATCTTTATTCTAATTCTTGAAAAAAATTCAACACATAATTTTTTCCAATTGATCATAACACGTTTTTGAGTTAACATAGTCAGTGGTCTAGAAAACCGTGCCAAATTTCCCACAACCCCTAGGAAATAACCTTCCAAAACCATAAAACTACTTATTTCAGTTATATTTGAGGGTCTTGGCCATTCTTTAGCAACTTTTGTTTTAGAAGGATCAATAGTTATGCAATTTTTTTAAACAATTTTACCACAGAATGAAATTTGTTCAAACCAAAACTCACACTTCCTGAATTTCACAAACAGTTTCTTTTCATTTAATGTTCGTAATACAACCCTTAAATGAATTTCATGTTCTACTTTACTTTTAGAATAAACAAAAATATCATCAATAAAAACAACCATTATTTTTCACCTGAGTCAACTGAACCATTACTTCAAAAAACTGTTCAATTACGATAATGACCATCCTAGGTTGCTGATTTGGAAGGTCATTTCCCTATGTATGCCTTCCTAGGAAATATATTTTGTTTCCTATATTAAAAACCATACATAACACCGAAATATCTTAGGTGAATCAATACAGTAATCTGTAAATGCTATATAATTTCATAAATTAATTTACGGACATTAATTTAACAATATCCCAACTCTTAAAGTTGTCTAAACTTACCTCTGATACCAACTATAAGGACCCAACCTTAAAACATTACATAATGTTGAATTAAATTAATTATTCACAATGAGGATATTTTCAGGTTTATTGATTTATAGAATTAGTCCATAACTATTAAATTACATCTCAAAGATTACAAAGTAGACACTTTTATTCAGTTTACATGATTTTCATGAAATAAAAACCCACGAAAACAACCTTCATCTCTAGTTCCATGTTTTAGACAAAATTAATTTTCCATGATCCCATCCTTGACCCTATTAATCTTTTAGTCTTGTGAAAAATATTTCAAAACATTGGATGAGAATAAAAAACTCAGTAAGGGTTATAAAACAAAAAAAATAAAATAAAACATTATTTCATCAATACATACATAACATAAGATATTTAAAAAACATCATGAAATCATAAGATTTATGAATATCATGAAGTAATCACAAATCATAAAGGTAACTATTTATATCCATAACACACTTACGTAGTAGCTTTCACTACTACGTAGGGAGTCACATTTGGAATACCCATCACAATATATTACCCAAATATTTTAGGAGAAACATTCATGTTTACCTCTATCACATTTCCCAGTGCATTGGAGAGCTATCTCGGGCTCACCCAATGCAGTATTATCACACAACCACACATATACATAAACAATGCCCAAGAACCATAACATGTTCATAACACATAAAAAAAACAGAATGGAAAGATAAATTTTCCACATTTCAATCAAAATATATAATTTAAATATTGTGACATAAAAAATACATTATCAAAACCATTTTCCATACCAAAATACCTCAAATAGTAATTGGTTTTAATTTTCTTTTTAAAAACATTACTAATTGTTAAGGAACTCATAGATCAAATGATACTCACAGCGGAAGAAAAATTCATTGACACCGCTTACATTAAAATAAACATTAATTTTTTGTCGTTTAGTAAAACAACCCATAGAAAAATATTCCCTTTGAATGAAATTAAATGTCCATGCTTTTTGTACACTATATAAAAGAAATTAGGGTATACAACAAAATATGCCTCAAGGAAAAGAGATTGAGACGAAGTCCCTTATAATAATCATTTTGTAAATAAAATAGAGCGATTATGTGTATTCACTATAATAAAACATAAAGAAATTATAAATACATGATAATATATAAAATTTTATTTCTCAAATAATCAAAAAATGACATAAATATGAAATATATGATGATCCCAATGAATGGAAATTGGGTTAAGTAGTCCCCTTACCTCCTGTGTGACTTGAACTGTTCATTTTTTAATCTTATGAATAATAAAATAAAGTTGATTTCTACTTTCTTAAAAACTTTTTTATAGTTTATTATTCCTTTTATATCACTTATTACATTGTTATAAACATTATTTAATTATTTATGTTTATAAAGGTCGTTATGTTGATATTTGGTACTTGAGTCAAAAATGAACTTCTTATAATTACAAGTTTTCCATGTGGTAATAATTCAGTTATATATAGAATGTTATTCATGATTTACATATCATATATATCATATATATATCATGTATATATATTTATTTATAACAGTACAAAACATTTGGAGATAAGAAATAAAATGAACTGTTCATGGAGACGTAAAGTCATACGTACGCATGAACGCTAATTTTATTTCTATTTTGTTATTTTAATGGAATGAAAACCTAATGATACATAGATATATTATTATTATAGTACAATATAATATATAATTTAATTATATCCATCATTTATATGTCCCACGTATGGAATGAATGAGTCATATAACTTTTTGGGGGTGGTATTCCGCACCTCCTCAAATGAAATTATCACATTTACTCATTATGGAAACCAAAAAGGTGTGCTATAAATGGAAAATAAAAAAGCAAAGAGAAAATATTAAAATATTATATTTCATATATAAATACAGTTCCATCATAATGGACACCATGAGAGGTGGTTGGAGATATTTGAACAATCATTGTTTCATAAGGCATTAGATCGCCGTCCACAGAAACACTATTTTCATTACCCATTAGATGGAGGTGTGTGTGAGTTTAGTTCAAAAACATCTCATAAAACAACCTAGTATATTGTTTATAATGGTTTTGTTATAATATAATGGAATGAAAAGACTTTACGGTGTTGTAGAAGTAAAATAAAATAAAAAAACATCTGAGGAGACATTACCTTTAAATCGGGTAACTCCCTTTGGATTGAAAAAAATGGATTACTTGAAGTGCCTTCTGTCTAAGGTAAGGATTCTAGGTGGAAGATAGGTATCTTGAGATATTATTTTGGTAGGGGTTGGATGATCCAAGGGGCATGACATGTGTGATGAATGGGGTACAATTGCGGTATTTTTTATAAGGGGGATAAGGGCTCTTTAGAAATGTTTTTAAAATATTATTTTATTATAAACTTATCTTCAGTTTCAAATGGTACAGAACTCATTGATGTCAAACATAAGATGAATAATGTTAGAAATAAAAACAACCAATAAGAATTAGACAGATTTTGGATATTTTTTTTAATATTTATAATCTTATTTATTTTAATCATTCATTAATGAGGTAAACGCTGCATCATTACTATGTGAGAAAATATTTTATATCAATGATGTCATAAATTTATAAAAAAATACGATGATGTAGGAAATATTTTTATCTTCAAAAATATTATTTATAATCGAATATATAACTAAAATAAGCCAATGTAAAAATTTATTTACTAAAATATATATGTTTATGTCAATTGTTTCTTTACTTTAAATTAATTAATATAAAGTGTCATTATCACTCTTATGTGTCTACATGAGGTCCCAAAATCGACCAAAGGATTCTCATGGTCGGATAGGTATCATCCAATAGGATTAAGAAACATGTTATGGTAATTTTATATTGTTATAATATTATGGTTTACCCTTATTAACAAATTTACGCTTTTAAGCATGGTAAATAAAATATTTACTGAAGAAAATATTTAAAATGACTGGAAATAAAAGTTGCGTATTTACACAATTTTTACCTCATGATTCCAAATATAGAATCCATTTTTTCTAATTCAAAACACATAAGTGTTAGAAATTTAATTTAAATTAATTTCTGCTGTTAAAACAAAAAAATGTGTTATTAAGAAATAATAACTATCAAAAGTTTGACACGTGTTTATGTGAAATTTCAAAGTAAAATTAATTCCAAAGATCAAAATTAGATTAAATTTTCAAAATATAATCATATTACACTTTAAAAAAAAATAAAAATATAATCGATCCATATAGAAAAATTATATTAGAAGAAAATTTTGAATTAAAATACAGCATTTTTCACTATTCATTACAAAATTATTTTTATCAGAAAAATACCAAAAAAATACCCAAAATAAATTTTGATGTCCCGATTATAAAGATGAATTTTATTTTTTTCAAATTGAATATATAAAATTTACCAAAAGTATATTTATGTAGGATTCTCCATCAAAAGGTTGTAAATCAACATTTTAATGAATATTAGTGTTTTTATGCTTAAAATCAGATTCTTTATTATTTTTAGCCTCTAAATTTTATTGGATAAATTTAAAAACATTTAACAATCATATATAATAATATTTTAGTTAATAATATTTATTCCAACCAATACAACGTCTAGGCGTCAACTACCATTTAAAATAATATTATATTTTTATTTTTATGAGTATGACTCAGCATTGTGTGGAACATGGCATTTTCGGAGAAGCCCAATGTTGTCTGCTGGGTAATCCATCGAACATGGAAACACCTTAATTGTAAAACTAATATTCAATTCACAAATATTATTAAATATGAAAATTCCTTATTCTTTATTTACCTGGGATGTTACAGAGAATATATAATCTAGTCCATATGGTAAAATATAGACAAATTAGGCTCCAAATATATATCTTCCCTATTCATCACATGGGACGGATCTAGGGTTTTCATTTTTCATGAAGAGGCATGCAACATGTCATGAATTAACTTCAAATGAGGGGAATAATATATCTTTTATGCCACCTAACCAATCCAATTAGTGGTCTTAGATGTTCTATTATAACACAATATTAAATTTCCTTACTTACCCTAATAACGATGACCCAAGAGAGGTGCCACTTTCAAGAACACCTGACCACCCATAGAAGACACCAAGTTTTAGTTAATATAATCTAAATAAGTCTTATAGTGACTCTTTACCAACAAAACATTTTTCCTGCTCAACATGACATTCTCACAATTCACTTTCACAATACTCTATCCCAAAAATGAGGTCTCAACCACCACATCCTAACACAAAGGAGACTGAAACGACCGACCACAAATAACCGTTAAATAAGACATTTGATTTATGTATTGGTAAATATTTTTATTTGAAAACCCAACCAATCAAAAATGGTTATCCCAAAAACCTAAAAATTCTAACACACGTGCTCAGATCATGTCTTCAAAAATAAAATTTTCATGTTCATTTGCACCATCCATTTGAGGATTGTATGACGTACTCAAATTTACCTATGACCCCATCACCCTTTAATGTACATCCAAAAACTAAAAGGTAAAATGGGGGTCCCTATCTGAAACAATTGTCGATGACACACCATGAAGCCTCATAACTTCCTAAACATACAACCGACTCAACTCAGCAGGTTTGGTTGAATACCTGATCAGAATAAAGTGGGTGGATTTGGTTATATGTTCAATTACCTCTAATATGGAATTCCTCAATCAGTGTGTATGAAAAAAGTCAAAAGTAAAGTCCACAACGATCTATTCCCACTTCCATGTTGGAATATATAGTGGTTGAAGCCAACTGTGGGGTCGTTAGTGCTCTGTATTAACCCGCTGACATGTATAACACCACGAAACAATTTCAACTATATCCCACCTCATACTTGGATACTATAACTATAGACGCACATCATAAAACATATTTGTGGGACCATGATGTATGGTCCACTGGGATTGGTGGCAATCCCACATCACCACCTTCTATATGGACAATGACACCACGACGTAACCCTTGAAGCAACAAACCCCCATAGGAGACAAAAATCTCTCACAAGGTGTCTCCCCACTATTAATAAATTGGATAGAATAATTTTAAAACATAATACCATTTCACTAACACCAAATCAACTCTATACGGGTAGGTGTCAGCTGAACACTAGCTAATAACTCAACTTCACCGTGCTCCTTGGTCTCGATGTGAATTTGTGTAAATATCCCCATCAAATTCCACTTATCACTGGACACATTGAAATATTTAATTCACACCGTCATGGTCATGGAATCTGTAACCACAATTACATTTCATCGTGTATACATGATATCAAAATAAAAGTAATTAAGGTATTCAACCCAACGACATTGCCTCAAATTCAAATCCTTTTGGGAGATAATTTACGCTAAAATCATCTGATTCGAATAAACTACTAACTTCTCACTAGAATGATAATTCTTCCACATATATATGGTGTGAATCACCACTACTAACTCTAGGTCACGAATTGGGTAATTTTTTTCATGCGGTAAGTGTTGGTGAGAACAATAAGCAACCACATGGTTGTCTTCTATCAGACCAGATTGAAGACCCATGCATGAAGCATGACAATAAAACACATATCCATTTCCAGATTATTGAAGGATCAAAATTGGGGCAGTTATAAGATTTCTCTTTATATCCTCAAAAGATACCTGACACTCTAGGATCCATTAAAAGTTTACCCCCTTCTAGGTGAGCAACATCATGGATTAAGTGATCAGATTGAAATCCCAAACAAACATTCTATAATAATCTATAAGGACAAAAAAGATCATGATCTCAAAAATATTCTTTGGCTCCTCCCAAGACATCACAACATTGATCTTCTCATGGTCCACCAAAACCCGTTGTTCTAAGATCACATAAACAATAAATGTCTCCTATATGTTCTCAAAGGTGTACTTAGAAAACATTTCATAGAGATGATGATCCTAAAGAGTTTCTAAGACAATACTCAAATGCATCTCATGTTCAACCTCAGTTTTGGAATCGACAAGCTTGTCACCAATGAATACAAATACAATACAATTGAGGTACTTGGGGAATACCCTTTTCAAAAGTCCCATAAAATGTTTCGCATCATTCTTCAACACGAATGGAATAAAAAAGTACATAGAATGGTCATACCTAATTTGGAAAGCCATTTTCAGGACATATGCCTCCCTAAATATAACTTGCTGATACCTAGAACACAAGTCAATCCTATAAAACCACCATTCCACTTCAGATGATTGAATAGGTCATCAATTTGGGGAAAATTAAATCTATTCTTGATAGTCACCTTAGAAAAATCCAATATTCAATGTACAACCGCAGAGATCCACTAGAATTTTTTACAAATTGATGTGTGCAACACAAGGTGAGATGTTTGATTGAATGAATCCCTTAGAATCCAAATCATCTAGTTGTACCATTAATTCCATCAACACAGTGGGGGCCATATGATATAAGGGATTAGATATCTATTGTATTCCCAATGAAAAATCAATGGATAACTTTATTTTATACATTGGGGGGAAACCTAAGAAATAATTTGGAAAAAACTATTTTAAATCATCCAATACATAAGTTAATCCACAAATAGGACCACCATCATAATCTTCCAACGTGTGAAACAAGATCTAAAAAACATGATTTCCTAATTCTGGGTGTAGAGGTCCAACACCTCTTGATTGATGATACCATTCACATTGAAATTCCAGAGTACTCCCATCATGTTCTACAAAGCTCACTCACTTCCTATAATAATATATGTGTGCCTAAAAATGCACCATCCAATCCATACTAAGGATCCTTTCAAATAGGTCCTTCTCTTAAATGATAAAATCACATTCCCACTCGACCCCAGACATGATGTGTGAACAATATGGGAACCTGAAATCCGTCCCTTGCTACATACCAAGAGGTTTTAACAACATAATCACATACTAAATAAGCTCAATTTTCTAATTTAATCTAACAATAAGGAATGGATAAATAAAATAAATAAAACCAGTACTCTCAAAGAAATCAATATAAGAATATTTTTCAATAATAATGGTACCAATAATTTTCATACGTCTTCCAGTTGATTCCACTGGAATACAATCCATACATGGATTTTACTCATCTCATCCTCACCCTAAGAGAGACCACTAACTTCTGGATTTTACATAAAATGTTTCTTCTTATAAGATGATACAACCCTGCCACCATGACCTCCAAGGAAAGTACCCTTTGTTCTCAACGGTTCTGACTGGGTTGTCATTCCTTTGGATCCCACTGATCCTACAACACTTTGATATGGGCGAACCAATATTCAAAATCGCTACAAATGACTCATAACTCCAAAATGGTGATGAGTTCTAGGTGGATATGTATGCATATGTCTAGTTTTCCCTTCCTTTCTACATTGATGAAACATTATTGAAAGAGTATCAAAATCCATATAATAATATAGACAGAATGGATGGTCTGATCTACCACTTCATATCTTCTCTTGTTCATCCTGCTTCTTCTTTATATCTGACAAACTGCCAATTCCAATATGAGATACATATCTAGAGAAAGTAGTTTTTAATAAATGAAAATTTCAATCATCATGGAATGATCAACCAACTAATCAAAAGTTTTTCTTTATGAAAACATGAGCTTGAATTTCTAGCTGCAACCCCATCTCAAACTTCTAATCCTTCATCTGCTCATTAGTAATGATCTCGAGAATTTACCGAACTAACTCAGAAAAGTTTAATGCATAGTTCATCATGGACCAGAGTCCCTGGTTAAGCTCCACAAACTCCTAGGATCTGTAAAAGTCCAAAATATCATGACAATAATACTCATTGAAAATGACATTGAAATCTTTCCAACCCTTCTGTTTTTTATTTTTAGCTTACACCTCCCACCAGTTATGACTAGGAACCTCCAACATTAAAAAAGAAAATTTCCTTCTCACCACCTTAGGAGTCTCATGTTACTCAAAGATTATCTCAATATTCATAGGCCACTCCTCTGCTTCCTGAGGTTCTATTATACCTTGGATATAAGGAGGCATGTTCATGAGGAAATCTTGTGCCTTATCCTTTCCCGAACCAAGTTCAACTTCTCATACATGAGTAGGACTAGATTCCAATCCCTTTTCCAAAGAATTCATAGACTGAAACACTACATCAATGAACCTATGATCAATGGTGGAAGGAGAAATCTATCCAGCCTCTTCCCACAACATCAAAATGAATTCATCATGGAGGAATTTTTATACATCCAGTAATAAAAAAATAAAAACATTAATACAACCATTCTGAAAGATTTCTGCAAAAAAAGCTATTACAAAAAAATTCATAAATCAAAAAAATTACATAATCCATTATAATAGAAGGACAAACCGAACCACTCCACCCCCCACCCAACATCCATATAAAATTTTCATCATGTTTAACTCACATAGGGGATGATATTTTATTGAATCCCAACATCCCTGGGAGAATCGATTCCTATCATGAGGTGTGCTATCTAGGCACCCCACTTGCAACCATAACATCAATCCCTACCAATCATAGCTCCATTATATCCATTCTCATTACCAAATAAACTGACCGAAAATAGGGTGACCTTCTCCGATGCCATTTTCTCATGAACAAATCTGGGGTGCCATCTAAACTAACACAAGACCTAATCCATGGCATCAATAAAAGGGAATTCTAGTTTCCAAATGGTTGGAAAATTGTACCTGGGTATCAGAAATACACATTGGGAATCTTCTCACACATTAAAAAAACCATAAATGACCAACAATAATAAATATCACACTAATTGATAACCATAACCAAATGAGATACAACAATTTTCAAATTCAAAGTTTCCAACATAAATCATAACCTAAAATACAAAAATTGAAAGGGGATCAAAGAAATATCCAAAAAAACATCCATGAAATAAGTGGTACATAACCATCAATAAAACACCCCCAACACATGCCATAGGTGGAACACCAACACATGGATCCACCATCACCATGATAGATTTTGACTTTACATAGTTTTTACATAAGAGATACTAAATATACCAAATTGTGTCTGTAGGGAGTGATCCAATTTCTAGTAGTATATCACCAAAAATAAATTATTTTATTCTATAACATTAAAAGATAAATCAATGTGCATATTTCCATTAGAATACTTCAGACATTTATAAGAAAACATTTTCCAGAAACCATTCTCAATAAATACTTTTTATGTAAACCACTTTTTCTAGAATAATATTACATGAAATATAATTATTGAAATGCTCTAAATTATAATAATGGATAGCACCATATCATAAAACCATCATGTCATAAGAGATCACCATGGGAAAATTCATATAGTTAACTAGTATAAGTGGGACCCTATGAACATCGTACCTCAGTGATCAAAATACTCCAACTCATCTACCAACAAAATTCTCATGCATGATCCCCTAGAGAGGATATAAATAAATGTCCATTTGGTCCAAAAACATTCTCATGAACAAGACACTCAAGAGGATCTCATCCAAATTTATAGTGTCCCTTGATCATATCACATATTTTGTTAGTGATGTGGTGTAAATCCTTCTAGATGAAACTGTTACATGCCACACTTGATTCACCTAGTGTACTAGTTCTAGTTTTTCTATATAGATACTGGAGAATAAATTTTGTTCTCAAATTCTATTTTACATATCACATAAATCATTACTTTTACACAAACATGTAAAGAATCAAAATTTCATGAGTAATCCATCACTTTCACGTTTTCACAATGATCAAATGATAAATTGTTCACATAGAAACAATCATTTTCCATAAAAAATCAATTTCTATTTCACACGCACACCAAAACCGTTTGAAAATAAATTTCTCACCATTTTCAGAATTTATGAATATCATTGAAAACAATGAATTACAGAACCTATAAAATGTATTAATTTCCAAGGGTGAAACTCCTTTAAAATTCATTAAATCATTAAAACAGTTTTTAAAAGATTCATAACAAAAAAATTCATTATTCAAATACAGATTTACGATTCACAAGAAAGAATCAAATATCAAAAAACCCATTTCTCTTATAAAATTCACTTTCAACACATTAAAATCCTTAAATATATTTTAAAAACAATTCTCACCTTCCACACTAGGTGTAAAATATTTTTCAGGAAAACCCACAATGAAGCACACAACAAATATATCAAATTTCATTTCGAAAACGAACTTTCATCACATATAAATTCCAAAAAAAATCAAATAATGTTTCTCACCACACAAAAAATACATATAACACATTTAATCAACAAAGAAACAATATCAAAATAATATAATAATGTAAAATCATGAAAAAACCAACCTCACACTTGATATCATCTGAAAATTGGTTAAAAAGAAAAACATCACCATCAAACAACCCTATAAAAATGTTTAAAAAATAATCATAATTCTTTTTCAAAAAACAAAATTTCAAACCCTATTTAGATCAATAATCCTAGTATAGAATAGGGACTCATGAAATATGGTGAAATTAAGAGGAAAAGAAGTTGATCGATTTTTCCTTAGAGAACCTAGTTCAAAACCACCCATGGATTTAGGTTTAAAGGCTTCCAAAAATCCTAGAGGATGCTACCATGGCTGAAAATATAGAATGGGGAATATGGGATGTAATTTGGGGTTAAAATAGAAGATGTAAAAATGGTAATTTTAACTTTATAATGAACATGATAAGTTTTATACTTATCCCACGAGGTTTTGAATACAATATAAAAACTATCCACCCCTAAATATTGAAGAGGGAAATTCTGTGCAGTTATCCAACATGGTTTTCCAAACAATGTTCCAACAGTGTAGTCTCAACTATCCAAAAGTAATTTTTATGCATGTTTTTTTGGTAATGGTTGCATGGATTCATCTAACAGTTTTCCATCTATGAACCACCTTCTATCAAGCCAATAATCTCTATTTTTCATAAAAAACACATGGAAAGAATATTGGATAAAATCAAGATAAAAAATATCCAAAAAAACACCTTGAATAAAAAATCACAAATGTGACACATATTAGTTGAATTATACATTTTCTTCCAGCCCTCATTGTTTGATATAATGGTTTACCTAATGATACACTCGATTTTATAGATTAAATTAAGTAGTAATATAAATTATAGATGGATGTACCTCGTTGAACTGTATATGAATATTTTTATATGGTATATAAACATTTAATATATATAGAAGGTTTTATTATAGAGAGATATATTATTTAAGAAGATGTTGAATTCTGTACTGATTAAACATCTAATTTTTATAGATTTGGTCTCTCAAAATTTCATCATAGTGGATGCCTTCTAGGTGAATGGATTTCTAGAAGAGCTGTTGTAACAAGTACTATTACAGAGGGTTAGAAATATCACCTTTTAATTTTACATAATAGTGTATATGTTTCTCCATATGTTCAATCCCATTAATATATTTTTATAAATTTTAATCCATCAAAAGATTATTGATGAAAATAAAATTCACATAATTAGTAGTTTATAGGATGTTTTCGAGATCATATTCATAATTAGTTATGTGAACATCTGAATTCAAATGTGGAATGAATTTGATGTCTAGTATGTGGAACAAATGTAAATGTTATATCATGCAGTGGTTTTGTAATTAATGGTTATAATATATATATATATATATATTAAGAAACAAGATGAACACAATATGATGAAAAATAGTGGAGTTATGCTTGTGGTGGAAGCAATTCATGTATCGTGTTCCAAGGATATAAATCCAATTTATGAAAATATTACATATTTTAGAATCATCAAATGGATATACGATTTGTATAATAAAACATTTTATGTTATTGGTTTTCATTGAAAATGGGATTAAAATAGGAGTGTAGATAAATTCGATGAATTGGGAATCATGACGCTGAATTTTAGTGTGTATGGTTATAAGGACAATCCATTCATAATGGAACCACAAGAAATGTTTGTACTTTATGTATCAGAACTAGAAACATACAATTATTCAATTTTTATGTTGGTTAATAATATAACTATAGCTTCAAATGAAAATTCAGTCATTTGTAGATCACAATCATTTCCTAGAATTCCCAATGTAGACAGAGTCTTCTATATTGTAGGGGACCATATGGAGTGGATTTGGATAGTCAAAATAATACCTAAATCCCTTCAAATTTTAAAACAAATAAAGAGATTACATTGACTAGGTTAATGTTTTTTTAGTATTCTATACTTTAATTCATAATATTTTTATGTTATTTGACAAATTCATATGATATAAATTAAATTTTTGACTAATCATACAGATAATGACTTCTCTATGCACCGATATTACTAATCTCTACGAAGAACACACAATCAATGATGAAAATACAAAATTATTAGGGGTTATAAACATGTGGATGAAACAAACAATAGCAATGTAGTGTAATTATGTTAACTAATGTTTTCAAGACATGAATTGAAAGTAAAAAAATTTGAATATATTTTTTTTTGAATTAAGGCGGCCAACCTACTGAACCCAATAATTCAATTTTCAATAGTTATATTGGAGTCACTTTGAGAATGCATGTTTCAATAGATATTGTTATATGGCATAATAACTTTCCTATATTGATGACAATGATGTGGGATGATATTAGGGTGATGATATGATATACATTCTCTATTTTTACAAAAAAAAAATTATATCATGGAACACAGATTTCATTTTCATTATCCCTTACATATTTTTTTAATTTTATTATATTTATATAAAAAACTCATTAAGGTTGCTTGAAATGTTCATAGATTCTTCCGTACACTTCTGAAAAAGAATCATCTTAGAGATACTATTGGTAAATTATACTCCCACCCAACACCTATATATGCATACATTATACACTAAGAAACATCGAAATATTTTATTAGTTGTTGAGATGAGGAATCCATTATAGTGCATAGTACTAGAAAATATTTTATTTTACGTTATTTATTTTATCACTTTTGAATAAAAAAATTTAATTTATGATTTAGAAATGGAGTGTTTGACGTAAGTAATGTGAATAAAAACCAATATACCCCTATCAAAAATAAAGGATGTGGTATAGATCACATAAAAGGAATATTATATGTATTTTAAACCAATAATAAATTTTTTATGTGATATGAAACAATATATATTCATTTTTTTATATGTAGATTGTTGAATCGAAATTTGAGGCCAGTTATATTCCATGTATTGTGCTATAGAAGGTGGATCATGTAAATTAATAGGGAAAACTAATAAATGTGTAAGTGTGATATAATAATATTGTTTTTAATATATAATATTATTTCTTAAAAATATCTATTTATGTTCATATGTTTTTTATATGGTTTAGACACAAGAATTGGCATTGACTATACTTGATGAACAACTAATTTCATTATATTTGAAGTGGAAAGAACAATATGGTTGTGGTAGTGGTGTATGTTTTGGAGTGTCACCTCAAACATATTTTGAAAATATAGAGTTGTAAATATATACATATTAGATAATGGAAGGAATACATGATCAGATAGATTCATTAACGTTATTTTTTCCTAGTCAAGTCTGGTAGACCAAAATATGTGAAAGGATAAAAGAGAACCAATAGTTGAACAACGATCATTTTAGGACTGGCCACATGACCCCACTAGATTTAATAATATCTGATCCCATCAGCCACCTTATTTAACTGAGGTAATAAATAATTTCATTACTAATTATCCTAAATGAGAATAAAAAAAGTTCATTACTATATATTTTATAAATTCTACAAGATAAAATTTTATATGATTTATATCTATCAACGCCCAATAATTTCCTTGTTTTGAGGGGTATGGTGTAAATTATCCCAATAGACATGCTACATAATAAGGACATCTCGATAGACAATGTGTGTGTGGGGATTGAATTATCTCTTGACCCCGGCACCAGGTTTCTTGTTCCTCTTGATTATCTGGATGTCACCACTGTCGATAATGTTATTTTAACTCTTGAAACATGGATATTTAAAGTTATAATGATACATGAGGTATTTAGTTAATAAATCTTTTCTAATGAAAAACCATTATCAATTGATGAAAAAAAATTTAAAATGAGGTTTGGTATTATATATAGAAAACATGAATGGGAAACGAAAGATCAAATCAACAAAATCCAATGGATCAACCAGGAAATCAAAAGGGCCTTTTGAGATAAACATTACCCAATCTTATTAGTATTATAATTTCATATGGATAAATATTTAAAAGAAAAAAATTCCCTAAATTGAATATGTAAAAGAAATATATGGAAATTCCATTACAGACATGGTTGTTCTCGATATTATAAAATAGATTATCGAGTTTTAATTGTTAAGATTCGCATCAATGAATACATGCATGAGGTATATTTTGATAATTTGTTTTTACAAAAATTTATTTTCCATGTTCATTATAGTTAATAATTATTCATATTCTGTACATGTGTATATATTATTACTATATAAATTGAAAACCCTATGAAGAACAATTTTGACTCATTAACCCCTCTATAGTTTCTATTGAAAATTATCTATTTGAAATTTTATGAAATTGAAATTGAAAAGTATAACTAAGAATGGTGTTTTGAAATAAAACAGAAGATGATATTGTCCTCTTTATTCCAACACTATAGGGGTAAAACTCTATAATCTAATCCTATAAAATATATTTTTTTATCTTTTTTAATTATCTAATTTTTTATGAATCAATCAATGATAGTCACAAATAATTTGGATTCACGGAATGTATTTTTATCCAAAATATGGATTTACCATAAATCAACCACACATGATGTCCATACTGTATTTTTAATCCACTACAAGAAACATTTAAAAAATAATCTTCAAATTATATATTTTATTGTTTAACCAGATTTTTGTTATGATAGGTTGATCTATAAATATCATCTAAATCATGGTATGAATGAGGTGATTGGACCTAATAAGCCTAAGGGTTTCATCAAATAGAAATTGATTAAGGTATATATAATAATATTTAACTATCAAAACATAGTAAAAATTAATTTACTTATTTTTATAATTTTTTTTGTAGTGTCTTAAAAAAATAAAAATAATTAATGTGAATATTTTCTTTTCCAAATTTTGAAGTATGTTATATAATATAAAAAAAATAGTATCCCAAAACTAGTAATTTAGGAAGTTAATTACAATTTCATTTTAAATATTTTTTAATCACTTGTTTTTCAATATTTTCTTAGTAATTTCAGGAATAGTAGGAGTCTATGTACTCAAAATAAGAGTCAAATACTTTTATAGATGGTTGGTTAGATGAAATTGTTTACAAATTTTATCCAACATTATGTTGAGGTGATGAACTATTATTATTTTAATTAATATAGTCTATAACCTTTGGGGTGAATTTGGTAAATGAATCATTAGTATCATAATTCATAGATATTATTTTCCCTAAAATAAAATTCATGTAGTACTTGAAATATATTAGTAATATTTTTATTCTAATTAACATTTACAATTACCATCCATATCATTTTTTTATATTTTTTCATCCCATAATTACAAGGTAATTTGAACCCTATCATATATTTTAATCACCTATTACGTTAGGATATAAATATAATGATCTTCCGTCACTTGTAGTTCCTTTTCCTAATGAATACAGTAAAAATGTTTTGATTGATGGTGTTTCCTTTGGGAGAAGGAGAAAAAGGGTCTTGATATAATCCAAAAAACATGATGGTAAATCATTTTAGATATATTAAAATCCACATGAAATTATGGATATTGTCTATATTCAATTAATCCTTTTAGATACTTTTACTAATCCCGCATCTGATATGAGTAATTTTTTAAAACACATTGGGTTTTGTACCCCGTTTTATTAATCAATGAACTCCATCTATTTAACTTGGTTGAGAGGGAACTCATCTTTTGGAATATAGGCCTATTGACACATAGGCATATTAAATACATGGACCAAGGACCTTAAATATTCCAAACATACCATGGCCCATAGGCCCAAAATATTCAAGGCCTATATGCCAAGTCATGAGCATTGTAGGTAGCCTGCATCTACCCTTCCATCCCAAGTGCATTACCACCAACATCACCCCTTCAAATTTCACTATGCATATGCACCACCAGTCCCCCATCAAGAGTCTGCTTGATAGTAATCTATAACACTCCTCCATTAAAAATACACACCACTTCCACCTTATATATTCATTATAGTCATGGTACTATAATATTTATATTGTAACTATAATTTTTATATGATTTTAAAGGGTATATGTTCATCCCCCAATTAACTATGTATTTATTTTCAAATATAAACTAATTTCATTCCATAATGTATTAGGATGAGTTGGTATAATGTAAAACATTCTTTGGTGATGAACCTACAAAGTAATAATGATTTTATATATTTATCGAAAAAGAAGTATCATAATGGGTTGCGCTATATGAATTCAAATAGAGCAAATAACATGTCTAAAACCACTCTTTCTCATGAGAAATTGGATTTAAAATCTAGAACTGAGATAATGGGAAAAGGTAAATGGGTCAATGATCCTTCTACCCAAAAATTTGAAGGAATATTACAAACTTTTGGGGAAGGTAATTCCATACTTATAGCCTCATCATTTGAAATTTCATGTCTTGTTTGTCTTTTGATGAGATTGTAAAAATATTATGGGCCTTGTTAATATCACTTCCACCACCACAATGAAGATGAAATATAAAATACATTAATTCCATGATTTATTCAACTAAATACATGATAATGATACTGAAAATACTAATACATATGCCTCACCCATATCATAATCCAATGCTCCAAGTGAATGTTATGAATCAACATTGAAGGATGTTGAACCGGGCTTCAAAATGAAATTGTTGAGAGGTCAGTTGATATATAAAAGGTAATTTATATTAAAACACATTTCAAAGTTTCAAAACCATGAAAATGATCTTTTCTTGTTTTCAAAATTTATGAAATTGATTCAAGATTAATTTTTAAATTGAAGAATTTTTTATTCCATATTATTCATTCAACACATTTTAAGAATGGTTATAAAAATCAAAATCTAATTCCTTAAAATTTTAAACATTTTTATCATTAATAATTTCCAAGTTCAAAAATCTTTGTTTGTGAGATTTTTCTATTTTACCATATGTAGTAAATCCTTTCCAATGTATATAACTTTCTTAATGTTTTCTAAATGGAGGAAATCATATGAAACTTTCTTACCAGATGGGCATGTACATTTTTCATAAAATAGACATAAATAAAGTTCACTGAATGAAGTTTTATAAATTCTAGAAGATGAAGTATAATGAATCCCCACCATATGAAGTTCTAATGATTCTACCAAACATAACTTATTGGATGAAGGTAGTCATGATTTTTGAAAGATCTTTTATAAAGATGATCTGATGAAGAACACCATACATTCTACTAAAAGAAGATTATCAATTATATAAAACAAATCAATTATGAATTATAATGGTTCTATATCATAATGACTATCAAAGAGAGAAGATATACTGAAATTATGATGTAATGAAAGAGTGTGTTTGATGTTGTCACAACAAAATCCATGAAATGAGGAATATTATTATTAGGAATTTGAATTTGAATAATGTATCATTGATGGAGGAAGAAGATAGTTACATGACCAACTATCTAAATTTGCACTAAATATTTTTGATTTCCATGTTACTTTAGTGATGACCACTATAATGTGTTGAGAGTACTTTTATGAATTCCCTTTTAGTGAGGATTAATTTTTTAAAATCCATAATAACTCTTTATTTTGTAATCACTATGTATGATCTGGATTGATTATGGAATATCGGGGTTTAGAGAGACAAATTGCATTATGATCTTTTGATCAAGGGTTTCCATGGATTGGGAAGCAGAGGCTTGTTGAATATTTTTAAAAAGGGATTTCTTCAACTAATAACGACACACCATTATAGTAAGGTCAATACAGAAGATACCTTGAGTGGGATTATAACATTCCTTAACACTTAAGGATAACGTGTATATATTGTTGGTTGGAGTGGACACTCAAGAGGGGCGGGGGTGAATTAAGTTTTAATTAAAATTTCTGTAAAAAATATTTCTCTTAAAATCCCCCAATTTCAAAAACTAAGTTAAACTGTAGTGATTTTGTAATACAGCAAAGGATCAGTTGGCTTCTCAAGATATTGATTATTTCTCAATCAATTTTAATCTGAAAATTAATTAACTTTTGAAGCTAACCTAATACTTTACAGTAAATAAAAACACTTTCTAGTTTAACTCTCAAATTAACTTTAAATAAATTTTATATTTTAAAGTAATTGGCAGCGGAAAATAAAGTAGCATAAGCTAAGAAAAAGATGCCCAACAGATATAACTAATAGGTTAAATCTCAATCCAAGACATAGTCCTCTCAAATAATCCACTATATTTACTAAGACTGGGTACAACCAGCCTTAGGTGTCACTCAACCAGCCTCCCACGTCACCCTTTACCCAACTCCATTTACCATTACACCGTCCACCATTCACCGAAATTCCTATCGTATCCTATAGGATACCGCGATGCCCGACGCGGTTATCCCCGAAAATTTTTCCGCCACCGAATAGATTACTCACGTCATTGCTTCATTAGGGTTTTTTCCTCCCAGGATCTTCCTCCCGCAGCTCCCCGATTCCGGTTTCCATCACCGACCTTCTTCGTCCCGCAACACACCTTCGATCGTTCTCCCAGCTTATTCCTCCCGCGGATACACGATTACGGTATCCATCTCCGACCTTCTTCATCCCGTGGGTCCCTGATTACAGTATCCACCTCCGACCTTCTTCGTCCCACAGCGAGCCTACGACGACGGCCTTACCAGCTCCCATCTTCAGGCCGCCGGTTTACCTCTTCCAGCGACTACGACGGAGAGACTGCGTCTACTTCCCTTACAACAAACGCTTCAACATCGTCTTCCTTCAGCCTTATTATCATTCTACATAGATTTCTTCCAATACTAACTTGATATTTGCATTCATTGTCTCAGGCTATTATATGTCGACTATGGTTACCAGATTCCGAGTTGTACAACTCCTCGGTATATAAGGGATTCCCGATTACTTCTACTGCGTCACCATATTCCACAGCCCACTGATACACCTTCTACTACCAGAACCAACAACTATATTCCACTGCGTCGGCTAGCGGAGAACCAACGGATGTTCGGAAGAATAGACTTTACAGCAATACTCTATTTAGGTAGCAGTATTCTTACTTTCAACAGAAATATGCTACCTACATCATTCAATTGATTATGAATTTTGCATTACCCAGTAACGGCACAATGTTTTGCTCCTGACCCGACTTGCGCCGTGCGGTTTCCGTGTTCCGGCGAATACTACAGCTTGCACTGGAACAACCGACAACCCTATTTTCACTGAGGTAACAGTCTTCTTAAAGTAGACTAAATCATGCAACATACATCATTCAACTGACTATGAATCCTGTATTACCCAGTAACCTGACAACGATTTCCTCCTGGCAACGATCCGTCTTCTGCTGCTGCTTATTTTCACAATGTGAGTATACCTTACACATTATACGGGCCTCATACTTCTATCCATTTGGATTTCTTTGCCAATAAGTGCAACCGGCACCTTCCACAAAGTCATACAGACATGTTGTATTTATAAATTTCTGACAGTTACATATAGTTGCACACATATATCTTTAGCAAATTCTGAGTCTTCAATCACAATTTGAACTACAATTTATTTAATGCTCTCCTTCCATACAATGGTGTTAGTACACTCCTTTACATTAATATATATAGATATAGAACCAAACAATTCGCTCCTCGACAACCTCTACGAATGATGTGTTGCAGAAAAGAGTGCTAACAATGGAACTACGGAACTGTGAGTTTACTGTCGACTTAGTTTTATACATGTTTCTTTCATAGATTTATTCCATCATATGGACAACCTAATTTTGTCACGCTTGCAGTGTCAACAACTTCAAGTCCATCAATGACATCTACAAATCTCTCTCCTGCACTAACAAGTGAACCGCATTCTATAAATGGCGGTGCATATGGAGTCATACGGATGCCCCTAACACCATTATCTGTCAATGGTCTGTTATATTTACATTATATTATCTATATCCATAATTTCTATATTACTCTTCATAATAACTGAGGACATGCATTCTACAAATGGGAGTGCAGGTGGAGTCCCACTAACGCCACTAACAGCAGCGTCTATACCGGGTCTGTTAATGTTTACATTGCACTGCAGAAATCGCTCACTTACTAAATACTTTGCATATTAATTGAATATATCGCTCTCTAACTAATTTGTCAGCAGTTCAACAACAGTCCGATACAGGGATAACATCTATCGAAAATGAAAAGAAGCGGAAGCAAACATCATATGCCTTCAAACTATCTCCTATCCCTTTCTGTAAGTATATTGACTATTATCTGCAATTTTCATACTGCACACCGCATGAAAACCAAGACATGGTCTAACTATTCCATTCACAATTTCGATAGCGCTCATAACGAACGAAAACCTCCACTGCCCGTCGACCTCTAGAGATGCAAGGTTCCAAAGACGATTGCACATGAGGGAACGACACAATTGTGAGTTCACTAATACCTTCACCCGATACTTCATTCAATTATGTAATAATACAATAATTATTAAAACGAACTGATGACACAATGCCAATGTCATCATCTACCGGAGGTGCTTCATTGACATCTACACATGGCGGTGAAAATGGAGTCACACGCATGCCATTACAACCACTGTCTATCAATGGTTACTTCTGTTCAAATTTTAGTATGTAATTACATAAATTTCAAATCCACTATATCTACTAACATAAGCTATTTGTCTTCAATTACTTCGTCTACAGTGCAACATCAATCATCAGGTACGACATCATCCGTCGTGGGAGCAAACAATCGAAGGAAAATAGCAAATTCCCTCATACACACTCCTATTCCATATTGTAAGTCTGGTGACACATATCTGCTAAAACCATTCTGTACACCACAATACTGGGATATTATTCATCTAACTATTTCCTTCACACTTTCGGTAGCGATCATGACTGATGATACCAATCTGTCAAATTCATCGCCGGGATCGTTGACAATGTAAGCACGTAATTCAGCATTTAAATATTACTATAATTATTACGGAATCTTCAAAAATTAACAATTTACATTCCCATTTGTTGCAGGTTGAGTCGACCAAATAACACAGAATATAGTAATATATCATCTACAAGTTAAACGTCGTATTTAACACAAATATACAGCATCACACGCAACCACACTTCAATTAGCTTACATTTTTTTTCTTATACTGTTTTATAAAAAAATTAACAGACCATCGTACAGTGCTGTTTCGTCCACAAGCAGCAGTTTCTAACAGTTCAGAAACAAATTACGACATCAATGGTGGAATACAGCGTACATGAAGCACTACAGGTATTTAATGAATAACCCTAGATACTAACAACAGTAATATCTTATTTGTACTAAGTGATTTCGGTATTAAACAGGTTACTGTTGCAGGCTGCTCTGTACAACAGGTGATTTCAGATAACACAGGTCAGCGTACTAATTTTTTCAACATTAATAGTAACAAAATACTGGAGGCAAATACCGCGCACGTTATCTACTTTGTATGTACTGACAGCTACTATATATTTTTATTCTACCAGGATATTTAGACATTGGTCACCCATCTTACGCCTGTCAGTACTGTCATGCTTTAATGTGGTTCGATGAAAGAAACAAAAAATGTAGCAACCGACAAAGCCAACTTTTCTCTGCATGTTGTGCTATGGGAAAGATTTCTTTGAGCTTTATACCAGCGTCTCCGCCATATCTAGAAATGTTGCTCTTCAATACAACATCCCCAGTAGAAAGAGCATTCCAGGAAAACTTACATATTTACAACTCCATGTTTTCTTTCACTTCTATGGGTGGTAAGATTGATAGGTCTATCAACAAGGGTGGATCTCCATGTATATTCAGATTGAATGGACAAAACTACCATCGTATTGGAAGTTTATGTCCACCAGATGGTCACCGACCGAGATTTGCACAACTATACCTGTATGACACAGCACATGAATGTCAGAATAGGGTTCGCGAGTTTAGGTATCACTGCATTTATCTATTGTCGACTTATTTCTCATTGTGGCTTATTTCTGTATTAACATACCTATTGCCTGCAGCTCATAAAATCAGATTGTCCAATCTCGTATTGACAACGACATAGTCGAAAACCTGCAACAAATTCTACATGACAACAATGGTTTAGCTAGACACTTCAGAAGTGAAAGGGATGTTCTTCAACATCAGGGTGTACCGAATTTGAAACTACGTCTGCTGAAGAGAAGAGAAACTAATCCCAGTACATATAACATACCAAATAATTCTGAGATTGCAATGCTTATCGTCGGTGATGTTGAAGATCTCAACCAAGAGCGTGATATAATTATTCATACCAAAACTGGTGATTTTCAACGAATTGATGAGCAGCACCCACTATATCTTCCATTGAAATATCCCTTGATATTCACAGATGGCAGTGATGGATATGTCGACAACATTCTACATCGACCAACTTCATTCACAACAAGTAAAAAATTTAAGAAGGTTACCATGAGAGAGTACTTCTCCTTCCACCTTCAATTCCGTGAGAATCAATCTTCAACACTACTACATTCAAGAAGACTTTTGCAGCAGTTCGTTGTTGATGCTTATACGATGATAGAGTCTCAGAGACTATCATTCATTCGCTTTAATCAAAAGAAATTGAGGGTAGATCTATACAACGGCTTACAAGATGCATTTCTACAAGGCGACATAGAAGGTTCTTCATGCGGCAAACAGATCATTTTGCCTTCATCCTTCACAGGTGGTCCAAGGTATATGATCCAAAATTACCAAGATGCAATATCTATTTGTAATTGGGAAGGGTATCCAGATTTGTTTCTAACCTTTACATGTAACCCAATGTGGCCTGAGATCACTCGGTATCTATGATACAAGAACCTTCGACCCGTAGACTCACCTCAAATTCTATCTCGAGTTTTCAATATGAAGCTTGAATATCTAATGAGAGATTTACGAGAAGGATGTTTCTTTGGAAATTCAAGGGCAGGTGACCATATACTTGCATATATCAAATAATATTTTCCATGCAGTTTTCAATTTTATCATCACTTACTGACTATGGAACTTTTGTTTCCATTTAGTAGTTCGAACTGTAGAATTTCAGAAACGCGGCTTTCCTCACGTTCACATCTTATTATTCCTCTGCCGTGAAAATAAAGTGGACACTCCGTTGGCTATAAACAAATATGTCAGTGCTGAAATCCCGGATAAAGATGCCTGCCCAAACCTACATGAATTTGTCAAGAGCTTTATGCTCCACGGCCCCTGCAGTGCTGCCAACAGATCATCACCTTTCATGAAACATGATAAATGTGCTAAATGTTTTCCAAAAAAATTTGCTGAAAATACGACAGTAGATGAGGATAGCTGTGTCGTTTATCGGAGAAGGGATGACAAAAGAACTATTCTGAAAAATAACATTCCTCTGGATAATCGCTATGTAGTCCCATACAATCTGGTGTTGCTATTAAAGTACCATGCACATCTCAACATTGAAGTTTGTAATCAGTCGTCTTCAATCAAATACCTGTTTAAGTATATTAGCAAAGGAAATGACCGGGTAATGACAGCACTCTATGACGGAAACAACGAACAGTCCACACATAATACGGTAGATGAGATAAAAATGTATTATGACTGTCGTTACATATCTCCTTGTGCGGCATGTTGGAGGATTTTTTCATATGATATCCATTACAGATATCCACCAGTTGAGAGGTTGCATTTCCATTTGCCACAACAGAATTGTGTCACCTTCTTGGACTCCGATATCATTGAAGATGTATTGAATCATAGAAACAGCTCTCAGTCAATGTTAACCTCTTGGTTCGAAGCAAATATTAACTACCCGGAAGGAAGAGGGTTAACTTTTGCAGAGTATCCAACTAGATTTGTTTTCCACTCTCAAGATAGAAAATGGCATCCCCGGAAACAAGGATTCTGTATTGGAAGACTGTACTATGTGCCTCAAACCACAGGTGAACTCTACTACTTGAGAATGCATCTAACAAAAATCAATGGTGCAACTTCTTTTGAGTATATCAGGACTGTAAACAGCATCACGCATGGTACATTTCAAGAGGCTTGCTCTGCTATGGGAATACTAACAGATGATAGAGAGTTTGTTGAAGCAATAAAAGAAGTGTCTGCTTGGGGAATGGGACAACATGTACGCAGACTATTCGCCAACATGTTAATCTGCAATAACATATCTCGCCCAGATATGGTCTGGGATGCAACCAAAGACATACTATCAGAAGACATTTTATATATACAGAGAAGGACCCAAGAAATTCCAGGTGCACATTTAGTCATGTTCCTGCTTCATAGTTTTCTTTTTATGTCTTCCCAATGTCTAATTATTTATGACCTCTGATCAGCATTCTTATATTTCAATTGACTTTATTTATTCTGCTCTGTAAACACTCAAAAAAAATTCAGTGCACTAATTCACATAAGTATATTGTCCACAGTTTGTGACAACAATGATTGTAGCCTTTCTTTTCAAATACAATTACAGTAATTCTAGCATACTTAAAATCTGTACGATGCTGTACAGATATTTGGCACTTTAATGTATAATTTAGTAACATTAAATAGCCTTCTGTACTGAAATTCTTGAATCTGTATAAATAATCTGCATCATCAAACATTAAAAAAAACATTTAATACTTCGTAGTAAATTGAATATGCATTCATTGTAAATTAATCACTTCTATAAATTTGTTTATATTCAATATAACCCAGTACTTCAAAGTTTACAGCCCTGCTGTTCAGATATATTTTCAATATATTTTAAACTGTACAAATCCGTACACATAATGCACATATACTTATATCGTTTCTTCACATTACATTGCCTTATGTACTGCAATATTGGATTCCGTACAGTAATTCTGCATTTTTTTTAAATTCAATAAACATATATGTTTTATTCAGTGTAATCCAGTACATCAGAATTTACAGCCTTGGTGTTCAAATATAATTTGAATATATATTAAACTGTATAATTCTGTACACATAATCCACATATTAATATATCATTTGTTCAGATGACAGTGCCATTTGTACTACAATATAAGAATCTGTACAAATATTCTTCAATTTAATAAATTCAAAGAACCTATGTGTTTTATTCACATTACATTGCCATCCGTACTGATGTTTTCTATCAACGTTTTTCAGCTTCAACTATTTTTCTTATATTCAATTAAATGTAAGATATTGTAATGACTTCGTTAGCGGTTACTCGTACTACTATTTAACATTATTCCTCAACATTGTAGATTTGACACTCACAGATCACCAGATACAAACGTATGCTTTGAGAGAGATAGACCGCATTTTACAGAGCAATGGAAGAGCACTTCATTTATTTCCTCCTATGCCACTTCCAGATTCAGATTCTGATGCCACTGCAAATCATTTAATTGCAGAATAATTGAATTACAATATCAAAACACTTCTAGAAGAGGGAAACCGTTTACAAATATTGCTTACAGATGAACAGAAAGATGTTATTTCTACCATCCTCCCTTCACTGAATACCAACTCAGGGGGTTCTTCTTCTTGAATGGTTATGGAGGCACAGGTAAAACGTTCGTCTGGAGAGTATTAACATCATTGTTGCGAGCACAGGGATCAATTGTACTTGCAGTTGCATCGAGTGGAATAGCTTCACTACTGTTGCCTGGTGGACGAACAGCGCATTCCAAGTTCCGTATTCCAATCTCCATTACTGAGCAATCAGTTTGTAATATTCAGCAGGGGAGTGACGTAGCAGAACTTCTGCAATTGACTAAGCTCATCATTTGGGATGAGGCATCTATGATTCATAAATTCTGTTTGAGGCTCTAGACCGTACTCTTAGGGACATTATGACTGTCAGGAATGATAATGCTCAGAATTTTCCATTCGGTGGATTAACAGTTTTCCTCGGAGGAGATTTTAGGCAAATACTGCCAGTTATACCGGGAGGAAATAGATGTGACATTGTCTACGCAAGTGTTAAGTCATCGTTTCTTTGGCAACACTGTCAGGTGTTGTCTCTTACAAAAAACATGAGATTGCATAGTACTACTAGCACTCCTGATGCGGATGTGTTACATGATTTTGAAAAATGGACCTTAGATATTGGTGAAGGTCGAATTGGAGAACCAAATGATGGTGAAGCACTCATTCCAATTCCGTCAATGTTTCTTCTTACAGACACTGTTAATGCCATGGCTGCAATCGTCAACCATACATACCCGGGTTTCCCTGGCAGACATGGAGACAGATCATATCTACAAGACCGTGCAATTTTAGCTCCAACCCGTGATGTCGTACAAGAAGTAAATGAATATATGTTGAGCCTCACTGGCGGTGAAAGAAAATATTACTTCATCTCAGACTCTGTTTGCAATGCAAGTTTTGATACAGACAAACCAGAAAATATTTACACATCTGACATGTTGAATTGTATAAACGTCTCTGGGTTACCAGCGCACAAAATTACACTTCAGCTTGGTGTTCCTATTATGTTACTCTTAAATGTGGACCAATCTGTTGGTCTGTGTAATGGAACTCGAATGATAGTAACACACTTGGGTGAACATGTTGTTGGCGCTGAAGTATTAAATGGGTGCCATTCGGGAAATTCAGCATTCATTCCAAGATTAACTATGACTCACTCTGATAGTAAATGGCCATTCAAACTACAAAGAAGACAATATCCTTTGACAGTTTTTTATGCGATGACTATTAATAAAAGTCAGGGTCAATCACTGTCTTCAGTTGGGCTTTATCTTCGGAAACCAGTGTTTTCTCATGGTCAATTATATTTTCAGTGTCTAGAGTCACATCAGCTACTGGGTTGAAAATTGTAGTTGAAGGTACCAGTCCTGAGTCCAACAGTTACACAGAAAATATTGTCTACAAGGAAATCTTTCAGAATTTGTCTTAGGTATCATTTCAAATTATTTCTATGTGCTTTATTCTATGCTGGAAAATTATTTTGTTTACTGTCATGGCGTTTTTACATGCTTAATATGTATTATTTGAACACTTACTGATTATGTACAGTCAGAAATATGTCACGCTCAAAAACCATGATGAATGAGATCAGCCCAGACGACGATGAAACACTACGAATATAAGTTCGTGTCCTCAACATGTGGTTCAATTCGTCTTCCAAATACTCCAATGAAGTTGTTGCTGTTGATCTTGTACTCTGCGACATCCAGGTTAGTTTTCCTTACAACAATACATTACTATTTATTTTCACTGTCTGTCACCTACGATGAGAACATTTATATATATATATATATAAATATTGTTATCGTTCCTTTCAATTTGTAATGATTCCTCATTAACCAACAGTGAAACATACTATATGCAGGGAACCAAGATTCAATGTACCATTACGAATCGTCAACTTATCTCTAATTACAAACAACTGTTGGTTGAGGGACTATTCTATATTGTACCGAACTTCAAAATAGCTTCCAATCTAGGAAGTTACCTCGCAACAAGACACCCGTGTCGAATCATGTTCACATCGACGACGTTTGTTCGTCCGTGTGAAGTACAACTACCTCTTTTTAGTTTTCATTTTACTTCGTTTGATGACATAATTCAGGACAAAGTCCCTGAGGAACATCTAATAGGTACATGTGGTTAATACGACCTATTAACACTAACTTTGACCAAGTTTTGTTAAATTAACATGCAGAATGTATTTCCCTTCAGCCAAATGTTTTTCAAAAAAACATTGTTTCTCTGTACTGTGATTTAGAAATAATTGGAGTCCTACGTTACTCACATCCAATGCAATCAATGGGCACTTCGAACCACAGAATGCAGATTGTTTTAGAAGATGACCGGTACTTTTTTTGGACTGATTTCATTTCACAACTGTATCAGAATAAAACTACTAATTTACTCACTTTGTTTTATTTGCAGATGCTTGCAAATTACCTGCAGCTTATGGGGCAATTTTGCATTTGAAATGTCACAGTACATGGAAAACAACTCAGACCCCACTACCATTTTGATATTACAGCTTGTCCGCGATAAGAAATTGACGAGTATGGTTTCTGTCTATAGTTCATAATCTCAATCTATCTACTTGGTGTTTTCAAAATTGTGGTTTTAATGTACAAAAATATAATCCTGATTTCATACGGCTTTTAGCCTCTGTTCTTGTCACAACAAATGCTAATGCAACCAGGATTCTCTACAACCCAGACCTTCCACCAGTTGAGGACTTCAAAAACAGGTAACTGTGTATCTTACTTTTCTTTCGAAGTACAATATTTTTTTTGTCTCATCGTCAAAACTGTACTACCGACATTCTTTTAGTGTTTACTTACATTATTCTTGATCGGCTTCTTCCAGGCTTGTTGTGATAATAGCATCACCAGCACATACCACATCACCAACAACTCCCAACCAAACAATGGAAATACCATATTGGAATAACAAGACAACCATTTTAGATGTGAAAACATGTCTACAGGTAAGCAATATTCAATTCTTTTCTGTTTTTTGATTATGCAATATTATTATGTGATAACTATTGTCCTGTACAAAATACTATATTAACATGTAATTAATCTACTGCAGAGTACTAGGTGCTTAATTGCAGTTACAGTTCAGAAAATTCAAAGCACCCACAACTGGTTCTATGAATCATGCCAGTTCTGCATGAAGAAAGTGCAGATTATAGATGGAAGCATTTGCTGCATGTCCTGCAAGTCCTCACCTACAAGCATTATTCCAAGGTTTTCATGTATTCAATGCTGGAAAAATATCTTTTTATCATTATGCTACTTCATTAAGCAGCACATTCAAAATGATACTGAAACTGTAGTTATAATAACAATTGCAACAGGTTTAGAGTTCAACTAATGGTTACAGACAAGACAGACTCTTTTTTTGTGGGGTTGTTTGAAAAACATGTCATGCAATACATACAAAAAACAGCAGCGCAACTGAGAGCTAATTTGTTACAGGTAAATCCATATCCTTATGTCTTCTCTTTTAAAATTATTTGAAATATTTAAAATTACACTGACAATGGGTTTTTTTATTAGGAAGATGACGAGTTTGGTTTCCCTCATGAATTGAACTTCTTCAAAAGCATAAATTTTCTGTTGGGAATTGACCCGACAGATTATAATATTAAGAATCGTCATCGCCCATCTGAGCAAAACTGTTACAAAGTCATTTATATGAATGATAATGAGAAGTACATCAACCTCTTCAATGACGTCTTAGAATATAAACACGTCAGTCTGTATTTAATTCACGTTATCTATAAACCCAACAAGTCACAATACCTTACAATTTTCGTCAATAATATGTAGGCTTATCAAAGCAGTTCTTCTTCTACAGTAAGTGGTGTAGATCATTATATGCAGGTAACTGTTTTTCAATTACATTACCATGTGTTTCTAAGAATGGATTTCAGATTATTGATATATTCCTTTTACATTTCCTCGTAGGCTCATCAAACAGTGGGGTCTTCTCCTGGCACTTTAAACACTGATACAGGATTACATACTTCACCCTTCAACCCGTGTTCTACTAGGGTATACATATGTTATCTTCTATTACTCCTAGATTATTTCCATTACTATAACAACACAATGCATTACTATTGTGAAATCTGATTTTTAAATATTTATAAATCATAGATGTACGTAGTTATTACATCTATGTGCTGATAAAAAACAGTCTACATATTCAGGTTGAGCAACTCTTCATTTCACTGCTTTTAATTGCTCTACTTTATAGTTTCAAGTTATTCTAACATGAAACCACTCTGTAGAAAAATCTGTCGCGTTCTTTTGATATTGATAATGGTGTGGAAGATACTGTCCAGACATTTCTAGACATCGTGCCTACAACATGTCCATCTACCGATTTGCAGAGCATGCTGAAGGGATATATAAACAAGAGAACCAAAAAAACAGACTGAAAACTCATCCTGGAAATAGAAGGTAAACATACATCTACACTGATGAAATACTTCCCATTAATGTGATCATAATGCTTGAGGTTTTTGCTACTAGAAGTTAATGTTGTAGGTTTCTAATGCTGCACTGTTTCTTATGTTTTTTACAGATTGCTTAGGTTGGTGATTTAATGCTGGACAATACTTCAATCTGGGCATTTTGTTGTATTCTGCATTTCCCAATATGTTGGACGGTTTTCTTCACTTCTTGATTACTAATTTATCGGATTTTCATGGACTCAATAGATTTTGGTACAACATAAGTTTACTGTCATTTTATGTTGTGCATGATCATTATATTTTATTTGAGTTGTTAGTTACATTTAGTTATACTAAATGTGACTTTACATTAATTATACCAGTGGATTGTTTTTTTAGTAGTGGATCTTACATTTTCCGAGCAGTAGATTGGATCATGTATTTTTCTTCAGTAGTGGAACATGTTTTCCATGTAAGCAGTGTAACATTCAGTTTATTGGGTACTGGATCATGATTTTTCCAGTAGATCATTTTTTATAGTAGTGGATCATGTATTTTAGAGCAGGGGATCATGTAATGTATAAATTGGACATGCTAATCTCGTCAGACGGCCTACAATCCAAACATCGGGGCATAACGACTTCCAGTTTCCCTTTAGGGGCGACCATTGTTGATTTGAAGGTGATGTTTCTGTTGCATCTTCTTCATGTACTTCACACCTCTAGGGTATTATTCATCAAAATTTCAATTTTTTTGTATAAAATGTTTGATCATATGCTTTTTAGTTTTTTTCTATGATTAATTATAGGTGGGAACCTATGGGTCATCCTTTTGACGCGCCTAACATTTGAAAACTACAGCAACTAGGTGAGGGTTTGGAAATCTGCCCACTAACCGCCTCTGCCCTCCCCAGCCCCTCCCCTCCCCTCCCCTCCAGCACAGCCAGCCCCTGCCCCTCCCCTCCCCCCCAGCCCAGCAACTGCCTCTCCCCTCCCCTCCCCCCCTGGGCAACCGTTTCCCCCTACCATCACCCTCCCCTCCGTGCCCCTCCAGCTTCTCCAGCCCCAGCCCCTCCCCTCCCCTCCTGCCCAACCTTTCCCCCCAGCAACCCCCTACCCCCTGCCATCACCCTCTCCTCCCCTCCCCCTGCCTCCAACCTGCCCAGCCCCTCTCTCCCTCTCCCCCCCCCTCCAGCCTGCCCCAACTGAGAACATAATTTATTTCATTCTTCATGTTCAAGAATTATTCAAATTTCTAACAATCAGATTGTTTAATGACAGGGTCATTGACACAAAATTGAGGAGAAGACACCATTATGATGGATGTACTACTAGGGGGTCCAATTATGCATCCTCATCACAGAAACAACTATTGAACAAGTTTCAATGATATGTATATACATGGATACTACTCCTTCAACGATGTGTGAGATATATCCTGCAATCAACGATGAAGGTATGTCAACTTGGACATACTGTTTCCAATAGTACACTTTTTAACTCTATATAATAATACTATATATTCACCAGCAGGAACTAACTAGATGATTAATGATGCAGCTATGCCAATACATCATCAAACTGCTGAACATATAAGTGGTTTACATTAACTAAAATCATTAATTACTACACATATTCCTTATGGGATTTAAAGTTAAACAGAATATATATTTTTCATTTCATATTATCTATTCCAATCCTTTTAGATTTCTCATGTTTGCAACAGATTTATATAATTGATTTTTATGAATTTCTATCACTGCTTACAGTACATAGTGCTGTATACACTGTGAAGTTTTATAATTATTGAACTTATACAAATGAATACAGTACACATAGCCGGTTGTATGTGTCCTGGTAGTATATAGTACTTATACAGTGTTGTATGGACAGAACTTTTGTAATTTTCATGTTTGAAACAGATTTATATAAATATAGCCATATATTGCTATAAATACATACATTACACAGTGCTGTTAACAAGTGGGTTTTTCAGATTTTTCCTTTACATTTTCTCTATTTCACCCCTTGAAGCTGATGTAATTGCTTGCAGTTCGGCAAGGAGTATATTACTATCTGTACTTTGATGTTGTGTGACTGGTTTTTCAAAGCTCTGACTGTCTTGCGTGAGGTACCATTTATTTGGAACCAATTTTATCTTCAAAATTTAGTTTGTAGGCTCTGTTAGCTGATTAACTGTCAGAAAAATGAGAATAAAGATGTCCATGTTTGTGATCTGATTCTATCGTTGCATTAATTATTGTCTACACTTTTGGCCCGTGAGGTGCATTAGGTATCACTGGCCCGTGAGGAGCATTATGTATCACTAGACTGATTTTCATCAGTTTAAGTTCTGTATGTTTTCTCATCTTATCATATTTATTTCACTCATTTTCACAGTTTTCGTTTTTATTTTTATAATCACTGTCTTATGTTAGACATGTCGTTCACTTTTTAGTCAAGAATTGATTTATAATCCAGTTACTTTCTATTGACATGTTTGTTTTTTCAGGCCCTATTTTTCAGTGTTCCAGTACAGCAACACCTCTTTCAATACAGGTAAACGTAACTGAACTTATTGACTATTTCCTTCAACATTCAACTCTTTTACTCTATTCATGCTCTTACTAAATATTCATCACTAACAAATAACTTGAAGTTGAATGTTGCAGATATGTCACTTCAACTTCATACTGCTGAACAAACAAGGTAATTCCACAATATGTAATGTTCCAACATCTGTTTTGTTCCAGAATTTCTTATTCCTTACTGTAAACTATATTGTTATGCCTTATTGCAACATGTATTGTTTAGAAATTATGGTTATGCTCGACACTTTGCTCATTTACTGTTATGTACATACTATTTATTTGATGAAGCTTCTTCCAAATGCAATTTTATTAACGATTTTGGTTTTCACTTCAATTTCGGGTGGTAAACGTAGGCAGCTCATCGTCAAACAGTAAGCTCCCGCATATGCAGTCATTAGGCTCTTTTTATTACTTCATTTTACCCAATATTTTTTTTCATACAACAGTTTTATGCACAATTACTGTCAAATTTTTTTTACATACAATAGTTTTTTGTGGAAAACTACAATGATCTGGACATTCTGCTATTTTTTTCTGAGTTTTGTTTAAGATGTTTCTATTTGTCCCTTAATTGGTTGTACTGTTTCATGAATATTATATATATAGCTAAAGTTGGAATTCATTTTCACTTTTTTGGTGGTTTTGATAGCATAAATACTTACTTTGAAAATTCATTTTTTAAAGAGGGAAGCCAACTAAATAATCTTGTAGATGGAAGGATGAGTCCTATTAACAAAATTCTAGGGGGAAATTGGGGATAATCAACACTGAAATATTGTTCATAGCTTTGACTTTGAGAATGCTATTTTTCTCCTTACCGTGATTTTGTTTTTAGGATCATTTTCACATTTTCTTGGTGAAGTATCTCAATGTATTATATTGAATTCATAATGATTCAATTTTCAATTTCATCAATGTGGACTTTAATACTGCCTTAAACAGGTGTTTTTTCTCTCATTATCATGTTAGTTTATGTTGCATTTATGATCAAATTAACTCTTTTCAACATTGTTTTAGGATGGACATGAAATTAATCCAGTTGCCAAGGAGTGGCTCACTAGGACCAATTCTGATCACCAAGAAGTCTATTACTTCTTATATATTATTTCCCAACATTACAAATAAATGTGTATTCCTTTGATTTATATCTATGAGCATATGCAAGACAGAGTACTATTTGAGGAACTGCTTCTTATAAAGTCGTTATTTCCTTTTCCTTTTTGTGATTTTTAACTATGTAATACTGTGATCCTGGAATCTACTATATTTACTAAGACTGGGTACAACCAGCCTAAGGTGTCACTCAACCAGCCACCCACGTCACCCTTTACCCAACTCCATTTACCATTACACCGTCCACCATTCACCGAAATTCCTATCGTATCCTATAGGATACCGCGATGCCCGACGCGGTTAGCCCCGAAAATTTTTCCGCCACCGAATAGATTACTCATGTCGTTGCTTCATTAGGGTTTTGTCCTCCCAGGATCTTCCTCCTGCAGCTCCCTGATTCCGGTTTCCATCACCGACCTTCTTCGTCCTGCAACACACCTTCGATCGTTCTCCCAGCTTATTCCTCCCGCGAATACACGATTACGGTATCCATCTCCGACCTTCTTCATCCCGTGGGTCCCTGATTACAGTATCCACCTTCGACCTTCTTCGTCCCGCAGCGAGCCTACGACGAAGGCCTTACCAGCTCCCATCTTCAGGCCGCCGGTTTACCTCTTCCAGCGACTACGACGGAGAGACTGCGTCTACTTCCCTTACAACAAACGCTTCAACATCGTCTTCCCCCAGCCGTATTATCATTCTACATCGATTTCTTCCAATACTAACTTGATATTTGCATTCATTGTCTCAGGCTATTATATGTCGACTATGGTTACCAGATTCCGAGTTGTACAACTCCTCGGTATATAAGGGATTCCCGATTACTTCTACTGCATCACCATATTCCACAGCCCACTGCTACACCTTCTACTACCAGAACCAACAACTATATTCCACTGCGTCGGCTAGCGGAGAACCAACGGATGTTCGGAAGAATAGACTTTACAGCAATACTCTATTTAGGTAGCAGTATTCTTACTTTCAACAGAAATATTCTACCTACATCATTCAATTGATTATGAATTTTGCATTACCCAGTAACGGCACAATGTTTTGCTCCTGACCCGACTTGTGCTGTGCGGTTTCCGTGTTCCGGCGACTACTACAGCTTGCACTGGAACAACCGACAACCCTATTTTCACTGAGGTAACAGTCTTCTTAAAGTAGACTAAATCATGCAACATACATCATTCAACTAACTATGAATCCTGTATTACCCAGTAACCTGACAACGATTTCCTCCTGGCAACGATCCGTCTTCTGCTGCTGCTTATTTTCACAATGTGAGTATACCTTACACATTATACGGGCCTCGTACTTCTATCCATTTGGATTTCTTTGCCAATAAGTGCAACCGGCACCTTCCACAACGTCATACAGGCATGTTTTATTTATAAATTTCTGACAGTTACATATAGTTGCACACATATATCTTTAGCAAATTCTGAGTCTTCAATAACAATTTGAACTACAATTTATTTAATGCTCTCCTTCCATACAATGGTGTTAGTACACTCCTTTACATTAATATATGTAGATATAGAACCAAACAATTCGCTCCTCGACAACCTCTACGAATGATGTGTTGCAGAAAAGAGTGCTAACAATGGAACAACGGAACTGTGAGTTTACTGTCGACTTAGTTTTATACATGTTTCTTTCATAGCTTTATTCCATCATATAGACAACCTAATTTTGTCACGCTTGCAGTGTCAACAACTTCAAGTCCATCAATGACATCTACAAATCTCTCTCCTGCACTAACAAGTGAACCGCATTCTATAAATGGCGGTGCATATGGAGTCATACGGACGCCCCTAACACCATTATCTGTCAATGGTCTGTTATATTTACATTATATTATCTATATCCATACTTTCTTTATTACTCTTTATAATAACTGAGGACATGCATTCTACAAATGGGAGTGCAGGTGGAGTCCCACTAACGCCACTAACAGCAGCGTCTATACCGGGTCTGTTCTGTTTACATTGCACTGCAGAAATCGCTCACTTAATAAATACTTTTCATATTAATTGAATATATCGCTCTCTAACTACTTTTTCAGCAGTTCAACAAAAGTCCGATACAGGGATAACATCTATCGCAAATGCAAAGAAGCGGAAGCAAACATCATATGCCTTCAAACAGTCTCCTATCCCTTTCTGTAAGTATATTGACCATTATCTGCAATTTTCATACTGCACACCGCATGAAAACCAAGACATGGTCTAACTATTCCATTCACAATTTCGATAGCGCTCATAACGAACGAAAACCTTTACTGCCCTTCGACCTCTAGAGATGCAAGGTTCCAAAGACGATTGCACATGAGAGAACGACACAATTGTGAGTTCACTAATACCTTCACCCGATACTTCTTTCAATTATGTAATAATACAATAATTATTATAACGAACTGATGACACAGTGCCAATGTCATCATCTACCGGAGGTGCTTCATTGACATCTACACATGGCGGTGAAAATGGAGTCACATGCACGCCATTACAACCACTGTCTATCAATGGTTACTTCTGTTCAAATTTTAGTATGTAAGTACATAAATTTCAAATCCACTATATCTACTAACATAAGCTATTTGTCTTCAATTACTTCGTCTACAGTGCAACATCAATCATCAGGTACGACATCATCCGTCGTGGGAGCAAACAATCGAAGGCAAAGAACAAATTCCCTCATACACACTCCTATTCCATATTGTAAGTCTGGTGACACATATCTGCTAAAACCATTCTGTACACCACAATACTGGGATATTTTTCATCTAACTATTTCCTTCACACTTTCGGTAGCGATCGTGACTGATGATACCAATCTGTCAAATTCATCGCCAGGATCGTTGACAATGTAAGCACGTAATTCAGCATTTAAATATTACTATAATTTTTACGGAATCTTCAAAAATTAACAATTTACTTTCCCATTTGTTGCAGGTTGAGTCGACCAAATAACATGGAATATAGTAATATATCATCTACAGGTTCAACGTCGTATTTATCACAAATATACAGCATCACACGCACCCACACTTCAATTAGCTTACATTTTTTTTCTTATACTGTTTTATAAAAAAAATAACAGACCATCGTACAGTGCTGTTTCGTCCACAAGCAGCAGTTTCTAACAGTTCAGAAACAAATTACGACATCAATGGTGGAATACAACGTACAGGACGCACTACAGGTATTTAACGAATAACCCTAGATACTAACAACAGTAATATCTTGTTTATACTAAGTGATTTCGGTATTAAACGGGTTACTGTTGCAGGCTGCTCTATACAACAGGTGATTTCAGATAACACAGGTCAGCGTACTAATTTTTTCAACATTAATAGTAACAAAATACTGGAGGCAAATACCGCGCACGTTATCTACTTTGTAAGTACTGACAGCTACTATATATTTTTATTCAACCAGGATATTTAGACATTGGTCACCCATCTTACGTCTGTCAGTACTGTCATGCTTTATTGTGGTTCGATGAAAGAAACAAAAAATGTAGCAACAGAAAAAGCCAACGTTTCTCTGCATGTTGTGCTATGGGAAAGATTTCTTTGAGCTTTATACCAGCGTCTCCGCCGTATCTAGAAATGTTGCTCTTCAATACAACATCCACAGTAGTAAGATCATTCCAGGAAAACTTACATATTTACAAATCCATGTTTTCTTTCACTTATATGGGTGGTAAGATTGATAGGTCTATCAACAAGGGTGGATCTCCATGTATATTCAGATTGAATGGACAAAACTACCATCGTATTGGAAGTTTATGTCCACCAGATGGTCACCGACCTAGATTTCCACAACTATACGTGTATGACACAACACATGAATGTCAGAATAGGGTTCACGAGTTTAGGTATCGCTGCATTTATCTATTGTCGACTTATTTCTCATTGTGGCTTATTTCTGTATTAACATACCTATTGCCTGGAGCTCAGAAAATCAGAATGTCCAATCTCGTATTGACAACGACATAGTAGAAAACCTGCAACAAATGCTACATGACAACAATGGTTTAGCTAGACACTTCAGAAGTGCAAGGGATGTTCTTCAACATCAGGGTGTGCAGAATTTGAAACTACGTCTGCTGAAGAGAAGAGAAACTAATCCCAGTACATATAACATACCAAATAATTCTGAGGTTTCAATGCTTATCGTCGGTGATGTTGAAGATCTCAACCAAGAGCGTGATATAATTATTCATACCAAAACTGGTGATTTTCAACGAATTGATGAGCAGCACCCACTATATCTTCCATTGCAATATCCCTTGATATTCACAGATGGCAGTGATGGATATGTCGACAACATTCTATATCGCCCAACTTCTTTCACAACAAGTACAAAATTTAAGAAGGTTACCATGAGAGAGTACTTCTCCTTCCACCTTCAATTCCGTGAGAATAAATCTTCAACACTACTACATTCAAGAAGACTTTTGCAGCAGTTCGTTGTTGATGCTTATACGATGATAGAGTCTCAGAGACTATCATTCATTCGCTTTAATCAAAAGAAATTGAGGGTAGATCTATACAATGGCTTGCAAGATGCATTTCTACGAGGCGACATAGAAGGTTCTTCATGCGGCAAACGGATCATTTTGCCTTCATCCTTCACAGGTGGTCCAAGGTATATGATCCAAAATTACCAAGATGCAATATCTATTTGTAATTGGGCAGGGTATCCAGATTTGTTTCTAACCTTTACATGTAACCCAATGTGGCCTGATATCACTCGGTATCTAAGATACAATAACCTTCGACCAGTAGACTCACCTCAAATTCTATCTCGAGTTTTCAATATGAAGCTTGAATATCTAATGAGAGATTTACGAGAAGGATGTTTCTTTGGAAATTCAAGGGTAGGTGACCATATACTTGCATATATCAAATAATATTTTCCATGCAGTTTGCAATTTTATCATCACTTACTGAATATGGCACTTTTGTTTCCATTTAGTAGTTCGAACTGTAGAATTTCAGAAACACGGATTGCCTCACGTTCACATCTTATTATTCCTCTGCCGTGAAAATAAAGTGGACACTCTGTTGGCTATAAACAAATACGTTAGCGCTGAAATCCCGGATAAAGATGCCTGCCCAAACCTACATGAAGTTGTCAAGAGCTTTATGGTCCACGGCCCCTGCGGTTCTGCCAACAGATCATCACCTTGCATGAAACATGATAAATGTGCTAAATTGTTTCCAAAAAAATTTGCTGAAAATACAACAGTAGATGAGGATGGCTGTGTCGTTTATCGGAGAAGGGATGACAAAAGAACTATTCTGAAAAATAACATTCCTCTGGATAATCACTATGTAGTCCCATACAATCCGGTGTTGCTATTAAAGTACCATGCACATCTCAACATTGAAGTTTGTAATCAGTCGTCTTCAATCAAATACCTGTTTAAGTATATTAGCAAAGGAAATGACCAGGTAACGACAGCACTCTATGACGGAAACAACGAACAGTCCACACATAATACGGTAGATGAGATAAAAATGTATTATGACTGTCGTTACATATCTCCTTGTGAGTCATGTTGGAGGATTTTTTCATATGATATCCATTACAGATATCCACCAGTTGAGAGGTTGCATTTCCATTTGCCACAACAGAATTGTGTCACCTTCTTGGACTCCGATGTCATTGAAGATGTATTAAATCATAGAAACAGCTCTCAGTCAATGTTAACCTCTTGGTTCGAAGCAAATATTAACTACCCGGAAGGAAGAGGGTTAACTTTTGCAGAGTATCCAACTAGATTTGTTTTCCACTCTCAAGATAGAAAATGGCATCCCCGGAAACAAGGATTCTGTATTGGAAGACTGTATTATGTGCCTCAAACCACAGGTGAACTCTACTACTTGAGAATACTTCTAACAAAAATCAAAGGTGCAAATTCTTTTGAGTATACCAGGACTGTAAACAGCATCTCGCATGGTACATTTCGAGAGGCTTGCTCTGCTATGGGACTACTAACAGATGACAGAGAGTTTGTTGAAGCAATAAAAGAAGTGTCTGCTTGGGGAATGGGACAACATGTACGCAGACTATTCGCCAACATGTTAATCTGCAATAACATATCTCGCCCAGATATGGTCTGGGATGCAACCAAAGACATACTATCAGAAGACATTTTATATAAACAGAGAAGGACCCAATAAATTCCAGGTGCACATTTAGTCATGTTCCTGCTTAATAGTTTTCTTTTTATGTCTTCCCAATGTCTAATTATTTATGCCCTCTTATCAGCATTCTTATATTTCAATTGACTTTATTTATTCTGCTCTGTAAACACTCAAAATAAAAATTCAGTGCACTAATTCACATAATTATATTGTCCACAGTTTGTGACAACAAAGATTGCAACCTTTCTTTTCAAATACATTTACAGTAATTCTAGCATACTTAAAATCTGTACGATGCTGTACAGATATTTGGCACTTTAATGTATAATTTAGTAACATTAAATAGCCTTCTGTACTGAAATTCTTGAATCTGTATAAATAATCTGCATCATCAAACATTAAAAAAACATGTAATACTTCGTAGTAAATTGAATATGCATTCATTGTAAATTAATCACTTCTATAAATTTGTTTATATTCAATATAATCCTGTACTTCAAAGTTTACAGCCCTTCTGTTCAGATATATTTTCAATATATTTTAAACTGTACAAATCCGTACACATAATGCACATATACTTATATCGTTTCTTCACATTACATTGCCTTATGTACTGCAATATTGGATTCCGTACAGTAATTCTGCATTTTTTTAAATTCAATAAACATATATGTTTTATTCAGTGTAATCCAGTACATCAGAATTTACAGCCTTGGTGTTCAAATATTATTTGAATATATATTAAACTGTACAATTCTGTACACATAATCCACATATTCATATATCATTTGTTCAGATGACAGTGCCATTTGTACTACAATATAATAATCTGTACAAATATTCTGCAATTTAATAAATTCAAAGAACCTATGTGTTTTATTCACATTACATTGCCATCCGTACTGATGTTTTCTATCAACATTTTTCAGCTTCAACTGTTTTTCTTATATTCAATTAAATGTAAGATATTGTAATGACTTCGTTAGCGGTTACTCGTACTACTGTTTAACATTATTCCTCAACATTGTAGCTTTGACATTCACAGATCACCAGATACAAACGTATGATTTGAGAGAGATAGACCGCATTTTACAGAGCAATGGAAGAGCACTTCATTTATTTCCTCCTATGCCACTTCTAGATTCAGATTCTGATGCCACTGCAAATCGTTTAATTGCAGAATAATTGAATTACAATAGAGAAACACTTCTAGAAGAGGGAAACCGTTTACAAAGATTGCTTACAGATGAATAGAAAGATGTTATGTCTACCATCCTATCTTCACTGAATACCAACTCAGGGGGGTTCTTCTTCTTGCATGGTTATGGAGGCACAGGTAAAACGATCGTCTGGAGAGTATTAACATCATTGCTGCGAGCACAGGGATCAATAGTACTTGCAGTTGCATCGAGTGGAATAGCTTCACTACTGTTGCCTGGTGGACGAACAGCGCATTCCACGTTCCGTATTCCAATCTCCATTACTGAAGAATCAGTTTGTAATATTCAGCAGGGGAGTGACGTAGCAGAACTTCTGCAATTGACTAAGCTCATCATTTGGGATGAGGCATCTATGATTCATAAATTCTGTTTTGAGGCTCTAGACCGTACTCTTAGGGACATTATGACTGTCAGGAATGATAATTCTCAGAATTTTCCATTCGGTGGATTAACAGTTTTCCTCGGAGGAGATTTTAGGAAAATACTGCCAGTTATACCGGGAGGAAAGAGATGTGACATTGTCTACGCAAGTGTGAAGTCATCGTTTCTTTGGCAACACTGTCAGGTGTTGTCTCTTACAAAAAAAATGAGATTGCATAGTACTACTAGCACTCCTGATGCGGCTGTGTTACATGATTTTGCAAAATGGACCTTAGATATTGGTGAAGGTCGAATTGGAGAACCAAATGATGGTGAAGCACTCATTCCAATTCCGTCAATGTTTCTTCTTACAGACACTGTTAATGCCATGGCTGCAATCGTCAACCATACATACCCGGGTTTCCCTGGCAGACATGGAGACAGATCATATCTACAGGACCGTGCAATTTTAGCTCCAACCCGTGATGTCGTACAAGAAGTAAATGAATATATGTTGAGCCTCACTGGCGGTGAAAGCAAATATTACTTCAGCTCAGACTCTGTTTGCAATTCAAGTTTTGATACAGACAAACCAGAAAATATTTACACATCTGACATGTTGAATTGTATAAACGTCTCTGGGTTACCAGCGCACAAAATTACACTTCTGCTTGGTGTTCCTATTATGTTACTCCGAAATGTGGACCAATCTGTTGGTCTGTGTAATGGAACTCGAATGATAGTAACACACTTGGGTGAACATGTTGTTGGCACTGAAGTATTAAATGGGTGCCATTCGGGAAATTCAGCATTCATTCCAAGATTAACTATGACTCACTCTGATAGTAAATGGCCATTCAAACTACAAAGAAGACAATATCCTTTGACAGTTTCTTATGCGATGACTATTAATAAAAGTCAGGGTCAATCACTGTCTTCAGTTGGGATTTATCTTCGGAAACCAGTGTTTTCTCATGGTCAATTATATGTTGCAGTGTCTAGAGTCACATTTGCTACTGGGTTGAAAATTGTAGTTGAAGGTACCAGTCCTGAGTCCAACAGTTACACAGAAAATATTGTCTACAAGGAAATCTTTCAGAATTTGTCTTAGGTATCATTTCAAATTATTTCTATGTTCTTTATTCTATGGTGGAAAATTATTTTGTTTACTGTCATGGCGTTTTTACATGCTTAATATGTATTATTTGAACACTTACTGATTATGTACAGTCAGAAATATGTCACGCTCAATAACCATGCTGAATGATATCAGCCCAGACGACGATGAAACACTACGAATACAAGTTCGTGTCCTCAACATGTGGTTCAATTCGTCTTCCAAATACTCCAATGAAGTTGTTGTTGTTGATCTTGTACTCTACGACATCCAGGTTAGTTTTCCTTACAACAATACATTACTATTTATTTTCACTGTCTGTCACCTACGATGAGAACATTTATATATATATATATATATATATATATATAAATAATGTCATCGTTCCTTGCAATTTTTAATGATTCCTCATTAACCAACAGTGAAACATACTATATGCAGGGAACCAAGATTCAATGTACCATTATGAATCGTCAACTTATCTCTAAGTACAAACAAATGTTGGTTGAGGGACTATGCTATATTGTACAGAACTTCCAAATAGCTTCCAATCTAGGAAGTTACCTCGCAACAAGACACCCGTGTCGAATCATGTTCACATCGACGACGTTTGTTCGTCCGTGTGAAGTACAACTACCTCTTTTTAGTTTTCATTTTACTTCGTATGATGACATAATTCAGGACAAAGTCCCTGAGGAACATCTAATAGGTACATCTGGTTAATAAGACCTATTTACACTAACTTTGACCAAGTTTTGTTAAATTAACATGCAGAATGTATTTCCCTTCAGCCAAATGTTTTTCACAAAAACATTGTTTCTCTGTACTGTGATTTAGAAATAATTGGAGTCCTACGTTACTCACATCCAATGCAATCAATGGGCACTTCGAACCACAGAATGCAGATTGTTTTAGAAGATGACCGGTACTTTTTTTGGACAGATTTCATTTCACAACTGTAGCAGAATAAAACTACTAATTTACTCACTTTGTTTTATTTGCAGACGTTGCAAATTACCTGCATCTTATGGGGCAATTTTGCATTTGAAATGTCACAGTACATGGAAAACAACTCAGACCCCACTACCATTTTGATATTATAGCTTTTCTGGGTTAAGAAATTGACGAGTATGGTTTCTGTCTATAGTTCATAATCTCAATCTATCTACTTGGTGTTTTCAAAATTGTGGTTTTAATGTACAAAAATATAATCCTGACTTCATACGGCTTTTAGCCTCTGTTCTTGTCACAACAACTGCTAATGCAACCAGGATTCTCTACAACCCAAACCTTCCACCAGTTGAGGACTTCAAAAACATGTAACTGTGTATCTTACTTTTCTTTCGAAGTACAATATTTTATTTATCTCATCGTCAAAACTATACTACCGACATTCTTTTAGTGTTTACTTACATTATTCTTGATCGGCTTTTTCCAGGCTTGCTGTGATAATAGCATCACCAGCACATACCACATCACCAACAACTCCCAACCAAACAATGGAAATACCGTATTGGAATAACAAGACAACCATTTTAGATGTGAAAACCTGTCTACAGGTTAGCAATATTTAATTCTTTTCCGTTTTTTGATTATGCAATATTATTATGTGATAACTATTGTACTGTAAAAAATACTATATTAACATGTAATTAATCTACTGCAGAGTACTAGGTGCTTAATTGCAGTTACAGTTCAGAAAATTCAAAGCACCCACAACTGGTTCTATGAATCATGCCAGTTCTGCATGAAGAAAGTGCAGATTATAGATGGAAGCATTTGCTGCATGTCCTGCAAGTCCTCACCTACAAGCATTATTCCAAGGTTTTCATGTATTCAATGCTGGAAAAATATCTTTTTATCATTATGCTACTTCATTAAGCAGCACATTCAAAATGATACTGAAACTGTAGTTATAATAACAATTGCAACAGGTTTAGAGTTCAACTAATGGTTACAGACAAGACAGACTCTTTTTCTGTGGTGTTGTTTGAAAAACATGTCATGCAATACATACAAAAAACAGCAGCGCAACTGAGAGCTAATTTGTTACAGGTAAATCCATATCCTTATGTCTTCTCTTTTAAAATTATTTGAAATATTTAAAATTACACTGACAATGGGTTTTTTTATTAGGAAGATGACGAGTTTGGTTTCCCTCATGAATTGAACTTCTTCAAAAGCAGAAATTTTCTGTTGGGAATTGACTCGACAGATTATAATATTAAGAATCGTCATCGCCCATCTGAGCAAAACTGTTACAAAGTCATTTATATGAATGATAATGAGAAGTACATCAACCTCTTCAATGAAGTCTTAGAACATAAACACGTCAGTCTGTATTTAATTCACGTTATCTATAAACCCAACAAGTCACAATACCTTACAATTTTCGTCAATAATATGCAGGCTTATCAAAGCAGTTCTTCTTCTACAGTAAGTGGTGTAGATCATTATATGCAGGTAACTACTTTTCAATTACATTACTATGTGTTTCTAAGAATGGATTTCAGATTATTGATATATTCCTTTTACATTTCCTCGTAGGCTCATCAAACAGTGGGGTCTTCTCCTGGCACTTTAAACACTGATACAGGATTACATACTTCACCCTTCAACCCGTGTTCTACTAGGGTATACATATGTTATCTTCTATTACTCCTAGATTATTTCCATTACTATAACAACAAAATGCATTACTGTTGTGCAATCTGATTTTTATATATTTATAAATCATAGATGTACGTAGTTATTACATCTATGTGCTGATAAAAAACAGTCTACATATTCAGGTTGAGAAACTCTTCATTTCACTGCTTTTAATTGCTCTACTTTATAGTTTCAAGTTATTCTAACATGAAACCTCTATGTAGAAAAATCTGTCGCGTTCTTTTGATATTGATAATGGTGTGGAAGATACTGTCCAGACATTTCCAGACATCGTGCCTACAACATGTCCATCTACTGATTTACAGAGCATGCTGAAGGGATATATAAACAAGAGAACCAAAAAAACAGACTGAATACTCATCCGGGAAATAGAAGGTAAACATACATCTACACTGATGAAATACTTCCCATTAATGTGATCATAATGCTTGAGGTTTCTGCTACTAGAAGTTAATGCTGTAGGTTTCTAATGCTGCACTGTTTCTTATGTTTTTTACAGATCACTTAGGTTGGTGATTTAATGCTGGACAATACTTCAATCTGGGCATTTTGTTTTATTCTGCATTTCCCAATATGTTGGATGGTTTTCTTCACTTCTTGATTACTAATTTATCGGATTTTCATGGACTCAATAGATTTTGGTACAACATAAGTTTACTGTCATTTTATGGTGTGCATGATCATTATATTTTATTTGAGTTGTTAGTTACATTTAGTTATACTAAATGTGACTTTACATTAATTATACCAGTGGATTGTTTTTTTTAGTAGTGGATCTTACATTTTCTGAGCAGTAGATTGGAGCATGTATTTTTCTTCAGTAGTGGAACATGTTTTCCCTGTAAGCAGTGTAACATTCAGTTTATTGGGTACTGGATCATGATTTTTCCAGTAGATCATTTTTTATAGTAGTGGATCGTGTAATTTAGAGCAGGGGATCATGTAATGTATAAATTGGACATGCTAATCTCGTCAGACGGCATACAATCCAAACATCGGGGCATAACGACTTCCAGTTTCCCTTTAGGGGCGACCATTGGTGATTTGAAGGTGATGTTTCTGTTGCATCTTCTTCATGTACTTCCCACCTCTAGGGTATTATTCATCAAAATTTCAATTTTTTTGTATAAAATTTTTGATCATATGCTTTTTAGTTTTTTTCTATGATTACTTATAGGTGGGAACCTATGGGTCATCCTTTTGACGCGCATAACATTGGAAAACTGCAGCAACTAGGTGAGGGTTTGGAAATCTTCCCACTAACCGCCTCTGCCCTCCCCAGCCCCTTCCCTCCCCTCCCCTCCAGCACAGCCAGCCCCTGCCCCTCCCCTCCCCCCAGCCCAGCAACTACCTCCCCCCTCCCCTCCCCCCCTGGGCAACCGTTTCCCCCTACCATCACCCTCCCCTCCGCGCCCCTCCAGCTTCTCCAGCCCCTGCCCCTCCCCTCCCCTCCTGCCCAACCTTTCCCCCCAGCAACCCCCTACCCCCTTCCATCACCCTCTCCTCCCCTCCCCCTGCCTCCAACCTGCCCTGCCCCTCTCACCCTCTCCCCTCCCCTCCAGCCTGCCCTAACTGAGAACATAATTTATTTCATTCTTCATGTTCAAGAATTATTCAAATTTCTAACAATCAGATTGTTTAATGACAGGGTCATTGACAAAAAAATGAGGAGAAGACACCATTATGATGGATGTACTATTAGGGGGTCCAATTATGCATCCTCATCACAGAAACAACTGATGAACAAGTTTCAATGATAGGTATATACATGGATACTACTCCTTCAACGATGTGTGAGATATATCCTGCAATCAATGATGAAGGTATGTCAACTTGGACATACTATTTCCAATAGTACACTTTTTAACTCTATATAATAATACTAAATATTTACCAGCAGGAACTAACTAGATGATTAATGATGCAACTATGCCAATACATCATCAAACTGCTGAACATACAGGTGGTTTACATTAACTAAAGTCATTAATTACTACACATATTCCTTATGGGATTTAATGTTAAAAATAATATATATTTTTCATTTCATATTATATATTCCAATCCTTTTAGATTTCTCATGTTTGCAACATATTTATATAATTGATTTTTATGAATTTCTATCACTGCTTACAGTACATAGTGTTGTATACACTGTGAAGTTTTATAATTATTGAACTTATACAAATGAATACAGTACACATAGCCGGTTGTATGTGTCCTGGTAGTATATAGTACTTATACAGTGCTGTATGGACAGAACTTTTTTAATTTTCATGTTTGAAACAGTTTTATATAAATATAGCCATATATTTCTATAAATACATACATTACACAGTGCTGTTAACAAGTGGTCTTTTCAGATTTTTCCTTTACATTTTCTCTATTTCACCCCTTGAAGCTGATGTAATTGCTTGCAGTTCGGCAAGGAGTATATTACTATGTGTACTTTGATGGAGTGTGACTGGTTTTTCAAAGCTCTGACTGTCTTGCCTGAGGTACCATTTATTTGGAACCAATTTTATCTTCAACTTTTAGTTTGTAGGCCTTGTTAGCTGATTAACTGTCAGAAAAATGAGAATAAAGATGTCCATGTTTGTGATCTGATTATATTGTTGCATTAATTATTGTCTGCACTTTTGGCCCATGAGGTGCATTAGGTATCACTGGCCCGTGAGGAGCATTATGTATCCCTGGACTGATTTTCATCAGTTTAAGTACTCTATGTTTTCTCATCATATCATATTTATTTCACTCATTTTCACAGTTGTCGTTTTTATTTTTATAATCACTGTCTTATGTTAGACATGTCGTTCACTTTTTAGTCAAGAATTGATTTATAAACCAGTTACTTTCTATTGACATGTTTGTTTTTTCAGGCCTTATTTTTCAGTGTTCCAGTACAACAACACCTCTTTCAATACAGGTAAACGTAACTGAACTTATTGACAATTTCCTTCAACATTCAACTCTTTTACTCTATTCATGCTATTACTAAATATTCATCACTAACAAATAACTTGAAGTTGAATGTTGCAGATATGTCACTTCAACTTCATACTGCTGAACAAACAAGGTAATTCCACAATATGTAATGTTCCAACATCTGTTTTGTTCCATAATTTCTTATTCCTTACTGTAAACTGTATTTTTATGCCTTATTGAAACATGTATTGTTTAGAAATTATGGTTATGCTCGACACTTTGCTCATTTACTGTTATGTACATACTATTTATTTGATGAAGCTTCTTCCAAATGCAATTTTATTAACGATTTTGGTTTTCACTTCAATTTCGGGTGGTAAACGTAGGAAGCTCATCGTCAAATAGTAAGCTCCCGCATATGCAGTCATTAGGCTCTTTTGATTACTTCATTTTACCCAATATTTTTTTTCATACAACAGTTTTATGCACAATTACTGTCAAATTTTTTTTACATACAATAGTTTTTTGTGGAAAACTGTAATGATCTGGACATTCTGCTATTTTTTTTCTGAGTTTTGTTTAAGATGTTTCTATTTGTCCCTTAATTGGTTGTACTGTTTCATGAATATTATATATATAGCTAAAGTTGGAATTCATTTTCTCTTTCTTGGTGGTTTTGATAGCATAAATACTTACTTTGAAAATTCATTTTTTAAAGAGGGAAGCCAACTAAATAATCTTGTAGATGGAAGGATGAGTCCTATTAACAAAATTCTAGGGGGAAATTGGGGATAATCAACACTGAAATATTGTTCATAGATTTGACTTTGAAAATGCTATTTTCCTCCTTACCGTGATTTTGTTTTTAGGATCATTTTCACATTTTCTTGGTGAAGTATCTCAATGTATTATATTGAATGCATAATGATTCAATTTTCAATTTCATCAATGTGGACATTAATACTGCCTTAAACATGTGTTTTTTCTCTCATTATCATGTTAGTTTATTTTGCATTTATGATCAAATTAACTCTTTTCAACATTGTTTTAGGATGGACATGAAATTAATCCAGTTGCCAAGGAGTGGCTCACTAGGAACAATTCTGATCACCAAGAAGTCTATTACTTCTTATATATTATTTCCCAACATTACAAATAAATGTGTATTCCTTTGATTTATATCTATGAGCATATGCAAGACAGAGTACTATTTGAGGAACTGCTTCTTATAAAGCCATTATTTCCTTTTCCTTTTTGTGATTTTTAACTATGTAATACTGTGATCCTGGAATCCACTATATTTACTAAGACTGGGTACAACCAGCCTTAGGTGTCACTCAACCAGCCTCCCACGTCACCCTTTACCCAACTCCATTTACCATTACACCGTCCACCATTCACCGAAATTCCTATCGTATCCTATAGGATACCGCGATGCCCGACGTGGTTATCCCCGAAAATTTTTCCGCCACCGAATAGATTACTCACGTCGCTGCTTCATTAGGGTTTTGTCCTCCCAGGATCTTCCTCCCGCAGCTCCCTGATTCCGGTTTCCTTTACCGACCTTCTTCGTCCCGCAACACAACTTCGATCGTTCTCCCAGCTTATTCCTCCCGCGGATACACGATTACGGTATCCATCTCCGACCTTCTTCATCCCGTGGGTCCCTGATTACAGTATCCACCTCCGACCTTCTTCGTCCCGCAGCGAGCCTACGACGACGGCCTTACCAGCTCCCATCTTCATGCCGCCGGTTTACCTCTTCCAGCGACTACGACGGAGAGACTGCATCTACTTCCCTTACAACAAACGCTTCAACATCGTCTTCCTCCAGCCTTATTATCATTCTACATCGATTTCTTCGAATACTAACTTGATATTTGCATTCATTGTCTCAGGCTATTATATGTCGACTATGGTTACCAGATTCCGAGTTGTACAACTCCTCGGTATATAAGGGATTCCCGATTACTTCTACTGCGTCACCATATTCCACAACCCACTGCTATACCTTCTACTACCAGAACCAACAACTATATTCCACTGCGTCGGCTAGCGGAGAACCAACGGATGTTCGGAAGAATAGACTTTACAGCAATACTCTATTTAGGTAGCAGTATTCTTACTTTCAACAGAAATAAGCTACCTACATCATTCAATTGATTATGAATTTTGCATTACCCAGTAACGGCACAATGTTTTGCTCCTGACCCGACTTGCGCCGTGCGGTTTCCGTGTTCCGGCGACTACTACAGCTTGCACTGGAACAACCGACAACCCTATTTTCACTGAGGTAACAGTATTCTTAAAGTAGACTAAATCATGCAACATACATCATTCAACTGACTATGAATCCTGTATTACCCAGTAACCTGACAACGATTTCCTCCTGGCAACGATCCGTCTTCTGCTGCTGATTATTTTCACAATGTGAGTATACCTTACACATTATACGGGCCTCGTTCTTCTATCCATTTGGATTTCTTTGCCAACAAGTGCAACCGCCACCTTCCACAAAGTCATACAGGCATGTTTTATTTATAAATTTCTGACAGTTACATATAGTTGCACACATATATCTTTAGCAAATTCTGAGTCTTCAATCACAATTTGAACTACAATTTATTTAATGCTCTCCTTCCATACAATGGTGTTAGTACACTCCTTTACATTAATATATATAGATATAGAACCAAACAATTCTCTCCTCGACAACCTCTATGAATGATGTGCTGCAGAAAAGAGTGCTAACAATGGAACAACGGAACTGTGAGTTTACTGTCGACTTAGTTTTATACATGTTTCTTTCATAGCTTTATTCCATCATATGGACAACCTAATTTTGTCACGCTTGCAGTGTCAACAACTTCAAGTCCATCAATGACATCTACAAATCTCTCTCCTACACTAACAAGTGAACCGCATTCTATAAATGGCGGTGCATATGGAGTCATACGGATGCCCCTAACACCATTATCTGTCAATGGTCTGTTATATTTACATTATATTATCTATATCCATACTTTCTTTATTACTCTTCATAATAACTGAAGACATGCATTCTACAAATGGGAGTGCAGGTGGAGTCCCACTAACGCCACTAACAGCAGCGTCTATACCGGGTCTGTTCTATTTACATTGCACTGCAGAAATCGCTCACTTACTAAATACTTTGCATATTAATTGAATATATCGCTCTCTAACTACTTTGTCAGCAGTTCAACAACAGTCCTATACAGGGATAACATCTATCGCAAATGCAAAGAAGCGGAAGCAAACATCATATGCCTTCAAACAGTCTCCTATCCCTTTCTGTAAGTATATTGACCATTATCTGCAATTTTCATACTGCACACCGCATGAAAACCAAGACATGGTCTAACTTTTCCATTCACAATTTCGATAGCGCTCATAACGAACGAAAACCTCCACTGCCGGTCGACCTCTAGAGATGCAAGGTTCCAAAGACGATTGCACATGAGGGAACGACACAATTGTGAGTTCACTAATACCTTCACCCGGTACTTCTTTCAATTATGTAATAATACAATAATTATTATAACGAACTGATGACACAGTGCCAATGTCATCATCTACCGGAGGTGCTTCATTGACATCTACACATGGTGGTGAAAATGGAGTCACACGCACGCCATTACAACCACTATCTATCAATGGTTACTTCTGTTCAAATTTTAGTATGTAAGTACATAAATTTCAAATCCACTATATCTACTAACATAAGCTATTTGTCTTCAATTACTTCGTCTACAGTGCAACATCAATCATCAGGTACGACATCATCCGTCGTGGGAGCAAACAATCGAAGGCAAAGAACAAATTCCCTCATACACACTCCTATTCCATATTGTAAGTCTGGTGACACATATCTGCTAAAACCATTCTGTACACCACAATACTGGGATATTATTCATCTAACTATTTCCTTCACACTTTCGGTAGCGATCGTGACTGATGATACCAATCTGTCAAATTCATCGCCGGGATCGTTGACAATGTAAGCACGTAATTCAACATTTAAATATTACTATAATTATTACGGAATCTTCAAAAATTAACAATTTACTTTCCCATTTGTTGCAGGTTGAGTCGACCAAATAACACGGAATATAGTAATATATCATCTACAGGTTCAACGTCGTATTTAACACAAATATACAGCATCACACGCACCCACACTCCAATTAGCTTACATTTTTTTCCTTATCCTGTTTTATAAAAAAAATAACAGACCATCGTACAGTGCTGTTTCATCCACAAGCAGCAGTTTCTAACAGTTCAAAAACAAATTACGACATCAATGGTGGAATATAGCGTACAGGAAGCACTACAGGTATTTAACGAATAACCCTAGATACTAACAACAGTAATATCTTATTTATACTAAGTGATTTCGGTATAAAACGGGTTACTGTTGCAGGCTGCTCTGTACAACAGGTGATTTCAGATAACACAGGTTAGCGTACTAATTTTTTCAACATTAATAGTAACAAAATACTGGAGGCAAATACCGCGCACGTTATCTACTTTGTATGTACTGACAGCTACTATATATTTTTATTCAACCAGGATATTTAGACATTGGTCACCCATCTTACGTCTATCAGTACTGTCATGCTTTAATGTGGTTCGATGAAAGAAACAAAAAATGTAGCAAACGACAAAGCCAACGTTTCTCTGCATGTTGTGCTATGGGAAAGTTTTCTTTGAGCTTTATACCAGTGTCTCCGCCGTATCTAGAAATGTTTCTCTTCAATACAACATCCACAGTAGCAAGAGCATTCCAGGAAAACTTACATATTTACAACTCCATGTTTTCTTTCACTTCTATGGGTGGTAAGATTGATAGGTCTATCAACAAGGGTGGATCTCCATGTATATTCAGATTGAATGGACAAAAATACCATCGTATTGGAAGTTTATGTCCACCAGATGGTCACCGACCGAGATTTGCACAACTATACGTGTATGACACAGCACATGAATGTCAGAATAGGGTTCGCGAGTTTAGGTATCGCTGCATTTATCTGTTGTCGACTTATTTCTCATTGTGGCTTATTTCTGTATTAACATACCTATTGCCTGCAGCTCAGAAAATCAGAATGTCCAATCTCGTATTGACAACGACATAGTCGAAATCCTGCAACAAATGCTACATGGAAACAATGGTTTAGCTAGACACTTCAGAAGTGCAAGGGATGTTCTTCAACATCAGGGTGTGCAGAATTTGAAACTACGTCTGCTGAAGAGAAGAGAAACTAATCCCAGTACATATAACATACCAAATAATTCTGAGATTGCAATGCTTATCGTCTGTGATGTTGAAGATCTCAACCAAGAGCGTGATATAATTATTCATACCAAAACTGGTGATTTTCAACGAATTGATGAGAAGCACCCACTATATCTTCAATTGCAATATCCCTTGAAATTCACAGATGGCAGTGATGGATATGTCGACAAAATTCTACATTGCCCAACTTCTTTCACAACAAGTACAAAATTTAAGAAGGTTACCATGAGAGAGTACTTCTCCTTCCACCTTCAATTCCATGAGAATCAATCTTCAACACTACTACATTCAAGAAGACTTTTGCAGTAGTTCGTTGTTGATGCTTATACGATGATAGAGTCTCAGAGACTATCATTCATTCGCTTTAATCAAAAGAAATTGAGGGTAGATCTATACAACGGCTTGCAAGATGCATTTCTACGAGGCGACATAGAAGGTTCTTCATGCGGAAAACAGATCATTTTGCCTTCATCCTTCACAGGTGGTCCAAGGTATATGATCCAAAATTACCAAGATGCAATATCTATTTGTAATTGGGCAGGGTATCCAGATTTGTTTCTAACCTTTACATGTAACCCAATGTGGCCTGAGATCACTCGGTATCTAAGATACAAGAACCTTCGACCAGTAGACTCACCTCAAATTCTATCTCGAGTTTTCAATATGAAGCTTGAATATCTAATGAGAGATTTACGAGAAGGATGTTTCTTTGGAAATTCAAGGGTAGGTGACCATCTACTTGCATATATCAAATAATATTTTCCATGCAGTTTGCAATTTTATCATCACTTACTGACTATGGCACTTTTGTTTCCATTTAGTAGTTCGAACTGTAGAATTTCAGAAACGCGGCTTGCCTCACGTTCACATCTTATTATTCCCCTGCCGTGAAAATAAAGTGGACACTCCGTTGGCTATAAACAAATACGTCAGTGCTGAAATCCCAGATAAAGATGCCTGCCCAAACCTACATGAAGTTGTCAAGAGCTTTATGCTCCACGGCCCTTGCGGTGCTGCCAACAGATCATCACCTTGCATGAAACATGTTAAATGTGCTAAATTTTTTCCAAAAAAAATTGATGAAAATACGACAGTAGATGAGGATGGCTGTGTCGTTTATCGGATAAGGGATGACAAAAGAACTATTCTGAAAAATAACATTCCTCTGGATAATCACTATGTAGTCCCATACAATCCGGTGTTGCTATTAAAGTACCAAGCACATCTCAACATTAAAGTTTGTAATCAGTCGTCTTCAATCAAATACCTGTTTAAGCATATTAGCAAAGGAAATGACCGGGTAACGGCAGCACTCTATGACGGAAACAACGAACAGTCCACACATAATACGGTAGATGAGATAAAAATGTATTATGACTGTCGTTACATATCTCCTTGTGAGGCATGTTGGAGGATTTTTTCATATGATATCCATTACAGATATCCACCAGTTGAGAGGTTGCATTTCCATTTTCCACAACAGAATTGGGTCACCTTCTTGGACTCCGATATCATTGAAGATGTATTGAATCATAGAAACAGCTCTCAGTCAATGTTAACCTCTTGGTTTGAAGCAAATATTAACTACCCGGAAGGAAGAGGGTTAACTTTTGCAGAGTATCCAACTAGATTTGTTTTCCACTCTCAAGATAGAAAATGGCATCCCCGGAAACAAGGATTCTGTATTGGAAGACTGTACTATGTGCCTCAAACCACAGGTGAACTCTACTACTTGAGAATACTTCTAACAAAAATCAAAGGTGCAACTTATTTTGAGTATATCAGGACTGTAAACAGCATCACGCATGGTACATTTCGAGAGGCTTGCTCTGTTATGGGACTACTAACAGATGACAGAGAGTTTGTTGAAGCAATAAAAGAAGTGTCTGCTTGGGGAATGGGACAACATGTACGCAGACTATTCGCCAACATGTTAATCTGTAATAACATATCTCGCCCAGATATGGTCTGGGATGCAACCAAAGACATACTATCAGAAGACATTTTATATATACAGAGAAGGACACAAGAAATTCCAGGTGCACATTTAGTCATGTTCCTGCTTCATAGTTTTCTTTTTATGTCTTCCCAATGTCTAATTATTTATGCCCTCTGATCAGCATTCTTATATTTCAATTGACTTTATTTATTCTGCTCTGTAAACACTCAAAAAAAAAATTCAGTGCACTAATTCACATAAGTATATTGTCCACAGTTTGTGACAACAAAGATTGCGGCCTTTCTTTTCAAATACAATTACAGTAATTCTAGCATACTTAAAATCTGTACGATGCTGTACAGATATTTGGCACTTTAATGTATAATTTAGTACCATTAAATAGCCTTCTGTACTGAAATTCTTGAATCTGTATAAATAATCTGCATCATCAAACATTAAAAAAACATGTAATACTTCGTAGTAAATTGAATATGCATTCATTGTAAATTAATCACTTCTATAAATTTGTTTATATTCAATATAATCCTGTACATCAAAGTTTACAGCCCTGCTGTTCAGATATATTTTCAATATATTTTAAACTATACAAATCTGTACACTTAATGCACATATACTTATATCGTTTCTTCACATTACATTGCCTTATGTACAGCAATATTGGATTCCGTACAGTAATTCTGCATTTTTTTAAATTCATTAAACATATATGTTTTATTCAGTGTAATCCAGTATATCAGAATTTACAGCCTTGGTGTTCAAATATAATTTGAATATATATTAAACTATACAATTCTGTACACATAATCCACATATTCATATATCATTTGTTCAGATGACAGTGCCATTTGTACTAAAATATAAGAATCTGTACAAATATTCTGAAATTTAATAAATTCAAAGAACCTATGTGTTTTATTCACATTACATTGCCATCCGTACTGATGATTTCTATCAACGTTTTTCAACTTCAACTATTTTTCTTATATTCAATTAAATGTAAGATATTGTAATGACTTCGTTAGCGGTTACTCGTACTACTGTTTAACATTATTCCTCAACATTGTAGATTTGAAACTCACAGATCACCAGATACAAACGTATGCTTTGAGAGAGATAGACCGCATTTTACAGAGCAATGGAAGAGCACTTCATTTATTTCCTCCTATGCCACTTACAGATTCAGATTCTGATGCCACTGCAAATCGTTTAATTGCAGAAGAATTGAATTACAATAGAGAAACACTTCTAGAAGAGGGAAACCATTTACAAAGATTGCTTACAGATGAACAGAAAGATGTTATGTCTACCATCCTCTCTTCACTGAATACCAACTCAGGGGGGTTCTTCTTCTTGCATGGTTATGGAGGCACAGGTAAAACGTTCGTCTGGAGAGTATTAACATCATTGCTGCGAGCACAGGGATCAATTGTACTTGAGGTTGCATCGAGTGGAATAGCTTCACTACTGTTTCCTGGTGGACAAACAGCGCATTCCAAGTTCCGTATTCCAATCTCCATTACTGAACAATCAGTTTGTAATATTCAGCAGGGGAGTGACGTAGCAGAACTTCTGCAATTGACTAAGCTCATCATTTGGGATGAGGCATCTATGATTCATAAATTCTGTTTTGAGTCTCTAGACCGTACTCTTAGGCACATTATGACTGTCAGGAATGATAATGCTCAGAATTTGCCATTCGGTGTATTAACAGTTGTCCTCGGAGGAGATTTTAGGAAAATACTGCCAGTTATACCGGGAGGAAACAGATGTGACATTGTCTACGCAAGTGTGAAGTCATCGTTTCTTTGGCCACACTGTCGGTTGTTGTCTCATACAAAAAACATGAGATTGCATAGTACTACTAGCACTCCTGATGCGGCTATGTTACATGATTTTGCAAAATGGACCTTAGATATTGGTGAAGGTCGAATTTGAGAACCAAATGATGGTGAAGCACTCATTCCAATTCCATCAATGTTTCTTTTTACAGACACTGTTAATGCCATGGCTGCAATCGTCAACCATACATACCCAGGTTTCCCTGGCAGACATGGAGACAGATCATATCTACAAGACCGTGCAATTTTAGCTCCAACCCGTGATGTCGTACAAGAAGTAAATGAATATATGTTGAGCCTCACTGGCAGTGAAAGCAAATATTACTTCAGCTCAGACTCTGTTTGCAATGCAAGTTTTGATACAGACAAACCAGAAAATATTTACACATCTGACATATTGAATTGTATAAACGTCTCTGGGTTACCAGCGCACTAAATTACACTTCATCTTGGTGTTCCTATTATGTTACTCCAAAATGTGGACCAATCTGTTGGTCTGTGTAATGGAACTCGAATGATAGTAACACACTTGGGTGAACATGTTGTTGGCGCTGAAGTATTAAATGGGTGCCATTCGGGAAATTCAGCATTCATTCCAAGATTAACTATGACTCACTCTGATAGTAAGTGGCCATTCAAACTACAAATAATACAATATCCTTTGACAGTTTCTTATGCGATGACTATTAATAAAAGTCAGGGTCAATCACTGTCTTCAGTTGGGCTTTATCTTCGAAAACCAGTGTTTTCTCATGGTCAATTATATGTTGCAGTGTCTAGAGTCACATCGGCTACTGGGCTGAAAATTTTAGTTGAAGGTACCAGTCCTGAGTCCAACAGTTACACAGAAAATATTGTCTACAAGGAAATCTTTCATAATTTGTCTTATGTATCATTTCAAATTATTTCTATGTGCTTTATTCTATGCTGGAAAATTATTTTGTTTACTGTCATGGCATTTTTACATGCTTAATATGTATTATTTGAACACTTACTGATTATGTACAGTCAGAAATATGTCACGCTCAATAACCATGCTGAATGAGATCAGCCCAGACGACGATGAAACACTACAAATACAAGTTCGTGTCCTCAACATGTGGTTCAATTCGTCTTCCAAATACTCCAATGAAGTTGTTGCTGTTGATCTTGTACTCTGCGACACCCAGGTTAGTTTTCCTTACAACAATACATTACTATTTATTTTCACTTTCTGTCACCTACGATGAGAACATTTATATATATATATATATATATATATATATAATGTTATCGTTCCTTGCAATTTGTAATGATTCCTCATTAACCAACAGTGAAACATACTATATGCAGGGAACCAAGATTCAATGTACCATTACGAATCGTCAACTTATCTCTAAGTACAAACAACAGTTGGTTGAGGGACTATGCTATATTGTACAGAACTTCCAAATAGCTTCCAATCTAGGAAGTTACCTCACAACAAGACACCTGTGTCGAATCATGTTCACATCGACGACGTTTGTTCGTCCGTGTGAAGTACAACTACCTCTTTTTAGTTTTCATTTTACTTCGTTTGATGACATAATTCAGGACAAAGTCCCTGAGGAACATCTAATAGGTACATGTGGTTAATACGACCTATTTACACTACCTTTGACCAAGTTTTGTTAAATTAACATGCAGAATGTATTTCCCTTCAGCCAAATGTTTTTCACAAAAACATTGTTTCTCTGTACTATGATTTAGAAATAATTGGAGTCCTACGTTACTCACATCTAATGAAATCAATGGGCACTTCGAACCACAGAATGCAGATTGTTTTAGAAGATGACCGGTACTTTTTTTTGGACTGATTTCATTTCACAACTGTATCAGAATAAAACTACTAATTTACTCACTTTGTTTTATTTGCAGACGCTTGCAAATTACCTGCAGCTTATGGGTCAATATTGCATTTGAAATGTCACAGTACATGGAAAACAACTCAGACCCCACTACCATTTTGATATTACAGCTTGTCCGAGTTAAGAAATTGACGAGTATGGTTTCTGTCTATAGTTCATAATCTCAATCTATCTACTTGGTGTTTTCAAAATTGTGGTTTTAATGTACAAAAATATAATCCTAACTTCATACGGCTTTTAGCCTCTGTTCTTGTCACAACAACTGCTAATGCAACCAGGATTCTCTACAACCCAAACCTTCCACCAGTTGAGCACTTCAAAAACAGGTAACTGTGTATCTTACTTTTCTTTCGAAGTACAATATTTTATTTATCTCATCGTCAAAACTGTACTACCGACATTCTTTTAGTGTTTACTTACATTATTCTTGATCGGCTGTTTCCAGGCTTGATGTGATAATAGCATCACCAGCACATACCACATCACCAACAACTCCCAACCAAACAATGGAAATACCGTATTGGAATAACAAGACAACCATTTTAGATGTGAAAACCTGTCTACAGGTTAGCAATATTCAATTCTTTTCCGTTTTTTGATTATGCAATATTATTACGTGATAACTATTGTCCTGTACAAAATAATATATTAACATGTAATTAATCTACTGCAGAGTACTAGGTGCTTAATTGCAGTTACAGTTCAGAAAATTCAAAGCACCCACAACTGGTTCTATGAATCATGCCAGTTCTGCATGAAGAAAGTGCAGATTATAGATGGATGCATTTGCTGCATTTCCTGCAAGTCCTCACCTACAAGCATTATTCCAAGGTTTTCTTGTATTCAATGCTGGAAAAATATCTTTTTATCATTATGCTACTTCATTAAGCAGCACATTCAAAATGATTCTGAAACTGTAGTTATAATAACAATTGCAACAGGTTTAGAGTTCAACTAATGGTTACAGACAAGACAGACTCTTTTTCTGTGGTGTTGTTTGAAAAACATGTCAGGAAATACATACAAAAAACAGCAGCGCAACTGAGAGCTAATTTGTTACAGGTAAATCCATATCCTTATGTCTTCTCTTTTAATATTATTTGAAATATTCAAAATTACACTCACAATGGGTTTTTTTATTAGGACGATGACGAGTTTGGTTTCCCTCATGAATTGAACTTCTTCAAAAGCAGAAATTTTCTGTTGGGAATTGACCCGACAGATTATAATATTAAGAATCGTCATCGCCCATCTGAGCAAAACTATTACAAAGTCATTTATATGAATGATAACGAGAAGTACATCAACCTCTTCAATGACGTCTTAGAACATAAACACGTTAGTCTGTATTTAATTCACGTTATCTATAAACCCAACAAGTCACAATACCTTACAATTTTCGTCAATAATATGCAGGCTTATCAAAGCAGTTCTTCTTCTACAGTAAGTGGTGTAGATCATTATATGCAGGTAAATATTTTTCAATTACATTACTATGTGTTTCTATGAATGGATTTCAGATTATTGATATATTCCTTTTACATTTCCTCGTAGGCTCATCAAACAGTGGGGTCTTCTCCTGGCACATTAAACACTGATACAGGATTACATACTTCACCCTTCAACCCGTGTTCTACTAGGGTATACATATGTTATCTTCTATTTTTCCTAGATTATTTCCATTACTATAACAACACAATGCATTACTGTTGTGCAATCAGATTTTTAAATATTTATAAATCATAGATGTACGTAGATATTACATCTATGTGCTGATAAAAAACAGTCTACATATTCAGGTTGAGCAACTCTTCATTTCACTACTTTTAATTGCTCTACATTATAGTTTCAAGTTATTCTAACATGAAACCTCTCTGTAGAAAAATCTGTCGCGTTCTTTTGATATTGATAATGGTGTGGAAGATACTGTCCAGACATTTCCAGACATCGTGCCTACAACATGTCCATCTACTGATTTACAGAGCATATTGAAGGGATATATAAACAAGAGAACCAAAAAAACAGACTGAAAACTCATCCTGGAAATAGAAGGTAAACATACATCTACACTGATGAAATACTTTCCATTAATGTGATCATAATGCTTGAGGTTTCTGCTACTAGAAGTTAATGCTGTAGGTTTCTAATGCTGCACTGTTTCTTATGTTTTTTACAGATTGCTTAGGTTGGTGATTTAATGCTAGACAATACTTCAATCTGGGCATTTTGTTGTATTCTGCATTTCCCAATATGTTGGACGATTTTCTTCACCTCTTGATTACTAATTTATCAGATTTTCATGGACTCAATAGATTTTGGTACAACATAAGTTTACTGTCATTTTATGGTGTGCATGATCATTATATTTTATTTGAGTTGTTAGTTACATTTAGTTATACTAAATGTGACTTTACATTAATTATACCAGTGAATTGTTTTTTTAGTAGTGGATCTTACATTTTCTGAGCAGTAGATTGGAGCATGTATTTTTCTTCAGTAGTGGAACATGTTTTCCCTGTAAGCAGTGTAACATTCAGTTTATTGGGTACTGGATCATGATTTTTCCAGTAGATCATTTTTTATAGTAGTGGATCGTGTATTTTAGAGCAGGGGATCATGTAATGTATAAATTGGACATGCTAATCTCGTCAGACGGCCTACAATCCAAACATCGGGGCATAACGACTTCTAGTTTCCCATTAGGGGAGACCATTGCTGATTTGAAGGTGATGTTTCTATTGCATCTTCTTCATGTACTTCCCACCTCTAGGGTATTATTCATCAAAATTTCAATTTTTTTGTATAAAATGTTTGATCATATGCTTTTTAGTTTTTTTTCTATGATTACTTATAGGTGGGAACCTATGGGTCATCCTTTTGACGCGCCTAACATTGGAAAACTGCAGCAACTAGGTGAGGGTTTGGAAATCTGCCCACTAACCGCCTCTGCCCTCCCCAGCCCCTCCCCTCCCCTCCCCTCCAGCACAGCCAGCCCCAGCCCCTCCCCTCCCCCCCAGCCCAGCAACTGCCTCTCCCCTCCCCTCCCCCCTGGGCAACCGTTTCCCCCTACCATCACCCTCCCCTCCGTGCCCCTCCAGCTTCTCCAACCCCTGCCCCTCCCCTCCCCTCCCCTCCTGCACAACCTTTCCCCCCAGCAACCCCCTACCCCCTGCCATCACCCTCTCCTCCCCTCCCCCTGCCTCCAACCTGCCCAGCCCCTCTCTCCCTCTCCCCTCCCCTCCAGCCTTCCCCAACTGAGAACATAATTTATTTCATTCTTCATGTTCAAGAATTATTCAAATTTCTAACAATCAGATTGTTTAATGACAGGGTCATTGACACAAAATTGAGGAGAAGACACCATTATGATGGATGTACTACTAGGGGGTCCAATTATGCATCCTCATCACAGAAACAACTATTGAACAAGTTTCAATGATATGTATATACATGGATACTACTCCTTCAACGATGTGTGAGATATATCCTGCAATCAACGACGAAGGTATGTCAACTTGGACATACTGTTTCCAATAGTACACTTTTTAACTCTATATAATAATACTAAATATTCACCAGCAGGAACTAACTAGATGATTAATGATGCAGCTATGCCAATACATCATCAAACTGCTGAACATACAGGTGGTTTACATTAACTAAAATCATTAATTACTACACATATTCCTTATGGGATTTAAAGTTAAACAGAATATATATTTTTCATTTCATATTATCTATTCCAATCCTTTTAGATTTCTCATGTTTGCAACAGATTTATATAATTGATTTTTATGAATTTCTATCACTACTTACAGTACATAGTGCTGTATACACTGTGAAGTTTTATAATTATTGAACTTATACAAATGAATACAGTACACATAGCCGGTTGTATGTGTCCTGGTAGTATATAGTACTTATACAGTGCTGTATGGACAGAACTTTTGTAATTTTCATGTTTGAAAAAGATTTATATAAATATAGCCATATATTTCTATAAATACATACATTACACAGTGCTGTTAACAAGTGGTCTTTTCAGATTTTTCCTTTACATTTTCTCTATTTCACCCCTTGAAGATGATGTAATTGCTTGCAGTTCGGCAAGGAGTATATTACTATGTGTACTTTGATGGAGTGTGACTGGTTTTTCAAAGCTCTGACTGTCTTGCGTGAGGTACCATTTATTTGGAACCAATTTTATCTTCAACTTTTAGTTTGTAGGCCCTGTTAGCTGATTAACTGTCAGAAAAATGAGAATAAAGATGTCCATGTTTGTGATCTGATTCTATCGTTGCATTAATTATTGTCTGCACTTTTGGCCCGTGAGGTGCATTAGGTATCACTGTCCCGTGAGGAGCATTATGTATCACTGGACTGATTTTCATCATTTTAAGTTCTGTATGTTTTCTCATCTTATCATATTTATTTCACTCATTTTCATAGTTGTCGTTTTTATTTTTATAATCACTGTCTTATGTTAGACATGTCGTTCACTTTTTAGCCAAGAATTGATTTATAAACCAGTTACTTTCTATTGACATGTTTGTTTTTTCAGGCCCTATTTTTCAGTGTTCCAGTACAGCAACACCTCTTTCAATACTGGTAAACGTAACTGAACTTATTGACTATTTCCTTCAACATTCAACTCTTTTACTCTATTCATGCTATTACTAAATATTCATCACTAACAAATAACTTGAAGTTGAATGTTGCAGATATGTCACTTCAACTTCATACTGCTGAACAAACAAGGTAATTCCACAATATGTAATGTTCCAACATCTGTTTTGTTCCAGAATTTCTTATTCCTTACTGTAAACTGTATTGTTATGCCTTATTGCAACATGTATTGTTTATAAATTATGGTTATGCTCGACACTTTGCTCATTTACTGTTATGTACATACTATTTATTTGATGAAGCTTCTTCCAAATGCAATTTTATTAACGATTTTGGTTTTCACTTCAATTTCGGGTGGTAAACGTAGGCAGCTCATCGTCAAACAGTAAGCTCCCGCATATGCAGTCATTAGGCTCTTTTGATTACTTCATTTTACCCAATTTTTTTTTCATAAAACAGTTTTATGCACAATTACTGTCAAATTTTTTTACATACAATAGTTTTTTGTGGAAAACTGCAATGATCTGGACATTCTGCTATTTTTTTCTGAGTTTTGTTTAAGATGTTTCTATTTGTCCCTTAATTGGTTGTACTGTTTCATGAATATTATATATATAGCTAAAGTTGGAATTCATTTTCTCTTTTTTGGTGGTTTTGATAGCATAAATACTTACTTTGAAAATTCATTTTTTAAAGAGGGAAGCCAACTAAATAATCTTGTAGATGGAAGGATGAGTCCTATTAACAAAATACTAGGGGGGAAATTGGGGATAATCAACACTGAAATATTGTTCATAGCTTTGACTTTGAAAATGCTATTTTTCTCCTTACCGTGATTTTGTTTTTAGGATCATTTTCACATTTTCTTGGTGAAGTATCTCAATGTATTATATTTAATGCATAATGATTCAATTTTCAATTTCATCAATGTGGACTTTAATACTGCCTTAAACAAGTGTTTTTTCTCTCATTATCATGTTAGTTTATTTTTCATTTATGATCAAATTAACTCTTTTCAACATTGTTTTAGGATGGACATGAAATTAATCCAGTTGCCAAGGAGTGGCTCACTAGGACCAATTCTGATCACCAAGAAGTCTATTAATTCTTATATATTATTTCCCAACATTACAAATAAATGTGTATTCCTTTGATTTATATCTTTGAGCATATGCAAGACAGAGTACTATTTGAGGAACTGTTTCTTATAAAGCCGTTATTTCCTTTTCCTTTTTTTGATTTTTAACTATGTAATACTGTGATCCTGGAATCCACTATATTTACTAAGACTGGGTACAACCAGCCTTAGGTGTCACTCAACCAGCCTCCCACGTCACCCTTTACCCAACTCCATTTACCATTACACCGTCCACCATTCACCGAAATTCCTATCGTATCCTATAGGATACCGCGATGCCCGACGCGGTTATCCCCGAAAATTTTTCCGCCACCGAATAGATTACACGCGTCGTTGCTTCATTAGGGTTTTGTCCTCCCAGGATCTTCCTCTCGCAGCTCCCCCATTCCGGTTTCCATCACCGACCTTCTTCGTCCCGCAACACACCTTCGATCGTTCTCCCAGCTTATTCCTCCCGCGGATACATGATTACGGTATCCATCTCCGACCTTCTTCATCCCGTGGGTCCCTGATTACAGTATCCACCTCCGACCTTCTTCGTCCCGCAGTGAGCCTACGACGACGGCCTTACCAGCTCCCATCTTCAGGCCGCCGGTTTACCACTTCCAGCGACTACGACGGAGAGACTGTGTCTACTTCCCTTACAACAAACGCTTCAACATCATCTTCCTCCAGCCTTATTATCATTCTACATCGATTTATTCCAATACTAACATGATATTTGCATTCATTGTCTCAGGCTATTATATGTCGACTATGGTTACCAGATTCCGAGTTGTACAACTCCTCGGTATATAAGGGATTCCCGATTACTTCTACTGCGTCACCATATTCCACAGCCCACTGCTACACCTTCTACTACCAGAACCAACAACTATATTCCACTGCGTCGGCTAGCGGAGAACCAACGGATGTTCGGAAGAATAGACTTTACAGCAATACTCTATTTAGGTAGCCGTATTCTTACATTCAACAGAAATATGCTACCTACATCATTCAATTGATTATGAATTTTGCATTACCCAGTAACGGAACAATGTTTTTCTCCTGACCCGACTTGCGCCGTGCGGTTTCCGTGTTCCGGCGACTACTACAGCTTGCACTGGAACAACCGAAAACCCTATTTTCACTGAGGTAACAATCTTCTTAAATTAGACTAAATCATGCAACATACATCATTCAACTGACTATGAATCTTGTATTACCCAGTAACCTGACAACGATTTCCTCCTGGCAACGATCCGTCTTCTGCTGCTGCTTATTTTCACAATGTGAGTATACCTTACACATTATACGGGCCTCGTACTTCTATCCATTTGGATTTCATTGCCAATAAGTGCAACCGGCACCTTCCACAAAGTCATACAGGAATGTTTTATTTATAAATTTCTGACAGTTACATATAGTTGCACACATATATCATTAGAAAATTCTGAGTCTTCAATCACAATTTGAACTACAATTTATTTAATGCTCTCCTTCCATACAATGGTGTTAGTGAACTCCTTTACATTAATATATATAGATATAGAACCAAACAATTCGCTCCTCGACAACCTCTATGAATGATGTGTTGCAGAAAAGAGTGCTAACAATGGAACAACGGAACTGTGAGTTTACTGTCGACTTAGTTTTATACATGTTTCTTTCATAGCTTTATTCCATCATATGGAAAACCTAATTTTGTCACGCTTGCAGTGTCAACAACTTCAAGTCCATCAATGACATCTACAAATCTCTCTCCTACACTAACAAGTGAACCACATTCTATAAATGGTGGTGCATATGGAGTCATACGGACGCCCCTAACACCATTATCTGTCAATGGTCTGTTATATTTACATTATATTATCTATATCCATACTTTCTTTATTACTCTTCATAATAACTGAGGACATGCATTCTACAAATGGGAGTGCAGGTGGAGTCCCACTAACGCCACTAACAGCAGCGTCTATACCGGGTCTGTTCTGTTTACATTGCACTGCAGAAATCGCTCACTTACTAAATACTTTGCATATTAATTGAATATATCGCTCTCTAACTACTTTGTCAGTAGTTCAACAACAGTCCGATACAGGGATAACATCTATCGCAAATGCAAAGAAGCGGAAGCAAACATCATATGCCTTCAAACAATCTACTATCCCTTTCTGTAAGTATATTGACCATTATCTGCAATTTTCATACTGCACACTGCATGAAAACCAAGACATGGTCTAACTATTCCATTCACAATTTCGATAGCGCTCATAAGGAACGAAAACCTCCACTGCCCGTCGACCTCTAGAGATGCAAGGTTCCAAAGACGATTGCACATGAGGGAATGACACAATTGTGAGTTCACTAATACCTTCACCCGATACTTCTTTCAATTATGTAATAATACAATAATTTTTATAACGAACTGATGACACAGTGCCAATGTCATCATCTACCGGAGGTGCTTCATTGACATCTACACATGGCGGTGAAAATGGAGTCACACGCACGCCATTACAACCACTGCCTATCAATGGTTACTTCTGTTCAAATTTTAGTATGTAAGTATATAAATTTAAAATACACTATATCTACTAACATAAGATATATGTCTTCAATTACTTCGTCTACAGTGCAACATCAATCATCAGGTACGACATCATCCGTCGTGGGAGCAAACAATCGAAGGAAAAGAACAAATTCCCTCATACACACTCCTATTCCATATTGTAAGTCTGGTGACACATATCTGTTAAAACCATTCTGTACACCACAATACTGGGATATTATTCATCTAACTATTTCCTTCACACTTTCGGTAGCGATCGTGACTGATGATACCAATCTGTCAAATTCATCGCCGGGATCATTGACAATGTAAGCACGCAATTCAGCATTTAAATATTACTATAATTATTACGGAATCTTCAAAAATTAACAATTTACTTTCCCATTTGTTGCAGGTTGAGTCGACCAAATAACACAGAATATAGTAATATATCATCTACAGGTTCAACGTCGTATTTAACACAAATATACAGCATCACACGCACCCACACTTCAATTAGCTTACATTTTTTTTCTTATACTGTTTTATAAAAAAAATAGCAGACCATCGTACAGTGTTGTTTCGTCCACAAGCAGCAGTTTCTAACAGTTAAGAAACAAATTACGACATCAATGGTGGAATACAACGTACAGGAAGCACTACAGGTATTTAACGAATAACCCTCGATACTAACAACAGTAATATCTTATTTATACTAAGTGATTTCGGTATTAAACGGGTTACTGTTGCAGGCTTCTCTGTACAACAGGTGATTTCAGATAACACAGGTCAGTGTACTAATTTTTTCAACATTAATAGTAACAAAATACTGGAGGCAAATACCGCGCACGTTATCTACTTTGTAAGTACTGACAGCTACTATATATTTTTATTCAACCAGGATATTTAGACATTGGTCACCCATCTTACGTCTGTCAGTACTGTCATGCTTTAATGTGGTTCGATGAAAGAAACAAAAAATGTAGCAACCGACAAAGCCAACGTTTCTCTGCATGTTGTGCTATGGGAATGATTTCTTTGAGCTTTATACCAGCGTCTCCGCCGTATCTAGAAATGTTACTCTTCAATACAACATCCACAGTAGCAAGAGCATTCCAGGAAAACTTACATATTTACAACTCCATGTTTTCTTTCACTTCTATGGGTGGTAAGATTGATAGGTCTATCAACAAGGGTGGATCTCCATGTATATTCAGATTGAATGGACAAAACTACCATCGTATTGGAATTTTATGTCCACCAGATGGTCACCGACCGAGATTTGCACAACTATACGTGTATGACACAACACATGAATGTCAGAATAGGGTTCGCGAGTTTAGGTATCGCTGCATTTATCTGTTGTCAACTTATTTATCATTGTGGCTTATTTATGTATTAACATACCTATTGCATGCAGCTCAGAAAATCAGAATGTCCAATCTCGTATTGACAACGACATAGTCGAAAACCTGCAACAAATGCTACATGACAACAATGGTTTAGCTAGACACTTCAGAAGTGCAAGGGATGTTCTTCAACATCAGGGTGTGCAGAATTTGAAACTACGTCTGCTGAAGAGAAGAGAAACTAATCCCAGTACATATAACATACCAAATAATTCTGAGATTGCAATGCTTATTGTCGGTGATGTTGAAGATCTCAACCAAGAGCGTGATATAATTATTCATACCAGAACTGGTGATTTTCAACGAATTGATGAGCAGCACCCACTATATCTTCCATTGAAATATCCCTTGATATTAACAGATGGCATTGATGGATATGTCGACAACATTCTACATCGCCCAACTTCTTTCACAACAAGTACAAAATTTAAGAAGGTTACCATGAGAGAGTACTTCTCCTTCCACCTTCAATTCCGTGAGAATCAATCTTCAACACTACTACATTCAAGAAGACTTTTGCAGCAGTTCGTTGTTGATGCTTATACGATGATAGAGTCTCAGAGACTATCATTCATTCGCTTTAATCAAAAGAAATTGAGGGTAGATCTATACAAAGACTTGCAAGATGCATTTCTACGAGGCGACATAGAAGGTTCTTCATGCGGAAAATGGATCATTTTGCCTTCATCCTTCACAGGTGGTCCAAGGTATATGATCCAAAATTACCAAGATGCAATATCTATTTGTAATTGGGTAGGGTATCCAGATTTGTTTCTAACCTTTACATGTAACCCAATGTGGCCTGAGATCACTCGGTATCTAAGATACAAGAACCTTCGACCAGTAGACTCACCTCAAATTCTATCTCGAGTTTTCAATATGAAGCTTGAATATATAATGAGAGATTTACGAGAAGGATGTTTCTTTGGAAATTCAAGGGCATGTGACCATCTACTTGCATATATCAAATAATATTTTCCATGCAGTTTGCAATTTTATCATCACTTACTAACTATGGCACTTTTGTTTCCATTTAGTAGTTCGAACTGTAGAATTTCAGAAACGCGGCTTGCCTCACGTTCACATCTTATTATTCCTCTGCCGTGAAAATAAAGTAGACACTCAGTTGGCTATAAACAAATACGTCAGTGCTGAAATCCCGGATAAAGATGCCTGCCCAAACCTACATGAAGTTTTCAAGAGCTTTATGCTCCACGGCCCCTGCGGTGCTGCCAACAGATCATCACCTTGCATGAAACATGATAAATGTGCTAAATTTTTTCCAAAAAAATTTGCTGAAAATACGAAATTAGATGAGGATGGCTGTGTCTTTTATCGGAGAAGGGATGACAAAAGAACTATTCTGAAAAATAACATTCCTCTGGATAATCGCTATATAGTCCCATACAATCCGGTGTTGCTATTAAAGTACCATGCACATCTCAACAATGAAGTTTGTAATCAGTCGTCTTCAATCAAATACTTGTTTATGTATATTAGAAAAGGAAATGACCGGGTAATGGCAGCACTCTATGACGGAAACAACGAACAGTCCACACATAATACGGTAGATGAGATAAAAATGTATTATGACTGTCGTTACATATCTCCTTGTGAGGCATGTTGGAAGATTTTTTCATATGATATCCATTACAGATATCCACCAGTTGAGAGGTTGCATTTCCATTTGCCACAACAAAATTGTGTCACCTTCTTGGACTCCGATATCATTGAAGATGTATTGAATCATAGAAACAGCTCTCAGTCAATGTTAACCTCTTGGTTCGAAGAAAATATTAACTACCCGGAAGGAAGAGGGTTAACTTTTGCAGAGTGTCCAACTAGATTTGTTTTCCACTCTCAAGATAGAAAATGGAATCCCCAGAAACAAGGATTCTGTATTGGAAGACTGTACTATGTGCCTCAAACCACATGTGAACTCTACTACTTGAGAATAATTCTAACAAAAATCAAAGGTGCAACTTCTTTTGAGTATATCAGGACTATAAACAGCATCACGCATGGTACATTTCGAGAGGCTTGCTCTGCTATGGGACTACTAACAGATGACAGAGAGTTTGTTGAAGCAATAAAAGAAGTGTCTTCTTGGGGAATGGGACAACATGTACACAGACTATTCACCAACATGTTAATCTGCAATAACATATCTCACCCCGATATGGTCTGGGATGCAACCAAAGACATACTATCAGATGACATTTTATATATACAGAGAAGGACCCAAGAAATTCCAGGTGCACATTTAGTCATGTTCCTGCTTCATAGTTTTATTTTTATGTCTTCCTAATGTCTAATTATTTATGCCCTCTGATCAGCATTCTTATATTTCAATTGACTTTATTTATTCTACTCTGTAAACACTCAAAAAAAATTCAGTGCACTAATTCACATAAGTATATTGTCCACAGTTTGTGACAACAAAGATTGCAGCCTTTATTTTCAAATACAATTACAGTAATTCTAGCATACTTAAAATCTGTACGATGCTGTACAGATATTTGGAACTTTAATGTATAATTTAGTAACATTAAATAGCCTTCTGTACTGAAATTCTTGAATCTGTATAAATAATCTGCATCATCAAACATTAAAAACACATGTAATACTTCGTAGTAAATTGAATATGCATTCATTGTAAATTAATCACTTCTATAAATTTGTTTATATTCAATATAATCCTGTACTTCAAAGTTTACAGCCCTGCTGTTCAGATATATTTTCAATATATTTTAAACTGTACAAATCCATACACATAATGCACATATACTTATATCGTTTCTTCACATTACATTGCCTTATGTACTGCAATATTGGATTCCAGACAGTAATTCTGCATTTTTTTAAATTCAATAAACATATATGTTTTATTCAGTGTAATCCAGTACATCAGAATTTATAGCCTTGGTGTTCAAATATAATTTTAATATATATTAAACTGTACAATTCTGTACACATAATCCACATATTCATATATCATTTGTTCAGATGACAGTGCCATTTGTACTACAATATAAGAATCTGTACAAATATTCTGCAATTTAATAAATTCAAAGAACCTATGTGTTTTATTCACATTACATTGCCATCCGTACTGATGTTTTCTATCAACGTTTTTCAGCTTTAACTATTTTTCTTATATTCAATTAAATGTAAGATATTGTAATGACTTCGTTAGCGGTTACTCGTACTACTGTTTAACATTATTCCTCAACATTGTAGATTTGACACTCACAGATCACCAGATACAAACGTATGCTTTGAGAGAGATAGACCGCATTTTACAGAGTAATGGAAGAGCACTTCATTTATTTCCTCCTATGACACTTCCAGATTCAGATTCTGATGCCACTGCAAATCGTTTAATTGCATAAGAATTGAATTACAATAGAGAAACACTTCTAAAAGAGGGAAACCGTTTACAAAGATTGCTTACAGAAGAACAGAAAGATGTTATGTCTACCATCCTCTCTTCACTGAATACCAACTCAGGGGGGTTCTTCTTCTTGCATGGTTATGGAGGCACAGGTAAAACGTTCGTCTGGAGAGTATTAACATCATTGTTGCGAGCACAGGGATCAATTGTACTTGCAGTTGCATCGAGTGGAATAGCTTCACTACTGTTTCCTGGTGGACGAACAACGCATTCCAAGTTCCGTATTCCAATCTCCATTACTGAACAATCAGTTTGTAATATTCAGCAGGGGAGTGACGTAGCAGAACTTCTGCAATTGACTAAGCTCATCATTCGGGATGAGGCATCTATGATTCATAAATTCTGTTTTGAGGCTCTAGACCATACTCTTAGGGACATTATGACTGTCAGGAATGATAATGCTCAGAATTTGCCATTCGGTGGATTAACAGTTGTCCTCGGAGGGGATTTTAGGCAAATACTGCCAGTTATACCAGGAGGAAACAGATGTGACATTGTCTACGCAAGTGTGAAGTCATCGTTTCTTTGGCAACACTGTCGGGTGTTGTCTCTTACAAAAAACATGAGATTGCATAGTACTACTAGAACTCCTGATGCGGCTGTGTTACATGATTTTGAAAAATGGACCTTAGATATTGGTGAAGGTCGAATTGGAGAACCAAATGATGGTGAAGCACTCATTCCAATTCCGTCAATGTTTCTTCTTACAGACACTGTTAATTCCATGGCTGCAATCGTCAACCATACATACCCGGGTTTCCCTGGCAGACATGGAGACAGATCATATCTACCAGACCGTGCAATTTTATCTCCAACCCGTGAAGTCGTACAAGAAGTAAATGAGTATATGTTGAGCCTCACTGGCGGTGAAAGAAAATATTACTTCAGCTCAGACTCTGTTTTCAATGCAAGTTTTGATACAGACAAACCATAAAATATTTACACATCTGACATGTTGAATTGTATAAATGTCTCTGGGTTACCAGCGCCCAAAATTACACTTCATCTTGGTGTTCCTATTATGTTACTCCGAAATGTGGACCAATTTGTTGGTCTGTGTAATGGAACTCGAATGATAGTAACACACTTGGGTGAACATGTTGTTGGCGCTGAAGTATTAAATGGGTGCCATTCGGGAAATTCAGCATTCATTCCAAGATTAACTATGACTCACTCTGATAGTAAATGGCCATTCAAACTACAAAGAAGACAATATCCTTTGACAGTTTCTTATGCGATGACTATTAATAAAAGTCAGGGTCAATCACTGTCTTCAGTTGGGCTTTATCTTCGGAAACCAGTGTTTTCTCATGGTCAATTATATGTTGCAGTGTCTAGAGTCACATCGGCTACTGGGTTGAAAATTGTAGTTGAAGGTACCAGTCCTGAGTCCAACAGTTACACAGAAAATTTTGTCTACAAGGAAATCTTTCAGAATTTGTCTTAGGTATCATTTCAAATTATTTCTATGTGCTTTATTTTATGCTGGAAAATTATTTTGTTTACTGTCATGGCGTTTTTACATGCTTAATATGTATTATTTGAACACTTACTCATTATGTACAGTTAGAAATATGTCACGCTCAATAACCATGCTGAATGAGATCAGCCCAGACGACGATGAAACACTATGAATACAAGTTCGTGTCCTCAATATGTGGTTCAATTCGTCTTCCAAATACTCCAATGAAGTTGTTGCTGTTGATCTTGTACTCTGCGACATCCAGGTTAGTTTTCCTTACAACAATACATTACTATTTATTTTCACTGTCTTTCACCTACGATGAGAACATTTATATATATATATATATATAAATAATGTTATCGTTCCTTGCAATTTGTAATGATTCCTCATTAACCAACAGTGAAACATACTATATGCAGGGAACCAAGATTCAATGTACCATTACGAATCGTCAACTTATCTCTAAGTACAAACAACTGTTGGTTGAGGGACTATGCTATATTGTACAAAACTTCCAAATAGCTTCAAATATAGGAAGTTACCTCACAACAAGACATCCGTGTTGAATCATGTTCACATCAACGAAGTTTGTTCGTCCGTGTGAAGTACAACTATCTCTTTTTAGTTTTCATTTTACTTCGTTTGATGACATAATTCAGGACAAAGTCCCTGAGGAACATCTAATAGGTACATGTGGTTAATACGACCTATTTACACTACCTTTGACCAAGTTTTGTTAAATTAACATGCAGAATGTATTTCCCTTCAGCCAAATGTTTTTCACAAAAACATTGTTTCTCTGTACTGTGATTTAGAAATAATTGGAGTCCTACGTTACTCACATCCAATGCAATCAATGGGCTCTTCGAACCACAGAATGCAGATTGTTTTAGAAGATGACCGGTACTTTTTTTTGGACTGATTTCATTTCACAACTGTATCAGAATAAAACTACTAATTTACTCACATTGTTTTATTTGCAGACGCTTGCAAATTACCTAGAGCTTATGGGGAAATTTTGCATTTGAAATGTCACAGTACATGGAAAACAACTCAGACCCCACTACCATTTTGATATTACAGCTTGTCCGGGTTAAGAAATTGACGAGTATGGTTTCTTTCTATAGTTCATAATCTCAATCTATCTACTTGGTGTTTTCAAAATTGTGGTTTTAATGTACAAAAATATAATCCTGACTTCATACGGCTTTTAGCCTCTGTTCTTGTCACAACAACTGCTAATGCAACCAGGATTCTCTACAACCCAAACCTTCCACCTGTTGAGGACTTCAAAAACAGGTAACTGTGTATCTTACTTTTCTTTCGAAGTACAATATTTTATTTATCTCATCGTCAAAACTGTACTACCGACATTCTTTTAGTGTTTACTTACATTATTCTTGATCGGATTTTTCCAGGCTTGCTATGATAATAGCATCAACATCACATACCACATCACCAACAACTCCCAACCAAACAATGGAAATACCGTATTGGAATAACAAGACAACCATTTTAGATGTGAAAACCTGTCTACAGGTTAGCAATATTCAATTCTTTTCCGTTTTTTGATTATGCAATATTATTATGTGATAACTATTGTCCTGTACAAAATACTATATTAACATGTAATTAATCTACTGCAGAGTACTAGGTGCTTAATTGCAGTTACAGTTCAGAAAATTCAAAGCACCCACAACTGGTTCTATGAATCATGCCAGTTTTGCATGAAGAAAGTGCAGATTATAGATGGAAGCATTTGCTGCATGTCCTGCAATTCCTCACCTACAAGCATTATTCCAAGGTTTTCATGTATTCAATGCTGGAAAAATATCTTTTTATCATTATGCTACTTCATTAAGAAGCACATTCAAAATGATACTGAAACTGTAGTTATAATAACAATTGCAACAGGTTTAGAGTTCAACTAATGGTTACAGACAAGACAGACTCTTTTTCTGTGGTGTTGTTTGAAAAACATGTCATGCAATACATACAAAAAACAGCAGCGCAACTGAGAGCTAATTTGTTACAGGTAAATCCATATCCTTATGTCTTCTCTTTTAAAATTATTTGAAATATTTAAAATTACACTGACAATGGGTTTTTTTATTAGGACGATGACGAGTTTGGTTTCCCTCATGAATTGAACTTCTTCAAAAGCAGAAATTTTCTGTTGGGAATTGACCCGACAGATTATAATATTAAGAATCGTCATCGCCCATCTGAGAAAAACTGTTACAAAGTCATTTATATGAATGATAATGAGAAGTGCATCAACCTCTTCAATGACATCTTAGAACATAAACACGTCAGTCTGTATTTAATTCACGTTATCTATAAACCCAACAAGTCACAATACCTTACAATTTTCTTCAATAATATGCAGGCTTATCAAAGCAGTTCTTCTTCTACAGTAAGTGGTGTAGATCATTATATACAGGTAACTGTTTTTCAATTACATTACTATGTGTTTCTATGAATGGATTTCAGATTATTGATATATTCCTTTTACATTTCCTCGTAGGCTCATCAAACAGTGGGGTCTTCTCCTGGCACTTTAAACACTGATACAGGATTACATACTTCACCCTTCAACCCGTGTTCTACTAGGGTATACATATGTTATCTTCTATTAATCCTAGATTATTTCCATTACTATAACAACACAATGCATTACTGTTGTGCAATATGATTTTTAAATATTTATAAATCATATATGTACGTAGTTATTACATCTATGTGCTGATAAAAAACAGTCTACATATTCAGGTTGAGCAACTCTTCATTTCACTGCTTTTAATTGCTCTACTTTATAGTTTCAAGTTATTCTAACACGAAACCTCTCTGTAGAAAAATCTTTCGCGTTCTTTTGATATTGATAATGGTGTGGAAGATACTGTCCAGACATTTCCAGACATCGTGCCTACAACATGTCCATCTACTGATTTTTAGAGCATGCTGAAGGGATATATAAACAAGAGAACCAAAAAAACAGACTGAAAACTCATCCTGGAAATAGAAGGTAAACATACATCTACACTGATGAAATAATTCCCATTAATGTGATCATAATGCTTGAGGTTTCTGCTACTACAAGTTAATGCTGTAGGATTACAATGCTGCACTGTTTCTTATGTTTTTTACAGATTGCTTAGGTTGGTGATTTAATGCTGGACAATACTTCAATCTGGGCATTTTGTTGTATTCTGCATTTCCCAATATGTTGAAAGGTTTTCTTCACTTCTTGATTACTAATTTATCGGATTTTCATGGACTCAATAGATTTTGGTACAACATAAGTTTACTGTCATTTTATGGTGTGCATGATCATTATATTTTATTTGAGTTGTTAGTTACATTTAGTTATACTAAATGTGACTTTACATTAATTATACCAGTGGATTGTTTTTTTTAGTAGTGGATCTTAAATTTTCTGAGCAGTAGATTGGAGCATGTATTTTTCTTCAGTAGTGGAACATGTTTTCCCTGTAAGCAGTGTAACATTCAGTTTATTGGGTACTGGATCATGATTTTTCCAGTAGATCATTTTTTATAGTAGTGGATCGTGTATTTTAGAGCAGGGGATCATGTAATGTATAAATTGGACATGCTAATCTCGTCAGACGGCCTACAATCCAAACATCGGGGCATAACGACTTCCAGTTTCCCTTTAGGGGTGACCATTGCTGATTTGAAGGTGATGTTTCTATTGCATCTTCTTCATGTAATTCCCACCTCTAGGGTATTATTCATCAAAATTTCAATTTTTGTATAAAATGTTTGATCATATGCTTTTTAGTTTTTTTTTATGATTACTTATAGGTGGGAACCTATGGGTCATCCTTTTGACGCGCCTAACATTGGAAAACTGCAGCAACTAGGTGAGGGTTTGGAAATCTGCCCACTAACCGCCTCTGCCCTCCACAGCCCCTCCCCTCCCCTCCCCTCCAGCACAGCCAGCCCCAACCCCTCCCCTCCCACCCAGTCCAGCAACTGCCTCTCCCCTCCCCCCCTGGGCAACCGTTTCCCCCTACCATCACCCTCCCCTCCGCGCCCCTCCACCTTCTCCAGCCCCAGCCCCTCCCCTCCCCTCCTGCCCAACCTTTCCCCCCAGCAACCCCCTACCCCCTGCCATCACCCTCTCCTCCCCTCCCCTTGCCTCCAACCTGCCCAGCCCCTCTCTCCCTCTCCCCTCCCCTCCAGCATGCCCCAACTGAGAACATAATTTATTTCATTCTTCATGTTCAATAATTATTCAAATTTCTAACAATCATATTGTTTAATGACAGGGTCATTGACACAAAATTGAGGAGAAGACACCATTATGATGGATGTACTATTAGGGGGTCCAATTATGCATCCTCATCACAGAAACAACTGATGAACAAGTTTCAATGATAGGTATATACATGGATACTACTCCTTCAACGATGTGTGAGATATATCCTGCAATCAACGACGAAGGTATGTAAACTTGGACATACTATTTCCAATAGTACACTTTTTAACTCTATATAATAATACTAAATATTCACCAGCAGGAACTAACTAGATGATTAATGATGCAGCTATGCCAATACATCATCAAACTGCTGAACATACAGGTGGTTTACATTAACTAAAATCATTAATTACTACACATATTCCTTATGGGATTTAAAGTTAAACAGAATATATATTTTTCATTTCATATTATCTATTCCAATCCTTTTAGATTTCTCATGTTTGCAATAGATTTATATAATTGATTTTTATGAATTTCTATCACTGCTTACAGTACATAGTGCTGTATACACTGTGAAGTTTTATAATTATTGAACTTATACAAATGAATACAGTACACATAGCCGGTTGTATGTGTCCTGGTAGTATATAGTACTTATACAGTGCTGTATGGACAGAACTTTTGTAATTTTCATGTTTGAAACAGATTTATATAAATATAGCCATATATTTCTATAAATACATACATTACACAATGCTGTTAACAAGTGGTCTTTTCAGATTTTTCCTTTACATTTTCTCTATTTCACCCCTTGAAGCAGATGTAATTGCTCGCAGTTCGGCAAGGAGTATATTACTATGTGTACTTTGATGGAGTGTGACTGGTTTTTCAAAGCTCTGACTGTCTTGCGTGAGGTACCATTTATTTGGAACCAATTTTATCTTCAACATTTAGTTTGTAGGCCCTGTTAGCTGATTAATTGTCAGAAAAATGAGAATAAAGATGTCCATGTTTGTGATCTGATTCTATCGTTGCATTAATTATTGTATGCACTTTTGGCCCGTGAGGTGCATTAGGTATCACTGGCCCGTGAGGAGCATTATGTATCACTGGACTGATTTTCATCAGTTTAAGTTCTGTATGTTTTCTCATCTTATCATATTTATTTCACTCATTTTCATAGTTGTCGTTTTTATTTTTATAATCACGGTCTTATGTTAGACATGTCGTTCACTTTTTAGTCATGAATTGATTTATAAACCAGTTACTTTCTATTGACATGTTTGTTTTTTCCGGCCCTATTTTTCAGTGTTCCAGTACAGCAACACCTCTTTCAATACAGGTAAACGTAACTGAACTTATTGACTATTTCCTTCAACATTCAACTCTTTTACTCTATTCATGCTATTACTAAATATTCATCACTAACAAATAACTTGAAGTTGAATGTTGCAGATATGTCACTTCAACTTCATACTACTGAACAAACAAGGTAATTCCACAATATGTAATGTTCCAACATCTGTTTTGTTCCAGAATTTCTTATTCCTTACTGTAAACTGTATTGTTATGCCTTATTGCAACATGTATTGTTTAGAAATTATGGTTATGCTCGACACTTTGCTCATTTACTATTATGTACATACTATTTATTTGATGAAGCTTCTTCCAAATGCAATTTTATTAACGATTTTGGTTTTCACTTCAATTTCGGGTGGTAAACGTAGGCATCTCATCGTCAAACAGTAAGCTCCCGCATATGCAGTCATTAGGCTCTTTTGATTACTTCATTTTACCCAATATTTTTTTTATACAACAGTTTTATGCACAATTACTGTCAAATTATTTATACATACAAAAGTTTTTTGTGGAAAACTGCAATGATCTGGACATTCTGCTATTTTTTTCTGAGTTTTGTTTAAGATGTTTCTATTTGTCCCTTAATTGGTTGTACTGTTTCATGAATATTATATATATAGCTAAAGTTGGAATTCATTTTCTATTTTTTGGTGGTTTTGATAGCATAAATACTTACTTTGAAAATTCATTGTTTAAAGAGGGAAGCCAACTAAATAATCTTGTATATGGAAGGATGAGTCCTATTAACAAAATTCTAGGGGGAAATTGGGGATAATTAACACTGAAATATTGTTCATAGATTTGACTTTGAAAATGCTATTTTTCTCCATACCGTGATTTTGTTTATAGGATCATTTTCACATTTTCTTGGTGAAGTATCTCAATGTATTATATTGAATGCATAATGATTCAATTTTCAATTTCATCAATGTGGACTTTAATACTGCCTTAAACATGTGTTTTTTCTCTCATTATCATGTTAGTTTATTTTGCATTTATGATCAAATTAACTCTTTTCAACATTGTTTTAGGATGGACATGAAATTAATCCAGTTGCCAAGGAGTGGCTCACTAGGACAAATTATGATCACCAAGAAGTCTATTACTTCTTATATATTATTTCCCAACATTACAAATAAATGTGTATTCCTTTGATTTATTTCTATGAGCATATGCAAGACAGAGTACTATTTGAGGAACTGCTTCTTATAAAGCCGTTATTTCCTTTTCCTTTTTGTGATTTTTAACTATGTAATACTGTGATCCTGGAAACATTTTTATCTCATGTATGTTTTTAGGTTTGATTGTGTTTGCTTTAATGACTGAATGTAGTTCTTTCTATCTGGGTTCATTTATGGTATTTCATGGGTGTTTGCATGCCTAAAAGTAAGAATCCCTAAATTGAATCTCTTGGGATTCATTTGACAGTGAAACATGTAACCTGGTTTCTTTTCCTTCTTTTCTTATGTTTTCAATTCTATATATTTTCTCCAATGATAGTTCAATATTAAGTTTCACTGTTTTTTTTCAATAAATACAGTATTGATGTTCTTTATTAATATTGAAGTATAGTTTTTTATTCTAGAAAGTAAGAATTGAACGTATTGCCGTGCGAATGCACGGGTAAGTACTAGTTTATATAAATTTTGATCCACACCCTAGATCGGGGTAAACAACAGTACAATGACTATCCATGTCCTAAGACCTCTACCACAGATCTACGTGGGAAAACAAATTCAATAGCACATAGGATGTCCAGGTCACACTTGACCTCTTCCACAATTCATAGTGGGATACAATAAGATGTAACGAGTTTGTAGTGAGGATTTAGTGTCCTCTAGTTCCAATCATGAGACAGTGTTTGTATGAATTGTACAGAGTGCACACACACTTCTCATGTAGTTAATGAAGGAAACACAATAGAGATAAACAGATAGAGAAGATTTTAGAGTGTTCTATGTGTTGTGAGTGAAGTACAAGACTCCTTGGTTTGTTTTAAATGAAGCTCTGTGACCTTCTCTAGTTTTGTAAAGAATAATAGACTGTCGTGGTTCACTTTATTCACATTCAATGTAGGTGTTCATCTTTAGTATGAGAGTGTTCGTTGTAATACTATAGATTCTACTTTTAATTTCTTTTCTTGATGAGTATCAGTGTTCTTCAAGTTCCTCGTGTTTTCTTATTTCTTGTATATGCCCCCTGTTTTCTCAATGTGAAAATTCAGTTTCTTACTCAAACTCGATATTCATTATATTCCACGAGCTCTAGAAATGGAAATGATTACCTTTTAATATGTACGAGGTACGGTTCCCTGACATGCCGACAACTATCATTAAATATCATTAATTGCATTAAAAACATAAAAAATGGCTGTTAGCATTATTTAAATAATATTGCCAAATTATAGAGTTTGAGTAATCAGTGACTGGCTTTCAATAGGTACATCCTTGTAATAGAGAGCTTCTAGCGATAGATTTGAGTCGAAGAGTCTTGAGTTGGTAGATGTTAATCTCTGTATTAGTAGATTTCTTGTAACAATATCTTCATTACATCGGTGAACATACACTATCGGTAGCTCTTATATCAGTAGCCGTATGTATCGGTAACTCATATCGGTAGCACTTCTTGTCAATCAGCAGTTGTATGCATCGGTAACTCCTATCGGTAGCTATTCTTATCTATCAGTAGCTGTATGTATTGTTAACTCCTATCGGTAGCTCTTCTTGTCTATCAGTATCTGTCTGTCTTTGTAATGGTGGATCTTTGTATACCAGTATAATTACACTAATGGTAGCTCAGGTGTAATGGTGAATGTCTGTGTATCAGTGTAATTCATATATCGGTAGTTTTTGTGTATCGGTAGACCAAGTTTCAGCAGCTCTTTATCGGTAGACTTCATATCGATAGTTGTGAGCATTAGAGTTCTCTATCAGTAGAATAGATCTATCGGTGAAAAAAGATTACTGGTGGACTTACACATACTATTAGCTCTGTTCTGTACCAGTGACTGTCGGTCTATGCATTCAATCAGTGACCTTTGTCTATTGGTCGACTATGTAACAGTAGGTCTTTCTGTTTTTCTGTATCAGTAGCTATGTGCATACCAGTAGACATAACAATTGTTTGTTTTATACAACACATTTCCAGATTGGGTTAGAATTGTTTCATATTATGTATAAACATAGATAATCCTAGATTAATATATTCCAATGAGTATTCTTATATTCTTATCATTCAATACTAGGATTAGAATGTAAATAGTATATAAATGAACATTATTTGTGTAAAGACCCGACCCCAGTTACCCGGAGTTGGTGCCTTATTGCATAACATTGGCATGATCACAAAAGATCAAGTCTCGAAAGTCCGATTAGTTTAGTAGCCTTGGAAACACTAGACACATTTATAAATGTTACATTACATCATAAAGTGAAAATCTACAATAACAAAGTCTCCATAGGACACACTCATATCCATTTCTGACTATCCCTGCAGGTCATTCATAAAATACTTCTTCACATCCAGGAAAATATTAAAACATTGAAAGGGGTGAGCTCAGATGCTCAGAAAGGATAAAAATATTGCAGAAGCTTTCAGAAATAAACATTAACATTTAAGGCAATGTATAACTAAAACAAAAGCCTTTTTAAATTTGAACTTCAGCATAATATGGCAAAAATAAAATTAAATAATGCCATTTACTTTCTCACATGGATATTCTACTAGTCAAATAATCACATGCAATATCAATAACCACTTTCATAATGATGGAATGTGTAATGCAAGACTATCATAACCACGTAGCCAAGGCCTCATGCCAAGACTAAAAATAAGATTTTGTCAAGGCCTTGTGCCAAGACACTAGTTTGTCTAATGAGACCTACCGATGCATCAAGGAGCTATAGCGGGATCCACCCATCATTTATTAAGTTCAATGCATTCCTCATATGAACAGGTTTAAACATATCATAAACCATAACATTATCATATCACATAAAATATGCATAAAGGAAACATAACATTTCCACATTTCCGTCACAAGATATCAATACAACACATTGATATAATAAAAACTCTTTCAAAACCATTTTCAATACCAAAATAAAAGAAAATTAAAACATGATATTTATTTTTCATTTTTTTTAAAAAGTTAAGGCTTGTAGAGAAAGCCGAAACTCAAATAATGGTCACGGAGGCGGGGAAGTCATTGTCGCCTCATATGTAAGAAAAAAACATTCCTTTTTCCGTTTAGTAAAAACGCTTCGTATAAAAAGATTTCTTTTGAATAAAAGTAAAAGTCAAAGGGGTTGATACACCGTATAAAAGAAAGTTGTGTATAAAACAAAATATGCCTCAATGAAAGGGGACTGAGACGAAGACCCTTACAAAGATCATTTTTTTAAATAAAGTAGATCTATTATGTGTATTCACTATAAGTACACATAAATAATGTACAAATACATGATAGGACATAATAATATCATGACATAATTTGAAAGTAGGAGATTAACCCACAGAATGGAAATTGGGTTAAGAAGTTCCCTTACCTCATGTCCGACATGACTCGATCGTTCTTTAATCTCCTGAATAATAAACTAGAGTTAATTTCTATTTTCTTAAGAACCTTTTTCATTTTCATTATTCCTTTTATATCACTTATTACCATGTTACAAAAATTATGTAGTCATTTAAGTTAATAACGATCGTTTTGTCGATCTTTGGTACTTGAGTCAACAATAAACTTCTTATAATTACAAGTTGTTTATGTGGTAGAATATCCATTATCTCCAGAATTATATCCATGATGTTGATATCATATATATAATATATATCCAGTATATACATTCATTTATAATATTACATAATATTTAGAGGTAAGAAATGAAATGCACCGTTCATGGAGACGGTAAGCCGTACGTACGCATGAACGCTACTTTCATTCCTATTTCGTATTTAATGGAATGAAGTTATAATTATATAAATTTATAATATAATTCTAGTATAATATAATGTATAATACCATTTACTTCATCCTTTATACATCCCACATATGGCATTAACGATTCAAATCACTTTGAGGGGGCGGTAGTCCGCACTTCCTAAATTTAAATTATCACGTTTACCCATGATGGAAATCCTAAATGTATGCCATAAATTAAAAATAAAGAATCATAATAAAAACAAAAACATAATATATATCATATATAAAAATAGTTTCATCATAATGGCCACCATTAGAGGTGTTAAAATAAGATTGAACAATCATCATTTCGTATGGCAGAAATTTTCCAACCACATAAAAAGTATGTTTTTTAACCATTAGGCGAAGGATTGTGTAAGTGTAAATCAAATAATTCTCATAACAACATCCTAGTATATTGAAGATACTGGTTTTGTTAAAATATAATTGAACAAAATGAGTTTAAGGGTTTGGAAAAGAAAAATAAAACCAAATAACATAAGAGAAGACATTACCTTAAAATTGGGTAACTCTTTTTGATTTGAGCTCATAGGATTCCTTGGGAAGACTTCTTCCCAATGTGAGGTTACTAGGAGTAATAGAGGAATGCTGAGAAAGTATTTGGATAGAGGCTGGCTGAGCCAAATGGCATGGAAGGTGTAAATAAGGTGGTAGTGGTGGGGGCCTTTTATAAGAGGAGAGGAGGGGCACTCTTGGAAAGTAATGAAATGTTACTTTATTATATACTGAGTTTCGGATTTTAAAGGTCCCAAACTTATATATTTTGAGGATAAGGTGATAGGGGTTCGATAGCTACTCATCCAATAGAATTTGGACGATTTTAAGTCTTATATTTTACATTATTTGTTTATATTATTTAAATCGTTAATTAATGAGGTAATCGCTGCATCATCATGGTGTCATTAATAATTTAATTTATTTAATATCTAAAAATTATAAAAAATATATCATGATGTCGGAAATCATTTTAGCTCTCTAATTAATATTTATAGTCCAAAAATATGACTTGTATAACCTCATTTAAAAATTGTTTTAGTAAAACAACTCATGTTTGTGACATTTTTATTTTAACATTAAATAAAAAGTTTTTAATGTCATTTTCCTACCATAGTGGCTCCATTGGGTCCCCAATTTGACCCATGGATTTTCTTGGTCGGCCATGACTCATCCAATAGGGTTAGGACACGTTTAAATGTATTTTCATATATTTATAATATCATTTTTACCTTAAATTTCACTAATTAACTTTAATCGCGATTAATTAAACTTAAAAGTTACTATTCACCAAAAAAATTATTTTATTCCAATTTAACCACATTTTACATCCTAATGACAACCATGTATGTCAGATTTTTAAAATCAAATCCCAGAAGTGGTAATGTTTCATTTAAATGAAAAATTATTTTTTTAACTACCACTTAGTGGTTTCACTATTCCTCAAAAATTGTAGTTTTTCAAAACAATGCCAAAATTTCATCCTAAGATATAATTGATATTCCGTATTCAAAAATTATGTCTATTTTAAAAAATTCCAATCATATAGGTTTAATTAATTAATTTTATAAATAATTTCCACTATCACAACAAATAGCGTGTTTTTAAGAAACAATATATATTAAAGGATTGACAATTGTTTATGTATATTTTCAAAGTGAAATTAATTATAATGAACACCATTGGATAAAATGGTAAAAATATATTCTAATTATACATTAAAACCACTCAATATTATAATTTATCAATATAAATTATTTTGATTAAAAAAGTTGTTTTTATGTATTTTTCACTATACATAAAAAATTGGAAGTTCTCAGAAAATTACAAAAAATTCAACTTAGGATAATTTCGATATTCCAAATACAAAAATGAAGTTCATTTTGAAATATAAAATTTATAAAATTTCAAAAATTCAGTATTACTATTCATAAAGGCTACTTTGATTGGTTGTGGTGTGTGTTAGAACCCGAAGTTGTGGGGTCGGGGCGTTATTGCGTCACATTGGCATGATTGCAAAAGATCAAGTCTCGATAGACCGATTAGTTTAGTAGCCTTGGAAACACTAGATACATTCATAAATTTTACATTACATCATAAAGTAAAAACCTACAATAAAAACATCTCCATAGTCCACACTCATATCCTCTTCTGACTATCCCTACAGGTCATTCATAAAATACTTCTTCACATCCTGGAAAATATTAAAACATTGAAAGGGGTGATCTCAGATGCTCAGTAAGGATAAAAATATTGAGGAAGCATTCATAAATAGACATTAACATTTAAGGAAATGTATAACTAAAACAAAAGCATTTTTAGATTTTAACTTCATCATAATATGGAAAAAATAAAATTAAATAATTCCATTTACTTACTCACATGGATATTGTACTAGTTGAATAATCACATGTAATATCAATAACCACTTTCATAATGATGGAATTCATAACGCCAGATTATCATAACCACGTAGCCAAGGCCTCATGCCAAGAATACAAATAAGATTTTGTCAAGGCCCCATGGCAAGACACTAGTTTGTCCCATGAGACCTACCGATGCATCAAGGAGTTATAGCGGGCTCCACCCGTCACTTATTAAGTCCAATGCATTCCTCATATGAACAGGTTTAAACATATCATAAACCATAACATAACCATATCACATAAAATATGCATAAAGGAAACATAATATTTCCACATTTCAATCACAAGATATCAATAAAACACATTAATATAATAAAAAGACATTCCAAACCATTTTCAATACCAAAATAAAAGAAAATTAAAACATGATATTTATTTTTCATTTTTTTAAAAAAAGTTAAGGCTTGTAGAGGAAGCCGAAAATAAAATAATGGTCACGGCGGCAAGGAAGTTTTTTTCGCCGCATATGTAAGGAAAAAACATTTCTTTTTAAATTTAGTAAAAACGCTTCATATAAAAAGATTCCTTTTGAATAAAATTAAAAGTCAAAAAGGGTTAATACACCGTAGAAATGAAAGTTGTGTATAAAACAAAATATGTCTCAATGAAAGGGGATTGAAACGAAGACCCTTACAAAGATCATTTTTGTTAAATAAAGTAGATCTATTATGTGTATTAACTATAAGTACACATAAATAAAGTACAAAATACATGATAGGACATAATAATATCATGACATAATTTGAAAGTATGATATTGACCCACAGAATGGAAATTGGGTTAAGAAGTTCCTTTACCTCGTGTCCGACTTGACTTAATCGTTCTTTAATATCCTGAATAATAAAGTAGAGTTAGTTTATATTTGCTTAAGAACATTTTTCATGTTCATTATTCCTTTTATATCACTTATTACCATTTTATGAAAATTATGTAGTCATTTATGTTAATAACTGTCGTTTTGTCGATCTTTGGTACTTGAGTCAACAATAAACGTCTTATAATTACAAGTTCTTTATGTGGTAGAATATCCATTATCTCCATAGTTATATCCATGATGTACATATCATATATATCATATATATCTAGTATATACATTCATTTATAATATTACATAACATTTATAGGTAAGAAATTAAATGCACCGTTCATGGAGACGGTAAGCCGTACGTATGCATGAACGCTACTTTCATTCATATTTAGTATCTAATTTAATGAAGATATAGTTATATAAAGGTATAATATATTTACAGTATAATATATTGTATAATACCATTTACTCCATCCTTTATACATCCCACATATGGGATAAATGATTCAAATCACTTTGAGGGGGCGGTAGTCCGCACTTCCTAAAATGAAATTATCGCGTTTACCCATAATGGAAATCGTAAAGGTATTCCATAAATGAAAAATAAAGAATCATAAGAATAACAAAAACATAATATATATCATATATAAAAATAGTGTCATCATAATGGCCACAATTAGAGGTGTTAAAAGAAGATTGAACAATCATCGTTTCGTGAGGCAAAAATTTTCCTACCACAGAAACAGTATGTTATTTAACCATTAGAAGATGTTGTGTGTAAGTGTAAATCAAATAATTCTCATAAAAATAATATAATATTGAAGATACATGGTTTTTTACAAAATAAGGGAATAAAAATAGTTTAACGGGTTGGAGAAGCAAAATAAAACAAAATAACATAAGAGAAGACATTACCTTAAAATCGGGTAACTCTTTTTGATTTGAGCTCAAAGGCTTCCTTGGGAAGACTTCTGCACAAAGTGAGGTTTATAGGAGTAAATGAGGTAAGTTTAGAGAGTATTTGGGCAGATTTTTCCCGAGCCAAATGACTTGGATGGTGTAAATAAGGTGGTATTGGTGGGGGCCTTTTATAAGAGGAGAGGAGGGGCACTCTTGGAATGTAATGAAATGTTACTTTATAATATAATGGGTTTCAGATTTTAAAGGTCCCACACTTATATATTTCGAGTATAAGGTGATACGGGTTCTAAATCTACTCATACAATAGGCTTTGGACAAGTGTAAGTCTTAGATTTTACATTATCCTTTTATTTTATTTAAATCGTTAATTCCTGAGGTAATCACTGCATCATCATTCTGTCATAAATAATTTAATTTATTTAATGTATAATAATTATTAAAAAAATATCATGAACTAGGAAATAGTTTTATCTTTATAATGAATATTTATAGTCAAATATATGACTTGTATAACCCCATGTAAATATTGTTTTAGTAAAACAACTCATGTGTGTGACATTTTTATTTTAACATTAAATAAAAAGTTTTTAATGTCATTTTCCTGCCAATGTGGCTCCATGGGGTCCCCAGTTTTACACATGGATTGTCTTGGTCGGACATGACTCATCCAATAGAGGTAGGAAAAGTGTAAAGGTAATTTCATATTTTTATAATATCATTTTTACCTTAAATTTCACTAATTACCATTATTCGCGATTAGTTAAACATAAAAGTTACTATTCACAAAAAATGTATTTTAATCTCATTGAACCAAATTTTACTTCCTAATGACAACCATGTATGTCGGATATTTTAAAATCAAATCACAGAAGTGTTAATGTTTCATTTAAATGAAAAATCAGTTTTTTAACTACCACTTAGTGGTTTCACTATTCATCAAAAATTGAAGTTTTTCAGAACAATGCCAAAATTTCACCCTAAGCTATAATTGTTATTTCGAATAAAAAAATGAGGTCCATTTTGAAATATAAATTTTATATAATTTCAAAAAGTAGGTATTACTATTCATAACGGCTACATTGATTGGTTGTGGTGTGTGTTAGAACTCGATGTTGCGTACAACACACACTACTGTATTATTCAAAGAGAAGTGTACCGTGGAAGCTTGGGGTGTTACATTCTCCTCTCCTTCAAATAACTTTTTCCTTGAAATTTCATATAATATCACTGTATAAAAAGACTTGGGTGATTGTTCATCATAATTTCCTCGGGTTCCCACATTGGCTCCTCCATGTTATGGTTTCTCAATAGATCTTTTACCAGACGAGTCATCTGGTTTCTCAGCACTTGTTCTCTTGTATCAAGAATCCTGACGGGCTCTTCGCAATAAGACAAATTGGGTTCCAGTTATAATTCCTCATAGGTGAGTACATGCGTTGGGTCAGGCATGTATTTTCTCAACAGTGATATATGGAATACATCATGAACTTTGGTGAGACTTGGCGGCATTTCCAAACGGTAAGCAACAACCCCAATTCGTTCTAGAATTTCAAAGGGTCCAATGTACGTTGGACTCAATTTACCCATCCTACCGAAATGTATAACTCCCTTCCATGGAGATACCTTCATGAAAAAGTCATCTCCTACCTGAAATTCCAAATCCTTCCTTCGGTTGTCGGCATAGCTCTTCTGCCTACATTGAGCTGCTTTGATGTGGTTTTGGATTATTTTCACCTTTTTCATCGGTTCCTCCACCAGTTCTGGGCCTACATGTTTTCTTTCACCAACGTCATCCCAAAAGGTTGGTGTGCGACATCTCATTCTATATAACGCTTCATATGGTGCCATATGAATAATTGAATGGAAGCTATTGGTATAGGAAAATTCTACCAGAGGTAAATATTGATCCTACATTCCTTGAAAGTCAAGTGAGCATGATCTCAACATGTCTTCTATGGTTTGAATTGTTCTTTCTGATTGTCCATCTGTTTGAGGGTGGTAAGCAGTGCTCAAACGAAGTTCGGTATCCAAGGATTTCTGAAGACTTTTCCAGAATCATGATGTAAAACGAGGATCACGATCCGAGACAATCGACAGGGGTACTCCCCATGGAGAAAAACTAGGGCGAATAAATCCATTATTACTCAATTCCTCTAGTTGTTTCTTTAGTTCAACTAATTCCACGGTGGCCATTCTATAATGGGTCTTCGATATGGGCCTTGATCCATGAATTAAATCAATGGAAAACTCAACTTCTTGTTCTCGAGGATGTCCAGGTAAATCTTACGGAAACAAATCTACATATTCCTTCACAATAGGTACATCCTCTATTTGAACATTCCATTCCTCTCCATTAGTCATTTCATTCTCTTCCTCCCCAATAATTGAATTTAGTTGAGCTACTGGGGGTGGATCTAAATAAGAATTAGGTTGTAACGATTCTGCTCTAAAAATAAGGTGTTCCTTATCATCATCATCAAAAATCGTAACCTCCTTCTTCTTACAATAAATCATTGCATGATATTCCGAAAGCCAATACATACTGATGATTATATCAAACTCAATCATAGGTATGACAATGAGATCAGCGGATAAAGAACAGTTATGTGCTCTAATGGGGACTGATTCACAAAACTTTGTTGTAATAATACTTCCCTTAGGAGTTTTGACTAAAAATTCTCTTGTTAAATCAAATTGGAAATATCTAATTTTCTTAGCAAACTGGGAAGATATGAAACAATGCGATGATCCAGAATCAAATAATGCATTTACTAAACTTGAGGAAACCATTAAATTACCTGCCACAACATTTTTCGGAGCTTCAACCTCAGCAGTAGTGGTATCATAAGCTTGGCCTTGATCCCTTGGCCTCTTCTGAGGTATGTTCCCCTGACGCATAGGACATTCATTTGCATAATTCCCCTTCTCTCTAAAATTATAGAATTCCACATTGACATCAACTTTCTTTCCCTTGCAATCATGAGCTTGGTGGCCTTTTTCACCACACTTGTAACAGACACCCATTCCCTTCAAGAAAGTACCGGGGTGTTTCTTTCCACATTTACTACAGGATTGATATTCAACTCTTCCCTTATTCCCCTTATTTCCATTTCCAGATTGATCAAAAGATCTCTTCTTCTCTTTCTTTGCTTTAATGTCATGTGACTTAGAGAATTCCTTTTCCGTCTTGATATCACACGAGAAAATATCTTCGTATGACGAGAAGGTTTGTGAGACTAATGCTCGACGGAGAAATGGTTTTAACCCATCAAAGAAATGATCAATCTCACTTCTTGGGTTATGTATATAATCTGCTGCATGCCTCGCTAACCTTGTAAAGTTAGCCTCATACTTTGCGACATTCTCATCCTCCTTCTGCCTCAGACTCAGAAATTGCCTTTCCATATCTGCTCGATGGTCATGTGGAAAGTATTTTTCTAAGAAAATTTCCTTAAACTCCCTCCATTCCATACATGATAATTCTTCATATTCCTTTGTGTTTTGAATCAGTGACCACCATTGATCGACATCTCTAGTGAGGCGGTAGACTGCCGTGACAACTTTCTCTCTTTCGCTACTCCCCAAGGCGTGGAATATTTTCTCTAAGGAGTTTATCAATTTCTCAACTACTAATGGACTTGTACCCCCATTAAATGTTGGCAGTTGTTTCCTCATGAAGCGGTCTAACATTGATCCTCCACGTTGCGGATCAGGGTACTCCATACGAGTAACGTTATTATTCATAACCTGGGTGAGTTGTCCCAGTATGGTAATATGTTGATCAGCACCAGTTGTATCTCCAGATCCACAATAATTATCTGGCGCAGGAGGGAAATCCCTACACAGAGTGCGTGCATTGATACAGTTTCCATTCCTTCCACTAGGCGCCATTTCTAAACAATGGCATTAAATAGATTAGTTTATGAATCAAAATACATAATTCCATACTTCTAATATATTTAAAATAAATTTAACTATTTATGTATATAATCCATAATCATAAAAATGATTTCTTTTAGGAAGTATATACTCATAACCCTTCATAGTGGTTTGTAAAGAAAATGATATTTATCCTAAGCATATCCCCCGGGAGTGTTGTAACCAAGAGTGCAACAAGGCCCGTTGTCATGCACCAGTTCTCGTTAGAGTCTAGCTCACAGTGGTGTTTTCTGTTTTTACCCCTAGGTACATCTGTGCCAGAGCCACCTCCACCAGATCGTATCCAGACATGGATGTATTGCTCGGAAAACTCACAAAATCTCTATAATACCAAAATTCTAGGAAGTTCATCTATACTAATCTTCAAAGTCTATATTCGAGCAATGTTCTCTAATTAGAGTTTATCTAAATATAGCTTCCAAGGCTAGTACTAAACTGCCTCTGATACCAACTGTAACGCCCCGACCCTAGTTACCCGGAGTCGGTGCCTTATTGCGTAACATTGGCATGATCGCAAAAGATGATGTCTCGAAAGACCTATTAGTTTAGTAGACTTGGAAACACTAGATAAATTCATAAATGTTACATTACATCATAAAGTGAAAATCTACAATAACAAAGTATCCATATTCCACACTCATATCCTCTTCTGATTATCACTGCAGATCATTCATAAAATACTTCTTCACATCCTGGAAAATATTAAAACACTGAAAGGGGTGAGCTCAGATGCTCAGTATGGATAACAATATTGCGGAAGCATTAATAAATAAACATTATCATTTAAGGAAATGTATAACTAAAACAAAAGCCTTTTTAAATTTGATCTTCAGCATAATATGGAAAAAATAAAATTAAATAATGCCATTTACTTACTCACATTGATATTCGACTAGTAGAATAATCACATGAAATATCAATAACCACTTTCATAATGATGGAATGCATAATGTCAGACCATCATAACCACGTAGCCAAGGCCTCGTGCCAAGACTACAAATAAGATTTTGTCAAGGCCTCGTGCCATGACACTAGTTTGTCTCATGAGACCTACCGATGCATCGAGGAGCTATAGCGGGCTCCACCCGTCACTTATTAAGTCCAATTCATTCTTTATATGAACAGGTTTAAACATATCATAAACCATAACAGAATCATATCACATAAAATATCCATAAAGGAAACCTAAAATTTCCACATTTCAATCACATGATATCAATACAACACATTGATATAATAAAAACACTTTCAAAACCATTTTCAATACCAAAATAAAAGAAAATTAAAACTTGATATTTATTTTTCTTTTTTTAAAAAAAATCAAGGCTTGTAGAAGAAGCTGAAACTCAAATAATGGTCACGGTGGCGAGAAAGTCGCTGTCGCCACATATGTAAGAAAAAAACATTCCTTTTGTCATTTATTAAAAATGATTCATATAAAAATATTCCTTTTGAATAAAAGTAAAAGTCAAAGGGGTTTACACACCGTATAGAATAAAGTTGTGTATAAAACAAAATATGCCTCAATGAAAGGGGATTGAGACGAAGACCTTTACAAAGATCATTTATTTAAATAAAGTAGATCTATTATGTGCATTCACTATATGTACACATAAATAAAGTTCAAACACATGATAGGACATAATAATATCATCACAGAATTTGAAAGTAGGAGATTAACCCACAGAAAGGAAATTGGGTTAAGAGGTTCCCTTACCTTGTGTCCAACTAGACTTGATCGTTCTTTAATCTCCCGAATAATAAACTAGAGTTAATTTCTATTTGATTAAGAACCTTTTTCATGTTCATTATTCCTTTATATCACTTATTACCATGTTAGGAAAATTATGTAGTCATTTACGTTAATAACGGTCGTTTTGTCGATCTTTGGTACTTGAGTCAACAATAAACTTCTTATAATTACAAGTTGTTGATGTGGTAGAATATCCATTATCTCAATAATTATATCTATGATGTTGATATCATATATATCATATATATTCATTATATACATTCATTTATAATATCACATAACATTTAGAGGTAAGAAATGAAATGCACCATTCATGGAGACGGTAAGTCGTACGTACGCATGAACGATACTTTCATTCCTATTTTGTATTTAATGGAATGAAGTTATAATTATATAAAGATATAATATAATTACAGTATAATATAATGTATAATACCATTTTCTCCATCCTTTATAAATCCCTCATATGGCATTAATGATTCAAATCACTTTGAGGGGCCGGTAGTCCGCACTTCCTAAAATGAAATTATCACGTTTACCCAGAATGGAAATCGTAAAGGTATGCCATAAATGAAAAATAAAGAATAATAAGAAAAAAACATAATATATATCATATATAAAAATATTTTCATCATAATGGTCACCATTAGATATGTTAAAAGAAGATTGAGCAATCATCGTTTCGTGAGACATAAATTTTCCAACCACAGAAACAGTATGTTCTTTAACCATTAGATGAAGGTGTGTGTAAGTTTTAATCAAATACTTATCGTAACAACATCCTAGTATATTGGGGATAATGTTGTTTTACATAATAAAGGAATTAAAAGAGTTTAAGGGGTTGGAGAAGCAAAATAAAACAAAATAACATAAGAGAAGACATTACCTTAAAATCGGGTAACTCTTTTTGATTTGAGCTCAAAGGATTCCTTGGGAAGACTTCTGCCCAATGTAAGGTTTCTAGGAGTAAAGGAGGGAAGTTTAGAGATTATTTGGGCAGAGTTTGGACGATCAAAATGGCTTGGATGGTGTAAATAAGGTTGTAGTGGTGGGGGCCTTTTATAAGAGGAGAGGAGGGGCACTCTTGGAATGTATTGAAATGTTACTTTATAATATAACGGGTTTCGGATTTTAAAGGTCCCACACTTATATATTTCGAGTATAAGGTGATACGGGTTCGAAATCTACTCATCCAATAGGCTTTGGACAAGGGTAAGTCTTAGATTTTTCATTATCCTTTTATTTTATTTAAATCGTTAATTAATGAGGTAATCACTACATCATCGTTCTGTCATAAATAATTTAATTTATTTAATGTATAAAAATTATTAAAAAAATATCATGAACTAGGAAATATTTTTATATTTCTAATGAATATTTATAGTCAAATATATGACTTGTATAACCCCATGTTAATATTGTTTTAGTAAAACAACTCATGTGTGTGACATTTTTTATTTTAACATTAAATAAAAAGTTTTTAATGTCATTTTCTTGCCAAAGTGGCTCCATGGGTTCCCCAGGTTTACACATGGATTGTCTTGGTCGGCCATGACTCATCCAATAGAGGTAGGAAAAGTGTAAAGGTAAGTTCATATTTTTATAATATCATTTTTACCTTAAATTTCACTAATTACCATTAATCGCGATTAGTTAAACTTAAAAGTTACTATTCACCAAAAAATTATTTTAATACCATTCAACCACATTTTAATTCCTAATGAAAACCATGTATGTTGGATTTTTGAAAATAAAATCACAGAAGTGGTAATGATTCATTTAAACGAAAAATCAGTTTTTTAACTACCACTTAGTGGTTTCACTATTCATCAAAAATTGATGTTTTTCAGAACAATGCCAAAATTTCACCCTAAGCTATAATTGATATTCTGAATTCAAAAATGATGTCTATTTTAAAAAAATCCAAACATATATGTTTCATTAATTAATTTTATAATTAATTTCCCGTTGTCACAACAAATAGCGTGTGTTTATGAAACAATATATATCAAAAGATTGACAATTGTTTATATCTAATTTCAAAGAGAAGTTAATTATAATGAAACCCATTAGATAAAATGGAAAAAATATATTATAATTATACTTTAAAACCACTCAATAGTATAATTTTTCACTATAAATTTTTTTGATTAAAAAAGTTGTTTTTAAGTATTTTTCACTATTCATAAAAAATTTGAAGTTCTCAGAAAATTACAAAAAATTCAACTTAGGATAATTTCGATATTCCGAAGAAAAAAATGAAGTCAATTTCGAAATATAAAATTAATATAATTTCAAAAAGTAGTTATTACTATTCATAACTGCTACATTGATTGGTTGTGATGTGTGTTAGAACTCGAAGTTGAGTACAACACACGCTACTGTATTATTCAAAGAGAAGTGTACCGTGGAAGCTTGGGGTGTTACAATTTGGGATTATCAGCATATTAAAACATATTTGAGATTATCAAAACAAGTGAGGTCAACAATCTCCACCTTTTTTATAATCACAACTTTGGATAAGATAAGTCCAAAATAATTGGCAATGTATTAGAAGATATAGCATTAAATACAATTGTATCAGAGATAAAAACAATAACAAAGTTCTAGACATATGTATTAGAGGCATTATAGAACAAATAATCAGGTATCAGAGGTAGAAGTAAATGAATTGGAATAAATGGTACAAGTAAATTAGGCTTCATATCATAATTCTTCTTTTTTGGCCATCCGTAATTTTTCATATCAGTTTTATTCTCCCCCTTTGTGATTAGCCAAAAGTGGGAAACAAACAAAATGAAAAGTACCAGAATGGAACAAAAGAGAATAGGATCATTTGTATTTTATGGTTCAGAAAGGTACAGAGAAATACAACCAATGAAACAAAAAGAATAAAAAGGTTTCCTATCAAATGTCTTAGCCACCATGTCAATCCACCTCCTGGATGTCTACATTAGATTTTCCATTGGGATCTGAGGTAGACTCAGAATGTGTGGATTCAGGTGTAGGCTTAGGAACACCAGAAAGGATAAAAGGATGCTATGATATTGAAACTGTATCTGGCCTATACTAAGGGGACCTCTAAGTGATCAAAAGAGTGAGGCTTCAAATGGCTTGGGTTGGAGTCATCTGAGCGGGAGAAGAAGTAGAGTAAGAGGTAGGAAAATAAGGAGGTATAATCACTGGCCTAGCATCAACACGCAAGAAGTGAAACATGTGATTTTTGAAATCCATAATGATTCCACCTTCTCTCTACATGGTAGATATGAAAGCATCCTTATTCTCCATAAACTTATCCCAGGCGGGAGTCAGTTCTATGAGCTTGCTGACTTTCTCTCTGAAGGCTTGAGTCACTAGAGGCAGCTTCATATTTTCTAAAATAAGATTGAAAATATTGTTGAGTTGATGCTTGGTATACACCCTTTGAAAATAATAATCTACCTTGTCTTTCACCTCTTTCTGAGAAGCAGAAGCTTCTCTCCTATAATCTTGGACAATCTTCATGATTTCTCTAGTGGTAGTCACCACTTTTGTGAGTTCATATGAGTCCACAGAACTACTGTTGGAAGCTGAACCAAGATCCTCCTTCATCAATGATCTAATCTGATCTAAATCCACTGACGGTATGGAAGCAATAAATCCCAAGGAAAAAGTCATAGTTTCCTGTAAAATTTTGGTTATCCCACTAATAAGATTTTTCACTATATAATCTTAGGTGATAACATGCTTTTCAATGGGGTGCTTAAACTCCTCAAACATTGAAACCATCTGGCTTACCACACGTTTCACATAAGCCAAATCCTTATCTACTTGAGATTTAGAACTCCTATAGGAGTTCAGAGAGATCACTGATTTCTTCAGAATTTCAACAATCTCTGTTAGTTTAGATACTTGATCCTGGCAAGATGTAACTTCATCCACTATTTCTTCCCCAAAGGTTTACACATTACAACCAAGATATAGTTCAAATAATTTTTCCATATTCCTCATATCTTCAACAAAGAAGTTCTTCAACTCAGCAATAGAAGAACTAAAAGACTCTTTCAGCTCATCTATTAGGGATTGAAGATCAGCTCTGTTGATCACATTGTCAGGCACAACTATAGGTTCTCTTGCAGATATAATACTGGCCACTGAGTTTGTCATAACTGACAGGTTTGATGCTACCAAATATGTTTTCATTCTCCTTACTTATTCTACAAAACTGGCTTTAAGATCTGACTTCAACTTATCCAGATCACCTCTTCAATTGAGGGATCCCATGTTATCAGAATCTGGGTAATCCAAACCACAAACCACAAATCCTATAACTTTTTTCCAGTCTTTTATGCCAACAACCACAGAAACACTTCCAAAATTAGATGGATTCTCCCCCACAACTGGTTCATTCTCTTTTACAGTAATGACACATCCAACAGCTCTGTCTTCCACATCAGAATCTTCTACAACTAATTCGATTTCTCCAAAAACAGGAATCTCCCCTGGAATATTTATAGATCTATCAACTTCATTAGATTCCTTAGTATACACCAAGGATATTCCAATCAGTGTACTTAGGTTCAAGCTAGCTGAAATAGACTCTTCAATTCCACGAACATCTTCTTCATTTTCTATTGCAGCCTCTTTATCATCCTCTAGATTAGCTTCTTCATTATTTGATCTCTGCTGATTTTCTTTTGCTTGTGACAAAATTTTAAGAGATGGGCTAGGAGGCAGGTCAGGATCTCTTCCATTAGCAGCAGAGGAATCCTATTCTTCTGAATTATCCCAATATTGTGGTTCCTATTCATCATGTCCTAGACCTAGAACCCTCACATTCTTTCGTCTAGAAGAATGATCTACATGATTAAACCTATCATATAATTTCTTATCATCAGTAACCCATTCTCCTCTCCAAGGGTTCCAGCTTATCTTCATATACATGCACACTACGCTTGTGATACAAAAATTATTCTTTACTACCACTTTTTCATCCTGAGACTCAACAACTCTATTCACCTTGAACATAACCAAGATCAATTTGGAAAAGAATAAGGCAATTGTTTTTGACTTGGGTCTAATCATATCCTTTATTTGAATCATCAACAACCTACACAGATTCACTTTCACTCCATGTCTCAAGAGATAAAACAAAAATATATCTTGATATCTGAGATTAGAAAAGTCCGCTCTACTTGTACATAGCACATGTTGCACAAATTTTAATAGCAATCTTTTCTCTCCATTCATTTCAGCAGCCACTACCTTCCTTCGATTTCCACTACCAGTGAGCTCCTCTAAGGCTGTCTCATAGTAAAAAATATTACTTTTAGGTGGTACTATCATTAATGAATATCCATAAACTCCTTTATTTTGTACCCTCATGTACTCATCCCACTCAATAGATGAAAAAGATATCTCTTTTCCATTCATAAAAGAAATCATCCGGTTCTCATCTGCTGATTTCTCAAAACATTCAAACTCATAGAACTATTTCACTAGCTTCAGATAGTAGGGGCCATTATTATTTGAGAAGCATTCTACCCATATTTGATCTTCCAAAACCTCTATTACTAACGATTTACTAGATATCAGCCATTCCGTGCATAACTCTTTCCCGATTACAATGTCTCTATTTTGTAATTGTGGGTTCACTAGGCGCCTTTATGACCTTGTTCTACTATCACTACTACTAGCATCTGGTCCTGTCTTCTACTTCTTCGCATTTAGCTAATCAATATCATTTCTGACTATAGGGATCTTTGTCATTTCCATTTCTGGTTCGAGGAACGTAGGTATTTTGTGAGATTCGAGAGCTAAGGCATGAGGTTAAAGGGTTGGGGTGGGTGGAAATGAGGTTATAAATTAATATTTTATCATTTAGGAATCACCAAATAAATAACCAAAACATAATAAGTATAATATAAACAAAACATATTTGAGAGGATAAAGGTACAGAAGTTTTAAAACAGCACAACCTATCATAAACTCATTCCGGTGAGAATTTCTAACTGTGAGGATCACTAAAAGTGAGGTCTAAAGGTGAGTTTTACTAACAGACATAGTCTATCATTCCTAACTCAGGTCTAATGTAACTTAACATATCTGAACTTATGATTTTGGAGAAAAAGTCCGCTAATTGATGTTCATTACCTATAAATTTAAGAGTAATATCACCTTTTTGGTAATGATCTCTCAAAAAGTGGTGCCTTACATCAATGTGCTTGGTTCTAGAGTGAGACACAAGGTTCTTTGAGATATTAATTTCACTATTGATATCACAGTTTATTGAAACATGAATAAAATCATATCCATAGTCCAACAGAGTGTGTTTCATCTACAGAATTTGTGCATAGTAAATACCTGGAGCTATATACTCTGCTTCAGCAGTAGTCAAAGAAAATTAATTTTGTTTCTTACTAAACCTATATACTAAGGACATTCCCAATAATTGACATGTTCTAGATGTGCTTTTTCTATCCAACTTGCAACCTGCAAAGTCAGCATCTGAATAACTGATTAAATCAAATGATTGTCTTTTTGGTAAAACAAACCTAAATTTTCAGTATGTTTATGATATTTGAAAATTCTTTTAACATAACTAAAATGATATTATTTAGGATTATCTTGAAATATTGCACACATACACACACTAAACATAATGTCAGGGCGACTAGGAGTAATGTAATGTAGACTCCCAATCATACTCTATAATTGGTTTGATCCACTGGTTTCCCAGTTTCATACCCATCCAACTTACAAACAGTACTCATTGGTGTATCACATTCCTTAATAATCTACAAACAAAAACATTTTAAAAGATCCTCTGTATATTTACTTTGATTTAAGATAATACCATTTTCATTTTGAATGACTTGAAATCCATGAAAATATTTTAGTTCTCCCATTAAACACATTTCAAATTCATTTTTAATACTCTTTGAAAAATCAATACACACAGTATTTTTCGAAGATAAAAAAATAATATCATCAACATAAACTTGTACTATCGAAACATCTTTAGACATTATTTTAATAAAAATATTTGGATCAGCAATCCCTTTAGTAAAACCTTTTGAAATAGGAATGCTGCTAAGTCTATCATACCATGATCTTGGAGATTGTTTTAAACCATATAATTCATTAGATATTTTAAAAACTCGATTTGAAAAAAGAGGATTATTAAATCCAGGTGGTTGTTAAACAAAAACATCTTCAACAATAAAACCATTTATAAAAGCACTTTTAACATCCATTTGATATAACATGAAACTCAGATGAGAAGGATAGGCAAGTAGAATCAAAATGGCATCTAATCTAGCTAGAGGTGCAAAGGTTTCCTCATATTCTATTCGTTCCTCTTAACTATATCCATGTGCAACTAATCTTTCTTTTATTATAACTATGTTTCTAGACTCTTCAACATTGTTTCTAAAATCCCATTTAGTGCCTATGGTCAAAGTGTCCTTAGTTCTTTCGACTAATTCCCAAAATTTGTTTTTTTTTCAAATTGATTTAGTTCATCTTGCATAGCCATTACCCAAAAATCATCATTGATTGCATCATTGATATTTTTAGGTTCTAACTATGAATGAAAAGCTTGATGTATAACCTGGTTTTATAGAGAAGTTATAGTTTGTGTCCCTCTATCAAGATTACCAATAATAGAATCTAAAGGATGATTCTTTAAAATTATAGTTGATCTTGTAAATGTAGGACTAGAAATTTCATGTTCTTCTCTAGGTTCAGGTTCTATAGAAACATGTTCTGAAAAGTTTCTTGAACTGGATGTATTTACAACTAGTTCATTGATTTTATAATTAAGGTCCAGAATAGATTATTCTTCTTCAAGATATTCAAGTGAAGACTTTGGTTCATGTGGATCAGACTCATAAAACATGATGTGAACTGATTCTTAGACACATTTGGTTCTCTTATTAAAGACTACATAGGCATTACTAGAAATTGAATACCCTAAAAATATTCATTCATCACTTTTGGAGGAAACTATTTCTAGATTATCCTTATTATTGAGAATAACAACGTTGTAAACAAAGACTCTGAAGTAACTAACTTTTGGCTATCTATTATTCCACATCTCATAAGGGGTATTCTTGAGAATAGGTATAATCAAGACTCTATTAATAACATAACAAGATGTGTTGACAACTTCACACCATAAATAAATTGGTAGGCTATAATCATTGAGCATGGTTCTTGTAATTTCCTGAAGGGTTCTATTGCTTCTTTCTACTACCCCATTCTGCTGAGGTGTCCTAGGGGAAATGAAGTTGTGAATATAGCCATTTTGTGAGCAATAAGATTCAAACTCGTGATTTTCAAACTCATGACCATGATCACTTCGTGAAGTCTTAATCTTGATTCCACTATGGTTTTCAACTGACATGGAGTATTTAAAAAAGTAAGAGAAGGCGTCACTCCTGTGAGCTAAGAAGTATACACAACTGTATCTAGAAAAGATATCTACCAAAACATAGACATCGTTCTTCCCATTTAAACTAAAACTCTAGAAGGTCCAAAAAAATCCATGTGAACCAACTCGAGATGTTGATAAGTTGATACTTCTATATTTTATTGAAAATAAACTTTGTGTTTCTTTCCCTTTTGACATGGATTACAAACTTTGTCATCTGGGAATTCATATTTTGGAAGATCTCTAACTAAGTTCTTCCTAGTCATTTTTCTAAGTGAGTGTATATTTTAGTTTCCTAATCTTCTATGACATACCATGATTCTTTATAAAAGTCATTTAAACAAGTAATGTTTTGTTTATCTATAAAGTCCCAATCCACTGCATAAACATTTTTATTTCTCAAATTAGAAAATACAGAAACATTTTTATAATTAAAAACATTACAGGAATCATTTTCAAATTTAACATTAAATCCATCATCACATAACTGAGAAATACTTAACAGATTATATTTAAGTCCATCAACAAATAAAACTTTATAAATTAAAACTGAATCAGTGTTACCAATCTATCCTAGATCGATGATCTTTCCGTTATAATTCTCACCAAATGTGACATGGACTCCATCAACTTTGATTAAACTCTTAATGCATGAGTAATATCTAGACATGTGTTTTGAACATCCACTGTCCATGTACCATATCTTCTTATGAGAACTCTTCAAACAAATTTCCTATAAAATTGTTTTAGATAGAAAATGATTTTGGTACCCAGATCTTCTTGGGTCCAGATAGGTTAGAAATCAAAGCATTAGGTACCCAAATTTGTGTTATTGGTCTCATATAATTAATAGAATAAATAGACTTTGAAATGTAAACTCTATTTGATCTATAACTGTGTGAATAACTAGTTGAGGCATATGAACTGCAAGAACTAGAACTAGTAGCATTCTGACATGATTTAGGAATAATTATAGTTTTACTAAGCTTTCTCTGTCTAGGATGATAGCCTATTTGAGTGATATATTTTGGTGCCACTTTTTTTCCTAGAATATGAGTTAGTGTATCTTTTCCATTTGTGAATTTTTCTATGTCCTTCCTTAACAGATCATTAGAAAACTTCAATCCATTATTTTCATTATGTAATTGAGAATTATTTTACTTTTCTACATCAAGTGCAGATTTGACACATCAGGTTAAGGAATGTAGTTTATTTAAGGTCTTATACCTGTCCTTAAATTCATTACATGTTTCTTCTAGAATATTAAATTATTAAAATAACTCTTCATTAGTCATATTTTCAGATTCAGAATCAAAATAAACTCCAGAATATTATGAATTTAAAGAAGGAGTATCCAATGATTCCTCAAGTGTGTTTGTCATAAAACACATGTTAGCACATTGAGATTTCTCATCCTGAGTAGAATCAGAATCACTTGAACTATCTTTTTAAGATCTCCAAGTTTCATTCATAGCTTTCTTGTACGTTTTTTCCTTGTAGTGGTATTTCCTTTTAAATTTTAATTTAGGAAAATCTAATATCACATGTCCTTTCCTTTTGCATTCATAGAACATGAATTCATCCATGTTATCAGGATTTTTCCAATCCTTCATTCAATGACCTTTGATGTCATACTTTCCTTTGTAATTTGATTTTCGAATTAATTTTTTATTCTTATAGAAATTCTTGAATCTCCTGGATATCTGAGCCATTTAAGAATCACTGTCAGAATCTGAACTTTTACATGTTGAGTTTTAAGATTGTATGAGATCTTTCTCCTTATCCTTACTCTTTGAGGTAGTAGACTTAAAAGCCACTGACTTTGTTTTTGGTTCGTCATCGTCTTCTTTGTTTACCTTAAGTTCTTCTTCATACATCATAAGATTACCAATCAGCTCCTTGACTAGTATCTTGCCTATGTCACATGACTCTCTGATTGAAACAAATCATCCACTCCACTTGTCTAGAGGACATCTTAGTATTCTCATAATTTTCTCCTTTATAGGAACAATTTTTCCATGTGAGATCATAGTGTTGACAATCTCATTGAAACTGAGATACATATCATAAATAGGTTCATCATACTTCATTTTAAAATTATCATATTTAATAGTATAGGTGTTCAATTTCATTTCATTAACATTGGTTGTTCCCTCATGGAAAATAGCCAAAGTGTCCCATTTTTCATAAGCAGTTTTACAAGAAGATATGCTGTTAAATTCTTTATCACTTAAAGCGCAATATAGGGAATTCATTTCATTACAATTATTATTGTATGCTATCTTAGTAGGTTCATCCCAAGTAGTTCTAAAAGTCTCTGGAACCTTATATTGACTCTCTATAACCATCCAAATATCAAATCCCATACTTTCAAAATGAATTTTAATTTTCAGCTTCAACTTGGCATAATTTGTACCATTAGGGAAAGTTGGTCTATTGTTAGCAGCACCTTCTAGTATATTTTCCATAACTAGAGTTTAGAAAAATAAGTTTACAGATATAAAATTTATAACTAACATAAATTTAAGATCGTTAAATTACTACTAAAATAACATTTGAAAATCGGAGTGTTTTGAAAACATTGATAAGAAAAACAACCTCTGATACCAATTTTTGGTCGGAGTGGACACTCAAGAGGGGGGGGGGGGTGAATTGAGTTCCAATTAAAATATATGCTAAAAATATTTCTCATAAAATACCAAAATTTCAAAAACTATGTTAAACTGTAGTGATTTTGTCATACAACAAAGAATCAGTTGGCTTCTCAAGAGATTGATTATTTCTTAGTCAATTTTAATCTGAATATTATTTAACTTTTTAAGCTAACCTGATGCTTTAGAGTAAATGAAAACACTTGTTAGTTTATCTATCAATATAACTGTAAAACAATTTTATATTTCAAATTAATTAGCAGTGGAAAATAAAGTATCTTAATCTAAGACAAAGATGCATTGCAGATATAACAAAGAGGTTCAGTCTCAAACCGAGACATAGTCCTCTCAATTTTTTTTTAAAAATTTTGATCCACAGACTAGATCGGGGTAAAAAACAGTACAAAGATTGTCCAGGTCCTAATACATCTACCAGAGATCTACGTTGGAAAATAAAGTCAATAGCACACTGGCTATCCAAGTCACACTTGACGTCTACCACAGTTCACATTGGGATTCAATAATATGTGAAGAGTTTGGAGTGACGATTTAGTATCCTCTAGTTCAGATCAGGAGACAGTGTGTATAAGAATTTTACAGAGTTTACAAACACTGCTCAAAAAGTAAATGAATGAAACTAAATATATCTAAACAGATAGAGAAGAGTTTAAAGTGCTCTATGTGTTGTGAGTGAATAATGGGACTCCTTGGTTTGATGTAAATGAAGATCTGAGTCCTTCTTTGGTTTTTTCAAGAAAAACAGAGTGTCATGGTTCTCTTTCTTCACTTTCCATGTAGGTGTTCATCTCGAGTCTGAGAGTGTACGTTGTAACACATCGACTTCTTCTTTTAATTTATGTTCTTGATGACTATCAGTGTTCTTCACGTTCCTCTTGTGTTCTTATTTCTTGTATATGCCTCATGTTTTCTCTATGTGAAATGTCACTTTCCTACTACAACTAAATCTTCCTTATATTCCACGAGTTCTGGAAATGGGAATGATTACCTTTTCATAGGTACGAGGTACGGTTCCCTGACATGCCAAAAACTATCATTAAATATCATTAATTCCATTAAAAACATAAAAAATGACCGTTAGTATTATTTAAATAATATTGACAAATTATAGAGATTGAGTAATCAGTGACTAGTTTTCTATCGGTAACTCCTGGTAACAGTGAGCTTGTAGCTGTAGACATTAGTTGAAGAGTCTTTAGTCGGTAGCAGTTAATCTCTGTATTAGTAGCTTTCTTGACATAGTAGCTCTGTTATATCGGTGAACTTACTCTATCAGTAGCTCTCATATCAGTAGCTGTATGTATCGGTAACTCCTATTGGTAGATCTTCTTATCTATTAGAAGTTGTATGTATCAGTAACACCTATCAGTAGCTCTTCTTGTCTATCAGTAGCTATATGCATCAGTAAATCCTATCAATATCTCTTCTTGTCTATCAGTAACCACTAATGGAAATTCGGGCTATAGCCACGGTTCTAAACCGTGGCTATAGGCCCTCAAACCGTGGCTATAGGTAATAGCCACGGTTTGAGGAACCTTGGCTATGTTTGGCGTGGCTATAGGCCCAGACCTATATCCACCGTTCCAAACTGTGGCTATAAACCTATAGCCACGGTTGAAACTGTGGCTTTAGGTATAGAGCCACGGTTTGGAACCGTGGCTGTATACCTAATGCCAAGGTTTCAACGGTGGCTATATTAGATGCTGGACATGATTTATAGCCACAGTTGGAAACCGTGGAGTTAGGTCTACAGCCACGGTTAAAAACCGTGGCAATAAACCAATAGCCACGGTTTAAAACCATGGCTATAGGGTGTGCACATACATAAAAAAATACCCCCCAACCCCCTGGACACCCCTGGGACACCCCTCTGGAAACCCCCCTGACACCTCCTTAACACCCCTGGACACCCCCTGGACGCCCCCTGGACACCCCCTGGACACCCCCCTGAACACCCCCTAGACACCCCCTAGACACCCCCCTGGACACCCCCTGGACACCCCCTAGACACCCCCCTGAACACCTCCAGCACCCCTCCCCTATGCCTTGCAGACCCCCCCTGCCCTCCTCCCCACTGCCTTGCAGACACCCCCCTGCCAGTCCCCCTACCCCCTACCACCCCCTGCCAGTCCCCCTTGCCCACCGCCACACCCCCCTGCTAGTCCCCCTCTGCCACCCCCTGCCAGTCCCCCCCAGCCCGCTGCCACCCACCTGCTTGTCCCCCTTCCAGCCCCCCCTGCCCCCTGCCCCCTGATAGTCCCCCTGCCACTCCCCTGCTTGTCCCCCCTGCCACTCCCCTGCTTGTCCCCCCTGCCCCCTGCCCCCTTCCACCCCCCTGCCATCCCCCTGCTTGTCCCCCTACCCCTGCCAGTCCCCCTTGCCCCCTGCCACACCCCCTGCTAGTCCCCCTCTTCCACCCCATGCCAGTCCCCCCTGCCCCCTGCCACCCACCTGCTTGTCCCCCTGCTTGTCCCCCTGCCAGCCCCCCCTGCCCCTGCTAGTCCCCCCTGCCCCTTGCTAGTCCCCCCTGCCACCCCCTGCCACCCCCCTGCCCCCTGCCCCCTACTAGTCCCCATGCCACTCCCCTACTTGTCCCCCCTGCCCCCTGCCCCCTGCCACCCCCCCCTGCCAGTCCCCCCTGCTTGTCCCCCTGCCATCCCACCCCCTCCCCCCTTCCAGTCCCCCCTGCCCCCTGCAACCCCCCAGCCCACCTGCACCAGCCCCCCCCCCCCCCCTCGCAGCCCATCTGCACCAGGATCCAAAAGTTCATATTCTCATTTCTGCACTTGTGGAACTATCACCAAGAAGGGTATTCACTTCTTCCTTGAAGGAAGGACGTCATCTCCACGATAAAACATGAAATGATATGACATCAAGGAGAGATAGGTATGTAAAGAGCTCTGATGAAGCAAAGTAGCAATGGCGATCAAGGTTTTCACCGGAGGAAACCTATCGAAATATCTTAGAGGATGAGAAATACAAATGATCATGATTTTGAAGATACTTGGGTCATAGGGGTTATCACTACCATTACACTACAGTACCTCAAAATGGAACAACCAATCTTGTGAGGCCAAAAATCCACATGATACAAAACACCCCCTACACCCCCATGCCCCCATTAGTCGCCCATGCCCCCCCTGCACCCCACTGGACAGCCCCCATGCCCCAACTGGACGGCCCCACTGGGCAGCCCCACTGGACACCCCCTGCACCCCCTAGACAGCCCTCCCCACCCTGCTGGACACCCCTCCCCCCTGCTTGGATAGCCCCTCCCCCTGCTGGACACCCCTACCCCTGCTTGACACCCTTTCCCCCCTGCCCCCTGCCCCCTGCAGCCCACTGGACAGCCCCCATGCCCCAACTGGACAACCCCACTGGACACCCCCCTGTCTGGACACCCCCCCTGTCTGGACACCCCCACCCTGTCTGGACAGACCTCCCCCCGGTCTGGACACCCCCCCTTGTCTGGACACCACCCTGTCTGGACACCCCCCCCCCCTTGTCTGGACACACCTCCCCCCTGTCCAGACACCCTCCCTGTCTGGACACCCCCAACCTGGACACCCCCTTTCACCACACCTGCACCCTCCCCCTGCCCCACAACACCCCCCAGACAACCCTCCCCACCTGCACCCCTGCCCCGCAGCACCCCCCTGCCCCGCAACACCCCCTGCCTGGACAGCCCCCCCCCCCCTCCTGGACACCTCCCCCTCCCTGGAAACCGCCCCCCTGCCTGGACACCTCCCCCCTGGACACACATGATCTATGAAAAATAGAAACAAGAATTAAACAAAGGAATTACACATCAATTCAGGATTACAATATTCTCATAGCAACAAAATTGAAATTCTGTATAGAAACGATTCAATTATATGAATAAAATAATGAGAATAAAATACCATATTCAAGATATACATTCCTAGGGGATATAGATTCCTATATAAAGAACCAAACTAGTAAGTCTGAATAGATGCGAGTAGCAGCCATGATTAAAAATTGCACAAGATAACACATAACATTCTAAGTGCAGGAAAACCAAATTTGATATATCAAATGAAAAAAGTGTACCAATCTTCACTTGTATGCATGGCACTATTCCACTAAATCAACAATAAATTCCTGCTTGAGACCCTGTAGGAAATCACAAACATTACCAGTAGCTAAGGTAGAGATTTCCATTGAAAACTCAAAAAGATTTTACACGTGAATAATTCATCGATTTCAAATTCCAGAACTTTATATGAGAAATGCAATCACACCTTCCCCCCACTGGACACCCCTGGACACCACCCACTGGACACCCCTGGACACCACCACCTGGACCCCCACTGGACACCCTTAGACACCATACCTGGACACCACCTGGACCCCCTACACCCCGGGACACCCCTAGACACCACCCCTGGACCCCCTCCCCCTGTTGGATAGCCCCCCCTGCTGGACAGCCCCCCCCCCCTCCCCACCCCTGCTGGACAACCCCCCCCTGCTGGACTGCCCCCCTGCTAGACAGCACCCCCTGTTGGCCAAATGAAATTTCCTCATTATTTTCATAGAAGAATGGAGTTGTTGCATAGGGTGTAAGGTTGCATTCAGTGAAAACCTACTCATTAAGTGTCCATAATTGACCAGCTAGTGATGGCGGTATCAGTACTGGATAAAAGAGAGAGCTTATCCTTTTCAAGCTTATGGTTATATGGGAATTAGTTTTTGGGCAATGTGGATGTAAACAAAATAGTAGGGACGGTTCAAGAACTTTTCTAAATTTTGTGTGCTTTGAGGACACGAAACTCGATTTGCAGGCTTATCACTTGCACCTTCCTTAACGAGGGTCAGATCTCTTTTTGTTAAATGGTTTATGCTTTCTATTGTTACATCAGTCGAAGAAATCATTGGAAACACATGAATGAGATTTCAAGAGTTATATTAGATCCCTCTGTTATAATGGGAGATTCCAATGCTGGTGGAAGGGGGATGGTTGCAGGTGTTGGGGGGATGGTGCGGGCTGATTCGAAGGTGGCAGGGGGGCTATTGTGGGATGGAATACTGGTGGCAGGGGGGTTGACATGAAGGAGGAAGGGGGCTGGTGTGGGATGGATGTGGCTGGAGCAGGGCCAAATCACAGCGTGACCACGGCGTGACCGCAGCGTTACCGTAGCGTGTTGGCCCGATCCGGCGACATCCACGGGGCAGCATCTTTCGGCCAGAAGCGAATGGATCAGAAGGAGGCTGGAATACTGGTGGAAGGGGGCTGGTTGCGGGTTTTGGGGGGATGGTGTGGGTTGATTCGAAGGTGGCAGGGGGGGCTGGTTGCAGGTGTTGGGGGGATGGTGCAGGCTGATTCGAAGGTGGGGGGGGGGGGGGGGGGGGGCTGTTGCGGGATGGAATGACGGTGGTAGCGGGCTGAAATGAAGGTGGAAGGGGGCTGGTGTGGGCGGGATGTGGATGGAGCGGGGCCAAATCACGGCATGACTACGGCGTGACCGCGGCGTGACCGCGGCGTGACCGCGGTGTGACCGCGGCGTGGCCGCGAAGTGACCGTAGCGTGACCGCAGCGTGTTGGCCCGATCCAACGACATCCGCGGGGCAACATCTTCATACCAGGAGCGAAGGGAGCAGGAGGAGGCTGGAATTTATCCTTTGGTATGGAAATTGACTTCTACTAACTATTAATTTTGGAATTTCCCTCTAGAAATGACATGTATATCCAATGTTCAGGGATATCCTTGTTGTAATTCCCCCTACGAGTCCCCTCCCCCCTTCCAGCCCCCTACCAGTCCCCTCCCCCTGCTAGTTCCCCCCCTTCCCCTACCAGTTCCCTCTCCCCCAATGCCAGTCCTCCCCCCCAACAAAATATCGAAATTAAAGTACTTTCATGAGGAGAATTTCCCTTACATCTTGATTCTCACACTGATCATTAATAAAGTTATCTTAGAGTTAGTTATTAGTGAATCAATAATAAACTCTAATAGGTAAGAAGTTTAGATCTAGTAAGTCCAGATGTTTTCCCCTAATGTTGTGATTGATTTTATTTGTGGAGATGTAATGGATTTTGAACAATCCAAAAAGGGGCATATTTTTAGTATTGATCACCTTTATCCATTTCCAGGTTGTGTTTTTTGAATAGTATGTTAGAGTGGTCTCAAAAGAAGAAACAATGCCATTAGAAAGGAATGAATGTGTTTTGGAAATGTTTTCCCAGCTTTGTATACCCCAGAGTAGTTTCATTGTGATGACAATGGTCACTCCACAACCTTACCAAGGTACATGAGCCTATCTATAGTGGAAGGCCAAGGGGAAACCACATTTTTGATAGGATAACACAAGTTTTATCTAGGTAGAATGTTATTCGATGAATTGGGAATACATGATTCAAAAAAAGAAAAATTCCCTACTCCGTAAGGTTAACTGAATTTTCCTAAGGGATAATAAATTTTGTAAGCAGTTTATACACTATGGAATGTTTTGAAGGATTGCATCAAGTTGTGAGGATAATTACCGTGTCATGAAGGGATTATTGCTAGAATTCAGTGTCACTCACCACAGGAAGCAATATCATGAGATGGGGGTGTTACACCATGAAGACTTGATATAAAGAATGATGATTTTGAGGGATCATGAACCCACACTATGAAGTCACATGTGATGCCATGAATCAAGGTTGATGAAGATTTAGTAGTACTATCATTTAGAAGGTGCCTGCACTCTGAAGTTAGTGATGCACCGTGATGGGTATTAAAGGGATTATAGGTCATGTTGTTGTCTATCTAACATGATGTGAAGTAGGAAATAGAAAAATTATAGTGTTTCTATCCATGTACACATCACACCATGGAGGAAGAAATAATTACCAGAGAAAGACTTCAAGTCACTAAAGATTAAAGGATCCTCCCAGATTTTGTAGGGAGATAAAAATAAGATGTTAACTAGATTTCTTGAATCTGTTTGATGTCCCAGGATTAAAAATATTATGTTTTAATTCCTTTTATGTGTTATTAAATCTTAATTTGGAATTAATTTAAGCTTATAAATCATTTCTATTGTGGGTTGTATTGTGAAGGTAGTCTACATTCAATACCTAGGATCCTTTTTGGTATAATTTTGGTTCACAAAATCCATAACTGAAAACAGATAATGATGAAAAAAATAAAACATCATTCCAATAAATAGGAAACTTGTTTCGACCAATGGTCCATGTTGAGCCTCAACCAACAAAATTTTATATGGGCTGGATTTTGGGTTTTTAACCAACAAAATTTTATATGGGATGGGTTATGGGTTTTTAAAATATAAATAAATAAACAGGATGGCCCCAGAGTACAAATTTAGTCCCATGTTGGTGGGTTGTCTATCTATTTCCAGTCATAGAAAAGGTTCCCTTTAATGCAACCAGCTTCTTTTGTAGGAAAATCAAACAATGTTAATTTAGAAATGATGCTCTTCAATGCAACCAACTTCTTTTGTAGGAAAATCAAACAATGTTAATTTAGAAATGCATATCGACAGTTTGTAAAAATTAAGGCATACAACAGAGATAACCATATGAATAATATACATAGAATGCAAAGGATAAATGAAAAATAAGTTAAAACTAGTTAAGAAAAAAGGCATAAAAAGGGAGCATAATTGACAGAATGATTCATCTTTTTACTTTCAGGATCCATGGAAAACACTTTTGAATGGATCCATGATAGCAGTTCCAAGTACAAATCCAGCTCCATTGCACAACTAAGATGCCAGAAGATCCAGATGTGTTTGTTCTGAGGGTCTTCTTGCATGGAGCCATGCAATTTGAGGGTCTGCTGGTGACCTCGATGATCCTGCTTGGCTGCTTCTTGTGCTCCAGAATTACCACCACCAATATTTTGTGATTGGATATTTCAGAGGTCAAGAAGTCCATTTTGACGTGGGCTCCAAAGCCATGGGCGTTCCAGATGAGCAGGGGATTCATTTGGGAAAGAGGAGTCTGGGACTGGCATAAGACTGCATGGCCTTCTCGTAGATGGAGGATAACCGACCCTTAAGTTTCCTGGACTGAGATCTTGTGCACACTCCACTTCCAGAAGGCTCTGAGCCAGTGGGAGGAGACTCAGGCCGTTGAGGAGAGCTCCATCATTGCCCCCTGGGTGCTGGGCAAGACAGGGCCTCCACCGGTGTTCCATCCTGCTTCCCTTTCAGGTCTTTCCCATCTAGGATCTGGATGGGGATGGGGATCACATGCGAAGGAGAGCCTTCAAACGAGTATCCCTGTAGTACAAGCACTGATGACTTCCCCTCTGCGCCAAGGGCACTTCGGGCCAGGGAAGTGACAAGGATTGTGGGGGTCAGTAGACCCTTTAAAAGGGCAGGGGAGAAGACTGGGGAGACAACAGTGGCCAGGGTCAAGCTCCACGGAACACAGACCACCAAATGAGTCAAAGCTAAGTTCCCTACTACATCAAGATCCCCTAAATAAGACCCATCTTTTAGATTCAAATTGATTTTCCTGGAAACCATCATTTTTTTCCATGCAGTCCTGGAAAAAAGCAGTGTTGTGATCCCTCTCCCTTAGCATTAAGTCCCTTGATCTTTCCCTTCAGATCTTCTCTGTCTCTAACATTTTTTCAGCCAGAAGGATTTTCTTCTCGTGCAGTGATATAATAGTGAAATCATCCTAATAATCTTGTATTCTTTCTTCTAGCATCCCAGCTTCTTTTTTAATATTCTCTAAGATTCCATCATAGTAGGGATTGAGTTTGGATTTTTTAGTTAGAGTGGAAATGGCCCTGGAATAGCTGGTTTGATTTTGGTGGGTTGGCCATGGGATTTTTATAGTGCATCGAAGAAGAGTCACTAGCAGGGCATGGTTTGGTGTGAAATGAAGGTGGAAGGGGGCTGGTGTGGGATGGATGTGCCTGGAGCAGGGACAAATCACGGCGTGACTGCGGCGTGCCTGCGGCATGACCGCGGCGTGACCGCGGCGTGACAGCGATGTGAGAGTGGCGTGACCACGGAGTGACCGCGGCGTGACCGCGGCGTGACCACAGCGTGAACGCAGCGTGTTGCCCCGATCCAGCGACCTCCGCGGGGCAGCATCTTCCGGCCAGGAGCGAAGGGAGCGGGAGGAGGCGGGAATGCGGGTGGAAGGGGGCTGGTTGCAGGTGTTGGGGGGATGGTGCGGGCAGATTCGAAGGTGGCAGGGGGGCTGTTGCGGGCTGGAATGCCAATGGCAGCGGGCTGAAATGAAGTTGGAAGGGGGCTGGTGTGGGCTGGATATGGCTGGAGCAGGGACAAATCACGGCGTGACTGCGGCGTGACCGCGGCGTGACTGCGGCGTGACCGCAGCGTGACCGCGGCGTGACCGCAGCGTGACCGCAGCGTGTTGGCCCGATCCAGCGACATCTGCGGGGAAGCGTCATCCGACCAGGAGCGAAGGGAGCGGGAGGAGGCTGGAATGCGGGTGGAATTGGGCTGGTTGCAGTTGTTGGGGGGATGGTGCGGGCTGATTCGAAGGTGGTGGGGGGTGGGGGGGGGGGCTATTGCAGGCTGGAATGCTGGTGGCAGCGGGCTGTAATGAAGGTGGAAGGGGGCTGGTGTGGGCTGGATGTGGCTGGAGTAGGGAAAAATCACGGCGTGACCGCGGCGTGACCGCATCGTGACCGCGGAGTGACCGCGTCCTGACCGCAGCGTGTTGGCCCAATCCAGCGACATCCGCGGGGCAACATCTTCAGACTAGGAGTGAAGGGAGCGGGAGGAGGCTGGAATGCTAGTTGAAAGGGGCTGGTTGCAGGTGTTGGGGGGATGGTGTGGGCTGATTCGAAGGCGGTAGGGTGGGTGTTGCGGGCAGGGGGGATGTTCAGACATAAATACACCGACCGAGATGCTCGGATAAACCAAGACTCCATTGCTCGGATAGAGGAGATCTAGCAATACATCCGCATGCAGTAACTATCAGAAGGTTATAATCATAGATGAAATGGTTCAAGATAACCCGACACAGTATGAGAATTTTAATGTAAGACAACCAAATAAAGGGGTCGTGCAATGACACGAATGGGCAGAGTGAGAATATCGGATTGATCATCGGATGGAGTACACTGCAATCAGAGGAAAGAATATGTGCTGTGAGAATACAATATGCAATGGATCATCATTGGATGGTCCAATAAAATTGTACGCTATGTAGACACCCTATGATCAGACGATTCAGGTATAACATACCCGGTAGTAGAAAAGTTGAAATACTATGATATGAATCTACATACACAAGAGTTAGAGCACAAAAAAAATGAAACTACTAATGATCATGTGAAAATAATACAATCGAGCTGAGTAATAAATACAATAAAGTAGCTAATAATCATATAACTCCCTTGAAAGTATAGAGAATAGTTGAAGTTCAATGTATAAAGAATGATATGTTAGATTCGGATCCATGGAGAAATTAAATTGCATAAGATAAAATTACATTTCTCATTAAGAGAATATTTTGAGAAGCACATTTACAATTTTGTAATTTGAATAAAGAATTAAGAGTACATAAAACAAAATGCATGATGGAATAAGTTATTACATACCGTTAGGTACAATGATGACATTGATATAGTACCTGAGTTAGTTGTTTGGGATCTTGCACCAGAAGATGCACCCTATAAGCAGATAAACGGTAATGTCAAATTGAATTACTACTCATATATTGAACATAGGTGGATGAAAGAATAAAAATGGAATAAACCTTACCCAAATCGTGAACTCATTATCTTCGATGGTGGTGGATAGAATCGGTCTTATCATAAGAAACCACCTATAAGAAAATAGTGTGAAAAGAAATGAGATATAACAACTTCTTATATATATGTGATCAGTGTGTCAACTGTAGACAGAAAAAAAGGACACATTTTACACAATTTAGGTAATTATACAAATTTTCCAAAGATTAAATCATCTTAAAAAATGATGAAAAATGGATTATAGAAGCTACTAGATTGAAAAACCTTCAATTACAGGACATACCTGACTATAGAGACTTTGAGAGAGCTTCCCAAGCAGGATTTTCAGCATGAAAAAATAATAGGGACCATCCTCAATCAGGATCATTCCTAAAACCAATGAAGAGTGTAGCCCTTAACTTCTGCAATACCATAAACTACTTAATAACTAGACAATTCATAACTAAATATTAGAATAATACATGAATGATTGGAGAAAGGGACAGAAAAAAAAGGCATAAACACTTACATAAAACTATATGGTTCCAAGTGTAGAAGTAAAGAAAATAGATGACACAAGAACTCATCCAGCCATTCAGAAATTTGGATCATTATCATGAATGATAAACCATCATTATCATCTTCCGGGCAGCTATCTGTAACAATGATCAAATGAAACAGAAGTTTTCTTCTCCATGTAAAAGCACATATATCATGTTTTTTTATGAAAGCTAGTTCTTACATTGGAAAATATGGAACCAATAAATTTCATTGTTGCCAATGTTTTAGGAGGATCATTGGCATCCATACCAAGCAAGGAATTGGATAATGAAATTGTCAAGAGATCAATGTATGCATCAGCAACAACAGAATCATCCAACTTTGAATAAGAATTAGACAAGGAAGAGAAGAAATATGATCTCCCAAAAAAGGCCACTCATGTTACATGAGTTTTCAACTAGTGATTGGTTGTAATTTATGAGAAGCTACATGGCTACGATTTCCAATGTATGGTTTTAAAATAACATGAAAAACTCATTTAACTCTTAGATAATTGAATATGGAAGAAGTATTAGTTGGTGCTTATACATGGAAGTGACAGATTATTTATATATTAACTCTGAATGTGTGAATATATTATAGAGGAGATCCAAACCTAGAAATATTGATTTAAATATTGACATCTCTAAAGATTTTGACACTCTTAGCTAGGATTTCACTTTTTAAGTACTTGACAGTTTTCGTTTCTCAACCATATTTATTAAGCTTATTCAAGAACTTATCTACAAATCAAGACTCTATTTAATTATTAATGGGTATCACAAAAGATACTTCGGTCACACCTAATGGGTGAGATAGGGGGATCCTCCCTCAACTATTTTATTTGGAATTATCAGGGATTAACATATGAAATGCCTCCTAAAATCTAAAGATTATGGGGCTTTATCACCAGTTAAGGCCACTAGAAACATAAGAGCACCCACCCACTTTTTTTATGTTGATTAAATTATCATTTTTTGTCAAAATGATGACCGATCACTTTATTTCATCAAGGGTATTTTCAAGCATTATGAATCTCTCTCGAGACAAGCCATTATTTGGAGGAAATCTACGCTTTATTTTAGAATGGACATGCATGTTTCCAGCCCCCTGCCCCCAGCCCCCATGCCCCCTGCCCCCCTCCACCTTGTCCCCTGCCCCCCTCCACCCTGCCCTCTCCGCCCTGCAAGAACGCTTAGTCTCCCCATTTAATTTGATAGGAATTCCCACAACTGGTTCAATACCCCAAAGGATTTGAGAATTCCAAAAAAACCAACTTAAGAAAGAGGAAAATAAAAGCCCCCTGGACAGACCCTGGACACCCCCCACTGCCCTCCTGCACCAGTTGAGAATCACTGCATTGCACTGCATCCCGTTGAGACGTAGTGTAAAAATGATTAACAAACTCAAGTGAAACTGGAAATGAAAATTATTGGAGAGAACTACAAATAATTCAACGAATATATGAGAAAACACCTCTTGTGAATCACTGCATTGCACTGCATCCTGCAAATTTCAACATTATAAGAAAGAGCCCATATGATAACCTCCTCCCTCATCCCTAAATTGTTATAAATGATAAAACTAATTAATGGAACACAATAGAAAAATATATATTATATATGATTTTAACGGACACAAAATAATGAGATGAATCCATCAATGCTTGATAAAATAAAAAACCTCATAAAACTAAAACAATGACCCTAAATAAATTACATATGGTTCCCTAGATCTATATAAAACTATTAAACCATACCTTTAGTTACTTTAAATCCACCACATACTGACCTCCTAGATAATTTATATATCCCACTCTACTAGAAATCACTAACTTTGCTTACAATTCCTTTGTAAAAGTAAAATTATAACCTCCAGTCCAACCATAATGAAAAATCATTATAAGATGGCCCATATCTACATGAGTGATACTTCCTAGGGTCAAAATGGAAGACCATCTGAGTGTGTATATTTATTCCACATATAAAAAATGAATCCTTTGACTCTAGAAGAAGGGAATGATAAAGTCTTTCCCTAACCAATTGATCATCATCCACAACTTGTAGAATAATCTCCTTTCCTATTCTTACTTCTACTAGATCATTATGATCCTGTTATCTCCTAATTATTCACCTCAAGTTCAATTTAAATAAAAAGATACATTTTATATCCTTCATAATTAGGAAGAAAATGTGATAAACCTTTGAAAGTATGTCTAACATCAACCCAAACTCAAACCGATGATACATAGAATGCTCATCACCTCCCAAGGATAGAGAAAATTTATGAAACTCCATGAACTAGGAAGAATATTATATAATTCATATGCTTACATACATAAAAACTTTCCTCGACGTCGGAAGAGAGGAGTCGGGGAGGAGGCGTCGGGGAGGAGGCATCCGGGAGGAGGGTCGCGGTGAGGAGGAGGGTCGCGGCGAGGAGCCGTCGGAAGAGCTGAGTCGAGGAGGAGGGTCACTGTGAAGAGGCGTCGGGGGGGAGGGTTGCATCGAGAAGGAGGGTCGCGGCGAGGAGGGCGCGGCGAGGAGGCATCTGGGAGAAGGAGGGCGCGACAAGGAGTTGTCGGGACGGAGGAGGGCGCAGCGAGGAGGCGTCGGGGAGGAGGAGGGCGCGACGAGAGGGCAGAGGAGGCGCCCGATGATAATTGGGAGAAAAAAAACGGGTTATGATTTATCCACAGAGAGGGATATGAATCGTGGCGGTAGAGATATCATGAACCCTGGAAAAATCTCCCCAATCCACATTGTGGGGAGACATAAAGGAATGTTTGGTCTCCCTACTCAAAATCCAATGGCCTTTTCTATAGATATATATTATATTTCAACTTATTCTGGGATGTCTTCATGAACTCATGGATGAACTTCTACTTCTATATCATTTCCTAGACAATATATGGCCCAACAAGAGATTTCTTTACGGTCTATTTCGGGAACAATGGTGGCCTGAAGGTACTTTCATAGATGGCCTCAAGATGATAAATAGTGATAGTAGAATGGAAGCTATTATTTAAAAAAAAAGTCTATCAGGGGAATGCAATTTTCATAGCTGTAGATGAAGTCTACTACACAATCCCTTAGCATATAATCAAGTACCTCTATAGTGAGCTCGGTGTTCCCATTTTTCTAGGGTTGGAAGGTTGTACTCATATTTATCTAGATCATAATTATCACATATAGGCCCCTCCAAAGCCATAATGTGAACCATATATCAGGGTTTGATAGAATATATGACGGTAACCCATAATGGAAAACATTCTACTATTTTACGACTTTCCCAAACACTCCTCTAGACATTACTCTAGGATATAAAGGAATTTCACGATCTCCAGAAGTTGGTCAATTATAAAATAGATGGGGTCATGGGATCTAGATGTACATTAACACCATGTACTAATGTAAATGGAAATTCAATTCCATTTCCACTCTAGGATCACTATGGGTTGTTAAAAATCAACTCGAACCTGGATCATAGTCTTCACCTACTGACATGTGAAGCATCATGAGATGAAATCAGCCTTGTTTTGTGTCATAATAGCCCACAAAAATTTCCAATGAAGTATTATGTACATATTCCACACCTAAGGATGTATAGAAAATGGGTTGTGTGAAACTCTATAATCACATACTCTAACATCATTACTAGGACCACGGTCCATCCCTATAAAATTAAGATACCATTCACTTATTCAAAAAATATTTTGGGTGAATCTGCGAAGGATATCTAGTCAAATAATAACTCCTAGTAGGTGTAACATAAAATGGAATATCTCAAATGATGGACAATTAAAGGATTCATCACCCTCAACTGAATAAAATATTCACCCACAATCCCAACAAGTGTTCATGTCATGGTAGAAAATCGCTCAAATGCCTCCTAAGTAAAATGAGCATGGGACTTCCTTCTAATGGAATCTAATGCAATTTTTTAAATTCAATGAGTATATAATATCTCAAATTCATTGATCTATAATAATTACAACATGAAACAGTTCCTCATGTTCATGTCCCTATATGTGAATACATCCCCAGGACTCTGATGGTCTAATTAAATATCAATTTGATCACGCATAATACAATTCTTCCAAATCGTCTAAATTAGGACAAATAATACTAGATCTAGATCACAATTCATGTTTTTCTACTCATGGGGTATTAATTTCCTTGAACCATATGTAATAAAATTATATATCTGCATCAAAATCCAACCAATCACTTTTCTAAAGTCAGAACCATAAACTAAGTACTCCATGATCTCCTTAGATAGTCTAAAAATACGATCACTCATTAGCCTGAACTTCAATCCCTTGATGGAACTTTGGTACTATTTAGTCTATGAAAACTTCTTCCTATTCCACATATGGGAGTTCAAATGAATTAAAATCCTTGCGATGTGTGCCAAAAATCACTTATAGTACCCTATAAATCCATGAAAACTATGTACCTTTTACATAAACTTGGCGGTGCTAAGAGGGCTCGACCATGAGGGGTCCGGTCACCGGAGGTGGACTGGCCAACAAGGAGGTGCGCCAGAGGCATGCACGTAGGGAGGTGGGGCGCCGGAGGCGTGCACGCAGGGAGGGGAGGCCGCGGATGGTGAGGGAGAACAAGGGAGGGGAGGCCGTCCGCCATGGGGAATCGCCGGAGAGGTGCTGCTGGGGAGGGTAGCGTCGGGAAGGAGGGTCACGACGAGGAGGTGTCGAGGAGGAGGGCGTGGTGAGGAGGGAGTGGCGAGGAGGCATCGGGGAGGAGGAGGGCGTGGCGTGGAGGCGTCGTGAAGGAGGAGGGCGCGGCGAGGAGGAGGGCTCGGGGAGGAGGAAACACGAGGCATGGAGGAAGCCCGATGGATTGGGGGAAAAAACGGAATCGTGCAATTTAGCCACGGATTGGGAAAAAATACGTGGCAGTATGAAACCTATAGCCACGGACCTATAAAATCATGGCTATAGGTCCGTGGCTATAACCCAAATTTGTAGTAGTGAGCTCTCTATATTTTTAACGGTGGCTCATTGTATACCAGTAGACTTAATCTAATGGTAGCTCTGGTGTAACGGTGACTGTCTGTGTATCGGTGTACTTCATATATTGGTAGATTGTTTGTATCGGAAAACCATGTATCAGTAGCTCTTTATCGGTGGACTTCATATCGGTAGCTCTAAGCATTAGAGTTCTCTATCGGTAGACTGGATCTATCAGTGACAAATGATTACCGGCGGACTTACACATACCGGTAGCATTGTTCTGTACTACTGACTGTCTGTCCATGCATTCAATCAGTAACCTTTTTCTATCGGTCGACTAAGTACCAGTAGGTCTTTCTGTTTGTCTTTATCAGAAGCAATGTGCATACCAGTAGACTTAACACTTGTCTGTTTTATACAACACATATCTAGATTGGGTTAGAATTGTTTCATAGTGTGTATAAACATAGATAAGCCTTGATTAATATATTCCAATGAGTATTCTAATATTAGTACCATTCAATATTAGGATTATAATGTAAATTGTATATAAATGAACATTATTTGGGACTATCAACATATTAAAACATAATTGAGATAATCAAAACATGTGAGGTCAATATATATATTATTATAATTATTTTTGTAATTTTTCTTAGAAAAATTATCGACTTTCTTTTATTACTAGTTTTTACAAGTCTTTTATACTATAGAAAATTTTTTGAAGAAAATTTTTATAAAATTTTGGTATAAATTTTTCCAACTTCAATTAGAAGTTTTCATAATGAAACATTTAGGATAAAATTCCTTAACGAGGTTTCCAAAAAATTGTATGTTTTATTTTATAAACTATAATTCACTCTCCCCCATATTTTAGTAAGAAAAAAATACTATTATGATTCTACAGGAATCGACCACACATAAATCTTGCATACTACATGATCCGTATGAATCCAAGTGCATATTTTAAATCCAAAAGCATCATTGTAGTTCAAAATGTGTGTTCCATTATAAAAACTACGTAAATTCAATCTTATTATTTTCAAACATAAATGAAATGATTCATAATTAATTTTTACATGTATGAATTAATTTTTCATCAATCTGACACAATATGTGGATGGTATGACTCAAAGATCATGCTTTCACATTAAAATCGTCATTTTAGTATAAAAAAAGAAACATGTCCAAAAAAGTGAAAATGTCATTCTATTGTCTTGATAATTTAGTTAAAAGTCCTATAATTCACATTTGGAATGAAATAATAAATTTCATTTCAATTTGATCCACGATGTGGCCTGTATGACTCAATGTGCATATTTTAACATTAAAATAAATAATTTTAGTTTGTAACATGTGCCATAAAAACATAATTGTGAGAAAAAGTTCAAATTATCTTGAAAAAATAGATAAGTGATCCATAATTTTTGTGTGATGTGTTTGAATCCCCTATATGTTAATCTAAAACACGATGTGATCGGTATGAATTAAAGTGGATGATTTCAATATAAAAATTATATTTTCTTTAAAAGCGCATGTCATTATGAAAAAACCAAGTAAACCAGATCATATTTTTTTTCAATACATAGTAAAAAAATCCATAATTAATTTTTAACATGTATAAATTGACCACACATTAATTCAATGATGAATATGGTTGGTATGACTTTAAATTTGTCTTTCGGAGGTTTATTTTAGTGCAAAATATGCTTCAAATAGCGAAAAAAACTTATAAAACAAGATATAATTATTTCAAAAATTTGGAAAATGAGTCTTAATTAATTTTTATCATGAATTAATTTATGGAACATCAATCCAAAACATGATGTGGCTGATATGATTCCAAGTGTGTTTTACCAATATAAAAGTGTTATTTTAATTTAAAATGCATTTCACATTTTCAGAAAAAATCAAACTAGATCAGAGTGTTTTTTAAAATTAGCATGTTAAATAATAATTCATTTTTTGATATGAAGGAATCAACCAAATATCAATACAACACACAATATGATTGGTATGACTCAACGTGTGTGTTCTCAATATAAAAATTTCATTTTAGTTTTATACATGTGTCAGATAACCAACTCTAATGATGAATGAGAGGATTTCTTTTAAAATTTAGTTTAATGATCAAAAATTCCTTTGAGATGTATATGAACTAACTACATGTCATATTGACACATGATGTGGTCGGCACGACTACATGTGTGTGTTTTCAATGTAAATGTTTCATATTATTTTAAAGTATATTTTACATTGTCAAAACCAAAAAAATTATATTGGATTATTTTCAAAATTTAGGAAAGTGGTCTATAATTTATTTTTGACATGCTAGAATTAACCACATGTAAATTCGACACAAAATGTTGTTGTATGACTTATTGTGTGTGATTTCAAAATAAAGGGGACATTTTTGTTTAAAAAATACATCACATTATTAAAACCTACAAAACAATATCAAATTATTTTCAAACATTAGAAAAATGGTCCATAATTCATGTGTAATGTATAAGAATTTATTGTTTGTAAATCTGTCACATGATGTGGTTGGTATGACTCAATGTGTGTTTTTTCCCATTAAAATTATCATTTTACTCTATGTAGTCAGTGTGGTGCATAAGTTGTACAAAAACCCCCTGAAACCGCATGTGGTTTAGGATTCAACCCTCAATGTACTCAAATTTAGTGGGAATTTCATAGGGAACTATATGGTGTTGTGAATCCAGTGATGTTGAGTAGAATAGGACAATAGTGGGGCAGTGATGGAGGGTGAGGTCATTATTGATGTGATTGGGGTGATAGGGGTGATTCAAAATACCGATGGCCAATAATGGAAGCCTCTAGGTCCAAACTATTGATCAGAAGGTGGCGTGACATGAAACCAGCAGAAATGGAATTTAATAATTTTGTGATGGATTCTCATTACAAATAACATTTAATAACAACAATATGTCCTAGAAAAAGGAATAAAAATATTCTTATTTGTGATGGACCCTTAAAAATATGTTATTATTATGACAGACTATCATTCCCATTAAAAATAATATTGTGATTAAAAATGTATTTTTGATGATCCATCGTGGATAGATATTATTTGATATTGGAATGATAATTCATCACACATAGTTAAAAAAATTACAAAAACCAACTATGAAAAATAAAAAAATGTTTTATAATTAGTTATATATTTAAAAAAGTAAAAAAATTACACATAATAAAAACATGAATAGAATTATTAAACTATTTAACACATTATATCTCTATAAAACCAAAATTAAAACCCGTAAAAATAACAATCAAATAGTTTTAGGGGTTGGGGGATCAGCCAAAGGGTCAGGGGGGACTCAATACCAACACCACTCACAAGATATCATATATACACCAACATCTACTCATCTCTCAGATGCTACTACTCATTCTCCTCCTCTCATTCTATTTGAATCTACTGTATCATGTCATATTGATCTCACAACAACTCTTCATACTATGAAGTGGATTAAAAAATGACAAAATTGAATGAGATCCCACTTAGATGTCCAATGACATCATATATGCACCATAATAACTAGTAGTTTTCAATTGTGAACCAATACCAGTCACCTGGACTTTCTCAACACCAATAAAGTTCACATATACCTAAGGCCCTCCATCAAAACTCACCTCGCATGTGGAATATTCTTTTCTCTCAGGTTGAATCTCTCAGTAATGTGAAGTAGAAGCCTCATATATTTTCTTCAAATGTGATTATAAATAAAAATAATAATAAAATAAATTAATTTAAAAAAACAAAATAAAATATGAACAAAAATCTAGTGTTGTCTCTCAACGAAATGTTGTTATGTTTCGAGATCAGTGTAAATATTATTTTAAACATTAATATTCATAACATAGGTGTCAATAATGACCTATAGAATTTAAAAAAATATATTAATTTTAAATTATATATTTATTAATGAATAATATTACTTACCCTATATCATCAATGTATACCGAATATTTAATTCTCATCTCTATATGTGAAATCTTTCCTCCCCCGGTTTTAATTTCATAATGACGACCTCCCCTTAAATTTAACTAATATCTAATTGGATCACAATCCATCCCATACCTAGGATGAGATATCATCAATATGATATGGGAAGATATACTGATCGAAAACAGTAATAGAATCTCTATCCATGGATCAATTTCATAGGTTGTGTAAAAATAGGAAGAAGTGTTCATGTATAAAACTTCTTTAAGAATCATGTATAGGAACCATCATTATATCATCAATGAGAGACCATATATTATAAAAAGACAATAAAAAATAACATTCTACGTATTAAATAATCTTAAAATAAATTATACTTATTATTAACGTAAAATCCAATGGTTGAAAATCGAATGTCAAAAAAAATGGCAACCTTATCCCATGATTCCCATGGTGCTAAAAAATTATTTTTAGAATCATGCTAGCCTGAACACTATCTAAACGTGTAGAAAGACACAAATAAAAACAAATAAATAGAATAGTATTGACAAAATAAATATGATATATTAAAATAAAATAAATACGTTAAATAATTGAACATACCTCCATAAACAAGGATCAATGTAAGCACATTCAGGAGAACATAGAAATCGTATTTTGATGAATGAGAGGGTACACATATTTCCTTAGGGAGTAGCCTATAGATGCATAAGAAGCCTTGCTGAACATCCATGTGAAGGTGGAGAGCTGACTTCAAGATGTAGGCATGGAGGAGCGGAATATCCAAGTAGTTATAGTCTTGATGAATTTTTCATAGACCTATGGTTCATGTAATGTCATGACGCTTACGGGCCATGTAAGGGTTCCCCATAAATGTTTAAAAGGGGTATTATAAAATATGAATAAAAATTTAAGTCTTTCAGGCCATTCAGGCATATAATTACTTATAAATAAATTTTGGAATATAATAAATTTACCCATAAATGATTGTTAATATAGATGATAAACTATATAAAAATGTAAATACCATAAAGAATATAACAATCTTACCTATCAATATTTGATAATATACTGACCAAATATAAAAAACTAATAAATACTAGCATAAGAGATGGATATAATATATATGTGGGACTATCTCCATCCATTTGTATCAAACAATCATACCTGATAATAAATTATAATCCATATATTAAATATAAAAATTAATAAATACCAAAATATAATACATCATTTTTCTTCTTCAACCTCATCTTTATTGATGGAAATGTCTTTATCATCCACTTAAACATCATCATATTCTATATTACTTTCAATTTTATTATACCTTGTTACATCATCAACATTATCAATATCATTGGCCCTTATCTAGATGGTTTCATCATTGTTATTTATATCTCTTGGAGTAAGAGATATATTTAGGGATGTTTCTGTAAAATTTTCAATATAATATAGTTCAACAGAAGAATTTCAATTTTCAATAAACTAATTATCACGAAGTTTCATTTTTATTAAACACCATTGGTCATTAAATTCTTTAGAAAAAATAAAATAATATTCCAAATAAACATTATATGTGTGTTGTGACAATATTAATAGATATGTTATGGATAGAAGGTTGTTATATTTAATTTCAAGGACTCCATGTCATTTATGAAGTCACAAGCCTTGATCTATATCAAATCAACATTATTTAAACATTGTGACATAATTTTGTCCCATATAACATAACTCAATAATTTTATCCAAAATTCCATAAATATCAACGTCACTTTCTTTATGATGGGATACTTTGAAACAAACATCATTGTTAATTGATTTCATTGATTCACCACATATTCATGTATGAAATCAAAATACATTATCCCCATAACCATTATAAAATTTTACCAATCTTGATGGAGGGGTTTATTAAAAAACATAATTGACTATCATTTTTACTTTTTTTTAATTCTATAAAATAATATAAAATAATTAATAATTTAAATCATTAAAAAAATGGTTTAATGATCCTTCTTAAACAACATAACTTACATGCCTTCAAAACCAATATGCAAAATTTTGTTTTCGATGTTCTTTAAAATGAGTAGGTATAATTTATATAGTTTTTTTTATATGGTGATCATTTAGTTTAATTAAAAATAATGTAAATAAATTCACATATTAAATTTTTCAAATATCATTAAAAATTTGTACTTTCTAAAGAAATCATGAATCTTCCTCAGAATGGAGCAGAACATATGTATGTGCTCTGTGTAGTTCATCATATGAAATTATTCATTAACCATAACCACCAAAACTAAGCATGAGATGATTAAAAAATGAAATATTATAGAATTTGACATCAATAACACTTGCCTCATTGTGACCTATGATATTATGTTTTTATGGACATTCAAATGGATAATAAAAATTGAATAAATTTGAAATTTCCACCTGTAGGTATGCATCTATAATTGATCCTTCAAATGATTCATTGTTAAAAAATTTCTTCTTTATCTTTTGCATACATATCTCAAATTGGTACATTAATCGAAATTAAATCAACCCTACACATTTAGATTCATATGAAAAATGATATATTATATGTTTCATTGAGTTAAAGATTATTGGTGAGAATATTTTCTCCAATTTACATAAAATTAAAATAATATCTTTTTGCATCATACTCATTGAAAGATAATTCAATTTTTTCACACAAATATCTCTTAATAAATGTGACATTTCTTTCAAAAAGTCTCATATTGAAGAATAAAATAATCCTATAAGAACAAAAGGTAGTGGTCTTTCCATTTTGAAATGGAAGTCATCAATTGTTTACCCAATAATATGTCAATTTGTGATGTAATGACACAAATTAGTAGCATAACCATATGGTGATAACAAATATATAATTAATTCATGTAATAATAAATAAATTTCTTTATAATGTGCATAAGATAATATTAAAAAAATCAGCTTTATTATTCATGAAAATTTTGGCAAGATATAACCATTAATTTACATTATCTTTAATTTTATTGGGTGTTTCTATCATGGTAAAAAATATATTATCAAAAAATTTATGCTAAATATTTATTACATTAAACATGTGATGAACCAACAGATTATTCCAATATGGAAGGTCAAAAAAGGCTCCCCTTTATCCAATTGTTACTTCTTCCAAAACCATATATTATTTATACCTTTATAGTTGGTCCCAAAGTAACATGATGCAATGAAGTTATGATAAATTTTACCTGAGTAATTGAGATAAATATTGGAGGTTCATCTCATTCAAATCAACCTTTATAAATTTATTTATATCTTTTCAAAATGAGTTATTTTATAGATTAATTCTCATATGATTTAGAAAATGACTAATCTTTATTCAATTGATAATAATAAATAATTTTTTTCATCCTTGCAGTACAAACATTATTCTAGACCATTTTTACTCTATATAGATAACATACCATGCCGGAGAAATTCAACCATTAATTTTCCTCATCAATTAAAAATTCATTAAAAAATTATAATATGCAACAATATAATATATAGTTACACTATCATTCCATAATGAAATTAAATAATCATTTAGTGGCTTCAAATACAAATAAATATTCTTCATCAGATGACTTGGAAGTAATAACACAAAATATTTATATCATTTATTCATCAACATATAAGGACATTTGTTATACATAGTTAAAAAATTGTACATTGATAATATTAATTATTGTAACAAAAAAATGGAAAAAATAGCAGAAAGACTCAATTGAATGTTTTGAGGATCTAATGGAAATGAAAGATGCATCAAATGAATTTATTTTCATAAGTCACTATCTCATGGATTGTTTAATGTTTTTTAGGATTTAAATACAGTATTTATTTTTTATCATCAATGTTGTTGTGTAGTGACACATAAATAGACACATTCAATTGGTTGTAATTGGAAAATACATCAACAACTACATAAGAAATGTATACTTTCCTTGTTGTTCCACTATATACCATGATTCTCCACATGATGGAGAATTAAATAATGATTCATAATCACTATAATATATTATGTAGTAATTTGAACACACATGGATATTCAAATAACTAAGACCAAAATTATGAACCAAATTCTAACATTCATATAAAATTGCAGGTAAAGTATTTCTGTCTGGAAATAATTATATAAATAAAGAGAATATTTCATCAAAAAAATTATTTGAAATTCAAAAATATGATTTAATAGTAATAAATTTCGTAATAGATCTAAGTGTGCTTATCTGGAATCCCAGATATAAGTCCTCCTTAGTATATTTAAAAAAATAATAAAATTGAGATAGTTCTAATTCAGGATTTGGAATATCATTTTGAGTTGTTTTTTCCGGAATAGATGCACCAGTAGGCTCATGTACTAAATTATGAAATGATGGATATGTGAAATAAGAAAAAAAAATATTTTCTGTTGAATTTCGTTCTCTATGTTGATACTAAAAACATAATATTTTCTAAACCCAAAATTTAGTAGGTTAATCATAACATTTTCAAACGTTTAAAATCCCATAAGATAACATTTCTAACATAGACATTTAATTATTCTTTCATTAACATATTCTGAGTGTGATTGGGAAAATGATATAAATGTTTCAACATCCTAAATGTAGAAAGGATTTCTACAAAATTTGTTAGCATTTTTTAGATGATTTATCCAATCATGATTACATAATAGAGACTAATTTTTACTTTTTGTATCTAAAGTTATCTAAAAACAACAAAATAATAATAATAATTACTCATTGTGACTAATTAGAAATTATTAATTTATTTTCATTAGGAATAATTATTGCTACTTATCACAAATTCTTACTATTTTTTAAAATTATTAATAATTATTAAAAATATTTATTAGTTAATAGTAATTATTTATTTATTATAAAAACCTTTTTAATTAATATTATTAATGTATAATAATGTTTTGTATATTTATTACATGTTATGACAAATACACATAATTTTTAAAGATATTTGCAAATTATTGATAATATTAATCATTTTTGAAAAGGCATGATAATATTGGTGATTATTATTAACATTTACTAATCATTACTCAAATCGAGTGATTATTTGTTAATTATTAAAAATTATTTGATAATTATTTATAATATAAGTAATTATTATAACATTTGTACTAATTATTACAAATTTTTAATAATTATTGATATTTCATAAATTTTATTGCAATTTAACAAAAATTGATATAACTAATGAATATTTAAAAATTAATAATAATTTTTATTAATTAATAATACCATTTAATAATTATTATTATATATTACATAATATTTTTTAATTATTACATATTAATAAAAGATTATTACTATATTTTTACTACTTATTTTCAATTTTTAAAAACATTTACTATTTTTTATATTTTATAAAAAGGTATTATTAAATTTTTATGAACTATTAATAACTATGTTTTCAAATATTTCATATTTTAATAGTTTTTAGTTATATATATATATATATTTAACAAATTATTATAAATTTTCATTATTTACTAATATAATGGTGGAGGTGGTTAATCTTTGAAGAATATTGAGACAATGGTGAGTTGTTGAAGGAAATCGAACTAAGGTAAGTAGTTCTTCTACTGGGGACCAGGTCTTCCCTTCATATGGATTCTCTAGCCAAAATCTTGTATATGTGGTTGAAGTAAGTGTGTTCTCACTCCCCTCTTTCAGAGAATCGGCTACAGGTCATATCGTCAAAAAACGGTGCATTGGCTCTCATTTAAGATTCTTCAGAGGCTATCTATAAAAGATTATATATGGGATAAATATCTATTACAGTGAGACTTAATCTCCCAAAAGGTAAAAGTTGTTCCGTCTTGATTTTTTAACACTTAGGGTTTGTCAAAAATGATGATTTTTGGATTGGTGTTGTTTTTCAATAGTCGTGGATTATTTTATTTTTTCCCCGGGATGATCTAAGGAAGAACACATGGAATTAGCGTTATATGTATATTAAAACTAGTTCTCCTCATTTTTAGTAATGTATTTTGGATTTTAACTTATAATAGTTAGGAATGATTTGGCATAAGATTGGATTAGTATCCACATGCTAAACTTGATCCTATAAAACCCAAATATCCTAACCAACATTTTATTAGATATTGGAGATCTAATTAATCTTGATAGGGAGATAAATCATTTCATATTCATTCATTTTTTCATTATGATGGATGAGGTGGAACTCAATGCCATACACATTGAGAAGGTAATTCATTCCACTCCTGGTGATCATATTAACATGCATGTGGAGATTGAGAAGTGCCCCATACTATATGGAGTGTAATGTGGTTGGACACTCTAATGAAGTCTGTAGAAGAAATAATTAATCATGTGATATTAAATTTTAAAGGAAACATATCTAAGGAATATAGGAAAAGGAACCTGGGAAAGGTTTTGATGGATTTTTTATCATAATTGTATAATGTGAATGAATAGTGATGCATGGGAACTCCTCTGCTCCCCCTATGGGTATTCTTCCTATTGAAAGGTTGTCTCATGGTTTTGTCACGAATTTTCTAAACATGATGACTGTGGTTGGGACTATAGATAATCCTCATTCAATAGAGACCATCATTCCCCAAAATACTATGCATTATGGAAGGGGTCAGTATGGTATTTTGATTTCTATAAATATCTCTAATAGGACATGGGCTGACCTCATTTCATATAAGGACACCTCCCATGTTGATGTTATTGAGGATGGTCCTGATGACGATGAATATGGATCATATGATCATGAATTTTAATCACAAAGAGTTGTTCACCACTAATTATGGAAATATTGAAAATATGTTTTATCAAGGAATCAAAAATTAAAATTAAAGAGGGTTGCAGTTATTCCATCAATGGTGTCTAAAGATAGGTTTGGTCCTATCTCTCAAAATTGTGATCCAAGAATGTTGATATCTCTGAGGAAATATGTAGAAGATAGTTTTTTTGACTATTTTACACAAGTGGAATAGAAGGATATAGCTTCAAGGGTTTCTAGTGGTCAACTACGGTCTTGGTTTGGTGGCATCCTTCCCACTCCTATAAAGATGATATAGGTTTCCCCTTGAAAATCTCCTTCTTATGTTGATCATAAATCTAAATAAGATTCATTGACTCTAGGAAACGATACTGTTAAGGATATATGGATGGAATTTGTTTAAATTGGACTTCATTTTGTATCTACATTCAAGGAAGTGTATGGGTATGATAATGTTTTGATGGTGTATTTACCTAAATATGAACCTACTATATCAAATATACGTGAATTAGTGCAGTGAGTTCAAATTGAAAATTGTCTAGTGACATTGTATAAATAGGTAGTGGTGAAACCTATCCCTCGATTCACACAATCAGATCCTCTTTTGGCCACCACTATTAATATCCATTTGGCTAGTCCATTAGTGTTGACATCAGACAGATTCCCTCAAGAACTCACAATGGGCCAGGTTGTTTGCACATATTCTGATGTCATAAGACCTTCCAAAGAAGTACACAACCATATTAGGGTTAATGTTCACACACATAATCCTTTTGTACTATATTCCTCCAAGAGTAGTGAGGTGGATAAACACAGATGTGTGGAGGCATTTAAAGTATAATAAATTATTTCTCATTCAAATGACAAATATTTTGATGATAGTGGGGGGAGGGGTTCATGGGAGTAGGTTAAGTCATAAGGAATGGGTATACATCCTCATGGTCGGGGTGGTTGAGTTGCACAACATAGTTTGATAACTCTCTCTCATTTGGTGTGAATTATTTTTTTTATATATGGATCCAAGATTTTCCCCATGGTCTGGTGACCTTGATATCTGGCCACATTTGGATAGTTTTCATTATAAATAATTTATTTATGGTTCCTTCCTAATGAGGGAATATTTTTTTCTTACCTCATCATCTATTTTCTTATTCAATTTGTCTTCATTCAATTAAGGGTCTTTGAGCCAATCCCTTAAAAAGAAAATAATTTACTAATACTTAAAATATTTCAAAATTATTTGTTAATTATTAATAATAATTTAATAATTAATAATATTTTTAAAATTATTGCTCAATTTTTATAAATTATTGTGAATTTTTTCTTAATTGTTATTATTTTATTGTATTTCTACATGTCATTACAAATATTTTACAAATTATTTCATATATTTATTATCTAGAACTAATTATTTATTAATTATAAATATTTTTTAAAAAAATATTACTAAGAATTAATAAGTAATATGAAAAATGATAAAATATTAAATACCATAACAATATTAATCAAGTTTCCTTGAAGAATGAAATGTTACATTAAAATAATTAACACACTCAATAATCATGAACATATAGATAAAATATTACATAATAATCTTCTTTTTAATAATTCAATCATAAAAAAATCATATAAGTTAAAATATCAATCAATCATGATGTATCACCACTTTCAAATGATATAATAAATTATTTTTAATTATTTACAACTCAAAAGATATCCAGGATCAACTACAAAAAAAATAATATAAGGCATAAATAAATTTTATTAGGGAACAGACGGTTGGGGTTGGGATGACCAAGCCCACAATGGATTGGGGTTATGCAGGATTGGGATCGTGGGGGTTGAGGATGAAAAATCCCACATGTTAAACATGTTGAGATATCAATCCCACCCAACCCACAATGGATATAGGAAGGCCCGCAAGCAAACAAAATTTATTATTATTATTATTATATGCATATATTTTTAATAATTAATAAACTAAAAACCTTATGTTGTATTGAAATGTATAAATATATATGATAAAATAATGGGGGTGTATTATAATTCTTTATATAATGATTTGATTAATTAAAAATAAAATCTAAATAAATTTTTTTATGTTTTGATTTTAGAATTAAAACATGTGTTGTAGTAGCTTAAGAGGACATATATCATGTAATAAAATGAAAACATTGTTTATAATTAAAATAAAAACGTGTATTATGATTTAAATTTGATTTTTTATCGTGGAAGAAAGAAGACAAAAACCATATATTTAAAAAAACATGACTTATGATTCCAATGAAATGAGTGTATTATAATTTGAAAAACATGAAGCTATAAATTTATAGATGTTGAATCTATGATAATTTTATTTTTATAATTTATGATGTTGGTTTTTTATGAAATAAATATTATGTGTTTTAAATAAATTAATTGTTATTTAATGATAAATAGTTGGGGTGGTATCAAAAAAAATTCTTTTTAAAATTGCGTAATAAATATATAATGATTCACAGATGAAACATTTTTTTAAAATAACGATCAGTCAAAAGGGAGGAATTGGGAATATATATTTATATATATATGTATGTATATGTGTGATTAATATACAAATACATAAAACTAATGAAACAATTAAGTAAACAAGGAATGTTAAAAGGGAGAGTTTCCAACTACATAGAGTTAGTGGAATGTTGGTAGGTTCATGCACATCAGGACCAAGTGGGGAGGCCAGATGAAAAAAAACAAGAACTACCCTTTAAAATAATTCTAAAAAAACTTATTTTAAATTAAAATAACTATTAAATATAAATTTAACATATATGAACACCCAAATCGGAAAATATCTTAAATATATAGGTAAAAAATTGTGAAAATAACCGAAAATCAAGAGGAATGAACCTGTTTAGAACAAAAAAATTTCATATTTGATTGTAGACACCCAAAAAGAGAATAATAAACCAGATGTAACTCAAATAATAAAATAAACTAATAAAATGGATTAAATGTCTTATCCCAGGGTTTGATAAAACCAATTTATTTGTGAGGGATAGAGAAATAACAAAAATAAGGAAGGAGGAAAGAGGGAGAATCTTTACCTGAGAGATTCAAACCTAAATATGCCAAAAAAACATTATCCACAACAAATGATTTGGGGTGGGTCATTCGACCAGGGTGAAAGAAGTTATGTCTCTATAGGTGAAGGAGATAACGGAATGAAGAGAAGGGGAGGTAAAAATTGTTTGTTAGGTTTTTAGATTAAAGATTTTGTGATGGGTTTTCCATCATGAAAAAATAAATTTTAAGAAACATTTTGTGATGGATCATGATATTAACCTCAAAAAATAATTTCACAGAAACCTTTTTGTAATATATGACATTATCTATAACTATTAATCTTTTCGTGAAGGTGTAATAAAGATGGAAAGTATTGTCCATTTCAATTACCAATAAAAAATATGGTTTTTACGATGTAAGATATTATCCAAACAAAACTATAGGTTTTCATTATTATTTTTGATGCTTTCCTATCTATAGTTAATAACCCATTTAAAATTTATACATTTTGAGCAGTTCAGGTGAAGGGATTGACACATCCAGAAGGTAGTGTGGGGAGGAACTGCTAGGTGGGTGACCTCGATTTGAGTGATAGGCATGTTGACACTTATTTTAAAACCACCCATCCCCTTGGACCAATAATTTGGGATGGTGGGATTCCATGCCACATGACTATCTGAACATGAGACCATTTTGAAGATGGAAATTAACAGGTTTGTGATGAATGCTTGGGACACATGGGAATCACTATGGTGGATGAATCAAAATAGAAATGAGTTAGTTGGAAGCCAATATCTAGTCCTCCTCCTATAATGTGGTTAGAGGGGTTCCCTTCCCTGATGAGTTTTGCCAACATGATTCAACGGATCATGGATAGAGGTGATTAAACCTTCAGATTGGGATCATAATGAGATTATTACTGATATAGAGCAGTGCACCATTAGTCTGATAACATGGAATGATGTGGACTACTCACTGTGGTCCATATATATATGTATTGGGTTTAATCCTCTCAGCCTTTGGGACATGTTGTATTTAGGCCTATGAGAAGTTGGGTCTTTAGGTCATGTAAGAGATGCATGTCAATATAATTAAAATTAGGGATTTTTATCAAAATAAAAAAGGGGTATCAAACCCAAAATGATAAAAAAATAAAATTTAAGGGTAAAACAAATGTTACATATCCAAAATGGAGTAAACAATATCATATTATCTCGAAGCAATAAGAAAAAATTTTGAAATTCAATTTTTATTTGTAGAAATCGATCACACATCAATCTGAAACAAAATGTTACCATAATGGAGAGAAAATTTATGATTTTAGAAGTTATTAAAGTATAAATTGAAGTTTTCTTAAGTTAATGAAGGATTAATTGAACATATTATATGTTATAGAAGGGTAACTCAATGATTTATTATTTTTATGAATGGTAACATTTAGATTTCATAATTTGCTGAATGGTAAGATTAATATTCATTGTGTTGTTAAATGGTGACATGGTGATTTTATATAAAGACGAAGGTTAACTCCATATTTTTTTATGTCACCTAACGGTAACATGAATATTTATTGAGTTAATAAAGGGTAACATTAATTTTTTTTTTAAATTTTTAGAAGGGTGACATGATGATTTATTATGTTATTTAAGGGTAAATAAAAATTTTCTTATATTATTGAATGGTAACATGATGATTTCTTACGTTTCATAAGGGTATGATTAAACATTCTTAAGATACTAAAGGATAACTTGAATTTTTGTTATGTTATAAAAGGGTGACTGAAAAAAATTAATTTACTGAAGGGTAACTTGAATATTTCTTAATCAACTGATGGGTGACATGAAATTTTCTTATGTTACTAAAGGGTAAATTGACGTTTCATAATTTATTAAAGGGTAATGAAAAATTTACTCATGTTACAAAAGGGTATCATATAGATTTATTATGTTTTTAATGGGTAAATTGAAATATTTTTAAGAAACTATATAGTAATAGAAAATTTCGTTAATTTACCACAAGGAAAATAAACATTTAATTTATTTACATGTGGGTAACTTAAAGATTTAATATGTTTCTGAAGGGTGTCATAAATAATTCTTCAGCTACTAAAGGTTATATTGAAATTTTCCTAACATAAATAAGTTTAAGATAATTATTTCTTCTGTTACTGAAGGTAAACTCAAAATTTTCTTATGTTCGTGAAGGATAAAAATAAAATTTCTTATGTAACTGAAGGGAAAATTGAAATTTCATTTTGTTACTGAAGGGTAACATAGATTTTTCATATGTTATAGTTGGTTTACTAAAAAAATATGTTACTGAAGGGAATGTTAAATTGAGAATCCAATCATGTAATTTCACCGAGGTTTGGGTTCATGCCTCGGGGATCATTCTTAGATGATCATGAGATGGCTCTAAGGTTTAAGGCATTGTGACTATGTAATGATGAAGCATCAAAAGGAGAAACTGAGAATTTCTTAGAAGAGTCGCGATCTTCATTTTATGTTCTATAAAAAAAATTATAAGGAAAACTATTGTGATATTAAACGTATCCCTAGATAGATGATACATCTCATTATTAATAATACTACATTTATTTGGTCGGGTTAGATTAATGATCATTTTTTCACAATATGTGTCATTTTAGTAATAAAAATGTGTCACATAGACAAAGCATAGAATCCGGTCATGGATTGTGATGATAATATAGGAAAAATATCTATAATTAATTTTTGAAATGTAGGAATCAACAACACATCAATCCAACACATGATCTGGAAGATCTAACATAATGTGTTTGTTTCATCGTGAAAGTGTCATTTTAGTATCAAACTCATGTCAAAAACCCAAAAAAATAAGAAATAATATTATCATGATACATTTGAACAATTATCTATAATTTATTTGAGATATTTTTGAATTAACCTCATGTCAATCAAAAACATGGAATGACCGATGTGACATAAAATGATTTTCTTCAATATAAGAGTCATTTTATTATAAAATGCATGTCACATGTCCAAAAATAATAAAATGGGAATATATTTATTTTAAAACAAATGAAACTATCCATAATTGTTTTTGATGTGTAGTAATAAACCATGTGTCAATACGACACATGATGTGGCCGTCATGAATAAAAGTGTAGGTTTTCAAGTGTCATATTACTGTAAATCACACATCACATAACCAAAATTGATAATATGTGTTCGGATTATTTCGTAACCATAGGAAAATGATTCATAATTTATTTTTGTTATTTAATAATCAGCTACACATCAATCCAACACACAATGTGGTTTTTATGACTCCGTGTTCATGATTTAAATATAAAAGTATCATTTTAGTTGAAAATGGTTATCACACTATCAAAACCATGAAATGAATATTTTATTTTTTAAAAAATCAGGGAACTAATTCATAATTCATTTTTGATGTGTATTAATTCACCACATGTCAATTTTACACATGAAGTGGTTGGTATAATCTAAAGTGTGTGTTTCAATATAAAAGAATCATTTTTGTTTAAAATGTGCATCACGTAAAAAAACTAAGAAAGAAAACTTATATTGTATTGAAAATTATGGAAAATGATCTATAATTTCTTTTATACGTATAACATCAACTGCATGTCAATATGACATGTCGTGTGGTCAGTATTACTCAAATTTCATGTTATTCTAGTTTAAAATGCATGCCACATAGCCAAAATCGAGAAAATGAGTTTAGATTATTTTAAAACATAAGGAAAAAGATCCATAATTTATTTGGTATGTGTTCGAATCGATCACATGCTAATATGACAAATGATGTGGCTGATATTACCCAAAGTGTATTTTTTCAAAATAAAAGTGTTGTTTTATTTTAAATCATGTGTCACAAATTTAAAACTGTTTAAATGTGCTTAGATTGTTTTCAAACATTTGGAAAATAATTCATAATTCATTTTTTTCATGCCAGAACTGAACTCATGTAAATCTGACACAATATTTTTTTTATGACTTGATGTTCATTTTTTTAATATAAAAGTGTCATTTCAGTTTAAAACAAACATCAAATAGAAAAAACTGGGAAAGAAGCTCAGATTTTTCTCAAATATTATAAAAAATTCCATAATTCATTATTGATGTATATGAGTTGACTGATCATCAATCTAACACATGATGTGGTTGATATGGATCAATGTGTGTTTTAAATTGAATGGAATCATTTTAGTTAAAAATGTGTGTCTCATGTCTATAACTAATAAAATGAAATCAGATTATTTACAAACATTATAAAATGTTCCATAATTCATTTTTTGACATATAACAATTTAATTCATGTTAATTTGATACATGATGTGGTTAGTATGAGTCAAATTTCGTTTCTTCAAATTTTTTTTTCTAATCTTAGTTTAAACATGCTTCACATTGTGAAAACAATGTCAACAAGATCTAGTTGTTTTCAAACTTCTAGGAAATGATTCAAAATTCATTTGTGACATCTTGGATTTGTTATCACATCATTATAGCATACATTGTGTCTAGTATGACATCAAGTGGGTTTTTAATATATAAAAGTTTCATTATAGTTTAACATGCATCTCACATTGTCAAAACAATATAAAAGATCTCATATTATTTTCCATATTTTAATAAATGATAAATAATTCATTTTTTTACGTGTATGAATCAATCACACATTAATCTAACACACAATTTTTCATAATATGACTCAATGTTCATGTTTTCAACATAATAATTTAATTTTAGTTTAATAAAATATTTATTAATAACTATTTCAGTAATAACGATATTTAATAACTGATTATATTATTAATATATTTAGTAATTAACAATAATGTTTATATATTTTTAATTATCAATGTTTCTAAGAATTCATAAAAAAATTATTAATTAATAGTATAATTAATAATTGAAAATTAATATAAAATTAATAATGTAATTAATAGTATAACTGAGAATATCTTTAATAATATAGTAAATAATAGTATAATTTATCATATGTGGATTATATGACATTAAAATTATAATTTGTGATGCACTCATACTCAAATTAACATTAGTTTTATTGTCGGGATAATATTTTCTATGAAAGTTGATCTTTGGAGAAAGTATACTATAAGAGTTATTATTTTGTATATTGGGATGCCATTTTTTTGATTAATTATAAATATCACATCATTATAATAATTTATATCTAAATTTTGAATTGAAATTATATTGAAATATAATAGTTGTATTTTACTATGGTTTTCATAATTATTTGTATTTGAATTTGATTATATATTTATAATCGCATTTTATTTTGGGGTTGTTTCAGGACATCACGTTTTTTAATAACTTCTACGAAAATTATCTGTACTATAACATCATTGATAGAGGAACCCATTATCAGTACTAAATAATAGGATTCCAAAGGCCCCTTTTATTAGTGATTTATTTTAGTACCAATAAAGGGTGATTTTTTATCAGCACTTTTGTTAGCACAGATAAAGGTTGAGAACATTTAATGGTGATCAATATTTAAGTACTTTTTTGAGCTGATAAAGACAATTTCATGTGATGATATAGGTTATTTTTCCAATATTGATATATGGTTGATGTTTCTCTTACAAGATGTGCCATGATGATTAAGGTATAGAAAAAAATTCCACATGGGGAATAATTTCATAGGAAGAAAATATGTGCACAATAAATGAAGTATGTCAACAAGAAATACAGAACATCCTATAATGATCTTATAAAAATGAATAAATCAAGGGTTAGAGTAAATTGTCACACTATATGTTTCTTCTAAAGAAACAAGAGGTTCCTCCGTATTCCTTATTATTTTATGCGTTTTAACTTATCATAAACGAAATTGATGGTATGTTTGAGGCCATCACTTTTGGAAAACATTATGATGTTTCCATTCATGGATTCTTCTGATTACCATGAAATAAAAACAATGAGTGGATCTATTAATGGGGAGAAAATTTGGTAAAGGATGTTTCTAAAGCATTATCATATGGAACTATAATTTTTTAGATAGCCCCGTAATAATGGATCTTTAGTTATGTCAATCACGCTCTCATTCATCGTTGTTAGTTGTAATGATCATATTTTTTAAGGTGGTACCTAGTTGATGAAAATGATAGATAAAGGGGGAGTTATTCTGATGCACATGAACATTATGATTTGATTCTTAATGTGTGTGTGGGTTCATTTATTTCTTGTCTTAACAGACTATATCATGAGAATTAGGTGTTTATGATCATGATTTCACATGCACTGTGTTTTATGGAAGACATATACAACCTTGGTTATATCTATCTTGTTTTTGACATTGGGTTAGACTGTGTATACTTAGAGTGGATTAACTAATGGCTCTTTTCTAATAGAACCTTTTGATATCTTCCCATTATTAAATGATTCCACGAAATAATAAAATAAGTGGGTAGAAGATATTTTTTGTCAAATGAGAAGAACTCCATTTATCATTTTCATTCAATTATTAATAAGGTTAAGAAAATATTTGAGCACACATATTTACTTTTATAATGTGAAGGGTTATTAACAACAAAATACAAAGGGGGAGACTTTTTTGCACATGTGTTTCGTTTGTTAACAATAATTCAATATGTAAAGTGATGATTCTTGTTGAAATGTTAAAGATTCAGTTAATGAAATTGGATAAAATGAATGAAAAATTATGACTTTAAATATAAATATTGTTTTGGTGCTATTTATTTTCAAATTCTTGTTTCAATGATATTAAATTATTTTCCTTTTGTTGAAGAAGTAGATGAATTAAATAAGGCCACACTAAATAAATATTATTACATGAAGAGTATTCCATGCAATATAACCAGAAATGGAATGTGATATCAGTTAGAGTACCCCCAAATAATTAATAGAAAATTAAAATAGTATAGGTTAAAGCACGATGTGTAACTTTTTTGAACCAACATAAAGTATAGTTAAAACAAACCAAAAATACCACAAACCATTTTCAAAAGAATATGTACTGATCAATCGAAATTCCATGTTTTAGAATTTGAATTCACAGAGAGTTTGTCCATACATTAGCACATAATGAGTGTCCAATCATGATTTTCAAAGACATAGAAGGTACTGAAGTATCATTGAAAAGGTTATTGAAGTTACCCTTAATTCCACCAAATTGAAATCACAAGAATTCAACCTAATCGACCTCTAATAAGACAATACTCCCAAAAATCTCATAGATGTGAGGGAAATAACTCAATATCATATTTTTTATGAAATATAAATATCATTTCATTATGTGTTTTTATTTAAGGGATATGTGATTTCATGAATAATAATTTATGGAATATGGAAAGCTTTATAAATTATTATGAGAAGTCTCAAGACGTTTTTGAGTAATATTAGATACCTAAGTAAATGAAAATTGGAATTTACATTACCTATTTATATATACATCTCCTCATTCACATTCTATGTAAAAATGTGATGAGAAATATGTAAGGGTACTGATGAAGATCAAGAGGTTACGTAACTGTAAATAAGCATTTATATTACCCGCATATAGGTAAGTCTCATATTGTACATGATAGATAAATTTAGAGATTAAAACTAAATATGGGTATTGGAATAGGTCGTAAGGCTGTGTAAAGGTAGTAATGTACCTACGTAAGGGTAAATCGAGTTTTCAATGCGCCACATAATGTTATTTGACCTCTTGCATAGTGGTATATGGGATCAAAAATAAGGGTATCCACCAACCACATAAGGGTACTACACTACATAAGGGTACCTACTTAAGGGAAACAGGCAGGTTCCACAGAATGTGTAAGGGTAGAAGAGGATGTGTAATGGTGATATAATGCTTGTGTAAGGGTAGCTGTGAACTTCCTCTACTCACGTAAGGGTAATCCATATATGGGTAATCTTTTAGGGTTCTTCTATATGCATATACCATTTTCAATTTTTGGTAATCATGCCGACCCACGAGCATTGATTGGACCATGATCAAAGATTATTCTTCAATGGATTATACTGAGATGATATCACTCTCGAGTTTAGAATCATGGACCATGTAATATTTATGATCCATGCACAATAAATCATCCATGAATGAATTTTAGTAGATCAGACTAAATATTTCATTGGTGATAAAGCAATATTTTATGTTCTGCAGATATAAAAATGATCATTCTTGGAACATCACATTATGTGCATGAAAATAAAAGAAGGATTAGATTAAATGAGGATTATATCAGTGTGATGATTAAAGAGAGGCTGATCCTTCATGTATATTAATTTCATGAATAAGGAATCCGGTTGTATTGAATCCTCTATGAATTATAAATTCAAGGCATCAAAATAGAGAAACCTAATCTGTGTGGACATTTTAAAAGATAAGAATTTTTTAATGAGTTGTTATAATTATCCATCCACATGAAGAGTTAAGATCACATAAAACATCCGGGTGTTCCAAATTATTAATGTAATGATTTAGAATACCCACATAATAAATGGTTATTTAATATGTGGAAATATAATAGTCAAAACCTTTTGGGAATTTAAATTTAAAATGATTAAATCTAATATGAAAACCCATGAGTATTCATATTTAATTGAGAGAAATAATTTTGTTATTTATAACATATATAAATCATAAAATAAATGATTCATCACAATTAAAACATTATTTTACATGTTGATAAATGGGTGAAAGTAGATGATGAAGAATGTTAGTAGAAAATAATGATAAATCTTATGTCCATTCTGAAATAAAATTTTGAGAATCCTCGTACATATTTTTATCAAAGAAAGAAACAGTTTAAAGTTGGGAACTGTTGAACAGGAAGAAACTTGTGTGCCCTAGTATTAAAAGATAGAGGTAATCACATCAATAAATATTAGAGAAGAGTTTCAAAGCTAACAGATCTATTTCATGTGGTTTTTGACATCCGAGATGATTTGTGCACAGGTAATCCTAATCTTATAGGCTCTTAATGGAATACCATCATCTAGAAGGTTAGAGACATTTTTATTTGTGGATCATCATGAAGGGAAGAAATATTCAAGTGTACTGTGGAAGTAGAAGAAGCAAGATGAAAATAGAGTAGAAGAGGAAATAATGGATTTTGAATTGACTAATTGTGAATATTAGAGCTTTGGGACATATAGTGGACTATAGAGTGGAATCATTATGGACTCAGTGTCCATGGGAATATAATTTCCATGTATTTAACCACCTATATAGAGTGAATAATTTGATTGGGGGGGAGGGGTACAAAAAACAAAATAAGGTTTATGTCGTTCAATCAATCCTTTTAAATAGTATGTGTTCCACTCTCTATTATTATATCTTCATAGTGATATTGAGAAACAAATTTGAACGGATCAAGAATATTAACAAGTCCCACATGTTGGGTAAAAAATGAATTTTAAAAATGATTATATCACTTATTCATCCCTTATTATAAATACATATCATGTCCTTTGACTATTCACCGTATTCTCTATGCCTCCCTGCCCACAAATACCTCCTTCTATGTTTAAAGACTTTGTTAAATCACCCATCTATGTTTTTTCGTTTCTTCTATCTGATGAAACTCTAGGGGTGAGTGAAATTTTATTCTCTTCTAATATTCGTTCTCCTACTCTGATTTGATTGGGGGGGTTTTTGACTTGATTGGGATCTCATGATGGATATGTTAATAGATGTTTTTATATTTGGGAATAGGGGGAGTTTCAATATTTCAAATATCATATATTTATTCGAAGCATTGTAAGTTAATTGATTTTATGAATACATCCAAATTAATATTGGATCCCATCACCCTTTTTATTTTCTAATTTTCTTTTATACTATTCATGTTACTAGAATGTTGATTCTTTATATTTTATTTATCATTTTGTGTTAATTTCATTGATTTATTCAAGATTATAATCCTTTCTAATGGTTATTCACTTCCAGTTTCACTTTTATGCTATTTATGATTTTATGCTAGAGTCCTCAGATATAAAACAATTCAATTACATGACATCTTGTAATAATCAAACCCATTTGTGTTATTTCTTACTTCAACCATTCATATACATTGTAAAACGACCCATACATTACATACATGGTTATTAATTTTGAATTTATGCTAACTTATTACAACATATAAGAAAACCATGATAGGACCATGTAGGTATAGTGTCTTTAGAAACTGGGAAACATAAACAGGTAGTTCATAAATCAACTATATTGTCTCCCGTTTATTTCATCATATCTAGAGTCCCTTTTTGGCATATAATACTTAATACCCTTCTTCTTGACCTGGGGAAAATAAAACATGAAAAAGGGTGAGCTCAAATTCTCTGTATGGGTAAACAAATGAAATATCCATAATATCATATTCATAAGAACATAACATTTTGAAAATCTTGACCTACAAAAGAGATCATAATATCATAACATGGGATAAATCATAGTAGTGAAATGTAATCCCTTTAATAATAACATAAAACATGATACTTTGTGGCATATACACATAATCATAGAAAATCGTTTTATTTTAGTCAATACTCATTGCCAAAACTATCATAGTGGAAAAAGTCCATTACTGAACCGAGTTCACTCCTCGTTCCAGTCCTGTATCACTGAACTGGATTACCTTTCCATTCTAGCCATATCTATCTCATGAGATATAAATCTTTACCCAATGTATTGGAGGGAGATATAGATCCCACCCATATCATAATGAAACCATTCTTATGTGTGCCACAAAATCATAAATCATACATCATAGCATAACCCATGTAATAGAATGGGGTTCATAAACGTCATACCCTCATAACATAATGTATATAAGATAAAAGGACTTCATATAAAAAATTCCATCATAAAATAATCAAATAAATGTAATAATAGGGATATAAACAGAACCATATATCATCTTAGATGGAAAATGATTTTTATAAAACACTTGAACTCCATTCCTGAGGAAAAATATATTTTATTTTTCAATAAAATTTTTTCCTTTCTCAACATGTCATTAAATTTTTAAACTAACATAATTTAATTGAAAATAAACATGAAAACATGTAAAGGAGGATTCATGTATATAATTTTCTATAAAATCATAAAAATCCATTCACGCCGTATAAGTTAAAATAAACATTCTTCTCGTACTTTGGCCGAAAAATTCAAAAAGTACCTCGTACTGAGAACAACAAAAGATTTCGTTCATATCATTTAATAAAAATTCACCAATACGTAAAATTGGAGTTAATAAATTGTATGAGGATAAAAATAATATTATATATTGGCGGAACAAGGATCTGGATGATAGATATACAACCAATAAATACAGAAATATAATCAATCTCGGATAAAAATTGAGATTTGTGAGATATTCCCTTACCTTAGGTTTGATATGCTTTGTACATATCCAAACCTACTTTATAATGATTTAAACAGTGTAGTTGAATTATTCCAGAATAATCTTCATTGTTATGATATCATATATGACCATATTCTTATCTTCTTATTAGTAATATTTCATTGCTACTTGTTATTCGGGTGTTTATTGCTTTATGTTATTATGTGTGTTTTGTCAAATAAATTATTATTCCTATATTATGTTTATAGATACATAATTTATAGAATGGTATTAGTATAATATATATCATATTTATTCATTAAAATCGTTTATATATTCATGGTTTAATGAAGATCATGTAGAACGCATCACATCGCACCGGGTAGACGGTAAGCCGTACGTACGCACGAGCGATGATATCTTTCCCGTAACTATTGAATTGTAATGGAGTGGATAATAGAATATCTCAAAGTTACTATCATGTTATAATAATAATATATTGTTATTCTTTAAACCATTATACCCGTTCATGTGAGGTGGTGGTGGAAAACAGATTACACCACGGCTTGGAGACGGTATTCCGTACGTACGCACACACGGTGAATTGGTTTTCCATAGGAGGGATAGATGGTGAAATATGGTTATTTCATATTATAATAAAATATCATTATATGAGTGATACTAATGTTATTACTTTATAATGAAACAAATAAAGAATAGGAAGTAGAAGAAGAAGAAAATTTGAAAGAATCGGTAACAGATATTACCTCTTCTTCGACACGCGTCTATGAAACCTCCTCTTAGGGAACTAAAATATGTTTTTGAAGAAGACCATGACCTATAGTATGTTTATATGCAAGTCGAGAAAGCAAATGGGCAGTGTTTGGCTGATCTTGAAGGCTCAAAATTGTGTGAAGAGGATAGGGAGGAGGTTCCCTTTTATAATGGAGGAGAGGGGCATCTTTGGAAATCTAAAAAAGAATATTAACTTATAATAAATTCAAACCCAACATAAAAACTTCCAAAATTACTCAAATTCAATGATTAGATGTGATAGGGTTGTAATCTCATCATCCAATAAAATTTATACATGTTGGGAATTTATTTTAATCACTATCAACTTGATTTATCCTTATTTAATCTATTTAATTTTATTTGTGTTAATAATATTCTATATTTTAAATATTTATAAATAATTACTTATATGTTTTTAATTGTCCATAATTTTATATTATATGAAATTTTAGACCATAGAAAATTTAATTTATAATTTTTAAATATTTGTTTGATTTGTAAACAATTTTATAATATGTTATTTGTATAAAATAACAATAGTGTCAGTTTTGACAATATTCATTTATTGGAATTTAAAAAAAAATCAACATAGAAGATATGTTTGAACTAAAATATTTAATATATTCACAAAATTTCATATTTATCTAAATATTTTGTGGATCACATTAAATAGTTAATATAAAATCTATTTTAATATTCTTAAAACCATTTATTTGATATTTCAATCAATAAAATAATTTCAACATCACTATTGCGTCATAATTAATTATCATTATTTAATCCCTAAAAATTCAAACTAAATTCACATGATGTAAATAATTTTATTATCTTTCTATATATTATTCATGTTTTATGTTTTATGAAGTTTATAACTAAATTAAAATTATTACACTTATAAGATTTAATAGTGTGACATATTGTCACATTCTTTAGTTTTAATAGTAATTATATCATTTTCATGGTCAAAGGTCCAAGAAATAAGTTTATTCCGACCCTTATGTGATATGTTTCGACTTTTATTCATCAAATATAATTTTGGAATGTGTTAAAATAAATTTACAATCTTATTTTAAACCTCAATTACCCTATTTACATTTAGCTGTAGTAAATAAAAACTACCGTAGTTACTATTCATAATATCAAAAAAATAAAAGTAACCTATTAACATAATTTGGACCCACTGAATCCAAATATGGAGTCCATTTTTCAAAATTCATAACACAGATGTTTCCGTAATTAAATTAAAATTAATTTTGTTGTTGAGAAAACTGGTTTTAAAAGTTCAAACATTGCCAATGATTGAAATGTTTTACCTATGAATTCAATGTAAAATTAATGAAAATGACATAAATTATATTAAATGGTAAAAATATATTCTATATATACTTTAAAACCTTTCAATAATATATTTTAACCATATAAATTATTTTGGTGAAAAAAGTTATTTTCAATTACAAATTAGTGTATTTTTAATATTCATCAAAATATGAAAGTTATCAGAAATGTATAAAATTTTTATCCAATTTAAATTTTTATATCCTGATTCAAAGGAAGAATTTTATTTTGTAAAATTGAACCTATAAACTTGTAAAAAATTAGATTTAAAATGGGTGCTCCATCAAAAGGTGGAAAACTGCATTTTTGATAAAAAATTATTCTTTTATCCGAGAAATTGATTTTTTTATCGTATCATATGTAAAATGAATTCTAATATTTTATAAAATTAAAAATGTTTTTAATAATATTTATAACTACTACTTTATATAATATGTTAATAACATATCATTTTTTATTGATACTTGATATTGCGTACAATACACACTCTCGAGGAAGGTTTCTCTTGCATATAACGCAAGACAAGTTAGTGTTGTGTGTAGTGAAAGATTACTTTGGTGTTGCATATAACATAAGACATAAAAACATATACATCTCATAAAATATAATGGTGTTTCATTCTACCGCCATTAAAATTATTTTCTCCCTCGAAATTTGTCACTTCTTAACAAACAGATGAGGATACCTCTACCTTATCATACCGTCAATCTCCCTTGTAGCTTCTTCTAATTGGTGGCTCCTCCATAAAAATTTCACCAATAGAGTGGTATTGTTCTGTAGAACTTTTTTGATATGATCTAGAGTCTCTATTAGATATTCTGCATAAGAAAGACCTTTCTCCAGCTGTACAAATTCTAAGCTTAGTACATGTGAAGGATCAGGTATACTTTCTCATGAGAGATACATGGAACACATCGTGAACATGAGAGAGATTCGGTGGAAGTTCAAATCTGTAAGATACCTTCCCAAAATGAGCTAGTATTTCAAATGTACTGATATACCTAGGGCTCATCTTTCCCTTCTTTCCAAATCTCATTACTCTCTTCCAAGGAGATATTCGTAAGAACACATTATCACCCACTTCAAACTCTAGGTCTTTTCTTCGGTTGTCAGCATAACTTCTTTGTCGACTCTGGGATGCTCTTATGTTTTGATGAATAGATCTAACCTTTTCTGCCATCTCATCAACAAGATCAGGTCCTAATAGCTTTCTTTCCCCTACTTCATCCATGCATGTTGGAGTTCTGCATTTCCTTCCATAGAGAGCTTCATAAGGATCTATCTGAATACTAGAGTGAAAGATATTAATACAAGAAAATTCCACCAAAGGTAGATGTTGATCCCAACCACCTTTGAAATCCATAGAGAAAGATCTTAACATACCTTCTAGAGTTTGAATTGTTCTCTCAGACTAACCATCTGTATGAGGATGATAAGCACTGATGAAACTCAACTCTGTATCTAGAGTTTGCTGAAAACTTCTCCAGAACATCGAGGTAATCCAAAGATCCCGATCAGATATAATAGAATGTGGTACTCCATTCAATCTTATATCTTACTTTATATATATTTCCTAGAAAGCTAATCCAGAGATAAATCTTCACTAATGGAAATTAATTGTGCTGACTTCATATGACAATCAACTATTACCCAAATAGCATTACTTCCTTTGGATGTTTTAGGAAGTCCAGTGGAAAATTCTATAGGGATGTTTTACCTTTTCCATTTGGGTATGGGTAATGGTTGTAACATCCCCTTAGACTTCTATCTCCCAACTTTAACTTTCTAACATACCATGCATCGAGAGACATATTCCACAACATCTATTTTCTTTCCATCCCACCAGAAGTACTCTTTCAAGTCCTTATAAATCTTCATGCTTCCAGGGTGAATAGAGAATGAAGAACTATGAGCCTCATCCAGCTACTCCTTCTTTAATTCCGAGATGGGAGGAACACAAACCTGATTCCTGAACCTTATTATCCCATCACAATCATGGTTGAATTCAGAAATATTTCTCACCTTCTTTTGTAACTCTACATATTTGTTTTGTGTCTCTTTAATCATCACATGTATAGATGGTGGAAAATTCATTTGAGAATGATAATATTTTTCCCCTTCCATTATAATTCCATGATCCATCCTTTTTAAATCCATAAATATTGGATATTTTGTGATCCTCATCATGGATAATCTATCATGATCTTGTCGACTTAATGCATCTGCCACCTTGTTTTCTTTACCAGGGTGATAATTAATTGAGCATTCGTAATCCTTAATCAACTCCAACCATCCTCTATGGCGAATATTTAGATCATTTTGTGTAAAAATATACTTTAAACTTTTATGGTCAGTATAAATATCCCACCTTTCACCGTAAAGATAATGCCTCTATATTTTTAATGAAAAGATTACCGCGTCTAACTCCAAATCATGAGGTGGGTAATTTTGCTCGTGTATTTTCAACCGTCGTGAGGCATAAGCTATCACCATATCATTTTTCATGAGAACACACCCTAATACCTTCATTGATGTATCACTATAGATCACAAACCTTTCTCCACTACAAGGTAGTGTGAGAACATGTGCACTGGATAACCTTCATTTAAACTCCATGAAATTATCTTCACACCCCCCCATCCAAATGAACATAACTCCTTTTCGAGTCAACCTGGTTAGTGGATTAGATAACCTTGAAAAATATTTCAAAAAACATCAATAATATCCAGCCAGAACAAGAAAAATTTGGATCTCAGCTATTGTTGTTGGTCTCGACCATCTTTTGATAACCTCAGTTTTTGCGGTATCCACAAATATCCCCTCATTTTAGATTATCTGACCCAAATATGAATCTTTTTGAAGCCAAAATTCACACTTGGAAAATTTGGCATAAAGCTTATCCTTTATTAGGGTCTTTAATACTATTCTCAAGTGATCTTCATGTTTTTACTTGATCTTTTAATATACAAGAATATCGTCTATAAAGACTACCTCAAACTGATCAATATATTATCTAAAGACTCTATTCATTAGATCCATAAAGATAGAAGGGGAATTAGTGTGACCAAATGGCATCACTATAAATTCATAGTGTCCATACCTTGTACGAAATGTTGTCTTTTGTATATCCTCCTTTTTGACCCATAATTGATGACACCATGAATGAAGATCAATCTTGGAAAAGTATTGAACTCCGTGTAGTTGGTCAAAAAAGTCATCAATGTGAGGGAGAGGATATTTTTTCTTGATAGAGATCTTGTTATGTTCTCGTTAATCAATGAAAAGTCTCATTGATCCATCTTTCTTCTTAACAAATAGAACAGGTCCTTCCCAAGTTGACACACTAGGGCATATGAATCCATTATCAATATTCTATTGGAGTTGCTTATTCATTTCCTGCAACTCAATTGGGTGCATTCTATATGGGAGCTTTGAAATAGGCATAGCACCCAGTATGAGTTCTATTGAAAACTCAACTTCACGATTTGGTGGAAGACCAGGAAATTCCTCTGGAAAACATCATAAAAACACTCGTATAATGGGCATATTCTTAATTGTGAGTTTACCTCCAGCCATTTGATATAAATAACCTTCATTTATTGGAATCAAGACCCATAATATAGAAGAAATTTCCACTGGAAGGTTATATTCATCCTTGCATCGATAGATGAGAGTAGATTGATCGGGAATATTAAATGTGATTTCCCTTATTTGAAAATTGATATGATCTCCATATAAAGAAAGCCAATCCATGATAAGAATCACATCAAATTCCACAATAGTAATGATTACATGATTTTCAGGAAGCACCTTCCCACAAACATCAATTGGAGAAGAAATGTAAACTTTTTATGCGACTGTTGTGCCATTAGGGGTTGTCATAGCTAAATCAATGTTTAAATGCTGAGGTAATATAGAGATACAATTAGAATATTCCTTATAAATAAAAGAGTGGGTGGATCTACAATCAAATAAAACATTTTCTACTTTAGAGTGGATGGTAAGTGTATCTTTCACCACATCGTTATCATACTCCACATCACCGATAGAAATTGCATGTGACATTCCTTTTCCTTTGACCTTAAGAGTTTTTGGACGTCGATAATCATCAACAACCCTTGGATTAGTGCATTGATTGTCATAATTCCACATTTCCTTAGACTTGAAACACTGAAGTGTAGGAGATGCATTCTGTGTATCCCTTTGTTTTTTCGCATCATTTGAAATCATCTTCCCATTATTTCAACATTCAATTTCCCGATGACCTTCTTTTCCACACTAAAACATTTACTTGTCCTTTTAAGACAACTCCCTCCATGTTTCTTTCCACACATTGAACATAAGGTAAAAATCATCTTCTTTTCAGAATGGTCTTTTAATAATACTTTGAATTCCATTTTCCCCTTCTTATCAAACCCATATGATTGATGGGTTACTCCAAACATAATCTCAACCTTGAGAGAACATCTAACAATTTCCTCGTAGCAATTGATGTCCCTTATGGATAAAAACCTTCAGAGACTTGGTTTTCAGCCAATAAAGAATCGATCAATCTTACTCTCAGGTTGGATAATAATTCAAGAAGCCTACCTTGCAAGTCTTGTAAAATTTTCATCATAGGTACCAACAGATTCATCATCCTTTTTCTACAGTTCAGGAAATTACTTCTCCATCTTTGTTCAAAGAATACGAGGTAAGTACTTATTGAAAAATAAGTTCTTGAACTCAACTCATTCCATGGAATCAATTTCATCCCATTGCCTTGTATTTTTGATATGATTCCACCATTGATCAACTTCACATTCTAAACGATACACTGCTAAGATGAATTTTTCATGTTCAGAACATTGGAGGACTGAAAATATCTTTTCAGTGGTACTGATCCATTATCCTGCAACTAATGGATCAGAAGAACTGCTGAATGAAGGTGGACGCTACCTCATGAAGGATTCAACAAAATGTTTCTACATCCGTTGCTTGTTTGGTAGTCCTACATTATTCGTAGCTTGAGAAAGTTTTGTTACCATGGCTACCATATTTTTCATTCTAGCTCCCATAGAAATTTGTTTCTCAGGGGGGAAATCATTGCATTGTCTGTCACATTCAACATTAACATGGTTCCTTCGGGTTCCAACCATTAACTAAAACCAAGAAGCACAATGTGAGATACACTAATTACAACCGGAAAACCAAATAATAAGTAATAAAATATCACACTTTAGGTCTTATCATAGGTTATTCATAGCCATTTCTAAATCACTAAGATTATGTTCTAGGCTTAGACATATCCTTACGGTTCTTACTAAGGCTTTCACATCCTAGTTTCCAAAGGTTGACTATACCTTTCCTCTGATACCAACTATAACGACCCATACATTACATACATGGTTATTACTTCATAATTCAAGAATACTTAATACAACATATAAACACAATGTGATAGGACCGTATAGGTATAGTGTCTTTAGAAAATGGGAATAAAAAACAACCTGTTCAAAAATCAACTACATTGTTTCCCATTTATTTCATAATATATATAGTCCATTTTTTTCATATCATACTTAATACCCTTATTCCCGACCAGGGGAAAATAAAAAATACAAAATGGTGAGCTCAAATACTCATTAAGGGAAATAAAAAATAAATATCAATCATATGATATTCATAAGAACATTACATTTTGAAAATATTAACCTGCAATAGAGATCATAATATCATAATATGGGACAAATCATAGTAGTGAAATGTAATCCCAACTATCATAAATTAAAACATGAAACATTATGGAATACACACATAATCATAGAAAATAATTTCATATTAGTCAAGACTCATTTACAAGACTATCAACGTGGAAAAATTCCATTACTGAACCGAGTTAACTCCTCGTTCCAGTCCTCTGCCACTGAACCATATTTACTTGCCGTTCCATCCATTGTCTGTCTCATGAGATATAAATCATTACCCAATGCATTGGAGGGAGATATAGGTCCCACCCATCTCATAATGAACCCATTCTTATGTGTGCCACAAAATCATAAATCATACACCATAGCATAACCATGTAATAGAATAGGATTCTTAAACATCATACCATCATAACATAATCCATTTAAGAAAAAAGGTCTTCATAAAAATAATTCCATCATAACATAATCAAATTAATGTAATAATAGGCATAAAAACAGAACTCTATATCATCTTAGATGGAAAATAATTTTGATAAAACAATTAAACTCTATTCCTGAATAAAAATATATATTCTTCTTCAAGAACATTTTTCTTTCTCAATATGTCATACAATTTTTAAACTAAAGGAAGTTAATTGAAAATAAACTTGAAAACATGTAAAGGAAGATTCATGTAAATAATGTTCTATGAAATCATATAAATCCATTCATGCCATAAAAGATCAAGCTCGTGTAGACACATCCAATAGGGAAGACTCAGAATCTGATAGTGATGATGAGATGGCTAATCTTGCTAGGAGATTCAATAAGTTCTACAGTAAGAAGAAGTTTATTTGAAAATAAAACTATAAAGGATGTTATGATAGTTAAGTAAATTGGAAAAAGTATGGAAAGTTGAATGATAACCCAAATGAGATTGTCTTCTATGAGTGTAAAAGAAAGGGACATGGGAAGGCTAATTACCCCAAGATGAAATTTAAGAAGAAACATGATGTCAAGGTCAAGGGATATAAAAAGTATTTGAAAACTACTTGTAGGGATTAACAAGATAGATCCAGTGGATCTGACACTTATGTTATTGAAAATAATAAATATTCAAACCTATGATTCACGATAGAAATATATGAGGTATCAACCAATTCCCCTTTACCTAATGCTTACTATTCTGGGAATGAAAGTGAATCAAAAAATGATGAAAAATGAATAAGGATGAACTATTTGAGTACTATGGAATGCTTAAGGATATCTTTAATGAACTCAAGGATAAATATAAATTATTAAAAAGAAAAAATGTTTTTAATGCTAAATATAAGTCTGATTTAGATATTGAGAATGAAAAAATGTGCAAAGGTGTTAAAAGAAAATACTGAACATAAATTATCAAATGATCAATTTAAAAGGGATATTGAGACGTCTATTAGAGACAGAGATACATTGACTCAGTTTCTAGGAATTCATATTTCTCCAAAATATACAACTAGTGTAGGATATCAACCAGGATAGAGAATGATTGTAAAAAATAAATTTGTTCCAAAATCTGGACAGTTCACTACATGTTCATGTTATCGACCATCTTTTGAAAAACAATTTTCTAATGAACCTAACAAAGTATTCATGTCTCAAAACATATCTATTGATTATAGGAAACTCGTGAGAAAAAGTATGGTTTCCCAATGATTTACATGTTAACCTCTCTGGACCCATGAAAATATGGGTACCAATTTTACCCTAAACTTAATATGTTTTACTGTAAAATTGATTAAATAGCTCCTGTAAAACTATATTGTAATTTTATGTTGGATGTTCAAGGCATGTGATAAGATACTATTCATCCTTCAAGAGCTTAATTAAAGTTGATGGTGGACAAGTCACATTCGGTGATAATGCTCAATGGAAGATCATCAACTTAGACCAGATTTGTAAGCCAAATACTATATTAATTTTAAAATTACTTTTTGTTGTTGGGTTAAAAAACAATATAATTAGAATATCTCAGTTGTGTGATGATGGTTTTTATGTTATGTTTGAAAATGATTCATGCAATGTTTTTAATTTTAGATACTATTTAATATTCACTGCTCTTAAAATGAAAATGTTTATGATGGTGGCATAAACACATTAGCTAAGAAAAATGTTTCTTGTTTAAATGTTTTTCATAAGGAATCCTAGTTATAGAATAGATTATTAAGACACTATAATGTGAACTCACTTAGGAAACTAACTAGGAAATGATTAGTTATAGACATAACTAAATTGGAATTTTCACACGACAATGTTTTTAATCCTTGTCAAAAAGGAAAAGAACCCAAAGTTTATTTCAAACCAAAGAAATAAGTTTCTACTTCTCAACTCCTTGAGTTAGTTCACATGGATTGTTTTGGACCATCTAGCGTTCAAGTATAAATAAGAAGCACTATGTTTATGTTCTTGTGAATTATTTTTCTAGATACACATGGGTATCATTTCTAGCTCACAAAAGTGAAGCATGTTCTTACTTCATTAAATATTTAAAGTTTGTAGAAAATTATAGGGGACATATAATTAAGACTTTGAGAAGTGATCATGGTTGTGTGTTTGAAAATCAGGAATTTGAATCTTTTTTCTCAAAAAATGGCTATAATCACAATTTCTCTACTCCTAGAACACCTAAACAAAATTGATTCATTGAAAGAAGAAATAGGACACTTCAATACATTTTTTTAACTATGCTAAATGAGTATAATCCACCTATCATTTTTTTGGATGATGCTGTTAATACAACTTGTTGCATCATCAATAGAGTATTAATTAGACATGTTCTTAATAAAACGTTTTATGAGCTATCGAATAATAGGAAGCCTATGGTTATTTATTTTAGAGTTTTTGGTTGCAAAGTCTTTATCTATAACACTAAGGATAATCTTGAGATGTTTTCTACTAATAGTGATGAATGAATTTTCCAAGGTAAATCAATCTCTAGTAAGGCTTATACAGTATTCAATAAGAGAACCAAATGTGTGGAAGAATCATTTCATGTCAAATTTGATGAGACTAATCAACATGTACCCAAAAATCATAGTTGAACATGTTTAGGAGGATATTTCAAATCTGGAAATTAATGATAAAGATAGTAAACCCTTAGTAAAAACTACTAGCTCTGAAAATTTTCAAGAATTAGCGAATGATGAATCTGAACCTATATAAAACAATGAGGAGTCTTGTTCAACTCATTTTATAGGTATCAGAACTCTCATGAATCATGCTTCAGATGTTGCCGTATGTGATCAAAATAGAGGTACACAAACTAATGATTCTCCAAGAAACCAGGTTGAACATCAAACCTTTTATTCACAGCTTCAACATAAAAATATTGATGATTTTATAAATGATGAATTTTGGGTAATGGCTATGAAAGAAGAATTAAATCATTTTGAAAGAAACAATGTTTTGGGAATTAGTTTAATGTCCTAAGGACCCTTTGACACTTAAGCACTAAATGGGTGGTTAGAAATAAAGTTGATGAATATGGAAACATAGATAGAAACAAGGATAGACTAGTTGCACAAGAATATAGTCAAGAAGAAGGAATAGACTATGAGTAATAACTTTCACCTATAGCTAGACTAGAAGCCATTAGGATATTACTGGCTTATGCTTATCATCTGAATTTAAAACATTATCAAATGGATTTCAAGGGTGCATTTATATTGGGTACATAGTGGGGATGTTTCTGTTGAACACCCCCTTGGTTTTAAAAATCCATATTTTTTAAATCACGTCTCTAAAATTTCTAAAGCTCTATATCGTCTAAAACAATCTCCAAGATCATGGTATGACAGACTAAGTTCTTTTCTAATTTCAAAATGTTTTACTAAAAGAATAGCCGATCCTCGTCATTTTATTAAAAGGATTTCCAATTATGTTTTAATAGTACAGATTTATATATAAGACATTATTTTGGGGTCATCTAAAAATTCATTATATATTTATTTGTCAAAAATGATGAAAGATAAATTTGAAATGAGTTTAATGGGGGAACATAAATTTTTCCTTGGATTTATAATTTTTCAAAAAAATGATATTATAATAAATCAGAGTAAATATACAAAGGAACTTTTGAAAACATTTTGATTGGACAGTAATAAAGGTACTGATAAACCTATGAGTTCAAATCGTAATTTGGATGCTGATGGAACTGATAAATTAGTGGATCAAACCAATTACAGAGGTATGATTGGTAGTCTTCTCTATATTACTGTTAGTAGACCTGATATTATGTTTAGTGAATCCATGTGTGCTTGTTCTCCATACAATCACAAAGATTCTCATTAAACTGATGATAAAATGAATTTTAAATATTTAATGTATACTAAAAATATAGGATTATTTTATCCAATAGGAAATTTATTTTAATTATATGTTATTCAGATTCTGACTTTTCCAGTTGCAAGATATATAGAAGGAGAACTTATGGAATATGTCATATTTTAGGTAAGTCACCAGTTTCATGGTGTAATAAGAATCATAATTCAGTAGCATTTTCTACTGTTGAAGAATAATATATAGATGCTAATAGTTTTTGAGCTCAAATTCTGTTAATGAAACACATTTTAATAGACTATGGATATCAATTCAGGCATGTCTCTATAAATGGTGATAATTCAAGTGCTATTAACATATCTAAAAATCCAGTATCTCTTGTTAGGATAAATCACATTTATATGATACATCACATCATGAGAGATCATTATAAAAGAGGTGATATAACTCTTTAATTCATTATCACCAAACACCGATTGGATGATATATTCACAAATCATTTGAGTTATGAGAGGTTAAACTACATCAGACATGAGTTAGGTATGATAAACTATTAAGCTAGGAACTTCACAGTTGGACCTCACTATTGGACCTTGCCATTGGACCTCACTGTTGGTCCTCACCAATGGTCCTCACTGTTGGACCTCATTGTCGGACCTCGCCTTTCGACCTCACCATTAGAACTCACCCTTAGACATTACTGTTAGACCTCTAAATTGGACATCACCATTAGACCTCAACGTTGTACATCACCATTGGACCTCACTGTTGGACCTCAACGTTGGATCTCACCATCCGACCTCACCGTTAGTCCTCACTGTTGGACCTCACCATTGGACATCACCGTTAGGGACCTCACTATTAGCACCTTAACTATAGTCAATGTTTTTGGGAATTTGTGTTTTTTCTGTTGGAATCTGATGTGTTTTTAGTATTACTTATTTCTTTTTTTAATTTTTTTCAATCTATAAATGTGAAAAATAGAGTAGAACCCACATTTTTATCCACCTCAGTCGTCACCCGAACCATTTTTATCTTTAATATTAGAACCTCTTCGTCTCTTGAAACCCTCGAACCACTCTAGATTGAAATGGATTGATTAAAGAAACAAATGGTCAGTGATGGAAGAGATGTGCTGAATCCTAAGAAACCTCAAGATGAATCTTGGAGTGGAAGCAAGGAAGTATAAAAGCTGATAAATCCACATTTATTGAAGAGGAAAATTATGGTCGAGAAGGATTTATGTTCTGAAGGGATGTTTTCAAGTCGGTCTTTAGTATTGAAGGCACTTGAATATCAGGTTTAGGTTGAATTATTTCAAATAACAACGGGCCTTACTACCTGAATATATTGAAGGGGATATAAGATTCTCTAAAGGTAGATTATTCTGATAATGAAAACCTAATGTCTTGAATGTTAAATTGAGTAACTGTGAGCTTCTCCTCTATTGAATGGTCTGATTGTTTGAAAGTACCACATGAAGGTACTTTTGATTACTACTTTGGAGTGGTACCTCCCCCTAGTGATTTCTTCTATTATGACAAAGCTCTGGCTGAACTGACAGGGAATAAGATCCCTAGGAGAGTAATTTCTACTAAAATGGAAGGAGAAAACAAGATACTGTTTAATTTTTTTTATCATTTCTTGAGTCTCATGAAAGAGGATTTTTCTATCTTGAAGTATCATAACATATTTATTTTGTATCTGTTGAAGCATGGACAGGAGATAAACCTGTATAGGTTGCAAATGATTAAATTAGAGGAGATGAAAAAATCCCAGTTCTAAATCCAATGCTTTTTTCATTCAATATTTATATCCTAGTTGTCAAAATTAAAAGGAGTTTCAGGAAATAAGGAGGAAACATATTTTTAAGGGAAAACAACTACATTACCAAGAATTTAGGAAAGCTGATTAAGATAAATTGGAACCCTTGGAAAAGAAAATGGGTGCATGATGAGGCTAAGCTATATGAGGAATTCAAACTTGTTACTAAACCCACTAGGCCTAAGAATAAGAGAGAACCTAGACTAATGGATGATAAAGTGGAGCCAGTATATTCAGATGAAGATGGACATGCCTCTATTATGCCAGAAATTGAGTATGCTCTTATTGATGAAAGGAGTGATCCAGACCTTCCCCCAACATCTCATGCCAATAGTGTATCCTTTGGTGAGCCTAGCCCACCATGAAGATTTACAATAAGTTAGAATGTCCTAAGGGATAACCAAGATGAGGGAACTAGTTCAGAAGAATGAAATCAAAATGTCTTAAGAGACATTATAGAGACCTCATAGGAGGAGGATGAAACTAAATCTAGTCACAATGTCTTTGATACAGATGCTAATGAAAGTGAATAGGAATTTCTAAGTCTCAGTCCTTTGATTGGGTATATATAAATAGTAGATGGTTTAGATGAAGAGGTTATAGACTCGGTTGATGATGGTATTTCAATGGTAGTAGTTGAAGATTATGTAGAGGAAGTGTAAGAGGACCCTCTTGTTAATGTGGATGATTGAAGAGGTATAACAGAGATGGATATGGTTGATCAAGAGAATGCTCCATGTGAGGGGGAGGAACCTGTTTCCCTAGGTTCAGTTTATGTTTCTCATGGAATAGATGATTGGTCTAAAGAACCTAGATTTTTGGTCTTATGTTTAGACTATGGAGACTCAGATGATGACCAGCCTAACAGAATCCTTCCAATTCATTCTATTTTAGAAACCACTACCGAGTATCCATTGTGCTTTTTCCTTGGAACTACGTGAAAAATGATGATTTTAAATCATTAAATTCAGAATGGAAGAGACACATTGATGAGAGATCTATTGGAATTGAACGATTAGTTTCTCACAATCCAATGTTATGACAACTTATTTGGAAAGATTAATTTTTTCCTCTCACTAAACTCTGCTACATGATGTAAAGGATTGTCAGCATCAGATCAGAACAATGACAGAGTCTATGGAATATATGATGTAGACAATTGAAAGTTCAGAATATTATAAGTCTTCAAGGACTCAAGTGGAAAAAGATATTAGATATGGTAAAAGTATGGTTCATCATATGGTAATTGTGTTTGAGGACTTTACTAAGTCTATGGAGACACATGTGAGTTGCCATGATGATTATGTGAATAGAACGATCAATGGTCTGACCAAATATTTTAATGAGATAGTGGCTTTCACAATGGAACCTCTCTGTGCATCTTCTTCCTCTTCAGACACTCCTCCTATTGATCTTGAATCCTTTAGATCGGTTTTCAGAGATGAAGTGGATAAGTTCTCTGGTGCAAGTACCACAAACCCCCAGTCTATGACTCGCGTTATTTCTAATACTAGGGAAATTCATTATCTTTTAAGAGATTATATAAGGAATTATTCTCAAGATCAAATGTCCATCAATTAGAAAGTCATTTCTATTAATAATGGGTTCACAATAAATATTATATGGGTGGTCACATTATGTTACTGTTAGAGAACTTGAGGATCCCATATGTGACTGAAGCATTTAAAGATCAAGTTAGAAGGATTAGAGAATTGACACCTGCCTTAGATAAATTTATAGAGAACAAGTATGATTTTATATTAGTTATGGAATGTGGAGGAATAATTATTATAGATTTAAGAAATATTCTTTTACCCTTCCTCCATGTGAACTACACTCCCCTCATTGTTCCTACAGTCTTAACTTTTTCCTCAGTTGCCATAGGATCTACTAGTGCTACACAGTTTATGACTCCTTCCCAAGACATCATATGCATGTCCCCTATGATTCCTCAGATATATACTCACTACTAGTCTATTGATGCCATTTTAGCTACTCCTCCTACATTGCTCACTGCCATACCGATGCATATCCCTCAATCTTCTACACATGATTTGTCAGCTTCCAGAGACAAATATCTCTTGGACAAATCTGATGTGGATTAAATGTGTGATGTCATAGTTGATATGTAGCTTTCTAAAATTTTCATGTCTTGTATTCGTGCATCATCATTAATTCAATCATCTTTTATCACCTCTTGTTTTATGTTATTTTTATTAATCACAAAGGGGGAGAAGTGTTAAGTGTTAAGTTGCATGAAGGTGAAGGTGGAGATGTTTTAAGTTTACTGGAATCATTGCATATATACTCTATCTATATTTTCCACAGTAACCTTGGTTCAATTTCAATTTTACTTAATCATAATCTATGTATGATCACACCTCTGAAGATATTTTCAAATGTGTCTAACCCTCATTTAATAAAACTTAAATTTAAATTTTCACTGATATAATTTTGGATTATCAAAAAAGGGGATATTTTTTGAATCAACTATTTTTATAATACCAAATCATGTTTCATTTATGTGATAATAATGTTTTATTAGGATAATAATGTGTCATTAATATTCTTAGTCTCTATCAAGTGATAACTATATACATTTAATCTCACTGCTCTCTTGTTTAAGCTTAGAGAGAAAATTTTCTCTATGTATAAAGGTCACTAATGCAAAGGTTACGATTCAAGGTGACTGTTGAAAAGGTCACTAATGCAAGGTCCCAGATGCAAAGGTCACTGATTTAGGGTCACTGATGCAATGGTCGCTGATGCACATGTCACTTATGCACAGGTTACCGATGATAGGTTGCCGGTGAAGCTCACCGATGAAGGTAACTGATGAAGGTAACCAATGAAATGAAACAGAAGAAAGGTCACCTATGAAAGGTCACCAATAAAGGACACTTATGATGGTCACCAATGAAAGTTCACCACTGAAGGCTACCGTTGATAAGGTTACTATTGAAGGCTATCGATTCACTCTACCGATGAAGTCTACTATTGAAGTGTACTGTTGGGAAGGCTACAATTACCAGCCTACCGATACTCACTCTTCTACTCTATACTTTGTTAAATAAATAATATTATTCTAACAGACATATCTTGTAAATTTAATGCTTCTGAAATTAATTAATGCTGATTTTGGACATATCAAGAGATCGTATCTGGGGACAGAACGAGGAACGAGAAGGATCACACATAGTTTACTGATTCTTATTGTCTGTCCTAAAATATAAAATAGGATACCAAGGAATAATATATGTGTGAATGTTGGGGGGTGTGTAAAAGGTGAAAGAAAAAAAATAGAGGAATTCATGAGAAATAACTTACTCGCTATATCAAAGAAGAACCATCCAGCACTTACATTGTGAAACTAAGAGAATCAAGAAGATCATTTGGGACAAACTCATTTTAGCCATCTGTAATTCATCAACTATCTATTAATTGAAGTATAAGAACACTCAGTTTCTGAAAGCTCGACATTGGAGTTGCGACACCCTGTTTTGAGGAAAACATCCAGAGAAATACACGAACTATAATTTATTCACTGCAAGCTGGAAAGAGTTGAACTGCAAACACATAGAGATTTCTAAACTCAGTCTTACAATATTTCTCTATTTTGTTATATTATTTTACATTTCTAAGAAGTGTTTGTTTGTATGTTACACACAGTATATAATTTCCTTAAAATGAGGATACTAAAAATACTCTCATCAAACATCACTTAAACCTTGATTCCCACGTATAACAATGGAATTGACTGTGTGTGGTCTGTATTGTTATTTTAACACAATTAATTGTGGTAGAGGTTGTGATCCCTGGATAGTTGGAGAAAACTATTGTAAAGCCATAAACAGGTTTTATATCAAGTTTATTGTTAATTTAAATTTCTTGGTGGTAGGTGATCACCAAGTGGAGAGGATTATGTCTTGGCTTGAGACTGAACCTCTTGTTTAAATCTACTATGTATTGTATTTAGTAATACTATGTTTTTTTCTATTTTACATTACTTATAATTTCTAAAATAGGAAACTTATTTACATTGATATTGATAGTTAGTTCTGGTTAGTGTGTGGAAGTGTTTAATTCAGTCTACTTATTTCAAAAGTTGAAGAAGTGTTTTACAGTTATTAAACTGGGGACTAATCACACATTGATAAACATATTGTCCAACTAAATATTTATATCTTTAATGCATAAATTAACTGGGCTGTTTCAACATTTAGTGATCTTTATCATAATTTTTTAACAGAAATTTTAAATAAGAACTCAATTCACCCCCTCTTGAGATTCCACTCTGACCAAAAAAACATTATATAAGTTATAATATAATTATTATAATATTTCTTTCCAGAATAATATTTCTACAACAATCCTCAATGGTTGTGATGAAAAAAGAATTGTATTGTTCCATGAGATGATGAACCAACCATATTATAAAAAACATTTTCATTTTTTAAAAAAATGAAGGGATGGTAGAAGTAAGATATCAGAATTAAAAAAATAACATTATAGTATATTTTTATTATTATATATATTATATTATGTTGTTTGATGAATTCTAGTTTGAGGTAGAAGAAGAAATGAATTTTAATAGAGAATGTTTTAGAATTTTAACTTGTAAATGATGCCGCCTTGAAAAAAATCCTCATAGAACATGGACTAGGTATTTCAGTGAACCAATTGAACTAGAAATGGGTAGAGGATTATTATGATAATTGGTTATAAATTTAGAAAACTTCATTGTTTGATATTTTGATCATAATTGGTGTTGATGGGTGGTATTTATAAGGGGATTTGAGGGGTGATTTGAATATTATATCCATTAGCTTATTATTTTTTCTCAAGACTACAAATAGTATTGATTCATGAAACTATATATAGTAAATTTTATATATTTATTATAACTAATGGTTGAATACATCACACATGAATCAAAAAATTCAGGTCTTTATATTATAATGGTAAATACTATATTTTATCGCATTTCACTATTCACAAACAATTCAACTATTTTAGAAAAATACAAAAAAGTCACCCTAACATTGTTTTTTGATGTGTGGATTTTGAAACATGAAATCAAATATATGAAAATAATTTTATATCTATGAGAATTTTTATTTTAAAATAAAATATTAATTATGTGAAAAATACTAGTTTTTATATTATGAACAATTTTATGACAAAAATGAAAAATTACATTCGATCTAATATTATTATTTTATCATTATTATAAAATAATATTTTAATTTATAAATTCATTTTATCAATATAATTATTCATATACATAATTGTATTTTTTTAAAGGTTCTATTAAAGTATTTATGTTTTATAAAAATATAAAAACCTAATTTAATATTTTTAAAAAATTAAATTAATTCCACCATAATATAAATATATAATATTTTAATGTTCCATAGTTGGGGATATTATTCTTATAGTATTGTTACTATTCAGGAGGGTTGGATTAACAATCAAATGGTCTGATTACTAATAAAATGGTCTGGTTACTATTTCATCTAGTATATTTGAAAGGTTCATATGGGTTCCTACTTTCTTTAAATTACTCATATTTCTTGCATTCATCATTCAATTAAATTTTATCTCAAGGTTATATATTTTCATTTTAGAAATTTATATTTATCATCTAATATTTTTCTTAATTTATAGAGTTTTATTAATGAGTTTGATTGTTCTGGGTGGTCTAGAAGATCCAAAAAAAATTTATTAATGTTTCTTATATTATATTTTTCATCCATTGTTATGCATTAAATTATTATATAAATTTTTATTCTCTAAACGTATTATTCAAAGTAATAAAATATTTTTTATGTCTCCTCATTTTTTTCATGTTCTTTATAATTTATTACAAACAATGGAAAAATTATATTAATGTAAATTAAATTTATATAACTTAGGATTATTACATAATTCCAACCTTATAAAATTTATCCTATACTTTTTTATTATCAAGGGTGAATACATGAGACTATAATAATTCGTTATTACTTCATCTAGTTGTGAAGTCACCTCATTTTAATTATGGTTTCTTCATTGTACCTTTAATAAGTGATTTTTCATGTTGGGTTGAAATTTTTCATGTGGTCCATGATCATTACTGGTTGAACCTAATAAGAATGAGAATTTTACAAATGGAAAAACTCTACAATAATAACATTCGAGGGATCATTATGTACATCCTCAAGAGGGATACATGGAATAGAACATGTACTTGAGACATGGTTCATGGTAGTGCAAGTTGATAGGTTATAGCTCTGATGTGATCAAAAGTCACAATGGTTTCAATGTACCTAGGTTATAGATTTCCCTTGTTCTAAAATATAATTACTCTCTTCAATGGGGATATATTACAAAATACTTTATATCTAACTTCAAACTCTAAGTCTCACCATCTATTATCATCATACCTATTCTATCATCTTTGGTAAAATCTGATGCGTTGTTTAATAGGATTTATCTTCTCCACCATTTGCGTGACCATTTTATTCCTAGAAATTTGTGTTCATAAACCTCATCGAAACAGATTGGTGTTCTACTTATCTTCCCATAACTGGGATCATATGGAGTTATTTGGATTCTTATGTGTAAACTATTATTTTATAAGAACATGGATTGATTAATATGTTTATAAAATTTTAATTTGAACTTCATCAAGCATTCTCTTAACATATACTCAAGTATTTATTTAGTATACTCATATTTTTCATAATTATGGAGGTGATACTCCATACTTATTCATTAATCTGATTAAATATCATGTTAATTACTCTTCCATCACAAGGAGGTAAATCAAGGGTATCAATTGAACTTAATTGATAATGGTGTTTTGTGCATCATTACCAGTACTATGATGTATGTCATTTCTATTTGATCGAGTTATAATTCCTCCAGAATTTAAATGAATGAAGAAATCATTTTAAGATGATACACCATAATATATATATATATATATATAATTATTAATTCTGGACATTATTAAATGACTAGTGATAATTTATATGAAGATTCCTTCCAATTATCATATAGGTGTGTGTAGTTAATGAATCATTCCCCATGAATTTCCCCACTAGGACTTCACTTGATAGCATACCAGAAACAATGATGTGTATTTCATGATCTCATTTTTCATATTTTCCAACATATAGTTCTTTGGGATGTCTTGATATATCATCATTTACCCTTGGAGAATGCATAAGGTCGAGCTATGTAAATTATTAAACAACTCCATATTTGACTCCTGATTTGATTGTAAACATAGTTTTCACCAAAAATATTATACTCCAACATCAATTATGAATGATAAGTATTTTCATTTTCTTATAGCTCCCCCATGATTCTAAATATCCACATCATCTCTTTAAGAAACCATTGTATTATTAATAAGGAATAGTTGAAAACCAATTTGAGAAATTAATGATGATGTTATATAAATTATGATTATATGTTCCATACTTTTAAAACATATGAAATTTAATCATTATCAACTATTATCATTGACAAAGTCCAAGGATTCTTTATCATTAGAGCATCTGCCACATTATATTCCTTCCTAGGATTATAATGGATTGAGAAATAATTATCCCATTCCATATCTAACCAACTTCACTGAAACATACGAATCTATTTTTTTTATAAATATATACAAAAGGCTCTTATGAGCCAAATATATATCACACATCACCTCGTAGATATAATAATGCCTAATTTTCAATGTAAAGATCATTGTAGCCAAATCCAAATCTTTCAGGGGATAGTTCTCTACCTAAACATTCATATTCATTGAGGTATATCATATCCGAATTTTATTTTTAATCAATACATAGTCTAATACCTTCTATGTATCATCAATTTATACCAAAAAAAGTTACCCACATGTGGGTAGTGTATGTACTGGTGTAGTGATAATCCAATTCTCTATTCCTTGATTCTCTCTTAAATTCAAATGTCCCTTCAATTTGTACCCCCTTCAAGTTAGTTTGGTTTCCATGTTTTATAATTTTGATAAGTTTCAGACAAATCATCAATGATACCTATCTAGTACCATGAAACAATGGATATTTGTTACAAATTCTGGTATGGGCCACTCCTCAATATATTTTTGATATAAAACTGTTAATAGATATCCACTTTCTGGTGATAACATTACCAAATATTGATACTCCCTCCATCCCGAACTATCATCTACTATATATTTCATTTTGATTATCCTTTATAAATTTCGTGATCATAATATTAAATTTATCCTCATGCTCCATTATTATAAAGTATATGAGAATATCATCTAAAAAACAACCAAAAATTAGTCAAGGTAATCTATAGAATATCTATTCATTATGTCCACAAATATTTCGGGAGAATTAGTGAGCCTGAAGGGTATCAATATAAAGTCATTGTGACCATACATTATTTGAAAGTTATTCATATAAATATCTTCTTTCTTTTCCATTAATTGGTTATATCTTGATGAATAGACCACCATAGAGATGTAATGATCTTCACATAGTTGATCTAACAAGTCATATATCTATAGTAGGGGATACATTCACTTTATTTTTTGTTTTTTGTGACAACTATTATTAGTGTACAAGAACATTGTCCAGTATCTCCTTCACAAAGAGGAACTAAACACCCAACAATTAGAGCACTCAGACATATAAAAGCCTTTTCAGGATTATCTTGTAACTTCTGCATTAGGAATTATAAAACAATGGTGTCCATTATTTATAGAACCATCTATATAGGGAGAGTTATGATTATAAGTTCAATGGGAAATCAACCTATCGGTTAAGAGGAAGGAAATTAAACTCTTTAGGTAATACATCATTATTATACCTCACAATGGGAATGAATTTAATAATGATTCTCTCCATTATCTTGTTCAGTTGATCTCGAATTTTTTTCTCAAAAGGTAATAATGTCAACACTTGAGATAAATATTCCAGAGTAAATTCATCTACCTCCTTATAATTTTATAAAATTAAGGGTTGACTTTTCATGTGAAGAGTGATCTTCATATACCTATAATTTGGTTTGGATTTATATAAGGATAACCAATCCCGTACCGATATTACATCAAACCCCACTATTGTAAGTAAGACAATATTTACTAGGAGGATTAGTCTAAAAACATTGACCAGTGATGAGTTAAATTCAAGGGATGGAATAATTGCCTCTTTTATTATTCTCGTATATTATTCAACACCCTTATTTTGAGGTGGTGTCTGGATATTTCTAATAAAAATTTATGATGTGAAAGAATATGTAGAACTATAATCATATATGAAATTTGATGGTCATGAATTGATAATAAGAAACCAATTAACTTTTTAATTCTATTTTGACTCATTTACTTTATCAAAAATAAACATATGGATGATAATAATTAAAAATGAAAACAATGAACATATAAGTGATAAGTTATAAATGTCAAATATATCATATAATACGAGTATCCGAGTTTTAATATAGGCTACCCATGTTAATTTTACAATTTGTTTTTCTAACCTAATAGACTATTAAATCACTTTATTATAGTTGATAATGAGTTTATGAGTTTATAAAATTATGTCCCACAGGTGTGTCAAACTAGGTGTTCTGTAATACCTCCTTATTATGAACTGGGCGATGATAAATTTTGTATGCAATGAACCATTTTCTGGGTTATTACCCATATATACATATATTATAGTTCCATGCCCATTTTAAGTATCTTGACAGGGTTGTAATTTATTTGAAACCACTCACTCTATAATTCACTAAAATTTTAGTTAATTTTCCTATACATAGAATTATCCCTAGGGTTCTCACTTTATAGCTCTGCTGCTAATATCAAAAAATAATTAGACATTTTTCTTATACCAACTATATAATCCCAAATATTATGAACATGTCATTACATGATTATTATGATTAATATAAAATAAATAAAATCCAATTGCCAAGGGGCCTAATTTCATTAGATAAAAAAATTTATAATATATCAATAATAATAATAATAAAATATTTATTTTATTCTCCATTATGAGTTCGTAAAAATATTTAATATTTTAAAATGGAAGATGATAACCAATATATTAATTAAATTATAAGGATGAGCTATAATTCCCAATAAGTGAAAAGACATGGTAATTAAACATATCATATGATTCAAAAAAACATAAAATGATAATATAAAATACAAGGCTTGTGAATAAACATATAGTTTCATCACATAAATAATAAAGAATCATGACCTCATGGAATATTATTAATGTGGTAGTAACATATCACATCACATAATCATAAGTCAACGCTAACTTCCATGAAAACATCACATGTTGGAAATAGTGCCATCGTGGATTAGGTCCACTCCCAAATACCCTATATATATTATGTGGGGAAGAAAATATTCCCAATTTATCATATAATTATTTGTTTTCACCCATCAAGGAATGTAAATTGTTATGTGATCCGAAATAAATAAATAAATCCTACTTAATAAATATATGAATTATCCATTAAATGAAAGGGGTTCCATAATATTTCCTCATTTAAAGTAACATGTAATATATATTTCCCCTTCAATAGAAGGGATGATAAGTTTGGTATATATGTAATCAATATATATTTTGAATTTATAATAATTCAATAATATCAAAATGATAGATAATGTGTGTTTGAGAGTGAATGACCATAACCCAAATGAAAATGGTGGTTCGGAGAGATCCCTTACCCTATGTTACATAAACATTCTATGAATGTAATGATTTACATGAATAATAAAATAAAATAACCACTTAAATCTATAAAATTACATATATTAATTAGTACTATACTTTTATTATTCTTATTTATATCCATTTCAATGAGATATAATGTTCAACATTATTTTTTTTCAAGTGTGTTCAATTTAATGTTCCCTGTTAAGATTGATTTTTGTTAAACATTGATGTTATTTTCAAATTGGACTAAAACTACAAAAGTGTGAAAATGGTATTAAAATACATCTAGATATTTTTATGGTTTGAAATATCATTATGTTTTATAATACATGGATGATTCACTTAGTAAAATTTTAAATGTTATGGGGATAGTTCAATTAGGTTTTTTTGAGGACATACATAAAATAGATTCATTTTATTTATTTATATTATTATTTAAACATTATATAAAATATGATAATTTATATTATACTTATTAAAATTATATTTTAATATAATATTTTTTTTAACTGACATGAAGGCGGTAGATAAAAATGAATCACATTATTTATGGATGCAGTGAACCGACCATATTTTAAAGAAACCAATCATTTTAGAAACAATGAATGTGTGGGTATAAGATGGATATCTATTTAAAAAAATAAACTTATAGTATATTTATAATACTAGATTCATTATGTTTTACTCAATGATTAAGAAAATAGGTACTATAAAATAAAATAATTTTAAAATAGAAAAATTTGGAAATTTCCCTTTTTATTGTAGTCTCCTTGAAAAACTCCATATGTCACTTTGAATTTTTCTTATAGTGAGATTAGTAGTATTAGGACTTGTAAGAGAGGATTAGGAAGGGTATTGGTTATAAATTTGGCACTCTTTAATCCTAATAAGTTGTGGAGAGTATGGTGGTATTTATAATGTTTTGGGAGGGGTGTATATTAATATTATACCCATTAGTTTATTAATATTTATAAAGGAATCCAATAAATTTTATTCATAATACTATAAAAATTAATTGGTGAATGTGAGTTTGAACTAACAGAATCTTTATAATGCACGACTAAAAAATTCAGGTAGATGGATTATAATGTTAAATATTGTATTTTATAGTATTTCATTATTCACTAAAAACTCAATTATTCTAGAAAATATCAAAAATTCACCCTAAATTTTTTGAAATTTATAGATTTCTAAAACTAATTCCATTTTATTAAAATAATTATCCAACTATAGGGATTTTAATTTTTAAATAAAATCCAAATTTATTAGAAAAGTACCAATTTTAATATTATGAACATTTTTCTGACAAATTGAAATTTTTTAATGGTATCATAGAATAATATTAAAATTATAAAAAAACATAATATTAAGTTATAAATTCATTTTATGGAAATAATAATACATTTAAATAATTATATTTATAAAAAATTTCAATTTAAAACATATATGTTTTACACCACTATAGACACAAAATTTATTATTTTTAGAACATTTATTTAATTGTATCATAATATGAATACATAATATTTTCATTTTATACAATACCTAAAAAATATTTTACACTCCCATAGGTGAGGATATAATTTTAATAGTTATGTTACTATTTCTAATGATCAAATTTCTATTCTAATGGTCACATTACTATTTTTACGGTCATATTACGATTTAAATGGAAATTTTTATAATGGTAATATGTGTTCCCTTATTTATATATATACCAAATATTTATTTAATTATTAAATCAAATCTATTTTATCTAAAAGATATATTTTTTTCATTTTCAAAATGACTATTTCATTATAAATTTTATGATTAATTTCTACATTGATGTTCATTGTGGTTATAATTCAGGTGGATTGAGAAGATCAAAATTTCCCAATTATTGTAATATTATTTTCAAATTTTTCTCCAATTATAATACCGTTAATTCCAATACACATTTTTTTCTGTAAATTTAAATTTAAAATTAATATAATAATATTTTAGGATTCACTATGTTGTTCTAATACTTTATAATTCATTAGTATATATGAAAAAATTTATAATAAAGGGAGTTGATTTAATAAAATTCTTTGTCATTACAAGCGTCACACTAATTAACATATCGATTAAAATTAAAGTCCTTATGTCGGACCATAGGGGTTGCAAAAAATACATGTTCTAGATGGTCTCTATTTTTATAGCACATACTAATACCAACTGACATTCTTTCCCTCCCAACCCATACAACGTTATAAGTGCCTAACTATAGACTTAATCCTACCACTCAATAATGATCTATGTTAATACTCTGTCATGACCACCTACCACCTAAGGTAACACACATTGGATGAAAATTATAAAAGGGAGATAATGATGCTCGAATTCAGCCTCTAATAGGCCATGGGGTGATCACTATAATTGACATTAAAACATAATCATAGATTGGATATATTACAATTTTGAAATGATAAATGATAGAGATATGTTATAAACAACCACTAAATAGATGTAGATCATAAAAAATGATGAATCCATCTCAACAGATGATATTAATGTGATGACGTACAATATAAAACACTGGAAACACTTCAAAAAATCCTTGATAGTTTCCATAACAATTCAAATACATAATAAAAACAACATGATTTTGAAATGTCTTACTTGATCACCAATTAGCCCCTATTAACATGTAAAAAATTATATATATTAATGGTTGATAATAACATGTATATTCAGTAGGTTATCCCTGAAATATTTTTTTTTTGAAAAATGTGAATAAAGATTATTATGTCCTATGAAGTAAAAAAAATGTAACCAACCCATCTACAAAACAGTTTTACTATTCTCTTATCTTTCATAACAAGGCTCACTGACCATATCTCACATCAAATTAATCATATAATAGACAATAAAAGTTCAAATGAATTTATACCACAACATTTTTTACACATTTTTTTCCCCAACACTACATCTCCTAAACCATATCCTTGAAAATCAATTCTAATGATATTTGGGCTAATTAAATCCAGCCTAAAGACACCTAGGATAAATCATGAACATACTTTATTACATCATCTAATCATCAAAGCCACATATCCATAGTGTAAATATGTAGTTTTTGAGATCCACTACATATTGTAAATCATGTATTATTCCTTAATCCATCACAACACATAAATAACATACTTATAATAACCACTAAGATAGTATATCTACAGGTGTGTGTGTGAAAATACAAAAAGGTCTTATATACTTCTACACACATATATGGGGAATTATATGTATCATGAATACTACTACATAATACTACTAGTAGAAGAGAGAAGTAATAGTTGTTGCAGTTTAACATATATTCCTTAATGGCCTGAATGTTATTATAATGTACATTCCATTGTAGAGTTAGGGAAACATTTTATCGTGTTAAAAAACTCACTTTAATTTAGAGTAATGTGATAAATATTCTATGGAATGTTTTAGGAGGGTTTAGGGATTGTCTAGATCCCAGAGCTCTTATATTTTTAGATACTCATTTAGCTACACATTTTTCATATGGTTCGTGGAATCCACATGACACAACCGTGTTGGTAACTTAGTGAACATCATGACACTGAATAGTTTGACTGAACCATGTGAGCTGGGATTAACATCCATGAAATTTATCTCAAACATGTCACATATCCATTTCTCATAGGCTATGTATTATAAATCGAACCTTGTTCCTAGCCTGTGTGAGGGATCTCCTTGGGAGTGGCTATCATATAGTTGGATCATGGTTTAGACAATGATGAAAAAAAACCATGAAACCCCTTAATGAAGGAAAAATGATCTTTTTTACCTTAAATGTTTTTAAACCCATAACCCCCTATTCGTCTACCTCTTGTGTATTTCCCCATATGTGTAAGCTCTTCTCTTGTAATCCAATCTAGTCTATTCCATTTATCCTCTATCTGATATATTTTTCCTTTTCAATAAGGTGAATTGGATCTGTAATATTATACTATCTAATCCTATTCAATCTATTTCTTGTATATCTTCCCATATTTTATGATATATTGGTGCAAGATTAAATGACATGTTTTTTGGGAATTTTTCCACTATTTTGACTCCTCCTGTTATAGATCAATTCAAGGGAAGACACTGGATGAGGATAGTGCTATGGGAATAAGGTATGAGCACTATATTTTTTCTCCACGTCTTATGAAATTTTTATCATGATCCATTCCTCCACACATTTGAACCCTATAACATCATCTGTATAAGAACTTTTCATTAAATTTTTGGGTTTTATATTGCTAATACAGTCCTAGTTAATTATGAAACAAGTTCATTGATTTATCACATTGATATGGACCACCCCATGGGTGTTCCGTCCATAAATGAATAAAAGGACCATTGACTTCAATTGTATAACCATCATTTTTAGTTTTTTCCCTTATAATAAATGAAATGATATGAGTGTTTTATAAGAAAAGTGATTGGCCAAATTATTAGGCCTCTATGCCTTATGACATAGTTTAATTACATGAATCAATTGAATTGTCAACTGAAGTAAAATATTATAATGTTACATCTTATTTAAATGGTATGTGTTCTTATTATCCAAACCAAACCTCCATACCAAGATGAGTGTGGCACCAGGGTCATGATTTAAGGATGCATGGGATGGTCTCTTTATTTATTATAATAATGTTTTGTAATGGATTGTAAATACTACTTTTGGTATTCCTTGTATGGGATCATTATTTGGATTCTTTACCTTCTTATGAGTGATATTGTTACCCCGAGGGATATCTCAGGGATGGGATCGGGGGTAGGATGGTTATACCATGTCGTGAATGATTCTCAATCCCCGGTGTGAGTTACCGTGGATGATCTAAGAGGTTCTCTTTTCTTCACTCCATAATTGGAGTGATACATATGATTAGAGTTATATATATATCCCCAGAAAATCACTTTCCCTATGGGGTATTTATAGTTCTCCTAGAAATATCCTTAGGATTCCATTTATGGATCACCTTGGATGGTCTTAGGTTTCCTCTTATTAAATTATAATGATGCATTTTTTAATGCTATTAATGAAACTATTATCTTACAGATGTGTTCTCCAAGAAAAATCCCATGCTTGGGGTGTTTTTACTTTTTATTATCATTTTATGATAACCCATTATTATACCCAATCCATATATTTTATATTCACCTTAGTTTAGTGACATTATACATAGGCTGAAGATGTTAGTGTTGGTCGGGAATACATGATTAACCTAACCAACATGTTTATTTTTTTCATTATATTTAGTTTGATCATTCACACTGAAAATTTTATATGCACCGAATTGAGTGTTCTAAACAATATGGAGGTGGCATACTGAGTATATCTCACAGATTTATTGGGCCACCTATGGTACCCAAGAGGACTTCATGACTATTATTTTTATATAAAGGGAAGCATGCAGCTTCTGATGCTTGATTTTCTGTACTATGAAAGTGTACAACAACAGTTGAGTGTTCCTTTCCTTGTTATTATTGTACGGGAATATTTTTTATTTTTTTATTTTATCATATCATTTTGTATATTCCTATTTACCATGTATCCAACTTAAGTAATTTTTTTATATCTACATGACAGGGCGATCACAATTTTTTTCTATTTATGATTCAGTTTCTGCTTGTTTATTTGTTGTTATTCATTCCCTTCTAAGTTATTATGGTCTTCACTATTTCCATCTATTATTTACCTTTGTGACACATATGGTCGAAGAAGACATAATATCTCCATGGAAAAAAATTATCCCCTCATGGATAGATGAAAACCTCTTCTATATAGGGAGGTACTCTTGAAGTCATGTGTTAAATCATATTAGGAAACCGCTTAGTGGATTACAGGTCGGGAAACTAAAATCTTTCATCATAGGGAGGTTTTTTATTTTTTGTGCTGTGGTCCCAAAGTAATTTCTCTATTAATCCACTATGATTGGGATGGTATATAAGAAACTAGGATGTATTAGAATTTTTTAATGATCATATGCCTCAATGTTTCTATTCCTTGTACAGGTGAATCCCAAATTACATAGGATGGGATATTGATGTTCTTGGTTGCACCTATTACAATTTCATTGATTCCACCATTGAGTGACGCACATGTTTTGTGATTTTATTATAGATAATATTATAACTAACATAACTCATTTGTCTTGGAAAAATTAAATGAGGTATTGTTATTTCATGCATAATAATAAGAACTTGAGGACTCAAATGTCATGAATTATTCCATTATATATTTATGTTAATAGGTACCTAATCTGTATTTGATGTGATTTTGTGCATTCCTTGATTATCATATCTAGAAATTTGATGATTTTTGTTGCAGGGATATCATAATCGGGTAATTAAAGTGTCTATATAAAATTAAATGGTGTTTCCCAATATGGACTGATGATGTCACCTTAATTAACCAATTATGCAACATTGGATCCATGAACCGCTGGTTTTGAGGGATGAAATATCAGTTGATATAATTGATTAATTCCAATTGTGACATATTAAGAACAAAATACTATACTGTGGGAATGGCGATTCATTTAACCAAATCATTATATAGTACCAGTAGCTTCCTAATATCAGATGTAAGGTTTGAGTCACAGTTACATGAAATAATAATTTCAATTTATAAAGAGAATGAGGATTTATAAGATGGGAATCGTGACACATCTTACTAGACCATAATATACATATATATAAATTAGAATTTAATTAATAAACCAAAACAATTAATTGAAATGGTTACCATTAAATAAGGATTCCAATACCAATTTAAATGGTGTTATCCTATATATCTTGAAATTATCACTTAATATACCAGAACCTATGATGTGCTAGGTGAGACCTTGACCACAACTCAACATTAGTAGTGGGTAGTAGGAAGTGTATCTTGAGAATTTTGTGATCTTATATAACACCTATACCTAGAATTAAGAGCAGGAAGATACATGTGTCTTGTTTATATGAAGGATTTGTACATGTACTTACATATAATCATGTTTCCCTTATGCTATTAAATAGTATAAGAGGCATGGATTTGGAAATTGGAGAGATATTATACCACGATATCTATGATTTATACGCTGGGAGGGTGGTGACGACCATGCTCATCATGTTGTGGACCCTAATCCACTATTATTACCTCATGTAGTGACATCAAAGGAACCCCTTATAATCTTCCACTAGGTATCAATGATCAGTTCTAGGATAGCTTATTTTGCTTCATAAAGACTGTATAGGGAGCTCCACGACCTGCCACTTCAATGGAAGCTTTGATGTGGGAATTTTAGCAGTATCATCCACCTACATTCTCAGGGGATCGAAGACCTTAGGCTGAAATTCATGGAACGATTTCATGTTATCGATATTCAATCATTTAGAGATTCCTCCTGACCAGGTGTTCAAGATATCTTCCAATTTTTTTCATTCCTTCCCCAAGAGTTGGTGGAATTCCATTACATAGGCAAGTCGACATCATGGTATAGTCTGGGTAGACTTCCAGATAGCCTTTAATGACTACTTTTTTATTTCTTACCACAATAGAGGACCACACTAGGGAGTTTACACATCTTAAATAGGGTTTTATATCAGTGATGTATTAATATACTATTTTTTCTAAACTTAGGTGTTTTTCACCAACTTTGACCAGTGATGAGTTGATGACTAAAAATAGATTGATGATGGGAATTCATACACCATCTGATTATAGGAGAATATTTTCTGGTTGACCAAAATTTCAGAGATAGTAAACTAGACCCTCATCATAGAGTGGAACCTGACAGAATATAGCAATGTGAACTAGGGATGTTAAGTATATAGTGAGGGAGATGGATTGTCTAGCATCATGAAACAACATTTTGGGGATACTTATAGGTGATGATCAAATTAGGTGACATGTTCTTATAGATATTTATTATATAACTAGTGTTGTAGGGAAATCCGAAAGAAGAAACATGGTATAAGGGAACTGATCGATTGTTGAGCCTGTAGTAGGATGGGTCACCTTCAGTTTTTCTTCCATAGCTTCCCTCTAGTTCATAGTGAGAAGTGTTCTGTACCAATGATAATTTTTTGTGGAAGATCAATATCTCCACATTAGGCATGTATTTGGTCTTCTACTGACTGATCTGGCCTATGAGGTAGTCATGGCATATGTAGCCATACATCTGAGGATCAATGCTAGTTGAGCGTACATTCATAGGATATTCTGGTCCATATCAAGGTTTTGGATTTTTCCATATATATAAAATCCAACCTAATACCAATGAGATGAGTTTTTGTCCATATACTATATGAGGTAATATTGAGGTATCCTCTATATTATTTTCTTCCTTATTCAATATAGCCACATAGAACAATTTAATATCTGTTACAATTATGGAATGTATGGAAATATAGTTGGTGTACTAATATGGAATAATTAATCTAAAAACACCATCAAGGGCTCAATATAAGAGTAAATTATAGTTAATGGAGTTTTCCCTTTGAGAATGTTCAATACTATTTCTTGTAAAATTTCTTATTCCCAGAGATAGAGGGGTTTGAAAATCTACTCAATATGGCCAAGCTAGTCCCATACCATTACCATGTTGATTTATATCACTATAGGGTGTCTTTCACATCAACTAAAGGAAGAACATATGCTCATATGGGTGAATGGGACATCCAGGAAAGTCAAGATGGAACTCGGTATCATGGTATTGGTAGATTGATAACCAAGATTGAAATTCTATTTATGTGAAAGTACTCAATGGAGATTACTAAATTTCCACAAGTAGTGGAATGGTTCAGGGATGTATTACCTAAATATTTGTCTGTGATACCACTTGTGAGAGAGTTAGAGTTTATAATTGATCTTGTCCTAGGTGCATCACTAGTGTCCACTCCTACGTATAGGATGGACCCTACTAAACCCTTAGAACTAAATATGTTTTTGGAAAACATGGAAGTGAAGGGTTTTATATGACCTAGTACATTTTTATGGGGTTAAACTATTAATTTATATAATAAGATGCTTGATACCCTCTGGTTATGTGTGTATTTACACTGATTAAAATAGATTATGATTGGGAACTACTATCCGCTTACACTAATAGAATACCTCTTCAACCAGCTCTGGGGAGAATTTGTTTTTTCTAAGATCAATTTGAGTTTGGACTACCATCAGGTCCATATGAGACCATAAGACATACCATGTATAACATTCCAAAGAAGATACAGTTTTTATGATTATTTTTCTATTCTTTTCTTGCTTAAAAATGCTCCGGTGGACTTTATGACCTTGATGAATATGATTTTCCGCCCATATGTGGATTCATTTGTGGAATTATTTGTGCAAGAAATCTTGGTGTATTATCATACTCATAATGTCAATGATGAACACCATGAGATAATTTTGAATACATTCAGAGAGATCATGATGTTTGCTATAATCAATAAATTCGACTTTTGGATTTCTATGGTTGACTTATTAGGTCATATAATCTTAGAGGGATGATTTTATCTTATCCATGAAAGTGTGATCACCATAGTTTCTTGAGATAACCATAAGAACATATTTGATATAAGTAGTTTCTTAGATATGGATTGTTATTAAAGGTTTTTAATACATGGATTCTCACACCTGTAATATTATCCTATTGGATTTACTAAAAAGGGTGTGAAATTATTTTTTTCTATAGTTTATGAGACATAAATTGAGGAGTTGAAGTGTACACTGAAATCAGCAGTAATCATGATTCTTCTAGAGTTGGGAAAAGGCTATATAGTATATTTTGATTATTTATAAATTTTCCTGGGAGTACTTATGATGCAAGGAGGCCAAGTTGTAGCATATGGGTCCCTCCAGCTATGATCTCATGAGTGGAGCTAACCAACAAATGACCATGATCTCACAATTATGGTTCATTGTTTATAATATTTTAGGTATTATCTATTGGTTGACTAGTTAAATTTTTATAGGGACCAGAAAAGAATCAAATATATTTTCACACAATGAGATATGAACCTCAGGTAGTGCAGGTGGATGGAATACCAACAATAAATCAATTTTGTGATTTCCAATACTCCAAGAATGTTAATGTAGAGGATAAATCCCTGATCTAAAAGACTCATGTGAAAGCCATCATAGAAGCTAGAAATGAGTGGTCGGTAGTGAATTTTTTTAGATGAGCTTAGATGTTCATGAATTTTCGAGGAAAATTATTTTAACATCTCTAGTAGTGATATCCTTTCTTATAGAGCTGATGTAGATGAGACAACTATCAGATTATGAGATCTTCATCATAAGGGAGAGTTTCTCAAGTAATAACCCACTGCTTGGTTGGGCTATTAATAAGAATTAGATCATGCACTTACTCAAGCATGTGTGAATTTCTTATAAATACAGGAAGAATTTTTGTTAGAATACCAATCCTCTATTTGTGTAGTACACCAAGGGATTACCAAAATGTACTGAGTCATATTTCCTTTGTATTGGTTTAAATGTATGTAGAGGAAAATTTTAGGATTTATCACTAGGTGTTACAACTTTCAGCTGGTGAAGGTGGAGCGCTAGCCACCTTCTAACATTTCACAGCCACAATCATGAGTTGAAATGGAATGATGTCTTAATTGATTTCATGATGAAATTTACAACATTCCACAGAGGCATTGATTTAGTATGTGTGATCATCAATAGGTTGAAAAAGGTCACACATTTCTTACCTAACTGATATCCCTTCTCAGTTGATGAGATTGGATGTTTTATATTCATAAAATTTTGCAGCTTCATGGTGGTCCATGTTTCATATTATCATATCAAGATGATCATTTTACATCATATTTTTAGAAGGGTTTACAGAATGAACAAGGTTCATAGGTGCTACTAATTTTAGAATATCACCCTCAGGCCGTTAGAATGTCCAAAAAAATGATACGAGTGTTGGCGGTGATATTGCATGCATGCATTCTTGATTTTGGATGTTCTTGGGAGAATTATGTACCTCTTGATAAGTTTTCCTCAAATAATTTTTTCAATAAATGATTTAGATAGTTCCATATGAGGCCCTTTATGGTAGGTTTATATGTTCACCACTATTCTAGTTATATCCAGGTAAGGAAAAACAGCTATTTCCTAATCTTGGTTAGGAGACATAAGAAAATGTACATCTGATTCATAGATTTATGGATATAGATTAGTCAAGGATGAAGAAAAATGTTCATAATTTAGGTGTGACTTATTTTCACACGTCAAAAAAGAGTTATGGATCTTCTTCCTAATTTATTCAAATAATTTGAATGTGTTTTCTCATTTTTGAGTAAGTCAGTATGAATTTTTACTAAAATTGATGACAATTTTAAATAAAAAGATTCACTTTGAATCATATCGGTCACACCGTGTGTCAGATTTTTGTTTGATTGATTTATACACATCTCAAATGACATATAGATATTTTCCCTAAGGTTTTAAAATAATAAGAATGTGGTTTCTTAGTTTTGAGTACATCACCGTCTTTTTTACTAAAATGTCATTTGAAAATTGAAATGCGTATTTTGACTCATACATATCACATTGTATATTGGATTGAGGTCAGACTAATTCCAACCCACCAAAAGTTTCTTATGGATCTTTCTCCTAAAGTATTTATAAAATTTGGAAGCATTTTCTCAGTTTTTTGTAGGTCTGTCGGACTTTTTACTATAATTGATGACAATTTTAAATAAAAAGATGCATTTCGAGTTATACCGGTCATAACGTGAATGATATTGAGGTGTTACTAATTCATTAACGTCTTAAAAAACATATGTATTTTTTTTAATAAAGTTTCAAAACAATCTTATTGTGTTTTATCATTTTTGAGTATGTCACCTGTCTATTTTTGTAAAATTAAATTTAAAAATTGAAACACACACTTTGACTCATACAAATAATATCGTGCAACATTTTGACGCGAGAATAATTCTTAAACATCAAAAACTATTTTCTGATCGATTACCTAAACTATCCAAAATATCATAGCACCTCTTCATGGTTTTCTATGAGTAATGCTTTTTAATGTCAAATGAAAATTTTGAACTGATAATGGACACATTGATTCATATCATGCACATCATGTATTAGATTGAGGTAAGGATGATTCTTACACATCAAAAATGACTTATGGATCATTGTATTAATGTATTCAAACAATATTCATATTTTATCTTGGTTTTGAGTATGTTATTTGTCTTTTTTACTAAAATTGATTTCTTATTTAAATTTAAATAACTACATGGAGTTATACAGGTCACGTCGTGGGTATGGTTGAGGTGTGACTGATTCTTACACATCCCAATGTCTCAAAAAATCATAACTATCAATTTTACCATGATTTACATTGATTTTATTTGTTGAAAATCATACACTATGGGGACATATTTGATCAAACAAAATCAACTAGAAAAAAAGAATCAAACTGTGTAAGAAAAAAATTATTATGTGTAATAGAAAAAGAATTAATTAAACCTAAATTTGAAAAAATTTATTTATTCTATGGACAATGATTTTAAATGTGATAAAATCAATATTACCTCTTGGATTGAGTATTAGAGAGGACTTGAAGGAAATTGATAAATTTCAACACTCCATGGGTGAATGGTTTTGAGGGAGAATAAGTCAATTGAAATTTTTGTGTATAGAGGCATGAATGATGGACAGAGCACTCCAAATTGAACAATTTAACACAAATGTATAAGAAAACAAATTTTATGTTAGTAATACTAAGTAGTAAATAAATTAAACAAAAATATGAAAAAATAAATTAATTATATAGAGACCTATTTTATTGGGAAAACATCAAGATTACCTCTCTGATTGAGCAGAGGCAATATCGTTTCTCTTCCAAAAATTATAGTGAGGAGAACATGAAAGAATTTTATAAGTAAATTACTATAGGGGTGAAAAGGTATTGAGGTAATGCTGGAAAGAGAACCCCAACTTGAACAAATTAATACAACAGTATTAGAAAATAATTATTATTTGAGTAATACTAAAAGTAATTAAATTAAACATAAACATCAATAAATATATTAATTCCATGTAAAATTATTTTACTATGAAAGAATCAATATTTCCTCATTGAGGGAGAATAAGTATGCATATTTTAAAAAGAACCCCAACTTGAACAAAAGAATCCAACTATATAAGAAGATAATATTATGTGAGTAATACTAAAAATAAATAAATTAAATACAAATATGAAACAATAAATTGATTCTGTGGATAATGAAATTACTGGGAAAATATCTATATTACCTTAAGGATTGATAAGAGGCAACATAATTACTCTACCTGCAATGGTTGTATAGGTAACATGAAATAAAATGACAAATGAACCACGTTAAGGGTGAAAATGTTTTGAGGGAGAAGAAGCACAAATGTTTGAAAGAGAACCCAAACTTGAACAAAAGGATCCACATATTTAAGAAAATATTTTTTATTTCAGAAATACTGAATATAATTAAATTAATCATAAATATGAAACAATACATTAATTCTATAGACAGTGATTATACTGTTAAAACATCAATATTACCTCTATGATTTAGGAGTTACAACATCGTTTCTCTTCTTTCAATGTTTTGACACATGGAAAAAAATGTCCTAGAATAAACAAAATCTGCAAGGAATTATGAAAATAAAATCAACGTTTCATTGTTTAATATTTTTTGTTAAAATTGAAAAATTATATAGTAACATTACAATAACATTTTTCAAAGGGTTTCCTTCATTATAGTTTGTTCTTTCATCATGTGAAGAATAAATTTCATGAATGAGTATTCAAACATTTAATTTTGATTATGTCAATGTAGTAGAGAACATATAATATTATGGAGAAAACATAATATATTAAAAAACAATTATACCATATTATTGAACCCTACTTATTTTTTAACAGTTTCACGTATATGGTTCATCTATCGAGAATCCAAATCCTATCTTTGTGGTAACCTCTAATGCTGATGAAATATTCTACTTTGGGACCGACATGAGCTGATTATGATATCCCAATGAATGGGTCATCCTCCATTGAATTATCATCTGACTTGACATTTTTTTTACTCAGCAGCAGGGCAATCAACCAATTCTTGGTTGTTGGATCAGAGACATAAAATACCTGCACTACTTGTGAATCCATTATGAACTACTCATAATTTTCATCTTCCACACTGAAATTCACCTTCCAAATTGCAATTTCATCAACATTCAGTCCATTTATATTGTCAAACCATTTGAGATGGAAAAAATAATCTTGAAATGTTTAATAATCAAAATTTTATGACTATTCTGTAATTAAAAAATATGATAGATTTTCATAAATATTATTTCTATCCATGGAACCAGATATGTGAATCACTCTAGCAACAAGCCTAACGCCAATATTTTTCATCATATAAAAGGAAACATGTTCCTTTTTATATAACATGTAACCATTGATTAAAAAACCAGTGTAAGATATAACATTTTCATTTTTCCCCTTTATATACATTGATGTTGTTTGGAAATTGAATTCATATTTCCAGATAACTCTTTATAAATTTGATCTCTAAACCATTCTATAAACTGTTGATTATGTGTATTATATATCCATCCGTCATCCCGTGATGGACTCAATCCTCTAAGAATTTATTTATGGGATTCAATATATGGATCAACATCTTCACTTCTATGCAATATATAAATATGTGATTCCCCCACTCTGCCTAGGTAATTGTAACAATATATCTTCCAAAAATCCTTTCACCCATATGGAGTTCATCATCATGAAACTTTTGGAGACTGATTCTTTCAACTTCTAATTTGTAATTAGTAAAGAATTAAATAACTTCTTTCAAAATATATCACTCTGTAATACAACCTTCTGGATGACTCTGATTATGGACATACCCTTTCAAAATCCTCATATACCATTCAAAGGGTTATATCCATCTACAATGGATTGAATCACATAGATGAACCTATTTTTCCATGTAAACCATTAGGTGTAACAATATATCAAAAATAATGGTGGGAAGAACATCTCTAATTCACCTAATATGACTGTAATCTCCTTATTCATGAAGGAAAACTACATCAAGTCTACAACATTACTGCATATGGATTTTAAAAACAAGTCGAGACGAGTTAATGTATATAATAAATTTTGAAGAAAAATACAGTGGAAAGTTATAGTCATTAAATCATTCATTAAACATGATAGCTGTGTGATTTTAGTCCTTGTAACTTCAAATTAATCATTGAAACAACATTCCTGATATTTGAGGAATAATACCATGGAACTTTTACACAAGTAAGGAATAGAACAAAACATCGATTTTTTCCTGTATGGATAGAGTGTAAGATGCAGCAGGAAGAATGTTTTTCCTTTTACCATTAATCGGTCGCAACTCTTCCCTTATCCCCATTTCAATCAATTCTACCATATCCTTGATTCTAACTTTCGTTTTTCTAGGATCATTTATAAATGTTATAGTAACATTATCAAATACTTTTTTTTCTACATGAATGACATCATGAAAATAAATGACATAAAAAAATTACAATATGGTAATTTAATGAAAATTGATCACCTGTTCCAATATAATATTTTATGGTTTTTCAAACAAGGTTTTTCGAAAATAGTTTCAATATTTTTTACTTTTTTTGTAGAGTCGATCACCCGTTGTTGGAGATGGTGTTGTACCTTTTTTGATATTACCATAGAATGATATCATCAAGGATAATTATTTATGTCATTGAGGTAGAAATATTAGATTTCCTAAAAATACTATATTTGATTAATGTTTTAACTGAACTAGGTATGGGTTTTATTTAAAAATTAGACACCTCAATATTCCTTTAATTTTATATACTGATAAATTTTCATAGTTGAGGAATTCATTTATAATTCCATTAAATAGGGCCTTTAATTTGGATTATTCACTTCCATGATCATCATACATTGTAACACATGTATCTCACATCAATTTCAAATATTTTATCAGTTTGAACGAATAGACATCAATATCATTACAAGGTTACTTTGTTCCAGATATAAGCCGAGACAACATAATGTATTCTCGCTTCTTTCATAAACATAGAGGGAAGTTATAATTTAAAAACATTATGGGAAATGTATTTTGAGTACTACTATATACACCAAATGGATTTATTCCATCTATAGATAATGCAAGATGAATCATTCTCAGCACATCTCAAAATTCATGAAACTCGTAATCAATTTTATTCAACTACAGAGAATCTGATAGATGATATAGGTTCCCATATTTAATTCATTTATATTCATGACATGTTAATTGTATTTTAGTTTCCTCACATCAATATAGTCTTATAAATAATGTAATGATAGGAAATTTCCATACATATTTTGATGTACTTGATTCATTTTTTTCGTATCGTTCTGCGAAAAACATAGGGAAATTTATGATTGATTCATTGTCCTTTCTAAAAAATGTGCAATCATTTGGAAAAGAATTCATTTTTTACAGATCATTCCCATTGTACATATCATTTTATTAGAATCATATGTTCGATATGGTAGTTCATTTTTCTATAGTAGCATATCTTTCAAAAGAACTAGTAGTTATGTAAAGCTGGTGTCACTCCATTCGCTTCCAGCTTTCAAATTATTTAACTTAAATACAGTTGAAAATGTTGTGTATCTAGTACAACTGTTATATAATGGATTCTTAGAGAAACAATTTAATTCCCAAAATAACTTTTTAAAATCATAAAGGTCATCTTTAATTTCCATTTTCATTTCTTACATGCAATCTCAATCATATTTTACAAGGGTATTCATACCGAATGATTCGTAAACCGTAGTATCATCTCAGTTGATGTCCACATTCAGTTTTCCCAATGTTTACTCCAACATTTATAACATTGATCTATTCTGTGAAAAATTAAATGCACTTCTAACTCTTCCAGACTACTCTGTATTTAATAACAACAACTTAAAAATGGATAGATTGTATTAGAAGTGTCTTCTACAAGCTCTCTTGAAAATTTGATGAACTCTTTAAGTCTATCGTTATATTAATTTTTCAAATGATCAACTTTCATCCATTTTCAGTTCATATCCATCCTACTAGGTTCATAAATGAATAATTTTATATAATAAATAAATAAATAAATAAAATATATTCATGATCCAAAAGACAAATTTATAAACAATTCAAATAATGGAAACTCAACATTTGATTGTTTTGGAGAATTATAGTATGATAATGAAAATGGGTAATTGAATTTAATAAAATAATTACTCCACATCAAATATTTCTTAAATCCCCTAAACAAATGAAAAAACAATATAGTCAATTAAGGAGTAATAAAAAACTCATATATGATAAACAATGACAATAAACACTCATTAAATCAACTAGAAGACATAAAAATGTAATTGAAAAAGTGATGTAACAGCCTAAGGAATTATTACATTTAAAATTATTTGTATATCAATATTTGAAAACATCTCACGACTCTTGGGATGTCATATCAGCACACTAATCCATCCTAAAGGTATTAAAGGTACTCCAACTAGATGTAAAATTAGCATTTACTAATGGATAACATGAATATAAAGAATAAATCAAAAAAAAATATTATTTAATCATTCATTAACATGTGAATAATGTTTGTAAATTGAAAAAAGTGATGTATGAATTGAAACAATAATTAAGGGATTGGTATTGAAGGTTACATGATTTATTAAGGAATCCTAAATTTAAAAAATAAGGAATTAATCATTATCATTACATAAAATATAATTTTTTGGGTAGATTGAATGTGTTTATCAATGTGGATGACATAATATGTAAATCTCCAAGAGATGAACTATGAAAATAATTTTTAACTTTATCAATAACCAATGCTTAAATTTATATACTTTTATAAATTAACAATGAAAAATGTTTAAATGATGATGATTAGGTATCAGAGTTATTCCATGGAAATGCTATTTGTAACAAACCAAGGTTTTTAAAATAAATATTGAATGAAATTTTATAATATAGCCAATAAACACAACATTGCCTCTTCTATGTTTTGAATTTTTGAAAAATGGTCATCTTGAGTTGTGTTCAGTAAGTCATTTGGAGTCTAATCGAACAAACGTAATTTTTGGTGAATAGTAACCTACCCTTATGAATAGTAACATACACTTATGAATATTGATATACCCTAATAAATAGAAACCATAGCTATTATTGTATATAAATAATATTCAAGTGTAATTACGATATATCTATGCTTTACAATAAGTAAAAAAATGTTTTAAAACTCTTGATTTTAGAATAAAGTATGATTTTAATTAAATAATAAATAAATAATACTTAGAAAATTATTTTTTAAAAATGTACTTCATTTTTGGATTCTACACGTCGAAAAGTGGTTGGGGGTAAATTTTTTGTATTTTTCTGAAATACTTGAATTTTTTATGAATAGTGAAATACGGTAGAGTACTGTATATGCAAATTATCAGTTAAATACACTATTCATGAAATAAAAAAGTGTTGTAAGACCACTTGGTTAGGAATCAAATGATAAAACTACTATTATTGGTCATGGAATACTCAATATTCCATGTCTTGAGGAGATATAATAAATTAAGGAATTTTATATTAAGAAATCCCCTCTCTCATCCACTATAAAAACCCTCTCTCACTCCATCTTCCATTCACTCCTCTCAAGCCTTGTGCCTTCTCCAAATTCTATCAAAATACCCTCCCTACCTCCACTCTCACGTCCAGAATGTCTTGGTCTCATAAAAAATCAAAAACCTCTCCCCTAAGGAGGTTCTCAAGGATTTTTGGTTCAAGATGTAATTTCCCCTTTTCAATTCATTGTCTTTCCATTCAAGTTCATTTGTTTTTCTTTTTCTATATCCTATCTATATCCAAATTCTATGATGAATCTAGTACCTTATATGTACTTCAATTTTTTCATGATAGTGTAATAAGTTTTCATCATCTCCCCCTTTTACCCCCTTTTTATACTAGTATCAAGAACACCATCTAAGATGTGTCAATTTTCCACATTCAAGGACGATGAGATTTTAATTTCTATTATCATTCTCAATTATGGACATGAAAACATTCTTGTTATGGTTGAAACAGATTATTATGTATGTAATATAACCAATTTAATATTTTGTAATCCCTTTTTATAAATGGTATTATGTTATAAAGAGAAATTATTTCTTTGTAATTAAAACCCACAAACTAACCGAAACAATTATCATTAATGTTCTATATAATAATTCAACCTCTTTCCATGTAACCAAGTTATATAAATGACCAGTAACACCCATTTATGATCATAAATAATATATAATTTCAATTATGGAGATTTACATCTATTCCACATACATAAAAACAAGGGAACCAAATATGCAAATAATGAAAATGATCACTCCAGAACGACGAGATTCAATACAATAACTATTCAATAATGACATAAATGAACTAAAAAGAATTATAATAAACGAAATAAATTTATTATATGCTCTTAAATAAGTTATTAATAATTATAATTTCATATTCCAGGAGCTTATGTTCAAGAGTAGAACACGTTTGGAGTTATTGTAAGGGTTTCATCATCTCACTTCCATTTTCGTGAGATTTTCCATATTCACTAGTATTAATTTTGTATGGTGGATGTATACTATCCATTTATATCACATATCATGAATATATTTATCTTCATGTAATTAAATATATAATTCTAATATTATTAATTTTTGGGGAATACGAATCATTTCATTACAAAGTGGTAAGGGTTTTTTCACCCGAACTTCCATCTTCATTTGGGATAATTTCTTTGTCTAATTACCTCAATGGAATTTTTATGTATTGTTATGTACTACTCATATATTATGTGTGAATATAATATATATGTTTTCAAACCATAACCCTTCCATATTTTATGGATTGTTACACTTTTTAAAAGGAACATTCAAAATATATTCCAAAATACAAGCCCGATTCAAGTGAATATCTTAATCTTACCTATTTTCAAGGGCACTCTATAATATGTTTTTGGAAGCAATTTTCTTTATAAAATCAGTTATTTTATTATGAAAATGCTATTTTAATTCACCTCTGGTTTTATACAAATATTTTTCCAAAAGAACACTTCTTTTAGAAATAAAAGAGTATTTATCTCAAGAATTTCTTAATGGTTTTATAACAGTGTTTTCGTATAATTCAACACTCATGTTGATTCCATGGTATTATAGGGTTTAATAATTTAATAATTAGTCTACCATATTTTGTTTAATGGTTTATGAATAACCCTATTGTGGATGGTCTATCCTAAAACCAATCACTATATTACTCGTAATGGTTAGTGTTTTATGTTTGTTGATTGGGGAAAGTTAGTTAAATTTCATATGATAGTTTCAATATGAATGTATGTGTTGTTTAAGTTGATATCTGCTAATATGAGGAATGCATTGGACTTATTATGTGATGGGTAGGGCCCTCTATAGCCCGTCGATGCATTAGTGAGTCTCATCACACAAATAGACGTGGAATTGGCTAAGGCCATTCCCAATGTGATATATGGATTTTGGCCGAGGCCTTAATCATCAGACGTCTTGGCCGAGGCCTTAAAAAAAATTTACAATGTCCAACATTATGCATTCCATCATTATAAAATTAGATATTGATATTTCATGTGGTTATTAGATTAGAATAATACCAATGATTATGTTTTATTATGGAATTATTTGATATGCTCATTCTCCTTCGAAAATGTGTTCAGGTTTATTATTAAAGGCATGTGTTTTCAATTATTCACTATGTCTATGGATTATATTATCATCCATTGTAATGTTTAATCTTACTAAGCATTTGATCTCTCCATTTCCTTTGTTACATTTTCTTAGGACATGAATAAGTTATTTATGAATGACTTGCAAGCATAATCTATGAGACATGATGTTTCTAGTGGAATAAATTAGTGTTGTTTTCCCTTCATGTTGTAATGTTAAACTTATTTATGTATCTTGTTTCCAGTAATACCAAACTACTCGGTCCTTTGGGATTCTTATTCCTTGTTTTTATGCCATTGTAATAAAATAAGGCACCTATTCGGGGAACTGGGGTCGGGTCCTTACAGTTGGTAGTAGAGAAATTTTAGTAGAAAACATGGAAACTAGATTTCAGAAGCATAGATTAAGGAAGAGTCCATATGTGAGTATTTGAGGATAAATGTACTTGAACGTACTAGTATTTTTGTATGGAATAGCCTATGTGGATCTTTCAAGAAATACATCCATGTCTGGATATGAGCAGGTAGAGGCAGCTCTGGCTGAGATGTATCTAGGTGTAAAACCCGAAATCACCGATTTGAGCTAGACACGAACGGGACATGGTGCAAGACAATGGGCCTTTCTACACTATTGGTTAAGACACTCCTAGGAGATATGCTTAGGATAATTCACATTTTCTTTACAATCCATTATGAAGGATTTAAATATAAATTTTTCATTAATGATACCATGTTTATGATTAAGAGATTAGTTATGCGTATAATTTCAATTTATTCTTAGTATTTTTCTACAATGAGATTGTAAATTATGATTCCTACTCAAATATATTGTATGCCATTATTTATAAATGGTGGAAGGAATGGAATCTGCACGAATGCACATGTCCCTTATAGGGACATCCCTCTAATGCTAAATAATGATGTCGGCTCTGGTGTTGTGTCTGGTGCTGAGCAACTCAAAAATATACTGGGACAACTTAATCAGGTTATAAATAATAACCTTACCCATATGGAGCATCTGGATACACCACATGGAAGAGCTATGTTATATCACTTTATGAAACAACAACCTCTATCATTCAATGGGACTACAAACCATTTTGTAGTGGATCGGTTGATATGTTCCCTTGAGAAGATATTTATCGCCTTGGGATGTAATGAAAGAGAGAAGGTCTTCATGGTATTCTATTGTCTATCGAGTGATGCGGATCAGTGGTGGTCATTAATCCAAAACACAAAGGAGGAGGAAGAAATAGAGGAGATGGATTAGAGGGACTTTAAAGAAATCTTCCTAAAGAAATACTTTCGTCATGAACAAAGATAGGATATAGAGAGGAAATTCTTGAATATGAGGCAGACGGAAGATGAGAATGTTGAAAAGTATGATGATAACTTCAAATGTTTAGCAAGACATGTTGTGGACTTCATACGAAATCCAAGAAGAAAAATTGATCGATTCTTTGATGGCCTCAAGCCATTCCTCCGGCGGGAACTGGTCTCCTAATGTTTTTCATCATATGAGGACATAGTTTCATGTGCTATCAAGACATAAAAAGAATTCACTATGTCTTATGACTTTAAGGGAAAGAAAGAAAATAAGAGGCCAACTGAAAACCCTGGGAAAGGAAATAAAGAAATAGGGAAGAAGGGAAGAGTTGAATTTCCACCATGTGACAATTGAGGAAGGATATGCCATGGTGCCGGCTTAAAAGTAAAATGATTATTCAACAAATGATGTCAGAAAGGCCATCTTACTAGTGATTTCAAGGGGAAGAAGGATGTCAATGATGTTCGATGCTATAATTTTTGGGAGATGGGACACTATGCTAATGATTTTCCAAACTTTCAAGGAAATATTCAACAGAAAATGCCTATGGATCATGTACAAGCTTATGGAATCACAACTGCAAAGGTTGAAGTTCCGAATGACGTGGTGGAAGGTACTTTGATCATTTCATCAAACATATACAATGGTTTATTTGATTCTGTATCATCGCATTGTTTCATATCATCCCAGATTTCTAATAAAATTAAATATTTCAAATTTGATTGAACAAGTGATTTGTCAGTCCAAAATACTAAGGGAACTATCATTGCAACAATTTTTTACGAATCAGTTCCCATTAGGGAATATAAATGTTCTTTATCTGGTGATCGCATTGGAATACCCATGATTTAATTTGATATAATCCTTGGCATGGATTGGAATTCAGACCATGATGCAAAAATTTATTGTAAGAAGAAGGAAGTTACAATATTTGATGATAATAAGGATTACCTTATCTTTAGAGAAGAAACATCACCACCTGTTTCTTATCTAGATCTACCCCTAGTAGCTCAACTAAATTCAATTATCATGGAGGAAGATAATGAAATATATATGGGTGAGGAAAAGAATTTTAAAATAGAGGATGTAACTATTGTGCAAGAATATATTGATGTCTTTCTAGAAGAACTAAATGTACATCCTCCAGAGTGGAAAGTTGAGTTTTCCATTGACTTAATTCCTGGTTTAAGGCCCATATCAAATACCCCCTAGAGAATGTCCACTATTGGAGTTAGTGGAGCTAAAGAAAAAACTAGAGTAATTGAGTGATAAAATATTTATTTTCCCTAGTGTTTCTATATGGGGAGCCCCTGCTCCTTTCGTTAAGAAAAGAGATTGGTGTATGAGGTTGTGCATTGATTAAAGGGAAATAAATTCTATAACAATAATGAATAAGTATCCTCTACCATGAATTGATGATTTATTCGATCAACTTCATGGAGCCCAATATTTTTCGAAAATAGATATGCGATATGGATATAATGAGTTTCCTGTGAGAAAGAATGAAATTCAAAAAAAACATTTCGAACCAAGTACAGGTATTATGAGCTTACCATAATTCCTTTTGGACTAACAAATGCACCTTCTGTTTTCATGGATCTCATAAATAGATTCTTCAAGGAATATTTTGATGAATTTGTAGTTGTGTTTTATCGATGATATCTTGGTTTACTCTAAGAGCTATGAAGATCATGAAAATCATAGGCTCACCATTCTGAAGACTCTGAGAAGAAATGAATTATATTGGAAGTTCAGAAAGTGTGATTTCTGGCTCTAATCAGTTTCCTTTATGGGCCACATCATCTCTAAGGATAGAATATCTGTAGATATGGAAAAGGAAAAGGTTGTGCAATAATGGCCTACTCCAATTAACATTACTGAGGTAGATAGTTTTATTGGTTTAGCAGGTTATGTTCAGCATTTATTCCAGAACATCGCCTATTTAGCCAACCCAATAACCAAGCTCACATGAAAAGGGGTTAAGTTATTTTTGGCCAAGGAATGAGAGCAGTGTTTTGAAGAATTGAAGAGGAGGTTAGTGAATTCTCTGATCATAACCCTTCAATTGGGAAATATGGGTTTGTTATCTATAATGACTCATCAAAGAATGGTCTTGGTTGTGTCCATCTGAAGAATGATCGAGTGATTCCCTATGCATCTTGGAAGCTAATAATTCATGTACAAAACTATCCAAATCTTTATCTTGAGTTAGCTGCGGTAATATTTTCTCTGAAGATTTTTAGAAATTACCTCTATAGAGAGAAATATATGATATATACCGATCATTAGTGTTTTAAATATATATTCTAATAGAAAAAACCCAACATGAGACAAATAATATGGATCAGGATACTCAAAGACTAAGACTTCACAATACACTACCACCCTAGGAAGGCAAATAAGGTGGCGGACACTTCGAGTAGAAAGGACCAGAAAATATTAAACAAGATGAGAGTTGAAAGGGATCCTATGTTCATGGATCTAGTAAAATTTGATATGGGAATTATAAAGGATGGTAACGCATCACTACATTTACAAATGGTTGCCAAAACATCGTTACTAAAAAAGAGAAAATGTTATCAGGCTGATGATGAGGAGTTTCAACAGAAAATTAAAGATATAACTTATGCGAGATTGACTGAATTCTCATATGAAGGAAACATTTTGAAATTCGAAAAGAGGCTTTGTGTTCTTGTTATTCTAGAGCATAAGATTGAACTATAAGATGATTCTCAAAGATCTAATTTTTCTATTCACCCTGGTAGCATAATGATTTTTACAGATCTAAAGGAACATTTTTGGTGGGAAAAAATGAAGAGAGAGATTGTTGATTACATGTCAAGATGTTTGGTTTGTCAACAAGTGAAGGCTTGAAGTCAAAATCCTGCTAGAGTCATGCAACCCCTTCCTCTACCTATGTGGAAATGGGATGCTATTATGATGGATTTTGTCATGGGGCCACCAAAGACTCCATGAATGAATGATACAATATGGGTCATTGTTGACCGTCTTACAAAATCATCACATTTTATTGCTATAAGGGAAGATTTACCACATGAACGTTTAGCTAGAATATATATTAATGAAGTTGTACGAATTCATGGTGTACCCACATAAATTGTTTCCGATCGTGATCCCCATTATACATCACGATTTTGGAAGAGTCTTCAGAAGGTCGTAGATACTGATCTTCATTTAAGAACTTCATACCACCCACAAACTGATGGGAAATCACAACGGACTATTCAAACATTGGATGATATGTTGAGGTATTGTTCACTTTTTTTTTCAAGGCATGTGGGATCAGTATTTACCTCTCGTGGAATTTTCCTACAACAATAGCTTCCATTCAAGTATTCATATGGCACCCTATTAAGCATTCTATGGGAATAGATGTCATACACCAACTAGTTGGGATGATGTTGGTGAAAAAAAGCTCATGGGCCTAGAACATGTTGAAGAAACAACGGAAATGGTGAAGATTATCCAAAACCATATCAAAAAAACTCAAAGTAGTAAAAAGTTCTATGCTGATAACCAAAATAAGGATTTGGAATTTCAAGAAGGTGATCATGTTTTCTTTAACTTATCTCCATGGAACAGTATTAGACGATTCGGTAAGAAGGGAAAATTAGTTCCCAGGTCCATCGGACCTTCTGAAACTCTAAACCAAATTGGAGACGTAGTTTACTGTTTGGAAATGATGCCAAGACTCTCCAAGGTTTCCAATGTGTTCCACATGTCAATGTTATGAAAGTACAAGCTAGACCCAACACATGTACTCACTTATGAAGAATTAAAACTTTATCCCGATCTATCTTATTGTAAAGATCCTATCAATATTCTTGATACTATAGAACTAGTACTGAGGAGTCAGATGACTTTTCTGGTGAAGGTTCTTTGGAGGAACCATAAGATGGATGATGCAACATGGTAACCTGAGGAGCATATGTTAAAGACATACCCGAACCTTTTTAGCTAATATTTTGTGAATTTCAAAGAGAAATTTTTTTTAAGGAAGGGTGATTGTAACACCCCAAGGTCTTGAAAATAAATATTGAATGTAATTTTATAATCTAGCCATTAAACACAACATTACCTCTTCTATGTTTTGAATTTCGAAAAAGGGTCAACTAGAGTTGTGTTTAGTATGTCATTTGGAGACTATTGGATCAAACTAATTTTTTTTTGTGAATTGTAACCCACCATTAAGAATAGTAAAACACCCTTATAAATAGTGATATAAACTAATGAATAGTAACCTTCCCTATAATAGTATGTAAATAATATTCAAGTGTTGTACGATATATCCATGCTTTAAAATAAGTAAACAAATGTTTTAAAAGTCTTGTTTTTAGAATAAAATATGATTTTAATTAAATATAAAATTAATAATATTTAGAAATTATTTTTAAAAAATGGAATTAATTTTTGGATTCTACATGTCAAAAAATAGTTGGGGTAATTTTTTGGTATTTTTCTAAAATACATGAATTTTTTATGATTATTGAAATAGAAAAAAATACCGTATATACAAATTATCAGTTAAATAAACTATTCATGACATCACAAGTCATGTAATGCCACTTAGTTCGGACTCAAATGATAAAATTACTATTATTGGTCATTGAATTCTCACTATTCCTTGTCTGGAGGAGATATAATAAATTAATGAATTTTATATTAAGAAAGCCCCTCTCTCCTCCACTATAAAAACCCCCTCTCACTGCCTCTTCCATTCAATCCTCTCCATCCTTGTGACTTCTCCAAATTCTGTCCAAATACCCTCCCAACCTCCTCTCCCACGTCTATAAAGCCTTGGTATCATTAAATGACTAAAACATCTCCCTTAAGGAGGATCTCAAGGAAGTTTGGTTCAAGAGGTAATTTCCTCTTTTCAATTCGTTGTCTTTCCTTTCACGTTCATTTGATTTTATTTTTCTATTACATATCCTTATCCAAATTTTTTTGATGACGACAATACCTTATATGTAATGTAATTTTTTCATGATAGTGGAATAATTTATCATCATCTACCTCTTTTACCCCCTTTTTATACTAGTATCAAGAACACCATCTGAGATGTGTTAATTTTCCACATTCAAGGACGATGGGCTTTTGATTTATATTATCATTATAAATTATGGTCATGGAACCATTCTTGTTATGGTTGAACCAGATTATTACGTATGTAATATAACCTATGTAGGATTCGGTAATCCCTTTTTACAAATGGTTTTATGTTATAAATAGAAATTAGTTCTTTGTAATTAAAACCCACAAACTAACCGAAACAATTATCATTAATGTTCTATATAATAATTCAACCACATTACATGTAACCAAGTTATATAAATGACCAATAAAACCCATTAATGTTCATAAATAATATATAATTTCAATTATGGTGATTTAAATCTATTTCACAAACATAAAAACAAGTGAATCAAATATTCAAATAAAAAAATGATCACTCGGGAACAACGAGATTCAATACAATAACTATTCAATAAAAACATAAATAAAATAAACAGAATTATAATAAATTAATTAAATTTATAATAGGTTCTTAAATAAGTTATTAATAACTATATTTTCATATTTTAGGAGCTTAATTTCAAGAGCGGAACATGTTTGGAGTTAATGTAATGGTTTTTCATCTCACTTACATTTTCGTGATATTTTACATATTCACTAGTAATACATTTTTATGGTGGATGTATATTGACCATTGATGTCACATATCATTAATAAATTTATCTTCACGGTATTAAATCTATAATTCTTATATTATTATTTTTTGGGCATACGAATCATTTGATTACAAAGTGGTAAGGGTTTTTCCACGCGAACTTCCATCTTCATTTGGGATACATTCATTGTCTATTTACTCAATGAAATTTTTATGTATTGTTATGTACTCCTCATATATTCTGTGTGAGTATCATATATATGTTTCCAAACTAGAACACTTCCATATTTTATATATAGTTACAAATTTTAAAATAACACTCAAAATTGATTCCAAAATACAATCCCGATTCAAGTGAATTTCTCAATTCTTACCTATTTTCAAAGGCACTCTATAATATGTTTTTGGAAACCGTTATCTTTAAAAAATCAATGATTATATTATGAAAATACTATCTCACTTAACACTTGGTTTTATATAAATATTTTTTCAAAAATAACTATTCTTTTCTAAATAATAGTGTATTTAGCTCAAGAATTGCTTAATTATTTCATAAGAGCGTTTTCGTCTAATTCAACACTCTTGTTGATTCTATAGTATTATTGGGTTTAATAATTTATGAAATAATATAGCATATTATATTTAACGGTTTATGACTAACTATATTGTGGATGATCTATCCTAAAACCATTCACCACATTACTCGGAATGGTTAGTGTTTAGTGTTTGATGATCGGGGAAAGTTAGTTAAATTTATTATGATAGTTTCAATATGAATGTATATGTTGTTTATGTTGATCCACACTCTTATGAGGAATGAATTAGACTTATTATGTGATGGGTGGGGCCCAATATATCCCCTTGATGCATTATTGAGTCTCATGAGACAAATTGAAATGGAATTGGCCAAGGCCATTCCCAATGTGATATATGGATTTCTGTCAAGGCCTTAATCCATAGACGTCTTGGCCGAGGCCATGAAAAAATATTTCAAAATGTTAGGAAATATGAATTCCATCATTATGAGATTATATATTGATATTTCATGTGGTTATTCGACTAGTAGAATACCCAGGATTATGTTTTATTATGGAATTATTTGCTCAACTCATTCTTCTGCCATAATGTGTTCATGTTAATTATTAAAGTCACTTGTTTTCTATTATTCACCATGTCTAATGTTTATATTATCTTTTTCTGTAATGCAGAATCTTACTGAGTGTTTGATCTCACACTTTATTGTGTTTCATTTTCTCAGGACATGAAGAAGTAATTTTTGAATGACTTTCAAGCATAATCTTGGAGACATGATGTTTCTAGAGGAATAAATGAGTGTTGTTTTCCCCTTCATGTTGTAATCATCAACATAATTATGTATTATGTTTCCAATAATACTAAACTACTCTGTCCTTTGGGATTATTATTCCATTTTTGTATGCCAATGTAATAAAATAAGGCACCGGCTCTAGGTAACTGGGGTCGGGTCCTTACACTCTTGTTATTAGTTAAATAAATACTAAAGGGGTGGGAGAAATTCATGAAAATTGGCATTTTTCACAATCGAGTCTATAAATAATAAACTATCCATGAGAGATCAAGAGTTGAATTAAAATTATAATGTGATAAAAGTGGAATTCATACCTCACTAGTATATGATATGCAGACCTTAAATAATGACTTCATCAAAGATGAAATAAAAAACGAAACAAAAAATACACAAAGAAAATCAGAAGACCTGCATTTCTTGTTTTAGGAAAATATTAATCCTTCTTCGGAAACCCTAAATTCAATAAAACACTAGATGTCAGATTAGATAAATGAGATGTAGTCAAGTGGTGTGATTAGATGTTCGATTTATTGAGGAGGAGCACCAGTAGTGGGTGACTTCAGCAGAAATTTTCTAATATCGTAATAGGGTCCCAAATGGTTAGGGGTTTTTATTTAGATCAGGACACTATTATAAGTTATTTTTAGCAGTGATAAAGATTTTTATTTATCAATACTAAAAATCACTGATAAAATCAATCTTTATCATCCATTTTTAGTGCTGAAAAAAACTCATCATTATTAGTGCAAAAAACGCAATGATAAAGATGCTTTTATCAGCGCTTATTACTAATGTTTTGATAAAGGATTTTGAGTTATAACTATAAATAAAAAATTATAAATTTCAATATATATTTAATAATTATATATATAAATATAAATATATTAAATATATTCCTTTTTTAAATATGTTTATTATAATTATATAATTATTTATTTATATTTAGAAAATAAATTTTTAATATAATATAAATTTAATTTTATATATTTATGTAATTATAAATATATATATTTTATATTTATATATATATATAGTAATGATATTAATTATTTAATACAATTTATTTTAAATATAATAATTATTTAAAAATAAATAATTATTTATTTATAAATATAAAAATAATTTTTAAATATATAAATTTTTTATTGATATATATATTATTTTATAAATATAGTAAATATACATCTATAAATATATTTATTTATAATTTTTTATAAATATTAATTTACAAATATATTTTAACATTATTAATTATTATTTAATTTTATGCTGATGCATAAATGTTAAAAATCAGTGAAATTGAATAAATTAAGAATAAGTACAATTTAATAATATCGGAAAAATTAATATGTTTTATGTCTGTGCACTACTTATAAAAATTAATAAATTAAATATATGTGTAATCAATATACTCATATTTTATCTATGTTAATTTGAAAATTCATATGACATTCAATTATATGTTGACTACTATTATATTATTCAGAATTTTTAATTCATGTTATTTTTTAATTATAAACCACTATTTAATAAATACACGACCATTTAATTTTAAGTACATAAATATTTTGTAATATATAAATCATATTTATATACATTAATATGTATCTATATATTTAATACAAACAATTTGATGACATTAATTATCAAAATTATCTAATTAATAAAATGTTAACTATTTAATAATTCACAATCGATTTATTAATTTTTATCATTAATTATTTACTTAATAAAATTTGTAATTTTTATTAATAAACTCATTTTTTTATTTAATTATTTCATTATGTTTATTCGGAACTTTATCAGCACTAAAAAATCACTAAGGAAAGAAATATTTATCAGTGCTGGAAATATGGTTATAATAATGGATACCTTTTTTCGGTGCAAAAAATAATGCAATGATAAAAGGTTAAATTTATCAGCGCATTTCTAAGAACTAATAAATATTTCATTTATCAACATTCATTTTCTAGCGTCGATAAACTACATCACCGATAAATGTGAGTTTTGTAGTAGTGTCTATGTTGTTTTGGTGCGAGATTATAATCCCTATTTTCTAAGGGATTTATCCATTAAATTAATTCCTCTAGTTATAGCTTGATTCATGGGAAGAAAATGGATGAGGAGAGTGTTACAAGACTAAGATAATGTGTTATATCTACTTTCGCAATGTCTCGTTCCATTTTTATCTTGTAATGTTTTGCTACACACCTGAATCATATGGAATCACCTCCATAAATTCATTTTAATTAAATTAATTTATTTTCCATGCATAATTTGATCATAACTAACGACCAATCAACGCAATTGGTTGATCACATTGATGTGTGTCACCACATGGTTTTCCCTTGCACAATGTCCTTAAAAGAACCTTTCATTAAATAGTTTAACAACCCTTTTAAGTGTGTCTTCATTGTAACAAATAAAATGTGGTGAGTGTTTCATGTGATAAATTATAGGAATAATTTTATGGCCTATATGACTTATTCCATAGATTAATTACATGAATCAAATGAATTGGAAACATGATTAAAATATTATAAATCTATATATATTGCAAAAATAAAGCAATTTTTAACCAAACTATACCATCATACTAATTCAAGGGTGATACAAGGGTCATGATTTAAGGACACATTGTATGGTCTCATCATTCATTATAATAATTTTTTTTTGGATTGTAAATATTTCAGGAGGGACACTTGGTATTCCTTGGATGGGATCATTAGGCATATAATTTACCTCAATACGAGTGATATCAATTAGTTAGGTGATCCCACACGGATAGAATTGGTGGTATGATGGTTATACCATAGAACTACTGACACTCGAACCCCTCTATGAGAAAGAAGGTATGAGCTCTGAGGGTTTATTATCCTCACACCATGTCGGGAGTGATACTTGGGATTCCATTTTTGGATCACCTCAGAAGAGCTCTTTCAGTATTGTGTATTTATTGTTTTCCAAATGTGATATATAGGATTCCATTTATGGATCACCATGGAGGAGATCAGGATGCCTCTTATTAAATTGGAGTGATGCCTTTTCAAAATTTTAAGAATGAAACTATTCTCATTGGGATGTGTCTTCCAAGATGAATCACAAACATTGGGTTGGTACACTCTTATTTATAATTTTATGATAACCCATTATTACACCCATATCATATTTTACATGTTCACCTATGTTTAGATACAACAATTTTAGGCAGAAGTAGTTAGTGTTGGTTAGGTATCCTTAATGAACTGAACTGATATGTTTATATATTCGACACTTTACAATTATTATATACCTACAAACTGGTTATTTTTTATGCACAAAATAGAATGTTTAAGAAACATTTGTAGATATCTTATAGATTATATATCACAATCGGATCAGGACACATATGGAACTCGAACAAACATCATGACCATAGTTGTAGTTAAATGGAAGTGTCTAACATCTTATGCTTTATTGTCAGTTATATGACAATGTACGATAGAAATGCATTGGGAATATTCTCATGATTCTATTGGATAAATATTTGGGTGTTTTATATTTTTTTCATAGAATGTGGCATATCCATGTATTTATTATATCAAATGTACCAAATTTTTGTATAGCTACCTGACTTGGGCATCTTCATTTCTTTATCTCTTTATGATTCAATTTGTTGTTATTTATTTATATGGGATGTTTATTTTTATTACTCTAATTATTATTTATTCTTATTTTCACTATTTTCATATATTATTTATGGATGTTCTACACATTGATCATGAGGGAATAGTTTCTCCAAATATACAAGGTAGGCCTTCGCTGCTAGTCGATAGCCTCTGGCATATAGGGAGGCATAGTTGCGGTCATGTTGCTAACTGCCTTGGGGAACCACATGGTGGATTCTAAGGGGGGATTATACGGTTGTGGAAATCACCATTACAGAGTCCACTGAGTTCAATTCACCCATCTAATTGGGTGGGTTAGTATATGATATCAGAAATCATACATGATATATATGACGCTCACAACCACACTATGTGAATCTACCTACCCTTCGACTCATCTGCCGCTAACACCGCATGTCACTTAAAGTCACTACTGTGAAGGCCTAAGAATAAAAAGAATAAAATCATCAAGAAAAAAAATAATTATTCATGTATTCATTTATTAATTTTTTCACTTTTTTCATTTATATTTTTAACACTTTAATATTATTTGATAAGTGTTGATTAAACTATTAATTCAATTTTTTAATTCTCAAGTATGTCATCACCATTAGAAATAATCAAGAACTAAACCACTTCTTTAATTAATTCATTTATCACATGATAAAAATATGGTAACTCCATAACTATTCCCATGATACACATAAAACATGAACTAGCAATTTATAACATCAACTGATTCCCATAGTTGGAAACTGATGATATTAATATCAATGAACCATCATCCATTAAACAAACATCCTAGCTTTCAGTGCAACAATAATGGGCTAGCCCAACAACAACAAATTCTATCAGTACTTGTTCCAACATTGACTTCATTGAACATAATATCATAGCTAGTATCCCATTTCAACATCATCATCACTAACACCCCTTTCCACCACCAAAACCTCAAATATCCCCCCATATTCCAATCATATAGGGTTATTATTCAATCACATAGGTCTCCAAATAAAAATATCTTGTATATATGCGTGTTTGTTTAATTAAAGACATAATTTCAATTGAAAATATGGACATAAGAAACAAGTATTTCTCAAACTCCATGAAATGATTTATGTAATAATTAATTTTTCATAGATTTCATTAATTAAAAAATATAAGAACGCAAATTATTAGAAACTCTAAACATTTATATTTCCAATGATAATATTATTTATTTATTATGGTATTGATACCTAAGATACTCTTTCATATATATCATAAATCGTGAAAAAAATCCTTTAATAATGATTTTTTTATTATCACCAAAATAATAACATTTTTAAGTTGTCATTTTATTTCCAATCATATCAACAATTCTTCACAATAATAAAAATAGATAAAATACGATGTAGTAATTCATAAAGTAAGCATAATATATCTTATATTCATGTGATTAAATATCCCAAATTTATCAACAATTAATATTAATGTTCTGACATCTGATAATACCTACGATTCTAAGAATATAGTTAAAATATAACATGTAATAATCTCCATTTCAGTTTTGTAATAAACAGAATTACCAAAATATTCTCATCAATATTATTTAAGAAATTTAACACCGCAGAAATCCATTATTTATGTCCCTCTCTTGAAACATTTCCATAAAATTATGATTATTCTATATCATGGAAAAATATATTTTCTCTTTATTAAGTTAATCTGACATATTATGAAATATTTTTGTCTAATGTAAATGTTAAATCCTTAAACTCCACTATGGAAATTATAATTATCAATATGAATCATATATATTTCCTTCCACAAGTGATTTACCAAATTGAAGATAATTATATTCAGCCATTATATGTAATATATTTTTAAATTCAATAATAGAAATTAAACAATTATGTGATAATAATTTTTTTATGATGTAAACTTCTATTTACATTAATAAAATAATATTACCTCATTAATTATACAACATGAAATTCAGGAATTAATACAAGAAATTAAACTAAATAAATTTTAAAACCATTCAAAATTATGGAGTTAATAATATTTTATTAACAGAATTATATAACCAATAATTTATACTCAACTTTTATAAATTTCCATATAATCAAATATACCTTCCTAATGTGATTATTTTTCAGTACTAAAATTTGATTATGGTTAATCTCATTAATCTAAACAAAGGAGTCTAAATAATCATAATTTTATATATTAATATTATAAATATATAGAGACGTCATAGATCCCATACAAGTAGGAAGAAGACATCACATGTTGCATCCAAAACTGATGATAGTGGAATATTTATTTAACGTGGGAATATAAAGGTCTAGAATGAGAAGAATCCACACAAAAAATTTGGAGACTCACAAAACTCCAATTTCAATGTATTGAATCATTAGGACATAAGAAATAAGATTAAATCAAAGCGCATGTTAATGTATTTTAAAATAAAAACATATAGGTTCACCCATATATTAAATTTGTGTTAAATTTTCCCCAAACTAATTCACAAACAACCTATTCATTCTTCTTAAAACTCGAATGAGACAAATTTTTACATTTAAAAATCTTAATCGAATAAAACCACTTATTTCTCATTAATTTCCATTAGTTTACATTCAAAATGCATTAATGTAACTTTCAATAAGAAAAATATATTTTTAGGAAAAAAAATTATACCCTCATGTGAGAAATACCCATTGATTATGGATAACACAATTTTATTATTATGTGTCTTAATACCATTATGTGGATAAAATAAAACCTTATTGATCCTTACATTACATAGAATGGTCCTTTATACGAGCCTTGAAAATATGACCGTACCTATGTGAAACTAAGATGGAAACTTTATGAAACACATTGAAACACCCAATTACCCTTACACAAGACGTTCATTACACTTTCATGATATTCAAAAGTCATAGATGACACATATGCATGTTGGTACACCTATTTATGGACCATTATATGTCCTTTCAGGTTTCATTTATCCCTTTTGGTAACAAAAGTAAAATAATGTTTACCCTTACACAACTAGAATATCACCCTTATGTAATGATAATTTGAACTTTATAGACACCACAGGAGCTCCATATCACTATAAGGTAACCAATAAGAAAAAAAGTCACACCATTATATAGAATTTATAAAATATATTATACCCTTACATGACCTAAGAAATACATTTATAAAGCACATAACTCCAACCACGACCCTTACACAAAACACATAAACCATACCTTACTTATATAAATCATATTTAATACATGACTTAAAATTATGAAACACCATTTTCATGTGTAACAATAAATATTTTATTTAATATAGTACATTTTTATTTTAACTAAATTATAATTAATTAATAAATAGGTTTATTATCACATTAAATATTATAAAACGTGTTTTAATATTATATAATCACAATTAAACTACCAAATAAACTTTCATAACAATATTATGTCCTTAACATTCAAAACATTTATAAAACCACTTCAAAATTTTATAATTAAATTTTAAGACAACATCAAAATTTATTAAATTTCTATCAAACCACCTAACATTTCATAATGACAAACAATGGTCATAGGGAACAATTAAGACTCTTATATATACAATATTTTTGAAATCACAAAAATTACATTTTAATTGATTTAAAAGTAACAAACCTTGAATTAAATATTCTAAACCAAGGAAGCAACCTACTATTTTAATGAAGTCATAAAAATAGTGATTTATTGTTTGTAAATATATACGAGTAGACCATACGTTAATACTTCTGGTTGTGTGGTTGAAATTGCAAAAAAGTAGTTTTATTATATGTTAGAGTCCTTATAAATTTTTTTCAAATTATAATTTTTTTAAATAGTATTGGATTATTTGTAAATTTAATGAAAAGTTCCTTTGTTTAATTTGTGATACATAGGAATATATAGTGCATTTGGATGACGTGTGATTTTCACACAATGATCAAAAGTGTTTTTTATTTATTTGACATAAAAGGATAAAATCATAAAATATGAGTCTATATTTTCATGAAATTATAGGAAAATGATCATTGATTAATTTTTGACAAGCATTACAAAGTCACTTGTCAATTCTACATGCATTGTGGCTGAAATGGAAAAATGTAATTTTTATAGATTACTACATTGAAAAAAATTGCATCAAAGGGTTAAAACAAAGAGAATGACAACAAAATATAAGGAAATTTCATAGAAACAACCTTTATTTAATGCATGGTATGTGGGAATATGGCCCACATCAATTCATCAAGTGGTATTATCAGAATGAAAAAAATTGTGTTTTATGGATTTAAAACTAAATACATGTGTGTCAAAGGGTCAAAACCTAACAAACGACCCTTAATTTTCATATAATCATAAAAATGTTATAAATAAATTGTATAGTGACCTTATAATTATGAATTTTAAATTTTAAAATATTTTATATATCGTTAATAATGTCCATCAAGGGTTTAAAACCACGAAAATCAATTTATATGGTATTAAACTCATAGGAAAATGACCACGAAATAATTTGTTACATTTAGGAAATTAACACAAGTAATATTTATGTACTTCATTGTTATTTTGGTATAATAATCACATTTATAGTAAAAAATGTGTATACATATATACAATTAAATCCTATTAAAAACCTCAGATTTTCTTGAAATCAAAACACACCATACAACATTTATGATAGGATATTGAAATAGACCATATACAATTCAATATTCTCGTAGAATGACCAAATGTTCATTTTCATTGATTTAATAGTAAAAAAATATGACTCAAAAACTAAAACATAGAAAATAGACCTATATTTTAATGAATCCAGTGGAATCTGATCTTTGATTAATTAGTGTCAACAATGAATAAATCCCACTTCAATGATGTGTGGTAAGAATGACATATGTTTTTTCTATGATTTTACAATATTTAGAAAATTATGAAGAATCAAAAAAACCCTAGACAATATCCTTATATTATCATGATTCATATGAAAATTACCATTATAAATAATTTGATATAGGTATAAATAGATCATGCTTTATTATGATCAGTGTAATACTTTCTAATAATTTAGATTATATTACACATCAATTCCACTAGTTGTTAGATCCTAATGATGCAAATTTCATTTTTATTGATTTTAAGACAAATAAATATATAAAGAGTTGAAAACGTAAAAAATACATGGATTTTATTTAAATAATAAGGAAATTATTAATGTTTAATTCATGAAATGTATTAATACGTAATAAATTAATTTGAATTGCGGTGATAAAGGAATGATCCAAATAGGAGTTTTATTATATTTAAAACCCTTCAAAAACATATATCAAAAGGTAATAACCAAGAGAATGACCTTGAATTAACATGAAACCATAGAATAAGGACTAAAGATTAATTTGTGGCATGTGTGGATAGAAAACATATCAATATATCTTTTAGTTTACCTAGAATGACTATTCAAATTCCCCTAGATTGTGTTGAAATCATATGAAAATTAACATAGATTAATTTATGAAATATATGAATCATGTAAAAGTTAATAGGTTTGGATGCATGGTCAAAATATGTGAGAAAATTTCTTTTTTATATTCAATGTCCTTTAAATACATCCATTAAATGGTTATATTTTTGAAATCAATTATAAAATGTTGTGAAATCTCAAGACAACAACCTCTCATTAGTTTTTAGCATATATGAATAAATAGTACATATGATTGAAGTGAATTTTTACATAAGAAAAATTTTCTTTTATTTTTTTGACTTTAGAGGTTAAAAACCATATTAATATGACCATGTTTTCACGAAAAAATAGGAAAACAATTTATGAAATTTACAAATTTTTAATAGAACACATTTAATTCTGATGTATGTTGTGGTTGTAATGATCAAAAAAGAAGTTTATATATATTTAAAAAATTAATAAAAAGTTGAGTTCCTATCCTAAGAACTTTAAATATCATAAAATACCATAGAAATAAAATTTGTTTAATATTTGACTAATATGAATGAATACACATCAATTAGAAACATGGTTATCTTGAAATGGCCAAATGTGAGTTTTATGGATTTTAAAGTAAACAAAAGCATTTGTCAAAGTGTTAAAACATAGAATGTTGTTCCAAATTATCATGTAATCATAGGATATTTTTTATAGTAATATTTTAATTATTAAAATTTTAATCAAATCAATCTAATGTGTGCTGAGATTGGAATAATAACAAGTGAATTTTTTAAAAAATTAATTTGTTAAATTAGATGTGTCAAATGAACTCTTCTTAGAATTGACCAATAGATATGTGATTTTTCAATTTATTGATATTTAAAAGATCAAATATTATAATGAATCATATAATTAAATATATGAATTGAAATAATGCGTATTTTATTCTTATAGATCATAAATGATTTGAGTATATTGTTAAATTTTTAGGGCCGTAGTTATCATAATCAATATACTACTCCTGGATCTATATGGGGAGAATCATAGCTCCTGGTATCAGATCGATATTGTAACAGTCAAATTATATCACCGCTTATATTATATATAGTTTTCTATATTGTTAAAAATAATAATATTATTATAAATTAATTAAATATATGTCAAAGGAAAGAATTTACACAATTTACAAAATATGAGAGAAAAAACGGGTTATACAAAACAAAAAAATAATAATGAAATAAACACAAAAAAAATTCAAACAAAAATAATTATTAAAAAAATTGAATGAAAAAAAACATAAACGACATAAAACAAAAATCAAAAAAATAAAAACATGATAACAAAATCATTAGTGAAATAAAAAATGGAAACCCAAGATAATATTCCAATAAAACAATGATTAAACCAAAAAAGTTTCGAACAAGGGTCGCGAGTTACATGGGGTGGGGGCATCGGTTGATAAAATTGTCTTCTTCTAGTTAGTAGATTGAACTCAGAGAATCCATGGATATAATATTTAGTTACAAAGAAAATAGTTTTACATTTGGATAATTAGGTTTATATAAAAAAGTGGGAATCTGTGTGGTTGGATGGACATGTATTCTTTCCATATGACGATTGAATATAGAGAATCGTTAGCATCTATTAGAAATGAAAGGTAGATGATTAGCAAGTAGTTTACCATTTCGAATACTGTTTTTTTTATAAAAAAATAGAATCCATATGAATGTCACCAACCATATATACCTCGAACAACCTCAGACAACCTGATAGTCCCATGATATCACTGAGTTGGAATGATTTACCCAACATTCCTACAATTAAGTGATACTGTACACATGGTTAAGTATAATATGATACTAATACTGTTGTATATTCTAGTCCTTTGAGTTGGACCACAAGTTTGAAAATCTTTTTGACAACAATCTGATCTCATTTTATTGGTGTTAGATATCAGTACAGGTGTCATATTGAAATGTGATTGGTTCATATATATCAAAAAAACTCAAAGGGATTTTTCTATTATTTTAAAATCAACCTGAGATAATTATATCACTTTTTTACCTTCATTTTTTATTTTTCATTTATTAATAAGAGTTAAAAATATTAAGTCAAAATTCCCATAGTATCGATCAATTTGGAAATTGGATTTATAATTAGACAATTTCTTCAAATCACAAATTACTCAAGGATGGTTGTTATTGTGTCCTTCTTAAATGACGGTGACCTACTTAGCTTAATCCCTTGAATGATTATATGCACATTCAATGAATATATCATGGTGAAAAGTTACATTGTATCATATTGAAACTCCAGGCATCCGATTGATGTGTAGTTGATTCTTATAAATCAGAACCTATTTGAGGATAATAATACCATGTTATCATATAAATCTTAATCAATTTCATTGATTTAGACCACATTTTTGTATAACGTGTGAATTTTAAGTCCAAACATAACTTTCGAACATACCAAAAAAAATTCAGTTTTCAGATTGACATGGGATTGGGTCAAATATTTCATAAATGAAATGAAGATATTTTTTCTATTTTTTCACTCCAATCCAATAACATTTTCCTTGTTTTTACCTATCGAAGAATGAAATGTAATTAATTAATAAATTTTATCAATATGAAATCACACTTTTCATAAAACAAAGGTATAATGTGCATCAAATTAATGTGAGAATACTTACTTTTTAATATTAATGTCCGAGTGAACGATTTCCGTTATTTCATTTTCAATCTAATGGTGTCTTCTCAGTTTTTACCCTAAATCAAAAATAAGTCATTTTCATAAAAATATAATGGAGTAAAGATAAGTTGGATCATACTGAGAAATCCAATCATCAAATTGGTGAATGAATGTGGATATCTATATGAATATAAAGTCATTGGAAAATACAGTTGATGAGGAAGATGAAATAATTTTTAAGGAAATAAGTATAAAAAATCATTAAAATTTACAAAAAAAATGAAATTGAAGATACGTTATAAAAACAAAAAGATTAACTAGATGCAAACTGACTTTCCATGGATATAGTATGAGTAATTGATGAAGTAGTATGTAAATATTAAAATATGTGTAAGTGGAATGGGATGTCAGTGCATACATAGAATCATTCAAAAAAGATGATCCATGAACATATAAAATTGAATGTGAGACGAATATTGAAAGGTATATAGAGAATAAAAAAATATTAATATAAAATGACTAATATTAATAGAATATTAAAACGTAGATATCATAAATAAAAAATTATGGAACCAACAGGAGATGATGATAAAATTTGAAATGTAAAAATGATGAATAAATGTGAAACATGGGGGAAAAGTAAGTGGACGATGAAGTAGAATCCAAAATCAATAAATAAAAAAGTAGTTCTAGGATACAGTAGAGAGATTGACAAATTCTGAAAAACAATATTCCAAAAAATCAAAATATTGAATATAAAATAAAAATCTAGAGGCATATATGTATAACCTGTAATACACATATAAAAGTATAAGAATAATATGAATTAGAAACCAAAGAAGTTATATGAATGATTATATGTAAATAAAAAAGGTTAAAAAGTATGAAAGTGTAAATAAAATAACATAATATAGATGTCAAATCAGAAGGGATGAGTCGATGAAATTTTTGAAAGTAGTGCCACAAGTGGAAATATAAGATAATGCATTTTCCAAAATCCAAAATAAGGATTCAGAATCCAAAAAAGTTGAACACGGGTAGAATATAAATTATATAATGTCGATATAATAATAAAAATAAATGTATGTATTCATAAGTAAGAAAAATATAAGTATAACAATTTTGAAAATTTGAATCCATTAATTATAATATTGATGGATGAAAAAGTAAGAACAAGAGTTAAAAGTTAATCTAGATGAGATAATACAAAAGACTGAAGATATAATCAGAATCATAATTTTGATTAAATAAAAAATGTATTAGACAAAAAAAAATAAAAAAATACTAGAATAATTAAATTAATAATAAAAAACAATCAAATATTAAAATTAAACTAAAAATAAAAAATTTAATTTTATGAAAATGTGAAACCAAAATAGAAGAAAATGAAAAGTATGAAATTTTTAAAAAAATCTAAAATTGAGTAATAAAGGAAAAATAAAGCGTCAAATGAAAATAATAATAGATAATAAGTTATCAAAAAAAGTCAAAGCTAGGAGTTGGGAGTAATAGAAGAAAAAAATTAAATAGAAGAATAATCGGATGTGAAAGCCAGACCAAAAAGAAAAGGTGAATGTTAGAACAATGATTCATAAGAAATATAATTTTTTAAAAGTAAAAAAATAAAAGTCAGAATAAAAAAAAACATAAATATAATCATAAATATATGTATAAACAGAAGGAAAACCAATAAATTTAAAATCAAAATAAAAAATCGAGAAACAAAACGTTAGAATATACAAATATAAGTTGATGTATAAGTAAAAGAAGAAATAATTCAAACAAAATAAATGGAATAAAAAATTATTAATAAAAAAATAAATAACCATAAATTAAAATAAAACATCCAAAATAAATAAGATGAAATGGTAGGAAGTTAACTATAGTAGTTTAAACTGAATTAGTAAATAAGACATAAGTATATGTTAAAATTAATGTAGAAGTAAAATCTAGAAATTAGAGTCGAAATAGGTAAACGTCGATACTAGGGATGATTTAATGATATATATATAAAATAAATATAGAATTAAAATCTAGAAAAAGAATCATAAGCCAAAAACATGAGAATATTAGTAAAAGGCATAAACTGGAGACAAAGAAGTAAAAAATAGAAGCCATATGAAGTACCTAATTATATAAACAAATGATAATGGATCATGGTTTTGATAAATGAGCTCAGATTTTCATAAATCATGGTATTGATGCACTATTAATTCCTACAGATCATAAATGTCTCCTGGATCAGCATCCTAGGATTCAATTCCATTCTAATTTCCAATCCTCAGTTTTAACCCTTTATGGTAAATATATAATTTAAAAAAATTATCATGGGGTAAATAGACATTGGATCATACACAGAAATATAGGCATCAAATTGATTCAAATATTTTACTAGAGAATCTAATGTCATTAAGAATCGTTCTCCTAGGCTTTCATGCAAATTTTTTAAAAAAATTTCAATGTTAAGCCCATTTAGGTGATATGTCGCATTAATAAGAATGTGAATGAAAATAAAAATTTTGATCATACCAAGGTATTATCTTCTCGGATTCACATGGTACTGGGGTGTACAAATAAAAAAATGACTCATAGATTATTTTCGTATGTTTTATTTACAATTTGGGATTATTTCATTGATTTTTATGCCTATATGTGTTATTTTTTATTTTTTAATAAGTGTTGAAAATATGTAATATTAGTTTATATCATATCGATTGTCAAATTAATATGTGGATGATTCAAAAAAATAAAAATTGACAAAGTTATTATTTTCCTCTCTTTCTATTTCAATTTGATGTTGTCTGATCAGTTTTGACCCCTTTATGGGTGATATTCCATTTTAACAAAAATATCTACCTCAAATGATATTATTGATAATATAAAGAAATATTACCAATGAATTCATGTCTGTTGGATTCAGGTAGATCAAAAATTATTTGAGGATCACTCTCTTATGTTTTCTTTTCAATAAAACATGTTTAATTGTTTTGATCCATTTTAGGTTTATGGTCATTATAACAAGTTTTGGAAAACCAAAGAATAAATTCATTAATATCATGAAATTCATCCATCTGAGTGAAATGTAGTAGGTAAGTATAGATCAAAATTAGATATGATATTTTTTACTTATATTTTTTCAAAAATATAATCACATTTAATTTGTTTCGAACAATAATTGGGTTTAACCCATTTTTTAATTAGTTATTCATAGTTTTTTGATAGGTGAGCACTTTGGTAATGCCAAAACTTATTTATTAAATTTGAAACATGATTAAAATAGTCTAATGTGGGTTTTTATCAAAAATCATTTTTGAGTAGATGTAATAGGTTTGGGGGATCGTAGTATATCTTGATAAAGATACTACTTATTACACACTTATTGGTTAGACCATATGCAATAATGTTTCCTCCAAGTGTGAAGGTGTGACAATGTAGTGAATAGTGTCAATTAACTCATGGTAGTCTATCCATTAAACAAAAAATATCTATGAGAGGTATGTGTAATTTTTATCTGATTACATGAACTATAGATTTGGAGTCTCTCTCCAAACATATATTTGACCACCCTCTTTATTTATTAATGACCACCATAAGTATGACTACAACCATCTCAGCTTTAAGACAAATGTTTGGGACATATTTTCTAAAAAATTAACCAAGGACATACTTAATGTGGTTTATGAAGATGGAAAAAAATCTCAAGAGCTATGTATGACATTTAGAAGCTCCATATGTATTTGCGTTAACTAAACATTATAATTATTGATTCCATGTATCCTCAAAAGATTCTGTAGGAGAGATATGGTCTCTATAGATACCAAGTTGCTTGAGGACTATAAAATTTTGTATAATGTTATTATAGTTGGAATATTGAATATTATATTATTCCATAATAGAATATAAGATGTATGATAAAGAATCGTAAAGGATAAAAATAGAACAACCATGAATTATGGTCTCTTGAGTTCTTTAGATGATATAAATAAGCTCAAATTCAGTTTCCTAGAAAATGCAGAGGAGTCGTGCTGACATCTATAACCTGATGTTGCGGGACAACATGCCTTTAATAGGATTTTCATTATGTCAAGGGGTTTACAAGAGAACAACAAGAGCTATCCAAAGGATTGAGTTATATTTATAGACTAAGAATATGAGTTTCTCATCCTCAACATGTTGGTTGAAAATAGAGAATTTAAAACATTAATCTACTCCCAAGTATTGAAGACATACCTCTATGGGAATTGTAAAATGGGAGATCCTCCAAATATGGGTGAATCATAATGGTTTTATCCAAGGAATATTAAACATTTCCATCTATGAAAAAACCGAGTTAGCATTTTTATATGTAACCAGACAAAAATGCATGGACGTGAGTTGGCCATATCTTTTAGGATTCGAAGAAACCATATCTTCTTAGTGATTAAAGGAATACCCAGTAGGTATTTATTTAATCTCCCTAGTTTAATTACTATGAGGTCCATCCAAAAATACCTTTATAGAGACTTGTGATATAATGGGAAATAAATTTTATCAGCATAATTTATAAGAGATGCAGATGTCCCTTTGTCCATCGAGAATCTGGGATAGGAATCACTACTAGGTATCCATCATTATGTAGTTAGAACAATGGAGAGGAAATATTTGAAGGTCATCAATACTGATGAACTAATGTATGTAACATTTTAATTACTGAGTTTGAGTATGAATCTATCTATTAGGAAGTAAAAAGCATCATAATTAACATTGAAGAGTATCCCCATAAAGTGACCCTGAAAATACATATTGTAACATTTGTGATAAATAATAATCAAACCACAAGATCTGATGAGTTTAAAACATTTCTCACATGTAACAGTGACCATCCTTCCTTCTATGGTTTTACCCATCCGAAAAAATATTTTCAGGCAATCATTATGGATTTTTAGAACATGTGAGCTACAACTGTATATCATGAAGATACCAATAATTTTTCATTTTAATGAATATAATGCTATAAAATTTAAATATGATCATTTAATGATATGTAAATGACATTTATGTTATGAAAATTAATTGAATATTGAGTCAAATGTTTTCCAAAAAAAGTGGTTGTAAACTACATCAACATAAAAATGTGCGTAATAACATCTAACTAATATATTATTTAGCTTCTTCAATTGATGTGACAAGTTCATTAAGAACATTTCATATCAATTATACACCCTATAAAATCTATTAATGATGTCACACACTAACCCATGGTACCAATAATAAGATTATTTCTATGTATTCTTCAACATAATTTATAATAGAAATTGGGAAATAAAATAATAATAATGGATATGGGATGGAAATTTCCTTGGAATCTCCCACCCAAAAAAACTGGTATATCCTCACAATATATTTTCTCAATCCATTTACTCTCTCCCTGCTCATTAATTATAAAAAATCCACCCCTCTCACATTTCTAACATGTGTGAACCATGTTTCCCACACACCCAAGATCGACTTTCCCTTTAAATATAGTTTTACCCTTATTATTCTCTAGGACATAACCTAGTTTTCAATTCAGGTAGCCCCATGAAACCAATCTTATAAACAAGAAATAATTAATGGGTTTGGTGACTTATTGTATCAATATATATCCATAGACAACTCTATGTACCTATCTATAGTGTTTTCACCCCACTATTTCAGTCGTATTACCCACATGTTTGGAGCTGTATAGTTATGAAAGGAGAAATATGTAGTCCTTTACTGAGAAAAAGGTTGTAGCATCATATTCCTTACAAATCCTGAGTAATATTATGTTGAAGGCCTCTCCTGCCTAATTTTTTTTATTGTAAATATCATGTTGAACTCCATTTTTTTCTGACTCCACCCATCAAACAAGAGCAAGAATAGTTATAGTCATCATATATGTCCCTATATTTTCATGTTGATATCCAGATTCTGCTTCATGGACCATTTTAATATTATGTTATCTAACAATATTTGACTTTGTATCTATCCCTCCCATGAAAATGACCTTAACATGGAGAGTGTGCCGCATTACCTATAGTTGATTGTCCATATTGGGAACTCAAACCCTACACTATATTACTTTTCATAATCCATCTAAAACTGTAACCCAAATACTATGTGTTAAGTTCAAAGGAACTATAGTGGCCAAATACATGAATTTTTATATATAGTATAAAATAGAATCATTTTTATGCATGTAAATTAGTTATTCATAAGGATTTTGGTTGTCTAGACCACTGAATCGAGTTATAAAATCCCCCTGATAAATGACTAGATTAAATTTGGAAGGATCTCTCCCAAAATTTTAAACTGATGTATGGTGGTGCCATCCATTCTAACTTGAATGGGGGAGAGTTTCAATGGATCATGTGTTTGATGAACGTGAAAATATATCTCATCTCAGGTGAGTCATCCCCGGGGATCAGTGCTATTGAAAATAGAGAGCTCTACCCATGGGATAAATAAAATAGTATCATGTGGGAGAGAAGGGACATATTAAATAATATAATCACCTAGGATACCAAGAACAAGATTCATTTATTTATTTTTATTATGAGATCAATAATTACAATAAAAAATAGAATAAGTTGAATGAAGGGGGCTCAAAAGAGTCTCCAAGAATTTCACACCCAATAAAAGAGGATGATTCTCACAACATGATTCCTCCCTCCCTCTTTCTATCTCCAAGCATCCCACTAATAATAACTCTACCGCCTCCCTTTTTTATTATGCGCACATAGATGGTCCCCCCACCAAATAGATATAACATATAAATGAGGTTCTAATAGTATTATTCTACAGGCTTTCACCCGGTTTCAAACATCTAAATATAAATAACACGTAAGAATATATTCAGATCACAAATTATACAAAATTCTATATCCGAATATAAGATTTTTTTTAGACATAATTTAACATTACATAGAAATGTTCATTGGATTTCACCACTCCACCCATGATTCCTCTATACCGGTAGTTTTGATAACATCCCAAGGTGTCTCAAAAAGTACATATCATCAAAAAAAGATTCGTACTTGTCAAAGCTATAATGATCAATAGTCCCACTAGCCCTTCCTATAATATAATGAATTTTATTTCCCTTGACATTAAAACTCATGTTTACTAGGAATTCATCTGATATTTCCACCAACTAACCTTCAATGTGTTTCCCCTATCGATGAAACTCAAGTTTATATGGACCAAATTAGAAACCCCACCAAATAAACTATCAGATATTGAAGGGATAATATAATAACAAAAATCGGGTAAACATATCTAAAATATACATGTTTTTATGAATCTTCAAAAAAAAGATATGGGATTTAACAATTTGGAAAATAAATATTAAATAATCTTTAAAAATAGTGATGGTTTCACCACAATCAATAGTGTATATAAGAATTAATGATCTCATCAAATCGTAGAGGGGGAATTATAAAGCTTATATAATCTATCATCCTACAACATTATTAAATTTAATTTTAATTAAGATAAAATATATAAATATTAAATTGAAAAAATAATTAATCATTATATTATGGTCTCATTAAAATATTAAAAATCATAACAAATATAAAAATTATGTGGCTTCATAATCATATATGATATGATTTATTTTTTATCTCTATCATTCTATGGGAACCACCCCCTTAAAAGGGTATCATAAGGGTTGAAAACAAAAAATTTATTAAAAAAAATATTTAAAAACACATTTCATAAAAAAAATTAATAAAATTGTGATTTTCTAATATGATATATCATTTTAATGACATTTTAATTATTTTATCGACATTAATTATTCATTGTATTGGTAATTATTAAAATGAATAAATTTTATTAATTTATATTTCTATTATTTTAATAAAATTTCCATAATCTCCAAAAAACAATTATTCTCTTCAGGAGATAATTTACATATCATCACATTATTTATTTGAAGAAGAAAACATTTAAGTAAAAATAAAATGAAAAAAATTAATGAAAACAAAAACATATGGCACAAAAATTCATATAGATATAGAAATAAATATAGTATACTTTGAATTCTATGGGGAAAATGTAATGATTTAGAATGAAAAATGATGAATAAATAATTAAGAGTTGGAATAAAATAAAAAAATAATATAAATTTGTACAAGAATAATATAAAATGGATAAAAATGCAGTTTCCAAAGCTATAACAAGAGTAAGAGAAGATAAAATAAGAAAATACTGAATCAAGGAGTAGATGTGGAAGAGGAATTCAATGAAGACACTGAAACAATAGAAAAAGTTAATGTAAGAACATAAAAAATAATCCAAAATTATTGAAAATTATATTTATCAAAAAATAACATAAGTTAATGTTTGAGGAAAAGTAAAACTCAAAACATAATGATCCTAAATCAAACATTTATGCACTAACTACAGATAAACATAAAATCTGAATTATAAAATTGATGATCTAATGTGATAGTCATGGAAAATGTGGATGTAAAAGATAAATAATAATATGAAATCAATAAAATAAAGGAGGTTATAGAATGTAATAAAGGGATTGAAAATAGAATAAAAAAATATTTAAAATCAAAATAAAAAAATACAATATAAAAATGTGTTTGTTTGGGATTAAGAAAGAAAATAAAAGTTATACCCAAAACAAAGAAAATATATGTATAGGAACAAAGAAAATATGAAGTTATTAGATAGAATAATTCTAGATGAAAAAAAAGACCCAGAGTTTGTAGTCAATCTAGAAGAGTGAAAACATAATACAAAATACGAATCAGAAATAGGAACAATGAATAATATATAACTCTTCAATGTAAATAAAAAAACTAATATAAAAATTAGAAGAAAAAAAATCAATCCGAAAATTAAATAAATATAATTGATATATAAATACAAAATAAAAGAAAACTATATTTGAATGAAATGTATATAACTTAAAAACCAAAAATCAAATAGTTGAAGAAGAAGAAAGAAGTCAAAAGAAAAGGTAAAGTAGAAAAATAATGAAAAATCACGAGTTAAAGGCAGATGCTCAAAGAATCTAATGAGAAAACATTAAACAAAAGGATATGTAGAGGTTCATCCTAATCCAGAAAGCAAATGAACCCTCTAGGAAATGAATTTAAAGTAAGTGGAAATAATGGAAACATAAAAAAATACAAAATACAAAATAAAAAAGGATGATGATGTTAAATTGAAAGATTAATTCTAATATATGAACTAGTAATGATTTCAAAATTAATATTTCAATATAAATTAAAAATAGAATCAAGAATCTTGATTCTTAAAAAAGTTATAGTCTATGGTGGGAAACAAGTATTGGTAAATTTAGAAGATAATATATAAGTGAATTCTATAAGTATAAACATAATAAACAAACATGGTCATATTGGGAAAATCCATAAGATAAATAAAATTGATTGAAATTCGAAGTCCTTTGGAGTACCTAGAAAAAATATCAAAATAAAAATGGTCAAAACCTAGAAAACAATATTATATTATCATGAAATAACTACAAAAATATATTTCATTACATTGTAACGTGTAGGAATTGACCCCCAGTCATACTGAAATAAGGTGAGATTATAGTAATCAAAATTTAGTTTTTTATTATTTAAAAGAATTTGAAAACATTCTTCAATGATTAATGTTAGAAAAAATTACATCGGATTTTTTTTGAAATCACAATAAAAACATCACCATTTATCTTGTGAAATAGAAGTGTAGACTGCATGTCACTATGATCTAAATTTTGGTCATAATGATTAAAAAACTATTTTTATCATAAAAAATTACTACAAGTAGGTTATATGATCAAAATCTAAAGAACTAACATTATTTTCAGGAAATAGTAGAAAAAAACATTGTTAACATGTGACATGTAGGAGTAGATCACAATTTAATACTATATATGTTTTTCTTGGAATGAATAAAGTTTGGTTTTTTATTTTAAAGTCAATTTTTTTCAATGCGTCAATCCCAAGTAGGAAACTTAAAATTTAATTATAATAATAATAAAATTATCAATGAATTATTTGGTTGATATACTAAAAACCATTTGATAATTTATCATGAGTTTTGGCTAAAATGACTGGGAAAACTTTTTTACTATATTTACCTCTACATAAAAACATTGTTCAGAGGATTATAATTTACTAAATTAGAATGTATTTTTATAAAATAATAATAAAATAACCTCTATTTAATTTTTTTATATACGAATAGATAGTGCATTAGTTCGTCTTGTGGTTTTCATAGAGTGACCAAAAGTGTGCCATTCTTGATTTAATATCAAATCATCAAAACCTATAAAATTATTCCACATTGTCATGAAATAATTGTAAACTAATCTTTTATTACTTTAATACATGTATGAATTGTTGAAATGTCAATATGATGTGTGTTATTATTGAAATTACTGAAAAATTGTTTTATCATATTTAATCCATTTAAAAACATGCATCAAAGGGTTAAAACATAGAAAATGATTTCAAATTATAGTGAAATTTATTTACAAATACCACCATTTTATTTTTGATGAATTTTAATAAAGAATATATAAATTCAATAATTATTTCCTATAATTGGAAAAATTGTTTTTAAAGGATTTAAAAATCAAAATATCCATGCAAAAGTCTCAAAACCTAACAAATGAAAACAAATTTTCATTGAATAAAAAAACTGCTTAAATACAATTTTTTGAGCACATATTAATTAAAAATACATTTTAAAATATTTTTATTGTTTTAAAAAAACATGTATTATAGGTTTAAAACCAAGTAAATGACCTCATATTTTCCAGAAATCAGAGTAAAACAACAACCATTTAATTTATGAATATAAGAGTGAACCACATGTCATTTTGATTACCATTATGGTAAAAATGACCAAATATTTAGTTTAGTAGAACAAAATTATAAAAAATTGGTTATATGATCAAAACATAGCAGATAACCTCATATTTTCATGAAAAATTCTAAAAACTGCCGCGTTTTTATTTTTTATATGAATATTCAGCATATATAACATGTGACTTTATCATAAATTCCATAAGTGTGTTTTTATTTATTTAAAAGACGAAAACATGATTCAAAAGTCATTAATTTCACACTAACGTTGATTTTATTGAAATCACAGGGCAACTATAATTGTTTAATTAATAAAAATTGTGAATAGAACACACATAAATATAGTGTTGTTTTGAATGAATGAGTTTTAATTATTAGGTTAAAATATCTTCAAAAACATTATTAAAAGGGTCAAAACCTATCCAAAACCTTATAATGTTGTGAAATCATACGAAAATGACCACCGTATAATTTGAGACATGTAAAAATAAATCAAACCATTGTCTGACTCACAAACTATTAATCATAATTTCACAAGCACAATATCTTTATAACCATATCTAGATAAATAATTATATTAAAAAAATTAATTTCATTATAAATTTTAGGTTTCATCAATTAAATTTAATATAGATTTTGAATATTGGTGTTTTTACTGGTACAAAATTGATGATTTGCAGTCGCAACAAGTGGTCACTAGTAGTTGTTAATGGACTCCTAGTTGTCACAGTTGGCATGGGGTTGAAAATAACCATTCAAAACCTTATATGGAATTTAACCTATAATTTATATATAATGTTTAGTATATTTGACCTCAAATGGATTTTTCAAATGGTGGTTCCGAAAATTTTCATTTCTTTTAATAAAAATGACTTCAATAACAATACATATAATTTGAAAATTTCATTACGAAAATTAAAAAATTTAAAACTAATGGATAAAATATTTAATATTATAATAATAATATTGGATAATAATTCCAAATAATCCATATTCATAATAAAAAAATTCGATATACAAGAAAAATTCTTGACGATCTATTATTCTGAAGTGTTATAACCTTCATTTAAATTAATCCAAAATAATTAGCAAAATACCAAAAAAATAAAAAAAATTCTTGTTTTCATGAAATCATTGGATAATTATTGATTTTAAATTTGTGAAATGTGAAAATATACCACGTAATAGTCTAACATATGATGTGTTAAGAGTGAAAAAATGAAATTTCACTAAATTTCTTTCTGTTAAATTATTCATCAAAGTGTAAAAACCTAACAAATAGAATTTTATTTTCATAAAATCAGTGGAGAATTACCTATTTTTAATTTATACCATGTTTTAATGGACTACACATTAATATTACACAGGGTTTTCTTCTATTTTCCATAAATTTATTTTTTAATGATTTAAAATTATAAAAATTTCACCCAAAAAGTGAAAAATGAGAAAAAACAATTTCTAATCATTTGAAAATTATCAATGAATAGTTTATGATATCTTGGAATAAAAACTTTCAATTATGATAGAAACGAGGTTATAATATCCAAACATTCATTTTTAGAGGTTAAAAAGTGCATAGTGCATGTTTCAAAATGTTAATACATCGGTAACTACCTCAAATTATTAATTAATCATATGGAAGTGACTCTATTGATACTTTTTTATGTATGAACAGAAAAAATGTGTATTAGACACATGGCTTTCTATGAATGAAAAAATGTGTGTTTTTTGGATTTAAAATAAAATAATATGGTTCAAATTGATCAAACCAAGAAAAAGACCTATAGTTTTCATGAAATTATAGAAAAAATATTCAAATAATCATTTATTTATATAAATAAAAATCTCATTAATCCAATGATTAGTGAGTTTATAATAACAAAAATTTTCAATCCAAAGAAATAATTTTTTTTAAAAACATGAATCAAAGTATCATAACCTTGTAAATAATCTCATATTAATGTAAAATAACAACAAAATGACCAATATTTAATCCATGTCTTGTAAGAATAGACCAATTTTTTTTTGGTTGTACATTATGGTAAAATAGTCGAATAAAAAGTTAACAATAAAAAAATTATTCAAAATAGGTGATATGGTCAAAAACTATTAGTAAACACCGATTTACATAAATTTATTTGGAAAAACATTTCTTAATTTGATATAGGTAGAAATAAAATAGTCATCAATCTGACTTCTGGTTTTCATGAAATGACCAAATGTACCTTTTTATTGATTTAAAGGTCAAAAACATCAGTCAAAAATTAATGTATTTATAAGAACTCAGATAATTTTTATTGTTATAGTATGTTTATCATTGATTAATTTTTGACATGTATGAATAGAATACACTTATCTAATGAGTGGTAGGAGTGAATAAAAAAATTTATTTGATTTAATTATCAATAAAAAGTTGTATCAAAGTGTAAAAAACTAACCAAGGACCTTATATTATCATAAAATAAACAGAATTTTACTATCATTGAATTTTGATATATGAAATTAGATCAATTAATAGTCATACTCGGAGTTTAATTTCCGACATTTAGGGGTAGTTTTTTTATCAATTGAACAACTGTTTTTTCTTATAATGACTATGAGTATATTTTTTATTTATTTAAAAGTACAAAATATGTGTTAAAAGAATACAAACAAGAAAAAAACATAGATTTTAGTAAAATAATATAAAAATTATATTTGTTTTTTATTTACTTTGCATGAATACACCACCTGTCATTATGACATACTGAGCAGTCTGAATGAAAAAAAAATATTTTATATGATTTAAATGTCTTTCAAATCATTCAACCAATTTTCAAACCGTATTAAAAAACCTTAAATAGCAATGAAATCTAATTTGTTTTATTATTTATTTTTAACATTGAGTTAAATTAAATTTATCCTATATTATGGTCATAATGACTAAAAAAGAAGTATTATTAGATTTAAGAGTCATCAAAATCACACATTAAATTTTTAAAACTTGGAAAATGACTTGAATTATTTTTCATTTGTACAGAAATGACCTTTGTTTAATATGTGTCATGCAGTAAAAGAACACATATCGTTCTAACATCGTTTTTTTCATTAAAAGAAAAAAATAAGAATTTAGAAGTTTAAAAGCATGCACCAATGGCTAAAAACATAAAACAACCATGAATATTCCTGAAATCATTATATAATGATAACTAATAAATATTTGATGTGTCCCATCACGATCAGCCTTCACCAAGATGAGGGAAGGGACAGAAAATTGCAACACCCTTCCTTCTTCCAGTTGAAGGAGAGATAATGACCCCCCGAGTCCCGCCATCAATAGACACTGAAGTGGCGACAAGAACCAAGGGTATAGAATCACACCTAATATGGAAGGCATTTCCCATTTCATTTAGTAGGATTGGGAGATAATATAGTGAATCCCAACAACACCAAAACATGATGTTATGTAAATCCAAAACAATCAATTCCCATATGCATTCTCCAAAAATTAGTCCTATAAGGTACAAGAAAACTTCAAAGGGAAGTACCAAAAGAAAAAAAAGCAACAATGTCGACAATCCTGATGTCTAAGCTAATAGGGTCTGGCACAATCCTTGAAGTCCTCTTGGAAACCTGAAAGAAGTTTTATATACGTATGGTGAGTATAAAGGTATACTCAGTAGGGAAAACCAAAAGTTCTCATGGACAAGTGGGCGAGGCATTCTAATTCCACATGAGAAAAATAGATAACCAAAAAACCTAGCAAGGAAACTATCCACCCAAACATCACCAAGGAACACCCCCCAAATAACGCAAATCAAGTAATTTAGTATTAATAAAACATCAATCTTTGGGTACCCCTCACCACTTTCCAACTTGTTATTGACGGCATACCACATGTCAAACCTCCCCGGCATTCTCACCATAGTCTAACTGCCATACCCTGCCGCACACAACTGGGAAACCACAACCATACATCCTGCCTGAAAACACACGATCCATAACAACCTCACATAACCACACCCACAGACACCTGGGCAGAACAACTCATGTCATGCATGATGAAACCTGGGCCTCATCTTGAAGACCCTTCTGTAACAACAAGCCCCCACACACCTGGTCCAACTACCACAATGTACCCTGCTCGATGAATATTGTTCAATAATATTCTTTAGGCCATCACATCCTTCTTGATGTGCCCTGGGATACTTGATAATGGGAGCAGAGAAGGATCTAATAACCAGCCACTCATATGAGTGTTGTGAAAAAAACCCTCCCTTGCGAAATGGGGGTGTTCATCAAGAAATGATCAACATGGTCGGGGAAAAAATAAGAAACATAGGAACTAAATTATACATATTGGTAAACAATAACTCATCCCAAACTAGGTGTTCCAAAACCAGCCCATACACCAACACCCTCATTACTATTCATTCATAAAAGAGCAGAAAAGCCATAACCAAGTCAAAAATCATTCCCGGAAATCAATTCCCCATTGAACTGGTTGTTTTTATCAAATTAATGGAATCTCATTTAAATACTTCTCCACTAACGAGTAACTAAGATTCATATCTACAAGATAAGGAATAAAAAATAGTGATGCAGCAAATTAATCATTAGCACTCAGTTCTATTGTAAATTCACAACATCAAAAGGGATCAGTGTGATCCCTCAAAGTACTATAATCAAACCAAAACATACAACCCCACATGGCATCAGACCCACAAACCAAAAACTGCACAACAGGGGATCCCATCCCCATCCACGTCACCCCACAAGAATCAAGAAGAACAACCACACATTTTACCAATATAGAGAAAGGGAGTTTCCAAATTCAAACAAACCATTCATTAAGATCCTTCTCTTTGTTTGGTTAACCAGGGTGAACACAAAGGGATTCTTATTCATTGGGTATGAATTTAATCAAGAGAGTTTAAGTGATTAACCTGTTTCCATGATACATCCATTCAATCACAGAATCATCTAGAAAATAGAGGTTCATTAGTGTACAAAAAAGGACCACCCACGACCATGATTTTTAGGGGACCTAAGACCATAAAATTCATAACATATAATCCAGGGTAAAACAGTATAGCAGCATCATCAAACACATCCATTAATTCGTGGAAAACCATTTATTATCTTCGTTAAGGTTTTGATTCATCCATCTAGGAAGGAAACATTATCACACCCACCCCGCATGATTCATCGTAAAGAGATACAAAGGAAAAAAACTAGTTGGATGATCAAAAATAGAAGTTTTTCTCAACACGTCAAGAATATGGGATGCACGACTTGAAGGGGAGGAACTCTGAGGATTCTCAGAGTGATCGGGAGAGGCTACATAACAGGTGCACCACTATCCTCAGAAAGGGGAAACAAAAAATACCAAGAAAAGGAAAAGAGACCAACCACCAAAGAATAAAGGATCCCCATCTGATAAAAGGTGAGATCCTATAGTTACAAGATTCGAATTTTTGTACTGCATTAAAGGTGGAGAGTGGTTTCTCCAAACAGTTTTATGGTTACAAATGGTGTAATTAATTGATATTTAATAATTCTCATAGTAGAGGTGGGCATAATGGATTTCAGTTAAATGGCTTCCTTTAAACATAAAGAAACATGTATAAGGGTAGAATAGTAAAGTACATGAAAAGGAAGTGAAAACAATTAAAATTCCACAAGTTTTGGTAAGACAATAGTCTCCCGGCTCTTGGGGAATTCTAAATATCATTTATGGGATTTTAATGTCTTTTTATAAAATTTAAAACACTTATACGTCAAACGATATGTTATGAGAGTGGAAAAAGGTGGAAACTGAAAATAGAACAAAGGGTGAGACACTATTTTGGTGGGACACCGTAACGGTTCGAGGTCCATGGTGCCACTGTTTCGATGTGCGACCGTGATGGTGTGACTGTTATGGTGACACCATCATGGTGACACTGTTTCAATGTCTGACAATGACATTGCCACTATTACTATTATTCTATTTCAGTGTGTGACTGTGATCGATGCCACTGTTACGGTGCCACTGTGACCGGGGGAACCATTATGGTGATGTCGTGACCAGTGCCACCATTTTGGGGGAACCATTTGATAGAACCGAGTTTTTGGAAAACTCCTTGACAAGTAACTTTTTTGGCCATTACATCGGATTCCTCTCAAACTATTATCTCCCTTGAGAATCAAAACTAGACCAGCAGAAAAGAGAGGGGCTCGTACAACCACATCCAAATATACCACTCAGGAGTAAACCTCCTCGGCATCTAGGAACACCTATCCCTTAAGAAACCACACAAACATGTAATGATCATACCATCTAGTCATATGGAATAGGGAGTCCCCTCATCCATGACAAGATATTATCTGCTTTGGGTGGCACTGAATTTCCAGCATAGGTTTAATCACATCCACCTTAATGCGTCTCTATTAGAGATCAGGTCCTCCCCTCTCCATAGTTTGCAGACTTCACATGGATTCATTGAAAAAGGTAAACAGTCAATTCCACAGTTAACAAGGTCAAGCACCACACCAACAACATGTAAAAAACAAAATAGAACCAAACTTGAAAGAACTATGGTTACCGGGCGTGCATTTATGCCTCCCGTCCCCAGGTACTCTCTTAGACGCCTTCATGCCTCCATAACACACGAACCAAGGGAATTATTCATCCACGAATCTGTAACACCCGATACTTTTATGTTATATAAATCATCAAAGGAATATTTTTTCTACACATCACTTGTTTGTCTTTCTTTACACGAAATCACGACCTTCCTCGATAGCTTGCGTCGTACGCAATACCGAGTTTCACTAAACAACGATATGCTATTAAAATATTATTAAAACTAGCCATTATGAATAGTAATAACAACTTTTTGAAATTTTATAAATTTTATTTTTCAAAATGGACTTCATTTTTGGATTCGGAATATCGAAATTATCCTAAGGTGAAATTTTGGTATTTTTCTGAAAACTTTCAATTTTTGATGAATAGTGAAACCACTAAGTGGTAGTTAAAAAACTGAATTTTTCATAAAACATAATTTGACCACTTCTGTGAGTGGAATTTCAAAAATCCTAGAGACATGGTTGATGTCATTATGTAAAATTTGGTTCAATGAGATGAAAATAATTTTTGGTGAATAGTAACTTTTTACTTTTTTTACCACGGTTAAAAGTAAATAGGTTAATTAAGGGTAAAAATGATATTATTATTATCCTAACACATGTCCTAATTCTATTGGAAAAGTTTAATTCGACCAAAAACAAACTTAGGAATAAAATATGACCATTTAGGCCCACTTGGATTAGATTAGGACATTTATTATTAAGAAGGGTTAAAATAGTTAAAATCAAAGTTTAATAAGTAAACAATTTTTAATATGGGGTTATACATAAGATAAATTCGACTATAAATATTAATTATAAAGATAAAAAGATTTCCTACAGAATGGTATTTTATTTTTAATTTTTAGACATTAAATAATTTAATTTATTTATGACCCAAAGATGATGCAGTAATTATCTTATTAATGAAATATTGACATAATTAATGTTATAAACACCAAAATAAATGTAATTTGAGAATTTTTATGAATTCCAATAAATTTTTAGGTTAATATGACATGTTAGTATTGATTTAATTAACCTTTTTAGAACTAATCATTCTGTTATGATTTTCACAAAAATCAATTACTAAATAGTGTCAAAATTGACATAAAATAGTTTTTAAAACAAATATTATATTAGTAACTGTTATTTTATTCCTAAAAATATAAGGTTCGGCCAAATGACTTAGATAAGGTTATATATATTAATAATAAACAACTTGGGGTTCTTTTTACTGCTTATAGTTAGTTTATTATCCTTATAGTATAAGAACACAAGAAGACACGGTAAAAGTAAACTTATTTACCTTAATGTTAAATCTAAATGATAAGTTTAAAATAGGAACCTAAACTTTTATAAATTCTATTGGATGAGATGATTTCTACCCATCCCTACCTTAGCTTCGAAATATATCAATTTGGAGCTATTTAAAACCGAACTTGACTTTATAATAAAATAATATTTTTAGTTATTCCAAAGGTGCCCCTCTCCTCCCTTATAAAAGGACACCTCCTCCCCCTCTTCCTCACACCACATTGAGCCTTTTAGCACGGCCAACCCCCGCCAATTCCTCCTCTCCACTTCCCTAGAAACATCCTAGAGGTTCTGGTCTTCTTCAAAGACCCATTGTAGTTCCCTAAAAGAAGGTCTCAAATAAGCACTTCAAAGAAGAGGTAATGTCCGTTACCGATTCTTTCATCTTTATTTATTCTTTCACTTCTGCTTATTTAGTTGTTTCATTATGAAGTAATAACATCAGTATCACTCATATACTGATATGATATTATATGTACAAAACAACCCTATTTCACCATCAATCCATCATACGGAAAAAGAAATCACCGCGCGTGCGTACGTACGGAATACCGTCTCCACGCCGTGGTGTAATCTATTTTCCACCACCACCTTACTTGGATGGGTATAATAGTGTAAATAATGACTACATATGACTATTATAAAGAGATGTTGATTCTGAAATAGTATACATTTACTCCAATACAATTCCACGATCATAGGAACGATATCATCTCTCGTGCGTACGTACGGAATACCGTCTCCACGATGTGATGCGACTCATTCTACATGATCTTCATTTCATAATGATTATATAAATGAATTGAATGATTGAATATGATATATATATTACACTAATACCATTCTGGAAATGAGGTATCTATAACTTAAAGAAAAGAATAAGAATTTATTTGACAAAACACGCATAAGAACAAAAAGTTATAAACACCCGAATAACAAGTAGCAATGAAATATTACTACTAAGAAGCTAAGAATAAGACCATATATGATATCATAAAAATAAGTATGATTCTGGAATAAGTCAATAGAATTATTTAAATCATTATACAGGAGGTTCGGACATGTACAAAGCATATCAGACCTAAGGTAAGGGAAATATCACAATCTCACTTTTATCCGAGATTGTTTATACTTTAGTATTTACTGGGGTTTATTTTATCATCCACATACATGTTTCCTGAATATGTAATATTATTTACATCCACCTATAATTGTTTAAATCCAATTTTACCCTTCGGTGAGTTTTTAGTAAAGAATATGAAAGGAATCTTTTGTCATTTTTCGTACGAGGTACTTTTTGACTTGTCCGAAAAAAGTACAAAGAATCTTTTTTTAACTTATACGACATGAATGGATTTTTAAAACATTATTTCCAAGAAGATTCCTTTAAAAGTTTTCAAGTTTATTTTTAATCAACTTCTTTTAGTTTAAAATTGTATGACATGTTAATAAAGGAAAAGTGCTATTGAAGTAGAAAGGATATTTTCCTCAAGAATGGAGTTCAAGTGTTTTATCAAAATTATTTTCAATCTAAGATAGTAAAGGGTTATGTTTATATCTCTATTATTACATTGATTGGACTATGTTGTGATGGAATTATTTTTATGAATTCCTTTATGAATGGTTCTATGATGTCATGTTGTTTAAAAATCCCATTTTTATTACATGAGTTATGCAATGATGTATGATTTATGATTTTGTGGCACACATAAGAATGGTATCATTATGAGATGGGTGGGACCTATATCTCCATCCAATGCATTGGATAAAGATTTTATATCTCATTAGATAGACATGGCTGGAACGGTAGGTTATACCGGTTCAGTGAAACAGGACTGAAATGAGGGTGACTCGGTTCAGAAAGGGACTTTGTCCACTAAGATAGTCTTGGCAATGAGTCTTGACTAACAAGAAATGATTCTCTATGATTATGTGTGTATTCCACAATGTTTCATGTTTTATGTTATGATTATAGTGATTACATTTCACTGCCATGATTTATCCCATGTTATGAAATTATGATCTCTTTTGCAGGTTAAGATTTCCAAAAGTTATGTTATTGTGTATACGATGTGATTGATATTTCTTTTGTTTACCCTTACTGAGAATTTGAGCTCACACTTTTGTATGTTTTCTTTCCCCAGGTCAGGAAGAAGGTTATTAAGTAGGATATGCCAAAAAGGGACTCTAGATATGATGAAATAAGTGGGAGGCAAAATTGATGCTTTATGAACTAGTTGTTTATGTTTCCCAGTTTCTAAAGGCACTATACCTATACGGTCCTTTCGTGGTTTTGTTATATTTTGTAATAAGTATGCTTCAATTTTGATGTATTAAAAATGTATGTAATGTATGGGCCGTTATAGTTGGTATCAGAGGAAATGTATAGTCAACCTTTAGAAACTAGGATGTGAAAGCCTTAGTAAGAACCCTAAGGATAAGTCTAAGCATAGAACACAATATTAGTGTTTTAGAAATGGCCATGAATAACATAGGATAAGACCTTAAGTTTGAAATTTTATTCTTGATTATGTGGTTTTCCTATTATAATTAGTGTTGCTCACACTATTCTTCCTGGTTTTAGTCAATGGCTGGAACCCAAAGGAACCGTGTTAATGCGGAATGCGACGGGAAATGCAATGATTGTCCCCCTGAGCAACCAAAAGTTATGGGAGCTGGACTGCAAAATCTTGTAGCCATGGTCACAAAACATTCTCAAGCTATGAATCATGCAGGACTTCCAAACGAGCAAAGGAAGGAGCAACATTCTGTTGAATCCTTCATGAGGCAGCATCCACCTTCTTTCAGCGGGTCTACTGATCAATTAGTTTTTGAATAATGGATTATTACTACTGAAAATATATTTTTAGTTCTTCAATGTTCTGAACATGATAAAGTCATCCTAGCAGTGTATCGTTTGGAAGGAGATGCTGATTAATGGTGGAATCTTATTAAAAATACGAGGCAAAGGGACGAAATTGAGTCCATGGAATTGGACGAGTTCAAGAACTTATTTTTCAATAAGTAATTCCCTCGTATTCTCCGAACAAAGATGGAGAATGAGTTTCTTGAACTGAAGCAAAAGGATGATGAATCTGTTGGTACCTATGAAGTAAATTTTACAAGACTTGCAAGGTACGCTTCTTGTATTATTATCCAACCTGAGAGTAAGATCAATCGATTCTTTAGGGGCTTAAAACCAAGTCTTCAAAGGGCGTTAGCCATAAGGTACATCAATAGCTACGAGGAAATCGTTCGATGTGCTCTCAAAGTCGATATGGAGATTGGAGTAACCCATCAATCATATGGGTTTGATAAGAAGAGGAAAATGGAATTCAAAGGAAAATCGAAAGAGCACACTGAAAAGAAGATGAGCTTTCCCTTATGCTCAAAGTGTGGAAAGAAACATGGAGGGAGTTGTCTTAAAGGGACAAGTAAATGTTTCAAATGTGGAAAGGAAGGTCATCGGGCATTTGAATGCCGTGATGATGGGAAGAAGATGTCTAATGATGCAAACAAAGGAAGGGATACACAGAATGAACCTACTACACTTCAATGTTTCAATTGCAAGGAGATGGGGCATTATGCCAATATATTCCCTAATCCAAGGGTTTATGATGTTGGTCGACGTCAAGAAACTCTTAAGGCTAAAGACAAAGGAAAGTCACATGCAATTTCTATCAGTGATGTGTAGTACGATAACGATGTAGTGAAAGGTACACTTACCATCCACTCTAAAGTAGCAAATGTTTTATTTGATTCTGGATCTACCCAGACCTTTATTTCTGAAAAATTTTCTAAGGGTATCACCGTATTACCTCAACAATTAGATGTTGAGTTAGCTGTGAAAACACCTAATGGCACAACGGTCGCATCAAAAGATTATAATTCTTCTCCGATCGAAGTTTGTGGGAAAGTGCTTCCTGCAAATCTTGTGATACTTCTTATAGTGGAATTTGATGTGATTCTTGGCATGGATTGGCTTTCATTATATGGAGCTCATATCAATTTCCAAAGAAGGGAAGTCACATTTCATATTCCAGATCAATCTATGATCGTCTATCAATGCAAGGATGAACATAACCATCCAGTGGAAATTTCTTCCATTTTATGGGTATTGATTCCACTAAATGAAGGTTATTTATCTCAAATGGTTGGTGAGAAACTCGTGATTAAGAATATGCCCATTGTACGGGAGTTTGATGATGTATTTCCAGAGGAATTACCGGGACTTCCTCCAAATCGTGAAGTTGAGTTCTCAATAGAACTCGTACCGGGTGCTTTGCCTATTTCAAAGACACCTTATAGAATGGCCCCAATTGAGTTGCAGGAATTAAAGAAGTAACTCCATGAGAATCTTGATAAGGGATTCATACGCCCTAGTGCGTCACCTTGGGGAGCACCTGTTCTATTTTTTAAGAAGAAAGATGGATCAATGATACTATGCATTGATTATCGAGAACATAACAAGATCACTATCAAGAAAAAATATCCTCTCCCGCGCATTGATGACCTATTTGACCAACTACGCGGAGCTCAATACTTTTCCAAGATAGATCTTCGTTCAGGGTACCATCAATTGAGGGTCAAAAGGGAGGATATACCAAAGACGGATTTCCGTACAAGGTATGGACACTATGAATTTCTAGTGATGCCATTTGGTCTTACTAATGCCCCTGCTATCTTCATGAATCTGATGAATAGAGTCTTTAGAGACTATCTTGATCAATTTGTGGTAGTCTTTATAGACAATATTCTTGTCTATTCAAAGAGAAAGGAATAACATGAAGATCACTTGAGAATTATATTGAAGACCCTGAGAAAGGAGAAGCTTTATGCCAAATTTACCAAGTGTGAATTTTGGCTTCAAAATGTTGCATTTTTGGGTAACATAATCTCAAAAGAGGGGATATCTGTGGATCTAGAAAAAATAGAGGTTATCAAAAGATGGTCGAGACCAACAACAGTAACTGAGATCTGAAGTTTTCTTGGTTTGACTGGATATTATCGACGTTTTGTGAAAGATTTTTCACGATTCTCTAATCCACTCACCAAGTTGACTCGGAAAAAAGTTAAGTTTGTCTAGACGGAGAAATGTGAAGAGAATTTCAAGGAGTCGAAAAGAAGGTTATCCAGTGCACCTGTGCTCACACTCCCTTGTAGTGGATAAAGGTTTGTGATCTATAGTGATGCATCCAAGAAGGGATTGGGGTGTGTTCTTATGCAAAATGATATGGTGATAGCTTATGCCCCACGACAGTTGAAAATCCATGAGCAAGATTACCCAACACATGATTTGGAGTTAGCTACGGTAATCTTTGCATTAAAGATTTGGAGGCATTACCTTTATGGTGAAAGGTGTGATATTTATACTGATCATAAAAGTTTAAAGTATATTTTCACACAAAAGGAGCTGAATATGCGTAAAAGAATATGGTTGGAGCTGATTAAGGATTACGACTTCTCAATCCATTACCACCCTGGGAAAGCAAACAATGTGGCAGATGCATTAAGTCGACAAGACCATGCTAGTTTATCCATGATGAGAATCACAAAAGATCCAATATTTATGGATTTACAAAGGATGGATCTTGAAATTATAATGGAAGTGGAAAAATCTTATCATTCTCAAATTAATGTTCAACCATCTATACATGTGAAGATTAAAGAGGCACAGAAAGAAGATGTCGAGTTACAAAAGAAGGTGAGAAATGTTCCTGAATTCAACCTTGATTGTGATGGGATAATAAAGTTCAGGAATCGGGTTTGTGTCCCTCCCATCCCGGAATTAAAGAAGGAGCTACTGGATGAGGCTCATAGTTCTTCATTATCTATTCATCCTGGAAGCACGAAGATGTATAGGGACCTGAAAGAGTACTTTTGGGGGGATGGCATGAAAAGAGATGTTGCTGAATATGTCTCTCGATGCTTGGTTTGTCAACAAGTTAAAGCTGAGAGACAGAAGTCTAAGGGGATGTTACAACCATTACCCATACCCGAATGGAAATGGGAAAACATTACTATGGACTTTGTCACAGGACTTCCTAAAACATCCAAAGCCAATAATGCTATCTGGGTCATAGTTGATCGTCTTACAAAGTCTGCACACTTCATTTATATTTGAGAGGATTTTTCCCTGCATCTGCTTGCCAGGATATATGTAAATGAAGTGGTAAGATTGCATGGAGTACCACTTTCTATTATATCTGATCGGGATCCGAGATTTACCTCGAAGTTCTGGTGAAGTCTTTAGCATACTCTGGATAGAGAGTTGAGTTTCAGCACTGCTTATCATCCTCAGACAGACGGTCAGTCTGAGAGAACAATTCATACCCTAGAAGATATGCTGAGAGCTTGCTCTATGGATTTCAAAGGAGGTTGGGATCAACACCTACCTTTGGTGGAATTTTCTTATAATAATAGCTTTCACTCCAGTATTCAGATGGATCCTTATGAAGCTCTCTATGGAATTAAATGCAGGACTCCAACTTGCTGGGATAAAGTTGGGGAAAGAAAGCTATTAGGACCTGATCTCGTTGATGAAATGGTAGAAAAGGTCAGATCTATTCAACAACACATAAGAGCAACTCAGAGTCGACAGAAAAGTTATGCCGACAATCAAAGAAATGACCTAGAGTTTGAAGTGGGTGATAAAGTGTTCTTACGAATATCTCCCTGGAAGAGGGTCATGAGATTTGGAAAGAAGGGGAAGTTGAGCCCTAGATATATCGGTCCTTTCGAAATACAGGATCGTGTTGGGAAGGTAGCTTACCGATTGGCGCTTCCACCGAATCTCTCTCAAGTTCACGATGTGTTCCATGTATCTCTCCTGAGAAAGTACATACCTGATCCTTCACATGTAATCATCTCAGAAGTTGTACCGCTGGAGGAAGATCTTTCTTATGAAGAACAACCGATAGATATTCTCGATCGTAGTGAAAAAGTCCTACGAAACAAGACCACTCAATTGGTGAAAGTTTTATGGAGGAACCACCAATTAGAATAATCTACATGGGAGCTTGAGGATATGATGAGGGAGAGGTATCCTCATCTGTTTGTTACAAATTGACGAATTTCGAGGGCGAAATTCATTTTAAGGGGGGTAGAATGTAACACCCGAGACTTTTATGTTATATAAATCATCAAAGGAATCTTTTTTTCTACACAACACTTTCTTGGCTTGCTTTACACGAAATCGTGACCTTCCTCGATAGCTTGCGTCTTACGCAATACCGAGTTTCACTAAACAACGATATGCTATTAAAATATTATTAAAACTAGCCATTATGAATAGTAATAACCACTGTTTGAAATTTTCTAAATTTTATTTTTTAAAATGGACTTCATTTTTGGATTCGGAATATCTAAATTATCCTAGGGTGAAATTTTGGTATTTTTCTGAAAAATTTTAATTTTTGATGAATAGTGAAACCACTAAGTGGTAGTTAAAAAACTGAATTTTTCATAAAACATAATTTTACCGCTTCTGTGAGTGGAATTTCAAAAATCCGAGAGAAACGGTTGATGTCAATAAGTAAAATGTGGTTCAATAAGATGAAAATAATTTTTGGTGAATAGTAACTTTTTACTTTTTTTTACCACGGTTAAAAGTAAATAGGGTAATTAAGGTTAAAGATGATATTATTATTACCCTAACACATGTCCTAATTCTATTGTAAAAGTGTAATTCGACCAAAAAAAAACTTAGGAATAATATATGACCATTTAGGCCCACTTGGATTAGATTAGGACATTTATTATTAAGAAGGGTTAAAATAGTTAAAATCAAAGTTTAATAAGTAAACAATTTTAAATATGGGGATATACATAAGATAAATTCGACTATAAATATTAATTAGAAAGATAAAATGATTTCCTACATAATTGTATTTTATTTTTAATTTTTAGACATTAAATAATTTAAATTTTTTATGACACAATGATGATGCATTAATTATCTTATTAATGAAATATTGACATAATTAATGTTATAAACACCCAAATAAATGTAATTTGAGACTTTTTATGAATTAAACTAATTTTCTAGGTTAATATTACATGTTAGTATTGATTTAATTAACTTTTTTCGAACTAATCATTCTGTTATGATTTTCACAAAAATCAATTACTAAATAGTGTCAAAATTGACATAAAATAGTTTTTAAAACAAATATTATATTAGTAATTGTTATTTTATTCCTAAAAATATAAGGTTCGGCCAAATGACTTAGATAAGGTTATATATATTAATAATAAACAACTTGGGGTTCGTTTGGCTGCTTATAATAAGTTTATTAACCTTATAGTATAAGAACACAAGAAGACACGGTAAAAGTAAACTTATTTAACTTAATGTTAAATCTAAATGATAAGGTTAAAATAGGAATCTAAACTTGTCTAAATTCTATTGGATGAGAGGATTTAGACCCATCCCCACCTTAGCTTCTAAATATATTAATTTGGAGCTATTTAAAACCGAACTTGACTTTATAATAAAATAATATTTTTTGTTATTCCAAAGGTGCCCCTCTCCTCCCTTATAAAAGGACACCTCCTCCCCCTCTTCCTCACACCACATTGAGCCTTCTAGCTCGGCCAACCCCTGACAATTACTCCTCTCCACTTCCCTAGAAACATCCTAGAGGTTCTGTTCTTCTTCAAAGACCCATTTTAGTTCCCTAAAAGAAGGTATCAAATAAGCACTTCAAAGAAGAGGTAATGTCTGTTACCGATTCTTTCATCTTTATTTCTTCTGCCACTTCATCTTCTTTAGTTGTTTCATTATGAAGTAATAACATCAGTATCACTCATATACTGATATGTTATTATAAGTATGAAACAACCTTATTTCACCATCTATCCATCCTATGGAAAAAGAAATCACCGCGCGTGCGTACGCACTGAATACTGTCTCCACGTCGTGGTGTAATCTATTTTCCACCACCACCTTACTTGGATGGGTATAATAGTTTAAATAATGACAATATATGACTATTATATAGTGATATTGATTCTGAAATAGTATACATATACTCCAATACATTTCCACGATCATAGGAATGATATCAACACTCGTGCGTACGTACGGAATACCGTCTCCAAGATGTGATGCGACTCATTCTACATGATCTTCATTTCATAATGATTATATAAATGAATTGAATGAATGAATATGATATATATATTACACTAATACCATTCTGGAAATGAGGTTTCTATTACCTAAAGAAATGAATAAGAATTTATTCGACAAAACACGCATAAGAACAAAAAGTTATAAACACCCGAATAACAAGTAGCAATGAAATATTACTACTAAGAAGCTAAGAATATGACCATATATGATATCATAAAAATATGTATGATTCTGGAATATGTGAATAACATTATTTAAATCATTATATAGTAGGTTCAGAGACGTACAAAGCATATCGGACCTAAGGTAAGGGAAATATCACAATCTCATTTTTATCCCAGATTGTTTATACTTTAGTATTTACTAGGGTTTATTTTATCATCCACATCCATGTTTCCTGAATATGTAATATTATTTCCATCCACCTAAAATTGTTTAAATCCAATTTTACCCTTAAGTGAATTTTTAGTAAAGTATATGAAAGGAATCATTTTTCGTTTTTCGTACGAAGTACTTTTTGACTTGTCCGCAAAAGTACAAAGAATGTTTTTTTAACTTATACGGCATGAATGGATTTTTAAAACATTATTTCCAAGAAGCATCATTTAAAAGTTTTCAAGTTTATTTTTAATCAACTTCTTTTAGTTTAAAATTGTATGACATGTTAAGAAAGGAAAAGTTTTTTTGAAGTAGAAAAGATATTTTCCTCAAGAAAGGAGTTCAAGTGTTTTATCAAAATTATTTTCCATCTAATATAATAAAAGGGATTTTTTTATCCCTATTATTACATTGATTGGACTATGTTGTGATGGAATTATTTTTATGAATTCCTTTATGAATGGTTTTATGATGTCATGTTGTTTAAAAATCCCATTTTTATTACATGGGTTATGCAATGATGTATGATTTATGATTTTGTGGCACACATAAGAATGGTATCATTATGAGATGGGTGGGACCTATATCTCCCTCCAATGCATTGGGTAAATATTTTTTATCTCATGAGATAGACATGGCTGGAATGGTAGGTTATACCAGTTCAGTGAAACATGACTGAAACGAGGGTGACTTGGTTCAGAAAGGGACTTTGTCCACTAAGATAGTCTTGGCAATGAGTCTTGACTAACAAGAAATGATTCTCTATGATTATGTGTGTATGACACAAAGTTTCATGTTTTAAGTTATGATTATTGTGATTACATTTTACTGCCATGATTTATCCCATGTTATGAAATTATGATCTCTTTTCCAGGTTAAGATTTCCAAAAGTTATGTGCTTGTGTATACGATGTGATTGATATTTCTTTTGTTTACCCTTAATGAGCATTTGAGCTCAACCTTTTGTATGTTTTATTTCCCCAGGTCAGGAAGAAGGTTATTAAGTAGAATATGCCAAAAAGGGACTCAAGATATGATGAAATAAGTGGGAGGCAAAATTGATGCTTTACGAACCAGTTGTTTATGTTTCCCAGTTTCTAAAGGCACTATACCTATACGGTCCTTTCGTGGTTTTGTTATATGTTGTAATAAGTATGCTTCAATTTTGAAGTATTAACAATGTATGTAAATTATGGGTCGTTATAGAATCACCCTATCATCACGATCTTATATCCTCAATTATATCTCTATAAACATCACATCATCCTTTACCTCCATCTCCCCCTAGTTGAGGACGTGTGAATCATCATGTAGATATCGACGATGTTGAGAGACATGCAAGATGTCATGAACCCTCAGTAGCGGTGGTGGTAGCGCAAGCTGATAACCCACTCCGCTGACTTGCCACAACACCTTAAAGGGTCATATGGGCCTGGGAGAAATCATTCTTCCCCTGTCAATACTTCTTTTCCCATGCTGAGGGGAGACCTTCAACAACATGTGGACCCTAACCTAGAACTCGAAGGGTCTCCTAATATGATCGGCATACGACTTCTTCCGGTCCTGAGCCACCTTCATCCTCTCCCATATATGCCGAACCTTCTTCATCGTGCTCTCCACCACCTGAATGTTGTAACACCCCAAGCTTCTACAGTACGTTTCCCTTTGAATATTGAAATAGCTTGCATTGTACGCAACTTCGAGATTATAACACACCGCGACCAATCAATGTAGTTGTTATGAATAGTAATACCCACATTTTGAAATTTTATAAATTTTATCATTTTAAATGGAATTCATATTTGGATTCATAATATCAAAATTAGCCTAGGGTGAATTTTTTGTATTTTTTGGAAAACATTCAATTTTTAATGAATAGTGAAAAAACACTTAGTTAAAGTTAAAAAAAAATTATTTAAATAATTATTTATTTTATTTAAATTTAATTGAGGTCAAAATAGATACATAATACCTATATATGTTCAATTTAATTCATTGGAGTTAGTTTAGAATAATTTTATATATATAAAAATTTTATTGAACATTTCACCATCTTTTACCCACCTCCTAGGAGAATTCGGAAATTCACGAAAAACATAAATTTTCCGCTTCTGTGAATAGAATTTCAAAAATCTAAGAGAAACAGATAATATCAAGGAGTAAAATTTGTTTTAATAAGATAAAAATAATTTTTTGTTAACAGTAATTTTTTACTTTTATTTACCACGGTTTAAAATAAATATGGTAATTAAGGGAAAAAATGATATTAATATTACCATAACAAATGTCCAAATTCTATTGGACAAGTTTATATAAAAAAAACCAACCTTATTAATATAATATTATCATTTAGGTCCACTTTGAATTGATTAGGACATTTAGTTTTATTTAATTCAAAGAAGAGTTAAAAGAGTTAAAATCAAATTTTAATTACTAAAACATGTTTAATATAGGGTTATACATAAGAAAAATTACATTAAAAATAAAACTTAGAAAGATAAAAATATTTCCTACATAATGGTATTTTATTTATAATTTTTAGACATTAAATAATTAAATTTATTTATGACACAATGGTGATGCGTTAATTACCTAATTAATGAAATAATAAAATAATTGATATTATAAATATCAAAATAAATGAAATTTGAGACTTTGTATGAATTAAAGATTTTTTATATTTTAATATGACATGTTAGTATTGATTTAATTAAGTTTTTTTTCGAATTAATCATGCTGTTATGATTTTCAAAAAAATCAAATACCAAATAATGTCAAAATTGACATAAAATAGTTTTTAAAACAAATATTATATTATTAATAGATATACTATTCCTAAAAATCTAAGGTTCGGCCAATGTACTTATATCATGATAGGTGTATCATTAAAGGAAAACTTGGGGGACTCTTGGAAGTTTATAGTAAGTTTATTAACTATACAATACAAAAATAAAAAGTGACATGGTAAGTGTCAAACTAATTAACTAAGAGTTAAAAGTAAACGATAAGGTGAATAAAGTGACTCAAACCTATCTAAAACCTATTGGTTGAGTTTTTTTTGATCTATACCCACCTTATAATTTGAATAATCCACTTTGTAGCCATTAGAAACAGAATATGAATTTATTATAAAATAATACTTTATGTTTTTCCTAAAGATCCCCTCCACCCCCTTATAAAATGACACCACTTCTATCCAATTCTTCACACCTTAAAAGCCTTTTGGTTCGGAAAAACCCTGCCCAAATATTATATCAGCTTCCCTCAAATCAACCTAGAGTCCTTAGTTTGATCATAAAGTCATTCTAATGATCCCTTTTGATCAAATCAAAAGGAAGAAACCAAAGAATAGGTAATGTTATCACCACCCTCTTTCAAGTTCCTTTCTTCTTCAACTTCTTCTTTCTTTGTTATTTCCATTATAAAATAATAACTCCAGTATATTACATATAATTTGATGTTATTATAAATATTTTTCAACCATATTCAGTATTCTATCCATCCCTTGAATGACATGTCGCCATACGTGCGTACGTAAGACTTACTGTCTCCACGTCATGGTGTAATTATTATTCAAAACATTATTATTTGGATGGGTTTGATAATGAATTGTAATTGATTTAAATAATAAATATTAAATGATAATGATTCTATATATATATATGATATATCATCCAATTATATATTATTTTAATATCAAATGACTAATATTGTCGCTCATCCGTACGTACAGACTACCGTCTCCACGAACGCAATGAGATTCTTTCCCCATCGTATCCATTTAGGAATAATTTTAATTTTATGGTTAGAAATAATGTTTAAAGACTTAATATAATTCTGGATATGAATAATATACATCCTATCCATAAAAATCATGGCTTACATAACAAATCATATAAAGGAAAACAAATTTTTTAACACCGGAAATGACGATAATACTAAGATATTATTAACATTACAATGATAAAAGATCATATATGATATCATATTAATGTATATGATTAATTTATAATTTAATAAAAATTATTTCACCATTATACAAGAGGTTAACCGACCCTCGTCGAAGGAAATGTACAATGAAAGGGTTTATTTCACAATATCTTCATTATCTGAGGTTGTTTGTACGTAATTATCTACTGGGACATCTTTATCATCCACATCCATGATTCCTAAAAATGTATTTCAAAATTTTTTTAATGATTTATAGAATATGGGATAATGTAATTTATACCCCTGTTTGAATTTTTATAAGATGTTTATAATGGAATCGTTCCGTTGTTTTCCAAACAAGGTTTTTTAAACCTTTTCGACAGAATTAAGGTAAGAATTTCTTATTTTAACTTATACGGCGGGTGCAACTATTTCCCACTGTTATAAAATCATCGAAGCTTCCCTTACATGCTTATAATAATATTTTCAAAGTAAATGTTTTAATTATGTGGCTTTTAAATGATTTAAAAAAATATATATTTCTCTCAAATAGTTTTGATTTCATCTATGTCAACATCCTATGATAGATTTTAAGCTTATTTGAAGTTGTTTTATTATGATACAAAAAATGAATATAGTATTGAGGTTTTGTGATATGATTGACTATGGATTTTTTATTTTTATACCATTCATGGTTTATAGAGAAAGAATTGAAATTTCCTATGCTATTTTTAATACAAATGTTTATGTTATGTTTGAACCTGTTCATATGAGGAATGCATTGGACTTAATAAGTGACGGGTGGATCCCTCTATATCTCCTTGATGCATTGGTAGGTCTCTTGAAAAGAACTAGTATTTTGGAACAAGGCCATGACAGAATTGTTATTGTAGTCTTGACACGAGTCCTTGACTATGTGGTTATGATAGTCTAGAATTATGCATTCCTTCATTATGAAAGTGCTTATTGATATTGCATGTGGTTATTCAACTAGTACAATATACATGTGAATAAGTAAATGGAATTATTTCATTTTATCTTGTCCATATTATGATGATATTCAAGTTTAAAAGGCTTTTGTTTTAGTTATACATTGCCTGAAATGTTTATGTTATGTATGATTGTTTCTACTACATTGTTATCATTACTGAGCATCTGAGCTCACCCTTTTCAATGTTTTAATTTTTCCCAGGATGTGGAGAAGTATTTTGTTAATGTCCTATAGGGATAGTATGAGGGGATATGAAGACAATATGTTGTGTTATTTTTTATTCACTTTATGATGTAATGTATGACTTATGAATATATATAGTGATTCCAAGGCTACAAAACTAATCTGTCTTTCGACACATGATATTTTGTGATCATGCCAATGTTATGTTATAATGCACCGACTCTAGGTAAATAGGGTCGGGGAGTCACATATGGTATCAAAGGAAGTTCAGTACAAACTTTGGAAGCTAGATATAGATAAACTCTGATTAGAGCACATAGACCTAAGATGGACATTAAGGATTAGTGTAGAAGAGCTTCCTAGAATTTTCATATTGTATAGATTTTGAGAGTTTTATGAGAAATACATCACTTTCTGGATAAGAGCAGGTATAGGCGGATCTGGCATAGATGTACCTAGGGGTAAAACCTGAAAACAGCGCTTTGAGCAAGGCTCGAAAAAGAACTGGTGCACCACAACAGGCTTTGCTGAACTCTTAGTTACGACACTCCCGAGGGATATGCTTAAGATAATTCTCATTTTATTTACAAAACATTATGAAGGGTTTATGAGTATATATTTCCTCAATGAATTTTTTTAATGATTATGGATTATATCCATAAATAGTTCAATTTATGTTAAGTGTTTTACAAGTATGGAATTATGTATTTTGATTCATAAACAGATCTAGTGTATGACATTGATTAGAAATGGAGCCTAGTGGAAGAAATGGAAATCGTATCAATTCACGCACTCCATTTTGGGATTTACCTCCTACTCAAGATAACTATAGTGGAGCTGGTGATGCAACTGGTGCTAATTAGCTTATCTCTATATTGGGACAAGTCACACACGTTATGAATAATAACCTTACCCATATGGAGTACACTGATCCGCAACGAGGAGGATCAATGTTAGATCTCTTAATGTAGAAATAGTCACCAACATTCAATGGGACTAAAAATCCATTGGTAGTAGAGAAATGGATAAGTTCCCTAGATAAAATATTTCAGGCCTTGGGGAGTAGTGAAAGGGAAAAAGTATTCATGGAATTTTACCACCTCACTGGAGATGCTGATCAATGGTGGTCATTGATTCAAAATACGAAGGAAGTTTATGAAGTATCAAATACATAATGGAGGTATTTTAAAGATATTTTCATATAAAAATACTTTCCTCATGACCATCGAGCAGATATGGAAAGGAAATTTCTGAGTCTGAGACAAAAGAAGGATGAGAATGTCTCAAAATATGAAGATAACTTTACAAGGTTAGTGAGGCATGCAGGAAATTATATATGTAACCTGATGAGTAATATTGATCATTTATTTTATGAGTTAAAACCAATTCTTTGTCAAGAATTAGTCTCAAAATCCATCTCACTGTACGAAGACATTGACTCATGTGCTATCAAGGAAGAAAAGTAATTCTCTAAGTCTTACGACTTTAAAGAAAAGCAAGAGAAGAAGAGATCTGGTGATCACTCTGGGAATGGAAATAAGGGTATGATGGGAAAAGTTGAATACATTTCCTGTAGTAAATTTGGAAAGAAATACCCTGATACTTGCTTGAAGGGAATGTGGGTCTATTAAAAGTGTGGTGAAAAAGGCCACCAATCTCGTGATTGAAAGGGGAAGAATGAAGCTACTGATGTTCAATTCTATAATTTCATGGAGATGGGACATTATGAAAATGAATGACCTAAGCATCATGGGAACTTACCTTAGAAAAATTCAAGGGATGAAGGCCAAACTAATGATATCACTACTACTGAGGTAGAAGCTCAGAAAGACATGGTGGCAGGTAATTTACAGGCTTCCTCAAGTTTAGCCAATGATTTATTTGATTCTGGATCCTCACATTGTTTCATATCTTCATAGTTTTCTAAGAAAATTAGATATTTCAAATTTGATTTAACAAGGGAGTAGTTAGTCAAAACTCTTAAGGGAAGTATCATTGCAACAATGTTTTGTGAATCAGTCCCCATTAGAGCACATAAATGTTCTTTATCTGTTGATCTCATCACCATAACTTTGATTGAGTTTGATATAATCCTCAGTATGGATTGTATTTCAGAAAATGATGTAACGATTTATTGTATCAAGAAGGAGGTTACAATTTTTGATGATGATGATAAGGAACACCTTATCTTTAGAGAAGAATCATCACCACCTAATTTTTATCTAGATCCACCCCCAGTAGCTCAAATAAATTCAATTATTGGGGAGGAAGAGAATAAAATAATTGTGGGTGAGGAAAAGAATGCCCAAATAGAAGATGTACCTATTGTAAAAGAATATGTTGATTTTTTTCCAGAGGATTTACCTGGAAATCCTCCAGAACGAAAAATTGGGTTTTCCATTGATTTAATTCCTGGATCAATGCCCATATCGATGACCCCTTTTCTAATGGAGCTGTGGAATTAAAGGAACTAAAGAATCAAATATAGGAATTGAGTAAATAAGGACTTATTCTCCCCAGTGTTTCTCCATGGGGAGCCCGTGTCCATTTTTTTATGAAGAAAGAAGTATCTATGAGGTTATGTATCGACTATAGGGAGATAATTGCTATAACAACAAAGAACAAGTATCCCATAACTCGCATTGATTATTTATTTGACCAACTACATGGAGCTCAATACTTTAACAAAATTGACCTTCAATCTGGATACCATGAAGTGTGTGTGAAGAAGGAAGATATTCTGAAGAGATAATTTCGAACCAGGTACGGGCATTACGAGTTTACAGTAATGCCTTTTGTGCTGACTAATGCATCCTCTGTTTTCATGGATCTAATGAAAAGTGTTTTCAAAAAATATATTGATGATGTTGTAGTGGTATTTATCGATGATATCTTGGTATAATCCAAAAGCTAAAAGGATCATGAAAATTAGTTGCGCATAATCCTGATGACTCATAAAAGACATTAATTATATGGGATGTTTTGCAATTGTGAATTCTGGCTTCATGAGATTTCTTTTCTAGGCCATATTGTCTCTAAGGATGGAATATATGTTGATCCTTATAAGACAAGATCAATCCATGAATGGCCAGCACCAACGAGTATAACTAAGATACGTAGTTTTATTGGTTTTATAGGTTATTATCGATGTTCTATCCAGAATTTTGCCTGGTTGGATAACCATTTAACAAAGCTCACATGTAAAGAGGTTAAATTTGTTTGGAAAAAATACTGTAAGGAATGTTTTGAAGAACTGAAGATAATATCAGTCAATTATTCTATATAGACTCAACCATTAGGGAATGATGGGTTTGTTATTAATAGTGATGCATCGAATAAAGGACTTGGATGTGTCCTTATGCAGAATGATAGGGTTATTACCTATGCATCACGACAGCTGAAAAGGCATGAGAAAAACTATCATACTCATGATCATGAGTTAGCTTCTGTAATATTTTCTTTGAAGATATGGAGACATTATCTCTTTGGTGAAAATGTGAGATATGTACCGATCATAAGAGTTTGAAGTTTTTTTCTGAAAGAATGAACACAACATGAGGCAAAGGTGATTTATTGAACTACTCAAGGATTAGGATTGCATGATACACTACCACCCGGTGAAGGAAAATAAGGCGGATGATTCTTTGAGTAAAAAAGATCATCAAGTTTTGAACAATATGAGTGTTGAGAGGTATCCTATTTTCATGGATCTAGTATAGTTGGATATGGGAATAACATTGGAAGGTGAAACATTAATGATTTTTCAAATGGTTTCCAAACCATCTTTACTAGAAATGATAAAGAGTTCTCAGACCGATGATGAATAATTTCAAAGGAAGATTAATGCTGTGAATGATGGGAGGTTGAGTGACATTGTGTATAAAGATGGAATATTTAAATTTGATTGGATACATTGTGTTCCCGATATACTTGATCTAAAAAGGTAATTATTGGATGATGATCATAGTTCCAATTTCTCTATACACCATAGGAAGACCAAAATGTATTGATATTTGAAGGAACATTTTTGGTGGGACAACAGGAAGTGGGAAATTTAAGATTTTGTGTCAAGATGTATGGTTTGTCAACAAGTGAAAACTAGAAGGCAACAGCCTAGATGAGTCATGCAACCTCTTCCCATACCTGAGTGGAAATGAGATAATATCATGATGGACTTTGTCATGGGACTACCAAAGACTCCTTGAAATAATGATGTAATATGGGTCATTGTTGATCGTCATACCATGTTAGCACATTTTCTTACTATATGGGTAGATCTTCCACTTGAACTTCTAGCAATACTATATATTAATGAAGTTTTAGGACTTCATGGAGTACCCGTATCTATTGTTTCTCATCGTTATCCACGTTTTTCATCAACATTGTGGAAGAGTCTTCAGAAGGCCTTAGATACAGAACTTCCTTTGAGCACTGCCTACCACCCTCAAACAGATGGATAATCAGAACCGACTATTAAAACCATAGAATACATGTTGAGATCTTGCTCACATGACTTTCAGGGTATGTGGGATCAATATTTACCTCTGGTATAATTTTCCTATAACAATAGCTCCCATTCAAGTATTCAGATGGCACCATATGAAGCATTATACAGAAAGAGATTCCGCACACCAACCAGTTGGGATGAATTTGGTGAAAGAAAACTTTTAGGCCTATAACTGGTGTAGGAAATGATGGAAAAGGTGAAGGTAATCCAAAACCACATCAAAGCGGCTCAAAGTAGGCAAAAGAGCTATGATGAAAACCAAAGGAAGGATTTGGAATTTCAGGTAAGTGATTATGTTTTCTTGAAGGTATCTCCATGGAAGGGAGTTATACAGTTCTACAAGAAAGTTTAATTGAGTCCCAAGTATATAAGACATTTTTAAATTCTAGAACGAATTGGGGTTGTAGCTTACCATTTGGAAATGCCGCCAAGTCTCACCAAAGATCACGGTGTGTTCCACATATAACTGTTGAGAAAATACATGCCTAACCCAACGCATGTACTCACCTATGATGAAGTAGAACTGTATCCTAATCTATCTTATTTTGAAGAGCATGTCATGATTCTAGATACAAGAGAGCAAGTGCTGAGAAACCGAATGACTCGTCAGGTAAAATTTCTATGGAGGAACCATTAGTTGGAAGAGGAAACATGGGAACCCGAGGAACATATGATGAAGAACCACACAAGTTTTTTATATAGTAATTTTCTAGAAATTTTGATGGAAAAATTATTTGAAGGAGGGGATAATGTAACACCCCAAGATTCCACGGTACGTTTCCCTTTGAATAATGCAATATCTTGCATTGTTCACAACTTCGAGATTCTAAAACACCGCGACAAATAAAAGTCGCTGTTATGAATAGTAATACCCACATTTTGAAATTTTATAAATTTTATCTTTCAAAATGGACTTCATATTTGGATTCGGAATATCGAAATTAGCCTAGGGTGAATTTTTGGTATTTTCTTGAAAACTGTAAATTTTTTATTTATAGTGAAAAAACATTGATTTATAGTCTAAAAAAGATTTTTTATTTAAAATTTATTTATTTTATTTAAATTTAATTATGGTCAAAATAGAATCATAATACCTATATAAGTTCAATGTAATTCATTGGAGTTAGTTTAGAATAATTTTAGATATATAAAAGTTTTATTGAACTGTTCATCGTCTTTTACCTACCTCCTAGGAGAATTTGGAAATTCAAGTAAAACATAATTTTACCGCTTCTGTGAGTTTAATTTCGAAAATCTGAGAGACATAGTTAATATCAAGGAGTAAAATGTGATTCAATAAGATAAAAATAATTTTTGGTGAATAGTAACTTTTTACTTTTATTTACCATGGATAAAATTAAATAGGGTAATTAAGGATAAAAATGATATTAATATTACCCTAACACATGTCCTAATTCTATTGGAAAAGTGTATCTCGACCAAATACAACCTTAGGAATAAAATATTATCATTTAGGTCTATGTGTATTAGATTAGGACATTTATTATTATTTAATTTAAATAATAGTTAAAAGAGTAAAAATCAAAGTTTAATTACTAAAACATTTTTAATATAAAGTTATAAATAATATATATTCAATTGTAAATATTAATATGAAATATAAATATATTTCCTTCAGAATGGTATTTTATTTATAATTTTTAGACATTATATAATTTAATTTATTTATAACAAAATGGTGATGCAGTAATTACGTAATTAATGAAAAAATAAAATAAATGATATTATAAATATCAAATTTAATGTAATTTGAGACTTTTTATGAATTACACTAATTTTATACGTTACTATGACATGTTATTATTGATTTAATTATGTTTTTTCAATGTAATCATGTTGTTATGTGTTTCACAAAAATCAAATACCAAATTGTTTCAAAATTGACATAAAAAAGTTTTTAAAACAAATATTATATTATTAATTGATAATATATTCGTTAAAATATAAGGATTGGCTAGAGAACTTATTTCATGATAGGTGTATCATTAATGGACCACTTGGGGGTCTCTTGGAGGTTTATAGTAAGTTTATTAATTATATAACACAAAAGTACAAAGTGACATGGTAAGTGTCAAACTAATAAACAAAGAGTTAAAAATAAAATATAAGGTTAATAAAGTGACCCAAACCTATCTAAAACCTATTGGTTGAGTTTTTTGAGACCTATCCCAAAATTTTACTTTGAATAAGCCACTTTGGAGCCATTATAAATTGAACATGAATTTATTATAAAATAATACTTTATGTTTTTCCTAAAGAGCCCCTCCTCCCCCTTATAAAAAGACAACACTTCTAACCAATTTTCACACCATCAAACCCTTTTGGATCAGCCAAAACCTGCCCAAATATTCTCTCAACATCCCTCACTTAAACCTAGAGGACTTTTTTTGATCCGAAATACAACTTAAGTAGCCCTTTTGATCAAATCAAACAGAAGAACCCGAAGAAGAGGTAATGTTTTCACCACCCTCTCTCATGTTCCTTTTTTTTAAAACTACTTTTTTCTTTGTTATTTCCATTATAAAATGATAAATCCTATATATACTATATACTTTGATGTTTTTATAAATATGGTACAACCATATTCAGTATTCTATCCATCCTTTGAATAACATGTCTCCATAGGTGTGTACGTACGACTTACCGTCCCCACATCGTGGTGTAATTGTTATTAAAAACATTATTATATGGATGGGTATGATAATGAAGTGTAATTGACGTAAATAATAAATATTAAATGATAATGATTCATTATATATGATATAAAATCCAACTATATATTATTTTAATATCAATTGAATGATATTGTCACTCATGCGTACGTACGGACTACCGTCTCCACGAACGCGATGATATTCATTCCCCATCGTATCCATTCAAGAATAATTTTAATTTTATGGTCATAAATAATGTTTAAAGAGTTAATATCATTCTGGATATAAATAATATAAAACCTATCCATAACAAACATGGCTTATGTAACAAATCGTATAATGGAAAACGAATTTGTTAACACCCAAAATGACGATAATACTAAGATATTATTAACAAAACAATGTTAATAGATCATATATGATATCATATTAATGTATATGATTCTTGTATAATTTAATAAAAATTATTTCACCATTATACATGAGGTTAACCTACCCTCAACCAAGGAAAAGTACATGGTAATGGTTTGTTTCACAATCTCTTCACTATCCGAGGTTGTTTATACGTAATTATCTATTGGGACCTCTTTATAATCCACATCCATGTTTCCTAAAAATGTATTTAAACACATTCATACTATTTTACAGAATGTGGTTTAAAGTCATCTATATCCTTGTTTTACTTTTTATAAGAAGTTTATAAAGGAATCCTTCTGTCGTTTTCCAAACAATGTCTTTTTTAACATTTTCAACAGAATTAAGGTAAGAATGTCTTTTTTTAACTTATACGATGGGTGCATCTATTTTCCACTATTATAATATCATTTAAGCTTCCCTTAAAATCGTATAATAATATTTTCAAATCAATTGTTTTAATTATGTGGATTTTAAATTATTTAAAAAAAGAGAGATATTTCTCTCAAAAAGTATTGATTTCATCTATGTCAACATCATGTGATGGATTTTAAGCTTATTTGAAGGTGTTTTATTATGATAAAAAACTTCCATATACTATTGAAGGTTTTGTGATATGTTTCACTGTTTATGTGTTATTTTTATACCATTCATGGTTTATGGAGAAAGTATTGACATTTCGTATGCATGTTTTACTACGAATGTTTATGTTATATATAAACCTGTTCGTATTAAGAATGCATTGGACTTAATAAGTGACGAGTGGAACCCACTATAGCTCCTCGATGCATTGGTAGGTCTCATGAGACAAACTAGAGTCTTGGAACAAGGCCTTGACAAAATCTTATTGGCAGTCTTGGCACGAGGCTTTGATTATGTGCTTATGGTAGTTTGGAATTATGAATTCCATCATTATGAATGTGGTTATTGATATTTCATATAATTATTTGACTATTAGAATATTCATGTGAATAAGTAAATAGAATTATTTCATTTTATATTTTCCATATTATGTTGAAGTTCAAGTTTAAAAGGCTTTTGTTTTAGTTATACATTTCCTTAAATGTCTGTGTTATTTATGAATGTTTCCGCTATATTGTTATCCTTACTGAGCATATGAGCTCACTTATTTCAATGTTTTAATTTTTCCCAAGATGTGAAGAATTATTTTATGAATGACCTGCATGGATAGTATGAGGGGATATGAAGACAAGATGATGTTGTAGTTTTTTTTTCACATTATCATGTAATGTATGATTTATGAATATATCTAGTGATTCCAAGGCTACTAAACTAATCGGTCTTTTCGAGACATGATCTTTTGGGATCATGCCAATGTTATGTAATAATGCACTGAATCTGGGTGACTGGGGTCAGGGAATTACAATGCCAAGAACACCTACTTCCCCAAACACTATCCAGCACACGGGTGAGAGACATGGTCTCCCATTCATGGCTTCAAATGGAGTCATTCCAATTTTAGAGTGATAGATATGATTTTAGGAAAACACTGGTAGAGTAATTGTCTCAACCACGACCCCCCAAAGTCCAAAACACAAATCCGTAGCACATCCTCCAATATATGGATGGTCTGCTCTGTCTGCTCATCTGTCTGGGGATGGAAATTAGTGCTGAGGCATAGCTAAATTCCAAAAGAATGTTGCAATCTTTTCTAGACTAATGAGGTGAAACATGTATCCCAATCTAACACTATGGATATAAGAACTCCAATAAACCACCCCACATCGTCCTCAAACATCTGTGCTAAGGAATCCATAACACTCAACACCTTGATTTCCATGAAGTGGGTGGATTTCATCCGCCGGTCCACCACTACCCAGATAGCATCGCGACCCCCTTGAACTTTGGGTAGCCCTTTGACGAAATCCATTGAGACGTAATCCCACTTCCACTCATGGACATCTAAAGGTTGTAACAAACCTCCAAGGATGTGGTGTTCCTCTTTCACTAGCTGACACACAAGGCACTTTATCACAAAATCTGCCACATCCTACGTCACACCTATCCACCAAAACTAACCCATTATGTGTAGATACATCATGGAAACTCCTAGGTGAACCCCCAAGGGTGAGGTTTAGAAATCACCAAGAACTCTCTTGCACAATTCCACTGGGACAAAAAACATTCCATGAAACAACGTCTGATTCTGGACATTTTCCGACTATCCTTCTAGAGGATTACCCTGGAAGACATGATTGTGCGTCACATAAGCCTCTAAGTCCCCACAATGAGACTCATCCACCTGATCCAATAGAGGGGAATGTACTGTCATATGAAAAAAAACATCCTTTACCATCATCCACCGTTTCATCTAATTTTGTGGTGTCTAACTCCTCCATCGCCATCCAAGCATCTCCTGTTTCCAAAACCACATAATTTTGTGACGTCCTGCTCAAATAATTGGCCACCACATCCCCCTTTCGTGTGGTGTAGGAAATTTTGATGTCGTAGTCCTAGAGAATCTCCATCCACCACTGCTGTCGCAAGTTTAGGTCCTGATGTGAGATGATATAACTCAATCTCTTATGATCTGTTAAGACCACTAAGTGCTCCCCAATGAGGTAATGACGCCACAACTTTAGTGTGAACACGACCACTACAGGATCCAAGTCATGGGTTTCATAATTACCCAGATGGGGAAGTAACTTCCTAGACCCATAAGAGGTCACCCATGTTGTTGCATCCGCACACACCCCAATCCTTGTCTAAAGCAACACAGAACACCTCAAACATCACCCCTTCTTCTTGAATCCTCATCACTGGGGTACTGACCAATTTACACTTCATATAACTAAAGGTTTCCTAGAACTGATCAATCCATATAAATGTTTGGTCTTTCATAGTGAAGGTCATCTTAGGTGATGAAACTAAGGATAAGTTGGGTATAAATCTCTTCTAGTAACCCACTATTCCCATTAAACTAAGAATCTCCATCACATTATTAGGTGATTCCCAATAAACAATGGCTTAAACCTTTGATAGATCAACCACTATTCCCTGCTCAGACACCACGTGTCCATGAAATTTCACCTCTTGTGTCCAGAACATGCACATGGATAACTTCCTGTAGAGCTGGTGTTGTCAAGGGACCCTTAAAACTATTCTCAGATTCTTGACATGATCCTTATATAATCATGAGTAGATAATGATTTCATAAATAAACACGACCACAAAATGGTCCAGATATTCCTAGAAAACAAAGTTCATGAGCCCCAAGAACACCGCTGGTGCATTATTAATGCCGAACATCGTGACTACAAACTAAAAGTTCCCATATCTGCAAAAGAAGGCATTCATCGAGATTTCATCATCCTTCACCCTAAACTGGTGATATCTTCAATGCTGTTTGATCTTGGAGAACCATCATTCCCCCTTCAACTGATCAAAAAAGTCATCAATCCTCGGGAGGGTGTAACGATTCGTGACGTAACCCGGATCAGTCTCTAGTAGCCTATAAACAGCATGAGACAACCATTTTACTACTTTTAGAACAAGACCAGAGCACCCCTACATGACTCACTTTGTCAGAAAAAATCATTCATCATCAGATCATCAATCTGAATCTTTAACTCCCACAACATCGAAGGAACCATCTAATAGGGAGCCATCAAAATCGGATGGGCACTGGGTTGAAAGTATATCCCAAAATCAACATCACATCGAGGGGGTAGATTCACAACCTATTCAGGGTGGGAGTCCATGAAATCACTAACAATATCTGGGACTACCACTATCTCTATATCTTCTGACTCCACTGACATGTCAGCTAATAAGGAAAGAAGGGGATCTAATCTCCGGTTTCCTTCACGGAAACTCTGATCTCCAAAAATATTCACATGTTTTACACCCATATCTGCAAATAAAACTCTTCTTCAAAAGTATTAGATAATGTCACACATAGAGAATAACCTTTCAATGTATAAATTGAAATCATACAACTGAATATATAGAAAAAGAAGGTCCACACTGGACTGATGTGATCCCAACTTTAGTCAACATCCCCTAAAAACACGAGACAAGCCGGTCTGATCTCTGTCTTGCGTATTCAAAACCAGGGGCACGAAAAGTCTCTCTACATCTAAACACAATGCCTGGGATATAATGGGTGCAACAAAGGAAGGAAAATCTCCTGAATCAAACAAGTCATCAGAAAGGGTGATAAACAAGTTGATCGCACCTCGAATGACATATGGCCCTGCTGGAAATGCTGCATATGCGGCATGAAACTTCCCACATATATATCCTCTTCCCCTTGGATATCGGCCGAATCCCCGACCATACCCGAATAAAGGTCATTGAGTTATCCATGTGGTCGACCTCCTCCTACAAGGTCCGCTCTCAGAGGAGTTGGAGCTCGTTGTCCCTGCAGCTGCTGGTGAAAGGGCCTAGCTGGAAAATAATAGTATTGAGGTGGGCACCAAAACGCCCCTTTCCCACTGTATTGTACTCAGCCCAGACACTGATTCCTTATATTCCCACAACTAACACAGATGAAGCATATCGGTCCTGGGCCTACAAATAATTGTCAAGGACTGAGAGATCAGAATTGGAACAACTGGGGCCTACTCCCCACTGGCCAAAACCTGGAAGGTCGTGATGGTGGAGGCATGCTACAGATAGCTTTCCCCTTTGACAAACCCAATTGTATCCCCTCTCAAGCCACCCCTACAAGATTTTTAATCATCTCTAACACTTCAACATTCTTCTAAACCTCCATGTACAATGGTAGATTGAAGGGAGTAACATCATACTGAAGGGAAGGATGGAGTTCCTCTTCTAAATGTATCACATAAAAATCCTCGTCTTGGATGTGGTCTGGGAAAAAGAGAAGGAGATCCTTGAACATGATCCCTAACTCCCTCACTAACATGATCCTCTGCCTTAGGGAGAGTAGCACCTGCCTATTCTCCGGCTTCATCGTGCAAAAGTGGAATTCCACCTGGAACTCCCTCTCAAATTCAGTCCACAAAACCTCATCCTCCCTCTTCTCCCCATGATAAAGCGTCCATCACTGATGCACTAATCACCACATCTGAATTACATCTATAGGACCTTAGTAATCCGTTGGATCCCAGATCAACTTGAAATCTATCACCAGCTCCTCAAGCCAGCTCTCTGTCTCCATGTCCGAGATGCTACCCTCAATGTTTCCAAGGGTCTTTTGCTAAAATGCACAAAGTGTGTTCTTCCACTGGTCATCATCTTTCTCTTGATCATCCCTCTATTGATTAGCTAAATCAGCCTCCTGGTCCTCTATCACCGCACAACACGTGGTCTCCCTACGGGTTCCATAACGGCAAAGTAAATAAGGAATTCCTAAATTTGAGTAGTGTAAAAGATTCATTTTTATATTTTCCTAACATTTTTTCATTTTAAATCCCAAAATTACCCATGTAACAGAAGAGAACAAGTCATTATGATACTTGATCCTTCCCTAGGGTTTATACCCAGCAATCATTGTAGCCTCAATTGGTCATTCGGTATGTCTAGAGTCCGTGCATCCGATCACGGGGGGCCCTAAAATCTCTTGTCCTCGACAGTCTTCCCTGGAAAATGTCACACGCCATGATTTCCTAATACTTTTTCCCTACCTTCACACACAATCCTCACTGTGAAAAACTACAAACTCCAACCTATCTCTCAACCATATACTCTCTTACCATTCTATCATGACCCACCTTCTCCAAGATGAGGAAAGGGATAGAAAATCACTAGACCCTTCCGTCCTCATGTTGAAGGAGAGATAATGACCACACCAGTCCCGCCTTCAATATTCCCCGAAATTGCGACTAGCACCAAGGGTATAGAATAAGACGTAATATGGAAGGAATTTCCCTTTTCATTTAGTTGGAACATGAGATAAGATAGTGAATCCGAACAACACCAATATTGGATGTAATGTAAAGAAAAAACAATCCATTCCCTTATGCATGTTCCAAAAATAAGTGCTATAATGTACAAGAAAACATCAAAGGGAAGTACCAAAAGAAAAGAATAGAAGCAACGTAAACGGTCCCAGCGTCTCAGCTAATAGGGTTTGGCATGATTGTTGAAGTCGTCCTGAAATCCTGAAAGCAGTTTTATATACGTAGGGCAACTATATAGGTATAATAAATAAGGAAAACCAAAAACCCTTTGGCACAAGTAGGGGATGAATTCCAATGCCCCATGAGAAAAAGAGAGAAAAAAGCACCTAGAAATGAAACTATCCTCCCATTCCTTACGAAGGAACATAGTCCAAATAATGAATTTCAAGTAATGTAATAGTAATAACACATCGACTATTGGGTACCCCGCACCACTTTCCCACTGGTTATTGAAGACATCCCACATGTCAAACCTCCCCCTCCATTCTCACCACAGTCCCACTGCCATACCCCACCTAAACACACCTGGGCGACCACATCAACACATCCCTCCCACAAACACATGGGCCACAACAACCACTTGTAACCATGATCGCAGACACCTAGGCCATAATAGCTTCTGTCAAACCTGAAGACACCTGGACCTCATCCCAAAGAGACTTGGGAAACAACCTACCCATACACACATGGGCCAACTACGACAACATAGACTACACTAAGAATATTTGGCTATAATGGACCTCAGGCCATCACATCCTTCTCAAAGATTCTTGGGATACATGTGAAAGGGAGCAGAAAAGGAGCTAATTACCAGCCACTCATAGGAGTATTGTAAAAAACACCCTACCCCATCAAATGTGGGTGTTGGATATTATGTGCTCAACATTTGTTGGGCATGAATAAGAAATATAGTAACTAAATTATATATATAGGTAAACAAGTACTCTTTCCAACCATGGGGTTCCAAAACTAACCATACAAAAACACCCTTGTTACTATTCATTCATAAAATAGCACCAAATCCACAACCAAGTCACAACTCGTTCCCAGAAAAAATTCCCCACTAAACCTGTTCTCGTTATCAAATTAATGTGATTCCATTTAAATAATTATCCATTACCATGAAACTAATAGGTATAGACATAATCCAAGGAAGGAGAAACAACCATGAAGAAAAATAAGCATTCACATCTGGTTCTCTTGTATAGTCACAAAAAAAGGGATCTGTGAGATCCCTCAAAGTACTGGGACCAAAACAAGCCCCAATATATGGCCCCACATGGCTTAGACCCACAAACCAACAACTACACAACAGGGGATCCCATCCCCATCCATGTCACCCCAAAAGTATCATGTAGAACAAATACACATATTACCAAGATAGAGAAAAGGGTTTACCAGATTCAAACACACCATTCATTAGGTTCCTTCTTTCCGTTTTGTTAACTGGTGTGATCACAGAAGGATTATTATAAATTTGGCATGAATTTAATAAAACGAGTTATGTGATTATAAAATTTCCATGTTACATCCATTAAATAATAGAAGTATCCAAAAAACAGTGGTTCATTAGTGCGAAATAAAGGACCACCAACAGACACGAATTTTAGTGGACATAATACCATACAATCCACAACATATAATCAAGGGAAAATGAGTATAAAAAGATCATAAAACACACCCCATAATTCATTAGATCACATTTTTTATCTTCGTTAAGGTCTTGTTTCATCCATCCCAGAATGAACGTTAACATATCCATCCCGCATGATTCAAAGTAATGAGAGACAAAGAAAAAACCAGACCTTGATGATCAACGATCAATGTTTTTCTCTACGTGCCATTAACAAGGGATGCACGACTTTCTGGGGAGGAACTCTGAGGTATCCAAGAGTGAGAAGGAAAGGATCCAATATAGGCGCACCCCTAGCCTCTGTAAGGGGGACTCCAAACGCACAAAGGAAAGGATAATATATCTTCTAAGAAGAAGAAATAATCCTCGTGTGATAAAAGGTGAGATCTGGGAGTTATGGGATATGAATTCATGAACCGCTGTAAAGGAGGATAATAGATTCTCCACACAGTTGGGTGGCTACAAATGATGGAATTAATTTTTATTTAATAATTCACATTGGATAGGTGGCCATAATGGTTGTGAGTTAAATGGTTTCCTTTTAACAGAAGGAAACACGTTACAAGGGAGGAACTGGAATGTATGGGAAAATGGTGTGACACTGAGTAAAAATCCACACATTTTGGTAAGTCATGGGTCCCCAGGATTAGAGGGGATTTTAGATATCAGTTATGGGAATTTAATGGATTTGAAATGTGTATTAAAACACTTCTACATCAAAAGATATGTTACGGGATCTGAAATATTTTTAAACAGGAAAAAGAACAAAGGGTGGGACACCATTTGGTGAGACACCGCAACGGTGCCACGATCACTGTGCCACCGTGAGCAATTCCACCATTTCAGTGTGCGAATGTGATGGTGGGACCATTTCAATGCCACTGTCATAGCACCGCCATCACAGTTCCACCATCATGGTGCCACTGTTTTGGTGTGCGACCGGTACGGTGCCACTGTCACAGTACCACCATCATAATTCCATTGTAACGATACCACCGTTTCAGTGGAACACCGTAAGTGGTTCCACCGTTTCGTTGGGAAACCATGACCAGTGCCACCATTATGGGGCCGCCGTGATCAGTGCCACCATTTCTGTGGAACCGTTTGATGGAACTGAGTTTTTAGAAAACTCCTTAATGAGTCCATATATGGGCCATTACATATCTGAATGGTATTTATTTTAATACGATGTGTGGTGCATGCAGTGTTGATATAATGACTAAAAATGATATTTTTTATATTTAAAATTCATATAATTTTTTTCAATGTGTTAAAACGAAAAAATTACCTACAATTATCATTAAATCATAGGAAAATATAAATTTCTTAATTTTTTAGGTATTAATAGAACACGCATTAATCTGACATATGATTTTCCTGAAATAACAAAAATTGTTTTTTATAGATTTATGAAAAAAATGTGTACCAATGAGTAAAAAAATAACCTTGAATTTTTATGAAATAATAAGACAATAATCAATGATAGATTTATGACATGGGAAGATTGAACACACATCAATCCGAAATGAAGTGTGGATTTAATAACAAAAAATATGTTCTATTATATTTAAAAGTCATTTAAAATGTGCATAAATGATTCAAAACATAGAAAATAACCTTGGAATTTATTGAAATAATATGATAATGACCTCAATTTAATTTTTGGCATGTTTAATGTGACTACATGTCAATTACATACGTGTTTCCCTCAAAATTATTAAATTTCATTCATTAAATGATGATATATTATCATGAAATCATATGAAAATGATTATGAAACAATTTTTTACATTTAAGTCTTCAAAAACATTGTTCAATGGGTCATGAACTAGAAAACTAATTTTGATTTCCATGAAATCATGAGAAAAACACCATTTAATATGTGACATTTTCAAATATATTTCACATCATTCTAATGAAATGTGTGTATAGAACAATCATAAAAGTAGTTTTAAAGTAAAAAAAATATTCTATATAGTCAAAAAGACCATATAGAATAATTAAATCAAAAGACAACAAAAACAATTTTATTTTTGGAATATAATAATAAACAATATGTCTATCAGAAATGTGTATTTCTCGGAATTCCTCAATGTGTAATTTTATTTTCAAAGGTAAAAAATAGAGTTCATGGTTAAAATATCAAAAAATGACAATATATTTCCATGAAATATAAGGAATATGACCATTGAATATTATAAAATTATAAGAAAACTACCATCAATTAATTTTTCAAATGGTGGAATAGATCACAATCTATTTCTTCTTAGGTATTCCTTTAATTGACCAAATGATGATTTTTATTGATTTAAATGTCAAAAAAATAAGTGTCAATGGGTCTGACCTAATAGAAGACCCCAAATTTTCATAAACTCAAAAGACATAGATATTTAGTTATTCATTAACATGTATTAACTAACATAATATCAATTAGATAAATTGTAGCATGTGGGAATAGACGGTCCATCAATTTGACATTTGATGTGGTAAGAATAAGAAAAAAGTTTTTTATTAGATTTAATTTGACAAAACCTTACATGAAATGGTTAAAATTAAAAGCATAATAGATTAAAAGATAGTAGGTAAATTAGAATGAAAAATTTAAAATTATAATGGAGAAACTAAAAAGTGGATATGAAGTAGAAGAAATAATTTATTAGTCAAAAATAATAATAAAAATAAAAAACTGACACAATGGGAAGAAAACAGAAGTACATGAACAAGGTAAATTTGAAGGACTTTGGTATAAAAAGGAAAGATGTAAAAGAAGAACTATGTTTGATGTTAATCTGGTAGAGGTTTGGTATATGAAATAATTATTATCATAATTTGGAGTTCATGAACAAACTAGAATACTTGAAATTAAATGAAAAAAAACTAGCAGAAAATATATAATAAGAATAAATGAATCCTAATTAAAAAAATAAAAATAACATTAGAAAAATTATTTTATTGAATAATAAATCAATCTATAAGTAAAAGAGTCAATATCTAGAAGAAAATTAATATCTTATATGTTAAAAGAAAAAAATAATAAGTGAAAATCAATGAAAAAGAATGCTAGGAGACAAAAAGGTAGAAAAAAGACCTAAAATTAAATATACAAAATCTCAATGTCAAAATAATCAAATTTAAGTAGAATCAGAAGTGAAATAAAAATTTAATTGAAACAAAATAATTTAAATAAAAAACAAATGATAAATCATAAATAATTTTAAATATAATGGAAAAAGAAAAAAATTAAAATGAAAACAAAATTAAAATATCAAAATTCATAAAATATAAAAAACAAATTGTTGTAATTTAATATGATCTAGGAATGAAGGAAAATATATTATTTTAACCTAATATAGATGTATTAGTTATAAACCAAGATTATAGAAGAAGTTAAATTTGTTACTGATCATAATAGACTAGGAGTAAACTATGGATTTTTTAACCAGAATAATAATCACAGGTCGTAAACATGAACATATTTGCCGAAAGCATTTGAAGAAGAAAATTAATATAAATTATAAGTCAGAAGGAGTACCTAAAAATATAAGAAAATTAGTCAGGGATAAAAAACAAACAATCAAGGATTATTGTGAAATTATTGTAAAATTACTATTTAATATTTTTTGACATGTATGAATAGATGAATCGTCAATCTGTCATGCAGTGAGCTCATAATAGGAGGACGTTTGTTAGGTATTGACTCTTTGATTCATGTTTTTAATGAATTTTTCATCTAATAAAATAATATTTTATGTCATTAAAACCACAATACATGTTCGATTAACAAGAGGTTTATTCATACATGTCAAATTATAATAAACAATATATGTCCTATGATTTAATAAATTGTCATGATTTGTTTTCTATTTATTAACATTAGGAATTTTTTTATCATTTAAATCAATAAAAACAAACTTTTCTTCATTATAGGAAAACTACCTATCATATTGATATAGGGAATGTTTTGAAATTTCAAAAAATAAATGATGGTTAGTTACATAGTTTTTAACTAAAATCCAATGCTTTTGCAAGATTTTCACCCAATGATGGAAATATTTTTTGTAACGCCCCGACCCCAGTTACCTTGAGTCGGTGCCTTATTGTGTAACATTGGCATGATCACAAAAGATCAAGTCTCGAAATACTGATTAGTTTAGTAGCCTTGAAACACTAGATACATTCAAAAATGTTACATTACATCAAAAAGTGAAATACTACAATAACAAAGTATCCATATTTCACACTCATATCCTCTTCAGACTATCCCAGCAGGTCATTCATAAAATACTTCTTCACATCCTGGAAAATATTAAAACATTGAAAGGGGTGAGCTCAGATGTTCAGTAAGGATAACAATATAGAGGAAGCTTTCATAAATAAACATAAACATTTAAGGCAATGTATGACTAAAACAAAAGCCTTTTAAACATGAACTTTAGCATAATATGGAAAAAATAAAATTAAATAATGCCATTTAATTACAAACACGTATATTCTACTGGTCGAATAATCACATGCAGTATCAATAACCACTTTCATAATGATGGAATGCATAATGCCATACTATCATAACCACGTAGCCAAGGCCTCGTTCCAAGACTACAAATAAGATTTTGTCAAGGCCTCGTGCCAAGATAGTAGTTTGTCTCATGAGACCTACCGATGCATCGAAGAGCTATAGCGGGCTCCACCCGTCACTTATTAAGTCTAATGCATTCCTCATATGAACAGGTTTAAACATATCATAAACCATAACATAATCATATCACATAAAATATGCATAAAGGAAACATAAAATTTCCAAATTTCAATCACAAGATATCAATACAACACATTGATATAATAAAAACACTTTCAAAACCATTATCAATACCAAAATAAAAGAAAATTAAAACGTGGAATTTATTTTTCATTTTAAAAAAAGTAATGGCTTGTGGAGGAAGATGAAACCCAAATAATGGCCATGGCGGCGGAGAAGTCATTGTCGCTGCATACGTACGACAAGAAAAACATTCCTTTTTGTCATTTAGTAAAACACTTCGTATAAAAAGATTACTTTTGAATAAACGTAAAAGTCAATGGGGTTTATACACCGTATAAAGGAAAGTTGTGTATAAAACCAAATATGCCTCAATGAAAGGAGATTGAGACGAAGTCCCTCACAAAGATCATTTATTTTTAAATAAAATAGATCTATTATGTGTATTCACTATATGTACACATAAAGAAATTACAAATACAAGATATGACATAATAATATCATGACATAATTTGAAAGTAGGAGATTAACCCAAAGAATGGAAATTGGGTTAATAAGTTCCCTTACCTCGTTTCCGACTTGACTCGACCACTCTTTATCCTCCTGAATAATAAACTAGAGTTAATCTCTACCTTCTTAAAAACCATTTTTAAGTTCATTATTCCTTTTATATCACTTATTACCATGTCATGAACATTATGTAATTATTTAAGTTAATAACGGTCCTTTGTCGATCGTTGGTACTTGATTCAAAAATAAACTACTTATAATTGCTAGTTGTTCATGTGGTGAAATATCCATTATAACAAGAATTATATTCATGATATAGATATCATATATCTCATATATATCAATTATATACATGGATTTATAACATTTCATAACATTTAGAGGTAAGAAATGAAATGCACCGTTCATGGAGACGGTAATCCATACGTACGCATGAACACTACTTTCATTTCTATTTCGTATTTAATGGAATGAAGTTATAATTATATAAAGGTATAATATAATTCCAGTATAATATAATGTATAATACCATTTACCCCATCCTTTATACATCCCACATATTTCATTAACGATTCAAATCACTTTGAGGGGGCGGTAGTCCACACTTCCTAAAATGAAAATATCGTGTTTACCCATAATGGAAACAATAAAGGTATGCCATAAATTAAAAATAAAGAACCTTAAGTAAAACATAAACATATTATATATCATATATAAATATAGTGACATCTTAATGGCCACCTTTGATGGTGTTATATGAGTGTTGAACAATCATCGTTTCGTGAGGTAGAAATTCACCACCCACAGAAACAGTATGTTCTTTAACCATTATATGTAGGTGTGTGTAAGTGTAGCTCGAATACTCCTTATAACAACATACTAGTATATTTAGGATACAGGTGTTGTTACAAAAGAAATGAATAAATACAGTTTTGGGGGTAGGATAAGCAAAATAAAACAAAATAACATAAGCGAAGACATTACCTTAAAATCGGGTAACTCTTTTGATTTGATCCAAAGGATTCCTTGGGAAGAATTCTGCCCAATGTGAGGCTTCTATAAGTAAGGGAGGGATGTTGGGAGAGTATTTGGGCATACGTTGGCCGAGCCAAAAGGCTTTTAATGTGTGAATAAGGTGGTAGAGTTGGGGGCCTTTTATAAGAGGAGAGGAGGGGCACTCTTGGAAAGTAATGAAATGTTACTTTATTATACAATGCTTTTCGGATTCTAAAGGTCCCAATCTTATATAATTCGAGGATAAGGTGATAAGTGTTTGAAATATTCTCATCCAATAGGCTTTGTACAAGTGTAATGCTTAGATTTTACATTATCCTTCCATTTTATTAAAATCGTTAATTAATGAGGTAATCGCTGCATCATCATGGTGTCATAAATAATTTAATTTATTTAATATATAAAAATTATAAAAAAAATCATGATGTAGTAAATATTTTTATCTTTCTAATGAATATTTATAGTCAAACATATGACTTTTATAACCCCATTTAAAAATTGTTTTAGTAAAACAACTTATGTTTGTGACATTTTTATTTTAACTTTAAATAAAAAGTTATTTATGTCATTTTCCTACCAAAGTGGCTCCATGGGGTCCCAAGTTGACCCATGGATTTTATTGGTCGGATATGACGCATCCAATAGGGGTAGGACAAGTGTAAAGGTATTTTAATATTTTTATAATATCATTTTACCTTAAATTTCACTAATTACCTTTAATCGCGATGAATTAAACTTAAAAGTTACTATTCACCAAAAAAAATTATTTTAATCCCATTGAAACACATTTTGAATCATAATGACAACCATGTATGACGGGTTTTTGAAAATCAAATCTCAGAAGTGGTAATGTTTCATTTAAATGAAAAATCAGTTTTTTAACTACCACTTAGTGGTTTCACTATTCATCAAAAATTGTTGTTTTTCAGAACAATGCCAAATTTTACCCTAAGATGTAATTGATAATCCAAATTCAAAAATTATTTCTATTATACAAAATTACAAACATATAATTTTCATTAATTAATTTTATAATTAACTCCCATTGTCACAACAAATAGCGTGTTTTTAAGAAACAATATATATCAGAAGATTGACAATTATTTATGTCAAATTTCAAAGTGAAATTAATTATAATTACCACCATTGGATAAAATGGTAAATATATATTCTAATTATACTTTAAAACCAATAAATTGTATAATTTATCACTACAAATAATTTTTATTAAAAAATTTGTTTTAAGTATTTTTCACTATTCATAAAAAATTGGAAGTTCTCAGAAAAATACCAAAAATTCATCATAGGCTAATTTGGATATTCCGAATCCAAAAATGAAGTTCATTTTGATGTATAAAAAAATATAATTTCAATAAGTGGGTATTACTATTCATAATGGCTATTTTGATTGGTCACGATGCATTAGAATCTCAAACATGCGTATAATGCAAGCTATTGCATTATTGAAAGAGAAGCGTATCGTAAAAGAATGGGGTGTTACTTTCTCCCCTCCTTCAATAAATTGTGTCCTCGCAATTAGAAAATGTTCTTCGAAAATAAAAGGTTGAAAATAGAAAATACTTTTTTGGAAAACCCACATCGGAAATAGGGTTAATAAGAATATAACATTAAAAGAAAGAATGAGAAGTACAAAGGTCACCCGAGATAGCCCATATTAGGATTATTTGAAAATATGGATATGGAAGAAAAAAAAACCATCAAGGTATGATGGAGAGTTGTAGAACACTGGATTATGAGAAAGTTAACCATAAGAAAATCATAAAATTGTGATTGGTCAAACGGTCATTGAATCCCCAGTTGGAAAAGTTAACCGGCAACGTTTTTGTTTTAAGTTACCTTTTATAAAGTTGAGGAATTTATTTATGACATTTACAAAGTATGTAAGGGAATATACATACTTGTTATGTAGACTTTCATTCTTAAATAAATTTTTACCACAAACCCATCTTTCACTCTAAAAGGTAATAGAACTCAAAAATATTCTATTTATCCTAACTGTATAAGGTTCCAAATATTAACACATACCATTTAGATTAGTAAAACTATTTTGTAATAACCAGGGACGTCCTGTAGGCTAGTGGTAGGCAATAAAGGCCTGTCGCACTATGGTTGTGGGTACGATTCCTACAGCTTTGTCTGACGCGATGGGTTATGCCCCACCCTACAGGTTGTCCTTTTCCTAAAACTATAGTATTATAATATTTGAAAAATAATCTTCAGAAATGTTTTAACCTTAAACAATACTATCCAAAGTTCAACTTAATCCATTCCAACCTTTATAGTTTTCCAAAATACCTCCGTCCAGACATTCTATAAAAGGTCTCTAAATTCCAAAATTAACTGTATCATTAGATTCCTCAAACAAGGTAATGTTTCTATTATTTTCACATACAAAAATATGATTACTTTCATCATATTAAAACCATAATGAAATCAAAATGTATTACAGTACAATCCTTATATATATCACATTATTCTTATAACCAGAATATAATCCTTGAGTCCAAAAGAACCAATACATTATTTATTCGACTTCAATTGTAGTAACAGCATAAGATTGTCCTTGATCCCTTGGCCTTTTTTGAGGTAAGTTTCCATGACGGTTAGGACATTCATTTGCATAATGCCCCATTTACATACAATTATAGTATTCAACATTGATAGCCTCTTTCTATCCCTTGCAATCACAATCCTGGTGACCTTTTTCTCCACATTTATAACAAACTCCCATTCCTTTTAGGCAAGCACCAGGGTGATTCTTCCCATAATTATCACATAATGGAAAATCCTTCTTTCCCTTTTTCCCTTTATCCGTCTCTTGTTCCATCGTTCTCTTCTTCTCTTGTTTTACTTTGATGTCATAAGACTTAGGGAATTCCTTTTCTGTCTTGATAGCACACGAGAAAATATCTTCATACGATGAGAAGGATTTTGGTACTAATGCTCGACGGAGAAATGGTTTTAACCCATCAAATAAACGGTCAATATTACTTCTTGGGTTACTTATATAATCTGGTGCATTCCATGCTAACCTTGTAAAGTTAGCCTCATTCTTTGCGGAATTCTCATCCTCCTTTTGTCTCAGACTCATAAATTGCCTTTCCATATCTCCTCGATTGTCACGAGGGAATTATTTTTCTAGGAAAAGCTCTTTGAACTCCCTCCATTCCATATTTGATACTTCATCATCTTCCTTTGTGTTTTGACTCAGCAACCACCATTGATCGGCATCTCCAGTAAGGTGGTAGACTGCCATGATAACCCTCTCCCTTTCGCTACTCCCCAAGGAATGGAATATTTTTTTCTAAGGAAATTATCCATTGCTCATCTACTAATGGATTTGTAACCCCATTAAATGTTGGTGGTTTTTGCCTCATGAAGAGGTCTAACATTTATCCTCCACGTTGCGGATCAGGGTGCTCCATACGCGTAAGGTTATTATTCATAACCTAAGTGAGTTGTCCCAGTATGGTAACAAGTTGATCATCACCATTTGTATCTCCAGATCCACAATAATTATCTTGAGCAGGAGGGAAATCCCTACATGGAGTGCATGCATTGATACGGTTTTTATTCCATACACTAGGAACCATTTCTAAACAATGGAATAAACTAGATTAGTTTATGAATCAAAATACATAATTCCATACTTATAAAATACTTAACATAAATTGAACTATTTATGGATATAATCCATAATCATAAAAAGTTTTCATTGAGAAAGTATATACTCATAACCCTTCATAGTGGTTTGTAAAGAAAATGAGAATTATCCTAAGCATATCCACCGGGAGTGTCGTAACCAAGAGTACAGCAAGGCCCGTTGTCGTGCACTAGTTCCCGTTCGAGTCTAGCTCAAAGCGGTGTTTTCCGGTTTTACCCCTAGGTGCATTTGTGCCAGAGCCACCTCTACCTGCTCGTATCCAGATAGGGATGTATTTCTCGGAAAACTCACAAAATTTCTATAATACAAAAATTCTAGGAAGTTATTCTATACTAATCCTCAAAGTCTATCTTTGGTCTATGTTCTCAAATCAGAGTTTTTCTAAATCTAGCTTCCAAGGTTAGTACTAAACTGCCTCTGATACCAACTGTAATTCCCCGACCCCAGTTACCCAGAGTCGGTGCATTGTTGCGTATCATTGGAATGATCATAAAAGATCATGTCTCGAAAGACCGATTAGTTTAGTATCCTTGGAAAGAGTAGATACATTCATAAATGTTACATTACATCATAAAGTGAAATACTACAATAGAAATGTCTCCGTAGTCCACCCTCATATCCTCTTCTGACTATCCCTGCAGGTCATTCATAAAATACTTCTTCACATCCTAGAAAATATTAATACATTGAAAGGGGTGAGCTCAGATGCTCAGTAAGGATAACAATATAGCGGAAGCTTTCATAAATAAACATAAACATTTAAGGCAATGTATGACTAAAAGAAAAGCCTTTTAAACTTGAACGTCAGCATAATATGGCAAAAATAAAATTAAATAATTCCATTTACTTACTCACATGGATATTCTACTGGTCGAATAATCTCATGCAGTATCAATAACCACTTTCATAATGATGGAATGCATAATGCCAGACTATCATAACCACGTAGTCAAGGCCTAATGCCAAGACTAAAAATAAGATTTTGTCAAGGCCTCGTGCCAAGACACTAGTTTGTCTCATGGACCTACCGATGCATCGAGGAGCTATAGCGGGCTCCACCCATCACTTATTAAGTCCAATGCATTCCTCATATGAAGAGGTTTAAACATATCATAAACCATATCATAATCATATCACATAAAATATGCATAAACGAAACATAACATTTACACATTTCAATCACAAGACATCAATACAACACATTGATATAATAAAAACACTTTCAAAACCATTTTCAATACCAAAATAAAAGAAAATTAAAACATGGAATTTATTTTTCATTTTAAAAAAAGTTATGGCTTGTAGAGGAAGCCGAAACCCAAATAATGGCCATGGCGGCGGAGAAGTCGTTGTCGCAGCATACGTACGACAAGAAAAACATTGCTTTTTGTCTTTTAGTAAAACACTTTGTATAAAAATATTCCTTTTGAATAAACGTAAAAGTCAAAGGGGTTTATACACCGTATAAAGGAAAGTTGTGTAAAAAACCAAATATGTCTCAATGAAAGGAGATTGAGACGAAGTCCCTCACAAAGATCAATTTTTTAAATAAAATAGATCTATTATGTGTATTCACTATAAGTACACATATATAAAGTAAAAATACAAGATAAGACATAATAATATCATGACATAATTTGAAAGGTGGAGATTAACCCAAAGAATTGAAATTGGGTTAAGAAGTTCCCTTACCTCGTGTCCGACTTGACTCGACCGCTCTTTATCCTCCTAAATAATAAACTAGAGTTAATATCTACCTTCTTAAGAACCTTTTTTAAGTTCATTATTTCTTTTATATCAATTATTACCATGTCATGAACATTATGTAATTATTTAACTTCATAACGGTCGTTTTGTCGATTGTTGGTACTTGAGTCAAAAATAAACTTCTTATAATTGCAAGTTGTTCATGTGGTGAAATATCCATTATATCCATAATTATATTCATGATATTGATATCATATATCTAATGTATATACAGTATATAAATGCATTTATAATATTCCATAATGTTTAGAGGTAAGAAATGAAATGCACCGTTCATGGAGACGGTAAGCCGTACGTACGCATGAATGCTACTTTCATTTCTATTTCGTTTTTAATGGAATGAAGTAATAATTATATAAAGGTATAATAAAATTCCAGTATAATATAATGCATAATACCATTTACTCCATCCTTTATAAATCCCACATATGACATTAATGATTCAAATCACTTTGAGGGGGCGGTAGTCCGCACTTCCTAAAATGAAATTATTGCGTTTACCCATAATGGAAACAATAAAGGTATGCAATAAATGAAAAATAAAGAACCTTAAGTAAAACATAAACATATTATATATAATATATAAATAGAGTGACATATTAATGGCCACCTTTGAAGGTGTTATAAGAGTGTTGAACAATCATCGTTTCTTGAGGCAGAAATTCGCTATCCACAGAAATAGTATGTTCTTTAACCATTAGATGTAAGTGTGTGTAAGTTTATCTCGAATAATTCTTATAAAAAAATCCTAGTATATTCAAGATACTTTTGTTTTTACAAAATAAATGAATGAAAAGAGTTTAGGGGGTTTGATAAGAAAAATAAAACAAAATAACATAAGCAAAGACATTACCTTAAAATCGGGTAACTCTTTTGATTTGAGCCAAAAGCTTCCTTGGAAAGAATTCTGCCCAAAGTGAGGCTTCTAGGAGTAAGGGATGGAAGTTGGTAGAGTATTTGTGCCATGTTTGGCCGAGCCAAAAGGTTTTGATGGTGTGAATAAGGTGGTAGAGGTGGGGGCCTTTTATAAGAGGAGAGGAGGGGCACTCTTGGAAAGTAATGAAATGTTACTTTATTATACAATGATTTTCGGATTATAAAGGTCCCAAACTTATATAATTAGAGTCTAAGGTGATAAGGGTTCGAAATATTTTCATCCAATAGGATTTGGACAAGTTTAATGCTTATATTTTACATTATCCTTCCATTTTATTAAAATCGTTAATTAATGTGGTAATCGTTGCTTCATCATGGTGTCATAAATAATATAATTTATTTAATGTCAAAAAATTATAAAAAAATATCATGATGTAGTAAATATTTTTATATTTCTAATGAATATTTATAGTCAAAAATATTACTTGTATAACCCCATTTTAAAATTGTTTTTGTAAAACAACTTATGTTTGTGACATTTTTATTTTAACATTAAATAAAACGTTATTTCTGTCATTTTCCTACCAAAGTGGCTCCATGGGGTCCCCAAGTTGACCCATGGATTGACATTGTCGTCCATGACTCATACAATAGGGGTAGGACAAGTGTAAAGTTATTTTCATATTTTTATAATATCATTTTAACCTTAAATTTCACTAATTACCTTTAATCGCGATTAATTAAACTTAAAAGTTACTATTCACCAAAAAATTATTTTAATCCCATTGAACCACATTTTACTTCCTAATGACAACCATGTATGTCAGATTTTCTAAAATAAATTCACAAAAGTGTTAATGTTTCATTTAAATGAAAAATCAATTTTTTAACTACCACTTAGTGGTATCACTATTCATAAAAAATTGAAGTTTTTCAGAACAATGGAAAAATTTCACCCTAAGCTATAATTGATATTCCAAATTCAAAAATGATGCCTATTTTACAAAATTCCAAACATATAAGATGCATTAAATAATTTTATAATTAACTCCCGCTGTCACAACAAATATCGTGTTTTTAAGAAACAATATATATAAAAAGATTGACAATTGTTTATGTCAAATTTCAAAGTGAAATTAATTATAATTACCACCCTTGGATAAAATGGTAAAAATATATTCTAATTATATTTTAAAACCAATAAATAGTATAATTGATCACTACAAATTATTTTTATTAAAAAATTTGTTTTATGTATTTTTCACTATTCATAAAAAATTGGATTTTGTCAGAAAAATTCCAAAAATTCATCATAGGATAATTTGGATATTCCAAATCCAAAAATGAAGTTCATTTTGATGTATAAAACATATATATTTTCAAAAAGTGTGTATTATTATTCATAATGGCTATTTTGATTGGTCGCGGTGCGTTAGAATCTCAAACATGCGTACAATGCAAGCTATTGCATTATTGAAAGAGAAGTGTATCGTGAAAGCTTGAGGTGTTACATTTTTAGTTTTAAATCAATAAATATTGACACTAAAAAAAAATTTCTTTATACCAATATTTTTGGGAAAAACTATGGGTATGTGGATTTATTCATAACCTATACCCACGTTTTAGGAAAATAATTGGTATTGGCCCCCTTAATCCCACATTTTGGGTAAATTATAGGTATATGGTTCTATTAAATACATATACCCATGTTTATCAAAATAACTATTGTTATAGGTAAAACATATCCTGACGGTTTTCCAATTACAATTGGGATTGGTCCAGGCTAAAAACATATACCCATGGTTCTGACAAACCGTGGGTATATCTTTCTTGTGAGAACTAATTTTTTTTTTGTCGGAACACCTATACCCATAGTTTTTATCTTTATATCCATTTTTTATATAAATATATTTATGTAAACAAATATATACATACACATGTAAGCGATGTTGGGGTAGTGGTTATGAGAAAATTTTGGGATGAATAGGTCGCAAGATCAAAACCTACGACCACCCATTTTTTGAAACCTATACCCACTATTTTAAAACTGAGGGTGTATGGTTATGAAATGTAAGAAAATACCTATACCCACAGTTTTGAAACCATGGGTTTTGAATTTCCAAGCTTTGGGTTTATATTGGAGTTATACAGATACCTCAGTTTCCCACGATTCCCAAAACCATAGGTATATTATATACCCATGGTTTTGGGGGCTATACCTGTAACACCCCAGGTAAATGAAGAATATGAAATTTTCATATTTTTCCATATTTTTAAATAAAATATTATTATTAATTTAAAGGGGACTCTATACTCGATGGCATACCCAGTATGCAACAACGAGTTTCTTGGGAATCATACATTGCACTCTAATAATAAAATAATATCATTTTAAATGGTAGTTAACGCCTAACCGTTGTAATGGTGGGAATGAAAATAACTAACTACAAAATGATAATATGTGTTTGTCAAATATTTTTACATTTTATAATAAATGTTAGAATGTGAATGAATCCAATTTTAAGGGTAAATATTCTAATTTTCTTTAAAAGGTCGATTAACCTCCTTTTGATGGATAACCACCTTTAAATCCATTTTTTACAATTTTATATGTTATATTTGGCAAAATAAAATTCTTTTTTGAATCTCAACATAAAAATTTACTTGTATAAATTATTGGTATTTTTCCGATAAAGTTCATTTTTTAATGAATAGTGTAAAATGCTGTATTTTCATTCAAAACCTCCTTTTAATCTAATTTATTTATATGATTAGATTATCTTTTGAATTTGTTTTAATGTGAAATTAAATTACATTGTTTCCATTTAATCCAATGGTGGTCATTGGAATTAATTTCACTTTGAAGTTGGACTTAAACTAGTGTCAATCTTTTAATAGATATAGTTTCATAAAAACACGCTATTTGTTTTGACAACGGGAATTAAATATTAAATTAATAAATTATACTTATATGTTTTTAATTTTTTAAAATAGAAATCATTTATGAATTTGTAATATCAAAAATACCTTAGGGTGAATTTCTGGTATTTTTCGGAAAAACATCAATTATTGATGAATAGTGAAACCACTAAGTGGTAGTTAAAGAAACTAAATTTCCGTTTAAATAAAACCGTACCACTTCTGTGATTTTAATTTAAAAAATAATACATACATGATTGTCATTGAGATGTAAAATTTGGTTCAATGAGATTAAAATAATTTTTTTGTGAATAGTAACTTTTAAGTTTTATTAATCACGATTAGAGGTAATTAGTGTAATTTAAAGAAAAAATAATGTTTTAATAATATGAAATGACCTAGAAACATGTCCTACCCATATTTCATGTTTCATGGACGACCAAGACAATCCATGGGTCATCTTGGGGACCCCATGGAACAACTTTGGTTGGAAAATGACATTAATAACTTTTTATTTAAAGTTAAAATTAAAATGTCACAAACATGTATTGTTTTACTAAAACAATTTTTACATGGGGTTATACAAGTCATAATATTGACTATAATTATTAATTAGAATGATAAAAAGATTTCCTAAATCATGATAGTTTTTTTAAAAAAATTTTATACATTAAATAAATTTTTTTATTTATGACACCGTGATGATGCAGTGATTACCTCATAAATGGAAGATTTAAATAAAATGAGATGATATGGTGCAATATTAGTCTTAAACGTGTGAAAAACCTATTGAATGGGTGGATTTCGAAACCTGTTCACCATAGGCTAGAAATGTATCCTTTTGGGACCTTTAAAACCCTAAAAGAAGTTTATAATAATGTTATAGTTTATAACATTCCCAGAGTGCCCCTCATCTTCCCTTATAAATGGCCCCCACCTCTACCTCCTTACCAACACCTCTAAAGCCATTGGCTCAGCCAAACTATGCTAATTTTTTCTCTCCAGATCCATATCTTACTCCTAGTAGCCTCACTTTCTGTATAATCCTTTCCAAGTAAGCCTTTTAGCTCAAATCAAAAAGAGTTACCTGATTTAAAGGTAATGTCTTCCCTAGTGTTCTTTTGTTTTATTTTTCTTCTCCAACCCCCTAAACTCTTTTTATTTATTTATTTTGTAACAAAACTAGTATATTAAATATTCTAGGATGTTTTTATTGGGATTATTTCAGCTACACTAAAACACACTTCCGTCTAATTGTTAAAGAACATACTGTTTCTGTGAACGGAGAATTACTACCTCACCAAACGATTATTGTTCTATCTTTTCATACCACCTCTCATGGTAACCATTATGATGGAAATGTATTTATTTATGATATATATTATATTTATTTCCTCTCTATTATTCTTTATTTTATATTTAATACATATCTTTATGCTTTTCATGTTGTGCAAATGCGATAATTTAATTTGAGGAAGTGTGGACTACCGCCCCCTCAAGTGATGTGACTCGTTCATTCAATACATGGAATGTATAAAGAATGAAATTGATGAACTTATGTGATATATATTACATATATATTATACTGGAATTATAATATATATATATATATCTCTCATCTAGTTTCAATTCCATTAATGTGCCAATGAAATGAAAGTAGCGTTCATGCGTACATACGACTTACCGTCTCCATTAACGATATATTTCATTTCTTATCTCCAAATGTTATGTACTATTATATTTACATATATATAATGGTTATATATGTCATATATTACATCTAAATGATGGATATAATTCTGGAATTAAAATATATATATCTCTCATTTAGTTTTAATTCCATTAATGTGACAAAAAAAATGAAAGTAGCGTTAATGCGTACGTACGGCCTACCGTCTCCATGAATGGTGAATTTAATTTTTATTTTCTAAAAATGTAATGTAATAGTGTAAAATGAATATATACTGGATATATAATATATTTAAATCATTAATACTATTCTGGAAATGATGTACTTAAAACTACATGGAATATTCCTTTCCAAAAAGTTCAATTTTTACTCATGTACGGAACATCGACAAAAACGTTAGATATGAACTCACATTATTAACCAATTATTATAACACTATAATATGTGATATGAAATGAATAAAAATATTTTAAGGAGTTCCTTAAGCAATTATAAATTGACCAAATTTTATTATTCAAGAATAAAAATAAACAATCAAGGCAAGTCGAACTTGAGGTAAGGGATCAAACCTCTCTCTTTCTTTTAAAGTACTCTCTTTTATGTCACTTATTTTAAGCTCCAATTTCATATGTTGGGGTATGTTATTATAAATTCCTCTTTATGTAAATTTTTTGTTAATATGATGGGAGACCCTATTTGATATCATCAATCCATCTTTTGAAGTTTTATGTGGCGCAGTTAGGCTGCTGAATTTTCATAAGGGGATTTTAATTTCACTTTTAATTCTCGTGAGATTAATGCTACATTTTCCACTATTTACTTTTGTGTGGTGTATGTACTATACATTATTTTACTATTTTTATAATATAGTATCATTTATTTGTATTTACATCTTCATTGTATGACCCTTCTTTCATGGGGTGTACGTTTCGAAAGTTGCACAAATCGTTAAGGGACCCTTTCACACTAATCTTTTTAAATGACTTATTTAGTTATGTCATTTAATATACATCATTTTTTGTTGGGATATGTTCTTATATATCCTTATTGATGTAAATTTTATGTCCAAGTGATGATATACCATTTTATCTCTCATCAACTAATTTTATGATTTTTAAAGTGATGTCGTTCGGCTGTCGAATTTTACCAAGGGAACTTCTTTACCCAATTTCGATTTCTTTTGGTTCGACATGTATTTATTGAATATGTCATCATTTGAATATGTGTGAATGACCTTTGATTGTTTTACACTTAATATCCTCGTATATTGGGTGTATTTATATTTGTCACACAAAATTATGAGATTTATTTAACCTTAATTTAATGATACTTTCTTTATAAGGGATTTCATCTCATTTGACATTTCTATTGAGACTTAATTGTTGTTAGGCACCAATTAACTCTTATATGGTGTATATACTGTCCTTTGGAATACTATATCATGAATCCCTTTATTCTCATGATATTATAAATTTCTGATTAAATGTTATTCCTCAATTATTGTATTCAAGTGTCTCTCATTTTCTTAAAATCCCATTAACTAAAATACCGTTTTAAATGTTTTAATGATTTATTCTTATAAATATTTCTCATTAATATCCATGTTTTCAAAATGGTTTTAAGGATTTATTTATATGGATATTAATGGTTTAAAATTTTAAAATCCTCAAAGTGGTATAGGACACATTGATTCAAAAATCTATTTATTAAAAGTTTTAAATGGATTTGAAAATGGTTTTTAGAATGGATTCATTACATAAATATCATAAAATGTTATATTGTTATTGTAATGTGGTAATTTTATCTTTACTTTATGCTTATGTTATGTGCTATGATTATTTTATGGTTCTTGGGCATCGTTTATGATGATAGGTGGTTCCGTGATAAACTAAGGGCGGGTGAGACCGATATAGCTCTCCAATGCATTGGGTAACGCGAAGGAGGTAAACGTTAAGGTTTCTACGAATAGAGTTAGGGAATATATTGTGATGGGTATTCCAAATGTAACCATGAGGGTTACTCCCTACATAAGAATGTTATGAATTCCTCATGTTACATTTATGTCTTATGATTTCTATGAGTTATTCATCAATATTATGATTTCATGAGGTATGTTAACGTGCTTATGTTTTATGAGTAATGTATGATTTCATTGATTCTTATGAATACATGGACTAATATTTCTTTCTGTGTTGTTATAACCCTTACTGATCTTTTTATGCTCATCCCATGTTTTTTTTGAAAAGTTTTTCAGAGGACATACATTTGGATATGGTCAAGGATGGGATCAAGGAAATGTCAGGCTGTCTAAAACAAGGAACTAGACATGACTCTTTTGTTCAAGAGTTTTTATTTTGTGAAAAAATGGAAGCTGAGTAGATGTGTATACTTTGTAATCATTGAGATGTAATAGTTATGTCCTAATTCTCTAAAACTCTAAACCTGAAAAGATCATCAATGTGAATTTTTCATTTAATTCAATAATAAGTATTGTATAATGTTGGGGCCTTATAGTTGGTATCAATGGTCAGTTTAGATAACATTAGAAGTTAGGGTATTCTCTAAGCATAAGTGACATTCCAATAATGGCTAGGATTTCAGAAAGAGTCATAGTTTTTAGATAAAGTTAATGAGTAAGTATATCTTAGTGTTTATCTTCTTCATTAGTACATGATAATTTTGTTGATATACTCACAGTAACATTTCTGGTTTTAGTTAATGGATGGATCTAACAGGCCCCAAATTGATAATGGGTTTGAAGGAAACTGTGGTGGTTCCTTGATTAAGAGACTGGATGAAATGGGGGATTCAATGAGGAAACTCATGGTTTTTCTAAACCAACTATCAAGGAGACATGATCAACCGGTTGAACCTTGGTAAGTTCTGTATTGCATCATGTACGAGATGACCAATCGATGTAGAAGTTCTGGTAATAATTATAAAGGTAACCATTAGGGTTTATATGATCCTTACTTTTGAGGTAATTATGGGTTACTATATGTTATGATGTAAAATGAAAGGCATGAGATAAAATCAAGGTTAATATATGTTATGATTATTTTTTAAGATTTTATCTCATTTTGTGAAATGTTTCAAGAATTATATAGTTTTGGAAGAAGGACAACATGCATACCATGTGAAAACCTGTCGCGTCGGACAAAGCGGTGGGAATCGAACCCACAACCAAAGTGCGGCTGTTATTTATCACCTACCACAGGACTACGTGAAGTCCCTGGTTAGTTTGACTAATTCTTTTTAGGTAGATTATTTTATTAATCAATAGTAAGTTTATTTTGGGTTATCTTTGGAAATGTTTAACCTATCATGCAGGATATGTGATTAGATTAATTACCTTTCAATATGAGACTTTAAGAGAAACTAATGTTATTTAGAGATAAATGTTAATTTTTACCTTAGAAGACTATGTGATTAAATCCTTTAAATATTTGGGTTTCAATATTAGTTTGGGTTACATTGAAGAATTTTATGGACAATTGTTTATCGAATGGTCTTCGTTGATCTTTTGGTTTTGTTGGAACCATTTTGGAGATTAAGAATAGATTTTCTTTTTATATAGGATTATAATTTTGTGGATTATCGGATCTCGTACAAACAATTTTGGATTTTGTATTTGTCAAATGACATGGGAAATATTTAGTTATCTTTTCTGGATGAATTTATTATCTAGAAGATGATTATAGATCTCTTAATGTGAACAAGTCATCAAATATACTCATCTTTTGGAGAAAATTTGAGTTTGTGTATGAAATCTAGTAAAAGATGAATGTCAACATGACAAGTAAGTATGTTTCCTTATGTTTTAGTTAAACTCATAAATAAATTTCTCAATGAAAAGTAACTTAAAAAACTGTTGTCTGTTAAATTTTCCTATTGGGGAATCAAATACCGTTTAACCCATCACATGTTTGTGATTTTCTTGTGGTTAACTTTCTCCTAAACATGTTTTCTATCAGACTCCATCAGAACATGACCCTTTTTTCCCTCCATATCCAGGTTTTCCTACATTTAATCGTAGTATGGGTGAACTCGGGTGACCTTTTTACTTTTCTTTCGTTATTTTAAAGTGATAGTTTTACTGTCTCTTGTTCTGATGTGGGATTTTCAACAAAGTTTCCAGGCCCAATTTTAAAATTGTGAGTACCCAATTCCCAAAATGGGGGAAAGATGTAACAACCCAAGTAAATAAAGAATATTAAAATTTCATATTTATCCATATCTGTGAATAAAATATTAATATTACTTTAAAGTAGATGCTATGCTCGATGTCATACCCAATATGTAACAACGAGTTTCTTGAGAATCTTACGTTGCACTCTAATAATAAAATAATATTATTTTAAATGGTAGTCAATGACTATCCATTGTAATGGCGGGAATGAACAGAACTAACTAAAAAATGATTATATATGTTTGTCAAATATTTTTACTTTTTAAAACAAATATTGAAATGTGAATTAATCCAATTTTATGCGTAAATATTCTAATATTATTTAAAAGGAAGATTAACCGCCTTTTGATGGAAAACCCATTTTAAATCCATTTTTTACAATTTTATATGTTATATATGACAAAAAAAAATTCTTTTTTGAATCGGGACATCAAAATTTACTCTGTATAAATTTTTTTATTTTTCTGATAAAGTTCATTTTTTTAATGAATAGTGTAAAATGCTGTATTTTAATTCTAAACCACCTTTTAGTATAATTTGCTTATATGAATAGATTATCTTTTGAATTTGTCTTAATGTGAAATTAGATTATATTTTTACCATTTAATCCAATGGCGGTCATTGGAATTAATTTCACTTTGAAATTGGACTTAAACTAGTGTCAATCTTTTAATAGATATTGTTTCTTAAAAACACGCTATTTGTTTTGACAGTGGGAATTAAATATTAAATTAAATATTGCAACTTATATGTTTTTAGTTTTGTAAAATAGAAATCATTTTTGAATTTGTAATGTCAAAAATAGCTTCAGGTGAATTTTTGGTATTTTTCTGAAAAACTTCAATTTTTAATGAATAGTGAAAGAACTAAGTGGTAGTTAAAGAAACTGATTTTTCGTTTAAATGAAACTTTACCACTTCTGTGATTTGATTTTCAAAAATCCTACATACATGGTTGTCATTAAGAAGTAAAATGTGGTTCAATGGTATTAAAATATTTTTTTGGTGAATAGTAACTTTTAACTTTTATTAATCGCGATTAGGGGTAATTAGTGTAATTTAAGGTAAAAATAATGTTTTGGTAATATGAAATGATCTAGACACATGTCCTAACCTTATTTGATGTGTCATGGACGACCAATACAATCCATGGGACATCTTGGAGACCCCATGGAGCCACTTTGGTTGGAAAATGACATTAATAACTTTTTATTTAAAGTTAATATTTAAATGTCACAAACATGTATTGTTTTACTAAAACATTTGTTAAATGGGGTTATAAAAGTCCTAATTTTGACTATAAATAATCATTAGAAATATAAAAATATTTCCTACCTCATTATGGTTTTTTTATAATTTTTAGACATTAAATATTTTAATTTATTTATGACACCGTGATGATGTAGTGATTACCTCATAAATTAACGATTTAAATAAAATGTGAAGATAGGGTGGAATATAAGTCTTAAACTTGTCAAAACCCTATTTTATGGGTGTTTTCGAAACCTTATCACCTTAGCCTATAAATATATCCTTTTGGACTTTTTAAATCCGAAAATAAGTTTATAATAAAGTAATATTTTATAACATTCCAAGAGTGCCCCTCCTCTTCCCTTATAAAAGGACCCCACCTCTTCCTCCATACCCACACATCTCAGGCCAGTGGCTCAGCCAAAATCTGCTCCTTTTTTCGTTCCAAATCCCTATCTTACTTCCAGAAGACTCACTTTGGGCAGAATACTTTCCAAGGATGCTTTTGAGCTAAAATCAAAAAGAGTTACCCGATTTAAAGGTAATGTCTTCTCTAGTGTTCTTTTGTTTTATTTTTCTTCTCCAACCCCTATACTATTTTTATTTATTTATTTTGTAACAACACAAGTATCGTAAATATACTTGGATATTGTTATGATGAGGATTCAATCTACATTAACACACACCTCCGTCTAATGGTTAAAGAACCGACAATTTCGGTGGATGGCGAATTAATGCCTCATGAAATGATGATTGTTCTATCATCTAATACCACCTCTCATAGTGGCCATTTTTATGGAACTATATTTATTTATGATATATATTATATTTTTGTCCTCTCTATGCTTCTTTATTTTATATTTAATTTATAACATTATGCTTTTCATGTTGTGGAAATGGGATAATTTCATTTGAGGAAGCGTGGACTACCGCCCCCTCATGTGATGGGACTCGTTCATTCAATACATTGAATGTATAAGAAATGAAATTGATGAACTTATGTGATCTATATAACATATATATTATAATTTAATTTTAATATATATATCTCTCATCTAGTTTTAATTCCATTAATGTGCCAAGGATATGAAAGTAGCGTTCATGCGTACGTACGACTTACCGTCTCCATGAACGATACATTTCATTTCTTAAATCCAATTGTTATGTACTATTATAAGTACATATATATAATGAATATATATGTAATATATTACATCTAAATGACAGATATCATAATGGAATTATAATATACAAATCTCTCATTTAGTTTTAATTCCATTAATATGACAAAAAAATGAAATTAGCATTCATGCGTACGTACGGCCTACCGTCTCCATGAACGGTGAATTTCATTTTTATTATCTCCAAATGATATGTAATAGTATAAAATGAATATATACTGGATATATATTATATTTAAATCATTAATATTATAATGGAGATGATGTACTTATAACTACATGGAAAATTCTTTTCTATGAAGTTCAATTTTTACTCATGTACCGAACATCGAGAAAAACGTTTGATATGAACTCACATTATTAACCAATTGTTATTACACTATAATATGTGATATTAAATGAATAAAAATATATAAATGAGGTCCTTAAGAAATTTTAAATTGATCAATGTTTATTATTTAGGAATATAATGAAACAAACAAGGCAAGTCAGACTTGAGGTAAGGGATCAAACCTCCCTCTTTCTTTTAAAGTACTCTAATTTATGTCACATATTTTAAGCTCCACTTTCTTATGTTGGGGGATGTTCTTATATTTTACTCATGCTGTAATTTTTTTATATGATGAGATACCCTATTTGATATCATCAATCCATTTTTGGATGTTTTATGTGGTGCCGTTAGGCTGCCGAATTTTCATAAGGGGATTTTCATCTCACTTTTTTTCCCATGAGATTCATGGTACATTTTCCACTATTTCCTTTTGTTTGGTTTATGTACTACCCATTAATATACTATTTGTATAATATAATATCATTTATTGGTATTTAAATCTTCATTGTATGACCCTTCTTTCATGGGTTGTACGTTTCGAATGTTTCCCAAATCAGTAAGTTAACCTTTCACACTCCTCTTTTTAAAAGTCTTATTTAGGTATGTCTTTTAATTTACATATTTTTATTTTGGGATATGTTCTTATATATCCTTATTGATTTAAATTTATTTCCAAGTTATGAGATACAATTTTCTCTCTCATCAACTAATTTTATGAATTTTAAAGTGACGTCGTCAGGATGTCGAATTTTACGAAGGGAACTTCTTAACCCAATTTCGATTTCTTTGGGTTCAACATGTAGTTATTGAATATGTCATCATTTGAATATGTCTGAATGGACTTTGATTGTTTTTCAATTCATATCCACCTATATTGGGTGTATTTATATTTTTCACACATAATTATGAGATTGATTTATCCTTAATTTAAGGATACTTTCTTTATGAATGATTTCATCTAATGTTACATTTATATTGAGACTTCATTGTTGTTATGCACCAATTCACTCTTATATGGTGTATATACTGTCCTTTGGAATACTATATCATGAATCCCTTTACTCTCATGATATTATAATGTTCTTACTAAATGTTATTCCTCAATTGTTGTATTCAAGTGTCTCTCATTTTGATAAAGACCCTTTAATGATAATATCGTTCTAAATGTTTTAATGATTTATTATTATAAATATTTCACATTAATATGCATGTTTTCAAAATGGTTTTAAGGATTTATTTACATGGATATTAATGGTTTAAAATTTTAAATGGTTTAAATTTTTAAATGCTTCAAAGTGGTATGGGACACATTGATTCAAAAATCTCTTTATTAAATGTTTTAAATGGTTATGAAAATGGTTTTTTAGAATGGATTCAATACTTCAATATCTTAAAATTTTATATTTTTATTGAAATGTGGTAATGTTATCTTTCCCCTTTCTTATGTTATGATCTATGATTACATTATAGTTCTTGGGAATCATTTATAAAGATGGGTGGTTTCGTGATAAACTAAGGGCGGGTGAGCCTGATATAGCTCTCCAATGCATTGGGTAACGCGAAGGAGTGAAATGTTATGGTTTTTCCGAAGAGATTTAGGGAATATACTATTATTGGTATTCCAAACGTAACCATGAGGGTTACTCCCTATGTAAGAATGTTATGAATTCCTCATGTTACCTTTATGAATTATGATTTCTATGATTTATTCATAAATCTTATGATTTTATGAGGTATGTTAACAAGCTTATGTTTTATGAGTAATGTGTGATTTCATTGATTCTTATGTATACATGGAATAATGTTTTCTTTCCGTATTGTTATAACCCTTACTGAGCTTTTTATGCTAATCCCATGTTTTTTTGAAATGTTTTTCATAGGACATAAAGTTGAATAGGGTCAAGGATGGGATCAAGGAAATGTAGAGCTGTCTAAAACAAGGAAGTAGACATGACTCTTTTGTTCATGAGTTTTTATTTTGTGAAAAAAATGGAAGTTGAGTAGATGTGTCTAATTGGTATTTTTTGAGATGTAATAGTTATGTCTTAATTCTCTAAAACTCCAAACTTGGAAATATCCTCAATGTGAATTATTTATTTAATTCAATATTAAGTAATGTATAAGGCTGGGGCCTTATAATAACCACGATTTTGAACCATTGGTATAGGTTTATTTTCTAGTAGTGTAAAATTTGATCATTTCAAACACACTACAAGTTGTATTGATTTGTGGATTATTCCTATATTTCAAAATTTTAAAATTGAACATTTTTTTATGATTTAATGAGAATCCTAGTTCTTATTCAATATTATGACCCTCAGACATGAATTTTTAAATACACAAATCAAATAAAAATATGCATCCAATAATTATCACCACACCACATATTGGAATATCATATAATCTAATCATAAATATCAAATGGAACTTTAAATCATACCAAGATATTCAGATATCAACATGATTGTTGACTAGTTTTTGTAGATCAAAAATAAATCAAATATCATTTTCCACTGTTTTTTCCCATCGTACATCATTTTTTCAATCGTTAAACACCATTTTACAATAGTTATTCAAAAAATATTAATAATGTTAGTAATGTAGAAGATGGAAAATTATAATTGAAAAAATGGAATTAGTGTTATCACAATGAATTGGATTTTGAGTTCAACTTATTAAAAAATCAATGATTGTGTGTTTCATGCACAAAAATTCCATGTAATCATTCAAACTAATAAAATCATTCTGAATAATGGAATGTTTTACCAATTAATTCTAATTTTGGTATAATGATACTACTTATTTAGCTAGGAAATGACATGTTCTTGAAGTAATTATCTTATCAATTCAACAACCTATAAAATATATCCTTAAATAAATATGATGAAAAACTCATATTTAGAAAAATATAATATTGTAAGTATAAGATAAGACTCTTTATAGACTTAAATTTACATTTCATTGTGATGATAAACAAATATAATCCCTTCCCCCTAGAGACCTCTGACCTGGTAGTTTAAAACAATTTTCCAGATGGACAATATATTACATAACAATGAAAGATTCTTTGTGTTTGTAGGTCCTATCAAGATAAATAGGCCCACTATCCCACACCATAATGATAAAAATTTATCTTCCCCATGTACTCCAAACTGAGTTTAGTGTGAACACATTTTTCATCGAAACCAACTGACAAGTAATCTATTGAATAATAAACATTAAAATGAACTTCATGTATCAATAAAAAATATAATTTTTTGATTCATTGAAATCTGGATATTAATGATATCAATTTGGAAAATGAATATAAAATTTCCTCTAATGATGGTGGTTTTTGTCCTAACGTCATCAGTGTAACCATGAATCAATAAGGTCATCATTGACAAGAGGTTCTAGGGTAATGTTTTGATAAGAAATACTCATTAATATTTATTTAATATAATTTTTATTTAGATGTTTTATGTTAATATTAAATACTAAAAATAGTGAATCTTTATATTATTATATAAAATGAAATATTAAAATTCATGAGTAAATAATAAGTAAATAGGTTTAGTAATCATATCTAAAGTTTTTCTTATTTACTAACTATAGTTCTTTTCGAAACGCCACACCATGAAAGGGTATATTAAGTGTATAAAACTAAAAATATATAAATTTCATTCCACAAAAAAAATTTCTATAAGTTATACTGAACCGATCATTATAAAATATGATATTTAATTTTCAAAATATTTTCAATTTTTCATTCAAAATATATCATTCACTATAAAGTTAAGAATTATAATATATCTACACAATTAATTTCATTAATTATGAAATATAAAAAAACCCACAATAACATTAAACCACTCTTCTCTCGGGGTGATGGTTTATATATTTTGATATTAGATATCATAAAAAAAATTATAGATAATAAAATAAATGGGAAAAATAATAAAAAAAATTAAAATAAAATTGTAATTGGCATAAATATTGAGTTAGTATAAAATCAAGTAGATATGGAAGATGAAATGAGTGAGAAGGAATAAAATTAGAATCATTAAAGAAGAGTTAGAAACTGAAGATGAAAAAATACACATAAATTAAGAAGTATATGATTAACTAGAAGAAAAATTAATTTACAAACCTATAGTAAGGGCACGATATGAATCCTTAAGTATTCTTCCAAAGAATAAGTGGAATGGGAAGGAAAATTCAAGGTAGATAGAGAAACATTCATAAAATAATATGAATGAAACTAAACAAAAATTAATGTCACATGTGTATTTGAAAGTAGATGTAGAAGAAAAAACAATATCAGTAGAAAATGATGAGGAATATGTGAAGATCAAAACATTGATATCCTTAAAAAAATTCAAATAACCAACTAGTTATGAATATTAAAATTTATATCTATAAAAGACAATCATATGTTAGTATGGCTGAAAAGGTGGAAGTAAAATATGAATAATAATAAAAAATAATGACAAATAATGTTCAAGAATGCCTTAGAGGGATTCAAAATAGAAAAAAAATGAGAAATATGTTTTAAAATAAAATAATATGGTATAAAATAATATAAAAAAGTATTCATACATTAATATGTTGTAAAAAATGACACAAATATAAGAGTAATTTTACGATTAAATAATGACAAAAGTAGAAGAAGGATTTGATATAAATATAAATGGGTTTTTAGAATATTCTTTCATATTAGAAAACCATAATCTCGATGTTAATGGATAATGAATAAGTGAAAATTGTTGTGAATATAGTGATAAAAGTATAAATAAAAGGGGTATAATAATCATTGATCTAGAAGACAGAATATAAAGCACAAAATAATATTGGAAGTAGAAGAAATAATGTATTAGTTTAATATAAAAATAAAAAGAAAATCCCAAAAGAAAATGAGGAAAATAGAAGTAAAAGAACTAGGTGAATATACAAGAATTAGGATGAATATTTCATTATAAAAATGGAATAAATTTATATAGAAGTTAATCTATAAGTTAGAATATAGAATATAGAAATATAATTAGTATCACGACTAAATAAAAAATCTAGAATACTCAAATTCAAAAGATTAAAAAAATATAAAAAGTTGATGAAACAAAACAGGATCCGAATATTAAAATAAAAATAAAAGGTTCACCAAAATCAAAAATATAGATGTATTAAGTAGAATCTCACATGATGAATGTTTGTATAAGAAAAAATTTATTATTTATATATACTAAAAAAATAAATGACTTATGAAAAATGATGAATATAGAATCATAATAACAATGAAAAGGTGAATAAATTAGATAGAATAATGTTAGAGGATAAAAAGAAGAACTGAAGATTGGAGTTAATATAGAAGATAGAAAACAAAATATAGAATAATAATTAGATTCTGAATTAAACGAAAAATCGAAGACTCGAAATGAAAATTAAACAAATCAAGAAGATATCATAGAATAAGAAAAAATATTAGAATATTAAAAAATTTATAAAGTTAATCTATTGAAAATTTAATACAAAAAAATATATAAAATAAAATAATAGAAGATAAAATCAAAAACCAAGGAGTTAAAGAAGAATAATGAAGTCAAAAAAACATGTAGGAGATAAGGAATGAATATTAAAAATTGAAATGTGGAAGTTGATCAAATCAATAGAAAATACATTAAATGGTAGAATAACTAGTAGTTAAAGATAAACCAATGAGTTGAGGAACAATGTAGCAAAATAATTCAAATTAATAGAAAAAATAAAATTTTAGAAATAAAATATTGGAAAAAAAAATGAATGATTAATATTATAAAATCCAGTGTAAAAATAACATAAATTTAATGGTGTAAAATTTAACTAAAAAATCTATAAGATCAAATTCAAAAACATAAATTTAATTCGATTCATATGTTAGGTAATAACTAGTTGAAATAATATAATTGGAATAAAAATAATTATAATAAAAAATAAATTCATATATAGAAGAAAAAATAAAATAAAATCCAAAATCCAAAATCAAATCAAATAAATGCAACAAGAGAAAAGTTGTAGTTGAATATAAAGTAAGAAATAATCCATAAATAATAGTTTAATCTGAGGTATAAGTAGAAGATAGAATCTACAATCATAAAATACGTGAATGTATATTCTATGGGACAAAAAATTATATAGGAAGAAGAAAATATAGAACATGATGCAAAAAACATATTCATAAGACATAAAAATTAACATATTAGGAGAAGGAATATTCCAAAACAACAAATGTATAAGTTAAAAAGAGTAATGAGAAATAGATGAAAATGATAAAGGTTCAAATCCTAGAAAAGGATCTTAAATTATCTTCAATTGATTGTACAATGATTATTAAATAGTTTTTGACTTGTAGGAAAATAAGTTCATTCAATTTGATGTTTTGTGAGCTCATAACCCGATGTCATTTTTTAGTTTTTGGATCACTAACACATGTTTTTAATGAAATATTTGTTTAATAGAATTGTATTATGGTCATTTGGACTACACATCATATTAGTGTATTTTTAGGTTTATTAAAACATGTGAAAAATTAATCTACAATTGATTTTAAGTTATTTCAATATAATTCAATGTCATTTTTTATTTATTGACCCTGTGATGAGTATTTTCTTACTTTTAAATAAAAAAATGTGCCTTTTTATATTTTGAGAAAACTATCTGTCAATTTGATCTAGGGCCTACAGAAAAATTAAAACAGCGGTCATATTTCTCTCATATAACAATAATATGAGGTGTTTTGGTAGGTTTTAACGTTTTAACCCATGTTTCTTAACTTTATGTGCAGACAAATTCAATTTTTTTTATTTCAAACAATGTAAAAATCAAACTTGGTGTGGCCAGTTCCTACATGTCCAAAATTAATCGATGAATAATTTTCATCGATTTAACAACAATATGAAATCATTTTCTAAGTTATTACCCTTAAGAGAACTTTTCTAAAGGCATTCAAATTTAATAAAACTCTATTTTTGGTCATTATAACCAAACCATACATATGATTTACAGGTGGCTTATTCATATATTTCATAAATTTTTTGGGAAATTAAAAATCATTTTTTTTATTTTGACACAATTTTATTAGAATGGGAGTTCCATATATGTGGTACTACCATAGTTGTTCTACTACCAGACGTGTACTACCAAAATATATTTTCTACTGTTAGATGTGTTCTACTACTAGACCTCTACTACCACTAGAGATGATAAACAGTTTGAGATGTGCTTTCTCCAGATATGATCTAATTCTATACCAGATCTACCACTCGTTCAGATGATCTATAGTTTTCAGATCTACTACAAGATTGTGCTACTATTAGTTTAATCTACCATTGGTATATTCAACCATCAGAGATGATATATAATATCAGTTTTCTATTGTTTCTCTTCTAACTCTCAATTAAATATAATTACTCTAATAGATAGTTTATTTTAGATAATGAATTTATGATCTTTGAAAAAATTTAATCATTATTATTAAACAAATTCTTGGACTCATTGAATATAAAGTCTGAGATTTCCTATTTTAGTGCACAATACAAGGATCTATGATATTTTAATTTATTATTCCTTAATAAAAAACAAGGACAACAACTCTATATAATTTATAAGAGTTTCCTTATGTGTGTGTGTTTCCCCAATAGTTGTTGGAACCTGTGTGATGAAAAAATACCCAAAAAATTAAAATTCTATGAACATAATAATAATCATATATTCAAAACACTCTATATTCCTGTAATACTTAGAGAACCTTTTTGAGCTCCATACAAAGACAAATTTGAGGACATTTGAACAGAAACATATTTTTTTATTGATCATAATCACTTTTTCTTTCCCAAATATTTTTATCTATCAGTTTATGATGTTTTTGAGCTGCGTGTTGTATTAATCTATTTATTTGAACACACACAGTCTCATGTCCTTTAACTGGAGTGTTCTTCACACACTCTTTCAACTTTAATAATATGTATACCCACAAAAACTATAAAAGCGTTCCTGTGTGGATTTTATTTGTTTGATTCACCCATTTTACTATGAAATTTGATTTGATCTTTGATGGAATTTGTGATTTTATTTTTAAAAACCTTTTCTAGGTTTTGGATCATAATATTATTATAATAATCTACTTGGAATTAGGTAATTGTCATGTGGTAGTGATTAAGTATCAGGTCACAACCGAACCCCCTGATTTATTAATCTACGTGATTTCATTACTTTCTGTTCAATATTTCAAATACTAAACTGAATTTAATTTTCATATCTATAATCAATCTATAAATTGATAGTAAATCAAAATTAGTGTTTATATAAAGGATTTTATTGAGTAATTTGTTTAAAAATTTGAAGCATTTAAATGATATATACTGTAATCCCTTTATTTAAATGCTTAAAAATCATATTTATTATGTTTCTGATGATATTACTATTATTTAATATAGTGGATTATATTGTAAAGACTTTTAGAATAAAACTTCTTATGTATAAAAAAGTGTGACAATTGGTTCTAATTTATCAACTAGTGTAATTATACCACCACCAAACTCTATGCCCCCACTAGGCATGTTCCAATGTTAGTTAAAATGTGCCATTTAAAACCAACATCTACCATCGTAGACATTCCATTGCTAGATCCATGCCTCTTATATAGTTTTGGTACTGATGGAGTTTTACTACCATCTGAACCATGATACCACCAGAGTGGTGCCACAATCAGTTTAATTCTACTACCGCGGGAGTCTTCTCACCATTAGAAATGATCTATCACTATAATTATACTACCATCAGTTTACATATAATACCATAATATGTTAAACTATCAGATTCATGATATAACCAGATGTGCTACCGGTTGACCTATAAACATTTGTTAAACATTTCTAGCACATGTTATTTAACCATTAGCTTGGGAAAATACTATTTATGGTACCGACATAGTTTATCAACCATTATCCTTTATACTATCAATTTTATATCCTTGATTCAAATTTTAGGATTCTAATGTCTAGTTTATGGGAGTTAATTTGCCCATGTTCATTTGGGTTTCTTTAATTTTATTCTTAAACCACTCAAAAAACCCATTGAATAAAAATTTCAATTTTATGGATTTTATACTAAGTTTTAAGATCCAGGAAATCAATAATACTTTTTATACAAATGATATTTGAACCTCTAGTGAAATATATTCTACAGGATCTCTGTTGTTCATATATAGAGATAGAGGCTGAGACTTACATACCTATGTATTATACACATCTCATATAAATATCATATATAGATATTTCTGTGTGTGTGTGTGTGAATTTGTGGAAAATATATTATATCAATATACTTTTATTCAATGATTCTAATGATCTATGATGAAATTTTATAGAGCATTTGCTGAAAAGAAAATCATACTGCACAACTCTGTTTTTCAGAACTTTAACTGAAATATATTGTAGTTCCTCACCTAGTCATAAACAATGATCGTTTTTCTACTTAAGAATTGGAACCAGAGAATCACTACATATTTATATCCTTTATTTATTATCTTTATCTGTTTTTTTCTTTACTTTCAATCAATGTTTTGTTTTACTCTGCTTATTTACACACATTGTCTCTTATGCATGAATTTTGGAAAACAAGATATTCTCTAAATACATTTAATCTATTTACCCTCATCAATTATGGAAGATGTACCACATGAATTGTGTTTTATTTCATCCCATTAAAAAATATAGAAGAGTCTTTTAACCTAGATAGACTATGTTTTTTTGTTGTTTTCCCAATCCAGGTTGTGGATTAGATTATTGGTCATAATAATCTTCTTGCAAGTAGGTAATTTCCATGTGGATGGGATTAAGTCTCGAATTGAGACTGAACCACCTATTTAATTCATTGTCTGTTGTCTAGGTTTTAATTGTTTCAAATCATAAACAACATTTTTTTAATCTATAAGTAGAATATATACTTTGATAGTTAGTCTTAAACCATTTTTCTATAAAGGATTTGATTAAGGAAAACAATTTAAAAAGATAATTTAATTTAAAAAATTCATTTAAAAGATCCCTAATAACACATTAATAAATATTTTAAAACATCAAAAATATATTAAAATATTATTTTTTAACTCATATTTGTTATTTAAATTAGGGGATTTTATTTTAACTTATATATTAAAAACCATATATATATCTGGAACACAATAATCCCTCTGTTTAGTTACTTAATCCAACCAACATTTGGTATCAGATGAATTTAAAATATATTTTCATCTATAATTTAGTTGTCTTTCAAAGATAGTATATTGTTTATTTCATAATTTATTTCCATATGAATAATAGGGTAGAAATATCTTCTCCCAATAGAAATTATTATTTTAATGGCACTGATGTTTCTCAATGGAATATGAAAATGAAATTTCATTTTGAGAGTATGGATTTTCATATATGGGAAGTAATTAAAGATCAATATAAGAAACTTGAACTGATAAAGATAACTGAATAAATGGTACTAAAATTACATATGATAATAATTATAAATCTATAAATTCCTTATATTTTTCTTTTGGTGAAGATGAGTTAAATATAATTTCTCTTATGGAAATTATTTTGACATTTAGTACAATTTATCTATTTCTCAATAGAGAACATAAATTGTCAAGTAAATTCAAATAAATAATAATACTATTATGTGTGATCGCTTTATGATGAAATACTATGAGTCTATTTCTGACATGTATCTCATGTTCAATTAGATAGTAAACACAATGCATCCACTAGGAATGTATATCACTGAAAAAAATTAGTCCGGAGACTTCTCAGTTTCTTACTTGAATGATGGATAGGAAATTTAAAATTAATAAGAGATTCATGTGATATTATAAATCTTATAGAAAAGTTGTGTATTGAAAAAGATGATGATGTATGAATAGGAACTACAAATGAACAATAAATAAGTATATGAACCAAAATGGAAATTGGTAGACTTCAAAAATAATTCATAAAAAAATCAACGATGACAGTTTAAGTGATGAGGTGTCACCATCTGACAGTGATAAAGAGTTTGAAAACCTGGATAGATGATTTAGAAAACTCTACAAGATAATAATGTTCTTTAGAAAACACTACTATAAATAAAAATATAATAATATTGAAAATTGGAGGAAGGATCGGAAGAAAGATGGTGATTCAAATGAAATAATGAATTATTAATGTAAAAGAAAATTTTATGTAAAAGTTTAATCTCCTAATATTAAATACAAGAAGACGTGTTATTATAAGGATAAAAGATACTTGAATGTAATGAATGAAATTTGGAGTGCTTCTAATAGTATTTTCAGTGATTTGGACTCATTCGAAAAGGATATGCATGACATGGATGACATGTGTTTTATCAAAAATAAATCTCTGGTGTTTGCGATTTCCCTAAATCTTGTTTTAATATTTCTATTTCCTCTAGAGATGAAAAAAATCACTATAATTTTTTTAATGCTGAGATGGACGAATACTGTAATATGCTTGAAGATACTTTTATTGAACATAAGGAATAATATAAGACTATAAGGAAAATCATGTTTTTACTGCATTTTCTAAGTATGATCTTATTATCGAGATGGAGGAAATGATCAACTATTAAAAAAGAATAATGAATTAAAATTTTATAATGATAAGTTAAAGGAAATTTTTTTAAGAATTAACAATGTGAAAAATAATCTTACATAAATTATTGGAAAGAAGAATTATTCTAGTTACAACATTGGAATTGGTTACCAACCTTGATAGAGGAGGAATGTTATAAATAAATTCATTCTAAATTCTAGTTACACTATTTGTTTATACACATTTGGACCTAACAATGTATTTTTTTTTATTTTTGAAATTTTATAATAGGAAACATGTTAAGAAAATATTTTGATGTAATGTTTTTATCACATAAAGTTCTAGAACCAATAATATTTGGATACCAAATAAATTATTGGTGTAATTTGTTTTTGTAAGAAATCTTCTTGAAATTATCCAATATGAACTTATAGTACCCAAAAAGTGGCTTTCCAAGACATATGACTATGGATTACTCAATAATTAAGAACCTAATTAAGGTGGTTGGTGGACATGTAACTTTTTGTGACACCTACAAAGGGAATATTATTTTTCATGGCCAAATATTTAATTCTAATACTATTTTGATTTTGAAATTTAGTGTTATAGATGGTTTGATGTATAATCTACATAGAATCCCACAAATATGTGATGATGGTTTTCATGTAATGTTTGAGAATAATTAATACAATGATTTATTATCTAAAAGTGCCTTTGTTGTTATTTATTTGAGGAATAATAATGTGTATAATATTAATATAGATTAATTATTTTGTCAAAATATTTCTAATCTATGTTTATATAATAATTAATCATGGATTTGGAATATGAAACTAGGACACTATAATATTTGTCACTTAGAATTATAATTAAGAAGTAGTTAGTTAAATATCTACCTAGACTAGAATTCCAAAAAAATAAATACTATACCCTATGTAAGAAAGGTAAGTAGAGAAAAATAACATTCAAATTAAAAAAATCTTAAACATCTCAAAACTAGAGTTTCATTACATGGACTATTTTTTCCCTTCTTTATTTTCAAGTCTAAAAGGGAATCACTGTGTCTATGTTCAAGTATATGATTTTTTAGGTTAATTTTTATAATATTTAATTCTCACAAAAGTTAGTCCTACTCTTATTTTACAAATTATTCTAAATATATATAAAAATATTGTGGAATTGGAATTAAGCCCTTATGAAGTGATCATGTACAAGATTTTTAAATTCAATATTGTAACTCCCCGAATTTCTAGAGTAAGAATATTATATTCGACAGAGTGTATGAATCACAACACCAAGTTCACAAAGGAATATAACATACTGATAATTTATAATATATTTACTATTTTAAAGAAATTCAATATATTTTATAGCTTCAAATTTATGCAAGATGAGTGAGCGCGTGTTACATGAAACAATAAGTTTCTTCAATGTCTTGTGATACATGAAAGATCCAGTTTCAACGAAGAATAATATATTATTAAAATATTATTATATTAAGTTATTACATAGCTATTAAATTAGTGGTTATTAGTATGATTAACTAAATTATAAAAATATATGCATTACACAAATATAAAATTAATTCCAGGGGAAAAATTTAACTATGAATAAATATAATCACTAAATGAATATAATCGGAATATGTTTATAAAAAACTATTTTTATGCTCGTAAAGATAATTTTTCATCATAAATTAAATTAATTACAATTAGCGAGTGATATTAATTTAAAATTTATATATATAAATATTTTGAAATAGAATATTTCTGATATTCAACCAATATAATCGATAATCATAAGATAAGAACAAACTGAAAATTAAAAAAATACTATAGTTTTATAAAGGTATTTTTTCCACACATTATGGATATTAAATTTTAAATCCAATTTTCAACCATTTTGTAAATGTAAAATTTAAATATAGAAATCCTATTTAGAATAAAAATATAAAAATTATGTTAGGGAATTTTTTTTAAAATTTTTTTATGAAGATTCAATATTTTAATGAATAGTAAAAAATACTTAATTTTAGTTCGAAACTGCTTTTTCATCTAAAATACATATAAGGTTAAGTTATTTTTTAATTTTTTTTATTTTATAATTATTTCATAATATTATATATAAATTAAATTTATTTAATTGAAATCAATTTTAATTAGTAATTGATTATAAAAAAGATCAAAATTTTGGACATTTTTACTTTAAAAACCTGCATTGTTGTCACCCCTACAGGATTAAATATAATTAATTACTTCTATTTCTGTGATTTTAATTTGTAAAAATGGATTCAATATTTTCAATCATCCTAATTTTTAATTTATAATATTATCAGAATTGTTTTTCACAAAAATGATTATTGAAGGTAATTATAATTAATTACAACGATTATGGTAAAATTAAATTTAAAATGTGACTACACCACAATATCAAGAAATAAAATTAATTAAAAACTAGAAAAATATCAATTTTAGGACCATATTTATACACTAAAATACCTTATATAGAATTATTTTAATTATTAGGGTAACTTTCAATGTGAAAAATGCTTGTGCAAATCCGTTGATAAAATATTAGAAGAGTGTCCATCCTCCTCCACTATAAAAACGACGCATATCCTAGAACTTCCTGAAACCTATAAAGACCCTTTGTATCAATAAATATATACCAATATAGCTCATAAAGAAATTCCCCTCATCCTACAAGTATCACCATGAGAATAAATCTATCCAGGATGTCGTTTGGTACAAAGCAAAAGAAGATACTCGATTAAGAGGTAACATCTTTCCTCGAGTTCATTAGTTTCATTTCCATTATATACCCACTAAAATATTATTATTATATGATTATATAAAAAAATTATAATCAGAAATATACTAATATGTTTTTTATGATTTTTTACCAACACTTACACACACTTCCATCTAATGTGTAAATAATATGTTATTTATGTGAACGGTGAATTATCATCTCACAAAACTATGATTGTTAATATTTCGTTTACCACCTCTCATGGTGGGAATTATTATGAAAAATATACATATATATATATATATATATGATATGTATGATAATTTCTTTATTAATATATAAATAGTTTATAGAACACATCTCCGTACATTTCATTTTTTGCAAATATGATAACATCATTTGTGGGAGTCTGGACTACTGCCCCTCAAAGCGGTGTGACTCATTCAAGCCAAACATGGAATGTATAAAGGATGATTTTAATAAACCTACAGAACATATATAAAATATATATGATATTGTAATTATAATATACATTCATATCAATTACTTTTAATTAACTAAATAAGACAAGAAAATGAATGTAGCGTTCATGGGTATATACGGCCTACAATCTAAATGAACAGTGCAAATCATTTCATAGAAACCAAAATTTGTTGATTATTAAAAATAAATATGTACATATTATATAAGATAATTAAGTTATGAATTTAATTAATGAAATGATTAAATAATTTTATAATTAATAATAACAACAAATGGCAAGTCAAAACATACTTGAGAAAAATAGGCAATTAAAAACCAAAATTGATAAAATAATTAAAGTGTGTTAAAAATGGTGAATAAAATTTTATAAGGTGTTAATATATTATATTATAAAAATTATTATAGTTATGGTATAAGTTATAAACTAATTTTAATCAACTATACAAGATAATAACGACCACACACAAAAAGTAAGGTTACGGGAAGGGATTTCGTCTAAATTTACATTCTATTGAGTCTTATTTGTTGTTATGAAAAAAATCAATTTAATATGCTGTATATACTTCCATAATACACATAATATCATGAATATACTTATTATAATGATATTATATGTTTCATTTAATGGAATACCATCATGGTTATTATTATTTAAATGTTATAAACTGGTATGGGACACACTGGAATGTCTAACGATAATTCTCTTCATGAATATTTTGAAGGATTATTTTTACAATATCAATTCCTTATGTGATTGTTATCATTATCATGAATAAATAACTTTATTTTAATCATTTTTCATTGGAAATTTACATTAATATTAATATTCTCATAAAATGGATATTAGTGTTGTCTAAACCTTATACCATTTTACATAAGCCTTCAACTTTGACAATTATATGATTATTTACGAAAATATTGATAATTCAATATTATATATTATATATTTATATTTGATAAGTCATATTATTTATTTATAATATTATATATGGGGAATTATTTATAAATAAAATTACAGGACGAACCTATACTTTATATATCTCATTGATACATAAATAAGATCTCATGTGACTAATAAGTTGGAAAAATTAAACATGTTTCTATCCAAAGTTTTAATCATCTTGTGAAATGTGTTGATTATATATTCTTTCATGGGAATTATAAATTACATCCAATAATTAAGAATACTTCTCATTTATATTAAATTATTATTTATCCATGAGAAGTTGCATCGACATTTCTAGGGATATTGTCCAATCTCAGTTTATTGACTAGATGGAATGTGTTTCAGTTTCATGCCATGCCATATTTACTATTCCTTATCTATTTATTTTAATGGAATTTTTTATCTATTATTTATCTTGACATTTAAATTTATCCATATTTATTCATTATTTATTATTCATTACTTACCCTTACATAGAATTCAAGCTCACCCTTATTATGTTTCCTTTCCCTATGTTATAAAGAAAATTATTTGAATATGATTTAAAGGACAAAGATTATTTCTTTTTTTTTGTATCATGTTTTTATTTCCTATTTCCGAAGGTATTATGGGTTTCATATATGTAATATGGATTTCAAATAATTCTAACCTGATCAGTCCTTCAAGATATGATTTTTATAATGATGCTAATGTAAAAAAAATACACCGACTCCGGGATTTTTGGGTCGCTGTGTTGTAATTGGTATCAAAGGAAGTTTAGTAGAATCATTGGAAACTATATTTAGAACAAATATACTATGGAACCAAACCTTAAGATATAAATTTAGGATAATTATTTAATAAAATCCTATAATTTTGGAAATGTAAAGATTATGTGGGTATTCTTAGGAATACATCTTTGTCTAGATACTACAAGTGGTCAAAGTTTCAGAACAGATATACCCATGAGTAACAACTCTAACAAGGTGTGTCTGGTCTAAATCAGTGTAACCAGGTACATGATAACAAACCATACTACACACCTGGTTTGACACTCTTGGGGTATAAACATAGGATATTTACCATTTTCTTTACATACTATTATGATGGATTTGAAATTAAATATTTCCCTAAAGCAACCAAAGTTTATGATTCTAGGATTTATGATGCATAAATTTATGGTATGTGCTACACCATATTTTTTGTTATAAAGTGTTCATAATTTTATGATATAATAAAGTATATGATGTTGTTTAGAAATGGAGCCTAGGAGTAATAATGGTATCAATACTCAGGGACAATTTAGAGGATACCCAAATGACGAAGTCAATTTATCTGGTACTAGAACTAAGAATTCTACGAATGTATTCCGGAAGCATAGCCAATTTATGAAAAGTAACCATGTCGGAATGGAGAAAACTATTCCATGGAGAGAATATAATTTTTTGGGTCACATTATGTGTTATAATCCCCCATTGTTTAGTTGGAATAATAATCTAATTTTAGATAAGTAATGGATTTAGACTTTTGAAAAGATATTTACGGCCATGAAATGTAGAGAAAAGGAAAAGTTTACACTCTCAGTCTATTGTGTCAAAGGTGATACTGATCTATGGAAGTCCGTGATCAAGATTACTGTGTAGTAATAAGTAATATAACTCATTGAATGAATAGAATTTAATGAAACATTCTTCGGAAAATACTTCCATCGTGATTGAAAACATTAATATGAAGGGAAATTTTCTTAGCTTAAATAAAATGTAAGAAGAGAGAATTGCGGATTTTGAAGCTAATTTAACTAGTTTATCCTAGTATTTTAGGGATTACATATGTAACACAGTGTGAAATATTGAACAATTCTTTTATGGTCTTCATACAAATAATCTAAAGGCACTAGTTTCATTGATTTTCTCATCATATGAATAGATAGTTTTATGTGACATCAAAACAGAGATGAAATTATCAAGATCCTACATATTCAATGTAAATGAAGAGAATAAGAGGTATTATAAACACCATGAAAAATGGATTGAGTCATATAAAATTAAGGAAAAAAGGATTTTTCATGTTGTGATAAATGTTGAAAGATTTTCCCTGGTAAATTCTTGAAAGGATTGGGAGACTGTTATAAGTGTGGAGAAAACTATTACCATGAATGAAATACAAAGGGAAGAAGGAAAAATATTATATTTAGTGTTAAAAATTCAAGGACATGGGACACTATTCTAATGAATTACCCAAACATCAAGGTAGTATACCTCCAATGATGATAAGGGATTAAGGTCACACAAATGTTTTTGGCACAACCAAAGTGTAATGATTGATGTGCTTCTGTATTTGGATCTAATAAATATGTTATGAAAGTATTTTATTTATGAAATTCTCATCATATGGATTCTGAAATATTTATAGATTTTATTATATTATTTTATTAATGTATTTAAAAATCATATGCGGAATGGTCCCAAGAAAATATTTTTAGTAGAAAGTTAAAATTATAGGAAAACACATGATTTAGGGAAAGAAAATCTATAATATGTTCCGGATGTTGATATAATGATGAATAAATGATTTATTTGGACAACTTCGGACTACCTTGGAACTTATTAATGACTTGTCAAAAAGTGTTCTAGGATATAATTGATCATGTTTAAAACACTTTTGGGTTAAGGTAATAAATCAAAAAACATGTGCATTGCATAAGAAATCAGGAAGAATACATGTTTCCAATAAGGGTTTACGATGATTCAAGTTATTACCATATTTCAAGAAATTACATTATGAAGATATTAAATTGAATATTAAAATCTAGAGACACTTCATGTTGATTAAAGTATAATGATAAGTTCACTTTTTAAATTCAATGAACTTCTTTCAAAAGTGTCGGATCACAATGTTTTGGAATGGTTAAAAATTTATGAAACAGTTTAAGGTGATCATTGAATCCAGTTTTAAGGAATGATATATTACATAAATATATGATGAATATTGTTCTATGATTTGATATAGAAATAGTTTGGGTCACCGCTAAAGGATATGATTTTGTTCATAAAATAGAGATGTATATTTACTTATATATTTATAGAGTGAAATAATTTCTCAACATTAGAAAGAAATTTTTTTTAAATTTTTTTTGTCTTATTATCATAAATTTTTATGATATCAATGAACGTAATTCACACATATTGTTAATGGCTTTTTGGTAAATAAATTCCATCAAAACCTTTTCTTTACTACTATCCATCAGAACATGGTTGTTAGATTTTTCTTCTGTATTTATGTTTCCATTTATAAATTATGTTCTGATAATAGAGAACCTATTTACCTGAAATTTGTGATTTCCATTATCTCTTTTATAGAGGATTTTTTATGAACCCTTATCATGATGGGGGATATAAACAATGGAAATATCAAAAAATTTATTACCAATATCATGTTTAAATTTTGAGGACACGATTTAATTAAGGTTTGGAGAATGTAAAACCACGAAATTCTAGAGTATGAAAATTTTATTTGATATCGTGTATGACATGAAGATCCATGCACATAAAAAATATAATATCCTGATAATATAAAATATATTTACTATTTTCAAATAAATAAATATATTTTATATCTTTAAATGTACAAAAAAAGAGTTAGCGTATGTTACAAAAAAAATAAGATTATTCAATGACTTGTGTTAAAGGAAAGACCGACTTTCACCGAACTATAATATAATATTAATATATTATTATAATAAGATACAACCTAGCTATTAAATTAGAGGTTATGAATATGAATAAATAACTTATGAATATATATTAGTTAAATAAATATAAAACATATTCATTTGTTAAAAATTATCTACAAATGATTATAAGAACCAATTGAATATAATAACCAATTGAATACAAAAGGTATATTTTTTATAAAAAAACTTTTTTTATGCTCACAAAGATGTTTTATGATAATAAATAAAATTCATTAAAATTATTGAGTGATATTAATGTAGTATATATTATACATTAAATAAAATATTTCTTATATTCATCCAATATATGCTATAATCATAAGATAAGAACGAACTGAATAGTCCACCTAAACACTATATTTTTATAAAGGTAGTTTTCTCGCCATTTAATAGGGAACACTTTTAAATACAATTTTCAGAAATTTTATAAATTTAATATGTCGAAATAAACTTCATTTTTAGAAGGAAAATATAAAAATTTGATAATGGTAAATTTTTTGTATTTGTCTATGATGTCTCACATTTAATGAATAGTGAAAATAATGAATTTTAGATCAAAAATTCTATTTCATATAATTTGTTTATAAGGTAAAATTATATAGTAAATTAGTTTCAATGTTTAATTAGATCATATTTTTATCAATTATTCTAATTTAGTTCATTGTAATATTGTTCACATTGAAATTTTCTATAAAACATATAAAATGTTTGAACATTTTTTACTTTTAAAAAAACCTACATTGTCGTCATGTCTGTAGTATTAAATTAAAATTAATTTTGTTCCACATTTGTGATTTTAATTTTTAAAATTGGATTCCACTTTTTTAATCATTAAAATTTATAATGTATAATAAGGTCAACTTATTTTGGACAAAAACTAATTGTGAAAGCAATTAAAATTAATTACAAAATAAAGGTAAAATCAAGATTAATAAGAGACTTTACCTCAATCATAAGGTCCCAAATGACTTAGAAACATTTCTAAAACCCATTGTATAGACATATTAAGACCCTATATTCTATTTTATCAAATTGGGTCCATTATTGGAGCCACATTCAATGTAAAAAACTGAAAATGGAATTCTTTTATCATAATTTTACAAAAATGCCACTCCTCCTCCACAATAAAAGGACTCATATAATCCCACCTACTCAATCCTATCATGAAACATTGGATTGACAAATATATCCTCAAATAGATCATAAACATTCCTCACCTCATCCTAGAATTATCTCCTTGGGATGAAATCCATTCATGTAATTCTTTTGGTACAAACCAAAAGAAGATACCCAAATAAGAGGTAACATTATTCCTCATGTTATATGGTTTCATTTCCATTCTCCACCCCATGAAATATCCTTATTATCTTATCATATAAACAAATATTATCCAAAATATACTAATAATCGTTTTATATTGGGTGTTTTACCTGCACAAACACATACATTAATTTTATGTGTAAATAACATATTGTTTACATATACGACGAATTACCACTTCATAAAATGGAGGTTGTTAATTTTTCCTTTAACACGTCTCATGGTGGGAATTATTATGGACAATGTAACATATGTATTTTTAGTAATTAAACATTGTTTTTAGAATCGTACATGATACACTACATTGAGCTTGAACGATCAACTAAATAATAGTTTTTAAATATTACCGTTATAGCCTACCTGCTGGAATAGTGGGAATGAAAAGTATTTATTGATTAATGAAAATATTGTTTAATCATCTATATAATTAATTCTTTTGTGAACATTTTTTTTAAATGAAAAGAAAACACCTTTTTAAATAAAATTGTTTTTTGAAAAACTATTTAAATGAAAATAAGTGAGATGATAAAATAATGAATCAACTTTTGAAAGATTTTATTAATGAAATATTTATTTAATATATTCCATTTAAAATTTGAAATTCATCTTAATTTTTTTCTAAACATGATATAAGAACATATTCAATTTTTTAGAATAAAATGAGTATTTTTCTAAAAATATAGTTTTACCACCTTTTGATGTCAACCCCATTTTCAATGAAGTTTTGTTATATTTAAATATTATATGAGACAATATAAAATTTTTATTTTAAAGAGAGACATTAAAATTTACTTTGGCTGAAATATTGGTATTTTCCAGACAAAATTCATATTTTAATGAATAGTGAATAATACTCCATTTTAATTCAAAACTATTTTTTCATCTATCTAGTTTAAATAGTTAGACTTTTATTTTAATTTTTTTTAAAGTTTAATATAATTATGTTTTTATAATTTAATCCAATTTTGGTTATTTTAGTTCGTTTCACATTAAAATTAGGTATAAACACATGTCAATATTTTGATGGATTTTTTATTTTAAAAACTTGTTTTCTCGTATTGACCACTTGAATTAATTTTAAAATAATTATTTCAACTAATTTATTTTGATTTTTGATAAACATATTCCATATTTAGAATAATAAGTTTAAAATTAGGTATATAGGTACCTTTTACTTCCAAACATGATGAAAAGTAACATTACTAATTATTTTTCATTAACACGGTTAAAAGGTAAATTAAGTAAATAAGGGTAAAAATAATATAAAAATAATGTAAAAATACCATAAAACATGTAATAATCATATTTTATGAGATATGGATGACTCATGAAACCCTTGGATTGAAATTTTTGCCTTTTAATCCACTTGAGTGTGATTATGACACTTATATCATTTAATTTGGAGTAAATGAAAATATGTGTCAAACATAAATCTTCTTATTTAATCAATTTTAATATGGATTTATATAAGTGATATCTTAGCCTATAATTATTTATTATAAATATTAAACTACTTAATATATAATGTAATTTTATTTAAAATTTTTATACATATAATAATTCAATTTAATTATGACACAATGATGATGGAGTGATTGAATTATTAATGATGGAATCAAATAAATGATGGTATAAATATTAAAATAAATAATATATTTCATTATTTATGTCAAAGAATATTTTTTTAGGTAAATATGACATTTTATAAGACTATTAAATTATTCCATTGGAATTTATCACTATTTTTGGATTTTATTTCAATTTAATAAAATGTATTGTGTAAAAACTGACATAATTGATGTTTTATAAAAATAGTAATTTATTAAATTATTTAAAAATCCTAAAAATATTTTAAAATAACAAAGTGACTATTATAAGGTTTTAATGTTCATTAAGTGTCGAATTATGTTATATTTACCCCATATAAGTGAAATTCATATCGTTTTAATAATTAAAATATACCCCCCACAATTAAAAAAAGTAAATAATGAAGGGTAAAATTAAAATGTATGGTTTAAAATGAAATCCATAAATTTTATTAGAATATTTTATTAGATTATTTAGAAATATTCTTGTATTATCTATGAAATATAATATTTTTGATCAACATTAATTAGAGAATTAACATATATGAATTTAATAATATAAATGTTTCCAAGGGTTCCACTTCCATCTCTTATAAAGAGGTACTCCCTCTTCTCTAATAATCACACATTAATAACCATTAGGTTCACCCAAAACCTGACCAAAAATATTCATATTATCCATTATCTAATCCTAGAATCCTCTCATATTTCAAAAATCCTCCCAATGAGGCCGTTTTTGTATAAACCAAATGATGTTACCTGATTAAGAGGTAACACCTTCACTCGTTATCGTTAGTTTCATTTCAATTATCCACTCCATAAACACTTATTATTATATTATTACATAAAAAACCAGTAAACTCAATATAATACTGTTTTAATGCTATTTTTTCAGTATTAACTTACACACACCTCAATTTAATTGGTAACGAATATATTGTTTTTGTGTATGGAGAACTACTGCCTCGTGAAATGAGGATTGTTCAATTTTTATCTACAGCCTCTCATGGTGGATATTATAATGGAAATAAATTGTACATATGAAATATACTATATTTATATTGTATCTATTCTTCAATAATTGTTATTTATAACATAACTTTATACTTTCCATGTTGTGTAAATACGATAATTCCATTTGAGGAAGGGTGGACTACCGCCCCCTCAAAGTGATATGACTCATTTCCGCTATAAATGGAACATATAAAGAATGGTTTTATTTAACATATTAGAAATATGTGAAATTAATATAATACTGGTATTATAATATATATTTATATCATTTAATTATTATTATTTTAATATTAAAAACACATGAAAGTTGAATTCATGCGTACGTACGGTCTACCGTCTCCATAAAATGTGTATTTCATTTCATTTCCCAAAATATTATTGATTATTATAAATTTATACATACTAGGTATATATCATATTTAATTCATGAATACAATTCTATAGGTTATGGAATTTTAACAACATGGGAAATTTACATGTAAACAAGTTTATTTTTTACATAAGTAACGAATATCGACAAAACGTCCGATAAGAAATTAAATAGTAATGTAATTTTAATTACATGGTAATAAGTGATATAAAAGGAATAATAAAAAAGAAAATGCTTATCAGGAAAGTATAAAAATCACCAATTATTATTATTCAAGAAAATAAAGAACATACCATACAAGTTAGGCTCATGGTGAGGGAAATCTAAACTCAATCTTCATTCAATGAGTTAAATATATATGCCATTGGTTATGTTCCTCCATGAATATGTGTGAATAAACCCTGATTGTTTTATATTTAATACCCTCTTATATTGGGTGGATTTATATTTATCACACATAATTATTTTATTGATTTTTCCTTAATCTAATTATATGATCATTGTAAGCAACTTTGTCTCAAGCTCATTTCCTTGATTCATATCTTGATGGTATGCACCATTATTATCTTATAAGGTGTATATACAACCCTTTTAGAAACTATATCTCGAAATAATATATTCTCATGATATATAATTTTTTATTAAATTTTATTACGTAATGTTTTTATTCAATTGTTTTTCAATTGTCAAGATATACTTTAAAAAAAACATCGTTTTAAATATTTTACAGATTTATTATTCTCAAACCTTATATTTCATGTCAATGTTTTTAAAATGGTTTTTGAATTTATTTAAATATACATGAATGTTTTAAAATGTTTAATGTTTCAAATGTTTTATGGGAAACATTTATTAAAAATTCTTTTTATTAAATCTTTTAAATGGTTTTTTAAATGTATTGAATATTTTAATATATTGTAATGATTTCTTCTGATTGTAATTAAAATGTTACGAGTGAAATGTTGATAATTGAAATATTTTATATTTTATGATTACATAATTGTTCTTGGTCATTTTAAGGGTGGTTACATGATAAACCAATGATGGGTGTTTACGTGATAAACCAATGGCATGTGGTTACGTGATATACCAAATATTGGTGGTTTCGTGATAAACCAAGGACAAGTGGTTACATTATAACCACAAATTTATTGGGTATGGAAGTTGGTCGTAAGGATATTCTATTTACTTATATATTTGTAAGTGTACCGTATAGTTATTATATTTATGTATGTTTATGTTCCAAGTTACAGTTACATATTATATGTTCTTTCTATGGGTTTATTGTAATATTTTGGTTATAAATAGGATATGAAATGAGATTATATTTAGTGAAGAGTATTTGATACTTAATAAAGGTAAAAATTATTAATTTATGATAAATTATTCATTGTTTACATGTTTTTTCAAGAATAGTACTTTTTCCTTTCTTTTGTGTCCCTTACTGATCTTTTTATTCTAAACCCAATTTCTGTAAAATTCTTCCACAGGGAATAAGAATGGGTAAGAGAATGGAATAAGTGAAGAATATTTTAATTTAGAAAATAATTCGTGTTTTATTTTAAGGGGTTTCCATTGTTTAATAAAATGTATAGTTTGTATAAGTCTATACATTGTAATGTATGAGTTTACAGAAAAAGATTTTTTCCTAATTCTCTGAAACTCTAAACATAAAATATCCTCGAATGTGAATTCTATATCAAAAAACACTAAAATAATATATTTTTAAGGATGGGTCCTTATAGTTGGTATTAATTTATGGTTTAGAAAAATTTTTAGATTAGTTTGTTTTGTTATGAATTGGGGATATCGTCATCGGTTTTAGGATCAATGCCTTATAAAACCATTTTGTGGATTTATGTTCTGAAATATTATGGTGAAAAATGGTATTTTTTTAGAAATTATTCTTCGAGTAAATTATGATTTATTAGTTTTTGGGATGAAAAATTTAAGGTATGAAATAACCATTGAGGTTAAAACATGTTATGATTATTTTTAGCACTTTAATATATTTTTTGAATATTATATGAATTATATAGTTTTAGAGAAATGACACCCTCATGGATGGGTGACAACCAATCACATATGATGAGGCCATGGGAAACGAACCTATAACAAAAGCATGACAATGGTACATTCCCTACCACTAGAATACATGAATTCAGTGGTCAGTAATAATTTTTAGTTTTAGATAAACTAGTTTATTTAATAAGATAATGTTGATTTTGAGAAATTACGTTATATTGAATGGAAATCCATATTATTGGATAATGATTTGGGGATTACATGATAAATGTTATTTTGGAAAATATATTCTATTTTGGGAACCCTATATTGCTATGGAAAATTGAATACTATGGTATTTTATTTGAGTATTTGTTGAATTTTATTTTTGAATAATCTATGTTTTTATATATGACATATAGTGCTACAAGTTATTTATGGAAGTGATTAACTTATCATAGAGAAAATTTGATTAGGTTAATTAATTTTTTTGTATGAGACATTAAGAGTGTTAAATATTATTTATAGACAAATGTTAAAATATATCTTGGAAGATTATGTTATAAAATCCTTATAATTTTTGGTTTTCAATCATAGTTTGGATTATTTTGATTACTTTTAAGGGAAATTATTTATCTAATCGTCTTGGCTAAACATTGGATATTATTGTAGAATTCTTGATATTAAAAGTAATTTTTCATCATAAAATGGTTTATTTTATTAAGGGAATTATCTGATTTTATCCAAAACATTTTGTTTTTGGTTAATATTTAAAGAATGGATGAATATATAGTTAATCAATTTTTGATTATGTGATTATCTAGAATATGATTCTATTGATTCAGGTGTGACCTAGGCATCTTGAATACTCATCATTTGGAGAAAATAGGAATTTTTGGTTGGAATTTATTAAAGGATGAACCTCTACATGAAAAGTAATTATGTTTCCTTATGTTCATAGTCAAGATCGTAAATAAATTCCTAAAAATTATGAAAACGATATTAAAAAAACGTTTTTCATTTAATTTTCCTACTGTAAAATCAAAGACCGTTTAACCCAACTCATGTTTTTGTTTTTATGATTGTTAACTTTCTCATGATCGTCTTTTATATCACTCTCTATCAGAAATTGACACTTACAGTTTCTTCCATATATATTTTTCCTACATGGAATTCTAGTATGTGTTATCCCAGGTGACCTGTTTACATATCATTCTTATTTTATCAAAAAGGCATAGACCTTGGAAAAATGTCTATTCCTCTAAATTTATTGAGGAAAAGAGACTCTAAAGTACAAAATTTTAAAACAAGACAACCTGGCCAACAAGAAACAAATAAAAAGGGTTCATACCCCTCACTATTTCTGACATCTGAGGCCACCTATAGATCAGCTGAATCTCACTCATATTGTGAATTTTAGTAATTGTACATTTTTACATATTACACCCTTAGTATTAGTTTCTCTGAATTCAATGGCTCCCTAGACATCTTCTTGTTAACTCTCCCCTGATTCTGATCCATCTCTTTCCATTTTGAGTCCTTAAAGGAAGATTTTGTAGACACCATCTTTGGCATGTTAGAGTGGTCCTTTCGTGGAATCCTCTTTAGTAGAGTAGTGAAATCTTCCACATTATCAATCCTTTATTCATACCATTCATTACAATATCAGTATAAGATTCCTTGACATGACTACTGGGAGAGCGACTGTCATTTTCATTATTTTCATTAGATACATCTCCACACTTAGTAAATCAATGGATCCATTCTCCTTCACACGATCCTCATGTACTTGACCAGTTCCCATATGAGAATATTTATTAATATTGTCTATCAATGACATGCAATTACTATGATCTATATTAACCTGCCCCTCACCTAGATAGAAATTCCCACAATAATCTTGTTCCTCTCCCGTAATACAATTCTGCTGAAATCCCAGCTACTTAGGGGGATACTCCCCATGCCCCATAGTTTCCGTTACATCAAAATTCTTTTTCTTTATCTTTTAATCGAATTTTGTTAATTGGAGGTAATTTTACATTGAAATTATATTTAAAAACATTCCAATCTTTTGATGGTTTTTACTTTTAAAAATATGTTTTGTTGTTTTTACAATAGGAATAAATTTTAGAATAATAAATACAGATTTTTTGTTTTGATTTTTGGAAAATTTGATTCCATATTTGGAATCATATGGTTCAAATTATTTCAATAAGTCCATTTTATTGGCATGATGAATAATAACTCTAGTAATTATTTTTATTTACCATGGTTATTGGGTAAATATGGTAAATAAGTGTAAAAATAATACTATAATAATATAAAACCACACTAACACTTGTCATAATCCTATTAAATGAGATATGAATGACCAATAAAAACCGTGCGTTAAAAATACGGCATTCATAAGCCACTTGGGTGTTATTATGAATATTATATCTTTTACTTTAAAGTAAAGGAATATTTACTATAGAAATAAATCTTCTTAATAAAAAATTAATATTTATTTATATAAGAGATATATTAGACTATAAATAATAATGATAAATATAAAAATATATCATATATCTTAGTATTTTATTGGTAATTTTTTGACATTAAATAATTAAATTTAATTATGACAGAATGGTGCTGTAGTGATTGCATTATTAATGAAGGAATCAAAAAAATGATATTATAAATCTTAATATATGTATTATTTTACATAATTTATATCTTTCATGATTTTATAAGTGAATATTGAAGTGCCCAGATCAGTGTGAATCATTGAGAGGGGGAGGGGGTGAATCAGTGATCCCATAAAACTTTTTACTAATTGATTCTTAATCAATTAAACCTCTATGGCTTGTTAAGGCCTCGATCCACTCTTCTTGTATCTCTCATCCTCTCCCGAATGATGCAGTAATGAAAAGGCACAGGACACAAGGATTTACAAGGTTCGGCACCAAAGGCCTACGTCCTTGCCATGTTGGTTATACGCCCCAACATGGTTTCTCCATTATAACTTGTTAGAATTACAATGGTCGATACAGTATCCCACTATATCTCTCCTGAGTCCCACAGGAGGGTCTTTATACTGCGTCCCATAGTGTTACTAGAGTCCCACTGGCCTGCTCCAGAATCCCACTGAAGACTTCTTCTCCCTGAGTCCCACAGGGTCTTCTCTTGGCTCCTCGAGTCACACGAGTAGCTCTTCTTCTCTTTAAGCTTCTTCAAGTATCTTCAGCAGTCTGGGATAAAGACTGCTGGCCTTGCTCTGTAACTCTGCTCACTTGTGATGAACAGGTCTTCTCGTCTTGCTCAGGATTTATCTCCTTCTTCTCAGGATGACCTGGCTTCTCTCCAACTACTGAATACTCAGACAACTGATATCTTTGACTTCAGTCTGGTCCAGTCTCAATTCACATCAACTTCATGCACTGAGTGCATGGCATCTCTGCATCCTCATGCACTAATTGCATGGCCTTCCCAAATATCTTCAAGATCTTCAAGTCTTGGACAACTCAAATGCACACAACCAGATTTGTCTTTGTTCACGTGTGCATGTGCATGCATGTATGCATGAACTCTCCTCTTTCTCCTCTTGGTGCAATAAACCCTCAAAGGGTATATTCTCTTTGAGCACACACCTTCTCACTCCTTCACACGTTTAATTAATTTTGATTACACACACATAAATGTGTGTTATACTTTGTGTGAGTGTCCTTCCTTTTCTTCATCTAAATGCATACACACTTCTTAGTTCACACACATAGGTTCGGCCAACTTGTCTTGCAAGCACTTAACCCATAGGGTATAGTGTCCTTCCTCCTCTCCTTGCACACACATGTCCATGTGTGCTCTTCCTCTTCACTTAGCACACACAAATACCCACGACCTTTTCCTCCTTTTGGAACACACACACAAATGAGGTGTGGTATTCACATGGTGCATGCACAAAGCATTAAGCCTCAGCCTTCCTCCTTGCCAAGCACCCACAACCCGTAGGGTGTGGTCTTCTCAACACGAGCCCCTGCCTTAGTGAAGGCGCGCAAGGGGTGCAACCACTCTTGTCTTAAAATGCCGCGCAAGGTATACTTGGGTGCACAAGGCAGCACGCAAGGTCCTCGGATGTGCAAGGTGCAACACCTCGGGCGCGCAGGGTGTCAAGCACCTTAGCCACGCAAGCTCCTCCTACCGCGCAAGTTTGCGGGCAGTGAGGGCTCCTTCTGCCGCGCGAGTACGCGGGCAGGGACCTCCTTCAGAGCCTCGGATGGCTCTGGGACTTGAGCCACGCAAGAGGGTTGCGCGGGGCTTCAGCTTCGCGAGGCACAAAGTGCTCCGCGGGACTTCGGGTTTTCAATAAAACTTCAGCAAGCTTCTCCAATGTCTCGGGATCTCCTTTTATAGGCATAGGAATGCCTCAGCCCATCTGCGTGATAAATCTTCAATCACCGAAGATTTCGGATCTTCAAGATTTTCTCCAAATCTTGTTTTCTTCTCTCTGTTCACGCGGGTTCTCTGTTTTTTTATTTTTCCCTACGTGCATGCGACTTAGAACGCATGCATGACCTTTGTCTCTTCTATCCCATGCAATACACGAACACACCGAGGCCTCAGCACTTCGTTTGCCTTCGGCCTTCATCGAATTCATCATCTCATTGCATGCAAGTATATTTTAAGGCATGGTTGTGTTCGGTATGCTCAGACGATCCCAATGGACACTTCGGTTTGATCGGAGGTGGCCGGGAACTCGAATTATTCTCTCGGGTTGCTCCTGGTTCGATGGAGGCACGCGAGAAGCTTTGGCATGGCTCGAGGTTGAGGACGAACGGGGAGCCGTTGGATCAGGTGATCAGAAGACTTTGGACATCCTGGATCAGATCGCGAATGGCGCGATGCGATGAGCGGCGGAGATCTGGCGCGCAATCAATCGTGCGGCCAGGATGCGCTCCCGGGGATTTTTCCGCGTCCCACATCGAAGCAGCCTCTGGTTTTCACGCGGCTTATTACCCAAGCGCTGCCCGCCTCTCAGCAATTGAACTTCCCTCTCCACGGTGCCGCCCCGCACCGTGTTCTCTCTGCGGGCGCGCTCTGCGCCCACTCTGCTCCTTGCGGGCGCGCCACTGGCGCCCACTATGCATCCTCGAGCGCGCTCCTCGCGCTCACGCTGCGCGGACTTCATCGCCGCGTGGCTTCGGGGCTTATACACGGCCCCGGCCTCTCTCGGGCTGGCCCCATGGGATCCCCTTGGGCGTGGTGACCTAGTCCCACATGTGCCTTGGGTTGAACCCTTAAGGCTGGCCCTTGGTGGCTAATTTTTTGCTTGAATATACACTAAGTATACAAAGTACTTAACTGTAAAATGCCAAATTCCACTTCTTTCAAGCCATTCTTCTTCTTCATTTCTTCTCATCTTCTTCTTCAGAATTCCATTACTTCTCCTCATATGATCTTCACTTAGATATGGAATTCAAAAGGTTCATCTTCATCAACCGAACTCCTGAATCACTTATAATCTTCACAGTTCTTTATTGATCTAATCAGAGATCAATTGGATCATCTTCATGTTCACATGCACTAAGTGATAGTGCATGGACTTTATTAATGCACATCATCCACTTAGTAGTTGTGGATGGAACTCCTTTCAACTCCTCATGCATTGTAAAGACAATTCATGGTCTTCAAACATTGTTGTGACATTGTATCATAAGGATACAAGTTCTTTGAACTTAAAGACCAGTTAAACAATTGTCATATATAATGATGCTCCATCATCATTCATTCTTCAAGTGTTGTAACTTATTATCATCCTGATATAAGTATTGAAACATTAAGATCAGTTCTACAATCGTCTGATATTGTATGAGAATGTTTCAACCACAACATCCTATGTCACTTAGTGAATCTCCTATGTGACATGCCTCTAAGTACCATGGCCATTCTCCATCATCACCATCACCATCACATCCTTTGTCATTCACATCTTGACAGTCCTTGACATCCATTCATTCCATGACAACATCATGCCTTATTGACAACAAATGCAACACAATGCACTTCAATCTCCCCCTTTGTATTTGTTGGCAATACACTAGAGCACATATGAATGGGTCAATATGTGTTCCAATATTTTCTCCCCCTTATTGGCAATCAAATGCAAAGGTGTGGTGTGGTTCTCTTCCAAAAATATCTCTTCCTCCCTTCGAATAGCGTCTTCTTGAAAAGCACTAAGAGAGGGATGATGTCACATGTTCTCTTTAGCAAAGAACCTTTAGTAAATCAACTCTAAGTCTACTTGGGCTAACCCGGTGTAGAAAACAAGAGTGATATGACCAAGGAATTCAAAGCTGTCCATAATTCTCTACACATGTGAGATCATGCTTAGGGGTTTGAAATTTTTCAGATATAACAATGAATTTGCTAAATCCTGCACAACTTCACAAAACTCATTAGAAAGTTCAGGTGCAAAGATAAATCTCCCCCTTTCATCCATTTGTCTTCAATCCATACTCCCCCTTAATTGACAAGATAAACTCAATTAAGAAACACGGGATGAAAGTATGATTGGAATACCTTCACTTTTCTCAAGATGGTATTAATCTCAGAATCCCATCTTCTTCAGATTGGCTCCCCCTCAAGGGGTGCACTCCATTCTGTCCAAACCACTCTCCAGATGAGAATGATCATCATCTTCAATTCCCTGAAATGTTAGCACATGTAAATACCAGTTGTTAGGGAATAAGATGGAACCTCCTTGGTTCATCAATGTGAACAATAGGGTTGAGAAGATTCTCTCAACCGAGATGTCCCATTTTCACCATTCATCACACATGCACATTTGATCTTCAATGATGATTGTGCTGGTGTGGATCTCAACACATCTTCATGTGAAATCTTTTGTTTCCTTTTTTCCTTAGCAATTGCCAGTGCTTCATCTTCAGCTCTTTGCAGTTCTCTGTCAAGTTGCAACTGATTAGGCAATATGACTAACAAGTCATTTGGAAGTGAGGCCACAGTTTTGGAAATTCCACATGGTTCTTTTGATACTGTTAAGCCACCTTTCTTAGGCAACTTTTTTTCAACCAATCCCTTCTGCTTCTTCTGGATTGATTGTCTGTTTGAGTCCAGTCTGCCTCTATTGAATTTCATGGCTTCTTTACAAAGATCCATGGTATGACCTTTCTTTCCACAGTAGAAGCTTGTCTTCTTGGTGGTCCTTCTGGATGCATCACCCTTCTTGGATTTAAACTCCAAGGACTTCTTTTCCTTTGAAAAAATCTTCTTGGGAACATCTTCAACTTTTTCCTGCTTGCTTCCCAAGGATTCCATTTTAGCCAGGTTCTATGATCTTTTCTTCTTTTGAGCTCTGGATACAGTTGGAGATTTACATGTATCTATTTGACCACTTTTGCACACATCCCAGATGTTATAAAGCAATCCAAATCTGTTAGTAGTAAACAGATGACTCTGGACCTATGGATGTTGCATCTTTTCTTCTGGCTTGCTCCCCCTTGGCATGGGATTCCTTTGTGCTTTGACATTCAGTGGATTGTACCAACAATCCTTTGCACAGTGCCCATACTTATTACAACACCAACACTGACCCACAAATCTAGACCTCTTCAGTCCTTCTGATTGTTGGGTACTTTTCTTGACTTGCTGTGTTGTTTCAGGAGAGCTTTCTTTCGTCATTGCCTTCATCCATACTTGTTTGGAATTATTCTTCCATCCTGCACTTTTTGTGGAAACACATTTCGAAACATGAGTACAAGATGGAATGGATGGTACCTTCTTTTTAGAAGTTCTTGCCCTTTTATTAGAGGATGTCTTTCTTTTAGAATCATCCTTCTCAAGGTTCACTTGAGTAGCAACATTTCTTCTTTCACCTGACTCGGAGGCTTCAGCTTTGGGTGATTGCAGATTTTTCAATATCACCTCCAGTTCTAAGCATTTCATATTGAGGGAGTTCTTCTCATCCTCAATAGTTCTTAGCCTTCCTTCCCATTTCTCTTCCAGCTGCTTTATCTGGTCTTCATGCACCTTATTCATTTCAAGCATTGAGTTGTCAAGCTCCTTCACCAATTTTACTTTGTCTGCATGTTGAGCATCCTTAACAACCATTGATACTCTATACAATTTTTCCAGTGCATGGAAAACTTCTTTGACCATTGTCTTAAAGAATTATTTCTCAGAAAGGCTTCTTTGCAATTCTTCAGCAGTGTCTTCATATCTTTCATTGCAAAGAGAAACGGTTTCATCTTTAGCCTTAACCAGCTTTCTGAGAGTGTTGGTTATGCCAACCCTTTTAGCCAACTGATATTCCATTGTATTGGCTTCTTCTTCTAGCTGTAATTTTTCTTCTTGAAGATCAAGGATGCCAGTAGTAATACACATTTCCACTTCCTTGGGGACAGTCTTCTGAAGATATTTGAGTGCATTTTGAAGATCATTCATTGTTCCAACTTCATCACAGCTAGGACAAGCTTTCTTCATCTTCTTGGCCTGTTTCTTCTTTCTATTTTTCTGAGTCTTGGCAGATATCTCCATTTGAGGCTGGTCACTCATTTCCTGAAATCTGCACTTCATATAGACTCCCTTGGATCTTTTAGAGGTAACCTCCCCTCTGATACCAATTGAAGTGCCCAGATCAGTGTGAATCACTGAGAGGGGGAGGGGTGAATCAGTGATCCCTTAAAACTTTTTACTAATTGATTCTTAATAAATTAAACCTCTATGGCTTGTTAAGGCCTCGATCCACTCTTCTTGTATCTCTCAACCTCTCCCGAATGATGCAGTAATGAAAAGGCACAGGACACAAGGATTTACAAGGTTCAACACCAAAGGCCTACGTCCTTGCCATGTTGGTTATACGCCCCAACATGGTTTCTCCATTATAACTTGTTAGAATTACAATGGTCGATACAACATCCCACTGTATCTCTCCTGAGTCCCACATGAGGGTCTTTATACTGTGTCCCACAGTGTTACCAGTGTCCCACTGGCCTGCTCCAGAATCCCACTGAAGACTTCTTCTCCCTGAGTCCCACAGGGTCTTCTCTTGGCTCCTCGAGTCACACGAGTAGCTCTTCTTCTCTTTAAGATTATTCAAGTATCTTCACCAGTCTGGGATAAAGACTGCTGGCCTTGCTCTGTACCTCTGCTCACTTGTGATGAACAGGTCTTCTCGTCTTGCTCAGGATTTATCTCCTTCTTCTCAGGATGACCTGGCATCTCTCCAACTACTGAATACTCAGACAACTGATATCTTTAACATCAGTCTGGTCCAGTCTCAGTTCACATCAACTTCATGCACTGAGTGCATGGCATCTCTGCATCCTCATGCACTGATTGCATGGCCTTCTCAAATCTCTTCAAGATCTTCAAGTCTTGGACAACTCAAATGCACACAACCAGATTTGTCTTTGTTCACGTGTGCATGTGCATGCATGTATGCATGCACTCTCCTCTTTCTCCTCATGGTGCAATAAACCCTCAAAGGGTATATTCTCTTTGAGCACACACCTTCTCACTCCTTCACACGTTTAATTCCTTTTGATTACACACACATAAATGTGTGTTATACTTTGTGTGAGTGTCCTTCCTTTTCTTCTTCTAAATGCATACACACTTCTTAGTGCACACACATAGGTTCGGCCAACTTGTCTTTCAAGCACTTAACCCGTAGGGTATAGTGGCCTTCCTCCTCTCCTTGCACACACATGGCCAAGTGTGCTCTTCCTCTTCACTTAGCACACACAAATACCCACGGCATTTTCCTCCTTTTGGCACACACACACAAATGAGGTGTGGTATTCACATGGTGCATGCACAAGGCATTAAGCCTCAGCCTTCCTCCTTGCCAAGCACCCACAACCCGTAGGGTGTGGTCTTCTCAACACGAGCCCCTGCCTTAGTGAAGGCGCGCAAGGGGTGCAGCCACTCTTGTCTTCAAATGCCGCGCACAGTATACTTGGGTGCACAAGGCAGCGCGCAAGGTCCTCGGGTGTGCAAGGTGCAACACCTCGGGCACGCAGGGTGTCAAGCACCTCAGCCACGCAAGCTCCTCCTGCCGCGCAAGTTTGCGGGCAGTGAGGGCTCCTTCTGCCGCGCGAGTACGCGGGCAGGGACCTCCTTCAGAGCCTCGGATGGCTCTAGAACTTCAGCCGCGCAAGAGGGTTGCGCGGGGCTTCAGCTTCGCGAGGCACAAAGTGCTCCGCGGGACTTCGGGTTTTCAATAAAACTTCAGCAAGCTTCTCCAATGTCTCGGGCTCTCCTTTTATAGGCAGAGGAATGCCTCAGCCCATCCGCATGATAAATCTTGAATCACCGAAGATTTCGGATCTTCATGATTTTCTCCAAATCTTGTTTTCTTCTCTCTGTTCACGCGAGTTCTCTCTTTTTTTATTTTTCCCTACGTGCATGCGACTTAGAACGCATGCACGGCCTTTATCTCTTCTACCCATTGCAAAACACGAACACACCGAGGCCTCGGCACTTCGTTTGCCTTCAGCCTTCATCGAATTCATCATCTCATTGCATGCAAGTATATTTTAAGGCATGGTTGTGTTCGGTATGCTCAGACGATCCCAATGGACACTTCGGTTTGATCGGAGGTGGCCGGGAACTCGAATTGTTCTCTCGGGTTGCTCCTGGTTCGACGGAGGCACGCGGGAAGCTTTGGCATGGCTCGAGGTTGAGGACGAATGGGGAGCCGTTGGATCAGGTGATCAGAAGACTTTGGACGGCCTGGATCAGATCGCGAATGGCGCGATGCGATGAGCGGCGGAGATCTGGCACGCGATCAATCGTGCGGCCAGGATGCGCTCCCGGGGATTTTTCCGCGTCCCACATCGAAGCGGCCTCCTGTTTTCACGCGGCTTATTACCCAAGCGCGCCCACCTCTCAGCAATTGAACTTCCCTCTCCACGGTGCCGCCCCGCACCATGTTCTCTCTGCGGCCGCGCTCTGCGCCCACTCTGCTCCCTGCGGGCGCGCCACTGGCGCCCACTATGCATCCTCGAGCGCGCTCCTCGCGCTCACGCTGCGCGGACTTCATCGCTGCGTGGCTTCGGGGCTTATACACGGCCCAGACCTCTCTCGGGCTGGCCCCATGGGATCCCCTTGGGCGTGGTGACCTAGTCCCACATTTTCCTTGGGTTGAACCCTTAAGGCTGGCCCTTGGTGGCTAATTTTTTTCTTGAATATACACTAAGTATACAAAGTACTTAAGTGTAAAATGCCAAATTCCACTTCTTCCAAGCCATTCTTCTTCTTCATTTCTTCTCATCTTCTTCTTAATAATTCCATTACTTCTTCTCATATGATCTTCACTTAGATATGGAATTCAAAAGGTTCATCTTCATCAACCGAACTCCTGAATCACTTATAATCGTCACAGTTCTTTATTGATCTAATCAGAGATCAATTGGATCATCTTCATGTTCACATGCACTAAGTGATTGTGCATGTACTTTATTAATGCACATCATCCACTTAGTAGTTGTGGATGGAACTCCTTTCAACTCCTCATGCATTGTGAAGACAATGCATGGTCTTCAATCATTGTTGTGACATTGTATCATTAGGATACAAATTCTTTGAACTTAAAGACCAGTTCAACAATCATCAGATATAATGATGCTCCATCATCATTCATTCTTCAAGTGTTGTAACTTAGTATCATCCTGATACAAGTATTGAAACATTAAGATCAGTTCTACAATCGTCTGATATTGTATGAGAATATTTCAACCACAACATCCTATGTCACTTAGTGAATCTCCTAAGTGACATGCCTCTAAGTACCATGGCCATTCTCCTTCATCACCATCACCATCACATCCTTTTTCATTCACATCTTGACATTCCTTGACATCCATTCATTCCATGACAACATCATGCCTTATTGACAACAAATGCAACACAATTCACTTCAAATATAAAATTTTAAAAGACTATTAAATTCTTTGGTTTGAAGTTATATCTTAGTTTGTATTTTATTTAAATTTAATAATTTGAATAGTGTTAAAATTGACATAATTGATGTTTTTTAAAATAGTAATTTATAGAAATAATTAAAAAACATAGAAAAAATTTAAAATAATAATTTGACTTTTTTAAGGTATAAAATTTCATTAAGTGTCCAATAATTGGCATTTTACCCCATATAAGTGAAATTAATATCCTCTTAATAATTAACATTTTTGTACCAAAATTAAAATTAAAAGAGAATAATTAATGGTAAATAGAAAAGAAATTGATTAAAATGAAATAAATATATGTGTAAATATTATTGGATTAGATGATTCAGAACTGTCCACATATTATATTTGGTATATTTCATGATGGAGCGATATTAATTAAAAAATTAATTTATATTAATTTAATTATTTCAAAGTTTCCAAGGGTTCCCCTTCTTTATCTATAAAAATGTATCATCTCTCTTCTATCAATCACAATTCAAGAACCCTTTGGTTCAGACAATACCTACCAAAAACCTTTCCTAGATTTGGTCCCCTAATATTAGAAGCCTCCCTTTATTGAAGAATGCCTCCCGATGAATTGTTTTGTTATAATCCAAATGATGTTACCCGAATAAGAGGTTACACCTTTCTCATGATTTTTAGTTTCATTTCAATTATCCACACTATAATATATTATTTTTATTTTTTTACATAACAAAATAGTATCATAAATATAAAATTATGTTTTTAGGATATTTTTTCATTATAAAATTAAACACACATATATTTAATGGGTAATGAACATACAATTTTTGTGTATGGTGAACTACTACCTCATGAAATGTTGTTTGTTCAATTTCCCAATAACACCTCTCATGGTGGAAATTAAAATAGAAACTATTTTACATATGATATTAATTATATGTATATTTTAACTTTTCTTTTTTAATTTTTATTTAGAACATAAATTTATGCTATCGATTTCTTGTAAATTCGATAATTTTGTTTGAGGAAATCTGGACTACCGACCCCTCAATGTGATATGACTCATTTATAATTTACATGGGACTTATAAAGGATGATATTATTCAACCAATGATACAAAAATGAAATTAATATAATAATATTATTATAATATATTGTTATATTATTTAATTATTATTCTTTTAATATGAAAATGAAATGAAAGTTGCATTCAGGCGTACATACGACGTACTGTTTCCATCAAATATGCATTTCATTTATTATCTCCAAATATTATGGATTGTACTAAATACATATATAATGGATATATATGATATTTAAATAATGAATTATATACTAGATATTATTTAATTTTGACCACATGGTCATTTTTAATCAAAAAAGTATATTTTTGAATGAAGTACCGAATATCGAAAAAACATCTCATAAGAACATTAATTGTAATATAATTATTATAATAGAGTAATAAGTGATAAAAATGGAATAATAAACTTAGAAATGGAAATAATGCAAGTATCAAATTAACCAATGTTTATTATTCAGGAAAATAAAGAATGTATGATACAAGTCAGACACAAGGTAAAGGAAATCTTAACTCAATCTCCATTATCTGAGTTAAATATCAATGTCATTGGTTATGTTACTATATGAATATGTATTAATTACCCACGAATATTTTATACTAAATATCCACTTATATTGGGTGTATTTAAAATTTTATGATAGAATTATTTCATTAATTTATCATTAATCAAACAATACGATCTTTGTAAGGGACATCGTCTCAATCTTCTTTCATTGGGGCATATCGTGTAGTTATTCACCTTTATTAGCCTATAAAGTGTATATATAACCATTTTTACACAATATATCATGAATTAGTATATTATCATTATTTTTAATGTTTTATTTAATGTTATTACTAATTTATTTTTATTTAAATATTTCTCCAGTGGTAACAAAATCGTTAAATAAAACATAGTTTTAAATTTTTTAAAGATTTAATCATCTAAAAACATCTATTCATGTCCACATTTTAAAAATGGTTTATATGAAATTATTTATATAGAAATGAACTTTTAGAAATTTTAAAATGGTAAATGTTTTATGGGCCACTTTTATTCAGAATCATTTTTATTAAATGTTTTAAAAGGTTTTGAAAAGGATTGAATATTTCAATATCTCGAAATGATTTCCTGTGATTGAAAATGAAATGTTATCATTGAAATGTTGTTAATTGAAATATTTTATGTGTTATTATTATATAATGGTACTCATACATTTTATGCGTTGTAACATGATAAACCAATTATGTTTGGTTACGTTATTAACCAATATTGGGTGGTTACGTGATACACCAAATATTGGTGGTTTCAGGATAATCCAAGGACGGGTGGTTAGGTTATAACCTACAATTAATTGGGTATGGAAGTCGGTCATATGGATATTCCATTTTTAGATATGTTTGGAAGTCGACTGTATGGTTATTACATTTAATTATGTTTATGTATCATGTTAACATTATATGTTATATGTTTCTTTCTCTTGGTTTATGGTAATATTTCGGTTACAAAATGGAAAGAAATGAGCTTATATTCAATGAAGATAATTTAAAAGATAATTAAGATGAACATAAGTAAATTATGATAAATTATTTGTGGATTACATGTTTTTGAAAGAATAACAATTTTTCTTTCATTCTGTATCCCTTACATGGCTTTTTATGCTCACCGAAAGTTTTTGAAATGTTTTCCATAGGGCATAAGGATTGGTAATAGAAAGGAATAATTCATGAAGTTTTTTATCATGAAAGGGAATCATTTTTTATTTTAAATGGTTTCATTTGGGTAATATAATGGATAGTGAGTAGAAATTTATACTTTGTAATTTATGAGTTTACTATGTAATAATTTTTCATAATTCTCTAAAACTGTAAACATCAAAGACCATCGAATGTGAATTATAGATAAAAAACACCAGAATAAGATATTTTTATGGTTGAGTACTTATATACACTATATTTTTATATTATATATATGATAATTTATTAATAATTCTATAATTATTTTATAAAACATACCTATATACATTCTAGTTTGTGTAAATATGATAACAATGTTTGTGGAAGTTTGGACTACCGCCCACTAAAAGTGATGCAAGACGTTCATGCCATATAGGGAATGTATAAAGGATGGTTTTAATAAACCTATGAAACATATGTGGAATATATATATGATACTATATTTATAATATACAAATATATATATATATATCATTTAATTGTATGTTATTAAATATGACATTGAAATGAATGTAGTGCCCATGCCTATATACGACCTATCGTCTCCATGAACGATACATTTCATTTCTTATATCCAAAGATTATAGATTATTCTAAATAAATATTTAATTAATATATATTATAATTAATTCATGGTTTACATTATGGAGATGATAAAATAATTATCTAATTAATATGAACATCAAATGAAAATTCAAAACGGTCTTGAGAAAACTAGGAAATTAACACATGAAATAGTTAAAATATTGAAAGAGTATTAGCAAATGAGAATTAAAATATTATATGAAGGTAATATATGATATTTTAAAAATGAGTATGGTTATTCTATAAGTTATTAACATATTATAATCCAATATACGTGAGGATAAAGACTAAATAACAAAACTGAAGGATAAGGTAAGAGATTTTGTCTCAAATTACATTATAATGAGACTAATTTGTTGTTATTAACAAACTCAGTTTTATATGGTGTACATACTTCCCCTTGACACATAATATCATGAATATTCAAATTCATATGATATTATATGTTTTATTTAATTTCATACTATCATGGGGATTTTTTTTAAATGTTTTAATGTGGTACCTGTATTCTCCTCAAGAATTCTCTTAATGATTATATTTACAATCTCACTTTATATTGTGATCGATAATATTCCATTGAAATTATAACATTATTATAATAATTTTTCATTTTAAATTTACATTAATATCTAAATTCTCATACAATGGATATTATTTTTTCCTAAACCATAAAAAAATTTACATAAAGTGTGTACATGGACTATTATTTGATTATTTGGGTAAATATTGATAATTTTGTCTTATTTATTCAATACAGATATTTGATATGAAATATTATTTATTCTGATTATTAAATATGAGGAATTATTTGGAAAGAAATTTATGGGAGGATCTTGTACATTATACGGATCCTCAATGGATCGACAGGTTCTCATGAGACGAATTAATTGGTCAAATAAAATGAGTTTATATCTATACTTTTAATTGTATTATGAAAGGTCTTGAAGATATAGTTTTTCATGTCCCTCATACATGATTTCCAAAAATTAACAATTTATATCATATAGATTAATTTATTATCTATAAATGATATTTTTTGTCGACATTTCTATGGATATAGTTCATTATCATTTTAATAACTTGATGGAATGTGTTTCATTTCATTACCATGCCATATTTATTTTTCCTCATCTAGTTATTTGAATCATACGTGTTATTAGTTATTTACATTGTCATGTTAATCTATCCCTATTTATTTATGAAAATAAATTGTAAATCCTTTTATCCAATAACCATGATCTCTTCCACATGCTTCATATTTTTTTTTCAATGTCCACCATGGATCATCTTCACCCTCAATGTTATATGTATCCAAAATAATCTTCTCTTGTTCAGATAATTTAATTATAGTGAAGATATTCCCAATGTATTTGATCTATTTTTCTGTGATTGTGGGATCATTCGATCTATTTAATGTAGGAGGCCTTTGTCTCATGATGCTATCAATTGGGAATTTACATTTCTTATGGGGGGATGGACTTTAATCTTGATCCATGTTTCTATTAAAATCATAATTTAACTATGAAAGTATCATGACAAAGTTTGTGATTCCTATTCCCATCAGATAGGGCTTCTTCTTAAGGCAGTCATTACATTGATCTTCACATCGATTGTTAGCATGTTTATTTCTATTACCTGCCATTGGCTAGAATAAAAGAAAAATTGTGGGTAATTATTTTAAACTATTAAATGCATAAATGGGAATCCAATTAAATTAAAGGGATAACTTATAAATTACATTTATTTCCCAAGCTTATGAATTTCTAGGATTCAAAATATATTATCCATGATATATTTCCAAACATATAATTTTAAGGTATTTTTTGTTATCTTAATAATGGTTCATACCAAACTTATGAATTTACCCAAAAAAATTCCCCCAAAATTTTCAAAATAAGAGTAAGAAAATTCTTTTGTCGTTCACCAGTTCCCATTTATGTCTAGATCAAAGTGGTGATTTCGGGTTTTACCACTAGATTCATCTGTTCCATAGCGACTTCCACTTGTTTGTATCCAAGCAGGGTTGTATTTTCTTGATAGACTACTTACCTAATAATCTATAATATTTAGGAATGTTATTATACATAGTTATATCCTTATGTATTTCACTAGAGTTTTCAAATCTTAATCCAAATATAACTATACATTCCTCCGATACAAACTATAACAACCCTATAATTTTTATTAAATTTGTAGATGATTTAATGGTATAAATGTACACATAATGCAAACCAAAAGATCAAAAAGTTTATTGTATTGGGAAATTATAAATGATACATAACTACTTAAAACAAAAAAAATAATTATTTAAAACTTCCTTTACATGACCACATCATTCCATCATATATAACACTGCATGGGAAAACCAGATGACATACGTATGAAAGGGGGAGATATAAATACTAATAAAGGAGTAAAAATGACATACTGTGATGATGGTAATACAAGCTAGTCACAGAATATTAATGAGTCATAAAGGAACATGATTCATAAAACATGATTTAACTTGATTTTCATAACATGGAAATGTGGAAACAAGTTAAAACATTACATCATAAGCTTAGGATAAATAAGAAATACATCATAGTAGATAAATTAACATAATGGAATCAGGTAAAACCTTGTCCCAACATGACGTATCAGGATAATAAACCTTACCCAATACATTTGAGCGCTATATAATTTAGGGTGGACCTCTCACATTTATTTCATTCTCATGCTTAAGTGTTCCACATAAATGATAAAATACGGATTCATTCTTCATCATAATTTATTCCACGATCAAGGAGTGTGGAATACAAACATGTAAGTCCAAAATAAAGATATATATTTGAATAAAGGTGAATACCATTGATATTGTTCTGAGTATGGTATTCACTACATCACGATTATGGCATGGAAAATTCCAGTGCAATTTCTGCATCACAACGTCGTGAAATAAAATTTCTTAAAAAGGTTTGATGAGAGAGTAATGGGACCCTAATAATATACATATGAAATTTAATGTAATAGATTTTTATAAATACATTTCCCAACTTAATGAATTTGGAAATAGAAGGTGTAACATAATAAATAATATTGAATAAATAGGAAAAATATAATACCTCTTATGAGAGTTTTTCATAGTAACTGGTGTACATGGGAGGGATTAATTAGAGGGAAAGGGGTCTCTCACCATTCAAAAACAATAAGGGCAGTGTGTATGAGGCATGAAAATATAACCCATTACTTTTAATTGAATATTAAAATGAGTAATAATATAAGGAAACCTAGATAAAAACGAGAAAGGAACCCTTACATGAGTGTGTGACATCAAAATCATGAAGGGTGATTCTTGAGAGCTTAGGGAATATTTGACGGATACTAGAGTGGGGAGGACATAGTAGGGACGTGATCAAAGTATTTTTAGTAAAGAGAAGTGGGAGATTAGGTGGGTTTACACAGGAAATGAGAGGGAAATTATTTAATAATTCACAAACATATGGTTTGGAATCTACATAATTAAATATTATAACCCCAAAAACATCATGTAACCACCCAAACATTCAATAATGGAAATCCATCTTGATATAATTAAATGTATATATATGTAAATTTTTTATATAAAATGTCATCATATTTAGTTTTATGTTTTTTGATTTTAAAATACTGTTTTAAATTGTGGATGTTGGTTATATGGTCATTGAATAGTGATCACATGATTAGTATAAATATAGGACTTTAACAGTCCAATTTACTCAGACGAAGTAATTTCTAACCTAAACCATTAGAATTACTCCATACGAATCCCATTTATCAGAAAATGTAAATGATGTGGTGTCATTGGGGTTTTCTTTTGACCAATCCAAAGTCGAGCTTCAACAGGTTAAGCTTGAACGGAACCATCTATGGGAGATGTGGAAGTTGATAGAGATCTTCGTGCGTGAAATGCTTTCGGAGCCACCCCAAGAGTCTGTCACCATCACACACCTTACCCTTAGGTCTTATATGGTTTTTTTAAGGGGTTGTGTAAAAAATCCATTTTACTATGGTTATTTACATAATAATGAATATACATTCTTGTTAATATTGTTACTTTGTAAATAGTTTTTAAAGAAAAAATATAATTTTTGGTTAATATTCAACTAAGAAATCTATTTTGATAAATTAATGGATTTTGTAATTAAATAAAAATTTACTAATATAATAATCTTATTATTAAATTAATTTTTATTAAATATAAATGATCCTATAATTTTATGAATGCAATTGTAATTTTTATTAATGTTTGAAATTCATTTTTGTCAGAACTCGTGAATTTTCGATAAATATCGATTTTTATTTTAAAAGTAAAAATTAAAATATTCAGAAAAAATTAATATTATTTCTGGAATCGGGACGTCGAAATAATCCAACAGTGAATTTTTCATAATTTTATGGGACAATCAATTTCTTGGGTAAAAATTAGATACTGTTTAAAAATATGATGACTTTTATGACATCATAATTACCAAATAGTGATCTAATAAAATACTATAATCATTATGTACGTCAAATATATGTTTTACCATTAAAATAATGTGATTTTGGGTATGGTTGACTTATTTTACAAAGCATTAATGGACCCTTCAAGACTTATTAAACATCTTGTCTTTTTAAATTGTTTTCCTTGGGAGTGTGACTCACATCAACATAAGAAACCCCATTATTTTAAGATTTTTGGACTTTAGACTTATAAAATATTTCATCAACTTCCCTTTTATAAAAACCATGGAAAAAAACCATGTGATGGTTTGTGGTTTGGATTAGTTTAATGTGTGGTGTCCCAAACCTAAATAATGATGAATTCCCTCACCTTTCCGATATAAACCCACTCAAGCTCCCACTTCCTCCACACTAACATAATTTATAGTTCGTCCCACCTATTCCATCCTATCTCTATAATCCTCCCATGGTTCCCCATTATCCCATGAAGCCTCTCTCAAGCCTCTCCCAAGCCTTTGGAAGCACACTTCCAAGTATGGGTTTTTCTTTCTTCCTCATTTTATCCAATTTTCATTAAGTTGATAGGACCTTTTAATTTCTATTATAAATGTTGGGGTATGGTATCACACCTCTCAAATACTTCCCTATTTATGTTTGAATGATGGTATAACCCTTTCTATCTCATTAAATTCCTCTCATGTACACCTGTTACTATGCCGAAATTCTGAAATGAATTTCTCTCTCCTCGTTTACATCCAAACAATTCTTCTGTATTATGAATCTGAATTCCATTACATATGTTGGGAAATGTATCTCTATGAACCCTTACTATAAATTTCATGTAAATTTAATTAGACACCCCTTTCTCTCTCACTACTAATGTTTATGAGTTCTTATGTCATTTCATTATGCTAACGAAATTGCACCGAAATTTTCCAAGCCAAAGTCATTGTGTAGTGAATACCATGCCCATTTCTCTATCAATTGTATTCACCTTTATGCACATTTGATTATTGTTTAAATAGTTTCATTTATTTATTCCACATTACTTTATAGTGGAATAAATTATTATGTTGAATGATTCAATGTTGTATGATCCATGTGGCACACTTATTCATGAGATGAAATGTTCAAGAATGGTGCACCCAAATAGCGCTCCAATGAATTGGGTAAAGTATAGTATCATGATACATCATGTGAAATGGGTGTTTACTCATGATAATTCATGTGCAATGAGGGTTTACTCATGCTTCATGTGCAATGAGGGATTACACATGCTCCATGTGCAATGACCATTGGTTCATGATAATTTTATGTTAAGTGTTGTTGAAACATTTACATGTTATGATTATCATGCTTTATCGCGTCTTTATGTTTATGCTTCTCTAATGCTCTATTGATATAAATATTGTCTAAAATTTATTGTATTCCTCATTTTATTCCATGTTTATTCCATTACTGGGCTTTTATTGCTCACCCTTTTTCTTATGCATGTCCTTAGGTTATCCCATACAATGCTAAGTACGAGGGAATGTAGTGGTCATATAAAGGAAGTTTTCAATAATGATGATGATTTCATGTTTTAAGTTGTTATGTATTGATCTTAATCCCAAAATAAACTAGAACTATCTATCTTAGATGTTGTATCAAGTAATGTTTATGTAATAAAACATGTTTATGTTTGAAATACAGATCAGAGTTGTTATAGTTGGTATTTGAGGATAAGTTTAATTATTTTAGGGATTAGTATTAGAATACCATAGTGAAGCCTTAGAGACAAGACTAAGTATAATAAAAACATCCCTATGTATTGGTGAGTATTTATTAAGTGGTTTATCAAGCCAATAAATCCATGTATGTATACGAGCAAGTAGAGGGGGCTCTGGCACAATTGTATCCTAGGGGTAAATCCTGAAAACACCGCTTGGTGCAAGACTCGAATGAGACCTGGTGCACAACAGCGGGCCTTGGTGCACTATTGGTTATGAAACCCCCGAGAGATATTCTTTAGTAAATCCAAAATCATAGTATGAACTATTATTAAGAGATGTTTAAAAAAAATCACAAATAATATATGTTAGAAATTAGATCATGGATGACATAGATTAAAGACAATAGATTCATGAGTTACGGAAATAAAAGTTATTTATAAGTCATCAGTTTTTATCATTGGATTACCATTTAAGTGTTACCACTAACATTCCTTTTATTACAACCAATGGCCGGACATAGGAGTACTCATGCAAACAAACGATGTGAAGATCAATTTGATGACTCTACTAATGAGATGCCCAATCCAATAAGAGCGAGAAAGACGAAATTTTTCATGCTTCTCTCTCAGATAATTAATTCATTGAATATAAACATGGTTCAAGATGAACATTCATCCCCCCATAATAATGAAAAAGTATATATTGAGAGCTTCATGAGACAAAAACCTCCTACTTTTAATGGATAATCTTATCCCTCAATCATTGAACAATGGATCAAATCCATTGATAAGATCTTCTCCACCATTCAATGTTCTGAACAAGAGAAGGTTCTCATTGATGATTATCATATGGAGGGTGATGCTGATCAATGGTAGAAATTGATCAAAAATATGAAGCCTAAGGAGTAGATCAAAGCATTGGATTGAAAGGATTTCCAGAATATGTTTTTTGATAAATATTTTTCACACACCCTCTGAATTAAGATAGAAAGGAACTTCACTTACCTCAAGAAAAATAGACGCCGCATCCATTAGAGTTTATGAGGAAAACATCGCAAGGATTTCATGGTAAACCCTGACAATGAATTGGTGATAGGTACGCAAGTTATTCATTCATGAATAGGGAACATACTTTTTGATTTAGGTTCTACGCATTCTTTTATATCCTGACAGTTTGGTAGAACAATCCAAACACCACCGCAAATCATGGAAGTAAAGACGTTGGTCAGTATGGAAAATGGGGAAATCATTACATCCGATTAATATATATCATACCTTGTCATAATCTATGGACTGATCATCCCAGGGAAGCTTGTCATACTCCCTCTAGTGTAATTTTATGCAATTCATTGCATATATAGGCATTCCTTATATAGATCCAATATACATTTCCGTAAGAGGGAAGTCACTCTCCATGTGGGAAATCGACCCCCGATTCTGTTCAAGTGAAAGGAGGAGGATGAATATTCTATAGCTCCATCATCTCAAGCATGGATATTACTTTCCTTTGAGAATGCGTATCTGGATCAGATGATTGAGTTTAAGGAAGAAACCATCCTTGAAGACATGCGTATTGTGAGGGAAAACCCTGATGTGGTTCCCTAGGAATTTCATGGTCTTCCTCCTAGAAGAGATTCTGAATTCGTAATTAAACGTATACCTATGGAGTTACCAATATCCATGACTCTGTATAGAATGGCTATTGTGGAGATTGAAGAGCTGATGAAACAACTACATAAAAATCTGGATAAAGGGTTTATACGCCCAAGTGCTTCACCATGGGGTGCACCAGTCCTCCACATCATGAATAAGGATGGGTCAATGTGCCTTTTCATCGAATATCGTAAGCATAAAAATTCACGATAAAGAACAAGTATCCACTTCCACAGATTGATGACTTGTTCGATCAGCTGCGTGGAGAAAAATATTTCTCCAAGGCTGATTTTTGGTCGGGATATTATCAAGTAAGGGTGAACAATAATGATATCCACAAGACTGCTTTTCATACAATGTACGGACACTATTAATTCATAGTAATGGAGTTCAGACTCACCAATGATCCAAAAATCATCATGAACTTGATCAATAGTCTTTAGAGATCACCTTAAAAAATTTGTGGTAGTCATTATAGATTATATTCTAATATACTACGAAACCAAGGAGGGTCATGAGGAGCATCTAAGAACTGTACTAGAGACCTTGCAAGAGGAGAAGCTCTATGAATAGTAAAACAATTGTGAGTTCTAATTGATGGAGGTCTCATTATTGGGCCATATCATCACAAGCAATGGATTATCTATGGATCCCTCAAAGAATGATGCAATAGTGGGATGGCCAAGCCCACCATCGGTAACAGATATCCATATCTTCTTTTGGTTAGCTAGATATTATTAATGATTTGTAGAAATTTCTCATGATTGTCCAACCCTCTTACCAAGCAAAATTGAAAGGGAGTAATTTTTTCTGGGATTTATGAAGACGAAGAAAGATTCAAGGAGTTGAAAAGTATGCTTATCACTATGCCAATTCTCACTTTACCCACTAGTGGAGTACATGTTTTGGTATTCAGTGATTCATTGAAGAAGGGTATGGGGTGTGTGTTTATGAAAAATGAAAAATTCATTGCCTATGCTTCAAGGAAATTGAAAGTTCCTGAGCAGAATTATCCAACCCATGATTTGGATTTGGATACAGTGATCTTTACTTTAAAAATTTGTTGGCATTATCTATTTGGGTTGAAGTGTGAAATATATATGGACCACAAAATCCTCAAGTATAAATTCACAAAGAAAGAGTTGAACATGCGCCAACAAATATGGATAGAGGTGATCAATTACTATGACTGCTCAATCCATTACCACCCTTGTAAAGTGAACAAGGTGGAAGATTATCTAAATATAAAGGACCAAGATATTATATCATGGATGAGAATTGAGAAGGATCCAATTTTAGAAGACATGATGTATATGGACATGAGAATCATAAAGAACGGAACATCATCAATACATTCAAAAATGATTTCTCAACTATATATTTTGGAAAGGTTAAAGGACGATCAAAAGGATGATGTGGGAATTCAGGAAAAAGTGGAAGCTATCAGAAACGAGAAATCCTCAGAGTTTAATTTTAATGAATAATGAATTGTGTGATTTGGGAAAAGACAATGTGTTCCATCAAGTCTGGATCTGATGAAGGAACTTTTGGATGATGCACATAGTTTGAATTTCTCTATTCTCCCAGGAATAAAAAAGATGTATCGATATCATCGAGATCATTTTTGGTAGGATAGTATGAAGAAGTTTATCACTGATATACATCAAAGTTCCTTGTGTGTCAACAAGTGAAGGCAGAGAGGCAGATGTCTAAGGGGATGATGAATCCATTTCCCATACCTGAATGAAAATGGGAGAACATCACCATGGACTTTGTCATCGGACTTCCGAAAAATACAGAGGCAAAAATGCTATCTGGGTTGTTGTTTATCATCTTACGAAGTCTGCACACTTGATTTATACTCGAGAGGATTTCTCATTGGATCAACTAGCCCAAATATATATCAGGGAAGTTGTAAGACTGCATGGAGTAAAACTATATATTATATCTGATCGATATCCAAGATTCACCTTAATGTTTTGGAAGAGTCTTCAAACTGATCTGGATACTGAGCTGAACATTAGTACGGCTTATCATCCTCACTGATGGCCAATAAGAGTGAACTACCCAGACACTGGAAGTCATGTTGAGACCATGTTCAATAGAATTCAAAGGAGGATGAGACCAACATCTTCCACTGGTTGAATTCTCCTACAACAATAGATTCCACTGAAGCATCAGAATGGCACCATATGAAGATATGTATGGGAAGAGGTGCAGGACACTGGCATGTTGGGATGAAGTCGGTGGGAATAAGATTCAATGACCCATAATGGTCGATGAAATGGTTGAGAAGCTGAAAACGATTCAGTAAGATATCAATGCAACCCAGAATCGACAGAAGAGTTATGTAGATAACCGTAGATGATACCTTGATTTTAAACTTGGAGACATGGTAATTAAACACATATCTCCAAGGAAGAAGGTCATGAGGTCTGGAAAGAAATGGAAGTTTTGTCCAAGGTACATCGGCCCCTTCGAGATTCTTGATCGTGTCGTGGTTGTGTCCTATCGACTGGCACATCCACCTAGCATGGCCAAAGTACATAATGTATTTCATGTATCCATCTTAAAAAATTACATACCAGACCCTTCACATGTACTCTTTTCCAAGGTGTTACATTTTGAGGATGATCTTTCTTATGAGGAGAAACCAGTGAAGATCATAGATCGTAGAGAAAAAGTTGTACAAAATAAGACAATGCCCCTCGTTAAGGTGTTGTGGCGCAACCACAAGTTTGAAGAAGCGACATGGGAATCAGAGGAGGTGATGAAGCACATATACCCTCATCTTTTTAGTGTTGGAAAATGAAATTTAAAGTGCAAAACATCTTTTGGGGGGAAGATTGAAATGACCCAAACATTCATTAATGGAAATCCATCTTGATATAATTAAATGTATGTTTATGTAAAATGTTTATATAAATTTTCCACTTCATTTGTTTTATGTTTTTTTATTATAAAATATTGTTATGAATTGTGACAATTGCTAATATGGTCGTTGAATAGTGATCACATTATTAGTATAAATATAGGTCTTTAACAATCCAATTTACTCAGACAAAGGAAGCGATGACCTCATCAAGTAGAATTTCTCCATACGATGCCCATTTTTTGGATCTCGGGAAAGAGGTGAAATCATTGGGCTTTGCTCTTGACCATGCCCAATATGAGCTTCAACAGATTAGGATCAAACAAAACCGTCTATGGGAGAAATGGAAGTTGATATAGATCACCACGTGTGCAATGTTATTCGAGCCACACCCAGAGTCTATCACTATCGTGCACCTTACCCTTAGGTCTTATGTCGATATTTAAAGGGGTTATGTATAAAATCCCTAGTACTATGGTTATGTACATAATAATGAATATACATTCTTGTTATTATTGTTACTTTGTAAATAGTTTTTAAAGTACAAATAGTGTTTTTGGTTAATATTCAAATAAGAAATCTATTTTGATTAATGAATGGATTTTTGAATTAAAATTTTTTTAATTAAATATTATTATTAATATTAAATTATTATTATTTTAATATAAATGATAGTATAATTTTATGAATCCAATTGTAATTTTTATTATGGTTCCAAAACCATTTTTGTCAAAACTCGTGATTTTTTGAAAAATGTATGTTTTATTTTAAAAGTGAAAATTTACATATTTATGAAATTATATAGATAAAATAAATATTGTTTCTGGAATCAAGTCGTTGAAATTATCCAATAGTGAATTTTTCATAATTTTCTAAGACGGTCAATTTTTTGGGTAAAAATTCAATAATGTTTAAATATATAATGTATTTTATGACAACATAATGACCCAAAAGAGATGTAATAAAAAAAATATGCTTTATTTTAGGACAATATATGTATTACCATTAAAATAATGTGATTTTTGGGTTTGTTTGACTTATTTTACTAAGCATTAATTGACCCTTCATGACGAATTAAACATATTGACTTTTTAAATTATTTTCCTTGGTTGTGTGACTCACCTCAACATAAAAAACCCCATTATTTTAAGAATTTTGGACTTTGGACTTATAAAATATTGTTTTCCAATTCCCTATTCCAAAAACCATTGTCTGGTCTATATTTTGGATTAATTTGACGTGAAGTGTCCCAAACCTAAATAATAAAGAATTCCATCACCTTTCTTATATAAACCCACCCAAACACCCACTTCCACCTCACTCAATGCCTTTAGAGTTCGTCCAACCTCTTCCCTCCTCTATCTAGAATTATCCAATGGTTCCCCAAGCTCTTAATAAGAGTCTATCAATCCTCTCTCAAGCCTTTGGAATCACACTTCCAAGTAAGGGTTTTTCTTCTTTCCTCATTTTGTCCAATTTTCATTACGTTGTTATGCCCTTATAATTTAAATTATAAATGTTGGGGTATGGTTTCTCACTTATCCCATACATTACTATTTTGTTTGGAGTGACGGGAGACAACATTCTCCCTCACTAAATGCCTCTCATATACACATGTTACTATACTGAAATTCTGAAATGAATTTCACTCTCCCCGTTTACATCCAAACTATAATTTTGTTTTATGAATCAAAATTCCACTACATTTGTTTTAAGAACCCAGAACTTCGTTTCTGGTATGTTTTTCCTTTTTCTAGAGTTTTAGTGAAAAATGGAGTTTCTGGATATTTTTTAAATACACGCCGTGTACTTTCTGAGTACACGTCGTGGACTCTTTTCCCGGTCAAAGACGTGTACTGGCCAAGTCCGGGCCACACACACGGTGTGTAGGGGTAACGTGTAGGCCGATTTTGATGGTGTATAGAAAAACCCACTATAGGTCATGAACTCTAAAAGTACATGCCATGTACTTTATTTTTTTTCATTAAACGGACCCGAGTTGCGCCTAATCTCCATAAACATCTTCTTATAGGTCATGTTCGTCCGAGAGCACCTGGAATCCACGGATCATCGACGAGCCACCGTTCCTCTGTCCGTTCTACGATTTTAGCACTGTCTATTGCGTTGGAATTGCAGCTATGATTTCTCCCTTCTTTTTTAGCCTTCTATTCCAATTCCTCCTCCTTCTCAAGAAATAATGGGTTGATCATTTTGGGCGTTTTCTCAGATCATCGACGTTATAAGGAGAATATTCCTTCATGGTTCAAGTATATTGATATCCTAGGATTGCGGTTGGTTTTTTGTGCCTTTCCATTCAAATTATTTGAGTTTTACGTGAAAATTCCACCAATACCAGTGAACGGGGTATTGCGTGTTTAGATTTTTTCCCTTGTTGATTTCCTTCCTTTCTTGTATGCTTGTGTAGTGGTAAATTAATCATGTTAGAGGATAATTGTTGTGCTTGGATGTTTTTCCCATGCATTTCTCTATTTACGTCCTTTGGTTCTTGATAGCCTTTGGTCGTTATGACTGTTTCCATGACTTCTGCCAATAGGATGGAGTTTTTTAATTATATGCTTGTTTCCTTGTAGACCTTTTATCCATGTAGCTCTATAGGTGTTATTCAGTTATCCAAGTAGCTCTATAGGTGTACATTGTCATTATAGCATTATTATGCACTGACTGGCACGAGGCTGAAAGAACCTGGTGCTATAGAATATAAGGGATAGACCGAGTGAACTTCCAAGAGAGTCATTGACATTATAGACTACGGGAGGGTAGACTGAGGGAGCTTCCTCAGTGAGTCTTAGACATTATAGGCCACAGGGGATAGACCAAGTGAGCTTCCTAGAGTGCCTTCAGATATTATATACTACATGAGTGTAGACCGAGTGAGCTTCCTCATAGGGTCTTAATTTGTTTGAATATATTTATGAACCTTCCCAGGATAGATGATGAATTGACCGAGTGAGATTATTCTGAGCGTCTGTGGTATAACTGAGTCTATATGAGGAATTGACTGAGATAGCTTCCTCATAGAGTCTCTAGACCTTGGGGCTAAGAGGGTTAGACCGCGTGATCTTCCTCAGAGAGTCCCAGAATACCCTAGACTATAAAGGGAATTGACTGAGTGTGCTTCCCCAGAGAGTCTTATAAATTTGTTTGACCAAGCCAGAGGGGTTAGGCTGAGTGAACTACCTAGAGGGTTGTGGTACTTCTTGGAGAGGACCAGAGGGGATAGCTGCGAGTACTTCCCCGAGGGTTTCCTTCTTGTTAGATATTTGCTTCACTACTGTTTATGGTTGTTGATTGATTACTGTTATGTATCATCCTTCTTTACTGCTTACTGTTTACTACCTACTGCTTTGTTGTTTCTGTTTACTGCTTATTGTACTATTACATGCCATATACTCACGGACTATTAGGCACAGATCTTCGGGTGAATGCCTACTTGGATTTAGTCTCACACCCTATTTGGGTCATTCTTTGGGCCCAAACAGGATGTTTTGTGGCAGGTATAGACAAGGGAAAGCGCCCCTCGACTTCTAATACTTGATTACTTGGAGCATGAGAGCAAGGGACCAAGCATTGTCTTGCGATGCTAAGGAGCTGTTTACTTTTCTTTTGGACTTGTTTTGGTACTGTGGTGTTTTTAATCATTGTAACTTGTTTAGATGATTTCCTAGATATGTATCTTACATCTTTCCGTACATATACATATGAGCTACAGTTTTTTGATTTAGTCTTCCGATGTTTAGTATTGTTGGTTATTTACTACTTCCACTATTGCATGTTTATTTTTCTTTCATTGTGTACTCTTCCAATGAGGGCATTTTTTTCCCACTATCTCACCCAAGGCCCTCGCTGCTAGTCTGCAGCCTCTGGCATTTTTGGAAGTGTGCTAGAGGCCATGTGACCAACTGGGTATGGGGCACCTCTAGGTGGATTCTGAAACCGGGACGTTACAAAGTGGTATCAGAGAAATTATTTTATCTTACTTTACTGTTTGGAGACATTAGACATGGATAGGATGGATTCGGTACTAGGTAATAAGTTGTGCCCGGGAGTAGATAACTCATGTACAGGTAAAAGCCATACTACCCTTTTTATTGCAGTTTTCTGGTTTTGGGATTTTATGGTTTATATGATTTCACCTAGAGTGATTCACATGCTTGGTGCTATTATTGTTTTGATACTACAGTTCTATATCTATTGCAACCCAATGAGATGAGGGTATGCCATCTCATGCATCATATATTCACATTTTAAAAATCACATGCCATGCATTCTTGCCATGCCATCTAGGGTGCATTAGCGATTTCATGTTATTGAGATAGACACTATGTAGATTATATATGTTTTTGTGATATATGCTTGATAGAATCCCTGCTGATTTGTTAGAATTTTGTTTGTATTGTACTTTTCTTAAATGGATGCCAAATTTTGATTCGTGAAGTGTTATGGGACCTCGTGAATCAGAAATTGGTGGATCATGATCTTGTTTTCTCTTATATATGACTGTAGGCGATGCCATGTTTTGATTCGCGGGGAGTATGGGCCCTCACAGATCGGAATTTGGAACCTCTTTTCCATGTTTTCAGTGTTTCGGGGCATCTGTGTAGTTTCTGAGCTACTGCTTAGAAAAATTCAGAATACGTAGCATGTACTTTCTGGATACACGTCGTGTAGTTTTCAGGCCGAGTCACTGACCGTGTGAGCAGAAAAATGGTGTCATGAAAATAACTTCAGGAACTTGCCCTGTATGGTAGGTGCACGCCGTGTAGTTTAGAGCCGTGTAACCGGTCGTGTTACTAACAACACGGGCTGGGGAAGCTCGAGTAGAACACGCCGTGTGGGTAAAGGACACTCCGTGTAGTTTAGAGCCGTGTACCCAGCCATGTCACTAACTAAACGGGCTTGCGAAGCTCGAGTAGAGAACGCTGTGTGGTTAAAGAACACTCCGTGTAGTTTTGTCCCAAGTACTCGGCTGTGTCACGAACAACACGGGTCGGTGTTATCTTCTCCGATACATGCCAAGTTTGTTCTGAACACGCCGTGTAAGGGCAGCTGTGTAGACGGCCATGTAACTAACAACACGGGCCGCCGAGACCGTGTCTACTACACGCCATGTCCCTAGGGAACACGCCGTGTATTTGGAGTTTAGTTGGACCATGTGGGTTAGCCGTGTAAGGAGAGTTGGGCAGGGGTTTAGATTTCAATTACATGCCGTGTGTGGGAACAACATGCCGTGTAGTTTGGGGTGTTACACGACCAGTAGTGGCTGGAGTACATGCCCATGTTAATGGCTAAAGAAGAGAAACCGTGTAGTTTTTATACATGCCGTGTAGTCATGTTTTATAAAACATGATAGTTTCTTTCCCCTGTTACCGGTTTGTACTCATGTGTTTTTAAGTCTCTGTTAATACTGATATAAGGTTTGATTTTGATCTTTCATAGCTATGCCTCCGAGACATCCTCCGGTCTTACGTCGGTTTCCAGATGGTGATCAGACACCGGATATGGTTAATGAAGGACCTCATGTAGATCCTCCTGTTGTACCAGCATTGTAAACAACAGTTGAACCTGTTGTTGGTACTGATGCACAGTTCAGGGAAGAATTCCTAAGGATGATGTAGACCGTTCAGGGAGCGCCACCTCCTGCTCCGTCGATGGCTGAGTTGACGAGGGTTTTTCAGCAGTGGTATCCTCCAAATTTCTCAGGGGATGGAGGACCCCAGGCTGCATAGTCGTGGTTCGAGGCCACCCTGACTATCATTTAGAATCTATAGATACGCCTAGAGAAGAGGGTAATGCTAGCCACCTATATGATCCGGGACACCGCCACGAGATGGTGGGAGGTGATCTCACAGTCAAGGCACCAGCAGGGTATGTCATGGGATGAGTTTTGACGCACCTTCTATGACTACATCTATCTAGAGAACCTGAGGTCCATTCGAGCTCAGGAACCTATGAGTCTACATCATGGTACTATTTCTGTTATGGAGTACTCTTCACGCTTCATTGAGCTGCAGCGTGTCACACCTATCCCATCAGGTGATAAGTTGTTCCTTGCTAGCAAGTTAGAGGACGGTCTCAGGAAGAAGATCTTTTCCTAATTGAATATCATCCAGTTGACTTCGATATCTTCTATTGTCAATCAGGTGCTGATCACTGAGCGCAATATGAGGGATTATAGAGTAGTGAGCCATGGCAGTTCGACACCCAGAGCTGGTGTTCCTCCTACAAACAGTAAAAATCATCGCATAGAGTCTTCTCGAGGAGATCGGGGTTTGCGGGATGCATATTCTGGTAGCCAGGTTGTATGATACCAGTGCAGTAGGTGTGGTAATACTATGCCTCAGTGCCAGAGGGATCTGATGGAGTGTCGGTCTTGTAGAATGATGGGAAATCTTTATCGCTTTTGTCAGATCTTCTCAACTTCAGCTGGTGGAAGGGGTTCCTCTATGACCCCGCGTTCTGGAGATGCGTCACCAGTTTGCCACCAGTCTGGGAACTGGAGTTATTCCGGCCATTTGGGCCGAGGTGGAGGTCATGGACGTGGTGGTAAGTCACCAGGTCATCAGCGATAGCCGAGTGGATCAACTCAGAGTGGTCAGCCAGGGGCATAGGGCCATGGTGCAGACCAATCATTTGCCATGGAGCAGACCTATTAGAAGAAGGATCCCGACCCTTCTACAGTTTGAGTTACGATCTTATTTTCCTCAGTTTTATGTTCATATCTTTTCAATATTGGTTCTTCCAATAGCTTTATCTATGTTGTGTTTGTGGAGAGACATGGGCTCTGTATCATTTCATCTACTGACTTGTTCACTCTTTACATGTCATTGGGAATGAGGAAATCTAGCGTATGTCATTGCAGAGAGAACCCTCATGAGGTTGCGGGGTGTCACTTCTTATGGGACCACTATGTCCTAGAGATGTCAGCCTATGAAGTCATCCTCGGGATGGATGGGTTGGTTCCTTTCCAGGCAGTCGTTGATTGCTATCGCCGCAGGGTGTGTATCATATAACCATAAGGTAGATCTTTACTTCATTGAGGAAAGTGGTATGTCCATGTGGGTAGAGCTAGACCATAGCATCATGGGCTATGGGAAGTTAGAGCCCAGATTTCTAGTCTTTATCTGGATGACTAGGGGACTTCACAGTTTGACCTTCCTCCAGTGGTGGATCGTTTCAAGGATGTCTTTCCAGAGGACTTTTCAGGTTAGCCTCCAGAGCGTGAGGTAGCCTTCTCGATTGAGCTCCTACTAGGAGCGGCACCGCTGTCCATTGATCCTTATAAGATGGCTAAACATGAATTGAAGGTGCTCAAGAAGCATCTATACGAGTTGAAGGTAAAGGGTTTCATCCGACCCAGTACTTCTCATTGGGGTTCGCATGTCCTGTTTGCGAAAAAGGCAGACGACACCCTTAGGCTTAGTTTGGATTATCGGTAGCTGAACCAGTTGACAGTCAAGAACTGATATCCCATTGTCGAGGATTGATGATCTCTTTGATCTGCTTCGAGGAGGTTGATCTTGGTGCAGATGAGTCATTTGAGGAGCATCCTATCCGGATTGTCGATCGTAGTATGAAGGTTCTCCGAGCCCAGTCTGTTCCTCTGGTACAGGTGCTATGACAGCATAGGTGAGTACAATATGAGACAGGGGAGAGGGAGGCCGAGGTTCAATTGTAGTGGCCGGAGCTGTTCGAGGATTCATCTTCTGCGCCTCTCTACGGAAATTCGGGGACAAATTTTTTTAAAGGGGAAAGTTTGTAAGAACCCGGATATTCGTTTCTGTTATGTTTTTCCTTTTTCTGGAGTTTTAGAGAAAAATGAAGTTTCTAAAAAAAATTTAAGTACACACCATGTACTTTCTGAGTAAACACCGTGTACTCTATTCCCGCACGAAGATGTGTACTGGCCATGTGTAGGGGTGACGTGGAGGCCGATTTTTGCGGAGTAAGGAAAAACCCACTACACGCCGTGAACTCTAAAAGTACACGCCGTGTAATTTTTTTAATTAAATGGACAGGGGTCACGCCTAATCGCCATAAACATCTTCTTCTAGGTCCTGGTCATCTGAGATCGCCAGGAATCTACGGATTTTTGACGATCCACCTTTCCTCCATCAATTATCCAATTCTAGCACTGTCGATTGCATTGGAATCGTAGCAGTGAGTTCTCCCTTCTGCTTGAGCCTTGTTTTCCAATTCCTCCTCCTTCTCAAGATATCGTGGGTTGATGGTTTGGGCGTTTTCTCAGATCTTCGGTGTTCTAAAAAGAATCAGCTATCATTGTTCAAGTAAATCGATCTCCTAGGATCAAGGTTGGTGGTTTGTGCCTTATTGTTCAATGTCCTTGAGTTTTATGTGAAAATTCCACCAATACCTGTGAACGGGGTATTGCGTGTTTACCTTTTTTCCCTTGTTGACTTCCCGCCTTGCTTGTATGCTTGTGTAGAGGTAAATTAATCATGTTAGAGGATATTTTTTTGTGCTTGGATGTTTTTCCCATGCTTTTCTCTATTTACTACATTTGGGTCTTGTAAGCCTTTGGGCATTATGACTATTTCCATGCCTTGTGTCAATAGGATGGAGTTTTTGTCATTATATGCTTGTTTCCTTGAAGACTGTTTAGCCATGAAGCTCTATAGGTTTACTTTGGTTAGCAAAGTAGCTCTATAGGTGTACTTTGGACTTATAGCATTATTATGCACTGACTAGCACGAGGCTGAGAGAACCTGGTGCTATAGAATATAAGGGATAGACCGAGTGAACTTCCCAGAGAGTCTTTGACATTATAGAATACAGGAGGGTAGACTGAGTGTGCTTACTCAGTGAGTCTTAGACATTATAGGACACCGGGGATAGACTGATGGAGGTTCCCAAGGTGCCTTATTATATTATAGAATACAGGAGGGTAGACCGAGTGAGCTTCCTCAGAGATTCTTACGTTGCTTGAATCTTTTTAAGAACCTTCATAGGCTAGAGGAGGAATTGACCATGTGAGATTCTATAGAGAGTATGTGGCATACATGAATATATAGGAGGAATTGACCGAGATAGCTTCCTCAGATAGTCTGTAGAACATGGGGCTAAGAGGTTTAGACCGCGTGATCTTCCTCACAGAGTCCCTAACTACCCTAGACTATAAGGGGAATTAACCGAGTGTGTTTCCCCAGAGAGTCTTACAAACTCGTATGACCAAGCCAGAGGGGTTAGGTTGAGTGCACTGCCCAGAGGATAGTGGTACTTCTTGGATAGAACCAGAGGGGATGGCTGTGACTAATTCCCAGAGGGTTTCCTGGTTGTTAGATGTTTTTTTCACTATTGTTGTTGGTTGGGGATTGATTAATGTTATGTATCATCCTAATTTACTGCTTAATGTTTACTACCTACTCTTTTGTTGTTTCTATTTAATGCTTATTGTACTTTTACCTGCCATATACTCACTGACTGTTAGGAATAGAACTTCGGGTGAATGCCTACGGCGATTTAGTCTCACACCCTATTTGTGTCATGCTTTTGTGCCCAGACATACTATGTTGTTGCTGGTATTGACAATGGCATGCGCCCTTCGAATTCTGGTACTTGATTGCTTGGAGCATGAGAGAAAGGGACCAAGCTTTGGCTTGAGATGCTGAGGAGCTATTTACTTTTCTTTTGTACCTGTTTAGGTATTGTGGTGTTTTTCTGCATTGTGACTTTTTTGGATTCATTCCTAGATATTTATTTTGCATCATTCCCTACATATACATAGGTGATCCAGTTTGTTGATTTTGTCTTCTGCTATTTAGTATTGTTGGTTGTTTTCTGCTTCTTCTTTTGCATGTTTACTTTTCATCCACTGTGTACTCTGCCAATGAGGGTATAATTTGCCTACTATCAAACCAAAGGCCCTCACTACTAGTCGGAACCCTATAGCGTTTGGGGAAATGCGCTTAAGGCCATGTGACCAACTGGGTACGGGGTGCCTCTAGGTGGCTTCTGGAACCGGGAGGTTACATTTGTTGGGAAATGTATCTATATGACCCCATTACTATCCATCTCTTTTAATTATCATGAGACACCCCTTTCTCTATAATCAACCATTTTTATGAGTTCTTATGTCACGACGTTATGCTGCCAAAATTGCACCATAATTTTCCAATCCAAAGTAATTGTGTAGTGAATACCATGCCCATTTATCTATCAAGGGTATTCACATTTATGCACATTTACTTATTGTTTAAAGAGTATCGTGTATGTATTCTACATTTATTTATCGTGGAATAAATGATTATGATGAATAATTCAATGTTGAATGATCCATGTGGCACACTTATTCGTGAAATGAAATGTTTAAGAAGGATGTGCCCTTATAGTGCACTAATGCATTAGGTAATGTATAGTATAGGATACATCATGTGCAATGGGTGTTTACTCAATCTAATTCAAGTGAAATGAGGGTTTACTCGTACTTTATTTTCAATGAGGGTTTACACATTCTTCATGTGCAATGATCATTAGCACATGATAATTCCATGTTAAGTGTTGTTTCCACATTTCCATGTTATGATTATCATGCTTTATCACGACATTATGTTAATTCTTCCCTTGTGATCTATTGATATTACTATTGATTAACATGTGTTGTATTCGACATGTTATTCCATGTTTATTCCATTACTGGGAATTTATAGCCCACCCATTTTCTTATGCATGTCCTCAAGTTATCCCATACAATGATAAGTATGAGGGAATGTAGTGGTCATGTAAAGGAAGTTTTCAATAAATATGATGTATTTCATGTTTTAATTTTTTATGTAATGGTCTTAATCCCCAAATACACTAGACCTCTCGATCATATATGTTGTATCAAGTGATGTTTATGTAATAAATCACGTTTAAGTTTGAAATAAAGATCAAGGTTGTTATACATCCCATTGATTTTACCCACGGTTTTTGCCATAGGAAATGTGAAAAAATTATTTTATAAGGCTAAATATAAAGATATTAAGATATTATCCCTGCTTATGTGGAGGTGAGTCACAATATTAATGATGTGAATTCAAAATCATAAAATATATTACAGATTTTAGAGGATTCAGTAATTATTTATAAAGAAAATAAAATCAATCTAAAATATCATTAATTTAAAGATAAAAATTTTATTTGTCTTATGACCCATTTTATAGTGTTTATTACATCACTATTGGGCCATTATGATGTCATAAAACACGTTATATATTTATATCGTATTTAATTTCTACCCAAAAATTTGATTGACCTAGAAAATTAAAAAAACAACTGGTGGATAATTTATAAATCTTTATTCTAAAAGAAATATTCATTTTAACTACATAATTTTCTAAATATGTGAATTTTCAATTTTTAAATGAAAACGTACATTTATAAAAAATTGACCGGTTTTAACAAAAATAGATTTTAAAACATTAGTAAAGATGAAATTTGACTTTATAAAAATTATATGATCATTATATTTTAAAAAAATGATTTATTGATAATATTTTATTAATATATATTTTTTTTCAAAAATATATTATTTCACTAAAATATATTTCTTAAATGAATTTTAATATTAACCAAAGCTGATATTTGTGATTTAAAAATCATTTACAAAGTTACAATAATAGAATGGATGTATAATAATTTTTCTATAAAAAAACAATGCACATAACCATAATTATAGGGTCGTGATATATATCCCTTTTTCACTCCAGCATACACCCTAAGAGTAAGTTGTATTATGGTGGGGCATTCAGGGAGCTTTTGGGTGAACATTGTTTCAGTTGTGATCTCGATGAGCTTGAACGTCTCTCATAAATGGTTTCTATCATTATTATGTCAATGGATATCATCCTAGGATTGGTCTAGGGAAATGGAGAGAAATGATATCTCTCTCAGAAGCTCTAATATATGGGCTTCATGGGGAATTATTCTTCTGGTTCTGTCCATCACCTCCATTGTTTGGGATGAAATTATTTCCTAAAACCATATATTTATACTAGTCATGTGATTACTATTCATCTTTTATATTATAAATGGTAATGATAGATAACAATCATTTAAATTTAATTGAATATAATTAAACAAATGGAGTGTATAAGATTTCTATATACATTTTACAAAAAAACATTTAATTAAATCAAAAAAGTGAAATTTAATTTATAATAGTTCAGGTTATTAAAATATTCTCCCTTATTAAATTTCACTCTCAAAATTTTCATTTCCAACATTAAAATAGATGATGGAAACTCTGTTTCATCTCCTCCTCTAGTTCCCATATTGGTTATTTGAATGTTTGGTTTCATAAATATACTCTGATGAAGTGAATTGTAATTTTCCATAAAACATTGTCTCTATGAACTAATATATTCCCTAGTTTATCCTTATAATAGAGTCAGTCTCCAATGGTACTACCTCTGGATTGAGTACATGCGAGGAGTCTGGAATATACTATTTTAAGAGGAAAACATGGAATACATCATGAACGTGAACTTCTGCCATAAATGTTTCACTCATGGTTAGGTTGTTGGATATCTTCTGGGACTTGATCTAGGGAAAATAATAGAACGATTATCTCCATAGGACACTCTAATAAATTGGTTTCATAGGGAATGATCCAACCGATTGATGCCATCACCACATTTTCCTATGTCTAATGAATTTTCTAAAACCCAATATTTATGATAGTCATGTGATCACTATTAAATATCTATATTATCAATGATAAATATACTAAGAGTTCATTTAAATCTAATTGTATGTAATAAAACAAATAGAGTTAATGTATTTTCTATATCCATTTTACAAAATAAGATATTTAATTAAATCAAAAAAGATAAATTTAATTTATAATAGTTGAGGTTGTTACAACCTATTTATCTCCATATTAGATAGATATTTTTGATTAAAGGAGATGAATATGAGCAGACTAAATTATATGGATAAGAACAAATTCATAGTTCATTTTAAAACTCAATCAATGTTGTGGAAGTGTCAAAAGATGATAATGTTGATGATGGAAATGATGATGCCGATGGGGATGACTATGTGAGAGGTGATACAAGTATATCTCCAAAGGAAGAGTAAACCCATAATTCCACGATAACTAAGGATAAATAACCATCTAATAGGGATACTTTACTAGGTGCTGTGTTTCTTAGTTTATCTTATCCAGATTTAGATGAAGTTGATGGTAGTGATGATGATCACAACAGTCCACAAAATCAGGGTGGACCTACTATATTGATTGGTGTGGGGAAAATCCTAAGGGATCTGTATATGGTAATCTTGATGATTACAGTATGCTTCCGGACATCCTTCCTGATTATCTGGTAGCTGGATTAGATCATGAAATGCATATCTTTCTTAGTTTAGAGATATTTTCTCCTCCTCCTCCTCATTCTTCTTCTGTTCCATCAGAGTATGTGTTCAGATCTCATTTTCAAACCATTATAGAAAGGTTTATCTATGATTTTATTTGATTTATGAGATAACATGAACCTACTAATAATCATTATAGAGAATATAATTAAAAAAATATATTTTTAATTATTTTTCAATAATATTTATCAAAAATGGATTATTAATACTTAATAGGTGGATATTGAAACATAAGATTTTCAAGTGAGATAGAAGTCCTGAGATTTTGAATGGAGGAGATGAGGAATTATTTTTTTGTTAGCGAAGATTCTATGTTCAAGTGGTTAGATAGATTACCATATACTATTTCTTCTTAATCTAGTGATCCACCTCCATATTCCTATATTGACAATGAATTTATCAGATCAATATTCATATAATGTTTGCACATCGTTATGGGTTTTTTTTCATACATCTCATTTGGAGGACCTACACAAAAATAGACACCATAATGAGATTATATATATATATATATATATATATACAGTGAAGAGTTTGTTTCAATGAGTATAGAAGGGATATGGAATTCATCAACATGTACATCAAATAGGTAGACTAGATCGAGGTTGTGACCCTTATTATCATGTTTCTCATGTAAGAGAATTAGTAATTATTTAGTGAAATAGAGGGAGGTGGAAATATAATCAAGGATATTGTGATCCTCCAGAATCCATTTTGGTATGAATCTGGGATAACTTTTGTAGTACATAATGAAATTCCTATATCTTCCTTCATTTTTCTGCATAACATGCCCCTATGACTCGTTAGTGTCAGAATTTTATTATGTAAATATTTTAATCTCTCAACCATATTATACCAGTGGCGATTCATGAGCTTCCTACCTCTACCTCAGCCACCTCTCCTTCAACCTTAGAGCCTCCTACCTATAATAAAAGAAAATTACCTTTCTGATCATACCTCTTAGTAAACATAGATTGACATGGATTATGATTTGTCTTTGATAGGGACTATTACATATTCTCTTTTGTATTTATTTTTGGTCATGTAATATTTTTACTAATCTAATCATTATAGTTCATGTTTTTATATTTCCTTTTACTGAATGAGTTTTATTTTATTATATTTTGATAATTTTAATAGGAGGAGAAATTTTTTATGGAATTTAATGTTTATGTTATATAATTATATGATTATAACTTTCTGTTTATGTCTATACTCTATTTGAAAATATCTCACAATATTAATTTAAAAATTTATGAGATCCATATTAATTTTTAAATTCAACTACATTTTCATATGTTTGTTTTATACTTGTTTTACAAAATTTCATTATTTTTTGTCATAAAATTGTGGAAATATTTGGAACCACCTTATTTTAATGCACAAAAATAAATATTATTATGTTCTTAATGGGTTTAATATTTTATGATAGTATATAATTTTGAAAATAATTTAGGATGAAAATTGGATAAATATTGAAATACGGTATCATTAGTACAACTTTTTATACCATTGAAATTATTCCCCCACTATGCTCATTTCCACCGTAATGATTGTACGGCTATTTGTTAAATTATTACACAACCATCCATGTTCGACCTCCAAATACATTCCACTGCTAGATTCATGCCACTACTAGGTTTATTCCACTGACATACTCCTAATACTACTGGAGTTGTGCTACCTTTATACCCCAGGTACCACCAGACTGTTGCGACCAATAGATCGTTTTTTAAACTATCACATTACATCTACCATCAGAAATGAGCTACTTCTAAACTTATAATATAATCCAGATAGTTATTCTAACACTAGATGTGTCACTGATATAGTTTTGAAACTGCCAGATGTGATACCTCCAGACATGCTACCATTATTTTATCATTGTCCTTTCCATGTGGGCTTCGTTTCCTCATGCTACCACAATCTATGTTACCATTACATTTGATCCACTTTTAGCCTTTCTACCATTGTTTTTCTATCCTTTATTCAAATATAAATCTTCACAAAAATTTTATATTTTAGTTAATGTGCCAAATTTTATATGGTTTTCATTAATGATCATTCATAATGCACTCCACAGATGCATTGAACAAAAAATAAAAGTTTCCTAATTTTCTTATCGGTATGAGGATCTAGGAAATAATTAATTTTTTCCTTTAATGAATATCCGAACATTTAGTGATATATGTTTCATAGGATCTTTATCATGCATATATAGAGAAAGAGGCTAAGAAATTCTTACCCGCAACATATATGTAACTCATTCACATGTCATATATTGATCGATGATGAATTTTCTTAGAGTGTCTATAGATAGAAAAAACCATACTCCATGAAACTCTTTGTTCCATGACCTTAAGTGAAATATATTTGAAATCCTCACAACAGAAAATATGATGATTTTTTATCTACTGTAGCATAATAGACTGAGAAACAGTTCATCATAATATCTTTAATTTTTATCACTTGCTTTTTTATCTTTAATATTTAGTATTATTTTGTTTTACTATGATTATTTACACACATTCTCATATTCTTGAACTAGATAATACATGAAATTATCTACCCTTTTTATCTATTTATCGACGTCAACTATGAAAGTGGTCATTTGTGGATTGTTTTGTATGTATTCCCATATATATAAATATATTAATATCCTAGATTGTGTATGTGTTGTTGTTGTATACTTGATCTAGCATTGGGATTAGAATCTTGGTTATAATTATCTTCATGGTAATAGGTGATTTCTAAGTGGAGGGGATAAGTATAGTCTTGAGACTACACCCCATTTTTACTCCACTATGTGTTTTAGTTTGGTTATCAATGTTTCAAATATTAAAACACATTTTCTTTTAAATATTTCACAAAAAAATATATGCATTTATAAGTAGACTTAACCAATTATTCTATAAAGGATTTTATTATGTAATTATAATTCAAAAGTTAATTCAATTTGAAATAATGTTTATAAAATCTCTAACCCCTATTTTAGAAATATTTTAAAATATCAAACATATATTAAACTAATTATTTAATTAACTGGGGTTTTTTATAAACTGAGTTAATTATTTTAACTTTTTTAAGACAAAATTTTATGGAAAATCAATTCACCCCACCAAAACTCTTGAGTTACTCACTCTGACTAAAAATATTTCTGTTACTCGATAATCAGATTTCTGATAAAAGAATTAATAATAAATGTTATATAATTCTAGTGTTTTTTAATTTGGTTTTTTAAATTAACATAGAGGGATTATGTTTTAATGTTTTTGAAAATAAATTTTAATTGTGATCTAAATTCACCCACTCAGTTTAGTTACTCACTCTGACCAATATTTTTTATTAGGGGGTGTTTCTTTCATATATCATTTCAAAAGTGTTTTAGTTTCATATTAATGAACATAAATTTATTTTTATTTATCAATTAATTTTTTATGGATAATAATTGATAATAAGGATATACTACCGACATACCTCCTTATTTTAATGGAACTAACTATACTAAATGGAATATGAAAATGAAAATTCATTTAATGATTATGGGTTTTGATATTTACATTGTAGTTATGGATAAAAACGAGAAACCTAAAATGGTTAGAGCTACATGGAATAATGATACTAAAAATGAATATGATAATAATTAAAAATAAAATATTGAATTAATTTATTTTTTTGTTGAGGATGAAATCATTAGAATATTTTCATGCACAATTACTATTGAAATTTCAGACCCATTATCTATTTCTCATGAAGAAACATCTAATGTCAAAATGATGCACTTAAATAATTATATTTTAAATATGATACATTTAATATGAACATAAATGAGTCTATTTATGATAAGTATCTCATATTTAATGAGATAGTGAACACAATGCATTTTTTTGGAAAAAAAATTCGTGACAAATATAAAGTGTTATGCCTAATAAGTAGTGTACCTGATAGATATAAAAGAATTTTTGATTCAATCATAGAGTCATGTGACATTATTTAGTTACATGTAAAAGATATAATATGAAATATCATGATATATGAGGAGTATCTAAAAGTATGAGATTATGAGGATGATGAACCAAAGCGGGATTCATTAGCCTTAAAATATAATACTTCAAAGAAAAAGTGGAAGATCAAAGATGAAAACTCATGTGATAATGAGTCACCTGCTGATAGTGATGAAGAAATGGATCATCATTCACAAAGATTCATGAAATTATGTTAATGTAATAATTTATTTATGAAATAATTTTATAAGGAATAATATGATATTACAATTAAGTGGATAATGTTATGGAAGAAAGAAGACACAATAAATTAAATTGTTTTATGTCATGGTTATTAAAATGGTCATATCCAAGCAGACTACACTAAGAAAATATTTAAGAGAAAATATGATGATAAGGAACAAATGTATAATAAATAAATGTAAGTAAACTTTAATTATTCAGTATAATTTTTGGGAGATTTAGATTGTAGGAAATAGGATAAGAATGATAGAGAAACATGTGTATCATGAAAAACAAATCTATGGCATTTGATATTTTTCTTGTATCACATGTTCTGAATTATAAATTATATGGATATGAAAACAGTGAAGTGAATATTTTCATTGAAGAGATGTTTAAATAAAATAATATGTCATAAGTCTCATTTAATTAACATAAAGATAAATATAAATGATTTAATAATAAGGATAATTTGTATGTTAGTTTTAAAACCGATCATAGTAAAGATAAAGGTAAAATAATTAGTTTAAAAATGAATAAATATTATATAATGATAAATTGTAAAATAATTTAAAAATATTTACAAATGGATGTGATGGATTAATCCAAATTTTTGGAAAATAGACAACTTGTAAGTATACTACTCGTATATGCTATCAACCAAGAAAGAAGAGGATAATTAAAAATACATTAATTCTTAGTCCCATTTCAACTTAAAATGTTAGTGTCTTTTTATTATTTAGTACCTAATAATGTTTTTATTTATAAAAATATAAATTTTACTTATAAAAATATTATTAAGCATTAATGTATTCATAAATCATTGATAACTAACATTTATTGGTCCAATAAATTTTCTTACCAATTTATTTTTTTGATTAACTTTTTTCGTAGGACATCGTATTTAAAATATCCAATAAGAACCTATGGTATATGGATAGTGGAGGTTCTAGACATATGGTTTGGGATTATTCAATCTTTAAGAACCTAATTATGGTTGATCGAGGATATGTATCCTTCAATGAAAATACTAAAGGGAAAATAACTTTCCTTGTGAAAATCAGCAAATCAAGCGTCGTTTAAATTTCTAATGTATTATTTGGATATAGATTAATGTATAATCTTCAAATAATCTCATAGTTATGTGTGTTGAGTCAAAAAGTTTTGTTTCAACTTTCCCTTTAATTTATTTGTTTTGGAAATCATATATTATTTCCTCTTTTTCATCGTAACCAAATATGTTGATTTTCATCATAACCACATACATTGTTATTCAATGTAACCAACTATGTTGTTTTTCATCCTAACCACATATGTTGTTTTTCATTATAACCACATTTTGTTTCATCAAAACCACATATGTTGTTTTTCATCTTGACCACATATGTTGTTTTTCATCGTAACCACATATATTTTTTTTTCATCGTAACCACATATGTTCTTTTTCATCGGAACCATGTTATGCATCGTATCCATGTTATGCATCACAACCATGTAATGCATTATATCCATGTTATTCATCATAACCATGCTATTTATCATATCCATGTTATGGATCATGACCATGTCATGTATCGTATCCATGTTATACAATGTAACCATGCTATATATCATAATAATGTTATACATCTTAGCCAAGTTATACACATAACTATGTTATTCATCGGAACCATGTTATGTATCATAATCATGTTATACATCGAAACCATGTTATACATTTTAACCATGTTATGCATTGTACCAATGTTATTCATTGTATTCATGTATTTCATTGCACTCATGTCTTACTCTAATACCTCATTCATGATTCGCATTATCATTTTATGCATGCTTCATATATTCATCATACTCATTATTTCACAATTCTATATTTAATATTTTCTAACCAGTAATGATTTCATGGAGTTAGTTATATACTAATCAAAACGATGTCATGTTTTCTATTTTTGTACCATTATAATGCTGAGTCTCCAAGTCCTTCTGAGTTTTACCGAGAAATATGACCACTGAAATCAAATATGACTTTTGAATAGGAGGCCTATAAATAAGTGGTCATTTAAACCAAATACACAAGACGTGGACCATTGAACATAGAAGACACAATATTTTGAATTATGTTCTAGAGAGAGATGGTGTAACCTCTCCCTTGCGTCATGAAAAAATCCTGGAATATACAATACCTGAACACCCTATTCCTAGATATTGTATTTAAATAAGTGCAATGTATTTCTTTGTGAGATATATCATTGTGAAAACGATCTAGGGCATCCGAGGATAGGAAGACGATTTTCCTGATCGTTGTATTCATGGATTTCATGTATTGGAAAGAAAGAGGTATCTATTACCTTCTTAATAAATGGATAATATGGATTGGAAGATAGACATGCCAATCATCGTATCGAGGGATTACTTGAGTTGTGGTAGATAGAAATTTTATCCTAGTTGAATTTATACCCCCCTCTTTAGGATAAAAGAATAGTAAAACCCTTTACTTTTTTGTTTCTATTTGTAATATAAAGGGGATAATTTTATTTCCTCTTTTTATGGACATTATATTATATTATAATTATCTTAATTATGATATATTAATATAAATTTCATGTTTTATTATAAGACTATATAAACTATATGGTAGAATCACATACATTTTTTATAATCAGATCACCGTATTCAATTAAAATATTATTGTTTTTGTTAACCTGTGGTATCACATTATATCCAAAATATCCAGGACTTGTTTGATCATTTTTTTATTCATAAGAGGATTTTTTAATTTTATTAGATTTTGATATCTTAAATAAATTTTCTTCTTAATTGTTTAAATAAAAAACTATTAAACTACAATTCACTTCCCCCCTTCTGTTATTGTGCCATCTCATATAAATTTACATCTATAGTTAGATCCTATAATTGGTATCAGAGAAGCTTTCCAATGTTTTTTAATTACTTTATTTCTTTCTATAAGACAATTATATTTACGTTAGAAACCCTTTTATTATAATTACATACTACACGAACGTGTTGAGGTGAAAATTGTTGTTTTATAAGATGGAAGGAATGAATATTGGATCAATTGATAATATAAACCCAAATAAAGCTCCTATTTTTTGGGAATGATTATGAGTAATGGAGAGATAAATGGAATATATTTGTTATTAATACAGGAGTAAATAATTTTGCGATGCTCACTATAGATTACAAAATTCCAGAACAGGAAGTCAGAACATTCACTAACCAAGTGAAATAAGAATATCAACTAAATTACAAGGTATGTAATACTCTATTATGTTCTATGACCAGGAATATATATAGTCAAGTATAATTAAATAAATTACCCAACTATATCTATATGATACTGGATGTCACACATTTTGGTACGTCTAATGTTATAGAAACAAGAATAGACATGCTCTGAGATAAATATCATGGGTTTGTTTTTTCCCTATGGAGAACTGTTGTGAATGATTCATCAATGATTTATTACAATCATCAATATTCTTCAATATTTGGGGGAAAAAGTACTTGATGATGGGACACTTATGTAACATTTTATAGCTTCCATGCCCAAGGAGTGTGAATAAAAAAAGATAGCTATTGATGAGAATATGAAACATACTCAAATAAATCTTGATGAATTATTCGATACTCTATTATAGCATGATACATGAATTAAAAGAGATGATGATTTTAATCAGAAGATGAAGGGTAATCTATTTGTATCTTTTACTACTACATATAAAGACCAAAAACCAGAAAGGGTAACAATATCTAAATATAAGAGATTTGTTTCTATATCTGAATCCTGTGAAAGTGATCATTCAGAGAATGAACTAGAAAATATTTCTCTAAGAATGAACAAGATTTTGGGAACAAAATATTTTAAGTACATATTAAAAAAGAAATATAAAATGGAAAAGAATAACTCATAAGTAACATGTTATGAATATAAAAGGGCATGCCATATTTGACGCGATTTTAATTTACATAAAAGGAAAGATAGAAAGGATAAACATTTTGAAAGAAACAAGAAAAGGAATTAAAAGAATAGGACTAAGAAAGTCTTGAATTAAATTGATACTTGGAGTTCCAGTGGTGGTGACTCTTTAGACGAATCTTCTGAATATGAATCTTCTGGTCAGAAAAATGTTGGTTTTATAACAATACTACCTATTTAAAAAACTTTTATAACGGATAAGGTACACAATAAAAAATCTCTTACAAATATTACTTTAAATTCTAATTACCTTGATGAGAAATATTCTCACTCATTAAATAAATGAACTTCCACAACATAGGATAATTTTCCTTCTTTTGAAGAAGTATCCGTATTTTCCAAACGACTTGAGACAGATAATTTCAAACTCAAGAAAAATATTGAAAATAAAAAATCTAGAATAGCTATCCTTACAAAATAATAATCAGATCATTCAAAAAAAAAATTAATAGAAAACCCTATATTTAGGAAATACTTAAAAAGTATTATTTGAGAAAATTATGAGAAGGATAAATTTTTTATGGACTTAGGAAAACTTGTTTTTGAGAAGAATTTTTAGAAACAGAAAACAATTCCAAAACAGTTTCTTATGAGAATTAAAATTTATTTATTTTATTTAAATCTAATTTTTTTCTCATAAGAAACTTTTATAAAATTTTACATCTGTTAATGAAAATATTGATAAGATTTATTCATAAATTCATCCTCTAATAAATAATTCTGGAATAGGTTTTTCTTGTTCAAAACTAGTTTTTAGACATAACTATTTCATTCCTTAAAGTGCCCCATTTTTCACTACATGTGAGAGTAGTGGAAATTGGTGGAAAATTGTTCCCTTAATAAAACCCAATCTCTATGATTTCAAAAAGATCACTTTTCAAAAAAATTGTGGGTTCCTAACATCATTTTATCTAGAATTTCTCAATCCAGATAGTTTGTGTACAGAAAATCTAATTGTTTAATTTTTAGGAAAATAAAATGTGTACCAATAACAAGAATAATTTGTTCATAGAAAGTGGATGTTCTCACTCTCATGACTAGAAATAATGATTTCATTGAAAGGATAATTGAAATGAAAGGTGGATGAGTGACCTTCAGAGATAATGCTCAAGGAAAGATCATTTGTATATGTAATATTTTTCTTTTGGGAAATGATTTAATTTCAAATGTTTTTTATAGGTCTTATGCACAACCTTATAAGAATAATTCAATTATGTGATAAATCTTACCTTGTGAATATTATGAATGATTAATGTTTAGTTCACAATTACAAGGATAAATTCATTCTCTCTGTCCATAGGAACAAGAACGTACACACACATAACTTACAAGAACTTAGCATCCAAGAATTACATTGATTATGTGAAATGGAAGAAAATATTCATTGTGAATAGAAGGATATGACACTATAACCTTAGGAAACATTGAAAACTCTCAAAGAATAGACTTTTTAAAGATCTACTAGATATTTGGTTTCATTATTCAAAATCATGTGACCCATATCAATATGGAAAGAACAAAACATGTTGTAAATATATATGTGATGTTTCAACTAATAGTGCACTGAATTTCATGCACATGGACCTTTTTGGTCCTAAACAAACTAGATTAATTAGAGGAAAATACTATATATATTTTTAGTTGATGAATACACTAGATTAATAAGGTTATACCTTCTAGAAATAAAATTTGAAGCATATTTATTTCTAAAATCTTTTGGATCTAATGATTAAAATGATAAAAACTGAAAACTATTCCAAATGATCATGGTGGAGAATTTCAAAAATAGGATTTTGAAACTTTGTGTAGAAAAATGTTATAATCACAATATTTTTTCTCGAAGAACCGTTCAAAAAATGGTGTTATGGAAAGAATAAATCCTATTTTTCAGGAAATTACAATAACCATGTTGAGTGAATACTCAATTGCTATGTATTTCTGGGCTGAAGCTATAATTACTACAAGTTATACTATAAATCGATTTTTAACATGAACATTTCAAAATATAACACCATTTGAATTATGGAATAGATTAAAACATATATTTTCTCTCTTCAAATTATTTAGATGAAAATTATACATATTAAATACTATAGATAACTTACATAAATTTTCACCCAAATCTGATGAAGGAATCCTTTTATGTTATTCCACTACTTCTATTGCTTACTTTTTTTTAACAAAAACTCTTTTTCTGTCGAGGAAACATTACATGTTAAATTTGACGAAACTAATTCTTTTATTTTAAAACAACCCCTACCTACATCAACAAAATTTTTTTAACAAACCGATTATGACCCTTTGATTAATAATTCATCTGATAAGGGAAATACTGATGAAAAAGCTTTTGAAATATTTATCCTATAAGAATTTCTACCTTATGTTGATGAAAATGATTTAAAAAACTAATATCTATTGTTTCTTTGGAATCACCCTAGTGATAATATTATTGTGTTGTAAATAAACCTATAAAGACTATAAATTCCTTGAGAAATGAAATTCGAAACCATTATTTTCTATCCCAATTTGTACCAAAATCTTTTAATAAATCCTAAAGGGGTGAGGATTGGATTAAATAAATGTATCATGTTTTAAATGAATTTTAAAGGAATAAATTATGGACCTTTGTTGAAATATCTATCGAAACAATTATAATGGGATAAAAATTTGTTTTTTGAAACTAATGTGAGGAAAATGGAGTCATTAAAAGAAATAATTGATGGTGTGTTGCTAAAGGCTATAATCGACAAGACGGAATAGACTATGAAGAAAACTATGCTCTGATAGATAGACTTAAATATATTTGTTTTATATTATTCTCTAAAACATTTTTTAACATCAAAAATTTTAAATGGACATAAAATGTTGTTTCCTTAATGGATATGTACAAGAATATATTTTTTAGAAAAACCATCTAGTTTTATATACTCAAAACATCATAATCTTGTTTTCATACTTACCAAAGATTTATATGGACTTAAAAAATCCTCTATACCTTGATATGATAGGCTTACATGAATTTTATTAATGAAAAATTCCTAAAGTACTGTAGATCCAAATCTTTATATAAATTTGGAAAACAAAAATATTATGATTATTCAAATCTCGGATGGTGAAATTATATTCAGGTTAACTTAGCAATCTCTAACTTATTCTTTTGAAAATATCATGATACCTAAGTTTGAAATGAGTATGGTGGGAGAGTTAACATTCTTTTTATGTTTTCAAATCTCTTAAAAACTAGATGGATCCTTTATATCCCAACATAAATATACCAATGATTTACTTAAAAAAATATGTATATGACAACACAATAATTATTATTATTCCAATCAAAATATCAAATTATCATGATCATGATGAAATTGGGAAACAAGTTGATCAAACAAATTTCAGACGAATGATATAACACTTACTATACATAACTTCTAGTTGTCTGGACATTATGATTGTTGTATGCTTATGTGAAAGATACCATGAAAATATAAAAACCCCATTTAAATTCAGTAAAAATATTTTTTCTCTATTTAAAAGGAACTATGGATTTATGACTATTTTATTGTTCTGGAAATGATTTGATTTGGAACGTTTTTTAGATTCTTACATTGGTGGTTGTATAATGGATATAAATATTAAATTCAGAACATTTCATTTTTTTAGATTAATTAGTTTGTTGTTCATCAAAAAAACATTCAATTTCACTTTCTACTGCTGATGTTGAATATGTATAAGCTGAAAGTTGTCGTGATCAAGTTTTTTGGATGAAACACACAGTCACTGACTATGGCATGAGTTTTTTATTAACTAAATACTATATGATAATACTATTTCCATTTCAATAAGTGAAAACCATGCACATAACTCATGTAAAAAACACATAGATATTAGGCATCAATTTCTTAGATACCACACACTAAAAGAAGATTTTTTTAAAATTCATCAGAATGCAAGATCAACATGCAGACATTTTAACAAAAGCATTATATTACGATAGATCTGAATATATTACATAGAAGATTAGAATGATCACTATAATTTAATCATTCACTTATACTTATTTTTTTACAATATACTTACATAAAGTTACTCCAATTCAAATGGGTAGTATACAAGTTTTATCAGTTTCATGTTTTTATTGATTTCATGTTAATTGTTTTAATATATCATAGGTTTCATGTTAATATGTTTCATATTTTATTAGTTTAATATTTTATCGCTATCATGTTTATTGGATTCATATTTTATCGGTTTCATGTTTTTATCCGTTAAATGTTTATTGATTTCATATTTTATCAGTTTCATGTTTTTATCAATTTTAGGTTTATAGTTTTTATATTTTATTGGTTTCATGTTTATCAGTTTCACATTTTACCAGTATGTGAATTTTATTCACTTTTATTGGTTTCATATTCTTTTTGGTATTGTAATTATGTCCTTTTGAAACTGTACATATGTATTGTTATCATATGAACAATATTCTGAAAAAATATATCTATCTTGACACTCTAAAAGGTATAAATTTTATAACCCTATATTGTCCATTATATTTCCAATTATTGGTATTTCAAATCATTCATTTTTTTACATCTAATTGGATTCATCTTGAAGACATTTCCATTTTAGAAATACCTCAGGAGTTCAATGTCATTATCAGCATTGGATCTTTTTGATCTAATGTCGACTATCAAATAACTTTATAAAAGAACCCCTATCTATCCAACATCAAAATCCTTATGAAAGTCACCAATGTTTTAATTCTCTATAAATAGCCAAAATGGATCATAATCAGAGGTCACTTAACATTCCATAATCAAAGATGTCCTCAGCTTTTTTCACAAGAAAAAAACATCAGTGTTTGATATAGTTTATCAAGTCTTTTATGTATGAGTCAACTTCCTGAACTCTGAAACAAATGTCTCCAAAATATTTCTCTTCTATAACCTTTCATGTGGAATGTTTAGTTTATTGATAATTTTATAAGTCTTATGATTTTTCACTGAAAAGAATTATAAATTTTCAAGGTTGGGAATCCGTATGTATTGAAAGACAGTAATCAAATCAAGATTATGTGTTTTATGAATATGTGTTACAATTATATAAAACAATTGAGAGATATGATGGACTCAATGTTCTGTTTATGATTTATGACATGAAATACACAACATCAATTAAACATGTAGCTTCTTTCTAGGGATTTATATTAGAGGGAGATTCTCTTTTCCCATCCCACATATTACTGGAACTGGATGTAACTTTTTACAAAGGAAAATCAGAGGAACCTCTCTTTGAGTTTAAATATTATAAGAGGAAGGTAAATAATTTATCAACAAATAATCGTCTCATTTCCCTCTATATGTAAGGTTTCCTAGTATAAAAAATTGATAAGAAGACTCTAAAAGTATTTTCTATCTATGTTCTTGACTACCTAGTAAATATGAAGAAGTTTAATCTCATGGGTTTTTTTTTCATGACCATTGAGAAACATATATTTGGGGTAATCAAGTCTATGTTGATCATGTTTCCTACTATCCTAAGAATTTTTTTTGAAATAATGACTGATTTTGTGAAATATCATAATTAAATCATATCTGAAAACATTCAAGGACCCTCTTATCATTAATGATATGATCATGTGACTAAAGGTACGATTCATCCCCGAATCCACAAAGTATGAGAAGGATATGAAAGATGAGAAATAAAAATAAATAGATAAAGTGAGATATTTCTTTCAAACACATAAAAATAAACATGAAGTAAAATAATGATTGTTAAGGCTAAAACCCCCAAGAAATCATAGAAAAAAAAAGCAATATCAGACGAGGTTACGGCATAATTGTGAAATAAGAAGGCATAAAAGGAAAGAAGGTGATCCACAATTTGGTTTGTATCCTACTAAAGACCTGGTTGAAAGAATAAGGACAAAAGAAACCCTAAAATAAGAACATAACAAAAATGGAATAATGAAGAGAAATTCCCAAGCTATTAATAGTGATAGTGTTTTTAAGATAGTTGTGGAAGCCATAATTTGAATAGTCATAAGGAAACCATCTCTTCAAACCCAACCAAATACAATAGAGAAAGGAAAAGAAAAAAGGAAATTTAACATTCGGTTTAAAAAATATTCAGTCAAAAAAGTGAATAAGATTATTAAGAAGAAGAAGGAGGATAAGAAGTAGAAAAAGAAGAATAATAGGAAGTGTAGAGTAAAAATTAAAACAATAATAGTCAATCTTAAAAAACTTCTTCAACATAATATTAAGAAGCCACATCTTTTATGTTTTCATATCCTAATCCACAACAATCAAAATTAGTTTCTCAAAATAATAATTCCTATAAATTTATTCAAATATAAGATAAATAAAAAGAATAATATTCCGATAAGAATCGGAATCAACCAGCTATTTTTTCGATACATAAACACATTTTGGAGAACATCCAGAGTTTAATGAAGAAAATGATATTGAAAGGAAAATCACGAAAATTGGAGTTTAATATATTATACAAGACTTGAAAATATTAGAAAATATAATACATTTCATTCCATAAATTGATTCTAGGATATATATCATAGCTACTAGTGATAATGAAAGAACATATTTTGTCAATATTCTAATGGATAGTTTTTTAAATCTTGAAGCAAATTTTAACATGATCAAAGAATATGCTACATTGTATAGAAAGTATTTCAAAAAAAAATTAAGTGGTCATACAATATTTATGAAAATATAAATTATCATGTTGATAATATTGATGAATTGGTGAATCATGAAATTGTTCTCAATTTAGTCTACCAAAATTTGGTCACTAATTTGAATGATAAAATAAATATTTTCAAAGTTTGAATACCTCGAAAGGAATATCTTCTGAAGAGCATGCACATCTGAATGAGAAATTTTTAAATCGATGTAATGAGATTATTTTGCTATCAAATAGGGTTTTAATCTTAGAAAAGTCTTATAGAGTCAGAATGGATGATTACAATTCCCAGGAAGTAATATCCAATGAACAGGAATAAATAAATTGACTTTATGAATAAATGCTTTGTAAACAATAAAGGATTATTCCAGAATAAGATGAGATGTTTTAGGTTCTATAAAAATGTATTGACAAGTTTATCAAGGATAGATAATAATTAAAGAAGATGTAGATTCATGTTTTCAACCTCTTGGAAAAACAAATGAAGAAAGAATAAATTTTTGAACTCTTGTTATAATAAAAACTTATAACATTTCAAGTAATATATATTGTTTTGTATTATTTTTTTCTCTATCTCCTTGCATTAAAATAGTTTTTCCCTTATTATTTTTGAAAATAAAAAATGGGGAGAATAATTTGGAAAAGAACAAATTTCTTTATAGAGAATAAATTTTTCCCATAAAAAGTAAAAAGTTAGAATACCTTATTAAGTGAGATATCAATAGAAAAAGTGAAGTAAAGATAATACAATCCTTATAGATAATTATTATCCTAATGATGATTTAGTAATATTAACTATTACTTTTAGAATAATTACTAAACTTATGGGGGATAAGCCTTTATTTGTGTTTTGTTTTGTGCTTTTAAAAAGGGAGATATTGTTGAGTCAAAAGTTTTGTTTCAAAATTCCCTTTCATTTATTTTTATTTTGGAAATAAAAAATTATTTCATATTTTTCATCATAACCACATATGTTTTTTTTCATCATAACCACATATTTTATTTTTCATTGTAACCACATATGTTATTTTTCATTGTAACTACATATCGTTTTTTTATCAAAACCAATTATGTTGTTTTTCATCATTACCACATTTTTTTTTCATCGTAACCACATATGTTGTTTTTCATCATAAAAACATATTTTGTTTTTTATCATAACCACATATGTTCTTTTTCATTGTAACCATGTTACGCATCATATCCATGTTATACATCGTAACCATGTTATGCATCGTATCCATGTTATGCATCATAACCATGCTATGTATCATATCCATGTTATGTATAGTTGTAGTAGTTTATTTTTTTTATTCAAAAAGAATAGGACAAGGTATACAAGACTCCTCAAGGGGGTTGGAAATGGTGGAGCCCCAGAGCATCCCCCATCAGAAAAGAGGCACATTCTAGAGGAAGGGAAAGGAGAGAGTCATAAATGATGAGAGGCTCGTCCTGCCTACCCAAGCGAGCAAGGGAATCGGCCATGAAATTAGCATCTCTCCAACTGGGATGGATAAGATTCCCACGTGAGGTTCCGATCCTTCACCTTCTGATAATGTAAGTGAGATCCCAAGGAACCCCACTCGCCCCTTTCATGATCTTTGCAAGAGTATCTGAGTCCATCTCGATTTCAGACGTTGTCATCTTCCTCCTTATACACACTGACAGACCCAAAGCCAGTGCATGGACCTCCGCACTCAGAGAATTTCTTGGCCCATAAAAGGCACTAAAGGCGACGAGAACCGAGCTTGAGGAATCTCGCAGCACGCCTCCCCCCTCATTATCCCCCCATGAATGATTCATCAACATTGAGTTTGAGTCCCATGATCGGCGGGCGCCACTTAACCCACTGACCAGTCCCCATTCTCTGAAAATAGGGACGATTAAGCAGATTATTAACTGCAGTTGACGTCGAACCAACATTGATTTGAGAACCAATCTCGAAGATGAGGGACTTGAGGCTAGACTAGAGGAACAGCAACGAACATCTTTCACCCCTCCGAACCTGGTTGCGAGCCTCCCAAAGCACCCAACACAAAGCCACAATGACGATCGTTCTAACCGTCCACTCCTGCCCAGAAGACCCCGAGCCAGAAAACCAGCACTCCACGTATTCCTGAATTGAATACTCTCCGTCCAATCTGCATGGATTATATGTGAATAGGGACCAAAGATGATGTGCCCACTGACTTTGAAAGAACAGTTGTTTCGCCAATTCGCACGTGTGATTTGTGAAACAGAAACACCTAGAGGCCAATGCAATGCCCCAGTGTTGGATGCTGTCTCTAATAGGTAATGCCCTGTTTCTGATTCTCCATAGTAAAAAGTTCATTCTAATGGGGATATCATTGCACCAGAGTGCTGGAGCCCAAGCGTTGGTGTTGCTACCTGGCAGAACGATACTCCTGATGCCTTGCGAGGTAAACCTTCCTGAGCTTGTGGCCGAGAAGAAACATCTATCGGATTCCTCACTCATGACAATATTATCGAACACCGACATCTGATTAGCATTAAAAGAGTTATTGATCATTTCAAACTACTCGCATGAACTACTAATGTTGATATCTGGAAAAGGGCAGTCGGGGTATCGCAAGGGCTCCCTTGACAAATTGGTTTCCCAAAAACTGATATTCCCAGCATCGATGATCCACCTCGCATGACCTGACAACGTGTCAAGGAAGGAGAACTTGAACCTTGCCAGCCTCGTGGAACTGTAGAGGCCCCATGCTTCAAGCCCCGAGTAGCGTGCTTTAAAAAACATCGCCCACAGCGAATCCTCGACGATAACTTCCCAAGCGAGTCGAGGCTGAAGACTTTGAAGCGTAGCCTAAATATCACGGAGGCCAACTCCTCCTGCCTCCACTGGTCTGGAAAGACCCTTCTAGGAAGCCCAGTGGAATCTTCCCTCCTACTTGGCGTCCCAAAAGAATGAATTAAGGACAATTTCCATCCTCTCCACAGTACCCTTAGTAGGGTGGATCACTGAGAAGGCAAGTATGGGGATGGACGTGAGGAAACTATTGATCAACGTGATCCGTCCACCGAAGGAGAGTATCTTATTCTTCCAGTTGTAGATTCTACCCAGAATGCGATCAACGATCGAAGAGAAATGCACCTTCATAATGCAGCCACATGAGATCGGAACCCTGAGGTATGAAATGGGAAACGACATCCTACAACAACCCATGATCTTTTGGAACTCCTTGTGTCTTGAAACAGGGCATTTTTCAGAAGTGAAGAAATGGCTTTTAGCCGGGTTGACACTCTGCCCGCTCCATCTGCTGTAGGTGGATAATGAATCCATGAGATCCTTCAACAACATTTTCTTTCCATTGATACAGATTAGGATATCATCCGCAAACATCAGATTGGAGATGGTAACACTATTCCTTCCACGGAAAGGAAGCATAAGGCCTGCATCCATCCCATGTTTCAAATTTCATGAAAGCGCATCCTGGGCGAGAACAAAGAGGAATGGGGATATGGGTTTTCCTTGACGAACACCACAGACAGTCTTGAAGAAGCCAAAAGTTTTCCCATCAATGCAATGGAGATCCACATAGGAGAATAACATATGACACAAATATCGCAAAAAACCTCACTGAACCCAAATTTCCTCATGACTCGGATGATGAAGCTCCATTCTAACATGTCATACGCCTTGTTCATGTCGACTTGGAAGATGACATTGTAACCAACCGATTTTCGGTTAATGTCCTGCACCATTTCATAAGCGATGCCCACTTACCCTTGAATGTTCCTTCCCTTGATGAAACTGTGCTGCTCTATTGTGACCAGGAGAGGTAGAACTTTGTCGAGCCTTCTGAAAAAGACAGAGGCAAGAATTTTATAAGAAACATTCCAAAGACAAATTGGCATGTACTGACTAACAAGGGTAGGGTTCTTGATCATTGGAATAAGAACCAGTCTACAGGCTGAAATGCCCCCGATGGGAGGGCCACCGATAAAGAAGTCTTGGATCGACTCCACAACAAGTTGGCCGACTATATCCCAAACGAAGCTGAAGAAGCTGGCCGAGAAGCCATCGGGACCAGGAGCACTATCATGGGGCGTGTTTCTGATAGCCACTCGGATCTCCACGGCCGAGGGAGTGGAGGACAGAGCCGTGTTGTTCACCAAGTTAAAGGATGAAGGGATATGGCAGAAAAAGCCTTCAGAAGCTTGAAACCCCCTCACGAAGAAAGAAACAGGCTCCCCTGCTTGGGTATTTTCGAAGAAGTCCATAGCGACCTTCCCCGCAGTGTTCACGTCCGAAGTGTAGTGCCTATTCTCCATTCTCAGTTTCATCCTTGAGATTTTCCTCCCTATAATGCATGCATGGAAGAAATAACTGTTTCTATCCCCTTCCTTAAGCCATCGAACCCGTGCCCTTTGTTTGAAATCTCTCTCCACAGAAACAAGCCTCACGGACAAGAGATTATTTTTTGTCACACAAAACAACAAACACATTCTCATCCCAATAGATTATTTTTGTATTCTGTTTTGTGTTGACCATTATAATGTCAGGTGTCATGTACCTCCAAATTTTCTGAAGAAATATTACCATTGAAATCATATATTACTGTTGGACAGGAGGCCTATAAATATGAGGTCATTTGAACTAGAGACATAATAATTTAACTATTGAACATAGAAGACACACTATTGCAAATTATGTTCTAGAATGAGACAGTGTAACCACTCTCTTTCTTCATTTGAAAATCCCTAATGATTCAACATGTGAAAGTGTTGTTCCTTGTTCTTGAATTTCAATATGTTCATTGTATTTCATTGTGAAATTGATCATTGTGATAACGACTGAGGGATTCCGGGGATAGGAAGATAGTGTTTCTGATCATTATATAGATGGGTTTCTAGTATTTCAAAGATAGTGGTTCTGATTACCTTCTTAGTCAAGGGATTTTGTGGATAGGAAGACAGACATGTCAACCATCGTATTGAGGGCTTACCCGGGTGGTGGTAAGACATAACTTCTATCCTATGTGAAAGGAGACCCTAAAATTTAGGATAAAAGAATTGTATTACCCATTACTATTCCTCTTCTATTTGTAATAGAATGGAATCATTTTATTTCTTCTTTCTATTCATATTCATTTCTATTGTAACAATTTTATTTACGATACATTCATTTACATTACATATTGTATTAAAAGATTCTATATGCTATATGGTATAATGATTTACATTTTTATACTCTGATCATTCTATTTAATTCAAATACTACTGTTTTTAATAACCTGTGGTATCATATTATATCCAACAGATCTAGGACCAATTTGTTTATTTTTTTTGTTTCATAAGAGGCTTTTTGAATTGTATTAGTTTATGACATCATAAAATAAGTTTCTTCTTAAGAGTTTAAATAAAAAAATTTAGTCCTAAATTTAACCCCCACTTGTATTGTTTTATCTCATATATATTTACATATATATTTTGATCATATAATGTGATGATGGTTTTAATGTTAAATTTTAAATTAATTCATACAATGTGTTTTATTCTAAAAATTATTTAGTGTTTACGACATTAAGAAATGATAATTCATATGATTTTAACATAGATCTAGTATTTTCTCAAAACATTTCTTATTTAATTTTCTTTTAAACATGAATTTTGGATTTGGAATTAGTCTCTAGGACATTAAAAAATTCACTGACAAAGAAATCTAACTAGAAATGGTTATTTAAGGAACTAACTAAACGAGAATTCGCAAATGACAAATTTTATAAGCCCTGTAAAAATAAATGAAACCAAAAAATATCTTTCAAATAAAAGAAATTATTTTCAACTTCTCAACTACTATAAATAGTTCACATAGACATGTTTAGAACTTCTAGAGTATCTAGTTCAAATCGGAAGAACTATATTAATGTTCTAGGAGATTAATTTTCAATCTACTTATGAGAGTTATTTCTAGCTCACAAAACTGGATATTGTTCTTGTTTTTATAATTATTTAAAATCCATGAAAAATAAAATGACTAATTAATAAAACCATAATATGTGATCATGGTTGTGGGTTTGAAAATAATGATTTTTATTACTTTTTATAAAAAAATTTATAATAATAAGTTTTCTACTAAAAGTACTCAGCATGAAAATGTTTTTATATAAAGAAGAAATATATCTCTTCCTAAAATTATATGGTAAATTCTCAATAACTATGACTTACCTTTTTACCTTTGGGTAGATTTTATGAATGATAATTGTTATATAATAAATATAGTTTTAATTAGAACAATTTTAAAAATGAATTCCTTATAATTTATGGAATGGGATAAAATCAATGGTTAACTACTTTAGTGTTTTTGGTTGCAAATTACATATTCATAATACAAAGGATAATCTTTTTAGGTTTTCTTCCAAGAGTGATGAAAGAATTTTCCTTCGTTATTCTACATCTATAAAATAATATAGGGAATTTTATAATAGAAAAATTATTATGGAAGAATATTTTAATGTCAAATTTGATTAAATAATTCCACATGAGCCTAATACCCCTTTTGAAAACATTAAATATGATCTTTCTAACCTAAATATAAATGCCAAAAGATTTGAACGTTCAGAAAACAAATAAAAAAATCATTTTGTTCAAAGTAATAACCTGAACCAAAACTTGTATACAAGGATGAGATAACCAGTCCTTTTTCCTAGAATTATTAAGACACAAAAACACCATCCTGTATATTCTATAGTTAGAGACCCATATATAGGAACATAGACATTATATTCTCAAAGAAATTATGATGAACACAAATCATTCTTTTCAAATCATTGAACTAAGAACATTAACAATTCAATTAATAATTCATTTTGGGTGATGGAAATATAAGAAGAACATAACCATTTTGAAAGAAATACTGTTTGAGATCTTCTAGAAAGACATAAAGACACATTGATGATTAGAACTAAAATGGTGTTTAGAATCATAGATTATGAGTCATTTGTTATAGATAGAAAGAAATCTAGTTCGGTTGTATATTTATATATTCAATGGTAATGTATGGACTTTGAGGAATCCTTTAGAACCCCTGGCTAGACTTGAATCCATCAGAATGCTGCCTTTCTATGAACCACATTCTTATTTAAAACTATATCAAATAGATTTTAAGAGTTTATTGTTATATTGTTATATTATTGACATTTTTTTGTTGAAAAAAACTTTCATTTCAAAACCCTCATTTTCCAAATCATGTTATCAAAATGAGAAAAACTTTATATGGTTTAAAAAATATCCCATATCTGGGTACGATAGCATGAGCGCCTTTCTTATTTTAAATGTTTTTTTAAAAGAAATAGAATATACTACTTTATTTATAAAAAAAATTCAAATGATATATCATATAGAGATCATATCCTTTTACACATGTCAATATATGAATTCGAGCATAATTATACATCAAATTAAAAACCAAGTATCATACATTATAGTGACTTGGAGATTAGGTACTTAATTAAACATAATTATTTCAAAATAAAAAAATATTTTAATTAATATTCATAAATAGTTACTAACCTTCTTTGAGCCCTTACATGTGCATTGGATAACCTGGGGATAACATGAATATTGAGATGAGCTGAAAAGCCTAGTAAGGAAATACTCATTAAAACAAAGAATATGATATTGGTTAGAAGACTTAACATAATTATATAGAAATTCATGGAGCATGATTAATCATAAATAATCAAAACATATTGAACATGAGATCATATAATCATGGAATAATAATAATGTGGTAGCAACATAAAATACGAAATTATCACAATTCAAGGCTTTTTTCACATAGTAGAGCATGAGTCAAGGATAACCACCAAGGCCATTGAACAAGGAGCATGAGTCAAGGAGAACCACCAAGACTATTTCACTTAAAATATCATGAGACATAATATTAACAAATACATTGGAGTGCTCTCTGTGTTCACCCATCAAAATATTTTCATGAATATGTGTTCCTCATGAAAATAACATAATTATTACCCTTAGATAGAAATGGGTATCATAATAATTCTATAAATCATAATAAAGGGAAATATCATAAAGGTGTCAATGAATGTAAATAATTAAATCATACATATACATTAATAATGGAAAATAGTCATAGATCAGGATAAGTGATGTCAAAATGAGATGAAAACATGTAAAATTGGAATTATCTTTCATAAAAAACCAAAAGTTAAGCAATAATGTTTTCATAATAAAATGTGTGATTTTAGAAAAATAATTTTCAATTAAAATATTTTATGGAGTGCACTTTCAAATGTGTATTAATTCGGGAAGTTCCCTTTATTCGGGATTTCTTATTGAGTAGGGAACCCTTTAATAACATCTATATCCCCAAAAAAGAAGGATGAATGGATATTGATACATGAGTTGGAACATATACAAAACAATAAAAACATGTACCAGAAAATGAAATAAAATTTAATTCAGTTAAATAGAGTGAGATAGTAACCTGATGGAATAATGGAGTTTCGGGTAGAATCCCTTTCCTTATGTCTGAGGTTTTTCTTCACTTGCTTATAATGTCCTATTCATTCATTCATCTTTAGAACCTCATAATTGGTTTGGTTTTGGCCTTTTGATACGACCAAAAGCATCTAGATGTTGGTATGTGTCTTGGGAGGGTATTTTAGAAGAATGTGGGCAAGGCATAAGGAGTGAGAGGTGAGAGGAGAAGAGGTGGTGAGTGGTGTTATTTATAGTAGAGGAGAGGGGTGTTTTCTAATTAGTTAATTAATTAGTTTATTTTTTTCCTAATAAAATAAATATTTTTAATTATTAAGACTAAATATAGTATTTAGATAATGTGAGTTCTAACCAATGGTTCTAACATCATCCATGAATAAAGGAATTGTTATTCAACTTATAATTTATATATACCGTATGTAAGCATATTTCAATATTCACCAAAAAATAAAGTATTTTAGAAAAATATCAAAAATCAACCCTAAAAATTTCTCATCATGAAGATTTAAAAAATTATCACCATTTTATGAAAATAATTTTCTAATCATGAGAAATTTAATTTTTATTTAAAATCACAATTTAATCGAAAAATACATATTTTAAAAATATAATTGATTTTATAAAAATTTGACAAATTAACTATGGTCTCATTAAATTATCTTATAATAAAAATAAAATAATATTAATTTATGAAAACATTTTATAAATATACATTTTAATTTACATATATAAATTAATCATAAAATTGTAATTAAATATTTATGACTTACAATGATTCAAACACTTAATTATTAATTTTAAAAATATTTATTTACTTATAATTTGATAAAATTATATGATAGTGTAAATTATAATATGGATAAAGTTTACTTATACATTCATTGGAGGTGTTAATATTCAATTTGTCAGTATACTATTCATAAGGTTCATGTTACTGTTAGAAAGGTCAAGTAACTATTACTTTGGTATAAGTTACATAACTTAAAGAAATACTTATTATTTAATTCATTATTCATTTATAAATATTTTATTGTGTTCTCAATGTTATTGTATATGATTATAGCATATGAAATAATTATAATAATATCATTTCCATTGTTAAAACATTAGGTCGTTAGATTATTCCCTAGTTATTAAATTTCCCCATTGAATTTTATTTTAAATTCTATGTTGAAAACATATGTGGGTACTTATCCTACACCACTTTCACCAGTTCCCATGTTTCCTCTTCATGATTATGGTTCCAACATAGTACATTAACCAAGTTAGTCTTGTTACATAGAACATTATCACTATGATCCATGATCTTCACTGTCTGCTCCTCATAAGAAATATCACTCTCAAAATTTACCACCTCTAAAGTTAGTACATGTGATGGATCTTGTATGTACTTCCTTAAGAGGGATACATGGAATACATCATGTACATTATATATATGGTAGGTGTAAATTCTAGTTGATAGGACAAAAATATGACACGATCAAGGATCTCCAAGGGGTTGATGTACCGTAGACATAGATTTCCTTTCTTCCCAAATCACATGCCTTTTTTCCATAGTGATATTCAGAGGAAAACCATGTCACCAACCATTAATTTATGATCTCATAGACAATTTTTTTCATAGAACTTTTGTCAAATTTGAGCTTCCTTGATGTGACGCATAATGGTTTTCATCTTCCCCCCCATTTGTTGACCATTTTTGTTCCTAGCAACATATGTTCACCGACTTCATTCCAAAATGAAGGTGTTATACACCTTTTACCAAAAAGTGCTTCTTATGAATCCATTCAGATGCTCTATTGGAAACTATTATTGTAGGATATTTCGACCAGAGGTAGATATTGGTCCCATTTTCTTTTAAAGTCCATAGAAAAGACTCTCAACATGTATTCGATCTTATTAATAGTTTGATCATATTAAAAATTATTTTGAGGATGATATGCCATACTGGAGATCAAATCATTTCATATAGCATATTAGAGAACTTTCTAGAACATCAATGTTAATCTCAGATCTCGATAAGAAACAATCGATAATGGTAATCCATACTGCCTTACTACCTCCTTGATATATATCTGTGCAAGTTGATTCAATGAGATGTACTCTCGAATTGAGATAAAGTGATCATTCTTTGAAAAATGTTCTACAATAACCCATATAGCATTGTCCCCTCTATATTTAATTGGAAGTCTAGTGACAATGTCCTTTGTTATGTTCTCCTGCTTCCATGTTGGTATGGGTTTTGGTTGTACAACCCCCATATACATTTTCTTTTCAGCCTTCAGTTGCTGACATACGAAGAAATTGTATGTATAATCAATGATATCTTTCTTCATATTGTCCCACCAATAGTTCCGCCAAATATCTTGATATATATTTGTGTTCCCTGGGTGAATAGAAAAGGTGGAGACATGTCTGTCCTTCTAAAGCTCCTTCCTTATATGTGAATCAGATGTTACATATAATCATGATCTAAATATCATGACTCCTCCCACATCCCATTTGAACTACGTGGATTATTCTTTCTTCATGGATTACACCATCTTATAAATTTAGACATATATCTATTTATCATCCATTATATTCCCTAGGATGGATGGTTAATCAATCAATTGAAAAGGTATTGGTGATGTTCCCTCCCTTAATGATTCTCATGTCCATCCTCTACAAGTCTGTGTTTATGATCAAAATATAGATTTACATGCTAAATTACAAGAGGGGGTGAATTTTATGTTTGCAAACATTGTCTTTAAATCATAATGAAATCTATGTTTAATAATGTTAAACAAGGTAAATTACCAAACCCTCATTGGTTATAGCTCAAATGGATAATTGGAAGGGCCCATGTATAATTATAAGAAACATAAACATAAATAAGTAAAACATAAGAAAACTTATGAAAGTTTATCATAGATAAATATTCTACCATAAAGCGTATAAAAGCTTATTTATCATAGTAAATATATATATAATAATGTATAAGAATGTTATAAATTTATTCTTTAACAAAATACGCACGAAATAAAATATGTAAAAAAGAAAGTAAAAAGTAGGTAATATTTTAACCCAAAGTGAAGGATGTCCAAAAACCTTGGATAAAGGTACCTTGATTTACAATTTCATGATAGTATATTTACCCACACCAGTGTAAGACCGTTGTAAGAATATAGAAATCTATAATGTTATCCCTACAAGCCCTAAAACATTAAGGTAGATGGAACATCAGTCTTCTTATTCTTGGAAGTCATCAAACTATACTATAATCAACACCATAGTATTTATATCCCCGTAAGACCTTGATTGTACAACATAACATTCAGAGTCGCACTAAAAAAGTTTGAACATGTTTTTCATGGTTGAAAAAGTTGTTCACAGACCACACAAAGCATGATAGGTTCTCTATCTAGAAAAAAAATCACAACATCACAACATGTTATCTCTTGATCGATATTGAGGTCGTTCATATGAGCCCCTATTTATAGGAAAAAACATTAACGGTCAGATCCATCTTCTAACAGTAATATTTTCCTTGAATTTAAGAGGAACTTGCACACGTGTCACTCAACTAACAGTTAGTTAAAAACAGATTGTATGACATTGATTTATATAATGAGAAAAACGGAAAATATTATCAAGCATAATAAATAATAATATGTAAGGAAACAAAGTATCAGGTTTAAGAAATTAGGATCTGATAAAATTGAAACAAAATGTTAGTAATGTAAATTAACATTAACAAAATGTGTAATTGGAGTCTAGAAAAATGTATATTTGGAGACAGTATTATGATGAATTTAGAGTCTTAATTTTGAAGAATTTGGTGTCTGAATTTTGAGGAATTCATAATTTATATTCTGTTAAATGCAGAGCCTAAATTATGTGGAATTATAAGTCCAAATTATGAGGAATTTAGAGTCTAAATTCTGATGAATTCAGATTCTGGATTTTGAGGATGTCAAGGTAATAATGTAAAGGAACTCAGATTCTAAATTTCATATAATTTTGAGTCTGAATTTCAATGAACTTGGAGAATGAATTTTATAGAATTCAAAGTCTTAATTCCACAAAATTTTGAGTCAGAGAATCATAGAATTCAGAACCTAAATTTTATAGAATTTAGAGACTGAATTTCAAATAATTTAGAGTCCGGATTTTAGTGAATTTGGAGTTTGTATATTAGAGAATTCGGATTCATAATTTTAGATAATTCATATTATAATAAACTATAAATATTTTATATAGGTAAGGATATGATTATTTTACACTATGGAAAAAAATAAAATTTTTTATTTTAAGACATTAAATATGACATTAAAAACCAAGGGTAAGGAAAAAAAATTTACTAGCGAAAGTAAATTTTCCTTCAGAAAATAATTCTTATAGAAGGTTAACTTTTTCATCAAGAAAATGTAGTTGTGAACGTCAAAACATAAAGGAATTCAAAATTCATAAGGGAACTCATTGACCTAACAATATCCCACTTTTTTAAAAGTACAAACAAATTTTTGAAAAAAAATATAAGTAATAAGGTTTTTCCTTTTTGAACATTAAAAGAAATACTTATCTCCCTTTACATTGGCCCATAATTAATATGACTAACTCCACCTTATGTTTTGAAGTACCTAAGGATCGTATTCTTTTCTTTCTAATAATGGTTACTTTTTTTCATAGGAATATTTTATTTAGGTAAACTCCACCTTACTTAATCTCCCCCTTATGTAGGGAATTATCTTCTTTTCACATAATATTCCTTTGATCATTGTTCTCTACAACTATGTGACATTAAAAAATGAATGGAGGGAATGAAAATAAATGTATATAAAAATATATAAATATAAAAGAAAAAACAATGGAATTATAACAATCATTCATTATAATTGGAAAAAAATACACTAATAATACAACAAAAGATATAATATTAAGGAAAATCATTCATCCTCCATTTAATTAAACATCATCCTTTTCAAGGTGTCCTTTAGCTTTTCCATCCCTTTGTGATGATCTTTAAACATCTTGTGCAATTAATCCTGAAAATTATTCTTATTCACAAAAACATTGATTCTTTCTTCGTAGGATTTATGAATTTTGGATTAATACATTACAATCACTTATTACTGTTTGAATTTTTCTAACAATTCTTACCTGATTTCTCTTTCCCCTTTGAAATTTAATACAACTGAATTGGTCATTCCTTTCAGATATGTATCCTCTAGAATCTATGAATCATTATCTTTGTTTAGTTTTTCTGAAATACCTGATGTAAAATCATTAATTGTTTCATCTGACTTATCAAAGAATACTTTATTGAGTCTTGAAAATCATCCATGACTTTCAAAACATCAATCATTGACTTAGACCATTTGGTTATTTTCCTTCAAGATCCCCTATGAGAATCATAAACAATATGAAATGATTTGTAATCAACTTAAATTATGATAAAATTTTCTATGAGATTTCTTATCGAATCGAACTTTTTATGGATAGAATGATGAGTCAACTGAAATATCTAATTAATACATGAAAATCAGTGTATTGTATTCACTAGATTCATTATGGATTGGAAAAAAATATTTTCCCATGGATGGGGGAGATTCAGAAAAATATCCCCTTATTGGCGAGGAACCATTTTCTAGCTCTTCAACTATCCTCTTGGTTGTTAAAAAATTATATTTCTAATATTTTATAACTACATCCTTTCTAGGTGAATAAACAACAACTTGTTTTCCTTTTTCATATCTATATATTTCATTCTCAACGTTTCGAGTATCATTCATTCTATCAAGGGCTTAGATTATCTTATCATTATCAACATCATCTTTATCAGCACCTTCCTTGACATATTTCCCTTTGAAAATTATTTTGGTTGATTCAAGTTGTGATGTTCTGAATGAAAATATGTCTGAAGGACTATCCTTCTCAGGGTATTCTTCCAACATTTTTATTATATCCTCACTTTCATCATCATCATCATATTCTTCTTCTTAATTTTGAACTACCTCTTCTCCCACAATGGGTTTTCTTGGAAATTTCACATAATTCCCCTTTCATACTAGAATCTTGAACCTCACTTTGAGGATGATCATAGAACTATCCTGACATGATACTAAAACAGATTTTTATCCGCCTAAGAGTGTCATCACTCATCAACATAATATTGAAATTTCATGATTTTGAACTTCAAGGGATTTTAAAGGATTACAAACAAATAATGATGATCTATGACAGGATTGATGGATACAAAATTATCTGGGACATGAGAGTTACAATATTTATATTACTGATGGTTAGAAGAATGTGCATGATGAGATTCATCGTTATTAAATTCGTCAAAAAAATCCATCAAGAAAAAATCACAGTTCTCCAGGTAATCCTTATCCCTCTTCCCCTGAATAAGAAATAATTTCATCCAAATTTCTAACAATATGAAGTTGGTTGTAAGATGAATTATCATTGGTGACTTTACTCCCTTGAGTCCATGGAACATAATTTCCACTACCTTCTCAAAACATCCTTCATTTTCATTCATCTTTTCAGAGAAAAAGATTTCTTCTCTATCATAAGAAATACAAAGAATGTTTGCAGGCAGGTTGAAGGTTAAAAAATAGGTCTTCCCATAGGTCTTAAAGGAAATCTTTTATCTTCCTCTTTCTTCATAAAAAAAATTGAATCATTAAATTATATAAGGACGTCAGGGTAAACTAGATCTTAATTCTTCGACTTGGATACACATAAGATTTATCATCCATTCATATTGATAATTTATGAAATATAATAATTATAATTGGAAATGAAATCTTGGCCAACAAACCTTTATCTGAATATTTTCCAATACTTGAGATCCTTTTTCGAAACATTTTTATTTTGAGAGGAAATTTAAAGCAACATTTGGAATGAAAGAAAACATAGAAAACTGAAAGACTGATTTTTAAGGTGGTAGAAGTTTTGTGAAAATCCTCTTGAAAACCCAATGTGGGAGACAAATATATGGGGACTTTATATAGGCTTCACAGAAATGGGTAAAATTCTCATATCAATATAGTGGTTGATATATGCTTGATCTGATCTGATGGATGATATTCATCCCAAAGAAGGATTATTATATTCTAATCTTTGGAGGTTTTAGAAAAATATGATTTACCGAAAGTGAATCTGATAAGGTTTTCTAAAAACATGCTAAAAATACCAACAAGTAAAAAAATATGAATATTGATGTATGGAAACATACCTTCTGAATGCTTAGAAATAATTTGAAATTCGATAATTTTATTATAGAAGAAGTTATATTCTAGAAATTTTTTTTGAGAAATGAAGAAGAAAATTTTAGGTTCTAAATTTTTTTTTATGGAAAAAAATTTAGGTTCCAAATTATTAATTTCGAAAAGGAAAATATAAAATAATAAATGTAACACCCCAATATTTGATTGTACGTTATTTCTTCAAAGTAATTCAATAACTTTCACTACACCCAACAACGAGTTCAAGCACACCACGACTTACCAAACTAACCGTTCAAAACGGTTTATGAATAGTATTAACTAAATTTTAATCCTTATATAATACTTATAATTTTAGAATCCATATTATTTGTTTCTTAGACATAATTTAAGAAAAAATTCATTTTTTCATATAAAAGAAGCATTTTTAAAAAACTGCAATTTTAACACCTTTTAATGGGGAACCATTTTTAAATCAAATATTTGAAACATTTATATATTCAATTTGACAAAATAAACTTCTTCTTTATAATTGGGACATAAAAATTTATTTTCAAAAATCATTTTGTGTTCTTCTGATAACTATCATTTTTGGGTGAATAGTGAAAAATACTATATTTTAACTGAAAACAATTTTTTTAATCAAAATAATTTATAGTGTTCAATTATTAATTTTAATGGTTTGTAAGTATATTTAGATTATATTTTTACCATTTAATCCAATTTTGGTCTTTTCAAGTAATTTCACTTTGAAATTAGACATAAACTACTGTCAATATTTTAATAGATATTATTTCATAAAAACACGCTTTTTTGTTTTGACAGCAGGAATCAATATGAAATTAATTTCAGCCACATATGCGTTTTGAATCTAGAATAATGGATTCCATATTTGGAATCAGGATTTACAAATTGTTTAAATAGGTAACTTTTATTTTTAGACATTATGAATAATTACTTCGGTAAATATTTTATTTACCGTGGTTAAAGGATTAATCAGGTAAATAAGTGTAACAACCCAAGATTTTATAAGATATATTCTTTTTAATCTCTTTCATACATTCTACTGTATGCTACACAAAGTTTATCTTGCGCTATATGTGACACCGTATTATCTTTCAGTATATGCGACACTATTCTTAGATTGTGTTCCACACAATTTCAAGTTCGTTTGATAATAGTCATTCTACGCAACACTGAGTGTATCTATATATATATATATTCAATATATAAATAAAAAATCGTTGGATTCTTTTATAATGAAACAAAAAAGGGGTCTTTCACAACACACAACCCTGACTTGGCTTGCATTACACGCAATCACGACCTTCCTCGATAGCGTGTGTTGTACGCAATACCGGGTTTTACAAAACAACGATATATTGTAATAATATTATTATGAACAAGAAAGTATAAAAAGTATTAAATATATTTTTAATTTTATAACATTATAATTCATCTTACAGATTTTATAGAACATGGTATAAGAACAAAATAAATTTTTTGTGTAAAAAAAGTATTTTAAAAAAAATGCAGTGTTGCCACCTTTTGATGGCGCGCCCACATTAAATCTAGTTTTTGACATGTTTATATGTGAAATTTGACAAAATAAAATTCTTCTTTGGAATCAAGAAATAAAAATTTACTTTGGATAAATTTTTCATGTTATTCTGGTAACTAACATATTTTGATGAAAAGTAAAAACACGCTATATTTTAATTAAAAACAACTTTTTTCATTGCAATAATTTAGATGGTTAAATTATAATATTTAATGGTTTTAAAGTATAAATAGAATATATTTTTAACATTTAATATAATTTATGTCATTAAAATTAATTTTACATTGAATTTATAGGTAAAAACATTTCAATCTTTTGCAATGTTATAACTTTTAAAACACGTTTACTTAACAATGGGATTAATTTTAAATTAAAATCTGCAACTTTTTTGTATCGAATTTAGAAAAATGGATTCCATATTTGGAATCAGTGGGTCCAAATTGTGTTAATAATCTACTTTTTATTTTTGGGCATTATGAATAGTAACTACGGTAAATTTTATTTATCATAGTAAAATGTAAATCGGGTAATTAAGGGTAAATATAATATTATAAAATTACCCTAACACTTTCCTTAATATAATTGGATGATTATATTTTTTCCTAAGGCATATTTGTGTCAAAATGGAATCCATTGGAACCTACTTGGAGGTGATTAAGACCTTTAGTTTATTTTATTTAAAGGAAAGTGAAATATGTCTCACTCAATTTTAATAATTAATGTATTTTTAATAAAACATTATACAAAATATAAATTCGGTTATAAAAACTCATATGAAATATAAAATGTTTTTCTTTATCATGGTAATTTATTTGTAATTTTTAAGAGTTATTTAATTACCTTATTATCTTATACATTAATGATGCAGAAATTATTTATTTAGTGAAAAATAAATAATATAGTTTTTATTGAAATAGTAATACATATCAAAAGGCCCAAAAACCTGCATAGAACTAATTATTAGTGTATATATAAACCCTAATCATCCACTGGTAGGATTCTTGAACCTTTGGATCCATTTTAAGGTGAATATGACACTTATAATATTTTATTTTAAATGATTCCAAAGTTGTCACTTTCGTAATTTAGTAAAGATAACAATTTACATGTTGTTATATTAAGATGATAAATTCGATTAAAATTACTATTATAAAAGCTTTGATATTTATCTTCATCACAGGATCATATTTTTAATTTTCATGCATCAAATATGTATATTAAATAATTATACAAAAATGTTGTACTAATTATTTTATTAAGAGAAATATCAAGTAAATGGTTTTAAAAATATTAAAATATATATTATATGAACTATTTAATGTTCTGCACTAATTTTATAGATAACTATGACAAGTTATGAATCTATTAAATCTTTTATTTCGAACATATCTTCTGTATATTGTTTATTTAAATTCAAATAAATAAATAGGGTCAAAATTGACACTATTGTTATTTTATAAAAATAACATATTATAAAATTGTTTAAAAATCACAAAAATAATTATAAATTATAAATTTCAATTTATATGGTCTAAAATGTCATAACATATCAAATTATGGAAAATTCACAACACATATGTAATTATTTATAATAATTAAAAATTTAGAATATTATTACCACAAATAAAATAAAATTGATAAATAAGGGTAAATCAGGTTGATAATGTTTAAAATAAATTCCTAACAGGTCTAAATTTTATTGTTTGATGATTTTACAACCCTATCTCTTCTATTCTTCATATATGTGTCATTTTGGAAGTATTTATGTGGGGTTGGGATTTACTAATATTTCATATATTTCCAAAGGTGCCCCTCTCCTCCCTTATAAAAGGGCACATCCTCCCTCTCCTCCTCACACCAATTTGAGCCTTCAATCTCGGCCAAACCCTGCCCATTTCACTTACCCACTTCCTTAGAAACCTACTAGAGGTACTGGTCTTCTCAAAATACCATTTCTAGTGCCATATGAGAATTTTTAAAGGTGGAACTTCGAGAAAGAGGTAATACCTTCTACCATTTTCTTCAAGTTACATTCTTCTTCTAATCCCTCTTCTTTAGTTGTTTCATTATGAAGTAATAATATCAGTACCCATAATATACTGATAAGTTTTTATAAACATTAAACAACCCTATTTTACCTTCTATCCATCTTACGGAAAACAAAATCACCACGCGTGCGTACGGACGAAATACCGTCTCCACTTCGTGGTGTAATCTGTTTTCCCACCAACACCTTACATGAATGGGTATAATGGTGTAAAGAATAACTATATACGGTTGTTATAAAATCATAATGATTCTGATATATTATACCATCCACACATATTCTATTCAATAATTATGGGAACGATATCATCGCTCGTGCGTAAGTACGGACTACCGTCTCCACGACGCGCTGAGATTCATTCTCCATGTTAACCATACATGAATGATCATAAAGTTTATATAATGAATAATAATGAAATATATAAAATAATAATGCTACTGGATTTATTTATATATATGTATGTCATCTATTTAGCATCATTTAATTCAATTAGGAAACGAAACATCGTTCATGCGTACGTACAGCCTACCGTCTCCATGAACGGTGTATTTCATTCCTTTTATCGATCTATAATATATATGTATATGATGAATATATATTATATATAAATCATGTTTCACATTCTAGAATTATGTAAAGCAGGATATAAATAATTATATCATGAATGAGAAGTCGAAACACATACGATAAATGAAACGATTTTACCCAAAACGCTGCTTTAACTTGGATTTTACAAAAAAACGGGTTATATAAAGTCATAAGTGATACATATATGATATCATAACAATTAATATGATTATTTAATAAGTCAATGACATTATTTATATCATTATACAGGATTTTCAAATCCATACAAAGCATGTCAGACCTAAGGTATGGGATAATTTTTCAAATCTCATTTTTATCCGAGATTGCTTATTCGTAAGTATTTACTGGGGTTATTTCTATCATCCATATCCATGTTTTATAATAGTTTTTTCATGTATGTTGAATGTCCTTTTTACCCATTTTTTGACTTTTACTACTTGGTATGTAAGGAATCATTCTTTTCTTTATGTTACGAGGTGCTTTTTTGACATTTCCGGCAAAAGTACGAGAACAATGTTTTTTTAAACTTATACAGCATGAATGGATTATTACGGTTTTATAAAGACTTATTTTCATGAATCTTCCTCCAAAATATTTCATGATTATTTTCAACAAAATATCTTTCTTTTAAAATTTCATGACATTTTGTGAAAAGAAATTGATTTTGAAGAAGAAAGGATATTTTCCTCAAGAATTAATTTCAAGTGTTTTATCAAAACTATTGTTCCATCTAAGTTGACATTATTTAATATGTCTATGTTTCAAGTATAATGACTCTATGATTTACATGGTTTTACTTTTATTATTATGAAATGTAATCCATTTATTTTATATGGATTTTTTGATGATGGGATGATGTTCTTGAAACCCATTTTATTAGTTGGGTTATTATGAATGATGTATGTTTATTTTGTGGCACAAGTAAGAATGATTTCATTATGAGATGGGCGAGAACTATATCTCCCTAAAATGAATTGGGTATAGATTAATATCTCATGAGATAGACATGGCGGGAACGGTAAGTTACTCTGGTTCAGTATTACAGGACTGGAACGAGGAGTGAACTCGATTCAGAAAGGAACTTTGTCCACTAAGATTGTCCTGGCAGTAATGCCTTGGCTACTATGGAAAGCATTACATGTACATAATGGATGCCATAATTACATGTTTTATTCCCATGCTATGTTATAATGAATTATGTTCCATTATGATCTATGCATTATGTACTTCCATGTTTTATGTTGTTACTCATGATTTTGATGTTTAAACATTATTTTTATGTTTTTAAGTTCAAATATATATCGTATGTTTTATTTTATCTGTTCTTACCCATACATAGTATTTGAGCTCACCCATTTTATGTTTTATTTTCCCCCAGGATTAAAATAAAGGGTTTAGTTAAGGAAACAAAAAGTGGAAGATCTTTATGGGAGATTTTGAAGATCTCTCACCAAGATTAGAAGATTACATTCCATGTTTCAAAAGACACTAAACTATTATGGTCCTTATGTGTCTGTTTTTGTTATGTATTAAGTATTCCACAAAATTAATGTAATATATATGTACGTCATGCTTTGGGCCTCTACAACTGGTATCATAGGAAAGGTTTAGTCATCCTTTAGAAACTAGGACGCAAAAATGTTAGTGAGATCCCTAGAGATATTTATAAGGTATGTCTAGGGATGTCCCTAAGGATAAGTATATGTATAGGATATAGTCCTAGAACGACAGTAATGATCTTAGAATTTATCCTAAGATGTTAGATATTGAGGGTACTCCCCCTTAACTATGTTGTTTTCCCTAGCATGATTTTTTCCTCTCATACTATTATTTTTGGGTTCTAGAAAATGGTTGGAAACAGGAATATTCACGATAATGGAGGATATGGCGGACAATGGAATGATATTATTCAAGAGCAACCAAATGAAATGGGATTTTGAAGTCCAAACATTGTTATTATACATAATCAGCAATCTCATAATATGATTAATAATCTCAACTTTTCTAATTTTCCCGACTCATATAATAAGAGAAAGATGGAGTTTCATGATGTTATAGAGGAAAGAATGTTAAATTTCCCTCATGTAAATAATGTGGGAAGAGGCATCGGGGAGATTGTTTCAAACAAACTCGAAGATGATTTGGGTGTGGAAAAGAAGGACACAAGACTAGTAAGTGAAAAAGAAAAGGTTCAGTTAACACCATGGACAAGGATAATGGTATTTCTACGGCATCAACAATGAATAGATGTTTCAAATGTGGAATGTATGGGCATTATTAAAACTAATTCCCTAAGGGAAAGTCTCATGACGAGAATCAGCATGGTCATATGAGTAGTATTTATGTGTATGATGATGAAGAGAATACAAATGAAATATGAGATGAAAGAAATGATGATGCTCAGTCAGTGGATTAATAAGTTAGTGGAATGATTGTATGTTTATAAAGAATAATGTATGGTACAATGGAATAAAGAATAATCTATGGATGGTTACACTATTGTTTTTCCTAAAGTATTTAAAAGTATATCTTGAATGGTACCTGTAACCATGAAAGGTTATTCAGATATTTTTAGAAAGTAGATGATTTGCGCATAATGAAGGGATAAGAAGATAATGAGATGTTTGATTGTATTCATGATCTCATGACTGATATATGGACTAAGTGATATTATCGTTTGATTATATAGATTTTTTGGGATTTTGGTATGTGGAAAGAGTTACCTTTTGACAGTATTCATGTTTTCACTATGGTTCTATGGAAATTTATGTTTCAAGAGAATATATGACTAAGGTATTCATGTGTTTGGAATGCAACCAACAAGATATATCTTATGATATATGTGGGATAAATGCTTGTATTCACATTATTGGTAAATAACCTTTCTAGTAATTGGATTCTTTATACTATGAGCTTGGACCGAAGTATTTTAGATAAGCCTAAAGATTGGAATGGATTATGTTGTACATAAGTTAGTATTGTTAAAGGATAGAACTTTTTTCGATATTATAGATGGGATGTTATAGTAATGTAGTTTTAGAAATAGGACAACCTGCATGATGGGCGACAGCCCATCGCATCGGACAAGGTTGTGGGAATCGAACCCACAACTGAAGTGCGACTGGCCTTTATCGCATACCCCTAGTTATTAGAAACTAGTTTTAATTTTTTAAGAGGTATGATTGATTAAGTATAAGTTCATTTTTGGAATCGTATATGATTAACCTCACCATAGATGGACTTATATATATTTGACAACTTTTGCTAAACTTTTGTTTGAATCAAATGGAATGCCCCATAATTCTATCACATGATCTGTTAACACTTCACGAATAACAAATTCAACTTTATTCCTTTAAGATATGAAGTGGAAATTGTTCAATGCACGAACAACAGTGAGATTGTACCAAAATCAAGTATGTATTTCTTCTAATAAAATTTTCAAATTTAGGGAAATTATATTGAAAACCAAAAATGTTGTCCTAGTGCTCTTATATCTGATGAGTCAGATGGTACCTTAAATCATCACAAATTTATGACTTTGTGATTGATGGCTTTTTCATAGCCATGTTCTCTACCACTCTCCATCAGAACTTGATGGTTAGATTTTTCTTCCATATCCATATGTTAACCTATGTTCTCTTATATAGAAACCCAGTGATGAGTTACTTTGGGTAATCATTACGTTTCATACTTTAGATTTTAAAATTATGTTTTAGTATTCCTTTTTATGATATGGGTTTCTATGAATAGTAAACGATTTATAACCCTGACGAATTTCGAGGGATAAATTCATTTTAAGGGGTGTAGAATGTAACAACCTGAGATTTTATAAGAAATATTCTTTTTAATCTCTTTTATATCTTCTACTGTATGCTACACCATGATTATCTTGTGCTATACACGACACCGTATTAGCTTGCAGTATATGAAACACTATTCTTAGATTGTGTTACCCACAATTTCATGTTTGTTTGATAATAGTCATTCTACGCAACATTGAGTGTATATATATATATATATATTCAATGTATAAATGAGAATTGATTGGATTCTGTTATAACGAAACAACAAAGGAGTCTTGCACAACACGCAACCCTGACTTGGCTTGCATTAAACGCAATCATGACCTTCCTCGATAGCATGTGTGGTACGCAATACCAGGTTTTACTAAACAACGATATATTGTTATAATATTATTATAAACTAGCTGTTATAAATATTATTAACTATCTTTTGAATTTTATAACATTATTATTCATCTTACACATTTTCTAAAACATGGTATAAGAACAAATTAATTTTTTGGGGGTAAAATAAGTATTTTTCAAAAAATGAAGTTTTTCCACCTTTTGATGGCGCACCCACATTAAATATAGTTTTTGGCATGTTTATATATTCAATTTGAAAATATAAAATTCTTCCTTGTAATCAAGATACACAAATTTACATTGGATAAATTTTTCATATTATTCTGGTAACTTTCATATTTCGATGAATAGTAAAAACACGCTATATTTTATTTAAAAACAACTTTTTTCATCACAATAATTTATATTGTTAAATTATAATATAGAATGGTTTAAAAGTATAAATGGAATTGGTTTTTAACATTTAATATAATTTATGTCATTAACATTAATTTTATATTGAATTCATAGGTAAAAGCATTTCAATCTTTCGCAATGTTATAACTTTTATGACACGTTTTCTTAACAACGGGATAAATTTTAAATTAATTTCTGCAACTTTTAGGAATTGAATTTAGAAAAATGGATTCCATATTTGGAATCAGTGGGTCCAAATTGTGTTAATATACTACTTTTTATTTTTGGGTATTATGAATAGTAACTACGGTAAATTTTATTTACCGTAGTAAAATGTAAATCGGGTAATTAGGGGTAAATATAATATTATAAAATTACCCTAACTCTTGTCTTAATATAATTGGATGCTTATAGTTTTTCCTAAGGCATATTTGGGTCGAAATGGAATCCACTGTAACCTACTTGGAGGTGATTAAGACCTTTAGAATATTTTATTTAAAGGAAAGTGAAATATATCTCACTCAATTTTAATAAATTACATATTTTTAATATAAATTTATACAGAATATAAATTCAGTTATAAATACTCATTTGAAAGATAAATTTTTATTCTTTATCATGGTAATTTATTTGTAATTTTTAAGAGTTATTTATTTACCTTATTATCTTATACATTAATGATGTAGAAATTATTTATTTAGTGAAAAATGAATAATATAGTTTTTATTGAAATAGTAATACATATCAAAAGGCCCAAAAATCTGAAAAAACATATTATTAGTGTATATATAAACCCTAATCATCCACTGGACGAATTGTTGACCATTTTAATCCTTATTAAGGCGATAATGACACTTATAATATTTTATTTAAAATGATTCCAAAGATGTCACTTTCATAATTTAGTAAAGATAACAATTTACATGTTGTTATTTTGAGATGATAAATTTGAGTAAAATTATTATTAGAAAATCTTTGATATTTATCTTCATCAAAGGATATTACTTTTAATATTAATGCAATAAATAAAAATATTAAACAATTATACAAAAATGTTGTACTAAATATTTTATTAAGAGAAATATCTAGTAAATGGTTTTAAAAATATTAAAATAAATATTATATAAAATATTTAATGTGATCCATTAATTTTATAGATAAATATGACATGATATAAATCAATTAAATATTTTAGTTCAAACATATCTTCTATATATTTTTTATTTAAATTCAAATAAATAAAAAGTGTTATAATTGACATTATTATTATTTTATAAAAATAACATATTATAAAATTGTTAAAAAATCACAAAAAAATTTAAAAATTATAAATTTAAATTTATATGGTCAGAAATTTCATAAAGTGTCAAATTATGGAAAATTTACAACACATATGTAATTATTAATAATAATTTAATATTTAGAATATTATTACGACAATTAAAATTAAATTTATAAATAAGGATAAATCATGTTGATAATGTTTAAAATAAATTCATAACATGTGTAAATTTTATTGGATGATGATATAACAACATTATCTCATCTAATCATCGTATATGAGTCATTTTGGAAGTTTTTATGTGGGGTTGGGATTTAATAATATTTCTTATATTTCCAAAGGAGCCCCTCTCCTTCCTTATAAAAGGGTACCTCCTCCTTCTCCTCCTCACACCAATTTGAGCATTCATGCTCAGCCAAACCCTACCCATCTAACTTCCCCGCTTCCTTAGAAACCTACTAGAGGTAATGGTATTCTCAAAAGACCAACTCTAGTGCCCTATGAGAAAATTTAAAGGAGGCACTTTGAGAAATAGGTAATACCTTTTACCGTTTTCTCAAGTTCCATTCTTATTCTACTCCCTCTTCATTAGTTGTGTCATTATGAAGTAATAACATCAGTACCACTCATATAATGATATGTTATTATAAATATGAAACAACCCTATTTTACCTTATATCCATCCAACAGAAAACAAAATCACGGCGCGTGCGTACGTACGGAATATCGTCTCCACGTCGTGGGGTAATCTGTTTTTCCACCAACACCATACATGGATGGGTATAATGGTGTAAAGAATAACTATATATGGTTATTATAAAATCATACTGATCCTGATATATTATACCATCCATTCCATTTCTATTCAATAATAATGGGAACGATATAATCGCTCGTACATACGTACGGACTACCGTCTCCACGACGCAATGAGATTCATTCTCCATGTTAACCATACAAGAATGATCAATAATTTTATATAATGAATAATAATGAAATATATTAAATACTAATGCTACTGTATTTATGTATATATATATTAATGTCATCTATTTAGTTTCATTCAATTCAATACGGAGACGAAAACAACGTTAATGCGTACGTATGGCCTACTGTCTCCATGAACAGTGTATTTCATTCCGTTTATCGATATATTATATATAAGTATATGTTCAATATATATTATATATAAATCATGTTTTACATTTTGGAATTATGTAAATCAGGATATAATTAATAATATCATGAATGAAAAGTCGAAACACATACGATAAATGAAATGATTTCACCCAAAACGCTACTTTAACTTGGAATTTAGAAAAGAACGGGTAATATAAAGTCATATGTGAAACATATATTATATCATAACATTGAATATTATTATGTAATAAATCAGTGACATTACTTAAATCATTATACAGGAGGATCGGATCCATACGAAGCATATCGGACCTAAGGTAAGGGATAATTTTGCAAATCTCATTTTTATCTGAGATTGCTTATTCATAAGTATTTACTGGGGTTATTTATATCATCAATGTCCGTGTTTTATAAAAGTTTATTCCTGTATGTTTTAATGTCCTATATACCCATTTTTGAATTTATATACTTTGTATGTAAGGAATATTTATTTTGTTTACGTTACGAGGTACTTTTTTGACTTTTCCGGATAAAGTACGCGAAGAATGTTTTTTTAAACTTATACGGCATGAAAGGATTTTTACTGTTTTATAAAGCCTTATTTTCATGAATCTCCCTCCAAAAGATTTCATGACTATTTTCAACAAAATCTTCTTCATTTAAAATTGCATGACATTTTGTGAAAAAAATTTATTTTGAAAAAGAAAGGATATTTTCCTCAAGAATTCATTTCAAGTGTTTTATCAAAACCATTTTCCCATATAAGATGACATTATTTCATATGTGTATGTTTCAAGTATAATGTCTCTATGATATACATGGATTTACTTTTCTTATTATGAAATGATATCCATTTATTTTATATGTATTATGTGATGATGGGATGATGTTTTTGAAACCCATTTTATTCGTTCGGTTATTATGAATGATGTATGTTTGTATTGTGGAACAAGTAAGAATGATTTAATTATGAGATGGGTGGGACCTATATATCCCTCCAATGCCTTTGGTAACTATTTGTATCTCATGAGATAGACATGGCTGGAACGGTAAGTTAATCTAGTTCAGTATTACAGGACTAGACCGAGGAGTGAACTCGATTCAGAAAGGGAATTTTTCCACTAAGATGGTTTCGCAGCAATGCCTTGGCTACTATAGAAATAATTACATGTTCTTAATGTATTAAACAATTACATGTTTGATTCCCATGCTATTTTATCATGACTTATCTTCCATTATGATCTATTCCTTATGTTCTTCCATGTTTTATGTCGTTGCTCAGGATTTTGATTTTTAAACATTATGTTCATGTTTTTAAGTTCAAATGTATATGGTATGTTTTATTTTATCAATGATTACCCTTACTGAGAATTTTAGCTCACCCATTTTATGTTTTATTTTCCACCAGGATTAAAAGAAAGGTTTTAGGTAAGGAAACAAAAAGTGGAAGATCATTATGGGAGATGCTGAAGATCTTTCACAATGATTAGAAGACTATGTTCTAGGTTTCCAAAGACACTAAACTATTAAGGTCCTTGTGGGTCTGTTTTTGTTATGCATTAAGTATTCCACAAAAGTAATGTAATATCTATGTACATCAAGCTTCGGGTATCTACAATAAGGTTAACAAAATATTATTATAATAATATAAAATTACCCCAAAACGAGTCCTAACCCTATTGGATGATGAGTTTCTGACCATGGGTATTCTTGGGTCGATTTTGGGACCCCATGGAGCCAATTTTAAATTAAAATTACACTTTATATTAATTGAGTTAAAATGAATACAAAAATGACATTAGCATATATATTTTTGTAAAATAAATTTTAAATGGTGTTATATAAGTTATATTTTTTACTATAAATATTAATTAGTAATATAAAAATATTTCCACCTTATTTGTATTTTATTTATAATTTTTAGACATTAATTAATTAAATTTATTAATGATGCAATGATGAAGCAATATTTTCATTATTAATGAAAGAATCAAATAAATGGTATTATAAATGTTAAAATAAATATATTTTGAATGTTTTGATACCATACACTAATTTTATATGCTAATATGAAATGTTATAATTATTTAATTACTTTATTCGAAGTAATCATTCTTTAATGATTTTCACAAAATTTATTTTCAAAATAGTTTCAATATTAACATAAAAGAGTTTTTTTTAAAAATATTATATTATTAAATGATATTATATTCCTAAAAATCTAAGGTTCGGCCAAGAGACTTATATAATGATATTTGTATAATTAATGAACCACTTGGGGTTATTTTGGATGTTTTTAGTATGTTTATTAACCATATAATATAAAAATACAATGAGACATGGTAAATGTCAAACTAATTAACTAAGAGTTAAAACTAAAAGAAAAAGTTAATATAATTACCCAAACCTATCTAAAACCTATTGGTTGTGGGGATTTCGACCCATAACCACCTTATCCTTTAAATAAGTCACTTTTTACCCATTATAAACTGAATGTTAATTTATTATAAAATAATATTTCTAGTTTTTCTTAAGCTACCCATCACCCCTCTTATAAAAGGGCACTACCCCTTCTCTAAATTTCACACCTTAAAAGACTTTTGGCTCAGCCAACCGCTGCCCAAATACTCTCTAAACTTCCCTCACTACATCCTAGAGGCCTTAGTTTGATCCGAAAGCCAACCTACGGACCCCTTTTGATCAAATCAAAAGGAAGAACCCGAAGAAGAGGTAATGTTTTAACCACCCTATTTCAAATTCCTTTCTTATTCAACTTATTCATTATTTGTTATTTATATTATAAAATAATAACTCCAGTATCATCTATATACTGTGATGTTATATAAATATGGTACAACAATATTCAGTATTCTATCCATCCTTTTTATGACATGTCACCATACGTGCGTACGTACGGCTTACCGTCTCCATGTCATGGTGTAATTGTTATTCAAAACATAATTATTTGTATGGGTATAATAATGAAGTTTGATTGATATAAATAATGAATAGAACATGATAATGATTCTGTATATATGATATATGATCCAATTATATATTATTTTAATATAAAAATAATGATATTGTCGCTCGTGCGTAAGCACGGAATACTGTCTCCACGAACGCGATGAGATTCATTCCCCATCGTATGCATTCAAGATAAATTCTCATTTGATAATTAAAAATAATGTTTAAGGAGATGATATAATTCTAGATATGAATAAGATACAACCTTCCCATAACAAACATGGATTAATTAACATATAAAAGAATGTGAGTGCGTTAACACCCGAAACAGCGATAATACTAAGATATTATTAACAAAGCAATGTTAAAAGATCATATATGATATAATATTAATGTATATGATTATTTTATAACATAATAAAAATTATTTTACCATTGTACAATAGGTTCACCAACCCTCGACCAAGGAAAATTACAGGGTAAGGGTTAGTTCACAATCTCTTTATTATTCGAGGTTGTTTTTATATAAGTTTCTACTCTGAACTGTTTATCATCCACATCCATGTTTCTTAAAAATGTATTTCAAAACATTTTTACTATTTAATAGACAATTGGTTAACGATCTTTATACCCTTTTGACTTTTTATAATATTTTCTCAAAGGAATATTTCTGTCATTTTGAAAACAATGTCCTTTTTAACCTTTTCGACAAAATTAATGTAAGAATGTTTTTTTATCATATATGGAAGGTGCGGATATTGTCCGCCGTTATAAAATAATCTATGATTCCCTTACAATATTATAATAATATTTTCAAGATAAATTTTTTCTTTTAAAATTATGTTACATTAAATTATTTCAAAAAAAAGAAAGAGAAATTTCTCTCAGGTAGTTTTGATTTCATCCAGGTCAACATCCTTTGTTGGATTTTAAGCTTATTTGTAGTTGATTTATTATGATACAAAACTTCTTTATTGTATTAAGGGTTTTGTGATATGTTAGACTGTGGATGTGTTATTTTTATACCATTCATGGTTTTTGGATAAAGTATTGACATTTTGTATGCTAATGTTAATACGAATGTTTATGTTATGTTTATACCTTTTCATATGAGGAATGAATTGGACTTAGTAAGTGACGGGTGGAGCCCGCTGTAGCTCCTCGATGCATTGGTAGGTCTAATGAGACAAACTAGTGTCTTGGAACAAGGCCTTGACAAAATCTTATTAGTATTCTTGGCACAAGGCCTTGACTATGTGGTTATGATAGTCTGGAATTATGCATTCCATAATTATGAAAGTGTTTAATGATATTACAAGTGATTATTAGATTAGTAGAATATTCATGTGAATAATTAAATGGAATTATTTCATTTTATCATTTCCATGTTATTCTGACTTTTAGGTTTAAAAGGATTTTGTTTTAGTTATACATTGACTTAAATGTTTATGTTTATTTATGAATGTTTCCGCTATATTTTATTTCGTACTGAGCATCTGAGCTCACCGCATTCAATGTTTTATTTTTCCTAGGATGTGAAGAAGTATTTTATGAATGAACTCCCGACATAGAATGTGGGGATATTAAGAAAATATGTTGTTGTAGTTTTCAATTTATGATTTAATGTAAGAGTTATGAATATATCTAGTGGTTCCAAGTCTACTAAATTGATTGATCTTTCGGGATTTGATCCTTTGTGATCATTCCAATGATACGTAATAATTCCCCGACTCTAGGTAACTGGGGTCAGGTCATTACAATAAACATATGTACTCCAACTTTGAAAATGAGCTCTGTAATGTAAGGGGATACATTTAAACAAAAAGTTAATATGTATAATTACCATAAAGTTATCATTCATAAATTTTTTAATGAAATAAAATATATCAGAGGGTAATGATTTTTTAAAAATATCAGCATTTTGTTCTTGCGTTCTGATAAGTTGAATAATGATATCTTCTTAAAGTGTGTGATCCTTTAAAAAGTGATTCCTAATATCTATGTTTTTTTCACAAGAGTGATATGCATGGTTTTTTCATAGGGAAATGGCACTTATATTATCAAAAAATATATTTGTTTTTGAAAAACACATGCCATAGTCTTTGAGTGTGTGTTTCATCCACAATACTTGATCACAACAACTTCTAGATACTACATATTTAACTTTGGTAGTGGAAAGTGCTACTCAGTCTTGCTTAATGAATTAACAAGAATGTAATGAATCTCCTAACAAATGACATGTTCTGGATGTACATTTCTTATCCATTCTACATCCACCAAAATCATCATCCAAAAAATAATTTTGAAACATATTTATTTCTAAAAATAATGTCCTAAGTCCATGGTTCCCTATAAATTTAGAAAAAATTATTTTCAATTATTTTAAATGATATTCCTATGGATTATATTGATATCTTGCACATAATCCTACTAAATACATTTAATCTAGAAGATGATCTTCTATACATAATAAACATAATATCATACCTCTATAAGATGTTTGATCTACTCATTTCCCAGCTTCATCAATATTTTGAAAATTTGAGGTACCGATTTGAGTACTTATACTTTTAGTGTTTTCATATAAATAATTATAAAGAAGATAAATAATGAACATATGTTGTGATATATATGTTGTTTTTGGTTTCTAAGAAATTTGAAATCCAATAAAAGATGTTAACTCACCCATCAAACTCATTTCAAACTCAGATTTTGTGAGTTCTCAAATGAATTAGTTAAAGATTGATGAGTTTATCCAAATATAATGTCCTCAAAATAAATTTGAACTGTCAAAATATTTTTCTTATCATCCATTATAAAAATCATTGGATTAGCGGTTCCCTTAACATAATTATTTTTAACAAAAATCATGTATGTTTATCATACTAGGATCTAGGGTATTTTTACTTCCAAATAATGCTTGGTTATTTTGACAACATGTTTATGATGTTTAGGGGGTTCAAAACTTGGATTTTATTGAACATAAACATCCTCTTGAACATAACCATTAATAAAATTACACTTCACATCCATTTGAAAATTTTTGTAATTAAACAATTCTACAAAGGCAAGTAGAATATAAATATATTCATGTGTATCTAATAGAGAGTTCGATTCTTCATAATCTAACCATTATTGTTTAATATAGCCATTAGAAACACATGAATCTTTATTTATTAAAATGATTCAATTTTCCTCACAATTATTCTTGAAGACCCATTTTTTTAAGGACTCGACCTTAAACATTACATAATATTGAATTAAATGAATAAATCACATTGAGGATCTTTTTAGGTTTATAGTTTTAGATAATTAGGACATAACTATTATATCTCAATAGATTACAATGTAGACACTTCTACATAGTTTCGTTTTTTTTCATAAAATAAAAACTCTTGAAAAAAAGTGTCATGTATACTTAAAGGTTTTAGACATCATGACTTTTCCTTGCTCCCATCCTGGACCCTATTCATCTTTATGTCCTGCGAAAACTTTTCAAAACATGGGATGAGCATAAAAAGTTCAATAAGGGTTATAAAAAAAAAGATAACATTTGTTCATAAATTCATACAAAACATGAAATCATTTACTTACTTCATGAAATCTTATGATTTATGAAAGACACATAGAAATCACCAATCATAAAGTTAACTTGTGGCATCGATATCATACTTAAATTGTAGTTATCACATCAACAGAGGGAGTTACTTGGGAATACCCATCACATTATATTCCCTAAATCTCTTAGGAGAAACATTCACGTTTACCTCTGTCACATTACCCAATGAATTGGAGAGCTATCTCGGGCTCAACCGCTCTAGGTTTATCTCGGAACCACCTGTATACGTGAATAACTCCCAAGAACCATAACATGATTATAACACATAACATAAGCATAAAGAAAAGATAACATTCCCACATCAAAATATCAAAATATCATTTCATGATATTGATATAATAAATCCATTATCAAAATAATTTTCAATAACAAAATATGTAAAAATAGTGTATGGTATATAACTGTCCATATAAAAACATTACGTCTTGTTATGGAAGCCAACGATCAAATAATACTCGGGACGGTGGAAAGGACATTGTCACCGCTTACATTTACAAAAATACATTCCATTTTTTTCGTTTAGTAACACAATTCATATAAAAAGATTCCCATTGAATTAAAATGAAACGTCAAAGGGGTTTATACATCGTATAAAGTAAAGTCGTGTATAAAACTAAAAATGCTTCAATTAAAGGAGATTGAGACGAAGTCCCTTACCTCGTGTCCGACTTGACTTGATATTTATATAATCACTTGAATAATAAACTAAATTTAATTTCTACTATATTGAGAACATTTATCAAGTTTATTATTCCTTTTATATCACTTATTACCCTATTATGAACATTATGCAATCATTTAAGTTAATAACATTCGTTTTGTCGATATTTGGCACTTGAGTCAAAAATAGACTTCCTATAATTACATGTTGTAAATTTAGTAAAATATACATTATCTCCAGAATGATAATAATGATATAGATATCATATATATCATATAAATCTCGAATATACATGTATTTATAATATTACATAATATTTGGAGGTAAGAAATGAAATGCACTGTTTATGGAGACGGCAAGCCGTACGTACGCATGAATGCTACTTTCATTTATATTTCTTATTTTAATGGAAATAAAACATAATTATAAAAAGGTATATTATAATTCCATTATATTATCATATATAATATCATTAACACCATCCATTATACATCCCACAAAAGGCATTAACCGATCGAATCACTTTGAGGGGGCGGTAGTCCACACTTCCTCAAATGAGATTATCATATTTACCCACTATGGAACCATAAAGGCATGATATAAATGGGAAGTACAGAAGAATAAGGAAATAATAAACATTATATATATCATATATAAATAAATTTCCATCATAATGTCCCCCATGAGAGGCGATAAGATGTAATTGAACATTCATTGTTTCGTGAGGCATTAGTTTTCCATCCACAAAAACATTATGTTGTTCATCCATTAGATGGAGGTGTGTGAAATATTAGTTCTAATAATTCCCCTAAAAAAATACTAGTATATAGAGGATACATGTTTTGTTACTAAATAAAGGAAATAAAAAGATTTTAGTGGTTGGAGAAGTAAAATAAAGAAAAAAATTTAAGAGAAACTGTTACCTTCAATTTGGGTAACTCTCTTTGGTTTGAACCAATGGACTTCTTGAAATTCCTTCTGCCTAAGATAAGGCTTCTAGGAGGAGGATAGGTAGGTAGGAAGATTAATTGGGTAGAGTTTGGACAATACAAATGGCTTGAGAGGTGCTAGGAATTGTATAGAATTGGTCTCTTTTTATAAGGGAGAGAAGGGGCTCTTTAGGAAAGTGTGAAAACATTATTTTATAGTATAATGATATTCGGATTCTAATGGTCCAAAAATCATTAAGGTAGAAGATAAGATGACTCATATTCGAAATAAAATAATCCAATCAAAATTGGACATGTTTTGGATAATATTTTAATCATTATAATCTTATTTATTTTAATCATTTATTAATAAGGTAAATACTGCATCATTATTGTGTCATATATAATTTAAATTATTTGATGTCTAAAATTTATAAAAAAATACTCCCATGTAGGAAATATTTTTATATTTCCAATGAATATTTATAGTCGAAAAAATTACTTATATAACACCATATAAAAATTAATTACAAAAATATGTTTCTTAATGTCAATTTTGTCTTTACATTAAATTTATTAATCTAAAGTGTCATTATCATTCATAAGTGGCTCCATGGGGTCCTAAAATCAACCCAACGATTCTCATGGTCGGCCACTACTCATCCAATAAGTTTAGGACAAGTTTTACAGTATTTTTACATTATTATAATATTCTTTTAACCTTAAATTACCCTATTTACCTTTAATTGCGTTAAATAAAAGTCAAACGTTACTATTCAACAAAAATTATTTTCATCTTATTGAACCACAATTTTCTTCTTAATAACAACCATATATGTCGGATGTTCAAAATTCAATTCACAGAAGTGGTAAAATTTCATTTAAAGGAAAAGGTCGTTTTTTTAACTACCACTAAGTGGTTTCAGTATTCATCAAAAATTGATGTTTTTCAGAAAAATATAAAAAATTCAGCCTAAGAATTATTTGATATTCTGAATTAAAAATTGATGTGTATTTTTCCTAATTTAAAACATAAAAGTGGCATCAATTAATTTTAAAAATAATTCTCGTTATCAAAACAAATAGCGTGTTTTTTTGAAACAATAACTATCAAAAGATTGATACTTGTTTATGTCTAATTTCATAGTCTAATTAATTCCAATGACCAATATTGGATTAAATGGTAAAAATATATTTTAATTTTACATTAAAACCAATAAAAAATATAACATAACCATATAAATAAATTATATTAAAAGGAACTTTTGAATTAAAATACAATATTTTTCACTATTCATTATAAATGAACATTATCAGAAAAATACAAACAAAATTACCCAAAGTAAAATTTGATATCCCCATTCTAAAGAATTATTTTATTTGGTCAATTAGAATGTATTAATGTGACCAAAACTATATTTAAAGAGGGTTGTCCATTAAAAGGTGATAAATCGGCCTTTTAATGTAAATTATTCTTAAAATTAGATTCATTCACATTTTAAGCCTCTAAAATTAATTAGATAAATGTAAATACATTTAACAAATATGTATAATCATATTGTAGTTATTTTCATTCATTCCTGCCAATACAACGGATTTTAGTTAACTACCATTTGAAATAATAATATTATCTTGTCAGTGTGCAACGTAAGATTCCAAAGAAACTCATTGTTGTGTATCAGGTATGCTATCGAACATAGCAACCCCTTTAAAGTAAAATTAATATTTAATTCACAATTATTAATTAATATTAAATATGTCTTATTCTTCATTTACCATGGATGTTACATCCTTCCCCCCTTTGGTGAATTGTGTCCCCACAATTTTTATTCACTTATCAAAATAAGTAGTGGTATTTATCCATCATTGCATTTTCAGATTACCATGTTGCCTATTCAACCATATGGTTTTTCCAAAAAAACCTTTACCTAGTGAATCACCTTATTCTGCAACAATTGCTCACTATGATCAAGAATACGAACTCATTGTTTCTTATAAAAGAGATTCTCTTCCAACTGAAATACCTCTGGGCTCAAAACATGAGATGGATCTGGCATATACTTTCTCAACATTGTAACATGAAAAAGATTGTGCACCTATGATAAACATGAAGGTAAAGACACTATATACACAACTGATCCAACTTTCTCTAGAATTTCATAAGGTCCAATGATTCTCAGACTCAACTTTCCCTTCATACCAAATCACATCACACATTTCCATGGAGAATCCTTGAGAAAGTCATGATCACCTACCTCAAAGGAAAGATCCTTCCTCTGGTTATCTGCATTACTTTTCTGTCTACTAGGATCTATTCTCATGTGATTTTGAATCAACTGAACCTTCTCTTCCATCTCTTATACCTATTCTAGTCCTATCATCTTCCTTTCACCAACATTTTGCTATAATGCTTTAGTTCGACAATTCTTTCCATATAATGCCTCAATTAGAGCCATCTGTATACTAGAATGATAGCTGTTATTATAGGAATATTCAACCAAAGAAATATGTTTGTCCCAAATTCCCTAGTAATCCATCGAGCAAACACATAACATATCATCCAAGGTCTAAATTTTTCATTCTGACTTTCCATCTGATTGAGGATGAAAAGCTGTACAAAAATTTAATTCAGCACCAAATGACTTCTGAAGGCCTTTCCAAAAGTTAGAAGTGAACATGGAATCACAATCAGATACAATGGAGAGGAGAACTCCATGAAACCTCACTATCTCTTTAACATACAACCAAGCATGTTGATCTAGAGACAAAGTATCTCTAGTAGGAAAGAAATGAGTAGACTTAGTCAATCGGTCAACTATAACCCAGATTGCATTATTACCTCGATATGTCTTCGGTAATCCCACAGAAAAGTCCATGGATATATTTTTCCATTTCGACTCTGGAACCGGAAAAGTTTGAATCATTTATTTTGGTAATTGTCACTCTGCTTTAACCTTCTGACAAGTCAAACACTTCATAGTATAATTAGGAATATCTCTTTTCATTCCATCCCACCAGTAATACTCCCGAAGATCTCTGTACATCTTAGTACTGCCAGGATGAACTGAAAACGGAGATCTATGAGCTTCACATAACAACTCATTCATCAACTGTGAATCACAAGGCACACATAATCTCCTTCCAAATCTCAAAACATAGTAATTATCATTGTTAAATTCAGGAAACTTACCCTTCTGAACCAACACAACCTTTTTCTGCAACTCATTGTCTTCCTTCTGTGCTTGATTAATTCTGTCTGATAGTGATGATTTCATTGACACCTGAAACAAAACAGATGAATTTCCTGTAACAACAACTTCTATTCCAAATTTCATCATATCAAAAACCAAAGGATCTCGTTCTAAACGTAACATGGTTAAGGAAGAATTACATTTTTGACTCAAAGGATCATCCACTTTATTTTCTTTCCTCGTATTATAAAGGATCATTCAATCATAATCCATGATTAATTCCAACCATCTCCTCTGTATCATGTTCAATTATTTCTTTGTGAATATATACTTCAAACTTTTGTGATCAGTATATATTTCACAATTCACCCCATACAAATGATGCCTCCAAATTATTAATGAAAAAACAATAGCAGCTACATCCAAATCATGTGTAGGGTAATTTAATTATTGTGGTTACAACCAACGTGATGCATAAGCAATTACCAGATCATTTTGCATTAGTACACAACCCATTTATTTCAACAAAGCATCACTATAGATAACAAACTCACCATTTCTAGAAGGCAGTTCCAAAACTGGAGCATTCACCAATCATCTTTTCAATTCCTGAAAACAATCATCACATTCTCTTTTCCAGATGAACATAACACATTTTCAAGCTAACTTATTCATTATAATGGATAACCGAGAATAATTTTCAAAAAACCACCCATAATAACCTGCCAAATGAAGAAAACTACGAATCTCGGTAATTTTTTAGGGTCTTGGACATTCATCAAAAACATTCGTTTTATCATGATCAATAGTTATGACATTTTTTTGAAACAATGTGACCAAGTAATGAAATTTTTTGTAACCAAAACTCACACATGCTGAATCTCCGATAAAGATTATTTTATTTTATGGTTTGCAAGAAAACCCTTAAATGACATTCATATTCCTCCTTACTTTTTGAATAAACCAAAATATCATCAATGAACACAACCACAAACTTATCCAAGAACACACAGAAAATTCTATTCATAAGATCCATGAATACAACAGGTGCAATGGTTAACCCAAAAGGCATAACTAAAAATTAATAATGGCCATATCTAGTACGAAACGTGGTCTTCATAATTCCTTCTTCCTTTACATTCAACTGATGGTACCCCGACCTCAAGTCAATATTCTAAAAATACTGATCTCCTTTGAGCTGATCAAAAAAATCATCGATATGAGGCTAAGGATACTTATTTTTAATAGTGATGTTATCCAATTCTCTATAATCAATTCAAAGTCTCATTGAACCATATTTCTTTTTAACAAACAAGATAGGAGAACCCCATGGTGATGTACTAGGTCGAATGAAACCATTATATAATAACTTCGACAATTGTTTCTTTGACACAAAAAGTTCAATTTGATCCATTCGATGAGGGGGTTTTGAAATTGGCATAGCATCAGGAACTAAGTCAATAGTATATTCAACTTCTCGATCAGGTATAATACTTGGAAACTCATCAGGAAAAACATCAAGGTACTCATTTACCACTGGCACATCATTAATTTGAACAGTTCCTTTGTTTTCAACTCTTTGTGCAAGGTAACAATCATTTCCATCTTTTACTAGTTTCTCAGCTTCCTAATATGTTATCAACAACAAGGGTTCATTTTTATATACAAACTGAAAATCATTCTGAAAAAAAACCTCTTTAGATTTGCAGTAAATCTTAGCATGATAAATATAAATCCACACCATGCCCAATATAACATCATAATCCACTAGAGGCAAAACAATAAGGTTTATAGGTAGATTCTATCTGCACACAAGGACATGAATGTTCTTATATTTTATTTTTTTCTCAACATTTCCTACATGAGTTTTTACCATAAGTTCATTATTTATATCATGAGATGGAATTCTCAATTTATTAGAAAACTTCTCAGAAATGAATGAATGTGTAGACCCAGAATCAAACAACACATTGGCATAATCTGAATAAACAAACAGTGTACCTGATACTACTTCATTTGATGGCCCAACATCTACTGAAGTAGTTTCAAAGGATTTCAACACCCCTTTCTTCTTGTAGTCTGGTTGCTTTCCTTAGGTTGAGTTCTTTGTTGGACACTCATTTTCATAATGACCCATTTCATTGCACTTAAAACATTTTACTGACTATAAATCAGATTTTCTCTAACCATTACCCTGATCTTTTTCAGTGCAATTACATGCCTTATGTCCCATTTTACAACATCGGTAGCACATAACAGGAATCAAAAGACATTACCTAGCATGGTTTTTACCAAAATTTTCTAAAATTGTAAACTTAAGTTTCTTACCATCAGACTTTTTTGAAAAGTTCTTCCCTGTTCTCTGCCACCTCGACCTCTTATATTGTTTTTTGTAAAAAAAATACATGATCATCGGCAAACTCAATTTCCACCTTCTCCACACAACAAACAAGTTTTTCATAATGTTTGAACTCACGAGAAGCTAAATCCCTTAAATACTTTGGCTTTAATCCAGAGTAAAAATGGTTGATTTTACTATCAAGATCTCGTATGAAATTTGGAGCATACCTTTCCAGTCGTGTGAATTTTTCTTCATATGTAGCCACTGAGTCATCCTCCTGTCTCAATTCCAGGAATTTTTTTTTCCATCCTAAGAATAAACACCTTAGGAAAATATTTCTCAAGAAACATACATTTAAATTCATCCCAATCGAGATCATCAATCTCCTCACTATCCCTGATATTTTTCACCATCGACCCCCACTGATCAGATTCACCTTAAAAAATGGTAAACATCAAGACTAACCATTTGATTATCTAAACAGCCTAGGACATCAAAAATCTTCTCCAGTGCTTTAATACACCCTTCAGCTAGAATAGGGTCAGATGATCCTCTAAATGATGGGGGACGTTGCCTCATGAAATTCTCCACTACTAACATGTTCCTCTGTGGTTGATCTGGCAGATCTCATACAAGGATACCACCACCATTTATAGCCTGAGTCAACTGTGCCAACACTGGAAAAAACTATTCAGTTCAGATTCTAACCATATCAGGTTGCTGATTTGGAAGGTTGTCTTTCTCCTGATGTCGTCCCAATATAGTTACCCTGTTTCCTCTGCGGAAAACCATTATGAACACCAAAATATCATAGGCAAAGCATCATGGTAATCTATAAATGCTATATGATGTCAATATTAACATAAATTACTTTATAGATATTACTTTAAAAATACCCTAACACCTAATTTTATCTAAACCGACATCTGATTCCAACTATAAGTATCCAACATTGAAAATTACATAATATTGAATTAAATAAATTATTCACATTGAGTATCTTTTTAGGTTTAGAGTTTTAGATAATTAGGACATAACTATTACATCTTAAAAGATTACAAGGTAGACACTTCTACACAGTTTCCATTTTTTTCATAAAATAAAAACTGTTGAAAAAAAGAGTCATGTCTAGTTCCATGTTTTAGACAGCATGACTTCTCCTTGATCCCATCCTGGACCCTATTCATCTTTATGTCCTGTGAAAACATTTCAAAACATGGGATGAGCATAAAAAGATCATTAAGGGTTATAAAACAAATAATGATAACATTTGTTTATAAATTCAAACAAAACATGAAATCATTTTCTTACCCCATGAAATCATAAGATTTATGAATGATACATAAAAATCATTAATCATAAAGGTAACTTGTGGAATCCATATCATACATACATTGTAGCTATCACTGCTACATAGGGAGTTACTTTGGAATACCCATCACAGTATATTCCCTAAATATCTCAGGAGAAAGATTCAAATTTAACTCCATCACGTAACCCGATGCATTGGAGAGCTATCTCGGGCTCACCCTCCCTAGGTTTATCATAGAACCACCTGTATACGTAAATAATGTCTGAGAACCATAACATGATCATAACGCATAACATAAGCATAAAGAAAAGATAACATTCCCACATTGCAATAGAAAAATATCATTTCAAGATATTGTAATAATAAATCCATTCTCAAAATAATTTTCAATACCGAAATATGTAAATAGAGTATATGGTATTTATTTGTCAATTTAAGTACATTATGTCTTGTTAAGGAAATCAAAGATCAAATAATACTCGCGGCGGCAGAAAGGTCGTTGTCACCGCTTATATTAAAAAAAGACATTCCTTTTTTTCGTTTAGTAAAACGCTTCGTATAAAAATGTTCCCATTGAATAAAATGAAACATAAAATTGGATTATACACTGTATAAAATAATTTCATGAATAAAACCAAAAATGCCTCAATGAAAGGAGATTGAGACGAAGTCCCTTACTTCGTGTCTGACTTGACTCAATCATTCATTAATCTCTTGAATAAAAAGCTAAAGTAAATTTATACTTGCTTAAGAACATTTTTCAAGTTTATTATTCCTTTTATCTCACTTATTACAATGTTATAAACATTACGATATCATTTAAGTTAATAACGTTCATTTTGTCGATATTTGGCACTTGAGTTAAAAACGGACTTCTTATAATTACATGTTGTAAATGTAGTCAAATATCCATTATCTCTAGAATCATAATCATGATTTAGATATCATATATATAATTTATAACCATTATATACATATATTTATAATAGTACATAACATTTGGAGGTATGAAATGAAATGCACCATTCATGGAGATGGTAAGCCCTACGTACGCATGAACGCTAATTTCATTTATATTTCTTATTTTAGTGGAAATAAATAATAATTATACATAGTTATATTATAATTCAAGTATAATATCATATATAATATAGTTAACTTCATCCTTTATACATCCCACATAAGGCATTAATGAATCAAATCACTTTAAGGGGGCAGTAGTCCGCACTTCCTCAAATGATATTATCGTATTTACCCACTATGGAAACATAAAAGTGTGCTATAAATAAGAATTACACAAGAAGAAGGAAATAATAAACATAATATATATCATATATAAATACAGTTCCATCATAATGGCCACCATGAGAGGAGGAAATATGTAATTGAACAATCATCGTTCCGTGAGGTGTTAGTTTGCCATCCATAGAAACATTATGTTCTTCATCCATTAGATTGAGGTGTGTGTAAGTGTAGTTCGAGTCCTTATCATAAAAAAATTATAGTATATTTATGATATTGGTATTTTTACAAAATAAAGGAAATAAAAAGAGTTTAGGGGTTGTAGAAGTAAAATAAAAGAAAACAATTTAAGAGAAACAATTACCTTTAATTTGGGTAACTCTCTTTGGTTTGAACCAAAGGACTTCTTGAAATGCATTATTCCTAATCTATGGCTTCTAGGAGGAGGAGATGGATTTTGGGAGCTTAATTGGGCAGAGTTTGGATGAGCCAAATGGCTTTATAGTTGTGAAGAATTGGATAGAAATGGTCTCATTTTATAAGGTAGAGGAGGGGCTCTTTAGGAAAGTGTGAAAACATAATTTTATTATATAATGATATTCTGTTTCTATTGGCCCAAAAATAATTATGGTCGAATATAAGATTACTAATATTCGAAATAAAATCATCCAATCAGAATTGGACATGTTTTGGATAATATTTTAATCATTATAATCATATTTATTTTAATCATTTATTAATGAGGTAAATACTGCATAATTTTTGTGTTATAAATAATTTAATTTATTAGATGCCTTAAAATTATAAAAAAATACTATCATGTATGAAATATATTTATCTTTCCAATTAATATTTATAGTAGAAATTATAACTTATATAACTCCATATAAAAAATAATTACTAAAAGATTTTTGTTAATGTCAATTTTGTCTTTACATTAAATTAATTAATCTAAAGTGTCGTTATCATTAATAAGTGGCTCCATTGGGGTCGCACGATAGACCCAAGGATAGCCATGGTCGGCCACTACTCATCCAATATGGTTAGGACATGTTTTAAGGTAATTTTAAATTATTATAATATTCTTTTAATCTTGAAATACCCTATTTACATTTAACCGCAGAAAATAAATGTCAAAAGGTAATATTCACCAAAAATTATTTTCATTTTTTTGAACCAAAATTTTCTTCTTAATAAAAACCATGTATGTCGGATTTTTTGAAATTCAATTCCCAGAAGTGGTAAAATTTCATTTAAATGAAAAATCAGTTTTTTTAACTACCACTAAGTGGTTTCACTATTCATCAAAAATTGAAGTTTTTCAGAAAAATAAAAAAAATTCAGCCGAAGTATTATTTGATATTCCGAATTCAAAATTGATGTCTATTTTGACTAATTAAAAACATATAAGTGGAATTTATTAATTATAATATTAATTCCAATTATCAAAACAAATAGCGTGTTTTTAAGAAACAATAACTATCAGAAGATTGATATTTGTTTATGTCCAATTTCAAAGTGAAATTAATTCCAATGACCAACATTGGATTAAATGGTAAAAATATATTTTAATTTCAATTTAAATCAAATTAAAAAGATAATATAACCATATAAATAAAATATATTAAAAGACACTTTTTAATTAAAATACAATATTTTTCAATATTCATTAAAAAATGAACTTTATCAGAAAAATTCCAAAAAATTACCCAAAGAAAAATTTGATGTCCCCATTCTAAAGAAGGAATTTATTTTGTCAATTAGAATTTATTAAAGTGACCAAAACTATATTTAAATAGGGTTCACCATTAAAAGGCGATAAATCAGCCTTTTAATGTAAATTATGCTTAAAATTAGATTCATTTACATTTTATGCCTCTAACTTTTATTGGATAAATGTTAATACATTTAACCAATATGTATAATCATATTTTAGTTCGTTTTATTCATTTCTTCCAATACAATGGCTAGGAGTTAACTACCATTTAAAATAATAATATTATATTATTAGTGTGCAACGTAAGATTCAAAAGAAACTCGTTGTTGCGTATCAGGTACGCTATCGAACATTGCAACCACTTTAAAGTAAAATTAATATTTAATTCAAAAATATTAATAAAATATGAAATATGTATTATTCATCATTTACCTCAGATGTTACAATTTTATTCCAATTATAGATGTTTTGTTTGGTCTTTCAACCAAGGTCCATACATTTTTCCTTTTGAATTCACATAATTCATCTTGCATAGATTTAATCCAATCATCACCACCTAATGCATCATCATTTATTTTAGGTTCTAATTTTGAAATAAATTCTAGATGTTATACATAATTTATTAAAGAGATTTTATTCCCTGTATGTGGATTTACATGACCAATGATACTATCATTGGGAATAGTCTTATGAAACAAATAATGTGGGTTTTGAAAAACCTGTTCATCAACATAAGGTTTAAAATCTTCACGGGAAAATAATTCAGAAACATTTTATTGAGTGCTTTTCTTTTTAGAATAATTTTTAATCAAATGGTGATAATCATTTTTTAAAACCACATCTGAGGTGGTAGGTTGGGGTTGTTTAAAAAAAGGATTAGTTTCATCAATTTAATATGTACTTTTTCTTCAATAGTACATGAATTTTTGTTAAAACAATATAAGCCATAGAGGTAGTGGAATAACCAATGAAAAATCCTTCATCATATTTGGGTTAGAATTTAACTATGTTATCTTTAGTATTCAAAATGAATACTTTTCTTCTAAATACTTTTAAGTAATAAATATTATGTTTTTGACAAGTCCAAAATTCATAATGTGTTTTATTAAGAAAATTTCTAATGAAAACACGAATTATATTATAGTAATTAGTACCAATAGCTTCAGACAAAAAATATTTAGCAATAGAATATTCACACAACATGGTTCAGGTTATCCCATGATGAATTAGATTTATTCTTTCAAAAACAACATTTTGTTCAAGAGTTAATGAGGCTGGGATGTAATGAGTAATGTCTTTCATACTACAAAAAGTTTCAAAATATTTATTTTTAAATTCTCCCCCATACTCACTATGAATATTTATCAACGGAAGGTTTTTCTAATATTTAAATTTTGATGAAAAAATTTTAAAATAAAAAAGGCTTCAAATTTCATTGCTAGAGAATAAACACTATTAAATCTTTTGTAATGATCAACTAAAAAAATATATAGTATTTTCCTCCAATACATCTAGTTTGTGTTTTACCAAAAGGATCCATATACACTTGCTTGAATAAATTAGAAGTTGAGACTTCACATTTCGATTTATTGCATTAATTATGTTTCTATATATATCCATAAAGATGAAAATATTTTCATCAATCAAATCTACACTCTAGTAGATCCTTAACAAGACTTTTCTTTGAGAGTTTTCATAGGTTCCTAAGGTTATAATGTCATATTCTTCTATGAAATAACCATGATTGATCTCCCATTTCACCCAGAGAAGTTATATCTTAGCTCCTCTGTTCTTCTAATATTTTTTATAAACATTCTCATGCCATTTGGTAGAGAGAAAAGAAATTTACTTTGGAATTGTTTGATAAAAATTTATCATTCCTAAAATTCATAAGGTAATCATCATCACATAACTGGCTTATTCTTATAAGGTTGTGCTTAAGACATTTAAGGAATAAAAAGTTTTAAATTACATCTTTTCCAAGAATAAAAATGTTACATATACAAACAATTTATCCCTGAGAATTTTCTTTGAAATTAACTTTTCATCCTTTTATCTTGATAATATTTTCGATGATGTTTTTGTTACCACTCATGTTTTGGGGACATCCACTATCCATGTACCAGGTACTGTTTTCAGTAATTACTTTTTTTTTGAAAATAAAAGATTTAGAATTTCATAATACTAACATTATTGTATCAAGATATTTAAGAAAGTAAAATCATAGGTATCCACATTTTCTTAAAAAATAATCTTTATAAAAACCTAAGGATTGGGTTTTGTTGGTCTGAGTGGAAACTCTCGAGGGGGGTGAATTGAGTTTCTACATAAAATTTATGTTAAGAACATTATGATAAAGATCCCACAATTTGGAAACAACCCAATTAAATAAGGAATTAGATATATAAATTTTTAGTTAGTCAACAAGTTTCTCAAAGGGTGAATAGTCCTTAGTTGAATTAGTGTAAAAATATTATTCAAAATTTGAAATAGGATTACTGAATTAAAAACATACACACACTGACTAGAAAAAACTATCAGAGTTAATGTAAAATAGATTTGTATTTTTGAAATTATGAGAAATGGAAAATAGGAAAGTAGAATATTAAAAATTATAGTGCACAGAAATTTTAAACAAGAGGTTTTGTCTCAAGAAGAAACATAATCCTCTTCACTTGGTGATCACCTGCCACCAAGAAGTTTATATTAACAATAAAATTGATACACAGTCTGTATTAGTATTTACCTTAGTTTTAGAAACTGTCAAGGGATCACACCCTCTATCGCATTTATTTGTGGGAAAGACAAACAATCCAGGCCAGAAACAGCCTCTTCCACATTTACACATGGAAAAAATGTTTAAGTAATGTATGGTGTGAGTATTTTCAATGTCATCCAATTTTTAAACATGATATAGTGTGTGTAATAGACATAAAAAAACTTCTCAAAAATGTAATATAATAAACACAATAGATCTAATGTTATATATATTGAGTTTAGAAGGATCTATGTGTTTGCAGTTTAGCTCTTGACTCCTTGGAATGAAGAAATTTTAGTTTCAGTTTTCCTCTGGAAGTTGTCTTCAAAACAAAGTGTCAAAACACCATGTTCTAGCTTATAGGTAATAATTGTTATGCTTTTTTGGTTAAATAGATAGTCGATAATGCACGGAAATAGGTTTTTAATTTTTTCTCCCAAAATAATATTCTTCAGGCTCTTGGATTCTCAGTGTAAAAGCTGGTGCGTTCCCTTTGTTCTTCAGATCCGACGTGTAATGACTCTCTCTCTAGCATCATATATATTTTTATCTTCATTGGTCTTATATTTTAGATTTTATGTCCTAAAATAGGAATAAGCAAACATATTGTTTTCTTCCTCGTACCTCGTACTGTCTCTAGATACGGTGTCTTGATATGTCTACAATCATCATTAATTAATGCCAGAAGCATTAAATTTATCAAATACGGCTGTTAGGATAATCTTAAGAAATTGGAAATGTATGGAGTATAAGAGTGGGTATCGATAGGCTGGTAACTGTATCCTTCTCAACGGTAGCTTTCATCAGTAGCTTTCATTATTAGCCTTCCTCTGTAGCCTTCATTGGTAGCTTGCATTGGTAGACATCCGTTGTTGCTTTCATCGGTAGCCTTCATCGGTATCTTTACTTGATAGGATTCATTAGTAGCCTTGTAGGAGTATCCTTTAGTGGTACCCTTCATCGGCAGCCTTCAGTGGTATCCTTTTGAGCGGTAGATTCATAGAGATGACCTTGCATTGATAACTTTGTGGTGAGGTTCCTCAGTGGTAACCTCTATCGGAAACCTTCTATCGGTAACGTCTATTGATGACCTTTTATCAGTAAACTCTATTGGAGACATTTTAATTAGAGAAAATATTCATCGAAAGCTTAAACAAAATAGCAGTAAGATTAAAAAAAATACATAGTTATTACTTGATAGAATTTAATAATATTAATGAAACATGATTATCATATCAATGAAACATGATTTTGGATTATCAAAACACTTGAGTCCAACAATATACCCCTTTTTGATAATCACAAATTATGTTAATGAGATTTGATATTGAAGTATTATTGAATCAGGGTTAAGCACATTTTATAATTTTCTTCAGAGGTTTGAGTATACATATATTATGTATCTGGACATGAAATAGTATAAAATTGAACCATGTTTATTGTTGAAAATATATATTGGATCATATAGACTTTAGCTTATCCCCCTTTATGATTAGAAAAAATAATTAATGTCAAGAAGGATAAAAATAAATATATCTATATTAATGAAGCAAGAGTAAAATAAACAAAACAATTAAAATGATACCTATAAAAAAATACATCCCACATTCAATCCACATAAGAAATTTCCAAGGGAGCTTTGTCTTTGGAAGCTAAAGAGATAGGTTCAAATGATGGAGGTACATACCTAGGTATGGCCGTGAGAATGGTAGGAGGAGATGGTAAAGAGTCATCCATCGACCGATAATGAGTATATATCTGATGGATCAGAGGGTTTATGCTTCTGATGTTCTGTGTAGGATTCATCAAAGGGGCATCACTGGTAGAGCCTGATGGAGCTGAGGAAAAAGGTAATGTAGGAGGAACAATAATGGGAGTGCAGTCCACATGGAGGAAGAAAAAAAAAGAAATTCCTAAAATCCATAATGATTATCATTCCACTTTCCATAGATGAAATGAAATTATCCGTATTTTCTATAAACATTTCAAAAGAAAGAGTAAACTCTCTACGCCTACTTACTTGATCTTAAAAACACTGAGTGACAGGTGGGATCCTCATGTTCTCTAATAGTAAATTGAAGTGATGATCCATCTGATGATTAGTGTAAACCCATTTATTGTAGAAATCAATGTGCTCTTTGATGGACTTCTGATCTTGAGTAGCGTCCCATATGTAATCTCCAACAATATTTTGAATGCCTCTGGTAGTGGAAATGACTAAATTCATATATTAAGGGCATGATGTAATCGCACCAAAGAACTTCTCCACTTCTTCTCTAACATCTGACCTGAAAGCTTCTAGGTCAAAAGGAGGAGAGTATGAAGAGGAAAAATATGCACACATATGTGCCATTGTAAAAGTTGTTGTCTCCATAAAAGGGTTGGGTAGACCATTGATCAATATTTTTACATCATCATCCCGACCACTCACATGTGCCTTCATATACTTCTTAAAGTCCTAAAACACAATGACCATCTACTCAACAACACTCTTAACATACTTAACGTCTTTTTCCAAATGATCCCTTGAATCCATATAGGAGTCTTAACTCAAGATTGATTGTTTCACAGATTCCATAGATTCTGAACAGGTTCCGATATGATTATGTCATCCCTTCACATCATGTAGAGAATTTCAGTTGGATGTAGAAATTACTATTTCCCATATAGAAGCCACAAGTTCTTAATTGCGAGACACTGATCTCTCTATCCTAATATATCTCTCATTAATTTTTCTACTCAAATATGATTTATATGACTATAAAGCCTCCTTCTTTAATAATCTCAAGATAGAAGAACTACTGGCTGCACAATAGTGGTCTCTGAAATAGATGGAATTAGAGGGCTTCTATTGTGATTTTCATCTTCAGAGTATCCATAGTCTACGTCCAAGACCCTGAATCCATAATCCTTTGACCAATCCTAGATTCCATGAGAAACAAAAATTGATCCTGTTGAAATAGGTCCCCCCTCACTTGTAAAATTACCCTTGTAAATTACATTTACCTTTTCCATGACTCCTAGATCAAATAAAACAACAAGAGAGACCAAATATACTTATTTAAAAAAATATTCAATCTCATTCATAAAAATTCCTACTTCAACAAATTCAAAATTCTCTTCCTAATCACTCTCTAAAACATCTGTATATCCTATCATGGTAGTGCGACTCAAGCATTCCTATTCACATTCATAAAAAACAATCTGACACTCATCATGAAAAGATTCATCTTCATCATCCTCCTCTAAGGTCCCTCTAATAGTAATGTCTCTTAAGAAATTATTTTCTTCTTCATCACTAGTTTCCTAATCTTCAATATCCATTAGAACATCATATCTTCTGGGAAATCACTTTGGTGTGATATGCTCACCAAAGGATACATAATTGACAAGAGGACTTGAGGGAAGGTAGGATCACTCTTGTAATCTATAATAGAATCCTCTCTTACTTTCATAACATCAGCCTTCTCTTCTTCATCTGAGTATACTGGCTCCACTTCATCAGGTTTTAAACTAGGTTCTCTCTTATTCATTGGCCTTGTTGGATTTCTAAAATTATTGAATTCCTTATAGAGATTATCCTCATAATTCACCCATTTTCATTTCCAAGGGTTCTATAATATCTTCATAAACTTGCAAATTATTTTGGTAATGCATAATTTCTCCCTTACAACTACCATTTCCTAATTATTTCTAGCAACACTTTTCAATCTGAACATCAAATATATAACCGTGGAATGAAACAAAGTATTTGATTTGGAACTATGATTTTTTCTATCCTCTAACAGAATCATGGTAAATCAACAAATATTTATCCTCTGTAGTTGATTCAATAGATACAATCGAAATATGTCTTGATACATCAATGTAGAAAAGCCCCATCTACTGGTACTCCAGACATGTTGAAAAAAATTTAATCACTAGTCTGTTTTATCCTTCCATTTCAGTAGCAATCACCTTTCTAGGTATTCCATTCCCTATTAGTTTAGCCAAATCTTCTTCATACCAGAAATACACACTAGTGGGAGGCACCACTCTAGAGTTGTAATAAAAAATTCCTTTATGTGGGACTCATAATAATTTATACCATTCAATATAGGAGAAGATCACACATACTCAGTTTACTTGTAAAGACATTAGGATAAAATCCTCAAACTTCCCTAACATCAGAGACTCATAAAATTCCTTGACTAGCATTATATTGTATAGTCCATTGTTATTGGAAAAACAGTCTACCCAATGCTGATCTTCGAGTGCCTTCGGCACCAAAGACCTCCTAGACAACAGATATTCCGAACCTAATTCCTTTTCTACCATGATTTCCCTCATTAAAAATGTTGATTGATCATATTTTACAATATCTTTCTTCCACTACTAGACCAAGTTCGAGGTCTCTTAACGATTGGTTCTTCTCCTTCATCATCAACCATCAGTCTCTTTCCCCTTTACATTGAGATCTGATGGAGTACAAGGGTTTTAGCAGAGGGTTAAGTTAAAATAATAGAGAGTACGATGTTTGAGAGAGGATTGAAGTGCATCGAAATGTGGTATGTACACTATTGTTATCATTCATGGGTCCAAAAACTAATCGAGTAAAAGAAAAAAAATGTTTCAGATTTTGGCAGAAAAACACGAAGTCCCAAACCTATGTAAGGTCGACTACCGGTAAGGTTCCAATGGTGAGGACCGACGATGAGGTCCAATGCTGTGTTCCGAACGGAGAGGTCTTATCGGTGAGGTCTAACGGTGATGTCCAATAGCAAGGTCTTATATGTGATGTCTAACGGTGAGGTCTTCTCGATGAGGTCAAATGTTGAGGTCTTACCAGTGAGGTCTAATGTTGAGGTCCTAATGGTGAGTTCCAATGGGGAGGTCTTATTGGTGAGTTCTAATGGTGAGGGTTTACTAGTGAGGTCTAACGGTGAGGTTTTATTTTAACAATTTATCATACCTAACTCGTGTTTGATGTAATTTATCCTCTCAAAATTCAATGGCTTTGTGAATATATCGTCCAATTTATGTTCAGTGAAAATGAATTCAAGAGTGATATCACCTCTTTGATAATGATATCTCAATAAGTGATGTCTCACATCATTATGCTTTGTCATAACATAAGATACTAGATTTTTAGAGATGTTAATATAAATTGTGTTATCACAGTTTATAGATACATGGTTGAATTGATAACATAGTCATGAAATGTGTGATTAATCAACAAAATCTGAGCACAACAATTACCGACAAAAATATATTCAGCTTCGGTAGTGGATAATGCCATAGAATATTATTTCTTATTACACCATGATAATAGTGACTTGCCCAAAATGTGACATGTTCCAGAAGTGTTTTTTTATCTGTCGTACAACCATCAAAGTCATCATCTAAATAACTTATTAAATAAAATGATTGTCCTCTTTGATAAAACTTTCCTATGTTTGTAGTATACTTGAGATATTTAATAATCATTTTAACATCAGTTAAATGAGATTCTTTGGGATTGGCTTGAAAATGAGAACAGATGCATACACTAAACATAATATCATGTCAGATAGTAGTAAGGTACAATAGACTACTGATCATCCCTATGTAATTGGTTTGATCCACTAGTTTACCAGTTTCATTGTCATCCAACATACTAGTGGTACTCAAAGGTGAATCACTAACTTTATTAATATACAATCCAAAACCTTCCAAAAAATCCATAGTATATTTACATTGATTTAAAACAATAACATTTTTTATTTTGAAAAATTATAAAACCAAGGAAAATTTTACTTTCCCCGATTAAAGTCATTTCAAATTTATCTTTCATCATTTTTGTAGAATCAGTACCTAAAGAATTTTTAGAGGATCCTAAAATAATATCATCTACATATATTTGTACTATTATAACATCTTTGGAAATACTTTTATTAAAAATAGTAGGAACTATTATCCATTTAGTGAATCCTTTTGAATTATGAAATGATCTATGTCTATCATATCAAGCTCTAGGATCTTTCTTTAGACCGTATAAAGCATTAGACATTTTAAAAACATGATTTGGAAAATGAGGGTTTGTAATTCTAGGGGTTGTTCAACAAACACATCTTCAACTATATACCGATTTAGAACTGCACTATTAAAATCCATTAGATAATGTTTGAAATTCAGATGAGAAGAATAAGCAAATAATATCCAAATATCTTTTCGACTAGAAAGAAGTGCTAAGGTTTCCTAATATTCTATTAATTCTTCTTAACTCTATCCTTCTGAAATAAGTCTAGCCTTGTTTCTAACTATGTTTCCAGATTCATCACCTCCATTTCTAAACACCCATTTATTGCCTTTGGTCAAACTGTCTTTAGGTTTTCTACTAATTCAAAAACATGGTTTCTTTAAAAGGGATTTAATTCTTATTTCATAGTTACCACCCAAAACTCATGATTGATAACATAATTAATATTTTGGGATTATGATGTGAAAGAAAATCGTGATGTTCAGCATCGTTTATCAGAGAAGCTCTAGTTTGATTCCCAATATATAGATCACATACTATTGCATCTAAAGGATGATTCTTGAGAGTTGTAATACATCTAGAAAGGGTTGGACTACTCTCCTCATGGTTTTATATAGGTTCAGATTCAACATGCTCAGATTCAAGAAAATTTCCAGAAATAGTTGTTTTAACTAAGGGTTCTTTGTCTTTATCATTAAGATCCAGAATTGACATATCTTCCTCATGATGTTCAAGATATTTTTTGGGTTCATGTGGATGATTCTCATAAAAATTGACATGAACTGATTCTTCCACACATTTGGTTCTCTTATTGAATACTCTATTAGCATTACTAGAGACTGAGTAACCTAGGAAAATTACTTCATCACTTTTGGAAGTAAAGTTTTCATGATTATCCATACTTTTAAGCATCAAAAAATTTCAACCAAAAAATCTAAAATAATTAAATATAGGATTCCTATTATTCCATAAATCATACAGGGTCTTCTTTATAATAGGTCTAATTAAGACACTATTGATGATGTAACAAGCTGTATTAATAGCTTCAGCCCAAAAATAGATAGGCAGGCTATACTCCTTTAGCATAGTCAAGGAAAACAATTGAAGTATCCTATTTGTTGTTTCTAAAACTCCATTTTATTGAGGTTTTTTAAGAGCATAGATATTTAGATTATAACCATTATTTTAGAAAATATATTCAAACTCATGGCCATGATCACTTCTCAAGATCTTAATTCTATGTCCACTAAGATTTTCTACAGACTTGGAATATTTAATGAAGTAAGAACATGATCCACTTTTGTGATCTAGAAATTATACCGAAGTGAATCTAGAAAAATCATCTATAAGAACATAAACATTTTCCTTTCAGTTTAATCATGAAACTCTATATGATCCAAAAAAATCCATGTGAACCAACTCAAGCGGTTGAGAAGTAGAAACATATTTCGTTGGTTTGAAAGAATCTTTGTGTCGTTTTCCTTTTTGACAAGGATTACATACTCTGCTAAGTGGGAATTCCAATTTAGGTAAGTCTCTAACCAAACCATTCCTAGTTAGTTTCCTAAGATAGTGCACTTTGCAGTGTCCCAATCCTCTGTTCCATAACCAGGATTCCTTATGAAAATCATTTATGCAAGAAAACTTTTTATTAGGAAAAGCGTTTAAATCAACAGTATATACATTTTCATTTATAAGTGTAGTGAATATTAAATCATTTCTAGAATTAACAACATTTCATGCATCATTGTAAAACATAAAATTGAAACCATCATCAGAAAACTGATATATACTTTGTAAATTGTATTTTAACTCATCAACATAACGAACTTTGGAAATTTTTATAGTATTAGGGTTACCAATTTTTCATAAGCTGATGATCTTCCCATTATAATTATAACTAATTGTAACATGTCCACCATCATCATTAATTAGGATCTTGAAGAAAGAATATTCTCCTGTCATATGTCTTGAAAATCCACTATCCAAGTACTATTGGGTTTTACATGATCTCTTTAAACAAATTTCCTGGAAAACAGAATATGTATATGGTAACTTTGGTACCTAGATTTTCTTTTGTCTAGATAGGTTAGAAAGTAAAACTTTGGGAACCCATATTTTTCACATAGGTTTATAATAATAAATTGATATGTTTTGAGACATGAACAGTTTGTTAGGTCCTTTTGAAAATTATTTTTCAAAATATGTTCTATAGCTGGAACCAGTAGTGAACTGTCCAGATTTTGGAACAAATTTGTTCTTAATAATTCTCCTATTTCTTGGTTGATATCCTATTCCAGTTTTGTATTTTGGAGAAATTTATTTCCCTAGAAACGTTTTCACTGTATGTCCACCTATAGTAAACTTCCCAACATGTAATATTAATTTCTAATTTAATAATTTATGCTCATTATTTTCTTTTAATAGCTGAAAAATTTTTCTTTCTAAATATAAAAATATAACTTATATTAGGAATTTAAAGCATTGTCTTATTTTCAATAATTTATATTTATCCTTCCGTTTATTGAATATATCATCAAGAATTCCACAGTATTAAAATAGTTTGTCCTTTGTCATATTTTCATCATTATTTTTTTCACATTCATTCCCATAATATTAAGCAATATGTATAAGAGAATTAGGTATTACCTCAGATGTTTCATTCATGAAACACATGTTTTCATGTATGTTCTTTTCAATATCAGAAGTGTCATATCCATTGGATCTGTCTTTTGAATCACTCCATGTAGCTTTTATATATTTTTTGAATCCCTTTTCGTTGTCTTCATATTTCTTCTTAAATTTCAACTTGGGGAAATCATCCATCACATAGACTTTGTTTACACTCATTACAGACTGTCTCATTTTTATTTTCATTCCATTTTATGTCATGTTTACTATAGGCCCCAACCTTAAACCTTACTTAATCTTGAGTTATTACAATATTACACATTGAGGATCTTTTCGGGTTTAGAGTTTTAGAGAATTAGATCATAAAACATGCATTACATTCCATATATTAACAAAGTGGTTACATAAAGATAGCATTCTTCATTCCCATCAATGGAAACATATTTAAATTAAAACATGGATTATTTCTTGACACTTCCTTAACACTATCATCATATCATGTACCTTTCCCTTGTCATGTGAAAAACATTTTAAAAAAACATGGGATGAGCATAAAAAGCTCAGTAAGGGATATAAAAATATGGAAAGGAAACATGGGTACATATATACATAAGAATGAGATCATACTTTACCCATAAAACATAAGCACTTTAACATACCTCATCAATTCATGAATAAATCATAGAAATCATAAGACATAAAGGAAACTTGAGGCATTCATAACATTCTTACGTAGTGAGTAACCCTCTTGGTTACGTTTGGAATACCCATCACAGTATATTCCCTAAATCTCTTCGCAGAAACCTTAAATTTTCACCCCTTCGTGATACCCAATGCATTGGAGCGCTATATCGGGCTCACCCGCCCTTAGTTTATCACGGAACCACCCGTCTTCATAATAATGTCCAAGAACCTCAAGAAAATCATATCACATAAAACATGCATAAAGGAAACATAACATTTCCAACTTTCAATCACAAGATATCAATACAACACATTGATATGAAAACATTGTGAAAACCATTTTCAATACCAAAATAAAAGAAAAGTAAAACATAGTATTTATTTTTCTTTAAAAAAGGTATGGCTTGTAGAGGAAGCCGAAACTCAAATAACGGTCACGACGGCGGAGAAGTCGTTGTCGCCGCATACGTACGGAAAATACATTCCCTTTTTTTTGTTTAGTAAACACTTCGTATAAAAAATATTTCTTTTGAATAAACGTAAAAGTAAACGGGGTTTATACACCGTATAAAAGAAGGTTGTGTATAAAACAAAATATTCCTCAATGAGAGGAGATTGAGACGAAGTCCCATATATCGGGTCCAACTTGACTCGATCGCTCTTTAATGTCCTGAATAATAAACTTGAGTTAATTTATAATTTCTTAATAACCTTTTTCAAGTTCATTATTCCTTTTATATAACTTATTGCCATGTCATTAACACTATGTAATTATTTATGTTAATAACGGTCATTTTAATGATCATTGGTACTTGAGTGAAGAATAAACCCTTTATAATTACAAGTTATTCATGTATTCATTATATCCAGAATGGTATTAATGATGTAGATATCATAAATGACATATATATCCAGTACATGAATGCATTTATAATATTTCATAATCATTTAGAGGTAAGAAATGAAATGCACCGTTCATGGAGACGGTAAGTCGTACGTATGCATGAACGCTACTTTCATTTCTATTTCGTATTTTATAGAATGGAATCATAATGATAAAAAGGTATATTATAATTCCAGTATAATATCATACATAATATCATAGTTCCATCCTTTATAAGTCCCACATATGGTATTTAACTAATCAAATCACTTTGAGGGGGCGGTAGTCCGCACTTCCTTAAATGAAGATATCGTGTTTACCCATAATGGAAACCATAAAGGTATACCCAAAAAGAAAAAAACTTAAGCTTAAGGAAAACATAAACATATTATATATCATATATAAATATAGTTACATCTTAATGGCCACCTTTGAAGGTGTTAAAAGAATGTTGAACAATCATCGTTTCGGGAGGCATAAATTCACTATCCACGGAAATAGTATGTTCGTTAACCATTAGATGTATGTGTGTGTAAGTGTTTCTAGAATCCATATTATAAAAAAATCCTATTATATTGAGGATTCTAGAGTTTTTACAAAAGAAAAGAATAAAAAGAGTTTAGGGGGTTGGAGAAGCAAAATAAAACAAAAGGACTCAAAAGAAGACATTTCCTTAAAATCGGGTAACTACCTTTAGTTTGAGCTCAAAGGCTTCCTTGAGAAGTGTTCTGCCAAAAATGAGGCTTCAAGGAGTAAGAGAGGGATGTGCAGAGACATAATGGGCAGGGTTTGGCCGATCCAAAGGCTTTGGGAGTGTGGGTAATGAGGTAGAGGTGGGGGCCTTTTATAAGAGGAGAGGAGAAGCACTCTTGGAAAGTAAAGATAAGTTACTTTTTTTTAAAATGCGTTTCGGATTCAAAAGGTCCCACATTGATATAATTCGATTAGAAGGTGATAAGGGTTCGAAATCCACTCATCCAATTGGTTTTGGCCATGTCTAATTTTTATATTTTACATTAACTTTCCATTTTATTTAAATCGTTAAATAATGAGGTCATCACTGCATCATCATGATGTCATAAATAATTTTATATATTTAATGTATAAAAGTTATAAAAAAAATACTCTGATGTAGGAAATCGTTTTATCTTTCTAATAAATATTTATAGTAAAAAATCTGACTTGTATAACCCCATGTAAAAATTGTATTAGTAAAATAACTCATATTTGTGTCATTTTTATTTTAACATTAAATAAAAAGTTATTTATGTCATTTCCCAACTAAAATGGCTCCATGGGGTCCCCAAGTTGACCCATGGATTGTCTTGGTCGGCCATGACACAACCAATGAGGGTAGGACATGTGTCAAGCTCACCACATTTTATTAACGCATTATTTTTACCTCAAACCACACTAATTACCTCTAATCGCGATTAAGAACTTAAGAGTTACTATTCACCAAAAATTATTTTAATCTCATTGAACCATATTTTACTTCTTAATGACAACCATGTTTGTCGAATTTTTGAAATTCAAAACACAAAGATGGCAAAAATTCATTTAAACGAAAAATATGTTTTTATAAGTACCACTTAGTGGTTTCACTATTCATCAAAAATTGTAGTTTTACAGAAAATTACCAAAAATTCACCCTAAGCTATATTTGATACTCCTAATTCAAAAATGAAGTCTATTTTACAAAATTCAAAACATATAAGTCACATTAATTAATTTAGTAATTAATTTCCGCTGTCATGACAAATAGCGGGTTTTTTTGAAACAATATCTATGAAAAGTTTGGCATTAGTTTATGACCAATTCCAAACTAAAATTAATCCTAATGACCACCATTGGATTAAATGGTAAAATTATATCCAGATTACACTTAAATACAAATTAAAAATATAATCTAACCATATAATTAAATTAAATGAAAAAGCAGTTTTGATGTAAAATGCAGTATTTTTCACTATTAATTAAAAAATGAACATTGTCAGACAAATAACAAAAATTTATCCAATGTAAAATATAATGTCCCAATCATAATGAATATGTTTATTTTGACAAATATAGATTATAAAATTGTCAAAATATTGATTTAAAAAAGGGTTTGCCATCAAAAGGCTGTAAAACAATCTTTTAAGAATATTAGTGTATTCCATGCTTAAGATTGGATTTATTTTCATTTTATGCCTCTAAAACACTATATAATTCATTAATAGACATAGATAAAAATATCTATTATTCATTACTTACTTGGGATGTTACATCCTTCCCCCCTTTAGAAAATTGCATCCCCGCAATTTATTTACTTATCAAATAAATGGGGGTACTTATCCCTCATTGCATTTTCAGATTCCTATGTTTCCTCTTCCATCATGTGGTTTTTCCTCAAAACCTTTACCTGCTTAATCACCTTATTCCGTAACACTTTCTCCTTGTGGTCAAGAATCTGGACTGGTTGTTCCTCATAAGATAGGTTCTCTTCCAGCTGAACTACCTCTGGACTCAAAACATGAGATGGATCTGGCATATACTTTCTCAACATCGAAACGTGAAAAGCATTGTTTACCTAAGATAAACTCAGAGGTAAAGCCACCCGGTATGCAACTGATCCAACTCTCTCCAGAATTTCATATGGTTCAATAAACCTTGGACTCAGCTTTCCTTTCTTACCAAATCTCATCACACTTTTCCAAGGTGAAACCTTGAGAAAAACATGATCACCTACCTCGAAAGATAGATCATTCCTCCGGTTATCCGCATAACTCTTCTACCTGCTCTGACCTGTTCTCATGTGCTTCTGAATCAGCTGAACGTTTTCTGCCATCTCTTCTACCAATTCTGGTCCCATCAACTTCCTTTCACCCACTTAATCCCAGAAAGCTGGAGTTCGACACCGCTTCCCATATAATGCCTGAAATGGTGCCATCTGTATACTGGAATGAAAACTGTTATTATATGAAAATTCAACCAAAGAAAGATGTTGGTCCCAACTTCCTAGATAATCCATAGAGCAAGAACGTATCATATCCTCCAATGTCTGAATTGTTCGTTCTGACTGCCCATCTGATTGAGGATGAAAAGCTGTACTAAAATTTAATTCACCACCCAACGACTTCTGAAGGCCTTTCAAAAATTTAGAAGTGAACCTGGGATCACGATCAGATACAATGGAGAGGGGAACTCCATGTAACCTGACTATCTCTTTAAGATACAAACGGGAAAGTTGATATAGGGAAAAATTATCTCGTATAGCAAGGAAATGAGCAGATTTAGTCATGCAATCAACAATAACCCAGATTGCATTATTACCTCAAGATGTCTTCGGTAATCCCATAACAAAGTCCATGGATATATTCTCCCATTTCCACTCTGGCACTGGTAAAGGCTGAAGCATCCCTTTCGGTAACTGCCGCTCTGCTTTAACCTGCTGACAAGTCAAACACTTCACAGTAAAATCAGCAATATCTCTTTTCATTCCATCCCACCAGTAATACTCCCGCAGATCTCTATAAATCTTAGTACTGCCAGGATGAACTGAAAACGGAGAACTATGAGCTTCACATAACAACTCTCTCTCTTCAACTGTGAATCACAAGGCACACACAATCTCTTGCCAAATCTGAAAACGCAATCATTATCAATGTTGAATTCAGGAAACTTACCTTTCTGAACTAGCTCTACCTTTTTCTACAACTCACTTTCTTGCTTATGTGCTTGCTTGATTCTATCTGGTAGAGATGATCTCACTGATACTTGAAACAAAACAGAAGAACTTCCTGCACCAACAACTTCTATGCCCAAGTTTATCAAATCCTTAACCAAAGGATCACGTTCCAACCACAACATTTCTAATGAAGCATTACTTTTTCGACTTAATGAATCAGCCACTTTATTTTCTTTTCCCGGATGGTAATGAATTGTACAATCATAATCTTTGATTAATTCTAGCCATATCCTTTGTCTCATGTTCAATTCTTTCTGAGTGAATATATACTTTAAACTTTTGTGATTGGTATAGATTTCACACTTTACTCCATACAAATGATGCCTCCAAATTTTTAAAGAAAAAACAATAGAAGCTAATTTCAAATCATGTGTAGGGTAATTTACCTCATGAGTTTTCAACTGTCGTGAAGAATAAGAAATTACCTGATCATTCTGAATTAGGACGCAACCAAGTCCTTTCAATGAAGAATCACTGTAGATAACAAACTCTCCATTCCTAGAAGGTAGTGCCAAAACTGGAGCATTCACCAATATTCTTTTCAGTTCCTGAAAAAAATCATCACATTCTTTTTTCCAGATAAAACTAACACCCTTACGAGTTAGCTTAGTCATTGTACTAGTTAACCGTGAAAAATTTCTAACAAACCTTCGATAATAGCCTGCCTAACCAAGGAAGCTATGAATCTCAATTACATTTTTGGGTCTTGGCCAGTCTTCCACAACTTTTGTTTTTGCAGGATCAACAGTTATCCCATATTTAGAAACAATATAACCAAGGAAAGAAATTTGTTGCAACCAAAACTCACACTTGCTGAATTTTCCATACAATTTCTTTTCTATTAAGGTTTGCAAGATAACCCTTAAATGTATTTCATGCTCTTATTTACATTTAGAAAACACCAAAATATCATCAATAAAAACCACCACAAACTTATCCAAGAACTCATGGAAAATTATATTCATTAAGTCCATGAATACAGCAGGTGCATTGGTTAGCCCAAAAGGCATTATTACAAATTCATAGTGGCCATATCTTGTATGGAACGCGGTCTTCGGAACATCTTCTTCCTTTACCTTCAGTTGATGGTACCCCGATCTCAAGTCAATCTTTGAAAAATACTGAGCTCCCTGGAGCTGATCAAACCAATCATCAATATGAGGAAAAGGATATTTTTTCTTAACAATGATATTATTCAAGGCTCTATAATCAATGCAAAGTCTCATTGAACCATCTTTATTTGTAACAAACAAGACAGGAGCACCCCATGGTGATGTGCTAGGTCGAATGAAACCTTTCTCTAATAAATCTTGCAATTGCTCCTTCAACTCTAAAAGTTCAATTTGAGACATTCGATAAGGGGGTTTTAAAATTGGCTTAGCATCATGAACTAAGTCAACAGTAAATTCAACTTCCCGGTCTGGTATTATTCCAGGAAACTCATCAGGAAAAACATCAGGATACTCATTTACCACTGGCACATCATTAATCTGAACAGATCCTTTATTTTCAACGATGTGTGCAAGGTACCATTCATTTCCATATTTTACAAGTTTCTCGGCCTATTGATAAGTTATCAACAGTAAGGGTTCATTCTTGTACACAAACTAAAAGTCTTTATGAAAAGAAACTTCTTTTGCTCTACATTCAATCTTAGCATGGTAAATAGAGATCCAATCCATACACAGGATAACATCAAACTCTATTAGATGTAGAATAATAAGGTTTTCAATTAGTTTCTTTCCACAGATAAGGATATGAAGATTCTTATAAATTCTTTTTGACTCAACATTCCCCACAGGTGTTTTTACCAAAAGTTCAGGAGTCATTTCTTGAGATGGTATTCCCATTTTACTAGAAATGGTTTCAGAGATGAAAGAATGTGTAGACCCCGAATCAAACAACACACTGGCATAATCTGAAAAAACAAACAAAGTACCTGATACAACTTTATTTGATGGCCTGACATCTGCTGATGTAGTTGAAAAGGATTTCACCACCCCTTTCTGCTTGTAGTCTAACTGCTTCCCATCACTCAAGCTCTTTGTCGGACACTCGTTTGCATAGTGACCCATCTCATTGCACTTATAACATTTTACTAATTGTAAATCAAATTTGGTCTTACCTTCACCTTGATCCTTTTCAGTGCAATCATGAGCCTTGTAACAACCCGAGATTTTATGAAAAATATTCTTTTTAATTTTATTAATGTCTTGTGTTATACGCTACACCAAAAGGAGCTTTCACAATAAACATCTCTAACCTGGCTTGAATTATACGCAATCGCGACCTTCCACGATAGCGTGTATTGTACGCAACACCGAGTTTCGCTAAACAACGATATGCTATTAAGATATTATTAAAACTAGCCATTATGAATATTAATAACCACTTTTTGAAATTTTTTAAATTTTATTTTTCAAAATGGAATTCATTTTTGGATTTTTAATATCGAAATTAGCTTAGGGTGAAATTTTGGAACTTTTCGGATAACTTTCATATTCTGATGAATAGTGAAAATTACTAAATTTTAATTAAAAACAACTTTTTTAATCGAAATAATTAATAGTGATAAATTATTAATTTGAGTGGTTTTAAAGTATATTTAGAATATATTTTTACAATTTAATACAATGTTGGTCATTGGATGTAATTTCACATTTAAACCAGTTATAAACTAGTGTCAATCTTTTGATAGTTATTATCTCTTAAAAACACGCTATTTGTTTTGACGACGAGAATTAATTTTTAAATTAGTTAATGCAACTGATATTTTTTTAATTTGGTAAAATAGACATCATTTTTGAGTTCATAATATCAAATATATCTTAGGCCTAATTTTTGGTATTTTCTGAAAACTTTCAATTTTCGATGAATAGTGAAATCACTACGTGGTAGTTAAAAAAACTGAATTTTTCATAAAACATAATTTTACCGCTTCTGTGAATGGAATTTCGAAAATCCGAGAGACACGGTTAATATCAAGGACTAAAATGTGGTTCAATGAGATGAAAATAATTTTTGGTGAATAGTAACTTTTTACTTTTTTTTCCACGGTTAATAGTAAATAGGGTAACTAAGGGTAAATATGATATTATTATTACCCTAACACATGTCCTAATTCTATTGGATAAGTGTAATTCGACCAAAAACAACCTTATGAATAAAATATGATCATTTAGGCCCACTTGGATTAGATTAGGACATTTATTATTAATTTATTTAATGAAGGGTTAAAATAGTTAAAATCAAAGTTTAATAAGTAAATCATTTTTAATATGGGGTTATACATAAGATAAATTCGACTATAAATATTAATTAGAAAGATAAAACTATTTCCTACATAATGATATTTTATTTATAATTTTTAGACTTTAAATAAATTAATTTATTTGTGACACAACGATGATGCAGTAATTACCCTTTTAAGGAAATATTAACATAATTAATGTTATAAATGCTCAAATTAATGTAATTTGAGACCTTTAATGAATTCCACTAATTTTATAGGTTACTATGATATATTAATGTTGATTTAATCAACTTGGTTCGAACATATAATTCTGTTATGACTTTCACAAAAATCATATATCAAATAGTGTCAAAATTGACACAAAATAGTTTTTAAATAAAATATTATATTATTAATTGTTATTTTATTCCTAAAAATATAAGGTTCGGCCAAATGACTTATATAAGGATAAATGTATTAATAATAAACAATTTGGGGTTCTTTTGGCATGTTATAGTAAGTGTATTAACCATATATTGAAAGAAAACAAAAAGACACGGTAAAAGTTAAATTATTTAACTTAGAGTTAAATCTAATTGATAAGGTTAAAATAATACCCTAAACTTGTCTAAATCCTATTTGTTGATAGGAATTCGACCCATCCCCACCTTATCTTCGAAATAAGACCCTTTAGAACCATTATAAACCGATTTTGACATTAATATAAAATAATATTTTGAGATATTCCTAAGGTGCCCCTCTCCTCCCTCATAAAAGGACACCTCCTCCCCCTCCTCCTCACACCAATTTGAGCACTCAAGCTCGGCCAACCCCTGCCAAAATCTCTTCTCCACTTCCCTAGAAACATCCTGGAGGTTCTGGTCTTCCTCAAAGACCAATTTATTTCCCTAAGAGGAGGTCTCAAAGAGGCGCTTCAAAGAAGAGGTAATTACCGTTACCAATTCTTTCATCTTTATTTCTTCTTCCACTTCTCCTTCTTAGGTTGTTTAATTATGAAGTAATAACATCAGTATCACTCATATACTGATATGTTATTATATGTATGAATCAACCCTATTTCACCATCTATCCATCCTACGGAAAAAGAAATCACCGCGCGTGCGTACGTACGGAATACCGTCTCCATGCCGTGGTGTAATCTATTTTCCACCACCACCTTACATGGATGGGTATAATGGTGTAAAGAATAACTATACATAGTTATTACAACATCATATTTATTCTGATATATTGTATAATCCACTCCAATTCAATTCAATATTTATGGAAATGATATCATCGCTCGTGCGTACGTACGGACTACCGTCTCCACGACGCGATGAGATTCATTCTTAATGATTAACCATTCATGAATGATTATAAAGTATATATAATAAGTACTAATGAAATATATGACATAATAATGATACTGGATTTATGTATATATATATATATATATATGTATTTCATCTACTTACTTCCATTCAAGACAATAAGGAAAGAAAAACAGCGTTCATGCGTACGTACGGACTACCGTCTCCTTGAACGGTGTTTTTCATTTTATTTATCTATCTATTATATATATATATACTGAAATTATATATGATATATAAATCATATTTTATATTCTGGAAGTAAGTAAATCATGATAAAAGTAATAATTATGTCAAGAACAACAAGTCAAAACACCTACGATAAATGAAACGATTTTACCCAAAACGCTTCTTTAACATGGAATTTACAAAAGAACGGGTAATATAATGTCATAAGTGAACCATATATGATATCATAACAATGAATATGATTCTGTAATAAGTCAATAACATTATGAAAATTATTATACAGGAGGTTCGGACACGTACAAAGCAAGTCGTTCTAAGGTAAGGGAAATATCACAATCTCATTTTTATCCGAGATTGTTTATTCGTAAGTATTTACTAGGGTGTATTTTATCATCCACATCCATGTTTCATCAATATGTAATATTATTTCCATCCACCTACAATTTTTTTTAAATCCATTTTTACCCTTCGTTGAGTTTTTAGTAATATGTATGAAAGGAATCTTTTGTCGTTTTTCGTACGAGGTACTTTTTGACTTTTCCGACAAAAGTACGAAGAATGTTTTTTTTAACTTATACGGCACGAACGGATTTTTACTGTTTTATAAAGCCTTATTTTCATGAAGCTTCCTCTAAAATATTTCATTACTATTTTCAATAAAATCTCTTTCTTTTAAAATTGCGTGATGTTTTGTGAAAAGAAATTGATTTTGAAGAAGAAAGGATATTTTCCTCAAGAATTCAATTCAAGTGTATTATCAAAATTATTTTCCATCTAAGATAATAAAGGGTTCTGTTTCTATCCATATTTTTACATTGATTTGACTATGTTGTGATGGAATTATGTTTATGAATTCCTTTATCTTATATGAATGGTTTTATGATGTCATGTTGTTTAAGAATCCCATTTTTATTACATGGGTTACGCTATGATGTATGGTTTATGATTATGTGGCACACATAAGAAAGGATTCATTATAAGATGGGTGGGACCTATATCTCCCTCCAATGCATTGGGTAAAGATTTTATATCTCATGAGATAGACAGGGCTGGAACGGTAGGTTATACCGGTTCAGTGAAACAGGACTGAAACGAGGGTTACTCGATTCAGAAAGGGACTTTGTCCACTAAGATAGTCTTGGCAATGAGTCATGACTAACAAGAAATGATTCTCTATGATTATGTGTGAATTCCACAAAGTTTCATTTTTTAAGTTATGATTATTGTGATTACATTTCACTGCCATGATTTATCCCATGTTATGAAATTATGCTCTCTTTTACAGGTTATGATTTCCAAAATGTTATGTTCTTATGAATACGATGTGATTGATATTTCTTTTGTTTACCCTTACTGAGCATTTGAGCTCACCCTTTTATGTTTTCTTTTCCCCAGGATATAAAGAAAGGTTTTAGCTAAAAAAATGGAAGATCTTTATAGGAGATGTTGAAGATCTTTCACCACGATTAGAAGATTACGTTCCGAGTTTCCAAAGACACTAAACTATTACAATCCTTGTGTGTGTGTTTTTGTTATGTACTAATTATTCCGCAAATGTAATTTAATGTCCATGTAATTCAAGATACGGGTCTCTACAGTTGGTATTAGAGGAAAGGTTTAGTCAACCTTTGGAAACTAGGATGCGAGAACTTTAGTGAGATCCCTAGAGATATTTATAAGGTATATCTAGGGATGTCCCTAAGGATAAGTATACGTATAGGATATAGTCCTAGAACTATGGTAACGATCATAGAATTTAACCTAAGATGTTAGATATTGAGGATACTCCACCTTTATTATGTTTTTTTCCCTAGCATGATTTTTGCCTCTCACACAATTCATTTTGGGTTTTAGAAAATGGCTGGAAACAAGATGATTCATGATAATGGAGGATATGATGGACAATGGAATGATATTATTCATGAGCAACCAAATGAAATAGGATTTGGAAGTCCAAAGATCATTATTATGGCGAATCAGCAATCTCATAATATGATCAATAAAGTAAAATTTGGTAAGTTTCCTGACTCAGCTAATAAGAGAAAGATGGAGTTTCATGATGATCATAGAGGAAAGAAAGTTCAATTTACCCTATGTAAATCATGTGGGAAGAGGCATCAAGGAGAATGTTTCAAGGGAACTGGAAGATGATTTGGGTGTGGAAAAGAAGGACACAAAGCAAGTAAGTGCAAAGGAAAAGGTTCAGTTAACACCAGGGATGAAGATAATGGTATTGCTATGACATAAAAAATGGTTAAGTGTTTTAAATGTGGAATGTATGGGCATTATGCAAACAAATGCCCTAAGGGAAAGACTCATGAAGAGAATCAGTATGGTCATATGGGTAGTATTTATGTGGATGATGATGAAGAGACTACAAATGATATGTGAGATGAAAGAATTTTTGAATCTCGGTCAACGGTTTAAGAATGTAGTGGAATGATGACTTGTCTATCATGTGTAATGTTGTATAAGTAATCTCATGGTACTATGGAATAAAGAGACATCTAAGGATTATTACACTGTTGTCCTTCCTTGAGTTTTGAAAGTGTATGATTAATGGTACAAGTATCCATGAAAGGTTATTCAGATATTTTTGGAATGTAGATGATATGTGCATAATGAAGGGATAAGACGATAATGAGATGTTTGATTCATGAGCTCATGATTGATATAAGGACTAAGTGATATCATGGTTTGAGTATATAGAATTTTGAGGATTTTCGTATGTGGAAGGTGTTAACTTTTAACTGCATTCATGTTTTCACAAAGGTATTCAAGAGAATACATGATTAAGGACTTTGAATGTTTGGAATGTAACCAACAAAACATATCTTATGATATATGGGAATTGACGATGGTATTAAATCTTTGGTAATCGTTTTCACTATGTTATGAGTGTGGATTGCAGTATTATGGATAATCCTAAAGATTGGAATGGATTATGTTGGACAAAAGTTAGTATTGTTTAAGGACAGAAGTTTTCTCGATGTTATTGATGGGATGTTATAGTAATATAGTTTTAGAAAAGGACAACCTGTAGGACGGGCGACAGCCCATCGCGTCGGACAAGGCTGTGGGAATCGAACCCACAACCGAAGTGCGACTGGCCTTTATCGCCTACCACTGACCTACAGGAAGTCCCTGTTTATTAGAAACTAGTTTTATTATATTACGCAGTATGATATATGAAGTATAAAGTCCATTTTAGGAACCATATATGATTAATCTCACTATGGATCGACTTATGTATATAATTTTTGCTAACCTTTTGTTTGAGACAGATGGAATGACCCGTCATTCTATCACATGATCTGCTAACACTTCACGAATAACAAATTCAACTTCATTTATTTAAGGGATGAAGTGGAAATTGTTCAAGGCAAGAACAACAGTGAGATTGTACCAAAATAAAAAAAGTATTTATTCTAATTCAAATTTTCAACTTTAGGGAAATGATCTTGAAAAACAAAAATGTTGTCCTAGTGATCTTATACCTAATGAATCAGATGGTACCTTAGATCGTTACAAATTTATGGATTTGTGATTACTGGATTTTCCATAGCAATGTTCTCTACCACTCTCCATCAGAACATGATGGTTATATTTCTCTTCCATATCCATATTTTCACCTATGTGGAAACCCAGTGATTAGTTTATTTGGGTAATCGTTACATTTCATACTTTAGTTTTTAAAGCCAAGTTTTGGTATTCCTTTTTACGATGTGGGTTTCTATTAAAGAAACTTTCGAATAGTAAACTATTTATAACCCCGATGAATTTCGAGGGCGAAATTCATTTTAAGGGGGCTAGAATGTAACAACCCGAGATTTTATGAAAAATATTCTTTTTAATTTTATTAATGTCTTGTGTTATACGCTACACCAAAATGAGCTTTCACAATACACATCTCTGACCTGGCTTGAATTATACGCAATCGCGACCTTCCACGATAGCGTGTGTTGTACGCAACACCGAGTTTCGCTAAACAACGATATGCTATTAAGATATTATTAAAACTAGCCGTTATGAATATTAATAACCACTTTTTGAAATTTTTTAAATTTTATTTTTCAAAATGGAATTCATTTTTGGATTTTTAATATCGAAATTAGCTTAGGGTGAAATTTTGGAACTTTTCGGATAACTTTCATATTCTGATGAATAGTGAAAATTACTAAATTTTAATTAAAAACAACTTTTTTAATCGAAATAATTAATAGTGATAAATTATTAATTTGAGTGGTTTTAAAGTATATTTAGAATATATTTTTACAATTTAATACAATGTTGGTCATTTAATGTAATTTCACATTTAAACCAGTTATAAACTAGTGTCAATCTTTTGATAGTTATTATCTCTTAAAAACACGCTATTTGTTTTGACGACGAGAATTAATTTTTAAATTAGTTAATGCAACTGATATGTTTTTAATTTGGTAAAATAGACATCATTTTTGAGTTCATAATATCAAATATATCTTAGGCCTAATTTTTGGTATTTTTCTGAAAACTTTCAATTTTCGATGAATAGTGAAATCACTACGTGGTAGTTAAAAAAAACTGAATTTTTCATAAAAATTAATTTTACCGCTTCTGTGAATGGAATTTCGAAAATCCGAGAGACATGGTTAATATCAAGGACTAAAATGTGGTTCAATGAGATGAAAATAATTTTTGGTGAATAGTAACTTTTTACTTTTTTTTACCACGGTTAATAGTAAATAGGGTAACTAAGGGTAAATATGATATTATTATTACCATAACACATGTCCTAATTCTATTAGATAAGTGTAATTCGACCAAAAACAACCTTATGAATAAAATATGACCATTTAGGCCCACTTGGATTAGATTAGGACATTTATTATTAATTTATTTAATGAAGGGTTAAAATAGTTAAAATCAAAGTTTAATAAGTAAATAATTTTTAATATGGGGTTATAAATAAGATAAATTCGACTATAAATATTAATTAGAAAGCTAAAACGATTTCCTACATAATGAAATTTTATTTATAATTTTTAGACTTTAAATAAATTAATTTATTTATGACACAACGATGATGCAGTAATTACCCTTTTAAGGAAATATTAACATAATTGATGTTATAAATGGTCAAATGAATGTAATTTGAGACTTTTTATGAATTAAACTAATTTTATAGGTTACTATGATATATTAATGTTGATTTAATCAACTTGGTTCGAACATATAATTCTGTTATGACTTTCACAAAAATCATATATCAAATAGTGTCAAAATTGACACAAAATAGTTTGTAAATCAAATATTATATTATTAATTGTTATTTTGTTCCTAAAAATATAAGGTTCGGCCAAATGACTTAGATAAGGATATATGTATTAATAATAAACAATTTGGGGTTCGTTTGGCATGTTATAGTAAGTGTATTAACCATATAGTGAAAGAAAACAAAAAGACACGGTAAAAGTTAAATTATTTAACTTAGAGTTAAATCTAATTGATAAGGTTAAAATAATACCCTAAACTTGTCTAAATCCTATTTGTTGATAGTATTTCGACCCATCCCCACCTTATCTTCGAAATAAGACCCTTTGGAACCATTATAAACCGATTTTGACATTAATATAAAATAATATTTTGAGATATTCCTAAGGTGCCCCTCTCCTCCCTTATAAAAGGACACCTCCTCCTCCCCCTCCTCCTCACACCAATTTGAGCACTCAAGATCGGCCAACCCCTGCCAAACTCTCTTCTCCACTTCCCTAGCAACATCCTAGAGGTTCTGGCCTTCCTCAAAGACCAATTTATTGCCCTAAGAGGAGGTCTCAAAGAGGCGCTTCAAAGAAGAGGTAATTACCGTTACCAATTCTTTCATCTTTATTTCTTCTTCCACTTCTCCTTCTTAGGTTGTTTAATTATGAAGTAATAACATCAGTATCACTCATATACTGATATGTTATTATAAGTATGAAACAACCCTATTTCACCATCTATCCATCCTACGGAAAAAGAAATCACCGCGCGTGCGTACGTACGGAATACCGTCTCCACGCCGTGGTGTAATCTGTTTTCCACCACCACCTTACATGGATGGGTATAATGGTGTAAAGAATAACTATACATAGTTATTACAACATCATATTGATTCTGATATATTGTATAATCCACTCCAATTCAATTCAATATTTATGGAAATGATATCATCGCTCGTGCGTACGTACGGACTACCGTCTCCACGACGCGATGAGATTCATTCTTAATGATTAACCATTCATGAATGATTATAAAGTATATATAATAAGTACTAATGAAATATATGACATAATAATGATACTGGATTTATGTATATATATATATATATGTATGTCATCTACTTACTTCCATTCAAGACAATAAGGAAAGAAAAACAACGTTCATGCGTACGTACGGACTACCGTCTCCTTGAACGGTGTTTTTCATTTTATTTATCTATCTATTATATATATATATATATACTGAAATTATATATGATATATAAATCATATTTTATATTCTGGAAGTAAGTAAATCATGATATAAGTAATAATGATGTCAAGAACAACAAGTCAAAACACTTACGATAAATGAAACGATTTTACCCAAAACGCTTCTTTAACATGGAATTTACAAAAGAACGGGTAATATAATGTCATAAGTGAACCATATATGATATCATAACAATGAATATGATTCTGTAATAAGTCAATAACATTATGAAAATTATTATACAGGAGGTTCGGACACGTACAAAGCAAGTCGGACCTAAGGTAAGGGAAATATCACAATCTCATTTTTATCCGAGATTGTTTATTCGTAAGTATTTACTGGGGTGTATTTTATCATCCACATCCATGTTTCATCAATATGTAATATTATTTCCATCCACCTACAATTTTTTTAAATCCATTTTTACCCTTCGTTGAGTTTTTAGTAATATGTATGAAAGGAATCTTTTGTCGTTTTTCGTACGAGGTACTTTTTGACTTTTCCGACAAAAGTACGAAGAATGTTTTTTTAACTTATACGGCACGAACAGATTTTTACTGTTTTATAAAGCCTTATTTTCATGAAGCTTCCTCTAAAAGATTTCATGACTATTTTCAATAAAATCACTTTCTTTTAAAATTGCGTGATGTTTTGTGAAAAGAAATTGATTTTGAAGAAGAAAGGATATTTTCCTCAAGAATTCAATTCATGTGTATTATCAAAATTATTTTCCATATAAGATAATAAAGGGTTCTGTTTCTATCCATATTTTTACATTGATTTGACTATGTTGTGATGGAATTATGTTTATGAATTCCTTTATCTTATATGAATGGTTTTAGGATGTCATGTTGTTTAAGAATCTCATTTTTATTACATGGGTTACGCTATGATGTATGGTTTATGATTATGTGGCACACATAAGAAAGGATTCATTATAATATGGGTGGGACCTATATCTCCCTCCAATGCATTGGGTAAAGATTTTATATCTCATGAGATAGACAGGGCTGGAACGGTAGGTTATACCGGTTCAGTGAAACAGGACTGAAACGAGGGTTACTCGATTCAGAAAGGGACTTTGTCCACTAAGATAGTCTTGGCAATGAGTCATGAATAACAAGAAATGATTCTCTATGATTATGTGTGAATGCCACAAAGCTTCATGTTTTAAGTTATGATTATTGTGATTACATTTCACTGCCATGATTTATCCCATGTTATGAAATTATGCTCTCTTTTACAGGTTAAGATTTCCAAAATGTTATGTTCTTATGAATACGATGTGATTGATATTTCTTTTGTTTACCCTTACTGAGCATTTGAGCTCACCCTTTTATGTTTTCTTTTCCCCAGGATATAAAGAAAGGTTTTAGCTTAAAAAAAGGGAAGATCTTTATAGGAGATGTTGAAGATCTTTCACCACGATTAGAAGATTACGTTCCGAGTTTCCAAAGACACTAAACTATTACGATCCTTGTGTGTGTGTTTTTGTTATGTACTAAGTATTCCGCAAATGTAATGTAATGTCCATGTAAGTCATGATACGGTTCTCTACAAGCCTTATGTCCCATCTTACCACATCAGTAGCACTTTCCAGAATTCAGAAGGCATTCCCCAGCATGCCTTTTTCCACATTTATCGCAAACGGGAAATTTAGTTTTCTCACCATCAGACTTTTTTGATGAATTCTTACCTTTCTCCTGCCACCTCGGTCTCTTCTTCTGTTGGTTTTTATAGAAATCTTGATCATCGGAAAACTCCATTTCCACCTTCTTAGCACATTGAACAAGCATTTCATAACTTTTAGACTCACAAGAATCTAATTCCCTTTGATATTTTGGCTTTAATCCTGAGTAAAAACGATTGATTTTACATTCATGGTCTCAGATAAAATTTGGAGCATACCTTTCCAATAGAGTGAACCTTTCTTCATAGGTAGCCACAGAGTCTTCCTCTTGCCTCAATTCCAAGAATTGATTTTCCATCCTAAGTCGAACAACCATAGGAAAATACTTCTCAAAAAACATACCTTTGAATTCATCCCAGTCAAGAGCATCAATCTCATCGGCGTCCCTGATATTTTTAACCATAGACCACCACTGAGCTGCCTCACCCACCAAACGGTAAATAACAAGACTAACCGTTTGATTGTCTGAACACCCCATGACATCAAAAATCTTCTCCAGTGATTTTATCCACCCTTCAGCTAGCACAGGGTCAGATGATCCTCTGAATGATGGGGGATGTTGACTCATGAAATGTTCCACCACTGACATGTTCCTCTGCGGTTGATCTGGCTGATCTCGTGTATGGATACCACCGCCATTTATCGCTTGAGTCAACTGTGCCATTACTGCAACAAACTGTTCAGTTTCAATTCCGACCATCTCAGGATGCTAATTCAGAAGGTTATTTCCTTCTGTATGCCTTCCTTGCACTGCTTCCCTGTTTCTTCTTCGGAAAACCATTCTGAACAAACATGTCTTAGATGAAGAAACATGGTTATCTTCAAATGCTATATCATTTCAAAAAAAATATTTTTGGATAATCATTAAATATAATTCTAACTCCTAAAGTTATCTAAACCGACCTCTGATACCAACTATAAGGCCCCAGCCTTAAACCTTACTTAATCTTGAGGTATTACAAGATTACACATTGAGGATCTTTTCGGGTTCAGAGTTTTAGAGAATTATATCATAAAACTTTCATTACATTCCACATATAAACAAAGTGGTTACATAAAGATAGTATTCTTCATTCCCATCAATGGAAACATATTTAAATTAAAACAAGGATTATTTCTTGACACTTCCTTGACACTATCATCATATCATGTACCTTTCCCTTGACCTTTGAAAAACATTTAAAAAAAACATGGGATGAGCATAAAAATTTCAATAAGGGATATAAAAATATGGAAAGGAAACATGGGTACATATATACATAAGAATGAGATCATACATTACCCATAAAACATATGCACATTAACATACCTCATCAAATCATGAATAAATCATAGAAATCATAATACATAAAGGTATCTTGAGGCATTCATAACATTCTTACGTAGGGAGTAACCCTCTTGGTTACGTTTGGAATACCCATCACATTATATTCCCTAAATCTCTTCGGAGAAACCTTAACGTTTCACTCCTTCGCGTTACCCAATGCATTGGAGAGCTATTTCGGGCTCACCCGCCCTTAGTTTTTCACAGAACCAACTGTATTCATAATAATTCCCAAGAACCTCAACATAATAATATCACATAAAACATGAATAAAGCAAAAATAACATTTCCACCTTTCAATCACAAGATATCAATACAACACATTGATATAAAAACATTATGAAAACCATTTTCAATACCAAAATAAAAGAAAAGTAAAACAATGTATTTATTTTTCTTTAAAAAAGGTATGGCTTGTAGAGGAAGCCGAAACTCAAATAATGGTCCCGGCGGCGGAGAAGTCGTTGTAGCCGCATACGTACGGAAAAAACATTCCCTTTTGTCGTTTAGAAAACGCTTCGAATAAAATAGATACCTTTTGAATAAACGTAAAAGTCAACGGGGTTCATACACCGTATAAAAGAAGGTTGTGTATAAAACAACATATGCCTCAATCAAAGGAGATTGAGACGAAGTCCCATATATCGGGTCCAACTTGAATCGATCGTTCTTTAATGTCCTGAATAATAAACTTCAGTTAATTTCTACTTGCTTAAGAAACTTATTCAAGTTCATTATTCCTTTTATATCACTTATTACCATGTCATCAACACTATTTAATTATTTAAGTTAATAACGGTCATTTTAACGATCATTGGTACTTGAGTCAAGAAAAAACCTTTTATAATTACAAGTTGTTTATGTATTCATTATATCTAGAATGGTATTCATGATTTAGATATCATATATGTCATATATATCCAGTACATGCATGCATTTATAATATTACATAATCATTTAGAGGTAAGAAATAAAATGCACCGTTCATGGAGACGGTAAGCCGTACGCACGCATGAATGCTACTTTCATTTCTATTTCGTATGTTATAGAATGGAATCATAATGATATAAAGGTATATTATAATTCTAGTATAATATCATATATAATATCATAGTTCCATCCTTTATAAGTCCCACATATGGTATTTAATGAATCAAATCACTTTGAGGGGGCGGTAGTCCACATTTCCTTAAATGAAGATATCGTGTTTACCGATAATGGAAACCATAAAGGTATACCGAAAAAGAAAAAAAAGAAGCCTAAGGAAAAAATAAACATATTATATATCATATATAAATATAGTGACATCTTAATGTCCACCTTTTAAGGTGTTAAAAGAAATTTGAACAATCATCGTTTCGGGAGGCATAAATTCACCATCCACGGAAACAATATGTTCGTTAACCATTAGATGTAATTGTGTGTAAGTGTAGCTCTAATACTTATTATAACAACATCCTAGTATATATAGGATACTGGATTTGTTAAAAATAAAAGAATAAAAAGATTTTAGGGGGATGGAGAAGCAAAATAAAACAAAAGGACTCAAAAGAAGACATTACCTTAAAATCGGGTAACTCCCTTTGGTTTGAGCTCAAAGGCTTCCTTGGGAAGACTTCTTCCCATAGTGAGGCTTCAAAGAGTAATAGAGGTATGTTGAGAGACAAAATGGGAAGGTGTTGGCCGAGCCAAAGGCTTTGGGAGTGTGGGTAAGGAGGTAGAGGTGGGGGCCTTTTATAAGAGGAGAGGAGGGGAACTCTTGGAAAGTAAAGATAAGTTACTTTATTTTAAAATGAGTTTCGGATTAAAAAGGACCCACATTGATATAATTCGATTATAAGGGGATAAAGGCTCGAAATCCACTCATCCAATAGGTTTTTTCCATGTGTAGGTTTTAGATTTTACATTAACCTTCCATTTTATTTAAATAGTTAAATAATGAGGTCATCGTTGTATCATCATGATGTCATAAATAATTTAATTTATTTAATGTCTAAAAATTATAAAAAAACTACTATGATGTAAGAAATATTATTATCTTTATAATGAATATTTATAGTCAAAAATCTGACTTATATAACCCCATGTAAAAATTGTTTTTGTAAAATAACTCATGTTTGTGTCATTTATATTTTATCATTAAATAAAAAGTTATTTATGTCATTTCCCAACCAAAGTGGCTCCATGGGGTCCCCAAGTTGACCCATGGCTTTTCTTTGTCGGCCATGACAAAACCAATGAGGGTAGGACACGTGTCAAGCTCAACTCATTTTATTAAAACATTATTTTTACCTTAAACTACACTAATTACCTCTAATCGCGATTAAGAACTGAAGAGTTACCATTCACCAAAAAATTATTTTAATCTCATTGAAACACATTTTACTTCTTAATGAAAACCATGTATGTCGGATTTTTGAAATTCAAAACAAAAAGATGGCAAAAATTCATTTAAATGAAAAATCAGTTTTTATCAGTACCACTTAGTGGTTTCACTATTCATCAAAAATTGAAGTTTTTCCGAAAATTATCAAAAATTTACCCTAAGCTATATTTGATACTCCGAATTCAAAAATGAAGTCTATTTTACAAAATTAAAAACATATAACTCACATTAATTAATTTAATAATTAATTTCTGTTGTCATGACAAATAGCGGGTTTTTTTGAAACAATATCTATGAAAAGATTGGCATTAGTTTATGACCAATTCCAATGTGATATTAATCCTAATTACCACCATTGGATTAAATGGTAAAATTATATTCTAATTACACTTTAAGACCAATTAAAAATATTATCTAACCATTTAATTAAATTAAATGAAAAATCAGTTTTTATGTAAAATGCAGTATTTTCATTATTCATTAAAAAATGAACATTGTCAGAAAAATACAAAAAATTTATCCAATGTAAAATTAAACGTCCCAATCATAATGAATATGTTTATTTTGACAAATATAGATTATAAAATTTTCAAAATATTGATTTAAAAAGGGGTTTCCATCAAAAGGCAATAAAACAATCTTTTAAGAATATTAGTGTATTCCATGCTTAAGATTGGATTTATTTTCATTTTAAGCCTCTAAACACTATATAATTCATTAATAGAGATAGATAAAAATTTCTATTATTCATTACTTACATGGGATGTTACATTTACAATTTCCTTTACTATCATACATTCATTTATAATTTGACGTTCTAAAGAACTTATTATTTCGGTAGAACAATTTGAATCTCCTAACATGATGAGCCATCTCATCATCACTGTCATATTCTAAATCTTCCATGGTGGAATTTTCTATAGGAACGTGAAATTTTTTCTTATCATTGCTCTTTGAGGTAGCAGTCATGAATGCTACAGGTTTCTTTCTTAGTTATTCATCTTGTTCTTGATTTTCATAAACCTCTTATTCATACATCATATGATTTATAATTAGTTGCTTCACTAGTTTCCTGCTAATGTCACATGATTATCAGATATAAATAGAGGTTCCTCTCCATATTTCAAGTAAGCATTGAAGAAAACTCATAATATGATCCATGTTGTCCACTGGTTTCAAAACCAGACTAATGGTATATACTATTTCATTGAACATGATATAAAATTCAGATATAATTTCTTCAGGATTTATTTTAAAATTATCATATTTAATAGTATAAGTATTTAGTCTCATTTGATTAACATTGATAGTTCTCTCATGAGAAACAAACAAAGTATCCCAGATTTCATATGAATTTTTACAGGAAGATATTATATTGAATTCTTCATCACCTAGAGAATAGTACAATTCATTCATAACATTACAATTATTTTTAAATGTATCTTTAGTCAACTGAGACCACGTGTCCCTAGTATTATCAAGAAATGCATGTTGTTCTTTAATTGTGTCCCAGAATTCAGGACCCATGCTCTCTAGATACATTAAAAATTTTAATTTCAACTAAGTATAGTTATTACCATTAAAGAATTGTTTCATGTTGTTAGCCTCACCCTCATCTCTGTTATCCATAGTTAATTTGAATTTAAAGAACTGAAATTTTAGATATTACATAAATTTTATGATCTTTAATATACAACTAAAAAAACATTTGAAAGAAATTTGAAAACTTGCACAAAAGTTCAAGTGGAAGCAATAGAAATACCTCTGATACTAAATGTCGGTCGGAGTGGAAACTCAAGAGTTGGGTGAATTGAGTTCCTACATAAACGTTCTGTTAAAAACATTATGATAAGATCCCATAATTTGGAAATATCCCAGTTAATTAAGGCAGCAGAGATATAAATGTTATGTTGGTTAATAATTTTCTAAAAGGGTGATTTTCCCTCAGTTGAATCATTGTAAAACACTAATTCAACTTTTGAAACATGTTTACTGAATTAAACACATTCACACAGTAACCTGAACTAATTATCGGAGTGAATGTATAACATATTTCTGTTTTTGAAGTTATGAGTAGAAGAAAATAGGAAAACATAGTATTAAAAAATATAGTACACAGAAGAATTAACCTAGAGGTTCAGCCTCAAGCTGAGACTTAATAGTCTCAACATGATGATCAACTTCCACCATGTATATTATTTTAACAATAATCATTATAAACAACCTTAAACGGTCTTTACAACAGTATTCACAAACTTTCCAGGGCTCACACCCACTACCAAAGTTATTTATGGATACAACTAACAATCCAGGCCACGCACGGCCTCTTCCACTATTACACATGGGAAATAAATTGCAATTAATGTTTTGTGTGATGATTTTCAGTATCCTCTTGTTTAAGCACAGGGGAATGTGTGTGTAATAGACAAACACACAATTCTCTTAAATGGAATGTAATAAACACAATAGATCTAATTTTAAAAATATTGAGTTTATAATGCTCTATGTTATTTCAATTCGACTCATGACTCCTTAGATTGAAGAAATTCTCATTTTATTCTTCCTCTAGAAGTTTTCTCCCAAACAGAGTGTCGCAACTCCAGGTTCTAGCTTCCAAGTACTGAGTGTTATTCTTCATGGTTTGAGAGATATTATATAATGTACCAAAATCAGTCTTGAATTTATTTTACCAATATAATATTCATGAGGCTCTTGGATTCTCAATGTAAAAGTTGGTGTGTTACCTTTGTTCTTCATATCCGTCATGTAATGACTCTATCTAGCACCTAATATCATTTTCTCTTCCTTTTCCTTCTATTTTATATTTAAGGTCTTATAATAGGAATAAGAATAATACGTGATGTCTTCCGCATACCTCATACTGTCTCTATATACGTTCTCTTGATATGTCAACAATTAGCATTAATTAATGTAAGAGGCATTAAATTTATCAAATATGACCATTATGAAAATCTTAAGAAACTGACAATGTATGGAGAAGAAGAGTGGGCATCGGTAGGCTGGTATTGGTATCCTTCTCAATAGTAGCATTCATCGATAGCTTTCATAAGTTTAATTCATCGGTATTTTTCAGCGGTCGCTTTCATCTGTAGCCATATGTGGTAGATTTCATTGTTATCATTAATCGGTAGACTTCATCAGTATCTTTCATCGATAGGATTCATCGGTAGCCTTGTAGCACTAACCATTAGTGGTAGCTTTCATCTGTAGCCTTTTGAGAGGTATATTTTTATCGATGAACTTGCATTGATAAATTGGTCGTGAGGTTCCTCATTGGTAAACACTATCGGTAAATTTATATCAGTAACCTCTATCGGTGACCTTTTATCGGTAACCTCTATCGGTTACCTTTTACATAGAGAAATTTTTCACATTAAGCTTAAACGAGAGTGTAGTGAGATTAAAAAATATATTTTTATTACATTATATAAACTATGAATATTAATGAAACATGATTATAATATAAAAGAACCATGATTTGGGATTATCAAAATAGGTGAGTCTAATAGGTTTTATTTAATGAAAATTGTTTCTCCCAATGTCCCCCACATTGACACATGGTGAAAGAAGAATCAATTTAGGGAACAAAATAAATCTGTCTAAAAATAGGATTTGAGTGAGTATAACCAAATCCAGAAAAAGTCTTACGAGGACGATGTTGTGAATACATTTTATCAAATTCTTTATTTCTTAATGATAAATTTTAAAAAAGATTATTGAAGGAAAAAAGTTATTATTTTAGTCTGATGACTATTTTATTATCCTCGTACTGATTATTTTTAGTTTTTTAGTTATTCTTTAAATATGCTTCTCTGAAATAACAATTTCCACATCCTTAGAATTTTTATCTTTCTTAGAATGAAATTCCTCGTGGTTTTTAGAAACGCATTAAAAATCAACAGTTTTCTAATCAAGATCATTAGAATGTTCTTGTAATTCTTTTATTAAAAGAAAAAATCTAGAATTTTCTTTCTATAAATTCTATTTTATCTTATAGTTCTCATTATAATGTTATTTAGAAAATCTAGAGACTTCTTCATGTGAAGTTAATGTATTATCTTCTAAATAGGAAAATTCTTAATCTAATGATTTATAATATTATTCTTGAGTAAAATTAGAATTTAAAAGAAATATTAGTTAAGGACTCAACATTCTATACCATAGCCAAAAGAAAATGATTTTAAATAGGTAATCAGGTTATAAGACCAATATTATTCTGATAGGAGGATTCATATTCTGGGGATTCATCGGAAGAGTCACCACAACTGGATATCTAGGTATAATTAGCCTTCAGAACATTCTATGCCATAGATTTGTAATACTTCTTTCTGATCCACTAAAAATTCTTTCACATCCTTTATTTTCTCTTAAACATTGGACAAGAATGTCTGATATTTCCATACCTTTTTCATTCATAACATTTTACTTTAGAATTTTTTGTGTCCTTTCTTTCATTCTACTTATACAAATATTGAAAATCTTTCCTTCCAAAAATCTTGTTCATCCTTTGATCCATATTGGATAATTCATTCTCAGACTGATCACTATGACTTTATTGTGATATAACAACACCTTTCTTATCTTTAGATATAGTTACCCATTATGAAGTCTTGGATTATGATGTAGTAGTAAAAGAAACATTTCCCTAACAATAATTTTTCTTGTTGAAATCCACATCCCTCTTCATTTTTGTTTCATGCTGTAGAAGAGTTCTATATAACACATCAATATTAATATTAGATACTTTACTATTTTAATCAATATTTGATCTTTTAGATTCTCACTCATTGGGAAATATGTCAATTATCTTGTCCATAAGAACTCCATCATCAATACCTTTCTCTCAAATATATTGAAGACTGTTGACAATAGTGATAAATCCTTTTTCATTTTTCTAATAGGTTCTCCATAAGGAAATAAAAATCAATGATATTTATAACTTAACATAACTCTTTTAGTTTCTATCACTTTTGATGTTCTAAACTGTGTAACGTCATGTTTCTTCGAGATACTATTGGAAACATCACAAGAATATATTTAAATATATATATTTCTAGTCATGGAACATAAAATATTAATACGTACCTTGTAGTTTAATTGATATTCTTATTTTTTATTATTTTTTTAATATTCTGATTTCTTTGTCAGGAATCTTATATTCACCAGTAAGCATAAAAATATTATCCACTATAGTATTGATATTGAAGGTGTTCATCCTATCTGTGTAGTACTCATAGTCATTACCTTCAAAGATCAGTGGTTTGGAAGGTTTCATATTATCTATATAACCAACGTTTATTCCTACCATTTCTAAAACAATTATGTTCCACATAAATTAATAGTAATAAATGTTTATAAAAAATTAATAATAAAAAAATCATAAGAAAACATGAATAAGTAAACATAAGAATGAAAAGATGATCATTAAAACATATATTAAAGTATAAGTATTGCAAAGACCACCTCTGATACCAATTGTAGGATTGAAATATATATGTATATGCTCAATTACAAGAGCGGGTGAATTGTATGTAAAAAAACATTATCTTTTAACGTTATAGAAATCTATGACTAACAATGTTAAACAAAGTAAATTCATAACCCCCCATTGGTTCTTGCTCAATAAAATAATTGGAAGGGCCGAGGTACAATTATAAGAAACCTAAACATAAAAAAGTTAAACAAATTATTAATGTTTATTTTAGAGAAATATTTTATCTTAAATAATATAGACTATTATTTATTAGAGTAAATATAAGTACAAGAAATTATAATAAAGTTATACTTTCCTTATTTAACAAAATACTGTGGAAATAAAACATCTAACAAAGGAAGTAAACAAGTCAGAAAAATTTTAACCCAAATATTAGGGTATCCAATAACATAGGATAATGGTCCCCGGATTTATACATTCAATAATGTCTTTCTTACCCACCCCAGGGTAAGCCCGTGATAAGAATATTAGAATCTTTCTTTCTATCCATGTAAGCCCTAAATATTTAAGGTAGTTGACAACTCTATCTTCCAATCCTTGGAAGTCCTTGAACATTATGTTAGTATGATCCTCAGTCATATTATCCCTAGACTCCCTCTATTTTACACAAAAAAATTTGGAGTCGCACAAAGAATGTTGGAAAAAATTGTTCACGATTGAAAAATATGTTCACAGATCACACAATGAATGAGAGTTTCTCTCTCTTGAAATCACTTCACAACATCACAATATGTAATCACTTTATTGATATTGAGGCCATTCGTATGAGATCATATTTATAGGAAAAAACAACAACAGTCAGATCCCTCCTCTAATAACCATATTATTCCTTGAATTTCATTGGTACATGTACACTTGTCACTCAAGTAATGGTCAGTTAAAAATAGATTTTGTGACATTATTTTTTTATAAAAAAATCATGGTAAATATTATCATGATGGAGAAACAATAATATGTAACGAATAATAGTATCATGTTAAGAATCAATGATCCAAAAAAATTAAAAAAATATGTCAGGAAAGTAAATTAACATTACAAAAATGAATAATCAGAATCTGAAAAATGGATATTCAGTGTCTGAATAATGAGGAATTAGAAGTAGAAATTATGATTAATTCAAAGACTAAATTTTGAGGAATTTAGAGTCTGAATTCTGAAGAATTATGATTCGTAATTCTGATGATTTTAGAGTCTGAATTGTATGGAATTTAGAGTTTGAATATTAAGGAATTTAGAGCATGAAATTTAATGAATTTGGGGTCTGAATTTCAGTGAATTCATGGTTTAAATTTCCTAGAATTTAGAGTCTAAATTTTAGATGATTTAGAGTTTCAATTGTATAGAATTCAGAGTCTGAATTTCAGATAATTTTGAGTCTGAATTTCAAATAATTCAGAGTCTTAATTTCAGAGAATTCTGAGTATGAATTTCATAGAATTTGGAGTCTGAATTTTAGAGAATTCAGATTGTGAATTTCATAGAATTCAGAGTCTAAATTTCATAGAATTTAGAGTCTAAGAAACAGTATGGTTTTATGATAGGTAATGAACTGATTATTTGAATTAAGAAAAAAAATTTAGACTTTGTTTGAGAAGGTATCGAATAAGACATGGAAAACCAAGGGTAGCTATACAACTATTCTTAGAGAAATAAAATCATTATTAATAAAATAATTATTTGAGAGGCATAAATTTTCTTTAAAGAAAATGTGTTTGTTAATTTCAAAATATAAAGGAATTGAATAGAAATAAGGAACTTCATTGACTTAACACCAACAAGATTAGATCCCTCTCAATTCTCATCATCGAAAAAGATGCAGGATCCTTTCTACTAATATCATGTGCCACCTTATTTTCTTTATCAAGATAGTAGTGTATTGAGAAGTCATAATATTTGATGAGCACTAACATTATTCATTAGTTTATATTAATATCATTCTATGTAATATATATTAGAGTCTCGTATGATCAATATATATCTAAAAAATCATCTCTTAGAGATAATTCAACCCTAATTTGAACACAAATATCATAGTTGACAACTCCATATCATATGTGGGATTGTTTTTCTCATTATTTTTCAACAACCTTGAGGTTTAGGCTATTAATTTATCATTTTTCATCTATAAAAAGCCTAAAAACGTTTTTGACGAATCGTTATACACCAATAATAGTTCTACACTTTTCAGGAGTGTGAGCACTATAGTAGTGAAAGGCCTCTTTTTGAGATCCATAAATCTTTCTTCACATTCTTGATTCTAAAAAAACATCACTCCCTTCCTTGTTAGCTTGGTTATTGGGTTTCAAAATAATGATAAGTACATATTCGATCATTGATAATACCCAGCTAATCCAAGGAAACTATAAATCTCTATTATAGATGCTTTCCTGGGGAACTCTTCATTTGCCTTTGTTTTGGAAGGGTCCAGATATATTCTTCTGTTGGTGATAAATTTACCCAAGAATGACACTTATTCTATAATAAACACACATTTACTATACTTTTCCTAATTTTTTCCCTTCAAAATTTCTTCAGCATAGTATTCAAATGCTCCTCGGGTTCCTCCTTTCTCTTAGAGTATATTAGAATATCATTGACAAATACTATAAAAAATTTGTTAAGGTAATCCCAAAATACACTATTCATTTAATCCATGAAAATTGTGGGAGAATTAGTGAGTTTGAAGGGAATCACTATGAACTCATAGTTTCCAAACCATAATTGAATGTTGGTCATGGGAATATCTTATTTCCTCACCATTAAATGATTATATCCTGACTGAAGTTCCCATATTGGGAAATAACCGGCCCTACATAGCTGATCAAACATGTCATCTATCTATGGCAGGGGATACATGTTAATTATTTTTATTTTTTTGATATCATGATAATAAATGCAATGGCACATTGATCCATCCTTCATATTATATAATATGACTTGTTCACCCCATGGTGAAACACTCAGGAATGTAAAACCCTTCTCCAGATTCTCCTATAACTTCATCTTCAGCTCTTCCGGCTCTATAGTGGCCATTCTGTAAGGTTTCTTGGATATAGGATTAGATTCAATATTATGTTCAACAGAGAACTAAATCTCACGATTAAGAAGAAGAATAAGAAACTTTTTTGGGAACACATCAGTGTATTCCCATACAATTGGAATTTATCTGAACATGATTCTCTACTTTATATAAATAATTTCATAAATATATGCCTGGTCATAATGAAACAATATCCACACACGAGATGATGATTATGAAGGAGATTTATCTTCCTTCTTAGAATTATACAAGATTGGAGGATTCTCTAGGGTGTGATGAGTGGTCAACATTTCTTGATATTTGATATTGTATTTATAAAAATATAGAAATAGGATCAAATAGTATATTCGATATTGTTGAATGAATAACTAGTGTACCAATCACCACATCATTTTCCGAATCCACCTCGCCTATAGTGATAGCATAAACCCTCCCTTTTTTATGAATGTTATTGCATATTTCCTCTGAAAACCATGAGATTAGGGAACTAGTATACAAAATGACCATATTCGTTACAGTTGAAACAATACACTACTAGATGAGAGTGGATATGAACCTTCCTTTCATCATCCTCATTAGTGGGATTATTTATGTCCCTTTGACACTTCTTATCATGATTCACATTCTTCTACATTTGAACCATTTCATTGTTCCCTTAATATAGTTCTTGGGTTTCTTATTACCATAATTTTTATAAGTGGGATATTTTTTCTTTCTTCCCATCATGATGTTTTTTTATCCACCCATATTGGACTCCAGGATACACTTTTGGTCTTTGGGCCCATGAGACCACTAAGAGTCTTTGATATCCATATCAACATTTAGGTCCTCACAGACAATATCTTTATAACTTTTGAAGTCTCAAATCACCAAAAATTTTCATAGAATCATCTTTAATGTGATAAATAATTTATCCACCTTGATTTCGGTGTTGAAGAAATATCCAGAGGTGTGTCATACAATCCTCGTAAAGTTTTCATCATACACCATTCTAGACTCATCTTATTTGAACTTATGTCTAAGGAATTATCTTTCTGTCTTGAGATGGAGGGTTACAGGAAAATATTTATTAAAATACATTATATTTAATTCATCATAGTACAAGGAATCAATTTCCTCCTCGGGCATCGTTTTTTTATCAGTTTCCACCACTTATTAGCTTCCCCATCAAAGTGAAAGACCACCAACACAACTTTATCTTCTTCAAATCATTGGAGAAAAAATGAACATCTTTTCAATGTAGGATATCCATTGTTCTATAATAATGGGATTAGTATATTTACTACACATGGGTGGACTTTTTCATATGAAGGATTCAAAAAAACTGTCAATTTATTTGGAGAAGGAGGGCATTCGATGCGATTCATGTTATTATTCATAACTTCAGCCAGTTGAGCAAGCTTTATCATAATGTTTGGAGCACACATTCCCATCATATTTTGCATATCATTAGGTAAATCCCCACATTTCCATTCACATTGATTTTTGTAACATGTTCTACCATTTATTTCTATTAACTATGGAAAAGAATTTGAAATTAGGGGGCTTTGATACATTACTAATAAGCATAAAAAAGAATCAGTAAACATAAAAGGATAAAAATTCAAAGAAAAAGTATATCCTATCATGTGACTCCCACGGTTCAAATATTGGTTATCCGTTTTCTGTTTCATAAAATATCTTATTATGGGTATTTCATTATTTCCTTAATAATGGTTCATAATGATCTTATGAATCAATTGAGGCATATCCCCTAGGAGTGTCAAACGAGGTGTACAATATGACATGTTGTCATGTACCAGGTCATCTTGAGTCAGGACCAAAACACCTTGTCAGAGTTGTTACCCCTATGTAAATCTATTCCAAAACCATGTCTACTTGTATTATCCATACATGGATTCATTTTCATGATAAACCACTTAGTCTATACATACCAAAATTTATGGATTTTTTCATAGACAAAGTCTTATCCCTATGGTTCAAACTAAATTTATCTAGTCCTAATCTCAAAAAATAACTACAATTTCGCTATGATTACAAATATAAGGACACTATACTTTTACACATATCATTACATGATTTCAATAAAACATAAAGATAAAATTACAATCCATGGATTTTAAATTATGTTGTTTTTGAGATTAGGTACATAATTAAACATCATGATTTCAAAATAAGGACATATTTTAATTATTCATCATAAAGAGATACTAACATAATTTTATTACTTACATATGTATAGTATAACCTAGAGATAACATGATAGAAGGGATAAGATAAAAATCCTAATAAGGAAATATGGATTAAATCAAAGCTTAGCACATAGGTTTGAATGCATAACATAATATCATAGAAAGGAATGGAACATGATTAAACATGGTGAATAATAACATATAGAACATGAGGTCACATAATCCGAGAATCATAGTACAATGGAAGAAATATAAAACATGTCTTTATCATGAGTTAAGGATCGTTTCCTATAGAGGAGCACAAGTTAAGGATGTCCACTAGCACTGTTTCACATATATCACGAGTCAAGGCTAACCACCAATACCGCTTCATAAAACATCTAATGAGGATATCCATTACCCAGTTAATTAGAGAGATATATAGGTGTGCCCATCATAACATGTTCATGAATATGTGTTACACATAATATATAAACATAAGGGATATCCATGGAATGGAACATGTATCAAAATCATGTCACAAAGAATAATGAAGGGGAGTATCATAAAAGTTTCAATGATAGATTGTAATTAAATCATAAATAGACATTAATAAATTGAAATAGGTATATATGATGAAAATTTATGGAAGACGAAATTGTTAACATGTAAAAATGGTGTTTAAGAAACTTTAGATTTAAAAAATTTTAATGTTGTTTGAGTAAATATTTAAGATCTTTTTTAAAAAAAGGAATAATATTTCATATAAAACTAGAAGTAAAAAAATATATTTTTAATAATAAAATTAGTTCTTTTATAAAAATAATGGTTTCTAAAGACAGATTATAGAGTGCATTTAAAAATGGGTAATAATTCGGGATGTTTCCTTAAATTGGACCAACTTAATGTGTTTGGAGCCTTTAAAAAATATGTATATACCCAAAAAAGATGTATTAGTGGATCTTGATATATGAGTTGGAACATATAAACATCATTTATAATATGTACATATTTCTAAAATAGAATTTCATTTGGGTAAAATGAGAGGTAGAGAATCCTGAATGAATAATGGAGGTTTTGGTAGAATCCATTACCTTAATTTCAAAGGTGTTCTTTACTAGATCTTAATGTCCTCTTGATTCCTTCTTCTTGATAACCTCCTTAGGGGTTTGATTTTGGTATATTATTAAGACCAAAATATACAGGATTTCAGAAGTGTCTTGGGTGGATATTTTAGTAGAATTTGGGTAATGTACAAGTCTTGAGAGGTGTGAGGTGTAGAAGTGGTGACAGGTGGTATTTATAGTAGAAGAGAGAGATGTTTTATCATTACATAATTAATTTGTATTTCTCTCATGAAAAGAAATATTTTTTATTCATGAGTATAGTAATTATATCATGTGAGTTTGAACCAATGGTGCTTACATAATATATTACTAAATGGATAGTTATTTAACTTATAAAGTATATATACCGTAAGTTACAATAATTCACTATTCAACAAAAAATCATGTTTTTCCGAAAAATCCCAAAAATTAACCCTCACAATTTTTCTATATGAATAATCAAAAAATAAACTCCATTTTATTAAAAAAATTTCCAAATATGATGAATTTAATTTTTAATTAAGATAATAATTTTCTTGAAAAATACATATTTTAAAATTATAACTTATTTTATAAGACATTGAAAAATTAACTATGGTATCATAAAATTGACTTATAATAGTAAGACATAAAAATTATAATTTTAAATATCTTTTATTAAAATAAATTTACATTTAAATTATAATATTAATCATAAATTTCTCTTTAAATATTTATGAGTAACTAAAATACTAACACTTAATTAATAATTCAATAAATATTTATTTACATTTACAATGATATAATTTTATCATAGTTTCATATATAAGATGTATTAATTTTAATTGTACTTTCATTGGTGGTGTTAATATTCAATTGATCTTTTTACTATTCATATGGGTCCGGCTACTATTCTAAAGGTCAGGTTACTATTTAATTGGTATTAGTTCCTTATCTTTAGAAATAGTTATTATTTAATTCATTAATAATTTAAAATTTTTTTATTAGGCTCTCAAAGTAATTTTATGTGATTATACAATATGAAATAATTATAATAAAAGAATTTACATTGATAAAACGTTAGTTCCTTACATTTTAGTATTTAATATTTATGTTTATCTTATTATTTTTGTATCATTTGAAAATTATTTATATAATTATTTTTCAATGATAATAAAAAGTGAACAAGAAATTATTGTAATTCATTTGATAAAATTATTTCATAGTTATTATATTTTTCAAAATAATTAGAGAATTATTTTAAATCAATGTATGTACATTAATTAACTTTTAAAACATTTTGGTTTCATCAGGCAAAAAAGTATTGATACCCCCATGAGTATAACCAGTAAGATGAATCTTAATGAAGCTAATAAAACAGTAGGTCAAACCAAATATAGAGGTATGATTGGAATTCCACTATATTTAACTTCTAGTCAATAAAATATTACGTTTTTGTGTCTGTTTGTGTGTGTTGTTTTATGAAAATACAAAATAATCTCACTTACTTGATGATAAATGAATTTTCAAATACATCATCTATACCACAAATTTAGGACTGTTCTTTCATAAAGGATATGAATTTTTCTTATTAGGTTATTTAGATGGAGATTTGGGTGGTTTTAATATATAGATAAAAAACCAATGGATTATGTCACATTTTGGGAAAACCTCTATGTTCATGGTGTTGTAAAAAGAGAAACAATGTTACACTGTCTATTACTAAGGCTGAGTCTATTGTTGCATGATGCTTTTTTGTAAATAAATTTGTAGACAAAAACATCATTACTATATTTTGTTTATTAATTTAGGCATTTCTTTATAAATTGGGATAACAAAAGTGTGATAAATATTTCCATAAATCTTGTATCCCATTTGTTAACACAACATATTAATATAATACTTCTGCTTTTTGGTGACCAATTTCAAAATGGTGATATAACTCTCAAATTCATAGTAAGTAAACATCATATTGATGATATATTTACAAATCCATATAATTTTGGGAGAGTGAACTCTATCTAACATTAATTAGAATTGATATATTTCAATTAAGATTTTATCATTGAAGATCCATTTTTGTGTGATCCACCATCAGAAAATCCACCGATGGGTGAACCAGTATTGGGTGGTCCACTGTTGGGTGGTCCACCATTGGAGATCTACCCTCGGTGATCTACTGTTATAGATCCACCACTAGTGATATTTTGATCGAGTCTCTATTTCTATTTTTTTACCAGTACAATTTTCTAAGTTATATTATTATTATATTTAATTATATATATATTATTTTATTTTCCATATGAAGTCCCTAAATGATAAAATCAAAAATCAATCCAATTTTGGAACCACTTTATCTCATTCCTTCCCATCAATAATTTTGAATTCCCTTTTCTCCCAACCATGATCCTCCTTCACACTCATCCTTATCCTTTAAATTTAGTAAGATGGTGGTAGTGCAATACCCCTTAGTATGATATTTAGAATAATTTTATCCAAAAAATAACTATCATGGAGTATCTAGTCATGTCATAGTCGAGTTGAAGAACCCACATCTTTCGACTTGTGTAGTTATTCTATAAAATTAAATAAATGTAGATTGGTTGGTTTTTAGAAATCCTTTAGTGATTATGGTGATTAAGAAAAGGCATTGACATAGAGGATATCATGTAATGAAAGGTCGTTCATTTTATTCTTGGATAACCAATTCTACCTCTTTTTATAGTATACCCTATGGGAGAACAAATATGTTATTAAAAGTATGATAGTTGATAAGAGGGATAACTTTTCTCAAAATTATTTGGCTAAATGATTGAATATCATGCGTCAAGGTATATCAAAGGATTGTCAAGGAATTATTCCAAGCGATAAAAAGATTCATGTTTATGAGGACTATTTTTTAGCATTAATTGGAAATGGTATAATGAGAAGGCCTTAATCTACATAGCATGATTGTGACATTATAATTCTATTCAAATTCATTCTGAATATTCTATGTCCTATGAAATGGTATTTTATCATAATGAGGTACCCAAACATAATTCTTCTATTTCAAATGAAAACAAGGATAAATTAATATTTTGATGATATATTATGGTACATATGACGGAAATGAGTAAGACCTCATCCATGTTAAACTCTTTTATTTATCCAAATATAATCACAACCTTGATGGAAGCTATGTTCTTGGTCGGTGAGAATGATGAATTATAGGTAAAATATAGTGGTTTCTATTTAAGGAAAGTTACCTATATAAGAATGAAGGTTTAATGGAATACAGGTTTATTGATATGGGTTCTGGATAATGAATATTATTATTAGGATTTTAATACTATAGAACACCCCACAAGACCTTGGAATGTAGTTAACCCTGTCTTGGATCTAGATGAGGTTGTTTTTTATTATTACGAGTAAGTAGAAGAAGTATGTGAAGTTGAATATGTTGAATATGTTGAAGATGGATGTGACCCAGATATAGTAAAGATCCCACTTATCACATATGGTGCAATTGGAACTTCTATTTATGTCCCCACTAGAGAGAGTTTTTTTTAGTGAATGAGAAGAAAATGAAACTAAATTCTCCAGAGAAGAACAAGTTGAGAGTTATTTTGAGACTGAAAAATAAATAGTAGAAGTTTCTCATAGTTTTGAAGATAGGGTTGAGGATAGAAATCATAACTCAATAATTCATAATTATGATTATGATGAGGATGATGATGATGATGATCCTGTAGAGAGGGAACTATGACATCCATCATTTTTTTCAGTTTTAGGTAGGTATGTGGAAAGACAATTTTTTTTCATACGACTGATGATTTTTTCTCTGTTAGAAGTGATCCTATATATTCGTTTGAGGGGGTGGAATCCCTAGGTTATTCTAGTCAAAATCCAATTTATATAGGTTACCCATATTCCATAGACGATGATGATATACCTTCTAAGGGGGACCCACCTTCGGTTTCTAATATTCTTGGGATGTCTTACACTGATTCATAGATAGATAATGAAAATGATGATAATCATGGTGATGATAATGGAAGTATAACTGAGCCTAGTGGACCCTTAATTACCTCTAATGGAATATATACTAAGGTACATTATAGTGAAATTATTTATGTGGGTGGTCTTCTTAAAGGGATTCCCTCAAATGTAACTCCTACTACTAGATCATAGCAAATATAGGTTGTCCTTCCTATACCTAAGAAGATTTCATCACCTCCACATGATTCACCTTCTATACCATCAGTATTGGTATCTAAAGATGACTTGGATGAAATTAGGGTAATCATGTTTTCTGATATTGAATGGTTGATCAGATCTTAATCCCCTAATGCAACTCTTCCCACTGAAGCTGATAGTAGAAATCTCTTTGAGTAGGTTATCCTCAATATTTAGCCCAAGATGATGTTGAAAATTGTAGATGTTGAAATTTGGAATAGAATATTGTCTAATGAGATGGAAGCTATGAAGTATATCTTGTATGATATAAGTGAATGGTTTCCAATGTTTCTTACATCCCTTTTGGATTACATTGAATAATTACCCCTAACTATTACTTCAACATCCACTGCTCCACCACCTCCACCATCAGTTGATACTGAGTTGATATGAGATATAATTAGAGAGGAATTGCATGATGTTATGTGTGATATTCATAAATATCACCCAGAAGAGATTCGATAGATCAAGAAACATAGTGGTCATATATATATATATGTTTGGTATTGTTTTAATGAATCTGTATGTGATAGAGAAACCATCACCAAGGCTATCAAATACTACATTTATATAATTTAGAAAAATAATGAGATTAATTATAATTTTAATTTTCATATTTTTTTTTTGAATTCATCATGTGAATAGGGCCTTCAAGGAATATGTATACTAGTTAAATTAATGTCACCTCTGTTCAATATTTTACTGAAAGTGAATAAATATTTCATCATGATGAAAGAGAGAGAGAGGTGGAAACATCACTATAGACATCGTTAACATGATGAAGCCATTATTTTATATATATAGTACCACAATGGGGGATCTTGAGGAGATTATTTTATATATATAGTACCAAAATGGTGGATTTTGAGGCCATGACTATGTCGTCCCTCACCTATCTACCTTCCACATCACCTATTCCTCCTTTGTTTCATCCCATCAGTATGTGTCCAGCTAAATAATTTATAAATCTCAGACCAGTTAACATTTATTCTCTTCCATATACTACATCAGCACCCTCAACCTCTTCCTCAGTTCCTCCTCTCACTTTAAATGGAAAAAATATATATTTGATACTATATCCCATAGATCTGAGATTGATTCTGATAATGATTGGTATTTGATAGGGGTTTCATTTTCCTTTTTCTTTATTTCTGGGTTGTAATATTTTGACTTCTATATTTCATATTTTTCTTATTTTATTGCTTATTATCATTTAATGGATTCTATTTTATAATCTTTTTATTATCCCAAGAGGGGGATAATTTTTTTTGATGGAATTTATGTTTGTTTCCATTTTTTTTCACCTGATATATTATTTTTTAAAATATAAAATTAGTATCTCTCTTTAGAATTATTAATTTAGAAGAAAATAATGTTTCCCAAATTCATTCACATATATCGCTATTTTTTATCATATACTTGGTAACAAAATATCTTGATTTGATCAAAAAAAGTGGGATAGTTTTTTCACCTTTCTATTTAAATGGCCACAAATCATGATTGTTATATTTCAAATAAAATTATTGTTTTATGATAGTACATTATTCAATGTATACATTTGGATAAATATAGATAAATGATTATTTAGTGATATATAATGTTTCCAGTGATGATTTAGTCTTAGTTCATTAGATCTATAGGTGAATTAAATCTACTAGTGGAATTCAACTACTATTAGTTTAGTAAACTCAACCTATTATGGATATAACAATGATAACATCCAAAACATTTGATCTCTATACAGAGTTATGCTACCACCATACATGTGATATCACCAGACATGTGCTACCACCATGTATGAGCTACTGCCAAAAATGTTATTTCATCACACATGTTATAATGCTTGAGAGAATCTACCTCTAAAGTTGAGTTGCCTCCAGACATGATATACAACTACTTGATAATACCTATTGTTGTCATACCCACCATTGGACCATTCTACCATTAGTATAGTCTATCTTTGGTTTATAATAACCTGAGTGATGATTTATATCCTCAGTTTTCTACCATTTCTATTCTGTCTCTCATTTTAAGTTTATTATTATAACAACTAATTTATTGGAGTTAGGCATAAACAACCCAATTGGATTTATTAATCAGTATTACTAAAACACTCCATAGATTCATTGATGAAAAAATTAGACCTTTACTCTTTTATTTCTCATTACAAGGATCTGGGGAATTTTCTTTTCTTATTCCTAAATAGAATACTAGCCCTACTAATATATATATTTAAGAAGAGCTCCCTCATGTGTGTGTATGAATAATAGTGGTTGGATCCAATGTGACCAAGGAAGATCCAAAATCATTCACATACTAAAAATAAAATAATTTTTAAAAGTCAATGGTTTGTTTCTTTCATAAAATAATTATAGAACCAGTTCAATATCCCCATAATGAAAAATACAAGGACCTTATCGATCTATTTACACTTTTCTTTTGATCTATGTATTTCATTACTCTTTTTATCTATACAAAAAGTCCCCATCACATTAACTGGAGGGTTATCAATACACTCTCATATTATTCTTCATTTTTATACCCACAAAAACTGTGGAAGTGGTTTGTAATGGCATGTATTATTATTTTCCCATGTATATTTGGACATGTAGATGTATATGTATATTAGATGGAACAATACAAGAGGGGGTGTGAATTGTAGGATTAAAACCTCTGTGTTTAAACACTTAAGAAATAAGTTTAAATGATCTTAAACTAATACAATTTACAACATGAACTAACAACCACACTTGTATTGAATAATGATATGATATGATGTAATACTATAAAAAAAGTAAATCAATTTTATTAAAGATGAATACAATAATCAGGGTAAAACACTTGTAAAGGATTCTACCATAAAGCGTATAGAATCAATTGATACAATATGTAACAGTATGTTTGTAATTGAAAAAATTACAAATGAAAATGAAATGAAGAAAGGAAAAAAAATTCCCTTTATAAAACAAACAACAACAGAAATGTAAAAGTATTATAATTCTTTTGACCCAAAGAGAAGGGTTATCCTTTCACCTAGGATAAGAGGTATGTCTTACCACCTCCTTGGTAAGCCCTCGATACGATGATTGGTACATCTGTCTACCTATCCCTGGGATCCCTTGATATGATGATCGGTTCGTCTATCTGCCTATCCCCGGTAGACCTCGATACGATGATCAGTTCGTATGTCTACCTATCCCCGTCAGCCCTCGATTTTGTAGGTAATCGGCACCTCTGTCATTCAATCACTTCAAATCCCTTGATACGATAATCGTTAGAACCGTATGCCTATCCCTGGGAGCCCTCGATCGTTATCACTTGATCAGACGCACAAAGAAAAAAAAAGCACTTATAGAAATACAAAAACTAAGAACTAGCCTTTCACGTTTTGTAATCTCAAGGCTTTCGCACAAAGAAAGATAGAAGTCAAATTATCTCTCTCTAGAACTTGATATATCAAAGTCTCATTCCCATATTTTCTTGACTTCAAATAACCTCCTATTTATTGGCCTCAAGTTCCAACGATCATATTTCATCCAACGGTCATATTTCTCCAAAAAACTCAGATGGACTTGGACACCTAGCATTATAACGGTCATATTTAAACTGAAAACCTGACATCGTTTGGATTATTTTATAACTAACTCCACGACATCGTTTTGGTTAAAACAAAAGATATATGAAGATGATAAACATGAGTAAGATTAATAGATTCAATACAAATTCCAGTTAGTACGAAAATTATAGTCAGTACGATCAGTATGGTCAGTATGGTCAGTACGATCAGCATGGTCAGTACAATCAGCATGGTCATTATGATCAGCATGGTCAGTACGATCAGCATGGTCAGTACGATCAGCATGGTCGGTATGATTATCATGGTCAGTATGATCAGTAAGGTCAATGACATTTGTGATTTTTCCAAAACAAGATATAAATGTCAAAAGAGAAATTTTGACTCAACAATCTCCCCATTTTTAGAAAGAACAAAACACAAAGTAAAAACAAAAATAAATACTTATCTCCCCCTAAGTTATTGGAAACTCTTATGAAAATGAAATTGAATAAAAATAACTCCCCCTTATGTATGTACTTTCCTAAGGATTGTATTGGTAGATTTTCCTTCATTTAAAAGAGTTTTCTCTAACACACTCCTCCTTTATAAAACATTATCCCCCTTTGTAATACATCATCTCTCTTTTTAGTTTACAAAATGAATGGGGTAGTCTTTAGTTGCCTGAAAGAGTTAGAGAAAAGAAATACACGGTAATGGGAAAGGTAACATTAATCTCATTACGATAACAAAGGATTATAGAGTTCATAAAAAGAAAACTAATACAATAGTCATTTGTTTTATCTTCCCTTTTCCTTCTTTATCAGCTCATGAAGAACGACTTTCATCTTATTGATTTTCTTCTTGTCTTCAGATATGGAATCACCTTGAGATTTGAGAAGCTCTTGTTGGTCAGAAAAAATCTGATCTTGATTCTTGATGGTCTCTTCCTAGACTCTGATTACATCTTCAAGAGTATCAATTCTGTCATAAATTTTTTTTATCTTTGGATAAAACATAATTTTGTTTCATTAAAAGAACAATTTCATATTTGAAAGACAAAACCTTCAAAAACTCAGAATGGAAAGCATTCATCTCTATTTCAATTCATTCACTAATGGAATATCAGCTCCATTAGATACCTGATTTAGTCTTTCAACAGTTTCTTTTTCATGTTTATTGAAAGAAATCACAATATCATTTGATAAACATCATATATCATCAATTGCTATCTCACGGTCATTTACTGAGCTCTCTGTTTTGTATGACCACTTGGGCATCCTGTTGCAATCCTTCTTATGAGCAGCCAAACATTCAGATAGAACATTCAAATTGGCTTCAACTGACAAATGTTTCTTTCTGAATTCTCTTACATAGCCGATCTTCTTTCTCAGATTGTAAGTGATAAAATCAATTTTCCCTTCCATCCTTGGGAAATAGGGAATAGTCTTTTCAACCCTCCTCAAAACATGAACAATGTAATCACTCCTCTTGAGAGAGATTGTTTGTTCTGAATTAGTATCTTCATCGAACGAATGCAGTTCATTTGATCGTCTTGAGTCAACAACAGTGTGTTTTCCTTTTGATTTTTCCTTCTCCTTTCTTTCATCTTCTATTTTATCACTTATGACAATAACTTTTTCAGTATATGATGATTGAGCACCTTGATTTTCTTGAGAGGAAATTTTATCCGGAGTTTCAAATAATCCAATAGGTGTTTGATCGTCATGAGGAACTTGTTGAATAACTTCACTATGCTTTTGGTAAGATTCTTCTCTACACTTCTTCAAACATTGAAGCAATTCTAAAAGAAAATCTCTTTCCTCTTCTTCAACATCCTGTATTTCTTCCAATATCTTTTTCCCTTTTTCATTCCCTGGAAGACTCTGTATGATAGGTTCATGATGTAGTTCATCTGTTAGTTGAGCACTAGCATCCTCAAAAAATTTTAGGACTTTAGAGACATCATGGTATTGAGCATATATTTTCAAAAAAATCTTCTTTTTCTTTTCATCTTTTAGGGTTTCCTCTACCATTATTTTTTCTGAAAAATCTTTAGTTGGGTCAAGACCGAACTTCAGTTCACCATATTTTTATGTTCTCTATCATTTCTCCACTTGGCCACAACCTCCTTACTGTACTTCGGTTTCTTCAAGGCTTCGAACTGGTTTACAGATCTGAATTTTTCAGGCGCACCAAGAGAAGGATTTTCTTTGACAGGCATAGGTTCTGATTGATTTGGAACCAAATCAGCTTCTAAATCCATTAAAAAAAGAATTGAATTCCGATCAAAAAAACGTTCAAATTTTTCAATGTGCTTGTACTAATCTAGGATGGCTTCAGATCTATCAAATTTCATTTCAAAGGAATATTACAAAACATCAAGTTCTCATGAATGAACTCTGTAAGAATAGATGGATACATAATAAAATGTAATTTTTTTTCTCCTGACTTGACATCCTTAATTGTTTCAAAGATATATCATATGAGATTTACATTTCTCATGTTGACAAGATAGTCCAACATGAAAATATCGGAATCCTTCAAAGTCTCTCTATCCCCTTTCCTTTGAATAAAAAAACCATGCATCCATAGCGTCACAAATCTGTTATCTAGAGAAATATGATCCACTTTCCTCTTTTCTTCATTTATAATAAACAATGACTTTTCAGCACTTTCTTTGTTAAACCTACCAACTTGCTATGGAAGTTTATGAGATGGAAATAAAGAATCACCTTTTATTTGGACATTTAGAAAATTAGCTTCTTGTTTCACAGACATAGATAACATTCTATCGTACACAACAAAGTTTATAGTCATGTTATTATCAAAAGATATGGTTTTCTAGAACTAGATGACTTCATCAATAAGAACCGGATCTTGAGAAACAGGGTTTTCAACACATTAATTCTCCCAGCCTTGAAACAAAATGATTCTTCTGATTGTAGAATCATATGAATCAAAAACTTCCCGAGAAACTAACCTCTCTCTGAAAAAGTATTTCTCTGAGAAAGTCATTGAAGACATTTCGACGGGAGTATTAATAGAGGACTGAGACATATAGTTGAAGCCTCTTGAAAGATCATATGATGACTTAAATCGATGGGGCAGATCTTCTCCACATATCCTGAAAAACCGGTGTGGGTTTGGGGGGGATATTTATTGGTGGAAAAAATGATTGTTGGTCTTCTAGGGTTGAGATTTAGAAGAAAAGAAATCAACTGATAGGATTAAAACAAAAAAAATCTTAAAAAAACAGGAAAGTATGTTCCTTACAGAGATCATAAGGTAATTGTTGGTTTAGACAGTATTAATAGTGAAAGAAGACACAATCGTATGAAGAAAAATAATACCATCAATCATCACCATGATGGAAAACAAAATTGTTTCCATGAACTGACGTGCCAATGGAATAAAAATTCATTACCATGAATCGACATGCTGATGGAAAAGAAATTCAATACCATGAACGGTCGTGCCGATGGAAAACAAATTCATTACCATGAACGGACGTGCCGATGGAAAATAAATTCATTACCATGAACAGACGTGTCGATCGAAAAGAAATTCATTACCATGAACAGTCGTGCTGATGGAAAAGAAATTCACTACCCTGAACTGACATGCCTATGGAAAAGAAATTCATTACCATGAACGGACGTGCTGATGGAAAATAAATTCATTTCCATGAACTGACAGGTTGATGGAAAATAAATTCATTACCATGAACGGACAAACCGATGGAAAACAAACTTGTTACCATGAATGGTTGTGCTGATGGAAATGAAATGATAAAAACTATAACTTATCAATCAAAAGAAAAGTAACAAATAGTCCATATGATAAATAGAAAAGTAAAAACAGTCAATAAGATAAAAAGATAAATAAAAACAGTCAATACGATATACAGAAGAGTAAAAACAGTCAATACGATAAATAGAAAAGTAAAAACATCCAATAAAATAGACAAAAAAGATAAAACAGTCAATACGATAAACAGAATAACAAACCAAGTGAATAAAAAAATAAAGATCATAATAAAATAAAAAATATTCTCCCCATTTCTTAGAGGAGTTTTTTTATTTTAAGGAGAAGTGTAAAACATGAAGTAGATATGAATGATTATTTTAATGTAATCATTCCAAGCTTCTGTTTTATAAACTCAAATCTATCGGAAGGTAATAGTTTTGTAAAAATGTTAGCAAGTTTCTCATGCGTTCCAATGAATTGTAAAATAATATCTTATTTTTTGTGTGTGATCCCTAAAAATGTGATGCCTAACATCTATGTGTTTTTCATGAGAGTGACGTGCTGGGTTCTTAAAAAGTGTTATGGCACTAGTATTATCACAAAGAATCTTAGTTTTGGAAAAAATAAATCCATAGTCAGCGAGTGTGTGTTGCATCCTCAATACTTGAGCACAATAACTTCCAGCTACTACATATTAAGCTTCAGTAGTGGAAAGTGCTTCAGAGTGTTTTTTCCTAAATGAGCAAGAAACCATGTAATATCCTAAGAAATGACATGTTCTAGATGTACTCTTTCTATCCATTCTTCAACCGCCAAAGTCAGAATCTAAAAAAAATTAAAAAAATTCATTTCCAGAGGGGTAAAAAATACCTATATCTATAGTGCCTTTTAAATAAAGAAAGATTCTCTTTATGGCCTTTAAATGAGACTCTATTAGATTAGATTGTTATCTCGCACATATGTATAGGGAAAACATTAAGTCTGGTCGACTGGCTGTCAAGTATAAAAAAAGTCCTCTAATACCTCTAAATGTTGTTTGATCTTCTGGTTTCCCAGTTTCATCAAGATCATGTGTATTTGAGGTACCGATTAGAGTGAGAATACTTTTTGTCTTGTCGTAAACATATATTTTGACTAAATATTTTATATGCTTATGTTGATATATATACGTTCCTTCTAGTTTTTGTAAAATTTGAAAACCTAAAAAGAATGTTAACTCACCAATCATACTCATTTCAAACTCAGGTTTCATTAATTTTGCAGAAGAATCAGTTATAGACTGCTGAGTTGATCCAAATACGATGTCATCAACATTAATTTGAACAATAAAAATATTTTTATTTTCCATTTTTATAAAAAGGGTTGGATATGCTATAACATTTGTATAATTTTTTTGTAAAAGAAATCATGTATGTCTATCATACCATGATCTAGGGGGTCGTTTAAGTCCATATAGAGCATTGGTAAGTTTAAAAACATGATTAGGATGTTTTGGATCTAGAAAAACTGGGGGTTGTTCTACAAACACTTCTTCTTGAACAAAACAATTTAGAAAAGCACATTTAACAACCATTTGAAATAGTTTGATGTTAAATTATGCTGCAAAGGCTAATAGAATACGAATAGATTCAAGTCTAGCTACTGGAGAATATGTTTCTTTGTAGTCTATTCCCTCTTGTTGATTGTATCCCTTACCAACAACTCTTGCTTTATTTCTTAAAATGATTCCATTTTCACCACATTTGTTTCTAAACTCCCATTTACACCAATTATAGTTGTTTCATTAGTTCTTTCAACTAATTTCTAGACTTGATTCCTTTCAAATTCATTTAGTTCATCTTTCATTTCTTTAATACAATATTCATCACCTAAGGCCTCACTTGGACTTTTAGGTTCAAATTGGGATAGAAAAGAAAGATGTTGTATTTCATTTATTAAGGAATTTCTCGTCGTTATAGGTTGATTTACATCACCAATGATGTTACCACTAGGAGGATTCCTAAAAAACAATTGATTTGGGTTTTGTAAAAATTGTTCATCAACATATAGTAGAAAATCATCGGGGGAAAAAGTTTCAGGAATAATTTCTTGAATATTTTCCATGTTAGAAGAATATTATAATAGAGGTTGTTAACCATTTTTAGAAAACACATACAAGGATATAGGTTGGGATGCTTTAAAAACAAAAGGATCAGTTTCATAAAATTTTACATGTACTATTTCTTCAATAGTACAAGTGATTTTATTGAAAACTCTATAAGTTTTAGAAGTTGTGTAGTAGCCTATGAAAATTCCTTCACCAGATTTGGGTGAGAATTTTTGAAGATTCTCATTAGTATTCAAAATGAATACTTTACATCCAAAAACATTGAAGTATGAAACATTAGGTTTTTGGCCAGTCCACAATTCATAAGGTGTATTATTAAGAAAAGGTCTTGTTAAACATGATTTGGAGTAAAATAAGCAGTACTTATAAATTCAGCCCAAAAGTACTTAGTAATTGAGTATTCACTCAACATGGTTCTAGTCATTTCCTGAGGAATGCGATTTATTCATTCAACAACACCATTTTGCATTAGAGTTCTTGGAGCTGAGAAATTGTGAGTAATAACTTTCTTACAACAAATGGTTTCAATATCATAATTTTGAAATTCACCATCATGATCACTGTGAATAGTTATCAGTGGTAGTTGTTTCTCATTTTTAACTTGGGCTCTAAAAGTTTTGAAATAAAAAAAGGCTTCTGATTTTTTGTCAGAAAATATACCCATGTTAATCAATTAAAGTCATCAACTAAAAAAAATACATATTATTTTCCTCTAATGCTTCTAATTTGTGAAGGACCAAAAAGATCCATTTGCACTAGGTGTGATGTATTAGAAGTTAAATCTTTGTTTATTTATTTAAATATAGTTTTATGTTTCTTTCCAATTTGACAAGGATCACAGAATTTTGAAGAATCATATCTAAGATCCGGTAGTACCTTCACAAGTCTTTTCATAGAATGTTTACAAAGGTTTCTCAAATTACAGTGTCCTACTCTTCTATTCCATAGCCATGAATGGTGTTCTATTGCACTTAAGTAGGGTATGTTTTAGATCCTAATGTCTTTTAAGTTAATAGTGTATACATTCTGTTGCCTATGGGAAGATAGAATTAATTCATCCATGGAATTGTGAACTAGACACTTATCATTTCTAAAATTACCAAGTTAACCTTCATCACATAATTAACTTATGCTGATGAGATTGTGCTTAAGACCTTTAACAAACAAAACATTTGAAATAAAAACTTTTCCAATAAAAACAATATTACCTATTCCATCAATTTTCCATTGAGCATTATCTCCAAAGGTAACCTTTCTGCCTTTTGTTTCGATGATCTTTTCAAAGAAATATTTGTTTCCCGTCATGTGTCGAAAACAACCACTATCCATGTACCAAATATTCTTGTTGGTACAATTCTCCTTTTCCTAAAAAATAAACAATTAATTTTTCAGAATCCAAACTTGTTTGGATCCAGAATGGTTAGATAACATAATTTTAGGAATCCACATTTGTTTTTCAAAATGGACATTATGAAATCCTAAAGACTGAGTTCTATTAAGTGAACAATCTCTTTTCCATTGTCCTCTTCATTGACACTTAGAGTAAAAATGGGTATTTTTATGAACAAAATAGTAATTACTAAAAACAGGTTTAGAATGAGTAAAACCAACTCCAGAATGATTCCTCAAATGTAGAATTTGAGAATAGATTTTATCAACATTTTCTTTTCCATGAGTAATGCATTTTTTCAAGGAAAATATTTCTGACTTTAGTTTAAAACTAAGTTCTTATCCTCCAAAACATTTTATTTTGAACTTGAGTTAGGCTCTAAAATATTATTCTTTTAAATAACATTTTAAAGATCCTTAGAAAGTTTATCCTTATCATATTTTACTTTTTCAAGGGTTTTTAAAAGACTTTCAAAATCTGAAGTTTTCATATAAAGATCATTAGAATGATCTGATACTTATTTAGATAAAATCGAAATTCTATAATTTGATTTATCATGTTTTTTCTTGAGTTTATAATTTTCATTCTCAAGTAATATAGCAAACCTAGACACTTCTTCAAAAGAAGGTAAAGTATTATCTTCTGGTGATGAGGACTCATCATTTTAAGATTCATAATATTTATTATCAGTATAATTTGAATTCAATGAAACATTTGTAATAGCTTCAGCATTCTGTTCCTTAGCCATGGGACAATTATCTTCAATTAGTAATCTGTCTATAAGTCCAATATTCATTTGTCCTAAGGACTAATATTCTGAAGAATTATCTGATATATCACTACCACTTGTACTCCAAGTATCATTTTCCTTCAAGACATTCTTTGTCTTTGTCTTGTAATACGTTTTTTATTCCTTTTGGAATGTTTCACCTTTCTGTCGTTTCTTTTTAGTAAAGGACAATCAGGCCTTGTATGTCCTATCTTATTGAATTCCTAACAAGTTACCTCTGAATCTATCTTATCCCTCCAATCTTTCTTTTTGAATCTGTATTGGAAGTATTTATTTCCCACAATTTTGTTCATTCTTCGAGAAATTTTGGATAACTCCTTATCCGAGTGATCACTATCACTTGATTCAGATATACCAACTTTCATGGAATTGGATCTTGTTATCCTTTCTGGTGTTTTAGCTTTGGATGTAGTGGTAAAATAAACCTTCCATTTACATTTTTCTTCTTATTTAAATCAGCATCTCTTTTCATTATTTTCTCATTCTGTAGAAGAGTTCCAAAGAGTTCATCAAGAGTAATCTGGGAAACTTTTCTATTTTCATCAATAGCTATTCTTTTTTATTCCCATTCATTCGGCATTATATGAATAATTTTGTCAACAAGAGCTTCATCATCAAGACATTTTTCTCCCATGTATTGTAAGCTGTTGACAATTTACATAAATCATTGTTTCACATTACAAACTAGCTCTCCATAGGGAAAAAAATCCATTATACTCTCCTTGAAGAATTTCTCTTCTTTTTTTTATAACCTTGGTTGTACCAAAATGTGTGACTTCTAATTTCTTCTAAATACAGTTGGCTTATTCACATGAAGATATCTGGCTATATATATTCCTGGTCATAGAGCACAATAATGTATTTTGTACCTTGTAATTCAGTTGATATTCTTGGTTCTCTTGGTTTGTGAAAGTACTGAATTCTTTGTCAGGGATTTTGTAACCTCTAGTAAGAATAATAAAATTGTCTACACCAGTATTGATCACACACGTCTTCATTCATTCTCTCTGTTACTCATAATCATTCCCATAAAATATAGGTGGTCTATAAGGATTTAGATTGTCAATTAACCCAATATTTATTCTTTCCATCTAATAAAACAAAATCTTTTCCACTCCACATGTTAGTGTTGTTAAAATGAAAGATTGAAATAAAAGGAGCAGGTAATACAAATCAGTGGAAACCTCCTCTAATACCAATTTTTGGATCGAATATATAGAAGTATATATATATTATATGGAAAAATACAAGAGGTGGGGGGTGAATTGTAGGTTTAAGACCCTTTTGTTTAAACACTTAAGAAATTAGTTTAAATGATATTAAACTAATACAATTTACAACAAGAAATAACAACCAAAATTGTATTGAACAAAGATATGATAAGATGTATTACTATAAGAAATGTAAAGAAATTTTATTCAAGATGAATACAATAACCAAGAGTAAAACAATAGTGAAGGATTCTACCATAAAGCGTATAGAATCAATCGATACAATATGTAACAGTATGATTGTAATTGAAACAATTACAAATGAATATGAAATGAAGAATAGAAAAAATAGAATTACCTTTCTAAAACAAACAGCATTGGAAATGTAAAAGTATTACAATTCTTTTGACCTAAATGGAAGGGTTATCCTTTCACCTAGCATAAGAGGTCTGTCTTACCACCACCTTGGTAATCCCTCGATACGATGATCGGGACGTCTGTCTGCCTATCACTAGAAGCCCTCGATATGATGATCGGTTCTTTTGTCTGCCTATCCCAGGCAGCCCTCGATACGATGATCGGTTCGTCTGTCTGCGTATCCCCAACAGCACTCGATTTTGTACGTAATCGGAACCTATATCTTTCAATCACTTGAAAGCTCTCGATACGATGATCGGTAGAATCATCTGCCTATCCTTGGAATCCCTCGATCATTATCCCTTGATCAGACGCAAAAACAAAAACAAAGTACTTATAGAAATATGAAAACTAAGAACAAGCCGTTCACGTTTTGTAATCTCAAGGATTTCGCACGAAGCAAGAGAGAAGTCACAATATCTCTCTCTAGAACTTGATATAGAAAAGTCTCACCCACATATTTTCTTAACATCAAATGACTTCCTATTTATAGGCCTCAGGTTCCATCTGTCATATTTCCTCCAACGGTCATATTTCTCTGAAAAACTCGAAGGGAGTTGGACAACTGGCATTATAACGGTCATATTGAAACTGAAAACACGACATCATTTTCAATTGTTTATAACTAACTCCACAACATCATTTTTGTTAAAACAAAAGATATATGAAGATGATAAACATGAGTACGATTAATATATTCAATACAAATTCTAGTTAGTACGAAAATTGTAGTCAGTACGATCAGTATCGTCAGTACGATCAGCATGGTCAGTACGATCATCATGGTCAGTATGATCACCATAGTCAGTACGATTAGCATGGTCAGTACGATCAGAATGGTCTGTACAATAAGTAAGGTCAGTATGATCAGCATGGTCAGTACAATAAGCATGGTCAGTACGATCAGCATGGTCAGTATGAATAACATGGTTAGTATGATCTGCATGCTCAGTACAATCAGCATGGTCAGTACGATCAGCATGGTAAATGACATTTGTGATTTCCAAAACATGATATAAAAGTCAAAAGAGAACTTTTGACTCAACAGTATAATCATGTAATAGGATTTTAGCGTGGATACTGTGTGTATTGTTGTTTTTAAAACCCAATCCAGGTAATATATCTTATTATTGTGGTCATATTCTTCTTGGAATAATATAATTTTCACATTAAGGGGATTAAGACTCATCTTGATATTGAACCACTTTTTTTTATTCTTCTTTGAGATTTATCATTTTTGGTATATATATTTCAACGATAAAATTAAATATCTTTTAAATATCTATAAAAAAAATCTACTTTTATACATAATCATAACTATTGTTTAAAAGAATTATTTGATTATGTAATTTGGTTTACAAAGTTAATGTATTTACAATGATTTTATTTGATCCATAATCTCCCTTCTATGAAATCATTTGAAAGATCAATGTCATATAACTCTACAATTTTGATTAACTGATAGTTTTTGAATTAACTAGGTGTAATTTTCATTAATTGTTTATTAATTTATTTTTACTGGGAACTAAATCTAGATCCACAACCCTCTGGATTTACTCAATCTAAAGAACAAATTATAATCAATGTTCAAATAAAAAAATATTAATTCAAAAGTTGAAGGATAAAGAATGTGTAAAAACTATTGGAAATTGATGTTCAAAAAGTGAAAATAAATTATAACGAATAATCCAAAATCTAAGAGTCACATGGTGAAAATCAAACAAAATGTTGCAAGTAGAAGAAAAAAATATCTTAGTTTGATGTTATATAGACAATCAAGAACCTGGGATAAAGGATTAAAATTTATGTATAATAATATGGTGTTTTTGAAGAAATTATGTAAAAGAATACTATATGAAATATGATGAACTATTAATAGAATTTAATCTATAGTAGATAAAAAATAATAATTAATGTAAGAATTATTTAATGAAAAATATAGAACCATCCAAATTTAAATTTAAGAACTAAAGGAAAATGTTGAAAAAGAAAAAAAAGAAACTAATATACAAATAAAACTAAAAAATAGTAAAATAAATAAAATAAAAAATAAAATTAACTGGATGAAATTGAAAAGGTATGGACAAAAAATCCAAAATAGAGAACTGGAAAAATATGTAGGAAGTCAAATGAAAATGAAGAATAGAAAATGAATGAAAATGAAAAATTCAATGGATGATGACGAAAGTATCAGATCAAAAAACATTAAATTTATGTATAAATAAAATTGATAGTTGTACAACTGATCCAAGATAGGAGTTAATATAAGAATATATAATAAATAAAAGTAAATTTTATAAGAGAAATAAATGTTTGAATAACAAAATATAAAAAACATAAACATTATTATAAAAATTATACAAAAAGAAAATAAAAATTTCAAAAATAAAAATGTAGATGCTTGAAGTCAAAATATTTAAAATGAAGTAAACACATAGGTAAGAGGAGAAATTGTTGAAATAAATAAGTTCAATAAAAACTAAATAATAATAAAATTAAAAAATAAAAATAAATGGAAAAATAAAAAAAGAAAATAAAAACATAAACCCAAAATAAGACAATGTAAGAAGCTAAAAGTGGTAGTTAAATCCAATGTAGGAAAGAATCCTAATGTAGTAGATGAATTTTAATTAGATAGAGATTCTAAAATCTAAATTCAAAAATAGGGTTCAAGTCGATGGTTTGTAAAAATTAATGGTAATGGCATAAGCATATATAATTTTTGAATCCATAAGTTGAAACATAATGAATAAAATGAGAATATTAGTAAAATGAATAAGCTTATTAAGAAAAATATAAAACTATATTTCATAAATAACACCTATAAATAGAATCAAATGAAAATGGATAAAATTATAATAAATTAAGTTAGTACTATTATAAAAACATTTGATAATTTTTCTTAATAATTTTTGACATGTAGGCACAAATGATCCTTCAATATGTTGTGTTATTAACTCACATTATGACCCCTTGTATTAGATTATAACTCTTTGACACATGTATTTAAGGTATATTAACTCGAATACAACTTTTTTTGATCATTTCAAGTAAACATTATATTATATATACATTAGGTTTATTCATATAAGTAAAAAATTTAATCAATGAAAATCTAATTGGATTCCATAATAATTTAACGATGTTTACTATATATTGAAATTATGATACATTTGTTTTGTAATTAAATCAATAAAAACAGTCTTCTGTTCATTTCTTCAATACAACATGATGGATTAATTTGGAATCTATTAAAACAAGTCAAAAACTAAGACACAATAGTCTTCACGTGATATAAATAAAAAATATCATGGTTTGTCTTTGGATGCATATTTTTTTTAATTTCAAATTAATAAAAATGTACTTTTGGTCATTTTGAACAAACCAAAAGTATGACTGATGCACGGTATGTTTATATATATCAAAATTAAAACAAAACACATATTACTTTGACATAAAGAGAATGCAATGTCTTTTTCTATTTTATTACACTCAAACATGTGTTTCTAATGAATTTTAAATATATTGAAACTTTGTGTTCGGTCATTATTATCACACCAAATGTTGGATTGAAATACTGTATATTTGTACATGTCATAAATATTCAATGAAATATAAACTCATATTTTATGTTTTGGGACATGTTCATAATAATTAAAATGAAAAATAACACATTCAATCATACTAAGAAATTATGATGTAATAATGATGGTGTTTTGGTTCGTACTGATTAGAATATAGTTAAGTACCATATTTTTATGTTTTATAGTGAATCAGACCTCATTTACACATTTTTGGACCCAACTTTTCATATAGTTTTTAAATGTAATAAGAATAATGTTAAAAAGTTGAATATAAAATTTTTATGTCAAATAAATGATACCATTGTGATCATAGTGAATCTGAGTCAAAGTGAAACTCATTCCCAAATAGGTGAGTGTTTACTACATCCATAATAAGAGGTCATTAAAAATTAAAACTACTACAATCTACTACAACATTGAATGGTTTTGAATAATGATGTATCTTGGTGGACTTGGAAAATAATAGTTCACTTATGAGGTGGAAAATTCAATATGTACATTTCCTATACATTTTACAAACTATGAAATCATCATCAAAATAAATCTTAATAAAAAACACGAAATCAGATGAATATAAAATCCCCAATCAGAATATAAGACTCTGCACCAACATAATTTTACATTCCTTAGTGAGGATCAATGGACTTCACCCATCATACCATGATTCTTATGACACGGTATAATGGATAACCCCTCAATATAGACCATCTATTATAAATAACTAAAATTTACTTCACCTTCATGTTTCTTATATAGATCAGTAGTCCCACCACCCCACCCTATAATAGGTAAAATGTTATTTCCCCCTACACTACAAAATGATTTCCTGGCTAATACATCTAAATCCCACCTTCCATTACCCTACATGCTTTTAAAAAGATAACTAAGAAATATAATTTATGTTATATTTACGAACCAAATATGTGTACTATGATTTCTCAAAATAAGGATACATAAGATATCATTTGCACGAATTAATAGAAACCACCATCCAAGGGTGGTGTTGGTTCTCTTATAGTCATCATTGTATCCAAAAGTCTTTCATGTAATTATAGGTGATTGTGGGTAGCATAAAACTTCTAAAATCCATCCACCTTTAACATTATTAAATTTATTTATAATTTATATTAATTTAATGAAAATAGAATAAAAAAAGAATTAAAAATTTTATGATGATCTTAAATAAATAATAAAAATAATTTATAATATTTAAATTAAGAGGTTTTGTAATCATATATGAAAAGGTTCTTCATTTCATTCTAAATTTATTTTTGAAAAATCTCTCGTGAAAATGGATTCCGAATATCCATAAACAAAAAAAAATTATAAATATATTTCTGTAAAAAATCACACTATGAAATATTGTTCTCACAATTCTAAAATATGATATATCATTTACATGATGATTTCAACTTATTTTAAAAAACATTGTTCGTTTTAATGTTAATAATTAATGTAAATGAATTTTATTTAATTTAATTAAGTTTAATTTAAATAAAACAATATCATAACCTAAAATAGATCTTTTCGTAGGGTACTCAATTTTATATGAGTACAATAGTTTTCACATGTAGAAAATGTTGAATAAAAAACTAAAATGGATAAAATGAAATAGAAAACATAAGACATGAAAAATGAAATAGAAATAGAGATGAAGTTTTTATAAAATGTATTAAATAAGGAAAATAATAAGGGTCAGAAGGAAAAATGTAAAATAAATAAAAAAGTCTTAGAGATAAATATTGAAAAGTCATATATATATATATGAAGAAGAGAAAGGTGAACTAGATGGTAATGAATATTTGAAATCTAGAGTATGAATAATTGTATAAGCAATAAGAAATATTTTAATGAATAAGTGGAAGGGGTTGTCGTAGTAAATGTGGAAATAGAATCATTTGAACAAGATTAGTCAAGAACATAGAGGAAATAAAAATCATATACATATGAAGAGGCATATGATGAACTAGTTGAAAATACAGTTTCCAAATATGAAGTATGATAAAAATATAAATTAGTATGCAATGTTTGAAAGATGAAGTATATGTGTATGGGGAATAATATGTAGTGAATGAATCATTAGAAATAAATAGAAAAAAAACAAAAGAAAATCTAAAATCCAAAAGTATATTTAAAATTATATTATGATGGAAACAATAACATAAGAAAAAAGTTAAGTAATAATGCGTCTCAAAACATAGATTTCATAAATAAATAGTAAATTCACTAAATGGAGATGAGGAAAAAATATAAAATCTATATATGATTACCAAAAGAGAATATTTTGGAAATGTGGAAGAAAAATTTGAAGTATAATATTTTTACGACCCATACATTACATACATTGTTATTAATTTAGAATTGAAGCACACTTATTACAACATATAACAAAACCAAGAAAGGACCGTATAGGTATATAGTCTTTAGAAACTGGGAAAAATAAAGAATTGGTTCATAAAGCATCTACTTTTCCTCTCATTTATTTCATCATATCTAGAGTCCCTTTTGGCATATCCTACTTAATAACCTTCTTCCTAACCTGTGGAAATAATACATACAAAACAGTGATCTCAAATGCTCAGTAAGGGTAAACACAAGAAATATCAATCACATCATATACATAATAACATAACTTTTGGAAATCTTAGCCTAAAAAAGAGATCATAATTTCATAATATGGGTAAAATCATAGTAGTGAAATGTAATCCCAATAATCATAACATAAAAAATGAAACTTTGTGGCATACACACATAATCATAGAGAATCATTTCTTATTATTCAAGACTCATTGCCAAGACTATCTTAGTGGACAAAGTCCATTTCTGAACTGAGTTCACTCCTCGTTTTAGTCCTGTTTCACTGAACCAGTTTAACTTGTCGTTCCATCCATGTCTATCTCCTGAGATATAAAATCTTTACCCAATGCATTGGAGGGAGATATTGGTCCCACCCATCTCATAATTATACCATTCTTATTTGTGCCACAAAATCATAAATCATTAATCATTGCATAACCCATGTAATAAAAATGGGATTCTTAAACATCATGACATCATAAAACAATTCATATAAGATAAAGGAATTCATAAAAATAATTCCATCAGAACATAATCAAATCAATGTCATAATAGGGATAGAAAGAGAACCCTATATAATCTTAGATGGAAAATTATTTTGATAAAACACTTGAACTCCATTCTTGAGGAAAATATCCTTTCAAAAACATTTTCCTTTCTTAACATGTCATAAAATTTTAAACTAAAAGATGTGGATTAAAACTAAACTTGAACACTTGTAAAATATTATTCTTGGAAATAATGTTTTAAAAATCCATTTATGCCGTATAAGTTAAAAAAACATTCTTCTCGTACTTTTGTCGAAAAAGTCAAAAAGTACCTCGTACGAAAAATGACAAAAGATTCCTTTCATATCATTTACTAAAAACTCAACTAAGGGTAAAATTATATTTAAAAAATTTTAGGTGGAATGAAATAATATTACATATTGAGGAAACAAGGATGTGGATGGTAAAATACACCCCAGTAAATCCCAAAGTATAAACAGTCTCGGATAAAATGAGATTGTGATATTTTCCCTTACCATAGGTCCGATTTGCTTCGTAAGTGTCCGAACCTCCGGTATAATGATTTAAATAATGTTATTGACTTATTACAGAATCATAATTATTTTTATGATATCATATATGGTCATATTCTTAGCCTCTTATTAGTAATATTTCATTACTACTTGTTATTCGGGTGTTTATTACTTTTTGTTCTTATGTATGTTTTGTCGAATAAATTCATAGTTTTCTTTTTAGGTTATAGATACCTCATTTCCAGAGTGGTATTAGTGTATTATATATCATATTCATTCATTAAATTAATTTATATAATTATTATGCAATGAATATCATGTATAACGAGTCGCATCACATCGTGGAGACGGTATTCCGTACATACGCACGAGCGATGATATCATTCCCATGATCGTGGAATTTTATTGGAGTGTATGAATACTAATTCATAATCAATATAACTTTACAATAATCATATATAGTCATTATATACACCATTATACCCATCCAAGTAAGGTGGTGGTGGAAAATAGATTACACCACGGCGTGGAGACAGTATTTCGTACGTACGCACGCGCGGTGATTTCATTTTCCATAGGATGGATAGTTGGTGAAATAGGGTTGTTTCGTACATATAATAAAATATCAGTATATTAGTGATACTGATGTTATTCCTTCATAATGAAACAACTAAATAAGAATAAGTGGAAGAAGAAATAAAGTTGAAAGAATCGGTAACGGACAATACCTCTTCTTTGAACTTCCTCTTTGAGACCACCTCATAGGGAACTAAAATTGGTCTTTAAAGAAGACCAGGACCTCTAGGATGTTTCTAGGTAAGTGGAGAAGAAAATTTGGCAGGGGTTTTCCGAGCTTTAAGGCTCAATGTGGTGTGAGGAAAAGAGGGAGGAGGTTCCCTTTTATAAGGGGGGAGAGGGGCACCATTGGAATAACCAAACAATATTATTTTATTATAAAGTCAAATTCGGTTTTTAAAAGCTCAAATTTGATATATTTCTAAGATAAGGTGGCTATGGGTCTAAATACTCTCATCCAATAGAATTTAGACAAGTTTAGGTCATTATATTAACCTTATCTTTTAGTTTTAACTCTTAGTTAATTAGATTGACATTTACCATGTCACTTTGTATTTTTATATTATATAGTTAATAAACATACCATATACATCCAAGATACCCCCATGTGGTCCATTAATAATAAAAATATCATGATATAAGTATCTTGGCCTAACCTTAGATTTTTAGGAATATAATACAATTAATAAGTTAATATTTCTTTTAAAAACTATTTTATGTCAATTTTGACACTATTTGGTAATTGATTTTTGTGAAAATCATAACAGAATTATTAGTTCGAAAAAAATTAATTAAATAAATACTAAAATGTCATATTAACATTTAAAATTATTGTAATTCATAAAAAGTCTCAAATTACATTTATTGGGGTATTTATAACATCAATTATGTCAATATTTCATTAATAAGATAATTACTGAATCATTATTGTATCATTAATAAATTAAATTATATTAAGTCTAAAAATTACAAATAAAATACCATTATGTTGGAAATATTTTTGTCTTTCTAATGAATAATTATAGTCTAATTTATCTTATGTATAACCCTATATTAAAAATTCTTTCGTTATTAAACTTTGATTTTAACTATTTTAACCCTTCTTTAAAAAAATTGATAATAAATTTCCTAATCTAATCCAAGTGGACCTAAATGGTCATATTTTATTCCTAAGGTTGTTTTTGGTCGAATTACTCTTATCCAATAGAATTATTACATGTTTTAGGGTAACAATAATAACACTTTTACCCTTAATTACCCTATTTACTTTTAACCGTGCTAAAAAAAGTAAAAAGATACTATTCACCGAAAATTATTTTCATCACATTGAACCACATTTTATTCCTTGATATTAACTGTCTCTTGGATTTTCGAAATTTTACTCACAAAAGTGGTAAAATTAAGTTTTATGAAAAATTCAGTTTTTTAACCACCACTTAGTGGTTTCACTATTCATCAAAAAAATGAATGTTTCCAGAAAAAATACAAAAAATTAGGCCTAAGCTATATTTGATATTATGAATTCAACAATGATGTCTATTTGACCAAATTCAAAACATATCAGATATATTAACTAATTTAAAAATCAATTCCCTTCGTCAAAACAAATATCGTGTTTTTAAGAAATAATAACTATCAAAAGATTCACACTTGTTTATGTCTGGTTTAAATGTGAAATTACATACAATGAAAAAAATTGTATTAAATTGTAAAAATATATTATAAATATACATTAAAACCACTCAAATTAATAATTCATCACTATTAATTATTTGGATTAAAAAAATTGATTTTAATTAAAATTTAGTAATTTTCACTATTCATCAGAATATGAAAGTTATTCGAAAAGTACCAAAATATCACCCTAAGCTAATTTCGATATTCCGAATCCAAAAATGGAGTCCATTTTGAAAAAAAAATTACAAAATTTCCAAAAGTGGTTATTACTATTCCTAACTGCTAGTTTAAATAGTATTTTAATAGCATATCATTGTTTAGTGAAACACAGTATTGCGTACGACACAAGCTATCGAGGAAGGACGCGGTTGCGTGTAAAAAAAGTCAAGCTAGTGTTGTGTGTAGTGAAAGATTACATTGATGATTTATATAACATTAAAAAAATATTTCTCATAAATGTCTCGGGTGTTACATTCTACCACCCTTAAAATGAATTTTTCCCTCGAAATTCATCACTTTGTAACAAAAAGATGAGGATACCTCTCCCTCATCATATCCTCAAGCTCCCATGTAGCTTCTTATAACTGGTGGTTCCTCCATAAAACTTTCACCAATCGTGTGGTCTTGTTTCGTAGGACTTTTTCGTTATGATCCAGAATCTCTATCGACTGTTGTTCATAAGAAAGATCTTGCTCCAGCGGTACAACATCTAAGCTGAGTACATGTGAAGGATCAGGTATTTACATTCTCTGGAGAGATACTTGGAACACATCGTGAACTTGAGAGATATTCGGTGGAAGCTCCAATCGGTAAGCTACCTTTCCAACCCGATCCAGTATTTCGAAAGGACCGATATATCTAGGGCTCAACTTCCCCTTCTTTCCAAATCTCATGACCCTCTTCCAGGGAGATATTCGTAAGAACACACTATCACCCACATCAAACTCTAGGTCTTTTCTTCGGTTGTCGGCGTAACTTTACTGTCGACACTGAGCTACTCTTATGTGTTTTTCAATAGATCAGACCTTTTATGCTATCTCATCAACAAGATCAGGTCCTAATAGCTTTCATTCCCCAACTTCATCCCAGCAAGTTGGAGTCTTGCATTTCTTTTCATAGAGAGCTTCATAAGGAGCCATCTGAATACTGGAGTGAAAGATATTATTATAAGAAAATTCCACCAATGGTAGGTGTTGATCTCAACCTCCTATTAAATTCATAGAGCAAGATCTCAACACATCTTCAAGAGTTTGAATTGTTCACTCAGACTGACCGTCTATCTGAGGATGATAAGAAGTGCTGAAGCTCAACTCTGTATCCAGTGTATGCTGAAGACATCACCAGAACTTTGAGGTAAATCTCGGATCCTGATCTGATATAATAGAATGGGGTACTCCATGCAATCTTACAACTTCCTTTACATATATCCTGGAAAGCTGATCCAGAGGGAAATCCTCTCTAATAGCAATGAAGTGTGCGGAATTTGTAAGACGATCAACTATGACCCAGATAGCATTATTTCCTTTAGATGTTTTAGAAAGTCGTGTGACAAAGTCCATAGTGATGTTTTCCCATTTCCATTCGGGTATGGGTAATGGTTGTAACATCCCCTCGGACTTCAGCCTCTCAGCTTTAACTTGCTGACAAACCATGCATCGAGAGACATATTCAGCAACATCTCTTTTCATGCCATCCCACCAGAAGTACTCTTTCAGGTCCCTATACATCATTGTGCTTCCAGGATGAATAGAGAATGAATAACTATGAGCCTCATCCATCAACTCCTTCTTTAATTCGGGGATGGGAGGAACAAAAACCCGATTTCTGAACTTTATTATCCCATCAAAATCAAGGTTGAATTCAGGAACATTTCTCACCTTCTTTTGTAACTCTACATATTCTTTATGTGCCTCTTTAATCATCACATGTATATATGGTTGAACATTCATTTGAGAAAGATACAATTTCCCCCCTTCCATTATAATTGCAAGATCCATCCTTTGTAAATCAATAAACATTAGATCTTTTGTGATCCCCATCATGGATAAACTGGCATGGTCTTGCCGACTTAATGAATCTGCCACCTTGTTTGCTTTCCCAGGGTGGTAATGAATTGAGCAGTCATAATCTTTAATCAGCTCTTACCATCTTCTTTGGCCCATATTCCGCTCCTTTTGTGTGAAAATATACTTTAAAATTTTATGATCAGTATAAATGTCACACATTTCTCCATAATGATAATGCCTCCAATAATTAATTCAAGATTACTGCAGCTAACTCCAAATCATGAGTTGGGTAATTTTGCTCATGGATTTTCAACTATCGTGAGGCATAAGCTATAACCATATCATTTTGCATAAGAACACACCGCAATCCCTTCTGGGATGCATCACTGTAGATCACAAACATTTCTCCACTACAAGGCAGTGTGAGCACAGGTGCACTGGATAACCTTCTTTTCAACTCCATGAAATTATCTTCACATTCCTCCATCCAAACAATCTTAACTCCTTTCCGAGTCAACCTGGTGAGTGGATTAGATAAACGTGAAAAATCTTTCACAAAACGTTGACAGTATCTGGCCAAACCACAAAAAATTCGGATCTCGATTATTGTTGTTGGTCTCGACCATCGTTCGATAACCTTTGTTTTTGCTGGATCCACAGATATCCCCCCTTTTGAGGTTATGTGACCCAAAAATGCAACTTTTAAAAGCCAAAATTCACACGTGGTAAATTTGTCATAAAGCTTCTTTTTTCTTAGGGTCTTCAATACAATTCACACGTGATCTTCATGTTCTTCCTTTCTCTTTGAATAGATAAGAATATCATCTATAAGGAATACCAAAAACTGATCAAGATAGTCTCTAAAGACTTTATTCATCATATCTGTAAAGATAGTTGGGGCATTAGTAAGACCAAATAGCATCACTATAAATTCATATTGTCCATACCTTGTACAGAAAGACGTCTTTGGTATATCCTACCTTTTGACCATTAATTTATGATACCCCGAACGAAGATCAATCTTGGAAAAGTATTGAGCTCCGCGTTGTTGGTCAAATAAGTCATCAATGCGCGGGAGAGGATATTTGTTATTGATAGTGATCTTGTTAAGTTCTCGATAATCAATGCAGAGTCTCATTGATCCATCTTTCTTTTTAACAAACAGAATAGGTTCTCCCCAAGGTGACGCACTAGGGCGTATGAATCCCTTATCAAGATTCTCTTGGAGTTGCTTCTTCAATTCCTGCAACTCAATTGGGGCCATTGTAGAAGGTGTTTTGAATTAGGCAAAGCACACGGTATGAGTTATATTGAAAACTCAAATTCACGATTTGGTGGAAGACCCGGCAATTCCTCTGGAAAGACAACATCAATATCCCGTACAACGAGCATATTATTAATCGTGAGTTTCTCTCTAGAAAATTGAGATAAATAATCCTCATATAGTGGAATCAAGACCCATAAGATGGAAGAAATTTCCACTAGAAGGTTATGTTCATCCTTGTATCGATAGACGACCATAGATTGATCAGAAATATGAAATGTTACTTCCCTTATTTGGAAATTGATATGAGCTCCATATAAAGAAATCCAATACATGACCTGAATCACATCAAATTCCACTATAGAAAGGATCACAAGAATTGCAGGAAGCACTTTCCCACAAACTTCAATCGGGGAAGAATTATAAACTTTTGATGTGACTGTTGTTCCATTAAGGGTTGTCACAGCTAACTCAATATCGAATTGTTGAGGTAATATAGTGATACTCTTAGAAAATTCATCAGATATAAAAGAGTGGGTGGATCCAGAATCAAATAAAACATTTTCTACTTTAGAGTGGATGGTAAGTGTACCTTTCACCACATTGTTATCGTACTCCACATCGCTGATAGAAATTGCATGTGACTTTCCTTTGTCATTTTCCTTAAGTGTTTGTTGACATCGACCATCATCATCAACCCTAGGATTTGGGAATTGACAGGCATAATGCCCCATCTCCTTCCACTTGAAACATTTAAGTGTAGTAGGTTCATTCTGTGTATCCCTTCCTTTGTTTGCATCATTATACATCTTCTTCCCATCATTGTGGCACTAAAATTCCTGATATCCTTCCTTTCCACATTTGAAATATTTGATAGTCCCTTTAAGACAACTCCCTCCATGTTTCTTTCCATACTTTGAGCATAAGGGAAAGCTCATCTTCTTTTCAGTGTGCTCTTTAGATTTTCCTTTGAAATCCATTTTCCTCTACTTATTAAACCCATATGACTGATGGGTTACCCCAATCTCCGTATCAACTTTGATGGCACATCTAACAATTTCCTCGTAGCTATTGAAGTCCCTTATGTCTAAGGCCCTTCGAAGAATTGGTTTTAAGCCACTAAAGAATCGATCGATCTTACTATCAGGTTGGATAATAATACCAGAAGCGTACCTTGTAAGTCTTGTAAAATTTTCTTCATAGGTACCAACAGATTCATCATCATTTTTCTTCAGTTCAAGAAACTCTTTCTCCATCTTTGTTCGGTGAATATGAGGGAAGTACTTATTGAAAAATAAGTTCTTGAACTCGTTCCCTTCCATGGACTCAATTTCATCCCTTTGCCTCGTATTCTTAATAAGATTCCACCATTGATCAACATCTCCTTCCAAACAATACACTTCTAGGATGACTTTGTCATGTCAAGAACATTGATGAACTGAAAATATCTTTTCAGTAGTACTAATCCATTGTTCAGCAACTAATGGATCAGTAGACCCACTGAATGAAGGTGGACGCTGCCTCATGAAGAATTCAACAGAATGTTGCTCCTTCGTTTGATTGTTTGGAAGTCCTGCATGATTCATAGCTTGAGAATGTTGTGTGGGCATGGCTATAAGATTTTGTATTCCAGCTCCCATAATGTTTGGTTTCTCAGGGGGAAAATCATTGCATTGCCTGTCACATTCTGCATTAACACGGTTCCTTCGGGTTCCATCCATTGAATAAGCCAAGAAGAATGGTGTGAGAAACACTAAATATAATTGGAAAACCACATAATCAAGAAGAAAATTTCACACTTAAGGTCTTATCCTAGGTTATTCATGGCCATTTCCAAAACACTATGATTGTGTTCGATTCTTAGACGTATCCTTAGTATTCTTACTAAGGCTTTCACATCCTAATTTCCAAAGGTTCACTATACCTTTCCTCTGATACCAACTATAATGACCCATACTTCACATACATTGTTATTACTTCAAAATTGAAGCACACTTATTACAACATATAACAAAACCAGGAATGGACCGTATAGGTATAGATTCTTTAGAAACTGGGCAACATAAAAAACTGGTTCATAAAGTATCTACTTTGCCTCCCATTTATTTCATCATATCTGGAGTCCCTTTTGGAATATCCTACTTAATAACCTTCTTCCTATCCTGGGGAAATAAAACATACAAAAGGGTTAGCTCAAATTCTCAGTAAGGGTAAACAAAATAAATATCAATCACATCATATACATAATAACATATCTTTTGGAAATCTTAACCTGCAAAAGAGATCATAATTTCATAACATGGGATAAATAATAGTAGTGAAATTTAATCCCAATAATCATAACATAAAAAAATGAAACTTTTTGGCATACACACATAATCATAGAGAATCATTTCATATTAGTCAATACTCATTGCCATGACTATCTTAGTGGACGAAGTCCATTTCTGAACCGAGTTCACTCCTCATTTCAGTCCTGTTTCACTGAACCGGTTTTACATGCCCTTCCAGCCATGTCTATCTCATGAGATATAAAATCTTTACCCAATGCATTGGAGGGAGATATAGGTCCCACCCATCTCATAATTATACCATTTTTATGTGTTCCACAAAACAATAAATCATACATCATTGCAAAACCCATGTAATAAAAAAGGGATTCTTAAACATCATGACATCATAAAAAATTCATATAAGATAAAGGAATTCATAAAAATAATTCCATCAAAACTTAATCAAATCAATGTAATGATAGGGATAGAAACATAACCCTATATTATCTTAGATGGAAAATAATTTTGATAAAACACTTGAACTCCATTCTTGATGAAAATATCATTTCAAAAACATTTTCCTTTCTTAACATGTCATACAATTTTAAACTAAAAGAAGTTGATTAAAAATAAACTTGAAAACTTGTAAAGGAAGCTTCTGGGAAATAATGTTTTAAAATTCCATTTATGCCGTATATGTTAAAAAACATTCTTCTCGTACTTTTTTCGGAAAAGTCAAAAAGTACCTCGTACGAAAAATGACAAAAAATTACTTTCATATCTTTTACTAATAACTCACCTAAGGGTAAATTTGGATTTAAATAATTTTAGGTGGATGGAAATAATATTACATATTGAGGAAACATGGATGTGGATGGTAAAATACACCTCAGTAAATCCCAAAGTATAAACAATCTCGGATAGAATGAGATTGTGATATTTTCCCTTAACTTAGGTCAGATTTGCTTTGTAAGTGTCTGAACCTCCTATATAATGATTTAAATAATGTTATTGACTTATTCCAGAATCGTAATTATTTTTATGATATCATATATGGTCATATTCTTAGCTTCTTATTAGTAATATTTCATTACTACTTGTTATTCGGGTGTTTATTACATTTTGTTCTTATGCGTGTTTTGTCGAATAAATTATTAGATTTATTTTTAGGTTATAGATACCTCAATTACAGAATGGTATTAGTGTAATATATATCATATTAATTCATTAAATTAATTTATATATTTATTATGCAATGAAGATCATTTATAAAGAGTCACATCACATCGTGGAGACGGTATTCCGTACGTACGCACGAGCGATGATATCATTCCCATGATCGTGGAATTGTATTGGAGTGTATGTATACTAATTAATAATCAATATAACTTTAAAATAATCATATATAGTCATTATTTACACCATTATACCCATCCATGTAAGGTGGTGGTGGAAAATAGATTACACCACGGCGCAGAGACGGTATTCCGTACGTACGCACGCGCGGTGATTTCATTTTCCGCAGGATGGATAGATGCTGAAATAGGGTTGTTTCATACTTATAATTACATATCATTATATTATTGATGTTGATGTTATTATTTAATAATGTAACAACTAAATAAGAAGAGGTGGAAGAAGAAATAATGTTGACAGAATCGGTAACGGACATTACCTCTTCTTTCAAGCGCTTCTTTGAGACCTCCTCTTAGGGAACTAAAAGTGGTCATGGAAGAAGACCAGGACCTCTAGGATGTTTCTAGGGAAGTGGATAAGAGAATTTGGCAGGGGTTTTCTGAGCTTGAAGGCTCAAATTGGTGTGAGGAAAAGAGGGAGGAGGTTCCCTTCTATAAGGGAGGAGATGGGCACCTTTCAAATAACTAAAAAAATATTTTTTTATTATAAAGTCAACTTCAATTTTTCATAGCTCCAAATTGATATATTTCTAGGCTAAGGTTGGGGTGGGTCTAAATACTTTAATAAAATCGAATTTAGAGAAGTTTAGGTCATTATATTATCCTTATCTTTTAGTTTTCACACTTAGTTAATTAGATGGACATTTACCATGTCACTTTCTTATTTTATATTATATACTTAATAAACATACCATATACATCCAAGCGACCCCAAAGTGGTCTATTAATGTTAAAAATATCATTATATAAGTATATTGGCCAAACCATATATTTATAAGAATATAATAACAATTAATTATATAATATTTGTTATAAAAACTATTTTATGTCAATTTTGACACTATTTGGTAATTGATTTTTGTGAAAATCATAACAGAATGATTAGTTCGAAACAAATTAATTAAATCAATACTAACATGTAATAGTAACATATAAAATTATTGTAATTCATAAAAAGTCTCAAATTACAATTATTTGGGTATTTATAACATCAATTATGTCAATATTTCATTAATATGATAATTATTGCATCATCATTGTATCATAAATAAATTAAATTATTTTATGTCTAAAAATTAAAAATAAAATACCATTATGTTTGAAATATTTTTATCTTTCTAATTAATATTTATAGTCGAATTTATCTTATGTATAACCCTATATTAAAAATTATTTTGTTATTAAACATTGATTTTAACTATTTTAACCCATCTTTAAATAAATTGATAATAAATGTCCTAATCTAATCCAAGTGGGCCTAAATTGTCATATTTTATTCCTAAGGTTGCTTTCGGTCGAATTACACTTATCCAATAGAATTAGGACATGTGTTATGGTAATAATAATAACACTTTTACCCTTAATTACCCTATTTACTATTAACCGTGGTAAAAAAAAGTAAAAAGTTAATATTCAACAAAAAATATTTTCATCTCATTGAACAACCTTTTAGTCCTTGATATTAACCGTGTCTCTCAGATTTTTGAAATTCTACTCACAAAAGTGGTAAAAATATGTTTTATGAAAAATTTAGTTTTTTTTAACTACCACATAGTGGTTTCACTATTCATAAAAAATGATAGTTTCCAGAAAAAATAAAAAAATTAGGCCTAATATATATATATATATATATATGATATTTTGAATTAAAAAATGATGTATATTTTACCAAATTAAAAATATATCAGTTACATTATCTAATTTAACAATTAATTCCCGTCGTGAAAACAAATAGCATGTTTTTAAGAGATAATAACTATCAAAAGATTGACAGTTGTTTATGTCAGGTTTAAATGTGAAATTACATCCAATGAACAACATTGTATTAAATTGTAAAAATATATTCTAAATATACTTTAAAACCACTCAAATTAATAATTTATCACTATTAATTATTTCGAATAAAAAAGTTGTTTTTAATTAAAATTTAGTAATTTTCACAATTCATCAGAATATGAAAGTTATCCGAAAACTACCAAAATTTCACCCTAAGCTAATTTTGATATTCCGAATCCAAAAATGAAGTCCATTTTGAAAAATAAAATTTAAAATATTTTAAAAAGTGGTTATTAATATTCATAAGGGATAGTTTTAATAATATTTTAATAGCATATCGTTGTTTAGTGAAACTCGGTATTGCGTACGACACAAGCTATCGAGGAAGGCCGCAGTTGCGTGTAAAGAAAGCCAAGATAGTGTTGTGTGTGTTGAAAGATTCCTTTGATGATTTATATAACATAAAAACAAAATATTTCTCATAAAAGTATCTGGTGTTACAAATATAAAACCTATTAACCAAAAAGAGGTGGTAATAAGAAAGAGAGAGATTGAAAAAATAATAAAAACAAATAAATAGATATAAAAAAACAAAATCAAAATGTCTAATATAAAATAAATACAATAAGTAAGAATAAAAACCTAATTCATAATACATGATCAAAAGTTGAAGTGGAAATAAAAAATTTTTGAAGAATCATTTTATGTAAAATTAAGAGGAAAACTAGAGTCTATGATAAAATCAATAAACTATAATTTGGAAGAAGAAAGAGATTGAAAAATTCCAAAATAAATTGTGAATGTGAAACCAAAAGTTTAAATTGACAGTGATGTAGAATCCAAAATCCAAAAGATAGATGGAGAATCCAAAATGAATATTGGAAGTAGAAGCAATTAGTATTCGTATGATATAATAAAAATAGAAAATTACATATGATGATGGAATAAAATTATAGTACACGAACTATAAAATATTAAAGAAATTATGTAGAATAATTCTGGCGGAAAAATGGATAACCATTGTTTGAAGTTAATATAGTGGATAGAATACATATAAAAGAAGATGATTTCAAAATATATGTATATGAAAATTAAAAAATACTCAAATTTTATAGAAGAACAAAAAATAAAATAAAATGTCGATGATGAAAAAAATATTTAATATTTCTAGAAACATAACTAAAAGTTATTTCATAACCAACATGTAGTGGCACAAGATTAGATACAAATAAAAAAAATAAAAAAATAAAATAAAAAATGAAATAAAAAAATATCTACTGGAAGAAAAAAAAGAATCTATATATAGTTATTGATTTAAATATATGAAATAATCCATAATTAGTAGTTGAATCTGTAGTAGAAGGATAAGAAATAATCTAGAGTCATCAAATAAGTGAATGTTGATGGTGGGGAATATTTATAGAGGTAGAAAAAGTATATAAGTTGAAGAAAATGTATAAATAAAATCCATAAACATGATCATATAAGTATAATTACTAATAATAATTTAAACTAAAATTAGAATTCATATGTAGTGTCCAAAATTCAGGAAAATAGAAAATGGTACAAACCTAGATATGATTCTAGGATTACTATGATAACATTTCATAATTATTGTTTAATAATTTTTTACATATTGGAAAAGATTTTAAATTATTCATACATGCATTAAGATCAAAATAATAAAAACATCATTTTTAAATATTATGGTGTTTTAAAAAATATGTGTCAAAGGGTTACGTCCTAGAAAATGACATTGTATTGTAATTAAATCACATTAAAAAATCAATATTTAACATGTGACATGTATGAGTATATTGGATTTCATTTTTATGTACTTCCTAGTAAAAATGATAAAGAAATACGTATATTATAAAAAATGATTTAATTTGGTTATAAGTTCGAAATCATATAATCCAACCTGAATTTCTACCAAATCACTAAATTCCAACTACTATATGACATGTCAATCCTATATGAGGTTTTTTCATGATGACAAACATGATCTCTTTTATTGATTTAAAATTCATAAAACTTGATTCAAAGGATTGAACCATGAAAATGAAAACATATTTCCATGAAATCAAAATAAAATTAACATTGACTAATTTGATACATATAAAACTAGAACTAATGTTAGTCCATAGTGTGGATTTCTCGGAATGACAGAGAAAACCGTTTTAATATATTTAGCAATCATCACAAACAAGATTCAAATGATCAAAATTTTCAAGCAGATATCGAATTGTTGTAAAACCACAAGAAAATAAACTGCATTTAATTTGTGATATAAAGGAATAGACAGTTCATCAAAATGATGTGTGGTATTATCAGAATTAGACAATGTTTGTTTTTATATATTAATCATCAAAGCATAAAAATCATGAAAAAAATCGTAGTTATTCCTTAAATAATAGGATAATGATCTTTGATTGAATTTTTAAATTTATGAATAATTCACATATTAATTTAATGTATATTGTGGGTGAAATCACCTAAAAATTTATTTTCTGGATTTATATCTTTGAAACATGCATAAAAGATGAAAAACATAGTAAACATCCTCAAATTATCATAAAAATTCATCGAAATTACCTTCATATACTTTTTTATATGTTTGAACAAATTAAACATTAATTCAACATGTGTTTTTCTTAGAATGAAAAAAGTATGTGTTTTATGGATTTAAATGTCATCAAACATGCGTCAAGGTGTAAAAACCTAATAATCAACTTGAAATTATAATCAGATGAAAAATTTCTCATTAATCCATCGTGTGGTGTGTTCAAAATAAATAAATATTAATTTTTAAATATTTAAATGATTTTAAAAAATATGCATCAAAGGGTTAAATCATATAAAAAAAATCAGATTGTCTTAAACTCACATAAATATTTCTACAATTAATTTGTGGTATAATGGAATATAAGATAAAACATTATGATATATTTTATGGTCATAATTATCAAATAAGTACTTTTATAGAATAAAGAGTAAAAAACAGGTTATATGATCATAAACTAGAATACAAATTCATATTTACATGAAATCATCATACAAAAATGAACCATTTAAATTCAAATAGAAAAATAGACCATATACAACACAAAATTTTCCCAGAATCAAAAAAGTGTGTTTTATTTATTTAATGATCTAAAAACAATTTCAGAAAGAAAAACATACCAATCGAACTCATATTGTCATGAAATATATAGATACTGATCATAGACTAATGGGTGATATATATGATTAGACCACAATTCAATTTGGTGGAAAAAATAGACGATATGTTTATTACATCTAGTAATCAATAAAATCATTTTTCAAAACGCAAAAAACTAACCAACAACATTATATCATCATGACTTCATAAGAAAATGATCATTGTTGAATTTCATATATGTTTCTATAGTTCAGAAATCATTTCTAATTAAAAATTGTGAATCAAAATTTCACACAAATTATATAATTATAACTATATATAGATGAACAATCCATGTGTAAAATAATTTATTCATAAATTTTAGTTTTTCAACATCATATTCTCTAGGGATGTACTGAATATTTGATCTTTCCCTAGTGGAAAATCTTTCTTTCACAGCCACAAAAAGTGGTCTATAGATGGTATTAGTGACAGCCTAACGATAACTATTAATTGGGATCACAAATACCATTGAAACCATATTTGATAGTTTCAATATTTAATACATATATATATATATATATTATAATTGTAGACAACTAATAGATGTTGTGAATGGTTGTCGTGAATTCTCTCAATTATTTAAAAAAATATTATGAAAATAATAATAATAATTTTAAATTTTCATTACTAAAATAATCAATAAAATAGAAAACAAAACTGTCCATTAATCATTATTATAATCAAAATTTATCATAATAATTCCAAATATTCCAACTTCTCAATCCAAGCAATATATGACAAAAAACATCAGAAAACATGTTATTCTGACATACGATGAACTCTATTTAACATATGTCAACAAACATAATTCAAATGCTCAAAAAGGTAGAAATATATGTGTTATCATTAAATCATAGTATTACGATTTACTGTTAGTTTGTGACATGTAAGAATATAGGATACTTCAATATAATGTGTAATGTAGTAAGAATGAAGAAAAATGAAATTTCATTAGATTTATGACACTAAATTAATTCTTCAAGGTGTTGAATCCTAACAGAGGAAAATAAATTTTCATGAATTTGTAGGATAATTAATTCTATTTAATTTTTTAAATGTTTCAATAGACCATATATCAATCAAACATGTGGTTTTTTTAGAATGGTCATAAATGAGTTTTTATGGATTTAAAAGATAAACAATGATCATAACAAGATTAATACCTAACAAAAAAATGAAAAATTATCATGAAATCGTAGAAATGTTATTTTAGAATAATTTTTATAATTTTGGAATCGATTAATTTTTAATAATACTAGAAGTGTCCTCAAAATAACCAAATGTATTTTTTTAATATTTAAAAAGAGTTCAATAACATGCTTCTATTAGCCAACGAATCGGCAGTGGCCCCATATTATCTAGAAAGCACATAGAAATAACATACCCTTAATGTTTGAGACGTATAAATAGGACTCATTTTAATTAGTCAAGTGGTTTTGTTATAATGAACAAAAGTTAATTTTTTAGATTTAATGGTCAACCAATATAGTTCAAATAGTCAAACCCTAGAAATCGACCTCAAATTATAATTAAATCATAGGAAAACATTTTTAAAATAATTTTTGTCTCCTATTAATTGAAAAATCCTTACTCCAACATGGAGTGAAATCAAAATAATGAATAGTGATTTTTAAAAGAATAAAAAAAATTAAAAAATATGCATCAAATGTTCAAAACCATTTAACTGACATAAAATTATCATAATATAAAAAATAAAGACACCATTAATTAATAAAAAGTTGTAATATTACGCATTTTGTAACGTCCTGGCCCGGTGTACAATCAAACCAGTTGTCAGACCAGTTGGTCACATGGGCTCAAGCACGTCTCCCCGTACGCCAGAGTCTACCTACTAGAAACGAGGGTCTCGGGAGATGATATTGGGGAGATTATACCCTCATATCAGTGTAACACATCGGTATTGTTAGATTAAATATTATTCAATAGCGGAAACAGTAAGAAATTGAAAGACACAAGTAGAGACATAATAATATCCATTTTATACAAGGTGGAAAATGCCAGTTCACAATGCATGTATGTAAAAATGATGATACATCTATGAAAACTGGAAAAAGTAAAAAATTATTTATAAACAATACTAAAAGAAAAGATAGAAATGTCAAATGACGTTCTCCTGAGAATCCCAAGCTCCTTTTTGGTACTATTATTCTAACTCCCCAAGTACAATATCACATCATACAACCTAGGTCTTGCAAACAAGAAGGTCTACTCTTGTACCCCAGTGCAATGGCCCCAAGTAGGGTCTGAGATATAAATATCAGTAGGTCGGCACCACCGGTGTCTAACCCAATCCAGATAGTGTGTATTTAATTAAACAGTAAGCATGTATAGCATGATAACATAGAATAACAACACCCATCCAGGTTTCCCAAGGAAACCTGACGACTATACCAGCTTCGGCTCGTTGCCAGGATATCAGTCAGATCATGCCACAATAGTTACACCTGTAAATATTTATAAATCATGGCATGGGGTAAGAATTCCTCCCACCCATCATCTGAAGATAGTGGGCACATGGTAATAATGCCTCTCATCCCTGGTATACAATGGCAACAAGGTAAGAATGCCTCTCGTTCCTAAAAGATACTGGCAAGGGGTAAGAATGCCTCCCTTCCATCACGTTCATTCAACCGGAATGTGGTATAACTACCTCCCATCTATAATATTCACAATTCTAGCATGAGGTATAAATTTCTCCCATTCAAAGAGGTAAAATCATCAATAGATTTCAACTGGAAAGGGGTAAGAATGCCTCCCTTCCAGACATGCATTGTCACACTAGAAGTCAACTAGCAAGGGGTAAGAATTCCTTCCTTCCAAACATGTACTGTCACATTTTCATGGGGTATAACTACCTCCCATACAACCACGTATCTACCACTAGGTGGCCTCATCATGCACTCACATTTATTATCATTCATTATGTCGCATCAGCATGTGCGCACTCACAATACAAACATGTCTATAGTTTACTGCTTATGGAATTACCTCCTAAGAATTCAAAGAATCATATCACAATCACAATAAATCATATATCCCATATCCACGTAAATGGTTATAATCATGTTCATACAAATATACTTATATAATACCATCTCATGTATCATTATCACATCATTTATCATATTCATCACATTTATACATAAAACAACTCCTCTTAAGTATCCATATCAAGACATTAACATATTCATCACATTTATATGTGGTACATGAGGAAACAAACTCATGAACGGTATTGGATAACCCTAAATTCATTCGTAATTCCAGTTATATCAATTGAAAGATATATAGGGATTTACAAACCATAAAGAGGTTCTATGGACTACCCCTCCTAGGTAAGTCCCATTCACTAGATCCATTCCATTAACAGAAGCCGTGCTTATTCCATTAAAGTAAGGCATGGTCTTACAAACCTAAACCATTTCATTCAAGTTTATCCATTAAGACAAGAAAGCACAACTGTCTTTCTTTAATCATTTGGTACAAATCATAGGAAACATGACATCATCAATTATCACCAATGCACAACAAGAATTTAGCAAGCATGCATAATGTTCAACCTCCTACTTTTATCTTGAAGAGAGTGCACCTATGATCTAGGTGATTTGATATTAATTCATTAGTTTAGTGGACAAGAAACAATTTTAATATTTTCCCTTCAATTCAAACTCTTTTCACGAAAGCATTTAATTATCACTAATCTTGAATAATTAACATACTAAAGCAGTGTAGAAATAACTCATTAATACTTCAATTTAAATTGAAGGCAAGGAGAGGGATCTTACCTAATGGTGGATCCATCCATCCACTCCGGGTCATGAAGCTTTCTAACTATGATCCTCTGCAGACTCTATTTTCTACTTTTTTTCGCAAGGACCATGAGAACAGTTAGAGTCTCCAATCTCCATTTCAAAATTAAGGTCACAATTGACAATATCTTTATAGCAATCAATGTGTATAATCTCCAAAAATATTTTTAGATTTTACATTAATCCATTCATTAATTGATCCACCTAGGTTTTGGTGTTTATGATAGATCCATAGGTGTATCTATCAGGACTTTTTAAGCTTGCTTCATATACCCTAATAGACTCATATTCATTTTGAATTAGTTTGAGGAACACGCTTTCCATTTTAGGATGGAGGGTTCAAGGTAAATATTTATTGAAAAATGTTTTCTTGAAATCCTTCCATTATATGAAATGAATTCCCTCCTTATAAATTGTGTTCTTGATCAGTGTCCACCATTGATAATATTTCCCATTAATATGATAAACTATCAGCACAACTTTCTCTTCTTATTAGGACTAGAGGGTATATAAGATCCTCTCAATAGAGTTAATCCATCATTATGCGATGAGGGGATCAGAAGAACCACTAAATAATTGAGGAATTTTTTTTCATGAAGTATTCGATGAAAACATTCTATTTCTTAGGGAAAGGATGGTGTTCCATGTGATCCAACTTATCATTCATATCATGATCAGGATGAGAAAGTACTATCATGAATTTTTGAGCTCCCATTCCCATCATATTTATAATTTCTGTAGGGAAATCATCACATTGCCTAAAATATTGATTTTTGTCATGGGTTATCCTATTTATATCTATTAACTATAAAAATAAAATTACAATTAGGGGGCATGAATAAATAGCTATTAAGCATATAAAAATAAAACATTTAACATATAAGGTTAAACTTGTAAATGAAAATTATATCCTACCTTGTAATAACTTAAGATTCAATATAGGTTATCCATGGTGATAGTATTATCCTCAGGGTTCTTACTAATGTACTCCAATACTATTATACCTAAATAATAACACTTTTATGTAATACCAAGTATTGTCACCCTAGACTTTTATATATATTATTACATGATTTTAAGCATAATTAACCATAAAATTACAAGCCAAGGATCGTAAATTCTAGTGCTATTGGAATATTAGGTACCTAATTATAAAAATTAAACAAAAATATATATACAATTTATTTAATCTCTATTATTAGATCTTAACTTCCATTGAAATTTACATCTTCATAGGATAACATGGGTAGGAAATGTGTTAGAAGGAATAACATGATGACATAAAAGGCATGGAACATGAATAAACATAAGGAATAATAAAATGTATAACATGGGAACATATAATCATGGAATCATAGGAATGTGAAAACAACATAAAACACGACATAAAAATGAGTAAAGGCTAACTACCAAGACTATATAACATGGTGGAAAAAGTCCCATAAATGAATCAGGTTCACTCGCTATCCCATCATGACATCTCATGAGAATAAAAATTCCCCAATTCATTAGAGTTATGCTTAGGAGCACCCATTATAACATGTTCATGAATATTTGTTCCACATGAAGAATATACATAAGGGTTACCCATGGAAATATGTGGGTGTTATAATCATGTCACAATGTATAAAAAATCAGCATATCATAAATCCGTCCATGGATTCAAAACATACATGGAAATTCATAAGGTAAAACAAAAACATATCATGATAAGTGATTTCTAATAGATGTGGAAACATGTAAAAGTTTTTTTATGAAACATTAGAAATGAATCATTTTAAACTGGTTTAAGGAAAATATTTTAGAGAATTTAAATAGGAAAATAAATATTTGTTTTTATAAAAGAATAAATGAACCCAGAAAGTTTGTAATGATAAAATTAATGATTTAAAAAAGTGTAATCATAAAAGATATTATATAGTGCAGTTGAAAATGGTTTATAAATCATAAACTTCCCTTAAATCGAGTTTACCTATCAGGAATAATTGTGAAGGGAACATTTTTAGAACATGTATTTCCCCATAAAATAAGGATGATATGATATAAATATATGGTTCGGGAATATATAAACAAAATTTATAACAATTCTATAAAAATTAATAAGAATTACATCACGGTAAATAGGGAAAATGCGTAACTCGAAGGTAAAACAGTGGTTTGGAAATAATCTCTTACCTTATATATGAAACGGGTTTTGAATTGTACTTAATGACATAATTAATAAAATTAAATTCATAAATTAATAATTCTAGAACCTATTCTACATGTAATTTATTTATTAATGTTTATTATGTTCATTTATGGAATTTTTTGGGTTATAGTTTTAAATTTCATCATTCAGGAGTGTTCATTTTCCTTGTTTTCATGATTAGTTTACTTGTATATGAGTATGGAAGTTCATTAAAAATGGGAATATTTTTACAGAATTAAAGTTATATGTTATTAATGAACATACATAATTTTAAATTTTTATACAATTCATTTTGTTATTTGGAGTGAGGATGAATCATTAGATAAGTCGTAAGTGACAATCCTTTAGATTATTTTGGCGGTTTTTCGATCATAACAAACTAGTATTGTTTTATTAATTAACATCATGTGTATATAATGGTTAAAAAACCTTGCATCGGATGTAATAAATATATTTTAATTTTTTAATTTTAAAAATTCTTTTATGACCAGCCTTGAAGGCATTAATAAAATTGAAAATTTATCATTCTTGGAGGCGATAAATTAACACCTTACGAATGACGTTTTCATTTTTAGAATAAGTGGAAGAGGAGAAGGGATTTGATGAAGGATATTACATTAAAATAATAAAAATATACTCTATATAAGACACCACAGTTATCATTCCACTTTTATGAGTGGTGTTTAGGAGAGAATAATAAAAGAAAAGTACTTGAAAATAAATTAAAACTAATGGAAAGAGTAATTTACCTCTTGAATTTCTCCTCCATGAGAACATCCTTAGGGAAAAGTTTGTAGTCTTTTGATGATACCAGGGGATACTGAAAATGGGGTAGTTACTTGAGAATAGTATTTGAATAAACATGGACAAAGATAAAATCTTGAATGGTGTGAGGAAAAGCGGTGGCGAGTGGTGGTATTTACAGTGGAGGAGAGGAGTTTTTTCTCATTATTTTATTCATTACATTATTAATTTGGCTCTATACTATGAATAGTTTTAGTATTATCACTAAATATATTAAAATAATTATTTATAATTCGATATCAGGGTTCTTAAATCATCCATACCTCAATAATGAATAAATAATACTGTATTTAGCTTATATTGTAAAATATCGTATTTTACTCTTCACCAAAAAATTCAAGTATTTTAGAAAAATCCCAAATATTCACCCTATCCATTTTTTGAAGTGTAGAAATAAAAAAGGAACTCCATTTTAGGAAAATAATTTTATAAATAATAGAAAATAAATTTTAAATTAAAATCATCACTTACATGGAAAATACCGATTTTAAAATTATAACTGATTTTATGACACGTTGAAAAATTAATTAAGGGCTCATATAATTATATTATAATCATAATATAACAAAATTTTAATTTATGAGTCCATTTTATGAAAATAAATTTTATTTTGAACCATTTTATTAATTATGATATTATAATTAAATATTTATTAATTACAAAAAAATAAACACGTAATATGTAATTTGTCAAATATTTATTTATATATACTATGATATAATCATATCACATTTTAATTTATAAGATTCCTAAATTTTATTTATACTTTTATAGATGATGTTATAATTATATTGGTTGAATTACTATTCCTTATTTTCATGTTACTATTCCAAAGGTCAAGTTACTATTCCAATGGTATAGGTTAGTTAACTCCTAGAAATACATCTAATTATATTCATTCTTTATATTTGATGTTTTTATTCTGTTATTAATGTTATTTTAGGGGGTTTATACTATATGATATAATTATAAGAAGGGAATTTCCATTTACAGAATTTAGGGTTGTTATATTCTTCCCCCCTCAAGATATTTCACCCTTGAAATTTTGTTTTAGACTATAAGTTGAAAATAGGTTATTTTAATTCTCCTTCATCACTTCCTATGGTTACCATGTTGCATCTTCATACTTATGGTTTCACCATATTAATTTTACCAGGTGCTTAGTCTTGTTGCCTAGAACATTATCTCTACTATCAAAGATCTTCACTAGCGGCTCTTCATAGGAGAAATCATTTTCTAACTGTACCACCTCTAAATTTAGTACATGTGAAGGATCTGTTACGTACTTCCTCATGAGGGATAGGTAGAATACATCATGTACATGAGACATGGTAGGTGGAATATCTAGTATATAGGCCCCATCTCTGACACGATCAAGGATCTTGGAGGGGATGCTGTACCTGGGACTTAGCTTTCCTTTCTTCCAAAATCTCATGATCCTTTTCCATAGAGATATATGGAGGAATACCATGTATCAAACCTTAATTTTCTGGTCCTATTGATGATTGTCTGTATATATCTTCTGTCGAATTTGGGCTTCTTTGATGTGCTATTGAATAGTTTTCACATTTTCCACCATTTCTTCAACCATTTCTGGTCTTAGAAGTTAATTTTCCCTGACCTCATCCAAGCATGATAGTTTTTTTATCTTTTCCTATAAAGGGATTCCCAATGAGCCATTTGGATGCTTGATTGGAAACTATTATTGTAAGAGAACTCACCTAGAGGTAGATGTTAGTCCAATCCCCCATTGAAGTTCATAGAAGAGGATTTCATCATTTATTCCTGTGTATGAAGAGTTTTCTTAGATTGGACACCAGTTTGAGGATGATGGGCCGTAATAAAGTCGAGCATAATGTTTAGACCATGTTAGATACTTTTCAAGAACTAGGAGGTGAATATATATTCTCGATCAGATACAATCAATAGTGGTAATCCATTAAGCCTTACTTCTTCTCTGATATATATATATGTATAAGTTTATCCAGTGATTAGTCCCCTCAAATTGTGATAAAGTGAGTTGTATTTGTATGATGATCCACAAAAACCAAAATAGAATTGTTTCCTATAGATGTCTTCAGGAGTCCAATGACAAAGTACATGGTGTTGTTTTCTCATTTCCATTTTAGTATGGGTAATTGTATCATCAACCCCTTATAATTTTGTCTTTAATCCTTCACTTTCTGATATACCAGGAACATGGATGTATATTCAGTGATATACTTCTTAATATTTCCCCAATAATAGTTCTCCTGAAGATCTCAATACATATATGTGCTCTCTAGGCGAATAGATAATGTTGAGCTTTGTCAATAATTTCCAAGCTCCATATTTATCTCTAGATCAGATGGTACACATAATTGTGAAGAAAATCTTAAAACTCATTCCTCATCCATTTTGAACTTTATGGATTTACCATTTATCATGGATTCCTCCTTATTTGGAATTTCCACAACATTTAATTGAGTATGCTTTATTTTATATATAATGTATTGTTGATAAATCATTTGAGAAAATATTGATGATGTTCCTTTATTAATGATTACCATGTCGATCCTTTGTTGGTCTAAGAATATTGGATCCTTATCAACTGTCTACATCGATAATGATACCAAATCCTTTCTAATTAGAGAATCTGACACTTTATTTCCCCTACCAGAATGGTAGTGGATTTAAAATTCAAAATATTTTATGATCTCTAACCATATTCAAAAGAACATATTAATCTTATTCTGTGTGAATATATATTTGAGGCTCTTATGATCAGTATATATCTAACAATTCTCCCCATAGATATAATGGTGCTATATATTCAACAGAAAGATCACATTTGGATACTCTATATCATGCGTATGATAGTTTTTTTCTTGAATATTCAACTACATTGAGGCGTAGGATATTACTTTATCGTTTTTCATCAGTACAATAAAAATTAATTTTTTGAAGCATTAGTATACACCACAAAATTTCCCCCACATTTCATAAGTATGATTTATGGTTTTATGATAAGACCCTTCTTCAACACTTTGAAGTAGTCTTCAAATTACCTAGTCTAGGAAAAATTTACTCCCTTCTGAGTTAGCTTGGTTAGTGGGTTTTACAATCATGAGAAGATATTCAAAAATCATTGGTAATAACTAGATAGACTAAGGAAACGATGGATCTCCATTACATATGTTTTCCTATGCCACTTGTTGATTTCTATTGTCTTATAAGGGTCCATAGATATCCATTTTTCTGATGAAAACATGCCCCAATAATGATACATCCTCCATCTATAACCCCCGCTTTCTGTACTTTAAATATAGTTTCTCGATTTGAGAAGTTTTTAGAACAATGTTCAAATTCTCCAAAATTTCCACCTTTGTCTTAGATTATATCATAATATCATCAGTAAAGAGTACCAAAAAAATTTTGAGGTAATTTTTAATGGTTGTATTCATTAAATCCATGAAAATTTATGAACAATTAGTGATTCCTAAGGACTTCTCTATGAACTCATAATTTCCATACCTCATTCAAAAGGAAGTCTTGAGAATATAGTCCATTTCCACCATTAATTGTTGATATCCCGACCAATGTTCCGCCTTAGAAAAAGAACTGGCCCCATGTATATGATCAAACAAATCACATATCTGTGGAAGTGGATAGTTGTTATTTATATTGATTATATTGATCTCATGGAAATCAATGAATTGGTGCATTGATCCATCTTTCTTCTTGAAAAAGATGATTGGTTCACCCCATGGTGAAGCACTCAGGCATAAAAAACCTATATATATTCTCTTGTAACTAATTATTCAATTATTTTATCTCAACAATGACCATTCTATAAGGTTTCTTTGATATAGGCATAGATCCATGAGTAGGTTCAATTTAGAACTCAAACTTTTGGTCAAGAGGAAGACCAGACAATTATTTAGGGAATGCATTAGTGTAATCCTTTATGATGGGTATGTCCTCGAGATTGATTTTATTCTTTGTCTCAATCTTTTGATCTAGATATTATTGATCATAAGGAAATAATTTCCCCAATTGAGATGATGAATCTGGAGGATTTTTGTCTCCCTCCTTAAAATTTTATAGAATTGGAGGATGTGTAAGGGTGTGAAGATTGATCACCCTTTCCTGAAGGTTGATGTTGTCTTTGTATAAATATACCCAATCCATACGAAAAAAATCGACAAACTCCACAAAAGTAAGTAAAACTATGTTTTTTGGGAGGTTCAGTCCATGAAAATTAACCAGGGAGAAGATATATACTTTGGAAGAAATAATTTCCCCATTTTCCGTTCTTACAGATAACTCAACCTCCATATTTTGATGTGGTGTTTGAATAGTTCTACTGAACTTGTAAGATATGAAAGATTCATATTACAAGAATCAAAAAATACATTTTCTATTATTGAATGAATAACTAATGTACCTATCACCACATCATTTCGGGATCCACCTCAATAGTAGTGATAGAATATGCCCTTCATTACTGCCTTGGAGTTTGTTGATGTTGATTTCCTCCAACAACACTTGGATTAGGGTAATGGATAGCATTGTACCCATGTTCCTTGTAGTAAAAAAACTACACGACAGGATGCGTGTTGATCTGAACCTTCCTTTATTCTCCTTCATTAGTGGATTATTCATATCCCTTTAGCAGTTATTATCCATATTCCCCTCTATTACACATTTGAATCATACATGGGTTCCCTTTAAGGGGATTCTAGGATTCGTATTCCCACACTTTTGACACATGGGTTATTGGGTATTCTTTCCATCATGGAATTTATTTTTCGTTCCACACATATTAAAATGTATTTTATACTTTTTTCACTGATACCACAAGACCAATGAGAGTCTTCAATCTTTATTTCAACCGTAACGGCATAAAAAACAATCTCTTCATAGTTATCAAAGTCTCAAATCACCAATGAATTTAGCATACTCAGCATTAATCTTCTAAAGAAGTGATCCAACTTACATTTGGTGTTCATGATATAGTCAGAGGCATAATATGACCTCCTTGTGAATTTTTCTTCATACACCCTAATAGAATCATCGTCCTTTTGATTCATTCTAAGGAACTACCTTTCCATTTTATGATAGAGGGTTTAGGGAAAATATTTATTGAAAAATATTTTCATGGAATCCTCTAATTACATAGAATCAGTTTCCTCCTTGGATTTTGTATTCTTTATTAGTGTCAACTACTGATCACATTAACCATCAAAATGATAAACTGACAGCACAATATTCTCTTTTTCTCAGTACTGGAGGGCATAGAATATCCTCTCAATAGAGTTAATCCATTTTTCTGTGAGGAGGGTATCGTAACATCCACTAAACATTGGAGGACTTTTTCACAAGAATTATTAGATAGAAACATTATATTTATTAGGTGAATGAAGAAATTCCATTCTATTCAAGACATTATTCGTAACTTGAGCTATTTGGGAAAGTAATGTCATGATGTTTTGAGCTCATGTTCCCATTATATTTTGAATTTCATTAAGGAAGTCGTCACATTACCTATCACATTAATTGATTGCATAGGTTCTCCTATTTACAACCCTTAACAATAAAAAAGAATGTAAAATTAGGGGGCTTAAATACTCTAATAATAAACATATAAAAATAAAACATTAAACATAGAAGGTTAAACATTTGAATGAAAAGTATATCATAACTTGTGATAACCTAATCATCAATCTAATTTATTCATAATGATAGTATTATCCCTAGGGTTCTTAATAATTTTCTCGAGTCCTAATCTCCAAAAAAAACTAGACCATTTTCTAATACCAACTATAGTAACCCTAGCCTTTTACACATATTATTACATAAATTTAAGTATAATTAACAATTAAATTACAAGAAAAAGATCGTAAAGTCAAGATTCCTTTAAAGAATAGATTAATATTAAGAAAAAATGAAACCAAAATAAAAAAAATTAGTCTCCATAATGTGATCCTAAATTCCACTCATCTCTTACAATTTCATAAGATAAACTGGGAAATACATGAAAAAAGAGATGATTTAAAAAGCCCCATAAGGGAGTAAGCATAGGAATAAAACATAGAACATGTGATAGAAATAATAACATGATGTAATAAAAGGAATAGAACAATAATATTCACAAGGATGAATAAAATGTTTAACATGTGAACATACAGTCATGGCATCATAGGAATGTGGAAAAAACATATCACATGACATAAACATGAGTCAAGGATAACAGCCATGACAGTATCAAATGGTAGAAAAAGTCCTATAAAGGAATAAAGTTTACTCCGTATCCCATCATGATTTATCATACGACTAAAAATAACCAATTCATTGGAGTCCTATCTGAGAACACCCATCATAACATGTTCATGAATATGTGTGCAACATGAAGAATAAATATAAGGGTTACCCATGGAATGAAATGGTTATCATAATAATGCCACAATGAATAAAAAACGAGCCTATCATAAATGTGTCAATGGATTAAAAACATATATTAAAATTAATAAGGTAAAATAAGTATGGATCATGATAATTTATTTCTAATTTAAGAGGAATCATGTAAAAGGAGTGTTTTAGACACTTTAGAAATAAAACATTTTAGAGTGGTTTAATGAAAATTTTAAAGAGCATTTAAATTAGAAAATGAATATTTGTTTTCAAAATACCAGAAATGAACCAAGATAAATTTTAATTATAAAATGAGTGATTTTGGAAAAATAATGCTGGCTTAAATTATATTATAGATCTCACTTGAAAATGGGTTATAAATCAAAAAGTTCCCTTGAATCAGGCTTTCTTATCTTGAAGAATTGTGAAGGGAACCTTTTTAAAACATGTATTTACCAATAAAAAAAGGATGATATTATTTTTGTATATCATTTTGGAATATATTTATATATAATTAAGAATAAGTACATAAAAATAAATAATAATTACTTTTGGTTAATGAGAGATAAAGTGTAACCCGAAGGTAAAATGGTGGTTTGGAAAGAACCACTTATATTATGTTCGAAACAGTTCCTCACGTGTAATTAATGCCCAAAATAATAAATTTAAATTAAATAATTAATAATTAAATAACATATTATATATTTACTCGATTTATTATTGTTTACTAAGTTCATTTATGGACTTTTTATTTTGTTATAGTGTTCAATTTCATCGTTCGGGAGTGTTCGTTTTCTCTGTTTTCATGATTGGTTTACTTGTATATGAGAATGGAAGTTAATTTTAAATGGTAATAGATATCCAGAAATTAACTTATATGTTATTAATTAATATAATTAATATTAAATGTTTATATAATTCATTTGGATATTTTCATTGAGTATGAATCATTAGATAAGATGTTGGTGATAATCATTTGTATTATTTTTTGCAGTTTTTCGATCATCACAAAATAGTATTGTTTTATTAATTAACATCATGTGAATTTAATGGTAACAAAAAAATTAAATAGGATGTAATAAATATAATATATTTTTTAACAATAATAGTGGTTTTAGGACCAGCCTTGAAGGCATTAATGGAAAATGAAAAATTGTCATCCTTGAAGGCGATAAATTAACACCTCACGAATGATTTTTTAATTTTTCGAATAAAAGGGACATGATATGGGATTTGATGAAGGATATTACATTACCATAATAACATTAAATTATATATAATATAATGGAGTCATCAAGAAACTTTTATTAGGGGTTTTTAGGAGAGAATACCAAAATAAAATAACTTGAAATGAAATTAAAAGAAAAGGTAAGAGGAATTTACCCCTTGAATTTCTCTTCCATGAGAACCTCCATAGGGAAAATGTTTTGGAATTTTGATGAGACCATGGGATCCTGGAGGTGGGGTAGCGGATTGGGAAGATTATTTATATGATCTTGGACAAGTATAAAATCTTAAAAGGTGTGAGGAGAAGAGGTGGCGAGGGGTGGTATTTATAGTGAAGGAGAGGGGTGATTTCTCATTATTGTATTCATTAGTTTTTTTATTTTGGCTCAAGACTACGAATAGTTTTAGTATTATCACTAATTATATTAACATAATTAATTATAATTAGAGACTATAGTTCATACATCATCCATACCTCAAAAATGACTGAAAAATTGATGTATTTAGATTATATTGTAAATTATCACATTTTACTATTCCCAAAAAATTCATGTAATATATAAAAATACAAAAAATTCACCAAAAACATTTGGAAACATATATAATTTGAAAACCGACTCAATATTATTAAAATAATTTTATAAATATGAGAAATTTAATTTGTTATTAAAACAATAATTTAGTTGAAAATACCAATTTTAAAATTATAACTGATTTTATAACCCTTTGAAAAATTAATTAAGGTCCCATAAAATTATCTTATATTCATAATACAACAACAGTTTTATTTATTAATCCATTTTTTGAAAATTAATTTTCTTTTAAATAATTATATTAATTATAAAATTTTAATCAAATATTTATGACTCACAAAAATACCAACACATAATTAATAATTTCTAAAACATTTATTTACTTATACTATGAGATAATTATATTATATTATCATTTTTAAGATGCCTAAATTATATTTATAATTTCATAGATGAGGTTACTATTCTATTGGCCTAATTACTTTTCCTAATGGACATATTAATATTCCAAAGGCCAAGTTATTATTCCAATGGTATATGTTCCTTAACTTCTAGAAATACTTATTATTTCATTAATTATTTATTTATAAAGTTTTTATTATGTTATTAATATGATTTTATATGGTTTATACTATATTAAATAATTATAATACGGGAATTTTCATTGAATGAATTATGGTTCATTACATGATAATTGGTGATGAATTTCGAATTAGTTTTTATTTAGTTTGATACTCTTCGAGAACAAAGTGGTAAATCTTAGATCTCGATTAGATATAATTAATAGTGGAATCCCATAAAAAATCACCACTTATTTAATGTATATCCTTGAAAGTTTATTGAGTGATAATTCCTCTTGAATTATAATGAACTGAGTAGACTATGTATGATGATCCACCAAAACCCATATAACATTATTTCCTCTTGATGTATTTGGATGACCAGTGACAAAGTCCATTGATATGTTTTTCAATTTCCATGTAATCACGGGTAATGGTTTCATCATCCCCATTGATATTTTCCTTTCAGCCTTCACATAATGATATATAAGACACCTTGATATGTATTCCATGATATTATTATTCATATTATCCCGCAAATAGTTCTCTTTGAGATATAGATACATCTTTGTGCTCCTTAGATGGATGAAGAAGATCAACATATGTGCATCATCCAATAGATACATCATTATCATAGGACTTTATGGAACACATAAGCATAACCTAAATATTAGAACTCCTTCATCATTAATTTGGAACTCTAAGGATTTCTATTTTCTTATATATTCAACCTTCTTCTAAATCTCTACATCATCTATATAATAATACCTTTTCATCTCTAGAAGGGATAGTTGAGAAATCATTGGTCAAATGATTTATTATGTTCTTTCCTTTAAGAATCCCATATCCATCTTTTTCAAGCCTAATAATATTAGATCATTCTCAATTGTCATCAATGAAAAAATTGACCAATCCTTTATACTTTGAGCATCTGCTACATTATTTGACTTCCCAGGATGGTATTGTATTGAGAATTCATAGTCCTTAATCATCTCTAACCATATTCACTAGAGAATATTAATATATTTCAATGTGAATATATACTTGAGGCTCTTATGATTTTTATATATTTCACTCCTCTCCCTTAAGATATAATACATCCAAATTTTCAATTAGAAGATTTTTGAATCCACGTCCAGGTCACATGTTGGGTATTTCTATTCATGAAAGTTAAATTTACTTGAAGAATAATCTATCAATTTTTCATTCTTCATTAGTATACATCCCAATCCCTTCTTCAAAGCATCATTGTATACAATGAAAAGTTCCCCACTAGTGGGAACGTAAGTACAGGTGAAGTGATAAACCAAATTTTCAACTCCTTGATCCTCTCTTCACATTAGTTATTCAAAAAAAAATCATATAACCCATATGATTTAGTTTGTTTATAGGGTTTTAAAATCATGAGGAATTTCTCCAAAATTGACAATAATACATAGTCATTCCTTGGAAACTATTAATATTTATCATAGATGTTGGTCGAGACTATCAATCAATTTTGTATGTTTTTGAATGGTCCATAGATATCATATTTATTATGATAATGATCCCCATGAATGATAATTAATTCATCCAGAACACCCATTTTCTATACTTTTCATAAATATTCTCCTATTATAAGTTTTATAGGATAATGAATAGATACTCCTCATGATCCTCCTTTCATTTGGATTATATTACAATAAATTTTATAAATATTACCAAAAAGTTGATGAGGTTATATCTAAATAATTTATTCATTTATTCAATGTATATTTATGGATAATTAGTGGGTTTTAATAGAATTACTATGAAATCATAGTGCTCTTGAATTGTACGGAAAGTACTCTCGGGAATATCATCCATATTTACCCAAACTTTATAAAAACCCAACCAATGATACAACTTGGACAAGTATTGGGATCCATGTAGTTGATTGAAATGTCATCTATCTATGTTAGAGGACACTTTTTATTTAACATGATCTTTTTGAGATCAGAAAAACCAATTAAAAGGCATAATGACCCATTCTTCTTCTTGATTAAGTGGATTGGTGTAGCCCATTATAAAGCATTTGGGTGTATGAACCCTTTTTCCATATCATCATATAGTTGCTTCATTATCTCTTCAAGTTCCACAACATCAATTCTATATGGAGTCTTGGATATTGTAAAAGCCACAAGTATATGATCAATTAAAAATTCAACCTCTCCACTAGGAGGAATACCAAAAAAATCATACGGAAACACTTCAACGTGTTCCCCCATAGTGGGAATGTATTTAATTATGATATTTTCCTTATAATCAATACATTATTCTAGATATGATATCTCATAGGGAAATAATATAAATTATTGATATTTTGGTGCAAAATAAGATTCATACCCCTCCTTTAACTGGTACCGAAATAGAGGATGATTCTTGATACAGAGAGTGATTTCCTTATAGATGTAATTTATGTTGTCTTCATATAAGTATTTCCAATACATATCCCTATTTTCATCAAATGACACTAAAGGGAGTATCCCAAGGTTCTGTAGAAATTTTTGACCAAAAACATTGACATGGTAGGAGTTAAATACATGGGATTCAATAATTTCCCCATTATTTTATTCACTAATAGCTCTACATCCATTATTTATGGTGGTGTTTTAATATTTCTAATAATCTTTTTGGATATAAATGAATATTAAGACCCATAATAAAAATGTAAATTTTTTATTCTAGAATGAATAACTATCATTCCTATCGCCACTTCATTGTTTGGATCAACCATAGTGGTTGTGTTGGCATTAGATCACCCTTGCTACCTTGGGGATTGTTTACACTGATTATCTCTAACCACCCTTTGTTTAGTTAATTGGTTTGAAATGTTTTCTTATTCCTTGTAGATGAAACATTAGAAAATAGGTTGAGGTTTAACTGGTGAATTCCTCTCTTCCATTAAATTGTTGGGTTTCTCTTATCGATAATTACTAGAAAGGTTCCCTTACTTCCTACACTTAATGAATTTCCACACCTCCATCAGTGAATTTCATAGGTTCTTCTTTCTAAACTTTTAACAAGTCTGTTTTTGAAATTTATTCCATACAAATTTAAATTTTTATTTTTAATCCTTTTTTAAGGAAAAATTGTATGCCATAATGTACAAACAAGCTACCACTACATGCTAAATGAGCTCATAAAATTATTAAACAGATGACTAATATTACTTTAATATGCTACACTATATAGTTCCGATTATAGCGTACTAACCTTGGTATCTGGATCCTCTCTGATAATATCTTAAAGGTGAGTAATCATTCTTTCTATTATCTGAATAAATTCCGATGTGTTGATTTTTATCTGATTGAAACACCAAGTTATTATTCGATCTTTCTAATCTATCCACACTTCTTGCTCCCCATTGGCATCAAATTGAAAACTTTATTCACAAATTCTTTTAATATACTCTTCTAAGGCATTGGGACACACAAATTTTTCAATCATTTCTTTCTTGGAGGGAAGGATAAGTTTCAATCACTCCCCATCCTCATCTTCCCTATATATTGTATTCCTACTATATTCTTCACTTTCCCAATTCTGAATAGCTTTAATTTTTTCATTTATACCCTTCATGGCCGACCAAGTCTCCATTGGTTTTTGAAAGTGGGAGTAATCCTTTCTCCATAACCTCATCATAATTAAACTCTACATTCTGCATCTTATCCCTATGAAACCCTTGGGTTTTCTTGATATCTATTTTAACTTTGACGGACCATCAGACAATTTCCTCATATCTATCAAAGTATAAGATTTCCATGGCTTTTCAAAGGCTTTGTCTTACACCAAAAAAGAATATATTAACTTTATATTAGGGGTAATGACTATTATGGTGGCATATTAAGAATGTATTATGATCTTTTACACATATTCATAAATGGATTTAACATATTTTTTATTGAGGGAAAAATAACCCTTTATTTTAAGTTAGAGAGTGTGAGGAAAATATTTATTAAAAAACATTTTCCAAAATGCCTTCCACCCTATCGCTTCAATATCGACCACATGATTCATATTATTGATCAATGTAAACCACTGTTCAACTTCTCTCTCCTTATGATAAATAACCAGTATGACTTTCTCGTACTTGGAACATTTAAGGAAAGAGATGATATTATTAAAAGAGTTGATCCATTTCTCTATGATTTATGGTTTTGATGATCCATGAAAGTCAAAGGCCTTTTTTTATAAAGTTCTCAATTGATGTTTTTTATTTCTTATGGGGATTTTTTCGTTCCTCTAGATTTAGGTTTCTATTCATTACCCAAGTCAGCTAAGATAGTATCATCACAAATTTCTTGATTCCTACTCCTTTCTGGTTGGTAATCTCATTTGGTAATTCATCACATTACCATTCACATTATTAGTTTATTCGGTTCCTTCTATTTTTGGAAATTGTCTAGAATAAAGGAAAAATTAGGGATGAGTACTTTTAAACTATTCAACACATAAATGGAAATCCAATTACATTATAGGGATAATTACTAAATTAATTGTATTTCCTTAACTTATGAATTTATATCCTCCAATATATGTTATCCATGATCTATTTTATAACATAGACTCTTATGGGATTTTTTCTTACCATAATAATGGTTCATAATGAGATATTGAATTTTAAAAAGCTTATCACCATAGAGTGTCAACCCATATGTGTAGAAAGGACCATTTATTTACATCATATCCTGATCAATTCTCGCATAATACAATGTTTTTTTGGTGTTACCCATAGGTACATAAATGCAAGATCCACATCCACTTGTAGTATCTAGTTAGGGATGTATTTTATTGGAAAAAAAATTAAACTATGCTTTACCAAAATTTTGGGATGTATTCTTTTATTTGTTCTTATCCTTCAGAATTTCAAAATAGTTTTCTAAAACAAATAGAAAAAATAAATAAAATTTCCTCTGATACAAATTTTGACAACCATTTCCATTATTTCACATTAAATCATGATTTATTATATAGGAATACAATTAATAAAACCCATAAGATCAAAAATTATAGTGTATTTGGGTAAATAGGTACACTAAATTATAACATAAAAATAGGCAGTACATCAAAATTATTGAAAGCATCCATAACTGGTTCATAATATTTCACCATTATTAAAAATTAATGTGATAACCTAGGGACATACATATGAAAGGGGTGATATATAAATCCATGTATGGTAATAATCATAGAATAAAATGAAGAAAGTACTTAATGTTGGAAAAAAGGTATTTAAATGGGAAATAGAAGGGGTAATAATCTTAAAAATGAAAAATGGAATGATATAGGATGATAACATAATAGTAACATGGGAAAGTGGAAGCAACTTTATTCATGAAATAATTAACATTGGTCAAGATTATCATCCAGATAGTCATAACATGGTGGAAAATTTCCCATACTGGATTATGTTTACTCCCTAATTACATACATGATGTATCATGAGACTAAAAAAATACCCAATTCATTGGAGCACTATATAATTCTAGGCGCACCCTTGGCTTTCATATCATGTACATGCATAGGTGTGCCACATAGATCATTAAATATAGGATAATATTTCATCAAATTTAATTACATGATTTAGGAATGTGAAATTAATACACGTAAGTCCCAAGTAAATTAATTATAGTTATGTCTATGTCAATAACCATAAGAGAAAATAGTTATGGTATTCACAATACAAAGGATTGTCATGGAAAAATAACAGTGAAATTTCGACAGCATAACAACATTACTTAAGGAATCATAGAATATTATTATAAGGACCCGGCCTTAAACATTACATAATATTGAATTAAATGAATAATTCACATTGAGAATCTTTTCAGGTTTAGAGTTTTAGAGAATTAGAACATAACTATTACATCTCAAAATATTACAATGTAGACACTTCTACTAAGTTTCCATAATAAAAAAAACTCTTAAAATGAAACATGTCTAGTTCCATGTTTTATATAGCATGACATTCCCTTGATCCCATCCTTGACCTTATTCCACATTAAGTCATGTGAAAAACATTTCAAAAAAACTTGGGGTGAGCATAAAAATCTCAGTAAGGTATACACAAAGAATGAAAACTGTTAGTTTTTCAAACATCAAGTAAACCATGTATACTTTATCGAAGTAATACCTTCACCTTCATGAAGTAGTAAAAAACTCTTCACTGAAACAACACCGCTACTTACCTTTTTGTAACCAAAGGAATACCATAAATCCCATATAAAGAACACATAACATATATAAAGGTAACTTGGGACATAAACATACTTAAGTGGAATAACCATACAGTCGACTTCCACACATATCACTTAATGGAATAGCCATACGGCCAACTTCCATACATACTTAATGGAATAGCCACACGGCCGAATTACATACCCAATGCATTGGAGGTTATAACGTAACCACCCGTCCTGGTATTCACGGCACCACCTGTCATATGGTTTATCACATAACCACCCGTCATATGTCCAAGTACCAATATAAAATCATAAAACATAAAACCAATATAAAGGAATGATAACATTTCCACATTTCAATCATAACATATCATAATAGAGTCCTTTATCAAAACCATTTTCAATACCAAAATACATAAAGGAGTATATGGTATTTATTTTATTTTAAAAACATTACGACTTGTTGAGGAAGCCAAAGAGCAAATAATACTCGCGGTGGCGGAAAAGGTCGTTGTCACCACGTACGTTAAAAAAAATTCCTTTTTGTCATTTAGTAAAACGCCTCGTAGAAAAATATTCCTTTTGTATAAAAGTAAAATTCAAAGGGGTTTATACACCGTATAAAAGAAAGTTGTGTATAAAACAAAATATGCCTCAATGAAAGGAGATTGAGACGAAGTCCCCTACCTCGGGCCCGACTTAACTCGACCGTTCTTTAACCTCCTGAATAATAAACTTGAGTTAATTTATACTTGATTAAGAACCTTTTTAAATTTCATTATTCCATTTATATCACTTATTTCCATGCTATAAACATTATGTAACCATTTAAGTTAATAGTGTTTGTTTTGTCGATATTTGGTTCTTAAGTCGAAAGTGGACTTCTTACAATTACATGTTGATCATGTGGTCAAAGGTTCTTTATATCCAGAATGACATTCCTGATTTGGATATCATATATATCATATATATCCAGAATATACATGTATTTATAATATTACATAATCATTTAGAGGTATGAAATGAAATGCACCGTTCATGGAGACGGTAAGCTGTATGTACACATGAATGCTACTTTCCTTACTTTGTCATATTAATGGAATTAAAACTAAATGAGAGGTATGTATATTTTAATTCCAGAATTATATTCATCATTTAGATGTATCATTCATTATATATATACATGTAATTTTAATGGTACATTACATTTGGGGATAAGAAATGAAATGCACCATTCATGGAGACAGTAAGCCGTACGTACGCATGAACGCTACATTCATTTCTATCTCATACTTTAATGGAAATAAATAATAATGATATAGAGGTATATTATAATTCCATTATAAAATCATATATAATAACTTAAAATCAATCCTTTATACATCCCACATATGGCATTAACGAATCACATCACTTTGATGGGGCAGTAGTCCGCACTTCCTTAAATGATGATATCATGTTTACCCATAATGGAAACCATAAAGGTATGACCAAAATGAAAAATACAGAAGCTTAAGGAAATCATAAACATATTATATATCATATATAAATTTAGTGTCATCTTAATGGCCACCTTTTAAGGTGTTAATGTAATGTTTAACAATCATCGTTTCGGGAGGCAGAAATCTGCCATCCCCAGAAACAGTATGTTCTTTAACCATTAGATGTAGGTGTGTGTAAGTTTAGCATGAATCCTTCTTATAACAACATCCTAGTATATTTAGGATACTGGAGTTGTTAGAAAAGAAATGAATAAAAAGAGTTTATGGGGTTGGAGAAGCAAAATCAAATAAAAGGACTCAAAAGAAGACATTACCTTAAAATCAGGTAACTCTCTTAGATTTGAGCTCAAAGGCTTCCTTGGGAAGACTTCTGCCAAAAGTGAGGCTTCAAGGAGTAATAGAGGGATGTGGAGAGACATAATGGGAAGGGTTTGGCCGATCCAAAGGCTTTGAATGTGTGGATAAGGAGGTAGAGGTGAGGGCCTTTTATAAGAGGAGAAGATGGGCACTCTTGGAAGGTAAAGAAAAGTCACTTTATATTAAAATGGTATTCGGATTTAAGAGGTCCAACATTGATGTGTTTCGAGGATAAGGTGATAAGGGTTTGAAATCCACCCATCCAATAGGTTTTGGCCATGTGTATTTCTTAGATGTTACATTATATTTCCATTTTATTTAAATCGTTAAATAATGAGGTCATCGCGGCATCATCATTATGTCATAAATAATATGATTTATTTAATGTCTAAAAATTATATAAAAAATATCATGATGTATGAAATCGTTTTAGCTTTCTAATGAATATTTATAGTCAAAAATATGACTTGTATAACCCCATGTAAATTATTTTTAGTAAAACATCTCATGTGTGTGTCATTTTTACTTTAACATTAAATAAAAAGTTATTTATGTCATTTCCCAACCAATGTGGCTCCATGGGGTCCCCAAGTTGACCCATGGCTTTTCTTGGTCGTCCATGAAACATCCAAAAATGGTAGGACATGTGTCAAGGTATTTTCATTTTATTATAATATCATTTTTGCCTTAAATTTCACTAATTACCTCTAATCGCGATTAAGAACTTAAAAGTTACTATTCACCAAAAAATTATTTTAATCTCATTGAACAAAATTTAACTTCTTTATAGTAACCATGTATGTCAGATTTTTGAAATTCAAAACACAGAAGTGGAAAAATTTCATTTGAACGAAAAATCATTTTTTATAATTGCCACTTAGTGGTTACATTATTCATCAAAAATTGAAGTTTTTCAGAAAAATACCAAAACTTCACCCTAAGATATATTTGATAATAGGAATTCAAAAATGAAGTCCATTTTACAAAATTCAAAACATATAAGTTTCATTAATTAATTTAATAATTAATTCCCGCTGTCAGAGCAAATAGCATGTTTTTATGAAACAATAAGTATCAAAAGATTGACACTAGTTTAAGTCCGATTTCAAAGTGAAATTAATTCCAACAACAACTATTGTATTTAATGGTAAAAATATTTTCTAATTTCACTTTAAAACAAATTCAAATGATAATCTAATCATATAAATAAATTAGATTAAAAAGAGGTTTTGAATTAAAATACAACATTTTATAGTATTCATTAAAAAATGAACTTTATCGGAAAGATAAAAAAAATTTATACAAAGTAAAATTTGATGTCATGATTCTACAGAAGAGTTATATTTGGTACAATAGAATTTATAAGATCGATCCCAACTATATTTAATTACGGTTGGCCGTCAAAAGGTGATAAGTGAACCTTTCATGAAAATTATAGTATATAAGCCTAAAATTGAATTCTTTTCGTATTTTAAGCCTTTATCCTTTATTAGATAAATGTAAAAACATTTAACAAACATATATAATCATATTTTAGTTATTTCTATCCATTCCCTCCAGTACAACGGCTACGTGTTAACTAACATTTAAAATAAAATTATTTTATTACTAGTGTGCAACGTACGATTTCAAAGAAACTCTTTGTTGCGTATCAGGTACGCTATCGAACATAGAAACCCATTTAAAGTAAAATTAATAAATATGAAAATGTATTATTCATTATTTACCTGGGATGTTACATCCTTCCCCCCTTTTGGGAATTGCATCCTCGCAATTTTATTCATTTATCAAAATAAGTGGGGGTATTTATCCCTCGTAGCATTTTCATATTCCCACGTTGCCTCTTCAACCATATGGGTTTTCCACAAAACCTTTACCTAGTGAATTACCTTATTTCGCAATACCTGCTCTCTTCGGTCAAGAATCTGGACTGGTTGTTCTTCATAAGAGAGAATCTCTTCCAGTTGAACTACCTCTGGACTCAAAACATGAGATGGATCTGGCATATACTCTCTCAGCATCGAAACATGGAAAACATTGTGTACCTGAGATAAACTAGGAGGTAATGCCACTTTGTATGCAACTGATCCAACTCTCTCCAGAATTTCATATGGTCCAATGATCCTTGGACTCATCTTTCATTTGTTACCAAATCTCATCACACTTTTCCATGGAGAAACCTTGAGAAAAACATGATCACCTACCTCGAAAGATAGATCCTTCCTTCGGTTATCTGCATAACTCTTCTTCCTGCTCTGAGCTGTTCTCATGTGTTTCTGAATCAACTGAACTTTTTCTGCCATCTCTTCAACCAATTTTGGTCCCATCAGCTTCCTTTCACCCACTTCATCCCAAAATGCTGGAGTTCGACACTGCTTCCCATATAATTCCTCAAATGGTGACATCTGTATACTAGAATGAAAACTGTTATTATAAGAGAACTCAACCAAAGAATGATGTTGATCCCAACTTCCCTGATAATCCATCGAACAAGCTCGTAGAATATCATCCAAGGTCTGAATTGTTCGTTCTGACTTCCCATCTGATTGCGGATGAAAAGCAGTACTAAAATTTAATTCAGTACCCAACGACTTCTAAAGGCCTTTCCAAAAGTTAGAAGTAATCCTGGGATCACGGTCAGATACAATGGAAAGAGAAACTCCATGTAACCTGACTATCTCTTTAAGATACAAACGGGAACGTTGATCTAGGGAAAAATTATCTCGTATAGCAAGGAAATGAGCATATTTAGTCAAGCGATCAACAATAACCTAGATTGCATTATTACCTCGGGATGTCCTCGGTAATCCCACAACAAAGTCCATGTATATGTTTTCCCATTACCACTATGGCACTGGTAAAGGTTGAAGAATCCCATTAGGTAACCGCCACTCTGCTTTAACCTGCTGACAAGTCAAACACTTCACAGTAAAATCAGCAATATCTCTTTTCATTCCATCCCAACAGTAATACTCCCGCAGATCTCTGTATATCTTAGCACTGCCAGGATGAACTGAAAACGAGGAACTATGAGCCTCACATAACAAATCTCTCTTCAACTTTGAATCACAAGGCACACACAATATATTCCCAAATCTCAAAACACAATCACTATTAATGTTGAATTCATGCAACTTACCTTTTTGAACCAGCTCTACCTTTTTCTGCAACTCACTTTCTTGCTTCTGTTCTTGCTTGATTTTTTCTGATAGAGATGATCTCACTGATACCTGAAACAAAACAGAAGGACATCCTGCACCAAAATCTTCTATGCCAAAGTTCATCAAATAAAAAACCAAAGGATCTCGTTCCAAACGTAGCATGGTTAATGAAACATTACTTTTTCGACTCAAATCATCAGCCACTTTATTTTCTTTTCCCGGATGGTAGTGAATTGTAAAATCATAATCCTTGATTAATTCCAGAAATCTCCTCTGTCTCATGTTCAATTCTTTCTGAGTGAATATATACTTTATACTTTTGTGATCAGTTTATATTTCACACTTTACTCCATACAAATGATGCCTCCATCTTTTTAAAGCAAAAACAACAGCAGCTAATTTAAAATCAGGTGTAGGGTAATTTACCTCATGAGTTTTCAACTGACGTGAAGCATAAGCAATTACCTCATCATTCTGCATAAGGTTACATCCAAGTCCCTTCAACGAAGCATCACTGTATATAACAAATTCACCATTCCTGGAAGGAAGTTCCAAAACTGGAGCATTCACCAATCTTCTTTTCAACTCCTGAAAATAATCATCACATTCTTTTGTCCAGATGAACTTAACACCCTTACGAGTTAGCTTAGTCATTGGACTAGATAACCGTGAAAAATTTTCATCAAAACTTCAGTAATAACCTGCCAAACCAAGAAAACTATGGATCTCGGTTTCATTTGTGGGTCTTGGCCATTCTTCAACAAATTTTGTTTTAGCAGGATCAAAAGTTATGCCATCTTTTGAAATAATGTGACCAATGAAAGAAATTTGTTGCAACCAAAACTCACACTTGCTGAATTTCCCATAAAATTTATTTTCATTCAAGGTTTGAAAAATAACCATTAAATGACTTTCATTCTCCTCTTTACTATTATAAAACACCAAAATATCATCAATAAAAACAACCAACATTTTTCACCTGAGTCAACTGAGCCATCACTGCAACAAACTGTTTAGTTTTGATTCTGACCATCTCAGGATACTGATTTGAAAGGTCATTTCCCTCTGTATGCCTTCCCAGAAAAGATGTTCTGTTTCCTCTATAAAAAACATTATTATCACAAAAATACCATAGGTGAAGCAACATGGTAATCTGTAAATGCTATATCATTTCAATCATACCATAAATTAACTTATAATTTTACACTTTTCTAACTCCTAAAGTTTTCTAAACTGACCTATGATACCAACTATAAGGACCTGACCTTCAACCTTACTTAATATTGAATTAAATGAATACTTCACATTGAGGATATTTTCAGGTTTAGAGTTTTAGAGAATTAGAACATAACTATTACATCTCAAAAGATTACAAAGTAGACACTTCTACAAAGGTTCCATAATAAAAAAAACTCTTAAAAATAAACATGTCTAGTTCCATGATTTATATAGCATGGAATTCCCTTGATTCCATCTTTGACCTTATTCCACATTACGTCATGTGAAAAACATTCCAAAAAAACTTGGGGTGAGCAAAAAAAGCTCAGTAAGGGATACACAAAGAATGAAAACTGTTAGTTTTTCAAACATCAAGTAAACCATGTATACTTTATCAAAGTAATACCTTCACCTTCATGAAGTAGTAAAAAACTATACACTGAATAAAATATCATTACTTACCTTTTTGTAACCAAAGGATTACCATAAAACCCATATAAAGAACACATAACATATATAAAGGTAACATGGGACATAAACATACTTAAGTGGAATAACCATACGGTCGACTTCCACACATATCACTTAATAGAGTAGCCATACGGCCAACTTCCATACATACTTAATGGAATAGCCATACTGCCGACTTCCATACTCAATGCATTGGACGTTATAACATAACCACCCATCCCGGTATTCACGCACCACCCGTCATATGGTTTATCACGTAACCACCCGTCAGATGTCCAAGTACCAATATAAAATCATAAAACATAACCCCGATAAAGTGATGATAACATTTCCACATTTCAATCACAAAATATCATAATATATTCTTTTATCAAATCCATTTTCAATACAAAAATACATAAAAGAGTATATGGTATTTATTTTATTTTAAAAACATTACAGCTTGTTGAGGAAGCCAAAGACCAAATAATACTCGCAGCGGTGGAAAAGGTCGTTGTCACCGCGTACGTTAAAAAACATTTCTTTTTGTCGTTTAGTAAAACGCTTCGTAGAAAAAGATTCCTTTTGAATAAAAGTAAATTTCAAAGGGTTTTATACACCATATAAAAGAAAGTTGTGTATAAAACGAAATATGCCTTAATGACAGGAGATTGAGACGAAGTCCCTTACCTTGGGTCTGACTTGACTCGATAGTTCTTTAACGTCCTGAATAATAAACTTGAGTTAATTTCTACTTGATTAAGAACCTTTTTAATTTTCATTATTCCTTTTATATCACCTATTTCCATGTTATAAACATTATGTAACCATTTAAGTTAATAATGTTTGTTTTGTCGATATTTGGTTCTTATGTCGAAAGTGGACTTCTTACAATTACATGTTGTTCGTGTGGTCAAAGGTTCATTATATCCAGAATGACATTCCTGATTTGGATATCATATATATCATATATATCCAACATATACATGTATTTATAATATTACATAATCATTTAGAGGGAAGAAATGAAATGAACTGTTCATGGAGACGGTAAGCCGTACGTACGCATGAATGCTACTTTCATTTATTTGTCATATTAATGGAATTAAAACTAAATGAGAGGTATGTATATTTTAATTCCAGAATTATATTCCTCATTTGGATGTATCATTCATTATATATATACATGTACTTTTAATAGTACATTACATTTGGGGATAAGAAATGAAATGCACCGTTCATGGATACAGTAAGTCGTACGTACGCATGAACGCTACTTTCATTTCTATCTCATACTTTAATGGAATGAAATAATAATGATATAGAGGTATATTATAATTCCAGTATAAAATCATATATAATAACTTTATATCCATCCTTTATACGTCCCACATATGGCATTAATGAATCACATCACTTTGAGGGGGCGGTAGTTCGCACTTCCTTAAATGAAGATATCGTGTCTACCCATACTGGAAACCATAAAGGTATGCCCAAAATGAAAAATACAGAAGCTTAAGGAAAAAATAAACATATTATATATCATATATAATTATAGTGTCATCTTAATGGCCACCTTTGAAGGTGTTAAAGGAATGTTGAACAATCATCGTTTCGGGAGGCAGAAATTCGCCATCCACAGAAACAGTATGTTCTTTAACAATTAGATGTAGGTGTTTGTAAGTGTAGCTCAAATCCTTATTATAACTACATACTAGTATATTTAGGATACTGGAGTTGTTACAAAAGAAAATAATAAAAAGACTTTATGGGGTTGGAGAAGCAAAATCAAATAAAAGGACTTAAAAGAAGACATTACCTTAAAATCGGGTAACTCTCTTAGATTTGATCTCAAAGGCTTCCATGGGAAGAATTATGCCCAAAGTGAGGCTTAAAGGAGTAATATAGGGATGTGGAGAGACAAAATGGTCAGGGGTTGGCCGAGCCAAAGGCTTTGGGAGTGTGGGTAAGGAGGTAGAGGTGGGGGCCTTTTATAAGAGGAGAGGAGGGGCACTCTTGTAAGGTAAAGAAAAGTCACATTATTTTAAAATGGTATTCGTATTTAAGAGGCCCCAAATTGATGTGTTTCAAGGATAAGGTGATAAGGGTTCTAAATCCACCCATAAAATAGGTTTATTCCATGTTTAGTTCTTAGATTTTACATTATCTTTCCATTTTATTTAAATCGTTAAATAATGAGGTCATCGCTGCATCATCATGATGTAATAAATAATATAATTTATTTAATGACTAAAAATTATAAAAAAAATATATCATGATGTATGATATCTTATTAGCTTTCTAATTAATATTTATAGTAAAAAATATAACTTGTATAACCCCATGTAAAAATTGTTTTAGTAAAACATCGCATGTGTGTGTCATTTTTACTTTAACATTAAATAAAAAGTTATTTATGTCATTTCCCAACCAAGTCGCTCCATGGGGTCCCCAAGTTTACCCATGGCTTTTATTGGTCGTCCATGACACATAAAATAAGGATAGGACATGTTTCAAGGTATATTCATTTTATTATAATATCATTTTTGCCATAAATTGCACTAATTACCTTTAATCGCGATTAAGAACTTAAAACTTACTATTCACCAAAAAAATTATTTTAATCTAATTGAACCACATTTTAATTCTTAATGGAAACCATGTATGTCGGATTTTTGAAATTCAAAACACAGAAGTGGTAAAATTTCATTTAAACGAAAAATCAGTTTTTATATGTACCACTTAGTGGTTTCACTATTCATCAAAAATCGAAGTTTTTCAGAAAAAATATCAAAACATCACCCTAAAATATTTTTGATATTACGAATTCAAAAATGAATTCCATTTTACAAAATTCACAACATATAAGTTACATTAATTTATTTAATAATTAATTTCCGTTGTAAGAGCAAATAGCGTGTTTTCATGAAACAATAAGTATCAAAAGATTTACAGTAGTTTAAGTCTGATTTCAAAGTGAAATTAATTCCAACGACCACTATTGGATTTAATGGTAAAAATATTTTCTAATTTCAATTTAAAACCAATTAAAATTATAATCTAATCATATAAATAAATTATATTAAAAAGAGGTATTGAATTATAATACAACATTTTACACTATTTATTAAAAAATGAACTTTATCGGAAAGATACCAAAAATTTACACAATGTAAAATTTGATGTCCTGATTCTAAATAAGAGTTATATTTGGTCCAATAGAATTTATAAGATTGATCAAAACTATATTTAATGACGGTTTTCCGTCAAAAGGTGATAAGTAGACCTTTTGTGAAAATTAGAGTATATAAGCCTAAAATTGAATTCTTTTCGTATTTTAAGCCTTTATCATTTATTAGATAAATGTAAAAACATTTAACAAACATATATAATCATATTTTAGTTATTTCTATACATTCCCTCCAGTACAATGGCTACGTGTTAACTAACATTTAAAATAATATTATTTTATTACTAGTGTGCAACGTACGATTTCAAAGAAACTCTTTGTTGCGTATCGGGTACTCTATCGAACATAGCAACCCCTTTAAAGTAAAATTAATAAATATGAAAATGTATTATTCTTTATTTACCTGGGATGTTACAATTTTAATGAGAGAAAAGTGGTATCTAATAATTTTTAAATAAAATATAATGTAATAGGGATGTGGAAAACATATCCCAACATTAGTAATTGTAAATAAAATATCTGATATTAAGAATATGTTTCAATAAAGGGAATAGGGAGATGATCCCATACCTTTAGAGGGTGATTCAAAAACATGGAGTGGAGATTATTGAGATATTGAGTGCACATTAGGAAGAATATATAGAGGTTAGGGAAGAGTATCGACTTGATCCATGGTTTTTTTAGTAATGAGGAATGACAGTTTGGATGCGTTTATATTGGAAAAGAGAGTGGAGTTCATTATTATTTTTGAAACTTAGGTTTTGGAATCTATATAATTAATTAATCAAAACCACATAGATTTCAATTTTTTACACATGGTTTCTACAAAAGATGATTTTTTTCCTTTATTGTTTTAGGAAAATCGCCTAAATCATTAAAATATTACCCTTAGTGACTTGTAAGTGTGTCATGATCATAAAAAATGATTTGAAAACCATAAAACATATTATAGGTTTTGGAGGATTCCAAAAGAATTTATAAAGTTAATCAATAAACCAAAAAATCAAATTATTTTAAAGGGGAAACATATATTTCGTTCGGATACATTTTCTATCATTTATTACATCAGTTTCGGGTCATTATTATGTCATAATACACATTGTATATGTATACCATATTTATTTTTTAAGAAAAAATTAAATTATCTCAACAAATAATAAAAATTAATTGTTGGATAATTCTGATGGGATGATTGAAAAATTAATATTTATTTTATAAAAATGATTTTATAAATAATTTTCTTTTTACATTTAAAACAAGAGTCCACGTTATTTAGAAATGATGGGTTTTTTTGTTAATTAAAGTTTTCAAAACCTTATATAGATTACATTTGAATTCATAAAAATTATATTATCAATTATATTTAATAAAATTTATTTTATTGTATAAATTTATTAAAATATTATTTTCCCATAAAATTCATGTATTCATAAAAAAGGAATGTCCTAATTGATATTTCACATTAAACAAAAATAAAATTTATGTTTAATCATTTCTAAATCGAAATCATTTACAAATTAATGATAATAAGAAGTAAATATATTCATTATTTTATAAAATAGAAATATTCATATTATTAAGGGCTTGATACACATCCCTTTTTACACTAAAAACTTCCATAAGGGTAAGGTTCTCAATGTGGAAATTTTAATGATGTGGTTTTGCGTACATGGTTTCAGCCATGATCTCAATGAGTTTGAACATATCTCATAAATGGTTTCACTCATGTTTTAGTTATTGTATATTAGCTTGGTATTGGTAAATTGAAAATCCCAGTGGTACTATGTTCATTGGAAGATCCAATAAATGAGCTTCATAGTGTATGAAACTACTCGTTGAGACCATAACTTCCTTCGTCTATGTTAAATGGATTTATCAAAAACCTATATTTTTACTAATAATATGATAATTATTGAATGGATATTTTATCAATAGTTTTGATGAATATAAATATTTTAAATATAATAGTACATAATAAACCAATAAAGTGTATGTTTTTTCTATATCTATATTTAATTCAATCAAAAAGGGAATTTTATTCATAAAATTGTGTTATTAAAAAAGTCAAGGAAGTCAAGATTTATGTCTATAAGAGTATATTTTATGTCATTAAAGTGAGATATGATAAGAATATTAATGACTATTTCATAAGGTTAAATTACATAATCAGAATCATTCATGTATTTGTTGATAAGTTGGTGGATTATATAATAGTAAATAAGATTATGAGAAATATTCTAGATAGGTTTGGTCCCAGGGTCTAGCTTTGAAATATTTGGAAATTTTTTCCCAAGATTGACTTAAAAAATTATTTTATAATACAAGTTGAGAACATAACCAAATTTAAAGAATATATTTAAAAAATATATGGTCTTGATGGCCCCGAGTGAAGGAAAAGTAAAAGAAGATGAAATTATAGGATCAAGTGAGTCAGATGACGATGAGTGTGATGAAGACTTTAGCCAAACTATTTCTACTTTATCAAAAACATTCATGAATAGGGAAATGGATAGTTATGGGTAATAAATTTCTAATATGTTATATATGAAATGATATTGGTTATATTAAAAAATATTTACCAAATAGGCATGTTGAATTATTCTAATTAGATGAGGAGGATTAGAAGACATAATGACAAAAAAAGGGTACGAATAAGATGAAGAGTTTTCGATGAAAATGAAATATTATAATGAGAAAGAAAGAGATATATGGCTCATCTAGATGTTCAGATGATAAATTCGACTTTATTTCTCAGGTTAACTGAGGGTCTGATATCTATAGTAATAATTATGAAGAAGTGTGGAATGAAGTTGAGTAAAAGTTTAAAGAATAATTGGAAAAATATATTGAGAATATTAAGTATATCAAGAAGGAATAATGAAAACTTCTCAATGAGAAGAATAAGGCCGATAAAGGAAAGGATGATTTAGTATGAATATAAGAAACATATGTTGGTAATATGAAGAAGTAAGATCTTATAGAAGCCTAATATGAGAATATTGTGAGTGTTCTTGAGGAGAAACATGATTCCATGGTATATGAATAGTGTGAGAAATAATAAATATGTCATGTTATTCAAAATAAACTAAACAACGTCAGATAATAATTCACTAAGGATATTGAAATTAAAGAAGAATCTTATTAAGCTAGTGAAATGAGGTTCCCCAGTACGGAATAAAAATTTAGACATAATCTTTTAAAAGTTAAATATTTTATCAATAATAGTACATGAGATAAATGGAAGGAAGAACCTATTTGAACTAAGAATGATATTAAGAGGAAATCATCCACACCAAATGAAATGAATAACATACCAAGAGGACCATTTACCTTAGGAAAATCATGGTTTATGATGATATATGAAAAAAAACATAAAAATATAGATATATTTCTTATCATAATGAAAGATTTAATTTAATATACTTTTTTTATAGGGCCATGATGGTTATGGACACAAAACTATACTTGTTGGTTTAATATATAATTTATATGGAAGTGGAATAAACCATGAGGAGGGGGGTGGTGGGAAAATAAGGGATAATCATCAAAATAGATAAGTTGTGACCTGAAATACAAGAAATTTTTTCACTCAAAATAGTTTTGAATATTTGGAAAAGGAATGTGGTAGGTATGGATAATAATATCACAAAGATGATGAGTATATATACAGTTTACCAATAAAGACTCCCTTCGATATGAATTAGACGAAAATTCAGAAGGATAATGAGGAGGATTCCTGACATATTAAGCCTTTAAATAACACAAGTGAGATTCCCAAAGACATTGAGAATCCAATGAAAGGGTGCTTGAATATTTTTTTTCTGACCAACTAGACAAGTCTAAAAAATGGAAAATGGACATGTGAGTGATAAGGATAATATAAAATAAGTAGTTTTAGACAATGAGAAAAAAATTCATTTGATGTTTTATATAAATAATGATCTAATGATTTAGGATATGTTATGTGAAATGTGTGGATAGATTAGGAATGAAATAAATTATTGTTTTCTAATTTTACCAGCCTAAGAACATATAATAAGAAATATGATGCATGATCAAGGAAATGATGTTTCTTTTATTTTTGAGGAATAAATTATTTTTTTCAAAAAATGAGTATAGATCATGGAGAAAAGATGAGTTTACAATATTTTGATAGTATTAAAAAGATAAAAATAACTTCATGATCTAAGACCAAAAGAATGAAAAAGGAGAAAAGGGTGAGAGGAAACTTTTATCCCAATTGTTTCTTCTAAAGAACCAATTAGTCCCTCTTTATTCGATTATTTATTATTATTTTTAATCTAATATAATGGGAATTTAAGGATAAGGTTGAGATATATCACTACTAAATATAAAATAAGATGTTATTTATGGTATATCTTAATTTCCATATAAGGAATTAAATGTGTACATCCCTTCAGGGGTAAAAATTGATATGGAAATTTCTAAGCATTATAAGAAATGTGACTATTGAAAATCTAAAATTTTTTGATATCCAAATGAAGTAGGGAAATTGAGGAACACAATCACACTTATAACTATTAATTTTTATTTTATAAAATATATTCATAAAAGTGAAGTATTGGTTGATGAAAAGATGAGAAAATATTGGAATCGCATGTCTTTGACATGAAATATTGGATGTGTTTTTTAAGATGTTCAACATTAAATATTTCTCTAGAAACCAATTTATATAAAACCCCTAATTTGAGGAAAGAGAATATTCAAGTTGATATCACATGCTGAATATTTTTAGATATCCCAGATTTCTTGGTGAAATATATCTTGTTTTCCAAACCAGGTTAGCCCACAATGATTTCAATTAGTTTCAACTAAAGGATATTGATTAATTTTCTATGTGGTATCAACCCTTTCAAAACAAGTGAATAAATGATTTTATATAGGTTTAATGAGGGATAAATAGTTGTTTTCTTAAGGATACCCCACCATATTTGTTTTCTTGAGGAGTCCCAGACATTCCCATTACATTCATAATCAATAAGGGGGAGAATAAAAAGGGATAGGGTAAAAATATTGTTGAAAACATTTTAGGTGTGGTAACAAAAAATCCAATTGGGGAGATTCTTTTCCCAAATTAGATTGAATTTTAATTTGTTTTCAATAAATTTTTGAATTATTTACGTCAAATTTAGTTGCATATTATGATGAATGATATGATATTATTCAAGTAGATCAATGCATGTGTAGGTGGATAAAGGCACACTAGTCTATAAAATTTTGGATGTGTTTTTGATATTTTTAAGGAGGTCAGAGAAGGATTGAGAGAGATTATGAATTAAATTGAGTGATGTCTAGAGTATGAGTGCTGATGTATGAATTTCAAAAATTCATGGATTCATATAACTTGTAGCTTTTCATAAGACTTTGATTTAGGATAGTTAAATGAAAATTTCACAATAGAATGACATAAAAAGAACTTTCACATGACATCATGAATTTCATATGACTTTCTGAGGATGTAGGGAAATAGAAAAGGTATATGAATATGATTTAAAAAACATAATAAATGGATTTAATTTGACTTTTACTACATTTCTATTTAACTTCCTGAGTTTCATATGACTTAAACTGTGTTTCATATGAATTCAATAATTAGATTTTTTGAGAAGTCTACAGGGTGAAATAATGAGTTTCTAGAATATTATATATTCCATAGAAGGAAATAATCAAATAATTTGAATAATATTATATTAATTAATTAAAAATCCTAATCACTAAAAGAATATTATTAATAAATCTACTGAGTTTATATTTCAAAATCTGAGATGATCTATGATAATGAAATAGAGGACACAACATAGGGATCTATGAAATGAAGATGACCACACCATGATATATTTTATGTGGCTATTTTTTTGATATTTTACGGTGAATTATGAAGATCATTGAGGTAAAATAGGTGTACTATGATAATAATTCCATAACATTGAATATTTTTTTCTGAAAATTTCACCTGTGATAAATGGATAGTTACAAAATTCCAGTCTTTTATGAGTGACTACTCAGAGATCACCTCACTGATGAAAGATGATAAATGTATAACAGGAGGAGTTCAACACTATTACAGAATATTTCTAAATGGAAATGATATATGATTCCATGTTTGTGGTTATTTAAAACGGTTTTAAGAAGTGGTATTTTTGAGAAGAATGAGAAATGATATTTTAATACCTCATGAAGTAATTGAAGTCTAATTTGTATAGATATTCAAAAGGAATGATTATATATGAATTTGAATGAGTTTTTGATTGAGATAAGTCGATAAAACAAGTTATAGAGACATAATTATTTCAAAAATGGAATATAATATTCACCTAATTACTCTATGAATAAATATTCGTATGTACCAAAGAATAATATGTAGAGATACTTGCAGAGAACTCACAAAACTCTGAGTGTGAGAATTCAAAATAACTAAGAGACCTGATACACAGTATCAATTATAAAATAATGAGTTTTAAATATTGGTATTCTTCATAGGAGGATACGTTTTTATTCCCTAGTATTCAAAGTGCCAAGGAGATTTAGATCATGCGAAGATTTGATAATGATGAGTATGCTAGACATTCATGTCATGAATAAGACCTGGGTGTAAAGACATGAATGTCAACCTGTGTGAAATAAGTCCTATATTCTCATGGTGGAAGATTGTATCATGTTTTATTGAATCACAATACAACATGAAGAATATCTTTTTCATTATGGATCAAATTGTTTTTGTGATTTGGGTGTAAAACCGATCGTGAGGAGGAGTTCTGGTTGGGGTGTATAATCAATCATGATATGGGGATAGTGTGATTGGGGGGGGAGATAACTAGTTATATAGAGGATAAAATTAGTGGATACTATATTGGTGTAACTACTTGTGTATATACTGTTTAATCCATGTTGGGACATCCAACCAACATGACAAGGAATATGCGTTTATGAAAAAACTTTGTAAATAATGTGTAATTATATATTTTTATTAATAATCCACATAAGACATTGCTATGAGTTTATACTAAGCTGAAAGATAACTCTTATAGGTTTAAGTTATTGAATTTATAATAGAATAATTACTAAATTAAAGACAATTAATTCACCCATTTATCAATGGTCAACCAGTATAAGGCATAATAAAATGTAGGGGGAATGAATGTGGTCACAAACCTTTATAACCCCTTAGTTAGTAAAACTCAAAACAATTTCACCATATAAATGTTATAAATAATGAAAAATAATATATAAGATTCTATACCATTAATACATGTCATTTAAATGTCATATTTAATCATAGGATGTAATATAAATAATAAAATATGATTCACCATGCCTTCTGATATAGAATATTCCATACAATATGAATTACAAACACTACGTTTATATGATATCCCTATATCATATAAAATGATATTTCAATAAATGCTATATTATCCTTGGAAGAATGGAAATATTCCCCTAAAATATACATATATCATACACTATGATATAAGATATCATTTTGCTTATACATATTAGTCTATAGAGAATATCTCTATCCATATCCAACTTTTACTAATGTATAATATTATTTTAACCATTTCACATTATATTGTATCATTAAAAATTACATGTTACACCATATTAAAAACCCTCATTGAATATTTTAAAATTTTATTTTGGAATTCTATCATCAAATTCAACCTGTGTCACATAATATGAAACTGTTATCCGAAATTACCACAATAGATGAACTATAAGAGGTTGGGGGGGAGAATAATCAAAACCAATGGGGCTTAATTTTTTCTAACCTTATGTAATAAAACTAATGGAAGATATATATGAAATTATATATAAACTATAGTAAATTAGAGTAAAACATATATAAGTGGGGAAAATTAAATTATTGGAACTTTATGAAATTATTATGAAAGAAAATACATAATAGAAATAAAAACCAGTAAGAAACTTGTAGTCATAATGGAAATTAACAAAACCCAAAGATATAGTTAAAATAATAATTAACCTGTAGAGGATATTATAAACTATAATTTTACCCCTAATAAATGGAAACCATTATACCTGATACAAGGAATTTTAGAATTTAGCCCATCAAAAGGTCAGTATTCAAGTCTCCTAGAAGCCCCCATCATTATAACTATTGAAAGGCATCAGTTTACAAACCCATATAATATATCTTTCAATCCAAACATATATCAATATAGATTATTGTAAGCCACTCTAATTCCACGACATAGAATATCATGATCAAAAGGTTTAGATACATATTTGTTTCCTCCTTAGAATCCATTGATATCTACGGATTATAAACACGGTTATTATAAAATAAATGATAATATTTTACAATGAAAGTCATGTACATAAACACTTTTTCAGAAAACTAAAAAGAAAACATTAAACTGATAATAAGATCCTATAGTAACAATTAGTTGTATGAATTCAAGCGATCCTAAACTTTCAGAATGATAAATGAAAATTATTCTTCTAGTGATAAAATCTATAGTCATATTTATTAGAAAAACCTCAATGGTAGAAATCTGATTTCTTCCTGATCAGTTGTAACTTCATCTAAAGAAGTTTTTTCATGTTTTGAGGAAATCAACATATCTTCATATCTTCTGATGAAGTTATTCAAGAACTACTACAATGATCATAAATCGGGTGAAAGTAGTCTGGAATAAAAACTCAATCCTCTATATTTTCACACTATTTTTTTTGAATTAATGTTTCGTGATTTTTTTTATGTGAAAAAAAATAAAAAACCCTTCAAGGTAAGATGAATTTTAACATAATTGTTATATAATTTTTAAAAGTAAAGATAATGTGAGTCTATGACTCAATAATATTTACATTTTTTTAAAATCACCATCATGAATGAAGAATTAAAAAAACATCAATTTTGTAAAACTATAAAATATCTACCCCCTTGTGAAATAAATATATATTTAAATCTATCCCCATTGTGAAATAAGTAGAATTTCTAATTCTTAAACTTTTGATAAAATCAACTCTGTTAAATAAGATGATTATTCAAAATTTCAAAATTTCTCCCCATTTTTATTTTCTAAATAGAAACCCAAAATGAAATGAACAAGTGTAACAAAATCTATTAATTTTATAGAAAAATACCTTCTTAGAATGATATAATCATCATAGAACATCTCCCCCTTAAGATCTCAATATGCGATCCTGACATAAAATAACAAGTACCCTTCTTTCCTTTTGGGTTATTTGTAGTGAATAATAAAAAAATTCATATAATTGAAAATAAAATATTTCCTTGTAAAATAATATCAAAAATTAAATTAATGTATGGAAAAAATTTACAGGCAATGGTAATTGTAAAAAATGACATTTTTGAAAGTTAAAATCATACATGCAATGAAAATTGAAAATCAATTAGTGAAAAACACCACATGACTAAATATATTCCATATTAATTTTAGGTTTTATAAATAATAATCTGATAAACATGTATCAAAATTTTAAATCTTAGTCTTTCTTAAGAATTTTTTCAATTATATGCATTATATTATTTAATTTATTTTTTTCTTAGTTGAATTCTCTCCCTGGGTAGGGATATTCTATTCCCAAATGACTAACATCACTTCCTGAGAAAATAACTTCCATTCATTCTAAATTATATTCTCTCCCTAAAATTTGGACTTATAGTCCTTCTCTTTCGATTATATATTCTAAGAAACAATTCTTTATTTTATCTCATCAACTTATTTAAAATTCCCTTTAACATTGTCCTCACGATTCTTTCCAAAGTATTCAATAACATTTGATCTTTTTCAAAGAGAATCAAAATTCCCATGGAAAGAACTATTTATACTTTCTAGTTAGTTGATTTATTTATCTTGGTACTTTTGATACTTATAGAATTCATTCATATTCATACTTTTAAAGTCAAATTATTTATTAACTTCTCTCAAATATCCTTTTACATTAGAAACATAATCAATCATTTTATTTTTACAATTTCAAATATGAGTGTTGATAATTTAATATCGTATTAGATTTAATCTAAAGTTATATTATAAAAAAATATACGAGACACTATCCAGATTATTTATGTAATTATTTAAAGAATCTTACCCATGTTCAATTCGTTGAGATCTCATACTGAATGTAGGTTCTAATGAACTAACAAACTTGTTTTTCTCTTAATTATTTTCAGGAATATTTTAATAAATTGGGACTTTCTCTTAATTATTATCAATAATATTAATGGAATAATCATGATTTTCAATATGAATTCCATTTTAACCATTTTATTTTTCTTCTGATCATATTTTTTTCTTTCATTTATACTATATGAGATATAACCCTATCTAAAACTCTTCTTTACTTCTGATGAACTAATATTAGAATATGGATATGAAGTATGCAATTAAATAGTATGAGAATATGGTTTATTCGGTGAAGGTTCATTAATATCTTCCTTCCCATTTTCAATTTCATCCATTTCTTTAAAAAAAAATTCTTAAATATCTGCCCTTTCAGGGGACATCAACTGAAGGAACATAGGATAGATTAACATTTATTGTAATTACATCAAATGAAATGGATTCCATGGACTTCCCAACACCTTCAACATATTCACAGCGAGGAAAGGAGTGGAAAAAATATATCCCCTAAAATTTCATCTTGGTTTCTTTCCCTTTTCCATAAAATTCCATATTTATATCAATAGGCGTCTCCTTAACACTATGCTTATGAATAGTAACAAAAGGTAATATTTTCCTCACAACATTTGAGTATCTCAACATCAATGAGTATCTGTTATTCTTTTTATACTTGGATAACTTTTGATGAATATATTCCATCAATGCCTTAGCATCTTCTTTGTCCAAATCAATGAATGTATTTCTCACGACACTTTATTCATTCTTCTTCTTATCTTTTTTAGTACATTTTTTATATGTTTCATTATAATCCTCTACTAACTTATGAAATTATTTATTTGAGTTTCCTTTTTATGAATTCTATATAAGTTTATGTTCTTTAAATTTATTCTTCATTAGCAGTGGAGATTTTGAAATGAGAGGATCTTCTAAATATGACCTCTTTTGCATTGATGTATGTTTTCTCTTCTCCCCAAACATCTTCACAGTAATGTTTTATGCATATGATGTCACAAAATACAATAAATTCTCCATAAATTTATTATCATTATAGTTATCCATTAATCTCATCTAAGAAATATTCTAAAAATTAATCATATTATCCATAATTATTTTAAGATGGAATTCATTATCAAATCCCTTAGCTCTTAACAACTTCACCAAATCTCTATTCAGAATCTGGGAGAGTAATAAAATATTTATCTCCACCATTCCCATGTAGAAATGTTTTTTATAAATATATAAAAACTTATAAATATTCATCTTCCAAATGTTTATAACTAAATTCAGTAGATATACATCTCATATATTCATGGTGTCCTTCTCACCATATCCCAGTAATAAATAATATTGTATAAACTTTAAAAAAATTCAAACTAATCATGACATGTGGTATATTTTATGAAATTTTTAATTCACCAGAAATAGATTTTCCTTATACATAATCATTAAAAAAGATACTAAGAATTTCAAATGCTTATTTGAGAGGAAATGTGACTCCACCTCCATTGGATGTTCAAATAGATTTGAAAACCTCCTAATGGTAATCTTAATGGTTTCTGAAACATAGTAAATGATACTATTTTTTCATCTCTAGATTCAATAAACGTCATGATTCAATATAATTCATTGATGATTAGGGGATGAAAAATATCATACTACTATTTATAAATAAAAATTTCTTCCCAACTTTGATACTTAATTACATCCTTCACCAAAAAATTATAGTTCGAAAAAAATCATTATTAACTAATCTTTCATGGAAAATTTCTCCATCTAATATGTTTATGGAATATTCTATTGATCAATATGAACATGAACAATGCTACAAATATTTACAAAAGGCTGTATAATTAAATCAAAATTGAAGTCATCCAACCATAACATGGTCCACTTATTTATATAATATTAAGGGAATCTTACAAAAAATGTTGATCATCTAAGATCGGATAGTCCATATAGCTTCCCAACAAATAATTTTATTAAAAAAATTCATTAAAATAATTAAAATATCAATTTATTTATTTCTCAATATCAGAAAAATCTGAATTTATTTTCTTCAACTAAAATAAAAAATTCAAAATTGTTATCTGTATGGAATTTTATTCAATGTAAAATAATAGTTATTTTTATAAATTTGTATGTAAAAACAAATAATAAAATACTTTATAGGTTATATTATTTATTTATCAGTTTGATCATCTTATTTCAAATATAGTTACCTGAAAAAAATTATAAACATATTAACTCTCTATCAATTAAATTTCTAATATTCCAAAAAAAATTTAAAAATATTATACTATAAATCCCAATAAATAAAATTAATTATTGTTATATATTATAAAATATAATGAGATTCAAAACATAAAAAAATTATCTTATAAATGAAATATGGTTCAGTAATCTTAAAAATTGTTATCAGGTACCCATGATGAGTATTCAGGTACTGGTATGTAGTATATTTAAATCTTTTAAAAATTGTTCTTTGAATGATAGACCATCTCAGGTATAGAAATATCTACAAAAATATCTTTTGGAACCCAAACTTTTTTAGTTATTTGATGCTAAGAAAAAAAATTAATTTAAGATAATGGATTATGTTCTTCTAAAATATAGGATTTAGTTTTGAGAGAAAATATTACTATAATTTCCTCCTATTTTTGGAAATTTAGAAGAATGGTTCTTAACATGGCATAAAGTAACTCTTCTAATATGTTAAATTTCTAGTGTTTTTTCTACCAGGATCAGATATATTCCTTTTAGCTCTAATTTTACATACATCTTCTCTAAATATTTTCACCAAGTGATAAAATTAATCAGAAAATTATTCTAAATTTAAATTTTATTTATTGATTTGATAATATCATTTTTATCTTCTCTAAATTTCATTTTCTTATTATTAATTTTTTAAATTATGAAAATCATAATTAGAATGATCATATGATGATTTAATAAAACATTTTCCTTCCCTATAGGTGGTAGCCTTAACAAAACTACTTTTAAAATCATATAACTCATGATGAAACTTCTCATTTATACTCTTAACATTATTAATTTCATATTTTGTCATAAAAAATTCCTCATTTCATTCATATAAATCACTTTTGAGTTCATTTAACTTTTTAGTATGCCTAAAAAAATTAGCTTTACTATTCTAAAAATCATATTTTATTCTTTTGTATTGATTTTCAAGGATTGTGTTATTAAAATCGATTTTGTATAATAGTAGAAGCATAATCTTTATATTACCATTCCATTTCACTAGAAATTTCATTTTAAAATCATTTCAAGTTAAGAGTAGGATTAGTAATCACTTAGATAATCATATTTCCCTAGAAACATTTTTAAATTTTATAAAAATTTGATAAAAACTCATGATTTTTCTATTATAAGCACTATCTTATGGTGAACTATTGGAATTATTTTCACCATAAATAGCACTCCACATATTTTATAATTTCAAACCATTCATTTCAATTAGGTTAGAATAATTATTTAAGGAATAATTATATAATCTTTTTTACTTAGTATAATTTGTTAGAATAGGAAAAAGATATCAATATTCATAAAAAATTGCTTCTGATGAATATTTCTTATCATAACATTTATTTATGTCATTCCAGTTATATTTTTGGAAATCCCTATATCTAATTTTTTATTCATACTTCTATAAAATTGACCAATTTCTCCCTCACCCAACTCAACACAATATTTACTGGTGGATGTACATGGATCATCCTTACAGGATATGATCTTTAAAGCTACACTATATATAAATGAAACATCATTTTTTATTTTATTTATCAGTATATATTTTTAGGAGAATCTTATATTTCATAAATGATAAAATTAAGTCATCATGAATTAACTTGGTGATATATTTCATTTAATTGTTTTTCATTCCTTTGAACTCCCACACCTTCGATTAAATATAAATACAAATTTTCACTATATATTTAAACAAATTACTTTCTCTTCAAGTGATTATATATTATTGATGATTTTCATCAATTTTATTTTGAATTTGAGCTACATTCTCTCTAGGTAATAAATAAAATGTTGGAGAAAAAGATCTAAGTATAGCTCTCTTAGTCTCCAATACCATTGATGTTCCCAAATATGTAACCTCTAGTTTCTTCCAAATTATATAGTATGATAAAAAATATTAAATATAACTATATATGTTTCATTGATTATCATATAGAAACATATTAATTACTCAAAAATTCAAATAGAATTTATTTTTAATTCTCTTGTAACGGTAGTAATTTCTTTCTCCAAATTCTTATAGATTTCGATTAACAAAAAGGGTTTTTCCTCTTTGGTGTTAATAATAAAATTCTACATAAGATATTATAGTATTCATAATAATTACCATAATATATATGAGGATTAGTAGAATTTAGTGTGGTAATACTTCCAACATTTATTCCCACCAAAATTAAAAGAACTTTTATCTAGAACATTACCTGGTGTAAGGAAACTAATATCCAAATTACGATATAAAAGAAAAAATAAAAAGAATATTATTAGGCACAAATTCAGTTATAGAGATCTGTTATGATACCAAATGTTTCTATAAATAAAAAAGAGTTGATTATAAGAAAATAGTACAGTTAGGATTTGATAAGAAATATTTTCCTATATTTCCATGACATGTAAACTATAAGAAGTGGTGGATTTTAATAAAAAACATTACTTTTAATTTCTTTCCACCACAAGTATTAAAACTAATGGAAAATATAAAATTTCATTCAAACAATAGTAAATAATATTAAAAAATATATATGAGATCGATATTAATCTTTTTTAAACTTTATAAACTTAAAAAAAAATAAAACTCACAATAGAAATATAAAAAGTAAGAAAATTATAGGTACAATGGAAATTAACATAACACAAAGTTCTGGTTAACAAACTATGTAACCATTAAAGATTATTATAAACCATACCTTTACCAAATGTAAGAGGTGAATCTATTGAACAAATTCCAGGTATCCTTGAAATTAACATGTCAAAAGGTTAGTATTCCAGTACCTTGGAAGGGCAAAAAATTATTCATGTTGGAAGTTATCGATGTCTAAAACTAGACACTTTTTCTTTCGAACCTGAAATCCATCAATCTATAATATCATCATTAGATCTACATCAACAAAGTGAATGATCATGATAAAAAATAATGGATTCATATAATTATTCTTCCATAGAATCCATATATCATAAAGGATCTAAAACTCATATATTTAAAAATAAATACTACGATTTTTATACTGAAAACCACATAAAATACTCTTAATAGAACACTAAAAAATCAAAATATTTCATAATAATAAGAATTTTCAGGACTTCAAGTGACCAAAGACATTAATAACTCTCAATTACACTCCTTATTACATTCCTCAAATTTTTAGTCATATTTTTAGGAAATCCCTTAATTGTCAATATCTACATTCTTAGGGATTAGTTGTAACTATATAAAAATAATTTTTCTTATCTTTTGATGATCTCAAAATAGCTTCATATATCCTGATTAATTCATTCCATCGCCACTATAGTGCTTGTAAATCAAATGAAATTAGTCTGTTATGAAAACAGTCATCTGGATTTTCAGACTAAAAACCTCCAAAATTTGGGTTACTGGATTTTTATTATGCACCAGAAAAACACTCAAAAAACCTTCAATTTAAAATGAATTATAATATGACTGTTATTATATTTTAAAAATTAAATATTAATTTAATCTATGTCTCAAAAAAACACTTTGTAAATACCAAATCTTCTTTTAGATAAACTCTAAAATACTTTCAAATAACCACTATATGCTTTATAAAACCGAATCCCCATTCAATCTACCAACAAGAGGGACCTGTGGGAACTTTTCTTGTTAAAAACAAATATAAATTCCTGGATCCATAAATGTAAGATAATTGTATTCTATATTAAATTATTACTATTACTCATTCTATAAAGGGATATGACATGAGCTTCATTTAATACATGTATTTCTATACCCATTTCCACAACCTATATCATCTATAAGTATACATATCTATATAATACATTTTTCTAAGATATTGGGTATCCATGGGACATGGATTATTTCAAATCCATATAAACTACTCATAAATTCTCTATTCACAAAGTATATACTAAATATATTGAGGAATAAATCACATGAAATTCGTCTAAGTGGATGACCATATCACATGCCCCTCACAAAAATCGATAAACACATCACATGAACCTTATCAAAGTATGGTCTTATGAAAATTAGTCTATCGTAATCAAGGTCCCAAATTCCATACAAATCATATGAGATAACAAATCCTATATTGGTAAAGGCTCAATTGATGAAATGATTAGTAATATACTCAACCAATCCTTTATTTTCTAATCATTACGGACTGTATAAGAAATGTATCAAAGTATAATTTTTATCATACTGGTTATTTTGTCCTAACTCGGGTAGGGGGATTTAGTATGAAACATTTACACATATTATACCAAATACATAGCATATGTAACACCCCATGTCATTTTAACTATTATTATATAAATTAAGTTGGGTGTAATTAAAAATTTTATAAGTTTTAAGCATGATTTTTTTTTTGTAAAAAATTTCTCCTTTTGTGCATGGTTACCACACAATACAGAAAACCATGTTGATGACCATTACTTGATACTTCCTCTGATTAATGGTTTTAATCACTCAATTTAGGATAAAGAATTCAATGCAACCTATGTTATCCATTACATATATAGTTTTACTATATTTTTGAATGTGCATGGTTAGTGTGTATAAGTAATGTATAGGTTAGAGAAAATGATATTGTTCCATGTATAAACCCATAAACACTCCTCTCTATGGTAATTTTCTAGTGAATGGATTTCAAACGGTTAAGAAATCCATGTGAAAAGGGTGTAATATATATCATCAATATGAACGAGAAAATTTTAAAAGTTTTAACATGACTTTTCTAACTGTATAACCAAATTGTGTGAGGGTGTTTTGTATATATAGTGAAGCTTACATGATTGGGACACAACTATCCAAACCATATGACCAAACCCTATGAGTTTTCCAATTCTATAAAAACAATAGTTTCCAATTATTCCCACCTTTATTTTAAGAGGTATTCTAAATTTTTATCCTCTTTTTTCAGCTGATCTATGTTATCTGAGAGAGATATCCTCCAACCACCTTTCTGGATTTTTGAGCTCCACCTCATTCATTTGAAATGAATATCTCAGGGTGAGACCCTAATTCATTTTTTATATTTTCTTCCTTCCTACCACCTACTTCCTTGATATTATTCCTCCCCTATAAACCCTAGGGTCTATTGAGATCAGGATTAGGATTTGGGGAGGATTATTCTAAGGTTTTTTTCTATTATGTCTTTCGTGGGGTCTCTCCTCAATTTTTTGAGTGTTCTTTATCAAGGTCGATGACTTCAAGATTGATAATTATTGAAAATAGTTAGGGGTTTTTGTACACTCAATTTATTTGGCATGATATATTGTGTTTAATTATTATAAATGACTTGTTTATGAAATTATAGTTTTATTTGATCGATAGAATGAGTTTTATAAATGTATTAAAGTTATAAAATGGAATTTATTGTGGTACTTGAAATGAAAACTATGGATAAAATGGTTAAGGGATTTTGTAAAAATAAAATGGGATGCTGAAATTTCTTTGTCCTTGTCTGGGTTATAAAATAAATTGAATCATCGTGGGTTAGACATTTGGGGGATTTTTAACAAAAAAATGCGAGTTTATTGCATGATGTATTTTAAAATTTATTTTGGTGAATCATTTTAAAATATGTTTTATATAAGTTTTCAATGGGATAATTTTAATAATTCAATTGAAATGAAATTTTAGAAGATGGGAAATTGTTTTCCATTTTGGGTTCATTTTAGTGAAGGAAGATATTTCACTTTTGAATGGTTTTGAAATTATGTGGGTGTGTGTGGACCTATTTTAACCATGTTTTATTATTCTTGATATGGATTGTAGATTGAGGTTCATTATTTATATCATATTTGATATAGATATATGATTGGGGATGTTTATTATTAAGGATTTTGAGGTGAGGTGAGATTTATATTTTTCTTTCATATTGAGTTCATGCCATCTTTATTGGTAACCCCCTATTAATTGCTTTCATCGAATCACTAGAAACCAAGTGATATATAAATATTCATGTTATAGTATGTAGTATTATTCTATAAGTTCTCCTCTAGTCATGTGGTACACCTGAGCTAGTGGGGAGTCTCCATAATTCTAGTCTAGATACAATCTAGTCGAGTGGCTTGTGTTGTGGATGTAACCTATGATTGTAGTTGGTTTGCATTTGGTAAATTATAGTTCCATATCACCTTGAGACCTAGTGTGTTTCTCTTGATACTAGATGGTAATACCTTGGTTGTAACGCCCCGACCCCAGTTACCCTGAGTCGGTGCATTACTTCGTAACATTGGCATGATCACAAAAGATCAAGTCTCGAAAGACTGATTGGTTTAGTAGCCTTGGAAACACTAGATACACTCATAAGTGTTACATTACATCATAATGTAAGAAAACTAAAATAACATAGTCTCCATTTTCCACACTAATATCCCCTTCAGACTATCCCTGCAGGTCATTCCTAAAATAATTCTTCACATCCTGGAAAAATTAAAACATTGAAAGGGGTGAGCTCATATGCTCAGTAAGGGTAACAATATATCAGAATATTTCATAAATAAACATAAATATTTAAGGCAATTTATAACTAAAAAAGCATTTTAAACATGAACTTCAACATAATATGGCAAAAGTAAAATGAAATAATCCCATTTACTTATTCACATGGATATTCTACTGGTCAAATAATCACATGAAATATCAGTAACCACTTTCATAATGATGGAATGCATAATGCCAGACTATCATAACCATGTATCCAAGGCTCGTGCCAAGACTACAAATAAGATTTTTTCAAGGCCCCGTGCCAAGACGCTAGTTTGTCTCATGAGACCTGCCGATGCATCGAGGATCTATAACGGGCTCCACCCGTCACATATTAAGTCCAATTCATTCCTCATATGAATAGGTTTAAACATATCATAAACCATAATATAATCGTATCACATAAAACATGCATAAAGGAAACATAACATTTCTAAATTTCAATCAAAAGATATCAATACAACACATTGATATAATAAAAATATTATCAAAACCATTTTCAATACCAAAATAAAAGAAAATTTAAACTTGGTATTTATTTTTCATTTAAAAAATGTTATGCCTTGTAGAGGAAGCTGAAACTCAAATAATGGTAAGGACGGGAGAGAAATCATTTTTGCCGCATACGTACAACAATGAAAACATTCCATTTTTTCGTTTAGTAAAACGCTTCGTATAAAAATATTCCTTTTGAAAAAAACAGAAAAGTGAAAGGGTTTTATACACCGTATAAAAGAAAGTTGTGTATAAAATAAAATATGCATCAATTAAAGGAGATTGTGACGAAGTCCCCTACAAAGATAATTTTTAAATAAAATATATCTATTATGTTTAGTCACTATATGTACACATAATGAAAGTATAAATACAAGATATGACATAATAATATCATGATATAATTTGAATGTAGGAGATTAACCCAATGAACGAAAATTGGGTTAAGAAGTTCCCTTACCTCATGTCCGACTTGACTCGATCGTTATTTAACCTACTGAATAATAAACTAGAGTTAATTTATTTTTCCTTAAGAACCTTTTGTATGTTCATTATTCCTATTATATAACTTATTACCATGTTATGAACATTATGTAGTCATTTAAGTTAATAACGGTCATTTTGTCGCTCTTTGGTACTTGAGTCAAAAATAACCTTCTTATAATTACAAGTTGTTCATGTGGTGAAATATCCATTATATCCCGAATTATATTCCTAATTTAGTTATCATATATATCATATATATCCAGTATATACATGTATTTATAATATTACATAACATTTGGAGGTTAGAAATGAAATGCACCGTTCATGGACACGACAAGCCGTATGCACGCATGAACGCTAATTTCATTTCTATTTTGTATTTAATGGAATGAAATTATAAATATATAAAGTTATACTATAATTCCAGTATAATATAATATATAATATCATTTACTCCATCCTTTATAAATCCCACATATGTCATTAACGAATCAAATCACTTTGAGGGGGCGGTAGTCCGCACTTTCTAAAATTAAATTATCTTGTTTACCCATAATGGAAACCATAAAGTTATTCCATAAATGAAAAATAAAGAAGATTAAGTAAATAATAAACATATTATATAACATATATAAATATAGTTACATCTTAATGGCCACCGTTGAAGGTGTTATATGAGTGTTGAACAATCATCGTTTCGTGAGGCAGAAATCTGCCATCCACAGAAACAGTATGTTCATTAACCATTAGAGGTTGGTGTGTGTAAGTGTAGCTCGATTCCTTCTTATAAAAAAAATCCTATTATATTTACGATACTGTTTTTATAACAAAATAAATGAATAAAAAGAGTTTAGGGGGTTGGAGAACAAAATAAAACATAAGAACACAAGAGAAAACATTACCTTTAAAACGGGTAACTCTTTTTGATTGGAGCTCAAAGGCTTCCGTGGGAAGACATATAGAAAAATTAAAGTTTTTCGGAGTAAGAGAGGGAAGTCTAGAGAGTATTTGGGAAGATTTTGGCTTGGAAGGTGTAAATAAGGTGGTAGTGGTGGGGGCCTTTTATACGAGGAGAGGAGGGGCACTCTTGGAAAGTAATGAAATGTTACATTATTATATAATGAGTTTAGGATTTTAACATCCCCACACTTATATATTTATAGGATAAGGTGATAAGGGTTATAAATATACTCATACAATAGGATTCAGACAAGTGTAATTATTAGATTCTACATTATCCTTCCATTTTATTAAAATCGTTAATTAATGAGGTAATCGCTGCATCATCATGGTGTGATAAATAATTTAGTTTATATAACGACTAATTTTTTTAAAAAAACTATCATGATGTAGGAAATCATTTTATCTTTATAATGAATATTTATAGTCAAAAATATTACCTGTGTAACCCCATTTAAAAATTGTTTTAGTAAAACAACTTTTGTTTGTGACATTTTTATTTTAACTTTAAATAAAAAGTTATTTATGTCATTTTCCTACCAAAGTGGCTCTACGGGGTCCCCATGTTGACCCATGGATTTTCTTAGTCGTCCATAACACGTCAAATAGGGGTAGGACAAGTTTAAATGTATTTTCATATTTTTATAATATCATTTTTACCTTATATTTTTCACTAATCACCTTTAATCACGATTAATTAAACTTAAAAGATACTATTCACAAAAAAAAATTTTTAACCCCATTGAATCACATTTTACTTCCTAATGACCACCATGTATGTAGTATTTTTGAAAATAAAATCACATAGGTGGTAATGTTTCATTTAAACATGAAATCGGTATTTTAACTACCACTTAGTGGTTTCACTATTCATCAATAGTTGAAGTTTTTCATAACAATGACAAAATTTCACCCTAAGCTATAATTGATCTTCAGATTTCAAAAATGATGTCTATTTTTCAAAATTACAAACATATAAGTTTCATTAATTTATTTTATAATTAATTCCCACTGTCACAACAAATAGCTTGTTTTTAAGAAACAATATATATCAAAAGATTGACAATTGTTTATGTCCAATTTCATAGTGAAATTAATTATAATGAACACCATTGGATAAAATGGTAAAAATATATTATAATTAAACTTTATAACCACTCAATAGTATAATTTATCACTATAAATTATTTTTATTAAAAGAGTTGTTTTTAAGTATTTTTCACTATTCATGAAAAATTTGAATTTCTCAGAAAATTACCAAAAATTCAACAAAGGCTAATTTCGATATTCCGAATCCAAAAATGAAGTCCATTTTGAAATATAAAATATATATAATTTCAAAAAGTTGGTATTACTATCCATAATGGCTATTTTGATTGGCCGCGGTGTGTTAGAATCTGGAACTTGCGTACAATGAAATCTATTGCATTATTGAAAGAGAAGTGTATCGTGGAAGCTCGGGGTGTTACATTCCCCCCTACTTCAATAAACTTCATCCTCACAATTTGAAATTTTATTTGAAAATAAAAGGTTGAAAATAGAAAATACCTTTGTTGAAAACCCACATTGAAAATAAGGTTAATAAAATATAGCCTTAATAAGAGGGAAGTGGAAATGAAAAAGTCACCACCAAATTATGATCTCGATAAGGAGAACATTGTTGGAAATTAGAGACATATAATTGGAGTAAAAACATAAATATTTGTAGGGATTGATTGAGGTCATCAATCACAAACAAGTGTAAAATTGAGGGCCTCAAATCCTTCAATCTATATTGATTTAAAATATTATTAGTTCAATAAGACATAAGGTATTAGGATAACACATTTTTTTGTTTTAATATCCCTTTAATAATGTTTAAGAATTAATTTATTCATAGAATAAGAGATATATATATATATATATATATATATGCTTGACAAGTAGAGATTCAACCTTCAACTAATTTCTACCGCAAACTCATCTTTCATTCACAAAGATAATGGAACTCAAAAATATTATATTCATCCTAATCGTACAAGGTTAAAAATATTAACACATACCATTTAGATTAGGAAAACTATTTTTTAATAACCAGGGACTTCCTGTAGGCTAGTGTTAGGTAATAAAGGCCCTTCGCACTATGGTTGTGGGTTTGATTCCTGCAGCTTTGTCCGACACAATGGGTTATTCCCCAGCCTGCAGGTTGTCCTTTTCCAAAAACTGTAGTATTATAATATTCCACAAATAATCTTCAGATATGTTTTAGCCTTAAACAACACTATCCAAAGTTCAACTTAATCCATTCCAACCTTTATAGTTATCCAAAATACTTCTTTCCAACTCACAATCCAAATTTTATAAGGAAGGTAAACATAATGAAGATCATTTTTCCACGTAACAACATGTGAGCACCTTAATCATGTATTCTTTTAAAACACTGCAACATACTGAATTACCATAAATCCTTATTGATTACATCCATGATCCCTTATTCCTTATAGAATACTAGATACACTCCCTCTATCAAAAAATGTATACAAATCATTAATCAGTTTCAAGGAAGTTAAGAGTATCCAATATAATTTATCCAAATCAATCATTTATTATTCCAAAATCACAATCTCAGTATCAGAACCATATTATGGTTTATCTTTCTCTCAACCATATTTTTTCCTAAAATTTAACCTTCTGTGGAGTCACTTTTCTTGGTTCCACACAATTTCAAGTCCTTTATGAAATAGTAATGTAGTAAAATCCTTATATACTCCATAATTATTATAACAAGTACAACATTGATAAAACACTCAAATGACAAAATTATTTAATAACAACATAAGAACTCTAATCATTCCTCCTCATCTGGGGTATTATCATAACTTGATTATTATCCAATAACATCATTTGGGGCATACTCTGATGATTTGGACATTGGTTTGCATAGTGTCCCCACTCCTTGCAGATGAAGCATTGTACATTTGAAACCATTTTCTTATCCTTGCAGTCACGCACTTGGTGTCCTTTTTCTCCACACTTATAACAAACTCACATTCCCTTCAGGGAAGTTCCATGTTGTTTCTTCCCACAGTTATCACATATTGGGAAATTCTTCTTTTCCCTCGTCCCATTATCCATCATTCTCTCTTCCATCCTTTTCTTCTCATTCATCCCTTCAAATCCATAAGACTCAGAGAATTCTCTACTTATCTTATAAACACATGATACTATTTCTTCCTATGTTGAGAACACATGGGAGACTATTTCCCTTCTAAATGTTGGCATAATACCATGAAATATATGATCCTTCTTACTATTTGGATCATACGTATTGATGGAGTTCACATTCCTTCTACTGGGTGCCATTTCTATACAGTGGCATAAACTAGGTTATTTTATGAATCGAAATAAATAATAATAAACTTGCAAAACACTTATCATAAATTGAACTATTTATGGATATAATTACTTAATCATAAAAATATTTTCTTTGAGGAAGTATATATTAATAAGCCCTTCATAATGGTTTGTAATGAAAATGAAAATAATCCTATGCATATCCCCCGGGAGTGTCGTAACCAAGAGTGAAGCAAGGCCTGTTTTCGTTCACCAGTTCCCGTTCGAGTCTAGCTCAAAGCGGTGTTTTCGGGTTTTACCCCTAGGTACATCTGTGCCAGATCCGGCTCTACCTGCTCATATCCAGACAGGGATGTATTGCTCAGAAAACTCACAAAATCTCTATACTACCAACATTCTATGAAGTTATTCTATACTAATCCTCAAAGTCTATCATTGGGATATGTTCTCTAATCAGAGTTTATCTAAATCTAGTTTCCATGGTTAGTACTAAACTTCCTCTGATACCAACTGTAACGCCCTGACCCCAGTTACCCATAGTCGGTGCATTACTTCGTAACATTGGAATGATCAGAAAAGATCAAGTCTCGAAAGACCAATTAGTTTAGTAGCCTTGGAAACACTAGATACATTCATAAGTGTTACATTACATCATAATGTAAAAAAACTACAATAACATAGTATCTATTTTCCACACTCATATTCCCTTTAGAGTATCCATGCAGGTCATTCCTAAAATACTTCTTCACATCCTGGAAAAATTAAAACATTGAAAGGGGTGAGCTCAGATGATCAGTAAGGATATCAATATAGCAGAAGAGTTCATAAATAAACATAAACATTTAAGGAAATGTATAACTAAACAAATACTTGTAAATATGAACTTCAACATAATATGGAAAAACTAAAATGAAATAATTCCATTTACTTATTCACATGGATATTCTACTGGTCGAATAATCACATGCAATATCAGTAACCACTTTTATAATGATGGAATGCATAATGCCAGACTATCATAACCACGTATCCAAGGCCTCATGCCAAAAATACAAATAATATTTTGTCAAGGCCTCATGCCATGACATTAGTTTGTCTCATGAGACCTGTGGATGCATCGAAGAGCTATAGCGGGATCCACCCGTCACTTGTTATGTCCGATGCATTTCTCATATGAATAGGTTTAAACATATCATAAACCATAACATAATCGTTTCACATAAAACATGCATAAAGGAAACATAACATTTCTACATTTCAATCAAAATATATAAATAAAACACATTGAAATAATAAAAATATTATCAAAACCATTTTCAATACCAAAATAAAAGAAAATTAAAACTTGGTATTTATTTTTCATTTAAAAAAAATTATGGCTGGTAGAGGAATCTGAAACTCAAATAATGGTCACGGCGGGGGAGAAGTCGTTGTCGCCACATACATATGACAAAAAAACATTCCATTTTGTCATTTAGTAAAACTCTTCATATAAAAATATTCCTTTTGAAAAAAAAGTTAAAGGGTTTTATACACCGTATAAAAGAAAGTTGTGTATAAAATAAAATATGCCTCAATGAAAGGAGATTGAGAGGAAGTCCCTTACAAAGATAATTTTTAAATAAAATATATTTATTATGTTTATTCACTATATGTACACATAATGAATGTATAAATACAATATAGGACATAATAATATCATGACATAATTTGAAAGTAGGAGATTAACCCGAAGAACGAAAATTGGGTTAAGAAGTTCCCTTTCCTCGTGTCCAACTTGACACGATAGTTCATTATCCTACTTAATAATAAACTAGAGTTAATTTATTTTTGCTTAAGAACCTTTTAAATGTTCATTATTCGTCTTATATTACTTATTACCATGTTATGAACATTATGTAGTTATTTAAGTTAATAACAGTCATTTTGTCGATCTTTGGTACTTGGGTCAAAAATAACCTTCTTATAATTACAAGTTGTTCATGTGGTGAAATATCCATTATATCCAAAATTAAATTCCTAATTTAGATATCATATATATCATATATATCCAGTATATACATGCATTTATACTATTACATAACATTTAGAGGTATGAAATTAAATGCACCGTTCATGGAGACGGTAAGCCGTACGTACGCATGAACGCTACTTTCATTTATATTTCGTATTTAATGGAATGAAATTATAATTATATAAAGTTATAATATAATTCCAGTATAATATAATATATAATATAATTTACTCCATCCATTATAAATCCCACATATGGCATTAACGATTCAAATCACTTTGAGGGGCGGTAGTCTGCACTTCCAAAAATTAAAATATCGCCTTTACCCATAATGGAAACCATAAAGGTATTCTATAAATTAAAAATACAGAAGATTATGTAAATCATAAACATATTATATATCACATATAAATATAGTGACATCTTGATGGCCACCTTTGAAGGTGTTATATGAGTGTTGAACAATCATCGTTTCGTGAGGCAGAAATTCACCATCCACAGAAACAATATGTTCATTAACCATTAGATTTAGGTGTGTGTAAGTGTAGCTCGAATCCTTATTATAAGAAAATCCTAGTATATTTATGATAATGTTGTTGTTACAATATAAATGAATAAAAAGAGATTAGGGGGTTGGAGAAGCAAAATAAAACATAAGACCACAAGAGAAAACACTACCTTTAACAGGGGTAACTCTTTTTGATATGAGCTCAAAGGATTCCTTGGGAAGACTTCTGCCCAAATTGAGGTTTATAGGAGTAATAGAGGGATGTTTAGAGAGTATTTGGGTAGATTTTGGCCGATCCAAATGGCTTGGATGTTGTAAATAAGGTGGTAGTGGTGGGGGCCTTTTATAAGAGGAGAGGAGGGGCACTCTTGGAAAGTAATGAAATGTTACTTTATTATATAATGAGTTTCGGATTTTAAAGGTCCCAAACTTATATATTTCAAGGATAATGTGATATGGGTTAGAAATATACTCATCCAATAGGCTTGGAAAAGTGTATTTCTTATCATTTACATTATCCTCCCATTTTATTAAAATCGTTAATTAATGAGGTAATCGCTGCATCATCATGGTGTCATAAATAATTTAATTTATTTAATGTATAAAAATTATAAAAAAACTATCATAATGTAGGAAATATTTTTATCTTTCTAATGAATATTTATATTCAAACATATGACTTTTATAACCCCATTTAAAAATTGTTTTAGTAAAACAACTTATGTTTGTGACATTTTTATTTTAACTTTAAATAAAACGTTATTTATGTCATTTTCCTACCAAAGTGGCTCCATGTGGTCCCCAAGTTGATCCATGGATTGTATTGGTCATCCATGAAACATCCAATAGTGGAAGTATAAGTGTAAATTTATTTTAATATTTTTATAATATCATTTTTAGCTTAAATTTCACTAATCACCTTTAATCACGATTAATTAAACTTAAAAGTTACTATTCTCCAAAAAATTATTTTAATCCCATTGAAACACATTTTAATTCCTAATGACAACCATGTATGTCGGATTTTTGAAAATCGAATCACAGAAGTTGTAATGTTTCATTTAAACAAGAAATCAGTTTTTATCTACCACTTAGTGGTTTCACTATTCATCAAAAATTGAAGTTTTTCAGAACAATGCCAAAATATCACCCTAATCTATAATTGATATTCCGAATTCAAAAATGATGTATATTTTAAAAAATTCCAAACATATAAGTTTCATTAATTAATTTTATAATTAATTCCCGCTCTCACAACAAATAGCGTGTTTTTAAGAAACAATATATTTCAAAAGATTGACAATTGTTTTTGTCCAATTTCATAGTGAAATTTATTATAATGACCACTATTGGATAAAATGGTAAAAATATATTCTAATTACACTTTATAATCACTCAATAGTATAATTTATCACTATAAAAAAATTTTGATTAAAAAAGTTGTTTTTATGTATTTTTAACTATTTATAAAAAATTGGAATTGCTCAGAAAAATACCAAAAATTCAACACAAGCTAATTTCGATATTCTGAATCCAAAAATGAATTCCATTTTTAAATATAAAATATATATAATTTTAAAAAGTGGGTATTACTATTCACATTGGCAATTTTGATTGGTCGCGATGTGTTAGAATCTCGAACTTGCGTATAATGCAAGCTATTGCATTATTGAAAGAGAAGTGTATCGTGGATGCTCGGGGTGTTACATATGTAACATTCTCATATGTTCCCTTACTTGATTTACATATATGGAATTCCTTCTTGTTTATTATCATATGTGATATGGTTCTTTAGCGTTTTGTCTATGTTACTTCTATTTCTTGATTGTTTCCACAAAGTTTTTATGAAAGTGTTTTTGAAGGGTGGATTTATTATATGGATTTTTGAAAGTATATTCAAATATGTGTTTTAATAAAGGTATCATAGTCTTAGAAATATTTTTCAGGTGATTATTTTCATTTATAGAGAAAAATATAGATGTTTTACGAAATAGTTATCTTGTTATATTTGGATTTTATGTGATCACTGTTGAAATAATATTTTCTAAATTTATTTCATAATTATATAAATGAAATTTATTTTAATGAAATTACATAATATATTTGGTTGAATCTTTTTGAGGTTTTTTTCTCACACCCTACATACACCATTCAGTGTATGAATCTTTTGTGTTTACTTTTTAGATTCCCCGGAATTGGTTTTTCGGTTTGGATATTTAATGGATATATGATTGTTGGATTCGGATGTGATGTGTCTCTTCAAGTCACATGGATATAGTTAGTAACAGTTTGTTTTTTTTCATTTTTGGGATTCCTTTGTATTATCCTTGAAAACCCAAACCTATTTTTGTTTATTTATCTATTTTTATGAAATTTTTGTAAAAGATATGTTAATTATTATTGTTTATTTATTTGAGATACTTTATTTTTTTTATAATATATACTCAAATTTTTGTTTTTTATTATTGATCTTCTTATTTGATGAAATATGCATACGGTATACAGATGGGTTATGCCAAACTTTTTGGTGGAATCTATGTGAATGCTATTGGATTTGGAGGGTGAAATCATTCCCATTGATTATGTATCATACGCTAGCATTGGTTTCTAGTTTAGGGAGATCGAGAACATGCATATGGTATATCAGAGCTTGATTTGGGGGCCCGATCTATGGGATTACTAGGTTGGTTTATGTATAAATGGTATTTAATTTCCTCTCTTGTAATTTAGAGTGTGTGGGTTGTAAGGAGACAATGATCATCATTGGGACTATGGTGGAGGGTATAGAAAAGTATTTGGACTTCTATTTTTTAGATTGAACATTAATTTTAGATGGGTGTTTGGTATTTAAGTATTTATTTGGACGTTTTTTGAGTAACTTTAATGGATTCTTATATTTTATGATGATTATTTTATCCACATAGACCTTGTCGATGATTTTGGGGTTCATTTTGAGTTTTAGAAGAAAAAGTTGTGAATGAACCAGGTTTGTAAGGTTTTCCAACAAGATCGTCTAAACCATTAAAATCCTATTTAAAATGTTTCTCTAAACATTTAAAATTCCTATTCAATTTTGGAACATGGTTTAGTAGCATGTGCTTCCAAGCTATGAAAAATGTAATTTCTCCAGAAAAACAGTACTTTTTCCTCCCTACATTAAATGATCCAAATGGTTCTTACCATTACTATGATTTCAAATAAGTTTACTTTTTTATGATATTGAAATGGTTTTAGTTTATGTTAATGATCAATCTCTTGTTTTTTTCCCTTGAAGGTTCATCATTTTTTTGGAAAATGGGTTTTTTATAAAACATGGGGTTTTATAAATTGATTGTGAATAGTATTATGAATTAATGGGATGTTTTAAATATTCGTTTTAGAGTTCTTTCAAAGGTAAAAATGTTGAAAATAATAAATTTAATCTATATTGGGATAAAATCGGATTGATACCCATAGAAATTTTTAAAGATCAACAATTTTGAAATAAAAGCATAAAATTATTTTTCATGAGTGTAAATTTTTATGAAATATTTTGGGTTATGATGAAAATTTTCATGACATATTTGTTTTCAAAATGTGATCTCCATGAATATTTAAAATGAAAGGTAATATCCCATAGGTGGTGATTTATTTTATGTATTATGTGTTTTAGAATAAGGGAGTTTTTGAAATTTTTCCCAAGAGTGTAGTTTTATAGGGATGTCTTATATATGTTTTCTTGAGTGAGTTGTGTTTTTGTGGTATTTAAATTTATGATAATATCAAGAGATTTCATTTGTGGAACATGAATTTATTGAGTATCAATTTTTTAATATTTATAATATTCCTCCCAGATGTTCTTCGATGAAATTAGGGAATTATATTAATTAGTATGATCTTATAGTTGACTCATTTTTTTATTTAAGAGCGGTTCCTTCACTCATCCACTCTACCCAAACTCAAGATGGATTGGTGGAATAAATTTACTTAACGAACATTGAATTTATCCAGGACCTCTAAAATCAAAGTCGTCCTCATCCTAAACTTATACTTTTCTTAGTTTAAGTCAGTCTATAATATTATGAGGTGGTAGTTTTTAGTGCCCTATCAATGAAGGCTAGTCTTGTTGTTTTGATTGATGTTTACGGAGATGTTATGTTAGATGGAAAGAAGTAGTTCGTTGAGATCAATCTAGATGGGAAGGTTTAGTAGGTCCAACAAATTCAGAATAAGATACATCTTTTCTACTTCTAGTGTATAACACCTTGTTTTTTCAAGCCATTTTCTATGAAAGCGCTCCGATCGTATCATCACCTTGGATTCATAGGCCATCTACATAAATTTTATAATATGATTTATCAAAAAGGGATGTTTTGGGTGTAATATTGTTTTAGTGGATGTCGTTTTGGGAGAATTCCGTTTCTTTTGGAATTACTATATGGTATATATTAGGGATTTATGGGTTTTCTTTTAATAATAGTAATGAAATGTGATTTAATGATTCATGGGTGTTTCTCTCTATTCTAATTGTTCTTCTATAGGATTCATGGTTGTGATATAGATTTTAGAGGATGAGTTCATAGTGGTTTGAACATGTTAATCCATTTGTCTCGTGCTTGGGTATTTAGGATCGCTATGGGCTTAGGGTAGATAAGAACTTATCAGTGCTAGTTTTCATCTATTTGGTTATCTATGGGAATGTGTTCTAGGTTCGATGCCCTAGTTTTTCTTTTTGGGAGTAGTGAACTGTGTTATAGATCCCATGTTGTTTCATATTAAGGATTATGGTGTTTATGTTATTTCAATTATTGTGATGGATCTTGGTAATGGTTCTTATCTCATGGATATGGTGTTCTATTGGGTTGTGATCTCATTGAGGAATATTGGATTGGATTCTTAGGTGACTTGTAGTTTGATGGGTTTTGGTTGAAATTGTTCTTTTTTAGGATACTTTACTTTGAGGTGGGTCTCATGTTCTTTCATTTTAGATGAATTATTAATTTAGGGAATAATTATGTTTGGTCTCTATCCCTATAGGATTAATCCTTAGTTATTGTGTAGAATTATTATTGGAGATGTTTCTTGGGGTTTTTGCATTTTGTTATGTTTAGTGGTTTTACTATTTTGGATCTCCATTATTCTTTATTTGTATAGTCCACCTATCTAATTTCTTTTAGTACTTCCACCTTCATTAAAACATTGTGTGGGATGAATATGGAATTAAATGGAGATTGAAACCCCTGTGTCACTTTATCTATTATTATATTAATTAGGTTTAGGGTAATTTAATGTTTTTATAAGTTTCAATCTTCAGTTTTAATTTTAATAAAATTTTTCCTTACATGCATGGTTACTGCCTGTTTTGGTAAACTATGCTTATTAAACTTACATGAGGGTTCCTAATATACATGGTAGGACTGCCATGATTTTGGAGAAGCTGTTATATGTCACTAATGATGAACTTTACATAGAGAGTTATAGTTTTTTTAATATGCAAAGTTAGTACACATAGATAATGATTGGTTCATAGTAAACCATGAATGTCCTAATAGAAATCTTGTATCTTACCTTTATGTGTATTTTTTAGCACAAACTTGTACCCAAATCAGAAATTTTTTTGAAAAGCATGTGATAAGGATATATAATTTGATATAGTGGTTTTTCATGGTTGGGACATTGTTTTTCATAACCATACAACCAAAAATGATGGGATATTTTTTCTATCCTATGACGTATTCATGGTTGGTTCATGGTTTCCAAACCATGCGGCATAACTTTTTATGCTTCATAGTTTTATAAAAAAACATGTTTCTAATTATTCCCACATCGATTTTAAGGGATACTCACCAACTTTATCATTTTATATTCATCCAAACTAGTTCATTTGATAAGGAGATCCTCCCATTCCCCTCTGTGATTTTGTATATCATTCACATCTATTTTCAAAGGATTTACAAGGTGAGACACACTATCCACTTGGTTTCTCTCTTTTTTCCTTCCCCCATCACTTCCTCCTTTAGTTTCTACCAAATCCAAAATACCTAGGGGATTCTAGGGTTGGATTTAGGGTTTGGGGTGGCTTATTCCCGGGGGTTCTTATTGTTTGATCTTACTTGGGGACTCTCTTTTCTTGTTTGATGGTTTTACATAAAAGGTGATAACTTTTATCTTGATTGTCATGGAACCATGTAGGTATTTTTGTACACTTCCTTTATATGGAATTTTTTTTTGTTCTTGATGACATTAACTGACTTATTAATAAAATTATATTTTTATGGGTTAACTAGAATGAGTTATATAAATGGTACAAAAAAGAATTTCAAGTGGTTTTTAGAATTCCATGTACTGAAAAAATGTTTATGGAATTATGTAACATCCCATGTAAATAAAGAGTAATAAATTTTCATATTAATTACTATTTGTGAATTAAATGTTAATTTTACATTAAATGGTATCCTATTATCAACGGTTTACCTGAAATGTAACAATGAGTTTCTTCAAAATCTTACGTTGTACACAACGTTGAGTTATACTGAAAAATAGTAATATAATATTATTATTTTAAATGGTAGTTAATTCCTAGCTGTTGTATTTGTGGGAATGAAAAAAACTAACCATATAATGAATAATCATGTTTCATAAATGTTTTTAAATTTATCCAATAAAAGTTAGAGGCTTAAAATGTGAATGAATCTAAATTTAAGCATAAATACTCTAATATTCATTAAAAGGTTGATTTACCACATTTTGATGGAGAACCCTCTTTAAATCTAGTTTTTGTAAATTTTATATGTTCAATTTCGAAAATTAAAATTTTTCTTTAGAAATGGGAAATAAAAATATATTTTGTTTAATTTTTTTGTATTTTTCTCATAAAATTCATTTTTTAATGAATAGTAAAAAATACTGCATTTTAATTCAAAACTGGATGTTAATATAATATATTTATATGGTAAGATTATCTTATTTATCGTTATTAAAGTTTAATTAGATTATATCTTAACCATTTAATACAATTTTGGACATTGGATGTAATTTCACTTTGAAATTGGACAAAAACAAGTGTTAATCTTTTGATAGGTATTATTTCATAGAAACACGATTTTTTGTTTTGGAAAGGAGAATTAATTTTAATATAATTAACGAATCTTCTATGTTTTGAATTTGGTAAAATAGAAATAATTTTTTAATTTATAATATCAAATATAGCTTAGCCTGAATTTTTGGTATATTTTTGAAAAACATCAATATTTGATGAATAGAGAAAACACTGAGTAGTAGTTAAAAAAATCAACATCTTCATTTAAATTTTATTTTACCACTTCTAGGAATTGAATTTAAAAAATAATAAATACATGGTTGTTATTATTATGTTAAATGTGGTTCAATAAGATGAAAATAATTTTTGGTGAATAGTAACTTTTGACTTTTATTTGTCACGATTAAAGATAACTAGGGTAATTCAATGTAAAAATAATATAATAATAATATTATATTACCCTAAAATGTGTCCTAATCCTATTGGATGATACATTTACGACCACTAACATCCTTAGTTCTATTTTGGGACCCCATGAAGCCACTTAAGTGTGATAATGACACTTTACATTAATTAATTTAAAGTAATGTCAAAATTGACATAAACATATATCTTTTAGTAAATCAATTCTTCTATGGTGATATATACGTTATATATTCTAATATAAATATTATTTTGAAAGATAAAAATATTTCCTATATCATGGTATTTTTTTATAAATTTTAGACATCAAATAAATAAAATTATTTGTGACACAATAATGAATCAATGTTTACCTCATTAAGGAATAATTTAAGGAAATAATATTACAATGATTAAAAAAATATCCAAACCTATCCAATTATTATTGGATTATTTTATTTAAAAAAATAGTCATCTTATCTTAGACTTTAAAACGTTTTGGTCCTTTATAAAAATAAAATCATTATATAGTAAAATAATATTTTCAAACATTCCTAAAGAGCCTCTCCTCCCCCTTATGAAAAGCTCTCACCTCTAACCCATTACTCACACCTCTGAAGCCCCATGTCTCATCCAAAACCATCCAAAATAATTTATAAATATCCCTATATTCCTCCTATAGAACTTTCCAAAGGAATAAGGCACTTCAATACATCCTTTTGGTTCAAACCAATGGGAGTTACCGATTTAAAGGTAACATCTTCTCTTATGTTCTTTTCTTTTATTTTACTTTTCCATCCCCCTAAACACTATTTATTACTTTATTTTATAAAAACTGTAGTATCCTAAACATTCTAGGTTTTTTAAATGATAATTATTTGATCTACACTTACACACACCTCCGTCTAATGGGTAAAGAACATACTGCTTCTGTGGACGGCGAACTACTGCCTCACAAAACAATGATTGTTCAATCTTCTCCTACAACCTCTTATGGTGGCCATTATGAAGGCTCTGTAATTATATATGATACATATTTTATTTTTATTTAATCAATATTATTCTTTAAATATCATTTATAACATACCTTTATTCTTTTCATGTTGTATAAATATGATAATTTCATTTGAGAAAGTGCAGACTTCCGCACCCTCAAAGTGATATGACTCATTCATACCATACATAGAATGTGTAAATGATGTTGATAATTAAATTATGTAACATTTATAAAATATTATATTATACTGGAATTATAATATTACTATGTGTAATTATGTTTTTATTTATTGAAAAATTAAAAAAATAATTGAAAGCAGTGTTCATACGTACATACGGCTTACCGTCTCCATGAACGGTGCAATTCATTTCTTATGTCCAAATGTTATGGAATATTATAAATAAATATATACTAGATATATATGAAATATATGATATCTAAATCATGAATATAATTCTGGATATAATGTACTTTTGACAACGTAGACAAAGTGTAATCATAACAAGTTCATTTTTTACTCAAATTCCGAACATCGACAAAATGTCCGATATGAACTCAAATAATTAACTAATTTTTTTAGAAATGTATTAAGTGATATAAAAGTAAAAATAAACATGAAAAAGGTTCTTTTGAAATTAAAAAATAACTTATGTATATTATTCAAGAATAACAAGGAACAAACAGGTCAAGTTGGACACGAGGTAAGGGAACTTTTTACCCCAATTTCCATTCATTGGGATAATATTCTACTTTTTAATTATGTCATACTATGATTATGTAAGAAATAAATTGTGATTTACTATCTTTTATTTTTAAATTAATTATTTTTACATATATTTAATACACACCAACGATCAATTTTATTTACAAAATGATCTTTTAAAGTACTACGTCTCAATCTCCCTTCATTTGAGGCATATCTTAATATTGTGCACCTTTATTATCCTATAAGGTGTATATAGTAACCTATGACAAATTATATCATGAATATCCTTATTATCATGGAATTATAATCTTTTTTTTATGTTATTATGTAAATACTTTTATTCTAGTGTTTCTCAAGTGTTACGAGACACTTTCACTAAAACATCATTTTAAATCTTTTGGAGATTTATTTTTCAAAATAATTATCATTAAATGTCAGTGTTTCAAAAAAAATTATTTATTTATTTATATGGATTTTAACGTTTTAAAATATTAATTACTTAAAATTTTTCAAATTGGTATGGCAGTCATTGATTCAAAAATATTCATTTTATGTGTTTTAAAAGTCTCTTTTAAATTGGATTGGTTATGTGAATATCTTGAACTGATATATCTTTTGATTATAATGTGGAAATGTTTTATTTCCTTTTTCATTGTTTTATATGTTATTATTATGTTATGTTTCTTGGGAATTGTTTATGTATACAAGTGGTTCCGTGATAAACCTAGGGCGGGTGATCCTGAGATAGCTCATCAATGCATTAGGTAACGCGGTGGAGGTAAAAGTTAATGTTTCTACTAAGAGATTTAGAGAATATAAAATTATGGGTATTCCAAATGTAACTCCCTATGTAGATGTGAAAGCTACAATGTAAGAATGTTATATATACTACAAGTTATCTTTATGATTTATGTTTTTGTTGTGTTTTTCATAAATCTTATGATTTTGTAAGCTATGTTAAGACATTATGTTTATGATTGAAAAGTATGATTTCATTGATTTTTTTTAATTGATGCCTTAATTTTTTGTTTCACTAGTGTATAACCCTTACTATGATTTTTATGTTCATCTAACGTTTTGAAATTTTTTTCACAAGAATTAAAGATGAATAGGGTCAAGGATGGGATCCTGGAAAAGTCATGTTGTCTAAAACATGGAACTAGACCTGACTCTTTTTTTTCATGAGTTTTTATTTAATGAAAAAATGGAAATATAGTAGAAGTTTCTACATTGTAATTTTTGAGATCTAATGTAATAGTTATGGCCTAATAATGTAAAACTCTAAACCTAAAAATATCCAAAATGTCAATTATAAATTTCATTCAAGATTATGTAATGTTTTAAGGCTGGGTCCTTATAAATTATTTTTAAATAAAATGTGATGGTGAAAGTTATTTGACCCCATATTGGTTATAAAATAAATTAAAAAGTTGTTTTTTTACCTTTGAGAGGGTTTTAATAAAAAAGTGAGTTGATTTCAAGATATATTTTCAAATATATTTTGATTAATTTTTTAAAATATGTATTGGAAATTGATTTCAATGGAGAAATTTTAAATAGTTATTTAAAATGAAATTTCAAATGATGAGAAATTACATGGTATTTAGGGTCCATTTTAATTGTGTCCCATTTGAAACATTTGAATGGTTTTCAAATTATGTGGGTGTGTGAGACCCTCGTGAGCCATAGATAGATTATGATTGATATGAATTGTGTTAAAAGGGGTATGATTATTGTTTCACGGGATATAAATAATTCGATTGGGGTTTTTTACAAGTGAGTTAGAGGTTCTATGAGTTTATGTTTTGATTTCATATTAGTGGTATTCCTTATTTCTTTATCACCTCATATTTGTTTATTTAAGGATATCACTTGGAACTAAGTGAAAGATCTATATTTCTGATACACTCGATATTAATATGCTACTAGTGTATCCCTAATTTTTTGGTATAATAGGGTTAGTGGGGACTGCCTCTAATTCTATTTCAAGGTGTCCGTCAGTTTGGTGGTTTGTGTTATGGATACAACATAGGCTGACAGTGTTATACTTCACAGCATTCATATTTTTAATGATCTCAAACAATCATAAAATGGGTATAATAATTTAATTTAAGTAATTTGATGTTATTCATAGTGAAATAAGGTTATAATTCAGAAAAAACCTTTAAGATTACTTAAATAAATATTGTTGGACTTTTTGAACTCAAATAGATAAGTTACTAAATCAATAATAGGCTTTTGAGATGCACATCTTCACCACTACGAAACACTCTACACAACTACAAAAACTGAATTGGAACATGAATTATGATGTAGTTAAAAGGATAATGTTGTAGTGAAGAATGGTCAAATGTTTCCTTTTATAATTATAGAAAGAATTTATGGATACCACATTTTAGTCAAAATTTATATTCTATACGCTCGAGAATCACCAAGGAACAAGGAAAATGTCTGCCATCTAAATCTTTTTTATAGGAGTCTTCCGCAACGAAACAATAATACCTAAACCACAAAGAAAATCTCCCTGGTGTAGATATTTTTACCTATCCAGAGGAGTCTATGATCTATAATATTTCAAGGAACATAAAACATTGGTTAAAAAGTATTGGATCACCACATGAAAATACCTAAATTGGTTCAATTCTTTCATAAAATTCACGAAGGATATAAATAGAGGCCTTGGGAGGCTTGGAAAATTTCAATCATAACTTACATACAATTATTCAATTCCAACATTCTAGGATCACTAATTCTATCTCAAGTAAAATCGTTCAATATGTTATACCTTTTCAAATCTGGAGTGTGTGATTATTGTAACATCTTGTCACTCTCATCCCTTTTTCCAATATTTCCTAGCTATTCTTAATATTATTTTGATATAATAGAGACTATACAAAAATGTAATTACTATTAACAATTATTATATCCTTCTTATTCCATATTTTATTGGTGCTCCGTATCTTTAATGGGATGGACCCAAGTGTACATTCCATAATCATTAATTGGAAAGTGACAATTCTTTTTGAGGTTTTTAACAATACCCATTAAAAATATAGTTTTGATTATAATTTTAGTTTCATGATAAAACATAAAAATAAATGGATTCTTGGTATATTGTGCACCATTAAATCCAGTGGACCAATACATTAAATACTTAATGATTGAGGTGGAATATATATGGGATGTTCTTGACATATTTTCATACTTCTTTACCAAATTTGAACCTTATTTACTTTCTAAATTTTTATTTATTTTTAACAACTATTCTCTTATTAATCAATAATCTAATCTATCAATATGCTTTATAATTTAATTTATTAATTTTTATTCCTTTTATTCTTTAAATTATATAAAATTTGAGGTCATATCACTACACATTAAAATTTTATTCTTTTCTGTATATCTTCAAGAAGGTTTAATTAACATCAATCTTTCAAAAAATATTTTTTAATCATTAAGACATTGTTTATTTTATTTTATTTTTAAAGGAAAATTCACCCCCTCACATTAAATTTTACACTACTCAAACCATTATTTGTTAGGAAAGGGTTTATTTAATTAATTTTTTTTATTTATTTTCAAATTCTTTCAAAGAATATTTGATCTGCAAATTTTTTAACCAAATTTTCACGAAAGATTATTTTTCTTATAAACACCCATTATGCTCCCAAAGGACAGTCATTGATTCTCATTCTATTTCTTATGTTATAAATTATTATTATTGAAAAACATGAATTTATACTTTTCTTAGATCAATTTTCAATCGTGTATGGAAAATAGTTATGCATTTTTATACTCTAACTACTAAAAAATAGGATAAATAGAATTTGAATGATATTTCTCCTTTTAAAAAAGATGGTAATTATATAAATTACTTGTATTATGGTTTAGACAAAAGCTAAATTATTTAAACTTTTATATGAAATACGATTCATGAAATATAAAAACTATTAGAATTAACTCATGATTGAAAGAAAAAACTCTATGATATGTGATTATTTATATTTTGAAAAAACTTTTAATGTTTCTATATGCATCCATGAAAATCTATTACTGAACTATTAACTAGATTAATGGATATTTTTTATGTTTTAAAATTATCTTGTTGATACTATTTATATAGAAACATTATTGTTTAAAATCATTATGGTTTTTGTAATAAATTGGAAACCCAAAGTAACCATGATATAAAAATATAAATACAAAAATAATATGGTGGTTGAGGAGATCATCAGATCTCTCATGACATGTGATATTACAATGAAAATAAAATTACAAAAATGATAAATAGTGGTTAAATAATCTCAAAAGTAAATTTAATTCAAATCAATCAAAACCCACTCATCCAAAAGAGAAGCTGAGACAGGTCAAAATTCCAAATGGGTGAACAAGTACATGAATAAAAAAGGATATAATTATTGATTTAGAAAGGAAAATAAAGAAATAATTTTTAATTAATTTGGTTAAGAAAATGAGGGTCCTACCATGCTATATTTTCCATTTTATAAAAAGAATAATCAAGGTATGATATTTCTTATAGTTTCAACTTGTAAAGTTAGAAAGGATACACTTTCAACATATTAATAAAGAAATGAAATTCTTATGTTCATCATGGAAGATATCTAGGTATGTGATGAAGTAAATTATACATGTTCTACTTGTTATTCATATATTTACTCAACAATTTATTTAATATATGAATATCTCAATTATTATATATTTGAACATCCAGATTTTGTTTAACCTTGTATCAAAATTTTAATATCTTAAAATAATTAAAATATAATTGTTTTTGAAAAAGATAATATTTTAAAAGAAAAATATGATTTGGTATTAAAACTAAAATAATAACAAAATATTTAGAATTTTTAATTTCAAAATTAAATATCTAAAAAAAGTCTTTCTTTTTTTTAACCAAGGCTTAGAGACCTTGAATAAAAATTTTGGATATCAAGATGTTTTTGTAAATAATTATGGGATTGGTTTTTCCAAAAATTCCATTTTTCCAAAATTTTTGATATAATTACATTTGTGGAAGGAACATTCCAAAATGAATTATTTCATTATTGAATGAAATTTTGGAATTTTGTATATAAATTCAAATGAAAAAAATTATAGATATTGTAGTCCAAATATTTTTCAATTTTTATCTCATATTTATAATGAAAGAACTTGTTCCAAAGAAGTTTGGATTCCAATTTCTATATTGGTCAACATAAGTGGAACAAATATATGATTCAGAAAAGTGTTAATCTCTTAATATTTTATAGGAAAACGAGTTTGGTATGAAAACCCTAATATGTTACATTTTATATTGATAAATTGTTCTTGAGGTTCTTGTGTGACGATCATTATGAATTCAATCATCTCGTAATGATTAATGGAGGGTATGTAACTTTTATAAATGAATCAAAAGGTAAAATTATTTATTCTAGTATGATATATTTCTCTAAATCTACATTATTTAATTATATTATATTTTATCAATTTATTTGAAGCATAATTTACTAATTATTAGTCAATTATGTGATAGTGGTGATTAAATTTATTTGAAAACTGATTTTTGTAAACTTTTTAATTCTAAATTAATGAATTTATTTACAACATAAAAATTTAAAAATGTTGATATCATAGATTTTAAATCTCATGTAAGTCAAAATGCTATGTGTTTAAGTAAAAAATATAATAAATATTGGATTTGTAATTAGATCCAAAGTAACTATAACACAGAAATAGTATGTTATAAAAACATTAGATAGTGGTGTGTGTAATTTTAGGTAAAATGGTTTTCATAAAAATTAAAAGTTTATTAATAATACTGTTTCTGTTATAAAATAATTGAATAAAGAGCGTTTAGGGGGTTAGCTAAGGAAAATAAATGAAAGGACATTGAGAGAAGACTTTACCTCTAAATCAGGTAACTTCTTTTGATTTAATCCCAAAGGATTCTTTGAGTTTCCTAATGCCAATGGTAAGGATTCTAGAACGAAGTTAAGTATTTTAGGATCTTATTTGAGTAGAATTTGGATGATACATGGGGCTTGAGAGGTGTGAGTAAGTGGGTAGATGTGGTTTCCTTTTATAAGAGGGAGGAGGGGCACCTTAATAAAATCCTGAAATATAATTTTATTTTAAATTGATGATATAATTACAATCGTTACAATGTGATAAATTTAAAGTATAAGATAAGTATGGGTCTAAACCCTCTCAACCAATACGATTTAGATAGGTTACGTCACAAATTTACCTTCTCTTTTAGCTTTCACACTTAATTAAAAACATTAACTCTTACCATGTCTTCTGGTATTTTCATAATATACAGTTAGTATAGTTACAATAAAATTCCAATAGAACCAAAATTGGACAAGTAGTGACATTTTTAACATCATATATTTCATTTGGAAGAATTTTATATTTTTATGGATATTATATCATTTAATAAAATAGTATTTTTTGAAAAACTCAGTTATGTCAATGTTGACACTATTTTGAAATCGATTTTTCTTAAAGGAATTACAACTTGATTCTATCAAAAAATTGAATTAAATCATACATCTCATCTAAATGTCATCAAAAAAATTCTTCTATGACATAAAAATATTTAAATTACATTTATTTTAATATTTATGATATCATTTATTTGAATATTTCATTAATAAGGTAATCACCACATCATCGTTGTGTCATTAATAAATTAATTTATTTAATGTCTAGAAATTATAAATAAAATATCATGATGTATGAAATATTTTTATTTTTATAATTACTATTTTTAGACAAAGGGATAATTTATATAAACTTAATTAAAATTGTTTTAGTTAGAAGATACATGTTTATGTTTTATTTGCCTTTCCATTAAAATAAATATTATAAAAGGCCATTATCACACCCAAGTGGATCTATGGGGTCCTAAAAACAACCCAAGGATGCCCATGGTCATCCATATCTCATACAATAGTATTAGGTCACGTGTTAGTGTAGTTTTATATTATTATAATTTTATTTTCCCCTTATTTTTATAATTTACCCATTAACCATGGAAAAAGAAATTATTACTAAAGTTACTATTCATAATGTCCAAAAATAAAAGGTACCTATTTTACTCAATTTGGACAAAATAATTGAATATATGGAATTCTTTTTTACAAATTCGACATAGTTAAGTTTCAGAAATTAATTTAAAATTAATTCCCATTGTCAAAAGGAGAAATTGGCTTTGTTTAAGAAGTAAAAACAATCAAATTATTTTCATCTGGTTATGTCCAATTTAAATGTTAAATTACTTCCAATGACCATAATTTGATTAAATGATAAAAAAATAATCCAATTGTACTTTAAAACCAATTAAAATGAATATATTACTATAAAAATAAATTATATTAAATGGTTGTTTTTAATTAAAATTAATTATTTTTCTATATTCATAGAAATATGGTTTTTATTAGAAAAATACAAAAATTGAAACCAAAATAAATTTTGATGTCCAGATTCTGAAGAAGAAGATTATTTTTTAAAATAGAACATATAAAAGTAAAAAGAAAACTTTATTTAAAAATGGTTCTCCATCAAAAGTAGAAAAACAACCTTTTTAAAATATTAAAGTATTATATGCTTAAAAATCGATTCATTCTCATTCTAAGCACCTAAAATTTATTGGATAAATTTAAAAACATTTAAAAAACATGTGTAATCATATTTTAGTTATATTTCATTCCTTCCAATAAAAAGACTAAACATTAACTACCATAATATTATTATTGTATTATTTTTCATTATAACTCAACATTGTAAGCAACATAAGAATTCAGGGAAACCAGTTGTCGCGTCTAGAGTACGCTATCAGAAAAAACACCCCATTTAACGTAAAATTAATATCCTATTCATAAATATTAATATATAAGAAAATGTATTATTCTATAAATTCATGGGATGCTACAAATATTCTCCTATGTATATAACTAGTTAGGTGTTATTCCAGATGACCTATGTATTTCACTTTCTATCTTATCTAGAGCCTAATTTATTACCCCTTTTATGATGTGGGTTTCCAACAATGGTATTTCTAAATACATAACCTAGATTACCAAGATCAAGTTTAAATTATAGTGATGAAATTTATTTATAGTGGGGAGAATGTAACACTCATAAATTCTAAAATAATAACATTTTATTTAATAGAATATTAGACATGCAACATCAAGCTTAAACAACCCATGAAATATGTTTCTCTAAATTTTATCTCTTTGATAGCTTTCAAAAAATGTAACCCATAGTATAAATGAACTGTAATATAATATATAGTTATAGAATAGCCATTAAATTAGATGGTATGAATAGTACTAAATAAATTATAAAAACCATGTTCATATATTTTTTATATATAAAATATGAATCATTTAAAAGAAAATAAATGCTTTCTGAAAAAATAATATTTTTTCTAAAAGACGGTTTAGCCGTGCTTTTCACACAGAACATAAATTTATTTTCTACAACTTTAAGAAAATTAATTTTATATAATGAAATTAATTTTTTTAATAATAATATAAAAATTATCTTTGCGTATTTTTTAATATTTTTCTGAAATATTTCATTTTTCTATGAATAGTTAAAAATATTGAATTTTAATCGAAAACTACATTTTAGTTTAAATTATTTATAAAGTTTAATTATATTTTTAATTGTTTATAAAGTAAATTTATTTCAATTCTATATATATTAATCTATTTTTGGTCATTGGAATCATTTTTATCTTGAAATTTGATACAAATACTTTGTAAACTTTTGAACATTTTCTCTTTAAAACCTCACTTTTTTTGTCTCGTCAGTGAGATTAATTATAAATTAATATTTTACTCTTTTTTTAATTAAATTTTGAAAAATCGATTCCATATTTTTAATAATAACATTTTTTATCATCTAATAAGTTCAACTTATTGTTTTACCTTAATGAATCGTAAAAACTGTAAATATTATTTACCGTGGTTAGGGTAAATATGGGTTTATAGGGGGTTAAACTAAAAATATAAGTGTTAAAATGACCTAATTTTTTTATAAAATCTATTTAGTGGAATTATTTAGGAAATATGATTTTTAATAATTGATAATACTTTGTTTTTTTTCCGCTTTTGGAAAGTAAAAATTGTTGCAACATATTCTTCATTTCAAAAATTACTTGTATGCCACTCACCCCACCTATAAAAGGAAACCCCTATCCTCTCTTCTTCAGACCATTAAATATATTTGGTTTGGACAATAACTACCTATATCACTTACTAAAATTCCTAATAAATTTTATGAGGCCTTTTTTCGGAATAAATCCATCATGGGATGGTTTTTTTGTGAAAACAAAAGGGGGATACCCAAAAAGAGACAATGTTCTTCAACGAGTGTTTTTATTTTATTTCTTCCTCAAAATCCATAAATTATTATTTAAAATTATTATATAATAACCTCAATATCTTCCATGTATTTATATTTTTTATAATAAGGCCATGAACTAAAAAATCCACACTTTGATCAAATGGGATACGGAATCATTATTCATGTCTATGCCAAACTATCACATCGCAAACCAATGTCATTCATTTTTACATTAACTCCTATAAAAATTGGGTATGATGATGGATATAAAGTATATATATATATATGATATTTATAACATAATTATACCTATGGAGTCCTTATGTAATATATAAAGTTTTTACTTTGCATTATGTAGGTGATATGAGAACATCGCTCGTGCGTATGATGATCCTCTTCCTCGCAAAGTGGTGTCATTCGCCTATCAATAATGATTTAAATGAAATGTAATATAGATAAAGTTGATTAATATATGTGATATTAATTAATTATTTATTATATTAATGACATAATTATCATTATTTGAAGATAATATATCATTTTATTTTTTTACAATGAAAATTGATAACATCGTACGTGTACGTGTGGACTGCCTCCTTCATGAAGTAATGTGACTATATTTTCATCACCATAACATTTGGAAGATATATATATGTAGCTTTAATGAAATAATATGGTATATATGATATTATTATGATTATATAAATCTTAAATATTACTTATCTCCTTTCCAAAATGATATTTGAAATATAAAAACATTTCTCATTCATACATGCAACATACCGTCACCATCATTGTAACTTATTCCATTTTTTAAAATTATAATTGAAATAAAAATATTATAATTATTTAAATATTATTATTATTTATATGATATGACTATATAATATGTTCAAGAATTGAATCCTTCATGATGAAACACCCTTGATAAAAACAGATAATTGACACCTGATTGAAAATTTACTTTTTATTATAAAATCACTTTTTGAGAAAAGTGAGAAACCCGTCCCAGTTAATTTGGAGGTGAAGCCTCATATGAGAAATACAAGACATTAAAGTAAAGAATCAACCTATTAGAAATTTCCTCTCTATAAATATTCCAGTTTATAAACCATTCCTTAGCAGCAGAGTCGTTTCCAATAACATCTTCAAGACGACATTCCCTTTTGTCCAAAGTTCGATCATACTCTTCTTTGATGATATTCCCATAATTGAAGCCTCTCATCAGGATCATATCATTTTTGTCGATACAATTCTCCTTCTCTCTATTGAACTCCCCTTGAATTGGTCTCCCCATCATCTATGCCTCTTCTTGTGGGATGTTGATATAATGAAATTCCTCCACCATATCCTCTTTAGAGTGGAGTATAGGTTCTTTATAGTCATTTGTCATTCTTATAGAGTTTTCCTTGTTGCTGATTTCCTGAACTATAACTTGAGGATTCACTTGAAAAATAACCTTGAGGGACGAAGACATAGCCTTCTCACATGTTTTAGATTTATTACCAGATCATGTTTCCATCGGTTTTGGTAAATGTGAGTTGCCTTGTCATCCTTTCCCCTTCTTCTTCCAAGGTGTTTGACAATACTCATGAGCCTTAGGATCCTTCTCAGACTCCAAAAAATCTATAATTCCTCCATTCGGGTCATAGGGAGTATCCTGAACATGATCATTGGTGTCCAAACACTCAAAATAGTTTTGAGTCTAAACACTATTTTGAACAGAAACCTTCCCCGCAGTTTGATTGTTAACCCCCGAAATACTCTGCTAGATATGAGGTTCATTTGTCACCCCTTCTCACCACACTGCAATTTCCTTCCCAGCTAAACTCATACCTTCATATTGAGACACCTCCAATGATGATTCATTAATCCAAACTAAATTACCTAGGACACAGTCCCTCAAATCCTACTTATGTCGATCAAAGATCCCCAACACAGAGGGTTCCTCAACTTGTTTTTCTAAGGGGATATTCTGTCGTACCTTTCCTGCCAATAGATTTTTCTGAATAACATTTTACCCTTATTCCCCTTCAATGTCAACTTCCCCTGATGGCCATCTCGACTGCATACTAGGGCCGAGTGTCCCAGTATTCTGCAAGTCGAGCAAAACTACACCCAATGATCGAAGACCACTGGTTGTTTACACCGTACATCCTCACCAGCTTCAATCCACACCGATTCAATCCACGAACTCATCACTTCCACCTCCAAACACATGTGCGGGTTGATCGGAAGACATAAAAAATCAGTATGTGAATCTACACAGTGAAATTAACCCACCAATTTTTCTAACATTCGTATAATAAAGGTATTCTGGAATGGTATAGGAAGTTGAGGAAGACTTACCCAAACCAGAACTATAGGAGAATCAAGATTCAGTTATAATTCATAGCTGCACCTAAATAGATAAAAGCTTCATCCACTTCATTTACTGGGTACACATGATAGAGCATGAACAAAGTCCTCCAATGAAGAAAATGGCACCATCAAATGCCTTTTATCTAGTAAACCGACAACCACTTGTTCTTTTAGACACCAATGGTTGAAGAAAAACCTGTCAATTTCATCCACTGAAGGTCATTTATTCCTAAATCGGGAAACCACTGTTAGATGTATTAAAATATCCACCTCTATAACCTCCCAAGCTGAGAATGGAATCATGAGGTCGCCTTCCCAAATACTACGGACCTATGGGTCGTGGTTGATCATTGGAAATCCCGAAATCGTAGCTGTATTGGTGAAGGGATAGAAATCATGTCTCTAGCCATTATGAGGAATTCAGGGATCCCCCCCTCTCGCCAACCAGCGGTAGAGGGGTAAGTATCGTCGACCCCATTATGGTTAATCCATCAGTGCATCAAGCTCTCATCACCTAGAAATTCTCCTCCAGTCTTTAGATAATTAACACCTAAAAAATGAAAACAATGAAATATTATTAATGAAATGGTGATAAGATGTTATAAAAGGATCATATATGAAATTAAAAATATTAATATGGTTATTTTATAAACTAATAACATGTTTAAAGTGACTATACATAATGTTAAATCATAATCAACTATAGTAATGTGCGAGGTAAGGGACTTCATCTCAATTTCTCAAAATTGAGGAATATGGAATGTTATACAGCTAATTTGTTTTATATGTTTTATATTATGACCCTTTTACCTGAAATAATGTTATTAATTAATAATACATGGTAAATTAAGTTAAATTTTGAATTATTTCATCCATGTGTATTTTACTTAAGAGTTACCATGTGGTAAAGAATTTCATATCTCAATTTCTTTTCATTGGACTGCATTACTTCTTCATCATCTTTGATATTATAATATTACATTGTAAGTTACTTTTTATTAAATTATATTGTATTTTAACATGTTTTATCTGGATTTATAGTATGTACACAAAATCTACTCATTGAATAATTTCACTACAATGTTATGACCATTAGAAGGGTTAATTTCACAATCCCACTCTCATCGAGATTATTTATTTTCAAATTCTAGTTGAAGGAAATTATTTTATTATTTTATAATATATACAAGTTATTTTATAATTCTATAATTATTTATGATATATTTAAGTAATATTACAATTTCCCCACTCTTTTGTACTTAAAATAATTGAGAAATAATTTTTATGAAAATCTGCCTTCATTTCTCCCTTCCATCAAAAGTTTGTTTTCTACCAAAACCTTATTCTCTAAATTTATTTTCAATTTTTTTTAATTATTTTTAGAATTATAAATAAAATACATTTTTATCAATTTTTTAATTTAATTTTTTTTAAAATTAATAATCATGTATTTTAAAAAAATTCTTGTTTGGTATTTACCAAAAAAAGTAAATGAAATATCTGTTTTAATAGATATGACATGAATGTAATTTATTTCTATCATGAATAGTAAAATGTTATAACGATTTTTTATAATATTAAACTGTTAATTACAACTGATATTTTGTTCAAAATATCTTGTTAACATTTTTTAAAACAATATTTTTAAGATGTAATGGATATTTTACTCAATAATGTTCTTAAAGATATTTTTGTTGTATTTATATTCACAAATGAAAACAACCCATTATTCATAATCCAATGGGTATATGATTTATTTATACAATAATTATTCTTTTTTCTGGATGATTCATTATGATTTTGACCACAGAATGTATTGAGATTCACTTCCATGATTCATTTTTATAGTCATTAAATTTCCATTAAATTATTCACATTCCTATGGAAATTAAATTTCCCTTAAATATCCATATTATTTATCATGGATTATTTTATTTCTTAAACTATATATATTTATACATGCAGTGTTCTACATTGAAATTTATTTTTTTATTTGGTGAAATATTTATAAATCTATACTCACCCAATGAAATTATTTTATGATAAGACACATTTTTCGTGAATTAAATTGATTATTAGAAATATGATAAATACTGTGGATATGAAGACAAGGGTTGGGACTGGTTATATATATCCCATTGATGCATTAATATTATCAATAGGTGAATTATTGAGCTATCATAAAATTAGTTGGCCAAACCAAATGAGTTTCTACATAAGAGTTTTAAACTGTCATGTGAACGGTACTAACGATATAGGTATCATGTGCCCGATAATTTAAATTCAATAGATAAGAATTGCCTTCTTTTGAAATCTAGTTTTTATTATCTATGATAATTTCACAATAATATTATCTCTAGAATCATTTCATTTTCAATTATTGATTAAATGGATTTTTTTAGTTATTTACATTTCCATATTGATTATGCCTTATCTAGTTATGATATTCATGTTATTGATTAAATGGAATATGTTTTTTTTTTCATATTTACCATTCCATATTAAGTATTATCCATGATATTTACACATTTATATTATCTTTGGATGCAATTCCGTATTAGTTTATTGATTACATGGCATGTGTGTTTAGTTATTTACCATTCCTTATTGATTATGCTTATATATTCTTGATTGATTCACATGTACCTAACACTTACTGAGCATTTGAGGTCACCCTTATTTTGTTTACTTTCCCATGAATCCATGAAGATTACTATGATTTTTATATGAGGATATGTTAGAGGGAATAATGTTATTCTCATAAAAAATTATGTTGTATGTTTTGTTTTCAAATTTAATGAAAGATCATGTATGTAAATAGGTTACTGGTAATAATAAACTATTCAGTCCTTCAGGATGTGATATCTTTGTATCTTACGCCAATGAAATGAAGTAATACACTGGCTCAAGGATACTAGGATTTGGGGTGCTATAAGAAGTGGATTTATGGTCTACCATTAATATAAGTCTGGTTGTTCTAGCCTTTGGATACTACAACATTCCATTTCTAAATGGAATGATATTGGTTTTAATATATTTTTTTATGTACCAAATATTACCAAACAACTTAATTTATATATCCTTCCATAATAGAAAAATGAATTATTTTCAACTTCTAAAATAAAAGTAGTTTCTTTTATAAATACAACATATTTTATATTATGAAACATTTAAATAATAGCCTTTGTGTATTAAAACATGAAAACCATGTATTAGAAATTGATAATGAAACAATTTCACATGAATCAATTCAGACCCAACTTTGGAATTGCATTGTAGGACATGTAAACAAGTATAATTAGAAAAATATCAATCAAGATGGTCACTTAGACTCTTTTGAGCAAAAACCACTTGATATATTTCTTTATTTTTTACAAGGAAAAATGGCTAATACACCATTTAGTGGATAAAGTGAAAGATCTATAGAGCTTGTAAAATTTTTATACACTTTTATGTGAAAACCATTTCAAGTAGATGTTATAGGTGAGTATTCTTACTTCGTTACCTTTTTTTGATGATTTATGCAGATATGTTTATGTATTCTTAATGACAAAAAATTCATAACCATTTGATAAATATATATAATTTAATAATGAACTAGATAATCAAGAAGGGAAGAAAATAATTATACTTTGATCTCATCAATTTGGTGAGTATCATAACCAACAATTCATCAACTTTCCATCAGAGTGTGGAATTCTATCTTAGCTCGCTCCTCCGTATAAGCCAAAATGTAATGGTTTTAGTGAATGTGGGAACTATACATTACCTTCCATGGTAAGGATGATGAAAAAAAATAAATTTCTTTCATTATCTTTTTGGGGATATATATTAAAAACTCTAGTATACACAATAAAATGTGTACCAAATAAAGCACAAAATGGTATTATTTTTGAGTTATATAGTGTATGTAAACTAGTTTTGTAACATATTCATGCATAGGGTTTTAAATATTTTGTTAATTCTAACTATAGGGGTGTAAATTGTATCTTTATATGGATTCCAAAGGAAACAAAATGATTTTATCTCTACAACCCCTTAGAAAATAAGGTGATTGTCGCAAGACATTCCATTTTTCATGATAGGGAGACAATTCATTAAAATGTATAGTGGGATCAAGAATGAATTCGATGATGTTGATTCTTATGTTACATTGGACACTGTATATGAAAAGATTCCATAGGTCTCCATGGAAGATGTTGTTCCTCAATCACTAGTATTTTGTAGGGACACCATAGCAGTTATGGACTCTAAAACATTAATTTGCCAAATTATAAGTTCACAATTATTTATAAAGTTTATATTTAGGTTGTGATATTATGTATTGAATAATTTATTCTAAACATGTATTATATATTATATTTAATTACTTAAAATATCTTTATATTTCATGTATTGTTTGTTCCTAAAATGTTCTATAAGTTTTATGAAGAGTTTCTAGGATAAATATTTCATTTAGAACCAATAAATTTCATTTATATTTAATCATTATTTTACCCGTGAAGACAATTTATCATTTCCCATTTATACCAATGAATTACCATGCATCCAAATAAAAATTCATATAGCCAAATCGTGAACCACATAGCCAAATTTATAGAATTAGTTACCTTATGTATTTTAACCTTAACTTGGTATAAATTAATCAAAATTGAGTGATTCTTATTGAGTATAAAATCAATGAAAATTATAAATATTTTATTAGAAGACATAAAATTATTAATCTATATTTATCATGTTCTAAATTTTTTTATAAATCACTGTAATTTTCAATATAAATTCTATTTTCGGAATATTTATCTACTGTATTTTAGGGATAACATTAGATATAGAAGTGTTATTATTTTCATCATTAATTTATTGTAAATATAATGAAATAATAAAATTAAAATTAAACAAGAAAAAAATTTGATTCTTCCTTTTACAACGTCTAATTTTGGTCTAACATTTGATAAGTCAAGCTGTTTAATGATTCTAGAATTTCAGTTGCATGTGTAAAATTACATGGATATTTTTCCTATATGAATTCAAATACGTAAATAGTTTAGATATTTTGTTTCATCTAGATCGAATATTCTATGTACATGAATCTTATTACATGGAAATATGCTATGTACAATGATTCACTAATGTGGTGAAATTATCTAATATAAAATATTTAGATATGTAAATCGGTTATGTAGATATTCATATTATATTGATATTTTACCATAAAGATCATTTCACATATTTTAAAATCATTGAAATATTCAAATTCACCAACATGTTTTTTTATTTTCTAAAGTTTTTCTAAATCATGGATTATGCCATGTTTTTCTTTATATTTCATATTTATATTGGATGCAAGTTTATTAGGAATTTTCTTAGTGTTTAATTTTTTCTAAAATTACTCATTAGTTACCTAGAACCCATATGAACATTTTTATATTGTTTAATGTTGAATTAAATTTTTTCCACATAAGATCAATCATGTATATATATTCATGATTGTATTTTGACAAATGTTAAATAAATATTCAAACTGGTTGAAATATGAAAAGCTAATCATGCAGGATATATGGGAACATTACAAGAATTTTAATACTCATTATTTAATAAAATATTAATTGTTCTGATATATTACATTATACATGATTTTATTTTTTTAAAAGAGTATAAAGGAGAAACCATGTGAATATTATATTTTATATATGAAATATTTACATGTGGAGCATTTTATGGTAAATAAATAAGGATAAATCTGAATTAGTTTGTTGGTTTCACATTGGAAACTCTTACATTGGATTAAATAAAGATTATACATAATTAAAAATTTAATGGTGGGCTTCTTAGATAAAGTCTATATATAGAGTTAACCGAACCATTGAATGAAAAAAACTGTTGGGGATTTAAGAACTGTGAAGAACTTTATATTTCCTTCTTATCTTACAATCATTTCAAATATGATCACTTTATTGAATTCACCATTCGACCCTCATTTGTTAAAGTGGTCCATACTTCCTAAACTTTCATAGTATTCATTTTTTCAATTGGTTTCCATAGTTCTTTAATCATTTTTATTTTTTGGGATTATGAATTTTTCGGTTATACTTCCCCCTTAAATGTTATGTGTGTGTGGGTTGTAACTCCCTAAAAATATTTTTTTTGTATTGTGACTCCAGAGGAAAAGGATGTAATTTTTGAGTTGTGAATATATGTAAACAAGTTTGGTTAATCTTGATTTTACGTCTCTAGGGGAAAATGGGTTTTGTAATTAGGTTGTGACTCCAAGTAAATAAAATGAATCATACGATTCCATAATTACTGGGTGTTATCTTTCTCTATGTTTGAGAGCTGTGAAGAGTAGTGTATGGTTAATTTAATATTAAATACGATCAGAATTTTCTTATCCATATTTTTTTTGATTTCTATTTAATTAATTATAAAACTATGATATAATCATTAAATTTATTTTAAAAGGCCAATTCACCCCCATCATGTATATTTTTCTATATTCCATTTGGGACAACAAATTGGTGTCATAACTTGAATCATAGCTTGATATATATTTTTTATTTGTGATAACCATTGAAAAACATAACTATTAAAAGTAAAATATCTATTTATGATGTTTGGAACATGTTATAATAGTGAATGGATATATAAAATACCACCTGATTTTCTGGAACTGATTTTAGATACTAGAAATCTTGGATAGAATATTTCGTAAAATAATAGCATTGATCAAAAGAAAATCATGGAAAAACTATTCCATGTTCCCAAAGGTGAACCTAGATCATTAGTTGGTATTGATGGAGTAATGTTACATTCAATTATAATGTGATGAATATTTTATATTTTTCAATAAATATAAATGTGTATAGTTATGTGTCTAATTATTAAACAACACATAGCATTTGGAATGTATTTCATGTTATATATATTGACATTAATAATATAATTATAACTAACATATTCATGTTAAGAGAAATATATCATTAATTTCAAATATGTGAAGAATAAAGAGTTAATAAAATTATTCATAGATTCACTTGTATTATACGTGGTATGATATGTTTTGAAAAAACATTAAAAAACCCTGTTATTGTTGAAAGAGTAATTAAATCACTTTCGATCAAATGGAATAAGAAAAATATGTCTATTATTAGTATTAATAAAATTAAGGATTATAAACATTATCATATTGTTGGACCATTTATATAATATGAGTTTGAGTTTGAAAATTTTATTAAATAAGATAACAAAAAGGAGAAGGGAATTTGGTTTAATTCAAAGGTTTATACTTACTCTTCTGATTCTAAATTATAGAGCAGTGATAAAAATGATACTAAAGATGTTTAAAAGGGATTATATAGGATAAATACAGTATATTTTAGAATATTTTTAAAGGAATATCCTAAAAATGATTTTAAGGAGAAGAATAAATGAAATTTTATTTATAATGATTCTTAAGATATTATCTATTATGAGTGCAGAAAAAGAGGGCACATCAAACATGATTGACCAAGTTTAAATAAAGACCAAAATAATAAGAATAAATATAAGAAAAGGAAGGAAAATTGGAATCTAGATAGATTTTCACTGGGGATTCATGTTCTGATGAAGAATATGGTTTTAAAAACTATTTGGAAAATTTGTGCTTATTGTATTCATCAAACTGACTGAGTGACTCTTCTTATTATTATTCTTCTAAATATGACTTCCAAAAAATCATTATATATGAACTTCTTAATGTGGTTGAAAGACTTGATCCTAAAGATAAAAAGATCACTAATTTATATAGTAACATTAAGTGTAGACATAAGGATTTATTTAAAGAAAATGAAGAAATGAGTAAATATATCTAAGAAGATTTCAAAACCATAAATATAGATTATAAATAATCTAAAGAAAATACATATAATTATCATACTGAAAATAAAAAATTAAAGATAGGAATTTAATTCATGCGAAAATTCCATGACGTTAATGTTTGGAATATTTATATTATTGTTAATGATAATGAACAACTCAAAAATAAAATCCAATGATTAATGTAAAATCTATCCACTTTTGTTCAAGGTAGAGATAAATTTGAGAAAATAAAATGTTTTTATATAATTAATAAAATGATATTTGGTTTTGGTTATGAAAATAATTTACCCAAAATTTATATGAATTTATTTGTTAAGATCACCAATGGAAGTACATCAACTAATACAAGTTTTTTATGTAAAATAAATGGTCATTATGAAAATGACTTCTCGTTGACATTTATACGATCTATTAGACATAATAATTATTTATTTTATAAATCATTACCTTATGATTGCCGATAAACATGTTTTTGAAATTAGTTTGGGTTCCAAAGTATCCATATTCTAATCTCATAGGACCCAAATTTTCAAGGGTTACAAATATTTCTTAAATTTACATTGTAGTAAATTTGTCCAAGAAGCATAGATAAGGATTTTAGGTGCATGGATAGTGGATGATCATGAAATATGACTAGAGGTATATCAAATTTATTACCATTCAATAAATGTGATAGAGGTAATGTTTGTTTTTGTGATAATTATAAAGGAAACGTAAATGTTTTCAGTGAGGTTAGAATTTCAAATTCTGTTATTATTTCTAATCATTTATATTTTGAAGGACTAAAACATAATATAATAAGTATTTCTCAAGAATGTGATGTTGTTATACATATTAAAGTTGAAAATTATAAGTTCATTGTATTTAAATACAAATATTGTTTCGTTATATGAAAATAGAAAATAAAAAATTTGTTCAATTAATATTTCTAAATCAACTAATAAAAGTGAAAACTATTTGAATGATATATAATCAAATAAAATCTTATGGAATCAATGGTTCAGAAATGCTAATTTTAGTTTAGTGTAAAATATATCCAAGATCCAAATAGTTATATAGTTACCTAAAATTCAGGAGGAAGACACATTTATTTTTGAATCATGCTTGAAAGGTAAACAACACAGAAGACATGAATAAATATTATTATGTTACCAATATTATTATATTAATACCATTGTTAAAAATGACCCCTTGTGATATTTGGAAGGGTAGAAAAACTAAAATTGGATATTTTAGAGTATATGGGTGTAAATTTTTCATTATCAATAGTAAAAATTATTTAGATAAATTTTATAAAAAATATTATCAAGGGATATTATTAGTATATTAAAATAATAGTAAGAAATACATATTTTACAATAAAATAACCATGGATTTTGAAAAATCAATTCATGATATGTTTGATGAAAATATTTGAACTATATGTATCCTAATACTGATAAACATGTTGATGAATTTAGATGTTATAATTTGGAAAAGGAAGAATCTAAATATAAAAATGAACATATTATGGGGGATAATATTTTTCTCAATATGAACCTATTCAGGAAAGAAAATGGAATACTCATAAAAATTTTCCTATTGATAATGTGATTGAAAATTTAGAGTAAGATTACCCAACTAAAAAATCAGTTATGAATATTTTTTCTTATCATGATTACATTACTGATTATATACCTATGAATATTGAAGAATCTCTAAATGATTCTCACTAGATCTTGGCACTGAAAGATGAGTTAAATCAGTTTACTAGAATTAATGTTTGAACATTAGTTTTTCCACTAAATGATTCTCATACCATTGGAATAAAATTTATCTTTTGAAAAAAACATGATAAATATGAAAATATAGTTAAAAATAATCATAGATTCATTAATAAATTATTTTCTAAAGAATATGGTTTTAATTTTGAATAATATTTTGTAACGTTTTTTATATTATAATAAATTTGAATATTATTAGATTATGATTTTTTCATGGATTTAAATTATTTCAAATTGATTTCAAAATTGATTTTCTAAATGGTTATATTTATAAAGAATTATATGTTAGACAGTCCCCAGGTTTGGAAAATAAAATTCTTCCTAATCATGTTTTGAAATTATCTAAGGAATATATTGTTTGAAATAATCCCATCTATCTGGGTATAAAATTATATCTTTTTTTATTTTGAAAATAAGTTTTGAGATGGGAACAATTGATAATAATTGATTTATTTAGAAATTTTGTAATGATATTTTGATAGTGAAAATTTATGTTGATGAAATTATTTTTGAATTTTCATTTTAAAATATTTGTAATGAATTTACAGAATTAATGGCTTCTGGGTATGGATTGAGTATGAGGGAATAGTTGAAATTATTTCTTGTTTTTTTATTTTTCAATGAAATAATGATAATTTTCTACATAAAAAAATGTATTCTAAGTATAAGCTTAATAGGTTTGTTTTATAATTTTATGAATGTGAAAATACTACCAGGAGGACTACTTGTATCTTGATTTAGATAAATCTAGAAAATACCTTGATTTTAAATTTTATAGAGGCATAACTGGATGTCTGTTATACTTTACTGCTTCATGGCATGATTTAAGGTTTTAATTTTTGATGTTTGATATATTTACAAGTAATACTAATAAGGGTTATTTAATGGATATTAAAATGATTTTATAAAATGTAAAAAGATATTTAAATACATGATATTTTACCCTGCTAAAAATTATTTTTATTTAAAAATTTATTCAGATTCATATTTTGGTGGATGAAAGATAGATAAAAAGTACTTCAGTTTTGTTTCATTTAGTAAATACATAGTTTCTTTGGATTTATAGAAAAATTATATTTCTCTTTCAAGTGATAAATCTAAACAAATATATGTTATATCTTATTATGTTTAATCATTATGGATTAAGAAAAAAAATTTGGATTTGGATTTTGATTTTGATAATATTCATATATTTCATGACTACAATTAAGTTATTTCTATAGGACCCCGGGACACTATGAGAGGGGAGGGGTGAGTTAGGGTGTCAACCTTTTCTCTTTATGTGATGGATCTTATTCCCACGTTGGTAGGAACTTATTAAACCTGTATGATGGATATGATCAGCAATCGAACATTCACATATAATGAGTTGAGAAAACACTGTTACTTGGTTCACCACTAAGGGCTGCATCCAAGGATCATACGCTGAGAGGTTTTTGGTTATATCTAATTCCACTATTATTCACTAGTTGTGGATTGCAATGGTTCGGGAACAATCACATTGTCCCAGGCTCACTTCCTATACAAAAGTTCTAGGATAGATCACTGTGTCCCTCGGGTCACTCCCGTTGACTCCCCCTGGCTCACTACCATTGGTGAAGTCCAACTCAGTTTGTAGACATGATGGTCCCTTCAATAGATAAGAATTGAACTATTTTTCTCGTGTTCAGCATGACACAATGCTTGCATCTGTGTCCTGAAATGAAAATCATTTGTATTCAATCTTCAACTTTAGTGGAATAACTGAATGCACTAAGTATCCCTCTTCTCTTCCTTAAATTCCCAATTCCAACACCTAAGTATACCATTATAGTTCCCTCTTTCTGTGCAGATATGAGTTTAGTTTCATAGATCATTCTTATTCTCTTCACAAATCACAACATGGGTGTTAAACACCAGTTGTGTGTGTGTGGTACTACTTCTCTTTGTATGATCGAACGGTTCACGGTAATTCCTTCTTTGTGAAGCAGTATTGAGAGTTCTAAGAACCTGTAAAAGGCTTGAGGGACACCTAAATATTTTGCACACCCTTCTTTGTGTCTTGTGCGTAAAATTCAAACCTTGTGCGTAAAAATACCTTTTGTCATGAAAAATCCTTTTCACACAACTATTCTTTTTCCACGCAGAACATCTCTTTTTTGAGCAACGATTTCTTTTTCACGCAACACTTCTTATTTTCGCACACAACTCTATACTTAAATTTTTCCACATGTCATTTATCAATATTTGTATATGTGTCGAGCCTCATTTAATGTGAGGGTCCACTTCATATTTATAGGTGTTTTGGACCCTGTGCGTAAAACCCCTTCCTGCGTGTAAAATTGTCTCTCAGTTATTTATATTACGCACACCTTTATTTTATTCTCATGAACCACCTAAATTTTTCACGTACCTCATGAATTTTCCATTTTTCAACTTTCTGAACAAGAAGACTCTCTTGCATATAAAACATCAAACTCACATTTTTCACACAACCAATTTTTCTCGCACAAGTTTGATTTTCCACGCACATGGCGTGAACATCTCCGATTTTTCGTGCACCTTTTTCATTTTCTAATTTTCAGTATTTCAAATCCTAGGCACTTCTTGCACAAAAAACTCCCCAGTTATTTTTTGCACAACATTTTTCCATGGACATTCCAATTTTTCTTCGCACAGCTCTAGTTTTTCGCACATCCCATGCCTTTTCCATTTTTCGATGTTCTGATTCTGAAACACCTATTGCGCGAAAAACCTCGCTCGACTATTTAACGCACAACTCTCTTTCTTGCGCACCATGCCCTTTTTCTCTCACAATACACCTATTTCACGCACCACTTCATCATTGCCCACACCTCCTTTTTCCAACAACCAATGTCTTCAATTTTTGATTTTTTGGTCCAAAAATTTGGCAAACACTAGAGAACAGCGCCACCTTCAATATATTCTTCAGACAGAACCTTCATGAGTCTTTTCTATTATTTGGATTATTCAACAACTCTTCTACATTTATCATAAACTCCACTATCCTGATATATATCCATTGATAGATCAACTTTAGCATTATCAGATTTTCCATGGAAAGTATTATATCTTCCCTATCATCCACCAACATATTTCCTTCCAATAAGGCTTGCATCATAATTCCAAGCCCTTACACACTCTCTCTCCATATTTAACCATCATTCTCTAATTGATGAAAATCATATGATTATATTCTTCAAGTAAGCTCTTTCATAGTTCTCATGAAATCATGAATGATTGCATGGTGTTTTTCTTTAATCATCCTCAGATGGATGATAACCCACAATTCCTCTATTTCATTAGAGTTCTTCTTTATATCCTTCATTTTTATCTTTATTGACAACAATTGACAACAAATAAAACCTTAAACACAAAGTGGTCACAAAATTTTCTATATCTAAAAAAAAATTTAACACTATAATAGTAGTCACATTGATGTTAAGTTTTATATTCTTTGGGATCATGGTAAAAAATTAAATAATATTTTTTATTCTATTTCAAAAATAAATCTACTTTCTAATATCTTTATTAATCCCATAATCTTCTTTACTTTTGATAAATTTATTTTTGAGCTTGGTATGATGGAAATTTATATTTTTAAGGCATGGAAGATTAAAAAATAAGTATAAATAAACTGTTATATAAGACATAACTTAAAATAATATAACAACTAAATGTATATAGAAATTAAAAACTCACTCAAAATATATGTAATAACAATAATAGGTTTTATAATGGATCCTTGAATTTTTTTTCAATGTGTTCATGTTTAGGAATGTTTTTTACAATATTTTTATTGAAGGATGCTTTAAAAATATGGGAGAAGTATTATCAATTCAAAGAGAGAACATTATATTTTTGAAAATTCCAAATAGGGGGGGGGGTTTGAAATTTTACATGATTTTTTAATGATCAAAAAATGAAAGAATGTTGACTGGCCCTTGAACCACTCCATGTTTTGATAATTACAAATATTTAATTTTTTCATTCCCTTGAACATATGTCTTTATAAAATGATTTCTGTATTTATAATTTATTATGATTTTATTGGGAGTTATCTTTAGGTTGTGATATTATTTATTGATTAAAATATTCTTAAATTTGATTATATTTTATTTTTATTTTCATACAATATTCTTAGATTTCATGTATGGATAGTTTAAAACTTTTTATTCATGTCCCAGGAAAAATTAATATAATAAATATGTCATTTGGGTCTATTAAAGTTCCTTTTTATACTATTTATACAATTCCCACATTTCCAATTTCTAATTTCATATTTATCCAAATACTTAATCATTTAGCCTAATGAAAATCCACGTAGCCAAATAGTAAAGCGTATATCCAAATTTCAAGAAGTAGTTACCATATGTATTTAATCCTTCAATTAGGATAAAAAATCCAAACTGAGTCATTATTGATGAATTATAAGTATAATAAAATTATATATATTTCATTATAATACATAAAATAATAAATCCATCATTATCATGTCCTAAATTAGGTGATAATTGACGCCATTTTTTTAGTATAGATTATGTAGTTTTTAGAACTATTTTTATACTATATTTTAGTGATAAATTGAGATAGAGAAGTATGATTAGGGTGATTAATTATTATTTGGAAATATAATATAATTATATAAATATATTTAAACAGTATCCAATTTTGTTTTTTCCATTTATAAGGTCTGAATTATGTTTGAAATTTGATATGTCATGGCATTTTCATGTTTTAGAATTTTTTATATGTGAATTATGTTACATGAATATTTCAAATATCTGAATTTAGTTATGTGGAGGTTTTCATTATATTAATATGGATTCATGAATATCTTGGACACATTATTTGAGTTATGTCAAATATATTGGATACATGAATTCACCTATGGAACATTTTCTATATAGATAGATTCTCTTACATGTTATATTCAACTATTCAAATTTATGTTATATATATATTTAAGATACATGGATATTTATCCTATCTGATCAATTAACATACATTAAAATCACATATGTAGTAAAATTTACCAACATATTTATGTGGGTTTCTACAAGATATTCTAAATATAAAAATATACACTTTTTTCATATGTTTCATATTCTTATTTTCTTTATGTTTATTATGAATATTCTTAGTGTTTTATTTTTATTAAAATTACTCATTATATATCTATAATCTATTAATATAGGTTTTATATTGATTTATGATAAATTAAATGTGATCTATATGAGATTAAGTGTGTATAGATATTTACCCTGAAATTTTGCAAAATGTGAAATACAAATTCAAATTGGTTGAAACATGGAGAGTTAATCATATATGATATATGAGAAGTTTATAAGGATATTAATACTCATTATTTACCACTACATTAATAGTTATAATGTATTCCATTATAGAGGTTGTTATTTTGTTCTACTGAGTATCAAGGATGACCCATGTGAATATTAAATTTTTATTTATGAAAAATTTACACATGAAACATTTCTAGGAAATAAGAATGGATAAATCTGATGTAATTTTTTGGTTTCACATGAACAGTTTTTGATTTAGGAAAAATAATGATTCAATAGACCTCAAATTTGAAAGATATTATACATAAGAAACTCTCTCTATATATAAATTTGACATAAATAGTGAAGTTAACAAATTGATGAAGATATAAGAACTATGAAGCACTGTAACTTTCATACACTTCATGCGATAATTTAAATATGACCACTTTATTGGAATTCATCATTCAAATCTCATTTTTTGGACTGATCCATACTATCTCAACATTCAAAAGATTCAAATTTTTAAGTGTATTCTATGGTGATGTAAATATTTCTATTATTTAAGGATTAAGTGTTGGTGGGTTATATTACCCCCTTAAATGAAACATGTTTGAGGGTTGGGAATCCCCAAAAACATTTTGTTTGGGTTTTACATCTAGGGGAGAAATATAGGACTATTTGGGATAAAATTATAAGTAGAAAATTAAGGTTATAGTTTAGATTAATCATCTAGGGGAAAATTGATTTTTAATTGGGATATGAATCAATGTGTGAAAATGTACGTGTAAGATTCCATAGTAAGTGGGTGTCATCTCTCTCTTCATTTTAGAGAGATGAATAGTTGAGTTGGATCATTTTTATCTATACTATTAAAAAAATTATCTTATGCTTATATATTTTTTATTTTTGCTACATTAACTATAAAAATTTGATATTATGTTTAAATTTATTTGAAATGTCCAATTACCCACCCCACTCTTAGATATTCTTATATCGTAACTTTAGGACAAAAAACAAAGATATTTGAAGATTCAAGATGGAAAGGAGCTATGAATTATGAAATGGATTCCATATATTAGAGCCAAGTCCAGGTTATGGTTGATCTTACAGTTGGTGTAAGGAATTTTGGGTGAAAATGGGTATTGAAGAGAAAATTAGACATGGAAGGTTAGGTTTGTACCTATAAATAATGGATAGTGGATAAATGGTTTAAAAAATGTCAAGGAAGTGACTATGATAAATCACTTTCTCTAATTTACATGTTCAAATACATCATAATTTTACTTACCATTGAATCCTTCCATGACAATGATCTTTGATCGATGGATTCCAAAATAGATTTCCTAAAAAAATCCTTATAAATATGTCTATATAACAAAACATGAAGTTTTTGTCACTCTAGGAAATTCCAATGAGGTATAAAAGTTGTAGAGATCCAGTAATGGGTTAATGAATATATCTACATCATGGAACATTAAGTTCAATGAAACTATACGATATTTTTATTTCATGAATAATGAATGCGATCTAGGAGTTTATAAGTGGTTGAGTGGGAGTGTGGTTGTATTCCTAGAAATAAATACTGATTAAATGTTATATATTGGAAATGGAATTCCATCCATATTGTCTATTAAGGAGTATCTAATCATGGTTTTATCCATGAAGGGATTAAGTGAAGGGGAATATATCCATGGAATCAAGATCATTCATGTTATATAAAAAGTCCCTTTAGACTAAGTCAGTATACATACATTGACAAGATTCTATAGATATTTAATATGGGATTATCCAAGTGTTGATTGGTTCATGTGTCACATTTTATACATATCTCAATGAAAATGTGTCCCCAGACACAACATAAGATAGAGAAAGTGAATAATAAGGATAAAAAATGAATCTATGATGGGATCTATCATGTATTCCTTGTTATGTACAAGGTCTGATATTTCATACACTTTAAGAAGTGTAGGTAGATATCAAAATAATCATAGAGAACAAAATTGGTCTATTGTTAATAGTGTTCTTAAGTATCTAAGTCATAATAATGATTTGATTCTTATATATGGAAGATATTAGGAATTATTCATTAGATGATATATTGATTCCAGTTACTAAACTTGTCACAATGATGTAATGTCAAAGAGAAGATATATCTTCAGTCTCAATAGAGGATCATTGTGTTGGAAGAATTCGAAGTAGTAAGTTTCAACTGATACTATAGTGGGGTTCAAGTATAGAGAGCCTTCTAATATAGGCAAAGAAGCAATTTAGATTAAGAAATTTTTCCATGATCTGGATGTTGTTCCTAGTAGTATAGATCTTATCACATTGTATAATGATAATACTTCAGTAGTGGATATCGAAAAGGATCAAAGGTCACATCAATAGATGAAGCACATACTACACAAATATTAATTATTGAGGGATATTTCTCAAATGGGGAAAATACAATATGAGTAGAATCTCCATACATGAAAACATGGTAGACCCCTTAATTAAAGCTTTATCTTAGTATAACCATGAACATCATGTGAGAGATAGTGGACAGATGGTTTTTAGCATTTGGATATAGTTCACGTGGGTGTTTATTTTAGTTGTTTCCATAAAGTCAACTTTTAATTACTTTATTATTACCTTTATACATGTATTTGAATATTAATAAAAATATAGTAACACATCATGATTGTTATTCTATGTGAAAAAGTATAGGATAATGTCCTGAATGTACTTGTCACACTGAAAGGTCAAATAGTTCCTTGCATTGATGAGAACCTAGAAGTTTCATGAATGTATCATTATATATAATTCCTATACCCATATGATATCATTTGATGGTATGACATCCCGCCTTTTTATCACATAAATGATCATTACAATATACAAAACCGAGGTTCTATAAGGATTAGTGTCTTGTAAATATAGAACTTAAAACATGAAAACAACATAAAAATTTATTCTAATCCAGTTGTAAGGCTTCATCATATGTTCATGAAATGTTCAATTATTGCGTCTCATATCCTGGAGACATACATCAACGTAAAGGGTGAGCAGAAGGCCCAGTAAGGGTAAACAAGGTAACATTTTAATTTTTATATCAATAAGAACTTGAATTAAAACATAAATACATGAGCTATAGAAGTATAGGAATATCATAATGAAAATAACGTGAATCATAACCTGAATATTCGGCTGCAACATTTAACATATAAAATCATTAACATATCACCAAGGTCCATCATTATGGTGTTATTTAAAAAACTTACCCTGGTTATTCAACAAGGTATCGTTAAAATTGTAATCCCTAGCGATTTCATCATTACCCAACGCATTGGAGCGCTATTAGGGCGCACCCTTAAATTTGTCTTTATTATCATGTGAGCCGCATAATTCAACATAAAAAATTTAATAAATAACCCATATAGAAAAAAATAAAGGGGTTTCATTTCATAATCATAACATTTTAGAAAAAAACTGCTTTTAAGACATGATCTTTATGCCACTTTAACCCCACGAAAAAGGAAAGTGGGTTTCATGTATGTAGGTCCCAGAATTAAAATATAAAATTTTGATATATATGTGAATAACCCTTTAAAAGAGAGATATTTGAGTATTAACTTAATAAAATAAAATATTTGAGAGAAGGAGAGTGACATTTTGAGATTAATTTCTGCATCAAAATGGCTATGTTATAGGGTTTTAGAAAACATTGAAAAGGGAGGGGACATGGGTCACCCACTAAAAATTGATCTATAAAACAGTATAGGAACATAATATAATTGATATATGGACATGGTAATGAAATTTTAAAGACATACCATATGAAATGAAAATCATTAAGGGAAGACAAATATAAGATTCCACTTATGAAAATTCCGAAGCCTAACAGAGTCACTTAAAACATAAAAAAATGAATTGATGAGATCTAATAGGGTATCTCATCATATGAAAATAGGAGTGAGGAATTATGGATATAGACTTCATACCCCAAAATAATAAAAGGTCACTTTAATGACTTACATGAAAATAGAACTTGAAAATGAGAAGTGTGAAAGAATCTGTTACAAAAATTCAGCAACCTAACGACGCCACATAAACATTCATAAAATAAAATGATGAGAGCACAAGGTGGTATATCATCATATTAACATGAAAAGGACAATTATATGAATATAAAATAACATCCCCAACATAAGAACATGGGGATTAAAAGAAACGACATAGACGAGAGTACTTGAAAAGAAATAGACAGTTATGATCCCTTACCTTAAAAATAACTCTTAAAACACGAAGGTCGGGAACTTGAGGGCTGGGGGGAACCTTGGGAGGACTCATTGGGAGGTAATGAGACCCAAAATTATTTTAGGAGGATTTTGGAATGGAAAGGATGAGATAATGGCATGGTATTTATAGAGGAAGTGAGGGGACACGACATTAATGGCCAAAGGACACCTCATCAGTGGTATTGGAAAAACTATGTACTATTCAATGGTATGTCCTCTTGGTATTGGAAACTTGGAACACCTCATACAATAATTCATCCGCTTTATTCGACCATCTCTTAATATATCTCATGCAATCATCATGATGGAGTCATGATGTCATTAAACAATACCAAAACCCTAAAACTGTATTTTTACTATTCACTAAAAATTCACCCTTTTTAGAAAAATCCCAAAAAATTACCTTAACATAATATCAATGATCGGAATTTAAAAATAGACACCATTTTATGCAAATAATTTTCTAAATATTTTTAATTTAATTTTTATTTTAAAACACTATTTACCAAAAATTCATTTTTTAAGAAAATCGCCAAAAATTACCTTAACATAAGATTGATACTCTGAATTCAAAAATAAACTCTTTTTTATAAAAATAATTTTCTAAATAATTTTAATTTAATTTTTAATTAAAAAAACTATTCACCTGAAAAAACTAATACTTGAATAATTTTTTCTGAAAATGTTTTTTACCTATTTTATTAAATCACATTACTTAATCAAGGTGCCTATATTATATAAATACTTTTTTTAAGTGAGATTACTAATTTTTTTGGTCACATTACTAATCATAAGAATAAAATCACTATTCATAAATTACTATTCACCAAAAAATTAAGTTGATCTTATTAGACTCTAAATTTCATACTGAACACATTTGTAGAAAACCATTTTTTGAAAATCATTAGACATCATTAATTATTTAAGGTTTACATAAATATTTTAAAATATCCTTTTTTCCAAATTCATCAATAATATACATCCTACATTTATTCGGACATTTTAAAATTTCACAAAATTCTCCATAAGAAGAAATCACAATTTTATTTAACTCAATGGATTACACAAAGTAGCTACAGTCTCCTTACACATCCCCTTATAACCCCATCATAGTACCTAAGTGTAAGGTTTGATAATGTGAGAGAATATGAGGGTGGTTCGTCCATCATTGCACGAGTGGTGATTTCTATCAGCTTGAACTTCCCATGTAAGCGATTCCGTTCAAGCTTCACATGATTAACTTTGGCTTGGGTTTGGTGCAAAGCAAAGCCCATTGGTGATACCTCTTTCCCAAGTTCTGTTAGATGGGCTCCGATTGGCCCGAGACCACTGGATGAGGCCATCAAATCTTGTTTCTATATTAATTAACCAAGATCACTTGTATTTAGAGGCAATAATAGAAACATTTAGTTTCCAACGGTCATATTGACAAGTGGTCATATAACAATTGAAACCCAACGTTCTCATTTTAATTATACCCATTCTATTAAATGAAATAGTTTTGTTGAGTATAAAATAAATTACACACAAAATTAGGGAACAAAATTTATTCAAAATTTCAGGTCATTACATTGTTCCCCCCTTAAGAAATTACATCCATGCAATTTTTAAATTTGGGCATGGAAATTTTATTAAATTTCCCACATCAGAAAAAGCGGTAGTAACACTATTACTTTAAATGAAATAAAGGGAATTAAAATGGTCACCCGAGACAACAGATACCAGGATTCCATGAAAAACATGGATATGGAGGAAAAACAAACCATTAAGGTCTGATGCAGAATGATTGAAAACGTGATTTAGAGAAATTTAACCACCAGAAAATCACAAACCTGTGATGGGTTAAACGGTATTTGATTTCATAGTAGGAAACGTTAACGATCAACATTTTTGTTTTACGTTCCATTTCCCAATTTTGAAGAATTAATTTACTACATAGAAAAAAAAACACAAGGAAATATGCTTACCTTCATGTAGAGTTTCATCCTTTAATAAGTTTCTACAAAGGCTGATCTTTTCTCCAAACAAAGAGCATTCAAAAACACTTGGTCCCATCAAAAGAAAAAGAATAATCTTCCAGATAATCACATAATCCACAAAAGATTAACTATCAATTTCTTCTATTTTTAATCATTATCCCAAAAACATAAAGGGTAATATAAAACAAATCTTCAAAAAAAGAAAGAACCCCACTAGAAGGGAAACTACTTTTAGTCTTGAAAATTCCATGATACTACCAAAAAATTCATCATAGACTATTCCATAAATAACTGTCCTTAAAATAACTCAAAATAATCCAAAGTAAGATTGAAACCCAAATATAATAATGGTTTGATAACATAGTCTTCCAGATAAACTTTATCGTTCATCTCCAAACCACATCAACCACTGTTATCGTCTTATAACAAAAGTAACTAACCTAATCACATTTTTTCGAAGATAGGTTAATCATTTCCATAAGTAACCTAAATTAACATAAGGTCACCTTAAATTCATCAATTCTTCAAAACAAAAGTTAGCCTCTAATTCTCAATGAAAATACCGTAGTAATCTATTTACCTTGATCATATAGGGTTCCCAAATTAGTGAATGTCTTCCAAAATAATATTCATCTTTTAATCCCCTAATCATTTTTTTAAGAAGAACAGCTTCACAACATCAACATGTGATACATAAAAATAGATGTTTTCTTTAATGATTTAAAACCATATTAGGTAGTTACTTGATGTTCATAGAAAACATTAAAGATATGATTGTAGAGCACGAACTAAAATACAACATGACATAATCAATTATTACTTCAGTCAACATGATCCATCTCAGCATAGGACTTGTATTGTTCCCTTGTCCTTGATGATTGTTGAGGCTCATCATGCTTCTCATCCCTTCAAAGAGAGCATTTCCTTGGGTAATTTCCAACTTCTCCCCATTTACGACATTGAAAGGTATATGGTCCATTATATTGAACCTTGTCTCTATTAATCACATTATCCATTTTTTTAAAGCAATTGGCTACTTTATGCCCAATCACCCCACACATAAAACATCTCCCGGTTCCTTTGTAACATTTTCCTTGGTGCATCGTTCCGCCCTTTTTGCACAAAGGAAATTGGGTCTTCTTTCCCTTATCATCTTTATCAGATAAACATCCTTGAGACTTCGTCTTCCTCTTCCTTATTGAATTTGGTAATTCATCTAGGTAAGGATTATTAATTGTGATTTTTGATAACTGGTTTGGAAAAATCACAATATGTTAAACTTGATCTATCATCGTCTCTATCATATTAATAGGGAAATCTTCACATTTCTTATCACATTGGTTGTTGGTACATGTTCTTCTATTTCCTTCCATTAACTATGAAAAGAAAGTATAATTAGGGGGCTGAAATACTTAGCCAATAATCATGACTATGAAACATTATGCATATAAGGTTAAACTTGTAGAAGATTAGTGTATCCTATCTTGTGATCCCATATGTGCCAATATAGGTTATCCATGATCATATATTCTTAAGTGAATATTTATTTTATTTTATCTTTGTTCCTTTAATAATGGTTCATACTAAGCTTATGAATTTACTAAATCATATCCCCAGGGAGTGTCAAACCAAGAGTGATGAAAGGCATGTTGTCATGCACCAGGATACACTGGGTCAATCCTGAAACACCTTGTCAGAGTTTTCACTCCTCAGTACATCTGTGCCAGAGCCAATTCTACTTGTTTATATCCAGATAGGGATTTATTTGTTTGGAATCCACTTACTCAACAACTCACCAAAATACCAGGATTTTGTCCTATATTTAATATTTTCATTATGTGACCTTGTAACGTTTTAAAATCCTAATTTCCACAAATATCTAAACCATCCTTTGATACCAAATATGAAATCCCTCATTTGTATCACATAATCATTCATTATATTATACAAAACCGAGGATCTTTACGGTTTAGTGTCATGGAAATATGGAACATAATACATGAAAACAACATAAAACATTCTTCTAATCCACTTGTAAGGCTTCATAATATGTTCATCCGATGTTCAATTATTGTGTCTCATATCCAGTATACATACATCAAAGTAAAGGGTGCGAAAAAGGCCCAATATGGGAAAACAAGGAAACAGTTTACTCGTGATATTAATAAGAACTTGAATAAAAACATAAAGACATGAGCAATTGAAGTATAGGTATATAATAATTAAAAGAACATAAAACATAACATGAAGATGTGGATACAACATTTATTTTATAAAATCATGAACATGTCACCAAGGTCCATCCCCATGGTTTCATTTAAAAAATTACCAAGGTTGTTCACCAAGGTATCATTAAAATTGTAATCCCCATCAATTACATCATTACCCAATGCATTGGAGTGATATCAGGTCGCACCCTTAAATTTGTCATTATTATCATGTGAGCCACATATATAATCATCAAACATTTCATAAATAACCCATATAGCATAAAAGAAATGGGTTCATTTCATAATCATTACATTTTTAAAAAACTGCTTTTATGACATGATCTTAATGTCACTTTAAACCCACAAAAAGGGAAAGAGGGTTTCATGTATGTAAGTCCCAGAATTAAATTAGAACATTTTTATATATATGAGAATACCCCTTTAGAAGAAATATCTTTGAGTATTAACTTAATAAAATAAAATAATTTGAGAAAAAGAGAGTTACATTTTGAGATGAAAATTCTACAGCAAAACGACTATGTTACAAGGTTTTAGAAAACATTGAAAAGAGAGGGGACATGAGACAACCACTCATAAATGATCCATAAAAAATTAGAGGAATAGAATATAATGGATATAAGAAACTGTTAATGAAATTTTAAATACATACAATATGAAATGAAAATCATTAAAGGAAGACAAAAATAAGATTCCTCTTATGAAAATTCAATAGCCTAACGGCATCACTTAAAACTTCAAAAAATGAATTGATGAGATCGAATGGGATATATAATAATATGATCATAATAAGGAAGTATTATGGATATATAAATCATAAAAAAACATAATAAAAGGGAATTTTAAAGACTTGAGATGAAAATAGAACTTGAAAATGAGAAGGGTGAAACAATCTGTTACAAAAATTCGATATCCTAACGACGCCACTTTAACATTCATAAAATGAAATGATGAGACAAAGAGGGTTCTCTCATAATATGAACATGAAAATTAAAGTAATATGAAAATAAAATAGCATCCCCATCTTAAGAACATGGTGATTAAAAGAAATGACATAAATGAGAGTACTTGAAAAAAAAGTGAGAGGTATGATCCCTTACCATAAAATGTAACTCTTAAAACTTGAAGTTCAGGACATTGAGGGCTTAGGGGAACCTTGGGTGGAATCATAGGGATGTAATGAGAATATAACAGTGTTGAGGAGGATTTTGGAATGGAAATATGAGATAATGGTATGGTATTTATAGTGGAAGTGAGGGGACAAGGCATTAATGTCCAAGGGACACTTCATCGGTGGTATTGGCAAATCTATTTACTATTGAATCGTATTTCCTCATGGTATTGGTCACTTTGGACACCTCATACAATAATTCAACCTCTTTAGTCGAACATACCATAAAATATCTCTTGAAATCATCATGATGCAGTAATGATGTCATTAAACATATCGAAACCCTAAAACTGTATTTTTATTATTCAATTAAAATTCAACCTTTTTAGAAAAATCTCAAAGAACATACCTTGACATAATATCGATGATATGAATTCAAATATAAACATAATTTTAAAAAAAAATTCTAAATATTTTTAATTTAATTTTTTAATAGTAACACTGTTCACTGGAAATTCATTTTTTTCAAAAAAAATCACCAAAAATCACCTTAACATAATATTGATGCTCTAAATTCAAAAATAAACATGTTTTTATAAAAATAATATTCTAAATATTTTTAAATTAATTTTTAAAGAAAAAAACTATTCACTTGAAAAAACTAATACTTGAATAAGAATTTCTGAAACAGTCATTTACCTATTTTATTGAAGAAAATTACTTAATCAAGGTACCTGTATTATATTAAAACTTTATTTCAGTGAGATTACTAATTCTTTTGGTCACATTTGTAATCCTAAGCGTAAAATAACTATTTATAAATTAGTATTCACCAAAAATTATGTTGACCTTGTTAGACTCTAAATTTTTTACGGAACAGATTTATAAAGGACTATTTTCTCAAAATAATTTCACATCATTAATTATTTAAGGTTTTCATAAATATTTTAAAATATCATTTTCTTCAAAATTCATCAATAATATACATCCTACATTTATTCGGACATATTGAAAATTCACAAACTTCTCCATAAAAAGAAATCACAATTTTATTTAACTCAAAGGATTACACAAAGTAGATATGGTCTCCTTACATAGCCCCTAATAACTGCAACATAGGACCTAAATGTAAGGTGTGCTAAGTTGAGAGATTCTGAGGGTGGCTCTCCCAGAATTGCACAAGTGGTGATTTCTATCAGCTTGAACATCTCGTGAAGGCGATTCTGTTCCAGCTTCACACGATGAAGTTCAGCATTGGGTTTGGTCTAGAGCAAAGCCCAGTGGTTCTACCTCTTTCAAAAGTTTCATTCGATGGGATTTGATCAGCCTGAGACTACTGGATGAGGCCATCGAATCATATTTCTATATTAATTAACCAAGATTTCTTTTATTTAGGGACAATAATCACAACATTTAGTTTACAATGGTCATATTGACTACTGCTCATATAAGAGTCAAAACCAAATGGTCTCATTTTAATCATACCCATTTTATTAAATGAAAATGTTTTGTTGAGTATAAAATAAAATAACACAAAAAATTAAGAAACAAAATCTATTCAAGATTTCCGGTCATTACAGATGGGACACGAACTATAAAAGCTATCATGGGTGGAGACTCATATGACTTTGAGATACTTTTTTCATGGTGTGCTACCTTGTTAATATTCAGTGTAAGAGATTTTAAGAACAAAACGCTCTAATAGAAAATTGAAATTTATACGTGTAATTGTATATTCCTATCTATATACATGTATAAAAATCCTTAGAATTTAAGATTATTATTATTAAATATCAAGAGTTCCATTGTGTGATGTATTTATGGAAATTGTGATGCCATATTCTCATGGTGAAGTTTGATATGTTGTGTGAATCATGAGGGATATTTTATTAATTAACAATGCACGATCAGTTTTTATCACATATATTATTTAACACAAGTCAACATCTTAGTCCCTTTTATGGGAATTAAACCTCATGGCTAATTATATTGTCATGGAACTATTTTTGGAAAGTTCGTTTTTATAATGTCAAAGAAAAAATCATCAAACACTTAGGTTGATGACACTAGCATGAATGATTCATGATTAGAGATATTAAGACAAATGAAAAAATTTACACATTAAATGTTTTTAGGAGGTAACATGTCATTGGGACATTAAATTCATTCTCTATGGGATCCTTAGCATGTTTCTAGATATTAACCTTGGAATTTAGGAAATGTAGCCTATTTCCACTGAAAAGGGGCCTATAGGGTCACACACTAAGAGTATTTGGAACCTCAATTAAATTTCATTAGATTTTATGATATTGGATAAATATTATTCCCCTATTTGGTTTAATAATTTTTCATAAAGTTCTGATCTGAATACTTTAATCACTGGTTATTAGAGAGAATATATATGTGAGTTGAATATTTATTAAATATTTATTTAGTAGGTAATTATTTTTTTAATTATGTGAACATAAAATATTTTTTTATTCTAGTCTATTCGAAAAGTAAAAAAATAAGTATTTAGTTAGTTGAATTTTTAATAAATATTCATTCCCAATTTTTAGTGAAAATAATATTAATATATTTATTGGTGAATAATTCTGTGACATTTATTTAATTAAAAAATCATTATGGAAGGTTAGATAAATATTGATTGGGATGGGTGGGCCTTGTTTAATGGTCTGGAAAGAAATATCCTATTAGATATTATTTGAATATATATTATTTTATTTATTCAAGAAAATAATATTTCTTTTATCTGATAGTTTAGCGCATGATAGGTTAATAATAGTATTGACATTGTTATTTAGAAAACGGATTCACTGAGAAATATGAAAAATAATAAGGGCATGTGTGAATTTTTTTCTAACCCTACAACTACATACTCCTAATTATTAAATTCTATGAAAGTGGATCCATAGTTTTTTATTTCCCACAACAAGTTCTTGAGTTAATCCTCTGAATCCATAGTGAGTTCATTCCCTAGAATGCTTTAATGAACATAGATAAATCCACCTCCACCATCAAAATGAGTTGTTCTCCTCTTGAAGGGTTTTATTGCGACCAATGTTGATCATTAAGAGTATTAGAGTTATCCACACTAGCACCTAGAGAATTATATGATGATTATTAGAGTTTTATGAATCACATTTGGATCACTTCTAGAGAGAATCTACACTTTATTTCATGAATAAAATGTTGATATGAAAATATAGGTCAAACGATTCATCGATGAATAAATAATTCAATGAATGGTAATTATGAAATTAAATAAATTAATTATATATTATATGTTTAAAGATCGTATCTCTAGAGATTCTGGGAAAACATTTCTATCTTATTCTAAGGAGAAATATAAATATTTCTATGGAAAAATTATGCTGGACAATGCATGACACAGTTCCTCTACAAGATGAAACCTTCAATATTTTCAACTATACTATCAACTCTTATTTTTCATCCTTTTTATCATATTATAGAATATATATATATATATATATTATTGGGTAGGTTATATAACCTTACTATCCTTATTTTTGTTGAATTTTTTATGATGAATATAATCAACTGCAAGCTTCTCATTGGGATATTCTTCTTCATTGACACCAAGAATGTTATTACTCTATAGATATATATCAGATTTTATGTTCTCTTACATATATCTTATACTCACACCCATTTTATTTCTCTCTGTTATTCCCTTTTTTATTCCTAGATCACTAAAATAAATTTTAGGTAGAAAATCTGCCATAGTCTCGGTGTACTGATCCTATAAACTCATTCCCTGGAACCTCTTCAGATGGGCATGTTTTCATGACAACATATATACCTTTTTACTCAACCATTTATGTCCAATTTCCAAGAATAACAATATCCTTTTTCTTTTTCATTTTTTCCTAGTTTCATAACATATTCGTTTTCCTTAGGAAAGTTACTTGAGTAACTTCTTATAAAGGAATTTCAAAAAATTACCCAAAAAACAATATTTATATTTTTATGAAAACCATATTGAAAATATATTGTTGTATCAAAAATCCTTTATTCCTAAAGTTAAATGATCTGATTTTTATAATAATCTAAATCTTTCATTTGATTATTAAAGAACTTCACTAGTCAATGTTTTCAATTAATATAAATAATTAAAAACCAATTTGTGATATTTATATTTATATTGAATATGCCAAAAATCATAATATTTATTTCTAAAATCCATTTAATTTTGATCACTAATATTGATTTTTAAATTTATATATTTGAAAATAATATATTGATAAAATATTGATAATCGAATCTTAATTCACTCTTCCTTAAATCAAATCCAATAACATGGATAGATAAATAATTTTGATTATTTCGTATTAAAATAATATCTTCAAAATCATATTATTTAAATTTATTCTTTACAATATTAATTATAGATATTATTAGATGTTTCATTTCTCTCAAAACACACAATTTAAAAAAGTGATGACTCTTATGTAGTTTAGTCTTCTAAAGTCTGCACTAAAACTTATGTAGTCTATAATTACTCTTATAAATTTAGTCTTTATAAATTTATCAATAAATAAATGACCCTTTTAAAATCTCAAATCACATATATGAAGTAGTAGTGTACTCTTAAAATGTACTGAATTATACTTCCCAATTCACCAATTACTCATTTTATGTATGAGATTACCCTTTCAAAGTGATGAACATACTCTTATGAAGACCTGACATTATTATTAGAAACATTTCCATTACTCATGGAATAGCCTTCACTTAGGTATGCAGTAGAGCACCATGTATGTTTGAGTCTTTAATTTTGTGATTAGAGAACTATCAAGGCCCCTCCAATATCATTAAATTGACCACTTTTAAATAAAAATTATTTATTTAAATGTAGAAAATATTTGAATTTAATTCCATGTTACCAAATAAAATCTAGTAAAATTATTTTATTTGGAATTATTTCATCGATAAGAAGCAGTTTATGGAATTTTCTCAGCATCTCTACAATGCATTCAACAATTATTTTTAGAAATCCAATTTTCAACCAATATTTGTTTAATCCTAATTATTCGTCCCCTAATTCAATTTTGGTTTCATATAATCATACAAACAAGAAATTTTATCTCATATCCTTATTCAGATTGACCATGGTTGAACATCCCAATACATGTCAAGTTTTAGATAGCTCAGATTTCTCTCATGGAACCCCAAAAAATCTCCTCATTAGTTTTATAACCATCTTTAGCAGAAGTTAGTCAACTTATTTGTTCAATAAATACAAGTCCCCATTTTAATTTTATTTTCATTTGAGATTTTTTAATGTGGTATGCCCTTCCACAGACGAAAATCACATATCTGTAGGTTCACCTTAGATTGGTTGTTATCATGGTCTGTCAAAATTTCCTATTATAATCATTTGGTTTCATAGTTACTTGACACAGCATTACACAAGAGACGTAGCCTCCTTTTTGTATCTTAAAAATTTAAATTCAAATCAACATACTGAAAATAAATCAATTAAATAAGTAAAAAACACAAAACCAACACAAAATTAAATCATTAATTTCTAAAATTAGAATTAATAATGAATTTCACAAATCATATTAAAAATAATGAAAATTAATTTTCATAGATTAAATTCCGAAAATCTAAAATCATAATAATTATTTTTAAATTTTATTTTTAATGAGAAATGAGTAAAATAATTTTCTTGAAATAGTTGGGAAATCAAATATTACAGTATTTGATCATTCAAATAGAAAAACACTTATTTTTAACAATATATCGAACTAAAATTATTTTTCATCTACAAATTATCCAATCACCAATAATTATCCAATAAAATATCATTTATGAATTCAAAACCTCAATAATTCCACGGAAAATATATGGAAAATTTTAAAAAAAATATTCCACATAAAATATCCCCACACATAGAAATTTTCTTGTCCTTATAGAACCTATGATTTACTTTATAAATTGAAAACATGAATTCAAAACATATATCAAAATTAAAAATGTTCAAAATTTATTTACCTAGAAAACAATATTGTAAGACTAGTTAAAAAAATTTAAAAAATTATATTAGGGTCTACCTAAGTTCAATTGGGCATTAGAAATTCAAAATGAAAAGACTCATCCATCAATGAAAATTTCATTCCTCATACTTGAATAATATTCACTTCCATAATTAAATAAATGTTCAAGTACTAGTACAATAAGTGTAAACAAATTAGATTTAAATGGAATTAAAATTTTAATGTGAATAAATTTGAATTATCACATTCTACATGGTTCCTCAAAAAAATGATACATTTTACACTTCATTAATTCAACTCAAAAATTATTTTCTTATAAGAAAAATTCCCCTTTTTTATTTTTGTTCAATTTTTACCTCACCTTAACGAATTAATTTTTTACGATCTGTTAAATTAATTAAATATTTACTAGTCATGGATGTGCAGATAACTTATTATATTCACAAGTGGATTATTTTTTTATACCGAAACCCAACACATAATGTCTCATATATTCGTCATGGGATCCCAATTACCCCTTTAATCTAGTTTCATAGGAATTATATTTCTATATTATGAGTTAGATCCCTAATGTGTTCTATTTCACAATGTTAAGTTACCTAGGATCATGTTCAAAGATTCATTTTCTTTATGTTCTAATTTTAATTCCACAATGATATTACTTATCATACTCCATTTCTGGGTTCATATTTTTTCATAAAATAAATGGAAAAAAAAATTCAAAAATGATGCACACACAACAATTTTAGACTCAATAAAACCCTCAGTGACTATAGTTAAAAAATCCACAAGATATATAATCATTCAAACATAATACCATAATTTTTTTATAAAAAAAATAAAATATTTTTGATGTTCAGAATAATTGAATAAAAACTAAACACATTAAATGATCTATCTACCCCCACACATTAAACCCTACAATTTCCCTAATGTTGAATCCTTAGTTGTAGGAAACAAATAAAACATTTTGTTTAAAATTGATTTGGAAATATAGTGGACAGGAGTCATGATTGAGGTCTTATAGTTAATATTAGAAACATTTTTCCGCACAACACAATTGAAAAAATCAAGTGAATGGAAAAAATTCTTATAGGACACTACTTAATAGGGTTAGTTAAAGTTAAAGTTTTACAAAAGAGGATTGTAAGAAAATAACATTCAAGAATTATTTTCAAAAGGATACAAACAGTCATCATGAAATTGAACTTTTTTTGTGTACCAAGATAGTTATAAAAGTGATAGAGACCAAAAATTATTTTTGAAAGAGTAAAATATACAAAAAATTAATTTTAGAATCAATTTGTATCAACTAAGTCCAAAACCCAGTAGGAATATTTGAAACCATTTTGGGAAACAATAAAATAAATAAAACACTCTAATCTGAAGAAACCTTAAACAATTATGTTCATGTAAGTAAATCGGTATTTTCAATTTTTTGGAATATTAATAGTCCATAAATTTAAGTCCCTAAAATAGGTAAAACATATTAACACTAGCATTAAATAGAAAAATATTAAGTAAAATAAGAACCAAAGTTTAAGTGAGGCAGGATTGACCAAGTTGGTCCATATTATCATTCATATTATCCTTTAATAACAACTGAAATTTCCTATCACATTTACCTTCCATGGTCACTTTATTCATTCATATTATCATGTCAATGACAATGGAAATAATGATAAATGTATTTCCTTCATGAAATCAGACATTTTTACTAGAGTTTTATGCATTTTATTGTCAGTTGACCTAACACATGACCAATTCTCTTATTTTGTGGTCGCTTCAACCCTTTGGTGCTTCATCATTACATGTGGTCATTGGGAAACAAGAATGGTTGGAACACCTCATCATGTAATCGATTGAACTATAACATGGAAACTTCACATTCATGATCACTTCTTTTCTTCATTCATTTTATGCAACCCTTTATGCGGTTAGTCTGACACTGTCAATTTTCGGCACGACAGTTCCCCTGGGCACTTTTTTTCAATGCACAGTTGCTTATCAATGATGTATAATTATTTTATTATTGTTTTTAACATCTTATGTTATGCATTAAATGTGTTTTGGATGTGAAAAGTGTGTTTTTAATTGACAATTCTTTAATATCTTGAGATTTTAGTAGAAACAATTTTTCTTTATAAATCACTAAGAAGTTACTATTTTGGTGCTCTAAATTTCATTATTTCTTTGAAATATAAATTATTTTCACATTCTTTAAACATGTATCTCTAAATTTATTTATTTTTATAAATTTTATGTATCTAAATTAATTATTTCAAATTCTATATTTTATAACTTGATTTTTGGAATCTATTTTTTAAATTATTGTTTTAAAATTCATTAAATAATTTAATGATTTTTTTGTTTTCACATTTTTAATATAAAATTGTTGTAATTTTTCTTTTTATAATATGGTTTTTATTGTATAATTTGACTCTTTAATTGAAAATTTTCAATAAATTGTGAGTTTTTTATGTTTTAGAGGTTTTGTATAAAAGTATTATTTTGACCACTCAATTTCTCATGTGGGAAAATTTTAAATGATAAATAATCTCCATAAGGAAAACACATTAAATAAACTTAACCTCTTTGAGGAAGATTAACCTATCATGTTATGTTTTTAGAAAACTCCCCATGAGGTTGTATGAAGGAGGTATGGTCAGCCAACTAACCATAATACAGTAGGGAAACTACCCACATGACCAAATACTAACTCACTATAATTAATCCTCAATAATAATATTTTCATAGAATGTAAAGAGTAAAACCATCCATGAGATCTCAATTGACTGCATGTATAGATTTCCAACCGATGAAAAGAGAACTTCTAAACCAACCTTTCCAAGGTAAATTCAACTAAACATGGATTTAATTAGGGTGGTTGACCATGAACAAAGTTCGAGCTTCACTAGGAGAAGAATGGATCCCAAGATAATGATTCAACTAAGGATTAATGAATAATATTTGGATTTCAATATTTCCCCTTTGATTTAAGAAAACCACAAATAATCAGTAGACGCTAATTTCAACACACACATGAATATGAAGGTTAAAGATGACAGATTACATGTTTTAATTTATGTAAAGGGTATGTGAATATAATAATTTCAAACCTATATACTGATTTGAAGTTGTTAGTTAAGATTCCATGAACTAAAGTTAAGGCTATAAACTAGGGGATCATGAGATCATGAAAATAAGTTAACTTTCATCACAACCTTTTCTCATTATCAAGAGGGATGTATATGAAAAAACCAAGGGGTCGTAATCAAAGATGAATGAAATTTTGACCGGGGAATCGATTATATAAGAGTCTACCCAATATTTAATAATTAATGAAAAACAATTTCTTCAAAATGAAAAGGAATATGACCCTAACATTATGATTGTGGAATATAAATATTGGAACTGAGCATAAAAGATCTTGGACTTCATAAAGGAACTTTATCATTTATATTTTGGTTTAAATTCCTTAAATTTGGTTAATAAAATGTTTACTGAGTGTGTGAGGAGGGTTGGGTGTGTCCCAGGGATTAAGGACATAAGGGAATGGGGGAATCATGACATCTTATGCATGTTGTATGGTTTGCATATGGTTAGTAGTATCAGTGATCCCAAACCATGCTAGCTAGGAGGAGGGGTTCATGGTTATGTAAAATGTGAATGAAAGGTGGCCAAACCATGAAGGCTTGGATAGATCCATTCCACATAGTTGGTGCATAGTTTTTCAAACCATGTGTGCTCCCCATGTAACCATGAAAAATGGACCCCTCTTGAATAGAGGCTTACACATGGTTGGCACATGGTTTGGGAAACTGTGCAGTTAAACCATTCACCCATTAAGAAGTGGAAAATTTACCTTTTTAGGTCCTCATGATTTATGATTTATCACCTAGTTTTCTTCCTCATTATTCCTCCTCTATCCCTAGTGTTGAACCAAAATTCCCCATGCTCCCCAAGGATCAATCTCCTATGATTCTAAACAGTGTGAACACCTATTTGCATGAATAAATGCTATAGGTGAGTCTAACACTAATCTTTCTTCTATTTTTTTGTTTAGGTATTTTATAGTTGTTCTTATCCTTCCAAATCCCGAAAACACTATTTTCCCATATAATCTTAGGTTATGGATTTGATTGGTGTTCAAATTCATCTCAAATGATAGGGTTATGTGAGTTTTTGTCTTCATAGTTGAGGTAGGTGGTCTGTATGTTATATCCCAATGTATTGTTTATTTTTTTCATGTGTATGTGATTATACTATCAGTTCATCCTTACTATGAATTTTATTCCTTTAGTATGATATGGTAAGATGTTTGGATAAATGATGACTTAAACCCCTCATGATCCTAGTGGGATGCATTAAGATTTATTATACTGGTTTAGTCCCACCCATGGGGTGTTACAAAAAAACTGAACATGGAAATTGTACTGTTAATCATATAGTTGATTTTCATTGAAATAGATTCCATAATAAATATTTTTAAATGTTAGTTGAATTATAAATAGTGAATAATATTAGTTGTGTATATTTGTTTAAAATGACAAAAGGGATTGTCTGGAATATTGTATAAACGGATAAACGAAATAAATTGAACGTGGAAGATGAATTATGAATTGTAATTGAAATGCATAAATGGGATAAGTCATGAGAATTGGTGAATATGTTAAATAGGTTAGTGTATAGTAATTTTCGAATATGTTAAATGGGTTAATACATGGAACAGTAAATAGGTTAAATGGAATATACAATGTAAATGGTAGATTTAATAATGGGTAATGGTATAATGATGATTCGTATGTTGGTGAAATGTGAAACATGAATGTTATATTTTTTGATTATGTATGGTTTTTGATATTGTATATATAGTTAATGGATAAAGAATAATGTGAAGATGGCTTGGTAGATTGGGGGTATTGGACTTGAGGATATATTCCCATATGTAGGGTTAGATTGTGTCTATAAAATCCACCCTTATAACTTATGGTCTAGGGAACAAGACTGAGGCTCTATGCCCCTTACGTTTTCATTTGATGAGTATACCTAGACTAATGCTCCATGGTAAGTATGATGTAATTATTTATGAAATGATTATAACTTGTGAGAGAAGGAACTTGAATTATTACCTTATTTATAGTAATTGACTGGAATAGGCTATAGTGTAAATGATATAGATGCCCAACGAATGAAAATAAGGACGAAAATGGCTATGTGAATGTGGTTAACTGATCGAACTCTGTTTACTTGACTTTTCATTTGGTCCTTACATACTCTATCTATTTCGACTGGATTTTTTTGTAGGGACCATTGGTGGTGGCCTACAGAGTTTTACTCACAGCCTTATCGAACCACCATTTCGTACCTGTGCTGACTTCATAGTTGCAGGTTAGGAGAATAGAAATGGCCATATATTTGAGGAAAAATTATGGATTTGGATGTGAATGGTTAAGGGATACAGACCTAGAGTTAGGACCTATTTTTGGATTCTTCTATTTATCTTTAATTTCAATTTCCATCACTTTGAATTATATGACATGACACAACATATTTATTATTGGTTGTGGATTGTTATTAGTTTTAGGATGTGTTTGGAAATGCATAATTGTTGTTATTGTTTATTATATTCTCATTATTTACTTTTTATTTCTTGTTGCTTACTCCTAAAAAGAGGTTATAGTCTTCCCACATAATTTATTAGACCATCATTTCTAGTCGGAAGCCTCTGGTGTATGGTCAGTTGCACCTGCGGTCATGCATTGACCTAGAATGGAACACCGGTTTAGTGTATTCTAGGTTGGGGATGTTAGAAAGTGGTATAAGAGTGGTTGTTTCCCATGGTCATACTATTTAAGATGGAATAAGGGAGTTTAAATGAGTTATGGTCAAGGGAATTAGCTCATGAATGGGATTATATAACCAATGTAAAAGGGAAAACCTATATACCCAGGGTGGGAATTGTTGTCTTTGATATGTGTTTTTACAATTGAATGATATTTCAGTACTAGGGGATTTAGTTGTTGTTTGATGTGAATTTTTAATGATATTTTTCTTGTCGATGTAATAGAATAAGGTTTTTCATAAATCCATCCATATAGTAACTTAGGGATATAGGTGTCTTCCACAATGGTAGTCACACATGGGAAGGATTTGTGGGACTCAAATGGTAGAATGCATTTAATATTCCTTGAAAATTGGATGAAATTAATGTATAATAAAGATGATGAATATGGGTAAATAGAAATAATGTGAAATGATGATTAATGATTTGTGATTAATGAAAGGATATAAATGAGTTAAATTTTGGTTGTATCAAGTTTTAAATTTGGAAAGCTGATTAAAGGAGAAATATTGCATCATGAAAGTGAAAATAATAAGGTGTATATCTAGTAAAAAGGGATAATGGATGTGTAAATTTATTACCTATTATTGACCATGACCAATTGTAGGGATGGATGTGGGTAGTGATAGAGATTTAATGGTAACTATTATAATGGTGTATAAAAAATGAGTCTTATAGATAGTAGAGAGAATTTTTTTAAGTAAATTATAGGAGCTCTATGGTATGGGATCTAAGACTTTTGTTATGAATTATAGAAAAATTCCACCACAACGATGTGTTCTATTTTGGATATAAGAGGATATCTCTAAGAATGATCCACTAGTATAAGATAAATAAAACCCATTAGTCCAAGATAACCTATGAGAGGGGCAATTTTGAGAGAACATTTCTCATTTTATACAGATGATGGAACATGACCTAGAGTGGGTCAATTTGAGTATGGTTGACCTGACCATAGAGTTTCAATTACAACATTATCCATTTTTTTTGGAGATGGTGGACCTAAGGCTATAGTGTTCTTGATAGAGCCCATCCAGATAATTTCGGACCACTTAGAGACTCCTCCCGAGAAGAGAGCCATGTTAGTGTCCTAGATGTTATGCGGACCAACAAAGCACTTGTGGGATATTTTTGTTTAGACACATCCTGTCATGACCCCCTCCACACAAAGTGTACGCCTCCTATGCTGACAATGTGAGAAGGGAGAAAGTTACCATTGAGTCCTGCCTCCAGTTGGCCCCAGGATGGAGACTAGCATAGAGGGTATAATGAACCCACAAATGGGAGGCATTACCCTCTAAGAGAACACATGCGAAAGAGAGAGATATAAGTAAAACACCAACCAGCCCCAAATCATAATGTAATATCAATGAAATATAATGTACACATATTTAATGTTGTTCATGAATTACTGAAACTAGAAGGGGAAAGTACAAGTACCAAAAAAACGTAAAATGGCAATGACCAAGAAGCCCAAATTGTTCTGGAAACTCAAACCTAGTAGTAACAATCCTGATCTCCAACCTACTCCACGTGACCTAAAAATAGTATATATATATATATAGGTTGAGTATAATAGTATACTCAGTAGGATCCTCCCCAGAGACTCTCGTGAATAAATAAAGAAAGCATACCAAAGCACTGAGAACAATAAGTGAAGATAAATCATCACATAAACAAGTATACTATGTTCCCATCCAAACCGTGGATACACTCACCAAGTATCTCATACAAGAGAATATAATATAATAAATAATATAAAGGGTGCCTTTCTTCCACTTCTCCACTGGTTTTCCGCTTTTCCCCAATGGTACACTTCATAAGAATCTCTCTCCAAAATGGCTTGCCCGCAGACACCTGGGCATAGCACCACAACATGAACCTCTTGCAAAAAACCACTAATTCAACTTATCGAAAGTAACTAGGTAGTTTATGGGATCCGTCATAGCTCATATAACATGTTTCATATGTTAGGTATTACACCTAAAGACAACATTGCCCATATGCTGAGTAAAGATCCTCAAGCCATCACAACCTATACACATTACACCTATAATAGTACTTAGGAAACTATATCCAGGATATATGTGTGTTAATAACCAAAATACATTACATACATCTACACACATATGTGGGGAAAACTAGTAAACTTTCCTACCAGAACTATAACTACCAAGAGAAGAGAGCAGAGCCAAATGGGGTAGTTATCCATCCATCCTCCCATCAGGATGTTGGGGAAAACACCTCCTAGGGATCAGAATCCTCGGGGTGCCAGTCCCCCTTACAGAAATGGTGGGGTATCATATAGAAACAGTAAATTACAAAATATACTATACCTCACAACCACACTATGGGCATAACCTAGTCTTAGAATCAATTGCAACTGATGTCTCTCGGACTCTCGGATGCCACAACTAAGACTAGGTATCCTATAAGAACACATCCATTTAACGAGTTACATTGGATTTATTTATCACTTTTTATCTATTTCACTTTATGTAAATTAATTATTTAACAATTATTAATCCTAAATAACATTTCATTAGCATGACAACAAATTTTTAGGCCCTCCAAACATAACCAAACCATGTACATAGCTTCTCAAAAATATTACCTCGATATTGCAACCCAGAAAGATCCAACCCCATGGGATAAAATAATGTATTCAATCATTTATTAATAGTATTATTACAATTCCATATTCCTGTGAATTCAAGAAAAACATTCTCAGATACCAAACACAAGGGGATCAACACGGTGAGTAGATGAACTACCCGTGAAGTCTTTTACACCTATAAAAGAAGTGTAGACCCATTCTCCCTCGAGAATATAAACACATAATGAATGTGGAATACCCTGTGTGTATTTGACCTATTTGGAAGAAGGGTAAGAAAGAAAAAAATCCCTGAGATATGGGGAAAGTAATGAATATAAACAACCAACAAGATTCGGAAAGTATCAACTCATTCATATCTATCTAGTTTAACATCTCGGGTGTCCTCCCTGACACCAACATGCGTAAACTGATGCTTTTATCCACTCTAGGATCAACTGTTTCCAGAAACACTGGTCCTCCTTACCCCCACATATCACAACATCTATCCAGGCTCATAACACATCACAATAATTTTTAAGTAAAAAAGAAACTCTACTCTCATCCGTAAACAATGCATTCTCCATTCACACTCAATGAGCTCTCATGGATCCAAAGAAGAAGGAACTCATCCTTACAAGAATGTGGGTGACTCATAACACTATAAGGAATTAACTTTTATCAATCAACCAGATCCTTAATACATATTGAATTATCTGATTCATTATTAGTAGGTTCCTACTATGTGCATCCAAAAAAAATATCAAAATCTATCAAAAATTAATTAAACATGCTTAGTAAAAAAAATTATATCATTAATTTACAATAATAACAACTGGATTGATTTAAATTCCTTTTTATCATTGAAAAATAATTTAAAATTAATCCCAATTTATGTTCTATACCAATTTCCATGAAGAACGACATGATTAACAAGGAAATCATAGATATCATACTATCTAGAAAGATAATAGGAAATAACATACAATCGATACCAATTTATATATCCAAATCCAATATTTATTATGTCAATTACATTATTATATAGTGTGATAAATCATGCTAACTCTATGATTTCATGTAAATAATTATAGAATCCACAAATCCCTTACCTCAAAGGATCTTGATGTTCTTTACGAACAATCCAACACAACATATCACGATAACCTCTCCTCGTGACGAACACATCCAAATGAGGATGCCGAGACACAAAAACACCATCTTAAACCTAAGAAAACACCATTAGAAACATGGAGATAACATGCCATAACATTTCAAGGAGAAAATTGTGAAGAAAGATCGATGAAAACACATGAACAGATTTAGATCATAGCATCTATTGATGATGGATAGACACTTGCTGCTTACACCAAAATAGGGGGTGCAAATGCAATAAGAAGAAACATCAACAGGAAATTATCCAAGGATTATGGTTCAATCACACCACTCTTATGGAATTAATGTCTCGGGGTGCCTCTATCTGAGATAAAGGAGAAGGAATGAATTAAGGGAAGCTTCCCGACTATGAAGGATTAGATCCGAGACTAATAGGATTTAAAATGTTTCATATTTTCCATTAATGCAGATCAAATTAATCAATGCGGTTTGACCAATTAAACAAATCAGAATCATTGATAAAATTAATATTGAATTTATGTGATTTGAATCATCTTTAAATCCCTTAAAATAAGGCCTTGAATGCATTTTTGGTCAAAGAAAATGTTAAAGGGGTGAAAATGTAGGAAACTAGAAACATTGTTCACAATGCCTCATAGACGTTGGAAAATGAATATGAATCACTGATGCCGACAGTACAAATAACCCATCGATGCCAATAGAATAAATGAATCACTAATGCAGATAGAATAAATGACTCACTGATGTCGATAGTATAGATGACCCCCCAATGACGATGGAAAAATGAATCACCGACACCAACAACACAAATGAATCATTGAAAACGACAGAAAAAATGAATCACTTAAGAAGATAGTACAAATGATTCATCGATGATGATAGTAAAAATGACTCACCAATTCCAACAATACAAATGACTCACTGATGCCAACAGTACAAATGATTCACCGACGCAAACAAGACAAATAACTCACCAAAACCAAAAATACAAAATGACTCACTGACACTGACAATAAAAATGAATCACGGACAGTGACAGTAAAAATGAATCCCTTAAATTGATATTAAAAATGAAATGCCGATGCCAAAAGTTCAAAATGAGATACAGTCACTGACAGTTCAAAATGAGATTCTAACACAGATAATTCAAAATGGGGCGCCGACACCGAAACTAAAAAATGAGATGCTGACATAGAAGGTTGAAAATGAGATGTTGACACTGAGAGTTAAAATTTAGACATTGACACCAAATATAAAAAATGACAGGCTGACAGTGATATTTCAAAATCATATGCCAACATTGATAGTTCAAAATGAGATGCTGACACTAACAGTACAAATGTATCACCGACTACATTATTTATAAAATTGGAAACACTGTTCAAATAACTGGAAATTTGGAAAATTGTTGGGGATAAGTCAACTTGACCTGCTAGAATACCTCAAATACTAGATTTCATTAATGTTATGTACTAGAGAGGTCTGGTCCATTACAAAATATTCCTATCAAAACAATGTTATCCACAAGAATTCAAAACCAACCCTGATAAGAAGAAAACAAAGGGGTCCAAACAACCACCCTTCTAAATACCTCTCAACGCACTCGCCACTAGGAATAGCTAAACCACTTCCTCCAAGGAACAAAGAAAAAAACCCAGAAACCACAACTAGTTCCCAAACACTCTCTCGGGGGAGATACCACTCAATGAGGGAAATCCTAAAAAGAAACAAAAGAAATCCATCTCATAAACAAGAAAGGTCTAAAACCATAAAGAGAACATCATTATAATAAAAGAGATAAACATAAAACTACTCGGGGTACTGAGTGTGTTTATGCGACTCACGATCCCATGTACTCTCTTCCATACCACCGTGCCACTACAAAACACAAACCTAGGGGATACCATTCTCGTACAACATGTCTTCAATAGTCTAGATGGCCGCTCTATCTGACAGTCTGTCTGTGGATGAAAAGTAGTGCTAAGGCATATCTGATAACTAAAATAATGTCAAAGAACTCTCCAAACCCTAGAGTTAAAATGAAGATCTTCATCAGAAATGGTCATTCTTGCGACTCTGTGCAGTCTAACCACCTCCTCTAGGTACTACCTTGACAAAACCTCCACTGAGATCGACTCTGTGATCCCTATGAAGAGGGATGATTTCATTAAATGATCCACTAACACCTATATAGAGTCATGGCCTCCCTGATATCAAGGTAAAATAGTAAGAAAATTACCTTGAGATATCCTCCCACTTCCACTGAGAAACATCCAATGGACGATGAAAATCACCAGGAACATGGTGCTCGACCTTCACCTTCTGGCAGACCAAACATCGAGACACACACTCCGCAATGGCATGATTCAACCCAGACCACCCAAAATGATTCCCAAAATATCAATACATCTTTTTCACTCACATATGCACTACTAAAGATGAACTATGGACCTTTCTGAGAACCAACTCATGCATCTATAAAGGAACAAGAAGCATTACCTGATACAACACATGGTGATCTTCATCCTCAGAACAACCATCAGGGGCCTCACCACAAACAAATTAGTATCTCTAGACCTCTACCTAAATATTCCCAATTGGGACTCTTCTTCCCATTTCACCATTAATGGCTGCACCATCAACTAAAAAATATAACCTCTTCCCCTAACTTCTCCCATATCTAGTTTCTATTATGAATGTTCTTCCGTTACTCTCCAGGAATCAACAGATTCCTGAACTATATTACAACATGACTTCTTGCTCACGCATCTTCTACAACATTCCCCTTTCCAAGTTTATATGACATATAAAATTCATAATCCAGTAAGAACTCCATCCACTATCTCTTCTACATGTTCAGGTCACGTTGGGATAAAAAATTCCTCGTTATCTTATGATCGGTGAAAACCAAAAAGCGTTATCCAATGAGGTAATGTCTCTAAATCTTTATAGAAACACAAATACTTCCAAATAATGATTGTGGGTGGAATAGTGATGTTCATGGGGATGTAACTTCCCAGACCCATAAGAAACAACTAATCTCTACTTCATTAGAACACAACCTAACCCCAGATACGAAGCATAAAAAATCAAAATGAACTCCCTCTACTGGGAGAAAAAGAACTAGAGAACTAGACAATTTCTCCTTCAGATACTTGAAAGCTTCATGAAACTGATCAGTACATACAAACTCTAGAACCTACCTAGTCAATGTAGTCGGAGGATTCAGAACCCGATAAAAATCGGCTATGAACCACATGTAGTAGCCTCTAAGACTAGGGAAAAATTTTCACCTCTACCACTGTATTAGGGGATTCCCGACAAACAACTGCATCAATATTTGATATATCCACAAATACTCCTTATTAGGATAGAACATTCCCCATGAAACAGACTTATCCAGACCAAAACTCAAACATCCACAACTTACCAAATAGCTTTTGTTGATGAAGAACTCCCAAAACCGCATCCTGATTCTCGGCATGATCATCCTCAAATGTGGCGTGCACAAGAATTTAATAAATGAAAACCCCCATGAACTCATCCAGGAACTCACAGAACACAACGTTAATCAACCACATGAACATAGATGGAGAATTTTTCATACCAAACAAACATAAAAAGAACTTGTAATTCCCATGAAGATAATGAAAAGTAGTCGTTATGATACCCCCATGCATCACAATCATCTAATGCTATCCTAACCGAAAATTGATCATTGAGAAACAACTTTCACTGATCATTTTATCGAATAAATCATCAATCCATGGAATAGTATAGAGATTTCCCACTTTCTCTTTGTTATAGATACGATAATAAATACACAACTGATAACTTTCTTCAACCTTCTTCTTGAAAAAAACCGGTGCGCTACACGGTGCCACACATGGCTGAACAAAACCACACTGTAACAAGTCATCAGAGGTATATGTATCTCTTGCAACTCGAATGGTTCCATCCTATACGGAGACATTGAGATAAGATATATGCCCGACTATAGCATGATATCGAACTCAATCTCTTGTTTAGGGGATAACACTACATCCTCTTCTGGATATATATCAAGGTACTCTTCAAAGACCCAAGGAAATGTCGACTATTGAACCTCCATAGAAATAAAAATCATTTCAGCCATCAAGGATGATAAATAAGGATAAAACCTTAGATCCATATGAGGGTCTCACTCTCCAACAAACATTGATGGATCTCCAATCAACATTGAAGAAAACCACCTACCTCAATAAGAAATATACAACAACCTGAACCGAATAAAAAAATCCATACTGAGAATGAAATCATATGGGTTTATCTGTAAACATAGGAAATCTCCCCAAGAGTGTTTTTTCCCCATAAATAGATCACAACCTATATATACTTCAAACAAGTCATCTTGACCTCAAACCGGCGTATTCAATACCAAGGGCACTCGAAGAATCTCTCCCTCAATTACAAAATCAGGGAAAATAGAATTTGATATGAAGGAGTGCATGGATCCTGAGCCAAATAAGGAATCCATCCAAGTATAAAAAAAGAAAAGGGTACCATGAACGATGATTGGCTTGCCTGGTGCTATCAACTCTAAAGTATGAATTTGACCATGACCTTCTCCACGACCTTTCATACCCTATTGATAAACACCAACGTGGTCACTCTCTAATATATGAGGATGGGGAGCATACTGGGGTTGTCCTCTACCAACCCCATCTTCTCTTTGTTGTTCCCATGTGGTTGCAACATATTGTCGCTACCTCTGCTAGAAATCCCTCATAGAGGATCCTAGAGAAGAGCACTTGGTACATGAAAACTACTCTGAATGTTCAAAGAATTTTATTACGGATGACCTCATCCTACACAAGGAAAATAAGTGCCTGATCCAGAGGAATAAGTCTCAGAGCCTCTTCCCACAAAGAAATGAGATACTGAGGGTTGGGACTAACCCCCGGCTGAATAGAAACTCTCTACCCTGAAAAATGGGAACCCTAGACCATAGCTCCACATCATGAGGAATCCAAATAAATCCCCTCTCGTGAAGATCTAATTCTAGATAATGTTCTCTCGATGACCGTTTCCCTTACCAAGACATCATAATATGTATTCATCATAAATGGGGTGACCTTTCACTAGATCTCTAGATGAAAAGCCTCCTCGAAATGCCTCGCCCTGACCTCCTCACCTGAGAACATGTCTGGAGCATATCATAAATGGTTCTTAAAATAGAATAAAAAATCTCGCACACTAGAGATCCCCTGTCAAAGGGTAAGAAACTCCTAGTGATTTGACACCTTCACGGATGAAAAATCAAACTTGAATCTAAACAAGAATCGTAACTCCACCCATGAGATCGTCAACTCCACGTGATCCCTAAGGAATAAAAACCACCACTACCATGATACCCCACACAACATATTCACGACCAAAGACACCCAATTCTCCTTCAATGCACGAATCAAATGAAAGGCTTTCTCAATCTCCTCCAACCAGTACTTGATGAAAACATTTGAAAAGGAGGCCTTCTACTTCTGTAGTCTCTGGTCCTAAAACTCTTAGAGTGTCCTTCCCCAAGTGTCGTCATTGTAATTCTCTACCTTGTGGAAATGTTTTGGCGTATTATACTAGACATATTCAATGTAAACGTAATAAGGACACCAGCCTAGAGCTATACCTACAAAATTACAAATTGTTTGATCTCATAATCCAGGAATATGGAATACTCAATAGTAATTAAGTAAATTTTTTATTTTATTCATTTTAGTTTAGCTTATCCCAAGGTCTACCCATTAAAACACGGGCACAAGTATGAATGAGGAATGATCCTTTCCAAGGTCTCTACACTAAAACTAGTATCATATCCTTTGGTAGCCACTGTAACTTAAAGGTCTCTGTATGTGATCACAGGGGTCCCTAAATGCCTATATCACAGCTGGTATCCAATGATTACATAACTTTACAAACTTGACTGGCATTGTTGCCCTACCAACCCATGCAAACTCATTTGTTCCTAACACCAAACTCCATACTATGCCTCAACCAGAACTCTGATACCACTCTATCATGAATCCCTCCCCACAATGTGTACCCCTCATGGGATAACAATGTGAGAAGGGAGATAGCGACCCCCAAGTCCCTCCTTTAGTATGCACTGGGTTGGAGACTAGAACCGATTGTATAGTGAACACACAAATGGGAGGCATAAACCTCTAAGAGAACAGATGAAAAAGAGAGAGAGATCAGATATACACCAACCCACTCCAAATCAGACTAAAATATAAATGAAATCCCAAGTACGCATATGTAGTGTCATTAAAGTACTACTACAATTGAAAGGGAAATATAAAAGTACCAAAAGAAAGTAAAACAACTTCGACCAAGAAGCTCGAACTTCTCCTACAACCCCAATCTAGTAGTAACAAGATTGATCTCAAACCTACTTTAAGTTACCTGAAAAACAATTAATATATATACATAGGGTGAATATAATTCTATACTCTATAGGATCCTCCCTAGATCATCATGCACAAAATTAAAGAAAGAATGATAATTCATAGTAGACAACAACTGAAGATAAATCATCACCTAAAGAGTTATACTATGTTCCCATCTTCACCATGGATAATCTCACCAAGAATTTCCTATAATATAATATAATATAATAAATAATAGCAAGGGTACCCTACAACCCCTTCCCCTCTGGTTTTCTACTTTTTCCCAACATCACATGTCATAAGAATCTCTCTCCAAAAAGGCTTTCCCGAAGACACCTTGGCGTAGAAGCGCAACATGCACCTCATGAAACACAACCAATAAATCCACATAACCAAATTAACCAAGTATCTTCCAAGATCCACCACATCTTGAATAATGTGTATTGTACGTTGGGTATTATTTTTTAATCCATTATAGGCCACATGCCGAGTAAGGATCCTCAAACCATCACAACCTATACACATTACACCTATAGTAGTCCATAGAAAAATATATCCAGAATATATGTGTGTGAATAACCAGAAGCCATTATATCCCTCTACACACATATATGGGAAATAAAAAGTGATGTTCATACCAAAACAGTAATTACCATGAGAAGAGAGTGAGGCCAAAGGGGGTAGTCATCCATCCATCCTTCCATCAGGATGTTGGGGAAAAACCCCCCATGGATCAGAATCCCCAAGGTGTCTGTCGCCCTAAATGACTGGGTGGGATAGCATATAGAAACAAAAAAGTACATAATATACTATATCTCACAACCACACAATAGAAATAAATTATTCTTAGACTCAACGGCATCTAACGTCTCTCTGACTCACTACATCCACTACTAAGACTAGGTATCCTATAAGCACACAACCATTTAAGGAGCTACATTGGATTTCATTATCCCTTTTTACAAGATTCACATTATTAAAATTAATTATTTAACCATTAATCGACCATTATTTATTCCAAATTAAATATCATTAGCATCACACCAATGTTTCATTCCCTCCAGGCATAATGAAACAATGTCCATAACTTCTTAGAAATATTACCTTAGCATTGCATCACATCGAGCTCCAACCTCATGGGTTAGCATCATTTATTGAATCATTTATTAATCATATTTTTACTTTACCATATTACCACAAATTCTATAAAACATTCTAAGCTAGCAAAAACAAGGGTATCAATAGAGTGGGTAGATTAACTACTCATCAAGTCATTGCCACCTATAGTAGGATCCTAGACCCATCCTCACTCTAGAATATAAACAAAGAAAGAATGTGGAATACCCTATGCGTCTTCGCCCATTTTGAAAGATGGGTAAGTAAGAATAGAAACATTGAGTTGTGGGTAATATAAAGTAGATAAAATACTAATAAGATTTAATAAGCATCCAATCATTCATATCCAACTCGTTTCATCATCTCTGGTGTCCACCCCTACACCCACATGCATAAAACGATGCATCCCGCCACTCTAGGCATCAACTGCAACCACAAACACTAGGCCTCCATACCCCCAAATCTTACAAAATCCATCCAGGCTCACAACACAACACAAGAAGTAGGACATCACAAAGAAAATGGGTTCTTGGCCCTAAACAAGGCATTATGATATCACATGCAACGAGGTATCATGGCTCCAATGTAGAAGGCACTCGACCTTACAAGAAATTGGGTGACTCAAAACCCAATAAGGAATTAACTTTTATTGATAAATTTAATCTTTAATCCATCTTTAATTAGCTGATTCATTATTATAAGGTTCCAACTATGAGAAACCTAAATAGAAAGCTATTATAACCACCATAAATTATTTAAACATGCTTACTACATCAATTTGATTACTATTATTTTACAACAACAACAACAACTGGATTCATTTACATGCCTCTTTATCTTTGAAAAATAATATACATTTAATCCCATTTTATGTTCATTACCAATTTCCGTCGAGAATGACATGATAAATAAGGAAAGCATATATATCAAAATATCTAACAAAACAAGAGGCAATAACATATGATTTATAACAATTTATTTATCTGGGTCAAATATTTATTATGTAAATTCAATTATGATATAGTAGTCTAAATCATTATAACTCTATGATTTTAGGTAAATAATTATAGAATAAATGAATAGCCTACATCAAAAGGTGATTGATATTTTTTACGAACAAGTCAACATAATGGATCACAATCACCTATCCCTACGACAACTATGTCCACCCGAGGACGCCGTTGCAAAACGACACCAACCAACACCCAAGAAAACTCCATTAGAAACATTGAGATCACATGCCATAACATGGAAAGGAGAATCAGGAGAATAATTACCAAAAAAACCTAATAACATAGGTAGATCATACCTCCTATTGATGACAAATCAACTCTTTCTTGCACAAAAACAGGGGGTGTAGATGAAGCAGGAATAATCATCAAGGGGAAACAATACAAGGATTATGGTTTGATCAAACCAATCCCATGGAAAGAATATATCGGGGAAAATTAATCTGAAGGAAAGGGGAAGGAATTAAAGAAGGATAGGTTCCCGACTATAAAGGATTAGATCAGATACTAATGAGATTTTAAACGGTTCAGAATTTCCATTAATGAAGATCACATTAGTCCATGTGGTTTGACCATGTAAAGGAATCATGAGCCTTAAGAAAATTAATATAGGAGTTATAGGATGTGAATCAGCCTTAAATATCTTAAAACAAGTCCTTGAATTGGTTTTTCATAAAAGAAAACATTAAAGGGGAGAAACTATAGGAAGTTGGAAAAACTGTTCACAATGTCTCACTGATGCTGACAGATGAAGATGACTCACATACACTGACAATAAAAATCGCTCACCGATGACGAAAATAAAAATGACTCACTAAGGCTGATAGAAAAAATGACTCACCGACCCCGACCATACAAATGACTCACAATCTCCATCAATAAAAAAGACTCAGTGACGCCAGCAGTACAAATGACCCACCAATGCCGACATCACAAATGAATCACCAATGTCAATAGTTCAAATGACTCACTGATTCCAAAAATAAAAATGAATCACCAAAACCGATAGAAAAAATGAATCACTGTTGATAATAATAAAAATGACTCATCGACGCCGATAGTACAAATAACACAGTAATGCCGACAGTACAAATGAATCACCAACACTAACACCGATAGTTCAAAATGAGAGGCCGACATCAGCTGTTCAAAATATGAAACTGAAATAGAAAATTAAAAATCAGATGCAGACAGTGACATTATAAAATAAGAATATGACACCGACAATTTAAAATGAAATGGTGACACCAACAGTTCAAAATGAGACACTGGCGCCAACAATTCAAATGTATCACTGAATGTACTGTTAAAAAAATTGAACACATATTTCACGATACTATAAATTTGGAAAAGTGTTGAAGATAAGTCACCTTGACCTCCCAAAACACCTAAAACACTAGATTTCAGCAAAGCAATGGATCAGAGAGGTTTGGACAATTACATAGCAGGATGATGTTATGTTCTGGAAAGACTTATAGGAATTTTTTTAGAGAATTTATATCCATATACCTTGAAACATGAGTGGGATGTAGAGTTTATGAGATTGAACCAGGGGCCTACGTTAGTGATGGATTTTGTTGCCTGTTTCACCATCTTACAATTCTTTGTTCTAGTGCTGGGAGGGTTTGAGGCCACTATGGCAAGACACTTGTTCGATGGACTTCACCATGAGATCAATTATCCAGTGACTGTATTTCATTTAAATAATTATGATGAAGTGGTAGATAATGATCTTTTTTCATAAGAAAACATAAGGGAGGATTCAGTTAGTGGTTTTTTGTTTCTAGGTAGATATACCGGTGGTATGACTTCTAATAGTAGGAAGCATTGTTTAAGAAATATTGACCCGAGTGGAGGTGTGAATAATATTCAAAAAATAGGATCATCCTATTAGTGTTGTTTTTCATGTGTTTTTTATATCAGTGTGGTAGGCCGAGACACATGCCCGGTTAGTGCCTCCGACAACCAGTTAAGGGAAGAGTGTGTCGAATAATGGTTCGTGTGAAAAGATTCTATAGAAACCCTCAATAGCAGGGCACTGATGGAGGTTCAAGGCTAGTGTAGAGTATAAGAAGGGGGTTTTTTACCCCATATTTGGAAGGCAGTTGGAGCTCTAAATGTCATATTGTTCAAGGTGGTGAGTATGGTATTCTAGGGAGAGAGTGTCCATTTAAAATGGGTAGTGTATCATAATTAACATAGACTAAAGAGTAGGGTGTAGGGTCAAGAAAGCTTCAAAATGTTCAGTTAGCACATTGAGGTGGTTAGGCTGGAACATCGATAGTTCGAGGTATGATTCTTGTAACATTTACTCTTCATAGTGTTATATTTGACACAATTTCCTCGTATTATTTTATATCTTTTCATTTTTTGATTATTTTGGTCCTATAGGTGGAACGTATGTGTGATATTTTGTCGATTGATACACTATTAGTTGTGTGATTAGAAAGTATTCGGTAGTGTAAAGGGTGTCCTCTCGAGGATGGTGGGTACCACTTTCATTGGGAAATTTTTATGTTTGAGATGTCAGGTTTTGATATGATTTTGGGAATGGATTTTATAATATTGTATCAAGACCATATTGAATGTTATCATCATAGGGTTATGTTCAAGACTCTTGAGGGAGACATTTATATCCATCATGGTGAATTAGATGTCTGAGAAGGATGTGCAAGGATAATTTGTTAGCAGTTTCGTGAAATCACAACCCAATTGGTTTGTTTTATGCTTGATGATGGGGGTATAGATAAGCCTATATTTCCTTATATAGTGAATTGATTTTAGTATGTGTTCCTGGAGGACATCTTAGGTCTACCACCCATGATAGTTCTTAATTTTACGATAGAGTTTCTACAGGGAGCAGAACCAATTTCCAATCCACCATATAGAATGGAACTTGAAAAACTCCAGGAGCATAAAACTTCGTTGGAGTTGGAGAATAAATGATTTATTCATCCTAGTACTTCACTTTGGGGATCTCTGGTGGTGTTTCTCAGGAAGGATGATGGATCGTTTTAGTTATTTGTTTATTGTAGGAAACGAAATCAGATAATAAATAAGAATAGATACCCTCTTCCTAAAATAGATGATCTATTTGGATACCAAAGAGTTAATTTAGTGTTCTCCAATATTGATTTATGAATATTGTATCATTAGTTGATGGTAATTCCTTATGATGTACCATAGACTGCCTTCATGAGTAGGTATGTGATATATGAGATTGTTGTGATACTGTTCTGGTTGACCAATTTACTGATAGTGTTTATGGCCATAATAATTTGAATCTTTCAACAATACTAGGTTTATTTTGTTTTTGTGTTTGTTGATGACATCTTGTTTTACACTAAACCACATGATGTTCACTCCAAATATCTTGATAACATTTTGAGTACACTACGAGAGCATAAGCTATACACCAGTCTATCCATGTATCATTTCAGGATTGACAAGGTACATTTCTTGGGTCATATCATCTCAAAGGAAGGTGTCTATGTACTCGAATAATGTGCATGATTTTGTATCTTGGTACAAGATCAAGAATGTTTCTAATGTATGAATATTTCCTGGTTTGGCAGGATATTACCCAAGGTTTGTCAAGGAATTTTTCCATTTGGAAGAACCACTCTCTGGCTTGACTAAGAAGGGAACAATATTGAATGGTCTAGGGGATGTGAGAAGTCTTTCATATAGTTTATGAATTAGTTAACAACGGAACTGATCCTGATATTTCCGGAGGTAGGTAAGGGGTATACCTTGTTTTGTGATTCATTAGGTGTTGGGATTGGAGCAGTGTTGATGTAGAATGATCATGTTGTTTCATATGGTTCTTGAAAGCTGAGGCCTCATAAAAACAATTATCATACTCATGATCTTGAATTGGCTACGGTGGATTATTCATTAAAGTTCTTGAGGCAAAAAAAATTATATTTAAAGTATTATTGTGTATAATGATCATAAAATTCTAAATTATATCTTCACCTAGTGCGATTTGAACCTTCATTAGAATATATAGGTTGAGTACATGCAATAATTTCATTTTGTGATGGTTTACATGGTTGGAAATGGAAACAATGTTGTAGATGCATTGTTTCTGAAGACTCAGAATCTGGATGTTTAACAATCTAGTTCGGGGTATAGGATTGTGGATTTGTTTGATGAGATGCATTTGGAAGAGCATTCTGTACAAGGGAATATTACCCTTACATCCATGTAAGTTGATTCCATGCTTCTGATCTGGATCAAGGAGAGGAAATATGAGAACCTAGAATGTTTTTCCCTGATGGAAAGACATTATAGAGGGGAGTCACCTTTTGGTTGGAATTTTGGTGAGGATGAGATCTTTTATGTTTGTGGTCATGTTGTAGTGTCTATATTTACGCAAGAAGAGTTGATTTGTGAGTTTCATGCATCGTAGTGGGTGGTTCATCCTGGTTTGGCAAAAATGGATCGTTATCTTTATAGGTAGTATTGGTAGCTAGGGATGAAGAAAATGGTTGCGGGATTCATGGATCGATGTTATACCTTTTAGTAGGTGAAAACCGAGCATCAATGACCAGGTGGTTAATTACATACTTTCCCATTTTATAAAGGAAATGGGATGACATGATGATGGATTTCATGGTGGTTCTTCAAAGTACACCATAAAATAATGATTTTATATAAGTAGTTGTGGATTGGATAACTAAGGTGGCTCATTTCCTTATGATTTTAGAGACATTCACTATTAACCCATTGGGTGAGTTGTATATTTAGAAGATAGTATTGTTTCACAAGGTACCATAAAATATAGTTTTGGATCATGATCAACTTTTTTACTTCACACATATATTAGGGATTACAAAAGGCTCTTGGTACCCATGTGTTTTTTAGTACGGTCTTCCAGTCACATATGGACGGGTAGTCAGAGAATACAATTTAGGTACTAGATGACACGTTGCAGGGTTGTGTCCTAGATTTTGTTGGGTTATGGGGATATAATTTGGGACATTCTATGTTTTCCGACTACAATAATTACCAATTTATGATTCCAATGACACAATTTGAGGCGATCAGTGGTAGACCATGGATATCATCATTGTGTTAGATGAAGGATGGGGAATCCGTGTTTTTGGGATCAAGTCCAATATAGGAGACATTGTAATAGATTCATTTGATTATGAAATGTATGGATACAACTCAGAGTAGGAAGAATTTGTATGTATATCATTGTCATTGGCCTCTTGAGTTTATTGTGGGTGATCGTGTTTTTATTCAGGTGTATCCAAGGTTGGGTCTCCATCAGATTTAGAAATAGGGTAAGGTGCCACCCAAGTATGCTAGACCATTTGAGATTGTGGACAGGATTAGAATGGTGGTGTATCAATTGGATCTTCTGAAATGGTACATTTGTATGAACCATTTTTTTCATGTTCCACAGCTTCAGTTGTATCACCATGGTCAATATTTTATAATTTATGTTGATGATGGTGAGATTGAGGTTGATGCATCCATTAAGAGCATCAAGTTTGTGTTATGTATCGTAGTGGGTAAGTCTTGGGGGAATGAATGTGAATTTGGTTTGGGTTTGTTGGCAACATAGTAATTTTCAGGAAAAAACCTATGAGAGAGAGTCATATATATGGTATTTGTGGCCCAATCTCCTTACTTCAGAATATCATTGATGCTTGATAATGTGACTTGAGTCTGAGACATTACATTTCAGGGAGATTGTAATATCCCAAACATTGTGGAGGTATATTATCATCTAAATTTTGGTTCAAATCCCTTATATTTGTTCAATGAAATGTTTACTAGGAATATGCAGAAGCTCAATGGTGTTACAAGGGTTTGTGACATGAGAGAAAGAGGGAATCAGGACATCTTGTTCATGTTTTATGGTTGGAACATGTTTATATGTAACCGTACATCCAAACCATGCTCTCCATAAGGAGGGGTGAACGGTTAAGTAAAAAATGAACGGGAGGAGTCCAAACCATATGGTTTTGGACAAAGCCATTCCACATAGTTGGTGAACGTTTTTTCAAACTGTACTGGCTCCCTAGGTAACCCTGTGACATAGACCCCACATGGATAGAGGCCATCCCAGAATTGGTGCACTCTTTGGAAAATTATGTGGTAAAACCATGAACCCCATTAAAAAGTTGTAGTCTACCTTCCCCCTTAAGATTTTTGATGGATCACCTAATTTTATTCTTCATTATTCTTCCTCCATCCCTAGTGATGAACCAAAACGCCCTAAGATCCACAAGGATCACTCTCCTTCATTTCTATTCCATTTAGAGAACCATTGGGTGTGGATCAAAGCTACGGGTGAGTCTGACGATCCTATTTCATCTCTTTTTCATATTATGGATTGTGTAATTGGTCATAAACTTCTAAAATCATAAAAACCATTTTTACCAGAGGATCATAATTTTTGGATTCGATTGTTTTCTAGATCTGAATCCATGTATATGTTTATGCGATTGTTTGTCTTCAGAATCGAGGTAGGTGGCCTACAAGTTACATCCCATAGTCTTGTAGATTTGGTCAGGTGTTTTTGGTTGTGCTAATGGTTACTCCTTGTAGTGAATTTGTTAACATTAGTAATATTTGAAAAATTGGTTGGGTAAATGATGAATTAAATTCCTCATGATTCTTATGGGATTCATTGAGAGGGATTTTACTACTTTAGGGCCACCCATGTTGTGTGTAAACTTCACGAACATGGAAATTGTAATGTCAAGAATAGAGTTGAATTATATTAAAATGGAGACCATGATAAATTTGATGACATGTTAGTTGAATTATAATGTTACACTAATTGTAGTTGTGTCTAGTCAATGGAAACGACATAATGGATTGATTAGAATATTGAAAAATGGTTAAATGGAATAAAATGAATGTGTTAAATGACTTATGAGTTGTAATTGACATGTATAAATGGGATAAGGAAAGGGAATTGGGGAATATGTTAAATTAGTCATTGTATAGAAATTGTTTAATGTGTCAAATGGGTTGAATCATGGAATGGTAAATTGGTTAAATGGGATATACAAAATCAATGATAAATGTTATAATTGGTTAAGGTTTGATGATGATTTATATATTGAATGAAATATGAAACATGAATGTTTTGTGTTTTGATTATTCATGGTTTCTGATACGGTATATGTATTTAATAGATAAATAAGAATATGTACATGGATTGGAAGATATGCTGTATTGGAATTAAGGATATATTCCCATAGGTTGGGTTAGACTGTGGATCTAAAACCCATCCCTATTATGCATGGGTTATAGAAAGGGACTGACGCTCTATGCCCCAAATGGTTACATTTCATGATTCTACCTAGACTGAGGATCCGATGTATGTGTTATATAATTATTAATGAAATTTTTATCCCTAGTGAGATAATGAACTTGAATTATCCACTTATGAATTGTAATTGACTGACATAGGCCCTAGTGTGAATGATATAGATGCCCAACCCATGGAAATAAGGATGAAAATGGATAAGATAACATGGTCAACTAATGGATCCTGATTATTCATTTATTTACTCCACATGTTATTTGGTACTTATATAAAATATCTGTTTAGACTGGATAATTGTTAGACACCGTTGGTGGTGGCCTACTGAGTTTTACTCACACCCTTCTCAGGCCTCTATTGGGCACTGGATAAGACTTCATGGTTGTAGGTCAGGAAGAGGCATGAATACCACAGTAAGAGGGTTTATTTGGGATTGGGATGTGCATGGTTATGGGATACATACCTAAATATAGGACTCATTATGTGAATTATTCTATTTATCATTATATTGGGGTTTTCTTAACATGGAACTGTATGAAATGACATTGAATATTAACTGTTGCTTGTGGGTTGTACCCTGTTTTTGGAAGTGTTTGAAAATGCATGTTCGTTGTTAATTTTTATTCTTTTTTCATTATTTCTTAAGTTATTTATTGTGGATTACTCCGAAAAAGAGGGTATTGTACCCCGATGTTATTTATTACCCCTTTACTCTAATTATACAACCTTTGGCATATGGGGAGGCGCACTTGAGGTCAGGTGGAAACCCAAATCTGTGAACCAGTTAGGTTGCTTCTAGGTTGGGGTAGTTACACAAGTTATGTTGAAGATATTTTGTTCGGTTTTAATTATGTAAGAAAAAAATGAATATGAAGGGGACACCAAACATTCCATTTCTATGGCCATTGTAATGTAACCAATTTAATTGTAGGTGCCTGATCATTTTAACCATTATCATTTTTTCTAGGAAATGACGTTCGGTTGTCATTTATGAGCCACTAATGAAATCTAAATGAAGACCAATGGTAGTATGAGATCATGTTTGTTGATATTGAGACTATGAAAGATGAACTGGTGCATTTCAAATTAAATTAAACATAAAATTATAGTTTTCGAGTATTCATAGATGATGTAATTGAATATAATTTGAATGCTCCGCTAATTTCCATCAACCCATACCCAAGCCAAGTACTAGGCCTAATTTTGGCAAAACGTGATCCACCGGTGCATTGTATGAAATGATCCATGAATAATAAAATTACTAATTGGAGAATATGAAGGACATTAATATAGGATAGGGGAAATTCCCTTACTAGGAGTTACCTTGGAGACATATAGGAATGCTCTAGAGATTTCTGAAGGATCAAGAACATGCTCGCATGTGGTGCATTATATTCAGCTATGAGGTATTTTTTATGTTACTAGTGAATTAGATGGTCTAAAGTGAAAATTCCACATGGAATCCATTGAGATATTATAGGATAATTGACTATGAGTTAAATTTTTTCTATTAATGTGAAAATGAAATATATTTTTATAATATATAATAGAGGAAAAACATGTAGATTGGATGAAGAGGGGGGATATTATGGAACAGTCAAGGTAAAAATATCATAGCATAAGGACTTGGAATCAAAGATGCTCGATAGATTAAATCTTCATACAATATCACTTCTTATTTCATTGTTTTATAGATATTTCAAGAATGAAATTTGGGAATATTGACTTTTAAAAACATGATTAGTTGAATTATCTATGGGGAGTGATATTTCACTGATAACTATTATTACTTCATTCATGATATTTTAGTTGGATATTTCTCTCCAAATCATTTACTATTGAACTAATTTTCCAAAAAAATCAGAGTTAATTACAATTAGACTCAGTCATATTTAACATAAAATGTGTTTTCAACATAAATATATTTTTGAGAGCATCTCACTAATTTTAATGAAATATTGGTCTTAGTGAAAACTGATTCATCGTTTTCTAATAGTGTGAGTTCTATAGTTGAAGAACTATAAGATTTATTAATTCATGGGATAAAATTTCTGAATATTCTTTTATTATCCTTCAAATTAGTCTAGTACTCTTAATTGAGATTCATGTATGAGAGAATATATATTTAAAATTATCTAAAAAAATTCCCAATCTATCATTTGACAATTATTCTTCACCCTTGTCAAGTTATATTTATTTTTGTATCTTACAAGTATTCAGACTATTTCACCATCAGCAAACCAACATCATCCACATTATTTTTCTTTTTATTATTTCCTTGAGATTATTTTTTTCTTCTTAGTATAAGGAAACACTCTAGTCATTCCCTATGGATCGACACCCTTCCTACTTAATATACATGATTTAAATAGAGATTATAAATAATTAATCTAATATTGTTCTAATCAATGACCATGGTTTAGGTTCATTCAAATATTGGAACCATTTTCAGTTAAATAATGTGTGAACATGTTGATAATTTATTTTAAATATATAAAATAAAAAAATGATAAATAATCAATAAAAAACAATAAAATTTAAAAAAACACATTAAAGTCAATGATTTTATGAAAACTATTAATAATGTGAAAAACTATATCCCTTCATTCCCAAAATAAACATATATTTATATTAAATGAAAAAAAACAAATAGAAAATTACATTTTAAGATAACATAGTTGCTGAAAATCTGAATAACAACCAGAATCAAAATGAAAATCAACCGTGATCGGAAAATGATATGATAGATTGGGTTATCATTAGGGTGTTCTAAGTACCTAACATGTAAAATAACTCATCATGAATTAGGAAAACCCATAGGTCTTGTAACTATGTTATTAAAAAAATACCACTTTTCCATGTTACCATTATACTATTAATTACCTAATGATGAATCACTAGACTTCATTTGGGACTTCTATGGTATAGTGTAACAACTTCAACATAGGGGGTCGAGTGAGGAGTTAATGTTAAGAGTATTATACTTTTTATTGAAATCAAAATTTTCAAAATGGTTCCAGAATGGATGGAGAATTATTTTATGCATGAGACAAAATGTAAAATTCCTTTATCGTGAAATTTAACAACATGAGGATGAATTATATGATTATCCATAAAATAACTGGATTGATTCAAGAAGATATGAAGTTATTCCAAAAAAAATAAGGTGAAGATTAACGGGGTTACTTAGATAGTTCCCCAAACCCTAGTGTACGAAAAATTTCTCAAGGATTCATTTTACAATAGTTTCAAACCAAATCATGAAACACTGGTTAATAAATACATCAGAGGGGATTTATCTGATAAAACAAATTCGGAATTGAAAAAAATAAGTATACTAGAACAAACACACAAAATATGTTCTATTTAAGAATAAGAATAGTTAGTTAATAAACAAATCTTTCTAAAAAAATGAGGCCCAATCTACTGGTTTTTACCAAAAGAATAATCCAATCACATTTAGGGAGAAATATTACCAATGTGGATCATTGGGCATTCAAAATCTTAATATTCAATTTTTACATATATTTATTATCACCTATAAATAAAAATATCAAAATTTAGGGTCCTAGGATGATACCTAAGTATGAATCCTTCACAAACAAAAACTATTAGGTCTATTGGAACTATCCTAATCGTTCCTGAAGAGAATATAGGTTGTTGAAACCATCTTTTCCCCTTGGAATCCAAAATTATGGGAAACAATTCCAGAACAAACATGGGGAAGAAACTTCCAACTCACAAGAGACATTAGAGTGGTTTTTCTATCAAATATTAGGTATAATGGGTTCCAAATATCACAAATTCAAATCCCAATTTGAATAAAATAAAAACATGATTCTGATAAGGCTGAGCTTGATGGTAGATTACACAATGTGGAACAACAATTTGGGAAATTGGCATGGGAAATGAATTTTATAGTAAAGGGTAAAATACCAAGAACCACTAAAAATAATCATTGGGTTAATCTGATGTATTTCAAAACTAATAGTGGTCTTCAAACACACCATAATGTTCAAGCTCACCCAAAACCAACCAAAAATAAAAATATTAATGAAACTAAAACCCAGAATCAAGAAATCAGGATAGAACTACTAAAATTCCTATGAAACATACTATCCATGATGATAAACCTTAATAAAATTTATTTAAAAATAAATATAATTAAGAGTATAAGATGTTTGAAGAAGAAACTAAAGGAATTACATATATTATGAAAAAAAATTCCCAAACATTTTTTATTTCATTAAAGAATAAATTTTAAGATTCATAAAAAAATAACATTTCAGTTTTATTATGTTTCTTAATAAATTGAACATTATTATTAACGTAATCATGGATTTGATTCAATTTCAATCTTATTCAAAGTAACTAAATAAAATATTTTTAAATAAGAAATCCATGGGAGGATTTTCCACAAAAAATATCACAGAGGAGTGTAGTGAAATCTTAAAAAACATGATACATCCTAAGATCTGACATGCATAAATATTTGTTATCCCATGTTACTTAAAATATATTGACATTTACAATTTCATTATTGAACATGGTTCATGAATCAATCTTATTCCTTAATCACTATTTCTATTGTTGTGGTTTTGAGAACTATAACCCACCAAAATTATCCTTCACTTAGTATATGTCTCTATTACCCATCCCATTGCGAGGGTAGACAACCTACTAATCGAGGTTAAGAATGTAACACCCCGAGATTTTATGAAAAATATTCTTTTTAATTTCATTAATGTCTTGTGTTGTACGCTACACCAAAAGGAGCTTGCACAACATGCATACTTGACTTGCCTTTCATTACACGCAATCACGACCTTCCTTGATAGCATGTGTAGTACGCAATACCGAGTTTCACTAAACAATGATATGCTATTAAAATATTATTAAAACTAGCCATTATGAATAGTAATAACCACTTTTTGAAATTTTGTAAATTTTATTTTTCAAAATTGACTTCATTTATAGATTCAGAATATCGAAATTAGCTTAGGGTGAAATTTTGGTAATTTTCGGATAACTTTCATATTTTGATGAATAGTTGAAATTCCTAAATTTTTATTAAAAACAACTTTTTCAATCAAAATAATTAATAGTGATAAATTATTAATTTTAGTGGTTTTAAATTATATTTAGAATATATTTTTACAATTTAATACAACGTTGTTCATTGGATGTAATTTCACATTTAAACCCGTTATAAACAAGTGTCAATCTTTTGATAGTTATTATCTCTTAAAAACACGCCTTTTGTTTTGACGACGAGAATTAATTTTTAAATTAATTAATGAAACTGATATGTTTTGAATTTGGTAAAATAGAAATCATTTTTGAGTTCATAATATCAAATATATCTTAGGCCTAATTTTTGGTATTTTTCTGAAAACTTTCAATTTTTGATGAATAGTGAAACCACTAAGTGGTAGATAAAAAACTGAATTGTTCCTAAAACATAATTTTACCTCTTCTGTGAGTGGAATTTCAAAAATCCAAGAGACACGGTTGATGTCAGTAAGTAAAATGTGGTTCAATGAGATGAAAATAATTTTTTGGTGAATACTAACTTTTTACTTTTTTTACCACGGTTAAAAGTAAATAGGGTAATTAAGGGTAAAAATGATATTATTATTACCCTAAAACAGGTCCAAATTCTATTTGATAAGTGTAATTCGACCAAAAACAAGCTTAGGAATACAATATGACCATTTAGGCCCACTTGGATTAGATTAGGACATTTATTATTAATTTATTTAAAGAAGGGGTAAAATAATTAAAATCAATGTTTATTTACTAAAACATTTTTAATATGGGGTTATAAATAAGATAAATTCGACTATAAATATTCATTAGAAATCTAAAAAGATTTCATAAATTATGGAATTTTATTTGTAATTTTTAGACATTAAATAATTTAATTTATTTATGACACAATGATGATGCAGTAATTATCTTATTAATGAAATATTGACATAATTTATGTTATAAACACCAAAATAAATGAAATTTGAGACTTTTTATGAATCCCACTAATTTTCTAGGTTACTATTACATGTTAGTATTGATTTAATTAACTTGGTTAGAACTAATAATTCTGTTATGATTTTTAAAAAAATCAATTACTAAATAGTGTCAAAATTGACATAAAATAGTTTTTAAAACAAATATTATAATGGTAATTGATATTTTGTTCCTCAAAATCTATGGTTCGACCAAATGACTTAGATAAGGTTATATATATTAATAATAAACAACTTGGGGTTCGTTTACTTGCTTATAGTATGTTTATTAACCTTCTAGTATAAGAACACAAGAAGACATGGTAAAAGTAAAATTACTTAACTTAATGTTAAATCTAAATGATAAGGTTAAAATAGGAACCTAAACTTGCCTAAATTCTATTAGATGAGAGGATTTATACCCATCCCATCCTTAGATTTGAAATATATCAATTTGGAGCTATTTAAAACCGAACATGACTTTATAATAAAATAATATTTTTAGTTATTACAAAGGTGCCCCTCTCCTCCCTTATAAAAGGGCACCTCCTCCCTCTCTTCCTCACACCACTTTGAGCTTTCATGCTCGGCCAAAACCTTCCAATTTCTTCTCTCCACTTCCCTAGAAACATCCTAGAGGTTCTGGTCTTCTTCAAAGTCCCATTTTAGTGCCCTAAAAGGATGTCTCAAAGAATCACTTCAAAGAAGAGGTAATGTCTGTTACCGATTCTTTCATCTTTATTTCTTCCTCCACTTCTTCTTCTTAGGTTGTTTCATTATGAAGTAATAAAATAAGTATCACTCATATACTGATATGTTATTATATGTATTAAATAACCCTATTTCATCATCTATCCATCCTACGAAAAACAAAATCACCGTGCGTGCGTACGTACGGAATACCATCTCCACGCCGTAGTGTAATATGTTTTTCCACCAACACCTTACATGGATGGGTATTATGGTGTAAAGACTAACTATACATACTTATTATAACATCATAATGATTCTGATATATTGTATCATCCACTCCAATTCAATTCAATAATTATGGAAATGATATCATCGCTCGTGCGTACGTACGGACTACCGTCTCCACGACGCGATGAGATTCATTCTCCATGTTAACCATTTAAGAATGATTATAAAGTATATATAAGCAATAAAAATGAAATATATGACATTATAAAGCTACTGGATTTATGTGTGTATATATGTATTTCATCTACTTATTTCCATTCAACTCAATAAGGAAACGAAAACAGCATTCATGCATACGTACGGCCTACCGTCTCCATGAACGGTGTATTTCTTTCCATTTACTAATTTATTATATATATGTATATTATGAATATATATTATATATAAATCATGTTTTATATTCTGGAATTAAGTAATTATGATCTAAGAAATCATATGAATAATTACAAGTCAAAACACGGATGACAAAGGAAACAGTTTTATCCAAAATGCTCTTTAACATAGAATTATACATGAGGTTCAGACACTTATGAAACATATCGGACCTAAGGTAAGGGAAAATATCACAATCTCATTTTTATCCGAGATTGTTTATACTTAGGTATTTACTGGGGTGTATTTTATCATCCACATCCATGTTTCCTCAATATGTAATATTATTTCCATCCACCTACAATTGTTCAAATCCAATTTTACCCTTCCATTACTTTTTAGTAAAAGATATGAAAGGAATCTTTTGTCGTTTTTCGTACGAGGTACTTTTTGACTTTTCCGACAAAAGTACGAAAAGAATGTTTTTTTAACTTATACGGCATGAATGGATTTTTAAAAAATTATTTCCAAGAAGCTTCCTTTACATGTTTTCAAGTTTATTTCTAATCAACTTCTTTTAGTTTAAAATTTTATGACCTGTTAAGAAAGGAAAATGTTTTTCAAGTAGAAAGGATATTTTCCTCAAGAATGGAGTTCAAGTGTTTTATCAAAATTATTTTCCATCTAAGATAATAAAGGGGTCTGTTTTTATCCATATTATTACATTGATTTGATTATGGTTTGATGGAATTATTTTTATGAATTCCTTTATATGAATTGTTTTATGATGTCACAATGTTTAAGATTCCCATTTTTATTACATGGGTTATGCTATGATGTATGGTTTATGATTTTGTTGCACACATAAGAATGGTATCATTATGAGATGGGTGGGACCTATATCTCCCTCCAATGCATTGGGTAAAGATTTTATATCTCATGAGATTGATATGGCTGGAATGGTAGGTTATACCGGTTCAGTGAAACAGGACTAAAATGAGGGTGACTCGGTTCAGAAAGGGACTTTGTCCACTAAGATAGTCTTGGCAATCAGTCTTGACTAACAATAAATGATTCTTTATGATTATGTGTGTATTCCACAATGTTTCATGTTTTATGTTATGATTATTGGGGTTTAACTTTCACTACTATGATTTATCCCATGTTATGAAATTATGATTTATTTTTCTGGTTACGATTTCCAAAAGTTATGCTCTTATGTATATGATGTGGATGACATTTATTTTGTTTACCCTTACTGAGCATTTGAGCTCACCCTATTATGTTTACTTTTCCCGAGGATATAAAGAAAGGTTTTAGGTATAAAAAAAGGAAGATATTTGTGGGAGATGTTGAAGATATTTCACCACGATTAGAAGATTATATTCCGAGTTTCCAAAGACAATAAACTATTAAGATCCTTGTGTGTGTGTTTTTGTTATGTAATAAGTATTCCGCAAATGTAATGTAAAGTCTATGTACGTCAGGTTTCGGGTCTCTACAGTTGGTATTAGAGGAAATGTTTAGTCAATCTTTGGAAACTAGGATGCGAAAGCGTTAGTGAGATCCCTAGAGATATTTCTAAGGTATGTCTAGGGATGTCCCTAAGGATAATTATATGTATAAGATACAGTCCTAGAACTACAGTAACCATCATAAAATTTAACCTAAGAAGTTAGATATTGAGGATACTCCCCCTTTATAATGTTGTTTTCCCTAGCATGATTTTTGCCTCTCACACTATTCTTTTTGGGATTTAGACGATGGCTGGAACCCGAAGGAACCGTTTTGATCAATGCAATGGACAATGCGATGATTTTCCTCTTGAACAAACAAATGTTTTGGGAGATGGAGTGAAAAATCTTATTTCTATACTTACACAAGTTATGAATCATTCGGGACTTCCAAATGACCAGAGAAGGGAACAATATTCTATTGAGTCCTTCATGAGGCAACGTCCACCTTCTTTCAGTGGGACTTCTGATCCACTTGTTGCTGAACAGTGGATCAGTACCACTGAAAAGATATTTTCAGTTCTTCAATGTTCTGAACATGATAAATTCATCTTAGCAGTATATCGTTTGGAAGGTGAAGCTGATCAATGGTGGAATCTTATCAAGAATACGAGGCCAAGAGATGAAATTGAGTCCATGGAATGAGACGAGTTCAAGAACTTGTTTTTCAGTAAGTACTTCCCTCGTATTCTTCGAACAAAGATGGAAAAGGATTTTCTTGAGCTGAATTAGAAAGACGATGAATCTGTTTGTATATACGAAGCGAATTTTACAAGACTTGCAAGGTATGCATCTGGCATTATCATCCAACCTGAAAGTAAAGTTGATCGATTTTTCAGTGGCTTAAAACCAAGTATTCGAAGGGCATTATCTATAAGAGACTTCAGTAGCTATGATGAAATTGTGCGTTGTGCTATCAAGGTAGAAATGTAAGTTGGTGTTACATATCCATCTCATGGTTTTGACAAGAAACGAAAGATGGAGTTCAAGGAGAAATCTCAGAATAATGGTGAAATGAAGATGAATGTTTCCTTATGCACAAAGTGTGGAAAGAAGCATGGTGGAGATTGTCTTAAAGGGACTAGAAAATATTTTAAGTGTGGAAAAGAAGGTCATCGAGCAGCTGAGTGTCGAAGTCATGGAAAAAGGGTTTCTAATGATGTGAATAAAGCAAACACTGCCGAGAACGCACCACCAACACTTCAATGCTTCAAGTGCAAGTAAATGGGGCATTATTCTAATAAATGCCCTAATCCAAGGGTTAGTGATGATCGAAATGAGCAACCGCTTATGGAAAAGGACAAAGGGAAGTCACATGCGATCACTATTGGCGATGTTGAATATGACAACGATGTGGTGGAATGATTAAGTGTTTATGTAATGGGATTCCAAAATCATGTTGTATCATGGAGTATTGGAATATTTATGTATTGGTCTATTGTGTTTTTCAATAATTATATGGTACCAGTAACCATGGAAAGTGATTGAGATATTTTTGGAAAAAGAATGATATGCGCATAATGAATGGAAAATGAGAAAATGAAATATTTGACAGTATTCATGAGCTCATGATTGATATAAGGACTAAGTGATATCATGGTTTGAGTATATAGAATTTTTGGATTTTGGTATGTGGAAAGAGTTAACTTTTGTCAGCATTCATGTTTTCACTAAGGTTCAATGGGTATTCATTCTTCAAGAGAATACGTGATTAAGGTATTCACATGTTTGTAATTTGAAAAACAAGATATATCTTATGATATATGGGGGATAAATGATGGAATTCACGTGATTTTTCTGTGACATTTCAAGTAATCATTTTCTTTATAATATGAGCTTGGACAGAAGTATTTTAGATAACCCTAATGATTAGAATAGATTATGTTGGACATAAGTTAGGATAAAATGTTTTTCGATATTATTGATGGGATGTTATAGTAATATAGCTTTAGAAAAAGGACAACCAGCAGGACGGGCGACAGCCCATCGCGTCAGACAAGGCTATGGGAATCGAACCCGCAACCGAAGTGCGACTGGCCTTTATCGCCTACCACTGGCCTAAAAAAAGTGCATGTTTAGTAGAAACTAGTTTTATTATATTAAACAGTATGATATATGAAGTATAAGTCCATTTTAGGAACCATATATGATTAATCTCACTATAGAATGACTTATGTATATTTAATAACTTTTGCTAACCTTTTGTTTGAGACATATGGAATGACCTGTCATTCTATCACATGATCTTCTAACACTTCATGAATAACAAATTCAACTTCATTTATTTAAGAGATGAAATATAAATTTTTCAAGGCACGAACAACAGTGATATTGTACCAAAATAATGTATGTATTTATTCTAATTCAAATTCTTCAACTTTAGGGAAACGATCTTGAAAACCAAAAATGTTGTCCTTGTGCTCTTATATCTAATTAATCAGATGGTACCTTAGATCGTCACAAATTTATGGATTTGTGATCATTGGCATTTCCATAGCCATGTTCTCTACCACTCTCCCTCAGAACATGATGGTTAGATTTTTCTTCCATATCCATATTTTCACCTATGTGGAAACCCAATGATTAGTTTATTTGGGTAACCGTTACGTTTCATACTTTTGTTTTTAAAGATTGGTTTTGGTATTCCTTTTTACGATGTGGGTTTCTATTAAAGAAACTTTCAAGTAGTAAACCATTTATAACCCCGACGAATTTCGAGGGCGAAATTCATTTTAAGGGGGGTAGAATGTAACACCACGAAATTTTATGAAAAATATTTTTTTTAATTTCATTAATGTCTTGTGTTGTATGCTACACCAAAAGGAGCTTGCAAAACACACATCCTTGACTTTCCTTTCATTACATGCAATCACAACATTCCTTGATAGCGTGTGTAGTACGCAATACCGAGTTTTACTAAACAACGATATATTATTAAAATATTATTAAAACTAGCCGTTATGAATAGTAAAAACCACTTTTTGAAATTTTGTAAATTTTATTTTTCAAAATTGACTTCATTTTTGGATTCGGAATATTGAAATTAGCTTAGGGTGAAATTTTGGTAATTTTCGGATAACTTTCAAATTTTGATGAATAGTGGAAATTACTAAATTTTAATTAAAAACAACTTTTTCAATGGAAATAATTAATAATGATAAATTATTAATTTTAGTGGTTTTAAAGAATATATAGAATATATTTTTACAATTTAATACAATGTTGTTCATTGGATGTAATTTCACATTTAAACCAGTTATAAACAGGTGTCAATCTTTTGATAGTTAGTATCTCTTAAAAACATGCCTTTTGTTTTGACGACGAGAATTAATTTTTAAATTAATTAATGAAACTGATATGTTATGAATTTGGTAAAATAGAAATCATTTTTGAGTTCATAATATCAAATATAGCTTAGGCCTAATTTTTGGTATTTTTCTGAAAACTTTCAATTTTTGATGAATAGTGAAACCACTAAGTGGTAGTTAAAAAAACTGAATTGTTCATAAAACTTAATTTTACCGCTTCTGTGAGTGGAATTTAAAAAATCGGAGAGACATGGCTGATATCAGTAAGTAAAATGTGGTTCAATGAGATGAAAATAATATTGTGGTGAATAGTAACTTTTTACTTTTTTTTTACCACGGTTAAAAGTAAACAGGGTAATTAAGGGTAAAATGATATTATTATTACCCTAACACATGTAAATATTATATTGGATAAGTGTAATTCGAAAAAAAATAATCTTAGGAACAAAATATGACCATTTAGGCCCACTTGGATATGATTAGGACATTTATTATTTATTTATTTAAAGAAGGGTTAAAAGAGTTAAAATCAAAGTTTATTTACTAAAACATTTTTAATATGGGGTTATACAAAAGATAAATTCGACTATAAATATTCATTAGAAATAAAAAAAGATTTCCTACATAATGGTATTTTATTAGTAATTTTTAGACATTAAATAATTTAATTTATTTATGACACAATGATGATGCAGTAATTATCTTATTAATGAAATATTGACTAATTGATGTTATAAACACCAAAATAAATGAAATTTGAGACTTTTTATGAATCCCACTAATTTTATAGGTTAATATGACATGTTATTATTGATTTAATTAACTTTCTTAGAACTAATAATTCTGTTATGATTTTCACAAAAATCAATTACTAAATAGTGTCAAAATTGACATAAAATAGTTTTTAAAACAAATATTATATCGGTAATTGCTATTTTATTCCTAAAAATTTAAGGTTCGGCCAAATGACTTAGATAAGGTTATATATATTAATAATAAACAACTTGGGGTTCGTTTGGCTGCTTATAGTAAGTTTATTAACCTTATAGTATAAGAACACAAGAAGACATGGTAAAAGTAAAATTCTTTAACTTAATGTTAAATCTAAATGATAAGGTTAAAATAGGAACCTAAACTTGTCTAAATTCTATTGGATGTGAGGATTTAGACCCCTCCACACCTTAGCTTCGAAATATATCAATTTAGAGCTATTTACAACCGAAATTGACTTTAGAATGAAATAATATGTTTAGTTATTCCAAAGGTGCCCCTCTCCTCCCTTATAAAAGGGCACCTCCTCCCTCTCTTCCTCACACCACATTGAGCCTTCAAGCTCGGCCAACCCCTGCCAATATCTTCTCTCCACTTCCATAGAAACATCCTAGAGGTTCTGGTATTCTTCAAAGACCCATTTTAGTGCCCTAAAAGGAGGTCTCAAAGAAGCACATCAAAGAAGAGGTAATGTCCATTACCGATTCTTTCATCTTTATTTCTTCTTCCACTTCTTCTTCATAGGTTGTTTCATTATGAAGTAATAAAATCAGTATCACTCATATACTGATATGTTATTATATGTATGAAACAACCCTATTTCATCATCTATCCATCCTACGAAAAACGATATCACCGCGTGTGCGTATGTACGGAATACCGTCTCCACGCCGTGGTGTAATCTGTTTTTCCACCAACACCTTACATGGATGGGTATTATGGTGAAAAGAATAACTATACATAGTTATTATAACATCATAATAATTCTGATATATTGTATCATCCACTCCAATTCAATTCAATAATTATGGAAATGATATCATCGCTCGTGCGTACGTACGGACTACCGTCTCCACGACGCGATGAGATTAATTCTCCATGTTAACCATTTAAGAATGAATATAAAGTATATGTAAGCAATAAAAATGAAATATATGACATTATAAATCTACTGGATTTATTTGTGTATATATGTATGTCATCTACTTAATTCCATTCAACTCAATAAGGAAACGAAAACAGCGTTCATGTGTACGTACGGCCTACCGTCTCCATGAACGGTGTATTTCTTTCCATTTACTAATTTATTATATATATGTATATTCTGAATATATATTATATATAAATCATGTTTTTTATTCTGGAATTAAGTAATTATGATCTATGAAATCATATGAATAATTACAAGTCAAAACACAGATGACAAATGAAACAATTTTACCCAAAATGCTCTTCAACATAGAATTTACAAAAAACGGGTTATATAAAGTCATAAGTGAACCATATATGATATCATAACAATGAGTATGATTCTGGAATAAGTCAATGACATTATTTAAATCATTATACAGGAGGTTCGGACACTTACGAAGCATATTAGACCTAAGGTAAGGGAAAATATCACAATCTCATTTTTATCCAAGATTGTTTATACCTTGGTATTTACTGGGGTGTATTTTATCACCCACATCCATGTTTCCTCAATATGTAATATTATTTCCATCCACCTACAATTTTTCAAATCCAATTTTACCCTTTGGTTAGTTTTTAGTAAATGATATGAAAGGAATATTTTGTCGTTTTTTGTACGAGGTACTTTTTGACTTTTCTGACAAAAGTACGAGAAGAATGTTTTTTAATTTATACGGCCTGAATGGATTTTTAAAACATTATTTCCAAGAAGCTTCCTTTACATGTTTTCATGTTTATTTCTAATCAACATCTTTTAGTTTAAAATTTTATGACATGTTATGAAAGGAAAATGTTTTTCAAGTAGAAAGGATATTTTTCTCAAGAATGGATTTCAAGTGTTTTATCAAAATTATTTTCCATCTAAGGTAAAAGAGGGTTCTGTTTTTATACCTATTATTACATTGATTTGATTATGTTGTGATGGAATTATTTTTATGAATTCCTTTATATGAATTGTTTTATGATGTCACAATGTTTAACATTCCCATTTTTATTACATGGGTTATGCTATGATGTATGGTTTATGATTTTGTGGCACACATAAGAATGGTATCATTATTAGATGGGTGAGACCTATATTTCCCTCCAATGCATTGGGTAAAGATTTTATATCTCATGAGATAGACATGGCTGGAATGGTAGGTTATACCGGTTCAGTGAAACTGGACTGAAACGAGGGTGACTCGGTTCAGAAAGGGACTTTGTCCACTAAGATAGTCTTGGAAATGAGTCTTGACTAAAAAGAAATAATTCTTTATGATTATGTGTGTATGACACAAAGTATCATGTTTTCAGTTATGATTATTGGGGTTTACCTTTCACTACTATGATTTATCCCATGTTATGAAATTATGATTTCTTTTGCTGGTTACGATTTCCAAAACTTATGTTCTTATGTATATAATGTGAATGACATTTATTTTATTTACCCTTACTGAGCATTTGAGCTCACCCTTTTATGTTTACTTTTCCCCAGGATATAAAGAAAGGTTTTAGGTATAAAAAAAAGGAAGATCTTTATGGGAGATGTTGAAGATATTTCACCAGGATTAGAAGATTATATTCCGAGTTTCCAAAGACACTAAACTATTACGATCCTTGTGTTTGTGTTTTTGTTATGTAATAAGTATTCCGCAAAAGTAATGTAAAGTCTTTGTACGTCAGGCTTCGGGTCTCTACAAAGAATATTTTTATACCAAATAAATTTCTCATTCTAGATATGGAGTGATATATGAATATGAAAATAATTATGGGTTGGATGTTCTTAGCCACTGTGGGCAAAATTCATGACGTGTATAAATTCATTTTAATTTTAAATATCAAGGAGAAACAACATGAAATAATATATTTAAAAATAAAAATGAACCCACAATTGGAGAAAAGTTTTCATGAGTCTAGATACTAGAGTTTTTGGAATCACACTAGTAGAAAAATGGGTTTTAACGTCGGTTTTTTTATTTTCGACGTCGGGTTTTAACCGACGTCGAAGTCGTCGACGTAAAAAATATGAATTTTTATGTCGATTTTGTAAACCGCCGTGATAAATGAATAACATTTTTTAGGCGACGTTTTTGTAAAAACCCGATGTCAAAAAAACTAATTCATATCAATTTTGGCCTCGGTTTTCATAAAAACCTTCGCGAAAATTTAAATAAAATAGTTTTGGCATCAGTTTTTATAAAAAACGACGCAAAAAATAAAATATTTTTTTCTATGTTTTAGATCATTTCCTAAGCTTTGATTTGACAGGTTGTGGACCTAAAACAGAGTTACAGTTCAAAAGTTATCGCCGTTAGAAGTTGAACCTATCAACGTTTTGATTGATACAACTCGTTTCGAAGAAAACATGATAAACATAAATTAAAATCATATACACCAAATGCCATAAAATAATCATAATACGCCAAACATATTTCAATGGTTTTAGGGGCATCCATTGAAACGATATGTTTGTTATCATCATATAACTTGTATTTAGAAATGAGAATGAATCATCATTATAAGATAGCCAATCGAGTTGTTTAGAAATGAAGGATAATAATAATAAAGAAAACAAATGAATAGAATATGTACCGTGTTCAAATTAGTGATTGAAGTCTCATAGAAATATTGATTGAATCGAAGATGTTGAAAATGATGAACGAAGGAGAAACTGGATATATATATAGTAAATGGAAATATTTTCAATAGTGCTGTATGAAAATGTAGGCGGGATTTCAAAAAGTTAAACGCACGTTGTGAAAAAATTGAAATTCTGATCCTGCGTTACTCTTTGGCATCAGTTTTGTTTGAAACCGACTCAAAATAGTATTTACATTGGTCTTTTGGGGTCGGTTTTTTAGAAAACCAATGCCAAAAATGTCAATCGATATTCTTTTTGGCGTCGGTTCATAAAAAAACCTACGCAAAAAACTAAAAAAAACATATTTCGGCATTGTTTTTTATGAAAACCGACGCCATAAAAGTTTAAAAAAAACATTGGAATCGGTTTTTTAACAAACCGACGCCAAAAAAAATAAAAAAATTACATTGTTTCAAATATTTCTCTAATCTTTGATTTGACTGGTCGTGGAGCAAAAACGGAGTTACAGATTAAAAGTTATGGATGTCGGATGTTGACCTTCTATAAAAGAAGTCTTCAAGAAGTTCAACTTTCAAAGGCCATAACTTTTAATCCGTAACTCTGTTTTAGCTCCACAACCAGTTAAATCAACGATTAAGAAATTATCTAAAACACTGTAAAAGTTGTTTTTAATTTTTTGGCGTCGGTTTTCATAAAAACTGATGCCAAAAAAATATTTTACTTTTCGCGTCGGTTTTTTTAAAAACCGACGCCAGAAAAATTATTTTTTGTTTTTGGCGTCGGTTTTTAAAAATACCGACGCGAAAAGTAGTTTTTTAAAAAAAAATTATTGTCGGTTTTCATAAATACCGATGCCAAAATATAATTTTTTTAGTTTTTTGGGTCAGTTGTTTTACGAACCGACGCCAAAACAATTTTTTTTCCCTTTTTGGCGTCAGTTTTTTAAAAAATCGATGACAAAAATTCACTGCAAAAATTATTTACTTCGATTTATAAGAAACCGACGTCAAACTGGTGACGTTAAAAATCATTTTTCTACTAGTGTCATTTGAAGAAGGTCTAGATAAATAAAAATTTATTGAACAAACCATTTTGGAAAATGGAAATGAATTTTCCAAACATTGGAAGGATTTTGGAGATAAGAATGTAGACAGTTTTCTAGGAATTTATAGTAGCACTGCCCCTGATTTAATGAGATATTAGGATCATCAATTTTCTATTAATGAGGATTTTTAAATTTTTGGGAGATCTTGAAAATTATTTCCTTACATAAAACTTATAAAATGATCCTTTTATTAAGTGTGAGGAAGAAATCTTGAAATAATTAGATCATTTTACTGAATAAATTATTATTTAACCTGATCTTGACACACAATGTCATTTTTTCACATTAAACAACAGTGAAAAAATAATCCAATTATGGTTTTGATTCTCAATAAATCTCATATTTTCACACTAACATTATGAGACACATATAATACCCTGGTGTACCTCATACAAATAGTCTACCTTATAGTCTGAATAAACCAAAAATTGATCTCAAACCCATTACATGTCATCCAAAATATTAATTTTATCCAATAACTCTTGAATTTATGTTATTACAACATCTTTTATTTAGGGAGTTCAAGATGAATATCTATTAAATGTATTTTTTAATTTTATATTTTACCATTGTTGGTCTATATTTTATTTAAATGGAATTATTCCTTCATATTTCATGTATAAGATATCAATATAACCTAAACATAAACCAAATGATCATTTTAATAGAATATTGAATACCAACAAGAAAGAAGTGGTTAGAGAGAAAGTGATTAGATTAGTAGATGATGGGATTATTTATTCCATTTTAAATAACCCATTGGTAATTCATATTTAGGTATTCCCTAAGAAGATTAGAGTGATAATTGTAAAAAATAAGAATAATGAGAAAATTTATGTTATAAAAATAAATAAATATATTTTCATTATTAATTATAGGAAACTTAATGGAGTCACTAGGAAAATCTATATACCAATTCCATTTATAGATAAAATGATTCAGATATTGGATGGTAAGGAGTAATTATTCTTAACTGATAGATAAACTTGTTACCACCAAATTTTTGTATCTCCTAATGATCATTATAAGACAACTTTCACTAGTCAAATTGGGACATTTTCCTACTGATGAATTTTCTTTTTCTTGTGTGGTGCTCCAACAACTTTCTAGATTTTCATGACAACTATTTTATCTAATATTATTGAAAAGATAATTGAGGTTTTTATGGTTGAATTTTCAATTTTAGGAATTAAATTTGAAATATGTTTTGAAAATATACAAACTATCATGGGTATGTGAAATGATACAAATCTTGTTTTAAACTAGGAAAACTTCCAATTCATGGTCACTGAGTACATTTTTTGGTTCATAAATTATAAAGGAGAGGTGTTGAAGTTGATAGTGATAATGTTTAAGTGATCCAAAATCTAACACTACCTAAGAATGTGAAAGGAATTAAGATCATTTTATACCACACTAGTTGCTATATGAGATTTATCAAGGAATTTTCCAAAATCACCTAGCCCTTGTTCTTACTGAACGTCCGGGGAATTGTTTTTCTGTTTTATTAGAATACCATAGAATCATTTAACCTTTTTAAGGATAATATCTCTTATTCACCATTTATATGTCCTCTATATTTTAATCTACCTTTAAATGTGATGTATGATACATGCGATGTTCTTTTAGGTGTTTTTTTGCGGTAGAGAGAGTAAATGAGGTTTTATATGATTTACAATTCTTGTATGTTTTTTGATGATGACCAAAAAAATTATTCTACCACAAAAAAGGATTTTTATGTAGTTATATTTTCCCTGGATAAGTTTAATAAATATATGATTTGTTCTAAGGTTATCAATTTCATTTATTATTAAATAATTATGTGTTATATGGATATGAAAGAATCCAAAACGAGGCTTATGATATGGAAACATTAGTTGTAGTAATTTGATTTTGAAATAAAGGGTATTAAATGAGATGAAAATGTAGTTTATGGCCACTTTTCCATGTTTCTTATTACTGAAACTGATGAACCTAAATAAATCCACACTTCATTCGTAGATGAGAAAATATTTTTTTCCCATATTAGGTAGTCAACTTGGATTGTAGACATAGATAATTTTCGTATTGTAGGAATTATTGGCACCTCGGTTAAGGTGATTATCACCATTGTTCTCATGATAAAAAATTCATATTTATATTGATTCTAATATTCTTTATATATTTTTGTTAAAATTTTATAATATGAACCAGGTGGGGAAATATTTCTAAGAATGAGTCACCACTAGTTCAAATGACTCACTATTGAGGTTTAGTCACCACTGAGGATGAGTCGCCACAAAGGACAACTCACTGCTGGGATCAAAAATTTTCTAAGTGTTGAATGAGTCACTGTCACCATTGATTCACTGCTATGAAGTATCACCACCAAGGATGACTCATCTCCAGATTGAAAATTGAAAATTACGAGACACCATCAACAATGTCTAACCATCTCACCATAATGAATTCATACATCCAGATAGAAAAATTGACAAATAGATGGCATGTCAAACAACTATCCTAACACTCCGCTAGTGTATCAAAATTCCAATGTGTCACTACCAGATTCAATGTCACCACTAGACTATGAGACACAACCAATGTTAGATATCATTGTTGTTACTAATTTTTTGATTCAACATCAGATTAATACACGACCAAAATTTTCACTGTTAAACAAACAACATACTCATCGCCGCTGTTTCAATTGATTTTTTAATTAATTTTTTTTAACAGATACAATATCAAATTTAATCACATATATTATTTTAATGATTTTTTCATAATATTTAAATAGAATTAATTAATATATGTGTTAGACCAGAAGTATGAGGACACAATGGATTTTGATGATTCTCTTTGCTACTACTACTGTTGTTGATGAAAGAGGAAGCGGAATCCCTTATGAAATATAAAGTGGAGATACCTTTAGATATTTGTAAACATGATTTGAGATAAAAATTATTTTAAGAACCAGAATATCTTACCTGCTACATCATTATTATGCTTTACTAATGAAGCTGAAGCACATATCATATCTAGTTCTGTCTTTTTGTGAAGAACAAGAGTCTATGAAAATCTATTCGACAATAAATTTTTTAAATTCGAATCGTTACTTATTTCAAATAACTTTCAATGTTCCATGAGATGTATTTAATAACACATAGAGGAACACCTTTTCTTCTACACTCTTATTTCTATATTTATTAATATCTTTTTCATTACATGTATTGCGTGTTACATTATTTTATTACACAAACACATTGTCTCATGTTTCAAGCTGGACGATAATTGATATCTTCTCATATTCTATTTTTATCTATTATTACCACAATATGTTTGGTATTGGTATTGTGTGACATGACATATTTTATTTGATACCATTAAAACTGTAGAATATTCCATGTGTGGTCTGGATAGTTGGTATATTGTTATAAAACCCGATCTAGGTTGTGGATCAAATGTTTATTTTATATAAAATTCAAGGAATCGGGTCATTTTCATGTGGAGAGGAATATGTCTTTTCTTGATAATGAACCTATTGTTTTCATATTCCATTGTGTGTTTTGTTTTGAATTATTTCTTTTCATGAAAATTGTTTTCACATTAAATTGAAAAACCAAAACCATTACTTTGACAGTTTATCTTAATTAGAGTTAATATAAATTTTTGTTTATTAAGTTGATTAAAATGGATAAAATATTAAATAAGACTAAATCAATCTTTTCAGAAATATTCTAAAATATTAAAACATATATCAAACTATTATTTTGGTGAACTATTCTGATTTTAAATTGTTGGGGGATTTTATTTAAATCCATTTTCAATAAAAATATTTATTAGGTACTCAATTCAACCCCTTATTGGGATACTGACTCTGACATATATTTGGTATCAAATGTAAAAGATTTGGTTGAAATATTTTTAAAATATTTTAACTGTGATTTTTGTTATGATGTATAGATATTAAATTTCTATTAGTTATAAATTTAATTATTTAATGTATTATATGCCCAATGGTTCTACTACCAACTTACCTCCTTTTTTCAAAGGAAATAACTATTCTCGATGGAATATCAAAATAAAAATTCATATTGAAATTATGGGTTTTGATATTTGGTCAGCTATTGGGGATAAGTATGGGTTACCTAATAACCCTTGAAAAGATAGGTCAGATGCTACTATTCTTACCTATAATAACAATTTCCAAGCCATGAATGCCTTGTATTCTTCTTTTGGAGATGAGTAATTCAATATAAGTTCTACTTTCAAAACAACTTTTGAGATTTGGAATACTCTATATTTTTCATATGAAGGAACAACCAATGATAAATAGATGTGACTAAATACAAATACTATTATGTATGAATCTTTGAAAATGATGCTCTATGAACTAATATTTGACATGTATCTCAAGTTTAATGAAATTGTGAAAACTATGATTTTTCTTGGAAATATACTATTTGACAAGGACCAAATGACGAGGATACTAAAATTCCTTCTAGAAAGATGGAGATACACATCTATTTCAATAAGAGAGTCATGTGACATTAGTAAAATTCCAGTCAAAGAACGGATTGGTAACCTAATGATGCAAGAACATGAACTAAATAATAACTATAATGATGATGATGAGGCAAAAACAAAGTTAGTATCCTTCAACACTACTGCATACGAACATAGATAAATGGAAAAGGAAAAGATAAAAGATGAAAGTTCAAGTGATAGTGATTCAACTACAGATATTGATGATGATATGGAACATCTGGATAAGATATTTAAGAAATATATAGAGATGGTAATTTTTTAAGAAATCCAAGTTATAAATAAAATGATGAAACAAATGGAAATTGGAAGTGATATTGGAAAAATTATGATAACAAAAATTAGATTACATGTTATGAATGAAAAATAAAAGGACACATGAAAGAAGAATATTCAAAACTAAATTAGAAAATGAAATATTATGACAAGGACTAAATGTTTAAGAATGTAATTAAAGCCCAATATTGTGCTTCTATGGATTACTCTAGTGATTCTGATTCATTACAATGAGTAAAAGTATGATCGAGCCAAAATGTGCTTCATAACTAATGTCTCTAAGGTACCTGCTATTTCTAATGTTTTACCTATGCATAATTATGGTAATTCTAAGAATGAACATAGTGGTGATGAAATATCTCAATAATAGATGTTCTAATATTTATTAATTCTGGAAGACACTTTTAATGAACATAAGGATTCGTAAAATGTTTTTAAAATACAATATTCTTTATCTACCAATATTAAAACCGATTTATCTATTGAATAAGAGAAAAATGATCAGTTACTAAAGTAAAATATTGGATATAAACTATCCAATGATAAACTTAATAGGTATTTAGAATGTTATACCAATGTTAGAGAAAATATTATAAAGATTTTAGGTAAACATGTCACACCAAAATAAGTTACTGGTATAGTATACCATCATGGACAAAGAATAGTAATAAGGAACTCATTTTTTTCAAATTCCAAATCTGATGATTTTACTATTAGTTAATTTTATAAAGGAAAAATACATTTTTATTTTTAAAAAATTACACTCTATTTATGAGAATACCGCTAGAAAAATATGGGTTCCTAAATCCCTAATTACTAACACTTTCGGACCCAAAACAAACTGGGTACCAAAATCATTTCTTGTATAAATATTATTTTTTAGGATAACTCCTTCAAAGACATCCTATAAAATCTATAGTAATTGGACAATGGATGTTTAGTACATATGTTATGAGATTATTGTAGCTTCAAGAATCTAATAATGGATGATGGTGGTCATGTCACCTTTGGTGATAATTCTAAAAAGAACATCATCATCTATTGCCAAATTGGTAACAACAATTATGATTTAATTTCTAGAGTATTGTTTGTTGATGGTTTAAATTATATCATTGTAGAGACCCAAAGCTTGAAGTACATGGACATTACATTACTTTAGAGGAATACAAACACAGACACCCAAGGACCGTAATAGTTTAGTGTCTTTAGAAACTTGGAACGTAATCTTCAAATCGTGGTGAAATATCTTCAACATCTCCCATAAAGATCTTTCCCTTTTTGTTTCTTACCTAAAACCTTGCTTTATATAATGGGGAAAAGAAAACATAAAAATGGTGAGCTCAATTTCTTGGTAAGGTTAAGAATGGATATAATAAAATATACCATATACATTTGAACTTAAAAGCATGAACATAGTGTTTAAACATCAAAAGCTTGAGAAATGACATAAAACATGGAAGTGCGTAAGGCATAGATCATAAAGAATAATTAAGAATGAAAAAATAGAATGGGAATAAAACATGTAATTGTGGCATCCATTAATCACATGTAATGATTTCCATAGTAGCCAAGGAATTGCTGCCAAGACCATTTTAGTGGACAAAGTCCCATTCTGAATCGAGTTCACTCATCGTTTCAGTCCTGTAACACTGAACCGGATTAACTTACCGTTCCAGCCATGTCTATCTCATGAGATATAAAATCTTTACCCAATGCATTGGAGGGCGATATAGGTCCCTCCCATCTCATAGTGAAATCATTCTTACTTGTGCCACAAAATAAACTTAAAACATTCATCATAACCCAATGAATAAAATGGGTTTCATAAACATCATCCCATCAGCACATAATCCATATAAAACAAATGAATATTTCATCATAAGAAAATTGAAACCATGTAAATCCTAGAGAAATTATACTTGAAACATACACATATGAAATAATGTCATCTTAGACAGAAAATGGTTTTGATAAAACACTTGGAAATGAATTCTTGATGAAAATATCCTTTCTTCTTCAAAATCAATTTCATTTCACAAAACATCATGAAATTTTAAAAGAAAAGGATTTTGTTGAAAATAGTCATGAAATATTTTGGAGTAAGATTCATGAAAATAAGGCTTTATAAAACCGTAAAAATATGTTCGTGCCGTATATGTTAAAAAAACAATCTTCTCATACTTTTGCCGGAAAAGTCAAAAAGTACCTCGTACGAAAAACGACAAAAGATTTCTTTAATATCCATTACTAAAAACTCACCGAAGGGTAAAATTGGTTTTAAACTATATTAAGTGGATGGAAAAAATATTACATATTGAGGGAACATGGATGTGGATGATAAAATCTGTTCGTGCCTTATATGTTAAAAAACATTCTTCTCGTACTTTTGCCGGAAAAGTCAAAAAGTACCTCGTAACGTAAACAAAAGTAAGATTCCTTACATACCATGTAGTAAAAGTCAAAAATTCGTAAAAATGACTTTAAAAATACATGAAAACACTTTTATAAAACATGGACATGGATGATATAAATAACCCCCGTAAATACTTACGAATAAGAAATCTCAGATAAAAATGAGATTTGCAAAATTATCGCTTACCTTATGTCCGATATGCTTCGTACGTATCCTAACCTCCAATATAATGATTTAAATAATGTTATTGACATAGTACAGAATAATATTAATTTTTATTATATCATATATGGTTAACTTATGACTTTATAATACCTGTTCTTTTGTAAATTCCATGTTAAATAGCGTTTTGGGTAAAATCGTTTCATTTGTCGTCCGTGTTTTGACTTGTAATTATTCATATGATTACTTAGATCACGATTACATATTTCCAGAATATAAAAAATGATTTATATTTAATATATATTCAGAATATACATATATATAATAGATCTATAAATGGAATGAAATACACCGTTCATGGAGACGGTAGGCCGTACGTACGCATGAATGCCGTTTTCGTTTCCTTATTGAGTTGAATAGAATTAAGTAGATGACATACATATATACATAAATACAGTAGCTTTATAATGTCATATATTTCATTATTATAGATTATATATACTTTATAATCATTCTTAAATTGTTAACATGGAGAATGAATCTCACCGTGTCATGGAGACGGTAGTCCGTATGTACGCACGAGCGATGATATCGTTTCCATAATTATTGAATTGAATTGGACTTGATGATACAATATATCAGAATAATTATGATGTTATAATAACTATTTATAGTTATTCTTTACACCCTTATACCCATCCATGTAAGGTGTTGGTGGAAAAACAGATTACACAACGGCGTGGAGATGGTATTGCGTACGTATGCACGCGCGGTGAGTTTGTTTTCCGTAGGATGGATAGAAGGTGAAATGAGGTTGTTTTATATTTATAATAACAAATAAGTATATTAGTGATACTGATGTTATTACTTTATAATGAAAAAACTAAAGAAGAAGAAGTTGAAGAAGAAAGAAGCTTGAAAGAATCGGGAGAAGAAATTACCTCTTCTTCGATAGGACTCTTTGAAACCTCCTATTAGGGCTCTAAGATTGGTCTTTAAAGTAGACCAAAACCCCTAGGATGTTTCTAGGGAAGTGGAGAAGATAATTTTTCAGGGTTTGGCCGAGCTTGAAGGCCCAAATTGGTTTGAGGAGGAGAGGGAGGATGTGCCCTTTTATAAGGGAGGAGAGGGGCACCTTTGGAATTCTTAAAAATATTAATTTATAATAAATCTAACCCCACTTAACAAACCACCAAAAATGACTCATATTCAATGATTAAATGATATAGGATTGTAATCTCATCAACCTATCAAATTTATACATGTTTGGATCTTATTTTAAACCTTATCATTTTGATTTATCCTTATTTAATCTATTTAAGTTTATTTGTGGTAATAAAATTCCAAATTTTAAATTATAACAAATAATTACTTATTTGTTGTGAATTTTCCATAATTGTTTAATTTATCAAATTATAGACCATATAAATTTAAATTTATAATTTTTTAATATTATTGTAATTTTTAAACAATTTTATAATATGTTATTTTTATAAAATAACAATAGTGTCAATTTTGACACTATTCATTTATTTGAATTTAAATAAAATATATACAGAAGATATGTTAAAACTAAAAGCATTAATAGATTTATAAAAGGTAATATGTATCTATAAAATTAGTGTATCACATTAAATAGTTCATATAATATTTATTTTATTATTTTTAAAACCATTTATTTGGTTTATCACTTAATTAAATAATTACTACAACATTTTTGTATAATTATTTAATATACTGATTCGTTGCATAAAAATTTAAAATAAAATTCTATGATGAATAAAAATCTATTACCTTTAACAATAATACTTTTACTATAATTTATCATCTTAAAATCACAATATTTAAATAGTTATATTTATTAAATTATGAAGGTGACAACTTTGGCATCATTTAAAATAATATAATATAAGTGTCATAATTGCTTTTATAAGACTCCAAATGGTAAAATATTCGACCATTGGATGATTATAGTTTATATTTATATGACCAATAAGTTTTGGTCACGGTTTTGTGGCTTTTATGGTCACTATTAGTTTAATAAAAACTATATTATTGATTTTTCACTAGATAAATAATTTCTGCATCACTATTGTGTCACAATTAATGATAATTATTTAATACCAAAAAATTATAAATAAACTTTCATGATATAGATAATTTTGTTATATTTCTTTATATCATTAATGTTCAATGTTTCGTGAAGTTTATCACTAAAGTGAAATTATTATACTTATATTGTTTAAGAGAGTGACATGTTGTCACTTTCTTTGGATTTAATAATAATTAAATTATTTTCATGGAAAAAAAGCCCATTAAATGAATATAATCCGACCCTTAGAAGATATGGGTATACTTTTAGTCATACAATAGGATTTTTCCAAGTGTTAGGGTAATTTTATAATCTTATATTTACCCTTAATTACCCGATTTACCTTTAACTATAGTAAATAAAATTTACCGTAGTTACTATTCACAATGCCATAAAATAAAAAGTAGCCTATTAACATAATTTGGACCCACTGATTCCGAATATGTAATCCATTTTTCCAAATTCAATAAACAAAAGTTTCATAAATTAAATTAAAATTAATCCCGTTGTCGAAAGAAAACGGGTTTTTCTTTAAAACATTGCAAAAGATTGAATTGATTTAACCTACGAATTCAAGGTAAAATAAATGATAATTACATAAATTATATTAAATGGTAAAAATATATTCTATTTATACTTTAAAATCATTCAATATTATAATTTAACCACATAATATTTTACGATTAAAAAAGTTGTTTTTAATTAAAATATAGCGTGTTTTTACTATTCATTAAAATATGAAATCCTCAGAATAAAATGAAAAATTTATCCAAAGTAAATTTTTATTTCTTTATTCCAAAGTATAATTTTATTTTGTCAAATGGATCTTATAATCATTTCAAAAACTAGATTTAAAGTGGGTGCTCCATCAAAAGGCAGAAAAACAGCATTTTTTGAAAAATACTTATTTTACCCGAAAAATTTATTTTGTTCTTATGCCATGTTCTAAGAAATGTGTAAGATGAATAATAATGTTATAAAATTAAAATTTTAGTTAATAATATACATAACTTCTAGTTCATAATAATCTTATAATAATATATTGTTGTTTAGTATAACCCGGTATTGCGTACAACACACGCTATCGAGGAAGGTCGCGATTGCGTGTAATGCAAGAAAGTCAGGGTTGCGTGTTGTGAAAGAATCCTTCGTTGTTTCATATAACAGAATCCAACCATATTTCATTTATACATTGAATATATATATATATATACTCAATTTTTTTTAGAATAACTATTATCAAAATTGTGTGTAACGCGATCCAAGAATAGTGTTGCGTATACTGCAAGCTAATACGGTGTTGCGTATAGCGTAATGTAATCTTGGTGTAGCATACAACACAAGACATTAATGAAATTAAAAGAATATTTTTCATAAAATCTCGGGGTTTTACAAACATGCTAAGCATCTCACAATTATATGATGATGGTTTTCATATTAAAATTTTGAATGACACATGTAATGTTTTTGACTCTAAATATGATTTAGTATTTACTACTTTGAGAAATGAATTTTTTTTTGCTTTTGTTATTGATTCTTTAATTTCTAAAAATGTTTCCTACTTGACTAAATTTCAAAAAGAATCTTGGTTTTGGAATAGGATACAATAGAATTTAATTAATCACTCACTTATTATGCTTACTAGGAAAATGTTAGTTAAGGATCTAACAAAATTACAGTTCCCAAAAGACAAAGTCTGTATCCCCAATCAAAAAGGGAAACAACACAATATTTCATTTAAATTGAAGAAATAATTTTTGACTTCTCAACCTCTTGAGTTTGTTATTATTGATTTATTTGGACCATATAGAATATCATGTCTTAATGAGATGTAATATTTATATGTACTAGTAGATGACCTTTCTAGGTATACATGGGTGTTCTTTCTTACTCACAAAAGTGAAGCATGTTATTATTTCACCAAGTATGCTAAATTTGTAAACTAACCAAAGTGGACTTAGGATTAAGAATCTAAGAGATTTCTCAAACGATGATAGAATGAATTACCTATCTATTTTTGTATAGAGGCTATGAATACAACCTGATACATAATCATTAGAGTTTTAATTAGAATTATATTGAAATGGACCCCTTATGAGTTTTAGAATAATAGAAATCCAACGTTTAACTACTCTAATGTTTTTGGTTGCAATGTATTTATTCGTAACAATAAGGATAATAATGAAGCATTTGACTCCAACAGTAATGAAGGGATTTCTTAGGTTATAAACATACTAGTAAAGCATATTGACATTTCAATAAAATGACCATGACTATACGATATTTCGTTCACATTTAATTTGAATATATAGATCCAAAGGACCCTAAGACTTATTTAGAAAACCTTGAGGTTGATTTATCTTATCAGAACATAAATTAAAATCCTTTTGACTCTACTATGAAACAGTAAATAAAATAATCTAATTCTGAAGAATTTATCGAACAACCATAAGCAGAACCTAAACCTTTAGAACAACCTAAAGTGACCAGAACAAATTTTTCAAGAGCTATTAGAACCCTTAAGTACCATCCTTTATATTATGTTGTTGGAATCCTAGATAGCGGTACACATACTAGAGTTTCTCTTAGAAATCTGTTTAAACATCAATCCTTTTATTTCATAGCAAGAACAAAAGAATATCATTGAATCCATTAATAATTAATTCTCAACAATGGTTGTGCAAGAATAATTAAATCAAATTGAAAAAAATAAGAACTTATTTATTGACCCAAATACACATTAACTGTAGGAATGAAATTGGTGTTTATAAACCTGGTAGATGAATTAGGCACAATAGTAAGAAATAATGCTAGAATTTTTTCATAAGGTTATAATCAATAATAAGGAATAGACTTTGAGGATACATTTACCCCAGTAGCAACACATGAATCCATTAGAATAATTCTTTCCTATGATGCTAATCTATATCTCAAAATTTATCAAATGGGTGTCAAGAGTCAATTTCTTAATGGGTATATAGTTAAGGACGTTTTTTTTGAAAACCCCGTGGTTTCAAAACTCTCCATTTTCGAAATAAAAAATTTAAATTATAAAAATATTTATATTGTTTAAAATAGGATCATAGAGACTGGTATGATAGGCTCAACACTTTTATTATTTCAAAGGGATTTTCTAAAGGAATAGACGATCATACACTTTTTATAAAACAAATCAAAAAATATTTTTTTGTTTTAAAAATCTTTATTGATGATATTGTTTTTGGATCTTCAAAAAATGATTTATGTAATGAGTTTTATAAAATGATGAAAAGTAAATTTCAAATGAGTTTAATGGGTGAACTCCAGTTCTTCTTTGTTTCAAAATTTTTCAAAATAAATAAGGGATCATTTTGAATCAATGTAAATATACAAAGGATATTTTTAAAATGATTTCATTTGGATAACACTAAGAGTAGCGATGTCCCTATGAGAATTAACTATAAATTGGATATTGATGAATCTATGAAATTTTTGGATCAGACCAGTAAGAGAGGTATGATTGGAATCCTTCTCTACCTTACCACTAGTTGACCAGATATTATATTTAGCGCATGTATTTGTGATAATTTTCAAGGGAATAGAAAATATTCATACATGGTTACTGTAAAAATAATTTTAAAACACCTAAAATGTACATCAAATTTATGATTGTTTAATCCAGAGAACAATTTAGAGTTAGTATTCATAGGAGTATCATTACTAGAGTTATATCCAAAATTAAACATTTTAAAAAAATACTTAGTATATTTATGTTGATAAAAAATTATAACTTCATTATTTTGAAAAAATATAAAACAAATAGAGAACTTGAGTAAACCCATGAAAATCATTAAACATTATATTTCCATCATTTTAGAAAATTCATTACATAACTAAATTTTTGAATATCCAAAAACAATATCATCGCCATATATTATTACAAATAAAAAGTATTTTGAAATTCCTATTATAAAAAGTATAATATCAACTATTCAATTTGAAATAAGAAATTTTTTGAGCCAATCATAACAAGCTCTAGGATTGTATATTAAATCAAATAAATATTTTTTTAATATTAATGCTCGATTTGGAAAATGGGGTTTTTGGAAACCATGGGTTTTAAAAAAACATCCTTAACTATGTACCAATTTATAAATTAACTCTTGACATACATTTAAAAAATATTAATATCTGGATGAACTTCCTTGGAAAGCCATATTATAATGGATTCATGTCTTGATAATGGTGTAAAGGTCTCCTCATAATTTATTCCTTCTTCTTGACTATATCATTATTTGACAAGTATAGACTTGTTTCTTACTATTATGACTAATTCATCTACCTTGTTTTTAAACACCTATTTAGTTCCAATATTTAAGTTTTATTAGGGACTATCGATAAGTTACGACACTTTGTTTCGTTCAAATTTATTTAATTATAATTTCATATCCATTACCTAATATTCAGAATTAATGGATTCATTGATGTTTTTTTGTTCTAACTCAAAAAAAGTCTTTATGTTCAAAATGATTTATAAGAGAAACTCTAGTCAGTGTACATTATATACTGGTATCTACAGTTGGTATTCCTATAGTGGTTGAGATTCTTGGAATAAATTTTAATAGATGGATTGATCCCATATCAGAGGAATGTGATTTATCATCTGGTAATGTTGGTGATTCACAAAAGTATGGCAAACCATAGATTTGAGAATAGAAATATCTATAAGGATAAATGGTAAATAAAATATATTATGCTAGTTTATTTGGGAGGATTTATTATGTGAGATAAACTACTCATGTTTTCCCACCTGTTCCAGTAGATGTAGTCACCTTGGGTGACTGGAATCATTCTGTAAAAAGATGTTGTTTGAGTTTGATGCGATGTTAAGGAATCAACATCCTAATGACACTATAATTAGAGTGAAGGATGAAATATATATATTTCATTTGGTGATTCAACACATTAAACCAAATATTAAGCACTGTATCCATGAAAAAGAGATTGATAATAAAACACTAGCCATGGAGTTGGACTCTTTGAGTTCAGTTATGGAAGGATGCAATATGAATTTGAAGAAAGCATGGATATTTTTTTGGAAAGTGTTGAAAATCTCAGTTATATGAAATCTAGTTCAATTTATCCTCCTCCACCTATCCTTGATTATGAGTTTCTTGGGTCAGTGGTAAGATAATAGCTTAGAACCATTTTAGGTACTATTAAAGATCTTCACATTCAAGTCTGGAGGCCACATTGGGTAAGCTTGAACCAGATTGTGATCATGTTTAAATGATGATCAGGGAATATTGTAAGGACATAAAATATGATTGGGAAATTATAACAAAGGAAATCAAGAGTTATCTCTCTCATATATATACTATGAATTCTATGGATGACGATTTCATGTTTTTGGATGAAAATGTGAGTATGCCTCTTATGACCCAAGCTTTTAAGGAATAAGTCAACCAGCTGAATGTTCCAAACCCTTCACTACAGAGATTTATGGATGGACTGATATAACTTTTTTGTATTTTATAATGAGGTGGTAAAATTATAATAGAATGAATACACCTTATGGAATATTTTTTTTCATGTCCATAGCACAATTTTTGTAGCTCGTGCGGCTGTTCCTCTTACTCCCCACCTGAAAACTCCTCCAACTATGCTAAATTAATTCCAGCCTGCAGGTCCTAGAGAACCTCATGAACCTTTTCTAGGTTAGTTTCAAACATTTTCTCTAACTCCATGATTTTTAGTATAGCACCTCCGGCTGATCCTCATTTATGAGCCTCGACCTCCTTCAACAATTGAAAATGTTCGTTCTGGTATCCCTTCAGTACCCATGACCATTACCACAGTTAATTTAGGATCTGTTACAGAACCTCATATCACTATTTCTTCTACTTCATCCAAGGACAAGGTAAAATAAAATTGGACCCCTCATCAAAGCCCAATTATTATTTATTGCACTTAGTGTCTTTGATGGGATTATTTGTCTAATGTGACTTGTTTATTGAACACTTTTTGGGATATATTTTCATTAACATTATTCATGGGAATTATAATGGTATAATTAATATATTTCTTTTACCTTTCCTATTTTATTCGTCTTCCACTACTTTTCTACACAATTTTATAATATCAAAAGTGGGATAAGATTTATGTAATTCGCCTTTATAGTTATATGCTTCTCTTTATTTTCAATTGATACCATACTACTATGCGGTTTCTCTAATATAATGTGATTTATTTTCCTTGTATCTTTATTTTTCTTTGAAACAATATGTTTAAATTTTTATGATTTAACATTGATGTCAGGAATATAAAATTCTATTATTTATGATCATTAAAAAGAGGGATATTTTTGGAACCATTGCTAAGGATACTAACACCCTTGTATTAAAGACTACAAATTAATATTTATATGGAATCTAACACTACAAAAAACAGTATATTAGCGGTGGTTTTTTAGAAGGGTTTATGTATAACCCCCTCTAAATTAATTTCAGAGGGGGTTATGCAAAACCCCCTTATAATCACTAAATTTAGAGGGGGTTTACAACCCCTTTTAATTATTTTTCATTTTTCATTGTAATATTTGGTTGGATTTTAGACTAGGTTATGTCAAAACCAATGCAAATTTAATAATTAGTGGTCATATATGTTCAGTTGAATTTATGGGACACTATATACACACTCATACATATTTGATTCATTTGGATATTAGAGGGTATATATACATATAACAATGAAATTGTTTTTTATTAGAAATAGTGGGGGTTCACAACCCCCCTCTAATTTCATAAATTAGAGGGGATTCATAAACAATCATTAATCGCTTAGAGTAGAGGGGGTTTTGAACCCCCTCTATTATATGACATTAACGGGTTTTTTTGAAACTCTCTAATTTAAGAAATTATATGGGTTTGTGAATCCCCTCTAATTTATGACATTAGAGGGGGTTCATGAACCACTTCTAATTAGTTTTATTAGAGGGTTTTTCAGTCACCTCTATGTTTTTTATTTATTTTTTAAAATAATTCTCATATAAATTCAAATTATATAATATATATGTGTGTGTGTGTGTGTGTGTGTGTTTAACATGAACACATTATATAAATGTATTTAAATGCATTATGAACATACATATAAAGACATTATATAAATACTTACATATAAACCAAAATGTATATACATATAAATATTGGCATACATAATTAAATGTAATTATAAATATTTATCCAAATATATAAAATTCATATATGGTTTTATAAATACTATACATATATATTATTATTTAAATTATAAATATAATATATTAAATACATTTTTATTATATATTTATGTATAAATAAATTTATATTATATTATGTATACAAATAAATATAATGTAAATAGAATTAATTATAAATATTTATGATATTATATTATGTTTATATTATATATATTATATTATAAATTTTTAATTTTATAAAAAAATATATATATTATATAATTATATATATATATATATATTTAAGTATACCATATAAATTATAAATTAATTTAGTAAATATATATATATATCATTTAATTATATTATATATTTCCAATTATGTGATTGTATTTAATTGAATTTATATAAATACATAAATACAATTGTATAATTTTATGTCCATTTCTATATATATATATATATATTTGTAGAAATCTAATTTCATATTATAATAATTATATATAATATAAAAGCATAAAAATATTATATAAATATATACAAAAATGTATTTTATTAAAAAAATATTTAATATAAAAACTCAACCTTGTATTTCTTATAATTTATATTATTATTATAAAAAATATATTTTAAATAACATGTTTATGCTTTTATATTATATATAATTAATATTATATGATATACAATTTATACGAATAAATATATATTACTGTACACAATATTAAACTATTATATTTATTAAATTCATATATATTGTAAAAAATATTATAAAATTTTATTTATTAAAATAAATATAGATTATTGTGGATAAAATTAAATATATGTGTTGAAATACATTATATAAATATTTTTTAAATTTTATTTCATATAATATTAAAAATCTATTATATTAATATTAATTATATATAATATAAAATTGTATTTCATATAACATTATAAATATATTTTAATAAATTGTATTTCATATAAAATATTTCAATAAATTGTATTTCATATATAAATTTGAATAAATTTTATTTCATATAATATTAATTATATATGACATTAGTATTTGTAAAAAATTTATTTCATATAATATTAATTATAAATTATATATATACAATACTATACAATTTATACAAATAAATATATATTAATTCCCATAATAATAAAAATATATTTTGTAATAAATTATATAAATATATTTTAAGCACATTATATAAATATATTAAATAAATACTTATAGATATATATATATTATAAGAATGTACATAATTTATAAATATGTATTTAAGTATATAACTAATTTACATTAATATATAAATATACATGCATATACATAACAAAAATATAATTATAAAATATATTTAATCAAATTTATGTAAACCCATATAAAATATGTAGTTTATATGAATTTATAAATTGAATATAATATAAATTTTTTATAATATAAATACATAAATACGTGATATAAAAATTAATATGATTAAGAAGAACATGGGTGTTACATTTAGGGAGATACATGACCTATGCGTGGATTATGATTAAGAAGAACATGGGAATCTGAAGAATGATAGACCAGTTTATGATAAAAAAATTTATTAATTATATGAATTAAAGAGTATATAAATGATTCATTTGGTATTTGGTATGATCAAGAGTGTAAATTTTGTTCATACCCAAAAATAAATATGAAAATTTCATGAAATAAATTTTATTGATAAGTATGAAAAACGAATGGAAAGGGATGTAATGGAGAGGGTATAAGGTGTGAAATCCATATCTAAGACTTCTGGTGGTATTATGGTGAATTTGGTAAAAAAAAGTGCAATCAGGCTGTTAAATTAATTGAATCGGATCCCTAAAATAAAGTATACATATTGTGATCATCAACAAAAACATAAAATTTATCATGTTTTTTTTTCATTACAATTGGAATTGGTTGTATACTATGTAAAATAAAATAAATGATTATGAAATACTAGTGTTATTTCTAAAAAGTTGTATCCCAAATATGAGAAACATTTATTGGTGTTATGAAATAAAATTATTTGGGAGTTAATTTAGAATTTTCAAAACAATTCACCCTTATCTATAAAGTAGAGAAGCCTAGGAAGAGTTACAGAAAATGGAGTTCAAGTGGTTTAACTAGAAAAAAGTGGTATCAATTGGTTCATTAAAAGGAATGTTCTCACACTCATATATTTTAGCTAATATATATTAATATTTTATTTATGAAACATTGGTTAGATCAGATGTTATTTTCTATTGGAAATAGTGAATGATTTCCGGATTTGAGTGATTTAGTGCAAAACTAGAGAGTGACATGGACAACATTGATGTTGTTTTTAAAAAATCTTGTTTCTTACATCAAACGAAGGCTTAGTATCAATAGATAAATTAATTACTATTCTGACTATAAGTGGTAAATTTACTTTGTTACTCTCTTTGAGTTGATGTATCTAAAGTTTAGGACGTTGTTTCTATGTGTCTTAGCGAAGATAATCTATAATTTTGGATTATAACCAGAAATGTTTGTTTTATAGTAAGTATAAAAAGATTCAAAGTCTATCCAAAACGTGCTGGGGTTTTATAAAGTGGGGAAGGAATCCCATGATAATGGGGGAGAATATTGAAAAATGAGGAGTTCTTCCGCATCCAAAAATCTGGAGAAGTGATGGTCCTATTCTCATGAAGGATGAGTAGAATTTCCTGGAGAAAACCATCATGAATTTTGAATACTAAGGGGGTGTGAAATATTGGAATTTATTCCCAAGCATTTTAGGGGGTGAAACGTTTTAATTAAAAGGGGATGAGTATATGTCCATAATAAAATGAAAAGTGTGATCCAAAAAGGTAGATTTCAATCATATCTGGGTAGAAAATATGAAGACACCTAAAAACGGGGGTTTGAAATAAAGAGAGTCTACATAATTTTGGCCTCTTTATATTTAATTCACAAATATAGAGATATTTTTGAGAGGAAAATGTATTATATTGTCACACATCAAAGGATATATTTGTGGTGGAATTTTCATCCACCGAACAATAGTGATCCTAGAAAATTATGATGCATTCAATCATTTACAATAGCATATTCTATGTAGTAACCATATGTAGGTTAACCATTTAAAAAAATCCCTACATTTTTTACTTTCTTAATCATTTCTATATAGTTCGGTGGGGTTGAGTGAATTTAAATTTATTGAGAAAGGTTTCAACCTAAGTGGGAAGAAGGTCTAAATAAGGAAATGTAAAAAAATGGTGTAATTTGATCACACCCTAATTAACCCCTGCAGAGTTCCTTGGGGTCCTAACAATTCAAATATAATATATTTCATCATTTAAAAATTATAATTGATGATAGCCAATGTGGAATATTTAGAAATTTTAGCACTTAACATTCAAATTCCATACGTAATTGTAGGATGTAATATTGTTAATATAATATGATTCAACATACAATGACATATAGATTATGTCATAGAAAAAATCATTATATTTTTGTTTTTAAAGGAAAGTAGGTTCAATGATTAAAGGATGAAAAAAAAGAAAAATAGAAAAAAGAACTGAAAATAGATATAACCAAGATTTATTGCTGCCTAAAGTATTGTATCCCAAGGGAATATTCCTCCTAAAATCTTTCCACATATGTTGATAAATAAATCTTGCTATGAATTTAATAATACCAATCACCATTTCCCGCCTTTTACTTCCTGAAATCTGCCACTTTGTTACCCTCATCCCCAAAGTGTATGACACTCATTTGGTAAATAATAAGACCCCTGAATATTCTAATAATGTAATCAATCAACCATGGGATGTTACTTGAATGATTATGGGAGTTGTACAATGTTTTAAAATTCGTTTCATTCTTTGATAGTCTGATATTGTGATGACTTCATATATGGAGACCTGTGAGAATATCTATTGCCTCAACTTACATAGAATCCCTGAGAACAAAGGCCATAAAAATGATATGATAACTATCCCTCATTTATCTATGACCACAACTCCTCCCTTAATCTCTCCCACACAATAAAAGCCATTAGTGTTATGTATTAAGATGGAAAGGGGATGTCGACAATATACCCAAACATCCATTATTTGTGATCGAGGAATTATGAGTAGGGGGCCTACACACTAGATGTGAATTATGTGTAGTAGCCTCTTCCCAATTGTGAATGAGTAAGGTTATATCAGTGAGGAGGTTCTTGGTTTTGATAACTATTTTTTATTCCCTAGGGGAGTTTCCAACCACCTGAACACTATTATGTTCCTTCTAGAGGATCCATCAACCTGAAAGTGGGACTAAGAATCTTTCCTTTTGGTCAATACCAATTGTTCCCATGCCTTGAATCCATAATTTTGGAATGTTTCAACCCTTCACACCCTGGGAAGATATGAATAATATGTCTTCAAATGATATCCATACTCCATGGGAACAATGTCCCTCGAAACGTATATGTCAGAGCTATCCTCCTTTTGGTCTCTACAACACCAACATCTTGAGGCCATATTAATCCTTGTACACTTTGTGTTTTCATCAGTTGGGAGGGCTCAGTTTCTTATTCTCTAAAGATGAAAATTTTACTTAATAGGTATGTATTTAAACCATAACATCTCCCCCCATACATCCTCACTATTTAGAGACATCCACGCTCTCCAATAGTACTTAGTTCTGAATTTTACTGTGGAAGATTCCATAAACACACGCCTACCCAGTTCACTGTTCAATTCAATAAGGTAAAAGTAATCCCAAATCCATTTTCCATAATGGTATCAATAAAATTATAATGAATGCATTAATTATTAATGGTAATACTCAGAATTGGGAAGGTTGGGAATATAATATTTGTTCCAAATGAAATGTGGTTCTAAAATGAAATCCCCACCTTCCCACTATCAATCTATAAAGTCTTGGAGTATCGAGAGGTGAGGTTTAATGATGGAACAAAGAGGGAAAGGACCACTTCTTTTCAATACCCAGGAACTATTGTATTTCTTTTCCACGAACCTACCCTAAAATGGTATCTCCTCTAGAATCTCCCATTCCAACGTCACATGGATAATTTTGAGAGAGTCTGAGAGGGTATTCACATTAATTCCTCCCACCTTCATCATCCTGGAAATTATTCCACAAGTGGCCCAGAGATGCATACATTACAAATGAAAATACCACAAGAACAAAGCTATAATTTTTTCAATATGGTAGATGAAAGTTCTTGGGACTTTTGTCATTGAGAGGGAATAGACCAGAATAGAGGAGGGAACACTATTCACCTAGATAATTCTATAGTCGAAGGAAATGAAATAACGTCCCTAATTCAAAATACTCATGGTTATATTATCCTTAATTTTATCAAAGTGTTGAATTTGAGGCATCTATGAAGAAATTTTTGAACTTTGGTATTTCATGGGTAAAACTCTCCTAAGCATGTCAAGTTAATTGGTGAGTAATGAGATACTTATTTACATACACCTGTTATAAATGTAGAAAATTATTTTGGTCTGATTCATTATCTATCCACTCAATTTAAAATAGTCTTCAATGACCACATTGATTACTCAAACTAATATCATACTAAAATTAGAAAAAATAATGATGTCATTAGTGAAAATGAGGTGAGAGATAATACACGAGTGTTACATGAATTAGTATGTACTTATTTCCCCCCGTTGAATACTAATATTGATTATGTTTCTAAGGACATACTGGTAGATAATGGTTAATGTACGGGATAAGCGGTCACCTAGCCTTAGTCCTCTAGTAGCATGAAAAAATCCATAGTTTTAACCCAAAAAAGAAAGAATGAGAAAAGAGAAGCTGAATCGTCTGGACATGTGATCATTGACCGGAGAGGAAAATCCGATTTCTTCCAACAACTTGATGATGAAATTCAAATCAACTCAGTCATAAGATTTTTCTATGTCTTACACTATGATTAGAATATTTTATATTTATATGATATATACACATTGTATCATATGATATAACCATATATGTTATATTATCCTTAGTATAATGGAATACATATCATATAATATCCATATATAATCCACTAATATGTAAGCTAAAATGTATCAAAGGTATATTAGGATTTACAGAATATAACCATCAATAAGTACTCCCATATGTCAAGCATGTGTTAAAATGAAGGAGATAAAAAAAATTATGTGCTAGTATGTGAGAAAAAAATTTAATGAATTTATAATATTAGGAGCAATTATAATCATAATTTTTTAATAAATCACTTCAATATGAATATAATATTCTATAAAATAGTTATATTTTCATGAATTTAATTGATCAGTTTGAATTTTCAGTTACTAAACTCAATGATTTCTTGAAATATTATAAGCCTTTTTAAGGGTCAATGTACGAGCCTAAATGAGAAAAAAAATGTGGTCCTAAAATAATTTTTTTAATTTTAATAAAATCAACTTTAAGGGCTAATTATGAACATAAAAACTTGGAAATTCACATAACTCCAAAAGAATGACCCAAAACCAGTAACCAAAAATCTATAAAAATAACACCAAATGGAAAATAATTGGTTAGTCAGACCACTGAAATTCGAACCAAAAGGCCTTAGTAGACTATACACGGATATTTTCCAGTGATAGTAATTTGGAATCAAGTTACATGATCCATATTCAACTTGGTCCATATAATCTCACAAAATTAATAGACATTCACTGTCATCTGGTCACCCATCATGGGCTCACTAATGGTTATTGAATCATCACCAATATGAATTACGACTACTTGAAAACCACCACCATTAGAGAAGCTAATTAGAGTACTAGGAAAAATTTATTATACATCATACACATTGGTAATGGTTATTTTATGATTCATTACACTAGCGTGAATCACTAACCATTGAACACTTGACCACCTCGATAAAAGGAACTGAGATGAAAACACTAGAAGGAGATATAATACTATAAAACCGAGCATGAAAGAATAATAAACTTAAAAAACTATTACCATATTACTACCTAATATTCATATCCTAAAGTTTCAACCACACTTTTTCAACTCCTTTGTAGGTTTTTCTTCATTCTTCCACCTGCAAAAAATAAAATCATCCTATAAAAAGAGATTAAATCATAGATCTAAAAGATATTATAGGGAGACTAACCTGAAGTAACAATGTCATAACACTATGTTATATGTTTAGTGAGTGTAATTTAATATATAAAATGATACATATATAGGGTTATTCACCAACAAGACCATAATAGAAAAAACAATTAAAATTTAAATGAAATAAAAAAATGATAAGGGTATTAACCCAAGAGAAAAGCCACCAAATAATTAAGCAAGGTACAAGATAAAATATTTATAAAAAAAATCAAGAAATGGGTGGACAATCAAATAGTTATCATACCTATAGCTCCCTCCATCATAGAAACACTATTTAAAAACTTTCTTAACACCACTATTAGTTTGAAATAAGACACTAGGGAGATTGATGTCTCTATGAAACTAGAGGTGAACCAACACTACAACGGGATATATTACTATAAAATAGATGAACTATACATCAATATATAAGGGAGTTTAGTTAATTTGGTTTGGAAATGTTTCAATATGATTGGAATCATAAATATTAGAACAGTAGATAAAAACCATTATTGGGGGATCAAGACTTAGAATATAATAAAAACAAAAAAATATTGGGGTGTTTAAGTGAAGGAACTCTAGAGTGAATCCCTGATGTGAGGAAATTATAGAATAAAAAAGAACAACACTAAAAAAAATAACTATATATAAATGTTAATCATAATAGGAAATAAGATAGAATTAGTATGTTGATGGAATCCTCCACTTCGAGGAAACACAAAAAACACCAAAAGAAATACCATGTGAGAATTAACAAAGAGATCAAATGGAAATCTACCCATAAAAATAATGTGGTTTATCTCAATAGAATCCTAATAGATATTATACACCATCTCAGGTCCCATAAAAAAATTTGGAATTTTAAATTGATTTTAAGACATAGAATTTTTTTTATTTCAGAAGAAATATAAAAAAATATATGATGGAATGATAGTTACATAAATAAATACACTTATGATTTTTTTCATCCTACTAATGGATTAGTATGGTAAAAATTTAACGCATGATATCATGAATTTTAGTTTCATTACATAATGTTATTTTGGATTTTTGATGTGATGTTTTTAATATTTTTGGTCAAATGATTACTTCACATGGTAAATAACCTATTAGTATTCTAATTTTTATCCTTACACTATATATATGTATAAACACCCTTTTATTTTATTGAATATATTCATAAATAGATGTTATGGTCTAAAAAATGATATTGAAATATATTTTTAAACTTTAATAATGGAGTTGAAATCATTATAAAATATGGATGTGTATATATATGATGCATTTAAAATACATATTGTTATTTTGTGGATTGTATTAAATTATACTACTTATGGGGTGGTGTCTAGTTAGAGTAATAAATAATTCATGATAAAAAAGGATTAAATTCAATCATAGTTTCAGTTTCATTAGACAATAATGATTCTTACTAATGAATCGTGTATATGGAAATAATAATCTAAAGCTGTACAATAATATTGATATATAAAACACAACACAAAATATATTTTGAAATAATATACTAAATGAACTAAAAGATATCATTTTTCTACTTGGTAATGTTTTTTCTAATTCTTAAAATGAATGATTTCATCTAATGAATCTAATAATAATCCGAGAGAAAATTATTTTCTTTTATTTACTATATTAGTCATTTATTTTTTTATAAAAGTTCATAAATGTTACGTATGTTGAGAAATTAATATGTGAATGGGTAAATAAATTTATTTTAAATGTTATGTGAATTTTCAATGATGATTTATGAATATAACATTAAATTATGGGTTTGTGTATTAGAAATTAACTTCATCTGGAATTCATCAATAAAAACAATTAAAACATACTTGATTCTTCTTATGTGATGAATAATTTAGAAAACAATTTTCATGATGTTATAGTGACTCTAATGGTTAAATATTATTATTCAAGTGAATATAAAAATGTGTATATAGGATATATGTTAAACAATAATATATGAAAAATCATGTTTATCGCATCATATTGCATGATTTTGTCGCTATAACCATTCAAAATTTATTGTAAAATAATGTAATGGTGTTCATAAGTAGATTATAAATATTTTTTAGTGATATTTGTGATAAATTTATTAGTAAGTAAGTTAAAAAAAATATTGTAATAGTCACCCATAATTCTTTGTGAGTTAGAGAAAATTTTCCCTACAACATTTTTCAATTTCATAATGAATTTAACTTTACACCTTCCCACTAAATATTTTCTTATTGATTCTTAGTAGATGTATCCAAATAATAGAAATATTGAAATAATTAATTATTATATTAGGAATAATAATAATCCAAAAGGATACATTGTGAAGGGTTATTTAGCTCAATAATGTAAGGGGTTCTATTCAATATATTTTGGTGATTTCAAAATGTAGTTTAATCAACGAATGTGAACTAAATGTGAGAAATATGTGCGAATAATTCCAAATTTTTCAACACTACTCAATATACTAGGAATTATTAGATCATATTCTTTGATTAATTTGAGGCTTGATAAACGAGAATGTCACATCACCTGACCTTGTTCAGTTATGATGTGTTGGATGACTACATCAAGTATTTTTTTTTGATTATCTATATATCATCTATTTGAAATCATATATTCATATTAAAATTTTAATATCATATTATTTGGGGAATATTCATAAATTATAAGTAGAAGTCATTATTAATTTCCTCTTAAAATGAGATAGACTATGTATAGTAATGAGTTTACTACTTGGTTGAAATAAAAGGTAAGACCATTACTATTATATAGAAATTAGTTACAAGTCATTTTTATTTTTATTATGCTCATATACTTTAGGTGTAGAGTTTACAAAAATAATTTATATCTTTATAAATAATATAATTGTATTTTGGTATGAATGATGTGGTGTGTGAATGTAATTCACTGACCATTAATGGGTATTAATTCATTATAACCATTAATTAAGTGAACGTGAAAAATTGATGGTGTTATATTAACTGCAATGTTAGACTATTATTATAGTTCATTGGATTATAGTTCTCTATATAAAAATGTATCATATTATAGAGATTTAGAGAAAAAAATAATATTTCATTATCACACTCATGAAAAATATTCTATAATGGAATTCAAGTGGTTTGATTCAATGATATTGAATAGAATATTTATAGATAATTTTGGATTTAGAGTTATTAACTTGAATCAATTCCTATATACTGATGATTAATATATTTTTTAAGTAGTGGGAAAAAAAGTTTTTTTTATAATAATATATCATTTAAAAAATCAATTTGTTGTCATTATTAAAGTTTTCCAAAGGCATAATTTAGATAAATGTGTAGATGCAATTGTTATTATGAATTACCCAATTAGTGTTAAAAATATATTACATATTATGACATAAATACTTCACTTATTATATTTTATTATGAACCATATGTTTTTCTATGTAATTTATAACAATGATGATATGATTATTATTTTTAATCATTTATTTAATTTCTATCATTTTATAAATTTTTCACTGTTTATTATCAATTTTCCCCATTTTTAATTATTGGAAATTTTTTAAAAATGAATTTATATTAATATGTAAAATAATTTTTTAATGTATAATATGTAAAAATGTGAGAAGTAGATAAGGAAAATAATGTTTAGAAGTGTAAGTTGAAATTAAGAAAGAACTTATTCATATGATCATCATAGTGAGTATAATAATATAATTTTCTATTTTAGATATTTCATGTAATTTTATATTTTAGTTACACTTTTTTAAAATTATACAATAACCATAATCATGGATAAAAATAATCATTATTTATACAGATTAGAGTGTTAGTAAACATAACCCATAAAGGATGAATGTTAGTGGAACATCTTGAACCTCACACAATACACAATCACACATAGAACCATACCTCAAATACACTCTCATAGACTTTCTTATATTAAATTTTCACTTCATACAAAAAATGGGTTTTTAGTACAAATATTTTTCCCACCATTTCATTTAATTAGAGTAACTAATATCTAATATGGTTTAATTTATAATTTTATAGTGATAATTGAGGCACTACAATATTCTAAACCACCAATATTGTCCCCACCATTCCCTTTTTTGATGATTCATTTCCATACATACTACCAATTTCCTTCCACATCTATGCAATATTAATTTACTTATTCTCTAATATCATAGGGTTTTAATGATATTGAACCATCATATATTATTTCCAAGACTCATAATCTTCCAAAATATTACTTATCAATCAGTGTGCACTAATTCATTAGAGAATAATGATCCTTAAGATCCTACTAATTGTTTTGAGAAAACAAATAATCCATCTTCAAGATTATATTTAAAACACTATTTCTTTCTAATATTCTTATTATAGTTATTATGTGTCTTTTTTTTTGTAGTAATATTTTCAATTAAAAAACTATTTCTTTTACTTAGAAACATATGAGTACATTTAGGTTTGATGTTAGGAACTTCCATGCACATGTTATGGTTGAGTATGATAAAGACAAGTAAATTATTAGGAGATGTGGGGAGGAATGTAAAATATTTAAGGGAATCCTTTAAAATTAAAATGATACCACTAACATTCCAAAAATATCTTTTAGATGGTTCAACGATGAGATAAAGGAAAATTCTAGGGTATAGATATGTGTAATGACGGTTTTACATTAAAATTCATGTTATTATTATATTTTTTTAATTAATATTTTGTTTACAACTTCACATTAATTTTATTAATGGTAAAGAGGATTGTTCTAGATGGTTAATGGTATTAGTAGAACTATAGAGAACATATAAGAGGGAATTATAAATTGGATAGACCACATCAGTTTTCAATAAGTTAGAGGTTATAAATACCTTGAATGATTTTCCAGTTACACGTTGTTGACAGATGATTTATATCGGAAGAGTGATGAGTTTAATATATTATTGAAATTTTATGTTTTTATTTGACTATGAATAATATCTGTTTTATTAATTTTATTATTTATATTATTATGATAAAAACATATTATTTAGCATTGAGGTAAATTTATTGTTATGAAATATTATTTTTTCTAAAATTCATAAGTAATTTGTTAATTTTTTATAGGATTATTCATAATAGAACAAAAAAAGAATGAACCGAAGTATTTTTATACATTGGGATGAACATACTTGTTTTAACATGAAAAACCATGTATTTTTCAGTTAAACATATGTTTTTTTGGTTTTTAAGAATATATTTTTCAAGAATATTCAATATCATGTTTCTCATAATTTTTAATACATTATTATTTTTTGAATTTTTATGAGGCCTTATTGAACTCAGGTAATGAAATAGGTTTTATTACAGAAATATTTTTAAAATATCAATAATTTAAATCTATTAATGTTTATAACTTATCATATAAAAAATATAATAATTATCTTCACAATATCATCTAATGTGATATATTCATTATAAGAATAACAATGATAGTATTTGTTAACTTAATAATGATTATTATATTTTATGATAATTAAAGAAGACATGTTTTCAAAATTATTATGCTATTAATTATTTTAGTATCTATTATTATATTGAAATATGCAATTTCATATTTATGGAAGAAATAAAAAAGTTGGGTTTTCCATTATAAAAATAATATTTTTTTCATTAATTAATATGTATATTTTTCTCTAAATAGTTAATTATTTTCTATTTTATGTATATTTGTGTTATTTTTTTTAAAAACATTAAGATGATTTGTTTGAAAACAATAATTTACAATAAGATAAAGATTTTTTATAATATTTTTATGTTAATGTCAAAATATTATCATTTCAGTTATTTAAATATGAGGATTTTGAATATTGATGGTCATATACCTTAAGATATTTTTTCAGCAAAATAAATATCAAAATATACTTAATGTCAAAACTTAAGAAAATATTGTAATAAATTTTTTGTTCCATTATATTTTAGATATATTTTTATTAAAACAATATATTATTTATACTATAAATTATATAACCAAAATGATCATGATGATAAGAAATATGATAATATTAGACAAAATAATAATTTTCATCAGACATTAGTTGTAGATCACTATGAGAGAGACTAATATTGATCGATATCGAAATTCATACCCTATAGGTATTGTAATTTTTCAGGAAATTCAAACACTAGTGCTAGTATAGAATAATAATCTCATGAGTCTATTTTTTAATAAATGAAATAAAATCAATTGGTAGTATAAGAGTTTCTAAGATATCAAAAAACCATTTCGAATTTTATGAAATCTAGGAGGGTTATGTTTTCATCACTTTCACCATATAGTTTTGTAACGACTCGAAGAATTATGAATAAAATTACCTTTATTTTAATTAAACATCTTATGGATGTGGAAAAATAATGCACTCCTATTGTTTTATTATATCCAATTGTATTTAAATAACTGTTAAATATCCTTACCAATGATAATATAACTGTTGAACAGTGATCACATGACTAGTATAAATATAGGTTTGTAACAAATCCATTTGACATAGGCAAAGGAATTTTTGGCCTTAACAAGAAGGATCATACCCTATGAAGCCCATTTATTAGAACTTATAAGGGAGATATCATTTATGATATTTTCCCTAGACGAATCCCATGATTATATCCAAGAACTTAAGGTTGAGAGAAACTGTTTATGGGAGAAGATCAAGCTCATCGAGATCACGACCCAAACCAAATTCACCGAATGACCCCATTAACACCCCACCTTCACAAACCATACTCTTTGGGCATATTTTGGTGTAATAATGGGATATGTAACAAGATCCTAGAGGTTTGAATATGTAAATTATTTTTGTATGGAATAATTAATATATTTTTCCTATTATTGCAACTTTGTAAATTCCATTGAATGTAAAAGTATTCTTTTGGTTGATATTGAAATTCAATTGACAAATCTATTTTGATGAAATAATGTATTTTCGAAATAAGTAATATTTTAATAAAATATTATTATTAAATTACTTTTATTAAATATAAATTATCGTATAATTTTTATGAATTAAAATGTAATTTTTACTATGGTTTGAGAACTATTTTTTTCCAAACGCATTAATTTTCAATAAATGTCAGTTTTTATTTTAAAAGAGAAAAATCAAATATTTATAAAATTATTTACATAAAATGAATATTATTTTTGAATCACGATTTCAAAATTATCCAATGGTGAATTTGTAAAAAATTTCAGAGACAATCGAATTTTTGGGTAAAAATTAAATAATATATAAATATATAATATGTTATATGAAATCATAATCACGCAATAGTGATGTAAAAATACTATAAAAGGTATATTATTCCAAATATATTTATTTTACGTTAAAATAATATAATTTCAGGTTTATTTTATAATTCCTTATTTAATCCTCGAAGACATATAAAATATTTTAATATTTTAAAATCATTTCCTTGAAATAGTGGCTCACGTCCACATAAGAAATGGAAATATTTTACTATCTTCAGAAATTTTCCTTATAAAATAATTTATACCACTCCCCCATTCATGAAACCATGGTCAAATACTTTGGGATTGTTTGTGGTTTTGAATATTTTAGTGTGTAGTTTCTAAAACCAAAATAATAAATATTTCCCCCACTTTTCCTATATAAAACAACCGAAGAACCCATTACTCTTCACTAAACTTCTTTTAATCTCAACCATGATCTTCCCACAAACTCACTATATTCCTCCCAAGGAGATACCAATCTCCCATGAAGCCTCTCCCAAGCCTTCGGAGTCACACGTCCTTGTAAGGGATTTCCCTCTCTCCATTTTTTTCAAGAACCACTTTTATGTCAAGCCTTTTAATTTCCATTTTATTGATTTTTGACCTGTTATTAAATTACTCCTTGTTTTAAATTTTATTTATATATGATTTTATCTTCATTTTACTCCCATTAATCCCCCCTATTATCCTTTAAACTCACCCATTACTATGCCAAAATTTCGTAAGGGATTTTTCTCTTCTTATTTCCATTCAAGAATTTAGTTTATATTTTTCTTGTAAATTCCATTTAATAAGTTGTAATATTATGTTCCATGATCCCCTTACTATCTATCCAATTTATAAATTATTATTTACCCTTTTTTCTCTCATCAACCCAATTTATGAATTCCCATATGACAATGTATGCTACAAAAATTACATAATGATTTTCGATGCCAAAATCATCGTGTAGTAAATACAATAACCATTCCTCTATCAAGGTTATTCAAATTTATGCACACATACAAATCTAATTAGGACTAACATATATTAATTCCAAATTTCATTTATCATGGAATAATGGATTTTGTTGAATGAATACATGTTATATGATCTATGTGGAACACTTAATCTTGAGATTGAAATGATTATAAGGGGTGCACCCTGATATCTCTCCAATGCATTGGGTAATGTTTAGTATCTTTATACCTAATTTTGGGATATGGGTTTTCCTGATTACTTTATTGGAATTTTTTCCAACATGTTATAATAGGGGTTTACCTGATTACTATATGTTAAATATGTAGTGTTTTAAGTTGTTTCCACATTTCCTTGTTATGATAATCATGTTATATCATGCGTTTATTTTCATTTTTCTCTTATGATCTATTGATATGGATATTTTCTAAAATGTATAATATTCTTCATGTTATTCCTTTTTTACTCCCGTACTGTGCTTTATATCTCACCATTTTTTATGTATGTCCTCAATTTATCTGATGAAATGCAAAGTATGAAGGAATGTTGTGGTCATGTAAAATAAGTTTCTAGTAAAGATATTTATTTCATGTTTTAATTTTTTTGTAATGTTCCAAAGCCCCAAATACACTAGAACTCCCAATATTATGAGTTCTATTTATTAAAATTTTATGTAATAAATCATGTTTAATTGTGAAATAAAGAGTAGGGTCATTATAGTTGGTATCAATGGGAATGATTATTTATTTTTTGGATTACTATTAGAAAAATCTAGTGAATGACTTAGGGATAAGACTAAGTATATTAAAATAATTCCTCAATTTTGGTGAGTATAGAATAATTGTTTTGTCAAGAAAGTACATTCCTATCTTGATACGAATAAGTAGAGTCTTCTCTGGTGTAGATATATGTAGGTGTAAAACACCAATACACCGCTTTGAGCTAGAATCAAATTGGAACTAGTTCACAATAATGGACCTTTCTCAACTCTTGGTTCAACATTACCAGGCGATATGATTTGGTAAATTTTTAATCTTAGTACGAACCTTTACTAAGGGAATAAAACAATACGATAAGAATAAACATTAGGAAATAGATCATGGATAACTTAGACCAAATCCTAGAAACTAATAAGTTAAGTAAATAAATGTAATTTATAGGTTATCCATTTTTTTCATTGGATTCCCCTTGGTGTGGTCAATAGTTTAAAAACAAATGACTTAACTATGTCTATTTGGGCTGAAGAAAATGAGTTGAACCATAATCAAAAAGTGATATGTAGGTTTATCAATAATAGACGTACAAATTCTTGTATATTTTCAATGTTTAGTAGAACAATCCAATCACCACCATAAAGAATGGAAGTACAGATGTTAGTGAAAATGGAAAATGGTGAAATTATAGAATCCCATGCATATGTTTCCTCCCCTATCAGAATTTGTGGTTTGAACTTCCTATTGAACCTTAATATAGTTACCTTGGTGGAATTTGATTTAGTACATGTCGTGCATTGAATTTACCTATATAGAGCCAACATAAATTTCCGCGATAGGGAAATCAATCTACATATAGTGAATAGACCTCTAATTTTATATAAGTGAAAGGAGGTGGATTAATCTTCTTTAACACCATCATCTCAAGAATGAATATTAATTCCCTATAAGGACACATATCATTCTCAGATTATTGAGTATAAATAAATAACCATCCTTGAAGACATGTCTATTGTGATGGAATTTGCTACCGTTTCTCTAGAATAATTGCCTAGTCTTCCTCCTAGATGAGATGTTGAATTCTCGATTCATCTTATACCTTGGTCATTTCCAATATCCATGAATCTTTAATGAATGGATGATGTGGAGCTTGAGGATCTAAAGAAAATACTTCAGGAGAATTTGGATAAATGGTTTATAGCCCAAGTGCTTCAACATGGTGTGAACCAGTCCTCTTCATCAAGAAGATGGTTTGGTCAATTCACCTTTTCATTTATTATCAAGAGCTGAAAAAAATTCACGATAAATAAAATGTATCCTTTTCCATGAATTGATGAATAGTTTGATCAAATATGTGGAAAAAAAATACTTCTCCAAGGTTGATCTATATTTGGGTTATTACCAAGTAATGTTGAAGAAAGAGGATAGCCCAAAGACTACATTTCGTATAAGTTACAAGAAATACGAATTCAAAGTAAATCCATTTGGACTCACTAATTATCTAGTAATACTCATGGAATTGATAAATAGTGTCTTTAGATATTTCCTCAAAAAAAAATTTCTTGTTTTTATTGATGATATTTTTACATACTTCAAAAGTAAGAAGGAGCATGAGGAGAATTTAAGTAATATTCTAAAGAAAATTTAAAAGGAGCAACTCTATGCAAAGTATAAGAAATTTGATTTGTGGTTGACAGAAGTCTCTTTGTTGGGGAATATAATCACAAGCAATGTGATATCTATGGATCCATCCATAATAATTGAGGGATGGTCAAGATAAACATTTGTGAAAAATATCTGTATCTTCTTAGGGTTAGCTGGATATTATTTTTGATTTGTTAGAAATTTATCACGATTGTGAATCCCTCTTACCAATATAACTCATAACGGAGTCATGTTTTCATGTAATGATGAAAATTAAGAAATATTTATGGATTTTAAGAAGAGTCTTATCACTACCCATATTTTCACACTACCCAAATGTGGGGAGGTTTTCATAGTCTTCAGCGATTCTTCAATGAAGGTACATGGCTGTGTGTTGATGCAGAATGAAAAATTCATTCCCTATGCCTCAAGGTAGTTGAAAATTTAAAGAGAAAAACTATCTCACACATGATCTGGAGTAGGGATCTCTGATCTTTGCATTGAAAATCTGGTGGCATTATATCATTGGTGAGAAGTGTGAAATATATACGGATAAAAAAAATCTCAAATATATATTCACACAGAAATAGATGAATATGACCCAACATAGTGGGTTATATATCATCAAGGATTAGGTCTTCTAAATATATTACAACCCTGGGAAAGTGAACAAGGTGGTGGAATTTCTAAGCATAAATCACCCTACAATTCTATCATTGATGCGAATTGAAAATAATCCAATTTTTTTATTTAATTAACATGGACATTGGAATCATAAAGAAGAGAACATAATCAATCCTTTCACAATTGATTTCTCAAAAACCACTTTTCGAAAGGTTATGTATACTATGAAAGATGATGGGGGAATTCATAAAAACATGGAAACAATCAGAAAGAGTAAATACTAATAATTCAATGTTAATAAAGAAGGAAGTGTGATATTTGGGTCAAGATTATGTGTTCCATAAAATCTAGAGATAAAGAAAGTACTTTTGGATAATGCACATCATTCAAATTTCAATATTAACCCAGGAAACATGAAGATGTATCGAGATCTATAGGAGAAATATTGGTGGGATAACATGAAAATTTATATCACTAAATATACTAATATGTTCCTGTTATGCCAACAAGTGAAGGCTAAGAGGTAGAAGCCTATGGGGATGATGTGACCATTACCAATACCAACATGGAAATGGGATAACATCACTATAGACTTTGTCACCAAACATCTAAAGAAATCTAAAGGAAGGAATTCTATCTTGGTTTTTGTGGATCATCAAACAATGACTACACACATCATTGTAATTTTCGAGGATTTATCACTAGATTAACTATAAAAAATATTCATCCGAGAAGTGGTATGGATGCAAGGAGTACCACTATCGATTATGTCTGATCGAGATCAAAGATTCACATATATGTTTTGGAAAAGTCTCCAGCATGATCTAAAAATAGATATGAACTTGAATATGGATTATCACCGTAAAAAAATGGCCAATCTGAGCAGACTGTACAGACACTTGGGGACATGTTGAGTGATTTTTTAATGGACTTCAAAGGAAGACGAGACCACCATCTTCCTTTTGTGGAGTTCTCTTAAAACAACTATTTCTAAAAAACCATCCAAAAGGCTCTTAATAAATCCATTTATGGGTAAATGTGTAGAACATCAACATGTTGGGATGATGTTGGGGAACAAAAAATTCTAGTTCTGGAAATGGTCTATGAAACGATGGAGAAGCTTATGCCTATCCAACAACAGATCAAATGATGTCTAGAGTCGTCAAAAGAGCTATGCAGATAATCATTAATGAGACCTAGAGTTTGATGTTGGAGAAACGATATTCCTCCACATATCTCAATAGAAGTGAGTTATGAGATTTTGATGAAGGAAAATCTTATTCAAATGAACATTAGTCCTTTTGAGATCCTTGATTGCATTGGAGCTGTGGCCAATTGATTAGAACTCCCACTGAATGTTTCTTAAGTACATGATGTATTCTATGTATCACTCTTAAGGAAGAACATACCAGAATCATCACATGTCCTAAATCTAGAGTTAGTACCATTGTAGAATGACATATCATATGAAGATAAGCTGATGAAGATCATAGATCGTAGAGAAACAATTCTACGAAATAAGGCAATCCCTCTTGTCTAGGTCTTGTGAAAAAAACCACACGTTTGAATAAGAAACATGGGGATTAGAGGAAGTGATGATGTATAGTTACCATTATCTATTTTAGTATTGGAAAAAGAAATTTCAAGGGAGAAATTTCTTAAGGGGGAAGGTTGTAACGATGTGAAAATTTATGAATAAAATTCCACTTCTTTTAATAAAATTTCTTATAGATTTAGAAAAAAAAATGAACTCCTTTTGTTTTATTATATCCAACTGGATTTAAATTATCATTATGTATCCTAACCATTTATAATATAGTCATCGAATAGAGATCACATGACTAGTATGAATATTGGGTTTTAATAAATCCATTTTACACAGACAAAGGACGTGATCTCCTCAACCAGTAGGATCATACCCTATGAATCCCATTTATTGAAGATTCTGATGGTGATTTCATTTTGGGGATTTTCACAAGACCAGGCCCAAGCCAAGATCCAAAAACATTAGTATGAGAGAAACTGTTAATGGGATAGGTTCAATCTCACTGAGATCACGACCCAAATCATGTTCACCGAACAGCCCCATGAAATCCCTACCATCAGCACTTTACTATTATGGAATATGCTAGTGTAATAAAGGGATATTTAACAATACCGAAGCACTATGAATATGGAAATTATTTTATTATAGAATAATGATTATATTTTTCTTATTATTGTTACTTTGTGAATTCTTTTTAAAGTACAAATAGTATTTTCGATTAATATTCATATTCAATTATGAAATAGTTTTTGATAAATTAATTTATTTTTGAAATAAATAATATTTTAATTAAATATTATTATTAAATTAATTTTAATAAATATAAAATATTTCGTAATTTTTATGAATTGAAATGTAATTTTTTTATGTTTTAAATACTATTTTTGTCAAAAACCTATCAATTGTCAATAAATGTCAGTTTTTTTTTAAAATGAAAAACACAACAAATTTAGAAAATTATTTAGGTAAAATGAATTCAATTTTTTGAATCATTATGTTGGGATTAATCAATAGTTAATTTTTTAAAATTTTTTGAGACAGTCAAATTTTTGGGTAAAAATTAAATACCATCTAAATATATAATGTGTTTTATGACATCATATTGACCCAATAGTGATGTAATAACATAAAATAAAAGGTTTCATCGGCCAACGATATGTTTTTTCTTAAAAAGAGTATAATTTTACTATTATTTTTTTAAATTTTATAAAGCCTTAGTGAATCTTCTAAGAGATATAATATAATTTTGTTATTTTAAAATTATTTCCTTAAATGAGTGACTCACCTCCACATAAAAAAGAGAAATATTATAATATATTTATCTATTATCATTATGAAATAATTTATACCACTCCAATTTTCAAGAAAGCATGGGAAAAAACCATGGTATGGTTTTTGGTTTTGAATATTTTAGTTTGTAGTGTCCAAAACCAAAATAACAAATAATTCCCCCATTTTTCCTATATAAACCCACCCAAGAACCCATTACTCTTCACTAATGATCTTTAAAGCCCGATCACCCTCTACCTCCTACTCTATATAGTCCTCCTATGGCACCTGAAGGATCCCATGAAACCTCTCTCAAGCCTTTGGTGTCACACATCCAAGTAAGGGATCTCCCTCTCTCCTTTTTCATCAAGAACTACTTTTATGTCATGCCTTTTACTTTCCATTTATGGATTTGGGATATGTTTTTACATAACTATTTATTATCTATTTTATTTTTACATAATTGGATCTTAAGTTCACTACCATTTAACCCACCGTATGATACTTTAATCTCACCCATTACTATGCCAAAATTCTATAATGGATTTCTCTCTTCTCATTTCCCTTAAAGAATTTCATTTATTTTATAAATCTAACTTCCATTTCACAATTTGGGATATTATGTTCCATGATCCAATTACATTCCATCCCATTTATAAATGACAAGAGAACACTTTATCATTAATTAACCTTATTTTTGAATTTCCATATGGTGTCGTATGGTTCAAAAAATTGCTCCACGATTTTCCATGCCAAAATCATCGTGCCATTAATACCATACCTATTAAACATTCAAGGGTATTTACCTATTTTCACACATACATATAGAATGGGGAATTACATTTTTGAATTTTTTATTCCTTGATTGTGGAATAAATTTTTATGTTGAATGAATCCATGTTATATGATTTATGTGGCGTACTTATCCATGAGATTGAAATGACTAGGAAGGGTGCACCCTGATAGCGCTTCAATGCATTGGGTAATTTTTAGAGTCATGATAGTTCAAGTTTAGATAGTCATTTACCTGATTAATTTATAGTAATTTTTTCACTAGGTTGGGATAAGGTTTTACTTGATTCCTTCATGTTAATGATGTCTTGTTTTATGTTGTTTCCAGATTTCCATGTTATGATAATCATGCTATATAACTCCTTCATGATCATGTTTATCTTATTTTCCATTGATATGCCTATTTCTTAACATGTATTGTATTATTAATTTTATTCCTTTTTTACTCCATTACTAGGAGTTAAATCTCACCCTTTTCTTATGTATTCCCTCAGGTTATCCCATGAAATGTTAAGTGTGAAGGAAGGTTGTGGTCATGTAAAAGAAGTTCTAAATAAATATGTGTATCTCATGTTTTAAGTTACTATGTAATTTTCTTAATCCCTATATAAACCAGACCTATAATTTATTTATTGTTAATATTATATGGAAAATATGTTCTCATATCATGATGCACTCAAATTTGATGATGATGTTACCAATTATGGTGTTCCAGATGATGACTTTGAAGGTGATGAAAAACATGACGATGATATTTTTAGGGAAAATTGTCCTCATGATGTTGTTAATGAAGTTGATACTACTGAATATGTTGATAATGGGGACCAGAAAATGAGGGTTTTTATTGGTATAGTTTTCCACTACATTTATAATTTTATTTTTTAACACTTGTGGGTTTTCATGCTGCCGATTTTTGACTTACTAAATAAAAGTTTACTATATATAATAATTATATAATTAATTTTATATTTTAAACAATGTGAATGTAAATTATTTTTTATATTGTTATAAAAATTTATTAACATTGATACTGATATTTTTAAATTGGTTTGGTTTTACAATAATTGAGTTATTAGTGTTTACATGTGTTTTTAGTTGCTACAAGTGTCTCCTGTAAATGTTGTGGAATATGTATGGGGAAATTATATCCATGTTTTAGTGAAACCATAGTATTAAATTCCAATATAAATGTTCCTCCAATCATGCATATATCCTTCTACATTAATGGTTCTAAAAAATAATTATTAAATACCAATATCGGTAGAGGTATTTTCTACTTTTCAACGAACTTTGCCTATAACATATAAAAACTATTTTAGTGGAAATAAACATAGTTTCAAACCATGTATATAAACCCCAATTACAGTAGTAATATTATAATAAAACTGTAACTAAAATCTTAAATAGATGATGGAAAATTAATGAATAGTTAAAGGATTATAATAATAATTGAATGAAATAGACATAAAAGTTAATCAAAACTAATGGAAAATTAAATATATATCAAGTTAATGAAATGATAAATTATAAGAAAATATAAACAATATAAAATAATAATTAAAACGAACACAACAGATTATTAAGTCAGATATAATAATCCAAACATTTCTCATACCATGAGAGAACTACCTATAATTTCATGAAAAGTAATTGAATATACTTCACTTAATAAGAATAAAATAATTCAATGAATTATGTTAAAAAGATAAATATCATTAATTATATTCCCAATAGTATATTTAGAGCATTGAAATAATATTGTTAAATATTATATATTCCTGAAAAAAAGGTTGAATAGTTGTTATTATTATGCAAGGACCAAAAATATTTCCAATTTTATAGAATTGAATGATTAAAATAAGAGAAACAATTATATCCAAAATAGTGAGATGGTTTATGAAAAAAAAAATTATGATTGATTAAGGAAGAAAAATTAAGAAGAGTGATGTTTTTTTATTTCTCCATGATCTCAATATCTCATAAAGGATTACAAAATAAAATTTGATTTCACATTATTTTCCCCTATAATATTTTTTTGTTATTTTGATTGTAATTTTGGACCTGAAAAGATAATTCATATATACATCCACATAATTGACAACACCATACACATATATTTATTTATTCCTAAATCACCATTATTTGATTTTAAACTTTTAAAAATTGAATTACCTCTACATATATTAATGTGAATGGATATCTTTAAAAACTAATTTTTAAACTCCAACATCATGAATGAAAACAAAAAATCATAGTAATACATATTTTTTTACAAGTTTAATATCTATTGAATTTATTTTATCTCTTGAACCATAACGTTATTAAAATTTTGCATGCATCCCATGATAATTGAAAACCTATAAGTATTAAAAGAATCCATCTTATTTGAAAAATATATATTAGAAGGAAAAATATATCCATTTTCTTCTTCATTATGTCACAATATTAATCGTTAAATATTTTTATTTTTTGTATTTATAAAATTAATAAATTATAAAATGGATCAATGAATTACATCAATATTGATCCTTATTTATTAAAATATGTCATATCTATTTTATGATAATGTTCTCACTAAAACTCAATACATCCACAAAAATTCAAGAAATACAATTTATTTATATCCCTATGATTTATTTTATAAAATTTTCAATAGATAGTAAAAATTTATTTTCCTAAATTATAATATCTATTACCTATTACTTTGACTCAAATTATGGTAATTTATTTTTCTAAATTACTATGAAATAATTTTAAAAATATTAATCAACTATATCTTTAGAAAATAAATATTCATTTAAATGATGTATATCATTGTTTTAATCATAAAGAATGTCTATACACCAAGAGAAAAATAAATAGAAGGAACTGATGCCCTCTTGAAGATATTTATTTATAATAATAATTTGTAATAAGCCTAACGTAGAGGATCTGGAAGTGATGGTGACTGTTTCTATACAATAAAAAAGAAGGTGTTCCAAAAATTATTTTGGAAAGAAGAATGTATTCCACAGTGATTTGATCATAGATCACACTACGGAGAATCATCCAGTAAATAGATCAACTGTTCCCCAACCAAATAACAAGCATGCCTTAATATATTATTGTGATGATAAAGGGTATACCTATAATTCAATAAATTGTGGGTGATCTTCCCTTGAATATTTCATGAAGGAGAATAATGGTAGTGAAATATGAAAAAAAGAAAGACATTGACACAAAAAAAAGATTAATGTAGTGAAACTAGGAGCTGTGTTACCATATAATTGTTTTATCAACCAAATAAGAGTTAGACTATTAGATTGTAATAAATCAACACATCACCGATAAAATACTACACGAATTATAACCATGTAACAGAACCAAGTAAAAATCAATAGTCCCTTACATGTTTTACTTTAATGAAAATTTTTATTTAGTTTGATGAGTTTGAGTGGAAGGAAATTAGTGGAGAAAGGTTTTTACATTAGTTAGATCAAGATCCAAATAAGGAAAAGTGATAAAAGGTTTAAATTGGTCACAACTGAATTCACACCCTCCAAGATTCATTGGGAACCTTACATTTCAACTCTCAAATGTTTCCCCATATAAATGTTATAATTGATGATAACCACAATTTAATATATCTAAATGATAACAATTAACACTCGAGTTTCATACTTAATGGTAGTATATAATATGAATCATATAATATTATCAACTATAACACCGTAGAATTTATTTGAAATAATTTTTTTTTCAAATTCAAAGTGTGTTATATTATAATATATAGTTTATATAGATACAACACATAAAGTAACCCTAAAAAATTATTTCATTAATAGATACAGTTAGACTAATAGAAAAATAAACCCATGAAAATTAAAAAAAATGACAAGGTGGAAAAAATGTAACTCTGAATGAAATTTTAGTGAATTTTTATTGCAGTAATGATGTTCTATTTATAAGAGGTATTTTAAGATATATAATTGTAATTTGATTGATGGAATAGTAAAATAACCATTTGGAATAGTTAAATGACCATTAAAAATAGTAATTTGACACTAAAAAAATAAAATTTCATATAAATAATATTTATCATGTCTAATTTAATATAACATAAATATTATAATTCCATAAAATAAAAAACAAGGTTTAAAACTGAAAGAAAATATGAGGACATTTTAAATAAGTTTTCTATTAATTTATTTAATAAAAATATTTTTTATATTAAAAATTAAAACTAAAAATGTTATACAATAATTTTGATAAAATGAATTTCATTTTTTCTATCAGAATGTAAAAATTTTCCAATGGTGACTTTCTTGTAATTTTCTCAAATACATCAATTATTACATGAATAGTAAAAATATCATTTTTTAAATACCACAAGATAAATAATATAAATGTGAGTAAATAATAAATTAATATATACTAAATTGATTATTTAAACTTATATAAATTTAATATGATATTCAGTTTCTTTAAAAATAATAAACATAATTTATAATCCAGAAATTTATTTTCCAAACTCTAAAGTCAAAAGTTTTCCCTTAAATTTTTTTTTTCATTTTTTCCACATTTCTTTTTAATAAACCAGTGAATTAGATTTATAAAAGGGTTTTAAAGTCCAAAATATATCTTACTACATTGATATATTATTTAAAATGATAAAAATCACTATTACAAGGTTTACCTTGGATATAGTATTTTATTCAACATTTTATCTGAAACATTTCAATATACTCAAGTATAAATAACCCCTCTACCTCCCCTAGAAAACCACTCCTTCCAGACCTTACAAAAAAAATATTCCCAAATACTCTCTCTTAATTGACTTATCATACTTAGGTACATTTTGGAGTAAAACCACTCAAAACATCATGGTATTTTAGTGCTATAAAAAATAAGAAATAATGAGAAAAGTGCACATTTTCATTAACACTCTGGAATTATCATATATATATATATATTGTATTCATATTTCATAATTTCCTTCCTCATATTTTGACAATATCATGTTAATAGTCGATTAACTAAAAATTTGGATATTGATAATTGTAGGATCGAAATATAGTATGAGATGCTCAATATATAAGAGGGGGGGTGAATTGTATACATTAAAAATTCCTTTGTAACCTTTAAAGTTAGTTAAGAATAAATATGTATTCCTTAAGAAAAGGAAAAGGCTATTTTTAACAAAGTTAAACTAAGAAAATTCACAACACCTCTAATACCGAATGTAAACTTGGAAATATATTCTGAAAGTAGGTTCCGGAAATATGGTTCTGGAAAATCGAAACTTAACAAAAGATTACAATATGAGACTCTACCTTAAAGCGTATAGAATCTAAATTAATCAGAGTACAAGTAAGGAAGTATAAGAAAGTTATACTTTCCTTATGATACAAAATGCAGCGGAACAGAAACAAGTAGTAGAACTACTAGTAACACGATATAAGTCTTTTAACCCAAATAGAAGGGTATCCAACAACCTTGGATAAAGGTCCCTTGATTTATATATTCAAGAAAGTCTGTCTTACCCACACCAGGGTAAGCCCTCGATACGAAGATCGGAGTCTCTGTCTTGCTATCCCCGCAAGCCCTCAACTTCAAGGTAGTTGGCAACCTCTGTCTTCCTCAGCAAGAAAGCCCTCGAACTTTAAGGTAGTCGGCAACCTCTGTCTTCCTATCCCCGGAAGCCCTCGAATGTAATCACCAACATTCGGAGTCGCACGAATCTTTGATAGTTAATAAGAGCCTCTCTCTCTAGAAATCACTTCAACAGCATGTAGGCACAAAACCAAGTTGTTCATCTGTCATCAGTTCCGAGCTCTTTCAAATGAGCTCCTATTTATAGGTAAGGTCGGCTCCATCTCCAACGGTCATATTTTCCTTAAAGATTGGAGGGACCTGTACACGTGTCACTTAGACAACGGTTAGTTTAAAACAAAACAGACGACATCGTTTTATATCAAAACAAGTGTAACAGAATGTACGACATCGTTTTAAACTCTAACATAAAAGTTCGGAATGAAAACTTCGGAGTGAAGGTTCGGAGTGAATAAATTCAGAGTGTATAAAACAAAGATAATCAGATTCTGTTTAATGGGTGAATTCGGAATGAGAATTCGGAATGAGAATTCGTCATCTGAATTCGTAATGAGAATTCATCATCAGAATTCGTAATGAGAATTCGTCATCAGAATTCGTAATGAGAATTCGTCATCAGAATTCGTAATGAGAATTATTCATCAGAATTCGTAATGAGAATTCTTAATCGGAATTCGTAATGAGAATTTGAAATGGGATTTCTTTATTAGAATTCGTAATGAGAATTCTTCTTAAGAATTCGTAATGAGAATTCGAAATGGGATTTCTTCATTAAAATTTGTAATGAGAATTCTTCTTCAAAATTCGTAATGAGAATTCGGAATGGGATTTCTTCATTAGAATTCGTAATGAGAATTCTTCTTCAAGATTTGTATCCTGAATCTGGAATAGAACTTAGTCAGAGTTCATATTCGGAATTTGGAATGAAACTTCCTTATAGTTCCTGTCCAGAATCCGAATCCTAAAACAGAATGCTTTATATCAAAGTTTCAACGATTCTGAGAAAATGAATCTGAATCTTATACTTAAGAAAAATATGGATGAAAATATGATAAGGATAATTTTTCTTATAAAAGCGATTTTCCTTAAGAAAGCAATTTTCCTAATAAAAGAAATTTTCCTTATAAAAGCAATTTTTTTAAAGATAAGGTGTTTGTGATTTTCAAAACAAGAAGGACTGGAAATGTCATAAGGAAAACCTTATTGACTCAACAATATCCCCATTTTTGGAAAGCACAAACATCCTTACGAAAGAAAAAAAATTCTAAGAAGAAAGAAACATATTAATGCTTATCTCCCTTGTTTTAAGGATATAGACGAATACGACTAACTCCCCCTTAGGCTTTGAAACTCTAAGGATCGTATTCATATTTCCGGAGTGACATTTCATAAGAAGGTCTTCTTTAAGAAAAACTCCCCCTTAAACAAACTCTTATTAGAGTTCTTTTTCCTTGTGTATTTTTTCTTTCTCCCCCTTTGATAAACTCTTATTACAGTTCCTCTTTTTCTTAAGGATATTTTCCTTCTCCCCCTTTGTGATTTTCAAAAAGAATTGGAGGGAATGGAAAAAAAATAACAAAGTACCTGAAAGATTAGTAATGACAACAATGGAAACGAGATACACAATTTTCATTAGATTTGGAATGTCAGTAACAAAAAGAATACAACAAAAAGATTGGATTAGGTTATTTCAGATATTTTTCCATTGACATGATCCCCTTTAGAATAGTCTTGATCTTCTTCAGGTCTTTATGATCTTCTTCAGCTTGATTCTCTAAGACCACTATTCTTGTGGATTGAGCTTCAATTTTTTCTTCATGGGCTTTCAGCTTTTCTTCCTGAGCTTTGATCTTTTAGTCCTGAGCCTTCATCCTTTCATCAAAAACGATCCGATGATCCCTTTCAAATTTCCAGTTCTGAGAAACAGAATTCAGTTTCCCATTCAGATCCCTGACTTCTTGGATCCGGAAGTTCTTTTCATCAGTCAGCTTCTCTTCAAAGGAGGAAGTCAGCTCGTTTATCTTCTTGTCCTCGGTCTCAAAGGAATCTTTAACATTATCTTGAAAATCATCGAACAACCTCATTTCTTCCACATTCTTCTTCGACCAGCTTGTCATCCTTTTGAAAGTTCTTTTATGAGCTTCGTAACCAACAAAGAATTTTTTGAACTGAGCTTCAATCTCATCGCACTTATCCATAACCATAGATACGGAGTCGGTTTTCTTATTCAATGCATGTTGGAACATCTGGCATCTTGAGTCAATACTAGAGAAGGTCGGAATGGTTACCACAAACTTCTTTAATGACTGGACAACAAAATCATTCCCCAACGTGGATGACTCCGAATCTGAAATCTTGCTTGGAGAGTTTTCTTCCCTAATAAGTTCAAGCTTTCTCTTTGAAGAACTACCAGCTTCCTTTCTCATCCTCTTTTCTGAACTCGAAGTATCAGCAAGAATTTGTTTCCCCTTATCTTTTTTCTGAATAGAATCTTGTTCCGGAGTTTTCTTCACACTATCAGAAACTTGAACAACAAAATCTTCCTCATCAGCAACTTCCTGAACACCAACCTCTGCGTTTTTCATCTGAGAAATATAATGTAAAAGTTGTTCTTCTTCTCCATGATAGGCAACTTCTTCTTCTCCTTTCTCTTCTTCCATTGCTGGAGTAACTAACTTCGAAGATTCAGCTTTTGAAGTCTGGAGTGATAAGTGTTCCGAAGGTGTTCCCTTATAATCATCTACTTGTTTCAGCACATCTCCGGTTTCACCACTTCCTTCAGCATCCTCTTCTACTTGTTCCACTTGTTCAACTTGCTCTACCTCCTCAGTATTCTTAGCAACAACCTCTTCCGGAGCAACAAGATTTCTTCATGGAGTCTCAGGTAGAGATTCCAAGGAGAAAGATCTCGGAACTGGAATGGTTGCTGAAACCATTTCATTGAATTTTAACAAGGCCTAAGCTACCTCTGCCTCAGACATCTTCTTCTTGAGCTTCTTTTGTTTTGCTTGTCTTTCATGCTCATCAGCAGTTTTCTCCTTCAAGGCCTTAGCCTCCGCAGGGTCCAATCCGAACTGCGGATCCCCTTATTTCTGTTTCTCTTTATCAGCTCTCCACTTTGAAACAACTTCATCAGGATAGGCTTTCTTCTTCTTAGGCATTGGAGGTGCGGAATGGACTTCCTTAGACTTAGGATTCTCGGCTTCTACTAGAACTTCTTTTAGTTTCCTCTTCCTTATCGGCTTAGAGGATTCCGGATCAGCAGCTTTCGGAGCCACTTCTTCTTGATTTGGAAAATCAAAGAATTCACCAGTTTCCTTGTTGAAATCCACATCCATTCTTTTCAGAGTACCATCACTGACCAGCATGATCTTGCAAACTCTTGGCTTAGATTTGCAAGCCTCCTTAAAAGACTCATGGCACCAAACAATCAACTTGGAGAGGATTGCTGGATACATAATAATCTGAGCTCTCAGATTCCCCTTCTTCAGATTTTCAATAGTAAGAAGAATATGCTTCATCAAATTGAACTTCGTTAGATTTATCAGGAAATCTAATATATAGATCTCACTTTTCATCAAGCTATCTTTATCAACTTTCCTCGGTACGATAAGTCCTTGCACCCATAACTCCAGAGTCCGGAAATTTGTAGATAGACTTGCAATCTTCAGAGCCTTGTCATCAGCCAGTCCGAGAGTTTCTAAGGCCTTTTCCTTGTTGAAGCTACCCTTAGAGTCTGGCAACACATGCGAAATAAACTCGACTTCTCCTTCATAAGACAGCCCTACCAAGCTTGCAGCCTTTGTGTGAGAAAGTTTGTATGTCTTGCCATAAGACTTAAAAGAGAACATCTCCCTATTATCTTCCTTGAAGAAAGAAACTGACTCATAAAACTCGACAAGTAAGTCTGAATATACTTCATCTTGGTTCCCTGTTTTTGATACCGCAACATCTTCCCAGCCATTCAACTTGATATTCTTTGAAATGATAGAATCGTAGTTGCTGAAGAAAGCCGGATGGACTAACCTTTCTCTATAAACTAACAACTGAGAAATAGGCTTAGTGGATGACATTTCTTGAGATGCTAGCTCCGCAGACATTCGGATCTGAAGTTCTATGAGAAGTTCGGAGCGGAGACAACTGTAGTTCGGAACGGCCTTAAATCAGAGAGACAGAGATTCGGGACGCGAGAGCTTTGAGATCTATGCGGGACGAGAAATTGGGTCCCCTTTATATAGGCAACGAGATGACGGTTCACATTCCACAGTTGATCTAACGGTTGGAATAAGATGAGATTAGATCTGACGGTTGAAAGCTTGAATCCGATCTTTTTGAGGTTTTTATTAAAACAAAGAATTAAGAAAAGTATAATCGGAAAACATAGTACAAGAAAATTCCAGCAAGTAAAATATGACTACGAAAACATGAGGAAGGAAATCATATCTTTCGGATTGGCTTAGGAGGATTATTCGTAATGGCAGATTTTGAAAAAAAAATTTACTATGAAAAATAAGCTTAGTAAGAAAAACTTATTACGGAATACTCAGTACGAAAAACAAGCTTAAGAAGAAAAACAGTACGAAGAACTTAGTACGAAAAATACATTAGGTAATAAAATTGGTACAAAAATTTGGTTAAGAAACTGCCAGTACGTAATTTTCATTTCGGAAATTTTCAATACGAATACTTCCATTTCAGAAGTATTCTGTATGAGAATGTCCAGTCTGAAAAAATTTAGTTCCGGAAATTCTATTCCGGAAATCTTTGTTCCGAAAAGTTTGAAAACAAAATTTTGAAAAACTTTAAAAAAACAATCAAATGTACTCCCCCTATGAAAAGGAGTTTATTATTGTAAGGAGATTTTTTTCATCAGAAAGTTAATTAAGAAAGATTACCTTACGGTTATCATTCCTAACTTCTGTTTAATATATTCAAATCTATCAGAAGGCATAGATATTGTGAAAATATCAGCAAGTTGATCTTGCGTTCTGATAAACTGAAGAATAATATCCCCTTTAAGTGTGTGATCCCTAAGAAAGTGATGCCTAATATCTATGTGTTTTGAACGAGATTGATGTGCAGGGTTTTTACATAGGGCAATGTCACTTGTGTTATCACACAAAATTTGAGTTTTAGTAAAACTCAAGCCATAGTCTGTGAGTGTGTGTTGCATCCACAACACTTGTGCACAACAACTTCCAGCAGCTACATATTCAGCTTCAGCAGTGGAGAGTGCTACAGAATGTTGCTTCTTGCAGGACCAAGAAACTAGAGAATCTCCTAAGAAATGACAAGTTCCGGATGTACTTTTTCTATCCATTCTACATCCACCAAAGTCAGCATCAGAAAAGCTTTTTAGAACAAAGTCATTTCCAAAAGTATAAAATAATCCTAGATCCATGGTTCCCTTAAGGTAGCGAAAAATTTTTTTACTACCTTTAAGTGAGATTCCTTAGGATTTGATTGATATCTTGCACATAATCATACCGAAAACATTAAGTCTGGTCGACTAGCTGTTAAGTAAAGTAGGCTTCCAATCATACCTCTAAAAGATGTTTGATCTACTGGTTTCCCAGCTTCATCAAGATCTAAAGAGTTTGAGGTACCAATGGGAGTACTTATACTCTTAGTGTTGTCATAGCCATACTTTTTAAGAAGATCTTTAATATACTTATGTTGAGATATATAGGTACCCTCTGGTTTTTGTGAAATTTGAAAACCAAGGAAAAATGTTAACTCACCCATCATACTCATTTCAAACTCAGATTTCATCAGACTAGAAAAACAGTCAGTCAGAGATTGCTGAGTTGAACCAAATATAATGTCATCAACATAAATTTGAACAATCAAAACATTTTTCTTATCGTTCTTTATAAAAAGAGTTGGATCTGCATTTCCCTTAACATAGTCATTTTGAAGCAAAAATCCAGTGAGTCTATCATACCATGCTCGTGGGGCTTGTTTAAGGCCATACAAAGCTTTGGTAAGTCTAAAAACATGATCAGGATGTTTTGTATCTTCAAAGCCAGGAGGTTGTTCAACAAAAACATCCTCTTGAACAAAACCATTAAGAAAAGCACATTTTACATCCATTTGGAAAAGTTTGAAATTAAATAATGCTGCAAAAGCAAGTAGAATACGAATAGATTCAAGTCTAGCTACTGGAGCATAGGTTTCTTCATAGTCTATTCCTTCTTGTTGATTATAGCCTTTAGCAACAAGTCTAGCTTTATTTCTAACAATGACTCCATTTTCATCACATTTATTTCTGAAACCCATTTTACTCCAATAACAGAAGTTTCCTTAGGTCTTTCAACGAAGGTCCCAACTTTATTCCTTTCGAATTCATTTAGTTCATCTTGCATTGCTTTGATCCAATCATCATCACCTAAAGCTTCGTCTGTGCTTTTAGGTTCCAATTGGGAAAGAAATTCTAGATGTTCTACTTTATTTCTTAAGGAACTTATAGTCCTTATAGGTTGATTTACATCACCAATGATACTATCACTGGGATGATTCTTAAGAAACACCTGATTTGGGTTTTGTAAAACCTGTTCATCAACGTAGGGTAGAAAGTCTTCTGGGGTAAATGTTTTAGAAGTATCTTCTAGAACAATTTCCTTATCAGAAGGTTCTTCTATCAAAGGTTGATAATAAGTTTTTGAAATCACATCCGAAGTTGTAAGTTGAGATGGTTTAAAAACAAAAGGATCAGACTCATCAAATTTCACATGAACTGTTTCTTCAACAGTACAAGTATTTTTATTAAAAACTCTATAAGCCTTAGAGGTTGTGGGATATCCTAAGAAAATTCCTTCATCAGACTTTGGTGCGAATTTATGTAAGTTATCTTTAGTATTCAAAATGAATACTTTGCAACCAAAAACCTTGAAGTAGGAATGTCTTGGTTTTCTACCATTCCATAACTCATAAGGAGTTTTATTAAGAAAAGGTCCAATCAAAACTCGATTTATAGTATAACAAGAAGTACTTACAGCTTCATCCCAGAAATGTCTAGCAATAGAATATTCACTCAACATGGTTCTAGTTATCTCTTGAAGAATTCTATTTCTTCTTTCAACTACACCATTCTGTTGAGGAGTTCTAGGTGCTGACAAATTGTGAGTAATACCTTTCTTACTAAAAAAAGTTTCAAAATCTGAATTTTGAAATTCTCCTCGATGATCTCTATGAATAGTTTTCAATGGAAGGTTTTTCTCTTTTTTAACTTGAGCTCTAAAACTTTTGAAATAAGAAAAAGCATAAGATTTCATTGCTAGAAAATAGACCCAAGTAAATCTACTGTAATAATCAACTAGAACAAACACATAGTATTTGCCTCCAATACTTCCAGTTTGTGTTGGACCAAAAAGATCCATGTGCACTAACTGTAATGCATCAGTTGTTGAGACTTCACCGATTGACTTAAAACTAGACTTATGTTGATTGCCATATTGACAAGGATCACAAACATTAGAAGAATCAAATCTAAGCTCCGGTAGATCCTTAACTAGTTTCTTCTTAGAGAGTTTACATAGGTTTCTCATATTACACTGTCCTAATCTTCTATGCCATAACCAAGAATGATCTTCCATTTCACTTAGGCAAGGTAAATCTTGACTCCTGAGGTCTTCTAGGTTCAAAGTGTAGACATTCTCTTGCCTATTGGCTGAGAGAATAAATTCTTCCTTGGAATTGTGAACTAAGCACTTATCATTCCTAAAATTCACAAGGTAACCTTCATCACATAACTGACTTATGCTAATGAGGTTGTGCTTAAGACCTTTAACAAAAAGAACATTTGAAATCAATGTTTTACCTAAAAGAACAATATTACCAATACCAACAATCTCTCCCTTAGCATTGTCTCCGAAAGTTACCTTTCCTCCTTTCGTTTTGATAATCTTTTCAAAAAAGCTTTTGTTACCAGTCATGTGCCAGGAACATCCACTATCCATGTACCATGTATTATTGCTGGTACTTTCTTTATTATCCTGAAATCAAGAAGAAAATTAGACTTTCGGAATCCAAACTTGTTTGGATCCGAGATCTCCAGACAATAAAATTTTAGGAACCCACATCTTCTTAGAAAAGTAAGCTTTGTGAAATCCTAGAGATTGGGTTTTGTTTAAGGAAGAAATTTTTGCCCAGTGACCACCACATTGACACTTGGTACAAAATGGGGCACTTTGAGGAACAAAATAATTGTTACTGAAAATATGTTTTGCATGGGTATAACCAAATCCGGATTTATTTCTTAAAGGTCGTATTTGGGAATACATCTTATCAAAATTTTCCTTACCATGGGTAAAGTTTGATAAACACTTCTTTAAGGAAAAAATTTCAGACTTGAGTTTTACAACCATGTTTTTATCCTCAAAATCATTAGTTTTAAGAACTAGAGTTAGGCTCGAAAACATTTTTCTTAGAAATTACTTTTTCTAATTCTTTAGAAAGTTTGTCTTCTCAGAATTTACTTCCTCAAGATTTTTTGAAATACTTTCAAAATCAGCATTTTTCTTATCAAGATCTTTAGAAAGATCTGATATCTCTTTTGTAAGAATAGAATTCCTAGAGTTTGCCTTATTAAGTTTCTTGTTGAGTTTGGAATTCTCAATTTCAAGAAGTTCAGAAAACCTAGAGACTTCTTCATAAGTAGGTAAAGTATTTTCCTCATCAGAAGATGATTCTTAATTAGAAGAGTTATAATACTTATTATCATTAGAATTTAAAGAAACATTGGTCAATGATTCAGAATTTCGTACCTTAGCCATAAAAAATGATTATAAATAGGTAATCTGGCTATAAGACCAAGATTCTTTTGTCCTAAAGATTCATAATCAGAAGATTCATCTGAAGAGTCACCACCACTGGCACTCCAGGTGTCATTAGCTTTCAGAACATTCTTAGCTTTAGCTTTGTAATACTTCTTCCTGGTCCTGTCTGAATTTCTTTCCTTCATTTCTTTCTTTTTGAGCATAGGGCAATCTGGTCTAATATGACCAGCTCTTTTACATTCATAACAAGTAACTTCTCCATCTTTCTTATCTTTCCTGTCCTTCTTCTTATACATAGATTGAATGTTTCTCTGTCCATCTATCTTGTTCATCCTTCGAGCAAGATTGGCTAATTCATTTTCTGAGACTTCACTCTCACTTGATTCGGATTGGAAAATGACTTTCATAGACTTGGATCTAGTTACTCTCTTAGGAGTCTTTGCTTTCATCTGATTTGAAGTTGTAGTAAAAGCAACAGTACCATTTCCATTCTTCTTCTTGATGTTGTCAGCATCTCTCTTCATTATTGTTTCATGTTGTAGAAGAGTTCCAAATAATTCATCAAGAGTAATTTGAGTTACCTTCCTGTTTTCATCTATAGTTGTTCTCTTGGATTCCCACTCATTAGGCATAATATCAATTATCTTGTCCACAAGTGCTTCATCATCTAATCCTTTCTCTCCCATAGACTGTAGACTATTGACAATGATCATAAATCTTTGTTGAACTTTACAGATAGGTTCTCTATAAGGAAAATTGAAGCCATGATATTCAGCTCTAAGTATAGCTCTTCTAGTCTCAATCACATTAGAAGTCCCAAAGTGTGTAACCTCTAACTTCTTCCATATACAATTAGCTGCTTCACAAGAAGAAATTTGGCTATATATGTTTCTGGTCATTGAACATAGTAAAGTGTTTCGTACCTTATAGTTGAGTTGATATTCTTGCTTTTCCTGGTTAGTAAAGTTTCTGACTTCCTTGTCAGGAATTTTATAATCACCAGTAAGCATAACAAAGTTGTCTACTCCAGTATTGATAAGAAAAGTCTTCATACGATTTCTCCAGTATTCATAATCATTACCATCAAATATAGGTGGTCTTGTAGGATTTATATTTTCAATTGATCCAACATTAATTCCTTCCATACTAGAAATAACTTTGCACACAAACTTGTTAGTAGCAAAAGAATCGTAATAACAAAGTTCGGAATGAGAAAAGTTCGGAATGGAAATTCGGAATAGAAATTCGGAATGAAATAGTTCGGAAGGATAAAGTGAGCAAGAAAATTTTGTATGTGAGTACAAGTATTTCAGTAACCGAGCTCTGATACCAAATGTAATATTGTTATAGAGTAAGAGGTTTCCAACCTCTGATACCAATTGTAGGATCGAAATATAGTATGAGATGCTCAATATACAAGAGGGGGGTTGAATTATATACTTTAAAAATTCCTTTGTAACCTTTAAAGTTAGGTAAGAATAACTATGTTTTCCTTAAGCAATGGAAAAGGCTAAGTTTGACAAAGTTAAACTAAGAAAATTCACAACACCTCTAATACCGAATGTAAACTTGGAAAGATATTCTGAAAGTAGGTTCCGGAAATATGGTTCCGGAAAATTGAAACTTAACAAAAGATTACAATATGAGATTCTACCTTAAAGCGTATAGAATCTAAATTAATCAGAGTACAAGTAAGGAAGTATAAGAAAGTTATACTTTCCTTATGATACAAAAAGCAGCGGAATAGAAACAAGTAGTAGAACTACTAGTAACACGATATAAGTCTTTTAACCCAAAGAGAAGGGTATCCAACAACCTTGGATAAAGGTCCCTTGATTTATACTTTCAAGCAAGTCTGTCTAACCCACACTAGGGTAAGCCCTCTATACGAAGATCGGAGTCTCTGTCTTGCTATCCACGCAAGCCCTCAACTTCAAGGTAGTTGGCAACCTCTGTCTTCCTCAGCAAGAAAGCCCTCGAACTTTAAGGTAGTCGGAAACCTCTGTCGTCCTATCCCCGGAAGCCCTCGAATGTAATCACCAACATTCGGAGTCGCACGAAGCTTTGATAGTTAATAAGATCCTCTCTCTCTAGAAATCACTTCAACAGCATGTAGGCACAAAACCAAGTTGTTCATCTGTCATCAGTTCCGAGTCTTTCAAATGAGCTCCTATTTATAGGTAAGGTCGGCTCCTTCTCCAACGGTCATATTTTCCTTAAAGATCGGAGGGACCTATACACGTGTCACATAGACAACGGTTAGTTTAAAACAAAACAGACGACATCATTTTATAACAAAACAAGTGTAACAGAATGTATGACATTGTTTTAAACTCTAACATAAATGTTCGGAATGAAAACTTCAGAGTGAAGGTTCAGAGTGAATAAATTCAGAGTGTATAAAACAAAGATAATCAGTTTCTGTTTAATGGGTGAATTCGGAATGAGAATTCTTCATCTGAATTCGTAATGAGAATTCATCATCAGAATTCGTAATGAGAATTCATCATCAGAATTCTTAATGAGAATTCGTCATCAGAATTCGTAATGAGAATTCTTCATCAGAATTCGTAATGAGAATTCTTCATCAGAATTCGTGATGAGAATTCGAAATGGGATTCCTTCATTAGAATTCGTAATGATAATTCTTCTTCAGAATTCGTAATGAGAATTCGAAATGGGATTTCTTCATTAAAATTCGTAATGATAATTCTTCTTCAGAATTCGTAATGAGAATTCGGAATGGGATTTCTTCATTAGAATTCGTAATGAGAATTCTTCTTCAGAATTCGTATCCTGAATCTGGAATAGAACTTAGTTAGAGTTCATATCCGGAATTCGGAATGAAACTTCCTTATAGTTTTGTCCAGAATCCGAATCCTAAAACAGAATACTTTATATCAAAGTTTCAAAGATTCTGAGAAAATGAATCTGAATCTTATACTTAAGAAAAATATGGATGAAAATATGATAAGGATAATTTTTCTTATAAAAGCGATTTTCCTTAAGAAAGCAATTTTCCTTATAAAAGCAATTTTCCTTATAAAAGCAATTTTCTTAAAGATAAGGTGTTTGTGATTTTCAAAACAAGAAGGAATGGAAAAGTCATAAGGAAAACCATATTGACTCAACAATAATTATATTATTATAACCACCTGGATGTATTATTATAATAAATTAATTTCAATATATAAATTTATAAAGATAAGTATCTCTATACTTATAGATTTAGTAATTATAATTTATAAATATAAACTAATAAATTTAATTAAATCAAATATATTTGTAATATTTTATGGAAAACAACATATCAAAATGTTTCACATTCAATGATTTATATTAAGAAATATAATCCATTGATTAATTGATAAACAGTGACAAACAATAGCATTATTGACTTTTAGTTCACTATGTTAATAAAACTATTTATATTATTCAGGAAGCAGAAAAGTTGGAAAATAAAGTGTGATTTTAGTTATGTGAATTCCCCTCTTCTTTTTTTCTATCCACATATCTATTTTTTTTAAGCCTTAAAATTTTGAATTAATTTCATTCCAATTAGTACCAAAATAATGATTTATCAATGAGAGACCTTAATTCGATCTCATTTTACCCTTTCCTTAATCCACATCTTATAAATATCATGATGTCATATTCGTTTCTTGAATTTCTCCCTCTTTTATGATAAATTATCATATAGAGAATATGAAACCTAATTATTTTCCGTGGGTATTCACCAAGTGGTAAAAATGATTTATTGATTTGGGTATTTACATATATAAAACCCAAATTTGATTTCAATGTGTTAATAATGACGTAATTTTCGTGTCTTTATGAACTTATATTCTCAATCATTTTATATGAAACTCGTTCATTATTTTTCACATGTTATTGATGATATGTTATATTTTAATATTTGTGGAACACACGAATTAGAACATATTAAGGGTGTGCCTTGATAGTAATCTAATGAATTGGGTAAGAATTAATCTCTATAGTTGACATGAATTATAGTACAATGGTAAAAAAACATAGTAATTATGTTTTTTAATACTTGTTAGTATGATTATAAATGTCTCAATTTTAGGTTGTATCAAAATTTTCATGTCATATATACTATACTTATGATATTTATCTCATTTAATTCTTAATTTACTATCTATTCTGACCTTTGATCATACATTTCATTTTTGTCCCTTATTATGCTTTATACTCACCCCTTTCTTTTGATATATGTCCCCAGGATTTGAGATTCAATAAAAGCAACTTAGAATGAACCTATGAAGAAAAATTTGATGTGGGTTATAATATTGATTATGTTTTTCATATAATATTTTTCTAAATTCAAATAAACTATAATTTAAAATATAATGTGTGTTATTAAGTGTTGTACCAATTAGTGAACGTTTTGTTTATTAAAAAGGTAGGATTCTATAGTTTGTATGGGATAATTGTTTAGTTATTTTTGGAATTATAATTATAGAACTTTAGTAATAATCCTAAGGATAAGAATAAATATAGTAAATTATCCTATAACATTATTGATGTATCAAGTGATTGGTTTCTATGAAATGAAATCCATTCTGGCTACTATAAATGTATGTGGCTCTAATTTTTTTTACCAAGGGGTAATAAATACAAAAAAGGTGCAATGGGATTTGAGTTGATAGACACTGGGTGTACAATAATAAGCCTTGTTTAAAACCACATTTGAGACTCCTAGGGGGATATGTTTTGTTAATCATAGGCCTTTTTTAACCATGATAAAGAATATATAGAAAATTTAATTTCTATTAGGGGATATTAATGTAATAATGTATTTAAGAATGTTGTTTTAATACATAAAATCCCTTCAGAATTAAAATATTCCTAAAAGTAACATGTTACACAATAAGGATTTCTTCTTTTAACAAAATGGATGGAAAAAAGAGGAACCACTAAAATGATGAGTATAATGGATGATATATTGATCACCTTACTAACATGATATAATTTAAAATGAAAAAATTTATGATGATGATGAATGAATTATCTTGGGTTATGAATAATAACCTAGATCATATTGAGCACCCAGATTAACCTCAAAGGGAATAACTCATAGTTGAGTCCTTTATGCATTAATGACCACCATCCTTTAGTGGATCTATTGATGTATTATTTCTAAATAATGGATTACTATCTTAGAAAATATATTTTTCTATACTCCATTATTCTGAGTTAGAGAAAGTCACATTGGAATTATACTGCTTATATAGAGAATCCAATCAATGGTGGAAACTAATTGATAACACGAACCCAAGGATAGAGATTGATGATATGTAGTGGAAAGAGATTAGGATATTTTTTTTTCAATAAATACTTCACTATTTTATGAGAAAAATATTTATAAGGAATTATATGTTTTGAGTTATAAGGAAAATTAATTTTTTGGAAACTATGAAAAAAACATTAAAAGATGTTCTCAATGCACCATTAGCTATTTTTTTGACCACAAAGGAAAGTTTGATAGGTTGTTTGGGTCTTTAAGATCCTATATATGGTGGAATCTAGAAAATAAAGACCACTAAATCTATGAGGAGATAGTTTGGAGTTCTTTTAAAGTTTAAATAACGTTTTGAGAGACTCAATGGTTTCATTGGTAAAATGAAAATAAGAGAATAATATAGTTAAACTCAATGAAGAATTTTGATCATAGAATATGTGGGAATAAAATGTTACTTCCCATGTGAAAAAATGTGGGATGAAACATTCAGATAACTTATTTCAAGGGATTAGAAAGTTATACAAGTGTAAAATAGATGACGATATATCTCAGTACTATCATAGTGGACTAATGCCTCACCATATTAACTCAAACAACCAATGGAATATGGTTCATGTAGAACCGGATGTTTAATGATTTATGTGTAGAATGTTTGAGATATTTTAATATAAATGACTCAATTAGATGATATTAGAGGTAACACATCATCAATATCAGCATATGCCAAGGGTTTGAGGATAGAATTTAATATTCACAATGTTTGGAGTATGGGCTCAGAATAATGTTGTCTCCGGTAAACTCATTATGCGTTAAAATATAGAAATTACATTTTTTGATTCTAGTTTTATATATTCCATTATTTCATCCTTGTTTTAAATGAATGGAGAGTCAAACCTATAACTTCTATATGTAGAGATATCTGTTATAAATTTCAAAGGATTTATCTGAGCATCAATGGTGTATAGAAACTCTATTATCAACATTTTATAGTACAATATTATAAAAAATATAGTATCCATTCCCTTTCTAAAATTCAAAAAAAAATACTTGGTATGCAATGGATCTCAAATTATAATGCTAAGTTCATCTGTATAAGAAAAAAAATTAGTGTTCTTGAATAGAAAACAAGTGGTTTTTAAAAATAGAGATATCCCAACCTAAACTATATCTAGAAGAACCTCATATATTAATATTTATAGAAATTATTCGATAGGAAAAGGAAGAATGAAAAGGTATAAAGATAGAAAATTCCCCTATTATTTCAGATTACATTGATTTATATCATAATGAGTTACCTAGAACTCCCCCAAAAATAGTTATAGAGTTATCCATTGAAATGATACTTATATCTAATCCAATATCGATGAGCCTATATAGAATGAAATATGTTTAGTTAGTGCAATTAAAGTAGAAATATAAAAATATTATGGGGAATGTTTTTTTTCGACAATGTTTATCTTCATGGCGACAACATGTTATCCTTATAATGAATAAATATGGATCAATGAAGATATGAAATGATTATACATAACATTTTGGGGTTATAGTGATGTAAAAATATCATCTTTCAAGGATTGATGATTTTTTCAACCAGCTTCATGGGGATCAATTATTTGCTATGATTAAATTCCCATGAGGGTATCATTAGGAATGGGTGAAGAAAGATGATATCCAAAGGACAAACTTTCAAATAAGATATGGGTGATACTATTTTGTTGTTACATCCTTCATCTTGATTAATGATCCTCCCATATTTATAGGCTTTATTAATAGAGTCTTTAAATTATACCATGATAAATTTGTGGTCGAAAATATTGATGATATTCTGATATATTCTAAAACTCATGAGGATCATAAAGATCATATTAGGGTTATATTAAAAACTCAAAGAGGGGATAATCTATTAGTTATATTCAGTAAATGTGAGTTATGTTTATAATAAGTTTCATTATTAGGGAAAATCAAGACGAGTGAAGGAATATCAGTTGATCATGCCAAGAAAAAGGATGTGGAGGAGTGGCCACATCCTATAACTATAACGGATATTCTTAGTTTCCCTTATCTAGTATGAAACTATGGAATGTTTTTGAATGACTATTCACATATTTCTAATCCCCTAACCATGATTACATGAAATGAAATAATTTTTATCAGGATAAAGTAGTGTGAAGAAAGTTTTCATGAATTGATGAAGAGGTTGTCTAGTGAACCTGTGCTCACTTTACTCTATAAGGGGGAAGGATTTTTCATTTATTATGATGAATCCTTAAACGTAATTGGATACGTGCTCATTAAAATGATAAAGTAATTGATTATTGATTGTGATAGTTAAAGCCTCATGAATAGAACTATCCTACTCATGACCTGGAGTTATATATAGTTAACATTTATCTGATGATATGGAGACACTATATTTATGGGTAAAATGTTATATATACAAATACCACAAATTTTGAAGTATATTTTCACATATAAGGATCTTAACAAGTGTCATTTAAAATTGTTAGAGGTAATAAACGACTATCATTGATCTTTTCACTACCATCCTGGAAGGGCGAATAAGGTAGCTAATGCTCTTAGAAATAAGTCCATTTTACTCAATTTAATATACAATTGAGAAATTACCTATATTCATGGATATGAAAATGATGTAAATGGAAATCATAACATTATTAAATATATCATACCTTGTATAATTAATTTTCTAAACATTTACACAAGTGAGGATCATAGAGGTGCAAACTGATGATCTGAAGCATCAAAAGAAGATAAAATATGTAATATAGGGGAATCCTCATGAATTTAAAACTGATGAAGTTGGTTTCATTAGATTTGGAACTAGAATTTTTGTACCATCATTACAAAAGATAATGTAAGGGCTATTGCAAAATGAAGGTGACTCATATTTCTCCAGACATCAGGGAATTACCATGATGTACCATGATATTCAAGGGAACTTCTTGTGGGACAACATGAAGAAGAAGATAATAGGGTATAAATCATGGTTGTCAACATGTCTTGAAGTTAAATCAAATATATATAATTACATGTAAATAATGGAATTATTTCCGATAAACACATGGAAATTGAAGAACATCGTCATGATATTTGTCACTAGTCTCTTGAAGAAATACAAAGTAAACAATGAGACATGGGTTGCGGTGGATATACTCATCAAGACTGGCCACTTTATTGCTAATTAAAAATATTTCCCTCTTGAAGAAATTTCCACGATATGTATAATGGATGTGGTGAGGTAACTTGTGGTTCTAATCATTTCTAAACATGATCCGGTGTTCACTTATAAATTCTAGAGATGTCTTTAACATGCTATGAATACTGAATTAAATTATAGTGTGGCTACTCACCCGCAAAATGATGGCCAATATGATATGACTATTCAAACTCTTAAAGATATGATGAGATCCTTCTCAATGGAATTTAAAGGTGGATGTGATTAATATATTCTATTTTTTGAGTTCATATACAACAATAAATTCCACTCAAGTATTCAGATAGAATAATATGAAACACTATATATGAAGTGATGTATAACTCCTAAATGTTGTGATGAGGTTAGTGATAAAAATCTACTTGGGACAGATCTTGTGTAATAGATGAAAAAAGTTCAATCCATCTAACTGTTTGTAAATTCCTATTCGAGTTACAAGATGAGTTATGGTAACAACAATCAAATGGACTTGGAGTTTGATTTTGGAGAATTTCTTTTCTTTCGAACCATGGAAGAGAGTAATGAAATTTGGAGAGAAAGGAAATCATATACCTAGGTACATTTTAATATTTGCGATCCTCGATCACATAGTAGAAATGACCTATCCACAATGATGAATACTAAAAATGACTTAAATTCATGATTTTTTTCACATATATCTCCTGAGGAAGTACATTCCTAATCCCTCACATGTATTGAATGTAGAGGAGGTATAACTGGAGAATGACCACCCTTATAAGGAGCATCCTCTGACGATCTTGGATCATAGAAACAGTGTTCTGCGTAACAAGACAACTCATCTTGTCAAAGTGATGTGGTGAAACCATAAGTATGAAGAGGGGATATAAGAATTAGAGAAAATGATGAAACATAATTACCCTCATATATTCTAAAAAATGAATATAAATTAATTATTTGGGGATGTAATTTCTAATTAGGGGAAGAATATAACACCCCAATCATTTTTAATAGTAATTGTTTCGTAAATAAATGAGTTTTATATTATATTATATAGTAGTTAACACAACAAATACATAAAGAAACCAACCAAATTTTATTTCATTAATAGAGATCATTATATTCTTCCACAACTAAACCCATGAAAATTATAAACATTACAAGGGGAAAAATTTTTAAATAAAAAACTAAAATTGGAAAATTTGTGTCACCGTAATTTACTAGAATCATAACCCCCACCCAAAAAAAACTATATAATAGAAATATAAAATTTAAGAACCATTAAACATAATAGAAAAGGAAACTATAGATCCATGTGAAGAATATTAGTGAATGTTGATTGATGGAATGAATTGGTAATTATAGGAGGTAATATGACCATTAAAATAGTAGCATGACTATTGGAATAATAATTAAACTGTTAGGAATAGTTTCCTGACTATTGAGAATAGTAAGATGGACCTAAATTAAAAAATGTAATATTAAAAATATTTTTCATGATTAATTTAATGAAACACAAAAATAAAATTCCATAAAATAAATATCAAGATTAAAAACTCAATGAAAATATAATGGCATTTTTAATAATATATATTTTTATGTATATAATAAAAATAATAATTTTTATATTAATAATTAAAATTACTTATGTAATAAAATTATTTTATTAAAATTATTATCACTTTTGGAATCATAATATTGAAATTTTATAAGGATTATTTTTTTAACAATTTTTTAAATTCTATAATTTATACATGAATAGTACAAATACGTTTTTTCAAATATTGCATGTTTTAAGACATAATGAAGATGAAATGTTGACTTAATAAATAATAAATTGGTTATTTGTTACCAAAACATATTTAATAAGATATATGGGTCCTTTATAAATAATAATCATAGTTTTAAAATAGAAAATGTATTATCCACAGTTGAATGTTAAAGCACTCCCTTAGAATAATTTTTTATTTTTTTTTCAAAATTCATTTTTTATGAATTAGCAAATTCGGTTTATAAATGTATTGATGTCATAATGATTTTTAATTTCATTCATATATTATTAATAATGTCAAAAAATCACTATTATAAGGTTTACATTGGGTATAGTATTTTAATAAAAATTTTATCCTAAAAATACCCCTCTCTTTAAGTATGAATAACCCCTCTCTATTGCCTTGGAAAACCACTCATCTCAAACATACCAAAGAAAAAAATCATAACAATTAATCTATATTAAATAACATATAATCATTATTGATATTATTTATTAAATAATCTCCAAACATCTAGGCATTTTAGTGTCATACAATAGTTGAAAAAACAAGAAAAGTGTAAGCTTTCATAAACTCTTATTTTATTTTCCTTCTCTTCCAATTCTTCCCAATTACTTTAAAACCCAAATCTTATAATACCAATTAATATGTATTTTATAATTATATAAATTATTTTAAAACACTTAAATTTTTATATTTACAATGTATTCTTGTTTCATAATTTTCTACTTCCCCTTTTTACTATGTCCAGTTTACGGTCAGTTAACCTCTGTCAAGGTCATTAAAAATTATATTCTTATCCCCACCATAATATATGATTATAAAATATTATTTTTAATATATAAATACATAAATAAAATAATTTATACACTTTTATATTAATTTTTAATAATTTATAAGTAGAAATTAAGCAGGATTAATAAATCGAAGAAAGACTGTATATTTTATGGAAAATATCGTATAAAATTGTTTCACCTTTAATGATGCAAATTAAAAAAATATTCCTCAGATTGTAATTTTTAAATAGAAAAAATGAGCATAGTTAAATTATGGTTCCATGTTTTAATAAACATTGTTCTATTATTTTGGAGGCATAAAAGTGATGAAATAAAGTGGGATTTAAGGTAAGGGAATTATCCTCCTGTTATTTTATAATAAAATATCACTAAAATATGAGATTTAGTAAAAGTTTCACATGATGAAAATTTGAAGTATCCTCTAAACATTGTTATAATATTGATAATGTTATTAATGTATTAATTTTCTAATTTCCATGAAATTAAACCTTAAATAATGAAGTGTGTTATTAAATTTTATACCAAGTAATTAAAGTTTTATACATTAAAACGGTGGGATTCCATATTAACCATGCCTTACGCTATTGCTTTTGACATATGTTATGACTAGAATAGGCTATATTTATATGATACGTACAAATCATATCAAATGATATACCTATTCATGGTATATTATCCTTACAATAAGGGATTTTATATCATATAATATTCCTATATCCTACACTATGATATAAGCTAAAATATATCATAAAAATATTAAGCGTCAGGGTATATCTACATCAGTAGGGACGCCTATATATCGAGAATATGGTAAAATGAAAAAGATGAAAATGGTAATTTGATTTTATCAGGAAAAAACAATGTATGTAATTTATAATATTAGGATCGATTATCATTATAAATTATTAAGAAATCACTACCTGATGATTCAAATATTTTTTTAAACTATTATATTGCATTGAATTTAATTGATCAGTTTGGATTTTTAAATACTAAAATTCATATTTCATTTAACGATTAAATGGTTTTTGGAGTAAAGTGTAGACCTAAATTAGTATAAATATTATGTTCCGATTTTTTTATATTTTTATAAAATCAATTTATGTGTCCAGTGGGAACCTACCAACTAGGAAAAGAACATCATAAAAAAATGACCAAAAACAAGAGACCTAAAACCTAGAAAAGAAAAAAAGGGTTTTCACTAGTGAGTCTCATCCAATCCAAAATCCCCTTTTCTCTAACAAATCACACCAAATGAGTATACATATGGTTTCATCTGATCACCCATCATGATGTCACCAAATCCTACTGAATCATCAATGATATGAATATTTCCTTTTGCAAAATCACCACCATTTGAGAATCTTAGGAAAAATGATAATGCATCATCAACACTGGGAATCCTTATTGTGTAAGTTTGGAAAATTATAGTAATCACTTCTAATTGAACACTACATCCACCACCATAAAAGGAACCATGAATCAAACACTTATAAGAAAAAATTTACTAAAAACTAAGTTGAACAAGAAAGAAGAACCTCAAAAACTGAGCACCATAATTATACTCAAGCTTCCTCTCCTGAAGTTTACAACACAACGTGTGAACTCTATTGGAGGGTGTAATTACGTGTTTCACCTCCACCAAAGAATATAATCATAGAAAAAGTAGATAAATCACATAACTAAAAGATATTATAGAGAGACCAATCTGAATAAATCGTGTCATAACCCTGGGGGATATGAGCTAGAACAAACATGAACCCAGTATCCTAGAGTTGGTTGTTATATTATTATAATGGTATATGTACAAGATATCACATAAAAAAGGATCTATCAATTTATTATTCTTGAAAAAATAGATACATAAAAGGATTCCTTATTAAATTGACAATAAAATATTGAACATAACAAAGGAAAATAAATTACATCTTTGAATCTTATTCTATGATTTCATCATCATTGTATGTGGAAGAAAAATAGATAAAAGGTTGAGATAAATTCTTAATAAGGTTTAAATAAAACATAAACTTCAATCAATAATAAATCAATCATAATAAATATGTATAAATCTATATGAAAAGGTAAATAAATGAAAAATACATTCCATTTATCCAATAAAATGAGAATGAATAATGCATCCATAGATTCTGTCATAGTGAAAATATCATGGATAATAGTAATTGAATAATGAATGAAGTAAATGATTAATTATTGTAAATCATTTATCTATCACATGAACCACTACCTTCAATACCACTCCCATGATAGTTTATGTCAATGGGTAAAACCTGTCTGATTATTCATAGAAACACACTCGAAGGGTTTTTCATAAACTATTTATTCTCATGAAACTTATTGATGCATTGAGGGTATATATATAACTGAGTGATTATTTTCACTAAAATTCCCAATAAGTATTCATAAATATATTTAATTCCAGAATAATATTCCTTATTAAAATATTTTTAGTGGGTAGAGAATATTGTAATATTAATATTTCCCCAGTTTAAATAACATTCAAAATATACACAGTATGTAAAAATACTATACAACTAAGATATTAATATAAATTGTATAATAAATATAGATATTTAATGAAATATTAAATGAATTATGATCATAAATAAAAGGGGGAATTACACATACACCATACATAAAGAATAATTTTTGAAAAAATCATATCTTAAAGAAGTAATTGTGAGATGAAAAACCCCTTACATTATGATTAAAAGCCTTATGTTCTTGTACTTAATGTCCTAGATAATGGAATTAGATTAATTAATTAATTAATTAATAACATTTTATAAATTTATTTTATTTATTTTAAATTTATTAATATTATATATGGACTTTTTGATGATTTATAAGATTAAATTTTTTTCATTCTTTGAGTGTTTGTTTTATGATATTGTGGTCGGTTCCCTTGAGTTTAATTATGTGTGTTCTTCTAAAATAGGAATAAATTCTCATAAAGTGAAATTATTTAGTATTAATTAAATTATATAATAATAAATTGAATCACATATCATTTTGTTGAATTATATTACGATGATTCATTAGAGAAAATGTTAATAGAAATTATTTAATTAATTTATGTAGGTTTTACGACCATCACAAACATATATAATTTTATTTAATATCATGTTTATAAATTAGTTCCATAACATTATATAACTTATAATATGTACAAGGGAATATTATTTAACCATAATAATGGTTTTATGACCAGACATGAAGGTATTAATGGAAAATGAAAATGCATCATCGACAATGGTGTTTAATAGACACATCATGGACAATGCTATCATTTTTAGAATAAAATAAAGATGAGAAGGGGATTTATGATGGATAATTTTTTTAACACAATAACAATAAATTATATGTAATATAATAGAGTTACATGATTTTTTGGATATATTAGGCAAGGATAGGATAGGATAAGAAAATAAAATAAATTAAACGAAATTAAAAGAAAATGAGAGAGTATTTTACCTCTTATATAAAATCTCTCTGAGAACCTCCTTATGGAACTTGTGATTAGAATATTGGTGAGACTATAAAAAAAGAGGTGTGTGTAAGATTTTTGGGAGAATAATTTGGTATAATATAAGAAATATTCAAACCATATATTTTGTGAGGAAAGGAGGTGGTATTTATAGTGGAGGAGATGGGGGTTTTTGATTATTTTATTCATCGGTTTATTATTTTGGATTATGAATATCAATAGTGATGATTCTTGGGACCAAATATAGTAAGTAGTTCATTTTATTTTGAACTAATGGAGCTTAAATAATTTGTACATCATCCATGTATCAATAATTCATTTATTTAGCTAATACCCTAAATTATCATATTTCACAATTCTCTAAAAATTCAACAATTTTAGAAAAGTCTCAAAAGTTTCCCCTAATAAAATTTCAACATGGAGATTTATAAAATGGATTCTATTTTTTCAAAATATAATTCTAAATATGAAAAATTAAAATTCTAATTAAAATCATTATTTATTTTAAAAATACGAATTTAAAATTTATAAATAATTTTATGACATTTTGAAAAATTAATTGAGGTATAAAAAAATTAGCTTATAAATATAAGAAAAAATATTAATTTATGAATATATTCTCTGAGAATAACTTTTTTAAAATCATTATATTAATTATAAAATTTTAAATAAACATTTACATTTCATAGAAATACAAACACTTAATTAATCATTTTTAAAACATTTATTTACTTATTATATGATATAAATATATCATATTATAATTTATGAGATTCATAAATTTTATTTACAATTTCATAGGTGGGGTTATTATTCCAATGGAAACATTACTATTATTAACACTTGAATTACTATTCCAATGATCATATTAATATTTAATAGTATATCTTGGTTTGTTTGTGTAATTTAAAGTATCAAATAAATTGAATTTTTTAAGGAGACACATACCATAAAATATCAAGGTGTTTTATGAGTAGTGGGTGAACATTGAAATATAGAATGATACAACTAGAGGGTAATCCACTTCCATGACCATTATTAGAAAAATTACTAGAGAAGGAATAAAACTATATAGAAATTAGTGTACGATTAACCCAAGAGAAATGTTTCCAAATAAATGAGAAAGGAAAATGAAAAAATAAAAACAAGGGAAAAAATACAGGGTAAGACTATCAATGATAAAACCTACATATAGATCCCACCATCCCATAATCATATTTTCTAAACCTACTCTACACCACCATCAGATCAATATATGAAACCATAGAATTTTATCTCTTTAGGAAACTATTGGAGATCCCACACTATTCTTTGCTACATTACTGGACAATAAAATAAAGAATTATCATCGTAGAAGGGATATGGTTCAATCTTAAATGAAAATTCCTCCTTGGGACAAGAATAAAAAATGTTTGAAATCTAGGAATGAACTATTAATTGGCGATCAAGACTATAAAGAAAATAAAAAATAAAAAAGATATGTGAGATGAAGGGAAGGGACTCTAAAATGATGTTCTGATGTAAGGAATGTATAGGAGAAAAACCCCACATGACTGAAATAAATAACTGAATAGAATATAATCATAATGAGGTAGAATGCATAAGAAGGAAGTATAAGGACACTACCACTTGGAGGAACCCCAATAATCCATCAAATAATCCAAGTGAGAGAATTACCAAAGAGGGAAAAGGGACGTATGCCTATAAAAATAATGTGAAATATCTCAATTGAATCCAAATAAATATGAGATTCCATCTGATGTTCCATAAATATTAATGTGAGATTTTACATTTATTTGAAGACATTGAAATCTTTTTAAGTATAAATAAATATCAACAAATATATGACTAAATGATACTTATAGAAATAAATACACTTATGAATAATTTTATCCTACTAATGGATTAGCATGGTTGATATTTAATGCATGGCAAAATAATATTTAGTTGAATTACATAATTTGATATTGGTTTATTATGTGATGTTTTTTATATTTCTATTCATATGATTAATTCACAATTTAAATGATGTATTTCGATTAAAATTTATATACTTCCACCATGGATACGTATAAAATGACCATCCACTTTATTGAACTTACTCATATCTAGATCATATGGTCCGAAAAATGTTATTATAATATGATTTTAAAATTTAATAAAGGCTTTGAAAAAGTTAGAGAATATAGGTGTTCATACATATGATGCACTTGAAATACATGATGTTCTTATGTGGATGATATAATATTATAATTTTTATGGGGAAATTTCAAGTCAGTCTATGACGAAAACATGATCATGAAGGCTCAAATTTCATCATAATTTTAGTTTCATGGGGCATAAATTATTCTTTACAATGAATCATCTATATATAAATAATCATCAAATTTTGTATATTATTATTGAGAAATATAAACTACCTCAATATATTTTGGGAACAAATATATATTTTGAATTAAAAGATGTTATTTTTTTACATGGGAAAGGTCATCTGATTTATAGACAAAGAATGAATTCTTATAATGAATTGAATAAAAATAATAGAAAAAATTATTTGGTTTTATTTAATTTATTATCATCAAAATTATTATTCCACTGGTAAAATTTATGGAATATTTAATAATGTATTTGTGAAATATAACTTTAAATTCTTTTAAATGTCAATAGAAAGATAAAGATGATTTAATAACTTCCAATGACTTGATGGATTCTGTTATTATTCCTGAAAACCATTTGGAATTCATCAATAATATTACTTAAAATTTTCTTTAAGCTTATTATGTGATGAATATTTTAGAATTATTTTCATGAAGTGACAGAGGATATAATGATTCTTGTTGTTATTTAATTAACATATAAAATATAATATATATAAGATATGTTAAACTAAAATATTTTAAAAAAAATATTTTAAAACCCTTTTAAAGGAGTTGATTCGTAAAACCCTTTGATATTTATTTTCGAATTACGTAAGATTGATAAAATTTTTATTATAATAATTTTAGAGTGATATTTTTGTTAAATGGTTGAGTAAGCGAGTTTAAAAAAATATAGTAAGAGGAACCCATAGATCATTGTGAGTTATAGAAAATTTTTCCTCCCATATTTTTCAATTTCATAATGCATCTAATTTTACATCTTCTTAATAATGTTTTTTATTTTTATTCCAATTGATTCTAATTAGATGTATCCAACCAAAACAAGTATGTACATAATGATTTCAAATGATAGAAATTATAATAATCCTAAAATATATTTTTTGAAGTGTAATTTAACTCAAGAATATATGGATTTATGCTCAATATATTTAGTTGATTTAAATATGTGGTGTAATAAAACAAAGGGAATTGAATGTGAAAAATATGAGCCAATTATGCCTAAATTTCCATCACTTCTCTAAATAAGGGAAATTATCAGATCCTATAAATTGAGTACTTAGATCCTTGAAGATTGAGGGATGACACATCTCATATCATTGTTCATCTATGACATGTTGGATAAATACCTCAAGTAAATAATTTTAATATTTATATATCTTCTATTATTAAATTATATATACATATTTCACTTTTAATATCATTTTATTAAGGGAATATAAATAAAGTGTATGTATAATACATCATTAGTTACAACTAAAAAGGAGAGATACTTTTATATTTAAATGTTTTCAACTTGTTTTAAATCAATGGTAAGACCATTACTACTATACAAAAATTAGTTACAAGTAATAGTTATTTTTCATAGGATCATATATTATAGGTATAGATTTTACAAAAAAATGATATATATTTAGAAATAAGAGCATTGTACTTTGTTATGAATTATTTGGTGTATGAATGTAAATTAATTTTCAATAATGAGTATAAATTAATTATAACAATTTTTGAACTTCACATAAAAATAAACCAGATGGTGTTATGTTAACCAAAATGACAGATTGTTATACACATGCATTGGATAACATACCTTGATATGAAATTGTATCACATTAGGGAGTTATGTAGAAAATAATCATGTTGGATTTTTACTCTCATGGGTATGTTGTTATAATTAAATACAAGTGGTTTGATTCAATGATGAAATATATAATATATATAGATAATTTATGATTTATAGTAATTTACATGAAACATTTCCTATATAATTATAAATCTTATATGATGAAATTAATGGAACACATTTTTTTTTCAAAATAGATCATTTAAAATATCAATTTGGGATCATTATTAAAGTTATCCAAAGACATATTAATTATAAATGTGTAGATAAAATTTTAATTATGAATAGCCAGTATGGTTTTAACCAAAATATTACCTACGATGATATAGATAATTCAATTATTATACCTGATTATGAACTAGAAGTTTTGGTAACAAATTAATAACAACGAAGATATGTTTCATTTTTTTCAATTATTTCATTTCTATTATTTTATAAATTTTTAAATGTTTTTTACCCTTTTTTTAAAATTTTAATTATTTCAAATTTTGAAATATTTAATTTATAATAATAGGTAAATTAATTTCTCTAATGTTGAATATGTCATAATAATAGATTTAACAACGAAAAATAAAGTTTGAAAGGATATCTTAATTTATGAATTGGAAATTATTCCTACGTTCACCACTGTGAGTATAATAATTAAATTAAATTTTTTAGTTTTTTCATCCATTATTGTATTTTTTATCATTTTAAAAACTAATTTAGGAAACATCATCTTGGTGAAAACTCATATCTATTTATACTAATGTGAGTGTAATTCAGTATGATCCATCATATAGTGATGACAGTGGAGTATATTGAAGCACACACCATACAAAATCCTACATAGGCCCTTAAAATCATATTCATTATAATAAATATTCTTATACTATATTTTTAGTTGATTCATCGTTGTTTTTTTACCAGAATTGTTGGTCCCACTATTTCATCTAAGATATGGAACTCATATCTAATTTTTTTCATTTAATAATTCTATAGTCCCACTTGAGGAACTATATTATTTAAATGACTGATTTTGTCTCCAAATTTTCCATTTTTTGTATGATTCCTACCTATTCGTACTATCCATTTCCACCCATTTATATATATAATTCATTTCCTTTTCCCCATATCTTTGTAATTTTATTCTCTTGCACCTTCAACTTTCACTTCAGAACCTTATGATTATCTAGATATTACTAATTTCATGGAGTGTATTGATCATTCATAGTGTACTGATACGTTAGACAAAACAAATATACATTATTTATGTTTATGCTAGAAACTCTAATAATTTATTTCTAAAAATTTTAATTATTTTATTATGTGTCTAATTTTTATAATTTTCTTTTATCATTCACAACCAGATCCACTACTTGGTGATATGGTCATACATGCATGTGTGATGTTTAGAACATCCATATGAATGTTATGGTAGATAAGGATATAACAATTAAAATATTAAGAAATATATTGGGGAATATAAAATATTAATATGAACCCCTTCAAAATACATTGATATCCTAAACATTAAAAAAACAGTTTTAGAAACATCTATTTTGAGATAAATGATAATGCATGGGTATAGATATGAGTAAAAAATGGTTTTATATTAAAATTAATATTATGATTATATGATCTTAATTGATATATTTTTTTGAAAATTCACATCAAATTTCTTAATTGAAATGATTCATGGGATGGTAAATATTATTTCTTATTTATTTTTATTTTATCTTAATTAATATTTTTGAACAACATAAAATCAAAATTACTAATGGTAAATATGTATGGGATTAAGAAAGATATGGAGAGACTATAAGAATTAATTATATATTTTCTATACCACTTGAGATAAAAATAATTTAGATGGTATACCTATGCTCAATTTTTGTCCGGTTACACTATTTTTAGAGATTATTTCCTATTGGTAGAGTGTTGAGTTTAAGATATAATTGAAATTGTATGTTTTTTTATTGAATTTGAATAATATTAGTAGTATAACATTTAATATTTTTATTACTATAACACTAAAAATAAAATTTAACATAGAGGTAAATTTATAATTGTGGATTTTTAAATTTTCCATAATTTTTATGTTATTCATTAAAATGCTTATAGGATTCAAAATAATAGAACAAAAAAAGAAAAGCGGGTTGAACTATTTTCTCATATTATGATAAAATAACATATTATAACATGAAAAATCTAGTATTTTTTATCTACAATTATTTTTCATATGTTTTTTAAAACTATATTTTTCATGAACAAGGAAGATAAGTTTTCATAAAAGTATAATTGCATTATTATTTTATGTTTTTTAGTCCTTTTGAACTAAGATAATGACATTGATCTTATTATAATAAGGGTGTTATAAAATCAATGATTGATATTTATTATAGATTTTATCTTATCATATAAAAAATATATTAGATATCTTCACCATATCATATAAACTGATATACTTATCATAATAATATCAATGGTGGTTTTTTTAAACATGGGTGTTACTATTGTTTTGTATGATAATAAATTAGTATATGTTTTCAAAATTATAATGACATCAATTAATGAATTTTTTACTATATTAAAGAAATATGTAATTTTATTTTTAAATATAAATAAAAACTGGTGTTCTTCCATTATAATAAATATATATTTCTCTTTGATAAAATATAAATATTATTTTCTTAATGTTTAATGAGGATGTTTTTATAAGTATAATTACATTATTGTTGTAAAAAAATAGCTGCATGGTTTGTTAAAAATTAATAGTTTATGATTAGGTTACAATTTTTATTTCATAATATTTTTATTATTATGTAAAACAATCAATAATTTAACTATGTTTATGGGATAATATTTAATATTTATAGACTCATTCATTACGAATTTTTTCCTCATTAATTAAAAAGAAATATCAAACTATAGTTAATTTCCAGATTTAAGAAAATATAGTAATTAAATTAGTGATACCATTTGTTTTTGATTTTTTTTTATTAAATTAATATCTCATTTATACTACTAGAAATATACTCAAAATTATTTTTATGAGAATAAAATGAAAACATTGGACTAAATACTCACTTTTACACGAAATTAGGCACAGATAACCAAGAGAGGAATTTCTATCAACCCAAAAAGTCTATAACACGCTCTATGTATTATTCTTATTCAAGAAATTCAAACACCGATTCTTCTACTAAATAATAATTTCATGAGGAAATCACATGAGAATCAAAATAAGTGAAATAGGTTGTGTAGAAGTATCAATGAAATCAATAAACCAATGAGAATTTTATGAAATATATGAGGCTCATTCATTTTTCACTTCCCCCATACATTTTAGTGATTTTTATTACTGATATCGAAAAGTTGTTAAAAATATTTTGATGCTCAGAATGATGATGATGATTTTACTAGTTATGGTGATCTTGAAAATGACTTTCTGGGTGCTAGTAATCATAGAGATGATGTTTCTAAAGATAATAGTCCCCATTATGATGTTTGTGATATTGATACTTCTTTATATATTTTCAGTGGTGAGTAGGAAGATGAGGGTTTTGATTTTGATAGTGAACTAACACATTTCAAACATGTTTTGTCTGAAACTTGTTGGTTTTCATGTTTCTGAGTTTTGACTGCTGAAATAAAATTTAATATATAAAAACATGAATTTTCTAATGAATGTTATATTGTAAACTATGTGAATGTAAATTATACTTTATCATATCATGAAAATTTATTATTATTTATGGTGATGTTTTTAAATTGGATTGGTTATACTGTAATTGAGTTATTAGTGTTTTAATGTGTCATGACCCCCTTCCCCTAAAGGTACTCCCTAGGATGAAAATAATAGAAGGGAGATAATGATGCATTAGTTGATCATTTGATAGGACACATGTTGGTGAAAATCACTTACTGTATATCATACACAAAAATAGGACACATTAACCCATAAGAATTGAGAAGGTGAGAGATAAGATAGAAACACCCAACAACTACTACTCATAAAAAATGTAATGATAGATTTAAATCTATGAATAAAAAATTATATAACTAAACAATAGTAAGGAAACTATAAGAACCAAAATATAAACTCCCATGTGATCACAAATCCCAGAAATCTCTTGAACAACCATGAGCTAGTAATTCTGATACTGATCATCGAATTTATCCCACTAACATGAAGAATGTTTTTTATAAATATATCGTGGACATAAAATATATACTCTGTAGGATCCTACCTAGAGCCTCTCATGAAAAATATATAGAATAGATGCTAAATCTCTTTGAACAATAAGTGAATATAACTTATAACGCAAATAGGTATACTAAGTTCCATGACCAACTATGGATATATGTCACCATATATAACTACAAGTGAACATATAGTATAGTATCAAATGATCATACCCCATTACCACATCCCAACTGGTTTTATATTATTCCCCAACTTTTCACATCCTAATCCATAGCCCTCAAAATGTAGTCCATCATATAGTCATATGGGATAATGTTTCATCTCATACATCTGAAGCATCATATAATGTCATCACATACCATAAAACCTTTTCATCACATCATCATATCATTCCATGGAACATCCCCAAATAGTTATCGAGTAGTTTTTGAGATTCAACATAACCCGTACATTGTGTATTATACCCAAAACAGTCACATCCCATTTAAATCATACACATAATAATCCATATGCTTCTTTATCTAGAGATACATGTGTTTTAATTAACAAAAATACATTATATACCTCTATACAAATATATGTAAAAAGTAAACCTATGTTCATACTAGCACATAGTACTACCAAGAGAAGAGAGTCATGCAAGAGGGGTTAGTTAACCATCTATTACTCACCAACCAAGATGTTGGTGAAGACACCCTTCTATATTCCATTGGGTGTCATTCTCCTTATCGATATGGGTGGGGTAGTTTATGAAATCATATTCATTCAAGGTAAAATATAAATGAAAACCATACTATTGGAATTATCCTAGTCTGTGTATCAATTGTTGCAATCATTTATTGGAAACAAGGACGCTGCTACCAAGGACAATGTATCCTATTAGAACACAACGAATTTAACAAGAATTTATTTATTTAATTAACTCCTATTGAAATTTAAATTTATTTTAACTAATTCAATTTCTATTAATTAACATTATACTATTCACATTTAATTAACCACCAATTGATGTCCATTCCCTTTAGGAATAATCAAACTGATTCCATAGTTCTACAAGATTATCAATAATTTCATTCCATTCAAGAACTAAACCCATGGGCGGAAAATTTTATTAATAATTATCATGACACAATTACTGGTACTCAATGAAACATCCTAAGAATCTATAATAGAGATACATAAACAAAGTACCACCACCTACCTCATGAAGTGGGGAAAGGAAAAAAAGTAAACAAGAAAACTGACTATGAATCCTTTAATGAATAAAATTATCAAAAAAGCATCCCAGATTTTAGTAAAACAACAGGAAGTACCATCTTCAACCTGTTCCATCATTATTGATGTTATCACTAACACGACCAGGCAAATCACTATGCATACACCCCTTCATAATCAGTGCCAATTGCTTCTACAAACCTGATCCTTTCAAACCATATATCAAAAAACAATAAAATATACCATGACTATATCACGTCACATAGTTAGGGTCACATAATTGTTTAATACATGTTATAAAGGAAAAAAATGAGTTTACAGGGCATTTGTTCCTTAAAAACCAAGGCATCTATCTATTACAGGAAAATAGGAGTACACAACCACAAACATTAAACATTATTAAAAAATAATTATTTACCGTCTTGAATTAACTAATTCATTTATCATAGGTTACAACCATAGAAAACCTAATTCATCAATAATTAAAATTTATGAATTATTTAAACATGCTCGAAATCATAAATTTCAATTTCAATAAACATTATAGAAGAATAATTCCATGAACCTAACTCTTTAACATTATCAAAAATAATAATTTCATTTTGCATGTTCTCAAGATAATTTATTTATTACATGTAAGAAAAATTTAAATTAAACATGAATCATTCATCATTTTATGTATTCAAATTATAAGAATCAACATATTCTATTTACTTGCCTATTTAATTCTTTATATAAAAAAATTAAAAACATTTCATTCTTATCCATTTCCATAAAATAAATCTGAAAAACATAATCATAAAAAAAATCTAATCATATAATAAACATTGTTAGAACACTATCTATGAAACAATGTGTTAACCTTTATCATGATGGAGACATATGAAATCACCAAAACCATAAACCATTTCATTTCATTAATATGGTTTATTAAATTTTATGGTTAATTCCAAAATCACCCAAATATATAAGTCATGATTATTTTATAGTTTCCCATTAAATAATATTATAATAAATGAATCCCCTAACTTAAGGATTTCAACATTTTTCAATTAAGAACTAAATATTAATTTAAAAACTATGATCACCTATCCCATAAGGATGTTATAGTTCCTAGAGATATCCATTCCCTAAATTTTATAATAAATATTAATGAACTCTATAAAAATAATTTCAACTCATATAAAATGGAAAGGTAAAATGAGATAAAATAAAACAAACCTGAGGGGAAACCACAAGAGAAAGAATTAAAACTCACCCTAGATGACCATAGATCAAACATATGTAGATAATGATCAATTCCTTTTGAAAGAGATTCAAAACACACTCAAGAAAAACCTTCGGCCACCTATAGTTGTTAGATAGTATTTGGTCTTCTTAGAAATATGAGGTAGTGATTAGATTTATAGGCACACAACCAGACGCATATTCATAGCATGATTAGGTAATCCACATTGTGAATGGACTGAGTTTTAAGACATGTTAAAAACATATTTCCTCAATCTAATAAACCCATATTAATTCACATCATTTTCATTAGGTCCATATTGTGTGTTTTTTAGGAAACAATCATTGATTATGATCCTCCATCATTTAATATCATGAATTTATTATTCATGTCCTGAATCACACCTTGTGAACTTCTGTTCTTTGGATGAGAATTCCTATTCAGGGCATGAAATTCTCTCTATCAGGCTGTAAACTATAGTTTACATCTTTAACTTCTCTTATAACTCAATTTTAAATCCCAATCTATATCAAACATACTCTATGATTCTACTATAAAACTCAACCATTATAAACTTTCAAAGTAATGGTCCAAAAATATTTGGACCCTTACATCAGATACCTCTCAAATGATTCTCATACTCTCTAATTTATACCGAATAATAGATAGTGTAAAATAAAAGGGGTTGTTCAGACAAACACCAAGAAAGATACCACTCTAGAATATCCCCATCATAGGATCTCAATCTCCTCAGTTATAGGAAGAATGTGAAAAAAACACGAAACACTAGAAATCAACTCCAAAAGACTCTCTTGGGGAGGGGGATAACACACAAACAAGAGAAAGGAAACAAATAAAGAATATTAGAAGTTGATACATTATCATAATCTCTATAATGGAAAACTAACCCAAAAAATTTATATAATAAAATAGATAAACATCAAAGACCATTAGATACTATGAGTATATCTATGAATCATGTTCCCATGTACTCTAATCCAGGCCACCATAATGGTAAAAGACACAGAGAAGGAATAAAATCACATGAAACAACTTCTATTAGAGTTCTTGGATCTCCACAGAATGATGTTCAGAGGCCAAATCATCATCAAAGTCAATATCACCCCAATCGATGATGTGATTGTCATCATAAAGATAACAGAGAAGGTGTGACAAATAGAATACATCATATAACTAAATAATTCTTAAGGGAAGTGGGATATGATATTCCACAACTCAAACATGACCAACCCCTTGAAAAAACTAAAAAATATGGGAGAAATCATAATCCCATTAATAATCCTTTATTTACTATGATAAAAATTCACCTTTAGGAACACCTGATATACAACGTCGAACTCCAAATGTCTTCTACAGATTTATACACAACATCACCTTGTGACTTCTTATAAATATCATCAGCTAAAAAGTTAGACTTTTATATATTTTTTAAAATATACAAGTTATGATATTATAAGAATTCCATCCACCTTCATTGTAATAATGTTAGGACAGGTTTGGAGAAGACATACCTAAGGCTCTTATGATTAGGGAAACCCAAAAAATGACTACAAATGAGGTAATGTTTCCAAAACATCAAAGAGAACATGACCACTTCCAACTTAAGGCCATGTATGGAATAATTACACTAATGGGGAAATAACCTTAATGAACTATAAGAAATAACTAATATTTATTTCATCAAAATTAAATACAAATGAAGATGCAATGCATTATAAAAGATCATTAACTAAACTCCATATTATGAAATAAAGATCTGGAGCATAGAACAACTTCTTTTTTAGGTACTCGAATGTTTTCTAACATTGATTAGTCTAAAAGAAAACCAAACAGATTCTAGTCAAGGATATTAGAGTTATAAGGCCCCAACCTAAAAACATTACATAATCTTGTTTTAAATCATGATTTTACATTTAGCATCTTTTTAGGTTTGTAGATTTAGAGAATTAGTCCATAACTATTACATTACATCTCAAATATTACAATTTAGACACTTATACTCTATCAATTTTTTTACAAAAAGAAAAAACCTTAAATAAAACAAGAATTATTTTCTTGATAAAAATATTCATTAATTATTCCTTTCTCTTACCATTCATTATACCCAACGAAAAACATTTCAATAACTTGGGGATGATTATACAAATCTTAGTATGGGTTACAAAATAAGGAAAGAAAACAATATTCCATTAATACATACAAATCAATGAAATCATACATTTCCTAATAAAACATAATCTATATAACATACATTATTAAATCATAAGATTTATTAATAACACATTGAAATGATAAAGCATAATCATAAATTGTGGAATCCATAACATATTTATATTGCAGCTTTCAAAGCTACATAGGGAGTTACAGTTGGAATTCCCATCATAGTATACTCCCTAAATATCTTAGGAGAAACAATAACATTTACCTCCATCATGTTACCCTATGAATTGGAGACCTATCTTATTCTCACCATCCCTAGGTTTATCACAAAACCAACCCTATACATAAACAATTCCCAAGAACCATAACATATTCCTAACACATAAAACAAGCATAAAGGAATGATAAAATTTCTACATTTCAATCACAATATATAATTTCAAGATATGGAAATATATAAAAGATTTATAAAAAACATATTAAATACCAAAATATGTAAAATTGTATATGGTATTTATTTTCCTTTAAAAAAACATTACAGCTTGTTAAGGAAGTCAAATATCAAATAATCCTCACAGCGGCGGAAAGGACGTTGTCATAGTGTAAGTTAAAAAGAAACATTATTTTTATCATTTATTAAAACTATTCAAAGAAGATATATTCCCTTTGAATGATATTAATATTCAAAGGGGTTTATACACCGTATATTATAAATTCATGTATAAATCAAAATATGCCTCAATGAAAAGAGATTAAGATGATATCCCTTACCTTGTTTCTGACTTTTCTTGTTCACTCTTTATCTCCCTGAATAATAAAAATAAGTTAATTTCGACATGATTCAGAACCCTTTTCATGTTTATTATACCATTTATATCAGTGATTACATTTCTATAAAAATAAAATAATTATTCATGTTCATATCGATCGTTTTGTCAAAGTTCGGTACTTAACTCAAAAATGAACTTTTTACAATTAAAAATTGACCATGTGTTCAAAATTACATTATCTTAAGAATTTTATTAATAATTTAAATATCATATATATCCAGTATATATGTATTTAGAATATCCCATAACATTTTTATATAATACATTAAAGGCACCGTTCATGGAGACGGTAAGTTGTACATACGCGTGAATTCTACTTTCATTTATTATTCATATTTAATGGAATGAAAAATTAAAGATAAATGGGTATATTATAATTATAGTATAATATATTTTTTATATATGTTACATAATTTCCTTAATTCCATCCTTTATACGTTCAGGGTGTTGTATTAACGAGTCATATCACTTTGAGGGGCGGTAGTCCGCACTTCCTCAAATGAAATTATCGTATTTACACATTATGGAGAGCATAAAGGTATGATTTAAATAAAAAATAAAAGAATTGGGAAAATAAAAATATAATATATTAATATATTAATATATTTCCATCATAATGGGCACCATGAGTGGTAGTAGGAGATAGTTGAACAATCATCGTTTCGTGAGACAGTAGTTTGTCGTCCACAGAAACTGTATGTTTTAATTTCATTAGATGGAGGTGTGTGTGATAATAGGTAAAATTATTATAATATAAACACACAATAATATTTAAGATACAATTTTTGTTATAAAATAATTGAATATAGATATTTTAGGGGGTTGGAGAAGGGAAAATAAATGAATGAAACCTGAGAGAAGATATTACATCAAATCAGGTTACTCCTTTTGAATTAAGAAAAAAGGCCTCATTAAATAGCCTTCTGCCAAAGGTAAGTATTATAGGAGGAATATTGGGATGTTGGGATCTTATTTGGGTTGATTTTGGATGATCCAATGGGTCTTGAGAGGTCTGAGTAAGGGTTAGAGGTTGTGGCCTTTTATAAGATGGAGGAGGGTACTTTTGGAATGTTTGAATGATAGTTTTATTATAAACTGAATTTTGGGATTTAAAAAGGTAAAAATCTCATTTTACTTTAATATATGTATACTGTTATTTGAAATACCCTTAACCAATAGGTTTTAGAAAACATTGGGTTTCAAATTTAACCATATCGTTTTACATTAACCTTTAGTTAACTTATTTGACTCTTACCATGTCTTCTTGTATATTCATACTATATGGTTAATATAGTAACTAGAAAATGACAATATAACCTAAATTGGATAATTAATGACATTTTAAACATTATATAAGTCATTTTTACGAATCTTATATTTTTAGGACAATTATATCATTTAATAAAATAGTATTTGTTATAAAAACTCATTTATGTCAATTTATATATTATTCATATCATGAAATTAAAAAAATCCATAACAACCTGATTCATTCAAAAATACTACTTTAAATTAAATATAAGAAGTCATACTTATTCTTAAAATTCATGTATGTCATAAAAATGTTCAAAATAATCTTCTTTTAATTTTTATAATATCATTTATTTAAAATATTCATTAATAAGGAAATCACTACATCATCATTGTGTCAAAAATAAATTTATTTAATTGATGTATAAAAATTACAAATAAAATACCATGATGTATGAAATATTTTTATATTTGTAATTACTATTTATAGTAAAATATATCAATTATATAACCCCATATAAAATCTATTTTAGTAAAAGATATATGATTCGATTATATTTTCCTTAACATTAAAATAAAAGTAATTAAATGTCATTTTCATGAACAAGGGTCTCCATGGTGTCCTAAAATTGACCCAAGGATGACCATGGTGTGAGATATATCATATAATTGTACTAGGAAACATGTTAGGGCAGTTTAATAATATTATAATATTATGTCTTACCCTGGTTTACAAGATTTACCCTTTAACAATGGTAAATAAAATATTTAGTAAAGTTACTATTCATTATGTTTAAAAATAAAAGGTACCTATTTAAAAAACTTTGAACTACTGATTCCAAATATGGATCCATTTTTCTAAATTCAAAACACATAAGTTTCATAAACTAATTTAAAATTAATTTCCGTTGTCAAAACAAAAAAAAATCTTGTTTTTAAGAAGTAAAAATTACCAAAAGGTTGACTTCCATTTATGTCCGATTTCAAACTAAAATTACTTCCAATGAAAAAAATTGGATTAAATGATAAAAATATAATCCAATTACACATTAAAAACAATTAAAAGGATAATCTATGTATATAAATAAATTAGATGAAAAGACAATTTTTTCTTAAAATGCTATATTTTTCATTATTTATTATAAAATGATCATTGTTAGAAAAATTCCAAAAATTTACCCAAACTAAATTTTGATTTCACGCTTCTAAAAAAAGGATATTTTGTCTAATGTAACATATAAAAGTTACAACACCTATATTTAAAAAGGATTCTCCATCAAAAAGTTGTAAAACAACCTTTTAAAAATATTATATTATTTCTTACTAAAAATCGGATTCGTTCTTTTTTTAAGCCTCTAAAATTTATCAGATAAATGTGTTGAAATTTAACAAACACGTATAATATTATTTTAGTTAGTTCTGTTCATTATCGGTAATAAAACGTCTAGGAATTAACTACCATTTAAAATAATAATATTATATTATTATTCTTCAGTATAACTCAAAGTTGTGTGCAACGTAAGATTTCAAAGAAACTCCTGGTTGTGCATCAGGTAAGACATTGAACATAGCATCCCATTTAAAGTAAAATTAATTTTTAATTCAAATGAATTAATCAATATGAAAATGTCATATTCTTCATTTACCTTGTATGTTACATCCATCCCCGTTTTGGGAATTGCGTCCCCACAATTCTATTCACTTATAAAATATGTGGGAGTATTTATCCCTCATAGCATTTTTCAGATTCCCTTGTCGTCTCTTCAACCATATGGTTTTCCCACAAAACCTTTATATGATGAATTAATTTATTACACAACACTTTATATCTTCGGTCAAGAATCTGGACGGGTTGTTCCTCATACAAAATATTCTCTTCCAACTGAATTACCTCTAGACACAAAACATGATATGGATGTGGAATATACTTTCTCAACATTAAAACCTGAGAGAAATTTTATACTTAGGATAAAATTGGAGGAAAAGACACTCTATATGAAACTGATCCAACTTTCTCCAGGATTTTATAAGGTCCAATGATCATCAGACTCACTATTACCTTTATACCAAAACGCATCAAACATTTCCATGGAGAAACATTGAGAAAGACAAGATCACCTAACTTTAATGAATGATCCTTCCTCTACTTATCTGTATAACTTTTATTCCTTCTATGAGATGTTATCATGTGATTCTAAATCAAATCAACCTTTTTTGTCATATCTTCTACCAATTATGGTCCCATCAACTTCCATTCACCCACTTCATCCATAAAAGCTGGAGTTTGATAACAATTTCTATATAATGCATCAAATAGTGACATATGTATACTGAAAAGAAAACATGTATTATAAGAAAACTCACCCAAAGAAATATGTTTGTCCAAAATTCCATGTTAATCCATCAAACATGCACGATGCATATCCTAAAAAATTTTAGTTGTTCATTCCAAATTCCCATCATATTAAGGATTCAAGGTTTTATTGGAATTTAATTCAGTTCCCAATATCTTTTAAGGACCTCCCAGAAGATAGAAGTGAACCTAGGATCACGATCAGATACAATGGAGAGGGTAACTCCATGTAACATGACTATCACATTAATATAAAATCTAGAAAGATGATCTCGATACAAAGTATCTCTAATAGGAATAAAATGAGCAAATTTAGTCAATCAATCAAAAATAATCCAAATTTCATTGTTACCTCAAGAAGTATTTGGTAATCCCACTACAAAATACTTGGAAACATTTTCCCATTTCAACATTGGAATTGGAAAATGATGAATCATCCCTTTAGGTCTCTTCCATTCTACATTAACTTGTTGAAATGTTAAACACTTCTAGTTAAGTCAGCAATAGCACTTTTTATTCCATCACACCAGTAATATTCCGGAAGATCTCTGTAAATTTTAGTGCTACCAGGACGAATTGAAAATAGATAACTATGATCTTCACATAAAAACCCTTTCTTCATATGTGAATCACAAGGAAGACATAAAATCTTTCCAAACCTCAAACACAATCTTTATAAATGTTAAATTTATGTAAATTACCATTCTGATAAAATTCTACCTTTTTCTACAACTCACTGTCTTTTTTCTGTGCTTTCTTTATTCTGTCCGCTAGAGGATATTTCGCTGCCACCTGAAACAAAATAGAGGAATTCCAAGCTCCCAAAAAATCCAATCCAAAATTCATCAAATCAGAAACCAAAGGATCTCATTCCAAATTTTCCACAGTTACGGTAGCATTAATCATTAAACTTAGATAATCAACAACTTTATTTGCCTTTCCCGAATAGTAATTGATAATGAAATAATAATCCTTTATTAATTATAGCCATCTACTCTGTCTCTTGTTTAATTATTTCTAACTGAATATATACTTTAGACTTTTCTGATCAGCATATATTTCACACTTTACTCCATACAAAAAATTCCTCTATATTTTAATGAAAAAGAAATAGAAGATAATTCGAAATCATGTGTAGGGTAATTTAACTAATGTGGTTTCAACAGACGTGCTGCATAAGAAATTACCTAATCATTCTACATACAGAGAAAACCAAGTCATTTCAATGAAGCATTACTATAGATAACAAAATCCCCATCTCTGTAAGGTAGTTCAAAAACTATAGCATTCACCAATCTACTTTTCATGTCCTGAAATCATTAATCACATTCTTTTGTATAGATAAACTTAACACCTTTTTATGTTAACATAGTCAGTGGGCTAGATAAACATGAAAAATGTTCAACATACCTCACATAATAACCCAATAATCCAATATAACTATGAATATCAGTTATATTTTTTGGGTCTTATCCATTCATTAACTAATTTTTTATGCCATCTTTGGAAACAATGTGACCAAAGTATGGAAATTGTTTAATCAAAACTCACACTTACTGAATTTACATTACAATTTTTTAGGTTCATAAAACAACCCTTAAATGAATTTCATGATTCTATTTACTTTTATAATAATTCAAAATATCATCAATAAACACAACCTCAATCTTATCCAAGAACTCACAGACACTTCTATTCATAAGATCTATGAATACATCAAGTCCATTGGTTAACCCAAAAGGCATAACAAAAAATTCATAATGGCCATATCTAGTATGAAATGTGCTCTTCGACATGTCTGCTTCCTTTACATTCAACTCATGGTATCCCGACCTCAAGTAAATATTTGAAAAATAGTGAGCTCCCTAGAGCTGATCAAATAAATCATCGATGTGAGGAAAAGGATACTTTTTATTTACATTTATGTTATTAAAGGATCTATAATCAATGAAAACTCTCATTAAACCATATTTATTTTTAACAAACAAGATAGGAGAACCCCATGGTGATGTTCTAGGTCAATTGAAACTTTTATATAAGAACTCTTTCAATTTCTTATTTAAATATAAAAGTTCAATTTGAGCCATTCGACAAGTGGGTTTTGATATTTTCTTAGCAGAAGAAACTAAGTCAGTTGTTGATTCATCATCCTGATCAGGTATTATACCAGGTAACTCATCATGGAAAACATCAAGATATTTTTTTAACATAAGAACATCATTAATATTACAAATTATTGTGTTTTAAACAATATGTTCAGGGTAAAATTAATTTCCATTTTAACTAATTTCTCAGTTTTTAGATATGTTATCAAAAGTAAGGGTTCATTTTCGTACACAAACTGAAATGATTTCTGAAAAGAAAACTCTTTAGCTCTAGAGTCAGTCTTAGAAGGATAAAATAAAATCCAATCCATACCCAACATAACATCATACTCTACAAGGGGCAAAACAGTATGCTTTTAAGGTAGATTCATTATGTAGACAAGTACATAAATGTTCTTATAATTACTCTTTTTCTCAAAATTTCCTCCAAGTGCTTTTACCACTAGTACATGATTCATATCATGAGATGTAATTCCAAATTTAATAGAAAATTTCATAGAAATTAATGAATTTGTAGGCCTTCAATCTGACAATACATTTTCATAAGCGGAATAAACAAACAGTGTACCTGATACTACTTCATTTGATAGGCCAACATCTTCTAAAGTAGTTATAATGGATTTCACCAACCCTTTCTACTTAAAGTCGGACTGATTTCCATAAATTGAGTTCTTCATTGCAAACTCATTTCCATAATAATCCCATCAATTGCACTGAAGAAATTTTACTGAATATAAATCTGATTTTGTCTTACCATTACCCTGATTTAATTCAGTGTAATTACGAGCCTTATGTCCCATTTTACCACTTCATAAGCACTTACCATTATTCAAAAGTCATTCCCTAGTGTGATTTTTATAACAACTTTCACAAACTGTAAACTTTAGTTTCATACCATTATATTTTTATGAAGAGATCTTCCCCTTTTTCTACCACCTAGACCTCTTATTCTGTTGTTTTTTCAGTGAATACATTATCATAGGAAAACTCTATTTCCACTTTATCCGCACATCGAACAAGGTTTTAATAACTTTTGAACTCATGTGAAAATAAATCCCTTCGATACTTTGGCTTCAATCTTGTGTAAAATTGATTGATTCTACTATCAAGATCTCATATAAAATTAGGAGCATACCTTTCTAGTCGAGTGAATTTTTCATCATAAGAAGCCACTGATTCATCCTCCTACATGAATTCCAATAATTGTTTTCCATCCTATGTCGAACCGCCTTTGGAAAATATTTCTAATGAAACATAACTTTTAATTCATACCAATAAAGATCATAAATCTTCTCAATATCACTAATATTTTTATCCATCAAACACCACTGATCAACTTCACCATCAAAAAGGTAATTATAAAGACTATCATTTTGATGTTCTGAACACCCCATGAGATCCAAAATATTTTCTAGTGCTTTAATCCACAATTCAGATAACACATGGTAAGATGATCCTTTAAATGATTAAGGATGTTGTCTCATGAAATTTCTACTACTGACATGTTCCTCTGTGGTTGATTTGGCTGATCTTGTGCATGGATACCACAACCATTTATATCGTGATTCAACTGTGCCATCACTGCCACAAACTATTAAGTTCCTATTCCGACCATCTCTGGATGCCAATTTGGATGTTTGTTTTCCTCTTGATGTTTTCCCATCATATTTTCTCGGTTTCCTCTACGAAAAACCATTTCGAACACAGAAATATATTAGGGAAATAAACATGGTAATCTTCAAATACTATATAATTTAATCCTACCATAATGTTAAAATAATTTATGGATATTAATTTTACAATATCATAAAAACTAAAGTAGTCTAAACCATCATCTGATACCAACTATAAGGCCCCAGAATAAAAAAATTACTCAATCATGAGTTAAATCAAGAATTCACAATGAGGATCTTTTCAGGTTTAGTGTTTTAGAGAATTAGTCCATAATTATTACATTACATCTCAAATATTAAAATTTAGACACTTACAATATATCAATTTTTTTCAAAAATAAAACTCCTTAAATAAAACAAGAATTATTTTCTTGATATAAATCTTCTCTAATTCTTCCTTTCTCTTACCCTTCCATATACCATGTGAAAAACATTTCAAAAACCTGGGATGATCATAAAAATCTCATTAAGGGTTATCAAATAAAGAAAGAGAATATTTGTTCATCAATACATTCAAATCAATGAAATCATACTTTTCACTCCTAAAACATAATCTCTTTAACAAACTTCATGAAATAATAAGATTTATGAATAACACATAGAAATGAAAAATCATAATGATAATGTGTGGCATCCATAACAAACTTACATTATAGTTTTCACAGATAAATAGGGAGTTACGTTTGTTATATACATCATAGTATATTTTCTAAATCTATTCATAGAAACATTAACATTTACCTCCTCCACATTACCCAATGCATTAGAGAGCTATATCAGGTTCACAGGCCCTAGGCTTATCACGGAACAAACTGTATACATAAATAATTCCCATGAATGATAACATATTCATAACACACAGAACATGCATAAAGAAATGATAACATTTCAACATTTCTATCACAATACATCATTTAAAGATATTACAGTAAATCAATGATTTCTAAAAACCATTTTCAATAAAAAAAATATATAAAAATATTATATGGTATTTATTCTCCTTTTAAAAAACATAATGTCTGGTTAAGGAATCCCAATATCAAATAATACTCATGGTGGTGGAAAGGTCATTGTCATCATGTACGTTAAAAAGAAACATTATTTTTTTTATTTTATTGAAAATATTCATAGATAAACTATTCCCATTGAATGAAATTAGAAGTCAAATGGGTTTATACACCGTATAAAATAAAGTCACGTATAAATCAAAATATGCCTCAATAGAAAAAGATTGACATGAAGTCCATTACCTTGTGTCCAACTTGTGTTTTTTTTACTTCTTTATCTCCCTGAATAATAAACATAAGTTAATTTATACTTTCTTTAGAACCTTTTTCAAGTTTATTATACCTTTTATATAGCTTATTACTTTGGTGTAAATATCATATAATTATTCTTGTTCATATCGATCGTTTTGTCGATGTTCGGTACTTAAGCCAAAAATGAACTTCTTATAATTACAAATTCTCCATGTGGTCAGAAGTAAATTATCTTCAGAATTATATTCATGATTCAAATATCATATATATCCAATATATATTTATTTATAATATTCCATAACATTTTGATATACGAAATTAAATGCACCATTCATGGAGACGGTAAGTTGTACGTATGCATGAACGTTACTTTCATTTATTTTTCATATTTAATGGAATGAAAACTAAATTATAAATTGGTATATTAAAATTCCAGTATAATATATATATTATAAATGTTACATATGTTAATTAATTATATCCTTCATACGTTCCATGTATATCATGAATGAGTCATATCTCATTGAGGGGGTAGTAGTCCGCACTTCCTCAAATGAAATTATCGTATTTACATATTATGGAAATCATAAAGGTATGAATTAAATTAAAAAAATAATCATAGAGAAAATATAAATATAATATATATCATATATAAATATAGTTCCATCAAAATTTCCATCATGGGAAGAATTAATAGATAATTGAAAAATCATCATTTTGTGAGGCAGTAGTTCACAGTCCACAGAAACAATATGTTCCAAATCCATTTGATGGAATTTTTTGTTAGTGTAGGTTGAATAATTGAAATAATATAGTCCTAAGATATTAAATATACATCTTTTTTTATAAAATAATTCAAGAAAGAGAGTTTATGGGGTTGGATAATGGAAAATAAATTAAAGAAACTTGAGAGAAGATATTACCTCAAATCAGGTAACTCCTTTTGATTTAAGATAAAAGTCCTTCTTGAATTACCTTCTTCACTAGGTAATGATTCTTAGAGTTATAAAGGGATGTTGGGATCTTATTTGGGTAGATTTTGGACAATAAAATTGGGCCTGAGAGGTGTGAGTAAGGGTTATAAATGGTGGCCTTTTATAAGATGGAGGAGGGGTACCTTAGGAAAGATTGAATGATTATTTTATTATAAACTAAATGATGATTTTAAAAATGTCAAAAACTAATTTAATTTGAATATAATAAGAGTATTGTTAGAAATTATCTTAACCAATAGGTTTTAGACAAGTTTTGATTTTAAATTGTACCTTATCATTTAGATTTAACCCTTAGTTAACCTATTTGACTCTTACCATGTTTTCTTGTATATTCATACTATATGATTAATATATTTACTAGAAAATTACAATAGAACCTACAGTGGTTCATTAATTATATATTCAACCTTATCTAAGTAATTTTTCTGAATCTTTTATTTTTATTATTATTATATCATTTAATAAAATAGTTTTTTTAAAAGTCATTTATGTCAAATTATATACTATTCATTTAATGACTTTAAAAAATACATAAAAAATTATTATCTCAAAAATAATTAATTAATTTGAAGATAAAAAGTCATAAACATCCCTAAAATTCGTGGATGGCATAAAAAGTTTCAAAATAAATTTATTTTAATATTTATATTCTCATTTATTTAAATCATTCAATAAAAAGGTAACTACTACATCATCATTATTTCATAAAAAAATTATTTATTTGATGTATAAAAATTATAAATATAATACTATTATGTAGGAAATATTTTTGTATTTTTAAATTATATTTATAGTTTAATAGATCACATATATAACGCCATTTATGTTTTTTTATAAAACATATATGTTTATGTTATATTTTCCTTAATAGTAAATTAAAAGTAATTAAATGTCATTTTTACACACAAGTGGTGCCATGAGGACTTAAAATCGACCCAAGGATGGCCATGGTCGGTCACATTTCATCCAATTGGATTAAGACACGTGTTAGTGTATTATTATTAATATATTATTATTTTTATCCTTATTTACATTATTTACCCTTTTACCATGGTAAATAAAATATTGACTCAAGTTACTATTCATAATGTCTAAAAATAAAAGGTGCATATTTACATAATTTAGACCTCTTTATTCCAAATATGGAATCAATTTTTCCAAATTCAAAAAACCGATGTTCCAGAAATTAATTTAAAATTTATTCCAGCTTTCAAAACCGAAAAGAGTGTTTTAAAGAAGTAAAAACTACCAAACGATTTACATGAGTTTATGTCCAATTTCAAAGTGAAATTACAAAAAATGACCAACATTGGATTAAGCGATAAAAATATAATCCAATTATACTTTAAAACCAATTAAAGGTAAAATATAACTATATAAATAAATTATATTAAAAGAGAGTTTTGACTTAAAATGCAATATTTTAAACTATTCATTTAAAATGATCTTTATTATAAAAATAACAAAATTTTACCCAAAGTAAATTTTAATACCCCTCTTCTAAATAAGAAGTTTATTTTTTAAAATTGAACATATAAAAGTGATAGAAATTAGATTTAATAAGTGTTCTCTATCAAAAGGTGGTAAAAAGACCTTTTAAAAATGTTAGAGTATTTCATGCTTAAAATCAGATTCGTTCTTATTTTAAGGTTCTAAAATTTATCGGATAAATGTAAATACATTTAACAAAAACTTAAAATAACATTTTAGTTAGTTATTTTTATTCTCTCCAATACATAAACTAGGTGTTAACTACCATTTAAAATAATAATATTATATAATTATTTTTTGTTATAAGTCAATGTTGAGTGCAACGTACGATTTCAATGAAACTCATTGTTGCGTATCTGGTACAACATCAAACATAGCATCCCATTTAAAATAAAATTAATATTTAATTAATAAAGAATAATAAATATGAAAATTTCAAATTCTTTATTTACCTAAGATGTTACAAGAGGAGTTGGAACCTTAGTGAAATTAGTTAATAACCTCCTATAATAGCCTACTAGACTAAGGAAATTCTGCATCTATGAAACTGTCTAAGGGTTTCCTAAGAAAGAATTTCCATGATTGTAAAAGGATCTACATACAAAACATACTATGACACAAAATTATAGAATAAATTAACATTATGATCCCAATTATTACACTTCTATAACTCACCAAATAGATTTTCATGATGAAGAACAATAAAAATAGAACACAGATTCTCTATGTACTCCTCTGTAGATATAGAGTAAAAAAAGTATTTCATTGATAAAAATCACCATGATCTGATCCATGAACTCTTGAAAACTTTTTCTTATAAATCACATGAAATTTTATGGTGTATTCATCACACTAATTAACATCACAATGGACTCATAATTCCTATAAAGACATCAAAAAGATTTCGTTAGTATATCCACATGTTTTACCCACATATGATGATATGTTTATAACAAATCATCCTTCAAGAACAAAGTATTTAATTTAGATGATTGAATAAATAATTAATTTGTGGAATAAGATAATAGTTCTTCATTATCAACAAGTTCAAGGGATTTTAATCAATATAGAGACACTAACCACCATCACCCTTCTTCACAAGTAGAACTGGAGTACCCCAAGGTGAAAAACATAAATAAACAAACCCTAAATTAAAATTATCATGAATAGGTACCTATATATATAATAAATCAAAAAGAAATGAACATATATGGATACATAGATATCAAATATATTATAGGAAATGAATATATCCGAAACTTAATCCCCTGTCAATGGGGTAATTATATAAATTAATTAGTAAGAATATCAAGGTACTCTTGTACAATCCAAGGAAATTACACTTGATGATTCTTTAATGCACATGAAATTATATTTTCTATCGAGGAAGATAAGTTAGAAACAGAACTGATTTGAGGTTTTTTTTATGAAAACCTCAATCAAGAAATTTATCCCCTATAAAAATGCAATATATAATTCCCTAGATTGTCTCTTGAGGAGGTTGCAATTTGAGTTTCAAAACTGTAACTTTTGTTTTTTTTATTATTACCAGAAGTGAAATTTGGGGATTTGATTAAAAGTTTTAATACATAAAATAAATATAAACTAAGATAAAAAAATATTGAATATATATAAAAATTAATAGAAAATATAATTGGTTCGAAATAAGAATAATAAAAGTAGTTGTGGACATGATTCAACATCTCGAACAACCCCCTTCCATAATTTTAAATATTTATCAATTGAATTTATAGATTCCCCCCAAGGACTCCAAGGATAAGACTCAAAATTATATAGATATCATATCAAAACCTCAATATGATTATTTTCCCTCCTATATAAGTTATTCAACTACCTAAAGTCTTGCAAGCAATCAAACCTAATTTAAAACACTATGGTCAATGACACAACCTCACCGAAGAAATTTAAACAGTGTAATAAATTAATTTGCTTTGTATATGGAAGAACCATAAAAACAAATATTATGAAATATATTTAGTAATTAATAAAACTACATTTATTAAAAATTATATGTTCAACATAAATTCAAAAAGATATTACAAAATGATAATGCAACTCGAAAGAGAGTGTTCGTTGGTCATCTTAATCCACAACCACTTGGGTTTTACCCAAAAATCACTTGAAAAACCTCTATATTATCCATTAATGCATCAATGTAATACATCTTCATCAATTTCTTGATCTTCATACTCGCTATGAATAAGAATGGCGGTGACTAAGGGCTCCAGATCATTTGTTGTGGTCGCACAACTCTCTCTGGTCATAGCCTCCCTGGAAGGTAAGCTAGGTCGTGGTTTTATAAGAAAATACCATCAATCCTCGGCCATATCCACATTTATTTTTTTCTGCTCAACAGTGTTTCCATGATGGGTAATAGGGTTACATGACGTGTAATTCATTAATTCTTAGGCGTCGTGAATCTCAGCATATTCTTCTACAAAAAATGTGTATCAAAAAGATTAAATTCATGTAATTTAGTTACATGATGTGTAATGATGACTCATACTATGTAATTATGTTGTGACTTGTCCTTCATCACTGCTTCAACTTATGAAGTCACTACATGTAACTGTATTACATGATGTTTAGTTGTGTTACTCCATTTTTCTAGCTTTGATTCATTCTTAAAAATTTGGGGTCATGCCACTTCACATCGCGAGTAGTATGAAGTATCTTTTAGATGTATCTTTTAATATCGATGTTGTTAAAAATATTTAAAATTAAAAAAAATCAATATTTCATTTCAGTTTCCAAATATCACCAAATTCAAAAAACAATGCAATTTCACAAAAAAAAATCCACTTTTGTGGGGTTTAAGAAAATATAATAGACATGACAAACTATGGAAATATTATCTCTATCAACAACTATGACCCATATGATGTTATCACTCATCAATGAACATTGTACACTCTTCAAAAGAATCATATAACAAAATATCACTCCTAAATCAATCCTCAATATCCTACATAGATTATTATAGGTGATATAAATCAGTTCATATCTCTAAAAAAATCTAAGAATTAACCCAAATAAAATACCAGAAAAGTGTACCTCGAATTACATCAGGGTAACCGGGTACTGGAAATTATATAGCATTTTGCCTTCCATGACCTACTTTATGGACTCCTTGACCCTTATGGTGACCATCACCATGAACACACTGTAATCTCTATGTATAAGGATCATCTCCATGCTAACCTCTTCCTTCTCTGTCTCATATGAACTGATAAAAATCTAGAGAACTCAGATACTGTTATCATGACTATAACTTCATCAATGTAGTAAATTGACGTGAAATATCTATAAAACATCACCTACTCAAAAAGTATGGGTCACTCTCATCACTTATGAGCTCTACTTACACATGAAATACAATGGTATAATCTGCTTGTAGTGGATTGAGAGTTTCTACCCTTGGAGAAACTAGAAAATGAGGGATGGAAGATACCCAAAACTATGTATAAGTTATTATATAAAATCATCTCGGATCCCCATACAGTAACTATTTTATGTAGAGAATCAAGATGAGACCCATATCATGATAATCCAGTTCTGGAAAAGAACCACTCAATAACTTCTGCTCCTCCCAGCACCATGGGATATGTCAACAACATAAATGGTGTGACTTGGTGTTGGATATTTGGATGAAAGGAGTCATCAAAATGTATCATCCTAGCCTCTTCATATGTAAATTGATCCAATACATAAAATTGGAGTTTATCGAAATAGATCAAAATCTCTCACAGGATTGAAATCCACCATCAGAAGAATGAACCTCCTGGAGAATGGAATACTTTGCAGTCAATGATATAAACTATTATCAAAACTAGTGTTGAAACTTCTCCCACTAGACCTATGAATCCCCATGATCCTTGAGGAAAAAGATCCCTTGCTTCCTCAATTCACCATTAAACATCATCACCACCAATGAAACCAAGTTTTTCTTATAAGAATTGATCGAACTAAAGGATGTCTACACCTACTTTAACTAATACGTTATTAATGAGTATGAAACATACCGCTCGTAATTTTATAGAACCTGGTTCTAAAATTCTCAGAGTTACCACTTCTAGGTGTCTTAATCATCATCCACTACAATGCGGTGATTAACGGGCACATCCGGCTGAACGTCTTCAGCACCAACTAAAAAAAGATATCAAACTTGATCCATACAATCAAAAAAATGGTTAGAGAATCCCAAAATTATAATATGGAACATTTAAGAATAATTTAATTATTTAAGGTTTGACCTAATCCCACAGTTTACCCATTTTATTCACAGGAACCAAGAAAAAAGATGCATGATCATTTTCTATTTCTCAACCCAACAACTAGTATCGTGCCACCTAGTAGGCTTAGTAAACATAATGGTCCAAAAAAATAATAGAGGGCCCTAAATACCTGTGTCCAAGACATTCTCAATTGTTCACATTGATTGTTATGTTTAGATGACACAGTTTCATGACAATCCCATGCAGTTATCACATATTCCTAACTTTGAATATCATCATATCCCTGAACATGAATATATTATATTACTTTCTCACGAACCCTCCCTCAAAAGGTAACCCTACTAGTCCAAAAATTAGAGAATATTGAAATTTATTCCCAAATCCCACCTCTAATAGTCCATGATTCGGTGAAAATAAGCAAGGATATAGACTACACAATAATGGGATTCATTACCCTCTATAAATTGAGAATATGAGATATAAGATATAAACCCTCTAAAATCCCTTATCATTACAAAAGTAAAGAGATACCATAATACATGAATGTAATTCCATACAATAGAACAACATTAAGAAAATTACAAGTACCAAAAGGTAAACATGGAAACGGCCATGAAGCCCAAAAAACTCCCAAACAACCATGAACAAATAATTTCTTTCCCAATAACCAAAAAACTCATACTAACTGAAAAATAGTTTAAATATACATAGGGTGAGTATGACATGTATACTTAGTAGTATCCTCCCTGAATCCTCTCATGAAAATTTAAAGAAATCCTATTGAATCCTAGAAAAAACAAGTGAATCTCACTGGTCACCCAAAGAGGTATAATAAGTTCCAAACCTCTCTATGGATATCCCTCACCAAGTACTTCATACAAGTGAACATATAATCTAATATCAAATGAGGGTACCCCACTACCACTTCCCTATTAGTTTGTTGTTCTGCCCAAATATCTCACATCATGAGACATCTTTCACTAAAAGTATTCCAGATTGATGATACCTAGGATAATTTATCATCTCATCCATCCCATATATCATATAATTTCGCCACATCCCACTCACATTTCGCATAACATTGTCACATAATCCCATTCCACATATCCAAATAGTAACCAAGTAGTTTGTGAGAGCCACCATATCATGTATGTCTTGTATTATACCTCAATCCCTCAAAACCATTATACATCATACCTATAATAATACATTGGATAATATATATATAGTTTCATGTGTTTGAAATAAACATAATAAATTACATCCATTTACACACATATGTGGTAATGGTAACCACAATTCATACTAACACATAATACATCTCATAGAAAATAGAGGCACCATAGGGGGTAGTCAGCTATCCATTCCTCACCAACCTAGATGATAGAGAAACCACCCTCCCTGTAACATCCCATGCTTCAACTATACGTTTCTGTTTGAATAATGCAATAGCTTGGGTAGTACGCAACATCGAGTTCAGACACACTACAACCAATCAATCTAGCCGTTATGAATAGTAATACCCACTTTTTGAAATTTTATAAATTATAAATTTTAAAATTGACTTAATTTTTGGATTCTTAATATCGAAATTATCATATGGTGAATTTTTTGTATTTTTCAAAAAACATTCAATTTTTGATGAATAGTGAAAAACAATAAGTTATTGGAAAAAACTGAATTTATATTTATATAATTATTTATTTTATATAAATTTATTTTAGGTCAAAATAGATACATAATACCGATATATGTTCAATGTAATTCATTGGAGTCATTTTATATTATGTTTACATATATAAAAATTTTATCGAACTTTTTACCGTCTTTTACCCACCTCCTAGGAGCATTTGAAAATTTGCATGAATATTAATTTTATCACTTCTGTGAGTTTAATTTCAAAAAACTGAAAGAAACGGTTGATATCAATAAGTTAAATGTGATTCAATAAGAAGAAATTAATTTTTGGGGAATAGCAACTTTTTACTTTTATTTACCATGGATAAAAGTAAACAGGGTAATTAAAGTTAAAAATTATAATATTATTACCCTAAAACATGTCCTAATTCTTTTGTATAAGTGTTATTAGACCAAAAATAGACTTATGAATAAAAAATAATCCTTTAGGTCCACTTGTATTAGATTAGGACATTTATTATTATTTTATTTAATGAATAGTTAAAATAGTAAAAATCAAAGTTTAATAACTAAACCATTTTTAATATAGGGTTATACATAAGATAAATTTGACTATAAATATTAATTAGAAATATAAAATATTTACTACATAATTGGATTTTATTTATAATTTTTAGACATTATATAATTAAATTTATTTGTGACACCATGATGATGCAGTAATTACCTTATTAATGAAAGATTAAAATAATTGATATTATAAATATAAAAATAAATATAATTTGAGACTTTTAATTAATTACACTAATTTTATTTGTTAATATTACAAGTTAGGTTTGATTAAAATAATTTTTTTCGATTTAATATTTTTTTATGGATTTAACAAAAACAAAATACCAAATAGTGTCAAAATTGACATAAAGAGTTTTAAAAACAAATATTATATTATTAATTGATATTCTATTCCTAAAAATCTATGGATAAGAAAAAATGGCTTAAATAATATTATATATTTCATTAATTAACCACATGAGGTTCTCTTGTAAGTTTATAGTATGTCTAATAACCATATAATATAAAAATACAATGAGACATGGTAAATGTCAAACTATTTAACTAAGAGTTAAATATAAAAGCTAATGTTAATATAGTGACCCAAACATGTCTAAATCCTATTGGTTGAGTTTTTTTAGATACATCCCCATATTATACTCAAAATAAATCCTTTTGGATCCATTATAACCCGAAAATTATTTTATTATAAAATAATATTTCAATCTTTTCCTAAGGTGCCCCGCACCCCTCTTATAAAAGGGAACTTACCCTTCTCTCAAATTCGCAGCTTCAAATTCATTTGGCTCAGCCAAAACATACCAAAATATCCTCTCAACTTTCCTAAATTCATCTTAGAGTCTTTAATTTAGTCATAAATCCAACCTATGGAGCACTTTTTATCAAATCAAAAGGAAGAACCCGAAGAAGAAGTAAATATTTCGTCACCTCTTTCAAGTTCTTTTTTTCTTCCACTTCCTCTTCCTTTGTTTTTTACATTCTAAAATAATAACTCCATTATCCTCTATATAATGTGAAGTTATTATAAAAATGGTAAAACCCTATTCATTATTCTATCCCTCCTGTAAATGACAAAGTCATCATACGTACCTACGTATGGATTACCGTCTCCACGTTGTGGTGTAGTTTGGTCTTCAAACACATCATCATTTGGATAGGTATAATAATGGTTATAAATGATGTAAATAATAAATATAACATGACAATTATTCTGTATATATTATATACCATACAATTATATATGATTTTAATATCAAAATAATGACATTTTCGCTCGTGCGTAAGTAAGGATTACCGTCTCCACGAACTCGATGAGATTCATTCCCAATCGAATACATTCAAGACTAATTTTCATTTATTGATTCAAAATAATGTTTAAAGACTTAATATCAGTATTAGTATGAATAAGATACCTCTTATTAATAACAAACATTTCTTACGTAAGAAATAATATAAAGGAAAACGAATCAGTTAACACCCAAAACGATGATACTACTAAAATATCATTAACAAGTAATATTAGAATATCATATACAATATTATATTAATATATATGGTTATTTTATAATTTAATAACAATTATTTAACCATTATACAGAAGGTTAAATAACCCTCTACCAAGGAAGAGTACAAGGTAAGGGTTAATTTCACAATATCTTCATTATCTGATGTTGTTTATAAGTAATTATCTACTGGGACCTATTTATCATCCACATCAATGTTTATTAAAAAATGTATTTAAAAACATTTTTACTATTTAGTAGACAGTGGGTTAAATCCATTTATAACCTTATTTTACCTTATATGTTTTGAATGGAATATTTCCGTCGTTTTTCAAGCAAGCTACTTTATGACATTTTCGACAAAATTATGGTAAGAATGTTTTTTTATCTTATATGTTAGGCACAATTATTTTCCATCGTTATAAGATCTTCTAAGCTTCCCTTATAAGATTATAATAATATTTTCAAAAAAAAATTCCTTTATAATTACATGAATTTTAATATATTTCAAAATATAAAGAGATGTTTCTCTAAAAATGTTTTCATTCCATCTATGTCAACATCTTTTGATGGATTTTAAGCTTGTTTGAAGTTCATATATTATAAAAAACATCCATATTGTATTGAATGTTTTGTGATATGTTTGAATATGGATGTATTATTTTTACACCATTCATGTTTTATAGATAAAGTATTGACATTTCGTATGATAGTTTTAATACGAATGTTTATGTTATGTTTAAACCTTTTTATATGAGGAATGCATTGGACTTAATAAGTGACTGGTGGAGTCCTCTATATCTCCTCGATGCATCAGTAGGTCTGATGAGACAAACTTGTGTCTTATAAAAATTCCTTGAAAAATTCTTATTTGTAGTCTTCGCACAAGTCCTTGACTATGTGGTTAAGAAGTCTGGCATTATGAATTCCATCATTATGAAACTGGATATTGATATTTCATGTGATTATTCGACTAGTAGAATATCCATGTGAATAAGTAAATTGATTTATTTGGTTTTATATTTTGAATATTATGTTGATGTTTAAGTTTAAAATGCTTTTGTTTTAGTCATATGCACTTCCATAAATGTTTATGCTTATTTATGAATGTTTCCGCTGTATTGTTATCCTTACTGAGCATATGAGCTCACCCCTTTCCATGTTTTACTTTTCCTAGGAAGCGAAAAAAAAATTTATGACTGACCAACAGGGATAGTCTAAGGGATAAGAGTGTGGCCTATGGAGACTATGTTGTTCTAGTTTTTCATTTAATAATGTAATGTAAAACTTATGAATGTATCTAGTATTTCCAGGGATACTAAACTGATCAGTATTTGGGACATGATTTTCTTATATCATGCCAATGTTATGTAATAATGCACCAGCTCTGCGTAACTAGGGTCGGGGCATTATAATTGGCATCATAGGATGTTTAGTACAAACCATAGATGATAGATTTAGAAAATTTCTGATTGGAGAACATTTCTCTACGATAGACTTTGAGGATTAGTATAGAATATCTTCTAATTTTTTTTACTGTAGCGATTTTGTGAGTTTTCCAAGAAATACATCCATGTATGGATATGAGAAGGTAGAGTTGTCTCTTGAACAGATGTACCTAGGGGTAAAACCCGAAAACACCTCTTTGAGCTAGACTTGAAAGGGAACTGGTGCACGAAAATGGGCCTTGCTGCACTCTTGGTTATGACACTCCCGAGGGATATGCTTAGGATAATTATTATTTTCATTACAAACCATTATTAAGGTAAGATGACTATATAATTCACAACGAAAATATTTTTATGATTATGGATTATATCCATTAACTGTTCAATTTATGTTTTGTGTTTTTTACAATTTGGAATTATGATATGTGATTCATAAACTAATCTAGTGTTTGACATTTTTTTTGAAATGGATGGTAGTGGAATGAATGGAAACTGTATCAACGACATAAATCCATGTAGGGATTTCCCTCCTAATCAAGATAATTATAGTGGTGCTGGTGATGGAACTGGTGCTGATCAGATTATCACCATACTGGGAAACCTCACTTAGGTTATGAATAATAACCTTACCTGTATAGAGAACCCTAATCCACAACATTGAGGATCAATGTTATTCCACTTCATGTGGAAAAAACCTCCAACATTCAATGTGAGTAGAAATCTATTAGTAGTTGGGAAATAGATAAATTCGTTAGAGAAAATATTTCACACTTTGGGGAGTAGCGAAAGGGAAATGGTTTTCATTGTAGGTTATCACCTCAAGAGAGATGAAGATAAATGGTGGTCATTGATTCAAAACAAAAAGGGTGATGATGAAGTATAAAATATGGAATGGAGGGAGTTTAAAGAGATTTTCTTAGAAAACTACTTTCCTCATGACCATCGAGCGGATATGGAAAGACGATTTCTGAGTCTGAGGCAAAAAAGGGGATGAGAATGTCACAAAGTATGAGGCTATATTTATCAGCTTAGAAAGGCATTGTACAGATTATATACGTAACCCAAGAAGTAATATTGATCATTTTTTTGATGGGTTAAAACCATTTCTCCATCGAGAATTTTTCTCACAATCCTTCTCGTCGTACGAAGATATTGTATCATGTGCTATCAAGATAGAAAAGGAATTCTCTAAGTCTTAAAAATTTAAAGAAAATAATGAGAAGAAGAGATATACTGAACACTCTGTAAATGGAAATAAGGGGAATAAGGGAAAATTTGAATATCTATCCTATAGTAAATATGGGAAGAAGAACCCCTTAACATGCCTAAAGGGAATGATATTCTGTTACAAGTGTGGTGAAAAAGGCCACCAAGATCGTGATTACAAGAGGAAGAAATAGGTTTTCAATGTTGAATGATACAACTGTAGAGAAAGGGGGAATTATGAAAATTAATGTCCTAATAATTAGGGAAACTTTCCATAGAAAATGAGAAGGGAGAAAGGCATAGCTTATGAGATTACTACTGCTGACATTGAAGCTCTATAAGATGTGGTGGTAGGTAATTTAATGGTTTCCTCAAGTTTAGCCGATTATTTATTTGATTATGGATCATCGCATTGTTTCATATCTTCCCAGTTTTCTAATAAAATTAGATATTTTTAATTTGATTTAACAGAGGAGTTGTCAGTAAAAACTCTTATGGGAAGTATCATTGCCACAATGTTTTGTGAATCAGTTCCCATTAATGAATATAAATGCTATTTATCTGCTGATCTCATCATCATACCAATGATTGAATTTGATATAATCCTCGGTATAAATTGGATTTCAGACCTTGATGTGAAAATTTATTGTATGAAGAAGTAGGTTAAAATTACTGATGGTGATAAAGATTACCTTATCTTAAGAGAAGAAACACCACCACCTTATTCTTATCTAGATCCACCCCCAGTAGCTCCCCTAAATTTATTTATTGGGGTGGAAGATAATTAAATAACTGCGGGTGAGGAAAGGAATGTTCAAATAGAGGACATACCTACTGTGCAAGAATATGTTGATGTGTTTCCAGAGGAATTACCAGCACATCCTCCAGAGCGATAAATTGAGTTTTCCATTCATTAAATTCATAGTTCAAGGCCCATATCTAAAACCCCTTATTGAATGACCACTGTGGAATTAGTGGAACAAAAGAAACAACTAAAGGATTTGAGTAATAAGGGATTTATTCTCACTAGTGCTTTTCCATGGGTATCCCCTGTCCTTTTTGTTAAAAATAAAGATGGATCTAGGAAGTTGTGCATTGACTACAGGGAGATAAATGCTATAACAATAAAGAAAAAGTATCCTCTACCTCGCTTTGATGATTTATTCGAATAACATCATAGATCTCAATATGTTTTCTCAAAGATTGACCTTAGATATGGATATCATCACTTGTGTGTGAAAAAGGAAGACATTCTGAAAATAGCATTTCGAACTAGGTACGGGAATTATGAGTTTACATTAATGCCTTTTGGGATGACTAATGCACTCTATGTCTTTAGGGATATAATGAACAGATTTTTCAAGGAATATCTTGATAAATTTGTGGTGTTATTTATTAATGATATCCTGGTATACTTCAAAAGTTATGAATATCATGAAAATCAATTGTGCACCATTATAAAAACCATCATAAGAAATGAATTATTCGGGATGTTTAGCAAGTTTGAATTCTGTCTTCAGGAGATTTCTTTTCTTGGCCATAATTTCTCTAAGGATGGAATCTCCTTCGATCCTTCTAAGACAAGAGTAATCCAAGAATGGAAATAACTAACGATTATAACTGAGGTACGCAGTTTTATTGGTTTAGCAGGTTATTATCGACGCTTCGTCTAGAATTTTGCTCGATTGGATATCACATTAACCAAGCTCATAGGTAAAGGGGTTTAATTTGTTTGGACAATAGAGTTTGAATAATTTTTTGAAGAATTGATGTGAATATTAGTCAATGTTCCTATATTTACTATACCATTGGGGAATAATGGGTTTGTTATTTATAGTGATGCTACAAAGAAATGACATGGTTGTGTCCTTATGAAGAATGATATGGTTATTTCATATGCATCACGACAGCTAAAAATTCATAAGAAAAACAATCCCACTCATGATCTTGATTTTTCAGCTGTAGTATTTTCTTTGAAGATATGGAGGAATTATCTCTATGGTAAAAAATGTGAGATATATACCGATCATAATATTTTGAATTATATTTTCTCATAGAAAGAACTCAACATGATGAAAATGAGAAGGCTTTAACTTTTCAAGGATTATGATTTCACAATACACTACCACCCGGGGAAGACAAATAAGGTGGAAGATGCTTTGAGAAGAAAGGATCATAGAGTTTTGAACAAGATGAGAGTTGAAAGGGATCATATTTTCATGGATCTATTAATGGTGGACATGGGAATAACCATATAAGGTGAAACATCAATGCTTATTCAAATGGTTTCCAAACCATATTTACTAAAAAGTATAAAAATTTCTCAGACTGATGATGAGGAATTTCAAATGAAAATTATAGTTGTCAATGATGGACTTTGTCATGGGACTACCAAAGACTCCTAGATGGAATGATGCAATATGGGTCATTTTTTATCGTCTTACCAAGTCAACACATTTTCGTTCTTTAATATTAGATTTTCTACATGAATGTCTAGAATGAATATATATTAATGAACTTTTAAGGCTTCATGGATTACCATTATGGGTTGTTTCTGACCATGATCCCCGTTTTACATCTTGATTCTGGAAAAGTCTTCAGAAAGACGTGGATACTAATCATCGTTTGAGCATTGCCTACCACCCTCAGACTGGTGGACTATCAGAATGGACTATTAAAACCATAGAATACATGTTGAGATCTTTCTCACTTCACTATCAAGGTATGTGGGATCAATATTTACCTTTGGTAGAATTTTCTTATAATAATAGCTTCAATTAAAGTATTCAGATGGCACCATATGAAGCGTTATACGGAAAGATGTGTCGCACACCAACCTGTTCGGATGATGTGGGTGAAAGAAAACTCTTAGGCCAAGAACATGTTGGGGAAATGATGGAAAGGGTGAAGGTAATCCAAACCCACATCAAAGCAGGTCAAATTAGGCAAAAGAGTTATGCCGATAACTGAAGGATTTTGAATTTTGGGTAGAAGATAATTTTTTCTTGAAGGTTTCTCCATGGAAGGGCGTGATATGTTTCTGTAAGAAGGGTAAATTGAGTCCTAGGTACATCGGACCTTTCGAAATTCTAGAATGAATTGGGGTTGTAGCTTACCATAAGGAAATGCTGCCAAGTCTCTCCAAAGTTCATGATGTTCTCCATGTATCACTATTGAGATAATACATGCCTGACCCAATGCATGTACTCACCTATGATGAAATAGAACTGGAACTCGATCTGTCTTATTGAGAAGATCCTGTCAAGATTCTTGATACAAGAGAACATTTGTTGAGAAACCGGACGACTCGTCTGGTAAAAGTTCTATGGAGAAATCATAAGATGGAAGAGGCAATGTGGGAACCCGAGGAACTTATGATGAAGAACCACTTGAATCTTTTTTTGTAGTAATATTCTATAAATTTCGAAAACGAAATTATTTGAAGGAATGGAGAATGTAACACCACATGCTTCCACTGTATGATTCACTTTTAATAATACAATAGCTTTTGTAGTATGCAACTTTGAGTTCAAACACAACACATCCAATCAAACTACCCGTTGTGAATATTAATTGCCACTTTTTTGAAATTTTATAAATTTTATATATCAAAATGGACTTCATTTTTGGATTTGAAATATTGAAATTATCTTGGGGTGAGTTTTGGTATTTTTTGAAAACATTCATTTTGTGATGAATAGTGAAAAACACAGAGTTATTAGTTAAAACCGAATTTTTATTTAAATAATTATTTATTTTAATTAAATTGATTTTATCTCAAAATAGAAACATAATACCAAAATATGTTCAATGTAAATCATTGGAGTCCTTTTTTATTATGTTTTGATATATAAAAAGTTTATTGAACTTTTTACCTTCTTTTACCCACCTCCTAGGAGAATTTGAAAATATTCATAAAACATAATTTTACCGCTTCTGTGAGTTTCATTTCACAAATCATAGAGAAATGGTTGACATCAGTAATTAAATTTTTGTTCAATAAGATTAAAATAATTTTTTTTTGAATAGTATGTTTTTTCTTTTAATTACCACATATAGAAGTAAATAGGGTAATTAAAGGTAATAATGATATGATAATTACCCTAACACATCTCATAATTCTATTGGATAAAATTTATTAGGCAAAAACAACCTTAGGAATAATATATGATCCTTTAGGTCCACTTGGATTAAATTAAAAGATTTATTATTATTTTATTTAGAGAAGAGTTAAAAGAGTTAATATTAATGTTTAATAAAAACTCAATTTTTAATATAGGGTCATACATAAGATAAATTTGAATATAAATATTCATTAGAAATCTATAAAGGTTTCCTACATTATGGTATTTTATTTGTAATTTTTATACATTAAATAATTATATTTATTTGTGACACTATGATGATGCAGTAATTACCTTATTATTGACCGATTAAAATAATTGATATTATAAATATCCAAATAAATCTAATTTGATACATTTAATGAATTACACTAATATTAAAGGTTAATATGACATGGTAGGTTTGATTAAAATAATTTTTTTCTGAGTAATAATGTTTTTATACATTAAAAAAAACAAAATACCAAATAGTGTGAAATTTGAAATAAAAGTGTTTTTAAAATAAATATTATATAATTAATTGATATTCTATTCGTAAAAATAACAGGTTCGGCCAAAGGGATTAAATAATATTATATATTTCATTAATGAACAACTTTAGGTTCTATTATATGTTTATAGTAATTTTATTAACCATATAATATAAAAATACAAAGAGACATAGTAAATGTCAAACTGTTTAACTATGATTATGTCTAAAAGATAAGGCTAATATAGTGACCAAAATATGTCTAAAACATATTTTTTGAGTTTTTTTTCAACCCATAATCACCTTATCATCTATATAAATCATTTTGGAGCCATAATAAGCCTAAAATTAGTTTATTATAAAATAATATTTCAATCTTTTTTGAAGGTTCCCCTCACCCCTCTTAGAAAAGGGTACTTCGACTTCTCTCAAATTCACACCTTAAAGGCCAATTGGATCAGCCAAAACCTGACTAAATATCCTATCAACTGTACTACCTTCATCCTTTATGCCTTCATTTAGTCATAAAGTCAGCCTAATGACCCCTTTTGATCAAATCAAATTGATGAACCTGAAGAAGAGGTAAATATTTCATCACCTCTTTCAAATTCTTTTCTTCTTCCACATCCTCTTTCATTGTTGTTTCTATTATAAAATAATTAATCTAGTATATTCTATATAATGTGAGGTTATTATAAAAATGGTACAACCCTATTCATAATTCTATCAATCCTATAAATGACAATGTCACCATACGTGAGTACGTACGGATTACCGTCTCCACGTCGTGGTGTAGTTTGTTATTCAAACAATTGATCATTTGGATGGGTATAATAATGAGTAAAAATGATGTAAATAATAAATATAACATGATAATGATTATTTATATATGATATAACATCCAATAATATATGATTTTAATATCAAAAGAATGATATTGTCGCTCGTGCGTACGTACGGATTACCGTCTCCACGAACGTGATAAGATACATTCCCCATCGTATCCATTCAAGACTAATTTTCATTTAATTATTAAAAATAATTTCAAAAGACATAATATCATTATGAATATGAATAATATAAATCCTATCCATAAGAAATATTTCTTACGTAACAAAGCATATGAAGTAATATGAATCAGTTAACACCTGAAATGATGATACTACTGAAATATCATTAACAAAGCAATATTATAAGATCATATATAATATAATATTATTGTATATGGTTATTTTATAATTTAATAACAATGATATCACCATTAAAAAGGTGTTTAACCTACCTTCTAGCAAGGAAAAGGACAATGTAAGGGTTAATTTCACAATCTCTTCATTATCCAAGATTGTTTATACGTAATTATATATTGGGACCTCTTTATCATCCACATATATGTTTTTCAAAAAATGTATTTAAAAAACTTTGACTATTTACTAGAAAATGGGTTATTTTCATTTATACCCTTATTTGACCTTATATATTTTGAATGGAATCTTTCTATCCTTTTCAAAACAAGGTACTTTATGACCTTTTCGACTAAAATATGTTAAGAATGTTTCTAAACTTATACGGCGGGTGCAGTTATTTTCCTTCGTTACAACATCGTCGAATATTCCCTAACAAGATTATATGAATATTTTAAAAAACATATTTTTTCTTTTTTAATTATATGACATTTAAATGATTTCAAAATATAAATGAATTTTTCTTTAAAGAGGTTTTGATTTCATCTATGTCAACATCGTCTGATGGATTTTCAGCTTGTTTGAAGTTGATTTACTATAAAAACATCCATATTGTATTGAAGGTTTTGTGATATGTTTGACTGTGGATGTATTATTTTTACACCATTCATGTTTTATGGATAAACTATTGAAATTTTGTATGGTAGTTTTAATATAAATTTTTATGTTATGTTTAAACCTTTTCATATGAGGAATTTATTTGACTTAGTAAGTGACTGGTGGATCCCACTATAGCTCCCTGATGCATGGGTAGGTCTCAAGAGACATTCTAGTGTTTTGGAACAAGGTCATAACAAAATATTATTTGTAGTCATGGAACAAGGCATTGACTATGTGTTTATGAAGTCTGGAATTTTCATTCCACCATTATGAAAGTGGCTATTGACATTGTATGTATTTATTTGTCTATTAGAATATTCATGTGAATAAGTAAATGGAATTATTTGATTTTTTCTTTTCCATATTATTCTTGTGTTCATGTTTAAATTTTTTTTTTAGTCTTAAACATTTTCTTAAATGTTTATGATTATTTATGAAAGTTTATGTTATATTGTTATCTTTACTAAGCATCTGAGCTCACCCCATTCTATGTTTTATTTTTCCCAGGATCCGAAGGAGTTTATTATGATGGACCTGCAGGTATAGTCTAAGGGATATGAGTGTGGCCTATGGAGACTATGTTTTTGTAGTTTTTCGTTTTATAATGTAATGTAATACGTATCAATGTATCTATTCTTTCCATGGCTAGTAAACAGATCAGTCTTTCGGGACATGATTTGCTTGTATCTTGCTAATGTTATGTAATAATGCACCGACTCTGGGGAACTAGGGTCTGGGTGTTATTGTTGGTTTCAGGGGAATTTTAGTACAATCTATGGATGCTATATTTATAAAACTATTATTACAGAAAATTTCCAAAAGGTATAGTTTGGGGATTATTATAGAAGAACTTCCTAGAATTTTGGTACAGTTGATATTTTGTGAGTTTTCCAAAAATACATACCTGTCTGGATATGATCAGGTAGACACGACCCTAACAAAGATTTACCTAGGGGTAAAAATAGAAAACACTGATTTGAGCTAAACTCGAATGTGAATTGGTGCACGACAATGGTCCCTGATGCACTCATGGTTACGACACTCCTAGGGGATATTCTTAGGATAATTCTCATTTTCCTTACAAACCATTCTGAAGGGTTTATGAGTACATAATTACCAAAGAATTTTTTTATTATTATTATCGATAGTATCCCTAAACTGTTCAATTTATGTTAAGTGTTTCACATGTTTGGAATTATGTATTGCGATTCATAAACTAATCTTGTGTATTCCATTGTTTAGAAATGGAGCCTAGTGGAAGGAATGGAAACCATATCAATGAACATAATTGATGTAGGGATTTCCCTCCTACTCATGAAAATTATAGTGGTGCTGGTGATTCAACTGGTGCTGATCAGCTTATCACCATATTGTGACAACTCACTCATGTTTGGAATAATAAACATACCCATATGGAGCACCCTGATCCACAACATAGAGGATCAACGATTGACCGTTTAATGAGGAAACTACCACCAAGATTAAATGGGATTACAAATCCATTAGTATCTAAGAAATAGATAAATCCCTTAGAAAAAATATATCACACTTTGTGGAGTAGTGAAAGTGGAAAATTTATCATAATATTTTTCACATCACGGGAGATGCAGATCAATGGGGGTAATTTATTCAAAACACAAAGGAAGATGATGAAGTATCAAATATGGAATGGAGGGAGTTTAAAGATCTTTTCTTAGAAAACTACTTTCCTTATGACCATCGAGTGGATATGGAAAGACAATATCTGAGTCTGAGGAAAAAATAGGATGAGAATGTCGCAAAGTATGAGTCTAACATTACAAGGTTATAAAGGCATTTTTTAGATTATATACGTAACCTATGAAGAAATATTGACCATTTCATTGAAGGGTTAAAACATTTCCTTATTGAACATTGGTCTCACAATCCATCTCATCGTAGGAAGATATTGTCTCATGTGATATCAAGACTGAAAAGGGATTCTCTATGACTTATGAAATTAATGCAAATCAATAGAGGAAGAGATATGTTGAACACTCTGTAAATGGAAATATGAGTAAGAAGGGAAAATTTTAATATCTATCCAATAGTTAATGTGGGAATAAACACCCTGGTACTCACCTGAAGGGAATGTGAGTCTGGTACAAGTGTGGTGCAAAAGGACACCAAGGTCGTGATTGCAAGGGGATTAAAGAGGATTTCAATGTTGAATGATACAATTGTATGCAAAGGGGGAATTATGAAAATGTATGTACTAATCTTCTGGGAAACATACAACAAAAAAGGTAATGGGAACAAGGCCAAGATTATACGATCAATACTATTGAGTTTGAAACTCCGAAAGATGTAGTGGCAGGTAATTTAATGGTTTCCTTATGTTTAGCAAATTCTTTATTTGATTCTGGATCATCGCATTGTTTTATATCTTCCTAGTTTGCTAGGGAAATTAGATATTTCCAATTTTATTTAACAAGGGAGTTGCCATTAAAAACTCCTAAGGTAATTATCATTGCATCATAGTTTTTTTAATTAGTTCCCAATAAGGCATATAGATGTTATTTATCTGCTGATATAATCCTCATACCCATGATTGAATATGATATAATCCTCAGTATGGATTGGCTTTCAGACCATGAGGGGAAAATTTATTTTAAAAAGAAGGAGGTTACAATTCTCAATGATGATAAAGAGTACCATATCTATAGAGGAGAAACGTCGCCACCATATTCTTATCTAGATCCACCCCCAGTAGCTCAACTAAATTCATATATTAGGGAGGAGGATAATTAAAAAACAATGGGTGAGGAATGGAATGTTCAAATACAGTACATACCTATTGTGAAAGAATATGTTGATGTGTTTCCAAAGGATTTACATGCACATCCCCCAGAATGAGGAATTGAGTTTTCCATTGATTTAATTCCTGGTTCAAGGAACATATCTTTGACCCCTTATAGAATAACCACTGTTTAATTAGTAAAACTAAAGAAACAACTAGAATAATTGTGTAATAAGGGATTTATTCTACCTAGTGTTTATCCATAGGGATCCCCTGTCCATTTTGTTAAAAATAAAGATGGATCTATGAGGTTGTGAATTGAATAGAGGGAGATCAACAATATAACCATAAATAACAAGTATCCCCTACCTCACATTGATGATTTATTTGACCAAATTCATGGAGATCAATATATTCCAATGATTAACCTTCAATCTGGATATCATCAGTTGTGTGTGAAGAAGGAAGACATTCCAAAAACAGCATTTCGACCCAGGTATAGGAATTATGAGTTTACAGTAATGCCTTTTGGTCCGACTAATGCACCCTTTGTTTTCAGGGATCTAATGAAGATTGTTTTCAAGGAATATCTTGATAAATATGTAGTGGTATTTATTAATAATATCCTGGTATACTCCAAAAGATATGAAGATCATGAAAATCGCATGTGCACTATTATTAAAACCCTTAGAAGAAATGAATTATATATGAAGTATAGCAAGTGTGAATTCTGGATTCAGGAGATTTCGTTTCTTGTCCATATTGTCTATAAGGATGGAATCTCCATTGATCCTTCTATTATAAGAGTAATCCATGAATGGCCAACACTGACGATTATAACTGAGGTACGCAGTTTTATTGGTTTAGCAGGTTATTATCGACATTTCCTCTGTAATTTTGCCCGATTTTCTAACACATTAACCAACCTCACGGGTAAAGGGGTTAATTTTGTTTGGACAATAGAGTGGGATAAATGTTTTGAAGAATTGAAGAGAATATAAGTCAACGATCCTATATTTACTATACCATTGGAGAATGATGGGTTTGTTTTTTATAGTGATGCTACAAAGAAAGGACTTGGTTGTGTCCTTATGCAGAATGATAGGGTTATTTCATATGCATCACAATAGCTAAAAATTCAGGATAAAAACTATCCCACTCATGATCTTGAGTTAGTAGCTGTAATATTTTCTTTGATGATATAGAGACATTATCTCTATGGTGAAAAATGTGAGATATATAACGATCATAACGGTTTGATGTATATTTTCTCACAGAAATAACTTAACATGAGGAGAATGAGACGGATTTGACTACTCATGGATTATGATTTCACAATACACTACCACCCGGGAAAGGAAAATATGGTGGAAGATGCTTTGAGAAGAAAGGATAATGGAGTTTTCAACAATATGATAGTTGAAAGGGATCCTATTTTAATGGATCTAGTAAAGATGGATATGGGACTAACCATGGAAGGTGAAACATCAATACTTTTTCAACTGTTTTCCTAACCATCTTTACTAGAATGGATAAGAAGTTCTCATACTGGTGATGAAGAATTTCAAAAGAAAATTAATGCAGTGAACAATTGGAGAATGATCGGCATCGTATATGAAGACGAAATTTTGAAATTTGGGAAGAGAATTTGTGTTCCCGATATACCAGGTCTAAAAAGGGAATAGTTGGATGATCCTCATAGCTCTAATTTCTCTATACACCCTAGTAGCGCCATGATGTATAGAGATTTGAAGGAACATATTTAGTGGGACAACATGAAGACAGAGATTGCTGATTTTGTGTCAAGTTGTATGGTTTTTCAATAAGTGAAAGCTGGAAGGCAACAACCTGGAGGAGTCATGCAACCTCTTCCCATACCTGAGTGGAAATTGGATAATATTATGATGGACATTATCATGGGACGACCAAAGACTCCTATAACGAGTGATGCAATATGGGTAAGTGTTGAGGGTCTTACCAAGTCAGCACATTGTGTAGCTTTAAGAGAAGATTTACAAATTTACTATCAAGGAATAATATATATTAATGAAGTTTTAAGACTTCATGGAGTACCCTTAACAATTGTTTCTGACTGTGATCCCTATTTTACACGAAGATTCTGAAAAGTCTTCAAAAATCCCTCGATACTGAACATCGTTTGAGCACTACCTACCACCCTCATATTGATGGAGAATCAGAACAGACTATTAAAATCTTAGAAGACATGTTGAGATCTTTCTCACATTACATTCAAGGTATGTGGGATCAATATTTACCTGTAGTTGAATTTTCATATTACAATAGCTTTCGTTCTAGTATTCAGATGGCACCATATGAAGCGTTATACGAAAAGAGATGTCGCACACCAACATGTTGGGATGATGCTGGTGAAATAAGACTCGTAGGCCCTGAACTTGTTGAGGAAACGATGTAAAAGGTGAAGGTAATCCAAACCAACATCAAAGATGATCAATGTAAGAAAAAGAGATATGCCGATAAATGAAGGATTTGGAATTTCTTATAGGAGATCATGTTTTCATAATGGTATCTCCATGGAAGGGTGTTATATGTTTTAGTAAGAAGGGTAAATTGAGTCCTATGTACATTGGACCTTTCGAAATTCTAGAATGAATTGGGGATATAGCTTACCATTTGGCAATGCAGCCATGCCTCTTCAAAGTTCATGATGTGTTCAACATATCACTATTGAAAAATACAGTCCTGACCCAACGCCTGTACTCACCTATGAAGAAATAAAACTAGAACCTAATCTATATTATTGAGAAGAGTATGTCATGATTCTTGATACAAGAGGACCAGTGTTGAGAAACCAGACGACTCGTCTGGTAAATGTTCTATGGAGAAATCATAAGATGGAAGAGCAAACCTGGGAACCTGAGGAACATATGATGAAGAACCACCCATTTCATTTTATGTAGTAATTTTATAGAAATTTAGAGGATGAAATTATTTTATGGAGCGGAGAATGTAACACCCCATGCTTCCACTGTATGATTCGCTATGAATAATACAATATCATGTGTTGTACGCAATATCGAGTTCAAACACACCACAACCAATTAAACTAGCTATTATGAATAGTAATGCACACATTTTGAAATTTTATAAATTTTATCAATCAAAGTGAACATCAGTTTTGGATTTGGAATTTCGAAATTTGCTTAGGGTGAATTTTCGGTACTTTTCTGAAAACATTTAACTTTTGAGGAATAGTGAAAACACTTTGTAACTGGTTAAAACAGATTTTTTTTAAATAATAATTTATTTTATTTAAATTTATTTTAGATCTAAATAGATACATAATACCTATATATATTCAATGTAATTCATTGGATTCATTTTATATTAAGTTTAGATATATAAAAATTTTATTGAACTTTTTACTGTCTTTTACCCACCTCCATGGAGAATTTGCAAATTTGCAAAAAACTTAATTTTACTGCTTCTGGGAGTTGAAATTTATAACTCCAAGAGACATAGTTGATATCATCAAGTAAAATGTGGTTCAACAAGATGAATTATTTTTGTAAATAGTAAATTTTTACTTTTATTTACCATGGATAAAAGTAAATAGGGTAATTAAAGGTAAAAATGATATTATTATTACCCTAACACATGTCCAAATTCTATTAGATAAGTGTTATTCGACCAAAAACAATATTAGGAATAAAATATGATCTTTTAGGTCCACTTGGATTAGATTAGGACATGTATTATTATCTACTATATCTAATTATCCTAGATTTCCAACATACACATGTCCATCAACCTTTCCTCCACGTCATTACAAACATACGTGCCCCCCGCACAGACCTCCATGCCTCCTCTCCCCGCGTACTCCCTCATTTCTGCCCCGTGAAAGACCCTCGAATCCATCTTTTTCATCCTCCTCCTGCTACATATCCTGACTGAAATGTCGCCCCCGACGACCTCTCGATCCCTCGAAGCCCACCTCTTTCTTCAGCAACTCTAGATCATTCAGTTGTCCTTCGACGACCAGCTTGTCCTGATTTCAACTGTGGTCTCCCCATTTTTGGCTTCTCCCATTTTGGGTCGGGGTATGTTTATTGATGACCTAGGGTTCCAGTTGTCTCCGCACACCGCTGTTATCTAACTCCTAGATATATTCAAGTGCGTCGTCCTCACACAATGTCTTCCTCCTTCCACTGGTTGCAGCATACACCTCCATCCTTGTAGAAGTCACACTCGGATTTCCAACATTATAGACTGACTCTCATAACCGTTTGATCCAAACAGCTCAACCTACAGGTACTCGTTCGAAAACCTAATCATCTCCTTTTATGTTTGATGATTCTCCATATTATCAGATTGTAACCGCTCGATTTACTTATATTCGACAGCCCTGTATATTGAAATCTCTGTCTATTATTCCAAGAATCATTTGGATTCATATTTTAGCAGTACTATCATTCAAATATCCACAACCTCCATGTAATCGTTCGACAACATACATTGCGTCGTTTTAGTTTGACGCTACTATATAAGATCTGATTATAACCGCTCGAATTACATACCATGGACACCCCCTGTATATTTAAATCTCAGACTGGTATTCCATGAATTTTTTGGATTCCTATTTCAGTGGAACAGTCATTCCAATCTACACAACCTTCGTGGTATTCGAATTCACACCTGCGTCATCTTTGCACTACAGGTAATAACATATATTCATAATGGAAAAAGTAAACCCTTAAAAGAATATCTATGGATCTAATTATCTTATATAACTGTTTTTTGTAACGCCCCGACCCCAGTTACCCAGAGTCGGTGCATTACTTCTTAGCATTGGCATGATCACAAAAGATCATGTATCGAAAGACCAATTAGTTTAGTAGCCTTGGAAACACTAGATACAATCATAAATGTTACATTACATCATAAAGTGGAAAACTAATAACAAAGTCTTCATAGTCCACACTCATATCCTCTTCTGACTATCCCTGAAGGTCATTCATAAAATACTTCTTCACATCCTGGAAAATATTAAAACATTGAAAGGGGTGAGCTCATATGCTCAGTAAGGATAACAATATAGCAGAAGCTTTCATAAATAAACATTAACATTTAAGGCATTGTATAACTAAAAAAAGCCTTTTAAACTTGAACTTTTGCATAATATGGCAAATGTAAAATGAAATAATTCCATTTACTTACTCACATGGATATTCTACTAGTCGAATAGTCACATTAAATATCATTAACCACTTTCATAATGATGGAATGCATAAGGCCAGACTATCATAACCACGTGGCCAAGGCCTCGTGCCAAGACTACAAATAATATTTTATCAAGGCCTCGTGACAAGACAGTAGTTTGTCTCATGAGACCTACCGATGCAATTTTTTAGAAGATATTTACGTTTAAAATTGCTCAAATATACCCCAGTGTTTTTCTGAAAACATTATGCACGCTTCTGAAAACAAAACAACTAATTCTAAGACTGCTCGACTAATTATAGGCCATTATGGGTCCACGGCCAATCCCTTCCTATATACCACACCCGAGAGTCAGGTTTTATGAAAAAAAATTTAAGCTTGCGTTAAATACATATACATTTGCACTGGATTTTCATATATTTGAGAGAAATATCTCTCCCTTTTTTGAAATCATTTAAAAAAAGTTATGGCTTGTAGAGGAATTCGAAACACAAATAATGGTAACGACGGCGGAGAAGTCGTTGTCGCCACATACGTAAGACAAAAACATTCCTTTTGTCATTTAGTAAAATGCTTTGTAAAAGAGATACCTTTTTAATAAAAGTAAAAGTCAAAGGGTTTTATACACCGTATAAAAGAATGTTTTGTATATATAACAAAATATGCCTCAATGAAGGGTGATTGAGACGAAGTCCCTTACAAAGATCATTTTTTAAAATAAAATAGATCTATTATGTGTATTCACTATAATTACACAAAAAGAAAGTACACATACAAGATAGGACATAATAATATCATGAAATAATTTGAATGTAGGATATCAACCCAAACAATGGAAATTGGGTTAAGAAGTTCCCTTACCTCGTGTCCGAATTCACTCGACCGTTCTTGGATCTCCTGAATAATAAAATAGATTTAATCTCTACCTTCTTAATAACCTTTTTCAAGTTCATTATTCCTTTTATATCACTTATTACCATGTCAAGAACATTATGTAATTATTTATGTTTATAACGATCGTTTTGTCGATCTTAGGTACTTGAGTGAAAAAAAAACATCTTATAATTACAAGTTGTTCATGTTTTGTTATATACATTATATCCAGAATTATATTCATGATATGTATATCATATATCTCACATATATCCAGTATATACATGCATTTATAATATTCCATAATGTTTAGAGGTAAGAAATGAAATGCACCGTTCATGGAGACGGTAAGCCATACGTACTCATTAACGCTACTTTCATTTCTATTTCATATTTAATGGAATGGAGTTATAATTATATAAAGGTATAATATAATTCAAGAATAATGTAATGTATAATACCATTTACTCCATCCTTTATACATCACACATATGGAATTAACGATTCAAATCACTTTGAGGGGGCAGTAGTCCGCACTTCCTAAAATGAAAATATCGTGTTTACCCATAATGGAAACAATAAAGGTATTCCATAAATAAAAAATACAGAAGCTTAAAGAAAACATAAACATATTATATATCATATATAAATATATTTAAATCTTAATGGCCACCTTTGAAGGTGTTATATGAGTGTTGAACAATCATTGTTTCGTGAGGCAGAAATTCGCCATCCACAGAAAGAGTATGTTCTTTAACCATTAGATGTAGGTGTGTGTAAGTGTAGCTAAAATAATCATTATAAAAACATCCTAGTATATTGAGGATACTGGTGTTGTTACAAAATAAATAAATAAAAAAGAGTTTAAGGGGTTGGAGAAGCAAAATAAAACAAAAGAACACAAGAGAAAACACTACCATTAAAACGGGTAACTCTTTTTGATTTGAGCCAACGGCTTCTTTGGGAAAAATTCTGCCCAAAGTGAGGCTTCTAAGAGTAATAGAGGGAAGTTGGGAGAGTAATTTGGCAGAGGTTGGCCAAGCCAAATGGCTTGAAACTGTGAATAAGGTGGTATTGGTGGGGGCCTTTTATAAGAGGAGAGAAGGGGCACTCTTGGAAAGATTGAAATGTTACTTTATTATGAATTGATTTTCTGATTATAAAGGTCCCACAATGATATATTTCAATGATAAGGTGATAAGGGTTCGAAATATACTCATCCATTAGGTTTTTGACATGTTTAAGTCTTAGATTTTACATTATCTTTTCATTTTATTTAAATAGTTAATTAATGAGGTAATCACTGCATCATCATGGTTTCATAAATAATTTAATTTATTTAATGTCTAAAAATTATAAAAAAAATATCACGATGTCGGAAATATTTGTAGCTTTCTAATGAATATTTATAGTAAAAAATCTGACTTGTATAATCGCAATTAAAAATTGTTTTAATAAAACAACTTATGTTTGTGCATTTTTATTTTAACTTTAAATAAAAGTTATTTATGTCATTTTCCTACCAAAGTGGCTCCATGGGGTCCCCAAGTTGACCCATGGATTTTCGTGGTCGTCCATGACTCATCCAATAGGTTTAGGAAAAGTTTAATGGTATTTCATATTTTTATAATATCATTTTTACCTTAAATATCACTAATTACCTTTAATCGCGATTAATTAAACTTAAAAGTTACTATTCACCAAAAAATTATTTTAATACCATTGAACCAAATTTTACGTCTTATTTACAACCATGTATGTCGGATTTTTGAAAATCAAATCACAGAAGTGGTAATGTTTCATTTAAACGAAAAATCAGTTTTTTAACAACCACTTAGTGGCTTCACTATTCATCAAAAATTGAAGTTTTTTAGAAAAATGCCAAAATTTCACCCTAAGATATAATTGATATTCCGAATTCAAAAATGATGACTTTTTTAAAAAATTACAAACATATAAGTTGCATTAATCAATTTTATAATTAACTCCCGCTGTCACAACAAATACCGTGTTTTTAAGAAACAATATATATCAAAAGATTGACAATTGATTATGTCTAATTTCAAAGTGAAATTAATTATAATGAACACCATTGGATAAAATGTTAAAAAAATATTCTAATTATACTTTAGAACCACTAAATAGTATAATTTATCACTATAAATTATTTTGATTAAAAAAGTTGATTTAAGTATTTTTCACTATTCATAAAAAATTGGAAGTTCTCAGAAAAATACGAAAAATTCAACATAGGCTAATTTCGATATTCCGAATCCAAAAACTATGTCTATTTGGAAAGATAAAATTTATAAAATTTCAAAAATTAGGTATTATTATACATAACGGCTACTTTGATTGGTTGTGGGGTGTTAGAACTCGAACTTGCGTACAATGCAAGCTATTGCATTTTTGAAGGAGAAGTGTATCGTGGAAGCTTGGGGTCTTACATTCTCCCCAACATCAATAAATTTCATCCTCGAAATTTGAAAATTTTCATTGAAAATAATAGGTTGAAAATAGAAAATACCTTTGTGGAAAACCCACATCGTAAATAAGGTTAATAAAAATATAACATTAAAAGAAAGAAAGATAAGTACAAAGGTCACCCGAGATAGCCAATACTAAGATTCTATGGAAATATGGATATGGAAGAAAAACAAACCAGCAAGGTCTGATTGAGAGTTGTAGAAAACTAGATTAGGAGAAATTTAACCATAAGAAAATCACAAACATGTGATTGGATAAACGGTCATTGAATCCCCAGTTGGGGAAGTTAACCGGCTACGTTTTTGTTTTCAGTTACCTTTTATAAAGTTGAAGAATTTATTTAAGCGATTTTTTAAGAACGTAAGGAAATATACTTACTTGTCATGTAGACTTTCAAAATTTTTTACCACAAACCCATCTTTCACTCCAATGGTAACAGAACTCAGAAATATTCTATTTATCCTAATTGTATAATGTTCTTAATATTACCACATACCATTTAGATTAGGAAAACTATTTTGTAATAACCAGGGACTTCCTGTAGGCTATTTGTAGGTAATAAAGGCATGTCGCACTATGGTTGTGGGTTCGATTCCTGCAGCTTTGTCCGATGCAATGGGTTATGCCCCACCATGCAGGTTGTCCTTTTCCTAAAAATATAGTATTATAATATTCCAAAAATAATCTTCAGAAATGTTTTAACCTTAAAAAATACTATTCAAAGTTCATCTTAATCCATCCCAACCTTTATAGTTATCCAATATACCTCTGTCCAGACTTTCTCTAAAATGTCTCTTAATTCCAAAATCAATTTATCAGATTCCCCTAACAAATTAAAGTTTCTCTTATTGTCACATACTAAAAATATGATTACCTTCATCATATTAAGACCTTAATGAAAAGAACAAGTACTGCAGTACAATCCTTATATATATCACATTATCCTTATAACCATAATATAATCCTTGAGTCCAAAAGCACCAATACATTAATTATTCCACTTCTATTGTAGTAATAGAAAAATATTGTCCTTTATCCCTTGGCGTTTTCTGAGGTAAGTTTACCTGACTCTTAGGACATTCATTTGCATAATGCCCCATTTCCCTACAATTGTAGCATTCAACATTGATAGCCTCTTTCTTTCCCTTACAATCACGAGCCAGGTGACCTTTTTCTCCACATTTGTAACAAACTCCCATTCCCTTTAGGCAAGTATCAAGGTGATTCTTCCCAAAATTATCACATAATGGAAAATTCTTCTTTCCCTTTTTCCGTTTATCTGTCTCTTGTTCCACCATTATCTTCTTCTCTTGCTTTACTTTTTTGTCATAAGACTTAGAGAATTATTTTTCTGTCTTGATAGAACATGAAACTATATCTTCGTACGTTAAGAAAGATTGTGATACTAATTCTCGACGGAGAAATGGATTTAACCCATCAATGAAACAATCGATCTTACTTATTGGTTTACGTATATAATCTACAACATACCTCGCTAACCTTGTAAAGTTGGCCTCATACTTTGCGACATTCTCATCCGACATTTGTCTGAGACTCAAAAATTGTCTTTCCATATCTTCTCGATGGTCGCGAGGATAATATTTTTCTAGGAAACGATCTTTGAACTCCTTCCATTCAATATTTGATACTTGATCCTCTTCCTTTGTGTTTTGAATCAGCGACCACCATTGATCGGCATCTCTAGTGAGGCGGTAGACTGCCATGAAAACCTTCTCCCTTTCGCTACTCCCCAAGGAATGGAATATTTTTTCTAAGGAGTTTATCCATTTCTCAGCTACTAATGGTTTTGTACCCCCATTTAATTTGGCGGTTTTTACCTCATGAATCGGTCTAACATTGATCCTCCACGTTGCGGAGCAGGGTTCTCCATACGAGTAAGGCTATTATTCATAACCTACGTGAGTTGTCCCAGTATGGTAACAAGTTGATCAGCACTAGTTGTATCTCCAGATCAACAATAATTATCTTGAGCAGAAGGGCAATCCCTACACGAAGTGTGTGCATTGATACGGTTTCCATTCCTTCCATTAGGCGCCATTTCTAAACAATGGCATAAACTATATTAGTTTATGAATCAAAATACATAATTCCATTCATGTAAAATACTTAACATAAATTGAACTATTTATGGATATAATCCATAATCATTAAAATGTTTTATTTGAGAAGGTATATACTTAAAACCCTTCATAGTGGTTTGTAAAGAAAACGAGAATTATCCTAAGCATATCCCCAGGGAGTGTCGTAACCAAGAGTGCAGCAAGGCCCGTTGTCGTGCACCAGTTCCCGTTCGAGTCTAGCTTAAAGCGGTGTTTTCGGGATTTACCCCTAGGTACAACTGTGCCAGAGCCGCCTCTACCTGCTCGTATCCAGATAGGGATGTATTGCTCGGAAAACTCACAACATCTCTATAATACCAAAATTCTAGGAAGTTCTTCTATACTAATCCTCAAAGACTATCATTGGGATATGTGTTCTAATCCGTGTTTATCTAAATCTAGCTTCCATGGATAGTACTAAACTTTCTCTGATACCAACCATAACGGCCCAACCCCAGTTACCCAGAGTCGGTGGATTACTTCGTAGCATTGGCATGATCACAATAGATCATGTCTTGAAAGACCGATTAGTTTAGTAGCCTTGGAAACACTAGATACATTCATAAATGTTACATTACATCATAAAGTGAAAAACTAATAACAAAGTCTTCATAGTCTACACTCATATACTCTTCTGACTATCCCTGCAGGTCATTCATAAAATACTTCTTCACATCCTGGAAAACATTAAAACATTGAAAGGGGTGAGCTCAGATGCTTAGTAAGGATAACAATATAGCGGAAGCTTTCATAAATAAACATTAACATTTAAGGCAATGTATAACTAAAACAAAAATCTTTTAAACATGAACTTTAGCATAATATGGAAGAAGTAAAATGAAATAATTCCATTTACTTACTCACATGGATATTCTACTAGTCGAATGATCACATGAAATATCAATAACCACTTTCATAACGATGGAATGCATAATTCCAGACTATCATAACCATGTATCCAAGGCCTCGTCCCAATACTACAAATAATATTTTGTCAAGGCCTTGTGCCAAGACACTAGTTTTTCTCATGAGACCTACCGGTGAAATTTTTTTAGAAGATACTTACGTTTAAAATTGCTCAAATATACCCGAGTGTTTTTCTGAAAACATTATGCAAGCTTCTGAAAACAAAACAACTAATTCTGAGACTGCTCGACTAATTACAAGCCATGATGGGTCCACGCCCAATCCCTTCCTATATACCACACTCGAGAGTCAGGTTTTATGAAAACATTTTTAAGCTTGCGTTAAATACATATACATTTGCACTGGATTTTCATATATTTGAGAGAAATATCTCTCCCTTTATTGAAATCATTTAAAAAATTTTATGGCTTGTAGAGGAAGCCGAAACACAAATAATGGTCACGGCGGCGGAGAAGTCGTTGTCGCCGCATACGTAGGACAAAAAAATTCCTTTTTTCATTTATTAAAACACTTTTTAAAAGATATACCTTTTGAATAAAAGTAATATTCAATGGGGTTTATACACCGTATAAAAGAATGTTTTGTATATATAACAAAATATGCATCAATGAAGGGTGATTGAGACGAAGTCCCTTACAAAGATCATTTTTTAAAATAAAATAGATCTATTATGTGTATTAACTATAAGTACACATAAAGAAAGTACACATACAATATAGGACATAATAATATCATGACAGAATTTGAAAGTAGGTGATTAACCCAAAGAATGGAAATTGGGTTAAGAAGTTCCCTTACCTCGTGTCCGAATTCACTCGACCGTTCTTGGATCTCCTGAATAATAAACTAGAGTTAATCTCTACCTTATTAAGAACCTTTTTTGAGTTCATTATTCCTTTTATATCACTTATTAGCGTGTCATGAACATTATGTAATTATTTAAGTTTATAATGGTCGTTTTGTCGATCATAGGTACTTGAGTCAAAAATAAACTTCTTATAATTACAAGTTGTTCATGTCGTGATATATACATTATATCCAGAATTATATTCCTGATATAGATACCATATATCTCATATATTTCTAGTATATTCATGCATTTATAATATTCCATAATGTTTAGAGGTAAGAAATGAAATGCACCGTTCATGGAGATGGTTAGTCGTACGTACGCATGAACGCTACTTTCATTTCTATTTCGTATTTAATGGAATGATGTTATAATTATATAAAGGTATAATATAATTCCAGTATAATTTAATGTATAATACCATTTACTCCATCCATTATACATCACACATATGGCATTAACTATTCAAATCACTTTGAGGGGGTGGTAGTCCGCACTTTCTAAAATGAAAATATCGCGTTTACCCATAATGGAAACCATAAAGGTATGCCATAAATAAAAAATACAGAAGATTAAGGAAAACATAAAAATATTATATATCATATATAAATATAGTTTAATCTTATTGGACACCTTTGAAGGTGTTATATTAGTGTTGAACAATCTTCGTTTCGTGAGGCAGAAATTCACCATCCACAGAAACTGTATGTTCTTTAACCATTAGATGTAGGTGTGTGTATGTGTAGCTAGAATAACCATTATAACAACATCCTAGAATATTGAGGATACTGTTGTTGTTACAAAATAAATGAATAAAAAGATTTTAAGGGGTTGGAGAAGCAAAATAAAACAAAAGAACACAAGAGAAAACACTACCTTTAAAACGGGTAACTCTTTTTGATTTGAGCCATAGGATTCCTTAGAAAGAATTATGCCCAAAGTGAGGCTTCTAGGAGTAATAGAGTGAATATGGGAGAGTATTTTGGCAGTGGTTGGCCGAGCTAAATGGATTGAATGTGTGAATAACGTGTAGTGGTGGGGGCCTTTTATAAGAGTAGAGAAGGGGCACTCTGGGAAAGATTGAAATGTTACTTTATTATGAAATTAATTTCGGATTCTAAAGGTCCCAAATTGATATATTTTGAGGATAAGGTGATAAGGGTTCGAAATATACCCATCCAATAGGTTTTTTAAATGTGTAAGACTTATATTTTACATTATCTTTTCATTTTATTTAAATCGTTAATTAATGAGGTAATCGCTGCATCATCATGGTGTCATAAATAATTTAATTTATTTAATGTCTAAAAATTAGAAAAAAATTATCATGAACTAGTAAATATTTTTATCTTTCTAATTAATATTTACAGTAAAATATGACTTGTATAACCCCATTTAAATTTTTTTAGTAAAACAACTTATGTTTGTGACATTTTTATTTTAACTTTAAATAAATGTTATTTATGTCATTTTCCTACCTAAGTGGCTCCATGGCGTCCCCAAGTTGACCCATGGATTTTCTTGGTCGGCCAGGACTCATCCAATAGGTTTAGGACAAGTCTAATGGTATTTCATATTTTTATAATATCATGTTTACCTTAAATTTTACTACTTACCTTTAATGGCGATTAATAAAACTTAAAAGTTACTATTCACCAAAAAATTATTTTAATCCCATTGAACCAAATTTTACTTCCTAATGACAACCATGTATATCAGATTTTTGAAAATCAAATCACAGAAGTGGTAATGTTTCATTTAAACGAAAAATCAGTTTTTTACCTACCACTTAGTGGTTTCACTATTCATCAAAAATTGAAGTTTTTCAAGAAAAATGCCAAAATATAACCTTAAGCTATAATTGATATTCCGAATTAAAAAATGACGTCTATTTTAAAAATTCCTAACATATAAGTTTCATTAATTAATTTTATAATTAATTCCCATTGTCATAACAGATACCGTGTTTTTAAGAAACAATATATATCAAAAGATTGACAATTGATTATGTCTAATTTCAAAGTGAAATTAATTATAATGAACACCATTGGATAAAATGGTAAAAATATATTCTAATTATACTTTAGAACCACTAAATAGTATAATTTATCAGTATAAATTATTTTGATTAAAAAATATGATATAAGTATTTTTCACGATTCATAAAAAATTGGAAGTTCTCAGAAAAATACGAAAAATTCAACATAGGATAATTTCGATATTCCAAATCCAAAAACTAAGTCCATTTGGAAAGATAAAATTTATAAAATTTCAAAAATTAGGTAATACTATTCATAACGACTACTTTGATTGGTTGTGGTGTGTTAGAACTCAAACTTGCGTACAATGCAAGCTATTACATTATTGAAGGAGAAGTGTATCGTGGAAGCTCGGGGTCTTACATTCTCCCCTCCTTCAATAAATTTCATCCTCGCAATTTTAAATTTTTCAGTGAAAATAATATGTTGAAAATAGAAAATACCTTTGTGGAAAACCCACATCGGAAATAAGGTTAATAAAAATATAACATTAAAAGAAAAGAAGATATGTACAAAGGTCACCTGAGATAGCCCATACTAGGATTCTATGAAAATATGGATATGGAAGAAAATCAAACCAGAAAGGTCTGATTGAGAGTTGTAGAAAACTAGATTAGGAGCAATTTAACCACAAGAAAATCACAAACATGTGATTGGATAAATGGTCATTTAATCCCCAGTTGGGGAAGTTAACCGGCTACATTTTTGTTTTCAGTTACCTTTTATAAAGTTGAAGAATTTATTTAAGCGATTTTCTATGAACATAAGGAAATATACTTACTTGTCATGTAGACTTTCATAAATTTTTACCACAAACCCATCTTTCACTCCAATGGTAACAGAACTCAGAAATATTCTATTTATCCAAATTGTATAATGTTCTTAATATTACCACATACCATTTAGATTAGGAAAAATATTTTGTAATAACCAGGGACTTCCTGTAGGCTAATTGTAGGTAATAAAGGCCTGTCGCACTATGGTTGTGGGTTCGATTCCAACAGCTTTGTCCGACGCGACGGGTTATGCCCCACCCTACAGGTTGTCCTTTTCTTAAAAATATAGTATTATAATATTCCAAAAATAATCTTCAGAAATGTTTTAACCTTAAACAATACTATTCAAAGTTCAAATTAATCCATCCCAACCATTATAGTTATCAAAAATACCTCTGTCCATACTTTCTGTAAAAGGTCTCTTAATTCCAAAATCAATTTATCAGATTCCCCAAACAAAGTAAAGTTTCCCATATTGCCACATTCTAAAAATATGATTACCTTCATCATATTAAGACCTTAATGAAAAGAAAAAGTACTGCAGTACAATCCTTATATATATCACATTATCCTTATAACCAGAATATAATCCTTGAGTCCAAAATCAACAATACGTTAATTATTCCACTTCTACTGTAGTAATAGAAAAATATTTTCCCTGATCCCTTGGCCTTTTATGAGGTAAGTTTCCCTGATTCTTAGGACATTCAATTGCATAATGCCCCATTTCCCTACAATTGTAGCATTCAACATTTATAGCCTCTTTCTTTCCCTTACAATCACGAGCCTGGTGACCTTTTTCTCCACATTTGTAACAAACTCCCATTCCCTTTAGGAAAGTATCAAGGTGATTCTTCCCACAATTATCACATAACGGAAAATCCTTCTTTCCCTTTTTCCATTTATCTATCTCTTGTTCCAGCATTCTCTTCTTCTCTTGCTTTACTTTGTTGTCATAAGACTTAGAGAATTCATTTTCTGTCTTGATAGAACACGATACTATATCTTCGTACGTTAAGAAATATTGTGGTACTAATGCTCGACGGAGAAAAGGTTTTAACCCATCAAAGAAACGATCGATCATACTTATTGGGTTACGTATATAATCTACAACATACCTCGCTAACCTTGTAAAGTTGGCCTCATACTTTGCGACATTCTCATCCTACTTTTTTCTCAGACTCAAAAATTGTCTTTCCATATCTTCTCGATGGTTGCGAGGATAGTATTTTTCTAGGAAACGATCTTTGAACTCCCTCCATTCCATATTTGATACTTGATCCTCTTCCTTTGTGTTTTGAATCAGCGACCACCATTGATCGGCATCTCTAGTGAGGCGTTAGACTGCCATGACAACCTTCTCCCTTTCGCTACTCCCCAAGGCATGGAATATTTTTTATAAGGAGTTTATCCATTGCTCATCTACTAATGGATTTGTACCCCCATTTAATTTGGCGGTTGTTGCCTCATGAAGCGGTCTAACATTGATCCTCCACGTTGCGGATCAGGGTGCTCCATACGAGTAAGGTTATTTTTCATAACCTGAGTGAGTTGTCCCAGTATGGTAATAAGTTGATTAGCACTAGTTGTATCTCCAGATCAACAATAATTATCTTGAGCAGGAGGGCAATCCCTACACGGAGTGCGTGCATTGATACGGTTTCCATTCCTTCCACTATGATCCATTTCTAAACAATGGCATAAACTATATTAGTTTATGAATCAAAATACATAATTCCATACATGTAAAATATTTAACATAAATTGAACTATTTATGGATATAATCCATAATCATAAATTTTTTTTATTTGAGCAAGTATATACTCATAACACATCATAGTGGTTTGTAAAGAAAACGAGAATTATCCTATGCATATCCCCAGGGAGTGTCGTAACCAAGAGTGAAGCAAGACCCATTGTCGTGAACCAGTTCCCGTTCGAGTCTAGCTCAAAGCGGTGTTTTTGGGATTTACCCCTAGGTACAACTGTGCCAGAGCTGCCTCTACCTGCTCGTATCCAGACAGAGATGTATTGCTCGGAAAACTCACAACATCTCTATAATACCAAAATTCGAGGAAGTTCTTCTATACTAATCCTCAAAGACTATCATTGGGCTATGTGCTCTAATCAGAGTTTATCTAAATCTAGCTTCCAAGGTTAGTACTAAACTGCCTCTGATACCAACAGTAACGCCCCGACCCTAGTTACCCAGAGTCGTTGGATTACTTCGTAGCATTGGCATGATCACAAAAGATCACATCTCAAAAGACCGATTAGTTTAGTAGCCTTGGAAACACTAGATACATTAATAAATGTTACATTACATCATAAAGTGAAAAACTAAAAACAAAGTCTTCATAGACCACACTCATATCCTCTTCTGACTATCCCTGCAGGTCATTCATAAAATACTACTTCACATCCTGGAAAACATTAAAACATTGAAAGGGGTGAGCTCAGATGCTTAGTATGGATAACAATATAGCGGAAGCATTCATAAATAAACATTAACATTTAAGGCAATGTATAACTAAAAAAACCCTTTTAAACATGAACATTAGAATAATATGGAAAAAGTAAAGTGAAATAATTTCATTTACTTACTCACATGGATATTCTACTAGTTGAATAATCACATGAAATATCAATAACCACTTTCATAATGAGGTAATGCATAATGCCAGACTATCATAACCATGTATCCAAGGCCTCGTCCCAAGACTACAAATAATATTTTGTCAAGGCCTCATGCCAAGACACTAATTTGTCTCATTAGACCTACCGATGTATTTTTTTAGAAGATACTCACGTTTAAAATTGCTCAAATATACCCCAGTGTTTTGCTGAATACATTATGCAAGCTTTTGAAAACAAAACAACTAATTCTGAGACTTCTCGACTAATTACAAGAAATGATGGGTCCACGCCCAATCCCTTCCTATATACCACACTCGAGAGTCAGGTTTTATGAAAACATTTTTAAGCCTGCGTTCAATACATATACATTTGCACTGAATTTTCATATATTTGAGAGAAATATCTCTCCCTTTATTGAAATCATTTAAAAAAATTTATTTCTTGTAGAGGAAGCCGGAACACAAATAATGGTCACGACGGCAGAGAAGTCGTTGTCGCCGAATACGTAGGACAAAAAAAATCCTTTTTTCATTTATTAAAACACTTTTTAAAAGATATACCTTTTGAATAAAAGTAAAAGTCAAAGGGGTTTATACACCGTATAAAAGAATGTTTTGTATATATAAGAAAATATGCCTCAATGAAGGGTGATTGAGACGAAGTCCCTTACAAAGATCATTTTTTAAAATAAAATAGATCTATTAAGTGTATTCACTATATGTACACATAAATAAAGTACACATACAATATAGGAAATAATAATATCCTGACATAATTTGAAAGTAGGAGATTAACCCAAAGAATGGAAATTGGGTTAAGAAGTTCCCTTACCTCGTGTCCGAATTCACTCGACCGTTCTTGGATCTCCTGAACAATAAACTAGAGTTAATATCTACCTTCTTAAGAACCTTTTTCAAGTTCATTATTCCTTTTATATCACTTATTACCATGTCATGAACATTATGTAATTATTTAAGTTTATAACGGTCATTTTGTCGATCTTAGGTACTTGAATAAAAAATAAACTTCTTATAATTACATGTTTTTCATGTTGTGATATATACATTATATCTAGAATTATATTCATGATATAGATACCATATATCACATATATATCCAGTATATTCATGGATTTATAATATTCCATAATTTTTAGAGGTAAGAAATGAAATGCACCGTCCATGGAGACGGTAAGCCGTACGTACTCATGAATGCTAATTTCATTTCTATTTCGTATTTAGTGGAATAAAGTTATAATTATATAAAGGTATAACATAATTCCAGTATAATGTAATGTATAATACCATTTACTCCATCCTTTATACATCCCACATATGGCATTAACGATTCAAATCACTTTGAGGGGGTGATAGTCTGCACTTCCTAAAATGAAAATATCGCGTTTACCCATAATGGAAACCATAAAGGTATGCCATAAATAAAAAATAAACAAGATTAAGGAAAACATAAAAATATTATATATCATATATAAATATAGTTTCACCTTAATGGACACCATTGAAGGTGTTATATGAGTGTTGAACAATCATCGTTTCGTGAGGCAGAAATTCGCCATCCACAGAAACTGTATGTTCTTTAACCATTAGATGTAGGTGTGTGTAAGTGTAGCTCGAATAATCATTATAACAACATCCTAGTATATTTAGGATACTGGTGTTTTTACAAAATAATTTAATAAAAAGATTTTAAGGGGTTGGAGAAGAAAAATAAAACAAAATAACACAAGAGAAAACACTACCTTTAAAACGGGTAACTCTTTTTGATTGGGCCAAAGGCTTCCTTAGAAAAAATTCTGCCCAAAGTGAGGCTTCTAGGAGTAATAGATGGAAGTTGGGAGAGTATTTTGGCAGTGGTTGGCCGATCCAAATGGCTTGAAATTGTGAATAAGGTGGTAGTGGTCGGGGCCTTTTATAAGAGGAGAGAAGGGGCACTCTTGGAAAGATTGAAATGTTACTTTATTATGAAATGATTTTCGGATACTAAAGGTCCCAAAATGACATATTTAGAGGATATGGTGATAAGGGTTCGAAATATAATCATCCAATAGTTTTTTGTCATGTGTAAGTCTTAGATTTTACATTATCTTTTCATTTTATTTAAATCCTTAATTAATGAGATAATCGATGCATCATCATGGTGTCATAAATCATTTAATTTATTTAATGTCTAAAAATTAGAAAAGAAATATCATGAACTAGGAAATATTTTTATCTATCTAATTAATATTTATATTAAAAATATGACTTGTATAACCCCATTTAAATTTATTTTTAGTAAAACAACTTATGTTTGTGACATTTTTATTTTAACTTTAAATAAATGTTATTTATGTCATTTTCCTACCAAAGTGGCTCCATGGGGTCCCCAAGTTGACCCATGTATTTTCTTGGTCGGACATGACTCATACAATAGGTTTAGGACAAGTGTAAAGGTATTTTATATTTTTATAATATCATGTTTACTTTAAATTTCACTACTTACCTTTAATCGCGATTAATTAAACTTAAAAATTACTGTTCACCAAAAAATTATTTTGATCCCATTGAACCAAATTTTACTTCCTAATGACCACCATGTATATCGGATTTTTGAAAATCAAATCACAAAAGTGGTAATGTTTCATTTAAACGAAAAATCGGTTTTTTAACTACCACTTAGTGGTTTCACTATTCATCAAAAATTGAATTTTTTCAGAAAAATGCCAAAATTTCACCCTAAGCAATAATTGATATTCCGAATTCAAAAATGATGCCTATTTTACAAAATTACTAACATATAAGTTTCATTAATTAATTTTATAATTAATTCCCGCTGTCACAACAAATAGCCTGTTTTTAAGAAACAATATATATCAAAAGATTGACAATTGTTTATGTCTAATTTCACAGTGAAATTAATTATAATGACCACCATTGGATAAATTGGTAAAAATATATTCTAATTATAATTTAGGACCACTAAATAGTATAATTTATCACTATAAATTATTTTGATTAAAAAATATGTTTTAAGTATTTTTCACTATTCATAAAAAATTTGGAAGTTCTCAGAAAAATACCTAAAATTCAACATAGGATAATTTTGATATTCCGAATCCAAAAACTAAGTCAATTTTGCAAGATAAAATTTATTAAGTTTCAAAAAAATAGGTATTAATATTCATAACGGCTACTTTGATTGGTTGTGGTGTGTTATAACACGAACTTGCATACAATGAAAGCTATTGCGTTATTAAAGGAGAAGTGTATCGTGGAAGCTCGAGGTGTTATATTTTCAATGACTTAGAGTTAGTTATACATTGGTTTCCTTTTAGAGGTTCTAAGCACAACTTATTCCATTTTCATTTCAATTTACCATGTTCATATCCCACTGCATGTTTATTTGTCAAATTGTTTAACTGTTATATCCTTTGTGCATTATACAGTCTCATTGCACACCTTGACTATAAGATATAAAGAAAAAACAAACAAACATGAATTTTACATCGAACTATAGAGATGCATGGTGGCAACGGAGATAACTTATGAAGGAACGACAGGCAGTTTGTGAGTTCTCTACTCAGTACCATTGGAAAAGTTTTCTCCAGTACACTCAAATGAGTAGTTTCAATAATTATACTTGCTTCATGATCAACGCCGACAAATACTAAAAACTATTCAATGTCATCAATGAGTGAATCTGCTACACCATCAAGTAAACCAATCTCAACAAGTGACATCACATGTGGGATCACATGGATTCCACTGTCAACTCTATGTGTCAACGGTTAGTTGTGTTTACATTATGCATTATAGTTTTTGAGATGTATCAAACTACATATCAGAGTAATGGCATGCATATTACTAAATTGATTTTATTACAGTGCCTCAACTGTTCTCTGCTCAGTCAAATACAAACATGAATTGCCCATAAAAATGTACAGATGCACACTTACAGCCTAGAATGCTGATGAAGGAGCGACATAAAGATGGTGAGTTTACTAATGTCATCACATTTAATTTTACAATTTATTTAAATTTATTTATTGTCAATATTCAATAAAATTACAAAAATAACAGTGTCTATATTTACTAGAAACTCAAATGTGTAAGCTGGTAGTCTGTTTGGAACTCCAAATAGTCAACCTCTACTAACAAAAATGTTCACGAGTGATATGACACAAATGCCATTATCACCTCTCTGTAACAATGGTTAGTTCCGTTGAAACTTAAATGTATTAACCATTGAAATACACAATTTATTTCACAGTAACAAAAATATACAAAATATAACAATCATGGCATTTCCAGCTTCCACGTGTCCCTCCTATTTGATTCCACATCCCAATTTACTGACGTGTCAAACGATTGAAACTCCACGTCCCACCTCCCCGCAGTTTCTATTTTTTTCTCCTCCTAATGCATTTTATCCCACATTATGTTTCACTGAGAATAGTGCAGGTCGTGACCTAGGTTTCCCTCGACCCCCACCTCTGTCAAAATCCATTTATCGATCAACCCACGGTCCACAGCCCTCTATCTCCGACCTCCATCTTCTCCTCATTTGAACTAAAATCTCTGCATTTCTTATTCTTTCGGTCGCGGTCATGAATCTACTGTTTGCGAACCAGGCTTCCCCCAATTTTCTGACGTCTTCATCATCCTCATCCTGATTTCGCTGTACTCCATCATTCTCGTAATATTTCTTCCTCTTTATCTGAGTGTAAGCATACATCTGCACTATGTTTTTTCTCTTACTCGCATTTCCGTTAACATTCTATTCGGCTCGCAAATCCGATCATACCTGCCACCGTTATGTAAGATTCTTCCGCGCCTTAGAAAACCCTATCTTTGATGACACTACCATGAAGCTTCGATAATGCATGTTCCCTAGATTTATCCTCCCGCTCGTCCTCTCGACCGAGGCTTCTCGTAGAACCATTCCAGCAAAGTGATCCCACTGCAGGTTCCCGCTGGACTACAACATCATGATGTTCTTGCTCCCAGTTTCTCTGTGATTCTCCATAAATTTTGTATTTGATGAAAATAATATTCATATTTTTTAAATAATATGTATGAAATTCAATTTATTTTGGCAGTTTGGCAACATTAATTATGTTAAAATGTTGATTCATTTGAGTATGGAATCCTGTTTAAATTTTCCGTTCTTCTGAGATTTGAGAATTTAATTCCCTCTATATTTTCCTTGAAAATTTCGGTGTATTATTTCTCAAATACCACCATTTTGAGCGATGTCATGGGGTTATTCTTCTGGTGTTGTGCTCCGGGAGCCATTCAATACAAAACCACATCGATCATCCTTGATTTCCTCTATTACACCAATGAATTTGTTCTATAAAATAAATCGTGGACCAATCCAAGTTGCTGATGAATAGTAATAGGTCATATTGCTTAACCTCAATTACTTTTAGTGTTTAGGAACTCGAAATAATGTTGGAATTTTTTTGTTAGGTAAAATATTTTTTTTTAATCAATGGGTTTCTTTGAGCTCCCAAAATGTTTTCTGTGGAAGATATAAGGTGAAAGCATGAATGAAAAAAATTCAGATCCATCTGTGAAATATGGTTTTTACATTGCCTCTAGATTTTATTTTTAAGAGTCTCCTCTAGTCCTTGAATTATGAAATTCACATTTTTCATTCTGTTCATAGGGAGAATCCCAAATAAAATCATACTGCTACTCTGCAGGTTTGGTTCATTTTATATTATAGCTTCCCACCTCATCAACATGTTGTCGTCTTGAATCTTCATTTATTATCTATGATAGAGATGACTCTATGTTTTTAACTAAAATAGTTTTACTGATATGGTCTGGTTTGACTGACTAAACGTGCAGGAAACAGAACTGCCATAATTATTTTTACTAATTTTAAATATTTTGATTAGAAACACTAATGTGGAGTGGGAGTCACGTCTTAGGTTAAGAAGTGATTTTAATTTGTTTCATTTCTATGAGAAAATAGATTAATGTTTTCATATAATTATCCATACATTTGTTGATAGATTTAATTTTTAGCCACATTAAATAGTTAAAACATTTTAATGAATTTCTTGGATTAGTACATCTCCTCCATATTAGGTGTTTTATATTCAATTTCATTCAAATCCAGTTTAAAAAAACCGTCCCTATTTTAGTCAATAGTATGTGATGTTTCAATTTCTAGTTTCCAACCTTATCTCCCTACACTTTCAATTACCATCAAACTGTACAATATTTTCTACTAACCATATTCTGTTTTGATTCTACCTAGAAAAAGGAATTTCCATAGTTGGTGGTTGGAATGAATGCAGCAAGGTAGAGTGATCACCCATGGAATGTATTCTGTGCTCTCTAATGGGAAAATTATTATATTCACAAAAAAATCAATATTTTATAATAATTATGTTGGATTTGTTTTAATAATGATAAGAAGACTCAATATTTGGGGGAATAATAATGACATGCAGGAGAAATGCTTTCTTGGTACCACAATATGGTACGACATTCAAATCACTAAAAATGATTCGATCAAAAACAATATTACTAGAATATGAACATATGATTAATTTTTGGGAGCAAATTTTGAAGCTGTTCCAAAAGTACTACCATGGTTGATTGATTAAGCACGTTGTCATTGGGGGAGGTGATGTTTAATCTTTTGTGATTAATATTTCCTAATGAACCATTGTGTTAATTATTACAATGTTTTTTATTCAATATTGGGTGAGTGATTTTACAATTTACAACTATGTCGTAAAAATATGAAAGCACTAGATATTTAGGAGTCAAGTGGAATAATGACATAGGATTTTTTACAAAAACTACAAATTTTTCCAGCATTGCGCTATTAATATATTTATCTTCAATGTATCTTATTTTCATTACATAATTGGAGTGGACATTACTGATTTTTGGGCACCTGTCTCTCGAATTATATTACAGTTTGAGCATGTTAGATAAATAACAAGTCTGCTTTATTTGGTGTGTACATAATTAGAGGTGATGGGAAACAGAGAGGAGCTTTTGTGATTTTTTAGGTATTGCGATTATAGATCATTAATGAGTCTGGTAGTAGTTATTTAATATTTTTTCCAGTACTATTCCCTGAGATTATTTTGGATTAACCATTAATGTATAGGAAACATTGATGTATGTGTAGGTAAACATATTGGATGAATCTGTTGGTGATTAGCTGCTGGATTACTAACTATTCTTCAGCCACTATTAATCCTTATCACTACTAAAAAATTAGGTACAAAAACAACATTGATTTATAGAACAATTTTCTTATTGTCAATAGATCATTTAATAAGTACAAAAAATATGGTCATTAGAAGATGTTTTCTTTTTCTTCAATGTTTACCATGAAATAATCAATGAATTTTTTCCTGTCATTGTAGAACCATGATTGACTGGACTTTTCATTGGGTTCTACTAATGCATGGGATAAATAGTTAAGATCATCCATTAAATAAAAAAAGAGATGATTGCAACAATATAGTAAAGAAATTTTTGGATAATGAAATACATATGCACTTATTTTTCATTTCATATTCAACATACAATTATTATTTATATAGAATGTAGTCGACCGGAATGTTGATATTTATTGATAAGCTACACAATATGTTTTAAAACATTACATCACCCAAATAGCAGATCACACAAATAGTAATCTTGTGTTGTTTTACATTTCTACAGGTGAATTTATTTATATTTATTGACATTTAAAGAACATGATTATAATATTATGCTTATCATAGATGTGTTGTCTCACAAAAACTAACTCTATGATCTGTTTTATCTCCTTAAATATTTGTGTGATGTGTTGTATTACATTATGAAAAGAAAAAAGTGTTTGTAAAAATATAAATAACAGAGTTGTGCTATTTTAAATATCTAAAATATGAATTTATAAATAACAGCTCCTAAAAACTTTTCATTTGTTCCCTATGGGTTTCTCACACCTCGCACAAGTTTATTCACTCCACTCTGTGAGGTTTCCATCTACTCATGCCACCTTACAATTTCTTCCTCTGTGGTATGTTTTGATTGAATATGATTTTCATCATTTTAATTTTGATTTTTTTATTGACGAAGGTGTTCTCCAATAAACATTAATCTATTAAATGGATAAGATCCACATGGCAGATTTTTTTATTGAATGAGTATGGTATGTCTCCAATCAATTTTTCTCATTTTGACTGCATACGAGTATTCACTTCCAATTTTATGTATCCAATACCTTTTATGAATAATGGTTGTGGAGATGTGATTTAACATCACAATTGATACATCCATATTTTTCATAGTACAAAATAATAGTCTATTAGTCAATTCATTTTCCTATTTTTTTTCAATTCCTTTCCATTCATCCTAATGCATCCCGAGGGATTTTTTTTACATAATCTGCAATGTTAAATGATGTATTCTACTGATTTGAAGAGTTTAAGAAACCTAGATATAGTATGAATTCATTCTAATGGTCGTTTAGTATGAATTACATCAACTTGCATTATTTTATCCCTCTTAACTACACATAGAACCATCAGGTTTCACTATGTTTCCATGTGCCGTGAAGCCCAATAACTTCATTTATTCTTCTAACTTCCTCCCACTATCTCAACGTGTTACACTGATTTCATAAATTATCATTTCAGATTTGTTTTTCTGTGATTTATTAATTGTTGTTTGTTATAATGTAGAAAAACATGTTTGGTATTTTACCGTTACCATCCTATTGCAGGTGGGTCCATTGCAGGCATTCACAGGATTACAACTGAGGATATTTCTCGCATGGATGGGTTTTTTTGGTTAAGCTGGTTTTTCATGACCCTCATTTTTACTCAGTGCTGCAGTTGTGTATTGCGGATGTTGTCATGGTTTTTTAGTTATCCTACAATTAGCACTGCTTTTGTTAGCATTAATATTTTTTAGGTTATGTTCTAAATGAATCTGATTTAAAATATAGTACTATTCAAGTGGTTGAATGTTTTCATTTGTCTAATTTTCAAGAAAATTTTTATTGTATCTTTTTTCATGGTAGTGATATTTTTTAATCATATATGAGGCTGAAAGAGGTGCTATTTTGTACGTTGGATATCTAAAAAAATTTATGCATTTGTAGCCTATTTCATTTATTTCAAACGTGATGTTTTGGTTGATGTTCTATTTTCATGTTGGTTCCCCTGTAATGGTTCCCACCGTCAATGCAATGTGGATTTAATTAGAGAACACATAAAAGGGATTCTGAGTAAAACAAGGTTTAGATAAACCATACAAAATTATATCTTTTTTTTTTATTTTCCAATTATTTTTTTAATTTTAATATTCATTTTCTTAATCTAAAAATTCACTACGGTAGTCTTATCATTAAACATTTTATCATATGCAGAAAATTATGTTCAATGATTTTGGAAATGAATATTTGTACAATGTAAAATGTTTTTTGGGTCACATTCTATAACTTCAAATTACACTCAATGATTAATATAGTTATACCGATACAAAAATTACTACTTTTCTTATGTATTTTATCCTCAATGTTTATCTATACACCAACCATTTCATGGTGATGTTAGACCCTTCAACTCTATTTACTTCTTCCTCACTTGACATCACCCAACCTTCTTATCTACCCCTTTGATTTCGTTATTTTTTGTTACATGAATTTCAATCCAACATTAAATATTATAATGATCATAATTTAAATTATCCATTTGAATCTTTTTTCATTCATGTAATTTAGTTTTATATCATGAATTCCCAATATAAATGTCTATTTCTTATTAATTCTGCTTAATTTTTTCTACTATGTTTATGATATTTGACATTAAAACTTTATGTAAAAAATAATTTCATATTTACATCTTATAATACAACTGTTCACGTACAATAGTCTGTATCTTATAGGAATGCATTTTATAACATCCTACATTTACACATTGTGATATCTACATCCCTTTTTCCATATTGTTCCATATAAATAATGAATAGTTTCACTCAGTTTTCTTTTTCCCTGAACATCCCACCCATTCAATTTTTTATAATTTCATTTATTTTCACATTTCTCATTTTTATTATTTCAACCACTATCTTATATTTGATTTCTCATTCAGTTTATATTTCAGTGCTCTCATTTTAGTTATTTTGAATAAAATTGTATGTGAATTCAAATCTCCATCCTCAAAATTTAAAAATTCATATAATTTTACTCAATACTTTTTCTTTGTCAACTATTTGAACGGTGTATTCTTATTTTATGCACTCCTATTCCATTATCATACACCATTACATTCTAATTAAAATTTATTCAACAATACAGTTTCATCTCAAATTTTATGAATATTAATATCTCATTAAAAGAGAAACCGTTAATCGATGACGACGTGAAATAGCACAGGCGAGTACTAGTTTTATTTAATGAAGAGTTAAAAGAGTTAAAATGATTGTTTAATAATGAATTTTTTTTAATATATGGTTATACATAAGATAAATATGACTATAAATATTCATTAGAAATATAAAACTATTTCCTACATAATGTTATTTTATTTATAATTTTTTGACATTAAATAATTAAATTTATTTATGACACAATGATGAAGCAGTAATTACCTTGTTAATAAAAGATTAAAATAATTGATATTATTAATATCCAAATAAATCTAATTTGAGACTTTTAATGGATTCCCCTAATTTTATAGGTTAATATGGAATTTTAGGGTTGATTAAATAAATTTTTTCAAATTAATAATGCTTTTATAAATTTAACAAAAACAAAATACCAAATAGAGTCAAAATTTACATAAAAGAGTTTTTAAGACAAATATTATATTATTAATTGATATTGTCTTCCTAAAAATATTTGGTTTGGAAAAAGGGATTAAATATTATTATATATGACATTAATGAACCAATTTAGGTTCTCTTGGAAGTTCATATTATGTTTTTTACCATATAATATAAAAATACAAAGAGACATGGTAAATGTCAAACAATTTAACTAAGAGTTAAATCTAAAAGATAAGGGTAATATATTGTCCCAAACCTATGTAAAACCTATTGGTTGATTGTGTTTCGGCCCATACCCACCGTATACTCTAAATAAATAATTTTGGATCCATTAGAAACCGAAAAGAAGTTTATTATAAAATAATGTTTCAATCATTTCCTAAGGTTCCCCTTACCCCTCTTATAAATGGTAACTTCTTCTTCTCTCAAATTCACATCATGAAATCTAACCAAACCCAGCAAAAATATCCTATCAACTATCCTACCTTCATCATAGAGGATTTACTTTAGTCAAAAATCCAACCTAAGGATCCGTTTTTATCAAATAAAAAGGAAGAAACCGAAGAAGAGGTAAATATTTCCTCACCTCTTTCAAGCTCTATTCTTATTCCACTTCCTCTTTCTTTGTTGTTTCCATTCTAAAATAATAACTCTTGTATATTCTATATACAATAATGTCATTATAAAAATGTTAAAAACGTATTCATTATTCTATCCAACCTATAAATGACAAATTCACCACACGTACGTACGTATGGATTACCGTTTACACGTCGTGATGTAGTTTGTCATTCAAAAACTTCATCATTTGGAAGGGTATAATAATGAGTATAAATGATGTAAATAATAAATATAACATGACAATGATTCTTTATATATGATATACCATCAAATTATATATTATTTTAATATCAAAATGATGATATTTTCGCTCGTGCGTACGTATGGATTACCGTCTCCATGAACGCGATAAGATTCATTCCCCAACATATCCATTCAAGACTAATTTTCATTTAATGATTAAAAATAATTTTTAAAGACTTAATATCATTCTGAATATGAATAATATACATCCTATCAATAAAAAACATTTCTTATGTGACAAATCATATAAAGGAAAACGAACCAGTTAACACCTGAAACGATGATACTACTGAAATATCATTAACAAAGCAATATTAGAAGATCATCTATGATATCATATTAATGTATATGGTTATTTTATTATTTAATAACAATTATTTCACAATTATATTGTAGGTTAACCAACCCTCAACCAAGTAAAATTACATGGTAAGGGTTAATTTCACAATCTCGTCATTATCTGAGGTTGTTTATATGTGATTATCTACTAGGACCTCTTTATCATCCACATCCATGGTTCTTAAAAAATGCATTTCAAAATTATTTTCTATTTACTAAACAATTGGTTAAATTCATTTGTACCCTTATTTTACCTTATATTTTTTAAAATAAATCTTTCTGTCCTTTTCCAAACAAGGTACTTTATGACATTTTAAAAAAAATTAAGGTAATTATATTTTTTAACTTCAACGGTGGGTGCCGTTATTTTCCATAGTTATAACATCATCGAAGCTTCCCTTGCCATATTATTAGAATATATTCAGAAACAAATGATTTCTTTTATAATTAAATTACATTTATATTATTTCAGAATATAAAGATATATTTCCTTAAAAAATTTTGATTTCATATATGTCAATATCCTTTGATAGATTTTAAGCTTGTTTGATGTTGATTTATTATACAAAACGTCCATATTTTATTGAAGGTTTTGTGACATTTTTATCTATGGATGTATTATTTTTACACCATTAATGGTTTATGGATAATGTATTGACATTTCATATGCTAGTTTTAATATGAATGCTTATGTTATGTTTAGACCTTTTAATATGATAAATGAAATGGACATAGTAAGTGTTGGGAGGAGCTCACTATTGCTCCATGATGCATCAGTAGGTCTCAGGAGACAACGTATTGTCTTATAACAAGTCCTTGAAAAAATCTTATTTTTAGTCTTAGCACAAGGCCTTGACTATGTGGTTATGAAGTCTGACATTATGCATTCCATAACTATGAAAGTGGCTATTGATATTTCATGTGAGTAATCGACTAGTAGAATATCCATTGAATAAGTAAATAGAATTATAGGATTTAATCTATTCCATATTATGATGAAGTGCATCTTTAAAAGTCTTTTGTTTTAGTCTTAAACAATGCCTTAAATTTTTATGCTTATTTATGAATGTTCTCCTTATATTTTTACCCTTAATGAGCATCTGAGCTCTCCCCTTTCAATGTTTTATTTTTCCCAGGATGTGAAGAAGTATATTATGACTGACCTGCAGGGATAGTCTAAGGGATATGAGTGTGGAATATGGAGACTATGTTGTTGTAGTTTTTAATTTTATAATGTAATGTAAAAATTATGAATGTATCTATTATTTATAAGGATACTAAACTGATCGGTATTTCGGGACATGATTTCCTTGTATCATGCCAATGTTATGTAATAATGCACCGACTCTGCGTAACTAGGGTCAGGGCATTAAACTCCCCGAGTCTGATGGGCACCAATCACCCTTCTAAAATGGATGAGGTGGGATAGAAATCACATATCATAAATTATATATTATCACTATCAAGTATACTATCGTAATTAACCAAGTATTAGGTTGAAGTACAACTATCATCTCTCAGACACACGATTACCACCACTATGGACTAGGTATCCTATAAGAACAATATAATTAATGAAGATATTATTTAATTAAATGTTACAACATTAACATTTCAATTTATGTTAATTAATTCATTATAAATTAATTAATATTATTTCATTAACATACACTAGTGCAGAAAACGTTTTTTACGCCACCAATTTTTACGTCGGTTATATAAAACCGACGTCATAATATGTAAAACGAGGTTTTTTACGTCGGTTATTTAATAACCGACGTAAAAACCTGTGTTTAGTACACCTTTAACGTCGGTTATTTTTATAACCGACGTTATTAATCACGCGGCTTCGTTTTTTACGTCGGTTATACATTAACCGCCGTAAAAAACAGAAGCGGGGGGTGTTTTTTACGTCGGTTATTCAATAACCGACGTAACAAATCGACATATGTACGAGTTATTACGTCGGTTATTCAATAACCGACGTAAAAAACACGGTTTTTGAAGGCCTTTTTACGTCGGTTATAAAATAACCGACGTAAAAAAAGAATCTGCATATGTTTTTGACGTCGGTTATGGAATAACCGACGTAAAAAACGCGGATTTTGATCCCTTTATAACGTCGGTTATAAAATAACCGACGTAAAAAAAGAATCGGAGGAAGGTTTTTACGTCGGTTATTGAATAACCGACGTTATAAATGTTTTTTAAAAAATTATAACGTCGGTTATTGAATAACCGACGTGATAACTCATTTAAAAATTTACACAGACGCGTGGATTGTCATTCGCGAGTTTACCTTCGACAGTCACGACTCGTCTCTCTCGCGCGTAAACCCGAATCGGCTCGTCCATTTCGTTGGTTTAGATTCGTTTTGCGATCATCATTTCTCATATTTAATCTCCTCGGATCAATCATCTAAACTCGCAGCACTCAGGTAATCCTCCCACTCGTTCGTTTTTTTTTCGCGGATAGTATATATATATGTGTTGTGATTTTTTTGTTGAAACTAGCTAAGATTCTTCGATTGCGAACCCTTTTAACTCGTTTTGGAACCATAATCTTATTTATCATCCCTAGATCTATTAGTTCGACTTGGAATATTGAATAATTTTATGATTTCAATAATTTTTCATCGTTTTCTATAAATCCCCGAGAGGGTTGGGGCGTGTCCATTTGGATGGGTTGCCCTTTTACAGTTGTTACTACTTTATTCACACACAACCATGGCATAGGTGCATGGATTTGGGATCACATCACCATTTTCACCCCCTGCAAACAATGTTTCACGAGGAGGACTCGCCAGATTTCCCCTCGGCATGTTAAAAAATTTAGATACCCTCTTTTCAGCAAGTAAAAAATTAACTAGTTTTTTCTTCACTACTTATCCTAAACAAATAAAACCACCATTCATTCTAGAACCTCTACTAGATCCATTGAATCCATCAACATACATATTTGGATCTGAAAGCATCCCTTACGCCTTATGTTCGATGCTAACATCCTTTACTGATCTATAGAAAATATGATGGTCTCCTAGCTCTCCATTTAAAAGTCAAACCCCACCAATTATTCATCCTCATCATGAGAAAATGGCACAACATCTGAATTTCTGATTCAATCTCTTGGGTCACTGAACAAACATTAACTCCTTCAAATCCACACCTGGAATAGACAACCTAATGTCGAGTTCCTTCTCTATCTATTGAAACTCAGTTCTTCCTCCACACCTAAAAACGTTCTTTGAATGGCCCAACTTCTTGTTATGGTAAATTTTCAGTGATTCCAGGGGGGTGGGAGGGCTATCAAGAGGGTTGGGGGTGTCCAGGGGGGTGTCCAAGGGGGTAGGGTGTGGGGGGGTGGTGTCCAGGAGGGGTGGGGGCTGTCCAGAGGGGTCGGGGGGTGTCCAGGGGGGTGTCCAGGGGGGTTTACAAGGGGGTGGGTGGGTGTGGGGGGCTGTCCAAGGGTGTGGGTGGGTGTTGGGGGTGTCCAGGGGGGTGTCCAAGGGGGTAGGGGTGGGGGGGCTGTCCAGAGGGTTGGGGGTGTCCAGGGGGGTGTCCAAGAAGGTCGGGGGTGGGGGGTTGTGTCCAGGAGGGGTGGGGGTGCTTTCTAGAGGGGTCGGGGGCTGTCCAGAGGGGTCGGGGGGTGTCCAGGGTGGTGTCCAAGGGGATGGGTGGGTGTGGGGGGCTGTCCAAGGGGGGTGGCGGCCTGTCCAGAGGGGTCGGTGGGGTGTCCAGGGGGGTGTCCAAGGGGTTGGATGGGTGTGGGGGCTGTCCAAGTGGGTGGCGGCCACTCCAGAGGGTAGTTGGGGTTGTCCGGGGGGGTGGGGGGCTGTCCAAAGGGTTGGGGGGAGTCCAGGGGGTGTCCAAGGGGGTAGGGGGTGGGGGTGGTGTCTAGGAGGGGTGGGGGGCTGTCCAGAGGGGTCGGGGGGTGTCCAGGGGGGTTTATAAGGGGGTGGGTGGGTGTGGGGGCTGTCCAAGGGGTGTGGGTGGGTGTTGGGGGGGGGGGTGTCCAAGGGGGTAGAGGGTGGGGGTGGTGTTTAGGAGGGGTGAGGGGGTTGTCCAGAGGGTTGGGGGTGTCCAGGGGGGTGTCCAAGCAGGTCGGGGGTGGGGGTTGTGTCCAGGAAGGGTGGGGGTGCTTTCTAGAGGGGTCGGGGGCTGTCCGGAGGGGTTAGGGGGTGTCCAGGGTGGTGTCCAAGGGGATGGGTGGGTGTGGGGGGCTGTCCAAGGGGGGTGGCGGCCTGTCCAGAGGGGTCGGTGGGGTGTCCAGGGGGGTGTCCAAAGGGGTGGATGGGTGTGGGGGGCTGTCCAAGTGGGTGGCGGCCTCTCCAGAGGGTATTTGGGGTTGTCCGGGTGTGTGTGTGTGTGGGGGGGGGGGGCTGTCCAGAGGGTTGGGGGATGTCCAGGGGGTGTCCAAGGGGGTTGGGGGTGGGGGTGGTGTCCAGGAGGGGCGGGGGGCTGTCTAGAGGGGTCGGGGGGTGTCCAGGGGGGGTGTTATATCTTACTATATTTTGTTTAAAAAATAATATTCAAGCATATTTTTTTTAAATACACATCGATTTGTTTTATATTTCAATATTGTTTACATTCAAATTATGATTTTTTTCATATAAACATATATTTGTCTTATCTAAAAAATATATATATTTTTGCTATTTGTTATAGGTAATAATGAGTCAAAGTTGGATTACGGCACATCGAATGAGCAATGAATATGAGGAAGGTGTTGATGCCTTTTTGGAATTTGCTAAAGGAAATGTTCCAAGTAGTGACATTTTTTTCTGTCCATGCCTGAAATGTCTAAATATGAAGAAGTTGAAAAGTAGAGAGATAAAAGATCATCTGATTTGTCATGGTTTCAATCCGAGTTACAACCCTTGGATTTGGCATGGCGAAACTGGACAGAATGTCACTGATGATAATGAATCGCAAGATGTTAACTCCGATGGAATTGAAGAAATGATTCGTGATATTGTAGTAGAACAAATTGAGATAGAACCGACAGTTTCACGTCTATATGGTGATGCCGAAAAGCCATTATATCCTGGTTTTACAGATTTTACGGTTTTGTCGGTGGTGTTAAGATTGATTAACCTGAAGGCGAAACATGGATGGAGTGACAGAAGTTTTACAGAGCTGCTACAATTGATGAAAGACATTCTTCCAAAAGATAACGATCTTCTAGATTCACATTATAAGGCCAAAAAAATATTATGCCCGATGGGATTGGGATACAGGAAAATACATGCCTGTCCGAATGACTGCATTATATATAGGAAGGAATATGAATTTATGAAAGAGTTTCCTAAATGTGGGACATCACGGTATAAGGTGAAAGAAAAATCACAAGCTGATGTAGAGATTACAAAGCTCCCTTCAAAGGTATTTTGGTATATTTCTATAATTCCTCGTTTCAAACGTTTATTTGCTAATTCACATGATGAAAAAAAGGTTAAGATGGAATGCTGATGAGCGGGTATGTGTTGGAAAAATACGTCATCCAGCTGATTGTCCACAATGGAAGAAAATTGATGCCCAGTACCCTACATTTGGAAATGAAATTAGAAATCTGAGACTAGGCTTGTGCACAGATGGAATGAATCCATACCGATCCCTCAGTAGCACACATAGTTCATGGCCTGTTTTATTGGTAATTTACAACCTCTCTCCTGAAGTTTGTATGAAGCGCAAATATGTCATGTTGAGTATCATGATCTCTGGTCCATAGCAACCCGACAATGATATTGATGTATACTTGTCACCGCTGATTGATGATTTGAAACTGTTATGGGCTGATGGTATTAGGGTGTATGATTCTTATAAAATGGAATATTTTCAACTGCATGCAGTGCTTCTATTCACTATAAATGACTTCCCAGCATATGGAAATTTGTCTGGATACAGTGTTAAAGGGAATAAAGCATGTCCAATTTGCGAACAACAGACGTCATATTTTCAATTTCATCATGGGAGGAAAACAATGTACATGGGTCATCGAAAGTTTTTGCCTATGGATCACCCTTATAGAAGACTAAAAAAGGCATTCAATGGCTCACAAGAATTTGATACTGCTCCAAAACCTTTATCCCCAGATTTGTATTTTGGGAGGGTGAAAAACCTTGATGTGACATTGGGAAAGACACAGAAATCTGGTAATGATAGACATATTTGGATGAAAATGTCAATATTTTTTGAGCTACCATATTGGAGGTATCATGAAGTCAAACATAATATTGATGTCATGCACGTGGAGAAGAATATCTATGATTCTTTGATCGGAACATTGCTAGATATTAAAGTAAAGACAAAAGATGGGTTGAATGCAAGGTTAGACCTACTATCAATGGGAATACGTTTGGAGTTAGCTCCCACTCCTAAAGGAAGACGAACATTTCTTCCCCCGGCTTGTCATACATTATCGAAGAGGGAGAAAATTAGCTTCTGTCAGTGTCTTCATGATATCAAAGTGCCTCAAGGTTATTCTTCAAATGTAAAAAATTTTGTCTCATTGAAAGACTTGAAGTTGATAGGTATGAAATCATATGATTGTCACGTCATGATGCAACAAATTCAACCAGTTGAATTGCGTGGAATATTTCCAATCTGTGTCAGAAAGACTATAATTAGGTTGTGTTATTTTTTCAATTCAATTTGTAACAAGGAGATTGATGTGAATGCTTTGAACATTTTGGAAAAGGATGAAATTTTTATACTTTGTCATTTGGAAATGTATTTTCCTCCAACTTTTTTTGATATGATGGTGCATTTAATGATTCATATGGTTCGAGAAATATCGCTTTGTGGACCTGTATATCTTCGTTGGATGTATCCTTTTGAAAGGTATATGAAAATATTAAAGGGATATGTTAAAAATCCATATCGACCTGAAGCCTCCATTATTGAAAAGTATATTTCTGAGGAGGTAGTAGAGTTTTGTACGAGCTACTTGGCTATGGCGCAACACATAGGTTTGCCTCAATCTCGCCATGAACGGGTTAATAATGAGGGAATGGGGATTCGTGGCTTGAAAGTCAAATCACTGTCAGCTGAACAGATGAAGAAGTTAGAATCATACATATTGAATAACATAGCTGATGTTCAACCGTATATCAAATTGCTTATTAATGAGTTGAAACAATGTCATCCAAAGAGGAAAGAAATGTGGATTTTGAATGAGCACAACAAAACTTTTTTGCCATGGTTTAAAAAGACCTTGCTTGGTAGATCAGATGTATCAGAGACATTAAAATGGATAGTGGGTGGTCCATCTTTAAATGTGATATCATGGTCCGCTTATGACATTAATGGCTATACATTTCATACGAAAGATCAGGACAACAGAAGTGCAGTTCAGAATAGTGGTGTATTGGTGTTTGCAGAAGCAATGCATTTTTCGAGTGCTAAGGACAGAAACACAATTTCGGCATCAAGTGCATATTATGGAGTGATTGAAGACATATGGTAGGATGATTACTTTAAAATTAAAGTTCCTGTTTTTCACTGTAAATGGTTTATCGGTAACAACAGCGTCAGACACGATGAATTTGGAATGACACTTGTTAATATGAATAGATTGGAAGACACAACTGATTCTTTTATAATGGCAACACATGCCAAACAAATTTTCTATGTAGTAGATCAATCAGATATGCAGTGGGCTGTTGTTTTACAAGGGAAAAAACAATATGTTGGTGAGGATGAATTTGATGAAGATGCTGATTTATGTGAGATCCCTACTTCCATGGAAAGATTAACAGAACATAATGATGAGTATGTTGAAGACATGGTTTGTGCCATAAGGAACGATCACGACGAAGGAATTTGGGAAAACAATCCAACTGTACATTCCTAAAATTACAGGTAACACATGTTTATTTCTTGTTTACATTTAGTTTTTTCATATAATGTTAGATATTGTAAATTTTTTACCTATTAAAACATGTATCAGACCAAAATGATAAAACAATAAAAACTGTAAAGAGGAGAAGTCCTGGGCGCACCGGCGGGCCGGTGGTGGATCACCGGTTGGCCGGTGGTCCAGACAGCAAAGCTCTGTCTGGTCCACCGGCCGGCCGGTGGTGATCCAGCGGCCGGCCGGTGGTCTATAAAGAGCAAGGCTGTCTGGTCCACCGGCCGGCCGGTGACACCAGGCAGTGGGCAAGTCTACTGCCTGGGTCCTCCGGCTGGCCGGTGAGCTCACACCGGCTGACCGGTGGACTAAGTGAGTCCACTTTTCAGCTTTCTTGGGCCAACTCCTTGTCAACCTTTTTCCTATCAACAAAAACACTTGAAAACAAGTTAGAACATAATAAGATTGATTGTGATCATTAAAATCCAAGAAAGAGGGGTACAACAGACTGTGTTTACCATATTTATCATTGTTTAACATGCTTACCATATTACCAATGTTTACTATTATGTAATTTAGTACACTTTTCTATTTTCTGATTAAGTAGTATTACAATATTTGATTTTGTATATTTGTGAACTAATGTTTGTTTTTTTGATTTGAAGGAAAATGACAGATCAATCAGTTGATCAGCCACATGATTCTGGAGATGAGCATATTTGTCATACATCTGGGGAGGAACATTCACATGCTCCTATTACGAAAAAGAGTTCAAAGGTTGGTAAGCGTGGGTGCACACGTTTACCAAAATTATCACTTGCCCATACGAAGGAGGAGAGGATAGTCATGGAGTTTGATGATGATGATCTTCCTAGAGGTCCAAATGCTAAAGATTTTAAGGGTTTTGTAGCAACTCAGGCTAAGAGAAAAGTAAGCATTCTCTATGATGATTGGAGAAGTGTGGATAAGGCGATAATTTCTCAGCTGTGGGAGACCATTTTGGTAAGATCTTTTGCTATTGTTTGACTGTTCTTTAAATGTTTCTAGTATATATAATATTTTTAACCTCTTTTTTATCAGATGACATTTGATATTCCTGACACTGGAGGAGTCAGGAAGAAATTCTTATCGTTGGCTGCTAGGAGATGGAGGGATTTCAAATCAACCCTCTCATCTGATTTCATTTATGGTCATAGGAGTCGTGAGAATCCATGTCGTATATATCCTTTTATAGATGAAGACACATGGAGACAATTTTTTGAAAGTAGAAGAAAAGAATCATTTTTGGTAAGGGCAATGCAAACTTTTATAAGCTTTCTTATATAAATGATCTTATTATTGTTTTGTTAATGATTATTTATTCTTAATTTACAGCAAACAAGGAAATCTCATTAAGAGATCCAATCTAAAAATGTATACCCTCATAGTTTATCTCGGGGAGGGTATGCATTATTGGATGAACAAATGATGGGAGAAAAATTTCAACAACTATGAGCTGAGTCTTCAAGCTCTGGAGAGGTGGCCCCTCCATCCCCTCCATCTAGACATGAGAAATGGAAAAGAGCTCGGAAGGGCAAAAAAGGACAATATCTTTCGGAAGAATCGAGACTTGTAGTTGAGATGATTGTAAGATATCTATTTGATTTATTTAAGTTTACTATTTTCGTCATATATTTCCAATCATTATAGAAATGTTCAATTAATTATTACAGGACTCTCTTGATGAGCAGAGTTCACAGGGGACATTTACACCATCTGGGAGGGAAGATATTTTATCTGTGGCATTGGGAATGCCCGAACATCCTGGCCGTGTAAGAGGATATCCGACAGGTGTATTGGTAAGAAAAGTGTTTCCACGTTCCTCAACTTCTAACGTTGAGGGAGTTTATAAAAAAAATAGAATCCTTGGAGGCTGAAGTCCATAATATTAATGCGACAATGGATGACAAGATTAGAGCATCGGAGCAGTTTATGTTTGCAGACTTGCAAAGACAATTTCAGGGTGCAGCTCCCCCTCCACCTCTCCCAGTAGCTCCCACTCCCCCACCTCAGCCAGCGGACCCCATTTTTGATCCTCCTCCTCCGCCGCAGCTACCTACTTATTGTGAGTTGTATGTTGATGATCCTCAACATCATATAGTTGCATATGGGATGGTATATTGTATAGGAGATACAGTTCATCATCAACAGTTAGAGGTAGAGAATCAGAGGGTCACTGTACATGATATTATAGATAGATCAGCTCGGATACCATTACCTACAGATGAGGTGACGACAGTTGGACATAGTATCGGCCATTTTTTACTTTGGCCATCCAGACTTCTTCGACTCATTACCATAGAGGTATGGATGTTATATCTTTTATTTTATATTTTTATTAATGTTTTATCATTTGAAAACTAATATATTTTTCAATTTATTTTTACAGGAATACTTCAAAGGTAAAGAAATACTATATAGAAAACAACAAAGACAGATAGCTATGACATCAGATGCAGATACTAGCAGTCTTGACAAATTGTCAAGATATTCAAATTTGTTGGCGGATCATTATGACTTTACAATGGAAGCTCATGTCTGTGGACGTGAACTAAGTGTGGGGATTATGAAAACTGATATCATGGAGTTTGTCACTGGAGATAAGTTGGGCATCAACGTGGTGCAAATTTTTATCATGTAAGTCTTAACACCTTTTCCTTGCGTTATATTTATTAAAAATGTATACTTATGTCTGCTTTGTCTTAGGTATCTGTATAAAATTTGTGAGAGGAATGAGCTGACAGATGTATATGGATTCGTGGACCCAAAATTGATTTCCCCTGAAGCATGTGCATTGGATGAGGAACAAAGAATGATTTATATTGCTGATAGATTTGAAAAGAATGTAATCACACAGTGTTGGATGATGCCTTTTTGTGAGAGGTATGAAACACATCCCTCTCAAAGAGTTAATTATCTTTTAACATAAAAAACCACTAACGTTAAATTTTCTTTTTATCAGGGATCATTGGATGTTAGGTGTTTTTTGCCCTAGGGAGAAAGCACTTTATTGGATATGCTCTCTCCATGATGATGTGGGAGAAAGTTTTTAGAATATATTGGAAACGTAAGTTTCAATTTCACAATATTTTTATATATTATATTGAATTGTAAATTTACCCCATTCGTATTATTTTCTAACAGGGCATGGGTCCACTTTCGAAAAAGCGCAAAGAAAAGGAATTTCAAGATCAAATATGTACATGCGAAGGTAAATATCCATTTATAATTTGTACATTTTGATTTATTACATAAAAATAATATATTGAATTTACACTCATTCAAACAGAAATGTCATGAGCAACAAGGGATCATCGAATGCGGATATTACATGATAAGATTTATGTATGAAATAATAACAATTGGGACAGTTCTGAGTTTTGACCTGGTAAGATTTCCTCTTTCTCATAAAATTTCAATTTGATTTATTCATTATACATGTTGACTACTATCCTTTTCCTTTGTAGATTTTTGATGACCCTCAACCCTTTACTGCTGAAGATATCAAACACTTACAAGTGGAGTGGTCAAATTATTTTACCGGTTTGATTGACTTTTAGTTGTTTGTAATGTAAAATGTAATTTTGAATATTGTCAATGTAATTGTGTATTTCGTAGTCGTTTAGGTTGGATTTAGTTTTTTTTGAAGTTGACAGTGTAAGTTTTGAATGTTATATAAGTGAATGTTTAATTTTTCTCTACTTCTTGTTTTGGTCTACTATTGATGGTTTTTCTGGTCTGGATTTTGGTATGGGGGGAGAGGTTCCAAGGGGGTGGGTGGGTGTTTGGGGGTGTCCAAGGGATATGGGAGGGGTGTACAAGGTGTGTTTGGGGCTGTCCTAGGGGTCGAGGGGGGTGTAAATGTGGGTGGGGGTGTCAAAGGGGTGGGGGTGTCCAAGGGATATGGGAGGGGTGTCCAAGGTGTGTTTGGGGCTGTCCAAGGGGTCGGTTGGGTGTAAATTAGGGTGGGGGGGGGCTGTCCAAGGGGTGGGGGGTGTCCAAGTGGTGGGGGGTGTCCAAGGGATATAGGAAGGGTGTCCAAGGGGTGTTTGGGGCTGTCCAAGGGGATGGGGGGGTTTCCAAGGGGTCGGGGGGGGGGGGGGTTTCCAAGGGGTCGGGGGGGTGTCCAGGGGGTGGGGGGGTGTCCAAGGGGTGGGGGTGTCCATGGGATATGGGAGGGGTGTCCAAGGGGTGTTTGGGGCTGTCCTAGTGTTTGGGGGGTGTAATTGAGGGTGGGGGGGCTGTCGAAGGGGGTGGGGGTGTCCAAGGGGTGGGGGGGTGTCCAAGGGATATGGGAGTGGTGTCCAAGGTGTCTGGGAGTTCTGTCCAAGGGGCCGGTTGGGTGTAAATGAGGGTGGGGGCTGTCTAAGGGGTGGGGTGTGTCTAAGGGGTGGGGGGGGTGTCCAAGGGATATGGGAGGGGTGTCCAAGGGGTGTTTGGGGCTGTCCTAGTGTTCGGGGGGTGTAAATGAGGGTGCGGGGGCTGTCGAAGGGGTGGGGGTGTCCAAGGGGTGGGGGGGGGGGTGTCCAAGGGATATGGGAGTGGTGTCCAAGGTGTCTGGGAGTTCTGTCCAAGGGGCCGGTTGGGTGTAAATGAGGGTGGGGGGGCTGTCCAAGGGGTGGGGGGTGTCCAAGGGGTGGGGGTGTCCAAGGGATATGGGAGTGGTGTCCAAGGGGTGTTTGGGGCTGTCCAAGGGCTCGGGGGGGGGGGGGGGGGTGTCCAGGGTTCGGGGGGTGTCCAAGGGGTCTGGGAGGGCTGTCAAGGTGTGGGGGGGTGTCCAATCGGTGTTTGAGGCTGTACTAGGGGTCTTGGGGGTGTAAATGAGGGTGGGGGGGTGGGGGGGCTGTCCAAGGGGTGGGGGTGTCCAAGGGGTGGGGGTGTCCAAGGGATATGGGAGGGGTGTCCAATGGGTGTTTGAGGCTATACTAGGGGTCGTGGGGGTGTAAATGAGGGTGGGGGGGCTGTCCAAGGGGTGGGGGTGTCCAAGGGTTGTGGTGGGGCTTCAATGTGGTGGGGGAGGGCTGGCCAGGTTGTTAGGTGGGTATAGATGAGGGTGGGGTTCAGTTGGGGCTTGGGGGAGGGCTGGCATGGTTATTTTTGTTGTTTGGTTTCTGGTTTCTTTTTGGTGAGAGTAGTGCAATTATTTTAAAAAAATATCGCTTTCACGTCGGTTATTTTATAACCGACGTGGTAAATAAATCGGTAGGGGTTTATCACGTCGGTTTGTTCGAGAACCGACGTGCTAAACCATTCCCGGGCCTTTTATCACGTCGGTTCTTAATATAACCGACGTGCTAAAAGGCCTGGGAATCGATTTACCACGTCGGTTATTGGATAACCGACGTGGTAAAACGTTTCACAGGCCTTTTTATCACGTCGGTTATTTAAGAAACCGACGTGATAATAGGCCCGGGGAAGGGTTAATCACGTCGGTTATGTCATAACCGACGTGATAAACGATATCCCAGGCATTTTATCACATCGGTTTAGAAATAACCGACGTGATAAACCCCCCCCCCCCCCCCCCCCGCGCATATTTATCACGTCGGTTATTATATAACCGACGTGCTAAACCCCCCCACCCGCGGTTTATCACGGCAGTTATATAATAACCGCCGTTATAAATCCCCATCCCCCATCATTTTTCACGTCGGTTATTAATGAACCGACGTGATAAACACCGTGATGTTAGGGATGTTACGTCTAGTTTTAAATAACCGACGTAAAAAACGTTATTTATAACGTCGTCCGTATTAACGTCGCCTAAAAACCGACGTAAATAATGAAAAATAACCGACGTAAAAAATGTTTTCTGCACTAGTGATTTCATTAACCACATAGTGAATTCCATACCCTTTAGGAATAATATTACTAATTCCATAGATCCATAATCTTTTCATCATTTTCCTTCCATTAATCAGTAAACCCTTGGATTAAAACATTTATTAATAAATATTCTACCATAATTATATATAATATAAGAAACATACTTATCTACCATACAAGAGATTCATAATCCAAGCGCAAAAAACTTCCTTACGCAATGGGGAATGGAATAAAGGTAAAAATGATACCTGATCACTTAACCAATATAGAATAATATTCTCAAGCAACATCCTAGCATTTTTAACAGAAATGATAAATCCCAAATTCAACCCAATCCATAAATATCATTGTCATCCCCCAAACCACCATTCATATCAACATGTATTCATCCCACCCTCACTAGAATAAACTATTTCCACAAACTATGGTCTCTCTACCCATATCTCTCCAAACCATTTTCCATTCCATGCTCACATCATGTTACACATAATTTATCACATCAAAGTAATACAAAATGGAATAAAGAAACAACAAATAGAGTTAACATGGAATCTATTCCATAAAAAGGCATCTAACATTTATAAGAAAATATATATACTCATCCCATAGGGAATCATCTATTAAAATATATCATTTATTTAAACATTATCTAAAGCATAACATCCCATTTCAAAAAACATTAAAGAAGAATAATTAAATTAACATGACTGATTGTTACTATCAATAAAAATAATTCATAGATTCATGTTATTTATCTAATTGAATTGAAAAATTGTAGTGAAATTTCAATTGAACATGAACTATGAATCCTTTTATCTCCATCAAATTATAAGAATAGACATTTTTAAGAAACAAACAATAAAATTTTTTAGTCAAAAACATTATTGGATTTACATTCACAATCATTTCCATCAATTTAATATGGAAAAACAAGAAGAAACATACCATTAAGAGAATAAACATAGATATCACACTATCTAGAAAAATAGGAGGTAAACCATTATCATGGTGGAAAAAAATGTGATCACTGAAACCATTAAGAATTTCATTTCGTTAATGTTATTTAATATTTATTAATTCCAATTACACTATCAAAAAAACAGATAATGTAATATTACTTTATTATTTTATATAAAATAATATGAGAAGTAATGAATCCCCTACCTTAAGGATTTAACCATTATTCAATCAATAATTAGATAACAAGAACAAAGCTATGATCACCTCTTACTAAATTTAAATATATTTCAATGAGACCCCAACAAAAAATCACACCAAAAACCTCAAAAAATTCCCTACGAAAAATGTATATAATCAAACATATCATGAAAATATAAAATAGGTGGAGACAAAACTGATCATAGAAAAAACCACAAGATAAATAGGAAAAACTCACCTTGTATTACAATTGATTGATCATGGAATGATGGGGATCAATACGAATTGAAATGTCTTCAAAAAACCCTAAATTAGAACCCATGGAAAACCACAGTTGGGAGAGAATCATATGGTTTCAAAAAAAATTATGGCATGATTTCATTTATAGGCTCCATACCAGATGTAGATTAATGACATGAATGGGTAATTCACATCGTGATGTGAACAAGTTTACTCACTGAAAAATGTGTCACCACAATCCAAAAAACATGGATCAATTAACATCATAAAATTCTTGGTCATGTCATGAGTTTTTTGGGGATAGATTCAACTATTATGATCTTCCACCATTTCAAATTGTGAACCGAAATTTCACATCTTGAATCATAGCCTTTGAAATTCTCTTCTCAGGCTGGGAATTCTTATTCATTCCATGAAATTCCCTCTCTCGCATCCTTAACTTATCTTGGAAATATATTTCAATTCAAAAAATCTACCAAACATACTCCATGATACCCCCAACCACCTCATGATTCAAAGGAATGTGCTAGACGAATCCAGTCTCTTTCATCATCTATTTTAAGGGGTTATAATTGTTGCCTACGAAGAAGGTGAAATAGGTATGGGGTCCTGATTTCCACTATTAAATGAAACCATGGTAGTAAAATTCCGTATAAATGGTTCTTTATTTATTTATATAGACTTATATACTAATGGTTCCCAAAAAAACAATGTTATACAGCTACGTCGACAAAGGTATTTACCATAGTTCACCAAACCATGATTGTAACACATATCCATAGGTTTGGTGGATATATCCATAAATTCTAACCATGTCTATAGACCTCAATTACAGTATTTATAGTACAAGAATACAACAACCAAATGCTTAAATATATAATGGAAAATTAATGAATAAATGAGCGATATTGAGAATAATTGATGTAAATAGACAAAAAATGTTATCAATAACAAAATAAAAATAAAAATATATGATGTTAAATAAAAGAAAAATTATAAGAATAACAGAAGGATATATAAGAAAAATTAAACCAAAAAATAGTTTATCAACACATAGAGAACAATCCAATCATTTTCCATAACATGATTCAATTACCAATAATATAAAGAAAAATAAATGAAGCTACATTTCCGAATGTGAATGAAATATTTCAATAAATTATTTTAAGAATATAAATATCATTAATTTCATGAATTATAGTATATTTAGATCAATATAAGGTTTTTTCCAATATCAATTCATCCTGAAAGAATTATTTTAATAGTTATGATTATCATGAAAAGAAGAAATATATTTCTAATTTTATTGAAAATAATTATTTAAATAAGGGAAAAAATTCAATACAAAATAGTGATACAATTTATTAAAAGATAAAAATAGAAAATATATAAATTACAAGGGAACAAAAATTAAATTAGAATGTGGAGTTGTAATGTCTCCCTAATCCCAATCTCAGAATATTTTACACAATGAAATTTCAATTCTCAATATTTTTTATTGGAATATGGTTAACTATTTAATGTATATTTTTTACCTAAAAAGATCATTATTTATGTATAATTTATGTAATTAATTGGTAAACAATGCTATCCAAAATACCATAAAATATCTAAGTGGCCACTACCTGAATTTTATAATGGAAGATAAATCGGAAGGATAATGATTTAAAATATAGTGTAAGGACTTGATGATATAAACTAGTATTTAAATTGAACTATTATCTAATGATAATATAATGACATTGGCAATATGAAAATAATATTAATAAAAAATTTAATATATATATTTATATATTTCATTTAAATTTATATTTTTTTTAAATTTTGATCCACTCTCTTATTAGGACTCACCATTTGGAGAAACATTGCAAACGCAAACTTATAATATTATGAATTATTATTTTATTAATCATATACAATATAATAAAATTAAATTTAAACTACTTTTTCAAATAAATTTTAATTTTAAGTAATTTACATAATCAATTTAAACAATTTGTTTAATTGAATTTATATATTAATTATCTCACTTAGAATAAAAAAATAAATTATTATTTACGTTAAAGATAATAGATTAATTGATGTTCCCAGGTTGAGAAATTATTATATTTAATAAAATTTCTAAAAAATAAATCATAATTAAAACACTAGTAACATCCCATAAGAGAATGAAATAACACATAATCAAAAAACAAATAACGCATACCCATTTTCCAGGTTTTCTTATTAAACTACACTCATTTACCAGCCCCATAAACCTATATTTATTTATTCCTAAACCACCCTATGAATGAATAAGAACGACACTATGGGTGAATTATAGTTATATGATTACCGAATTTTTAAAATTTTTATTACCTGTCTACATATTAAATTGAATGTATATTTTCAAAAACCTATTTGAAAATTCACACTTTAGGAATGAAAATTAAAAATAATAGTAATACACATTTATTTATAAATTTATTCTCCCATTTTGTATGGAAATATCCATTTCATAGATTGTATCACTTTTATCATAAACTTATTAAAAAGTTACTTGTATTCCACTAAAACCGGAAACAAATCATTATTTCTAGAATCACTCTTATTTGAAAATGTATTTTTTATAAGGAAAAATATCCCTATTTTTTTCAATATTTCACAATGTGTACATTTAAATATTCCTCTTTTATTTCATTTATAAAATTATTAAGATCAAATATTAATCAATTAATTCTATCAATATTATTACTTTGTTATTGTGACCCCTCAGATCTATTTTATTTTCATTTTCCCACTAAAAAACTCTCAATGAAGTAGAAATTTCATTATATATAATATCAATACATCCACACAAATTCAACAATTATAGTTTAATTATTTCCCTACGAATTCTTTCTTAAAATATTCAAGAGATAATTAAATTTTAATTTACTAAATAATATGATCTTCTACATATGTATTTGACTCAAATTATGGAAATTGATTTATATAAATTCTTCACAAATAATATGCAAAATGTCATCAAATATATGTTCATAAAATATTTCTTCATTTAAATAATGTCTATCAATATTTGAATATTCAAAAATATAACTAAGAAAACATAATATTAATATAAATCCCTTATTCAAAAATAATAAATGATAATATGTTCTTTTCATTCATGTTTTCACTTAAATAATTTCCAAATAAACCTTTAAATAATCATCCACATATATTGGAAAATAGTCACTAATTTAAATAATGGAAGCTAATAAATATTGATGCATGTTAATAAAAGAACAAAATTATGTTTTTCTATTAACATTATTATTATGAAACCTTTAAAATCAGTTATTAAATATGATGTACCATTTTATTCACTCTTATATATTAATCTAAATCATCATATCTCTCTAAAATAACATCATTCTAGTTGAGTTCAATGTCATGTAGCTTTAGAATCACTATTTTACAAACTCAACATAGCTCTTACGTGACTGCAGTCAACTATTACATAGACACATCAAATCCATCTTCAATATAACAAAATCAACAAACTATTATAATGTATCTGTCATTTAGTATTATGTAAATTATTTTAAGTCAACTTCAATTTCATAGAATCTTTATAAATAATTTCCCACCGTTTTATATCCTTTAAAAATATAATCTCACAATAATGTATAGATTAAAAATATTAGTTCAATTTTACATTATCTAGAAATATAATATTCTAAACAATGTTTTAATTAAAAATTCCATTTAGTCATCTAGGATCCTTTAATATAAAATAATTAAATTAATGATACCTAAAATTATATATTGAAAGAAAATATAACACAATAAATTCTTGTTAATTTCATCAAAATCCCCTAAATAAATTTATTATTATTCCCTCGGTTATTCAATCTCTCATGTTTTCTATTTTATCAATAATAAGATCATTATCAATCCCTTACTGTTTAGTTATCATTATCCTTATTCCTCTCTGGGTTGTTCTCTCAATTTGGATTTGTCTCCCATAGTCATTTCAAAATGTATGATACCATTAATTATTTTTAGTGGATTTTGTTAATTTTATTTTTCTAAAATTAATATTTCCTCTACTTTAATACAGTGCCAATTAAAATTTCTACCTATTATTAATAATAAATTAAAATTACATAAAAAAATTAAAAACTGATTAAAATATAGATCTATTTCATCTTATAACATATATATTACAATATAAGTAAAATTAAACTCATGAAATATAAATATTATATAACATATCTAAGACTTTTAAGAATAATATTTGTCAGAAACAACTGAAATTAATCAAAAATTAATATTTTTAAAAATGCACCTTCTCAAAATATATCATTTTTCTACATTATTATCTCCGCCTTAGAAAATAATATTTCTATAAAATAAACCCCTCAATTTATAATAGCTATAAAACACATACTTTTATTCTAAAATAAATCATTTTCTTCATAAAAAATATGTAAGTCCTTATATATTTAACTTCAACTGTAATTTCCATGACTTCTGATCCACTAAACTGGTGCCCCGAGTCGGGTCACCACATGACCCAAAGTGTGGCTCCTCATATTCCAGAGGTTTCCGACTAGTATAGAGGGTCTAATATTTCTTGTGGGGAGACAATACCCTCTTTATAAATTATGTTACAGTATATATCATATAAAATAAAGGAAACAATAAACATATACCAGAACATTCATTATCAATATTTTCCCACACTGGGTACAAACTACATCCAAAAAATAAATGTACCTTGTCATGAGAATAGTGATAAAAGTAAAGGAATCGCAAAATAAATACTAACAGAAGCATCATCCAGAATAGGTTCTGATTATAAGTCGGGATCCCTCATCCTTGCACATCCTATTCCTGACTCATACCACTTGTATAGCGACCTTTTCATTGTCTGGACATTCTACATTGATGTCTGGTTAGGTACAAAATGGCAGATCATCTAAGGTGTGATTACAAATCAGTAGCCCACCACCAACAATGTCTAAAAAATATCCATTATAAATAGATAGTTGATGAAAGTATGGAATATATTATAGTTATAAAAAAGAAAAATTAGGTTCCATTAGTTAACAATATTCACATTAGCAATTTTCATCATATGTTCCATGCGTTAGGCATGTACGTCGTTTACATTATGGATGAAGTCAGTCAATTGCCACGAAAATGTTAATAAGCCAAGGACCCTATCTCACTAGGGTTAGACATTTCATAAATAAATATTTACCACTTACCTTGGATCCTCAACCATGTTACTCTCAACAAATGTAACCATTAGTGGAATAGAGACTCAGTCCCCTTCCCCAAAAAGTGAATTATATTAGTAGGGCATAGATCTTTTGTCTAACATGATCCATGGGAGTATATCTTCAAGTCCAATACCCCACAACTACCATGCTGTAACGACTCGAAACATTTAAAGAATTTTTGTTTCCTAATTTTGTGTGTTATTTTATTTTATACTCAACGAAACTATTTCATTTAATGAAATGTGTATAATTAAAATAAGACCGTTGGGTTTCAATTGTTATATGATCGTTGTTCAATATATATGTTGGAAACTAAACTCTATGTTGTGATTATTATCTATAAAAACAAGTGATTTTAGTTAATTAATAGAGAAATAAGATATGATGGCCTCATCCAGTAGTCTCGAGCCGATTGGAGCCCATCTAACGGAGACCATAGCTACTTTGTGTAATACTTTGAGATAAATAAATTTTTTTCTTCTTCTTATTGTTATGTTTGTGAGTTTTCAGATGTTTGGATAGTTATATGATGTGACTTATGAACGAATTTTTAAAAAAAGTATGTTTTAAAATTTTTATGTAAAACTTAAATAATTAATTATGTGTAATTATTTTCAAAGAATGGTCTTCTGCAAATGTGTTCACTATGAAATTTGTAGTCTAATAAGATCAACTTAATTTTTTGTGATTAGTGATTTATGAAGAGTGATTTTATGCTTTGGAATAGTAATGTGACAAAATGGATTAGTAATCTCCATTAAAAAAGTATTAATATAATATAGGCACCTTGATTAAGTAATGTTATTCAATAAAATAGGTAAATAACTGTTTCAGAAGATAGTAGTCAAGTATTAGTTTTTTCGAGTGAATAATGTTTTTAATTAAATATTATATTAAATATATTATGAATATTATTTTTTAAAAATGGAGATCATTTTTCAATTCAGAGCATCAATATTATGATAAAGTAATTTTTTGGTTTTTTCTGAAAAACTAGATTTTCAGTAAATAGTGAATTTTTAGTTTAGAGTGTCAGGTGTTTAATGACATCAATAAGGATGTAATAACTATGAAATCATTCTGTTAGTCTTATTAATAGTCGGATAAGGTATGATGTGTCCTAATTTTCCAATAACATGAGGAGATATTTTGGATAACCCATAGTTTTGGCCATTACAACCGATGAGGTGTCCTTGGCAATTAATGCCTTGTCCCCTCACTTCCCCTTTAAATACCAAGAAATTCTCTCATCCTTTTCATTATAGAATACTCCTAAACGATGTTCTGGTCTACATAACTCCCAAGGAGTCTCCCAAGGTTCCCTGAATCCTCCCAAGGCCCTGACCTTCAAGTTTTCGAAGTTACTTTTCAAGGTAAGGGATTCTTTCTCCCTCCTCTTTTAAGGCATGACATTCTTTATATTGTGTCTTCTAGATTCCATCTCAATATGATGATGGTATGTTCTTAAACGTTCTTATTACATTCCATTTTATGTTCATATGTTGAGAGACCCCTCTTTCTCTCATTAATTAATTTTTTTGATGTTTTATGTGGCATCATTAGGTTGCTGAATTTTTGTAAAGGATTCTTTCACTCTTCCTATTTTCAAAGTTCTACATTCATGTCAAGTCTTTAAAGTTAGTTTTTCCCTGTTGGGGTATTATCTCTATATTAACCATACTTTCCTTTTATGTTCACATGATTAGAGACCCTATTTAATCTCATTAATTCATTTTTTTGAAGTTTTAAGTGACGTCGTTAGGATGCCGAATTTTTCATAATAGAAATCTTATTTTTTTCTTCCTTCCATATTTTTAATTTCATATGGTATGTCTTTAAAATTTCATTACCATGTTCTTATATACTATATATTCTGTCTATATACTATTTTATGTATCATTTATGAGTGTGTGACCTATGTACCCTCTCTTTTCAATATTTCTAAAACCCTGTAACATTGCTGTTATGCGGCAGAATTTTCGTCTAAAATGTCTCTCTCTTTTTCTCAAATCCTTTTATTTTATTATGTGAATACTAGAAACTATTTATTCTAAAAATTTATTCACATATATATATATATATAATTATTTTAAATTCTATGATTTTCATACATGAGACCCTCTTTCCTATTATGTGGGTTTAAAGTGACATAAAGATCACGTCTTTAAAGTAGTTTTTAAAATTTTATGACTATGAAATGAACCCAATTTATTTTTTGCTATATGGGTTATTTATGAAATGATTTATGATGATATATTTTCCTCACATTATAATAAAGGAAAATTAAGGGTGCGCCCTGATAGTGCTCTAATGCATTGGGTAATGATGTAACCTCTAGGGATTACAATTGTAACGATACCGTGGTGAATAACATTGGTAATTTTAAATGACACCTTAGGGATGGACCATGGTGAAATGTTCATGACTTTTTATGTTAAATTTTCTAGACACATCTTCAGGTTATGTTTCAATTTATTTCCTCTATGATATTTATATACTTACATTGCTTATTTCATTATGTTTTTAATCATGTTCTTATTGAAATTAGAAGTAAACTATTTCCTTGTTTACCCTTACTAGGCATTCTGCTAACCCATTACTTTTATGTATGTCTCCATGATATGAGACGCAATAATTGAATGTAGTATGAATATATGATGATGCCAAACAGGTGTATTAGAAGAATTTTTTTTGTTGTTTTCAAATTTTATGTCCCTGATTTCCAAGACACTAGACTTTAATGATCCTCTGTTTGAATAATGTAATGAAAAGTTATGTTATAAAAAGGCGGGATGCCATAGTTGGTATCAAAATATAGTTTTTTTAATTATGGGGATTAGGCTTTGAGAAAATTTGGAATAACCCTATAAAAAATTTTAAATATTGTAAAACTTCCTTGTATTTTGATAATTTTTGAGTAAGTGGTTTATCAAACAAATACATCCCTGTCTGGATATGAGAAGGTAGAGGCTGCTCTGGCACAGATGTATATAGGGGTAAAACCCCAAAACACCTCTTAGAGCTATACTCGAACGAGAAATAGTTCACGATAATAGGACTTGATGCACTCTTGGTTACGACACTCCCATGGGATATATTTGGTTAATCACAAGCTTTTTAGGAATCATTATGAAGGAATTATAGAGAATTGTAATTGTCTAAGAATGAAGTTTTAGTTAAAAGATTTAGAAGTGAAGTAAGATTCTCACTATGGTTTTATTCATTTTGAAAATGGAGGGCAATAGGAGGAACCAGGAAAATGGTGACCGCAATGCACCATGCGCTAAAGTCCCTCTGATGGAATATGGAATGGAAACATTCATGAGAATGATGATCCAACTGACTCAAGTTAGGTGATATAACTTGATTCAAGATGACATAACGATCTCACCGCGAAGGTAACAACATTCTGTTGAGTCCTTTATGCATCAATGACCACCAACCATTAGTGGATCGACTGACCTGTTGATTGCTAGGAAGTGGATCAGCTCCATCGAGAAGATATTTTCTTTGTTTCATTGTTCAGAGAAAGAAAAGGTCACCTTGGATGACTATCGATTAGAAGGAGAAGCTGATCAGTGGGGGGAACTGATCAAAAACACGAGGCAAGGAGTGGAAGTTTATGATATGGTGGTGGAAGAGTTTAGAGGGATCTTTTTCAGTATGTATTCCCCTCATTCCCTGAGAACAAGAATAGAGAATGAGTTTCTCGAGCTGAAGCAGAAGGAGAATGAATCTGTCGGAAGCTATGAGATGAACTTCACCCGACATTAAAGATATACCTCTAGATTTTTCATTGATCCAAATGGTAAGGTTGATAGATTCTTTGGTTGTTTGAGCCCTAACCTGCGGAAGAATCTATCCAACCGATACTAAGATAAATATGAGCAGACTGTGCGAAGTGCGATGAAAGTTGAACTAGATTTTGGTGAGACATAGTGGTCTCATAAATCAAATGACAAGAAGAGATCGTTGGAGCCCATCTTAGGGAGGAATTTTGATCAAGGAAGTGGAGGAAAGCATGTGCAACTTCCCACATGTAATAAATTTTGGAAGAAGCATTCAACGCGCTGCCTGCTTGGGAGCAGGAGATGCTATAAGTGTGGAATAGATGGCCATATTTCAAGGAATTGTCGTGCTGAGGTGACCCTCAGCTTCCATTCAAAAATGAAAAGGGGAAAATGGTGCATGAACTAACTAATTTCCAGTGCTTTATGTGTGGAAAACCTGGGAACTTGGCCAATCACTTCCCAAATCCGAGAGCAATGGAGGGGAACCACCATCAGCCTCAGAAAAGGCTAAGGGATCATGGTTGTGATTTTTCTATCACGACAGCTGAAGTTGAAGCTCCAAATGATGTGGTAGCAGGTACTCTTATTGTCCGCTCATAGTTAGAAAATACTTTGTTTGATTCTAGTTCTTCACATTCCTTTATATCCTCCATGTTTGCAAAAAAATTAGATTCAACCCCCGATTTGTTAAAGTGGAGTTATCAATCAAGACTCCTGATGGGATTATCCAAGCATCTTTAGTGTTTCAAAACTCTAGTATTTACATTAGTGAGCACAATCTTATCCCAAATATAGTTGTCATTCCTATGAGGGAATTTGAAGTTATACTAGTGATCGAGTGTCTTACAATGTATAATGCTATGATCAATTGTAGAAGCAAGGAAATATCAGTAGTATTGAATGGAAAACATACAGTTATCTTCCAAGGAGAGATATCTCAACTTGATCTATGTCTAGAATAACCTCCTATATCCATATTTATGGAGTTGATCAGTGAAGAAGAAGAAGTAGATGCGTGTTTAAGGATAGAAAGTGTCCCCCTCATCCAGGAATACGTTGACGTATTTCCAGAGGAGTTACCTGGACCTCCCCCAGAAAGAGAGGTAGAGTTCCCCATTTACATCGTACATGGATCTCATCCGATATTAAAGACCCCCTATAGGATGGAAAATTTGGAGCTAGAGGAATTTAAGAAACAACTCCAAGATCTTTTGGAGATGGGTTTTATCTGACCAAGTGTGTCTCCTTGGGGAGCACCAGTTCTCTTTGTGAAGAAGAAGGATGGATCAATGCGGATATGCATTGATTATAGAGAACTGAATGGGATCATAGTGAATAAAATACCCTCTTCCAAGAATTGATGACATGTTTGAACAACTTCATGGGGCTCAATTCTTCTCTAAGATTGATCTTCATTCGGGTTATCATCAATTGAGGGTAAAGAAAGAAGATATTCCAAAAACTACCTTCCGATCTAGATATGGGCATTATGAGTTTGTTTTTATGCCCTTTGGACTGACTAATGAACCTGTTATTTTTATGGATTTGATGAATAGAGTCTTTAAAGACTACCTTGATAGCTTTGTGGTAGTTTTTATTGATGATATTCTGATATATTCCAAAATTTGTGAGGAGCATAAGGATCACATAAGGGTTATTTTACAAACTCTACGGAAAGAGAGAATTTATGGAAAGTTCAGTAAATGTGAATTATGGTTACAACAAGTATCTTTATTATGGAACTTTGTTACCAACAAAGGAATCACAGTTGAACCTACAAAGATAGAAGTTGTAGAGGCGTGGCCTCAGCCTACAACAATAACTGAGATTTGTAGTTTTCTTGAATTAGCAGGATATTATATGTGGTTTGTGAAAAACATTTCATGACATTCTAATCCATTAACCATGTTAACTCAAAAAGGGTTGAAGTTAATCTGGAAAAAGGAGTGTGAGGAATGTTTCCAATAGCTGAAGAATATATTGGTTACTGCGCCTGTGTTAACTCTACCCTCAAGTGGAGAATAAATCTTTATTTTTATTGATGCATCTCTGAAAGGGATTGGGTGTGTCCTCATGAAAAATGACAAGTTCATTGCTTATGCATCTCGACAATTGACGATTCTTGAGAAAAATTATCCTACGCATGATCTGGAGATGGTTGTGTTCATTTTGTTTCTGATGATTTGGAGGCACTATCTTTATGGGGAGAAATGTGATATACACAGACCATAAATGTTTGAAGTATATTTTCACAAAAAAGGAATTTAACATGAGAAAAAGGAGATGGTTGGAACATCTTAAAGACTATTATTGTTCCATTCATTATCACCCTTGAAGAGCAAAAAAAGTTGTTGATGCATTAAGTAGGAAATACCCAGTTGTTCTTTCCATGATGGGGATTCAAAAGGATCCTTTTATCAATGACCTAGTAAATGTGGACATGAAAATTATAAGGGAAGGGACATCATCAACCCTAACCCAAAGGATATCACAACCATCATTACTAGAGAAGATCAAGAAATCTCAGAAAGAAGATCCTTTGTTACAAGAAAATTTTGAGTCTATAAAGGATGGAATGCTTCGTAGGTTCAATATTGATCAAGAAGGTGTACTGAGATTTCGTACAAGACTATGTGTCCCATTTATTCTGAAAATAAAGAAGGATCTGATGGATGAGGCTCATATCTCTACTTTCCCTATATATCCTGGAAGCACAAAAATTTATAGGGACCTTCATGATCGTTTTTGGTGGGATTATAAGAATAGGGAGATTGCTGACTACACTTCAAGGTGCCTAGTATATCAACAAGTGAAGGCAGAGCGACAACTTCCTAAAGGGGTGTTGCAACAACTACCCATACCAGCATGGAAGTGGGACAATATCACAATGGACATCGTCCCTGGTCTCCCGAGAACATCCAAAGGAAACAATGCGATATGGGTTATTGTATAACGTCTCACTAAGACTTCCCATTTTATCTCTATTCGAGAGGATTTATCTCTTGATCAAATTTCCATGATTTACGTGAACGAAGTGGTGAGGCTGCATGGAGTTCCACATTCTATCATATCTTATCGTGATCCAAGGTTCACATCAAAATTCTGGAGAACTCTTCAACATGCTCTGAGAAATGATTTGAATTTCAGTACGGTCTATCACCCCCAAACTGATGGACAATCTGAAAGGACTATTCAAACACTCAATGTCATGATGAGAACATGCTCATAGAAATTTAAAGGTGGATGGGATAAACATATCCCTTTAGTTGAGTTATCTTACAACAACAGCTTCCACTCGAGCATTCAAATGGTACCCTATGAAGCCTTATATCGGAAGCAATGTAGAACTCATACTTGTTGGGATGAATCTGGTGAGAGAAATCTTCTTGGGCCTTATCTTTTCCAATATATGACTAAAAACGTCATTTCCATCCAACAACACGTTAAGGCTGCTCAGGGTCTGCAAAAGAGCTATGTCGACAACCGTCGAAGGGATATGGAGTTTGAAGTGGGTGACAATTTCTTTCTTTGAATATCACCTTGGAAGAGGGTCATGAGGTTTGGGATTAAAGGGAAAGCTTAGCCCTAGGTATATTGGCCTCTATGAAATCCTTGACCGCGAGGGATTAGTGGCATATCGGCTTGCACTTCCTCCAAACCTAGCACAAGTTCATGATGCCTTCCATATATCCCTCTTGAGGAAGTACATAACTTACCCTTAACATGTACTTAATCCAGAGGTGGTACAATTGTTACATGACCTCTCTTATGAGGAGTAGTCGGTGGAGATCATGGATCATAGAGACAAGGTTCTATGTAACAAGACTACCCACCATGTTAAATTTTTGTGGAAGAACCAAAAATATGAAGAAGCCATGTGGGAACTAGAGGAGTCTATAAGGAAGTAGTACCCACATGTTTTCTCTTCTGAGGGTAAGAGTTAAAATTTTGGGGGATGACATTTCTTAAGGACGGATGAATGTAACGACACGGACCTTTAAATTAATTTTTATTTCCCAATTTTCCGTGTTATTATATTTTATACTCAATTAAACTATTTTATTTAATGAAATGAGGGTAATTAAAATAAGACCTTTGGGTTTCAATTGTTATATAACCATTGGTCAATATTAACATTGGAAACAAAACTCTATGTTGCGATTATTGTCTATAAAAATAAGTGACCTTGGTTAATTAATACAGAATGAAGATACGATGTCCTCATCCAGTAGTCTCAGGCCAATTGAATCCCATCTGACGGAACTAGGTAAGGAGGTAGCACCACTGGGATTTTCTCTGGACCCAACCCAAGACGAACATCATCTTGTGAAGCTGGAACAGAATCTCCTTTGTGAGAGGTTCAAGCTTATAGAAATCACTACTCGTGCAATGTTGGCCAAGCCGCCGTCAGATTCTCTCATCTTAGCACAACTTACACCTAGGTCCTATGCTGGGGTTATAAGGGGCTATGTAAGGAGACCATAGCTATTTTTTGTAATCCTTTGAGATAAATAAATTTATGACTTCTTCTAATGGTGACGTTTTCGAATTTTCAGATGTCTGGATAATTATAGGATGTATCTTATGGATTGGTTTTGAAAAAAGGGATATTTTAAAATTTTAATCTAAACCTTAAATAATTAATTATGTGTACTGATTTTTAAAAAATCAGCTTCTGCACACGTGTTCAGCAAGAAATTTGGAGTCTAATAAGATCAACATAATTTTTGGTGAATAGTAATTTATGAATTGTGATTTAATGCTTTGGGTTAGTAATGTGAAAAAATGGATTACTAATATCACATAAAAAAATTATTAATATAATATAGGAACCTTGATTAAGTAATGTGATTCAATAAAATAGTTAAATAATTGTTTCTGAAGTCATTAGTCAAGTATTAGTTGTTTTGGGTGAATAGTGTTTCAATTATAAATGATATTAAAAATATTTAGAAAAATATTTTTTTAAAATGGTTTTCATTTTTGATTTAATATAATCAATATTATGTTAAGGTAATTTTTTTGGTTTTTTCTGAAAAAGATGGATTTTCAGTGAAAAGTGAATTTTCAGTTTAGAGTTTCGGGTGTTTAATGAAGTAATTAAGGATTTAATAACTGTGAAATCATTATGGTATACTTATTAATAGTAGTATAAGGCATGAGGTGTCCCAAGTGGCCAATACCATTAGGAGATATTTTTTATAGCCCATAGTTTTTCCCAATACCACCGATGAGGTGTCCCTTGGCCATTACTGCCATGTCCCCTCACTTTCCCTATAAATACCAAGCCATTATCTCATCCTTTTCATTCCAAAATCCTCCTCAATGATGTTTGGGTCTCCATACCTCCCAATGAGTCCTCCAAGGTTCCATTAAGCCTCCCAAGGTCCCGACCATTATGCTTTCGATGTTACTTTTCATGTTAAGGGATTCTTTCACCCTCTTATTTTAAGGCATGAGTTTCTTTATGTTGTGTCTTCTAGTTTTTCATCTCGTTATGTTGAGGGTATGTTCTTATATGTTCTTATTACATTCCTTTTTATTTTCATATGATTATATACCCCCTCTTGCTCTAATAAATATATTTTTTTGACGTTTTAAGAGGCGTCGTTACGATGCCGAATTATTTTATGGGATTATTTCACTTTTCCCATTTTCAAAGTTCTACTTTCATGTAAAGACTTTAAAGTTCCTTTTTCCCTGTTGGGGTATGATCTCTATATTCATCATACTGTCATTTTATTTTAATATCATGAGAGACCCAATTTAATCTCATCAATTCATTTTTTTGAAGTTTTCAGTGACGTCGTTAGCCTGTCGACTTTTTCATAAGACAAATCTTATTTTTTTCTTCCTTCCATGTTTTTCATTTCATATGACATGTCATTAAAATTTCATTAACATGTTCTTATATACATTATATTCTTTCCCTATACTTTTTTATTTATAATATATGAGTGGGTGACACATGTCCCCTCTCTTTTCAATATTTCTAAGACCCTATAACATAGCCGTTATGCGGCAGAATTTTCCTTCAAAAATATATCACCCTTTTTCTCAAATTCTTTCATTTTATTAAGTGAATACTCAAAAATCGTTATTCTACAGGGGTATTGACGTATATATCAAAATTTTCTATCTTAAATTATATGATTTACATACATTAGACCCGCTTTCCTTTTCCGTGGGTTTAAAGTTACATAAAGATCGCATCTTTAATGCAGTTTTAACATGTTATGACTATGAAATGAAAACCGTTTATTTTGTGGGGTATGGGTTATTTATGAAATTATTTATGATGGTTTATGTATCTCAAATGATAATAAAGAAAAAATAATGGTGCACCCTGATAGCGCTCCATTGCATTGGGTAATGATGTAACATCTAGGGATTACAATTTTAACGTTACCTTGGTGAATAACCTTTTTAATTTTCAATTACACCTTGGGGATCAACCTTGGTGATATGTTAATGAGTTTCTAAGTTAAATGTTGTAGACACATATTTAGGTAAAGTTTCATGTTCTTATATCTATGATATTCCTATACTTCAATTGATCAGGTCTTTATGTTTCTAATCAAGTTCTTATTGATATCACAAATAATTGTTTCATTGTTTACCCTTACTGGGACTTCTGCTCACCCTTTACTTTGATTTATGTCTCCAGGATATGAGACACAATAATTGAATGTAGGATGAACATATGATGAATCCTTACAATTGGATTAGAAGAATGATTTATGTTATTTTCATATTTTATGTCCTGGATTTCCAAGACACTAGTCTTTAAAGATCCTCTATTTGTAAAACGTAATGAAAAGTTATGTTATAAAAAGGTGGGATGCCACACATGCCATGTTAACATGTTTATTTATCCATTTACCACTTATACCATATCAAATATTATACACAATGAAAACACATAACAATTAGAAATCATATTTTATAAAACATATGAAACATCATCAAGCCTTTACCATTTAGCACACTTACCATTTACGTAGAATTTACCATTTTATCTGATTCCCTTTTCACACCTTAATACATTTGTAATAATTGACAATTCACATAAATTATAACATTTAAAAAATTCATCAATTCAGATTCCTTAATCCAATATTTTTTTTCCATTACAAATTCAAATTCAATTTTACACATTCATGTCATTCCATTTAACCATTTTTTTCAATTCGTGCCAAAATATCCCTTATACCATTTCAAAAAACTAGACATAGCTACCATTGGTTCCTATTTATGGTTTACACTAACATTTCAATATGTTTATCATGGGGTCGACATAGTCTCAAGATAATACTAGGCTTAAAATAACAATAATCCATGTTTGGGAATGTTGGAACATCGCATGGTGGCCCTAAACCATTCCAATCAATATCAATACATACCACGTGGATATTGATTGGTTCAATTCATCAATTATCCAAAAATTTCACCAATATTCCCTAAATGCATCAGTGTCACAATAATAGAGAAGCAATAACCCAAAAAAAATCCACTTTAGTACTATGGGATGTAACTTGTAGACCACCTACCTTGATTTCTAAGAGGAACGCATGAAGAACCCCAACCATGGACTTGGATTAAATTATCATTTGAAACCCCAACCTATGAAACTCTAGAAAAATAGGTTTTTGGGATTTGGAAGGATAAGAACAAATCAAAAAGCCCTAATCTAGAAAAGAGATCAAAGATAAGAGTTCCACTCACCTATATCTTCAAGCCTCACCAAACGACACTAAATATAGCCTAGAACCAAAGGCGATTGATCCTTGGGAAGTCTTGGTCATTTTGGTTTACCACTAGGGTTTCTAGAGAATAAATGGGTGAAGAAATTTGGTAAAAATTTTAAACCCAAAGGGTGATAAATAGTAAAAGACCACTTTTATTTGGGCATATGGTTCGGTCACATAGTTTTCCAAACCATGAACCAACCATGCACTAGCATATATTCAAGATAGGCATAGTCACACCGTTACCTAGAGAGAATACACGGCTTGAAAAACTGTTCACCTACTATGCAGAATGGTTTTGTCCAAATCTATGTTATTTAGCTTCCCCTATTACATGATTTACTGACCTGTGGATCCATCCTCTTGGCTATCAAGTTGTGGGTTAACATTTAATACTAATATTGCACTGACAATGAAACATGCATAGGATGCCCCGATTTCCCTTTCCCTTGTTTATTAATCCCTCAAAACACCACCTAGCTTGCTCAAAGACCTGATAAACATTTAATTATCCATAATTAATGGATTCCAAAATTTTTTTATAGAAGATCATATCTCCATGAAGATCATGATATTAAATAAACCTACTAACACCTTAAATTTTAATAGATAGATTTTTCATCAATTTACAATGAAATATAGAAGGAATGGTTACTTTTATTGTACCCTATATTTTGAATGGGTTTAGATGAACACTTGTCACCAACCTCAAGATATGATATTTATTGTTTGATATTGAATTTATAAAAATATATACAACATGTTCTTTTATATGTATATAAACTAGTTTCATAATAACACATTCAACCTTACATTTGATAAATTTATATCAAATATCAACATGTTTTGATCTTGAGTATTTTACAATATTTTTTGATAGATTGATTACACATTATTTATCAATAAAAATTTTCAAGGTTAAATGAAATTTCTACCTCAATTATTTATGTTTATATTTTTTAAAAATAATATATGTAAATTCTTGAGTGAAAAAAATAAATAGTTTTATTATTATAGTTAATATAAATGAATTTTGTTTTGTATAATTATAGTGTTTTCCTCGCCATTTTATATAATCCCAATTATTCTTTCACATACTTTAATAAATTAATGTTTATCTATATATTAATTATTTCAATATATGATATTCTATTATCAAGATGATAATAATAGTAAAATAGTCCTCGAAATATGTTAATCAATGTTTATCTATGTTTATATAAGTTTTGAATTAATTCTAACTCAATTGGATATGTTCTGCATAAAACAAATAAGTATTTAGTTGCTAATTTGCTTATAGCTACTGATACAGATCTAACGATACTTAGTCTACAGATAGACACAGTCACCGATAAGAAAAGGTCACTGATACAGAAATCTACTGAAAAAAACTGAGCTACTGATATTACAATTTTACTGATACATATATCACTAATACAGAAGTGAAGCCACCGATATATCAAGCTACTGATACAAGCTACTGTTACACTAGAGTTACCAATAGAATAAGTCTACCGATATAAGAATGTCTACAAATATGAAGCTACCGATACAAAACGAGCTACTGATAGAAGAATAGTATACTGATAGATGAAGTCACCGATATATAGAGATACTGATAAAATATCAAACAACTACTGATACCACGAGCTACCGATACAAGTTCAAACAGATAACGATACAAGGAGCTATTGTTACATGATCAAAGACCTACCGAGGGATGGTCACTTTTATATAAAGTCAACCGCTACCTACAGAAGGATACTAATGAAATATTTAACAGTCGAACTCTATACTCTCAATATAATTTATTTATTAAAGCAACGATTATATATGATGATTTTAATGAAATTAATGTTATATAATGATAGTTCTTGGCATGTTAGGGAACTATACCAAGTACCCCTGAAAAAGTAATCATTATTTCTACCCGAGATGAAAGCTATAAAAATAAGGACAAAGACCGTGCAGACAGGAGTAGAGAATCAAGGAACTAAGAAGGCACGTGAAGGGTGAAAAAGGCAAGGGCTGAACAACATTTAAAAGTGGTGAATTCACGCAATAGGAAAAAGCTATATTCATACTAGAAGATCATTGGACATACACGAAGCCACTCATTCTAGAGGAGAACACCAGCTGCATCTTGAGTGAATAACTACAATGAACACTTAATGTAGTCAAGATGATAAGCTGAACCTGGAAACCAAGGAAGAAATCAACACTCTATTTTTCAGAAAAAAAAACCCAGAGAAGGACTCAGAAGCATTTCTGATAAATCAAAAGAGTCCAGACATAAACTTCACATCAATAGATCATTTTAAACTATTATATATTCTATTAGTGATTCTTTTATTTACATTTAGAGTAGTGTGTATACTCTGTATATTTATTACACGCTATCTCCTGTGTTAAGCTGGAGGATTTATAAATACTCATTCAAACTATATAACTCCCTTGTATCCCACTGTGGATAGTTGTAGAGGTCAAGTAAGACTTGGGCAGCCTGTAAGATATTGTTTGTTTTCTCACGAAGAACTGTGATAGAGGTCTTTGTACCCGGACAATGTTTTCACTGTTTTTACCCTGATCCAGGGTGTGGATCAATTAATATAAATTGTTTGAGAGGACTAAGACTTGGAATGAGACTGAACCTCTTGGTTACATTTTCTCTACATTTTTGTTTAGGTCTAAAGTATTCTACATATTTTAAATTCCACTGCTAATTTCTTTTAAATAAAATTTGTTTTAAAATACAAGCGGTGGCTGCTGAAATGGATGGAGAGAACATATTTCTGTTCAAATTTGTTCAGTATGTCTTTGTACAAAGGAGAGGGGACTTTTCGAATTTACGATATCAGGATATCTATCTCCTGCATCTCTTGAGACATTGTGTAAAAGTGAATCTGTGCAGATTGCGGATAATTAAAATAGAGTACATGACCATGGAAAAATCAATGACTAATGGCTTATTCATAGCCAAAATGATCTCAGTAATGATCAAAGTGAAAGAGGTGGTTGAGTCTCAAGATGAGACAGTGGTAGTAAGGAATAACTTCTTGATCACAAGCACTGTTTGCAAATATATTATGATAAACTGGAAACCATGGAGAGGAGAGTGGGTTATAGATGGCCAAATGGTTTATGATAAATTCGATCCTGTGGATCATCCTTTAAGGCCTAAGGATTTGAGGGATCCAGGTCTAGGACTTGATAAAGAAGAACCTCAGTACAATGATGAGACTGATGAAGAGGAGACCTCTATGGCTGATAAAAGAGATCCAGACTTACCCCTAAGTCCTGTTGCTAAAATTGTATAACCAAGAAAGGAAACTCTATTAGAAGAAGAAACTCCTACTAATGAGTAAGACCAGTCAGGACCTAAGAATGAAGAAGAAAGAGAGAACGAATCTATAGCCTCTGATTTTGTCTGTCTAAGTCTGAGTCCATTAATTGGAATCCCAGTTGTTCCTGCTAAGGATTCATTATGTGAAATTGAAGGACATGAGCCAAATCCAGATGAGCCTATTACTTTTTTAGAGGTGGAGTTGATTGTAGAAGATTATTTTGAAGAAGAAAAACCTGTTGAGAATATTGATATTGTACAAGTGAATTCACTAGTTTATGGCGATCATCAAACTAGATTTGGCAGTGTTTTAGTGGCTGTTGAAATTGAGGACTGGAAAAAAGACCCAGGTTTTGTGGTTTGTGGATTAGACTATCCTGATTCTGATAATGAGGAATCCCTCAATAGACCAAAGATCAATTATAATATTCAGACTGAGCTATTAGCTGAAGATGTGGTTAGAATTCATGATCTGGATAAGCTAACATCTGATCTGAAAATCAGTTTTGTAGAATAAATAAGGAAAATGGAAGCTTCACTGGTGGAATCAATTCAATAGATTATGAATGACTCATTGTCCTACATACTATTTGAAATAGCACCTGTTGTGGTTGAACCTGCTGATATGATCACAAGGGATGATCTTTAATCCTTAAAGAATAAGCTGAAAGAGTCTTTTGGTGCCTCTGTTGCCGAGTTAAAGCACTTATTTGTTGAATAGATGAGCAATTTGGAAAATACTTTTGAACTCTATCTCGGCTGTAATGTCACTACCTTTTTGGTGGAAATGGTAGATGAAGTTACGTCTTTCCAGAATCAAGTATCTAGATTGCAACAGGATGTTGAAGCTCTAAAGAAATATGTTATCTCTTTAGAATCTTACATGAGTTCAAAATATAAAGTATATAAGGACTTAGCCTATTTCATAAGTGTTGTGAGCCAGATGGTATCAGTATTTGAAGGATTTAAAACCTCCTGGAAAGATCATGTCAGCACCGATGATTCCTAAGTAAAAAATATTATCAGTGGGTTGACTAAAAACATCAAAGAAACAGTATCTTTCGCTTTTGGTTCTCTTTCCTCCAGACCTTCAATAGAACTAAATCTGATTCAAGTTGTGGTGAAAGAGGAGCATGGTTTAGCATCAACCAGTGGCTCTGTGGACTCAGCTGACTTGAGCAGAGTGGTGATTTCTACTATCGATACCACTATGGAGATAATGGAGGTTTTTCAAGACTATATGAGAGATGCTTTTTCCTCTCAAAAAGAAGTTAAAGAAAAAGTAGACTACTATTTTCAATGGATTTATACCAAACATAAACTCAAAAACCACATAAAACATCTGTTAGAAAACATTAAGTTACCTCCAGTTAGTCAAGCCTTCAGAGAGAAAGTCACCAAGCTAAGGCAATTGACTCCAGCCTTTGAAAAATTCATGGAAAACACGGATGTTTTCATTTCTTCTATGGAGAGAGGAGGATGAATAATTATGGATTTTAGAAATATTTTGTTGCCTTTCTTGCATGTTGACACTAGACCAGTGATTGTACCTCCAGATTTACCTTCTTCTTCCTCTACTACTTCTCCTGTTCAAATGACTCCATCCCAAGCCATTCGAAGCCTTACTCCTATGATCACTCAAAGAACACCTCAGTACAGGCCAGGAACAGTTTCAGTGGCTCAGCCTCCTATGATCATTTCTAGAATTCCTAATCCTTCACCTGCATCCACACAGTCTGAATCCTCTTCTGATCTAAAAGTAAAATCTCACATTGAGGATGTGGATTGACTAGGTGTATAAGATATTTGATAGGAATCCCTTGTATTTTCTTTCCATGTACCTTTTTGCAACTTGTAATACAAATGGATTTATTTTCTTTTTCATTTTATTCCTTTTCTCTTTGTTGTTTCCCAATTTTTGATTATCACAAATGGGGAGAAATTTTATAATATGGAAAAATATATGGGCATACTAGCTTTTATGTGAAAGGGGGAGAAATATTATCTAAGGAAGAGCTACAATGCATTGAACCTCTGATACCATTGAATTTAATTCTACCTCTGATACATTACGTTCTATACTATACTATTTTATTGGATTTAATTGAATTTAATGATATATCCTCTAATACAGTTAACCATTATTTTAATACTGTAATATCATAAGTTGTGATTATCAAAAAGGGGTAGATTGTTAACCTCACATGTTTTGATAATCCCAATTATGCTTTCACATACTTTGATAAATAAATGTTTATCTGTATATTAAATCATTCAATCTATGATATTCTATTATCAAGATGATAATAATATTAAAGTAGTCCTTGAAATAGGATAATCAATGTTTTTCTATGTTTACATATGTTTTGAATTAATTCTAACTCAGTCGATATGTTCTGCATAGAACAGATAAGTATTTAGTCGCTAATTTGCTTATAGCTACTGATACCGATCTACCGGTACTTAGTCAACCGATAGACATAGTCACTGATAAACTAGAGTCACCGATACAGACAGCTACCGACAGAAACTGAACTACCAATAGAACAAGTCTACCAGTATGCATAATTCTACCGATACATATATTACTGATACATAAGTGAAGCCACTGATACATCAAGCTACTAATACAAGCTACGGTTACACCAGATTTACCGATAGAGTAAGTCTACTGATATAAGCTAGTCTACTGATATGAAGCTATTGATACAAAACAAGCTACTGATAGTATAAAAGTCTAAAGAAAAATGAATTCACCGGTATATAGAGCTACCAATACAAGATCAAACAACTACTGATACCATGAGATGCTGATACAAGTTCAAACAGCTACCGATACAAGGAGATACTGGTACATGATCAAAGAGCTACCGATGGAAGGTCACTATTTTATAAAGTCAACAGCTACCTACAGAAGGCTACTGATGTAAGACTGACCAGCCAAACTCTATACTCTCAATATTATTTATTTATTAAAGCAATGGTTATATTTGATGATTTTAATACAATTAATGTTATTTAATGATAGTTGTTGGCATGTCAGGGAACCATACCTAGTACCCATGAAAAAGTAATCATTCCTTTTACTAGAGCTGAAAGCTATAAAATGAAGGAAAAAGATCAGGCAGACAGGAGTATAGAATCAAGGAACTAAGAAGGAACATGTAGGGTGAAAAAGGAAAGAGCTGGAAATCATTGAAAAGTGGTGCATTCATGCAAAAGTAAAAAGAAACATTCATTCTAGAAGATCACTGGACATACGCGACGCCACTAATTCTATAGGACAAAACAAGCTTCATCTTGAGTGAATAACTACAACGAACACTTCATACACTCATGCTGATAAGGTGAACCTAAAAACTAATAAAGAAAATGAAACTCTATTTTTCAGAAAAAAACCAGAGAAGGACTCAGAAGAATTTCTGATAAATCAAAAGAGTCTAGAGATTCACTTCACATCACTAGAGAATTCTAAATGCTTAGCTATTCTTTTAGTGATTATTTTATTTACATTTCCAGCAATGTGTATAATATGTATATTTATTACACACTGTATCTTGTGCAAAGATGGAGGATTTATAAATCCTCATTCAAACTCTATAACACCCTTGAATCCCACTGTGGATAGTGGTAGAGGTCATGTATGTCCTGGAGAGTTTTTGAGCTGTTGTTTTCTTTCCCACGAAGAACTGTGGTAGAGGTATTTGTACCTGGATAGTTTTTTCACTGTTTTTTTACCCCGATCCAGGGTGTAGATCAATTTATATAATATTTTTGAGAGTACTATATCTTGTCTTGAGACTGGACCTCTTGGTTACATCTGTTGTGCATTTTTGTTTAAGTCTATAGTATTCTACATATTTTATATTCTGCTGCTAATTACATTGAAATAAAGTTTTTTTATGTTACTTTGATAGTTAAATTTGAAAGTGTTTAAACTTATTGTAAACCCGTAAGTTAGTTTCAAAAGTTAATTTAATCTTATTATTAAATTAGCTGAGACCTAATCAATCTTTGAGAAACTAATTGAACTTTTATAATATGTATAAATTCACTATAGTTTAACTTGTTTTTAAATAGGGGGATTTTAAGAAAAATATTTGCAACATAAATTTTAATTGGAACTCAATTCACCCCTCTCCCCCCTCTTGAGTATCCACTCCGACCAACATATAGATCACAAAATTTCTTCCTAGTAGAAATATCTCTCATGAATATTACAATTTATCATTAATGCTTCTATCCTACATATAATATACATAGTTAAATAGTATATTCTCTCTTAACAAAATGTAAATGAGAATCCTCTTAGAACCCTCCATGTATGGCTCCTTTGGATAACTCTGAAAATTCATATAGATAGTCAAAACATAAATAATATCAAGTCTAGATAATGTAAGATATGGATGGATAATAATGAAATTCTTCAATTCCTAATGTTTTATAATTTTTGTAGTCCAATCCTTACTCACTATCACACTAATAATGATATATGTTTATAAATATTTGTTTCATCAATAAATAAATTTTTTAATAATTCACTTGTATTTTTTTCGCATGGTATAAAAATTTAATTCATTTTTACTATATTGGAAATTCCGATAAAAGATTCAACACATAAATCATTTAAATTTCATATTATTTTTTTATTTGTAAATATAATTACATGAAAGTATATTCTTTATCACTTTTAAAAATTATACGATGAATACAAACCTCGAAAACTAGAGAACATGTTACTATATCATTAAAATAAGGAATATTTTTTATTTTTTTATTTTTAAAATTCATTTGATAAATACAACTATAAATCATAGAATACCATGATCATGGGGATTTATTTAAACTAAAAAGATTATTATTTATTTCAAAAACATTAATTCTATCATAATCATTTATAAAAAAATCAAATTTTCAATATTCAAAACCTCCATTAACTGAATATTTAAGAATAAAAATTTCAAATCCATTTTATAATATTTTTAGTTTAGTTGAGAAGTAATGGATAGAAATATTCTTATGGATTCAAAATTTCAAACTAGATAAATGAATTCTAAATAAATAATCCCCTAAATGATTAAATATCCTTCATGAACTATCCTATTTTTATTTCTCACATGTTATATTTTTTGATAACATTATTTATATATATCAAATAAGTTTCCATAACATTTTTACCATCCGATATATCGAAAAGATCCATAGTATTATTCATCTTAATTGGAACCAAATTTTCATTCATATAATTTAGTCATTGCTTTTTATTAATATCCCCATTAAATGAATGAAATTATTTTTAATAAATCAAATTAGTTTGATCATTTAATTTTAGTCATCTTCAATTTAGTATTAGACCCTCATTTTCTCTAATATTTTTTAAATCCTCAACATCCATATAAAATTTCTTGTAATTATATTTTTATCATTAAACATCAGATTCCCCATAATTAAAAGTTTCATATGAATCAACATCACCGACAACTCAATTATCATTTAATTATTTTTCTTCTCCATTAAAATCTTTTTTAAATTTGATTTCCTCAATGTATTTAACATGAGTATCATTAATCATGGGTTATACAATTAATATATACATCATATTTATCCAAAAATTAATATATAATTTTTACCTACCATATATATAAATTAAATTATAAAAATAATGTTTAAATGTTCTTTTATCAGTCTTCGTAGTAAATTTACCAAAAAATTTCTTTTTTTCTTTTAATTTATTATAGAATTACAAATACATTGAAGAGTATCATAGAGGGGTTAATATTTAATTATAACCCAATGTTTTTCTATAATTTGAACTCAATAATTATATGTTTTAAATATTTTGAGTATTATATATTCCCTTTGGGTGAAACACTATTGTAGCTTTCTCTATGGGTATCGATGTGGTCTTGATTTCGATCCTCATCAAGTAATTCCATTAATGTGTATGTTGCATGATTTTATTTATAATGTAACCAAATTACCTAAATAAATATATATAGAGTATTCCATATTGATTAATTCTGTAAATTTTTTAGAATTTAAAATTTGTATATATTTCCTTCCTATCTCTTTAAGGACATTATTCTTCCTTTATAAAAAACTATTTTTGAGCTGTGTACGAAGTGTTTTACTCTTATTTTATACAATGATTAATAAAATAAGACAAAATGGTATTTGATATAAATTTATTTAGAGTGGTTTTCATTAAATAATTAATATATACCCCAAACTATCGTTCAACACTGATTCGAAAAAATTTGAATTTCTCAAGGGTTTCTCACCTGTGTTTCATGAACATCACTTTTTTTATTATTGAATAACAATAAAAAATAGTATTGTATAATAATATTGTTTTTTAACTTATTGTTACATTGGTCGACATAAATCATAATGAATTAGTTATTTTATCATTTTGATAGTCTTTCTCACTGGTATAACATTATATTTTAAAATTTACAATTTGAAATAAATTAGAGCTTGTTCTCTCAAATTTAGTAAAAAATATTTTACCTCTCAAATTTTTTTGTAATGTGCAGATTACTTCTAAAATTTATGTCATCACCATCATCAAATAAATTTTTAGTACTAATAAAATTATATTTTAACATATTAATATATAATAATTATTTGGAATTCAATTTATGGTATTTATTCGTAGTTATTCAAACTTCTTTATCTTTTATAGTATTGAATAAATTTTTAAAGATATTGAGGTTTTTTTAATAAGCGATATTTACTTTTATATATTCTTCTAAAAAAATACTCACACTCATTGACATGTAAAGCGGTATTTCTGATGTTAGTTGATGTTCATGTTGAGATATTTTTTACGATAAAAAAATATTGAAGTATGGTTAAAATTTGGTATTATTTTGGAGTAATTATGATCCAAATATGTCTTAGTGGTCAAGAAACCAAGTCATGGTTTATATATTAGGAATATGGATTATTAAAGTTGGATTAAAAATAAAATAGTAGTGGTTACTCTTTTTGTAAAAAACATTTGTTCAAATGGGAAAACATACCACTATACATTTGTGGAATTAATTATGAACATTGATACAAATTATTGGGGAATGAAGAGGAAAATAAAATGTTAATTTTCTATGATAATTCATAATGGTGAATGATTATGGTATTGAGATGATAAATATAGATATGCAGTGTAGAACATCATTTTATATCTCTCATTTCAATGATCTATAACATGGAGAATCATGGATTTTTAAAACCATATGACATTAATTATCTTTATTATAATAGGGAATATAGAAGGATTAAAATCACCAAGATTATTCAAATGTGAAAATGGTTTTTTAATTAATGTTTTAGTTTAAATAATTTCAAATTGGTAGTGGTAAAAAAGTCCAGGATGCGTCTAACCATGTTGTTGTTTTTGATGAAATGAATATTTTATTATTTATAATAATGTTATTGGGTTCATGACATATGTACGAATCAAACTAGATTTAAAAAATGCATTTACTATATAAATGTTCATCTAAACCCCATAATGAATTTAAGTTTGATAATGAAGTGAAGATTATATAATTTACATTTAGAGTTTAATTTTTTATTTGATATTCAAAATTCAATGAAAATTGATGTGTTCTTTTCTTCTATGATGTATAATATGTCTGTTAGAAAGGAAATATAAGATAGATATTGGATAAGGTAATACAAATCATCCATGTTATATAATTTTTGTGGTGGATATTTAACATTTTTTAGTTATAAAGTACATATATTTGAAGATTAAAGATCAATTTTAACGAATATGGGATATCTATGTTCAATATAGTTATAATTTGAGTTTATTATTATTGATTGAAGATAAAAAAATTATTATTTTATAAATATTTATCATTGTAAAATTGAAAAATATGTTAGTTTTTCTAGATTATAGTTATCTCATTTTTTAGAATAATTAAGTTCATGAATAAGCGATGTGGAGTTGGTTCTCATCTAGGGAAAGATGAATATTAATCTTGATGTTTGAAGAGTCTTTTTATTATAATTATTTGAATAATATATTTTCTATGTTTGGGATAAAAGTAAATTTCTTAATATTTATTTACATGTATCATTATATTAAGGATAAACCCTTATTCTTTCATCCAATATGATGATTCTACTAGATCATGTGATCATGAATTTTATAGATCATTAAAAGGATATGACAATTCACTTTGAATAGTGAACCATATAATTTTCTATGTGCACTATTATTTATTAAATTATTTATTGATTTTACTAATTATAATTTGTTTAACTAATTAAAATATAATATTTAATAGGGGATAGTTAAAAAAATAAAATTCACTACCCATATTAACAGATAACGAGAGTTAGTTGTTTTAAAATTATAAAGGAAGCTGATAAATTGATTTATCTCCGCATGTAATGAATCACAGAGGATCCTAATATACATTGGTAATACTATATACATTTTTTGACTTATATTAGTGTTCCATGTTTCCTTTTAATAATTTTAATATATTTTTTATATTTTAAAGTTGTTTTGATTTCTAAATTTTTATATCCATAATGGATAAAATCAATTTAATTAATAGAGACAGTATTCCAATTTTTTTGTGGATGTAATTATTACACATGGAAATATAATATTCTATCATACCTATTATCACTTAGATTATATGATCATTAAGTTTCCACTATTGGGTATTATACTTATGTAAAGGGATGAATAGTTAACGTTATTGATAGGAGGAATCTTGAAAATTATGGTCATGGTATGAATATGATATATTAAATTATTTTATATAATAAATTTATTGACATAAAATGGATATAGAATAAAAATTGTGTTTATGATAAGTTAAAAGATATTTATAAATGAAATTTCAATGTTAATGAAGATAAATAATATATTTTATGTGTAAATGTTTAAAATATACTTATGCTTGATGGTAAATTAGTTGATAAGTTTTTCGCTAGATTCAATGAATTTTTGGGTTATAGAAAAGGTTTTTTAGAGACTATTAAATATTTCATACATTATAATAATATATTTATTATATTCCAAGATATATTTGATATGAAGGTACTTGTACTTTAGGACTGTTGTCTTAACACATTTACTTTTTTTAATTACAAATAATATTAATTTCTTATAGAATAAGGAAAGGTTAGAAGGAAAATAAAAGGAGTAAATATGAAAAATATACCTTTTAAATATTTAAATCATGATACTAGTAAAAAAAATCAATAAATAATATTAAAATTAAAAGAATGATAGATATGCAAAGATGTAATGTGAAGAGTTAATGTCATTTATCTCAAGGAATGTTCAAAATGGAAAAGGAATGTTCTAATGTAATATTTAATTGAAGTGAATTAAAGGTAATGTTAAAGGATATTTCATTACTAATTTCTCGAATTTAAAATAATATGAAATTAAATATGAAGTTGATTTATAATTATGTTTTTTAATGATAAAATAATTAATGTTTATATAACAAATGATCCCATCAAAGGGAAAATATACTATTTTTTCAGAAATCAAAAAGATATTTTTTTAATCCAAATTGGATGATAATGAAATTAGTGATGAAGCGGTTGAAGTTAAACTTTAAATTAAATAGTGGATAAATTATTGGTTTCCAAGGTTAATAATTATGAATTTACTAATTATTAGATGATGGGGATGAAAAGGGTAGTGAAACTAAAATAGATTTTTTTTTCTATAATAGGAGTTTAATGTGTATGTTTTAAGGATATTAATGTTGTATAAAGTGATATTTCATTTAAAAAAATTCCCCAATGATAAATTAATATTGATTATATAAATGATGATATATAAAAAATTTTAATGGAAATTAAATCTTAGAAGTTCATTCTTTCCAATGAAAAGTGATTGAAGTAGGATATGGAAGAGTTATGTACTGATCTATCTATCATGATGTTTTCATGATCACAAACACTTAATCATGTGTTGAATATTTATAATTGAGATAATTTTACTCACTTATTTTCACTTGTATTCATTTATTTTATGAACTTAATGAAGATATTATATACATTCAAAGTTATCATGATGATCTTATTGAAGGATTAAATATATTTTTTATCATATTTTGATATCCTAAAATGAATTTGGGGGATAAAACATAGGCCGTCAAAATGAATATAGGGTGGACATTTTTGGATTTTTCGAACATGAGAAAATTATTATTAGTTATTATAGGACATTAGGTAACTGATGGAAAATGGATAGAATTACCAAGTTACAGAAATCGACTAAACTGCTGATGGATAGCTACCAGGAGACCGGTGGCTACCAGGAAGAAACCTTAGTCATATAGAATATCCATTGGGTATTTGGGGATTCCCACTAGGTAAACTATAGAATCTATTAAAAATAAATGAACTATATTCATCCCACTAGGTACCTGATGGATGCTAATGAGTTTTTGGTGCAGATTGATCAATAAGTAAATGATTATTTTTTTAGTGTACCATATAGATATTAATTGTAATTTAACATTCTATAAAAAAGAATATTGATTCCCAAATTTTTATTGTAATATTGTAGGATTTAAATAAAGGATACTTAGAGGCTTGGATGAATAACCGATCAATTGATCAAAGCATTAGCACACAAATGAAGAATCTATAGAAATTTCTCTCCAATATCAATTTTCATTTAAGTACAAACTATAATTTTTTATCAATATCTTTGGATATCTTATTTCATAATCTATATATATCTCATTTAAATTTATATAATCTTTAATATATATTAGGGAGAGTCTTTGTAATGGGGTTTCACTAAGAAAAAATCTATTACTATCATCTCCTTCTGAAAAGGGTGCTCACTTCCAGAAAACTGGGGGATGTTTTCCTTGGATATAAATGATTTTCAAGAGGGTTCTCCAAAACATAATGACTAGAGATATGTTTCTTGATCATTAAAAATATTGAGGTATAAATAACAAAAAACACTCAACCTGAGAGGAGGATTTTTATGGGCCCACTTCGAGCTATTATCAAACTCTTTTACCAAACCATGTTTTCTTATTCTTTTATTTTAGGAATCAATTATTTATTTTCAACTAAACCCTCCAATTAGATATACATAATTGCATAAATTTGATACGTCTTTTTCCATTTTGCATACTCATGAAATTAAAATTGAAATTATATTTTTAATACATATCGAAATTATTTATTTATCATATCAATATCATTTAGTTTTAAATTTACATTGTTTATTTAATTTTTTAAGGTAATTTCACCCATTATTTATATATTAATAGGGAAATAAATTAGTATCAAAGGGGTTCTTTATGTTTATATATTAAAAATTTCTTTATTTTAATTTTTTTTTTGATATTTTTTTCAGATATTTTTTTTAATATTAATCATTTTCATAGTTCAACCTTTTTATGATGGTATCTTACACTTGTTTATATGCTCCTACTTTGTTGGAACAAATTATTCATATTAGAAAAGTCACATGTAAACTTTTTTAAGTAGCATTTGTTACCCTATATAGAAAATGGTTATACATTAATATACCCCTATTAAAGTACTAGAAGATAAGTGGACACCTATTGAAATTAAAACGAGTGAGATTAACAGAAAATATTTAAATTTTCTACATTGTGGTATTGACTGAAACAAATTTAATCATGTTTCTCCATGTAAAACATCCCTTTAAATACAGAAATGTCTAGAATTCACTCTTAAAAGAACTAAAAATGTTTAATATACTGGATCAAAATTTTATAGGAAAGATTTTGAAAGATATTATATGAATCCAAATAAACCAATTACTCGTATATTTACATGGTTTACTAACATATGTAATGGTTTAATGTCTCTTGGTGATGATTTTTCCATAGAAATATTTGTAAAAAATACACTCAAGGACATTACAACTAATTGGGAACCCAATGTCACTATTATACAAGATGAAAATGGAATAAAAAATAGTTTTCAAAGAATTTATCATATCTCTAATGATTCATAACATTAATATGGATAGAAAAGGAAATAATAAATCCAATGAATACAAATATGTAATGAAAACAATCACCTTCACAACTAACAATAATGATTCATCTAGAGTTGAAAATTAAGAAATTGTTCAAGTTAATAAGAACACGAAATAGTTTCTAAATAAAAATAAATATTCCAATTGAAACAAGGTGAAGAAAAAGGTGGAATTGGATGTGACATGATATAAATGAAATATAAAGTTCACATAAATCTAGAGGACCATTCCTACAAATAAAGGTTAATGATAACAGACAAGGTAATAATGTTCTCAATCAAACAAGATTGAATGAAATGAAGACTCTAGGAACCCAACTACCTCAACCTATTCAAGTGAATAAATTTATAATAACTTATGAAACATGTTAATTACATTGAGGTTAGTTCCCCTCTTACCATTTACTCCTATTAATATTCCTCTCTCAATTTTTCCCCTTATTCCTTCATTCATGCTACTCAAGTCACCTTAATTATTAAGACCAAAAATACACTCATGTTCAATTTGAAAATGGTTTTCTTGGCCGTAATTCTTTATAAAAACAATGTGATAATAAATAAAAACCTGTACTGAATAAAAAAACTACAAATTCTAAAAGAGAAAGAATAAATATTAAAGGAAAAGAAAGAATTATGGATGAAAATTTTGAATTAACCACATGTTAATAATCAAAAAATATAATCAAATGCCTCAAACAAAATCTCTAAAAATTTAATCAATGTGAGAATAATCTCTATAATCATTTCGGCTCTCAAATATTTATAAAAAAAATTAGTTGTTCATTATTTCTCAAATCATTCATGAACCTCAAAAAATGAACTGAAACCCACTTTTAACCTTGTTTTGACACCAAATACGTTTTATAATTATTTTAAACGAATTTTTCATTTAATTTATGATTGTGATTTATAGATTTATTAATATGAGAGGCCAAAATCAATTAATATTGTATTAAATATTTCTACCAAAAAATCATACATTAAACAAATGTGGATACCTAAATTTTTATGAAGTAACATTTGTGGAACCAAGGTTGTTAGGGTAATAAATATTTTAGTAATTTTATTTTTTAGGAAAATTATCATATGATTAAAGAGGAAGAAGCATTATATTACATAGTTAGTGGATTATAATGACAGAAATATGTATACCACTCAAAATTCAATCAAATAAATAAACTCGACAGAGGCTATCCAACTTCAGTAATAACACTACTTGTTAGATAATCAGTGAAGTTACAATCCGTTTTTCTAACTCTACCCATTTTAAAAATGTTTTATTTGTAAATATATTGAATTATACATTTCAAATAATTATTCAATTGTGTGATAGTGATTTCAAAATTTATTATGATAATTTTTTGTGTTATGTTTTTAATTGAAAAGTAAATATTTTATCTACCAAATCTCATTTTTAAAATGTTTATATAATCAATTTAAAAGTTTTTGATAGAAGAAAATATAAAATGGTTTAGTAGATAGGTTAATTATTCAATGATTTGGAATAATGTCTCCAATAACTATATCAAACACTCACTTTTCGAACTCAACCATTTTCAACGAGTACATGATTTACCTAAAATCCATTTCAATGATGGCCTAGTTTGTGATGCATGATAATATGTTAAGAAAAAAATCCAATTTTAGACCTTTAGAATATTTATTCTTCTGAACCTATCAAATTAATTCATCTTGATTTATTTATTCCATCTCAAATTTAATGTTTCTAAGGTAAACCATATAATTTTGTTATTATTGATGATTTAAAATGTATCACTTGGGATTAATTCTTATCACATAAGAGCGAATCTTGGAAAACTTTCAAAAAAATTTCTTAAAATGCTGAAAATGAAAAATATTATCAATTTATTTTGATTTTATGTGATAATGGAAGAGAATCTGAAAACAAGTAATTTGATGATTTTTGTTCTTATCATGGATATAATCGTTCTTTTTCTACTCAAATGAACCGCAATGAAATAGGGTAGTTGAAATGATAAATTTTACTATCTAATAAATCACTCAAACTATTTTAAATGAATTTAATTTACCTATGGTAATTTGGGATGAGGATGTAAATAGTGTATGATTTGTCATTAATCACAGTATCATAATATATTTTCTAAAAAATTCCCATTATGTATTTAGACAAATAAAAAACGTAATGTTGGTTATTTTAATGTTTTTGGATATAAATGTTTAATTCTCAATAACAATAATAACCATGGTAAATTTGATTAAAAATTATAAAAAGGTATATTTCTTCGATAATTTAAACCAATAAAGGCATACCATGTTTTTATAAAAAGGTATAAAAGGTTGGAAGAGTCAATTAATGTTGTTTTTTTATGAAAAATATCTAAAATATCTTTCTAAAAATTATTTTGTGGAAAATTATTGTTTAACTGGATGTGATCCTTTCTAATATAATGAAGTTTAAATGGTAATATAATCAACATCATGATATTTACCTAAATATTTAAAAAATAAATAAATAACAACTCTTTGAAAATTTCCTTATATATTTTTAATAGGGAACTCATACTTCAATATCAGTCCAAATTTTGGTTGAACATATTTCATTTGTCTCACACATAGTACCCCAAAATATTAACTATTCACTTATTGATAAAAATTTGGTACTTTCCTTACAAGAGGAACTAAATTAATTCACTGGGAATATTTTTTAGACTCTCATGGAAATACCTAATGATCATTCTATAATAGGCACTATATGGTTTTTATTTTGAATAAGTTAGATGAACATGGTAATATAAATATAAATATATCCAATCTAGTTGATAAAGGTTATAACCAAGAAACAAGAATTGACAGTAGTGACACATTTTCACCAATTACTCAATTAGAATTAATTTGGATCTTGTTGGTATTCACCTCTAGCCTTAATTTAAAACTCATTTAAATGGAAGTAATAAATTATTTTTGAAGTGTATTTATTAAAAAAAATTGTTCTCTGAACAACCACTGGCTGTTGAAGAGCATTATTTTCAAAATCATGTTTTCATATTGACTAAATATATTTATGATGTAAAATATTATCTTTGTTCAGGGTATTAATGTTTAACTAATTTCATTTTATCAGATGGTTTTAAAATGATAAAATTGAATTCAATTTGTTTTCTAAATCACATGTCATGTGATATGTTACTTGAATAAATTTACATTAATGATGTGATTATCACCTCATCAAATGAATCACTTTGTACTGAATTTTTCGATTTAAAATGATAAGATTTCAAATGAGATTTATGGGTGAACTCAAATTATTTCTCAGTGTTCAAATTTATCCAAGGAATGATGATTGTTTTCAAAACTAGGGTAAATAAAAAAATGAACATTAAAAATTATTCTTGGTGGATCAAGATAAGTAAATATTACACCAATGAGTACAAAATGTATGCTAACCATGCATGAATCTGAAAATCAGTTCCACAAAAACACTTATATAAGTTTGATTGGTAGTATACTATACCTTATAATGACCTGGAGTAACAAAAAGTTAAATGTTTTTCTTTATGCTCATTTCAATAAAATCCAAATGAATATCATTTCAAAAATATTAAAATTATGTTTTATTTTTAAGGAACTAAAGATATTTATTTGTTTTATCGTAAATGAACTAATTTTAACATAAATATTTTTTATAAAAATGTATTTTTGGGATTAAAATTATATAGAAAATGCAAAATTGGGAAATTCCATGTACATATAAAATCCATATACTCATAGAGTAATAAAATGAGAAACTATGTTTCTCTTTACATAACCAAGGATGAATACAAATCCATTGGGAGTTTTCTTTCCCCAAAATAATATGATTGGAACACACTCTATTGATATTGGTATTACATTTGACAATATCTGTCCTAGAAGTGATAATTATAGTTACATAGATATTTGTGTACCTTTCTATCTCTCATAATATTTTCATGATCACAAATGCTAAATTAAGTGTCTACCAGTTATATTTTAGTGGATTTCAGTCACTTTATTTGGTCTTTTAGTCATGTCTTTGATTAATATAAGATTGATATTAACGAATTTTTAAATACGTCCTGATGATCTTGTTGAAGGATTAAAAATGTATTTTTACATTTTTTGTGATCTTGAAATTTTGTTCGAGGATCATCCGATGGAATTATAAGGATGCTAGGGTGTCCATTATTGGACTTAAATAATTACATGTAGCACCAACTTGCTGGTGGAATAAGTTTAGAATTACAAATTTGTAGATATTCTAATTTACCATCTATAGATAGCTATCGATCAACTGGTGAATAGATTCTAGCCAGTCAGTGGTAAAAAGATAGAACCTCCAGTCCAGCTAGAGCTCCACCTGGTAGCCATTGCTTCCCAGAGGGTAAATAGTGGTATCAATAAAAAAGAAAATAACTCCATATATATCATTGGGTATCCACTTGAATATACCGGGTATCCGATTGAATTATAATAGAAAGTGAAATTTTCATTATTTTGTGAACCTTGAATCTCTTAATTGGTGTTGGAAATGTCACATCCTGACCCAAATTGGGGTTCTATCCGCAACTACCTGAAGCCCGCCTCCACAGGCAAGGGGTTGGTGACTAGAACCTAAGACTTATCTTACATTGGGAGGACTTTTCCCAAGTACTTGTATGGAAAAACATAACCATAATGATGTATGAGTATAAAGGAAGTGAAATTAAAATAATGAAAACACTAATGAAACAACCATGCATTTAATACATCTACGGAGTACAAGATTATTGTAGTGGAAACTAAAAAGTAAAGAGGAAATATACACACCCATCCTGAAATATATACAAATAGAAAAAATGGAATTTAAAACACTAAGAGAGTGAGGCTTTTGATCTCCAAGCTGTGACCATTGTATGTGGTCTAAAGTAACAAGTATCCCTAAGCTTATCTATAGTCACCACTGACCTATCCTTTGTATACTTAATCATGACACATGAGAGAAATACCGATTTAGGGTTGTGTATATACATACCTAGTATGATTCCATGAAATATTAAGGTGGAGAAGTAAGAGATGAAAAAAGAATAGAAAGACAATAGATATTAACTAGCATTTTGTGAAATAGCATAGCTCAACCCAAACCAAGGAGGTATTAACCTCATCCAAAAACAAGAGGATCATGATAGTGTGAAAATGGACTACACATTGAGTCTTCTAAACCTATATTTGGAGAGTAAACTCACATAACCTTTAGACTCTAAGCATAGAAAGTAATTGGAATACCCCACATGTCATAGTATCCCATGGAATGAGTGTAACTATATCGAAAGTTATGGAAATAGATATATATATATATATATATATATATTATTAGTCAAAAGAAGACCAAAAAAGAGACTTAGCGGATCACCATATCAACTCTTATCCCAGAATAATAGAGTCACCAACAATTCCAAAAGTCCATCGATGATGATTATAATATCACGTGTCTTCCTACGAGTAACTATCTAATAAAGACACACCACATCAATGTGACACATAGTTGAGGGGCCATACTCTCTAGGTAGAGTATCCATACCCATTAATAATGATAGCATTCCACTCTGACATCTGATGGAGGTCTCATGCCCTATCCAACAAGAGGGTTCCACTCTAATGGTATAGGAACCATGCACAACCTAGGTAGAGGGTTCTATAATGATAGTCAATGGAGGACCCATTCCATTTCTAGTAAGGGTGATCCAGTCTGCTGGAAGAGAACCCATGCCCATCCCAGCTAGAGGGTTCCACTCGAGTCATTAAGGACCCATTCCCAGCCTAGCTGGAGGGTTCCGCTCATAATCTTGTAGGGGAACCATGCCATGTGCTGACAGTAGGGTTCCACTCTTGCGATAGAGGAACCACACCTAACCCAGAAGGAGGGATCCACTATAGTATTCAATGAGGACCCATGACCAGCCTAACTATAGGGTTCCACCTTGGATTCTATAGAGGACCCATTCCATGTGCTTCCAGGAGGGATCCACTATAGTGGTAGATGACCCAGGCCTAACCCAACTAGAGGGTTCCACTCTTGGATTCATTAAGGACCCATTCCAAGACCACATGAAGGGATTCACTCAAGAGTTAGTAGAGGAACCATGACCTGTGTCGACTGTAGGTTTCCACTATAAAATTCATCAAGGACCCCTGCTCGGCCCAACTGAATGGTTCCACTTAGGACACCTCTGGTGATCCTGTCCAAACACTGCCATCATTGAGTATCTCCTAACCAAGCTTCATGCCTAAAATATTACACATCAAATCCCAAAAACCACAAATGTGGTTACCATCACGTTCTATATAGAAAAACACTAAGGAATGGCTAATCATGGGCCGAAATTTTAGTCCAAGAAAAGGAGATACAGAAACATAGAGTTTAATCAAATTAAGCTATGGGGTACATAGTGTGTCTTCCCAATATTTATCCTAGTCATGTACCAGGAGGTACATATATCACTAATAGTGTTATTTTACATAGTGTGTGAGGGATGAACCTTTAATACCCATTCCTCTTGGGGCCCTTCTCATGTGTTTTTTCATGTCCGTGCAACCACCTCGTGTCCATGTACATTACCCTGTGTCTATATACCTTGGTACATGGTAGTGTGTCTGGTCTTGTACTACCAAACAGGGTCCTTCCCAGGGGCTCTACCACATGACACATCCAACTGGGGATGAGGTACATGGCCTGTTTGAGGGCTACACATCATTCAATCATTATAACCTTCTGAAACACTAGTTGTGACATCGAGGGGGCTATACGTCAGGTGTTCATCATGATTCACAGTGTGTTGTAAATATTTTCATAGCTTATCTAATCAACTTATCACATGTTGAACCTGACCATTCCTCTTTTAATCACAACTCACTTCCACCTAAAAATATTTTATCTAGCCACCACTCATTTTTTTCTGTTATCCAGTGACCAAGAATTTGATTCTGTCATCCCACAGTAGGTTTTACGCATGCAATGCACATACCAAGCCTTCCATCACCATGGATTTGATCGTAGATGATGTAAAAGATCCAAAACCTAGAACTATCCTAGATCTTCCCTTGATTCAATGGTCTGTCCATTTTCATTAATCGATTGTGATTCTAGGGGTCTGATCAGGCTCGATACCGCCCAACAATGTTGAGTCAAGACCTTGGGGTCCTACCGTGGAATAATGTGAAGAAATTTTAAGGGTAAAGGAAGCATATATAAAATTAATCAGTCATTTCCATGAATTACTGGCCACCAATTAATAATGAGGATATATGGACATAGAAAATAATTTAACAACCAAAATTAATATGTATAGAAAAACAAGCATAATCCATAATTTCAGTAGATCAAAGAAGTGGATTTATCTGCTCAATAAACATTGTAAAAAATTGAATAAAAATAAAAGTTAATGTCTTAAATAAAAATTTTATTGTTCATAAATTTAGAAAACACTCTTTAATGATTGAAGGAAGTCATCACATTCTCTATTTTCTAGTCTTCCCTAATCCAATGTTTTATCGTCGTATTATTGTATTCTCTGATAGAAGGGGGAAATAGAATCTCTAGAAAGTCACAGAATTATGAGGATGACCCTGAGAGAATAGAAATAGTGAATTATGTTTTGGATTTTTTTTATCAAATTAATTTTGGAGGGAATTAATAATTCCAGTCAACAAACTTCCAATAGGTGAGATATATGAAGGCCCCATGCAAACCTAATTTAGGTCCCACCTTGGGTTAAAAACATGTTCCAAAGTCAACCAAAATATCATATTTATAATAAAAAATTAATTTCAAGAGTTATCCCATTTTTTTAGGAAACTAAATGAATATGATATAAAATATATTTAATATTTTTATAAAATTTATTTTGGGTACACCGGGTCTCAGAATTGCTCATCGTCTTGGTGCATGGATCTTGAACTATATATAGATATATTTAAAATTCATAAAAAGAAAAAATATGGTCTCCACATAATTCCCTGATTCAATATGTTTATATTTGAAAAGCATAACTAAACAAAAAAATCAGGACACGGAGCCCACATCTAGATTTCTCACTCCCAGGAACTCTCTTGCATGTTCCCAGGCTACCCCAACATGCATACCAGGGGAATTTTATGTCCAAGAATGTTCATATCCCTGTTGGGACTCTCTCATTCACTAGAGAAGCAGAGGATTCAAAATCATCGAGTATAAAAAAGGTAGACCCTCTTCCTCTACTAGAGTCAGGTGTATGGATGGCAACAACTCCGAACACTCCTTCACCAAGCAAGCCTAGGACTTCCGTCTAAAGGAATATTCTACTACATTATTTTTACCCAGAGTATAGACTATTTTGACATCATAGTCCTATAGGAACTCAAAGCATTGCTACTATATCATGTTCATGTAGCAATAAGTGAATACATAACTAAGGCTCGGATGGTCGTGAAGCCCACATGAACGGTACTCTCCCAACGGTGGAGGCGGCCATGCACGCCCTCCAATCCCCTAGAACTCGTCAGTCTCCTACCCAACAGCGGCCTCAAAGGCAGATCCAGACAGCCCATGTCGTTGTCTCCAACTGCTTCGGGAGTCTATCCCCGGAACGGGACAATGCGTACCTCCCCTATCTTAGGGAGGTAGATGAGGTCGACATTGAGGACTTCATCCCCACCGAAAGGGGGTTCCGCTCCAAGGCCCCCACCGGAAGACGCCATCGCGGACACGCCGCGATTCAACATCCTCACTCCGAGTAGGATGTCTCCCCGAGGATTCAGGCCCACGCTCCCCGAGCTTCGGCCCCTCGGACTGCCTGACGAGGGCGGCAGACGTACAATCAGGGACCGGTCATCACCCTGGTCCCTGAGGAGGAGCTCTGCTGCCCAGCCACAAAGATGTACTACGAACATGCACCTACACCTATTCACTCCTCACGAGCCCTCCATCCAGATATGGCGGTGTCATACAAGCCGGCGTGCATCCCCACCGAGCTCCATCAAGCCCATCGGTCATGCAGGACGGCACTTACCAGGTAGGAACCTCTCCCTGCCCAGGGTCGTGAAGCCCACCAACCTGACGTGGTGGCGACCTGAGGCATCACAATACACGATTTACTCCACACCCTCATCTGGTAGTCTTTACATAAGAAAACTCTTCAACCTCAACCTTAACACCTTAAATTCCCTCTGGAACTGCTAAATCTAGCTAAAAGAATACCTTTTCTGCATCAAGGCAGTTAACTAAGCTACAATTCTGGATAGGTCTTTTAAAAACCTCTGGATGTTCCCCGCAAAACCAAGAAACCTCCACACCTCCAAAATAATCTTGGATGGATCCCAAGAAAGAAATACATCGATAATCACTATGTCCATGACAAAAACATGATCAAAGATTACATGCATTAGAAAGTGAACATCAGAAATCCATAACTAGAACATATAGGGCTTCCCATAATTATGGTGACCTAAAAGAAAATATATAACCATTCTAATGTTTTTTCCATTCCCCTCCTCTAGTGCAGAGTAGATGAGTACGTCTTCGATGAATACAACCACAAACTAGTGAATTCATGGATGGAAGACTTGGTTCATCAAAACCATAGACATGGAGAGGGTATTAATCACACCAAATTAAATCACTAGGAACACATAGTTGTAATAGCTACATTAGAATTATAGTTTTGGAATATCAGCATCATTAACCCTCAACTGGTGGTGGATGGATTAATTATCAATCTCCAAGAACAATCTTGTGCCTCATAATAGGTCAATGATGTCTTCAATACTGAGAAAGGGGTACTTATTTTTTTTTCCTATTCAAGTGATGATAATCATTGTAAAGATGCAAATTCTCATTCTCCTTTATCTTAAAAAATTCTGGAGATCCCCCTAGTGGACACACTGGGTTTAATGAAACCCTTCTCTTGAAGGTCCACCAATTACAATTGTTTCCCCAGAAGCATAGTAGGGTCCATAAAATATTCCACATATGATACCAGAGTTTTCCTGAGATGCAAGTCAATGAAAAAATCCATATCCTTCATCGGAGGTAGTCTCAAAACTTCCTCAGGGAAGACATCGATGAAATTATCCACTGCTGAAGGAAACTAGATTACTAAAGTTATTACTGCACCAAGGGATATACATGAGAATTGATGGGTGTTGGAATGTATTCTTCTTATCATAGTGCCCAGTCATCCTTCCATGAGATCACTCTCACCCATAAAGGTGAATCTTGTCTCATCAGTGTGAAGGAATCTGACTCATCTGTGATGACAGTCAATATGGGCTTGGACCATGGACAACCAATCCATACCCAAGATGAATTATTAGGGTTCTATTGAAATTACTAATAGGTCTCAAATGAAAATTTCTCCACCATAGTACATCTCACACTTCCAAAGGATGAATGATACAGAATAAGTGTTCCATATAGGAACCTCAATGCGAAGATGTTGGGATAGTGACTAAACTAGGAGCTCCAGCTCTATCACCTAGAGTATATACTGAAGGAATGATTGACACAAGTGTCCAATAATACTAATGTAAGAGTATAATAACTATATATCATACCTCTAATCATCTCATGCACTTTAAGGTCCTAAGCCTCCAAATATAGTAGTTGTCCACAACCCCATCCACAAGCTTCCTGATCCTGATGTGGGTCACCAAGTGGTGGTGGTGGAAGGATATCATAGCATCATACCCTATCCCTTTCTCCTCATACTCTACCAGATTCAACTCCCTAAGGACCACCTTTCCCTTTCCCAAGACATCCCTGATCATGGTGCTTCAACTTCCATGGCGGTCATTCAACTACTTTCTTACACTCCTAAACAAGTCTGGTTGGTAAGTCAAATGATTTGTGATATCCCATAACAAGAATATCATAGACCCTCTATAGGATTCCAAGGAGCTCAATGTTGACCATGTACTACACTAACACATACCTTTGTTTGATCTCAAAAGACATCCTTCGCCATGTTCTCATCGACGGGCCCTTGCTAGATGTTGTAGGTGACTCATCTCTGTGAAACCCACTACCTGTTCCATCTCTCTACCATCCCTATTATAGTAAACTCTCTATCAATAGTGCCTAATCCAGTACCCCGACATAAGTGGGGATGCACAAGGGAACCAAATTGTCATAAATCCCTCTACGGAGACACTACTCAAGCTTATGTGCTCAAAAGTAGACGTCACAAATCATGTCAAGGGAGTAATAGGTAAGGTCTATAAACCTTTCTACAGAAGCATCCACTATCATCCCTCCCCACTATATTTCCTAAATCCCATGAATCCAAACCCAGTGAAAATAGAAGTGTATGTACTCCCTATTGAACAATAGTTTTATGTCGAGCTACAATAATGTCAAATCATCATGAATTTGGTAACAAGAATCAACCATTTCCCAAAAACACCATGAAAAAAGATAACTTCTAGTGAAACCACATGATCTATCAATGTATAGATGAGCATGAAAACATGGACCACCAACTCTAGCTAATCATATGATGCCTGAGGATCTAGCTCGTTGTTGATCCTCATAGGAATCTATCATTGTAACTTGTAGAGAATGCAAAGCTTACATGCATCCTCAATCTACTCTATGGTCAAAAAATTATACTCAATAGTTGGTGCTGTTGCAGCTTATCCACCTAGAGGAGGAAGCTCAAAGGATAGACTCGAAAATGAGGCCTCATGGCTAATCAAAACATTATCACCCAACAAAACTGGTATCCTGGATAGCTATCATCACATAGGAATATTGAAATTTAATAAAGATTTACCAAAGTCAGATGAGAATATATAAATATATATATATAAACAACGGGGAAATGAATCAATAAGGAGTGTCAAAGAATCAATCCTATATGATTCATTTACAATTGATCCCTGTATCTAATGCCTCAAAACTCTGAGTCGACAAGCAGGTTGTCGAGGTCATGGTGAATGGATACATCAACCACCCTCAGCATCACTAGATACATTGGATTGAGAGTAACATTTGAGAAACTCTAACACTATTTCCCTAAATGAAACAAAATCCTTGTATGGGGACTACTCCAAACACAGTCCCAATGACCGAACCTCCTTTGATAATAATCATTCATGACCTAACCCAATCCAGAGCTCAAGAATCCAATACCCCAACCCTTCCTACATTGTCGGAGGGCTAGCCACCAAGGCCAAGGTAATAACTAACATGGGGATTCCTTTTCCTAAGTACCTATACACACACACAACCATCTTGAGACAGAAGTGAAGAGGAAGTAAAATTTAATGAAGAAAACACTAGGGAAACAACCATTCATGTAAAACCTCTAAGTAGTACAAGAGTACTGGTGTGTAAACTAAAATGTAAATGGAATAAACACATTCACAACTAGAAAGATGTCCAAAAATGAAAAAACATAGAAAGTAAATTGTGGAGAGATCCTAGATTCTGATCTCTATGTTGAGACCCCCATACATGGTCCAAAGTACCATGTTACCCTAATCATCAATGTAGTCACTACTGACCTATCCTTCTCCTGCATAAGACATGACACATATAAGAAAATACCATACATGGGTAATTATATATATACTTAGTAGGAAAACCCAAAATATAAATGGGTTCAGCATGAGATACAAAAATAATAGAAAGGCAATAGATAATAACTAGGATATAATGAAAAACAATCTTTACCCAAACCATGAGAAAGAGTATTATCATCTAAACACATGGGATAAACATGGTGTGTATATGGAATAAAAATAAATAATTTTACACCTATAGAAGGAGAGTAGAATCATCCAACCATGACAAACTAAACAAAGAAAGCATGTGGCATACCCTGTGTATCTTCACATTCTATGTAATGATAGTAACCAAATAAAAAGGTATAGACACTGATATAAATATATTCCAAGTCAAAAGAATCTAAAACAAGATAGTAAGGGTGTCTCCATCTGATAGGTTATCCCAAAAGAATAGGGTCACCAATAGATATGGAAGTCCATGAACCTTGTTCAAAATCTCACACGTCTACTTTGAAGTGACCATCCAAGTCATGCCACACCTCTTTACTATACCACACATTCAAGGGGTCGCAATATATAGGTAGAGGTTTTATTCTATGTTAAATCATAAGGGTTCCACTATAATAGTCGGTGGAGGACCCATGGGATTTCTAGTACGAGGGTTCCACTCTAGTGGTAGAGGATCCCTGATCATCCCAGCTAGATAGTTCCACTCTAATAGTTGATGGAGGAACCATGCAATGCTTAGCTAGAGGGTAACAATCATGTGTTAGAGGATCAATTCCCTACCCAGCTGAAGGGTTCCAATATAGTAATTAGGGACCCATGCCTAGTCTATTTGGTGGTTTTCACTCAGAATTCTGTAGAGGACCCATACCATGTGCTGACAGGAGGGTTCTAATCTAGTAGTAGAGGACCGACGCACATCCAAACATGATGGTTCCATTCTATATTAATCGAGGACCCATGCCAAAACTAGATGGAGGGTTCCATGTGGGACTATTCAGAGTAACCATTCCCTATGATGATTGTAGTGTTCCACAATAGCATTATATGAACTATTCCTAGCCTACTAGAGGGTTGGAATTTGGTAGCCGATGAGGACCCATGCCCATCCCGGCTGGATGGTTCCAATCGAGATGCATATTGTGACACTTCATGACCACTACCATCATCGAGAATCAACCAAACTAGAGTAATTCCTATAAATTTCCACATAATACCATAAAAATCCAAAAATGAGTTATCTATCACATTCTATATGAAAAAGTACTATAGATAGGCTACTCATAGCACAAAATTTGAGTGAAAATGAAGAAGATGTGGAAGATTTAAGTTTCATGAAAAGAATCCAATTGGTAAACAACATGTTGGGGACCCATATAGTGTGTGAACCAAATATTTCACCTAGATAGGTCCATTTAGGTACACTTCTATCCAACCCAGTAAGGTTACATAATATGTGAGAGATATATATGGTGTAACCATGCCACCCCGTCCTGCCAATGTGATTGGTCGTGTTTTGGTAACCACTGAGTGTCCTTGTACTTTACCCTTTGCCGATGTACTTCAGTACACAACTATGTTCCTTGAAGTGAAATACCATATAGGTTCTTACCAGTGTTTTCCACCACTTGGATCATCTATCCAGGTATGAGTTACACAAAATGTAGTAGTTCTACACACCTCTCCATCCTTATTATCTTCTAAATCACTGGCCTTTATATCTAGGGGTTACACGCTCTATGGTATTCATGATACATAGTGTGTTATTAGGATTTCCATTGTTTCTTAGATCTTATTTATGTGTGTTGAATTTGGCCTTTCCGCTTCTAATCTAGTTCTATTTTATCCCAAAAATATTATATCTATCTTCCACTCATAATTTTTAGTCATCTAGTTGCAGGAAATCCTATCTCATCAAACCATGATGGTTCTGCTCCATGCACTGCACATCACTTACCTTTTTGTCCTTTGATTTAACCTTAGATCATCTAAAAAACATCAACAATCCATAAAATAACTCATATGTAACCCCTGATTTGGTGATCCTTCCCACTTTCGTGAATCCATTGTGATTCGTGGAGTCCATTCATGCTTGGTAATATATGAAACCGTTGAACCGAGACCATGGGGTACTACGATTAAAGAACAAAAAACATTTTTGGGGGAAAGGAACAATAAAAAAATGAATTGATTTTTTCTTAGTTTTCTAGTCTAACAGTCCCGAATGAGGATATCTGGGTTTAGAAAATAATTTAATAACCAAAATTAATCCGTACAGAGGTGCTTACACTGACAACAATTGGCTCATATCAAAGAAGGCGATTGATCCGCATAATTATTTTAATAAAAATGGTGTTAACTAACAATTTATGTGTCCTACCTATAAATTTGATCATTAATCATAGAACAATGCACTCATTAACTATATAAGGAATTTTTCACTTTTTTTTATGTCCCCATCTTATTCTGTCCAGAGTTTTGTCACTATCTGATTTGATTTTCCAACGTAAAGAGTAAGGTGGAGCTCTAGATGGTCCTAAGATTATGAGGATATCCCTTGGAGAATATTCATAGTGATTTATATTAGGAAAAATATTTTAGGTTAAATTAACTAATGAATTAGTTAATAAATCCACTGAATGTACATCCAATGAGCAATATGTATAAACACCATGCATTGACCTAGTCTAGGTAGCTCATAGGTAAGAAAACGCATTTAAACTCAATATTGCTCTTAGATTTTTGATCTATTATTTTATTTTAGTGATATAACATTTTTTATATGAATATATTTGCCCATATAAAAAATATATTTAATATTTTCAATAAATTATTTTCAGGAACACCGGGCCTCAAAATCACATCCCATCTTTTTTCATGGATATTTAAATATTTGAATAAATTGTTTAACATATTACAAGGAAAAAATAAGGTATATACATGAAATTAATTAAAGAACCATATTGATTATAGAATATTTCTTTTCATTTTGGACACTATAAATATGGTGCCTTGTAGGATTTGATGAATAACTGATCAATTGATTATAGCATTGAAACAATAATGATGTAGATCTATTAATTTCCCCCCAATCTCAATGTTCTTTCAAGATAAAAAGATGATTTTCCATAAACATCTTAGTCTCTATTATTCCATTTTATCTCTATCTAATATCTTAGTAATTCAAATTATTATTAGATATTAGGGTGTGGATTTGTAATGGGTTTTCACTAAACAAACTTCATTTTTTCTCATCTCCTTCTACAATGGTTACACAATTGTGAAAATGTGAGCGATAAGTTCCTTAGATAACAATGAAGTCCAAGAGGGTGATCATAACCATATCCCCGATGGATGATGTTTTTAATCATAGAAAATATAAATATAGAAAAAAAATCTCAACATAAGGGGGGATATGTAAGGGCTCATATAGAGCTTTTACCTAACTCCATCATCATACTATATTTAATTCATATTTTATTTTCTACATTGATTATTTATTTTATTCTAATAATTAAATATGATACACATAAATTCATATATTCGATACATCCATTTATATTGTTCATAATCACTCAATTACTATATAAATTATATTATTACTATGTATTGAAATTATTTCCCTATAGTATCAATATAATTTAGTTTTGAATTTATCTTTTATATTTGATTTTATTTTTTAAAGTGAAATTAATCTCCCTATTGATATACTACTCTAACTAGAAAATATAATTTAAAATATTAGTATTAAATTCATTAAAATTATTAGCAAGCATTTATTGAACTGTAAATTTATCTAAACAAATTCATGTTTTACTTCATGAAATCCGTAAATAAATTGGCGAATGATTGAAGGGATATTTCAAAACTATTGAAGAATAGAAAAACCTTTATGATTTAATTTTTAACAAAATAATTGAATCAATGTGTACAGAAGGAATTGGATTTTGGTAATTAAATTTAGAGATAAATTCAGAAGAAAATTGAAATTTACAAAAATTAAAGAACAATTCTTAAAAATAAAAAATTATGGAAGTGTCAAAATTAAACTAAAATAGGTTACAAAGTTAAAGCATCAAATTAAAATAAGATTATTTACATGTTGAATAAGTTTTAATAATCATAGATAATTTATTTCTTAAAAAATAACTGAATCTACAAGTCAAAAAATGAGATGTATAGTAGATGACACAATATTGAAAACAAGAAATTGTTATATTTTTTTATTTTTATGGATACTATTAGTGTTACTATGTCTTTAGAAATGTTTAGGGAATATATTTCTTAATTGAAATTTATTTCAATGAATCTATAATATTTATAAGTATTTAATTTATTAGTTTATAATCTACTGAAAGGGGGTAATTTAAAATAAGATACAAATTTTAGAAGTAAAATCAGAGAGGAAGGAAATGTTGTTATAATAACAATATAGATTATGTGAACAATTAGGGAATAATATTGTGTTTTTTATTACCATATTTCTGGGTTTTTAGAGTTTGAATTATAATACTAATTTTTTTAAGAATAAATGAAAAGATAAGGGTCATGTGGTCGAATTTACATTGATTGATTATCAAAAGGAATTAAAATGTATATTATATAGTGGATGAACATAACATATGATAGGATAATAGAAGCTTGTATAGTGTTTTTTTATAGTGAAAAGTGGATTTATTTAATCATGTTAATGATGGGTTAGCTAAAATAGAAGTTATTAGTTTAATTGAGATTCAAGAAAAGAATCTGAAATCAAAGAATGTATTATTTATTGAAGGGTTAAAAGAAAATTTATATTGTGTTTCTAAAATCTATGATAAAGTGAGTCAGGTTTTTTTTGTAAACATAATTCCTTAATAAAGATATTAACGTATGATTAAGTCATGAATAGTAGACATAGAACAACTGGTATATTTTTTAATATAGGTTAAAGTGAAAACTATTATTATCTATGTTTTAAAGTGGAAACTAAATTATAGAATCAATGACTTGGATATATTCCTCAAAATAATATGAAACAATTTACATAATGATTTAGTGTTTTTGATGTTTCCATTCAAAAGAGAGAAATGAATTAGATTCTTTATATATAAAAAATTGGGAATATAATTAATTATATAAATAAGAAAATGGAAATTAAAACTAGCCAACCATTGAATCTTATTAATTCAGAAATTTGTGGGAATTTCAAAAGTAAATCAATGAATTTAGATAAGTAAATTTTATCATTAATTTATTAATTATTTGAAATTACATGAAATGTACTTTGTAAACATATATATATATATATAAGACTTTGAGGATCTTTAAGTGATTGAAAATAATTATACTAAATGAATTTTTTATTATTTGAATATAATTAGAATAGATAATGGGACCATGTATAATGGTGGAAGATTTTATTCTTACATAGATATGAATGGTATTTAAAATGATTATAGAGCGCCATATAACCCATAGATATGTGGTTCCATTGAGTGGGATAACAATAGTTTAGTTGATAATGCTCAAACAATGTCAGTAAAGTGTACCACTTTTCATTTATTCTATGGATAAAAATAAGGTTAATGGTTTTATTCAACCCCATTTTATATTTTATATAAATTATAATTTCTCTCCCCTTGAGATATATTACAAGAAGACACGATGCATGGAGTACATGTTACAGGTTGGATTTCCGTATATTATCAGCGTAAAAGGAATTGACATACGGAAGTTTTATCAAATAGTATTAGAAGGATCATGTCCTAGATATCAACTAAATGGAATTTTTTTTCATTATTGAAACATGGAATTGGGTAATATTTAAGATTTATATGATGAGAATATCATTAATAATTATTATAAAGTTTGTATAAAAAATATATAATAATGTTGAAGAATATGTTGTATAAATAGTTGTAATGTAGGCCAACAATTATAAAAATGACTAAAATTCATGTGATGGGAATGAGAAAATGACAATTATTCCTTATCATGTGTTGAAGAACATCATAATTCATTTCAGTATAGATCAATAAAATTAGTTTCATTTCATAACATATTTTTAGATCAATCTGAACTACCAAAATCTCACATAATTATAATAAATTTTATTCTAGGGTTGGACTTACATATTATTGGAAATGGAATTTATTACTATTTTTGGTTTTTTATGTGGATTGATATGAATTTTTTTATGGAAATAAGTCATCCTGTGGTGATTTTTCTTCAAATAATTGAAGTGTCTCACTTGAAGAATAAGTAAACAAATATTCATTCTTTTGTTTATAGTGGAAGTGAATTTGTTTTGACTCAAGTCACATCTATATTGATATGAATGATAACTCCAATTGGGGATATCATGGTTGAGGTGAAGTCACTAATTTAAATGGGATGTGATAATTAAATTTCCATTAATCATTTATGAAATCCTATTAAACATTCTCAATCAACGCATATTAATATCATATACAACTTCATAAATGAAAGGTTTTGTAATGTATGTTAATATTGGAGTTTTTTTCTACCAAGAATACATGAAAAAATATTTTACAAAATGACAGTTAAAGGATTCATTTCAAAAGTTGAGGTATATTATGGGATTTTTTCCTCATGTTTCTAAAGGATATGTTATGTTGTTGTGTACCCTTTCATATTATTATTATACTTTTATCATCAAATTAGTATTAATATAATTAAATGTAAATATTTTATTCATTAACCATATGAAATCCCATATGAATGTGGTGAATGTATTTAAGGGGGAAAATAAAAAGGGGAAACTACGAGTATTGGGATATTTGTGGGTGTTAATGTACTATTTTCATATATTTGTTAAAGAATGTGTGTGAGTATGTTTTTTGATATATAAAATGTAACGACCCAAGGTTTTAAATAGAAATTTAATTCTTATAATTATGTCATATATTCACATGAAATCACAATATAATGAACTAATAAGTGCTATGTGACCTTTAAACATAATTTTTTAACTTTTGTGATTAAAATTTCAAAAATATAACATACATAGCTGTTATCTATAAGTTATTTGGATTCTAATATGACCAAATTATTATTTTTTTGAATATTAACATACCCTTATGAATAGTAATGTTACCCTAAGGAATAGTAACATACCATAATAAATATTAACCTTTCCTATGATATTATATAAATAAGAATCAAGTTGAAGTACAATATACCTATATCTGGGAAAAAGAAAATAAATTTTTTAAATTTTTTTTTCGTTTAAATTTTGATTTTAATTGAAAATTAAGTTAATCATATTTAGATTCATTTTTCTAAAAATGGATTTCATTTTTTTATTCTACTTGTCGAAGAATGGTATGGGTGAATTTTTGGTATTTTTCTAAAATACTTGGATTTTTTATGAATAGTAAAATACGATAATTTATGATAAATGATAAATAATTGATTTATTGCGTCATTGATGATGATATGCTAATGTAAGAAAAATTATTTCAAACTCACATCCACTTATTACTATTTTTTGTCATGTAATAATACTTATTGTTTCTCTTTAAGGAAAATAATAAACTAAGAAAATATATATTGTGAAAACCCTCCTATCCTCCACTATATATTCCACCCCTCCCGACCTCTTCTCTTCACTTCACGCAAGACTTGTTCCTTGCCTATATTATTCCCAAATATCTCCTCATTCTTCTCCCCCATGTACAGAATACCATAGTATCTTCAAAAGAAAAATTACTCTTTACTTAAGAGGCTCTCAAGGAAGGTTGATTCAAGAAATAAAATTCCTCTTATCTTTTCCTTCATTTTTTAAGTTCCGTTGTTATCTTTTATTTACTAATAAAAACTAATCCAAATGGTATGAAAACTATATTAAAATAAATTTAATAGATATTTTTTTATTCTAATTGGATAATTCGTTATCATATCTCCTTTTTCCACCATTTATTTGAAAGAAATGAAAACACCATTTGAGATGTGTTAATTTAGCACATAAAGGACAACATGTTATTTAGTTTATATTAATATCTTCAATTATGGTCCTGATAACATATTATGGTTTAACATGACTATTATATGTGCATTTTTATCTTATTTAATGTTTTGTAACCCTTATTCAACAATTATGTATAATAATAATATATAAAAGGTAAATTCTGAGTAAAATTGCTAAACTTAATTCAAGCGTTTATCATCAATGTTTTAAATAATTAATCACCTTAACTCTAAAGGAACAAATAAATTTTATAAATATATAATATTATGGATGTTAACTAACAAAATATAACTTCAATTATATTCAAACATTGTCATTTTACAACGTTCTCTATTCACAAACATAATTAAACATATCGTAAAAACCTAGAAAATGAACAGACCCGAACTATGAAATTGAACCACTTAACCAATTAAAAAGGCCATGAATGAACATAAAAAGGGTATAATAAATAAATTAAATATATAAGTGGTTCTTGAATTATTAATTAACAAACCTAATTTTTTTTATTCAGGTCATTAATAACAAGTGAAGAACATCATCAGACAAAATGTAAGGGATCCTCTCAATTTCACTTTTATTCAAGAAAGTCCTTTTATTTATTCAATTTTCTGTGTAATCCCTAATGATGGGGTATTATTTTTCACCTCCCCCATACATCCCTCGTAATGTATAAGTGATTATAAACCCCTTTCTCTCTCATTAATCCCTCTTAAGTACACCTGATACCATGCCGACAATCTGTAAGGAATTCTACCCAAATCTTCTTTATTCATTTTGGTTCCCTTATCTATCTTTATACCAAAATGAAGTTATCTTATCTATTTATGTGCATAATTAAAATTCTGTTTAAATGTAAAAAATCATTTATAAATACCCTTCCATTATTCTGTTTTTGGGATATACATGTTTTTAAATGTTTCCCTCCTCAATACTTCCTGATTAGCAAACATAGTTTAAGAGAACATCCAAAATTATTACCAGATTTAAAGTGAAATCTACCATATATTTTAATCCACCATTGCTTTGATTAAATTAGTCCTTTTTATTTTGAATGTCTTTTGGATCAACTTATGGTTTTGAAAAAATTATTGTTCCTTTTTTAATTTAAAGGCTCTATATTATTTTCCATAAAACGACAGAAAAAAATTTTAATGCTAAAATATCTAAAATACATTTCGTACATGTTTTTACTTGTACTTAAAATCAGTTTTATTGATATATTCCTAGTTTCCCTTATGAATTTCCATGTATATTTTAGTTCTTTCTATCATGGAAACTTTTATGATATACCTATTTGATATGATTTATGTCATTATTATGGTACACAATCCTTTCCATGGGTAACCCTTAAGTTTATATATGATTTATTACATATGATTCAATATGTGGAAAATATATTCATTGAAATTTCAGATGGGTGTGCCTCAAAATCAAACTAATTTCTTGGGTAAAGCTGAGTCTCTTTATATGTTATCTACGATGATCTTGGTTGTTAGCATTGGCTTGTGCTACAATGTGCAACGGTCATGGCGTTTAGCCTTAGATTGTCCTAATATGGGAAATGGTCTTGGTGGTTAGACATAGCTAATACTAAATTCAAGATTTATGCTTCTATCACATTTTACCGATTATATGTTTATATTATCCCATGTTTATATGTTCTGATTCTTTATGTTACATACCATTTTGTATATTTATGTCATGTCTTACAACCCCTGTGTAAAGGATTTATTCTTATAATTATTACCTTAATAGGTTTTTTAGCTCAGCCCTTTTCATGTTATCTCCATGTTAGCCTATGCAGAATTATGAGAACAATGTATTTCAGGATCCCAATACAAAGAATAAATAATGAAATGTTTTTTTATTTCCATTTTTTCAATTTTATGTACCTAGTCTTCAAAGAAACTATACATTATGATCCTTGGCTTTTACTTTGATGTAAAATTATGCATAAAATCATGTAATGTTATATTTAAAAGGCTAGGGTTTATATAGTTGGTATCATAGGATGGTCATGTTATTTTTTGGAGATTAGGAATATGACACCTTAGTAAGAACCTTAAGGATCATACTATGTATAAGAAAACATCCCTAAATATTTCTAAGTATAGAGTAAGTGGTTTTTCAATCAAATACATACATTTATGTATATAAAAAGGTAGAGCTGTCTCTGGCACATATATACCTAGGATTGAAAAATCTGCCAGAGTTTCAGGAATAACCCGAGGTATCCTAGTATACGATAACAGGTCATCCTACACTATTAGTTTGACACTCCTAGGGTATATTCATTGGTAAATTCAAGAGCATAGTACAAACCATTATTAAAGGAATAAAAAAACACATAATAATATATGTTATGAAATATATTAAGGATAACCTAGATATAAACCTAAGGTATCACAAGTTAATATATACTACTCCTTTACATGTTTATCATTTTTTAATCAAAAAATTCCTTTTTATGTTAAATAAATAAGTATTCAATCCCTCAAATAGTACACTCCCATTCTTAGTTAATGGTGGGATATAGAAGTACACGGTCCAACAACCAATGTCATAGGAAATGTGAGGATTTCCCTATTGATATGCGAGATATGATGAGAAAAGATGCTCAAAACATCATGAGAGTACTTTCTCAGGTGGCTCAAGTGATGAATAATAACTTTAATCATGTTGAATGCCCTCCGACACCAAGGAAATATCAATTTTCCATAGAATTATTCTTACGGTAAAGGCCTCCCATGATTAGCGGATCTTCTGATCCCCTCCTCATGATATAGTGGATTAACTCCATTGAAAAGATACTATCCATTCTCCAGGGCTTGGAAGAAGATAGATTTTTATTGGTGGTCTATAGTTTTGATGGGGAAGCTGATAAGTGGTGGACCCCGATCAATAATGAAAACTCCCATGAAGAAATTGATACCATGGATTGGGAGGAATTCAAGATGATGTTTTTAATAAATATTTTCATAAAAACCCCCATCTCAAGTTGGAATTAGATTTCCTCGGTCTCAATAAAAGGAAAGATTAGTTCATCCATGCATATGAAGAAAACATTACAAGTATTGAAAGGTACACCTTTGGCTTTGTCATGAAAACTGAATGCTAGGTGGATCTCTTCTTTAGCGGGATAATTCAAAGTCTACAAAAGGTGTTGGGGATTTGAGACTTCGATAGTTATGAGATTGTCTGTTGTTCCCTCAAGGTTGAAATGGAGATTAGAGACTCTATGTGGACTCATAGGATCGATGAAAAGACGGGGAAAATGGATAAAAACATGGGTAGTTCAACAAACAAATACCATGATAGAAAGAAGCTCGAATATACCACTTGTAAATGTTATGGGAATAAGAATCATGGGAAATGTCAAGAGGGAACTACGAATTATTTCAAATACAGAATAATGGGACATGTGGCCAAGAACTGCCCAAGGGATATGAAAAATCCTTCTAATGTGGAAGAAGAAAGGAAGGTTCAGATCAACACTCAACATGTAGTATAGTGTTACAACTTCATGGAGCATGGGAATTATGCAAACAATTTTCCTAAGCCAAGGGTTGTTAGAGGAAATCAACAATAAAATCCAAGTAAACAAGCAAGGGTTTATGATATTACTACTATTGAGGTGGAGTCAGATAATGATGTGGTGACAAGTATGATAATTATTCATCCAGTAATCGTGAACATACTATTTGATTCTGGTTTTACACATTCTTTCATATCTTTCATGTTTAGTAGAACTATTCAAGAACCACCTCAAAATTTAGAGGATATGTTATCTATGAGAACAACGAATGGGGAAATTAATGCATCTATGGTTTATAACACCTCCTCGATTAACGTTTGGGGACTGATCCTCCTAGAAAATATCTTCATACTTCTTTTAATGGAGTTCAGCACTATCTTGTACATGGATTAACTATCATTATACAAATCCAACAACAACTGTTAGGAAAGTGAAATCATTATTCACATCCTGAAGCATCCTCCAATTATTTTCAAGTGGAAGGAGGAAGATGAATCTCTTTTAGAATAAAATTGTCAAGTGTGTATATTATTTCATTATGAGAAAAAATATATAGATCAAATGATTGATACAAAGGATAAGATCATGCTCGAATACATCCCATTGTGTGAGATTGCACTGATGTATTCCCTATAGAGTTTCTTGGTATTCTTATTGACTGAGAGGTTGAGTTCTCAATTGAAATTATTCCTGGACCTATGCATATATAAAATAAACCTTATAGAATGGAAACTGTAGATCTGGATGATCTCAAGAGGATGTTACAAAACAATCCGGAAAAGGGTTTTAAATGCCTGAGTGCTTCACCATGGGGTGTGCTAGTCCTCTTCATCAATTAGACGGATAGATCAATGTTCCTATGTATTGATTATGACAATCACATTAAAATCATGATAAAGAACAAGTATCCCATACCATGGATAGATGACTTGTTCAATTAGCTTTACAGGGCCACCTATTTCTCAAAAGTGGAATTTTGGTCAGTATATCACCAATTAAAGCTGAGGAAGGAAGATATTCCCAATATTACCTTTGAAATGAAATATGGAAACTATGAGTTCATAGTGATTGCATTTTGACTTAATAATTCTCCTATAATTTTCATGGATTTAATAAATAAAGTCATTAGATATTACCACAAAAAATTTGTGGTTGTCATTATTGACGATATTATGATATACTCTATGAGAAAGGAGGAACATGTAGAGAATTTAAATACTGTGTTAAAAACATTGTTAATGGAGAAGATGTTTGCAATGTATAGTAAATGAAAGTTATGGATGGAGGACGTATCATTTTTGAGGCATGTTATCACCAGCAAAGGTGTATCTTTGGACCCTTCCAAGATAAAGACGATTGAAGAGTGGACTTGACCAAAAATTTTAATATAGATCAGCAAATTTCTGGGTCTATCCAGGTATTATCGATGATCTATGAAGAACATTTCATATTTTTCAAACCTAATTACCAAGCTGACATGGAAGGTAGTAACGTTTTTCAGGACTCAATAATGTGAAGTCTATTTTAAGGAGTTGAAAAAGAGGCTTATCACTGCGCCAATACTCACTATCCCAACAAGTGGAGAAATATTTGTGGGGTACAATGATGCTTCCAAGAAGGTATTAGACTCTTTGATGATGAAAAATGATAAAATGGTATCTTACTCCTCAAGGATGCAGAAAATACATGATAAAAATTATCCCACGCTTGATCTGGAGTTTCTGGTTGTGATCATTGTGTTGAAAATCAGGCGGCATTATCTCTATGGGGAGAAGTGTGAGATATATGCTGATCACAAGAGTCTAAAATATATATTCACAAAAAAACAGATTATTATGAACCAACAAGGATGGATATTTCTCATCAAATATTATGACTTCTCAGTCCACTACCATCCCGATAAGGCAAATAAGGTGGAAGATGCTCTAAGTAGAAAGGATCCTGAATCTTTATCAATGATGAGAATTGAAAAGGATCCTATATTTTTAGATTTTTAAAGAATGTACATGGGAATCATTAATGTAGTAACATCATCAATCATTTTTCAAAAATTTTCTCAAACATCCCTCATGGATAAAATAAAGGATACTCATAGAAAATATGTGGAAATTAAAAAAAGGTGGAAGCCATTAAAAATGAAAAATCCTCTGATTTCATGATTGATGAGGAAGGATTTTCAAGATTTGGGTCAAAATTATGTGTATCATTCGATCCAGGGATAATGAATAAGATTCTGTATGACACACATAGCTCAACCTTCTCTATCCACCCATGGAGAAAAAATATGTATTGACATCATTGAAAGAACTTTTGGTGGTACAATATGAAGAAGGAGATTACTGAATATACATCAAAGTGCCTGGTATGTCAAAAAGTGAAGGCTGAAAGACAGAAGTCTATGTTGATGATTAAACCACTACCCATACCAACATGGAAGTGGGAAAACATCACCATGTAATTTGTCATTAGACTTCCAAGGAAATCTAGAGGAAACAATGCTATATGGGTCACTGTGGATTGTGTTACAATGACATTTCACTTTTTAGAAATTCGAGGTGACTTATCATTTGATAAACATGCATGGATATATATCAAGGAGGTAGTAGGGCTGCATAGAGTACCACTATCAATTGTATCTGATCAAGATCTGAGATTCACCTCAAATTTCTGGAAATGTCTCAAACTTGATCTAATAACTGAAATGAAATTCAGTACGTCCTATCATCCTCAAATTTATGGCCAATCTCAGCAGACTATTTAGAAACTAGAAGATATGATGAGAGCATGTTATACGGACTTAAAAGGAGGATGTTACTAATATCTTCCACTTGTTTAATTCTCCTACAAAAACAATTTCCACTCGATCATTAGAATGGAACCATATGAAGACCTTTATGGGAAAAGGTGAAGAACAACTGCATGTTAGTATGAAGTCGGTGAGCGTAAGATGCTACGACCTTAAATGATTAAAGAAATCGTGGAGAAGGATAAAACCATTCATCATCATATCATGGCAGCCCAAAGTAATCAATATAGTTTTGTAGACAATCATCAATGAGACCTTGAGTTTACAGTTAGAAACATTATATTTATATGGATATCTCCATAAAAGAATGTCATGAGGTTTAGGAAGACAGGAAAGTTATGTCCAAGGTACGTCATCCCCTTCGAGATTATTAATCATGTTGGGGGTGTAGCCTCCCCACTAGAACCGCTTCCTACCACATCCAAAGTACATGAGGTATTCATGTATCCATTTTAAGGAAGTACATACCAGATCCTTCACATGTAATATCTTTATAGGTGGTACAGTTCAATAATGATAGTTCTTAGGAGGAAGATATAGTGAAGATCTTGGATCGTAGAGATAATGTTATACATATAAAGACTACCCACCTAGTATATGTATTTTGGAGGAACAATAATTACGAATATGCAACATGGGAACTAGAGGAGGTAATGAAGGAAAAGTACCCACACCTATTTATGGCTTATAATCTAAAAGGAAATTTTGATGGTGAAATTTCATAATGGGGGATAATGTAATGACCCAATGTTTTCAATAGAAATTTCATTCTTATAATTATTTCATATAATCACATGAAATCAAAAAATAATGAACTAATATGTTATATGTGACCATTAAACATAATTTTGTCACTTCTGTTATTTTAATTTTGAAAATCTAACCTAAACGGTTTCGATCGGTGAGTTATTTGCAGTCTAATATGACAAAAGTAATTTTTGGGGAATTATAACATACCCTTATAAATATTAATGTTACCCTTATGAATAGTAACATAACTTAAAGAATTTTAGCCTTACCTATGATAATATATAAATATGATTCAAGTGGAAGTACGATATACATATATAAGGGGATAAGAAAATAAATGTTTGAAAGTTGTTGTTTTTTGTGTAAATCATGATTTTTATTAAAAATTACAAAAGTCATATTTTGAAAATTATTTTTGAAAAAATGGATTTAATTATTGGATTCTACATTTCAAAAAATTGTTATGGTGTATTTTTAGGATTTTTCTAAAATACTTCTATTTTTTATGAATAGTAAAATATGATAATTTTTAATAAATGCTAGATAATGGATTTATTGAGACATTGATGATGATATGAAGATGTAAGCCCAGTTAGTTCAAAATCACATGCAATTATTAAAATTTTTGGTCATGTAATCATCACTATTACTGATCTTGGGGGTAAATAATAAACTGAGGAATTAAATATTATGAAAACCCTCCTCTTCTCCGCTATAAGTACCACCCCTCCTTTCCTCTTCTCTTCATTCCTCTCAAACCAATTTCCTTGATGATATTCTACCCAAATCTATCCTTAAGATCCTACTCCACTGTTAGCATCCCTTTTTCACTTAAAAATACCAAATCCTCTCCCTTTAATAGGCTCTCAAGGAAGGTTGATTCAATAGTTAAAATTCTTCTTCTTTTAATTCATTTTTTATGATCCTTTGTTCTATTTTCATTCCTAACCTCTACTAATACAAATGGAATGACAACTCCAGTAAAATAAATGTACATGAATTTTGTTTTTCTAATGGGATAATTATTCATCATCTCTCCGTTTCCCACATTTTATTTTAAAGAAATGAAAACACTTTTTGAGATGTGTTAATTTAGAACATTCAAGGATGTGGAGTTATCAATTTCTATTAATATCTTCAATTATGTTTCTGAAACCACTATTATTGTTTAAATATACCATTATATGTATTTATTATCTTAATCAATGTTCTCTAAACATTATTCAATTATGATGTAAAATAATAATACAAAACAAGTTAATTGTGAGTAAAATCACTAAAAATAATTCAAGCATTTATAATTAATGTTTTATATAATGATTCACCTTCACTCCATTGAACCAAACGAATTTTATAACCATGTAATATTATTAATGTTAAATAACAATATATAACTTTAATTCTGGAAAAACATTCTCATTTTACATGGTTCTACATTCATAAACACAAGTAAACCGATCGTAAAAACCATGAAAATGAACTGACCAGAATAATGAAATTGAACAACTTAAACCATTAAATAGGAAATAAGTGAACATAAAAAGGTATAATAAATCAATTACATATATAATAGTTTCATGAATAATTAATTAATTATCCTAATTTGTTTATTCAATTCATTAATAACATTTGGAGAACACCAACAAACTTAAGGTAAGAGATCCTCTCCATTTCACTTTTATTCAAGAATGTCCTCTATGCTATGCCATTTTATGGGTAATCCCTAATGATGGGGTATGATTTTTCGCCTACTACATACTTCCCTCATGATTTATAAGTAATGAGAAACCCCTTTAAATCTCATGAATCTCTCTTAAATACACTATATACCATGTCGATAATCTGTGAGGAATTCTACCAGAATCTCCTTTGTTCATTTGGGTTGCCTTATCTTTCATTTTATAAAAATGAAGTTATATTATATATTTATGTGAATCTTGTAAATTCTATATAAATTTTAAAATTTAATTTATCATGACCCTTCCATCATTCTCTTTTTCGGAAATACATTTTTTAAGTGATTCCCACCTCAATCCTTTCTGATAAGCATACCTATTTTAAGGTAAGTTCCTGAATTCTTACCTGATTTAAAGTAAAATCTACCTTCTATTTTAATCAACCATTGTCTTTATATAATCATTCCTTTTTATTATGAAAACCATATAGGTTAAATTATGTTTTTTATAAATTATTATTCCCTTTTCTATTTTAAAGGCTATATAGTTTTTTTCTTAAGACCTCTCAAAAATGATTTAATGCTAAAATTTATTAAATAATTTTATTACATGTTGTATCTTATACTTGACATAACTTCCAATGATACATGAATATTTTTCTTTAGGATATTTAATTTATATTTTAGTTCCTTTATTTCATGGCCAATTTTATGAATAACCAATTTATTATGCTTTATATCATGATTATGGAACCCAATCCTTTCCATCGGTAACCCTTATGTTTATATATAATTGATTATATTTTTTTAATTATGTGTGAAAAATATTCATGGAAATATTTGATGGTTGTTCTATGATAGCACTCTAATTCATTTGGTAAAGTTGAGTCTCATCAGACGTTATGTGCGACAGTCTTGGCGGTTATCCATGACTTGTGTTACTATGTAAAATAGTCTTGGAGGATAGCCATGGATTGTGATACTATGGGAAATAGTCTAGGACGTTTTCCTAGGATCATAATAAATTAATTTTTTATGTTTCTGCCACCTTTCTGTGATTCCATGTTTATATGATTCCATATTTATAAGTTTTGATTCCTTGTGTTACATGAATTTTTATATCTTCATGTCATGTCTTCTATCTATATGCTAAGGACTTATTATTATTTTTATTCTCTTATGAGGATTTTTAGATCACCCTTTCTTATGTTATCCTAATGTTATCCTATGAGGATGTATGAGCATATTAGAAGTTAAGAGCCAAATATGAAGAATAAATTAAGAAATGTTTTTTTTACTTCCATGTTATTAGTTTTATGTAAGTAGTTGTCGAAGCCACTAGAATTTACGATACATGGATTGTACTATGATGTATAATTATTCTTAAAGTCATGTAATGTTTTATGTAAAAGTATAGGGTCACTATATATAAGGTTATTTTTCAATAAATTTTATAAAAGAGGATTTGGAAATGGGTGTTTGTTATTTATAGACGGTATTGAGGTTATTATTAATCATCAATGTTTCGTACATTGATCATGCTTATGTATTCATATACTTGATTAAATATTATCTATTTCAGAATAAATATAGATCCATAAGAAATGGATATTTATGGTGAATGGTAAAAAATAAACTCTCAAGGGGAATATTATTGAATCCATGAATGAAGATATTGAAATTTATGCTTATTGAAATTATAGTTTGTGTTAGATTTTTTTTAAAAAGTATATCCACATTATATAACCATTGAAGGATAATTTTTAAGGTTACTTTAGGTTCATATAGTGTGATTCTTATAGATAGAACAATATAGAAGGATTTAATGAATTTAGAATCAGTTTTCTATCAAGATAATCCAAAAAAATAATGGTGTTTTGGAAAGTACACTATTGTTTTTTCGTTGTGAAAATAGATTGTGAAGGTTAGAGGAAAATAGTTAGATTATTATTTTTTTACAAAAACTATTATTCCCCATAGAGAAGAAACATATATCAAGGTTTAGTGGAGTCGGTCGTAGTCAATTCGAAAAATTTTAATAGCCTTGAAAGGAAAAGTGGATGGTGTAATTATATAGTATTGTAAAATAAAGACTATTCATAGGTATTAAAATAGGGTAATAAAATAGGTAGTATTCCATATAATTTAATATCTATCATGGTCAGGGTATTAGATATTGAATTCCATGGTGTTTTTCAGACCATGTGATGTTGATGCACATGGTTCTCATAGATATTGGAAAATAACTTATATAAAATCATGATTTTTTAGAATTGAATGTTATATGTTATTTTGAATAAGTAGTTCAATTTAATTCAAATTAATTTAGACAAACAAACCATGTGGTGTATCTCAAAATGTCATTATTTTTACTAAAATTAATGTTAAATTGTTTATGATATCTCGGTTTATAGCATGCCATGTAGACTACTCAAACCTAATTCCAAACCTGATTTGACAACATAAAAGATAATATAAATTGAAAAAATTATATTGAGGTTTATAATTATGTTTGATAAGACAGATGTTAAATTTTGATTTTCATTTTTATTTTGAAATTAAAATTCAGACAAAATAAAAGTGTGCATTTATACGGTGAAGGACATGTTCTATTGAGGAAATAGGTCAGGTAGATATAAAGGAAAAGAAATAATAAGACACCCAATATAGATAATTTTTATAGTGTACCATTAGTATTTAATATATTAATGTTAAAATAAGTATACTTGAAGAATTAATATTAATTTTGTAGAGGATGAGATGATCATTTTTATTACAGTATTGATAATAATTTTTTATTGTTTGACGATCAATGGATTTTTATATCATCAATTTTTTTTAGACAAATATTAAATAATATTTTAGGTTTTAAATATTTTTTCCATAGTTTTTCATTTAATTCAATGAGTTAGTATTTGATGTGGATTTGGCACTCATTTTTTTGTAATATGCAGAGTCTTCATGAAGTTTGATGATTCTTTTTATTAAATATTTTGAAAACAATCTTCTCTTCTATGAGAGAAGAATAAATATTTTAGAATACATTTGATTTTATCATGATTAAAGATAAAACATTCTTATTGTATCTTTTATAATGGCTCTAGTGGATCATGGATATTTTTTATTGATCATACCAAATATATAGTCAATAATTTTTATTGATGAACCATTTAAACTGTAATGTTCACAATATTAACTTTTCTTACTAGTTGATCTTTTTGAATTTAATTGATTAAACTCACTAAAACTAAATATTGAGTAATTAAGAGTTTAAAATTGTAGTTGTGTAAATATTTTAATTTATGATGAGGGTTTTTAGTTTGAAAAAAGTAAAATAAGATGATTCCCTAATTCACCATATTAGTTAACCTTTGAGTATTTTATTACACACCAGTATTATTGTATCTATATAAAGCGTTATAATTTACAAAGGTTACCAATCTTATATTATGACACTCAATGTTTTTTATGATTTTAATATCACATATCATATTTGATAAAAATACTCCATCAAGAATCCAAGGCCTTTCTATATTGATATCCTTTAGATTAACATTCACAACATAGAAATTTTAAAATATATTCTTCTTCATGGATGCATAAGATAAAAATTTAACATTAATAACATTGGGAGTAATTTCAAACACTCTTAAACACAATTTCCAACCCAACATGAATTAAAAACACTTCTTAATGCAATCAAATTTATTCTAATTATGTAAAATATTTTTTTACTTAGAAGATTTATTCTATCTCTAAATAAACCAACCCGTTCACCTTTTGTCCTATATTTACTATCTAAAATATAATATTTTTCAACAATTAATAACATTTCTGTATTTATCTACCACAACACCAAAAGTAGCCTTAATTCATGTGTTTAATCTTTATAAAATCTTCCATACAGAAACATCTTTATTATGTTTTTAATGTATTTGTGTTGTTTTTAGATAGTTGATATATCATTTTCACCCATTTTCTTAATGAGAAAAACATTTAAGATTTTTTTTTCAAATATCCTTTGATTTCAGGTTAGGTGAATAAAATAACTTTTCTATCTATATATTCATAGAATAATTTTTATCACATAAACTATTATTTATAAAAATGAAAATTTTATAATAATGTTATTAAATCTCTTTCATTTATTTATAGGATCAGCTATTTTTATATTAAACAAAATACCCTTCCAATCTTAAAAAATAATCAATTTATTGTTCAGATATACCAACAACGTTTTTTTGGATAGAATTATCTTCTTAGTAGACTTATTGGACTCAGTTTATACAAATTTATATTTTTTAAAGTCATCACAACATTTCATTAAAGAATATCCCATGTTATAAATTTTTGATGGAGTTTCTAGTGACTCATTCACATTAAAAAACCTTATTGTCAAGATCATTACTCATAAAATATAGTAGATCTATATAATATTTCTAAATTATGAGTAATTTATTAGAACTATTTTCACCAAAATTCAGATTTATTACATCCTTTTTTTTCTTATTATTTCCTAAAACCCATGATTTTATTCTTGAGTTTCAAATCATGATCACTTAAGGTATCTAATAAATATATCAAAATGTATTCCTTATGAATCTATTTTTTTCTTATTCTTATTATTATTCAATTAAATATTATTCTTCCTTCTTTCATTAGATTATTTCTCAGATTCAATCTGATCAGTATATTTTTCACCTCACTTGTCCTAATTTCTCAAGTGACTTAATTTTAATACTTAGGGTTATTTCCGTCCAATAGAGTAATTATTTACTCATTTAGAATTTATTATTTTGTTAAATTTACTTCTTGAATAAATTACATCAAGGTCATTATTTTTTATTCAAATCTTATGTTCATTGGATCGTTAAATAAAAAATACAAAATAACTCGACTCATAAAACATTTTAAATCGATTTTCCATTTTACTTACATCATTATTTTAATATTTTTAAAAATAATATTTATAATCCTTTTATTATTTTATATTAGTTGTTATATATCATTAAAATTAATAGATGATTAATGTTATTTTTACTTGAATAGAAGAATCATCATTACTTTGAAATCGATCTTATTTTCCTTTTTAGTCGTATTTGTAATGATATGAGACTTTCACATTTCATAAAAAATTTTAATTCTATATAATTCAAAGAGATAAATTTAGTTAAAATCAATGAACTCTAAAAGAGTAACTATGAAAAAACTATTATTTGAATATAACTTTTTTTTAAATAATGGATTCCTAAATATTTTTTCTAAATATTGTGGTGATTATCATAATATAAAATATTCTTCTAAAAATCATCAATATGTTCTTCATTGGTAATTTTTTCACCAATAAAACTTTCTATCTTATTTTACATTTTGGTTTCTTTTATAGATGATTTCAATTTTATCCAAAATTTATTTTACTGCCTTAAATCACATAACATTTGTGAATTATTTTTCAAATAAATAGATTAATATTGTATTCCTTTATTTCCCATCCTTCTCAATGTTTTTCTATTTGGTTTCATTTTGTGTCATTTCACATGTAGTTTAAAATAAATTTAAACCATATTATGAATTTCCAACCCATGAAATAAAATAAATTTTATCGTATTTTTCGTTACAAAATGATAATTCATTACATCAAATATGAGAATGTCGTTATTGTTGATTTTTTAAGTTATAAATAATTATTTATAATATTAGTACAATATAGAGAATACTAAAGACCAAATTTAGGTAAGAAAATAATATATCCAATGAGAGTAAAATTTTAAATTATTCTTATATGGATATAAGATCCATCATATTTTTTTGGAGAAACACTAATAAGGTGGGGTTGGGGTGAATATGTTTTACCAAATTTAATAATTTCCAAAATTAGATTAGCTATTTATATGTTAAAGGTAATAGATATCTTTGAAACTTATTTTGAAACACAAAAAACATGTAAAAATGTTTTCAATATTAGTAGGGCACACATTTTTGACAAACGTATATCTCTATATGGAAATATATATTATTTTTATTCATCGAAACATCGATTACATAAGTAATATAACCTAAATCATAAATGTATTATAATGTAACTAGTATCACACAAAAATTGGCATCCCATTTATATTATAGGAATCCCTCATATTGTGAAAAAGATGAATTTTAGAATAAAAAATTTCAGCTTTGTTATTAATGATATCATAATATCATTAGTCAGATATGGATCTATTGTGTATTCAGAACTCTATAAATAACAATAGATGATCAATTAATAGTATTAATTCTATTTTTAGCTCCTTAGAACATTAAATATATGTTTTATTAGAATATTCTTAATCAAATTCTCTCAATGATGTAAAATTTTATTCAAGGTGTCTCTCAATATATCTTCCAAAATTTAATAATAACAGTATAATTTTAATCCATTTAATTGTTTATCAAAACATTCAAATGATAATTTAATTTAAATTTTATGAATAATTGTATCTGGTAGGATATTATGGACCTAACAACAATTGTTAGAAATAATAGATGAAATTAAAGAAATCAAAATCCAAGATGAGAATTCTATATAAATTATATTTTATATAAAATGTAAATTATGATACTATAAATGTGTACCGTAAACTAATCTTCCCCTTATAACATCTTCATATGGGCTTGATGAAGATCAATAACCAGAATTGGAAGAACAAGAGGGTATGGATTTGACATCGGGTCCATGCCAGTGCAGCTCTACATGACGGATGACTAGCAGATAATCCCTGTTAAGGTGGAATGCTGACATATCATGAAATATGTTGGTGAGGAGCAGTTTCATGTTTTCCTGACTAGGTAATTCCCTCTAAGACCTACAGGTCATGAAAATGTCTCTAAGACTTAGTGCCTTATAAGGTTTCCACCTCAACACTTGAATGTTGGATTGTCAAAATTAATAAAAAAAAAAGGTCTTCAGGCCATTCAGGAAATGATAACATATATAAAAGTCCTTCCCAAATGATAATGATTATCTTTAAACTAACAAATCTATCATAATATGTTTGTGTATAATATACCTTATGTTTGTACTGAAATCACTCTCTGAGATATAACCTTATAATAAAATATATTTGATAAGGTAGTGGAATGGTTTCTCTAAACCATGAATTAGGGTATACCTATATAATAACATTTAATATATATCCAAAGTGTATTACATTCATAATGGATTTAGGTATCATCTCTTTAAATCAGACACTTTCACTAGAACAAAATGAACTTTTTTTCATTTCAATATATATAATATAATATAATACAATGAATAATAACTTATAAATAATATCCATATCTCTTTTGGATATATTCTAATATATTTGGAAAAGTACTGTTGAATTAACTATACATCACATCATACGTAACACGATATGGATACCCATCCTAAATTCATTGAGAAAAACTCTAAAACACATCTAGAGTAAAAAATTTGAGTAAAAAATACCTATTCTGTCAAAAATAAAGTGTGACCCTATAATACTTTATAACATTGAAATCAAATATGTATCCTCAGATACATACATATAATCAATGAGTTTCCTCTAACAAAGCATCAATGAAACACAAGATTTAAAGGAATATGGTATGATATCTATTATATACATAAATTTATGTAACTATATCTACAAATTGTATCACATGATATCAATAATTTTCATATATTTCCTTTTTTCCAAGACATTGAGTGACCATGGGTCACAATGTATGTCAACTTCATACTTCCAACTCATATATTATTGACTCTTTGAGTACAGACTAACATGGTTGATTTAATACATCACATGTAATTCAATTTTTTTGATGAAAAAAATCACATTTCCCACATTACAATTGATAAAAATATCATATATACTATCATGGTGAAACTATACAGTCCCTAGTATATCTCATTTTGAGGCCCAGATTTCATAATCCTACCATATGAAGAAAAATACCATCTTAGTTGAACTCAAACTGTTGATATGATCAAACCCATAACAAAAAACCCTTTAATAGCTAATCCTCAAGGATTTCATAATAAAGGTAACAATGTATGAGGATTTATCATACTAGGTATATTTAAAAACTCATGTAAAAGGGACTCAAAATACGATCAACATACTAATAGTATACCACAATCATAATGGAAACACACTATGTGGAATACTCCATGGGTCATCCAGTGCCCAAAAAAATTATTATGCCTCATTCTAATATTAAATATCTCTATAAAATTATCCTAATCATTATAACCTTAACATTTAATCATAACCTATAATAATCCATGACAAACACCAGTTAGAGATAACAGAAATTCATACATAAATAGGTTAATTATCATTATACATCATGAAATGTATATTAATATATACATATATGCAACTAAAAAGAGAAAAAGATAATTTATATTTTAACTTTTATATAACACATTTTATATTATCAAAACACTTTTATGAAATCCTATCAAAACAAAGCATAAAAACATATCTAACGTATATCGTAGGTTAGACCTCTAGATTAACCTTAGGTTTTCTGTATTTTTTTAAATGATTATATCTATATGAAATTTATACTATTTCTTTAGGTGACCATATGATTAAACCCTAACATTAAATTTTTTAATAATAAAAATCTATGAATAAAAGAAATTTTGAATATGGTGATATTTAGGGATCATATTCAACATGTTGATCTCCTTGAACATATTAACCATTATTAACATAATAATATTAAATATTTAGAAGTTAATAGATTCATTAGTATACTTAAAACATTTTTAAATTTTAACATAATTATCCTTATAACCATTTAAAAAAAACATCCCCCTTTAGATATTGTCGTAATCAATGTATCTATTCACATTTTTACTTAATAACCCATTCTAAACTCATTTAGGATAATGTAATATTCAATATTTTACATTAACAAAATATGACTAATTACATTTCTATTTAAAACCATACCCTGGAACTATTGTAGGGTGTATATTATAATTCATTTCGAGTTTCTACTAGTATAATTAATTATGTAGTAGTGATATTCACCTTATCACGATAACTAAATATAAATCTTTACATTTCATTTACCATTACATATAATAAAATATCTTGGATATTAATTAATACTCACTTTAATTTTAAACTTGTATAATATTTTGTTTGTTAATAATTAAAATCAATAATTCCAAACATACTCCCACTTGCCCTTTTAACACTATATTCTCTTCAGAATATCATGCTAATATACAAAAACTTATTCATATTTTTCAAGTAACTCTAATTTTCTATTAGTAGGATTATTCAAATAAGAAACTATTTTTTTTGTATCAAATATGATATTTAATGTGTTTAAACCATTTTTCTGTAAAAATAATATTTTATTATTTATGATATACCACTAATGGGTGGCACGAATCATATCCTTCACATTTTAACAAACCTCTAGATAATTTCATTATCCTATATAAAACGTTTTTATATGTGTATTCTACTCAAAAATAATTATATAATATAATGAATCAATAACAATGTGAGTCATATCCCATTTTTCATAAATTTTTTTTAAAAAAATAAATCCCCTTATGTTTTAAGATAAATAAGATAACTATACACATTTTTATTTATATTTTTTAGAGTTTGATAAATTAAATTAAATTAAAACCTTTTATTTAATAACTATTTTTTATATCATTTTATGGATAAATATAATATCTATCAATTATTTCCTTGTTTTCAGGCTCCAATATATTTTAAAAAAAATTAATATATAATTTTGGTATCATATACTCTTCAAAACTGGAGAATTAAATTTTATAACATTGATTCTTGTCATGGATACTATAGAGAGTTTCCAAATCCCCTTAAAATATACCAAATAAATCCACGATATAGAATAACTACTCTTTCTTAATGAAAAAACCTTCTGGTATCAATAAACTCTACATTATACGTGAAGAACCATTTTTTAACTCTCAAAATAACTTTTTTCCTTATGGATTTACCATTTTCCAACTTTCACCATCTACACTGTACCAAAACCTAGACATCACTTTCTTAGTTCATCTACTGTGAATACTTTGAAAATAATAAGGTAAAAATATGTTAAAATAATTTTTCTTGTAAAAATATATCCATAAAAGAAAATATGATGAATTTATTAAACATAATAATCCTTAAAGAAATCCCTATTCTTGCTAATTTATTAGCATACAAAGTCATATCAATTAAATGTGTGGAGACTAAAATTACATAGGTTTTTTTTCATCATGTTCCTTTGAAACCCTATTTGAATCATTTTATGCTTCTTATAGGAATTTATATTCACGTTTTAAACAACATTAACCCTCGGAAACTCAAAAATAAATTGCTATAACATATAAAATTTCTCCATACATGAGATTAATTTTTATGTAACCATAAATAGAATCTATATAATTTGAAAATGACGATTTTTATGACTGATTTGAAAGATATGTTTCATTATTATGATTCAGTTAATCTATAATAGAATATTTTATTATATGAGTATATTTGTTTTATTAATATTTAAAAATAAATTTTATTAAATGCGAACCAATAAAATGATTATCATATTAAATTCATAATACCAATTAGTGTTCCAAGATCGAGATTTTATCATCACATTCACCAGTTTGTTTATATATATAATACATGACAATATCTAGTAAATAAAAAGTGTTAATAAAATCATGTATGTTTTCAAGATAGTTGAGTAGATAACTCAATAAAAATCCATTATATGGATATAAACTCAATTATATTTCTATCGTATCTTAACCATGAGGGTTTCTAAGATAAGTATGACCCAATGAAAATCTCAATAACAAGAAACCTAACCATTAGGTTCACCTCAATACATTATTTTCATAAATAAGATAATCCATAGGCGCCTAACCATTTGGGTAACCCCAAATGAATGATCGAGTTCTTGACAAGTATCTCTTTGGAAGGAAAGTAAAAATTAGTGTTATGAAGGGGTTATAATCTCACCATCTTATCTCAAGTTATTCCGTTTTAATGTATGAATTAATCTAGTTATTTAGTTTGGAATATTATCCAATCCACCAAATAAATATGTTTAAACCATATTAATGTGTATATCTTTACACAAATCAGAGGTTATTTAACTCACCCAAATATAGATGACAGAACATTTACAGACATCCAAATTTTTCTAATGAACATGGTATATGAATATTTCATTTAATGGTTTTGAAATATATGAAATTATAAATCTCTTTATGAGTAATCTTCGAGCCATATATAGAAACCCCTAACTTTATAGAATAAATAATAATCATCTAGGATAGTGTAAAGTCAATCCAAAAGTCTCTATACAAAGTGATACCTTACACTAGAGAGATACCAACTCATCATAACTCTAATAACTAATATTGATAAAATATATTAAATAACTAAATTCATGAAAACAACTTTATAAAAAACCAATGTCTAAGGTAGATATAAACAAATTCCACAATCATTCCTTGAATGTAATGCCTTAGATGTATATATGGAAATATTTTGATGAAGAATGGAAATTAAAAAAAAATCATATGCTTACTCATAAGATGATTTTTTAAACTATGAATAAACAAGGGAATAAATTTTAAATAAATGAATATTTAACTTATCAAAACACGAGATAAAAATTTAGGAAAAAAAGATAAATCAAATATAATTAGAAAAATAATATAATTTTAGCTATTCATTATAGATATTCCATAATTCTGAATATAAAAACCTCACATCCACTTAATAATATAAAATTAATCATACTATTCATTATATGTAATATCCTTAAAATATATGAAATTTTATTAATTATAAACATTTTATAATTAAATTTCTATTATGAAGTAATTTTACACAATCTAAATATCTCATTCATAACATTATTTAACCCAAGATGAATTCATCCAGAAGAACTATTTTAATGTGATATAAATATTATCCTAAATAAGACCCTTAATTTGAATAATTTAGATTACGAATTATGAAATATTCACAATGTTATACAATAAAAACTTTCACTTTATCCTCACCTTATATGTTATACACTTTATAAATGACCCTCTGGATTTCTAAATATACACATTATTTTAAAGTCACAGGGCATGAAATATAATTAGATAAAATGTATATCAATATTTAAATTTAATATTATGGAATATTTTTTAATTAATGTTAAATAAAAATTTAATCGAATAATTATAAACACATTATAATTAATTAATTTACCATTTCATTATAATTTTTTACATTTTGTAAAAATAATTTTATTATTATTTATTACTTTTTTAAAATAATATCATTTAATACATAATTAAATTTAAATAAAATCAATATTTCATTAATCAAATGTATTTTATGATCTAACCCATATTGTAGATTATGAAGGAGTTTGTAACAACCCAAAAATTTATGAATAAAATTCAATTTCTTTTAATGTATTATGGATATTGAAAACACATGGAAGTTGTATTATTATTATTATTATTGGGTTTAATATAACATTATGTATCATTACCATTGATAATATTGCCTTTGAATAGTGATCTCACAAGTGAGATAAATATAAGGTATAAAAAAATACTTTTAACATAGAAAAAGGAGAGGATGGTCTTATCTAGTAGACTCAGGTCATACAAAGATCGTTTTTTAGATCTTGGGAAGGAGGTCATTTTAATATAGATTACCACCTAGGTGATGTAATGCAAGCCACCCCTAAAGTCTATCACCATCGCACACCTAACCCTTAGGACTTATGCAGGTGTTATAAGGGGTTTTGTAATAAGGTATTAGTTACTTATTGTGTAATAATTTTTTATAAATAATAGTCTTATTCCATAAATTCTTTTATGAGAAAAGTCTTTCTTAAAAAAATGAAAAATTTGATAAATTGCATTTCCCAGTAAAAATGGTAATTTTTAGAAATATATACATTATTATATTAAACTATGGTTTTTTTAATAATATTATAAAAAATTCTTAAAAATGATGATTGTATTATTTTTTTTATCAGTAAATGATTAGGTAATCAGTTCGATATGAGTTATATTTTTTATACGACAGAAAAGAAAATGTATTTTCTGTAAAGAAATTATTTTACATAATTAATGAATTTTTAAAAAATTATATTTTAATAAAATATTATAATCAAATTACTTTTATGAATAATAAATGATTATATATTTTTTATGAATCTAGGTGTAATTTTTATTATGGTTTGAAAACTATTTTTGTCAAAACCCGTGAATTTTCAATAAATGTATGTTTTCATTTTAAAAGTAAAAATTCACATATTTAGAAAATTATTCAGATAAAATGAATACTATTTTAGGAATCAGGATGTCGAAATTATCCAATGATAAATTTATCATAATTTTCTAAGACAGTCAAATATTTGGGTAAGAATTATATAACATATAAATATATATTATGTTTTATGACGTCATAATGACCAAAAAATGATGTAATAAATACTATAAAGGGTATTCTAGGCCCAATATATGTTTTCCCATTAATATAATTTTATTTTAGATTTGTTTTGATTATTTTATAAATCCTTAGTGAATCTTACAAAATGTATAATATATTTTATAATTTTATATGCATTTCTTTAAAAATGTGACTAAACTCCACATAAGAAAGGATAATTTTTTAATATCCACATCCTGGAATTATAAAATATATTTCCAATCCTCTTTTTAAAAATCCTTGGGCAAAAACCATGGGTGGTTTTGTGGTTTTTAATATTTAATTATATAGGTTCCAAAACCTATGTTTGTGAAATATTAAAGAATTCCCCTCTTATTTCTGATATAAACCCAACCAATCCTCAACTTCTCTTAACTAAAAATCCTTGGACCACATCCCTGCTCTGTCATCCCCTCTCTATAATCCCCCAAGGCACTCCAATCTATCAAGAATCCCCTCTTCATGATTTTGAAGTTACACATCCTAGGAAGGGATTCCTTTGTTTCTCATTTTTATCCAAGTTTCATCATGTTGTTATACCCTTTTATTTTCAATTACAAATGTTGGGGTATGATTTAACACCTCAAAAATTGTTACCTCCTTATTTTTAATTGACGGTATACCTCTTTCCCTCTCATTAATCCATCCCATGTACACTGGTTACCATGCCACAATTTCCTAAGAGCTACTCCATTTTCCTCCTTCATAAAGCTTATTTTTTATATTATGCCTTTTATATCAAAATTAATTGTGTTGGAAAATTTATCTATATATTCCTCTTACATTAAATTTCAGGTAAATATTATGAGAGACCCATTTCTCTCTCATCAACCATTTTTATGAATTTTATGTCATGCAGTTCGGCTGCTGAATTTGTACTGTGATTTTCAAAGCCAAAATCATCGTGTAGTGAATACCATTCCCATTTCTCTATCAAGGGTATTCACCATTATAAACATATAATTATTGATTATATAATTTCATGTATTTATTCCACATTCTTTTATATTGGAATAAAAATTATGTTGAATGAATCCATGTAATATGATCTATGTGGCACACTTAAGCATGAGATTTAAATGATTATGAAGGGTTCATCCTGATAGCGCTCCAATGCATTGGGTATTGTTTAGTATCCGGATTTGTCATTTTGGTATAGGGGTTTAACTGATTACTTTTATGGAACTTTTCCACCTTTTTTGGATACGGGTTTACCTAATTCTTTTATGTTAATGATGCATTGTTTTAAGTGGTTTCTAGATTTCCATGTTATGATAATCATGTTATATCATGACTTTTTGTTCATGTTTCTATTGAACTCCATTTTTATACCTATTTCCTAACATGTATTTTATTCTTCAAGTTATTGATTTTTTACTCCCTTAATGGGATTTATAAATCACCCTTTTCTTTTGTATATCCTTAGGTTATCCCATGAAATTATATGTACGATGGAATTTTGTGGTCATGTAAAAAACATTTCAATAAGGATGTTGTATTTTATGTCCTAATATGTCATGTATTGTCCTTAAGCCCCGTATATAGTAGACCTCTCAATATTCTAGGTTTTATTATGTGAAATTTTATTTAATGAAGACTTTCTAAATGTGTAATATAGAGCCGGGTTATTATAGTTGGTATCAAAGGATTGGTTTGGTTATTTTTTGGATTAGGGTTAAAAAAACTCTAGTGAAATAATTATGTATAAAAGTGAGTATAAGAAAATAATCCCTAATTTTTTTGAGTATATATTTAGTGGTTTATCAAGTAAATACATCTGTATCATGATATGAACAAGTAGTGGTGGATCTAGCATAGATGTATCTTGGAGTAAAACCAAAAAACACCACTTTTAGATAGACTCGAACCAGAACTGGTGTACGAAAAGGGGCCTTTCTAAACTCTTGGTTCAACACTACCATGTGATATGATTTGGTAAATTCATAATCTTAGTGTCAACCATTGTTAAGGGGGAAAAATACTATAAGCATATACATTAAGAAATAGATCATGGATAACTTATATTCACACCTATAAATTCATAAGTTAACGAGATAAATGTAATTTATAAGTTATCCCTTTTTTTCATTGGAATCGGCTTTATTTGTTTAATTTTTTAAAATAATTACCTCTAATTTTTCTTTAATTCTATACAATGGATGGTAATAGGAGGACTCTGGCTAACAAACGATGTGAAGAATAATGTGACGACTGTTCTAGTGAGATTCCCAATCCGATGTGAGTAGGAACCAAAAAATTGGTTACAAACTCTCTCATTTGACTCATGATTATTATAAAAAAATTGTTTAAGAGTAATTTACAACCTCCCATAATAAATAATAAGTCGAAATTGGGAGATTCATGAGAAAAGGCCTCCTAAATTCAATGGATTGTCTGATCCCTCAATTGCTGAACAAAGGATCAACTCCATTGAGAATATATTTTCCATCTGTCGATGTTCTGAACAAGATAAGGTTTTTTTTCTCATCATATGGGGGTTTAAGTTGATCAATGGTTGAAATTGATAAAAAAAATTAAGCCTGAGGAAGAGATCGAGGTGTTGGAATAGAAGTATTTACAGAAAATGTTTTTCAGTAAATATCTGCCCCACACCCTCTATATTAAGTTGGAAAAAGATTTATTTGATCTCTAGAAAAAGAATGATGAATTTGATGGGGCTTAAGACTAAAAATTTACAATATTTTTCCGATACACCTCTGGTTTTGTCATTACCACTAAATTCAATACAGACTTCTTCTTTGGTGGGAGAAATCTAAACTTATAGAAATACCAGGAAATCTGTGACATTAAAAGATATGAGGAGATTGACTGATGTGACCAAAAATTCGAGATGGAGATCGTTGAATCTCATGGGTATCATGGGGATAAGAAGAAAAAAGCGATCTTTAATTCTGGAAGATCGATGGAAAAAATCAAGGGCGATAAAAAAATTCCATCATCCCACATTCCAAATGTGTGGGAAGAAGCACCCAGAAAATTGATTAAAGGGGACAAGGAAATGCTTTAGGTGTAGAAGAGAAGAGAAAAATGCTAATGATACCCACGGGAGAAACCCACTAGTGTGGTAGAGGAAAAGAATTCTCCACTTGACCCTAAACACATTTATCATTGCTAAAACCACAAGGAACTAGGGTACTTTGAGAACTGGTGTCCTATTCCAAGGGTAATTGGATGCAACCAAAAACATCCAAGGTAGCAAGATTGAGCTTTTTCCATCACTAACGCCGAAGTGAATCTCGGCAATGATGTGATGATAAGTATGCTAGTTATTCATTCAAGAATAGTGAAAATGATTTTTTATTCTGGTTATACGCATTCTTTTATATCCTGAAAGTTTATTAGAAAAATAAAAACACCAAAAAAACATGGATGTAGAGATATCAGTGAGATAGAAAAATGGGTAAATTATTACATCCCATGAATATAGCTCACCCCTATCACAGTTTGACGATTGAACTTATCAGAGAACCTCTTCATACTTCCTCTTGTCAAATTGTAGGCAATTGTTGGCATGGATTGGATTTCATTATATAGATCCAATATAAATTTATGTTGGAGGGAAATCAACCTCCATTTGGTGAATCAACCCCCGATTCTATACAACTGCAAGTAAGAGGATGAATCTTATTTATCGCCATCATCTCAAGCATAGATATTAAATCCCTATGATAACATATATATTTCTCTGATGATTGAGTCTAAGGAAGTAACCATCCTTTAAGGTATGCCTATTGTATGACAATTATCCAATGTGTTTCCTAAATAATTTCTTGGACTTCCTCCTAGAAGTGATATTGAAGTCATGATTGATCTTATACCTGGGGTATTGGAAATGTCCAAGACTACGTATAGAATAGCTATTGTGTAGATTTATTATCTAAAGAAATATATACTGAATAATCTGGATAAAGGGTTTATATGACCAAGTGCATCCCCATGGGGCGTACCTGTCCTATTTGTCAAGAAGAAGGATGGGTCAATGCGCCTTTGCATTGATTATCATGAAATCAACAAAATCACGATAAAGAAAAAATCCCATTGCCACAAATTAATGACAATTTTTATCACTAATGTGTAGCACAATACTTACCCAAGGTGGATCTAAGGTGGGGATATTACCATGTAGGGGTCATGACGGAGGATATCCCCATGACTTCTTTTCCTACAAGGTACAAGGACTTTGAATTTCTAGTAATTCCTTTCAAACTCAGTAATGATCCTATAACCTTCATAGACATGATGAATAGAGTCTTTAGATATAACTTTTCCAAATTTCTGGTAGTCATTATTTACAATATTCTGATATACTCAAAAACCAAGGAGAATCTTCTAAGAACTATACTAGAGACCATGAAAATGGATATGATCCATGTAATGTACAACTAGTGTGAGTTTGGTTTTACGGAAGTATCATTCTTTGGGAATATCATCACAAGAAAAGGGATATCTGTGGATCCTTCCAAAAAAAATTGAGGGATAGTCGGTGCAGACATATGTGATTGATATCTATATCTACCTAGGGTTAGCTGGATGTTATCAGCGATTTGTGAGAAAATTTCTCATGATTGTCAAACCCTCTTACCAAGATAACTCCTAAGGGAGTCATGTTTTCTTGAAATGATGAATCTGAATAAATATTCATAGAGTTGATGAAAAGGCTTATCACTGCCCCTGTGCTCACACTACCCACAAGTTGGGATCTTTTCATAATTTTTAGCAATTCTGAAAAGAAGTCTATGGGCTATGTGTTGATGCAGAATGAAAAATTCATCACATATGTCTCGAGGTAGTTGAGAATTCCTGAGAAAAATTATCCCACACATGATCTGGAGTTGGTAGCTATGATCTTTGTGTTGAAAATATGGTGACATTATCTATTTGGGGAAAATTATGAAATATATACGGATCACAAAAGTTTCAAATATATATTCACAAAGAAAGAGATGAACATGCAACAACAAATATAGTTAGAGATCATCAAGGATTACAACTACTACATTCATTACCACCCTGGGAAAGTGAACAAGGTAGAAGATTATCTAGGTAAGAAGGACCCAACAATTCTATCATTAATGAGAATTTAAATGGATCCAATATTCTTAGATTTGATGAATATAATCATAGGAGTCATAAATAATGGGACATCATCAATCCTTTCACAAATTATTTCTCAACCTTCAATTTTAGAAAATATAAAGGATTCTCAAAAAGATGATGTGGGAATTCAGAAGAAAGTGGAAACTATTAAAAAGGTAAATCCTCAAAGTTAAATGTTAATGATGAAGGAATTGTGATATTTGGGTCATGTCTATGTGTTCCATAATATAGGGAGTTAAATAAAGAAATTTTGGATGATTCATGTTGTTTAAAGTTCTCCATCCACCTAGGAAACACAAAGATGCATCGGGATATTCGAGATCATCATTGTTTGGATAATATGATGAAAGAAGATTGTTGAGTATACATCAAAGATCCTGGTATGTCAGAAGGTATTGGATGACTGGAATAAGTCTAAGGGGATTATTTAACCATTACCCATAACATCATGGAAATGGGAGAAAATCATCATGGACTTTTTCATTGAATTTCCGAAGACATCCAAAGGAAAAATGTTGTAACGACCCAAAATTTAATTATTAGAAATTCCTCTTCATATAATTAAATGTCTTATTATAAAAAAAATTATATAAAATTTGAAATTCAATGGTTTTCTTTTTTTTGATACCGTTAATAATTTTGGTCATTGCTAATAATGTCGTTGAACAGTGATAACATGATTAGTTTAAATACAGGCCTTTAACGAATCCAATTTACTCAGATAAAGGAACTCATGGTCTCATCCAATATAATTTCCCCATACAAAGCCCACTTGTCGGAGCTTGCAAAGGAGGTGGAGTCTTTGGGCTTTGATCTTGACCAAGCCCAAGCTGAGCTTGAATACATTAATCTCGAGCACAACTGCATATGAGAGAAGTGGAATTTAATAGAGATTACCACCTGAGCAATGTTATCCGAGCCACCCCAAGAGTCTATCACCATCTAACATTTAACCATAAAGTATTATGCAGGTTTTTTAAGGGATTACGTAACAAGACCCTAGCACTGTTATTATGTACATTAATTTTGTATATAATAAAGAATATTTTTCATTTTATTATTGTTACTCTATAAATAGTTTTTGATGCCCATATAGTATTTTTAGTTAATATTAAACTAAGAAATCTATTTTTATGAATTAATGGATTTTTGAATTAAATAATATTTTAATAAAATATTATTATTATTATTATAAAATTAATTTTTATTAAATATAAATGATCGTATAATTTTATAAATGCAATTGTAATTTTTATTATGGTCTGAAAGCTGTTTTTGTCAAAGCCCGTGATTTTTGGATAAATGCCAGTTTTTATTTTAAAAGTTATAATTCTCATATTTAAAAAATTATTTAGATAAAATGAATATTATTTTTGGAATTAGGATGTCATCATTATCCAATGGTGGGTTTTTTCATTATTTTCTGAGGGAGTCAAATTTTTGGGTAAAAATTAAATACCATTTAAATATATAATGTGCTTTATGACATCATAATGACCCAATAGTGATGTAATAAAATACTATAAATGATATTTTCGTCCAATATATGTTTTATCCTTAAAAGTATGTGATTTTATATTTTTTTGATTAATTTTTTGATACCTTAGTGGACCATTCATGACTTATAAAACATTTTATCTTTTTAAATTGTTTTCCTTGAGAGTGTGACCCACCTCCAGATAAGAAACCCTATAATTTTAATAATTTATGCCATTTTTATTTGAAAACATTTTTTCCCAATTCCCTTTGGAAAAAACCATGGGCTGTTTTTTGGTTTTGATTAGTTTAATGTGTGGTGTACCAAATCTAAATAATAAAGAATTCATTCTCCTTTCCTTTATAAACCCACACAAGTTCTTGCATCCTCTTCACTCAAAGTCTTTGGAGTTCTTCCATCCTCTGCCCCCTCTCTATATAATCCTCTCAAGGAACCCCAAGCTCCCAAGAAGCCTCTCTCAAGCCTCTCCCAAGCCTTTGGAAGCACACTTCGAAATAAAAGGTTTTCCTCATTTCTCATTTTTGTCCAATTTTACATAAGTTTTTATTCCATTTTAATTTCAATTATTAATGTTGGGGTATGGTTTCACACCTCCCCTATACTTCCCTATTTATGTTTGAATGAAGGGATATCCCTTTCTTTGTCATAAAATTCCTCCCATGTACACTCGTTAATTTGCCGAAATTCCAAACAGAATTTCTCTCTCCTCATTTACATTCATGAAATTCTATTGTATCATGAATCAAAATTCCATTACAATAGCTGGGACATGTATCAATATGACCCACATAATTTCAATATCATATAAATATGAGGAGACACCCCTTTCTCTCTCATCAACCATTTTTGTGAACCCTTATGTCACGTCGTTATGTTGCCAAAATTGCACCACATTTTTCTAAGCCTATATCATTGTATTGTGAATACCAAACCCAGGTCTCTATCAAAGGTATTCAACTTTATGAACATTTACTTATCGATTATATAGTTTCATGTATGAATTAAAAATTATTTTATCATGGAATAAATAATGATGTTTAATGAATCCATGTTTTATGATCCATGTGGCACACTTATGCATGAAATTAAATGTTTAATAAGGATGTGCCCTGATAGAGCTCAAATGCATTGGGTAAAGTATATTATCATGATATGTTATGTGAAATGAGTGTTGACTAATTATAATTCAAGTGCAATGTGGATTTACTCATGCATAATGTGAAATGATGGTTTACACATGATCCATGTGCAATGATCCTTGGATTATGCTAATTCCATGGTAAGTGTTGTTTCCACATCTCCATGTTATGATTATCATGATTTATCATGCCTTTATGTTAATATTTCTGTTATGTTCCATTTATATACCTATTTTCTAACATTTATTTTATTCCTCATGTTATTCCCTGTTTATTCCCATACTGGTCTTTATAGCTCACCATTTTCTTATGCATGTCCTCAGGTTATCCAATGCAATGCTAAGTAGAAGGGAATGTAGTGGTCATATAAATGGTGTTTTCAATAAGATGTTGGGTTTTATGTTTTAAGTTGTTCTGTAATGATCCCAATCTCCAAAGTCAATATACCTCTCAATCTCCTATGTTGTATCAAGTGATTTTTATGTAATAAATCATGTTTAAGTGTGAAATAAATCCAGGGTTGTCATAGTAGGTATCAGAGGATAAGTTTAAATATTTTTGGGATTAGGATAAAAAAACCCTACTAAAGCCTTAGAGTCAAAAATATGTATAATAAAAACATCCCTATGTTTTGGTGAGTACTATGTAAGTGGTTTACCAATAAAATATATCCTTGTCTGGATAAGAGAAGGTAGAGGATGCTCTGACAAAGATGTATCCTAGAGGTAAAACCCAAAAACAACACTTTGAGCTAGACTCGAACGGGAACTGGTGCATGACAATGGGCCTTACTGCACTCTTGGTTATGACACTCCTGGGGGATATGATTTGGTAAATTCACAATATTAGTATTAACCATTTTTGAGGGATGAAAAAAATGAATTCCCTAAGAATGTATGAATGAATGTAGATCATGGATGACATAGACTGAAGCCAATAGATTCATAAGTTAGGGAAATATAATCTATTTATAAGTCATCCGTTTTTTGTCTTTAGATTACCCTTTTATGTATTACCCCTCACATAACTTGTATTCCAGCCAATGGCCATTAATAGGAGGACTTGGGCTAACAATTGATGTGAAGATCAATGCGATGACTGTTCTAATGAGACCCCAAAACCAATAGGAGCGGGAATCATGAACATTTTCATGATACTATCCCAGTTAAATCGAGATTTTAATAGAAACATGGGTCAAGAGGAACGTTCAACCGACCCCTAAAAATGAATATGTAACCATCGAGAGCTTCATGAGACAAAGGCCTCCTACTTTTAATGGATCATCTAATCCCTCAATCGTCGAACAATAGAAAAAATCCATTGAAAAGATCTTCTTTATCCATAAATTTTCTGAATAATAGAATACTCTCCTAGAAGTTTATTTTATGGAGGGTGAAGCTGATCAATGGTGGATGTTGATAAAAAATACAAAGCCTTAGGAGGAGATTTAGGTGTTGGAATGGAAGGATTTATGGCAGATGTTTTTTCATAAATATTTTCAACGCACCATCCAACATAAGAAGGAAAATGAATTCCTTTCCCTCATGAAGAAATATGACGAATCTATAGGAGACTACGAGGAAAACATAACAAGGCTTGCATGATACACCTCCAGTTTTGACGTTACCCCTGAGTGCAATGTTGACCGCTTCTTTGGTGGTCTGAAACCTATCCTGTAGAAAGTATTGGGGATCCGTGACTTTGACATCTATGATGAAATTGTCTGATGTTCACTCAATGTCAAAATGGAGATCAGAAAATCTCAGGGGTATCATGGGGATAAGAAGTGTAAGGTAGACTTCAATGCTAGTGGTCTAATGGATAAATCCAACGATGTAAAAAAGATCCCGCACCCCACCTCCCAAATGTGTGGAAAGAAGTTCCCCAGAAATTTCATGAAGGATATGAAGAAATGATTTAGGTGTGGAAGAGAAGGGCACGTGGATAATATCTTTCAGAAAGAAAAACTTGTGGCCACAACTGAGGAGAGGGACACATCGTTCGAACCTCAACACATTTTTGATTGTTATAACTGTAACGAACTAAGGCACCTAGAAAATAAGTTCCCTAAGCCAAGGGTTTTCGGATGCAACCCACATCCTCCAAGGCGGCAAGGGAAAGCTTTTTCCATAAATACTTCCGAATTGAACCCCAAAAACAAAGTGGTGACAAGTATGCTATTTATTCATTCAATAATAGAGAATAATTTCTTTTGATTCAGTTTCTACGCATTAGTTTATACCACAAATGTTTTGTATAACAATCGAAACACCACCAAAAATCAGGGAAGTGGAGATGTTAGTGAGTACAGAAAATGAGGCAATCATTTCATCACATTAATATAACTCCTCCCCTATCAGAATATATGGATTGAACATCGCAGTGAACCTCGTCATACTCCCTCTGGTGGAATGTGATGCAATTGATATCCTGGATTGGATTTCCTTATATAAATCCAACATAAATTGTCATGAGAGGTAAATCACTCTCCATGTGGACAATCGACCCCTGATACATTACACGTGAAAGGAAGAGGATGAATCTTATTTAGCTCCATCATCTCAAGCATGGATAATACTTCCCTATGAGCACACGTATCTGGTTCAGATGATTGAGTCCAAGGAATCTACCATCCTTGAAGACATGCTTATTATGAGGGATTTCGCTAAAGTGCTTCTCGTGGAATATCCTGGTCTTACTCCTAGAAGAGATGTTGAATTCTCAATTGATCTTATACCTGGGGAATTTCCAATATCCATGACTCCATATATAATTGTTTTTGTGGAGATTGAAGAGCTGAAGAAACAACTACAGGAGAATCTGGATAAAGGTTTTATAAAAAAAGTGCTTCACCATGGGGTGCAACAGTCCTCTTCTTCAAGAAGAAAGTTTGTTCAATGTGTCTTTTCAACGATTATTTTGAGCTTAAAAAATTAAAAATAAAGAACAAGTATCCTCTCCCAAAAATTGACGACTTCTTCGATCAGCTTCTTAGAGACCAATACTTCTCCAAGGTAGATTTACAGTTGGGATATTACCAGGTAAGGGTGAATAAGGAAGATATCCCCAAGACTACGTTTCGTACAAGATATGAGCACCATGAATTCATCTTAATTCCTTTTGGAATCACTAATTCTCTAGAAATATTCATGGACTTGATAAATATAGTCTTTAGATATTACCTTGACAATTTTTTGGTAGTATTTGTAGATGATATTCTAATATACATTAAAACCAAGGAGGATAATGAGGAGCATCTTAAAACAGTACTAGAGACCTTGCGAAAGGAGAATATCTCTGCAATGTACATAAATTTTGAGTTCTGGATTAAGGAGGTATCATTGTTGGTCCATATCACCATAAGCAATGGGATATCTGTAGATCCCTCCAAAACAGCTGCAATTGAGGTATGGATAAGGCCAACATCGGTAACGGATATCCGTAGATTCTTGGGGTTATCATGATATTATTGATGATTTTTGAGAAATTTATCACAATTTTCCATCCCACATACCAAGCTAAGTAATAAGGGAGTGAAGTTTTCTTCTAGAGGTGAATGCGAAGAAAGCTTCAAGGAGTTGAAAATGAGGCTTATCACTGTGCTCGTGCTCACATTACCCACAAGAGGAGAAATTTTTGTGGTATTTAGTGATTCTTTGAAGCAGGGCTTGTGATGTTTGTTGAAGAAAAATGACAATGTAATTTCCTATTATTCAAGGTAATTGAAAGTTCATGAATAAAACTATCCAACACATGACCTCAACATTGCTTCAGTGATATTCGCTTTGAAAATTTGGCGGTATTAGCTATTTGGGTAGAAATGTGAAATATATAAGAACCAAAAAAGCCTCAAGTATATATTCACACATAATGAGTTGAACATGCACCAATGAAGATGGTTATATGTGATCAAATACTATGACTGCTCAATCCACTACCACCCTAGGAAAGCGATCAATGTGGAAGATGCTCTATGTAGAAAGGACCCATCAATTATATCATTGATGAGAATTGAAAAGGATCCAATTGTCTTAGATTTGATGAATATGGAAATGGGAATCATAAATAAGGGAATATAATCAATACTTTAACAAATGAATTCTCAAACATCTCTTTTGGAAATGTGAAAGGATTCTCAAAAGAATGATGTTGAAATTCAGAAAAAAAAAATTGGAAGCTATTAGAATAGGGAAATCCTCTGAGTTCAATGTTAATGAAGAAGGAATTATGAGATTTGGGAATAGACCATGTGTTCCATCAAGTCTGGATCTGAAGAATGAACTTTTGGATGATGCACATTTTTCAAATTTCCTTATTCTCCCGGGAAACAAAAAGATGTATCGAGATCTCCGAGAGCATTATTGGTGGGATAATAGGAAGAAGGAGATCACAGAATATACATCAATGTTCCAGGTGTATCAGCAAGTGAAGGCTGAGAGAAATAAGTCTAAGGGGATGATGAAACCATTACCAATACCATCATAGAAATGGGAGAACAACACCATGGAATTTTTCACCAGACTTCTGAAGACATCAAAAGGCAATAATGCAATCTGGGTTGTTGTGGATTGTCTTACAATGTAAGGACCCGAACCCAATGGCCTAGTGTCGGTGCCTTGTTTGATTACGTTGGAATACGTACAAGGAATACGAATCCCAAAGGAACGATTAGTTTAGTATTATTGGAAATAAGATATATACATATGTTCAATATTACAACATGAAGAGAAATACAACATAGAAACACCTTAGATAACACTGATAACTCCAAGGTTATTTCAGCATCTCATTCATAATAACCATATTCATTTCCTGAGGAAATGAAGAAAATGAATGGGGTGAGATCAAATGATCAGTATGAGTAAGAAATATAGCAGATGATAGTATAAACATAAGACATGGTGCATAATTTAAAACACATGCCTTTAATAATAAACATGAATACATTATAGAAGGAATATGAGTTCAGTAAATAATTCCATAAGAAACCATAATCATGGGTATTCTACTAGTTGAATAACCACATGATATATCAATAGCTAAAATCAAAATGATGGAATGCATAATGTCAGACAAACTGGAACATTATTTCAAGGCCTCGTCCTTGATGTCTAATGATTAAGGCCTTTTCCAAAATCCATATTAAATTTGGAAAGGCCTCGGCCAATTCCACATCTAGTTGTCTCATGAGATCTACTGATGCATAAAGAGGATATAGCGGGCCCCACCCATCACATAATAAGTCCAATGAATTCCTCATATGAGTGGGGATCAACATAAACAATATATACATTCAAATTGAAACTATCATATGAAATGTAACTAACTTTCCCCAATCATTGAACATAAACACTAACCATTCCGAATAATATTGAGAATGGTTTTAGGATAGATCATCCAAAATAAATTTTAGTCATAAATCATTCAATAAAATATGGTATATGACATCATAAATGATTCAACCCAATAATAAATAATAATCAACAACCATGTTGAATCAAACGAGAATAATCTTCTAAAATCATTAAGCAATTCATGAGATAAATACTCTTTTATTTTGAAAAGAAGAGTTCTTTTGGAAAATAATTGTATAAAAACATAAGTGAAGTAAGATAGTATTTTCATAATCAAGTGAGTGATTTTATAAAGATAATGGTTTCCAAAAACAGATTATATAGTTCCCTTAAAAATAGATATGAATTTGAGAACTTCCCTTGAATCAGACATGTATTTTGGAAACAAATTTAAAGTTCCATTTAAAATGTGTAACTGTCAATAAAATAAGGGAGTATTATGGATTTTAGACATATATATGATACTCACACATAATATATGATGAGTTAATAACAATACATAATAATTTTATTAAGGTAACAAGACATGGAAAGTAACCCGAATGAAAATGGGAGTTCCAGTGGAAAAACCCTTACAACTTTGTAATCAATTGAATCGTATGCCCCAAAATAAATTATCGTCAAATGATAATTTGAATATCATGAAAATTAATATATTCATGATATAAAACGTCAATGGTAAGTTTACATATACCATACACAAGTGATATTTTTGATTATGAAATATCTCACAAAAATAAAAGTGAAATGAAGAAACCATTTCCTTAACTCCAAACGTGTTCCGCTTTTGTACTTAAGATCCTGGAATATGAAATTATACTTGTTAATAACTTATGTCAGAACCAATTTGACTTGTATTTAGTTTAACATAACATTGTTTAGTTCATTTATGTCTTTATTGACAAGTTATTGTATTGAATTTCATCGTTCTGGGGTGTTCGTTTCCTTTATTTTCATATTCGATTCACTTGATTTTAATTAATGATGTGGAATGGATGTAAATCTCCAGAATTGAAATTAAATATTAATTTTTAATGTAAAGAATTTTTAATTTAAATTTCTATCATTTGGATACATGGAATGAAGTTGAATCATTAGATGACAACCACTTCGTTTATTTGGCAGTATTTGGATTATTATGAATTAGTTTTGTAATGTAATTTAATTATATGCACATATTCTGGTTCATGAATATCAATTAGTTTATAATACATATATTAATTTTTGGTTAAACCATAAATATGGTTTCATTATCATTAATGAATAAGAAATTGATGAAAGAAATTTCGTCGTCCATGAAGGCTATAAATTGGAACCCCATGGATGTTGATTTTGTTTATAAAAATAAAATGGAGGGAGTAAGGATATTTATGAAGGTTATTCCATTAAAATGATATAATTCCAGTATATATATGATAATAGAGTTATAATGATCATTTTTACAGTGGAGGTTAGGAAATAATAAGAAAATAAAGGAATCTTAAAATGAAAGGAAACTAGATAAATTTCTCACGAAAATTCGGCAGCCTAACGGTGTCTCTTAAAATTTCATAAAAATAGTTTAATGATAGGAATGGAATATATCATCATTAAAACATAATATGGAAAGTGAGGGGGAATATTTAATGAAATATAAATCCACAATCCAAAGGGAATGGAAGAGAATAACATAAAATGTAAAAAATGAATGAAAATAAAAGAGGTTGTTTACCTCTTGATCTCTACTCCTTGAGATCCTTCTTAAGGGCTTTTGGTTTGGGACTTTTCTGAGACCAGAAGCTCTAGGACGTGGTGATATCACTAGGTATGGGTATTTGGGCAGAAATTTGTGAATCGTCAAGGCATAGTGGAGTGAAGAGAAGAGGTAGTGGGCGGGGGGGTTTATAGGGGGAGAGGAGTAATTTCTGAATATTTAATTTATAATTTTATTATTTCCATCAAGACAACCAATAGTATTGTTTCACGTGAGCCCTAATAGTAATACGATCATGTGAGTTCGAATAAAGTGGCCTTACATCACTTATTATGTCATAAACAATGTATTTAACTGATAATTTGTACATACGGTATTTTATCGTATTTCACTATTCATAAAAAATTAGAGAATTTCAGAAAAATCCAAAAAAATTCCCCCTACCATTTATTGATGTGTAGAATTCAAAAATGGACATAATTTTTAAAAAATAATTTTATAAATATTATTAATTTAATTTTTAAATAAATTCATATTTAATTCGAAAAGTAACAATTTTAAGGTGCATTTAGTTTTATTTCACATTGAAAATTTATTTAATATCTCATTATCGTATTGCATTAAGAAAATAAAATAATAATATTATTTTCTATTCATAAGGTTCATATTACTATTCATATTACTATTCATAAGGGTGTTTTACTATTAACCAAAAAACATTTTTGTTCTATCGGACTCGAAATGACTTACTGAACACAACTCTAGATGACCATTATTCGAAATTCTAAACACAGAGGAGGAAAAGTTGTGCTTAATGGCGGGATTATAAAATTCATTCAATATTTATTTTCAAAATCATGGGGTGTTACATTCTCCCCTCCTAAAAAAATTTCATCCTCGAAATTTCATTTTACAATCTAGTCCAAAACCAGGTGGGGGTACTTTTCCTTCATTGCCTCCTCCAGTTCAAATGTTGCTTCTTCATACTTATGGTTTCTCCATAGTACCTTGACCAGATGAGTAGTCTTGTTGCGTAGAACTTTGTCTCTACGATCCAAGATTTTCACTGGATGATCCTCATAGGAAAGATCATCCTCCACCTATTCCACTTCTGACGAGAGTACATGTGAAGGGTCTGGTATGTACTTCATTAAGAGGGATATATGGAAGGCATTATGTACTTTCAACATGGTAGGTGGAAGTTCCAGTTGATAGACCACAGCTCTGACTCGATCATGAATCTCAAAGGGGGTGATATACCTGGGACTCAGCTTTCCATTCTTCCCAAACCTCATGAAATTCTTCCATAGAGATATGCGTAGAAATAATAGGTCTCCAACTTTGAATTCAAGGTCTCATCGATGGTTATCCACATAGCGCTTCTCTCGAATTTGGGCTGCCTTGAAATGCTGCTGAATGGTTTTCACCTTCTCTTCCATTTCTTAAACCAATTCAGGTCCTATCGGCTTTCGCTCACCAACCTCATCACAACACGCTGATGTTCTACACATTTTCCCATAAAGGGCTTCATATGGTGCCATTTGGATGCTTGAGTGGAATCTGTTGTTGTAGGATAATTCAACTAGTGGAAGAGGTTGGTCCCATCCTCCTTTTAATTTCATAGAACATGCCCTCAACATGTCTTCCAATTTCTGAATAGTCCACTCAGATTGCCCATCAGTTTGAGGATGATTGGACGTACTGAAGTTTAGTTCCCTTCTTAATGCATGATGGATACTTTTCCAGATCTTCAAGGTGAATCTAGGATCACGGTCAGATAAAATAGTGAGTGGTACTCCCTGAATCCTTACCACTTATTTGATATAAATCTGTTCAAGTCGGTCCAATGAGAAGTCATCTTGTATCACTATGAAGTGAGTTGTCTTTGTAAGATGATCCATGATTACCCATATAGCATTGTTTATCCTAGATGTCCTTGGGAGTCCAGTGAAAAATTCCATTGTAATGTTCTCACACTTCCATGATGGAATGGGTAGTGGTTGCATCATCCCCTTAGACTTTTTCTCTCAGCCTTCACTTGTTGGCACAAAAGGAACTTTGACGTATATTCAACAATCTCCCTTTTCATATTGTCCCACAAAATGTTTTATTGGAGATCTCGATACATTTTTGTGCTACCATGATGTATAGAGAAATTGAAGCTATGAGCATCATCCCACAGTTCTTTCTTTAGCTCAGGAATAGCTTGAACACAAATTCTCTTCCCGAATTTCAAAATGACACCTTCATATGCAAAGTCAGTCATCTATCCATCATTTATAGCTTTAATCTTCTTTTGAAACTCCTAATCATCATCATAAGAACATTTTATCCTCTCTCGTAAAGAAGTCTGGGCAACCATTTGAAAAATTATTGATGTACTACCTTCACTAATAATTCCCATATCCATATTTACTAGATCCATGAACATAGGATCCCTTTCAACTCTCATCTTGTTCATAATTCCATGGTCCTTTCTACTCAATGCATCTGCTACCTTATTTTCTTTCCCCTAGTGGTAGATTATTGTGAAATCATAATATTTGGGTAGCCTAATCCACCTCCTTTGTCTTATGATGAGGTCTTTCTATGAGAATATATACTTCAACATCTTATGATCTGTATATATCTCATAGTTTTTCTCCATAGAGGTAATCTCTCCAAATCATCAGAGCAAATCATACCGCTTCTAACTCAAGATCATGAGTTGGATATTTTTTTTCATTAATTTTTAGCTTCCTAGATGCATAGGCAATCACTCGATCATTCTGCATAAGGAAACATCCATGTCCTTTCTTCGATGCATCACTATAGATAACAAACCCATCATTCCATGATGGTAGGGTTATGATCGGAGCATTCACTAACCTCCTCTTAAATTCTTCAAAACACTATTAACATTCCATGTTTCATATGAACTTAATCCCTTTTCAAGTGATCTTGGTCATTGGGTTGGCTAAAAAGGTGATGTTCTTAACGAAATGCCGATAATAACCTGCTAAACCCAAAAAACTATATACGTCAGTTACGTTCGTTGGATTAGGCCGTTCTTTCACAGCATTTGTCTTCGCAGGATCTAAAGTTATTCCATACTTAGAGACAATGTGGCCTAGAAAGGAAACTGATTGGAGCCAAAATTCGCACTTACTGAAATTCCCATATAATTTATTTCTTCTCAGAGTCTTCAGAATGGTGCGCAAGTGATTTTTATGATCTTCATAGCTCTTTCAGTAAACTGAGATATCATTAATAAACACCACTACAAAGTCATCATGAAATTCCTTGAAGACTCTGTTCATGAGATCCATGAAAACAAATGGTGCATTGGTTAGTCTAAAAGGCATTACCGTAAACTCGTAATGCACGTACCTGGTTCGAAATGCTATTTCTGGAATGTATTCCTTACTCACAAGAAACTGATGATATCCTAATCAAAGATCAATCTTTGGAAAATATTGTCCTCCATGAATTTGATCGAATAAATAATCAATTTTGGGAAAAAGATACTTATTATTTATTGTAATAGCATTGATTTCCCTATAATCAATGCAAAGCCTCATGGATCCATCTTTTTTCTTGACAAAGAGGATAGTGGCTCTCCATGGAGAAACACTAGGTCGAATAAATCCATTATCACTCAATTCCTCTAGTTGTTTCTTCAATTCCAATAACTCCACAATGGTCATTCTATAAGGGGTCTTGAATATGGGCCTTGAACCAGGAATTAAGTCAATGGAAAACTCAATTTCCCGCTTTGGATGATGTCTAAGAAAATCCCCTGGAAAGACATCTATATACTCTTGAACAATAGGTACATCTTCTATTTGAACATACTTTTCCTCACCCATAATTATTTCATTATCTTCCTCCCCAATAATTGAATTCAATTGAGCTACTGTGGGTGGATCTAGATAAGAATCAGGTGGTGGAATTTCTGCTCTAAAGATAAGGTACTCCTTATCATCATCGAGAATTGTTACCTCCTTCTTCTTACAATAAATTTTCACATCATATTCCGGAATCCAATCCATACTGTGGATTATATCAAACTCAATCATGGTTATAATAATGAGATCCACAGATAATGAACATTTATATTCCCTAATAGGAACTGATTCACAAAACATTGTTGCAAATATACTGCATTTATGATTTTTTATTGACAACTCCCTTGTTAAATCAAATTGGGAATATCTAGTTTTCATAGAAAATTGGGAAGATAAGAAACAATGTGATGATCCATAATCAAATAAAGCATTGGAGAAGTTTGAAGAAATGAAAAACGTACCTGCCACCACGTCACGCAGAACATCAACCTCTGTAGTTGTGATTTCATATTCTTCTCCTTGCTCCCTTGGCCTCTTTTGTTGCATATTTCCTTGAAGTTTTGTACAATCATTATCATAGTTCCCCATATCCAGACCATTATCGCATCGAACATCATTGGCTTCCTTCTTTCTTTTGCAATCACCTGCAAGATGGCATTTCTAACCACATTTTTTGCATACTCCTTTTCTTTTTAAGCACGCACCCGGGTGTTTCTTTCCACAATTGTCACATGGTGGAAATTCAATTCTTCCCTCCATCCCTATTTCATTATTTCCTTTCCCAGGGTTTTCAGGTTCCCTCTTCTTTTCTTTATTTACCTTAAAGTCATAAGACTTAGAGAATTATTTATCTATCTTGATGGCACATGAAACTATATCCTCATATGATGAAAAAATTCAAGAGTCCAGTGCTTGCCGGAGGAATGGCTTTAGGCCATCAAAGAATCAATAAATTTTTCTTATTAGATATCGTATATAGTATACAACATGTCTTTCTAACCTTGTAATGTTGGCTTCATACCTGGAAACATTTTCATCCTCCTTCTGACTCAGATTCAAGAATTGTCTCTCCATATATGCTCACTGCTCATCAGGGAAATACTTCTATAAGAATATTTCCTTGAAATCCCTACATTCCATATCTTCTATCTCTTCCTCATCCTTTGTGTTTTGGATTAACAACCACCATGGATCATCATCTCCCGATAGACGTTATATTGCAATGACAACCTTCTCTCTTTCATTACATCCCAAGGCAATAAATATATTCTCAAGGGAACATATCTACTACTCCAATAGAAAATGGTTTGTAGTCCCATTGAATGATGGAGGTTGTTGCCACATAAAGTGATCTAGCATAGCTCCTCCATGTGGTGGATCCAGATGCTCCATACGGGTAAGGTTATTACTCATATCCAACATAATTTGTCCCAGTATAGTTATGAGTTTCTCATCACCAGTCATAGCACGAGAGCCAACATCATTATCTTGCGTTGGAGGAAACTCCCTACAGGGGACATGTGCCTTTGTATGGTTCCCATTCCTTTCACTAAGATCCATTCCTAAATAATGGCATACACTAGATTAGGGTATGAATCATAATTTATAATCTCAGTGTAGAAAAATAATAATCATAAATTGAAATTCTACGCAGCGCTAACCTCTTAATCATAAACATGGTTTCTTTAAGGATAAATTTACATTTAAATCCTTCATAATGGCTTCTAAAGAAAACATTAATTATCCTAAGCATATCCCCCTGGTGTTTCATAACCGAGAGTGCAGCAAGGCCGTTGTCGTATACCAGGATACCCTAGTTCAAGCCCGAAACTCCTTGCCAGAGCTTTCACTCCAAGGTATATCTGTGCCAGAGCCACCTTTACCTGCTCGTATCCAGACAGGGACGTATTGCTTGAATGATCCCTATAATATATTCCTTACCAAAATAGCAGGTCGTTATTGTATGTTTATCCTCAAAGTCTATCTTATGGACTGTTTCCTAATCTTTGTTTTCTAAATCTAGTTTTCATGTTTTCTACTAAACTTTCTTCTGATACCAACTGTATAGACCCGACCCCAATTGCCCGGAGTCAGTGCCTTGTTTGATTACATTGGTATACATACAAAGTATATGAATCCTGAAGGACCGATTAGTTTAGTATTATTGGAATCAAGATACATACATATGTTCAATATTACAACTTTAAGAGAAATACAACATAGAAACTCCTTAGATAACAAATATAACTCCTTGGTTATTTCAGAATGTCAAACATCTTTAAATCCTGAGAAAATGAAATATAAGAGAGGGGTGAGATAAAACACTCATTAAGAGTAATAAATACAGCGGACGATATTATAAACGTAACACACGGTGCATAATTGAAAACACATGACTTTAATAATAAACATGAATACATTATGGCAGGAATACGAGCTGAGTTAATAATGCCATAATAAAACATAATCATGGATATTATACATGTTGAATAACCACATGAAATATCAATAGAAAAACTCATAATGATGGAATGCATAATGTCGGATATTCTGAAACATTTTTTTAAGGCCTCGGCCGAGACGTCTAATGATTAAGGCATTGGCCGAAATCCATGTCACTTTGGGAAAGGCCTCAGCCAATTCCATGTATTGTTGTCTCATAAGATCTACCAATGCTTCGAGGGTCTATAATGGGCCCCACCTATCACATAATAAGTACAATGCATTCCTCATATTAATGGAGATCACCATAAACAATATATACAACTATCATACGAAATGTAACTATCTTTCTCCATTCATTGAACATAAACACTAACCATTCAGAATAATATGGTGAATGGTTTTAGGATATATCATCCATAATAAATTTAGTCATAAATAATTCAATAAAATATGGTACTTGACATCATAAAGGATTGACCACAAAAATACATCAAAATCTACAATAGTGTTGAATCAAACCAGAATAATCTTCATAAATCATGAAGCAATTCTTGAGATAAATATTCCTTTATTTTGAAAAGATGAGTTCTATTGGAAAATATTTGTATAAAACCAAAATTAATGTAAGATATTATTTTCATAATAAAATTAGTATTTTTATAAAGATAATGGTTTCCAAAAAAAGATTATATATTTCCCTTCAAAATAGATAAGAATTTGACAACTTCCCTTCAATGGGGCTTGCATTTTGAAAACAAATTTTAAAGTTCCTTTTAAAATGTGTAACTATCAATTTAATAAGGAAGGGTTCTGAATTTTAGAAAAACGTATGATACGCACACATAATATATTATGAGTAAATAACAATACATAATAATTTCAATGAGGTAATTAAACAATAAATGTAACCTGAATGAAAATGGGAGTTCGGGTGGAAACCCCTTACAACTTTGTAATCAATTGAATCATATGCCCCAAAATTAATGATCATCAAATGAAAAATTGAATATCATGAATATTAATAGATTCATTATATGAAACATCAATGGGAATTATATATATACCATACACAAGTGTTAGTAGTGATTACGGAATATCTCACAAAAATGAAAGTGAGATGAAGAAACCCTTAACTTAACTCCAAACGTGTTCCTCTCTTGTACATAAGCTCCTGGAATATGAAATTATACTTTTTAATAACTTATTTCAGAACCTATTAGCCATGTTTTTAGTTTACCATAATACTTTTTAGTTCATTTATGTCTTTATTGACAAGTTATTATATTGAATTTCGTCGTTCCCGGGGTGTTCGTTTCCTTTATTTTCATATTCGGTTCACTTGCTTTTATGTAATGAAGTGGAATGGATGTAAATCTCCAGAATTGAAAAGAAATATTATTTATGAACATCCATAATTTTTATTGTCCATTTCTATCATTTGGTTACATGGAATGAGGATGAATCATTAGATGACAACCATATCGATTATTCAGCAGTATTTGGATTATTATGAACTAGTTCTATCATATAATGTAATTATATGCATATATTCTGGTTCTTGAATATCAATTAGGTTATAATAAATATATTATAGTTTTTTTCAACCATAACTATGTTTTAATTACTAGTAATGAATATTAAATTGATGAAAAAAACATCGTCGTCCACGAAGGCTATAAATTGGAACCCCATGGATGTTGATTTCATTTATAAAAATAAAAGGGAGGGAGTAAGAATATTTTGGATGGTTCTTCCATTCACATGATATAATTCCAGTATATTGATCATACTGGAGTTATCATGATCATTTGGACAGAGGAGGTGAGAAAATAATAATAAAAGAAAGGAATCTTAAAATGAAATAAAACATGATAAATTTCTAACGAAAATTCGGTAGCCTAACGACGTCTCTTAAAATATCATAAAAATAGATTGATGAGAGGAATGGAATATATCATCATTCATACATACTATGGATAGTAAGGGGGCATATTTAATGAAATAACCCAACATATTCCAAAGGTAATGGAAGAGAATAACATAAAATGATAGAGAAGGAAGAAAATAAAAGAGGTTGTTTACCTCTTGATCTCTTCTCCTTGAGATCCTTATTAAGGGATTTGGTTTTGTCCTTTTGGTGAGACCAGCAGCTTTAGGATGTGGGGAAGAGACTAAGGAAGGGTATTTTTGCAGAAAGTTTAGGAGGTTCATGGCTTAGAGGATTGAAGAGAAGAGGTACTGGTGGGGGGTTTTATAGTGGAGGAGAGGAGTATTTATTTAATATTTAATTTATTATTTTATTATTCCCCTCAAGACAACCAATAGTATTGTTTCATGTGACCCCTAATAGTAATAAGATCATGTTAGTTCCAATAAAGTGGCCTTACCTCACTTTTGATGTCATAAATAGTGTATTTAACTGATAATTTGTACTTACGGTATTTTATCATATTTCACTATTCATCAAACATTCTAGAATTTCAGAAAAATCCAAATAAATTCACCCATACCATTTATCGACGTGTACAATTCAAAAATGGGATACATTTTTAATAAATAATTTTCTAAATATTATTAATTTAATTTTTATGTAACGTCATAGTAAATTCGAAAAATAACAATTTTAAGGTGCAATTAGATTTATTTCACATTGAAAAATTAATTAAGATCTCATAATCTTATTGCCTTAAAAAAATAAAATAATATTATTATATACTATTCATAAGGGTCATATTACTATTCATAAGGGTATGTTACTATTCACCAAAAAAATTTATTCTATCAGAATCCAAATGACTTACTGAACACAACTCGAGATTACCGTTATTCAAAATTCTAAACACAGAAGTGGAAAATTTATGCTTAATGGCTAGATTATAAAATGAATTCAATATTTATTTTCAAAATCATGGGGTGTTACAAACAAAGTATTAACACTTCATTGAAATTCGGGAGGATTTCTTACTGGATCAACAAACACGAATATATATTATGGATTGGTAAGGCAGCATGGAGTACCACTATCTATTGTATTTGATCGAGATCCATGATTCACCCCTTTGTTTTGGAAGAGTCTTCAACTAATCTGGATACTGAGCTGAACATCAGTACAACTTATCATCATTAAATTGATGGCCATTCTGAGCGGACTGTCCAAACACTTGAGGATATATTGAGATCATTCTCAGTGGACTTTAAAGGAGGATGGGATCAACATATTCCTATGGTTTAATTATATTATAATAACAATTTCCACTAGAGCATACAAATGGCACAATATGAATAACTATTTGGGAAGAGGTTCAGAACACTGACATGTTGGGATGAAGTCGGTGATCGTAAGCTGCTAGGACAAAAAATGGTCGATGAAATGGTGGAGAAGATTAAAACCATTCAGTAGCGTATCAAGGAAGCCCAGAGTCTATAGAAGAGTTATGCAGATAATCGTCAACAAGACCTTGAGTTTAATTTTGGATACATGGTATTTCAACGCAGATCCTCGTGGAAGAGGTTCATGAGGTTTGGAATGATAGGGAAGTTAATTCCATGGTACATCGACCCCTTAGAGATTCCTGATCGAGTCGGGGTCATGGCCTATAGTCTAGCACTTCCACCTACCATGGCCAAAGAACAAGATGTATTTCATGTATCCCTCTTAAGAAAGTACATACTGGATTTTTCACATGTACTCTCAATAGAGGTAGTACAGCTATAGGATGATCATTCCTATGAGGAGAAACCAATGAAGATCTTATATTGTAGAGAAAAAGTTCAATGAAATAATACAATGCCCCTCATCAAGGTGTTGTGGAAAAATCACATGTTTGAAGAAGCAATGTGGGAATCAGAAGATAGTGATGAAGCATAGTTACCCACATCTGTTTTAGTGTGGGAAATGGAAATTTCGAGGGAGAAATTTCTTAAGGGGGGAAGATTGTAACGACTCAAACTTTTATTAGTGGAAATTCATATTGATATAATTAAATGTCTTATTATGTAAAATTTTTATATAAAATATGAACTTCATTGGTTGTATGTTTTTGGATACCGTTAAGAATTGTGATCGTTGCTAATATAGTCGTTCAACAGTGATCACCTGATTAGTATAAATACTTGCCTTTAATGAATCCAATGTACTCAAACAATGGAACCAATGGACCCATCCAGTAGACTTTCCCCATACGAAGCCAATTTGTTGGAGCTCTGAAAGGAGGTGGCATCTTTGGCTTCACTCTTTACTAATCCCAAGATGAGCATGAATACGTTAAGCTCAAGCAGAACCTCCTACGAGAGAAGTGGAAGTTGATAGAGATTACCACACTAGCAATGTTATCCGAGCCACCCCATGAGTCTGTCACCATCATGTACCCTACCCTAAGGTCTTATGTGGGTGTTTTAAGGGGTTATGTAACAATACCCTAGCACTATTTTTATGTACATTATTTTTTTTATAATTAAGAATATACTTTCATTTAATTATTGTTTCTCTGTCAATAGTTTTTGAAGCAAAAATAGTATTTATAGTTAATAATCAACTAAGAAATATATTTTGGTGACTTAAGGGATTTTTGAATTAAATAATATTTTAATAATATATTATTATTATTATTAAATTAAATTTTATTAAATATAAATTATCGTATAATTTTATGAATTCAATTGTAATTTTTATTAAGTTTTGAAAGCAGTTTCTGTCAAAACCCATGACTTTTCAATAAATGTTTGATTTTATTTAAAATGTGAAAATTCAAATATTTAGAAAATTATTTAGATAAAATTAATATTACATTTGGAATCAGGAAGTCCAAAGTATCGAACGGTTAATTTTACATAATTTTTTGAGCGTCAAATGTTTTGGGTAAATATTAAATACTATTGAAATATATAATGTATTTTATGACATCAATATGACCCAATAGTGATGTAATAAAATATGATAAATGATATTTTAGTCTAATATATTTTTTTATCCTTAAAATAATGTGATTTTAGATTTGTTTGATCATTTTTGTGATGCCTTAGTGGACCCTCCATGACTTATAAAACATTTTATCATTTTAAATTGTTTTCCTTGAGAGTGTGACTCACCTCCACATAAGCAACCCTATTATTTTAAGATGTTATGAAATTTTCCTTAAAAATTATGGTTTTACAATCCCCTTTGGAAAAGACCATGGGAAAAAATAATGGTCTAGTTTGTGGTTTTGATTAGTTTAATGTATGGAGTCACAAACCTAAATAATAATGAATTTATTCTACTTTCCAATATAATCCCACCCAGGCTCCAACATCCTCTTTACTCAAATCCATTATAGTTTGTCCAACATCTTCCATCCTCTCTCTAGAATCCTACCAAGTCATCCCATGCTCCAATTAAGCCTCTCCCAAGCCTCTCCCTAGCCTTTGGATCCACACTTCTAAATAAGGGTTATCCTCCTTTCTCACTTTTGTCAAATTTTTTAAGTTGTTATGCCATTTTAATTTCAACTAATAATGATGGCGTATGGTTTTTCACCTCCCCAATACTGCCATATTTATTTTTTAATGATTTTAGACCCATTTATCTCTCATTAAATTCCTCCTATTTAAACCCTAGACTATGCCGAAATTCAGAAAGGAATATCTCTCTCCTTATTTACATTCAAGAAATTATTTTGTATCCTGAATCTAAATTTCATTAAAATTGTTGGGACATGTATATATATGACCCCCATACTTTCCATTTCATGTACATATGATGAGACACCACTTTCTCTCTCATCATCCTTTTTTTGAATCCTTATGTCATGCCGTTATGCTGCCGAAATTGGACGGCACTTTTCCAAGCCAATATCACTGTGTAGTGAATACCATACCTCTGTCTCTATCAAGGACAATCACATTTTTTACCATTTACTTATTGATTATTTAGTATCATGTATGAATTCGACATTACTTTATCATGGAATAAATGACGATGTTTAATGAATTCATGTTTTATGATCCATGTGGCACACTTATCCATGAAATAAAATGTTTAAGTAGGGTGTTACCTCATAGACCTACAATGCATTGGGTAAAGTATAGTATCATGATACGTCGTGTACAATGATTTTTGACTCATTATTATTCAATTTTAATGTGGTTTTAACCATGCTTCATTTGAAATGTGGGTTTACTCATGCTCCATGTGCAATGTGCCTTGGATCATGCTAATTTCATGTTAAGTGTTGTTTCCATATCTCCATGTTATGTTTATCATGCTTTATCATGCCCTTATGTTAATGTTTGTCTTGTGTACAATTTATATTCCTACTTTATAACATTTATTTTATTCCTCATTTTATTCCTTGTTTACTCCCTTACTGGCCATTATAGCTTACCTTTTTCTTATGCATGTGCTCATGTTTTCCAATGCAATGTTATTTATGAGGGAATGAAGTGGTCATGTAAAGGACATTTTCAATAAGTTGTGGTGTTTTTGCATTATGTTGTTATGTAATTATCCTAATCCCAAAATACACTAGGCCTCTAGATATTCTATGTTGTATCAAGTGATGTTTATGTTATAAAACATGTTTAAGTGTGAAATAAAAGCAGGATTTCCATAATTGCTATCTTGGTTCTTGTGGATCATCATACAAATATTTCCCACTTCATTGTAATTTTAGAGGATTTCTCATTGGATTAAAAAGAACATATATACATTAGAAAATCATAATGTCTGTATGGTGTACCACTATCTATTTTATCCAATCCAAATCCAATATTCACTTCTTTTTTCTGGAAGACTCTCCAATTGGATCATAATAGTGAGCTGGACTTAAGTATGGCTTCTCATCCTCAATTCTATGGCCAATCTTAGTAGAAAATCCAAAAACTTGAGGACATGTTGAGATCATGCTTAATGGACATCAAAGGAGGATGGGATCAACATCTCTCTCGGGTTGAGTTATCTTACAACAATAGATTCCAATCATGCACCCAAATGGCTCCTTATGAAGCCCTTTAAGGGAAGAAGTGAAGAACACCAGAATATTAGGATGAAGTTGGGGAGAGAAAATTTATTGGTCCTTAAATGGTCTAATTAATGGTGGAGAAGTTTAAGACCATCCAAAATCACATAAAAGTTGGTCAGATTCGACAAAAGAGCTATGATGACAACCGTCTATGATACATAGAGTTTGATGTTGAAGATAGTTATTCCTCCACATATCACCATAAAAGAGGGTTATGAGAATTTGGAAGAAGCTAAATCTTATTCCAATGTACATCGGCTATTTTGAGATACTTTATCACATCGAAGTAGTGGCATATAGAATCGAACTACCACAAAACCTATCTCAAGTACATGAAATATTCCATGTATCACTCTTGACAAAGTACATACCTGACCCATTGAATGTACTCAGTCCAAAGGTGGTACCTTTGGATAATGACCTTTCATATGAAGAGAAGCCATTTTAGATATTATATTGTAGGGAAAATATCTCAAAATTAAGAAAATTCTCCTCATCAAAGTGTTATGAAGAAACCACATGTGCAAAGAGGAAACATGGGAACCGAAGGATGCCATAAGGAAGAGTTACCCTCATCTGTTTTAGTGTGGGAATAAGAATGTTTGAGGGTGAAATTTCTTAAGGTGGGAATGTTATAATGACCTGAAAATTTATGAATAAAATTAACATTATTTTAATGTCTTATGGATATTGAAAAAACATGAAATTATTATTATTATTATTATTATATTTGGGTTAAAATACTATTAATATTGATAATATAGTCTTGGAATAGTGATCACACAAATGATATAAATATACGGTTTTAAAAAAAATAATTTCTACATAAAAAATGTAGAGGATGGCCTCATCTATTAGACTTGGGCCATAAAAAGCTCATTTGTCCGATCTTGGGAAGGAGGTAGAATCACATGACTTTTATCTTAACCAAGCCCAAGATGAGCTTTAATATGCTATTCTTGAGCAGAATCTCCTACAAGATAAGTTTATGTTAATAGAGATTACCACCCGGGTGATGTTATCCAAGCCGCCCTAAGAGTCGGTCACCATCACACACCATACCCTTAAGTATTATGTTGGTGTTATAATGGGTTATGTAATAAGTTATTTGTTTATTATTTTGTAATCCCTTTTTATAAATAAAATTCTTCTTCCAGAAACTCCTTTATGAGAATAGTCTTTCTTAAAATAATGATGAATTTGATAAATTGTGGTTTCAGGTAAAAATGGTAATTTTGATAAATATGTATATTATTATATTAAAATAAGGTTTTTTATTAATAATATTAGAAAAATAATTCTTATAAATGTTTATTATATCAGTTCTTTATTTTTAAATGAATAGGTAATCAGTTTGATAAGAGTTATATTTTTTATATGATAAAACAAAATGTGTATTTTTTAAAGATTTTATTTTAAGTAATTAATGAATTTATTAAATAATTAATATTTTTAATAAAATTTTATTATTAAATTAATTTTATGAATAATTAATGAGTATATAATTTTTATGATGTTAAATGTAATTTTTATTAAGGATTGAAACCAATTTTTTTTCAAAACCAAGGATTTTTCAATAAATGTCGGTTTTAATTTTTAATGGAAAAATTTACATATTTAGGAAATTATTTAGATAAAATGAATATTATTATTCTAATCAGGATTTCAAAATTATCCAACGGTGATGTCTTCATATTTTTATGAGGCAAATTAATTTTTGGGTAAAAATTAAATAATATATAAATACATAGTATTTTTATGACATCATAATGACCCCAAAATAACTTAATAAATAATTTAATGGTTATTATAAGACCAATATATATTTTTACATTAAAATAATGTGATTTTATATTTTTTTACTTATTTTATAAATCCATAGTGAATCCTCGAAAATGTGTAATATATTTTATGATATAAACTCATTTCTCTAATAATGTGTCTCACCTCCATATAAAAAAGGATAATGATTTAACATGTTCAGACATTGGCCTTATAAAATAATTTTTTCCAATCCTATTTTTCGAAAACCATATACAAAAACCATTATATGGTTTTCGGTGTTGAGTATTGTAAAGACCCGTAAAATTCAAGGGAAATTTTTTCTTAATTTTCTTTGGAATTTTACAAGAGCGCTGTTTCAGACGGCACCTGATTCCGAGGCCCGGAGTGCCCGGAATTAATTTCCGAAGTTTGGCTCGGGTACGTTCCGTGAACGAACGAGCGGGATTTCCTAACTTTTGATCCGGTGCTCGGAATTGAAATCCGAGGACACCGATGAACTCGTATTGCCGATATTCGCTTAAAGAGACCTTTTCGGAAGTTGCGTTTGTTGCGGGTTGAAAGTTAGTTTTGGGGATTAAAAGATAAGTAAAATAAAATTTTGTGTGTGAATTTTATTTTATTCATGGTTGTTAGACTCTCTCATGGGAAGTTGTTGGTGGGGCCCACAACCACCCAACTTCCCATGTGTGGTTATGAGGGAGGTGGGGCCCACACGAGCCCCCACCTTTTCAAATTTCCTAACTCCTCATTAAACTCCACTTTATTAATTTGACAACTTGTGTAATTTATTACATGAGTTAGTTTTATTTTCAAACTCTTGGAATTCAAGAGTCATGTGGAGTTAAGGTTGGAAACTCAATAAACTTAAGTTATAACTTAAGATTTAAATGAGGAGAATTAAATGAAGAGGTTTCGATTTCAAACCTTTGAAATTCCAAACCCTTCTATTTAATTCATGGTTTAGTTTCCTTTGTTTTGGTTTTTGGGTTTTGCTGTGCGGAGAGGAAAAGAGGGAGGCTTCTTGTGAGTTCTTCCTCCACGACGAAGAACGCGACGACTTTCCTCCACGACGCCGCAACGCATCCTTTCCGCGACGTGCCTCTCGCAGCGAACCCACGTCCGTCTACCGCGACGCCATAACCGCGATGCCGATGACGTCTTCCTCCGTGACGTCCGACTTCCGCGACACTCATCTCCCGCGGCCGTTGACGAACGCCGAGTTGTTAATTGAGGTAGGGGTTGTACCTTATTTCATGATTTAATTTACGCCTTCGTAAATAAATTATTGGACCGCTTGTTATCATTAACATGGGAGGGGATCGGACCGCACAAACACGGTCGATCCTCCTCCCAAACCTTGTTGTTGGATTTTTATTCATGATTCGAAGAAGAGGCGGAGCGGTGCCGTGACACCGCGCTTGGATGCAAGGGGTTCATGGGAGTGCGCAAGATTGACGCGTCACTCCGGACGTCGAGGGCCGTGGTGGTCTCCCACGGCCGGATTGACCAAGCCGCCGGAGCAATGAGGCGCGGCCCGTTGGCCGCGGCGGAGTAAAGGAAGTGCGACCGTTGGATGCAACGCCGCCGTGCCGCATCGGAGGAGAAAACAAAGGCGCTGCGGCCGGAGCGGGGCCGCGGCGAAGGCGCGCGGTGCCGTCGCACCGCGTCGGACGACGAACACCGCGGCCGGTTCCGGGCCGCGGCGGGACGAGGAGACCGCGGCCGGTTCCGGGCCGCGGCGGGACGAGGAGACCGCGGCCGGTTCCGGGCCGCGGTGGAAGAGAAGACTGTCGGCCGCGCCGCCGGCATCGGAAGCCGAAGGGGGGGACCGGAATTTCCGGTCCCGTTTGAGAAAACCGGCAGGCCAGCTGGCCGGCCGGATGTCTTAAAAACCGGGGGAATTAATCCCCCGGCCAACCCATTAAAACCCCCCTCTTAAAGAGGGGGGCGGTTCTTTGAAGGAGGGGGGCATCCGGCCCCCTCGGTTCCGCACCAGCAGGCCCCCCACGTGGGGGGGGGGCTTCTTTAAAAAAAACAAAGGGCGCGGCCCTTTGTGCCGCGCCGCCCCTCAAAAACCGCGGGGCTTAGCCCCCGCGTGCCGACCGTGCGCGGCCCCTCGCGGCACCCCGAGCCGCCGCGGCACCCCGCGCCGCCGCGCCGCCGCGCCGCCGCCGCCGGCCACCGCGCCGCCCAGGGGGGGTTCGGGCCGGGTCGGCCCGGACCCGGACCCCCCGTTTCGAACCAGATTCGGTTTTTGGCTCATAACTTGAGTCTCAAACCTCCGAATGACGAACCGCCTGCGGAAACGCGATCCTTGGATCGAGACGGTCGTTTCGGTATATCGCACTCAAGGTTTCGGATTACTTTGAGTTCGGCCGGGTTGGTTCGTTCACGGAACCAACAGGGCCTTCGGAGCGGAAACGCTCATATCTTGAGCTACGGACGTCCGATTGACGTGCCGTCAGCCGCGTTGTGTTCCTCTTAGTGAGACAGATCTTTTGGCATACTCCGCCCGAGGTTTGGACGCAGGTGGAGTACGGTCAGGTTGGTTTTGCCTTAAAAACCAACCGGGCCCCGGGGACGAAAATGCCAATAACTCTCAGACCGGGCGTCCGATCGACGCGTCGTCTGTTGCGTTGAATTCCTGTTGACGATACGGAACATTTGGTATCCTTCGCCCGAATTTTGGATACAGTTAGTAGTGGCCGGGTTGGATCGCACCCGAAATCCAACCGGGCCCCTGGAACGGGAAAGCTTATATCTTTCAGACAGGACGTCCGCTTGACGAACCGTCAGCGGCGTTGGTGGTTACGTTGAGTAACGGTCCCTTTGAGTATACCCTATGGGAGTTCGGGGTACAGTTGAGTTACGGCCGGGATTGGTTTGCTCACGAAACCAACCGGGCCCTCGGGACGAAAAGGCTAATAACTCACAGACCGGGCGTCCGATTGACGCGCCGTCTGTTGCATTGAGACTCCTTTGACGAAGCGGACGTATGTGGCACTTCTTCGTTGGACTTTGAGATACTTGGAGTATCGACCAGTAGCTCGTGGAGTGGACCCTCCCGGAGACGAGCAGGCGGGGGAGCGCTTGGGTGTAGCGGCGGACCCGTGGTACTTGACAGTGGTGGTGCGCTTGGATGCAGCAGCAGACCCTTGGCGGTGGAGTGCTTGGTTGTAGCGGCGGACCCGCGATACTCTACGGAGTGTGTGCGCTTGGTTGTAGCGACAGACCCGCGACGGTGGAAACGTGCGTGCGGAGTACGGAGACCGTGTAGATGACTGAGACCTGACGACTGCTTGACCAACTCGACTTGGAGTGAGTCGACTAGCCCAGTGGACGGAGCGCCCGGTATTTGGCGGCAGACCCACGGCGGACGGAGCGCCTGGTAGTTGGCAGCAAACCCGCGGTACTCGACAGGAGGAGTACCTCAGTAGGCTATTTGGGTGAGCGCCCGGTATTTGGCAGCAGACCCTCAGCGGACGGAGCGCCCGGTATTTGGCAGCAGACCCGCGGTACTCGACAGGAGGAGTACTTCAGCAGTCTTAGGTTAGTGAGCAGTACCTCGGAGTCGTGACAGGACCACTGTACACTCTAGAGACGGAGCTCTTCAGTAGTTACGGTTTCGATAATAAAAATCCTGGTTTGAGCTGAGTCAATGATCTTTGTGTTTCCTTATGATTGAGATGGACCGCTTGATAAATTAGGTATATGTATGGGCATATACCTGGGTAATAGTTATCCGTTGATTTCATAAACTTGTTATAAACTGTGTGGACTTGTACTGTTATCCTATGTGGATTTTACTGTTTACTCTTCTTTGTGGATTGGATTGTTCTAGGGCTCGTGTTGGAGCCGAACGGAAATTGGTGACATAGGTATATGTATGGGCATATACCTAATCAATACTGGATGTTACTTCGTGATTGTTACTTTTCTTCGTGGTTTATCCTTTGTGGATTTGAGAGACCTTCAGGGGTCTCGGGGTCCCTACTGAGTAGCTTATACTCACCCCTGCACGGGCTTTGCCCGCACTTCGTTGTGTTGGTTGCAGACGACGGACAGCGCTGACTGCGGTTGAGGCTTTCGGAGTAGGTCGGTACCCGGAGGAGGACCACTGAGCGGGACGTGCTCGGAGCGGACAGTTGGACCCGAGGAGTTGTGAGCTATCTGTACCTACCCTTAAGGTAGGATCCGTGGTGGACGATCCAGGAGCTGAGCCATCTGTACCTACCCTTCAGGTAGGAATCGAGGAGGACGTCCCAGGAGCCTCTTGTACTTTCAGTTGCTGTTTTTCCTTTCGAGTTGTACTTTACTTTCAGTTGGGCTTGTATTCCGGCCCCCTTTACTTTTCTGCACTTGTAGTTACTTTCCGTTTGCTGACTCTATGGTGGTTGTTACTTATAAAGGAAATGCCTTCCCTGTTTACCGGGATTTTACGCCTTGGTGCTAGTCGCCAGCCCCTGGCCTATGGAAGGCGGGCTTGGGGTAGTCACGGCACGGGCCCCGAGGACGGGTCGTGACAAATTGGTATCAGAGGGGTCGGTTCTACCGCAGACTCTGATCTTTTTTCTATGTGAAGCAATAGTGTTTAGTGTATTGAGTGTGGTTATCAGTCCAGGGAGTCCAGTGTTGGTGCGGCGGCCGACGTATCCGTACACCAGGACCCTGACTTCTGATTTCCGGCTTAATGCACGAAAACACTGATTGCGTGTGTGTTTCCCAAAAGGTTTAAAGTCAGCTCAAACTAGGTCATCTCACCAGGTATAAATCGTTGACCGTGACACATCTGTTCAGGATGTCACCATGCAGATAGTTAGCTGGAGTTCCGAGAGAGTTCTCGATGATGGCCACCGAGCAGCGAGACTCTGGTGCAGGGCCCTTTTTCAGTGTTGGCACCTTCGGGTGGTGTACCAGCAGTACCACCACTCGTTAGGAAGCAGATGCCACTAGCTGACAGTGCACGCTAGCAGAGCGCGATGCACGAGTTCCAGCAGTAGAGGCCTCTGAGGATACGAGGCGAGACAGATTTCCCAGGCAGCAGTGGACTGGATGGAGGCGGTTGCTAGAGTTCTACGCCTAGCTTGGATACTAGTGGAGCAGATGATGATCTTAGCTCCTAGTGTTTCCAGTGAGTGACCATGAGGTTGGTCCTTATAGTAATGAGGCTTCGGTACGCGATCCGATACCTGGGATAGTATCTACGGGTAGTGCGCCAGCTATGTCACTACCTGTTGGTCAGCAGACACTACCGGCGGTACCGGTAGCGAAGACTCACAGGCTTAGTGCCTTACATATGTTTTAGCACCAGATATCCCTCAAGTTTCGAGGTGAGCCTGACTCGTAGGCAGCTGAGGACTGGCTTGAGGAGGTGGTTGTGAGTTTTCTGGAGCTAATACAGCTTCGACAGTACGACATGTCGGAAGCAGAGCACTCAACGTGGCTTACCAATCAATCTTGGTACTCGTTGGTTACGTTGTGATCAGATCTTTAGACTCGAACTTCTGAGCGAAGTGTGTCTAAAGGACATCCGAACCATTACTTTTCCTCTATGCATTCCTACCTATGCTAAGATGCTAGAGAGAACCTTTGTGGTTGTGAACGTTAGCAGTGAAAGGCAGGAAACTAGCGCCAGTCTCAGAGACTCGGGCGTGTAAAATGTTTCAGGAGGAGGAAGTGATAAGGACAGATGAATCTGCAGGGTAGCAGACGTGGAAGCGGAGCTTGGAGAGCAGCATGTGGTGGTGTACATTTCGACATGTTACGACCACCCGACTTAGTAGTCCCCGCCAGGCTCAGGGAGCAGGAGGGCTGGGGAGGAGAATAGCTGCATTGCGGTCAAGGAGTGTGACCCAGGAGCTCTTAGAATGATTCGGGGTACGAATTATGTCTACTATGAGCTGCCATATCTATAGACATAGGAACCAATCATTCTACCCTTCCACGAATCATGTCCCAGACCTAGAGGTTCCGGGCAAGCCGTAGACTTGACCCTCACGTCTGGAGGTACCTTTGGGAGGAGACTCGATAATCACACTTACGCCGACGGTGTGATTTGACCTCGAGGCGAGAGTTTCGGTTGGAATCTCTTGGTGGCAGCGTAGAGGCCTTACGACGTTGATCTGGGTATGGTTTTGATTCACAAATCATACCCCGGTTGACTTTTTTAGGCAAACGTCGGAATGGGTTTACCTTGGTCGGCGAAAAACGAAACCCTGGGCAGCACATGTTAAACTCAGGCATAAGAGGGTGTGACCGATCACTCTTGAGTTGGTCAACACTACCCTTGTGGCAGCAAGAGTTTTGAGTTTCAGTTCTAACCTAAAAAGGGAAACCTCTTGAATTTGAGGGTGACGAACACGTTCTTTTACGGTCTCTACCCGATGAGGTTTCGGAGATGTGGCCGAGGCGGCATGTTATCTCCGAAGTTCGATGGACCCTTTTGGTCTTCAGCAGGGTAGGCGAGGAGGTTTACCGCTTGACCCTACCACCTCAGTCGCACCGGGTGCATAATGTCCACCACATGTCTCAGCTATGGAGATCAGTGTATGTTTCTTCACACGTCATCGACCTCGGGGAGTTGGACGTCGATGACAGGGCGTCAAGCTCAGAGGTTCTAGTAGAGATCGAGGATCGACAGGAGCAGGATCTACGTGAACGGTTGCTTCCTCTGGGGTGCTTCTCGGGTAGCACGAGATCTTCAGGTGAGCATATGGGAGCGTAAAGCTCAGTTGCGTGCTCAGTACTACCTTATTTCCCTTAAGTATGAGTTGAAGCTTTACGGGGACGTAAATCCCTGAGGTGGGAGTAATGTAAAGACCCGTAAAATTCAAGGGAAATTTTTTCTTAATTTTCTTTGGAATTTTACAAGAGCGCTGTTTCAGACGGCACCTGATTCCGAGGCCCGGAGTGCCCGGAATTAATTTCCGAAGTTTGGCTCGGGTACGTTCCATGAACGAACGAGCGGGATTTCCTAACTTTTGATCCGGTGCTCGGAATTGAAATCCGAGGACACCGATGAACTCGTAGCGCCGATATTCGCTTAAAGAGACATTTTCGGAAGTTGCGTTTGTTGCGGGTTGAAAGTTAGTTTTGGGGATTAAAAGATAAGTAAAATAAAATTTTGTGTGTGAATTTTATTTTATTCATGGTTGTTAGACTCTCTCATGGGAAGTTGTTGGTGGGGCCCACAACCACCCAACTTCCCATGTGTGGTTATGAGGGAGGTGGGGCCCACACGAGCCCCCACCTTTTCAAATTTCCTAACTCCTCATTAAACTCCACTTTATTAATTTGACAACTTGTGTAATTTATTACATGAGTTAGTTTTATTTTCAAACTCTTGGAATTCAAGAGTCATGTGGAGTTATGGTTGGAAACTCAATAAACTTAAGTTATAACTTAAGATTTAAATAAGGAGAATTAAATGAAGTGGTTTGGATTTCAAACCTTTGAAATTCCAAACCCTTCTATTTAATTCATGGTTTAGTTTCCTTTGTTTTGGTTTTTGGGTTTTGCTGTGCGGAGAGGAAAAGAGGGAGGCTTCTTGTGAGTTCTTCCTCCACGACGAAGAACGCGGCGACTTTCCTCCACGACACCGCAAAGCATCCTTTCCGCGACGTGCCTCTCGCGGCGAACCCACATCCGTCTACCGCGACGCCATAACCGCGATGCCGATGACGTCTTCCTCCGTGACGTCCGACTTCCGCGACACTCATCTCCCGCGGCCGTTGACGAACGCCGAGTTGTTAATTGAGGTAGGGGTTGTACCTTATTTCATGATTTAATTTACGCCTTCGTAAATAAATTATTGGACCGCTTGTTATCATTAACATGGGAGGGGATCGGACCGCACAAACACGGTCGATCCTCCTCCCAAACCTTGTTGTTGGATTTTTACTCGTGATTCGAAGAAGAGGCGGAGCGGTGCCGTGACACCGCGCTTGGATGCAAGGGGTTCATGGGAGTGCGCAAGATTGACACGTCACTCCGGACGTCGAGGGCCGTGGTGGTCTCCCGCGGCCGGATTGACCAAGCCGCCGGAGCAATGAGGCGCGGCCCGTTGGCCGCGGCGGAGTAAAGGAAGTGCGACCGTTGGATGCAACGCCGCCGCGCCGCATCGGAGGAGAAAACAAAGGCGCCGCGGCCGGAGCGGGGCCGCGGCGAAGGCGCGCGGTGCCGTCGCACCGCGCCGGACGACGAACACCACGGCCGGTTCCGGGCCGCGGCGGGACGAGGAGACCGCGGCCAGCTCCGGGCCGCGGCGGAAGAGAAGACCGGCGGCCGCGCCGCCGGCATCGAAAGCCGAAGGGGGGGACCGGAATTTCCGGTCCCGTTTGAGAAAACCGGCCGGCCAGCTGGCCGGCCGGATGTCTTAAAAACCGGGGGAATTAATCCCCCGGCCAACCCATTAAAACCCCCCTCTTAAAGAGGGGGGGCGGTTCATTGAAGGAGGGGGGCAGCCGGCCCCCTCGGTTCCGCACCAGCAGGCCCCCCACGTGGGGGGGGGCTTCTTTAAAAAAAAAACAAAGGGCGCGGCCCTTTGTGCCGCGCCGCCCCTCAAAAACCGCGGGGCTTAGCCCCCGCGTGCCGACCGTGCGCGGCCCCTCGCGGCACCCCGAGCCGCCGCGGCACCCCGCGCCGCCGCGCCGCCGCCGCCGGCCGCCACCACCGGCCGCCGCCGCCGGCCACCGCGCCGCCCAGGGGGGGTTCGGGCCGGGTCGGCCCGGACCCGGACCCCCCGTTTCGAACCAGAATCGGTTTTTGGCTCATAACTTGAGTCTCAAACCTCCGAATGACGAATCGTCTGCGGCAACGCGATCCTTGGATCGAGACGGTCGTTTCGTTATATCGCACTCAAGGTTTCGGATTACTTTGAGTTCGGCCGGGTTGGTTCGTTCACAGAACCAACCGGGCCTTCGGAGCGGAAACGCTCATATCTTGAGCTACGGACGTCCGATTGACGTGTCGTCAGCCGCGTTGTGTTCCTCTTAGTGATACAGATCTTTTGGCATACTCCGCCCGAGGTTTGGACGCAGCTGGAGTACGGTCCGGTTGGTTTTGCCTTAAAAACCAACCGGGCCCCGGGGACGAAAATGTCAATAACTCTCAGACCGGGCGTCCGATCGACGCGTCGTCTGTTGCGTTGAATTCCTTTTGACGATACGGAACATTTGGTATCCTTCGCCCGAGTTTTGGATACAGTTAGTAGTGGCCGGGTTGGATCGCACCCGAAATCCAACCGGGCCCCTGTAACGGGAAAGCTTATATCTTTCAGACAGGACGTCCGCTTGACGAACCGTCAGCGGCGTTGGTGGTTACGTTGAGTAACGGTCCATTTGAGTATACCCTATGGGAGTTCGGGGTACAGTTGAGTTACGGCCGGGATTGGTTTGCTCACGAAACCAACCGGGCCCTCGGGACGAAAAGGCTAATAACTCACAGACCGGGCGTCCGATTGACGCGCCGTCTGTTGCGTTGAGACTCCTTTGACGAAGCGGACGTATGTGGCACTTCTTCGTTGGACTTTGAGATACTTGGAGTATCGACCAGTAGCTCGTGGAGTGGACCCTCCCGGAGACGAGCAGGCGGGGGAGTGCTTGGGTGTAGCGGCGGACCCGTGGTACTTGACAGTGGTGGTGCGCTTGGATGCAGCAGCAGACCCTTGGCGGTGGAGTGCTTGGTTGTAGCGGCGGACCCGCGATACTCTACGGAGTGTGTGCGCTTGGTTGTAGCGACAGACCCGCGACGGTGGAAACGTGCGTGCGGAGTACGGAGACCGTGTAGATGACTGAGACCTGACGACTGCTTGACCAACTCGACTTGGAGTGAGTCGACTAGCCCAGTGGACGGAGCGCCCGGTATTTGGCGGCAGACCCACGGCGGACGGAGCGCCTGGTAGTTGGCTTCAAACCCGCGGTACTCGACAGGAGGAGTACCTCAGTAGGCTATTTGGGTGAGCACCCGGTATTTGGCAGCAGACCCTCAGCGGACGGAGCGCCCGGTAGTTGGCAGCAGACCCGCGGTACTCGACAGGAGGAGTACTTCAGCAGTCTTAGGTTAGTGAGCAGTACCTCAGAGTCGTGACAGGACCACTGTACACTCTAGAGACGGAGCTCTTCAGTAGTTACGGTTTCGATAATAAAAATCCTGGTTTGAGCTGAGTCAATGATCTTTGTGTTTCCTCATGATTGAGATGGACCGCTTGATAACTTAGGTATATGTATGGGCATATACCTGGGTAATAGTTATCCGTTGATTTCATAAACTTGTTATAAACCGTGTGGACTTGTACTGTTATCCTATGTGGATTTTACTGTTTACTCTTCTTTGTGGATTGGATTGTTCTTGGGCTCGTGTTGGAGCCGAACGGAAATTGGTGACATAGGTATATGTATGGGCATATACCTAATCAATACTGGATGTTACTTCGTGATTGTTACTTTTCTTCGTGGTTTATCCTTTGTGGATTTGAGAGACCTTCTGGGGTCTCGGGGTCCCTACTGAGTAGCTTATACTCACCCCTGCACGGGCTTTGCCCGCACTTCGTTGTGTTGGTTGCAGACGACGGACAGCGCTGACTGCGGTTGAGGCTTTCGGAGTAGGTCGGTACCCGGAGGAGGACCACTGAGCGGGACGTGCTCGGAGCGGACAGTTGGACCCGAGGAGTTGTGAGCTATCTGTACCTACCCTTCAGGTAGGATCCGTGGTGGACGATCCAGGAGCTGAGCCATCTGTACCTACCCTTCAGGTAGGAATCGAGGAGGACGTCCCAGGAGCCGCTTGTACTTTCAGTTGTTGTTTTTCCTTTCGAGTTGTACTTTACTTTCAGTTGGGCTTGTATTCCGGCCCCATTTACTTTTCTGCACTTGTAGTTACTTTCCGTTTGCTGACTCTGTGGTGGTTGTTACTTATAAAGGCAATGCCTTCCCTGTTTACCGGGATTTTACGCCTTGGTGCTAGTCGCCAGCCCCTGGCCTATGGAAGGCGGGCTTGGGGTAGTCATGGCACGTTCCCCGAGGTCGGGTCGTGACAAGTATTTAATTATATAGATTCAAAAACCTATGTTTTTGAAATATTATATAAATCCCCTCCCATTTCCTATATAAAACCACCCAATCTCCCACTTCTCTTCAACCAAAATCCTTGGAGAACGTCCCTACTCTATCGTACAGTCTCCAGAATCCCCCCATGGCACCCCAATCTCTCAATAATTCCCTACTAAATCTTTTCAAGTCACACGTCCAAGTAAGGGATTCCTTCCTTTCTCATTTTTATCCAAGTTTATTCATGTTGTTATACCCATTTAATTTCAATTAAAAATGTTGGGGTATGATTTCAAATCTACCACACACCTCCATACTTATGTTTTAATGATTTTAGACCTCTTATATCTCATTAATCACTCCCATTTACGCCCGTCACCATTCGGAAATTTTGTATGAGGTATTCCATTTCTCCTCATTATTCAAGTATATTTATTATGTTACGCCTTCCATCTCCAAATGACATATATTGGGACATATATCTATATTATCCTCTTAATTTAAATATAATGTACATATAATTAGATACCCAATTCTCTCTAATCAATTTTTTTTATGATTTTTTATGTCACGACGTTAGGCTGCTGAAATTGAACAGCATTTTTAAATGCCAAAATCATCATGTAGTGAATACCATGCCCATTTCTATATCAAGGGTATTCAACATTATGCACATATACTTATTTATTATATAATTTAATGTATTTATTCTACATTAATTTATCGTGGAATAACATATGATGTCGAATGAATACATTTTATATGATCTATGTGGCACAATTAAGCATAATATTGAAATGATTATGAAGGGTGCACCCTGATAGCGCTCTAATGCATTGGGAAATGTTTAGTATCATGATATGTCATGCTGAGGCATGGTTTTACCTGATTTATTTTAGGAAATTTTTTTACCATGTTGGGATAAGGGTTTACCTAATTCCGTTATGTAAACAATAAAATTTGTTAAGTTGTTTCCACATTACAATGTTATGACAATCTTGATATATCACGACTTTATATTCATGTTTCTATTGCACTCCATTATTATGAATATTTCCTAACATGTATTTTATTCATTATTTTATTCCTTTTTATTCCTTTATTGGTATTTATATCACACCATTTTCTTGTGTATGTCCTCAGGTAATCCAATGCAATGGTAAGTATAAAGGAATGTTGTGGTCATGTAAAAGATGTTTTCAATAAAGATGTTGTATTTTATGTCTAATGTTGTCATTTAACATTCCTAAGACAAAATTAAACTAGGAATATCGATATTATGGGTTGTATTAAGTTCAATTTTATGTAATGAATCATGTTTAAATGTGTAATAAAGATCCGGGTTGTTATAGAGTTGGCTCCCTAGAACCAACTACTTTATAAATTAGATTACCTATACATTCAAAGACCTGGATTTTAATGTCTTACCACATATTGATAAATGATAATGGTAAAATTTACATGATATTGTACTTATATTATTGGTCACATCAAAAGGTCATTTAAGTACCCCATTATAATGATATTGTTGATGTGATATGACATTATTCTAGAACTAATATGTACCATAGTCGGTTTCATTATCGGATGGGAAATAAATGATGTTGACTAATAGGTACATGATTATCATTAGTAGGAGAGGATTCATCTCATGCTTTTAACACTTTGTAGTCTCCATAATTGGATATAATGAGGACTTAACAACAAATATTGATTCCATATTATATTCTCACGAAATTTGATATTTCTATATGTGAATATGTGTACTAATCATTAGAATTGAGATCATTAGTAATGTTTTCATGTATTTAATACTTTGTTGTAATTTAAAAAAACATGATTCTTTATTTTAATGGTAAATTATGATATAATAGGTGCATCATGGGTTATATTCCATTAATTTACTAGTCTAGAAAGTATTCATCCCTTCCATGTATAGAAGATGATATCTCAGACCCTTTAATTGAAATAGATTTATTGGATTAAATTCCCTTGACATGGTGATTGAATGAGTTATTTTAGGAATCCAAATAAAGATATATCAAGATTATAGTTTAATTAAATGAGTATAAACCATTATTTATGATTTATTAAGAAAATGGATTGTATTACATAGTGAGTGTTCATATGTGGTTGATTTTGTTAAAAATTTATCTTCTTACACTATGGTTTCCTTGATGTATTGATATATGAGGATCTTTGACATTAGGTAATATATTATAATTACATTTAGGAAGAGTAATATAGGGTCAAACTCTTAGTGTTTCCATTTATCTTAGTTAAATTATATTTGAATTTAATATTTGTAAAAAATATTATTTTCATGATTGTGAAATAATATATATTCATGATATATTGATCAAAAATATACAGGAAACATTTAAATTTGAGATAGACTATATGAGTGAGTTGGATATTAAATAAATACTTATTCAAAATACCTTCAAATATAATATTTTTCTATTAAATTGTTTTATTCATTTATTATTAGAGTTTCAATAAATGGTGAGGTGGGTTGACGGGAGGAGCTAAGAACCCAATAATGTAAATGATATAATCATAAATACCATTTATATAAATAATGGATTATTTATTTATAAAATTATACTAATTTGTGAAGGTCAGTGAATTCCATAATATATTATTAATAAAATTTTAGGAATAAAGTATATATTAGTTTCAGTATATGATTAAGGGTCTTTATGTAACTATCAAAAGTAAAACCAAACTAAATATATTCTAAATTTTATCATTTTTGATTGTGTAGAGAAAACAATTTTCACAAAAAAAAAATCCCCCACATAGAGTTATATCAAGAACTAAGAATGTCACTAGGGTCTCTCTCTTGATTTTGATCATTTCTCCAAATCATTTTACCACCAATTATCAAGAGAAAAAAAGAGATAATCCAATAAACATGAAGGACTATGTTGCGATCACAGTATAAAATGCAAGATGATTGGATCATCTTTTCAGAAACCCAAAATTCAATTAGTGTTTATCAATGATCATGGAGCGTGTGTGGATCACTATTAGAGGTATTAAAATCTAGGCGCTATCCTAAAAACTGATTTTACAAATTTTATAGTTTTTGGTGGATCAATATCTACATCGATGAAAAATATCTTAATTGAGGTATTTTCATATTATTAAACTGATAATAAATTTAATGTGAAAGATCATATCTTCATGGATCAATGAATATTTATCTTGTTTATTTATTTAAATTTTTAATACTTGATGAATTTTTTCATGTTTTTTATATTATTCATTTAATCCAGAAAAACCCAAGTTGGTAATGAGTTGGATCGTCACTTATTCTACAACCAAAAAATTGAAATGGAATCAGAGAAGTCTGATTTAAATTTATATCTTTTTTTAATTTTTTTATTGAAATCCTGATTATTCTATTTCATTTTAATTTTTATTTAAATTATTTATCCATTACATAGAGGTAAAAAATTCATTCACTATATTGTGAACATGGAAATAAAAGGTGAAGAACACCTCCGATGTTGGTGAAAATTTTGGTTATATGAGTAGATGAGAAGCCAGGTAACATTTTAAATGTGTTGTATTCTCGATCATAATCACACATTCATTTTTCTTCAAATATATGTAGTTCATGTGGGATATCATTACATAGTGTGTAATTAAACATTAATTATATAAGATCTCGCATCTCTATCAATTGAAAATTATTAAAAGAATTTTAATTTTCCATTACTGGATGTGTCAAATTTATTAAGAGAGACTTAGAATAGTATTTTAAGAGTTAGAATGCCTAAAGGGATTTCTTTTACATAAGTAATAAGGCATGGAAGTTAGCACGATTGTTTAGGTGATCCTTAGAATCTTCATGTCAGGTTTTAGGGTTTTTGGAATTCTTTTCTAGGATGCATTATTTGGTGTGTACGGTTTATGAGAAACCATCAGACAATATGATGAATAGGGTGTTTTTAGTTAAATTTGAACTGATAAGGGTTAATATAAACATCTAGGTAATGGTTTGGGGTAAACTACGCATTCTAAAATAGAAACCGTGGACGGTGTTAGAGATCCAGTTGTATGACACATGGGTTGTGCATGGTTTTAGAAAAATAACGTTCCTTATTATAGTGGGGAGGTAGTTCTGAAAGTGTGGTTGGTGTATGGTTTATCTAATCGTGTTTCCTAACAATGTGTGTTATTTTTTAATGTACAATAAAGGGTAAATGGTTGGAAAACCATGCAACCAAAATGTGTGATTGTACTATATTTTGTTAAAAGCTCGAAATTATAGAAATAAACCATCATGTTTTTTATACTCCTCATATGTCACCCCCATTAGATGTATGTGGTCCTAGGGTTCTCCCCCACCCCCCTTCTTTTTCACCAAACCCTTGATTTTGGTTGATTTTATACTGATCAATGTGTGTTTTTAGGTTACCATCAAACTATGAAAACATATTCTATCTTCTTTAGCCCTACTCTCTAATTTTGGAGTTCTTTGGTTTATGTTTTTTTGAAAATTCCACCAGAAAGTGGTGGAATCATATGTTTGTCATGTTATTTTTGGTTTGCATTCATAAAGGATATCCTAAGATGAATTCTTCCTAACATTTCATGATGTTTCAATAAAGTATGATACCATTATGAATTGTATTTGATTTCTATAAAATTTGTATTTTATTAAAAATGGATAGGACGTCTCTTCTTATGGATTCAGTGAAGAATGTGGCCATGGTTATGTCATCGGTCTTTGGCGACTTTCTAGATTTGGTTATGGTGTGTTGTGATGAAATTGTTAGTTCACCAGCATTATTCTAGGTTAGGATTTGATTAATTTAATTAATTATAATTGTTATATTAAATTAATTATTATTTATTGGAATGAGGGTAGATGTTGGGTGGTTTAGATGGTCTCATTATGATGGTGATTGGTCAGGTTAACCTTGTAAAGGCTGAAAAAATTCAGAATTGTTTAGAAATCATTGTTTTTGTGGTAGGTGGTGTTATATATTTTTCCATAGTATTGATAATTTATTTTCATGTGTATGTGGTATGTTTTATAAATAAAATATCTGGTGTGTTATTTCATTGTTTATGTAAAAACAATTTTGTTTTAAGTCGATACCTTAGACCTACCACATATTCCATCAGATCATTTTTTTTATAGGACTGAAAATATGACTTCCCATGGGGTGTAAAATTTTTAAAAAATAGTAATGTGGTCTTTTAAAAGGATTGATTAAGTGGATAACAATATTAAACTATTTCGGCTCATTTTTTGGTTTTTTTGAAGGGTTAAGGGATACTTTGTAGGGATTGAAAAAATTATTTTTTAAAACATATGATTAAAGGATGAATTATAATGTTTTTATATAATAGGATTTTATAAAACAACTTATTATAATTGGAAATTGTTTTAACTGTGTGTGATAGGTTTTTGACCCAATTTTGGGTTTAAAAGAGGGAAAACAATGTTTGATGTTTATTTCCTTTTAAAGAGGGGTACTAACATCCAATTTATCGTTAGAAATGGATTTTTTATGAATATAAAATCATGGTTTAATATGGTTGTGTGGTTTCCCTTGTAGAAAAATTCCTTAATTAATATTTTTAAGGTTTTTTTGTAAATGAGGACATTGTTTGTTTGGAAATTAAAAGATGTTTAATATTAGTAATTAAGAAATTATGGAATGGTTTAGGTTCCAAGATGATGCTCCAGGAACTAATAGTCAACGATATGGGTTAGGTTCTATCATGACTCTCAAGGAAGAGTTTCTATACTATATGGACTATGTATTAGAATGAGGATCTGGGTGGTGATTTAATTCTATATTGTTTAAGTGATAGACTGATTCTCTAGGCATAAAGTTGTACAAGATGTAATGAAATGTGGATTGATGGTCTACATCCATGGTTTGGGTGTTGAACTGATTCGCTAGAAACCATTTTTATGATGTATGGTTCTAAATAACATACATGTATCTCTATATCCAAGGTTTAGAGATTCATATTAGTGGTTAACGATTTTATGAGTTACATGGTGGATGAAAATCACATCTCTTTTTTTAAAATATATTTAGCCAATATTTTATGGCTGAGAAGATGGATTTCTCTCGATTCAGGTTTGGTTGGACTTGGTGTCCCCTTAAAACCCATGTGATAATGGTTTTTGAGATATATAATCTTCTTTTTTAATTTTATCTTCATTATTGTACTATTTAATTATTCCCCAATTTATCTATTTACAATAATATTATAACTGGTATTTTCCTTAGACGCTTTTGGTGGTATCCTACTATGTTTTACTCACACATTAGTTGATCCTCCACTTCAAAAAGGTACATGAGTTTATCTGACATTTTTTATTATATAAAACCGTTCTGGATAAGGCCCATGTTGTGTTTTATAATATCTAGAATGATATCTTGGATGTTAAAGGGTGATTAGTTGAGGTTATAATTGGATATTTAGTGGATTATCATATGAATGGTTCATTTTATTTTGGTATTTGTATGTAACCACCCTAGTGGGAAGTCAAATTTTTGTATTACGTGGTTTCTTTTATTACTAGATTTCATTAGTTGTTCAGTCAGGTTTGTATTCATCTTCCACCATTTATAGTTAAATTTGAGATTTTAATGAATATTTATTATTTCCACATACTTTGATGTGTATATTTATTGGTTATGAATATTATCAATGATACATTGATATGGGGATATAGTCTCTTCATATTAACACTTTAAAACTTCTCTATTAGTTGGTAGCCTCGAATATATGAGGAGGTGTTCATGATTCCTTGCGGTGAACCGTGTCAGGGAACCGACTATGTGGGTCCCATGTTGGAATGTTACCAATTGGTATTAGATAAGGTACATTCCTAATGTAATGTTATTTGGGATTTTTTAGACTTGAGATATAAGAATGTGTTCGATCCTATGAATGATAAATTATTGGTGCACAATAAAAACATTCTCCGATAGGAATTCAACGTTACGAGGGATGATATTGTTGTTTTGATTTATGATGTTAGTGTTTTATTTGATCTTCTATTTGAGTGACACACATGTTGTTTTGATTTGATTATTTATGATGGATTTATAGCTATTATACCATTATTAAGATTCCTATTATGTGGATTTGAAACGTAGAATATAATTCTAAGAGGCATCTGAGGAATCATATTAGGTATATATGATTCACCTAACATTTATTCCCTGTAGTGTGATATTTCACTGAAAAATGAGGTATAGTTGTTTAAAGTGTCCAAAACTACACATAATGAATATTCCTATATAGGTATGTTTTGGAATTATAAATGTTTATCCCAATATTTATATTTATGATTTTTATAGAATTTCAACCTAATATAAAGTAAGTGGTTCACGCCCAAATTTACCCAAGAGAATAATGGTAGAACGGTCCTTGTAGTGTAGCTTGGGTTGTCGATTGCACAGACACCTAAGAAGATACCTAAGATACACGACCTAAGGGATGGATTTTTGGCTATGAAGTGGCCAGCTTTGGGTTGATTTTAGATGGGTTTAAGTGAACTCTAAGATACTTAAGTTAATTCAAATTAAAAGAATGAGTTGATCCTAGGTTATCACTCGGGGTGGATTGGACGTATTTTCTTTTTAATGATTTCAAATTCTTCAATTTGAGATGGGTTCATTTAAGGAGTTAAAACAACATCATCAATTACTGGTTTAATGCCTACACCCTTTAATACTAACCACCTATACACTTGAAGGTTCAATGTTTCAGACACTTCAAGGTAAAGGATCGTATTATTACTTGAAGTGTGTGGCCTTAAATTCAACAAGGACGATGGAGTTTAAAAATCATCAAATAAAAATCCCAATTAAAGAAGTGATTATACATTAATTAGGTGATAAATAACATCCAATACAGCCCCTTGCTACTCCATTGGATCAACCCATAAGTGGGTTATCCCTCCATTGATCCCATGGTTTCAATGGAAGCGGAAAGTAGACTCATGAGGGAGGAAATGGAGAAGTAAAGAAAACAAAAAAAATAAAATGATCACTCCACCGTTGTGTGAATAATTTCACAAGGGTTGGTGTGAATAAATTCACATCTTTATCCCACGTTATCAAAGTGATATTAAGAACAACATAATAACAGTAGAAGAATAACTTTTATTAAGAAACTAAAGAGAATTGAACAACTTACATGTGAAAGACAAAATTGAGGCAACAAATATGCAGCAATAACATTACAATTGAACAAAGCATCCAAGATTCTAAAATCCTTCACCACCACTGCCTTAAATAGGCATTGTTGGAGCCTTGGGTCGAGCCACCTACAGTAAAAAGCATCTTAATTAATTTTGGTAGGCTTTAGGTGGTGGAAATCTTGGGGAATTTGGACTTTTCCACGTTTGACCCGAGGTGGCAGCCAGTTTTCATCCACCGAACAGACGCGTCAGGAAGACCTTCTAGAAGGCCGAATAATAGTGGGAAATAGGAGCAGAAAATGGAGCTCCGGATGTCTTCTAACCTCCTGTAAAATATGGGCCCATTTGGAGTTGTGTATTCCGAGATATGATTAAATTAGTGGGCTGTTTTTCTCGGCCGCAGAATCTGGCCCCGAATTGTATCTCTAACTTGGGCCGCCTAAATGACCACCATGGAGGCCGAATCCACATTAACTCCTGAATAGTGAGTTGTTCCTATACATGTCTTCTAGAATTCCACGAAATTTGGGATTAATTGGGCCTGTATGCTGGGCCCCACTGTCTCATCAGTGGGCTGATGTCCAATCTGCCTTCTCCAGAATTGCTTCCTTTCATTGCCAAATATCTCCATCATCCTCCATGAATTTTCCATTGATCCCTGAATGAAACATGTTCATATTGGAGTGTAGATCAATTATCAAATTAAAATATGTATAATCAGATGAATCATTTGGTACTTTAAATGATGTTAAAAAATGTACCACATAATAGTGCATTTTAAGAAGGTATTACAATCATAATGTGAAATGATGTTCAAAGTGTAAAATGCACAAAAATGGTGTTTATGAATAACAAAGAACATGAATATTATGTATATTAACAATGAATATTAGCCTCATTTAGTGGCTAATCACACCCCCCAACTTGAGTTTTGCTAGTCCCGAGCAAAATACATCTCAACAATATGAAATTTGAATTCCGTTTTCCAAAAACATTTTAATACACAATGATCACCAAAAAAACTTATACCAAAAAATCATGAAACCCATCAAAAGATTTTAATACATGATAATTTCATAAGTAGATCTCAATCCCAACCCCATTCCTTTGATCAAATCCATCATCATACTTCATCCAACTCAATTAGGTGTAATGATGTGTTGTGAATCACAATGGATATGGGGGTTCATTTTCATTAAAGGGGAAAATCATGGAAGTGCTAGGTGGAATCACATTTAATCCTAATATGAGTATTCTTCATCCTTTTTTTTTTGTTTTTTTTTTTGCAATATTGCTATAGTAATTGAGATTGCAGTTAATCAAATTAACCCATGTAGCAAGACTTTGCCGATGACTCCCAGACTCAAAGGCCTTAGGGCACCAAGTGAAGCCCACATACTCGGGAATCGTCTCAAGTTAACTTAATCAAAAACAAAGTCATACTACCATAAATAGAGATATATTGAAAAACTCAGGTCTAGACAACTCTGGAGTCACGATCCCCAAGTGCCGAAAGCCTCGCATTTTATCAATCCATTGCTCTACACGCAAATTTTTATTTTTATTTTTTTATTTTTTTATTTTTTAATAATTTTTTTTAGTTTTTTTTGAATACTTATATTATTAATAAAAATAAAACCAGCCTATGCTATTTATTATGGGACCCCAAAAATTCAAATTAGTACCCCGCAGTCTAGAGGACGTGCATTGTGGCATTTTTTTATTTGGATGAAAATATAAACGATGAAATATCACATTGGACAACCACACTTTCCAAAATATATGCTCATGAAATTATACAAGGATTAAAATCAGAATCAGGGCATGCTAAATTATTTGATATTCAACTTCAAAGTGTCCAATGTGTATTACCATGTTCAAAGTTAAAGGAATTTTTCCTTCCATTTACTTTTTTTTCAAATCATTCAATTTTTGTTTTTGACACAAAAGCATTTTTATTATTTTATCTCCCCCCCAAATTAAAATAACACTGTCCCCAGTGTTTAAAGAAAAGAAAATTTAGAAGGGGTAGAGGTAGAGAATTAAAGTTCAAAAAGGAAATTGAAAATGATGGTCATGGAATGAAATCACCTGGTGGTTGAAGTTTGAAGTTCTTGCTGCTCCAATTTATTCCTTTGATATCCATGTCACTTGCGGAGTTCCCTAGTGAAAAAAAACAAACAAACAATACAAAAGAGTATATATATATATAAGTAAAATATAAGTATATATATAAAATAAAATAAACTGATGATACATTGTCTTATTTTTTAAATTTCTGGGTATGGTATTACTCAAGGATCACACCACGTGACACGGATGAATATGGTGATCCCCTGTCATACCCATCAATATTCATAATAGAAGAACATGTCAACAGTCTATTTTTTTTAAATATAAAAATGATTAATTAAAATATAAATTTTATTAAATCAGCAAAATGATAGGAAACTTGAAAACCATGGGTTACCTCCCATGCAGTGCTTTGTTTAACATCGTTAACTCGACTTGAACCCCCCAACTTATCCAATACCAACTTTCAACATTTTTAGGACCACATGTTTCACCACTTCTACTAGGTTGAGATTGATTCTATGTTTAGAATTTGTTTCATGCACAAACCTCTGTTCTAAAATGAGCAGGTAAATCCAAGGAATATCATAAATGGTGGATCTAGTTGCTTCTCAAGTCATGCCTAATACATCAAGGGTCATTCCAATTTTATTTATATCAAGAGATAAAACAATGAATACATGATGGTTTTGGATATCCTCAATGAATGAAAACTTGAGGAATGATGGAAAGGACACATGTTCGAGTTCAGGCAAACTAACATTTTTAGACATATGTTGCGAATTTGGATCGATCTCAATTTTATTTTCAAAATTTATCAATAGAATTGGTTCCATTGGAATAGAAGATTCAACCACAAAATTGGAAATATCAGTGTTAGAAATGGGTATGAACTCAAAGATTGTGATTTCTCTTAATGGCTCAATGATTGGTTTTTTTGAAAAATCATCAACAGAGTTATATTCATGAGACTCAATCCATGATGTCAAATTCTCCTCTTTTGAATCCAAAAAGTCAATTTCCTCTTGATTTAAAGTCCCTTTTACAATTCCTTGATCCTCTTTATCTTCCCCAAATCCAAAGGTTTTCTCTTCAGTAAATTCATGAGATGTTTGTGAGAAACTAGACACTTCACATAAGGTTATGGAAGGGATAGTTTGTGTAGGGATGGGTTCCTCACAATTTTTAATGCTGTTTAGTTATAACCTCAATAATAAAACCTCAAAATTCCTTATTTATATTTGTTGAAACAATTTTTCAAGTAAGGGTTGTGGATCATGATGGGTAAGGGGTTGAGAAATATGGTCTATTTCAGGTGGATAATTATGTTGTTGGAATTCCAAAGGAGGATGTTTAGATTGGCCTTGTTGGGATTGGAACTCATAATATGTTGGAATGTATTGTGGATCATATGAACAAAAACATTGTGGTTCAGTAGGTTGTTGATGATCCCATAAGTAGGAATTTGGATGGTCATTGTACATCATACATGGAGTTGGGTGATCAATGTAGGGATAGGTTTCCCATGTTTGGACTTTTTCAAAATTGACTTCCATAGGAGTGAGGAGTGAGAAAAGAGAAGTAGAATGAAAAAAAGGATGATAGTGTCTAAGATAACTTACTTAGGTCCCCGGCAACGGCGCCAAAATTTGGTTCACGCCCAAATTTACCCAAGAGAAGAAGGCTAGAACGGTCCTTGTAGTGTAGCTTGGGTTGTCGAATCCACAGAGACCTAAGAAGATACCTAAGATACACGACCAAAGGGATGGATTTTTGGCTATGAAGTGGCCAACTTTGGGTTGATTTTAGATTGTTTAATGTGAACTCTAAGATACATAAGTGAATTCAAATTAAAATAATGATTTTATCCTAGGTTATCACTCGGGGTGGATTGGACGTATTTTCTTTTTAATGATTTCAAATTCTTCAATTTGAGATGGGTTCATTTAAGGAGTTAAAACAACATCATCACTTACTGGTTTAATGCCTACACCCTTTAATACTAACCACCTATACACTTGAATGTTCAATGTTTCAAGCACTTCAAGGTAAATGATCGTATTAGTACTTGAAGTGTGTGACCTTAAATTCAACAAGGACGATGGAGTTTAAAAATCATCAAATAAAAATCCCAATTAAAGAAGTGATTATACATTAATTAGTTGATAAATAACATCCAATCCAGCCCCTTGCTACTCCCTTGGATCAACCCATAATTGGGTTAGCCCTCCATTGATCCCATGGTTTCAATGGAAGCGGAAAGTGGACTCATGAGGGAGGAAATGGAGAAGTAAAGAAAATAACAAAAATAAAATGATCACTCCACCGTTGTGTGAATAATTTCACAAGGGTTGGTGTGAATAAATTCACATCTTGATCCAAATGTATCAAAGTGATATTAATAACAACAGAATATGAGTAGAAGAAGAACTTTTATTAAGAAACCAAAGTGAATTGAACAACTTACATGTGAAAGACAAAATTGAGGCAACAAAAATGCAGCATAACATTACAATTGAACAAAGCATCCAAGATTCTAAAATCCTTCACCACCACTGCCTTAAATAGGTATTGTGGGAGCCTTGGGTCGAGCCACCAACAGTACAAATCATCTTAATTAATTTTGGTAGGCTTTAGGTGGTGGAAATCTTGTGGAATTTGGACTTTTCCACGTTCGACCCGAGGTGGAAGCCAGTTTTCATCCACCGAACAGACGGGTCTAGAAGACCTTCTAGAAGGCCGAATCAGAGTGGGCCATAGAATAAGAAAATGGAGATCCGGATGGCTTATGACCTCCTGTAAAATATGGGCCCATTTGGAGTTTTTTATTCCGAGATATGATCCAATTAGTGGGATGTTTTTCTGGACCGCAGAATCTGGCCTAGAATTGTATCTCTAACTTGGGCTGCCTAAATGACCACCATGGAGGCCGAATCCGCATTAACTCCTGAAAAGTGAGTTGTTCCTATACACGTCTTATATAATCCCACGAAATTTGGGATTAATTGGGACTGTATGTTGGGCCCCACAGTCTCATCAGTGGGCTGATGTCAAATCTTCCTTCTCCATAATTGCTTCCTTTCATTGCCAAATATCTCCATCATCCTCCATTAATTCTCCATTGATCCCTGAATGAAACATGTTCATATTGGAGTGTAGATCAATTATCAAATTAAAATATGTATAATAAGATGAATCATTTGTTACTTTAAATGATGTTAAAAAATGTACCACATAATAGTGCATTTTAAGAAGGTATTACAATCATAATGTGAAATGATGTTCAAAGTGTAAAATGCACTAAAATTGTGTTTATGAATAACAAAGAACATGAATATTATGTATATTAACAATGAATATTAGCCTCATTTAGTGGCTAATCAGTAATATTCTTGATGATGAGGATGACGATGTGTTCCTCGTGCAAAGAAGGTGCATTGACCTTGCTGGGCCATCTTGTCATAGGTGTATAACCATTAGACCCTTATTGGTGATTTTTTTCAATTTTTTATTTGTATCCGAGTACTCTAGGGATAGGTCTTATGTGTAGATACTTGGAGAAGATGGATTCCCTTTTTATGGGTGGTTAACGTGGAATATTGAAATATTTTAGATGTTATTTCCTAGTGATGTTGGTATGGTATTTATATATCATGTGACATGATGAAGGGATCATGTTTGATTCCCCATGAGTTTTGGACCATAGAGAGTTTACATAGACCTAGGTGGTTGGTCTTAGTGACTTTTCATGATACTTTACCTGGGGTTCTAGGTGGGAGATCATAGTGACCTTCTTGAAATAACTCCAATTTAGTGAGTTATTTCAATGTGACTTTCAATGGTGACCTATGAAAGGGGTCAATCGAGTTGTGTGTTACTTTTGGTTCAAGAGGCATGGGTGTATGTTCTAATACTTTTAACAAATGTTCATGAATGGTGTGGTCTAGTATAGGGTTTATGTGTGATGAATGATTTTTTTATATATAGCACTCACATGCTAGTGTCAGATCCTTGGGATTGGTTTGAAGATGGGAAGGCTCTTTTGATTTCCTAGACTAGGTAATGATTATGAGTGAATGATTTTCTTGATAGTTATGAGTTATATTTAGAAGTACGTGAGGTGATCTAGTCTATGTGGTTTTAGGCATGTAATTTTAGTTAGTAAGTGGCCATATAGGTGACGTAGACATGGTTCATTTGAGGATGGGTTAACAAGTGATTCTTGTGGATAATAACTTCCCAAAATATTATTTCGGTATGATTCAAAATGATATGACTAGTTTCCTTGATATTGAAATCAATTTTAATCCAAAATCCTCGGTGGAACATGTTGTTTTTGAGGGACGGAGCGGTTAGGTGCATGGTAGATTGGATCTGGATGTGTCTTTTGGAATACAGTGAGATCATTTTTGTAATTAGTGTATTTTTTGAATAACACTAAAGTCTTGAGTGGTCATGATGGTGGTTTTTTATTGATGAGTTTTCTCTGGTTTTACAAAGCACCAATGATTCTCTTTTTTGGGTGATATGGGCATACATGATAATATAGCCTCTGTATTGGACTTGTGAGATATGTTTTAATGATATGAGACTCAATAGAGTCTAAAATATGTTCTATGTTTGGGTTATACAATATCTTGTAATGCTTAAGTGTTAATGGGATCTTGGGGGCATGAGCATGTGGTGACATGCAGCGTCGTTTGGTTTGTGGACAAGATGTTATAGGAGTGTACACCCGAGATTCATGAGTTGATATGGATGACATGAGTAGAATAAGAAAAAATGTAGTATAGACAAAAAAAATTTAGGTATTGATTCCCAAGCCCTTTGAATTTGTTTGATATATCTATTCATATAGAGGTGACAAAATAAATGGATGAGTTTGTGTTGGTATTCTTTAGTAACATCACATAGTAATCATGGCTTTAGATATGTTCATTCCCATAATATTAACATCATGTCAAGTATGATGAGAGATAATAGGATGTAAACTACGATATCTAAATTTCATTTATATTTTGATGAAGGGAATCCTTCGAGATTTCACTCATGTGGTAGTTTAAGTGAAGTAGTATGGTGGAAAGTACACTATAGACCATATATGAGCACAATAATTTTGATTGATCGGATGTTGATAAATTATATGAGTACCATTCTCAAAAGATGGTAATTAGTGATAAATGAAACTCCATTTTTTCTTTTTGTGAGAACGAAATGACTGAACCCAGTTCATGGGATGATTTTTAATAGAATGTTTGATGTGGAGATCAGTGTTTTTTGAGTTTGGATGTGAAAGTGACACTCCTATGGAGGGGACTGGCATGTCATTCATGGAGGGACGACCCACATAATGTAAGGGTAATAAGTGGGTAGTAATGATCGTGGAATGGGATTGGGGTAACATAGATTCTATTAAGGAACCAATGAGGTGCATGATTACCAATTTATCGAAAATTTTATTAGGAAGTCAATTGTTTTGGGTGATCAAGATTAAAATTGGATTTGTGTTCATGGTGGTTCTACAAACTAATATGATATGGTTGTATTTGAGGTGAGTTGGTGGTGTGGTAGGGAATGATTTTAGTTTGGGGTATGTAGAGGATATTATTTTCTAATTCCATCAAGGGTTAAGTATATACTCTAGTGGGTGTGTTCAGGTTATTGTGGAATGCCTCTCGGAGTGATGAAATTATAATAAAGTATGTTGGAAACATGCCAACGGTTAGAGTTAGGGATTTTCAAGAAGAATCATCCAAGCATATACCATAATGTATTAGTATATGGTATAAAGGAATTATGTTAGAAACCATATTTGGTGACTCATATTTGAAATGATAGTTTCATTTTATAAAACAAAACGGACATTCAAGGAAAATCAGTTCCATTATTAGTTCATACATAGAAAGTGAGTATGAATTCACTACAGTTGGTTTTCAATAATGGGGATAAACACCAATTTTTAGAGAAATTATCATGGGTTCTAGGAATTATATTTTGGGAATCATGAATGTTTCACTATAGGATCACGAGTTCAATGTTATTTTAGGTTTTTCTAATGGTGGAGGTTCAATGCATCAAATGGTAGTGGTTATAAGATTATGTAAATCTTAAGGAGCACCATAGATTCACTGCTTGATTTAGTGATTTAATAATAGGTGTTTCAGTTGGATGGGATCGAGTAAGAAGTATATTGGTGTTTTTCATTTTTTTATCAAAAGGCATTGGATTGTGTATTTTCTAATTTAGTGCCTTCGGTGGGAGGTTTTTACTTGGTTGTGTTTTAGGAATTCAGAAACTGAATGAGGCTATTGGATATACAGTCTAATTGATGTAGGTCTGGTGGTGAATATGGATGACCACAAATACTTATCAAGGATGAGAAGTATTATGGTAGGGACGATATAATATCTTATGTAGTAAAAATTTGAAAATTCCAGAAGGAGTTTGAATTTTCATATACTAGTCAGGTATAATTTTGAAACGAGAGTTGGAATATAACTGTAAGAGTATAAAGGCCATAAGAAAATGTTTTTAGATGATGAATGAAGGTTCTGTGGTATCTCAGCGGTTTGAATGATCCTTGAGAGCTTCAGGTTATGCTGGGGGGGGGGGGGGGTTGGAGTTTTCTTGATAGGGTGCTCGATTTAAGAGAAACCATGAGACATCTTAATGTAAAGGGTGTTTTTAGTTCATTTTTAACTGATCATGGTTAAATTTCAATGTTAGAGCATGTTTAGGGATAATAAATGTGATCCAAATATTAAATTTTGTGAGGTGGTGGAGAGTCTAAGGTATAATAGATTATATTCACACAGTTTTAGTTAAACAATGTAGCTTGTTGCAGATGGGAGGCAATTCTAAAATTATGGCTAGTGCAATGTATTCTAACCATGTGTGAACTTTTTTAATGCCTATTGAAGGGTTCATAGTTGGAACATAGTTGGGAAAACCATTTTTCTAAATCTGAAACTAACTAGAATTTCATTAAAAGGGAAAATGACCAAAATTCACCCCAATGTTTTATATATGATCCCGATCCTCCTTTTCTATTAGGCATTCAAAATACAATGGTGATCACTCCCCATTATTTATTCTACAACCTCTTCATTTGGGATTTTTTATTGAGTTATTGGGGTATTATCAGGTTAGAATCACCCTTTGAAAGTCTATTTTCTCTTATTCATTCCTCCACTCTAATTTTTGAGTTCTATGGTCTAGGTTTTGTTGATGATTCCAGTAGTTCATGTTATAATCATCTATCACTTATGGAATGTTTGGTTGGAATAAATAGATGAGATCCTGAGATGAATTATGAATTCCATTTCATTGAATTTTGAAGGTATGAAATCATCATGTATTCTCTTAAGTTTTCCATAAAATTGGTTTTTGATTAACCTTGGATATGGTGTCGTCTCTTAGGGATTTGGATGAAAATGTTTTCAAGATTACGGTGTAGGTATTTGGTGAGTGTTTGACATTTGTTTCATTGTGGTTCGATGAACCAATTAGTTGAAAAAAAATATGAAGTGTTTGAATTTGATTAATTAGTTAATTATAATTATTATAAATAGTTATTTATTTTTTCATTGTATGAGGATATATATTTGGTGGTAGACATGAAGTCATTTGGAATATGAGGAGTAGGTTGAGTCTCGGATGAGAGATGGATAGGCTAATAAACTTTTTAAATGTTCAAAATGCATTTTTGAGGAGGTAGGTCACCTTAGAGATATACCCATGGCCTTGTTAAATTATTTTTCATGTGTATGTGGTTTGATCCATAAAACATGTGTGTGGTGTGTTAGCTTAATTATTTTAAGTAAATCTTTTTTGGGTTTTAAAATTGATAACATAGTTCAACCATGAATCCTATTCTATCCATTAGGGAATATTAGACCAAACATATGGCCACCCATAGGGTGCACTATTTCTTAAAAATGATAAAATGGGGTTTTAAAAGGGTGGAGTATGTGCGCTATGAGCTTAAACTCGTAAAGATCATTAGTTGGTTAGATTTATTAGGTAATGAATTCTTGTTAGGGATTGGGAATAAATATTATAAAAAAATTATTGAATGGATGGATTGGAATGTTTTTATGTTCTAGGATTTTATTCAAGACCTATGAGGCTTTTGAAATGTTTCTTACCATGTGTATTTGATTTTGACACAGTTTTGGGTTTCTATGGGGGAAGATTATGGTTCTAGTGGATTTTGTTTTAAAATGTATGTGTTTAACTCCAAGTTATTTTCTAAAAGGGGGTTTAGGGTGAGTTTCAAAATTTTATTTGAAATGGTAGTCTGGTTGTCATTGTGGAAATTTTCCATAATGTATCCTTTAATGGGTTTATTTAAAATGAATGATTTTTAATTGTTTTTAATGTTTTCAAAGGCCATGATATTAAATCATTGTAATTGATAAATGATGGAATGGTTTAGGTTTCATACTGATCCTCTAGACCATAGTAGTAGACTAGATGAGTTAATTTTCAAACTGATTATCTAGGTTCATGTAATATTTAATATGGACTAGGTGTCAAGTTGAGGCTTTGGGAACTGATAGTATCCTCTATTTTTTATGTTCCTGAATGATTCTCTAGAAATGGTGGGGTAACAGTTAAAATATATATTGTAATGGTGCATTTGATCCATTATTTTGGTGTTGGACTGATGTTTTGGGAAATAATGTTAAGATCTATAGTTCCAAATTTCTAACAAGGCTCTCCATATATGAGGTTTAGAGATATGTATTGGTGATGTGTGATTTCATGAGTTATATAATGGATGAAAATCCCATTTGTTTATTTAAATTATATTTCACACTATCTTTTATTAATCAGTTGATTGACTTGGATCAATTTAGGTTTGGTTGGCCCAAGTGTCACCGTAGAACGAGAGGGATAATGGGTTTGTAAATAAACTGCTGTCCGTTTTGAATGTATCTTCCCTTCCATAGTTTATCTACTTACACTCTGTCTCTGACTAGTATTTTCCTTAGACACCATTAGTGGGGTTTAGTGAATTGTACTCACGCCTTTCTCAAGCCACCAATGTACATGGGTACCTAGGAGGCTCTCAGATCATTATGTTAAGAATAGTCCTAGGCCAAGGAATTAGTTGGGTTTTATATGATTGGGCATCACTAAAACAAATTCATTAATTATAGGGGGTTATAACCCCCTCTAAATAAATTATTGAGAGTAATTGGAAAACACCACTAATATGGAATTCGAATGTTGTTATGGGTTGTTTTAAGAAAGATCTAGTAAATTATGGTAATAATTAGCTGTAGTTATATTAGAGGGGGTTTAAACCCTTTCTAATTATTTTAGTAGAATGGAACTTTTAAAAACACTTGATGTAGTTTTGATAGCATCAATTTTTTTTCAACAATTTAGGGGTGGGTTTTAATCGCACATAATTCAATTTTTAGCCCCCAATTTCAGGGATTTTCTAACAACCACAATATTTATTAAATACCATTCCAACCACATCCCTCGCTAATATAACACACCACCCACTCTGTGATCCCCTGGATGCTGCCCCTCCTTCCACCCATGTCACCCATTTCCCAATACGCAGAAAAACAACCCTTGGTCCCTCTCCCAAAAGCCTATGCACACACATGCGCGACACACCCAACCATCCTCTCGATAATTTCCCTTCATGCCTGCAAAAATCCACATTAAAGGGATTTTCACCTATGTTTCAAGTAGGAAACTCCCCCCACCTGACCACTTGATTCAATAGAAATTTCATTTCTTTTATTCACATTATTTTATTTATATACATTTATATGATTATTCAAAAAAATATTATTTTCATAATATATTTAACTACATTAAAATATTTTACTTATTTACAAATTTATATAAATTAATGTATTCATATTTATATTATAATAAATTTTTACATTATTAATTTTCGATATTTTTTAAAACTATATATTTATATATATACATTTTTATTAATGAATTTATTTAAATATTTATTTGTATAATAAGATAAATATAAATATATATAAATTTGTATGTGTAACACACACACACAGATATATATATATACATTGACCCCCTATAAATTTTATATTTTCATATGTTTAGATAAAATAATTTTTAACTATATTTATAAATAGATTTATTATTAAAAATTATATAAATATATATTTTTTGTAAAATTTTATACCTATTTTCATATAAGTACATTTTAAAACTGGTCTGGGACAAAGGATAAATACAATGAAAAAAATATGTATCACTAGAGGCTTAAAATACATTAATATATTTATATGCGTATTTACATACATTTTTGTAAAAATTTATTTTACATATATTTCGAATTTTATCTATGTCATGTATATACTCATATATTTTTATATATTTACAAATATATCTATCTAATTATTTATAAACATAAATAAATATTTATATATTATATAAATTTATATTTATAAAATATATATATGTATTTATTTAATATACTTATATAATATATTTAAAAAATATTTTCATATAATTTATTTCAATACACATGTAAAAATATATATTATTATGCCTTTAAAAATATATTATATATATGTATGTAAACAATATATGACATATTTATGTATAAAAATAAATGAATTTATATTATATATTATATATATAAAAATATATAATATGCATACAACCAAATAAATTATTTATATAACACATACATTTTTATTTATATGAATGTGTGTTTATTTATCTGTATTATCAATTATTATTATTATTTTATAAATTATAAAAACTGCAATGGTATTTATATGATACATTTTTTAATATATATATATATAATATGTATTATTTTATATTATAATTAATATTATATGAAATAAAATTTTATACAAATAAATATATATTCATTTACGCATTATACTATTATATTTATGTATACATATAAATAAGATTAAAAACAATCATATAAATTAATTATATATAAATAATTATATAATATGTCTATATAATGTCTTAAAATACATTTATATATTGTGTTTTAATTATATATATACATATTATACGATAAGAAAATTTATTTAAGAAAATAGTGGTGTTCACAACCCCCTATAATTTAAGACATGTTAGGTGTTTATGAATCACAACTCATTTCAATGATGAGGGGCGGTTATGACCCCCTCTAATTTCTTATATTATAGGGGGTTTAAACCCCCACTATATTCTTAAAGAAAAAAATTACATAATATATATATATATATAATAGTTCCTCTAAAATATATTCTAAAATTATATATATATATATATATATATATATATATATTCTCTAAAATCAAATCAAATTTATGGTGACCACTAATTTTTAAATTAGCAGAGTTTTTTTATAACTTCCTCTAAAATCCTACCGAATAATAAAGAAATAGTGATGAAAATTTTTGAAGTGGTTATGGAACCCCTATAAATTAACTGAGTAGTGGGGTTTATTCATAGCCCCAACAAATTTTTATATAAAATAATTTTAGATGGGTTTATGAATAACCCACGATACCTTGGACGGTAATAGGTAACAAGTTACGGTTTTTCTCAAAAATGAACCGAAGCTTTTAGTGATTGGTTTATTTCATTCGGGTATGTGTATATAACCAACCGAGTGGGAGGTAAAATGTATGTATGTCATGGATAGTAGTACCAAACTAAATTTCATTACATTTTAGGTCATGATTATATTCATCTCGTTCTGTTTCCTGTTTATTTTGAGATGTTGATGTCTATTTATTTTTCTATATACTATGATGTGAATGTTTTTTGGTTATTTGAATTGTTATTATGAATCCAGATATAGGTTTATCTTCTAATTATAGTACCAATTTAGACCCCAATACTATTTCGAATACTTTTTCACACAAGGATGCACTCCTGAGGTTTTATGGAGAACCAGGTGGGGGAACCATCTCAGTGGCTCCCGGGTTGAGGCATTAAAAATTGCACCATGTACTGACTACTAGGGTGGAACACAATTTTTAGGGTAATATATTGTGTAGCTGGAATACACGTCATGTCACCCCACATGAATCAGATGTCGTGTGGTCGATGTATATAGTGTATAATTAATAAACATGCATTGCAATTAATTCACATGCTTCATGTTGAATTCCATTCAATATACATGGTCCAAAAATGAATAGATGATTTATAACTATCTTACACATTGTGTAACCCATAAATATTCATATATATTACATGTAAATTACCTATTTTAGTATCCTGGATTACTAGAGAGAGGAATTCACAATGATTATCTTAGTGCATATGTCATATAATTCATACCCGTTTACACAGATTACAAGTTAAGTGACATTGTACACCACATAAATTAAATACACCAAATGAAAAAAAAATACATAATTAAAAATTACTACAAAACAAAAAAAAATTACATATCTTGTGACTAGGATTATATATTATTAAATTCCTATTTAGTTTAAATTTAAATTTCTGAAGCACACCCCATGTGTGGCCATAGTACATACTGTGTACAATGCATGGAAATTAAAAGTAGTAAACATTTTGCAGAATAATTTGTTTTATTAATCATTATATGCTAATCAACATGAAACATGAAGGTACATACTTTGTAATTACATGATAAGATACACTCACAACATGCCATGGGAATACACAGTACATGACAATGGCCGTACAAGGAATCATGTAGTTTGGGTGGCTACACATCATGTTTCCTGCTAGTACACATGTTGAGAATAATTTTTTAAAATTAAATTAAATTATTGAATTTATATAAAATTAAAAAGTATAGTAGTTATATATATATATTTTATTGGATAGATTAATAATTACGATTATGAATTAATTAATTAATAATAACATTAATAAATAATTCAAGATAGATTATTCTTAATTAAAAACTAGTTTTCAATTTATTATTTAATGTTTGAATGCAATATTATTTCATGTAAGTAACTACTCATGATATTTTTTGACCAATGTATGTGTTGAATTTAAGTTTATTTTAATATGATTTTGCAGGTTTTATATGTGATAATGTTTTATTAATGTAAATATGATGGACTATATATCAAACCTCACAAATTTTCTATATAGGACTCGCAAGACCACATTTTATTTTTCTTATACCAAACCCTTGGCTCCTATCACATTTTTTTGAGTAAAAATATGTATATGTCAGAGCTTCAAGGGGAGTAGGATGTTCAAAACCCAAGCTAAAGAGATCCCAACCAAGATGATACAAAGGTCAATGTTAGAATGCTATAACTTGACCCAAGACCAAATTAAGGAGTTATCCCCTAATATCATTGGTTGATTTATCATTAATTAAATAAATCAACCATTATAAATATCATGGTAAGACCCCATGATTTATATTAAACAAAACTATCTTTTTTAGCATATACGACACACAACACCGATTCTAAATGAAACATGAAATATTATTATTAAAATATGACTATTACAACCTGACCATTAAATTTATAGGTAATAATATGATTAAATTATTTATTAAATATATATAAATATACTTACCAATATAATTTTATTGATAAATTCTTAGTAAATATGAACACAATATTTAATAAATATAATTTATTCCCCAAAAAATTCATTTTCTTAAAAAATGACTTTGTTTATTTTTGTGTGAAAATATTATAAATAAATTATTATGATTTTAAAAAATTTATTTTATAAAAATAATTTTTTTAAATCATAATTTTAAAATTACCTTAAGGTCAAATCTTGTGATTTTTCTGAAATGAATGATTTTTCCATGGACAGTAAAATTTATCGATTCTCAACATACTAAAATTTATTTTTATTAAATTTATTAATAATAAAGTACAATTTTATTTTTTATTTGTTATTAATGTTACATATGAAACATTTTATTTTTATTAATTTCATTTAAATCAGTGATTTTCATGATTTTGTTATAAGTTTATTTTAATCCTTAAAACACATGGTTTTTTCGAAACTATTATTAAATGCCCAATTTTTATCCAATTCAGATAACTAAAAATAACATCTATTAAAGAAATATTTATATTAAATTTATATATTATATATCTATATATATTTAATTAAATTCATATAATGATTCGTTCTAGTCGTAGAGTAAATATAAGATCATATATTGCTTGAAAAATGTATTTTTACAAAGAACCTCCACTCATAGAATTTTGTAATTATAATTTTAAATTAAAACTTTCAACTTATAAGTATTTAATTTTAAGAAAAATTGATTATATATTTGGAATCAGGACGTTCAAATTGGGTAAATATATCTCTTTCATTTTTGGCATTTTTAATAGTAAAAGTGGTAAAATTTCTGACCTCGGTAAAGTGTAAATCAGGTTAATCTAGGTAAAAAATAATTTTCAAGGTCACCATTTTTAATATAAATTCTTATTTTATGAAGGTAATTCGATAATTTAACCTATAAAAACTAAATATAATTCTTTCATAGAAACATTTCTATAAAAATGATCTATATAATATTTAAAGTGAATAAGGCTACAAAGTGTCACTGTCTAATTTTTAAATATCTCTTATTAGATCATTTAAGAAAAAAAAAAGAAATTTAGGAAATAATAATAATATTAATTTTGGAAATAATGATATTATTTTCATTATGAAAATTTATTTTTAATTTTTAGTGATTAAATAAATTTCATAAATGCTTGCTCAACACTAATACAATATTTATTAAATTAATAAAAAAGTAAAATAAATTATTTGAATATAATAGAAGTAATATAATTTTAGTGATTTATAGTGTCCCATTAATTTTTTAGATACATAACACATAATAGATATTATTTAATGGATTATATTATAATTTCTTCTTTTTTTGGTCTCTATAAATTCAAATTAAATGAATAGTTCTAAAATTGACCTTAATGATATTTTATAAAAAATAATATTTTGGTAAATGATTTAAAATTCATAAATACATTATCTATAGATATATTAATGTAATATTGTTGAAAACATCTTCCATAGTCCATTTATTAATCAATTTTCCAATTCTGATGACATTGGTAACCCTTTATGGTTAAAATAGTTGTTACCTTGGTTAAGCTAAAAAATAATTAACAAAAGGGTTAATAATAAATAAATGGTTTAAAATACCACCAAAACATATATGAATTTACTTTAATTATTTTATTCAATCAATAGAGACTTTTTATTAAAATTTATGTCTATTAGGAATCATTTTCATTAAAAAGGATTTATTATATTTTAATCTTTAATGAAAGTCCTATTGTTTCCTCTCCCACTCCTTTAAAAGGGCTCCCCGCCATCCAATTACATACAACACATTGAACCATATAGCTCAAAAATCCCATTAAAAAATCCATTATAAACATATGTATCCACATTATAGAGGTTATGGTATTCATAAATTACTATCCCAATGATCCAGAAGAGGGTATCTAAAAGAGTTCTTTCAAAGAAGATGTAATCTCCTTAACCAATAAATTTATCTTTCTTACATATTTTTACATCCTATAATCTATGGTATTTATAATAGAATAATAAATTAATTATCCTTAAATTATTTAATTACTATTATTATTATTATTAATTCACCAATATTACCCCATTTCCAATCATATGGGAAGTGAAACTATTGCTTGTGCGTATGTATACCTTACCATCTTCATGTAGGGGCACACTTCATTTTCCACCAACGTATTTCACATATGGTTATTATAATGGTTTTAATATTTATCTATGATAATTTTTAAATAATTACAGTTCTAGAATCTTAATATGACATTTACCTTCTTACAATCCAATCTATTGTAAAATGATAGTGCCACTCTCGCATATCTGTGAACAACCACCTCCATGAAGTGATGAAATTAATTTTTAATTTCCATTTTACTTGGATGGTAATAATTATTGATTTAATGGATATATAATAATTTTTTATATAAATTTTATTTTGTAAAGCTCAATTACCATTTACCTTTCTTCCATTCCATCCATCAAAATGTGAAAATAGTGATAATGTGTATGTGCAACCTACCATCTCCATGAATGGTGTAATTCATTTTTATACCTATAACTATCATTTATTACTCTATATACATAAAGAATATATTTTATATTTATATAATTATTAACATTATGGAGAGGAAGTAAGTGTTATCAAATAATAAGGACCAGAACTTCAAAACTGAAATACTTATGTTAAATAAAATATTTATCCCTTAGAAACCACAATTTTAATAAAGAAATATTGATAAATGGGTGTTCAAATGTTATAAATGGATCCTATATGATATTATAAGTACTTAAATTATTATTTTATATTATTATAATAAATTAAAATTTATTATACAGGAGAATATAGTGCATTCAAATCAAGTGGAACATGTGGTTAAGGATTTTCATCTCAATTTTACTTATATGAGACACATTCCATATTCACCAATAATTTATTTATTTTAGTGAATATACTACCACATTAATATTTTATATGATGAATCAATTTATATTAATGTTATTTAATGTTTAAATTAAAGTAAATTCTTTCATGGGTTTATTATTTAATAGTTATCACATCGGTAAAGGTTTATTTCAAAATCTAATTATTATTTGGGATTGTTATGTTGAAAACTCTATTAGGGGAATTATTTTATATTTCTATTCTAAAATGAATATATTTTATTGTACTATTATTATTTCTAGAAATTAAATTTTTTAATTTCATTTTCCTCTCTTTAAGTGCATAATATATCAATATTATGTTTTAAAGTAAAATTGATGTTGTTTTTTATACTCGATCATGAATATTTTTCTTTCATGTATATATTTTTTTAAAATGTTTTATAGAATGATTTTACTATTCTAAAATGATTCATTGAAGACGTTTTTGTCAATTTTTTACTTTTATACTATGTTTTTAATGGAATCCTCTTGTTTCCTTCTGAATTGTGGTTCTTTTATCTTTTTACCATAATTGTGGAAGGAATATCTATTTTAACATGTATGATATGAAATTTATCTCCATCATGGATAGTAATATATATATATATTCCATTATAATTTTAAATGGATATTTAAATTGTAAAATATTCCATAATATATATTTTTTATTTTAAATGATTCATTTTAAAGTGAAAAGGTTTGTATCCTAAAAAAATGTTCCACTAAATATTTAATGATATTTTCCATCTACTATGACATCCATCGATGTTACTATTGTTTTATTTGGGATATAATCCAATGATACCATTCTTATTATTTTTATAGATGGTTTATGATTATGAGGAAATTTTGTTTTTTAAACATATAACTATTCACTTTGTTATTCTATGATGAATTGGTGAAATGTTATAAAACCTTTTTCTTTTCCATGGGTTATGCGATGATGAAATGTTTACGAAAACTATTTACCATTTATTGGTTATGATATGATGAATGTTATATGATATTGTGGAATAAATATGTACAATTTTCATTAGGTTATGGGTGGAACATAATTATATATCCCTTTAATGATTTGGGAAAATATAGATATCTCACGAGATTATCATAATTAGAATTATGAGTGAACCTAGTTTTGTAAGAGACTCAATCACTTATGATAGTCCTGTGACAAAAACATGACTACTATGATGTTTGGGGGAGTGAACCCAATCAACTATGATAGTCTTGGATATTGTCAATGACTACTATGGAAATCATTTTCTATGATTATGTGTATTTCACAAACATTGGAGAAGGCGACCTTCTTGGATGGAGCTCTCACTCTCTACCACTTGTGTTTTCCTACTATCCACCTTCTTATTCTCCTCATACAATGACTTTAATCATAATTTATTCTATTCTATTTTTATTTTGAGGTAATATTATTACATCAGTTCCATTCATCTTCATATGATGATTTGTGTCTTTTCCTCATTAATTTTCTATCATGCTAGTTCTCACAGATTCTTGGTTTCACTAGTTCCCTAATGGATAGATATTCCCCCCTATTTCATGACCCATGAACACTGATATGACCACTCTTACCATTTTAATTTTTTTGATAAAACCCTATAATTATTTTAACAATGATGCTTTGGGGTTCTGGGTTTTTTTGGTTTCATTGGACAACACCTCTTCCTCACCAGATCATTCAACATTATATTCTCTTTCTACCCATGGCGTTGTGAAGGAACTCTTCCCTGGGTCGGTATGAAGGAATTTGGGGTGTCTTACGATGGTGTTGGGGGATTCATTTAGTGTTGCAGTTTCGTTACGACTGGTGTCATCCTTTGATTAAGTAGCTGGTTGAATCAAATGGTTTGGTGGTGGTATGGTGTTTCATACTCTTCAATGTTTTCTTTTGGTTTGTTGACCTTATCGACAGTTCTTAAATACTTATCTCTGATTTTATATTTTATGACCTTATGGTATCTATTTTCCTATTTAAAGTTATGAAAAAATGTGGTTCAAGATTCATTCAAAGGTGTCAACTACCTGTTTAGGCCCTCCCCATCCAAACTCTAATCCTGCCTCTTGTTCATTCTTTCCATGTCTGGTTTGTCTAGTGCATTGGTTTTTAGTGAGGCTTTGGGATGGTTCTATTTCAGACATGGTGGTATTGTCATGTAGAGTGACCTAAAATTTGGTGTTCATATTGGTCCTGGTTTGGTGAATATGTTTTTTACTCATGATGTCTCAATGGGTTCTGATTTTCTTATTAGATGTCTATTGTTGGTTATCCTTGATGAAAGGGGTGTTCTTTTACAAGTCTTTTTTCCCTCAATTGTGATGGTGGTTTATAGTAGTGCATTTTTAGTTTGTTCATGAATCAATATAGTGATTTATTCTATTTTTTATATGGCTTCTTTGATTAGGGGTTAAGGATGATGATAATGGTGACTATTTCATAAGGTTTGCTGCTCGACGAACTCACATGCTATCATGATGTTGACATTCGTTGGTTTTGATTTTTTTTAATTTTAATGTCTGTGTTGTGAAATATGATGTTTAGTGCCTTTTTATTTTAGTATGGTGTAAGAGTTTTTGGTATGGTGTAATTTTAGAGGTTCCAACTCAACCGTAAAAGTGGGTTTATTATGAAAATGAAAAAAAAAGAGATTTTGAGGTTATTTAATGCCACAATATTTTGTTTTATACTAATGTTTTTCTCCCATGACTGAAGTTATTTTGATTATTTATGAATCATGTCTTATGAACACCCAGTGTTATTACAAGATTCTGGATCATGATTCATGATTATGATGTATGATATGTAAGATATGGTTTTCAAATGTAATATTCATGATCTCATACCCTTACACTCATGATATGTTTAGGTAATCATTGATATCTCCTTTATTTGACCTAAAAAGCATCTAATATCACCATATTTTTGTGTTTCCATTCCCAAGGATACGAAAAAAATATTTTAGTATGTTATCCCTAATAGGGTTACTATATGTGATAATATTTTTGGGGATAATGAATAATTTTATGAAGCAATTCATTATGTATTCAGGATGTTATGTAATAGATTGACCTAATTCACTAAAACTATATACCAAAAAGGCCCATAAATATGTAAGTGAAAAAATAATAATTTTTTTATGTTACATATTTCAGAGGATTAAAATTGTGTCGTAATTATTACTATAAAATATAGAAATGTAAATATTTCATTTTTAGAACTGAATATGGAAGTATGGGCTCTAAGTTGTAATAATTGGCATAAGAGAAAATTATTAGGTAAAATTATATATTATTATATTTTTATAATAGGTATACCAAAAAGTTGTATAAATAATCATGGGTTTTTATTTTTAAGGTTTATCATAACATTTAATACAATGAAACCCCTTTATAGGTTTTAAGTGATGATATTTTATAGAAATTAATGATATTTCTGGAGATATTTTATTAGGATAAGGTATATGTGACCCTTAGCTTTAACATGAAGGAAATTTCAGAAGAATGTTATTACATTTTGGGGATAAAAGTGGGATAGTATGAGATAACTTTGATGTTAAAAAATTATTCAATGTTGAATTTATTTATATTATATTTTAGGACATAAAGGATAAAGTGTTATAGTATTTCTATGGGTATTGAATTTATAAGGACAATTATTATATTAAAATGAAATAATTCATTTCATGTTTCAATGATGTTGTTTTCTATATATTAAATTTAATTTAGGAATATAAAAGTAAAAGTATATCACACAACCTTATTATAACTTCTTGATGATTTAATAATCATTATCATAGAAAAATACATGTCAAATGATTTTGAAAGCATTTTGAAAATCCAAATTACTTGTAAGAATATATTAAATACTTCCAAAATCATTTCATTTCCCAAAAAATTATATGGATAATGAAATCAATTTTATTATATTTTAAAATATCAACACATCTATATCATTCGTAATGGGAAATACCCCATAGTACTTGAATTTTTATTTTTAGGAGAAAAAAGTAATTAATGCTTGAAGATAAATGTGAATATCAACACTCCAATGGCCGGAAGGCCTTGATTTTTTATTTATTTTCGATAATCCACATTTACGGGGGTGAGGTATAACCCTTAAAAGGCCTATAGTTGTAATTATTACATGTATCATAGGCTTTAGAGGAATTCAATGCATGTAGGCTTCAAACATTACATACAACCCCGAATAACTACTTGGAATTGCTCCTCCCCATTATCTTCATCATGAAATAAGCTCTACATCTTTTCATGGATATTCTTCTAGGCTTTCCCGTGCATGCACATGCTTTTCCCGAGTGCAGGTTCCATACACTCTCATTCTTGAAATCCATTTTGCTTTTTTTTATGGTGGAATCTCCTTTGCTCGTCCTACATCTGAATCTTGTTCCTTGTAGGTTGTCTAGTTTGCATCTACACTAAATGTGGCCCGAAAGACTTGAGGTGGCCCGAATGCCTTACTGACCTGAAGGATTTTGTTTCCCGAAGGCCTTAATGGACTTTGGGACCAAATAGGTGACTCAATGGCCCAAACGGGGGAATATTATTGGATACTACTGTGATAAATAGTAGCTGATACTGTTCTCACTACAGTACCTGTTATAGTACTTCATGGTTCCTGTTAAAGTACTGCAAAATATCTGCTACAGTAACTGTTACAGTGTATGCTATAGTAACCCAGAAATTAACCCCCAACAGGATTTGATCCCAGGTCTCTTAGATGCACATAAGGAGTCCTCACCAACCGGGATGAGGCACATGTCCCAATAACATAAAATAAGAATCTAATGTTTGGGTTTAAATTATGAATTATTTTATTATTCTATAAATATAAAACATTATGATTTTAATTTTTATTAGTAATTTATCAATCATAAGGACATACTTCATATCATTGATTATAGGAATGAATTATTTCAGAATAAGATGGTGAACTATGGTTAAAGGTTCTATAATAAAGATGAATGGAGGATGTTTTTATGTATTCATCATTTATAATTATAGTGTAGTGTTATTTTATCAATGATATTATGATATATTATAAATATCATGAGAATCATGAAACAACTTAGCAGAATTTTATAGTAGGGTTTTAGTCAAAATTGTGAGCATATGTTAGATGGAATTGATAACTTTGAAAAGAGGCATAACAAAAAGGTGAAAATTTTTGGGAGACATCTATTGAGTCTTAATATATTTTTTAAGCATTTGAATCCTTTAATATTAAATTTTGTTTTAATTAAAGTTTATTTTAGGAATTCATCCTTTACTATTTGTGGGCATAAATATAAAGATATGTATAACCATTAGGGTTTATATTATCTTTGATATTAAGGTAATAGTGGGTTATTAATGTTTGGTAACATATGTATTATCATATTCATAAAAATGTGATTGAAAAGTGATTTTCTATTTAGGTGATTAATTATATCTTGGAATTATATCACTATATTTTTAGTGAACGTTATATGATATTATGGAATTTTGTTTGAGGAATCATGGTTAAATAATATTTTAGAGGTATATATTATTTTAATGTAGATTTATAGTGATTCATGTCATTTATGGAAATCATTATCATATAATAGATATTATATTAATTGGAAATTTAAATTTTCTGTATAAGACATTAATAGTTATTGATATTATTTGGAGGTGAATATTAAATCTATATTGAATTAATATGAGATAAAGTCATTCTAACCATTAGGTTTCAATATTAGTTTGGAATATTTTTAAGGATAGTTATATATCCAATGATCTAAGTGGAAAATTATTTGTTATTTTCAAATATTTGATGGTTAATGTTGTATTTAATATTATGAATGTCTATTATTTTTTTAAATATCATACCATGTGTGAACTATTATGGTTTTAGTTAATTTGTTATGATATGAGGAATAAATTATTATCCTTTTCTGGAATTATTTGATGAACTAGTAGTTTATTAAATATATTTATGAATAAAAAATTTATCATAAAAACTAACATTTTGGACTAAGAGATGATATTTTAGTAGAAATTGATTATAGGATGAAATTATCCATAAAAAGTATATTTCCTTATGTCATTTTTCTAGATGTTAAAGGAATTCCTTAATTTTAGGAAAAAGGTTCTTTAAATGAAAATGCTATAGAATAACCTTTATTTCTAATGAATAGTTGGTGTTTTTCAAACCTCATTAGTTTATGGTTTTTTGGATATTAAAGTTATCATGATCATTCACTTTCCTGTGACCATTGATCTTTGTAACTCTACATTGTTACCCAAGATTTATTATTTTATTCCATTTTCATATTATAAATTTATACCAATGTTCTCCTATTTTTAATTCTAGTTGTGTTATTCTAAATGGACTCCATTTTCCCTTTCAATATAATGAAGAAGAATTATTAGTAACCCATTTTATGATGATGGTTTTCAATAATTGTATTTTTAAATATAAAACATCTGATTATGAAGATCATGTTCTAATTTTTATGAAATAGTTCGTTAAATGTGGGAAAATGTAACAACATTATATTTAAAAAAAATAGAACCATGTTCGATCACATATATGACATGAAACATTGTGCCTAAAAAACATTATATATTACTATTAAAATATGACCATTATAACCTACCTATTTAATTAGTGGGTATGAATACGGCTAACTCATATATGATATATAAATATATAAATATATAGATTTATAAATATATAAATATATAAATATCATATTTAATACGAATTTATTGATAAATTTAATTGGAAATAATAACCCAATTATTAATAAAGATATTTTATTAGTCAAAAACTATGCTTTCTTCAAAAATGTTTTTTATTTATTTTTTTGGAGAAAATATTTTTATTATCTATTTGAACATTTTTAAAATTTATTGGATAAAATTAAAATAATTTTCTAAATCATCATATCAAAATTTACATAGGGTGAAATTTTGGGATTTTTCTACGATGATTGATTTTTTAGTGAATAGTATTTTTCCAATGTTGTCATTTATTTATATTAAATAAATGAATTTAAAAGTACCATTATATTTTATATTTTTTTATAAATGTGAATTTTTTTTTGTAATAATAAAATTATGTTTATTTTAATCAATAGTTATGATGATTTTTTTACAACTTTATTTTTATGCTTAAAAACATAGTTTTCTAGAAGTTTTTTTTAAGTGGAAAAGGTTTAAACATTTTAATTAATTAATAATAACCTCAAAAAAGAAAATATTTAAATTAAATTTACATATTATATATTTATTTATATTATTTTAAATTAATATAATGGCGATTTCTAGTCATAGAGTTAATATAAGATTATTTGTTGCTTGAAAAATGAATTTTCCTAAAGAATCTATTTTAATCGTGTTTTCTGGGTATCATTTTAAATTAAAATATACCAATTATTGGTATTTAATTTGATAAAATGTATTTAATATTTTCAATCAGGAGGTTCAAATTTTTCAAATAGTTCCATTTTATTTTGATACATTACAAATATTAATCATGGTAAAATTTATCACCTTGGTAAAGGGTAAATCGGGTTAATCTAAATTATAAAAAGTGTCAAGCTCACAATGTTTCATCAAAATTATTATTGTATGAAGGTAAATTGGCATAAAAAGTCTTATTATTGAAATTTAATTGTTTAAGAGATATTTTTCCATAAAAATGATCTACATAATATTTAAAAATAAGAATGATAACATGGGTTACTCTCTTATTTTTAAAAATATCTTATTTGTTCACATAGGGGAAAAACAAAATTTTTAATGAATATTAATAGTAATTATATGTATAATGAAATTATATTCGTTATGTTAATTTATTCATAATATTTACTGATTAAATAATTTCCTTACATTCTTACGCAATGCTAAAACAATATTTATTCATTTAATGAAATATTAATTTAAATTATTTTCAAAATAATAAAAGTAGAATATTTTGATTGCGTTATTGTTTCCATTAATTTTTTAGATAAATATAAAATAATAGTTATTTATATAAGTATTATATTCTAATTTCATCTTTCCATTGGTGTATTTAAGGTCAAATTAAAATAATAGTTCCGAAATTGATATTAATTCTATTATATAATTAAAATATTTACTGATTTAAAATTCAAAAAACTATTATCGTTAGCCACATGGATGGAATATGGTTGAAAAAATCACAAATAATACATTGAAGAGTCACATTTCTATTTAAGATAACATTCTTAACCATTTATGGTAAAACTGGATGTTACTATGTTGAAGGTCAAAAATAAGTAACAATAGTGTTAATAAAAAGATAAGGTTTATAATGAAACCATAAATAGTCTTAAATTCATTGGATGATTTTATTTCAACCAAATAAACTTTTTATTAAAATTAATTTTCATTTATAATAATTTTTCTTAAGAATGCATTTATTATATTTTAATCTACTATGAAATTCCATGTGTTTCCTCTCCACCCTTTTTAAACAACACACCTCATTCCTCTTTTTTACAAATCATTGATCCATATAACATAACCATAACATACTAAAATTCATTCCCAAATTCATTATAAAATTTATATAGGTTATTTTATCCCCCAAAACCAACCTTATGATCTTTAAGAGGAGATAAAAATAGTACTTTCAATGAAGAGGTAATCGCTTTTACCGACAACTTTTACTTTTTTACTTCACATTTCCTCATATAAATATATGAAATTTATCATAAAATAAAAAATTCAGTGTACTAAATATACATAAATTCTATTATTATTATTCAATAGCCATTATACACCCTCTTTCACATCAATCGAGAAGTTAAAGTATCTCTTGAGCGTACGTACGACTTATCCTCTCCTCATAGAAATACACTTCATTTTCCACTAACATATTTCATTTATGGTTATGATTTTTGTTTTAGTATTTTTTATATGAAATTTATTTAACATTTATACTTCTTGGATAATACAATCATATCTACATTCTTACCTTCAAATCCATTAGAAAATGATAATGTCTCCTATGTGTATGTGTGGACTACCACCTGCACTAAGCGACGTGATTTGTTTTTCATTTTTCTTTTAATTGGATGGTAATAATGATATATTTACTGAACATATAATACAATTATTATGTAAAAAATATTCTTTAAAAGTGAAATATTATTTACCTTTCTTTCATCCCATCAGTCGAAAAGTGAAAACAACGTTCTTATATACGCATTCCCTACCCTCTCCATAAAAATGTAATTCTTTTTAATTATATAAATGTTATGGATGAATATAAATATATATAATGAATATATATTATATTTATATCATTGTTATCTTTATATAGGTTATATAAATAATTTCAATTTATAAGGATCATAACTACTGATGTGAAATACTTTAGATAAATAAAAAAGTTAACATCTAGAAAATTAAAATTTAATAAGGAATTATTGATAAATGGGTGTTAAATTTTTATAAATGGATCATATATGATATAAAAATTATGTAATTTATTATTTTATATAATTATAATAAAATTAAAATAATTATATAAGAAGTAAGAGTGTTTTAGAATCAATTGAAACTCCAGGTAATGGATTTTCGTCTCACTTTTACTTCTATGAGAGAAATAAAATATTCACCGAATAGTTATTTTTTGTGTTTTTTATACTGAAATTTTATTATTTTATTTTTTGAATTTATTAATCTACATGTTATTTAAATTTTACTTTCATCTTCCTTATTTAATTTGTGATTTGACTCAAAAGTTACCACATTAGTTAGGGTTTATTTCATAATGTCATCATTTTTTAGGATTGATATGTTTAAGTATCTATTGAGAGAGTTATTTGAGATATATATATTTAATAAAATATATTTTATTATAATATGGATATTTATATAATTAAATGTTTTCATTTTAGTTTCCACTCTTTATGTACTAAATATACCAGAATAATTTTTTAAGGAAAACTAAGTCTATTTTTCTACTTCGTCGAGAATATTTTAATTCCATGTCTATAATAACATTATATTATTTTAAATAATATTTTTAATATTATCAAATAATTTATTAAAGACATTTTTATCCATTTTTTAATTTTTAATTTTTTTAATTAGTCTTATTGTCACTTTCTGAAACAAGGTACTTCTAACATTTTACCAATATTGTGGAAGGAAATTTGTTTTAATATGTACGACATGAAATGAATTTCCTTCCATCATGTCCACTTACTAATTTAATTCCCTCTTTAAAAGTAACCAAGTTTATTTTCAAAGATAAAAATTCCCTTTATTTTTGGGATTTTTTTTATTTTAAATAAGCGATTTCAAAATGAAAAGTTCACATTCCTCAGGAAATATTCAAAGTGATATTCAAAGGAATTTTACATGTATGATGTCATCCTTTGATGTTAATTATGATTTTTGGGTATATGATCCATTGATAACATACTTATTATTTCTATATATGGTTTATGATTATGATGACAAGATAATCATGAAACCCATACATCGTACATATGTTATGCTATGATGAATTGATGAAATGTGTATGAAACCCATTTTGTTCACACGGGTCATGATATAATGAAATTTTTATGAAACCTATTCCATATTTATGGGATATGATAAGAAGAATTTTAAATGATATTGTTGAAAAAATATCTATGATTTAAATTATGTGTTAGGTGGTACAAAATTACATGTACCAGAAATGAATTGGGTAAATAAGGATATATAATTAGATAAATAGGACTATAATTAAGTCTAAACTTAATTTAGAATGGGTATTTGTCCATTATGACTGTCATGGGAGTAAAACATGACTACGAAGATGGTTTTGGATGTGAAAGAAATCCACTATGATGGTATTGACAATGATCCTTGACTAATAAGGAAATTATTTTCATTGATTAAACATATGTGACAATCTTATGACTTATTCCAATGTTGTGATCTCATAGATCCTGTTATATTATTTCATTATGATGCATGTCTTATTAAATACCACGATTAATGTCACATTCATGATTATGATATATGATATAATGTGTATGGTTTTTAAATGTTTTGTTCAACACATCATAACCTTATGCTCATGTTATTTTTTTTTGATCATCAATATATCCCTTTATTACCCTACTAAGCATCTAATATCACACTTCTTTATGTTTCCATTCCCCAGGTTATGAAAATGTTTTTAAGAATGTTATTATTATAAAGGTTACTAGATAAAAATAAATTTTGGGGGTTAATATATAATTTTATGAACCATTTGTTTATGTATTGAATTTTATATGTAAGAGTATGTTGTAATTATTAAAAACTCAAAACCACAAAGTTCTCTCATTATGTTAGTGAACCAATAATTCCGTTTTTTTTTGAAGGGTTAAAATTGGGGCATGATTATCAATATAAAGGAAAGATATTTAAATATTATATTTCCAAAACCAGATCTGTGAGTTTGGGTTCTACATTCTTACACTCATGTTCAAGTTACTTTATTTAATTTATTTTCTCATGTTCATGGTTATTAATTTATTTTTTTGGATACTTTTTTATATGATGATTTAACATGATAATATAAATTGATTAATATAACAATCATGAATGATAAATTAAATTAAATGGATTATGTAAAAATTAATTTATCAAAGAGTTGTCTATTTATTTATATAAAATATACATAATATTAAAAATACATTTAAATGATAAAAAATCATATATAAAAACCCTCAAGGTAATATTAATTTATAATTCCTTCAATTATCTAAGTTGAGATAGACCCATAGCCAATGTCTTATTCTTGACATTATCTGAGGAAATTTTAATATTAGTGATCCTAAAAAAATATTATTGGTTGACATTACAAATAGTTTTTTCAATTTATAAAATATAGTCCATTAAATACAAATTTTGATGTAACTATTGAGGAAATCAATGTTTAGATTTTTCGATTGGAGAGTCCACTCAATAGATGAAGGATTTGAGTGCTAATAGTTGGAAAGATATCCTACTTAATTACCTTCATATGATTTTCCAGGATAAATTGTATTATGATAAGGGAAATATGGATCCTTTCCACATGGATTTCCATTTACCAAGACACTCTAAATCAAATAGTGAGGGCTTTAGGGACTTGATAAAATAGTGGGAGACAAATAAGATAATAAAATAATAAAATTTATTACACCTCATATATTTTAGAAATAAAGATAATGTATAAAAATATTCTTTTTATACTATTTTATAAATATTTCAACATCATCAACATTGATATTCTATTTTCTATATTGGAGATATACATCCTTCTTATCGACAATAACTTCATGGAGTGGTATTGACTCTTATGGATTGTACCACACATGGAATGCTATATTTACATGATATTGTCCCTATTTATTGATCTTCATTATACGTATGATATTGGGGAATTTATTTAACACCCAACAATTTTATGAAATATATATATTTTAAATATATTTAATTTCAATAGCTTGTGTTACATGTAACACTAAGTTGTAACGAACTACTATATATTGTTAACATTATTATTTAAACATGAAAGTTATAAACAATCCATTAAAAATTATGATTTGAATATTAATAAACTAATTTTAAAAATTTATTATAATGGTTTTATATAAAGAAAACATATTGATTCAAAAGTACTTAATTTATAATAAATTATTTAGATCCTTGAAAAAAAAATTCTCAACAAATGTTTTTTCCCTTTTTGTGAACAAATAATTAAAATAAATTTTCACCTTTTATAAAATATATTAGAAAAAATAAACTTTATTTTTTAAATAAACATGTAAAAATTATCATAGAGTGAAATTTTTATAATTTTATGAAAATATTAATTTTTTGCCGAATAATTAAAAAACATATTCTTATTAAAAACAACAATTTTATTTAAATAATTTATATGTTATATATTATTTAATAAAGTTTTAAAAGTAATATTAATAAAATTATGATATTATTATGTCAATTAATATCATTTTAATCAAATTCGTGTAGAATTTTGATATAAAAACCTTTTATTGTTATAAAGACTTTTTCTTGGTGAAACAACTTTTTTTATTGCATGTGAGAGATTAATTTTAAATTTAATTCATCCAACTATGTGAATTAAATTAGACTAAATTTATTCCATAGTTAAAATCATGATGATTAATATTATAAAATATGTATAACTTCATTTTTTTAGTAATGAATATTATAAACAATACAAATCATTTACCACCGTTAAGGTTAAAACAGGTTTACTGAGGTGTCAAACTAAAAATATATGGGTTAAAATGAACTAAAAATTGTAAAAAACCTACTTTATGAAAATATGAACAAAATATATCATATAATGTTCCTGAATAATCCATTTTGGAGCCGTTTTTCATGTGTGAATTTTGGGTATAACTTTTTCTTTCCAAATATTCCAGGTGTGCCCTCTCCCCCCACTTATAAAAGTGCACAACTTGTCCTCTACTATTAACACTTTCAAAGAATTTTATTTTGAAAAATAACATCCAAAATAACTTAATTAATTTTCTCCCCATAATTTATATGTATTATTTTAATTATTAAACACTCATAATTTTTAATGACGTGTAAACATAAATAATTTCTTTGATGAAGAGGTATAGTCATTACCTATGTGTTTTCATTTTATTTCATCATATACCTCCTTAAAATATTCTTAAAAAATGATTATATAATAACATAATTATGTCACATATAATTTTATTTTATTATGGTAATTTAATTAACTATATACATATATTGTTCTATCAAATTGGAAACGAAGTCGTCGATCATGTTTACGGAAAACTACTGCCTCACGAACCGATGTAATTCCTTTCTTATCCCCACATCCCATGGTTGGAGGTAATATTTAATTTAATGTATATATTTTATATTTTTTAAATATTTATACTCCTATTTTTATAATACCACATCTAAATTTTTATATTCCAAACCATTGAAAAATGATAACATCTCTCGTGCATAGGTGTAGAATACCGCCTCTATAAAGCTTTGTGATTCATTTTTCATTTTATTTTCACATGGATGATAATAAAGAAATATTTAGTAAATATATAAAATATCTCTTAAATAAAATTTATTATTACATTTTGAAATATTATTTACCTTTCTTTCATTCCGTCTATCTATAAAATGGAAAAATCTTGCATGTGTACGTAAGGCCAAGTGTCTCCATGACTGATTTAATTTATTTTATATATATAACTACTGTGGATGAATATAAATATATAAATATGGAATTTATATTATATTTATATCATGATTAATATTTTTAAGGTGGTTTTACCATAATAAAAGTACAACAAATGAAATAACCAAGCCAAAACATACATGAAAACCAAAGTAGTTATCACATGAAATAGTGATTTTAACAAATAATTGTTAATGTAGGTTTGATAAAAAGTAACAAGTGAATAATATATGGTATGAAAAATTTGAGTATGATTATATAATATATTTTTAATAAAAAAATATTTAATTTAATGGTGTTTCAAATGACTATGATAAAAGTTGAGAATTGAGGTTAGAGATTTTCATCTAACTTTTATTTTCATTTGAAACATGCCATATACACCACTTTATTCTATTTTTTTGGGGGTATATATGGGAAATGAATATATTTTTATGATTTTTATTATATAAAATATTGGATATACATATCTATCAATGGTTATTTCTTTAAATTGTCTTATGATACAAAAGTACCAAAGTGGTAATGGTTTTAAGTTACAATCTTATTGTCTATCAAGATTATTTATGATGAATTTTATGGTGATGAAATATTAAGATCTATCTCCGATGAAACTCATTTAATTTAATCTCATTTGGTTATTTCTATACAATACATTTTACCCTTTAATTTTATTTTTTTATGAACTCAAGATACCAAAAGAATATTTTTAATAAAAAATGACTTTGTTTCTCAATTTGTTAGAAAATAATTTCTCTTCCATGTCCATGGATTCTAAAAATCTTTCAAACAATTTTATTAATATTATCTAATAAGTATTTAAATTAAATTTTACCTTGTTTTAATTTTTTATTTTTAAAATGAATCATTTTTTCTGTTTTTTAATGACGTAATTTTTACTTTTTTTAGAAAATATGAAAACAATATTTATTTTACAATAGATGGTAAGAATGATGTTTCGACAATAAATACCATTTAATTATTTAAAGGTTCATTTAAAATTTTAGAACATAATTTTTGAAAAAAAAAATTAATTAATATTTAAGTATTTTCTTGATTTTAAAAAATCAATTTCAATGTTGAAAGCAATTTTCCTCAATAAATGTCCCAATTGATCTCTTAAAATAATTTCTTATCTAAGGTGAAATCCTTTTATGTTTTCTAATTTTTACAAGTGATATGATCAAATGATACCAACCTTATTCTTATCTATTGGTTTTATAATTATGATGAACATGTATTTATTAAACGTTTTTTCAATTCATGGGTGACGATAGGATGAATGCTTTATGATCTTGTGGCATACATACGTATGATTATTATTTTGTGAAGGGTGGTTTATGAATTATATATACCTCTAGTGATTTGGGTAAAATTAATCATCTATGAGCTCAAATGGTTCATGGGAGGTCATCCCAATCCTAAAATAGGGTACAGATGAGGTTATCCAGATCCCAGAAGAAGGTATATGTGAGGTTATGACTAGTCCAAGAAGATACACTAGTGGATATCCCAATCCCAACATGTTATGAATGTATTAGTGGATAACCATGACATATAATTTTATATTCTAAAGTGTATTCCACAAATTTATGTCTTCTGAAAATATTATACTCTCATGGATTATGTTCTTTTATTACTTTCTGTTTCATGTCTTATAAACTACCCAAATTTATTCAATGACTCAAGTTTATAAACTGTGATATGAAAGCTACAGTTTTAAAATGTTATTCTAATCTTATCATATCCTTATTCTATGGTTATATTGATATATCCCTTTTTTACCCTTACTAAGTAACCAAAATCACCATATCTAATGTTTTCATTCCCTTGGTTATAAATATAGGTATTATATAATATATCTATAAGAATGGAAAATGATGAATAACTTAGTGGGAGATTTTACATGTCACCAACAAACATGTTGATTATATATCCATATTTACCAAGGTAGTATACCTAGTAGAATTTGGTGTTGATGATTATATTTTTTAATGAATATCCATCTATGAAGATGTAATATCTATGTATGAAAAGTGTGGGTCACTATTAGAGATCTTTGTGTATTTGAAACTCATGGTTGATAGGTTTGATTTTTAGTTTTTGATATCATTATTGATATATAGTTAACTTACGAAGTCACATTAAAATTTGGATGAATATACTATGCTTATCAATATCCTGGATCTTTATTAAGAGAGATCTATAAAGAATAGTTTTTTTATATATATGGAACAATTTACAAGAAAAAATTGGCTGGGTGTGGAATCTAGGCCTCATTTATTCAAGACTATTAACTTTATTTCATGTCTAGATATTCATGGGTTTATGTTACCTGATGAGTTGCATTAAAATATCATACATTCCTTATAGTTTGGATATTATCCACATTTTTTGTAAATTTTAATATTAACAAATTTAGAATTCACACCCACATATACTTACACTAATTGTCATGGTAGATAAAGACATGTGGAATATTATTTTTTAATTATTGTGTGAAAAATGAAGAAAAAAGAAACATACCCTAAGATTAGATCCAATTATAATTCATCATCACAATGCTTGACCAAGATGAGTAATTTCAATGGGACTGAAAGGGAATATAATGTTCCTTTTTTCCTTGTGGAAAGAAGTGGTACTAGATAGACTAACCTATAGTAATTAAATAATGAGAATATTAATGCAACTTCATTATTGAGTGAAACCTATCTATTTATATAAATTGTATACTAGACAAATCTTTGGACACTCACATTTGTAACCAATTATAGGAACAATGTAGGTTCAGAAGAGTTTACCATGGTGAGGTGGATCAAATATATACTAATAGAGAAAGTATCATTATAGTGCATAGAAGAGACAATAATATCGTGTTTAAAATTGGAATTATCATGGTTTCTAAAATTTCTATTGGATTGGGTGAAAACACCTGATGATGAATCAAGTGCTTCATATTATTAATCATATTCCCATTCTTTTTAAATATATTCCCCTTAAATATTTTACCTATGTTATCTATTAGGATACAAAAATATTTTTTTTCTATTTTACTAAAAATTAATAACCACATGTAATTTAATTAAAGTAATACAGATGTCGTGCAATATTTTTATAGGATTCCACTCAAATTACTTCTCTTTTTTGTTATTGGATGTTTCCCCCTATCAATGATTCTACTATATAATAAATTAATAATTATAATTATTTTTGAATTTTCATACCTATAATGTGTCTTAATTTTCCTAAACATTCCTACTAACATGATTCCTAACAATGCATCTTCACAACGAAATCATAACATCACATTGTTTTTTGTATTTTCCTACCATAGGTCATATAAATTCCCCAAGGGTTGTGTTTTAAGATCCTTATTGAATTATATCAACATATATTCTCAGGAAGATTCAACATCAACCATTACAAGACACCCTCAACCCAATGGTACCCCTCCTGGGTTGGGAATGAGATAAGGGAGATAATGATGCTAGAAGCATGCCAATAAAGGGCCATGATTTAGCAAGAAGCACATGGGGTATATCCGCAATTTTGAGATGGTATGTGAGTATGATATACTCGATAATACCAAATGTAGGATTGATGTGATACTAAGATACAAGAGGGGGTGAATTGTACAATTTAAAAATTCCTTTGGAACCATTAAATTTGGTTACCGAAAACTATGTTTAACATGGTTAAACTAAGTAAATTCACAACAACTCTAAGTTCTACAAACATGATAAGATCCAGAAATATGGTTCCAGAATTGAAACTTGGGAAATGATTACAAGTAGAATATTCTTCCTTAAATCATATATAATCATACTAAAACAAATTACATGTGGAAATAATTATAAGAATGTTATACATTCCTTAACAATACAAATACACAGCTGGAAACAAAGTAGTAACACTACAAGTAACAAGTAGAAACACTTTTAACCCAATGAGGAGGGTATTCAACAACCCTGGATAAGAGGTCCCTTGATTTATACATTCAAGAAAGTCTATCATACCCAAACCCAGGTAATCCCTCGATACGAAGATCAGAGTCTCTCTTGCTATCCCTGCAAGCCCTCGATTTGTAATGAAATTGGCACCTCAGACCTCACAACCTGAAGTCTCTAATTTCAAGGAAATCAAACCTCTGCACTAGGAAAATCTGCACAATGAAAAGTTTGAACATGTTGTTCAAAACATTCTTCAAAAATCCTGAGTGTTTATAAGATCATATCTCTCTAGAAATCACTTCATATCATCAGTTTTCCAAATGTTCTAATCTGTTAAAAATGTACTGAGCTCGTTCAAATGAGCTCCTATATATATGAACGGGTTCAGTAGTTGGATCCCTCCTCCAATGGTTATATTCTTCCTTAAATTTTGGAGGTACATGTACACATGTCACTCAACCAACAGTTAGTTTGTAACATAATACACGACATCGTTTAGTTTGTAACTGAATACACGACATCTTTTTATAATTAAAACAAGTGTAACAATAATTTGGTTACTTAACAAAACTAGAATATTCGAAGTGTAAGTAATAAAATTTCGGAGTCTAATTAAAATATTATTCAAAGTATATAATGCAGGGATATTAAAATTCTTCTTAACAAGGAATTTGTAATGAGAATTCATAATCAGAATTCATCATCCGAATTCGTAATGAGAATTCATAATTAGAATTCGTCATCAGAATTTGTAATGGGAATTCGTAATCAGAATTCGTCATCATAATTCATAATGAGAATTTGTAATCAGAATTCATCATCAGAATTCCTAATGAGAATTCATAATCAGAATTCATCATTAGAATTCGTAATGAGAAATCATTACTTAGAATTCACAGTTTTACTTTATATAAGTTCGTAATCAGAATTCAGAGTTGAAATTCATAAAAGTTCGTTTCAGAGAATTCAGAGTAGAACTTCATAAATTTTTGTAACAGGAATTTGGAGAAGAAATTCATAAAAGTTCGTAACATGAATTTAGATCCTTAAACAGAATGCTTCATATCTAAGTACTATATGATTCAGAGGTTTTAGACATGAAATAGAATTTTATACTTAGGAAAAATAATGAATGAAACCATGTTATGCATAAATTTCTTTGGGAAAGGTAATTTTCTTTAAAAAAGTAAAATACAGGGTAATGTAGATTTTTTCCATGAGATAAGGTGTTTGTGATTTCCAAAACAAGAAGAAATAGTCAAGTCATAAGGAAAAATTATTGACTTAACAATCTCCCCCAAGTAAGATGGAATAGAAAATTAATAAGGAAAACCTTATTGACTCAACAATCTCCCCCTTTTGGAAAGCACAAACATCTTTACGAAAAAGAATAAAAGGACTTCGAAAAAACCTAGACTTTGCAATGAAAACTTATCTCCCTTTTCAAAATGGAAAAGATGAATACGAATAACTCCCCCTTAGGCTTTGTAACACTAAGGATCATATTCTAAATTTTTTAAGTTGGATTTTAATTATCATGGGTATGGAAATCTTCACAATGAGGACTCCCCCTTAATTAAAGCTCCCCCTTTCTTAGGGATATTTATTCTATACTTAGAAGTCTTTTTCTTTCTCCCCTTTATAATTCTTTTTCCTTCTCCCCCTTTGTGATTTTTAAAAAGAGTTTGAGGGAATGGAAAAGAAATAATATGGTACATTAAATAGTAGTAGGGACATCCAAACAAAATATACAACTAACATTTCATTATAATTTGAAGAATTAGTACAGGGAAAAAAAATACAACAAAAGATCGGATTTGAGTCTATTTTGTTTCATTTTTTTCTTTAGGCATCAGGTTCTTCACGATTGTATTCATCTTTTTCATCTCTTTTTTATCATCCCCTACTTGCTTTTCCAAGGATATGATTCAATCTTCTTAAGCCTTCAGGGCCTCTGCCTGAGCCTTCAACAAATCTTCTTTCTTCACAAACTTTTCTTCCAACTCGGTCCTGACATTATTCTGTGTTCTCCAACTCAGGGAAACAACATTCGACTTCCCATTCATGTCATTGACATGTTGAATACAAAAATTCTCTCAAGGGTTATCATTTTCTCAAAAGTATATGTATGATTTTTGATTTTGGAGTCTTCAGTATCAAATGATTTTTTGACATATTCTTGAAATTGATCAAGATCATCCAAATCTACAATAATTTTCTTAGACCATTTGGTAATTTTCTGACAATAATTTATGTGGAATTCATAATTGATAAGAAAATTCTTGTGATCAGCCTCAAGAATAACACCCATATCCATAACCATTGATACAAAGTCTGATTTCTGATTCATGCTATGCTGAAGAATTTGAAATCTCTATTCAATTGCTAGAAAAATCAGAATGGTGTCCACCAGCTTCTTCAGGGACTGAACAAAAAAATCATGTCCTAATAATGATGACTTCGAATCTGATATCTTGCTTGGGGATAGTTCTTCCTCTATATTTATCATCTTCCTCTTGGATGATCCTCCAGCTTCTTTATTCCTTATCATATCATTGGTTGGAGTATCAACAACCACTTGTTTTCCTTTGTTGATTTTTGGAATAGCCTCTACATCAGGAGACTCATGCTCACTACCGGATAGCTATACAATCTCATATTCATCAATTTTCTCTTTTTCAGCTCATGCCTCCATGTATTTAGGAAGAATGAAGTCATGATTATGACTCTCTTCCTCAGATAGCTTGTTTACTTTATCTTCACATTTCTCATCATCTCTAGGTGTAGCATGTTTTGAAGATCCGGCTTGAGAAGTCCGTACTGAAAATTTATATGAAAAACTTTTCTTTTTCATGATATTCTTCAACTTGCTTAATCACATAATCAGAGCCACCGATAGTCTCAGCATGTTGAACTTCTTCTGCAGCTTTCTTCTCTTCCAAAATCTTCTCTTGTAATTTTTCCAGAGTCATAAAACTATTACCCGGAGTCACAGGTAATGGTTCTGCCCAGAAAGACATTGGAACATGGATATTCTCAGACGAAACTTCAGCAGCGTTTAAAAGATATTGCATAGCCTCTGCCTCTAACATCTTCTTTTTAAGCTTGTCTCTTTTTCTTTATTCTCAAGCTTGTCAACAACCTTTTCTTTTATAGCCTTAACCTCTTCAGGATCAAGGCGAAATTGTGGTTCCCCTTCCTTCATGTTTTGCTTATCCTCTCTCTACATGGAAACCACCTCATCTAGATAGGATTTTTGATTTTTGGGATTAGGGGGTGCAGATTGAGGTTCTTTATCCTTGGGTGTTTTTTCTTCCACTTTCTTCAACTTTATTTGCTTTCAAGATTTCATTGTTGGTTCTGATTTTTCAACATTTTCCGGAACAGACTCTGCCTCCTCCCGTAGTGGATCAAATAAATCACCAGGCTCTTTAATGAAACCAACCATCATTCTCTTGAGGGTATCATCACTGATAAGCATTACTTTTCAATACATCAGCTGGGAAATGCAAGCAATATTGAATGAATCAAGACACCGAATAATAAGCTTGGAGAGAAGGGAAAGATACATAATGATCTGAGCTTTTAAACTCCCATTATTGATGTTCTGAATCATAATAAGAATGTGCCTCATCAGATTGTTCTTTCTTAGATTTAACAAGTAATCCAAGATGTAAATGTCACTTTTCTTTAACTTATCCTTTTCATCTCTTCTTGGCACGAAAAAACCTTGAACCCACAACTATAGGATCTGATTGTTAGTAGATAGATGGGAAATCTTTGCGGTCTTGACTTCTTTAAGTCCAAGGCATTCCATAGACTTCACTTTAATGAAAATTCCTTGCACATATAGTAGCTTATTGGAGTAAAACTCAGCTTCACCATCATATGAGAGTCCTACCAAGCTCGTAGCCTTGGGGTAAGAAAGTTTTTATGTCTTGCCATATCTCTGTAAGGAAAATTTTTCTCTGCCATCTTCTTCAAAGAGGGAAACAAACTCATAAAATTCTATAAGCAAATTTGAATAAACAACATCTTGATTCCCTTGATTTGATATGCAGAAATCTTCCCATCCATTGAGCTTGATATTCATAGAAATAATACAATCTTATTTATAGAAAAATTTTGAATGGACCTACCTTTCCCTATAGATTAACCAACTCGAAATTAGATTTACAGTAGAAATTTCTTGTGAAGCAGCTTCTACAGACATTCGGATTGGAGTTACTATTAGATATTTGGAATATGAATAAGAAGGAGGGAAGAATTTTAGCACGCAAGACCTTGATAACTGATGTGGGACAACCATCGGGGGTCCCCTTTATATAGGTGATGAAGGTGACCTTTCATCATTCAAAATCCCATCTAACGGTTGTGAACCTTTCTGATCTGATCTAACGGTTGAAAATATAACTGCAAGGAAAAATTTAGTTGAATCTAATCATTTGAGGTTTTAAAAAGAAAACATTCGAATTTAAGGGAAAAACACGAATCTGAGAAACTAAAATTGAAAAGAAAATACCAGCATGAAAAATATGATTATGAAAACTTATGTAACGGCATCATACCTTTAGAATTGGCTAGGAACAATATTCTTAATATGTGATATTTTTCATGAAGAAAATTTGACTATGAGATACTCGCTACGAAAAAAAACTTCACTATGAAAATTTAAATCTGATAATTCCATTATGAAAAATTTCAAGTCCGATGTTTTTCATTACGAAAATTTGAGGTCCAAAGATTTTCATTATGAAAAATTCAGTTCCGAAGATATTCATTATGAAAACTTTAGTTCTGATGATTTTCATTATGAAAATTTTTGAATACGAAATTTTTTGAAAACATCATTACGAAATATTTTGAAAACATTATTACGAAAAATTTGAAAACTTCATGATGAAAAATTTTGGAAACCTCATTTCGAAAAATTTTGAAAACTTCATTTTGAATTTTTTTTAAAATTTAATAAAAAAATGTACTCCCCCTATGAAAAAAAGTAAAATTAATGTTTTTCTATGAAGAATGATATTACCTATACCAATTAATTCTCCATGAGCATTATCTTCAAAAGTTACTTTCCCTCCTTTTGTCTTGATAATCATTTCAATATAGTTTTTTTTACAATTCTTGTGTCTTGAAAATACACTATCCATATACCACATAATCCACTTGGTACTTCCTTTATGTTCCAGAAAATATAATAATAGTTAGGTTTTTGGAATCCAAATTTTCTTGGATCCGGAATTTTTAGACAATAAGATTTTGGGTATCCATATTTTTTTAGAAAAATAAGCTGTATGAAACCCAATAGATTGAACTTTATTCAAGGAGAAATTTTTCGTCCAATGCCCACCACATTGACATTTAGAGCAAAAAGGGGATTTATAAGGAACAAAATAGTTATTTTTGAAAACCGATTTTTCATGAGTATAACCTACTCCAGTAGTGTTTCCTTGAGGATTAATTTTAGAATACATCTTGTCAAAATTTTGTTTTCCCAGAGGTAATGTTTTCAAGAAGCTTCTTAAAAGAAAATATTTCGAATTTCAGTCTGATGACGAAATTCTTATCCTCAGAGATAGATTTTTACTCAAAAAAATTATTTCTAAAATATCATTATTTTGATCACTAGAATGTTCTTCATTAATATAATTTTCTTTCTCAAGGTCTTTAGAATGTATTTATAAAAACTATCCTTTATTTATAAGATCTCTAGAATGATCTGAAATCTCTTTTGTATGAATTTCTTCCCTAGTATTTTCCTTGTCTAATTTCTTATAAATTTTACAATTTCATGCTTCATGTAACATGGAAAATCTAGAAACTTCTTCATATGAAGGTATTTCATCATTTTTTGAGGATGAAGCATCTTCATTAGAAATACTATTTTCAGAATAGTAATTATTATCAAGAGATAAATTTATTAAAGCCTCGGCCGAGCATACCTTATCCATAAGACATGTATTGGGGAAAGAGGTAGTAGCAATGAAACCCATATTCTTCTCTGCTGATGAATCATATTCAAAAGATTCACTTTCAGAAGAGTATCCACAGCTAAAACTCCATCTATCATTAGCCGTAAGGATTTTCTAGTTCATTTATCGATAGGATTTCTTCTTGTTCTTTTCTAAATTACTTTCCTTCTTTTCCATCTTTTTCAACAAAGGACAATCAGGTCTGATGTGACCTATTATTCTACATTATTAAATCGTAACTTCTCCCTCTTTCTTATCTCTATAGTTTTTTTCTTGTACTTATTCTGATGATTATTTTGAGCTAAAATATTATTCATTCTTCAAAAAAGATTAGGTAATTTATTTTTAGATTTTTATATGTCACTAGATTCTGATTGAATAACTGCTTTCTTTGTTTTGATCTGGTTACTCTTTCTGGGGTCTTGGCTTTCATATGTTTGGAAGTGGTTGTAAAAGAAACTCCTCCATTCCCATTTTTCTTCTTAAAATTTTCATCATCTCTCTTAATTCTTGTCTCTTGCTGAAGAAGAGTTCTGAACAACTCATCTAAGGAAATTTGAGTAACTTTCCTGTTCTCATCAATGGATTTCCTCTTGGACTCCCATTCATTTTCCATGATTTATTTGATCTTGTCTACAAGTGCCTCATTATCCAAACCATTTTCTACCATAGTTTTTAAGCTATTCATGATAGTCGTAAACCTTTGTTGTACTTTGCTTATAGGTTCTCCATAAGGAATGTTAAAACCATGGTACTCAGCTCTCAACATAGCTCTTCTTGTCTCAATAACATTAGTTGTACCAAAATGAGTAACGTAAAGCTTCTTCCATATGAAATTTTCTACTTCTAATGAAGAAATATGGTTGTATATATTCCTAGTCATGGAACATAAGAAAGTATTTCTTACCATGTATTTTATATGATAATCATGCTTTTCATTATTTGTGAAGGTACTAACTTCCTTATCATTGATTTTATACCCTCCAGTAAGAATAACAATGTTGTTCACACTAGTATTGACAAAAAATCTTTGTTCTATCTCTCCGGTACTCATGATCATTTCCATCGAATATAGGAGGTCAATTAGGATTGAGATTTTCTATGGAACCAACATTTAAACCTGCCATCCTTGATAAAAAATATTTTTCACAGAAACTTGTTAGAAGTATGAGTTTGTAAACAAGATAAAATATCATAAGAAATGAACTAGATATTATATCTCTAAGAAGAAACGAATACGAAATTTATGATTCTAAAAAATAAGATCGGAAAATTTGAATCCAGAAATATACAATTCCGAATATTCAATTCCGAAAGTAAAAAGAAGAATAATGTCTTATGAATCTGAACGAATGATTAATTTTGATGCAACCAATGATCTGATACCAATTATGAGATGGTATGTGAGTATGATATACTCTATAATACCCAACGTAGGATCGATGAAATACTCAAATACAAGAGGGGTCTGAATTGTACACTTTAAATATTCCTTTGGATCCTCTACAGTTAGTTACAGATAACTATGTTTAACAAGGTTAAACTACGTAAATTCACAACAACTCTAAGATTTAAAAACTTGATAAGCTATATAAATATGTTTTCAGAAATGAAACTTAGAAAAAGATTAAAAGTAAAAGATTCTACCTTAAAGTGTATAGAATCTTACTAAAACAGAGTACATGTGTAAGGAAGTATAAAAATGTTATACTTTCCTTAACAATACAAATAAACAGTGGAAAACAATGTAGAAACCCTACAAGTAACAAGTAGAAACTCTTTTAACCCATAGAGGAGGGTATCCAACAACCCTAGATAAGAGGTCACTTGATTTATACTTTAAAGAAAGTTTGTCTTACCCAAACCCAGGTAAGCCCTTGATATGAAGATTAGAGTTTGTCTTGCTATCCCTGCAAGCCCTAGATTTGCAAGGAAAGCGACACCTCTGACTTCACAACCCGATGCCTCTGATTTCAAGGAAATTGAACCTCTATACTAAGCTAATCTGCATGAAGCAAAGTTTGAACAAGCCATTAAAATATTTCTTCACAAAGCCTGAGAGTTTATAAGAGTATTTCTCTCTAGAAATCACTTCAGATCATCAGTTGTCCAAATGTTTTAAAGTGTGGAAAAAAGTACTGATCTCGTTCAAATGATCTTCTATTTATAGGCACGAGTTCAACGGTCAGCTCCCTCCTCATATGGTCATATTATTCCTTAAATTTCATAGGGACCTTTACATATGTCACTCAACCAACGGTTATTTTGTAACAGAATACATGACATTGTTTATATTGTATAAGAATACATGACATTGTTTTCTAATTAAAACTAGTGTAACAAAAATATGGTTACATAACCAAAATAGAATATTCAAAGTGTAAGTAATAAAATTTCAGAGTCTAATGAAAATATTATTCAGAGTCTATAATTCAAGGATATTCAGATTCTGTTTAACAAGGAATTCCTAGTGAGAATTCCTAATCAAAATTCATCATCAGAATTCACAATGAGATTTCATAATCAGAATTCGTAATAAGAATTCGTAATGAGAATTCGTAATTAGAATTATTCGTCAGAACTCATAATTAGAAATCATTACTTATAATTCACAATTGAACATTATATATGTTCATAATTAGAATTTAGAGTTGAACTTCATAAAAGTTCGTAACAGAGAATTCGGAGTAGAACTTCATAAAATTTCGTAACAGGAATTCAGAGTAGAACTTCATAGAAGTTCGTAACTGGAAGTCGGATCCTAAAACAGAATGATTCATATCTATGTATTATATGATTCCAAGGTTTTAGACATGAAACCGAATTTTATACTCAGGAAAAATAATTAATGAAAACATGGTAAATACAAATTTCAATGGGAATGGAAATTTTCCTTATAAAAGTAAAATAAAGTGTAAAATAGATTTTGCCTTGAGATAATGTGTTTATGATTTTCAAAACAAGAAACAATAGTAAAGTCAAAAGGAAACATTATGGACTTAACAATCTCCCCCAAGTAAGAAGGAATGGAAAATTCGTAAGGAAAACAGTTTTTACTCAACACTATACAAAAATGGGAGGAATTACCATCAAAGAGAATGTAAGGAATTTGACAAAATAAATAACAACAATAAAACTCCTTCACAGGATAAAAGAACAAAATAATTCAACATACATTCATGTAATGTCATAGAAACTAGTAAATAAAAAATTGAAAATACATGTACCAAAATGTAAACATTGTAGTTACCAAAAATACTAAAAAGCACCTCAAAAATTATGAGCTAGTAATATCCATAATGATCAATATCATTCCACCACTGACCAAATAACGCATTTATAAAAATAATTGGGTGATTACAATAGGTATACTAAATAGGATCCTACCTAGATCGCCGCTCAAAATAGATAAAGAAGTAATACTAAATCCTAGTGAATAGAAAGTGAAACTAACTTATCACCTAAATAGGTATACTATGTTCTTAGCCTCTCAATGGATATCTCTCACTAAGTAACACATACAAGTGATCATTTAATCTAGTATTAAAAACATGGGTACCCTACTACAACTTCCTCACTTGTTTTCTTCTCTTACGTAACATTGTACGTCTACTTCCATCTCTCTCCACTGAATCCATCTCAAATACACTTTGATTAAAGTATCATAACATGAATATTATTAATCACATTATTCGATTATCCTGTTCCACATCTCCAGATATTAATAGAGTGGTTTTAGAGAGCCACCACATCCCACATATCGAGTAACGTACCTCAAGCCATTATATCCCACACACATCATACCAATAATATTCATTATCATACTATATCCAGAGATACATGTGTGTGAAATAACAAAAAAATCATCAAAACCCTCTACACAAATATATGGTAAAATATGATCACCATGCACAATAGTACATAATTCTACCCTGAGTATAGTGTGGGACCATTGGGGTTAATGAACCGTCTATTCCTCGCTAACACAGATATTGAGGAAAAGTCTCTGAAAAAGACTACTACGTGTTACTTTCCATACAAAAATTTATTGGGTAGCATATGAAATCATAATAAATACAAGATATAAAATATATCTCCCAACCACAAAAAAGGAATTCAAATAGTATTAGGCTCATCTACAACTATCATCTCTTAGACACCCATCTATAAACATTAAGAACTAGATATCTGTTAAGAACATAAGAATTTAAGATGGATTTTCTACTTTATTTATCTTCTTTTATTAATAAAAATTACATTCAATAATTAATTAATTAAAATTATTCCATTAAATTCTATTATCCCTCGAATTAAATTACATTCCCTCTAGTTATAAACTATCTGAAGCCACGTTTTCTCAATATTATCAAATTTTATGAATCTTGAAATCACCAACCCCAAAGGTAAAAAAATTTATTAAAAATAGTAAATATTATTCAATAATTCTACGTAATCTTGGAAACATCCTATACAACTATAAAATTTCAATGTATAACCAAGAACAACCAGCTACCCAATGAAGTAGGGAAAGGAGTGATGAAACCAGAAACTCATCCATCGAAACCTAAAGAAAACAATTTACTACAAAGAAAGATACATTTCATGATAAAAATGGAGAATCCTAGATTAAACATATTCCATAAATATAGATTCTATCCCCCAAACTATCATGTATTAACCATTAATCTCATTATCATAGGATTCAACTAATTCAATAAATCCAAGTCTCCCCCAACCATATCCTTTCAACCAATAGTGATCCCAAACACCCATCTCATCACATAGAAAGTGTCACGTCCAGAGAAACACAGAAGGAAAGAAACAACAATCAATTTAACTATGTAATGTAGTTTTGACCAACAAGGAATCCATCTATTATAAAAAAATGGGATATATCGACCCCAAACAATTATCTATCTCAAGAAACAATTTTTCATTCTATCATTGTTTAACCGATTATTTTATTTCAACTTACAATTATAGGTAACCTATGGAATGAGATATATTATGCTATTAAATTATTTAAACTTCCCCCTATTATATATTAAAAACATGAATCTCACGTGTTGTTCTTTATCTATTTCAGTAAAAATTTTGAAGAAAAACTTAATTAAACATGAATTATGAATCATTTTATTTCTATAAAATTATAATAATCAATAAATTTGTTAAAATTTAAAATTTTAATTTTTATCCCACCAAATGTTCTTAGACTGAAAATGATAAAATATTCTCATCGGATTGAGATGATAAACCCAATAGTAAAAATCATACTAACAGTAATAAACATAGATAACACCCTATATATCAAATCAAGAAAAAAATATTTATCATGTTGAAAACATACAATCACTATGACAAAAAAAACTATTTATTTCAATAATATGATTAATTATATAATAAGTTAAATTAATCTATCTCCTAAATAGATAAATCATGATTAATATATGATTAAAAATAATGTAAAAGTGAAGAAATGAATCCACTAACTCAAAGATTTTAATGTTCTTCAATGATAATAGATCAAGAAAGTCATCCTCTGATCACCTCATCCATAAGAAGAATATGAACCTCACAGAATGTTTCACCACAAATATAAAAAAAGGAAATAAATGAGAATAATTGATGTTAAACACCATATCATGATAATATGAATGGGATCAAACTATATTGATATGAGAATAATGCAAAGAAAAGGAGGAGGAAGTCAATGTGGATTACCACAGATCAAACATGAGAGGTTGGGGATCAATCCCTTTTGAAAGTGATTTAGAATACTATGAGTGATAATATTTGGTCGACTAGTGTTTGGGAGCAGATTTATTGTTCAAATAAAACTGAGATAACATAATATTTTATAGATGCACATCCAATTAGTGATTCATAATGGGAATGGGAAATTCACATTGTGAATGAAATTCATTAAATATACATTAAAAAAATCACCTCAATACATCCAACCTAAAATTAATTCAGAATCTGAATCCCATGTTTATGATGTGATTTTTTATGGCCAGATTCTTCATTCATAAATCCTAGTTCATATATGTCATGAATTCCATACACATCACTAATAAAACCCGAAAAGCCACCCTCATACATTCTGTAAAATCTTTTTCAGACAATGAACCAAAAAACACCACAAGTGATGAACCTCATATTCATGTCATGACATTCCTTTTACATTTCTAATTCCACTTTCTTCTATATTCTAACTCCCAAACACCATTTAACCAACTATTTCCATCCTCTGAACACCATAATAATTAGAATCACTCTAGGGGACAAACTAGAAGGAATTTGTCCCTTACATTATAGACCTCTCAAAAATTTGACATCCATAAGAATTTGAAACAATACCCATAGAGAAAGAAATAATATGGGTCATCCTAATAGAATCCCTACGAGATAACCCAGATGATTATTAGCAAAAATGGATCTCGGCTAAATTAATGATTGAAATGAAGAGAAAATTGATGCGACAAAAAAACTATATCTTAAACACCTTCCTAGGGAATGACACATCTCAACAAGATCAAAATCATAAAAAATTTAACAAAGAAGATTAAATAACCTCAAAAACTAGATAATGGTCAACAACCATAATGAGTGTATCTATAAGAGAATAGTTAAAAATCAATACACTTAGGATATTGAGTTTTCATATATGAAAGTCCATTACACCAAATTTATTAATTAGTTTCAGTTTAAGAAACCACCATTTTTTCAAAATATAGAGGTATTTTTTCAAAATACACTTCTAATATGTTCTTTTACGGATAACACTCCACCCCCAATTCTGACACCCCCACACACTCTTCCCCCAACCCCTCCAAATCCCTCACTTCCATCCCCTAACCCAATTGAACCCCTTGAACTGTCGAAGCATAGGTCGTCACCATCAGCCTCCGTCCCCATCGAACCCCCATCCCCTTCGAACTGTACCCCTCACTGCTGACCCCCGACCCCATTAAACCCTAGCCCACCAAACAACAACCCCTCATCATCAGCCCCCAATCACATTAGAACATATCTCGTAGGACACTTCCCCCACACCAACAATATACCCTCAATTCCTTTCCCCTTCTCCCCCTCTTCGTCGACCCCCTTCTCTGTTTCCACCTTGATGCCCTACTTTGCCAAACATTCACTCCCTAGTTTGAAGTAATTCAACCTTTTGTTATATATTTTTTGATTTGATATAATTTTCGGGTTTGATCATGGTTTTTTTTAGATAATGTATCCTTGGATTCATGATCATGTGATGAGTTGAACAGTTGGATTGGATTCTTATCATGAGTTAGGAATTACCGTAGATGGATTTATGAATTTTTTGTTTCTGTCTGTGAATATGGAATTGATATTCCATGTTGATGAAATGAATAAATAATTTCTGATGTTTATTTTTAATTGAAAGAAATTAGTATGTTGATTTGTATTTTCTACCTATAGTTTTATTTATATTTTGAATTTTAAGCTATGCTATTCTATTCCCAGTGGCGTGGCTAGTAATATTTTGGTTGGATTTACAACTTGGTATGATTACTATCCACATCCATATAAAAATTGATGTGTATTTATATAAAAAAATGGTTATGATAAAACATTTTATTTATAAATATAAAATATAAAATATATTTTTAATGGTTTTATAAAGGAAACATTTAAATATTTACTCCCTTATCCCCCCATATTCTTCTATATAAAATCTATTTAATTTTAAGATTCCATTGGTGTGAAGTTTTATTGTTTAAATATTCATTTAAAATCATTTAATCTCATTTTAAAATTAACTATTTAATGGAAAAAATTCTATTTTTATAAAAATTTCAATAAGGGGGATCAACACCAATTTTGAGAGAAATTATCATGGGTTCTTGGATTTATATTTTGGGAATCATGAAAGTTCCACTATATGAGCATGATTTCAATGTTCTTTTAGGTTTTTCTAATGGTGGAGGTTGCAAGCATCAAATTATAGTGGTTATAAGATGAAGCACATGGTTAGGAGACCCATAGATTTAGTGATTGATTAAGTTATTTAATAATAGGTGTCTCAGTTTGATGGGATCGAGTAAGAACAATATTTATGTTTTTTTCAAAAGGCATTGGATTGGGTTTTATCTAACTGAGTGCCTTTGTTGGGAGGTTTTTCTTGTGTTGTTTTTTAAGAATTCAGAAACTGAATGAGGCTATTGGATATAAAGTCTGATCGATGTAGGTTAGGTGGTGAATATGGATGACCAAAAATACTTATCAAGGATGAGAAGTATTATGGTAGGGACATTATAATATCTTATGTTGTAAAAATTTGAAAATTCCAGAAGGTATTTGAATTTTCATTTACTAGTAAGGTATAATATTGAAAAGAGAGTTGGGATAGAACTATAATAGTATGAAGGCCATAAGAAAATGTTTTTAGATGATGAATGAGGATTCTATGGTATCTCAGGTGTTTGAATGATCATTGAGAGATTCGGGTTAAGCTGGATGGGGGTGGAGTTTTCTTGCTAGGGTGCTCGGTTTAAGGAAAATCATGGGACACCTTAATGTACATGGTGTTTTTACGTCATTTTTAACTAAGAATGGTTAAATTTCAAGGTTGGAGCATGGTTTGGGCTAACAAATATGATCCAAACATTAAATTTTTGTGAGGTGGTGGAGATTATGAGATATAATAGATGACATTCACACACTTTTAGATAAACAATGTAGCCTATTGTAGATGGGAGACAGTGATGAGAGTATGGTTGGTGCAATGTATTCTAACCATGTGTGTATTTTTTTTAATGCCTAGTGAATTGTGCACAATTGGATCATAGTTTGGAAAACCATTTTTCCAAAATGTGAAAGTACCTAGAATATCATTAAAAGGGTAAAATGAACAAAATTCACCCATAAGTTTTCTATCTGACCCCCTCCTCCTTTTCCATTAGGCATTCACAATACAATGGTGATCACTCCCCATTATTTATTCACCAACCTCTTTATTTGGGATTTTTTATTGAGATATTGGGGTTCTATCAGGTTAGAATCTCCCTTTGAAAGTCTCTTTTCTCCTATTTATTCCTCCACTCTAATTTTTTAGTTATATGGTCTAGGTTTTGTTGAGGATTCCAGTAGTTCTTGTTAGAATCATCTTTCTCTTCTGGGATGTTTGGTTGGACTAAATAGATAAGATCTATGGATGAATTATGAATTCCATTTCATTGAATTTTTAATGTATGAATCCATCTTGTATTCTCTTTAGTTTTCCATATGATTGGTTTTTGATTAACCTAGGATATGGTGTCGTCTCCTATGGATTTGGCTCAAAATGTTTTCAAGATTATGGTGTAGGTATTTTGTGAGTGTTTGACATTAGTTTCATTATGGTTAGATGAACTAATTGGTTGACCAAAATTATTAAGAGTTTTAATTTGATTAATTATTTTATTATAATTATTATAAATAATTAATTATTTTTTCTTTGTATGATGTCAGATATTGGTTGGTTGACATGAAATCATTTGGAAGATGAGGAGTTGGTCATGTCTTGTATGAGACTTGGAGAGGCTAATAAACTTTTTAAATGCTCAAAAATCATTTTTGATGAGGTAGGTCACCTTAGAGATATACCCATGGCCTTGTTAAATTATTTTTCATGAGTATATGGTTTGTTCCATAAAACATGTGTGTGGTGTTTTAGCATAATTATTCTAAGTAAATTGTTTTTGGGTATTAAAATTTATAACATAGATCAACCATGAATCATATTCAATCAATTATTGATTATAAGACCAAACATATGGCCACCCACAGGGTGTACTATTTCTTAAAAATGATAAAATGGGGTTTTAGAAGGGTGGATTATGTGTGCTATGAGCTTAACCTGGTTAAGATTATTGGTTGGTTTGATTTATTAGGTAATGAATTCTAGGCAGGGCTTGGGAATAAATGTTATAAGAAATTTATTGAATGGGTGAATTGGAATGTTTTTATGTTATATGATTTTATTGAAGACCTATGAGGCTTTTGAAATGGTTCTTACCATGTGTGTTTGATTTTGACATAGTTTTGTGTTTTTATGGGAGAAAACTACGGCTCTAGTGGATTTTGTTTTAAAATGTCTGTGTTTACCTCCTAGTGATTTTTTAATAGGTGTTTTAGGGTGAGTTTCCAATTTTTATTTGAAATGGTTGTGTGGTTGTCCTTGTAGAAATTTTCCATAATGTATACATTAATGGTTTTTTTTAAATGAAATATTTTTAATTGTTTTGAATTTTTTCAAAGGTCATGATATTGAAACATTGTAATTGAGAAATGATGGAATGGTTTTGGTGTCAGACTGATGTTCTAGACAATAGTAGTAAACTAGATGAGTTAATTTTCAAACTGATTCTATAGGTGCATATAATATATAATATGGACTAGGTTTCATGTTGAGGCTTTGGTAACTGATACTATGCTATATATTTTATTTTCCAAACTGAGTCTATAGAAATGTTGGTGTAATAGTTAGAATGGATATTGTATTGGTGCATTTCATCCATGGTTTAGGTGATGGAATGATGTTGTGGGAAATATTGTTAAGATCTATTGTTCCAAATTTCTAACAAGGCTATCCACATATGAGTTTTAGAGATATGGATTGTTGATTTGTGATTTCATGAGTTATATAATGGATGAAAATACCATTTTTTATTTAAATTATATTTCACACTATTTTTTTATGAATCAGTTGATTGACAAGGATCGATTTAGGTTTGGTTGGCCCAAGTGTCACCATAGAACGAGAGGGATAATGTGTTAGTTAATAAATAGTTGACTGTTTTGAAAGTATCTTCCCTTACACAGTTTATCTACTTACACTATTTCTCTGACTAGTATTTTCCTTAGACACCATTAGTGGGGTCTAGTGAATTGTACTCACACCTTGCTCAAGCCACCAATGTACATGGGTACCTAAGAAGCTCTTAGATATTTATAGTAAGAATAGTTATGGGATAAGGGATTAATTGGGTTTTATATGATTGAGCATCAGTAAAAAAAATTCAGTAATTATAGGGGGGTTATAACCACCTCTAAATACATTATTGAGAGTAATGGGAAAACACCACTAATATGACATTCAAATGTTGTTATGGGTGGTTTTAATAAATCTCTAATAAATAATGGTAATAATTAGCAGTAGTTATTATAGAGGGGGTTTAAACCCTTTCTAATTATTTTAATATAATGGAACTTTTAAAATCAGTTGAGCCAGTTTTGATAGCATAAATTTTTTTCAGCAATTTAGGTGTGGATTTTAATCGCCCATAATTCAATTTTTAGACCCCAATTTCAGGGATTTTCTAACAACCCCAATTTTTTTAAATACCATTCTTACCACATCCCTCACTAATATAAGACACCACCCACTCTGTGATCCCATGGATGATGCCCCTCCTAACACACATGTCACCCATTTCCGAATATGTAGACAAACAACCCTTAGTCCCTCTCAAACCGCCTATGCAGACACACACATGGCACACCCAACCATCCTATTGATAATTTCCCTTCATGCCCGCAAAAATCCACATTAATGTGATTTGAGCCTATGTTTCAAGTACCCAACTCCCCCCATCCGACCACTTGATTCAATAGAAATTTCATTTATTTTATTCACATTATTTTATTTATTTACATTTATAAGTCTATTGGAACAAATATTATTTTCATAATATATTTAAATACATTTAAATTTATAACATATATATAAATTTGTATAAATTAATTTATTCATATTTATATTATAATTAATATTTACTTTTTTAATTTTAAATTTTTTTTAAACTAAATATTTATATGTATACATTTGTATTATTGAATTTATTTATTTATTTAAATATATATATATTTGTATTTGTAACACACCGACACACACACAACACACACACATATATATTTACCCCCTATAAATTGTATATTTTCATATATTTAGATAACAAAAATTTTAACTATATTTATAAATAGATTTATTATTAAAAATTGTATTTATATATATATTTTGTAAATGTTTATACTTATTTTCATACAAGTATATATTAAAACTGGTCCGGGACAAAGGATAAATACAAAGAATAACATATGTATCACTAGAGGCTCAGAATACATGAATATATTTATATGTGTATTTACATACATTTTAGTAAATATTTATTTTACATATATTTCTAATTTTATCTATGCAATTTATATACTCTTATATTTTTATAAATTTACAAACATATTTATCTAATTATTTATACACATAAATTCATATTTATATATTATATAAATTTATATTTATAATATATATATATATGTATTTATTTAATATACTTATATAATACCTTTAAAAATATATTTATATAATTTATTTCAATACACATGTAAAAATATACATCATAATGCCTTTAAAAATATATAATATATATGTATGTATACAATATATGACCTATTTATGTATAAAATTAAATGAATTTATAGTATATATTATATATAAAAATTTATGTAATATGCATACAACCAAATAAATTATTTATATAACACATACATTTTTATTTATATGAATGTGTGTGTATGTATCTGTATTATCTATTATTATTATTATTTTATAAATTATAAAAACTGTAAGGGTTTTTATATGATACATTTTTAGATATATATATATATATGTATAATATGTATTATTTTATATTATAATTAATATTATATGAAAAAAAATTATACAAATAAATATATATTAATTTATGCATTATATTATTATATTTATGTATACATATAAATAAGATTAAATACAATCATATAAATTAATTATATATAAATAATTATATAATATGTCCATATAATGTCTTAAAATACATTTATATATTGTGTTTTAATTATATATATACATATTATATGAGAAAGAAAATTTCTTTATGAAAATAATGTGGTTCAAACCCCCCTATAATTTAAGACATGTTAGGTGTTTGTGAATCACAACTGATCTCAATGATGATGGACAGTTATGACCCCCGCTAATTTCTTATATTAGAGGGGGGTTTAAACACCCACTATTTTCTTAAAGAAACAAATTACATAATATATATGTATATATATATATATATGATAGTTCCTATAAAATATAACCTAAATATATATATATATATATATTCTCTAAAATCCAATCAAATTTATGGTACAAATAATTTTTAAATTAGCGGAGTTTTTTATAACTTCCTCTAAAATACTGCCGAATATTAAAAAAATATTGATGAAAAATTTAGAAGTGGTTCTAGAACCCCTATAAATTCAATGAGTAGTGGGGGTTATTCATAGCCCCAACTAATTTTTATAAAAAATAATTTTTGATGGGTTTTTGAATAACCCTTGTTACCTTGGATGGTAAATGGTGACAAGTTAATGTTTTTCTCTGAGATTAACCGAAGCATTTACTGATTGTTTTATTTCATTATGGTTTGCATATATAACCAACCTAGTGGGAGGTAAAATGTATGTATGACATGGATAGTATTTCCAAACTACATTTCATTATTTGTTAGGTAATATTTATATTTATCTAGTTTTGTTTCCTATTTATTTTGTGATGTTGATGTCTATTTATTTTTTCTATATACTCTGATGTGTATGTTACTTGGTTATTTGTATTGTTATTATGAACCCAGATATAGGGTTATCATCTCATTATAATACCAATGTAGACCCCAATACAATTTGAATATATTTTCATACAAGGAGGCACACATGAGGATTTATGGAGAACCAAGTGGGGAACCATCTCAGTGGCTCCCGGGTCGAGGCATTAAAAATTGCACCATGTACAGACTGCCCGGGTGGAACACAATTTGTAGGGTAATATATTGTGTAGCTGGAATACACATCATGTAACCCCACATGACTCAGTTGTCATGTGGTCAATTTATATAGTGTATAATTAATAAACATGCATTTCAATTAATTCACATGCTTCATGTTGAATTCCATTTAAGATACATGGTCCAACAATGAATAGATGATTTATAACTATCGTACACATTGTGTAACAAATAAACATTCATATATATTACATGTTAATTACCTATTTAATTATCCTGGATGACTAGAGAGAGGAATTCACAATGTATATCTCAGTGCATATGTCATATAATTCATACCCATTTACAAAGATTACATGTTAATCGACGTTGTACACCACATAAATTAAATACCCCAAATGAAAACAAATTACATCATTAAACCAAACTACGCTACAAAAAATGGTGTAAATTTCATGTGACTATGATTATATTGTATTAAATTCCAAATTAGTTTATATTTAAATTTCTGAAGCACACCACATGTGTGGCCATAGTACATACCATGTACAACGCATGGAAATTAAAAGTAGTAAACATTGTGCAGATTAATGTGTTTTATTCATCAGTATATGCTACAAAACATGAAAATGAAGGTACACACTAAGTAATTACATGAAAAGATACACACACAACATTCCATGATAATACATAGTACATGACAATGAACGTATAAAGAATCATTTAGTTTGGGTGGCTACATATCGTGTTTCCTCCTAGAACACACGTTGACTATAATTTTTTTAAATTAAATTAAATTATTGAATTTATCTCAAATTAAAAAGGATGGTAGTTATATATATATTTATATATATATATATCTAATATTGGTTAGATTAATAATTACGATTATGAATTAATTAATTAATAATAACACTAAGAATTAATTTAAGATAGATTAATCTTAATTAAAAACTAGTTTCGAATATATTCTTTAATGTTTGAATGCAATATCATTTAATGTAAGTAACTGATCATGAGATTTTTTGACCAATGTATGTATTGATTTTAGGTTTATTTTAATATGATTTCACAGGTTTTATATGTGATAAATTTTTATTAAAGTAAATATGATGGACTATATATCATCCCTCACAAATTTTCTATATAAGACCCGCAAGACCAAATTTTATTTTTCTTATCCCATACCATTAGCTCCTATAACATGTGTTTGAGTAAAAATATGTATATGTCAGAGCTTGAAGGGGCGCAGTAAATTCAGAACCCAAGCTAACGAGAGACCAAACATGATGATACAAAGGTCGATGTTAGAATACTATAACTTCAGCCAAGACCAACTTAAGGATTTATCTCCTAGGTTCATAGGTTGATTTATCATTCATTAAATAAATGAACCATTATAAATATCATTGTAAGACCCCAAGATTTATATAAAACAAAACTATGTTTCTTAGCATATATGACACACACCACAGATTCTAAATGAACCATGGAATATTATTATTAAAATATGACTATTACAACCTGACCATTAAATGTATGGGTAATAACATGATTAAATTATTTTATTAAATATATATATATATATATATATATCCTTCCCAAAATAAATTTGTTGATAAATTCTTAGGAAGTAAGAACATAATATTTAATAAATATAATTTATTCCTCCAAATAATTATTTTTCGTAAAAAATGATTTTTTTTTATTTTTGTGAGAAAATATTAAAAATAAATATTTAAGATTTTAAATAATTTATATTATAAAAATAATTTTTTTTCAATCATAATATAAAAATTAACATAAGGTGAAATCTTGTGATTTTTCTGAAATGATTGATTTTTGCGTGGACAGTGAAATATATCGATTCTCTAAATACTAAAATTTATTTTTATAAAATTTATTAATTATAAAGTGCCATTTTATTTTATATTTTTTATTAGAGATACATATGGAACATTTTATTTTTATTAATTTAATTAATTTCATTTGAATCATTGATTTTCATGATTTTGATATAAGTTTATTTTAATGCTTAAAACACACGGTTTTATGGGAACTATTATTAAATTCCAAATGATTATCCAATTCAGATAACTAAAAATAAACTCTATTAATGAAATATTAATATTAAATTTATATATTATATATCTATATATATTAATTTAAATTCATATAATGATTTTTTCTAGTCGTAGAGTAAATATAAGATCATATATTGCTTGAAAAGTGAAATTTCCCAAATAACATCCTTTCATAGAATTTTGTAGTTATAATTTTAAATTAAAACATTGAACTTATAGGTATTTAATTTGAAAATAAAATTGATTATATATTTGGAATCATGAGGTTCAACTTGGGTAATTATATCTCTTCCATTATTGGCATTTTTATTAGTAAAAGTGGTAAAATTTATGACCTTAGTAAAGTGTAAATTAGGTTAATCTAGGTAAAAAATAATTCTCAAGGGCACCATTTTTAATATAAATTTTTGTTTTATGAAGGTAGTTCTACCATTTACCCTACATATTCTTAATTTAATTTTTTCATCGAAACATTTGTATAAAAATGATCTATATAATATTTAAAGTGAATAATGTTACAAAGTGTCACTGTCTAATTTTTAAATATCTATTATTTTTCTATGTAAGAAAAAAAATTAATGTTAGGAAATAATTATATTATTAATTTTGGTGATAATGATATTATTTTCATTATGAAAATTTATTTATTATTTTTAGTGATTAAATAATTTTCCTAAATGCTTATGCAACAATAATACAATATTTATTAAATTAATAAAGAAGTAAAATAAAGTATTTTAATATATTAGATATAATATATGTTGAGTGATATATAGTGTCCCATTAATTTTTTAGATACATAACACATAATAGATATTATTTAATGTATTATATTATTATTTCTTCTTTTTTTTGGTCTCTATAAATTTAAATTAAATGAATATTTCCAAAATTGACATTAAAGAAATTTTATAATAAATAATATTTTTGAAAATGATTTAAAATTCAGAAATAAATTAACTATAGATATTTTAATTGAATATGGTTGAATATTCCATAGTCCATTTATTAATCAATTTTCCAATTCTGATTATATTATTAACCCTTTATGGTTAAAATAGTTCTTACCTTGGTTAAGATAAATTATAATTAAAAAAATGGTTAATAAAAAATAAATGGTTTAAAATGGAAACAAAACATATATAAATTTACATTAAATATTTTATTTAATGAATAGAAACTTTTTATTAAAAGTGATGTGTATTTTTAATCATTTTCATTAAAAACGGATTGATTATATTTTAATCTTTAATGAAAGTCCTATTGATTCCTCTTCAACTCCTATAAAAGGGAACCCCACCTTCTACTTACATACAACACATTGAGCCATATAGCTCAACCATCCCATTAAAAAACCCATTTTAAAAATATATATCCACATTATAGAGGTTATGGTATTCCTAAATTACTAACCCGAGGATCCATAAGAGGGTATCTAAATGAGTTCATTCAAAGAAGTGGTAATCTCCTTAACCAATCAATTTCTCTTTTTTACATATTTTTACTTCTTATAAATATATGTTATTCATTCTAAAATAATAAATTAATTATCCTTAAAATATTTAATTATTATTATTATTAAATCAACAATATCCCCCCATTTCCAATCATATGGGATGTGAAAGTATTTCTTGTGCATATGTATAACTTACCGTCTCCACGTAGGGGCACACTTCATTTTCCACCCACATATTTCACATATATTTATTATAATGGTTGTAATGTTTATCTACGATACTTTTGAAATAATTACAGTTCTTGAATATTAATATATCTACCTTATTACATTCCAATCTATTGTAAAATGATAGTGCCACTCTTTCATATGTGTGAACAACCACCTCCATGAAGCGATGAAATTGTTTTTTTATTTCCATTTTACTCAGATGGTAATAAGTATTGATTTAATGGATATATAAGATATTTTTTATATAAAAATAAGTATGTAAAGTTAAATTACCATTTACCTTTATTTAATTCAATCCATCAAAATGTGAAAATAGTGTTAATGTGTCTGTGCATCCTACTATCTCCCTGAATTATGTAATTCATTTCTATACCTATAAATATAATTTATTACTCTGTATACAAAATGAATATATTTTATATTTACATAATTATTAACATTATGGAGAGGAATTAATCATTATCAATGTATAAGGAACAGAACTACAAAACTGAAATACATATGACAAATAAAATATTTTAACACCTAAAAACCACAATTTTAGTAAGGACTTATTGATAAATGGGTGTTAAAATGTTATAAATGGATAATATATGATATTATAAGTATTTATATTATTCATTCATATTATTATAATACATTTGAAATTATTATATAGTGGATTAATGTGATTTCAAATCAAGTGGAACTCGAGGTAAGGGATTTTCATCTCAATTTTACTTATATATGACGCATTCCATATTCACCAAAAATTTATTTATTTTATTTTATATACTACCCCATTAATATTTTATATGATGAATCTATTTACATTAATGTTATTTAATGTTTCATTTAATGTTATTTTATTCAAGGGTTTATTATTTAATAGTTGTCACATCAGTAAGGGTTTATTTCACAATCTCATCATTATTTGGGATTGTTATGTTGAAGTCTCTATTGGAGGATTTATTTGATATTTCTATGCTAAAATGAATATATTTTATTCTACTACTATTATTTCTAGAAATTTAAAATTTTAATTTCATTTTCCTCTCTTTAAGTACCCAAGATATCAAGATTGTGTTTTAAAGTTAAATTGACTCTTTTTCTTATACTCGATCATGATTATTTTTCATTCAAGTATATATATATATAAATGATTTAGAGAATGATTTTACTATTCTAAAATGAATCATTAAAGACGTTTTACCCATTTTTTTACTTTTTTACTATGTTTTTTAAAGTAATACCCTTGTTTCTTTCTAAAATGAGGTTCTTTTATCTTTTTACCATAATTGTGGGAGGAATCACTGTTTTAGCAAATAGGACATGAAATTTATGGCCATCATGGACACTAATATATATATATATATATATATATATTACATTATAATTTTAAATGGATATTTTAAATTTAAATATATTACGTAGTATATATTTTTTATTTTAAATGAGTGATTTTAAATTTAAATGGTTATTATCCTAAAAAAATGTTCCATGTGATATTTAAAGTTATTTTCCATCTAATATGACATCCAACGATGTTAAAAAACTTTTATTGGGGATATAATCCAATGATACCGTCCTTATTATTTTTATATATGGTTTATGATTATGAGTAAATGTTGTTTTTGAAACATATAACATTTCAATTTTTTATGCTATGATGAATTGATGAAATGTTATGAAACCGGTTTCTTTTCCATGGGTTATGCGATGGTGAAATGTTTATGAAAACAATTTCCCATTAATGGTTATGACATGATGAATGTTATATGATATTGTGGAATAAATATGTAAAAATTTATCTATTTTAGGGGTGGAACATAATTATATATCCCTTTAATGATTTAGGAAAAGATAGATATCTCACGAGATAAACATAATTAGAATTATGAGTGAACCTAGTTTTGTAAGAGCCTAAATCACTTATGATAGTAATTGGACTAAAACATGACTACTGTGATGGTTTGGGGAGTGAATCCAATCAACTATGATAGTCTTGGACACTATCCATGACTACTGTGGAAATCATTTTCTATGCTTATATGTATGCCACAAATTATGGAGAAGGCGACCTTCTTGGACAGAGCTCTTGCTCTCTACCTCTAGCGTTTTCCCACTATCCTCCTTCTTATTCTCCTTATATAATGAATTTACACATAATTTCTTTTATTCTATTTGTATTGTTAGTTCCTCTTATTACTTCCATTCCCTTTGTCTCCATATGTGGAGTTTTTTCTTTTCCTCATCATTTTTCTATCATGCCAGTTCTCGCAGATTAATGGTTTTACTGATTCCCAAATGGATTGATATTCCCCCCTATTTCATGACCCATGAACACTGATATGAAATCTCTTACGAATTAAATTTTTGTGCTAAAACCCTAGACTTGTTTTAACAATGAAGCTCTGGGGGTCTCATTTTTTTGGTTTCTTTGGTCAGCACCTCTTCCTCACCAGATCATTCAACATCCTATTCTCGTTCTACCAAGGACATTGTGATGGACCTCTTCCCCGGGTCGGTATGGAAGAATTTGTCGTGTATTTGGATGGTGTTGGTGGATTCATTTAGTTTCGGGGGTTCATTACGCCTGGTGTCTCCCTTTGATTATGTTGCTTCTTGATTCAAATGGTTTGGTGGTGCTTTGGTGTATCCTACTCTTCAATGTTTTCTTTTGGTTTGTGGACCTTTTCGACAGTTCTTAAATATATCTCTCTTATTTCTTATTTTACAACATAATGGTCTCTATTTTCCTATTGACAGTTCTGAAGAATGTGGTTCATGATTCAGTCAAAGGACTCAACTACATGTATAGGCCCTCCCTCTCCAAACTCTTCTCTGGTCTCCCGTTCATTCTTTCCATGTTTGGTTGGTCCAGTCCATTGGTTTTTAGTGAGTCTTGGGGATGGTGCTATTTCAGACCTGGGGGTATTTTCATGTGGAGTGACCTAAAAGTTGGTGTTCATATTGGCACTATTTTGGTGGATATGTTTTTTACTCATGATGTCTCAATAGGTTCTGATTTTCTTATTAGATGTCTATTGTTGGTTATCCTTGATGAAAGGGGTGTTCTTTTACTAGTTTGTTTTCTCTCAATGGTGATGTTGGTTTATAGTGGTCACATTTTTAGTTTGTTCATGACTCAATATAGTGATTTATTCTATTATTCCTAAGGCTTCTTTGACTATGGGTTATGGATAATGATAATGGTGACTATTTCATAAGGTTTTATTCTCAAGGGACTCACAGGCGATGATGATGTTGACATGCAATAGTTTTGAGTTTTTTTTTATTTTATTTTCTGTGTTGTGAAATATGATGTTTCCTTCCTTTTTTATTTTCGTATGGTGTAAGTATTTTATGTCTCATGTAATTTTTGAGGTTCTAACTCAACCGTAAAAGTGGGTTTATTCTGAAATGGAAAAAAAGAGATTTTGAGGTGATTTTATTCCACAAACTTTGGGTTTATACCAATGTTTTTATCCCATGAATAAAGTTCTTTTGTTTATTTATGATTCATGTCTTATGAACAACAAGTGTTATTCCATGATTCAGGATCATGATTAATGATTATGATCTATCAAATCTAAGATATGGTTTTCAAATGTAATTTTCATGATCTCACACCCTTACACTCATGTTATGTTTAGGTAATCATTTATATCTCATCTATTTACCGTAAAAATCATCTAATATCACCATATTTTTGTGTTTCCATTCCCTAGGATATGAAAAAAAGATTGAAGTATGTTATCCCTTAGAGGGTTACTATATGTGATAATATTTTTGGGGACAATGTATAATTTTATGAAGTAATTGTTTATGTATCCAGGATGTTATGTAATTGTTTGACCTAATTCACTAAAACTATAAACCTAAAAGGCCCATAAAAATGTAGGTGAACAAATAATTACTTTTTTATGTTATATATTTCAGAGGTTTAAAATAGGGTTGTATTTATCATTATAAAATATAGAAATGTAAATATTTCGTTTTTAGCACTGAATATGGCAGTATGGGTTCTAGGTTGTTATAATTAGCATCAGGGAAAATGATTAGATAACATTACATATTATTATATTTTTATATTAGGTATACTTAAAAGTTTTATAAATAATCATGGGTTTATATTTTTAAGGTTTATCATAATTTTTAATTCAATGAAACCCCTTTATAGGTTTTAAGTGATGATATTTTATAGAAATTTATGACATTTCTGGAGATATTTTATTAAGATAAGGTATATATGACCCTTAGATTTAACATGAAGGACTTTTCATAAGAATGTTATTAATTTTTTTGGGATATAAGTGGGAAATTATGTAATAACTTTTAAGTTAAAAAATTATTCAATGTTGAATTTATTTATATTATATTTTAAGACATAATGGTTGAAGTGTTATAGTATTTCTATGAGTATTTAATTTATAAGGACCATCTTCATATTAATATTAAATAATTCATTTCATGTTTCAAAGATGTTATTTTCTATATATTAAATTTTATTTAGGAATATAAAATTCAAAGGATATCACACAGCCTTATTATCACTTCTTGATTATTTAATCACCATTGTCATAAAAAATACAGGTCAAATGATTTTGAAAGCATTTTGAAAATCCAAAATACATATAAGAATCTATTTAATACTTCCAAAACCTTTTCATTTCTATAAACTTTCTATGGATAATGAAATATATTTTATTAGAATTTAAAATATCAACTCATCCATATCAATCGTTAATGGAAATACCCCATAGTACTTGACTTTTTCATTTTTAGGAGAAATATGAAATTAATGCTTGAAGATAATGGTGAATATCAATACTCCACTGGCCCGAAGGCCTTAATTTTTTATTTATTTTTGATAATCCACCTTTCAAGGGGTGAGGTGGAACCCTTACAAGTCCCATAGGTGTAATTATTACATGGCCCGTAGGCCTTAGAGGAATTCAATGCCAGTAGGCTTCAACCATTAAATACAACCCCGACTAACTACTTGGAATTTCTCCTCCACAACATCTTCATCGTGAAATAATATACCCACCATTTTATGGCTATTTTTCTTGGATTTTCTGTGCATGCATAGGCTTGTCCCAATGGCAGGTGTCATACCCTCTCATTCTTGAAATCTGTTTAGCTTCTTCTATGCTGGAAGCTCCTTTGCTCATCCTCATTCTGAAGCTTGTTCCTTGTAGGTTGTCCGGTTTTAATATGCACATATTGTTTTTCCGAAGGACTTGAGTTGGCCCGAAGGACTTACTGACCTGATGGAATGGGTGGCCCAAAAGACATAAAGGACTCAGGGACCAAATTGATGGCCCAAAGGCCCAAACTAGGGAATATTATTGGATTCTATAGTGCTAAATTGTAGTTGATACAGTTCCCGCTATAGTACCTATTACAGTATTGCATAGTTCCTATTACAGTACTGCACAGTACCTACTACAATATCTGATACAATATCTTCTACATTGTCCCAGACATTAGCCCCCACCTAGATTTAATCCAACGTCTCTTGGATGCACTTAAAGAGTCCTCACCAACAGGGCTGAGGCTCATGTGTCAATAACATAAAAGAAGAACCTAATGTTTGGGTTTAAATTATGAATTATTTTATTATTATCTAAATATAAAATAATATTGTTTTAATGTTTATTAATAATTTATCAATAATAAATACATAATTAATATCATTGATTATATGAATTAATTATTAAGGAATAAGATGGTGAGTTGTGGTTAAAGGTTCCAGAAAGAAGTTGAATGAAAAATGTTTTTATGTATTCAGATTTTATAATTATAGTGTAGTGTTATTTTATCAATGATATTATGATATATTATGGATATTATTATATTCATAAAACAACTTAGGAGAATTTTATAGTAGGTTTTTTGTAAAAATTGTGAGCATATGTTAGATGGAATTGATAACATTGAAAAGCAGCATAACAAAAGTGTGATAATTTTTGTGAGACATCTATTGTGTCTTTATATATATTTTAAGCATATGAAACCTTTAATATTAAAATTTGTTTAATTAATGTTTATTTTAGGAATAAATCCATTACTAATTGTTGGCCTAAATATAATGATATATAGAACCTTTAGGGTTTATATTATCTTTGATATTGAGGTAATAGTGGGTTATTACAATTTGGTAACATATGTATTATAATATTAATAACAACGATATTAAAAGGTGATTTTATATTTAAGAAATTATTGATATATTGGAATTATATTACTATAATTTTAGGGAACCTTATATGATATTAGGGTATTTTCATTGAGGAATAATGGTTAAATAATATTTTAGAGGTATATATTATATTAATGAAGATATATAGTGATTCATGTCATTTATGGAAATCATTATCATATAATAGATATTATATTAATTGGAAATTTAAATTTTCGGTATGAGACATTAAGAGTTATTGATATTATTTGGAGTTGAATATTAAATTTATAATGAATTAATATGCGATCAAATCATTCTAATCATTGGGTTTCAATATTAGTTTGGAATTTTGTTGATGATAATTATATATCAAATGAACTAAGTGGAACATTATTTGTTATTTTCAAATATTTTATGTTTAATGTGGTCTTTAATAATATTAAGGTCTATTAATTTTTCTAATTATCATACCTTGTGCGAACCATTATGGTTTTGCTTAATTTATTAAGATAGGAGGAATAAATTATGATCCTTTTGTGGAATTATCTGATAAATTAGAATTTTATTAAAACTATTTTTGAATAAAAAAATTATCATGAAATTTTTTTTTGGAGAAAGAGATTATATTTTAGTAGAAATTGATTAAAGGATGAAATTATACTTAAAAATTATATTTCATTATGTCATTTTTCTAGATGTTAATGGAATTCCTTAATTTTAGGAAAAAGTTTCTTGAAATGAAAATTCTATCAAATAACATTTATTTCTAATGAATAGTTGGCCTTTTTCAAAACTCATTGGTTTATGGTTTTTTGGCTATTAACGTTCTCATGATCATTCACTTTCTGGTGATCAATGATCTTTTTCACTATACATTATTACATGAGATTTATGATTTTATTCCATTTTCATATAATAAATTTATACCAATGTTCTCCTATTTAGAATTCTAGTTGTGTTATTCTAAATGAACTTCATTTTTCACTTTTAATCTAATGTAGAAGAATTATTAGTAACCCTTTTTACGATAAGATATTTCAATAAAGGTATTTTTAAAAATAAAACATCTGATTATGAATATCATGTCATAATTTTTATGAAATAGTTTATTAAAAGTGGGAAATTGTAACAACATGATATTTTAAAAAAATAAAACCATGTTCGATTGCATATAATACATTAAACGAGGTTCCTAATAAACATTATATATTACTATTTAAATATAACCATTATAACCTACCTATTATATTAGTGTGTATGAATATGATTACCTGATTTATGATATATAAATATATACATATATAGATATATAAATCTATAAATATCATATTTAATATGAATTTATTGATATAATCATAGGAAATAGTAATTCAGTTTTTAATAAAGATATTTTATAAGTCAAAAACTACATTTTCTTCAAAAATGTTTATTATTGATTTTTTGGAGAAAAAATTTTTATTTTCTTTTAGAAAATTTTTAAAATTTATTTGATAAACAAAACGTAATTTTGTAATTCATCGTATTGAAATATACTTAGGGTGAAATTTTTGGATTTTTCTACGTCGATTGATTTTTTAGTGAATAGCGAAAATTAATTATTTTTTGAATGCTGTAATTTATTTACATTAAATAAATGAATTTAAAAGTACCATTATATTTTATATTTTTTATCAATGTGACAGATTTTTTAATAATAAAATTATTTTTATTTCAATCATATGTTATGATTGTTTTCGTATAACTTTACTATTATGTTTAAAAATAAAGTTTTCCAGAAAATTTTTTTAAGTGGAAAAAGTTTAACTATTTTAATTAATTAAAAATAACCTATAATAAGAAAATATTTAAATTAAATTTACATATTACATATATATTTATATTATTTTAAATTCAAATAATGTCAATTTCTATTCATAGGGTTAATATAAGATTATTTGTTTCTTGAAAATTGAATTTTCATAAAGAATCTATTTTCATCGTGTTTTCTGGGTATCATTTTAAATTAAAATATACCAATTACAGGTATTTAATTTGATAAAATTTATTTAATATTATCAATCAGGAGGTTCATATTTTTCAAATATTTCCATTTTATTTTAATACATTACAAATAGTAATCATGGTAAAATTTATCACCTCCGTAAAGGGTAAACCTGGTTAATCTAAATTATAAAAAGTGTCAAGATCCCAATTTTTCATCAAAATTATTCTTGTATGAAGGTAATTTGTCATAAATAATCTTATTCTTGAAATTTAATAGTTTAATAGATTGTTCTCCATAAAAATGATCTATATAATATTTAAAAATAAGAATGTTAACATGGGTTACACTCTTATTTTTAAAAATATCATATTTATTCACATAGGGGAAAAAGGAAACTTTTAATGAATATTAATAGTAATTCTATGTGTAATGAAATTATATTAGTGGTGGTAATTTATTCATAATATTTACTGATTAAATAATTACCTTAAATTCTTATACAATTTTAAATCAATATTTATTAATTTAATGAAATATTAATTTAAATTATTTTAAATATAATAAAAGTAGAATAATTTGATTGAGTTATAGTTTCCATTAATTTCTTATATAAATATAAAATAATAGTGATTTATATAAGTATTATATTCTAATTTCAACTTTCTATTGGTGTAATTAAGTTCAAATTAAATGAATAGTTCCGAAATTGATATTAATTTTATTATATAATAAATAATATTTAAGGACTTAAAATAAAAAAAAATATTATTGTTAGCCACATGGATGGAATATGGTTAAAGAAATCATAAATATTACATTGATGACTCATATTTCCATTTATGATAACATTTTTAACCCTTTATATTTAAACTGGATGTTACTATGGTGAAGGTTAAAAATAAGTAACAATAGGGTTAATAAAAAGATAAGGTTTATAATGAAACTGAAAATAGTCCAAAATTCATTGGATGATTTTATTTCAACCATAGAAAGATTTTCTTAAAATTAACTTCAATTTATAATAATTTGTCTTAAGAATGAATTTATTATATTTTAATCTACTATGAAATTTATAGTTTTTCCTCTACCTCCCTTATTAAAGAACACACCTCCTTCCTCTTCCTTACAAAACAATGATCCATATAGCTTAACCAAAACATAACAAAATTCATTCACAACTTCATTATAAAAAATATATATATAATTTTCTCCCCTAAAACCAACCTTAGGATCATTAATAGTAGATTAGAAATAGTACTTTCAATCCGTAGGTAATCGCTTTTACCGACCACGTTAATTTTTTTACATCTCATTTCCCCATATAAATATAAGAAATTTATCATAAAATAAAAAATTCAGTGTAATAAATATATATAAATTCTATTATGATTATTCAATCACCATTATACACCCTCTTTCACATTAATCAGGAAGTTAAAGTATCTCTTGTGCATACGTACGACTTATCCTCTCCTCATAGAAATACACTTCATTTTCCACTGATATATTTCATTTACGGTTATGATGTTGGTTTTAGTATTTTTATATTAAATTTATTTAATAATTATACTTCTTGGATCATACTATAATAACTAAATTATTACCTTCAAATTCATTAGAAATTGATAATTTCTCTCGTGCGTATTTGTGGACTACCACCTCCACTAAGCGATGCGATTCATTTTTCATTTTTTTTAATTGGATGGTAATAAGGATATATTTACTGAAAATATTATAAGTATATTATATAAAAAATATTCTTTAAATGTGAAATATTATTTACCTTTCTTCCATTCCATCAGTCGAAAGGTGAAAACAACATTCTTTTGTACGCATGCCCTTCCGTCTCCACAAACAATGTAATTCTTTTTCTATCAATATATGTTACGGATGAATATAAATATATATAATGAATATATATTATATTTTTATCATTATTATAAATATATAGGTTATTTAAATAATTTCAATTTACAAGGTCGAGAACTACTGAACTGAAATACTTTAGATAAATGAAAAATATAACACCCAGAAACATAAATTTTAAAAAGGAATTATTGTTAAATGGTTGTTAAATTGTTATAAATGGATCATATATGATACTAAAATTATGTAATTTATTATTTTATATATTTATAATAAATTTAATTTCATTAAATAAGAAATTAGATTGTTTTAGAATCAATTGAAACTCTAGGTAATGGATTTTCTCTCACTTTTACTTCTGTGAGGCACATGAAATATTCACCGAATAGTTATTTTTTGTGGTTTATATAGTGAAAATTTAATATTTTATATTTTTAATATATTAATATTCATGTTATTTAAATTTTAGATACATTTTTCTTATTTAATTGGTGATTAGACTCAAGAGTTACCACATTAGTTAGGGTTTATTTAATAATGTCATCATTATTTAGGACTGATATGTATAAGTATCTGTTCGGGGAGTTATTTGAGATATATATATTATATAAAATATATTTTATTATAATATGGATATTTATAAATTTAAATGTTTTCATTTCAGTTTCCACTCTTTAGGTACTAAATATACCGAAATAATTTTTTTAAGGAAAACTAACTCTGTTTTTCTACTTCGTCGAGAATATTTTAATTCCAGGTCTATAATATCATTATATTATTCTAAATAATATTTTAAATATTATCCAATGATTTATTAGAGAAATTTTTATACATTTTTGAATTTTTAAATTTTTTTAATTAGTCCTATTGTCAATTTCTGAAACAAGGTACTTCTGACTTTTTCCCAATATTGTGGAAGGAAAATTTGTTTTAATATGTACGACATGAACTGAATTTCCATCCATCATGTACACATACTGATTTAATTATCTCTTTAAAAGTAACCAAGGTTATTTTCAAATATAAAAATTCCAATAATATTTGGGATTTTTTTGATTTTAAATAAGTGATTTCAAAATGAAAAGGTCACATTCCTCAGGATATTTTTGAAGTGATCTTTAATGAATTTTACATATAAGATGTCATCCTTTGATGTTACTTATGATTTTATGGGTATATGATCCATTGATACCATACTTATTATTTCTATAGATGGTTTATGATTATTATTACAAGATAATTATGAAACCCATACGTCGTACATAGGATATGCTATGATGAATTGATGAAATGTTTATGAAACCCATTTCGTTCACACAGGTCATGATATAATTAAATTTTTATGAAAGATATTTCCTTTTAATGGGATATTATTTTATTAATTTTATATGATATTGTGGAAAAAATATATATGATTTAAATTATGTGCTATGTGGGACAACAATTACATTTACCACAAATGAATTGGGTAAATAAGGATATATAATGAGATAAATAGGACGAGAATTAAGTCTAAACTTAGTTTCAAATGGTACTATGTCTACTATGACTCTTTTGGGAGTAAACCATGACTACTAAGATGGTTTTGGATGTGAAATCAATCCACCATGATAGTATTGAAAATGATCATTCACTAATAAAGAAATTATTTTCATTTATTAAACTTATGTGACAGTCTTATGACTTATTCCAATGTTATGATCTCATAGATCGTGTTATTTTTTTCATTATGATGCATGTCTTATGAAATACCATGATTTATGTCACATTCATGATTATGATATATGATATAATGTGTATGATTTTTAAATGTTTTGATCAAGATAACGCACCCTTATGCTCATGTTATTTTTTTATGATCATCAATATATCCCTTTCTTACCCTACTAAGCATCTAAGTTCACACTTATTTGTGTTTCCTTTCCCCAGGTTATGAAAAAAAATTTAAGTATGTCATTCATATTAACATTACTAGATAAAAATAAATTTTTGGGGATGATATATAATTTTATGAACTAGTTGTTTTTGTATTAAATTTTATATGTAAGAGTATGTCTTAATTATATAAAACTCAAAACCTAAAACTTCTATCATTAAGTTAGTGAACCAATAATTCAGTTTGATTTTTTATTTTTTGAAGGGTTAAAATTGGGGCCTGATTATCACTATAAAGGAAAGAAATTTTAATAATATATTTTCAAAACCAGATCATTGATTTTGGGTTATATGTTCTTACACTCATGTTCAAGTTACATTATTTAATTTATTTTTTCATGTTCATGGTTATTAATTTGTTTTTCTGGATACATGTTTATATAATAATTTAACCTGATAATATAATTGAGTACGATAATAATCATGAAAGATAAATTAAATTAAATGGATTATGTAGAAATTTATTTATCAATGAATTGGTTATTTATTTATATAAAATATACATAATATTAAAAATACATGTAAATTAAAAAATCATATATAAAAACCATCAATGTAATATTAATTCATAATGCCTTCAATTATCTAGGTTGAGATAGTACCATAGACAATGTGTTTTTCTTGACATAGACTGAGGAAATTTTAATATTTTGGATCCTAAACAAATATTATTGGTTGACATAATAAATATTTTTTTTGGATTTATAAAATATAGTCTATTCAATATAAATATTTATGTATGTGTTGAGGAAATCAATGGTTGGATTTTTGGATTGAAGAGTCCACTCAATGGATGAAGGATCTGCGAGATAATAGTTTGAAAGAGATCCTACATGAAAACCTTCCTATGATTTTCATGGATAAATTGTGTTATGAGAAGGGAAATATGGATCCTTTCATCTAGGATTTCCATTTAACAAGACACTCTAAATCAAATAGAGAGGGCTTTAGGGACTTGATAAAATAGTTGGAGACTAATAAGATAATAAGATAATAAAATTTATTGCACCTCATATATTTTGGATATAAATAAAATGTATTAAAATATACTTTTTATACTATTTTATAAATATTTCATCATCATCAACCTTGATATACCTATTTTTATATTGGATAAATACAACCTTCTTATCGATAATAACTTCAGAGAGGGGTATTGACTCTTATGCATTGTACCACACATGGAATTATAGATTTACATGATATAGTCCATATTTATTGATCTTCATTCTTTGTATGATATTGGATAATTTATTTAACACCCCAAAATTTTATGAAATATATATTTTTTGAAATAGATTTAATTTCAATAGCTTGTGTTACTTGTAACGCTAAGCTGTAACAAACAACTATATACTGTTAACATTATTATTTAAACATGAATGTTAAAAAATATCCATTAAACATTGTAGTATGAATAATAATAACCTAATTTTAAAAATTAATAATAGTGGTTTTATATAAATAAAACATATTGATTCAAAAGTACTTAATTTTTTGTAAATTCTTTAGATCCTTGGAAAATATTGTTTTCTAGCAAATTTTTTTATTTATTTTTGGGAAAAAATAATTAAAATAATTTTTCCCATATTAGAAAATATATTAGAAAAAATTAACATAATTTTTTAAAAAAAACAAGAAAAAAGTATCATAGAGTTAAATGTTTATAATTTTATGAAAATATTATTTTTTTGCAAAATATTGAAAAAAACACATTTTTATTAAAAACATCCATTTTATTTAATGAATTTATATGTTATATATTATATAATAATGTTTTAAAAGTAATATTAGATAAATTATGATATTATTATGTCAATTAATATCATTTTAATCAAATTCATTTACAATTTTGATATAAAAACGTTTTATACTTATGAAGACATTTTCTTTGGAAAACAACATTTTTCATCGCATGTGAGAGATTTATTTTTAATTTAATGCATCCAAATATGTGAATTAAATTAGAATGAATTTATTCCATATTCAAAATCATGATGAATAATATTTTAATGTAAGGATAACTTCAATTTGTTTTAATAATTAATTTTAAAAACAATACAAATTAATTACCACCGTTAAGGTTAAAACAGGTTTATTGAGGGTTAAACTAAAATGATATGGGTTAAAATTATCTGAAAAATTGTAAAAAACCTATTTTATGGAAATATTTACATCATAAATCATATAATTTTCCTGATTAATCCATTTTGGGGCAGCTTGCCATGTCTACATTTTTGGTATAACTTTTTCTTTCCAAATATTCCAGGTGTGCCCTCTGCCCCCGCTTATAAAAGTGCACAACCTATCATCTACTATTAACACTTTAAAAGCCTTTTATTTTGTATAATACCAAACATAATAACATAATTAATTTTCTCCCCACATTTTATATGTCTTGTTTTAATTATTAAACCCTCAAAATGTGTATTTTCGTGTAATCATAAATAATTTCTTTGATAAAGAGGTATATTATTTAACTATGTGTTATCATTTTATTTCATCATATACCTCCTTAAAATATTCATAAAAATTATTGATATAATAACATTATAATTTCACTTATAATTTTATTTTATTATGGTAATTTAATAAACTATTTCCATATACTCTTCTACCAAATTGGAAACGAAGTCGTCGATCATGTCTACGGCCAACTACTACCTCACAAACTAATGCAGTTCATTTCTTATCCCCACCTCTCATGGTTGGAGGTAATATTTATTTTAATGTATATATAGTATATTTATGAAATATTTATACTCCTAATTTTTTAATATCACATATAACTTCTTATATTCCAATCCATTGAAAAATGATAACATCGCTCGTGCATACGTGTATAATACCGCCTCTGTGAAGCTATGTGATTCAATATTCATTTTCTTTTTACATGGATGATAATAAAGGAAACATTAGTGAATATATTTAATATCTATTATATGTAAATTATTATTAAATTTTGACATATTATTTACCTTTCTTTCATTTCGTCTATCTATAAAATGGAAAGCATTCAGGCGTACATACGGCATATTGTCTCCATGACTGATGTAAATCATTTTATATATATAACTATTGTGGATGAATATAAATATGTAAATAATTAATTTATATTACATTTATATCATGATTAATATTTTGAAGGTTATTTAACCATAATCAAAGTACAAGGAATGAAATAACCGAGCCAAAACATACATGAAAAACAAGGTAGTTATCACACAAAATTGTGATTTTAACATAGAATTGTTAATGAAGGTTTGATAAAAAGTTATAAATGAGTAATATATGGTTTGATAAATATTATTATGATTATATAATATATTTTTATTAAAAATATATGTAATATAATTGTGGTTCAAATGACTAAGATGAATGTTGAGAATTGAGGTAAGATATTTTCGTATAACTTTTATTTCCGTTTGAAACATGCCATATACAGCACTTTATTATATTTTTTGGGTGAATTTATGGAAAATGAATATATTTTTATGATTTTTATTATATAAAATATTGGATATACATATCCATCAATGGTTAATTCTTTAAATTGGCTTATTATCCAAAAGTACCAAAGTGGTAAAGGATTTAAGATACAATCTCATTGTTTATCGAGATTATTTATGATAAAGTTTATGATGATGAAATATTAGGATATATCTCCGATGAAACTCATTAATTATATTATCATTTGGTTATTTATATAGAATACATTTTACCCTTTTATTTCCTTATTTTATGAACTGAAGATACCGAAAGAATATTTTTAATAAAAAATTACTTTGTTTCTCAATTTGGTCGAAAATAATTTCCCTTACATGTCCATGGATTCTAAAAATGTTTCAAATAATTTTATTAACATTATCTAATTAGTATTTAAATTCATTTTTAACCTTGTTTTAATTTTAAATTTTTTTTAAAAGGAATAGTTTTTCTATTTTTGAATGTGGTTATTTTTACTCTTTTTAGAAAATTTGATAACAATATTTGTTTTACAATAGATGGTAAGAATAATGTTTCAACAATAAAAACCATTTAATTATTTAAATGTTCATTTAAAAATTTAGAACATTATTCTTGAATAATTTTTTAATTAATATTTAACAATTTTTTTATTTTAAATAATCAATTTCAATGTTGAAAGGATATTTTCTTCATGAAATGTTCAAATTGATCTATGAAAATCACTTCCTATCTATGATGAAATACTTGGTGTTTTTTAATTTTATGAGGGATATGATCAAATGATACAATCATTATTATTATCTATTTGTTTTATGATTATGAAGAAGATGTATTTATGAAACGTGTTTTCATTTCATGGGTGATTATAGGATGAATGTTTTATAATCTTGTGGCATACATACGTATGATTATAATTATGTGATGGGTGGTCTAAGAATTATATACCCCTCCAATAATTTGGGTAAAATATATCATCTATGAGCTCAAAGGGTTCATGTGAGGTAATCTTTATCCCAAAATATTGTACACATGAGGTTATCCAAAACCCAAAAGAGGGTATATGAGAGGTTATGACAAGTCCAAGAAGGTACACTTGTGGATATCCCAATACCAACATGTTATGAATGTCTTTGTGGATAACAATGACATATGATTTTATAATCTAAAGCGTATTCCACAAATCTATGTCTTATGAAAATCTTATACTCTCGTGGATTATGTTCTTTTATTACTTTATGATTCATGTCTTATAAACTACCAAAATTTATTCAATGACTAATGTTTATGAGCTATGATATAAAAGCTACAGCTTTAAAAGGTTATTCTCATCTTATCATATCCTTATTCTCTGGTTATATTGATATATCCCTTTTTTACCCTTACTATGTAACCAAAATCACCCTATCTAATGTTTTCGTTCCCCTGGTTATAAATAAAGGTATTATATAATATATCTATATGAATTTAAGAATGATGAATAACTCATTGGGAGATGTTATAGGTCACCAATAAACATGTTGATTTTATATACATATTTACAAAGGTAGTAGACCTAGTAGAATTTGGTGTTGATCATTAGGTTTTATAATGAATATTCATATAAGAAGATGTAATATCTATCTATGAAAAGTGTGGGTCACTATTTGAGATCATTGACTATTTGAATCTCATGGATAAAATGTTTGATTTTTAGTTTTTAATGTCATTATTTATGTCTAGTGAACTTATGAAGTCACATTAAAAGTAGGATTAATATACTATGCTTATCCATCTTCTGGATCTTTATTAACAGATATCTATATAGAAGTGTTTTGTTATATATATAGAACTATTTACAAGAAAACATAGGGTGGGTGTGGAATCTATGACTCATATATTCAATATTATTAACTTTATTTCAGGTCTAGAAATTCATGGGTTTATGTTACCAGATGAGTTGCGTTAAAATATAATACTTTGCTTATAGTTTGGAGATTATCCACATTTGTTGTAAATTAAAATATTAACAACATAGAGAATTAACTCCCACATACTCTTACACTAATTCTCATTGTAGATAAGGACATGTGGAATATGATTTATTATATAGTTATAAAAAGGAAGAAAAAAGAAACGGACCATAAGACTATATCCAAATACACGGCGTCATCGCAATGCTTGACCAAGAGGAGTAATTTCAAGGGGAATGAAAGGGAATATGATGTTTATTTTTTCCCTTGTTGAAATAAGGGGCACTAGATGGACTTACCTATAGTAATAAAATAATTGGAATATTAATGTCACTTCATTATTGGGTGAAACCTATATATTTATATAAATTGGGTACTAGACAAATCTATGGACACTCACATTTGTAACCAATTATAGGAACAATGTAGGTTCATAAGAGTTTACCATGGTGAGGTGGATATAATATATACTAATATAAAATTATCATTATAGTGCCTATAAGAGACAATCATATCATGTTTCCAATAGTAATGATCATGGTTTCTGAAATTTCTGTTGGATTGGGTAAAAACACCTCATGAGGAAACATGTGCTTCATATATTTAATCATTTTCCAATTCTATTTAAATATCATCCCCTTAAATTTTTTACCTATGTTATCTATTAGGATATGAAATTTTTTTACTAATAATTAATAAGCACATGTAATCAAATTAATTTAACAGAGATGTCGTGCAATATTTTTATAGGATTCCACTCAAATTCCTTATCTTTTTTGTTATTGTATGTTACCCCTAATCAATGATTCGACAATATAATAAATTCATAATTATAATGATTTTTTAATTCTCATACCTATATTTTGTCTCAATTTTCCTAAACATTCCTACTAACATGACTCCTAAAAACGCATCTTCACAACTAAATCATGACTTTACATTTTTCTTTTGTATTTTCATAACACGGGTCGTAGGAATTCCACAAGGGTTTTGTTTTAAGATCCTTATTGAATTAATGAACATAGATTCTCAGGATACTTCAACATCAACCATTCCAAGTCCCCCTCAACCCAATGGTACCCCTCCAGGGTTGGGAATGAGATAAGGGAGATAATGATGCATGGAGCATGCCTATAAAGGGCCATGAGTTGTCAACAAGCACCTGGGGTATATCCTATACACAAATGGGAGGAATTACCATAAAAATAACATGATGAATTGGATATAATAAAATAAAAATAATAAAACTCTTTCCCAGGATAATAGAAACAAATAATCCAACATACATGCATGTAATATCATACAAACTACTAAATCAAAAATAGAAAATACATGTACCAAAATGTAAACATTGAAGTAACAAAAAAGACTAAACAAAACCTCAAAAACAATGAGCTAGTAATATCCATAATGATCTCTATCATCCACCAATGACCAAAAAAACGATTTATATAAAAATTGGGTGATTATAACAGGTATACTAAATAGGATCCAACCAAGATCCTCCCTCACAATAGATAATGAAGTAATACTAAATCCTAGTTAATATAAAGTGAATCTATCTTATCACATAAATAAGTATACTATGTTCTTAGCATCTCCATGGATATCTCTCACTAATTAACACATACAAGATATCATTTAATCTAGTAATAACAACATGGTTACCCTACCACTACTTCTCACTTGTTTTATTCTCTTACCTAACTATATATGTCTTCTGCCATCTCTCTCCAAAGAATCCATCCTAAATACACATGGGTTAAAGTATCATAACATGAATCTAATTAATCAAAATATTTTATCATCCCATTCCACATCACTAGATATTAATATAGTCATTTCAGAGAGCCACCACAAACCATATGGCGAGTAATTTACCACAAGCCATTATATCCCACACACATCATACCTATAATATTCCTTGTCATGACCCATCCTTGGGGCCCATTCCGTGACTACCCCACGCTCTCCTTCCCAAGGCTAGGTGATGGAGACTAGCACCAAAGGTGTAAATCTAGACAAAAAGAGAATGAATTTCCTTTATATAAGTAAACAACACAACAGAGTACGCAAGTGAAGTAATCACTAAGTAAAACTGAGTACAATAGTAAGTGCTGAAAAGTAAATGGGCCAGTATTCAAACCCAACTTAAAGTATAATACAACTGAAAATGGAATGTACAACAGTAGTAATGTAATGTGGGATCCACTGAGTCATCCTTCGATATTCCCACTTGAAGGGTGGGTACAGATGGTCTCCTCGGCACCCCGGGTTCGTCCATTCGCTCCGTGCACGCCTCACTAGGTGGTCCACCTCCGGGTACCGTCCAACTCCACAAGACTCTTCCACAATCAGTGATGTTTGTCATTTGCATCCAATGCAACGTAGTGCGGGCAATCTCGTCCAGGGGTGAGTATATGGTACTCAGTAGGGAACCCGAGACCCCTGAAGGACTCCCAGAATCCATAAAGGTTAAACCACAAAGGAAAGCTGAAATCACGAAGTATCAACCAACTCTACTTAGGTATATGCCCATACATATACCTATGTTATCAATCACAGTTCAGATCCGGCTCCCGAGCCCATGTACAACCCACTCCACATAGGAAAGAATTCAGTCATATCGATGATAATGATTGAAAGTCAAGACTCAGCTCACACATGTATACATCATTCTTATAGCGATAGAGATAATCAGATGTAGTCACTGATTCATCGAAGATGTCGAGCCCACACAAGACACAAGTCCAGCTAAACTATTGGACCCACAAATGATACAAGACCAGCTACTCTATCAGACCCACACAAGATACAAGTACAGAGGCCAATACTACTGGACCCACAAAGGATACAAGAATAGTATTCATCGCCATCAAACCAACGGAGGATTCCAGTATGGTATTCGTCGCTGTCAAACTCAGAGAGGATTCCAGTATAGTAGTCGCTGCAGTCACAAACAACTCTAGGGGTCCTGCACACAACATGCTCGAATCTAGGATTTTCCGCTCCTCGACCTAGGGGATCGATACCTAAACTGTCACGAAGTCCAGTGTTGATGTATCCCAATGTTCCGTCTCGTCAAAAGAAACCCAACGTGATAGACGGTGTGTCAATCAGACGCCCGGTCTGAGAGTTATTGGCTTTTCCGTTCGAGGTGCCCGATTGGTTTTTAAGATAAAACCAACCTGACCGTACTCCAGCTATGTCCAAAACTCATTTTTAGTATTCCAAAAGAACCATCTTATCAAAATTAATTTAACATAGTTGAAGACACGTCAATAAGATGTTCGTTCCATAAGTTATAAGTGTTTCGGCTCCAAGTGCCTGGTTGGTTTAGGGTTCGAACCAACCCGGCCATACACAAACGTTGCCGAAACCTCGAGTGTAATATACCTAAACGACCATATCGATCCAAGGGTTCCTACGCAATGGACGGTGCATCAATTGGAGATCCTTAGCTCTTGTTATGGGAAATGACGGAAAGACTGTTCGAAGTGGGGGGTCTGGGCCCGGTCCGACCAGGCCCAACCCACCTTGGGTCGGCTCGAACCGGGTCGACCCAACTTGGGTCCGGGTCCAGCCCACCTAAGGGCGGCCCATCCCAGTCCGCGTGACCCGCTCTGGCCCAGCCGGGGGGGGAGGGTCTGTTGGCTCGGCCAGCTGGCCGAGCGGGGGGCACAACCCCCTGTTCTGCGAAAGCAGCGCCAAGCTGGCGAAGCTGGACTCCCCGAATCTCGTGCGATCGCGGGATCCGCTGCTCGCCGCTGCGGCCGTTGCCACGGTGGGCTTCTGCCGCCAGCACCGCAGTTCCTCTCGGGTCTTCCGCAGGCCACTGAAGTCATTCTAGTTGTCCGTTTTTTGCATCTGACTGCGCCTACGGTCGTCTCGGGATCTGTACAACACTGCGATGTCCCTAAATCACCGTTGTGGTACCGTTTCGTCATCGCTAAACACACCGCGCATCAATAAAAAAATAGCGGTGTGTCCTTACATGTTCCTTAGTCTGTACCCACCACGTTAGTGGTTCAAATCATCACCCAACAATTTAAACTCCATGTTCGAGAGTATAAAACAAGTATATGAAATATAAAAAATTCCCCCTACTTCGAAGTTGTTGTCGTATGTCATCGATCCGCGGAAGATGAGCATCGTGGTAGACGGGTGTTGCGGAAGAACGGTATAACTCCTTCAACGATGGAGGAAGGCTCGCTGTCGTAGGCGACGTAGGCTCCTTGACGTCGAGGTGCATCCGAGGAAGAATTTATTCGCGTTCTTCACCGGGGGTGTTCTTTGTCGATGAAGGTTCGCCTCCCTTTTTAATTCTCCAGATCCTTTTTCCCAAAGTTATTTTCCAATGCCAAAGGAAATAAGAGGCTCTACAATAAGTATAATTCTCATGAATTTATTATTAATTCCTAAGACGTGCCAATTAATTTAACGCTGACATTAATTAAAAGACTTGGCACATTTAATGGGAAGAGGGAGGTGGGAAGGATCCACCATTAATGAGTAGTTGTCAAAGGTAACATCAGAGAATTAATGGGGAGTTGATGATTGGGATGTGTGTGGGACCCACCTCACAAATATCCTTGCTTGGGAGGAAATTAAAAACTCACAAATAAAATAGTGTACCACACGATTTTATTTAGTTTAAGATTAAGCACCCAAAAATAAACTTTCGACCCACATAAAATGCAAATGCAGTAAAGATCTCCTTAAAAAATTATTGGTGCTGCGAGTTCATCGGTGTCGTCGGAATTCAATTCCGAGCATCGCTTCAAAAGATAGAAAAAACCACTCGTTCATTCAATGAACGTACCCGAGCTAATCATTAGATAATTATTCCAGGCACACCGGGCCTCGGAATCAGGTGCCGTCAGAAACTGGGTATGGGTAAAATTTAAAGAATTTATGAAAAAAATTCCTCGAAATTTACGAGTCTTTACATTACTTATAATACTATATCCATAGAAACATGTGTGTAAAATAACCAAAATCCATTAAAACCATCTACACACATATATAGTAAAATATGACCACCATGCACAATAGCACATAATTATACCAATATAATAGTGTGGGACCATAGGGGGTAGTGAACCTTCCATTCCTCGATAACGTGGATGTTGAGGAAAACTCTCTGAAAAAGTCTACTAGGTGTTAGTTTCCATACCAAAATGTATTGGGTATCATATGAAATCATAATAAATAGAAGATATAAAATATATCTCCCAACCAATAAAGGCATTCAAATATTATTAGGCTCATTGAAAACTATCATCTCTCAGACACCCATCCACAACTATTAAGAACTATATATCTATTAAGAACATAATCATTTAAGATGGATTTTATACTTTATTTAGTTATTTTTTACTAATTAAAATTACATTTATTAATTAATAAATTTAAATTATTCCATTAAATTGTATAAACCCTCAAATTAAATTACATTCCCTCAAGGTATAAACCAACTGATGCCACATTTTCTCAAGATTATCAAATTTTAGCAATCTTGAGTCATGGACCGCAAAGGAAAAAAAAATTAAAAATTATTATTATTATTAAATAATTCTAATTACTCTAGGAAACATCCTATACAACTATAAAATGTCCATGTATAACAAAGAACAACCAGCTACCCCATGTAGTAGGGGAAGAAGTGATGAAACTAGAAACTCATCCATCCAAACCTAAAGAAAAATATTTACTAGAAAGAAAGATACATTTCAAGAAAAAAATGGAGAATCCTAGATTAGACTTATTCCATAAATATAGATTCTATCCCCTAAACCATCATGTATATAACCATTAATCTCATTATCATAGGTGTAAACTAATTAAATAACATTAGGTCTCCCCCAGCCATATCTTTTCAACCATCAACAATCCTAAACTCCCATCACGTCACATAACAAGTGTCACGTCCAGAGAAACACAGAAGGAAAGAAACAACAACCAATTTAACCAAGGAATGTAGTTTCGACAAACAAGGAATCTATCCTTTATATAAAAATGGGATCTATCGACCACAAACATTTAACAACCTCATGCAAAAAAAATTCATTCTATCTTTTTTTAAGTGATTATTTTATTTCAGGTTACAGCTATAGGTAATCTATGGAATGAAATATTTTATGATAATAAATTATTAAAAAAATCCCTCTATTATATATTAACAGCATGAGTCTGACGTATTGTTCTTTATCCATTTCAGTCATCATATTGAAGAAAAAATGAATTAAACATTAATTATGAATCATTTCATTTCTATAAAATTATAATAATCAATATATTTGTTAAACGTTATTATTTTATTTTTTATCCCACAAAATGTTATTAGACTCAAAATGATAAAATATTTTCATCAGATTGAGATGATAAACCCAATAATATAAAACATACTAACAATAATTAACATAAATAACACACTATATATCAAATCAAGTATAAAATATTTATTATGGTGAAAATATACAATCAATATGATGAAAAAAACTATTTCTTTCATTAATATGATTCATTATTTAATATGTTAAATTATACTATCTCTTAAAGGGATATATCGTGATTAATTTATGATTACAGATAATGTAAAAGGTTAGAAATGAATCCCTACCTCAAGGATTTTAATGTTCCTCAATGATAATAGATCATGAAAGTCAACCTCTGATCACCTCATCCCTAAGAAGAATAAAAACCATTGAGAATGTTTCACCACAAATACACAAAAACATAAAAGGAAATCAATGAGAATAATTGCTGTTAAACACCATATCATGATAATAAGAATGGGATCAAACTAGAAAAATACGAGAATAATGATATGAAAAGGAGGAGGAAATCAACGGGGATTACCACAGATCAAACACGAGAGGTTGGGGATCAATCCCTTTTGAAAGTGATTTAGAATTCCATGAGAGATAATATTTGGTTGAATAGAGTTTGGGAGCAGATTTATGCTTCAAATAAAACTGGGGGAACATCATATTTTATAGACGCACATCCAATTGGTGATTCATAATGTGAATGGGAAATTCACATTTTGAATGCAATTCATTAAACATCCATTAAACAACATCAACTAAATACATCCATCCTCAAATTAATTCTGAATGTGAATCCCATGTTAATGCTGTGATTTTTCTTGGCCAGATTGTTCATTCAAAAAACCTAGTTCATATATGTCATGAATTACATACACATCATTAATAAAACCCCAAAACCACCCTCAGACATTCTGTAAAATCCTATTCGGACAATGAACCAAACAACAACACAAGTGATGAAACTCATATTCATGGCATTATATTCATTTCCCATTGTTAATTCCACTTGAGTCTTATTCTAACTCCCAAACACCATTGAACCTACTATTTCCCTCCTATAAACACCACTATAATTAGAATCACACAAGGGGACAAACTACAAGGAATTTTTCCCTTACAATATATACCTCTCAAAAAATTGACATCCATGAGAATTTAAAACCACACCCAGAGAGAAAGAAATAATATGGGTCATCCAAATAGAATCCCTGTGAGATAACTCACACGAATGTCAGCAAAAATGGACCTCGGCTTAATTAATCATTGAAATGAAGTGAAAAATGATGTGACAAATGAACTATATCATAAACACCTTCCTAGGGAATGATATATCTCAACAAGATCAAAATCATAAAAAATTTATCAAATAAGATGAAACAACATCAATAACTAGATAATAGACAACAACCATAATGATTGTCTCTATAAGTGAATAGTTAAGAATCAATACACTTAGGATATTGAGTGCACATATATAAACTATCATTACACCAAATTTATTAATTAGCAGCAGTTTAAGAAACTGCCATTTTTTTCAAAATATAGCGGTATTTTTTCAAAATACACTTCCAATACGTTCTTTTACAAATGACACTCCACCCCCGATTCTGACACCCCCACCCACTCTTCCCCCAACCCCTCTAAATACCTCACTTGCATCCCCTGAACCAATCGAACCCCTTGACTTTTCGAACCTTATCCCATCACCACCGGCCTCCAACCCCATCGAACCCCCCACCCCTTCTAACCGTAGCCCCTCGCTGCTGACCCCTGACCCAATCAAACCCTAGCCCGCCAAACAGAAACCCCTCAACATCGGCCCCCAAACCCATCAGAACCTATCCCGTAGGACCCTTCCCCAACACCAAACATTTCCCCTCAATTCCTATCCCATTCTCCTATTCGTCGTCGACCCCCTTCTCGGTTTCCACATTGACGCCCTACATTTCCAAACTGTCACTCCCTAGTGTGAGGTAATACAAACTTTTATTATATATTTATTGATTTGATATAATTTTTGGGTTTGAGCATGGTTCTGTTCTAGATATGGTAACCTTGGATTCATGAACATGTGATGAGTTGACTAGTTGAATGGGATTCTTATCATGAGTTAGGAATTAACGTAGTTGGATTTATGCATTTTTTTGGTGTCTGTGAATATGGAATTGATATTCCTAGTTGATTAAATGGATAAATTCATTCTGATGTTTATATTTAATTGAATTAAATTGGTATGTTGTTCTGTAAATTCCACTTATATTTTTATTTATATTTTGAACGTTAAGGTAAGGTGTTATATTCCTAGTGAAGTGGGTGGTAATATTTCGGTTGGATTTACAACTGGGTATGATTACTATCCCCATCCATATGAAAATTGTTGTGTATTCAAATAAAAAAATGGTTATGATAAACCATTTTATTTATAAATATAAAATATAAAATATATTTTTAATGGGTTTATAAAGGAAACATTTAAATCTTTCCTCCCTAATCCCCCAATATTCATATATATAAAATCTAGTTTTGTAAGATTCCATTGGTGCGATGTTTTATTGTTAAAATATTCATTTAAAAACCTTTAATATCTTTTTAAAAATAACTATTTCATGGAAAAAAATTCTATTTTATTAGAAAATTCAAAAATTGTTTTGAATTATCATTCCACAATCTATTTTTTATTTCCTCTATGTTCTTCTCAATATTCATTTTTAATTTATCTTTATATTAGTTAATATGACCATTTTATATTATGAAATATAATTATTTTATTGAAATGTTCATATTGAAATGACTAGGGAAATTATTGGAAGAAATTTACACCTTTTTTTAAATATATTTTAAATACTATATGATTCATTATCATGATTTATGTCAATTTACCAATTTTTTTAAATTATTTAATTTGACGCTCATTTTATCTATACAGGTTATCATTTGGTTATTTTTGATAGATTTATGATGTTTTTTATATTCATGTGAATCACAAACAAACACAAATATATATATATATATATATATTATTTATTATGATGAATGGAGTGTTCTTAGGATTATATAGCCCTAAATAAATAGGGTAATTATTAATGTATTATGAGTTATATATGAGTGGGTTATCTAATGTTTGAATCATCCCTAATTTTATGCATGAAAATTAGCGTCACCCCTACCATCTTCCGGGTTCCCCCTGCCATCTTCCGGGTTCCCCCTATACATTCCCCACATGTCTCACTACTATGGTGCTATAGAATTTATAGGTTCACCAAGAATTAGTGACCCTAGTTTTTTTCTCCCATGATGCATATTTTAAATTTTTGAATGTATCATTTTTCATTATCTTCTATTTTACATAATATTATCCATGATTGATGTACGTTTTTTTACTTTTACTTTTTTAGCACTTATATGACACTTCTTATAACTACCAGGGTTTTGTTTTTTTCACATCCATTAATATCCTTTCCTAATTAGTAATACTAATGAGTTTTAATTAAATTATTTTTTCTTAATTATCAAATAAAAATTTTCATAAAAAAAATGTCTATTGATGTGTAATTATATTAAAAGGGAAATAGTAAATATATATGTGCTTATGCTTAGAAGGATTAAACATTTATGATGAAAAATGAATAACAACCAACATAAGTGTAGAGACATCTGAATATGGTTAGTAGGGATGAAAATTGTAGTAAGTACACATCCAAAAAAACAAATGAACATAGGTTTGTTTAACCCCAATCCTCCACTCATGTTCATGATATCCAGAGATGATGAAAATGAAATCATGGAGTTGGTCAAATCGTTTAAATTTACTAATTCATTCTGTGTAGCTATTATGAGGCCAATATACCTATGACAGTTTGTACGATTCCCTTCAACATTCATTTCCTTTCATTTTTACTTCATTCTCTAATTTGTAGATTTTCTTACCTCTCTCACTTACATTCTTTTGTTTATGCACCTGTAATTTTATCTCAATGTTATTATAAAGTGTCATACTAGTTTTCCAAGAAAATTTTCAAGTAAATATGTAACTGAGACAACATTTGGGCTTCAGATCATTTTATAAATTGTGAAGTGAATTTATTTATGCACCTTGAATATTCAAAAACATGTCGTGGATGGAAGATTTTTTTAAAAGAAAATGATATGAATGTGGGGGATGTATGTATATTTGAGAATGTCATTAGTAGACTCCCAGAAAGTGTCGTCAAACAAACCTTATTCAAATGTCTCTAAAATATGTTTTTTTCTTAATTTTTAATCATAAATCTTTAATCCTTCCAACCATAATAACATATATTTTTACTATTTTCATTTTAAAATAATTCCACATCAATAACCTTTCCTTTTTTATGAAAATTTTGATTTTATAATCCATTGAAAATAATTTAATTATTTTTATAAAAAAGATCAAAAATTATATATTTAATATATTATTTATTTTTCAAGGATTTGTGTTACATATAATGATAAACCACAGCAACAACTCTCTATAAATATTATTAAGAATATAAGAGAATTCATTATCCATTTTTCAATATTTTTAATGTGTACTATTTTTTAATTGTTCAATTTCAATAATTTTTAAAATTAATGTTTTTAAGATTATATATCCACTAATAATGTTAAAAATATATTTTTAAATAAATATTTGTTTGTTATTCAGAATATTCCACCCAGAAAGGTCCTCGATGATTCTAGTGGGTCTTGCCTTATTTCTGGTTATCCTCGATTGCTTCCCATATTACTTGGAAAAAGAGGTTCATTAGAGGAAATGATGTGGCTTGAGGAATTTTATAATTTAATTAGAGTGTTTGGATATCCCAAAGCAGTTAGAGTTCCTACTATTCTAGGTATGCTTGTGGGTCTAGCTTTGGAAAAATGGGAGTTTTTTCCCCACCAATGATGAATGTTGAGATTATGTGGGAAGTTGTTATGTCCATCATTGTACGATGGTTTATACACGAGGAGGTGAAGTCAAAGATAAGGGAAGAACTCATGAGTGTCCAAAAATGTTACCGGATGGTGATTTCTTATGTTAAATACTTTAAAGAGATGGTCTCCTTTTTTATAGAGGTGGTGTCGTAGGATATATTGAAAGAAACTCTTTTCATTAGGTGTCTTTATATAGAGATCAAGGAGAGAGTCCTCCTCTCCAAGGATATCTATTTTTAGAAGTTCATAGAGGAAGTGTATTTGTATGAGTTGTGAAATAAGAATACAACACATTGGATAATATTTTGTCTCTCATGTTGAGGTTAATACATTCAGAGTTTCCTTGTTTTTATTTTTTGGTCGTTGTAAGTTCATATTTTATTATAAAAGAATGGTGAAATTATCCTTTCATTGTCCAAATGGTTTTTTAATGTGAAACACTAAATGTTTATCCATTTATGAATTAGTTCCCCTCTTTCTATCGTTCCTATTTGGTGATGTATATTTTTGTGTAATTTCATCTTGGTTTATTTTGTATGTTCAATCAGAATCATTTAGTTGATAGTCATTCCCTCTTATTTTTGGGAAATCCCAAAGTATTTTTAGGGGATCATCCTTCCCCAGTCATCCACTATTGATCATAGGGTTATGGTGTTTGATATTTGATGATATTTTGTGATTCTATCCTAATCCATACATTGGATACAAGTGTTATTCCATTGAAGATTAATTGGTGTTGCGTTGTTTTGGTTGATTATTGGTTTGGATTGAATTTTTATATGTGCATTTGATAGATGAAATGTATGGGTTTGTGTGGTGGTTTTTGGATTTTTCATGTAGTGGTGAAAACAGTAGTGACTTTCTTCATGTGGTACAATAGTTGTTTAATAGTGTATGCTAATATAGTTGTTTTTTTTGTTAATTTAATGATGAAATTTATTGGTATGCGCTTTTGTTTTTTTTTCTCAGGGTACTTCTGGCTGTGTAATATGCTAATGGGTTTTTTTAAAACAACATTTAGTGGTGTTTCAAATTCCCTCTAAATATGGAATATTTTGTTATTATTAGTGCTTAAAATTTCTGATAAATATGGCAGACTTTTAATCTTGTAGTAGTTTTTTTCTTTATAGTGGTGCTTCTCTGGATAATGTTGTTGGCTTTATCACCAGTTCTAACTGGTACTATATCCTTATTATTATTTTTCCATAAACCAACCGCTAAAATGAGGAAAACTGCCACTAAATAAACATTCTACAATTATTACTAGAAACCACTACTAAATTAAAGGAATCACCACATATTGGATGTTGAAACATACTTTAGTGATTTTTTTGAAACCATCACAGAACCCTGTGGTGGTAGTTTAAACTGTCGTAGAATAAAAAAGAGTCCACTAAGAAGAGATTTTCTTGTTGTGTGTGTTCCTATGTACTCTCCTTTATACCATAGTTTTGCCACAATACATGAACCAAGGGAATGAAACCACCAGGAAACACCTTCTCAGAGTAGTAATGTATCTCCATAGGGCAGTCTATAAAGTTTTCAACATCATTAACATTGATATTTTCCTAACAAATTACATGGAAATCTTCATGAAGATAACAATGGAGCTGTGACACCTGGAATAAATTATGTATCCAACTTGTCTATGGGAAATGAAAAATTTTATATGACATAGATCCTACATGAGCTAACTCATAGAAAGTGATAAAAAACTAGGGGAAATCTTTTACCATAACATAACCATCAGTTCCCATGATGAGGATTAAAATTCATGGAAACATGATATCTAAAATTGAACTCCAAAGGTATTCTCTAATGATCGGTATAAGACTTATAATGATCCTTTGTTTCCTTTAACATCTTATGAATCACCTAAACCATCTCTATCACGTTCTGCACAAGTTCGAGCCCAAAAAATCATTGACTCTCTGACTCGAGTTCAATACCACTGAAAACGGTACGGTTGACCATATAAAACATAAAATACATCCATAGTAATAATGGAGTGAAAACTATTATTATAAGCCAAGTCGACCAAGGGAATGTACCTCATCCACAAACCTCCAAAATCCAAAAAACAATAATAAAACGTATCATCAAGAGTTTGGATATTATACTGTTTATGACCATCCTTTGGAGTATGAAACGTATTGTAAAGTCATAACAAAAATTAAACAACATAATAGATACATATATATCCCAAATGTGTAAAATGAGGATCACGGTTAGAGATGATCATCCTTGAAGACCTATTGTGTCTAACCACCTCCTCCAGGTGCTACATCAACAAAAATTACACTGATCTCAACTCTTGAATTTCTAAAAATAGGCTGATTTAATCAAATAATCCACTATCACTACAATAATCTGAATTAGTGACATTTTAAAATATCGCTAATTAATTTATCAATGTTTCAAATAAACATTGTAAAATGATACCTTATTTCTTGATGTTTCTTAAGAAACATCATTAAATGAGTTATAAGGTGTAAAAGTTTATACAAAATATATATATTTTTTTAAAAAATAATTTCAATCATTTTTTAATTCTCTCATTTCCCTCACAATTATTTTTCTAAGATTCATTTGAATTTTTTTAATTGGAAACCATTTTAAACATATTTAATTAGAAACATGTAATTTACTAATGTTTCTATGAAAAATTGATAAATGAAACCTCATTTTTTGAAATTTTTTATAAATTTAGAAAATTTAGATATAAAATATTAATATTTATTAAAAATGAGGAATTTTTTTTTTGAAAAAATCATTTGAATATTTTTTTAATTCCCCCCTCTCTCTCAATGACATAAAAATAATAATTTGTATTTTCTTACCTGGAAATTTTTATAAATATCAATAATTAAAGGAATTTCAATTTCCAACATTTATAAGAAATGCCTCTAAACAACACCTCATTTCCAGATATTTTTTAGAAACATATATAAATGAGTTATAAAATTTCCATGTTTATAAAAAAATGTGGCCATTTTTTAAAAAAAATTCATTTGAATATATTTTTTTTAAATTTCCTCATTGCCCTCAAGACGTTTTATTTAAATTCATTTGAATATATTTATTAATTCCCCAACTAAATTTTATCCCCCCCTCCCCGTTCCCTTATCCTCATGCGCATGACCCCTCCTAAACCCGTGTAAGATGTCTCCGGCCATATGAATCGAACCCAAGATTAGTTGCATAATTGGATTAAAACCAGACAAACTAACAAACAAAATTTTCATTTATAAATGTATATTATCCTATATTTATACATATATTAGTGTATTTCAATATAAATATATATATATACATCATGAAATATATATGTACACACATATATATAAATATATATATATTATATTTCTTTATTTATATATTTATATGTTATTTATTATTAGTAGAGGGTATTATGAAAACTATGAACCCATTAGGATTGAGTGATACATCAACCACATATGTTTTATGGTCTGGGACAGGCTGTAATCCATATTAATAAATATTTAATATATATATATATATATATATGTATATCTTTGTGTGTGTTTATATGTATATGTTTATAATTTATATAAATATATATATATTTGTGTGTACATTTTTGTGTGTGTTTATATATATATATATATGTTTATATTATATATAAATGTGTGTGTCTAAATATAAATATGTGTGTATGTTTTCGTGTGTGTTTATATATATATATATGTGTGTGTGTTTATATATATATATATATATATATATTTTATATAAATGTGTGTATGTTTGTGTTTGTAGTTATCCATGAAAAAAAATTATTCAAATAAAGAACATGAAATACAACCAAGACACCCCAGGAATTAGGGAGGACATAAATAGTGCAAGCCGAGGGCATCCCATCTAAGTTAATTAACACATTTCGGTTTGAAACTATTGATAGGGATAAGACTAGTTGAATCACCGTGAGATTTTATAAGAATTATTATTTTTAATTTCTTCTATTTATTCTATTGTACACTTCCCCAAGATTATATTGCGCTATAGGGAACACCATATTATCTTTTAGTATATGCAACACTATTCTTGGCTTGTGTTGCACACAATTTCAAGTTATTTCGAATAAAATTCATTATACACAACACCATGTATAGATTTTGATCAATGTATAACTGAACTATATTTTTATTATCTTATATGCAACACCAAAGGAAGCTTTCCATACACGCAACCCTGACTTGGTTTTCATTACACACAAGAGAGACCTTCCTCAATACCGTGTGTTGTACGCAATACCGAGTTTCACTAAATAAGATATTATTATAATATTATTATGAACTAGTCGTTATGAATATTATTCACTAGATTTTAAATTTCATAACATTATCATTCATCTTACACAATTTCTAGATCATGATATGAGAACAAAATAAATTTTTCGGGTAAAATAAGTATTTTTCAAATAATTCAGTTTTGCCTCCTTTTGATGGCACACCAATTTTAAATACAATTTATAACAAGTATATAAGATAAATTATATAAAATAAACATATTTTTATGAATTAGGATATGAAAATTTACATTGGATAATGTTTTGATCTTTTTCTGATAAAGTTCATATTTTGATGAATAGTAAAAATACGCTATATTTTAAATAAGAACAATTTTTTCATAAAAATAAATTATAATGTTAAATTGTAATATTTACTGGTTAAAAGTATTAATAGAATATATTTTTACCATTTAATATAATTTATGTCATTATCATTAATTTTACCTTGAATTCATAGGTAAAAACATTTCAATCTTTTGCAATGTTTTAAATAAAAACCCATTTTCTCTAACAATGGGATTAATTTTCAATTAACTAATGCATCTTATGTGTCATGAATTTGGAATAATGGATTCCATATTTCGAATCAGTAGGTCCAAATTATTTTAATAGGCTACTTTTTATTTTTGGGCATTATTAATAGTAAGTACGGTAAATTGTATTTACCATAGTTAATGGTAAGTCAGACAATTATGGGTAACAATAATATTATTAAATTACCCAAAAACCTGACAAATTTATATTGGATGAATAAAACTCTACCTATATCACCTAAAGGTCAGAATAGATTAATTTAATGGACATTTTACCATTAAAATTATGTAATTATTATTAAATCCCAAGAAAGTGACAACATGTCACTCTCTTATATGTTATAGGTGTAATAATTTTAATTTGTTGATTAACTTCATAAAACATCGAACATAAATAGTATACAGAATTATAATAAAATTATATAAATCATGTGAATTTTATTATAATTTTTAGGGATTAAATAACTATCATTAATGATGACGCAATAATGATGTTGAAATTATATTATTGATTAAAATATGAAATAAACGGTTTTAAAAAATATGAAATTAAATATTATATGAAATATTTAATGTGCTCCACGAATTTTTTAGGCAAATATGACATGTTATGAATATATTAAATATATTGGTTCGAATATATCTTCTGTGTGGATTTTATTTAAATTAAAATAAATGAATACTGTCAAAATTGACTCTATAGTAATTTTATAAAAATAACATATTATTAAATTGTTTAAAAATAACAAAAATAATTAAAAAATTATAAATTTAAATTTATATGGTTTAAAATGTCATAAAATATCCAATTTTGGGAAATTCACTACACATAAGTAATTATTTATAACAATTTTAAATTTAGAATATTATTACAACAAATACAATTAAATAGATTAAATAAAAATAAATCAAGTTGATAAGGTTTAAAATAACTTCCCAATCTGTATAATTTTTTTTCATAATGATATTATGACCATATATCATATCATCTTTTAATTTGACTCATTTTTTGTGTTTTTATGTGGGGTTTGAAATTATTATAAATTAATATTTTGAGGTTTCCACAAGTGCCCCTCTCATCCCTTATAAAAGGGCACCTCCTCCCTCTGCTCTTCACAAAATTTTTAGCCTTAATGTTTGGCCAAATACTCTCCATTCATCTTTTCCACTTCCCTAAAAACCTACTATAGGTCCTGGTATTCTTCAAAGATGAACTTTAGTGCCCTAAGAGGAGGTTAAGAAGAGGCGCGTCGAAGAAGAGGTAATATCCTTTACTGATTCTTTCAAAATTATTTGTTATTCTACTTCAACTTATTTAATTTTTTCAATATAAAGTAATAAAATCAGTATCAATAATATAATTATATGTTATTATAAATATTAAAAAACCTTATTTCACCTTCTATTCATCCTATAAAAAAATCACCGCGCGTGCGTACATACGGCTTACCATCTCCACGTCGTGGTGTAATCGGTTTTTTCAACACCACCTTAAATGGATGGGTATAATGGTGGAGATAATAAATATATATGATTATTATAACATGATACTAATTCTTATATATTATATCATCTACTCCAATTCCATTCAATAATTATGGGAATGATATAATCGCTCGTACGTACGTATAGATTACCGTCTCCACGACGCGATGAGATTCATTCTCCATGTTAACCATTCAAGAATGATTATAAAGTATATATAATGAATAATAATGAAATATATGATTTAATAATGCTATTTTATTTATGTAAATATATATATATATATATTTCATCTAATTACTTCCATTCAAGTCAATAAAGAAAGTAAAACAGCGTTCATGCGTATGTACGACGTACCGTCTCCATGAAAGATGTATTTCGTTTCCTTTATCTATCTATTATATATATATATACTGAATATATATGATATATAAATCCTTTTTTACAATCTGGAAGTAAGTAAATACTGATATAATTAATAATATCAAGAACAACAAGTCCAAATATGTACGATAAATGAAATGATTTTACCCAAAACGCTTCTTTAACATGGAATTGACAAAAAAACATGTAATATAAAGTCGTAAGTCAATCATATATGATATCATAATTATTATTATGGTTCTATTAAGAGTTAATAATACTTATAGACCCACTGTATAGGATTTTCATACACATACTAAAGAAATTGGACAAAAGGTAAGGGATAATTATTGCAATCTCTTTCTTATCAGAGATTCTTTATTCGTAATTATTTATAGGGGTTATGTATATCATCTATTTATATGTTTTCTAAAAAAAATTCATAAAATGTTTACTATTAATAATTGTATTTGTAAATTAATCTTTACCATTTTTTACTTTTACCTCATGGTATGGATGGAATCATTCTTTTGTTTACTGTACGATGTACTTGTTGAATTTTCTGGAAAAAGTACGAAGAGAATGTATTCATAACATATACTGAATGAACAGATTTTTTTACGTTATCTTAACTCCTTATTTCCATGAAGATTCCTCTACAAGATCTCATGATTGATTTAAAGGTAATTATCTTCTTTTAAAATTGCATGGCATTTTGATAAAATAAAATAATTTTGAAGAAGAAAGGATATTTTCCTCAAGAATTTATTTCATGTATTTTATCACAACTATTTTCCATCTACGATGAAATTATTTAATATGTTTATGTTTCAAGTATAATGTATCTATTATTTAAATGGTTTGATTTTTTATGATGAAATTATACCAATTTGTTTTATATGGATTATGTTATGATGGGATTATGTTTATGATACCAATTTTATTCTTTGGGTTATCATGAATGATTTATGATTATTTTGTGGAACACGTAAGAATTATTTAACTATGAGATGGGTGGGACATATATCTCCCTAAAATGCATTGGATAAAGATTTATATCTCATGAGATAGTCCTGATTAAACGACAAGTAAATCTGATTCAGTAATACAGGGATGGAACGGCAAGTAAACCTGGTTTATTAAAGGACATTGTCCACTATGATGGTCTTGGAAGCAATGCCTTGGTTACCATGAAAATAATATGATGTTCTTAATGTTTTTCCACAATTCCATGTTTTATTACCATTCCATTTTATCATGATTAATGTTCCTTTGTGATCCATGCCTTATTTAATACAAAGATTTATGTCATTGCCCATGATTTTGATGTTTTATGCTCATGTTTTTATGTTCAAATTATTATGGATTGTTTTTATGTTCACCTTGTTTACCCATACTATGAATTTGAGATCACACTTTTTATGTTTTCTTTTCCAAAAGATATAAATAAAATTTTTATGTAAGAAAAAAAAACGGAAGATCATTATGGGTGATGTTGAAGATCATTCACCATGAATAGAAGATTATGTTCTGAGTTTCCAAAGACACTATACTAATACGGTCATTAGGCGTCTGTTTTTGTTATGTAATAAGTATTCGGAAAAATAAATTTAATGTCTATGTACATCAAGCTTGGGTATCTATTGTTGGTATTAGAGTGAAGGTTTATTTATCCTTTGGAAACTAGGATGTGGAAACTTTAGTCAGATCCCTAGAGGTATTTCTAAGATATGTCTAGGGATGTCCCTATGGTTTAGTATATTTGTAGGTTACAGTCCTAGAATTATGTTTATAATCATTAATAACCTAGGGTGAACCTATGGTGTCATGAATTAATGAATGTATGAGAAGATAGACATCCCATAAGTGACTTTTTATGATTATGTGTTTCCTTGTTATTTTAACTATTTCTTACACCATGGTTTCTTGTTTTAGTCAATGGAGGGAACCAGAAGGAATTGGGCAAACATTGAATCAAATGAATAAATTGGTGAGTATGAGCAACGAATTGCGTAATGCCAAGAATGAAAGATATTGTGATTATGTCGAATCAGTCATCGCAATATATGATTAACAAGGTGAACTTTAATGGTATTCCTAATTAATCAAATAAGAGGAGGATGGAATTTTATGCATGTTTCCATGGGGAGGAGCATAAATAAAGGAATATTTATATTTCCAAATAAGGGATGAAGAACCTTGATGAATACATAAAATGGAGGGGAAGATTTTATCTGTGTGGGGAGAAGGGTCATAGAGTGAAATACTTTTATAGAGTTTAATTTCTTATCTATGGAGAACATGGGAATTACCCAACTCAATGCCCTGACCTAAGAGGTTACTTCTAAATCAAGGAATCCCTTATTCCATTCCAAACATTGAAGAGGATGGATATAAGGGTTTATGTATTATAATTCAAGATTAATGTTGTTGAGGTACTTTTAGGTTGTATTGAAATATCTATGTATTAGTCTATTGTAGTTTTCCATATGAATATGGTACTGGTAACCATGAAAAGTGATTGAAATATTTTTGGAAAGCACATGATATATGCATAATGAATGGATACGGAGAAAATAATATGTTTGGTTGTATTCATGATCTCATTACTGATATAAGGAAAAAGTGATATCATGGTTTATGTATATATAAATTTTGGGATTTTTGTATATGAAAAGAGTTAACTTTTGACCGCATTCATGTTTTGGGGGATAAATGATGGTATTCACCTGCTTGGTAGATGAACTCTCTAGTAATCTTTTTCATTATACTATGAGATTGGACAGAAGTATTTTGGATAAGCCTAAAGATTGGAATGGATTAAGTTGGACATCAGATCGTATTGATTAAGGATATTACCTATTTTCAATATTATTTCATGAATGTTATAGTAGTATAGTTTCATAAAAATGACAACCTGTAGGATGGGCGACAACCTGTCGCATCAGAAAAGGTTACGGAAATTGAACCCACAACCGAAGTGCGACATGCCTATATCACCTACCACTGGACTACAGGAAGTCCCTGTATAGTAGAAATTAGTTTAATTTTATTACGAAGTATGATAAATGAAGTATAAGTCCATTTTTGGAATCATATATGGTTACTCTCACCATAGATGAAATTATGTATATTTAATAATTTGTGCTATCCTTTTTGTGATATAGACAGAATGAATGACCTATCATTCTATCTCATGATCTTCTAACACTTCAAAAATGACAAATTCAACTTCATTTCTTTAAATAAGAGAATAAGTGGAAATTGTTCATTGAATGACCAATGATGACATTACACTAAAATCAAGTAAGTATTTCTCCTTATGTAAAAATTCATCATCTTTAGGGAAATGATCTTGAAAACCAAAAAACAAATTCCTAGTGCTCTCATTTCTGATGAATCAGATGGTACCTTAGATCATCACAACTTTATGGCTTTGTGATTGTTGGCTTTCTCATAGCCAAATTATCTACCACTGTTCATCAAGAACAGGATGGTTAGATTTCTCCTCCTTATCCATATTTTCTGCTATATTCTCCTATGTGGAATCCCAGTGATGAGTTACATTGGGTAACTAAAATGTTTCTAAATTTCCTTTTTAAAATAATGTTTTAGTATTCCTTTTTACGATGTAGGTTTCTATAAAAGAAACTTTCAGCTAGAAAACCATTTATAACCCCCAACGAATTTTGAGGGCGAAATTCATTTTAAGGGGGGTAGAATGTAACACCCCGAGATTTTATGAGAAGTATTATTTTTAATTTATTTGATGTATTATTTTGTACTCTTCACTGAGATTATCTTGCTCTATACACAACACTGTATTCACTTGTAGTATATGCAACACTATTCTGGGCTTGTGTTGCACCCAATTTCAAGTTATTTAAAAAACATTTATTTTACAGAAGACCAATTATAGATTTAGATCAACTTTTAACTGAAATATATTTTTATTATGTTATATGAAACACCAAAGTAATCGTTACCTACACGCAACCCTGACTTTTCTTGCATTACACGCAAGAGAGACCTTCCTCGATAGCGTGTGTTGTACGCAATACCGATTTTCACTAAACACGTTATTGTTATAATATTAACCATTATGATTATTATTCACTATATTCTTAATTTTATAACATTATCATTCATCTTACACATTTAATAGATCATGGTATGAGAAAAAAATAATTTTTTTAGTGAAATAATAATTTTTAAAAAATGCATTTTTTCCGCCTTTTGATGGAACACCCATTTTAAATCTAATTTTTAACAAGATTATAAGATAAATGTTACTATACAAACTTATTCTTTTGAATCAGGATATAAAATTTAAATTGGATAAAGTCTTTATATTTTTCTGATAACGTTCATATTTTGATGAATAGTAAAAATGCACTAAATTTTAATTAAAAACAACTTTTTCATCAGAATAATTTATATGGTTAAATTATAATATTGAATGATTTTAAATTATTAATAGAATATATTTTTACCATTTAATATAATTTAGGTAATTATCATTAATTTTACATTTAATTCATATGTAAAAACATTTTAATCTTTTTCAATGTTTTAAATAAAAACACATTTTTTCTGACAACGAGATTAATTTTTATATTAATTACAGTATCTTCAGTGTCTTGAATTTGGAAAAATTGCTTACATATTTGGAATCAGTAGGTTCAAATTATGTTATTATTATAATTTTTATTTTTGGTCATTATGAATAGTACTTACGGTAAATTTTATTTACCACAATTAAAGGTCAATTAGACAATTAAGGGTAACAATAATATTATAAAATTACCCTAAAACTTTCCAAAATTCTATTGGATGTTTAAAAGTACACCTATATCCCCTAATGGTCGTAATAGATTCATTTAATGTAATTTTTACCATGATGATGATGTAATTATTATTAAAACCAAATAAAGTGACAACATGTCACTCTCTGATATCTTATAAGTGTAATAATTTTAATTTGGTGATAAAATTCATAAAACATAAAACATTAATAGTCTCCAAAAATCTATTAAAATTATATACATCATGTGAATTTACTTATAATTTTTAGGTATTAAATAATTATCATTAATGATGACACAATAGAGATTTAGAAATTATTTTATTGATTGACATATCAAATAAATGGTTTTAAAATATATTTAAAAAAATATTATATGAACTATTTAATGTGATCCACGAATTTTATATAAAAATATGAAATATTATTAATCTATTATATATTTTGGTTTGAATATATCATCTTTGTGGATTTTATTTAAATTAAAATAAATGAATAGTGTCAAAATTGACACTATTGTAATTTTATAAAAATAACATATTACTAAATTGTTTATAAATAACAAAAATATTTAAAAAATATAAATTGAAATTTATATGTTTTAAAATGTCATTAATTATCCAATTATGGGAAATTCAAACACATACTTAATTATTTATAATAATTAAATTTTTTGAATATTATTACCACAAATTAAATTAAATAGATTAAATAAGGTTAAATCAAGTTGATAAGGTTTAAAATAAATTCCCAACATGTATAAATTTTATTGTATAATTATATTACAACCATATCTCATATCATCTTCTAATTTGACTCATTTTTGAAGTTTTTATGTTGGGATTTAAATTATTATAAATTAATATTTCTGAGGTTTCCAAAAATGCCCCTCTCCTCCCTTATAAAAGGTAACCTCATCCCTATCCTCTTCACAAAATTTTGAGCCTTAAATTTCAGATAAATACTCTCCATTTATCTTCTCAACTTCGCTAGAAACCTACTAGATGTCCTGGTCTTCTTCAAAGTTGAACTTTAGTGCCCTAAGAGGAGGTTAAGAAAAGGTGCGTCGAAGAAGAGGTAATATCCTTTACCGTTTCATTAAAATTTATTTCTTCTTCTACTTCGTATTATTTATTTATTTCATTATAAAGTAATAACATCAGTATCAATAATATAATTATATGTTATTATAAATATTAAACAACCCTATTTCACCTTCTATTCATCCTATGAAAAACAAAATCACCGCGCGTGCGTACGTACGGCTTACCGTCTCCAAGACATGGTGTAATCTGTTTTTCCAACACCATCTTACATGGATGGCTATAATGGTGGAAATAATAACTATATATGATTATTATAACATGATAATAATTCTTATATATTATATCATCCTCTCCAATTCCATTCAATAATTATGGGTATGATATCATCGCTCGCACGTACGTACGGATTACCGTCTCCACGACCCGATGTGATACATTCTCCATGTTAACCATTCATGAATGATTATAATGTATTTATAAATAAAAATAATGAAATATATGAAATAATAATTATACTGGATTTATGTATATATATATATTTCATCTACTTACTTCCATTCACGTCAATAAGGAATGGAAAACTACGTTCATGCGTACGTACGGCCTACCGTCTCTATGAACGATGTATTTAATTTAATTTATCTAACTATTATATATAAATATATATAATGAATATATATGATATATAAATCATTTTTTTCATTTTTAGGTAATTAAATCATGATATAACAAATAATATCAAGAAAAAAAATTCCAAACACATATGATAAATGAAACGATTTAACCCAAAACACTACTTTAACATGGAATTGGAAAAAGAACGGGTAATATATTGTCTTAAGTGAATCATATATGTTATCATAAATATTATTATGGTTCTGTTACAAGTAATTAATATGTTTAAACCCACCATACAGTAGTTTTGGACACATACTGAAGAAATTGGACATAAGGTAAAGGATAATTATTCCAATCTCTTTCTTATCTGGGATTGTATATTCATAAGTATTTAGTGTGGTTAGGTTTATCATCCATTTCCATGTTTTTTAAAAATGTTTTATAAAATTTTTACTATTATTACATGTATTATTAAATTCATTTTTACCATTTTTTGACTTTTACCACATAGTATTGATGGAATCTTTCTTTTGTTTACCATACGAGGTACTTTTTGAATTTTTCGAAAAAAGTATGAAGGGAATGTTTTTTTAACTTATATAGTATAAACGGATTTTTTACAGTTTCTTAACAACTTATTTCCATTAAGATTCCTCTAAAATATCACATGATTATTTTTAACATAATTCATTTATTTTAAAATTGTGTGGCATTTTGAGAAAAAAAAATGATTTTGAAAAAGAAATGATATTTTCATCAAGAATTCATTTCAAGTGCTTTATCAAAACCATTTTCCATCTAAGATGTGATTATTTAATATATTTATTTTTCAAGTATAATGAATCTATTATTTACAAGTTTTTATTTTTCTTATAATAAAACGATATCCATTTGTTTTATATAGATTATGATATGATGGGATGATGATTATGAAACCCATTTTATTCATTGGGATATGATGAATGATTTATGTTTAATTTGTGGAACTCTTAAGAATGATTTCATTATGAGATGGGTGGACCTATATCTCCCTCCACTGAATTGGCTAAATATTTATATCTCATGAGACATACATTGATAGAACGGAGAGTAAATTCAGTTCCATAATACAGGGCTGGAACGGCAAGTAAACCCGGTTCAGTAAATGACTTTTTCCACTATGATGGTCTTGGAAGCAATGCCTTGGATACTATGAAAATAATATCACGTGCTTAATGGTTTTCCACAATTCCATGTTTTATTCCCATGACATTTTATCATGATTATTGTTCCTTTATGATCTATGTCGTATGAACATCCAGGATTTATGTCATTGTTTATGATTTTGATGTTTTATGTTCATGTTTTTACATTCAAATGTATATGTATTGTTTTTATGTTCTCTATGTTTACCCTTATTGAGAATTTGAGCTCACCCTTTTTATGTTTTCTTTTCCCTAGGATATAAATAAAGGTTTTAGGTTTGAAAAAAAGGGGAAGATCTTTATGGAAGATGTTGAAGATCTTACACAATGAATAGAAAATTATGCCCTGAGTTTCCAAAGACACTAAACTAATATGATCTTTGGGCCTTGGTTTTTGTTATGTATTAAGTATTCTGAAAATGTAATGTAATGTGTATGTATGTCAATCTTGGGTCTCTAAATAAGTGGTGATGGAGGTGTGGACCACCATGGAATCCATGTGATCTGCAAACTTATTACCCTCATTCCTAGTGTTAGACACATGGATGTTAGTTCCACGAATGGCTCTACATTTCATAACTATGTAAGCAATAGACAAAGGGGGTATTCATTAACAATCATCAAGTCACATAGAATCTTGGAATCAGTCTCCTCTTGGGTTAAGTCCATCTTCAACTACATGCAGAGGGATATCCCCATGAACATGACCATAGCATCTCACAAGAGTGAATTACCATTTCCAAATAAATATGTGGACAACATGACCACCTCCCCCATAGGGCTATGCACCACGCCCCCTCCTTTCATCACCCCCATTACGCAGGACACATCCACGTTCAACTTGATACCAGATCCATGGGGTTTCCTACACACCAAATTCCTTTACTGAACATATAGGCAGGGAAGATCTGATGTGACACTGACAAGAAGAAGTCTGGAAGAGGGGGACCCCTTCTAGTCTGTAATATGAGAATCTAGTTCAAGCAAAAGGAAACAAGTCTGCACGATTATGGACCTTACCGCAGGATTAGAGCCTTTGAACCTTTCTTAGTTCATGAATTTCCATAATCTCTAGCATCACGTAATTAAGATCACCGAACAAACAATTCTATCCTTCTCAAAAGCTTCCATAACATAGAACCATCTCTCCAAAAAAGTAGCATCATTCTGCTCTTGAGAAGACAGTGTCATGGAACCTCTGAAGCTGGACCACAATACATGATCCCAATCCCCCTTGAAAAATAAGTCATTTTTACTCTCTTCCTACCTGTTGTTGTAGCAATGATACCTAGAGGCCAATATTTTACCTAACTTTATGATGTTCTCATATGTTACCAAAGCAGTGTTCCTGATATTCCACATTAGAAAGTTAAACTTTGCTGGGATCTTATGGAACTACACTACACCATTACACCCCGCATGAAGACCCTGCTCAGAAAACAACATGAAAAATAATCTATAAGAGAGGACCCCTAAAGAAATAAGAGTGAAAACACATTTTTTGGTTCATCATTAAACCCAATGATATCAATAAGGTCATGTTGGTCCTCATCCAGAATAGCCATGGTAAACCTGGGATGATGACATGCTTCTTTAACCAATATCATCAGGTCAGGGAAACCAGGGAAAGCTAAAACAGAGCCCACCCAGTTTCATCTCCAGAAGAGGAGATCCCATATTCCAACAATCCCTCGGGAGTTCAGTTTAAGAGTTTTGTAAAGGGGGTATATTTTCTCCCACATAGGAGATTCAGGACCATGAGAAACCTCCACACATCTGCCGCAAAGCAATGAAATGGACTTGCCCCGTAAATATCGCACACCCATAATTTCCCAGGTGTGATTTCCATGGATTAAATGAATCATTCTCTGAAGGCTCATTACCTTAATCCCACCATCCTGGATGGACCTCTCTATAATTCCCCACCCATCCCAGTGTCTCTTACCTTAAGATTTAGAATCCAAAACAAAGCTACATAGGATCTTTTTAATGATGATAATCACACCGTGAGAGACGTTGGAAGAATACAATGAATGGATAAGAATTACAGACAACACACTATTCACCTGAGCTATTCGACCCCCAATAGACAAAAACTGATTTTTTTAGACAAGGATGAAGATAGTGATTCTACTAACAACATGATCATAGTGTTTGATTCATAGAAGACATGAAGAAATAGGAGATCCCAAGTACTCCATCAGAAAATAGCCATGATGCATGTCTAGACGATTGCACAGAAATGACACCCACCTTTGAGAGATTTTATTGGTGATGTAGATATTTCTTTTGGAGTTGCTGATGACTTTCCCACTCCAGTAGAAATATTCATTCAAAAATGTCCTTGATCCCATAAACCAATCTAGGGCCACCATTGATGAAGATAATCGTATCATCAGTTAAAATTAGATGAGACACCATTGGTATATTCAACTTTCTTATGAAAGGTAAAATAACCCCTTGGGATATACCTATATTGATAATCCTGGTGAGAGTGTCTTGTGCCAGGGTAAATATGCTTGGAGAGAGTGGGTCTCCCTACCAAAGACCTCTCATTTCCTAGAATAAGCCATAGATCTTCCCTCTAAACAAAACCTCCAACCAAGAATAAATAACTCTCTTGAAAATGAGGTCCACTACCATGGAAAAGACCCCAATACTCGAAAGTAATTTTTTGATGAAACTCCATTTCAGACGGCCATATGGCTTGTTCATATCCAGTTTAATTTCCATATTTGATCCATGGGTTTTCATATTTATGTCCCTTAACATCAACTGAGTTATAGGTATATCTCCCTGGATGAGGGACCTCTCCCAAATCCATGCTTATTAACTAATATCAACCTTGAGAGAATATTGGACCACCTCTGGTTTAGCATGCATGTAATAAAATTATTGGGGAAGTTGCATAGGCTTATTGGCCAATAGTGTTTCATAGAGGAAGGGCCCTTCATATTTGGAATGAGAACAAGGGTAATTTCACCTGCCAACCGAGGGAGGAACGCACCTCTGAAGTAGTTTTGATTATAAATGGTGAGGTCGGGATTGACAACATCCCTGAACCCTGTAAATAGAAATAGGAAATCTGTCATGGCCAGGTGCGCTCTACGAATTGAGATTCTTTATGGATGTATGGATATCATCCCCACTGGGAATCACCTCAAAGACCCTGTTATCCTAATTACACACCAAAATGTGAATAATCTCCCACATCCCTGTATTACCCCTGGGATACCCATTGGACATCCTCGGGTTAGGTCTTGCAAGATGGTCCTTGAAGAAAGAGTTCACCATACTCCCGACTGTGTCACAGTTATCCGTATAGGATCCATCCATGATTAAGATGTTAGGAAAGGTAAGGTATCTTCTTTATCGAACTAATGCACGGAGATAAGTAGTTTTTTATCGCTTTCCTTTAGCAACCTCACCCGGGAGCGTTCCCGAGCCATCAGCTCTTATTTGAGAAGCTCTTCAGACCAATACAACTTATTTCCCGAAATGTCTTCAAACACCAAACCATATCATTCACCCTCCAAGTTATATTCTATGATTTCGATGCTCTGTTTAATATAATTATAAATATATATATTATTAGCCATGTTTTAAAACACTGTTAAAAATGTCGACTAAATTTCTCAATTTTCAAAAAAAAAACATTTCTAAATTTAAAATATATATATGTTTTTATATATAAAAACATATGTTAACATATATGTGTGTATGTTTATATATATAAATATATATTTATATACACATATACCGTGTTGCACCATACTGGCCATATATATATATATATTGATATTTAAATATATATATATAATGCCTCAACCTTAAACATTAGATAATCTTGTGTTAAGTTAATAATTTGAACTTATTTCACATTGAGGATCTTTTAATATTTAGAGTTTTATAGAATTGTCCATAATTATTACATAATAGACCCAGACATTACATGTGGGTAGTTACACTCAATATCAACTTTTTCAACCAAAGGAAACCCATTAAACAAAAAATTATTTCTTTTTCTTGATATAAATATTCTCGACTTCTTCCTTTATCATACCCATCATTATACCCAATGTAAAACATTTAAATAACTTGTTATTACCATAAAAATATTAGTTGGTAATATAAAATAAGGAAAAAAACCGTTAGTCTGTGAATATTTAAAACCCATGAAAACATTTTCACAAATACATACTTTTCACCCATAAAACATAAAATATTTAGATTACATCACGTAGTTTTATGATTCCAAAAAAACTTCATAGAAATCATAAAACATAAAGTTAACTTATGGAATCCATATCAAACTTAAATTGTAGCTTTCATATATATTTTGTGATTAACCTTCCAGGTTACATTTGGAATACCCATCACAGTTTGTTCCCTAAATCTCTTAGGAGAAACCTTAGTGATTGCCTCTGTCATGTTAACTAATGAATTCAATAGATATCACGAGATCACTTGCCCTTATATTATCACATAACCACTTGTATAAATAAATAATTACCACTAACCAAAACAAAATCATATCACATAAAACAAGCATAAAGGAAAAATGACATTTCCACATTGTAATAACAATAGATCAATTCATGATATTTACATATTAAATCCTTTATCAAAAATATTTTAAATAACAAAATAAATAATAATGGTATATTTTATTTATTTATTTTTTAAAAACATTATGAATTTTATAGGAAGAAAAATATCAAATAATGTCTGCTATGGAAAAAAGGTCGTTGTCGTTGCATACGTTAAAAAGAAACATTCCTTTTGTCATTTAGTAAAACTCTTCATGAAAAATTATTACTTTAGAAATAATTTAATTAAATTAAAAGTCCAAGGTAATTATTATATACCGTATAAAATAATTTGATGGATAAATTAAAATATGCCTCAATTAAAGGAGATTGAGACGAAGTCGCTTATCTCGAAACCAACTTGTCTCGTTCATTATTTATATATCTAAATAATAAACAGATATTAATTTTTAATTTTTCAGATAATTTTTTCATGTTTATTATTCATTTTATATTAATTTTTACCATGTCATAACAATAGGTTAATTTTGTGAGTTCATATCGGATGTTTTGTTGATGTTCGGCTCATGAGTCAAAAATAAACATATTATGATTACAAATTGTCCATGTAGTAAAAAGTACATTATATCCAAAATATTATTCATGATTTAAATATCATATATATGTAGTATATATGTATTTATAATATTTTATAATATTTTGAGATAAGAAATGAAATGAACCATTCAGGGAGACGGTAGGTCTGACGTACACATGAACGCCACTTTCATTTCTTTGTCATATTAAAGGAATGAAAACAGATTGATAAATAGGCATATTATAATTATATTATAATATCAATTTTATATATGTTAAATTAGATCATTAATGTGACCCTTTATACATTTCATTTTTGGAATAAATGATTCATATCACTTTGAGGTGGCGGTAGTCCACACTTCCTGAAATTATCATATTTAGACATTATGGAAAGCATTAAGGAATTTTGTAAATAAAAGTTATAGAATAATAGAGACAATATAAATATAATATATATCACACATATATATATATATAGTTCCATCATAATTGCCACAATGATATTTTTTTGGAGAAAATTTAACAATCATCATTTCGTGAGACAGTAGTTCTCCATACACAAAAACAATAAGTACTCTATCAATTAGACGGAGGTGTGTGTAAGTGTTGGTTGAAACCTTAGAGTAAAAAAATACTAGTATATTTTGGATACTGGTGTTTTTATAAAACTATTTAATAGAAAATGTTAGGGGGTTGGAGATGGAGAATGAATGAAAGGAGTTTGAGAGAAGACGTTTCCAATAAATCGGGGAAATCCTTTTGCTTTGAGCCAACAGGAATTCTTGAATTGACTTCTATAGAAGTTAAGGATTCTAGGAGGAATGGAGGGATGTTGGTAGCTTATGTGATTAGAATTTGGATGAGTAAATGGGATGTATATGTGTGAATAAGTGGGTAGATATGGGGGACTTTTATAAGAGGTAGGAGGGATACTTTAGGAAATTGTTTAATATATTATTTTATTATCAATTTATTTTTAAATTATCACAGGTTTAAGGTGATATATTTCGAGTAAAAAATGAGTATGAGTCAAAATAATATTAAAATATAGGTTTTATACAAGTTTAGGTCACAAATATAACATTACCTTTTGGCTTTAACACTTAGTTAAATAAATTAACTCTTACCATGTCTTCTTGTATTTTTTCACTATATGGTTAATATAATTTCTATAAAATTCCCAGAGAACCTCAAGTGTATCATTAATGACATTTTTAACATTATATAAGTCATTTTTATAAATATTATATTTTTATGACTTTTATATCATTTAATAAAATAGTATTTTGTTTTAAAAACTCATATATTTCAATTCAGAAACTATTTAGTAAATGATTTTTATTAAAGTCATAAAAACTTGATTCCATATAAAAAACTAAATTACCTCATAAAAACATTTCATAATAATCCATGAATTTTTTCAATGGCATAAAATTTGTTAAATTACATTTATTTTAATATTTTTTATATCATTTAACAGAATCTTTCATTAATAATCACTGCATTATCATTGTGTCATATATAAATTTTATTATTTGAAGTCTAAAAAATAAAAATAAAATACCATGATATATGAAATATTTTTATTTTTATAATTAATATTTTTTGTATAATATATCAGTTATATAACCCAATATTAATGTTGTTTTAATTATAAGATATATGTTTATGTTATATTTATCTTTACTTTAAATTAATTATCATAGAATGTCATTATCACACCCAACTGGCTCCAAAATTCCTAAAGTTCATCCTAAATAATTATTTGGTCACCCATGAAACATAAAATAATATTACTATATGTTCTAGGGAAGTTTTATTTTATTTTCATATTATTTTTTACCCTTATTTACCAAATTTAACATTTATTCGTGATAAATAATAATAAATACTGATGTTACTATTCATAATGTCCAAAAAAGGTACCTATTTAAAAAATATGGAACATATGATTAAAAATATAAAATAATTTTTTTAAAAATCAAAACACATAATATTTAGTAATTAATTAAAAATTACATCATGTTGTCAAAATGAGAAAACAAGTTTTTAAAAAGTAAAAACCATCAAATGTTTGACACATGTTTATATCAAATTTAAATGTGAAATTACATACAATTGAAATTATTGGATTAAATTATAAAAAAATAATTTAATTAAAAGGAAAAATAAAATTTAACTATATAAATAAATTTGATGAAAAACCAGTTTTGAATTAAAATACAATAGTTTTCACTATTCATTAAAAATAAATTTTATCATGAAAATACCAAAACATCCACCAAAGTAAAATGTTATGTCCCTATTATAAAGAAAAATTTTATGTTGTCAAATTTAACATATAATAATTACCAAATCATGATTTAAAAGGGGTTTTACATCAAATGGCAGTAGAAAGGGTATTTTTTTGAAAAATACTTCTTTAACCTAAAAAATTGAATTTGTTCTTATATCATGTGAAAAAAATATATACGATGAATTTTAAACATTATATTGAATATATATAATATATATTTCATTAAATATATATCCATATAGAGTGATATGATTTTATAAACACAATTATTCACTTGTAAATAGGTTTTAGTAAAAAACATCATTTATATTCAATTGGTTTTTATTTCCATTTCTAATAAATTTAGTAAACAATTAAAAATTATTTAATCATTTTTAAACCATACTTTTATAATTCAGTTGATACTATTCATTCCCTCTATTCCAATGGATATGTTATAGTGGTATCATTTGAATAATAATATTTAGTTGTTTGTTTAAGCTCGTTGTATTGTATTGTGAATGCTGTTAAACATAGTGTTTCTTTATTAAAACTCAGGATGTTACATCCTCCCCAATTTAATAAATATTATCCTGAAAATTTTATTTTGTGGTTGGTAACTATGGTATGGATTTGAAAAATACCTTTATTCCAAACCCACATGGAAAAAAGTGTTAATAAAACATCCACATTAAAGATTGAATTTTATATACAAAGGTCAGTAGAGATAACACATACTAGGGTTCAATATAGGAAAACCTTGATATAGAAGAAAAACTAATAATATTATTATGATAAAAAGTGATAGAAAATATGATTAAGAGAAATTGTATAATAAAAAAACCACAAACCTGTGATGGATTAAATGATCATTGATTTCAAAGTTGGAAAAGTAAACAGAAAAAGTTTTTATTTTAATATCCTTTTCATAATGTTGAGGCATTTATTTACGATCATGACTAAGAACATAAGGAAAAAATACTTAGATGTTAAGTATATTTTCATCCACTAATCTAATTCCACAAAAAACTAATCTTTTTCCCAAATCGATGAGTATTTAAGACGACATGGTCACACCTAAAGAACTACTATCAACTCTTAGTGAATCACATAATCCATAATAGAGGAGAAATATATTTCCTCTATATTTATACATGAACCAAAACCAAAATGGTTAGTATAAGATCCAATAATCCCCCAAAAATAATTTTCCATTATAAAGAGAATGAATACTTTTAATCTCCAAAATTCAATAGTAATATCTATGTTCTAAATAGACTATTCAACAAACCAATGACCTTAAAATTCCTCAAAATAATTCAACTAATATTGAAACCCAAAACTCAAAATATTTTGATAACATAGTCTTCAAAGACAAAATGTTACATTTATGTCTAAATAAAATCATTCACTATTAAGGTCTCATATTAAAAATTAATTAAACTAATCACATATTCTCTATGATAGGTCAATCATTTCCATAAATAACCCAATTCCAATAATTCAACAATTAAAATCATAGATCATTCGAAAATATAATTTTACCATTACTCAGTTAAAATCCCACAATTTTCTATTTACCATAATCATTTAAATTACCCAAAATAAACTTTTTATTATTCTAAAAACCCATTTAATCTAAATAAAAGTATTACTAAATAGGGGTATCACATATGCCAGTGGTAGGTGATAAGGGCCCATTACAATCTGGTTGTAGGTTCGATTCCCGCAGCCATGTCCGATGTGATGAGTTGTCACTCGGTCTATTGTTTTCCTATTTAAAACATTATAATTCATACAACGTTTGTAAAATGAGATAAAATCTTCAAAAATAAGAATAAACCTTTTTTGTATCAATGGTTTTTCTATACATTTAATTTTTTATCCGCAAAAGTACTAACCCATAACTACCTCAAAAATAAATTTCTCTAAACACACCATTAATTAACATCAAATTTAAAAATATGATACCCAAAATGAATTTCCAAGGAATTGAACATGTTATAATAATTAGAATTATAAACCCATAATGATATGAGTAACTCTTATGAAAATAACCTAATCTTTGAAGTAGACTAAACCATCCTTGTTTACCATCCATAAGGCTTCGAGCTGAAACATTACATAATCTTGAGTTAAGTTAATAATTTGACCTTATTTTACATTGAGGATATTTTCTTGATTATAGTTTTAGATAATTAGGCCATAACTATTACATAATAGACCCAAACATTACTTGTGGATAGTTACACCCAGTATCCAATTTTTCTATTAAAGGGAACCCTTTAAACAAAACATTATTTATTTATATTGATACAAATATTCTTGAATTATTCTTTTGTCTTACCCATCGTTATAACCTATGGAAAACATTTTAAAAACATGGGATGAGCATAAAAACTTCATTAATGAATATAAAATGTGGAATAAAATTTTGTTCTATGAATATTTAAAACCCATGAGAACATTTCCACAAAATCGTACTTTTCACCCATAAAACATAAACTATTTAGCTAATATCATGTAATCCTATGATTCCTAAAAAACATCCTAGAAATCGTAAAAAAATGTATATTTTGGAATCAATAGTATACTTACATTGTAGCTTTCACACCTACATATAGAGTAACATTTATGGTTACGTTTGGAATTACCATCACAATATATTCCCTATATCCCTTAGGAGACACCTTAACCTTTACCTCCATCACATTACCCAATGCATTGGAGAGATATCACGGGCTCACCCTACACCAATTTATCATGGAACCACCTATATACATAAAAAAATTCAATAACCATTACATAATCATAACATATAAAACAAGTATAAATGAAAAAAATAACATTTCCACAGTGCAATCATAATAGACCATTTCCTGATATTGACATAATAAATCCTTTATCTAAACCATTTCAAAACAAAAATACATAATAAAAGGTTATATTGTTTTTTTTCTTTTAAAAACATTATGACTTGTAGAGGAATCCGAATAACAAATAATTCTCACTCTGGTGGAAAGGTCACTATCACCACAAATGAAAAAAATAAAAATTTCTCTTTTCACTTAGTAAAACGCTTAGTAGAAAAATATTCCTTTTCAAATCATTTTAATGAAATTAAACTTCAAAGGGAATGATTACATAATGTATAAAATAATGTAATTTATAAATCAAATTATTCCTCAATGAATAAAGATTGAGAAGAAGTCCCTTACACAACAGAAAAATGACCATTTCACGGTTTTTTTGGAAATGATGGCGGTTTAATCCACTGCCATATGATTTTGCATTAGCTTCAAAAAAATACAGCTAAATTGTGTGTCAGAAATCAATATGTGGAAATTTTCTCGATTTAGTAGTGTTTTATGGTAACCGTTGTAGTCGGTGCATTTTTCCGATGTTTTCCCCACCAAAACTGATATTTTTTTAGCGGATGTCATAACCGCCTCTAAAAAATGTGAGTTTCATCAGAAAAAAAATGCCGCTAAAAACAAGTTAACCACCATGAAATAATAAAGGAATATGAAAAATGTGTAACGGTGGTTAAAACCATCACTAAATTATTTTCTATAGTGGTGTATTTAACCACTGCTAAAGATATTATATTTATTATGTGGTGGTTAAAACCACCGCTAAATCTAGATTTACATAAAAATGTGATACTGCGGGACCATTACCAATGCCTTGAAAAAAACCATTCAAATTGATTTAACATATAACACATCATAAAAACAACACAGCGCAACCACCCCACATCACAACCACCCCACATCACAACCGCCTCACATCACCACCACCACACATCATAACCACTATACATCACAACCACCACGATTAATTTATTTTCAATAAGTTTTTTTATAATAATTACTAAATTATTATGAAGGTTATTGACACGTAAATACAATATTTCATGGGAAACAAATTAAATAGTTCAATATAAATTCTATTTTATTTTCATATGTGGTGAGGTTATAAAAACATACATATAATGTTTTATAAAAACTAAAACAATACACTATCTCAAAATAATTGATACTTGGAAAATCAATAAGTGTGTCCATATAAGAATAAATAATAAGAAAAAGTAAATATCTTGTGATTTCTCACTTCTCCTTAATGTTCAATTAATCTTGTTCATTATCTTTACAAAGAGAATATGTACCATTTACCCAAAGAAATACAACATCATGGTATTTCAAAATGTACATACAAATAATGCGAGATGAAGGATCCCCAACATTGAATGAATCATCAAGGATAAGTGAACAAGAACCAAGGATAAACCACTACTGATCTCATGTGAATCACTATTAAATCCAATTAATAATAAGACTCCATCAGAAACCATCCAAAAAAAGAGGAGAAATATTACCATAACGAACTCTTTAATATAATAGAAAGTAAATAAATGAGTAATTGGGAAATAGAGGGATACCATGAATCAAATAACTTCAATCTAAATGATCCAATATGATCCACGTGGTTTGGAACACCGTGGTAAGTGACTGGGAAATGGGAGGATGAGTAAGGGTCAACCATGAATTGAGGGAATGTCTAAAATTCAGAACAAGGAGGTAATATAATTCTTATTTATAAGTGAATCACACTAGACTGTACCAAAAAATGGTTAATATCTAAAACTCGAGTGGTGGGTTTGGTAAAACTGTGATCTAGAACCCTCATTGTTGTTTTATCCTTTTCCCAATTTAAAATGGAATTCGGCCTCCCACAAATCATATAGCATGGAGTGGTTTAAGCCATAATGGTTCTTCAATATATATAATCCATGACCTAGTTCCCATTTCCTAATAATTTTACCATCACCATGCCCATGGCTACAATGTGGTGAGATTCAGTTTCCTATTTTGGACAGGTGGTCCTCTAATTTTCCATGCCCACCCAAGGGCATTTAAAGATTCTCATGGTGTATAGGAAAAAAACATGGACAACACGAATAGAACCAAGTCATCCCCAAGCCATGGTTATATATCCCATTTTACACAAGAGCACTCCCAACATAAAACTACCTCCAACATATACAGACAAGTCATTTATCAATACATGGTGGACTTCAAAAGGTTAAAAATCCACCTCAAAGCTCAAAATCACCACAAAACACTCCCTAAACATCCCCAAGACTTGATAATTCACAAATGAAAGTTCATAAAGTGTATGCACCATTACACTCAATTTATTAATTTGTTTCCTTATTATTTCTCAATTCTATTTCAAGGTTATCATATTTTCCCCAAAATTATAAGAACTATGTGTTGATTGATTCATATTTTCATGGGATACATAGTGATGCATAGATCTCATATCTCAAACACAACGAAAAAATAGATATTAAATCCCCCACATTATCATAGTGACTGGGTTTCTCCATTCACATTGGTTTTCAATCCATAAGGTTGGCATAAATACATGTTCATTTCATTTTAAAAAATAGTCTAAACTACATTAAAAATCATATAATATGGTATTTTTCATACTATCTGAAACTATTGATTATTTTAGTCATTTTCACATGATGTTAAAATATGTGATGCATGGTATATCTTTTAAGACTTGAAACTTTTTAGAGAAGTCTACCTAGTAAGACATATCTTCCTCTATATATTATCCAAATCTACATAAGGATCATTAGAATGTTTATCTTTATCCATCAACATATGTTATGAAAAAAATTACTCTTACCCTAATATGCATAGGGGTTTTATATAATAACTATTTGTTGATTGATTCATGGTGTTTAAATATATGTAATGAAGATAGGATCTCCTATAATAGGCCTGGGTTAAAATTACAATCACACTGGTTATACCCTAAAAGTGATACCCTTACTCATTCACATAATTTTTTTATTTCTTTCTCACAAAATGGTTCCCAAAAATCTCATCCTTTTACTCCTATACAATAGAAAATATTTTATAGAGTAACTTTTCCATGAACTATGATTGGATTGATTCTTGTTACTATAGGATATGTTTCTCATCTTTCATAATGGAGTACAAAATATAATTATTAAATGAAAAATGTAGCATAAAATGATTCATTTCAATAAATAATCGACATATATGGTGCATGACACACTCTAAAAATAAATAAATAAAAGGAAACATCATAAATCAATAAAATAAATAAAAGGAAACATGAAAAATCATGAAAATATTAGGTCATTAAAATGTTTGGTGGGAACTATGTGCCACACAAGACTCATATACAAACCAATTGTTACCATATTTGTCCAACATATCAACAAAATAGATAATCATGGTTCGATGATGAACCCAACTTGTCACCCTCTCCACCTACATCCCTACTTTCTGCTACCACATGAAATAACATTATATTGAAAATTAAAAACTTTTGTATATTTATATTTAATCATAAAACCAATAAAAGTTTTAAAATTTAATGATTTTAAATTTTTGTGAATTACCTGCTCACCACCAGTCGATGCAATACCACCAGGGGAAGATCTGATCATCTTATGATATAAATCAATCAACAATTTATGAAAACCGGACATCTTATCCCCTGGTTATGAACTGTTTTTTGTTGAGAAACAATATATCTTGTAGTATCTTGAGCTATAAACTGACTACAATCAGGAGTAGATGAAGTTGAAAACCCCAGTGGGCTTCCAAAGACCTTAGATGGTAAGAGTCCCAAACCCATCCCACACACTCTATTGGGATGCTCTGTCCTAAGGTCTTTAGCAATCGGGTCATCTTTGGTGACTGATTAGGACTGCGTAAGACTGGCATCCCACAGTTCTCCAATTTTTACCTATAAATCAAATTGAAGTCATATTGGATTCAATATATATTAACATAGTAACAACTATTAATAAGACATTAAAGTTGATACCAATCTTGGAAAGCATGAGGATGGGACCACTATAGATCCCACAATGTACAGAAGGATCATTGGGAGTTTATTGTACCTGACAGAAACACGGCTAGAAATTGTATTTGCAACATGCCTAGCAGCCTGCTTTTAGACTAATTCGATGGAAGAATATATGGTAACAATTAGAAGAATCGTGAGGTATATTCAAGGAACTCAAAATTGTGGCTTATAATATGAGGCAGTAAGGGATAGTGAATTATCATCATTTTCTGATGCAGACTGGGCAAGAGATATAGTTAACAGAAAATCCACCAGTGGTGGAGTGTTCTATAATGGTCATAAATGTGTTGGATGGTTGAGAAAGAAATAATAAAGTAAATAACTTAGTACTTTAGAATCTAATTATATCTCTGCTACAAAGGCATGAACTAAACTACTATGGATGAAGAAAAATTGTTAGATATTGGTGACGGGTTGACACAACCAATGGCAATTTACTATGATAACAAGAGCACAATTGATCTTACAAATAATCTTGTTCAAAATTATTGTACAAGACATATTGAAATATGATATCAATTTCTCAAAGAAGAATTTGAGAAAGGAGTGATTAGAATGGATCATGTGGCAATTTATGAGAAAGTGGATGATATCCTGACCAAGTCACTCTCATCGGTTGTGTTTGAGAAACTTCAGTTGAGCCTCGGTGTTCATCCACCTTATAGTACATAAATAGGTTACTATTTTCCCCTCTCCCATGTTGTTATAACTATTTTAATATGTGTTGTGTAAGTGTTTCAGGTTCATGGGATATATACAATCCATGGGGAGTATGTTCAATGCTCTACAATGGATAATTATATGTCTTTCGGTTTATTTCCAAAGGGGGAGAAATGGATAGGATGTGGTGTCTCTAGAAGAGAGAATACTGAGAAAATCATGGGTGAAGATATAGATAATAGTGAAGGGATAATATTTTCCAGGAGCATTCATTTAAACACATAATAACACAATTCATGTCATATCACTTGTTTCCTACACTGAGCATTGCTCACGTAGAATTAGATTGGTGACTGAGTTTAATCTTGCGTATCAGGTTTTAATAAGTGTTTGGTGCTCTTTTGACTCATTCTGGAGATTACCAACTAACCCAAAGGGGGATATTTTTGGAAACAAGTTTGTTCGTCGTTGGAAAAATAGTTTAGTTTGTGTTTGTTGACAATATACCTTGGGTTGATCATGTTTTGGGTTTGTAATTTTCAACCGTTTCATGTAATATCAGGGATATTACAAGGAAAGGTATTATATAGTTTGATTAAAAAGTAGTATTGAAGGTGGTTCTGTTTTTTAGTGTTTTCCAAAAAATTTATGCTGAAAATCAAAAAATCGAGAAACGTGTTTTTTGAAAAAGGGAGGGGATAAAAAGATTTGATGTGTGAGTGAATGATAATTTTTTGCATGAAGATTGAAGGTGTTTTTTGAACATGCACTCAAGATATTTTTTGGGATTAGAACATCGAAAAATGATGAAGTTGTAGACTTCACATAAGATGATGTTGCTCGAAAGGGTTTGTGTTCCCAATGTGACATCAAAAGGGGTTTTCCACGCTCATGAAGAATCTTGTGCAAACTAGCCAAGATGTGTCCGGAACATTCATGTAGGTTCATCAAGGGTATATAAATATGAGGCTACCCCTAAGGAATACTGAGGAATTTTCCAATGAAAATCTAGTTATTTAGCCATGTGAAATATTTGCATGAAAAATATTGGGAGGGGTCAATCTTGCGAGAAAGGTGTTACTTTAGATTGAAAAGACTAAGTGAACCCTTAAGTAAATTTGTGCGAAAGATATGGGTTTCATGGAAAGTAGGTGTTGTGCGAATTTCATCATTCACAACAATTCCCAAATCTTGCTTGCAATTTGGGATATTGCGCGCAAGTGTGGTGTTATGCATCTGATAGGTTTTTTATAATCATGTGTGTCTGATCAGTGCTTTCATGTGTATTAATTCAGGACTTAGATGGAAGTTGTGTCTCATGAAGAATAGAGACAAAAACATCAATGATAATCTATTGAAGATACCAACAAGTTGATAAACTATGATCAACTTCTCTCAAGGCATTGAGCTAGGGGGAGTTGACAGAAGTGATCCATGGGATGTAGTGGGTGTTCCCTGAACATTTGTTAAGTAATTGTGCTTGGAACAGAGTGAATGTGACCAAAAATTTTAATCCATTAACTAGTGAAGATTAGTGGATTTTTGTACGACTAACACACTGTCATCATATGCTCCTTGGACATGTCTCTTTGTGGTGAACCAAGTAAAAGTTCTTTGTCTACCCCCAACATTCATTTGTTTGACATATTTAACAAGTTCATAACAACTTTGGAATAAGATACACAACTTTAAAAGGAAAAATTTGACACCTTTATTCCTCCCTCCCCTCTCAGGGAGTTCCGAGGTCCTTCAATTATAATGAAAAATGAGTTCATACCCCAACTTCTTTAGCAGACTTATTAACAAAACATCTATAATATTTTTGGTGAACATTCAACCACACTTTTGTTAAGGATAATTCATGACCTAAAATATGTGACTACATTAAACAAATATAAATAAAAAATTTAATATATTAAACAAATAATATTGTCTTATAAATATTTATACTAAATAAAATATTACCAGAGGAGATCGGCTTCTAAAAAAACTCTTTGACCCATGAGTGTGAGGGATGACCTTTTTAGCCCAACATGATGCATTCTTTCTTTAAAGATCTTGAAATAAATAAAATGAAATTTAATAATAATTTATTCAATGTCATCTCATATTAATATACATGTATTAATGTAAAATGATATTACTATATAAATATATATTTAAATAGCATCTGATTCTCATCACTATGTATGTCAACAAAAACATTCTATTGCTCTTTGGGTACCCCATCAGGTATCTTGTCATATATCTATTGGGAGGTCAATGAATTATTATTGAAATCACCCCACAACATCCATTTAATGTCATTCCATTTTTTTCTATGACTTATCAATGTCCACTTTCATGCTATCACATCAGCAACCGTAAAGTGGAAAAACATATGTACATAGAAATTAATTTTGAAAATATTAAAAACATGACATTAAATAACACCATAATGTATTAAAATTACATTTATTTGGGAATCAAAAACATCATTTTTTCAACTTGAAAGCATATTTATCCAATCATCATATGAAATAAGAATGGAAATGGGCTCCGCAGCCAGCTAGCCTAAAATATTTCCCAGTAATCCTGCGGCGTCATCCGTAGGGACTACATATAAATCAAATGGGAAAACTATCTTCTCTCTGCTCAGATTCCATACATCTGAAATTTTTATATTTTTCTCCACAATTTCATTGTTTCCATATTTAATGAACAAAACATTAGTATAAAAAAGTGCAATAAATTTATTCATATTAAAATTTGATCCTATAATAGTCACCCTCCAGTATCCCTGAGAAGAAATAGAAGTGGCACACTGCTCTCCCACTACTGAGGCACCTGAAGTGGTAGGCGATGACTGAGCTACTGAAGTGACACTCACAGAGGGTGTGAGAGATGGTGAAGGGGGAGAAGCTGCAGTGGGGAAGGGGGATGGTGTCTCAAATGTCGTAGGGAGGGAGACATATGGATCGTCATTTGTCGCAGTGGTCGATAAAACAGTATATCACTTCCTCCTTGGCATTCCTGTCATTTATTCAAATAAAATAATGTATAGAACATATATTGCATAAAAATTATTCTGAAAAAATTAAAAAAAATATAATATATGCATAGTACTAACAAACAAAATATACATAACAATGATAATGAATGATTGCACAAATTAAATAAGTGGTTGCTAAATGAATTCATAACAGTACATACAATCATTTTCTCCTTCAATCATGATGGTTTCCTACTCCATTACTTCATCCACTTCATTCATCCTTTCTAGAATAATATTTCCAATATCATGGCGGACAAATAATTACAATTATTGTTGTTGATGGTATTCAGTGTTATAAGTCAAATCTTCCACTTCATCGCCCATATCATACAAATATCTTTGTTCTACGTGAACAACTACACTCCACCCTTTATCCGAAACATCAATCACATAATATACCATTTTTTCTTTTTATGATAAGATATATAGATCACACAGTTCATGATCACCAACATCCATCAAGCGAGAGAAGTTCACATAAGTAAATTGCAAGTAATCTCTTTTAACACCTCTGATAATATTGAACTAATTTCATTTGAATAAAACAACAAAAAAGTGCATGTGGTTGTTTAATTCATTAATATCGGTCAGATTTCCATAGTATCCCACATTAGAAAATGTAAATATATCCCTATTCTGTGTTTTCATACCCTCTTATCAATCGACCGTACGAAATCTAAATCCATTCACATTGTAAGCCCTGAACTTTCTAACTTGTTTTAGAGGACCCCGAGCAAGAAACATCAAATCTTCTGACAACTCTGCTCGAGTATCAGTATTAATGATCTAAAAATATAAATATACTTTATTATAATTAAGAAATATATATGTTAACCTAGTATTAATATTTTCTTGATATATTTTTAAACTTACACATCGTGGATACCATTATACAAGCTCTTTATTAGCAGATTTCATTTTATTTTCTCATCTCATGTACAACCTCTCATTATCCTCTATCTTTGTATCCTCAACTCTTTAATAAATGGATATAAAATTTCACTATTCAGTAGTACATATCTATGCACCTGTAATAATTTTATTTCTGTTAGTGTAACATTTGAGGTCCTCCCAACTAATCCCCTGATAATAGGAAATATTTTTTATTTCCCTTGTATTTGAGATCGATTCGATGTGTCATCAACACGTAAAAGTAGATTAAATATTTTCTCAATATCAACCAAGTATCTAGAACAAAAGTCAAGACACACTTCTTCCAAATATCCTTTGGCAATAGAGCCTTCTAGTTGAGCTTTATTTCTCACGTATAATTTCAAATACCCATGATATCTATGAAATAAAATAAAAAAACATAATTATGAATTTAATTAAGTGAAAAAAAATTGTTTACTTAACTGAAAAACATATAAATAATGTACCTCTCAATTTGATACATCCATTGATATTGAACGGGGCCTCCTAATTTAGCTTCCTCAACCAAATTCACAGTTAAATGCATCATGGCAGTAAAAAATGACGGAGTAAAGATCGTCTCCATTTCACAAATTGTCAATAAAACCCACTCCTAAAGGTTTTAAGGTCAAATGGATGTAGAGATTTCTCAAATAGCTGTCTGAAAAATGTACAAAATTGGAGTACAAGAGCATTAGCTTTTTCAGGTAGTAATGTACGCAATGCTAATGGTAGTAACTACCGTAACAAAATATGTGAATCATGAATTTTCAATCCATGTAACATAAAATTCATTAAGTTAACACACCTTGATATGTTACTTTGATACCCATTAGATACTTTCACATGATTTATAATTCGAAGGAATGTATCTTTATCCCTATTTTTTATTGAAAAACTTGTCAGAGCATTCTTTTCATTCTCCTTTGGCCATAGATCATGTTTTTAGTTAATTAATTGTAATTATTTCCAAGAATTGAGATGATCCTTAGACATTCCATGAACATTAAGCAATGTGAAGATCAAATTGTCACATAAATTCTTCTCAATACATATCACATCATGATTATGTAGAAAAAAATTAAATTCTCAATACATAAGTTTAAATAATATACTTTTTTTCTTCCATTGTTGCGTTCCGATTTCACATGACGATGAACATCGAACCCATTTCCCATAATCATTCAAATGATAAACCATCCCAAATTATGTTTCAAATTTTCCAAATTATGTCAATATTTTTTAACCAATTAACAACATTGGAGGTGGTCTGTGATCAATGAAACCATTAAATTTTGATTTGTTCAGCGGAAATCTATGAGAGGCATCAAGAAATATTTTATGTCACAAGAAGCGCCATTTCCTAGAATGAGGTATCCATTTGGGATTGAAATTAATGTTACAAACTGGACAAGCCAAATTCATGTTAGTTTTCCAACCAGATAAATTCCCATGCCCATGGAAGTCACTAATGGTCCACATTAATGAATCATGCATTTTGAATATTGTTTTACAAGATTCATCAAATGTCTCAACACCGTTTCTCTATAACTACTATAATTAATCAATTAAAGGATGGAAGTATACATCAATATCATTTCTAAGAATAGTTTTCTAGGAATAGTCATTGAAATGATAAAATACCTTTGTTTAATGCACATACACAGAGGCATATTGTAATGGATCAAAACAACTGGCTGAATGTTATAACTTGTACTCAAAGTCCCAATTGGGTTGAATCCATCAACAGCGAATCCCAATCGAAGATTCCTAGGATGAGCAAAGAAATATAGATGTAATGAATCAAATTTCATCCACAATAGTGAATTTCATGGAAGTCGCATTAACTCATCGTTGTTATTATCTACATAATTCCACTTCATGTGTTCGGAGATTTTTGAGGACATCAATAATCTTGGCAATCGAGGATTTAAAGGAAAGTAACACAAATCTTTTTCAGGTGTTTTCCCTTTCTTCTTCACCATGGTAGTATGTTGATTTAGACTTCCAAAATCACCCATTGACATCCATCTAGATGAATATCATTTTTTCGATCCTGTATACATGAATCCCCTCGCAAATAAAGCAAAAAATCATTGGGACACACATTTATTTTTCTATAATTCAAACCAAGAATATTAACAACTTTTTTCATATCATAAAAAGAATCAAGGATTTTTTCTTTAGGAAATTAATAATGCAAAAATTACAATATCATGGTCATTTCTTTATTTGTAATTCCACATTGACATTTGATACTGTACAACTTCAGTATAAAATAATATTTTTAATATTTAAAACATCCAATATAAACCTCTGTATTTTGATGGCAAACTAAATCATGAAATTAATTTTCCTTAGTGAAGTTTTCTCTTAAATTATTCTCCACATAAGAATGAGGAAAGATCCACTGATTTGTTACAATATTCATCTGGTATACCTAAAGTCTCAAAAAAATCACTTGTCATGTTTCTATTTATATTACCCTCATCCGGTTGTCCTGATATGTTTTTATGTTGATGGTGGTGTCTCGAAGTTCCAAATGCATCATTTATAAGGTTTTTTATTTCATTTCCCATTTTCGAGGAAGTTGGGATCTCATTTTGTGGATTAAAATCAGTGATCAACCTTTCTTTAATGTTAGATTCTCCGTGCCAAATCCAAAAAAGATATTTTAAAGGGAATTACTTCAATATTAAATGTTCATAATATTCATCTATCCTAGACCATATTCTAAATTTTCATTTAGTACATAGAAATCTTATTATCCCTTGAATAGATCGATTGGATATTTGAAAAATCTAAAAATCCTCCAAACCCTTAACATACTGAGGTGTGTTCCTTGGTAATGTGATCCCAGTTTTATCCATGTATATCACAATGTGCATAAACAATATTAAAAAAAATTAAAACACATAACTATTAATAAACAGGGAAAAAGATTCATATATACTAGTAGAAATAATATATAAATATGTTAATGATTTGAAAAAATTCTATGATTAGATAAAAAAATCCTAGAAGATGCTTTTTCCCAATATCCCATGGTAACATAAGGAACTTTAAGATGATATCTCGCAATGTAATTTATCATAATATACCTATTAAGTCTCAAAAATACTATCTAATGTCAACCAATACATCCCAAACTATATAAAAATTTCAAAGAAGAGGCATTAATTCATTTGATACCAATTATTCACAAACCATCCTAGATAACCTACCGAAGTATCACATAATCATGTTTTGACATATCCCAATGGTTGTTCCCAATCCCCATAAGCTAGTGACTGTTTCCTAGGAATCAAAATAGTCATGAGTAAATCATTTCAATACTAATTTCCATAAAATTAGGGAGACATAATCATCTATGTAAAAATAAGGATGATTAATCATTTCTATCAAAAAGGACATGATTAAATCATTTCAATCAATAATTGGCATGTATAAATCTTTGTACATCATTTTCAACAATAAAACCATGGTGATAAAATCTACGGTTAGTACCAGTCACAAGGCCTCACAAAATCTCATTGAAATATGCCCCTAGGGGTACACACACTCTTTATATCCACAAGATTGTTGGGAATATGAGAGCATCCCAAGGAATTACCAACATTCCCTCAAGTAGTTTTTGTTCACTTTCATCATCAGTTTGATGAAAGTTATCAGTTTACTTGTCCTGAATATTATTTCTCATAAATACATTTAATCCTATGTGCTTCAAGGAAATTAGTTATAATTTGGGATATCCTTCAATAAAATCAGTAATTAAATCAATAAAATAAATAGTTCCCAAGTTAATGTTTAAAAACATGCATTTCATTTCCAAAACCAATATAAAACAGTTTTTTTCAAAATCTCAAGCCTTTAATTAAAAATCATTTTATTTGAAAACATGAAACATTTTATGAATGTATATATAATTAAATCATGCATCAAATATTATCTTCTGGTATTTTAATAATTTTTTATAATAGATACCATCTGAAATATCATTCTACATGAAACTAACATCCAATGTAAATGTTATCTATTAATTATAAAATTAGTTCTAAATAATAACTCTCTATATAAAATCAACATAATTATTGTAACATCCCAAGTAAATAAAGAATAATTTTTTTTTCATATTTATTAATATTTGTGAATTAAATATTAATTTTACTTTAAATGGGTTGTTATGTTTGATGGCGTACCCTATATGCAACGACAGGTTTCTCTGAAATCTTACGTTGCACACTAATAATATAATATTATTATTTTAAATTGTAGTTAACGACTAGCCATTGTATAGGCGGGAAAGGACATAACTAACTAAAATATGATTATACATGTTTTCTAAATGTTTTTAAATTTCTCCAATAAATGTTAGAGGCTTAAAATGTGATAGAATCAAAATTTAAGCATAAATACTCTAATATTCTTTAAAATGTTGATTTACCACCATTTGATGTAGAACCCTATTTAAATATAGTTTTGGTCACTTTTATATGTTATATTTGACCAAATAAAATCCTTCTTTATAATGGGGACATCAAAATTCACTTTTTGTAAATTTATGGAATTTTAACAATAAAGTTAATTTTTTTAATAAATAGTGAAAAATCTTGGATTTTAATTCAAAATTGCCTTTCAATCTAATTTATTTATATGGTTATATTATCTTTTTAATTAGTTTTAAAGCTTAATTATAATATATTTTTACCATTTAATCCAATGGTGTTCATTGTATTGAATTTCACTTTGAAATTGGACATAAATAAGTGTCAGTCTTTTGATAGATATTGTTTCTTAAAAACACACTATTTTTTGACAATGGGAATTAATTATAAACTTAATTAATGAAACGTATATGTTTTGAATTTTGTAAAATAGAAATAAATTTTGAATTAGGAATATCAAATTTATCTTAGGATGTATTTTTGGGATTTTTCTGAAAAAGATCAATTTCTGATGAATTGTAAAACCACTAAATAGTAGTTAAAACTGACTTTTTCGTTTAAATTAAATTTTACCACTTCTGTGAATTGAATTTCAAAAATCTAACATACATGGTTGTTATTAGTAAGTAAAATTTGGTTCAATGCGATGAAAATATTTTTTAGTGAATAGAAACTTTTGACTTTTATTTACCACGGTTAAAGGTAAATAGGGTAATTCAAGGTAAAAATAATATCATAATAATAAAAAAATATCTTAACACTTGTCCTAACCTTATTGAATTAGTAATTGATGATCATGGGAATACTTGAGTCAATTTTGGGACCCCATGGTGCCACTTATGAATGATAATGACACCTTATTTTAATTAATTTAAAGAAAAGGAAAAAATGACCTAGACAATTATCTTTTAGTAAATAAATTTTTACATATGGTTATATAAGTTATCATTTCAACTATAAATATTAATTATAAATATAAAAATATTTCCTACATCATGGTATTGTTTTTTATAATTTGTAGACATAAAATAAATAAAATTATTTACGACACAATAATGATAAAGTTTTTACCTCATTAATAAATGATTTAAATCAATAAGATTATAAAGACAAAAAAATCCTAAACCTATCCAATTTCTATTTGATGATTTTATTTCTATTATGAGTCAACTTATATTATACTTTAATGTGTTTTAGACCTTTTTAAATCGATGATATGTTTATAATAAAATAATTGTTTCACACTTTCCTAAAGAGCCCATCCTCTCCCTTATAAAAGGAGACCACTTATACCCAATTCCTCACACATATCAAGACTTTTAGCTCATCCAAACTCTACCCAATTAAGCTCCCTAAATCACTATACTCCTCCTATAAGCCTTACCTTAGGAAGAAGGAACTTCAATAAGTCATTTTGGTTCAATCCAAAGGAAGTTACCCAAATTAAAGGTAATCTTTTCTCTTAAATTATTTTCTTTTGTTTTAATTCCCCAACTCTTTAAACTCTTTTTATTCAATTATTTTATAAAAAATCCTGTATATTAAATATACTTGGATGTTTTTATGATAATTTTTCTAACTACACTTACGCACACCACCATATAATGGGTGAAGAACATAATGTTTCTATGAATAGAAAACTAACGCCTCACGAAACGATGATTGTTCAATTATCTCCTACCAACTCTCATGGTAGCCATTATGATGGAAATTTATTTATATATGTTATATATTGTGTTTATGTTTTATTTATTCTTCTTTATTTTAAATTTATACCATACCTTTATGGTTTCCATTATAGGTAAATGCTATAATTTATTTGAGGAACTGCGGACTACCGCCCCCCCAAAGTGATATGACTCGTTAATGCCTTATATGGGATGTATAAAGGAAGGAGTTAAGGATATTATATATGATATTATACTGAAATTATAATATAACTAAGTATCATTATGTTTTAATTACATTAAAATAATAAATAGAAATGGAAGTAGCGTTCATTCGTACGTACGACTAACCGTCTCCATGAACGATGTGTTTCATTTCTTACCTCTAAATGTTATGTACTATTATAAAAACATGTATATTTTGGATATATATGAAATCTATGATATTTAAATAATTAATATAATTCTGACGATAATTTATATCTTACCACATTATCAACTTGTAATTATACGGTGTTCGTTTTTTACTAGAGTTACCAAATATCGACAAAACGACAATTATTAACTTAAATGATTACATAATGTTTATAAAATGGTAATAAGTGATATAATAGGAATAATAAAAATCAAAAATGTTCTTATGAAACTAGAAATTAACTTATTTTTATTATTCAAAAAATTAATGAACGAATGAGTCATGCCAGACACGAGGTAGGGGAACTTCTTAGCCCAATTTTTGTTCTTTGGGTTGATCTTCTCTTTATTTTTTATGTCATTCTTTGATTATGTGACAAATGAATTTTATGTCTTTATAATTTATTTATGTGTGATTATATTGAATACACATAATAAATCTATTTTATTTACAAAATTATCTTTGTAAGGGACTTCGTCTCAATCTCATTTCATTGAGGCATATTTTGTTTTATACCAACAATCTTTTATACGGTGTATAAAACACATTGACTTTTACTTTTATTCAAAAGTAATATTTTCACTACGAAGAGGTTTAATAAATGACAAAAGGAATGTTTTTTTAACATAAGTGGTGCCAATGACCTTTTCCACCGTGAGTATTATTTGGTCTTTGGTTTCCTTAACTAGACGTAATGTTTTAAAAGGGAAAATAAATACCATATACTATTTTTATGTATTTTGGTATTAAAAATGGTTTTGATAATGGATTTTTTATGTCAATATATTTAAATGATATATTTTTCTTGAAATGTGAAAATTTTATATTTACTTTATTCTTGTGTTATGTGTTATGACTATGTTATGGTTCTTAGTCATTGTTTATGTATACAGGTGGTTTCATGATAAACCTTGGGCGGGTGATCCCAATATAGCTCTCAAATGAATTCGGTAACATGAGGGAGGTAAATGTGAATGTTTCTCCTAAGATATTTAAGTAATATACTATGATGGTTATTCAAATGTAAATCCTTATGTAGCTGTTATAGCTACAATGCATGTATGTTATAGATCCCACAAGTTACCTTTATGATTTGTGTTTACAATGTAAATCTTATGATTTCATAAGGTTTGTTAAAGAGCTTTTGATATGTATGTATTTATGAACTAATGTTTTCTTTCCATTTTTTATAGCCCTTACTGAGATTTTTATGATCATCCCATGTTTTGAATTTTTTTTCAGAGGACATAAATTTGAATAGGGCCAAGGATGGGATCAAGAAAATGTCATGATGTTTAAAACATCGAACTAGGCATGACTCTTTTTTTCAAGTGTTTTTAATTTGTGAAAAAATGGAAATTGAGTAGATGTGTCTTCATTTAATATTCAATTTTTCATGTATATGTCATGGCCTAATTATCTAAAACTCTAAACCTGAAAAGATCCTCAATGTGAATTATTCATTTAATTTAAGATAATGTAAAGTTTTAAGGCCATGTCCTTATAGTTGGTATCAATGGTCGGTTTAGATAACATTAGGAGTTAGGGTATTGTAAAATTAATTTTTATATATTAATTTATGGTCAAATTTAAATAATATAGAATTTACATATTACCATGTTCCTTCGTCTATGATATTACTCTATTTATAATTGTTTTTTGAACAGGAGACATGGAAGTTGTGTTGGGAAGGCATACATAGGGAAATGACCTTCCATATCTGCATCCTGAGATGGTCAGAATCAGAATTGAACAGTTTATTAATGTGATGGCTCAGTTGATTTAGGTGATATATGATGGTTGTTTTTATTGTTGATATTTTGGTTTATCAGAAAAGTAATGAGGAGTATAAAATTCATTTAATGGGATTCTTGCAAATCTTAAAAGAAAAGAAACTATTCGGGAAATTCAGCAAGTGTGATTTTTGGTTACAAAAAATTTCATTCCATGGTCACATTTTTCTTATGTGTGGAAAAACTATTGACCCTTCTAAAACAAAATTTGTTGAATAATGGAAAAGACCCACAAATATAACGGATATCCATAGTTTTCTAGGTATGGCAGGTTATTACCGGAGGTTTGTTGAGAATTTTGCATGGTTATCTAGTTCAATGACTAAGTTAACTCGAAAAGGTGTTGTGTTTATTTGGAAAAAAGAATATGATGATTGTTTTCAGAAATTGAAAAGAAGATTTGTGAATTCTCATTTTTTGGAATTTCATTCTAGAGGTGGTGAATTTTTCAATTACAGTTATGCTTCGTTGAAAGTGATTTGGTGTGTCCTTATGCGGAATGATCAGGTAATTGCTTATGCTTCACGTCAGCTGAAGCCTCATGAGTTAAATTACCCTACACATGATTTGGAATTAGTTTCTATTGTTTTTAATTTAAAAATTTGGAGGCATCTTTTGTATGGAGTAAAATATGAAATACATAATGACCACAAATGATTGAAGTAAATATTCACTTAGAAATAATTGAACACGAGACAGAGGAGATGGTTGGAATTAATTAAGGATTATGATTGCACGATCCTTTACCATCCGGGAAAATCAAATAAAGTGGATGATGCTTTGCGTTGAAAAAGTAATTCTTCATTAACCATTCTACTTTTGGAACGAGATCCTTTGGTTTTTGATTTGATGAACTTTGGCATAGAATTTTTTGGTGCTGGAAATTATTATATTTTATTTCAAGTTTTAGTGAAATCATCTCTGTCAGACAGAATTAAGAAGGTGCAGAAGGAATATAGTGAGTTATAAAAAAAGGTAGAGTTGGTTCAGAAGGGTAAGTTGACAAATTTTAATGTTGATAATGATTGTGTTTTGTGGTTTGGGATGATATTATATGTTCCTTGTGATTCACAGTTAAAGAATGAGTTGTTATGTGAAGCTCATAGTTCCCCATTTTTAGTTCATCCTGGTAGTACTAAGATGAACAGAGATCATTGAGAGTATTATTGGTGGGATGGAATGAAAAGATATATTTCTGATTTTACTATGAAGTGTTTGACTTGTCAGCATGTTAAAGCAGAGAGACAGTTACCAATAGGGATGCTTCAGTTTTTACCAGTGCCATATTGGAAATGGGAAAATATATTTATGGAGTTCGTTGTTGTATTACCAAAGACATCTTGAGGTAATAATGCAATCTGGGTTATTGTTGAATGGTTGAATAAATATGCTCATTTCCATCCCATTCAAGATACTTTGTCTCCAGATCAACTTTCTCGGTTGTATGTTAAAGAGATATTCAGGATGCATGGTGTTCCCCTCTCCATTGTATCTGATCATGATCCCAGGTTTACTTCTACCTTTTGGAAAGGTTTTCAGAATTTTTTGGGTACTGAATTAAAATTTAGTACATCTTTTCATGCACAATCAGATGGGCAGTCAGAACGAAAAATTCAGACCTTGTAGGATATGCTACATTCTTGTTAAATGGATTACCAGGGATATTGGGGCCAAAATATTTCTTTGGTTGAATTTTATTATAACAACAGTTTGTATTCGAGTATACAGATGGCTCCATTCGAGGAATTATATGGAAAGCATTGTTGAACTCCAGCTTTTTGGGATGAAGTGGGTGAAAGGAAACTGATGGGACCAGAATTGTTAGATGAGATGGCAGAAAAAGCTCAGTTGATTTAGAAGCACAAGAGAACAGCTTAGAGTAGAGAAAATAGTTTTGCGGATAACTGGATGAAGGATACTTCTTTTGAGGTAGGTGATCTTGTTTTTCTCAATGTTTCTCCATGTAATAGTGTGATGTGTTTTGGTAAGGGAATGTTGAGTCCGTGGTTCATTGGACCTTATGAAATCCTGGAGAATGTCGGATCAGTTGCTTGCAAAGTGGCATTACCTCCATGTTTTTCCTAGTTACACAATGTTTTTCATGTTTCGGTGTTAAGAAAGTATATCCCAGATCCATCTCGTGTTTTAAGTCCTGAAGTAGTTCAGTTGGAAGAGAATCTCTCATATGATGAAAAACATATCACATAGCTTGACCGCAAAGATCAAGTGTTTCGGAAGAAGGTAATTCACGTGGTAAAGGTTTTGTGGAAAAACCATATGGTTTAAGAGGCAACGTGGGAATCTGGAATTTCTATGAGGGATAAATACCCGCACTTATTTGATAAGAGAATAAAATTGCGAGGACGCAATTCCCAAAAGTGGGGGGCGGAGGATATAACATCCTAGGTAAACAAAATAATTTGATATTTTTTATATTTATCAATATTTTTGAATTAAATATTAATTTTACTTTAAAGGGGATGCTATGTTCGATGGCTTACCTGATACACAATGATGGGTTTCTCTGAAATCTTACGTTGCACACTAATAATATAATATTATTATTTTAAATGGTGGTTATCGAGTTGCTCTTGTATAGGCAGGAATGGACAAAACTATCTAATATATGATTATACATGTTTTCTAAATGTTTTTACATTTTTCAAATAAATGTTAGAGGGTTAAAATGTAAATGAATCTAATTTTAAGCATAAATACTTTAATTTTCTTTAAAAGGATGATTTACTGCCTTTTGATGGAGAACCATTTTTGAATCTAGTTTTGGAAACTTTTATATGTTCTATTTGACCAAATAAAATCCTTCATTATAATGAGGACGTCATAATTTAGTTTTTGTAAATTTTTGGATTTTTTCCAATAAAGTTCATTTTCTAATAAATAGTGAAAATCTTATATTTTAATTCAAAATTTCCTTTTAATCTAATTTATTTATGTTATTAAATTATCTTTTTATGTAGTTTTAAAGTGTAATTGGAATATGTTTTTACCATTTAATCCAGTGGTTGTCATTGGATTTAATTTCACTTTGAAATTGGACATAAACAAGTGTCAGCCTTTTGATAGATATTGTTTCTTAAAAACACACTATTTGTTTGACAACGAGAATTAATGATAAAATTAATTAATTAAACTTCTATGTTATGAATTTGGTAAAATAGAAATTATTTTTGAATTAGGAATATAAAATTTAAATTAGGGTAATTTTTTGGTATTTTTCTGAAAAACTTCAATTTTTGATGAATAGTGAAACCACTATTTAGTAGTTAAAAACTGAATTTTTCATTTAAATAAAATTTTACTACTTCTGTGAATTGAATTTAAAAAATACGACATAAATGGTTGTTATAAATATGTAAAATGTGGTTCAATGAGAAGAAAATAGTTTTTGGTTAATAGTAACTTTTGACTTTTATTTACAGTAGCTAAAAGTAAATAGGGAAATTCAAGGTAAAAATAATATCATAATAATAAAAATTAACTTAAACCCTGTCCTAAACATATTTTATGAGTCATGGCCGACCATGGGAATCCTTGGGTCTATTTTGGGACCCAATGGATCCACTTATGATTGATAATGACACATTATTTTGATTAACTTAAAGAAAAGGAAAAAATGGCATAAACAAATATCTTTTAGTTAATAAATTTATTCATTAGGTTATATAAGTTATCGTTTAAACTATAAATATTAATTGGAAATATAATAATATTTCCTACATCATGGTATTTTTTTATAATATTAGAACATCATATAAATAAAATTACTTATGACACAACAATGATACAGTTTTTACCTCATTAATAAATGATTTAAATAAACAAGATTATAATGACTAAAATAATATCCAAAACTTGTGCAATTACTATTGGATGATTTTATTTAGAATATGTGTCGTATTTTCTTATAATTTCATGTTTTTCGACATTTTGAAACCAAAAATAAGTTTATAATGAAATAATGTTTTCACACTTTCCTAAAGAGCCCCTCATCTCCCTTATAAAAGGAGACCACTTATAACCAATTCCTCACACCTATCAATTCTTTTGGTTCTTCCAAACTCTACCCAATTAATCTCCATACATCCCTATACTCCTCCTAGAACCCTTTCCATAGGCATAAGGGACTTGAATAAGTCTTGTTTGGTTCAAACCAAAGAAAGTTACCCAAATTAAAGGTAACTGTTTCTCTTAAATTGTTTTCATTTATTTTACTTCTCCAAACTCCTAAGCACTTCTTATTCCAATATTTTATAAAAACACCAGTATTATAAATATACTACAATGTTTTTATGAGAATTCTTAGATCTAAACTTACACACACCTCCATCTAATGGGTGATGAACATAATTTTCTATAAATTGAAAACTTACGCCTCACGAAACGATGATTATTGAATTATCTCCTACCACCTGTCATGGTGTCCATTATGATGGAACATTATTTATATATGATATATATTATGTTTATGTTTTATTTATTCTTATGTATTTTTAATTTTTAGCATACCATTATGGTATCCATTATTGGTAAACGCGAAAATTTCATTTGAGGAAGTGCGGACTATCGGCCCCTCAATGTGATATGACTCGTTAATGCCTTATATGAGACATTTAAGGATGATTTTAATGATATTTTATATGATATTATAATTTAATTATAATATAGATATGTATAATTATGATTTAATTCCATTAAAATATCAAATACAAACAGAAGTAGCGTTCATGCGTACGTACGACTTACCGTCTCCGTGAACGGTGCATTTCCTTTCTTCCCTCTAAATGTTATGTACTATTAAAAATAGATGTATATAATGGATATATATGGAATATATGATACAAAAATCATTAATATCATTATGAAAATAATGGATATCTTACCAAATGATCAACTTGTAATTATAAGGTGTTAATTTTTTACTCAAGTTACCAAATATCGACAAAACGACCGTTATTAACATAAATGATTAAATAATGTTTATAAAATGGTAATAAGTGATAAAAGAATAATAATAAACATGAAAATGGTTCTGAAGAAAGAATAAATTAACTTTAGTTTATTATTCATGAAATAAAATAATGAACGGGTCACGTCAGACACGAGTTAAGGGAACTTCTTAACCCAATTTTCATTCTTTGGGTTGATCTTATCTTTCTTTTTTATGTCGTTCATTGATTATGTGATAAATTAATTTTATGTATTTATAATTTCTTTAGGTGTGATTATAATTTAATACACATAAAAAATCTATTTTATTTTGAAAATGTTCTTTGTAAGGGACTTCGTCTCAATCTCCTTTCATTGAGGCATATTTTGTTTTATACACAACTTTCTTTTTTAAGGTGTATAATCCACTTTGAATTTTAATTTTATTCAAAAGGAATATTTTATCTATGAATCATTTTACTAAACAACAAAAGGAATAACTTTTTAACGTAAGCAGTGACAACATCCTTTTCCGCCGCTGCAAGTATTATTTGATATTTGGGTTTCTTAACAAGCTGTAATGTTTTTAAAAGGAAAATAAATGCCATATACTCTTTTTATATATTTTGGTATTGAAAATGGTTTTGATAATGTATTTGTTATGTCAATATATTTAAATAATATATTGTGATTGAAATGTGGAAATTTTATCTTTCCTTTATGCTTGTATTATGTGTTATCACTATGTTATGGTTGTTGGGCATTGTTTACGTATACGGGTGGTGCCATGATAAACCTAGGGTAGGTGAGCCAGGGATAGCTCTCCAATGCATTGGTTAACGTGATGGAGGTAAACGTGATTGTTTCTCCAAATAGATATTGGGAATATACTGTGATGGGAATTCCAATGTAACTCCCAATGTAGTTGTGATAGCTATAATGTATGTATGTTATAGATGCCACATGTTACCTTTATGATTTGTGTTTACTACTTAAATATTACGATTTAATGAGGTTGGTTAAAGAGACTATGATATGTATGTATTTATGAACTAATGACTTCATTCTTTGTTTTATAACCCTTACTGTGCTTTTTATGCTCATCTGAAGTTTTGAAATATTTTTCACATGACATAAAGTGGAATACGGTCAAGGATGGTATCAAGGAAATGTCATGCTGTCTAAAAAATTAACCTAAAAATGTGTCTTTTTTTAAGAGTTTTTATTTTGTGAAAAAAATGGAAACTGAGTAGATGTGTCTTCATGTAATATTCATGTTGTAATTTTTATGTTATGACCTAATTCTCCAAAACTCTAAACCTGAAAATATCCTCAATGTGGGTTATTCGTTTAATTCAAGATTATGTAATGTTTTAAGGGTGTGCCCTTATAATTATTCAATAAATGTGTAAAACAGTTAAATTAATAAAAAAATAATTATAAGGACGGAAAAGGTACTTTCTCTCTGGTACCCATATATTTCCACTAATATAATGGAACAAGGATTCAAGAGTTCCCCTTATCACATGAAATTGAAAATTTGGTATATTTTTTTATTGTATTTATGTTAATGAATTTTTATTAATAAAAAATTAGAATTTAATACTTTTATACTTTAAGGAATCAATGTGGAGACAGTTAAAATGAATGATTAATAAAATTCCTTTTTCATAGAAAAGCAGTGAAGTAGATATTAGAAGGTATATTTATTTCATAGAATATAAATGTAAATGATAGTATGATATTTCTTGGTAAAGAGTTAATTAATATAATTCAAAATTCAATTATTGATATATAATACCTATTTTTAGAAAACATACTTATTTATTTGTTATCTAAAATGATTTAAAAATACCAATGGCATACTAAAATCATGTATGCTAGTAATGGGGCACCAGAACATTGCAAATCCTCCAAAAAACTTAGGGGAACCAAAAATTATAAGTAGATTCATTTAGAAAAGAAGAACATATGAAATAATAAATTGAAAGAATCCATATTCGGAGCCCAAAAATCATCACTGAACATATAATCACTCATAAAAAATTTATCATTATAAAATGATCATGAATGTAACAACTTTTCCCCAAATACCAATACACACAATGGTACATAATTAGCTTTAAGAATTATGAGAATTGGAACTAGGCTATTATCATTCCAACACACTAATATATAATAGAATACCAATCATGTCCATATATATTTTAGGTGATAACTCAAAAAATTCGCACCGTAAGTATGATACAAAAATGTAAGGAAGAATATTAAACTATACCTGGAACCTACCAAAATATCAGTGAGGTAGGGAGGGTCTAGGGATATGGGGGTCACCGGGGGGGGATGCGTCAGGATTGAAAAAAACGTTTTAGATATAGTTTATTAAAAAACACCGTTAAATAATTAATAAAATATTAGCAGTGGTTTACAAAACCACCTCTAAAAAACCGCCACAAAAGGCTATTAATGTTGTATTGATTACCTCGAATCTGACATGTCTTGTTTTTTATTTATATTCATAAATAATATTCTTAGGTTAATTTATAATTACTTAAAACCTTTTTCAATAGAATTATTCATTTTATATTAATTATTACCATGTTATAGCAATTAGTTTATTATTTGAGATCATATCGGACGTTTTTTCAATGTTCGGTACATGAGTGAAAAATGAACTTGTTATGACTGAAAATTATCTATGTGGTTAAATGTAAATTATCTCCATAATAGTACTCATAATTTAAATATCCTATTTATCCAGTATTTATATATTTATAATAATCCATAATATTTGGAGATAAAAAATTAAATCCACCATTCATGGAGACGGTTGGTCGTACGTATGCATGAACTCTACATTAATTTCATTGTAATATTAAAGGAATGAAAATTAATTGATACATAGGTATATTATAATTAAATTATAATATCTATGTTATATATTTTACATAGGTTCATTTATTCCATCATTTGGACATTTCATGTGTGGCATGAACGAGTCATATCACATTGAGGGGGCGGTAGTCCACACTTCCTCAAATGAAATTATCATATTTACACATTTTGATAATCATAAAGGTATGATATAAATAAAAATTATAGAAGAATATAAGAAAAATAATTATAATATATATCATATATAAATAAATTTTCATCATAATGGCCACCATGATTGGTGGAAGAATAAAATTGAACAATCATTGTTTCGTGAGGTAGTAGTTCGTCGTACACAGAAACAATATGTTATATATCAATTAAATGGAGTTTTTTTGTAAGTCTAGGTCTAAAAAATATTATAACAACACCCTATTATACTAAGGATACTATTTGTTTGTTAAAATAATGGAATCAAAAGAGGTCATAGGGTTGGAGAAGAAAAATAAATGAAAGGATCTTGATTGATTACGTTACCTCTAAATCAGGTAACTCCTTTTGATTTGAGTCAAAATGCACTCTTGAATTTCCTTATGAAAAAGTTAATAATTATTGGAGGATTTAAGGTACGTTTGGAGCTTATTTGAGAAGAAATGTATGAGAAAATTTTCTTGAGAGGTGTTATTATGTGGGTAGAGGTTGTGGCCTTTTATTAGAGGGAGGTGGGGATCTTTAGGAAATTATTGAAATATTATTTTATTATAAATTTATTTTCAAATTATAATTGATCTAAAGTGATAAAAGTATAGTATAAGTTGAATATGGGTCGAAATACCTTCATCCAAAATGATTTAAACAGGTTGAGGTCATAAATGTAACCTTATCTTTTGGCTTTAACCCTTAGTTAAACAAATTAACTATTACCATGTCTTCTTGTATTTTTACAATATATGGTTAATATAGTTACTATAATATCCCAAGAAAACCTCAAGTGGATCTTTAATGGGATTTTCAACATTATATAAGCCATTTGGCTGAATAATTTATTATTATTACTATGATATCATTTAATAAAATAGTTTTTTAATAACTCATTTATGTAAATTTTGACATTATTTAGTAATTGATTTCTTTAATGTCATAAAAACATTATTACTTCGGAAAAAATAAATTACATCAAATATAACATGTCATATTCTTCTAAAATTTTTTATGGCATCAAAATTTTCGAATTTTATTTATTTTAATATTTATAGTATAATTTATTTGAATCTTTCATTAATAAGGTAATAACTACATCATGATTGTGTTATAAATAAATTTATTTATTTAATGTCTTCAAATTATAAAAAAAAATACCATGATGTAGGAAATATTTTTATCTCTCTAATGAAAATTAGAAATAAAAGTGATCAGTTATATAATCCCATATTAAATTTTTTATTAATAAGATACATGTTTATGTTATATTTCTCTTTACATTAAATTAATTGATATAACATTTAGTTATAACACCGCAGTGGCTCCCAAATTTCAAATGTTTAGCCAAAAGATTTTTTTGATTGCCCATAAATTATCCAATAACATTTGGAAACGTTTCATAGAAGTTATATAATATTATAATATGATTCCTTTACCCTTATTTACCTAATGTACAGTTTAACCGTGGTTAATAAAAATAATTTCTGAAGTTACTATTCATAATGTCCAAAAATAAAAGGTACCTATTTACACAGTTTGAATAATTTGATTCCAAATATGGAATATATTTTTCCAAATTCAAAACACATAATTTTCTTTAATTAATTTTAAATTAAATCCTGTTTCCAAAAAAATAAAAGAGGTTTTTAGAAAGTAAAAACTATCAAAATATTGGCACATGTTTATATCAAATTTCAATGTGAAATTACATCAAATGGAAATAATTGAATTAAATGAAAAAAATCCAATTACACATTAAATCTAATTAAAAATATAATCGAACTATATAAATAAATATGACGAATAATAATTTTTGAATTAAAATGCAGCATTTTCCCTATTCATTAAAAATGAATTTTATCATGGAAATACCAAAACATCAACCAAATTATATTTCGATATACCTATACTATATAATAATTTTATTTTGTCTTATATAAGATATAAAAGTGACAAAAATAGATTTAATAATGGTTCACCATTAAAAGGCGGTAAAACTATATTTTTTGGAAAAATACTTCTTTTATTTGAAAAACATGATTTGTTCTTATATTGTATCTGGAAAACATATAAGATGAATTTTAAACATTAAATTTAATATATAACATATATTTTTCATTAAATAAAAATCCATAAAGAGTGAAATTATTTTATAAACACAATTATTATCTTTTAAAAAAGTTTTCATAAAAAAACATCATTTATATTCAATTGTTTTTTATTTGTATTTATAATAAATTTTTTAACAAATGAATCATTATTTAAACATGGGTGAACCATATTTTTATAATTTAGTTGGTAATGTTCACTACATCCATTTAAACAACTAGGTTATAATGGTAACATTTAAATAATAATATTTAGTTGTTCATTTAAGCTCTTTGTAGCGTATCATTTACACTATTTAACATAGTGTTTCTTTCATAAAAATAGATATGTTACAATAAGATAATGTATTGGTAAATAAATTAAAATTTAAATATGTTCATATATATGAATATAATTATAAAAGTATATATATACTGATATAGATATATATGTAAATTAATGGAATTATAGTGATATATAATTAGTCGTTTTTTTAAATAATGGTAAAAATGTCACTAAAATAGTCATGATTCCAAAAAAACATCGCTAAATTAGACAAATTTTCTTTAAGATATCTCTTAGTTATCAATGTTTTTTTTGGAAAGCATGGCTGTTTCAAAATTTAGCAATGTTTTTAAACACGGATAAAGTCTTAATGTTTTTTAAGTTGAAAAAATTAGCGTATTTTTGAAAATCATGGCTAATTTAATGAAATTTTACAAAAACATTGTAAAATTTAAAATTAGCAACATTTTAAAATGAGGAAAAAAACTTTAGTAAAATAGCTTCATTTTTAAAAAATCATTGCTAAAAATGTCTCTAAATTTCAGTTTTCTGTAGTGTAACACACTTATAGAATGAAATATTTCATAAGACTGAGGTAAACCTCTATCAAATCCCATAAAGATGTCCTCCCAGTTACCCTAAGGAATATCCAATGGTTTGATAAATCCAATAGGGACTCGGTTCCCAACGTTTACATTCCAGAAGACCAAACTTCAAGACACAAACATTGCAACTACATTCTTCAACCCAGTCCATCAATACTTCCATATTAGATGCCAGTAAATTATTTTCATTCCATGATATACCATCATGAGTGAGCTAGGGATCTCTCAAAGAACCACCCCATGAATCAAAAAAGTGATTAAATTCCTCCCATATATCAACACCTGGTGTTCTTCATGCTTATAATAATCATTTGGTGAATCACTGGGGACAACTATGTCTCTCCCATCCTATACATCTGAATCAACTAACTGGGACTTCTCCACATGATTCACAAAGGTCAACTACAGTATAATCTAAAAAATGTATCCTCTACCACCAAAAATCCCAAAAAATTATTCATTGCTAAGATATTTCACATCACTCTCAAGGAATCTATAAATTCTTTTATAACACCACCATGCGACTTCATGATCAATATGTCAGCAAGAATATCTTCCATTCCAAGTGCATATGAAATATAAAAGTAATTATCCTCAAATAATTGTATCTAGTTTTATTCTCACATGTTTAGGTCACACTAAGAGAAGACATAACATAGTCTCTTCATTGGTAAAAACCATAAAATTCTCACTATTGAAGTATTTTCACCACATATTCATGGAAAACATGGCCTGATACCAATTATAGATCATATATGGAATAGTTAATCTTGTAGGGACAATATTATTGAGACCCATAAGAAAAAAATATACTATAGAACATTTTAACAATTCGAAAACCAAGACGTGAAATGTCACAAAAAACCTCAAACTAAACTCCCACATATAGAAGATAAAGAATTGGAGCACCGAACAACTTCTACTTTTGGTATATGAAAGATTCCTGGCACTGATTGATTTATTAGAACACATAATACATTCAGAAGAAGGATATAAGAGGAGTCAAAACCAAATATAAATTAGATACAACCGTCTTATAATAGTCTGTAAGACCAAAAAAATACTCACATATGTAAACAGATTAGGGGATTCCCATGAAATGATCACCTTAATCATCAAAATATCTTTAGAAGCTCCTCACTAAGACACAAAATTCCCCAATTAACTGACTGCACAATCCCAGCGCTCATAATTTGACAAATTACAGTATAGTGGATGATAATGAAGAACTCCCAAAATAACATGTAAATTCTCTTTAATCTCTTCTTCAAACAATGAGTACACAGTGATTTTGTTGATAAAGACTACTATAAACCAAAAATCAAATTATCTAAAAATTTAATTAATAAAACCAAGAAATGTTACCAGGGCTTTAATTAAAAAAAATGGCATCACAAAGAACTCATAATAATCATATGGACAAAAAAATAAGTCATCATAATACCCTCATATTTTACGGCATTTGATGATATCCTGATTGAAGATCGATATTTTATATTTAGAGGATTAATTTTTATAAAATCCATGTTTATGCTAATTTCCAGCATGTTGGAATCTATATTTTCTCGAGATGTGTGATTTTTCACCAACAATGATAAGACATTGACCACCTTTTTCAATGCATCCATTCTGCCTCCACTTTGTGGATTACTATCTCATTAATATTTGGAGTCCAACTTCTTGGAAAAAGTTCAAAAAAGTAATTCCTTCTAGGATTACATGATATTCCTATGTCAGAGAAGACTTCTATTATGTTTAAATATTCCTACATGGAGTAGGTTCAAACACATTGTAGAGGCCAGATTATAGTCATCCACGAACAGGGCTGCTTCATCTTCAATATCGCCATTACTCAAATTGTTTCTGCAGTTTAGAACTCCAATGCACTGAATTCGACTTACTGCAACAACTCAGTGGCTAAATTGCTACTTTTAAGAAGGCGGAATATGAAAGGTAATTACCCTCCTCCTCTCCACACCTTTGAGCTCAACTAGAATCCTCCCTTCACGAGTTGAATAAAATGTAATTCTGATGGGGCTTCAAAGGGAAATCCAGTACACGAAGGGCATGGACATGACTTCAAGGACTCCAATAGTGATGTTATTGTTTTCAAATATAGTCACCATTGAATGTCAGTATCCCTTGAAGCCATGATGTATGGCCTAATCCATGCTATCAGGACCTCTAAATAAATAAATAGGGACAATGTCTTATTTGAATGTGACTCTACAACAATAGTGAAAGCTTTCAGAAATGGATAAGTGCATCTCACTTGGAAATTAACAGTAATATGGGACAATTATCTAGATCATTGCTCCACTATTAGCTACATCATTACTCATGTCTATCAGGAAGCAAATACCTTAGCAGATGCATCGGAAAACCAGGGAGTAAATGAAGAGGTTTTTTATTGACTTGCACCCTTCCTATTTATCTGTTTTTATTATAAAAAGAAAAATGTAAAATACCTAGAATCAGACTATTGTAATTTTTATTTTCATCTTATTTAAGGACCTTGACGACAACATTTTTCAAAAAAAAACTTCTATTAGTATTCTTAATGAACAAAATTGGTGCACCAAAATGTTACAAACTCAGATGAACAAATCCTCACTGCAATTTATCATCTATTTTTACATGTAGCTGTTGACACTCAATTGGATTCTTCCAATATAGACACATTGAGATTGGGAAATCACTCAAATGTAGCTCTATCCCTTACTCAATTTGTCATTGAGGAGGTAATTTCACAACCTCCTTAGAAAAAACATCAAATTATTCTTCCACAAACATTGAAAACACAATCATCTAAACCTATGATGAACTCAAAATTATCTTATCTTTCAAGGAAGACAAGGACAAGAAAAACCCTCGACCCATCATATGATCTTTCTCACCATTGATCATGAAAATATGTTTGTCAGTATAATAGAACATGATCTACCTCCTAAATAAAATCACAATAGCCTGCATCAAAGACATATAGTCATATTTATGATGATATTGTATGGTTGTATCCCTAAACATAAGAATTATCACACAGAGTGGTGCTTCCCTATAACTGGTTCATAGTTTCCACATACTTCATATAGATAAGATCAACCTCTAATTCTAATAGTCAACCAAAAGGGAACTAGAAGCCTCCCCTAATCATGTGTCAAATCATGGATTATGAAGAGTGATACGAAAGAGTGTCTAGCTCTAAAAAAACAAGGAATAAACCCAATTAGAAAATAATCAATGGATTCCTCAAATGATGTATGGCTTGGATAGAATTGGATATGATAGGGAATGAATCATTACATGACCTACTCCATGACCTCTCTAACCATGAGGAAGAACACCTCCATGGAATCACTCTACTCTTTGAGAATAAGGATAGTCCTAGGGATGTTCTCAACATACATCATCCCCTATCTGTTGATCCAAAGATGGAGTGTCTTATTGATGATTTCATGTTAGAAAATTCTTCAATAGAGGAACCAAAATTTGAATACATGGTGTATGCTTCGTTATTATAATGGTGGAGCACTATCACTACCTATGACCTCAATATCCATGAGAAAATCATGTGTATGATACATTTTAAAATTTTCGAGAGATACCACCACCTGAAAAATGAGCAAACAAGGGTTGGTATCTACCCTTGTACATATTAAATCTCTTATTTATTGGAAATTGGGAACCCAACACCATGGATATACTTCATGTAGAGTCCCAATAATCCCCCTATTGTGTTGATCTATTTATAGATCATTTCCTCTTAGTAACACTTGTTTTCTCTAGAACCTTGAGGTTCATCAATATCATAAATGGGGTGACATGATGTTGGATCTATATAGGAAAGGTCTCCTCAAAATTTCATTCCATGGAATCTGCATTTGTCAATATGTCAGATGCATAATAGATAAGTTTTAAAAAAATTGAACCAAATTTCTAACATTGGAACTCTTCTATTGAAGGGTAAGTATCACCTGGATATTGGAAGCCTTTACAGAGGAAGAATGATAATTTTCTAGTACTAGTCTCATAATTTATCTCATTAGACCTTTGACTCCTCACAATCCATTAATAACATTATCCATAATTGCCTCATTACTCCACACAACATTGTCACTGCCTATGAAACCCGATGATCATTGTGAGCACAAATATAAATGAAATATATCTAAACCTACTCTAATATGTATTCATTTACTAAATTTGAAACGGATCCCTCATACTTTTGTATATTATGGTTCTGAAACCCTCAATGATTCATCTTCTAAGTATTATCATCACTAGCCTCTACTTTTTGAGGTCTTCTGCCATGCCTCGGTAAACATCCATGGTGAGAACCTGATGGGGTCATCAAACTGGTTCCATTCAAATACTATATTAAATGGTTATATTCTCTTAAAACAAAATATTTAATATTAAAGATTAATTAATTGTTTTATTTATGTAAGGTCTAACCTAATCCAAATATCTACCCATTTGTGACATAGTTTTAAAAAAATGATACATGATCCCTTCTGAAGCCACTACCCCACAACTAGAATCACCTAACTATATAGGCTCCATAAATTTAAATTTCCAAGAATCTAATCACATGGTGAAATAAAAATTGTGTCTCATTTTGTTTCAGATGATTACATTTCCTATTAAACACAGATGAGACCATTGCTCTACAAACCCATGAAGTCTCACATATGCCTAACTCTGAATTCCATTTTATCCATCAACATGAACCATTGAAACCACTATTCAATTAACCCCCCAGTGGTACCTCTCCTGGGACAATAATTAGAGAATGGTTATAAATGAAGCCAAATCCCACCTTCAATAGGGAACATGTTGATGAAAAACATGAAGGGTGTTTCATAAATAAAAATGGATGTCAGTACACTCTAATAGAATATGAGCAGTGAGAGACAAGAAAAAACACTAAAAAAATCCAGGTTATTATAAAAAAAAAATCACAAATATATGCACATAACTCCATACAAACTAGAACAACTGAAAAGAAAAATACACGTACCAAAAAATAAACTCGGCATTGGAAATGAGACCTAAAATGATTCCAAACAACCATGAGCTAGTAATTTCTATCATAATATCCAAAATATTATTAATGTCTTATAAAATAATTTTTATCAATATTAGGAGAGCATAATAGGTATACTCAGTATGATCCTCCCCATATCCTCTCGTGGAAAAGATAAATAATTAATACTAAATACTATGAAAAAATAAGTGAAAATAACTCATCAGTTAAACATGTATACTCTGATTCCATTATAATGATGGATATCTACCACCACATAACCCTTTCTAGATATCATTTAATATAGGTTGAAATCACAGTAACCCTGCTAACACTTCCTCACTAGTTTTCCACTCTTCCCTAATTTCATGCGTCCTGAGCCATCTATCTCTTATATACTCAATCCTAATGAAACCTGGGCTAAAGTATCATAACAATCATATCAGGAATCACTTTATCCCATCATCACATGATACAGCTCTATATAGTAATATATTTGTTTCCAAGAGTCTCCAAAACTCGTATGTTGACTAATGTACCACAATCCATCACAAACCACACAAATCATACCAATTATAATCCATTGGATTAAATATATACAGATACTAGTGTGTGAAATAAAATAATTCATTACATTACTCTATAAAAATACATGGATAATTATAACCACAATGTATACCTATTCATAATAATACCAGGAGAAGAGAGAGGGGATAAATGTGGTAGTCAGTCATCCATTCCTCACTAACCTAGACATTGAGGAAAACAACCCCATAGTCTAATGGGTGTTTGTTTCCCTTCCAAAATGGGTGGGGTAGTGTATGAAATCATAAAACATAAAATATATAAAATATAGCTCATAACCACACAAAAGGAATTAAACTAGTCTTTGGATTATCTATATCTATTTTCATTCAGACACCCAACTACCACCTCTAATAACTAAATATCCTCTAAGAACAAAAACATATATGATAAATTTCGTTAATTTATTTCTTTTCATGGAACATTTTAGTTTACATTAATTAATTAGAAAATTAATAATATTTTATTTAATTACATTAATCCTAAAAAAATGTAAATACACTTCATGTATAAACCAATTGAGTTCATGTTTTCTCAATATTAATATGTTTTTCCATTCTAGAAAGCAATAAAACCAAGGGTTAAAAAATTATTACAAATTATGATTTTTATTCCATAATTCTAGATAATATAGGAATCATCATGATATATCATAAAATTGTGACACATAAACAAGGACAACTAGATGCCTCGTGCAGTAGGTAATAGAATGAAGAAATATGCACCTCAACTATCCATCCCTTATGTAGAACATTATAATGAAAGTATCATAGATTTAAGAAAATGGTGGGAAAATCCAACTTCACCGCATTTTATCAATCTTAATTCCATACCAAAAACCAACATCCATCTCCTCATGCATCTCAACATCATTGGTATCATGGTCTACCACTATTCTTGGCCTCCCCACTCATATATCATCATCCAACAACTAACCTAGACTCACATTAAATCACATAGATAATATCACGTCTAGAGTTAGACAGAAGGATGAAAATAACCAATTAAATATGGAATTTATTTCCTAAAAATGGCATCCAAAAATTACTTGAAAAACATGCTTTCTCAACCCCAATGTTTATCCTTATAAAATAATCGATTCTCATTCAATCTTGGCTTATCTGAATCATTTATTTCTGATTAAAACCTTGGGAAACCTAAGGGATCAATAATTTCATGTAATTAAATTATTTAAACATTATATCTATCATATATTAAACAAAAATTCCAATTTCATGTTTTTAACAATTTCCATTAACAAAGGTAAGAATAATTAAATTAATCAAGAATTAAAATTCATTTGATTTATATCAAAATTCAAGAGTTAAAAAATTCATTATTCATGATATTTTAAACTCTTTATCCAACCAAATATTATCTAATTTACATTATTTACCATTTATAATAGATTAAATTTCTAATACCAATCATTACAAACACTATAACATGAAAAAATATAAATAATACACTATCAATAAAATCAAGAGGCAAACTGTTATCACGGTGAAAATAATACAATCGTTAAAAACAGAGACCATTTATTTAATTAATATTATTTATTATTTTTTATGGTTATTAACAATATCACCAAAAGTTAAAATCATTATTAGATTATGACTTCTCATAAATTAAAATAGAATAAATGAATCCCCTACCTCATGGATTTCAATGTTTCTCAACAAGAATAGATCCACAACATGGATCTATGATCACCTATCCTCCAAGAATACCATAACCCTCTATGAATGATTCACCACGACCAGAGTTAAAAACATCAAAGGAACTCCGTAATAATAAAAAAGATCAAATTCAATAGCATGGTAAGAACTATTGAAGTAAAATAGACCAATTAGAGAAGAATGAGATGAAAATTACGAATAAATCACCACATATCACCACATGATGAACATGAGAAGTCGAGGAATAATACATCATAAAGGGATACATAACTCATTTAGAGTTGTAATCTAGCTTATAGGAGTTCAGGACTAAGAATATGGTTCAACAAAAACAAAAGGTGTTGTAGGTTTCATAGGCAAACTGACAAGCTGAGATTCATGGCGTGAATGGGTAATTCAAATTGTGAATGTTCAAAGTTTAACAGACACCAAAAAATTCATCTTATCAAAACATCCCACCTAAAATTAATTCACATTCTGTATCCCATTTTGAAGACATTTTTTCCTTATTAGATTCAATGATCACAAAACCGATCCCATTTATGTCTTGAATTCCATACACATTGTAAATGCACTCCTTAAACCAACCTCACAGAAGCCATGAACGCATATTAAATACATGAACAGAAATCTCACACTAGTAATGAATCACATATTCACAATATGATCTTCCTTTAATATCATGAATTCCCACATATTCTATATTCTAACTCACAAACACCCTCGAACCTTTTTTTGCCTCCTCAAAGAACTATGACCTTCATAAACAAACAATGGGAAAGAATAGAAGTTTATAGGCCCTTAAAAATGAGAATGATTTCCATCCTAATCATAACAGATTCTTATAATGTGATTTTTTTTGTTATAAATACCTTCTTGTATCTCATTCTATATTTTATATTCAGTTTTAGCTATATGAGAAAATTGGTTTTCTAGATTCTCAACTCATTGATCTCCTATGATATTTTAGAATCTAGAATCTTTTTAATTGCTAAAAGTCTAAAAAATGATCAATATCTTGAATAGTAGTTTGTTCACAACATATATTCTCATTATTTTGTATAAATGAGTTATATAGGATCCTCTTTTTACTTCATCAATACACAGATGATCAGAATTCTGAACATCAACTCAACAATAACTTCTTCTTATTGTACTTTAAGAGTTATAACTTATTATTTATTTCCTTTAAATATCAATTCTCAAGTCTAATACATAACTCATATTCTCTCTATCCTTATTTTTCTTTTTATTCTGTGGCCACTTCAAACAGTTTTTACATTTCATAATATTGAAAACTTCTCAAATTAGTATGGGTGATACTCTGCATTCTTATTAATGAATTGTACATGGGTTGTATTCTATGATCTCATTTACATTCTAATGAATTCTCTATGTTATTGTGTTTTCATAATATCATTTTATTTTTCCCTCCATCGTTTTCCTCATGTTTAATTACTAGAGTGACCTCGGTTTAAAAATATTATCATTTTCTTTTTTCACAGTCGAACACAACTCTTCAAAGTGTTTCTAATAGGCATGTCACTCTTCTAATATTCATCTCAATACATCTCACCAAAATATGAAACCCATCATTAATTAAATTATTTATGAAAAATCATATAACTAATATATTTTCAAGTTTATTCATTTACACTTTTTGAGTGATTTTGATAATATTAGTAAAAAATCACTACTGAATCAATATATCTCAAATATTAACTTAGCCCAATATTTATTTAGATTGAATTAAAAATCCTATGATATTTATAAAACTCAAGAAAACATCATGAATCTTCATGTTTATCATTTCCATATTTGTTAACATGGATATTTAGTTTCTTTATTTATAATATAATCATAAATTAATCTCTCCATTATATTTTTCTTTTCTTAGATTACGATATTGAATAACATATTTCTTGTTATATTTATAACAATGAATACAATATGTTACCTTAAAAAACTTATTTTCATCATAATTAAATATTTTTAGTGACTATATATTTATAGACTTCAAATGGTTTCTCAAAATCCATCTAGCATTGATCTTCTCTACATTAAATTAAATATTATATTCTAATACATTTAGTTCTTGTATCTCATTTGTTCTATGATATTTTGATTCATGAAAAATACTAAAAAAATCATCCTAATCATTTTTTTCCATGAGAAATTAAATTTTTAAAGTCTCTTTTTTTGTAATAGAATTATTTTAATTCCTCTATGTATTGATGATTAAGAACCACATAAATGTTTAGGTAGGGTAATACGATATTTACATAGATTTGATTCATTATTATGAATATTATTCTTCCAAAAATGATTCTTATATAGAATTGGATAATGGTTTTTTCACACACCAAATCACATATAGACAGTTGATTTCTGATTTTGTAAATACAGATCCTGCTTAAAAAATGATAGAAGATACATATGAATAGATCAAATTATTCATTATCATTGCTCTGATAAACTCAGTTGATTTTTACCCAACACTAAATCAACCTTACATAGGTCCTTTGTCTCAATTCTGAATCATTCAGAGGTGTCCAGGCTTAGAAAAATATCATGTTTAATCTCCAAAATACAATTCTGTTCAATTAAAATAATATTATATTCAAATGAAACCATGAACTTTTTACTATCATGAAAAATAAAGCAAAACATGTTGTAAAATAATCAAACCTTCTTGAACTCCTTTGTTTTATCTGAATAGCTCTTACATCATATAAATATACTCAATTTAGAGTATCTTCACGAACCTTAATGCACTTTTAATTCCATCCACAAAAATCAGTATCAAAAACCTCTTCCATATGATATAATTTTTTTTATTCACTAGTATTTATGTTTAATATTCCTTAGATGGTTCCTCAAACATATTGGGTGTTTAAACTCCCACAAAAACATATTTTTAAATACATTAATAACAACTCTTAAATATTTTTCAATCATCTAAAAAATTAATGATCTATAACAAACTGTAGACATGTGATCGTTCTTCAATCAGCACAAGTCACATATTTCCACAAGGATAAAACCTATACGTAGTTTAATTTATGGGTATTCTCACTAAATAATGGAATATTCCAAACTCTTTTACCAACATGATACCCTTTATCATTTACCTAGTAAATGGAATAAAGGTCTTGTAATTTAACAATAATTTATTGATAGAACCATTAATATTTATATAATGGGTGTATTATAAATCAATCACCCATCATTCACACATATATGATTTCACCTTTTCAAAAAATTGATGAAAAAATAATAATCAGATTCCAAATCCATTTGGGTAGTTATATTTTAATGAACTATTATTATGTTACCATAATTACTAATGAAAATAATTTCTATATCTAGTCTTGATATGGATGGTTTTAAATTTTTTTTGGGATAAAATATTATATTTTTACAAATATATCACATGTTATGGTATATAACATCTAAATAATAGTATTTATGTATTAAATATGTATACCAAGTGTTGGAAATTGATTATAAATCTGGATCAGAAGACTCATATCACCCAAAACTATAAGATCATCATATTTTTCAGGTAAACAAAAATAACTTGATAAAACTATATCAAGATGTAAATTTAGAATATTTTGAACTAATAACACATGGTATATGTAACCATTTTTTATAAAGTATAATGAAAAAAATTCCATTTAGTGGGAAGGGTGAAAGTGCCACAAATCTTCTTGAATTGGTTCATAAAAATGTGTATGGGACTTTTATAGTTGAATTAAGGGGTGTATTACCATAATTCATAACTTAAACTAATTAATTTTGTAGATATTTATATGTCTACTTGATGTTGTATAAGTTGAATTCCATTGATAAATTCAAGGATTAAAATATCGAAGCTAAGAACCAAATTGTTAAAAGATAAAGAAACCCTACTCAGACAATTACATAGAATATCTTATCCAAGAGTTCATTGATTATTTATAGGAGTATGGGATATTATCCATACTCAATACACCTTATATATATCATTGGAATAGTGTTTGTGAAAGGAGAAACATCACATTGTTAGATAGAGTGATATCAATAAGGAGTCACACAAGTCTTACATAATTCTTTTTTGTTATAAAAATTATTGAAAACAATTCTTACACTATACCGAGTTCCATTTTTCTAAATAGTATTCCATACAAGATTTGGTATGTAAGTAAACTCAAGGTGTCACATATATGTTTTTGGGGATGTAAGACAATTTTTTAGTCCATATTTGAAAAAAAAATCTTCATAAGGCACTAAGTGTATCTTTATAGGATATCAAAAATGAAACTAAAAGATATTGCCTATATAACCCCTCAAAATAAATGAATCTAGGTTAAGAGGCTTACAATATTTCTTGAGAGGGATCACATATGTAGAAGTGGTAGTGGTATAAAAATATAATCCAATGAAGGTGAAGATAAAGATACATATGAGATAATAGAGGATTAAATAACACAATGCCTCATAAATGAGGATGTTTTAGGGAAAAAAGTACTACCTTGGAACATTACAAACGTTTGATAGCCATCGATATATGGTTTTATAGTTACTGATGACAGTGAATCATTTTTAATTGATAATAATGAACCACTTATAAGGAAGTGTTATGTGGCTTAGAATATTATATATAGAATGAATATATTAATAACTATATTGATTCCATTTACCAAAAGGCAGGTTTCGATCTTAGTATACCATCCAGTAAAGGTAATGTTTGCTGGTTTCGAATGGATATTCTTGACAAAACTAGGCATGGATAAGAAATTCATACTAATAATTCATGAATGTTTGGAAGGTGGTTTAAAACTTATTGAGAAACATATTAGAAATAAAAATTCATTAGTTTTTTCGCTGAAGTCTATCAAAATTCTACTTTTCATAGTATCTTACCATGATTTTGATTTTTTTAAAATGGATGCCAAACAGAACATTCCATAATGGGAAGATTATATTAAATATCTATATTGCACAACCAGAAGGGTTTATGACTCCAAATAATTTCAATAAGGTACTCAATTTATAGAGATATATATAGTGGTTTAAGAGAGAATCCAAACAATAGAGAATTAACTTTGATGAATATATAAGAGAATTTTCTTTTATAAAGAGAAAATTGTATCTTTATTTATAAAAGTAGATCATTAGGAGTATGGTAGTTTTCCTAATAATATATGTAGATGAAATATTACTAATTTTGAATGAGATACCAATATTACAACATATTAAAATTTGGTTAAACACATGACATTACATGATGGAATTATTTTAATAATATATATTATTTAGATCAATATCCATCATGACAGATCCAAGAGGCTACTTGTGAAAAGTCATGGTGAATATATTGATAATGTAATAAATAGATTATGTTGGGAATAATTAAATAGGGTATTTTTTCCCATTTCATGTGGTATATATATTCCTAAGAAAATGTGTGTCTTTAGATTCATGTGGAGAGACATAGGATGACTAGTATTCCCAACACGTCACTGGTTGTATCAGTGATTTATGCCATGTTATTCACCATAATCAACGTCATCTATGACTTGAGCATTGTAGGAAAATATTTTTAAGATCTAATAGATCACCATTGGATGGAATTGAAGACAAAACTAATGTATATGAGGAATACTATGCAAATATTCTTAGTATATGGAAGATATGAATCATTAATCATTAGTGGATGCGTAAGTAATGGTTTCTAGATAGTGAAGGATGATATTAAATCATATTTTTCATATGTATTTTTTCCCAACAAAGGGGATATGTGCTGATATATCTTGAATTATAAAATTTCACAGATTCTATAGAAGATTATGGGTTTATTATAGTTTCTAATATAGAAAAATAATTAGTATGAATACATAACATTATTCGTGGTCTTGATGTGGTTTAGAGTTGTAAAGAACCTACCACAAATAATATGATAATATGATAGAGATGGATTTTTACAAGGAGTTAAGGTCACATCATTGGATGAATCACATACATTGAATATATCATCACTTTTTAGATTTTTATCATGGAGGTGAGGTCATAGTTAAAATATTTACCATAGAGGAGAATATGGAAAACTCATTGACTAAATCATTTTCTTATTATAATCACAGATATCATTTTAGAGATATGGAACTAATTCCCATTAGTAGTTACCATTAGTGAATATTAAAGTTTTTTAGAGTTTTATCACTATAACTAATAACCATTTTACTTTATATTACATATATATACAATAAAAAATATATTAATTTCATATCATGTATTGTATTTTCATATATTTAAAATTTATGTGATAATGTTCCGAGAGTATTGGTCATACTGAAGGGTCAAAGAAGTTCCATGCAATGCTGAGAACATTAAAGTGAAATGATAATATTCTAGAACTTATATATTCTAATATCATTTTTCATTATCTTAAGGGATATAGATGATGTTGACTATTAGTATGTTGATTTTTTAAGCAGATGAGTCACCATATCAGGAATTTTTCACTTAGAAATCTAAGATAGGAAATTATGTGGATTGAATTACTAATTGAAATTATAAATTATGTAAATGTGTCATGGGGAGTTCTTATATATAACCTTGAATAATGATCCTTAGACTTAATATTATTATTAACGAATATATTGATTCATATAAATTTTTTTTATTATCTAAAACTATTATTATCTATGTTTGTAGTGATGTAGGGATGCGTTAGGTGTGTCAAGAGTAATATAGAATCAATGAATAAGTTAATAAACTATTTTTACCTTTGAATATTGAAATATTAAGACTCATTCAATTTAATTGAAATAGATCTGTGAAATAAAATTCCAACACCATTGTGGTTGAGGGTTATTTTATATATGTGAACAAAAGTTATATTGAGAATATAAGTTGATGAAATGAGTATTAAACCTGGTTGATGAGATAATGAGATAATGTTATTATATTACACAATGAGAATTTATATGTGGTTGTTTTCATTACGACATTTATTTCTTACTCTATGGGTTTCATTACATATTTATAGATTCAATTCATGGACTTGAGGTAATCCCACCAAATTCCACTAAGGCAGAGCTCTAGGGGGTCACACATTAAGTGTATCAATTTATCTTAGTAAAATTATATTATAATTAAATCATTTGAATAATTATTATTATCATGTCTGAGGATTAATATTGACTAATGATTTATTGATCATAAATAGTCGGTAACTAATTATATTTGTTATAGAATATATATTTGAGTTGAGTACTAAATAAATATTTATTCACAAGAACAAAAAATAGAATATTTATTTATCAAATGAATAATATTCATTTATTTTTTAAGGTTTTGTAAATTCCAAAGAGGTTACAAAGGATTACTTATCTTCTAGGTAACAAAAATGACATAATCTAAAATATAATTTAAATAAAGGATGATTTATGTTCTATTAACATCATTCACATATTATTAATAATGTGTACATCGCTGCTAGATACATTTTTCTTTGGATCCTCTTAGAGAAATGATAGTACAACATGAATGAGGTCGTGTCAATCAACATATAGATAGAATAAATATCAAAAGTAAAAAAAATTTACTTATTAATAAATTTAGAGTGAATGATCCACTTTTCTTGTCTATGGAATTATTTTTAATGTATCTTTAAGTACATTAATTTGATATGATTATTTTTTTTTAGGTTCTTGAAAATTATTCATTTAATCTGACAAAATCCATGTTGGGTATGGGACTGACTAGAACATCAATTGTATTTGAAACCATCATATTATTATTGATTGACCAGTGGTGGTTAGAAAATTTCATTATATGATTTATATTCTATTACTAATAGTCCTATCATCTCCTATGATCTCACTTATCATCTTTTATGATTCCTAGAAATATTATAATAGATATATAATGCATTTTTTAAATATGGAATGATTCTATCATTGAATATGATATCTTGCTATCTTATGTTATGAAAAATAAAAAACATAGTGGTTTTGTATTGATTCATTGGAAATTATTTCCTATAATGTATGCATTGACTCCACCGACCAAAACAAAAGCGGAGCTTTATTTTTTGACTGGAATACGGTAGACTATAAAATTTCAATAAATTTCATTTATTTGTATGATTTCATGAATCAAAAGTTTTTTTAAGTCTTTGATAACACTTTTGGGGTTCAAATAATCCAAAAAACATATTAATTGTAATGGAATATATTAAATAATCCCAAATATGAGATCTCAATACTATATAAATGAAATCATATGTAATATGGAAATAAAGAAAATATAAATTTCTGCACAACACTATTACATCCATTACACCATATTCATATGGTATTGATGAATATCATCAAGAATTAGTCAAAATATATACCTCCTCTAAAGGTATCCCAAGGTTTCTGAATCACTCAATATTCATGTATAATACCTATTATCACCATTAAATGATAAAAAATTCTAATGAAATGGGTGAATAAGATGATAGATTTATATTTGGTGGAGTTTTATCCATGTCTCAAACAAGAATTAACTATTACTATATCATAGAGAATACCACATTATAAATACCTTTTGGATTCTCCTTCTGTGAGATATCATATACTCATGAATTATAATGCATGGAAAAAATCCTTGACCAACTCATATATCTATAGAATGAATATATCAAACTACTGATCTATTTCATCACATGAAATAAATAGTTTAACGATATGATATTTGGAATACCTTCTTGACCAATAACAATTCTCATTTCCCCCCAATATATAATAATATGTTTTGTTACATCATACCTTATGATTGTTCTCAAATCACTAATTGCAATACCACACTATCATATAATACATTTTATAAGGAGCTTTATTGTTTTATTTAAACCATTCCTTCTGATATACCTATTTCACCACTTGTGAAATGGACATAGGGAATCACATGCGCCATGGATTTAGGTAATTATTTCTTCTATATTTTAAATAAATATATTTAACATAAATTATTTGATATTATTTCCAAAAGTCCTTCTTCAATATCATGTTAATACTAATCAACCAAATATTCCTAAAAACATGATTCATTTATTTCTATTATATCAAAAATTGAATCCTTAAGATTATCACTAAAAATTATTGATATTCAAATTCATCACATCATCGAAAACCATATCTGATAACAGTTTACTTTTGATTTATATTTTCTCTCAAGTAGTTAAAAGATAGTCATCTAAATAATCTTCTAAATAACTTTATAGATGTTAAAAAATTTGAATAATGGAAAATGATGAATTTTTTCATAAACATGATAATTTATAAACTATTATATATAAATAAAATTTAAATTTTGAAAAAAATATCAATGAATCCATTAAATCAAATAGACCATTTTCATCATTGTTATACAACTAGTAAATTCATCATATATCTCTTTTAGAAAATCATTATTTCTCAATTTAATGTTTTACTTCTTTAGAATCATTTTTATAAAAAGTCAATATAACTCTTACCCAACAAAAGTTTGATATTACATAGAAAACTAAAATCAATATTTAATGGATTAAATCTTTAAACCACTCAAATTACATTAGTTTACTATAATGTATATAGTTACAACTCAATTCCAATGTTATGAATCCTTTAAAAGTCACAACTCCCTGTTAATATTCCATCATAAATATCTTCCCACTATTATGGATCCCTATAAAATTTTAATTTAATATCATGTAACAAAATTAATAATCTCATTAATAAGGACTTTTAAACGTCATATACAACATTTAAGGCCATTAAATATCCAATTATTGATATATATATACTACATTCCATGGAGAATTTATAAAAAATACAAAATAAAAAACCCATTGGAACTTATTTAGTCTACCGAAAAAATTATGATTATTCCATGGGTTCATAGTTTCCCTTACTAACTTGCGAACAACTAAATCACTATGAATTCAACTATAACAATCTTTAACAAAATCTCATTATAATTTCTAACTAATGAGACATGAACTCTTTAATGGAACATTGTTGGTCCTAACCACATATTTCATGTTACTCTCAACTGATCCTAGGATATAAAATCCTTCTTCACAACTCATAATCAATACATAGATATGTTTGTATTGATCCCAATTTTCTACAACTAAAACAATGACACCCTCTTCTTGAATAGTCACTAATAACATATCCCTGTTGATAAAAATAAAAACATATACATATACTCATGGTTAATATCATTCACCTACCAAATTATTTTATAGATAGTCATCCATCAAATTTCTAGGATTCAACATATTATATCTTCTCCCCATTTAATTTATTATCAGAAAGGTTGTGCATGGATAATTTAAACTTGTTTAGGGAACAAATATCAACTGTATAATTGTATATATATGTCTATAAGTGAAAAACAAAAATAGAATCCTAAATCAACTCATAACCACATTAAACTAAAACAATAAATTTATAATTGTTCTAATCAATATCAGTTTAGGAATGAAATAACCACTAACAAAGAAGTGGAGATAGACTAAGTTATTATCAAAATAAACAATGAGCTAGATAATGTATTTATATCACAGGTACTATGAAATTTATTTTATTTCCCAATAAAATTACTTATGTCATGTGCACTAAAAATGTATAAAAAAGATCATCAAAAAACAAAATGAATATTAAAAAAATAAATTGACGAATAAAGAAATAAATAATCATAAAAAAATTAAATCATCGACCATAATTTGAACAATCAAGACCGATCACAAAAAATTGGTACAAATAAGGAAATTTATATAATGAAAAATAAGTATATAATCACAAAAAAAGTTAAAATTGTATAACTATGTATAAATAATAGAAAGGCAAAAAAATTTCCATGACTATTCAAATTACACAATATTCTAGTATTCTTTATGTAGTCCAAAAATATTAATTATAGAAATAAAATCACATGTATGAGCCAAACATGTAATTATACTATATAATATGTCACGAACCAGCCCGGGTCAACCCTGAACCGGTCACCCGAGCCGGTCCGCGGCAAGTCCCGAGGGGCGTTCCCGATCCCCCCGGGATGGCAACAAGTGCCGGGCATTGAAACTTTAATCGTTGGGAACGATTTCAGCCCAAGCTAAAAACAGGATCGAAAGAATGAATATAAACTAAACAAACAAACAGACACTATAGACATAAACAAACCTACACCACGACATACCTCCACGTGACCTCGCGGTCACCACCCAACTACAACCAACGTCGCTCCCACACTGAGCGACTCAAGCCAGGAAAACCTGAACACAAGGAACCTGCAACTGAAAAGGTAAAAGATAGGCGTGAGCACAAAAGTACTCAGTAGGTGAGCCCCACAACAAATCCCAATGCACTGCCAGTAAATAAAGAATCTACATAATCCAGGTTTGAGCTATAATGTATAAAAGTAAGTTTTCACAATGCTTTACTTGTGTTTCGGTGCGGATATGCGTCGGGTTACGCTGTTCCGCCAGGACGCGTTCGCGCGTGCACCCGTCAACCCGAGGGGATGGGCGCGCGGCTTGTGGTCCCGCAGTCCCGCTTTCCAAGGGCGGGCGGCATTCGTCCCTTATTCAGGGGCGTCTGCTCCTTGATCGAAACCGGGATGATGGGATGTCGGCTCCTCCTTCCTTGGACGTCTCCTTGGAACTCGTCGCCTAATCCGGGTCTCCCTCATAGACTTATGAATGTTCGTGAATCTCGTTCCCGGCGCCATATCTTCATGGACACCGGTTAATTACGCTGCTTCCGCCCGGACGCTCCAAGGAGTCTGGGCGGGGCAGCAACCTGCGGTGAGAAGGCCGGGTGGCTCGGGGTGCTGGGGGCGTGTCGTAGCACTGCGGCTCTGCACGTCTGTCTTCCGTCCCTAATAGGGCTTCTCGAAGGCATGATGGCCTGAGGCATCCCGTACTAGGTGCGGGGAACTGTGTCACCTGAGGTTTTCCTCAGCTTCCCATGTTTAACACGGGGTATGCCGCGAGTTTAACGTCCAGCGGGGACGGCATCGGACCGATCAACACGAAAAGTGGATCAGATGACAGAACCCCTTGCGGGGAACCTCCGACGCTGGGGCCAGCACATGGGCGGCTTCCCAAATGATGTGGAGTGGAGTGAAGTGGCATGACCCCACCGGGATGTGGCGGCCCGGGTAAGGATCAGGATGGGTGATGGAGTGAAGAGCTTGGACCCCGTAGAGGCTTCCTACGTACCGTGCGTTAGCACGGATCAAAGTCAACGTAGTTCGGGTATACAGTTTAACGTCATGCTGGACGTCGGCAAGCCGACTCACGAAGAGGTCTAGGCCGCCGGGCGGAGGATTGAACCGAACCACCTCGCACATAGGGGGATGGAACGGCCGGGTGGATCACAGTTTCACGTCATGCTGGACGATAAAAAGAGAAATGGAAAAAGGGGCTGTGGGGAGGCACAGTGGAGATACACACGGGCAGTCTCCCACAGGGGCGGATTCATAGGTGAATCGACGCAAGCGTGAACCCTGGAGGGGTCCACTGATGGACGAACCGACGTAAATACGACCGGGACGACCAGGTGGCGGGCTTGGACCTCAGGGAGGCTTCCTACGTACCCTGTATAGAAGACAGGGATCAAAGTCCACGTAGTTCATTCTGTCAGGACTTACGCACTTGGGGCAGCCCGGATGCGGCAAAACTCAGTTGGAAGGGACTTGGACCGAAAGCAGAAGACACCTCGATCCCAGTCACACCCTCTACTGGCTTCGGCAGTGGGGAGGCGCAATGGAGATACACATGTGCAGCCTCCCACGAGAAACTAGGGGTTTGTAATACCCTGCCCCCGTAGGGAAAAGCCACTCCCATTAAATTGTCCCAAAAGGGGGACAATCCCGACATCCCTGCAGAGACGAGCGGGTGGGGGCCACGTCCAAACCGGGGGAGACCATGCGTGCGAAGCACGAGATCGAATGATGCGGATGGTTTAACGTCTTGCCGGACGAAGTACAGTTTAACGTCGTGTGTTGAGGACGAAGCGGACGGTTTAACGTCTTGCCGGACGAAGTACAGTTTAACGTCGTGTGTTGAGGACGAAACACTTGGCAGTTTAACGTCTTGCAGCGCAGACGATGGGGGCTAGGCAGTTTAACGTCGTGCAGCCTGGACGTATACAGTTTAACGTCGTGCAGGACGTGGTGCAGTTTAGCGTCATGCTGGACGAATGCTGAACAGTTTAACGTCTTGTAGCTCGGACGTAGTGCAGTTTAGCGTCATGCTGGACGAATGCTGAACAGTTTAACGTCTTGTAGCTCGGACGTAGTGCAGTTTAGCGTCATGCTGGACGAATGCTGAACAGTTTAACGTCTTGTAGCTCGGACGTAGTGCAGTTTAGCGTCATGCTGGACGAATGCTGAACAGTTTAACGTCTTGTAGCTCGGACGTAGTGCAGTTTAGCGTCATGCTGGACGAATGCTGAACAGTTTAACGTCTTGTAGCTCGGACGTAGTGCAGTTTAGCGTCATGCTGGACGAATGCTGAACAGTTTAACGTCTTGTAGCTCGGACGTAGTGCAGTTTAGCATCATGCTGGACGAATGCTGAACAGTTTAACGTCTTGTAGCTCGGACGTAGTGCAGTTTAGCGTCATGCTGGACGATAAAGCCGCCGGTAGGTCCGTGTCACTTCGCGCGAGCCTAGGGGGGGCCGCACGGAAAGACGACGCACAACGCGGGCACCTGCGATGAAGACCATCGGGCGCCACGAAGGCGGGTACCCAAAGGGGGTCAAGGGAGGCGACCCTGGCGGATTGCGCGCAAAAGAGGAGCTTTGCGCGCAAAACCGCGGGTCGGCGCGCAAAATGGCGGGCTGGCGCGCAATTGGGCCAGCGCTTTGCGCGCGGATGATTGGGATTGCGCGCACCGGGCTTCGGGTAGCGCGCGGGGGCAACGGCTCATTCTCTAACGAATGGCCACTTTGAAAATGGGGGGTGCGCGCAATCGGGTTGGATTGCGCGCACCCGGGGGGCAATTGCGCGCAAGAGGCTTCTTTTGCGCGCAAAGGCCTTCGGGTTGAAATTTATTCAAAGGGAAGGAGCCAAGGGGATTGCGCGCGAAGGCGGACCCCAAGGCTCTATTGCGCGAAAGAAAGGAGGTTACCTGAAGATCGGCATTGCGCGCGGAAGGGGTTGAATTGCGCGCGCGGGAGACCGTTCGACTTCCAGCAACCTTTGAAACGCTGGGGGTCGCCTAGTATTTATAGGCAACCCCGGGCGCGGAATCCAAGGCGCGAGCGCGGAATTCTCCTCGCGGGCGCGGAATCGGGCACGGCGCGCAAGGGAGTTGCGCGCATCCCGGGGGTTTTGTGCGCGGATCATCATCTTTGCGCGCAGACCTCTGAAATTCCGCGCAAGGCCTCCGGGCCCTCCGAAACATTCTTCCGACTCCGAATATGACCTCGCTTTCCGCATCCGGAGCTTCGTTTGGGAACAACGGACTTTTCCGGCGTCTACAAAAGCCCCCCCTCGGAATCTGATCGGCGAGAGGTCGCAACGATCGGGTTCCGAGGGAGACGCCGGAATGCCGAAGTCCTGGGCGGCGCGAGACTTAGGCACGCAAAAAGGGGCGCCGGTCGCGAAATTCGCCGTTGCGGTCGCGCAAAGCGCTTTCCGTGCAGTGCGGACCCCGGCCTCACCTATAAATAGGGGCACTGGGTCCCTCCGTGCCGTACACTGGCCTTCCGCGCGATAAGCATCTCTGCTCTCGAGCGCGAAATTGCCCTTTCCGGCGCGGAATTCGCCCGCTCGTCGCGCAAAACCGTCCGCATTTCGCCTGTCTTTGCGCGAAAACCCGGAACTTTGCGCGACAGTCTTCCCAATTGCGCGCCGCCCACTTGGATTGCGCGCCAACCTTCAAACTTCTCTACCAGCCTCGTCCGATTCCGCACACTTCATCCCTTAACCCACACGACTCCCGAAACTTCTGAGATGGCCGCGCACAGAGGAAATGAGGGGGATGCCGCCACTCGCAGGGCTGAGATGGCGACGAACGAGGAGGTTTACGGAGCCAAGGAGATTGTTTCCAACAATCAATCCTTGTTCGACTTACTGACGCCGGCCCAGAAGACATATCCACTGTCGGACAACCTGCCGCTCTGGAACTTCGGCATCCTAGATGAGGTCCTGGTGCCAGGGTTCGAGATTGATGCCCCGCGGACCTGGGTGACCCGGGAGGACGAGCTTCTCCGCTATAACATCACCAACAATGGGCATCCTGCCAGGGAGACCAGACACTTGGATGTCTATGTCCTGAACCCGAGGACGCGAACCATTGATGGGGGTGAGCCTACTGCGGAGAATTCTCCAGCCCTCTACTCGAGCATATATCGCCAGAGCGTCACGGACGACACCAAGGGCTGGCTGAAGGACTGGGACTTGCGGTCTGGGGGCAACTTCACCAGTGAGTGGGCCTGGGCGTTCTGGGTATGCCACACTTGCGATCACTTCGCAGAGGAGCTGCGGTACATCGGCCTGTTCGAGGCGGTGTGGACGTCGCAGTTCCACTTCTACCAGCAGTCCGAGCTCGGGCCGGAGCTGTTCATCCGATGGTCTCCGGATACCAACACCTTCCATCTTCACCATGGGGAGGTCGGCATCGGTCTCTGGGACATCCACTGCATCGGAGGTATCCCGCTGGAGGGCTACCAATACGATGAGTTCCTGCCACCGAAGAACATATGGGAGGACAGGTCACGGACTCCCATCCTGACCTGGCATCTGCTTGACCTGGCTACGCAGCGGCTCGGGATCAAAGACTTCCAGAAGGACATAGCCTACAAGGAATGGTTCGGCCAGTTCTTGGAGCATGACCCGGCGGTCAAGATGCCAGGCAGGGGGAAGCGGTGCCCGACCGCAGCTCAGAGGAGCCGGAACGGGTCGTACTGGCGGGTCCTGGAGACGGGCGATTACTGCTCATGGGGGTACCGCGTCATCGAGGCCCGGGACCCAAATGTCCGGTACGCGGCGTTCCTGGCCGCCTTTCTGAGTGGGTGGCTCCTGCCAGTGCGGGACGCGAGAATGGGCGTTCGCCCGGCGACACTGGCGATGGCGGGCGCTATGGCCGCCAACAAGAGATACAACCTCGGGGTCCCAGTGCTGGCGAGGCTGTATGCCATCCTGGGATGCATCTCATGAGGGGGGTCGCCACGAAGGATCTGTGGGCCCTTTCAGTTCTTCCACGGCTGGGTGGCTGCTCACCTCGGTGGGTACACGTTTCCGAACGCCATCATTCCTCCGGGCAACGGCCTGCGACCCTCCCTGCTGAACATCGCGGGGGTCGCTCCGATGACCCTAAGTGAGGAGGGCGTGCGGATCCGGATTGGCAATCATGCCAACTTCAACTTCAGTCCGTTCCCCACTCCCGTCGGCCAGATGATCGACAACGGGCAGGGTCCGCTGGAGCAGCATGAGTACTTCCTGAACATGCGGGGCGGGGTGCTCGTGGCTCGGATCGACGGGAAGGTGATCTGCGAGCCTTACGTGCCGACCCGTTTCGCCAGGCAGTTCGGGTGCCTTCAACGGATGCCGAAGAGGGTATTCACTGCTGTCAGGGAGGAGACGAACCCTAGCGTCCTTCGCCAGATGTGGCTGATGTTTGCCGCTTTCGGCTCTGGCGACGTCATCACTCTCTCTCCTACCGGAGTTGACGCAGGCTTGGCAACCGAGTACGCCGAACACTGGGCCATCGCGTACCCTGAGGGGCTTTTGCAGAAGCTAGTTCGGCGGCTCGAGGTTACCCGTGCGGAGACTGGGCGTCAAGGAAGGAGGCGGGGCACCGCCACACGGGGGAGAACGGAGGCGCGCCAAGCAGCGGAGCCGGCGCGGGCAGGGACTTCGGCGGCGGGCACATCACAGGCTGCCGCTACGACCTCGACGCCCAGAGAGGGGGCACGCGTGGTGGTCGAAGAGCGGCCCGGGAAGCAGGTGAGACGTCTGCTCGAACCCTCCCACGATGCAGTCTTCCCGGCGCTGTGGTCGGCCTGGATGACCCTGCGGCAGTCACTGGGGACCGACGCCATCTGGCGAAAGATTCTCAGAGAAGGAATCCATCTGCCAGAGGTCGGGCGCCTCCACATTGCCGACAGGGTGGACTTCAACCGGCAGTATGCGTATCTGACGGCCATGGACGAGTACGCGCGCCAACGTGGTCAGCGCGCGGAGCCATCCCTTCTGGTGAAGGTGATGCTCGGTCTCGAGCCCGCTCCGGAACAGATGCCGCCGGAAGAAGACGACAGTAGCAACGACTCCGAAGAAGAGGAGGAAATGGGGGAGGATGAAGGCTCCAAGGGAAGATCCCATCAGGGGAGCCCACGGGAGAGCGGTGAGGTGGCCGGCTCTGACAACGTTGATGTCACTGAGCTCCTCGAGGTCCGCTTCTATCCCTACTCAATCTGCTTCATCCACTCTCTTATGCAACTTCTAACCCATTTCTCCATCTTTCTCAGGAGCGCACGGATGTTGGTCAGGCGTCCTCAGCGGGAGTAGGAGGGGCGCCAGCAGGACAAGGCGGGGGCCAGACACCTATCATTGAATTGAAAAGCGCTAAGGGGTCCCCTGCTACAACTGTTCCTGCGGTGACCGGGGTAGCGGAAGATGACGCTCCGAACTCCCGTAAGTCTCCCTACTTTACTGCTGGTGCTTGCCGTTGACGATCCGTGACTAACCATGGCATGCCCCGCGCAGTGATCTCAACATTGGAGGCTCATCGGGCTGCCGAACCCGGGCCATCTACGAGTGGACCAGTGGTGGACATGCCGCCTGCCCCGGAACAGACTTCCCAAACCGAGCCGGCCCCACCAACTGCTGATCAGGGGGCTCCGGACATCGGCGGTGCTGACATCGGAGAGAGGTTGGGGGCTGACGAGGGTGTCAGCGCCACTGGGGAGAGAGAAGAAGGTCGCCCGGATGTTGGGGAACCTATCCCTCGTGAGGACCTCCCAGGGGCGGACCCTGCAGCAGACCTGCTGGCTGCCTTCCCTGCCTACCGGCCTGCCGATCCCGAGGAGATGGACGACTCGGACGCGGAGGCGGTCGAGGAGAGCCGGATAACGCGCCGCAGGGGGTGGAAGTGCATCCAGCGCTTCCTCAAGCGAGACCCGTCGGAGTGGCTGGGGCGCATGGGATCACTTCAAACCTGGCTGCGCTTCCTGTGTGCCGGGGGAGCTGATGCTCAACGCCTCCATCTAACGGTCCGTGATTTCATGGCCGAAAAGATGCGCGAGAGCTGCCGGCGTGCCGACGTCACACAAAGTCGGGACATGTCGGAGAGCACGCGGGCGCTCCTCGCGGCGGAGCAGGAAGTCCGGCGCCTCGAAGGGCAGGCGGCAGAGAAGGAGGCCTTCGTCGCAACGTGTACCGAGCTTGTGGAGCAACTAGCAGCCCAGCTGGTTGACGCCCAGGTACAGCTGACGGAGGCGGGCCAACAGATGGTCACAATTCACGTCGAGCGGGAGCGTGCACAGGCCAGAATCGACGAACTGCGTGCTGCGACCGCCGACGAAGAGAGGGCACGCAGAGAGCGAGAAGCAGCTCTGGAGGCCACCAGCCAAAGGGTAGCGGCATTAGAAAGACTCATTCAGCACGCTAATCCCTAAGGGCTTTGTATTGCCATTCCCAAAACATTTGCTTCCGCTACTTTGATCCATCTGTATGAATCAATATATTTATCTGCATCTTTTGGTTTAATATGCTCAACCACAATTCACTGTCTTGCGGGAGTGTTAACCAAGCATCAGGCATCCATAATTGGGCCTGGATTTCTGGAGAAAAGAGGGAGGTCATTCCTAGGAAAGGAGACCTCAGACCTAACCAATGTACCATTCCCCCAACCTGTTCCAACACACGAGCGGGACAATGCTAGGGGCGTTGAGATTTTATCCGAACATAGGGAAATGAGAAAGGGTGAATCGCGTGTCCCGAATCCAGACATCCACAACGGTCGGCCTTCCAGGAAATGCCCAAGACGGTAGGCGGACAGTGGATCGACCATAACAACTGCAATAGACGGACCGAAAAAGGCCATCATTCATATTGAAGGAGGCGGACCACATGTCATCATGAATACCGCTTTGGGGTTCCTTCAGACACAAGGGTGGAAAATCCAGATCAACAGGGCAAGCGAAGCGTGGGGCGAAGTGACGATTTGTTCGGACAGAATCCAACGCTCTCAAAATTGCGCCACCGTGGGGAAAACGTATTAGGCGGATGCACTAAATCTGGCCGTGAGTCACCTCAATTCTCAGACAGAACCTCTCTGACGAGGAAACCGTCGCTTCCCACCATTGCAGTGGGGCATCCCGAGCTGAATCGGGGAGAATATCACAACTGCACCACTCTACCCGAAGTCAGGCCAGACGGCCGGCGACGAGGAGGGGCGGGACTTAACGATCCCTGAGGCTGGACCCGAGTCGGAATGCCCGGGCGTTCCTACGTACTCCATCAGGCTGGAGATCAAGCCACACGTAGTTCTGAGAGTGCAGTTTAACGTCATGCAGGACGTAGAATCCCGTTTAGGGGAGATCTTAGTTTAAGGTCGTAGAGCTCGGACCATAAGGGTAGATCTTAGTTTAAGGTCTTAGAGCTCGGACCATAAGGGGAGATCTTAGTTTAAGGTCTTAGAGCTCGGACCATAAGGGGAGATCTTAGTTTAAGGTCTTAGAGCTCGGACCATAAGGAGAGATCTTAGTTTAAGGTCTTAGAGCTCGGACCATAAAGAGAGATCTTAGTTTAAGGTCTTAGAGCTCGGACCATAAAGAGAGATCTTAGTTTAAGGTCTTAGAGCTCGGACCATAAAGACCTCAAAGTACGCCGCATCTGGTCATATCCCCTGGATATGCGAAGATGCACTGAGGGATAGTGTCAAGAGTGTCGAGTTTTCGCCTGGTCAGAATGGGAGGTGGGAAATGTGAATCATGCGGCCATTCACTCGAGGACCGGGAGCACCGGCGTGACGATATGAGAGTACTGCCGACCGTGGCGGAAAAGCAGCATCAACATCGCACTAACCGTTGGTGGAATGAGGCAGCAAACGAGCATCGACCGCTCAATCGCAGGATTCATATCGATTTCCTGCCCGAGGCCATTGGGGGTACCGGCCCGAGTCGGTGGGAGAGCACTGAGGCATTGTGTCCGAACCGTTCACGGGGGCTCCACCCAGGGCGTAGACGATGGGTCCGAATGAAAGGGATCACGAAGCCTGAAAAGCGGAGGAAACCTGACCAAGCGGATCCTGACCCTCCTGGCAATAAACCAGAGTACTCTTGACACCGGTGGACCACTGCAAGGGGTCGGGGAACACGCCTTGAGGGTGACCTGAAGGCGGCGGATTCCCCAGAGAAGGGGGAATCTCTAAGAGGTGGGGGGCTGGACCTGAAGTTTCAAACATCCGGGCGTTCCTACGTATCCCATAAGGATGGGAATCAAGCCACACGTAGTTCTTGAAGCGCGGCGCAACACAATCGGGCACCAGCGCGGGGAAGAGTGCGGATCTGACCCTCGCACACAAAAGGAGCGGCATTTGATATTTCTTGTTTGTCCTTAAAGATGAATGTTTTTTCTTTGTGCGGCGACATGCCTGTGATTGAGAAATCTCTGGCGTCGCCGCAATAATCAAGCAACGGAAGGCATTGATGAATGGCGTGGTTATTAACCAGCGCCCAACATGAGTGTCCCCTGAGGAGAACATCACGATGCAGTGCCGTTTTCTCGTCGGGCGGCCAAGACGATCACAGTTTACGGTCGTGTGGTAGGACCAGACAACACAGTTTAAGGTCGTGTGGTTCGGACCATGGAGGAATCCGCTTACCGCGGTACGGCGGACACGGCGGAGGTGGGAGCATACCCAGCCCTGCGGTCACGCACGATTCCAGGAGAAGAGTCTTGGGATGGGGGTCTGCGTATGTCCATCACCCGAGGGGCAGAGATGCTAGACTCCAGGCATACTGGGCTCAGAACGCGATTGTTCGAGCGACTCCTCCCTCCTTATGGGGACGAGGGTCCAGCTACGCATGGCCCTTGGGGAGAACATCCGCATATATCCTCGGTGCTCAGATCATGAGAGCCTCGAACGACATCATTACCTTGGTTGGTCTGCCTAACGTGTAAAGGTGTACTGAAGGTCAGTATGAAAAGAGTGTCCAGATTCCACTACAACGCATAAAGGCGGAGTGTGATGAGGACTGTGCAACCAATGTTCAGAGCCTGAAGGAGCTGACATGGCGATCAAGGATGCTGCTGACGCATTCGCAACACAACATCCGATCGCGTCAGCCTAAGACGGGGCAAGCAAACGAGCATCAACCGCTCAATCGCAGGATTCATATCGATTTGCGGCCCAAGACCCGCCGGTAAATCGACCCGGAGCGGTGGGAGAGCACTGAGGCATCGTACCCAAACCGCTAACGAGGATCCCTTTGAGTGAAGGCTCGAATAAGAGGAAGCGCGAGGCCTGACAAGCAACACAGGACTTGTCGGGATTGAATCTGACACTACGAGTCATAGACCGAAGTACCCAAAACATGTTAACAGATCTCCGGAAAGGGTCGGAGGACTCACCCTGAGAGCAACCAAAAGAGGGCAGATCCCCGTGATCAACCAAGAGACGGGGCTGGACCTGAAACACAAGCGTCCAGGCGGTCCTACGTATCCCATAAGGATGGGAATCAAGCCATACGTAGTTCTTGAGAGGCAGTTTAACGTCATGCAGGACGATGAGGGGTGTGAGGTAGTCCCACACACGGGGGGAGGCGTACAGCGTGGCCAGTAGACCAACGCGAATGAGGACATAATCCCCCGCTCACGCGATACGCCTCGCACAAAAAGGAGGGGAACTGGGGCCAGAGGCCCAACGCGGGATAGAGATTCCTGGGAAATGGGGCTGGGCCTGAAACATGAATGTCCAGGCGGTCCTACGTATCCCATAAGGATGGGAATCAAGCCATACGTAGTTCTTGAAGTGCAGTTTAACGTCATGCAGGACGATGAGGAAAAAAGAAGGGGGAGCAGAAGGCATCCCCAAACGTGGGGGGGCGTACAGCGTGACGAGAAAACCGACGTGAATGAGGGCATAGCCCCGCACTCACACCATACGCCGCACACCCGGGGGCAACTGGACCAAGGGCCCAGGATGAGATGGAAATTCCCGAAGGATGGGGCTGGGCCTGAAACATGAATGTTCAGGCGGTCCTACGTATCACATAAGGATGGGAATCAAGCCGCACGTAGTTCTTGAGGGGCAGTTTTACGTCCTGCAGGACGAATGCTGAACAGTTTAACGTCTTGTAGCTCGGACGTAGTGCAGTTTAGCGTCATGCAGGACGAAGCACTTGGCAGTTTAACGTCTTGCAGCGCGGACGAATGCTGAACAGTTTAACGTCTTGTAGCCTGGACGAATGCAGTTTAACGTCGTGCAGGACGTGGTGCAGTTTAACGTCATGCAGGACGAAGTGCAGTTTAGCGTCATGCGGGACGAATGTGCAGTTTAACGTCATGCTGGACAAATGTGCAGTTTAACGTCATGCTGGACGTAGTGCAGTTTAGCGTCATGCGGGACGAATGAACACTCAGGCAAAGTATTGCTTGAGGAACCTAGCGTTGGTGGGAGGAGTGACACGCTCACCATCCATAGTCGCTAGGGAGTACGCGCCATTGGGATAGACCTTGTGGACAACAAAGGGTCCCTCCCACTTGGGCTCCAACTTGGGTGGCTTCCTGCCGGGGATCATCGGCGCTCTTAGGGCTAGCACTAGATCACCCTGCAGGAAGGAGCGGAGGCGAACCTTCTTATTGAAAGCTCGAGCCATTCTGCTTTGATGCCTCTCCAAGTTGTGCAAAGCGCGAAGTCTATTCTCATCCAGTGCTTCCAACTCGACTAGACGGGCTTCAGCAACTCTGTCCGGCGCTTGCTGGTCGTAGACCGTAGTGCGCAAGGACGGTAACTGGATCTCGATGGGCAGGACGGCCTCAGCACCATACACCAGGGAATAAGGGGTCATCTGGGTGGAATTGCGAGTCGTCGTCCGATAAGCCCAGAGGGCGTTGGGGAGCTTGTCCGGCCAACTCTTCTTGTTCTGACCAACCATCTTTTGCAGAATGTTAGAGAGGGTTTTGTTAAACGCCTCGATCTGTCCATTCACCTGCGCATGATAGCGATATGTATGGTTCGACCGAATGTTATACTTGGCGTACAACTTCTTCAACTCGGCTGCTCGGAAATTGGTTCCGTTATCCGTGAGGATAGCGTGAGGCACTCCAAATCGATAGATGATGTTGGAGGTCACGAAGTCAGCGATCGAACAGGATTTGACCTCTCTGAGCGGAATCGCCTCTGCCCATTTGGAGAAGAAGTCCGTAGCAGTCAGAATGAACCGGCACTGGCGAGCTGTCGCCGGCGGGTAAGGTCCCACAACGTCCAGTCCCCAGACTGCAAAGGGCCAGGAATACCTTGTGGTATGGAGAGGCTCCGGCGGCCGATGCACAAAGTTAGCATGAACCTGGCACGCATGGCACCTCCTGGCATACTCGATGCAGTCATGGATCATGGAGGGCCAGAAGTATCCTAACCTCCGAATCTGGTGGGACAGCTTCGGCCCAGTCTGGTGGGCGCCGCATGAACCAGCATGAACCTCTTGCATGACTCGTGGGATCTCAACTCCCTGAAGGCAACGGAGGAGAACACCATCAAATCCGCGTTTGTAGAGGATCTGCTCCAGGCCGGGACTGCTCTGGAGGACGAACTGCGATGCGCGGCGTCGAACTCGCTCGCGCTCGGCCCGATCCGATGGAAGAATGCCATGTTGGAGGTACTCAACCAAAGGCGTCCTCCAATCAGGGGCTGATCCGACTGTCATATCTGGGGTACTCGGGGCTCCGGGCATAGGGGCAACCGTGGTGAGGTTACTTACCAACGGGCCGCGATCTTCTTCCGGGATAACGGGAGCGATGAGCCTGCGGCGCGTCACGCGGACGATCAGGTTGTCCTGTTCAGGCTCCGCAAGTGACGCAGCGAGGCTGGCCAAAGCATCTGCTCGACCGTTCTGCGACCGGGGAACATGGACAATTTCCGGCCGAGAAGGGAACCGGGCCATCAGAAGGAGGGTGAACTCCAACAATGGCACAAGTTCCGGCTTCCTGACAACGTAGTCGCCATTGATCTGCTTAACGACCAGCTCGGAGTCCCCTTTCACGCACAGACGGGGCACGTCGATCTCGAGAGCCAACTCGAGGCCGGTGATGAGGGCATGGTATTCCGCCTCATTGTTGGTACAGCCCTCTGACAACAGGAAAGAGTATGGCAGCACGGGTCGCTCCGGGGTAATGAAGACGATACCCAAGCCCACTCTGTTGAGCTTAGGATTATCGAGTCTTCTACCGGTGGGGCTCCGGGAGGCGCCGTCAAAGTGCATCTGCCAGCATGGATCGGCTCGATCAACCGAGATAATGGTCTCATCAGGAAAGCCTAGATCCAGCGGCTGATCCGCGGAGGTTGGGTGAGCTTCCAGAAAGTCTGCCAATGCTTGCCCTTTGATGGCCTTCTGAGACACATACCTGATGTCGAACTGCTGGAGAATCACAGCCCACCGCGCTAGACGGCCAGTCAACATAGGTCGGCTCAGGATATATTTCAACGGGTCTACCCGAGAAACCAACTGTACCTCATGGTGCTGCAAGTAGTGCCGTAATTTCTGTACGGCAAATACGAGCGCCAGGCAGCTCTTCTCGATGGAGGAATACCTAACTTCCGCATCGAGGAGCATGCGACTGAGGTAATAGAGGCTATTCTCCGTTCCCTCGTTGTTCTTCTGGGCGAGAAGGGCACCCAGGGACCGTTCCAGGGCGGTCACATAGAGGACCAGCGGCTTCCCGGATACAGGCGGCATCAGAACCGGAGGTTGAAGCAGGTACTGCTTGATTTCCTCAAAAGCGGTCTGAAACTCTTTATCCCATACATAGGTGGAACCTTTCTTCATGAGCCGAGAAAAGGGCTTACACTTGCCGGCCAGATTCGCGATGAATCGGCGTATATAGGCTAAGTGGCCTTGGAACCCTTGCAGTTACCGGACGGTACCTGGGGGAGGCATCTGGCTAATCGCCCTGATTTTCTCTGGGTCGATCTCAATACCCCGGTATCTTACCACAAATCCAAGGAACTTTCCGGAGGTGACCCCAAAGGCACACTTCAACGGGTTCATCTTCAGGCAGCGAGACCGGAGGAAGCTGAACACTTTCTCAAGATCTTTGAGATGGTCCTGACGCTGGCGCGATTTGACAACCAAGTCGTCGATGTAGCATTCCACCAGTGTGCCGAGGATTGGCTTGAATATGCGGTGCATCGCCCGTTGATAGGTGGCACCTGCATTCTTCAGGCCGAAAGGCATGACCCGGTAGCAAAAGGTACCTTGGGGGGCCCTGAAGGCAGTGAACTCCTCATCCTCAGGGGCCATCCGAATTTGGTTGTATCCGGAGTATCCATCCATGAAGGAGAGGGCTTGGAACCCTGTCGTGGCATCAATCAACAGCTCTGTCACTGGAAGGGGAAAATCATCCTTCGGGCAGTGGCGGTTGAGATCGCGGAAGTCGATGCAGACTCTGATCTGCCCGTTCTTCTTCCTGACCGGCACAATGTTGGCCAGCCATTTGGGGTACTGAACTTCCCTCACGAAGTTGGCTTTGATAAGCTTGTCAACTTCGGCCTCAACCATGGCACCGTGGGATGGGTGCATCTTCCTGGGAGGCTGCTTGAACCCGCGATGGTTCGCCGGGAGACCAAGGCGGTGGACGGCTACCTGAGGATCCAGCCCCGGCATCTCGTCATAGCCCCAAGAGAATACATCACGGTGCTGCCTGAGAAAGTCCACGTACTGCTGCCGCTCCTCAGAGGGCATGGCGGCACTAACCAATGTGGGTCTTGGATCGGCCTCGGTTCCAAGGTTCACCTGTATTAACTCATCGACCGTGGCGGGGACGCCCTCCTCGAAGGCTGGGGGTGCGTCTTCCATATCCTCTCCACTCGGGGAGGGATCGTCCACGGGAGAGACTGCGTTGGCAACTGCATTGGGGCTACCAGATCCTGCTGGGCCACTGGTGCTGGCGCGGGCGGTCGCGGCCATCTCATCAGGAGACTCGCGGACCGTCAAGACCATGGCGACGTCCAACCGTTGAATCGGGAGGACGTAAGCGTCATCCAGACTTGCCCAGGGATCACTTGCAACAGCGATAGGCTCAACCTCACCTGCCAGGATCTGCTTATCCTTGCTCTTGTAATAGTCCGCGTCCAGATAGCGGGCTTCACACGAGGCAAAAGGAGAGGCATCTCCTTGAAGCACGCCTACTCGACCATTAAGGGAGTATTTGAGGCATTGGTGGTATGATGAGGGAACCGCCGCGTGAAGGTGAAGCCATGGCCTGCCCATCAATGCGTTATACGCAGTGTCCTGAGAGACTACCATGAATTCGGTGTTGGCAACCAAGTCACCGAACTGGGTCTTCAAACGTATCTTGTCGACCGGGGTTTGCTCGGTGCGATCGTACCCCTGGATCCTGAGGTCGGAGGGAATCAAGTCATCCTCAGACAACCCCAATCTCCGGAGCGTCCGAGTTGGAATCAGGTTAATCCCGGACCCCGTGTCGACAAGACAGCGCCGGACTTCAAGGCCATTGAACTGGCCAGTGACATACAGCGGACGAATGTGTCCCTGTATAGGAGGGTCTTCATCCATACCAGAGAACGAGATAACTGCCTGACATTCGGCGTCCTCGATCGTTTCGGCGTGAAAAGCCTCTGCAGCCGCAACCTCTGTCTCAAACTGGAGGGGGCTTTTCAGGGCTTCAGCGAGTGCCTCGCGCATCTCAGATGACATGCGCAGAGCCTCAAGGATGGAGAGCCTTGCTGGGATGTCGGCCAAGTGCTTCAGGACATCATACTTTTTGGCCAAGCGCGAGCCCCTGGTTGCAGGAGGTTGCTCTGCGGTTGGTGGCATGACGGGCCTTGCCGGTTGGATCGGCGGCCGACTGGTACTTGGCGCATCTCGCTGTTCACTGGTCGCAGTCCGGGAAATGGTCACCGTACTGGAGTCAGGAGGCCGGGATGGACTCGTGGCAGGGCGGAGCTGGTCGCGACGCGGCTGAGGCGGTTCTGCCTGGTCCCACACCACAAACAGTGGCGGAGGCGAATCCGTCATCCCCGGATGGGGGGGCTGCGCGCGCTGAGCTCGGTTTTGAGCCTGCTGCCTGGTCTCAGTGGCGTGCACGGCCTGGCTGGAGGTACCAACGGCTGTGCCCCGACGACTCCTGTTGCTGCGGTTCTTCCGACGGTGGCGACGACCGGGGACACTAGGGAGGTCCACCTGGTGTTCTTCAACGTCGGGAACCGAAAAGGGATTTACCAGCTCGACGGTGTTAACCGAAGCGTACCCAATACCATCATCGGATGAATCATCCATCACCGGGCGGATCCGAGGAGGGACCCCCATCTCCGGGGGCATGAAATCGCCGAGAGTGCGGGATAGTGGCGGAACTGGCGGGGCGCGCTCTTCCTTCTTTTGCTGCCGCCGTTTGCTCCTCTTGGAAGAGGCAGGCTGGGACGACGATGCCGAAGCAGCACCCGCGGATTCTGGGGGCTCAGGCTGATTCAAGCGCGCACGGATGATTCCATGGGCGCGAATGGTCGTCTTGCGGGCCATCCAGTTATTATACTTCTGGGATCCGCGGTTGGAGACCAGCTGCCATTCGTCCTCGTTGCCACTATCGTCATCTGATCCCACGAACACGCCCGCCACTTGTGCTGGAGATGGGCCCAACCTGATTACATTGTTGTTAATCTGGTCTTGGAGCCAATCCTTAAACACGTAGCACCGCTGGATGGTGTGCCCCAGGGCCCGATGGTAGGGGCAGTAGCGGGGGTTATTCGTAAGATGTGCCTCCTCTGGCTTCCAACACTCAGGCAGTCGCACAATCCTCTGCTCCAGGGCGCTCTGGAAATAACCGGGGACCTGATCCTCATGGAATGAGTAAGTCAGGTGTCGCGGGCACCTGGGAGCGTGGTCTTGACGAGGGGCTGGAGGGGCCTGCCGAGGAGGTGGACCCTGATTATCTCGCCTGGGTTGCGGCGGTACATTACGCGGAGGGGCCGGCTGGTTCTGAGGCTGCCGCTGCTGGGCCGGGAACTGAGCCCGTGGAGGCGGATTCCTGTGAGGCTGTGGAGCTGGCCTCACCGGCAGCAGCTCCAATGGCCTAGGGGCCTCTATCTGGGCAACAGCAGCGGGCTCAGCCCTACTGACTCTCCTTGCAGGAATCATAGGAGGTAGCGGGTGTGCCTGGCTGGCCTGTTGCAGGGCTTCCTCAAGACGTTGAGCTTTGTCTGAGAAGTCTCTGAACCCTCCGGGGTAATTTTGAGTGATCAGGGAAGGGACCAGCTCGGTCTTGACGTTCCCGATGCACATTGTCAGCAACTGCTCTTGAGTCAATGGCATGTCAAGGGAATACGTGAGACCCTTCCATCGGGCGACGAAGTCCGCGACTCGCTCATCAGGCCTCTGCTTGCACTTGAAGAGGTCTGCGATACTTGTCTTCCGGGTCGTGGAACTGAACTGGTAGAGGAACTGTCTACGGAGGTCCTCCCAGCTGGTTACCGACCCGACGGGGAGCTGGCTGTACCAGACAAATGCTGGCCCTTCCAGTGTCTGAACAAAGCAGCGAAGCTTAGCGGCCTCCTGCTGCGCCGGAGTCCCCAACATAGGCCCGCACCTCGAGTTGAAGTGGGCTAAATGCTGTGGCGGATCTCCAGTCCCGTTGAAGGGGGCAAAAGTGGGATTCCCGAATCCCGGAGGCGCCGGCATGTCATCCACCCATGCTGAGTAGGGCTTGCCGTCCGGTGGGATCGCCACCTGCCGAGTCTCCAAGGCTTCCAAGCGGGCAATGAGTTCCGCCATCGGATCGTCCGGACATGGGTTCCAGTCCTGGCGAGGATCTCTAACCACGAGCGCATTGCATGGCCCTTCAATCGGGTCGTCGACCGGGTCGTCGAACTCGGCAGCTCGTGGGATGGCGGGCGGAGCGGCCCTTGGGGCAGCGGGAGGAATCCGAGCGGGATCTCTCAGGTAGTCACGCCGCTCGGGAGGGTGTGTCAAAACATACCGCGCCCTCTTTCCATAGGCAATGGCCTCTCTCCTGTCGGCGAACACGGCGTAATCACGGTTGCCCGGGAGAGTCTCGTCGAGGAGCGGTTGTTCCGGCCCCTGCTGTCCTGGCCTAGGATCACCGTAGTCAGGCCGCCGTTCTGCAGCGCGCTCGGCGAGGAGCTAGTCAACCAGCCTCTTCTGTTCGGCGAGCTGCTGACGTAGCGTAGCCTTCTCGGGATCCTACTCTGCCCTCTGCATGGAGGCAGATGGGTCGGCGGGCCTTATAGCCTCACTGTGCTCTTTTCCTTTGCTGACGTTTCGGCTTAACGTCAGTGCTTAAGTGGGTGCGGGGATCCCCAGGAGGTTTCTCTGATGACGAGTAACTCTCACTGATGGATCTGACGACGGCTTGTCTTCGGGGGGGAAGCCCCCGTCGAGAAGTTCCAAGTCGTTCCCCTCTCCCGACAGGTCAGCCATATTGACCGTTCCTGTCCCTGGGGATATACCCTCAGGGCCACCCAGCGAATCGGGCTGTCGGCGAATCACACTGAAGCGTAGGGCAGCGTACTGCCCCCATCCACGGATATACACGTGGGGAGTGGCTTCCTCGATAACTTTGCGGAGTACTTGAAAACACTCAACGCATCGTTGTTGGAGGGCCTCGTGGTGCCCAAATGACCCAGGGTGCCGAACCGCGGGGAGCATGGCCAGGTCAATTTGACGGCACTGCTCACCAATATCCTCCAGGTGCGCTTGACTCCCGGGGTATGGCATTTGTAGGCAGTGAAGAAGGGAGTGAGTCTCCCGGAGAGTTCGGCGGAAGCATTCGAACTCATCCGGGGTGAGCGATTCGGGTGCATCAAAGCCCGGTCCTGCGACTGGCCAAAACTTCTCAGGGAAGTGGCCCTCTGCAAGGACGGTCCAGAAGCTCCACGACTCAAACTTGGGACCCAGATCTCCTTGGTCCTCTTCCATGGCTGGGAACGGACGGGGAACTGGTAGTGGTGCCGAGGCGGGCCGCCGGGCCGACGGGCTGGCCGGCGGTGAATACGGCGAACAGGCCGATTGGCCTCCATATCCCGGGCCGCCCTCTGAGGGTGGCGGTGCCCTGGCTACCACATCACGATAGGATGGGCCGGCGAGCGAACATCCTGCCGTAGCATCGGTGCTCGCCGAGGGTGCACTAGATCGTGGTTCGACCGTCGATCCCCAGAAAAAGTCTCCGGCTTCTCCGATCGAGGCGGAAGGCACTTCCGGAGGGGCCGGTACCAACCGCAAGCTTGATCCTTGGGGGTCTACCAGGCCCTCGTTACTCCAGATATACCTTCGGAGAGAAGCGAGGATCACATCGATCTCGCTCTCGGGGAGCACGAGGCTGACGTGCCGCATTCCTACCCCTGCCCTTGACTGGCGGGATTGGGGAAGGGGCTCTGTCGCCGAATCGTACTCCGCCTCTGAGTCAGAGAAGCAAACCGGTCGGATCTCCGTCCGGAATTCCGTAACATTCTTCCCTCGGCGTCGACGCCTTGCCTTCCTGCCCCTGGGTGGTTCTTCGGGGCAGGGCTGATCTCTGTCCTGGCGTCCTCCGGCCGCACTGGTGCTGGGGCCAAGAGGACTAGGAACCAAGGTGCGAGGGGCACCGGGACAGATATCAAAGGGGACGCGGGGAGAGATGATTCCGGGCAGGACTCCGGGCCGGGATCGGAAGGTGGGATGACCCATGCCTCCTGGATCGGCCACACAGAGTATATCCTGCCGGTGAATAGCGCTACCGCGAGGTGGTCCGCGGTGGCTACTGCCAGTGCCAGCAACCGGGAGAGTCGACCCAACCTGCCTTTGGGGCGGTCGGGGCCTCGATCCAGGTCGGGCATAGGAGTTCCCCTGCTCAGGATGCGCAGAGGCCTGGCGACTGGAGCCAGCAGTGGCTTGGGCCAATGCGGCCGCTGTTGCTAGAGCCCCAAGGTGGGCATCCTCTTCCGCTCGTGCCCGACGTTGGCGTCGAGACAGACGAGTCGGGATGAGCGGCGCGGGCAGGTGGAGAGCCCGCTCTTCGACTGGAGAGGCCTGGCGGCGGTGTCGCCGTGGCCTGGCGGGAGTCCTTACCGTAGATCCCTGGAGCGAATCCCGGATAGGATGATCCCGGGCCTCTTCCACCTCATCCGCGTAGGGAAGGGAACTGTCAGAGCGCTCCGGGGATAAGCTCCCGAAGCTGTTGGACGTTGAGGTAGGCAGCGGTGCCTCCCTGCGCGGCCCTCGGGGGCGGCGGTGGTGGCGAGGCGCAGCCTCCTCAAGGTCTAGGCGAGCCATTTCCCTAGTGGGGATGACTCCCTCTTCCTCGTATCTCCGCACCAGGGTTTTGATCACCCTTCTCTGGATGACCTCCGAGGGGGAGAGAGGGTGTGGTCGTCCCGCAATTGCGGCTGCTGGGACGGCTGTGGAACGGGCGGGACCGCGCGGAGTAGCCGCGTCGGTGTTTCCCCTGTCCCTGCGCCAGTGGGCGGGTGGCGATCGGGCACTGGATCGGGCGACCTGATTTCTGAAAGCAGGGAGAATGACCCATTAACACTGACAGGAAAAAGGAATCGACAACCAACCATTAGCGCCACGACGCCTTCCGTGGGGGGAACCCAGGCCCTCGACGTTGCGAGACGGAGTGCCCGAAGTCCCTTCCCCAGCCCCTGGCGGGTAAGACTGAATGCTTGGCCGGGCAACACGCCGGTCCTCCAACACTTCTGAAAGCCATCGGTCTTCGTATCGAGGAGAAGAGATTCACGTCGGGTTCACCATTTTTCTGTTTCGGTGCGGATGTGCGTCGGGTTACGCTGTTCCGCCAGGACGCGTTCGCGCGTGCACCCGTCAACCCGAGGGGATGGGCGCGCGGCTTGTGGTCCCGCAGTCCCGCTTTCCACGGGCGGGCGGCATTCGTCCCTTATTCAGGGGCGTCTGCTCCTTGATCGAAACCGGGATGATGGGATGTCGGCTCCTCCTTCCTTGGACGTCTCCTTGGAACTCGTCGCCTAATCCGGGTCTCCCTCATAGACTTAAGAATGTTCGTGAATCTCGTTCCCGGCGCCATATCTTCATGGACACCGGTTAATTACGCTTCTTCCGCCCGGACGCTCCAAGGAGTCTGGGCGGGGCAGCAACCTGCGGTGAGAAGGCCGGGTGGCTCAGGGTGCTGGGGGCGTGTCGTAGCACTGCGGCTCTGCACGTCTGTCTTCCGTCCCTAATAGGGCTTCTCGAAGGCATGATGGCCTGAGGCATCCCGTACTAGGTGCGGGGAACTGTGTCACCTGAGGTTTTCCTCAGCTTCCCATGTTTAACACGGGGTATGCCGCGAGTTTAACGTCCAGCGGGGACGGCATCGGACCGATCAACACGAAAAGTGGATCAGATGACAGAACCCCTTGCGGGGAACCTCCGACGCTGGGGCCAGCACATGGGCGGCTTCCCAAATGATGTGGAGTGGAGTGAAGTGGCATGCCCCCACCGGGATGTGGCGGCCCGGGTAAGGATCAGGATGGGTGATGGAGTGAAGAGCTTGGACCCCGTAGAGGCTTCCTACGTACCGCGCGTTAGCACGGATCAAAGTCAACGTAGTTCGGGTATACAGTTTAACGTCATGCTGGACGTCGGCAAGCCGAGTCACGAAGAGGTCTAGGCCGCCGGGCGGAGGATTGAACCGAACCACCTCGCACAGAGGGGGATGGAACGGCCGGGTGGATCACAGTTTCACGTCATGCTGGACGATAAAAAGAGAAATGGAAAAAGGGGCTGTGGGGAGGCACAGTGGAGATACACACGTGCAGTCTCCCACAGGGGCGGATTCATAGGTGAATCGACGCAAGCGTGAACCCTGGAGGGGTCCACTGATGGACGAACCGACGTAAATACGACCGGGACGACCAGGTGGCGGGCTTGGACCTCAGGGAGGCTTCCTACGTACCCTGTATAGAAGATAGGGATCAAAGTCCACGTAGTTCATTCTGTCAGGACTTACGCACTTGGGGCAGCCCGGATGCGGCAAAATTCAGTTGGAAGGGACTTGGACCGAAAGCAGAAGACACCTCGATCCCAGTCACACCCTCTACTAGCTTCGGCAGTGGGGAGGCGCAATGGAGATACACATGTGCAGCCTCCAACGAGAAACTAGGGGTTTGTAATACCCTGCCCCCGTAGGGAAAAGCCACTCCCATTAAATCGTCCCAAAAGGGGGACAATCCCGACATCCCTACAGAGACGAGCGGGTGGGGGCCACGTCCAAACCGGGGGAGACCCTGCGTGAGAAGCACGGGATCGAATGATGCGGACGGTTTAACGTCTTGCCGGACGAAGTACAGTTTAACGTCGTGTGTTGAGGACGAAGCGGACGGTTTAACGTCTTGCCGGACGAAGTACAGTTTAACATCGTGTGTTGAGGACGAAACACTTGGCAGTTTAACGTCTTGCAGCGCGGACGATGGGGGCTAGGCAGTTTAACGTCGTGCAGCCTGGACATATACAGTTTAACGTCGTGCAGGACGTGGTGCAGTTTAGCGTCATGCTGGACGAATGCTGAACAGTTTAACGTCTTGTAGCTCGGACGTAGTGCAGTTTAGCGTCATGCTGGACGAATGCTGAACAGTTTAACGTCTTGTAGCTCGGACGTAGTGCAGTTTAGCGTCATGCTGGACGAATGCTGAACAGTTTAACGTCTTGTAGCTCGGACGTAGTGCAGTTTAGCGTCATGCTGGACGAATGCTGAACAGTTTAACGTCTTGTAGCTCGGACGTAGTGCAGTTTAGCGTCATGCTGGACGAATGCTGAACAGTTTAACGTCTTGTAGCTCGGACGTAGTGCAGTTTAGCGTCATGCTGGATGAATGCTGAATAGTTTAACGTCTTGTAGCTCGGACGTAGTGCAGTTTAGCGTCATGCTGGACGAATGCTGAACAGTTTAACGTCTTGTAGCTCGGACGTAGTGCAGTTTAGCGTCATGCTGGACGATAAAGCCGCCGGTAGGTCCGTGTCACTTCTCGCGAGCCTAGGGGGGGCCGCACGGAAAGACGGCGCACAACGCGGGCACCTGCGATGAAGACCATCGGGCGCCATGCAGGCGGGTACCCAAAGGGGGTCAAGGGAGGCGACCCTGGCGGATTGCGCGCAAAAGAGGAGCTTTGCGCGCAAAACCGCGGGTCGGCGCGCAAAATGGCGGGCTGGCGCGCAATTGGGCCAGCGCTTTGCGCGCGGATGATTGGGATTGCGCGCACCGGGCTTCGGGTAGCGCGCGGGGGCAACGTCTCATTCTCTAACGAATGGCCACTTTGAAAATGGGGTTGCGCGCAATCGGGTTGGATTGCGCGCACCCGGGGGGCAATTGCGCGCAAGAGGCTTCTTTTACGCGCAAAGGCCTTCGGGTTGAAATTTATTCAAAGGGAAGGAGCCAAGGGGATTGCGCGCGAAGGCGGACCCCAAGGCTCTATTGCGCGAAAGAAAGGAGGTTACCTGAAGATCGGCATTGCGCGCGGAAGGGGTTGAATTGCGCGCGCGGGAGACCGTTCGACTTCCAGCAACCTTTGAAACGCTGGGGGTCGCCTAGTATTTATAGGCAACCCCGGGCGCGGAATCCAAGGCGCGAGCGCGGAATTCTCCTCGCGGGCGCGGAATCGGGCACGGCGCGCAAGGGAGTTGCGCGCATCCCGGGGGTTTTGCGCGCGGATCATCATCTTTGCGCGCAGACCTCTGAAATTCCGCGCAAGGCCTCCGGGCCCTCCGAAACATTCTTCCGACTCCGAATATGACCTCACTTTCCGCATTCGGAGCTTCGTTTGGGAACAACGGACTTTTCCGGCGTCTACAACTTGAAAATCAAACAAGAGACATTTCCCTTATTCTTTTTCGAAAGTTAGTTCCATTCCATTAGTTTTAAACTCATTCTGATAAGCAAAGTGTTACATTTTCAAATCTAACCCAAAGAGAATAAAGCATTTTCATTTAAAAACCATTTTTCCCAAAGTCTAACTGTATAGGCTGTGAAATATGACTGAAGGCAAACAAGCAGGGAAACAAGTGCATGTAAAGGTAAACAGGCAAGGAAAACCAAGTACAAGTAAAAAAAAATAAACCAGAAGTTATCAGCAATAACCATGGGCACACACACACACTCACACACTCACACACACACACACATACTCACACACGCACACACTCACACCCAAGTGGTCCCCCGTATGCCGACGGAAGGCACCACGACAGAGATGGTAGAGCACTATGGGTAAATCCGCTAAGGTTCATCTAGCTCGCGTGGGACCCTAGAACCTCGTGTCTCGGTGAAACGTGGCTTAGAAGGCCACGACCCTCAGAAAACGCGGCTTAGAAGGCCACGACCCTCAGAACACGTGGCTTAGAAGGCCACGACCCTCAGATATCATATGTTTAGTTAGTGTTGCAATCGTCAATCTAGCTAAGTGAAACAGTGACGACACTCATCCGGCTCACTAGCGCACTAGTTCTAGTCTGCCCACCTAGATACCCAGGGTTTCCCCGTGTGCTCAAACAAGTTTCACATTCACATAGTATGTTTCTTCCTCATATCGCAGGCCAAACAAGATATCACACACAAAAGTCACCATTTCCACACCCAAACAATATTTCAAAACTCACGCACGCCAAAAATACCTTTCTAGAAACATAAATGTCATTACCTAATCATTTCGCAAAAACCCCTTTTTGGAAACACTCAAACAAGAACATAAACAACTTTCACAACCCAGAAAGCATTATTTTTAATAACACAACAAGGGAAAACATCTTTCGTCAACCAAGAACCACACGTAAAGTTCCCAAAAACAATTTCAAAGGGTCACACGACGTTTTCTCTAATCAAGGTTATAAGAAAACACCATTTTCCATAAACAGTACATTTACTAATTTACACATGCCAAAAACATTTCAAAACCCAATTCAACATGTCTTTCGTTACTCAGGAAGAACCATTTAGCGACATTACTATGAAATCCCACAATTGAAACCAAGAAAACATTTTTTTTAATGAAATGCCAGAATTAAACAGTTTGCATTATCAGCAAATCACCACAATATAAAAACTACTTAATATTATTTTTCTTAAATTTACTGAAATTCAATAAAAGGACAAGGAATAAATAAATTCTTAATTTAGAGGAAAGTGCATAGGGAGACCTACCTCAAGACGCAGCTCGGAACGAAACGACACGGCGCAAGACTCCCGTTGCGTAATGGTCGCACCGTACCGCGCCGTCAACCCAATCCTAAAACAATAGGCCGTTAAGCAGGCTCATTAATGACAACATACTAATAATAATAATAATTATAATAACGTAATAATAACCAAAATGTAGTAATAGTAATGTCATAATAATAATAATAATTATTATTATTATGACATAATAATAATATAATAATAATAAGAGTAACAATAATATCATAACAATAATATTAACATAATAATAAGAATAATTATAATGACATAATACTAACAAGAACAATTAATAAATATAATAGCGCAATGATAATTTTAATAATAACAATAATAATAATAATAATAATAACATGATAATAATAAAAATAGTAATATTAACATAATATAATAATAAAAATAACAACATAATATAATAATAATTAAAACAATAATATATATTTATAATAATAATAATAATAATAATAATATAGTATTAATAATAATAACATAATAATAATTTTAATAATGATATAATAATATAAATGATAATATTAACAAAATAATAACAATAATAATAATAGTATAATAATAATAATGGTAACATAATAATATTAATAATAAATAATAATAATATAATAATAATAATAATAACCTAATAATAATAAAATAATTATAAGATTATTAACATGATAAAAATATTAAAACATTATATACATAAAACAAAATAAAAACAAAATAAAAAAAACAAATCATAAAAATTATAAAATTTAAAACACCGGGTGAACACACTGTCACCCGGGCTGAACGCACGGTCACCGCTGACAATGCGGTGACCGCGCACCGGCGCGGAACCGCCAATGCAATTAATCTCCGAAAAATTTAAACCGGGACCAAGAAAGAAGAAAAATTACGGACGTCCGTGGTCGGGGTGTGACAATTGAATAAAATGAAACAAAATAAAAAAAAAATAAAAAAAACAAAGCTCACAGCGGGAGGGGGGTGAGCCAGAGGAAGCCGCGGCAGCCGGAGGGAGCTGGGTGCAGGCCGCGGCGGGGTTCGGGGTTGGCCGGGCGCGGCTGAGAGGAAGGAGGAGGCGCGGCGCGGGGAGCTCGGGACGACGAGCAGGGAGAGGAGCGGCTGGGGCGGCGGCTGGGTCATCGGACGAGGTCGGCAGGCCGGGACGGGGGGGGACCAAGCGGCGGTGTGGCCGGGGTGGTCGGGAGCAACAGCGGGAGCCGGAAACAGGGAGGGAGGTGCGGCGAGCCGTTGCGGCTGAAGGCACACCGGGGTGGAGCAGGGGCGGGCCGCGTGCGGGAGCAGAGGAGGGTGGCGGGCTCGGGACGGCGCGCCAGAGGGGGCCGCAACAGCCGGAGGCTGGCTGTGCGCTGGGGTGGAGCCGGCTACTGCCCGAAGTCCGGGAACAGTGGGGCAGCCGGGACAGCGGGGTGCATGGGAGATCCGCCGGACGGGAGTGGGGCTCGGCGATGGGAACAGGCGGAGGCCAGGTGCGGGGAGCGGAGGGAGTCGGGAGGCACGGGCTGCGTGAAGCTGGGGTGAGCGGGAGAATGCTGGTGCGGGGAAGAAGAAAGAGAAGAAGGGGAGATATAGAGGGGGTGGCGGCTGCGGGAGATAAGAGGGGTAGGGTTTAGGGTTAAGTTAATATATATATAAATCTAAACAAATAATAATAATAATAATAATAATAATAATAATAGTAACACTATAATCATAATAATAAAACTTATAATATTAATAATAATAAAACTTATGTAACAATAATAAAACTTATAATAATAACAAATAATAAATTTGTTAATTCAAATAATAATTATTTTGAGAAAATATTTAAAATAATAATTATAAAATAATTTAAAGATGTTACACATATATACATATATAAATCTATATATATATACATACATTACTACACATATATATATAAAAACATATACAAACATATATACAATAATAATAACACAAATAAAATGTTATTAATAATAAAATACCAATCATAAAAATTATAAAATTTAAAACACCGGGTGAACACACTGTCACCCGGGCTGAACGCACGGTCACCGCTGACAATGCGGTGACCGCGCACCGGCGCGGAACCGCCAATGCAATTAATCTCCGAAAAATTTAAACCGGGACCAAGAAAGAAGAAAAATTACGGACGTCCGCGGTCAGGGTGTGACATAATATGTCTGTAGACATATTCCTTATTTAGTATTTTCATCAAACCATAATATTTATTTATAATAAAAATTAATAATTTTTTATAATACAATTATAATTGATCATATAAAATAATTTTCACTTTTAGTTTCAATGAAAAAGTGAATTCTTCATTTAATCATTCATCTTTTGTTAAGAGTTGTTAAGATTGATACAACTAAACATAATTTATGAAACTAAATTATAAAACACACCTTACCCCATTTTAATGAATTTATCAATTTAAAACCCCATTAATTCATATAACATAGTTATTTTATAAATTAGTGTATATAATATTTATAATTAAATATTAAATAAAACAACACCAATCAGTTATCCTAATTATGATACTTAAGATATCCAATTTTTTCATTAGTCTAATGTTTCTTGAAGACAACGAGTCACAAAACTGATTCTATTATCATCAAAAAACTAAAAAGTTGAAAATTTTAAAATATTCTAATTATTTTGTAATATGCAACTTTTGAATCTGGAACTCCATCATAGATAGTGGTAATATATCTCTAAAAGTCAATAATTTTGACTATTTTTTTATTCTATACACAAAAATAAATCATTTCAAAGTCTCCACATGATTTTTAAGTAGGTATGGCTTTATATTTTTCCCACTCTATCACTACACTAATTAAACCCTTAAATAATTTACTAAAAATGGACATTAATACTAATTTTTTTTAAACATTAGTGTATATTATTAATTAATAAATAAATAATACATAATGGCCATTTTACACCCCTTATACATAAAATATATATGAAAATATTGTTAAAATTTCCCCCTATAGTTTAATGAAAGTTAATAAAAAATTTAGATTTCTAAAGTAATACTAAAATAAAATTTCTTAGGTAACATAACAAGATCTATATAGTGTCATAACATGTTCTTTATTTTTATAAGACATAGTATAAGATATTACATATCATAATGTCATGCCATACTTCTATCCCGTTTCTCCATTTTCTAAATTTCATAATCATGTGTCTAAATACTATGTATATAAATATAAAAAAACTATTGATCAATTAAATATGTTAATCGGTCATGGGATGATACAGTCCCAAAACCAATATTTAGAATATTATGTTCATTATTGTATTTATTATCATTCACTCCAAAATATGAATTGGTGTAGAAAAAAATGCAAAGGTAAGAAATAAAAATACAATAAAAAGTATTGACCAGATAAATATATCATTTTAAATTTTTTTACCTTCCATTTTTTACTTACAATATTTTTTATATTACAAATTATTAAATAGATAAAATAAATTATTGATGTATTAAAATTATTTTTTTATAATTTTTTGGGTTATTATTATCTTCATTAATTAAACAATAAAATATATTTTTGGGTTTAAAGAAATATTCACATTTCTTAAAATAACTTTATTTTGATTTTTTTTATCTTTATTTCATGATTTATTTTATACTTATAATATGATCAAATGTGTGTATATAATTGTACTGACCAAGAAGCATAATCAAATTGTCCATGAAACTAATTTATATCAACCCAAACTTTTTATATTTCTTTTTCATGATTGACCAGATCAATCACTAGTTGTTTATTTTTCAATCTTCCTCTATTTGATAATTAATTGGATCAATAACTAATTTATAAAATTATTATGACAATAAATTGAGAAATGTATAATACCCATTATAACTACCCAATGTTTTTCAATGGAAATTACTTTCTTATAATTATGTCATAAAATAACATTAAAACACAACATAATGAACTACTAAGTAAAAAGTGACCTTTAAACATAAGTTGTTCTCTTCTGTGTTTGGAATTTTGAAAATCTGACATACACGGTTGTGTTCAAGATGATTATTAGAGTCTAATAAAACAAAAATAATTTTTAGTGAATAATAACCAACCCTTATGAATATTAACATACCCTTACGAATAGTGATATACCCTAACTAATTGCAACCTTACCTATTATAGTATAAAAATAATATCTAAGTGAAAATATTATGTGCCTATATTTTAGAATAAGTAAATGAATGTTTTAAAAATGTTTTCTAGTAATAAACATTGATTTTAAATAGATATTAAATTAATCATATTTAAAAAATTATTTTTTTAAAATATGGACTTCATTTTTGGATTCTACATGTCGAAATATGGTTGGTGTAAATTTTTGGGATTTTTCTGAAAAACATGTATTTTTTATGAATAGTGAAATACAGTAATTTACAAAATTAAGCTAAATAAGCTAATTATATAGTCATGTGTGATGTTCTTCTGACGTAAGAACACTTGGTTCAAGAACCCATGATAAAATTACTATCTTGGTGATTCGAGACTCATTATTCCTTGTCTTAAATGAAATTAATAAACTAATTAATTTTATATTAAGGAAGCCCCTCTCCCCTCCACTATAAAAACCACCCTTCACATCCTCATTTCCTCACACATCTCAAGCTTCAAGGAATCTCTAAACTCTGTGCAAACATCCTCCCTAGATTCTCTCCCACGTCCAAAATCTTCTTTTCTCATCAAAAGACCAATCCTTGCTTCATTAAGGAGGATCTCAAGAGGAGGATTTAAGAGGTAATTTATCCACCTCTTCTCAATTAATTTCCTTTCAAGTTCAAGTTCGTTTTTTGATCTCTCCCCACCTATATTCATCTAAATGGTATTGAAAATCCAGTGTTATAAATATACTGGAAAGTTATGATGATAATGGAATATTATATCATCCATCCCTCTTTCCTCCTTCCTTTTATTTTATTAAAGAGAACATTGTTTGTGAGGTGTTAATTTATCAACTTCAAAAATGACATGTATTCTTCTTCCATTTATACTTTTAGATCTGGTAATGAAACCATTTTTATGGTTGAACCAGAATATATTTTATGTATTATCTACTATTTAACGTTCTGGAACTAAATTATGACCATATTTCTAGAGATAAAATAATACGAGCTCATTATGATCGAAAAATCGCTCAAATTAACCCAAACAATCATCATTTAATTCTTATCTAATGATTCATCCACAGGGATCTAATATAATTCATTATAACATCATTTAGAATCCTTTAATGTCATTAATAACATGTAATATCAGTTCAGGATTTTTACCCATGTTCTACCCAAACTTCAATTTAAGAATACATGTGAACTAGTCAAGAAAACCATGAAAACAAACGTTACCAAACAATTTTTTTAAACTCCATAACTCATCCAAAGGCCCATAAAATAACTTAATAGTACCATAATGAACCATATTCATGTAAAAAAGGTTAGGGAATTGTAAATTAATTAATAAAATGTGGTTATATAGGATATTAAAGAGAAGCAAGCTTTCAGATACAAGGTAAAGGGAAATTCTCGAACCCAATTTCATCCTTCAGGTTCTCCCTCTTTCACACCATTTTTGATATGGTAACTCCTTAATAAAAATTTCCATCATTGACTTACGTTTTCTGTGATATACATGTTTTTCACTGTAATTAATGAAAAAACAAGTGTTTTCTAATAGAACTCTTCTTTCAAGAACACACTGTTTACTTGTCATTCAAGAGTGACCGTTCTTGTAACATGTATGTTATTCCCTCATTATTTTGGTAACCAAATGTTGATGAAGGTGTTCTTATGAGATGAAACCCATTCCTTCTGAAGGTTAATTATGTTCATTTATGTTATATGTTCATTGTACTATGCATGATAAATTATAATGTTATGATGTGACGGTTGTGCCCGGAATTATATAGCGCAATATGAATGTTTGAATGTGATGGGTGCGCCTGGAATTATACACCGCTCCAATGCATTGGGAAAAGTGATTAATCTCATTATTAAATGTGAAATTATGTGTGAAAAATATTCTATCTTGGTTCACAAGTATGTGTTGTAGTAAACCACAAAGACATGATGTTTCATTTTTTTATAAATTGCCACATTTGAAGTCTTATATTTATGCTTCCTCTCATGTTCATGATCTTTTTCCCATGTTATGATTATGCTCAACCAATGCTATATTGTTCTTATTTATCCTCTTACTAGCCTTTTAGCTCACTCCTTTTGAATTATATCCTCATGTGGCTACATATACTAAGGAGATTTCAAGTTCCAATAATAATATAGAGAAGAAGAAATCAAATATATGTTTATGCTTGATGTTGTAGTTGTTATATATGGTCCTAGTTTTCCCAAGACACTAAACCTCTGAATCCTCTATGTGTAATACTATTACGTTTTTTATCTTTAAAATGATGTAATTGAAGTATAAGAAAAGTCCAGGTCGATATAGTTGGTATCAGATGAAAGGTTAGGTTAATTTGGAAATTAGGATGAGTGAACCTTAGAGAAAACCTATTGCATGAGACTAAGTAAAAATATGCACACATGAATATTTATATAGGGATCCCATATGTTATGTTTTTTGTTAAATTTTTTTAAATGAATAATTTATTCAGGACTAGTTTACTTAGGTTTTGTTCTAACCATTTCTATTTTAGAAAACGGTGGGAACCATGAGAAATCAGGACAACAACTCGTGCGAGGGCCAACGCAACGATTACCCAAACGACATCCCCAATGATTTGGGAGGTGGAGTTCAGAACACCATTGTGATACTTACCCAATTATCTCAGGTTATGAATAATAACCATAATAATTGGGAACATTCACCTTCACCAATGAGGGAGAAAATGGAAATCAAATGTTTTATGCGGCAACAACCACCGGTGTTTAGTGGATCCTACGATCCACTAGTTGCGGAATAGTGGGTCAACTCAATGGAGAAGATCCTTTCTATGCTTCACTGTTCTGAGACAAAGAAGGTGACCCTATCTGTTTATTGTCTGGATGAGGAAGCCGATCAATGATGGGATTTGATTAAAAACACCATACCTGGGGAGGTAATTGAAGAGATGGAATGGGATGATTTTAAGATAATGTTTCTTAACAAGTATTTCAGACAAAATCATCGCACAAAGATGGATAGAGAATGTATAGGGATCAAGAAAAAAGAAGGAGAATCTATCACAACCTATGAAGCGAATTTCACAGGCCTTGCATGGTACAAATTGGGTGTTGTTATAAACAATGATAGAAAAATTTATACATTATTTAGTGGATTAAAAACACACATTCGAAAGGCTCTTGGAATTTGAGACTTTGGGTGTTATGAAGATGTTGTTCAATATGATCTCAAAGTGGAGATAAGTTTTGGAGAATGGTCCCATGGATATGGTGACAAGACACAAAAAATGGAGTTTCAGTCTGGTCGATTTACTGATAAAGGGGGGAAGAAAACTCAACGACCTACATGCCAAAAATGTGGGAAGTTGCACCATGGGAACTGCCTCAATGGGATGGGGAAATTCTTCAAGTGTGGGAAAAAAGGACACCATGATCCAGAGTGTCAAAAAGACACAAAAAGGAAGGATAATGTAAGCAATGAAAAGAGAGAACCACTCATGGTTCAATGCTAGAACTATATGGAGCTAGGGCACTACACAAAGTAGTTCACTAAACCTCGAGTTCTCGAGGGTAATCAGCTTCAACAGCCACCAAAGCCAAAGGAACAAGGGAAGTCTTATTCAATCACTACTACGGATGTGTAGCATGATAATGAAGTCATACAAGGTACTCTTCCTATACACTGAAGAATGGAAAAAGTCATATTTGATTCTGGTTCTATGCATTCCGTTATATCTTGCAAGTTTGCTAGAACTATAGAATCAAATCCTTGAAACATTGAAGTAGAGATATATGTAAAAACACCAAGAGGTGAAATCATTGCAACCCAAGTGTTTAAATCTTCTCCTATTGGAATATGTGGGAAGATTCTTCCGGAAAATCTTGTAATACTTCCCTTGGTGTATTTCGATGCTATAATGGGAATGGATTGGCACTCATTATATAGAGAACATATCAATTGTCTGGAAAAGGAAATATCTTTTCATATTCCGAACCATCTCATGCTCCTCTACAAATGCAATGCAGATCATGAATCTCCATTGAAAAATATTTCAATGGTGCTGGTGTCGATTCCCTATGAGGAAGCATACCTCGCCCAAATGGTTGAGTCGAAGGAATGTGCCATCTTTGATGAAATTCCCATCGTGAGGGAATACGATGATGTATTTCCCGAAGAGTTACTCGGAATTCCCCCTAATCGTGAGGTATAGTTCTCAATTGAACTCATACCTGGAGATACCCCTATCTCGAAGTGTCCCTATTTGATGGCTCCTATCGAACTGGAGGAGTTAAATATGCAGCTACAATAGCATCTGGACAAAGGGTTTATATGCCCGAGTGCATCACCTTGGGGTGTGCCAGTGCACTTTGTGAATAAGAAGGATGGAACAATGCGGCTATGTATTGATTATTGAGAACTCAACAAGATCACCATAAAGAACAAGTGTCCTCTTCCAATGATTGATGACTTGTTCGATCAGTTAAGATGAGATCAATACTTCTCAAAGGTGGATCTTCATTCTGGATATCATCAGGTAAAGGTGAATAAGTAAGATATTTATAATACTGCCTTCTAAACAAGGTATAGGCACTATGAGTTTTTGGTGATTCCCTTCGGACTTACTAATGCCCCTGCAATCTTCAGGGATTTGATGAATAGAGTCTTTAGACATTACCTAGAAAAATTTTTGGTTGTGTTTATCAATTATATTCTAGTCTACTCCAAGAGTAAGAATGAACATGAAGAACATCTAAGACTTGTGTTGGCGACATTGAGAAAGGATAAGTTGTACGCCAAGTTAAGAAAGTGTGACATTTGGATGAATCAAGTCATGTTCTTGGGACATGTGATCACAAGTGAAGGAATTTATATGGATCCTTCAAAACCAAAGGTGATTGAGGAATGGACCCGGACCTCTAGTGTCACAGAAATCCATAGTTTTATTGGATTAGCTGGGTACTACCGACGTTTTGTGAGAAACTTCTCATGATTTTCAAGACCTCTAACTAAGTTAACAAGGAAATGGGTGAAGTATGTCTGGATGGAAGAATGTGAGGGAAGCTTCAAGGAGCGAAAGAGAAGGCTGATCACTGCACATGTACTCCCACTACTGAAAAGTGGAGAATGTTTTGTGATATACGGCGATGCTTCAAAGAAAGGCTTGGGTTGGGTACTCATGAAAAATGATAATTTGATATCCTACGCCTCATGAATGTTGAGGATCCATGAGCATAACTACCCAACACATGATCTAGAGCTGGAATCCGAGATTTTTGCCTTATAAATTTGGTGGCACTAACTTTATGGTGAGAATTGTGACATATACACCGACCAGAAGAGCTTAAAGTATTTATTCACACAAAAGGATCTTAACATGTGTCAATGGAGATGGTTAGAGCTAATCAAGGATTACGATTTCTCTATTCACTATCATCCTGGAAAGGTGAAAAAGGTAGCTTATGCTCTTTGCATAAAAGAACCTGCTACTCAATCCATGCTGTGGATTGAGAAAGACCCTATCTTCTTAGATATGCAAAGAATGGATTTGGAACTCATAAGGTCAGTGGATACATCCTAAATTTTCAAAATGATTGCACAACCATCCATCCAGGAGAAGATTAATGATGCAAAAAGGGATGATGTGGAGATACAAAAGAAGGTGAATGCAGTAAAGGAAGTGAAGCTGCTGGAGGTCCATATCGATGATGATGGTGTGATTCGGTTTGGAACACGTCTTTGTGTGCCTTCATCACCCGGGATAAAGAAGGAGCTATTGTAAAATGCACATAGCTCAACATTTTCTATCAATCATGGGAGTACCAAGATGTACCATGATCTTTGAGAACACTTATGGTGGGATAACATGAATAAAGGAGATTGCAGTATATATATCAAGGTTTTTGGTATGTCAGCAAGTTAAAGCTGAGTGACAAAAGTCCAAAGGAATGATACAGAAATTGCCTATACCCATGTGGAAATTGGAAAATGTTACAATGAACATTGTCACAGGTCTCTTAAATACATCGAAGGGAAATAATGTGATATGGGTTATGGTTGACCGACTCACCGAGACTGCCCATTTTATAGCTATTCGGGAAGAACTCTCGCTTGAACAACTTGCAATGATATATGTGAAGGAAGTGGTGAGACTGAACAGTGTTTCACTCTCAATTTTCTCTGACTGTGATCCATGGTTCACATCTAAATTCTAGAGGAGCCTTTAACATGCTTTGAGTACTGAATTAAATTTCATCACGGCCTATCACCCCCAAACTGATGGCCATTCTGAAAGGACTATTCAGAAACTTGAAGATAGGCTAAGAGAATGCTCTCTTGAATTAAAAGGTGGTTGGGATCAGAATATCCCATTGGTTGAATTCTCATAATACAATAACTTCCAATCGGTTATTCAGATGGATCCATATGAATCTCTGTATGGAAAGCGATGTATAACTCCTACCTGCTGGGATGAAGTTGGAGAAAGAAAGCTACTTGGACCTGAACTTGTTCAAGAGATTGCATAGAAGGTTCACGTCATCCAGAAACACATCAAAGCTACTCAATGTCGGAAAAAGAGCTATGCTAACAACCGTCGAAGGGACTTGGTGTTCGATGTTGGAGATAAGGTCTTCCTTCGAATGTCTCCATGGATGAGAGTCATGCGATTTGGGAAAAAAGGGAAGTTAAGACCAAGGTACATTGGCCCCTTTGAGATCCTTGGCCACATAAGAGTCATGGCCTATCGCCTTGCACTTCCACCAAATATGGCTCAAGTTCATGATGTGTTACATGTATCACTACTAAGGAAGTACATACCAGACCTCTCACATGTACTAAACATAGAGGTGGTGCAGCTGGAAGATGATCTCTCCTATGAGGAGCAGCTAGTAAAGATAATGGATCAGAGAGATAAGGTTCAACACAACAAGAAAACTCATCTTTTCAAAGTGTTTTGGAGGAACCATATGTTTGAGGAAGAAACATGGGAACCAGAAGAGGCAATGAAGGAGAAACACCCTCACCTGTTTTTGTAAAGTGATATTTCGAGGGTGAAATTTCTTAAGGGGGGAAAATGTGACGACCCAAATTTTTTACTGGAAATTCCATTCTTATAATTATGTCATAAAATAACATTAATACACAAAATAATTAACTAGTAAGTGATCAGTGACCTTTAAACATAAGTTTGTTACTTCTGTGTTTGGAATTTTGAAAATCTGACATACACGGTTGTGTTCAAGAAGATTTTTAGAGTCTAATAAAACAAAAATATTTTTGGTGAATAGTAACCGAACCTTATGAATAGTAACATACCCTTATTAATAGTGACATACCCTAATTAATATTAACCTTACCTATTATAGTATAAAAATAATATTCATGTGAAATAATTATGTACATATACTTTAGAATATGTAAATGAATGTTTTAAAACTATTTTTAGTAATAAACCATGATTTTAATTATATATTAAATTGAAAATATTTAGGAAATAATTTTGGAAAAATAGACTTCATTTTTTGATTCTAAAAATCAAAAAATGGTTGGGGTAATTTTTTGGGATTTTTCTGAAATACAAGAATTTATTATGAATAGTAAAATACCGTAATTTAAAAAATTAAACTAAATAAGCTAATTATAGATTCATGTGTGATGTTATACTGATGTAGGACCACTTGTTTCAGGATCAGATGATAAAATTACTGTTTTAGGTTATTCTAGAGTCATTATTACTTTTCTTAAGGGAAATTAATAAACTAATGAATTTTATATTAAGGAATCCCCTCTCCCCTCCACTATAAAAACCACCCTTCCCACATTCATTTCCTCACACCTCTCAAGATCCAATACTTCTCTAAAATCTTTCCAAACATCCTCCCTATCCCCTCTCCCACGTCAAAAAGCGTATGGTCTCTTCAAAATACCAATCCTTTCTTCTTTAAGGAGGATATCAATACTAGGATTTAAGAGGTAATTTCTCTCCCTCTTATCCTTTAATTTCTTTTCCAGTTCATGTTCATTTCTTGAACTCATCCCACCAATATTCATCCAAATGGTATTGTAACTCCAGATTTATACATATAATAAAATTTTATTATGCTAATGGAATATTATATCATTCAACCCCCTTTTCCCCTTCCTTTTATTTTATTAAAGAGAATATTTTTTGTGAGGTGTTAATTTATCACTTTCAAAAACGACATGTTTTCTTCTTCCATTTTTACCTTTAGATCTGGTCATGAAACCATTTTTATTGGTGAACCAGAATATAGTATATGTATTATATCCTATTTAATGTTCAAAAAATAACTTATGACCATATTGCTAGTGATAAAATAAAACAAGTTCATTATGATCGAAAAATCGCTCAAATTAACCCAAACAATCATCATTTAATTCTTATCTAATGATTCATCCAAATGGAAATAATATAATTCAATATAAGATAATTAATACTCCTATAATATCATTAAAAACATGTAATATCAGTTCTAGATATTTACCCATGTTCTACCCGAACATCAATTTAAGAATACATGTTAACCAATCAAGAAAACCACGAAAACAAAAATTCCCATAGAGTTTTTTAAACACTATTACTCATCCAAAGGCACATAAAATTACTTAATAGAACCCTAATGAACCATATTCGTGTACAAAAGGTTCTTTAATTTTAAATTAATTAATATAATGTGGATATACAGGATATTAAAGAGAAGGAAGCATTCAGATACAAGGTAAGAGGAAATTCTCGAACACAATTTCTTCCTTCGGGTTCTCCCTCTTTCACTCCATTTTTGATATAGTTACTCCATAAAAATAATTTTTTCATTATTTCCTTTAATTTTATAGGATATAAATTTTTTTCACTGATATTTATGAAAGGAAAAGTGTTTTCCAAAAGAACTCTTCTTTCAAGAATACACCTTTTACTTCTCATTCAAGAGTGATAGTTCTTGTAACATGTATGTTATTCCCCCATTCTTTTTGGAACCCAATGTTGATGAATGTGTTCTTATGAGATGAAACTAATTCCTTTTCATGCGTTAATTATGTTCATTTATGTTATATTTTCATTGTGTTATGCATGATAAATGATAATGTTATGATGTGATGGGTGCGCCCGGAATTATAATGCGCCATATGAATGTTTGAATGTGACGGGTGCGCCCGAAATTATACATTGATCCAATGCATTGGTTAATGTGATTAATCTCATGGTTAAATGTGAGATGATGTGTGAACAAGATTCTAGCTTGGTTCACAAGTATGTGTGGTAGTTAACCACTATGAAATTATGTTTCATTATTTATGCATTGCCACATTTCAAGTCTTATATTTATGCTTCCTCTCATGTTCATGATCTTTTTCCCATGTTATGATTATGATCACCCTATTCTATATTGTTCTTATCTATCCTCTTACTAGGATTTTAGATCACCCCTTTTGATTTATATCCTCAGGCGGCTACAAATACTTAGGAGATGTCAAGTTCCAATAAGAATCTAGAGAAGAATAAATTAAGTAAATTTTTATGGTTGATGTTGTAATTGTTATGTATGGTCCTAGTTTTCCCAAGACACTAATGTTTTGGATCCTGTGTGTGTAATACTATTATGTTTTTTATCTTTAAAATGATGTAATAGTAATGTATGAAAAGGCAGGGTCGCTATACCCCTGATAATCAATTTTCCGTTGAATAACAATAAACCAATTATTTTCATTTTTTAAGGGATAATTCGTTATGATACCCCTCCATTGATTTTGTGTTTTAAGATAGTGAAATGAGTTCAATTGTTGATGATTATTTTATCTTTTACCCAATGCATAATTGATTATTTTCTTCTGTAAATAGTTTTACTGAACATAGGTGTAGTGTTGAAGATATGGGTATCTAATGATGTATATAAAACAACATTAACATATGAAAATATAATGTACAATATTAATTTTGATATGGTATATTTTCACATTATATTTCCATGGTTTTGATTAGATTTTGAAAACATAGATAACATTTTACATGTTTAATGAATATATAATTTGTTATTATAAATCATGATATCAAGTTAGAAATTATCAATTTATATCTAAAGGATCATGAAATAAAGGATTGTTCAATTATTATTCATTTATTGGAACAATAATAATAAAATTTGGATTATCAAATATTATAAACACTCAGGAATTTTAAATAATTGATATGTTATAATTCTAACGAGTATGAAGTAGTTAGATTCAACGAAAAAAATAAATGTGATGATGTGTAATTTTTGTTTAGTGATAAATTGATATTTAATATTCCATTTGTATATATTTTCATTCAATAATAAAATAATTTTTCTTTATAGTCTATCATTCATCTTACATCACTATAAATAATAATAAAAACTATCTCTAATGATCAAATATTAAAAGCTGATCGATGCATTTGGAAGTCTATCGATCTATTTTAATAAAAAATCTTAATTATTTACCTCCATCCACTGTAAAAATAATTATTTAAATTATTGTTTTCCATGAAAACATTATTTTATCCTCAATCATGCACAGTTTTATCACACATCAAGGATAGTGAGTGTACCATCATTTATTACATTATCCCATGTAGTCTATACAAATTAATCAAAATATAACAATTCAAACCCCTATTAAACAAGAGGCATAATGAATAAACCATAATTCTATATTCTATAAATAAATGGTTATTACCTTCCATGTATCACAATATATTATGTATCTAAAAAATTGGCATATGAGAAAACGTAATCAAAATAATTTATTCCATCACCCCAAAATATTTCTAATGTTATTAGAATGACCAAAAAAATAAATGGAAAAATATTAGTATATTGATTTTAAAAATAAATAAATCAAAAAAAAGAACAACAAAATGAAATTTATGCTCAGACGTATTATTTTGTCCTTAAATTTAAATATAAGTATGTATTTAATCGAAAAATATATATCCAATATTTCAATGTTGATATAATGAATGAAAAAAATTTCATCTATTTCATATTTCATAATGGATATTTACTTAATGAAAATGTGTTTACATTTGCTACAACTTTTATTCGTATTATCCAAAAATAATAAATAAAAGTTTTCAAATTATATATTTAATAATCTGAAATAAAATCCACAATATTATTCAATAAAATAAAATTTCTTATCCATATACCATAAGAAACAGTATCAAAGCATAAAATAATCTTAGATTCAATGGAGTTAGTTTTTTATAGTGTCAGTTTGACACTCCTAAAGGATATAACTCCCCTATTCATCATAAAGATCAACCTAATGTTGATTTTTATTAATATATAAAACAAATATATATATATATATAATTATCTATTAACCTCCAGGCCGCCATTAATTCCATAAATAATAAATTAGTACTCATTTCTATCAGGCATTGTATTGACTTTACCATACATTAAAATAACAATGATTAAAGTATATGAGATAGTTTTCATTTGTTCTATTTCTATGTATTTTTAGATCATCAGTTTAATACAATTTTTTCCCTTAAAAATGGTGTTATAATGAATGTGCAAAATTTCTTCAAAAATATCTATAGAGCTTTATAAATATAGGTTTCTTGAGATAATCCAAAAATTAATTTAATCCTGTATATATTAATCTTAAATCCAATGACATAGGACGCATCACTAATATATTTCATTCCAAATCATTTAAATATAAATTATTTTACCTTATACAGAAACTCATTATCACTATTAGAATGTAAAATTTTATCTACATATAATAAAAATAAATATATTTTTCTATCAATGATCACAATTTTTAGAAATAAATATATAATATTTTCCTAAAAATTATATCATAAAATTTCATTACAAAATTTTAAATAAAATTACTGAGATGATTATTTTGATCTATATACAGAACAATTAATCTTTTAAAATAAATTATTATAATTAATATATATTAATACTCTAGTTTCTTCCTATAAACATAATATTCTTTATTTCCATTAAGGAAATAAATTTCCATATACATTTATTTTAATTCAATGTCAAAATATACTTCAAATTATAATAAAATATGTAAATAATATTGTTTATAAACTATATAAAATCTATTAATATAAGTGATCTATTCATCTTGAGTGGATCCTTTAAAAAATACTCATGCCTTTTATATTTAAATATTTTTTAATTAATTTTTATTGATTTTAAAATAGAATTTATGTCTAATAGAATTTTTGTTAAGAAGAAAATAAATGATATCCAAAACATCATTATTATTTATGGAATTCAATTTCTAGAACCTGATATCATACCAAATTTTTTAATCTTTTCAATTATGGATTCTTAAAATGTTTAAATATAACACTAGGATTAAATATTATAGTTATATTCTAGTTGAAACAATATATAGACACTATAAATTTCTGATACTTTAATCCTTATAGTGGGTGTTAATGTTTCACAATAATTTTCCTAAAAATAATATTGTTCAAATGTTTATTCATGTGTTTCCTATTCATAAAAAACATAATTTATAGGATGGTAATAAATAAATTTTTTATTAATAATTATTTAATAATAATCCAAGAGTATTATTAATAATTATCAATATATCACCTAAGGTAGTGGGATGCGAATATAGAAGATTTTTATCACTAAAATCTAATAAAATTTCTCCAACTATTGATGTCACTTTAAAAAAATATATACTTCTTCATTTCATAATAATATTATTTCTTAGTGGATAATAAAAATATTCTAAAATATGAATTTTAGAATATAAAATGAATTAATCACCGATGGTCCTAGGATTGATCTTATTTTTCTAACTGTTATAAAAACAAACTTATGAAGTGAATCCCCAAATGAGAGTATATCAAAAAATGGTTTTAACCCCTTTTAAAATTCAAAATGTTTTTTTTATTTTGAATTTTTAGAACACTATTACTAATTTTTGTTATTAATCACTTACCAACATATAGAAGATGAAAATAAAGATGATTGTAACAATAATTATTCCAAAATTAGTCATATACTATATAAAGATCTGTCACGTATCTACAATGTATGAAAATAGGTTCAATATAATCCATTACTACACATATATAAAAATAAAAAATACCAAAAAGAAGTATCTCCAGAGGGTATCGTGATCCTGGATCTTTCCTTCTCTCCCATTCACATAATAAATGATTAATCAAGAATTATAAAATGGGTTCTTTCCCCAGTACCTACCTTCATCCATGTAGTCTGTCTGAGTAGCCAATGGTGGCCCAAAAAGTTTGTGGTGTAACAGTCAATAGGACACCACCAATGATGACTATAACAAGTCCATATTGAATAGTCAACAAAAATATGGTGCAGTATATATCACAGGTGTCATAGTAATGAAAGTAATGCATGATCCTATATAGCCATCCATAAATCCCTGTAAGAAATACTCACACCCCCATAATCAAGGGTTGTGTAACACACTGAACCCTCTAGACCAGAGTCGATGCATTACTTTTTTTATTGGCATGGTTAGAAGGAATGACAATACCAAATGAATGATCAGTTTAGTAGTCTTGATAAAACTATATATATATATGTAACTCAAATTACATTGGAAAAGGTTACAATGTACAATACATTAAAAAAACTAAAAAACTGCATCCACAAGAACTCAATAGAAGATCATCTCTTCATCACCTGTTGAAGGTAGACAATGAAAGGGGTGAGCTCAAATGCTCGGTAAGGGATAAAAATAGTATAAGCATGAGTACAATAAATATTGAATCATAATAAATATTAAATAAACAATATGGAATAATGAATAAATGACAAACTAATGCCATTAATAAACTGAGAATGAAAGTGCATCCATAGATTTTGTCATAGTGAAAACATCATGGATATTAATAATAACTGATAATGAATAAATAGAATTCTTATTAATTTGATGTCATGTATCTGTAACATGAAACCATAATACCTTAAAAATAGTTTAGTTCTATGGGTAGAAACCTGTCTGATTTTTGGAAACAAACTCAAAGGTTTTGTCGCCAACTGATTAGTCTAATGAGACCTACCGAAGCATCGAGGGGCTGTAGAGGGCCCCACCCACCACTATAATTCCAATGAATTATTTATAAAATTATTCAATACAAGATAAATATTCCTTTTCTATATCCGTAACGAGTATAGAATATGGATTCATCAATATTTCCATAGTAAAAATAACTTTCAAAAAATACATCGTATGTAAAATGATATACAGTTTAGACAATAAACATATCCATGATATGAGATTATGGATATTTAATAAATTAATAATTTCATATGGAAAGTGATCTCATATGGGATGTAGGTACACCACATAAGTATTATTAGGTGCATAATACAAATTTAGTCACCAAAAAATGGTATTTGAGACAAAGTCCCTTATCACAATATAATCAGTCAATTCATATGACCAAAACATAATAACAATCAAATAAATCATTGAATAACATGAATATAAATAGTATCATGTTATTATATATCAAACGATTGTACACATATACCAAATATAAGAAATAATAGGTGAACAATGGAAATCTCACAGAAATGAAAGTGAGATGAGAAACCCCTTACCTTGTGCTCGAGTGTGTTCTTCGTTTGATTTAATGAACTGAATAATAAAATTTATATTCATTAATTAATTACTACAGAACCTCCTATACATGTAATTGATTTATTATAACATTATTAGGTTCATTCATTTCCCTTTTATGGGTTTAATAGGTTTAATTTTCTTGTTTTGGAATCATTTACTTCCTTGGTTTTTAGGATTCGTTTACCTGTTTTTATGAATGGAAGTTCATTTGAAATGTGGTTAAACATCCATAATTGCTAATATATCTTATTAATGACATTAAAGAGATATAAATGTTCTTATAATTATTTTGGGTTATATACAATGATGAGGATTCATTAGTTAAAAGTTTATTATAAATATTTGGATTAACTTGTCCCTTTGTTCATAATGAACTTGTTTTGAGTTATTTTTTAATATTATTAGGGTGTAAGGATTCCAGAAAATTGATGAGATGAAATAAATATATTTTTATTTGGTTCAACAATTAAAATGGTTTCATGACCTGTAATGAAGAATAAAGTGATGAACGAAACTCCGCCGTCCACAAAGGTTATAAATCCGAACCTTATGGATGGTGATTTCGTTTATAAAAAATAAAAGGGAGGGAGTAAGAATATTGATTATTGTTCATACATTCACATGATATAATTAAAGTATATAGATGATATATGAGTTTATCATGGTAATTTTGAAAGAGGATTTGAGGATAGAAAATAAAAGAGATGAACTTGAAAATAAAAGAAAAGGTGACAGATCATTTATGAAAATTCTACAACCTAACGGTGTCGCTTTAAATTTCATAAAATGAAATGATGAGAGAAAAACGGTATCTCGTCATATTGAAATAAAAATTACATTAATAAGAACACATAAAATCAAACCTCAACATATGAGAATATAAAATCAAATATACGACATAATGGAAGTTCCAACTAAAAGAAGAGAATGAACGATTCCATTACCGTGTGGAGTAGCTCCTAGATCTTGAAGGATGTGACCTTGGGTGCTTAAGGACACCATGGGAGGACTTATAGGGAGGTATTACCACCATTTATTCTAGGATATTTATTTTGGAATGAATAAAAATGAATAGGGTGAGTGGGTATTTATAGTAATTAAGAGAGTGTTTTTTATTAATTAAAAGAGAACCCTCGATAGTTGTTTTTGCAAAACTATGGGCTTTCCCATGGTATTTTCAAATGTTTTAATCCAATTGGTACACCTAATATCCTAATATACAGTAAAAAAGTCGAAAATCCTTTAATTTTAATTATTATGTCATTATGATGTCATTAAACTACCGAAAACTCAATTCAGTATTTTTTACTATTCACGAAAAATCATTTATTTTAGAAAAATCCCAAAAATTTACCCTAACCATTTTATGACGTGTAGAATCTAGAAATGAACTCCATTTTTTGAAAATAATTTCCTATTTATTTTTAATTTAATTTTTAAATAAAATCAAACTTAATTCAAAAATTATTTATTTAAAAACTATAACTGCTTTTATATCACATTGAAAAATTAATCAAGATGTCATTATCATAAAGCCTTAAGAAAATAAAATAATGATACTATTTAATATTCATTGGGGTCATATTACTATTCATAAGGGTATGTTACTATTCACCAAAAAATCATATTGGTTCTATCAGACTCTAAATGACTTACTGGTAACAACTCTAGATGACCATTTTTTTAAATTCAAAACATAGAAGTGGAAAATATTATGTTTAATGGATTGCATAAAACATTCACCTATAATGTTTTGTTTCACAAAATACTTAGTTCTTCCTGAAATATAGGCTATCTGATAAATAGAATGTATTTACGATCAAAATACCATAAAATGTTTTTGGGTGTTATATTATTCCCTCCTTCGGAAATTTCGCCCTCGAAATTTTATGTATAAAGCCCATCAAAAAGATGTGGGTGGTTCTTCTTCATGAAATCCTCTAGTTCCCATGTTTATTCCTCTATATTTTGGTTTCTCCAAATAACCTTTACCATACGAGTTGTCCGATTTCTTAATACCTTCTTCCTTGTGTCAAGAATCCCGATAGGCTTTTCACAGAATGAAAAATCAGGTTCCAGTTCAATTTATTCTTATGTGAGTATATACGTTGGGTCTGGCATGTATTTCTTTAACAATAACACATGAAACACATCATGAACTCTAGAGAGTGATGGCAGCATCGTTAGATGGTAAGTTACAGCTCTGATTCATTCCAGAATTTAAAATGGTCTGATATACATGGGGCTCAGTTTCCCTTTCTTACCGAACCTCAAGACACCCTTCCATGAAGATACTTTCAGAAAGACATGATCTCCCACCTGGAATTCCAAATCCTTTCTCCGATTTTCAGCATAACATTTCTGCCTACATTGGGATCCTATAATATGGGATTTGATTGTCTTCACCTTTGTTGTGGTCTCTTCAATAAGTTCTGGGCCAATAAGTTCCCTCCCACCAACATCATCCCAACAAGTTGGAGTTCAACATCTCTTTCCATATAATTCTTTATATGGAGCCATTTGATTACTAGAATGGAAACTGTTGTTGTAAGAAATTCCACCAAAGGAAAGTATTTATCTCACATACCATGGAAGCCTAGAGGGAATGACCTCAAAATTTCTTCTAGAGTTTGAAAATTCCTTTCCGACAGTCTGTCAGATTATGGGTGATAGGCAGTACTCATACATAGCTAAGTATTCAAAGCATTTTGGACACTTTTCCAGAATTTTGATGTAAACATGGGATCTCAATCAGATAAAATTGATAGAGGTGCACCATGATGTCTTAAAACTTCATTAATATACAGTCTCTACAGGCACCCTAGTGGTAAAGCATCTCTTATATGAAGGAAATGTGCTGATTTTGTGATACAATCAACAATTACCCATATTTCATCGTTCCTTCAAGGTGTCCTCGGTATTCCAATGACATAATCCATCTTAATGTTATCCCACTTCCACATCGGAATAGGTAGAGGTTTCATCACTCTTTTGGTATGGTGTCTCTCTGCATTCACTTGTTGTCAAACTAGACACCTTGACAATAGTAAAAAATTTCCCACTTCATATTATCCCACCAAAAATATCCCTTCAGATCTCTATACATATTGGTGTACCCAGGTGTATAGGAAAATTTGAGCTATGATCATCGTCTAATAGTTCACTTTTTAGCTCCGGTGACGATGGAACACATAACCTATTCCCAAAATTCAGAACTCCTTTATAAATGAAGTCATCAAGTCTTCCATCTTCGAGAGCATTAATTTTCTTGTGCAGATTCACATCATCATATTGAGATCATTTTATTTTCTCTAATAAATATGGATTAGAAATCATTTGAAAGAGAAAAGATATTTCGCCTTGCTTAACAAATCTCATATCCATCTTTATTAGATCAAAAAATATAGGATCTCTCTCAATTCTCATTTGAGTCAGAATTCCCCGATATTTCCTGCTTAATGCATCTTCCACCATATTCGCCATTCCTGGGTGGTAGTGTATTGAACAATCATAATCTTTGAGTAACTCAAGCCATCTTCATTTCCTCATGTAGAGTTCTTCTTTTGTGAAAATGTATTTCAAACTCTTGTGGTCTGTATAAAACTCACATATCTCTTTGTAGAGATAACGCCTCCATATTTTCAGAGCAAAGATTATGGGTGCTAAATCAAGATCATGAGTTGGATAATTATTCTCATTGTTCTTCAACTCTCTTGATGCATAAGCAATAACTTTTTCATTTTTCATAAGGATGCAACCCATCACATTGTTTGATGCATCGTTGTATAGCACAAATACATCACTTCCAGATGGAAGAGTCAAAATTGGAGCATTTACCAATCTTATTTTCAATTATTCAAAGCATACCATATACTCTTTTTTCCATACAATCTTTACTCCTTTACGTGTGATATTGGTCAGCGGGTTAGCCAGTCGGGCGAAATTCTGAACGAAATGATGATAGTAACCTGTTAATCCAATTAAACTACGTACCTCGGTTATGTTTGTTGGCTTGTTCCATTCTTGGATTTCCTTTTTTTGCAGGATCAAATAGGATTTCATCCTTAGAGACAATATTTCCAAGAAAAGAAACTGACTAAATCTAGAATTCTCACTTGATAGACTTCCCATATAATTGATTACTTCGAAGAGTTCTCAGAATATCTCATAAGTGATTCTCATGGTCTTCATAGCTTTTTGAGTATACAAGGATATCATCGATGAATACAAAAAAAAAAGTTATCATGATATTCCTCGAAAACTCTATTCATTAAATCCATGAAAATAGATGGTTTATTCGTCAATCCAAAAGGCATCACTGTAAACTCGTAATGCCAATACCTGGTTGGAAATTCTATCTTCGGAATATCTTCATTCCTCACACTCAGTTGATAATATCCGGATCGAAGTTCAATATTTGAAAAGTACTACGCTTCTTGAAGTTGATCAAATAAATCATCAACACAGGGTAGAGGATACTTATTCTTTATTGTAATATCATTTATTTCCCTGTAATCAATGCATAGCCTCATGGATCCATCATTCTTCTTGGAAAAAAAGACTGGGGATCCCCATGGAGAAACACTAGGTCGAATAAATATTTTTTTCACTCAACTCTTCTAGTTGTTTCTTTATCTCTAATAACTCCACAGTGTCCATTCTATAGGGGGTCTTTGATATAGGTCTTGCACCAGGATTTAAGTAAATGGAAAACTCAATTTCCTGCTCTGGAGGATGTCCAGGTAAATATTCTAGAAACACATCAATGTATTCTTTCACTATATTCACATCTTCAATTTGAATATTTCTTTCCTCACCCATAGGTATTGGGTTATCTTCCACTCCAAGAATTGCATTCAATATGGATACTGGGGGTGGGTATAGATAATAATTATATAGTGAAGTCTTCACTCTAAAGATAAGATATTCTATACCATTTTCAAAAAATTGTAACTTACTTTTTCTTGCAATAAATCCTCACATCATAATTTATCAGCCAATCCATACTGAGAATTATATCAAATTCAGTCATGGGTATGATGATAAGGTTAGTAATTGAAGCACATTTTGGTGTCCGTAGGGAGACTAGTGGACATTTCTTTTTTGCAATGATACATCCCATGGGAGTTGTTATTGGAAACTCCTTTATTAAATCAAATTGGACATATCTAATTTTCTTGGAAAAAAGAGAAGATATAAATGAATTCGATGATCCATAATCAAATAAAGTATTGGCTAAGTTTGAGGAAACAATTAAAGTACCTGCCACCAAATCACTAGGAACTTCAACCTCCGTAGTTGTAATCGCATAGGCTCTCCCTTGTTCTCCTGGCTTTTTCTGAGGCATGTTTTCTTGGCACTTAGGAAACTCATTTACATAGTGTCCCATCTCTCTGAAATTGTAGCATTGAATATCATTGAATTGTTTCTTCCCATTTCATTCATCAGATCAATGACCCTTTTGTCTGCATTTATAGACGACTTACATTCCTTTCATGAATTTCTCGAGATGATTCTTTCCATAGTTCTCACATAATGGGATGTCCTTCATTCCCTTACTCTTATTTGGGGCTTCCCCTTTTCCATTGTTATCAGAGTACCACTTCTTATATTCGTTTCCTTTTAAAAGATTTGATCTAGAAAATTCCTTCTCAGTTTTGATGGAACTTGATACAATTTCATCATATGATGAAAATGATTGAGAATCCAGTTCCCTTCGAAGACTAGGCTTAAGACCTTCAAATAAATGATCAATTTTTCCTGCATAGTCACGTACATAATCTATGACATACCTAGCCTACATTGTCAAAGTAGAATCATACTCTACAACACTGTCTTCTTCCCTTTGTTTTAATCCAAGGAACTTCCTCTTTATTTTGGATCATTTCTCATGAGGGAAATATTTTTCATAGAATATTTCCTTAAAATTCATCCATTCCATATCATATATCTCTTCTTTCTCTATGGTATTTTGAATCAGGGACCACCATTGATCAGCGTCACCCTTGAGACAATATACATCTAGTACTACCTTTTCATTTTCATTACATCTTAACCCTATGAATATCTTTTCAAGGGACTTGAACCACTACTCAGAAAACACTGGATTAGTAGTCCCACTGAAAGATGGGGGCTTTCTCCACATCAAAAGATCCAACACAAGGGTGGAATTGTTATTCGTTACAACTTGAGTAATTTGTCCCAATATGGTTATATTCTAATCTACTCCAACATTGAATGCATTGACTTTCTCAGTAGGGGTAACCCTACCTTTCCCATTATTATTGATCTCCCTTCTTTAATTAGATTAAATTTTTAAATAATGGGATACACTATATTATTTTACGAATCTAAAATAGAAAAGTACACAACATAGATTGAAACTATACGCATAGATAATCTTATAAACATGGTTCTTCTGAGGAAAAATTTACATTAAACTCCTTCATAATGTCTTGTAAAGAAAATGTGAATTATACTAAGAATATCCCCAAGGAGTTTCGTAACAAAGAGTGATGTAAGGCCCATTTTCATGTACCAGGATAACCCTGGTCATGCCCGAAACTCCTTGTTGAAGCTTTCACTCCTAGGAACCTTTGTGCCAGAGCCACCTCTACCTCCTCGTATCCAGACAAGGACGTATTGCATAAAAATATCCACATAATATATTACTTAACTAAATACAAATACATTATTGTATGTATATCCTCAAATAACACCATAGGGATTTGTCACTACTATACATTTCCCACTCTAGTTTCCAAGTGTTCTACTATAATTCCTTTTATACCAACTATAACACCCTAACCCCTATAGACCACAGTCGGTGAATTAATTGTTATTTTGGAATAGTCAGAAGGAATGAAAATCGTAAAGGAACAATCATTTTATTAGTCTTGATGAATCTAGATACATAGATGTAACTCAAATTACATTGGAAAAAGTTACAAAGTACAATACATAACATAAACTAAAAAACTGCATCCACAAGAACTCAATAGAAGATCTTCTCTTTATCACCTCTTGAAGGTATCCAATGAAAGGGGTGAGATCAAATGCTCAGTAATGGTAAAAAATAGAGGAATCATGAGTACAATAAAGATTGAATCATAATCAATCTGACATAAACAATATGGAATAGTGAATAAATGACAAACTAATGCCATTAATAAAATGAGAATGAATCTGCATCCACAGATTTTGTCATAGTGAAAAACTCATGGATATTAATAATTACTGATAATGTGTAAATAGAATGAATATAAATTGGGCATCATGTATCTGGTAGATGAAAACATAATACTGTAAAAACGGTTTAGTTGTATGGGTAGAAACCTATCTGATTTTTGGAAACAAACTCGAAGGGTATGTCGCCAACTAATTCGTCTCATGAGACCTACCGATGCATCGAGGGGATGTAGTGGGACATACCCACCAATAAAAGTCCAAATAATTATTTATACATTGATTCAACACAAGAGAAATATGCTTTTACAATATCCGTACAGATTAGAGAATACAGATTCATCAATATTTCCGTACTTAAAATAACATTCCAAAAATACACCGTATGTGAAATGATATACGGTTTAGAAAATAAAAATATTCATGATATGAGATTATGGATATTTAATAGAAATATAATTTCAAATGGAAATTGATCTCAAATGGGTAGTAGGTACACCACATAAGTATTATTAGGTGCACAATACGAACTTCGTCACAACAAAATGGTAGTTGAGACAATGTCCCTTATCATAATGTAATCAGTCGAGTCATAAGACAAGAACATAATAACCATAAAATGAATAATTGAATAAAATGAATATAAAGAGTATCAAGTTATTATATATCAATTTTCAGTACACATAAAGCAAATATAAGATATACTTTGTGAACAATGGAAATCTCACAGAAATGAAAGTGAGACGAGAAACCCCTTACCTTATGCTCGACTGTGTTATTCGTTTGTTATAATGACCTGAATAATAAAATTTAGCTTCATTAATTAATAACTCCAGAACCTCCTATACATGTAATTGATTTATTATATCCTTATTTGGTTCATTCATATACCTTTAATGGGTTTATGAGGTTATATTTTCTTTTTTTCGAAGCATTTATTTCCTTGGTTTTCATGATTTGTTTACATGTTTTTATGAATGGATGTTCATTTGAAACGTGGTTAAACATACATAATTGTTAATATATCTTATTAATGAAATTAAGTAGATATAATGTTCTTATAATTATTTTGGGTTATATACCATGATGATTATTCAGTATTTAAATGTTTATTAAAAATATTTGGATTAACATGGCCGTTTGTTCATAATGAACTTGTTTTGTGTTATTATTTCATATTATGAGTGTCTAAATATTACCGAACATTAATGAGATGAAATACATATATTATTATCTAGTTCAACTATTAAAATGATTTCATGACCAGTAATGAAGAAGAAATTGAATAACGAAACTCCATCATCCACAAAGGTTATAAATTGGAACCTTATGGATGTTGATTTCATTTATAAAATTAAAAGGGAGGGAGTAAGAATATTGATGATTGTTATTCCATTCACTTGATATAATTAAAGTATATAGATGATAATAGAGTTTATCATGGTAATTTGTATGGAGGTGGTGAGGAGATAAAATAAAATATATGAACTTGAAAATAAAAGAAAAGGGGTCACATCCCTTATGAAAATTCGGCAGCCTAACAGTATCGCATTAAATTTCATAAAATTAAATGATGAGAGAAAAAGGGTATCTCATCATATTGAAATAAAAATAAAATTAATAAGAACATATAAACTCAAACCCCAACATATGAGAGTTTAAAATCAAATAGACAACATAAAGGATGTGTCGACTAAAAGAAGAGAATGAATGATTCCCTTACCTTGTTGAGTCACTCCTAGATCATGAAGGATGGGACTTTGGGGGGATTAATGACACCTTGAGAGGTCTTCTGGGAGGTAATAACACCATATAATCGTGGATATTGATTTTGGAATGAATGAAAACGAATGGGGGTGAGTGGGTATTTATAGTAATTAAGAGAGAGTTTTTTATTAATTAAAAGAGACACCTCGATAGTGGTTTCCGAAAAACCATGGGCTTCCCCATTGGTATTTCACAATATTTTAAGTCAAATGGGACAACTAATGTCATAATATACTGTAAAAAAGTCAACCAGCCATTAATTTTAATTATTATATCATTATGATGTCATTAAACTGCCAAAAACACAATTCTGTATTTTTTTACTATACAAGAAAAATTCATGTATTTTAGAAAAATCCCAAAAATTTACCCTAGCAGTTTTTAGTCATTTAGAATCAAGAAATGAACTCAATTTTTTGAAAATAATTTCCAAACAATTTTTAATTTAATTTTTAAATAAAATCATTCTTAATTCAAAAATTATTTATTTAAAAACTATAACTGCTTGTATATAACATTGAAAAATTAATCAAGATTCCATTTTCTAAAAGCATTAAGAAAATAAAATAATAATACAATTTACTATTCATTAGGGTAATATTACATAAGTGTATGTAACTATTTACCAAAAATTCAAGTTGGTTCTATTAGACTCCAAATGACTTACTGGTCACAACTCTAGATGACCATTATTCAAAATTCAAAATATAGAAGTGGAAAATTTATGTTTAATGGATAGATTACGAATTTCTCCTATAATGTTGTGTTTCAAAAAATATTTACTGCTTCATTCAATATAGTCTATCTGATGAATAATGAGTATTTAAGAGAAACATACCATAAAATGTTTTTTGGTGTTATAGGATACATTAACGAATAAATGATCAAGTATTACTATCCAATGTTAAAACTATAATCCAACACTCATACTAAGGCAATCAGTAAATATAGAAAAATACCCACATCAACCTTATCGTGTAATCAAATGTAAAACATCCACAATGGCCACACTGTGTAATCAAGTGTGAAATATCTCGAATAGCCACATTATGTAATTAAGTTTCAGACCCGGAATGTTCGAATACAAGGTACATTAGACCAATGTATCATCATCGAGTCCCGGAAGAATCTTGATGGAAATCTTGTAAGACTTGGTTGGAGTCTAAGGAGCATGTCAACAGAGCATACACAAAATTATTCTAGGAAAGTCGAATCCAAGGGGTCGAAAGGTCCTCAATATCCTATTGAGTTAGGATCTAGGGTATATAAGGCCAATTCATCAACTAATATAATCAAGATACATGGTGTAGAAATTTTCAATGACATCTAATGGAATAAAGAACCAAGGATCTCACCCATGACATCCACTACCACTATCAATTCATCATTACTATTTACAAGAAATGAGTTCTTCTATCCCGTTTGACATTTTCCATAAAAACTAATTGTCCTATTAAATTAGATGCAATAACATTAAAATTAGGAAACAACCATCTCTTATCAATTCAAAACAATTCATTTATATCATTTAAAAATGAATATGTAAAAAATGGTGTTAACAAAATTAAATAATTCAATTAATTATCATTATGTTTTCCACTAAAATTGATTATCTCATAAGCCCTAAATGGGGTGGTACACTATAGTGAAGATACAAGGGAACACCCTATGGGTGGATTAGTTTGAGTCGAACAACCTCCAACCATAAACATTGTATCCAAAGGGAAATTGAACAAGTTCAAATTCATTCATATTAAGAATTCAATCAATTTTAGGGGAAATTCTAAAATGTACAGCATGCAGCACAATAGTGGAAAATCCTATAAAACACCAAAATTTGAGGTAAATGTATGGACCACCTACCACATACATGTGGTAAATAAATTATCGAGTATCGACCTATTATTATTTCATAATCAGAATGAAAAAAGAAGAATGGATGAAAATACTGAAATAAGGTCACATAATCATTCACCTAAATAAGTCTTTCGATATAGAAAAAATACATAAGGAAAAAAATTAATATAGAACATAATGATGCATATCTAATTGGAAAATATTATTGAATCAGGTGTTGTATTGAGAATAAAGCGGAAAGTCTCTATATTGAACATTAAAGGAGCTTGAAAGGCCTCAAGGATGTCTCTTGGAAGAAGGAGAAACAATAAAATAGATTTAAAAAAATTAATGGAAAAATGGTAATTTACCATATTTTAACAGGGTTGCATGATTTTGCTTCACAGTTCTCCAAAATTTGTGCCCAAAAATGCACACTTCTATGCCTCAAGGTGTACCTCTCATAATCATTGTGAAAATATAGAAAAATCATGCATTTAATATGATTAAATCCTCTATCAAAAACTCTTATTCCCCCACACATGCATGCACTTTAGGTTTCACTTTTTTCTAAAACTGTGCAACCTCCTACTACCCAATATCCATCCCTATATGGTTTACTCAAATCGTGCCGCTTGGGTCACACAATTTCTACTAAATTTTTGGCCCGACATCCTTTCATAAAAATTGAGACTCTGGGCTCCGAGAAATCCCTAGACACCCCAAAAAACTGGTGATCTCATTAGACACTCACATTAGTTCAAAACAATGTGTTAAAATATAATTAAAAAACCTCATACCTTATAGGAAAACATGATATTTTACATCTATTAAGATTTAGTTTCTTATTTCAACTATAAAATTTTGGTCTTGTATACCTGTAACTATTTATTGAGATATAGTTATATTTTTATTGAGAAATATCTAAAATGTTGTAGGTAACTTCCCACCCATTTTGTATCTACTGTAATATATTACACCTCTTACGAACCATGCATCATTAATTTATTTACCATATTTCTTCTATATTCTAGCCTTGAAGGGCATAAATTATTATATAATTTCATTTTTATGATGACGAAAATATAGATACATATATAATTTATAGTTATATATGAAATAAATAATGATTTTATAACTATATAAATCTGTCTCTAAACTATATTTTTTTGTGTAAGATTTCAAATATATTTGAAATTCAATCTGAAACATTCATTGAAATGTTTTTTTCTTACACATACTATAATCGATACATGTTTAAAGTCATTAAAATCAACTGTACTAATTAATATTTTATGAACACATATTTGAATTCATTATTTAGTGATATGACCCAATATTTGGTATTACAATATAAAAGAATTTTTATATATAACAACTATTTAAATACCAGCATAAACACCATATCATCCATAAAATCATTACTTATTAAATTAATAATTAAAAAAACATCCACCAATGAACCATATCCAATAATATCATTTTCATAAATTAATAATAAACTCATTTTTTAAAAACTAAATTTAATACCTGGAAATAAAAGTTTGGATATTGAAATAATGGATATAAATAAACATGAAAAATATTATTTCTTATCCAAGTACAAATTAATCCCAATTCTTATCACTAGAATAAATATACAAATGGCTTCGAAAAATGAGCATATCTTGTTTCCAAAATAGATTGCAAGCTCATTGGCCAGTATAATTCTTTGTATTTTCATACCATAAAAGGTATTCTAAATTTTGATTGTAGAACCAGAATTAATACATGATTTTTCACTATTAAAAAACAAGTCTATAACAATACCAAATGAATTACTTTTTTTATTGGCATGGTTAGAAGGAATGACAATACCAAATGAATGATCAGTTTAGTAGTCTTGATAAAACTATATATATATATGTAACTCAAATTACATTGGAAAAGGTTACAATGTACAATACATTAAAAAAACTAAAAAACTGCATCCACAAGAACTCAATAGAAGATCATCTCTTCATCACCTGTTGAAGGTAGACAATGAAAGGGGTGAGCTCAAATGCTCGGTAAGGGATAAAAATAGTATAAGCATGAGTACAATAAATATTGAATCATAATAAATATTAAATAAACAATATGGAATAATGAATAAATGACAAACTAATGCCATTAATAAACTGAGAATGAAAGTGCATCCATAGATTTTGTCATAGTGAAAACATCATGGATATTAATAATAACTGATAATGAATAAATAGAATTCTTATTAATTTGATGTCATGTATCTGTAACATGAAACCATAATACCTTAAAAATAGTTTAGTTCTATGGGTAGAAACCTGTCTGATTTTTGGAAACAAACTCAAAGGTTTTGTCGCCAACTGATTAGTCTAATGAGACCTACCGAAGCATCGAGGGGCTGTAGAGGGCCCCACCCACCACTATAATTCCAATGAATTATTTATAAAATTATTCAATACAAGATAAATATTCCTTTTCTATATCCGTAACGAGTATAGAATATGGATTCATAAATATTTCCATAGTAAAAATAACTTTCAAAAAATACATCGTATGTAAAATGATATACAGTTTAGACAATAAACATATCCATGATATGAGATTATGGATATTTAATAAATTAATAATTTCATATGTAAAGTGATCTCATATGGGATGTAGGTACACCACATAAGTATTATTAGGTGCATAATACAAATTTAGTCACCAAAAAATGGTATTTGAGACAAAGTCCCTTATCACAATATAATCAGTCAATTCATATGACCAAAACATAATAACAATCAAATAAATCATTGAATAACATGAATATAAATAGTATCATGTTATTATATATCAAACGATTGTACACATATACCAAATATAAGAAATAATAGGTGAACAATGGAAATCTCACAGAAATGAAAGTGAGATGAGAAACCCCTTACCTTGTGCTCGAGTGTGTTCTTCGTTTGATTTAATGAACTGAATAATAAAATTTATATTCATTAATTAATTACTACAGAACCTCCTATACATGTAATTGATTTATTATAACATTATTAGGTTCATTCATTTCCCTTTTATGGGTTTAATAGGTTTAATTTTCTTGTTTTGGAATCATTTACTTCCTTGGTTTTTAGGATTCGTTTACCTGTTTTTATGAATGGAAGTTCATTTGAAATGTGGTTAAACATCCATAATTGCTAATATATCTTATTAATGACATTAAAGAGATATAAATGTTCTTATAATTATTTTGGGTTATATACAATGATGAGGATTCATTAGTTAAAAGTTTATTATAAATATTTGGATTAACTTGTCCCTTTGTTCATAATGAACTTGTTTTGAGTTATTTTTTAATATTATTAGGGTGTAAGGATTCCAGAAAATTGATGAGATGAAATAAATATATTTTTATTTGGTTCAACAATTAAAATGGTTTCATGACCTGTAATGAAGAATAAAGTGATGAACGAAACTCCGCCGTCCACAAAGGTTATAAATCCGAACCTTATGGATGGTGATTTCGTTTATAAAAAATAAAAGGGAGGGAGTAAGAATATTGATTATTGTTCATACATTCACATGATATAATTAAAGTATATAGATGATATATGAGTTTATCATGGTAATTTTGAAAGAGGATTTGAGGATAGAAAATAAAAGAGATGAACTTGAAAATAAAAGAAAAGGTGACAGATCATTTATGAAAATTCTACAACCTAACGGTGTCGCTTTAAATTTCATAAAATGAAATGATGAGAGAAAAACGGTATCTCGTCATATTGAAATAAAAATTACATTAATAAGAACACATAAAATCAAACCTCAACATATGAGAATATAAAATCAAATATACGACATAATGGAAGTTCTAACTAAAAGAAGAGAATGAACGATTCCATTACCGTGTGGAGTAGCTCCTAGATCTTGAAGGATGTGACCTTGGGTGCTTAAGGACACCATGGGAGGACTTATAGGGAGGTATTACCACCATTTATTCTAGGATATTTATTTTGGAATGAATAAAAATGAATAGGGTGAGTGGGTATTTATAGTAATTAAGAGAGTGTTTTTTATTAATTAAAAGAGAACCCTCGATAGTTGTTTTTGCAAAACTATGGGCTTTCCCATGGTATTTTCAAATGTTTTAATCCAATTGGTACACCTAATATCCTAATATACAGTAAAAAAGTCGAAAATCCTTTAATTTTAATTATTATGTCATTATGATGTCATTAAACTACCGAAAACTCAATTCAGTATTTTTTACTATTCACGAAAAATCATTTATTTTAGAAAAATCCCAAAAATTTACCCTAACCATTTTATGACGTGTAGAATCTAGAAATGAACTCCATTTTTTGAAAATAATTTCCTATTTATTTTTAATTTAATTTTTAAATAAAATCAAACTTAATTCAAAAATTATTTATTTAAAAACTATAACTGCTTTTATATCACATTGAAAAATTAATCAAGATGTCATTATCATAAAGCCTTAAGAAAATAAAATAATGATACTATTTAATATTCATTGGGGTCATATTACTATTCATAAGGGTATGTTACTATTCACCAAAAAATCATATTGGTTCTATCAGACTCTAAATGACTTACTGGTAACAACTCTAGATGACCATTTTTTTAAATTCAAAACATAGAAGTGGAAAATATTATGTTTAATGGATTGCATAAAACATTCACCTATAATGTTTTGTTTCACAAAATACTTAGTTCTTCCTGAAATATAGGCTATCTGATAAATAGAATGTATTTACGATCAAAATACCATAAAATGTTTTTGGGTGTTATATTATTCCCTCCTTCGGAAATTTCGCCCTCGAAATTTTATGTATAAAGCCCATCAAAAAGATGTGGGTGGTTCTTCTTCATGAAATCCTCTAGTTCCCATGTTTATTCCTCTATATTTTGGTTTCTCCAAATAACCTTTACCATACGAGTTGTCCGATTTCTTAATACCTTCTTCCTTGTGTCAAGAATCCCGATAGGCTTTTCACAGAATGAAAAATCAGGTTCCAGTTCAATTTATTCTTATGTGAGTATATACGTTGGGTCTGGCATGTATTTCTTTAACAATAACACATGAAACACATCATGAACTCTAGAGAGTGATGGCAGCATCGTTAGATGGTAAGTTACAGCTCTGATTCATTCCAGAATTTAAAATGGTCTGATATACATGGGGCTCAGTTTCCCTTTCTTACCGAACCTCAAGACACCCTTCCATGAAGATACTTTCAGAAAGACATGATCTCCCACCTGGAATTCCAAATCCTTTCTCCGATTTTCAGCATAACATTTCTGCCTACATTGGGATCCTATAATATGGGATTTGATTGTCTTCACCTTTGTTGTGGTCTCTTCAATAAGTTCTGGGCCAATAAGTTCCCTCCCACCAACATCATCCCAACAAGTTGGAGTTCAACATCTCTTTCCATATAATTCTTTATATGGAGCCATTTGATTACTAGAATGGAAACTGTTGTTGTAAGAAATTCCACCAAAGGAAAGTATTTATCTCACATACCATGGAAGCCTAGAGGGAATGACCTCAAAATTTCTTCTAGAGTTTGAAAATTCCTTTCCGACAGTCTGTCAGATTATGGGTGATAGGCAGTACTCATACATAGCTAAGTATTCAAAGCATTTTGGACACTTTTCCAGAATTTTGATGTAAACATGGGATCTCAATCAGATAAAATTGATAGAGGTGCACCATGATGTCTTAAAACTTCATTAATATACAGTCTCTACAGGCACCCTAGTGGTAAAGCATCTCTTATATGAAGGAAATGTGCTGATTTTGTGATACAATCAACAATTACCCATATTTCATCGTTCCTTCAAGGTGTCCTCGGTATTCCAATGACATAATCCATCTTAATGTTATCCCACTTCCACATCGGAATAGGTAGAGGTTTCATCACTCTTTTGGTATGGTGTCTCTCTGCATTCACTTGTTGTCAAACTAGACACCTTGACAATAGTAAAAAATTTCCCACTTCATATTATCCCACCAAAAATATCCCTTCAGATCTCTATACATATTGGTGTACCCAGGTGTATAGGAAAATTTGAGCTATGATCATCGTCTAATAGTTCACTTTTTAGCTCCGGTGACGATGGAACACATAACCTATTCCCAAAATTCAGAACTCCTTTATAAATGAAGTCATCAAGTCTTCCATCTTCGAGAGCATTAATTTTCTTGTGCAGATTCACATCATCATATTGAGATCATTTTATTTTCTCTAATAAATATGGATTAGAAATCATTTGAAAGAGAAAAGATATTTCGCCTTGCTTAACAAATCTCATATCCATCTTTATTAGATCAAAAAATATAGGATCTCTCTCAATTCTCATTTGAGTCAGAATTCCCCGATATTTCCTGCTTAATGCATCTTCCACCATATTCGCCATTCCTGGGTGGTAGTGTATTGAACAATCATAATCTTTGAGTAACTCAAGCCATCTTCATTTCCTCATGTAGAGTTCTTCTTTTGTGAAAATGTATTTCAAACTCTTGTGGTCTGTATAAAACTCACATATCTCTTTGTAGAGATAACGCCTCCATATTTTCAGAGCAAAGATTATGGGTGCTAAATCAAGATCATGAGTTGGATAATTATTCTCATTGTTCTTCAACTCTCTTGATGCATAAGCAATAACTTTTTCATTTTTCATAAGGATGCAACCCATCACATTGTTTGATGCATCGTTGTATAGCACAAATACATCACTTCCAGATGGAAGAGTCAAAATTGGAGCATTTACCAATCTTATTTTCAATTATTCAAAGCATACCATATACTCTTTTTTCCATACAATCTTTACTCCTTTACGTGTGATATTGGTCAGCGGGTTAGCCAGTCGGGCGAAATTCTGAACGAAATGATGATAGTAACCTGTTAATCCAATTAAACTACGTACCTCGGTTATGTTTGTTGGCTTGTTCCATTCTTGGATTTCCTTTTTTTGCAGGATCAAATAGGATTTCATCCTTAGAGACAATATTTCCAAGAAAAGAAACTGACTAAAGCTAGAATTCTCACTTGATAGACTTCCCATATAATTGATTACTTCGAAGAGTTCTCAGAATATCTCATAAGTGATTCTCATGGTCTTCATAGCTTTTTGAGTATACAAGGATATCATCGATGAATACAAAAAAAAAAGTTATCATGATATTCCTCGAAAACTCTATTCATTAAATCCATGAAAATAGATGGTTTATTCGTCAATCCAAAAGGCATCACTGTAAACTCGTAATGCCAATACCTGGTTGGAAATTCTATCTTCGGAATATCTTCATTCCTCACACTCAGTTGATAATATCCGGATCGAAGTTCAATATTTGAAAAGTACTACGCTTCTTGAAGTTGATCAAATAAATCATCAACACAGGGTAGAGGATACTTATTCTTTATTGTAATATCATTTATTTCCCTGTAATCAATGCATAGCCTCATGGATCCATCATTCTTCTTGGAAAAAAAGACTGGGGATCCCCATGGAGAAACACTAGGTCGAATAAATATTTTTTTCACTCAACTCTTCTAGTTGTTTCTTTATCTCTAATAACTCCACAGTGTCCATTCTATAGGGGGTCTTTGATATAGGTCTTGCACCAGGATTTAAGTAAATGGAAAACTCAATTTCCTGCTCTGGAGGATGTCCAGGTAAATATTCTAGAAACACATCAATGTATTCTTTCACTATATTCACATCTTCAATTTGAATATTTCTTTCCTCACCCATAGGTATTGGGTTATCTTCCACTCCAAGAATTGCATTCAATATGGATACTGGGGGTGGGTATAGATAATAATTATATAGTGAAGTCTTCACTCTAAAGATAAGATATTCTATACCATTTTCAAAAAATTGTAACTTACTTTTTCTTGCAATAAATCCTCACATCATAATTTATCAGCCAATCCATACTGAGAATTATATCAAATTCAGTCATGGGTATGATGATAAGGTTAGTAATTGAAGCACATTTTGGTGTCCGTAGGGAGACTAGTGGACATTTCTTTTTTGCAATGATACATCCCATGGGAGTTGTTATTGGAAACTCCTTTATTAAATCAAATTGGACATATCTAATTTTCTTGGAAAAAAGAGAAGATATAAATGAATTCGATGATCCATAATCAAATAAAGTATTGGCTAAGTTTGAGGAAACAATTAAAGTACCTGCCACCAAATCACTAGGAACTTCAACCTCCGTAGTTGTAATCGCATAGGCTCTCCCTTGTTCTCCTGGCTTTTTCTGAGGCATGTTTTCTTGGCACTTAGGAAACTCATTTACATAGTGTCCCATCTCTCTGAAATTGTAGCATTGAATATCATTGAATTGTTTCTTCCCATTTCATTCATCAGATCAATGACCCTTTTGTCTGCATTTATAGACGACTTACATTCCTTTCATGAATTTCTCGAGATGATTCTTTCCATAGTTCTCACATAATGGGATGTCCTTCATTCCCTTACTCTTATTTGGGGCTTCCCCTTTTCCATTGTTATCAGAGTACCACTTCTTATATTCGTTTCCTTTTAAAAGATTTGATCTAGAAAATTCCTTCTCAGTTTTGATGGAACTTGATACAATTTCATCATATGATGAAAATGATTGAGAATCCAGTTCCCTTCGAAGACTAGGCTTAAGACCTTCAAATAAATGATCAATTTTTCCTGCATAGTCACGTACATAATCTATGACATACCTAGCCTACATTGTCAAAGTAGAATCATACTCTACAACACTGTCTTCTTCCCTTTGTTTTAATCCAAGGAACTTCCTCTTTATTTTGGATCATTTCTCATGAGGGAAATATTTTTCATAGAATATTTCCTTAAAATTCATCCATTCCATATCATATATCTCTTCTTTCTCTATGGTATTTTGAATCAGGGACCACCATTGATCAGCGTCACCCTTGAGACAATATACATCTAGTACTACCTTTTCATTTTCATTACATCTTAACCCTATGAATATCTTTTCAAGGGACTTGAACCACTACTCAGAAAACACTGGATTAGTAGTCCCACTGAAAGATGGGGGCTTTCTCCACATCAAAAGATCCAACACAAGGGTGGAATTGTTATTCGTTACAACTTGAGTAATTTGTCCCAATATGGTTATATTCTAATCTACTCCAACATTGAATGCATTGACTTTCTCAGTAGGGGTAACCCTACCTTTCCCATTATTATTGATCTCCCTTCTTTAATTAGATTAAATTTTTAAATAATGGGATACACTATATTATTTTACGAATCTAAAATAGAAAAGTACACAACATAGATTGAAACTATACGCATAGATAATCTTATAAACATGGTTCTTCTGAGGAAAAATTTACATTAAACTCCTTCATAATGTCTTGTAAAGAAAATGTGAATTATACTAAGAATATCCCCAAGGAGTTTCGTAACAAAGAGTGATGTAAGGCCCATTTTCATGTACCAGGATAACCCTGGTCATGCCCGAAACTCCTTGTTGAAGCTTTCACTCCTAGGAACCTTTGTGCCAGAGCCACCTCTACCTCCTCGTATCCAGACAAGGACGTATTGCATAAAAATATCCACATAATATATTACTTAACTAAATACAAATACATTATTGTATGTATATCCTCAAATAACACCATAGGGATTTGTCACTACTATACATTTCCCACTCTAGTTTCCAAGTGTTCTACTATAATTCCTTTTATACCAACTATAACACCCTAACCCCTATAGACCACAGTCGGTGAATTAATTGTTATTTTGGAATAGTCAGAAGGAATGAAAATCGTAAAGGAACAATCATTTTATTAGTCTTGATGAATCTAGATACATAGATGTAACTCAAATTACATTGGAAAAAGTTACAAAGTACAATACATAACATAAACTAAAAAACTGCATCCACAAGAACTCAATAGAAGATCTTCTCTTTATCACCTCTTGAAGGTATCCAATGAAAGGGGTGAGATCAAATGCTCAGTAATGGTAAAAAATAGAGGAATCATGAGTACAATAAAGATTGAATCATAATCAATCTGACATAAACAATATGGAATAGTGAATAAATGACAAACTAATGCCATTAATAAAATGAGAATGAATCTGCATCCACAGATTTTGTCATAGTGAAAAACTCATGGATATTAATAATTACTGATAATGTGTAAATAGAATGAATATAAATTGGGCATCATGTATCTGGTAGATGAAAACATAATACTGTAAAAACGGTTTAGTTGTATGGGTAGAAACCTATCTGATTTTTGGAAACAAACTCGAAGGGTATGTCGCCAACTAATTCGTCTCATGAGACCTACCGATGCATCGAGGGGATGTAGTGGGACATACCCACCAATAAAAGTCCAAATAATTATTTATACATTGATTCAACACAAGAGAAATATGCTTTTACAATATCCGTACAGATTAGAGAATACAGATTCATCAATATTTCCGTACTTAAAATAACATTCCAAAAATACACCGTATGTGAAATGATATACGGTTTAGAAAATAAAAATATTCATGATATGAGATTATGGATATTTAATAGAAATATAATTTCAAATGGAAATTGATCTCAAATGGGTAGTAGGTACACCACATAAGTATTATTAGGTGCACAATACGAACTTCGTCACAACAAAATGGTAGTTGAGACAAAGTCCCTTATCATAATGTAATCAGTCGAGTCATAAGACAAGAACATAATAACCATAAAATGAATAATTGAATAAAATGAATATAAAGAGTATCAAGTTATTATATATCAATTTTCAGTACACATAAAGCAAATATAAGATATACTTTGTGAACAATGGAAATCTCACAGAAATGAAAGTGAGACGAGAAACCCCTTACCTTATGCTCGACTGTGTTATTCGTTTGTTATAATGACCTGAATAATAAAATTTAGCTTCATTAATTAATAACTCCAGAACCTCCTATACATGTAATTGATTTATTATATCCTTATTTGGTTCATTCATATACCTTTAATGGGTTTATGAGGTTATATTTTCTTTTTTTCGAAGCATTTATTTCCTTGGTTTTCATGATTTGTTTACATGTTTTTATGAATGGATGTTCATTTGAAACGTGGTTAAACATACATAATTGTTAATATATCTTATTAATGAAATTAAGTAGATATAATGTTCTTATAATTATTTTGGGTTATATACCATGATGATTATTCAGTATTTAAATGTTTATTAAAAATATTTGGATTAACATGGCCGTTTGTTCATAATGAACTTGTTTTGTGTTATTATTTCATATTATGAGTGTCTAAATATTACCGAACATTAATGAGATGAAATACATATATTATTATCTAGTTCAACTATTAAAATGATTTCATGACCAGTAATGAAGAAGAAATTGAATAACGAAACTCCATCATCCACAAAGGTTATAAATTGGAACCTTATGGATGTTGATTTCATTTATAAAATTAAAAGGGAGGGAGTAAGAATATTGATGATTGTTATTCCATTCACTTGATATAATTAAAGTATATAGATGATAATAGAGTTTATCATGGTAATTTGTATGGAGGTGGTGAGGAGATAAAATAAAATATATGAACTTGAAAATAAAAGAAAAGGGGTCACATCCCTTATGAAAATTCGGCAGCCTAACAGTATCGCATTAAATTTCATAAAATTAAATGATGAGAGAAAAAGGGTATCTCATCATATTGAAATAAAAATAAAATTAATAAGAACATATAAACTCAAACCCCAACATATGAGAGTTTAAAATCAAATAGACAACATAAAGGATGTGTCGACTAAAAGAAGAGAATGAATGATTCCCTTACCTTGTTGAGTCACTCCTAGATCATGAAGGATGGGACTTTGGGGGGATTAATGACACCTTGAGAGGTCTTCTGGGAGGTAATAACACCATATAATCGTGGATATTGATTTTGGAATGAATGAAAACGAATGGGGGTGAGTGGGTATTTATAGTAATTAAGAGAGAGTTTTTTATTAATTAAAAGAGACACCTCGATAGTGGTTTCCGAAAAACCATGGGCTTCCCCATTGGTATTTCACAATATTTTAAGTCAAATGGGACAACTAATGTCATAATATACTGTAAAAAAGTCAACCAGCCATTAATTTTAATTATTATATCATTATGATGTCATTAAACTGCCAAAAACACAATTCTGTATTTTTTTACTATACAAGAAAAATTCATGTATTTTAGAAAAATCCCAAAAATTTACCCTAGCAGTTTTTAGTCATTTAGAATCAAGAAATGAACTCAATTTTTTGAAAATAATTTCCAAACAATTTTTAATTTAATTTTTAAATAAAATCATTCTTAATTCAAAAATTATTTATTTAAAAACTATAACTGCTTGTATATAACATTGAAAAATTAATCAAGATTCCATTTTCTAAAAGCATTAAGAAAATAAAATAATAATACAATTTACTATTCATTAGGGTAATATTACATAAGTGTATGTAACTATTTACCAAAAATTCAAGTTGGTTCTATTAGACTCCAAATGACTTACTAGTCACAACTCTAGATGACCATTATTCAAAATTCAAAATATAGAAGTGGAAAATTTATGTTTAATGGATAGATTACGAATTTCTCCTATAATGTTGTGTTTCAAAAAATATTTACTGCTTCATTCAATATAGTCTATCTGATGAATAATGAGTATTTAAGAGAAACATACCATAAAATGTTTTTTGGTGTTATAGGATACATTAACGAATAAATGATCAAGTATTACTATCCAATGTTAAAACTATAATCCAACACTCATACTAAGGCAATCAGTAAATATAGAAAAATACCCACATCAACCTTATCGTGTAATCAAATGTAAAACATCCACAATGGCCACACTGTGTAATCAAGTGTGAAATATCTCGAATAGCCACATTATGTAATTAAGTTTCAGACCCGGAATGTTCGAATACAAGGTACATTAGACCAATGTATCATCATCGAGTCCCGGAAGAATCTTGATGGAAATCTTGTAAGACTTGGTTGGAGTCTAAGGAGCATGTCAACAGAGCATACACAAAATTATTCTAGGAAAGTCGAATCCAAGGGGTCGAAAGGTCCTCAATATCCTATTGAGTTAGGATCTAGGGTATATAAGGCCAATTCATCAACTAATATAATCAAGATACATGGTGTAGAAATTTTCAATGACATCTAATGGAATAAAGAACCAAGGATCTCACCCATGACATCCACTACCACTATCAATTCATCATTACTATTTACAAGAAATGAGTTCTTCTATCCCGTTTGACATTTTCCATAAAAACTAATTGTCCTATTAAATTAGATGCAATAACATTAAAATTAGGAAACAACCATCTCTTATCAATTCAAAACAATTCATTTATATCATTTAAAAATGAATATGTAAAAAATGGTGTTAACAAAATTAAATAATTCAATTAATTATCATTATGTTTTCCACTAAAATTGATTATCTCATAAGCCCTAAATGGGGTGGTACACTATAGTGAAGATACAAGGGAACACCCTATGGGTGGATTAGTTTGAGTCGAACAACCTCCAACCATAAACATTGTATCCAAAGGGAAATTGAACAAGTTCAAATTCATTCATATTAAGAATTCAATCAATTTTAGGGGAAATTCTAAAATGTACAGCATGCAGCACAATAGTGGAAAATCCTATAAAACACCAAAATTTGAGGTAAATGTATGGACCACCTACCACATACATGTGGTAAATAAATTATCGAGTATCGACCTATTATTATTTCATAATCAGAATGAAAAAAGAAGAATGGATGAAAATACTGAAATAAGGTCACATAATCATTCACCTAAATAAGTCTTTCGATATAGAAAAAATACATAAGGAAAAAAATTAATATAGAACATAATGATGCATATCTAATTGGAAAATATTATTGAATCAGGTGTTGTATTGAGAATAAAGCGGAAAGTCTCTATATTGAACATTAAAGGAGCTTGAAAGGCCTCAAGGATGTCTCTTGGAAGAAGGAGAAACAATAAAATAGATTTAAAAAAATTAATGGAAAAATGGTAATTTACCATATTTTAACAGGGTTGCATGATTTTGCTTCACAGTTCTCCAAAATTTGTGCCCAAAAATGCACACTTCTATGCCTCAAGGTGTACCTCTCATAATCATTGTGAAAATATAGAAAAATCATGCATTTAATATGATTAAATCCTCTATCAAAAACTCTTATTCCCCCACACATGCATGCACTTTAGGTTTCACTTTTTTCTAAAACTGTGCAACCTCCTACTACCCAATATCCATCCCTATATGGTTTACTCAAATCGTGCCGCTTGGGTCACACAATTTCTACTAAATTTTTGGCCCGACATCCTTTCATAAAAATTGAGACTCTGGGCTCCGAGAAATCCCTAGACACCCCAAAAAACTGGTGATCTCATTAGACACTCACATTAGTTCAAAACAATGTGTTAAAATATAATTAAAAAACCTCATACCTTATAGGAAAACATGATATTTTACATCTATTAAGATTTAGTTTCTTATTTCAACTATAAAATTTTGGTCTTGTATACCTGTAACTATTTATTGAGATATAGTTATATTTTTATTGAGAAATATCTAAAATGTTGTAGGTAACTTCCCACCCATTTTGTATCTACTGTAATATATTACACCTCTTACGAACCATGCATCATTAATTTATTTACCATATTTCTTCTATATTCTAGCCTTGAAGGGCATAAATTATTATATAATTTCATTTTTATGATGACGAAAATATAGATACATATATAATTTATAGTTATATATGAAATAAATAATGATTTTATAACTATATAAATCTGTCTCTAAACTATATTTTTTTGTGTAAGATTTCAAATATATTTGAAATTCAATCTGAAACATTCATTGAAATGTTTTTTTCTTACACATACTATAATCGATACATGTTTAAAGTCATTAAAATCAACTGTACTAATTAATATTTTATGAACACATATTTGAATTCATTATTTAGTGATATGACCCAATATTTGGTATTACAATATAAAAGAATTTTTATATATAACAACTATTTAAATACCAGCATAAACACCATATCATCCATAAAATCATTACTTATTAAATTAATAATTAAAAAAACATCCACCAATGAACCATATCCAATAATATCATTTTCATAAATTAATAATAAACTCATTTTTTAAAAACTAAATTTAATACCTGGAAATAAAAGTTTGGATATTGAAATAATGGATATAAATAAACATGAAAAATATTATTTCTTATCCAAGTACAAATTAATCCCAATTCTTATCACTAGAATACATATACAAATGGCTTCGAAAAATGAGCATATCTTGTTTCCAAAATAGATTGCAAGCTCATTGGCCAGTATAATTCTTTGTATTTTCATACCATAAAAGGTATTCTAAATTTTGATTGTAGAACCAGAATTAATACATGATTTTTCACTATTAAAAAACAAGTCTATAACTATATTTTGTTCCCAAAAACATGGCTATAAGTCAACCCTATATCCAAAAGGAATGAAATTTCACCAAAAGGATACATGAAAACCTATACCCACAGTTTGACCAAACAATGGGTATAGATAATTTTTATGGGCACATATACCAATAGTTTTGGTTAACCATTATTGTACAAATATTTTTACGAATTATTTTTCCATAATAATAACATTAATAATAAATAATTTAATATAATTTAAATTTTATATATAAACATAAATATTATTCTGAATATTAAAACAAACAATTTGTTGTAGGATAACGGTAAATTAATTAGATTATATATGTAAGGTGTTGGGATCAATTCCCAATGGTGGAGTTTTTTAATAAAGGACCCAGACCCATGCCTTGACCAAACCATTGGTATAAGTCCTTTCATTAACATTCTCTGCACCAATGTTTTGAGAACTTTTGGTATAAGTGGTATATAACAATGGTTTGTTCAAACTGTGGGTATAGCCTTATCCCAATGTCTTAAAAACTCATAGTTCATAACATTGTGGGTGTAGAATATATCATGGTCTTCTATGATATACTTTTGTTTTTAAAATTTGGTTATATGTAATTATTAATGTAGTGTTTATAATTTGTATCAACATATTTGATTCTTAAAAAACCAAAGAGATTAAAATACCTTTCTTTTCAATATATTTCTAAAATTTTAAATATCTATTATTTTTATACACTTAATCTTTAGATAATAAATGAAGTATTTATTTCTTAATTAAAGGTTGGGGTAATGATTTCTCTTTTCCATACAAATAAATTTGATTTTAAGTAGAAATTTTTTTCAGTTTTTTATTTTTCTAGGACATTTTCAACACACTTATTTTTCTTATTCAACAGTAATCCATTACTATCGAATTAATAAATTTTCCATCAATATTTATATCTGTTATACAATATGTTAAATATACCATATTTATATGAAATTTTATTAAGAATATAATCCACTATAATATACTTGAATATAAAAACATTAAGATTTTTTGAGCAAATTGATTATGTTCCATATCATTACAATATGGTCACACACACCACTCATGGTGGTGAGTCCTAAGGATGAGAAAATAAAATAAAAAATAATTACAAATTATTTGTCTGATGTGATGATCTTATCATTTATATCATTAGAAATTTAGAAAAATTATTATATATATCATTTAAACTATGAATTTTTGTATGTAATTTAGATTTTATAAACATTAAAGAAAAGCGGTTAGACCACTTTAAATTTTTATATAAATTTACCTTATCAAATTTTCTATATTTCATAACTATATATAGCTCATATATTTAAATAACATAGATTGTTTCTATTTATTCATAATTAATAAGAATTCTCACCTTGAAATTTTATTATTATATATTAAGAAAGTCACAATGAATAACAAAAAAATTGGATGTTAAAACAGAAAATTCAATTCAATGTTTTAAGTATAAAATTAAAGTACAAAATTTATTTAGCGAGTCAAAATAATATGAATGTAAAAATTTAAAATTACACATGGGAGAAATTTAAAAATTATTGGATTCATCTAATTATGTTAGAATTTACAATTAGAAATGAAAATCATTAAGTTATGAATAATATTTGATAAATTAATAAACCATCTGATAAAATATTAAATATATTATTCCTAAATCTTTGTTTAAAATTATAAAAATAAAATTTAATATTACATCTATTTAAAATATAATAGAAATACCAATATGGAAATTTTTAATAAATTTATATTATATTATATTACGTAATATGATTTCAATAAATTGATTAATTATATTTAATTTGGAATGTCGTGGAAAATGATAACTCAATAAAATATAAGAAATAAGTATTTAATAATAATTTTATATAGTATAAAAAATATATAATTAAAGTTATTTGATAAACTATATCTGAACCAGTTTATTTACATTCATCTAAATCCAATTTCTTATTTGACTAAAAAAAATCTTCATTTTTAAATATACTTGGACTAAAAATGTTTACAAAAAGTGTAATATATCAATACATATGTTTAATAACATAGATGTTTTAAAAAAAAAATTAAATTATAAATTTATTGTTGCTATATAGTGTATTAATAAAAATATAACTCTAATATTATAATATAATATTTTATTTTCAAATATAATGTAAATCTAGTGACATGATGCAACACATTTATATTTTAGGAATTTTCTTTAAAATTAAATGAATATTTTAAAAAAAATTCACATATCACAACACTGAATATATATTGATTTATTATATAAAATTAATAATATTGGATTAAAATATAAGAAAAACCATGTTAAGCTTGTACTTCACGCAACACCGACTTGTCATGCGTTACACAAATCAATGAGTTTATGCAAAACAACACTTTATTATTATAATTATTTAAATAAGATATTTATAACCAAGTCATTAGAAATAGTACTATGGATTGGAATAAAAAAAATTTATATTTTATTTATAATTGTTCCACATAAATAAAACATATTTATAAGGAAATGTGTAATTTTTTATAAAGTCTTTATATGTTTAAAAATACTATCATTAAAGGTACTGTTTTTATGTCATTCTGTGAATAATAATAAAATTAATTTTAAAAAATATTATAATTATAATTTGATTAAATAAACACATTTTTTTAATATTTAATGTAAAAATTAACTTATGGTTAATTACTAGTATTTTTCCTAGATGTTTCATTTTTAACTGAATAGGGATAAATATAGCATTTTGTTAAAAACTACATAATTCATTTAAACAATTATTATATTTTAAATTGATTTTAAAGTCACAATAGATAAATTATACATATATTAATCAAATTTAGGTAATTGTAATCATTTTTACATTATAATTAGATGTCAAAAAATTATTGAGCTTTTGAGCATTCTTTTTACCCACCTTTTCGCCATGTTTGCGGGATTTCCATTTAACATAATTTTACCATTTCAGTGAATTGAATTTCTAAAAATTAACATACATAGTCTTAATTAGTATGATATTACCAATATAATAGGTTAAAATAAATTTTTTGTGAATAGTATGTTTTGTATTTGTTTTACCACGGTTAAGTGTAAATCAAGTAATTAAGGTTAAAAATAATATTATAAGAGTTATAAAATTAAGCTAACACTTGTCATAATTTCATTGGATGAGTGGGTATAGACCAATGTAAATCTTATGCCAAAATTATAACCTTTTAAATTGACTTGTATATGAATATGGTATTTATTATATTATATTTAACGATAAGTTAAAAATGTCATACATGTATTTTTAATAGGTAAATAATTTTTAATATAGAGTAATAGAGAAGATAAAATCGAATATAAAAGTTAATTAAAAATAATAACTTTATATTCAACATGATATCTTATTTATAATTTTTATATAATTAATTATTTAATTTAAGGCTTTCAAAATAATGATGCTATAATTGTTTAATTAATGGGAATATCAAATAAATGATATAAAAATAAATAAAATATCACATAATTAATGACATAAAATAATTTTATAGATAATTTCTATATGTTATTGATACATTAGAAGTTTAGGATTGAATTTATCATGTTTTTAGGATATTATTAAAAAGAAAAATCATAAATAGTATCAAAATTGACATAAATGAAACATTAAAACATGTAATATTTTATTAAATGTTATAAAATTCATAAAAAATTAAAAATCTAAAAAATGACTAAAATAAGGAAAAATATTCCATAAATTATCCATTTCGGGTTCTTATTACATTTTATGTAAACTATATTAACATGTTAATAGTACAAACACATGTTGTTATAGTAAGGGTTAAATGGTTTAACTATGGGTTAAACCAAACTATAATGGTAACAATGAGACCTAAACTTGTATATAAAATTTATTTTGAGAATATTTAGATCCATATGAATATTATATCCAAAATAAATAATTTTTTATTTATTTCAATTCGAAAATAAATTTATATTAATTTAATATTTTAACAAATTCCAAGAATGCTCATCTTCTCTAATATAAAAATGAACATACTCCCTCCCTTCATAATACCAAAGTTAGCCTTCTATATCGACAAAAAACTACCAATTTCTCCTCTAAATATAGGTATCCATGTTATGGAGGTCATGGGATTCCAAATATACCAACCCTAGTGTCCCTATCAAATGATCTAGAGGTAGCTTTTGCAAGAAGACCCAATCTCCTTACTGAATCATTCAATATTGTATCATCTTCTACTTAATATTCTTGTGTTGATTCTATTATAATGTAATAAATCCTGTATAAAATATAATAATAGATGTTATTATGATTATGGAACAACTATATTAATCCTTTTATTCAACTTGGGTAAAATGAATGTACCACACGTGCATACGTATGACTTACTATCTCCACACTGTGGTGTAATGTATTTTTCATCACTAAATTATTTGGATGGATATAATAATGGATATAATGGAAATAAATAAAAATATTAAATGTAATTTATTCATTTTAATTAATACAAAATTTAATTCCTCGCCATTTTACCATTAAGAAAATGATATCGTCACTCGTGCGTGAAAACGACCAACAGTCTCCCTGACACGATGAGATTCATCTTCCCCGTTAACCAATAAAGAATGATTATAAAAATAAATATAATAAATAAATATGAAATATATTACTCAATAATTCTTATGGAATAATAATATATATATATACACACATATATATGTCATTTACCTCATTCAATTTAGTATGATGTGAAAACAGAAACAACATTCATGTGTACTTATGACTTACTCACTCCATGAATGATGTATTCCAATTATTATATCTATCATATATATATATAGTAAATATATATTGGTTATAAATAGTGATTTAAATTCTTGAAGTAGTTATATCATGACTTAGGTAATATTATCAAGAAAAACATGTCAAAAAACATATGATAAACAAAATGGTTATTACAAGAAACGTTACATTAACATTAAATTGTTAATAAATAGTTACAAAAATGTCATAAATTAATAATATATGATATCATAAATATAATTATTATTATTATATAAGTTAATAATATGTTTAAAACCTCTATATAGGTGTTTTGGACACGTATGGAGGGAATGAGACCTAAGTAAGCAATTTTTTTCTGACCTTTACTTCTGTGATGCAGATGTGTCATACACTACTTGTTTCTTAGATGTGGGGTATATACTGACCATTAATGAATTTAGTGATACTTAATCATAATGTTATGTTATTTTTATATAACTAAAATTTTATTTCTTTCATGGGGAATATGATTTTACATATTATAAATTTTGAAGGGAATTTCATCTCATTTGTTATTTTTGTGAGATACATGCCATATTCGCCACTCATTTAATTTTTTTGGTGTACATACTACCAATGAATTTATTCCATGATTTTTATAATTTAATTTATGGTTATTTACATATTCATTTTATTATCTCCATTTCATGGTGTTTTACGGTTCAAAAGTTACCAATATGAGTAAGGTATTTTGGAATAAATTTTTCTTCTTTGATACAAATTTTTTTGTTATGTACCAATATTCATTTATGCGGTGTATATACTACCATTTTACATGTTGTATCAGTAATATCCCTATTTTCATGATATTTGAATCTTCTTGTAATATTATTATTTCATGGGGATTATGATTCAAATGTTTTATATTGTTATGTGATAGTTTGCAATGTTTAAATATTACTTTCCCATTGATTTTTCAAAATATCTCTTAAAAACATTTTCCTGGAAAAGGATTTTGAAGAAATGTTTTATGTTTTAATGTGTTTTTCAATGCTGCATTTTTTTTGTTTTAAGAAATATTTTTTTTTCTATGAAAAATGGTTTAAAAATGTTTTTATGCTTCCTTCATATATTTTCAAGGAAAAAAGGATTTCACTAAAAATTCATTATTTTATTACAAGTTTTCATTTTTATATCAACAAAAATGGTTTTCAGAAGGTTTTATGTATAGAAAAGTGATTTCTAATGAGAATTCATAATAAATTTTATGTTTTGAAATCCATCCTCCATATGATATGGCATCATTTTCTTTAGTTCAAGAATAACATTCATATTATTTCTCAGAATGGTTTCTGTTTTTCTAGTATACTATTTATGAAAACCACATATTTTATCTTGTTATTCTATTGATTAATTGTGTATGAATCCTGTATTTTTTTCATAGGATATGATATGATTTCATGTTTATGAAACCCATTCCATTTCATTGGTTATGATATTATTTTTTATGATATTGTGGAACATATATGTTTGATTTCACTATGAGATGGGTAGAACCTATATCTCCCTCTAATTTATGGGGTAATGATTTATATCTCATGAGATAAAAAAGGACCTTCTCCACCAAGATGGTTATGAAAGTGAAAAATTATTACCAAATGGTTATGGGAGTAAACCATAACTACCAAGATGGTTTTGGGAGTAAACCATGACTACCAAGATGGTGTATGGAGTGAACCCATACTACTATGATTTCCTTGGTAGTGATGCCAATAATAATATGGGAATCATATTATATTTTTATGTGACTCCCAAATATTATATATCCTATTCTTATATTGTGCTTTCACTGGTTTTTTTCATTACTTATTTATGATTAATGTCTTATGAATTGCCAATATTTATGCCATGACTCATGTATATGTTCTTTGATATGTAGGGAAGGAGATTTTATTTTCACGATCATGTTCTCATAACCTTATATTCATGATATGATTATATATATCACTTTTTTTACCCTTATTACGAATATTATATCACCCTTTATTATGTTTCTTTTCCCCAAGATACAATGAAAGGTATTTACACTGATATATCAAAAAGGGTTTTAGTTGTGATGAAATATGCAGGAGAAGAAATAGATGTGTTATGAACCAGTTGTTTATGTTTCCATGTTTCTAAAGTCTCTAAACTATTATGTTCATTGGGTGTGTGTTTATGTAATGTGTTGAATATTATGCAAAAGTGATGTAATATTAATGTACGTCAATCATGAGTTGTTATAGTTGTTATCAGAGAAAATGTTTAGCCTTTCTTGGAAACTAGGATGAGAAAACCTTAGTGAGATCCCTATGGGTATTTATAAGGATATGGATAGGGATGTATCTAATGATAAGTCCAAGGATAAGTATATTTATAGGAAAATATCCTAGAATATTGGTAAAGGATAGAGTAACTGGTTTCATATAAATACATCCCTATTTATATATTACAATTGGATATTGTTGTGGCAGAGATGTACCTAGGGGTAACAACTCTAACAAGGCACGTCGTTCCGGAATCGATCGTAACCCGGAATATTACAATGGTCATTGTTTCACACTTGGTTTGGCAGTACTGGGGTATATGATTCGGAAATTCACGAAATATTGACAAACCATCTTGAAGTACTTGAATAGAAGATGAGTATGAATAACCCAGGATAAACCAAAGGTGTCATCAATTAAATGTAGGTGTCATGATTTAGACATCCATTAAGTAAATTTTCATGATTATGTTGTTTTATGCTATAAAAAGTGTTTCAAATCATTTTATTTTTAGTTTCAATCAATTGTGCGAACTAGAAGGAACTGGTTCATCTTAGAATATTTCATATTTGTAAATTATGGGCATGATTTAAATCAGTTTTCTAAATGGAACTATCATAAAGAGAATCAGAAAGATCCATGAGAATTGGTTATACTGCTAAAGATAAAGAGACTAAAAATGACATGTGAAAGATATAGGATGTTATTCCAGTATTTTTTACATTAAATAAAAGATGCATGATTATATTGAGGTTGGGGAACCATATGATTTTATTTATACTTCATATTTTAGGAATTAGTTATTATGGAATATGATAATGAAGAATAAGTAACGATTTAAGAATAATGATGGATGATTGAAGTGTTTTTGTTTTGGAATTCTTGGATTATTTCATATGAATCCTGTTAAATTTAAGTATTTTAGTATATGTTTTCATTGAGGATTAAAAATTATATTTTGAATGGTGATGAAGACTTGGAAAAGTGATATATAGATTAAAGTAAGGTAACCCTTAATGTGATCAAGATGATTAGAAAATTGTATTAATCCTGGATAAACAGATGACTCATTTAGGTAAAGTAAATTAGATAGTATCAATGAACATGGAACCAATTAAGGATTTATTGAACAATTTATATGTGTCATCATGGATGAAGTTTAGAACTTCCTGGATTTAAGGAATTTATCTAGTAATATTTGGATTAAAGAAGTATACATGTTTTTGAAAAGTATTTATGGTAATTTAGGTTTGTTACCATATTTCAAGAGAATATACAATGATGGTATTCACATGATTTTAAGGTGATAACCAAGAGTTAATTATATGATATATGGGAGATCACTGTTAAGATCATTTCGTTAAATTCTTTCTATTATTTTGAATTTTCATCTTATGGAAGAGTTATAGGGTTAACCATATATGGAAGGGATTAAGTTTAACATTAGACTAAGTATCTGATATTAAATTAATATCTCACCATATGAGGATTTAGGAATATTTGATAACTTTTTCTCACATTTTATTGTGATAAACATAATGCTTGAGGAATGAAAAATTGAAATTAATTTTTTAGAATAAGAGATGAAGTAGAAATTGATCATTGAAAAAGGGTGATATTGTACTGAATCAACTGTGTATATATTTTCAAAAAAATTATTAAACTTTTTAAAAAAGGATTTTGAAACCAAATATTTTATCCTAGTTTCTTCAATTATGATGAATTATGTGTCCCCATAAATCATCTTGATTTATGTATTTGTGATTTTTGATTCTCTCCTAACCATTTTCTCTATCACTCTCCATCTGAACATGATAGTTATATTTCTCTTCCCGATCAATATTTTTAATTCCCACTTTTGTTCTCCGTTGTGTAAACATAGTTATGAGTTTCTTTGGGAAACCATGTTTCTACCATTCCTTTTTAAAAGGGAGTTTTATTATTTTTTTATATGTGAGATTATATGAATGGAAATTTAAAGTATAAAACCTTTGATAACCAAATTTGTTTTTCGGATAAAATCAATTTAAGGGGGATAGAATGTAACTTGTAGAGATTTTGAGATTTTGTTTTGAATTAATTTAATTTTTTTTAAATTTTTCACTTCACACAACAATGAATATTGATTTTTTTTATTATATAATATAATGAAGTATGGAATAAATTTTACATAATTGAAATATAATCTTTCACTTCACACAACACCGACTTGGCTTGCATTACAAGCAACACTGAGTTTCTGCAAAACAATACTTTATCATTATAATTATTTAAACGATATAGTTATAACCTAGCCATTAAACATAATATTATTAATAGTAATAATTAATTTTTAAATTTAATTTATAATTTTTTTATATAAATAAATCATATCTATAATAAAATGTATAATATTTTATAAAGTCTTGATTTGCCTAGAAATACATTTTTTAGAGGAACTACTTCTAATGTCCTTATGTGAATAATAATAAAATTTATTTTGGAAACACATAGAAATATAATTTGATAATGTAAACATCATTTTTGAATTAGTAATTTCAAAAATAACTTTGGGTGATTGTTATGTATTTTTTAGAGAAGATTCATTTTTCAATGAATGTTTAAAAATACTAATTTGTAGTTAAAAAATATCTTTTTCATTTAAACAATTATTATGTTTTAAATTTAATTTAACAAAAAATTAGATCAATTATACATACATTTATCCAATTTATGTCATTGGAATAATTTTTTATTGAAATTATATATAAAAAAATTATTCAACATTTGAACGTTCTTTCTATCTACCTTCTCGCCACATATGTGGTATTAGCCTAAATGAAATTTTTTTGATTATGTGAATTTAATTTTGAAATATGAACTAACATGGTTGTAATCAGTATTATTTTTATAGTCAAATAGGATACATCTTAATTTTTTGAATTGTAATTTTAGTATTTGTTTACCATGACTAAGGATAAATTGGGTAATTTAGGGTGGAAATAATATTATAAGAATTAAAATATTTTCATAAAACATGTCCTAATTTCATCATATAAGTGTGTTTTGAAAAAAATAAACCATAAGAAACATTTATATCTTTTTAACGAAAATTATGAAAGAATAGGACATTTATTATATTTTATTTAAAGGATGGTCAAAAATTACATACTCATACTTTTAATAAGTACATAATTTTTAATATAGGGTTATGTAGATGATATATTCAATGTATATAGTGATTTCAAATATAATAATTTATATTCATTAGGATATTTTTTTTTTAATTTTCTTACAATAAATATTTATTTAAAGGCTTCTATAATGATGATGTGGTAATTGTTTGATTAATGAAAATATAAAATAAATGATATTAGAAATATTAAAATAAATATAATTCAACATAATTAAAGACATACACTTTTTTAAAAGAAATATATTATATATTAGTGATATATTAGGAGTTTTTTTTAGAATTTGTCATTTTTTTAAAAAAATTGGGTACAACAGCGAAAGCGGCACACGACACAAAGATGAAAATTACAATTAATCGCAAGTCTATGGACTAGACCCCGTGACCTTCCCCTCACCCCACCCAATCCCTTACCACCCCACCACCAACGGTGGGGCTATTTATCATGTTTTTATGATATTTTTAAAAATACACATAGTTAATAGTATCCAAATTTACATAAATGATACTATAAAATAAAAAATATTTTTTAAATGATATATAATGAATAAAAATATAAAATTAGGCCAAATGAATTGAATAAGGTAAATTATTTCATAAATGACCCATTTTAAGTTTTTTTGGAATTTTAGAGTAACTATATTGACCCATAAGTAGAAAAAACACATGTTGTCGTGGTAAGAGTTAAATGGTTTAACTGAGGGTTAAATCCAAACAATAAGGGTTAGAATGAGACCTAAATAATTATAAAAATTATTGGTTGAGATTTTTGGACCCATAATTATATTATCTATTAAATAATTTACTTTAGAGATATTTTAAATTCAAAATCAATTTATAATAATATAATATTTTAAAGGATTCCAAGAATTACCCTCCCCTCTCTTAAAAAAAGGATCCTCATCCATCACTTCATCACACCACATTGATCATTATAGAAAAAATAAAACAATACAATTTCTACTAAAAAGTATTTATACAATTTCTGGAGGACGTGGTATTCCAAAAATACCATACCTAGTGTCCCAAAGTAATTTCTAGAGGGAGCTTTCCGAAGAAGAGGTAATCTCCTTCCCGGCTCAATCAAAATTGTTCCATATTCTTCTTCCACATCATGAATTGATTCCATTATAAAGTAATAAATCTAGTGTAACCAATATTATGAGAATTTATTATGATTATGGAGCAACCATATTCCACCTTTTTTCAATCTATGAAAAACTAAAGTACCACTCATGCGTACATACGGCTTACTATCTTCACGTCGTGGTTTAATATGTTTTTCATAACTAATTTATTTTTATGGGTATAATTATTGATATAATATATATAAATAATAAATATTATGTGAAATTTACTGATTTTTATTAATATACCACCACATTCCTCACCTTTTTACCATTAAGAGAAAGATATCGTCGCTTGTGCGTACAAACGACTGACCATCTCCACGACCCAATGAGATTCATCTTCCATGTTAATTATTCATGAATGATTATAAAAATGAATATAAGGAATAGATATGAAATATATGAAATAATAATGCAAATTTAATAATAATATCTATATATTCAAATATTTTATTTACAATATTCTACTCAATACGATATGAAAATGGAAACATTGTTCATGGGTACGTATGACTTATCATCTCCATGAACGGTGTATTACTATTCATATATCTGTATTTTATGTATATTATATACTAAATATATATGTTATATAAATAATGATTTACATTACTGACGTATTGAAATCATGTTTTAACTAATAGTATCAAGAATAACAAGTCAAAACACATACAATAAAAAAATATGTTATTACCCAAAATGATGCTTTAACTTAGAATTGTTAATAAATTGGTCAAATAAATTCATAAATGAATCATATATGATTTCATAAATTTTATTATGATATATTTATAATTTAAGAATAGGTTTAAAACCAATATATAAGAGTTTCAGTCAAGTATAGAGGGAATGAGACCTATAGTTTTGGATTTTTGTCTCACCTTTACTTTCGTGAGACACATTCCTCATAGATTACATGTCTCTTATATTTGGGGTATATACGGGACATGAATTTATTTTATGATCCATAACCATAATATTATGGTATTTTCATATCCATATATTTTTCTTTATTTCATGTGGTATATGAGTCCACTGATCATAATGTTGTAGTGGAATTTCATCTCACTTGTTATTTCTGTGAGATACATGCCATATTCAACACTCCAATATTTGGGGTGTACATACGGACCATGAATGTATTATATGATTTTTATAATTTAATTTGTGGTTATTTACATATCCATTTGATGATATCTATTTCAATTGGTTTTATGGTTTGGAATTTTCCAAATGAGAACGGAATTTTTCTCTTAATTTTTCTTCATTGAGACACATGTTGTGTTATGCAGCAATGTTCTTTTTTGAGGTTCATATACTAACATTTTCCATGTTATTTCTGGAATATCCTTATATTAATTATATTTTAATATTCTTTTAATTTTATTTTTTTATGGTGATTATGATTCAAATGTTTCAAAGAGGTATGTGACATTTTGAAAATTGTAATGATTATTTTCATGAAGAAATGTTTTTAAAAGATATCTGAAGCCCATTTCCAAGGAAATGTATTTCAAATAAATGTTTTATGATTTAAAGTGTTTATTAGGGATTCCACTATTAGTTTTAAAATATATTTTTTTCAAGGATAACTGAGTTAAAAATGTTTTCATTATTCCTTCATATTTTTTCAATGAAAAATGATTTCAAAAGGTTTTCATGATTTCTTTAAAAGTTTTTATGTTTATTTTAAAAATAATGGTTTTAAAATGGTTTTTTATTTCAAGAAATATATTTTTAAGGAAACTCCATGTTCTAAGTGATCTTTCATAATTCATTCCCCATCTGAGATGCCATTATTTGTTTTATTTCAAGAATACCATTCCTATTCATTATTTATATGGGTTATGTATTGATGGTACGATTTTTAAGAAACCCTCATTTTTTTGGCATACAATTTGGATGAAATTATTATGAAACCTATATATTTTCCAATGTTGGTGATATTATTACATGTTTATGAAACCAATTATATTTCAATGGTTGTGATAAGATTGTTTATGGTCTTCTAGAACATTTATGTGTGATTTCGTTATGATTTGGGTGGGACCTATATCTCCCTCCAATGTAGTGGGAAATGTTTTATAACTGATGAGATAGACATAATGGACCTTTTCCACCAACATGGTTATGGGAGTGAAATATGAATACCGTTTTGGTTATGGGAGTTAACCATGAATGACAATATGGTTATGGGAGTGAACCATGACTATCATAGTTGTATAGAAATAGAACCCATACTATTAATTCTGTGTTTAATTAATGTATATTTTTAAAGAAAATTAGGTTATTTTTTAAATGTTCATTAATGAATCAGAACATCCTTTTCCACCAACATGGTTATGGGAGTGAAATATGAATACCATTTTAGTTATGGGAGTTAACCATGACTGACAATATAGTTATGGGAGTGAACCAAGACTATCATAGTTGTATAGAAATATAACCCATACTATTAATTCTGTGTTTTATTAATGTATATTTTTTTAAAAAATTAGGTTATTTTTTAAATGTTAATTAATGAATCAGAACATATAATAATTTTAGTAACATTATACCCTTTTTTAAAATCATTATTTCTCACTTTTTTTCTTTGTCATAACCCCCCATATTTAATGATAAATAGATAGTGTTAATAAAATTTATACCTTTCATCAGAGATAATGTTTTCACTAATACTATATTATCCGATTCAATTTAATTTTTTTTGTAAAATTTTTATGACTAAATATATATACCATGAATGTTTTGATAAATTAATGAAATTTTAAATTACTTATTATTATGAATTGATCAATATGTATATCATTGACACTTTTTTCCTCTATACTACCTTTTAATTTAAGAGTTATATTGTTTCATATATTATAATTAAAAAATAACAACAAATCATATAAAATTAGTAAAGAGGATTGGTTAATATTATATAAATCATTCTTTGAATCCTAAAAACAACTTCCATGGTTTTATTCTAATATAATAATTAACATAAATATTTCAAAATAATAAATATTTTTAAATGTTTTAAATTTTTTTATAAATAAAAAATAATTTATAGTTTTTTGCATCAAACTATTCAATAATCAATATTTAATTATTTATTCCATTAATGAGGAAACATCATAGATTCAAAAAAATTATGTTGCAATGATAATTTATTTATTGTCATAATATTTGGGGATAAAAAATAACTCACTTGAAATGAAAAATATAATTTCTCTACAATTTCTATAATCTACCCTTCATATTTATTTACTTATTTATCTAAAAATCCATAGTGAAATTTATTACCAAAATATCACATTGTTCATCTTTAGTACTATATACCTGATAATTATAAAAAAAAATTAAAAAAATAGACACCTAAATTCCATAATCACAATTAAATATTGTTGTCACATGTCTATTTTATTTTAGATGACATCCATGGAAGTATTGATCTTTTCATGGGACCTATGATATCATTTCCAAAGAACTAATTTTTATTACTTTATATTGAATTAAAACCAATTATTCAAGAAGGAAAAAAATATTGAAAATATTCAAACTACTAGAAGATGTCATTGTTTGTAGAATCCTATTTCAAAAAACAGTGTCAACCAAACCTAATTGTCAAATTTTATTGGAGGGTATTTAACAATGTGATATTTTATTTACTTATTTTCTTCATAGATCATTTTTTCTACAGTTTCATTATCTATCTATTTAATACCTTCATATAAATTTTATTATTCATCTATATCAATTTCATCACCCTTTTCTTTCTTCTTCTTCCACTTTCACTATTACTTTATTTTTCCTCAATTTTTCTTTCCCCAATTCTTTTATCTCCTATCTCCTAATTTTTTACGTCTATTTTATTATTTTCTGCTATAAATAGAATAATAAAAATGAAAATGGGAAGAAAAATGGGTTGTATTAATCTTTGAACAATGATTTACCAAAACCTAACCCCTCTCTCTATATAGATATCTCAAGGAACTTATCCCACATATAAGAGAACTCAATATGATATTGTTATTCTGGATTGGTTCTATAACCTAGAAATAAAGTTAAGGCGTGTGTTATAAAATCTCAATATAAATGGTTTGGAAGATGAATTATAATTGGTTTGGCTCTATCCATGTTTAATCACATCAGTTCTCATTCCATATATCTCTCAACAGAATAGAGAATCCAAATTCCCTTTTAATCAGGAATTGTATATATCTCTATAATTTTTTAAGATGATCTCCATTATTTCATATCCAAAGACTTGGTTAAATCCTTCTTTAGTTGGTTTATCTTCATAATAACATTATCATTGATCAACATGAAATCAAAATAAAGTCAGAGGGAAATTAAATTAATGTCCTAAAACCTCATAAAGTACAGATATTTGTCCCCATATTTTTTCTTCTATCCATGAAGCACAACTAATTATTCAAGAATCGTGTACCACTCATTAAGATTTTGTTTTAGTCTAGTAAATTCTATATAAATTAATATACGAGGCTTTTATATCTATAAATGTAAAACACCTTCATTTTATGGAGATATTTCAGGCTCATTTATAGGTATTCTTTTCCCTTCTATTGACTAATATTTTTGGGTTTTATTATGGTGTGTGTTTGGGTGAAAATATGAGAAAACTAGAGGGGATAAGCATAGTATAGGGTTGGTGCACGGTTTTCCCAAACCGTGTGTTCCACCCCAATAAACTATGAAACCCTGGAGAGTGGTGATTTACACAGTTGGCACATGTCTTTTCAAACCATAGACCCTCTAATGAGAAACCATTCACCCCATAACATATGAGCACAATTTGTAACACTTTTCAGGGAAACTGTACGCCCCTACCTAGAAAATTGTGCATGAATTTTTAAATGAACCAAAATTTTAATTTTCATCACCAAAACCCCCATTTTAACTCCAATTCCACCCCCATTCGACCCTAGATTATCTTTCGTGATTTTGGAGCCTCTTGAACCAGTTTTAATCCTTCTAGACCTACTTTATTTGCGATTAGAATCTTGGATCGAAGATTTGCACCTCCCCCGGTAAGAGGGTCATATCCAAGTTGGTTTTCAATTACTTTTACATTCTTATCCAATTAAATAAATGATATCTTATTCCAATTATTATTGAATATAGTTCTAGGGTTTTATATTTAGATATATATTTGCGGGATCATGATTAATTTGATCTTTTTTAGGGTTTTATATCAGGATGTCATTCTACATCATCATGCTGCACAAATTTTGGGGATTTTCATTGTGAAATCACCCTTCAACAAATCGAGTTAGGTGGACTATAATTTAAATATGTACTATTGATTTCAATTATGAGTATGTAATTGTAAAATTTTGATTTGATATCTATAATGTGAGCTTCTTGATTTAATTAAATAATTTTGTTAATTAACTAATTGTGGAGTTGTAACCTTGGGGATTTCTGGAATTATAGATTTAGGTAATTAATTTTACAATTAATTACGATATATTTATTTATTGATTGAGTTAATTATTTTTTTAATTATTTATGAGATATTGATATTTTTTATTTTAGATAATTAACTGCAGAATTAATTATTATGTATTAAGATTCTGAATGAGATAATTAAATTTGGAATTAATTATGGAATTTTTTGTTTCTAGATATTGAATAATTAATTGATTAATTAATAAATGGGATTTATATACTTAATTAATTTGGGAATTAAATAATGGGATTTATTTGATAAAAATAATTATATAATTAGAAATGGATTTGATGTAGATAATTAATTGGTTACTTGTTTATAAGTTATGAACGGTATCATGTCCATTTAGTGATGAAATATTGAATGAGAACATGGTCATTATAATGTGTGTGGTATGAATGGTATCATGGTCATTTAGTTTAGAAATAAATATTTGGAACATGGTCATTCTAATGTGTGTGGTATGGAAGGTAACATGGTCATTATTTGTGAAATAATTAACGGAAACATGGTCATTCTGATTTGTGTGGAATGATTTGTAACATGGTTTTTTTGTGAATTAATGAATTGGTACGTGGTAATTATATTTTATAATGTCTGTATGGGAACATGGGAATTCACGTATGAATTAAATAATGGTAATAATGGAATTATAATATATGATATCTGTCAAACATACATTAGGATCCAATATGAACCGAAGTAGAGATTTATGTACGTGTGTCTATGGGAACCCGTGGGTTTGTGTGGTCAATAACAGATTAATTGATAATGTGATAACTATTTACTTATGAGTTATAATTATTTCTTTATACAACTACATACACTTTCTATTAAGTGGATATTGTTTTAGACGCTACTAGTGGTGGCCTACTGAGTTGTACTCACACCCCACTCGGGATGTTTTCTTAGTACCTGAATAGACGTTTTGTTTTATAGATATGTTAAGTGAAAAGGCCTATGTTATATTGATTATATGGGATGGAGCGTTGTTGAGGGAACGAGACAAAATTTAGAACCCTCTTGGGAAGCCTTTAGTTTCATTATTTTGGGAGACATTTTAGAAACATAACATGAAAATTTTAAAGACATATTTTCTTATTTAGTTTTAATATTGTATTTCCAGTTTTTTAAATCATGTAATAATAGTTATTTTAAGTTATTATTACATGTTTTTCAGTAATTATTTATCATTTTCCACTTGTGTATTTACTCTGATAAAACATGTTATATTCTACCCATGACTGATAGTAGACCCTCGATTCTAGTCAGCATCATCTAGTGTATGGGGATACACGATTGAGGTCATGTGACCCAGCAGCTTGGGGAACCAGTGTTTGTCACCCATGTCGGGACATTACAATGTGGTATTAGAGCCTTGTTTTATTTTATTTTTTATTTTTTCTTAATGTTTGGGAAAGGTTGACAAAATAATTAGAAGATTTAGTCCTTGGTTATGATCTTGTTCATGGGAGTAACTGACCCATGTACATTGGAAAACCTAGTTACTCATGGTGGGATTGATATTATTGATATTTTTTTATTATAATTGAATATTATTTCACCTTGGGTGATGAAATTTTTGTGTGATGTGATTATTATTTCTGAGAAATGTTGAGATTTGACTCATGGCCTGATATGGTATGAGAGTTGAGTTACATGGATCATTCCTGGAACTCAATATTATTTTGTGACATGAATCATTTTAGGCAAACATGGGAAAAAGGTTTATGGGTAAGTTGATGAACATGAATTGTTTTTTCCTTTCATGTCAAATTTAAATGAAATTGGTGCATAAATTGAAATTTAATATTGTATAATGATGAAATATTAGAATAATTGGGTTTCTAAATGAGAAAACGGAATAATGGGAACGAGTTTTACTTTTTGAACCATTAACTAAGTGTATGATAGTTATGGTTAGTGATAGTGCCTCGGTTTTGACCATGTAGTGGGGTTTTTGGAATGACTTGTTGTGTATTGTTTTGTTTTACATCTTTCGTAAACATGTTAATGATTTTAATTTTGTTCTAAGGTGCATGTTGGGAATTATAGAGATATGTATCCACAGCATCACTTATTGAGAGGATGACCAGAGGTCATGGCTAGAGGTGATCTACCAGTAGTGGGACATCAGGCATAGATTATTCGTGGTGAGGAATTCAGGGATCTGTTCCTAGATAACATTCCCCATTTCATGAAATTCATGGGAAAAGGGTCAAGGTGGGTTGTGAATAGTATGTTCGTTCTGATAAGGGAGTTATAGTTAGATCACCCTACTCATAATTACTAGAGAGGGTGGACTTGAGGGATATGAGTTCTGTGTTGAGTTGTTTGAGACATATAGTTGACAATTTAGATACTCCTTTTGACAGGAGGGTCATGTTTTCTACTTATTTTCTATGAAGATCAATGGATAGCAGGTGGGATGTTCAGGTGTTGACTAGAAAGGCTGATGGTATATTATGGTAGGAATTATTCGTGAATATCCTAGAGCACTTCTATCCAAATATGCTGAGAAAGGAGAGAGCACCTGATTTCATGAGGTTGACTTAGGAGAGTATATTTGTGATGGATTATACTGGAAGTTATATAGATTTCTATTGATTTTATTCAGTGTTGGAAGGGGATGAGACAACTATGGTGATGTATTTTTTGGATGGGGTTAAATATGAAAATAATTCCAAGGATAACATTTATTGGGTGAATATGTTTTCTGAGGTGGTGGATTAGGACCTCGTAGCTATGGGTAACTTGAATGTGAATATTAGTGAAATACATGTGGTTTCAGCTAGATGAAAAGTGGGTGCAACATCCAAGATTAGAAAGAGTCGCTATGATTGCGTCATCTAGGGAAGTGGTAAATGGAGTACCTGTATTGATTAATTAGTAGAAAAGGACCTTACATGAGTGACTTGTCACTAGTGTGGTAGGTCGGCACACTTTTAGAGATAGGTTCCCCCACCGGATGTAGATTTATAGTCTTTTCGTATGATTTTAAATCTAAATAAGTTTTGTAAGACCCAAAAATAGATGATCAATGATGTTGTATCAATGAAAAGTCATAATGTGGGAATAGGATCTTCCCCACCATGTCAGGATTTTAGTTATAGTTCTTCTACTCGAGGTTGTATAGGGAGTAGATGTGGATCTTCAGGGAAAGGGCACCCAGATCAACAAAGTGGTGAATATTAGGGGAGAAAGACTGCATCACAATGAAAATGGGAAGGACAATTACATATTATACAACCTACAATTGTGGAGAGTGAGGCTATACCATTGAAAGTCAAAAGTACTATTATTGTAGCTTCTACATTAACCAGTTCCATATTTGAAACTATATTCTCTTATTCCGTTATTTCTATAAAACTTTTGAATGGTTTGAGCCTATATATGGAGATCATGAGTGGGGATTTGATTATAGACACGGCTATGGGAGGGTGTTTGAGAGATATTTTCTTATGATAGGGATGTTATCTCGAGGGTGGGGAGTATCACTTTATGTGGTATTTATACATTATAGACATGTCCCGATTAGACTTAATTATGGGAATGGATTTTTAGTGTCATACTGAGCCGAAATAGATTGTTATCACATGAGAGATACATTTACATATCATAAGGATGACATTTATATTCATCGTGGAGAGTGGTAGATACAGGTAGGTTGAGCAGGGCCAATTACATAACTTCCAGGAGAGCTCCCAACCCAGGTTTCTAGTATATTGCAGGATGATGGAGGTATAGAGTAGGATGTATTTATTCTTATAGTGGACCAGTTTTAGGATTTTTTTCCTAAAGACATCTCAATGTTTCCAACTAATAAAGATGTTGAATTTACCATTGAGTTAATGTTGGGGACTAAGAAAATTTCTGTTACAGTATACATAATTGAATGTATAGATATGAAAGAGCTCAAGACCATTTTGGAAGAGTTGTGGGATAAAAGATTAATCCATATAAGTGCATTTCCATTAGTTTTACCAGTGTTGTTTTGAAATAAGGATAACATGACTCTACTCTTGTGTGTTATCTACTAGAAGATGAACTAGACGACTATGAAGAACCCATATTCTTTTCCGCATATCAACAAATCTATTTGATCAGTTGATAAGATCTTGTGAATTATCAGATATTTAATTGAGATCAGGGTATCATAATCTGAGATTTTTGGAATTATGATATACCAAGGACTACATTAAAAAGCAGGTATGGCCTTTATGTGTTGTCATCATACTGTTTGGATTGAAAAATGAACCTGTAGTTTTTAATACCTTAATGAACAAGATATTTCATTTGTACCTTGATCTGTTTTTGGTGGTGTTTATGGATGACACATTGGTGTACACCAAGACTCATGATGATCACACCAACCATCTTGAAATAATCCAATATACACTGAGAGAGAATTGGATATGCACCAAGCTATCTAAGTGCAAGTTTGTGACTGATCATGTACACTTATTCGGACATATCATCTCAATGGAAGGTGTGTTAGTGGACATTGAGAAGGTGAAAGAAGAGGTTTCGTTAGAGCATCTGAAGAACATATTCGATATCCGTGGTTTTCTAGGTCTATCTTGATATTAAATTATGTTCATTTAGGAATTTTCCCATTTAGATGTGCCACTTTCTTTCTTGACCAAGAAGGGGATAATGTTTTAATGGTTGGAAGATTGTAAGAATGGATTTTATGATTTGAAGAAACATTTAAAATTGGTACCCATATTGATCCGACCTATTCCATGTGAAGAGTACACGGTGTACTATGATGATTATGAGATGGGGCATGATGTTTTGTTGATTTATAGAGATATATTTTTGGTATATGGGTATCAACTGTTGAGGCCTCATGAAAGGAACTACCCTACACATGATCTTGGGTTGGCTGTAGTGGTGTATGATTTATTGTTTTGGAATCATTATCTGTTAGAAAAAAGGTTACTATGTTTACTGAACACAAAAGTTTAAAGTATTTCTTTTCCCAATGAGACATTAATATTTGGTAGAAGACATAGATTGATTATATACACTCATTCAATTTTTTCCTATAATATAGTCCCTAGAAGGGAATCAATATTGATGATGCTTTGAGAAGGAAAACTCTAAATCAGGCGGTCCATAATTCTAGTTATAAGTGGAAGAGGATGTCTTTGTTGGATGATATACACATTGTGGTTCATGAGAGTCAAGAGAAGAAGACTCTCATATCAGTTTCAGTGGATTCCAATATTTTATTAAGGGTCATAGATAGATAGTATGATGAACCAATGTGTTTTACCTTGAGGTAAAGCCTTTAATGTGAGGAGTCACCTTCCAATTGAATCATACATGTGAATTAGATTTTCATTATCAAGAATTATTTTTTTGTGCCTATGAAAATTAAATAGGATTTAATGTGTGAGTTCCATGCCTCGAAGTGGGTGGAACATCTAGGTGTGACCAAAATGTACCATGAGCTATGATGATAGTTTTGGTGGCTAGACATGAAAAAAGAGACAAAAGGGTTCATGACACGATGCTTCACCTATTATCATGTGAAGGTAAAGGATCAGAGACCTGATGGTATACAAAAACCATTTCAAATTATAGTGTAGAATAGGGATGACGTGAATATGGACATTATGTTGGGTCTCCTAAGGATACCTTTGAAGAATGAATCTATTTTTTGCGATTTTGGTTCAACTGACCAGAGTAGCACATTTCTTATCATTACGGGAGACCTTTTTAGTGGATTAGTTGGGAGAACTATATGTTTATGAGATAGTCCATCTACATGGGCTGCCACGGGATATTGTTTTCGACCATAAATAATTATTTACATCATGATTCTAGTAGGGAATATATAAATCTATTGGTATTAGGTTTCATTTAGTCTGGATTTCCACCCACATAAAGATGGGAAATCAGAGCACATCATAGTAGTGCTTGAGGATATACTGTGGGCTTGTGATCTTAATTTTAGTGGGTATATGGAGAAAATCATTTCACTAGTGGAGTTTTCCTATTAAAGTATTTATTAGGAATCTATTCAAATGGAACCATATGAGGATCCACATGCAAGGCCATGAAGAACACCTCTATGCTGGATGGAGGCAGGTGATTCAGAGTTATTGGGACTGAGTGTTATGGAAGAGACATAATGATTAGTTGATTTGGAATCAAATGGATATGACTCAGAGTAGAAAGAATACATATAATAATAGACACCAAAATACCCTAGAGTTTATAGTGGGTGATCATGTATTCATTTAGGTGTCACCTAGTTTGGGTCACCATAGTATACGGTGATAGTGAAATTCCGTTCCCTGGTTTGTTGAACCTTTTCAGTTTGTTGAGAGAATTGGATCGATATATTAATTATTGTACCTTTCATAGAGGTAAAGTTCTATGCATGATGTTTTACATCTGTCAAAACTTTATCTATATCTCCTCAAACCTTCTCATTTGATATATGTGGATGATTTTGTGCATGAGATAGATGTATCCTTTGATGATCATACAATACGTGTACTAGATTGTAGTGAGAAAGTGTTCTAGGGAAATACCATTATGATAGTTCATGTAATGTGGAAACATAGACATGTGAATGAGGTAACATGGGAAAGGGAATTAGGTTTTAGGGATCCATTGACCAATATTTTTGACATCTAATCTTAGATGTTCTTGGATGTACAAATCATAAATGAGCTACTATATGGTGGGTAGATTGTAAAACTCCTATCTTTTCTGGATACATCTCAAGATCATTTATAGGTATTATTTTCTCTTATGTTGAGTACCATTTTGGGTTTTAAATTGGGGCGTGTTTCATTGAAAATTTAACAAAATTATAAGGCAGAATCCTAGTTCACAATTTTTGAATGATTTTCAAAAACTTTGCTCCCCATCCCAGTAAACCATGAAACACTGGACCGTTGGAATTTTCAAAATTGGTACATGGTTTTTCAAATTTGTCACCCTATAAAGAGAAATTGTGCACCCTCATAATACTGGTGCATGGTTATGGGAATCCATGTGTCCCTAACCAACTAACAATTATTAATATTTACATCAAAATAACCACCATTTTAACTCCTATTCAACCCCCTGTTGACGCTTTATATTCTTTCACGATTTTGGAGCCTTCTAGATTGATTCCTAGCCTTCTAGACCTATGTTTTTTTTTCAATTTGAATCCCATATCAATGATCTTGACCTCCACCAGTAAGTGGATCCAATCCCATTTGGTATCCCATTTATTTTTCATTCTTCTACCATTACAGAACGGGGATGTCCTTCTTTTTTAATTAGCTCTAGATCTCGGGTTGTTGATGTGGATCTAGATTTCAATTATCTTGATTTTTATATACTTGTATTAGGGTTTTATATTCAAATATCATTCTACATCATTGTGCTACTCAAATTATGGGGATTTAAATTGGGAAATTGCAAGTCAATGAATTTATATAGGTGTTCTATAATTAAAATCCAATAGTCATGAGTTAAATTATGTGTATGAAATGTTAAAAATATCTATTTAATGTCAAGAAACTGAGTTTCTTAATTTAATTAAATAATTTAGTGAATTAGTTTATTGAGGAGATATGGTATTGGTGTTTTGGGAATTATAGATTTAGGTAATAAACTCTAGAATTAATTACGATATTTTGATTTGTTGATTGAGATAATTAATTATAGAGGTAATTATGATATATAGATATTATTGACTTTAGAGAATTAATTGTGGAATTAATTATAATGTATTGATATCTTGAGTTTGGTAATTAATTGTGGGATTTGGAGTTTTTGGATATTGATTATATATTGATGATTTATTTATTTGGATTTATATACATAATTAATTTGGAAAATTATTAAGGGGGTTTATGTGATAATCTAAATTTTGAATTTGTAATGGATTTTTTGTGGATCATTAATTTCCTAATTAATTACATGTTATGAATGGTGACATGGTCATTTAGATGTGAAATAACAAATGGGAACATAGTAATACTAATGTGTGTAACATGAATGGTAACATGGTTATTTCATTATGAAATAAATAATTGTAAAATGGTATTTCTAATGTGTCTTGTATGAATGGAAACATGGTCATTTAATTGTGAAAAAAAGAGTGGGAATATGGTCATTATATTGTCTGTGGTATGAATGGTAACAAAACCATTTAGTTTTGAATTAAACAAGGTGAAAATGGTCATTCTATTGTGTAATACATGGATAGTAACACGGGAATAATAGTATGAATTAAATAATGGTAATAATGTAATTCTATGATATGATAAACCTCAGGCATACTTTGGGCTCCATCATGAGACGAAGTAGGGATTGAGGTACAAGTGTCTATGGGAACCCAAGGTTTTATGTAGTTAAATAATGATTAATTGATAATGTGATATATTTTTTATTATGCATAGTAATTATTTATTTATACAAAAAAATACACATTCTATTGATATTATATTTTTTAGATGTTGTTGTTGGTGGCCTACTGAGTTTTACTCACACCATACTCGGGCATTCTGACTGATTCTTAAATATAATTTGAGTTTTCTATATAGGTTAATGGAAAAATACCTATGTTAGATGGTAGATATGGGATGAAGCATGGATAAGGGAACCATATATGATTCTAGACCCTATTTGAAGAGTCTTGAGTGTGTTTATTTTGGGTTTCATTTTAGACTCTTGAAACATACTTTGGAATATAATATTTAATGATTTAGTTTTGTTATTTTATTATCATTATGTCTATATTGTGATACTGGTTATTTCTGGTTATGATTACACATTATTAAATTATTTTTTTCACATTGCATAGATTTTTTTACTCTAATAAGATAGGGTATAATATCCCCATTACTATTATTAGACCCTAGCCGCTGGTCGGAAACCTGTACCATATAGGGGGGCATGCTTGAGTTCATTTGACCAACTAGATTGAAGAATTAGTGTGTGTAACTCAGGTCAGGATATTACAATAATACTCAATACCATTAAGCTTATTCATGTATAGATCCTATTTAAGGTAAATATGAAGATAAATAGTCTTCATATCCATCTGAACAAGTTATAACTTCATGCAATCCATCATTTTTAAAATAACATATATTGAAGATACTATCAACATGGGTGAAAATATATACTCGAATTCAACTCCTTTTTTCTATTGTAACTACTAAAAATCAATTTCATTGTAATCCTAAACACCCATTTATTTATTAGTGTATTCTAGCCTCTATGTAGTTTTAGTAAATTTTATATCGGGTTCATCGCCAATGGATATATATCATCCTATATTACATGATATCACTTAATTTTTTAATTAAGAGATTATATTAAATGATATATTTATGGATCTCCATCATTATTCAGTAATAAGTACATTGATTCTGATTTTTTTTTCTAATAAAATCCTTCCTCATGTATATCTTATAGAATGATCATCTCAAAAGGAACACCATAACCTATATCCAATGATTTTTTTTCACCATATGGTGGAGAATATTTCTTCTATTATATTTTAATATCATCACTAATTTCCTCCATATCTACTAATAATAGGGAATCCTACACCAACTCACCTTTAGTTTGAAGTTATTCAAATAATGGTTTTAGATTAATAATTCATTCATTGAAACATTCTATACAATAAATTCTAGGAATTTAAAAATCCCCAATCATGTTGTTCTTAGAGAAGATGATTTATTTACATTGGAACAAATTATTCTCCTTATGTAACAAACATTGTTTCCAGACTCTTTACCACTATAATTGATGAATATATATGGAACAATAAATTCATATTGATTTTTTTTTTCAAAAAATTTGGATAAATGAAAAAATTTAAAACCAAATAATCATAAATAAGAGTAAAATGAATGTTCATGAAACCACCTCTTCGATGTAGTCCAAAAAATTCAAAGATATTAATAGTGATTTTTTGATTCATTATTATACTACTCGAACAACTTATCCCCAAAATAGATTTAGTACTTTGGACAAAATAATCATAAAGTTTCACCTTCTCTATAAGGGATCTATTTTTTCTACCAAAAACTCCACTGTGTTTTGGGGGTATATTGGACCATCCTCTCTTGTTGGATTACTTTAATCTAGTAGTAGACATCGAAATCCTGGGATGCTTACTTACCTCCATTATCTAATTAATGAAACCTCATCGACCTCTATTTTCATGATTCACTATATCATGGAACATCTCTATCAACTTTTATTTTATTCTATAAAAAAACCCACACCATTAGATATGCATAATAAATAATGAATTAAAAATATTTTTTGCCTCTCAGTGACTCAACCTTCATGGGATTTCATTCATTGGAGTTCACCAAAGTCAATATATTTGACACCGTAATGAAATGGAATATAATAAGTATATGTGATGATTCCTATATAAGCATTAATCATAAGGATCTAGTGAGGTATCATTTTCCACTCTAATATATAACTTTATATTTTGGGAAGATAAACCTACCACTCATGTGGAATAACCTAATATACCACAGTTCTAATGATTCATATCCCTCTATTATCACATTATATATCACGTGAATCTCATATAATTTTTTTTATATATTTACTTGGATAATTATGATGGCCTCATTAACTATATTCCACGTGTCATTGTTGAATATAGTGTTATAACGTTTCCTACAAAATCTATACCCAATTAAATGTTTATTCAAATATTGGGAATGTGTTGAAAATCTAGAAGGGTGGTCATATATTTAAAATATTTCATTACATAGATATTAACCATACAAATAATCTCCATCGAACATGTATTTACCATGTTAATATAATCATACTCACTAACTTCATAATTCAAGAATTACTACAACGAAAGCTGACATGGAATGATGTCACAATATCAACCACCTATTATATATATTGGACATATTTTTAAATGTATATCTTTTATTTTTTTCAGTAACAAAAAATATTATCTTGTGTCCATCACATATTAATATTAGCTTCTTCTTTATTGGTCAGTACGTTTTTTCATTATTTTGAAGTTAAATATAGAAGTTCTTATTTAGGTGATTCTCTATGCCAAAATTTAATTATTTTTATATTACCCTACATCTATATGTACAACTCTGGCTATTCATTCTTCAACCTATATCTCTATATATTTTATTATCTCCATTTTTTCTCTCCCTGTTATCTATAACATGGATATGTATTTAGTTATAAATAACATATTTTATTTGAGCCGCCTCATTAAATAGTGAATCACATACCATTCCATGGTATGTTTTGCTTTAGAACTAAATTTCTTATAGAGACAAATGGTGTATCCTAACAACTGGGAATTTCAAATAGTATGTGGCCCTTTCCATATTTTTTTAGTATATGTATTTATGTTATCCACTAATACATTCATTATACTTTTATGCCTTATATTGTATTTTTTTATATAATTTACTCTAAATATTTTAATACCAACCAACCAATTTAATAAGATGACCTTGGTTGAAGTTTTATTTTAATGGTATATATTTTACATGTTCATCCAAATAACATCTTCACTAGTCTCTGGAGTTTCATGTTAGTAGAAATTATCATCATCCAATTGTCTAATTTTACTAACCCTTTTCTTATTTAGCTTATTCTGTTATAGATTCTTGGTGGAATCAAGATTGACCCACTAAGTATTAATGGGGTCAAATATATTACTATCATTTATAAGATATTTTATTCATGAATTCCAAATTGAGAAGTTTTTTGAAGTCAACATGATCATCCCTCTCATAGAAGTTCCCCCATTAATTTTTTATTTAAAATAAATTAATGTAAAATATGAAATAATCGAGTACACCATTGTTTATATAATGGTTAAAAATAGAGGATTGAAGGTTTCATTATTCAAAATTAATGTTTTTAAATCATTCTATGGTTATGGAAAAAAAATGAAATCTGAAGTATATTATATATAAAAAAAATTCTATGTATTTTATTTAATCTCTAATATTTTCGGGACCACTTTATAAATTTTTAAATCATAGGACATCTTTTCAATAATTGTAAATTTCACTGATTATGTACCATATACATGGTGTTATACTGATATGGTAGTGAGGTGGAAAGTTTATTGATGTCACAATTATGAGGATATTTCATCAACTGATCTCTATCCAACCACAAACAAATTTGGACCAGTGCATTAATATGGTTCAAAAGTCTAGTTTTAGTTCATGAAAATTCCAATTAATGTGATATTTCATTCATTGAACCCATAATTTGAATCTCTTTTTGTACATATGGTTTGATTTCAATTTGAGTTACTATATAATTATGGAAGTATAATTTTGAATCATTCAATTAACTTGATATCTACAACTATGGGATCCTAAAAATTCATGGATAATTTTTTATTATTATTATACGATTAAAAAATATAAATGAGATGAAAAATATGATTTATTTCCCTAAAAACATTGATTTATAAAAAAAATCTCCCTTACCTAATTCTCTATGTGGATCTATCAATGGTATTTTTCTATATATAATAACTCTTTATATTAGATATTTCTCTACCAGATAGATCTTATTACATCCATATATAAAAAGGTTAATTATATAAAATCTTAACCTAGATCCCATATAAATCCATCTTAATAGCCTACATATAAATGTTGTAACAATGGTATAAAATGAACTAGTTTTTCACATTAAACATGTAAAGACCCATGGTTGAAAATTCCTTTATTGGTGAATTTAGGGAACCACCATTGAAATAGTGGCGTTGTAGCTGACTGAAATCATTTTTATATTTCCTCACCTTCACTACATTAATCTTATCTTTCCTCTCATCCACAATTTTTAATTTACTCATATAAATTATTCTATCCCCTATAATATAATATAACTCAATCTATGAAATAAAAAATTTATGGTATTGAAATTCTCCTCAACCACACATGCATCCTTGATTAGAAACCCAATATTTTTCCATAGTGTTCTTAGTGGAATCTTGTTATTAAAGACCCATTTTATTATAACCACTTCAAAATTAATGCTAGTCGAAACATTAATAATGGTATAAAGTAATGCTTTTATTTTTTATATTTTTATTAAAAAAATTAAAACATAACATATCAAGTATAATTCCCAATAAAATGAGAGTTGGGCTATAATAATACAATTATGGATTAGAATTTTGAAAAATTTATTTTGGATTAAGAGTATTTCAATTACTTATCACATATTATTGGTATCAAGAAAGAATAGAATTTTTCTATAAATATTTTTTCGTCCCATCCTAAAGCATGCGTAATCCTTGTCATATGTTTCATTGATTCTACTATATTCAATGAAGTTTTCATTTTGAAATAAATTAGGTAAACTAATTTTTTAATAACAATTAATAAATATTGAATTTATTTCCAATTAATATATTATAAATAAAACATTTTATTATCACAAAAAATATTTTCCCTATAAAATATTATTTCTCATAAGGAGTAATTGAAATAAGTTTATGTATTTTTCTCATTGAAATATAACCAAATATAGATTTTTTTCTCTTATTTCCATATTGGTCGTGATTATTTTTTATACCTTTATGTTTGAAAAACTATGAAATAATCTCAAAAAATGAACATAAAGGGGAAAGTCATGAGATAAAATTATATATTTGGAAAATAATTTTTTTTAACTAAAATTAATTGAACATGATAAATAAACCAAGGTAAATTTGATAGAAATTAATTTCATGTGTCAATTTTTTTTCCAACCTAAAATTAATGAATTCTTTAACCTCTACATGATTTTTGAACTCAAAACAATTATATTCTTAAAATTTTAATGAAAATATAAATTCTCCGCATTTAATCCAATAAAATTAATGACACAATATGGTAAAGTTAACTATAAAATAATATAAATATTTTAATATATAATAAAATAATAATTAATTTGACACCATTAATTTTAATGATATAAACTACCTAACCATTGGAATATATTTTAATTTATCATTGTTTTTATTTAACTTTGAAGATTATATCTTAAATGAAGAAAAAAATTGGGGGTATTTTTGAGTCACTTATAAAAATATCACAAAATAAATATAGAAAAATATAATTATGAGCATTTTATGTTATATACATTAAAATTAAGCTGAATTTTCATTTTATTACATCCCCATGTAATACATTTAGATGAGAAATTGTTTTATTTGACATTTATTTCGATTTGATTGTATTTGTTTCATTGGAATTCTTTATGTTTTTAGGTACTCTTGGTTATTATACCACTGGGTTATGTATTTTTTTGGTATCTTTGCTATATTAAAATACTCTTACTATAAGTTACATAGTTATATACCTTACAAGAAACCCTTTTGTTCTTGGTTATTTAAAAATTTGATCAAAAATTCTCATTGAATCTCAGTTTTTATGAGTTTGAATGTTGATTTTCCCCAATATTTGTGTTTAATATATTTCCATTACATTTCATCCAACTAGTTGACTCTGGGTATCCATCTCATACAACCTATAAATAGTTTCTAAAATGGTGAAATTATTCAAGGTTATTCAATTATATCTGAGATTATTTCAAACCACATATATTTGGCAATCCATATGAGTCTCCCATAATTTCAACTGGGTTTACTCACCTCCCATTCATCTAAACATTTTAGTCCTTTGAGCTTTGAATTCATAAAAGATATCCCACTAAAGATTTATCATATATTCTATGTGTTCTCAAATAGGTTTAATGACGATCTTAGATACTTTGAAACTGTATATGTGATTTTGGTAGAGATTGTTTTCTTCAATAATATTATACGTTTAACTTTTATTATCATAAAAGTAAAAAAGTTTTTATTATCACTGTGAACACTATAACGAGTCTCGAGTAAAAAAATACTAATTATATAATAATTCATTATTTTACAACATATAAGTACATTATATTTTCATATGTTATGTGATCTATCAAATCTTTGTACATCATGTGATGTTTTCCTAGTATAGATTACATTCCAAACTCTTGAATTAAATTTTATTAATGATTCTAGAATTTCCAAAAAAACTCTTATTTAGATATATGTTTATTTAAATACTTTGATCACCTATTTTATATATACATTTTCTTCCAAAAACAGAAATATCTTGTGTTCATTATTTTCTTCTTCTTCTCTCCCTCTATCATCTTTTTTTACTATGAATCACTTATTTATTCTGCATCGTAAATTTTTTTGTTACTTATTTTCAAATATGATTATCAATTGTTCTATTTTACTTATTCAATTTCACCTTATAATTATTATATTATTCTTGTTTCATTTTTTTACATTTATAATGAAAATACATCACACTTTATTTCCATAGTATGTTTCAATTTTTCTTCTTAATATATAAAACTAAAACAATTAATATATTATCCCACTTTATTATTACTAGGGGATATGTGAATAAAAAATTTAAATGTTTTTTGGTGAAAATAATTTTATATTTTGTTGTATTAAATATGTGTCTCAACTTGTACATCATGATATTAGTTATGCAATATACCTTAATATAAAACCAATAGTTTATTGATAATACATTTTGAGGATATAATATTTTTTGAGGTTGCGTATGAATCAACTATATCATATATATAGATTATATTCTAACATATCTATATATCTGAGACCGTTGTTGGTTGTATAAAAAAATAAGTTAAATAGTTTTAACATATGATATGAAATCTAAGTTTTGTATCACATATAGGGTCCTAATAAAATTTTACCTAAACTAAAAAAATAGAGGTTCTGGGATTCATTATAAATATAACTGCATAATATTTTAGTTTAAAAATAATACTATGTTCATTTACATACACCATACACAATATCGAGCTCAAAACGTACTATGATATACAATTAAATTATAATTATTTAAAAATAACTCTTATTACCTCAACATTGGATTAAAAGTAATTTTTAAGAGTAACTAGATTATGAAATATACATATAAACTTTTTCATAATAGATATTTAATGATTAATTCCTAGGAAATAAGAACACAATTTTAATAAAATCAAATAATATTAATAGATATATTTTTTTTACAAAAAACTATTTTATTTGCAAATTATTTTTAAAAAAAATAAATTAAGATAATCAATATAGTTGAATGAGTTTCATGAAATTTTTAGGAATTTTTTTTAATAAAATAAATTAACACTCATTAAAATGTTGAAACTAGATAATTATTGATTATAAAATAATTTTTCACTTAAAAAATTCATTTACTTCAAAAAGGATTTATTTAATTTTTTGTGTAGATATTTGGATTAATTTATACCAATTTTATAGATTTTATTTGATAAATGGAAATTATTTAATACTTAAAAATAAATAAATACCCTAGATTGAGTTTTTTGGATTTTTTTGAAATGATTTTTTTTAATAAATGGAGAAAAAATTGATTTTTCAAAAATATCAATTATTTTATTTCATGCATTTATTATAAGAGTCTGAAAATATTTTGGATTTGGTTTTAATGTTAAAAATAATTTCACTTTTATTAAAAAAAACTAATTTATTCCATAGGAATAAATATTTTATTTTATTTCTGTAGAAGTTCATTTTTATACCTAAAAATAGATATTTATAAAAAATGTTCTCCATTGCATTTTTTGCACTAATATTAAAATATATTAATAGAAATTATAAAAATTTAATCATAAAAAAATTATTTCAAATTTTGAATCTTTAGTTTCAAATTATTAATATGTTAAATTTCATTTTTAGTCAGTGAATAATGACCTTGGTAAATTTTTATCACCTTGATAATGGGTAAAATATGTTAATTAAGGCTAAAAATTTTAGATAAGGTCAAAAAATCAAATATTAATTATTATTAGATGTGGTTATTAAGACCACTATCACCTTATATTTTAAATTTAATTGTTTTAGGGGCACATTACCATGAGTAAGCCACTTATAATATTTAAAAGATAAGAATAATTAAAAGTGTGATACTCCCCTGCACTTATAAAGGGGGACCTCATCTCCTCACTTATATACACCACTTGACAATATTATCCAAACCAATATCTTCTAAAAGTCACCCAACATTCCTCCACATATACTAGTGGATTTTTTCTCACCAAAATATATTCCTAGAGGGCTTAAGGTGTAAGCTAATGTTGGGTTTTTAAGAAGAGGTAAAACTCTTGACCAAGTTCATTCATGATTACTTCCTCTTCAAACCCATTCAAATATTTCATAACAATATTTTATTATAAAATCAGTATATCCACATAATAAAATATTATTTTTTAAGGTACACCCATTTTCATCTCATTTTCCATCCTATGGGAAATGGAAACAACGCTTATGTGTAAGTGTGGACGACAGTTTTCATGTAGAGACAAAATTTTTTCAATCAACACCTATCATCGATGGTTATTATTATGTATTTTAGATATATATATATATATATGATATTTATAATATAATTACATTTCTAGAAATTAAATTTTTTATATACCTTCTCACCATTTTTTCCATTGGAATATGATAATGTAGCATATGCGTACATGAGGACTACCATCCTCATGGAGTGATGTGATTCATTTTGCATTTCCAACTAGCATGGTTAGTCATGATGATTGATTAATTATTAAATAATAAATTTTTAAAATATTTATTATATTATACAAGTAGAATATAATATAATTTATTTCTTTTTCAAAAAATATATATATTAAAACGTTATTCATGCGTACGTACATGCAACAATATCTATGAAACAATGTGCTTAATTTTTCATTAATACCTTACATAAATTATTATAAATTTAAATTTAATGTATAAAATTTTTAATTATTATATGATTAAATTTTTTGAAATTATATAATAATGGCTCATTTGACCGTGTTCAACCTACCAAATTTGTTTTGGGATTTTGACCCCAGCATCCTCAAAACATATGACATGAACTTAACCAACGTAGAAACAATATAAGTATTGATAATAATGAAATAATATGGATTATTATAAGGTAATAAACATGTAAAATTTTCTGGATCCAGTAAATAATTAATTTAAAATTTTTATATAGGAGTTAAAAAATGTATGTGGTGAGCCACAGTCGAAGGATGAGATTTCAAATTTTAGTTCGTTTTCATAGATACTATTACCATTTTAAACAAATTTCGTAATATTTATGGTGTACATAAATGATATTTGAATTCCAAATTTACTAAATTGTAACAGAATTTATATTACGACTTTGTTTAAATTATATCATTTTTTAAAATATATCACTTATTTCTCTATATACATTCAACACTATAAGATATTAATAGAAATTATAACTCTAATTATAATTAAAATCGCTAAAATGATGTGATGGTTATGACCTATCGTGATATATGAATGAATCATCTAATAAAAATCCTCTCAGAATTAGGATGAACTATAATTAGATAATAAAATATAATATATAATTTAAATCCTCAACCAAATGTTTTATGAATCACCACTATTATGTATTTACCTATAGTAAGACTAAAAAACTTTACACGCAAGAATTCAATAATATGGTCAATAAATATATTAATTAGAGCCCCTTGATAGAAAATAAAGACTATATCCTGGTCTATACAACCCAAGTTAATGGATTTAGTTTGACCGATGATTCATTGTTGACCTCATGATTTACTAACCCATCAACATAATTATTTTGCATAAGGCATACACCAACCCATATATGAAGAACTATCGAACCGATTCGGAGTAGTACTTGGTGATATAAAGTATGAAAAGATACAAATAAGGAACTAGAAATAACCCACTAAACACAAAGGGTAATATTCCTCAAAGTGTTTTTAAATAATATCATTCACCTAGTCCAATAAAAAACCCTCACATTACTAAATACGATGACATGATGATGTACTCACCCGTACCCCTGATACTACTCCACCAAACCACACCTAACCTATAAATTCAAACTAAGTAGTTTCCCAAAAAATAATGTGAACAATGATCCTCAATTCATATAAAGGGACATGTTGTCCACACTATTCAATTAGTAACTAAAATAATATAGTTCTGAAATATTCATTTAAATACTCCTCTATATCCATATTAATGTCACATGCCCATTAAAAAACGAACAACCCCATTCGATGATTTGAGAGTGATTATCTAGGCATAACAACCAACATGACATAAAATGATAGAAACCCCTTCATCCCCAAGGTTGTACCGAATATATCCATTATAAGGTATTTAATTCCTACAAAAACTATACCACATCAATGGAAATTGACTATGGTGACCAATATATATCATATAATATCCTATTACCCCTGAGGTGTCTTAATTCACATCCCATGTGACATCATTTCCAATTGAAATCCCTATTTCATTATTATGGTCATCACGTCTACCATAGAAAAATGACAACCAATATCGGAAATAGAATAATGGTTTAAAGAACACAAGAAAACCCACTAAAATAATTATAAAAATAATAACTAGAACAAAAACCACCACAATTAGAAGAAGAAGATCAATGATCATAGGTACAATAAGGGAAACATAATCCAAACGAATATATTTATGAAAACTCTTTGCAATGTGACCATAACTTATTTACAAAATTCTAGCAAACCGTTTTATTTTTCCCAACCATCAATTGAAGAAATCAAAATAGTTTTTGAAAAATTGTCCAAAACCGATATCAAAAATGAAAAATGATTTCTTGTATAAATTATTTTCCCCCAAGGTCCATTTTATTAAAGGGGTTTAAAACATCTTCAGGTACAAAATACTTGAATAGATTCAATGAAACATTACAGAAAATAGTTTATAAAACCTACTTTAAATTAATAAACTATTTTAAAAAACATCTAATGAAGTACTTTATTTTGAGAACACATTTATCAATAGAAACATATCCATATTAACCATATCACATTAACACCACCCAAAAATCATTTATCCACCAATATGCAATACATGAATAATGAGAACTACTTATATTATATAGATGAAAATTGTACCAAAATCATTAGTTGGTCTTGATAAATAATCCCAATTAATAAAAATACTAGTTAATTCATGTTCTACAAATCTTAGACATGTAAAATTATTTTCAACCAAAAGGAATGCAGGTTTCAGTGGTATGTACAATAATACCACATGTCATTCATTCATCTTCAAGGGTTATATATTTTACCAAAATAATATATTAATGACCAAGATTTCTCAATTAATGAACAAATTTATCATATTCCATTAACATGTTATATCCTTTAGTATCCTCTTATAAAAAATATTGTAATAACAGTATGAATAAAAATAGATTAATAATTATATAAGGCTATTCAATTTAACATACATCATTTTACATGTTGTTTTAGTCATTATACAAGATATTATTCATTAATTATGTACATAGAATGAAGTTATAAAAAAATTAAATTCTTTATTATGTTTTTAAATTATCAAAAACAAAAAAAAACTCCAAACATTCTTTTTATCTAATAATAGTTATCATAAAAAACAATCAAATAAATCATTTTAAAACAACAAATGGAATGAAACCAAAATATTACTATATAATGTAAAATCAAAATCACTCCAACTTGTATAAAGGTTTTATATAGGCTAAATATTCCTTCAATAATTTTGTAATTGGGATATTAAACATGTACATATTCTTTGAGTACTTGTTATGAAATTGTCAAAATTCTCTAAATAATGGAATGGATTATAAACACCATTTAATAAAGAACATATCTTTCGATACATTACCTATTTATGTTTTATCTCAACATCATAATTTTGTTTATTTAAATATTAAATTATATGTAAGATATAAAAATAACTCTATTCCCGCAAAATTCCTCCAAGAACGCAAATCCAAACCATATTAACCCTGTTTTGGAAACTATTTCATAAAAATTCTTGGTTTAATCCCAATAAAAAATCCACCACTTACATCAAAAAAAATTAACATGTAATCATTTTCTAATGAATAAGATATAAAAAATGTTAATGTTGGAATCATTGTGGGAAATATCTTCACTAGTGAAAGATACACTAATAATAATGGTAAAATCCTTAATGATGTGGTGAGAACAGACCTAAAAGTATTTAACACTCTTCATATCTAGAACACCATGGTAACATGAATTTTAGTATAAATAAAATATATAAAACATTTTATAATCCCTATTTGATGTCCTAACACATATTATATCCATTCCAACTATCCCATCTGAGGGACTATACCAAAATGATAAAATTTTTAATATCTGGATCCTAACCCATTATCTCGAGCATGCTCAAAATAACAATAACCATAGGTTCTTCCTCCTGAAAATAAAGGATAGAAATAAATTCCGATGGTAGAAATAAATCATGAGGGATGATTTACCATAATATACATAACATATTTCTATAGAAAACTCAAAGAAAATATTTATAACATGATATAATAATAATAGAAGACAAAACACTCATACATGGTGTTGAACTCTCTGTGAGATGGTTATTGTAATAATCACAAATCATTGTTTTATTTATTTCAATATAGTCTTTATATCAATTTGTTCTATATATGTTTATATATGTTTAAATGTTGTCTACATATGTCTATCTATGATAATTTGTGGCTTAATGTTGATCTTGAAGTGTTCTGGATTAAACATACACTTTGTGAAGATTTCATTTCTCTTGACTCACCTATAGTTATAATTTCGGCCGCACCGATGAGAACAGTCGCACTGATGAGAACGGTCGTAGTGATAACAACGGTCGCACTGATGAGAATGGTCACACCAATGAGAACGGTCGCACTGATGATATCGTTCACACCGATGAGAACGGTCGCACTGATGAGAACGATCGCACTGATGACAACGGTCGAACCGATGAGAACGGTCGCACCGATGATAATGGTCGCACTATTGAGAACATGATCAAAGGAACTAACAATACTGATGCTGATCAAAGGACCGACCGATACCGATGATGATTAAAGGATATACCAATAGCGATGATGATAAAAGTACCTACCTATATCAATGATGATCAAAGGACCTACTGATACCTATGATGATCAAAGGACCTACCGATACCAATGATGATAAAAGGACCTACCGATTCCTTTGATAATCAGAGGACCTACCGATACCGGTGATGATCAAAGGACCTACCGATGCTGATGCTGATCAAATTACCTACCGATCTCATGACTCACCGACTGTCATAAAATCTGTTTGAATTTATGTTAACTCATATTTAATTCCAATGGTCATTTTTGATTATTTAATGTAATTAATGTAATTTAATGATAGTTGTTGGCATGTCTAGGAACCGTACCTCATACCTATGAAAAGCTAATCATTACCTTTTCCAGATCTGATGGAATAAAAAAGGAAGATCAATCTACAGACAAAGCATGTGTGGGACACGACAAAAAAATTACACTAAAAGAGACACACAAGAAGAAGAGAATATACGAGTGTGTGAAGCCCCACAAAACTAAGAGAAGAACCCAAAGAACACCTGTGAGAACCGGAAAGCTTCAAGAAGATATTCCACCTGGAACAAACTAAAAATCCTAGTTGTTGTGCCTACTGAACATCATATGCACAGGGCTAGACAACTGTTGCTGAGAAAAACAACGACACTCTATTTTTTTGTCATTCTCACCAAAAAGGACTCAAATACCATCCTCAACATCAATACAAGTCCAGAGAATATCTGAAATCGCTCGTAGAATTCTAAAATCATTATCCATAAATTTTCTCTATATTAAACTTTTGTTTAACTTGTTTGAGAAGTGTGTGTGCATCTATCTATTCAAGACACACACTACTCTTGGGATGAAATGGAGGATACTAAATCCTCACTCCATACTTTTTACACCCTATTGTATCTCACTGTGAATTGTGGAAGAGGTCAAGTGTGACCTGGATAGCCTGTCTGTTGTTGTTTTATTTTCCCACGAAGAACTGTGGTAGAGGTCTGAGGACTTGGACAGTCTGACCACTATTGTAAAACCCTCGATACAGGGTGTGGATCATTTTTTATAAAAACTATCTTAGAGGAATAAGTCTCACCTTGAGACTGAACCTCTTAGTTATATCTATTATGCATCATAGGCATAGTTTATGTTAGTTTTTATTCCGCTGCTAAGTACTTTTATTTATTAACTTATTTCAAAGTAACTCTAATAGTTAAACTAGAAAGTGTTTGTATTTATTGTAAAGAATTAGGTTAGCTTCAAAAGTTAAATAATCGTCAGATTAGATTAACTGAGAACAAATCAATCTCTTGAGGACCTAACTGACCCTTTGTTTTATTAAAAATTCACTAATGTTTAGCTTGTTATTTATTTTGACGGATTTTAATCATAATGTTTTTAACAGAAATTTTTAATTGGGACTCAATTCACCCCCTCTTCTGTATCCACTCTGACCAACATTTGGTATAATAGGTTTGTTTTTAATAATGGATTTCAAAACACTCTGTTTTTCAACTTTGTGTTTAGTTGTATCTTAATGATCTTAAATTTCTCTTAGTTAAATTTCTGTTAGTTCTAAATTTCCACTCTTTAAATATATTTTCTAATATCTAAATATGGACAATTTATTAGAAGGTTCTGCTACCAATAGGCCACCTTTCTTTAATGGTACAAATTATGCCCAATGGAAGCTTAAAATAAAAATTCATTTAGAAAGTATGGGATTTGATATGTGGACTACTATAGATAAAAAATATAAGATTCTAGGGACTGTTATAACATCTTGGGATGAACCTACTAAAATATCTTACAATAATAATTATAAAGCAATGAATGTCATGTATTGTGCTTTAGGAGATGAAAAATTTAATCGCATATCTTTTTGTAAAACTGCTTATGAAATTTGGGACACTTTGGCTATTTCCCAAGATGGAACAAACAATGATAAAGAAATGAGACTGAACACCTATACTATTAAATATGATAATTTTTAAATGATGTCAGATAAAACTATTTCTGATATGTATCTCAAGATCAATGAGATTTTCAACACTACGAGCTCACTTGGAAAAGTTGTTCCTGCAAAGGAGAAAATCATGAGAATACTAAGATGTCTGCCAGACAAGTGGAGGGGGACATCAGTTTCAATTAGAGAATCATGTGATATTGGTGATTTTCCTATTATGGAGCTGATTGGTAAGATTATGATGTATGAAGAAGAACATAAGTTGAATAAGGAAGATGATGATGAACCAAAAAGGAAGTCAGTGAATTTTAAGTCAACTTCCTCGAGGAGAAAATATAAGAAGAAAGTTCGCATACCTATTGAAAGCTCAACAAGTGAAAGTTCAAATTCTGAAAGTGATGATGAAATAAATCAGATATCCACAAGGTTCAAGAAGTTTTATAGGAAGAATATATTCTTCATAAAATAAAATTACAAATGAAAATATGACAACAAATTTCATTGGAAGAAGGACTAGAAAAAGTCTGATAAAATTGATGAAATTATCAGCTATGAATCTAAAAGGAAAGGACATGTGATAGTTGATTGTCCAAAGATAAAATTCAAGAAGATATATGACTATACAGACAATAATTACAAGAGAGCTATATAAGATACTTGGAGTGCTTCAGAAGACAGCTCAAGTGATTCTGACTCTACGTTGGATGAAAAATCTCAAAAATCAAACATGTGTTTTATGACAAACAAATCTGAGGTAACACTAGATACTCCTGCATTAAATTCATATTATATTGGAGTTGAATCTGTTTATGAATCTAAAAATATGTCTAGGGATGAATTATTAGAATAGTGTAATATTCTAGAAGAAACTTGTAATTAATTTAAGCATAAGTATTAGACCTTGAAGAACCAGCATGCTTTGACCAGCTATGTTAAATCTGCACTTGATGTAGAAAAGGAAAATAATGCTAAATTACTTATGGAAAATACTGAACTGAAATTGTATAATGTGAAATTAAGGAAGGACCTAAAAAAATTCACAAATGGAAAGGTTACACTTACTCAAATTCTTGGAAAGCATCTAGCACCAAAATATACCACTCGAATAGGCTATCAGACTAGGCAGAGACAGATTACTAAGAATAGATTTATTCCTAAATCTGGACAAAATTGTGTTAGTTCTAGTTCTCGAAGATCATATGCTTCAACTAGTTACCACATAGTTATAGATAAAATAGATTTTATCTTTCAAAATCTATTGATTCAATAAATTATATGAAACCCATAAGAAAAATATGGGTACCAAAAGCATTGCTTGCTAACCTAACTGGACCCAAGAGAATATGGGTACAAAAATCATTTTCTATCTAAAATTGTTTTGTAGGAAACCTTTTTAAAAAGTTCCTATAGGAAGACATGGTATTTGGAGAGTCTATGTTAAAGAAACATGACAAGAGGCTTTTCATGCTTCAAATTTTTATTCAAATTTGATGGAGGCAAAGTTCCTTTTCTGATAATTCTAAAGGAAAGATCATCGGCCTAGTCCATATATGTAAAACTAATTCAGTATTAATTTCTAAATTATTATTTTTTGTTGGACTTAAATATAATTTGTTAAGTATTTCTCAGTTTTGTGATGATGGTTTCAATGTAAAATTCGAAAATGATTCCTGTAATGTTTTTATTTCTAAAAATACTTTGGTATTTTCTACATTGAGAAATGTAAATGTTAATGTTGTAGATTTAAATTCTTTATCCAAACAAATAGCTACCAATGTTAATGCTTTTCTTAAAGATTCTTGATTATGGCCAAGAAGATTAGGACACTTCAACATATATTCACTTAGCAAACTGGCTAGGAAGAACATACTAAGAGACCTACCCAAACATGAATTCCTAGCTGTTGAAGATTGTAATCCCTATCAAAAGGGAAATAAACATAATGTTTCTTTCAAAACAGAGAAAGAATATTCAACTTCTCAACCTTTGGAGTTGGTTCACATGGATTTGTTTGGACCTTCTAGAGTTTCTAGTTTAAGTGGGAATCACTATGTCTATGTCTTAGTTGATGAATTTTCTAGATACACTTGGTTATATTTTTAGCTCACAAAAGTGAAGCTTGCTCATACTTTATAAAATACTCCAAGTCTGTAGAAAACCTTAGTGGACTTAATTTTAAGACCCTTAGAAGTGACCATGGTCGTGAGTTTGAAAATCATGATTTTGAATCTTATTGCTCACAGAATAGATATAGTCACAATTGTTCTGCCCCTAGGACACCTCATCAGAATGGTGTAGTAGAAAGAAGAAATATAACCCATCAGAAAATTGCATGAACAATGCTAAATGAATATGACCTACCAATTAATTTTTGGGCTGAAGATGTCAATACCACTTTCTATATTACAAATAGTGTCTTGATTAGACATGTTCTTAATAAGACCCCTTATGAATTGTGGAATAATAGAAATACTAAAGTTACTTACATCAGAGTCTTTGGTTGCAATGTATTTATTCTCAATACTAAGGATAATGTAGAAAAAATTTCATCCAAGAGTGATGAGTTAATATTTTTAGGATATTCAAATACTAGCGATGCCTATAGAGTGTTTAATATGAGAACCAAGTGTGTGGAAGAATTTTTTCACATAAAATTTGATGAAACTGATCCACATGAACCTAAACCTTCTCTTGAAAATATTGAAAAATATTTGTCTATTCTGAACTTTAGTGATAAAATAAATGAACCTGTTATAAAGACATCCAGGTCTGGAAATTTTCCAGAACCTATTTCTGTAGAACCTGAATCTAGATAAGAACCTAAAATTTCAAGTCCCACCTTTACTAGATCAACTAGGATTCTAAAGATTCATCCTTTAGAGGGTGTTGTTATTAATCTTGATAGATGAACACAGACTAGAGCTTTTCTAAGAAACCAGGTTGAACATCAAGCTTTTCATTCACAGATAGAACCTAAAAATATCAATGTTGCAATCAATGATGAATTTTGGGTAATGGATATGCAAGAAGAACTAAAGAAATTTGAATGAAACAAAGTCTGGGAATTAGTAGACCGACCTAAGGACACTTTGACCATAGGCACTAAATGGGTTTTTAGAAATAAAGTTGATGAGTCTAGAGATATTGTTAGAAATAAAGAAAAATTAGTTGAACAAGGTTATATTCAAGAGTATGGAATAGGCTATGAGGAATCCTTTGCACCTGTAGCTAGATTGGAGGCTATAAGTATTCTACTTGCATATGCTGCTCATCTACATTTCAAGTTATATCAAATGGATGTCAAATGTGGATTTCTAAATGGTTTTATAATTGAAGATGTTTATGTTGAACAACCACCTAGATTTACAAACCCCCATTATCAAAATCGTGTTTTTAAACTTTCTAAAGCTTTATATGGTTTAAAACAGGCTCCATGATCTTGGTATGATAGACTATCAAATTCTCTTATTTCCAAAGGTTTTATTGAATGAATTGAAGATCCCACTCTATTTATTAAAATAATTTATAAAGATATTTTGATTGTACAAATCTATGTTGATGATATTATCTTCGGATCCTCTAAACATTCATTATGTACTAATTTTTAAATGGTTATGCAAACTGAATTTGAAATGAGTTTAATAGGAGAACTTAAGTATTTTTATTGGATTTCAAATTTTTCAAAAGAATGATGGTATTATTTTAAATCAAAGTAAATATACAAAGGATGTTTTAAAATTATTTGGTTTGGATAGTAATAAGGGAATTGACACACTTATGAGTTCACCTGTTTGATGGATGATAATGAAATTGGGAAACCAGTTGATCAAACCAATTTTAGAGGTATGATTGGAAGATTACATTACCTTACTGCTAGTCGAACAGATATCATGTTTACTGTATGTATGTGTGCAATATTTCAAGCCAATACTAATGTATCTCATTTTCTTGTTGTTAAAATGATTTTCAAATATCATAAAAATACAAACAATTTAGGTTTTTTTTATCCAAAGGGATTAAACTTTTACTTAATGAGTTATTCAGATGCTGACTTTACTGGTAGAAAGTTACATAGTAAGAGAACATCTAAAACATTTCATATTTTGGTAAATATCCTTGTATCTTGGTGTAGTAAGAAATAGAACTCTGTTGCATTATCAACTGCTGAAGAAGAATGCATTGCTTCTGGTAGTTGTTGTGCACAGATTCTGTGGATGAAACACTCTCTTTTGGACTATGGATATCAATTTAGACATGTTTCATTAAATTGTGATAACACTAGTGCAATTAGCATCTCCAAGAATCCTTTATCTCACTCTAGGTATAAGAACATTGATGTCAAACATCACTTCATTAGAGATCTTTATCAAAAGGGTGATATTTCTCTGGAATTTATTGACTCTGAAAATTAGTTAGCTGATATTTTTACCAATATATTAACCTTAGAAAGGTTGGGTATGATCAATTTGTTAAAACGATATCTAAATCCGATCTGTGAAACTGATCTTTGAAACCGAACTGTGAAACCGATCTGTGAAACTGATCTGTGAAACCAATCTGTGAAACCGATCTATGGAACCGATCTGTGAAACCGATCTATGAAACCGATCTGTAAAATCGATCTGTGAAACCGATCTGTGAAACCGATCTGTGATACCAATTGAGTATTTCAGTATATGAAACGTTTAGTGTTTTTCAAAATGATGTTGTTTTACTAAATCGTTATTATTGTTTATTATTATCTTTGTAACCCTAAATTACAAAAATAATGACCCGCGGCTATTTCTAATGACTGTTGACCTTCCATCTCCCGCTGATCTTTTTTTTCGGAATCCTGAACCATCCAAACCATTCCAACCTCTCAATCCTATTGAACCTCCAATGGCAAAGCAAAAGCGAAAAAGCATGTAATCTAAAGGTTCCTCTCCTGTGAAACGCGCTTGAGGTGAATCGAGCAGCACGACTCAAAGGTCATTAAACCCATAGTTGGAAACATGGGTGGATACTATAGAAAAGGAAATAAGTTCTGAATGGGTGTTATCCAGTAAGTCTGCACACCTAAAAGTTTTGGGGATGTAAGGATGGAAGGACTGGTTCTGTTATAATAACCGAGTCTAATACCTAATCCTAGTTCAAGAGTTTTATCTAAACGTATGTATTTTATTGGATGGAGCAGAAGCTGTGAGATTATCTTAAATAATCAAAGAGAAAAAGATAAATTTTTCATCTAACCAGTGGGATGAATGTTTAGGAGTGCCTCATGATGGTATATATGAGGATTAAAATGGTAATTTCTCTCCTACCACTGAATTTTTCACTTATGAGCTTGCATTTGAGATGCTAACTGGTATGTTTGAATTCAGAATAATAACATCTGCTAAGTTGGATGGAGAAAGTAGGATCCTGTTTAAGTTAATCCACAATGAAATATGCCTTAGAAAAGGTGATTTTGCGGCTATAAAGTATCAAGATGTTTTCTTGCTATTTTTATTTTGAATGGTGAAAAGATCAACTTGGGTAGATATTTTACTGTTCGCATTGCCAATATGGTGAGTCCATCCAAGAAGGCTACAACCCTGTTCTATTCGAATCAAATCTCTACCATGATGAATTTTTTGGGTTGTGTTGAAGATGGAGATGAGTGTATCTCATCAAGTAGTAGATTTTTTATTAACAAGGATATCTGAAAACGAATGAAAATCAACTGTAGTCCATGGAATAATGCTTGGATTGCTGATGAAGATAAGTCGTATGACTCCTTTAATCCTTATGACCATCTTAAGAGACTAAAGGGGATGAGAGAACCTGGTTTAAAACCTGATGATGAAGTTTATTCTGATGTGGAAGAGGAAACAGAATCTCCAAAAGACACTGGAGAGTCTAGAAAGGACAAAGTGTGGAAATCCATAGCTGATGATTATTTTGATGTTGAGATGAAAGCTGACTCACCTCCTGGTGACAGGAGTGATCCTGATATAGTATGTCCTAAGAAAAGAAGAATGGAATTTGGACCATCCAGTCCACCTCTCATGTTATTGGAGTCAGAACCCCTCCAAGGTGAGGAACAAGAAGCGGAAACGGAAGAATCAAATTCTGAGCAGTATGAATCCAGTAGTAAAGATAGTTCAAATTAAAAATCAGTCAACAAAGATGGTGATGATGGTGATAGTAGTGATGATGGTAGTTGTGATGACAGTAGTGATTATGATGATGATGCAAGTACTCGACCAGTGTATGGTAACAATGTGATCCAAGATGATCCTCAACCCCACCTAGATGAGAAAGAAACTATTCCTGAGGCTTAAAGGATAGTACCGTCAGTTATTGATGAAGATGAGGAAGTCTCAAATGAAAATTCTGGAAAATATAGGTCTGTGAAACCAATTTATCCTTCATGCAAAGCTGTATGGGAAGAACACCTAGGTCTTGCAGTTCTAGGTTTAGATTATTCAGAGGAAGAGGAAGGAGAAGTGGATCTGACAAGAGTAAGCCATTCAGTTAAGGCTCGATTAGTTGATGAATATATGCAAGTGACAGCAGACAGACCTGGTCCTTCGGTTTCACAATCTAGACATGGTCCTTCAGTTGCACAATCTGACTTCGATATATTTAAGTCTGAGTTTCTCCATGTAGTTAGAGAGACTATCAAATAGGAATTGTCTAATGCTCCAGCTCCTGCTCCTGTAAATATTCCTGAGGCTGCTGTGGATGCTTTAACTCAATGAGTGGTCAGTATTATAAAGCTGGACCTGTGCAATTCTGGTGAAATTATTGGCAAGCATATTACCTCTCTGAATCAATTCTCAAAGATTTAAACAGTGGCTTAGTATTTCTATCAGGTGAGTTTATATCAACCATCACTATAATGATGGAAGTTTAAAGAAATATGATAGAACAGCTGAAAAAAGATGATTTGAGAAATTATAATGCTGAGACAACAGAGAATTTTTCTTAGGCTAGCACCTCAAAAGTGACCAAGATCACAGGTCATGAGATGAATTCCTTAAAGGATGTTATAAAAGAAGAGTTAGCAGCTTTTGGGAAGATTCTATATTTGGACTCATTGAAAAAGATGAAAGATAATAGTGATCATATTCACAAGATGGTGAAGTTGTATTCAGTTGATGCTAATATGGCTCAGAAAGAGATCAAAGAGAAATTGGATCACTACTTTTCTAAAATTTATACCAAGCATGAGTTGAACCATTAATTTAAATTCTTGGCAGAGAATTTGAGGCTTCCTCTAGTAACTGAAGCCTTTACGGCTCATGTTCAATAGTTGAAGGATTTTACTCCTACACTACAGAGTTTCATGCAGAACAAAGTTGACTTTAAAAAGGCCATGAAATATGGTGGTGATGTAATTCAAGATTTTATCGATCTTCTTAAACAATATCTTCATGTGCAAGCGAAGGATATGCATTTTATTATCTCCATTTTTTCTCTCCCTGTTAGCTATAACAAGGATATGTATTTAGTTATAAATAACATATTTTATTTGAGCCGCCTCATTCAATAATGTATCACTTACAATTCCATGGTATGTTTTTCTTCAGGTTCTAAATTTTTTTATAGAGACAAATGGTGTATCCTAACAACTGGGAATTTCAAATAATATGTGGCCCTTTCCATATTTTTTTAGTATAAGTATTTATGTTATCCACTAATTCATTCATTATACTTTTATGCCTTATATCATATTTTTTTATATAATTTACTCTCAATATTTTAATACCGACCAACCAATTTAATAAGATGACCTTGGTTGAAGTGTTATTTTAATGGTATATATTTTACAAGTTCATCCAAATAACTTATTCACTAGTCTCTGGAGTTTCATGTTAGTAGAAATTATCATCATCCAATTTTCTAATTTTACTAACCCTTTTCTTATTTATCTTATTCCGTTATAGATTCTTGGTGGCATCAAGATTTTCCCCCTTAGTATTAATGGGGTCAAATATATTACTATTATTTATAAGGTATTTTATTCATGAATTACAAATTGAGAAGATTTTTGAAGTCAACATGATCATACCTCTCATAGAAGTTCCCCCATTAATTTTTTATTTTAAGTAAATTAATGTATAATATGAAATAATAGAGTACACAATTGTTTATATAATGGTTAAAATATATGATTTAAGGTTTCATTATTTGAAATTAATGTTTTCCAAATAATTCTATGGTTATGGAATAAAAAATAATTTTTGAAATCTAAACTATATTATATATATAAAATATTCTATGGATTTTATTTAATCTCTAATATTTTCGGGACCACATTATAATTTTTTAAATCATGGGACCTATTTTCAACAATTGTAAATTTCACTGATGATGTTCCATATACATGGTGTCATACTGATATGGTAGTGAGGTGGAAAGGTTATTGATGTCACAATTATGAGGAGATTTCATCAACTGATCTCTATCCAACCACAACCAAATTTGGACCAGTGAATTAATAAGGTTGAAAAGTCTAGTTTGAGTTCATGAAAATTCCAATTAATGTGATATTTCATTCACTGAACCCATAATTTGAATCTCTTTTTGTACATATGGTTTGATTTAAATTTGAGTTACTATATAATTATGGAAGTATAATTTTGAATCATTCAATTAACTTGATATCTACAACTATGGGATCCTAAAAATTCTTGGATAATTTTTAATTATTATTATACCATTAAAAAATATAAATGAGATGAAAAATATGATTTATTTCCATAAAAACAATGATTTATAAAAAATCACCCTTACCTCATTCTCTATGTGGATCTCTCAAGGGTATTTTTCTATATATAATAACTCTTTAGATTAGATCTTTCTCTACCAGATATATCTTATAACATCCATATATAAAAAGGTTAGAGGTATAAAAGTTTAACATTTATCACATATAAATCCATCTAAATAGCCTACATATAAATGTTGTAACAATGGTAAAAAATGAACTAGTTTTCCACATTAAACATGTAAACATCCATGGTTGAAAATTCTTTTATTGGTGAATTTAGGGAACCACCATTGAAATAGTGGCGTTGTAGCTAACTGCAATCATTTTTATATTTCCTCACATTCACTACATTAATCTTATCTTTCCTCTCATCCACAATTTTTAATTTACTCATATAAATTATTATATCCCCTATAATATAATATAACTCATTCTATGAAATTAAAAATTTTAAGGTGTTGAAATTCTCCTCAAGAACACATGCATCCTTGATAAGAAACCCAATATTTTTTCACAGTGTTCTTTGTGTAATCATGTTATTAAAGCCCCATTTTATTATAACCACTTCAAAATTAATGCTAGTCGAAACATTAATAATGGTATAATGTAATGCTTTTATTTTTTATATTTTTATTTAAAAAATTAAAACATAACATATCAAGTATAATTCACAATAAAATGAGAGTTGGGCTATAATAATACAATTATTGATTATAATTTTGAAAAAAGTATTTTGGATTAAGAGTATTTCAATTACTTATCACATATTATAAGTATCAAGAAAGAATAGAATTTTCCTATAAATATTTTTCTGTCCCATCCTAAAGCATGCGTAATCCTTGTCATATGTTTCATTGATTCTACTATATTCAATGAAATTTTCATTTTAAAATAAATTAGGTAAACTAATTTTTTTAATAACAATTAATAATTATTGAATTTATTTCCAATTAATATATTTTAAATAACACATTTTATTATCACAAAAAATATTTTCCCTATAAAATTTTCTATAAAATATTATTTCTCGTTAGGAGTAATTGTAAAAAGTTTATGTATTTTTCTCATAGAAATATAACCAAATAGAGATTTTTTTTTCTTATTTCCAAATTGGTCGTGATTATTTTTTATACCTTTATGTTTGAAAAACTGTGAAATAATCTCAAAAAAACGAACAAAAAAGGGAAAGTCATGAGATTAAATTATATATTTGGAAAATAATTTTTTTTCACTCAAATTAATTGAACATGATAAATCAACCAAGGTAAATTTGATAGAAATTAATTTCATGTGCCAAAATGTTTTTATTCCAACCGAAAATTAATGAATTCTTTAACCTCTACATGATTTTTGAACTCAAAACAATTATATTCTTAATATTTTAATGAAAATATAAATTCTCCACATCTAATCCAATAATATTAATGACACAATATGGTAAAGTTAACTATAAAATAATATAAATACTTTAATATATAATAATATAATAATTAATTTGACACCATTAATTTTAATGATATAAAATACCTAACCATTGGAATATATTTTAATTTATCATTGTTTTTATTTAACATTGAAGATTATATCTTAAATAAAGAAAAATATTGGGGGTATTTTTGAGTCACATATAAAAATATCACAAAATAAATATAGAAAAATATAATTATGAGAATTTTATGTTATATTACATAAAAGTGAGATGAATTTTCATTTTATTACATCCTCATGTAATACATTTAGATGAGAAATTATTTTATTTGAATTTTATTTCAATTTGATTGTATTTTTTTCATTTTAGTTCTTTATGTTTTTAGGTACTCATGGTTATTGTACCACTGGGTTATGTATTTTTTTGGTATCTTCCCTATATTAAAATACTCTTACTACAAGTTACTTAGCTATATACCATACAAGAAACCCTTGTTTCTTGGTTATTTAAAAATTATATCAAAATTTCTCATTGAATCTTAGTTTGTATGAGTTTGAATGTTGATTTTCCCCAATATTTTTGTTTAATATATTTCCATGACATTTCATCCAACTAGTTGACTCTGTGTATCCTTATCATGCAACCCAGAAATAGTTTCTAAAAGGGTAAAATTATTCATGGTTATTCAATTATATTTGAGATTATTTCAAACCACATATATTTTGCAATCCATATGAGTCTCCCATAATTTCAACTGGGTTTACTCACCTCCCATTCATCTAAACATTTTAGTCCTTTGAGATTTGAATGCATGAAAGATATCCCACTAAAGATGTATCATAAATTATATGTGTTCTCAAATTGTTTTAATGATGATATTAGATATTTCGAAACCTTATATGTGATTTTGGTAGATATTTTTTTCTTCAATAATATTATACCTTCAACTTTTATTATCATAAAAGTAAAAAGGTTTTTATTATCATTTTGAACACTATAACGAGTCTCGAATAAAAAAAATACTAATTATATAATAATTCAGTATCTTACAACATATAAGTACATTATATTTTCATATGTTATGTGATCTATCAAATCTTTGTACATCATGTGATGTTTTCCTAGTATAGAATACATTCCATACTCTTGAATTAAATTTTATTAATGATTCTAGAATTTCCAAAAACTCCTATTTAGATATATGCTTATTTACATACTTTGATCACCGTTTTTATATATACATTTTCTTCCAAAAACTGAAATCTCTTGTGTTCATTATTTTCTTCTTCTTCTCTCCCTCTATCATCTTTTTTTCCTGTGAATCACTTATTTATTATGCATCGTAATTTTTTTTTGTTACTTATTTTGAAATATGTTTATCAATTGTTCTATTTTACTTATTCAATTTCACTAAATAATTATTATATTATTATTGTTTCATTTTTTTACATTTATAATGAAAAATACATCACACTTCATTTCCATAGTATGTTTCAATTTTTCTTCTTAATATTTCAAACTAAAACAATTAATATATTATCCCTCTGTATTATTACTATGGGTTATGTGAATGAAAAATTTAATTGTTTTTTGGTGAAAATAATTTTATATTTTATTGTATTAAATATGTGTTCTCAACTTGTACATCATGATATTAATTATGAAATATACTGTAATATAAAACCAATAGTCTATTGATAATACATTTTGATGATATAATATTTTTTGAGGTTGCGTATGAATCAACTATATCATATATATAGATTATATTCTAACATATCTATATATCTGAGACCCTTTTTGGTTGTATAAAAAAATAAGTTAAATAGTTTTAACATATGACATTAAATCATTGTTTTGTATCACATATAGGGTCTTAATAAAATTTTACCTAAACTAAAAAATAGAGGTTCTGAGATTCATTATAAATGTAACTGCCTAATATTTTAGTTTAAAAATAAAACTATGTTCATTTACATACACCATACACAATATCGAGCTCAAAATGTACTATGATATACAATTAAATTATAATTATTTAAAAATAACTCTTATTACCCCAACATTGGATTAAATGTAATTATTAAGAGTAACTAGATTATGAAATATACATATAAAATTTTTCATAATAGATATTTAATGATTAATTCGTAGGAAATGAGAACACAATTTTAAAAAAATCAAATAATATTAATAGATATATTTTTTTCCAAAAAACTATTTTATTTGCAAAGTATTTTTTTAAAAAAATAAAATAATTTAGTCAATATAGTTGAATGAAATTCATGAAAGTTTTAGGAATTATTTTTAATAAAATAAATTAACACTAATTAAAATGTGGAAACTAGATAATTATTGATTATAAATTAATTTTTCACTTCAAAAATTCATTTACTTTAAAAAAAATTATTTAATTTTTTGTGTAGATATTAGGATTAATTTATACCAATTTTAGAGATTTTATTTGATAAATTGAAATTATTTAATACTTAAAACTAAATAAATACCATAGATTGTGTTTTTTGGATTTTTTTGAAATGATTTTTTTAATAAATGGAGAAAAATAATCATTTTTCAAAAATATCAATTATTTTATTTAATGCATTTATTATAAGAGTCTGAAAATATTTTGGATTTAGTTTTAATGTAAAAAATAAGTTCACTTTCATTAAAAAAACTAATTTATTCCATAAGAATAAATATTATCTTTTCTTTTTGTAGAAGTTTGTTTTTATATCTAAAAATAGATATTTATAAAAAATGTTCTCCATTGCATTTTTTGCACTAATATTAAAATATATTAATAGAAATTATAAAAATTTAATCATAAAAAATTTATTTCATATTTTGAATCTTTAGTTTTAAATTTATTAATAAGTTAAATTTCATTTTTAGTCAGTGAATAGTGACCTTGGTAAATTTTTATCACCTTGATAATGGGTAAAATATGTTAATTAAGGCTAAAAATTTCAGATAAGGTCAACAAATAAAATATTAATAATTATTAGATGAGGTTATTAAGACCGCTATCACCTTATATTATAAATTTAATTGTTTTATGGGCACATTACCATGAGTAAGCCACTTATAATATTTAAAAGATAAGAATAATTAAAAGTGTGCTACTCCCCACACTTATAAAAGGGGACCTCATCTCCTCACTTATATACACCACTTGAGAATATTATCCAAACCAATATCTTCTAAAAGTCACCCAACATTCCTCCACATATACTAGTGGATTGTTTCTCCCCAAAATATATTCCTAGAGGGCTTAAGGTGTAAGCTAATGTTGGTTTTTTAAGAAGAGGTAAAACTCTTGACCAAGTTCATTCATGATTATTTCCTCTTAAAACCCATTAAAATATTTCATAACAATATTTTATTATAAAATCATTATATACACATAATAAAATATTATTTTTTATGGTATAACCATTTTCATCTCATTTTCCATCCTATGGGAAATGGAAACAACGCTTCTGTGTAAGTGTGGACTACCGTTTTCATGTAGAGACAATTTTTTTTCAATCAACACCTATCATAGATGGTTATTATTTTGTATTTTAGATATATATATATATATATATATATTATTATTTTTATAATATAATTACATTTCTAGAAATTAAATTTTTTATATACCTTCTCACTATTTTTTCTATTGGAATATGATAATGTAGCATATGCGTACATGTGGACTACCATCCTCATAGAGTGATGTGATTAATTTTTCATTTCCAACTAACATGGTTAGTCATGATGAGTGATTTAATTATTAAATAATAAATTTATAAAATATTTATTATATTATACAAGTAGAATATAATATAATTTATTTCTTTTTCACCAAATATAAAAATTAAAGCGTTATTCATCTTACGTACATGCAACAATATCTATGAAACAATGTGCTTAATTTTTCATTAATACCTTACATAAATTATTATAAATTTAAATTTAATGTATAAAATTTTGAATTATTATATGATAAATTTTTTTGATATTATATAATAATGGCTCATTTGACCGTGTTCAACCTACCAAATTTGTATTGGGATTTTGACCCCAGCATCCTCAAAACATATGACATGAACTTAACAAATTTAAAAACTATATAAGTAATGATAATAATGAAATAAGATGGATTATTATAAGGTAATAAACATGTAAAATTTTCCGGATCAAGTAAATAATTAATTTAAAATTTTTATATAGGAGTTAACAAATGTATGTGGTGATTAACGGTCGAGGGATGAGATTTATAATTTTAGTTCGTTTTCATAGAGACTATTACCATTTTAAACAAATTTCTTAATATTTATGGTGTATATAAATTATATTTGAATTCCAAATTTACTAAATTGTAACGGAATTTACATTACGACTTTCTTTAAATTATTTAATTTTTTAAAATATATCACTTATTTCTCTATATACATTCACCACTATAAGATATTAATAGAAATTATAACTCTAATTATAATTAAAATCACTAAAATGATGTGATGGTTGTGTCCTGTCATGACATATTAATGAATCATCTAATAAAAATCCTCTCAGAATAAGGAGGAACTATAATTAGATAATAAAATATAATATATAATTTAAATCCTTAATTACATATTTTATGAATCACCACTATTATTTATTTACCTAGAGTAAGACTAAAAAAATTTACACGCAAGAATTCAATAATCTGGTCATACAATATATTAATTAGATCCCCCTGATAGAAAATAAAGACTATATCCTGGTCTATACAACCCAAGTTAATGGATGTAGTTTGACCAATGATTCATTGTTTACCTCATGATTTACTAACCCATCAACAAAATTATTTTTCATAAGGCATACAAAAACCCATATATCAATAACTATCGAACCGATTCGGAGTAGTACTTGGTGATATAAAGTATACAAAGATACAAATAAGGAACTAGAAATAACCCACTAAACACAAAGGGTAATATTCCTCAAAGTGTTTTTAAATAATATCATTCACCTAGTCCAATAAAAAAACCCTCACATTACTAAATACGAAGACATGATGATGTACTCACCCATACCCCTGATACTACTCCACCAAACCACACCTAACCTATAAATTCAACCTGAGTATTTTCCCAAAAAATAATGTGAACAATGATCATCAATTCATATAAAGGGACATGTTGTCCACACTGTTCAATTAGTAAATAAAATAATATAGTTCTGAAATATCCATTTAAAGACTCCTCTATATCCATATTAATGTCACATACCCATTAAAAAACAAACAACCCCATTCGATGATTTGAGAGTCATTATCTAGTCATAACAACCAACATGACATAAAAGATACAAACCCCTTCATCCCCAAGGTTGTACCCAAGATATCCATTATAAGGTATTTAATTCCTACAAAAACTATACCACATCGATGGAAATTGAGTATGGTGACCAATATATATCATATAATATCCTATTACACATGAGGTGTCTTAATGCTCATCCCATGTGACATCATTTCCACTTGAAATCCCTATTTCATTATTATGGTCACCACGTCTACCATAAAAAAATGACAACTAATATCGGAAATAGAATAAAGGTATGAAGCACACAAGAAAAACCAGTAAAATAACTATAAAAATATTAACTAGAACAAAAAACACCACAAGTAGAAGAATAAGATCAATGATCATAGGTACAATAAGGGCAACATATTCCGAACGAAAATATTTATGAAAACTCTTTGTAATGTGACCATACCTTATTTACAAAATTTTAGCAAACTGTTTTATTCTTCCATACCATCAATTAAAGAAATCAAAATAGTTTTTGAAAACTAGTCCAAAACTGATATCAAAAATGAAAAATGATTTCTTTTAGAAATTACTTTCTCCCAAGGTCCATTTTATTAAAGGGGTGTAAAACATCTTCAGGTACAAAATACTTGAATAGATTCAATGAAACATTACAGAAAAGAGTTTATAAAACCTACTTTAAATTAATAAAATATTTTAAAAAACATCTAATGAAATACTTTATTTTGAAAACACATTTATCAATAGAAACATATCCATATTAACTATATCACATTAACACCACCAAAAAATCATTTATCCACCAATATGCAATACATGATGAATGAGAACTACTTATATTATATAGATGAAAATTGTACCAAATTCATTAGTAGGTCTTGATAAATAAACCTAATTAATACAAATACTAGTTACTTCATGTTCTAAAAATATTAGACATGTAATATTATTTTCTACCAAAAGGAATTCAAGTTTGATTGGTATGTACAATAATACCACATTTCATTCATTCATCTTCAAGGTTTATATATTTTACAAAAATAATATATTAATGACAAAGATTTCTCAATTAATGAACAAATTTTTCATCTTCCATTAACATGTTATATCCTTTAGTATCCTCTCATAAAAAATATTTTAATAAAAGTTTGAATAAAAATAGATTAATAATTATATAAGGCTATTAAATTAAACATACATCATTTTACATGTTGTTTTAGTCATTATACAAGACATTATTCATTAATTATTTACATAGAATGAAGTTATAAAAACATTCAATTCTTTAATATGATTTTAAATTATCAAAAACAAAAATAACTCCAAACATGATTTTTATCTAATAATAGTTATCATAAAAAAACAATCAAATCAATCAATTTAAACCAAAAAATGGCATGAAACCAAAATATTACTATATAACATAAAATCAAAATCACTCCAACTTGTTTAAAGGTTTTCTATAGGCTAAATATTCCTTCAATAATTATGTAATTGGGATATTAAACATGTACATATGCTTTGAGTACTTGTTATGAAATTGTTAAAATTCTCTAAATAATTGAATCGATTATAAACACCATTTAATAATGAACATATCATTCGATACATTACCTATTTATGTTTTATCTCAACGTCATAATTTTGTTTATTTAAATATTAAATTATATGTAAGATATAAAAATAACTCTATTCCTGCAAGAGTCCTCCAAGAACGCAAAGCCAAACAATATTAACCATGTTTTGGAAACTATTTCATAAAAATTATTCATTTAATCCCAATGAAAAACCCACCACTTCCAACAAAAAAAAATAGCATGTAATAATTTTCCAATGAATGAGATATAAAAAATGTTACTGTTGGAATCATTGTGAGAAATATCTTCACTAATAAATGATACACTAATATCAATAGTAAAATCCATAATGATGTGGTGAGAACAGACCTAAAAGTTTTTATCACTCTTCATATCTAGAACACCATGGTAACATGAATTTTTGTATAAATAAAATATATAAAACTTTCTATACTCCCTATTTGATGTCCTAACACATATTATATCCATTCCAACTATCCCATCTAAGGGACTATACCAAAATGATAATTTTTTTATATCTGGATCCTAACCCATTATCTCGAGCATGCTCAAAATAACAATAACCTTAGGTTCTTCTTCCTGAAAATAAAGGATAGAAATAAATTCCGATGGTAGAAATAAATCATGAGGGATGATTTACCCTAATATACATAACATATTTACATAGAAAACACAAAGAAAATATTTATAACATGATATAATAATAATATAAGACAAAACACTCATACATGGTGATGAACTCTCTGTGAGATAGTTATATTAATAATCACAAATCGTTGTTTTATTTATTTCAATGTAGTCTTTATATGAATTTGTTCTATATATGTTTATATATGTTTAAATGTTGTCTACATATGTCTATCTATGATAATTTGGGGCTTAATGTTGATCTAGAAGTGTTTTGGATTAAACATCCACTTTGTGAAGATTTCATATCTCTTGACTCACCTTTAGTTATAATTTAGGTCACATCGATGAGAACGGTCGCACTGATGAGAACGGCCGTATAGATGACAATGGTCGCACTGATGTGAATGGTCGAACCAATGAGAATGGTCGCACTGATGAGAACGTTCGCACCGATGAGAACGATCACACTGATGAGAACGATCGCACTGATGACAACGGTCGAACCGATGAGAACGGTCTCACCAATGATAATGGTCACACCATTGAGAACATGATCAATGGAACTAACAGTACTGATGCTGATCAAAGTACCGACCAATAACGATGATGATTAAAGGACCTACCAATAGCGATGATGATCAAAGGACCTACCTATATCGATGATGATCAAAGGACCTACTAATACCTATGATGATCAAAGGACCTAACGATACCAATGATGATAAAAGGACATACCGATACTGATGATGATCAAAGGACATACCGATACCAGTGATGATCAAAGGACCTACCGATGCTGATGCTGATCAAATGACATACCAATCACATGACTCACCGACTGTCATAAAATCTATTTGAATTTATGTTAACTCTTATTTAATTACAATGGTCATTTTTTATTTTTTAATGAAATTAATGTTATTTAATGATAGTTGTTGGCATGTTTGGGAACCGTACCTCGTACCTATGAAAAGCTAATCATTACCTTTGTCAGATATTCTGGAATAAAAAAGGAAGATCGATCTGCAAACAAAGCATGTGTGGGACACGACACAAAAATTACACTAAAAGAGACACACAAGATGAAGAGAATATACGAGTGTGTGAAGACCCACAAAACTACAAGAAGAACTCAAAGAACACCTGTGAGAACCGGAAAGCTTCAAGAAGACATTCCACCTGGAAAAACCTAAAAATCCTAGTTGTTGTTCCTACTGAACATTATATGCACAAGGATAGACAACTGTTGCTGAGAAGAACAAAGACACTCTATTTTGTGTCATTCTCACCATAAAAGAATCAAATACCATCCGCAACATCAATACAAGTCCAGAGAATATCTGAAATCACTCGTAGAATTCTAAAATCATAATCCATAAATTTTCTCTATGTTAAACTTTTGTTTAACTTGTTTGAGCAGTGTCTGTGCATCATTATATCCAAGAAACACACTACTCTTGGGATGAAATGGAGGATATTAAATCTTCACTCCAAACTTTTTACACCCTATTGTATCCCACTGTGAATTGTGTAAGAGGTCAAGTGTGACCTGGATAGCATGTCTGTTGTTGTTTTATTTTACCACGAAGAACTATGGTAGAGGTCTGAGTACTTGGATAGTCTGACCACTATTGTAAAACCCTCGATACAGGGTGTGGATCATTGTTTATATAAACTGTTTTAGAGGAATAAGTCTCACCTTGAGACTGAACCTCTTGGTTATATCTGTTGTGCATCTTAGGCTTAGTTTATGTTTGTTTTTATTCCGCTGCTAAGTTCTTTTATTTATAAACTTATGTCAAAGTATCTCTGATAGTTAAACTAGCAAGTGTTTGTATTTATTGTAAATAATTAGGTTAGCTTAAAAAGTAAAATAATCGTCAGATTAGATTAACTGAGAACTAATCAATCTCTTGAGGACCTAACTGACCCTTTGTTGTATTACAAATTCACTAAAGTTTATCTTGTTATTTATTTTGAGGGATTTTTATCATAATGTTTTTAACAGAAATTTTTAATTGGGACTCAATTCACCCCCTCTTGTGTATCCACTCTGACCAACATTTGGTATCATAGGTTTGTTTTTAATAAAGGATTTCAAAAAACTCTATTTTTCAACTGTTTGTTTAGTTGTATCTTAATGATCTTAAATTTCTATTAGTTAAATTTATGTTAGTTCTAAATTTACACTCTTTAAATATATTTTCTAATATCTAAATATGGACAATAGATTAAAAGGTTCTGCTACCAAAAAGAAACCTTTCTTTAATGGTAAAAATTATGCCCAGTGGAAGCTCAAAATAAAAATTCATTTGGAAAGTATGGGATTTGATATCTGGACTACTATAGAAACACAATATAAGATTCTAGAGACTGTTATAACAACTTCGGATGAACCTACTAAAATATCTTACAATAATAATTATAAAGAAATGAATGTCATGTATTGTTCTTTAGGAGATGAAAAATTTAATTGCATATCTTCTTGTAAAACTGCTTATGAAATTTGGGACACTTTGGCTATTTCCCAAGATGGAAAAACCAATGTTAAAGAAATGAGACTGAACACCTATACTATTAAATATGATAATTTTAAAATGAAGTCAGATAAACCTATTTCTGATATGTATCTTAGGATCAATGAGATTTTCAACACTACGATCTCACTTGGAAAAGTTGTTCCTGCAAAGGTGAAAATCATGAGAATACTAAAATGTATGCCAGACAAGTGGAGGGGGACATCAGTTTCAATTAGAGAATCATGTGACATTGGTGATTTTCCTGTTAAGGAGCTGATTGGTAATCTTATGATGTATGAAGAAGAACTTAAGGTTAATAAGGAAGAATATGATGAACCAAAAATGAAGTCAGTGGATTTTAAGTCAACTTCCTCGAGGAGCAAAGATAAGATGAAAGTTTACATACCTATTGAAATCTCAAAAAGTGAAAGTTAAGATTCTGAAAGTGATATTGAAATGGATCAGATAGACACAAGGTTCAAGATGTTTTATAGGAAGAATATATTCTTCATAAAATAAAATTACAAATGAAAATATGGCAACTAATTTCATTGGAATAAGGACTAGAAAAAGTCTGATAAAATTGATTAAATTTTCAGCTATGAATGAAAAAGGAAAGGAAATGTGAAAGATGATTGTACAAAGATAAAATTCAAGAAGATATATGACTACATAGACAATAATTACACGAGAGATATATAAGAAACTTGGAGTGCTTCAGAAGACAGCTCAAGAGATTCCGACTCTATGCTGGATGAAAAATCTCAAAAAGAAAACATGTGTTTTATGAAAAACAAATCTGAGGTAACAATAGATACTCCTGCATTAAATTCATATTATATTGGATTTGAATCTGTTTGTGAATCTAAAAATATGTCTACTGAAGAATTATTTGAATAGTGTAATATTCTAGATGAAACTTATAATTAATTTAAGGACAAGTATAAGACCTTGAAGAACTAGCATGCTTTGACCAGCTCTGTTAAATCTACACTTGATGTAGGAAAGGAAAATAATGCTAAATTACTTATGGAAAATACTGAACTGAAACTGTATAGTGAGAAATTAAGGAAGGACCTAGAAAAATTCACAAATGGAAAGGTTACACTTACTCAAATTCTAGGAAAGCATCTGGCACCAAAATATACCACTGGAATAGGCTATCAGCCTGGGCAGACACAGATTACTAAGAATAGATATATTCCTAAATCTGGAAAAAATTGTGTTAGTTGTAGTTCTGGAAGTTCATATGCTTCAACTAGTTACTCACATATTTATAGATCAAATAGAGTTTATCTTTCAAAATCTATTGATTCTATAAATTATATGAAACCCATAATAAAAATATGGGTACCAAAAGCATTGCTTGCTAACCTATCTGGACCCATGAGAATATGGGTACAAAAATAATTTTCTATCTAAAATTGTTTTGTAGGAAACCTTTTTGAAAAGTTCCTATAGAAAGACATGGTATTTGGAGATTAGATGTTAAAGGAACATGACATGAGGCTTTTCATGCTTCAAATGTTTATTCAAATTTGATGGAGGCCAGTCACCATTTGTGAAAATTCTAAAGGAAAGATCATCGGCTTAGTCCATATATGTAAGACTAATTCAATTTTAATTTCTAAATTATTATTTTTTGATGGACTTAAATATAATTTGTTAAGTATTTCTCAGTCGTGTGATGATGGTTTCAATTTAAAATTTGAAAATGATTCCTGTAATGTTTTTATTTATAAAAATACATAGGTATTTTCTACTTTGAGAAATGAAAATGTTAATGCTGTAGATTTAAATTCATTATCCAAACAAAAAGTTACTTGTGTAAATGCTTTTCTTAAAGAGTCTTGCTTATGGACAAGAAGATTAAAACACTTCAATATATATTCACTTAGCAAACTGGCTAGGAAGAACTTAGTTAGAGACCTACCCAAACATGAATTCCCAACTGCTAAAGTTTGTAATCCCTGTCAAAAGGGAAAGCAACATAATGTTTCATTCAAAATAGAGAAATAAAATTCAACTTCTCAACCTTTGGATTTGGTTCACATGGATTTGTTTGGACCTTCTAGTGTTTATAGTTTAAGTGGGAATCACTATGTCTATGTCTTAGTTGATGACTTTTCTAGATTCACTTGGTTATACTTTTTAGCTCACAAAAGTGAAGCTTTCTCATACTTTATAAAATACTCCAAGTCTGTAGAAAACCTTAGTGGACTTAATATTAAGACTCTTAGAAGTGACCATGGTCGTGAGTTTGAAAATCATGATTTTGAATCTTATTGCTCACAGAATGGCTATAGTCACAATTGTTCTGCCCCTAGGACACCTCAGCAGAATGGTATAGTAGAAAGAAGAAATATATCCCTTTGGAAAATTGCATGAACAATGCTAAATGAATATGACCTACCTATTAATTTTTGGTCTGAAGTTGTCAATACCTCTTTCTATATTACAAATAGTGTCTTGATTAGACATGTTCTTAATAAGACCCCTTATGAATTGTGGAATAATAGAAATCCTAAAGTTACATACATCAGAGTCTTTGGTTGAAATGTCTTTATTCTCAATATTAAGGATAATGTAGAAAAATTTTCATCCGAGAGTGATGAATGAATATTTTTAGGATATTCAAATACTAGAGATGCCTATAGAGTGTTTAATATGAGATCAAGTGTGTGGAAGAATTTTTTCACATAAAATTTGATGAAACTGATCCACATGACCCTAAACGTTCTCTTGAAAACATTGAAAAAAATTTGTCTATTATGAACCATAGTGATAAAATAAATGAACCTGTTATAAAGACATCCAGGTCTGGAAATTTTCCAGAACCTATTTCGGTAGAACCTAGATCTAGAGAAGAACCAAAAATTTATAGTCCCACCTTTACTAGATCAACTAGGATTCTAATGATTCATCCTTTAGAGGGTGTTGTTATTAATCTTGATAGATTATTACAGACTAGAGCTTTTCTAAGAAACCAGGTTGAACATCAAGATTTTTATTCAAAGATAGAACCTAAAAATATAAATGTTGCAATCAATGATGAATTGTGGGTAATGGATATGAAAGAAGAACTAAATCAATTTGAATGAAACAATGTATTGGAATTAGTTGACCGACCTAAGGACACTTTGACCATAGGCACTAAATGGGTTTTTAGAAATAAAGTTGATGAGTATAGAATTATTGTTAGAAATAAAGCAAAATTAGTTGAACAAGGTTATAGTCAAGAGGAAGGAATAGACAATGAGGAATCATTTTCACCTCTAGCTAGATTAGAGGCTATTAGTATTCTACTTGCATATGTTGCTCATCTGAATTTCAAGTTATATCAAATTGATGTCAAATGTGCATTTCTAAATGCTTTTATAATTGAAGATGTTTTTTTTGAACAACCACCTGGATTTACAAACCCCCATTATCAAAATCGTGTTTTTAAACTTTCTAACTCTTTATATGGTTTAAAACATGCTCCAAGAGCTTGGTATGATAGACTATCAAATTTTCTTATTTCCAAAGGTTTTACTGAAGGAATTGTAGATCCCACTCTCTTTATTAAAAGAATTTATAAATATATTTTGACTATACAAATCTATGTTGATGATATTATCTTCGAATCCTCTAAACATTCTTTATGTACTAATTTTTAAATGGTTATGCAAAATGAATTTTAAATGAGTTTAATGGGAGAACTTAAGTGTTTTCTTGGATTTCAAATTTTTCAAAAGAATGATGGTATTATTGTAAATCAAAGTAAATATAAAAAGGATCATTTAAAATTATTTGGTTTGGATATTAATAAGGGTAGGGACACACCTATGAGTTCACCTGTTTGATGGATGATAATGAAATTGGGAAACCAGTTGATCAAACCAATTATAGAGGTATGATTGGAAGCTTACTTTACCTTACTGGTAGTCGACCAGATATCATGTTTACTATATGTATGTGTGGAATATTTCTAGCCAATACTAAAGAATATCATTTTTTTTGTTGTTAAAAGGATTTTCAAATATAATAAAAATGCAACCAATTTAGGTTTTGTTTTCCAAAGGGACAACACTTTGACGTAATGAGTTATTCAAATGATGACATTATTGGTAGAAAGTTAGATAGGAAGATAACATCTAAAACATTTCATATTTTAGGAAATTTCCTTGTATCTTGGTGTAGTAAGAAATAGAACTCTGTTGCATTATCTACTGCTGAAGAAGAATGCATTGCTTCTGGTAGTTGTTGTGCATAGATTCTGTGGATGAAACACTCTCTTTTGGACTATGGATATCAATTTAGACATGTGTCATTAAAGTTTGATAACACTAGTGCAATTATCATCTCTAAGAATCTTGTATCTCTCTCAAGGTATAAGAACATTGATGTCAAACATCACTTCTTGAGAGATCATTATCAAAAGGGTGATATTTCTCTGGAATTTATTGACTCTGAAAATTAGTTAGCTGATATTTTTACCAAGATATTAACCTCAGAAAGGTTGGGTATGATCGATCTGTTAAACCGATCTCTGAAGTCGTTCTGTGAAACCGATCTTTGAAACCGATCTATGAAACCGATCTGTGAAACAGATCTGTGAAACCAATCTATTAAACCGGTCTGTGGAACCGATCTGTGAAACCAATCTGTGAAACCAATCTATGAAACCGATCTGTGAAACCGATCTGTGATACCGATCTGTGATATCAATTGAGTATTTCAGTATATGAAACGGTTAGTGTTTTTCAAAATGATGTTGTTTTACTAAATCGTTATTATTGTTTATTATTATCTTTGTAACCCTAAATTACAAAAATAATGACCCGCGGCTATTTCTAATGACTGCTGACCTTCCATCTCCCGATGATCATTTTTTTCGGAATCCCGAACCATTCCAACCTCTCAATCCTCTCGAACCTCCAATGGAAAAGAAAAAGCCAAAAATAAAGGAATCTGATGGTTCCTCTCCTGTGAAACGCGCTTGAGGTGAATCGAGCAGCACGACTCAAAGGTCAGTAAACCCATAGTTGTAAACATGGGTGGTTACTGCAGAAAAGGAAATAAGTTCTGAATGGGTGTTATCCAGTAGGTCTACACATCTAAATGTTTTCGAGATGTAAGGATGGAAGGACTAGTACTGTTATAATAACCGAGTCTAATACCTAAACCTAGTTCAAGAGTTTTATCTAAACTTAAGTATTGTATTGGATGGAGCAGATGCTGCGAGATTATCTTTAATAATCAAAGGGAAAAAGATAAATTTTTCATCGAAGCAGTGGGCTGAATGTTTAGGAGTGACTCATGATGGTATATATGAGGATTAAAATGGTAATATCCATCCTAACACTGAATATTTCACTTATGAGAATGCATTTGAGATGCTGACTCTTATGTCTAAATTCAGAAGAATAACATCTGCGGAGGTGGATGGAGAAATTAGGATCCTAATTAAGTTTATCCACAATGAAATCTGTCCGAGAAAAGGTGATTTTGCTGCTGTAAAGTATCATGATTTTTTCTTGCTATTTTTATTTTGAATGGTGAAAAGATCAACTTGGGTAGATATTTTACTGTTCACATTGCCAATATGGTGAGGCCATCCAAGAAGGCTACAACCCTGTTCTATTCGAATCAAATCTCTGCCATGCTGAATTTGTTGGGCTGTGTTGAAGATGGAGATGAGTGTATCTCATCAAGTTGTAGCTTTTGTATTAACAAGGATATCTGCAAAAGAATGAAAATAAACTGTAATCCATGGAATAAGGCTTGGATTACTGATGAAGATAAGTCGTATGATTCCTTTAATCCTTAAGATCATCCTAAGAAACCAAAGGGGATGAGAGACCATGGTTTAAAACCTGATGATGAAATTTATTCCGATGTGGAAGAGGAAACAGAATCTCCAAAAGACACTGGAGAGTCCAGCAAGGAGAAAGCATGGAAAGACATAGCTGAGGATGATGTTGATGTTGAGAAGAAACCTGAGTCACCTCCTGGTGACAGGAGTGATCCTGATATAGTATGGCCTAAGAAAAGAAGAATATAATTTGGACCAGCCAGTCCACCTCTCAAGTTATTGGAGTTAGAACCTCTCCCTAGTGAGGAACAAGAAGCTGAAACGGAAGAATCTAATTCTGAGCAGTATGAATCCAGTAGTAAAGATAGTTCAAATTAAAAATCAGTCAACAATGATGGTGATGATGTTGATAGTAGTGATGATGGTAGTGACGATGATAGTAGTGATGATGATGATGATGCACGTACTCGACCAGTGTATGGTAACAATGTGATCCAAGATGATCCTCAACCCCACCTAGATGAGCAAGAAAATATTCCTGAGGCTTAAAGGGTAGTATAGTCAGTTATTGATGAGGATGAGGAAGTATCACATGAAAATTCTAGAAAGGCTAGGTCTGTGAAACCAATGTATCCTTCATGAAAAGCTGCATGGGAAGAACACCTAGGTCTTGCAGTTCTAGGTTTAGATTATTCAGAGGAAGAGGAAGGAGAAGTGGATCTTACAAGAGTATTCCATTCAGTTAAGGCTCGATTAGTTGCTGAATATATGCAAGTGACAGCCGACAGACCTGGTCCTTTGGTTTCACAATCTAGACCTGGTCCTTCAGTTGCACAATCTGACTTTGATATATGTAAGTCTGAGTTTCTCCATGTAGTTAGAGAGACTATCAAATAAGAATTGTCTAAATCTCCAACTCCTACTCCTGTAAAACTTTCTTAAGGATGCTTTGGATACTTTAACTCAAAGAGTGGTCAGTATTATAAAGCTGGACCTGTGCAATACTGGTGAGATGATTGGCAGGCATATAACCTCTCTGAATCAAATGCTCAAAGATTTAAATAGTGGCTTAGTCTCTCTGTCAGGTGAGTTTATATCAACCATCACTATAATGATGGAAGTTTAATGAAATTTGATAGAACACCTGAAAAAATACGATTTGAGAAATTATAAAGTTGAGATAACAATGATTGTTTCTTAGGATAACACCTCCAAAGTGGCCAGGATAACAGGTCATGAGATCAATTCCTTAAAGGATGTTATAAAAGAAGATTTAGCAGCTTTTGGGCAGATTCTAGATTTGGACTCATTGAAAAAGATGAAAGATAATAGTGATCATATTCACAATATGGTGAAGTTGTATTCAGTTCATGCTAATATGGCTCAGAAAGAGATCAAAGAGAATGTGGATCACTACTATTCTAAAATTTATACCAAGCATGAGTTGATTCAATTAATTTAAATTCTTGGCTGAGAATTTGAGGCTTCCTCCAGTCACTGAAGCCTTTAAGGCTCATGTCCAACAGTTGAAGGATTTTACTCCAACACTGCAGAGTTTCATGTAGAACAAAGATGACTTTGAAAAGGCCATGAAATATGTTGGTGATGTAATTCATGATTTTATCAATCTGCTCAAACAATATCTTCATGTGCAAGAGAAGGTAATTGTTCATCCTACTGCAGAGCCTCTCGGTCCATTAGATGTCTCTCCTGGTCAAATATTAGTCTTTCAATATCTATAAAATATCCATCCATTCATTCAAGAACCACCTTCAAAATGATATTCAACTCCTCATCAAGTAACTTTATCACCCACTGTGCTACTAGCTCGAGCAGTGCTACCTCCTCTCTCCATCCGACCAAATCAACCTTCCACCGTAGCACCCTCTGGCACATCCATTCCTCCCTCTTCTAAAGGGAAAGCTCCTCTACACCCCATGAAATATTTGTTTCTTTTATTTATGATAGTGTGTTTATTTCTTGTACTTTTGAGTTGTATCTGATTCCGGTACCATTCCTTTCAAATGTTATTTTTTAGTGGAATCTTTTTGAATTCTCATCCTTCTCCTCTTTCTTTTTGCTAATCCCAATGGGGGAGAATAGAATTAATCTACAAAGGGGGAGAATATAATCAATATACATTGGGTAGAATAGAATCTTATCATATATATATCTAAAGGGGGAAAATAGAATCAATCAACAAAGGGGGAGAACAAAATCAATATAGAATCAATCTGATGTCATGCTGTGTTGACTTGTTTACCTTTTGGCATATATTATTTTTATATAGGGGGTGAATACTGAATGTCATACCATCTTCCAATTTCATTTATGGTAGTGATTTGTGATTATCAAAAAGGGGGAGATTTTTGAACTCTCTGTGGGATGGTTATTTTAATAATCACAAATCATTGTTTTGTTTATGTCAATATAGTCTTTCTATCAATTAATTCTAAATATGATTATATATGTTTAAATCTTGTATAGATATGTATATCATTAATAATTTGTGGGTTACTCTTGATCTGGATGTGTTCTGGATTAATCAGACACTTTGAGAAGATTTCATCTCTCTTGACTCACCAATAGTTATAATTTCGGTCGCACCAATGAGAATGGTGGCACCGGTGAGAATAGTCGCACTGATGACAGTGGTCGCACTGATGAGAACGGTCACACCGGTGAGAATGGTCGCACCGATGAGAATGGAAGGACAGATGAGAACGGTCACACTGATGAGAACAGTTGCACTGATGACAACGGTCGCACCGATGAGAATGGTCGCACCATTGAGAATAGGATCAAAGGACCTACCGATACTGATGTTGATCAAAGGATTGACCGATACCAATGATGATCAAAGTACCTACCAATACCGACGATGATCAAAGGACCTACTAATACCGATGATGATCAAAGGACCTACCGATACTGATGCTGATCAAAGGACCTTCCGATACCGATATGATCAAAGGAGCTACCAATACTGATGATGATCAAAGGACATACCGATACCGATTATGATCAAAGGACCTACCGATGGTGATGCTGATTAAATGACCTACCAATCCCATGACTCATCGACATTCATAAAATCTTTTTGATTTTCTATTAACACATATTTAATTCCAATGGTAATTTTTTATGTTTTTAATGAAATTATTGTTATTTAATGATAGTTTTTGGAATTTGAGGGAATCGTTCCTCAAAACTATGAAAAGGTAATCATTCCATTTTCCAGATCTGTTGGAATAAAAAAGGAAGATCGATCTGCAGATAAAGCGTGTGTGGGACATGACACAAAAATTACGCTGATAGAGACACACAAGAAGAGGAGAATATACAAGTGTGTGAAGACCCACGAGACTAAGAGAATAACATGAAGAACACCTGTGAGAACTAGAAATCTTTATGAAGATCTTCCACCTCGAACAAACTAAAAATCCAAGTTGTTGTGCTTACTGAACATCATATACACAAGGCGAGAAAACTATTGCTGAGAAGAACAACGACACCCTGTTTTTTGTCATTATCACAAGAAAGGACTCAAATACCGTCTGCAACATCAAAATGAGTTCAGGGAATATCTACAATCACTCAGAGCATTCTAAACTCATTATCCATAAATTTTCTCTATTGTGATCTTTTTTTAACTTGTTTGAGCAGTGTGTGTGCATCTGTATATTCAAGACACTCACTGACGCCTGGGATGAACTGGAGGATACTAAATCCCCACTCCAAACTTTTTACACCTTATTGTATCCCACTGTGAATTGTGGAAGAGGACAAGTGTGACCTGAACAGCTTGTGTGTTGTTGTTTTGTTTTCCCATGAAGAACTGTGGTAGAGTTCTGAGGACCTAGACAGTCTGACAACTGTTGTAAAACCCTTGATCCAGGGTGTGGATCATTGTTTATATAAACTATTTGAGAGTACTATGTTTCGGCTTCAGACTAAACCTCTTGGTTATATCTTCTATGCATCTTAGGCTTAGTTTAAATTAGTTTTTATTCTGCTGCTAAGTACATTGAATTATAAACTTATTTCAATGTAACTATAATACTTAAATTAGCAAGTGTTTTTGTTTATTGTAATGAATTAGGGTAGATTCAAAAGTTAAATAATCTTCAGATTAGATTAACTGAGAACTAATCAATCTATTGGGGACCTAACTGACCCTTTTCTGTATTACAAATTCACTATAGTTTAGCATGTTATTTATTATGGGTGATTTTAGTCATAAAGTTTATAATTGAAAATTTTAATTGGGACTAAATTCACCCCCCTCTTGATTATCCACTTCGACAAACACATGAAATATAAAAGTGATCAATTTCATAGGGTATACAAAAAGAATATGACTATTTGTAATTGAAATACCATGAATCAATGAACCTACAATGTTCTAGCACTGCAGGGTCCCGTTATCTATAAGACTTATATATCTAAACTCCCAACTCTACCACTAAATAACACAATATAAATTCTCTCATATGGAGTTATAATAGGTTTCACCTTACCTATATCATGTCAAAAGACATTTTAATATACAATATAAGGAATATATGGATGGTTATTTTGAAGGCCTGGTATAAAATCATCCAAACACTTCCAAAAAATTTCACTTAATGAAGAAAAATTAACTTATTATTTATATATAACATGATATAAGTATAATATAATAAATAAGTAGAGAAACTATACATATTACTCAAAAAAACCAAATTTACAAAATAATCATTTATTTCTATGAAATACCCCACATAAAAAATCACCCACACATTCCATGTATACACACACCCATGTAATTAATCCCTTGCCAAAGAGGAAGCCCCTGAATGGACTAACTCTTGAGCATACCCTATCAGCAGGCCCAAGATAGAACTTGGCAGTTCAATTTCACATGCACCTAAATTCAACACTGGTAACCATGTATATATCATCAAGGACTCATACAATGAATCGTGAATACACAATAAAACCTGAAAATGACCCTAAATGTAGCCCCCTTATACATGTTCAAATCAAAAAGGATCTATACAATACATCATGAACTGACAGAAACAACCCACGAAATTAACCACTTGAAAAATCCATAGTTTTTAGACCCAGTTACCAAATGCAAATTATTACCAATAGTTTATGGGAATCACCAAAAATATATTATTTTTAAAACTCTAATAAAAGTAAGATAATATTCCAAATAGGTTTTACCAGTTATTTTATCCTATGAAAAAGAATTATTTAATTTCAATGATATAAACATAAATATATTAGCAAAAAGAGGGTGGGTGAGATCCACCTACCCCTACCACACTTTTCCAGTTGAGCCCAATAGATGAATATTTAGTGGGACAGAAATTCCAAATATCTCCTCATGAAGTGTCAGTTTTTATATCTCAAGTGTATAAATAATGAACGAGGTTTTATCTAGAGTTGACCAAGTCAAAAATCCAATTATAAACCCCCTAAAAACATACACAACTACCAATTTATAACACATATCTCTACAACAAAATTTAATTATAATTTATCCAATTTAAAATGTGTTTGATGAGCACCATGGATAGGAACATGAGATTGTGGATAATACCAAGACATTTCAACCCCCCACAATGTCAAGGACCCTTACATTAGATAATCCCTATCACTATTTTCAACTTGATCATAACACTCGAACACACCAAATCGAAACCCCACCATAACTAGCACTACAATAATCGATCTATACCAGTTTTCCCCATGGAGACTCTCCCAAGACCAATATGAACAAAAATGGTGGTACCTATAGCATCATGAAGATTTAATCACATGGTTGGCTCACCACACCCTCAAAAACCAAACACAGAAGTCCATGAAAATCACCACAGTCTCCACCAAGGCATAGTAATTTCTAGACAACCAAAACATCATTCCACTACTAATGTTGTCTCAAAATATTCCTATAACAAAAAAATACACCATTAACAAAAAAAATTAAATAATATTTTAATACAAGAAAATGTGGTTGTCACATTATATTTTAGTCTTAAAAAAATGATGTATGGTCAAAATTCTCTTACCCATGAGAAAGCCAAACCATCATTGATTTTTTGGGATTGTAAATTAAAAAATATTGTAATATATGAAGGTGAGATTCTGAATATATGGGATAGGACTAAATAATGGGTTAAAATTAAAGATAATAATCAATATAAAAGGATATAGACTAAATTTTAAAATAGGCTAATAACATTCCAACATTATAAACCACTAATACATATGAATAGAAAATTAATAAAAATAGATTGATCAAATTTTATTATTTTGGGGTTTCCTTTCTTATGTGTTCTAAGAAGGATTATTTTTCTTAGATAACTGAATGTGAGGATGGGATGTGATCTTTAGAAATAATAACTATTTAATATTCATAGGTATATGTTTGATATTACAAGAACATTATGAAAAAAATATTAAAAATATTAATGATGTTGTTGGGGAACATGATTATTAAAGAAACCAAATATCATTATGTATGGTTTATTAAAACATGTATTTCTTTATAACTAAAACATGTTGATGAAATATCTGTAGCGGTTGGATTATGATTATTAAATATTCTATCATGATAGGTTTAAATGTTTTAAAAGGTCAAAACCACTTTAGAACTTAGGAGAATCTTATAGTATAGATAGAAAGATGACTTGATTATGTCATAAATGATTATAAAATATAAGGGTTATGGTTTGAGTGGAATATTATGTTGAGGAACAAAAATATGGAACTCCCTTCTAGAAAATTACTCATATAATAGGATAAAAAAGTTCAGGAACTAAAAACATCTAACTTCAATTCCCAAATGAGTGAACCCAACACCAACATATTAAGATGAATATCCTTTATACCACATACCTTCAAAAATATACACAGAAGTGGAATAATAAAAGAGCATAAAACATATAAAAATAGATGGATTTTTTTGGATTGTAAGATAATCATATTTCTAAGTAGAAACACTATTTTTCTTCATTGTAATAGGAGATAATGAGAAACATTACGTGTATATTGAGCAAGTGATCCCATAAGTCTATTTATAAACTATTCCATAATGTTGAACCCGTTTCCAGCACCTTACTTTATTAGTGCTAAACTCCACTACTTCATAATCATCAAGGACAAAAATCCATCTCATCAAATTTAACAATAGTTTCCTTCCACTATAATTACCTCAACTAATAATTCCTAGTAAATAGTATATGATATATACTTACTATTACATAACCACCTAGAATCATGTTGAGATATTATTATACAGTAATGAAGTTACATGTATAAAAGCCATAAATTATTCCATAATCCCATCATACATATCATGTAACCATATTTCATTGCTTTCTACTCCAGCTTCCTCTTCCATTTTAGCTTACAAATTTGAAAATAATTACTTGCACTATTATTCCTTCATTTGGTCCTCGTCTAGTAACATTAAAAAACAACCCATCAAATATTTTAAATAATTAAAAAACATTTCTAAAAACATTTTCCTTATAATGTCCAAAATAAGAATTATTTTCATGGATCCACCACTAAATACTTTGTACGAATAGAGTATTTTCCATGCCTTGTTCCAAAAGAATATTCACCAAGTCTCATCCCTTTATTATTGATCAACCATGTCCCACTAAGGCATATAATAGCCTATTAATTTCATGGACTATAACCTTTGTTTTTTGATATACTAGATTTCAATTTCCTTTTAACTTTTATATATCCACTAATAATTCTTCTATAATCTTTTGGTTCAAGTTATACTTCAAATGAATTTTGTACCTTTTGTGAAGCCAACAATTCTTCATTATATGGATCATAATTAAGCTTTCATAAAATATCATTGTACCCCAATTTTTTTTGAGTTCATATTACAAATCCTACAATCACATCATCTCCTTTAAAACGTTTATTTCAGCAACATACTATACTTATTTTGTTGAAAGCAAAACAAAAGATTAGAGTGTCTCAATATAACTTATAGAAATTCATCCATTAGCAAACACAAAACTGGTGGAACTTATATATGTATCCACATCACACCCAATGAATTAATCAACATACACATATAAAATTTTATCCATTATAGAACATAGGGCCAGTGATTCTAATCCTTTTAGATACTGGGGTATCCACTTGTAGCAAAACATGTTGTTATGAGCTATGAATTCCAAATGTAATTTAAATTTTGGGTTTGGTGGGTTGTTAATTTTTATAATTGTTACATGTAATAGGATTAAAACTATTTGGATGTCCTTAAATGTTGTTTTTTAATGTGCTTTGAGATTCAATGGATGCCTCGGGTTCTTAAAATATTGACGGTGGAAGGGTCATGATGACCACGGACTAAAATTTAGTAACATATAGCAAGTCATTCCATGAACTGTGGTTCACACCATGAATGGGGTAGGACGAGGGGGGAACCCCACTTCCTTGAGAGTTTCACATAGTTGACTAGGGGTTCATAATAACATCTGATGTTTTAATAAAAGAATTATTTATTTTATTATTAGTTTTTTTATTTAAAATTTTATTCAATTCTAAAAATAATAATAATATTACAACAAAATTTTAAAACAATATTAATTTACCTATTGAGAATATAAATAAATAATGAATAAATTAAAATTAAAATTTATTAAATAATATTTTTAATAAATAAAATTATTTAATTACTCTATAAGTTACCAACAGCTAAAATATGTTTAATATAACTGAGATTCATTAATTATTAAATTTTTGACATGAAATAATATTTCGATTATAAATTTTTTTTATCCTAATTAAATTAAAGGAATTATAATTTATCACCTAAAATATAATTATTTATAGTTATAAATAATAAAATTTATATAAATTAATTTTATTATCTAACATTAGAAGTTAGTTTTATAGAACAATTATATTTGTAATTAAAATTTTATACTTATATGACATTTAGAAACATATAAAATTTTATGTTTATATCATATAAATGATAATAATAATTAAATTAAACATAATTAATAAAAATATAGAAGTGATATTTTGATAATTATAAATATATATATAAATATTATTTTGAATTATAAAAATATTCTTATATATTTTATTATAAAATATTGAAATTATATATATATCATGATAATCCTATTATTATTAATCTTTATGAATTACAAATATTTCATAAACTATCAATATATTTTATAAGAAATTATTGTAACTGTATTAATATTTATGAATTATGAAAAGTAGAAAATTATTTATTTTTTTAAAATCATAATATTGATTAGTTAAAATTATGTATAGATATTCAGATAACAAAAAAGACCTCATTACGTGGAAAACAAAACCAAGAGTTTCAATTTTTTTATGCCCCAACCCTGAAACCCCAGAGAAAGGAAATTAAATTAATACATTGACATATATACAAGATTATAATCCTAAGGAACAATCATTTTAGCAGTTTTGGAAACTAGATACAAAGGCCCTAGATCTATTCTGGGAGGCACCGTAGTTATCTCTTATTCCGGAAGATCTTAATAACACTGAGGATCTGCTCAAATTTACTGTGGTGGCTCGATTTCTTCCCCATCGACCCTCAGATGAAGTTTTCTCCATGTTTATCTCTGATTCCTGGAAGCTGAAGGAGCGAGCGGTCATTGGGTAGCTTGACCGAAGACATATAATTGTCACGACCCAATCATAGTGGTCCTGTCCCACACTAGCAAGAACATCAATGTTGCAGTTCATCTGGTTTTTTCCCTATCAAAGAGATGGGAGCCACCCTGACAAAGTGTATGATGGTTCATGTCAACCTTAACACCACTGGTTGGGAGTTAGGTCCACTCTCCTGATGAGTGCATGGAAGGACGAAACCAGTGAACCTCACATATGAAGAGCTGGACGGCTGAATCCCACCAACCATGGAGGGGGCTGGGGTGCCGCACGGGCGAACTGCTGTGCTGAGACGCTCAGACCGTGACAAGTGGTATCATAGTGAATGTGCCTTGTGGTGTTGCAGAATGCTGTCGGACGGACCTTGGTGGTGGGAGCGGAGTCTCGAGGTGTAATGCAGAGGTGACACGACAAAGAAGGTCGCGCTTGTGAGAAGTTAGAGGCTGGGATGCCACTATGAAGGGTGGGTCTTGTGTAGGTGGTTTTCGACACTGGTAATGAGGGTGGACCACAGTGTTTTGCGACCTAGTGAGTGGGTGGCCCATTGATGCCAATGACAAGGAAGGAGCGTCCCATGAGGCCATGCTTGGTAGCCGGTTAGTTGGAAGCAGCCGCAGACACACAGAAGACAACAATCCTGCATGCATGAGGGCATGCAAGGAATGATGGTGGGAGAATGTCACGACCCAATCATGGGGGTCTTGTCCCACACCAGCAATAACATCAAAAATGTGGTTCATCTAGTTTGTCACTATCTAAGAGATGGGAGTCACCTCGACAAAGATGATGATGGTGCGTGTCAACCTTGACACCACTGTTTGGGAGTTGGGGCCACTCTCTTGATGAGTCCATGGCAGGATGTAACTAGTGAACCTCACAATTGAACAGCTGGACGGCTGAACCCCAGCCGCCATGGAGGGGGCATGGTTGTCGCATGGGCAAACTGATGTGTTGAGATGCTCAGCCCATGACAAGTGGTATCAAAGGTAATGTGCCTCGTGGTGTTGCAGAATGCAGCCGAACGGACCTTAGTGGTGGGAGTGGTGTCCCGGGGTGTCATGTGGAGGTGACATTACATAGAAGGTCACACTTTCAAGAAGTTAGAGGCATTGATTCCACTATGAAGGGTGGGTCTCGTGGAGGTGGTTTTCGACCCGGAGAAAGAGGGTGGACCACAGTGGTTTGCGACCGAGAGAGTAGGTGGGCCATTTATGCCAACGATAAGGAAGGAGCATCCCCTGAGGCCATGCTTGATAGCCGGTCAGTTGGAAACAGTCACAGACACATAGAAGGCCACGATCCTAAATGTACAAGGGGATGCATGGAATGGTGGTGGGAGAATGTCAGGACCCAATCATGGTTGTCCTGTCCCACACTAGCAAGAACATCAAAGTTGCAGTTCATCTTGTTTGTCTATATCTATGAGCTGGGAGTCTCCCCGACATAGAGGATGTTAGTGCATGTCAACCTTGAAACCACTGGTTTGGAGTTGGGGCCACTCTCTTGATGAGTCCATGGCAGGACGATACCAGTGAACCTCACCTACGAAGAGCTGGACGGCTGAACCCCACCCACTTGGAGGGGACTGGGGTGCCGCACGGGCGAACTGCTACGCTAAGATGCTCATCCCGTGACAAGTGGTATCAGAGGAATGTCACTACCAAATCATGGGGGTCCTATCCCACACCAGCAAGAACATCAAAGTTGCGGTTCTTCTGGTTTGTCCCTATCTAAGTGGTGGTAGTTGCCCCAAAAATAAGGATGATGGTGCATGTCAACCTTGACACCACTAGTTGGGAGTTAACCAGTGAACCTCACATATGAAGATCTGGACGGCTGAACCCCACAAAACTTGGAGGGGGCTGGGGTGTTGCACAGGCGAACTGCTGTGCTGAGACACTCAGCTCGTGACTAGTGGTATCAAAGGAAATGTGCATTGTGGTGTTTCGTAATGCTGCCGGACAGATCATGGTGGTGGGAGCAGAGTCTCGGGGTGTCATGTGGAGGTGACACGACACATAAGGTCGTGATTGTGATAATTTAGAGGGAGAGATGCCACTATGAAGGTTGGGTCTCGTGGAGGAGGTTTTTGACCATGAGAAAGAGTGTGGACCACATCAGTTTGCGACCCAGAGAGTGGGTGGGACATTGATGCCAACAACAAGGAAGGAGCGTCCCCTGAGGACATTCTTGGTAGCCGGTTAGTTGTAAGCAGTCGCGGACACACAAAATGACATGACCCTGCATGCACGAGGGCATGCATGGAAGGGTGGTGGGAGAATGTCACAACCCAATCATGGGGGTCCAGTCCCACACCAGCAAGAACATCAAAGCTGTGGTTCATTTGGATTGTCCCTATCTAAGATATGGGAGTACCCATGACAAAGAGGATGATGGTGCATGTCAACCGTGACCCCACTGGTTGGGAGTTGGGGCCACTCTCCAGATGAGTCCATGGCTGGAGGATACCCATGAACCTCACATATGAAGATCTAGACAGTTGAACCCCACTCGCCTTGGAGGGGGATGGGGTGCTGCACGGGAAAACTGTTGTGCTGAGACGCTCAAACCGTGACAAGTGGTATCAAAGGGAGTTTCTTGTCGCGTGCTGGGCATCTCAGCAGAGCAGTTTTCCCATGCAAAAAACCAGCCTCTCCATGGCGGGAGGGTTTCTGCCATCCAACTCTTCATATGTGAGGTTCACTGGTTTCATCCTGCCATGGACCTATCAAGAGAGTGGCCCCAACTCCCAACCAGTGGTGTCAAGGTTGACACGCACCATCATCCTCTTTGTCGAGGCGACTCTCATCTCTTAGATAGGGGAAAACCAGATGAACCATAGCTTTGATGTTCTTGTTGTTGTGGGAAAGGACCCCCATGATTGGGTCATGACATTCTACCACCACCATTGCATGCACACCCTCGTGCATGCAGGATCGCGGCCTTCTGTGTGTCTGCGACTGCTTCCAACTAACCGGATAACAAGAATGGTCTCAGGTCACACTCTTTCCTTCTCGTTGGATTCAATGGCCCACCCACTCTCTGAGTCGCAAACCATTGTGATCCACCCTCTTTCTCATGGTTGAAAAAAACCTCCACGAGACCCACCCTTCATAGTGTCGTCTCTGCCTCTGACTTCTCGCATGCATGACCATATGTGTCATGTCACCTCCGCATGACACCCCGGGACTTCGGTCCCACCACCCAGGTCTGTCCGGCAGCATTTTGTAACACCATGAGAGTGGGTGGGCCATTGATGCCAACGAAAAGGAAGGAGCATCCCCTGAGGCCATGCTTGGTATCCGGTTTGTTAAAAGCAGTTGCGGACACACAGAAAGCCACGATCTTGCATGCACTAGGGCATGCATGGAATGGTGGTGGGAGAATGTCACGACCAAATCATGGGGGTCCTGTCCCACACTAGCAAAACAACAAAGTTGAAGTTCATCTGGTTTGTCCCTATCTAAGAGATGGAAGTCACCCCGACCAAGAGTATGATGGTGCGTGTCAACCTTGACACCACTGGTTGGGAGTTGGGGCCACTTTCTTGATGATTCCATGGCAGGACGAAACTATTGAACCTCACATTTGAAGAGCTGGATAGCTGAACCCCACCCGCCATGGAGGGGGCTGGGGTGCCGCACGGGCGAACTGTTGTGCTGAGACGCTCAGCCCGTGACAAATTGTTTTAGAGGGAGGTTCTTGTCAAGGGCTGAGCGTCTCAGCACAGCAGTTTTCCCGTGCGGAACCCCATCCCCCTTCATGGAGGGTGGGGTTCAGCCATCCAACTATTCATATATGAGGCTCACTGGTTTCGTCCTTCCAAGGACTCATCAGGAGAGTGGCCCTATCTCCCAACCAGTGGTGTCAAGGTTGACACGCACCATCATCCTCTTTGTCAGGGTGACTCCCATCTCTTAGATAGGGACAATCCTGATGGACCACATCTTTGATGTTCTTGCTGGCATGGGACAAGACCCCCATGATTGGGTCGTGACATTCTACCACCGCCTTTCCATGCACGCCCTCGTGCATAAATGGTCATGGCCATCTGTGTGTCTGCGACTGCTTCCAACTAATAGGCTACCAAGCATGGCCTCAGGGGACGCTCCTTCCTTGTTGTTGGCACAAATGGCCCACCCACTCTCTAGGTTGCAAAAAACTATGGTCCACCCTCTTTCTCAAGGAAGAAACCCACCTCCACGAGACCCACCCTTCATAGTGGTGTCTCTACCTCTGACTTCTCACAAGGGTGACCTTCTGTGTCATGTCACCTCCGCATGACACCCCGAGACTCTGCTCCCACCACCATGGTCCATCCGGCATCATTCCGCAACACCACGAGGCACAACCTACCACTGATACCACTTGTCATGGGCTGAGCATCTTCACACAACAGTTTTCTCGTGCTGCACCCCATCTTTAACGAACCGTTTTTTTAGAGCGGATTAAATGTGAAGGTTTTTGAAATTTTCTTTTATTGGAGGGTTGGTTTTAAAACCGTTCTTCAAAATGAGTTCCTGAGTTCTGGAGCCATTTTAAGCGGTGATATCGGACTGTGCGTGGTAGGTTTAACCGTACGGGTCAGCCATGCGGGATACCCCGGGTATCTGGTAGCAGGTGTTTGGGCTGCGCACAGTTTTTCAGATGGTGGGGGTCAAACCATGCGGTCGGGTGCGTTTAAGATTTTTTTTAAAATTATAAAAAAAGAAAACAAAATAAACTAAAATTAAAAACCTACAACTAACCCTCCCTCCCCTTCTCTTGGCCAAAACACGCACACACCCCCCTCCACTCCCCTTAGCCGCGTGCGCAACCCCCTCCACGACGCCTCTACCTTCTTCCAATTTCTCCTGGTTTCTGGCGATTTCTTCCACCAAATATCCATGGTGAGTCTTTATCTCCCTTCTCCTCCCTTTTTTCGGCTTTATTTCGACCTAATCCTCATCCGATGAGATTGAGTCGAGCACCCTAGATTTGGGGTTGATTAGAATTTTTGTTTCTCTGTTTTTAGGTCGGTGTGAAGGTTCTCTTGGGGTCCCTTGAGGTATGTTCTGGCAACCGCCGCCGATGGAGAAGCGGTTCGGGTGGTTTCGGTTCGTCGCCAACGTTTCGAGGTAAGTTTTTATAGCCGTTGTTAGTTTCACATCCTCCAAATTAGGGTCGTCATGTGTTTTTGACACCCTCGTATTTAATTGGTAGGGCGTTGGGTGGTTTCACTTCGTTTCACGTTGTTTCTATCACCTGAGGTAAGACTTTAATGTCGTTGGTTAGACTTGCCTCACTTATTTTGATTTATCTTTCTATCTTAAGGTTCGTAGTTGTTGTCTTATAGTGTGTTGGAGGTTTTGGCATGGTTTTGAGTCGCCAGAGTCTAGGAGACTCTCCTGCGCAGGCATAGGTACGTATTTATATGTATGTGGGTTCCCCTAACGTGCGTATATTTGTCCATGGCAGCAAATATACACGTACGGGGCTAGTTTTCCCCATTTCATATATAAAAAGTGCATGTGCAGGTGAATACAGCCAGGTGTATGTGTATAAGCATATGTGCAAGGATCCTCTTTCACACGGTCATTGCCAGGCAGAGCGTGTTCACAGAGGCTAGGAGTCCTTATACATATGTGAAATCACATATGCCTCGTGGGGGAGCAACAATGACAACTTTAGTTAGAAATCTCCAAGAGACGGAGTGGACGGATGGATCCACCTGGAGGTAGGATCCCTCTCCTTTCCCTTTAAATTTAAGTAATGTAATAGTGATTTTTATATTGCATTTCCTTATCATTTTAATTATGCAATTTTAGTTCCGATTAAATGCTTTCGAAAAAATCGTGTGAATTGTAGGAATAAGATAAAAGAGGATTCTTGGTCACTAAACTAACGATTTAATAATAAAACCCCTCCTTCGAGGTGCGCTGCCTTCAATATAAAAATGTAGCAATAGAGTTTCATGATTTCCATCCTTATTGTTTGGTTTATTAACTTTGTTAAGTGTTGAATGAGTTTTAAAGTAAATGAAAAATATCACTAAATGAATTTTTTGATAAATTAATGACATGTTTTCTAATAAAACTCCTCCAATGGAGGTGAGCTGCCTTCAGATTAAAAGTGTAGTAGTAGATTTATTTTTTTGTGATTTCTTGCTTAAATGTATTATGACTCTTTATGCTTGACATTATACTAGATAAAAGACATTCTTGTACTTGTACCTTACTAGTTTCACAAATGATGTTGCTTCTTGAAAAATAATAAATGATCCATGACACCTCCTAGGTTCTTGGCATAACATGTAATTAGATCTTTTTGGGTAGGGTGTTTACCCTCATCCCTTTACATCGGCTCTTATGTCATGCCACGTCTTGTGCTTCTTGTCGCAACCTTCCGGTGATGCCTCATTATTTCTTATTGAATTTCTTGGGTGGTTTGCTCATGCCCATTGTGGCCTTCATCTAGGATGAATCCCATCTTGGGTGCTCGCTTTCCCTCTTGTCCACCCCCATGGGTGTGCCCTTCCTAAACGCCCCTCCCCTTATTCCATGTTCTTTATGTTATAAATGTAACGTGATAGTTTGAATTGAATTCCTTGATTGAACATGTTTGTTGGCTTGTACCATTAAATGCCATTAATAACCCATCATGGAGGCATGTTGATGCCATACACTTTTGATACCTTCTATTTCTCATGAAAGTTCCAGAATTATGATTAAAGAGAATTAATAGTGAGAACTAATTAGGAAATGTTGAGAACAGATTTGGATAATTAAATGTGAAGAATTAATTATGAAATGGTAATTGTGTCGACTGATTAATTAATTGATAAATGGTAATAAATAAAAGTGATTCTAGGTCCTAGACATGGCGTTCTTGACCGATTTAAACATTGGGTTTGGACATGGCGTTCATTCCCAGTGGTTATCCAAGATTGTGATATAGGGTGTGTGACATGTCGATCTACACCGAATAATTATCTAGGTGTTTGACATGGCGATCTACATCGAATGCGATTCGGGGTGTTAGACATGATGAACTACACCGAATAATTATCTATGTGTTATACATGATGATCTACACCAAATGTGATTCGAGGTGTTAGACATGATGATCTACACAAAATGAGAATTGGGGTGCTTGACATGGCATTCAATAGTAAAGGAATTATAATAATGATTTATGAAAATAATGATAGATGTGTGTAAAATACAAGTGAATTGTGATCAAATAAAGAATGGTAATAATGAATGGATTTCCAATCTGAGTTGAAATGTTAAGTGAATAAATAGAGTAAGTGAGAAAAATGATAATAAGTGTTTTTATGATTGAACCAAATTTACTTGTGTTGTATTAAATAGGTTCTTATTCCGGCTATGGACCGAGGTAGGTTTTTCCATCAGGTGTCCTTTTAGGAACCAGGACGGGTTTTTATTGTTTGTATTGTATCGCTTTGGTTTGGAAATACCAGCACATTGTTTAATTATATTTCATGGTCTAGAGTGGGCTAGACCCCGGTGGTTCCGGCCTACTGAGATATATATCTCACTCCCTACTCGGGCCTCCATTGCACTAGGGTACCCGAGTATATTCTATTTGGTTACAGGACCATTCCATTGTTGTTTCTTATACTTTAAGTTAGGAGCAAAGGACCGAGTTGGGGCTCGGGATGCTCATGGAGATCGCACTCGGGGCTTGAGAATTTTTTTTAATTACTTCTGCATTAATGTGTAAGTATGTCGCATGGTTTAATGCTTCCATTGTATCATTATCATGTCATGCATGGATCTCCTATATAAACTGACGTTCGACAATTTTATTCAAACCATATAAATGAAAAATGTTTTCTGCTACTTTCTTATTATTTACACTACTTCCATTGTTGCTGTATTTTTTGTCCCTTTGATTCTCTTTGATAAGAGGGTATAGTCTCCCCCCTGACTTACCTTACACCCTCACCACTAGTCGGGAACCTCTAGCGTAAGGGGAGATGTGCTTGAGGCCATGTCACGGGCCGGCTCGGGTGACCCGGGTGACCAGTTTAGGGTCGACCTGGGTTAGTTCATGACAAAATGGTATCAAAGATGGTTTCTTTTCATTCATATTACTATTTTGGGTTGGTATAAAGGATACTAGGAATGTGTCGGAACTTGGGTAATATCTGTGTCTGTGACTGATCACCCCACGTACGGTAATTGACCAAGTGGCTAGGGTTGGGAGTTGATGTTCATGCTCGTTTCTATTACAGTTCATGTGATTTCACCTTGGTTGAATGTTATACTTTCCACTGCTTATTTTTTTTATGAAAAGGTTATGAAAATTTTCCATGGCTTGATATGGCAAGGAAATTGTATTTCATGAATCATATTAGGCACTTATAGATTCACATGCCATGCATATATATCGTTCCATTTAGTTTCATTAGTATTATTCCTGCTAATTTGGATTGTGTGTCTTGAAAATAGGTCATGTTTTCTTTCTGGCTTGTGTGTCATGCTCTGTGTTATAGCGCATCTTAGTTATTTCAGCTTGTTGCTTTGTGTTAGCTGTTTGTAGTGGCTTGTTAGCTTACTGTTAAACGCTTGGTTTCTTTGGATAAAATTTCTGGTTGCGATTACGACGGAGCCAATTTTCCATTATAAGGTGTATAGGCGCCTTATAATTGGGAAAGGGGTAAATCATCTTTTCGAACTTTTTAAAAGATGGATGCTAAAGTTTAAATGTTAAATGGAAATTAATCTGATAAATGGGAACCAAATGCCATCAGTAAGGTATATGGGCGTCTTATCGATGGGTAGGTGTCCACCCATGTGATTTAATCTTGTTTATCCACTGCTTGTGGAAAATGGTTATAAATGTAAAACTGTTGTGTTTTGATTGAATGTTTGTTGTACTTTTAAATATGCTCAACTGGACTAATTAGGTCAGTTGGGGCATGTTTTATTGAAATGAAATATGATAAGTTTTCTTTTTTATGGACATAGTTTGAATGAATGGGACATTATGAGGGTGCCTATTTGTTAAAATGAATTTAGATGCTAAATTTCAAGTTTATTATTGGATAACAATAAATGTTAATTGTGGAAGAGGATTTTTGTTACAACTTTCCTATTTTTCCCGTGGGGCGTGGTTTGAAAACCATGTAATTTGTTGTGAAATAGTACTTGTGGGTTTGTTAAAATTTCATTTCAAATGATTAAAGGATGAAATGAATTAATGAAACGGATAAAATGGACAGTGGTTTTTGAGCCTAGTAATCCCTGTTTTCTGTGACAAGGAGATACGGTCGACGCATGGGCATCGTAAGGGACTATCTCATGCTAGGTAGTACCCTTAGAGAATGATCTGCCTTGTTTTCAGTTTGAGATTGGGATGTGGTGGTCGTAGTTCATGGAACGTCACCGTTCGTTTTAGTGTTTTAGAAATAGAGCGCTGGTAAGCGGCTAGTCCTTCTTTTGATGATATGGACACTCCTAAGGTGGGTAGTGTCGCATCAGTTTCGGTTTACATGTCGTTGCTTTCTTGGATGCACGAATTTGATAAGTTTGGCAGTGTTCGAAATGCTTTAGAAACTCCATTCGTGCGGGAAGAGTTTTAGTGGTTAAACTTCGAAAAATACGAATTCCTCAGGTGGTATAGGCAACCGAGTTTGGTCTGAATGCTCTTCTTAGTGACCTTGGTTTAATCTTCGGGTACTCTGCTGGATGAGATGACCATGTCCCCCATCTTGACGTCATCTTGGATACACGGAGATAGTGTCGGTTATACGCTGCACTCAATTTTAAAAGTTGTGGGTCTGTTTCGTAATCTCTCTCTGGTTGTGTGTGGGATGCATGGTTTCTTGGAGTTATGATTTGTGCTGAGGCATGATATTTTTATAATATTATTGTGATGTCTTGACATGAGAATATCACCAAACATCATGTAAGTACTTCGTTGTATGCATGGTTGATAACAGAACCGTTTTAAGCACGTCGTTGGTTTAAGGGTGAGTGTGAATTTCGGGTTGGCGATGTCTTTCAAGGAAATCATGCATGACCAATTTTAGTTGGTCGATCGTGATTCAAACGTTTTCATGGGTTCAGGACCCTATAATGGCCTCGGATGTAAGCTCTGATTTGATGTTTCAGTTGTAACGTGAGCGTTGGCTCGAGTTGGAAATGCTTAAGTGCAGTCTTCTTAGAAAATTCTTAATGGTGCATTGGGCATTGGAAACACAATTTGACCGGTTGAATGAAAATTCACGATCCTTGTAAGTCGGGTGATGTTTTTTTTGTTTTCCAAAGGCTTCTCTAGGATGAGAAGTTTTTAAGGTGGGTAGTTTTTAACGAACCATTTATTATATAGTGGATTAAATGCGAAGGTTTTTGAACTTTTTCTTTTATCAGTTGGTTGGTTTTAAAACCAAGATTCGGAACGAGGTCCCGAGTTCTGGAGCCTTTTTAAGCAGTGATATCAGACTATGCGTGGTAGGATTAGCCATGCGGGTCAGTCATGCGGGATACCTTGGGTATCCGGTAGCAGTCGCGTGGGCTGCGCATAGTTTTTCAGATGGTGCGGGTCAAACCGTGTGGTCGGGTGCATTTAAGATTTTGTTTAAAATTTGAATAAAATAAAACAAAATAAATTAAAATTAAAAACCTACCACTAACTCTCCCTCCCCTTCTCTCATCCAGAACACACGCACACCCCCCTCCTCTCCCCTTAGCCGCACGTGTGACCCCCTCTACGGCACCTCCTCCGTCCTCCGATTTCTCCCATTTTTTGGCGATTTATTCTTCCAAATCTCCATGGTGAGTCTTTATATCCCTCCACCTCACTGTTTTCGGCTTTATTTCGACCTATTCGTCGCCCAGTGAGATTCGGCCGAGCGCCCTAGGTTTGGGGTTGATTTGATTTTTGGTTTCACTTGTTTTAGGATGGTGAGAAGGTTCTCTTGGGGTCCCTTGAGGTGCATTCCGGCAACCCCTGCCGAAGGCGAAGCAGTTCAGGTGGTTTTGGTTCGTCGCCAATGTTTCGAGGTAAGGTTTTATAGCCATTGTTAGTTTCTCATCCTCCAAATTAGGGTCGTCGTGTGTTTTTGACTCTTTGGTATTTAATTGGTAGGGTGTTGGATGGTTTCACTTCGTTTCACATTGTTGCAAACACCCAAGGTAAGACTTTAATGTCGTTGGTAGTTCGGGCCTCACTTATTTTGGTTTGTATTTGTGTCTTAAGGTTCGTAGTGGTTGTCTTATAGTGCGTTGGAGGTTTTGGCGGGGTTTTGAGTCGCCGGAGTCTAGGAGACTCGCCTGCGCAGGCAGAGGTACGTATTTATATGTACGTTGGTTCCCCCGAGGTGCGTATATTTGTCCATGGTAGCGAATATACACTAACGGGGCTAGTTTTCCCCATTGCATGTATAAAAAGTGCATGCGCAGGTGATCAGAGACAGGTGTATGTGTATAAGCATATTGTAAGGATCCCCCTATGCACGCTCATGGACATGAGGAGTGTGTGCATAGAGGCTAGGATTCCTTATACATATGTGAAATCACATTAGATAGAAAGCGCCAAGAGCCGGAGTGGACGGATGGATCCACCTGGAGGTAGGGTCCCTCTCCTTTCCCATTAAATTTATGTAAAGTAATAGTGATTTTAATATTTCATTTCTTTAGCATTTTAATTATGCAAGTTTAGTTCCGATTAAATTCTTCTGTGAAAATCTTTTGAATTGCATGAATAAGATAAAAGAGGTTGCTTGGCCACTAAACTAACGATTTAATAATAAAACCCATCTTTCGAGGTGCACTGCCTTCAATCTAAAAATGTAACAATAACGTTTCATGATTGCCTTCCTTATTATTTGGCTTCTTAATTTTGTTAAGTGTTGAATGAGTTTTAAAGTAAATTCTGTATATCACAAAATGAATTTTTTGAAAAAGTAATGACATGTTTTCAAATAAACTCGTCAAATGGAGGTGAGCTGCCTTCAAATTAAATGTGTAGTAGTTTATTTCTTTTTTTTTTGATTTCTTGCTTAAATTTCTTATGACTCTTTATGCTTGGAATTATACATGATAAATGACATGCTTGTACTTGTACCTTACTGGTTACATCAAATGATGTTTCTTCTTCAAAAATAATAAATGAGCCATGACACCTCCTATGTTCTTGGCTTAACATGTAATTAGAACATTAGGGGTAGGGTGTTTACCCTCTTCCCTTTACTTCGGCGTTTATGTCATGCCACGTCTTGTGCCGCATGTCGCAACCATCCGGTGATGCCTCATCATTTCATGTTGAAATTATTGGGTGGTTCGCTCATTCCAATTATGGCCTTCGTCTAGGGAGAATCCCATTTTGGGTGCTCGCTTTCCCTCTTGGCCACCCCCTTGGGTGTGCCCCGCCTAAACTCCCCTCCCCTTCTTCCATGTTCTTTAGGTTATAAATGTAACGTGGTAGTTTGAATTGAATTCCTTGATTGAACATGTTTGTTGGATTGTACCATTAAATGTCATTAATAACCCGTCATGGAGGCATGTTGATTCCATACACTTTTGTTACCTTCTATTTCTCATGCAAGTTCCAGAATTCTGATTAAAGATAATTAATTATGAGAACTAATTAGGGAAAGTTGAGATCAAATTTTTCTAATTAAATTTCAATAATTAATTATGAAATGGGAATTGTGTCGACTGATTAATTAATTGATAAATGGTAATAAATAAATGAGAGTATGGTTCCTAGACATGGCGTTCTAGACCGATTTAAACATTGGGTTTGGACATGGCGTTCCTTCCCAATGGTTATCCAAGATTGTGATATATAGTGTTATACAAGGCGATCTACACCGAATAATTATCTAGGTGTTAGACATGGCTATCTACACCCAATGTGATTCGGGGTGTTAGACATGGCGATCTACAACGAATAATTATCAAGGTTTTAGACATGGCGATCTACACCAAATGTGATTCAAGGTGTTAGACATGGTAATCTACACCAAATCAGAATTGGGGTTCTTGACATGGCGTTTAACACCAAACGAATGATAATAATGATTTATGAAAAGAATGAGAGATGTGGGTAAAACCCGAGTGAATTTTGATCAAATAAAGAAAGGTAAGAATGAATGGATTTTGAATCTGAGTTGAAACGATAAGAGAATAAATAGAGTAAGTGAGAAAAATGATAATAATTGTTTTTATGCTTGAACAAAATTTACTTGTGTTGTTTTAAATAGTTTCTTATTCTGGCTATGGGTCGTGGCAGGTATTGCCGCCAGGTGTCCTTTTTGGAACCTCGACGATTGTTTATTGTTTGTATTGTATCGCTTTTGTTTGTAAATACCAGTACATTGTTTAATTATATTTCATGGTCTAGAGTGGGCTAGACCATGGTGGTTCTGCCCTACTGAGATATATATCTCACGCTCTACTCTGTCCGCCATTTCACTGGGGTACTCGAGTAGATTCTATTTGGTTGCAGGACCTTATCGTTTCTGTTTCTTGTACTAGGATTTAGGAGCAAAGGACAGAGTTGGGGCTCGGGATGCTCATGGAGATCGCCCTCGGGGCTTGAGACATTTGTTTATTAACTTCTAAATTGATGTGTATGTATGTCATGTGGTTTAATTCTTCCGTTGTATCATTATCATGTCATGCATGCATCTCGTATATAAACTGATGATCACCAATTTTATTCAAACATTATAAATGAAAAATGTTTTCCATTGTTTTCTTATTATTTAAACTAATTTCGTTGTTGCTGTATTTTTGGTCCCTTTGCTTCACTTTGATAAGACGGTATTGTAACAGCCCAAGATTTTATGAAAAATATTCTTTTTAATTTCATTAATGTCTTGTGTTGTACGCTACACCAAAAGGATCTTGCACAACATGCATCCTTGACTTGTCTTTCATTACACGCAATCGCGACCTTCCTCGATAGCGTGTGTAGTACGCAATAACGAGTTTCACTAAACAATAATATGCTATTAAAATATTATTAAAACTAGCCGTTAGGAATAGTAATAACCACTTTTTGAAATTTTGTAAATTTTATTTTTCAAAATGGAATTCATTTTTGGATTCATAGTATCGAAATTAGCTTAGGGTGAAATTTTGGTGATTTTCGGATAACTTTCATATTTTAATGAATAGTGAAAATTACTAAATTTTAATTAAAAACAACTTGTTCAATCGAAATAATTAATAGTGATAAATTATTAATTTGAGTGGTTTTAAAGTATATTTAGATTATATTTTTACAATTTAATACAATGTTGGTCATTGGATGTAATTTCACATTTAAACCAGATATAAACAAGTGTCAATCTTTTGATAGTTATTATCTTTTAAGAACACGCTATTTGTTTTGACGACGGGAATTAATTTTTAAATTAATTAATGCAACTGATATGTTTCGAATTTGGTAAAATAGAAAACATTTTTGAGTACATAATATCAAATATAGCTTAGGCCTAATTTTTGGTATTTTTTTGAAAACTTTTAATTTTTGATGAATAGTGAAACCACTAAGTGGTAGTTAAAAAAACCGAATTTTTCATAAAACATAACTTTACCGCTTCTGTGAGTGGAATTTCAAAAATCCGAGAGACACGGTTGATGTCAGAAAGTAAAATGTGGTTCAATGAGATAAAAATAATTTTTTGGTGAATAGTATCTTTTTTCTTTTTTACCGCGGTTAATAGTAAATAGGGTAACTATGGGTAAATATGATACTACTATTACCCTAACACATGTCCTAATTCTATTGGATAAATTTAATTCGACCAAAAACAACCTTATGAATATAATATGACCATTTAGGTCCACTTGGATTAGATTATGACATTTAATATTATTTTATTTAATGAATAGTTAAAATAGTTAAAATCAAAGTTTAATAAGTAAAACATTTTTATATGGGGTTATACATAAGATAAATTAGACTATAAATATTCAATATAAAGCTAATAAGATTTACTAAATAATGATATTTTATTTATAATTTTTAGACATTAAATTAATTAATTAATTTATGACACTACGATGATGCAGTAATTACCCTTTTAAGGAAATGTTAACATAATTGATGTTATAAATGATCAAATAAATGTAATTTGTGACTTTTTATGAATTACACTAATTTTATAGGTTACTATGACATATTATTTTCGATTTAATCAACTTGGTTCGAACATATAATTCTGTTATGTCTTTCACAAAAATCATATATCAAATAGTGTCAAAATTGACACAAAATTGTTTTTAAATCAAATATTATATTATTAATTGTTATTTTATTCCTAAAAATCTAAGGTTTGGCCAAATGACTTATATAAGGATATATATATTAATTATAAACAACTTGGGGTTCTTTTGGCATGTTATAGTAAGTGTATTAACCATATAGTGTAAGAAAACAAAAAGACACGGTAAAAGTTAAATTATTTAACTTAGAGTTAAATCTAATTGATAAGGTGAAAATAATACCCTAAACTTGTCTAAATCCTATTGGTTGATAGTATTTCGACCCATCACCACTTTAACTTTGAAATAAGACCCTTTGGAACCATTATAAACCGATTTTGACTTTAATATAAAATAATTGTTTGAGATATTCCTAAGGTGCCTCTCTCGTCCCTTATAAAAGGGCACCTCCTCCCCCTCCTCCTCACACCAATTTGAGCACTAATGCTCGGCCAACCCCTGCCAAAATCCCTTCTCCACTTCCATAGAATAATCCTAGAGGTCCTGGTCTTCTTCAATGTCCAATCTTAGTTCCCTATGTGGAGGATTCAAAGAGGCGTTTAAAAGAAGAGGTAATATCCATTACCGATCTTTTCAATTTCCTTCTTCTTCAAATTATTCTTCTTTAGTTGTTTCATGATAAAGAAATAACATCAGTATTAAATACATACTGATATGTTATTATAAATATGAAACAACCCTAACTCACCTTCTATCCATCCTACAGAAAAATGAAATCACCGCGCGTGCGTACGTACGGAATACCGTCTCCACGCCGTGGTGTAATCTATTTTCCACCATCACCTTACAAGGAAGTGTATAATGGTGTAATGAGTAACTATATATAATTATTATAAAGTTATATTGATACTGAAATAGTATAAATACACTTAAATACAATTCCACGATCATGGGAACAATATCATCGCTCGTGCGTACGTACGAAATACCGTCTCCACGATGTGATGCGACTCGTTCTACATGATCATAATTACATAGTAATTATATAAATGAATTGAATGAATAAATATGATATATGTTTCACTAATACCATTCTGGATATAAGGTATCTATAACCTTAAAAGAATAATAAGAATTTATTCGGAAAAAGACGCATAAGAACAAAAGGCAATAAAGACCCGAGTAACAAGTAACAATGAAATATTACTAATAAGAAGCTAAGAATATGACCATATATGATATCATATCAATATGTATGATTCTGTAATACGTCAATAACATTATTTAAACCATTATATAGGAGCTTCGGACACGAACAAAGAAAATCGGACCTAAGGTAAGGGAAATATCACAATCTCATTTTTATCCGAGATTGTTTATACTTTAGTATTTACTGGGGTGTATTTTATCATCCACATCCATGTTTCCTCAATATTTAATATTATTTCTATTCACTTACAATTGTTTAAATACTATTTTACCCTTCGGTGAGTTTTTAGTAAAAGATATGAAAGGAATCTTTTGTCATTTTTCGTACGAGGTACTTTTTTTGACTTTTCCGAAAAAAGTACGAGAAGAATGTTTTTTTAACTTATACTGCATGAATGGATTTTTAAAACATTATTTCCAAGAAGCGTCCCTTACAAGTTTTCAAGTTTATTTTTAATCAACTTCTTTTAGTTTAAAATTGTATGACATGTTAAGAAAGGAAATGTGTTTTTGAAGTAGAAAGGATATTTTCCTCAAGAATGAAGTTCAAGTGTTTTATTAAAATTATTTTCCATCTAAGATAATAAAGAGTTCTGTTTTTATCCCTATTATTACATTGATTTGATTATGTTGTGATGGGATTATTTTTATAAATTCCTTTATCTTATATGAATTGTTTTATGATGTCACGATGTTTATGATTCCCATTTTTATTACATGGGTTATGAGATGATGTATGATTTATGATTTTGTGGCACACATAAGAATAGTATCATTATGAGATGAGTGGGACCTATATATCCCTCCAATTCATAGGGTAAAGATTTTATATCTCATGATATAGACATGGCTGGAACGGTTGGTTATACCGGTTCAGTGAAACAGGACTGAAACGAGGGTGACTCGGTTCAGAAAGGGACTTTGTCCACAAAGATAGTCTTGACAATGAGTATTGACTAACAAGAAATGATTCTCTATGATTATGTGTGTATTCCACAAATTTTCATGTTTTATGTTATGATTATTGTGATTACATTTCACTGCCATGATTTATCCCGTGTTATGTATAAGGACCCGCACTTATTTCATGCATAATCTTGAATTAATTCAAGAAAACACTTCATTTTACATTGAGGATCTTTTCAAGTTTAGAGCTTTAGAGAATTAAGACAAAATATTCATAACATTACACATTGTTACATAGTGGATACCATAAAATCAGTTTCCATTTTCCTCAGAATATAAAACATTAAAACATAAAACAAGACTCCTTGACAATTCTTCAACATTTAACATGTCTTCCTTCCTTGTATTATTCATCCATTAACCTGTGAAAAATCATTTAAAAACTTGGGATGAGCACAAAAGCTCAGTAAGGTATGAAAAAGATGGAAAAAATCTCATTAGTCCATGAATACACAAAACATATGGAAACATTTTCAAAATACATGATTTACACCCATAAAATCTTACTTAGCGTAACATGAGGTTTTACACAAGATCCATACAAACATAATTATAATCATAAAGGTATATTGGGGCATTACTTACATAATCTTGTAACCATCTTGGCTACCTTAAAATTTGTAACCCTCACGGCTACCTTACTTTGTGTAACCATCACAGTTACACTTGGAGTAACCATACGGCCGACCTCCAACTTACTCATACCCAATGCATTGGAGGGAAATATAGGTCCCACCCTTCATCATAAACAATGCCCAATAGCCAAAACATAATCATTAAACATAAATAATAGCATAAAAACATTGCCTTTGAATCTTATAAAACAGAATTTTAAAAGAGGATTTTAGAAGAAAAGTCCCTTATAAACATCATATACTTGAAGTGAGACTTAATTGAGTGGATGGAATATGTATATACTCTGTAAATACACATAATTAAACATAATATAAACAGAACCCATCACACAAACAATTTAAATAGCACATAAATTATAAAGTAGAAGGTTAACCCAAAGAATGGAAATTGGGTTAAGAATTCCCTTACCTTGGGCTTGTCCTAATTCAAAATTGTTTGAACCTCCTGTATAATGGTTAAAGTAGTGTTAATAGGATTTTAATGAAACGTGTTCATGTTTATAACATCTTATATGGTCATTTCATAACCTCATTTCACCCCTTATTTGTTAGTATTTTGTTCCTTGCATTATTTTGGGTGAGGTCTTTTGTGATTTTCACGGTCGGTTCATGATGAATCGTTCTTGTTGATTGGAAGTAAAACTCCAGAATTGGAATGGAGTATTAGTTACATAACTCCAGTACCATAAATTATACCATTCATCACTTTGGTGCCTTATATGATGATGATTTATAAGTTAAAACATTAATTATGTTCGTTTAGATAATTTAAGTGGTTCTTTGATAATTACAATTTCATTTAGTCTTATAAGTTTGAATCATGAGTACAAAAGAATTACAGAACCTTATATGATTCATAAAACATATATTATAACCTGGTTCAACCATATAAATGGTTTCATGACCAGACTTGAAATAATTAATGGAAATTGAAAATACATCGTCCACGATATCGGTAATTCGACACAAATGGACAATGTTTTTTTGATTCTTTAAATAAGTGAAAGAGGAGAGGAATAATGATTTGTAATTTTCCATAAACATGAAAACATCCAGAATATACATGATTCTGGAGATTTCATGCCTCTTGGATAAGAGGGGGTGAAGAAAGAAGTGGAAGGAATCATGAAATAAAGAAAACATGAGAAATTTCTTACAAAAAATTCGGCAGCCTAACGGCGCCTCTAAAAATTTCATAAAAACAAGATTGATGAGAGGAATGGAATATCTCATCAATCATACAAAATTTGGACTGTAAGGGAAAATATTTAATGAAATATCCCAACAAAAGACAAAGGGAAAGGAAGAGAATAACATAAAATGGATGGAAAGAATGAAAATGAAAGAGGATGTTTACCTCTTGATCTCTTCTCCTTGAGATCCTTCTTAAGGGCTTTGATTTTGGTCTTTTGGTGAGACCAGCAGCTCTAGGACGTGGGGAAGAAGATTGAGGAGGGAATTTGGCAGAAATTAGACAATGCTCAAGGCTTGAGAGGTGTGGGAGGAAGAGGGGAGTGAGGGTGGTATTTATAGTGGAGGAGGGGAGGTATTTTAGATTATTTTAATTATTATTATAATATTTTTATCAAGACTATGAATAATCTCAAATCAAGTGGCCTTAATTAGTGAAAATATCATCTGATTTCGAAGCAAGTGGCCTTGCATCACTTATGATGTCATAAATAGTGCATTTTTACTGATAAATTGATTATACGGTATTTTACCGTATTTCACTATTCACCGAAAATTCAAGAGTTTCAGAAAAATACCAAAAATTTACCCCAACCATTTTTCGACGTGTAGAATTCAAAAATGAACTCCATTTTTCAAAAATAATTTTCTAAATATTATTAATTTAATTTTAAAATAAGGTCACAGTTAATTCGAAAAATAACAAAATTGAAGTGCAATTAGTTTTATGTGACATTGGAAAATTAATTAAGATCCCATTATCCTATTGCCATGGGAAAATAAAATAATAATATTATTTACTATTCATGAGGTCATATTACTATTCATATTACTATTCATATTACTATTCATAAGGGCATGTTACTATTCACCAAAAAAAGCAAGTTTGTTCCATCAGACTCGAAATAACATACTGAACACAATTGTAGATGATAGTTCCTTGAAATTCAACACATAGAAGAAATAAAATTATGTTTAAAGGATACTTATAAATATATAACTTAAACAAAATTTCAAGCATTTTCAATTTATTTTTAGAAAACCTTGGGATGTTACATTATCCCCACCTTCTTGAAATTGCGTCCCCGCAATTTTATTTACTTATTAAACAACTGAGGGTATTTTTCCCTCATAGCATTTTCAGACTCCCATGTTGCTTCTTCAACCATGTGGTTTCTCCACAAAACCTTTACCTGGTGGATTACCTTATTCCGCAATACCTGTTCTCTTCGATCAAGAATCTGAACCGGTTTTTCTTCATAAGAAAGGTTCTCTGCTAGCTGAACTTCTTCCGGCCTCAAGACATGTGATGAATCTGGAACATACTTTCTCAACATCGAAACATGAAAAACATTGTGTACCTGAAACAAGCTCGGAGGCAAAGCTACGCGGTACGCAAATGTTCCAACTTTATCCAAGATTTCAAAAGGACCGATGAACCGTGGACTTAGTTTCCCTTTCTTACCGAAACGCATCACACTTTTCCAAGGAGATATTTTAAGGAAAACATGGTCACCTACCTTGAAAGAGAAGTCTTTCCTTCTATTATCTGCATAACTTTTCTGCCTGCTTTGAGCTATCCTCATGTGTTGCTGGATCATCCTCACTTTCTCAGCCACTTCTTCTACTAATTCTGGCCCCATCAACTTTCTTTCACCGAATTCATCCCAAAACGCAGGAGTCCGACACCGCTTTCCATACAAGGCCTCAAAAGGTGCCATCTGAATACTGGAATGGAAACTGTTATTATAAGAAAACTCAACTAATGAAAGATGCTGATCCCAACTTCCCTGATAGTCCATTGAACAAGCTCGAAGCATATCCTCCAAAGTTTGAATCGTTCGCTCTGACTGCCCATCTGATTGAGGATGAAAAGCTGTACTGAAATTCAACTCTGTGCCCAAAGACTTCTGAAGTCCCTTCCAAAATTTAGAAGTGAACCTGGGATCTCAGTCAGACACAATGGAAAGAGGAACTCCATGTAACCTGACAAATTTCTTTGAGGTACAATCGAGAAAGCTGATCTAATGTCATTGTATCTCGAATAGAAAGAAAATGAGCAGACTTTGTTAGCCGATCAACAATAACCCATATTGCATTGTTACCTCGAGAAGTCTTTGGTAGTCCCACCACAAAATCCATGGATATATTCTCCCATTTCCATTCTGGCACCGGCAAAGGCTGAAGCATCCCCTTCGGTAACTGTCACTCTGCTTTAACCTGCTGACATGTCAAACATTTCATTGTAAAATCAGCAATATCTCTTTTCATCCCATTCCACCAGTAATACTCTCGAAGGTCTCTGTACATCTTTGTACTTCCAGGATGAACAGAAAATGGAGAACTATGAGCTTCACACAACAATTCTTTCTTCAGCTGGGAATCACAAGGCACACACAACCTTTTTCCAAACCTTAAAACACAATCTTTATCAAGATTAAATTCTGGAAACTTACCCATTTTAACCAATTCTACCTTTTTCTGTAGCTCACGGTCTTCCCTCTGCGCTTTCATAATTCTGTCTGACAACGAAGACTGCACTGAAACCTGAAACAAAACAGATATATTCCCTGCACCAACAACTTCCAAGCCAAAATTTATCAAATCATTAATCAAGGGATCACGTTCCAAACGTAGCATGGTTAATGATGCATGATTTTTCCGACTTAAGGCATCCGCTACTTTGTTTGCTTTTCCAGGATGGTAATTAATCGTGCAGTCATAATCTTTTATCAGTTCTAGCCATCTTCTCTGCCTCATGTTTAATTCCTTCTGAGTGAATATATACTTAAGACTTTTATGGTCAGTATATATTTGGCATTTGGTTCCGTATAGATGATGCCTCCATATTTTCAAAGCAAAAACCACAGCTGCCAATTCCAAATCATGTGTGGGATAATTCATCTCATGAGGTTTAAGTTGTCTCTAAGCATAGGCAATTACCTGACCATTCTGCATCAAAACACAACCAAGTCCCTTCAAAGAAGCATCACTATAGATGACAAACTCACCATTCCGGGAAGGTAAGGCCAAAACTGGAGCATTCACCAATCTCTTCTTTAGTTCCTGAAAACAAACATCACATTCCTCTGTCCAAACAAAATTAACCCCTTTCCGTGTTAACTTAGTTATTGGGCTAGATAACCGTGCAAAGTTCTCAACAAAGCGTCGGTAATAACTTTCTAAGCCCAGAAAACTACGAATCTCTGTAACATTTGTGGGTCTTGGCCATTCATCAACTACTTTTGTTTTGGCAGGATCAACTGTTATTCCATCCTTATTTACAATGTGACCAAGAAAAGAAATCTGTTGCAACCAAAAATCACACTTGCTGAATTTTCCATATAGTTTCTTTTCTTTTAAAGTTTGTAAAACAACCCTTAGATGTTTTTCATGCTCCTCTTTATTTTTAGAAAAAACCAGAATGTCATCAATAAATACCACCACAAACTTATCCAAGAACTCATGAAATACTCTATTCATAAGATTCATGAATACAGCAGGTGCATTAGTTAACCCAAATGGCATAACAACAAATTCATAATGCCCATATCTAGTACGAAAGGCTGTTTTCGGGATGTCATCCTCCTTCACCTTCAGCTGATTGTATCCGGATCTCAAGTCAATCTTGGAAAAGTACTGAGCTCCCTGGAGCTGATCAAACAAGTCATAAATATGAGGCAAAGGATACTTGTTTTTAACAGTGATGTTATTCAAAGCTCTATAATCAATGCAAAGTCTCATGGAACCATCTTTCTTTTTAACAAACAAAACAGGGGCTCCCCATGGTGAAGTACTGGGACGAATGAAACCTTAGACATGCAAATCCTGCAACTGATTTTTCAATTCAAGAAGTTCTATTGGAGCCATACGATATGGGGGTTTTGAAATTGGCTTAGCATCAGGGACTAAGTCAATTGTGAATTCAACTTCTCGTTTAGGTATGACACTGGGTAACTCCTCAGGAAAAACATCAAGGTATTCATTTACCACTGGCACATCATTGATTTGAATAGTTCCCTTGTTTTCAACAATATGAGCTAGATAACTTTCATTTCCATCTTTCAGTAGTTTCTCAGCTTCTTGATATGTTATCAATTGTATGGGTTCATTCTTGTATACAAACTGAAACTCTTTCTGAAAAACAACTTCTTTAGCTCTACAGTCAATCTTAGCATGATAACAAGAAAGCCAGTCCATCCCCAGAATAACTTCAAACTCGACTAAGGGTAAAACAACAAGGTTTGCAGGTAAAGTCTTTCCACATACCACAATAGAAATATTCTTATAATTCCTCTTTTCTATAACATTTCCCCCTGGTGTTTTAACAACAAGTTCGGGTATCATTTGTTGAGGTGATATTTCCAATTTACTAGAAAATTTCTCAGAGATGAAGGAATGTGTAGACCCCGTATCAAACAAAACTTTAGCAAAATCTGAGTGAACAAACAAAGTACCTGATACAACTTCATTGGATGGCCCAACATCTACTGACGTAGTCGCAAAGGATCTCACTACACCTTTCTGCTTGTAGTCTGGCTTCTTTGCATCATTTGGATCCCTCTTTGGACAGGCATTTGCATATTGACCCATCCCACCACATTTAAAACACTTTATAGTTTGATTATCAGGATTAGTCTTTGGATCATTTTCATTGCAATCTCGGGCCATATGTCCAAACTTACCACATTTAAAACACTTCCCAGTTTTGATAAGACATTCCCCAGGGTGCTTCTTGCCACACTTTTCACATACTGGAAACTGTATTTTCTTACCATCAGATTTCATTGGTTGATTCTTACCCATTGCTTTCCAATTTGACCTCTTCTTCTCTTTGTTTCCAAATTGCATGTGATCGTCAGCAAACTCCATCTCTACCCTCTCAGCACATCGGACAAGTTTCTCGTAACTTTTGAATTCACGGGAGGCCAACGCCCTTCGATACCTTGGCTTCAATCCTGAGTAAAAGCGGTTGATTTTGCTATCGAGATCCAGAATAAGATTCGGAGCATACCTCGCCAGTCGGGTGAAGTTCGCCTCATACATAGCCACTGAATCTTCCTCCTTTTGTTTCAGTTCAAGGAATTGTTTCTCCATTCTAAGTCGCACCACCTTAGGAAAATATTTTTCAAGAAAAAGACTTTTAAATTCATCCCATACTAAGGCATCAAAATCCTCTCTACCCCTGATATTCCTTACCATTGACCACCACTGATCAGCTTCCCCTTCAAAACGATAAATGGCAAGACTTACCTTTTGATTGTCTGAACATCCCATGACATCAAATATCTTTTCAAGGGCCTTAATCCATCCTTCTGCTGCCACTGGGTCAGAAGATCCACTGAATGCAGGAGGATGTTGTCTCATAAAATGTTCCACCACTGTCATGTTCCGTTGGGGTACATCTATTTGTCCTCTTGCATGGATGCCACCACCATTTATTGCCTGTGTTAGCTGAGCCATTACTGTCACAAACTGCTCGGTTCCAATCCCTACCATTCCGGGCTGTTGATCAGGAAGGATGTCATTCTGTCGGTGCCTATCCTCTTCAGCATCCATGTTCCTTCTGCGGACAACCATTCTAAACAAACATTTCTTAGATGAAGCAACATGGTAATCTTTAAATGCTATAACAAATTAAACATTGGGTGAGAATTATTTATGGTATTCTATTAGCATCACCTTAACCCCTAAAGTTATCTAAACCATCCTCTGATACCAACTATAAGGACCCGCACTTATTTCATGCATAATCTTGAATTAATTCAAGAAAACACTTCATTTTACATTGAGGATCTTTTCATGTTTAGAGCTTTAGAGAATTAACACAAAATATTCATAACATTACACATTGTTACATAGTGGATACCATAAAATCAGTTTCCATTTTCCTCAGAATATAAAACATTAAAACATAAAACAAGACTCCTTGACAATTCTTCAACATTTAACATGTCTTCCTTCCTTGTATTATTCATCCATTAACCTGTGAAAAATCATTTAAAAACTTGGGATGAGCACAAAAGCTCAGTAAGGTATGAAAAAGAAGGAAAAAATCTCATTAGTCCATGAATACACAAAACATATGGAAACATTTTCAAAATACATGATTTACACCCATAAAATCTTACTTAGCGTAACATGAGGTTTTACACAAGATCCATACAAACATAATTATAATCATAAAGGTATATTGGGGCATTACTTACATAATCTTGTAACCATCTTGGCTACCTTAAAATTTGTAACCCTCACGGCTACCTTACTTTGTGTAACCATCACAGTTACACTTGGAGTAACCATACGGCCGACCTCCAACTTACTCATACCCAATGCATTGGAGGGAAATATAGGTCCCACCCTTCATCATAAACAATGCCCAATAGCCAAAACATAATCATTAAACATAAATAATAGCATAAAAACATTGCCTTTGAATCTTATAAAACAGAATTTTAAAAGAGGATTTTAGAAGAAAAGTCCCTTATAAACATCATATACTTGAAGTGAGACTTAATTGAGTGGATGGAATATGTATATACTCTGTAAATACACATAATTAAACATAATATAAACAGAACCCATCACACAAACAATTTAAATAGCACATAAATTATAAAGTAGAAGGTTAACCCAAAGAATGGAAATTGGGTTAAGAATTCCCTTACCTTGGGCTTGTCCTACTTCAAAATTGTTTGAACCTCCTGTATAATGGTTAAAGGAGTGTTAATAGGATTTTAAAGAAACGTTTTCATGTTTATAACATCTTATATGGTCATTTCATAACCTCATTTCACCCCTTATTTGTTAGTATTTTGTTCCTTGCATTATTTTGGGTGAGGTCTTTTGTGATTTTCACGATCGGTTCATGATGAATCGTTCTTGTTGATTGGAAGTAAAACTCCAGAATTGGAATGGAGTATTAGTTACATAACTCCAGTACCATAAATTATACCATTCATCACTTTGGTGCCTTATATGATGATGATTTATAAGTTAAAACATTAATTATGTTCGTTTAGATAATTTAAGTGGTTCTTTGATAATTACAATTTCATTTAGTCTTATAAGTTTGAATCATGAGTACAAAAGAATTACAGAACCTTATATGATTCATAAAACATATATTATAACCTGGTTCAACCATATAAATGGTTTCATGACCAGACTTGAAATAATTAATGGAAATTGAAAATACATCGTCCACGATATCGGTAATTCGACACAAATGGACAATGTTTTTTTGATTCTTTAAATAAGTGAAAGAGGAGAGGAATAATGATTTGTAATTTTCCATAAACATGAAAACATCCAGAATATACATGATTCTGGAGTTTTCATGCCTCTTGGATAAGAGGGGGTGAAGAAAGAAGTGGAAGGAATCATGAAATAAAGAAAACATGAGAAATTTCTTACAAAAAATTCGGCAGCCTAACGACGCCTCTAAAAATTTCATAAAAACAAGATTGATGAGAGGAATGGAATATCTCATCAATCATACAAAATTTGGACTGTAAGGGAAAATATTTAATGAAATATCCCAACAAAAGACAAAGGGAATGGAAGAGAATAACATAAAATGGATGGAAAGAATGAAAATGAAAGAGGATGTTTACCTCTTGATCTCTTCTCCTTGAGATCCTTCTTAAGGGCTTTGATTTTGGTCTTTTGGTGAGACCAGCAGCTCTAGGACGTGGGGAAGAAGATTGAGGAGGGAATTTGGCAGAAATTAGACAATGCTCAAGGCTTGAGAGGTGTGGGAGGAAGAGGGGAGTGAGGGTGGTATTTATAGTGGAGGAGGGGAGGTATTTTAGATTATTTTAATTATTATTATAATATTTTTATCAAGACTATGAATAATCTCAAATCAAGTGGCCTTAATTAGTGAAAATATCATCTGATTTCGAAGCAAGTGGCCTTGAATCACTTATGATGTCATAAATAGTGCATTTTTACTGATAAATTGATTATACGGTATTTTACCGTATTTCACTATTCACCGAAAATTCAAGAGTTTCAGAAAAATACCAAAAATTTACCCCAACCATTTTTCGACGTGTAGAATTCAAAAATGAACTCCATTTTTCAAAAATAATTTTCTAAATATTATTAATTTAATTTTAAAATAAGGTCACAGTTAATTCGAAAAATAACAAAATTGAAGTGCAATTAGTTTTATGTGACATTGGAAAATTAATTAAGATCCCATTATCCTATTGCCATGGGAAAATAAAATAATAATATTATTTACTATTCATGAGGTCATATTACTATTCATATTACTATTCATAAGGGCATGTTACTATACACCAAAAAAAGCAAGTTTCTTCCATCAGACTCGAAATAACATACTGAACACAATTGTAGATGATAGTTCCTTGAAATTCAAAACATAGAAGAAATAAAATTATGTTTAAAGGATACTTATAAATATATACCTTAAACAAAATTTCAAGCATTTTAAATTTATTTTTAGAAAACCTTGGGATGTTACATTATGAAATTATGCTCTCTTTTGCAGGTTATGATTTCCAAAATGTTATGTTCTTATGAATATGATGTGATTGATATTTCTTTTGTTTACCCTTACTGAGAATTTGAGCTCACCCTTTTATGTTTTCTTTTCCCCAGGATATAAAGAATGGTTTTAGGTAAAAAAAATAAGATCTTTATGGGATATGTTGAAGATCTTTCACCACGATTAGAAGATTTTATTCCAAGTTTCCAAAGACACTAAACTATTACGATCCTTGTGTGTGTGTTTTTGTTATGTAATATGTATTCCGAAAAAGTAATGTAATGTCCATGTACATCAGGCTTCAGGTCTCTACAGTTGGTATCAGAGGAAATGTTTAGTCAACCTTTGGAAACTAGGATGCGAGAACATTAGTGAGATCCCTGGAGATATTTCTATGGTATGTCTAGGGATGTCTCTAAGGTTAAGTATACGTATAGGTTATAGTACTAGAATTACACTAACGATAATAGAATTAAACCTAAGATGTTAGATATTGAAGGTACTCCCCCTTTATTATATTGTTTTCCCTATCATGATTTTTACCTCTCACACTATTCTTTTTCGGTTTTAGACGATGGCTGGAACCCGAAGGAACCGTGTTGATCAATGTAATGGACAATGCAATGATTGTCCTCCTGAACAAAAAAATGTTATGGGAGATGGAGTGCAAAATCTTATTGCTATACTTACACAAGCTATGAATCATTCTGGACTTCCAAATGAGAATAGATGGGAATAATATTCTATTGAGTCCTTCATGAGGCAACGTCCACCTTCTTTCAGTGGGTCTTCTGATCCACTTGTTGCTGAACAATGGATCAGTACCACTGAAAAGATATTTTCAGTTCATCAATGTTCTGAACATGATACAGTCATCTTAGCAGTATATCGTTTGGAAGGTGAAGCTGATCAATGGTGGAATATTATCAAGAATACGAGGCCAAGAGATGAAATTGAGTCCATGGAATGGGACGAGTTCAAGAACTTGTTTTTTCAGTAATTAATTCCCTCGTATTCTTCGAACAAAGATGGAAAAGTAGTTTCTTGAGCTGAATTAGAAGGATGATGAATCTGTTGGTATATACGAAGTAAATTTTACAAGACTTGCAAGGTATGCATCTGGCATTATCATCCAACCTGAAAGTAAAGTTGATCGATTTTTCAATGGCTTAAAACCAAATCTTCGAAGGGAATTAGCTATAAGAGACTTCAGTAGATATGAAGAAATTGTGCGTTGTGCTATCAAGGTAGAAATGGAAGTTGGTGTTACATATCCATCTCATGGTTTTGACAAGAAACGAAAGATGGAGTTCAAGGATAAATCTCAAAATAATGGTGAAAGGAAGATGAATGTTTCCTTATGCACAAAGTGTGGAAAGAAGATTGTTGGAGATTGTCTTAAAGGGACTAGAAAATGTTTTAAGTGTGGAAAAGAAGATCATCGAGCAGTTGAGTGTTAAATTAATGGAAAAAGGGTTTCTAATGATGTGAATAAAGAAAACACTGCAGAGAACGCACCACCAACACTTCAATACTTCAAGTGCAAGGAAATGGGGCATTATGGTAATAAATGCCCTAATCCAAGGGTTAGTGATGATCGACATGAGCAACCGCTTAAGGAAAAGGACAAAGGGAAGTCACATGTTATCACTATTGGCGATGTTGAATATGACAACAATGTGGTGGAATGATTAAGTGTTTATGTAATGGGATTCCAAAATAATGTTGTATCATGGAGTATTGGAATATTTATGTATTGGTCTATTGTGGTTTTCAATAATTTTATGGTACCAGTAACCCTGGAAAGTGATTGAGATATTTTTGGAAAAAGAATGATATGCGCATAATGAAGGGAAAATGAGAAAATAAAATATTTGACAGTATTCATGATCTCATGATTGATATAAGGACTAAGTGATATCATGGTTTGAGTATATAGAATTTTTGGATTTTGGTATGTGGAAAGAGTTAACTTTTGTCAGCATTCATGTTTTCACTAAGGGTCAATGGGTATTCATTCTTCAAGAGAATACATTATTAAGGTATTCACATGTTTGTTATTTTACCAACAAGATATATCTTATGATATATGGGGGATAAATGATGGCATTCACGTGATTGTTCTGTGACATTTCAAGTAATCAATTTCATTATACTATGAGCTTGGACCGAAGTATTTTAGATAAGCCTACAGATTAGAATGGATTATGTTGGACATAAGTTAGGGTAAAATGTTTTTCGATATTATTGATGGGATTTTATAGTAATATAGCTTTAGAAAAAGGACAACCTGCAGGATGGGCGATGACCCATTGCGTCGGACAAGGCTGTTTGAATCGAACCGACAACCGAAGTGCGACTGGCCTTTATCGCCTATCACTGGCCTACAGGAAGTCCCTATTTAGTATAAACTAATTTTATTATATTAAGCAGTATGATATATGAAGTATAAGTCCATTTTAGGAACCATATATTATTAATCTCACTATATAATGACTTATGTATATTTAATAACTTTTTCTAACCTTTTGTTTGAGACAGATGGAATGACCTGTCCTTCTATCACATGATCTGCTAACACTTCATGAATAACAAATTCATCTTCATTTATTTAAGAGATGAAGTGGAAATTGTTCAAGGCACGAACAATAGTGAGATTGTATCAAAATAAAGTAAGTATTTATTCTAATTCAAATTCTTCAACTTTAGGGAAACGATCTTGAAAACCAAAAATGTTGTCGTAATGCTCTTATATCTGATTAATTAGATGGTACCTTAGATCGTCAAAAATTTATGGATTTGTGATTGTTGGATTTTCCATAGCCATGTTTTCTACCACCCTCCATCAGAACAGGATGGTTAGATTTTTCTTCTATATCCATATTTTCACCTATGTGGAAACCCAGTGATTAGTTTATTTGGGTAACCGTTACGTTTCATACTTTCGTTTTTAAAAATTGGTTTTGGTATTCCTTTTTACGATGTGGGTTTCTATTAAAGAATCTTTCGAATAGTAAACCATTTATAACCCCGACGAATTTCGAGGGCGAAATTCATTTTAAGGGGGGTAGAATGTAACAGCCCGAGATTTTATGAAAAATATTCATTTTAATTTCATTAATGTCTTGTGTTGTACACTACACCAAAAGGATCTTGCACACCACGCATCCTTGACCTGCCTTTCATTACACGCAATCGTGGCCTTCCAAGATAGCGTGTGTAGTACGCAATAACGAGTTTCACTAAACCACAATATGCTATTAAAATATTTTTAAAACTAGCCGTTACGAATAGTAATAACCACTTTTTGAAATTTATTAAATTTTATTTTTCAAAATGAAATTCATTTTTGGATTCATAATATCGAAATTAGCTTAGGGTGAAATTTTGGTGATTTTCGGATAACTTTCATATTTTGATGAATAGTTAAAATTACTAAATTTTAATTAAAAACATCTTTTTCAATCGAAATAATTAATAGTGATAAATTATTAATTTGAGTCGTTTTAAAGTATATTTAGAATATATTTTTACAATTTAATACAATGTTGGTCATTGGATGTAATTTCACATTTAAACCAGACATAAACAAGTGTCAATCTTTTGATAGTTATTATCTCTTAAGAACATGCTATTTGTTTTGACGACGGGAATTAATTTTTAAATTAATTAATGCAACTGATATGTTTTGAATTTGGTAAAATAGAAATAATTTTCGAGTACATAATATCAAATATAGCTTAGGCCTAATTTTTGGTATTTTTTTGAAAACTTTCAATTTTTGATGAATAGTGAAACCACTAACTGGTAGTTAAAAAACTGAATTTTTCATAAAACTTAACTTTATCACTTCTGTGAGTGAAATTTCAAAAACCTGAGACACACGGTTGATGTCAGTAAGTAAAATGTGGTTCAATGAGATAAAAATAATTTTTTGGTGAATAGTAACTTTTTACTTTTTTTACCGCGGTTAATAGTAAATAGGGTAACTAAGGGTAAATATGATATTACTATTACCCTAACACATGTACTAATTCTATTGGATAAGTTTAATTCGACCAAAAACAACCATATGAATATAATATGACCATTTAGGTCCACTTGGATTAGATTATGACATTTAATATTATATTGTTTAATGAATAGTTAAAATAGTTAAAATCAAAGTTTAATAACTAAAACATTTTTAATATGGGGTTATACATATAATAAATTCGACTATAAATATTCATTAGAAAGATAAAGAGCTTTCCTACATAATGATATTTTATTTATAATTTTTATACATTAAATAAATTAATTTATTTATGACACAACGATGATATAGTAATTACCCTTTTAAGGAAATGTTAACATAATTGATGTTATAAATGCTCAAATAAATGTAATTTGAGGCTTTTTATGAATTACACTAATTATATAGGTTACTATGATATATTAGTGTTGATTTAATCAACTTGGTTCGAACATATAATTCTGTTATGACTTTCACAAAAATCATATGTCAAATAGTGTCAAAATTGACACAAAATAGTTTTTAAATCAAATATTATATTATTAATTGTTATTTTATTCCTAAAAATATAAGGTTCGGCCAAATGACTTATATAAGGATATATATATTAATAATAAACAACTTGGGGTTCGTTTGGTATGTTATAGTAAGTGTATTAACCATATAGTGTAAGAAAAAACAAAGAGACACGGTAAAAGTTAAATTATTTAACTTAGAGTTAAATCTAATTGATAAGGTTAAAATAATAACCTAAACATGTCTAAATCCTATTGGTTGATATTATTTCGACCCATCCCCACTTTACCTTCGAAATATGGCCCTTTGGAACCATTATAAACCGATTTTGACTTTCATATAAAATAATATTTTGAGATATTCCTAAGGTGCCCCTCTCCTCCCTTATAAAAGGGCACCTCCTCCCCCTCCTCCTCACACCAATTTGAGCACTCACGCTCGGACAACCCCTGACAAAATCCCTTCTCCACTTCCCTAGAATAATCCTAGAGGTCCTGGTCCTCTTCAAAGACCAATCTTAGTTCCCTAAGTGGAGGATTCAAAGAGGCGTTTAAAAGAAGAGGTAATATCCATTACCGATCTTTTCAATTTCATTCTTCTTCAACTTCTTCTTCTTTAGTTGTTTCATGATAAGGTAATAACATCAGTATTACTTACATAATGATATGTTATTATAAATATGAAACAACCCTAATTCACCTTCTATCCATCCTACGGAAAAATGAAATCACCGCGCGTGCGTACGTACGGAATATCGTCTCCACGTCATGGTGTATTCTATTTTCCACCATCACCTTACAAGGATGAGTATAATGGTGTAATGAGTAACTATATGTAATTATTATAAAGTGATATTGATACTGAAATAGTATAAATACACTTAAATACAATTCCATGATCATGGGAACAATATCATTGATCGTGCGTACGTACGGAATACCGTCTCCACGATGTGATGCGACTCGTTCTACATGATCATCATTACATAGTAATTATATAAATGAATTGAATTAATAAATATGATATGTGTTACACTAATACCATTCTGGATATAAGGTATCTATAACCTTAAAAGGAGAATAATAATTTATTCAGAAAAACACGCATAAGAACAAAAGGCAATAAAGACCCGAGTAACAAGTAACAATGAAATATTACTAATAAGAAGCTAAGAATATGACCATATATGATATCATATCAATATGTATGATTCTGTAATACGTAAATAACATTATTTAAACCATTATACAGGAGCTTCAGACACGTACAAAGCAAATCAGACCTAAGGTAAGGGAAATATCACAATCTCATTTTTATCCGAGATTGTTTATAATTTAGTATTTACTGGGGTGTATTTTATCATCCACATCCATGTTTTCTCAATATGTAATATTATTTCAATTCACTTACAATTCTTTAAATCCTATTTTACCCTTCGGTGAGTTTTTAGTAAAAGATATGAAAGGAATCTTTTGTCGTTTTTCGTACGAGGTACTTTTTTTGACTTTTCCGACAAAAGTACGAGAAGAATGTTTTTTCTAACTTATACGTCATGAATGGATTTTTAAAACATTATTTCCAAGAAGATTCCCTTACAAGTTTTCAAGTTTATTTTTAATCAACAACTTTTAGTTTAAAATTTAATGACATGTTAAGAAAGGAAAAGTGTTTTTGAAGTAGAAAGGATATTTTCCTCAAGAATGAAGTTCAAGAGTTTTATTAAAATTATTTTCCATCTAAGATAATAAAGGGTTCTGTTTTTATCCCTATTATTACATTGATTTGATTATGTTGTGATGGGATTATTTTTATGAATTCCTTTATCCTATATGAATTGTTTTATGATGTCACGATGTTTAAGATTCCCATTTTTATTACATGGGTTATGAGAGGATGTATGATTTATGATTTTGTGGCACACATAAGAATGGTATCATTATGAGATGAGTGGGACATATATATCACTCCAGTGCATTGGGTAAAGATTTTATATCTCATGAGATAGACATGGCTGGAACGGTAGGTTATACCGGTTCAGTGAAACAGGACTGAAACGAGGGTGACTCGTTTCAGAAAGGGACTTTGTCCACTAAGATAGTCTTGGCAATGAGTCTTGACTAACAAGAAATGATTCTCTATGATTATGTGTCTATGCCACAAAGTTTCATGTTTTAAGTTATGATTATTTTGATTACATTTCACTGCCATGATTTATCCCATGTTATGAAATTATGCTCACTTTTGCAGGTTAAGATTTCCAAAATGTTATGTTCTTATGAATATGATGTGATTGATATTTCTTTTTTTTACCCTTACTGAGCATTTGAGCTCACCCTTTTATGTTTTCTTTTCCCCAGGATATAAAGAAAGGTTTTAGGTAAAAAAAAGAAGATCTTTATGGGATATGTTGAAGATCTTTCACCACGATTAGAAGATTTTATTCCAAGTTTCCAAAGACACTAAACTATTACGATCCTTGTGCGTGTGTCTTTGTTATGTACTAAGTATTCTGCAAAAGTAATGTAATGTCCATGTACGTCAGGATTCGGGTCTCTACAGGTATAGTCTCCCCCATGACTTAGCTTACACCCTTGCCTCTAGTCGGCAACCTCTGGCGTAAGGGGAGACGTGCTTGAGGCCTTGTCGCGGGCCAGCTCGGGTGACCCGGGTGACCGCTTTAGGGTCGACCAAGGTTGGTTCGTGACACCATCTCCCTCCAACAAGTGTGGGGTTCATCCATACAGCTCTTCATATGTGAGGTTCAATGGTTTCTTCCTACCATGGACTCATTAGGAGAGTGTCCCCAATGCCCAATCAGTGGTGTCACGGTTGACACGCACCATCATCCTCTTTGTCAGGGCGACTCCCATCTCTTAGATAGGGACAAACCAAATGAACCATAGCTTTGATGTTCTTTCTGGTGTAGGAAAGGACCCCCATATTTGGTTCGTGACATAATGGTACGCTTCGTCTTAGTGGATTATTTGGTTTCTGCTTGGTCTAGGGCTCCTCGGAGGTGCGGTGAATCTTCCGTCTTGTTATTTCGGCGGAACTATGATTTTCACATGCGGTGGGATCCCTCTTCGGTTGCAACTTGGGTTAGTATCCCTAGACTTCTGCTTTCATTTAAAAATACATCTATTCTCTATTCCATTGGTAATATGATTGGGAGGTATTTATGCTCGGATCAATGGATTGAGTTTGAGGTGCACCCAATTTTCCCGCAGATATGTGTTGAGGTGGATGTCACCGAGCAACCTTTGTGTTGTGTCTGGATTACCGATGGGATGGAATTTGGCTGGATGTAGGAGGTTTTATTTGTATCATGGATGAATTATTGTGTTGGATTTTGATGGTTTGGGCACTTGGAAGCCATTTTCCACAATGCCAAGGTGTGTGCTTTCTCTCGGGTTGCGGAGACGCAGTGTAGTGGTGGCTGCGACTTTGTCGTTGATGAGAGGCTTCCTTAGGAGATTGTGAATGATGGATTTGGGATGGTTCCGGTTGGGTCTGGGAATTTGAATGGGGATCTGGGTTCTCTTATGGAACCTACGCTGTGTTCCGATGCTGGAGATTCTTATGGGAAGGGAGTTCATTTGGAGGCTTCCTGCATTGATTTGGCAATTGTTAAGGATATTTCTGATGGAAATTTGAAGAGGGAGATGAGGCAAGGTCTTACTGCTAATTTTCCAAGTCCAAGTTGTAGAATTAAGGCAGTGGAGGTGTCTATGAACCTAACCATGCTGCGGGTTTTGACAGGTTGAGAGGTGACCTTGGTGTTGAGTCCCGAACTGCAGCAGATGGGGCAGGCCATATGCAGCTGGTTCCTATTCCTTAAGAGACTTTGGCCAATTATTCTTTAGATTATAAGAATATGGGTACCCCTGGGACCTGTAAATGGTTTGAGAGTATGGAATCTAAGGAGTTTCCAGTAATGCTGGAAGATCCAAAAATGGCTGAAGATGATGTCTTGCAGGATGCTGTCACTAATACAGGAGGATAAGTGGAAGCGACAGTGGAGAGGGAGCCTTCTGTTGATCCTAGTATCTCTTATCATGAGGAAAACATGAAATATCTTGCAATTATTGATACTAATAGTCATTTTGAGAAAGGGCGAGGAGAATATAATGGTTTCCAAGAAGTGCATGCCTCTGGAAAATGGGGGGATCTTTCAGATAGTGAAAATGAGAACAGTAGTGGAAGGACCCGACTCTCTTATTGTGAGATTGTTCTGGGAGAGAAGAAGAATGTTTTGGGGAATGATAAATCTGGTACTGCTCCTCCATGGAGGAAGAAAATGAAGGATTATTCCTCTATGCCGAAACAGATGACTACTAAGTCCTCCTCCAGCAAGGGAAAAGTTATGCAGTCCTCTGATGAGCTCCTATATTTGGAATAGTTAAATCTCAGAAGGAAGTATATCAAGGCCCTGTCACAATATGACAGCTCGGAGGGGGAGTTGTCTACTTCAGATGAATCAATGGATCATGGTTATGGAGATGGGCTGGATTTCTATGATATGTAGCTGTTTTCATGGATTCTGTTGTTCTCTTTGTGTACTTTTCTTTTATTTTAATAAATTGGTAGGGACTTTGCCTCTGGCTGAGCTTTCTTGGTAAATCAACATGGAAAGGTAAATAACTAAGATGCATTCCTTTCAATCCACACTCTAAAAATGAAATACGTCCACTTATTTTTTCATAGTGAAAATCCTCTTGATAAAAACTGTAATGAATTATTAATAATGGAAATATTTTATTATTGTATTTTATGTATCTCAAACATGAACCACTATACCATCTAGATTTATTCACTAGACAGTTTAAACAACTCTGATTTGGGCAGTCGATTCATCCCATGTGACTATAGATACATCAAGGGGCTCTCTATAACCAGGTCCCCTCATGTCTTCAAGTCCAAAACATTCCTCATATATCATATAAGAAATTTAATTAATAAAAAATTTCTCTTATCAAATATCTGTATTGAATGAAGAATACATATTTATCAATATTTTCCTAGATAATCAAATAACTATCAAAGTAAACCACATAAGTTAAAATGGTATAAGGTTTAGTAAATAATAATATCCATCAAACAAGAATATAGATGTATAAGGAATTTTCCAATGAATATTATTACAATAAAGTTATTGTTTAAGAGAACCCTACCATCCACAAAATAAGGTGAGACAACAAATATATCTTTTACCACTTGGTAATTTTCAAACTAAACCACTTGGGTGAAACAGCTCAATGTGAAACAAAAATTACAATTATTTATGAGTGAATCATGATATTTAATGAAAAATGGCTAGTATATACACCATATTATTGCGAATTGTTTCATAACAATGAAAATGTCTTAATGGAATGTAAATTGAGGTAAAACCCATTACCCTATATTTCCTTTTGGGTGAACTTACATTAACCCAATTTAAAATGGGCTTAACCATGTTATTAAATTATAATAAAAGCATAATAATAATTATAATAACATATATTAACTTTTTATAATATCTAATAACCAATTTATTTTCAATAATCCTTTATTTTCACTAGTTTTTGTGTTAATTTCCTAGTTTTTCGAGTATGTTTTGACTTGTTACATGTTGTTACCATTAAATAGATAATTATTTCATCATATCCATAATGTTAACCATGATTCAATTATCATATATTTTCAGTATATATGTTTTCATAATAGCCCATAATATTTGGAGATAGTAAATGAAATGTGTCATTCATAGAGACATTGTGCCCTACATACACATGAACAGTACTTCCATTTCATTACCGTATTTCAAAATTAAATGATATATATATGTATATTATCATTCTATTATAATATTCATATCTTATATTACACATGTTTTTTCAATTACTTCTCGTAATACATTACATGTACAGCGTGAATGAATCGCATCGCTTTTAAGAGGCGGTAGCCCACACCTCCACAAACGATATTATTATATCCGCAAAAAATGGAACACTTGAAGGTACATGTTATATAAAAATTAAATAAGAATAATGATATTATAAATATAATATAGAACATATAAAAATAGTATGTCCATTATATACACACTATAAGAGGTGGTAAAGGAAAAAATGAACAATCATCGTTTTGTGAGGTGGTAGTCCACCATACACATGAATAGTAAGTTCATTATCTATTAGATGAAAGTGTGTGTAAGTGTAGGTATAACCCTAATAATAATAAAATATCAGTATATTGATTATTGTGAGTTTATTATATAATAATGTAATAATAATAATTTAATGGTTTGTGAAAGAAAATTGTGATGCAAGATTGGGCTCAGGTTGGCCTCCCCCATGGCACTGAAATCTAGGGTTTCTCTTCACAATGGCTCCTCATTTCTCCATGCATCCTCTAGTGTTGGGCTCCTCAGATGGAATGAGGACTAGAAAGAAGAAGGTCCCATAGTTTTTTGTTATTTCATCCTAGCATACGTCTCCCGTGGAGGATGGTTCTCAGCGAATGGGAGTTGAGGATGGGTGACTAACGATCATGAAACCCACTTCATGTGATGCGTCATAGAGACCTAGATCTTAGCGTGATGGTGGGATTAGTAAATTTGTTGAAAATTCGGGTCAAGCTGCATGGAATTTGAGCCTCACGGATGAGACTTGGGCAGTGCAGCATGAGGTCTTGGCGAATGTAGCTATTTTGACTGAATCTCATGTGAAGGGTGATTATCAGTGTGCATGAGTTGGATATGGGAAGAAAATGGATCCGGATTCTCATGATGCACCTTAGAAACCTGGACCTCAATGTGAAGGTGGGAAATATCTGCTCATTTTTTGGGTCAAACCGCAATGGATCCTTCTAATGCACCTACAATACCTTGTTTATAGCATGTGTATGGGCAGAGTTATTCTATTGAAGTCATAGATAGTAAAGGAAAGGCTTATGGGGATGATACTCCTTATAAAACTGCTCAAGAAGTTCGTACCCATGGTGTTCAGGATGAGGGTTCTTCAATTAATATTTTTTTTCAAGCTTCAAATGATTTAGTGATCATTCTATTCTAAAAAAATGGAGCATTGAACACATCTATTTAGATCCTGCCGTGGTATCTGAACGACTAAAAATGAGTGAGTTCTTAATTATTTCTCTCTTTTTTCTGCCTAAAGGCTCTCGGCCTCTCAAAATGGATGATCTCAATGGAAAAAATTCATCAATTTGTGGGTTTTCATCCAGGAAGTCTATATCACTAGGAAGTGGATATTTCCATAATCGCTTCCCTTCAGAATAATTGAATGTCTGAGCTTGGGGATTCAGTTCAATAGAGCTCAAACATGGGATTATTCATTTGTGTGAATGAGATAAAAAATTCAATCCCTTTGAGTTTGGTAACTCTACTACTCAAATCTGGGTACGATTTTGTGGTTTAAATTGGATTCTATGGCACCCTAATATCTTGTTTGATATATACCTATCCATCGGTATCTCAATAAAAATTGACAAGGAAACTGATGATTCTTATTTTGGGAACATTTTTATATTATTGGTTGAGGTTGAACTGGGGTCCACTCTTGTTGACAAGGTAATGATTGCAACTTTTGAAAATATTATTAAGCTGAATATCATTTATGAAAAAATTACCAAATTATATAAGGAATGAAATGTTATTCGTCATGATCCATCTACCTATATTCTCTCAATAGTTTTCAGCTTCCATGCTTTGTGTGGCTATGCCCTGAGAAAGTGTCTCAAAAAGATAAAAAATCTTTATTGGAAAACTTATGTTCTTCCTCAGATGTAGCATCCTTGTAATAGTGATGATATAATGGGATTTGAGCAGACGACATAGGAGTGGGGTGTTGTTCCTAGAATGGGAGACCACCTGAATGCCTCCACCTCTGAAAACAAGACGAAATCTTGGGATTCTATCCTTTCTGAAGAGGCGAATGTTCACATTAAAGATACTTGTAACACAAGAAAAGGTGAGATATTTTAGCACACTCAATCTTGTTCATCTTTAAAAGGTGATGAATTAATGGATGATCAAGTGAATGAATAATAAGTCTCGTTAGAGGTGGATCACAAGCTCTCATAGGAATGTTTGAATGCTTTAGGTAACTGAAAGGGTGAACACATTGTTGAGTCTGATTCTTTCGACCTTTCTAAACCATCAAAGCCTACTGTGGACATTGAAGGATTTCAGCTGGTTTCCTACAAGAAGGAAAACCCCACAGTTTCCACTTCAGTGGTGGTTGAGCATTCGATTACAGGTAACAGCGACTCTTTATCTAAGAAAATTATAGGTGACAATGAGAATCAGGATTTAACTCTGACATATCCTGATGATAAAAGAACCATGAGATTATGGATCTGGATGAATCAATGATTATTGAAGGAATAGTAATTCATTTGGTAAAAGTCACCTCCCCTGAAAAATGCGAGAAATGACAAGAGGATAGCTCTTATTCATAAGGCACTGATGTTGAGACAGATTACAAAAGGCATCAATCTCTTCATTAAATTATGGGGAGATCGAGAGGTTGGGGGTGCGATCTTGGAAGAGTTTACTAGCATGCGCTTCAGGAATAGGAAAACAAGATATGTGCACGAATCTTGAAAAAGATCGTTAAGTAGTTAGTAATTTGAGTTTTGCCTTATTTTCCTAAAATATTTTCAAAAACATTCTTTTTTTAATTTCTTTTAATAAACGAGGTATTTTCCTCCTAAAAAATGGTTTTTGAAAGAAATAATATGAAAGTGATCATTGAATAATGTTACCTTTTTTTCGGGTACCTTTTTTCATTTATATAAAAAGGCTTACTTGGTAAGATTTATGAAAAATGAGAGTCTTAAATGTTTAGGGGAGTGAATTTTGGAGATTATTGATGAAGGTTTTAAATAAAATATATGGATCAAAGTGGTGTGGGGGAAATTAGGGAAGATGTAACCATTTATAATTGAGGCTAGAGGGACTTTTGGAAACTCTAATGTATTAAATTAATAGAAATTATATTTCAATTACAAATGGATAAAATTTTAGTTATTTCTATGATAAGATGACTATGGGTCAATCTACTATTAGAAATTAATTTTATACATGTTTAGGTCATATTATTACCCTTATCTTTTGGATTTAACCCTCATTTAGTCTTTTAATTCTTACCGTGACAACATGTGTTTTCATTCCATAAGGGTTAATATCTTAATAAAAAATTAAAAACAAACCATAAATAGAAAATTGGTGAAATATTTAACCTTATCAAAATTATTTTTCCTAGTTTTATATTCTTAATTATTTTATATCATTTAAAAAATATCATTTATTTTAAAATATAATTATGGTCAATTATGAAACTATTTAATGCATGATTTTTTCAAATATCATAACAACATTATATATTTGAAAAAAAATACTAAAATCCAAATATGTCTAATTAATCTAGAAAATTTGTGGATGACATTAATTATGTAAAATTCTATATATTATTATTATTATTATTATTAATTATTTGTTATTTCAACTAATTAATCAATTACATCATCATGATTGTATGAGACGTTAAGGTTATGATTTATTTCATAAAAATTAAAACTAAATTACTATGATAATGATAACAAATTTATATTTCCAATTACTATTTATATTCAATAATATATATTCCGAATAACCACATATTAAAAATTTAATATTTATTTAAAACATGAGTATGACATATTTGACTTTTCAAAGAATAATATATTAAAAACAATTAAAGTCATCAAAGTGGCTCAAAGGGGAAATAAAATCATCCTAGGAATGCTTTTTCTTGAACACAAAAAATACAATAAAATTAGTACAAGTATTAGGATAATTTTCTAATATTTATAATATTTCTTTTACCATTAATTACTCGATTTACCTTTAACATTGATTATAAAAAAATTACTAATGTTACTCGTCATAATGTCTAGATCTAAAAAAACCCATTAATATAAATTTTACTCAAAGATTAAAAATATAGAATACCTTTTTTGAAAACAATAACACATAATTTTTAGTAATTAATTTAATATTAATCACAGTGATGGAATGAGATAACGAGTTTTTTTAAAAGTGAAAACGTTCGAATGAATTAAAGGTTTCTATATCCAAATTCAATGTCAAATTGATTAAAATTACCTAAATAGACTAAATGGTAAAAACTTGATCTATTTTTACTTTTAAACCAATAAAAAATATAATTTCATATTATAAATTATTTAGACGAATAAGCTATTTTCAATTAAAACTCAAAATTTTTTCATTGTTCATCCAAATATGAAACTTATCACAAAATTTAAAAAAACTCATTAAAAATAAATTTTGATATTCCTCTTTCAAATAATAAGTATATTTTATCAAATTGAATTTATAAAACTGTTAAAACATAGATTTAAAAAAAGTGCGCCATCAAAAGGTGTTAAAACTACCTTTAGAAAAATATATCCTTCTATATGTAATATTGGATTTACTCTAATATTATACCTATAAATTAATTGGTTTGAATGAAAAAACATTTCATTAAATATATAATATATAAATATTTCATATTTTTGTTAATAATATTCATTCCTGATAATTTAATATATGAGTTTTAATAATTTTTCAATGGTCATTTAAGATGTGGATTGCATACAACCTATGCTTTCTAGTGTTTTATCTTTAAAAAGAGATATACCATAAAAATTGGGATGTTACAGTATACCCTAATTCAACAAATTGCACCATAAAAATTTGAAATTTCACTTCAAAAATACCTTGTTAATAATTTAAAATTCTTTTGTTGGAAACCCATATGAAAAATAGTATTAACAAGAACATTAATAATAAAAGGGAAAGCAAAATTAAAAGGATACCATAAAACTAGGATTTATAATATAATAATGTTAGTTAAAACATGTAAATGGAGAAAAATTAAAACTATAAAGTACTAATGGAGAATTATATAGAACATGTTGAGAAGAAACTCAAGGACCACAAAGGCATAAACCAGAGTCATGAAAAAGGACATTGATATTATAAAAATTGATGATAATTTGAAAATAGTTTGGTTTCAAGAAAAGTTTCCTAGAGTTGAGAAATTAATTATCTCTATATGAATATATTTAAATATTAATTGCTATTAATAGAATCTTTTTCTTTTATTGCACCTTGAACTATTTCTACTACATCTCCTAGCATAAGATGCATCATATTGTGAAGTAATATATTAACCTATAAAACCAAGAATAAAGATAAAATTAAACTATTTCATAAATCATTAGTCATTCCACAAGATTATGATTCAATAGCTTAGAATCATTTTCAAGGTAGTTAGCATAGACCTATTTACTATGTCCATATAAATCACATCTTTTTCCAAATGTCATTATCATATCCCAACAAGCATATTAAGTCTTATCTTTCCCTCACCCATGTGTTTTCCAAAAATTTCAACTTGTTATTGAATCACATTTCATGGTTATGAGTAACAACCAATAAAATCTACTAAATGTTTGATGAAAACGTATTGTAGTAAAATCCTTATAAATTTTGTAATAATTATAACTAGAATATCTTAATTAAAATACTTATACCACATTATTAAAGGACCTAGTTATAGGAGAAAATCAATAATTCCACTTAATCTATATAAATAGAATAAGATTGACCTTGATCACATAGATTCTTCCGAGGTATATCCTCTTGATTCTTGGGGAATTTGTTTGAATTGTTCCCCATATCATTACTTCTATAACAATGTATAATATCCTTTTTATTCTTCCCTTTTCATCAATTAGAATAGTGACCTGAATCTCCTCACTTATAAAAAAACTCGTATTTTCTTCAATCATTTACTAGGGTGATACTTTCCCCAGTAGTCACATGTTGTAAAATCCTTCATTCTCTTTCTCTATTTATCAATCATTTTCTCTATGATCCTCTTATTCTCTATAATCCATTCAAATCCACAGGAATTTTATAATTATTTATCTATATTGATAGAACATAAAACTATTTCATCATTTGAAGAAAGAGTTTTAGACAACAGACCCCTTTAGAGAATTGGCTTATGTCCTTTAAGAAATGGTCAATATTGGATTACATGTTGCATATGAAAATGGTATCAAACCTTTTCAACCTTATAAAGGTAGATTCATACTTCACAACACTTTCTTCATCTATTTTATTTAAACTAAGGAAATTTCTCTTCATCTCTATTTTCCCCCAAGATAGAAATAATTGTCAAATAATGTTTCCTTAAGAGTGTTTTGTTCCTTGATTTCTATTTCCCCGTCCTCCCTAGTATTATGGATCAAATAACACCATTGGTCAGCTTCACCGTTGAGACAATACACTAAAAGTGTAACCATTTCTTTTTCACTGAATCCTAATTCCATAAATATCTTCTCCAAATACCTAATCTATTTCTCATCAACTAATGGATTAGTAGTCCCACAAAATGATATGGTGCCCTATCACACAAAGAGTTCAAGCATCGGAAATTATCATTGTGTAATAGGATTCTCCATCCATTAAAGGTTATTTTTTATAACCTGACTAATATAATCTAACATATTCATAACATTCTCGGATCTAATACTAGATATATCGAGTCTCTTATCAGGGAAACCTCTATATTTTCCATAATTATTGATACCCTTATTCCTTCCAGATGTCATTTCTAAATGATGGGATACACTAGATTAGATCATAATACTATGAAACATAATGTATAATTCCCAAAGCTAGTAAGAGACTTGAAAAAAAAATTCAAAATTTTATTTGTATTTTATATCAAAATTCGATACATGTTTTCATTGGGATGTTCTTCTATAATTATCCTCAGTGTCTATCATAGGGTTATGTTCCCTAATCTATATATCCTAAATCACATTTATAAGGATTCTACTAAACATTCTATAACACCAATTGTAACAACCTAACCATATAATCCTATAACCTATGCATTAAATTGATATAATAGAATATATACAATGTAAAAATACCAAAGGACCAATTAGTTTATTAGTTTTTGAAACCAGATGCATACATGAGACACATTTTAAATTAGTAAAGGAAGATAAAACATAATACATAACAAATTCTAATAAACTACATCCTTGAAAACTCATTCAAATAACTATTCATCATAACATAGGTAAAGGGAAACAATTAATTGTTATCACAAATTATTATAAAGAGTTATTTATAGTATAGGATATCAAGAATTAATGAGATGAAATCAACCTGAGAAGGTTTATAATTGATACACATTCCATTTAATCAATATTCTGAAAATTTAATGCATCCATTGATTTTTATTTATTTCAAAAATACTCTGGATAAAAACTAAATATAATTTTTAATGAATTCAATGCTTTAATGTTGGAGGTCATGTATCAAGAACATGAACCACTATACCAAAAATATCAACTCTCATGAAATTTTAAACAACTCTTATTTGGCCAAATGATTCGTCCCATGAGACTAACGATGCATTGAGGGGATATCAATAACCAAGTCCCACATATTTATTCTAGTCCAAAACAATCCACATATATCAAATAATTTATTTAATTAATAAACAATGTGCCTTATCAAATATCTGTTTTAAATTAAGAAATCATATTTATCAATATTTCCCTATATAATTAAAGAATTCTCAAAGTAAACACCATTTTTAAAAATGATATATAGTTATGGAAATAATAAAATCCATCACATAATACTTTTTATATAAAATAAAATTTCTAATTTAAATAATGTAAATATATCTATTTTTAAGAGATAGTTAACATTCACAAAAGAATGTGAGACTATAAAGATAACTTTTACCACTTGGTAATTTTCATAAAAACCCCCTTGGGTGATAAAACTAAATGTGAAACATTAAATTCAATGAATTAAAATTGATTCATGATATTAAATGAAAAATGGGCATTATATACAACACATTAATGTTAATAGGTTCATAACAATGAATAAGTCTCAATAGAATGAAAATTGGGATGAAATCCCTTATAATTAATTTCTTTTTGGGTGAACATACAATATCCTCATTTATAATGGTTTGAGAATTTTATTTACTTATAAAAAAAGAATAATAATATTTATTATATTATATATTAACTTCCTATAATATCTATTTACCCACTTATTTCCAATCTTCCATTATTTTCACTCCTTTTGGTGTTAATTGCATAGTTTTTCGAGTATGTTTTGAGTCGTTGCTTGTTCCTACTATATATATCATGTTATAATGATATCAATAATGTGAAACATGATTCAATTATCATATATATATATATAAATTTTCATTATATATGTATTTGTAATACTCCATAATTTTTTGATATAGGAAATGAAATGCGTCGTTTATGGAGACGGTATGCCCTATGTACAGATGAATGCTACTTCAATTTCTTTATCATATTTGAATAGTAACTTATATATATGTATATTATCACAAAAATATCATATTTATATCATATATTTCTCATTATTTTATTAAAAATATCCTTTAATACATTCAATGTATAGCGTGAATGAATCACATTGCTTTGAGGAGACAATAGTCCAGACGTCCACAAACGATGTTATCGTATCCTTACAAAATGGAACACATAAAAGTATATTATACATAATACTGATTATGTATATATAAATTATAAATATCATATATAATGAATAAAAATATTATTTCCATAATATATCACACCATGAGATTTTGTAAAGGAATAGAGAAAAATCATCGTTTCCTAAGGCGGTAGTCTTCTTTACACACGGATGGTAAGTTCGTTACCCATTAAATGTATGTGTGTGCATGTGTACATATAAATATTAGAATATAAATATAACTTATATGTATAATAAATATGTTTTTATATAAATATTAATGAATAATAATTGAATTGTTTCAGAAAAAAATAAAACAAAAGTTATCGTTGAATAATGTTACCTTATTTTAGAGTATGTATTTTTCAGTAATACCAAAAGACTTCATTTGTTGGATTTATTCCCAATGAGAGGATTCTATAATGAGGGGAGGGAAGTTGGATGTCTATTTGGGTTTGATTTTAATTAGAAATAATTCTCAATGTGGTGTGAGGAATTGAGGGAGGAGGTTCACTTTTGTAATTATGATAAGGGGAACTTTTGGAAACTCTCAAAATACTAGACTTATATAAAATAATTTTCAATAAAAAATAGATTCAAGGTGAGTTATTTCTAATATAATAAGAGTATGGGTACAAATTATCTCATAAAATAATTTTTATGCAAGTATAGGTTATATTATTTCCCTTTTCTTTTGGATTTAACCCTAATTTAATCCCTTAAACTCTTACAATGAAAACATGTATTTTTATGTCTTAAGAGTTAATATAATTACAATAAAATTTTAAACGATCCATAAATGTATCATTGATGAAATACTTAACCATATTCAAATCCTTTTTCTAGATGATATATTTTTATGGATTTTATATCATTTTATAAAATATTATTTATTTTATAAAATAATTAATTTTAATTTGATACTATTCAATACAAGACTTTGATAAAATATCATAACAACATGATATATTAAAAATTAAACCTTCAATACAACCCTAATATGTATAGTTAATCTCTAAAATTCGTTTATGAAATTAATTATCTCAAATTTTATTTATTTAATGTTTTCAATATAATTTATCTATTTTATTTACATTAATTAAACAATTACTAAATCATCATTGTGAAATACATTAAAGAAGTTTTTTATTTATAAAAAAATAAAATATATTACCATGATGAATATAAACATTTCATATTTAAAATGACTATTTCTAGTGAAATATATCATATGAATTACCACATATAAAAATGTAATACTTATTAAAAATATGAGTATGACATATTGGACTTTTTTTAAAATAATATAATAAAATATTATTATAGTCATTAAAGTGACTCCAAGAGGCCATAAAATTGGAAAAAAGAGTATTTTGGTCGAAAATAACTCATCCAATTAAATTAGTACAAGTTTTAGGGTAAATTTTTAATATTAATAATATTATTTTGACACATAATTAGTAGATTTACCTTTAACTATATTTAAAAAAATACTCCAGTTAATATATATAATTTCTAAAAATAAATTGAATGTATTTAAATAATTTTGACCCATTGATTCAAAATATGGACTAAATTTTACAAAATACAAATTACATAAGTAGCAGTAATTAATTTAAAATTACTCTCACTGACTGAAATATAAAAGTTGTTTGTTTGATGTGAAAATGTAGAAAATATTGAATTGTTATTATATAAAAATTCAATATTAATATAGAGACCTAGTTTTTTTCATATAATTATTTGTAATATTTATATAGATATATATTTCTAGATCTAGGCATTGAGATGGCGTATGATTGTGAGGCTGGGTGTGCCCAAAATTAGATTTATAAAAATATTAAATATGATTTATATTGTGAATGTGTATCTTCTTAAATGATACTAAATAAATATAAAATTATTGAAGAGTTAATAAATTTTAGACTGTGGTTGATTCAAAAACATGGTGTTTAACCTAGGAAATAAAAAAATTGAGTTAGCGTGGGATGTTTAGACCACTCCCTCGTTGGAGGTGCATATAATGAATTAATAAGATTATTTTTAGTGATATAGATAATTATATAAATGTAACACCCAAAAAAACCATTCCAGGATTATACAAATAATTTATTTAATCTCTTGTGATAACTGTCTACCTCCTTCCTTTAGTATATCTTGAAAAATGATGAAGAAACTCTAGAATCAAGTGGATCAGGATGCGGTGAACACAACGACTCCCCCTAAATCATTGGTGAATGATTTTTTCATCATCGATATATCTAAAATTTAGGTAGGACTCATTATATGTTGTTTTTATCCCATTTTATTTTATTATTGAGCATTGCTATCAATTTTCATGGATATGTTCCAATTATATATTTTTCATTTCCCAAATAAAAAATTAAATTGTTTAATTATTATTTTCTAACTTTGGAATCACTGTTCTTGATTGATTGACCAATAATTCATGGCCATTAAAATTTGAACTTTGTTATTATGTGTTTTCTTACTCATTTATTCATGTTATTAATAGGTTCGATCCATGTAGTCCCAATTCAACATTTTCCTGGTGGTACCGATCTCGATCAGACCCCGAAATTCACTATGAAACGATGAAATATGATCTAAATGATGAATTCAGTGTAGATATGGAAATATTCTGGAGAGAAGAGATTTATTTAGTGGATTAAGATCAAAAAAAATTTATGGTTCAGTGGCCTGTATTTTGAACAAAGAACCCCCAAGATGAAAATATGTGATTTTCCGGTGAGTGGGGACCTAAAATCAAATTTTCTCGCCAGATACCTGAGTTTCTTTCGATATTAGCACTCAATTTGAAGTAGAAATGCCTGAATTGAGGCATGAATGTTGGATCTGGAAATTTGGGATTTTTGATGTAATCAAGATTACACGTTCTGTTCAATTATAAACAGAAGTTGTGTAGCACCCTTAGCGGCATCGCTAGGGTTTCCAAAAAATTATGGGTGACATGTCATGTTACCCTCACTTACATTCCATGTACCATATACCACTTGGACATCCCATGTGATGGGTCAAACAAACAGGAACCCCTGTAGAGGTACGCGGTGTCTTGTACCTGGAAGTGTACTCTAGTACTTGAACATAAAATGAAATACATATTCCTAGTTCTGGTTAGCCAAGACATGATATGTTTTCCACCTACATGGAATGTATGACTACACGGAATGGATTCATGTTCCATATGGGTAAATTTCCATGCAGTGGAGAGGGACCACCGACTGTGTGGGTCCCCTCACACGTTGTGTTCCCATTGAGATTTTTTTTGAGAAAAATTCAAACATTCATATCTCTTTCATTTGATGTAGCATTTTGTCCTATGAGCAGCCTATTATTTGTGTTTTTCTGTGTATAATGTGATGGTTCCCTTTTGTGGTTTTTGAGATATGATGTGATATTTTCAAATAATGAATCCTTTTGAGGTGAACCAGATGATGATAGTGATCAAACATTATCACTAGATTCTTACTCTTGATTAGAACCCACCAGCTGGGATGGGAAAGGTTCCTCAATGGATTGTAGATTAGAACCCTCCAGTCAGACTAGAAATGTATCCTCTACAGACTCTCTAGTGGAACCCTCTAGCTGGGTCGTGTATGTTTCTTTAATGACTATCAGAGTGGATCCTTAAAGGTTGGATGGTAGTGTGTCCTCAACTTCTCGAGTAGAACCCTCCTATGATATTATGGTATGGATCCTCTATGATTTAGTGTGGAACCCACATGCTTGGATGAGCATGGGTCCTAAACCATCAAAGCGGAACCCTCCAGCTGGGCTAGGTAAGAGTAATCCATCAATTACCATAGTGCAACTCTCCTATTGTATCAGGTCATGGGACCCCTATATTAAAATTATGGCCTCCTAGCTATGCAGTATAGTGACGAGAAATCGTTTGATGTAGCTTTGGACTAATGACGAATAGGGTATCTTTCCCCACTAAGATGAATTTTTGTAATGTATCCTAAAACTATGCGGGTGAGTTAGTGTCTCCCAATGTGGATAGTATCAAAGTATGGTGAATGATTTCCTTATACTTGTGTTTTCAAGGATGATGTGTTGGATGCTGGGAATCATTTTTGGACTTTTAGAATAGTTGGATTGTCTTCTTCTTGGGTTGAGTTGTGAGACAGAGGTCCCCTTACTCTCTAATTTGATCTTCTTTGACTGAGTATATGTATATATATACTCATCCTTCTTCTATACCCACTCCGTGTATTTGTTTACTCTTCTTCTAAAATAGGCAAAGGTGTGTGATGTATTCCATGTGATTTCCATGTATAGATTCTCATGGTTGTATGAGTCTACTCTCCTACTATAGGTATAAATGTCTTGATGAGTAGTTCAACTACTCACCATGTTTATCCCCTTGTTCTTGTACAATATTACTTTCCCTCCATGTTGGGTTCATCTATACTATTTTATTGTACAATGTGTATCTACTATCATTACATTACTCTCGTTTCTCAAAGTAATCCACCCTTATATTTTTGGTGTTCTACTGGGTATTTATATACTCACCCATGGATGGTCATTTCCAACACTTTTCATGTCTTATGCAGATGAAGAACAGGTTGATCATGACAAAGAGGAGATAATGGATATTGGGTGCATGGACAGAGTATGGTGGCCATAGCATAGGATTCAGGAGTTGGGCTCTCTTTCATCTATTTACTATTCCAGTTTTTCATCTTGGTACATATTCTTGGTTGGGAATGCATTATTACCCTTTTTCATTTCAGTTCAGACTACCGTACTTCTGTACTGTATAGAAGCTCAAGAATGTTTGGTTTATATTATAGATGTTATCTATCATTAATTAATTTCACTATTAAATTTTTCAATGATTTTTCTATGTGTGTACATGAACTTAAGAAAATGACATACCAAGACATTTATTCCTTCGGTGATTGTTTCCACCCACTGGTTTATGGATATGGGCTTGGGGCATTGTGAGTCGAGCCCAAGCATTGGTCAGGTCATGGTAGATTAGTATTAGATAAAGTTCATTCCTTGCGATGTTGTTCAGACATATCACATTAATATGATTGGTTGGGCTTAGGGAAATAATGTCAAAGTGTCTTGAGTGTGGCTCTGAGTCCAGGGATCTAGTGATGGTGCAACAACCAATGTATCAATTCACCAGGACCCTGGCTTCCAACTTGTTAACTCGGAATAGCGAGATATATTTTTCTGGGATCAAAGGTACTTGCATCATATTAGATTAATTCTTTAACTGTCCCTCGTAAGTCATCTCCCAATTATTATTGATATATATATATATATTCTCATCTATCCTTGGTAATCCTTGATAATTTTATGTATGCCCTTACGAAGAAAACCTTCTAGGATACTAGCTCTGGTTCCTGAAGACGATCCTATGAGTGATGAGGCTTATGTTCAGGGTTCATCCCTTGATCTTCTTCCTATATGTGGAAAGGAAAAAACACCTCAACATGTTGAGTATACAATCATCCTAGAATATTAGACTGAGGATGTGTATAGGCTTAGCGCACTCCATGAATTCTAGCGTCAGAGACTGCTGAGGTTCCACGGTGAGCCAAATCCATATACAAAAGAGGATTTTCATAAGACAATGACATAATCGTTAGGAGTGTTCAAACCCCAACAGATAATGTGGTGGAACTATAATATAGACATTTCTATAGATTATAATAGGCATTGGTGGATCCTTGTTATGCAGATGCACAATGAGTTGACACTCTCATGGGATGACTTCCAGTAGATGTTCTGTGAGGAGTACAACCCCTAATTCTTATGCACAGTCCTGATCCTGGGGCTTCTGGATCTGAAGAATGGAGGGATGATCGTAATGTTTTATGCAATATGGTCCACATACTTTACAGATTACTCCCTAGACATGAACCAAGATGACTAGTACTAAGATCATAAGTTTTAGATGTGACTTCGTAGAAAGATCTGAACTCAAATTGTGCACATATGCATCCCCACCTATGTCATGGTGTTGGAGAGGGCACTAATGATAGAGAGATTTTTATAATAAGGATGCTAGATAACTATAGATAGTAGTGATTTCCACAATTTTGAGTTGTCTATATCATCTAGAAGACGCCAGTTTCCAAGATCTCACCATATGTGGTCCATCAATGATAAGACTCAGGAGCATGGTCATCAGAAGCCTGGAGAGACAAGGAAACCCAAATATGAGATGTTTTTTACTTCTGATGTGTGTGGTCACGTGGAATGAGAATTCCCTAACATGTTTTCAAATAATCATAGGTAGATAGCCGATGTACTGCCATGTAAGAGGTAGTTCCGTGAGAAGGGATCTCCCATGCATGGATAGGGTGGTCCGCATAGAGGTATATATAAAAGAGTATCATGAACATATATGGGTGGTGGACGCTGTTATGATATCTCTCTAACACAAATATAATAAGAACAACATCAAACTCAGGGAGCTAATGGCTGGGGTCATGGACAGATGCTGGCATTGGAAGCTTATGACCCTAAAATGAATGATATGTTTCGAGGTATGATCTGTGTTTTTTCTAATCATTTTTAGGGTTAGTAGAAACATTTTACAGTAATTTCTTAAGATATCATCTTCTTTTTTGACTGTTGTAGATCCCATTGGAGGTTCTAACATAACAACATTGTATTGAGGTTCCTACAAGGAACATTTATTATGTATCTTTCTTCTGTAGGCTATGAAAACTACTACTTAGAGGGGAGAGGTTCACGTGGGACCTTTTGGTCATCATGATGGAAACCAATGATGTCATTTTAGGAATGAATTAGATTTACATACTCTAAGCCTGGATTGATTGTCACCATAGAAAATACATATGAACATCCACTAATGGGACAAGATTCCCCTTATCTATTGAGAGAGGTCTCATTGCAGGGAATGTGGGTTCATGTATTGGGAGGCTGCAGCCCGTCACCCATAAGTTGGATAGTATCTTCCATGGAGCAGAATCTCCTCATGAATCTAGGTTCCTTATATTATGGAGGATTATATGGAATTTATCCCTGAAGTTATTCTTGGACTACCATTGAGGTGGGAGATGTTGTTTTATATTGATTTTGTTCCCGACCACACATTGATAACTATTGTGGAATAACACATGGAACCTACCAGGCTCTAGGAGATACGATTGTTTTTTGATGACCTTCCAGGGAAAGGTTTCATCATGCCAAGTATTTCCACCTGGGAAATTCTAGTGTTTTTCATGAAAATGGTGGATTCGAGATTTCGACATTGTGTGGATTATCATCTCTTGAACGAGGTCATGATAAAGAAAAAGTAAAAATTAACAAGGATTGAAAACCTCTATGACAATTTATGAGGTACAATATGTTTCTCCATGATTTATATCAGGTTTAACTACCACTATTTGTAGTTTTCGGAGTCTGATATTCGAATGTTGGATTTCTGATGTAGGTACGAACACTATGAGTTCCCAGTGATGTTGTTTGGTTTGATGAATTACCCCTTCATGTTTATGGATTTGATGTACCAGGTCCTCCAGCCATACATGGACCAGGTTTTTGTTTTTTTCATCAATGAAAGAATCATCTAATCTGAAATAGAGTAGGAGCATGAAGAGCACTTGAGGATGGTTATTAGCTTTCTTAGATAGAAGCATCTTCATAGGAAGATATTAAAGTGCCAGTTATGGATACATGGGGGTCAATTTATAGGTAATTTCATTTATAATAATGGTTTATCCATGAATCAGGTGATCATTGATGCAATGATTGCATGGGTGGAACCCAATAATGTGTCAGAGGTGTAGAGATCTCTCTATTTTCTAGAGTAATATATGGGATTTTTGGCAGACTTCTCTAAAATTACTGCCCCTTTCACCACCCAGATGTGGAAAGGTTATCATTTTACTTGGTTTGACTAGTGTTAGAGGGACATTGAGGAGTTCAGTCATAGGATGATGAGTTCTACATTGTTGAGACTTCAAGATAAAGGTGTTGAGTTCTAGTGTGTAGCGATGACTCAGGAGATGGGCTGAGTTGCGGGTTGATGCATCAGAAGGAAATTATAAAATATGGATCAAGGAAGTGGATACTCATCAATATGAACTAAAAAATTCACAATATATATTTTCCATTGGGATTATTCTCCCTGAGGATGTGGATGTACTATCATTTTTTAGATCACTTTGTGGTTTACTTAGACCACTAGAATCATAGTTACGTCTTCATGTAGAGAGACCTAAACCCATGGCAATGATGCTTGATGGAGTTCCTGTAGAACTTCATATTTGAGATAGTTAATACTACAGGAAAGGGAAAAATTTTATTATATTCCCTTAGTAGGAAGTCACGTGCTCCCTTAGTGAAGGAGGCTTTGGGGGAGTTAGCTTCCCTATAACTAACCCTGGTTGAACAGGAGGGTAGAATTTTTTTCAATTCAATGGGGTTGACTCCTTCACTCCTCTAGTGTGTGTGAGAGTCTTAGTTGAGAGACATAAACCTAAAGGTATTATTTTATTATATATCCACATGTGATACACCAGATGGATATTTTTAAGGAGGGAATCACGTCATCTTGTTCAATGGGTGAACAGTGGTTCCAGTCACATTTTGCGAGGAGGTGATGTAGGAGTTATAAACCTCTCCCCTAGTTGTAAAACCCCTTACAGGGAATATTTACAGAGACCATTAGAATAATTTTTGGTGGTCCGACATGGGATGAATCAAATCTGAGTTTTTCTCTAGGAGCCTAACTTGTCAGTAGGTGAATGCGGAGCACTAGGTTCTGACAGGTTTGTTTCATCCGCTTGAGATCCCAGAGTGAAAATTGGATAACATATCCATATACTTCATCACAATTAATCCACACAGAAAAAAGTGCCATGATGAAATTTGGTTGATAGTTGAGAAACTCACAATTTCGGAAAAATTCATTTCCATTATGGAGCACAATTATGTAGAGAGTTTGGAGTAGTTGAATGTACGTGATTAAATTAACCTTTATAGGGTACCCTCAATGATTTTCTCTTATCCCGATGCATAATTTAATCCATGATTTTGGATTTCCCTACAGGAGGAATTCCATACCTAATTTCATATCAGTAAAACTGTTCACCCCCAGATCAATGGGAATACTAAATGCACTATCTCAGTGTTGGACGATAGGATGAGGGCATGGGTGATGGAATTCAGTTAATGCGAGGAGTATCACCTTCCATTGGTAGAGTTTTGATACAAAAATATATACCACTCTACGACTGGCATGTAATGATTTTAGGAATTATACGTGAGACCCTTCAGGTCTCCCTTATGCTAGAAAGATATAGGTGAAACAACTCTTGTGGGCCCAGAGATGGTGCAGGAAATAATGGAGAATGTTATAGTCATCCATGAGAGGATGAGTAAGGCCTAGAGAAGACAAGAATATTATGAAGATCACTGTTATAGGCCTTTGGAGTTCAAGAAGGGATACCACAATTTCATGAAAGTCTCCCCATGACATGGATTATAGAGGTTCAGGTGGGGAGGCAAGCTATCATAGAGGTTTATCGGGCCGTTCAAGACCGTATAGAGGGTTGGTGGGGTTTCTTACATCCTTGTCTTACCCCCACAGCTGGAGTAGGTGCACGACACCTTCCACATGTCTCAATGGAGGAGATATGTGAATGAGCCTATGAACATCATTGAATGGTGTCAGATGGACCTCAAGAATGTAAGAATTTCTACAGAGCACCCAGTGGTGATCGAGGATAGATGTGAATTGACCCTATGTGAATGGACCACTCCCTTGGTCCACTTGTTGTGTTAGCACGATAATATACATAGAGTTATTTGGAGCTAGACATCCATGTGTTTTCTCAGTATCCCATATTTTTTTCATTGTTTTTTTTATTCAGGTACTAAAATAATATAGGCGGAAATCATGTAGAGACTCAGTTATTTTCATCTTAAGAATTTGAAATATATTTATATATATCCAAAGTTAGGTGATTAGACGCCATGAAATACCGAGGACCGATGTGCCCAGAATTTATTTTATAAAAATATTAATTATATTTAATATTGCTTGTGAACAACAACATAAAGAAAATGGTATAAATTTTAAATTCTTTATCAAATAATAAATCAGAGACAATTATTGTGTCTGGAATTTGGTTTTCATCCTAGGAGAAACATAATATTAGTTAACATGGGACGTTTAGAACCCTCTCTCATTAGAGGTGCATTTAGTGAATGAATAAATAAATTCAATAATTAATCAGTTTATTATCATAGGAATAGATAATTTTGTAAATGTATCACCCAAAATAACCTTGCTAGGGTTAGAATCTTAATTTCTGTAAATTCTGGCATGATCTATCTGCATCCTTCCTTCAGAGGATCATGTCGAACAATGAAAAAACTCCATAATCGCCCGTATTAGGATGGAGTTAATGAAACAAATTACTTTAAATTATTGGTGAACACATTATTCATTATCGATAATTCTAAAATTGAGGTATGACTCATTAAATTTGGGATTTCATTCATTTGTTGAAATTATTGAATAGATCTATCCTTTATCATGGATTTGTGTCAATTTTAGACTTTTCATTGTCCCAAAAACAAAAATTACTTTGTTTATTTATTGTTTTCTAACTCGGTAATCACCATTCTTGATAGATTGGCCAAGAACTCTTGGAATTGATCATTTTACGATTTTCCATGTGATTTCCCCCACTTTTATTCATGTTCATCACTGAGTGGATCCCTACAACCCCAATTCGACTTTTTTAGGTGGTACTAAGCTCAATCAGGCCCCCAAATACGCGACAAAATGTTGAAATGGGAATAGAATGATGAATAGAGCATAGATAAGGTAATACTGAGTATAGAGGATGATTTAGTTGGAGGTTTTAGATCAATAAATAATTCACTGAAGTTGCAGTGGCATGCAGTTGAAATAAAGAAACCCACGTGATGAACATGGGGGATGTTCCAGTGAGTGCTGTCCCAAAATCACATTTTCCAGCTAGATCCTTGATTTTATCATGATATTAACATCGAATATCCAGAAAAAATTCATGAATCATGATGTAAAGATCATATATGAAAATTTTGGGTTTCTGGTGAAATCCCGACTACACGCAGTATTCAACAGAGAACACATAGTGTGTAGCCCCATCAGTGACGTCACTAGGTTTTCAAAAAAAAATAGGGTTACACGATGTGTAACCTTTGATGACATGTTGTTTATGCTATCCTGGTTGGACTAACCATGGTAGAGGTCAAATAGAAGAGAACCTATGTTGAGGTACATGAGTTCCGGTACACTGCCATGTCCTCTAGTACATAGATACGATATGTAACATGTGACCTTGTTCCTGGTTATCAAGTACCTTATATGTATTGCACATACATAGAATTGATGATTAAATGGGATTGATTCATGTGCTAGCTATGGATGTGACCTTGTGGTGAAGCGGGACCAAATGCCATGTGGGTCCTCTCACATGTAGTGTAACCCTTGATCTCAACTGAGAAAACATCAAACGTCTATATCTATTTCGTTTTTACTCTAATTTTGTCCTAAAAGATGTTTATCCTAATTATTTTTCCAAATTGTACATTATGTTTCCCTGAGTTGAGGATTTTGAGAAATGATTTGAAATTTTCTAGGTGTAACATCCAAATATGGCTAACCCCTGAACTGGTGGCCGGATCGTTCACCACATGACCTCATGCGCGTCTCCCCACACACCAGAGGCTGCAGATTAGCAGTGAGGGTCTATGGATAGTCAGTGGGGAGACAATACCTTCATATCAGAGTTCAATATAGACCATGGAAATAAATAGCAGAATTATTCTAATAACGAACAATGAAATGGAAGTCAGATATTTATAAAACATGAATAAAAGTTTAAAATTCCAATTTATACAGTATACACATGCATGCCATGATAATGATAAAAAAAGAAATTAGTATACAATAAAATATTCTTTATAATATATTACAATAAAAATAAAAAAACATATAATACCTATAGTCTATCTTTAATAGCATCTTGAGATCTATCTTGGTCCTTTGATCCTAGATCCATGTAAGAAAACAAAAAACAAGAAAGTTCCAAGGCCCTGCGAACAAGTAAGATCTAATCGGTCACCCAATGCAATGGAGTCCTCAGTAGGGTGTGAGATATAAATATCAGTAGGCCAACACCACCAGTTTCTATCTCAATATCGCCAATGCAATATTAATAAACATTGGGCATGTGTAATTAAGTAACAAAAAAATTTAATAAATAAACTACAACACCTCCAAGTTCTCAAGGGACACCTGACAGAGATACCTGCTTTAGGTCATAGCAAGAAATAAGTGTCTGAAGAGGAAATATATATATATATATATATAATTCCTAATTAAACTATTTAACACATTATTCTATATTATATATTTAACCACATAAGTCACCGAGATCCCCTAGACACCTGTATCTCTACACATATCTCGGCTTTGCCGGAGTCTGAACCACTCCTCATATTCAATTCACAAATCAACATATCACATCATATTTCATTATCCATTTAATTAAATTCATGTACGACCAATTGTAACCACAATCCAATGTCAATTAATGTGTGTAGAACTTCATGTCTAACAACCTCTTGAGTATTTGGAGTAGCATTACTTGTCTCACAACTGATGGGTATTTGGATCATCAATCCATATCCCACAAAAGAATATTTTCATGCAACCTAGGTGTAGAAATCCATGTCTAGAACCCCATGAGTATTTGGAGCATCAGTACCTGTCTCACAAACTCTCTATAAATAATATATGTATATATATATATATATATATATCATGGGTGTAGGATGTCATTTCTAGCACCCTACGAGTTTTTGGAGCATCAGTCCCTATCTCACAACCTATTTAAAACACACACACACACACAAATATATATATATATATATATATATATCACATTTATAATTTTATGTCTTGCACCTAATCTACCTTGTGAATTATTCCATGTCTAACACCCAAAATCTTATTATTTAATTACTTTATAAATTGATTAATGAAGTTCATTAATTAGTTCAATAATTGATTAACAACATCGATTTCCTGCTATTTAATTCCCAAATCAATTATCCTGTTAAACTCTCCACATTTAGTAATTAATTAACCAATTAATTATTCTAGTTCACAAATGTACAATTTTATAATTAAGTGGACATTTAATTATCCCAACATCTCATTCATTTACATTGGAAATTAATTTTCCAACTACGTATCCTTATCTATCATTCATATTTACAACTTGGACAAACATAATTAATTCTCACAATTAATTGTCTTATTCATTCTCCAATCATCAAAATAAATTTATTAAGTCATAAATTTTATGAATGCGTGCAAATTAATGAATTCATTAATTAATTAATTTAATCACGTCGCATTAACCAATTCATAAATTGATTATGGATTTTCAAAATTAATTTTTAACAATTAATCTACCTATTAATTATTCTAAAATTTAAATTCATATTTTGTTAATTATCATGTAAATTAATTATCTCAAATTCACAATTTTTAATATTAAATCAAAGCTTATATTTCGAAATTAATATCATAATAATTATTCCATCCCCTAATTATCCACACTCATTAATTAATTCACACTAAATTTAATCACATTAAATCTATTCAAGACATATAATGATCATATCGTCTCATTATCCGCACCGAGGTGGAGGGGTTTTATTACAAAAACATGACATTGAAATGTAATAAAAATTTAATGCCAATAAAAATTCAACCTAGCCTTGCAGTAAAATTTATCAAATGTAGTAAATAAAAATCTTTTGTGTTTTATTTATTTGAAATAAGTTTGAGAACCCTATATCAAAAAACTGTCTGAGCCAATGATTTCTAACTCAAACTACAACCCACTAGTGCAAACAATCTTCCATAATAATGCGGGTACATAGAAATGATTACATCACTCTACAACAAAACCGCCACCAAAGATTTGTGCAGCGGGGACCAACGCACACCCAACAATTTACCCAAAACCCATATAAACAAAGATAACCTAATAGATGGGTGGTAAACCCATTAACATGTATATTAAACTTACATGATCATGACAGTGGTGAACCAACCCATGTTGAACAGCTTCGCCTTCGGCGGCGGTCATTGGAACATGGACCGACGGGTCCCAAGACACAATTCACTCCATCATAGAAATAGAGGACCAAAGAAGACAGATCAAACATGATTCTAGGGTTTTGGTCTAATGAATCTAGGGTGAAGGAGAGTCGATATGGTTTATGCGATGAACGCAACTTCCAGAGAATTACTTACTTTGATGAGAAAGACAACTTCTGTGATGAAACCATTAAGATACAGTGTGCATAGAGGGAGCTAAGAGGAGTGGGTGGTGCGCCCCCCATGGGAGGATAAAGGGGTGAACCTATCCTAATTTGTTCCTCTCACTCTCTTTCTCCATAAAATAAATTAAAATATTAATTTTAAAAAAATAATAATTAATATTATAATAGCAATAATAATAATAATAATAATCCTCATTATATTATTATTATTAATTGATTTACACACCACCTATATAAACCCCAACTCACCTTAAATGATATTTAATTATATTCCCCTCAAACAAATTTAATTAAATACAAACTCCATCATACCTCTTTTAATTAAATTATCTTCAATGAATTTAATTAATAAAACTCTAACTTGTTGTTATTTAATTAAATTCTCACATCAAAATTTAATTAAATAAATACCTCGTTCTGCATCAATTAATTAAATTCTTATTTACCATGAATTTAATTAGATAATAATTCTCCATCTCACCTCATTTAATTATATTTCTCAACCTCAATTTTATTAAATGATATTTTCCTAATAATTACCATTATTATCATTTAATAAAAAGCATCTTTGAAAAAACCCAAAACACTCTTAAAATATTATTGTTATTATTATTATTATTATTAATCATAAATCAACCATAAAATTAATAATAATAATCTCATCATTATTATTAATATTCAAACATTCATTTATTAATACCATATCTCCAAATTTAAGATATTTCTTTGAGAAACCCCATAGTCCATATTTATTATTGTCATTAATTTTTTTTTGAACCACAACTCCCCAATTAACTGAATTTAGTCAATGTTTAAAAAAACACTCCTTTGACAAACCCCAACACCTCATTTAAACATAATTTTAATTAAATTCTCTTTTTCCTCTTTTAGTTAAAATACAAACCGTGTTATTTAATTAAAATCCTAGAACAAAATTTAATTATATAATTCTCCAACCAGTATTATTTAAATAAATCATTTACTCAAATTAAATAAATAATTTATCCATTCCAATATTATTTAATTAAATATTTTTGCACACAATTTAATAAAATAAATAATAAAATCAAATTAACCCTTAAAAATAACAGTTTATAAATAATGAACCAAATTAATTATTCTTGACTCAACATGCAGTTTTCCAATAAACAATCATTTAAGTCATTGTTTAAACATTACTTAATTAATTCTCTTTTATCCTTGAATTTAAATATTAAAAAAAATTACAAACAAATTATTGTTATTATTAACATATTCATTTGTTAAAAATTCATTGAGAAGCCCTGAAGATCCCCAATTAAATTCCCATAAGTGTTTCAACCCATTAATCACGAAATTTCAATATTTTAACATATATGTTACACCCCATTAATCTTGAAATCAATAATCTTTTAACATCCACATAATTTATGACACCATAATAATACTAATAAAATTATTATTATTAAAAAATTATTTTATTTAAACACAAATATCCCAATTAATATTATTTAATTAAAATAAATAAAATATTAAACTAGGTATGCTGCAAGGGTAGGACCACAAACATGCATAGCCCATGCAGATCTGATAAAGTGGACTTTTCTAGATCCAGTGCTCTAGAGACTCTTTGGGACAACCCTGAAAATTATCGAGTATTCACCTATGTTAAAAAATGACACTTCTAAGTGTTCCAACACTCAGGATTATGTTCTGGAGCTCGGTTTAAAAACCAACCCATCAATAAACTAGAAGTCTTTGAAATCCATTGTAATTTAAACACAGTTCAAAAACATGGGATTTTACAATCTACCCACCTTATATACTTCTCATCCCTGATAACTCATTGGGAACTACTACAACATCTTCTCACCCACCAAGGTTGAGACGTTTCATTTCCGAAAAGACAATACGTTTCCAAATTCCAAATGCTCTACTAACCAAAACATAATTCCAACACTTAATTCTTTAATTCCTAATCTAAAGCTCACCAAATATAGCTTACATCTGAGGCCATTAGATGGAATTTGTTAATGTAACAGGTTGAATATAGATCGTCCAACAAAAACTAGTTGCGCATGATTTCTTATAAAGATATTACGGTCCCAAAACCCGCACTCACACATAAACTAGAAATGTTCCTTATAAAATTATTACATCACCAACTTCATCTAAATCGAAGTCCTTACCCGGCCTCTTGTGACATTCCCACACAAGCCATCAAAACGATATTTAAAAAAATATAACGTGCCCCAACATGAATGAAGGCATCGTAAAAAGAAACCACGCATCAAACATACAACCCATATAACAACCACTCATCAAGCCCAATAACTTTTAAAACATTAGAACGACGTAAGAATGATGCTATCTTAGTGACTCCTATGACAAGATTAAGTTAGGGGACATGATCGTCTCATTCAGAAGAGCACACTACGTGAATATCAATGTCACTAAAATGATCAGTCGAACTACTACTAGACAACTCTGTTAAAAAAAATATGGTGTCACCTACCGACACGTTTAATAAAATCGATTCGACACTACTCACCTTAGGATTTTCCATGATGTAAAAATAAAAGATCAACAACATAGCAGCATGCTTTTTAAGAACAAATTAACGCATGTGTGTGACATTCCTCAATCCAATATCACCATGTCAAACTCTGATAATAAAATTTGTAACATAAAACTGTCGAAGTCTCAAAACAATCGAGTCCTAAAAAGACATCATGAGTAATGGGACATGATTACCTAAATTCCCAAAACATTATAAGGATACTACCTACCATAGGTTACCCTTTACCAAAAATAAACATCGGCCCTCTCTCTCGGCTGCCAAAAACCTAAATCATGAGGTCAAAATACCATTTTTCATTTGATCCTTTTTAATTAATTCATTTCAATATTTTAACATTTTAATGAATATCAACAAACACAGAAGTACTTTTTCATAACAAGTCACTTGGTTTTCAAAACAACACCCTACGGATAAATAGGCATGCTATCAAAAACATCCACTTTGATCATTAAACATTAAGGGTTATTCAATTATGAACAGGAAACATAGAATCTAAATTCCTTTTACCAAAAATGTGGCATCCAATGGTCCCATTTATTCAATAAGCAGTAATTCAAAAGAAACCCCAAAATAATTCTTCACAATCAAAACTCAGAAGGTTTACATTCATATAAATTTTTAAACATACTATGATTATATGGTTTAGTCATGTGGGTGTCCATCTACCAATCGATAAGGTGCACATACACCTTATCTCTTAAATTTGGCTTCCATTTATCATAATCAACATTCATTTAATATTTTAACTTTACCAGCCCTTTTTACACATCAAAAAATATATATCATGTTATCATAAGTTGGGAAACAATAGCATGTTATAACACATGAGTGTGGAAAAATTATAAGACATACTAATCACAGAGGTACCGTGGCATATAAACACCCAAGAAGGTTAAATTTGTCACTGAAACATGCTGTCTAAATATTCTGTCTAAATAAGTACAAGGAAGGGCACTGATGTGGCTCTATTTTTTCATAGCATTGCCACATAATTTTAATTAATTTATAATTATTTAACTAATTATTTAATCACTTTATTCTAAATAATTTTACTTTTGTATTTTTATAATTAACTTTGTTAATTAAACAATTTTTATAACTAGTTATGTATTTTTAGTCATCAAAATAACAATTTTAATCTTACTAATCTAATAAACATTAAATATGTCTTAATTAGTTTGGTTAATTTAATTCTTCATGACTTTTTAATAAGTTAATTTTTTTAAACAATTATTTAATCAACATATTTCTATATAATCAAGTTAGTCTTTATTTTAATATTTTATCTTTTTATTTTGTTACATTAGAATAGGTTAACAATGTTGAATAACTTGTTTAGACACCCTGCTAATCATTTAAGTAAATAATATGCGTTTTTTATTAAATTAAATAGTTATTTTTTATTTTTTTGTGTTCAAATAGTTGTTTTATTAATTAATTAAGTGTTTTTAAACGTTAATTATATTATTTTATGTATACAGGTTGTTTATTAATTCATTTTCTAATTGTTTTAGTCTATCGGTGAGGTAGATGAGGACTATTAGTGACGTATTTGGGTCACAGTTTCTCTTCTTTACCATTTGATGCTACCTTGTAATTAGTTTGATTAGTTATTTTAATTTAAATTTTTTTATTTATTTAATTTAACAATGATTCAGTTTACAAATGTAGTGTTGTTAATTAAAAATTTTAATGTTTTAAAGGTTAATTAAAATTCTGTTTTAAATTAATCGTGTTTATCTTTCTTGTAATTATTTATTTTTGATCCTTGATTAAAAAATAACTTATTTTTTTATTTTTAAAGTTTTTTTACAAGGGTCACCGTTAGTAAATTGTACCGGTGACCCCCGCACCTTGGTGTCACCTCACTGTTACCCTCTACCTCACTATTACACTCAACCTCACTGATTTCCCTTTTTCTCACCGTTGCACCCCAAGTAGCAGTCCGCACCTCACTATTGGGATTTTTTCCCCGTTTACTCTCCCTTTCACCCCTCAGATTCACCTGTACAACGCATTTTTTTAGCATATGTCTCTGACACTCCTTTTGATTTTCTACTCATACATCCTTCATTTGACACTGCAGACCTCCATCAGGGTTGACAGTATCTCCTCCATGTTTTGGTCCACACCCTCATCCCTTCATCGAATGCCTCAAAAACCAATCAAGAGATAATATACTGATTCCTGAAGATGGTTGCCGCTGAGTTGAAGATGATTGAAGCTGCAAGGAGGAGTCTGTCAGGATCAGAAGGAAGAGACCAAACCCAAGCCGCTACTACCCAGTCCGACGCAGCTCGGCTGATGCTGTTGTCCACCGCTGGGTTGCTGATGGAGAGCTGCTGCATGGTTTGGTTAGAGAGTTTGGAGGCATTGCACCAGGAAGAGAGGAGGAGCTATGTGTTGCACCATTTGCTGGAGCCGAGGGACAATGTAAGACCATCGCTGCCCTGTTTGCAGTGCCGGAAAAATCCAAAAACCCTCCGCCTGTTGTGAACAGATTTGGGGGATGGTGTATATAACAAAGAGAAAAAAAATAATAAAAAATAATTATAAAAGTAAAGTAAAAAAGAAAACGTAATAAATAAAAAAATATAGAGATAAAGTAACATTATTTAGGCAAATTAATTGATTAGAATTTATAATAGTTTTAATATTAATGAATAAATAAAATTATAAATTAAGATATAAAACTAAAATTAATAATGAATTATAATAATAAAATAATTTTATTTTTGTAGTTTAAATTTTTAATTAAAAATATTTATAAATAAACTATAAAATTTACTTATTAATTTCAAAAATTTAAAACTTATGTATTAATTCTGATTATTAAAATAAAAAAAACTAATTAATAAATTTCTTTTTACTTCATTTAATCCAACATTTTAATTTCTTAGATACTAATTACAATAATAATAAATAATTTAGTAAATAAAATTAACTAATACAATCTAAATTATTAAATTTCTAATTAATTATTTACTTATGGTTTTAAATTTTAATGATTTAGTAAATTTGATAAACTAAAAAAATTAGTATTTATTATTTATATTTATTAATTTAATTAAATCAATAGTGTTTGATAAATCTATAATAATGTTTTATAAAAGTAAAATAATCAATTAAGATATTTATTAATTAACTTAAGTTATCTTGTAACGAGTAATACAACACTTAACGTAAAAATAGCTATTTTTCTTTCTTTGCATTCTCATTTATTTACTTTTTTAATCTATATGTGCAGGTTCATTCAAGAGACAAGTTTACATCCAGGTGCATGTAACTAACTCAGCAGAAGTTAGTTAAGAGGAAAAAACATGCGCGACATGCCTGTCACGGATAAAACACACGTGTGCGGTGCACATTTGAAGAGACTTTGATGTCGGTGGGACCGATCGATGACAAGAAGAAGATGTTAGATGATATATAAAGAAGATCAATTTGCAGATTTTGGAGAGACACAATCATTGGACGAACACACCAGTCTCGGTGTAGAGAAGAGAATCGGCCGCTCTTCGGAGTTCCAAAGGCCATGAGCAGTAGTAATTGATGCGTGTAGAGGGATTTTTCTTCCTCTATATTCTTCCAAATTTCTTCTTCTATAATTGAATGACTTTAGTATTCGAGTTAGAGATAATGAAAAATATATTAGTTAGATAAAATTCTATTTTGGGGAGAATTCTTGATCAAATTTTGATCATTTTCATCCTTTTCATTAAACATTTATTCTGTGATTAAAATTGATCGGCGAGATCGATTCTAATTACACATTTCTACTTCATACCACAAACACTGAATTTTCCTAATATATGTAATCATTCGACGAGTTTGATTATTGATTCATCTTTTAAGTAATCAACTCATAATGAAAACTTCAGTACTTACGGCGAGTTTGTACTGGTGTTCTTTTAAATAATCATTCTGAAGATGCACTTCTTTGGAGTGCAAACTCTATGTTGTATAATTTCTGCGACTTAACTCATGGAGAGGGAGGAAATTCACCTATATTCAGTGGTGTGATGAAGTACCTTTACATGATTATGAGAAACAATTTAAACCAGTAGACTAGAGTAACCCCCGAGTGTTTTTTTCTGTTTGTCTTTTATCGTCATTTTATTTTCTTTGTTACATCTTCTTTCCAGCTGTTCTCTGTTTCGGTATTGGTTAGAACAAATTTTCATGAGATGTGTGGTTTTACTTACAATTTATAAAACATAAAAAAATATTAAAAGATTAAAATATATTAAGAAAAACCACTTCGATGCTGACAATAGTGGTGTTTTCAAAGTTTTTAATTGAGTAGTGGTCAAAATAGCCTTCCCTGTGAGTTCGACTATACTTTCCAAATATACAGTAGTTAGTAGGAATATAAATTTTAAATGTTTACCTACTTCAACGATAGAACAGGTCAGACACATATTCATGGAGCACAATCCATATTAGTAGGCATCCTACTAATGTAACTACATGAAATGGATTTTATGCATGGAATGTGAATCTCTAAGATCATAATATGATGTATGTATGAAACTTTCCTTCCATACCAGGCCAAGACAATTGGTTTTTCAATATTCTCCATTTCAATAAGAAGTGGAAAATACACTAGTTTCTCCAGTTGAAATCATATCAATTGTAAACTCAAAGACTACAAACATCAATTCCATCCCTGCCCTCCTCGTTATTTCCCGAACATGGGGTGATCAGTCCCAATCACAACTGCTAACCCAAGAAACGAAAAATTCCCAGTCTCATGTATACCAACCCACAAATAGTAATACAATGGAAGAATAAAAATCAACCTAAACCCTTTGATAACACTTTATAATATCTCGATCTGACTCACCCATAAACGGGTGGCTAGATCTGTAGCCACATGACCTCAAGTGAGTCTCCCCGTATAGAAGAGACTGAAGACTAGAAGTGAGGGTCTATAGATAGTCATTGGGGAGAATATACCCTCATATCAGACTTCAATAATATATAATGGAAATAAATAGAGTAAGTAGTCTAATAAATTATAATGTAGAGGAAGACAAATTTTTATAAAACTTGAACAAAAGTGGGAAACACCAATTTATAGTGCAGATGCAAGGATGAAATTCTAATGATACAAATAGGAAAAGCAGTAAAAAATACAATACTCTTTACAATACATAACATTAGAAAGGAAACGAACATCTAATCCCTATATTATATCTCCATGAGAATCTCGAGCTCCATCTCAGTCCTTCTCTCATAGCTCTAGGTAAGCCAAAAAACAGGAAAGGTCCAAGGCCCTATGAACCAGTAAGTTCTACTAGAGTAACCCAATGCAATGGCAGCCCGAGTAGGGTGTGAGATATAAATATGAGTAGTCCGGCACCACCGGTGTCTAGCTCAATCTCGAAAATGCAATATAAATAAGCATTGCATAGGTATAATGATGTAACAACAAAATTGAAAAAATAAACCACATCCCGTCCATATTCCTAAGGGACACCTGACGGAGATACCTTCTTCGGCTCGTAGCCCGAAATAAGAGTCTGAATAAGAACTATATATATATAATTCATAAATAAAATATTTAACACATATTTTGATATTCTTTATTTAACAGCATAAATCCCCAGGTTCCCCTGTGCACATGTATCTCAACACCTATCTCAGCCATGCCAGAGTCTGAACAATTTCTCATATTTAATTCCCAAATCATCATATCACATCGACGTTCATTATCCATTTAATTAAATTCATGTATTAACAATTGGAGCCATAGTCAAATGTCAATTAATGGGTGTAGAATGTCAATTCTAGAAACCTCATGAGTAATGGGAGAAACATTCCTTGTCTCATGACCCATGGGTATTTGGAGCATCAGTCCCTATCCCAAAAAATAATATTTGCATGCAAACTAGGTGTAGAACTCCATGTCTATCACCCCATGCGTATTTGGATCATTAGTCCCGGTCTCACAAATTGTTTTTCAATAATATATATATATATATACATATGTATGTAAGTTTGATAAACGAGTTGTGAGATATGGACTGATTCTCTAAACACTCTCATGGCGCTAGAAATGACATCCTACACCAATGATATATTTATATATATATATATATATATTCACGTATAGAAAGTCATGTCTAGCACCTAATCTCACTGGTGATGAACTCCATGTCTAACTCCGAAAATCCCATTCATTAATTAATTCATAAATTGATTAATCAAGTCTGTTAATTAGTTCAATAACTAATTTACAGCATCAATTTCACGCTATTTAATTCCCCAATCAATTAACCATTTAAAATTTCAATATTTAAAAATTAAATAACCAATTAATTATTCTAGTTCCCAAAAGTGAAATTTGATAATTGATTCAACATTTAATTATCCCATTTTTTAATTCATTTACATTGGTAATTAATTTACCAACTAATTATCCTTATCTACCATTCATATTTACAACTTCACCAAACATAATTAATTCTCACAATTAATTATCTTATTAATTCTCCAATCGTCACAGTCATTTAATTACTTCATAAATTTGATTAATGCATGCCAATTAATTAATTCAACAATTATTTAATTTATTCACATTGCATTAACCAATGCAGAAATTGATTAATCATTCCCAAAATTAATGTGTAATAATTAATCACCCCATTAATTACTCTCAAATTTCAAGTCAATGTTTGATAATTATCAGGTCTACTAATTATCGCGTATTCAAATTTTCCAATATTAAATCAAACATACTATTTTCAAATTCACATCTTAATAATTAATCCATCATATAATTATCAACACTCATTAAAAATTCATAGTAAATTTAATCACATTAAATCCATTCAAAACATATATTGAGTATACCCTCTCATTATCCAGACCTCAGGCGGAGGGGTTTTATTACAAAAACATTACTTTGTAATTTAATGAAACATTTAATTCGAATAAAAATTCAATCCATCCTTCCAGTCAGATTTATCAAAAGTAGTAAATAAACAACTATTGCAGTTTATTTATTTAAAACAAGGTTGATAATTATACCTTGTGAAATAGGTCGAGCCAATGCTTTCTAACTCAAACTACATCACGATCGTGCACAGGAAATTCCACGATAATCTGTACGCATACATGGTAATGATTGCATCACCCTTCAATGAAACCAGCACCCAAGATTACTGCGGAGAGGACCAATGCACACCCAAAAAATTACCTGGAACATATTTAAACAATGAGAAGATAAAAACATGGTGTGAAACCCATTAACAAGGGTATGAACCTTTACAGAACATGACAATGGTGAACCAACCCAAGCCGAATCGCTTCGCCTTCAGTGGAAGTCTTCGAAACATGGACCAACTGTTCCCAAGGCACCTTCTGCACCATCCTAGAGTTAGAGGACCAAAGAAGACAGATCAAAACTGATGCTAGGGTTTTGACCTAATGGAACCCGGTTGAAGGAGGGCCAAGACTGTCTATGCGAAAAATGAAACATGCGGAGAAGGGATTACCTCGATGTGACATAAAACTTCTGTGAAGGAACCACCGTGATCCGATGTGCGGAGAGGGAGCACAAAGGATTGTGTGGTGTGCCACCCATGATAGGAGAAGGGAGTGTGCCTAGCCAGCTGTGCACCTATACCTTTCTTTCTCTCTAAAATAAATTAATTTTTTTTAAAAAAATAAGAATTAATATAATAATACTGATAATAATCCCCATTATATTATTATTAATAATTGATTTAAAAACACTTAGATAACCCCAACTCCCCCTTAAATGATATTGAATTAAATTCTCCTCCAAAAATTTAATTAATTACAATCTCTATCTTACCTTATTTAATTAAATTCACTTCGACAAATTATATTAATAAAAGTCCAACTCGTTGTTATTTAATTAAATTCTCTTATCAAAATTTATATAAATAAATTCCCAGTATCGCATCAATTAATTAAATTCTTCTTGACCCTGAATTTACTGAAATAAAAATTCTCAATGTCATCTCATTTAATTAAATTTCTCAACCTCAATTTAATTAAATGAAGTTGTCCTAATAATAACCATTATTATCATTTAATAAAAAGCTTCATTGATAAAACCCAAAACTCTCCAAAATTATTATTATTATTATTAGTCATAAAACAACCAAAATAATAATAATAATAATATCATCATTATTATTAATATTCAAACATTCCATCATTAAAACCATAACTCCCAATTTAAGATGTTTCTTTGAAAAAACCCAAAGCCCCTATTTATTATTTTCATTAAACAAAATGTTTCCTTATCAACCCTAAACTCCAAAATTAACTCCATTTAGTCAATGTTTTTAAAAAATGCTCCTTTGAAAAACCGCAAAACCTCATTTAAACATTATTTTAATTAAATTCACTTTTCCCTATTTTAATTAAAATACAAACCCCATTATTTAATTATAATCCTGAAACTCAATTTAATTAAATAATTCTCCAGCAAATATTATTTAAATAAATTATTTCCTCACATTAAATAATTAATTTATCAATTTCAATATTATTTAATTAAATATTTCCACACTCCATTTAATTTAAAAAATACTCACATTAATTTGACCGGGAAAAAAATAACGGTCAATAATTAATTCCCCAATTAATTATTTTTGACTCAACATTGAATTTACCAATAAACAATCATTTAAGTCGACGTTTAAACATTACATAATTAAATTCGCTTCTAACCTTGAATTTAAATAATTAAACATAATAAAAATAATAATAATAATAACATCCACATTATTAATATTATTAACACATTCATTTATTAAAAAATCATGGAAAAGACCCGAAACTCCCGCCATTAAATTCACATAAGTGTTACACCCCATTAATCATGAAATTATAATCTTTTAACATAAATTTTAAACCCCATTAATCATGAAATTAAAAATAATTTAACATAAAAAAATTATGACACCATAATAATAATAAAATTATTATTATTAACACCTTCTTATATTTATACACAAATCTCCCATTTAATATTATTTAATTAAAATAAATAAAATATTAAATTAGTTAAGCAGCATGGGTTGGACCGCAACCGTGTGCATCATGGGCGTATCCATTAATGTGGAATTTTCTTGATCCGATGCACTAGAGAGTTTTCAGGACATCCGTGATAATTATCGGGTATTTTCCCAAGTCCAAAAAACAACAATTTTAAGTGTTCAAACACTCGGGATTATGTTCTGGAGCTCGGTTAAAAAACCAACCCTTCTATAAACCATTTTTTTTCTAAAGCCATTGTAATTTAAACTCGGTTAAAAACACATGACTTTGCACAAGTAATGCGACCTTCTGAGGTGACCCTGATGATGGTAGCTATACGGCGGGATCACCCGGTGCTTACTCTAAAGTGGAACCCTCCAGCTAGGTTGGTCAGGGGTTCTCAATGGTCTCTAGAATGGAACCCTCCAACTGAGATGATAATGGGTCCATACATACTCTTGAGTAGAATCATATAACTAGGCTGGGAATGGGTCCTCAATGACTATTAGAGTGGAACCCTCTAGTTGTTTTGGGAATGGGTCCTTGAGTTCTCGAGTGGAACCCTCCCACAATATCGAGACATGGGTCCCTGATGACTTTGAGTTTAAACCTCCAACTAGGATAGGAATGGTTCATCGACCATCAGAGTTCAACCCTCTAGGTGGGCATGGCATAGTTCCTCCATGTATTAATAGAGTGGAACCCTCATTTTATACCAAGGCATGGGTCCCCTATCTAGAAAATGTGGCCCTCGACTGTATAACACAGTGATGAGACATGGTTTGACGTGGATTTGGATTCATGAGGAATATGGATGCTTTCACCACTAAGATAAATTTTTGTGACATGACCGAAAACTATGTCGACCATTCAGTTCCTCCAAAAGTTAACAGTATTAGGTTGCGATGAATGATTTCATTAGAATTTTGTGTTCTAGACAGACATGTGGGATGTGGGAAAACATTGTTGGAGTATTGAAACTATTGGACACTGTTATTCTTTGGATAAGTTGTGATATGGAGTTACCTTTAGTCTCTCATTTGGGACTCATTGACTGAGTGTGTATATATATATACATACTTATTCTGTACCCACTTAATGGGTTTGGTTACACACCTTCCAAGACAAGCAAAGAGGCACAGGATGGGATATATGCTTTCTATGTCCGGTTTCATGTGGTTGGATGAGTTTACTCTACTACTATAAGTAGGGAATGTTTTACTGGTAGTTCATATACTCACCATGTTTGGACCCTTGTTCTTGGATGAGCATACCTTTCCTTTTTTTGGGTTGAGCTGTACTCTTTCAATGTACCTTGTGTATCTATTTTCTTTATTTTCCTCTTATATCTCTTACTACCCCCTCCACATTTTTTAAATTCTACTTGGTATGTATATACTGAAACCTTCATGGTAATTTCCCCCATGTTTGATGTCTTATGAAGATGAGAGACAGGTTGACCATGACTATAGAGAAGCTTTGGGATACTTGGTGGTTGGATTGCATATGGTGGTCGTATATTGGGATTCAGGAGATGTGATCTCTTTCAACCGTTTAATTTTCTTGTTTTGTTTGGTAGGGACATATTTCTGGCTGGTAATGTATTTTTTAATTTTTTCAATCATTTCACAATACCATAATTTAACAATTTCTAGATTTTTATGCACATTTGGTTTATTTTATATAAAGTGTTTCATCATTGATTACATTCCCTCTACACTTTGGAATTGAGTTGGCTATGTGTGTTCCTATACAAGTAATTAGGCAAAAGCCTCCTCGAGTTAGTTATTACATCGATGCTTGTTGCAACCCACTGGCCAATGGAGGTGGCCTTGTGATAGTTTTTGCATGTTCCCTAGTATGGGTCAGGTTGTAAAAGTGTAATTTATTTCAATGAACTAAATAAGACTAAATGATAAAAAAGTATCTAACTATGATTTAAAACCAATCAAAAATATAATTTGACATTTTAAATTGTTTAGACAAAAATCTTATTGTAATTAAAATTTAGTATCTTTTCACTATTCATCCACCAAAGAAACTTATCAAAAAAAATACTAAAAAAATCAAATTATAATTTAATATTATAATTTCAAATAAGAATTTTATTTTTAAAAATATTATTTATAAAAGTATCAAAATCGTGAATTAAAAAAGAGCGGCATAAAATGTTACTCAAAATGGATTTAGTAAAATATATGATTTTAATGCGTAAAATTGGATTTATTATTATCCTATGCCTATAAAATAATTTAGATGAATGCAAAAAATATTGATTAAATATATAATATATTAATAACATAATTTTGTGAATTAAATTAATTCTCTCCAATTTAATGGATAGTTTATAACAATATCTTACTGTTCATTTTAGCAGGGTTTTTTATGTAACGTATGATTTTGAAAAGATTATCTTTAAAAAGATACATACCATAAAATACTGGGGTGTTATAGATATTCTAAAGGGGAGGTCAAGAACTGATAAGGGCTTCGACCGAGGGATCTATCATGTTCATGGTTTCCAAGGGAGGTGTTGAATTTGATTGCAAACTGAGGGACTGAGCTTAGTTTGGGGATTTGACTATCAGACAAAGTCTAAGAATGTTAGAGGTCGAATACTGAGTACAGTTTTCGTTTGGATCAATCTCCAGTGAGAAACAAAGCCCATATCTATACCATGAAGGGGAAGTGAGATGTTCTTCATCATTAGTGTCATCTTCCTTCTCCTAAAAATAGATTTTTATATCTATTACAGGTTAGTGTTTTTTGTATTTACTTTTCCATGTATTCAAATGTTTTTTAAGATCTTATCTATTAGATCATTTTTTGTTTATAAATTTCCTTATTTGTCTTATTCTTCTATTTGTCTCCCTAAGTTAATGTTTTAGTCAACAACTACAATTTTTTATATTTTTTCCTCCTATTGTTATCTGTATTTTAATTCTTACATTTAATAGAAATTTTGTTTTTCAAAAATTTTGGTCTAATTTATTTTTCACAACATAACATCAAAGAGAATATTGATCCCAATCGTATCTCATATTCATTGTTTATATTAAATTTCACCACTCATCAACATCTATAGTTATTGTTATGGATATTTCTTCTTTCATTGTTAACCACAATGCAATTTTTTTTCATTTGTCATTTTTTCATATGTATATTTTATATCCGAGGTTCATTGTATCGATTGTTTTTCATGGACTGAATATTGAATATAAACAAATTTTATTTAATTTCATTCACTTTTTTCTTCATATTCATTATATTTTCCTCTGGTGATATTAAAAAGAAATTTTTTAATTTGTCTTACATGACTGTTTATGGCTCGACGATCTATTTCTAATTGAAGGAATTCTCTATAAAGTGGATACATTCATATATTTTGACTATAACTGATTATTTTCATTGCTTTACTTGTGTTTTCACAACAAATTTAATATTATTAATCTCATGTGATGATTTCGGTATAAAATTAGGGAACTCCCTTGGAACATACTAAGATTCATTCACTATCAAGTCATCCCATAAAGACAAATCCTAATTCCATTTTTTCTAATTTTAGGAAATATGTGAGTTAGTTATTAAGAGTTTATAATGTAAGAGAACTATTTTTTCAATTATTTATTTTATCTTCAAAATTATTCTTACTAATATGATTTATTTCAGAACAATTTGTGTGTAATGGAGATATTTTAATTATTAATTCTCAGATTATTATTTTCATTTCTAAAATTAATAAGGGAAAATTATGTTTTTAAAACTCTTTTCCTACTTATTTTGTGAAAAAAAAACATTTGGAAACCACTATTTTCATTAAAGATCTTAAATTTATGTTTTTTTCAAATAATTTCACAAGGGATTGATTATGTTATAGAAAATATTGTTATGAATTTAATTTTTATTAAATTATTAATTTAAATAAGGGTTGTATATGTTTATATTTTATTAGTTTCAAAACATATTTTGAATATTTTTCACTCGTATATTAACAAAATTTAATTCTTTACAAAAGTGAGTCATGTTTTCAAGATAATGGTAATAATTTTATTTATAAGAAGAATAATAATATTTGTAGACCTTACCTATTTTGAAAATCTCAATAATGATTCAATATGATTTGATAATCCCAAATAATGTTTATCTATATATTATTTCATTCAATCTATGACATCCTACCATTGAGTTGATAAAAATATCAAACTAATCTTTGAAATATATTAATCAATGTTTATCTATGTTTATACGTTCTTTGAAATAATTCTAACTCAATCGGGATATGTTTTTCATATAACAGATAATTGTTAAGTCCACCTGTATGCACATAGATACTAATACAGACAAATAGACAGACCTAATGATAGAAAAAGTCCACCAATTTGAAGATCACTGATACAGATAGTATAAGTCTATCGATGTAAACAGATACACAGCTACTGATAAGGCTAAGTACACCTGTAAATAAGTCTAATGATATGGATAAGGTTATCGGTACGCATAACAGCTACCGATAGAACAAGTCCACTAGTATGTAGAAGATGACTGATACAGACCTACTGGTACTTATTCTACCAATAGACAATGGTCATTGATAGGAAATGTTCACCGGTGATCAAATGTATCTGATAGATCATGTCTACCGATAAGCATAGCTACCGATACAAAAAACCACTAATATAAGTAGCTACCGGTACAAGAAATTTATTGATAGACCAACGCTACCGATAGAAGGAGTTACCGATACATATATATACTATTACACAGAGTAACAACTACCGATACATGGTATCCACTAACACAAGCCCACCATTACAAGTCTACCGACATAGAGCTACTGATGGAAGATGACTGTTAACCAGTAGTTGTTACTCAAACTCTGTACTTTTTCAATATTATTAATATAATTCTAATGGTCATATTTTCTCAATTCAATGCATCTGCTATTAATTAATGTGGGTTATTGGCATGTCAGGGAACTGTACCTCGTACCTATGAAAAGATAATCATTCCTGTTGTCGGAGCTCAAGGTATAAAAGGAAGATCAAACTAATGAATAAAAAAGAGGTTAATATACACAATAGAGAGGCGACATCCATACACCCATTCATAATTGAAGAATACCCAACATACACGAGGCCATTCATACAAGAAGAGAACAGAAGTTGAACCTTAGTCAAGGACTGAAGAACTACAATTATCTCTTCATGCACATAAGCAGATCAAACTGAACCTGAAAGTAAAGGAAGCAGAAGACACTCTATTTTCAGAAAAAAACAGTAGAGAAGAACTCACAAGCATTTCTGTTTAAATCAAAATGAGTCCAGAGATGCACTTAAAATCATTAGATCATTCTAAACTCATATCTACTCTCTTTCAGGGATAATTTTACTTACTTTTTGAGCAGTTTCTATTCTTTATTCACACCCAGTATCATGTACTATACTGGAGGATTTATAAATACTCACATTAAACTTCTATAACTCTCTTGTATCCCATTTTGGATAGAGGTAGAGGTCAAGTGTGACCTGAATAACCTATCTTCAATTGTTTTGTTTTTCCCACGAAGAACTGTAGTAGAGGTCATAGGACCTGGACATTATTTTTACTATTGTTACCCCCGATCCAGGGAGTGGATAAAATTTTATATAAATTTTTTGAGAGGATTAAGTCTCCTCTTGAGACCGAACCTCTTGGTCAAAACTATTGGGCTTATTAATTTTGTTCATAAACTATTTTGAATATTCCGTTGCTAAGTAATTTGAAATATAAATCTATTTTTGGGTAACTCTAATAGTTAAACTATAAATTGTTTGTATTTATTGTAAAGAATTAGGTTAGTGTTAAAAGTGAATTAATATTCAGATTAGAATAATATAAAACTAATCAATCTCTTGAGAACCTAACTGACCCTTTACTGTATTGCAAATTCACTCTAGTTTAGCATGTTATTTAATTTGGGGGATTTTAATAGAAATATTTTGAACATAAATTTTAAATTGGAACTCAATTAACCCCCCCCCCCCCCCCCCCCCTATTGAGTATCCACTCTGCCCAACATTTGGTATCAGAGGTTGTTTGTTAATAAAGGATTTCAAAATACTCTTTTTATCAATTGTGATTTTCGTTCTATCATAAATATCTTAAATTTCTATTAGTTCTAAATTTTATCTTTTTAAATATATTTGATAAAATCTATTTATGGATAATATACTAGAAGTTGTGGCTACCGACTGGAAACCTCTCTTTAATGGTGTTAATTATGCCCAATGGAAACTGAAAATGAAAATTCATTTAAAAAGTATGGGATTTGACATCTGGACTGCTATAGAGACACAATATAAGATTCTAGAATCTAAAATAACTATTTTGGATGAACCTACTAAAACCGCTTACTATTATAATTTTAAACCAATGAATGCTCTATATTGTGCTTTAAAAGATGAATAATTTAATCAAATATCTTCTTGTAAAACTACTTATGAAATCTGGGATACTTTAGATATTTCCCATGAGGGAACAACCAATGATAATGAAATGAGATCGAATACCTACACTATTAATTATGATAATTTTAAAATGAATCCTAATGAACCTATTTCTAACATGTATCTCAGGTTCAATGAGATTTTCAACACTATGACCTCACTTGGAAAAGTTGTTCCTGCAAAGGAGAAGATTATGAGAATATTAAGATCTGCCTGTGAAAGAGATTATTAGTAAGATAATTATGTATGAATAAGAGATGAAAGTAAACAAGGAAGAAGATGATGAACCAAAGAGGAAGCCAGTGGCTTTTAAATCTTCTTCCTCAAAGAGCAAGGACAAAGATAAAGTTCACATACCTATTTAAAGCTCAATGAGTGAAGGTTCATATTCAGATAGTGAAGAATAGATAGCTCATATAGCCAGAGGTTTCAAGAAGTTCTATATGAAGATAAAAAATCATAAAAACAAATTTTAAAGTTAAGTATGACCAATGAGGTAATTGGCAGAAGGATTGGAAAAAGTTTTATGGAAGTGTTGAAATTGACTACTATGAATGCAAGAGGAAAGGACATGTGAATGAAGACTGCCTGAAGTTAATGTTCAAGAAGAAATATGATTCAACGGACAAAAAATATAAGAATGCTATGAAAGAAACATGGAGTGATTCAGAAGACAGTTCAAGTGATTCTAATTCTACTCGGGATGAAAAATCTCAAAAAGATAATATATGTTTCATGACAAACATATGTGAAATAACATTGGATACTCATTCTTGAAATTCTTATTATTCTGAAGATGATTTTGATTTTGAATCTAAAAACATGAATAGTAACTATTTATTTGAATATTGTAATATTCTATAAGAAAAATTTAATGAATTGAAGGAAAATTATAAGACCTTGAAGAAACAACATTCTTTGACCAGCTCTGTTAAATCTACACTTGATATTAAAATGGAAAATAATTCTCAATTACTAAAGGAAAATGCTGAATTGAAATTAACTAATGTGAAATTATGGAATGAATTAGATAAATTCAAAAATGGAAAGAACAATCTAACTAAAACTCTAGGAGAAAAAGTCGCACCAAAATATACCACTGGAATAAGCTATCATCCTGGACAGAGACAGATTACAAAAATTAGATTTATTCCTAAATCTGGACAGAATGCTGGTAGTTCTTGTTCTGGAAATTAATATGCTTCAACTAGTTATTCACATGTTTATAGATCAAATAAAGTTTATCTTTCAAAATATTTTGAATCTATTGATTGTATGAGACAAATTAGAAAAATCTGTGCACCAAATGTTTTTCTTGCTATCCTGTCTGGACCCAAGATAATTTGGGTACCAAAATCATTTTTTAAAACCTATTTTGTAGGAGACATGCTTGAAGAGTTACCATAAGAAGATGTCGTACTTGGATAGTGGATATTCAAGGCATATTACTGGAGATTACTCATGCATCAAGAGTTTAATCAAGGTTTATGGAGGCCATGTCCCATTTGGTGATAATTCAAAAGGAAAAATCATCAGCTTTGGCCATATTGGTAACACTGATTCAGTTTTAATTTATAAAGATTTATTTGTTGATGGACGTAAATATAATTTGTTCAGTATTTCTCAGTTTTGTGAAGATTGTTTCAATGTTAAATTTGAAAATTATTCTTGTAGTGTTTTTAATTGTAAAAGTATTTTAGTGTTTTCTGCTTTGAGAAATGAAAATGTGTATGATGTGGATTTTAATTCTTTAGCTAAACAAAACATTATATTCTTAAATGCTTTTCATAAAGAGTCTTGTTTGTGGCATAGAAGATTAGGACATTTCAATATTCATTCACTTAGAAAACTGACTAGGAAAAACTTAGTAAGAGACCTACCCAAACATGAATTCAAAACTGAAGAAGTTTGTAATCCCTGTCAAAAGGGAATTCTACATAATGTTTCTTTTAGATCAAAGAAATAAGTTTCAAGTTCTCGACCTCTTGGGTTGGTTTACATGGACTTGTTTGGACCTTCTAGAGCTTGTAGTATAAATAGGAAGCACTATGTCTATGTTCTGGTAGATTTTTCTTCTAGTTATACTTGGGTATACTTCGTAGCTGAAACAACTGAAGCTTGTTCTTACTTTATTAAATACTCCAAGTCTGTAGAAATCCTTTGTGCACTTAATATTAAGACCCTGAGAAGTGATCATGGTCCTATGTTTGACAATAATGATATTGAATCTTATTTCTCACATAGTGGCTATAGTCACAATTTCTCTGCCCCTAGGACACCTCAACAAAATGGTGTAGTGGAAAGAAGAAACAGAACCCTTCAAAAAATTACAAGAACTATGCTTAATGAGTATGACCTGCCAGTTTAATTTTGGGAAAGATCTGTAAATACAGCTTGTTATATTATTAATAGAGTCATGATTAGACTTGTTCTTAAGAAGAAACCTTACAAGTTGTGGAACCATAAGAATCCTAATGATAATTACTTTAAATTTTTTATTGCAAAGTCTTTATTCTTAAAAAAAACATAATCTTGACAAGTTTTCATCCAAGATTGATGAAGGAATTTTCCAAGGTTACTCAATCGTTAGTAAAGATTATAGAGTTTTTAATAAAAGAACCGAATGTGTGGAAGAATCTGTTCACATCATGTTTGAGGAAACTGATCCACATGATCCCAAATCATCCATTGAAAATCATGAAGAATATTTTTCTGTTGTTAAACTTAATGATAAAATCAATGAACCTATTGTAAAGAAAATCTAATTCTAGAAATATTCCATAACCTATTTCTGTAGAACCTGAATCTAGAGAAGAACCATAAATTTATAGTCCCTCCCTTACTAGATCAACTAGGATTCTAAAGAATCATCCCTTATATGTTGTTTTTGGTAGTCTTGATAGAGGGAAACAAAATAGAGATTCCCTAAGAAACCAGGTTGAACATCAAGCCTTTATTTTATAGTTAGAACCTAAAAAATATCAACGATGCAATCAATGATGAATTTTGGGTAATGTCTATACAAGAAGAATTAATTCAATTTGAAAGAAACAATGTATGGGAATTAGTTGACAGACCTAAGGACACTTTGACCACAGGCACTAAATGGGTTTTTAGAAATAAAGTTGATGAATCTGGAAATATAGTTAGAAACAAAGAAAGGATAGTAACACAAGGGTATAGTCAAGAGGAAGGAATATACTATGAGGAAACCTTTTCTCATGTAGTTAGTTTAGAATCTATTAAGATTATACTCGCCTATGTTGGTCATCTGAATTTCAGGTTATATCAAATGGATGTCAAAAGTTCTTTTCTAAATGGTTTTATAATTGAAGTTGTTTTTGTTGAACAACCACATGGATTTACTAATCCTCATTTTCCAAATTGAGTTTTTGAGATCACTAAAGCTTTATATGGTTTTAAACAAGCTCCACAAGCTTGGTATGATAGACTTAGTAATTTTCTTATGTCACAAGGTTTTTCAAAAGGGATTACTGATCCAACTGTCTTTATTAAAATAATTTCTAAATATGTGTTGATAGTAAAAATCTATGTTGATGATATTATTTCTAGATCTTCTAAAAACTCATTGTGTATTGATTTTTCAAAGAGTATGCAAAATGAATTTGAAATGAGTTTAATGGGAGAAATCAAATATTTTCATGGATTTCATGTTTTCCAAAATGAAAATGTTATAATTTTAAATCAAAGTAAATATACAAAAGACCTTTTAAATTGTTTTAGTTTATATAGTATTAAGGAAAATGATACACCTATGAATACTAGTGGTAAGTTGGATGCTGATGAAACTGGAAAGCCAGAAGATCAAACAAATTACAATGGTATGATTGGAAGTCTACTTTTCCTTACTGTTAGTCGACCAGATATTATGTTTAGTGTGTTTACGTGTGAAATATTTCAAGATAATACTAAGGAATCAATATTACTTGCTGTTAAAATAATTTTCAAATATGTTAAAAATACTGCTAACTTAGGATTGTTTTATCCAAAAGGAGAATATTTTGATTTAATAAGTTATTCAGATGATGACTTTTCCGGTTTCATGTTAGATAGAAAGAGAACTTCTGGAATATGTCATACTCTAGGGTAGTTCCTTGGTTTCATGGTGTAGTAAAAAGCAGAACTCTGTTGCATTGTCCACTACTGAAGTAGAATACATTGCTGCTGGTAGTTGTTGTGCAGAAATTCTGTGGATGAAACACAATCTTTTATACAATGGATATCAATTTACGCATGTTTCAATAAACTATGATAACACTAGTGCAATTAATATTTCTAATAATCTTTTGTCTCACTCTGGGACAAAACACATTGTTGTAAGGCACCACTTTTTCAGAGATCATTACTAAAAAGGTGATATTGCTATTGAATTTATAGGTACTGAATGTCAATTAGCTGACATATTCACCAAGACCTTATGTTCATATAGGTTAAGGTACATTAGACAAGAATTTGGTATGATAGACTATGTGTTTTAGAAACATCATTGTTAGAAACCACACCATTAGAAACATCACCGTTAGAAACCTCACCGTTGGAAACTTCACCGTTAGAAACCTCACCGTTAGAAACCTCACTGTTAGAAACCACACTGTTAGAAAACTCACCATTAGAAACCTCACCATTAGAAACCTCACCATTAGAAACCTCACTACTATGAACCTCACCGCTATACCTCACTGATATGAACCTCACTATTAGGAATTCTCACCGGTATATGTTACCGTTAGTATGCACTATTTTAAACTTCTTTTGTTGTAGGAATCTGTATCATTTATATTTTATCTATTATACTTTGTGACTCTAAAATGATAAAACATATGTATTGACACCATCTCGATCCACCTCAAACCCTTTACCTTCAAGACTTTGCTTCCAATCCTTCGAACCCTAAGCCTCGCGACTAAGAGAATGGAAAGAGTGAAGAGACCCTCTATCATCGGAAAGGATGATGAGTCGAGTTCCAAGAGACATAAATGAGAGTCTAATGGTGGAAGTGAAGTGAAGAAATATACAAATTTTCATCTCGTTCACGGGGAGATAGTATTTGCGAAAGAGCTATGAACAGAATGGTTGATGACCAGTAAATATTTAGTTCTAGAGGTGCTGGAAGATCTGAAATGGGTAGATTTATTCACTAATATCAATGGTCCTTACTATCTGAATCTCATAAATAAATTTTATGAGTTTTTTTATTTTGAGAAATCAGAAGCTGAGAAAATAATGGTTTCAGTTGTGAATGGAAATGAAATATCTTTTTCTTCCTTTGAGTGGACTGAGTGCCTGAAAGTTCCATATAAAAGAGTTTTTGGCTATTTCTCGAAATCAGTACCTCCTACCATTAACATCATTGAGTATGAAACTGCTTAGGAAGAATTAATAGGAGATGGCACACTAATAAATGTAGTTTTTACATAAATGGATGGGGAAAACCGGTTGCTGTTCAAGTTCATTGAACATGTGCTAAGTCCAAGTAGAGGGGCCTTTGCAAATTTGAGGTATCAATATATTTATTTTCTTCATCTGTTAAGACATGGTGTTATGGTAAATCTATGTAGACTGTTAATGATTCAGATTGAGGATAGGACTTGGCCTAAGTCATAAAAAATGCTTTATTCCTTACAAAACTGATCTATGTAATGATAAAGGTAAGACGTGTGGCTGAGTATCCGGATGAGACAGTGGTTATGAAAGAAAAATTTTCTATTACCAAAACAATCTGTAAGTTAATGAAGAAATATTGGAATCCATAGAGAGGAGAATGGGTCTGTGATGATGAGAATATATATGATAAGTTTAATCTTGTGGATATTCCTTCTAGGCTTAAGGTTGTGAGGGATCCAGGTTTAGGACCAAATGAAGAAGATCCTCACTATAGTGATGAAACAGATGAGAGAGATACTTCTATAGGTAATGGAAGGGATCCAGACATTCCTCCGAGTCCTGTTTCTGAAATAGTATCATCTGGAAAGGAATCATTTTTGGAAGAGGGAAATGAGGAAGCACCTGTTGATGAGGGAGACCAAACAGCTCCAGAGAATGAAGAAGAAGAACAATATGAAACTGTAACATCTTCTTCTACTACCTTTAGTTTGAGTCCATTGATTGGAAGTACTGTTTTCCTATAGAGGTTGTTCTTGTTTATGTTGATAGACCATCACTTATTCCAGATGAGCCACATGCTGTTGATTTAGAAATGATTGTGGAAGATTCATCTAAGAAAGACCGAGCTCATGAGGGTGGTATTTATATACAGGAGAATGCACCAATTGTGGGGGATAATCCAACTAAATTTGGAAATGTTTCAGTATCTGATGGAATTGAAGACTGGGCATAAGACCTAGGTTTTGGGGTTTGTGGGTTGGACTACCCCAATTCTGAAGATGAGACACACATGAACAAACCTCAAGTTAAATATAATATCTTTTCTGATTTTTTACCTAAGGATGTATGATATTGAAAATATTTTAAATTTATTTATATTTAATATCATTGTTTTAAACCCAGAAAAGTGTTCCTCTAAGACTAATTGTTTCATTTTTATGATATTGGGTTATTTTGAGCAGAATAGTAAAAATTGGCAATTTTGGATTTTAAATAGTTTTAAATTGTTTCTGTATATTGGCTATAACAATATATACAATGATCCAAATTTCAATATTCTCTCTTTTCCAGATTCCACACATCTAGAGATGCATTTACTATTTTTGGACTAAAAGCTGAATCGGCCATATGGAAGCTCAAAAGAAGCTCACAATTGGGAGAAATAAAACTGTTTTCAGTTCTGCCTAGTTTTGGTGTGGGATCCATAACGCATCCATGGTGAGCCCAAATGTTGTGAATGTCGGTGGGTGGACACGCAAGATGTCTTGGAGAATCTTTTATGAAGGAATAACTGACTGAATTGGCCTTTTATGGGGTCATTTAATCGCCCTAATGTCGAGGATTCATTTTGGACAGTCTGACTGGACAGAAAAAATGCTCAGAGTAAAATGCCCATAAATCTTGGAATAATTGTCCAAATCCGTTGAGATTTTGAGGGGACACGTCCAGGGGAATTATGCACAACATCGAATAAGGGAACAATGTGTGAAGATGTCATTTATTGGGGACACAATGCGTCAACATCTAGGGGAAAAATTCTGTCTATAAAAGGAGGAGAGCTCCACCCTCTCAGAGAATCCCATTCTCCACCCCATTCCTTCTAGGTCACCCAGAAGGAGATCTTTTCTGCTTTCTCTTTTATTTATTTTCTTTTTAATAGTTTTGTAATTATTTATTCTTCCCCATTCAACTCGATTACCCTTACCTTGGTGGGGTAAAGATTTGGAGTGATTGAGGAAGAGTTGGTTTTCTACATTGTAATGCTTGAGTTCTTGGATGCAATTGAATAAATTTCATTCTACTTCAAATTTGTTTTCAATTTCTTATAGTGGATTTTATTATCAAGTTCGATCATTAAAGAATATTAATTCCGTTATTGATTTTTTTCCTTGGTAAAATAATCAATATCTCCCTCAACTAATTTCTCGTCTATATACGATGGAATAAACCAGGAATTAGTGGTTAAGTACTCGACGATCGTCAGTACATGTAAACGGTGTAGTGAATGTTATTGATTGTTTGGGATAAAAAAAACCCCGATAGGATGTTTCCCATTTCAATTAAGGATATTCAATAAAACTAGTTTACACATGGATGGAGAGTTGACCAAACCAATATCTTGTTAAGGTTTTCTCTCAAAATAATAATTTTACCATGGATATGAGAGGAAACGATTGTGAAACTCACGTTAATCAACAAAGAAGAAGAGGTTTGAATTAAATTTAACAAGGATATCATTATAATTAAGAAACCGACCCTGAACTAATCAACCTTTTAATTTTATAGTTTTTCAATCATTTTAATTTCAAATTTAATTTCAAAAACACAACATTTTTTTACCCTCGTTTTAAAGTGACAACTCGTTTTGTGTTCACTCCTTTTTGGGAGACATCCTAGGTTAACCACTTTACTACATTTTAACTTAGGAAATAATTGTTTTTCCACACCCTACAATAGGCATGCATCAAACTTGGCACCGTTTCCGGGGAGGCAGTGCAACAACAAAAAAAATCAAAATTGAATGACCAGCACCTCAAAAGAGCCATTAATTGAATTTGATCCAAAAATTGAAAAAACATTAACCGAACTAAGAAAAAGAAATTTACCAGAAATCTTTGAAGAAATAGATCTCTCAGATTCAAGTGAAACTCTTAGTGTTCACTCTAAACCCGAAATCATGGCTTGAAATCCCAACCAAACCCTGTGTGATCTATGTGCACCACAATTTTCCATTCAAAATAACCAACTAATTTCTCCCACTGAACCAAATGATTTTGAATTACGTGTCAATATGATTCATGGTCTTCCAAAGATTCATGGTCTTACCGGAGAAGATCCAAATCGGCACATGCAAGAATTCAGATATACATGCTCAAGCTTCAAGCAAATAGGAGAACCCGAAGACCAATTTCATTAGTGGGAATTCCCCTTCTCACTTGAAATAACAGCTAATGAATGGTTTTAAAACCTACAACCATGGGAGATCAGTGATTAGGATGACCTAAAAAGAAGTTTCATGTAAGGATTCGTTCCCACATCGAGGAGCACTGCCATCAAAAAGAAGAATTATATCATACGACAATCAACTTGAGAAACCCTCTACGAGTACTAGGAGCGCTTCAAGAAGCTATGTTCCCTCTGCCCACATCAAGAAATAGAGGAACACCAATTACTTGTGTTCTTCTACCAAGGACTTATGGATAATGATCGAAATATTCTAGATGCCTCATCAGGGGGGTCCTTGATTGACAAGTCTCCTGCAGATATCAGAATACTAATTGATAAGATTGCTCAAAACTTATAGAAATTTGGACTAAGAGGAATGGGAACCAGGGGGATACATGAGGTAAAAACATATGATTCATAAACATTGATTGAAACCAAAGTTGATGACCCTTCAAGGTTAGTCCATCAAATGGCTGTAACACATGAAAATGGACAACAAGATTTAGGTCAGGTATGTGGTTTATGTTATTCTTCCACTCATTATACTGACCAGTTCCCTGAGATGCAGGGGACAGAATACTGTGATGCAACCTTTCAACCAAGTCAATTCCAACAAAATAAACTGCAAGCCCAACAAGGATATGGGAACCAACAAAACCAGATGAGACCATTTAACCAGCACCCCAGTCAACCTTCTTAACACCAGCAGCAATACCAGAACCCCCCTCCATTCCAACAATCATATAAATAGCCCTTCCAACAACAATAATCCTTTCATCCACCACCATTCCAAATAAAGACATATGAACAACCATCCACCAGCACACAACCTTCTGTGGAACATCAACAATCTAAGTATGAGGGCCTAGTAGATAAGGTTGACAAGCTTTCAGACACAGTGGGAAGTCTTGTTGAAATAATGTCCAAGAATCTAGGGAATCTTACATCCCAAACAGTGCCAAATCCTAAAGAGAATGTTAGTGTAATCATAACAAGAAGTGGAAAAGAAATCCCACCTCCATCCAACCCTTAACCTGAAATAATACCACCTATTCTGAGGGAGAATGATTCAAAAAGTCTTGTGAAAATCCACCAAGAAGATGAAAAGGAAGAGGAGGAGGAGAAGGATAGGCCACATAATAAGAAAAAAGAAACACCAATTCAAATAAAACAAATGGAGAGGAAAGAATTACCCCCACCATTTCCAACAAGGATAATCGAATCAATGTTATTGCATGAAGAAGCACTTCAAAAAGAAATTCTGGACACCTTCCAGAAAGTGGAAATCAATATCCCCCTACTTGAAGCTATTAAAAAAATTCCAAGGTATGAAAATTTTTTGATAGATCATTGCACCAAAAAGATAAGGCTTTATGGGAATGAAAGAATCAACTTGGGAAGAAGGGTCTCATCCCTTATCATGCAGCAGATTCCAACCAAATGTCAAGATCAATTGACTTTTTCCATTCCATGTACCATTGGTTCATTAAATTTCACTAATTCTTTGTGTGATTTAGGTGCTTCAATTAATTTATTGCCTCACGCGGTATACACTTCTTTGCAGATGGGATAATTGAAGCCCACAAGAGTGGCGGTCCAGCTAGCAAACATATCCACAGTTTTTCCTGCAGGAGTTTTGGAGGATTTCCTTGTGAAAGTCACAGATCTCTTATTCCAAACTAACTTCTACATGCTCAATATGGATGAAGATAGGATCCCATCACATTCACCCATAATTTTGGGGAGACCTTTCATGAAGACAGCCAAAACCATCATCAATGTCCAAGAGGTGACACTCACCATGGAGTTTGGAGAGAGCCCAGTCCACTTCAATATTTTTGAATCCATGAGGCATCCATCGGATGATCGCTCCCTCTTTTCGCTTTGCCATGAATATGGTGCAGAACCAATTGAAGAATCAGGTATTCTCTATGAATTCTTAGACTTAGGAGAGACATCTTCCCTTGGAAATATCATTGAACATGTGGATGCTGAAGATGTTAGAGATTCTGACATCATGTGGGAGGAATAGGTAAAATCTGATTTCTTTGATGATTTGTTAAATAATGAGGAAGATGATATGGTTTCCTATGAAAAGGAGGTCCAAAATTTGGAAGTGGAAAATGTCAATTTTGTATCATCCCTTTAGAATCCCCCTAATCTAGAACTCAAACCACTCCCCACTGATTTGAAATATGTATACCTTAGGGAGTGAGAGAAACTGCCAGTGATAATTGCTAATAATCTTTCTAAAACAGAAGAAAAATCATTGATTGAGCTTTTGAGATAGAATGTACAGGAAATGGGATGGAGCTTAGGTGATATACCAGGAATTAACCCAAAAATAAGCTCACATAGAATTATTGTTGAGGGTGATTCCAAACCTGTTAGACAGACCCAAAGGAGACTGAATCCCACCTTGATGGAGGTTGTGAAGAAAGAGATCAAGAAGCTCTTGGAAGCTGGGATCATCTATCCCATTTCAGGTTCACATTGGGTCAGCCCTATTTATGTCTTTCCAAAACAAAACTGGCCTGACCACTGTGAGGAATGAAAAGAATGAGTTAATCCCTATGAGAATTCAAAAAAGATAAAGATTGTGCATTGATTTTTGGAAATTGAACCAGGTCACTCGAAAAGATCATTTTCACATCCCCTTCATTGACCAGATGTTAGAAAGATTGGCAGGGAGAACTCATTATTGCTTTTTGGATGGATTTTCAGGTTACTTCCAGCTACCCATTGCTCCCGAGGATCAAGCGAAGATGACAGTTACATGCCCTTTTGGTACATTTGCATAAATAATAATGCCATTTGGATTATGTAATGCCCCAAGTACATTTCAGAGGTTCATGGTGAGTATATTTTCTGATCACATAGAAAATTTCTTGGAAGTTTTCATAAATGATTTTACAGTTTTTGGAGATTCTTTTGATCATTGTTTGAAAAATCTGGAAAAAGTTTTGAAAACCTGCATCGAAAAAAATCTTGATTTAAATTTTTAAAAATTTCATTTCATTGTTCAAAGCGGAATTGTGCTTGGTCATGTCATTTCCCAAAATGGAATTGAAGTGGATAAATCAAAAATTGAAGTGATAAATTCATTGCTTTACCCTACATTTTTGAAACATGTTAGATCATTTTTAGGACATGCAGGATTCTGCTGGAGGTTTATCAAAGGTTTCAGTAAGATTTCTCCCACTCTCTCTAGACTACTTTTGAAAGATACTGATTTTGATTTCAATGGTGTATGTAGGGAATCCTTTGATCAGTTGAAGAAGAGATTGATTTCACAACCCATGATGCAGCCTCCAAATTGGGAAGAACCCTTGGAACTACTTTGTGATGCCTGCAACCAAGCAGTTGGAGCAGTCCTTTCTCAGTGAATTGAGTGCAGACCACAAGTCATTTCATATGCCTCGAGAACATTAGATGCGGCCCAATTCAATTATACAACCACAGAAAAAGAGTTCTTGGTAGTTGTTTTTGATTTAGAAATATTTAGATCATATCTTCTTGGAACTAAAATCACTGCGTTTTCTGAACATGCAGCTTTGAGGTACTTGATGAAGAAAGTTGATGCTAAACCAAGGTTAGTGAGATGGCTGATACTGCTGCAGGAATTAAATATTGAAATCAAGGATATGAAGGGATCTGAGAACCCAGTGGCTGATCCCTTATGTAGACTGTCAAACACTACTGAAATTGAAGTTCCAGAAAGAGAGCCATTGAATGATCAAATTCTAGGAGAGCAGTTGTACTTGATTGAAGGAGAAGTGCTTTGGTATGCTGATATAGTCAATTTTATGTTCACATCTCAGGTCCCATCTCATTTAAATTCTTACCAAATTCAAAAACTGAAAGCTGAATCTAGATATTACATTTGGGATGATCCATTCCTTTGGAAGATTTTCAATGATCAAGTAATAAGAAGATGTTTACCTGAAAGTGAAGTTAAATCTGCCTTTGATTTTTGTCACACTTTAGCTTGTGAATGCCACATTGGACCTTAGAGGAAAGCAAGGATGGTTTTAGAATCTGGAATTCATTGGCTCACCATTTCTAAAGATTCTCATGAATTTTTCAAAATATGTGAAAATTTCAGTTTTCAGGAAATATTTCTAAGAGACGAGAAATGCCCCAAATGCCATTGAATTTTTGTGACATTTTTGATGTTTGGGGGATATATTTTATGTGAACTTTCCCAATGTCATTTGGAAATTCTTATATCTTGCTTACAGTTGATTATGTTTCCAAATTGGTGGAAGCAAAAGCAACCAGAACTGTCGATGCTAAAGTTTTTTGTGATTTTGTCAGGTCTAACATATTTTGTAGGTTTGGAGTGCTGAGAGAAATTATTAGTGATCAAGGGACTCACTTCTGAAATTTGATAGTGTAGAATTTGCTGAATAAGTATGGGGTGCATCATAAAACATCAACTCTCTATCATCTAGAGACTAACGGGAAAGCTGAAGTTTCAAATAGGGAAATCAAGGGAATTTTGGAAAAGAATGTTAATCCAAACAGGAAGGATTGGAGCCAAATTTTGGATGATACCTTATGGGCTTACAGGACATCCTAAAAAACCCCGATTGGAATGAGTCCATATAGGCTGATTTATGGGAAAAGATGCTACCTGCCTGTGGAATTGGAGCATAAGGCGTATTTGGCTATGAGGAAAATGAATTTGGATCTTGAAAGTGCTGGGAAGAAGAGAAGATTTATGTTTTAAGAGATTGAGGAAATAAGAAGGGATGCATTTGAAAATTCAAGGATTTACAAGTAAAGACCAAGAGTGGCACATGACAAGCTGATCCGACCAAAATTCTTCTCTTCGGGAGACATAGCGTTATTATTCAACTCAAGACTCAAGCAGATACTAGGTAAACTTCATTCTAGATGGGAAGGTCCATTTATAGATACTCATGTATATCCTTTTGGTGTTGTTCAGATTATGAAGGATGGAAAGTAGGATCCATTTACTGTGAATGGAAATAGGTTGAAAAAATTCCTTGTGACCCTGCCATCAGAGCCAGTGGAGGAGATAACGCTTCTCCAACCTATTTATCAATAAGATCGATCAGGCTGTACCTCTCCACATTTTCTTGCTATTGTGATTCAATCAAAAATCTACTTACATGTTAAATACACTAGAATGCATCTAGGACACTGCATCAGTTATGTGTGGGAGAGGGAACCTTTGTAGTATAGGATTTTCATTTGATGATTGTTTTCCCAAAAAAAATAAAAATAAAAAAATTGTATGTTTTCAAATTATGGTGTGTTTATTTTTCAATTTTTGGTGTGTTTATGAATATTTTGAGCTGAAATGATTATCAATGCCATTTTTGAAAGCCATTTCAATGAGTGAACCAATCTATTTCATGAAAACGAGCTTAAATGAATGCTAAAATGACTTCCTTTCAAGTTCTAATCTTTTAGAATTTCATGAAAAGTACACTGATTTTTGAAATCCATGCCATATTTCACTGTCTATATCTTTGAAATCACATTCCTGTGAGGCTTCTGAACCATTTTTTTCATATTCTTTTCATTCAACACATTTCTTGAGAGAACCATACCATTCTTGCTTTAACCAGAATTTGATTTATTCCTATCAAAATTTGAGGGTTTGGGGTACGTGTGTTTTAAATGATGGAGGCATTTATTTGGTTTGAAGCCCCCTTTTCAAAATAATCCTTTTCATTATGGATCACCTTTACATTTTTCCTTCATTGTAGCCCCTAGTAGCCATGATATTCCAATTAGATTAGCCACATTACAATCCAATTTTCCCTATCCTACCTGCTCTTGAAATGAAATTGCATGATCTAGTTGAACTTAAGTGTGGGGGAAGATTTCTTGTGGTGTACTACCTCATTTGTTTATACTTTGGGTGGAAAATAAATTTTGTAAGAGATGTGTGTGATGCTGAAAAATTATTCTCTTGAATGTTGTGCCATTTTTTGAGCTTTCATAACAAGAGAAGTTGTGCCTTTCTAGATCTTCCAATGTAAAAAAAGAAATATGTGCCTATCTGGAGCTTTCAAGAAAAATCATGTTTGAAAGGATTGAAATTTTTGCTGCTGAGCTGATTGAATGTTGATAGAGCCTATTTTCTACAAAGGGGACGTGATGGAGGCCATACTTGAGTAAAAATTAGAATATTCCATGAACCAAGTGGTTACTACCAATATAGATATCATGAAAATTGTTCAAGATTATATTATATAAGCTTCTTCTTCTCAGAAATAAGTAAAGCATAAAGTTGATTCTTATTTCCAGAAACTGTATACCATGCATCAGTTGAGAAACCATTTCAACCTACTTTTGGAAAATCTGAAATTACCTCTTGTAAATCAAGCCTTTATACAACAAGTAAGAAAGCTCAGGGAATAGACTCCATCTTTGGACAAATTTATGGGAAACAAGGATGATTTCATTTCTGCTATTGAGGTAGTATGAGGAATCATAATAGACATTAGGAATCTATTGCTACCATCCATGCATGTAGATAGTACCCCTATCATTGTACCTCCAACCCTACCTGCATCTTCTCATTCTGCCTCTATTCCTCCGATGACTCCAACCAAAGACATCTGGAGCCTCACTACTATGATCACATAGAGAGCCACACAGTATAGGCCAGACACTGTATTAGTAGCTCAACCTCCTCTTATTATCTCTGGTGTTCCCAATCCTACTTCTGAAGCCACCAAGCCCGAATCCTCTTCTGATCCCAAGGGAAAATCTCGCATTGAGGAGGTGGATTGATTAGTGGATCAGAGCATTGACAAGAATCACTTGTATTCTTTTTTGTTCAACTATGTATTTCTATGTTTTGTTGCCTCATGTACTATATACATGCCTTTATTCTCATCTACTTTCTGTTACTTTTCTAATATTTGTTTACTTCTTTTTTCAAATCACAAAGGGGGAGAACTAATATAACAAGGAGGCGAAATAATATAAAGGGGGAAAACTAATATAACAGGGAGGAGAAATAGTAAAAATGGGGAGAACTGATATGGAGAAATATGAAGAATATAAAAAATACGAGCTTAATATTTATGAGCATAATACATTTACCTCGGATACAATTTTTTTCAATTCTAGTACATTGTTTTTATTATTATTATCTCTGATACATTAATGATTATTTTTTAATTATAATATCATAAGTTGTGATTATCAAAAAGGGGGAGATTATTGACCTCACTTGTTTTGATAATCTCAATTATGTTTCAATATGATTTGATAATCCCTATTAATTTTTATCATTATATTCATTCTTTAAATTTTTGACACGTTACTATTGAGTTAATGAAAATATAAAACTAATCATTGGAATATATTAATCAATTTTTATATATGTTTATATGTACTTTGAAATAATTATAACTCAATCCGGATATGTTTTTCATAGAACGGATAAATGTTAAGTCCATCGGTATGCACATAGCTACTAATACAGAAAAACAGACATACCTACTGATAGAACAAGTCCACCGATATGAAGATCAATGATGCAGATAGAATAAGTGTACCGATGAAAACATATACACAGCTACTGATAAGGCTATGTACACCGGTACGGAACACTACTGATATGGATAAGGATACCGACACACATAACAGCTACTAATAGAACAAGTCCATCAGTATGCACAAGTCGACTGATACAGACCTCCTGGTACTTAGTCTACTGATAGACAATGGTCACCGATAGGAAAAGGTCACCGGTGAGAAAATGTCTCTGATAAATCAAGTCTACCAATATGCATAGCTATCGATATAGAAAGCCACCGATATAAGCAACTTCCAGTCCAAGAAAGTTACCAATAGACCAACACTACCAATAGAAGGAGTTACTAATACATAGATCTACTGTTACATAGAGTAAAAACTACTAATTCAAGGCATCAACTGACACAATTCCACAGTCAGAAGTCTACCGACAGAGAGTTGCTAATGGAAGATGACTGTTAACCAGTAACTATTACTCAAACTCGATACTTTGTCAATATTATTAATATAATGCTAACGGTCATATTTTCTCAATTCAATGTAACTGCTATTAATTAATGTGGGTTGTTGGTTTGTTAGGGAACCGTACCTCGTACCTATGAAAAGGTAATCATTCTTATTACCAGATCACAACGTATAAAAGGAAGATCAAACTAATGAAGAAAGAAGGAGGTGAATATACACAATAAAGAGGTGGCATCCATACACCCATACATACTTGGAGAACACTCGTCAGACACGAGGCCATTCATACAATATGAGAACACAAGCCGAACCTTAGTCAAGGAGTGAAGAACTAAAACAATCTCTTCATGCACTTAGGCTGATCAAACTGAACCTGAAATTCAAGGAAGTAGATGACACTCTATTTTCAGAAACAAACTATACAAGGACTTAGAAGCATTTCTATTTAAATCAAAAGGAGTCCAGATATGCACTACAAATCACTTGATCATTCTAAACTCATATCTACTCTCTCTCAGTGATTATTTTACTTACATTTTGAGCAGTGTGTGTTCTGTATTCACACACTGTCTCATGTACTAAACTGGAGTATTTCTAAATCCTCATATAAAACATCGATAACTCTTTTGTATCCCACTGTGGATAGTGGTAGAGGTCAAGTGTGACATGGATAGCCTGTGTGCTATTGTTTTTTTCCCATGAAGAATTGTGGTAAAGGTCATAGGACCTGGATAGTATTTGTACTGTTGTTAACCTCGATCTAGAGTGTGGATCAAAATTTATATAAATTGTTTGACAGGATTAAGTCTCACCTTGAGATTGAACCCCTTGGATAAAACTGTTGTGCTTATTTATTTTGTTCTTAAACTATATCAAATATTCCGCTGCTAATTACTTTGAAATATAAATCTATTTTAGAGTAACTGTGTTATTTAAAGTAGCAAGTGTTTGTATTTATTGTAATGAATTAGGTTAGCTTAAAAAGTTAATTAATCATCAGATTAGATTGACTGATAACTAATCAATCTCTTGAGAACCTAACTGAACCTTTACTGTATTACAAATTCACTATTGTTTAGCTAGTTATTTAATTTGGGAGATTTTAAAAGAAGTCATTTTAATAGAAATTTTTAATTGGAACTCAATTCACCCCCCTCTTGAATATCCACTGTGACCAATAGTATTATTAATATTATTAAAAATATAAAATTTCTATTATGAAAAAAAATATTATTTTCTAATTTTAATTTTAAGTGTATTATTTTAAAATAAATATTCATGTAAAAAATTATTATTAAACCATAATACCATTATGTATGAATTAAAATAATGGATTTTTCATTTTCATATTAACAAGACTATGCATTATGAAAATAAAGAAGATTTTGGGAAATGTATAAAATATTTATTTTTAATTTAATTATGAGTTTTGTTAACAATTCTACCATTGAATTTATTAAATTTATAGTTTTCTCCAAACTCCAATATGTTTTATGAAAAAATTTATTTCTAATCTTCGTGAAAGATGTAAAATTATGTTCTCCTTGAAAATAAATCATGTAATTCTTGTAAGGATTTTTAAAGGATTTTAATGGGTTATTTATGAGAAATTAAGATCTTCAAAAAAATGTTTTTTTCTAAATTAATTGGGCACTTCTATATCAAATGAGCCGATAGAGTGGAATAGGGATTGAACCCAGGGCCCCATCATGATTTTTCCCAGCATTGATACTGCCAAGAATCTACAAGGTTTTTATAATATCAATATAGTATCATTATAATCCATAAAAATAGTAATATTTTAAGAGGATTTTTCAAGAGAAATCCAAATGTTTTCCGAAGAAGTAGTTTTTAAATGAATATTCAAAATAATAAGTATTTTTTAAATTGTTTGAGAAATATTATATATATATATATATTATTTATATTTGATATAAATTATTTTGAATGATTTTTTAAATTATAATTCTATTAAAGGGTTTTTCACTGGTTTTAAAATCACTTATTGTGCAAAATAATTCTCCTCCCATGTTTTAAAAATATTTTTTCATGTGTTATATAAATTATTAGAAGAATGAAATAATCTATGGAGTTAGTGCTAGTGAAGTGAAATAGTTATTTTATTTTTATTTTTGAAAAAATAAAATAAAATATAAGTAATTGTCTAATTCTCCAGAACCTAGAATAGAAAGGGACCTCATATTTATTAAGGATTATGAATTTTTCAGTCTACATTTATAATGAAAATATATATACATCATTTTTATCACTAAATTTGAATGTCTTGTTTTAGGTGATTGCATTGGGAATCAAACGAATGGCCTAGTCAAATTTTGAGATTAGAAAATGTATTTTTAGGAAATAAATTTATGCGCTAGTGTTTTCTTCTAAACTTCAAGGTACATAAATACCCCTAAGAATATAGAAGTATAGTAATTTTAATTATAATGATAGAAATTCAATGGTTTTAAGTATATTGAACACATTACAAAGTCACAATTCATTTTAGGGAGGTAGAATGTAAATTCAAGATTTTTTATAAAAGAAATTTTCTTATATTGATATAATCATTAATCATAATTTATAAATAATAATATTAATAACAAAATTAAAATGACTATTAAATTATTAAATAGAAAAATAAATAAATTAGTGAGTAAATTATAATGTGAATTTATTATAAAATATTTTTACTTTCAAATTTTATTGAATTTCTCGACATGTTAAAAAAATCTAAAATATGTTTTAATATAATTTTGTTTCAGTAATTATTAAATTATTTACATGAAATAATAATTTGATTATTATTTTTTAATAAATAAATTGATGATATTATAATTTAACAATTAATATAAAATCATATAGAATTATAAATATATAAATTTATAAAAATAAATTTTGTTATATAACCTCAGAGGTTAGTTTTATTGTACACTTATAGTTGTAATTAAAATTTTATTGATATATAACATTAAAAAATATTTAGGAAAATACATTTAAAACATATAAATGATAAGAATAATTAATGGTAACATAAATTTTAAACTATATAAATGATATTATGTTTAATATATATATATATATATATGAATACTATTTTGAATTATAAAATTTATGTGATATATTTTATAAACAAATATTTAAATTATAAGTATATTATGATAATCCTATTATTATTAACATTTCCGAATTACAAAAACAATATATGAATTATCAATTTATTGTATCATAAATTATTCTACCTATATAATGATTTTCATATTATGAAAATTATTAAATTATTTTCTTTTATAAAATCAAAATATATTTTAGTTTAAGAAAATATCTAGATATTTATATAAGGGAGTGGAATGAATATGTAGAAAATGAAACAAGGGGTTTCTATATTCTGAAGGGGAGGCCAAACATAGAGAAGGGATTTGACCTAGGGCTCCATCACATTCTGGGTGGCTGACTGATGAGTCGAGACCAAGTATGAACTAAGGGATTAAACTCGGTTGGGGGATTTGACTGTTCGACAATGTCTTAGTGAGATAGAGGTCGAATACTGAGTGTGGTTTGAGTTAGGATTGAATGGAAGTATATAGATAAGCATAGATAAAAACTGCGAAGGGGATGTAATATGTTCTTCATCATCGATTTCATCTTCCTTCGCCTACAAATTTATTTTTAGATATAACAATGGATGGTGTTTTTTGTATTTGTTCTAGGTATCTAAATATTTTCCAAGATATTTTCTATTATATAATGTTATGTGTATTAATATCCCTATTTTTCTTCTTTGTTTATTTTCATCCCTATCATGAAAATTTAATCCATAACTACCATTGTTCTGAATTTTTTCTTCCTCCTAATATATGTTTTTCAATGCTTTTATTTTATTGAAATGGTTTTTTTGACATTTTCAGTCAAATTTATTTGTCACATCAAAACTTCCTAGATAGTTTTGATCTAAATATTATATCATATTATTCCTTTACAATAAATTTCATCACTGATCGACATCGACATGAATTGTTCTTGTTGTTTATTCCTTCAATATTTATCCACTGTGAATTATTTTTCCATATAACATTTTCTCATACGTAGGTTTTTTCAATGAGGTTAATTGTATAACCTATTATATGTGAATTGAAGATAAAATGGAACAAAATTTTCTTTAATTATATATTATTTTTTCATCTTATTCATTGGATTAGACTTCACTGATATCATTAGGAAATTTTAGAGTATGTATTTCAGTAGTGTTTATGGTATAATTATATATTTTTAATTAAAGGAAGTCATTATAAAGTAGATGAAATAATATCAAGTGAATTTAGAATATTTTCTTTTCTTTTCTTTACCAGAATTGTCACAACTTATCTAATATTTATATTTTCATGTGATCATTTGGGATTAAAAATACGGTACTCACTTTGGGAATATAGTGATTTATTCAATTTTAATATATCCCTTAATGACATATGTTTCCTGCCATTGTTTCTTTTTTGAGGAAATCTGGGAGTGATTACATAGGAGTTTATAATGTAAGGGAACTATTTTCTTCAATCATTTGTTTATTTTCAAACTTATTCCCACAAAGATATTTTATTTCATAACTTTTTATGTGTAAGTGAGATATTTCAATTATATATTTTCAAATTTAAAATTTCAATTCTCAAATTAGTAAGGGAAAATTATGTTTATAGAACTCTTACAACTTTCTTATTTTTTGAAAAACATAATGGGAATGAAAATTATAATTTTCATTAAAATTAAAAAATTTATATTTCTAAAAATAATTATGTAAGGGAGTTATTCTATTATATATAAAAAATTATGATTTTAATGTTTATAAAATTATTACTTTAAATAAGGGATTTATATCGAATTAACCCATGGGGAGGAATAATGACTAAACCCATGACCACATAGAGATGCTATACCACTAGGGATACTAATATTCGACCACATGGGGTTTATAAGAACATTTTATTATCATTATAATCCAAAAAATAATAATTTTTTTGAAATTATTTTTCAAGATAAATTTGATTTTTAATAAATAACTAAATTTTTTAAAATTAATTTTCCAAATAATAAGTATTTTTTAAAAGTTTAAAAAATTATTTTATAAAAATATATATTATTATTTGATAGAAATTTCATTAACATTTTTTTTAAATTAATAATTCGTTAAATTTTTTTCAGTGGGTTTTAGACCCTTTACTATGAAATTTAATGTAATTACCTTGTTTTAAAAATATTTTCACAGGTATCACGGAAATTATAATATGGATGAATTCTCTTTTGGAGTTAGTTCATGTGATGTGAAATTTTATCATATTTTTATTCTTGAACAACTATGATAAATTGTAAGGTATTTTCTAATTCTCCAAAACCCAGATTGGAAATGTTATTAGATGTATAAATAATTGTTTATTTTTTCAGTTATCAATTATAAAAGAATATGGAAATCATTTTTAGAACTAAATATAGAAGTGCAGGTTTGGGTCGTTAGACTCACACTTTGAATGTTTCTAAAAATGGGCTTTCACTCCCTACACCACATGGTTCACACCTTGAATAACGACCATATGTTTTTTTCATGATAAGGGGAACTTCTAAACTTTTAAGGGGAAATATATTTCACAATTTTTGTGGATTTTTGTGCTAGGAGGAGGTATTTTCATTCTTCATTATCCCTCTAAATTTCTCTCCATAAATACTCTTTGAGTGGGGATGTGTTGTGGTTCATTTTGGTGGTGATTATAGATAATTCCCAACTCCATTATTGTTAATTTTCTATTTGCAGTTATCTTTCACTGATTTTGGGTGATTTGGGTTAGGTTTCATAATTTATTTCATAGGAGTTGGGTGGAATAAAATGAGAATGATTGGGATTTACTGTTCAATTTCTAGAAGAGGTTCTTGGGGATATTATCTCCCAAATTCTTTTATCATTTTAGTTTAGTTATGAGATTACCCTAATATATTTAGTGTTTTTTCCTAAATTTGAAAATTTTGGTGATTGAACATGTCACGACCCCCACCCCACAAAGTATACCCCTCCTGGGCCAGCAATGTGAGAAGGGAGATAATGACCCCCGAGTCCCGCATCTAGTAGGCCCCGGGTTGGCGACTATCACCGATGGTATAGTAACACACAAATTGGAGGCATTACCCTCTAATAGAACACATGCGGAAGAGAGAGATAAGATAGAAACCAACAAACTCATCCTATGCTAGAATTAAAAATGAAAACACAAGTACACATATGAAATGTCATGAAATAGTACTAAAACTGAAAGGGGAAAAATAGTAAGTACCCAGTAGAATGTAAAAACAGCAGCAACCACAAGCCCGAACAGCTCCTGCAACCACATGCTAGTACACAACAGCTTGATCTCCAACCTAATCCATGTGACCTGAAAAACAGTTTATATATATGTAGGGTGAGTATAATAGTATACTCAGTAGGATCCTCCCCGAAGAATCTCCTGAAAAATTAAAGAAGGCATGCTAAATCACAGCGATCAACAAGTGAAACTAACTTGTCCCCTAAATAGGTATACTAAGTTCCAAACCTCACCATGGGTATTCTCACCAAGTAACGCATACAAGAATATATCATATAATAAAGAATAGTAGGTGTACCCCACTACTACTTCCCCACTGGTTTTCCGCTTTTCCCCAACTTCGCATGTCCTGAGCATCTCTCTCCAAAAAGGCTTTCCCGTAGACACCTGGGCGAAACACCACAATATGCACCTCGTGCAAAAAAACCACCACGTCCACATACCAAAGTAACCAGGTAGTTTTCGGGAGCCACCATAGCTCACATAGCGTGTATCATACATCGAGTATTATACATCAAGCCATTACATCCCACACACCAAGTAAGGACCCTCAAGCCATCACAACCTATACATGTTTCACCTATAGTAGTCCATAGGAAACTATATCCAGAATATATGTGTGTGAATAACCACAAGCCATTACATCCCTCTACACACATATATGGGGAAAACTAACTGATGTGACTACCAGCACAAGTAATAACCAAGAGAAGGGAGCGGGGCCAAAGGGGGTAGTCATGTATTCTTCCTCCAACCAAAATGTTTGGGAAAACACCCCCTAGGGCTCAGAATCCCCGGGGTTTTAGTTTCCCTTACAGACTGGGTGGAGTAGCATATAGAAACACAAAAAGTACAGAATATATTATATTCCACAACAACACTAGGGGCATAACCTAGTTTTAGACACAACTGCATCTAACGTCTCTATGACTACGGGCTGCTACTTCTACGACATGGTATCCAATAAGCATACAACCATTTAAAGAGAATTATTATATTACATCATTACATTTTTATTAATTTCCACTTTACGTTAATTAACTCTGTAATCGTTAATTTTCCATGAAAAATTCCACATTAAACTTCATTAGCATCACACCCAAATTCCAATGTCCCATTAAAATTACAACATCATTATTATGTTCTAGAGAACCCCAACCCCATGAGTTGACACCATTTATTGAAATATTCATTACAGAATTACTGTCCCATATTCCCAGGCATTATAGAAAAGCATTCTATGATACTAACTCCAGGGGGATCAACACGGTTTGTAGATGTACAACCCATCGAGTCTTTTCTACATATATCAAGAGTGTAGACCCATCCTCCCAGGAGGATTTAAACATGGAATGCATGTGGCATACCCCGAGCATCTTCGCCTCTTTCGGAAGAACGGTAAGGAAGACTAGCTTCCTTAAGCAGTGGTGAAAAGTAAATTAGATAAACAACCAAAGAACCATCAAGCATCCAACAATCACATTGATCCCACTCCAACATCCCTGCAGTACTCCATGGCACCCACATGAATAAAACAATGCATCTCGCCACTCTAGGCGTCATCTGCTACCATAACCCAAAGGCCTCCATGCCCCCACATATCGCAACACCCATCCAGGATCACATCACAGCACAAACAGCAAGAAAACAAACACCACATTAATTGGGCTCTTGGCCCTTTAACAATCAAGAGGGTAACTCAGAACCCTTCAAGGAATTATCAAACAATCAATTCTTTAATCCATTTTGAATTAACAGTTTATAATTTGTTGGTTACAAAATAGGGAATCCTAACCATTAAGCTAACACAAATGATTAAACATGGTTACTACGCCAATTTTATTAACATCAAATTAAAACAAGAACCAGATTCGTTTACATGCCTCATTATCCTTAGCCAAACAAATATCAATTTATCTTGGTTTACGTTCTTTATCAATTTTCATCAGGAACAAGCATAGATATCACACTATCTATCAAAACAAGACGCAGTAACATACGATTGATATCAATTTATTTATCTGGTTCACTTATTTATTATGTCAATTCCATTGTCATCCGGTGGGATTAGTCATGCTAACAATACTATTTCATGTAAGATAAAAGAGAAGCAACGAATCCCATACCTCCAAGGTTTTTTATGAAAACCACAACAGTCGAAGAACGCTCAACAAACCCGGGTCAATTCTGCAAAAACCTGCCTTATATATCTTCTCCTAGAAATATCAAGACCAAATCTCATCAAACATGTCATCCCCACTCATAGATCTACCAATAATGGGCGTTGATCTATAAACTGAGAGAATAAGAGAAGTATATCTAAGTATATCTAAGAAACCGAACAATAATGAATAAGAACATCTACATACCTCAAGAATCCTGCTTCGATTCGCCCAAATAAGCCTTCGGATTGCCTCCGAAATGATGGTAGAACCTTATTTGACCATATGAGGAGAAAAATACCGAGTTATGTCCGCTTAGGAGCATAAACAAGCCATTTTTAGGCAAAATGACTGAGATCCACAATTTTAGGATCTCATTTAACTGGTCGCACGGTTAGTTCGCACAGATTAACAAATCGTGTGCTAACCATGCATTAGCTACTACCTTCGCCACCCCTCTCGCACAGTTTGGACACACTATTAGACAAACTGTACGCCTCCTGTGTGGAATTTGCTGCCTCCAAGACCCACTACGCACAGTTTGGCCACACAGTTCAGACAAATCGTGCGCCACCCGTTCAAAATCTATTTCCCTTTAGTTTTCCTTAAAATTTCCCCCAAACGCACCCCTGAAGTCACTACTCCAAACCAAAGGTAGTTAGAAACATCATAAGTACCTGAAAATGTAACGTGACGTTACCGTTCACAATTGTATACCATTGGAACTGTTCATCGGAATGAAAACATTGGAAAACTGTTGGGGATAAGTCACCTTGACCTCCCGGAACACCTCTAACACCACATTTTCACAAAGTAATGGACTGGAGAGGTCCGGTACACTACATCAGATACCTCTCAAAACATTCTCATCCTAGAGAATCCAAAACCCACCAAAAGTGAAAACGAAACAGGGTCTGGACAACCACTCATCGAGATACCTCTCAAAAGAGAGAAAGCCACAAAAGCAACAAAGGGAGTCATCTCATAAACATGAATGTTTCATAACCACATAAGTTAAATCGATACATGAAAAGAGTTAAACATAAAACAACTCTTGGTATTGAGCAGGTATATGTGACTCACGTTCCTAGGTACTCTCCTTCAAGCCACCGTGTCACCACAAGACACGAACTAAAGGAATAGAACACCAGTGTAGCACCTTATCCTTGAGGTCTTGGATCTCCAAAGGTTTCTCCTCAAAGGATGCATCATCATCAACATCGATCTCTCCCCAATAGATGATTTCAGAGTCGTGATGAAGATAATGACGGATCTGTGATACATGGAAAACATAATGTATCTGACTCATCTATGGGGGAAGTGCTACTCGATACGCTACAACTCCAACTAAGCTAACACCTCAAAAGGCCCAACAAACTGGGGATAAATCTTACTCTCATGACCAAAACTTCGCTTCCCATGATGGGGAGTCACCTTCAGAAACACATGATCCCCAACATTAAACTCCAAGGATATCCTCTATTAGTCAACATATGATTTTTGACGATCTTTCACTGTCTTCATCCCCTCACAAATCACCTGAACCATATCTATTATATTCTGCACTAGTTCCAGCCTGAGAATTGCTGACTCTCCGACCCCAGTCCAGCACAACAGAGAATAGAAAAGCCGACCATACAGGGCTTCAAATGGTGACATACCGATGGTGGAGTGAAAAATATTATTGTAAGCGATATCCACCAAGGGTATGTTCCTCATCCATGAACCTCAAAAATCAAGAACACAAGAGCATAACATATCTTCAAGATTCTGGACTGTTCGCTCTGTCTGACCATCTGGTTGAAGATGGAAAGCAGTGTTAAGGCATAGTTGAGAACCGAAATCATGTTGGAGACCTCTCCACATTCTGTAGGTAAAATGAGGATCTCGATCAGAAATTATTATCCTATGGACTCCATGAATTCTCACCACCTCTTCTAGACACTTCCTTGAAAAAACATCCACTGAGATTGAATCCTTGATTTCTATAAAGTGGGCCAATTTTATTAAATGGTGCACTACCACCCAAATAGAATCAAGTCCTACCAGAGCTCGAGGTAAACCAGTAACAAATTCCATTGAGATATCCTCTCACTTCCACTGAGGAATATCTAATGGGTGGAGAAGACCACCAGGAAGAAGGTGTTCGACCTATACCTTCTGGAAGACTAAACATCGAGACACAAACTCTGCAACCCCATGATTTAGCGTAGACACCCAAAACTGACTCCTCAAGGATCGGTACATATTGTTTCACGCCAGGATGTACTTCCAAAGGAGAAATATGGAACTCTCTGAGAACCGTCTAACGCATCATCAAGGGAACAAAAATCTTTCCATGATACAACACTCGATGTTGTTTATCCTCCGACCAACCATCAGGGGACTCACCACAAACAAATCGGTCTCTCAAGACCACCACCTCTATATCTCCCAACGGGGACTCTTCCACATTCTACATTAAAGATGACTGTACCGTCATCTGAAAAAGACAACCTCTACCCCCCGACTTCTCCCATATCAAGATGTAATGCTAACAGCTCTTCCATTACTCTCCAAGAATCATCGGATTCACGCACCACATCACTACGTGACTTTAGGATCAGTGCATCAGCTAAAACATTCTCTTTTCCATGTGTATATGATATTTTGAAGTCGTTTTCTAGTAGGAAATCCATCCACCAACCCTGTCGTAAGTTCATGTCACGCTTGGAGGAAACATACCTCAAACTCTTATGATCAGTGAAAAACACAAAGAGCTCACCAATGAGGTAATGTCTCCACAACTTCAGAGAAAACACCGCCACTGTCAACTCAAGAGAACAGGTGGTATAGTTTCATTCATGGGGATATAACTACCGATACCCATAAGAAACAACTAACCTCTGCTACATGAGAACACAGCCAAACCCCAGATGTGAAGCATCATAGAAAACATCAAACTGAACTCCCTCATCTGGAAGACAATGGATAAGAGAACTTACTCACTTCTCCATTAGATACTCAAAGGATGCATGGAACTGATCAGCCCATATGAATGCCTGATCCTTCTGGTTCAATGATGTCAGGGGAGTCGCAACTCGTGAGAAATTGGATACGAACCTCCTGTAGTAGCCTGTGAGATCAAGGAAACTTCGCACCTTTAGCACTGCCTTGGGGGCTGCCCAAGATACAACTGATTCTATCTTATAGGGATCCACAGCTACTCCCTGTTGGGATACAATATGCCCCATGAAACGTACATATAAAGCCCAAACCTCACACCTATACAACTTCCCAAATAGGTGATGTTGAAGAGGGACTCCCAAAATGGCATGTAGATGATCTTCATGCTCCTCCTCAGACGTGGAGTACACAAGGATGTCATCGATGAAAACTACAAAAAACTTGTCTAGGAACTCACAGAACACAGTGTTCATCAATCCCATGAATACAGCTGAAGCATTCTTCATTCCAAACGGCATTACCACGAACTCATAATGTCCATGACAACAATGGAATGCAGTCTTCGGGATATCCTCATTCTTCACATGCATCTGAGGATCTCCTGACCACAAGTCGATCTTTGAGAACCTGTCGGCACCCTTCAGTTGATCGAATAAATCATCAATCAGTGGAAGAGTATAGCGATTCTTTATTGTCATTTTGTTTAAGTGACGATAATCGACACACAATCACAAACTGATGTCGTCCTTCTTCAAAAAAAACCGGTGCACCCTACGGTGACACACATGGCCGAATAAAACCACACTTTAACATACCATAAAGCTATATATGTATCTTTCCTAACTCAGAAGGGGCCATCCTATGTGGATACTTAGAGATAGGGGATGCTCCTAGCTGTAGCTCGATCCCAAACATGATCTCTCGTCGAGGGGGTAATGTTACGACCTCTTCTAGAAAGACATCAGGGTACTCCTCTAGGAGCCTAGAAAACGCAAATTGATTCATCTCTAAAAAACATAGCATCATCTCAGCCACCATGTACGATATGGATGGAATGCACCTATGACCCATCCGAGGATCTCTCTCACCAACAAACAACACTGGCTCTCTATCCGCACCAAAGAAAATGACCTTCTTCCTGAAGTAATCCATTATATCCTACACCAAATACAACCAATCCATGCTGAGGATGACATCATATGGTTTTATTCATAAACAAAAGAAATCTCCCCAAGAGCGGTGTTTCCCCAACACTAGATCAAAGTCTCTACATACTTCAAACAAGTCAGCTCGACCTCCAACTATTGTAGTCAACGCCAAGGGCACTAGAAGCCTCTTTAACTCAACTCCCAAAGCATGGAAAAGGGTAAGTGATATGAAGGAGTGTGTCACTCCTGAATCAAGAAAGGCATACACCAAGGTAGAAAATAAGAAAAGGTTACCTCAAATGAAGTTTGGCTAGCATGGATCTAGCAATGCAAGAGTATGAAGCTAACCACGACCTCCTCCACGACCTCTCTGACCCTGATGAAGACCACCACCATGGTCGTGCTCTGCTCTCAGAGGACCGAGAGCATCATGGGGATGTACTCTATCTGCCCCATCTCCCCTCCTGTGATCTAAAGCTGGTGTAACATGCTGCTGCTACTTACTTGGCTGGAACTGCCCCAAAGGAGGAACATGGAGAGTAGTTATGGGTGCACGATGACTGCTCTAAAAGGCCGGGAACTCCCGCTGCTGATGACCACGACCACTACAAGAAAAACAAGAACCTGATCCCTTGGCATAAGCCTGAGAGTTGCTGCCTCTGGGGAAATGAGATATGAAGGGATGGGGCCTACCCCCGGCTGAACGAAAACTCTTCTGCACCGGAAAATAGGAACCTGAGACCACATCTCTACTTCGTGGGGAATCATGACAATTCACCTATTGTGATGATACCGTCTTAGCCAAAGTCCTCTGAACAACCTCTACCCTCGTGAGTACCTCAAGATATGTATTGGGAATAAATGGGTTGACTTGATGCTGGATCTCTGGATGAAAAGCCTCCTCATTATGCCTTTCCATGGCCTCCTCATCTGGTAACAGGTCCAAAGCATATCATAAAAGTTTCATGAAACTGATTCAAAACTCTCAAACATTAGATCTCCCCTGTCGAAGGGTAAGAAGATCTTTTCGACTGGATGCCTTCACAGTCAAAGAAATAAATTCGACTCTAAACTTATCTCAGAACACCTCCCATGAGATTGATGACTCTTCACGATCCCCGAGGAACAAGAACCACCACTTCCTTGCTGCTCCACGTATCATCGTCACAACTATGGACACCCAGTGCTCTTTCCGAGTATGGATGGAATGAAAGCCTATATCGACCTCCTCTAACTAGTCTTCTATGACTGCATCTGAAATGGGGCCCTCGTAATTCTGCAGACTCTGGCACTGAAACTCTCGGAGTGTCTTCCTCTAAGTGTCGTCATCATCAACCTCTACCCGATGACGACCTGCTGGAACAGCCTGCTAGACATTTTCTGTGAAAAGCTGATGAGGACGTAGACCTGGAGCCATACCTATAAAATAACAAACCATTAGAGCTCCTAAACCTGGAATGTGGAAGACTCAACATTAATTAACTAAATAATTGTTTTCTTTTATTAATTTTCGGTTAACCTATCCAATGGTCTACCCATTAAAACACCGGCACAAAGAATAATGATGCATGATGCTTTCCGACGTCTCAACCCTGCAACTAGTATCACCTTGTTTAGTAGTCATTATAAACAGTAAGGTCCATTCATCAGATCATAGGGGGCCCCAAATGCCTATTTCTCAGCTGATCTCATGTGTTTACCTCACTTTCTAAACATGAATGACACCGTTTCCCTACAAACCCATGTAGCCTCACCTGTTCCTAACTCCGAACCCCATCCTATCCCTAAACCAGACCTCTGATACCACTCTGTCACGACCCCCTCCCCACAAAGTGTACCCCTCCTGGGCCGGAAATTTGAGAAGGGAGATAATGACTCCTGAGTCCTACCTTCAGTAGGCCCTGGGTTGGCGACTAGAACTGAGGGTATAGTAACACCCAAATGGGAGGCATTACCCTCTAAGAGAACACATGCGGAAGAGAGAGATAAGATAGACACCAACCAACTCCAACTCTAAAAATAAGTAAAAAAATTAAAACCCAAGTACACATATGAAATGTCATGCAAAAGTACTAAAACTGAGAGGGGAAAAATAGTAAGTACCCAAAAGAATGTAAAAACATCAGCAACCACAAGCCCGAACAGCTCCTGCAACCATAAGCTAGTAAACACTAGCCTGATCTCCAACCTACTCTAAATGACCTAAAAATAGTTTATATATACATAAGGTGAGTATAACAGTATACTCATTAGGATCCTCCCTGAAGCCTCTCATGAAAAAGTAAAGAAGGAATGCTAAAGCACATTGAACAACAAGTGAATCTAACTCGTCACCTAAACAGGTATACTAAGTTCCAAACCTCACCATGTCTATTCTCACCATGTAACGCATACATTAATATATCATATAATAATGAATATCAAGGGTACCCCGCTACTACTTCCCCACTGGTTTTCCGCTTTTCCCCAACGTCACATGTCCTGAGTATCTATCTTCAAAAAGGTTTTCCCGCAGACACTTGGGAGAAGCACCACAATTTGCACCTTGTGCAACAAAACCACCACGTCCATATACCAAAGTAACCATGTAGTTTCTGGGAGAAACCAAATCTCGTATAACGTGTATCATATGTCGAGTATTATACCTCAAGCCGTTACAGCCCACACACCTAGTAAGGATCCTCAATCCATCACAACCTATACATGTTACACCTATAGTAGTCCATAGGATACTATATCCAGAATATATGTGTGTGAATAAAAACAAGACATTACATCCCTATACACACATATATGGGGAAAACTAACCAATGTGACTTCCAGCACAGGTAACTACCAAGAGAAGAGAGCATGGCCAATGGGGTGTATTCATCCATTCTTCCTCCCTCCGAAATGTTGTGGAATACACCCCCAGGGCTCAAAATACCCGGGGTGTCCGTAGCCCTTACTGAAAGGGTGGAGTAGCATATAGAAACACAAAAATTACAGAATATCCTATATTTCACAACCACGCTAGGGGCATAACCTAGCCTTATACACAACTGCAGCTAATGTCTCTCAGACTCCGGGATGCTACTTCTAAGTCTAGGTATCCTATAAGCATACCACCATTTAAATAGATTTATTAGATTACATCATTCCGTTTTTATCCGTTCCTACTTTACGTTAATTAACTCATTAAATATTAATTAACCATAAACAATTCAACATTAAATGTCATTAGCATCACACCCAAAGTACGCTTTCCCTTTAAAATTAGAACCTCATCATTTTGTTCCAGTGAACCCCAGCCCCATGGGTTAACACCATTTATTCAAATATTTATTACAGAATTCCTTTCGCATATTCCAGGATTTGTAGAAAAAAATTCTATGCTACTAACTCCAGGGGGATCAACACGGTGAGTAGATGTACTACCCATCAAGTCTTTTCCTCCTATAGCAAGAGCATAGACCCATCATCTCTGGAGAAGATAAACAAGGAAATCCCGTGTCATACCCCACACGTCTTCGCCTCTTTCGGAAGAACGGTAAGCAAGACCAGATGCCTTGAGTAGTGGGGAAAATTAAAGTAGATAGAGAACAAAAGAACCAGAAAGCATCCAACAATCACATTTATCCCACTCCATCATCCCTGCTATCCTTCCTGACACCCACATGCATAAACTGATGAATCTCTCCACTCTAGGCATCATCTGCTGCCACAACCAAAAGGCCTACATGCCCCCGCATATCACAACACCCATCTAGGATCACATCACATCACAAATAGCAGGAAAAACACCACATTAATTGGGATCTTCTCCCTTTTACAGTCAAGGGGGTAACTTAGAACCCATTAATGAATTATCAAACAATCAATTCTTTAATCCATCTTGAGTTAAGAGATTTATAATTTGTTGGTTCTAATATCCGGAAACCTAACAAGTAAGCTATCACAAGTGATTAAACATCCTTACTACACCAATTTTATTAACATCAAATTACTAAAAGAAATATATTCGTTCACATGCCTCTTTATCTTTATCCAAACAAATATCAATTAAACTCGGTTTAATTTCTTTACCAATTTTCATCAGGAACAAGCATAGATATAAAACTATCTATCAAAACAGGTGGTAATAACATACGATCGTTATCAATTTATTTATCCGGATGAAATATTTATTTTTTCAATTCAATTTTCATCGAGTGAAATTAAACATGCAAACAATATTGTTGCACATAAAATAAAAGATATGCAACGAATCCCAAACCTCATAGGTGTTTGACGAAAACCACAACGGTCGAAGAACATTCAAGAAACCCAGGTCGATTATCCAAAAACCCGCCTTAGATCTCTTCTCCTAGAAAGATCAAGACCATAGCTCATCATAATTGTCATCCACACACATTGATCTACCCATACCGGGATTAGATCTAATAAACTGTGTGAAGAGGAGAAGTAGATCTAAGAAACCGAACAAGAATGAAGAAGAACATCTACATACCTAAAGAATCCGGCTTCGATTCTCCTAAAGAAGGCTTTGGATAACCTCTAGAACAATAGGAGAATATTTTTTGACATTAGGAGGTGAAAAATCCTAAGTTATGGCGTCTTAAGAGCTTAAACAAGCCATTTTGAGGCAAAATGAGTGAGATCCACAATTTTAGGATCTCATTTAAGTGGCTGCACAATTTGTTCGCATAGTTTGACAAACCGTGCAGTAACCATGCGTTAGCTACTTACTTGGACACCCTGCTCGCATGGTTTGGCCACACGGTCAGATAAACTGTGCACCTCCCATGTGGAAGCTACTGCCTCCAAGACCAACTACACATGGTTTGGCCGCACGGTTTAGAAAAACCATGCGATGCCCGTGTGAAATCTATTTCCCTTTAATTTTCCTTAAAAGTCCCCCCCAAACTCACCCCCAAGTCACTACTCTAAACTGAAGGTAGTTAGAAACATCAAAAGTACCTGAAGATGTAACGTGACATTACCGTTCACAAGTGTCTACGGTTGGAACTGTTCATCGGAATGGAAACATTGGCAAAGTGTTGGGGATAAGTCACCTTGACCTCCCAGAACACCTCTAACACCTCATTTTCAGAGAGTAATGGACTAGAGAGGTCCATGAAATTACATACTAGGTGTTAGGTGGATAGGGATTTTGATAAGGATTATGCGCGGTAATCTGACCCAAGATAAACATAGCTTAAATATTACGTTAATTTTGTTATTGAGATAATACATCTACTAAATAGTCACATAATCTAAGGACCATAATTATTTGTGTCTTGGAGATTATATACATATTATTTTTATTACACTTTCAAACACATACCTGTAAACACATTCCATTAGACTACATTTTTAGAAGTACCACTTGATATAATCATCCACATAACCTTGGAAATAAAAAATTTAGAAAGGGGAGAGCTCTGATGCTAAGAAATAGAAAACATAAGTGACAACAATCAAAGATCATAACTGTGAATAAGTGGAGTATATATGTATACCCAGGATACATAAGAAATTTATACCCAACAAATAATAAATCATTAAACATGGAATAAGTAATATAAAAACATAATAGTAGAGACTATCTTAAAAAAGAGGCATAAACATGGAATATAACATATATAAAAAATAAAGGCAACATAGAAAGGTGTTATAACAAGAAGAAAAAACCATAAGAAATGGAATGACCATACTTATAGGAAAATCTTTTTTTATACTCATTAGTCCCATATATATATGAACAAACTCATTATTCCAACACCTAAAAATGTGAAAAAATTCATTATAACAAAAGGATACCTGAGATAAAATATAGGCGGAGGCATAATTTCTAGGATATTATAGTTGTATTGTATCAGGTACTATAAAAGGTATTGTTTGGCACTGTTGAAGCCGAGACTATTCCCCTATTTGGGCATTCAGGACACCGATTTGGTCCCCGAGTCTTTTAAGGCATTTGAGCCACCCAGGCCATCGGGTCAGTAAGGTCTTCGAGCCACCTCATGGCGTTCGGGATAGCATAAGGCCTTTGGGCCACCTGAAGTGCAGATAAAAACTAGACAACCGACATGGAAAAAGCTTTATAAGGAGAATGAGCAATGTGATTTCACCATAGCATAAGTTAAACATGTTGCAAGAATTAGAGGGCATGGAACCTACAATCGGTACAAGCCTTTGCATGCACGGGAATGACTTTCCAAATAGCCATATGAAGGTGGACAGCTAATTTCATGATGAAGATGCTGGGGAGGCGCAGTTCCAAGTAGTTATTCGTGGTTGTACGTAATATTTGAAGCCTATGGGAAATGAATTCCTATAATGCTTACGTGCCAAGTAATACATATGCATACGATCCTTTTAAGGGTTCCAAATCACCCCTTGAATGGTGGATTATCAAAAATCAATAAAAAAGGAAGGCCTTCGGGCCATTGGAGGACAACACTTATGTGGAAATAATAATTATTCCCCCCTCTAAAAATGTGATCAACCAAATTATGCCAACGATTATGTGAAAATTCTCATTATGACAATGTCTGACAATATCAAGTGATAAAAACATAAACAAATTCATTTGAGGTTGATATTATACCCTAACAATCACTTTACCTACAAATGTGTAGTATACAAAATAAATAGTTCACCATAGAGAATTCATGGAAAGATAATCGGATTCATATACTTTTAAGGTGGAATCACATACGAAAAATTTCATAATTCCATATTAACATGATATATAAATGGAAAATTAATTAATATCAAAAATATATTTAGTAACATTCTTGGTAAATACCACTAAATTAGTATAATAGATCATATGGTATTTAGATATTATAGTTAAAAGAAATATTTTTCATTCAATAATTTCCCAATTAGTATATTTATTCCACGTATTTGATGAAACATTCAAAATATAAATGAAAAATAGGTTATTCACATTGGGAAGGCATTGAAATAACAATTATATTTATAAACATTCAATGAATATGAAATACCAAGGATATAATAGATCATTTTGATAATAGAAAATAATATTTTATAATCCATCTGAAAAAATAAGCTTGATGGTACCATTTCAAGAATATCCTTCATCAATAACAAGATATATCAATGTAAAATATAAAATATGGAAAAAAATTCACGTTTTATTGAAAAATAACTTTGGAAATTGGAAATATCTTTGATTTGTTGATTTTATGGAAATTAATTTTTTGTAAAAATTGGAGAAAAATAATTTCTTTTATACCCCTTGAAAATAGAAAGATAAATTTTCATATAAAATGACAAATGTGGTGTATAATATGTGTTCATAAGGAAAACATTAAAGAGATATTTTGGTATAAATTATTAAAATATTCCAAAAAAGACGATGTTACTGGTCACTTTAAAAAATTATTTTCAAAAAGTTAAAGTGAAAACATTGTAAAAAAATTTATTTTGAAAGAAATGAATAATATATACTTTAAAATACATAATTGTTATCAAGAGAAATATGGCGTGTAATATAAATCATTTCATTTTTAAAGGATATAAAATATTTTCATTACATTGAAATATATTTTTATAAAACCCGCATCATAAAAATTGTATCAAAACTTGATTTTCCAAATTGGGGAAGGAAAATATTGTGGTTACTGTAGAAAACATATAATTATTTTTCCAATTATAATATCTAACTTTTTAGGAAAAGGAAAATATGGAAAATGAGGAAATAAACCATTATAAATAATGAGAGTTATTATTCCTAATGACAAACATTTATTTGAGTAGGTATCTCATAAATTAATATGATATTGATAATATAAGTAAATTTCCAAGATAAAATGAGAAAATGACATATATAAAAGTAATTTAGGTGAAATAAGGTTCTTATAAGATCATAATCATGTAGATAATTTATAACTCATATAAAAATGATTTGAGTTAGGAAAACTATTACAAATCGAGTAACATTTAAATCAAAATCCCCTAAATATGGTATATCTTCAAATTAAATTTATAATATAATGAATTAAATATATTTTATGGTTTAATTAATAAAATAGTCATAATATAAACAGTATAAAAATTAGGTTTATAATACAAAATCATCTCAATTAAATGAATTGAAGACAACAAAACATTACATATTTATATTTTTTGATTCAAAACCCCAAGAGAGAAACAAATTGGAATAGAAAATAAAAAATTCATGAAATATAATTTAATCATGATAAAAAATACATTATAGGTATTAAGAAATCTATTATAATGAAAATGAGATGTATAATAATAAATATGTCTCAAGGGATGAGAATTGAGACGAGAACACCATAAATTTTTATCGGTATAATCAAATTCACTCCATGATCATTTATGAGAAACATAAATAACTTAACGAACTGTAATATACATTGATTTTTTCTAAACCACATTTATAGTTATTCTCTACAAGTATATTAGTTATTTATTATCTATTTTCTTTATTATGTGAGAATAATAATCATCATTTTGAAATAGTTTCATTTTGGAAGTTTTATTATTAATTCCTCTCCAAAATTTAATCATTTATAGATCATAAATGGTTATGGATTTGTGTTTTTATAATTAATTTTTATTTTATAATTTCTTTCTATTGGATTTTTGGTTACAGTTCTTAGAGATGAAATTTTCAATGAGAATGTTTTGGTGATTTATATCTAACATATATTTGTATCTTAATTAAGGAGTATAATATAAATGCTACCATTATAGAACAAAAATAAAATATTTATTTACTTATTCATTTCATTAAATATTGTTAATTAATTTCTCATAGTCATCTTTTATATTATATTATATCATGGATCATGTATTTATTTATACTATCCCAAATATCAACATACAAAAGTTAATATATTATTATAAATATGAAAGCGCTTTATTTTGGTGTAATATCATTATTATATAAGAATAATGACAGATAAATTTAATTTAGTGAACAAATATGATTTTTTTAGTAAATAATAAAAAATCTAGATGAAAAATGAAGTATGTCACTTCATAGAGAAGGTAGTCTTTACAACAGAATATTAATGTTTTCATTTGTCAATGAGTGAGAGGGAAAACAGATTGATTAAAATTTTTATCCCCATTATTATATTATAAATTACAAATTTTCAATATGTATTTACTTATAAATTGTGAATAGTGGTGGTGAGGACAAATAGGACATGTCACTTCCTAATGTCGATAGTCTGCACATTGCATGAATAACCATGTCATTTTTTTAATGGAAAAGAAGAAAGGTGGTTAATTTTTTTCCATTATCATAATAAAATTCCCTATAAATATAATATATATGTTATTAAACATGAATTGTAAAATAAATTTTCTAAATTATGTATTAAATTGAGAGGTATGAAAAAAATACTCACATTGAGGACTTGGCATTTCCCTTGGAGTCCCCCTAGGAAATGAATGTCTTATGACAATATATTGTGACCATAGGCTCAAGGACAAGGAATAAGATTATTGGGTAATTATAAATGGAAAAATTTAATGAGGAAGCCTAATTTTTTTGGTGGTCTTGAAGGGATGGTGCAAGGCCCCTTTTTTAAGTGTTGAGAATGAAAATTTTCTAAATATTTTTAAATTAATTTAAATTGAGCAGTTGTATCACAATTAAAACAGAAAAAATTTAAAATAATTGATTTTGATAATTTAAAATGTTAGGAATATAACATTAATTAATTTTAACACATGTTTTAAAGATATCTTTATTTCATTTAATTCTAGAAATTTCAATTTTACCATTTTTAGTTTTAACATGGTAACTAGTTTTTACATTAGTAATTTAATTTTAATTCCTACCAAATAGAGTAGAAATTGTCATTTAATTAGGAACTACTGATTAATAGTATGAAATATAATTTATCAAAGAATATTTATATTGGTAGTCAAATTTAACTTCAAAATTAATGTATGTGATACATAATAAAAAGTTTTTAGAAAAAGTAAATTTTTATGACTAAAAGGTATGTGCAGTTTAAAATTAGCCATGTATTTGATTTTAAAGATATAAATAGTTTTATTATAAAAAAATATATATGTGTATTTCAATGAAATATAAAGAGAATGTTTACCAAAATATTATTTAATTAAAAGAATAGACCAAAATTTGTTTTTGTCAGAAAATATAACTTAAGTTTTTAAAATATTAATAATTGGTTTTTTAAATATGACATTGTATTTAATAAATGTATATTTTTAGTTCTATAAAACATGTTTGATCAAATAATATGATTTATACACTTCTATTTATTTTTTATAAATTCATAAAATTTACATTTTTGGTAAAAAGTATGTTTTTTGTTGTTGATGTTAAAATTAAATAATATAATAAAATGAAAAAAAATTCACCAAATGGTATTTGTAACATTATTATTTCTAATGTTAATTTAATTTAATAAAATTAAATTCCAAATTTTTTTAAATTTATATTTTAATTATTAAATACCAAGAAAAACTCATTTTATAAAAATAAATATTATTTTACTTTAAAAGTAAAAAAACAAAATATATAAAATACATGTGATAAATAATTTATTTCATTAATAATTACATGGTTATATAAGAAAAATTTATATTTACATAGATACTCAATATAACCATGTAATATCTATGAGTAATGTATAATCTAGTGTATGTTTAGGGTAGTGATTTCGCTAGCATAGACATTGTGAAATAATCTACGAACATGAATTTATTTCACATATAATTTCACTATGTAAAACCCAAGACATATCTTGAGATGTTGTGGCTGATTTATATTTATATTTTCCCTTTTTTTGATTAATTTTTTTTTGGTTTTACATTGGTTTTTTTGTGTAACTTTGAGAAAACATGAAGGGAGAATGGTAATGCACGGTTGGCACACAGTTTTCCCAAACAATGTGCCATATCCAATAAATCATTGAAACCCTAGGCAATGGAGATTTTCACAGATGGCGTATAGTTTTTCAATATGTGTTCCCTCTATGGATAAAATATTCACCCATTTCATGGTGAGGTGAAATCGTGTACCCCGACTGAGCAAAGTGTGGATGACTTTCTAAATCACCAAAAAAATTGATTTTAAATCACTCAAACCACCATGGTAACTCCTATTCCACCCAATTCGACCCTAGATGATCATTCGTGATTTTGGTTCCTACCTGATGGATTCCAAACCTTATAGACCTACATTCTTCACAATTCGAATCCCAGATCAAAGATCTACAACCCCCCCCCCCCCCCCCAATAAGGGGATCTTATCCCTTTTTTCATTATTTTCCCATTCCTCTCACATTCAAGAAAGGGTTGTTCATTATATTTTGACTATATCTAGATCTATTTTTTAAGTATCTTGATTTAAACGATCTTGTTTTAGGGTTATAGATTCAGATCTCGTTCTATGTCATTATGCTACTCAATGTTTGGGGATTTACAAAGGGCAGTTGCCGATCAATGAAGCGAGGTAGGTTTTATATAATTGAAATGATATAGTACTATGTTAAATTATGTGTATTTATTTTTAAAATTTATATTTTATGTTTAGAAATCAATTTTCTTATTTTAATTAATTACTTTGGTGAATTAATTAATTAAAGAGATATGACATTAGTGATTTTAATAATAATAAATTTAGGTAATTAATTCTAAAAATAATTATGAGATATTTTGGTACTAATTGGGATACATAATTTTTTAATTAATTATGAGATATAGAGATTGTTGACTGTAGATAATTAATTATTGAATTAATTATGAAGTATTGGGATTTTGAATGAGATAATTAATTCTGGAATTTTGGGATTTTGAGTTTGTGGATATTGATTAATTAAATAATATTATTCACATTATCAATTAATTGGGCAATTAATTAAGGGGATTTATGTGATAAATTAAATTTTTAATTAATAATTTATTTGATGCATATAATTAATTTTTGAATTAACTATAGGTTAGGAAGGGTAACATGGTCATTTAGTTTTGAAATAAAGAATGTGAACATGTTCATTCTAATGTGTCTCGTGGGAATGGTAAAATGTTCATTTAGTTGTGAAATAAATAATTAGAACATTTTCATTCTAACGTGTGTGGTATGAACGGTTACATGGTCATTTCGTTGTGAATTAGTGAATTGGAAAATGGTAATTATATTGTGTAATGTATGGTTGGTAATATATGAAATCAATTATGAAGTAAATAATGGTAAGAATGTCATTATATGGTATGATACCCTCAGAAAAACATCAGTCTCCTGCATAATATTAAGTAGGGATTGTGGTACGATTGTTTATGCGATCTTGAGGGCTTATTTGGTTAAATAATGATTAATTGAAAATGTGATAACTTTTTTTGTTCATTTTAATTATTTATTTTAACAACATTATACACATTCTATTGAATGGATATTGTTATAGACTCCATTGGTGGTGGATTACATAGTTGTACTCACACCCTACTTGGGATTTCTAACTGGTACCTAAATAAACATTGTGTTTTCTAACAATGAAAAGAGAAAAGGTCATGTGTTAGATGAATTATATGAAATGGAGTGTAGATGAAGGAACCCGACATGATTGGGGACCTTCTTGGGGGTGTTTTTAGTGTCTCGATTTTTGGTTTCAATTTAAACACCTGAAATGTACATTGAATGGAATATTTTGTGCTTTAGTCTTGATATTTTATTTTTAGTTTTGTCCATCTTGTGATACTGGTTCTTTGAGGTTATGATTACATGTTATTAAATTATTAATGTTCATTTAATGCTGGTCTATGTACTCTAATAAATGAGGGTATATTCTCCCATTACTAATATTTGACACTCACATATATTCCACATCATCTGGTTTATGAAGAGGCGTACTTGAAGTCTTGTGACCCATCAGCTCGGGGCATCAGTGTGTGACACCTAGGTTGTGACAATAAAAAGTGGTATCAAAGACCATTTTTATTTGTTTTTTATTTTGTCTTTCTATTTCTGAGAGGTAGAAAGGAGACTAAGAAGAGTCAGAACTTGGTTATGAGAATGTTTATTGGAGTAGTTATTCAATGCATGGGGGGAATCTCAAGTACATAGGGTTGGATTGTTGTTCTTGCTATTTGTTGTTACAACTAAATATTATTTCACCATGGGTGCCAGACATGTTTTTTAATAAGATTGTCTTTTCTATGATTTGTTTAGATTTGAATCATAGCCTAGTATGGAAGGAGAGTTTATTTTTCATCAATCAATCTAGGAACTCGGGATTATTTTGTGACATGAATCATTTTAAGAATTCCAGGGAAAATGGGTTATAATTAAGTTGAAGAACATGAACTATTTTTCCTTACCTATGAAATTGAAATAAAAATATAACCTAACATGAAGTTGAATATTTTATAATGATGGAAGATGATAATTATTGGGTTTCCAAATGATAAAATTCAATAAAGAGAATGATTTTACCTTTGTGAAACATATCCTAGGTGTAGGATAGTTAAGGGTAGTGATAGTGTCTCACTATTGACTATGTGGAATGGTTTTGGGAAATTGATTTTTGTGCATTATTTGGAATTCCCTCCTTCGTAAATTTGTTAATGTTGTAAATTTTCTCTAAAGGTTCATGTTCTGAATTGTAGAGATTTGACTCCATGATGATGCTTGATGATTGGATGACTGGGGGTCATGTATAGAGACGATCTACCAATATTGGGACCTAATGCACAAAATTTTCCTGGTGGGGGAAGTCAAAGAGTACATACAAGAGAACAATTCTCAATTCCTTATATTCATGTGATGAGACCAATGATTTATTGTGAAGGTTATGTCTGATTTGATGAGGGAGTTCCAATTGTATCACCATCCCACTTTTACATGAGATGGTAGACATGATGGAGATGAGTTTTGGGTTGATTAGATTGAGATGATACTTGACCATTTAGAGAATCCTACTATGAGGAGGGTCAAGTTGGTTGTTTATATGCTACCAGGTTTAGTGAAGTGATGGTGGTACATTCAGGGGTGGACTAGACATGTTCATGTTATTCTATATAATTACTTTTTATAGAAGTTCCTACAGCACTTCTATCCAGAAATGTCAAGGTGGCAGAGAGTATCCAATTTCATGAGGTTGAATCAGGGGATTATTTACCCGATGGACTATGCTAGATTCATTACATATTTTTTAACTCTTTGCTCATGCGTTGGTAGGGGATGAGACTCTATAATTAGGTGTTTTAAATATGGGATTAACTGTGAGATTATGTCCTGGGTAACCCTTTTTTGGTTGAATTAAGAAGCTTGCTGAGGTGGTGGATCAAGACCTCATAGCTGAAGGGAACTTGAAGGGGGCTTCAACTATAGGTGAAGTGGTTCTATCTAGATGATCAGGAGGTACAACCACATAGAGTAGGAATCATCCCAATGATATCATCAAACAGGGCATTGGGAAAAAAATTACATAGATAGAGGTACCAGTTTCACAAGACCTTACTTGAGTGATCTTTCACCAGTGTCATAGTTCATGACACTTCCAGAGACAGTTCCCCCAAAAACTAGTGGATTTATGGTCTTATGAAAATTTGGGACATATATAGAATTTCTTCTAGACCCATTAATAGATAGATAGTGAGGTTTTAGATAGGTAGAATCATAGTGTGGGAAAGGGATCATCCACGCCATGCCAGGATAGAAGCTGGAGTTCTAGTGACCGAGAAGGTACAATAAGTGGATATAGAGCTTCAAGGAATGTTATCCATATCAAAAGAGTGTTGTATCTCAGGGGACATAGACTATATCACTGGGAAGAGGTGAAAGATAGATATATGCTATATAGACCACACTTATGAAGAGAGAGGATGGATCATTGATAGTGATAGGTTCTATTAATGAAGCTTCTGTATTAGCTAGGTCCGTATTTGATACAGGTAAATATAATTTATTTATTTCTAAAAAACATTTGAATTTTTTTGATCCTGTTGGTGGAGTTCATGATTGTGGTGTCGATGATATAAAAACCATTGGGAGTGTGTTCAAGATACATCTTCTTGTGAAAGGTATATTCTCTCTAGGTTGGGGAGTATTTCTTTTTGTAGGATTTATAAATTCATCACATGTCAGTATTTGAACTAATTATGGGAATGGACTGGTAAGTTTCATTATGAGACCACATATATTATTATCACATGATAGTGACTTCTATATCTCCAAAGAGTGATAGTTATGTTCAATAGGGAGAGTGGGATATCTAGGCATTCAAAGAATGAACATTTACCCCATAGCTAGTAGGACTGATAGTTTAGGATGATATTCTATTGATGGATGATGGGGGTTTATAGAATGTTATCATTACACCTATAATGGATTATTTTCAGGATGTATTTTTGAAAGGCTTCTCTAGGATTCCAACTCATAGAGATGTTTAATTTACCATTGAGATCATGATGGGTTTTGAGTGAATTTATAGTCCACCATATAGACTGTCACTTACAGAGCTACCAGATCTCAAGAAACTACCGGAGGAGTTGGAGGATAAGGGATTAATCTGTCTGAGTGTGTTTCCATGGGGTTTACCAGTGTTTTTTACAAAGAAGACTCATGAGACTCTGAACTTCTATGTTGAGTACTGAATGTTGAACTAGATGAATGTTTAGAACTAGCATCCCTACCACATATTAATGATATATTTGACCATTTTACAAGATCTTGTGTATTCTCAATGATTGAGTTGAGATCATGGTATCATTTATTTAATGTTCAGACTTCTGATATTCTGAGAAAAACTTTCAAGAAAAGGTATGTCTTTATGAGTTCTTTGTAATTCCTTGTGGGTTGACGAATGTACCAGTAATGTTTATGGACATGACGAAGATGATCTCCCATCTATAGCTAGATCAGTTTGTGGTGGTGTTTTTGTATTTCATCATGGTGTAATCAAATACTCATGACAGTCATTCCCAAAATATTTCAATTTTGCAGAGTCCACTTAGAGAGAATAACTTATACGCCAATACATATAATAGAATATTTTGGATTTATTAGGTTCACTTATTAGGTTGCATCATCCTATGGAATTACGTGTCAGTGGAAATAGATAAGGTGTAAGTGGTGGTTTCTTTGGATCATCCCATGAATGTGTTTGATATCTATAACATTCTGGGTCTAGTTGGTTATTAGAGGAGGTTCATTCGTGACTTTTCCAATTTTGGAAGTGCCATTTTTAGGCTTGAAAAATAAGGGGATAAAGTTTTAATATTCATAATCCTATAAGAATTATTTCCTTGATTTGAAGAAGCCTTTTAAATCAAAACCAATGTTTATCCTACTTGATCCATGTGAGGAGAACATGATGTATTATGATGCTTCTGGGATTAGAATTGGAGCTGTGTTGATGTTTGGAGATTGAGTTGTGGTGTATGGGTATCAACAATTGAGTCCTCATTAATGGAACTAACCTATTCCTAATCTTATGTGGGATGCATTGGTGTATTATTTAATGTGTTGGTGGATTCTTCTATTGGGAGAAAATTTTATTTTGTATACTAATCATAAGAGTGTAATGTATATCACTTCACATTGATATTTGAATCTATGACTGCAAAGTTTAGTTTATTGTATATAGTCATTACATTTTGGCCTAGTATATATTCATAGGAAGAGAAACAATGTTTTTGGTTCTTTGAGTTGGAAAACTTAGACTCAGGTGGTTCAAGATTCTACTGTTTAGGGGAAGATGAGGACTTTGCTGGGTTATATTCATGTTGGGGTTTAAGAGAGTAAGGATAAGATGAATCTTGTATCTGTTTTATTTGAGTACAATCTTTTAAAATAAATCATAAAAACATAGTTTTATGATCAGAGTGTTTTACCTTGAGTTAAAGCTTTTAAGGTGGGGATTTTCCATTTAATTGGAGCACAAATTAGGATAAGATCATTTAAATCCGGAATCAAGTTTTTGTGCCTATAAACATGTGGGAGGAGACGATTCATGAGTTTTATGCCTCAAATTGTGTGGTATATCTAGGTTTTAAAAAAATGTATCTTAGCTTATGAAGACTGTTGTGGTGGTAGAGCATGAAAAAAAAAGATAGTACTATTCATGAAAAGATGCTTCACCACTCATCAGGTGAAGGTGGGTCATCAATCACCTGGTTGTTTTTTGCATACATTTCCCATTTTGGAGTGGACGTGGGAAGATGTGACTATTTAATTATTAGGTGGTTTCTCAAGGATTCCTTAAAGGACTGATTCTATTTGGGTTATTTTTTATCGACTGGAGAAAGTTGCACATTTATTTCATATACGACATAATTTTTTGGTGGAGTAGTTAAGAGAAATTTATGTTTCGGAGATAGTCCATCTAAATGGGGTTCGACATAAATTTGTTTCATACCGCAACTCACACTATACTTCACTCTTCTAGTAGGGCCTACATAAGGAATTTGTTATGTAGGTTTTATTGAGAACATCTTTCCACACATAGCTAGATGGTCATTCGAATCATACTATACAAATGCTTAAGGATATGATGTGATCTTATGTTATAGACATCAGTGGGTCCTAGGAGAATCACCTGGAACTAGTGGAGTCATCATATAACAATAGTTATCCGGAAACTATTCAGATGGAACTATACTAATATCTATACGGTAGGCCATGAAGATCACCTCTATGCTAGATGACAGTAGGTGAGAAATATTTATTTAGACTATGCCTCGTACAGGTGACGTCAGATCTGGTTCAGTTGATTTATTAATGAATGGAAACCGCTCAGATTATAAAAAAGTCATATGATCATATATTTCAATGAACCCTAGATTTTATAGGGGTGATCATGTATTCCTTAGGTTGTCACCAAGTTTGGTTCACCATATTATACAGTTACAGGGGATGTCGGAAAAAAATTCTGTTTGATCTTTTGAGGTTGGGGAGAGAATTGGGTCGCTGGCGTACCAATTTGACCTTCTACAGATATAAAGTTATATGCATGATGTTTTTAATGTGTCAAAAGTTGTGTTTTATCACCATAACATTTCTCATATTATAGATCTGGCTGATTTGTGCATATGATATATGAGTAATTTGAGGAGCACCCGATATGTGTGCTAGATCATAGTGAGAAGGTGTTGTGGGGAAAGACCGTTGAGATAGTTTTTGTGTTTTGGAAACATGGTTTTATACAATATGAAACATTGGAAAATGAATAATATTTGATGTTTCAATGGAATAATATTTTTTAATCATAATATTGGAGATTCAAGGGAGTACAGCTCGGGATGAGCTATTATGAGGTGGGGAGATTGAAAACCCTGAAATTTTTTGGAGATGTTTCGTGCTCATTTACAGGTATTATTTTCCCTTTTGTTGAGTAATTTTTGTTTTGGTTTTCCTTTAGGGTTTGTTTGGATTAAAATTTGAGAAAATTTGAAAGGATAAGGGTAGTGCATGGTTGATGAATAGTTTACCCAAACATTACGCTCCAGCCCACCAATTTTAGTAACGCTGAATAGTGGGTATTTTCATGGCTGGCACACCGTTTTTTAAAATATGCACCCTCTAAAGAGAAATTGTGCAACAACATAATGGTAAAAAAAATTCATTATAAGATATTATATCCCTTAAACATAATTCAGGCTTTGGAATGAGCTGAAGGAGGGATTTAATTATGATATTCTATAGGAACCCATAGGGTTTTTGTGGTTAAATAAAGATCTAATAATAATCTGATAACTATTTACTTATGCAGTGTAATTAATTTTTTATATAAATGAATAAAATTTCTTTTGACTGGATATTATTTTAGACACTATCAGTGGTGGCCTACTGAGTTGTACTCACACACTTCTTGAGCTACCTTAATTGTACCTGAATATATTTTGTGTTTTTTGGATAGGATAAGGGAAAATAACAGGTGCTAAACAGATGATATGGTATGGAGCATGGATTAGGGAACCATATGTGATTTAGGAACTATTTTGGGGATTTTTTAGTGTATTTATTTTTGGTTTCATTTTATAAACTTTACACATACAATGGCATGACATATTTTCTACTTTAATTTTGTTATTATATTTCCATTTGTTGCCATCTTGGGATACTAGTTCTTTCCGTTTATGATTACATGTTATTTTGTTATTGGGATTCATTTTATTATGGTGTATTTACTCTGATAAAAGCTTTTATAGTCTCCCCCTGACTGATATTAGACCCTCGCTGCTAGTCAGCAGCCTTTGGAATATGGGGAGGTGAACTTGAGGTCATGTCACCCACCAGCTTTGGGCACGAATTTATCGCACTTGGGTCATGTCATTACACAATCATATCATAATTGTTAAATTTTATCAATTTATTGGTCTAGAAGAAACCCAAGATAATCTAACTCCATCTCAATATCAGATAAATTCAATTTTAAGGAAAACATCCACTAGGAAAAGCCAATTATTTCCTTCAAATATTCTTATAGTAGTTATTTCCTTATAAACAATCTAATCTAACTATATTTTTTCAATGGTAAAATACTATTTTAAAATATCAAATTTTAATTTTATTTCACTATTTTGTGTAGATTAATAAATTAGGATTATATTTATTTAAAAAAAACTTAGTGAAATTTTTTGTTGTGAGAATAATTTTTGGGAGTTGCCTTTGGAATTGATTGGGTGAAACTGTAGAAATTTGGAATGAAGAGGGGTAGTGCATGTGTGGTTCATAGTTTTACCAAGCCATGATCCCTGGCCTAGAAAACCATTCAACCCTAGACAAAGAGGGATTTAATAGAATGAACATGGTTTGGAAATCTATGATCCCTCTTAGGATTAACTATGATCCCTACTAGAATAGGCACATAGTTAATGCGTATGGCTCAAAAAACTATGTGCCCCTTACCATGAAACCCTGCTCATAGTTTTAATTAACCCAAAAATTACATTTTATATACCTAATCCAACGGTATTAATCCCAAATTGACCCCATTAAGGAAATTATTGATTTCTCTCCTTTTAAGGGCTTTAAGACAAATTCCTAGGGTGCTTGACTTCTTTATTGATGAATCAAATCACAAATCAAAGAACATCACCTCTCCCAGTAGGATAATCTCATCCTTTTTAGTTTCCTCCCTCTCTCCTGTCCCCATTTAATTATTTGAAGGTATTCTTTTTTACTCTATTGCTATTAGATCTAGATATAGGTTTGATTGATATTGATCCACTTGATCTTGTTTCTATGATTTTATCCAATATATCATTCTTCATCATGGGTTTGACCTTTCCATTTTGATTTGGTGTTTTTTCCATTGGGTGGTCACCCATCAACGATTTGAGGTAGGTGTTCTATTACTTAAATTCAAAATTCATGATTTCTATTTCGTGTGTGTAATTTCATAATTTTTATGGGATGATTTGTAACGCCCCGACCCCAGTTACCCAGAGTCGGTCCATTATTGCGTAACATTGGCATGATCACAAAAGATCAAGTATTGAAAGACCTATTAGTTTAATAGCCTTGGAAACACTAGATACATTAATAAATGTTACATTACATCATAAAGTGAAAAACTACAATAACATAGTCACCATTTTCCACACTCATATCCCCTTCAGACTATCCCTCCAGGTCATTCCTAAAATACTTTTTCACATCATGGAAAAATTAAAACATTGAAATGGGTGAGCTCAGATGCTCGGTAAGGATAACAATAATGTGGATTCTTTCATAAATAAACATAATAATTTAAGGAAATGTATAACTAAAACAAAATCCTTTTAAACATGAACTTGAGAATAATATGGAAAAAATATAATGAAATAATGCCATTTACTTATTCACATGGATATTCTACTAGTCGAATAATCACATGGAATATCAATTACCACTTTCATAATGATGGAATGCATAATTACAGACTATTATAACCATGTAGCCAAGGCCTCGTGCCAAGACTACAAAAAAGATTTTGTCAAGGCCTCATGCCAAGACTACAAATAAGAGTTGTCAAGGCCTCATGCCAAGACACTAGTTTGTCTCATAAGACATGCCGATGCATCGAGGAGATATAGCGGGCTCCACCCGTCACTTATTAAGTCCAATGCATTCCTCATATGAACAGGTTTAAACATATAATAAACCATAACATAATTGTATCACATAAAACATGCATAATGGAAACATAAAATTTCTACACCTCAATCACAAGATATCAATACAACACATTGATATAATAAACCAATTATCAAAACTATTTTCAATACCAAAATAAAAGAAAAGTAAAACATGGTATTTATTTTTCATTAAAAAAAAGTTATTCCTTATAGAGGAAGCCGAAACTCAAATAATAGTCACGGCAGTGGAGAAGTCATTGTTGCCGCATAAGTAAGAAAAAACATTCCGTTTTTCATTTAGTAAAAATGCTTCGTATAAAAAGATTTGTTTTGAATAAAATTAAAAGTCCAAGGGGTTTATACACCGTATAAATGAATGTTGTGTATAAATTCAAATATGCCTCAATGAAAGGATATTGAGACGAAGTCCTTACAAAGATAATTTTTAAAATAAAATAGATCTATTATGTGTATTCACTATAAGTATAAATAAAGAAAGTACAAATACAAGATTGGACATAATAATATCATGAAATAATTTGAAAGTTGGAGATTAATCCAATGAATGGAAATTGGGTTAAGAAGTTCCCTTACCTCGTGTCCGACTTGACTCGATCGTTCTTTATCCTCCTGAATAATAAACTAGAGTTAAATTATTTTTTGCTTAAGAACCTTTTACTTGTTCATTATTCCTTTTATATCTCTTATTTCCATTTTATTAACATTATGTAATTATTTATGTTAATAACGGTCATTTTGTCGATCTTTGGTACTTGAGTCAAAAATAACCTTCTTATAATTACAAGTTGTTCATGTGGTGAAATATCCATTATATCCAGAATTATATTCCCAATGTAGATATCATATATATCTTATATATCCAGTATATACATGCATTTTTAATATTACATAACATTTAGAGGTATGAAATGAAGTGCACCGTTCATGGAGACGTTACGCCGTACGTACGCATGAACGATACTTTCATTTATATTTCGTATTTAATGGAATGAAATTATAATTATATAAAGTTATACTATAATTCCAGTATAATATAATTTATAATACCAATTACTCCATCCTTTATACATCCCTCATATGGAATTAATGATTCAAATCACTTTAAGGGGGTGGTAGTCCGCACTTCCTAAAATGAAAATATAGTTTTTACCCATAATGGAAACCATAAAGGTATTCCATAAATGAAAAATACATAAGATTAATTAAAACATAAAAATATTATATATCATATATAAATATAGTGACATCTTAATGGTGACCTTTGAAGGTGTTATATGAGTGTTGAACAATCATCGTTTCATGAGGCAGAAATTCTCCATCCACAGAAACAGTATGTTCTATAACCATTAGATGTACGTGCGTGTAAGTGTAGCTCGAATCCATCTTATAAAAACATCCTAGTATATTTAGGATACTGGTGTTGTTACAAAAGAAAATAATAAAAAGAGTTTATGGGGTTTGATAGTCAAAATAAAACAAAATAACATAAGATAAGACATTACCTTAAAATCAGGTAACTCTTTTTTGATTTGAGCCAAAGGCTTCCTTGGGAAGAATTATGCCCTATGTGAGGCTTCCAGGAGTAATATAGGGATGTTGAGAGATTATTTATAATGACCCATACTTTACATATATTTATATTACTTCAGAATTGAAGCACACTTATTACAACATATAACAAAACCAGGAAAGGACTGTATAGGTATAGTGTCTTTAGAAACTGGGAAACATAAACAACGGGTTCATAAAGCATATACTTTTCCTTCCATTTATTTCATCATATCTAGAATCCCTTTTGGCATATCCTACTTAATAACCTTCTTCCTGACCTGGGAAATAAAACATACAAAAGGGTGAGCGCAAATGCTCAGTAAGGGTAAACAAAAGAAATATCAATCACATCATATACATAAGAACATAACTTTTGAAAATATTAACCTGCAAAAGAGATCGTAATTTCATAACATGGGATAAATCATAGTGGTGAAATGTAATCCCAATAATCATAATTTAAAAAAAAGAATTTTTGTGTCATACACACATAATCATAGAGAATCATTTCTTATTAGTCAAGACTCATTGCCAAGACTATCTTAGTGGACAAAGTCCATTTCTGAACAGAGTTCACTCCTCGTTTTAGTCCTGTTTCACTGAACCAGTTTAACCTGCCGTTCCAACCATGTCTATATCAGGTGATATAAAATATTTACCCAATGAATTGTAGGGAGATACAGGTCCCACCCATCTCATAATGATACCATTCTTATGTGTGCCACAAAATCTAAACCATACATCATAGCATAACCCATGTAATAAAAAATGGGATTCTTAAACATCACATCATCATAACATAATCCATAAAAGGATATTGTAAAAATAATTCCATCATAACATAATAAAATAGATGTAAAAAAGGGATATAAATAGAACCCTGTATTATCATATATGGAAAATAATTTTGATAAAACATTTGAACTCCAATCTTGAAAAAATATTCTTTCTACTTCAAAAACATTTTTTCTTTATTAACATTTCAAACAATTTTAAACTAAAATAAGTTAATAAAAAATAAACATGAAAACTTGTAAGGTAATCTTCTTGGGAATAATGTTTTAAAAATCCATTTATGTCGTATAAGTTAAAAAAACATTCTTCTCGTACTTTTGTCGGAAAAGTCAAAAAGTACCTCGTACGAAAAACGACAAAAGATTCCTTTCATATATTTTACTAAAAACACCCCTAAGGGTAAAATTGGATTTAAAAAATTGTAGTTGGATGGAAATAATATTAAATATTGAGGAAACATGGATGTGGATGATAAATATTCCCTAGTAAATTCTGATGTATAAACAATCTCCGATAAAAATGAGATTGTGAGATTTTCCCTTACCTTAGGTCTGATTTGCTTCGTAAGTGTCCGAACCTCCTGTATAATGATTTAAATAATGTAATTGACTTATTCCAGAATAATAATTATTTTTATAATATCATATATGGTCATATTCATAGCTTCTTATTAGTAATATTTAATTACTACTTGTTATTCGGGTGTTTATTACTTTTTGTTCTTATGCGTGTTTTGTCGAATAAATTCTTAGTTTTATTTTTAGGTTATAGATACCTAATTTCCAGAATGTTATTAGTGTAATATATATCATATTAATTCATTCAATTAATTTATATAATTATTATGCAATGAATATCATGTATAACGAGTCGCATCACATCGTGGAGACGGTATTCTGTACGTACGCACGAGCGATCATATAGTTCTCATGATCATGGAATTGTATTGGAGTGTATGTATACTAATTAAGAATCACTATCACATTACAATAATCATATATAGTCATTATTTACACCATTATACTCATCCATGTAAGGTGGTGGTGGAAAATATATTACACCACGGCGTGGGGACAATATTCTGTATGTACGCACGCGCGGTGATTTCATTTTCCGTAGGATGGATAGATGGTGAAATAGAGTTGCTTCATACTTATAACAACATATCACTATATTATTGATACTTATGTTATTACTTCATAATAAAACAACTAATAAAGAAGAAGTGGAAGAAGAAATAAAGTTGAAATAATCGGTAACGGACATTACCTCTCGTTTGAAGCGCCTCTTTGAGACCTCTGCTTAGAGAACTAAAATTGGTCTTTGAAGAAGCCCAGGACCTTTAGGATGTTTCTAGGGAAGTGGAGAACATAATTTGGCAGGGTTTGGCCGAGATTTAAGGCTCAATGTGGTGTGAGGAAAAGAGGGAGGAGGTTCCCTTTTATAAGGGAGGAGAAGGGCACCTTTGGAATAACTAAAAAATATTATTTTATTATAGAGAGAAATTCGGTTTTTAATAGCTCCATATTGATATATTTTGAAGCTAAGTTGGGGATGGATCTAAATCCTCTAATACAATATAATTTAGACAAGTTTAGGTCATTATATTAACCTTATCTTTTTGTTTTAACTCTTAGTTAATTATATTGACATTTACCATGTCACTTTGTATTTTTATATTATATAGTTAATAAACTTACCATATACATCCAAGAGACCCCCAAGTGGTCCATTGATGAACACATATCATGATATAAGTATCTTGGCCGAACCTTAGATTATTAGGAATATAATAACAATTAATAATAAAATATTTGTTTTAAAAACTATTTTATGTCAATTTTGACACTATTTTGTAATTGATTTTTGTGAAAATAATAACAGAATGATTAGTTCGAAAAAAAATAATTAAATAAATAATAACATGACATATTAACATAGAAAATTATTTGAATTCATAAAAAGTCTCAAATTACATTTATTTGGGTATTTATAAGATCAATTATGTCAATATTTCATTAATAAGATAATTACTACATCATCATTATATCATAAATAAATTAAATTATTTTAAGTCTAAAAATTACAAATGAAATACCGTTATGTTGGAAATATTTTTAGCTTTCTATTTAATATTTATAGTCGAATTTTTCTTAGGTATAACCCTATATTAAAAATGATTTCGTTATTAAACATTGATTTTAACTATTTTAACCCTTCTTTAAATAACTTGATAATAAATGTCCTAATCTAATCCAAGTGGGCCTAAGTGGTCATATTTTATTCCTAAGGTTGTATCTGGTCGAATTACACTTATCCAATAGAATTATTACATTTTTTAGGGTAATAATAATAACACATTTACCCTTAATTACCATATTTACTTTTAACCGTGGTAAAAAAAGTAAAAAGTTACTATTCACCAAAAATTATTTTCATCTTATTGAACCACATTTTAGTCCCTAATATTAACTATGTCTCTCGGATTTTTGAAATTCTACTCACAGAAGAGGTAAATTTATTTTTTATGAAAAATTCCATTTTTTTAACTACCACTTAGTGGTTTCACTATTCATCAAAAAAATGAAAGTTTCCAAAAAAAAAAACCAAAATTAGGCCTAATATATATTTGATATTATGAATTAAAAAATGATGTCTATTTTACCAAATTCAAAACATATCAGTCACATTAACTAATTAAAAAATTAATTCCCGTCTTTAAAACAAATAGCGTGTTTGTAAGAGATAATAACTATCAAAAGATTGGCACTTGTTTATGTCTGGTTTAAATGTGAAATTACATCCAATGAACAAAATTGTATTAAATTGTAAAAATATATTCTAAATATACTTCAAAACCACTCAAATTAATAATTTATCACTATTAATTATTTCGATTAAGAAAGTTGTTTTTAATTAATATTTAGTAATTTTCACTATTCATCAGAATATGAAAGTTATCCGAAAAGTACCAAAATTTCACCCTATGCTAATTTTGATATTCCGAATCCAACAATGAAGTCCATTTTGAAAAATAAAATTTCAAAAATTTCAAAAATTGGTTATTACTATTCATAACTGCCAGTTTTAATAATATTTTAATAGCATATCGTTGTTTAATGAAACTCGGTATTGCGTACGACACAAGCTATCGAGGAAGGCCGAGGTTGCGTGTAAAGCAAGCCATGTTACTGTTTTTTGTAGTGAAAGATTCCATTTATGATTTATATAACATAAAAACTAAACATTTCTCATAAAATCCTCGGGTGTTACATTCTACCCCCCTTAAAATGAATTTCGCCCTCGAAATTCGTCACTTTGTAACAAAAAAGATGAGGATACCTATCCCTCATCATATCCTCAATCTCACATGTAGCTTCTTCTAATTGGTGGTTCCTCTATAAAACTTTCACTAATTGAGTGGTCTTGTTTCGTAAGACTTTTTTTCTATTATCCAGAATCTCTATCGGCTGTTCTTCATAAGAAAGATCTTGCTCCAGCGGTACAACTTCTGAGATGAGAACATGTGAAGGATCAGGTATGTACATTCTCAGGAGAGATACATGGAACACATCGGGAACTTGAGAGAGATTCGGTGGAAGCGCCAATTAGTAATCTACCTTTCTAACACGATCCAGTATTTCGAATAGACCGATATATCTAGGGCTCAACTTCCCCTTCTTTCCAAATCTCATGACCCTCTTCCATGGAGACATTCGTAAGAACACTTTATCACCCACTTCAAACTATAGGTCTTTTCTATGGATGTCGGCATAACTTTTCTGTCGAATCTGAGCTGCTCTTATGTGTTGTTGAATAGATCGGACCTTTTCTGCCATATCATCAACATGATCAGGTCCTAATAGCTTTCTTTCCCCAACTTCATCCCAGAAAGTTGGAGTCCTGCATTTCTTTCCATAGAGGGCTTCATAAGGAGTCATCTGAATACTAGAGTGAAAGATATTATTATAAGAAAATCCCACCAATGGTAGGTGTTGATCTCAACAACCATTTAAATCCATAGAGCAAGCTCTCAACATATCTTCTAGAGTTTGAATTGTTCTCTCAGACTGACCGTCTGTCTGAGGATGATAAGTAGTGCTGAAACTCAACTCTGTATCCAGAGAATGATGAAGACTTTTCCAGAATTTCGAGGTAAATCTTGGATCCCAATAAGATATAATAGAAAGTGGTACTCCATGAAATCTTACCAATTCCTTTACATATATCCTGGCAAGCTGATCCAGAGAGAAATCCTCTCTAATAGCAATGAAGTGTGAAGACTTTGTAAGACGATCATCTATGACCCAGTTAGCATTATTGCATTTGGATGTTTTAGGAAGTCCTGTGACAAAGTCCATAGTGATTTTTTCCAATTTCTATTCGGGTATGGGTAATGGTTGTAACATCCCCTTAGACTTCTATCTCTCAGCTTTAACTTGCTGACAAACCAAGCATCGAGAGACTTATTCAGCAACATCTCTTTTCATGCCATCCCACCAGAAGTACTCTTTCAGGTCCCTATACATCTTTGTGCTTCGAGGATGAATAGAGAATGAATAACTATTAGCCTCATCCAGTAGCTCCTTCTTTTATTCGGGGATAGGAGGAACACAAACCCGATTCTTGAACTTTATTATCCCATCACAATCAATGTTGAATTCCGGAACATTTCTCACCTTCTTTTGTAACTCTACATCTTCTTTCTGTGCCTCTTTAATCTTCACATGTATAGATGGTTGAACATTCATTTGAGAAAGATACGATTTTCCCCCTTCCATTATAATTCCAAGATCCATCCTTTGTAAATCCATAAATATTGGATCTTTTGTGATCCTCATCATGGATAAACTGGCATGGTCTTGCCGAATTAATGCATCTTCCACCTTGTTTGCTTTCCCAGGGTGGTAATGAATTGAGCAGTCGTAATCCTTAATCAGCTCTAACCATCTTCTTTTGTGCATATTCAGCTCCTTTTGTTTGAAAATATACTTCAAAATTTTATGATCCGTAAAAATTTCACACCTTTCTCCATAAAGATAATGCCTCCAAATATTTAATTCAAAGATTACACAGCTAACTCCAAATCATGAGTTGGGTAATTTTGCTCATGGATTTTCAACTATCGTGAGGCATAAGATATCACCATATCATTTTTCATAAGAACACACCACAATCCCTTCTTGGATCCATCACTGTAGATCAAAAACATTTCTCCACTACAAGGCAGTGTGAGCACAGGTGCACTGGATAACCTTCTTTTCAACTCCTTTAAATTCTCTTCACATTCCTCCGTCCAAACAAACTTATCTCCTTTCCGATTCAACATATTGAATGGATTAGATAATCGTGAAAAATATTTCACAAATCATCGATAATATCCGGCCAAACTATGAAAACATCGGATCTTGGTTACTGTTTTTGGTCTCGACCAGCTTTCGATAACCACTATTTTTGCTGGATCCACAGATATCCCCTCTTTTGAGATTATGTGACCCAAAAATGCAACTTTTTGAAGGCAAAATTCACACTTGGTAAATTTGGCAGAAAGCTTCTCCTTTCTTAGGGTTTTCAATACAATTCTCAAGTGATCTTCATGTTCTTACTTTCTCTTTGAATAGACAAGAATAACGTCTATAAGGACTACCACAAACTGATCAAGATAGTCTCTATAGACTCTATTCATCAGATCCATGAAAGATAGCAGGGTTATTAATAAGGCCAAATGGCATCACTATAAATTCATAGTGCCCATACCTTGTACGGAAAGTCGTCTTTGGTATATCCTCCCTTTTGACCCTTAATTGATGATACCCCGAATGAAGATCAATCTTAGAAAATTATTGAGCTCCGCGTAGTTGGTCAAATAATTCATCAATGCGTGGGAGAGGATATTTGTTCTTGATAGTGATCTTGTTAAGTTCTCGATAATCAATGCAGAGTCTCATTGATCCATCTTTATTCTTAACAAACAGAACAGGTGCTCCCCAAGGTGATGCACTAGGGCGTATGAATCCCTTATCAATATTCTCTTAGATTTGCTTCTTCAATTCCTGCAACTCAATTGGGTCCATTCTATAAGGTGTCTTTGAAATAGGCAAAGCACCCGGTACGAGTTCTATTGAAAACTCAACTTCACGATTTAGTGGAGGACACAAAAATTCCTTTAGAAAGACATCATCAAACTCCTGTATAATGGGTATATTCTTAATCAGGAGTTTCTCTCTAGACATTTGAGATAAATAACCCTCATTTAGTTGAATCAATACCCATATGATGGAAGAAATTTCCACTGGAAGGCTATGTTCATCCTTGCATCGATAGACGATCATTGTTTGATCTGTAATATGAAATGTGACTTCCCTTATTTGGAAATTAATATGAGCTCCATATAAGGAAAGACAATCCATGCCAAGAATCACATCAAATTCCACTATAGGAAGGATTACATGATTTGCAGGAAGCCCTTTCCCACAAACCTCAATCGAGGAAGAATTATAAACTTTTGATGTGACTATTGTGCCATTAGGGGTTGTCATAGCTAACTCAACATCTAATTGTTGAGGTAATAGGGTGATACTATTAGAAAATTCTTCATAAATAAAAGAGTGTGTGGATACTGAATCAAATAAAACATTTGCTACTTTAGTGTGGATGGTAAGTGTACCTTTCACCACATCGTTATCGTACTCCACATCGCTGATATAAATTTCATGTGACTTTCCTTTATCTTTAGCCTTAAGAGTTTGTTGACGTCGACCATCATCATCAACCATTGGATTTGGGAATTGATTGGCATAATGCCCCATCTCCTTGAACTTGAAACATTGAAGTGTAGTAGGTTCATTCTGTGTATCCCTTCCTTTGTTTGCATCATTAGACATCTTCTTCCCATCATTGCGGCATTGAAATTCCCGATGACCTTCCTTTCCACATTTGAAACATTTACTTGTCCCTTTAAGATAACTCCCTCCATGTTTCTTTCCACACATTGAGCTTAAGGGAAAGCTCATCTTTTTCTCAGTGTGCTCCTTAGATTTTCCTTTGAATTCCATTTTACTCTTCTTATCAAACCCATATGACTGATGGGTTACCCCAATCTCCATCTCAACATTAAGAGCACATCGAACGATTTCCTCGTAGCTATTGAAGTCCCTTATGGACAAGGACCTTCGAAGCCTTGGTTTTAAGCAACTAATGAATAGATATATCTTACTCTCAGGTTGGATAAGAATACCAGAAGCGTACCTTGCAAGTCTTGTAAAATTTGATTCATTGGTACCAACAGATTCATCATCCTTTTTCTTCAGTTCAAGAACCACGTTTCCATATTTTTTTGAAGAATATGAGGGAAGTGCTTATTGAAAAATTAGTTCTTGAACTTGTCCCATTCCATGGACTAAATTTCATCCCTTTGCCTCATATTCTTAATAAGATTCCACCATTGATCAGCATCTCCTTCCAAACCATACACTACTAGGATGACTTTATCTTGTTCAGAACATTGAAGAACTGAAAATATCTTTTCAGTTGTACTAATCCATTTTTCAGCAACTAATGGATCAGTAAACCCACAGAATGAAGGTGGATGCTGCCTCATGAAGGATTCAACAGAATTTTTCTCCTTCCTTTGCTCGTTTGGAAGTCCTGCATGATTCATAGGTTGAGAATGTTATGTGATCATGGCTACAATATTTTTCATTCCAGCTCCCATAACATTTGGTTGCTCAGGGGGACAATCATTGCATTTCCTGTCGCATTCCGCATTAACACGGTTCCTTCAGGTTCCAGCCATTGACTAAAACCTAGAAGAATAGTGTCAGCAACACTAATGATAATAGGAAAACCACATAATCAAGAATAAAATTTCACACTTAAGGTATTATCCTAGGTTATTCAGGGCCATTTCTAAAACACTATGATTGGAGCACTCTTATTACAACATATAACAAAACCAGGAAAGGACCATATAGGTATAGGGTCTTTAGAAACTGGGAAACATAAACAACTGGTTCATAAAGCATCTACTTTGCCTCCCATTTATTTCATCATATCTAGTGTCCCTTTTGGAATATCCTACTTAATAACCTTCTTCCTAACCTGGGGAAAAAACATACAAAAGGGTGAGCTCAAATGCTTAGTAAGGGTAATCAAAAGAAATAACAATCACATCATATACATAAGAACATAACTTTTTTAAATCATAACCTGCAAAAGAGATCATAATTTCATAACATGGGATAAATCATAGCAGTGAAATATAATCCCAATAATCATAACATAAAAAAATGCAACTTTGTGAAATATACACATAATAATATAGAATCATTTCTTATTAGTCAAGACTCATTGCCAATACTATCTTAGTGGAAAAAGTCCATTTCTGAACCGAGTTCACTCCTCATTTCAGTCCTGTTTCACTGAATCGGTTTAAGCTACCGTTCCAGCCATCTCTATCTCATGAGATATGAAATCATTACCCAATGCATTGGAAGGAGATATATGTCCCACCCATCTCATAATGATACCATTCTTATGTGTGCCACAAAATCATAAACCATACATCATAGCAAAACCCATGTAATTAAAAATGGGATTCTTAAACATCACATCATCATAACCTAATCCATAAAAGGATATCGTAAAAATAATTCCATCATAACATAATCAAATAGATGTAAAAATAGTGATATAAGCAGAACCCTGTATTATCTTATATGGGAAATAATTTTGATAAAACACTTGAACTCCATTCTTGAGGAAATTATTCTTTCTACTTCAGAAACATTTTTCCTTTCTTAACATGTAATATAATTTTAAACTAAAAGAAGTTGACTAAAAATAATCTTAAAAACTTGTAAAGGAATATTCTTGGAAATAATGTTTTAAAAATCCATTTATGTCTTATAATTTAGAAAAAACATTCTTCTCGTACTTTTTCCGGAAAAGTTAAAAAGTACCTCGTACGAAAAACGACAAAAGATTCCATTCATAGCTTTTACTAAAAACTCACCTAAGGGTAAAATTGGATTTAAAAAATTCTAGGTGGATGTAAATAATATTACATATTGAGGAAACATGGATGTGGATGATAAATATTCCCCATTAAATTCTGAAGTATAAACAATCTCGGATAAAAATGATATTGTGAGATTTTCATTTACCTTAGGTCCGATTTGCTTCGTAAGTGTCCTAACCACCTATATACTGATTTAAATAATGTTATTGACATATTCCATAATCATAATTATTTTTATGATGTCGTATATAGTCATATTCTTAGCTTCTTATTAGTAATATTTCATTACTACTTGTTATTCAGGTGTTTATTACTTTTTGTTATTATGCGTGTTTTGTCGAATAAATTCTCAGTTTTCTTTTTAGGTTATAGATACCTCATTTACAGAATGTTATTAGTGGTATATATATCATATTAATTCATTCAATTCATTTATATAATTATTATACAATGAAGATCATGTAAAACGAGCTGCATCACATCGTGGAGACGGTATTCCGTACGTACGCACGAGCGATCATATCATTCACATGATCGTGGAATTGTATTGGAGTGCATGTATACTAATTAAGACTCAATATCACTTTACAATAATCATATATAGTCATTATTTACACCATTATACCCATCCAAGTAAGGTTGTGGTGGAAAATAGATTACACCACGATGTGGAGACGGTATTCCGTACGTACGCACGCGCGATGATTTCGTTTTCCGTAGGATGGATAGATGGTGAAATAGGGTGGTTTCACACATATAATAACATATCAGTATATGAGTTATACTGATGTTATTACTTCATAATGAAACAACTAAAGAAGAAGAAGTGGAAGAAGAAATAAAGATGAAAGAATCGGTAACAGACATTACCTCTTCTTTGAAGCGCCTATTTGAGACCTTCTCTTAGGGAACTAAAAATGGTCTTTGAAGAAGACCAAGACCTCTAGGATGTTTCTAGGGAAGTGGAGAAGATAATTTTTTAGGGTTTTTCCGAGCTTTAAGGATCAATGTGGTGTGAGTAAAAGAGGGAGGAGGTGCCCTTTTATAAGGGAGGAGAGGGGCACCTTTGGAATTACTAAAAAATATTATTTTATTATAAAGTCAAATTCACTTTTTAATAGCTCCAAATCAATATATTTCGAATCTAAGGTGGGTATGGGTAGAAATAATCTAATCCAAAAAAATTTAGACAAGTTTAGGTCATTATATTAACCTTATCTTTTAGTTTTCACTCTTAGTTAATTAGATTGACATTTACCATGTCACTTTGTATTTTTATATTATATAGTTAATAAACTTACCAAATTCATCCAAGAGACCCCCAAGTGGTCCATTAATGATACAAATATCCTGATATAAGTATATTTTCCGAACCATAGATTTTCAGGAATATAATTTCAATTAATAATATAATATTTGTTTTAAAAACAATTTTATGTCAATTGTGAAACTATTTGGTAATTGATTTTTGTGAAAATCATAACAGAATGATTAGTTGAAAAAAAATCAATTAAATCAATACTAACATGTCATATTAACATAGAAAATTATTTTAATTCATAAAAAGACTCAAATTACATTAATTTGGGTATTTGTAACATCAATTATGTCAATATTTCATTAATAAGATAATTACTGCATCATCATTGTATCATAAATAAATTAAATTATTTTATGTCTAAAAATTACAAATAAAAAACCATTATGTTGGAAATATTTTTTTCTTTCTAAAGAAAATTTATAGTTGAATTTATCTTATGTATAACCCTATATTAAAAATGTTTCGTTATTAAACATTGATTTTAACTATTTTAACCCTTCTTTAAATGAATTGATAATAAATGTCCTAATCTAATCCAAGTGGGCCTAAATGGTCATATTTTATTCCTAAGGTATTTTTTGGTCGAATTAAACTTATCTATAAGAATTAGGACATGTGTTAGGGTAATAATAATAACACTCTTACCCTTAATTACCCTATTTACTTTTAACCGTGGCAAAAAAAGTAAAAAGTTACTATTTACCAAAAATTATTTTCATCTCATTGAACCACATTTTATTCCTTGATATTAATCGTGTCTCTCGGATTTTAGAAATTCTACTCACAGAAGTAGTAAAATTCTGTTTTATGAAAAATTCAGTTTTTTGAAACTACCATTTAGTGGTTTCACTATTCATCAAAAAATTGGAAGTTTCCAGAAAAAATACCAAAAATTAGGCCTAAGATATATTTTATATTATGAATTAAAAAATGATGTCTATTTTAACAAATTCAAAACATATCAGTTACATTAAATAATTTAAAAAATAAATCTCGTTGTCAGAACAAATAGCGCGTTTTTAAGAGATAATAACTATCAAAAGATTGACACTTGTTTATGTCTGGTTTAAATGTGAAATTACATCCAATGAACAAAATTTTATTAAATTGTAAAAATCTATTCTAAATATACTTTTAAACCACTAAAATTAATAATTTATCACTATTAATTATTTTGATTAAAAAAGTTGTTTGTAATTAAAATTTAGTAATTTTCACTATTCATCAGAATATGAAAGTTATCCGAAAAGTGCCAAAATTTCACCCTAAGCTAATTTCGATATTCCGATTCCAAAAATGAAGTCCATTTTGAAAAATAAAATTTACAAAATTTCAAAAAGTGGTTATAACTATTCATAACTGCTAGTTTTATTATTATTTTAATAGCATATCGTTGTTTAGTGAAACTCGGTATTACGTACGACACAAGCTATCGAGGAAGGTCGCGGTTGCATGTAAAGCAAGCCAAGCTAGTGTTGTCTGTAGTGAAATAATCCTTTGATTATTTATATAACATAAAAACAAAATATTTCTCATAAAAGTCTCGGGTGTTACAGTATTTGGGCAGAGGTTGGCCGAACCAAAAGGCTTTGAAGGTGTGAATAAGGTGGTAGTGGTGGGGGCCTTTTATAAGAGGAGAGGAGGGGAACTCTTGGAATGTCAGGAAATGTTACTTTATTATATAAGGAGTTTTGGATTTTAAAGGTCCCAAAATTATATATTTAGAGGATAAGGTGATAAGGGTTCGAAATATACTCATGTAATAGGTTTTTTACAAGTGTAAGTCTTAGATTTTACATTATCCTTTTATTTTATTTAAATCGTTAATTAATGAGGTAATCGCTGCATCATCATTGTGTCATAAATAATTTAATTTATTTAATGTCTAAAAATTATAAAAAAATTATCATGATGTAGTAAATCTTTTAATATTTCTAATGAATATTTATAGTCAAGAATATAACTTTTATAACCCCATTTAAAAATTGTTTTAGTAAAACAACTCATTTTTGTGACATTTTTATTTTAACATTAAAAAAAAAGTTTTTAATGTCATTTTCCTACCAAAGTGGCTCCATGGGATCCCCAAGTAGACCCATGGACTTTATTGGTCGTCCATGACTCATCCAATAGGGGTAAGACATGTGTCAACGTCATTTCATATTGTTATAACATTATCTTTACCTTAAATTATACTAATTAACTTTAATCGCAATTAATTAAACTTAAACGTTACTATTCACCAAAATTTATTTTAATACCATTGAACCACATTTTACTTCCTAATGACAACCATGTATGTCGGATTTTTGAAAATCAAATCACAGAAGTGGTAATGATTCATTTAAACGAAAAATCAGTTTTTTAACTGCCACTTAGTGGTTTCACTATTCATCAAAAATTGAAGTTTTTCAGAACAATGTCATAATTTCATCCTAAGCTATAATTTATATTCCGAATTCAAAAATGAATTCCATTTTGAAATATAAAATATATATAATTTCAAAAGTGGGTATTACTACTCAAATTGGCTATTTTGATTGGTTGCGGTGTGTTAGAATCTCGAACATGCGTACAATGCAAGCTATTGCATTATTGAAAGAGAAGCATATCATGGAAGCTCGGGGTGTTACATTCTCCCCTCCTTCAATAAATTGCATCCTCGCAATATGAAATTTTTCTTTAAAAATAAAAGGTTGAAAATAGATAATACCTTTTTGGAAAACCCACATCGGAAATAAGGTTAATAAAAATAAAACTTTAAAATAAAGAAAGATAAGTACAAAGGTCACCCGAGATAGCCAATACTAGGATTCTATGAAAATATGGATATAGAAGGAAAAAACCATCAAGGTCTGATGGAGAGTTGTAGAAAACTGGATTATGAGAAAGTTAACCACAAGAAAATCACAAACTTTTGATTAGTTAAACGGTCATTGATACCCCAGTTGGAAAAGTTAACCGGAAATGTTTTTGTTTTAAGTTGCCTTTTATAAAGTTGATGAATTTATTTAGGATATTTAATAAGAACGTAATGGAATATACATACTTGTCATGTAGAATTTCATTCTTTAATAAATTTTTACCACAAATCCATCTTTCACTCTAAAAGGTAATAGAAATCAAAAATATTTTATTTATCATAATTGTATAAGATTCCAAATATTAAAACATACTATTTAGATTAGGGAAACTTTTTGTAATAACCAGGGAATTCCTGTAGGCTAGTGGTAGGTAATAAAGGCCTGTCGCACTGTGGTTGTGGGTTCGATTCCTGCATCTTTGTCCGACGCGACGGGTTATCCCCCGACCTGCAGGTTGTCTTTTTTCTAAAAATACAGTATTATAATATTCCAAAAGCAATCCTCAGAAATGTTTTAACCTTAAACAATACTACCCAATGTTCAACTTAATCCATTCCAACAATTATAGTTATCCAAAATACCTTTGTCCAGACTTTCTCTAAAAGGTCTCTAAATTCTAAAATCAATTGTAACATCAGATTCCCAAAATAATGTAAAGATTCTCTTATTGTCACATACTAAAAATATGATTACCTTCATCATATTAAAACCTTAATGAAAACAACAAGTACGGGAGTACAATCCTTATATATATCACATTATTCTTATAACCAGAATATAATCCATGAGTCCAAAATCCCCAATACATTAATTATTCCACTTCAACTGTAGTAACAGCATAAGATTGTCCTTGACCCCTTTTCCTTTTCGGAGGTAAGTTTCCCTGACGCTTAAGACATTCATTTTCATAATGATCCATTTCCCTACAATTGTAGCATTCAACATTGATAGCCTCTTTCTTTCACTTTATCTGTCTCTTGTTCCACCGTTCTCTTCTTCTCTTGATTTACTTTATTGTCATAAGATTTAGAGAATTATTTTTCTATCTTGATAGTATATGAGACAATATCTTCACATGTTGAGAAAGATTGTGATACTAATGCTCAACAGAGAAATGGTTTTAACCCATCAAAGAGATGATCGATCATACATCGTGGGTTACGTATATAATCTGCAGCATGCCTCACTAACCTTGTAAAGTTATCCCCATACTTTGTAACATTCTCATCCTCCTTCTGCCTCAGACTCAAAAATTGCCTTTCCATATCTTCTCGATGGTTAAGAGGAAAGTATTTTTCTAATAAATTTTCCTTAAACTCCCTCCATTCAATACATGATACTTCTTTCATCTTCCTTTTTATTTTGAATCAGCGACCACCATTGATCGGCATCCCCAGTGAGGCGGTAGACTGCCATGATAACCTTCTACCTTTCGCTACTCCCCAAGGAGTGAAATATTTTCTCTATGGAGTTTATCCATTGCTCAGCTACTAATGGATTTGTACCCCCATTAAATGTTGGCGGTTGTTGCCTCATGAAGCGGTCTAACATTGGTCCTCCATGTTGCGGATCAGGGTGCTCCATATGAGTAAGCTTATTATTCATCACCTGAGTGAGTTTTCCTAGTATGGTAATAAGTTGATCAGCACCAGTTGTATCCCCAGCTCCACAATAATTATCTTGAGAATGAGGGCAATCTCTACACTGAGTGCATTCATTGATACGGTTTCCATTCCTCCCACTAGGCGCCATTTCTAAACAATGGCATAAACTAGATTAGTTTATGAATTAAAATACATAATTTCATACTTGTAAAACACATAACATAAATTGAACTAATTATGGATATAATCCTTAATAATAAAAATGATTTCTATGAGGAAGTATGTACTCATAATCCCTTCATAATGGTTTGTAATGAAAATTATAATTATACTAAGCATATCCCCCGGGAGTGTCGTAACCAAGAGTGCATCAAGGCCCATTATCGTGCACTATTTCCCGTTTGAGTCTAGCTCAAAGCGGTTTTTTTGGGTTTTACCCCTAGGTAAATCTATTCCACAACCGCCTCTACCTGCTCGTATCCAAACAAGGATGTATTTCTCAGAAAACTCAAAAAATCCCCATAATACAAAAAATCTTGGAAGTTAATCTATACTAATCCTCAAATTTTATCTTAGGTTTAGGTGCTCTAATCAGAGTTTATCTAAATATAGCTTCCAAAGATAGTTCTAAACTGCCTCTGATACAAACTGTAATGCCCCGACCCCAGTTACCCAGAGTCGGTGCATTATTTCGTAACAATGTCATGGTCACAAAAGATCAAGTCTCGAAAGACCGATTAGTTTAGTAGCCTTGGAAACACTAGATACATTAATTAATGTTACATTACATCATTATGTGAAAAACTACATTAACATAGTCTCTATTTTCCACACTCATATCCCCTTCAGACTATCCCTGAAGGTCATTCCTAAAATACTTATTCACATCTTGGAAAAATTAAAATATTGAAATGGGTGAGCTCAGATACTCAGTAAGGATAACAATATTGCGGAAGATTTCATAAATAAACCTAAACATTTAAGGAAATGTATAACTAAAAAAAGCCTTTTAAACATGAATTTCAGCATAATATGGAAAAAATAAAATGAAATAATGCCATTTACTTATTCACATGGATATTCTACTAGTTGAAAAATCACATGGAATATCAATAACCACTTTCATTATGATGGAATGTATAATGCAAGACTATCATAACCACATAGCCAAGGCCTCGTGCCAAGAATACAAATATGATTTTGTCAAGGCCTCGTGCCAAGGCACTAGTTTGTCTCATGAGACCTGCCGATGCATTGAGGAGCTATAATGGGCTCCACCCGTCACTTATTATGTCCAATGCATTCCTCAAATGAACAGGTTTAAATATATCATGAACCATAACATAATTGTATCACATAAAAAATGCATAAAGGAAACATAAGATTTCCACACATCAATCACAAGATATCAATACAACACATTAATATAATAACAACTTTATCAAAACCATTTTCAATACCAAAATAAAAGAAAAGTAAAACAAGGTATTGTTTTAGAGTTATGGCTTATAGAGGAAGCCGAAACTCAAATAATAGTAACGACGGTGGAGAAGTTGTTGTCGCCGCATACATAAAAAAAACATTACTTTTGTCGTTTAGTAAAAATGCTTCATATAAAAATATTTCTTTTGAATAAAAGTAAAACTCCAAGGGGTTTTTACACCGTATAAATGAATGTTATGTATAAAACCAAATATGCCTCAATGAAGGAGATTAAGACGAAGTCCTTAAAAAGATCATTTTTAAAATAAAATAGATCTATTATGTGTATTCACTAAAAGTACACATAAATAATGTACAAATACAAGATAAGACATAATAATATCATGACATAATTTAAAAGTAGGAGATTAACCAAAATAACGGAAATTGGGTTAAAAAGTTCCCTTACCTCATGTCCGACTTGACTCGATCGTTCATTATCGTCCTTAATAATAAACTAGAGTTAATTTCTTTTTTATTAAGAACATTTTACATGTTCATTATTCCTTTTATATCACTTATTATCATGTTATGAACATTGTGTAATTATTTAAGTTAATAATGGTCATTTTGTCGATCTTTGGTACTTGAGTCAAAAATAACATTATTATAATTACAATTTGTTCATGTGGTGAAATATCCATTATATCCAGAATTATATTCCTAATGTAGATATAATATATATCATATATATCCAGTATATACATGCATTTATAATATTACATAACATTTAGAGGTAAGAAATGAAATGCACCGTTCATGGAGACGGTAAGCCGTACGTACGCATGAACGCTACTTTCATTTCTATTTCGTATTTAATGGAATGAAATTATAATTATATACAGTTATACTATAATTCACGTATAATATAATTTATAATACCATTTACTCCAACCTTTATACATCCCACATATGGCCTTAACGATTCAAATCACTTTAAGAGGGCGGTAGTCCGCACTTCCTAAAATGAAAATATCATGTTTACCCATAATGGAAACCATAATGGTATGCCATAATTGAAAAATACATAAGATTAAGTAAAAAATAAACATATTATATATCATATATAAATATAGTGACATCCTAATGGCCTCCTTTGATGGTGTTATATGAGTGTTGAACAATCATCGTTTCGTGAGGCAGAAATTCACCATCCACAGAAACAGTATGTTCTTTAACCATTAGATATAGTTGTGTGTAAGTGTAGCTCAAATAATTCTTATAAAAACATCCTAGTATATTGAGGATACTGGTGTTTTTACAAAAGAAAATAATAACAAGAGTTTAGGGGGTTGGAGAATCAAAATAAAACAAAATAACACAAGATAAGACATTACCTTAAAATCGGGTAACACTTTTTTGATTTGAGCCAAAGGCTTCCTTGGGAAGAATTCTGCCCAATGTGAGGCTTCTATGAGTAATATATGGATATTTAGAGAGTATTTGGTTAGATGTTGGTCGAGTCAAAAGGATTTGAAGGTGTGAATAAGGTGGTAGTGGTGGGGGCCTTTTATAAGAGGAGAGGAGGGGCACTATTGGAAAGTCATGAAATGTTACTTTATTATATAATGAGTTTCAGATTTTAAAGGTCCCACACTTATATATTTAGAGGATAAGGTGATAAGGGTTAGAAATATACTCATACAATAGGTTTTTTAAAAGTGTAAGTCTTAGATTTTACATTATTATTTTATTTTATTTAAATCGTTAATTAATGAGGTAATCGCTGCACCATCATGGTGTCATAAATAAATTAATCTATTTAATGTCTAAAAATTATTAAAAACATTATCATGATTTAGGAAAGATTTTTAGCTTTATAATGAATATTTATAGTAAAAAATATGACTTATAGAACCCCATTTAAAAATTGTTTTAGTAAAACCACACATGTTTGTGATGTTTTTATTTTAACATTAAATTAACAGTTTTTAATGTCATTTTCCTACCAAAGTTGCTCCATGGGATCCCCAAATTGACCCATGGATTATCTTGGTCGGCCATGACTCATCCAATAGGGGTTGGACATGTGTCAAAGTCATTTAATATTATTATAACATTATCTTTACCTTAAATTACACTAATTACCTTTAATCGCGATTAATTGAAGTAAAAAGTTACTATTCACCAAAAATTATTTTAATCCCATTGAACCACATATTACTTCTAAACGGCCACCATGTATGTCAGATTTTTGAAAATAAAATCACATATGTGGTAATGTTTCATTTAAATGAAAAATTAGTTTTTTAACTACCACTTAGTGGTTTCAATATTCATCAAAAAATTAATGTTTTTCAAAACAATGCCAAAATTTCATCCTAAGCTATAATAGATATTCCGAATTCAAAAGTGAAGTCCATTTTTAAATATAAAATATATATAATTTCAAAAGGTGGGTATTACTATTAATAATGGCTATTTTGATTGGTCGCGATGTGTTAGAATCTCGAACTTGCGTACAATGCAAGCTATTACATTATTGAAAGAGAAGCGTATCATGGTAGCTCGGGGTGTTATATGATTAGAAATTGAAATTCTTAAAATATATTAATTAATTTGGTAAATTAGTTAATTAATATATTTTTGAATTGGATAAAATAATTATTGAATTAATTAATGGGTATTTTTGTGATTATGAAAATTATTGTATTGGAATATATAATTATTGAATTAATTATGTGGATACTGTTTTTTTTTAATTTGTTTAATTAATTGTTTAATTAATTAATGAGATTTTTTGTGATTATTCAATTGATTTAATTGGATTAATTAATTGTGGAATTAATTGTTGGGGATTATTTTGGTTATGAAATTAATTAAAGTGTAATAATTTTTTTGAATTATTTATTGAAATATTGATATTTTTTAATTGGTTTAATAAATAATTTAATTAATTAATGGGAATTATTATGATTATGTAGCTGATTGAATGAGATTAATTAATTGTCAAATTAATTAATTCATATTTTCATTGTGGAATATGATAAGAAGGTTAATGTTGATTAACCTTGAATGATGTGATATATGTGATATATATATGTGATTGTGAAATTTTTTTGATAGACATGGTTTGTTCAAACAAAATCCCATAGTAAAAAATTGATTTATAATCATTTGTGGGACATTTTCTACTATGTCATGATTCTAGAGTGATAATTTAGTATGGGATACATACTGTTACATCAAAATCACACTCTTTTGATTGTTTGATAAATGAGTTGTGGGTCAAACACTAGTGCTTCAAACACCATAGGGATACTAGGCATGCCGACCTAGACAGAGATTGTTGTAATTGGACCATGCTTCCAATTGGCCATGATAATGAATTGAAAATAAATGGATAAAAGATTACTATGTGTTATAATTAATTGTGAATTGAATATATGACATGGTTCAATATCCAAAATGGGCCAAAGTAGGTATTGAGATCATGGGTGTCCTCATGAATGGATGTGTTATGTGGTTAAATAAATGGTAATTTAGTAAATGTAAGTAGTTTAAATTATTACTCATATTTTAAATTTTATTGAATTACATACACTGTTTTGACTAGATATTGTTTTAGATGTTTTTGGAGGTGGCCAACTGAGTTTTACTCACACACTACACAGGATGACTGATCAGTACCCAAATAGATTTCATAGTTTCATGATAGGATAATGGAAATGTCTCTATGCTAGACAGATGATATAGGAAACAACATGGTTAAGGGTAACATACATGATTTGAGACCCACTTGGGAGTTTCCATCTTCATTATTTATTTCTGGTTTTACATATTGACACTTGAAACATATTTTCCATGACATATATAATATTTGGTTTTGGACATTTTATTTCCTATTTTGGACATCATATAATACTGGTTTTGTTTTTTATTGATTATATCATTTATAATTGTAAATTGTTTATGCTTTTTCCTACTTTGATAAATAAGGTATAATCTCCCCATGATATAGGTATTAGACCCTCAATGCAAGTTATAAACCTATGGAATACGGGGATGTGCACATGAGGTAATGTGACTGACTGGCTTGAGGAACTAGTTTGTTGCACTAGGGTCAGGATGTTACAATGTGGTATTAGAGGTTGTACCCATTTCTTTTTATTTTTCATTAACAATTTGTAAATGTAGATTGAATAATAGCATGAGTCTAGCCTTGGTTAAGAGATTGGGAATTGGAGTTTCTGACCCATGTATGAGGTTAAAATCCATGAAACCAGGGTGGGATTATTGTTATTGATGTGTGTAGTTATAGTAGATGTTATTTAACCTTGATTGATGCACTTGTTGTGTGATGCAATTATGGTTTCTATGGTTTTATGATATTTTAATTTTTTCTTGGTATAGAATGGCAGTTTCGTGTGAATGAATTATTCCAGGAACTCTAGATCATATTGTGACATGCATCACTTTTAGGCATGAATGGGGAAACAGGTTTTGGGTAAAGTTATTGAAATTGAAATTTTTTACGTGTTTGTCTGATTTAAATGAAAATGGTACCTAATTTGAATTGAATGTAATAAAATGATGAAAAATTTGAGTAAATGGTTGTCTAATTAGAATCTATAATAATGAGAATGAGTTTACCCTTTGTTAACCATGACCTAGATATATGATGGTTAAGGGTGGAAATGACACCTCATTTTTTACCATGTGAAAGATAAACAAGGAATGAATTATTATGGAATAATGTGAACCCCTTTTGTTAGTTGTTATAAAGTTGTGTACTGTGTCATGATACGTGTGTTTTGAATTATAGAGATATTCCTCTATAAATTTTCTTGTTTATAGGATGATAAGAGGATATGTCTAGAAATGATTCACTAGTAGTTGAACTTGTGGCACCGATAGTGACATGTGAGAAATTCGGAGAGTAGTTCTGAGAGAAATTTTCTATGTCTAAGAAATTCATAGAAAGTTACATAGGTTGGGTTGTGAAAATAATGTCTGATCTAAAATGGGAGTCTCAATTGTAGCACACTCTGACATTTACTAAAGATGGTGAACCTGAGGTAGTTGTGTTCTGGATTGAGCATATCCAGAATATACTTGAACACTTAGAGAGTTCTATACTGAAGAGATACATTTTTTTCTTACATGTTGCATGGAAAAGAGTAGGGAAGGTGATACATCCAGAATTGAGATGGACAGATGAAGACTATGGAGTGGAAGGACTTTTAGGAGATGTTCTTGGAGAACATTTACCCCGAGACACTCAGGAAGGAATGATAAGATGAGTTTATGAGGTTTAATAAGGGGATCAAGTATGTGAGGGACTATTCTAGATGATTTTTAGATTTGATGATCTTTTTTCCAGCGTTGGAAGGGGATGAGGTTATGGTGAAAAAAATATTTCCAGATGAGTTTAAATGTAAAATTAAGTCCCAAGTGAATATTTTCCAGCTAATTTTTTTCAAAAATTTGTAAATCAGGATCTCAATTCCGAGGGGAAGTTGATGGGGGATTCTGGTAGAGAAAACATGGTTTCTAATAGAAGGTTTTTGAGGTACGAATCCTGAGAGTAGGAAGCATAACTATGAGATTGTTATCCAAAGTAGTGGAAAGTAGAGTTGCTAGACAGAGGTGTTAGTAACATAGGAGCATGCTAGAGTGATATGTCATCTGTGTGTTAGGTGAGGAAACATCCATAGAAATTTCCACTAACCACATGTAGAGTTATGAGGATATGGAAGGATGGTGGATCTGCATAGGTTTTGTGTGAATCCAAGATAGTTGTTTAGTGATGGGGAATCTACGAAGAATCATAGTGTGGGAATGGGATATTTCGTATCATAACAGTCTAGAAGATGAAGTTCAATTATACAAGGTGGTTGAGACAGTAGTCATTTTAATTCTAGGAAATTGTTCCTGTATAATTAGAGTGATGTATCTCAAAGGACTCAGACTGCATCACAAGGAATAGGGATATGATAGTATCATGAAGTTCAACCGACATTTTTGGATAGCAGGTGTGGGTTGATTACAGTTAGTCGTACTATTATTGTAGATTCTAGGATAGAAAGTGTTTTATTTGATACTGGTTCCTATCATTCTTTTATATATTCACATCTTATTTATGGTTTGAGCCTATCAGGGGAGTTTCATAGAGGGGTGTTAATGATAGATAAACCATTTGAAGTACTGTATATAGACATCTATTTCTACAAGGGGTTTTCTATTGAGGTTGAGGAGTATCCAATTATATGGGATCAATATATCCAAGAAATTTCATGATCCAACTAAATTATTGGAATGGAAAAGTTAATGGCATTCTTAACCCACATTTATTTTTACAGTAGGACAGTAAATTTAACATATCTTAAGGGTGAAAAATATATTTATTGTGGAGAGTGGGATATCCAAGTGGGTGGTGTAGGTACAGTTCATTATAAATTTGGAGATCTCACCACCTATGTTTCTATATTGTTGTTAGAAGAAGTAGTAAATCGGGATTTCTTTCCACCTATAGTGGACAAATTTCAAGATACTTCCCTTAAGAATTCCCTTTGATGCCTCTAGAGAGAATTGTAGAATTTATAATGGAGCTAATGCTAAGGGATGATCTAGTTTCCATTACAATGTATATAATGGAACAAATAAAGATTCAAGAGCCTAAGAATGAATGGGAAGAGTTTATGGATAAGGGGTTTATCTATCAGAGTACATTTCCATGGTGTTCACTAGTATTTTTTGAAATAAAACCAAATGAGACTATGTATTTGTGTATTGATAATCTAAATTTTAACCAAATTACAATCAGGAACTAATATCCTAGTCCTCTTATCGATGATCTATTTGACCATTTGATATGATCATGTGATTTATCTATGATTTACTTCAGATTAGTGTATCATTAGTTGAGTTTTGACCTTCTGATATAGCAGGAAATCATTCAGAAGTAGGAATTTCTTCTATGAGTTTCTCATTATTTTGTTTGGGTTGATGAATTATCCAATATTTTTTATGGACTTAGAGAATAAATTCTTCCCCCCATACCTAGATCAGCTTTTGGTTGTGTTTTTGTATGACATCTTGGTGTACTCCAAGACTCATGATGATCATGACCAACATCTTTATATCATCTATATTACACTAAACCACAATTGAATATACTCCAAGATATTTAAGTGTAAATTTTGGATTGATAAGTTACACTATTTAGGTCACATCATATCGACATAAGGTGTGTCAGTTGACCTAGAGAATGTCCATTCAGTTGTATCTTTGGAGCAACATAAGAATGTTTTTGATATTCCTAGTTTTTGGGGTTGGAAGGATATTATTGAAGGTTCATACATGAATTTTACCGATTAGCAGCACAACTTTTGGGTTATACCAAGAAGGGGATAATGTTTTAATGGTAAAAATCATGTGACAATGCTTTATAGGAGCCGAATACTTCTACAATGACACCAATTTTGATCCTACTCGAGCTAGTGGAGGAATACAATATGTTTCATGAAACATCTGGGATAGATATTAGAGTAGTGTTGTTGCAAGGAGATCAATTTGTGGCATATGGGTCTAGTTATTTGAGGCCACATGAATGGAACTGCCATACACATAACCCCAAGATAGTAGCTATTTTTTATGATTTGAAGTGTTCGGGACATTATCTGTTGGGAAAAAATTATACCATGTACATGGATCAAAAGAGATTAAAATATATCTTTTATGAATGGGATTTGAATCTTCGATAGTAGAGATTAGTTGATTATATAAAGTCATTTGACTTCGAGCTAGAATATGTGAAGGTGAAGGGAAATAGTGTTTCTAAATATTTGAGTTACTGAAGTCATATTTAGGGACTTTAGGACTCTCATACTGAGTGGAGGGATGATGAATTTAATAGATGAGATGAATATTGTGGTTTCGGATATCCAAGAGCAGATGACTCTCATATCTATGTTAGTGGAGTATACACTTTTGGTATCGATTATAGACATGCGGCATGAGAATCTAGAATTTGTTTCCTTGAGGGAAATCATTAAAGGTGGGGAGTTATATTCCGACTGGATAATATACGATGATGATATCATCTCAGTCAGGAATATTTTATTTCTACAAGTATATATGAGGATTTGATGAATAAATTTTATGTCTCTAATTAAGAATTATATCTAGGTGTGACCAAAATATACTGGGAAATATGTAGATTGTTTTGGAGTCCCCTCAGGAGAAAAGAGATAACAGGGTTTGTCAAATGATGGTACAACTATCAATAGGTCAAGGATAAGCATCATCGACCTTGAGGTTTAATACAGATGTTTTCCATTTTAGAATGGATGGGGGACAAAGTTAACATGGTTTTTGTGAAGGGTATTCTGAGGATGGATAATAAGAAGGGAGATATTTTAGTGATTGTGGACTTACTAAAAAAGGTAGAAGATTTCTTACCCATATTAGAGACTTGTTAGTGGAGTAGTTGGGAGAGATGTATGTTCAAGAGATTGTCCATTTTCACAGGGTTATACAGACTAATGTTTCAAACTTAAAAGACACCTTACTTCACACTTCTGAAAGGGATAACAGAAGGCTCTTGGTACACTGATTATATTAAGTATGGATTTCTACCAACATACATCTAGGAACTCAGAACTTACTATATAGGTTCTTGAGGAGATTATTCAGGAATGTGTCCTAGACATGATTTTTTCTTGGGAGAAGAACCCTGGTTTGGTAGAGTTTTCTTATAACAACAGTTATGATGAAATTACATAGATTCCAACATATGAGTCTCTATATGGTATGATATACAGATTGCCTCTATACAGGATGGAGGAAGGTGAGTCAGAGTTTTGAAATCGAGTCTCATGTCTGAGAATGTTTAGTTGATTTAGAAATGGGTACTTATGGCTCAGAATATGAATAAGTCATATGAATATAGATTTCGATGACCCATAGAGGTTATAGAGGGTGATCGTGTATTTATTAAAGGTTATGGGGATAATCAGACAAGTGGAATATTGAATAGAACTTCCGCAAAGTTATAGTGGTATGCATAATGTTTTTCTTGTATCACAACATCAAAGGTATCACCCATACCCTTCTCATGTTATTGATGTCGATGATGTTGAGGTTGAGACTAATATTCCCATGGGGGATCCTCTGATATGTGTATTGTATTATAATAATAAAGTGTTTCAGAGGAAGATTATGATGATATCTAGAGTAGTGTAGCAACATGTCCGTGTTCATTAGGAAACACAGAAGATGGAATAAGAACATCCGGATCAGTGGACCGACATTTTTGACTCAAAATCTTAGAGATTCATGGAATTAAATATCAAGGATGAGCTGTTATAAGGTGGGTAGATTGTAAGATATATTTCTTTTATATATATGTTTTTTTGATTTTTTTAGGTTTTCTCTTTTCCTTTATTTTAGTATAACTTTTTAGGGTTTTCTCTTCAGAAGGGTTTCGTTTAAACTAGTGAAATTTGGAAGGAAGACGGGTAGTGTAAGGGTGGCACACAATTTTACGAAATTGTGAGCCCTGGATCAATAAAGCATGAATACTTGAATAGAGTGGTATTATAGAAATGGAACATGATTTGAAGAACTATTCACCCTCTTTGGAGTAACCGTGAAATCCCAGAAAAGTTACACGACTAAGGTGCACGATTTGGAAAACCATATGCGCCTGCCCAGGAAACCATGCATACCGTATTAAATAACCAAAAGAATTATATTTCATGTTATTGGACCATTTTTTTTAATGTTAAATCAACAAAAACATAGACATAATCAATTTAACTAATTTTTTGAGGATCCTAGAGGAATTCATAGGGATCCTAACCTATTTCATTAATGATCCAAATCCTGGATATAATATCTTCTCCTTTCCCAGTAAGAGAATCTCACCATGTGGAGTTTCCTCCAACTCTCTCATCCCTCTTTCACTATTGGAAGGGTTGTTTTACCCTATTGGTATTATATATAGATCGTGGTTTGATTTACCCTGGTCCATTTTATATTTTTTATAGGATTTTATTCAATATCTAAGTCATCATCATTGGTTTGACCTTTCCATTTTAATTTTGGGGTTTTTCCACTGGGTGATCACTCGTCAACAATTTGAGGTATGTGGTCTATTACTCCAATCCCAATGTATTGATTTCCATTAAATGTACATAATTGAAAAATTTCTATTGGATGATTCAAAATTGAAAATATTGAATTGAATTAATTAATTTGGAATGTTAAATAATTAAGTTATTTTTGAATGAGATTGATTATTTATTGAATTAATTAATTTGAATTGTTGTGATAGTGAAACTTATTAAATTATAATAATGAATTTTTTGATTCAATTATCAAGATATTTAGATTATTGAATTTGGATAATTAATTATGGAATTAATTAATGGTAATTATTGTGATTATGTAAATTATTGAATTGGATTAATTAATTATTGAATTAATTAATGGGAATTTTTTTGGTTAGGAAATTGATTGAATTGGAATATTTAATTTTTGAATTAATTAAGGTGATATTGATATTTTTGAAATAGATTAATTATTTTTTAAATTAATTAATTGGAATTATTTTTATTAGAAAATTTATTGAATTTGATTATTTAATTAATTAATTAACTGATGTTTTGATTATGGAATGTAATAAGAAGTTTATAGTTGATTAACATTGAATGATGTTTTATATTTGACATATATGTGACCGGGATATTCCTTTGTAGGAAATTGCTTGCAACATCATTATACCATAGTGATAAATCTATTAATAGTCTTGTGTAGAACATAGTATACTACATCCAAATTCCACAGTGATATATGATTGTGGGACACATATTACTACATCCAAATCCCACTTCTATGATTGTTTGAAAAATGTGTTGTGTGTCATGATCTACTAATTCAAATATGCATAGGGTCCTAGGCATGGAGACCTAGAATTTTGGCATTGGACCATTCTTACAATCTGTGTTGATAATGAATTGAGATGAAATGGATAATAAAATCTCATGTGTTATAATGAATTTTTGAATTGAATATGTGACATGGATCAAACTTCAGCATGGTCCAAAGTAGGTACTGAGATCTTGTGGAACCTAGGAGTTATGTGCTTAAAATAAGGGGAATTGAATATCTGTAATCTATTTACTTTATTTCTTTTATTTTACTCTCTACAAAACTGGTACTATGTTTTGACTGTATATTGTTTGAGACACAATTGGTGGTCTCCTCGTGAGTTGTAATCACACCCAAATCGGGATTCCAGATCATTACCTGAATAGATTTCATGGTTGCATGATATGTTAAGGGAAAGGTCCCTATGTTCGATACAATATATTGGATAGAGCATGGTTGAGGGAACTGGATGTGATTTAGGACCCGCCTGGGAGTTTTCAATGTATTTATATATTTTGGGTTTTTCATTTTGAAACATTACACATGTTTGGAGGGAAATATCTGCTCTTTGGTTTCATATATTATATTTCTTGTTTTGGTAAACATGTTATACTGGTTTTCTTTGGTTGTTGGTTATAAAATTGTTTATTTTCAATTATTTTTGATGTTTTTCCACTTTGATAAAGAGGGTATAGTCTCCTCCAGATCGATATTAGACCCTCGATACCATTTGGTATCCTCTAGAATATGAGGAGGAATTCCTGAGGTCAGGTTACTGACTAGATCATGAAACTAGTATGGGGATCCTGGGTCATGATTTTACAATATTCTCCCCCAAAATAAGTTACATCCTCACATTTTATTCAAAAAATTGGTGTTGAATAAACTTTTTATTATTAAAGAAAATTACCATTTATATATTTGTATAGGGAGACCTATTATATATATCCCATTTTTCAAATGATAAGAGGACCATGAACAAGGCCTGAAGGCCCAATGCAACGTTATACCTGTAACATCCTGCCCGTATCACCATGCCTACATCGTACTTATGTCACCTCTTTATTGCATCAAGCCTGCATCACCAATGATGACATAAATCCCCCAAAGGGATTTATAGAATTTTAAACTTGGTATTTTTTTATAGGATTATGGGGTTTACCACCCAGGTGTCATGCCAACTGCAAATTTGTTATTAGGTAATGTGGTATAGGTGGGAAATACACCATGCATGTAATGGTCCCAACCCGCCAACTATTCACCACACCCCCAACTAATTTATATTATGTTTTCATCATTAGAATATTAATTTTTACTTTTGAACTCATATTCTCTCTTAAATTGATTTTTCTACAATTGTGTTTACTAAATACCCCAATATAATGGGTTTAATTTTTAATAGGGAGTATATTATCAACAATTTGCCAATAGGTGATCGTGGTTTGATTTAGGATTTTAAATATATTATTACTATCTTTTCAATTATGATGTATTAAATTATTATTGGTCATATAACTACCTAATATTACATAAAGTTTAACTAAATGAAGGTTAAAATGTTTTTATAGGAACAAAATTCCTATAAAAATCTATTAGAGATGAATTTTGTAGATGGGATAAAATAGTTATAAGACTAGAATTTTTTGTTAATAAATCAAAATCTAGTAAAATATGTGATGATTTTATGTTCTCATTAATCATTCTAGGAATGAATAATCCGTTTAATAAGATAAAACTAAAATAGTCACAATTCATTAGTGGGTGATTGGTGTTGCACACCACACATTTGTTTAGAAACGTAATTTAGTAGAGGTGGTTTTATAGGATTTACCTTATTCACTTAAAATTTTAATTTTCATATAAATAATTCTTATTATCCCTTGGATTAGGGTGTTTTAGTGCATATTTTCCCTATTTTCGTCATTTAAATCATTTAACTATTAGTGGTTCCTCATTAAGAATTCAATTTTCATTCTTCTTGTGCACTAAGCTCTTCACTTTTCCATATAAATTTTTTAATAGGTCCATATTTTTCCAAACATAAAAAATATCAATGTTCTTTTATGACTCCACCTTGGGTGATTTTTACCACATATTTTACACAATAGAAATTGAAACATATTTCATTTATCATATTCATCACACAAATATTCATGATATTCTATCCTTATTTTATTTTGTTTTCAATTTCATTTATATTAATGTAATTAATCACAATTCGTAATATTTAGTTTTTAATAATAATAATATTTCATACCCCATCTACAATATAATTTTTTTTTTCTTTGGGACAAACTTCATATTGTTCATGACATCCATTGGTATCTTTGTTCCTTTAGTCTTAAACTCTTACTAAAAATAAAAGTGTTTATTCTTAGTGATGTATGATAATATAATTATTAAAAATAAATCCTTAAAAATCACCATTGTATTATTTTACTCTTAAAACCCATCAAATTATCTTTCAGTTCAACCCACATCAATCTTGGATTAATCTATGTTTTCATAGTTTGGGTTATCTCATAAATCCTATAATAATTACATTAAATAATAAATACTATGTAATTGTTTTTGAAGAAAATGTGATTAACTAAAGAATATCCTCTGAGAGTATTAAACCTAGTTTTATATTAGGACTATTTTTCATGAATTATGTGATTATTCAGTTAATACCAAATACATCGCATTCAGGGTTAATTCACAAAGGTACATCTAGGCCATAGGTTGCGTCTAATTATAGTATCCACATAGTGGAGTTATTCCTAGAAAAAACATACAAAACATACTTTAAAAAAACATTAATATATTATCCTATACTTAGATTTATGCCATATCTCAAGGGTTTTCACTATGTTTATCATATGATAATTCCAAAAAATTACTATATTAATCCCAAAATTAAATAAAACCAACTCTGATACCAAATAAATCATCCTAAGATAAGCATAACATAAATTATACAATAATTTTATGATTTAGATAAGACATCTCATAAATAGCAAAAAACCCAATGACTAAAAGTTTTAGTCACTTCCGGATTAGATACAAAAATATCTTATTTTGTAAGACTTGTTAAACATTCCCCATAATAGTGATCTTTTAAACCCCATTTTATACATATCACATGATGTTATCATCTTCATACCCATTGGAATTGAAACATTAGAAAGGGGTGAGATCAGATTCTCAATAAGGGTAAACAAATGAAATAAAAATCAAACACAATAACTGATAATAAGATCAATATATCGATATAATCAGGATATGTATGAAATTTATACCAATAATAGAATAGATCATAAATAATGGCATATGTAATGAAATTATATAAAAGTGAAGAACAAAATTTCTTGAAAAGAAAAGAAACATAGAATAGTAGAATGACATGAAAAAAAAATAGAAGATATGAAACAAGAATATAAATAAAAAATTAGCGTTAAAAACTCATTATTCACCTTAATATGTGAAAAAATATTTAGTTTCATGTCTAAAAATGCTAGTAAACACATTATTCTCATTCTTATGTGAAAAAAATCATTCTGACTATACCTACAAATGTGGAAAAACTCATTATGCCCATGATTATGTAAAGAAACTCATTATTTCCATTATATACTATATCAAATATATAAACATATTCCAATACATTGAAGAGAAATATCTTTCCCCACTTGTATCAACCGGGCCCCCGGTGATAGCACTGACACCCCGCCTTAACACGACAGTCGGGTCCCGACCCACTAGTTGCCCCACAAACACGTGGTACCAATCCGGGGGCCCACACACATGCTTGAACGGTTCATATGTCTAATGAATGTCCTCACAATCCAACACATGTCCTTTACAGTGTGCTTTGTCCTCACTCACACATACCTTGGGTAACTTCCCAGAAGTTCACCCATCCTCATCACTACTCCAGGCCAAGCATGCTTAACTTTGGAGTTCTAATCCTGTAGGCTCCCAAAAAAGAAGGTGCACCTTGTTGACATGAGTCATATCATTTACTCATTTAACCCTTTATCCTCTTGGGGAGTTACAATAACCACCCCCCTATAGAAAAACATCCCTATTGTGGGATCTACATCTCAACCGAGGTAGTTCACTGCTCTTAAGGCAGGGTACCTACTCTGATACCAAATATAACAAATGTGTCCTGCTGACAGCACATACACCAATACTTAACAAGGCCATCGAGTCCCAACCCACCAGGTTCCACTAGTTTCCCCTCAGACACATGGTACCCACCTTGGGGCCCACCCACGTGCCTACGTGCTTGAATGGGTCCTCTACAGAAGTTTCGCAGGAAGTTTCACCTGAAGAAGACACTATGACTGAAGGAATTATAGCATCTGACCATGAGGCTAGTGATGCTTCTTCCATCAGAGCCCCTGCCGTAGGTCTTGGGGTGATGCTCGCACGCAGTAATGAGTTTTCAGGTGTGTGAATCCTTGGTTCGGGTTTTGTGTTACATGTTGGCAGTGGAAAATTTTAAGTCTTTTCATTCTTGTTTTCTGCTTCTAAATTCCTGACATTGTTTTAAGATCATTGTTTTTTCATGATGTTATGATGGACTTATTCTATTATAATCCAAATAGTTTTTTTGTTTGATCTTGGTTTTATGAATCGTGCACTTATCATAAAAGTCTGTTTGGACCTTGTATGGGTTAGTCTCAGTTTAGCTGTATTTGTTCGGAGATGTATTTGCCTGTGGAGGAATCATTGGTTGTAGTTATGCTCGGGTTCACTGATATTGTTACATTTTTCTAAGAGTTTTTCCTCTAGTGTTCAGGCTTTTTGCTCTGGGGAGAGAGTTCCATGTTTCAGTGGAGGCGTTGTTCTCTCTTGCTACAGAAGTTGGTTTGGATTGGTTGGGAGTTCCTATGTCTCCCCCCTGTTTTGGTGTGGTATGTTTGGGTGATAATTTTACACATCAGTTGAGTTTTGTGCTGTGTAGAACCCTCTCGTGTTCTTCCATTCTCTAGAAATGTGCATTCTTTCGGTTTCAATTGGGTTTGGATTATTTTTTGGTGTATTATTCAGCTTGGTAACATTCTAGGGGTATAAAGTGTCTATGGTGGGGAGAATTGTCACACCCAGACTTTCCAATTTATTATTATTTTATCATTTCTAAGCTCCGCGTTCTCGTGTTAAGGATCAGGCTGGGTCCCGGTTTAAAATTTCTGATGTTTAATGTCTTTTGTGGATTTTAGACACATGCACGAGCACCACGTTGTTGGCGGTAACTGTGCGGTCACCCTAGGTACTTGTGCAAGTGCCTGAGTAGACTTCGTTGAGGCGTGCAATTTACATGCATGTGTTTTTTAGCCGTGTGAGGAGCACAAAGTTACATGGTTTTAGAATTAGAAAATTAAATGGATTATGTTTTAAAAAGAATGTCTGTTAATAATAATAATAATAATAATATATTGTTATTGTAATTATTATTTATTATTCTCTATACTATTATTATTATCATTATTTGAAATAATATTATTAATATTAATAATATAAGTATTATTATTCTAATAAAAAGAAAAAAAACAAAAAGAGAGTAAAAACGTAAATCCCAACCGCACCCCCCACTTTTCCCCATTCCCAGCGCAAGCCACCCCTTTTCCACTTCGTCCGCCTACATGAACCCGAAAACCCACACCCTCCAGCCTTTCCCCCTCACACGACAACCCACAGACCACCAGACTCCCTCCGCTCGGTCGTGCGTCGTGCCGCCAGCACACAAAATTCACTTTGCACTACAGCACTGACCTCCTTCTCGTGCTCTTGCAACCGGCGGACCACCAATATGGCCTATGTACACCAGTGGCATAACGCTCTAGCCTCCAGCCAGACACCACTCTGGCCAGCCGACTCCTTGCCGGAGCTCCAGCCTCTCTTCTTCCGCTCCCGACCTGCACGTCACAACTGTCCCTTTTCTGGCGAGCAGTGGTGAACTCGAGCCCCTGTGCATGCTATTTTCCCGCTACCTGCCGCTCTGCCCTTTTCGACAACCATGACTTCGGAAATCTACTTATTTATTAGGGTTTTCATTATTTTAAATAAACCTTAATGTATCGGTAAGTAATTAGTGTGTTTTTCTAGTTGTTTTGGGTGTGTGGTTTGGGATGCGGGGGATTGTTTTACCCTCTATCGATGTTTAGTCACGTCTACACTCAACATTGAGGAAGGCAAACCCACATTTTCCTTTCTGATTAAATCCATTTAATTCTTGGTTGATTTTAGTTAAATATTTGACTTGTTTCTCATTCATTCAATGAAATTAGTTAATATTTTATAGTGTTTTCGAATTTATTGGTTTTGTTATAAATAGTTTTGATGTATTTTATTTTGTTAAATTTATATGTACTTATGAAGTTTGTATTATGTCGATGTCAAAATCTATTTTGATAATGTTTTATATATGACAATATTTTTCACATTACTCTCGAATAGTTTATCATGGAGTTTTCTAGATTTGGGTAACTTTATTTACCTGGTTATAGAATCGTTAACAAATTGTGCAGTTTGCTTATATATATTATTTATTCATTGTTTGGTATGTTTATGAAAATTCTTTAGAAATTGGTTTTCTTCTTCAAAAAAGTATTTATAAACTGGTTGAGTTTTGGAATCATTTTATAAATTGTGCAGTCGGTTTATCAAACTATGTGTATGTTTTGAAACTTATTTGGTTAGTGATTTGGTGTGCATTTTCATTACAAATAGGAATTTGAGTGTGTTCACATTTGTGTTAATGGAATAGTGGTTGTGTCAAAATATTTTGAGAAGGGGTCGATGTTTCCATTTTGATGGTGGGTGTTGTTGTAAATAAGGGGATTGGTTGATTTTGAATTTAAAAATGGTTCTTGGATCCCAAAGGATGGAGGTTATTTTCTGTGTTTTCAAAGAAGTGGTTTTAAATGTATTTCTCAAGGATTTGGCCCGTTTGGCTTGAGAGAATGTTTTAATGTAATTATAAAAATAGGATAAAGATATTTTGTTTTATTCTGAAGTGTTTGGGTGTGCATGTTTGGAACTTAAAATCCTATTTGGCTCTTCTAACTCATGGGTGAACATGTGTTAACTTTTAGGATTAGTTGTGTTTGGGAATTGTCTCTGTTTCTTATTAGTGTTTTAAGTATATATAGAAAATGTATTTTATATGAACATAATGTGAAGTCCAATTTGGAACATTGTTTAATGTGAATGATTGAACATGTATATGAGGCACTCCTGTCTAGTGTAACCCTGTATGGGTGAATGTATAGAATGTTTCTGTGTTTGGGGAAGGCAAGTGCAGTGAGATGACTCACACGTGAGAGGGGCTTCATACCTACACATTATTATTATAACAACCATGGGTTCCTTAGAATCATAGAGTTGATAGAGTGATGGTTTCTTATTAGCCCCGATTAGATAGGTTGGTACCCACTGGTATTTGTATAAGCCAGATGGGGATTTCCACTCGTTTCTATTGCTGTGAGGGCAGGTAGTTGGTTATAGACTTAGGAGTTTCACCATATGCTAGTAGGTGGTTCAGAACCGAGTATGTCCAGGGGTCTTCTAGGGATTTTTAGGATCTCCCATGGTTTTCCTTTTATTTGCTTTCTTACTTTTTGATATAGTTGTTTTTCCAGCTCATACTGTCACCTATTTCTTTTAGCATTGCCTTTTTCCTTTTTTGGCTTTTGTTTGCAAAATTGTAATTTTTATAGAAATGGTAGGTGGTGTGCGTTGGGTTTTTAAAATGGGAAAATGATATTGTTTTATTAAAACATGAAAAACCTACTTTTATAATTGTATTTCAAACTATTGTTATCAGATTGTTTTTGGAAAAAAAATATGTTGGATTATTTGGTTTATTTTGGCATCCCTACTGAGAATCTCAGTGCTTACGCCTATCATATTGATTTATTTGCAGGTTCAGTTCTTATTTGGGTTCTTCGTTCAGCAGGTCAGTGCTAGAGCATGCTTGAATCTGAGTTGGGTGGTGACCTAGAAGGTCACAAGGAGGTTTGTTCAGTTTTATTTGTCTTTTGGTTTCTAGTTTGGATTTTTATTGTCTGTTTTTTTATATCTTTTTATCTTTTGTTCATGGGAAAAATTATTCAAAACAGTTAATTTCTGAGGCTCCACACTAGTTTCCAGCCCATAGGGGTTGGGAATGCCCTTCAAACCATGTCGTAGACCGGCTCGGGTGACCGGTTCAGGGTCTACCCAGGTTGGTTCGTGACACTACTTGCCAAAATACTTAAATATGTGTTCCATAAGATATCAATAATTAATCATAAATAAATAATGGAAAAAATTGGTTTCATATTATTCTCAAATGGAATCACATAAGGAAAACATTCATAATTACATGGTAATATTTTAGACCTATGAAAAATAAATTGTTGTCCAAAATATATTCAATGACATTCTGAGTAAATATCCTTCAATCAAGATAATAGAGCATATGGTACTTAAACCATACAGGAAAATGATATAGAGTTATGTAAATTATTTACATATTAGTCGATGTATGATATATAGGTGAACACCCTTTAATCAAACAAATAAAAACTATGGTATTCATAAAGTAAAGACATTGGAAGAAAAATTAGGTTTATAAAACATTAATGACTGGTAATAACAAAAGTAGTGATAAATCATTTCTAAGATATAAAGGAACATTTATAAGCCTTATAAATAAGAAAGGTGGATCATATCATTTGAAGAATATTCTAAATCAGTAATATTATATATCAGTGGACAACGTATTTGATGCAAGCATTTTTTAAGAGTTTTTGAAAAATCAATTTATTAATAAGAAATATTCATGACCTTCTGAAACCGTTTTCAAATAAATATTTTATATAAATATGAGTAAAATAAATTCTATTTTAAATAATAAAAATATAAATATAATTTTTCATGTCAAATGAAAAAGTATGTGGAAGGATGTGTTTGGAAAGTAAATTTTAAAAAGATATTTTATTATGAAATTTTAAAATATCTTCAAAAGGTAATGTTATGGTTCACTTTATAAAGTAATTTTCAAAAAGTAGAAGTAAAAAATTAGAAACAATTTACTTATTAAAATTATACATCAATAATAGATCCTTTAAAATTCATAATGGTTATAAATAAAATGTGTTGTAGAAGATAAAGAAATTTATTTTTAAAGGATGGAAAAGAATTTAAATAATTTTAAATACCCTTATTGAATTCCAATATCACTAAAATAGTTAAGAAATTCGTTTTTAAAATAAGATAATTTAACCATATATGTCATATGATATAACAAATAATGAGGTTTTCAATTATAATGGATTGCATTGGAAAGAAAAGATATTGGTCCAAAGTGTTGAAATTGTTTTCAACGAATCATTATGTGCTGGTGGATGAAGTGGTGATTCTAAAAGAATTGTGATGGATTCATTTAATGTGATTGGATATCATTATTGGGAAATTCTCCATGAATGTGTGAAAATTTTGAACTATTCTTCAATGTCAAACACTTTTGTTAATTATTAATTAGTTTTTAAAAAAATTATTAAATAATAATATCAAGATGAAGAATAAAATAAGGCTATGTAAAATTCAATTATTTCATGAATAAATTTAAATGTGAAGAGCATGAAAATATTAATTAGCACAAATAAATGTTTTGAAAATAATAATCTAATTCCATTAAAAATATATTTTTTGAATGATGAATTATTATATGTGTCATTTGATGATTTTTTTGGAAATAAACTATATTTCTATTTTAAAAGTATATATTTTCTATGTGTTTTCAAAAAATGTGCTCACTAATATTCCATCCTATGAGATCCAGAATGAAATGATTATGTGGGCATGATAAACCTCTTTCCATCCAAGGTATTGGCTGAGTAGAGTGAAAGATGAAATATTGAACTGATTCATAGTGGGTGCATAAATCCCAAGTGCAGTGCATAGGAAGAAGATACATCACACACAATGCATAGGATGACACACATAAGGGGGAAACATGTGTGGCATACCCCATTTGGTGTGTGTATTGAATCTTGGTGCCAACCCTGGTGCTGACATGAAAAATGGAAGGAATGATGATATTTATATATAAGTGACAAGCTTTTCAAACAACTTATGCGACAAGAGAACATGTGATTAAATGTCCCCTATATTAAAAAATAATTATAGAATATGAGCCATTAGATCTGAATAATCGGAGTCATCAAATATCTTTAAGAATTTTTATCTTCATCCCTCACTCTAAGGTTATCCTCTATTTTGTAATCTGCCTATATAATTGTCATGAATATCTAGAAAAACTGGGATCATTGAAACAAGACATTTTTATGATCATTAATAGATTACTCCCACATTTTAATTATGTACACATTCATCCTAAGATTGATAGGTGAATCAAGAGAAGATTTAGATCCATGAACATGAAAGAATCCATGAATTAATTTTAGCGGATTATAATAAGGATTTATCTCATGATAAATCGTGGATTAATTCGTTGGAAATTCTGAAATAATGTGATATATATGAAATTTCACTTTCTTATATATACATCAAATGGGAAAATAAAAAAATTTATATATATGAATCTAGTGCATGAAATATTTGTTCATATGAATTAATGAATTCTCAGTCTTCTAAGTATGCATTCATTAAAAAGACCACGTGATGGTGAAGGTATTTAAATGAGGATCAAATATAGGACATATAATGCGATATTAAAATGAGATGAGTTGTGATATTTATTTATCCATGTGAATATTTAAGTAAATATGATTTATTTGGGTGTCTTTAAATGATTTAATACCTGTATAATGATTGATAAGAACCAAAATAATATTGAGTATTTCAATTGAGGAGTTTAATGTGGTTTTACATACATCATTTAAATGAATCAAAATCCACATCGAATATGGTTATATTTTAATTGCGTATTCAAATGGAATTTAAAATGATGGAAAATAAATATGTTATTCATAAAACTTTTAAATAAATGTTTTAAAATCGGAAAGTAATGAATTATTTTGGAAATGGAAAAACGATTTATAACCAAATTCACAATAATTCACATTGTTTCAGATAAATGTGTGCATGTGGGTGATGTATAATAAGAGAAAAAATGAGAGAGACATTATATCAAATGTGTTAGATAATTTTGAGAATCTTGAGGCATAATTATATTGAATAAAGAAAGTGTTTGATGCTAGGAGAGATTAAATAATAATCAACTGTGGTGTTTGGGTATTCCAAATTAGAGATAACTATATCATTCATTATCTATGGAGAGTTTCAAGGCCAAAAAATCTATAGATTTTTGCTGTTGACGACCTTGCAAAATTGTACAAGAGGAAACCAAATCCATTAGGCTCATGGAGGAAAAATATCATCTAGAAGGATCAAGATATTTATATTTTTTATAATTTTATGTATGTGAAAAGACATTCTAGTATAATATGGAATTAGAATAATCTAGTTCAATTTATAGTAGAAGAATGGAATATTTGGTTTAGAATTGAATAATTGTGTATGTGGGTGGTTTGTGATCTCTAGAAGAATCAAGAGTGGGAGCATTTTGGACTCATGGTATATGGGAATTGAATTTACCTAGATATAACCAAATGTATATAGTGTATAATAAATTTTGGGGGGTATAAAAAACATGTAAAGTATTTGGCCATTCATCCAAATTTTGTAAATTCTACAGGGTTCTCTCTCTATTTTGACAACTACATGTGAGGTGAGATTTATAGAGAATATTGAGGGGGGTAAAGAATCCTAACAAGTTCATGAGGCTAAATTGAAATAGAATTTGTAAAATGAGTGCACCAACTATTCATTCCCCACTCTCAAAGGAACCTAACTAGTCCTTTTACATTAGTATCAGATTAGGTGACCTCTATAGATCTATTAACATTTAATGATGGAATCTTATTAGGATATCAATGAGATCATATACAATATTTCAAGAGAGTTTAGAAATGAAAAATTAAGAACAAATTCATTTTATATGAAATCAATCTTCTTACCTTTCATTAGAATAATAACACGAAGAAGATATCTGAGATGTTGGTCTATCCAGCCCTAGTAAAATATGAACCTACTTGTAACACCATGAGATTTTTATAATTATTTTTTTTTTCAAATTAATATATTCTATTTGATATTTTTCATTTCACACAACACTAAATATTAATTTTTTATATGACAGAACTATGTTTTGCTTGAATTATATGCAACATTAATTTATTCTTGTAGTGAATGCCACAAATAGAATAACGTTTGATATACACAACACTATGTTTGGCTTGTGTTACACACAATGAAGAGATTCTTTGATAGATTATGTGATATGGAAGGGAAATTTTTATTAAAACAATATACTACTAATATGATAATTCAAATATTATTATATCAACCTTCTATCCATTGAAATGTAAGTTACGGAAAATATTAACTTAATTTAAAAAAATATGATTTATACAAGTATATAAAATAAATCTTTTGGTTATTAATTATTTTAATTTAATGTAAGAACCATTTAAAAATAAATAAATATTATTCCTAAGAAAAATATTTTTCTTTTAATAAACAAAAACTTTTTCTCAGGAAATTAATAAACTGACTTTGATTAATTTTTTTCAATAAAATTTATATATTATATATTCATTGAGTACTCCTGATACTCATCCAATATATTATATATGTAAAAGATATGAATAAATCAAAATTTAGTAATATATAGATGTATTTTTCTAAAAGGTACTTTTACAACTTTTTAATGGATAACCAATATTAAATCTTTATTTTGACACTCTTAGAATTTTTATTAAAAAAAATCATTTTTAGAAGCAGAAAATAAAAATATACTTTCGGTGATTTTTTGATATTTTTAAGAGATTTTCATTTATTTATTTATAGTGAAAAAACTACTTGAATGTCCTAATGGACTTTGATTTTTTATTATCTCCATTTTAAGGGTTGAAGGGGAACCCTTATAAGGATCATAGGCTAAGTGACACAATATATGACCCAAAGGCATTACATAAATATTTTTTTATCTCATTTATTTACAAGGTTAATTTATATTTTTGACCAGTTTTAAAGTATAATTAGTTAATTTATAAAAAAATAGTCCAACTTAGGCCATTATAATAAATTCCAATTTTATATTTTATATAAAAACATAGAAATGTTTTGAATGTTTTTACTTTAAAAACCATTAATGTCATTCTATCACTGAGATTAAATATAAATTAATTTCATCCAATTTTGTGATTAGAATTTAGAATAATTTATTCCGTATTTTAATATTCATAATGTATAATTTATAATAATGGAAAATATGTTTTTGGAAAAATAATATTAGTGAATGTAATTAAAATTATTTATGACGATTAATGTAAAATCAAGCATTACAAGGTAGTAATCCATAATGTTAAAGGACAAAATTACCTATAAACCTATCCAAAATACATTGTATATATTCATTTAAAACCTATAATACCTTTTCTATAATTTGGTTCATTATTGGAGCCAAATGAAATGGGAAAAACATGGGTGGAATTCCCTTTTAAAAAATTTACAATATTTCCACTCCTCCTCCAGTTTGAAAAGGAACTAACCCTTCCCACCAATTCACAAATCAAAATCCCTTTGGATCTCCCAAAATCGTATAAAATTATTTCCCAAATCCCATTCCTACATCCTAGATATATCAATTTGGTAATAAATCCATCTAAGTAATCACTTTTGTGAAAACAAAATGGAGATACCCAAGGAGAGATAATATCCTTACTCAAGATCCTTTTAATTATTTCCATTATCCGCTATGTAAATTATTATTATTCCATAATTATATTATAATATCAGTATCCTAAATATACTTATATGTTTTTATTTTATGGTTTCTAACTACACATACACAAAAATTCGTCTAATGGGTAAAAACATACCATTCTTGTGTATAGTGAACTACCACCTCATGAAAAGTTGTTCGTTTTTCCTTCCTCGTATCTCATGGTTGGTAATTATGGTGAAAACATTATTTTATATGATATATATGATATTTATGAAGTATATATGCTTCATTATGTGTTATATAACACATACCTTCATTCTTTACATTTTATGAAAGTACAATAACTTCGTTTGTGGATTTGTTGACTACCACCTCCTCAAAAAGATTTGATACATTCACATTCTTCATAAAATTTATTAATGAAGGTTTTAGTAAATTTCTGTTATATATTTGAAATAATAATTCCACTTTAATTTTTATATATATACATATATAATTATAGTCCATTTACTTTCATTCCAAATGATAAATAAATGGAAACAATGTTCATGCGTACGTAGAACCAACCGTCTCCTTGATTGGTGTATTCCAATTCATATTTATATATTATATATATTATTATAAATACATATATAATTAATATATATATATATATGATATTTAAAACTTTTTTAAATTATTGAAATAATTAAATCATGATATATTCATGATGATCAATAATAATAAGGAAAAACATATACGAAAAACAAAGAAGATATTAACAGTAACGTAACATTAACATGGAGTTGTTAATAAACAGGTAATATAAATTCATAAAAAAAACATTAAATGGTATTATATATAATAATATAGTTCATTTGTTGATTGATAATATACTTATACTTATTAAACAGGATGTTTTTACATGTATGATTAAAGTCAAGACTTAAGGTAAGGGAATTTCATTACACTTTTTTATTTCTAAGAGACAAATTCCATATTCACCACTCACTTGTTTTTTATAGTGTAAATACAACCCTATGAAAATTTATATCATTAATTTAATTTATTTAATGATATTATAATATTTAATTTATTTTATTATTTCGTGGAGATTATGATTCAAATGTTACTTATGTAGTATCAGTTTTCTCATCAAACTTTTTCCTCATTAGACACAAGCCATGTCCACCACCAATTTCTTATATGTGGATTGTATAGTACCCATGGATGCATTATGTGATTATTATACTTAAATATATGTTTATTAACATATCCCTTCTAGGATAATTATTTAATGGTGTTTATGATATAAATTTCCAAAGTGGCTACCGTTTATTGTAACAATCTCCTCATTTATAAAGATTGCTTATGATTATGCTTCCATTGATGAAATATTCTTATCTGTCTCTATTGAACCATCACACATTTTTATTACCCTACATTTATTCATGTAATATCCATTTAATGGTAACATTCTTCCACTATTTGGTACTTATTAAAATGTAATATTATCTTTATGGAAATTCTACTTTATTTCTCTATTCGGTCAAAACTCTGGGTTCTTTTAAAAACCTATTTTCTTAAAAGTTTTTTAGAAAATGTTTTCTGAACAGAAACTGTTCTAAATTTTTTCTATTTACTATTATATCTTTTCTATTAAAAATTTTATCAAATTGTTTTCATGTATTACTTATTAGTTTTCAATTTATTTTCAAAGGAATAGTTTTTGAAATGGTTTTGAAAATTTCTTTATATGTTAATAAAATATTTTCAAAGAAAAAGGGTTTCAATTTATTTTGATGATTTATTATTATAAATTTTCAAATTATTTTAAATTAAAAACGTTTTTCAAAGTTTTCAAAATTTTTTTAAAATATTATTTTATATGTTTTCATTTTCATATTCAATGAATATTTTTTCAAAAGTTTTTATTTTTTAAAATAATTTTTTAATGAAGAAATGATATTTTCCTCAAGAAATGTTTTTAAAAGTTATTTCAAAATTATTTTTTTATAAGATGTCATAATTTGTAATAGTTATGCTTTACTAGTGATATGATCCAAAAGTAAATTTCATATTCTTCATGTAATGGTTTATGATTTGATGGAATAATATTTATGAAACCTATTTCTCTTCCATGATTTATATGCTTTTAAAACCCACTTATTTTAATGGGTTATGAATTGATGAAATAATTTTGAGACCTATATATTATCCTTACATAATGATATGATGAAATGATTATGATACCCATATTATTTCTTGGGTTAAAATATTATGATATTTTATAATCTTGTGGAACCCTTTTAATGTGCAAGGTTAGACCTATATCTCTTTACAATGCCTTGGATAATGATGGATGACTCCTGAGTATATATGTTTTTCATGTACCTATTATCATGTCAATAAGTTTATTCATGAACCTAAATTGACATTCACAGTGTTATGAGTAAACCTTATAATGTGTTCATAATGTTATACATGATACTTACTACATGTTCACAATGTTGTGTTTGAACAAGGTTACGTGTTCACAATGTTATGAGTGAACCTTATCAGGTGTTCATAATGTTATACATGAAACTTATTTAATGTTCAAAATCTTATGTGATAACCTGGTTACATGTTCACAATGTTATTCATCGACCTAGTTTCAGGACTATAAGTTTAGGCATGAACCTGATTACATGTTCACAATGTTATTGGTGAATCAGATTACATGTTCACAACGTTCCGCGTGAACATGATTACATGTTCACAAAGATATGCATGAACTTGATTGCTTGTTCAAAACATTATTCATGGACACGGTTGCATTAACATAAGTTTATACGAGGGGTTTATTTCATGTCCTTATCTTATTGAGTGATCCTTTTTCAATATATACATGTTTACCATTTTATATGATGATGTGTATGGCATAATTCTAGGTCTTATTCCTATGATATTCATTCATGGTATATTCTCTAGATTATCTTATGATACATGTCTTGTGAACTTATAAACCTTATTTAATGATTCATTATTATGAACTTTGATATGTAGATTTTGATCTTCTAATGATACAATCATGTTCTCATACCCTTATTCTCATTTTATGCTTACATACCTCCCTTGTTTTCCCTCATCGAGCATTTGAGCTCACCCTTTCTTATGATTACTTTCCTTAAGTTATGAAGAATGGTTTTTATGTATAGTTAATATAGGGTATGATAATTAATATTCACATTGAAGATATTTCACAAGATTAGAATATTGTGTGACAATTTTCTAAATAAACTAAGCTTTTATGATCCTCGGGAATGTATTATTTTAATATGATTAATATTCATCTAAAATGATGTGATATCCATGTATGTTAATCCTGAGTCACAATAGTTGGTAGTAAAGGAATGATTTATTAAAACATTGGAAAGTAGGATGAGAAAAAATTAGTAATATACCTAGGAATATTTCTAAGGATATGTTTAGGGTATCATTAAGGATAAGTATAAGGATGAGTCAATGTATAGGAAAAAGTACTAGAATTTTTGTTAAGGGTAGAGCGAGTGGCTTACTAGAAATACATCCATTTGTTTTTAATATAAGTGGATGTGTCTCTCAGACAAATTTACATTGGGTTAACAACCCCAAAACACAGTATTGATATAGACTTGACTTTGAATTGGTGCACAACAACAGGTTGTGCTGCACAACTAGTTTGACACTCCTGTAAGATATGCTTTGGGAATTTCAAAATTATTTAATAAAAATCATGATTTATTTTGATTGTTAATTAATATGAATAATATAGTATTAAATTATAGGTTCATTGATTAAAATATACGTGTCATGATTTAGAAATCCTATAAGTTATTTTTCATGATTATGTCGTTTTACTCTACAATGAGTGTTTCTCACGCTATGATTTTTGGTTATTGTGAATGGATTGAACCTGAAGGGACATTTTTAATTAGAAAAGAAATGGATAATTAAAGTATGGCCCTCCCATTAAACCAAATTTTATGGAATATGGAGTAAAAAACATCTTTTCTATAGCCACACAGCCATATCAAGCCATGAATCGTGCTATGTTTCCAGATGACTAAAGGATGGAACAATTTTTTCTTGAATACTTTTTAAAGAAAAGTCCATATTATTTTAATGGAACTACCAATCCACTGGTTACTAAAAAATGGGTCTATAACACTAAAAATGTATTTTCATTGTATGTTCTTTAGAATGTGAAAAAGTTATGTTGAGAACTTATCACTTGGAAGGTGAAGTGAAATAGTGGTGTAACTTTTTCAATAAAATGTGGTAGTAAGGTAAAATTGAATCTATTTATTTGTTTTAGTTCAAGAACATATTTTTTTAATATGTACCTTCCTTTTATTATTCATAAAAATGGAGATTTAAGTCACTGATCAATGTCATTTTTATGATAAGAAAAAAATATAGAATTCAAAAGAAACTATAAAAACAATTGATAGTAAAAAATTATATTTAATTTATAATGATGTGTGGAAGGAAACATGGAGGAAATTGCCTTAGAGGAACTTCTAAATCTTTTAAGTGGTGAAAGGAAGTTCATCAAATGGACAACTATTGAGGTAATGAGAATAAAGATAGTGTTCCAAAGAATGAACCTCCCACAATTCAGTGTTTTAAATGTAAGGAGTATGAGACTTTTTCTATGTATCTCGTAAAACAAAATTTAGTGATAACGATCGACCACATAAATATATTCATCCAAAGGATAAAGGTAAGGATTATGCAATCTCAATGGATGAACTGAATCTTGAAAACGAGGGAACACTTATCCACCCCTTATATGTTAGGGATTTAATTTTTTATTTTGTATGATTAAGCCCTATGAAAATGTTATTTTTTATCATTTATTAATGTTTCATGTGATTATATCCCTTTGCATGGATTCATGGTTTAATAAAATCAATTATGACATTCTATTGGTATATGGATGGACCCATGTTTTCAATGAAAATGTTTTCCTATAAGATACGATATGATCTATGTAACCAATGTTGAATTATATTTTTTAATGGTTACAAGGTTAATGATTTATGGAATGGTTTATGTTATGAATTGGATAGGGTTTTAGAGATTAAAGTATTATCTCAACATATAATGATTAATTCATATTGGATAGCTTGTTCTGACCATTTTTTGTAATTCTAAAAAATGACGGATGGAATGACATATCATTATATTTATAGATCTCATTATAGGAATATGTTGTAGGAATGTAAAATTCACCATTATTTAATAGAACAAGAGATTAATTTTAAATTGAAAAATTCACAAAATGGTTTGGAATGTGCTGAAATCATGTAAATATATCATCTCAGGAAAATTATTCAATTTTTTATAAAGGATATTGAAATAAATCTTTTTCTTATTATCATAGTTTTTTAAGATATTGGTGACCTTTTTTAATACTCTTTTGGTTATGAATTTGTGATTGTTATCTTTCTTTTAACCATGTTCTCTATCACTCTACATTAGAACATTATGCTTTGATTTTTTTCCTTGTCCATGTTTTCTTTTTCCATCATTCATCTCATATGTGGATACATAAATATGATATTCTTTGTGTAACTATTATAGTTCCACATTTCTATTTATAAATGTATTTTTAGAATTAAATTTTTCAATGTTGGTTTCTAGGAAAATAAAAATCATATATTTAGCCTTTGATAACCCAGATGAATTTCTAGGGTGAAATTCACTTTAAGCGTTGTTGAATGTAACACTATGAAATTTTTTTAATTAATTTAATTTTTTTTATTTTTCATTTCACACAACACTGAATATATAATTTTTTATATGAAAGAACTAAGTTCAGCCTACATTATACGCCACACAAAGTCATTATTTTACTACACACTCATCTTAGATTAATTTATTGTATATAAAACTCTATGTTTGTAATGTGTTATACTCAATTTTGACTTCTTTCAATATATTTTGGGACATAAAATGGCACATTTAACTGAACTATAATATATGATTAATAGGATTATTAGAATATTATTATAGCTACCACCTAGCTAATGAGATAAATGTTACAAATAAGTTTTTTTGAATTGTTAAAAAATGATTTATACTTGTATATGAAATGAATCATTTGGTTGTAAATTAATAAAATTTCATATAAGAAAATTTTGAAAATAATGAAATTACATTCCTAAGAAAACAACTTTTTCTATGTACAAAAACAAATTAATATCAATAATTTAAACAAACCATATTCATTAATTATTCTAATAAAATTTTTATATTATACACTGAATTAATATTTTTGATACTCATACAACATATTAGATTGGTATAAGATAAGAATAAATCCAAATTTATGAATAAATAGATGTATTTTTCTAAAAGGTAATTCAACATCCTTTTAATGGAGAACCCATCATAAATATGATTTCTTGATAGTCATATAATATTTATTTAAAAAAAACTTCATTTTTTGAATATTAATATCAAAATATACCTTCCGTGAATGTTTCATATTTTTCTGAGCGGTTTCATTTTTTGATGAATAATGAATACACTGAACATTAATTCAAAGCTCCTTTTTCATTAAATTATGATAAAAGGTAAAATTATAGTTTGTATTAGTTTTAATGTTTTATTAGATAAATCATACAATTATAATAAAATTAGGCCATTTTAATCAATTTTACTTTGATCATGGATATAAAAATGGAACAAACTTTTGAACGTTTTTTACTTTTAAAACACGTATTGTCGTTTGTTCAGCAGGATATATTTTAAATTAATTTCGGCCAATTTTTTTATTTAATTATTCAAAATTGATTCTATATTTGTAAAAATCATAATTTATAATTTCTTACTATCTCAACATAGATTTGGACACAAAATATTAGTGAAAGTAATTAAAATTAATTTCAACGATTTAGGTAAAATTAATCTTAACACGAGAATAAACATTAACATTAGAGGATAAAATGACCAAGAAACTTGTTCAAAATCGATTTTATGTCAATATTTTGACCCTATACTATCTTATCATTACTTTTATCGTTATTTGATCCAATATACATGGGAAAAATGTGGGCGGAATTCCCTTTTAAAAAATTTACAATAATTCCACTCCCCCTCCACTATAAAAAGACCCCCATCTGTCTCACTTATTCACATTTACAAAGACTATTTGATCTCTCAAATTCTCCTAAAATTAGTTAAAAAAATCCATAGATTCATTCTAAAATCATTCATTTTTAAATAAAAAAATTCAAGTAATCCCTTTGGTGCAAACCAAAAAGAGTTACCCAAAGAAGACGTGACATCCTTCCTCATGCTCCTTTGTTTTATTTTCAATCTACACCACTTAAATTATTATTTATCTATTCATATATAACATCCAAATTATAATAATTATATGTAAATATTTTTATATGATTTTTTGGACCTACACATAGACACAGTTCCGTCTAATGGTAACAAAATCACCATTCTTATGTTCATAGAACTATTGACTCACGAAATGATGTTGTTATTTTTTTACATTTACACCTCTCATGGTAGGAAATTATGATGTAAACTCTATTTTTATGTTATATATATTATATTTATGATGTATATATGTTTTAATTATTTATTATTTAATACATATGACATGAATTTCTTTGAATTCAGTCAAAATTTTAAAATTTATGTTTTCCTAAAAACTAATGTATAGTGGAGAGTAGGGTCGAACCCACAAGGAGGGTAAAATTGACCAAAAAATATTCTAATTTACATAAACACACCCCATTTTTTGAAGTTGTAGGGTAATCATTCTATTTTTTAATATAATTTTTTTTTAAAATTTTATATTTTTTTGTTTTTAAAGGCAGTAAAGAGACACAAAATTATATATATATATATATATATATATATCTGATCCATCTATGATGAAACATGAAATAGTCTAAAATAAATAAGAAACTAAGATATGACATTTTGATAGATGAACAATTATAATGATATTCTTTGTGAAATACTCTATTCTACTAGTATTAAAATAATTCATAATCACATAAATTTTGATTGCGACGTACCACTAAAAAATAAATGACTTATTTCCTTCACTAGAAGATAAGTCACTCATGTTAAGAAATCATGGAGTTCTCCACTCCATGAATGTTCAACTGTGAAAATCATTATTTGAATAGTGTAGCAGAGCAAACACTCCATTAGTTCTGATGTTTTTAATTTGAATAAGATGTTTTGGAAAATGAATACACAATCATACTCACCAAATGGTTTTGGAGTTTTGAAACTATGTACTAGTGGTACAATATAGTTGAATACATTTAGAATTTATCTCACCGATCAAATTCAGAAGTTTTTAAAACGTTGAAGTGAAAAGGCATAAAAGTAAACCAGAAGAAGGAGAAATTTCCCAGAACAAGAATATTTAGCGATCTATCTTGATTATATTGGAAAAAGAAATCATTCTATTACAATATAAGGAATTGAAAAGAAAATATAGGAGGGAGAACTCCCCTATGAACTAAAACAGTGTTGCATTTCTCCTTCTCGGATCTCCAGGAAGAGGTTCTCCAAGAAGTGCTCCATGATATCCCCAAAGGTTCTTCTCTATTCTAATATGTGAGATGTTATGAATCATGTCATATAAGTTCTCCCGAAGGTTTCTTCTACTCTGAGGTGTGAGAAGTTTTGAATCGTGTCATGTAAGTTCTCCCCCCTCTTTTCCACACTGCAGCTCTATTTTTAAAGACGCGGTCATCGGCTGCACAATCACGAATTGATTCAACCGACATAGTTTTGAATTTCGTAGCGCTTTCTCACACATCCACTTTTTAATAAACGAAACATCATTTTACCTTATCCCGTGTAACTAACTCCACAACAGTTAGTTGGAGGAGCTTGAATGGTTTTATGTTACTTTTATAAACCAGCTCAACGTAGTACAAGACAAAACAGTTAGAATACAAAGAAATAATTAAATAAATATTATTAGTTGCATTAATTATTAATAGGTTAATTGTTATTAATTAAAAAATAACATAGATGATGATTTAATTAATTTATAAACATAAATTAACTATTAATTATTAATGTTATTATTTTAATTACCTTATAAAATTATTTTAGGATGATAAAATGTTATTATTTAATTATGTTATTTAATTAATAATTAGATTAAAAAAACATGGAATAATATTTAATAATTCTATTAATAAATATTACTAGTAATTAGTTATATTAATTATTTATATTTTTAAATTAGATTATTATTTATTTAGCTACTTATTTTATTAAATAATTATTTTTTAATTAAAATTTTAATTAATTATTTATTTAATATTTAGGTTATAATAAATAATTTCATATTAAAATAACACTTAGATAATTAATTTAATAAATCAATATTAAAATTTAAGTTTTAAATGTTATAAAATTTAATTATTATTATTGTTTTTGTTTTATTAAATAAATAAATAAATAAATTTTGTTATTAAATTTTATTATAGTTGCTTAAATAAATTTCTTTTAATTATTATAATTATATTTAAGAAATTATATTAATTTATAACTTGTTATTAATTATTTTAGTCTTTATAAATTATATTTATTTAATTAGTAATTTTTTTATTTTATTATCATTTTATATTCATAATTATTACTATTTAATATTTTTTTCTATTAATTTTTTATTATGAATTTTTTATTTTGTTTTTATTTTAGTTTAAGTTAATTTTATTTTTTATATTTAATTCTCCCCTCCCCCCATCTCCACAACGTAATAAGGGAGTGGGCATGGTTCCTTCTGGAATGCGCATGTGGTGGATCCTTCTCTTGCAAGCTTCCTCCACCAGATCAGTGGATCTTTCTCCCTACCGTGTGGCTTCACCTCAGATACATCCCGCGACTCCTTCTCCCTGCTGCGAGGCTTCGCCTCCTCATGGTGATCGGCCTCATATCCTTCATTCGGCTTCCACATGCGACAACGGTACTCCCCTTGCCTCAGTGGCCAGCAGCAAGCCCTCCAATAGTGGCCTCATTTCCACTTAACAGCTAGTGGAATGTCTCTGCATGGCAACTACATCGGTTCAGCAAAGGAGACTTCGCATGAGGCTCGTTGTCCATGTCCACATCAGTGAACAAGATCAATTCCTCCTTCACTGGTGGTCAGGAAGGGCGATTCTTCCACAGATCCGTCACGAATAATAATTTTAGGGTTTCAGAACTGGTTATTTGTTTAATTTTATTTTGAAATGTGATTTTGTGTTCGAAACTAGTTTAAAACATGTATCTTTTTGGGTTTTTGATGAAACAACAAAGGTTGGAGGTTTTAAAGAAGGGAAGAAGTAGGGTTGATGCGCTCGTGAGTTGTGGGAGTGCTGCTACGGGATAGACAGACTGATAGTATAAATGGTGGATCGGTGTGTGCTTGATACAGATGAAAAGAAGAAGTGGATAGGTATTGGTCTGAGGTGAGAATAATGATGGCACTAATGGAATACATCGATGGCAGGAAAAATAACTGTGGAAGTGATGGTGCACATCAGTAGCAGGAAAAATAATGCTGGCACTGATAGTGCACATCGGTGAGATCGATGTCGATGGGATTTCAGTGAGTCATGAAACACAGACACTAGAAGAGGTGTGTTAGTGAGATTTCTCAGTGATACTAAAAATTAGCTAGTGAACTAAAAAAATTTAAAATAATATAAAATAAAAATATTATCACAATAAATTAAACAATAATTAACTAAAACAACTGAAAAGTAACTAATATAATGAAACTAAATAGTTTACTTAAATATAAAAATAATTAAGTTATTAATAAAACAAATTAAAACCATTAAAATGAGGAAAAAAATTTTAATTAAAATAAAAAATTTCAAAGGTTTAAAACAATGAATGTAATTAAATTAGAAATTAAAATTGATTAAATAATGATTAAATAAATTTATCAAAAAATAAATAAAGGTTTTGAAATAAAGTAAATACTAATTAAATTAAATGAGATTAAATTTTATTAAATTAATTAAATAATTAAAAAAAAAAAAAAAATTAACATGTAGTCAGAGAGACCGAATGGTTGTGGGTAGGATGTATCCTTAAAATGACTCATCGAGTGAAGAGAAAATGGGTGTGTTAGTGACTCAAAAAAAGTTTAGAATGAGTCACCGACACAAAAACTGACTAGAAATATTATCTAAAAACATGAAATTAAAAAATTAATGTTTTAGAAACTATAAATTAATTAATTGAATAACTAAATGGGTACATCAAATTTAAAACACATTATTTTTTCAAATTTGACTTAACTTGAGAAATTAAATTGTTTTACATAATAATTAAATTAATCAAGTAATTCTAATTTAATCAATCTAAAACATATAATATTAAATTAAAAACAAAGATAATTAATAAAAAATGATTAAATGATTATTTAATATAAGTGTCAATTTATTTAAAAAATTATCTGATTAAAGCTGAGAAAATAAATTAAGAAATAATTATATTAGAAAAGTAATGTATGATTAAATTTATTATTTTAAAGAATAAAATAACATAATTTGCTATAAAAGTTGATTAATTAAAAAATTTATAACTAAAATATAAAAGTGTGAATATTTATTAATATGTGTAAAATTGACTAATTATATCATTATAAATTTAATAAAATGATATGGGAAAACAATTTTTAAATAAGGCCACATAAAATTCCCCCACACATAATCATGGTTTGTCCTCAAACAATACCATGTTTTATTATCTATGAAAAATAGAATATTGATTTATGATTTAGTAAAATATTTATTTTTTCTAACACTTTCAAAATAGAGGACAGTCAAAAGACTTTAATAATGAATTGTTATAATGAATCATTCCTTAAATCAAACTCTCACTGGTAGTCTAGAAAGCTATGAATCTTCAAGAAATGAATATTTCCTACATTATATGTGATACTACATAGTGACTTATCGTAATGAAAATATAATATTTAAATCTAATAGAGACAAACAAGTTAAATATATGTGGAATTAAAAACATAAAAAAGGAACTTTTTACTTTGACTCATCACATAGGTTCCAAAAAATAAATATTTTTTTTGTATTATCTTATTCATACAACATAAATGACTCCCATAAAATAAATTTGTCCACTTCTTCATTTGGTGTTCATTATTCCCCTCATATGAAGGAACTGGTTTTCACCCTAGACACTTTATTTTATTTTTCCCAAGCCATGTAACTTGTGCTATGCACTGTGAAATTCACTTATTCAAGGTGTACAGAGGGTTTATAGTAAAAAAATGCACCCATCCTCTAGGGTCTCACAAATTCACCGTGGGATCCCAAATTCCCAAATTACTCTAGTTTCAAAATATTTATATGAAAATCATTTACATTGTCTCATTATGGTAATTAATTAATATAATTAAAAGAAAAGTGAGTCCCCTGGGATTAAATACAAACTTCCAGTTCTAAGGGTTATGATCATAACTCCACTATCATGTAACCCAATTCACTCTCAAATAAAGTAGCTAAACCAAATTTTCATATAACCACTAGACATGTTCACTCAGCAATCATCAACCCTAAAAAAGTTCAGATTCAAAGAAGGTCTTAACTAATAATAAATCCTTATCCTAAGGGAAGACTCATTTGAGTACAATGCACAACCTAAACTAGTTAATGAATTTTGAAAAAAATTAACCATTTTTGGCAAGGAGTTTAACTGTAGTGGAATTTTGATGAGCTTTCAATTAAACCCAGTTTATCTTAGTCAGGAATTCACCCCCTCCCCCACACATTAAACCCGCATTTGTCCCCAAAGTTGAATTATAAAGTGGATAAGAACAATTTATCAATTAAATTTCAAAACAAATTTTCAATTCAGTAGATTAATGACATGTTGATGGGTCTCCTTAATGTTCAAAAATATTTTTTTCCATAATATTTATTTAACAGTAGGTTTGAATGTTATATCATTAAAGTCTACTAAATAAATTTTAAAAATATTTAAATCAATAGAATTTGTCCCATGTAAGTGTAATGTGAATTGAGGTTATGGAATTTCAGAAAATATGATTCAATTATATGTTCAATTAAGCATAAATTAAGCACTCTGAACACCACTCAGCTAAGAGGATTCACCAAAAACACAAGAACTGTTCTAAATGTACCCCCACACATAAGATCATGTAATGAATGATTTTAATATATCAATGAATTTAAATTTTCAGAAAAAATGAACATGCAGAATCTTATAAAACATAGTGACATGCAACAGACATAAATTCCAATACAAGCAGAATTTTTTATGCATATGCAGAAATTTTCAAACAAGACATACGACATATTTTTTTAGTAAATAGAAGAAAAAAATGAACAACTTAGTTAACAGAAAGTAATTACATGAATTAATGTTTATCATTACACCTTCATCATGGGAATTACAATCCATTATTAGCACATCAACAACATCATTCCAAATTCAGAACAAGAATACCAAAAACAAAACAACAAAATGAATTTTACAAAAATAATGTATGCAAGAAACACATTATTCAACATTAAAAATGAAACAAGAAAAGGAAAAAAATAAGAACCATCGATTTCCTCCCATTCAGCTCTATGTTTAAAGTCTTCACCAATACTTTATTGAGAATCAATTTACAAGCATAGTGAAGGTAGCCAAGCCCTTTGGATGTCCTTCAAAATAGAGTTTCACTCTCTTTAGATTAACCAAGATGGGTTTATTCTCCTCACCAACAGTTTCTATATCTCCATTCATAATCACACTAACAATAGTGAAAGGTCCAATCCACTTGGAATTCAGCTTTACAAGAAAGAGTGTGAGTCTAGAATTAAAGAGAAGGACATTATGTCTAGGATTAAATTCTTTAGTTTGAATTATATTATCCTAAAAGATTATAGTCCTCTCTTTATAAATCCTTGAATTATCATAAATCTCTCTCCTAATCTCTTCATGTTCATATAAATAAAATAATATTCTCTCACTAAAACTCTTCAAATCAAAATTCAGAGCCTTTACTACGCAATATGTCTTATGTTGAAACTCCACAGGAAAATAACATCACATTCCAAACAAAACCCTATAAAGAGACATACCTATTGGGGTCATGAAAGAAGTTATATATTCCCATAACACTTCATCCAATTTATGTGGCCAATCCTTCATAGAATTTGAAACAATTTTTATAAAATCTGTTTTAGCTCTCTATTAGAAATTTCCACATATCCAATGAACTATCGATGATAAGAAGTACCCGTTTTATGATTACATCCATTTTTTAGATCAAAACCTCAAATTTTTAATTCATAAAATATGTTATATTATTAGTGATAAAGACATCGGGAACTAAAAATCTTGAAGAAAAAATCTTTTTGGGAAATTTTAGAACACAATTACCCAGATTGTTGGGAAATGTTACTGCCTCTAGCCACATAGAAACATAATCTATAGCAACAAGTGTGCAATCATTACTATCAGAAGATTTTAATGGACCCATGAAATATATACCTCAGACATCAAAAATATCAACTTCTAGAATACCTTTTTTGGGTAACTTTTGTTTCTTACCATCATTTCTTAATCTTTGACACTTATCAAAGTGAGCTACAAAGCTCCTAGTATCTTTAAAAAGAGTGGACCAATATAAACTAGATTGTAAGGATTTATGAGCAGTCCTTTCACCACCATGGTGACCACCCTAAAGTGATGTGTGACAACTCTTTAAAATAGGAAACATCTGTTCCTCAGAAACTCACCTCCAAAGAATACCATCAATACATCTCGAAAACAATAAATGGTCATCCGAAAGGTAGTACTTAATTTCAGAGTTTATTTTTTCCATTGGTTATTATACAGGTCATTGGGAATGATTCTTACTACAAGAAATTTTGCAAAATATGCTTACCAAGAAGACTTCATGATTGACACAATAATCAGTTTTTCATCAAGAAATAAAGAATTTGTAGGATCGAAATATAGTATGAGATGCTCAATATACAGACGGGGGGGGGGGGTGAATTGTATACTTTAAAAATTCCTTTGTAACCTTTAAAGTTAGTTAGGAATAACTAAATTTTCCTAAAGAAAAGGAAAGGGCTAAGTTTAACAAAGTTTAAACTAAGCAAATTCACAACACCTCTAACACTGAACTAAACTTGGAAATTATTCTGAAAGTAGGTTCCAGAAATATGGTTCCGGAGATTGAAACCTAACAAACAATTACAATATGAGATTCTACCTTAAAGCGTATAGAATCTAAATGAATCAGTGTACAAGTAAGGAAGTATAAGAAAGTTATACTTTCCTTATAATACAAAATGCAGCGGAATAGAAACAAGTAGTAAAACTACAAGTAACATGATATAATTCTTTTAACCCAAAGAGATGGGTATCCAACAACCTTGGATAAAGGTCCCCTGATTTATACTTTCAAGCAAGTCTGTCTTACCCACACCAGGGTAATCCCTCGATACGAAGATCAGAGTCTCTGTCTTGCTATCCTCGCAAGCCCTCAACTTCAAGGTAATTGGCAACCTCTGTATTCCTCAGCAAGAAAGCCCTCGAACTTTAAGGTAGTCGGAAACCTCTGTCTTCCTATCCCCGGAAGCCCTCGAATGTAATCACCAACATTTGGAGTCGCACGAAGCTTTGAGAGTTAATAAGAGCCTCTCTCTCTCTCTAGAAATCACTTCAACAGCATGTATGCACAAAACCAAGTTGTTCATCTGTCATCAGTTTCGAGCTCTTTCAAATGAGCTCCTATTTATAGGTAAGGTCGGCTCCTTCTCCAACGGTCATATTTTCCTTAACGATCGGAGGGACCTGTACACGTGTCACTTAGACAACGGTTAGTTTATAACAAAACATACGACATCGTTTTATAACAAAAAAAAATGTAACCGAATGTATGACATCGTTTTAAACTCTTACATAAAAGTTCGGAATGAAAACTTCGGAGTGAAGGTTCGGAGTGTAAAGAACAATAGTAAAGAGTAGAAAAATTTTATAAGTGTAAGCAATATAAAAGTTCGGAGTCAAACAAAGATATTTTTCGGAGTTTGAATTAATTCAGAGTGTATAAAACAGAGATACTCAAATTCTATTTAATAGGTGAATTCGGAATGAGAATTCGGAATAGGAATTCATCATCAGAAATCGTAATGAGAATTCATCATCAGAATTCGTAATGAGAATTCGTCTTCAGAATTCGTAATGAGAATTATGAATGAGATTTCTTCATTGGAATTCGTAATGAGAATTCGTCATCAGAATTCGTAATGAGAATTCATCATCAGGAATCGTAATGAGAATTCATCATTAGAATTCGTAATGAGAATTCATTATCAGAATTCGTAATGAGAATTCATCATCAGAATTCGTAATGAGAATTTGTCATCAGAATTCGTAATGAGAATTCATTATCAGAATTCGTAATGAGAATTCTTCATTGGAATTCGTAATGAGAATTCTTCTTCAGAATTCGTATCCTGAATCTGGAATAGAACTTAGTCATAGTTCATATCCGGAACTCGGAATGAAACATTCTTATAGTTCTTATCCAGAATCTGAATCCTAAAACAGAATGTCTTTTATCAAAGTTTTATCAATTCCGAGAAAATGAATCTGAATCTCATACTTAAGAAAAATATGGATGAAAATATGATAAGGATAATTTTTCTTATAAAAGCGATTTTCCTTAAGAAAGAAATTTTCCTTATAAAAACGATTTCCTTAAAGATAAGGTGTTTGTGATTTTCAAAACAAGAAGGAATGGAAAAGTCATAAGGAAAACCTTATTGACTCAACAATCTCCCCCTTTTTGGAAAGCACAAACATCCTTACGAAAAAAAATTCTAAGAAGAAAGAAACATATTAATGCTTATCTCCCTTGTTTTAAGGATATAGATGAATACGACTAACTCCCCCTTAGGATTTGAAACTCTAAGGATCGTATTCATATTTCCGGAGTGATATTTCATAAGAAGGTCTTCTTTAAGAAAAAAAACTCCCCCTTAAACAAACTCTTATTAGAGTTCTTTTTCCTTGGGTATTTTTTCTTTCTCCCCCTTTTATAAACTCTTATTAGAGTTCCTATTTTTCTTAAGGATCTTTTCCTTCTCCCCCTTGGTGATTTTCAAAATGAATTGGAGGGAATGGAAAAAAAATAACAAAGTACCTGAAAGATTAGTAATGACAACAATGGAAATGAGATACACAATTTTCATTAGATTTGGAATGTCAGTAACAAAAAGAATACAACAAAAAGATCGGATTAGGTTATTTCAGATCTTTCTCCTTCGACATGAGCCCCTTAAGAATAGTCTTGATCTTCTTCAGGTCTTTATGTTCTTCTTCAGCTTGCTTTTCTAAGACCACTATTCTTGCGGATTGAGCTTCAATATTTTCTTCCTGGGCTTGTAGCTTTTCTTCCTGATCATGGATCATTTCTTCCTGAGCCTTCATCCTTTCTTCAAAATCGATCCGATGATACCTTTCAAATTTCCAATTCTGAGAAACAGAATTCAATTTCCCATTCAGATCCCTGACTTCTTGAATCCGGAAGTTCTTTTCTTCAGTCAGGTTTTCTTCAAAGGAGGAAGTCAGTTCATTATTTTCTTGTCCTCGGTCTCAAAAGCATCTTTAACATTGTCTTGAAACTCATCAAGCAACCTCATCTCTTCTACATTCTTCTTCGACCAGTTTGTCATCCTCTTCAAAGATCTTTTATGAGCTTCGTAACCAACAAAGAAGGTTTTGAACTGAACCTCAATTTCAACGCACTTATCCATAACCATAGATACGGAGTCGGTTTTCTGATTCAACGCATGTTGGAGCATCTTGCATCTTGAGTCAATACTAGAGAAGGTCGGAATGGTTCCCACCAACTTCTTTATGGACTGAACAACAAAGTCATGCCCCAACGAGGATGACTCCGAATCTGAAATCTTTCTTGGAGAGTTTTCTTCCTCAATAAGTTGAAGCTTTCTCTTTGAAGAGATACCAACATCCTTTGTCTTCTTTTCTTCTGAACTCGGAGTATCAGCATGAATTTGCTTCCCTTTATCTTTTTTCGGAATAGAATCCTATTCCGGAGTTTTCTTCTCACTATCAGAAACTTGAACAACAAAATCTTCCTCATCAACAACTTCCTAAACACCATCCTCTACGTTTTTCATTTGAGAAATATCATGTAAAAGTTGTTCTTCTTCTCCATGATAGGCAACTTCTTCTTCTCCTTTATCTTCTTCCATTGCAGGAGTAACTAGCTTCGAAGATTCAACTTCTGATGTCCGAAGTGATAAGTGTTCCGAAGTTGTCCCCTTGTAATCATCTACTTGTTTCAGCACATCTTCGGTTTCACCACTTCCATCAGCACCCTCTTCTACTTGTTCCACTTGCTCAACTTCCTCAATATTCTTAGCAACAGCTTCTTCCGGAGAAACAAGATTTCTTCCTGGAGTCTCAGGTAGAGATTCCAAGGAGAAAGATCTCAGAACTGGAATAGTTGCTGAAACCATTTCATTGAATTTCAATAAAGCCTGAGCTACCTCATCCTCAGATATCTTCTTCTTGAGATTCTTTTGCTTTGCTTGTTTTTCAATCTCATCAGCAGTTTTCTCTTTCAAAGCCTTAGCCTCTGTAGGGTCCAATCCGAACTGCGGATCCCCTTCTTTCCTTTTCTCTTTATCAGCTCTCCACTTCATAACAACCTCATCGGGATATGATTTCTTCTTCTTAGGCTTTGGAGGTGCGGAGTGGACTTCCTTAGACTTAGGATTCTCGGCTTGTACTTCCACTTCATTCAGCTTTCTCTTCCTTACTGGCTTAGATGATTCCGGATCAGCAACTTTCGGAGCCACTTCTTCTCGAACAGGTAGATCAATAAACTTTCCAGACTTCTTTTCAAAAGCTACATTCATTCGTTTAAGAGTGCCATCACTGACCAGCATGATATTGCAATCTCTCGGCTTAGATTTGCAAGCCTCCTTGAAAGACTCAAGGCACCGATCAATCAACTTGGAGAGGATTGTTGGGTACATAATAATCTGAGCTCTCAGATTTCCCTTCTTCAAATTTTCAATATTAAGAAGAATATGCTTCATCAAGTTAAACTTCCTTAGATTTATCAGGAAATCTATGATATATATCTCACTCTTCTTCAAGCTATCTTTATCACCATTCCTTGGTACGATAAGTCCTTGCACCCATAACTCCAGAATCCGGAAGTTTGTAGATAGACTTGAAATTTTCGGAGCCCTGTCATCATCCAGTCCGAGAGTTTCTAAGGCTTTTTCCTTGTTGAAGCTACCCTTAGAGTCTGGTAACACATGCAAAATAAACTCAGCTTCTCCTTCATAAGACAGCCCTACCAAGCTTGCAGCCTTGGTGTGAGAAATCTTGTAAGTCTTGCCATAAGACTTAAAAAAGAACTTCTCCCTATTATCTTCCTTGAAGAAAGAAACTGACTCATAAAACTCGACAAGTAAATCTGAATATACTTCATCTTGGTTCCCGGTTTTTGATACCGCAACATATTCCCAGCCATTCAACTTGATGTTCTTTGAGATAAGGGAATCATAGTTGTTGAAGAAAACCGGAAGAACTAACCTTTATCTGTAAACTAACCACTGAGAAATAGGCTTAGTAGATGAAATTTCTTGAGATGCTAACTCCGCAGACATTCGGATCTGAAGTTCTCTGAGAAGTTCGGAATGGAGAAGACTGATGTTCGGAATGGCCTTAAAACAGAGAGTCAGAGCTTCGGGATGCGAGAGCTTTGAGATCGATGTGGGACGAGAATTTGAGTCCCCTTTATATGGCGACGAGATGACGGTTCAACTTCCTCGGTTGATGTAACGGTTTAGAATGATATGAGATCAAATCTGACGGTTGAGAGCTTGAATCCGATCTTTTTGAGGTTTTTATTAAAACAAAGAGTTAAGAAAACTATAATCCGAAATTATAATACAAGAAAATTCCAGCAAGTAAAATATGACTACGAAAACTTGAGTAGGGTAATCATACCTTTCGGATTGGCATAGGAGGATTATTCGTAATGGGTAATATAATGATGACTACAAAAAAAAACTTTATTACGAAAAGACTCATTACAGAAAACTCAGTACGGAAAACAAATTTAGTAAGGGTACGAAAAACAATGAAGGTTCGGTACGAAAATCTTGTTATGAAAGTACCAGTACAAAATCTTCAATTCTGGATGTTTTCTATATGAATACTTCTATTCTAGAAGTATTCTGTACAGAAATATCCATTCTGGAAAACTTTCATTCCGGAAGTTCCATTCTGGAAATCTTCGTTCCGAAAAATTTGAAAACAAATTTTGAAAAACTTTGTTAACCAAACAATCAAATGTACTCCCCCTATGAAAAGGAGTTTATTACTGTAAGGAGAATTTTTCAACAGAAAGTTAATTATGAAAGATTACCTTCGGTTATCATTCCTAACTTCTGTTTAATATATTCAAATCTATCAGAAGGCAAGGATTTTGTGAAAATATCAGCAAGTTGATCTTGCGTTCCAATAAACTGAAGAATAATATCTCCTTTAAGTGTGTGATCCCTAAGAAAGTGATGCCTAATATCTATGTGTTTTGCATGAGAGTGATGTGCAGGGTTTTTACTTAGGGTAATGGCACTTGTGTTATCACACAAAATTTTAGTTTTAGTAAAACACAAGCCATAGTCTGTGAGTGTGTGTTGCATCCACAACACTTGTGCACAACAAATTCCAGCTGCTACATATTCAGATTCAGCAGTGGAGAGTGCTACAGAATGATGCTTCTTGCATGACCAAGAAACTAAAGAATCTACTAAGAAATGACAAGTTCCTGATGTACTTTTTCCATCCATTCTACATCCACCAAAGTCAGCATCAGAAAAGCTTTTTAGGACAAAATCATTTCCAGAAGTATAAAATAATCCTAGATCCATGGTTCCCTTAAGGTAGCGAAAAATTATTTTTACTGCCTTTAAGTGAGATTCCTTAGGATTGGATTGATATCTTGCACATAAGCATACTGAAAACATTAGGTATGGTCAACTAGCTGTTAAGTAAAGTAGATTTCCTATCATACCTCTAAAAGATGTTTGATCTACTGGTATCCCAGCTTCATCAAGATCTAAAGAGTTTGAGGTACCAATGAGAGTACTTATACTTTTAGTGTTGTCATAACCATACTTTTTAAGAAGATCTTTAATATACTTTTGTTGAGATATGTAGGTTCCTTTTGGTTTTTGAGAAATTTGAAAACCAAGGAAAAATGTTAACTCACCCATCATACTCATTTCAAACTCAGATTTCATTAGACTAGCAAAAGAGTCAGTCAAAGATTGTTGAGTTGAACCAAATATAATGTCATCAACATAAATTTGAACAATCAAAACATTTTTCTTATCTTTCTTTATAAAAAGGGTTGGATCTCCATTTCCCTTAACATAGTTGTTTTGAAGCAAAAATCCAGTGAGTCTATCATACCATGCTCGTGGGGCTTGTTTAAGGCCATACAAAGCTTCGGTAAGTCTAAAAACATGATCCGGATGTTTTGTATCTTCAAATCTAGGAGGTTGTTCAATAAAAACATCCTCTTGAACATAACCGTTAAGAAAAGCACATTTCACATCCATTTGGAAAAGTTTGAAATTAAAGAATGCTGCAAAGGCAAGTAGAATACAGATAGATTCAAGTCTAGCTACTGGAGCATAGGTTTCTTCATAGTCTATTCCTTCTTGCTGATTATAGCCTTTAGCAACAAGTCTAGCTTTATTTCTAACAATGACTCCATTTTCATCACATTTATTTCTGAAAACCCATTTTACTCCAATAACAGAAGTTTCCTTAGGTCTTTCAACCAAGGTCCAGACTTTATTCCTTTCGAATTAATTTAGTTCATCTTGCATTGCTTTGATCCAATCATCATCACCTAAAGCTTCATCAGTGCTTTTAGGTTCTAATTGGGAAAGAAATGTTGGATGTTCTACTTAATTTCTTATGGAACTTCTATTCCATACCGGTTGATTTACATCACCAATGTTACTATCACTGGGATGATTCTTAAGAAACACTTGATTTGGGTTTTGTAAAACCTGTTCATCAACATAGGGTAGAAAGTCTTCTGGGGTAAATGTTTTAGAAGTATCTTCTAGAACAATTTCTTTATCAGAAGGTTCTTCTATCAAAGGTTGATAATCAGTTTTTGAAAACACATCCGAAGATGTAAGTTGAGATGGTTTAAAAACAAAAGGATCTGACTCATCAAATTTTACATGTACTGTTTCCTCAACAGTGCAAGTATTTTTATTCAAAAATCTATAATCCTTAGAGGTTGTGGAATATCCTAAGAAAATTCCTTCATCAGATTTTGGTGGGAATTTATGTATGTTATCTTTAGTATTCAAAATGAATACTTTGCAACCAAAAACCTTGAAGTAGGAAAGTCTTGGTTTTCTACCATTCCATAACTCATAAAGAGTTTCATTAAGAAAAGGTCTGATCAAAACTCGATTTATAGTATAACAATCAGTACTTACAGCTTCAGCCTAGAAATGTCTAGCAATAGAATATTCACTCAACATGGTTCTAGTTATTTCTTGAAGAATTCTATTTCTTCTTTCAACTACACCATTCTGTTGAGGAGTTCTAGGTGCTGAAAAATTGTGAGTAATACCTTTCTTACTACAAAAAGTTTCAAAATCAGAATTTTTAAATTCTCCTCCATGATCACTATGAATAGTTTTCAATGGAAGGTTTTTCTCATTTTTAACTTGAGCTCTAAAACTTTTGAAATAGGAAAAAACTTCATATTTCTTTGCTAGAAAATAGACCCAAGTAAATCTAGTGTAATCATCAACTAGAACAAACACATAGTATTTGCCTCCAATACTTCCAGTTTGTGTTGGACCAAAAAGATCCATGTGCACTAACTGTAATGCATCGGTTGTTGATACTTCACTGATTGACTTAAAACTAGATTTATGTTGCTTGCCATATTGACAAGGATCACAAACTTTAGAAGAATCAAATCTAAGCATCGGCAGATCCTTAACTAGTTTCTTCTTAGAGAGTTTACATAGGTTCCTAAGGTTACAGTGTCCTAGTCTTCTATGCCATAACCAAGAATGATCTTCCATTGCACTTAGGCAAGGTAAATTTTGGCTCCTGAGGTCTTCTAAGTTTAAGGTGTAAACATTCTCTTGCCTATTGGCAGAGAGAATAAATTCTTCCATGGAATTGTGAACTAAACACTTATCATTCCTAAAATTCACAAGGTAACCTTCATCACATAACTGACTTATGCTAATGAGGTTGTGCTTAAGTCCCTTAACAAAAAGAACATTTGAAATCAAGGTTTTACCTAAAAACACAATATTACCAATACCAACAATCTCTCCCTTAGCATTGTCTCCGAAAGTTACCTTTCCTCCTTTCGTTTTGATAATATTTTCAAAAAAGCGTTTGTTACCAGTCATGTGCCGGGAACATCCACTATCCATGTACCATGTATTGTTGCTGGTACATTCTTTATTTTCCTGAAATCAAGAAGAAAATTAGACTTTCGGAATCCAAACTTGTTTGGATCCGAGATTTCCAGACAATAAAATTTTAGGTATCCATATTTTCTTAGAAATTTAGGCTTTATGAAAACCTAGAGATTGGGTTTTGTTTAAGGAACAAATTTTTTCCCAGTGACCACCACATTGACATTTGTTACAAAATGGGGCACTTTGAGGAACAAAATAATTGTTACTGAAAACTGGTTTTGCATGGGTATAACCAAATACGGATTTATTTCTTAAAGGTTGTATTTGGGAATACATCTTATCAAAATTTTCCTTACCATGGGTAAAGTTTGATAAACACTTCTTTAAGGAAAAAATTTCGGACTTGAGTTTTACAACCAAGTTTTTATTCTCGATATCATTAGTTTTAGAACTAGAGTTAGGCTCGAAAACATTTTTATTAGAAATTACTTTTTCTAATTCATTAGAAAGTTTGTTTTTCTCAGAACTTAATTCCTCGAGATTTTTTGAAATTCTTTCAAAATCAGAATTATTCTTATCAAGATCTTTAGAAAGATATGATATCTCTTTTGTAAGAATAGAATTACTAGAGTTTGCCTTATCATGTTTTTTATTGAGTTTGGAATTCTCAATCTCAAGAAGTTCTGCAAACCTAGAGACTTCTTCAGAAGTAGGTAAAGTATTTTCTTCATCAGAAGATGATTCTTCATCAGAAGAGTTATAATACTTACTATCATTAGAATTTAAAGAAACATGGGTCAATGATTCAGCATATCGTACCTTAGCCATAAGACAATGATTATCAATATGTAATCTGGCTATAAGACCAAGATTCTTCTGTCCTGAAGATTCATAATCAGAAGATTCATCTGAAGAGTCGCCACCACTGGCACTCCAGGTGTCATTAGCTTTCAGAACATTCTTAGCTTTAGCTTTATAATACTTCTTTCTGTTCCAGTATGAATGTCTTTCCTTCCTTTCTTTCTTTTTGAGCATAGGGCAATATGGTCTAATATGTCCAGCTCTTTTACATTCATAACAAGTAACTTCTCCATCTTTCTTATCTTTCCTATTCTTTTTCTTATAATTAGATTGAAAGTTTCTCTGTCCAGCTATCTTGTTCATCCTTCGAGCAAGATTGGCTAATTCATTTTCTGAAACTTCACTCTCACTATATTCGGATTGGAAAATGACTTTCTTAGACTTGGATCTAGTAACTCTCTCAGGAGTCTTACCTTTCATCTGATTTGAAGTTATAGTAAAAGCAACAGTACCATTTCCATTCTTCTTCTTGATGTTGTCAGCATCTCTCTTCATTCTTGTTTCATGTTGTAGAAGAGTTCCAAATAATTCATCAAGAGTAATTTGAGAGACCTTCCTATTTTCATCTATAGCTGTTCTCTTGGATTCCCACTCATTGGGCATAATATCAATTATCTTGTCCACAAGAGCTTCATCATCTAAGTCTTTCTCTCCCATAGATTGTAGACTGTTGATAATGGTCATAAATCTTTGTTGAACTTTACTGATAGGTTCTCCATAAGGAAAATTGAATCCATGATATTCATCTCTAAGCATAGCTCTTCTAGTCTCAATCACCTTAGAAGTCCCAAAGTGTGTAACCTCTAACTTCTTCCATATACAATTAGCTGCTTCACAAGAAGAAATTTGGCTATATATATTTCTAGTCATTGAACATAGTAATGTGTTGCGTACCTTATAGTTGAGTTTATATTCTTTCTTTTCCTGGTTAGTAAAAGTTCTGACTTCCTTGTCAGGAATTTTATAATCACCAGTAAGCATGAAAAAGTTTTCTACTCCAGTTTTGATAACAAATGTCTTCATACGATCTCTCCAGTATTCATATTCATTACCATCAAATATAGGTGGTCTTGTAGGATTCAGATTGTCAATAGATCCAACATTAATTCCTGCCATACTAAAATAACTTTGCAAACAAACATGTTAATAGCAAATATTCGTAATCACAAAGTTCGGAATGAGAAAAGTTCAGAATGAACAAATTCGGAATGACAATGTTCGGAAGTATAAAGTGAGCAAGAAAAACATGTATGTGAGTACAAGTATTTCAGAGACCTCCTCTGATACCAAATGTAAGATTGGTATAGAGTAAGAGGTTTCCAACCTTTGATACCAATTGTAGGATCGAAATATAGTATGAGATGCTCAATATACAAGAGGGGGGTGAATTGTATACTTTAAAAATTCCTTTGGAACCTTTAAAGTTTGTTATGAATAACTAATGTTTCCTTAAGAAAAGGAAAAGGCTAAGTTTAACAAAGTTTAAACTAAGCAAATTCACAACACCTCTATCACCGAACTAAACTTGGAAGTTATTCTGAAAGTAGGTTCCGGAAATATGGTTCCAGAGATTGAAACTTAACAAACAATTACAATATGAGATTCTACCTTAAAGCGTATAGAATCTAAATGAATTAGAGTACAAGTAAGGAAGTATAAGAAAGTTATACATTCCTTATAATACAAAATTCAGTGGAATAGAAACAAGTAGTAAAACTACAAGTAACAAGATATAATTCTTTTAACCCAAAGAGAAGGGTATCCAACAACCTTGGATAAATGTCCCTTGATTTATACTTTCAAGAAAGTCTGTCTTACCCACACCAGGGTAATCCCTCGATACGAAGATCGGAGTCTCTGTCTTGCTATCCCCGCAAGCCCTCAACTTCATGGTAATTGGCAACCTCTGTCTTCCTCAGCAAGAAAGCCCTCGAACTTTAAGGTAGTCGTCAACCTATGTCTTCCTATCCCCGGAAGCCCTTGAATGTAATCACCAACATTCGGAGTCGCACGAAGCATTGAGAGTTAATATGAGCCTCTCTCTCTAGAAATCACTTCAACAGCATGTAGGCACAAAACCAAGTTGTTCATCTGTCATCAGTTTCGAGCTCTTTCAAATTAGCTCCTATTTATAGGTAAGGTCGGCTCCTTCTCCAACGGTCATATTTTCCTTAAAGATCGGAGGGACCTATACATGTGTCACTTAGACAACGGTTAGTTTATAACAAAACAGACGACATCTTTTAATAACAAAACAAATGTAACAGAATGTATGACATCGTTTTAAACTCTAACATAAATGTTCGGAATGAAAACATCGGAGTGAAGGTTCGGAGTGTAAAGAACAATAGTAAATAGTAGAAAAATCTTAGAAGTGTAAGCAATATAAAAGTTCGGAGTCAAACTAAGATATTTTTCTGAGTCTGAATTAATTCAGAGTGTATAAAACAAAGATACTAAAATTCTGTTTAATAGGTGAATTCGGAATGAGAATTCGGAAAACGAATTCGTCATCAGAAATCGTAATGAGAATTCATCATCAGAATTCGTAATGAGAATTCGTCATCAGAATTCGTAATGAGATTTCAGAATGAGATTTCTTCATTAGAATTCGTAATGAGAATTCTTCATCAGAATTCTTAATGAGAATTTATCATCAGGATTCGTAATGAGAATTCATCATCAGAATTCGTAATGAGAATTCATTATCAGAATTCATAATGAGAATTCATCATCAGAATTCGTAATGAGAATTCGTCATCAGAATTCGTAATGAGAATTCATTATCAGAATTTGTAATGAGAATTCTTCATTGTAATTCGTAATGAGAATTCTTCTTCAGAATTCGTATCCTGAATCTGGAATAGAACTTAGTCAGAGTTCATATCCGGAATTCCGAATGAAACTTTCTTATAGTTCTTATCCAGAATTTGAATCCTAAAACAGAATGACTTTTATCAATGTTTTATCAATTCCGAGAAAATGAATCCAAATCTTATACTTAAGAAAAATATGGATGAAAATAAGATAAGGATAATTTTTCTTATAAAATCTATTTTCCTTAAGAAAGAAATTTTCCTTATAAAATCGATTTCCTTAAAGATAAGGTGTTTGTGATTTTCAAAACAAGAAGGAATGGAAAAGTCATAAGGAAAACCTTATTGACTCAACAGAATTGATCATTATTGGTTGTTTAGAATGAGTATGACAAATCCTAAAAAGACGTTCACCAACAAAATTATCAGATCCCTAATTATCCCTTATTTCTAAGTTAAACTCTTGCAGCAACATGATCCATCTAATTAGTCTGGGTTTTTTTCATTCATAGATTAAAAATACTTCAAATAAGAATTATCATTAATGATGAAGAATTTAGATCCTAAAATATACAGTCTAAACATCTGTAGAGCAAAAAAAACATCTGACAATTCCTTTTTAGTGGTAGTGTAATTTCATTGAGCCTTATCTAGGAATATACTTTCATAATACACAACATGTTATTTACTATCTCTCGTATGTCCAAATAAAACACCAACCTCCATGTCACTGGCATCACACAAAAGATCAAAATGGAGATATCAATCAGGTACTGGGATAGTAGGTGATGTACTGAGTTTTTCTTTAAACAGATTGGAATATTTCAAATAGTTATAATCAAAATTAAAAGGTGCATCTTTAACAAGAAAAGAATAAAAGGGATTAGTGGTTTGGGAAAATAATTTTATGAATCTTTAGTAGAAATCGATATTCCCTAAGACACTTATAATACCTTTTACAATTTTAGGACTTGGCAGATTCTGAATGACTTCTATCTTTGTATTATCAACTTCTAGACGTCTCTCAGAATCATTATGACCAATCACAATACCTTTTCTGACCATAAAGTGACACTTTTCCTAGTTAAAAATAAGGTTGGATTTAATGCATCTCTCCAAAAATGACTCATGATTTCCTATACAGGTATCAAAAGTACTACCCACAATGGATAAATCATGTATGAATACCTCAATGATTCTCTTAATCATGTCTGAAAAATAGCCATCATACAACTTTGAGAGGTAGATGGAGATCCATACAACCCAAAGGGAATCCACCTGGAAGAAAATGTCCCAAAGGGGCATGTGAAAGTAGTATTATCCTTATCCTTTGAAGCAACAGGAATCTAGTTGTAACCAGAATACACATCCAAGAAACAGAAAAATTCATTTCTAGAACGACTATCAGGAATTTGATCAAGGAAGGGAATTGGAAAATGGTCATTTCCTAGTGGCTACATTCATCTCCCTATAATCACTATCATCTCTCATTTTTTTGGCTTTTCTAACTTGAATTTCATCATTCTTTTCATTTTTTTCAATAGTGAAACCTCCCTTATTAAATAAAAACCTGGACTTGGTTGACCCAGAAACCTTCATAAATTGGATAGATTATACCAGTATCTTGTAGCTTAATGACTTCCTCTCTCACAACTTCTTTCATATTGTAATTTAACCTTCTTTGACAATCTAACCTAGGCTTATGGTCGGGCTGCATAAAAATCTTATGAATGTAGAATGAGGGACTAATACCTATATATCCACTATGGTCTAGCCTAGGGAATATTTAACCTTTTTCAGAACATTCAGCAATCTTTCTTCTTGATTATCTTTCAACTCTGTAGAAATTATAACATTAAACATGGTATTCTCACCCAAAAATGAGTATTTCAAATGTTCATGGAGTTGTTTAAGTTCAAGAGACGGTGGTTCTAAACTCAATGGAAGACTCTTAGTCTAAGTAGGTCCACTGTATTCATCATATATATTAAAATAATTATTAATAGATGAAATATTTCTAATTTATAACACAGATTCAGAATTTACTATATTTCTATCAAAAGTAGACAGCTCATTGTCCAATGTGGAAAGCTTACTGTCCAGATTTTCTAGAATAGAAATCAACAAATTTATCAAAAGAAAATCATCATGTTGTGTCAAATGTTATCCCTCAACAAAATAAATTTGTTTAGCAGTGTTGGTGTTAATAGAAACACCCTCAAATTCACTCAAAAGGTTAATATGTTCAGAAACATAGGATTTTCCTACAACAGAAACTGGGCAATTTTCCAATTCTGGAAAATTTTCCACATTCAGAGTTTGAGAAAAATTTTCAACTTATGATACATGTAAATCTTTAATTTTAACTTCCCAATTAATATCTTCAACAAATGATTTATTTTCATATTCGCCAAAGTTTTCTGTTGAGTTTTCATCTTCTAAGGACTCCACCAGTGAAAAGTTTTCAAAAAAAATTGTTCATTTGACATTTTTATAAACATTGAAATATTATTGATATTCACTAATATTTAAGATAATCTGAACTTTAGAAACATCAATAACATCACCACCTGTGTCCTGGAAGGGCTTACCCAAGATTTTCATGTTTTTTTTCTGAATTAGGTATTGTTTTATTTTTTATAAATAATAAAAGGAATGTTTTTCTAACTTATACAGTTTGAATAGAAATTCTTATAGTCAAGACTGATTAATTATTTTAAGATTCTTTTATATGTTTCTATGGATATTTTCAAAGAAAATGTTTTCTAAAATATATTAATAAAATTTATAATTTAGAGAAAATATTTATAAATGGTATGGTTATTTTCATCATGAATGTTTTTATGACTTTTAATGATATTTATATTCATCAAAGAAAGAAATCATTGATTTAAATTATTCTCTATTGGGGTATATTCTATATATACCATCGTTATTCTTTCCGATAATGGCTTAAGATTATGAGGTCGTGATATTTATGAATATTTTCCATTTCCACATATAATACAATGATAAAATGATGAAATATTAATTAAACATGTTTATTTTACATAGGTTATGATTTGATGACCTATTTATGAATCCCATTTCCTTTAATGGGATATTGTATCCACATATATTTATGATATTGTGGAACTAATGTGTATGGTATTCATTATGTGACTGTGGTTATGTTATAACCAAGGAAAATGGTTACGTTATAAATTAGGATGGTGATAACAATATAACTAGGGACAATGGTTATATTTTAACAATGAATGGTGGTTATATTATACCCAAGGATGGGTGGGACCTATACCTCAATCCAATGAGTTGGGTAAATATTGATATCTATTGAGATAAAAAGGACGAGAATGGGGAATGAAATGAGTTTTTAAGGGATGTTGTAGACTATGATATTACTTGGAGTGAACCATGACTACGACGATGATATTTGGAGTAAACCCATTCCACTATGATATACTTGGAAATGAGACTAGGCTACTGAGGAAATTGTTTTTTTAACTATGTTTATGCCAAAAACTAATATCTATGGCAATTTAATGCTCTCGTGGTACATATTCTTGGATTTCATTAGGATTCATATTTAATGAACATCCATGATTTATTACATGATATAATATTATAATCTACGATATATAGTGTATGATTTTTAAATGTTATTATTTTTTTCTCATAGTGTTATGTTCATGTTATTCTCATGTAGTTGTTGATGTCTTCCTTTTTACCAATATTTAGCATCTAAGAACAACACTAATTTTGTTTCATTTCCCCAAGTTATGAATAAATGTACTAATTATTATTTTTTAATAAGTGTTATTGTTATAAATAAAATTTTGGGAGATGATATAGATATTTTTTGAACCACTTTTTTATGTTTCAATGTTTCCAATGGAACCAGACCTATAAGATTATGGCATGAATCATTATGTAATGTAATGAATATTAATATATTTAGAAGTGATATATATGTATAAAATTTTGGTTTCATTATATATAGTCTCAATTATATGAATGTGGATTATAGGTTAATTAATAAGGCAATTTTTTCAAGAGGAAACTAAATTTTTAATGTGGTCCTAAATGGGTGGAGAGACGTGTCTTTTAGAAATAGTGGGAATGAAATTTCTATAAATATTTTACATAATATAAAGAGAGAATATGTTTCAGATTTTATAAAAAATCAAAAGTGAAAATAATATATTTTTAGATGATATATGGTATATAGTCTCTCAAAAATTCATTTAACACATGTTTTTAACAAGTTTTTATGTCATTCACTCTTTGAATTTAAACTTTAACAAATTTTTGTTTTACAATGGTAACTATTTTTTACCTAAGTAATATAATTTTAAGGGATAAATATAAAACAAAACTTATTAAAGAATTTCTACATAGTAATTTAAAATATTAAATATATTTTATTAGATAAAATTTCTATGTGTAATAAAAATAAAATTTAACATTAGCACATGGAACGAGTAAAAACTAGTCTTTTGAAAAGTGTATTATAAAGAATAAAAATTATATATAAGGTAAAATTATCCATTTATTTTATTTTCATGTAATAAATTGTTTTATTATAAATAAATTAAAAATATTTTTATTTCAAACAAATCCAAAACAATTTTTTTTTTTAAATATTAAGTTGAGTGAAACGACCACAAACTGTTTTTTATTGAATACTATTACATATATTTGTAAAATGATAAAGATAGATTTTATAAATCAAATATATTATTTTTAAAATATATCTATTTACTTATTAAAGAAATAATTAAACAATTAAAAGGTTATGAACACTTCTCGGCCTTTATTATATTTCCATAAAACGTTTTGTTTTTGTAAAAATTACATTTTCACTATTCATCTAAAAATTCTATTAATTGAATAAATTTATAAAATTTCACACTAATTTTCTATTGAAATTATTAATTTTTAAATTATTTTCATTTCATAAAAATAAATATAAATAAATAAAAAAGTATCATTTAAATATTATATATAATGAAAACAATTTTATTGAAAAATAAACATTATTTTCCACTGAAAGTAAAAATGTGAAATATATAAAAATGTGTTGAATAATTGATAAATTTAATAATTAAATGTTTATATCATACTAAATTATATTTAATTATACCATAATGATGTCAATTTATGATATTTTATTAGGTGTATTCTTATGGAATTTGAGGGTGGTGATTCCGCTTGCATAGATCCCAAGTAAATTTCCACATGCATGAATTTTTATTGAATATGATTTTACTTACACAATTATTGTTCATGATTATATTAAAAATGATCAGGATAAAAACCTAGTGATTCTACCTCCTTCACATTTTATTATAAATGATCTTTATAACAGATAACTCCACTACTCGATGCCATCTATTTTCATTATATATTTGTTAATATGTCTATTTCATTATGAATCTTCTAATTTAACTGTTATATTATAATGAAAAAAAATTATTTTAACATATGATGGTTTAATTTTAGTTTAGTGGTTTGTGTTGAAAAAATAATTTAGAAAATATTTATTTATTGAAAATGAATAAGGAAATTTCAGGTTGTTAGGTTGAGGGTGTACTACATACCTTCTGCGGGTGGTTGGTGGAAGTTTCAATATAATGATTATTCTAAATGAGTTTTATATTGATAATGAATATTTTGATTAGTAAAATTAATGATTATAAATTTTATGACTAATTATTTATGGTTTATGGCCCGTGTTATGATCTCAAAAGATGATATGAGCTTGGATGAGGAACAAATGGGATTAGTCGAGGCTCGATAGAGATTTTCTGAGGTGGAATATCCTAAACTGAGGTAGGTGATACTTTTAATAAAAATACTTATAATTGATATACCTAATTACCTACATCATACTTGTTTCATGGGGTAGGGTAGAGTGATTAGGTATTGTGGTTACAATGGTTATATGCAATATGATAGAACCATGCCTCATATTCAAGGAATGAATACTCTTGAGAAAATTGGGTGGATTGGGATAAACCAAAGATAATGATCCAAGGGGAGAGGATATTGGATGAGTTGTGGGGAGTTCTTAGTATGGTATCAGGGTTTGATAATTCATATAAGATAGCCTAGGTGTACTCTAATAGGGTTAGTTGGGAAGGTTAAAGAGACTTTGTCCTGATCATATTAGGTGATATGATAATACATCTCATGTCTATTGAATGATTCCATCCTGATGGTTTAGAAGGTTTTTGGTTATTGTTTTGAGTAGGATGATTCATATAAGACTATATAAAGTGTAACAAATAGGGGATTTCATAGGGTAACCAGTTGAGATATTTCAATTTGGAGATGTTAGATGAGATATAATAAGGGTCGTTAGCTTTTCTAGATGATTGAATACATTGTTTCTAATGGGGTTATAATATTATTGATTATAATGGTACCTAGTTAGTGTGACTTGGATTGATGGGGGATCATAATGATTTTGGACTGGGTCTTGAGGTATGGGTTAGGATGAGCCTATTGGATGTGATGTCACTGATGGGTTACTAACATAATATGGTATCTGGGAGTAGGGAGAAGGATGAGTATAAAGGATCCATGGGTAATCATGATAGGTGTGGTGAGATTTGTTTTTAGGAGGGGTTGGGTATTGAGTGACTATAACCCTTAGATATAATTGTTAGTTTTGTGATTTTATGTGGTCCATGATTGGGTTTCACAAGTTTTGTCTTGGAAACAATCATTTGTAGTGGTGTGGATCCTAAGGCCTGACCTTGCCAATTTTGAGAAGGTTTTGGTCATGGTGATTGACCATTCCCAGAGTAAACATGGATTCTTTAACATTACTTAAATATTCTTTTAATCAGGGCCCCCATGAGTGTCTGTGTAGTGATGTCATATTAGATGTGGTTGAAAGGCATTAAGTTGAGAGGCTTGGGTCATTGTAGTGGTGTAACACCCAATTGTTTTCCAATATATTTCCCTTTAATAAATGGTTCCAATCAATATTTTCTAAAACATACAGTCCAAAAAATAGGTTAATAATTATCATACATTTTAAAATGAAGAACAATATATAGCATTTATATCAAATATAATCTTCATATATAATTTATAAGGAAATAATATTGACTCTAAAGAATTGTTTTGAAATATTTTGTTTATAAGAATTGTTTTTATCATATACGTTTTTTAAAAAAATTAATTTATTTTATTTAAATTAATTTTTTTATAAATATATAAATCTAATTTTTTGGTTATCAATTGTTTATAAATTAAATTAAAATTATTTTTTGTGAAAAAGATATATTTTTCTGAACAAAATTCTTTTATGTGGGTAAGGTGTTTATAAATAAATTATGTAAATTAATCTAAATATATTAATTTTTTTAATGATATTTACAGAAAATTTTGTCTATAAAATATTTTATCATTCATTTACTTTTATCTACTAGGCATGGAGTAATAATAAATTTAGTGTTATGCTGAGAAATTTATTCTTTTTAAAAACTGCTTTCATGGAGTTTTGTATGAATATTTTAAAATTCATTTCATTCAATTATAAAAATAGAATATTGTAAAATTATCTTCATATTTTGATATATGAGATTCAAATTTTGTAATGAGGTCATTTTCAGTTTTTTTCAATATGAATAGTTACCCAGGTGAATCTTTTTGCCCACAGTAAGGGTTAAAAGGATTAATGGGGGGGGGTTAAATTTAGATATAATTGATTAAATATATCTAAAACTTTTATAAATGTGATTTATTTAATGGATTTGGAGCAAAAATTATATTATCAGTGAACTCAGGTTTCTGGTAGGCCACTTTCACTTGAATTTGACTTTATTATATTTTATTGCTTTATTTATTTAAAATAATACTACTCCCCACACTTATAAGTGAATGTTTTATCCCCCTAACTCATTCATAAATTTTGAACCTTCTAGATCATAAATTTCTACCCAAATATCATTATAACTTCCCTACACATGTTCTCGATTTCTAGTATTTCCCTAAGTGTAATCCAAGAACCATTAATGTGTAAGCCAAAGGAGGTTCCCAAAAGAAGGGTTATTTGTCTTTACTGATATATTTTTAGATAAAACCATCATTAACCTCCTAAAAATATTATATAAACATATTAACATGACTGAATAAGTATCATTAATATATTAATTTTTTTTTAATTTTTATTGTAAGACCATTTCGACATCCTTTCTGTTATATTAGAAATAATAACGTCGTTTTTTGGTACATGTGGACTACCACCTCCATTAAGAGATATGATTATATCATCCAGTACATATTACAGGTTTAGTTATATGTATGTGTTTAATAAATATATATATATATATTATATTTTTGATATTAATATGAATCTAGATATGTATATTATTATTTAACTTTATTTCTTTCAATTTGTTGGAAGATGAAAACATTACTCATTTGTTCATAAGAACTATAGTATTCATGATGTGATATTATTCATTTTTAATAACCAAATTATATGAATGGATATATATTTTTATATAATGAATAAATATGATTCTTATAAAATGATTAATATTTTTCATATGAAGAAATCAGGACTATGGTGCTATGACCAGAGTCACCAAACAAAGACTTGCACATGAAATTGAGCAGTTAATACAATAAAGATGATTTTAATAAATAATAATTAATAAATTTATAATTATAATTTATAAATGAATGATATATTATTATAAAAACGTTAATATCCTTTGGTTATATATTTTTCATAAATGTAAATTTACCATATATGTTCTTACGTGTGTATATGAACAAATTCAGGACAAGATGCAAGAGCTCTTCTTCTCAATAATGTTTTATTGAGACATGATTCATTTTGTGAACTTATTTGTCATTATATTCATTATATAACTAAGCGTTAAAATATTAGATCATTAATATCTTAAAATTTATAGTATTTAATTTTTTTAAGTTATTTCATTCATGGTGTTTTCGATTCAAATGTTTCCAAAGTTGTAAGAGTTTATATTGGAATAAAAATTTTTATCAAAATTTTTTATACATGAATCTATTTTTGTGTAATTATATGATATTTATATATTAAAACAAAACATATCATTATAATATTTTATGTTTTCAATTTTCATGTATTATTATCTTTGTTGTCTCTTTGGTACTTAAAATGGTTTAGAATTTTTTTAAAGAAAAATTATCTTTATTTATTCATTCTATGCCAGAAATTTTTCTCCAACAATTAAATGTTCTAAATAATTATTTATTAATGTTTTTATGTATCATTAAATATTTTAGAAAGTTTATTAATTTCCTCTTTTTAATTTATTTAAAAATTATTAAATTTAATCTTTTCAGATGTTTTTTGTATGACTCGCTTTTGAATTTTTAAAAATGTGTGAAAAATATATTCTGTTTTAATGTATACGAAATTAGTGGATTTTAAAACCATAATATCCATACTTATTTATGAATATTTTTTACATATTTCAAATGTTTTTCAAAGAAATTCATATTACCGTTTTTATAGGTATTAGTTGTTTTAAAAAAAATATTCTGAAGGAAAAGGGATGGTTCCTCTTGATTTTCAAATAATATTTTAAATTAGTTAGTAGAATATATTTTTCATTTTTTTTCATTATAATTGAAGGATTTATATGGTTCAATGGGGTTGTGACGTTATTATTCCATCTAATTTATTTCATAAAATAATTTTATTATGTGCTAGTACTCACATACACTAACATTTTACAGTTCTGGGGAACGAATTACTGAGTAGTACATTAGGTTTTCATCTAAAATGATGAAATACGTATTTATGTTTTCCTAGGGTCACCTAAATTTGTAATAAATATGGGTTTAGTTATTTTTTTAGATTTGGATTTGAAAAATTTAAGGATAAAGCTTTATAAAACCTATAATTAACTGAATGCGATATATGGTGAACCTAAGTGTCTCATATGATGATAAGAAGTTGTCCTAAACTAGCACATCTCATTAATGATTTTAATGGTTAAATTATTTCTCACATGGACTATTGTAGATTGATGAAAGCATTATGATATTTGGGTTTCAGTAAATGGATGTAACCAGAATAATATTGTTAAAAATGAATCTGGTGGATAATGTATTGATTATATTCATGGGAACCAAATAAAATGGGGAAGTGATGTGAAATCTTGGGGCTATTCTCATGCAACTATCTCATGGAATGAATAGTCCTATGCTAAAAAATGAGGAATTTAGGCCTTAATGCACCATTAATTCTTTCATTATGAAACATCTATATATTTTATGTTGGCCCACTAATCCGATTGTTTTTTTGAAACAGATTAGTACTACTAAAAAGATATTTCTATCTTCTAGTCACCGTAGCATGAAAAATGTGTCCAAGTAGTATATTGTATATAAGGAAAAGACGGTCAATGATAGAGTCATATTAATAATAATTGGAAAGATAAATAAATTGAATCTATCCAATGGGATGAGACTAAGAGGGTATCAATAGGAAAATAATTTCCATGAAATCCTTATATAAAAATAGAATGGGAATTTCTATAGATTTATAAATAATATATTGAATACATTGGTACTTATGATAAAAATTTTATAAGACTTATCAATAATTGTATCATATTCTTTATTGACTCTAAAATAAAAATTGGTCAATCCTTTAGTCGCTTAAAACCAAGTCAGTAGAAGGTTCTTTCCATAAGGGACTTTAGAATCTATGAGGAATTCATTTTATGTGATATCAATGTAGAAATAGAGAGTAATGATTCCCATGATTCCCATTGTCTCTAAGCCTTAGGGCCTTGTAAGGTTTCCACCTCACCCCTTGAAAGGTGTATTATCAAAAATAATAAAAAAATGACTTCCTTCAGGCCATTCCGATCTAGTAATGAAACAAATAGGGGAATTGTAATTAATATTTCTTTATTTCAAGAATTGTGGAATCTAGTGGGGGAAAAGTTTCTACCAGGGACCGGTAAATGTTTCAGGTGTAGAACGAAAGGCCATCTAGAAATCTATCATTTAAGAGATATAAAGAAGAAATCCAATGAAAATAATGGAGAGAAAAAACAATTAACTGCACCACCCACACTTCAATGATATAAATTCGATGAGTATAAGAATTATTCCATGAACTCAAGGGTTAATGATGAAAATTAGTTAAAATAACTTATTATTCCTAAGGATAAGGAGAAATATCATGTGGTTAGAACTATCGAAGTTGTTCAGGAGAATGAAGTAGTGAATGGAAAAATTATAAACCCATATAGAACTGTAAATGTGTTATTTGATTTTGGTTCTACCCACTTTTTTATATTTATATAATTATATAATGGTATGATATGAAAATATAAATGATTAGATGTTTAATTATTAGTTGAAACTTCTAACAGTTCAATGATTACATCTTTGGTTTAGAGATGATATTCAATAGAGGTCGGTGGGAATGTTTATTATGTAAATCTAGTGATCCATACATTTTTATAATTTGATGTTATTTTTTACATGTATTATCTTTTTTTATATAGTTCCCATATAAATTTTTGAGGGAAGAAACTAAAATTTCATATTTCAAATAAACCAATGATTGTTTATCGGTACATGGTTGAATATTAAATTCTAATTGAAAATACTTCAATTATATGGGTCTTGATATTTATTTAATAGAGGCATTGATCACTAATTATGAGAAAAAAACTCATCAATGAATATATTTCTATTATGAGATAATATAAAACTGTATTTCTGGTAGAGTGTAATAGCCTTTTGATGAATTATAAAGTTAGTTTTTCTATAGAAATCATTCCGGGTCTGATGCCAATTTTATGGATTAATTATCGAATGGACATGATCGGGTTGTAGGAATTGAAGAAGAATGTTTGGGATAATCTCGATATGGGATTAATTCGGCCACCTTCAATGCCATAGGGTGCAACGATTAATTTTTTACGAATAAATAGGGGTCAATGTGTCTTTGTATTAACTACAAGGAACATAAAAAGACTAATAACAATAATAAGTATCATGTACCCCATATTTATGATTAGTTTAAACCATTGAGTTAAGGTCAATACTTTTAAAAATTAAACTCCGATATAAATATCACTTGTTATGGGTAAAAATGAAAAAATATCCAAGATTTCCATTCTCATGAGGCCTAGATACTATGAATTTATAATGACTATATTTAAATATAACAATTACCCTGCAATCATGTTAGATTTAATGAATAGTGTTATTAGAGATTACCTTGATCAATTTTTGGTAGTATTTATTGAAGATATTATTATATATTTATAGGGTGAGAGATATCATGGAGATCATTTGAGGATTGTGTCGAAGATTTTGAGGAAGGAGAATCTATATTCCAAATTTAATAAATGTGAATACTGGATATAGAAGGTATCATTCTTGGGTAATGTTATTAAATGTGAGAGGATATCAGTGGATCCTTCAATGTTAGATCTTATTTAAAATTTGTGAAAAACTACCATGGTGACATAAATTCATAGTTTTCATGGATTTGGTGGATACTAATAATGATTTGTGAAAAATATCTCCCAATTATTAAATCTACTAACTAATTTTATGCTTAACAAAACTATGTTACTTTGGAATAAGAAATGTGAAGAATAGGTCAAGGAACTGAAGAGACGTTTGGTTAGTGAAACTGTCGTTACACTACCCTATAGTTGATATGGGTTGTTGATCTATAGTAATTCATCAAGGAAGGTACTGATATATTTTCTCTTATATAATGAAATTTTAGTCGTTTATGCCTCATGGAAATTAATGTTTTTTCCATGAAATTACCAAACTCATATTTGTGAATTAGAATAAATGATTTCTTAAATGATGATATAGAGAAATTATCTATGTTGTTAAATGTGTGACATATATTTAAATCCTCAAATTTTTAAGTATATATTCACAAAGAAAGATTGAAATATGTATTATAGGTTATGGTTAAAATTAATTAATGATTATGACTACTCAATAAATTACCACCATAGAATAGAATATAAGGGGGGTGATTCTTTGGGACAGAAGGACCATGATTGTTTTTCAATAATGAGTATTAAAACTGATCAAATACTTATTAATTTAATGTGTATGGACCTTGAGATCCTAATGAAATGAGAAAAAACCTATATTTCACAAACTAATGTTCATCCATTAATTTATGTGAATATTAAAGAGGTTCATGAGGAGGATCTAAAGATGAAAAATAATTTATGTATTCTTCCAATGATTTACCTTGACCCTTTTGGGATGATCATATTCAAAAACTAGTTTCTTCCCTTCAAAACTAGAATTGAATAATTAATTATTTAATGAAGATAATATTTCATCATTCTTATTTAATCATAGATCTAAAAATATGTATATATATATGTAAAAGATAATTTTTAGTGGGATAACATGAAGAAACATGTTGTAGAGTATATATCTCATTGCTTGGTATTCTAGTAAGTAAATAAAAAGGGATAGAATACTAAAGTGGTGTTACAACCATTACCCATACCTAAGTTTAAATGTGAAAAAATCAAAATGTATTTCAATGTTTTAGACCCTATGATATCTAAAGGTAATAATGCTAATTGGGGAATATCCAATCACCTTAAAAAATATGCACATTTCATTTATATCTAACATGATGTATCTATTGATCAAAACTATAAGATATATATTAATTATGTGGTAATAATTAATAGATTACCAATATCAATCATATATGATTAATATCTATGTTCTACCATGAATTTCAAGATAATAATCCACTAATAATTGAATATATAGCTAACCGTTAACATTTAATATCATCCACACATAGATGCTCAGTTTAAGAGAAAACATGAAGACTAAGAAGAAATGTTGTGAGATATCTATATGAATGGTAACATTTGTTTGGACGAACACCTTCCTATGGTTTAGTTTTATTAAAAAAAATAGTTTTCAATCAATAACTCAGATGGATCTTTACGATTCCCTATGTGGGAAAAAGTGTAAGACTCAAACATGATAGGGTGGAGACACAAAATGAAAGCTATTGAGACTTGAGTTAGTTGAGGAAAATGTATTGAATACCAAATCCGTTGAGTAACACATCTTGGATTATCATATTTGTAAAATATTTTATATTTACAGTCATTTAAAAACCCCATGCTTGTATAGGTGTTCGATTTTGAGCAAACCTTCAGTTTTTCAATTTGTGGAGGGTTCAATTATTATACCAGGATATAGATTGTGATTAAAAGGGTTGTAACACTTTAAAAGATCCATTTTTTCCTTTTTATTAGGTTATAATGGGGTTCAAGATTCATTGATTTAGTAAAAGAATCTTACTAGGTGGCTTGGTAATGTAGCCAACGGGTATTAGTGCTATAGGTTAGTTGGTGGCCTTCTTTGGGGAAAATGTTCTTACCGAGATAATAGGATACCTAGTGATCCCATGAGTAGCTAGATATTGTTCCATGAGTCAGTCATTGGGTCATGGGATTCTTTTTATTTAAATTGGGACAACATCTTCTTATTACACCCTCTCCGCCTTTTTTATAATATGATATTGGCCAGGTTTCAGGCTATTTCTAAGAACATAGTAACCTTACCCCTATCCCTTGGTCTTGGTGGTTCTTGTCATTTTATTGGATTTTATTCTTCCATCTAATGCATTGGAGTGATTGAGGTTTTAATACTCATTTTCTCTATTCTATTTTTCAATTCTATCACTTTCTAGTGGTGACTTTTCATTTATGATTATTATGTCCTATTTTTATGGTGTTTTTCTGGTTTCTGAATTATCCTATTTTAACCTGAATTAATTGATGATATAGGAATAGTGTACCATTCTAATTTTAAAGTTTGTTGTCTAATTTTTTCCAATAAATTCATGATATTTTATACTGTAATTTTTTTCACATCGGTTAACTGGTCACATAAATAATAAATTAATTGAATTTATAATTGAACTTGGATGCTTTGCTTCTTACTTTTCACTTATTTTGGCTTGAGTTGGGCCTTCATTAAAGCTTAATGTTGTAGTTTAGGGTAGTGAATTAGATTTAAATAATTAATTTGAGGTGGTTAATGGATTGACTAGATATTTTAAGGCTTAAATTGAAATATAAATTTCCAAGGTTAACCCATTGAAACTAGAAGTGCTTATGAAAATTGAAAATAAATTGGAATTGTATATTGATTTATGTGATAGAAATTGAATAAAGTGTTAAAATGGTTACTATATAAATTTATTAATGTTTTGAACCTTTTAATGATTGGTTGAATTGTTTATGATTAAATTGGAATTTATGGATTATTTGGTATTTATATAATTATATGTGAAGATAGGGATTCCTCATAGAGATTCGTAGGATTTATTACGATAATTATTGGTGTGTAATTCCATTGTTGTGACATTTATTTCACTAAGTGATTCATACGAATTCTAAGTGTGAATAATTACTTATATTTAATGATGTCTAATAATATGGAATGTCTCAAGTGAATAAGTTGATTCTATATACATTAATTCTTTTTAATTTCATGGGGGGACCTCATATATTGAGTTAATGAATCCATTTTTTGAATTCCATATATTAATGTACAAGATTATTGAGTGTATTCCTTTTTGAATGTAATTGGGTTAGATCCCTAGATTTGACTTGATTACATATCATATAGAATGCCTTTGGTGTTAGATGGGGTTAAAATGGATCTTTGCTTCTAAAATTCAAGGGAGTTTCTTTCAGTTTATACTAGACATATGATTTATCATGGGAATTTTTGGGATGAAATTATTATTTGATTATCATAGACTCTACTGAGACTACTTGATCATGGTTTCCATGGAAATTCACTTTGGAAGACGATTTCATCACGATGCTTTCAGTTTAATCAATGTTACTTGTAATAACTGAAGATGATAATTTCAACTTGGGATGTCCTCTTGAGACCTATTTCACAACATAGTTCAAGATATTTCCACTATTTTTTATTAATATTTATAATTTAATTATTTCACACATGTACGATTTACTCTCACATTCACGATTTTCATTAGGCACCATTGGTGGTTCCCTATTGAGTTTTTCTCAAACCATTCTCGGAATTCCATGAATCTTAGGTTCCTAGAAGATGCTACTTGTTCACACATTACATCTCTAGGGAATGAATAAATATTATTATTTATTGTGTGGTTTGTATAGATGATGAGATTTGGTATCTTATCATGAGAATGAGACTTCAAATAGTTAGTTTATCCTATAGTCATAGCATTTTCATTACATTCGAGCTTGTTGTACTTGACCTATTTATTAGGTTTTTTCATCTACACGTATAGAGATTAATTATGGTATATGAATGGATTTGATTTGTTGTTTTTGAACCAACAATCAACATATCGGGTTTTTGATGTTATCTATGATTTTTTATATGTATCCCTTAAAAAATTATGTGATTCACACTCTAGTAATATAGGGATAGTCATAACATGATAACCACACAACCCCTCACCACTAGTTAGTATCCTTTGGATTACAGGGAGACATGCTTAATGCTATGTGGTGCATCCGCCTAGGGAACTAGTTTAGCAGATCTTGGGATTGGGAATAATAAAATGGTATCATATAATTAATTTTAGTACATTAATATATGTGTGTTGTAGATAAAAGACAAAGATGTTATAGAATCTTAGTAATGAGCTCATGCCTAGGTGTTATATCCCCACACATGGGGGAAATAAAAGTTACCAATGGTTTGATTTGTTTATCTTGCTTTTCACTACTATATTTGATTGATTTACACATATAGTGGTTCACTTGGGTGTGATTTTAGTGATTTATGTATTTTTTATCTTATCCATGAATGGTAAGAGGAGTTGTGTGAGTTCATGCATCATGCTAGGAACATAATATTATCGTTCATCCATATGATTCTTTTTATTTCTATATTTTGAGTAGTCTTCTATAATGGTGAATCATTTATTATCTGTGGATTATATATTATAGCAATTTATATTTTCCAATGTATTTTAGATGACTGAGAGGTTTTTGTTATACAATGTATATGAAACTATTTATATTGTGTTTTTTCACATATAAGATTATGGTTTAATTCTACTTGATAAACAACTAGAATAACCCCTAATATCTATAGATAAATATGGGTAGTTAGTGAGATGGATTTGGATGAATAGGGTTCCAATAATAAAATTTTTATTATTTTTCTTCTATATTTGTGAATGGAATCCTATCTAACCAGACCAACTATGAGATATTTAAATAAATAATTAATGGTTAATGATTTGTATTATTGTGAATATGAAAATTATTAAAAATGAAAATCCTAAAGAATTATGTAATGTGGTTTTTTTCATTAATATTATATTGGCTTCAGTTAAATGGGGTGATAATAACAAATTAAAGTGTGTTTTACACCATAACATTCTATTAGAACTTCATATATTCACACTATTGGGATGGACCATGAGAGTTTAAATGACTCTATAATTTTATTAGATATAAAGATATATTTTAAGTGTGTCCTAGATTGTGTTAGGTGATAGTTTTTGTTAAATAAAACATATTTAATAAAACTATCATTTTTCCCTCATAGAGTGTCAATAAAATCATATTTAATAATTCTTGGGAACTTAAATGAAAACATGTGAAATGAATAGATCAATAAATGAATGATAAATGTCGGAGTTCATTTGGAATAGTGGTTTGTGACCTTATGTAACTGATGTTGTGATTATTATGGGGGGGGCTTGTCTAGAGAGCGATTTTGGGTTATGATACCTTTGGGATATGTGAGTTTTATTTGATTTAGAGAGATATTTGAGGCTAATATTTGGATTTCGTGTGTCAGCTTCCATGTCTTTCAAGATGTGTTTAGGGTTGTTTTCTGGTTTTTTGGTTTGGTGGAAGGTCCTAGTGACAGATATACATGACAATAGTTTTGAAAGACTAGATGCTTAAAGATCTATGAGGGTAACCCACAAAGGAGGTTAGTCCATTCATGTGTATGGATAGGTGCATGAATCTTGGTTAGGAGATTCAATTTATAGGATTGATATATGAGTGGTTTCATACAGTGCATGGTTTTAATGCTTTTAGTACCATTGGTTTTTTGAGAAAAAAACACATAGTGTTCAAGTTCCCTTAGATAGAAATTCATTTTTGGATGGAAGGATCATTGAGATACATAATCAGTGACCTTGTAGAGGAGTTTTTATTATTTGGTCAATGTTGGTCCCATATGGGAGGGTATTTGATTAGTTTTGAGTTGTGAAATTCTATAGGTTGGAGGTAAAGTATGTGATTTACATGAATGATTTAAGTATAGTCATGGTGGTTCCATGATAATTTCTAAAAAGGTTTTGGAGTAGGATTAAAATTATTTTTTCATCAGTTTTTGGGGAACATAAGTGCATGTTCTCATGGTGTCTCAGATTGGTTACAAGGAAAAGGATTAGTGTGGTGCTTATCCCTATATATTTTCAATTCATTATGGTAATTTGTGAGGGAAGTAATATTATATATTCTATAATGACACTTGTTTGACAGGTGATCACATGGTGATTTTTTGGTTGATCAGGTTCTTGACACGATTTTTCAACATGTCTTCGTATTTTATGACTCTCGGGATTGTGATTTATTGGTTTTAAAAAGTACATAAGTGGAATGTTACCCCTATAATTTAGTGAAATGAAGAGAAAATGTGCATGTTTTAGGTCGTGATACAGATTTTATTATTTGATAAGAGGGATCAATTGTGAGTGCTACTTTTTTCCTTCTGATTGAAGTTATACAAGTTTTCTACATTTGAGGTCTCTTTTGGTTTGGTTTTGATAAAAAGGCCACATACAGGTCTATGTTGAATAATTATGGATGTTATGAAGGTTGAGAAATATGAATTGGATATTGTTGTGTAGATTGTGGGTTATAAATGATTTATGTAGAGTGGTGAAATAATTAATATTTTCGTCAAAAAGTATCAAATAGTGTGGTGAAACTGAGGGATTCTTAATGAATTTAGGCATGAATGCTTAAACATTGATGTGATAATGGTACAAATGAACTAAAATACATTTGTTTAATCCTATTGTACCTGCATCTAGGTGTGGGTTAAGTATATATTTATGGTGAAGAGTTAAACAAAAACTATTTAGGGGTGATAAAATTGTTTTTAATGTGGTTTTAGTGGATGTTATGAATTATGTTCATCTAATCTAGAGTTGGATAGTGGTTTATGTATAATGTCAGGTACTCAGGTTGAGTGTGATGGTGATGTTTGACCCTAGGGTTATGTGATGTATGGGAAATTTGAAATAAATATTATGTGTTATATTCCACGAGTGATTATACTTTTAGTCCATAGATAAGATAATCAAATAGGTCGTGTAATGTTTAAACTATTTATTAAAGATTTGTCAATGTGGTGAAACTGGCAATTGGGATGGGGAATCTAAATTATATAGATTCCATGGAGAATAATGGGAGAAAAATAAAACTTTATTTCAAGTTAATTTCTATCCTTTATGTCATCTCAAGATGTTCTAGAGATGGTCATAGGTTAACATCGATGGATAGGGAATCTATGATTAGGGTAGAGCATGATGACGATTCCAGTTGTGGGTGACTATAAATAAATGATTCGTTGTAGGTTAGGATTAACATTTAGTATAATTGATTTGATGGTCATGGGATGGATCTAAAGTTTATGAAATCATGATTGATTGATTGGGTGACGTGTTGATGGTTACAAATGAGCATTCATAATTGTCAACCAGTAAAGGTCTAATTTTTTTTCTATTTTAATTTTCATCATGGGATGGTGACCAAATTTTTAGACCATATAAGGGGGAATATTGAAACTATTTAGTCTATTATGAGATCATGTTTGATTATTTATACCAATATTTATCCTATTCCTTGTATGAGTGTTGAGTTTTATATGTTGGAACATTGTGTAGACCTGTATAGACCGTGTTTTAATGGGTGGTTTTCTTGGTTTTGGAATCTATTTGTATAACATATCTGTATTTATATAACATGGAGTAATGTTTGGGGTTATATATAGATATAGTGGCATAAGATATTCCAGATAATTCTAGTGATTGTTGGTGATGGGTATCATCCAATTGTGTAAATGTACATTGATAATAAGGATATCCTAAATAGGGGATAACCCAATTGACCATTTTAGCATGTTGTAGTCATTCTAAGAAGTTTTTTATGAGTGTTCGGAATTTCATATTGAACATAGTGGTTTAGGGTTCAATTTGATATTAATTCTTAAGATATGTATCAATTGTTTCATTTCTGTTAGAATGATTTGACTTGAGTTCGGTGACCATTATTTTTGTTTATAGTTATTGGTTGATACCAAGTATATGTTTTTGGAGGAAAACATGTTGTAATATAGGATCTATTGGACTTTTTTGTTTTGATGTGGTACGTCACTGATAGTTTTGAGCTGACCCCTCATGAGATAGTTAATCATGATAGGGATATTATGATTTTGGATACAGTATTTGGTGAGTTCAATCTCTTGTAGACCACTGAAATCATACCGTAATGTTTGAGGTTTATAGACTAGAAGTTATGGGATACCCCCTTTATTAGTGTGTTATATTTTATTGAGTATTGTATCAGAGTCAGGTTATAGGGTAGATGGGATTTGAACACTGAAAATGGACATTCAGGTTATGGTATCCCCATAACTAGTAAATGTTCATGTTTTTTAATGGTTTGAGGATTAATGTTGCATAGAATTATAACCCCATGATGATCTATCGTATGTTGGGGATGTTTTAAAACCCTGTGTCAAAATAGGTGAATAGTGTTTACAAATTTTTGAGTATTTCGTCCCGTGGAGGGTTAATTTTTTAATGTGTATTTAATTTATATTACAAGTGTTATAACCCCTAAAAATCATTATTCAGATTTGGTTTGATGTGATATATAGGTTCAAGATGTCTAGAGTGAGTTATGGAAGTTCATGAGGTGGAAGTGGCTTGCAACCAAAGGGTTGTAGTTTCACCATCTACATAGGTAGAGGCCACCATCTAGTTTATGACTATGTAGTGGAAGGAGCTTCTTCCTAGGCTCACCTATGGGTCCTAGGTTACCTTTATAAACGGAGTAAAAAGGTTATTCCCCCCTCACCCCATTCTTTATAACCTAAAAATATATTGGATTGAGTGCATTTCAATGTGTGTAGGATCCCTCCCCCTCCCCCTTAACCATGTTGGATCTCCTCATTTTACTGGGACTTTTTCCTCCTTTTGATATATTGGATATATTTTGGTAATGAAACTCATCCAATATATTATGTTATTAATCTATATTGCTTCCAATTGGAATCTCAACATTAATGTTGGTTATGCTCTATTTATTGAAAATTTTTATGGGTCTTCAAATTCTATTCTTTTATCATGAATTTAAGTTAATAATCAGATGAGTGGGTATATATGTGTTTATGATATATGATCTAATTATTTTCCCTTAAATTCATGCCTCTATATTTCATTTTTTGTTGTGTTTGATGTTGTCTTGTTGGTCACATGGCATAATAAATGAAATCGATTTTTAGTTTAACATTGATGACTTAAAAACCTATCATGGACTTATTAAAACATTATATCTTCAGTTGGAAAATCAATAATGATATTAATATGGTAGTTTATGATTTATTATTGGTTTTTAGAAATTCATAATTGGTGGATTATGGTTTCCCATTGTATTTTAGTGGTTAAATTGAAATGTTGGTGAACTTAGTTGATCCTTATGTATTGATAGTACTTAAGGTTTTTGGAAATTATAATGGAATTATAAATTGATTTATATTTATGGTTTTTAATAAACTTTAAAAAAATTTATTCTGAGAATTTAACCACATTTTCTATCTGTAGATGAATTTTATAAAATTTTATACTTAAATTAGTATTGCTATATTTTTTTCTATTTTAGGAATTATATTTAGGAATTTGAAATACATGAATATATTAATTGGATTTATTATTATATTAATTGGAAGATAATTCCATTTATTGTCTTTGAGTTGCACTTGTTTATTAATGTTAATACAGGGAGGGAATACTTCCTTTGATACAACGAAGTCCAACACCACTGAATTCATCCCGAGTGCCAATGGATTCTATATAAATTCATTATCATGATTTCCATGGTGAAAATCCCTCATAGATTTAGTTAATATATACATTTTTTTAATTACATAGACCATTGTCATGGATTATTGAGGGAATCCATTATAGAATAACATGGGATGAGGTCACTGGATTCAGCTCGATTATTTATGACAAAGAATTCCTCAAGTGTGATTCAGGATTACAATGAATTCATGAATCTAAATATCAAGGGTGGTATCTAATGTTCATGATAAATGAATGAATTTTCTAGGGTATCACTGAGAATGAATAACAATTTGTGCCATTTGGAATCCTCTTAGGATACTTGATCACGGTTTCCTTCACAGTTCACCTTCAAACACGATTATATCTGATTGCTTCCACTATGATCAACATTACCGATGATGATCTAAGCAAGTAGTTTCATCCAGGGTTTTCCTCTTGGGACAAGAGTCTTGATGTGGTTCCATTTATGTTCACTACATATTCATATTACTATTAATTTATTTATTAAACACCTTTATGATTTACAAACATAAAAAATATTTTCATTAGAAATTGTTGGTTGTGACTTACTAAGTTTACTCACACCATGATGGGGGCTCCATTATGGGTACCTGAGAATATTCCCCTTGGTCATAGGTTATAGGTTTTGGGTGAGTGTTGATGCGATAATTGGTTTTATTATTATCATAGATATTGGGAAACAAGAGCTATTCTTCATCTTAGGACGTCAATGATAAAGGAAATATTATCACCTTTTACTTTTTTTACATTTATTATTTCTATACATAACCTATTTATTATGTTTTTAGACCTGTATGTTTGGAGAATCATTATGGAATTAAATGGGATGTGATTTATTGTGTTTCCACATTCAGTATAATTAATATGTTAGTGAGGTTTTTTTGTGTTGTTGAATATGTTTCCATTACTTAATTATATATTTAGTGCTTTGGTAATGTAGGTATAATATCTTGGCGGTAACCTCACAGGTCTCTACTACTAGTTGTCAGCCACTGGTGAATAGGGAGCTATGCTAGAAGATATGTGGAAAACAATCCTAGGGCAAAAGTTTAGTGTATTTGGGTTAGGGTCTTTCAATCATAAGAGAGATATAAAGTTCAAATTTGATGACAATGTATTACTTTTAATATCTTCTTGGAATATGGTCGTGATATTTAGAATGAAGGGAAATCTAAGACCTATATATATTATTCCCTATGAGACTATTGATATGTTCAATATGGTAGATTATCATTTTTTAATTCCTTTTAACCTATCAATGGTTCACAATGTCTTCCATGTATCTATTTTGAGAAATTATTTTCCCAATCCTTCATATGCACAATATCACAAGTCATAACATCGTCGCATGATCTTTATTATAAGGAACAATTGATAGAGATCTTTGATCATAGAGATAAAGTGCAACTTAAGAAGAAAAATTACTAGATTAAGTATCATTGGAGGAATTATAAATTTGTGGAAGATACTTAAGAACCTCATTATATTATGTGGAAGATGTATCCTTAGTTTTTTTTATCATAGTGACATAATTTTTTATGATGAAGTTATTATAATGGGGTAGAATCTAACACCCCAAGATATAATAATGTATTTATTTTCAATAAATAAATGTGTTTGATTTTTAGAGAAAATGAAACCTTAAACCTTGGGTAATCATAATTATAAATTATAAGGTGAAGTACATTCTATGGTATTTAAATGAAATTCCATTTTATAAAATATCTTCTAATTTACCAATGAAATTCTAGTGATATTAAGGAAGTATTTTTAAGTTTTTATTTATGAGAATTGTTTGCATCCTATATTTTTCATTTACAATTAAATTTTGACAAATAAAATTAGGAAATTTTTTTATTTATACAAGTATAAAATTAATTCAATATTATAAATTTGTTAGAAAATAAAATAAATTCATTTTAACATACAAGGGGTGTTTTTATGAAAAACATATTTTCTGTGAGAAATATTTTTTTATAATCATAAATTAATAAATTACTATTTATGAATGATATTAAATAAATTGTTAGATAATATATTCATTAAAGTCATTTATCATTCATTTAATGGTTATTCTAAGGTATGAAATAGGAATATATTCAATTTTATGAATAAAAATGCATATTTTGAAAAAGGAGTTACATTTTATTTTGAACACTTGCTTTAAAACAAATATCCGAAACATATTGAAATTTAATAGGGTAATTTATTTCATATTTTAAACTAAAAGGATCAAATATGGATATTATTTCAATTTCATTATTTATTGTAATTAATAGTTACCAAGGGAAAAAATTTGTCACCACTATAAGGGATAAATGTATAATATGAGGTTAAAATTAGAGATAAGGAATGAAATATAACTAATACCTAGATATATGTGATTTGTTAAAAGGGTTTTATTCAGAAAATTATATTATATTATAACGTATGTTTCCTTCTTTCCACTTTAACATAAATATAACATTATATGTTAATGTTTTAAGTATTTACATGATTGACACTCCCTTCAGTTATCACTATCAATACATCACACCATTTTAACTACCTATATTAGAAAATACCTACCAAAATATCTTATTAGATTCCCACCCCATGTCCTAGAGCTTTTGGTATTCCCCTCAGACCAATCCAAGAAGGTTTAATGTGTCAGCCAGAGGTGGTTTCCAAAACAAGAGGTAATTATCAATATATTTGATGTTTATTTATTACTTAAAGTATAAAAAATCATACTTAATAATCATATATTGTATAAATAAATATCCTTAATGTATTGTTTTTTATGTTAATGTTACATCTATTTTATACCAATTTTCCATCCAATGAAAAATGGTCACATCATTTACGCGTACATGTAGACTAAAACCATTGTAAAGTAATGTGATTATTTTCATGTATTATATTAAAAAATAGGAATATATTTTTATTAAACAAATATATATTTTATTTATGATATCATTAGAACTATATAAATATTGTTTATTATTTTACTTCCTATCATTCCATTCATTGGAAATTGGAAAAAGCACTCATGTATTCATATGAGCTATAATCTATATGAAGTGATGACATTAATTTTTCATACACAAGTAATATGAATGGATAAATAGGTGTATATAATTAATAAATATTATACATAAAAATATTATTTTTTAGATAATTTTGATACCATGATAAAGAAGCAAGTATATGAGTTTTTGAACAAAACCATGGATTGGAAATAGAACAGTTTGCCACAAAATATTGATATTAATAAATTATTGTTAAAAAATGGGTAATTTAAAACTATAGGGAGTGGTATATTTTAATATATGTTTGATTATGGTTATTATTTATATATTTATAACAAATTTAAATCTATTATACATGAACATAAGAGCATGTATAATGAAATTTAGGACATGAGGTAAAGGTTCTTCATCTCAATATTGGATTCATGTGTCATGTTTCATGTTATGAACCTATTTGTGGTTATATGTTATATTTAAGGTAAATTACTTTTTCCTTCATGGTACAAATTGAAAGGAAATAAATTGTAGTAAACTTTCATGTCTTGGGAATTGATGTCACGATATGCCCTTCACCACCAAACCATCACCACCCCACCACCAACGGTGGGGATTATATGGTATATAAAATTTACAATTGATATACTATATCATGGATCTAATCATATTAATAGTATTTAAAAATTTATTTGATAGTTCATCTTTCAGGTTTATTATGATTCAATATTCACCAAACTGGCAAGGGTTTCTTTTGTAATTTCATTTTTTTCAGTAATGTTTTTATTGAATATATGTTAAGGGAATTATATTTTATTTATATATTAAAACATATTAATTTTATTCTCCTATAGTTTTTTTGTTTTCATGTATTAGTTTAATTATTTTCTCTTTGTAACTTAAAACGATCAAGAAAATTTTTAATAAAATATGTTCTTATGTCTTTTTTTCCAGCCAAGAATATTTCCCCTCCACAACCAATGTGCTTTAAAATGTTTTATAGATATTTTTATCAATAAATATATGTTTACATAATGAAATATTTACCAAAATGGACTTCATTTAGAAATTATTAAATCAGATATTTTTAAATATTCTTTTCAGATAAACCAATTTTAAATTTTTAAAAATGTGTGAAAATAATAATATTTATATACTTAAATGACATAAAATGATTTTACAACCATCATATCCTTCCATAATAATGAATATTCCTTTACATGTATCAATGGATTTTCAAATAAATCCTTACTCTCATTTTTATGTGAAATTTATTTTTTAAAAGGTAATAAAAGAAAATGTATTTTTTCAATTTATTTTCAAATATTATTTTAAATTATTTTATAATATAGAGTGTTATTCTATTTCAATATAAAATTATTGTTATTCATAAGTGGGGATATGATCTTATTATTCCATCCACATTATTTATATATATATGTTTAATGATTAATATACTTTAAGGATGGTTCTGTGATACCCATTTCATTAACATGAGTTAATTATGTTATGATGAAATCTAAGTGAACCCTATTTCTATTCTATAGGTTATGCGACAATGAAATGATGAATGTTTTTATAATATTAGGGAATAATTATGTATTATTTTATTTATATTACTAGTATGGAAAAATTTATATATTCCTCTAATTCATTGGGTAATGATTGGAATCTAATGAGATAATATGAAAGAGGATGGGGTGTGAACCCATTCCAATAATGAAAAGAGGCTATAGAGTGAATACAATATTTTATGAGATTTTTTCCATTATGATATGATTCTCTTATAAGTGAGACTTGACTAATGAAATGATTTCTTATGCTTAATATTGTATCACAATAACTATGACATGTTTATATTCTTAATATATGGTCTCATGGATCATGATTGTTTAATGAAGATTCATCACTCATAAGACTCATTCCTTTTGAAATGGTATAGCTTTGTGCCACGAATCATGATTTTGGTTATATGACTTATTGGGTATGAACTTCATATGTTATAATCATTATTAAATACCCTTATTCTTATCATATTCTCACAAATAATAATTTATTAATATCATCTGTGTTTACCCTTACTGGGAATCTGAGCTCACCATTTCTTATGTTTCAATTTCCCAATGTTATGAATGATGGTTATAACTAGAGTATATCTAGGAAGGGTTCATTGAAAGAAGAATGTTTTGGGATATGTTGATTATAATTCATGAAATAAGTTAACTATGCATCTAGTATTAAAATACAGAGAACCTTTATAGTTCAAAGAAATGAATTATTATATAAGATATTATATTTTCATCTTAAATGATGAAATATATATTTAAGTTTTTCTCAGTTCACCTAAAGTGGACAACTTGTGAGGTTATTGGTTACTGGATGGCATGATAATTAGCCTATGAACCCTTCCATGTGTGAAATTGTAGTTGGTAGAGATGTGGATAGATCCTTATTCCTTGTTCGTTTGGGAAATGAGTCAAGGTATGGAATGATTTAAACTCTAGGTCGTTGGGAATATGATGGGTCAAAACACAAGTTTTATGGGCAGAGATGAGGGATGATGGAATTTCTATATGGTGATGAAGTAGGTACGATTTGGTTTCATGGTGGCCTTGTTAACACATGATGACCTGATGCATAGGGAGTTGTGGTTTCCTTAGTAGAATATGATATCCACGAACATGTATGGACTTTTTATTTTCCTTATTAATATATATATATATATATATGATGGTGTATACTGGGGTCACATGGTGAGACCCCACTGTTATGGTTTTCCTAGAACATTTATAGGATCTTTAGGTTGAATTCAGACATTATGTCCACTCTCTTGTTGAGAAAAATACATGATTTGGATTTCTATAGATAAGGTTGATGTGTATGTGGCGACTCGATGTGTATTATGGATTGGGGATGGCAGTAGGTTCAATGTTTACATTTGGATTTCGGTTTTTATATATATTAATGACCTAGTGATAAATATTTTAATGTATGATTGTATGACTTTTACATGGAATTTATTAAAATGTATATTTTATTGATTTATTCATAATATCATTAGGATGGATGATTTCTAGGTTCTTTTTTAGGACTCTAATTTGAGGGAACAGTCCACCCCTTGCATGAGTTTTTCCCTCTTTACGATTTGGAAAACTCGGACATATGAGGATGAATTCTTAAGGCATGTGAGTCCTCAATATGAATGGTGGATTTAGTTAAATGAATCATGATGTGGTATTTCAGAAATTGTTTTAATTTATGATGTGTATAGATTGTTGAAAAGTGGTTTAGGAATGTGTAAGATCTTGTGATAGACCTCAGACTTGTGAGTCACAATCCCCTTCATGATGGGAATTCATGGTTACTTGAGGTATGATATTACTGCTCTTAGTTATTCATATTATGATTTATATGTTTAATGAATATTATAAATTATTAGAAGTTGATATTTAAGGTTTTTCTCTTGTCCCATTGGTAATAGTGTCAAATATATTCTTTATATTTGGCATGTATGACTCAAATGACATATTCCAACATGCATGTGATTGGATTTTAGATGGGGTTTCAGTTGTTTAAAGTCTTAGGAAAATTTTCTATGGATTTTTCGCATATAACTTATTAGGGAAATTATACTCAACTACAACACAAAATTTTTCTTTTATGATAGGTCTTCTGGATCAGGGTGTAGGATGTTTCCATTGACTACATCAGAGTCCCTTGTGCATGGGATATGTAGGTATGATTTGTGGGATAGTGCATGAAAGTATTACATAGGATGATTTGAGTATGGGGATGGTATTCCATGAGGATGTTGATTCGAATAGTTAATTTTTCCACAATAACCTATATGGAAATTTACCATATAGATCCATTGTGGAATTATACACAATCAACAAGGTATTTTATGAAATGAATGTGAAATTATAGGTATTTTATGACAGGGATAACTCTAAGTGATTCTGAGATCGAGGATTCTTTCAAAGAGTATAATTAGTTGAATTACTATCCACTTTTTTTATGGATGTGATTTCAATGGTTCGTTGGGAGGATTTTTAGATTTCTATGCGTTTCAAACAATTGTTATATTGTTTTTTATGATGTGGTTATTATTTTCACGAGTGAGTTTCCTTGGGATATTGGATGAGCTAGAAATGCAGTGGAGCATGAACAATTTGGTTGGTATGTGATCTAGGGATATATTGAACAGTACTTTTTGGAGTTTGAGTCTAGTGTTTGACTGAGTTGTGTGGGACCATGAAAGCATGGGGTTTAGTTGAGATCAAGGTAGATAATATTCATGAACATGTGGGAGAGTTCTTAGTTGATCAACCTGCCATTGGAGGAGGAGTGTGAGGTTGGTGCTGATTTATGAGGAAAATTCTTTGTGTGTGAGGGAGAGTGCATTCTAGGTATACATAGTTCCCAATTGAGTGTGGACCAGTAAACATTATATGTGTAGGTATATTCATATTTTTTTCATTTCGAGATAAAATTGATTAGTTTTATGAAGGTAGTATGATGGTGATATAGGAACGGGCATGGTATTGTTGGGTTTTTTCCTTGAGTGGGGTGTTGTGAAGGAGGTATGTTGTAAGGACCCTTTTGGGTCAATTTCAAAGGAGATGTGTAAGGGGAGCCATATGTTGGGAATCACATCATTTATTATTATAGAATGTTGTTCCTATTAAGCTGAGGATGGTACGAATTAATGTTTTATATTGTTTCTCATGCATGAAAGGGATAAACATGTATAATCATTATGTGTGGTAATATATGGAGCTTCATCCACAATGTCATGTTTTTTATTTGGATGGGTGGAAATGATGATACTCTTATATGGGGAGCATTGTATCAATCACATGTGGATAAATTTTTGGTTGGAAGGTTTATGGGTTTAATGGGACTGGTAAGTGGATGGTTGAGGTGGAATTATGATTTTGGTGTGTAGAAAGATTTTATTGTATATGGTTCATGAGTAAATATCATATTCAATATTAATATGTGGTAATATATGGAGTTGGGGAATTGGAGTTGGGATTGGGTTAGAGTTGGGGTGATCCAAGGGAGAGTCCAATCAGAAGTGAGGTAATGCTCGGAGTGTGATAATGGTGAATTAAATAAGTGGTCATCGATCTAACTATGGAATTACATTGGGAGTTGGGTTTGAACTTTATTATAAGGGTATAATGAATTATATGATTCCATTAAGAGTTATGGAATCATCATCAGAAATTGAGATAAAATTTTTATGGATGAAACTAAGAATTTTTAAGAGAATTATTATAGAGGAGGTTTGACTAGTGTTATTTCATAATTTTGGATATGGTGAGTGTAATGACACGGATCTCTCCATCCCTTTCCTTTGTCAAAGAAAAGGTCATGAAGTGTTCAGGAGGGTAAAATGGACTTTTCCCACACTTTCCAGAATTTTGAAACTACACGCCATGTAGTTTGAATACACACTGTGTACCCCCTTTTTGGGTATACCCTGTGTTGTAGGCTGTGTCCTCGCAGTGTGAAATAATGGGTGCACGCTGTGTGTCCAGTTCTACACGCCATGTATTCCTTCACCGCATACACGTTACCAGTAAAGCGACTGTGTACTGTGTTGGAGCTGTGTCCTTGCCGTGTGCAATAAATGAGTACACGCCGTCTGTCTAAACTACATGTCGTGTAGTCCTTCCCCGTGTATGCGTTACCCTCAAACCTTGTGTTGACCAGTCAACGGCCGCGGAGCCGTGTTGGAAGGCACGTGGAGATCGTTTAAAATAACCGAGTACGCACCGTGTAACCTAAAGTACACACCGTGTAATTTTCCTTTTCTTTCCTATAAAAGGAGGGGTCCCCTCCTCCTTTCAACTCACTCCTCTCCTCTCCTTTCCTCTGAGCAGAGCTCTCCCAAGAGACTCAAAGGCTCCTTTTCTTCCATAACTTCTTCATCTGAGCTCCGATTTACGATCTGTCAGCGGCCACAGGATAGTAACGACGAGGGGGAACATCTGAGCTAGGATCCATTTTCTTTCCTTCGACCTTTCCTTTTCGACTTCCTCCCGAGGAGGTTTTGTTGGGGCCCGACAGAAGTGAAGGATGCCGACAGACTTCTTCAAAAGTTGATCTGGGGGAGCGCTGTGACCAGGACCAGTCAAGGTAGGGATCTTACCTTTGTCTCTCTAATTTGTGCATCATGTGGGCTGGGTATCCTATTTTTTCATGAGAAACGGTTGAACCATTAAATAAAGATAATAAATTACTTATATAACAGGGTTGGGAAGTTGTGATTTTGCTATCGCTTTATATCCTATGATATTATGTTGTGAATTGAATGAGCTCCTACCTACTAAAAATCACGGTCATTGCGGGCCATTGCTTGCACAATTAAATGTTTCCCTAACTTTTTAGACCGTTTTTGTGGATGGAACTTTGTGGAATGTGGAAATTTCTTAATCACGTAATGTTGGCTGATTAAATGAAAATCTGGAACCCTTGTGTGATCACTCCCGTTGAACAAAATGGAATAATGAACATGCGGGTGTTGTCTTGGATACGTGGCTTGTGATGGGGGTGTTTTTCTGGGTTGTTGTGGTTACGGTAGTATGCAACGGGGCTGCAGGGATGTGTTGAATGTGAACGGACTATGGGTTGTTAGTAATAAATAAAAGCGGAAGAGTTAATGAATGGTGGGTCATGGAAATAAAACGGAGTTAATAATCAATGGGGATGTTTGGTTAATATGAAGGGCTTGGTTGTGTTGCTTGTGTTTTCCTAACTTGATTTTTGGATGGCAGGAATATGTTTTATGAACGATCGATGTGGTTGGTTGTGGATAGTTTCCCAGTAGTTAAGGAACTAAATAAACTAATTCTGCTGAAACGTGAAAACCTAAATGGGGTTGGGGTTTTCTGTTGTATTCATGCTTCGTAGTAGCAATGCCGAGGCATGTGCTCAGTTTTTCTGTTTAGAAGCCATATGTTGGGCTGTGTGGTTGGTATATATATATCTGTATCTATTGTGTTTTATCGCACCCCACCCATGTTTAGCAGTTAGTGTCGAACACTCCCATTTCATGGGAGAGGGTGTTTTTCCCTTAGTTACTAGCTCTTTCCTACTCCTTCTCCCTTAGGATGTGATTTATTGAGGCGACCTTACACCTAAGACTCTTCAGTTAGGTTTCGATTGGGGTGGCTTTAGCCCAAGACTCTTCAGGCAGGTTCTACTGTTTCCCAAGAATCTTCGGGATGAGGCCCAGGTGTGTGCGGGGGGGATATGTGGTTGTGAGGCCTAGGTGTGTGTGGGTGGGATACATGGTGGTGAGTCTTAGGTGTGTGCGGGTGGGGAGAGTGTGGCAGCGTCAGGACGTTTTCCGTTAGGAAGAGCAGCTAACTAAAGGGAAATGGTGCGGGGTACCCAATACACTTGTTTCTTATATACTACTACCTGTTGTGCTTATGTTTTGGTGAGTGTGGCTGGTGATATTGGGTTGATATAATTCCTTGTTAGGTTCCTTCTGTTGTTCTTACGGGACATTAGGTTGTCTCCCCACTTGTGCACGAGATATTTAGGTTTCCCTACTGAGTATACTTATATGATCACCCTACATTTACTTTTAGGTTTCCAGGAGGACTACCAGGGCTGTGCAGGACCCTACTAGTCAGACAGTTGGAGTTGTTGTAGTTGATGTTCTCTTGTTTTATTTTGGTATTTTACATTGAGATTTTTGTACTCATACCTTGTTATAAAATTATTTAAACATGCATGTGGGCTTGGTTTGGGTTTATTTATATAAACATGTTATTTTCTTCTTTTTGGTGGTTGCCGTGTCCTATTTCCCGATCCTAAATAAATAAAAAGGGTAATTCCTCCCATATTTGTGAAAATTCATACCCTTGGTTCTAGTCGCCACCCTGAGGCCTACTGGAGGCAGGACTCGGGGGGTCATTATCTCCCTTTCACAATTGCCATCTCAGGAGGGGCATCTCCGGTGGGAGGGGGTCATGACAGAATGGTATCATAGGGATGGTTGAGAGATAATATGGAGTCTGGAGTTAGGCATAGTGAGGATTTCATGGGATGGTAGGGAAACAGTGTTAGTTAATCTTGGTGAGTGACATAGGCCATGGGAAGACCGGCTAGGACACTGGATTTTAGGTCCCCCCGTGACCCGATGCAAGGAGTCTGAGCCTACCGAACGACAAAGTGAGACTACATTGATTTCAGGGTAGAGACCCTAGGATGGTACATGCATCATCATGATTGTGGTTTACATGATTTTGGTGTTTTGGGAAAGAAATTGAAATAAAATGATAAAATAAAACCTTGAGTTTTCCTTACTAATTGGGCTTAGGCGATCCTTGTTTACCGTACAACTATGACACCTGGACGTCGTCCACGGGTGGCATAGACGGCAGAGGCCTAACAGATTCAGGAGGTCGATCAGCTGAGGATTTACTGAGAGGAGGAAGATAGCCAGTGGCAGAAGACTCTCCGTTCATTCCAGCGGAAGACCGTCAAGAAGTAAGAGGGTAGTACTTCGGATACAGAGATGGAGGGGTGGCTTGAGGAGCTAGGTATCGATTTTACCTTGATCCGTGCTCCGAGGGAGTACTGGGTTCCCCTAGCAGTCAACCAGCTGAGAGACGCGACGCGACAGTGGTGGACACTCTACCTCGGAGAGAGGGTAGAGGAAGAGGTTCCTTGGGCTGACTTTGAGAAGGAATTCTGAGAGGAATTCCTTTCTTCCATGATCAAGGAAGAGAAGAGGTAGGAGTTACTCTCCCTTCAGCAGCGGAGTATGTCAGTACCAGAGATGGGGATCATGTTCAAGGATCTCTTATGCTTTACTCTCGATCTCTTTCTGGATGAGGAGCCTTGGGCAAGACATTTGGAGGAGGCGCTTCGTCCTTCGCTCCAGTATTCTGTCACCCACTTCACCCTTCCGACGTACTTGGAGGTACAGAAGAAGGCAGATGTTGTAGAGAGGATACACTCGTTGGGAGGTGCACCCCGAGAGGGGATCCATCCAGGCTCGTTGAAGGGGAAGGAAACCAGCAGTAGGTCTCCATTGACGGGACATTCCAGGTTCAGGCCATTGGGGAGCAGGCCCCAGCAGTTCCAGTTCAGATCATTGGGTCCTCGCCCCTTTTTCATGAGCCCAGGACCGAGGTGTTTTTCTTATGGAGGATTCGGGAATGTTCAGAGTCGGTGCCCGACCCGAGATTAGTATGGTGGAGGTGGGAAGGTTCATCGCCCACCTCAGCAACACCAGTTGCCAGCGAGTCCCTTCCAATAGCAGCAGGACCATGCTCCTCCAAGGGAAGACGTTGAGGGAGGAGGCCGACCTCAGGGTGCTCCTAAGGTACCTCAACCAGGGCATGGTCGGGGAGGTGGATGACATCAGATTGGTAGAGGAGATGGGCGTGGACAGTTTCACACAATAGAGTTGACATCTCCAGCAGGACCAGAGGTGGTGAAAGGTACGATTTGTTTGTTTAGAACTCTTGTTTCTACTTTGTTTAATTCCAGAGCCTTGCACACCTTTGTTGCACCTAGTCTAGCCCATGCTTTTGGACTAGACGTAGAGAGACTTTCTATACCACTGGTGCTGAGTACACCAGTTGGAGGCTAGACCAGTGTATCTTCTGTTTTATGGGGATGTGGGCTAACGTTGGGACCACATCAATGTAGTGGGGACCTCCTTCTATTACAGATGAAGCCATACGATGTCATCTAAGTCATCGACTGGTTGTTTTCTATGGGTTCTGTTATCGACTGCTTCCGGAGAAGATTCATGTTCTCCAACATGGACGGGCAGCGTGTATCTTTTGTTAGAGAGAGGAGCTATCAGGTGGGAAGCTGGCGTGTGGATCCTATCCTTTCCTTGTTAGGTGGGATATCGGTGGTTCCAACTGATACAGAGATGATGGATGTCCCAGAGGTTGTTGGAAAGTTCCTTGATGTTTTTCCTAAGGAGGTTGTGAATCTACCCCCCCCCCCCCCCCGACGTGACGTTGATTTCGGGATAGACTTACAGCATGGTGTCGGTCCGATTTCGATGGCCCCTTATCAGATGACACTTTCAGAGATGCTGGAGTTGCGGATTCTGAATGACAATCTGATGGAGAAGGGTTTTGTTCGACCCAGCGTATCACCATGGGGTGCTCCGGTTTTGTTCGTGAAGAAGGCAGATGGTGGTCTGAGGCTGTGTATAGACTACCTAAGGTTGAACCAGGTAACAGTCAAGAACCAGTTTCTCCTCCCAAGGATAGATGATCTATTCGACCAACTGAGGGGAGCAGGTTGGTTTTCCAAGATTGATCTACGATATGGATATCATCAGCTAAGGGTAGAAGACAGTGACATCTCGAAGATGGATTTCAGGTGCAGGTATGGGAACTTTGAGTTTGTGGTGATGTCGTTTGGAGTTATGATTTCACCAGCTATGTTCATGGGACTTATGATCTTTTTCTTCCAAGAGTTTCTGGACCAGTTCGTCGTTGTGTTTATCGATGACATCCTGATCTACTCAAGGTCAGAGGGGGAGCACGTTGAGTATCTCAGGTCAGTCTTGGGAGTCCCTCGACACCTCCAGCTTTACGGGAAATTGTCGAAGTGTAAGTTATTTACACAATAAGTACAATTCCTTGGGAATGTGGTGTCTCAGCATGGAGTGTCAGTGGACCCGTCGAAGGTGGAGGCAATTGTTTCTTGGGCAGCACCCAAGAGCGTGGTAGAAGTTCGTAGTTTCTTGGGGTTAGAAGGTTACTATCAGAGGTTTATTTCAGACTTCTCTCGAGTTGCTGCTCCATTGAAAGCTTTTACTAGGAAGAACCAGGTTTCCCTATGCAGTGAGAAGTGCCAGAAATCTTTTGACTACCTGAAGGAGAAGTTCATCACTGCTCTCGTACTCAGGTTTCCAGAGGAAGGGTTGTTGTATGAGGTTTTTTGTGATGATTCTGGTCTTGGTCTGAGGTGCATGCTGATGCAGAAGAAGGGAGTGATCTGTTATGGGTCTAGGCAGTTATGCCCTCATGAGAGTAACTATTCCACCCCTGACCTAGAGCTTGCAGCAGTAGTGTTCGCGCTGAAGTTTTCGGGACATTACCTCTTTGGGGAGCGCTTTGTGGTCTTCTCAGATCACAAGAGCCTGCATTATATCTTCTCCCAGCGAGACCTGAACTTACAGAAGCAGATATGGGTCGAATTTGTCCAAGACTACGACTTTGAGATCTCTTACACTGAAGGAATGGTCAACGTTGTGGCTGATGCCCTCAGTAGGAAGAAACATCATGATGTAGTTCGGGAATCCACGGATGCTTGGAAGGAGACGGGAGAGTTGGCTGCCTTGCACTTGGATGCCAGGGTAGAAGGTGTTAGAGGCTATTTGTTTCAGATGACGGTGCAGTCCTCCTTGTTGCAGTAGGTGGAAGAGTCTCAGTGGGGGAACTCTGAGGTGGAAGTGATGCGGGATCGTGTCGATCCGGGGAACGCTCCAGAGGGATGGTCAGAGGACAGCCGACATCAGATGCTTTTCCATGGAAGGTTGTTTGTTCCGGAGGCGATGCGTGAGGGATTTCTTCGTGAGTTCCATAGCTCAGCCTTGGCAGTACATCCATGAGTTTTAAAAATGTACTGAGGCCCGAGGAAACAGTTTTGGTGGCCTGGGGTGAAACGAGTAGTGGCCGAGTTTGTTGCTAAATGCTTAGTGTATCAGCAAGTGAAGGCTGAACACCATGTTCCCAGTGGGTTTTTCTATCCTTTAGATGTCCCCGAGTGGAAGTGGGATGACATCTCAATGGACTTCATCACAGGAATACCCAGAGCTCGGGGTGGTTATGATGCTATCTGGGTAGTGGTGGATCGGATGAAGAAATCAGCTCACTTCTTAGAAATTAATGAGTTAGGCCCAGTGAGTACCTTAGCACAGAGGTACATAGACGAGGTTGTGAGGTTGCATGGATTCCCAAAGATTATCATCTCAGATCGGGATACCTGCTTTACCTCATGAGTCTGGAGGGGGTTACATCATGCTTTTGGCACCCAGCTACGCCATAGCACTACTTTCCACCCCCAGACCGATGGGAAGATGAAGCGGACTATCTAGATGTTGGAGGAAATGCTGCAAGCATGCATTCTGGATTTCAGAGGATCATGGGTACGAAACATTCCTTTAGTAGAGTTCGCCTACAACAACAGCATCCACTCTACTATTGGCATGGCACCATTTGTGGATTTGTATAGAAGACCATGTCGTTCACCCATTTTCTGGGCAGAGGTTGGCGGGACAGGTGCCCTTGGGCCAGAGGTAGTGCAGAGCACCACCGAAAAAGTCCAGATAGTACGTGAGAGGATGAAAGCGGATGAGAACTGAAAGAAGTCTTATGCTGATCGTTGGAGGAGGCCCTTTGAGTTAGAAGTGGGAGATCATGTGTTCTTGAAGGTTTCCCCTCGACGGGGGCTGCGGAGGTTTGGGAAAATGATAATTCTCTCACCTATGTTCATCGGACCTTTTGAGGTGCTGAGGCGAGTTAGCGAGGTGGCATACCAGCTGGCCCTGACACCTCAGTTTGAGAAGGTTCATGATGTCTTCCACGTCACCCAGCTTCGCCAGTACTTACAAAATGACTCCCATGTTATCGACTGGGGAGAGTTAGATATGGGAGACGACGCGACCTTCTAGGAATGACCAGTCAGGATCGAGGACCGTAAAGAGATGGTGCTTCGTGGACAAACCATTTCGAATGATCATGTGTTGTGGAGGCATGGCGGACTCGAGGAGAGAACTTGGGAATGGGAGACCCAGATGCATGCTCAGTACCCAGAGTTGTTTTGACATCTGTTTCCCTTGTTCTTCTGAGCTTTGTGTTGATGTTTCACTTTGAACCATTGATATTTAAAGAATGCTTGGCTTGTCCGTTGTGAGACATTTTATTTCCTTGTTCCCTGGTAATGTGTAACATGTCCGGATGGGTGGGAAACGGAAAAACCTGACCCTTAATTGAGATGAATTAATTCGGATGCGATTGAACCCATGCAGGTGAGTCAGTTCCGCTTAAAGCAGATAATATCTCGACATAGGAGAAGGAATTCCCCAAAACCACGTGTTCGGGCAGTGTGTTGGTTGTGTGGTGTTGGGGGTAGTGTGATTTGAAAAATCCTAATGTATGAAAGTAGGAAGACCCAATTCTTAATCGAGAAGCATTAGTGAGGATGCGATTAAACCTGTGCAGGAGAGTCAGTGCCGCCTAAAGTGGATAATATCTCGACATAGGAGAAGGAATTCATAAGACATATGATTAGGGTTATTGGTTGGGTTCCTGTTATAACGAGAACCCTAATAGGTATGTTTTTGGGTTTCCTCTGGGTTGGTTTTGAATTCTCGGGGATGAGAATGTTTTATGAGGTATCTGATTTAATGGCCCGGACCTCTCCGACCCTTTCCTTTGTCAAAAAGAATGTCAGGAAATGTTCTAGAGGGTAAAATGGAATTTTCCCACACTGTCCAGAATTTTGAATCTTCACGCCGTGTTGTTTGAGTACACGCCGTGTACCCCCTTTCTGGGTATACCCCGTGTTGCAGGCCGTGTCCTCGCAGTGTGAAATAATTGGTGCACACCATGTGTCCAGTTCTACACGCCGTTTAGTCCTTCCCCACGTACGCGTTACCAGTCAAACGGATGTGTACCGTGTGGGAGCTGTGTTATTGCCGTGTGCAATAAATGAGTAAATGCCGTTTGTCTAAACTACACGTCGTGTAGTCCTTCCCCGCGTATGCGTTACCCTCAAATCGTGTGTTGACCAGTCAACGGACGCAGAGCCGTGTTGGAAGCCGCGTGGAGACCGTGTAAAATAACCGAGTACACGCCATGTACCCTAAAGTACATGTCGTATACTTTTCCTTATCTCTCCTATAAAAGGAGGGGTCCCTCCTCCTTTCAACTCACTCCTCTCCTCCCCTTTCCTCTAAGTAGAGCTCTCCCAAGAGACTCGAAGGCTCCTTTTATTCCATAACTTCTTCGTCCGACTCCGATTTACGATCCGTCAGCGGCCACGGGATCGTAACGACGAGGCAGAACTTCTGAGCTTGGATCTCTTGTCTTTCCATTGGCCTTTCCTTTCCGACATCCACCAAGGAGGTTTTTTCGGGGCCTGACAGAAGTGACGGACGCCGACGGACATATTCTAAAGTTGATCTGGGGGAGCGTTGTGACCAGGACCTGTCAAGGTAGGGATCTTACCATTGTCTCTTTAATTTTTGAATCATGCGGGGTGGGTATACTATTGTTTTCATGATAAATGTTTGAAACATTAAATAAAGATAATAAATGACTTATATAACGGGGTTGGGAAGTTGTGATTTTGCTATCACTTTATATCCTGTGATATTATGTTGTGAGTTGAATGAGCTTCTACCTACTGAAAATCACGGTCGTTGGGGGCCTTTTCTTGCGCAATTAAATGTTTCCCTATCTTTTTAGACCATTTTTGTGGATGGAACTTTGTGGGATGTGGAAATTGGTTAATCACATAATGTTGTCTGATTAAATAAAAATATTAAACCCTTGTGTGATCACCCCAGTTGAACAAAACAGAATAATGAACATGTAGGTGTTGTCTTGGATACGAGGCTTGTGATTGAGGTGTTTTTGTGGGTTGTTGTGGTTATGGTAGTTGGCAGCGGGGCTGCGGGGATGGGTTGAATGTGAATGGACTATGGGTTGTGAGTTATAAATTAAAGTAGAAGAGTTAATGATTGGTGGGTAATGGAAATTAAACAGAGTTAATAATCAATGGGGATGTTTGGTTAATAAGAAGGGCTTGGTTGTGTTGATTGTGTTTTCCTAACTTTATTTGTGGATGGCAGGGATATGTTTTATGAACGATCGATGTGGTTGGTTGTGGATAAATGACCAGTAGTTAAAGAACTAAATAAACTAATTCTGCTAAAACGTGAAAACCTAAATGGGGTTGGGGTTGTTTGTTGTATGCATGCTTCGTAGTAGCAGTGCTGAGTAATGTTCTTAGTTTCTCTGTTTAGAAGCCATAGGATGGGCTGTGTGTTTGGTATATATATATATATGTATCTTTTGTGTTTTATCACACCCCACCCATGTCTAGCACTTAGTGCCGAACACTCCCATTTCATGGGAGAGGGTGATTTTTCCTTAGTTACTAGCTCCATCCTACTCCTTCTCCCTTAGGCTGTGATGGCTTGAGGTGACCTTACACCTAAGACTCTTTAGGTAGGTTTTTATTGGGGTGGATTTATCCCAAGACTCTTCGGGAATGTTCTACTGTTTCCCAAGAATCTTCGGGATGAGGTCCAGGTGTGTGCGGGCGGGGAGAGTGTGGCAACGTCAAGACGTTTTCCGTTAGGAAGAGCAGCTAACTAAAGTTAAATGGTAGAGGGTACCCAATATCATTGTTTCTTATATACTACTACCTTTTGTGCTTATGTTTTGTTGAGTGTGGCTGGAGAGGTTGGGTGGATGGAATTCCTTATTATGTTCCTTCTGTTGTTCTCATGGGACATTAGGTTGTCTCCCCACTTGTGCACGAGATCTTTAGGTTTCCCTAAGTAGTATACTTGTATGATCACCCAACGTTTACTTTCAAGTTTCCAGGAGGACTACCTGGGCCGTGCAGGACCCTACTAGTCCGACAGTTGGAGTTGTTGTAGTTGTTGTTCTCTTGTTTTCTTTTGGTATTGTACTTTGAGCTTTCATGTACTTGTACCTTATTATAAAATTATTTAAACATGAATGTGGGCTTGGATTGGGTTTATTTATATACACTTGTTCTTTTTTTCTTTTTGGTGGTTGACTTGTCCTATTTCCCGATCCTAAACAAATAAAAAGGGTAATTCCTCCCATATTTGTGAAAATTCATACCCTTGGTGCTAGTTGCCACCTCGGGGCCTACTAGAGGCTGGACTTGGGGGACATTATCTCCCTTTCACCATTGCCAGCTCAGGAGGGGCATCTTTGGTGGGAGGGGGTCGTGACAGTGAGGTTGAAAGCGCATTATGGGAATTTTTTAGATTGTGTTTAGCGAGTCAGTGGACGTCTAGATGTGTTTAATTTGTAATAAATTTCAATAGTGAGAATCACAATAGATTGAAATAAACCTTTGTGGTTAGATCCTTATGGTGCGGAACATAATAAAAATAGGGATGAATCATATGAAGACACCTTGGTGTTTCTAGGTAGGAAAGTGTGATGAGTAGAGTTGTAGTGTTGGCACCTCTGGTGAGCGGGTGGCACAATATTTGATGAATAGTGTACTTTATGGATAAATTTTCATAACAGAAATGCGTTTATTGTTTGTAAATTGAACATATAATTTTAATGGTGAATTGAAGAACATGACAGGTTGGGTGATGTGGTTTGTGGACTACCATGACTTCACTGGAATGAGAATGAATATTTTGGGTAGTTTTTAGTGACACACATCATTTCATGTTTTGAATTCTTGAAGGAATATGAATTTATGCTTTGGTTGGGGTTTATTTTGGGAACTATGACATAGAATAAAATTCTAAGTGTTTATATTTCCTTAGTTGGTATTCTTAGAAATAGTTTAAGGATCATTAGATTCTTGGATTCTTGGAAAATAAATGGAGGAATGGTCAGGGTGATTAGGGGGTCACATTTAGTATACTATGGATATTAATTCCATGAACCATGGACCACTCAATGAATGATGCTATTAAAGGGGAGAATTACAATTCCATGAACATTTTATGGAATTATCTAAGTGTTTATTCCATGAATGTGTCAGTAATTGGGTATTCATGATGTGAACAACCTGGTTCACATTGTGAATGGTTCCCAAGTGGAATTTTTGGAGCATGGTCACTCCCATTACATTTGGGTATTTGTGAATACATGATTTAGGGGGTTTGGGGATTATGAGGAAATCATTTCTTGTCTAATTCTCCCCCTCACATATGCTCTTTTGATCCTCCTTGAGAGTGGATTGGTTTTGGCACATTCCAACTATGATTCTAGGCGAGTCCATTCTCTATAGTGTCTTTTTTTAGGATTCTATTATTGGAAAAGAATTTTGTGAGAACTTATCTAGGGTTGGGAATCTATTCCACAAGAGATTGAGGGAATTGAGTGATCATGAAATGGATTTCATGTGCAGTGGATCGAGGAGGTCATAAGGATATGATCATACACCGTGTTTCATCAATTCGGTCAAGGTATTCTAGTTACCTTTTTTTCCTTAATTAGAAAAAATCGGTGATTGAAAGAGTGTCTAATGATCCAGGATTTTGTTCAGGATTGTGTCAGGGGTGTTCCATAGATCATCATTGGTGGTAGGTCATATATTTGGCGAGACAATGATGTATGATGAGTTTTTTGGAGATTTGTCTTTGGTTTAAATTAAATATTTATTAATAAAATATTATAATTTACGATATATGATAAATATGATGAAAAAGAAGATCCGGAGTTGACTAGGGTCTAGAAAATGATTATAAAAGCTTGTTTGAGGCTTTATATGGCATGGAGTGGGTGGTAACTCATTAATAGAGGTTGTTGGTCCCTTTAATACAAATTCATTTTCTTTTTATGAGTGATTTTCTACTACTTGTTTGTTTAATGGTACCATGTTGAGTGATTTAGGACTCAGGGTTTCCTATGTTGATAAAATGGTATAGTGTTAGGAATATTATACCAGGAATGAGTGCTCATGATAAATATGGGTGGCTTGGGGTCACTCGATGACTGTGTCTCCAAGGGGTAAGATGTTGTTTGAATTAACCTATGTCCTTGGGTAGGTATCATGTTATGAACAGTTATATGGGAAAGCCTATGTGATTTCACATACTTCTATTTAGGAAGGAAAGATATGATTAGGCCTTATTAAGATGGGTGAGACAGATATACTTGTAACACATGATGAGTGACACCCACATAATGGTGGATGGGAATATTAGCGAGCATTGCGAATAGGATGAGTCCTTTGATACAAGATTAGGGGTAATGGATATGGTTTTGAACTAGGTATTTGGTTGATATATTTGACATAGGAGATGTAAGACGTGGCATATAAAGGGTCCTTTGATTTTATTGAGGACATAGAATGTGGTTATTAAGTCGGTGTAGAGTAGTATGGCTTAAGACTGTCCCTAGATAGTGGAACTAAGTGTGATGAAAGATATTTGTGAGGATGTGTAGGGATTTATGTTCTGGGATGGGATAATCCTACGGAATGCGATGTCATCTATGGGTGATGGATGTGAGACAATATTAATGACTAGAGTATAGGATTGGTTTAGGGGACCCCATGGATACCTGGATTATTAAGTGAGAAGTTTTTGAAGGTGGGGATTTGTCTCAAGGGAATAGTACTCTAGGATCAGTTAGATGGGTGTGTTATGGGATGGAGTCCCTCCATCTATTTAACACATATATACTATGAAATGGAATCTAGTGAAGTAGATGATCATGTAGCCTAAAATTTCAGTTAGTGAGAAGGATTGGGATATAGTGATTTACCTTTATTGGAGTAGGCTTGGGTCATGGAACATTATGTGAGTAGGATTCAGTCGGTGACTGTCAATGAAGAGATTAGTTATTTTTATGAAATATGTGGTTGATATAAATTTCATTCAGTGGTTTTGGTTGTGGTATTGAACTTCCCCTGAATAGATGAGTAATGGGATGGCTTGACACATAACTAATGGACCCTTCCTCGACTGATAATGAAATAGATCATGTTTTGGATGCATATATGTTCCTTTTTACATCGAATAGTTGGTTGAGGTATTTTGGGGTTCCTACATTAGGTATTTGAAAAAGGTCTAGGTTATGGAATATATTTTATGAGACATGATAAGGTGATTTAGAAATTATGGAATATTGTTAAACAATATATTGTCAGATATCATGGTCTCCTAGTTAACCAATGATAGCGTAATGCAATGGGTGTTATAATGGCCTACAACATCCACACACATATGGGACATGATTATTTTACTCTTGCATAAAAATTTATTATGGTTCATACTATGGGTACATCGACAGATCCTAAAAATATGTATTTATCACACCTTACACCATCACTTTATTGTGTGTTAAGATTTAATGTATTCTATTAGTTTAATTAATGAATGTGCAATGTACATGGATATAAAATTACGATTTTTATGTATATAATATGTGTGTATTATGGAACGGGGATGGTATTGGGACTAGAGTGCAGATTTAGTTTTTGGATATCATTAATATTTAATCAACATGGTGAGTGATTAGTTGATTTATGACTATATAACATTTACAAGATTTTTTTAAAGAATTGTGTTTATCAGTTTATGAAAATTATGAATGTGATGGATATTGTTTTTTTATTTTATGGCTTTAATTGAGGGTATAGTCTCTCCACAACTTGGATTACTCGCTCGCAACTAGTTGGAAGCCTATGGAATATAGAGGTGTTGTATTGGGGCCATGAAGCACCATGGATGAGAAAATTGTTCTAGGAAATGTAGTCATGACACTTTACAGCTTCCCAAATCTCTATTCATAGATATTTGATAAATATACTAACTACTTCAACTACATGGGTAATTTCCACCCATTTTCAAATAATAGAATACACCAAACATCGTTCTTCAAATGATAAGAAACCTTTTCCATGTACTTAAACTCATCATTTGTTCAATGTTACTTCTATTTTGGTATATTTAAATTTACATCCAATGGGTTAGATAAGGGTTTTGATCTAGATATCTTTAACCATTCCACTACCATTAAGATTCACTTTCACTATTAATACCTGAATGTTCCTTACATCTAATACCTTTGGATAATAACCCCCAAAATATATTTGTATTACCAAAGATTATTCATCTCAAACTTTCCAAATAACATATCCTTCTACTCATCAAACTGAATTAAGTTCAAACCATCCAAGTGTATGTCATCCAACTATGATAGAATTATGATGAATCTCCCATCATCAAACACGTTCTGATAACAATAGTGATCCAAATTTCATTATATTAAAAGTATTTCTTTCATGATATCATCAAACATGCAGTTCTATTTCCTGATTTTTTTCATCTACCCATAAAAATTCCATTAGGGCATTCACACAATGTAAAATATCAATTCTCTAGATCATTATAATTTCCAAATATAAATTCCCACAACCAGACTGACATGAAGGATATCCATCCGCATATCTAACTGAATAATGAATATATATATATATATATATTTATATACAATCATTCTATGAAAATTATATATAATTATGTGTTTAATATCGAGAGAGAAAATTTCACTAGAATACAATCATATCGTTTTTGGAAAAAAAAGTCACAAATATCTTTAATTTTTTTTACTTCGTACCATATTCTTACTCATTTAACTAATAACCCTATTTTTTTCTACAGTAACTTCTTTCCTTATTGATTTTATAAAAGGTACCACATTCAAAAGCTATACAGGGATTCCATCTACTACTACGTAACTAACTCTAATTGTTTTTAATTAGTGAGAAATTACACTTATTTTGGGATTTAAGGTTCTCCCCTACTTATAGGAAGTAAATGATGAAATTTATATATAAAACATTTCATTGGTATTCTAACAGTAGGGGACGACTTGCACTCCTTAGGATGTGCTCCCTCAAGAACATATTCATTTATAAATCATACTTGATTTTTCATAATTTTTTAAAATTTTGACACATAATGAATTGGATGAACCTATAGAATATATCCTATAAACAAAAATATATCTTATATATGGTTACGTTCATTTAAAATTTTTTCACTACGTATATTAACCAAAATTTTCAAACATCCATCCAGATCAACCTTTTAATGATATGTCGATACTTTATTCTTAATTTAATTTCATTCCAAGTTATAATCCTTTTATTTGATCCATTTATTGATGTAAAAATTTCATCTTATGCACACTATCTATTGTTCATTATCCCATAAATAAAGTCCAATAGTTTACATTTCCATAACCAACAAATAAAAACTCTTATAAATCATCTTATAATTTATTTATTTTCCTGACATAAACATGGATATTGGTAATACACCTAGAGTATTTGAGGAAGGATACATATATATTTCTTACAGTACAACATTCAACAAAAAGTTCCTCCCCAGGTGGTGTAGAAGGAATTATATTAATTCAATATAATGCATAATTTATAGCTTCTACACAAAAATCCATTGGATATCTGGATTTAATTATTAGGCTTCCGTCCCTCTCATATATATTCAACATTATCTACTATACAAATTCATTTTATTTTAATGTTTTTGCAATATAATTCTCAAAATAAATACATTTTCTTCTAAAAAACAACTATAATTCATTACATCCATACTACCCCCACTTATATGTCCTCTTGAACTAAATAAATAAACTGGACCATCTTTCCACCATGGATCTCCATCGAACAAAGGTTCTAAATAAATTAGACATTTGTTTGAGAATGAAAATAATAACATTTTGTTTCACATCATTGGTGATTGTAAGATCATACGGTAACCCTCCATGAGACCGAACCATATTTGTAATGCGTAAATATTTTTTCATTGGATATGAATGTTTCTTTGTTTTATATTCCTTCCATATTGAAAGCCAAATTCAACTGCTTACCAAAAAATAATACATCACATGTTTTCCTCTCTATAAGATTTTTTTTAGTATTCCATTTTCATTACATACATTTTTTCACTTTCTCGCACAATTTTAATAGAATATCATGCTAACACATTAAAATTTTATAATTTTTCACAATGTGTTTTGTCTTCATAACTTATAGTAAGATACAATATTGAACACTTCAATCATTATTTCACCATCATGGAACAACATTTAATTTTTACCAATGATTAATTATAAATTTAATATAAAAACACATCACCCTTTTGATATAATAATATTAAATTCACTCATAACCCTAGTATATACCACACATATTACCACATCTGTAAGTATCTACTACATGTTAATATGATCCTAATATTTTTTATAACTTTCTTTAGAGTTTCACCTTCCATATGGTTCTCCATGAAGAATATTCCTAATAAATAATGATGTATGCTCCCTCTATCATGTTTTGAGTCAAATTAATCCCCATAATTAATGATATATGATTCCAACTCACATGAGTCACTCAATAATAATTTTATGTCCTACTTAGTTTTAGTATTTATAGAAATAACTTCAGAAGTAAACCGTCTAGAATTTATCCTTCTATATAAAAATTAATTTCTTAAATTACTCAATTTTTTTCTCAAGTACAACTTGTGGGTGGAATACCCACAAATTTCCCCTAGCCCTTATACCATTTTTTCTTATACTTCATCTGACATAATCTTTCCTTTCGAGCAGAATCTACCCTACATTCATTAATAAATTCCATTCTTGTAGCACCCTTTACATTATTTTACCATATTTCATAGATTTTTAAATGATAATTTCTATCATATAAAATGTTTCTAGAAGTTTTGAAATACGAATTGACTACCATATTTCATTACTTAGAATCACAAAAATAGACTCTAGTAGGCTTTGGATCACATTAAAAGTTACTTATAAAATCATTTTATAACATTATTTTTGATATCATCATACCCAAAAAGCTCCACAACATGTTAAAATTTTCATTGTAAATGGATTATAAATATTTTCTCATGATTTAATATCAATTCAATAGTTTTATTCACCTCTATTATGACAAAATACATATTCTAGGTTAACATCATCTGAACAACCCCATGTGATTTTCCATCGAGCCTTACCCATTACTCATTTTCTATTTTTTATAATTAATATTTTTTAAAAAGAATCTAAATATAATTATTATATAGATAATTTTGAATATATTTTCTGAATTTTAAATTATTTTTCATTAATATTTTTAATTTGGACCATTCCTTCTTCCAATGTTATTCTTTCTAAAGAAGTGAACTCCCACTAAAAAAGGAAAAAAGGAGAAGAAACCTCACCGGAATTCAACAAACATACTCTAATTCCACTTATTATATTGAATAAATATGTTTTATAACTCTATTATATAAACTCAATTATAGAATAAGTATAAACCATGATGTAATTACCAGCTTCATATTATAACATCTAGAAAAGGAAAGCTGCCTCCAATAACTCATGCTGAATTTCCGTTATATTAGATCCCATCTAGAATAAAGAAACAATTATAAGAACATTATAAATCGAACACCCAAAAAAGAATATAAGATATAATTACATGGTTTATAACCTAATCTATTTCCTTAAGATAATCACTACTAATCATTATTATAATGGAACAAATAGTTATATTTTAAAAGTAACTTGATCATGTGATTCCACTAGTTTATTTATAGAGTATTTTATTTGGTTGACATCAGCTCCACCACCTTATTATAATTTTAGTAGATTCCATTACTTCTATATATTTATTTATAAACCCCATCTGGTCAAATCCACTAAATGTTTCCCATCACCAACAATTACTAAACTTCATATTTATAATAATGAGTGACTGATATCTATTTACTATTATATATACTATTATAAACATGTTGATTTATTTTTATTTATTAAACATAATTACTTTTATATAATTAATATCTTCTTCCTCACGTCCAGTGTATGGGTCTGGATTCCATTTTTTAATCCTTTATACTCTGGCTTTAATACCCAATTCAGTTTCCTCTGAAAGGATTAATTCATTCCACTATAATTTCATCTTATTGTTCTCATCTTGGAACTTCCAAAAACATGATTTTTGATATTTCAAAGTCTTATCTGAAAGAAATTTCTCACAGATCCATCCTAATAAGGTACTCTAAAGAAAAATTCTATTAATGGGTATTGTCCTTAGATGTGTGATTATGTCTTCAGAAAATCCACGAGTATATGTTTTATAGGTTAAAATTTAAATGTATTACCCATATAGAATATATTTATTAATATTTATTGGTATTATCTATAGTATTATCCTAGGGTGGTAGATATTATTGGTGGGTAATAATGAGACAAATAATATAGAAACATTTTAGACATAAAAACCCATTACCAAAATCATTTAATAGTAGGAAAGAGAAAAATATTATTAATATAATATAATATACCATATATAAAGTGACACCAAATGGGTGTAGTTGAGGATGATAACATAGAAATAACCAGTAAATTCTTAAAACCTAAATTAATTCAGTGACGATAGAAAATTTATATTTTTTAGAAGTACCTTCTTTATTCCTCGTGGGATTATAGTATCTTTATATTGTAAAGGATGTAAGAAAACATAGATAAATTTATACTAGTATATATCAATATCACATCAATTACAATGAATCTATAATTATCCTTTTATATATGTGCATCATTAATGAAGGAGCCTTATAAACATTTAATTCTTCATAAACATTTAGTAGAATCATAAACATTTGATATAAATTATAAAGCTTATTTTTTCTTTAGACAAGACTACCATTAAACAATTTAATGATAAGATATACATAAAATTATATAAATTTAATGTTTTATGATGTGTGAGGTAAAAAACACCGAGTATACATCTATAAAAAACATAACTACACCCATGTATGTTATATCCTCTACCATAGAGATATTGATTAATGAAACCCATATTTTATTCAATGATATAAAAATTATTTCAATATAAAATATATGATTTAGTGCATAATAACTTCCAATAACCATATTTTACTAAAATAGTTCAATATTATCCTCACAATCACTAAAATTTGGAAAAACTTATACACATTTTTAAAAAATATATGAAATCATATTTAATATTGTTTCAAAAAAATATTATAAACTATATTAATTTGGGAAAACCCATTACACTAAAATAAATTACCATTACGCAATTATAATCACATTATTAAAGATAAAAATGTAGATATGAAATGGAATATATCAATTTTTTATAGTCCAGCCCATATATTCTCAATTATCCTACTATTTTTTGACCTATCAAGATGAATACATAATATGACCTGTAACCAAATAAATTGATATATCACATGTCACTCAATTAAGCATGACAATGAATTTCCACAATAAAATATAATTTATGTCCCATATATCATACCAATCATATAATATTGTAAATACTATTTTAATTAATCAAGACCCACTACATAATTAACATCATACCCAACCATCAACTATTTTTCATAACTTCCAGACTAATATAAGAAAGGTAATAAAGAATAACAGACTATATGTAGAGTACCATGTTAGAATAATATAATGGGGATTAAAATTCAGTATATAACTCGAATTATATGAATGAAAAATGAAGGAAATTGAATATAATACACTATAATAGATCATTTTATAAAAAAATTCAAATTTCTGTCTCAATAATAAAATCGTTATATTAATGTGATCTCTTACTCATGATAATCTTCGTAATATATTCTTAAATCATTAATTTTAAAGATATAATTTAATAATTATACCTCTTTGATTTGAAATTAGGGAATAATATTCATTTTATTAAAATATAATAATTAAAGAAAACAAAAATAAATGATAAAGTATAAATTCGTATTTATATTAAAACTACTATTCATTATATAATTATATGTTTCATGTCATATATAATTGATTTAGTATTAACACAAAATCAACTATAGTAGATTAAATATTGAAAACATTTAAAACCATAGTAATTTACATCCACATAATTTTTGTTTCATAGAAATGATATTTTAAATAGATCTTCTACATAATCCATATTATTACTTCAAAAAATTTAATTACATGCCTCCATTATTTTTATAATGAGATATTTTATAAAATGATTGTTTTCATTAATTTTGTGAGGATTATGTCACCATGACTAACTTATTTCTCTATTGTTTTCAAAATAGTTTTCTATCTGTTATAAAATTATAGGAACTATATCTTATTTTCTAATAATATTAATGGTACAAATAGATTACATCACTAAATTTGATGCAATAATATACTCAAATTATATTCAATAGAATCATCTAATATGGACTTCTTTGATATCTTCTAATGAATGGATATACTATAGAGTCTTGTTAAAAATAGATATTAGGATATTGAATCAAACTTTTTAGTTTAGAAGACAATATAAGTGAATACCTTCATAATGAGACCTTCCAAAATAACATAGAAAAAGAATAATTTTTTAATAATTATTAAGTAAATAAGGTTGTTATTTATTGAGATCTTGTGACATTCAGTATTATATAATTAGAAAGGAAAAGTTACTATTAATGAAAAAGAGACATAAGTTTGAGTTCATGAGATGAAATAAAAGATTATTCATGCTTCTAAGGTATAAAAAATATCCTTCATGTGTTTCCTTAATATCAGATTAGAAGGAAATTATCCTTTATAAGACTCACACCATATAAAAATAGTAGAAATACCTTCTTATATATCTCTATGACAATCCTATATTTCACCATACCAATATATATACTCTATCATAGACCAAAAAACAACTATAATCAATTCCTATAAATATTTGTACCCGATATATAGGTCACACCACACATGTATTTTAATGAGAATAATTTTTTCAAATGAAACTATATATAATTTAATGTTGGAATATTATTTCCATTGTGAAATATTTCATCCACAGAAATTATTAAAAATAGAATTATTCTTCGACTTATCCAATTGTATAATGAATTTCCATCTCTATTTTTAATGAAGCCAATATCATTGATGGAATCATTATGAAATGTTGGAACCAAGGTTATTATTTGTTGAAAAAGGATTTCGGTGTGTGTTTGTTGTCAATCAGCACTGGGTTGATCATGGTTTGTGTTTGTTATTGTAATAACATTCAAGGAAGATCAGTGAGATGTTGAAAAATGGCAAAGTCATGGAGTGCGTGTAAGATGATGTTGTGCGATAGGGTTTGCATTCCCAATGAAACATCAAAAGGGAGTATTAGTGACCATGAATAATATTGTGAAAACTGTCAAAAAAATGTCAGGATATTGTGTGTAGGGTCATCATGGGCCTATAAATATCCACCTACCCCCATTAAAGAATGAATAATTTTCCATAGAAAATTTGGTAGCTCAGCCGTGTGAAAGATTTATGCGCAAAAGATACGAAGAGGGTAAATCTTGCATGAAAGGTGTTCCTTTAGTCTGAACAGGTCAATTAAACCATTTGATGTAGTTACGCAAAAGATAAGGGTTGTGCGGAATGTAGGTGTTGTGTGAATGTCATCTTTTGCGACAATTACCAGATCTTGCGTGCAAGTAGGGGATTTTCCCGCAAGTGTGGTGTTATGCATCTGACAAGCTTCTGATTACCCAGTTCATTGGTTCAGTTCTTTCCAGAGCATCCATTTAGGAAATCGATGAAATAAATGTCTCATGTTAAACAGGGGAAAATACTTCAATGAAAATCTATTGAAGAGACCTTCAAGTCAATAAACTGAGATTTACTTCTCTCAAAGTAGTGAGCTAAGGGGAGTTGATGGAAGTAATCCAAGGGATGCAGTGAGTATACCCTAATCCTTTGTAAATGCAGTGTTCCTAACACGGAGTGCATGTGACTGAAAATTTTAATCCATAAACTAGTGAAGATTAGTGTATTTTGGTATGATCGACACACTATCGGTGTATGCTCCTTGGACGCAGATCTTTGTGGTGAACCAAGTAAATTTGTTCTGTTAAAACCCCCCTTTCTTTTGTTTAAATGATTTAACATGTTCTAACCAATGTTGGAACGAGATTCCTAACTTTAAAAAGAAAAATTTGATACCCTGATTCACCCCTCCTCTATCAGGGTGTTTCGGGGTCCTTTAAGAAAAATATTCTAAATCCAATATACATACTTCAATCTATAAATCGACCATTTTAACTATCACACTAAAGTATAACCATGTAAATATTTAATATATTAGGGTTACATAATTTACACATCATTAAAGATATTTCAATAAGGGAATGTTGTTTTAAAATCAATCTTGATTATATGATAATCATAATAATATATTATGGTGAGGAAATGTTTAGTATAATTTATTATAGTGACTAGATAAAAGGTCTATTCATAATCATTTCCATGAATTTTTTCTATCCATTAACCTAAAATAATTCCTTGTACGTAGATACGTTATCATATATATAAATTTTTCTTTTAGAAAACCCAGTTACATGATGTTTATATTACACTATCTAGAGCATCAATGAAGTTACAATCATTATTCATATATATGATGTCAATTTCAAATATTATATCCTCTAACTATTTATCACACTAAAAAATATCAATATCTTGTTGATGGATAGTATGACATTATTGTTTAAACTCAATAAAAAACTAATTAAATAAGGGATTTATATATCTTTCTAGATCATTTTTAATACAACAAAACCTATATTGTTTTTATGATATCGTTTTCATTTCATTTATTAAAACCCTCATTGTAGATTCTTATATTCAATATATGAAACTATTTCTATTTTATAACATTCATCATTATTAAGTATAATTTTCTTCCATATTGTTTCTCAATAAATATACTATTTCTCAAAAAACACTATATGTCATTACATAAATACTTTTTTTCTTATGGATTATTAAAGTAATAACCCATTATTTCCCATGTGATATATAATAAATATGAAATAATTTATTTTATGATAATGATTATTCGAAATATTACACTTTAAATAAACTTCATAACCATAAATTTTTAAGAAAATAATTGTGGTGTTCACTATCCATTTTTGTAAATGATGTTTTTACATCATAGTTATGTTGTTTTTAAGATAAAAAGAATCAATTTCAAGAACATAACCATAAAAACATAGTGGAAGGTTATATTAACACATCATAAATTGAATCATTTCTAAAAATCACAACAAACTAATTTAGATACATCATTCCTCTATAGAGTCTTGAGACGAGTGAGTTATAAAAACATTTCAAAATCTTTTAGATAATATGTAAAGTATTATCTTAAGTATTCTATTCTCTTATATTATTAAAGTACCCCAAAAAAATTACATTTTGATTATAGACTTAATTTTTAAATACCTTGATCATTTTAAAGGTTTCCAACATGTTCTTCATAATAAACACATAATCATACCAACTAATGTTATCAATGAAGGTAAAAATGTAATCATAACCACTATTATCTTCTGTAATTGTTGAACCATATACATCAGTATATATTAATCCAAATAGAGAATCAAATTATTATAATTTTATACTAAAATTTAATTTATCCAATTTTTTTAATAAATAGTATTCATATGTATTGAATTATTAAAAATAATATGATTCTGATAATCCAACTCTTTGGAAAATTTCAATTTGTTTCTAATTTATATGTTTGGTGTGAAATTTTTAAAAGTAAGTGGTACATGAATCATTCACTTAATCCTCCATATTTTAAATGTTTAAAAATAAATTATCTACTAATAGAATATATAAACCATTAAAAAAATTTTATGGTATAATTATTTTATTCATATAAATAAATTAAATTTTATTCTTAATCATGAAAAAATCATTCCCTGTCCATAAAACATCTATTAATAGGTTGAACTTAAAAACTGTTTTATAATTCTGTAATCAATCTAATTGAAAATTATACAATACACGTTTTAATGAAATAACCTCATCTACATTTCCAGTATAAAAATATAATTCACCCTCAGTGAATTCACTTTTATTTTTTGGGACTTTATCCATTGGAAAATATTTTAGACTATCAAATGATATAAAATACCCTTGTGTCAAACTTTGAAAATATATTACCTAAACCATTTAATTATTTATCTACTCGATTCGTCTTATCATAACAAATAACAATTTTTATGTTATAATACCAATATAAATGTTTATAAAACTATCATAATATAGATCCTGATGTTATAAATTTTGTGTTAAATACCATTTTAATCTAAAATATATTATATTTTTCGAGCGAGAATGATGGATTAAAAATTATCCAATAAATATTTTTATCTTATATACTCCTATTAAAATGATGATTTTATGTATCATATCAATTAGTAAGACAAGATCAATATATTATTATATATTTTCAGTCCAATTTTATATTCATATCTAAATATTATTACATATGAAAACAATATTGTGACTTTTATTAAATATAACTCTTGGATAGTTAAATGGGCACAACATATTATGAAGGCATGACCTTCCCCAATGAAGAACCAACCCATTCTTGATGATGAGAAACAGAGTTACATCACTTGATCATCTTTTATAATCTATGTATTAGAAACTATTCTCAATGATCTAAAACTCATATATTTAAGGCATTAACCTTTTATATTGTGTATTCCTGAATAATGAGAATCACAAAAATTAGAAAATAAAACATAAATGATACAAAATGGTCAAAACATATAAGTATGTCATGATATATTATAAATAATAATTCAATCACAACTAATAGAACAACTGAAATATAAAATATTGAAGACAAGAAATAATAAAACCCCAATATACATAAATAGAATATAAAAACAATTACCATCCCTATCCTATGATAAAAAACATGATCACATGAGATAAAACATCCTTACACCCAAAATAATTTAATACTAGATGTATATAATAATGTAATTAGAATATGGGTGTTTATAAAAACATATTGAATAGGTTCAAAATTTCAAACACCTACAAAGGCCATTCGGAATAGATCATACCAATGAATATATGTATAATAGTTAAAAACTGGACCACCAAACCATCCTAGGGTGATGTCTACATCAAAGTAACAACATAGTATTCACTATAATCACACTCTTGTGAAACATAGTGTTCAAATATATGGTAATATTTAAAAAAAATATGGTCACCACACAAATAAACTACCACAAATATTTCCACAAAAATACAACTTATCATCTTATGTTTTCCTTCCACAATTCAATCATAACTATATCCACACTATAACTAAAATCAACATCATAACCATACTAATAATCAAACATAACCATAATCAATACCATATACATAAATGGTTTAGAGAATGTTCCTACTATTTTTTCATCTATTAGTCCAATTTCTATATAGATGATGGGTCACACCCAAAAACCTACCCTCAGGTGATGGTTTTTTTATAAAATGTACGTCATATTGACTTAAAATAAGATAATGTAATAATAATTAAAATTGGAAAATCCTGTATCATAGATCAACCATCCATCATATGTATCCATTATAATTATCCTCCATAGTTTCATCTCCCTCCATTAATAACAATAATATTTTGGTACTCCCATGGATGACATAAACTTTCAATACACCCATAATAATGTTAATATTGTTTAACTCATAAGATAAGCATGATCTAATTGTACTTCAATTGAGATCCTAATCCTATAGTTCCCCCTTAAAATTATAATTATATAGTTCTAACATGTTAAGTATCATCAATTCTCAATCCTAAGAGAGTGAAGATAAAAAAGTCAATAATTCTAGATAAGGTCTCATGGTTTTCCAAGTCAAAAAGTATGTATGGATATCATGGTATATCGTCAATTAAAACACACTTCCTTTCTCTTAGACATAATCTAAAGAGGAAATAAGGATAAAAAATATCTATTTATCTCATATCATTTACTATATAATTCTATATGGTCATTACATTTCTCACATGATACACCACCATAATCATAATAATTAAGGGTTTGAAGAATCCAATCTATATAAATATACCCATGAATAATCATCACTCATTCTATGATACAATGATTCATTTATAAAGAATCTCTATGGTATTTGGAGATTTTAGAAGCTATATAAAATATAAAAAATGCCCTATAAACCACATATCATACCCTAGTGCTAACAAGTGATGATCGGAGAAAATAAGAATCCAGTGGTATGAAAAATATGCCAATTTAGAACTCCCTTATGGTAATTCAACATGAACCCATGGTACTATGAAATAACATTCATGTATGATTTTTTATGAAAGGTAATAAATAACAATAAGTGGAATGACACTTATTCCATTTATCAGGGCCCCCATATAGGTAAATATAATTTTTTTCAAGGAGAATACATTTTCTTGGAAACTTTTTACAAGGTGGAATGAAAAAAATTTTGATTTAGAACCAACATATTGATAAATTTACAATTATATGATTTATTTTCACTTGATTTTAACTAATTTAATTCAATAATAAGTTACTTGACACACTATATTGTACAGTTATACATGTCGTCGTGTGCCATTGATTATTGAAAGTGAATCTTCTAAACCTTTCAGAATCATTTCCCCTAAAGGCTCATGATAATTTATTTAATAAATAGTAAGTAATATTAATTAATAATATCCAAATAAGAATGAAGAACCTAAAGAAGTAAAATAAATTTTTTAAATTAATCATACTACAACTATAATGTATTTTTTCATCCATTCCAAACACAAATAATAAATCATTTATAAAATAAAATTAAGGGATTATAGTCACCGACCTAAAATCATTGATGTGATAATGTTTCCCAACATTTTTTATCCAACAAAAATCATGGTTACCCACCTATAAATCACTACAACACCATGATATCAAGGGAATATATAAAAATAATGAAATAAGATTATATTTTTTTATAATAGTTCATTGTGAGAACAACCAATTTTAAGAAAAATACTATACTTCCATCATTAATATAAAACACGAAATTTACAATTAGTGATATTAAAATCCTCTCATAATTATGCCCCTTTTGAAAATGTTGAACTCCATCACTTGATCATACCTCACCGTGACTAGATATAACCTCACATATTTGATCATAATATTCTTACTCATCCAACTTCCTCTATTTTCCATTTTGATCCAACACATATAATACTATTATACTAATTAATTATATATAAAAATAATTCCAAACAAATAATTATTTCAATAAATAAATAAATAAATAAATACATAAATGCTAAATAATAAATCATGTATTTTATTCCTATGAAACTCACACTCTAGGTTAAAAACCTTCTCTAAGTCCAATGGTTCCCTTAGTAAAATATTTCATAATTTTATACTAGGTTAAAATGACCAATTTTCCCCTAAATATTAAAATTATCAAAATACCCATCAAGGCCTCATAAAATCCATAAGTGTAATTTGAGATTCCCTATAATATAACCACTTTTAAAACAATTCATCCTCAAAAAATATAAATCCAAATTGTAAAATATTAAATTTCATAAAAGGCGAACCATCATGAACTTAGATGAATGAATTTTCATAATAGATCTACATTTCTAGAAATTCATCCTAAAAAACCCAAAAAATAATAATAGAAGAAGAAATCATAATCTCCATTTCATTTTAATTCCAATAAAAATAATTATTGTATAAAATAATGAGTACTATATAGAAAAGTATGTTACTAAAAAAACATAAGATAGGACATTTTAATTTCATACTACCGCTATCTGATACTTTACACCATACCACCATGTATCTGAAACCCATGAACCACTGAAATAACATATCCACATAAAACCTTTTACATTTAGTCTTTAATGTCAATGGATGCTTAAAAAAAGTTAAATTTTCCCTTATATTAAACTCAACCTATTAGATTATAGGTGATTCATCATGAACATTGATCCTATACATGGAATTTAAAGTCTATTATTTAATCAAATTACTTTTATAATTAGTTCCAATTAATAACATTACACTCTATTTTTTCATAGAACCTTAAATAACCCAATTTTTATTGGTGATTTTTTATTGCCTCTCCTGAACAGACATTACCCATTGCTAGAATAAAAACACAAAATTTCAAAATCACTAACATTAAATTTTAATGGTAACCCTCTACAATCAATATATGAATTCTATTATCTTTATTCCATCCTCATACACTCCCTAATTTGTTAGACTCGCTCCATTATAAATTCTTTTGAGTTTAACCCGGTAATGATTTCTTTATTGAATCCAAGAAAACCATAACCCAATATACAATATATATAATTTCCATGACCTATATGAATTTAAATGATCCACGATCTCATTCCTATAAAAGTACCCTACAGAAAGTGCACTCATTCTCTAGGACGAGTTAATAAATGATCAAGGTAAATCTATAGGAATAAATCAACAACAAAATACTTTAATAGATTTCACGTATTTTTCCAATATTAGATTTAAATATACCACTTCTTTATAAAACTAAATCAAACTTATTGTTTCGGGGAATAATGGTTGCATGTGGTGGATGGAGATAAATTAAAATTCATTTTAATATTTGAGTTTACCGAAACCCTGAGAGATGATCATTCACATAAAAATAATAAATAATTTATTTAATGTAATAGAAATTAATACCTGATATTAGAATCCTTCTTTATTGATGATTTGGATCATCTTAAATGATGATTTTCGATTGACATCATTGAGATATAAGGATCCATATATAGAATCCCTCTAGCAGTGATCCACACATGCTCTTTTGATCTCCAAAATATGAAAATTGATATCCAGGTGATAGCATGGTGAATGAATTGTCTTGAATTGTCTATGATGAAAAATAATCCTTTTTTCCATTAAGTAACATATCTTTCATTTCATAATATTGGGAGAGATAGAGTATTCATCAAGATAGAATTTGTTGTGTGCAACAATTCTCGATTTTGATTGCAAAGATTTATTATTTCACACCATTCACAATAGACATAAATGTATATTTGGAGAGATAGGTTTTAGGTTAAAATAATTATTTAGGGTTCTTTCAGTGGTTAAATAATATAATAAAAATTAATAAATCCTTTGAAAAAAATATTATTATTTCGGGGCACATGCCAAATTGTGCCATAAAAATATTATATTACCATCATGTTTTTTAATATTTTTCCCCAAACACGGTCATCGACTTTTAAAACTCATATAAAACTTATTTAACACCCAAATGAATATTAATTTTAAATATTTACGATCAATAAAACATGAATAATGTTATCCCTCAATCTTGAGAATACTATTTCTTAAATTAGTAAAATTCAAAAAGAATTTAATCTATATCTTCAAAAACACTTAGTGTGTGACCTTGTATAATTATTTACTATTTTCATTATGAGAACATGAATAATGTATAATATTACTATCTATAAATGGGTCAAGGAACCCAGTAGAATGTTCTAAACATCACAATGCTGACAACCACATACCAAAACTAACTGTGTAATATAATACAGTTTTCTTAATATATCATCGAGAAGGATGGACATCTATGTCACAAAACTATAGTATCAGTACATCTTTCTATGGATATCTGAAATAATAACATTATTATATTATTTCCATGTAATTCAGGTAAATAGTAATATTCTAATAAAAGGGTAAAAACATCAACTTCTATAAATATGGAAGGAAAACATCCTTACCCAAATTATCCATAAATGAAATATTGATAGTTAATCACCCAACATACCCTACCAACATAAAAACACATGTTATCAAACTTTTCATTAGTATATATAATTGAGTTACTAATTACATTCATTGATGATAATATTAAATTATAATAACCATTACAAATTATAACAAATAGGAATACCAAATGACAGAAAAACATGTCAAATTCTTAATGGCGGGTCTGTTTTCAAAATATCATATCTTGGAGACTACCAAGTGTAAACATCATGAGAAGTTGAATCATAGAAATATGAGTACACACACATGATAGTATATATATAATGTTACCCATTAAAGTAATTTATGTTACTACCAAACGTTATTTAAGAATATCTTCATTGTACTTCAAGGTTCTCATTATAGTAGGGAACTACTATATAATTATCAATGGGATGTATACTATAAGAAATTATTAATATAGTGTGTTGAAAAATAATGAACAGTATGTAATAATATGTTTTTATTAATATTCCATATATTAAATATTCATGTAATAATAGTACACATAATTTTTCCTATGAAATAAACTTGAAAGTATGTGCTTCATCCACTAATGTGATCTTTACTCTTTTGTGAATTTATATCATCTTGTTCTGTTTGGAAAATTGAAATAGTATATACACTAATGATAAGTTCCCCATATCCTCCATTAACTTGGAATATATCCTCATAAGGACATAGATAATTCAGAAATTATTTTATTAGCATCCAATGGTGGTCACCTAAATTATCTAGATATATTCCTATCAGAATTTGTAATAGACCAACATATTCTAAAATTAAATTTCATAAAAACTTATTTTATGAAATGGATTAAATTATATTGAAAACAAACTAGTAATATTTTTAGAGTATTTCATTTAAAAGTAATAATTTAAAATATTAATTTTAATTAAAATAGTCATAACATAATTATATAATAATATTGTTTTCAAATTAATTTTTTATCACTATTTTGTTTTAAGGAATATTGTAATATGAATATATTGTTTATCAATTTTAATAAAAAATATATTTTAAGGGATTCTTGAAAAAATATTTAAAATGAATAAGTTACTAAAAATAATATGTACTAACTATTTAAAATATACTAACTGTAATATAAATTATTTAATATGAAATAATAAATTGATACACATTGAATATAATTAACATTGTTTTACAATGTATTATTTTTGAATATATATATATATATATATAATTATAATCATTAGTTTTGAAATTATAAATTAATATTAGATTTAAAAAATTATTGATGTTATAAAACTATGAATTATATTTATATATTTTAACTAATTATTAAAATTAATTATTAATACAAATATTATGATAAATTTATTTAAAACCTACATTATATATACATATATGAAATGATAGTTTTGAATTATAAATATTAAAAAAATTACTTCTTCAAACTATTATATATGGAATTGTATTATTATTAATATATTATGGTAAATTTAATTGAATTAAAAAAATAGAGAAATGAAAATTACATAAAAAAAGAGAAAATTGTGTTTGGGTGGGGAAAATAGGGATTATGGTTTTTGGTCCGAGAGTTGGTATGTGAGTCACGCTGGAAGGGGGTTTCAAGCATGGATAAGTTGTGGTCCAAGAAGAGGGTGAGAAGCCATCGAATTCAATGGCTTTAGAGGGGTCGTGTCATGTAGTTGTCAAGGGTGAGGACAAGGTCGAGTAGGATCAGTCACATGAAAGGGTTTCAAGGAGTCTACATGAGTGATGATTGAGGGTGTTCAAGGAATTGAGCGACGTCATGGTGGTCCAAGAATCGTCGAAGGATCCGTCTGTGGTTAGGGTTCCAACCCCTAGTTATAGTATGTCCATATATGAGGTAGGATTATGTTAATAGCCTTCGAATAAAATTTGGGTTTTTTTGTTTTTACAAGGTGTCTGAATCCTCTGATTTTGTTTGTCTAATTTTTACTTTTTAAAACCATTCCTTGTCAATAGATTGTTTAAAAATTTCTTAATTTGTGGTGGGTTTTCTTTATACTACTTATCTTTTTAATTTTTATCAAGAGTATGTTTTGGTCAAATTATTATGGTATGTTATTTGACATACTGTAATGCTTTTGTTTATGAACAGGATTTAAATTGTGTTTTAGTCCAACTTGATTTATTATATATATATATATATATGTATGTATATATTTTATCTATATTCCTTAAACTAGAATGTCTTGGAATATTGTTTGGTCTTATTTTTGATTCTCCACTTATTGTTGTTTCAATACCCTATTAAACTTTTGTGTACAGTTAATAGTAAATTTTTTCCGATTTCTTTTTCCACTTTTGATTACATTTGAAGATGTCATTTGGGTTGATCATGTTGTAGTCATTTTATATCATCTTTATCATTTTTTATTGCATCTATGTACAAAGATTACGTATCAGGATTGTGTGTGTGTTTTTACTCTTTTCTAAAATTTCATTTTGGTTGTGTAAAAAAGGAAGTGAATGAATATAAAATCTGCGAACATGGGTGGAAAAGGGAACATAAAAAACTAGAAAACAATTTTTTCTATTCTGGGAGAGGATAATGGTGTTCCATTAAATTCTTATAGCTTATGGGATACTATTCAAGTAATGGATTCCATATTTATCTTTATTTGTGAACATATTTTGTAAATATGGGATTTTGTTTTTTAGATTTATGATTTTAATTATTTATTTTCCAATGAATATCGGTGTTAACAAAGTTATTTTCATATTTGACTCTCTATGGGAACATTTTATTTGTTTGATTTATGTTTCTAATACTATCTATATATATTTTTTTTAAATATAGTGTATGTGAGCATAATTTTATGAATCGTGTTATTATATTGATAATAATAGTATAGTATTAAGGTTATTTAACCATTTATCAATAAAAGTGTTTATACATTTTTTTACCAAAAAGGTTCAAAAATATTATTTTATTATTTATATCATCAAAATTAATTTAAGGAATTTATATTTTCAAATCATATTTTAGTACATTATGCTGTTATAAAATTATTTATGTACGTTATTAAATTATTATATTTATATTAAAAACAATTTATTATTATTTTTTCAGTATGGATATATTAATTTTTCAAAGTTTCTTTGCACAATGAATTCATCCATATTTAATTTTATATATATAAAAATTATTCAGACACATATTATATTTTTACATGTAAATAATATATTTGGACACATATAAGTATTTATTTAGCTACCTAAATAATCATAAATAAATATATTTATGATTCTTTAAATAAATATGTATTTTATAAAATGAAATTAGGGCATCATTATTGTTATGTTTATAATTTTATGGCCATGTTTCGACAAAAATGCACATACCAATCCGACATGATATATTAAGGATGTCACATTTCCATACAATCATAGAAATGTGTTTATGCATTACATCGATTACCGTTTCTTTTATAATACGTTCATGTTTTAATTTAAAATTTATGGTTTAATTCCAAAATTTCTATGTGCATGGGTATCATTGAAAGTGTTTTTAGATTTAATGATTCCTTTATAATTTTATGTGAGGAACAAAATTAATTATTATTATTAATTTATGAATATCAAAATAATCATATGATCAATAAGGGTTATTCATTAAAAGAACAAGAAACACATGGATAGTCCATGAAAAATCTACGTAGTAGAAGTTTTCGTCATAACTGATCTTGAAAGTGATGAAATGGAAGTTCATATATTTATATACAAACATATATATGCAGACACAAAAATATGAATTTAAATTTTAAGAAATTGAAATGTTTTGAAAAAAAATCAAAAATATTGTACTGGAAAACACATATATTAGTAAAGAAAGCTTAAAATTTTCATGAAAAATACATGGTGATTGATCGTTGTAAATATGGAAGGTCATTGGGAAGTGAACACATCCATCACTAAGTGGATAAGCCCATGAAAACCATCAATGAGTCATGAAGCCTCAGAAATATTATATTGTTTTTAGAAATTTTTATATAATTTTTATCAAAACACTGGAATATGAATAGTCAATTTCTGAACATATGCCTTTTCTAAAGGTGATACGATATTTCAAAGTCATTTGTAATTTCAAATAATGTTTTTTAAAATTTATTACCAAAATCATTGTCAAATGTGTTTTCCAAAAGAATAATTTCTCAATAATTATTTATCAATTCTTTTAAAATCTCTTACTGTAATAAACAATGCTCACCCCAGGTTTTGAAATCTTTTCAATAGGTTTATTTATGTCTCTTATAGTGTCTGAATTGATTAAGGAGTTAGCACATGTTATGTCTATTATTTTATTTTATTTTCTATGGTTTTAATTCAGGTATCTAATTTTCCAGATCCTAGACTAGTATACGTTCCATGTATTTAATTGAAGCATTTTGAATTTATTATGTTTCATTTATAAAAAAATTTAACATCATTTTTTAAGGGATAACTCCACATGCTCGGGCTCAAATACTTTTAGTTTGTATCATAGAAATGATCTAGTTTACTTTGGAGATTAGATGATTTCTAATCTATATGTTCTACAGTTTTAGTGGTTTATAATTATAAATATGGAAATTCAAAATTCTTTAGGTCTGAAAAAATGAATTGTAAGGACGCAATTCTTTTTGGGGGTAGGATAAGGGAATAGCCTATAAAATTATAAAAAAAAATTAATAAAAACATATTTTATTAAATTAAGTTTTTTATATTGAAAACAATCTAATAATATTTTTAGTCAATTTATGTTAAAAATAATAATTTAGATTACGAATTTTAATTAAATTTGTCATAGGTTAATTATATAATAATATTTTTTTAAAATTAATTTTATAGATCCTTTCTTAAGGAATATTTTAATATGAATATATTTATTATGAATTTGAATAACAAAAATTATATTTAGGGGTTCTTGAAAAAATATTTTAAATGAATAAACTTATAAAATTAATATATACTGACTATTGCAATCATAAAAAATTTGATAAAAATTATTTAATATTTAATAATAAATGCTACACATTGAATATTATTAATTTGGATTTACAATTTTTTTTGAATTAATATATATATATATATATATATATATATATTTATTTGAAATTGTAATCATTAATTTCAACATTTTGAATTAAGATTAGATTTATAAAATAATACTTCTTTTAAAACTATGAATTATATTTTTATATTTTAATTAAATGTTGAAATTATATTGTTTATAAATTTTTTTGAAAATATTATTAAAACATGATATATATATATATGTATATATATATATGAAATGTATGTTTTAAATTATAAAATTTGATAAATTACTTCTTAAGAATACTATATTTGTAATTCAATTATTATTAATATATTATGGTAATTTTAATTGATTAAAAAAAGAGAAATGAAAATGAAATAGAAAAGGAGAAAAATAATGTTTTGTAGGGGGAAATAGGGATTAGGGGGTTTGGTTCGAGATTCGGTCCATGAGTCATGCTGCAAGGGTGTGTCGAGAAGGGTTGAGCAACGATCCAATATGAGGGTGAGAAGCTATCGAAGTTGATGGCTTCGGAGGGGTCATATCGTCTATTTTAGAGGTTTAGGGCAAGGTCAAGTGGGATCAGTTGCTAGAAAGACATTCAATGAGTCTACACAAGTGATGACTGAGGGAGTTTGAGGGTTTGAGTAGTGACGTAGCGGTCTGAGTATCATCCAAGGATCTGGATGTGTTTAGGGTCCTGAAACCATGGTTCTAGTTTTTCCAGATATGAGGTTAGATTCTGTTCAAATTCTCCAAATCTAATTTAGGGTTTTTGTGTTTTTTCAAGGTTTTTAATTCATCTGATTATGTTCATTTAATTTTTAGTTTTCGTACCCTTCCTTGTCAATCAGTTTTTTAAATATTTCTTAATTTGTGGTCGGTTTACTTTATATTGTTTCATAGTTGAATTTTGTTCCTGAGTATGTTTTGGTTAGTTAATTCTGGATCATTTCTGACATACTCAATTTGTTTATTATGTGAGGAATTTAAATTTGGTTTTATTCCAAAAATATCAATTATATATATATATATATTGTCTTTCATCTCTAATGCCTTGAACCAACATGTCTCAGAATCTTGTTTGGTATCTTTTTTGATCATACATTGATTTGTAATTCAATCCCATGTTTCTCTTTTTTGTATAATTAATAGAAATGTATTTTCGATTTCTATTTCTAATTTTTATTGAGTCTGCAGATGTGATTTGGGTTAATCCTTTATAGAGGATTTTATATTTTCTTTTTCATTTTTGATTTCATCTATCTACATAGCTTACAAAGCAAGCCTATGTGTGTCATTTATCCTCTGTTCTGTAGTTTCTTTTTGGCTGGGTGAAAAAATAAGTGAATGGATATAAAAGGCATGAACCTTTGTGGAAATTGGAATTTAAAAAACAAGAAAACCATTTTTTCTAGTCTGGGAGAGGATAAGGTTTTGCCGAATAATTCCTTCAGGTTACAGACTGTTATGCAAGTATGGTATTCATTATTAATCATTATGTTTGAACTTATTTTGTAAATATGGGTTTGTGTTTATTAGAGTTCGTATTTTATTTCTTATTTTTCAAATGAGTATGGGTGTTAACATGTTTAAATTCAGATTCAACTCTATAGGGGAACATTTTATTTGTTTGATTTAAATATCTAAGAATATATATATTATGTTTTGAAAATCCAGTATAAGGGAGAATAATTTTATGAATCATATTATTAATTTGAAAATTATATTCCAATAGTTATGTTATTTAACAATTTATATTTAAGATATTTTATGAATTTTTTTTTATCAAAATGTATCAAAATTATTATTTTATTATTTATATGATAAAATTATTTTTAGGAATTAATTTTTTCAAAATCATGTTTTACTACTTGATGGTATAATAAAATTATTTATGTACTTATGGAAATTATTATATTTATATTAAAGCTATGATTTAATTTTTTTTAATATAGATATATTTATTTATCAAATTTTCTTTTCATAATGATTTCATTCAACTTTAATGTTACATAATTCATGTTTTGTACATACATAAATACATATATATATATATATATAATTTATTCAGAAACATATCATATATTATCATGTAATTTATTTATTTGGACATATATAAAAATTTATTTATTAACATAACTAATCATAAATAAATTATTTATTTTTAATTACATTAATGTTAATATGTATTTCATAAAATGAAATAATGACATCATTATTTTTATGTTTATAATTTTATCTAAATATTTATACAAAAATACATGTTCCATGTCAAACATTTATATTAAGGATGTCACATCTACATACAATCATGGTCAGGTGTTTATTCATAACATCGGCACCGGTTTCATTTATAATACATTAATTTTTTAATTTAAATTTTAAGGTTTAATTTTAATATTAATAAGTACATGGATATTGTTGAAAGTGTTTTTATTTTTAATGTTTCCTTTAAAATTTTATGGGTGGAACTTAATTAATTATTATTATTAATTTATGAAGATCGAATTACTCATATGAGCAACAATGGTGACTCATGAAATGAAGAAGGAACACATAGATAATCCATGAAAAGTCTCTGTGGTAGAATTTTAGGTTGTAAAAAACATGAAATTGATGTAATACAAGTTCATATATTTATATACATTATTATATATATATATAAATGTGAATTTTAACACATCTAAATGTTTTCAAAAAAATCAAAAAACACCAGTGGAAACCGCATATATATATAAAGGAACCTTAAAATGTTTTTGAAAAAAACCAGGTGATTGATCGTTGCATATATGGAAGTTCATTAGGGAGTAAACCCATACTTCTCTAAGAGGGTAGACACAAGGAATCCTTTAATGATTCATGGGGCCTCAAAATAGTTTTTTGTTTTCATAAGTAAAATATTGTTTATTGAAAAACACTGGAATAGTTTTAGAAAATTTTTGAACGTAAGTATTTTTTTAAAGGTGATGTGATATTTTAAAGTCATATGAAATTTCAAATAATTTTTTTTAAATATATTTCCAAAAGTATTGTCGAATGTGTTTTTCAAAATGATAATTTCCCAAAAAGGATTTATCAAACATTTTAAAATCCCTTACTAGTTATGACTAATGTTCGCCCATAGTTTTGAAATATTTTCTACAAGTTTAATGGTTTTTCTAATGGTGTCCACTGATATTAAATATTTATCACCCATTAAGTCTTTGGTTTTATTTTATTTTTTATGGTTTTACGTAATGAATCTAATTCTTGAGAACCTAGACCATTAAATGTGCCTAGTATGTAGTTCAAGCATTGTGTATTTTCTATATTTTTTTTATAAAAAAAAGTTCACATCTTTTTTATGGACTGAGTCTTGTAGCTTGGGCTCGGGTTGTTTCACACATAATATATATGAGAAATCCTACATATTAGATAACATATCATACATTAATATCCTAATTTATGACACATATGGAATCCTTTCCATTACAATTCATTCCTCATGTTTATGAGAAAACATTTTCCTTAAAAGATGAAATCCATAGGAAATTAAAAATATACCCCTCTTGGAATGTTCCTTATTGAGTCCCATCATAATATTATTATTGTATGTACTTTGACTTAGGATGAAAAACCTCTAGGATCTATCTTTATGATCTTGATCCCATGAATGTATACTGCCTCACCTATGCACTTCATAGAGAATCATTTATTCAACCATTCCTTAACAAACTATAAGGCTGGTATTTCAATTCATATGACAAATACCTTATAATCATATACTATTAATAAAGTTAATGGACGCCAACAAAAAAAATTTAGAAAGATGGATCACACTCATTCATTATGGAACCAAATTTTTTATGGCATCATCAAAATGAAAATTCCATGATAAAGATGCTTACATTAATCCATAAATGTTATTTATTCAATTTTTATATGTTTTGTTTCATCGTTTGGAGTTACAAACCTTTTAGGATATTTAATTTAGAGATATTACGGAAGATCAAACTTAAGTAGTTATATTTTTACACACATTTTACAATTCTTAAAGTCTTGATAAGACACAATGAAACGTTTAATTCTGATGGATTTCAAAATTTCAACTGGTGAAAAGTATTCATCATAGTATATTCCTTAAAACTATTTAAACCCATTTGAAACCAGTCACACCTTATTGGTGATGAATTTTCCATCAATATACCTCTTTGAACTCGAAATCCTAAAGCCGTTTTCTACTACATTTAGATTGTAATGATTATAACGTATCGAATCTCGACGGATGGATGATATTAGTAGAATTAGTGAACCAAAAATATAAATAAGTGTTTTATTACAAATTAATATAGTAATCAGAACAAAATGCATTCTATTGAGGATAATAACTTTGTTCAAACAACTATATCACTGCATATCTTTCATATTATGCTTCTTGTATTCCAGTGGAATGGATACATAATAAGGTTGAGCTCAAATGATCAGTAAGGGTAGTGTATAGTGAAATAAATAACGAATCAATTAAAATAATAAATATATTAAGGAAATAATAAATTACACATTCCATATAATCAATAAGATTAATGGATAAAAAATATAGAAGGGTAATAAATAAAAACCCATTACATTCAAATAACTAGATGCCTAAAATTAAATACGGAAAGGTAAAAACTATAAACACATGAAATACAATCAATGAACTAAAAATAAAATCTATCCGATGATATTTCAATCAAAAATATCATGGATGAATAATAACTAAAACTAATTGTGGGAAATTCCTAATTATTGGACGCCATGTTTCCATGGTACATACAAAAAGTATCTCAATAACATTCACAATAAAATTTAGCACATCGAGTAAAACCCATCTACTTCTGCATACCAATTCACTCGTCTTATGAGACTATTGATTCATTGAGGGGATATATATATCCAAGGACAACTCGTAACTCACCTTTCAAAAAATATCCTCATCTATAGATTAATTTATTTAACAATGTTCCATATCAAATATTCATATAGAGTAGAAGATATATATTTATAAATATTTCACTAAATAATCATTTAATTTGAAAAATAGGCATCATATAAAAATGGTATATAGTTTAGACAATGAAAATATCCATGATAAATGATATGAATAATTAGGGTAAATTCCGAGTTAAATGATCATAGGAAATTGAATATTTCAGCAGAACTAACAAAAGGAACCAACGAAGTGAATGTAAATACTATCCTTGGATAAATAAATCACAAACAATCCATAGGAATAATAAATATGGTATCCAAACAAGATATCATGAGTGGAGTAAATATAAATGGTTTTTTTAATTTATGAATATAAATACTATGAAAAGAGATTTTAAAAACATTCTTGAGGAAAATATATTTTTATTTTGAAAAAACTTTTTGAAAAACCATTTATTTGACAATTACTTTTGAAAAAAATTACTTTAAAAGTAACCTTTTAAAATTTAAATGGAAAATATTGATGAAATTATGGTGGTTAAATCCATACATGTATTACGAGGTAAAATAAATATTATTTATTAATAGTTAAAAGCTGTGAAAAATTCCTTGTTTGGAAAGAGATAAAAAGATTCCTTTAAAAAATTTGGTAAATGAAAAAGGGTAAAAATATCTTCAAAAATCATTATAAAAAGGATAAAAAATATTTTGAATATGTTTTTATAAAATAGTTTTTTATCAGAAAACATGCTCTCCAACTAAAGAGAGAAATGATATTGTGTTTTCTTTAAAACATTTTCTAAAACATTTTACGTAACAAAGAGTGGAAAAATATACTATTACTTGAAAAATGACATGAATAAAAATAGGAGATAAAAATAAATGGTTTATTATAAAATGATAAAATAATTCCCTCTAATTTAAATTCAACTGCAAGCAATTCTGAACAAAATTATATTATAATTTGAAGCCTTGAAGAGACCAAAACATTGATGTGAAAACCAAGGAATAGATTTTTTGTGTCAAATTGAAATCCACATAAAACAATTATACATACCAAAATAGATAATAAAAAGTGATCAGAATCAAAATCATATAATATTACTGATAATTAATAAGTAATGTAACCCAATAAAAAAAGTGGGTTATGTAAATCTTTTCCACTTGGTAACTTTTAACTCAAATCCCCTTGATGAAATAATTCAAATTGAAACAAAAAATATCATTAAGAATGAATGAATCAAAATATTATATATAAAAATGGAAGATTTTACCACATATATATGAGATTTGGTTCACAAAAATATATCATGCCTCAAATAATCGAAATAACATTAAAAATATTTTTGAGGGAAAAATACTTTAATATTCCAAAGTGTCCCATACCACATTGAAAAATTTTAAATCATATGCCTCATGATGGTATAAAATTAAATTAATTTATTAAATATCATGATGAAATAATAATTTAAGATATAATATATAAAATTTACAGTTGATACACCACATAAAATAAGTAAGTGGTGAATATTACATCTATATCCGAAATGTAAAAAGAGAGATAAAAATCCATTACCCTAAATTTTGATTCAGTTTAATGTTGTTTGTCCTCCAATATAAGGGGATTAATAAGGTTAAAAACTTATTCTAGAACCATGATAATATTTTTAATATCATATATTACATTCTAATAATATTTTATTAGCCATTTAATTGTTTCCATTCAATATTATAACTATTTCCAGTGTTAATTTCCAAGTTTTGTCGAGTTAGTTTAGACTTGTAATTTATTTTACATATTAATTAGATACTAGAATAACGAACTCCAAAATATAAACCATGATTTTATTATAATATATATTTATTATATATGTATTTAGAGTAATATATAAGGTTTTGGGATAAGAAATTAAATACATCGTTCATGGAGACGGTAGGTCGTATATATTCGTGAACTCTACTTCCATTTCTTTATCATATTAAAGGAATGAAATATAAATGATATATATATATATATATTGAAATTAATGCATCATATATATTTCATATATGTTATATAGGTTTATTAAAATTATCCGTAATACATTCTATGTAAATATGGAATGAATCACATCAGTTTGAGGATAGAGTAGTCTAAACTTCCAAAACGATGTTGTCATATTACCAAAAGATGGAAAGTATAAATGTATGTTCTTTATAAAAATTATTTAAGCATAATGAAATAATTAATATAACATATATATAATATAAATATATTTTACATCATAATTAACACCATGAGAGGCAATAAAAAAAATAGACAATCTTCATTTCATGTGGTAGTAGTTATCGATAAACAAAAACAGTATGTTCGTTACCCATTAGATAGAAGTGTATATAATTTTCTATAGAAAAATAATTATAATAAAATTATATTATATTTATGATAATATTTATACTCTAAAATCTTGGAATAAGAGTATTTTAGGGGTTGGATAATGGATATAAAAGTAAAGAGTTTGAGGAAAGATGTTACCTCTTCTTTGAAAAACTCTATTTGGTTTCCACCAAATATATTCCTTGGTTTTATTAATTCACTTATTTAAGAACCTATGATAATGGGAGAAATTTTTACGATCTATTTGGTAAGATCTTTTTCATAAAAAGGTGTCTTGAGAGGTGTGAGGATGTGAGAGGAGAGGATGGTTTTTATTGTGGAGGTGAAGTGGCACTCTTGTAAATAATTGGCATGACAATTCCTACCACATTTTTACCATTGAAATTTTCTCCAATAATGGTCCAAATTATTGAAAAGTTAGTATAGGAGTTTCACTCTTATTGGTTCTATATATGGACAATCAATAGATTTTTTATTTGTTTATAGGTCATTTGGGCCCTAAATTTTATGGTTTATTCCCTTCATAAGCTTAATTTAACCTTAATCATTATAATTAATTATAATTAATTTCACTAATGTTTTTTGTGTAAAATAAGTTGAAAATATTAGATGTTATAAATTAGGATTATTAAAAATATGGTATCGGTTTTTCCAAATTCTAATCACAGATTTTTTAGAAATTAATTTAAATTTAATCCCTAAGACGGGACGACTGTGCGTGTTTTCAAAGTAAAAATGTTCGAATGTTTTCTATGATTTTATAGACAATTTTAAGTTAAAAATGATTAAAATTTAATAATTTTGATTAATTGATAATTTTTTTTTCTAATTAAACATTAATACCAATTTTATATATAAAAAATCATTTTAAATAAAAAATATTCTAAAGTAGTTTTTAACAAAAACATGGTATTTTTCAATTTTCATTAATAATAAAACTTCATAAAAAATAGAAAAAATTAATCTAAATTTTTTTTTATATTTTTATTTAAAATTTGATGTTTATTTTGGTATATAATATTTATAAAATTTACAAAAATTGGATTTAAAATAGGTTCTCTATTCAATGGTTTTAAAACTGACTTAATAAAAATATATTACATTATTCTTAAAATTGCTCTTGTTTTTATATTATGAATATAAAATATATTCAATTATTATCAAAAATATTTCATTAAATATATAATACATATATATTACATTAATATTAATCAATATTTTTAATATTTTTAATTTATTAGGATAAAATAGATTTTTGAGCATAAAAATAGTTTTTTATAAAACTTTTTCCGTTATATTCAATTGGTTATTTTATTAATTTTTAATTAATTTGTAACAAATGAATTAATTATATATATTGTAAACAACATATTTTCATAAGTTAGATAATAATATTAAAAACTAAAATTTTAATAGTTAGGTTATATCTTGTTATATTAAATAATAATATTTAACAATATATCGTTGTTATGTAAAACTTTTTCTTTTGTGTAAAGTACGCTTTTGAAGAAAATTGTTGTTCCATAAGAAAAATGTTAAGTCAGTGTAGCATGAATTTCAAGATATAAAATATATTTTTAATATATTTAAAACACATTATTTATTATAAATAGCTAGTATATTATATTCCCTTACCCTCTTGTTGTACCATACAATACATTCTGTCGAATAAAATGTTCCTAATTTTAATTTTCAGGGAATTACAATATATTTACAATTTCCTCATTGAAAACCCATTTTAATCCAATGTGATTTACATACACTATTGGATATACCAAAAACTAGACTATGTATTTGTACATGGAATCCAATTCAGAATGAATGTCTTATTGCCAGTTACCAACATATGTGCCACATACTGCTTCTTCATAAGTTAGAGTATCATTATTTTGAACTAATAAAGAGTCACCATCATTTTATATTATAAAAACATTACATTATTTTCCCCAAACCACTATAGTACTTCTATGCAATACTTTTGTCTATGGAAAAACTTATTCTTCTATGTGGCTTTTTGGAATTTTCTCCTATTCCAACTCTTATGTACCATGACCCTTAACATAATCAGAATATATCTTTCTCACGCTATATCATTTAGAGATGTGTTCTATATCATGGAATATGGTGTGTGTTTTCACCGTTAGCTTTTTTCTATTGTTTCATATATCTATAATCACTTTTTTCATTATGGTATCCTATAAATGTAGACCATGTTCCTAGGGGTGAAAAAATATTACATGGAGATGGCTTAAAAAATTCTACACAACCCGACGCATTTATGTATGAAAACAATGCTATCTTTCAAATCCATAAATGGAATAGAATACCAACTGCTACATTTCTTGTATAAGGAATATTATTGGTGATACTATTTATAACTCATGTTCCCGAAAGGATAATAGAAGATTAATATCACTCACCATTGATATCACCATGTCTAATAATGAAACATTCGTCTTTAACAAACAATATTCCACTGAGTTGTATTTAGAGGTGTGAGTTGAGATTGGATCCCAAAATCTCATAAGTAATAAATGAAGTCTTGATTAAGATATTATCCACCATAACCTATATGTAATTTCATGGTCTTCATACCAATATGTTTCTCAACATCATTATTTCATTCCTTGATTTTTTTTAATAGAATCAAACTTATGTCTGATTAAGTTTATATATCCATATCTACTAAAATAATCATTAAAAGTTATGAATAATGTGTAACCTCCCCTTCTATAGAATGGATATGGTCTACACCCATATTTATGATCTAATTTAAGAATCTAATTGACCCTTTCACCTTTTTCAATAAAATGGAATTTGATCATTATTTCTGTTAAACATATATGAAACAAACCAAGCGACTTTATTTAAAAAGAATCTAAATATGTAAACATTAATAAATTGGTCATGTGATTTTCATTTAGATTAACTTTTTAAAGATTCCATAGTTGGGTTATGTATGAGTCATTAAAATTAGTCATATTATTGATTGACATTACTTGGTTTGTTTAATACTAAACATAAAGGCTGAAATTTAAATGATTCATATTATAACAAATGTTATCATTATAAGAGAAGAAAAATTAATTTCTAAACATGAAAATAAATCTATCGATATCACATTTAGATATAGATATATTTTTTTTACTAATTGAATGAAAATAATAAAAATTATTTAAAATCAAGATCATTCCAATCGGAAATGTGAGGTGTTCACATTTAATCGATACCAAAGAATGATTAGCTTCATTGGATACTTGTAGATATAACTCATATTGATAAATATTTTTGAATGTACATGGTTCCTATGTTTTAATAAATATTTTAGTACCAAAGGTTCTAAGTAATAAAAAAATTAGAAATAGAAAAATTGTGACTCAATGTAAAATTCACTTAAATATTCCTCTTGATTATTTGGTTGGGTGCATTTGTTCTTCCAATGTCCCATCTTGTCACATGGAAAATGGAAAAAAATCATGTTCCCTTGGTTTCTAATTGATCTTACTCTTATTTAAAGGGCACTAATAATCCTTGGTCTTAATTTTCATCACTTTCCCTATCCACCTGTCCACCATAAGGATACATATAATTTCACGCTTTGTATCCTTATGTGTTCAAAACTGAAGTGTGAGAAGATCTAGTAGAGACATCTCAATGTTGTTTATATTAAAATTCAAAATATTGCTAGAGAATCCATGAGAGAGTTATTCTAGAATGAGAGTAGTTCCAATTTCTTTTGGGATTTTATTCCCTATAATCATTAAGTACTCAATATAGCGATTTAGCTTAACTACATGAGGCCCAGATAAGAAACCTTTTTAATATTTTTATGAAATAGTTCCTTGGAGATGTTAAACCATTCATGTCTATCTGTAAACTATTAAAGACCACCAATGTTCCCCAAAATTCTATAAACATCCATGTATTGTGTGAGACTTCATGAGTTCATTATACATATATGAAATCATCAAATATTAAATATCGACTACATCGATCAATTTTTTTCATAGATAATTAACTCATCATCACTCACCTTCTTGGAATGAATATAATTCATTTATGAATATAGAAGGTATGATTTTTCATTATGGAATACTAAAACCCGAAGGTGTCTAAACCACTCCTAGAAGTTACTAATTATAAAAAGGTTCTCCTTTTCTAATATTGATCATAGTAATAGTGTGGAAGAAAATATTTCCATTTTATTAAAAATTAAAAGAGTAGATTATTACTAACTTTTATCGATTACAAATAATGTGGTAAATAATAAATTAATTATTTTATTAAATCTCCCCATATTTTATAATGTCACAATATCCATCACCACTAAACTCGGAATGTCTAGTTTCTTTGAAATTTTATTAGTAAGAATCCACATGTCCCTTTACATAACCCCAATAAGGAATTGTAAATCTATGTGGTGGTATCTCGGTAGGAAGGTCTTTGCTAACTATAGGATTACAACTCCTTGACCTGTTGAGAAGACTACCCTATCCAGCAATACAGTCTTAAATTTACACAACACTGTCCTCTAACTTAAATAACGTCTAGATAGTTGAGTCAATAAGTTTTACTTATGACTTTTCTATTCCTCTATGTTTTTAAAATCACAAACACTCTATCTCAAGGAAAATATTTTTTGCCTTAAGTTTCTTTTTAATAAGGAAAATTTTTATTACCAATGTTAAATTTATACTTACCATGTTTTCATTGTTCATGTTATAATCTCTTTAAGTCTAAGTCATTTTATTTATAAATGTAAAATTTTTATTCATATCTAAAACCTTGGAATTCTATAAATACATAGATATAGAGTATTATGTTTTCAGTATCTAAATTCTAGTTATGAATTATTCAGAATTCTGACTCAGAATTTCATTGAAGTTCAGACTCCCAATTCTTGAGAATTCAGACTCTGAATTCTGAAGAATTGAGACTCTGAATTCCTCAGAATTCAGTCTCCGAATTTCCTTAAAATTAAGACTCAGAAGTCTATAGATTTATGATTCCAAATTTCTTGAAAAAAGGAATCCTAAAATCCATGTAATATAGACTCTAATGTTCACTTACTTAGTCAATGAATTTTTTTTGCCTTAGACTCCAAAAAATGGATTTGATTAAGCAACCATATTTTCCTTACCCATGTTATTGTAATGAAACAATGTCGTACAATCTATTTCCAACTAACCGTTGTTTAAGTGACACGTGTACAGGTCCCACCGAGATTCAAGGAAAAATATGATCGTTGGAGTAGGGTGCCGACCATTGGAGAAGGGCCTGTAAATGGGATCTCATTTGAACGAGCTCAAATACCGACATCACACTTGTTGAGAACTCAAGAGACCACATTATGTTGAAGTGATTTCTAGTGAGAGATATTATCATTCTTTGCACGTATTGAAAATCTTGTTCAGATTACATTGTGCGACTCTGAATGTCGCTGAGTACATTCGAGGGCTTCTGGGGATAGGAAGACAGAGGTGCCAGCTACCTTAATGTTTGAGAACTTCCTTGTTTAGGATGACAGTGGTGCCGACTACCTTGATGTTTGAGGTCTTGTGGGGATAACCAGACAGATTCTGATATTTTTTTTCCATCTTAGCCTGGTGTGGGTAAGATAAACTTTCTTGAATGTATAAATCAAGGGACATTTATCCAATGTTGTTGGATACCCTACTCTTTGAGATATAAGATTTCATACTTGTTACTTTTATTGTTTCACGTTTATTTTCTGCTGCATTTTGATTTATAAGGAAAGTATAACTAAACTATATTTCTTTGTATTTTTATACTCCGATTAGTAAGATTTTATACTCTTTAAGGTAGAATCTTTTCCTTGTAAACTTTTCTTATGTTTCATTTCCAGAACCATATTTCTAGAACCTAGCAAGTTTGTAGAACATATAGGTATTGTTAATTTACCTTACATAACATTATTAAACATAGATTTCATTAAGGATAAAATCAATATATATTTATAGCAATTTTAAAGGTTACAATTTTTTTTAAAATATACAATTCACACCTAATATATATTGAGCATATACATTCTATTTCGATCCTAAAACTGGTATCAGAGTAGGTCATTGAAATACTTATTTTAACATATATTTTTTATTGATCATATTTTCATTGTTCATAATATTTTCCTTGCTTAAGAATATTTTCATTATTTACAAACTTTTACTATTAACAACGTTTTTGTGGAAAGATATTTTCTCTTAAGATGGAAGGAAATGAATGTTGGTTCTATAGACAATCAAAATCTTACTAGACCTAACATTTTTGATGGGAATGATTATGAATATTGGAGAGATCGTTGGAAGACATTTTTTATTAACACTAATGTAGATAACTTTGTCATGCTTACTAGAGGATATAAAATTGCTGACAAGGAAGTTAATACCATCACCAACCAAGAAAAGCATGAATATCAACTGAATTATAAGGCACATAATACTTTTCTTTACTCTATGACTAGAAATATATATATCCAGATTTCATCTTGTGAAGCAGCAAATTTTATTTGGAAGAAGCTTTAAGTAACTAACTATAGAACTTCAAATGTCATTGAAACTAGAATATCCATGCTCAAAGATGAATATCATGATATCTTCTTTCCTTATGGAGAACCAATATATAAGTTACAACTAATATTCATGATTATTGTTATTATTTTACAGTCTATGGATGAGAAATGATTAGACGATGAATCTATTATAGACAAAATCATTGATATCATGCCTAACGAATGGGAATCTAAGAGGACAGCTATAGATGAGAACATGAAAGTTACTCATATTTCTCATGATGAGTTGTTTTGAACTCTTCATTAACATGAAACTAGAATGAAGAGAGATTATGATAATGTTAAGAAGAAGAATATAAATGGAAGTGTTTCTTTTACAACAACTTCAAATCATATGAAATATAGGACTCCTGAGAGAGTTACAAGATCTAAATATAAGAAGGTTTCCATTCAATCTAACTCTAGTGGAAGTGAATCTTCGGAAATCGAGTTAGTTAATCTTACATGAATGACGAAAAAGATTTTTGGACAGATGAACTTTCAATATAGATACAAGAAGAAATAAATAAAGAAAAAGAACGACTCAGAAGTTACTTGTTATAAATGCAAAAGAGCAGGACATATAAGACCAGATTTTCCTATGGTTAAAAAAAGGTAGAAAGGAAAATCATTCTGAGAGAAATAGAAATAAGTACTACAAAGCTAAAGATAAGAAATTATTGAAAGCTAATGACACCTGGAGTGCCAGTGGTGGTGACTCATATGATGAATCTTCAGAATAAGAATCTTCTAGTGAGAATAATCTTGGTTTACTGGCCAAACTACCTATTGAAAATAATTTTCTAATGGCTAAGGTACACAATGATTAATCTTTAACAAATGTATCTTTGAATGAAAATTATAGTGATGGTGAAGTCTATAACTCTTTAGATAAAGAATCTTATTCCGATAAAGATAAAACTTTTCTTACTTATGAATACGTTTCTTTATTTTATAAACTCTTTGAGAACCAGAATTCTAAACTCATGAAAAATCTGGATAAATAAAATTCTAGAAATACTATTCAAACTAAGGAAATATCATATCTCTCTAAAGATCATGATAAGAAAATCTTTGATTTTGAACGTATTTCCAAAAACCTTGAATAAGATAATTCTGATAAGGATAAACTTTATAAGGATATTGAAAGCATAATTTCTAAGAAAAATATTTTAGAGACTAAATATAGTACTAAAACTAATGATTTTGAGGAAAAAACTGGTTATTAATCTAAAGTCCGAAATATTGTCCTTGAGTAAGTGTTTTTAAAACATAACCTTAGGTAAGTAAAACATTGATAAAATGTATTATCAAATTAAACCTCTATGGAATAGTTCAGGTTTTGGTTATACCTGTTCAAAATCGGTTTTCAGAAATAACTATTATGTTCCTCAAAGTGCTTCATTCTGCACTAAATGTCAATGTGGTGGTCATTGGGAAAAAATTGTTCTTTAATCAAAACCCAGACTTTAGGTTTTAATAAATCTTATATTTTTAAGATAATTTGGATTCCTATGTTTTTTCTTTTTGAAATTTCCAGATCCAAGAAATTTTGGGTTCAGAAAGTCTATCATTCTTATTTTCAGGAAAATAATGAATGTACCAACTGAAATACATGGTACATGGATAGTGGATATTCCCAGTATATGATTGGTAAAAATCTTATTTTATAAGATTATCAAGACGAATGGAGGTAAAGTAACTTTCATAGATAATGCTCAGGGAGAAGTTATTGGTATAGGTAACATTGTTCTTCTTGGAAAAACGTTGATTTAAAATGTTTTATTTGTTAAGGGTCATAAGCACAACCTCATTAGCATAAGTCAGTTATGTGATGAAGGTTACCTTGTGAATTTTAGGAATGACAAGATCTTAGTACACTATTCCAAGGAAGAGTTTTTCTTTCTGTAAATTGTTAAAAGAATGTATGCAGACTAATATTAGAAGACATTAGGATCCAATACCTACCTTCCCTTAGTGCAATGGAAGATAATTCATAGATATAGAATAAAATTTTAGTTCATTATAACATTAATAACCTATGTAAACTATCAAATAAAAGCCTTGTTAAAGATATACCGGAGCATAGATTTGATTCATCAAATGTTTATGATCCTTGTCAATATGGAAAGCAACACAAATCAAGTTTTCAATCAATCGGTGATGTCTCAACCACTAATGCATTGTAGTTAGTGCATGTGGATCTTTCTGGACCAACACAAACTGGAAGCATTGGAGGAAAATATTATGTATTTTTGATAGTTTATGATTAAACTAGATTTATGTGGGTCTATTTTCTAAAAAAGAAATTTGAATCTTTTTTTATTTTAAAGGTTATAGAGCCCATGTTAAAAGTGAGAAAAACCTTCCATTGATAAATATTCCTAGTGATCATGGACGAAAATTTCAAAATTCTGATTTTGATTTTTTTTTGTAGAAATGGCATTACTCATAACATCTCAGCACCAATAACCGCTCAACAGAATGGTGTTGTTGGAAGAAGAAATTGAATTCTTCAAGTGATAATGAGAACCATGTTGAGTGAATATTCAATAGCTAAAAATATTTGGGCTGAAGCTGTATGTACTGCTTGTTATACTATAAATTGAGTTATGACTAGACCTTTTCTTAATAAACCTCTTATGAGTTATGGAATGGTAGAAAACCTAGACTCTCTTACTTCATGGTTTTTGGATGCAAATTATTCATTCTAGATATTAAATATAATATTCATAAATTTTCACCCAAATCTGATGAAGGAATTTTGTAAGGTTACTCCACAACCTCTATGGCCTTTAGAGTTTTCAATAAAAACACTTGCACTATATATGAAATAGTACATGTTAAATTTGATGAAACTGATCCTTTTGTATTTAAACAACCCCAAACTACATCCTCGGATGTGGTTTCAATAAATGATTATCAACCCTTGATTGAAGATCCTTATGATAAGGAAAATATCCAAGAAAATGATTCTGAGGCATTTACCACAGAATAATTTCTACCATATGTTGATAAAAATGTTTTAAAAAACCTTAATCAGTTGTTCCTAAAGAATCATCGGAGTTATAGTATCATTGGTGATGTAAATAAACTTGTAAGGACTAGAATTTCCTTAATAAATGAAGTAGAACATCTATATTCCATTCCAAATTAGAACAAAAAAGAACTGATGAACCTTTAGGTGATGATGATTGGATTAAAGCCATGCATGATGAGCTAAAAGAATTCCAAAGGAACAATGTAAGGACATTGGTGGAATGAACTAAGAGAACTTTTTCTAATGGAGTAAAATGGGTTTTCAGAAATAAGTGTGATGAAAATGGTATCATTGTATGAAATAAAGATACATTAGTCGCTAAAGGCTATAATCAATAAGAAGGAATAGACTATGATGAAACCTATACTCTAGAATCTAGAATTGAATCTTTTCGTATTTTACTTCCCTTTGCAACATTCATCAATTTCAAAATCTTTAAAAAGGATGTTAAATGTGCTCTCCTTAATGGTTATGTTTAATAGGATGCCTTTGTTGAACAAACTCCTGGTTTTAAATATACAAAACATCTTGAACTTGTTTTTAAACATAAAAAATCTTTGTATGGACTTAAACAAGACCCTATAGCCTGGTATGATAGGATTATATGATTTTTGATACAAAACGATTTCAATAAAAGAAATGAAGATCCAACACTTTTTATAATGAATGATTAGAAAAATGTTTTGATTGTTCAAATATATGTTGATGACATTATATTTGGATCAACTCAGCAATCATTAACTAATTCCATTGTGGATATAATGAAATATGAGTTTGAAATGAGTATGATGGGTGAGTTATCATTTTTCCTAGGTTTTCAAATTTCTCAAAAACCAGAAGGAACTTATATATCTAAACATAAGTATATTAATGATCTTCATAAAAATTATGGATATTTCAACACTAAGAGTATTAGTATTCCCATTGGTACGTCAAATTCACATGATCTTGATGATGCTAGGAAGTCAGTTGATCAAACATCATTCAGAGGTATGATAGGAATTTTACTATACTTGAAATCTAGTCGTCGAGACCTAATTTTTCGAGTATTCTTATGTGCAATATATGAATGCAATCCTAAGGAATATCATTTAAAGTGAGTGAAAATAATTTTTCTCTACTTAAAAGGGAACCACAGATTTAGGACACTTTTATACTTCTGGAAATGATTTTTTTTTAAATGTTTTTTTGATGCTAACTTTGTTGGGTGTAGAATGGATAAGAAAAGTACATATTGAACTTGTCATTTCTTAGGAGATTTATTAGTTTCTTGGTCATTCAACAAGTAACACTCAGTAGAACTTTCCACTGATGAAGCTGAATATGTAGCAGCTGGTTGTTATTGTGCTCAAGTATGGTGGATGCAACACACACTCATAGACTATGGTATGAGTTTTACCAAAACCATTTTTTTATAATACTAGTTCCATCTCCCTATGAAAAATCCATGCACATCACTGTCATGAAAAACACATAGATATTAGGCATCACTTTCTTAGGGATCACACAAAAAAGGAGATATCATTATTCAATATATCTGAAAACAAGATCAACTTGATGATATTTTCCTAAAATATTTTCCATCCAATGGATTTGAATACATTAAACATAAGTTAGTAATGATAACATGTCACGACCCCCTTCCACCATAGATGCCCCTCCTGAGCTGGAAATGGTGAAAGGGAGATAATGACCCCCGAGTCCCGCCTCCAGTAGGCCCCGGGGTGGCAACAAGCACCAAGGGTATGAGTTTTCACAAACATGGGAGTCAATACCCTTTTTATTATTATTTAGGAACGAGAAATAGGACAAGTCAACCACCAAAAAGGAAAAGAACAAGTGTATAGAAATAAACCCAAACCAAGACCACATGCATGTTTAAACAATTTTATTACAAGGTACAAGTACAATGAAGCTCAAAGTACAATAACAAAAAGAAACAATAGTACAAAAACTCCAAAAACTCCAACTGTCCGACTAGTAGGGTCCTGCACGGCCCTGGTATTCCTCCTGGAAACCTGAATGTAAACGTATTGTGAGCATACAAGTATACTCAGTAGGGAATCCTAATGCTCTCGTGCACAAGTGGGGAGACATCCTAATGTCCCATGAGAACAACAGAAGAATCCTAGCATGTAATTCTATCCCCCAACCTCACCAGCCACACTCACCAAAACACAATCACAAGAGGTAGTAGTAGTATAAGAACAAGAGTACTGGGTACCCCGCACCATTTCCCTTTAGTTAGCTGCTCTTCCTAACACCGAACGTCCTGACGCTGCCACACTCTCCCCGCCCGCACACACCTGGGCCTCACAACCACATATCCCGCCCGCACACACCTAGGCCTCACAACCATGTACCCCTATGGCATTCACCTGGGCCTCACAACCACGTATCTCTCCCACACACACATAGGCCTCACAACCACGTATCCCGCCCGCAAACACCTGGTCCTCATCCCGAAGATTCTTGGGAAAATGTAGAACCCGCCCGAAGAGTCTTGGGCTAATTCTACCCCATTCGAAACCTAACTGAAGAGTCATAGGTGTAAGGGCTCCTCAAGCCATCACAGCCTAGGGGTGAAGAAGGTGGAAGGAGCTAGTAACTAAGGGGAAATACACACTCTCCCATGAAATGGGAGTGTTCGGCACTAAGTGCTCAACATGGGTGGGGTGCGATAAAACAAAAAAGATACACACACACACACACACATATATATATATATATATATATATATACCAACCACATATCCCAACCTATGGCTTCTAAACAGAGAAACTGAGCACGTGCCTCGGTACTGCTACTATGAAGCATGCATACAACAAACAACCCCAACCACATTTAGGTTTTCACATTTTAGCAGAATTAGCTTATTTAGTTCCTTAACTACTGGGAAACTATCCACAACCAACCACATCAATCATTCATAAAACATATCCCTACCATCCACAAATCAAGTTAGGAAATCACAAGCAGCACATCAAAACCATTCTTATCAACCAACCAACCCATTGATTATTAATCTCGTTCCATTACCATGACACACCATTCATTAACTCTTCCAAATTTTAATTATTATTCACAACCCATCCCTGCAGCCCCGCTTCCAACCACCATAACCACAACCACACCGAAACTCGTACATCGTTATCCCTTTAATACCATTTATCGCATCCCTTATTCCAGTCACCAACATAACATTCACACCAACCCACAACCAAGTCAACCGCAGACCTGCTGCTCACCCGATCCAAAAAAAACCCACAGAAAACCCCCATCACATGTCAGGAATCCAAGACAACACCCACAAGTTCATTATTCCATTTTGTTCAACCGGGGTGATCACACAAGGGTTCCAGATTTTAAACAGCCAACTTTACGTGATTAACCAATTTCCACATTCCACAAAGTTCCATCCACAAAAACGATCTAGAATGATAGGTAAACATTTAATTGCACAAGAAAAGGCCCCCAACGACCATGATTTTCAGTAGTCATGAGCCTATTCAATTCAAAACCTAATATCACAGGATATAAAGTAACAGCAAACAAAACTTCCCAACCCCATTATATAAGCTCGTTTTTATCTTTATTAAACCGGTTCAAAAGTGTTTCACATAAACAAGAGAACACCCACCCCTCATGATGCACAAATTAGAGAGATGAAGGTTATATCCCTACCTCAACGGGTTCGGATCAAAATGCTCCCCTGGAACAAACTTAGAATACGTCTTTCGGCGTCCATCACTTCTTTCGGGTCCCGGAAAAACCACCTTGGGTGGAAGTCGGAATGTAAAGGTAGAAGGAATGACAACGGACCCAAGCTCGGAATTTTTGCCTTGTCGTTACGATCCTGTGGCCGCTGACAGATTGTAAATCGGAGCTCAGACGAAGAAGTTATAGAAGAGAGAGCCTTCGAGTCTCTTGGGAGAACGCTGCTCAAATGAATCGGTAGGAGAGGAGTGAATTGAGAAGGAGGAGGGGACCCCTCCTTTTATTGGCGAGAAAAGAAAAAGTAAACGGTGTGTAATTTATGGTACACGGCGTGTACTCGGTTAATTCACACGGTCTACACGCGGCTTCCAACACGGCTCTGCGGCCATTGACTGGTCAACACATGGTTAGAGGGTAACACATATACGGGGAGGGACTACACGGCGTGTAGTTTGGACACACGGCGTGTACCAATTTATATCACAAGGCAGGGACATGGATCCAACATGGCACACAGCCCTTGAATGCTAATGCATATGCGGGGAGGGACTACACGGCGTGTAGTTTGGACACACGGCGTGCACCCATTATCTCACACAGCAAGGACGCGGCCTTCAACACTGGGTATACCCAGAATGGTGGTACACGACGTGTACTAAAACTACACGGCGTGTAGTTTCAAAATTCTCGAAAGTGTGGGAAAAGTCCTTTTTACCCTCCAGAACACTTCTTGACCTTCTTTTTGACAAAGGAATGGGCCGGAGAGGTCCGGGACATTACATCAGATACCTCTTAAAACATTCTCATCCCCGAGAATTCGAAAACCAACCCAGAGGAAACCCAACAAGATACCTCTTAGGGTTCCCGTTATAACAGGAACCCAACCAACAACCCTAATCATATTTTTTAGGAATTCCTTCTCCTATGTCGAGATATTATCCACTTTAGGAGGCATTGACTCGCCTTCATAGGTTCAATAGAATCCTCCTTAATCCGTCTCGATTAAGAATTGCTTCTTCCCACTTTCATACAATAGAATTTTTTTTCAAATCGTACTACCCCCAAAACCACACAACCAACACACTGCCCAAACACATGGTTTTGGGAAATTCCTTCTCCTATGTTGAGATATTATCTGTTTTATGCGGCACTGACTCGCTCGCACGGGTTCAGTCGCATCCTCATTAATGCATCTCGATTAAGGGTCAGGTTTTTACTTTTCCCCACACATCCGGACATGTCACACTCTTCCAGAGAAGAATGAAACAAAAGCCCTCACAACCGACAAGCCAAGCATTCCATATATCAAAGGTACAAAGTACAACATCAACACAATGATCAGAAGAACAAGGGAAAACACAAGTCAACACAACTCCGGGTATTGAGTGTGCATCTGGGTCTCCCGCTCCCAAGTGCTCTCCTCGAGTCCTCCATGCCTCCACAACACACGAACCAAGGGAATGGTTCATCCATGGAGTACCTTCTCTTTACGATCCTCGATTCTCACTGGTCGTTCCATGAAGGTCGCATCGTCTCCCATATCTAGCTCTCCCTAGTCGATAACGTGAGAGTCATCATGTAAGTACCGACAAAGGTGGGAGACGTGGAAGACGTCATGAACCTTCTCCAACTATGGTGGCATGGCTTGCTGATATTCCACCTCGCCAACATGCCTATACACCTCAAAAAGTCCGATGAACCTAGGTGAGAGCTTTCTCCCTTTCCCAAACCTCTTCTTCCCCCGTCAAGGGGAAACCTTCTTGAACACATGATCTCCCACCTCGAACTCCAAGGACCTCCTCTGATGATCAGAATAAGACTTCTGTCGGTCCTGAGCCGCTTTCATCCTCTCACGTACAAGCTGTACTTTCTCTGTGGTGCTCTACACTACCTCTAGCCCAAGAGCACCTGTCTCACAAACCTCTGCCTAGAAAATGGTTGAACGACATGGTCTTCCATACAAAGCATCAAATGGTGTCATGCCAATAGTAGAGTGGAAGATGTTGCTGTATGAAAACTCTACTAAAGGAAAATGGCGTACCCATGATCCTCTGAAATCCAGAATGCATGCTCGCAGCGTTTCCTCCAACGACTGGATAGTCTACTCTGTCTTCCCATATGTCTGGGGGTGGAAAGCAGTGCTAAGGCATAGCTGGGTGCCAAAAGAATGTTGTAACCCCCTATAGACTCGTGAGGTAAACTGAGTATCCCGATCTTAGATGATAGTCTTAGGGACTCCATGAAACCGCACAACCTAGTCTATATACCTCTATGCTAAGGTACTCACCAGACCTGACTCCATAATTGTTAAGAAGTGAGCTGATTTTGTCAGTCGATCCACCACTACCCTAATAGCATCATAACCACCCTATGCTCTGGGTAGTCATGTGACGAAGTCCATTGAGATGTCATCCCACTTCCACTCAGGGAAATCTAAATGATGCAACAAACCACTGGGAACACGGTGTTCAACCTTCAGATGCTGACACGCTAGGCATTTAGCCACAAACTCTGCCACTGCCCGTTTCACCCCAGGCCACCAAAACTGTTCCCTCAGGGATTGGTACATTTTTGAAACTCATGGATGTACCGCCAAGGAAGAGCTATGGATCTCACGGAGAACTCCCTCATGAATTGTCTCCGAGATAAACAACCTTCCATGGAAAAGCATCCGATGTCGGCTGTCCTCTGACCATCCTTCTGGAGTGTTCCCCTGATCGACACGATCCCTGCTTCACTTCCGCCTTGGAGTCCCCCCACTGAGACTCTTCCACCTGCTGCAACAAGGTGGACTGCACTGTCATCTGAAACAAAGAGCCTCTAACACCTTCTACACTGGAATCCAAGTGCAAGGAAACCAACTCTCCCATCACCTTCCAAGCAACAGTGGATTCCCGAACTTCTTCTTGATGCGACTTCCTGCTCAGGGCATCAGCCACAACATTTCCATTCCCTTCATTGTAAGAGATTTCAAAGTCATTTCCTTGGAGAAACTTGACCCATCTCCGATACCACAGGTTGAGGTCACGCTGGGAGAAGATATAACACAGGCTCTTGTGATCTGAGAAGACCACAATGCGCTCCCCAAAGAGGTAATGTCGCCACAACTTTAGTGCGAACACTACTGCTGCAAGCTCTAGGTCATGGGTGGCATAGTTATGCTCATGAGGGCGTAACTTTCTAGACCCATAACAGATCACCCACTTCTTCTGCATCATCACACACCCTAGACCAAGGCTAGAAGCATCACAAAACAATTCATACAATAACCCTTCCTCTAGAAACCTAAGAACAGGAGCACTGACAAATTTCTCCTTCATGTAGTCGGAAGCTTTCTGGCACTGCTCGCTCCATAGGAAGACCTGGTTCTTCCTAGTCATACTTGTCAATGGAGAAGAAACTCGAGAGAAGTCCGAAAAGAACCTCCAATAGTAACCTTCTAACCACAGTAAACTACAAAATTCTGCCACACTCTTGGGTGCTGCCCAAGAAACAACTGCCTCCACCTTTGATGGGTCCACTGGCACTCCATGTTGAGACACCACGTTCCCAAGGAAGTGTACTTATTGTGTCAAGAACTTACACTTAGACAATTTCCCATAAATCTGGTGGTGTCGAAGGACTTCTAAGACTTCCCTGAGATTCTCAACATGCTCCTCCTCTGATCTTGAGTAGATCAGGATATCATCGATAAACACAACGATGAACTGGTCCAGAAACTCTCGGAAGACAATGTTCATAAGTCCCATGAACACAGCTGGTGCATTCGTATCTCCAAACGGAATCACTACAAACTCGAAGTGCCCATACCTGCACCTGAAATCCGTCTTCGAGATGTCACTATCCTTTACCCTCAGCTGATGATATCCTGATCGTAGATCAATCTTGGAAAACCAACATGCTCCACTCAGTTGGTCGAAGAGATCATCTATCCTTGGAAGGGGGTAGCGGTTCTTGATTGTTACCTTGTCCAACCTTCGGTAGTCTATGCATAGCCTGTGACCCCCATATGCCTTCTTCATGAACAAAACTGGAGCACACCATGGCGATAATCTGGGTCAAACGAAACCCTTCCCCATCTGATCATCAATCTAAATCCGCAACTCCCGCAACTCCGAAGATGTCATCCGATAAGGGGTCATCGAAATCGGACGGGCACCAGGCTGTATGTCTATCCCGAACTCAACGTCACGTCGGGGGGGGGGGGGGGGGGTAGATCACAACCTCCTCAAGAAAAACATCGAGGAACTCCCCAACAACCTTTGGGACTTCCATTATCTCTGTATTAGCTGGAACCACTGATAACCCGCCTAACAAGGAAAGGAGAGGCTTCACATGCCAGCTTCGCACCTGATAGCTCCTCTCGCCAAAAAAAGAAATGCGATGCCCATCTATGTCAGAGAACATGACAATTCTCTGGAAGCAGACGATAACGAAACTAACATAAAAAAACTAGTCGATGCCTAGGATGAAATCATATGGCTGAATCTGTAACAGAATAAGGTCCCCACTAGATCGATGTGGTCCCAATGTCAGCCCACATCCCCGACAAACACAGGATATGATGGTCTGGCCTCCAACTGGTGTACTCAGCACCAGTGGTTTGGAATGTCTCTCTACATCTAGTCCCAAATCATGGGCTAGACCAGGTGCAACAAAGGAGTTTGAAGCTCCCGAATCGAACAAAGAAAAAAAATAGTTCTTAACAAACAAATCGTACCTCGCACCACCTCGGGTCCGGCTGGAGCTGTCAACTCTGCTGCGTGAAACTGTCCAGACCCAGCTCCTCTACCTCTCTGATGTCGTCCACCTCCCCGAACATGCCCTGGTTGAGGTCCCTAAGGATCACCCTGAGGTCGGCCTCCTCCCGCAAAGTCTGCCCTCGAAGGAGCGTGGTCCTGCTGCTGCTGGAAGGGCCTCGCTGGCAACTAGTGCTGCTAAGGTGGGCGCTGAACCTTCCCACCTCCACCGTACTGAGATCAGGTCGGGCACCGACTCTAAATGTGCCAGAAACCTCCAAAAGAAAAACACTTTGGTCTTGGGCTCGTGAAAAAGGGATGAGGACCTGAAGATCTGAACTAGAACTACTGGGGCCTGCTACCCAGTAGTCTGATCCTGGAAGGTCCCGTCGCGGTAGACCTACTACTGACTGCCTTCCCCTTCGACGAGCCCTGCCGGATCCCCTCTCAGGGTGCACCTCCTAGCGAGTGCATCCTCTCTACAACCTATGCCTTCTTCTATACCTCCATGTACGTCAGAAGGGTGAAGGGGGTGACAACATACTGGAGCGAAGGATGAAGCACCTCCTCCAAACGTCTCGCTCGAGACTCCTCATCCGGAAAGAGATCTGGAGAAAAGCACAGGAGATCCTTGAACTTTATCCCCAACTCCCATACTGACATACTCCCCTACTTAAGGGAGAGTATCTCTTGCCTCTTCTCCACCTTGATCATGGAAGAAAGGAATTCCTCTCAGAATATCTTCTCAAAGTCATCCCATGGAACCTCTGCCTCTATCCTCTCTCCGAGGTAGAGCGTCCACCATTGTTTTGCACCTCTCAGCTGACTGAATGCTAGGGGAGCCCATTACACCCTCGGTGCAAGGATCAAGGTAAAAGCGATCCCTATCTCCTCAAGACACCCCTCTGTCTCCATATCTGAAGTACTACCCTCGTACTTCTTGAGGGTCTGCTACTGGAAAGAACGAAGAGACTTTAGCCATTGCCTATATTCCTCCTCTCGGTCAATCCTCAACTGATCGACTGCTTGAATCTTCTGGGCCTCGGCCGTCTGAGCCACCCGGGGACGACGTCCAGGTGCCACAGTTGTACAGTAAAAAAGGATCACCTAAGCCCAAGTAATAAGGAAAACTCTAGGTTTTATTTTATCACTTTATTTCAATTTCTTTCCCAGAACACACAAATCAAGTAAAACAAAATCATGATGATACATGTACCTTCCCTAAAGTTTCTACCCTGCAATCAAAGTAGTCTCACTTGGTCTTTCGGTAGGCTCAGAGTCCTTTCATCGGATCACGTGGGGCCCTAAAATCCCGTGTCCTAGCCGGTCTTCCCTGGCCTATGTCATGAACCATGCTTAACAAACATTTTCTCCCTACCATCACATGCAATCCTCACTGTTCTTAACTCATGACTTCATCCTATCTCTCAACCATCACCTCTGATACCATTCTGTCACGACCCCCTCCCACCAATGATGCCCCTCCTGAGTTGGCAATAGGGAAAGGTTGATACTGACCCCTGAGTCCCGCCTCATGTAGGCCCCGGGGTGGCGACTAGCACCAAGGGTATGTGTTTTCAAAAATATGGGAGGCATTACCCTTTTTATTATTATTTAGGATCGGGAAATAGGACAAGTCAACCACCAAAAAGAAAAAGAACAAGTGTATAGAAATAAACCCAAATCAATCCCACATGCATGCATAAACAATTTTATAACAAGGTACAAGTACACGGAAACTCAAAGTACAATACCAAAAAGAAACAAGAGTAAAAAACAGCAACAACTCCAACAATCCAACTAGTAGGGTCCTGCATGGCCCTGGTAGTCCTCTTGGAATCCTGAAAGTAAACGTAGGGTGAGCATACAAGTATACTCAATAAGGAAACCTAAAGCTATTGTGCACAAGTAGGGAGACATCCTAATGTCCCATGAGAACAACACAAGAAACCTAGCAAGGAATTCTATCCCCCAACCTCACCAGCCACACTCACCAAAACACAATCACAACAGGTAGTAGTAGTATAAGAACAAGAGTATTGGGTACCCTGCACCATTTCCCTTTAGTAAACTGCTCTTCCTAATATCGAACATCCTGACGCTGCCACACTCTCCCCGCCCGCACACACCTAGGCCTGACAACCACGTATCCCGCCCGCACACACCTGGGCCTCACAACCAGGTATCATGCCCGCACACACCTGGGCCTCGCAACCACGTATCCCACCCGCACAAACCTGGGCCTCACAACCACGTATCCCGCTCGCACACACCTGGTCCTCACAACCACGTATCCCGCCCGCACACACCTGGGCCTCATCCCGAAGATTCTTGGGAAACGTTAGAACCTTCCCAAAGAGTCTTGGGCTAACGCTACCCCAATCGAAACCTACCCGAAGAGTCCTAGGTGTAAGGTCGCCTTAATCCATCACAACCAAGGTGAGAAGGATCAGGAAGGAGCTAGTAACTAAGGGAAAAAACACCCTCTCCCATGAAATGGGAGTGTTCGGCACTAAGTTCTCAACCTGGGTGGGGTGCGATAAAACACAAAATATACAAATATATATATATACCAACCACACAACCCAAAATATGGCTTCTAAACAGAGAAACTGAGCACGTGCCTCGAAACTTCTACTACGAAGCATGCATACAACAAACAACCCTAACCCCATTTAGGTTTGCGCTTTTCAGCAGAATTACTTTATTTTGTTCCTTATGTGCTGGGAAACTATCCAAAACAAACCACCTAAATCGTTCGTAAAACATATCCCTGCCATCCACAAATCAAGATAGGAAAACACAAGAAGCACAGAAAAACCCTTCTTATCAACCAACCAACCCATTGATTATTAATACCGTTCCATTACCATGACCCACCATTCATTAACTCTTCCACTTTTTATTTATTATTCACAACCCATCCCTGAAGCCCCACTGCCAACCACCATAACCACAACCGCACCGAAACCCGTACATCATTATCCAGTTAATACAATTTATCGCAGCCCCGCTGCCTGTCACCAACATAACATTCACACCAACCCACAACCAAGTCATCCACATCCCCACTGCTCTCCCGATCCACAACAACCCACAAAACACTCCCATCACATGTCACGAATCCAAGAAAACACTCACATGTTCATTATTCCATTTTGTTCAACCGAGTTGATCACACAAGGGTTCCAGATTTTAAACATCCAACATTACGTGATTAACCAATTTCTACATTCCACAAAGTTCCATCCACAAAAACAGTCTAGAAAGATAGGGAAAAATTTAATTTCAGAATTAAAGGCCCCCAAGGACCGTGATTTTCAGTAGGCATTAGGCTATTCAATTCACAACATTATATCACTGGACATAAAGTAACAACAAACACAACATCCCAACCCCGTTATATAAGCCAATTATTATCTTTATTAAACTGGTTCAAAAGTGTTTCCCATAAACAAGAGAACACCGACCCCGCATGATGCACAAATTAGAGAGACGATGGTAAGATCCCTACCTCAATAGGTTCTGATCACAGCGCTCCCCCGGATCAACCTTAGAAGACGTCCGTCGGCGTCCGTCACTTCTATCGGGTCCCGGAAAAATCTCCACATGTGGATTTTGGAAAGGAAATGCTAAAGGAAAGACAATAGAACCAGGTTCGAAAGTTCCGCCTCATCGTTACAATCCTGTGGCCACTGAGAGATCATAAATCGGAGCTCGGAAGAAGATGTTATGGAAGAAAGAGCCTCCGAGTCTCTTGAGAGGTCTCTTCTTAGAGGAATGGAGTGGAGAGGAGTGAATTGAAAAGGAGGATGGGACCCCTCCTTTTATAGGAGAGAAAAGAAAATGTACACAACGTCTACTTTATGGTACACGGTGTGTACTCTGTTAATTCACACGGTCTCCATGCGGCTTCCAACACGGCTCCACGGCCGTTGACTGGTCAACACGCGGTTTGAGGGTAACGCATATGTGGGGAGGGACTAGACGGCGTGTAGTTTGGACACATGGAATGTACCCATTTATTGCACATGGCAGGGACACAGATCCAACACGGCACATGGTCGTTTACTGGTAACGTGTACACGGGGAGGGACTACACGACGTGTAGTTTGGACACACGGTGTGCACCCATTATCTCACACATCAAGGACACGGCCTTCAACACGGGGTATACCCAGCAAGGTGGTACACGACATGTACTCAAACTACACGGCATGTAGTTTCAAAATTCTGGAAAGTGTGGGAAAAGTCCATTTTACCCTCCATAACACTTCTTGACCTTCTTTTTTACAATGGAATGGGCCGGAGAGGTCTGGGACATTACATTAACATAAGATGATTTTCCTTGTTAACTCTTTGATGAAACCTATCTTCTTAAAGTAAAAAAATCATCTTCATTGGGGTAGTACATTTTCTTGCTAGTTAATCTAAAATTTTTGTAATAATTATTTTTGTAGTTAAAATTTCCATAATCATATTTTCATAATTTAAATTATTTGTAATGAAGATTTTCATCATTAAATTTTTTGTAATCGGATTTTAATATTTAGAATTTTTTGTAATCATATTTTCGTAGTTAAAATTTTCGGAATCATATTTTCATAGTTAAATTTTTTCATAATGAATATTTTTGTAGTTAAAATTTTCATAATGAATATTTGGGTAGTTAAAATTTTCATAATGAAGATTTTTTATGTTAAAAATTTCATAATGAAGTTTTTTGTAGTTAAAATGCTCATAATGAAATTATTTAAATATTTTTCATAGTTTAAAAATATTTTCAAAGATTACTTTTTTCATAGTCTAAATTTTTTTTCATAGTTTAAAATATTAGCATAGTTTCACATTTTTTTGTAGTTTAAAATTTTTCGTAGTTTAAAATTTTTTCGTAGTTTAAAATTTTTTCATAGTCTAAAGATATTTCCGTAGTATAAAAACAATTTTGTAGTTTTAGATTTTTCATAGTCTAAATTTTTTTTCGTACTCTATAATTGTTTATCGTAGTCAAAAAAAATTTCGTAGTCAATGTTTCTGTAATCAAAATTTCAAGAATCTGATGTTCATCAAGAAGAATTTTCCTCATTACGAATAATCTTCATAAAAATGTGAAAGGTATGTTTTCTTCCTCAAATTTTCGTAATCATCTTTTAACTGTTGTCATTTTCATTTTGTTTTAAATTTTTTTGATTCACTTTTCCTTAAATCCGAATGAAAATTTAAAAAAACCCTCAAAATATCAGAATAAATCAAAATATTTATTCAGCTATCATCTCAACCGTAACATATTTTCAAGAAGATTTCAACTATTAGATCAATCATGGATGTTGAACTGTCGCCTCAATTGACTATATTAAGGAACCCCCGGTGGTTCTCCCACATCGATATTCAAGCTCTTGCGTTCTGATGCTCTGCCATTCCTATATAAGTTTTTTCTGAATTTCTCTTCTCTTCTTACTTCCGAATGTCTGCTGAAGCCTCATCTCAAAATGAAATTTCAACTGTTATGGAAATCTTTGAATGGAAGATCTATCAAGAAAGGTTACTTTATCCAAAGTCTTATGCCAAATATGACTCTATTAAATCTAAGAAAATCTATCTCAATGGCTGGGAGAGTGTATATATTTTGAAACCAAAATAATAGGATTTTCTATATCTGCAGTTGTTTGTAGAGTTCTATGGGAAAATATCTTTCTTCAAGGAATATGGTAGATACAAGTTCTATTTCAAGTTTTAGGGAAATACATATTCTCTTTCTTACACCAAGGCTGCAAGTTTGATTGGAATTACTTATGAACGGGAAGCTGAGTTCTGTACTCACAAGCTACCTGATATTCAGGGAAGTTTTGATAAGGATAAGGGCATAGCATTCCATGTTCTTTTAGATATAAATGCTCCAATGATTCTTCATTTGTCTACAAACATACGGATTCTTGAACTACAGGTTCATGGTTTTATAATTCTGAGAAAAGGTGATAAGGAGACCTTGAAGAAGAGTGACATCTACATTATGGATTTCGTGGTGAATTTATGAAAGATAAATCTGGGTAATTACATTCTGGTTACAATTCAGAATATAAAAAATGAGAATTTAAAACCACAATTTATAATGTATCCATCTATTCTGTCAAATATTATTGTTCCGTGTTTAGAATCCTTCAAAATTCTTTGTAGTTATAAGTCGAGAAATTGTAATGTCATGTTGTTGTGTGATGATACTTTGAGAAAGTTTAATGTTGGTTTTTCTAAAGAATCCAAGGAATTTTATATTTTAATGAAGAGGAGGTAGAAGCCTTAATATTGAAATAATAAGTGGATGAGACTTCCAAAAAGGGTGGAAGGAGGAGGAAGCTTAAAGAACCAGAAGAGAAAGGAAAAACCCCAGTGGCTAAGGAAACCCAGTCTACACCTCCGAAGCCAAAGAATAAAAAAGCCTATCATGAAGAACTTGTTGCTAAATGGAGGGAAGATAAGGAAAACTAGATGTAAGGAGAGCCTATGTTTGTCTTGGACCCTGTTAAGGAAAAATATTTAAAGGAAAAGGCTGCATAAAATCGTATGAAGCAAAAAAAGAAATGAAATAAAAGAAGAATATATAAGAAGTCGAGATTGTTCAATAACTTCTTAAGGCTGTTGAAAAAGTCTCTGAAAAAATACCATTACCATAATCATTCTTGATAGAATAATTACTAGAGACTATGGAAAATAAATTAGAGATTCCAGAACCACATGAAGAAGAATAAATGGTTCTAGGATTAGAATTGGAAGAATAAGATGAAGACAATAGTGATATTGAGGAGGTGATAAAGCGAATAGAGTATTTTCATGATAAGGAATGTCTTTCTGAAAAACTATCAATCTTAACTTTTGATGTTGAGTCTTAAAAACATACTACCCCATGAAAATAGGAGAAGAGTGATGAAGAAGTGAACAAGTTGTCTGAAGAAGAATGTAGCAATCATCATTTCATTCACCCAAGGGATGTTGAGGTAGGAGCCGAGAATGATGAAGTTGATGAAGATAAAATTGTTTAGATATCAGATAGTGAACATGAATCTCCTAATCAAGAAGAATTCCTTTAGAATACTAATAAGAGAAACAAGTTGTAATTAATACACCTAGAAAATCCAGAGTGATGAAGAATGAAGTTGGTGCTTCAACAAGGAGGAAAGTTTCTGAGTTATAAAAAGAAACCTCACCAAGCAAAGTTTCTGATTCCGAATCATCCTCTCATAGACATGATTTTTTTGTTCAGTCTTTGAAAAATTTTGTTGACCTATCCCTATATTCCCAATCATAGAATTAAGATGTCAGATTCTCTATCATACGTTAGATAAAAAATTATATTTAGTGTCCATGGTGATGGTTAAGTGTGTCAAACATAAGGATGACATCAAAACCTTTTTCATAAATTAGGAAGCCCATTAAAGATTTTACATGAAAATGACTAGTTTGTCAAAGAAAACTGTTGAAGATATGATAATTCTATATGATTTTAAAGAATATTTCAATGATTCCTTTGAAACTGAAGTGGGAAAGTTCAAAGATCTAACTGTGTATTTTGAAGAAAAGAAATCTCTTGAAGAAACAACTCAGAAGAAAGAAGTGAAAGATCTGAATGGGAAATTGTATTCAGTTGCTTGGATTAGGAATAGAGAAAGAGATATTAGAATCAAATTTGAGGAAAAACTTTCTAAACAAGAAGAATCCATGAAGGCTCAGGAAGAATCTCTTAAGGCTCAATAAGAGAAAAATAAAGCCTTAGGGAAGAAAACTGAATATCAGGATCAGTTGCTCAAGAATGAAGAAGAGGATCACAAGGAGCTCAGGAAGTTAAAAGACATAGTGATGAAGCTGATGCCAATGGACAACGAATGATAATCTTTTCCAAATCCGATATTTTATTGTGTTTCCTTTTTTTACATATTCATTCAATCTTAATGAAAATTTTGGATTTTCTTTATATTTTGTTTTTTAGTATTTATATTTCTGGTACCATATTTTCTTTTTTCCATTCCCTTTATTCCTTTTTGAAAATAACAAAGGGAGAGAAAGTAATGTTAAAAATAATTCTAAGTAATGATGAAATTTCCCAAATTAAGGGGGAGTTCATCTAAGGGGAGTTCTTATCAATGAAAATTTTCGTATGCAAGATAATGTAAAATCTCATTCAGGAATTAATGAATACGATCCTTAGGGATTTCAATGACTAAGGGGGAGTTAGTCGTATTAACTTTGATCCATAAGTAAAAGGAGATGAGTTTGTATTTTCAAGATCATAAAAATTCTAAGTACTTGTTTTCTTTTTCATTAGGATGTTTGTGCTTTCCACAAGGGGGGATTGTTGATTCAATAAGGTTTCCTTATGACTTTTTCATTCCTCTTTGTTTTGAAAATCACAAACAATCTATCTCAAGGATATTTTTTTCCTTAAGTTTCTTTTTAATAATGAAAATTTTCATTCCCCAAGAAAATTTTTTCCTTAAAACCCTTTCATTGTTCTTTTTATAATCTCTTTAAGTCTAACTCATTTTATTTCTAAGTGTAAAATTTGGTTTCATATCTAAAACCTAAGAATTCTATAAATACATAGATATAGAGTATTCGGTTTTCAGGATCCAAATTCAGGTTCCAAATTTTTCAGAATTCAGACTCTGAATTTCCTTGAAATTTAGACTCAGAATTCTTAATAATTAAGACTCCGAATTATTCAAAATTCAGACTCCGAATTTCTCTAAATTCAGACTCTGAATTTCCATGAAATTCAGACTCCAAATTCTATAGATTTCGGATTCCAAATTCCTTGAAAAATAGAATCTGAATATCCATGTAATATAGGATCCTAAATTTCACATTTGTAGACTCCAAACTATTATTTTTTACAAAGACTCTGAAAAATTGATTTGATTAAGCAAACATATTTTTCTTACCCATGTTATAGATATGAATCTATTTCGTACAATTTGTTTCTAACTAACCTTTGTTTATGTGACACATGCACATGTCCCTCTTAGCTTTAAGGAAAAATATGATCATTGGAGGAGGGAACCGACTGTTGGAGATGTGCATGTAAATAGAATCTCATTTGAATGAGCTCAAACACTGACATCACACTTGTTGAAAACTCTGGAGACCATATGATGTTGATGTGATTTCTAGATAGAGGTAATCTCATGCTTTGTTCATACTGAACATCTTGTTCAGATTTCTTCATGCGAATCTGAATGTTGCTGAGTACATTCGAGGGCTTCTAAGGATAGGAAGACAGAGGCACTGACTACCTTAATGTTGGAGGACTTCCTTGTTGAGTAAGAAAGCAGTTCTAACTATCTTGATGTTCGAGGGCTTGCGGGAATTGCAAGACAGATTCCGATATTCTTATCGAGGGATTACCCTAGTGTGGTTAAGGGAAACTTTCTTTAATGTATAAATCAATAGACCTTTATCCAAGGTTGTTGGATACCCTACTCTTTGGGATAAAATATTTCATACGTGTTACTTGTATTGTTTGATGTTTATTTTCCACTGCATTTTGATTAATAAGGAATGTATAACTATCTTATACTTACATGTATTTGTATACTCTGATTAGTAAGATTCTATATGATTTACGATAAATTATTTTCATTGTAAACTTTTCTTAAGTTTCATTTCTGGAACTATATTGTCGGAACAGAGCATGTTTTTAGAGCTTAGAGGTCTTGTGAATTTACCCCGTTTAATCTTGTTAAGCATAGTCTTCCTTAATGTTAAAAACAAATTTAGTTATAAAAACTTTAAAGGTTCCAAATGAATTTTTAATGTATACAATTCTCCCCTCTTGTATATTGAGCATCTACATTAATATTTCTATCCTATATAGAGATGTATACTTATCTTGATAGAAGATGGTTAAGTCAACCCCTATCCTTTGTAAAAACTCCACATTAAAAGTAAGTGTCCTAATGATGGTATGTGAGATACATAGTTCTTTGGATTTTATTACTAATCATGTAATAAAAGGTTATGTCTAACATAGTATTTAATCAATGGATTTTATTTTATTATAAATAAAATTTCATTGGTTTATATTTTGTCGATATTGTTAATATTAAGTGGATGATTATAAATTAACCATATTGGATAAAACATTGATTCATAATTCATTTTTTCAATTTCAATATTTTCAAATTTACTCACTTATTTTTGTTATCATGACCTTGCACCCATAAAATAAATAATTTCATATTCAGATGTAAAAAAAATTTAAATGACCTGTTCATGAGATTTATATAACAGTTCATTTAATGATAGTACATTAAATCAAACCTTGATCAAGGTGATATGACTAATGTTTCTAGTAATGGCATGAGTTATAATATTCCACCTATCTACCTATATAACACATGGGTTCTAATCATTATGGATCCATCTCGAACTACCTTCATGTGGCTTGGGAAACTGATTTAATTAAAAATATCTATAACTCACATGCAGGTGAGTTGAAAAAGGATTGGTTAAAGTGTAAGTAAATAAATATCCTCGGAAACATAGGTCCTACATAATAATGGTGGGAGGGGGGACTCATATGAAATCTTATTTAATTTAATAAAAAAATTTAATGACCATTAAAGAAATTAAATTATAAAATTCGATAGATATATCGGTCATTGTCAATCTTCTAAATAGTCATACATAAAATTTACTCTAAAAGAATAGATAACATCAATTTCATTATCTATTCATTATTATTAAGGTAAACATTATTTTTTAATTAATTAATTACTTCATTCATGTTTCTCTTAAAGACTATCTTAAATCTATTGGAGATAACCATAATAAAAAATAATGTAAAATAGAAATGAGATACAATAGTTGTATATTTATTACAATAAATTAATTGACTATTTATAATTCATTATAACCCTCATTAAATTTCAAAACACATAATGTGAAAATCAATGTAAAATGGTTTTAATTATATAATCTTCAAGTAAATGAAATTTTATTCTTCTAGTTATTTGGAGACTATATAGTGTGTAATATCCAACTACAGACCATGTACCTTTGTTGACATGTATCTAGGTCCCATGCTTTGGGATTTAGATTTTTGACTTTGTTGGACTAAAAGACATGTATATGGAAGATACATGATGGTTATTCACTTTCAATGTGCTCAAGAAACTCACATAGTTCGTTGGCATGTATATTGGATAATTATACGAAATGTACATTCTAAATACATACCTTCTAATCCATTTGTTTCATGCCCATAACTCTCATTGGAAGAATCACTGTGTTCTCTAGTGAGATACTACATGTCATGTTCACTCTAAATACATGTTTTGTTTCTCTAATTTCATTTTCATAGTTAAATAAACATGTATCTCAGACATGGGTGATGATGAAATACAAATCATGTACACTGAATACATGTCATGTATATACAAAATTCCTGAGGTTGTTAGTCTCACATGGGATGGCTTCGTATAATGACCACACAGATTCCATGATTATACAGCTAACTCATGTAGACTACATGGTGTCTACACTGATACACACCATGTAATTTAACAACAATGTTCCCGGTTGTCTGACAACATGCAGCATACACCATATGTATTAACTATGTGGCATGATTGTTATCCCTCAGTATGGATAGGTACAACATACTAGGGTACATAACATGTACATATGAGTACATTCCATGTAACCCAGTTTTGTTGGAAAAAATTAGCAGTTCCCGTAGACATATATGGTTATTCTTAATTTTTAATTAGAAATAAAATAAAATTATACTCTGAATGAACATGATTAGTATGTTGATAACATATTAATTCAAAATTAATTAAACAACGAACATTATCAATTTAAAATTTAATTATATCTTCATATGGATCAATATTAAAATAAAAATTTATATATTTAAACACATCCTCTCTGATACAACGTTTTTTTTATTCTAGCATTAGAATGGAATGGTGGACAATATAATATTCATTCTAAAATTTATGTTCCTTAAACCCTATGTGAGGATATTTCACATAAAATATATAATCAATTTAATTAATATTAGATGAAATGAATACCTAGGAATATGTTTATTCTTTATTGATGAAATTGATCATCTAAAAAGTCCCTTTTAGATTTCCTTCATTGTGCTCTGTGGATCCATGGATTAAATACCTCTAGCAGTGATCCACACATGCTCCACTGATCTCAAAGAAATTTTAATTGATCTCCAGTTTCTAGTGTAGGGAATCGATTCTCATACATTTTTTGTTGATATATTGTTCTTTAGTCTTGAAGGAATATCTATTGTGTTTCTCATTGTTGAGAGGGAGATAGAATGAGGTGGGAGAGAATTCATTATGTGAAACAATTACCTATTTCGATTTCAACAATTAATTATTTCACACCCTATAAAAAATACATAACCATCTATTAATAGAGCTATGTTTTTGGGAAAAATACTTATATAATTACATATCATCCCATAAATAATATAATAATCTTTTATAGACCCCATTCCAAAATTATTGTTACTATTATTATTGGTGTGTGCCAACTTGAGAAATAACAAATATTATTTTACCATCTTATTATTTAAAATTTTTCACTAGACATGGTCTTTAACCATTATAAGTCCTATAGAATTTATTGATCACCTAGATAAATTTATATTTTAATTATTTCATTCATCGATAATTTTTTCCATCATTAAAACATTAATAAATTTATCCCTAAATCTTGAGAATAATATTTATTCAATTAATTAAATTCAAATAGAATTTAATCAAGACTCTCAGAAACACATATTGTGTGACCCTCTAGGATTCATTGTCTTTGGAATTTCGTAGGATTACCTAATTTCCAAGATTAGTATCTTTAAATGGATCATGAAACCAATGATAAGGAACAAAATATTTCAATAAAGACAACCATATACACATTATCACTTTGTAATATAATCACTTTGTCTCGGTAACTCATCAAAGAGGTCGCACATACATGTCAAAAAACTAGATGATAATTATATCTTTCATTGAATATATGAAATAAACACATCATTTTACCATGGAAATGGAATATAGGGTGAATTTTATATTCCAATAAAATGGTACATATATCATCTCTTATAATTATAGAAGAGAAAATTCCATAATTGACTTATCCATTAATGAAATTTCAATCACGATGCACACAACATAACTGACCACACTATGAACATATGTCATCAAATTTATTGTTAGGAAATATATTTTCATGGTTCATGAAATTCATTAATGGTACTATTAATGTCTGAGGACCATTATAAATAGTTTTATATGAGAATATTCATTGACACCATAATATAAAGAATTCCAACTAGAGGGTATATTCTCATAATCTCTCATCTTGTTGATTAACAAGTGAGAACATCATGAGAATTAAAATCATCCACTTATAAGTATGTTCACCTAAATGTCCATGTAATATGTGTCCAATCATATTATATTGTTGAACAATTTGATATTATTTTAATATATGATCACAGTACTTCAAGGTTCTCATAATAGAAGTGAACTTCCTTGACTGTATCAATGAAAAATATACTATACGATATTATTTAATTAGCTTCATGTACAATAGTGAACTATAAACTAGAAGATATTTTTATTAATATTTAATTTTTTGAATATACATGTAGTCTTTTTACAAATTATTGGTCCTTGGATTATAACTCCAATGGTACAGACAAGTTTTAACTCCAAAGCACTGTCACAAATCAAATTCCCCAATACTAATCTGATATGATCTTCCTCCATAAAGTCCCCACATTATATTAGAGATGAATGTGAAAGTACAAAAATAATTAAATATTCAATAATATAGGGGTTTATGAATGTTGTTGAGTATTTAACACTCGAATATTGATGGCATTACCCTTATATATGGGGTTTGAATATATAGTATAAATAAGGCCAAAATAATAATAAAGAGCTCAAAAAATGCAACTCCCTCCCACATAGTCTCCAAAATAGTCAATATAACACACCATGTCACCCACCAACTTTTTTAGAATAAATATATTTTCATCATAACCATAATAACCATCAGTACTATACTCATAACTATTCATAACCATAATCAAAACCATTAATATAATTGGAGAGGGGAATTGGACCACTAACCATCAATCTAGTAGTCTCATTAATTTTTTTATATTTGATCATGATCCAGAAATCCATCCTTAGGTGATGGTTCTATAATGAATGATACTCCAATCAACTCAAAATAATATAATGTAATAAAAGGGGAAACTAAATAATTCTTCTTCATAGATTAACCATTCATAAATTTTTATGACTTAATCTTATGGAACTCCTATGATATGTATTATAAATTTTACCCTCATGGTAAAAATATGTTAATATTAATACCATGATAATCATGAGATTTTAATACTATCTTTATAAATATAAGACCATGTTACTCCAAAATTAAATATAGGGAAGATAAATATGTTACGCAAGTAAAATAATCTTTATTGATCTTAGGATAACGCGTCAATGAAAAGTCACTACACTCCAACTATACCTAATAAAAATAGGTCCAAGGGAGACAAAATTTCCAAATACCCCATATCATGGGATTTATAATTCTATAAATTCGATAAACTAATCACATGCTACACTATCAAAATCATTAAAGTAATGTATTTAATGATACTACATTATCCAAATCTACCCAATAATTCCGATAATTTTATCTAAGATACCATGATTCAATTATATTGTGTTTTTATTAGTTTTTAAGAGTCAAACTACCATAGACAGGAAGTATAATAATTCACCATTTACCCATAACATCTAAATTGTAACAAGAAAATATATGAGAAAATAATAATTGAGTGGTATAAAAACCATGAATTTTTTTCATGGACCCATTCTAATTTAGGACACCCTCATTTAATTCATACTTTTCCCTATTACATAATTCTATGTGGAATTTATTTATATATTAAAAGTTTCATAAAAATCATTCCATTGTGAATCATCCCTATATGTTTCATAGTACTTTTTCCCTAGGATATGACCTTATCTGAGGTATGTTCTAGTAAATAGAATGATACCCATATAGATTTTCAATAACCTCATATCATGATTTCAAATTTAACGATTGGGACTCACTTAATTAAAATAATTTAAATTCAATGATAATGTTCACTACATACCATCATGTATAATTTGAAACATCACTATTGCAATGACTCATTTTTTGGCCTAAAGGACCTTGGAATATTTTAGAAAATATTTTCGGAGCAGGTTGCTGAGTCGGCATGGAAAGCTGAGACCAGGGGAGCCTCAGTGCGGTTATATTGGAGATATTAAATATGTTTTGCCTCCCATGAATAGTTTCACTTGAAACATAAATAACTCACTTTAAAAGTCTCATATAATATTTATTAGAATGTGGGTGAGTCTGGAATGTCGTGCTAACCCTATCCACGACCTAAGGTTGTCCGTGCTGGGAGGTTTTGTTGAAGGTGAGTTTTTGGGTTATTATTTGGTGAAATAATTAATTATATGATAATATAATTAATTAAAATAATCTAAACCGAAATTTCCTCACCCTCCCCATGTTTTGGACGTACGACATAGGATGAGAGACTCCTCCTCTTATCCTCTTCTCCCCTTTGGCAATAAATAAAACGACAACCAAATTGAACCAACGAGGTTTTGTTGACCTCCTATTCTAAAGCACACCATCATTATATTGAGAAATAGATGATTAGAGCATCTTTTGGGATCTAATTCTAAAGAATTTAACCAACAATGTAAGAGGATTTGTGTTTTTCTCTCGATCCCTTTTATTTTTCATTGTTATAAGGTTATAGAGCCCTATTTCAATTGTTGTCGATTCCTGCTAGGTATATCTATGGATTTTGGGTCGAATCGGTGTGGATTAGGTTATTTTTTAGCTAATTCCTGAAAAGAATCATTATCTATATGGAATAAAGATTATTGAAACACATTGTGTATCCATTCTTGTTTGGGGTAGATAGACATTTCATACTACATGCCGTGTATAGGGGTTACATGCTATGTAGTTCCATAAACAGTGTGACCTCAGGATATATATTGGGTTATCCGTGTAAAAATACATGGTATTGTACTAAAACATGGTCATGATACACAAACCCTAGGTCCAATAGATAGGCATGGGAAACAAACATGGTCAGGTGGCCTTTTATCTAAACATATTGTGTAGTATGGGATACACAGTGTGTGACAGACACGGTCGACCGATCCATGTCGAAGAGGAACACAGCCAGATGATGGGAGATGAGGGACATGAAATGTACCTCCTCTAAAAAATATTTTCCTCTACATGGGTTAGAATCCATGTGGAAAATATACATGGGTTTGTTCTTGTATGGGATCACACACCATGTGTGCCCCAGTGTGCGTCGTGTACTACTAGGAGATCCTTTGGGGATCTTCTTCCTTCTGTAACCCCTTCTCTGGGACTTGAATTCTAGATTGTGAGTTTTTTTTTATCCTGAGTGGTTTTCAAAGTAATATGACATAGAGGCCTTCATTATTGAATATGATATATGATTTAGTGTTATTCGGTAAAGGTGATTGTGGTGTGGTACTGAGCTAATGTTGGAGATCAATGTGGTTTGTATAAAGATACACTTGTACTGTTACCCCCTATTATACTATGGCATGATTTTTACCTTTCCTATATTATTAGGTATACATGGGACTCCCCATGTAGTGGTAATGGGTTCGTTACCTTTAAGAAATTTATTTTAGGGTGTTACCCATTTTATATACTAGGGTGTGGGTTTCCTCATGATGTTCGTGAAGGTAGAGTAGGTACTCCAATGTTGGACAAGGGAGCAGGTCCTTTATCCGTGAATTAAGTACTCCCCTGTTAGACAAGGGAGAGGGTCCTCCATACATGTTTTATAGATAGAGTGGATACACCCCTATGGCACAAGGGTGTGAGACCTCAATTCTAGGAGTTGGTACTCCCATGTCGTTCTAAGATGTTGGTATTATATAGGTATTGTTCCAGTAGATTTGGTACTCTCCTATCATGTTAGGGAGAAGGTTATCAAGCCTGGGGTTGGTAATCCCTTATTGTGAAAGGGTGTGGGCCCCCATAGTTAATGATTTTGCAGAGTCAGCACTCTACTGTCATTCCAAGGTGTGGGTCCTCTCACCACTGAGTGGCACACCCCTACCGTGTTAGGGTGAAGGTCCTCAAATTATGAGGTAGAAATACCCTAAACAATTAGGGTGAGGGTTCATAATGACTACTTCTCCCCTATGGGATCTGTTCATGGGTCATCACATATAGTGTAGTACTCCCACATCTCTGAGTAGCAGCGGATATTGGGTCCTCAATTGGGATTAGATGTCCCTTGGATATTGGATAAAATTAAAAGTAAAAATCCCATAAACTACATGTTAACGATATGTAGATAGGGGTTAGTGCCCCATCAACGTACTGAGGTGTCGAAAAATCATTACAGGAGCCACAAGTATTTTTCAGGGAAGATAGGAGTTGTACTCCCTCAATTGCGGGGAACTGGCATGGTATGAGTCCCTATGATCTCTCTTGTTAGAGAGGATTTATACGATACATGGTCCCTTAGTTCTCAAGTATGTAGTGGTGAGGGGTGTGACTCTTCACTTGGGTTTCTTTAGAATGTGCTGGGTAGAAGGTAATGATCACAATACCTATGTTGATGGGCACTCGAGTTAGACCTAATAAGGTGTTTCTAATGGAGCATGTTCTCTCTGACATGCCATTAGTAATTATAGAGCTGTTCCTGATGGATTGCAAATCTCTTATGGGTTCCATATGGGATGGCTGAGCTCGTGTAGTGTGTTATAATAGTTTTATGTTAGGGTAAGCTCCTATGAATAGAATCTTGTATCTAGCTATGATGTTGGAACCTCTGGAGACATGGGGTCTGAGAAAAGTATATCTGAGTGATTTTTGGTAGTCCAAATAGTGTTGTCACTTGTCGGGGTTGAAACCCCAGGTATATAGAGATAACATTTAAAATATAGATAAGGATGGGTTGAGATGGATTTTTTCTCTCCATTTAGTTTCCCTCTAGTTAGGTAAAGTGGATTTTTTCCTTTCGGTTTCTCCCTTTTTTATTTTGGTGTTTTGGGGTGCCTACTGCATATTTTTATACTTTCCCCTGCATGGGATTTGACCACACATGTTCTATGTATTATGGAAACCACAATCCATTCAAAATAGTCTATAGAGGACAAAAGGAAGGTGAAGCTTACTGAGCTAGACATATCGAGGTGTTTATAAGAGCATGACCGGAGAGATTTATATTATTTCTATTTTACAGTGATCCCGTCCTTCTAATCCGGTTTTATTCTTTTACACATATACTTTTGTGGGCGTTGTCTTTCCCTTTTATGCTTTTAGTACTTCTATTATACTATGGTTGTGGGATATATATGTTTTCATACATTAGTTTCCTTTGGTTTTTTAAATATCATTTTTTCATATTGGAAATATGTTAGTGTTTATAGGTACATAGGCAATGCCTCCCTTGATAGTGATATGCATTGTCGATGCTCGTCACTATCCCTTAGCATATTAGAGGCGGGCTTGGGGAGTCGCAGCTCGGGCCTAGCTGTGTCGGGTCATGACAGCTATACACCATTATTTGGATTGAAGATAATCCCTTCAATATTCCAAAAAAAATTCCACTAAAGAATCATGTTACTTTATTTAAAAATGATATTGTATAATATTTGAAAATATCTCTACCATAATTAATTACATGAGTAACTTAATGAAAAAATTGATAATAACCCTTTGATAGTCCTTTAAATATAAATTATATAACAATTATCCCAACAAGATTAAATACCCTACGGGGGTGAATTAGGGTATGATAAATTAAAACAACCTCCACTTGGAATATTTTTTCTTCATTAAACAAAACACTTTTCTCTCTATTTTCGGTTGTAATGAATGATCAGAAATTAAATAATGAATGATATAATTTTTTTTATGTGGTTCAACATTAATGGGATACGTCTAAGTAGAATACAAAGGAAATGTACCTATGTAAAAAATATACTAAAGCACATTTATATTACAAATTTTGGGGCAAACTCAGTATCTCAGATGGTTTACAACCAATCATAATTTGAAATCTCAATTTTCTCTGAAATAATGTTTTCTCATAACTCCATCAGATGAATCATCTTTTGACCACATAAATAATTATATTTTTTTACCTCGTTTGGAATGTAATTGAGTTAAAATTTCATCCACATGATGAATAAAATATTACCACATATTTTTTGATAAATACATTTTGAACAATTTTATAATGATGACTACTTTTGTGAAGCTAACACAACCATCATGAAACTATCCAATTATTCAAAAGATTTGTTTTCATGAACCCCACAAATTTTTTAAAGATCACATCATTTTTAAAGACTATAACCATCGTGAAACTCACTCATTTTGAAAATATTACTAACCATTTGTGATGATCCATTTTTTTAAGCTTACAAATTTCATGAAGCATACATAGAACTCATAAATAACCATTCTCCATGAACCAGATGATCTTATTAAAATATTTGTTCAATAAAACTCCTTCATTATTCACCTTCTTAAATTTAGATAGTTTGGTGTTTTTTGAGGATTTCTTATTCAAATGGGGGGGTAGAGACCTATTTATTATTTATGTCTCCATTTAGAGAGCCTTAAATCTTTCTATAACTATTTAGAAAGATCCCAAGTATTTTTTTAACCTTTTTTTATGATGAACCGGGGAAATTTTACCATTCATGAAGATTCTAATAGTTGTAGTGATTTTCTGTTAGACCATCATTGTCATCCCCCATGTAAGAACCTCCATACCGTTACGAATCACTAAGAATCTACAAAGAATTATAACTTCTTGAAATAGACAATATTCATGAGATCCATACCTTTTCCATATTTTAATGAGAATTCCTAGAAGTCTGAATTTTCACAATGATTTATCTATCCTCTAGATTTTGGTCAACAAATATTTGGAGAACACTAGGAAACAACACTACCTTGCATACCCAAATTTGTATACTTCCTACATAGCAATAATTCATTTTTATTGGATCCTTTTCAATACATCTTGTCATCAATATCACTATAACTCAACAAATGACCTTATAAACATGTTTTTTCAACAAAAAAATCAATCCCAAAACAATATAATGCTACCTTAAGGTATTTTTTCCCAAAATAACCCTACATTATGCAGTACAATATTTTTTTTATATTAGGGAATATAAAGTTTAATAATCACCCACTGTAAATCCTCTATGTAGTGTTGTTTATTTTCCTTATTATTTAATTATCATTATATATTCACTACCATTTTATCAGCATATAATGAATATATTTACTGAATTTGATAATATAATAATAGAAGGGAATGTTAATGTTGTGTGATCCCATGGTGATAACACACTCCATTTATTATAAAATCTTATGGATCCCTAATATACTATATATAGAAAAATATTAATTATAGGATACCCTCTCTTGATTCTTACCCTATTAAAACCATTGACATCCCTCCATAAATCATAACTCCCCTTAAGTTAAAGAACCATCATATATTTTACCTTATAATGAATCCCCTTCTACCTTCATATATTTTATATTTATAAATAAAATATAAAATAAAATATTAATAATTTTGTATATCTAAAAATAATTTATTGAAAATAATTATTTGAATAAATTATTAAATCTGATATTTTAAATAAAAAATTCATTTGAATCTGATTCATTACAAACTCACACACTAGGAAAAACAATATATGTAATTCCCCAACCTTAGTTACCCAGAGTTAGTGCATTATTACATAATATTGGCATGAACACAAGGGATCAAATCCCGAAAGACCAATCACTTTAGTAGTCTTGGAAACCCTAGATATATTCATAAGTCGTACATTACATCATAAAATGAAATACAACAACAGTATTGTCTTCATTATCACCATTCACATCCCATATACTATACCTATAGGTTAATCAAAATAAACTTCTTCACATCCTATGAAAAATAATACATAGAAAGGGGTGACCTCAAATGCTCAATAAGGATAACAATATAGCGGAAACTTTCATAAATAAGAATAAACATTTAAGGAAATGTATAAGACTAATACAAAAGCCTTTTAAACTTGATCTTCAGAATAATATGGCAAAGAAAAAAATCAAATAATTCAAATTAATTATTCAAATGGATATTATGCTAGTCGAATAATCACATACAATATCAAATAGCCACTTTGATAATGATGGAATGCATAATGCCGGACATTCTGAAACATTTTGTCAAGGACTTGGCCAAGACGTCTAAAAATTATTAAGGCCTTGGCCAAAACCATATATCAAATTGGCAAAGGCCTCATCCAATTCCACATATAGTTGTATCATGAGGCCTACCGATGTAATGAGGAGCTATAGCGGGCTCCACCTGTCACTTACTAAGTCCAATTCATTCCTAATATGAAAAGGTTTAAAAATAACATAAACATTCGTATTAAAACTAGCATAGTAAATGTCAATAATTTATCCATAAACTATGAATGGTATAAAAATAACACATCCACAGTAAAAAATTATCACAAAACCTTCTATACAATATGGAAGTTTTGAATCATAATAAATCAACTTCAAACATGTTTAAAATCCATTAAATCATTTTGACATAGATGAAAATGATTTGTAAAACTCTTTGAGTGAAATATACCTTTTTAATGAAAACATTTAAAAGTCACATAATTTAGAAAGGAAGACATTTAATGAAAATTTTCAATCAATGTTTCCCATACCACTTTGAAACTTTTGAAATGAATTAACATTTTAAAAACATTCATGTCCATCTAAATAAATCCTTAATAATCATTTTGAAAAATTGGACATTAATGAGGATGATTTAGATGAATAAATATTTAAAACATTTAAAATGATGTTTTAGTAAAAATTCCCTTAAAAATAATCCCTTTAAAAACTCTTTTATGAAACACAGACATGGATAATAAATATTTTCCAGAAGATAATTAGGTATAAACAACCTCGAATAATAATGAGATTGTAAAATTAACCCTTACCTTGTACTTTTCCTCAGTCGATGGTATGTTAACCTCCTCTATAATAGTTTAAAAATGGTTATTAAATTATAATAGAACCATATACATAATTATGATATCATATATGATCTTTTAACATTTCATTGTTTAATAATATTTTAGTATTTTTGTTGTTTTGGATGTTAACTGATTCGTTTTCCTTTATATGCTTTGTTACGTAATCCGTGTTTGTTATGGATAGGTTGTATCTTATTCTTATACAGAATTATATCAAGTCCATAAACATTATTCTTAATCATCAAAAGAATATTATTCTCGAATGGATACGATGGGGAATGAATCTCATCGCGTTCATGGAGACGATATTCCATACGTACGCACGAGCGACAATATCATTATTTTGATATTAAAATCATATAAAATTGGATGATATATCATATATACAGAATAATTATAATGTTATATTTATTATTTACTTCAATTACACATCATTATCATACCCATCCAAATAATAATGTTTTGAATAACAATTACAGCACGACGTGGAGACGGTAAGCCATACATACGCACGTATGGTGACATGTCATTCAATGGATGGATAAAATAGTGAATATGGTTCTACCATATTTATAATAAAATCAATGTATAAAGAGGATACTGGAGTTATTATTTTAGATTGGAAATAACAAAGGAAGAAGAAGTGGAAGAAGAAAAGAACTTAAAAGAGGGTGGTGAAATCATTACCTCTTCTTCGGGTTCTTCCTTTTGATTTGAACAAAAGGGATCCTTAGGTAGGCTTTACGATCAAACTAAACCCCCTAGTATTAAGTAAGGATATTTTATATAGTATTTGGGAAGTTTTTTTCCGAGCCAAATGGGTTTGAAGGTGTGAATTAAAGAGAAGGGGAAGTTCCCTTTTATAAGAGGGGTGAAGGGTACCTTAGGAAAAGCTAGACATATAATTTTATAATAAATTCATTTTCGGTAATAATGGCACCAAACTGATTTATATCATGTATAAGGTTGGTATCGGTCTAAATACTTTCAAACAATAGGTTTTATACTAGTTTGGGTAATTATATTAACCTTATCTCATAGATTTAACTCTTAGTTAATTAGTTTGATAATTACCATGTCTATTTGTATTTTTATATTATATGGTTAATAATAATTCTATAAACAGACAAGTGAACCCCAAGTGGTTCATTAATAATACACATATAATTAAATAAGTCTCTTGGGAGAACCATATATTTTTAGGAATATAATATCAATTAATAATATAATATTTGTTTTAAAACTCTTTTATGTCAATTTTGACACTATTTAGAATTTGATTTTTGTGAAAATCATAACAGCATGATTACTTATAAAAAAGTTAATTAAATAAATCCTAACATGTCATATTAACCTAGAAAATTCGTGTATGTCTTCAAAAGGTACAAAATGTATTTATTTCAACATTTATAATACAATTTATTTGATTCTTTCATTAATAATGAATATACTGCGACATCATTGTGTCATAAATAACATTAATTATTCAATGTATAAAAATTATAAATAAAATACCATTATGTAGGAAATATTTTTATATTTATAATTATTATTTATAGTTGAAAATATAACTTACATAACACCATGTAAGAATTGTTTTACTAAAATATATATGCATATGTCATTTTTGTATTCATTTTAACTTAACTAATATAAAGTGTCATTTTCACTTAAAAGTGGATCGATGGGGTCCCAAAATTGACCCAAGGATTCCAATGGTCGGAAATCCATCATCCAATAGGGTTAGGAGATGTTTTGGGGTAATTTTATATTATTATAATATTATATTGTTACCCTTATTTACCTGATTTACCCTTTAAACACGGTAAATAAGATATTTACCGAAATAATTATTCATAATGTCTCAAAATAAAATTTAACTATTTACACAATTGGGATATCCTGATTCCAAATATGGAATTTATTTTTCTAAACTCAAAACACAGAAGTGGAAGAAATTAACTTAAAATTAATTCCCGATGTCAAAACAAAAAGCGTGTTTTTATAAAATAATAACTATCAAAAAGTTGACATTTATTTATGTCCAATTTCAAAGTAAAATTACTTCCAATGACCAAAATTGGATTAAATTGTAAAAATATAATCTAAATATACTTACAAACTATTAAAATTAATACCCAAACACTATATATTATTTTGATTCAAAAAGCTGTTTTCAACTAAAATATAGTAATTTTCACTATTCACCCAAATATGAAAGTTATCAGAAAAACACCAAAAATTTGCTGGAACTAAATTTTTATGTCCCTATTCTAAAGAAGAAGTTTATTTTGTCAAATTTAATATATTTAAGTATCAATTATTGGATTTAAAAAGGGTTCTCCATTAAAAGGCGGTAAAATTGCAGTTTTTGAAAAATGCTTCTTTTATCTAAAAAAATGAATTTGTTCATAAATTATGTCTAAGAAACACGTAATATGGATTATAAATTATAAGGATTATATAAATTTAAAAAATTCAGTTTATACTATTCATAATTACTTTTGAAAGGCTAGTTTGGTAAGTCGTGGTGTGCTTGAACTCGATGTTGTGTGTAGTGAATGTTATTGAATTACTTTGAAGAAATAACGTACTATGAAATCATGGGGTGTTACATTCTCCCCACCTTCAATAAATTGCGTCCTCACAATTTTAAATTGTTCTTTGAAAATAAAAGGTTGAAAATAGAAAATATCTTTGTGGAAACCCCATATCAGAAATTGGTTTAATAAAATTTAGTATTAATAAGAGGGAAAGGGAAATGAGAATGTCACCACCAAATTAGGGTTTCGAATACAAGAACATTGGTGGAAATTATAAAAACATAATTAGAGGAAAAAGGTAAATATTTATATGGGGTGATTGAGGTCCTAAATCACAAACAAGTATAAAATTAAGGGCATCAAAGCCATCAATCTATGATGATTTGAAATATCATAAGTTCAACAAAATAGAAGGTATGAGGATAAAACATTTTTGGTTTTAATATCCCTTACCAAATGTTTTAGAATTAATTTCTTCATATTATAAGAGGACTATATATATATATACTTGACAAGTAGAGTTTCATCCTTCAACTAATTTCTACCACAAACTCATCTTAGAATCCAAATGATAATAGTACTTAAAAATATTATATTTATCCTAAATGTATTAGGTTACAAATATTAAAACATACCATTAAAATGAATAAAAATATTTTGAAATTACTAGGGACTTTCTATAGGCTAGTGTTAGTTAATAAAGCCATGTCACAATATGGTTGTGGGGTCAATTACTGCAGCTTTGTCCGATTCGACGGGTTGTCACACGGTCTGTGTGTTTTCCTTTTTATAAATATCCAAAAATAACCTTAACAATAGTATGCAATGTCAAATATAATCCATTCAAACCTTTAGACTTATCCAAAATACTTCTGTCCAAACTCTCAGTCCAAAATTTATATAGAAGGTAAACATAATTTTGATCCTTTTTGCCACGTAATAACATGTGAATACCTTTATCATGTTTTCTTTTAAAACACGACAACACCCTGAATTACCATAAAACCTTATTAATTAAATTCATTCAACCTTATTCCTTATATAATACTAGATATATTCCTTATATCCAATGATTTCGAATACTCCCATAAATGATGGAATAAACAAACCATTAATCAGTGCCAATGTAGACAGGAATATCCAATATACTCTATCCAAATCAACCATCTCTTATTCCAAAATTACTACCTCATTATCAGGAGCATAATGAGGATTTACATTCCTTCAACCATGAATTTTCAAAAAAATATTAAATTGTTGTTGAGTCACTTTTCATAGTACCATATAATATCAAATCCTCAATGAAATAGTACTGCAGTATAATCCTTATTTATTTCCATAATTCATATAACCGGTACATCGTTGATACAACACTCAAATGAAATAATTCTTTAATAACAACATAAGAACACTAGTCATTCCTCTTCATCTGTGGTAGTATCATAACATTATTATTATCCAATAGCATCATTTGGGGCATACTCTAATGACTGGGACATTTATTCGCGTAGTGTCCCAACTCCTTGAAGATGATGCGTTGTACATTTGAAACCTTTTTCATACCCTTGCAATCACGTACTTGGTGTCTTTTTTCTCTACACTTATAACAAACTCCCATTACCTTGAAGCATTTATCAAGGTGATTCTTTCCATATTTATCACAAATGGGAAAATCATTCTTTCCCTTATTCCCTTTATCTATCTTTCTCTCTTCCATCATTTTATTCTCTTTATTCCCTTCAAATCCATAAGGATCAGATAATTATTTACTAATCTTATTAACACATAATACTATTTCGTCATATGATGAAAATACATCAGAGTCTATTTCCCTTTTAAATGTTGGATTCATACTGTGAAAGATACAATCCTTCTTACTCTTTGGATCATGCATATTGCTTGAGTTATCATTCCTTTTATTGGGCACCATTTCTAAAAAATGTCACACACTAGGTCAGTTTGTGAATTGAAATACATAATTCCAAACTTGTAAATCACTTAACATAAATTGAATAGTTTATGGATATAATCCATAATCATAAAAAGGTTTTCTTTGAAAATGTATATATTCATAAACCTTTCATAATGGTTTGTAAAGAAAATGATAATTATCCTAAGCATATCCCTCAGGAGTGTCGTAACCAAGAGAGCATCAAAGCCCATTGTCGTGCACCAGTTCCTGTTTGAGTCTATCTCAAAGAGGTGTTTTTGGGTTTTACCCATAGGTATTTCTGTGTTAGAACCACCTCTACCTTCTCGTATCCAGACAGGGATGTATTGCTCAGAAAACTCACAAAATTTCTACAATACCAAGATTCTAGGAAGTTCGTCTATACTAATCCTCAATGTCTATCTTAGGGCTATGTGCTTTAATCAGAGTTTACCTAAATCTATCTTCCAAGGTTTATTACTAAATATCCTCTAATACCAACTGTAACTCCCCGACCCTCGTTACCCAAAGTCGGTGCATTATAACATAATATTTTCCTGATCACAAGGGATAAAATCCTGAAAGACCTATTAGTTCAGTAGCCTTGGAAACACTAGATATATTCATAAGTCTTACATTACATCATAAAATGAAATAAAAAAAACAATATTGTCTTCATTAACCACATTCACATCCCATAGACTATCCCTGCAGGTCAATGAGAATAATCTTCTTCACATCCTTTGAAAAAATAAAACATAGAAAGGGGTGAGCTCAGATTCCCATTAAGGATAACAATATAGCGAAAACATTCATAAATAAGCATAAACATTTAAGTCAATGTATAATAATAAAACAAAATACTTTTAAACTTGAACTTCAGAATAATATGGAAAAGATAAAATCTAATAATGCCAATTACTTATTCACATGGATATTATACTAGTTTAATAATCACATGCAATATCAAATATCCACTTTCATAATGATGGAATGCATAATCCTGGACATTCTGAAACATTTTGTCAAGGCCTCGGCCAAGACGTCTAAAAATGATTAAGGCATCGTCCAAAACAATATATAAAATTGGGAAAGGCCTTGGACAATTCCTCCTCTAGTTGCCTCATGAGACCTACTAATGCATCGAGGAGTTATAGCGGGCTCCACCTGTCACTTACTAAGTCCAATGAATTCCTCATATTAAAAGGTTTAAACATAATATAAACATTCGTATTAAAACTAGAATATGAAATCTCAATACTTTATCCATAAACCATGAATGGTATAAAAATAATACATCCATAGTCGAAAATATCATAAAACCTTCAATACAATATGGATGTTTTGTATCATAATAAATAAACTTCAAACAAGTTTAAAATCCATTAAAGGATTTTGACATAGATGAAAATGATTTGTAAAACTCTGTGAGAGAAATATCCATTTTTCATGAAAAAATTTTAAAGTCGCCTAATTTATAAAGGAAGACATTTAAAGAAATTTTTATGTCAAAGTGTCCCATAACACTTTGAAACTTTTGAAAGGAATTAACATTTTTAAAACATTCATGTCCATATAAATAAATCCTTAAATACCATTGTGAAAACATGGACATTAATGAGGATGATTTAGAAGAATAAATATTTTAAAATTTTAAAATGATGTTTTAGTAAAAATTCCCTTAAAAATAATCTATTTAAAAACACTTTTATGATACATAGACATGGATAATAAATATGTCCCAGTAGATACTTACGTAGAAACAACCTCAGATAATAATGAGATTGTGAGATTAACCCTTACCTTGTACTTTTCCTTAGTTGATTGTAAGTTAAAATCCTTTATAATAGTAAAAACATTGTTATTAAATTATACAAGAACCATATATATAATTATGTTATCATATATGATCTTTTAACAATTCTTTGTTTAATAATATTTTAGTATTATCGTTGTTTCAGGTGTTAACTGATTCATTTTATTTTATATGCTTTGTTATGTAAGCCATGTTTGTTATGGATTGGTTGTATCTTATCCATATACAGAATTTTATCAAGTACTTAAAAATTATTTTTAATCATCAAATGAAAATTATTCTCGAATGGATACGATGGGGAATGAATATCATCGCATTCGTGGAGACGGTATTTCGTACGTACGCACGAGCGACAATATCATTATTTTGATATTAAAATCATATATAATTGGATCGTATATCATATATATAGAATCATTATAATGTTATATTTATTAATCTCTCCAAATACACATCATTATCATACCCATCCAAAGAATAATGTTTTGAAAAACAATTACACCACGACGTGGAGACGGTTAGCCATACGTACGCACGTATGGTGACATGTCATTCAAAGGATCGATAGAATAGGGAATATGGTTGTACCATATTTATAATAACATCATAGTATATAGAATATACAGGATTTATTATTTAATAATGTAAATAACAAAGGAAGAAGTAGTGGAAGAAGAAATGAACATGAAAAAGGGTGGTGAAATCAATACCTCTTCTTCGGGTTCTTCCTTTTGATTTGTCAAAAGGGCTCCATAGGTTGGTTTTCTGATCAAAATAAGGCATATAGGATTAAGGGAGGATAGTTGAGAGAGAATTTTGGAAGTGTTTTTCCGAGACAAATGGTTTTTAGGTTTTAATTAAAGAGAAGAGGATGTTCCCTTTTCTAAGAGGGGTGATGGCGCCTTAGGGAAATCTTGAAATATTATTTTATAATAAATTCGTTTTCAGTTTTCAAAGGCTCCAAAGTGATTTATTTAGAGGATAAGGTGTGTATGGGTCGATATACCTTCAACCAATAGGTTTTATATAGTTTTGGGTCATTATATTAACCTTATCTCTTAAATTTAACTCTTAGTTAATTAGATTGACATTTACCATGTCTCTTTGTATTTTTATTTTATATGGTCAACAAACATACTATAAACAACCAATCAAACCCCAAGTGGTTAAATAATGATACATATATCATTATATAGGTCTCTTGTCAGAACCATAGATTTTTATTAATATAATATCAATTAATATTATAATATTTTTTTTAAAAACTCTTTTATGTCAATTTTGACACTATTTGGAATTTGAATTTTCTAAAAATCATAACAACATGATTACTTTGAAAAAAGTTAATTAAATAAATCCTAACATCTCATATTAACCTATAAAATTATTTTATGGCATCAAAACGTTCAAATTATATTTATTTTAACATTTATAATACCATTTATTTGATTCTTTCATTAATAATGAAAATACTGCGACATCATTGTGTCATAAATAACATTAATTATTCCATGTCTAAAAATTATAAATAAAATACCATTATGTAGGAAATAGTTTTGAAATTTCTATTTTATTTTTATAGTCGAAAATATATCTTATATAACACCATATAAAATTTTGTTAACTAAAAGATATATGATTATGTCATTTTTTAATTAATTTTAACTTAATTAATATAAAGTGTCATTTTCACATACAATTGGATTCATGGGGTCCCAAAATCGACCCAAGGATGCCCATGGACTGAAATTAATCATCCAATAGGGTTAGGACACATTTGGGTGTAATTTTATATTATTATAATATTATTTTGTTACCCTTATTTACCAGATTTACCCTTTTACCACGGTAAATAAAATATTTACCGAAGTAATTATTCATAATTTCAAAAAATAAAAGTTAAATATTTACAAATTTTGGACATCCTGATTCCAAATATGGAATCCATTTTTTTAAATTCAACATACAGAAGTGGCAGAAATTAATTTAAAATTAATTCCCACTGTCAAAACAAAAAGTGTGTTTTTATGAAATAATAACTATCAAAAGATTTACACTTGTTTATGTCGAATTTCAATGTGAAATTAATTCCAATGACAAAAATTTCATTAAATGGTAAAAATATAATCTAACTATACTTCCAAACAATTAAAATTAATAACCAAAGACTATAAATTATTTTGATTAAAAAAGTTGTTTTCAACTAAAATATAGTATTTATCACTATTCACCCAAATATGAAAGTTATCAAAAAAAACACCAAAAAATTGATGAAACTAATTTTTTATGTCCCGATTATAATGAAAAAGTTAATTTTGTCAAATTTAATATATAAAAGTTTCAAATATTTTATTTAAAAAGGGTTCGCCATTAAAAGGCAGTAAAATTACAGTTTTTGAAAAATGCTTCTTTTATCCGAAAAAATAAATTTGTTCTTAAATTATGTCTAATAAACTAATAGTATGGATTATTAAATTATAAGGAATATATAAATTTCAAACATTTAGTTAATACTATTCATAACAGCTTTTTAACAGCTCGTTTGGTATGTCGTGGTGCACTTGGACTCGATGATGCGTGTAGTGAAAGTTATTGAATTACTTTGCAGAAATAACTTAATATAAAATCATGGGGTGTTACAATATAATCCATTATGCATTGTAAAAATATTACATAATATTATAATAAGTCAAAATATCTATTTTATTCCAGAAGTAGAAAATGATAAAATACCCATGGGCCATTATTGACACCAAAAAACATTTAGAGTCTCTAAAGCATATTTATTTTATAAATCAATATAAATATAGTCTCTGGTATTCCTAAATGTTAGGGTTAACTAGAAAAGTTACACTTAAATATCACAAACCTATATATTTTCCTTACATTTATGTTTGACAACCCTAACAAAAATTTCTATTCATAATTCATGGGTACCTATATGATTACATGATTCTAATGATTCAATATATAAATATTATGAATTCAACCAAATGAACATCCTTAATTCATATTAATGTGTAAATATTATACAAAAGTGAATTTTATTATTCATCCATAATGAAAATTTTAATTATAATATTCAATATTTATCTTTATTCCCCTTATGTATAAGTTATATGATATTATTTGAAGAAATGGATTAAAATATAATGAATCCAAAATTTCAAAAGAGTGCATATATGTTATAATAGTAATATAACCCATATTATGTAGAATAAATATATTTCTCCCAATTTAGTGAAAATATTAACCCATGGTCCAATTATCCATATATCATTACTCAATAGAGATATTAATTTCCATGTATTTTTTCTCCAAATATATATAAACAATCATAATAGACATTTAATTTGTAACAATAATAATAATACAATATTTTTATTGAACTAAACTAAATATTATGTGATACTAATAATTAAATATCTAAAATTCATTTCATAATATTTATAAAAAACAATTTAAAATTTATAAATTAAATTATATAATATTTATAATAAAAATAATTTATTTACATGAATATATCAATAAGGAATTAAAAATAATAATAATAAATTCAAATATTCCCAATTTTTAGTAATATTATTTTCAAATAACTATATCATTGTAAAATATATCTATATATTACTACCCATGATATATGTAATCGAATAATCAATCCTAGCGGTGTAGTGAAATCACATATTGTTACCCATTCTATAATGAAAAAGAATATAATCATATCATGGTTATGATACAATACTTCATTTTTGAAATTTTTTTATTTGAGAATTAATACTAGATGAAATTATATTACATAATAACTTCCTTAATATAGTTTATAAAAAGAAAAAATTCTTAGCACGTACTGTGATATCATAGATCATTATATGCGATTCTTCAATAGGATGTGATACAATTTTTTTTGTATACTATATGTTGTATGTATTGTGATGTCTTATATAATCATATTTGATAAGTGAATAAAATATGAAACATTAAACAATATCTTATTATAGAACACGATATCCTCATATCGCTGCATGAAATGTACAATTATTCTAAAATTAAAAATTAAAAAATTTGAAATATTATTTATTACATCACTAAAGATATATTTCATACCACTTATGGTTTTCAATGATAAATATATATAATGGAAACTAAAAATCCATTAAAATGATCATTTGGTAGCTAGAAAGGTGAATACATTATGAATGTAAATTTAGAAAACCCTATATGTAGTGATCCTTAACTCATGTGTTCAATGATTATCACTAAGACACAACCTATAGAATCTTTCCCAAAAAGGTGATCCATTAACATGGGAATATCTAAACAGAATTAGAAGGACACTTTTTCACCCACACATTATATTAGTAACTATTATAAAAATAAGGAACTAACAGCAATATAAGGGTATTTCAATAGTGTAACTAAATATTTTTTAAAAAAAAATAGATGGATGGAATTACTTTTATAGATAACATTCATTAAAGAAAGTTCTTACCTAAATTTTAATGTTTAAAAAACATTCAGTTAATGAATAAATTTTTATTATAAATTATAAAATTTAGTAGTTATTTAATTGAAATTATAATTTAAAACATCAATGGTTAAATATAAGTTAATATTAAAAAATAAATCACAATGTGATGTGTTATTAAAAAATGGTCAGTCTATACGGGAGTTAAAGACAAAACCACCCATGCTTGTGATATCCTATATAAAAGACATCACATCAGGTGATCCATATCATAGAATAAAACATAACACATTTCAGTAACAATGATATTGAATTTATTAAATATTCACTTATAACAAATTTCATAACATTATAAATGAAATATCTATGAAATTATAAATTTAAAAACATAAAAAATAATAGATATTAAACCATTAGGAATTATATGTTGATGATTGAGAACTACAAAATTAAAATTATTAGGGATATTATATTAAAAATTATTTAGAATATATATAAAATAAATATATATATATATATATTTTTGAGATTATTTTTGGTAAGAAAAACATTAATGATATACCTAAAAAATAATATTGCCTAAAAGATAAACTTAGCTATCTTAGGGAGGGTTAGTTTTATATTTTCATTCATAGTGTTATCCAAACCATTCATTGAAGAGATTTCAAATATTTAAGTATACTTGATTAATAGATTTATATCCACTATTATATGAATTAAGGAATCATAGGAAATGTTGATTAATAAAACCATTTTAGATGATATTTATGTGTGATTAAGTGAACCAATTTTACATAGTTTTTAATTCATAAGCTCAGTCCTTGAGCCATCAAGTTATATTTTGAAGAATATTTAGAGTGTGTAAAATGATATAAATTATAGATAGATAATCATAGTTACCAAAATTTAATCATCAATCCTGATTTGAATTTTTATTATTCTTAAATATTTAAATATATTTTATATGTTTGTAATGAAACAATCACACTCTAATCGAACAGTGTTTTTGGTATATTGAAGCTTGATTTAGTGACTCAAAAAAATTAAACTATTACTTATCAATGGGAAGATCCATAACCCAAATAAATGATTAAGAATTATGGTAGATTTGTTGACTAGAATATTTCTTGGGAATGTTCAAAGAGGTTAATTTATCTCCATTACTGTAAAACCACACGATTTTAGGAAATAAAACTATGTTTGATAGAATATTTAACACATAACACCAAGTTTAAATGAGCTGTGAAATATATAACTATTATAAATTAGACATTAAATTAGTTGTTATTAATAGTATTAAATGCATTATTATATATATATACATACTACTGAATAAAAATTAATCATAATTTTTTTGAAATAAATCAATCAATTTTTAGCAATTAAATCTTATTATTCAATAAATGTTCAAATCAAACATTTTTTATTGTTTTTCATGACAATATATTATAATTAAATTTTTTTTACTATTATAAAATAAATTATATAAATTTAAAATAATTTTTCAAATCATGATATGAAAATTAACATGTTTTGATTTGTTTTTTTTTTCGGAAAAAATTGATTTTTTATTGAATAGTGAAAATATTGAATTTGGACAAAGCTGTCATTTATTTTAAATAAATAAATTAGTTAAAAATTAAAATTATATTTGGAATATTATGTTAAATAAAATAAGAGTTATTTAATAATTTATAATCTATAAAATTATATTTTTATCATCTATATATTTTATTTTAGTATAAGTAATGTTCTTATTTTAAAAATGAGTTTTTCTAAAAACTCTTTTAATGTGTATATTGGTTCCCCATATTAGTTAATTAAAAAACCCCAATTTAGAATGATTTAAATGAAATTTATGGATTATATATAAATAAATATTAATTTAAATTCATGAAATTATTATTATTAGTCCTAGAGTTAATATTAAATCATATTTCTCTTGGAAAATACACTTCTCGAAATCCTTCTTTTTCATCACTTCTACATGATTATTTTTAAATTATAATTTTCCACATTTTTGAATGAAATTTGGTAAAATAGATTTAAAATTTATAATAATAATAATTTATAATATACAATATGGTCAACATAATTTTTGATGACAAATAATTGTGAGAAAAATAAAAATTATTTGATGTGGTTAAGGTAAAAAAAGTTGCACTAGGGGCTTGAAATAAAATGATAAGGGTAATGATGACATATAAACTTGTATAAATGATATTTTATGGAAATATTTAGAACTTATAATATATTATAATCATGAATAATCCATTTTGACCCTTTTTTCAAGTGATGAATGTGGGAACACCATTTTCTTTTTAAAATTATAAGTCTATCACTCGCCTCACTTATAAAGGACACCCACTATCCTCTCTACTCCACAACTGAAAACAATTTACGTTAATAAAATATACAGACAATGAACATCGCGATTTCCATCATCAAATCCTACAATCATAGTCACCTTCATAAATAAATTCTAGGAATACTTCAGTTATAATCCAACAGAGGTAGCTTGAGAAAAACTAAAATTCATAATTATGTATTTTTTTTAATTTCCTACTCCAACGCATTAATAAAATCTCAAAATATTATTATATGTAAAAATGTATCAAATATATAATGAGATGTTTTTTTATTTATGGAATAACCTAAATTCATCCTAACATCAATCAAATGAGATGCAAAATCTTCATTCATGTATATACTGGACCATTGCCACACGATCTGACGTCATTCATCTTCCTTTATATCCCTCATGACTTGTTTTAATGATTGAATAAAAATATTTTTATGATAATTTTGACATATTTATATTTATGTAGTTATCATATCACAATTAAATTCTTAATTTATATTCCTTGGGGGATACGTTAATGTCGCTCATGTGTACAATGGACTGCTGCCTCGTAAAGCCATGTGATTCATTTTTCACAAACTCTTTACATGGATGGTATTAAGTATAATTTTAACATATAAATTTGATATAAACTACATACTAATGATACTCATGACATATTTATCAATCATAAAATTTAATATAAAATTTTCTTTCTCACACTGAAAAATGATAACTTCATTCGTGTATGTGTGGAATTTCCCCTCCACGAAGTAATGTGATTAATTTTTCCTCCCCACAACATAAGATTAGAAAATATATATAAGTATATTTAATGAAATAATACATTATTTATGATATTATTATATTATTATTAATATAAAATAATTCATACCTTCTCTACATAAGGATCAATAAAATTAGAAATGTTACGCTTGCGTATGTAAGACCTACCATCTCCATGACTATAATGTATTTCATTTTAAATAAACATTTTTCATGATTGATATCAACAAAGAAGTACCAAAGATCAAATAAAAAAATAAGTGGGGGAGGGTTGATTCAATTGTTCACATTTTATAAGTTTCAAAAAAAATTAAACATAACCCCTACAACATGTTAAGATTTATATCCTTATCACTTTTTCTGTAAATACTCATGCATGAAATAGTAGGGAAGAGAGTAATTCATTCCAGATTTATAAGGCTTAATCATAGTGCGACAACCAACATCCTTTCCATATCCATATTTGTGGTTCTATGAACACAATCTATTATGAATAAATGAGTACAACTTGGGAAAACTACCATTATACGCCTTTTATATATTGATAAGAAATATTATACTAACTCCCGTCATTTTAAAAAGTTTCATTATAAAAAAATTGATCCAATGATTGGAATAATGAATTTGTTGAAATAGATCCACAATTTCTCATCCTGAATCCTCTACCTAATTTGGATTATTCTGATTTTCTCAATCTAAGGATGATGGATTAAATTATCTAAAAAATGATGTTGGATCTGATTTAATTGAATACAATGATGTTGGATTGGATTTTCTAAAAACAATGATGATGGGTCTGATTTTATGAATATGATGATTCTGGATCTGATTTTTAAAAATAATTATACTGGATCCAATTTTCTTAATATGATGATGATGGATCCTATTTTTTTAAAACAAGGATACTAGATCCAATTTTCTTAAAATAATGATCTCAATACGATGTATTCTTTCTCAATCTACAAAAATATGTATTTTCTTAAATAATAAATAATATTCTTCATCTATTAGATGTGAATTTTAACATCAAACCCTCTAGCGCTAGAACATTTGTGTGCATGTGAAAATATTCAAAATATTTAGTGATCTATGTTTGTATTTATAGGAAACTCAGAAAACAAAAGCTGGGAAGATGAAAACATTCCCTACATTATCAAATTTTAAAAACATCGTAAATCTATTACATTTAATCATTAACTTTGACTTAATCAATCATAGTTATATTTATCCAAAATTTATGCCAAATTAAAAATCAATTTTTACATCTTAAAATATTCATAATACTTATAAAATTTTCTTCTTGATTCTTCTTCATTATTATATTATTACAAATCTGTTTCCTTACAAGAGTTAGCCCGATTTCTATTTCCTTCTCACTAAATCTGAATTCTATATCCTACTCAGAGAATCAAATTTCTATATTAAGTGAATCCTATTTCTATATCCTTTTAGGAGAATCCATGTTATGTATTAACTAAATACAATTTCTATATTCAATGAATCAGAAATATGTACCCTTTTCAATGAATCAATATTCTATATCATGTGAATCCATAATATATATCATTTTCATATAACTATAATTGAATTCTTATTATGATGGAATTCCCATTATGATTTAATCTCTGTACTGTAACATTGACAAACTTCAAACCTATCAACCATTTCATAAGAATCTTTTGTCATGAATTTTTTCATGATTTGTGATAACTTTATGATAAAAAAAATTATCATAAAATTTTGTTTAATAATGTATAAAAACCTAATCAGTCCTAAATGCACATTATTCATTGAAAACATTTCAGAAAAAATATGGCTTCTTCAACCAGATACATCTATCTCAACAAATTCTTCCATTCTAACTCAGCAACATCATTCTTTCTCTAATTACCACAACGATAAACATCTAGAATCCAATAAATTATGATTTAAATTAATTTGGAATATTTGTTTTTAATCCAATGCAGATGATTCCAATTCTTCCAGCAACATTGGACTTTCTTAAAAAAGCACATTACAATGGACTAGATCTGATTCCTAGAAAACCAAAATATTCTTATTCAAAAAATTCAGTTGTAAAAAAATACAAAAAATTTCAAATACAAAACACCAAAAGTTTATTTAATCTTCCCTATTTGATTTGTTGAAAAAAATTGAAAACAGCCTTTCAAACTCTCTAAATGTTTCACAATTAATCTTTTTTAAACAACTCAAGTTTTTGAGTTTTATAAAAATATATCCTTTATTAAAAGAGAATGTCCTGACACCGTAGTAAATGGTATGGTATTAATTTTAAAGTATTTCCATCCCTATGTGCCAAGAAAATTTTGGGGCCATGTAAAGGTAAAATCTGATCACTTTTGTTTTCACAAATAATTTATCTTTCCCCCATTATTTATTTTCGCACTTCCTTTTTCTATACCCCATTTTTTAATAACAATAGCTTCATATTCATTAATGAAATATAATTAAATCTTATTATAATGTAAAAGTTATTACTTTATCTCCCCCTTTGTAAGAATAATCTAAAGAACAATGGGGGTCCTTCTTATGATTTTTAGAAATTCATTAGAGATATATGAACTTGATTTTTTATCCTTAATTTCACAATCCTTTCTTTCGACATTGCTTTTGTAAATATATCTGTAATTTGATACTTTTTTTAAATGTATTCTAGCAAAACATCTCCACTAGAAAATTTCACTTTTATGAATTGAAACTCTATATCATTGTGTTTTTAACATGAATTTTGAACAATATTTTTAGAAAGATCAATTTCACTCTATTTATCCCAAATGATATTTAACGGTTTGAAAATTTTCAGTTTCAAATCTTCCAAAAAAACTTTTATCCACAATATTTGAGTTCAAGCCTGATTAGCTTTAATATATCCGGAATTAGCTGTCCGAAAATTTATTGAACCATGTTTCTTACTCTACCAACTCAAAAAACATTCATCATGAAAAATGACCCCCTTGAGGTTGATTTTCAATCATTATAGTCTCCTGCCTAATCAACATCTGTAAAACCATTAATCTTTATCTCTCTATATCTTTTTTGTAATAACCCATATAAATTTATTCCTTTTACATATCTCAGAATCATCTTTTACACCAAAATATATGATTATTTTAGATTAGTTTGATATCTAGAACATAGAGTCACAATATTCACAATATCAATCCATGAGTCTTTAAGTTAATGGAGACTTCCTGTCAGCTTTTGGAAGACTTTATAATTCACACTAATTCATGATTCATCTTTACTGAACATTGTGCTAACTGAAATAGTAGTTGAATGTACTTTGGATTATGTAATCCCAAACTTATTTAACAATTCTTGGGCATAATTTTCATGGGATAAGAAAATTTATTTTTCCTTTTGTTGATCTTGTAAGAAAAGGATGCAATATAATTCTCCAAACATTGATATTTCAAAATTCATCTTCATTTCCTCAGTAAATGTTTCACAAACATATTCTTTATCCACAAAAAATTTATATCATCCACATAAATAATTATAATTAGATCTACAAGGTAAAAATATTTCATATATAAGATTCTATCAACTTTTACTTTATAAAAGCTCACCTTTATCAAACGATTTTCATGTTTTGCGTACCAAACATACAGAGCTTGTTTTAGCCCAAAAAAATATTTCTTCAATTTAAAATCATTATTTTCATCCTCATCAGGTATAAACCCACAATGTTGTTCAATGTAAACTTCTTCCTCAATCACACCATTTATAAATGCTGACTTTAAATACATCTGATAAACTTTTTAATTTTGATGAGATGAAACTGTATGAAACATTTAAATAGTTTCTATCTTTACAACGGGGGAATATTTTTCATCAAAATACACACATTAGACATGTGCATATCCATTAAAAATAATTATTTCTTTGTTTCATGAAGCTCATATATACTCATTTAATTTTTTTCTAAAAAACCTCTTTGTTACAATAAAATTTTTATTTTCTGGATGTGGAAAAAGTTCAGGTGTTTTATTTTTATCAATATGATCCAACTCTTCTGTCATAGAATTCACCTATTATTTGTGTATAATACCTTATGAAACTGATTATTCATCAACTATAATGATACATAATATTTTATTTTATAATATCAAATTACTTATGGTATATACTAGATCCCTATAATTTCCCATAATTGTTTTATTAAATATGTTTTATTAATGAAGAAAATTTCATTGTTTCATTCCCAATTGGAATTTCATTATCACACGATTCTTCGAAAACGTAATATGAATGTTTATAATTACCTTATCTATTTTTGGATATCACCAGTTTGTCCTCCTAGTAATTATCAATAAAATTTTTTAAGGAACATTTATTTTCAATTACTTTCACAACATATGAGTCCACCAAATTTTATAAACATTTTTTGAAACATTTGAAACTTCTTCCATTTGGTGAATAACCCATGAAAGTTGTTTCCCGATCATTTTCATCAAAAATTAAAAAATATGGGTTTTTTATTTTGATGAAATATAGACATCCAAAAACATTAAAGAACTTCAATGACATTTTTTTGTTATAGAACATTTCATAAAGAGTCTTACTAGTTTCCAGTATTCAAAAAGAATCTATTTTAAACGTGTATAACAGTACTAATACCTTCCCTCCACTAGAATTTGGAAATTATTTATTTAGCTAACATAATTATCCCCAATTCCAATATGCAATTATTAGTTATTTCTAATTCTACATTTTTTGTGGAGTATAGGGAGAACTATACGGATGTTTGATACCATGTCATCTTAGATAAGTTTGAAAAGTATTTTTTGTGAATTTTGTACTATTATCTAGTCTCAGCTTCATTATAGAAACCCCCAATTCATTCTGAACATCTTTTTTGATGACATTGAACATTTCAATAGCCTATGAATTGTGATTCATGAATATTATGTCTATAATACGAGTGATATCATAAATTGAAGTGATAATGTATAAATCTACATTTATCAATTGATGTATCATTGACCCACACAATTCAAAATTAATACGCTCAAGTTGTCTAGTAGATTGAATCCCAATTATCTTATGATTTTTTAGTTGTATTTTCATTATAAAAAGTAATAAAAATAACTTCATATACTATTTTCAAATATGGAAAATTAAAAAAAACATCAACTTTAGTGTGTTTATTCATGTTTTTCTATCCAAAGATCCAAAGTCTTTAGTGCATGTTTTTTTCATCTTTCTAACTCAAGTAACAGGACTTGTTGAATTCTCTAATTTGGAAGATATTCCCTCTAGTTAATTCTCCATTTGTAATAAATTTTCCATATGTCCCACATTTGATGATACAAGAATAATATATGAAGATTACTTATTTTACATGATAAAAAATTTTACTTATACTAATTAAGTTATGTTTTAGCCCCACAAAAAGTAAAACTTCCTTATATTTTAATTTCTATTCTTCAATCTCGGTCATTAAAATTCCTATGATTTATAAGGAACTATCAGTGCCAAAAGTAACTAATACTCTATCATGAATTTCCACATGATTCAAGATTTTTATTTCATCATTCATATGCGATGAACAAACACTATCACATATCCATGGTTTGTTCCTTTTACTTACAGAAATTTCTCAACAACAAAATCTCTTTCCACAACTTTCTTCTTTTCTATATTATTTTCATTCCTATCATATATAATTTGTTTCAGAAGGAGTTTTATACATCTATCGGCATGATGAGAAGTGTGATCACATCATCCTAAAACATCTTATATACATTCACATTGATTTTTTGTTGGATGGTTTATATCATATTGACAATTCACCTTTTAATCTTTCTCTATGTTAAGATTGTTTCTCATTTCGCTTTCACCATTTCATCCACAATGCTCAAACATTCTCTCTAATATAGATAATTTTATCAATGACTATAATATATATGATCAAATATTCCATAACACCATAGATATCCATAAATCGTGATTTTATATTAAAGATAAATACTTCTATATAAAATATTTGTTGGGGTTGGTAACTTATTTTTTCTCTAACATGCTCAAGACTAAGACCATCTATTCTTTTGACTGAGATTTATAATTTGGTTGATTGTGAAGGTTTCAATCATAATTTATACACCCAATATTATCCAATAATTTTTATGGAACATGAAATTATAAATAATCATATGAAACATTATAAATGGAATGATGAGATTTAACCAGATTCTTGTATTTAGCCATCTCAGAGACTTTTGAAGTCTCTTATTTTACTTCTGAAGATTTTTTGAAGTTTTCATACAAAATCCTCAATGTAATTTTGGAATCATGAAGCTTTGATTGAATCTTGTTATCTTCTACTTCTTGTATTACTTCTTCATTCTAAGATCTTTTATCATCTTTCCCTACTCAGTAATTCTATGTTTACAACTAAAAATCTATTGAAAGTATTCATCCTCTTACTTGATGATATCAATTCATCACTTAGTAACTTCTCTAATATCATTCTTCATCACTATTTTTTCATTATTGAGAAATTTATTTTAGTCAAGACATTATAGAGTTTCTATTCTGATATGATACTCGGTATAAGATTTTTCACCACCTTATTCACTCTTTGAAGAATCTTTTGTTTTCTTAACATTTACCATGAAGGTTAAAATATTTTATATACTTTCATAATTTGAATAATTTTTTTTCAGTTGAGTCCAATTAATCTTTCTTACTCAATGTACATATTTTGTTTCCATTAAACCTTTTATAATATTTATTATAATACTTTTCATCTTTATCATTTTTGTTCCACTACATCCATTAGGGTTTTTCATTGGAATCATCCTGATATTCTCTAACTTTCTTCTTGTGGTAATTCATAATGAAGTTACTGCTTCCACCACATTCAAAATAGTTGAGAGGAGGTTTACCTCTATATTTTCCTCTTCCTCTCCAATATATTTTGTATATAAGAGACATAATATTATCATTCAACTCATCATATTATTTATCTTTAGACTCACAAGGATTGGTTTCTTCAAATCACATATTTTTTATTTTCTCATAGCTTCAAAATCCATTTCATATTTAATATTATTTTAAATTATTGGAGATTTTTTAATTTAATAAGAAAAAATAATGTTATGAAATTCATCTAGATATAAATCACCCTTATCTTCATAAATAATAAATTTTTAAATCAAACATGTCTAGAATGTTTCTAATAAGTTTCATCCGAATTGTAGAATCCTCAGGAACATATCTAAGTCCTATTATGTTACAAAAAAGTTCATTTACTTGGGTGAAGTATTCAATAATTGTTTCTTGATCTCTCATTAGGATGTCTTCTTACATACTACGCCAAATTTGAATATTTTTTCATTAAAATTATTATTCCCTTCAAAAACACTTTCCATCTAATTACACAAACATTATGTTGTTTTGAGGCCCACATCCTTATAATAAAAAATCTATTGTAATAATATATGGATTGAATCTATAGCCTTTCAATCAACTTCTATATTTATTTTATAAGGAAATTTCATAAGATAATATTTCTGAATATGTGGGAACCTAATAGTAGCTACATCAAAAATTTCTACAACAAGAGATTTGATATAAGGAATCATGCTATTTTATCATCCATAATAATTTTTTTCCATAAAATGTATGAATTCCTATAATTTTGAATGAATTTATTTTATTCATGATAAGGATTTAACAAAGGTTTGTTTTCTCTGATACCAATTGATGTTCCAAGGATCAAATAACAACATAGAAGGGTGGGGGGGGGGGTGAATCAGATGTTCACTATTCATATGATTCAAATCTTTTTGAAACATAACCCATAAAACCTATTAAGATTTATATCCTTATCAAATTTAGTAAACAATCGTAAATTAAAATGTATGAAATAATGTAAATCACAAATGATTTATAAGGTTCGACCACAGCTTGATAACCTAGATCAATTCTATAGAAACTCTCATGGGTCTCTCAAAACATACTAGTATGAATAAGTGAATGAAACTTGTGCCCAATATTATTACAAACCTTCTATCTCTCAATAAGATATATCATATTGACTCCTATAATTTTATAAAAATTTTCTTATAATAAATTGAGCAAGACAAATTAATAATGAATTTGTTGAAACTGAACCACAAATGGTCAGTCCATATCCTCGGTCTGATTTGGCTAGATCTGACAATCCAATGATACTGGATATAATTTCCTAAAAACAATTATGCTCCATCCGATTTTCTGAATAAAATGACACTGGATCAGATTTCATGAAATCAATGTTCATGGATCTGATTTTTTGAAGAAAATGATTCTAGATTTGATTTTCTGAAAACTATGATGATAGATCTGATTTTCTTAATTTGATGATGTTGGATCCTATTTTATGACAATTGTGATGCTAGATCAAATTTTTAGAAAATAATGAACTCAATATGACGAAAACACTCTCAATCTGTAAAACTCGAACTCTACTCAAATACTCAATACTATTATTCTTCAATCAAATGGGAATTTCCACTAAAATTTATTTAGTGATCCACCTATTTTTATTATATTTAAATATTCCTATGAACTTGTTATCCGATGAAGTATTTATAGGTGACTCAGGAAATAATAATGGGAACCTTGAAAGTATTCCCCGCTTCTTCAAAATTCCAAAACTCTAAAAATATATCGTTTTTAAACTTCAGCTTTGAATTTTTTAACCCTCCTTAGAATTCTATGAAATTTTTTAAAAATTTAACATCAATTTTGACCTATTAAACCATTGATAAGACTTATCAAATTTTATTCTTAACTCTTATTCATAATCATCTTATTAAGAATCTGTTTCCTTCTCAAAGTCTATATGGTTTATATTTCCTTATCATTTAATCTAAATTCTATATCTTTCTTAGTGATTCTTGAATTCTATTTGAAATGAATATAATTTCTATATCTTTTTAAATGAATCCAATTATGTATTCAGTGAACTCAATTTCATTATTCAGTGAATCTGAATTCTGTATCCTTTTTAGTTAATCTGAATTTCTTATTCAGTGAATCAAATTTCATTATTCATTTTTAGTGATTATGATTTTGTATCCTTATCATATCATTAAGATTTAATTATCACTATGATGGAATTTCCATTATGATGGAATATCCATACTAAAACATTGGAAAACATCAATCATCTCCACCATTTATTCCAAATCTTTTATCCTGAATTATTTCATTATATTTGAGTACTTTATCATTATAAAAGAATCATCAATTTTTTTTATAAATTTTGATAAAATTCTTCCTCGAAATTTCACATTCTTATTTCCAAGCACATCTATAACAATACTAATTCTGAAATCATCTACTTCTGTCTTAGTAACTTATTTCTTCCTCACTAAGCAACTTCCTTCTTTTTGTGATTACCAGAAAGACAAAATTTTAGTTACCAATAAATTCATCCTCCAATTATTTTAGATCTCATGTATATGAACCTGATTATGTTAACAAATTTCAACTTTCTTACAAAATCTCATTATGAGGAACTGGAATTGATTCCTAGAAAGCAAAATCATTCTTATATAAAAACTAGGATTTTTAAAAAGTACATAAAGTTGTTTAGAAACAACAAAAAATTTATTTTAAAAGTATATTTGATGAAAAAATATAAAACTGTTTTCAGGATTATTATATTAGATATATTGAAATAATGACCACTTTGACAATTATTAACACACCAAATCTATTTCGAAACTTTAACTATATATCCTCAAAACACTCGATGCAGATATACTGAATTATGTAATTGAAAATTTAATTAAAATAAATAAAACAAATGATTTATGCATATGTTTTAAAACTAGTAATATGTCATTAATTAATAAAATATTTTTATATAAGTTATTAATATAAAATTTAAAGGACACACATTGATAGTTTGGACATGAGGTAAGGGTTTCTAATTTTTCTAATACTTCTATGACACAACTTCATTATTATCTATATATTTATATTTTATATTTTATATTATACACATTTTGAAATTAATATCAATAATACATCATACATCATGGTATATTAATTTTCAATTTGAATTATTTCATCTGAGGGTATTTAACATGAATGTTACCAAGTGGTAAAGAATATCATATGTTATTTTCTTCATTAGTTTATAAAAATTATTAATTATATTTGATATTATATGATTATGTGTGTAATGAATTTTTGATTATATTTTATTAAATTTATAATTATTTTTTGTTTATTTACAACTGATACACATAATATATTCATTAATTAATTATCAAATTCAATGGTGTGATTTTTTAAGGGGTAATTGGCATAAATTCTATTTCATTGTGGCTTACATTTTTGATATACACCAAAATTCATTTTTGTGGTGTATATATTGCACTTAGACATGTTTTTTCATGTAAATCCTTATGTTCATGATATTTAAATTTTCATTTGATGCTGTTGATTCGTTATTCTTGTGATAGAAGAGTTACCAATGTGGAAAATGATTTATTTTACAATCTTTTTAATTTATATATTTTTTATGTTCAAGGATCCTTTAGGAGAAACCATATTATATTATTTTATTTAACCACATATATATTCATCTCCTATGGTTATGAATTTGATTCACATGTTAAACTTCCATTTCCTCCCTTATTTATTGATGAAAATATCAAGAAGGTAATTTGTAAGTGATACAGATCTTGAATATTCTTTGAGATGAGGAATCTTTATCTTCCAAATGCATGTTTTCTGAAATTTTTTAAAAATTATTCATTTCCCAAAAATATTTATTTCCTAATGCTATATTACATGATGTTTTAACTTCAATCGGATTGATTTAAAATAAAATTTAATAACATTATCAAAATTATTTTTATTTGAATCCCTTTTTCAAAATGTTCTGAAAATTATTTTAATTTTTCACATTTATGAAATTAACATATTTTCCTACCATCATGTCTAATATTTTCCCTTAATTTTACTTTATATTTTTCATAGTTTCCTTCAATGAAATTTATTTTCACAATATTTTGTTTTTTTTAAACATATTTTTCTAAATGAAAAGTATATTTTACCAAAAAAATGTTTTTAATGATCTTATAATTGCATTTCTATTAATGAACCTGAAAACCCATTATTGTTAAATATTCTCTAATGGGGATGTTTTATAATGATAAAATCCTCACCCTTTCTCTATATGAATTAATATTGTTTCAAAGAGACTGTTTTCCACTGGTTAATCATGGTTGAAAGAGATTATTATGGGACCCATTTATTTTCCAGGGGTTTTTAATGTTTTAAAAATAATTAAGGTTATTTCTATGAGATTATTATTCAAGTTATTATCTATATACATTATTCATTTTCTGGTTCTAAAAGATTATATACGATCGGTGCTCCCATATAATGTTGGGTGAGCACTTTATAACTTATATGATGGGTGCGATACACTAGTGATAGGTGAGACCTATATAGATTATATGATGGCTGTTCCTAAATAGAGCCATATAGTCTTTTTATAGATTAAATTATGGGTGTTCTAAGATTGTATTGGGTGGACCTATTATATCTTAAATGATGGGTGCACCCAGATATCAATATGCGAGCTTGATATATCTTATATGATAGATGTTCCTTGATAATTCTCTAATGATTTGGGCATCAAAAAATTTATCCATTGAACTTTATCGGATTTCTTCCGTATAATTATTCCAATTATAAGGGCTTTGTAAGGGTTTTATGATGAATATGGTACAAGATTTCAACAATTTTAATGGGTGATTTCAATGGGTTTATAATTTTTCCACTAATCATAATTGACATCACATGGTTTATGATAAATTATTCTTGAATATTTACATTTTTAAACTATTATTTAATATTTAACGATTTATTATTTAGGTATTTATTTGTATCGTTATTTATTATTTTATCATGAACCCTATTTCTTACGTCATAACCTTATCCACTTATTATGACCATTGATGACATTAAATTTTTAATGTTATCATATTCTTTTACTAAGAAATTGATCTAAATTTTATTATATTTTCTTTTTAATCATGATATAAAGAATGGTGTTAAAGAAATTATATCATGGAGGGATTCATTTCTATGATGATGGAAACTTGATGTGAATTATGATAAGCTAGGATACGTTGCGGAAATTCTCATTTAAAGACATGAAATTTTTTATTTAAGTTTTTTCCCAATTATATTAATATATAAACAAAAAACGTCACTAATAATCAAGGTAAATCAAAATTTGCTTTTTATTTTTTATTTTTTGATAGAAAAATCTATGTCACCTTCATAGGTATCAAATCTAGAAATTTAAAGTTTATGATTTCAGTACAAGATCTGGGAGTGCAGTATTGGGGATTTTGTAGTTGGTATCATAGTATGGATTATATAACTATTGAAATTAGGATGTTTCCATGTGAGGATATATTAATAGTTATGGATATCATCATAGGTCTATCTGATTGAATTTGATTATAAGTTCAAGGTAGTAGACACCCATTAGGAGGTTTTAAGTGAAGAGATCTTACTGTAATTAATGACACTTTAGGATACATTTTATTTGACAAAAATAATTTTAAAGCATAAATTTAATGTCAAGTATTCCATAAGTCTTTTAATAAATATATTTTATGGTATTTACAACCTTTCGAATTTTTTTGATCTATGATGTTGATGTAATTATGTGAAAATAGTTTTATAGAATAAATATCCTTGGGACTTAAAAATGATTTGGTGACTAAGTGATTATATTTATTTAAAAAGAATATATCCATACTTTTGGGCTTCAAAGATGAATGAAATGTGATTATAGTTCTGGTTAGGAAAATATTTAATTTTAATTTTATTGATGTAATTTGGGATATAGGGTTATTTATTTATGGAATGATTTAGTTTGATCATTGTGAATTACTATTGAATTTTGATGATTAATGTTTCATATAATGGTGTATTCATTTTGGAAAAAATATTACCATATTTTAACTATTTTGTATTTTTAATGCCAGAATATAAGTGGAATATATTTTTATCCCGTTTATGGTTATATTTACCTTTTAAAGGATTATTTTTAGTGATTTAGGCATGTAAAAAAGTCATCCTGCTTACCCATTGTTTGTAAAAAAAATTAGATTGTGGTGGAAATTGATAAAAGGATGAAATTTTACTCACAAATTAAGAATATTTACTTTTTACATTATTATAAATGGTATATAATTATTGAAAACAAATAAAATTGTATTTTTCCAAATTAACATTATTTATGAGGATATCAATTACCTTTTCAGACATATTTGGATTATAGTTTTGTACATTCTTTTTGTAATTCACTTTATTTTGATAAATTTTCTATAAAACTCTCTATAATGATTTTAGAATTTTCTTTAATGGAAAAATATTCTCCTCTCACCTTTTTTATCCTATTTCGAAACATAACACGTGTTATTTAAGATGACCCCAATTCTTTCTTTTCTCACATATCAAGTTGGTATTTTATAAACCCTTTTTATGACGTGGGCTTCCAAAATTGGTATTTTTTTCAAATATAAAACCTTATAATAATGATTCTGCGTTAAAATTGTAATGATTAAATTTATTAAACCTTTTGAGGTAACTCCTGAGGGTTTTTGGAAAGAAAACAATGTTAAATATCACATTCGACACACAACACCGAACTTAAACGACCTGTGAAATTTATCTATTATAACCAAGCCATTAAATATGAAGTTTATGAATAATATTAAATAATTAAATATATATATATAAATATATTTAATAGTCAATATTAATTATTTATAAATTTTTTATAAATAATCATTAATTTTTTACTAATGAAATCTTATTTTTAAAAACATCAAAATTTGTTTTATTGTTTTCATGAAATTATATTATATTTAATTGTTAGATTTGTTGGAAAATTTTTTATATAACATTAAGTGAATTTTTTTATATCATCTTAGAAAAATAATTATGGTGATATTTTGGGATCTTTAGAAAATATTGACTTTTCAGTGAATAGTAAAAAATAACCATTTTTTGTGAAATGATCATTTACATTCCAAATATTATTTAATATTAAAGCAACATAATGTTTTTTATTTTATTTAAATTAAAATAATTATTATTAATTTATATTTAATTCACCAAATTACATTTGAATCATCATTATTTTTTATTTTGGTATAATTATTTTTTTAAAAAAAATTGGTTTGTTAGAAAACTGTTTAAAAGTGAAAAATGTTTCTCCATTTTAATTAATTAAAAAACCCCTAGAGTTGATTTTTTTAATTAAATGGAAATATTATATATCAATTAATATAAATTTATATTCATAAAATTATTTTTATTTTTCATACAATTAATATAAAATGTTCTTTTTTATGAATAATACACTACTTGAAAACACTTGTTTCATCACGTCTGTGTGATTTTTTTTAAATTAAATTTTTATCCTTATGTGAATTGAATTTGGTAAAATTGGTTCCATATTTTTAAAAAATAATAATTTATATTATGCAATAAGTTCAACGTAATATTTTTACCATAATGAATAGTGAAAACATTAAAAATTAATTGCCTTGGTAAATGTCAAAAAAAATTTACATTGGGTTAGTCTAAAAATAGAAGGGTCCAAATGAAGTAACAATGTATAATAAATATATTTTATCAAACTATTAAGACCCTGTAATTTACAAGGCTCAATAATTGACCATTTGGGACCCTTTTTTAATGTGAAATGCATGGGAACACCTATTAATTTTAAAAAATTACCATGGTCACACTCACCTCACTATTAAAAGGACACCCACTCTCTTATCATATTCACATCATCGAACCATTTCACTCATAAATGACCTACCCAAATCACTTCCCAAATTTATTACCCTCATCCAAGAAGATATATTTTGGTCCTAAATCCCTTTTAGTAATACTTTAGGTATAATCAACTAGAGGTGGTTCGAGAAGATGTTAAATTCCAAACACCGAATATTAATTTTGTATATTATTACTCATAAAAAATATTATTAAAATATGTTAAAATGTTTTAAAAAAGTATTAAATATATATTGAGATTTTATTAAATTAATGGAATAACCTAAATCGTTCTCATATTCATTAAAATGGGATAAATAATCTTTATTAGTATGTATGGTGGACTGCCCCCTTGAAAAATGATGTCATTCATTTCTCATCATCACGTCTCACTGCTTATTATAATGATATATTTATAGTATATATATATATATGATATATTTAACATATTTATCCTAGTGGAGTTATGATGTCACATACACCTTCTTATAGTTCATTCCGTGGAGGATATGATAATGTTTCTTGTGTATACGATATACTACTGCATCATGAAGTGATATGATTCACTTTTCACTCTTGATTTAAATAGAAGGGAGTATGGTTAATTGTCATGAATATTTTGATATAAATTAAATAATAATGACTTATTTATCATTATGAAAATATTATATGACATTATATTTCTTACACTGAAAAATGATGACATCATTTGTGAATATGGGGACTACCACATCCATGAATCATTGTGATTTTTTTAACGACTACATCATAATAATGATATATATAAGTATATTTAAATAAATAATATTTTATCTACGACCTTATTATTCGTATTTAAATATAAAATAATACATACCATATTTATATAATGATCTATGAAAATTTGAAATATTACTCAGGCGTACAAACAACATACATCCTTAACGATTGGAACATAGTTCATTTTTAATTATTGGTTATAAAAGTATAAATTATTAATAAATATGATAGTTTTTTAATTATTATTATTATATATAATTTTTAATAATTAAATCTTTTACGTAAATAAACACATTGAATCGGTTTTGAAACAATGAACCGAACGTCCTCAAAACAACTGACATAGAATTAATGGACTATTTATTTAATAGACAATTAAAATAAATAAAATAAACTATTTATCATTAATGTGATAAATTGGAAAAAGGATATTAATAAGTCAAATAATTGATGTAGTCTTATTATACATGAGTTAAAGGATACACATGGAATGTCTGGACTCAATGGAAGGGTTTCTTGTCTCACTTTTACTTCTATGAACATTACACTTTATCCACAACTTATTCATATTGTGTTGTGTATATACTAGAACTTTTACTTTCAATATCACGAATCCATAATAAATTATTGTATTGTAAGTTTTAATTTGTATTTTTTCATCTAATGGGATTTGACTTGAAGATACTAAGTTGTAATGAATATCAAAACTGGATTTATTTTTATTTGCTTATGTTACATCTTTTTGGTATTTTATAGTATATTATTATGTGTGTAATGAATATCGATTAAATTATTTTTAGTTCCATTTTTATTTGTATATACATTTTATACACATAAACTATTCCATTAATAGTTCCCAAATTCAATTTTATGGTTTTTATAATGGGTATTCATATAAAAATATATGTCCTTAAGAAATACTGTTATGATATGAATGGATATTCATTTTTGAGGTTTATATACATCCCTTTGACATGATATGTCGTGAATATACTTATGGTCAAGATATTTAATATATCATTTGATGTTATTATTTCATGGGGTATATGACTGAACAATTACCATAGTGCGAAATGCTTAATGGTATAATCTATTTCTTTTGGGATTATGTATAATTAAGGTTTATTTATTGGAAATCAGATGCTCTTATTTTATTTAAAAAAATATGTTTTTGTCCCTGGGTTATGAATCTATTTCACATGTTTAACTTTCATTTCATCCACTATTGATTGAATTCATACAGTGAAATCCATTTTTATGTGATATCGATCTTGTATCTTCATTCAGATTAAGAATATTTCTCTTCTATATCCATGTTTTCTAAAATATTTTCAAAATTTCAATTTTTTTAAAATATATTTTTTATAAAATATGTTTCAAATGATCTTTTAACTCATTTTAAAAGTTTTGAAAAATAAATTTATTATTATTTTTGAAATGGGTCTCTTATGAAGCCCTTTTCTGAAATGAATTGAAAAGAATGTTTATTTTTTTCATGGATGGTGTAACATCCCATGTAAATAATGAGTATGAAAATTTTCATATTTATTAATATTTGTGATTTAAATATTAATTTTACTTTAAAGGGGTTGCTATGTTCGATAGCGTACCCGATACGCAACAACAATTTTCTTTGAAATTATTCGTTGCACACTAATAATATAATATTATTATTTTAAATGGTAGTTAACTCCTAGTCGTTGTATTGGCGGAAATGAACAAAACTAACTTCAATATGATTATAAATGTCTGTCAAATGTATTTACTTTTGTCCAAAAAAAGTTGGAGGCTTAAAATGTGAATGAATCTAATTTTATTCAAAATTTACATAAAAAGGTCAATTTACTGCCTTTTGATAGTGAACCCTATTTGAATCTTTTTTTGGCCACTTTTATATGTTCTATTTAAAAAAATAAAATCATTCATTAGAATGGGGACATCAAAATTTACTTTGGGTAAATTTTTTGTATTTTTCTAATAATATTCTTTTTTTAATAAATATTAAAAAATGTTGTATTTTAATTCAAAATATCATTTTAATATAATATATTTATAGGTTAGATTATCTTTTCAATTGGTTTTAAAGTGAAATTAGAATATATTTTTACCATTTAATCCAATGGTGGACATTGGAATTACTTTCACATTGAAATTGGACATAAACAAGTTCCAATCTTTTGACATATATTGTTTTTTTTTTAAAACACGCTATTTGTTTTGACAACGGGAATTAATTATTAAATTAATTAATGTTAATTATATGTTTTGAATTTTGTAAAATAGATATCATTTCTGAATTCGGAATATCAAATATAGCTTAGGGTGAAATTTTTGTATCTTTTTGAAAAACATCAATTTCTGATGAATAGTGAAACCACTATGTTATAGTAAAAGAACTTAATTTTTAATTTAAATGAAATTTTACCACTTATGTGAATTGAATTTTGAAAATCCGAAATACACGGTTGTTATTATTATGTAAAATGTGGTTCAATGAGAGGAAAATAATGTTTGGGGAATAGTAACTTTTGACTTTTATTTACCACGGTTAAAGGTAAATAGAGAAATTCAAGGTAAAAATAATATTATAATAATTCAAAATTAGCTTAACCCTTTTATAAACATTAATGGTTGACTCATTTATGACCATGGACATCTTTGGGTCGATTTTGGGACCCCATGGAGACACTTGGAAGTGATAATGACAATTTAGATTAATTAACATAAAGTAATGCTAAAAATGAAAAAATAAAATATATTTTCGTTAATTAATTTTTATATGGTGTTATATAAATTATAATTTCTACTAAAAATATTAATTGGAAAGATAAAAATATTTCCTAATCTCGTAATTTTTTTTTAAATTTTTAGACATCAAATAATTTAAATTATTTATGACACAATAATGATACGGTGTTTACCTCATTAATAAATCATTTAAATAAATGAGATTATAATGATTAAAATATTATCCAAAACATGTCCAATTCTTATTGGATGATTTTATTTAGAATATGAGTAATCTTATCTTTCACTTTAATTTGTTTTGGACTTTTTGAAACCGATGATAGGTTTATAATAAAATAATGTTTTCACACTTTCCTAAAGAGCCCCTCCTCATCATTATAAAAAGAGACAACTTCTAACCAATTCCACACACATCTCAAGACTTTTGGCTCATCGAAACTCTGCCCAATTAAACGCCATTCATCCCTATCCTCTTTATATAATCCTTACCTTAGGCATAAGGAATTTCAAGCGTCCTTTTGGTGCAAAACAAAGTGATTTACTCAAATTAAAGTTAACATTTCTCTAAAATTGTTTTCTTTTATTTTACATATCTAACCCCTAAAATCATTTTATTCCATTATTTTTTAACAAAACTATTATCCTCAATATACTAAAATGTTTTTATGAGAATAAATCGAACTACACTTACACACACGTCCATCTAATGGGTTAGGGACATAATGTTTCTGTGGATGGCAACCAAACGCCTCACGAAATGATGACTGGTCAATTATCTCCTACCACCTCTAATGGTGGCCATTATGATGGAATTGTATTTATATATGATATATATTATATTTATTTTTTCTTTATTCTTCTGTATATTTCTTTTATAGCATACCTTTATGGTTTCCATAGTGGGTAAATACGATAATCTCATTAGAGGAAGTGCGGACTACCGCGCCCTCAAAGAGATATGACTCGTTAATGCCTTATGTGGTACGTATAAAAGATTTAGTTAATAATATTATATATGATATTGTATTGGAATTATAATATAACTATGTATCCTTATGTTTTTATTCCATTAAATATGAAATAGAAATTAAAGTAGCGTTCATGCGTACGTACAGCTTACCGTCTCCATGAACGGTGCATTTCATTTCTTATCTCTAAATGTTTTGTAATAATATAAATGAATTTATATACTAAATATATATGATATATATGATTTCTAGATCATGAATAAAATTATGGTGATAATGGATATTTTACCACATTAACAACATGTAATTATAATAAGTTTATTGTTGACTCAATTATCAAAGATCGACATAACGACCGCTATTAACATAAATGATTACATAATGTTCATAACTTGGTAATAAGTGATATAAAAGTAATAATGAACTTGAAAAAGGTTCTTAAGAAAGTAGATATTAACTTTATTTTATTATTCAGGATGTTAATGAACAAACATGTTAAGTCGAACATGTGGTAAGGGACTTCGTCTCAATCACATTTCATTTAGACATAGTTTTTTTTATGAAAAAAATTCTTTTATGCGGTGTATAAAACCCTTTGACTTTTAATTTTATTCAAAAGGAATATTTTCACTACGAAGCGTTTTACTAAAGGACAAAAGGGAATGTTACTTTAAACATAAGCAGTGACAATGACCTTTCCACCACCGCGAGTATTATTTTATCATTGGCTTCCTCAATAAGCTTTTTTTAATGAAAATGAATACCATATACCCATTTATTTATTTTGGTATTGAAAATGGTTTTCATAATGGATTTGTTATATCAATATATTTAAGTAATATATTGTTATTTAAATGTGGAAATGTTTTCTTTCCTTGATATTTGTTTTATGTCTTTTTATTTTATAATGGTACTTGGACATTTGACGGGTGGTTACATGATAAACCAAATGACGGGTGGTGCCGTGAATACAAGGACGAGTGGTTACATTATAACCTCCAATGCATTGGGTATGGAAGTTGGCCATATGGCTATTGAATTTAGTGATATTTGTGGAATTCAACCATATGGTTATTCCATTTAAGTGTGTTTATGTCCCAAGTTATATTATATGTTATGTGTTCTTTATATGGGTTTTATGGAAATCTGTTGGTTACAAAGGGTAAGTAATGATATTTTATTCAGTGAAGAGTATTTACTACTTCATAAAGGTGAAAAGTATTACTTATGATAAAGTGTACATGGTTAACTTGTTGTTTTGGAAAACTAACAGTTTTCCTTCTTTTTGTATCCCTTACTGAGCTTTTTATGCTCATCCCATCTTTTTTTGAAATGTTTTTCACAGGACATAAAGTGGAATAGGGTCTAGGATGGGATCAAGGAAAAGACATGTTCTCTTAATCATGGAATTAGACATGAATCTTTTTTTTAAGATTTGTTATTTTGTGAAAAATATGGAAACTTAGTAGGAGTGTAAACTTTGTATTTTTGAGATGTAATGTAATAGTTATGGCCTAATTCTCACTACTGGAATGGGAGGTTTTCCCCATGGTTCTTGACCAACATTTTGCTTAAACTATTGGTAAAAGAAGGTCCAGGAAACCCTTTACGAACGGTTTCCTAGAACCATTGGTAAAGGGGTGTTTTAGTTCCCCTATCCTAATGGTTCTAGTGAACCGTTGGAAATGGGTGACTCAAAGACCCCTTTAACAACGGTTTTTAAAAACTTTTGGTAAAGTTTTTCCCAAAATACAGTCAGCCACACCTATCCCACATCCATGACAGAACCCTAAATCTGTAGCGCTCAGCTCCCCTCACGACTTCCCCCATCCGAACAACTGAAACTTCATCAGATTCATCTCAAATCAGGTATTTTATTCTTTATTCATATAAAATATTTAAGTGGTACATTATTTTTATTGTTATTCATCTATTATTTTAGTTTTAAGTTTTTATTTTGATGTGTATATCATTTTTTTGTTTTGATTTAATCTAGACTTTCTCCATTCCAAACAATTTAATTAATTAAATCTTTAACCCTCAATCAAAGAAGAAACATCTCAAATTCATTACAGTTGGATTCCAGATTTTCTAAGTATGTATTTTTATGGTTTTTCTTCATCTTGTAATTAATTGTTACTGGGAAATTTATTTATATGTGTTTATTAATTTTTAGAAAAGTTTGTATGAATGTTTTCCTTGAAATTCCTTGTGAATTATTATTTAACCCTATTATCAATGAATTGAACAAGTCATGAATTTGATGACTATAATTTTGACATCTTTCAAGTATTTATGAATTATTCAATTCCATGAGTGTTTAGATTTATTTTCAATGAATATTTAAAGAATGAATTGGTGAAATTGAGTCTTTGTATCGTGTTTTTATTCAAATAATGAAAAAAATTGATTTTCATGATATGAGTTGACCTATTTAATGTTTTCTAACTAGTTTCAAATGATTTAATTTGTGAAATGACAATGAACCCTCTTGGAATTTTTTTTGAAATGATATTTCTTTGGAAATTTAAAATTAGATATTTATTAAGGTGGAAATAGGTTATTATCCCATGTTTTGAATTAATATTGAAACTTTTTAATTATAAAACATCCTTTAATGCCTTTGGGATTTTTTCAAATAATGGATTTTTTAAAGTCCTATTTAGAATTACATGTCAGTTTTTGGAATGATGTTGGTATAAATAACATTCCTAAATATTGAATTAAATAATGGGGTTTGAATTGAATTGATGATTTTTTACCAATCAGTTGGAAATTTATGAAGATCCTCAATAGTAATAATTCATTAATGTAACTTGCTCAATTCATGTAATTATAATTGGTGAATGTTGAAAATGGGTTTATTCACATCTATGGAAGTTGGGTGAGATTGAGATATGATTTGGAGTTTCTTTTGATGCGGATGATTCTTATTGATACTTATGATGGGGATTTATTTTAGTTTCTAAATCGGCTAAGACTCCCCAACCATGCACAGTGTATGCAACCTTTACCCTTATTTAATCATTCTGTTTACATAGCCTATGAAACTTCTACCCTCATTTAATCAGTGAACTCAATTCATTAATTTAAGACTTCATTCTCATAATCATGTAAGAAATTGAATGATTTATACCAATCCTCACCTGATTTCATACCTTAGATAGTGTCCAACATATGGAATACGAGCTTTTGAATTCATCAGTTAACTAGGATAATATATTCAATTTCCCCAAGATGACTATATTAATATAACTTTAGGGTTAATTAAATATGTTTCCCATTGTATTTTGTATATTATGTGTCCTCCTTGGCCAATACTCACTTTTATGAGGGTGGGGTGCTTTTCACTAGCCATGCTTGCATGTGTAGACATCCATAAAAATGTATGATAATTCACAAGTTTAATTCAGTAATGTTGTTATCATTTTCTTACTTTATTATTAATATAAAATTTAAAAACAAATGTTTTTGTCTATAAATTATGAAATTAAATCATTTTACAAGCCTTGAACAACATATTACTGTAGAAGCCAAAAATTTATTCATCCATGGGGTGCGCATGACTTGGGGAAGTAATTGGGTAATGAAAGGTATCACCATAGAGGTGCCAATAAAGAGTTATTGAACATGAGTGAATGATTTGGGATGCCTATAATGCATAATGGGACCTAAGGCATGTGCCTCTTATAGACCTAATGAAAATGAATATAAATAAATTTTAATTTAATTTTCAAGTAACAGTTCTTTACATTATTTTAATAGTTCACTACATCGACTAGAAACATCTACCTTTATCGTTGACCTAAATGTATTTTCTATTAAAGTTCATTCGTATTGAATTGTTTATAAAAAATGACTTATATAAATTATTTTTATACAATGGACAGAAGTTGGATGTATGAAACTGATCAGATCTCAAGTGATTTTCAAAACAATTTGGAGAGAATTATAATGTTTTCATTTCACAATGCTCCAGATAGTGGTCGCATACTCTACCCATGTTCCAATTTTGTTGGTAGACCTTTTGGTTGGGCCTTGAAGAAGTCTGATACCACATGAACAAATAGGGTTTTCAATCAAACTACTTTGTGTGGTATTACAATGGGGAGAAAATGAAATCTCAAATTGGTGATGATCGAAATGAAAGGACTTGAATGGAGAATTTTTTAGATGATCAGTTTCCATTTATTCATTATCATGAAAAAGAAAGGATTTCGAATCAAGAAGACTTCGATATGAGGACAGATGATGCATCTAGTGAAAATGATGAAATTGATCGGGTGAAAAAATCGAATGATGCTGCCACGACTCCAGTATATCGACAAAGTGATAAAATGAAAAAAGTGGTATTTTTAATCCGATTGTTTCATGGGAAAACTATGTATGGGATCTCGGAGGACCTGTTTCTTTTATTTGGATGTATCCAGCTGAAAGAAATATGTACACATAAAAGTATTATGTCTGAAATAGGAATCATTCTGAAGGTTTGATTGTGAATGGATACTTGGCTCGGTAATGTATTGATTTCTGCTCAATGTGTCTCATTATTTTTTGAAACGAACAACATTTTAAGTGAAAATAAATGACATACGGATAACCGAAAAAATGATTTCGGAATATGTTGATACTTTTGGACAACGATCCATGGGTATTTGTGACATGTACGAGTCAACATAGCCTCAATCCGAGGTACGGTGTGGCCTGTATCACTCCAAGTATATGTATTTTGTTTAAAATGGACATCATTTCATGCAAAAACACATTTAAATGTGTATGTCTAAATGAATTATGTATGTTTATAATTATGTTATGAATTATGATTTAATTCTAGATGTTTATATTTCTAGATGAATTATATGTTAAATGTGTATGAATCGGTTATGTATATGTATGTGTCAGTCAGTTATTAAAGGTATAAGGAGATTAGAGAATGTGACGTGTACGAGTAAACCGTGCCTTAATCTGAGTCGGTGTGTGGCTGGCACTACCCAAAGTGTCTTGATTATGTTTAAAATGGACAACATTTTAAGTACTTATGGAAAACCAACCAAACGGATTATGATTGTGTTGAGAATTTATCACAACGATCCATGGGTCATTTGGGACGTGTACGAGTCAACCTCGCCTCAATCTGAGGGGTGGTGTGGCCGACACTACTCAAAGTGTCTCTCTTTTATTTAAAATAGATTTCATTGTAAGTGAAAACAACAACCAGTGTACGATAAACCTACCAAAAGCATTCGGATTATGTTGATACATTAGCATAATGATCTATGGGTAATATGTGACTTGTATGAGTCAACCCCTCCTCAATCTGAGGCGTGGTGTGGCTGACACCATTCATAGTGGATCTCTTTTGTTTAAAATGGATATCATTTTAAGTGAAAACAACAACCAACGTACGAAAAACTGGCCAAATGCATTTGGAATGTGCTGATTATTTAGTAAAACGATCCATGGGTCATATGTGACATGTACGAGTCAACCCCACCTCAATCCGAGGCACAGTGTGGCCAGGATCACTCTATGTGTCTCTCTTTGTTTAAAATCAACAACATTTTAAGTAAATATGTAAAACTGACCAAACAGATTCTGATTGTGTTGATAATTTTTCACAATGATCCATGGGTCAAATGTGACATGTACGAATCAACCCCACCTCAACCTGAGCTGTGGTGTGGCCAAAACCACTAAAAGTGTCTCTCTTTTGTTTCCAAAGGACATCATTTTATGTGAAAACATAAACTGACATACATAAAACCGACCAAACGCATTTGGATTGTGTTGATACATTAGGAAAATGATCCATGATTCATTTAAGATGTGTACGAGTCGACCCCATCTAAACCTAGGGCGCGGTGTGGCCGGTACCACTTTAACTGTGTCTCTTTTGTTTAAAATGGACAATATTATAAGTGAAAAAAAACAACTAACATACAAAAAACTGACCAAACGCATTTGGAATCTGTTGAAACGTTCGAAAAACGATCCATGGGTCATATGTGACGTGTATGAGTCAACCACGCCTCAATCCAAGTCACAGTGTGGCCGGAACCACCCAAAGTGTCGTTATTTTTTTTAAAATGGAAAACATTTTAAGTTTATATTTAAAACTGACCAAACACATTATCTTTCCATTAAAATATTAGGAGAATGATCCATGGGTCATATGTGACATGGAATAGTCAACCTCAACTCAATCCAAGGTGTGGTGTGGCTGACACCACTCAATGTGTCTCTATTTTGTTTAAAATGGACTTCATTTTATGTGAAAATAAAAACTAGCATACGTAAAACCGACCAAACGAATTATAATTGTGTTGATACTTTATCAAAATAATCCATGGGTCATATGTGATGTGTATGAGTCAACCCCACCTTAATCCGTGGTGTGGTGTGGCCGACACCATTCATAGTGTCTCTCTATTGTTTAAAATGGACATCATTTTAAGTGAAAACAACAATTGACATACGAAAAACTGACCAAACACCTTAGGAATGTGTTCATTCTATAGGAAAACGATCCATGGGTCATATGTGACAAGTTAAAGTCAACCCCACCTCAATCCAAGGCACGGTGTGCCGGTATCACTCTAAATGTCTCTCATTTGTTTAAAATAGACAAAAAACTTTAAGTACAAATGGAAATCTGAACAAACAGATTCTGATTTTGTTGATACTTTAGCCCAACGATCCATGGGGCATATGTGATGTGTACAAATCAACCCCTCCTCAATCTGAGCTGTGGTGTTGCCAGAACCACACAAAGTGTCTGTCTTTTATTTCAGAAGGACATCATTTTAAGGAAAACATCAACTGAGATACAAAAAACCGACCAAACGCATTTAGATTGTGTAGATGATTTAGGAAAATGATCATTAGGTCGTTTGAGACGTGTACAAGTAAACCCCATCTAAATATAAGGCACAGTGTGGCCGGTACAACTCTAAATATGTCTCTTTTGTTTAAATAGGGCAGGATTATAAGTGATAAGAACAACTGGAATACGAAAAAGCTATCAAACACATTCAGAATCTGTTGAAACATTAGGAAAATGATCCATGGGTCATATGTGAAGTGTATGAATCAACCAAACCTCAATCCAAGTCGTGGTGTGACCGAAACCACCCAAAGTGTCTCCCTTATGTTTAAAATGGACAATATTTTAAGTACATATTGAAAATTGACCAAACGGATTCTGATTGTCTTTATACTTTAGAACAATGATACATGGGTATTTTGTGACGTGTACGAATCAACCCCATCTCCATCCGAGGTGCGGTGTGGCCGGCACTATAAGGCCCCAGCCTTAAACCTTACTTAATATTGAATTAAATGAATAATTCAAATTGAGGATCTTTTCATGGTTTAGTGTTTTAGAGAATTAGGACATAACTATTACATCTCAAAAGATTACAAAGTAGACACTTCAACAACGTTTCCATAAAATAAAAACTCTTAAAAAGAAACAAGTTTAGTTCCAAGTTTTAGATAGCTTGACTTTCCCTTGATCCCATCCATGACCCTATTCCACATTAAGTCCTATGAAAAACATTTCAAAAAACTTGGGGTGAGCATAAAAAGCTCAGTAAGGGATACACAAAGAATGAAAACTCTTAGTTTTTCAAAACAATAAGTAAACCATGTATACTTTATCAAAGTAACAATTTTCACCTTTATGAAGTAGTAAAAGAAACTCTTCAATGAATAAAAGATCATTACATACCCTTTTGTAACCAAAATATTACCATAAATCCCATATAAAGAACACATAACATAAAAAGGTAACTTGGGACATAAACATACTTAAATGGAATAACTATACGGTCGACTTCCACACAAACTTAATGGAATAGCCATACGGAAGACTTCCATACCCAATGCATTGGAGGTTATAACAGAACCACCCGTCCTAGTATTCACAGCACCACCCGTCATATGGTTTATCACGTAACCACCCGTAAAATGTCCAAGTACCCTTATAAAATCATAAGACATAAAAAAATATAATGGAAAGAAAAAATTTCCACACTTTGATCATAATATATCACTTAAATATATTGACATAACAAATCCATTATAAAAACCATTTTCAATACCAAAATACATAAAAGAGTATAATGTATTTATTTCATTTTAAAAAAAATTATTGCTTGGAGAGGAATCCAAAGACCAAATAATACTCGCAGCGGTGGAAAAGGTCATTGTCACCGCGTACGTTAAAAGAAATATTCCATTTTGTCATTTAGTAAAATGCTTCATATAAAAAGATTCCTTTTGAATAAAATTAAAAGTCAAAGGGGTTTATACACCGTATAAAATAAAGGTGTGTATAAAACAAAATATGCCTCAATGAAAGGATATTGAGACGAAGTCCCTTACAAATACGGTATCCTTGGATTATGTATAAATCAATGACATAATTATGTGTGACAGACGAATTCACAAAATATAAGTGGATATTAAGTGTACAAAAATCAGAGTATATTCACACATATTCATATAATGACATATTCAAGGAGTACAAGTTTATCCCAAAGAATCAAAATTGGGTTAAGAAGATCCCTTGCAAAAATTCGACAGCCTAACGGCGTCACTTCAAAATTCAGAAAAAGAGTTGATGAGAGAGACAATAGCATCTCATCACATGGACATAAAATTTACTCTAATAAGGATATATAAGAACATATCCCAATATAATACTATGTGAATTAAACGACATAACAAAATAAGTATTTTAAAAAAAGGAGGGAGAAAGGTTCCCTTACTGACTTGGGTAACGTTCGAAACGTACACCCCATTGAAGAAGGGTCATACAATGAATATGTAAATACCCATAAATGAAATTTTATTACACAAAGAGTATAATAATGGGAATTACATACACCACTCAATGTAAATGGTGGAAAATGAATCAAAAATCTCATGGGACTAAAAGTGAGATGAAAAATCCCTTACGAAAACTCAACAGCCTAATGGCGCCACTTAAAACATCAAAAAATGGATTGATGAGATCAAATAGGGTCTCTAATCATATTACAATAAAATTTACAACAAGAGGAATATAAAATAACATCCCCCATCATAACAAAGAGGAGATTAAAAGAAGTTACATAAAGGAGAGTACTTAAAAAGAAAGAGAGAGGTTAGATCTCTTACGAAAATTCGATAGCCTAACGGTGCCACTCAAAACTTCCAAAATGGATTGGTGAGAGAAAATAGGGTCTCTCATCATATGAAAATAAAATTTACATTAGGAACATTATAAAATAAAATCCAAATCATAAGAAGTATGATCTTAAACGGAATTACATAAATGAGTGTACTTAAAAAGAAAGAGAGGTGTAGGATCCCTTAGCTCAAGTCTGACTTGTCTTGTTCGTTTCTTTATATTCCTGAATAATAAAAATTGTTCAGTTTATAATTTCTTAAGGACCTATTTTGGAGATTATTATTCAGTTTATATCACATGTTATAATGTTATTATAATTGGTTAATAATGTGAGTTCATATCAGGCGTTTTTGTCGATGTTTAGTACATGAGTCAAAAATGAACTTGTTTGAAAATGATTGTCTATGTAGTTATAAGTAAATCATATCCAGAATAGTATTAATGATTTAAATATCAAATAAATCCAGTACATATTCATTTTATACTAATCCATAACATTTGGAGATAAAAAGAAATGAAATGCACCATTCATGGAGACGGTAGGCCGTACGTACGCATGGACGCTACTTTAATTTCTTTGTCATATTAATGTAATTAAAAATAATTGATATATATATATATTATAATTCTAGTATAATATATATGTTATATAGGTCACTTATGTTCATTAATTTAATTCTTTATACATTACATGTATTGCATGAACGAGTCACATCACTTGAGGGGGCGGTAGTCCACACTTCCTCGTATGAAATTATGACATTTGCACAACATGAAAAAAATAAAGGCATGTTTTAAAAATAAAATTCAGAAGAATATAGAAAACATAAATACCATATATATCACATATAAAATATAGTGATATAATAATGGCCACCATGAAAGTTGTTAAGAGAAGATTGACCAATCATCGTTTCGTGAGGCAGAAATTCGCCACCCACAGAAACAATATGTTCTTTAACCATTAGATGAAGGTTTTTGTAATTTTAGCTCGAATCCTTCACATAAAAACATCCTAGTATATTGAATATACTGGTGTTGTTACAAAAGAAAGTAATAAAAAGAGTTTAGAGGGTTGGAGAAGCAAAATAAAACATAAGAACACAATAGAGGACACTACCTTTAAATCGTGTAACTCTCTTTGATTTGAGCTCAAAGGCTTCCTTGAAAAGGATTCTGCCCAAAGTGAGGCTTCAATGCTGAAGAGAGGGATTTGGAGAGATGAAATTGGCAGGGTATGTCCGATCAAAATGCATGATAGGTGTGTGTAAGGTGGTAGAGGTGGGGGCCTTTTATAAGAGGAGAGGAGGGGCACTCTTGGAAAGTTATAAAAGTTTACATTAATATAAAATGATTTTCAGATTATAAAGGTCCCAAATTGATATAATACGAGGATAAGGTGATAATGTTTCGAAATATACTCATACAATAGGTCTTTGAAAACTGTAAGTCTTACATTTTACATTATCTTTTCATATTTTTTAAATCATTCATTAATGAGGTAATCGCTGCATCATCATGATGTCATAAATAATTTAATTTATTTAATGTCTAAAAAGTATAAATAAAAATCATGATGTAGGAAATCTTTTTAAATTCCTTATGAATATTTATAGTAAAAAGAATGACTTGTATAACCCCATATAAAAATAGTTTTATTAAAACAACACATGTTTGTGACATTTTAATTTTAACTTTAAATAAAAAGGTATTAATTTCATTTTCTAAGAAAAGTAGCTCCATGGGGTCCCCAAGTTGACCAATGGATTGTCTTGGTCGGCCATGACTCGTCCAATAATGGTAGGAAATGTGTCTAGTTCATTACATATTATTAAAACATTATTTTTACCTTAAACTACACTAATTACCTCTAATCGCGATTAAAAACTTTAAAGTTACTATTCACAAAAAAAGTATTTTAATTCCATTGAACCACATTTTACTTATTAATGACAACCATGTATATAGGATTTTTGAAATTCAAAACATAGAGGTGGTAAAATTTCATTTAACCGGAAAATCAGTTTTTATAAGTATCACTTAGTGGTTTCACTATTCATAAAAAATTGAAGTTTTTCAGAAAAATACCAAAACTTCACCCTAAGCTATATTTGATATTCTGAATTAAAAAATGAAGTCTATTTTAAACAATTTAAAACATATAAGTTGAATTAATTAATTTAATAATTAATTCCCGCTGACAGAGAAAATAGCTAGTTTTTCTGAAACAATAAGTATCAAAAGATTGACACTAGTTTAAGTCCGATTTCAAAGTGAAATTAATTACAATGACAAAAATTGGATTAAATGGTAAAAATAAATTCTAATTTAACATTAAAACCATTTAAAAATATAATCTAATCATATAAATAAATTAGATTAAATAGAGGTTTTGAACTAAAAAACCACATTTTCACTATTCATTAAAAAATGAACTTTATCGGAAAAATTCCAAAAACTTTACACAAAGTAAATTTTGATGTCCCGATTCTAAAGAAGAATTTTATTTCGTCAAATATAACACATAAAATTGCCAAAAGTGGATTTAAAAGAGGATCTCCATCAAAAGGCGGTTAATCGACCTTTTAACGAATATTAGAATGTTTACGCTTAAAATTGGATTCATTCGCATTTTTAATCCTCTAACAACTATTGTAAAAAGTAAAAATATTTGACAAACATACATAATCATTTTTAGTAAGTTTCATTCTTTCCCTCCAATACAATGGCTAGGCATTAACTACGATTTAAAATAATATTATTTTATTATTAGTGTGCAACGTAAGATTTCAAGGGAACTCGTTGTCACGTATTGTGTACGCCATCGAGCATAGCGTTCCCTTTAAATTAGTATTAATAATTTTTTTTCACAAATAGGGATAAATATAAAAATATCATATTATTTATTTACTTGGGGTGTTACATCCTTCCCCCCTTTTGGGAATTACGTCCTCACAATTTCAAAATTGGGCTTGGAAACTCCATTGAATTTCCACATCGGAAAAGGATTAAATTAAACTATCACTTTAAAAGAAAGAAAGGGAAGTACAAAGGTCACCCGAGGTAACCCATACTAGGATTACATGTATGAAAATATGTTTATGGAGGAAAAAACAAAGGGTCATGTTCTGATGGAGAGTGATAGTAAACATGTCTAGGAGAAAGTTAACCATAAGAAAATCACAAACTTATGGTGGGTTAAATAGTATTGGATTCCCCAGTAGGAAAATTTAATGAAAAACATTTTCTTAGTTAATTTTCATTGAGGAATTTATGTTTGAGATTATCTAAAACATAAGGAAACATACTTAATTGTCATGTTGACTTTAAGCTTTTACTAGATTTCTTACACGAACTCATATTTTCTCCAAAAGATGAGTATTTAGGATGACTTGTTTACATTAAGAGAGCTATAATCAACTTCTAGAGAATCACCTAATCCACAAAAGAGAACTATATATATCCATGTATTTATACATTAACCAAAACCAAAACCAAAAAGGTTAGTATAAGATCAGATAATCCAGAAAAGCACAACCCTTTATAAAAATAAAATCTATTCATAATCTCCAAAATTTGTCCAACAAATCCCAAAGATCAACGAAGACCATTCGATAAATTTTTTTTTGATACAATTCTTCAAAGTAAACCAAACTAATATTGATACTCAAATATTTGAGGGATTTAATCACATAGTCCTCCAAGGTACAAAATAACACTTATCTCCAAATAACATCAGTTGCTCTTAAAGTATCATATTGAAAAGTAATTAAACAAATCACATATCCTCCATGATAGGTTAATAATTTCCATAGATAACCCAAAATCAACATACTCTTAATTTATAAAATCATTTAACTAAAAATAATTAGTTAAAATAACCAGGGACTTCACATAGTCAATTAGTAGGAAATAAATACCAGTCGCACTTTGGTTGTGGGTTCGATTCCTGCAGCTTTGTCGGACGTGACGGGTTGTCACACGGTCTGCGTGTTGTCCTTTTTATAAAACTCCAAAAATAACCCTAACATGTTTTAACCTCAATAGTTTCCTTATACCTCTCATTTTCTTCCAAATTCATTACAATCACAACTTCTTAATTCTTGAATTCTTATTTCACCACCACATAACATAAAATAAAACAATTCCCAAAATGAATAATAGAATACCTTGATCATGGAGTCCACTTGGTTTCATCGTCATCTTGTTCACGTAGGTAGACGTCCCATGCATTACAACAATGATTTATAGATCCTTCAAAATCATTTGCTTCCTCCATCCAAATACATCTTGTATAACATGGGCCATATGGGTGTTCACAGAAAAACAGTTTTGGAAAATAATCATGTATGACATATAATTCCAAAACATCTGATAAAACATGATTTCTTTAAAATAGTCGGACAGAATTTGAGTTGAAACATTCTATTATTGGTAATTTTAAAATACCATATTTATGTGCTGAGAGAATATATTTTAAAAGAAAATATAAGTAGGTTGTGCAAGGGTCTCCTTCCTCAGCACCATTTTTGAAATCATAATATCCTTCAAATTCTTGTGATAAGGTAAAATATTTTAAAATACCTTGATAATATTTTCCTTTCATAAAAATATGAGAATATTGTGAAAATAGTATTTGTCTAAATACAAACCATGATCCAAAATGATAATGAGGTATAGTGGAGGTGTTTGATATCTCAAACAACTTCTTTCTAGTGAGATGTATGCTAGAAAAAGTTTCGCAATCATCCGAACATGACTTTACAATAATTATTGCACGCATGTCATGAGGAAGAGATTGGAATGTCGTTTGAGATCCTTCTCCTTCCATTTGTAACTGACATTACTTGACTTGAAAAAAGTTATAAAATATGGATTTAAATGATATAATAGATATAGGGACTAACCATGTGTCTAACAAAAACTCATAATCCCTAAAGTTGTCTAAACCGAACTTTGATACCAACTATAAGGCCCCAGCCTTAAACCTTGCATAATATTGAATTAAATTAATAATTCACATTGAGGATCTTTTCATGGTTTAGAGTTTTAGGGAATTAGGACATAACTATTACATCTCAAAAGATTACAAAGTAGACACTTCTACTAAGTTTCCATAAAATAAAAACTCTTAAAAACAAACATGTTTAGTTCCATGTTTTAGATAGCATGACTTTCCCTTGATCCCATCCTTGACCCTATTCCACATTAAGTCCTGTGAAAAACGTTTCAAAAAATTGGGGTGAACATAAATAGCTCAGTAAGGGATACACAAAGAATGAAAAAAGTTAGTTTTTCAAAACTACAAGTAAACCATGTATACTTTATCAAAGTAATAATTTTCCCCTTTATGAAGTAGTAAAAAAAACTCTTCAATGAATAAAATATCATTACATACCCTTTTGTAACCAAATTATTACCATAAAACCTATATAAAGAACACATAACATAAAAAGGTAACTTGGGACATAAACATACTTAAATGGAATAACCATACAGTCGACTCCCACACATACTTAATAGAATAGCCATACGGCTGACTTCCATACCAAATGCATTAGAGGTTATAACGTAACCACCTATATTGGTATTCACGGTACCACCCGTCATATGGTTTATCACGTAACCACCTGTAAAATGTCCAAGTACCATTATAAAATCATAAGACATAAAAAAATATAATGAAAAGAAAATATTTCCACACATTGATCACAATATATCACTTAAATATATTGACATAAAAAATCCATTATAAAAACAATTTCCAATACCAAAATACATAAAAGAGTATATGGTATTTATTTCATTTAAAAAAAATACATCTTGTAGAGGAAGCCAAAGACCAAATAATACTCGCAGTGGCAGAAAAGGTCATTGTCACCACATACGATAAAAGAAACATTACTTTTTGTCGTTTAGTGAAACACTTCATATAAAAAGATTCCTTTTGAATAAAATTATAAGTCAAAGGGGTTTATACATCTTATAAAAGAATGTTGTGTATAAAACAAAATATGCCTCAATGAATGGAGATTGAGACAAAGTCCCTTACAAATACAGTATCCTTGGATTAAGGATAAATCAATGACATAATTATGTGTGAAAAACGAATTAACAAAATATAAGTGGAAATTAAGTGTAAAAAAGTCAGAGTTCATTTACACATATTCATATAACGACATATTCAAGGAGTACAAGTTTATCCCAAAGAATCAAAATTGGGTTAAGAAGTTCCCTTGCATAAATTTGACAGCCTAATGGCGTCACATCAAAATTCAGAAAAAGAGTTGATGAGAGAGACAATGGCATCTCATAACATGGACATTAAATTTACATCAATAAGGATATAGAAGAACATATCCCAACATAATAGTATGTGAATTAAAAGACATAACAAAATAAGTCTTTCGAAAAAAGGAGGGTGAAAGGTTCCCTTACCGACTTGGGTAACTTTTGAAACATACACCCCATTGAAGAAGGGTCATACAATGAATATGTAAATAACTATAAATGAAATTATATTACACAAAGAGTATAATATTGGGAGGTACATACACCACTCAATGTAAATGGTGGCAAATGAATCATAAATCTCAGAGGACTAAAAGTGAGATGAAAAATCCAATACGAAAACTCAACAGACTAGCGGCGCCACATAAAAATTCAAAAAATGGATTGATGAGATCAAATAGGGTCTCTCATAATATTAAAATAAAATGTACAGAAAGAGGAATATAAAACAACATCCCCATCATAACAAATAGGAGCATAAAATAAGTGACATAAAGGAGAGTACTTAAAAAGAAAGAGAGAGGTTAGATCTCTTACGAAAATTCGGTAGCCTAACGGCGCCACTCAAAACATCCAAAATGTCTTGGTGAGAGAAAATAGGGTCTATCATCATATGAACATAAAAAGTAAAGTAGGAGTAATATAAAAGAACATCCCAATCATAATAAAGATGATATTAAAACGAATGACATAAAAGAGTGTACTTAAAAAGAAAGAGAGGGGTATGATCCCTTACCTCAAGTCCGACTTCTCTTGTTAGTTTCTTTATATTCTTGAAGAATAAACATTGGTCAATTTATAATTTCTTAAGGAACTCTTTTAAAGATTATTATTAAGTTCATATAACATGTTATAATGTTATAATAATTGGTTAATAATGTGAGTTCATATCAGACGTTTTTGTCGATGTTTGGTACATGAGTCAAAAATGAACTTGTTTGAAAATGATTATCCATGTAGTTATAAGTAAATCATCTCCAGAATAGTTTTAATTATTTAACTATAATATATATCCAGTACATATTAATTTTATACTACTCCATAACATTTGGAGATAAAAAGAAATGAAATGCACCGTTCATGGAGATGGTAGGCCGTACGCACGCATGAACACTACTTTAATTTCTTTGTCATATTAATGTAATTAAAGGTAATTGAGAGAGAAATATATATATTATAATTACAGTTTAATATATATGTTATATAGGTCACATATTTTCATGAATTTCATTCTTTATAAATTCCATGTATTTCATGAACGAGTCACATCACTTGAGGGGGCGGTAGTCCACTCTTCCTCATATGAAATCATCGCATTTTCACAAAATGAAAGCATAAAGGCATGATTTAAATATAAAATTCAGAAGCATATAGAACACACAAATAACATATATATTATATATAAAATATAGTGGCATCATAATGGCCACCATGAAAGTTGTTAAGAGAAGATTGAACAATCATCGTTTCGTGATGTAGAAATTCTCCATCCTCCGAAACAGTATGTTCTTTAACCATTAGATGAAGGTGTGTGTAGGTGTAGCTCTAATACTTCACATAAAAACTTCCTAGTATATTGAATATACCGGTGTTGTTACAAAAGAAATGTATTAAACGATTTTAGAGGGTTGGAGAAGCAAAATAATACATAAGAACACAAGAGAGGACACTACCATTAAATCGGGTGACTCTCTTTGATTTGAACTCAAAGGCTTCCTTGGAAAGGATTCTTCCCAATGTGAGGCTTCAATGATGAAGAGAGGGATGTGGAGAGATGAAATGGGCAGTGGTTGGCTGAGAAAAACGCTTGAGAGGTGTGTGTAAGGTGGTATAGGTGGGGGCCTTTTATAAGAGGAGAGAAGAGGCACTCTTGGAAAGTTATAAAAGTTTACTTTATTATAAAATGATTTTCGGATTTTAATGGTCCCAAATTGATATAAATAGAGGATAAGGTGATAAGGGTTTGAAATATACTAATACAATAGGTCTTTTAAAAGTTTATGTCTTATATTTTACATTATCGTTTCACTTTATTTAAATCGTTCATTAATGAGGTAAACGTTGCATCATCATGATGTCATAAATAATTTATTTTATTTAATGTTTAAAAATTATAAAATTAATATCATGATGTAGGAAATATTTTTACCTTCCTAATGAATATTTATTATATAAATATTACTTGTATAACCCCATCTAATAATTGTTTTATTAAAACAACACATGTTTGTGACATTTTAATTTTAACTTTAAATAAAAAGGTATTAATGTCATTTTCCAATCAATGTGGCTCCATGGGGTCCCCAAGATGACCCATGGATTGTCTTGGTCGGCCATGAATCATCCAATAAGTGAAGCACATGTGTCTAGGTCATTTCATATTACTAAAACATTATTTTTTCCTTAAACAACACTAATTACCTCTAATCGTGATTAAAAACTTAAAAGTTTCTATTCACCAAAAAATTATTTTAATTCCATTGAACAACATTTTACTTCCTAATTAAAACCATGTATGATGGATTCTTGAAATTGAAAACACAGAGGTGGTAATATTTCATTTAAACGGAAAATCAGTTTTTCTAAGTACCACTTAGTGGTTTCACTATTCATCAAAAATTGAAGTTTTTCAGAAAAATACCAAAACATCACCCTAGCAAAATATTTGATATTCCGAATTAAAAAATGAATCCAATTTTGAAAAATTCAAAACAAATAAGTTGAATTAATTAATTTAATAATTAATTCCCGACGACAGAGCAAATAACGTGTTTTTATGAAACAATAAGTACCAAAAGATTGAAACTAGTTTAAGTCTGATTTCAACGTGAAATTAATTCCAATGACCACAATTGGATTAAATTGTAAAAATATATTCTAATTGAACTTTAAAACCAATTCAAAATATAATCTAATCATATAAATAAATTAGATTTAAAAGGGGTTTTGAACTAAAATACGACATTTTCACTATTTATTAAAAAATGAACTTTATAGAAAAAATACCCAAAATTTACACAAAATAAATTTTCATGTCTCGATTCTAAAGAAGAATTTTATTTTGTAAAATATAACACATAAAATCGTCAAAAAGTGTATTTAAAAGAGGTTCCCCATCAAAAGGCGGTTAATCGACCTTTAAAAAAATATTATAATGTTTATGCTTAAAATTGGACTCATTTGAATTTTTAATCCTCCAACATTTATTGTAAAAAGTAAAAATATTTGAAAAACATACATAATCATTTTTTAGTTAGTTCCATTCTTTCGTGCCAATACAATGGTTAGGCGTTAACTACCATTTAAAATAATATTATTTTATTATTAGAGTGCAACGTAAGGTTTCAAAGGAACTCGTTGTCGCGTATTGGGTACGCCCTCGAGAATAGCGTTCTCTTTAAAGTAATATTAATATTTTTTTCACAAATAGGGATAAATAAAAAAATTTCATATTCTTTATTTACCTGGGGTGTTATAGGCACCACTCAATGTGTCTCTATTTTATTTAAAAAACAATTCATTTTTAGTGAAAACAACCACTAACATACCGAAAACTGACCAAACGCTTTCAGAATATGTTGATACTTTAGTAAAACGATCCATGGGTCATTTGTGACATGTACGAGTTAACCTCGCCTCAATCCGAGGCACAGTGTGGCCGGTATCACTCCAGGTGTATGTATTTTTCTTAAAATGGACATCATTTCTAGTAAAAACATATTGTATATGAAAAACCGATCAAATTATGAATTTAATTTTGGATTCCACATATAATTGTCATCTAAATAATAAATTTAATTCTGAATGAATTATGTATGTTTATAATTACGTTATGAATTATAATTTAATTATGGATGTTTATAGTTCTAGGATTCATTATATGTTAAATGTGTATGAATTTGTTTTGTATATGATTGTGTTAGTTGGTTATTGCAGGTACAATAATTGTATATGTATGTGTTAGTTGATTATTGCTGGTACAATGATTGGAAATGAGAGGGAATTGGAAAGGAGAGGGAATGGACACCCTACTCTCTGCCTGCTATGAATATTGCAGGCTGCTGTGCAATTTCCATAGTATAGGCAATGTCAACGGTTTCATACCGTTGGCATGATATTTCGAGTATTTTTTTACCAACAGTTCTCTATGAACCATTGGTAAAATACCATTCCCAACAGTTTATAAATAGTTGGAAAGGAATCCATATGTTTGTTTTTCCAAATGGATCAAGCCAAACCGTTGGAAAAAACAATCCCAACGGTTGTGCCAAACCATTGGGATATGTTCATTTTTTAACCTATCACAACGGTTCTATGAAAACCTTCGGGAAAAGCTTTCCCAATGGCTTCCTTACCAATGCTTTGTAGGACCGTTGGTATAAGATATACCAATAGTTCTATAGGATTTCCCAATGGTTCAGAACCGTTTGTAAATTGTCCATTTCTAGTAGTGTCTCTAAAACTCTAAACCTGAAAAGATCTTAATTGTGAATTATTCATTTAATTCATGATTAAGTAATGTTTTAAGGCTGGGTCCTTATATATGGAGTGAACACATTCTCAAATCATCTTATCTAGTATTTCCCTTGATGTTTCCTCTATATGTTTTCAAATTTTTTTTCATTAAAAATTACTTTCATAATAATTTCAAATTTTTTAGTTTTTATAATTGATTTTCAAAATAAAATGGTTATTTCCCCCAAAAACGATTTTAATGATATTTGAATTGTATTTCCATTAATCAATGTTAAAAACCCTTATTGTTATCTATGATAAAATTAAGATATTTTTAGTGATACTAGCCTCATTATTTATTTGGATGGATTACAAATATTTCAAATAGATTGGAATGAAAACCATTTCATTTACATGGTTTAATCTTGTTTCAAAGAGATTTTTTTGGGAACCATTTCTTATCTACTAGAATATTAATTTTTTATAAGAATAAAAAGTTTTTATATGATTTTGTGATGAAATTTATTTTATATGTAATTTTTGATTGTTTTGTTTCATATAAATTATAAATGATGGGTGTTCCTGGATAACTCCTAGTGACCCTATAATAGCTTATATGATGGGTATGCCTAGATATCTTTAGGTGAGCCCATTATAGATCATATCATTGTTGTACCAAGACATAACTCGGTGTTAAAGTAATATATTATATGTTGTGTTCACACAAATAGAACCTAATATTAATATTATATATTATATGATTATTGCACCCAGGTAGCATCAGATGAGACTAAAATAGATTATATGATGGGTTTTCCCAGATAATGATACAATGCATTGCGTAATGATAATAATATTTATATAATTATATTGGATGTATTATATATGGTTATTCAAATTTTTAGGCTTTTGTAAGGGTTCTATGTTCACAATGTTCCAAGACACCAACTTGTTTTATCAATGCTTTCGATGGGTTTATAATGTTTCCTTTAATCAAGATGGATATCACATGGTTCCTGATTAAAGGTTCTTATTAATATTTCTGTTATTAGTTACTTATTCCATATTTAATCATTGATTATTGATTTAATGAAGGGTATGTGTTCTTTTATGATTTGTCTCATGTACTCTGATTATGTCATCATACCCTTATACACATAATATGATCATTGATGATATTTAATTTTTAATTCAAAGGATTATCCTTAAAAATAATTTGATCTCACCCTTCTTATATTTACTTTTTCCCTGGTTATATATAATTATATTGAAATAATTATTTATAGGTCTGTTTTCATATGGATATTGATGACGACATAATGTAAAATAAGAAAAGACTGGTTAAGTTAGTGAAATTATAATTTAAAGAAATGGGTTTTATTTATATAATATTTTTTTATAATTCTATAAAATTATAATAATAAAAGAACCTATATAATGAATGTGAATCCAATTATTTTTTTTGACATTCTATGTTTTGGATGGAAACATTTGCTCACATTCATAAGTATCAAACCCAAAAAATTAGTGTTTATGATATCAGCACAGGATCCACGTGTGTGGGTTTAGAGATATTATAGTTGGTATGAGAAGAAGTTTTATATAACCTTATATATTAGGATGTTTTCATGTGTGTTTATCTTAAGTGTTATGGATACCATCACGGGTCTATAACATTAAGGTCGATCATAAGTTCATGGCCATATACATCACATTATATGTTTTATGTGATGATATCCTAAAGTGATTAATGACACATTTGGAGATATTTTATTGGGTTAAATTATATGTAACGAATTAATTTAATGTGATTTATTCATTTAATTTTTTTGGAAATAAATCTAAATGTATTAATAACCATTAGGGTTTATATGAACATGGAAATTGAAGTAATAATAGGAACAAAAGTATTATCTTATAGATAACCATGTGATTGAAATGTGATTAGGTGACTAAGTGGTTAATGTTACTTTATAATATGATCATTATATTGTTGGAAATGAAAGATGAAAGGTATGAGATAAACATTTCGGTTAGTAAAATATTTAGTTTTTAGATTATTAAGTTTATTTGGGATATAGGGTTATTAATTTAGGGAATGACTTAGTTTTATCATTGGTTATTATTATAGAATTTTGAAGATTATTGTTTCAAATGAAGGTTTTCAAATTTTTGGAATTATCATACCACATGAATACCATGTTTGTTTTTTTACTATATAAATATTGGGGTAATAGATTAATTTCTCTTTAATGGTTATATTATCCATTTAATGTTTTTTTAGTAATTTAGGCCTACAAAAATTTATCTTGTATACTCATCGTTTAAAAAAACAACATTGTAGTAGGAATTGAAAAAGGGTCAAATTATACTCATAAAATAAGTATATTTATTTTTTCCCTTATTCAATAGACTATGTAATTCCTCAACCTGAGGAAAATGATATTCAAACAAAATTTTGACATATTTCTATTATTTATAATGATATCAATGGCCTTTTAAAACCACTTTGGTTTATGGTTTTGTACATTATCCTAATGATTAAATTTCTTATGATCAGTTATATCATTACTTTCCATAATTATTTATTACATTCTTCCATGTCTAAATATTCACTTCCCAAAAATTTTCTCCCAGTTGGAAACACAATATGTGTTATTCTAGATGACTCTCATACTTTCTTTTCTCAATTATCAAGATGATTTTTTATCAAATCATTATATGATTTGGGTTTCCAAAATAGTAAATTTTATCAAATGTAAATCCTTTTAATATAGAGTTCATCATCTAATTGTGAGGATTCAATTTATTAAAAGGATGTGGGGTATGTAACACCTAGATATTTTAGAAAATAACACTATATTGGATAATATTTTTTCCATTCAACAACGACATTAAACGATCCCCAAAATATATATTGATTATAACATAGTCGTTAAACTAGTGGGTATCAATATTATTAAATAATTTTTGATATATAAATTTATATATATTTATTAATAAATAATAAAGTATTCATAATTGTTTTATAAATAGTCAATCAATTTTTAGTAATGAAATCTTATTCTTTAAAAAAATGTTTTCATCAGAACCCAATTTTTTCGATTTTCATGAAAACATTTTGTAAAATAATACTTCATACTATTAGAAATTGTATTTTACGATATAAAATTAATTTTGAAAATTATCATATACAAATTAACATGGGGTGAAAATTTTGTATTTTTCAGATAATATTTCTTTTTTAGCGAATAATGATAAATTGCATTTTTTGTAAAACTATCAGTTATTTTAATTAAATTTTGTAATTTAAAACCATGATTTTATTTTTAATATGATTTAAATTACCATTAATATAATTTATTTATATTTAATCAAAATAATTACATTTTAATAATCTTTATAATTTATTTTAGTATGAGTAGATGATTTGTTTTAAAAATAGGTTTGTTTAAAGACTCATTAAAAGTGCATAATGTATCAGCAATTTAAATAATTAAAATAACCTTTAAAGATAATTTTTTAAAATAAAAATTTTATTTTATAAATAAATAAATATTAATTTATATTCATGAAATTATTATAATTATTTATATACTTAACTTTAAAACATATTTTTCTAAAAATATACACTTCTTGAAAACCTTCCTTTTCATAGTGTGGGTGGGATTATTATTTAAATAAAAAATTCCCACTTATGTGCCTTTAATATGATAAAATTGTTTCCATATTTATAATAATTATATATTATATTAATTAATAATTTTAACTTAATTTTTTACCATAATTAATAGTGAAACCAATAAAAATTTATTACATCAGTTAAGGTGAAAATTGTTTTACTCGGGCGGGGGGTTAAACTAAAAAGATAAGGTTTAAAATGACATAATATCTAGTCAAAAATATATTTTGTGGCCATATTTTGACCATATAATGTATAAGTTTCGATAATTATCAACTTTAGACTCTTTTTTCATGTGAAAAATGTGGGAAACCATTTTTCGTTTACAAATTTACAAGTGTCCCTCACCTCACATATAAATCGAGACCCTTTCCACTATCCTCTTCAAACATTCAAACAATTTTGGTTCTACTAATTCCTAACCATTTAACTTCCCAAATTCTATACCCACGTCCTATAATACATCATTTGGTCAGAATTCAAATCTAAGAATACATTAACTATAATCTAACAGAGGTGGCCCGAAAAGAGGTAAAATTCCAAACTATGAGTTTTTTTTATTTCATATTCCACCTCCATCAAATATTCATAAACTATTCTCATCAGAAAATGAAATTTATCCTATATGATGATATTTTATTATATTAATTTAATAACCAAAATATATATCCTCATCCATGAAATGAATTATGAAATCATCATTTGTGTGTACGTTGAACAGCCGCCTTAGGATTCGAGGTCATTTGTTTTCCATCGTCACCACTTACAGCTTGTTAAAATGGTTAATTTAAATTATTTATTTATATATATTTGTTAATATAATTATACTTATGTATTAATGATATCATGTAATACTTCTTAATAAATATTCTGTGGGAGATAAGATAACATCACTCGTGTGTATGGAAGACTACAACCTCTCAAAGCGATGTGATTCATTTTTCACTAACACTTTATATGGAATGTAATAATTGTGTATTTAATGAATATTTATGATAAAAATGAGATAATAATTAAAATCATGACATATTTTTTATTATGAAAATATAAAATAACTTTTTATTTCTAACACTGAAAAATTATAACATCATTTATGTACACATAGACTACCGCCTCAACGAAGTGATGTGATTATTTATTCGTCACCACATAAAATTAATTACATCAATGTATTTATATATAATGAAAAAAATATGTTATTTATAATTATTTAAATATAAAATAATAAAAAACTTATTTTCATAAAGATCATTAAAAAATGGAAGCATCGCTCATATGTACATACAACTTACATTATTCTTGATTTTAATACAGTTCATTTTCTTAAACATATTTATAAATGGTTTCAATTGTATAACTGAATAATAGATATTATAGTTAATTCGTCATTATTATCCTAGAGATGTTTAAATAATTACCTCTTTGATAACGATCAATACACCAAATCTATTTTGAAACAATGAACATAACAACTTCAAAACACCCGACACTTACTAAATTGATTAAGTATTTAAATATTTCATTAAAAAATCGAAAATAACTGATTTATATATATGTTGATAAATTGGGAAGTTTTTCTTAATAAATAAAATAATTAATTTCATCTTATAATATAGGAGATAATGTACATGTAGAGACCTAAACTCTATGTACATGGACATTACATTAATTTTTTGGAATACTTAATACATAAAAAAAACAACGCTCAAGGATTGTAATAGTTTAGTGTCTTTGGAAACATGGAACATAATCTTCTAATCATGGGGAATGATCTTCAACATCTCCCATAAAGGTCTTACCCTTTTTTTTCTTACCTAAAACCTTTCTTTATATCCTGGGGAAAAGAAAAATATATAAAGGGTGAACTCAAATTCTCAGTAAGGGTAAGCTTGGTGAAAATAAAACAATCCATATAAATTTGAACTTAAAACATGACCATAATGTTTATACACCAAAATCATGAGCAATGACATAAAACATTGAAGTACGTAGGAAATATATTATAATGGAAAATAAATCATGATAAAATATTATGGGAATAAAACATGTAATTATGGAAACCATTAAGCACATGATATGATTTCCATAGGAGCCAAGGCATTGCTGCCAAGACCATCATAGTGGTCAAAGTCCCTTTCTGAATCAAGTTCACTCCTCATTACAGTTCTATAACACTGAACTGGATTAACTTACCATTATAGCCATGTATATCTCATGAGATATAAATATTTACCCAATGCATTGGAGGGAGATATAGGTCACACCCATATCATAATGAAATCATTCTGACATGTGCCACAACATAAACATAAATCATACATCATAACCCAAAGAATAAAATGGGTTTCATAAACATCATCCAATCCAATCATATTCCATATAAAACAAATGGATATCATTTAATCATAAGAATAATGAAACCATGTAAATCATAGAGACATTATACTTGAATCATAATCATACTAAATAATGTCATCTTAGATGGAAAATAGTTTTGACAAAACACTTGAAATGAATTCTTGAGGAAAATATCCTTTCTTCTTGAAAATCATTTTCTTTTCAAAAAATTCCATTCAATTTTAAGAGAAAATAAATGTGTTGAAAATAATCATGAAATATTGTAGAGTATTCTTCTTGAAAATAAGGAGTTATGAAACTGTAAAAACTTGTTTATGTCGTATAATTTAAAAACACATTCTCCTCGTACTTTTGTCGAAAAAGTAAAAAAGTTCATTGTATGGTAACCAAAAGAAATATTCCTTCCATAACACACGGTAAAATTAAAAAATGGGTAAAAAGGACAAAAAACATACATGAAACCAATTTTATAAAACAGGGACATGGATGATAAATATAACCCTAGTAAATACTTATGGATAAATAATCTCTGATAAAAATGAGATAGGAAAAGTTATTCCTTACCTTATGTACGATATGCTTAATATGTATTTGAACCTCCTATATAATGATTTAAATAATTTTATTGACTTATAATAGAATCATATTATTGGTATGATATCATATATGGTTCATTTAGGACTTTATATTACCCGTTCTTTTGTAAAATTCATGTTAAAACAGCGTTTTGGGTAAAATTGTTTTATTTATCGTGCGTGTTTGGACTTGTTGTTCTTGATATTATTATTACTTATATCAGGATTTAATTACTTAAAGAATTTAAATAATTATTTATATATCATATATATTCATTATATATATATAATAGATAGATGAATGAAATGAAATACACCGTTCATATAGACGGTAGGCTGTACATAGGCACGAATGCTGTTTTCCTTTCCTTATTGACTTGAATGGAAGTAAGTAGATGAAATATATATATATATATATATAAATCCAGTAGCTTCATTATGTCATATATTTCATTATTATTCAATATATATACATTATAATCATTCTTGGATGGTTAACATGGAGAATTAATCTCATCGCGTCATGGAGACGGTAATCCGTACTTACGCACGAGTGATGATATCGTCCTCATATTTATTTAATAGGTTTGGGGAGGATGATATAATATATAAGAATCAGTATGATGTTCTAATAACCATATATAGTTATTATTTACAACATTAGACTCATCCTAGTAAGGTGGTGGTGGAAAAACAGATTACACCACGGCGTGGAGACGGTATTCCGTACGTACGCACGTGCGGTGATTTCATTTTCTGTAGGATGGATAGAAGGTGACATGGGTTTTTTTAATATTTATAATAACATATAAGTATATTATTGATACTTATGTTATTACTTTATAGAGAAACAGCTAAATAAGAATAAGTTGAAGAAGAAAGAAACATGAAAGGATCGGTAGATGAGATTGCCTCTTCTTCGACGCACCTATTTTAAGCTTCCTCTTAAGGAACTAGAGTAGGTATTTTGAGGAGACCATAACCTCCATAATGTTTTTAGGAAATTTGAAAAGGGAAATGTTCATGGGTTTTCCGAGCATGAATGCTCAAAATTGTGTAAAGAGAAGAGGGAGGAGGTTCCCTTTTATAAGGGAGGAGAGGGAACCATAGGAATAACTTAAAATATTATTTTATAATATAGTCATTTTGAGTTTATAATAGCTCCAAATTGAGTTATATAGAATATAAAGTGGGTATGGGTCCATATCCTCTCAAAAAATAGGTTTTACACAAGTTTAGGTTACTATTTTAACCTTATCATTTTGATTTTACTCTATGTTAAATAATTTATCTTTTACCGTGTCTTTTTGTTTTCTTACACTATATGGTTAATAACCTTACTATAACAAGCCAAAAGAACCCAAATTGGTTCATTATTAATATATATAACCTTATCTAAGTCATTATTCCGAACCTTATATTTTTAGTAATAAAATAATAAATAATAATATAATATTTGTTTTAAAAACTATTTTATGTCAATTTTGACACTATTTTGTAATTGATTTTTGTGAAAAACATAACAGCATGATTAGTTCGAAAAAAATTTATTGAATCAATAATAACATGCCATATTAAATTAAAACAATTATTGTAATTTATAAAAAGTCACAAATTACATTTATTTGGGTATTTATATCATCAATTATGTTAATATTTCATTAATAAGGTAATTACTGCATCATCATTTTGTCATAAATAAATTAGATTATTTAATGTCTATAAATTATAAATATAATACCATTATTTAGGAAATATTTTTATCTTTCTAATGAATATTTATAGTCGAATTTAACTTATGTATAAACTTATATTAAAAATATTATAGTTGTTAAACTTTGATTTTAACTCTTTTAACTCTTCTTTGAATTAAATAATAATAAATGTCCTAATCTAATCCAAGTGGACCTAAATTATAATATTTTAATCCTAATGTTGTTTTTTGTCGAATAACACATATACAATAGTATTAGGCCATGTTTTAGGGCAACAATAATATCATTTTTACCCTTAAATACCCAATTTACTTTTAAACGCGGTAATTAAATGTAAGAAGTTACTATTCACCAGAAATTATTTTTATATTATTGAATGATATTTTACTCCTTGATATTAACTGTGTCTCTAAGATTTTTAAAATTCCACTCACAAAAGTGGTAAAATTATGTTTTATGTAAATTTTCAAATTCTCCTAGGAGGTGGGTAAAAGACAGTGAAAAGTTGAATAAAATTTTTATATATCTAAAATTATTATAAAATGACTCCAATGAATTACATTGAACTTATATAGGTATTATGGATCAATTTTTTCCTAAAATAAATTTAAATAAAATAAATAATTATTTAAATAAAAATTTGGTTTTTAAATAGTAACCCGGTGTTTTCACTATTCATCAAAAATTGAAAGTTTTCAGAGAAATACCAAAAATTCACCCTCGGCTAATTTCAATATTCTGAATCCAAAAATGAAGTCCATTTTGAAAGAAAAAATTTTAAAAATTTCAAATAGTGGGTATTACTATTCATAACTGCTATATAATATTTTAATAACATGTCATTGTTTAGTGAAACTCGGTATTGCGTACAACACACGGTATCGTGGAAGGTCACGATTGTGTGTAAATAAAACCAAGTCAGGGTTGCGTGTAGTGCAATATTTCTTTGTTGTTGTGTATAATAGAATCCAACCATATTTAATTTATACATTGAATATATATATATACAATAAATTTTACTTAGAATAACTTCTATCAAACGAACATGAAATTTTGTGTAACACGATCCAAGAATAGTGTTGCGTATACTGCTAGCTAATACGGTGTTGTGTATTGTGCAAGATAATATTGGTTTATCATTCAACAAAAGACATCAAATAAATTTAAAAGAATACTTCTCATAAAATCTCGGGTTGTTACATTATACCCCCCCCTTAAAATGAATTTCTCCCTCGAAATTCATTATGGTTATAAATGGTTTTCTACATGAAATTTTCTTTAATAGAAACCCACATTGTAAAAATAAATACCAAAACATAACTTTAAAAACTAATGTATGAAATGTAAAGGTTACCCAAATTAACTAATCATTGGGTTTCTACATAAGAGAACATAAGTGAAAATATATATATGAAAAAGAAATATAACCATCATGTTCTGATGGAGAGTGGTAGAGAACATGGCTATGAAAAATCCAACAATCACAAAGACATAAATTTTTGATGATCTAAGATACAATCTTATTAATCAGATACAAGGTCAATAGGACAAAATTTTCGGTTTTCATGATCATTTCCCTAATGTTGAAGATTTTTTTAATTAAAAGAAATACTTACTTGATTTTGGTACAATCTCACTATTGTTCATGCCTTGAAATTTTTTCACTTCATCTCTTAAAGAAATGATGTTGAATTTGTCTTCTGTGAAGTGTTAGCATATCATCCGATAGAATGATAGGTCATTCCGTCTGTCTCGAACATAATGTTAGCAAAAGTTATATACATAAGTCCATATATGGTGAGATTAATTGTATATGGTTCATAAAATGGACTTATACTTCATATATCAAACCTCTTTATAAAATAAAAGTAGTTTCTACTAATGAGTGACTTCTTGTAGGCCAGTGGTAGGTGATAAAGGCCTGTCACACTTCGGTTGTGGGTTCGATTCCCACATCCTCGTCCAACGTGACGGGTTGTCACCTATTCTACAGGTTGTTCCTTTTTCTAAAACAACATTATTATAACATCCCATCAATAATATCGATTAATGTTCTAACCTTATACAATACTAACTTATGTCAAACATAATCCATTCCAATATTTAGGCTAATTCAAAATACTTCTATCTAAGCTCATAGTATACTAGAAATGTCATCTAACGAGCATGTGAATACCATCATTTATCCCCATATATCATATCATATATCTTTTTGGTCACATTCCAATCATGTGAATACCTCAATAATATATTCTCTTAAAAACTGAATACCCATTGAACCTTAGTGAAAACACGAATTTTGTCAAAAGTTAACTCTTTCCACATACCAAAATCCCAAAAATCTGTATACTCAAACTATGATATCACATTGTCCTTATACCTGTCATGATCTCATTAATACTATCAAACATCTCATTATCTCCTTATCCGTTCATTATACTCAAATAATCTACCTTCCAAAACTATTTGAATAACCTTTCATGGTTACCGGTACCATTCTTCATATACTTTCAAAAACTCATGGAAAGACAACAGTGTAACAATCCATAGATTTTTCCTTATTCCATAGTACCATACATTATTCTTGATAAACATACAATCATTACACTACCTTCTAAAACCACTGACTCAACTTCATCATTTCTTTCATCTCATATATCATTTGTAGTCTCTTCATCATCATCAACATAAATACTAGCCATACGACCATGCTGATTCTCTTCATGAAATTTTCTCTTAGATAATTGGTTTGCATAATGCCCGTACATTCCACATTTAAACATTTAACCATTGTTGATGTCTTAGAAATACCATTATCCTAGTCCATGGTGTCAACTAAACCTTTTCCTTTAAAATTACTGGCTTTCTGTCCTTATTTTCCACACCCAAAGAATCTTCCAGTTCTGTTGAAACATTCTCCCTGATGCCTTTTACCACATGATTTACATGAATGAAATTGGACTTTCTTTCCTCTATGATCATCAGGAAACTCTATCTTTCTATTATTAGCTGAGTCCGGAAACATATCAAAGTCGATATTATCGATCATATTATGATATTGCTGATTAGGCACAATAACGATAAGTGGACTTCCAGATCCAATTTCATTTGGTTTCTCATGAATAATATCATTCCATTTTCCATCATATACTCCATTATCATGATTCTTCCTATTCCCAGCCTTTTTCTAAAACCCAAAAAGAATAGTGTGAGAGGAAAAAATCATAATCAAGGGGGAGTAACATCAATATATAACATCTTATGTTTAATTATAATATCGTTACCATAATTCTAGTAATATAACCTTTACTTATACTTATCCTTAGGGACATCCCTAGGCATACCGTAGAAATATATCATGGTATCTCACTAAATTTATCGCATCCCAGTTTCCAAAGGTTAACTAAACTTTTTCTCTAATACCAAATGTAGAGACCCAAACATTATGTACATGGAAATTACATTACTTTTGTGGAATACTTAATACATAACAAAAACCAACACGCAAGGATCATAGTAGTTTAGTGTCTTTGGAAACTTGGAAGATAATATTCTAATCATGGAGAAAGATCTTCAATATCTCCCATAAAGGTCTTCCCCTTTTTTTCTTACCTAAAACCTTTATTTATATCCGGGGGAAAAGAAAACATATAAAGGGTGAGCTCAAATTCTCAGTAAGGGTAAGCATGGTGAAAATAAAAAAATCCATATATATTTGAACTTAAAACATGACCATAATGTTTAAACATAAAAATATTGAGCAATGACATAAAACATGGAAATACGTAAGGAATATATCATAATGGAACATAAATCATGATAAAGTTGCATGGGAATAAAACATGTAATTGTGTAATACATTAAGCACATGATATGATTTACATAGTAGCCAAGGCATTTATTCCAAGACCATCTTAGTGGACAAAGTCCATTTCTGAATCGAGTTCACTCGTCATTCCAGTCCTATAACACTGAACCAGATTAACTCACCATTCCAGCCATGTATATATCATGAGATATAAATATTTACCCAATGCATTGGAGGGATATATAGGTCCCACCAATCTCATAATGAAATAATTCTTATGTGTGCCACAACATAAACATAAATCATTCATCATAACCGAAAGAATAAAATGGGTTTCATAAAAATCATCACATCCTAACATAATCCATGTAAAACAAATGGATATCATTTCATCATAAGTGAAATGAAACCATGTAAATCATAGAGACATTATACTTGAAACATAATCATACTAAATAATATCATCTTAGATGGAAAATAGTTTTGACAAAACACTTGAAATGAATTCTTGAGGAAAATATCCTTTCTTCTTCAAATTCATTTTTTTTCACAAAATGCCATTCAATTTTAAATGAAAATAATTTTGTGGAAAATAATCATGAAATCTCGTAGAGTAAGCTTCTTGAAAATAATGCATTATGAAACCGTAAAAATCTGTTCAAGCCGAATATGTTAAAAAACATCCTCCTCATACTTTTTTCGAAAAAGTCAAAGAGTTCATTGTATGGTAAAAAAAAGAAAGATTGCTTCCATAACACGTGGTAAAAGTAAAAATGGGTAAAAAGGACTGTAATAATACATGAAACCATTTTTAGAAAATATTGATATGGATGATAAATATAACCCCATTAAATACTTACGAATAAACAATCTCAGATAAAAACAAAATTGTAAAGTTATCCCTTACATTATGTCAGATATGCATCGTATGTATCTGAACCTACTGTATAATGATTTAAATAATGACATTTAATTATTACTGAATCATATTCATTTTTATGATATCATATATGGTTCACTTATGACTTTATATTAACCATTCTTTTGTAAATTCCATGTTAAAGCAGTGTTTTTGATAGAATTGTTTTATTTATCGTGCGTGTTTGGACTTGTTGTTAATGATATTATTATTACTTATATCAGGATTTACTTACTTCAATAATGTAAATCATGATTTATATATCTTATATATTCAATATATATATATAATAGATAGATGAATGAAATGAAATACACCGTTCATAGAGACGATAGGCCGTACGTACGCATGAATGATATTTTCCTTTCCTTAATGACTTGAATGGAAGTAAGTAGATGATATATATATATATATACATAGATCCAGTAGATTCATTATGTCATATATTTAATTAATAATAATTATATATACTTTATAATCATTCTTGAATGGTTAACATGGAGAATTAATCTCATCGCGTCGTGGAGACGGAAATCCATACTTCTGCACGAGGGATGATATCATCCCCATAATTATTTAATAGATTTTGAGTGGATGATATAATATCTCATAATAGGTATGATGTTATATTAACCATATATAGTTATTCTTTACACCATTATACCCATCCATGTAAGGTGGTGGTGGAATAACAAATTACACCATGGTGTAGAGACAGTATTCCGTACGTACGCACGTGCGGTGATTTCATTTTCCGTAGGATGGATAGAAGGTGAAATGAGTTTATTTAATATTTATAATAACATATCAGTATATTATTGATACTTATGGTATTAATTTATAATTAAACAGCCAAAGAATAAGAAGTTAAAGAAGAAAGAAACTTGAAATAATCAGTAGAAGAGATTACCTCTTCTTCAACGCACCTCTTTTAAGTTTCCTCTTAAGGCACTAGAGTAGGCCTTTTGAGGAGACCATAACCTTTATAATGTTTCTAGGGAAGTTGAGAAGGTAAATGGGCAAGGTTTGGCCGAGCTTGAAATCTCAAAATTGTGTAAAGAGAAGAGGGTGGAGGTGCCCTTTTATAAGGGAGGGGAGGGGCACCTTAGGAATATCTTAAAATATTATTTTATAATATAGTCATATTCGGTTTATAATATTTCTAAATTGATTTATTTCGAAACTAAAGTGAGTATGGGTATAAAGCCTCTCATCCAATAGGTTTTAGACAAGTTTTGGTTACTATTTTAACCATATCAATTAGATTTAACTCTATGTTAAATAATTTTACTTTTACTGTGTCTTTTAGTTTTCTTACACTATATTGTTAATAATCTTACTATAACAAGACAAAAGAACCCCAAGTGGTTAATTATTTTTATATATAACATTATCTAAGTCATTTGGACGATCCTTATATTTTTAGGAGTAAAATAACAATTAATAATATACTATTTTAAAAAAAACTATTTTATGTCCATTTTGACACTATTTGGTAATTGATTTTTTGTGAAAATCATAACAGCATGATTAGTTGGAAAAAAATTAATTGAATCACTACTAAAATTTCATATTAACCTAAAAAATTATTTTAATTTATATAAAGTCTCAAATTACATATATTTGGGTATTTATAACATTAATTATGTTAATATTTCATTAATAAGGTAATTAATGCATCATCATTGTGTCATAAATCAATTAAATTATATAATGTCTATAAATTATAAATGAAATACAATTATGTATTTAATATTTTTAGTTTTCTAATTAATATTTATAGTTGAATTTATATTTTGTATAATCTTATATTAAAAATGTTTGAGTCATTGAATATTGATTTTAACTCTTTTGTCTCTTCTTTGAATTAAATAATAACAAATGTCCTAATCTAATCCAAGTGGAAGTAAATGATAGTATTTTATTCCTATGGTTTTTTGGTCGAATTACACGTATTAAATAGAATTAGGACATGTATTAGGGTAATAATAATAACATTTTTACCCTTAATTACCCTATTTACTTTTAACCGTGGTAAATAAAATTAAAAAGTTATTATTCACCAAAAATTATTTATGTATTATTGAACTACATTTTAATCTTTGATATTAACCGTCTCTCTCAGATTTTTTAAATTCCACTCACAGAAGCGGTAAAATTAAGTTTTATGTAAATTTTCGAATTCTCCTAGGAGGTGGGTAAAAGACGGTGAAAATTTAAATAAAATTTTTATATATCTAAAATTATTATATCATGACTCCATTGAATTAAATTGAACATATATAGGTATTATTTATCATTGTTCCCCTAAAATAAATATAAATAGAACAAATAATTATTTAAATAAAAATTCGGTTTTTAAATAGTAACCCAATGTTTTCACTATTCATCAAAAATTGAATGTTTTCCGAAAAATACCAAAAATTCACCCTAGGATAATTTCGATATTCTGAATCTAAAAATGAAGTACATTTTGAAATATAAAATATATAATTTTTCAAGAAGTGGGTATTAATATTCATAACGGTTATATAATATTTTAATAACATATCGTTGTTTAGTGAAACTCGGTATTGCGTACAACACACGCTATTGTGGAAGGTCGGGATTGCGTGTAAAGAAACCCAATTGAGGGTTGCATGTAGTGCAAGATTAATTTTTTGTTGTGTATAATATAATCCAACCATATTTCATTTATACATTTAATATATATATATAGACACTCAATGTTTCTTAGAATAACTTCTATCAATCAAACTTGGAATTTTGTGTAACACGATCCAAGAATAGTGGTGTGTATACTGGAAGCTAATATGGTGTTGCGTATAGCGCAATATAATCATGGTGGAGCATTCAATACAAGACATCAAATAAATTAAGAAGAATACTTATCCTAAAATCTCAGGTTGTTACAGTACACACATGGGAATTCTAGACTAATGGTTTCGATTTCTAGTGTTAATTTTACTTATTTAGGACAAAAATTATGTTTAGAAATTATTCATATTTTTTTTGTTTGTATACTTCATCTTATAAATTTAATATAATGAATATATCATACAACCTGGTATTTTATGTTTCAATTTTAATTATTTCATCCATTTGGATTTTAATTTAATGTTATTAAGTAGTAAATAATTTCATAACTCAATTTCTATTCATTGGCTTATATTACTTCTTTATTATATTTGATATTCTATGATAATGTGTGTAATTAAATTTGATTATATTATATTATATTAATTTATATATGTTTATTTAAATTTAAAAAGCATAATTGATTCGTTGAATAATTCTAAAATTTCATGAGATGAATCTGGTAAGGGTTATTTGTCTAAAATTATATTTCTTTGAGATATACGTTTATGATATGAATCTATATTCATTTGTGAGGTGTATACACTACCATCTAAAATTTTTTATAAATAAAACCATTATTTTATTGATATTTAATGTATAATTTTATATTATTATTTCATTGGGAATACGATTAAAGAGTTACCCAAGTGGAAAAGGATTTATGTTACAATATCCTTTCATTTAGTATTCTTTATGTTCATAGTTCCTTTGGATGAAATTATAATCTATTATTATATTAAACTACATATAATTTATTATCCACATTTTATGAATATTTTTATAGTGTTTAATTTCTATTTCAACCATTATTTATTGAATAAATACCACTAAAGACCTTCATAAGTGATAATGATCTTTCATTTTCTTCTATATCGATAATATTTATCTTCTATATCCATGTTTTATAAAATAATTTCAAATTTATTATTTTTTAAAATATATTATTTTCAAAATCAAGTTTAAATGATATATTACCAAATATTTAATGGTTTTAAAATGATCATTCTTAATGTTTTCCAAATTGGTCACTTTTTGAATACATTTTTCAAAATCATTTGGAAAGAATGTTTATTTTTCATATCTGTGACATGAACAGATTTTCCTACCATCATGTCCAATATTTTCTTCGTTGTTTCCTCTATATATTTAAATTTTTTTCATTGAATGTTATTTTCCAAATATTTTACAATTTTTTAATTTTTTAAAGTGTTTTTCTATATTAAATGGTTAATTTCTATAGAAATATTATCAATGGTATTTTAATTGTTTTTCTATTCATAAATTTCAACAACCTTTATTGTTACTTATGATCCAATAGTGATATTTTTTAATGATTCCATCCTAATTATTTCTTTGTATGAAATAATTTTATTTTAGAGAGATTTTTAAGTAACATATTTGTTTTCCATGAGTCAATCATGTTTCAATAATATTATTATGGGACCCATTTTATTCCTATAGGTTAATCAATTTTTTTAAAGAATAATGGTTCTTTCGATTAGTTTGTGATTAAATTTTAGTTCTATGAACTTTATTCATGTTATGGTTATTAGAAATTAAATATATTGGGTATCCCTAGATAATACATGGTGATCCCATTATATCTTATACTATAGATGATCCCATATATCCTCGAGTGATCCCATTATAGCTTATATGATTTTTTCACTTATATATCATAATGTGATCCCATTATAGATTATATGTTGTGTGTAGTAAGATAGTTCTTTATTATCCAATTATAGATTATATAATAGATGAATTGGAGTATTACCATGTGAGCCTTATATAGCTTATACGATGGGTGGAGCCATATAATGAAATAAGGCATTTTGTAATGATTGTATTCTCTAGAGAATTACATTTCTTCTAAATTGGTATTCCAATTTTAAGGGTTATTTAATGGTATTATTATGATAATGTTCTATGATAATAACATGTTTTTCTATTCATTCCATGGGTTTATAATGTTTCCTTTAATAAATATTGATATCACATGGTTCATGATTAATTATTCTTTTTCCTATATCATTTGTCAAATCCTTACTCAAGTTTAATGATTGATTATTCATGTATTTATGGGTTTGAGTTATTTTATGAATTTCTTATTTATTCTAATTAATTCATCATACCATTATAGAATTATTATTATCATTGATGGATTTCAATTGTTAATGAAAATTTTTAACCTTATGATGCATTGGAGCCAAAATTAATATGTTATCACTTCCCTAGTTTAAAAATAATGATGTTGAACAAATTATTTATAAGAGGGATTTAATATGGATGAGGATGATGAAATAATGTGAATAAAAATCCGTGTTAAATAGGTGAAATTTTATTTTAATGCCATGTGTATTGTTTTTAAAAGGGTTTTCCCTAATTCCCAAAAACTCCAATCCTAAATCTTTTTAAAGAATTTAAGAGAATATAATTTTTCATTTTAATTTTTTATGTTTTTATGGAAAAAATTTGGTCCCTTCATTGGTATCATATCTAAAAATGTAAATATTTTTATTTTAGGACATGATTTTGGAGTGTGGTTTACAAGATGTTATAGTTTGTATCATATGATAGTTTATATATCCATAGAGATTAATATGTTTTCATGTGAAGTTATCTTAAGAGTAATGGATAAAATGATAGCGTTGAGAAGATGTTTAAATTTCTAATTTTCTTTTCCTTAGTTTTAAAAATAAATAAAATCCTCTTAATATAATTTTTATATAACATTATATATCCAAATTGCATTAGTTTTTTTAGAAAACATTTTTTATACAAAACATAGAAACAGTTTAATGTAAAATGAATAAAATAAATTATTATTCAATCATATCCATCATACTGATTGTGAGTTCGATACATCATAAAAACTATTGTACTGACTAGTGGTTAGAATAATGGCATGTCTGTTTGGCTGAAAAAGTATTTAACCATTAGACTAAAATTGAAATCAATACATAAAATTTACCTTTTCTTAATTCTCAATATTAATAAAATGGTGAATTCTATCCGACTATACAATTTTTATAATCATAATGATCAAAATTATATATATCACATAGATTAAAAAATGGAATTATAATGGTGTTAAACATGATTAGCTATAATGTTCAGGATCAATGTCATTATTATATGTCAAAGTCCAAGATATCTAAGGCAATTTCAAACAACTCGGAAATATGAATGTTTGAGGATTGACTATAAATATAAGGTCCTTTGAAGAGGTAAAAGAATATACGCCCACAACTCAAGTCATATATAGATCAATTTTTGTGAAAATATCATCCCAATGTATAGTAATATTTTATAGAGTTTAATTGCTAAGGAATCCTTGTGAGGAATACAAATTCTGTTGAAATGTTATCCTTTGTATCCATTATACCTGATCATGGTGTTGATTGAAGGCTTCCAAGGATAGAAATATGGTTAATTTAATTCTTCGTATCAAGTGATTCTGAGGCTATGAAGATAGTGCTAACACTGATCAATATATTAATGGGTTTCATGTATAAAAAGGTCATAAATGATATTAATCCATCAGAATGAGGGCTTCCTTGGGATTTGAAGATAGATGCATATCGATCTATCTATTCTTGGGATTGTTTAGTTAGTAAATAATGACCTTTAACTGTAGGTATCAAAACCATGGATATATTTAGTCCATATTTCAAATAACCTTAACTGTTAATGTTAAAGTGATAATTAATTTATTAATTCTTTCAATTCATTCTTACTATTATAAGGTTTTCTAGAACATTTTTATACATGTTTTACTTTCCACCATGCATTTGGATTAGAATGTATGTTCTATACTAATATTTGTAACAAACTATTTTATCAGTGTCTTTGATATTGATAAACATCAGTGATATAATCAAACACTATCTAGTTTTGATTTTCATACTCCGATATTCCGAAAAAGTATTAGTCTTATCATTTATACATAAGATGATTTGTGTTTTGTTTTAGTTTAAAATTTTAAAATACAATTCATCCCCTCATTTAGGAAATTTAAAATAATATAATCTAAACATTGTCATTATAGAAGTTTATACTACATTACATGATGAGTTTTTACATTTATTATCAACATTTTTTTTAATAAACTACTTTTTTATAAATTTTTCACAGAAACATGTTTATAGAAATGAGAATCCAATATCATTAAGATTATGGGTATAAATAATGGCACATTAAAATATTTTAATACCAGTCGACCATCTATCATTGATTAAAATGATAATGGGTACTATAGAGATAGAATTAAAACATTCTTTATCGATACATGTTTTTGATATCTTTGTCATTCTTACTATAGATTATAAGATTATAGATGTGGATGTTAACACATTTCAGAATTATGAAATTTAATAATTTCAATGAAATTATATGGTATTGAGAACTCCAATTTGTTCCATGAATTGGAATAAATATAGCCAAATATCTTCATGTTAATAAAAAATTAACATATTAAAAAATCTATAAGTTACCCACTTTATAAATTCTAATGTTGTTTAGACTATAAGATATTTGATTTGAGAAAACTATCAGGGCATTGAATTTATACCTATAGAATCAGTAGAAGATATTAAATAATGATTTATAACTATTCATAAAAGTTGACATTATCTTGGAGATAAATATATAAAATATAGAATCGTGGTTCAATATAATATAGAAATCTTGTCTAATAAATGTGAATACTTAAAGGACATCCTTGGATACCATAAGAAAAATTATTAATATAGCTATTGATGATCTTATTGGAAGTGTGTTTTAATACAATGTTTGATTTAGAAGCGATTATGAAAATATGAAAAAGAATAATGTAGTAGTCTCTTTTTCAACAACATCTAATGTTACTAATAAATCTCATTCCACTGAAAATGTTTTGAAATCATCATAGAAGAAGAAAGTGATTATTGAATCAGATTCTATTTATTCACAACTACCTATAAATGAGTAAGACAATATTTCTAGAAGGATGAATAAAATTTTTGGAATGAAAGAGTTTTAGTATAGATACCTGAAATTTCATATGGATAACAATTTCAAGAAATAATCTTCTGAAGTTATATGTTATGAATGAAAAAATATAGGGTATATAAGACATGAATTTTCTAAACTGAAAATGAAATATAGAAATAATTATTTTTGGAAATAAATTCTAAAAATTGATACAAGAGTAAGTGAAAGAAAAGCTAAAAAACTTCTGATATTTGGTTTGTTAGTGGAGTAGAAATATCATCCAAAAGTTCCTTTGAAAATGATTGTTCTAGACTCTGGAATATTGGTTTATTTGTAGATATACCTAAAGTCAATAAATGTCATCTTGAAATGGTTGATACTTCTTAATCTCTTACCAATATCAAATTAAATGAAAATTACCCCTTTTTCAATAATGAATATATTTCTATATATTTGTTTGATGAATCTTCCATATTTGGAGAGGATAATATATTACCTAGTTTATAAGAAGTTTCTAGTTTTGAAAATCATCTAGAACATGAAAATTATATAATTTTTAAAAAACATTAAAATTCCCAAGAAACACATGAAAAGGAAATTTCAAGGAAAATTATTATAACTGTTGAAATATCAGATATTTCTATTGATCTTGAAAAATATACGTCTATAAAATGCATTCTTTCAAAATATATTGAGTAAATTATTTATGAGAAACTATTTTAAACTATGATTTTATAAATCTTAGTTTCATTACATTTACTTCTTTGGATAAAAACATAGTATAAAAACTAAAATCTGAAATTTCACATTTGAAGAATCTTATGTATAAAAGACATTTAGAGCCATGAATTAACTTGTATTAGTGAAATATAAGTCAAATATTGGATATAGAATATTATATTAGGAATGTATAATCTTATAAAATTTTCGTTGTTTTTTATGAAATTAATTGTTAAAGATCTACTTGAACATATGTTTGATAATTCAATAGTGTATGATTTTTGTGTATTTTGTAATAAAAATAAGTCATGTTTTAAATAAAATATTGAAGTCTCTACTTATGATGCTTTAAAGTTAGTGTATATTTACTAATTTGGTCCTATATAAACTGGATGTATCAGTGGAAAATTCTATGTGTATGTTTTATTTGATGATTAAACAAGATGTACATGTTTCTATTTTATAGAATAAAAATATAAATCCTTTATATATTTTAATGGTTTTGTAGTTATAGGTTAAAAATTGGAAAAAATATCTGTGATAACATTCCATAGTGATCATGGTCGATAATTTTGGAATTATTATTTTGAAATAGTTTTTTATTAATAATATTTTTGTACAAAACGTTTTCGCACCATGAACTCTATAAAAAAATTGTTTAGTCAAGAGAAGAAACAGAGTTCATCAAGATATTTCTAGAACCATGACTATTTAATAATCAGTTAATAATCATTTTTGGGCTGAAATATTTATTAATTCTTGTTATACTATAAATCTATTTTTAATTAAATATTTTATTAATAAAACATTTTATGAGTTATGTATAGGAATAAAACCAAAATATTTATATTAATAATTTTTGGGATGAAATGTTTTAATATTGAATACCAATGATAACTTACAAAAATTTTCTCTAAAATCTAATGAAGAAATTTGATTTTTTTACTCTACAAATATTAAGTCTTATAGATATTTTAATAAAAAAACATGTACTCTCAAGGAAACTATACATGTTATGTTGGATGGAATTTATCCTTTTGTTTTCAAACAACCCCACCCTACATCCTCATATGTTATTTCTAAAAGTAATTTTCATCCCATGACAGTAGGTTCTTCTCATGAGAGAAAAAATGAATAATAATTTTCATAAGATATTCCTTAAGATAATTTCCATCCAAATTTTAAGAATAGTGTTTTACAAAAATTTTGTAATCAATTGTTTCCTAGGAATAAAACTAGTGAAAATAATATTGGTGATGTAGATCACGTAGTAAGAACTATAAGTTCATTGAGAAAAAAAGTTGAACACCAATAATTACTAATACAATTTGAACATAAAAATCATGATGTGGTTTTAGGTTAATAGGATTTGATAAAATCTATACAGGATTAACGTAATGAGTATAAAAGGAATAAAATTTTGACATTAGTTAAACGAATTAATTATACTTCTATAATTGGAGTAAAATGTGTGTTTTAGAACAAATTTAATGAAAAAGGTAAGATAGTTTGAAATAAAGATGGAAATTTTACAAATGGATATAATCAAAAAGAGGTAATAGCCATTGAAGAATATTATTCTCCGGTAGAAATACTTGTGGCTATTCATATATTTCTATATTATGCAGAATTCGTAAATATCAAACAATTGATGATGTTGTGAAACTAATATATCAGTGCATATTTAACAGAAAGACTTGAAGTTTTCTTTATATAACAACTACTCATCCAAATTTAATGTTTTTAGTATTATTGTGTGGTTGATGTCACACTAATTAAAAATATTCCCGTCATAAATCTATTAAATGAATTTTTCATTACCTTAAGGGAACTATGGGTCTAGGTTTATTTTAATCTTATAAAAATTATATAGAGTAAAGTATTTTACGATACTAAATTTTGTGGATGCATAATGAAAAAAACTACTTTTAGGGAATGTCATTTATTAGGAGAGCATTTTGTTCAAATTATTTCAAGAACTGATACTCAGTAGATAATTAACCTATTGTAACACCATGAGATTTAATGAGAAATATTATTTTTAATTTCATGTATTTATTGAATTGTACATTACAGTGAGATTAACATGCTCTATATACAACACTTTATTAGCTTGCAGTATACACAATACTATTCTTGGCTTGTGTTGAACATAATTTTATGTTATTTTGATAAACTTCATTTAACAAAACACTGATTATATGTTTTTAAATTTATAAATGATATAATTTTTTTATTTTGTTATATGAAAAGACAAAGTAATCTTTAACTACACAAAACATTGACTTAGCTTGCATTACACGCAAGTCCGACCTTTCTCGATAATGTGTGTTGTACACAATACCGAGTTTCACTGAACAACGATATAATATTAAAATATTATATAAAGTATATTTTATAAATAGTATTAACCACATTTTTAATTTTATATAACATTAGGATTAATCTTACACATGATATGAGAACGAAATCAATTTTTCTGAAAAAAGAAGTATTTTTCAAAAAAAAATGTAGTTTTACCGCCTTTTGATAGAACACCCATTGTAATTATAGTTTTTGACACTTTTATAAGTTAAATATTATAAAATAAACTTATTATTTGAAATTGGGACATAAAGATTTACTTTGGATAATTTTTTTATATTTTTATGATAACCTTCATATTTTGATGAATAGTAAAAATATGCTAAATTTTAATTAGAAAAACTTTTTCCAACAAGATAATTTATATGGATAAATTATAATATTTAATGGTTTTAAATTATAAATAGAATATTTTTTTACCATTTAATATAATTTATGTCATTAGAATTAATTTTACATTAAATTTCCAGGGAAAAACATTTGAATCTTTTGCAATGTTTTAACTTTTAAAACTCGTTTTCTCAACAACATGAATTATTTCAATTTAATTAATGAAATGTCTATGTTTCAAATTTTTGAAAATTGGATTCCATATTTGGAATCATTAGGTCCAAATTATGTTTTAATTTTTTTTGGAATTATGAATAGTTACTTTTGTAATTATTTTCATTACCATATATATATTTAAATCGAGTAATTAATTGTAAAATAAGCTAATAAAATTACCCTAACACCTTCCAAAACTCTATTAGAGGAATAGAAATCGACCCATATCACCTAAGGGCCAGAATAGATTCATTTCATGGACTTTTGAACATTAAAATGATTTAATTGTTAATAAAACCAAAGAAAGTTACAACATGTATGTCATGTATATCATATAAGTGTAATTATTTTAATTTAGTTATAAATTTCATAAAACAAAGAAAATAAATAGTCACAAGAAATATATTTAAAAGATATAAATAATTTGAATTTATAAATAATTTTTAGAGATTAAATAGTTTTTATTAATGATGACACATCAGTGTCATAAATATAATTTTATTATTAGAAATATCACATAAATGGTTCTAAAAATATTACAAAAAATATTATATGAACTAATTTAAGTTCTCCACCAATTTTCTAGGTTACTATGAAATGTTATTATAGTATTGAATATATTTATTGAATTTATATTTTGTGAGGATATTATTTCAATTAAAATATAATAATAGTGTCAAAATTGACATTATTTAACTTTTATAAACTAAAAAACATTTTATTAAATTATTTAAAAATCATAATTATTTTACAAATTAAAAATTGATAATTATAAGGTCTATAATTTCATAAATTATACATTTATGTTCAATTAAAACCACATAGGTAAAAATTAATTAAAATTAAATAACTATAATTTTATTATCAAAATTATAATTTAATGGAATATTTATGTGTCCATTAAACAATAATTTTTATATTTAACTATTAAGTTATCCAAAATTTAATTTTTGATGATATTAATACTCTATATAATCTAATATTTTAATTTGGGACACATTGGTGGTTTTAGGGTAGGGTTTTATTTTATTAGAAATTAATATTTTTGAGAGTTTACTAAAGTGGCCATCTCCACTCTTATAAAAGGGAACCTCAATACTCTCCTGTTACATAAAATTTTAGCCTTCAAGATCGACCAACCCCTGCCTATTTCTCTTATCAACTTCCCTAGTTACATTCTAGAGGTTCTGGTTTTCTCATTGGACCAACTCTAGTGCCCTAAGAGGAACATTAAAAGAGGCACATCGAGGAAGAGTTAATCTATTCTATCGAATCATTCAAATTTATTTCTTCTTCAACTTACTATTATTATTTTTTAATTATAAAGTAATTACATAAGTATCAACCATATATTTATATTCTATTATAAATATTAAACAACCCTATTTCACATTCTATCCATCATACAAAAAATGAAATCACCGCGCGTGCGTACGTACGGCTTACCGTCTCCACACAGTGGTGTAATCTGTTATTGCACCACCACCATAATTTTATGGGTATAATGGTGGAAATAATAAATATATATGATTATTATAATATGATACTAATTTTGAGATATTATATCACCCTATCCAATACCATTCAACAATTATTGGAACGATATCATTGATCATGCGTACGTACGGATTACTGTCTCCACGACGTAATGATATTCATTCTCCATGTTAACAATTAATGAATGATTATAAATTATATATAATAAATAATCATGAAAAATATGACATAATAATTCTATGGTATTTATTTATATATATCATACATTTACTTCCATTCAATTCAATAAGGAAATGAAAATAACGTTCATCCGTACATACGACTTAACGTCTCCATGAGTAGTGTATTCCATTTAATTTATCTATCTATTATATATATACTAAATATATATGATATATAAATCTCGTTTTACATAATATAATTACGTATATATTTATCTAATAATAATATAACGAACAATAAGTGGAAACACATACGATAAATGAAACAATTATTACCCAAAACGTTTCTTTAACATGGAATTAACAAATAAACAGGTAATATAAAGTCATATTTGAATCATATATGATATCATAAATATTATTCTGTTACATGTTAATAACATTTTTAATCCCACTATATAGGATTTTGGGTCACATATGGAAGATATCATATCTAAAGTAAGGGATGACTTTTCCAATGTCGTTTTATCTGAGATAGTTTATTCGTAAGTATCTAAAGGAGATATTTTTATCATCCCTATCAATGTTTTCTAATAATATTCCCATAAAATGTTTATTATTCATCTATATATGTTTAAAGTCATTTTTACCAATTATTTACTTTTACTAAATGGTTTTTAAGGAATATTTATTTTGTTTACCATATGAGTACTTTTTGGCTTTTCCGGCAAAAGTACGAGGAGAATGTTTTTTAACTTATATAGAATGAACGGGATTTTACATCATCATAATGACTTATTTCCATGAAGAATCCACTACAAGTTTACAAGTTCAATTTCAAATAAATCCTTTTCTTTAATAATTTCATGATATTTTGACAAAATAAACCATTTTTAAGAAGAAAATATATTTTCCTCAGGAACGACGCTCAAGTTTTTTATCAAAATTATTTGACATATAATTTTACATAGGGTTATGTTTCTATACCTATTATTACATTTAATTAATTTCGTTTATGACAGAATTATTTTAACTAAGTCCATTTATCTTATACGGATTATGTTATGATAGCATGATGATTAATAATCAGATTTTATTACATGGGTTATGCTTTTATGAATGTTTTATGTTTTTGTGGAACACATAAGAATGGTTTCATTATGAGATGGGTGGGACCTATATCTATATCCAATGAATTGGGTAGAGATTTATATCTCATGAGATTGAATTTATTATAATGGAAAGTAAATATTGTTCAGTAATACATGGAAGGAAAGACAAGTAAATCTGGTTTAGTAATATATCGTTGGAACTGCATGTAAACCCAGTTCAGTAAAGGACTTTGTCCACTATGATAGTCTTTGCAGAAATGACTCAGATACTATAGAAATAACATTATGTTATTATTTATTTCCCATAATCCTTTTTTATACCAATTATATTTTATTGTTAATGTTCCTTTATGATTTATTCCTTACTAACTGCCAATATTTATTTCAAGACTAATGATTTTGATATTTAAAAGTTATATTCATGTTATACATTCTTATGTTTATGGTTTGTTTTATGTTATCAATGTTTACCCTTACTAAAAATTTGAGCTCATCATTTTTATGTTTTCATTTCCCCAAGATATAAATAATGGTTTTAGGTAGGAAGACAATAGGGGAAGATATTTATGGGATGTGATGAAGATCTTTCATCATGATTCAAAAATTATGTTCCGAGTTTCCAAATACCCTAAAATAATACGGTCTTTCGGAGTCTGTTTGTGTCATGTATTAAGTATTAGGTAAAAGAAATTGAATGTCCATGTTCATAAATCTTGGGTATCTACATTTGGTATAATAGAGAAAGTTTATTCACCCTTTGTAATATTGGATGTGAAAACATTAGTGAGAACCATAGGGATATTTCTATGGAATGTCTACGAATTTCCCTAAGTGTACTTCTATCTAGAGATTACAGCCCTGGAATTATAATAACAATCATGAATAACCTGGGATTAAACCTAATATGTTAGATATTAAAAGTAATCCCCCTTTATTATGTTGTTTTACTAGTAAAATTGTTGCCTCACACGCTATTTTTGGGTTTTAGGAAATTGCTGGAAACATAAGGATTCATGTTAATAAAGAATATCATGGACAATGAAATGATATTATTCATTAGAATCCAAATGAAATGGGAGTTGGAAGTAGAAACATGATTACTATTCTTAATCAAAAATCTCTTAATATAATCAATAATCTCAACATTGGTGAGTTTCATGAAATAGATAATAAGATAATGAAGGAGTTTCATGGTGATCATAGAGGAATTAATGTTCAATTTTCTTCATGTAAATCATGTAGGAAGAGACATTTAGGAGAAGGTTTCAAATGAACTGGGAGATGCTTTGGGTGTGGAAGAGAAGGTCACAAAGACGGAAATAGAAAAAATAAATGGTTCTGGTAACCCAATGGGCAACAATATTGTTATTTCTAAGACATCAACAGTGATTAAATGTTTTAAAAGTGGAATATCCAGGTATTATGAAAATTTATGCCGTAAAATAAAATCTCACGAATAAAATACTAATCTTCATATGGGTAGTATTTATTTTGATGATGATTAAGATACTACAAATGCTATATGAGATGAAATAATTGTTGAGGAATAAAATGATGATGCTCGGTCAATGGTTTAAGATAGGCAGTTGAATGTTTGAGTGTTTATAAAGAGTAATGTAGTACAAGTAATTTAATAGTACTATGGAATAAAGAAACATCTAAGTATTGATACACTATCATTTTTTATTAAGTATTTGAAAGTATATTTTTAATGGTACCGGTAACCATGGATGGTTATTCAAATATTTTTGGAAGGCACGTGATATACACATAATTAAGGGATATAGAGATAATAAGATATTTGATAGTATTAATGATCTCATGAATAATATAAGGAAAAAATGATATCATGGTTAGAGTTTATTTAAATTTTGGAATTTTGGTATGTGGAAACAGTTAACTTTTGACAGAATGCATGGTTCTACGATAAGTCGTGTAATTATCATGTTTCAGAAGAACACATGATTCAATTGTTTGCAATGTGACAAAAAAGAAATAACTTATGAGTTATGGGAGATAAATGTTATATTATATATTTAGGATTGTAATGTTATCTATTTAAGAATATTATAAGTTATTTTATATTTTATGTTTGTTAGATTAATGTATTATCTCACTATAGGTGGACTTATGCATATTTGATAACATGTTCTATCATTTATGTTGAGACAAATGGAATCACCTATCATTATACTTCCTGATCTAATAACACTCCAAGAATGAAAAAATCAACTTCATTTCATTAAATAAGATATGAAGTAGAAATTTTCCAGGGAACAATCAATGGTACAAAAATCAAGTAAGTATTTATTCTCATAGAACATTTTCTTCAACTTTAGGTAAAGTATCTTGAAAACCAAAAATGTTATCCTAGTACTGTAACATCCCCGGTAAATAAAGAATATTAGCATATTTCATATTTATTAATATTTGTGAATTAAATATTTATTTTACTTTAAAGGGGTTTCTATTTTCGATTGCGTACCTGATACGCAACAACAAGTTTCTTTGAAATATTACATTGCTCACTAATAATATAATATTATTATTTTAAATTGTAGTTAACTCCAAGTCTTTTATTAGAGAGAATGAACAATATGAAGTAAAATATTATTATACATGTTTTATAAGTTTATTTACATTTATCCAATAAATGTTATAGGCTTAACATGTGAATGAAACTAATTTTAAGCAGAATTTACATTAAAAGGTCGATTTGCTGCCTTTTAACAGAAAAACATATTTAAATCCAGTTTTGGTCACTTTTATATGTTCTATATGACCAAATATAATCCTTCTTTAGAATTGGGATTTCAAAACTTACTTTGTGTAATTTTTTTGAATTTTTCCGATAATGTTCATTTTCAATGAATAGTGAAAAATATTGTATTTTAATTCAAAACTGTGTTTTAATAAAATTTATTTATATGGTTATATTATACTTTTAATTGGTTTTAATGTGTAATTATAATATATTTTTACCATTTAATCCAATTATGGTCATTGGAATTAATTTCACTTTGAAATTCGACATAAACAAGTGTCCATTTTTTGATAGTTATTGATTCTTAAAAACACCCTATTTGTTTTGAAAATGAGAATTAATTATTAAATTAATTAATGCAATTTCTATGTTTAAAATTAGGTAAAATATAAATCCTTTTTATATTTGGAATATCAAATACATCTTAGGCTGAATATTTTGTATTTTTCTTGAAAACATCAATTTTTGATCAATAGTGAAACCACAGAGTAATAGTTAAAAAAACTGAATTTTCCATTAAAATTAATTTTTATCGCTTATTTGAATTAAATTTAAAAAATCTGGAATACGTGGTTGTTATTATTAAGTAAAATTTGGTTCAATGAGATGAAAATAGTTTTTGTCGAATAGTAACTTTTGAATTTTATTTAACGCAGATTAAGGTAAATAGAGTAATTCAAGGTGAAAATAATATTATAATAACACCAAATTACGTTATCACTTGTCATAATATTTTTTTATGAGTCATATCTGACCATGGTAATCCTTGGGTCAATTTTGGGACCCCATGGAGCCACTTGGGAGTGATAATGATACTTTAGATTAATTAACCTAATGTAAAGGAAAAAATGACATAAACAAATATCTTTTAGTAAATAATTTTTTACATAGGGTTATATAAGTTATCATTTAGACTATAAATATTCATTAGAAAGATAATTTTTTTTCTACATCATGATATTTGTTTTTTAATTTAGTGACATCAAATAAATTAAATTATTAATGACAAAATAATGATGCAGTGTTTACTTCATTAATAAATTATTTATATAAATAAGATTATAATTATTTAAATATTATAAAAATCATATACAATTCTTATTGGATTATTTTATTTCGAATATTAGTCATATTAACTTAGACTTTAATGTATTTTTTACCTTTTTTATCCAAATATATGTTGATAATAAAACCATGTTTTAACACCTTCCTAAAGAGCCCCTCCTCTCCCTTATAAAAGGAGATCACTTCAAACAAATTAGTCACACATCTCAAGCCTTTTGGATCTTACAAACTCAACCCAATTGTGCTCCATACATCCCTCATCTCCTCTTAGAAGCCTTAACTTAGGCATAAGAAACTTCATTAAGTCCTTTTGGTTCAAACCAAAGAAAGTTACCCAAATTAAATGTAATGGTTTTTCTTCACTTCTTTTATTTTATTTCACTTATTCAACCCCAAAACTCTTTTTATTACATTATTTTATAACCAAAATAGTATTCTAAATATAGTAGGATGTTTATATGAGAATTATTTGAACCACACTTACACACACATCCATCTAATGGGTGAAGAACATAGTGTTTCTATGGATGGCAAAGTAACACCTCACGAAACGATGATTGTTCAATTTTCTTCTACCGCATCTCATGGTTGGAATTTTGATAGAACTTTATTTATATATAATATATATTATGTTTTTGATTTCATTATGATTCTTTATTTTCCATTTATATCATACCTTTATGGTTTCCAATATGGGTAAACGCGATAATTTCATTTGAAGAAGTGCGGACAACCGCCCCCTCAAAGTGATATGACTCGTTAATGCCTTATGTGGGACGTATAAACGATGGAGTTAATGATATATTATATAATGATATAATTTAGTTATAATATAACTATGTATCATTATGTTTTAATTCCATTAAATATGAAATATAAATGAATATAGGGGTCAAGCGTACGTACGACATACCGTCTCCAGGAACGGTGCATTTTATTTCTTACCTCTAAATGTTATTTACTATTTTTAATACATATATATAATGGATATATATGAAATAAATGATATCTAAATCATGAATATCATTATGGATATAATGAACTTTTGACCACATTAACAACATGTAATTATAAGAAGTCCATTTTCGATTGAAGTACAAAATATCGACAAAAAAGACCGTTATTTTCATAAATGACCATGTAATGTTTATAAAATGGTAATAATTGATATAAGAAGGATAATAATCTTGAAAAATGTTCTTAAGAAAGTATAAATTATCTTAAGTTTATTATTCATGACTTTAATGAATGAATGGGTCAAGTCGGACATTAGGTAAGGGACTTTATCTAAATCTCCCCTCATTGAGGCATATTTTGTTTTATATAGAACATTCTTTTATACGGTGTAAAAACAACTTTGAAATTTACTTTTATTCAAAAGGAATCATTTATCTACAATGTGTTTTACTAGAGGACAGAAGGAATGTTTTTTAACGTAAGCGGTGACAATGGCCTTTTTCGCCGTCATAAGTATTATTAAATATTTGGCTTCCTTAACAAGCCATAATGTTTTTAAAAGGAAAATAAATACCATATAATCTTTTTACATATTTTTGTGCTTCATGTGGATTTGATAATGGATTTTTTATGTTAACATATTTAAATTATATATTGTGATTGAAATGTGGAAATGTTATCTTTCCTTTATGCTTGTGTTATGTGTTATGACTATGTTATAGTTCTTGGGCATTGTATACGTATAAAGGTGGTTCTGTGATAATCCTCGAGTGGGTGAGCCCGAGATAGCTCTCCAATGCATTGGGTAACATGATAGAGGTATATGTGAATGTTTCTCTAAAGAGATTTAGGGGATATAATGTGATGGTTATTCCAAATGTAACTCCCTACATAGCTATTAAAGCTACAACATATGTATGTTATAGATGCCACAAGTTACCTTTACGATTTGTGTTTACTATATAAATCATATGATTTCATAAGGTTTGTTAAAGAGCCTATGATATGTATGTATTGATGAAATAATGTTTTCTCTCTTTGTTTTATAACCCTTATTGAGATTTTTATTCTCATCCCATGTTTTGAAATGATTGTCACAGGAAATTAAGTGGAATAAGGTCAAGCACGGGATCAAAGAAATGTCATGCTGTCTAAAACATCGAACTAGACATGAATATTTTTTTCAAGAGTTTTTATTTTCTAAAAAAATGGAAACTGAGAAAAGGTTTTTCATGTAATATTCAAGCTTTCATGTATATGTTATGGCCTAATTCTTTAGAACTCTAAACCTGAAAATATCCTCAATGTGAATTATTCGTTTAATTCAATATTATGTTATTTTTTAAGGACATGTCCTTATAGTTGGTATCAGAGGTCAGTTTAGACATCATTATGAGTTAGGGTATTGTAAAATTAATATCCATAAATTAATTTATGTTAATGATATAGCATTAATAGATTTCCTTACTTCTTCTCTTAAGATATTTATGTGTTCAGAATGGTTTTCCGTATAGGAAACATGGATTCTATGTTGGGATGACATCAAGAGGAAGCCAACCATGCAAATCAGCAACCAGAGATGGTTGGAATCGGAAATGAATAATTTATTGCAATGATGGCACAATTGAATCAGGATATAAATGGTTGTGTATCCATGCACAAGATCATCCAGATCATCCACGGAGGAGCATGTCAGTTGTGGAGCATTTCATGAGCCAACAACCCCCATCATTCAGAGGATTATCTTACCCTGTGCTACAAGAAGGGTGGATTTAAGCACAAGAGAATATTTTTTATGTCAAGGGGTGTTCAATACATCAAAAGTTGAGGCTTTTTCTTTAAAGTTTTGAAGGTGAAGTTGATCAGTGGTGGTTGATGGTGAATAATATCAGGGATAGTGAGGAGATTGATGCTCTTGATTGGGATGAATTCGAAGGTATGTATTTTGGGAAATATTTTCCTAAGGTGGTTCATCTTAGGATGGAAAAAAATTCATATAATTGAGACAGGAGGATGACTCAGTGACTTTTTATGAGGAAAAATTCACTCGACGTGAAAGGTATGCTCCTAATTTCATATGATATCTTGATTGTAAAATCAACGATTTTTACTCAGGGTTAAATTCAATGTATTTAAGGGCCATACCTTCTTGTGAGTTCAAAAGTTATGAAAAATTTGTTTGTTGTGCGGAGAAGGTGGAAATGGATTTTTCCGATGACCATGTGTTCTTTGAAAAACAACAAAATAAGAGGATGAGGTGGCAGACAAAAGGGAAGAACTATTCAGAAAAGTGTGATTGTAAAAAACTTATGTTTACAGTTTGTGAAAAATGTTGTAAAAAAAATAATTGGGAATGTCTTTTGAATTCTATTAAGTGCTACCGATGTGGTAAAATAGGACATAAGGCTTGTAACTGCACTGAAAAAGATCAGGGTAATGGTAATAAAAAATATGATTCACAGTCTGTTTGATGATTTTAGTGCTATGAAATGGGTCATTATGCAAATGAGTGTCCAGAGAAAAACTCAACTGAAGGAATGAAGCTAGACTAAAAGAAGAAAGGGGTGGTGAAATCCTTTGAAACTACTTCAGTAGATGTTGGTCCATCGAATGAAGTATTATCAGGTACACTGTTTTTTGTTCAAGTTACGAAAATGTGTTTTTTGATTCTGGGTCTACACAATATTTCATTTCTTAGAAGTTTTCTAAAAATTGGGAATTCAATGTCAAGATATGAATTATGAACCTATGTTAAAATCCTAGGGAGGAAATTTTGAGGGAAAAATAAATTATAAGAACCTTCTCGTCCTTGTGTGTGGAAAGAACCTACCTGCGAACCTTTTTGGTTTGTCTATAGTAGGGTTTGATGTTATTTTGGGCATGGATTGGCTGTCTGTTTATCATTCTATGATTGACTGCAGAGATAAAGAGGATTCTATTCAGAATGATTTTCATTTTGCATACAATAATGAAGCCTTGATTTTCATAATATACCAGGAAGGTGAGAATATAGTAAAATATGTAAATGAATATTACCTAGCACATATTATTGAAAACAAAGCAACTTTTCAGATTAATGATGTGCCAGTGGTAAATGAGTACCTTGATGTTTTTTCTGATGAATTTCCTGGTATTATACCTGATCAGGAAGTTGAATTTATTGTTGACATAGTTCCTGATGCTAATCCAATTTAAAAACCTCATCATTGGATGACTCAAATTGAACATTTATTGTTAATGAAGCAATTGTAGGGGTTATTAGAGAAAGGTTTCATTCGACCGAGAATATCACCATGGGTTTCTCTTGTCTTTTTTGTTAAAAAGAAATATGGTTCAATGAGACTTGGGATTGTTATAGAGATTTTAATAACATCACCATTAAGAAAAAGTATCCATTACCTCATATCGATGATTTGTTTGATCAGCTCCCGGGAGCTCAGAAATTTTCAAAGATTGACTTGAGGTCGGGGTACCATTAGTTGACAGTAAAGGAAGAAAACAATCTGAAGTCCATGTTTCGTACTAGATATGGACATTATGAATTTTTAGTTATGTTGTTAGGGTGATTAGTCACTAAAAGTGGCTAATATTCATTGTTAAGTTCTTAATATTAATGTGTTTAAAAGTTCATAAACATCAATTTTAGTCCAATTCAGAAATTGAACTTCATTTCCCATCATTGTGCAATTCATGCTTAAAATGTCAATTTGGTCCCACTCAATAAATTGCTTGTGTAAATTAAAATATTCATCATTTTAATTTGAAATTTTGGGATATTATTGATCACTTTGTTTGGAACATTTTATCTTTTAGGTCCGATGGATGAATCCCAAAGGAAGATGGAGAATTTTGCGCCTGAAGGAAGAAACATGCTGGAAAAAGCATAATGGGCCTAAGGCCCATCAAACAAATGTGGGGCCCAGAAACCAAGCCCAATGAAGCTCAAATTTATACAGTAGAAAGATAAGAATATTAGGATCATTTTATTCAACTGTGTCCGGAGCTAATTCTGATGTTATCATGATGATAAAGGGATCTGAAGTTTAGATTTAAATGGTGGACTCGTCATTAATGCGCAGAAATCCGTTCCACCATTTCGACCATAACATCCAAACGGCTGAGCGAACTTTCCTGAAATGTCTACAGCTCATAGAGGACACAGGGACGAAGATATTTTATATTTATGACACCTCCGGAATCGGCCTTCTGCAATTTCGAATTCATACGTCAAAATGGAGGACGAATCTGGACAGTTTTCCGGGTCAACTTCGAAATGTCAATTTCCTTTTGACTCTCTTAATTGTTGGGGGGTGAATTAATTGTTGGGGGATGTACCTAAGGCTCCTAATATTCCTATATAAGGAGCTATTGGTGAAGGTAATGGGGGTGGAATTTTTTATTATCATCTTGGATGCTTTGTTTCATTGTAATGTTTTGCTTCCAAATTTCATTTGTAATGTTTTCCATTTCCATGTAAGTTTTTCTTTTTGTTCTTAATCAACTTCTTCTCTTATATATTTTCCATTTCATTTATTAAAACTTTATAATCACAAAGCACAGTGATATCTCTGTGTTGTTGTGAATTAGTTCACACATAGGTGTGAATTTCATTCACACACACGGAGGAGTGCTCGTTATTTCCGCGGTTTTAATTTCTTCAATCCAATTCTTGTTAGTCATCTTCCGCCCACCATTGAGAGTATACCATCAATGGAGGACTAAACCCTTAATGGTATGCTCTTAGGAGGATGCAAAGTCTGGGTTGAATGTTATTTTATGAACGAATTGTTGTTAAATGGATAATTAATTTAAGATATCCATTCTTCAGTTATTTCTACTCTTCATCTTTACTGTGTTTGAGCAAAATAAATTCAATTACTAAATGACCATATACCTCGGAGAGATCATGAATTTGGTTCTCTAAGTGTATAGGGGATTAGTAATTGTGTTTAGTAAGCACCAAACCAGAAAATGATGAAGGTATTGTTATTTTTGAAGAATGGATTCATCAAGAATTAATAAAACCAAAATTGTTTAAAGAAGTAAAATTCATTCAATCCACCCCAAGCATAATCCTAGATCAACCCATTTTCATTAAATTGAATTCATGTAGGTGTCTTAGTGTTATTTAAAACATCTAAATCAAAACCAAAGTTGGCTACTTCATAGCCCATCCTTCACCAAATCATAGCGTCTCAAGGTTACTTCTTCGGTCCCTGTGGATTCGATCCCTACTTGTACTTCAACGACCACTTTTACCAGTAGGGTAAATTTGGGCGCAACCAAATTTTGGCGCCGTTGCCGGGGACCCAAGTAAGTAACTTAGACCCACATCTTCTTTTCTCACCCCAAATTCTCTATTCTCACCCTAATTTCTCTTCTCTTTTCCCCTTTCTATTTCTGTGTGTCCAAAAAAACCCCAAAACCGATTTTCAATCAATTCCAATGGATTATCCTCCAAAATACCCCTTCATAAATCAATGCTGTAATCAAGTTGGAAATCAATATTGGGAAACACCTCACATAGGGAATTTCATTGACCAATCCTTAATTGAATACACCACACCATATGAGATGTACAATCAATGGGATGCTGAATGTTTACAAGATAAATTTCCATACCTATCAAGAATGATTGAAAAGATAAATAATGAGGAATGCCATGATGTACAATCATATATCAACCCTAATCCTGAAAAAATTCTTGAACAATTGTGTGAACAAATGGATAAAATGAATTCAGAAGTTTCATCTTTCAGATTAGAACTACAAAGCTTTAAGACTTTTTAGGAACCCGTTCCCACTCAAGATGTTCTTTCCTCATCATTGATAGATGAATCTTTTATCCCAAAAACCTCCCATGAATTGAAAAAAGAACTAACCTTTGGATATGGGATAACTGAAAAAGATCAAAGAAATGTTGAAGGGTATTTAAATCAGGATGAAATTAATTCACAAGGGGAGAATTTGTCTTCATGGATTGAGTGTTCGGAATATTGCTCCAATAACAATTTTTTAGAATCACCGATCATTGAACCATTGGGAGATATAACGAATATTGTGTCTATACCCACTCATGAAATTCAAATGGAAAATTTTGTGGATGAATCATCTTTTCAAAAGGAACCAATTCTTTCAAATTTTTTTAAAGAAGAAACAATTTTTGATTCAAATTATCATTCTTCTTTAGGAAAATTCAATCAAACTGAACTTGATGTTTTAATACTTCCTTCCCTACTCAATAATCCCTCTATTTATGATAACCAAGACCATTCAATTATCATCAATTTTCATCAAGAATCTCACAATGTAGGAATGAACCTTGAAATCATAGGAAATAATCCGGATAAAACACGATCAACCATTTTAGATATTCCTTGGATTTTACCAATCATTGTAGAAAATAGGATTTCATACGAAAAAAATTTCAAAAAAACAATCAATCTCAATATTGTTGAAGTGGAGAAAGATGGGTTAATTAAAATTTTGAAAGTTGGAATTGGATAAGATGGGGGGTACAAGTCGAGCTAACGACGTTAAACAAAAGCGCTGCATGGGAGGCAACCCATGGTTTTCTTGTTTCCAATCATTTTGAATCATTTTATTTTTCATATAATAAATTACCATAAGCTGTTGACATGTTCATCTTTTATGAGTAAGGATGGGTATGAAAGGGGAGCGCCATATTCATCCGTGTCACGTGGTGTGATCTCTGAGTAATACCTTACCCAGAAAATATAAAGAAGACAATGTATCATCAGTTTATTTTGTTTTGTTTTATTTTTTTTATAAGTTAAAAAAAAGGACATGTGGAAATCCATAAGGAAAATCCATTCACCACCATCCAAGCTGCTGAGACTCAAATCTAGGATTGAAGGGAGACTATGGCATGTGCTATCATCATCAACCACCAGGTGACTTCATTCCATGATTTTCATTTTAAATTTCTTCATTGAACTCCTCTCTTACCCCCTTCTAACTTTTATTTTCTTTAAACACTGGGGACAGTGTTATTCTAAGTTGGGGGGGGGGGATAAAAAATTGATTTTTTTGAATAAAAACTTGCATGAAAAGAAAAATTCCATTAACCTTGAACATGATAAACACACATTGAAAACTCTAAAATTGGATATCAAATAAATTTTGAATGCCTTGATTCTGATTTTAATGCAAGTTTAAGTTCATGAGCATAGTTTTTGGAAAGTGTGGTTGTCCGATGTGATTTTTCAAAGTTTACATTTTCATCCTCTTAATAAAAATGCCACAATGCAAGTCTTTTTGATTGTGGGTGTAAATTTGAGTTCTTGGGTCCCTTTCATTATAGCATAGGGTTCTGGGGTCACTTTTAGTTTAATTTGAGTATCCAAAAAAAAAACAAAAAAAAAACAAAAAAAAATAAATTGAAAAAAAAAATATTAATGACCACATAGAGCAATGTTTTGTCCAAATGCGTGGCGTCCAGCACTTGGGGATCGTGACTCCATAGTTGTCTTGCCCAGAGTTAGGCTTTATATCTCTATTGTAGAGCATGAAATTGACAAAATGCGTGGCGTCCGGCACTTGGGGATCGTGACTCCATAGTTGTCTTGCCCAGAGTTAGTCTTTTCATATCTATTGTGGTTAAAAAAAATCAAAAAAAAAGGATACTCATCTTAAGGTTTAATGTGATTCCCACCTAGCGCTTCCATTTTTTTCCCCTTGAACAATAAAATGGGCCCCATATCTTTTATGATGCACAACACTTTATCATGCTTAATTTGAATTGGATGAAATGTGGCGATAAATTTGAACAAAGGAATGGGCTTGGGCTTGGGATATGCATATGGACCTAGCTTGTTTTAAATGATTTTGAAGGGTTCCCTAATTTTTTTGGTATGAGATCTTTTGAGTGAGAAATGTGTATTTAAATGTTTTTGGAAAAGGGGATTTCAATTTAATATTTGTAATTTATTTTGCTCGGGACTAGCAAAACTCAAGTTGGGGGGTGTGATTAGTCACTAAAAGTGGCTAATATTCATTGTTAAGTTCTTAATATTAATGTGTTTAAAAGTTCATAAAAATCAATTTTAGTCCAATTCAGAAATTGAACTTCATTTCCCATCATTGTGCAATTCATGCTTAAAATGTCAATTTGGGCCCACTCAATAATTTGCTTGTGTAAATTAAAATATTCATCATTTTAATTTGAAATTTTGGGATATGATTGATCACTTTTTTTGGAACATTTTATCTTTTAGGTCCGATGGATGAATCCCAAAGGAAGATGGAGAATTTTGCGCCTGAAGACAGAAACATGCTGGAAAAAGCATAATGGGCCTAAGACCCATCAAACAAATGTGGGGCCCAGAAACCAAGCCCAATGAAGCTCAAATTTATACAGTAGAAAGATAAAAATATGAGGATCATTTTATTCAACTGTGTCCGGAGCTAATTCTGATGTTATCATGATGATAAAGGGATCTGAAGTTTAGATTTAAATGGTGGACTCGTCATTAATGCACAGAAATCCGTTCATCCATTTCGACCATAACATCCAAACGGCTGAGCGAAATTTCCTGAAATTTTTACAGCTCATAGAGGACACATGGGCGAAGATATGTTATATTTATGACACCTCCGGAATCGGCCTTCTGCAATTTCGAATTCATACGTCAAAATGGAGGACGAATCTGGACAGTTTTCCGGGTCAACTTTCCTTTTGACTCTCTTAATTGTTGAGGGGTGAATTAATTGTTGGGGGATTTACCTAAGGCTCCTAATATTCCTATATAAGGAGCTATTGGTGAAGGGAATGGTGGTGTAATTTTTTCTTATCATCTTGGATGCTTTGTTTCATTGTAATGTTTTGCTTCCAAATTTCATTTGTAATGTTTTCCATTTCCATGTAAGTTTTTCTTTTTGTTCTTAATCAACTTCTTCTCTTATATATTTTCCATTTCATTTATTAAAACTTTATAATCACAAAGCACAGTGATATCTCTGTGTTGTTGTGAATTAGTTCACACATAGGTGTGAATTTCATTCACACACACGGAGGAGTGCTCGTTATTTCCGCGGTTTTAATTTCTTCAATCCAATTCTTGTTAGTCATCTTCCGCCCACCATTGAGAGTATACCATCAATGGAGGGCTAAACCCTTAATGGGATGATCTTAGGAGGATGCAAAGGCTGGGTTGAATGTTATTTTATGAACGAATTGTTGTTAAATGGATAATTAATTTAAGATATCCATTCTTCAGTTATTTCTACTCTTCATCTTTACTGTGTTTGAGAAAAATAAATTCAATTACTAAATGACCATATACCTCGGAGAGATCATGAATTTGGTTCTCTAAGTGTATAGGGGATTAGTAATTGTGTTTAGTAAGCACCAAACCAGAAAATGATGAAGGTATTGTTATTTTTGAAGAATGGATTCATCAAGAATTAATAAAACCAAAATTGTTTAAAGAAGTAAAATTCATTCAATCCACCCCAAGCATAATCCTAGATCAACCCATTTTCATTAAATTGAATTCACGTAGGTGTCTTAGTGTTATTTAAAACATCTAAATCAAAACCAAAGTTTGCTACTTCATAGCCCATCCTTCACCAAATCATAGCGTCTCAATGTTACTTCTTCGGTCCCTGTGGATTCGATCCCTACTTGTACTTCAACGACCGCTTTTACCAGTAGGGTAAATTTGGGCGCAACCAAATTTTGGCGCCGTTGCCGGGGACCCAAGTAAGTACCTTAGACCCACATCTTCTTTTCTCACCCCAAATTCTCTATTCTCACCCTAATTTCTCTTCTCTTTTCCCCTTTCTATTTCTGTGTGTCCAAAAAAACCCCAAAACTGATTTTCAATCAATTCCAATGGATTATCCTCCAAAATACCCCTTCATAAATCAATGATGTAATCAAGTCGGAAATCAATATTGGGAAACACCTCACATAGGGAATTTCATTGACCAATCCTTAATTGAATACACCACACCATATGAGATGTACAATCAATGGGATGCTGAATGTTTACAAGATAAATTTCCATACCTATCAAGAATGATTGAAAAGATAAATAATGAGGAAGTCCATGATGTACAATCATATATCAACCCTAATCCTGAAAAAATTCTTGAACAATTGTGTGAACAAATGGATAAAATGAATTCAGAAGTTTCATCTTTCAGATTAGAACTACAAAGCTTTAAGACTTTTGAGGAACCCGTTCCCACTCAAGATGTTCTTTCCTCATCATTGATAGATGAATCTTTTATCCCAAAAACCTCCCATGAATTGAAAAAAGAACTAACCTTTGGATATGGGATAACTGAAAAAGATCAAAGAAATGTTGAAGGGTATTTAAATCAGGATGAAATTAATTCACAAGGGGAGAATTTGTCTTCATGGATTGAGTGTTCGGAATATTGCTCCAATAACAATTTTTTAGAATCACCGATCATTGAACCATTGGGAGATATAACGAATATTGTGTCTATACCCACTCATGAAATTCAAATGGAAAATTTTGTGGATGAATCATCTTTTCAAAAGGAACCAATTCATTCAAATGTTTTTAAAGAAGAAACAATTTTTGATTCAAATTATCATTCTTCTTTAGGAAAATTCAATCAAACTGAACTTGATGTTTTAATACTTCCTTCCCTACTCAATAATCCCTCTATTTATGATAACCAAGACCATTCAATTATCATCAATTTTCATCAAGAATCTCACAATGTAGGAATGAACCTTGAAATCATAGGAAATAATCCGGATAAAACACGATCAACCATTTTAGATATTCCTTGGATTTTACCAATCATTGTAGAAAATAGGATTTCATACGAAAAAAATTTCAAAAAAACAATCAATCTCAATATTGTTGAAGTGGATAAAGATGGGTTAATTAAAATTTTGAAAGTTGGAATTGGATAAGATGGGGGGTACAAGTCGAGCTAACGACATTAAACAAAAGCGCTGCATGGGAGGCAACACATGGTTTTCTTGTTTCCAATCATTTTGAATCATTTTATTTTTCATATAATAAATTACCATAAGCTGTTGACCTGTTCATCTTTTATGAGTAAGGATGGGTATGAAAGGGGAGCGCCATATTCATCCGTGTCACGTGGTGTGATCTCGGAGTAATACCTTACCCAGAAAATATAAAGAAGACAATGTATCATCAGTTTATTTTTTTTTGTTTTATTTTTTTTATAGGTTAAAAAAAAGGACATGTGGAAATCCATAAGGAAAATCCATTCACCACCATCCAAGCTGCTGGGACTCAAATCTAGGATTGAAGGGTGACTATGGCATGTGCTACCATCATCAACCACCAGGTGACTTCATTCCATGATTTTCATTTTAAATTTCTTCATTGAACTCCTCTCTTACCCCCTTCTAACTTTTATTTTCTTTAAACACTGGGGACAGTGTTATTCTAAGTTGGGGGGGGGGATAAAAAATTGATTTTTTTTTGAATAAAAACTTGCATGAAAAGAAAAATTCCATTAACCTTGAACATGATAAACACACATTGCAAACTCTAAAATTGGATATCAAATAAATTTTGAATGCCTTGATTCTGATTTTAATGCAAGTTTAAGTTCATGAGCATAGTTTTTGGAAAGTGTGGTTGTCCGATGTGATTTTTCAAAGTTTACATTTTAATCCTCTTAATAAAAATGCCACAATGCACGTCTTTTTGATTGTGGGTGTAAATTTGAGTTCTTGGGTCCCTTTCATTATAGCATAGGGTTCTGGGGTCACTTTTAGTTTAATTTGAGTATCCAAAAAAAACAAAAGAAAAACAAAAAAAAAATTGAAAAAAATAATAATAATGACCACATAGAGCAATGTTTTGTCCAAATGCGTGGCGTCCGACACTTGGGGATCGTGACTCCATAGTTGTCTTGCCCAGAGTTAGGCTTTATATCTCTATTGTAGAGCATGAAATTGACAAAATGCGTGGCGTCCGGCACTTGGGGATCGTGACTCCATAGTTGTCTTGCCCAGAGTTAGTCTTTTCATATCTATTGTGGTTAAAAAAAATCAAAAAAAAAAGGATACTCATCTTAAGGTTTAATGTGATTCCCACCTAGCGCTTCCATTTTTTTTCCCCTTGAACAATAAAATGGGCCCCATATCTTTTATGATGCACAACACTTTATCATGCTTAATTTGAATTGAATGAAATGTGGCGATGAATTTGAACAAAGGAATGGGCTTGGGCTTGGGATATGCATATGGACCTAGCTTGTTTTAAATGATTTTGAAGGGTTCCATAATTTTTTTGGTATGATATCTTTTGAGTGAAAAATGTGTATTTAAATGTTTTTGGAAAAGGGGATTTCAATTTCATATTTGTAATTTATTTTGCTCGGGACTAGCAAAACTCAAGTTGGGGGGTGTGATTAGTCACTAAAAGTGGCTAATATTCATTGTTAAGTTCTTAATATTAATGTGTTTAAAAGTTCATAAACATCAATTTTAGTCCAATTCAGAAATTGAACTTCATTTCCCATCATTGTGCAATTCATGCTTAAAATGTCAATTTGGGCCCACTCAATAATTTGCTTGTGTAAATTAAAATATTCATCATTTTAATTTGAAATTTTGGGATATGATTTATCACTTTGTTTGGAACATTTTATCTTTTAGATCCGATGGATGAATCCCAAAGGAAGATGGAGAATTTTGCGCCTGAAGGCAGAAACATGCTGGAAAAAGCATAATGGGCCTAAGGCCAATCAAACAAATGTGGGGCCCAGAAACCAAGCCCAATGAAGCTCAAATTTATACAGTAGAAAGATAAAAATATGAGGATCATTTTATTCAACTGTGCCCGGAGCTAATTCTGATGTTATCATGATGATAAGGGGATCTGAAGTTTAGATTTAAATGGTGGACTCGTCATTAATGCGCAGAAATCCGTTCCACCATTTCGACCATAACATCCAAACGGCTGAGCGAAATTTCCTGAAATTTCTACAGCTCATAGAGGACACATGGAAGAAGATATTTTATATTTATGACACCTCCGTAATCGGCCTTATGCAATTTCGAATTCATACGTCAAAATGGAGGACGAATCTGGACAGTTTTCCGGGTCAACTTCGAAATGTCAATTTCCTTTTGATTCTCTTAATTGTTGAGGGGTGAATTAATTGTTGGGGGATGTACCTAAGGCTCCTAATATTCCTATATAAGGAGCTATTGGTGAAGGGAATGGGGGTGGAATTTTTTCTTATCATCTTGGATGCTTTGTTTCATTGTAATGTTTTGCTTCCAAATTTCATTTGTAATATTTTCCATTTCCATGTAAGTTTTTCTTTTTGTTCTTAATCAACTTCTTCTCTTATATATTTTCCATTTCATTTATTAAAACTTTATAATCACAAAGCACAGTGATATCTCTGTGTTGTTGTGAATTAGTTCACACATAGGTGTGAATTTCATTCACACACACGGAGGAGTGCTCGTTATTTCCGCTGTTTTAATTTCTTCAATCCAATTCTTGTTAGTCATCTTCCGCCCACCATTGAGAGTATACCATCAATGGAGGGCTAAACCCTTAATGGGATGATCTTAGGAGGATGCAAAGGCTGGGTTGAATGTTATTTTATGAATGAATTGTTGTTAAATGGATAATTAATTTAAGATATCCATTCTTCAGTTATTTCTACTCTTCATCTTTACTGTGTTTGAGCAAAATAAATTCAATTACTAAATGACCATATACCTCGGAGAGATCATGAATTTGGTTCTCTAAGTGTATAGGGGATTAGTAATTGTGTTTAGTAAGCACCAAACCAGAAAATGATGAAGGTATTGTTATTTTTGAAGAATGGATTCATCAAGAATTAATAAAACCAAAATTGTTTAAAGAAGTAAAATTTATTCAATCCACACCAAGTATAATCCTAGATCAACCCATTTTCATTAAATTGAATTCACGTAGGTGTCTTAGTGTTATTTAAAACATCTAAATCAAAACCAAAGTTGGCTACTTCATAGCCCATCCTTCACCAAATCATAGCGTCTCAAGGTTACTTCTTCGGTCCCTGTGGATTCGATCCCTACTTGTACTTCAACGACCGCTTTTACCAGTAGGGTAAATTTGGGCGCAACCAAATTTTGGCGCCGTTTCCGGGGACCCAAGTAAGTACCTTAGACCCACATCTTCTTTTCTCACCCCAAATTCTCTATTCTCACCCTAATTTCTCTTCTCTTTTCCCCTTTCTATTTCTGTGTGTCCAAAAAAACCCCAAAACTGATTTTCAATCAATTCCAATGGATTATCCTCCAAAATACCCCTTCATAAATCAATGTTGTAATCATGTCGGAAATCAATATTGGGAAACACCTCACATAGGGAATTTCATTGACCAATCCTTAATTGAATACACCACACCATATGAGATGTACAATCAATGGGATGCTGAATGTTTACAAGATAAATTTCCATACCTATCAAGAATGATTGAAAAGATAAATAATGAGGAAGTCCATGATGTACAATCATATATCAACCCTAATCCTGAAAAAATTCTTGAAGAATTGTGTGAACAAATGGATAAAATGAATTCAGAAGTTTCATCTTTCAGATTAGAACTACAAAGCTTTAAGACTTTTGAGGAACCCGTTCCCACTCAAGATGTTCCTTCCTCATCATTGATAGATGAATCTTTTATCCCAAAAACCTCCCATGAATTGAAAAAAGAACTAACCTTTGGATATGGGATAACTGAAAAAGATCAAAGAAATGTTGAAGGGTATTTAAATCAGGATGAAATTAATTCACAAGGGGAGAATTTGTCTTCATGGATTGAGTGTTCGGAATATTGCTCCAATAACAATTTTTTAGAATCACCGATCATTGAACCATTGGGAGATATAACGAATATTGTGTCTATAACCACTCATGAAATTCAAATGGAAAATTTTGTGGATGAATCATCTTTTCAAAAGGAACCAATTCATTCAAATGTTTTTAAAGAAGAAACAATTTTTGATTCAAATTATCATTCTTCTTTAGGAAAATTCAATCAAACTGAACTTGATGTTTTAATACTTCCTTCCCTACTCAATAATCCCTCTATTTATGATAACCAAGACCATTCAATTATCATCAATTTTCATCAAGAATCTCACAATGTAGGAATGAACCTTGAAATCATAGGAAATAATCCGGATAAAACAAGATCAACCATTTTAGATATTCCTTGGATTTTACCAATCATTGTAGAAAATAGGATTTCATACGAAAAAAATTTCAAAAAAAACAATCAATCTCAATATTGTTGAAGTGGAGAAAGATGGGTTAATTAAAATTTTGAAAGTTGGAATTGGATAAGATGGGGGGTACAAGTCGAGCTAACGACGTTAAACAAAAGCGCTGCATGGGAGGCAACCCATGGTTTTCTTGTTTCCAATCATTTTGAATCATTTTATTTTTCATATAATAAATTACCATAAGTTGTTGACCTGTTCATCTTTTATGAGTAAGGATGGGTATGAAAGGGGAGTGCCATATTCATCCGTGTCACGTGGTGTGATCTCTGAGTAATACCTTACCCAGAAAATATAAAGAAGACAATGTATCATCAGTTTATTTTTTTTTGTTTTATTTTTTTTATAGGTTAAAAAAAGGACATGTGGAAATCCATAAGGAAAATCCATTCACCACCATCCAAGCTGCTGAGACTCAAATCTAGGATTGAAGGGAGACTATGGCATGTGCTATCATCATCAACCACCAGGTGACTTCATTCCATGATTTTCATTTTAAATTTCTTCATTGAACTCCTCTCTTACCCCTTCTAACTTTTATTTTCTTTAAACACTGGGGACAGTTTTATTCTAAGTTGGGGGGGGATAAAAAATTGATTTTTTTTGAATAAAAACTTGCATGAAAAGAAAAATTCCATTAACCTTGAACATGATAAACACACATTGCAAACTCTAAAATTGGATATCAAATAAATTTTGAATGCCTTGATTCTGATTTTAATGCAAGTTTAAGTTCATGAGCATAGTTTTTGGAAAGTGTGGTTGTCCGATGTGATTTTTCAAAGTTTACATTTTCATCCTCTTAATAAAAATGCCACAATGCACGTCTTTTTGATTGTGGGTGTAAATTTGAGTTCTTGGGTCCCTTTCATTATAGCATAGGGTTCTGGGGTCACTTTTAGTTTAATTTGAGTATCAAAAAAAAACAATAAAAAACAAAAAAAAAAACTGAAAAAAAAAAATACTAATGACCACATAGAGCAATGTTTTGTCCAAATGCGTGGCGTCCGGCACTTGGGGATCGTGACTCCATAGTTGTCTTGCCCAGAGTTAGGCTTTATATCTCTATTGTAGAGCATGAAATTGACAAAATGCGTGGCGTCCGGCACTTGGGGATCGTGACTCCATAGTTGTCTTGCCCAGAGTTAGTCTTTTCATATCTATTGTGGTTAAAAAAAATCAAAAAAAAAGGATACTCATCTTAAGGTTTAATGTGATTCCCACCTAGCGCTTCCATTTTTTTTCCCCTTGAACAATAAAATGGGCCCCATATCTTTTATGATGCACAACACTTTATCATGCTTAATTTGAATTGGATGAAATGTGGCGATAAATTTGAACAAAGGAATGGGCTTGGGCTTGGGATATGCATATGGACCTAGCTTGTTTTAAATGATTTTGAAGGGTTCCATAATTTTTTTGGTATGAGATCTTTTGAGTGAGAAATGTGTATTTAAATGTTTTTGGAAAAGGGGATTTCAATTTCATATTTGTAATTTATTTTGCTCGGGACTAGCAAAACTCAAGTTGGGGGGTGTGATTAGTCACTAAAAGTGGCTAATATTCATTGTTAAGTTCTTAATATTAATGTGTTTAAAAGTTCATAAACATCAATTTTAGTCCAATTCAGAAATTGAACTTCATTTCCCATCATTGTGCAATTCATGCTTAAAATGTCAATTTGGGTCCACTCAATAATTTGCTTGTGTAAATTAAAATATTCATCATTTTAATTTGAAATTTTGGGATATGATTGATCACTTTGTTTGGAACATTTTATCTTTTAGGTCCGATGGATGAATCCCAAAGGAAGATGGAGAATTTTGCGCCTGAAGGCAGAAACATGCTGGAAAAAGCATAATGGGCCTAAGGCCCATCAAACAAATGTGGGGCCCAGAAACCAAGCCCAATGAAGCTCAAATTTATACAGTAGAAAGATAAAAATATGAGGATCATTTTATTCAACTGTGGCCGGAGCTAATTCTGATGTTATCATGATGATAAAGGGATCTGAAGTCTAGATTTAAATGGTGGACTCGTCATTAATGCGCAGAAATCCGTTCCACCATTTCGACCATAACTTCCAAACGGCTGAGCTAAATTTCCTGAAATTATTACAGCTCATAGAGGACACATGTACGAAGATAATTAATATTTATGACACCTCCGGAATCGGCCTTCTGAAATTTCGAATTCATACGTCAAAATGGAGGACGAATCTGGACAGTTTTCCGGGTCAACTTCGAAATGTCAATTTCCTTTTGACTCTCTTAATTGTTGAGGGGTGAATTAATTGTTGGGGAATGTACCTAAGGCTCCTAATATTCCTATATAAGGAGCTATTGGTGAAGGGAATGGGGGTGGAATTTTTTCTTATCATCTTGGATGCTTTGTTTCATTGTAATGTTTTGCTACCAAATTTCATTTGTAATGTTTTCCATTTCCATGTAAGTTTTTCTTTTGTTCTTAATCAACTTCTTCTCTTATATATTTTCCATTTCATTTATTAAAACTTTATAATCACAAAGCACAGTGATATCTCTGTGTTGTTGTGAATTAGTTCACACATAGGTGTGAATTTCATTCACACACACGGAGGAGTGCTCGTTATTTCCGCGGTTTTAATTTTTTCAATCCAATTCTTGTTAGTCATCTTCCGCCCACCATTGAGAGTATACCATCAATGGAGGGCTAAACCCTTAATGGGATGATCTTAGGAGGATGCAAAGGCTGGGTTGAATGTTATTTTATGAACGAATTGTTGTTAAATGGATAATTAATTTAAGATATCCATTCTTCAGTTATTTCTACTCTTCATCTTTACTGTGTTTGAGCAAAATAAATTCAATTACTAAATGACCATATACCGCGGAGAGATCATGAATTTGGTTCTCTAAGTGTATAGGGGATTAGTAATTGTGTTTAGTAAGCACCAAACCAGAAAATGATGAAGGTATTGTTATTTTTGAAGAATGGATTCATCAAGAATTAATAAAACCAAAATTGTTTAAAGAAGTAAAATTCATTCAATCCACCCCAAGCATAATCCTAGATCAACCCATTTTCATTAAATTGAATTCACGTAGGTGTCTTAGTGTTATTTAAAACATCTAAATCAAAACCAAAGTTGGCTACTTCATAGCCCATCCTTCACCAAATCATAGCGTCTCAAGGTTACTTCTTCGGTCCCTGTGGATTCGATCCCTACTTGTACTTCAACGACCGCTTTTACCAGTAGGGTAAATTTGGGCACAACCATAGGGTTAACCAATTCACCTGATGTATTCATCAATCATATGAATAGAATTTTCCATGAGTTATTTGATATGTTTGTGGTTGTGTTCATTGATGTTATCTTGGTGTATTCAAAACGTAAAGAGGAGCATGAATGTAATTTAAGGGTTTTCTTGCAAACCTTAAAATAAAAGAAGCTAATTGGGAAATTCAGAAAGTGTTATTTTTGGTTGCAACAAATTTATTTCCATAGTCACATTGTTCCAAAAAAAGGAATAATTGTTGATCCTTCTAATATTAAAGTTGCTGATGAATTGCCAAGACCCACAAATATAACTGAGATCCATAGTTTTCATGGTTTGGCAGGTTATTACCGGAGGGGTATTGAGAAGTTTTCACGGTTATCTAGTCCAATGACTAAGTTAACTCGAAAAGGTTTTATGTCCATTTGGATAAGAGAATGTGATGATTGTTTTCAGGAATAGAAAATAAGATTGGTGAATGCTCTAGTTTTGGAAATAGCATACAGAGATGGTGAATTTGTCATCTATAGTGATGCTTCGTTGAAAGGGCTTGACCGACTGACTGAAAATTACTTTTTTTATTATATCATAAACCCCCTTTTAATGGGTAAGGGGAAACCAAAAGGACTTCAAAGACATAAGGTCATAAACTGTGCTCGAGCATTCCAAAATTCAACATCAACTAGAGATAAGGACATAAGGACTTCATTGAAAGGGATTGATTGTGTCCTTATGTAGAATGATCAGGTAATTGCTTATGCTTCATTTCAGTTGAAACCTCATGAGTTAAATTACACTACACATGATTTGGAATTACCTACTGTTTTTTTTCTTTAAAAATTTGGAGGCATCATTTGTATGGAGTAAAATGCGAAATATATACTGACCATAAAAGTTTGAAGTATATATTCACTTAGAAGAATTGAACATGAGAAATAGGAGATGGCTAGAATTAATCTAGGATTATGATTGTACAATTTATTACCATCTGGGAAATTAAAATAAAGTGGTTGATGTTTTGAGTAAAAAAAGTAATTCTTCATTAACCATGCTACATTTGGAATGAGATCCTTTGGTTTTTGATTTGATGAACATTGGGATAGAAATTGTTTGTGTATGAAATTATTCTATTTTGTTTCAGGTGTCAATGAAATCATCCCTCTCAGACAGAATTAAGCAAGCGCAGAAGGAAGATAGTGAGTTACAAAAAAAAGGTAGATTTGGTTCAAAAAGGTATGTTTCCTGATTTTAATGTTGATAATGATTTGTTTTGAGGATTGGGAAGAGATTATGTGTGCCTTGTGATTAACAGTTAAAGAATGAGTTGTTATGTGAAGCTCATAGTTCCCCATTTTTAGTTCATTATGGTAGTACTAAGAAGCTCATAGATCTTCGAGAGTATTACTGGTGGGATGGAATGAAAAGAGATATTGATGATTTTACTATGAAGTGTTTTACTTGTCAGCAGGTTAAAGTAGTACGTCTGTTACCGAAAGTGATGCTTCAGTATTTACCGGTGCCCGAGTGGAAATGGGAAATTATATCCATGGACTTCGTTGTGTGATTACCAAAGAAATCTCAAGATAATAAAACAATCTAGGTTATTGTTGATCTGTTGACTAAATCTACTCATTTACTTCCTTTTTGAGATACTTTGTCTGCAAATGAACTTTCCTGGTTGTATGTTAAAGAGATAGTTAGGTTGCATGGTGTTCCTCTCTCTATTGTATCTGATCGTGATCCCAGGTTTACTTCTAACTTTTAGAAAAGCCTTCAGAAGTCATTGGGTACTAAATTAAATTTTAGGACAACTTTTAATCCTCAATGAGATGGTAGTTAGAACGAACAATTCAGACCTTGGAGAATATGCTATGTGCTTGTTCAATGGATTACCAGGGAAGTTGGGACCAACATATTTCTCTGGATGAATTTTCTTATAATAATAGTTTTAATTCCAGTATACAGATGGATCCATTTGAGGAATTATATGGAAAGCATTGTCGGAGTACAACTTTTTGGGATGAAGTAGGTGAAAGGAAACTGATTGGACCAGAATTGCTAGAATAGATGGAAAAAAAGTTCAGTTGATTAAGAAGCACATGAGAAAAGCTCAGAGCAGACTAAAAAGTTATGAGGATAACCAGAAGAAGGATATTTCTTTTGGGGTAGGTTATCATGTTTTTCTCAAAGTTTCTCCATGGAAAAGTGTGATGCGTTTTGTTAAGAAGGTAATGTTGAATATGAAGTTCATTTGAACTTATGGAATCCTAGAGAAAGTTGGATCAATTTCTTAAAAAGTTGATTTAATTCCATGTTTGTCCCATGTACACAGTGTTTTTCATGTTTCGATGTTGAGAAAGTATATGCCAGATCCATCTCATGTTTAAAGTCCAGTGGTAGTTCAGTTGGATGATAATCTCTCCTATGAGGAACAACCTATCCAGATTCTTGACCGAAGAGAGCATGTGTTGCAGAATAATGTAATTCACTAGGTAATGGATTTTTGGAAAAACCATATGCTTGAAGCGGCAATGTGGGAATATGAAAATTCTATGAGGGTTAAATACCACCACTTATTTGATAAGTTATTAAAATTTAGAGGAAGCAATTCCCAAAAGGGGGAAAGGATGTAACATCCTAGGTAAATAAATATTATGACATTTTTGATATTTATTAATATTTGTGAATTAAATATTAATTTTACTTAAAAGGGTGTTCTCTGTTCGATAGCGTACTCGATAAGCAAAACGGGTTTCTTTGAAATCTTACGTTGCACACTAATAATATAATATTATTATTTTAAATATTAGTTAACTCATAGATGTTATATTGGAAATAATGAACAAAACTAACTAGAATATGATTGTAAATGTTAGTTAAATGTATTTACATTTATCCAATAATGGTTAGAGGCTTAAAATGTCAATGAATCTAATTTTTAGCATAATTTACATTAAAAAGTTGATTTACCACCTTTTAATGGCGAACCATCTTTAATTCTAGTTTTTTTCACTTTTATATTTTCTATTTGACCAAATAAAATCCTTATTTAGAATTCAGACATCAAAAATTACTTTGTGAAAATTTTTGGAATTTTTACGATAAAGTTCATTTTTTAATGAATAGTGAAAAATATTGTATTTTAATTCAAAACTATGTTTTAATATTATTTATTTATATGGTTAGATTATCTTTTCAATTGGTTTTAAAGTGTAATTAGAATATATTTTTACCATTTAATCCAGTTTTGGTCATTGGAATTAATTTCACTTTGAAATTGGTCATAAACAAGTGTCAATATTTTGATAGTTATTGTTTCTTAAAAACACGCTATTTGTTTTGACAATGAGAATTAATTATAAAATTAATTAATTAAACTTCTTTGTTTTTAATTTGGTAAAATATATATCACTTTTGAATTTGGATTATCAAGTATATATTAGACTGATTTTTTGGTATTTTTCTGAAAAAATTCAATTTTTGATGAATAGTGAAACCACTTCTTAGTAGTTAAAAAACTGAATTTTTAATTTAAATGAAATTTTACAACTCCTGTGAATTGAATTTTGAAAATCCGACATACATGGTTGTTATTAGTATGTAAAATTTGGTTCAATTAGATGAAAATATGTTTTAGTGAATAGTAAGTTTTTACTTTTATTTACCATGGTTAAAGGTTAATAGAGTAATTCAAGGCAAAAATATTATCCTAATAATACAAAATTACCTTAACACTTGTCCTAACCTTATTGGATAAGTCATGTCCTGTAACAGCCTGAGATTTTATGAAAAATATTCCTTTTAATTTCATTAATGTCTTGTGTTGTACGCTACACCAAAAGGAGCTTGCACAACACGCATCCTTGACTTGCCTTTCATTACACGAAATCGCGACCTTCCTCGATAGCGTGTGTAGTACGCAATAACGAGTCTTACTAAACAACAATATGCTATTAAAATATTATTAAAACTAGCCGTTACAAATAGTAATAACCACTTTTTGAAATTTTGTAAATTGTATTTTTCAAAATGGAATTCATTTTTGGATTCATAATATCGAAATTATCTTAGGGTGAAATTTTGGTGATTTTCAGATAACTTTCATATTTTGATGAATAGTGAAAATTACTAAATTTTAATTAAAAACAACTTTTTCAATAGAAATAATTAATAGTGATAAATTATTAATTTGAGTGGTTTTAAAGTATATTTAGAATATATTTTTACAATTTAACACAATGTTGGTCATTGGATTTAATTTCATATTTAAACCAGACATAAACAAGTGTCAATCTTTTGATAATTATTATCTCTTCAGAACACGCTATTTGTTTTGACGATGGGAATTAATTTTTAAATTAATTAATGTAACTGATATGTATTTAATTTGGTAAAATAGAAATAATTTTTGAGTACATAATATCAAATATAGCTTAGGCCTAATTTTTGGTATTTTTTTGAAAACTTTCAATTTTTGATGAATAGTGAAACCACTAAGTGGTAGTTAAAAAAACTGAATTTTTCATAAAACATAATTTTACCGCTTCTGTGAGTTGAATTTCAAAAATCCGAGAGACACGGTTGATTTCAATTAAGAAAAATGTGGTTCAATGAGATAAAAATAATTTTTTGGTGAATAATAACTTTTTACTTTTTTTACAGCGGTTAATAGTAAATAGGGCAACTAAGGGTAAATATGATATTACTATTACCCTAACACATGTCTTAATTCTATTGGATAAGTTTAATTCGACCAAAAACAACCTTATGAATATAATATAACCATTTAGGTCCACTTGGATTAGATTATGACATTTAATATTATTTTATTTAATGAATAGTTAAAATAGTTAAAATCAAAGTTTAATAACTAAAACATTTTTAATATGGGGTTACACATAAGATAAATTCGACTATAAGTATTCATTAGAAAGATAAAAAGATTTCCTACATAATGATATTTTATTTATAATTTTTAGACATTAAATAAATTAATTTATTTATGACACAACGATGATACAGTAATTACCCTTTTAAGGAAATGTTAACATAATTGATGTAATAAATGATCAAATAAATATAATTTGAAACTTTTTATTAATTACACTAATTTTATAGATTACTATGATATATTAGTGTTGATTTAATCAACTTGGTTCGAACATATAATTCTGTTATGACTTTCACAAAAATCATATATCAAATGGTGTCAAAATTGACACTATATAGTTTTTAAATCAAATATTATATTATTAATTGTTATTTTATTCCTAAAAATCTATGGTTCGGCCAAATGACTTATATAAGGATATATATATTAATAATAAACAACTTGGGATTCGTTTGGCATGTTATAGTAAGTGTATTAACCATATAGTGTAAGAAAACAAAAAGACACGCTAAAAGTTAAATTATTTAACTTAGAGTTAAATCTAATTGATAAGGTTAAAATAATACCCTAAACTTGTCTAAATCCTATTTGTTGATAGTATTTCGACCCATCCCCACTTTACCTTCGAAATAAGACCCTTTGGAACCATTATAAACCGATTTTGACTTTAATATAAAATAATATTTTGAGATATTCCTAAGGTGCCCCTCTCCTCCCTTATAAAAGGGCACCTCCTCCCCCTCCTCCTCACACCAATTTGAGCACTCAAGCTCGGAAAACCCCGGAAAAAATCCCTTCTCCACTTCCCTAGAATAATCCTAGAGGTCCTGGTCTTCTTCAAAGACCAATATTAGTTCCTTAAGTGGAGGATTCAAAGAGGCGTTTAAAAGAAGAGGTAATATCCATTACCGATCTTTTCAATTTCTTTCTTCTTCAACTTCTTCTTCTTTAGTTGTTTCATGATAAAGTAATAACATCAGTATTACTTACATAATGATATGTTATTATAAATATGAAACAACCCTAATTCACCTTCTATCCATCCTACAGAAAAATGAAATCACCGCGCGTGCGTACGTACGGAATACCATCTCCACGCCATGGTGTAATCTATTTTCCACCATCACCTTACAAGGATGGGTATAATGGTGTCATGAGTAACTATATATAATTATTATAAAGTGATATTGATACTGAAATAGTATAAATACACTTAAATACAATTCCACGATCATGGGAACAATATCATCGCTCGTGCGTACGTACGGAATACCGTCTCCACGATGTGATGCGACTCGTTCTACATGATCATCATTACATAGTAATTATATAAATGAATTGAATGAATAAATATGATATATGTTACACTAATACCATTCTGGATATAACATATCTATAACCTTAAATGAAGAATACAAATTTATTCAGCAAAACACGCATAAGAACAAAAGGCAATAAAGACCCGAGTAACAAGTAACAATGAAATATTACTAATAAGAAGCTAAGAATATGACCATATATGATATCATATCAATATGTAAGATTCTTCAATACGTCAATAACATTATTTAAACCATTATACAGGAGCTTCAAACACGTAAAAAGCGAATCGGACATAAGGTAAGGGAAATATCACAATCTCATTTTTATCCGAGATTGTTTATACTTTAGTATTTACTGGGGTGTATTTTATCATCCACATCCATGTTTCCTCAATATGTAATATTATTTCTATTCACATAAAATTGTTTAAATCCAATTTTACCCTTCGGTGAGTTTTTAGTAAAAGATTTGAAAGGAATCTTTTGTCGTTTTTCGTACGAGGTACTTTTTTTGACTTTTCCGACAAAAGTACGAGAAGAATGTTTTTTTAACTTATACGGCACGAATGGATTTTTAAAACATTATTTCCAAGAAGCATACCTTACATGTTTTCATGTTTATTTTTAATCAACTTCTTTTAGTTTAAAATTGTATGACATGTTAATAAAGGAAAAGTGTTTTTGAAGTAGAAAGGATATTTTCCTCAAGAATGAAGTTCATGTGTTTTATTAAAATTATTTTCTATCTAAGATAATAAAGGGTTCTGTTTTTATCCCTATTATTACATTAATTTGATTATGTTGTGATGGGATTATTTTTTTGAATTCCTTTATCTTATATGAATTGTTTTATGATGTCACGATGTTTAAGATTCCCATTTTTATTACATGGGTTATGAGATGATGTATGATTTATGATTTTGTGGCATACATAAGAATGGTATCATTGTGAGATGGGTGGGACCTATATATCCCTCCAATGCATTGGTTAAAGATTTTATATCTCATGAGATAGACATGGCTGGAACGGTAGGTTATACCGGTTCAGTGAAACAGGACTGAAACGAGGGTGACTCGGTTCAGAAAGGAACTTTGTCCACTATGATAGTCTTGGCAATGAGTCTTGACAAACGAGAAATGATTCTCTATGATTATGTGTGTATGCCACAAAGTTTCATGTTTTATGTTATGATTATTGTGATTACATTTCACTGCCATGATTTATCCCATGTTATGAAATTATGCTCTCTTTTGCAAGTTAAGATTTCCAAAATGTTATTTTCTTATGAATATGATGTGATTTATATTTCTTTTGTTTACCCTTACTGAGCATTTGAGCTCACCCTTTTATGTTTTCTTTTCACCAAGATATAAAGAAATGTTTTAGGTAAAAAAAAGATCTTTATGGGAGATGTTGAAGATATTTCACCACGATTAAGAGATTTTATTCCAAGTTTCCAAAGACACTAAACTATTACGATCCTTGTGTGTGTGTTTTTGTTATGTACTAAGTATTCTGCAAAAGTAATGTAATGTCCATGTACGTCAGGCTTCGGGTCTCTAGAGTTGGTATCAGAGGAAAGGTTTAGTCAACCTTTGGAAACTAGGATGCGAGAACTTTAGTGAGATCCATAGAGATATTTCTAAGGTATATCTTGGGATGTCTCTAAGGTTAAGTATACGTATAGGTTATAGTACTAGAATTACACTAAAGATCATAGAATTAAAACTAAGATGTTAGATATTGAATGTACTCCCCCTTTATTATGTTGTTTTCCATATCATGATTTTTGCCTCTCACACTATTCTTTTTGGGTTTTAGACGATGGCTGAAACCCGAAGGAACCGTGTTGATCAATGCAATGGACAATGCAATGATTTTCCTCATGAACAAACAAATGTTATGGGAGATGGAGTGCAAAATCTTATTGTTATACTTACACAAGATATGAATCATTCTGGACTTCCAAATGAGCAGAGAAGGGAACAATATTCTATTGAGTCCTTCATGAGGCAACGTCCACCTTCTTTCAGTGGGTCTTTTGATCCACTTGTTGCTGAACAATGGATCAGTACCACTGAAAAGATATTTTCAGTTCTTCAATGTTCTGAACATGATAAAGTCATCTTAGTAGTATATCGTTTGGAAGATGATGCTTATCAATGGTGGAATCTTATCAAGAATACGAGGCCAAGAGATGAAATTGAGTCCACGGAATGGGACGAGTTCAAGAACTTGTTTTTCAGTAAGTACTTCCCTCATATTCTTCGAACAAAGATGGAAAAGGAGTTTCTTGAGCTGAAGCAGAAGGATGATGAATCTGTTGGTATATACGAAGCAAATTTTACAAGACTTGCAAGGTATGCATCTGGCATTATCATCCAACCTGAAAGTAAAGTTGATCGATTTTTCAGTGGCTTAAAACCAAGTCTTCGAAGGGCATTAGCTATAAGAGACTTAAGTAGCTATGAAGAAATTGTGCATTGTGCTATCAAGGGAGAAATGGAAGTTGGTGTTACATATCCATCTCATGGTTTTGACAAGAAACGAAAGATGGAGTTCAAGGAGAAATCTCAGAATAATGGTGAAAAGAAGATGAATGTTTCCTTATGCACAAAGTGTGGAAAGAAGAATGGTAGAAATTGTCTTAAAGGGACTAGAAAATGTTTTAAGTGTGGAAAATAAGGTCATCGAGCAGCTGAGTGTCGAAGTAATGGAAAAAGGGTTTCTAATGATGTGAATAAAGCAAACACTGTAGAGAATGCACCACCAACACTTCAATGCTTCATGTGCAAGGAAATGGGGCATTATGCTAATAAATTCCCTAATCCAAGGGTTAGTGATGATTGACATGAGCAACCGCTTAAGGCAAAGGACAAAGGGAAGTCACATGCGATCACTATTGGCGATGTTGAATATGACAACGATCTGGTGGAATGATTAAGTGTTTATGTAATGGGATTCCAAAATAATGTTGTATCATGGAGTATTGGAATATTTATGTATTGGTCTATTGTGGTTTTCAATAATTTTATGGTACCAGTAACCAGGGAAAGTGATTGAGATATTTTTGGAAAAAGAATGATATGCGGATAATGAAGGGAAAACTAGAAAATGAAATATTTGACAGTATTCATGATCTCATGATTGATATAAGGACTAAGTGATATCGTGGTTTGAGTATATAGAATTTTTGTATTTTGGTATGTGGAAAGAGTTAACTTTTGTCAGCATTCATGTTTTCACTAAGGTTCAATGGGTATTCATTCTTCAAGAGAATACATGATTAAGGTATTCACATGTCTGTAATTTGACCAACAATTTATATCTTATGATATACGGGGGATAAATGATGGCATTCACGTGATTGCTCTCTGACATTTCAAGTAATCAATTTCTTTATACTATTAGCTTGGACCGAAGTATTTTAGATAATCCTAAAGATTAGAATAAGTTATGTTGGACATAAGTTAGGATACAATGTTTTTCGATATTATTGATGGGATGTTATAGTAATATAGATTTAGAAAAAGGACAACCTGCAGGACGGGCGACGTCCCATCGCGTCAGACAAGGCTGTGGGAATCGAACCCACAACCGAAGTGCGACTGGCCTTTATCGCCTACCACTGGCCTACAGGAAGTCCTTGTTTGGTAGAAACTAGTTTTATTATATTAAGAAGTATGATATATGAAGTATAAGTCCATTTTAGGAACCATATAAGATTAATCTCACTATAGAATGACTTATGTATATTTAATAACTTTTGCTAACCTTTTGTTTGAGACAGATGGAATGACCCGTCATTCTATCACATGATCAGCTAACACTTCACGAATAACAAATTCAACTTCATTTATTTAAGATATGAAGTGGAAATTGTTCAAGGCACGAACAATAGTGAGATTGTATCAAAATAAAGTAAGTATTTATTCTAATTCAAATTCTTCAACTTTACGGAAACGATCTTGAAACCCAAAAATTTTGTCCTAGTGCTCTTATATCTGTTTAATCAGATGGTACCTTAGATCGTCACAAATTTATGGATTTGTGATTGTTGGCTTTTCCATATCCATGTTCTCTACCACCCTCCATCAGAACATGATGGTTAGATTTTTCTTCCATATCCATATTTTCACCTATGTGGAAACCCATTGATTAGTTTATTTGGGTAACCGTTACGTTTCATACTTTCATTTTTAAAGATTGGTTTTGGTATTCCTTTTTACGATGTGGGTTTCTATTAAAGAATCTTTCGAATAGTAAACCATTTATAACCCTGACGAATTTCGAAGGCGAAATTCATTTTAAGGGGGGTAGAATGTAACAACCCGAGATTTTAGGAAAAATATTCTTTTTAATTTCATTAATGTCTTGTGTTGTACGCTACACCAAAAGGATCTTGCACAACACGCATCCTTGACTTGACATTCATTACACGCAACCGCGACCTTCCTCAATAGCGTGTGTAGTACGCAATAACGAGTTTCACTAAACAACAATATGCTATTAAAATATTATTAAAACTAGCCGTTAAGAATATTAATAACCACTTTTTGAAATTTTTGTAAATTTTATTTTTCAAAATCGAATTCATTTTTGGATTCATAATATCGAAATTAGCTTAGGGTGAAATTTTGGTGATTTTCGGATAACTTTCATATTTTGATGAATAGTGAAAATTACTAAATTTTAATTAAAAACAAATTTTTCAATCGAAATAATTAATAGGGATAAATTATTAATTTGAGTGGTTTTAAAGTATATTTAAAATATATTTAAAATATATTTTTAAAATTTAATACAATGTTGTTCATTGGATGTAATTTCACATTTAAACCAGACATAAACAAGTCTCAATCTTTTGATAGTTATTATCTCTTAAGAACACGCTATTTGTTTTGACGACGGGAATTAATTTTTAAATTAATTAATGCAACTGATATGTTCTGAATTTGGTAAAATAGAAATCATTTTTGAGTACATAATATCAAATATGGCTTAGGCCTAATTTTTGGAATTTTTTTGAAAACATTCAATTTTTGATGAATAGTGAAACCACTAAGTGGTTGTTAAAAAAACTGAATTTTTCATAAAACATAATTTTACCGTTTCTGTGAGTGGAATTTCAAAAATCCGAGAGACACGGTTGATGTCAGTTAGTAAAATGTGGTTCAAGGAGATAAAAATAATTTTTTGGTGAATAGTAACTTTTTACTTTTTTTACCAGGGTTAATAGTAAATAGGGTAACTAAGGGTAAATATGATATTATTATTACCCTAAAACATGTCTTATTCTACTGGATAAGTGTAATTAGACCAAAAATAACATTATGAATATAATATGACCATTTAGGTCCACTTGGATTAGATTATGACATTTAATATTATTTTATTTAATGAATAGTTAAAACAGTTAAAATCAAAGTATAATAAATAAAAAAAATTTAATATGGGGTTATCCATAAGATAAATTCGACTATAAATATTCATTATAAAGATAAAAAGATTTCATACATAATGATATTTTATTTTTAATTTTTAGACATTAAATTGATTAATTTATTTATGACACAACGATGATACAGTAATTACCATTTTAAGGAAATGTTAACATAATTGATGTTATAAATGCTCAAATAAATGTAATTTGAGACTTTTTATGAATTCCACTAATTTTATAGGTTACTATGATATATTATTGTTTATTTAATCAACTTTTTGTGAACATATAATTCTGATATGACTTTCACAAAAATCATATACCAAATAGTGTCAAAATTGACACAAAATAGTTTTTAAATCAAATATTATATTATTAATTGTTATTTTATTCCTAAAAATCTAAGGATTGGCCAAATTACTTAGATAAGGATATATATATTAATAATAAGGAACTTGGAGTTCTTTTGGAATGTTATAGTAAGTGTATTAACCATATAGTGTAAGAAAACAAAAAGACACGTTAAAAGTTAAATTATTTATCTTAGAGTTGAATCTAATTGATAAGGTTAAAATAATAACCTAAACTTGTATAAATCCTATTGGTTGATAGTATTTCGACTCATCCCCACATTAACTTCGAAATAAGACCCTTTGGAACCATTATAAACCGATTTTTACTTTAATATAAAATAATATTTTGAGATATTCCTAAGGTTCCCCTCTCCTCCCTTATAAGAGGGCACCTCCTCCCCCTCCTCCTCACACCAATTTTAGGACTCAAGCTCGGCCAACCCCTGCCAAAATCCTTTCTCCACTTCCCTAGAATAATCATAGAGGTCCTGGTATTCTTCAAAGTCCAATCATAGTTCCCTAAGTGGATGATTCAAAGAGGTGTTTAAAAGAAGAGGTAATATCCATTACCGATCATTTAAATTTCTTTCTTCTTAAATTTCTTCTTCTTTAGTTGTTTCATGATAAAGTAATACCATCAGTATTACTTACATACTTATATGTTATTATAAATATTAAACAACCCTAATTCACCTTCTATCCATCCTACGGAAATATGAAATCACCGTGCGTACGTATGTACGGAATACCGTCTCCACGCCGTGGTGTAATCTGTTTTCCACCATCACCTTACAAGGATGGGTATAATGGTGTAATGAGTAACTATATATAATTATTATAAAGTGATATTGATACTGATATAGTATAAATACACTTAAATAAAATTCCACGATCATGGGAACAATATCATCGCTTGTGCGTACGTACGGAATACCGTCTCCACAATGTGATGCGACTCGTTCTACATGATCATCATTACATAGTAATTATATAAATGAATTGAATGAATAAATATGATATATGTTACACTAATACCATTTTTTATATAAGGTATCTATAACTTTAAAAGAAGAAGAATAATTTATTCGGCAAAACACGCATAAGAACAAAAGGCAATAAAGACCCGAGTAACAAGTAACAATGAAATATTACTAATAAGAAGTTAAGAATATGACAATATATGATATCATATCAATATGTATGATTCTGTAATACTTCAATAACATTATTTAAACCATTATACAGGAGCTTCAGACACATACAAAGAAAATCAGACCTAAGGTAAGGGAAATATCACAATCTCATTTTTATCCGAGATTGTTTATACTTTAGTATTTACTAGGGTGTATTTTATCATCCACATCCATGTTTTCTCAATATGTAATATTATTTATATTCACATAAAATTGTTTAAATACTATTTTACCCTTCGGTGAGTTTTCAGTAAAAGATATGAAAGGAATCTTTTGTCGTTTTTCGTACGAGGTACTTTTTTTGACTTTTCCGACAAAAGTACGAGAAGAATGTTTTTTTTAACTTATACGGCATGAATGGATTTTTAAAAAATTATTTCCAAGAAGATTACCTTACAATTTTTCAAGTTTATTTTTAATAAACCTATTTTAGTTTAAAATTGTATGACATGTTAAGAAAGGAAAAGTGTTTTTTAAGTAGAAAAGATATTTTCCTCAAGAATGATTTCAAGTGTTTTATTAAAATTATTTTCCATATAAGATAATAAAGGGTTCTGTTTTTATCCCTATTATTACATTGATTTGATTATGTTGTTATGGGATTATTTTTATGAATTCCTTTATCTTATATGAATTGTTTTATGATGTCACGATGTTTAAGATTCCCATTTTTATTACATGGGTTATGAGATGATGTATGATTTATGATTTTGTGGCACACATAAGAATGGTATCACTATGAGATGGGTGAGACCTATATATCCCTCCAATGCATTGGGTAAAGATTTTACATCTAATGAGATAGACATGGCTTGAACTGTAGGTTATACTGGTTCAGTGAAACAGGACTGAAACTAGGGTGACTCGGTTCAGAAATGGACTTTGTCCACTAAGATAGTCTTGGAAATGAGTCTTGACTAACAAGAAATGATTATCTATGATTATGTGTGTATGCCACAAAGTTTCATTTTTTAAGTTATGATTATTGTGATTACATTTCACTGCCATGATTTATCCCATGTTATGAAATTATGCTCTCTTTTGCAGGTTAAGATTTCCGAAATGATATGTTCTTATGAATATGATGTGATTGATATTACTTTTGTTTACCCTTACTGAGCATTTGAGCTCACCCTTTTATGTTTTCTTTTCCCCAGGATATAAAGAAAGGTTTTAAGTAAAAAAAAGAAGATCTTTATCAGAGATGTGGAAGATCTTTCACCACGATTAGAAGATTTTATTCCATGTTTCCAAAGACACTAAACTATTACGATCCTTGTGTGTGTGTTTTTGTTATGTACTATGTATTCCGCAAAATTAATGTAATGTCCATGTACGTCAGGCTTCGGGTCTCTACATGTCCGACCATGGGCATCCTTGTGTCGATTTTTTGACCCCATGGAGCCACTTGGGAGTGATAATGATACTTTAGATTCATTAACTTAATGTAATGGGAAAAATGAAATAAACAAATATATTTTAGTAAATAAATTTTTACATAGGGTTATACAAGTTCTATTTTAGACTATAAATATTCATTGGTAATATATATATATTTCCTACATCATGGTATTTTTTTATAATTTTTAGACATGAAATAAAATAATTATTTATGACACAATAATGATGGAGTGTTTATCTCATTAATAAATGATTTAAATAAATAAGATTATAATGATTAAAATATTATCTAAAACATATCCAATTATTGTTGGATTATTTTATTTAGAATTTGAGTCATCTTATCTTCGAATTTAATGTGTTTTGGACATTTTGAAATGGATGATAAGTCTATAATAAAATAATGTTCTCACACTTTCCTAAAGAGCCCCTCCTCTCCCTTATAAAAGAAGACCACTTCTAACCAATTCCTCATACCTCTCAAGCCTTTTTGGCTCGTCCAAACTCTGACCAATTAAGCTCCCAACATCCAAATTTTTCTTCTTGAAGCCCTACCTTAGGCATAAGGCACTTCAAGAAGTCCTTTTGGTTCAATCCATTGGAAGTTACCCAAATTAAAGGTAATGGTTTCTCTTCACATCTTTTATTTTATTTTACTTATCCAACCCAAACTCTTTTTATTCCTTTATTTTATAAGAAAAACACTATTATAAATATCCTAGGATATTTTTATGAAATTTATTCGAACTACTCTTAAACACACCTCCATCTAATAGGCGAAGAACATAATGTTTCTGTGGATGGGAAACTAACGCCTCACGGAACGATGATTGTTCAATTATCTCCTACCACCTCTAATGATGGAAATTATTATGGAACTATATTTATATATGATATATATTATGTTTATGTTTTCTTTATTCTTCAGTATTTCCCATTTATATCATACCTTTTTGGTTTCCATTATGGGTAAACATGATCATTTCATTTGAGGACGTGCGAACTACCACCCTCTCAATGTGATATGACTCGTTAATGCCTTATGTGGGGTGTATAAAGGATGAAATTAGTGGTATTTTATATGATTTTATATCGTAATTATAATATAAATATGTATCATTATGTTTTAATTCCATTAAATATGAAATAGAAATGAAAATAGCGTTCATGAATACATACAACTTACCATCTCAATAAACGTTGCATTTCATTTCTTACCTCTAAATGTCATATAAGATTTTAAATACTTGTATATAATGGATATACATGACATATATGATGTCTAAATCCTGAATATAATTCTGGATATAATGAACATTTGACCACATTAACAACATTTAATTATAAGATGTCCATTTTTGACTCAAGTACCAAAAATTGACAAAACGACCGTTATTAACATAAATGACTATGTAATGTATATAACATTGTAATAAGTGATATAAGAGGGATAATAAACATGAAAAAGATTTTGAAGAAACTATAAATTAACTTTAGTTTATTATTTAGGACATTAATGAACGAAGTAGTCATATTGGACAAGAGGTAAGGGACTTCGACTCAATCTCCTTTCATTGAGGAATATTTTGTTTTATACACAACATTATTTTATACAGTGTATAAAAAACTTTGACATTGACTTTTATTCAAAAGGAATATTTTCTCTACAAAGCGTTTTAGTAAATGAAAAATGGAATGCTATTTTAACGTAAGCGACGAAAACGACTTTTTCCGCCACCGCGAGTATTATTTGATCATTGGCATCCTTAACAAGTTTAATGTTTTTAAAAAGAAAATAAATATGATATAATATTTTTACTTATTTTGATATAGAAAATGATTTTGATAATGGATTTGTTATGTCAATATATTTAAATTTTATATTTTACTTGAAATGTTAGAATGTTATCTTTCCTTTATGCTTATGTTATGTTTTATGACTATGTTATGGTTATTGGTAATTGTTTACATATACGGGTGGTTCCATGATAATCCAAGGGAGGGTGAGCCTGAGATAGCTCTCTAATGAATTGGGTAATGTGACAGAGGTAAACATGAATGTTTCTCCTATGATATTTAGGGAATATACTGACATGGGTATTCCAAATGTAACTCTCTATGTAGCTGTTAAAGCTACAACGTAATTATGTTATAGATGCCAAAATTTACCTTTATGATTTGTGTTTACTATGTAAATCATATGATTTCATGAGGTATGTTAAAGATCCTATGATATGTATGTATTGATGAACTAATGTTTTGATTCTTTCTTTTATAACCCTTATTGTGCTTTTTATACTCACCCAAAGTATTGAAATGTTTTTCACAAGACATAATGTGGAATAGGGTCAAGGATGGGATCAAGTTAATGTCATGCTGTCTAAAATATCGAACTAGACAAGACTCTTTTTTTCAAGAGTATTTCTTTTGTGAAAACAATGGAAACTGAGTAGATGTGTCTTCATGTAATATTCAGGTTTTCATGTATATGTTATGGCATAATTCCCTAAAACTGTACACCTAAAAAGATCTTCAATGATAATTATTTGTTTAATTAAATATTATGTAATGTTTTTAAGCTGGGTCCTTATAAGTACCTTATTATCAAATGAATCATATGGTCCCTTAAATCATCACAGATTTATGGATATATGGTAGTTAACTTTATCCAAACTTTATTCTCCATCACTATCCCTCAGAACATGATGGTTATATTTCTCTTCTATATCCATGCATTCACTTCCAACCTATGTTCTCCTTTGTGGAAAACCAGGGATGAGTTAATTTGGGTAACCGTTATGTATCTATCTTTTCTTTTTAAAATTATGTTTTAGTATTACATTTTGCGATGTGGGATTCTATGAAAGAAACGTTGACGTGGTAAACAAATTTTTACCTCGACAAATTCTGAGGGAGATATTTATTTTAATGGGTGTGGAATGGAACACCCTAATATTTAATGAGATTTATTATTTTAATTTCTTTGATTTCTTATGTTATACACTACACCAAAATTAGATTACACTGTACACAACACCATATTAACTTGCAGTATATGCAACACTATTCATGGATTGTGTTGCACATAATTTTAAGTTCTTTTGATAGTATTCATTTCATGAAACAATGAGCATATATTTTTTTCAATATATAAATGATCTATGTTTGGATTATGTTATACATGACACTAAAGGAAGCTTTCACTACCCTCAGAACTGACTTGACTTGCGTTACACGGAAGAGAAACCTTCCTCGATAGCTTGCGTTTTACGCAATACCGAGTTTCATTAAATAGTTATATACTATTAAAATATTATATAAAATATCCTCTATGAATATTATTAACCACATTCTTTATTTAATATAACATTAGAATTCATCTTACACATGATATGAGAAAAAAATCATTTTTTTGGGAAAAGAACAATTTTTCAAAAACAAATGCAATTTTACCACCTTTTGATGGAACACCAATTTTAATTCTAGTTTTGACACATTTATAAGTTATATTTGACATAATAAACTTACTCTTAATGAGCGTGAAATAAAAATTTACTTTGGATAATTTTTTTATATGTTTCTGATAACTTTCATATTTTGATAAATAGTAAAATATGCTAAATTTTAATTAAAACCAACTTTTTTCCTCGAGATAATTTATATAGATAAGTTAGAATATTGAATGGTTTTATAGAATAACTAGAATATATTATTAACATTTAATCTATTCTATGTCATTGTCATTAATTTCTTACATTAAATTCATAGGTAAAAATATTTCAATCTTTTGCAATGTTTTAACTTTTAAAACCTGTTTTCTAAAAAAATGGAAAATTTTTAAATTAATTACTAAAACATATGTGTTTTGAATTTTGAAAAATGGATTCAATATTGGGAATCATTACATCCAAATTATGTTAATCTGCTAGTTTAATTTTTTGGTTATTATGAATAGTATGTTTGGTAATTATTTTTATTACCATAGTTAAAGGTACAATCGGGTAATAAAAGGTAAAAATAACCTTATAAAATTACCCTAACACCTGAAAAAATTATATTGGATGAATAAAAGTCGACACATATCAAATAAGGTTCTGAATAGATTCATTTAATGGACTTTTGACCCTGAATATTATGTAAATATTATTAAAACCAAAGAAAGTGGCAACATGTCACTCTCTTATATATTATAAGTGTAAATATTTTAATTTAATTATAAAATTCATAAAACATAGAATATAAATTAATAGTGTATTATTTTTTTTCGAATTCCTATTTTGTGTGTATTTTATTTAAATTCAAACAAATTAATAGTGTCAAAATTGACACTATTGACATTTTAAAAACAAAATATTTTATTAAATTATTTAAAAATCACAAAAAATTAAAAATTACAAATTGATAACTATAATGTCTATATTGTCATAAATTATCCTTTTGTGGTCAATTAACACCACATATGTAAATATTCATTACCATTAAATATCTATAATGTTATTACCAAGATTAAAATTTAATGGAATAACTAAGGGTCAATTAAAAAGACAACCATTAAATTGTAAAGTTAAGTTTCCCAATAATTATTGGTTGAAGATGTTAAAATCCCATCTCATATCACCTTTAAAATTGGGACACATTGGAAATTTTTGGGTAGGGTTTTATTTTATTATAAATTTATATTTTTGATAGTTTCCTAAAGTGCCCCTCTCCTCTCTTATAAAAAGGGAACCATATACCACTCCACTTTACTCTATTTTGAGCATTTAATCTCGGCCAATCCCTTCCCATTTCTGTTCTCAACTTCACTAGTTACATTATAGAGGTATGGGTATTCTCAAGAGACCATCTTTAGTGCCCAAAAAGGAAATTTAAATGAGGCACGTTGAGGAAGAGGTAATCTCTTCTACGGATTATTTCAAATTTTCTTCTTCCTCTACATCCTCTTCATTAGTTATTTCATTATAAATTAATAACATAAGTATCAAAAAATATACTGATATGTTATTATAAATATGAAACAACCCAATTTCACCTTCTATCAATCCTAAAAATATGAAATCACCGCGTGTGCGTATGTACGAATTATCATCTCCACACCGTGGTGTAATATGTTTTTTCACAACCACCATACTTTGATGGCAATAATGGTGAAAATAATAACTATATATGATTATTTTAAAAAGATACTAATTTTTAGATATTATACAATCCAGTAAAATACCATTAAACAATTATGGGAATGATATCATCACTTGTACGTATGTATGGATTACCATCTCCATGACGCGATATGATTAATTCTCCATGTTAACCATTCAAGAATAATTATACTGTATAAATAATAAATAATCGTGAAAGATATTACAAAATAATTGTAGATGCATAAATATTCATAAATATCAGAGGAGGTTTCGAAATGACAAAGTGATGTAATATTCGGACCCAAAGACACGGTCCCGAGTGCCCGGAAGTGTTGCATGGAAAAAATGGGAATGTGAGTGGAAAAAAGGTGTGGCGCGGAAGGGGTCCAGGATTCGTGAAAGAGCCCTAGTGTGGCGCAAATTTCTTTCACGCTCGTACCCCGTGTGGCCGGAATTTCGCGCCGCTGTCTCTCGCACGCAAGTTTTCCGCGCCACCTAGAATTCTGCACCGCCGAATTCCTATAAATAGAAGGATACCCCTTCGATTTTGGTGTTGAGGAATTCGAACCGTATCTCGTGTGCGAAATCAGGCCTCCACGTATGGAAATGGCCTTCGGGTTCTGATCTTATTTCGGGCCACCTCGCCCCGGGATCCGCCTTTGCGTGTGATCCCTCTTGACTAAACAGAAATCCAAACCCTTCAGGATTCCTCCCTTGGGAACAATTCCTTCCCTTTGTGTGTAAAACCATCGAATTGTGCACAATCCCTTTAGTTGGGTGCGCCATTACCTTTCGGTGCAGTACTTGCAATTGCACACAATTCATATCTGTTGCACGCAATTATACTGGGCACGTGCAAGCCATCTGCCCCAATTATGCGACATCCCGATGTTTTTCACACCACCCATTTCTTTCACGCAGAATCCCTGAGACCCCTCACCTTGGTGCTCCCCGAGTACCTCCCTGCGTTGGCGCCCGATGTTCTCCTTATGAATGACATTCACGAGTCACAGCCTGGGGATATACACCATGTGTTGTTTTCCCATCCGACCTTCCATGCTCGTATGAAGTAACCTCAAGGTCCCTTGGGTGACTATTCCTGTTGCGTTTCTTTGCCTCATTATTCTTCGCATAGGCATGCTAAAGGCTATTTATTCTTCGCATAGACACGCTAACGTGGGACCACAAAAGGATAACTCCACAACACCCCCCATCCACGACATTGTCGGTGCCCTCCCTTCACCAAGGTGCAGAGGGTACCGATTATGTACATCCTAGGGGGGCGAAGTTATCCCACCTCGTCTGAGCTACAAGAAGTTAAACTACTGAGCACCCTCATCCTCAACACACGACGTTACACTGTGGAATGGCCCCCATGCATCCTATGTGGGGTTCCCCGGATCAGGCATTCTCTACACCCACTGGTCACCACGGGGATGGGATCACCCATCACAGGGGATGATATCCTCCTTATTGGAGCAGCGTTTGTCCACGGGGAAAGGGAATCCCCCACAGTGTAATCCCCTAGCCTTTCTTATGGAATGTAGCAACCTTGAACCTCTTTACTCCGCCGGTTCAAAGGACCAAGAGGTGAGAGGGCCACAGGGGATTTGTCACCCTTTCATGATCCCGTTAGGATTTTCCGCCATTGGGCCTCAGCCCTAGACTAATTCCCAGTATTCATCTCCCTGGGCCGAAAACAAACACGTATGCCCCTGTTTCCACATTAGGCCGTGAACCAATGCTTAATCCCATGTTTCCTCTTCGGGAAGCCCAGAGCCTAAGCCCCATTCCACTTCCCATGGACACACCTTTCATGACATGATCACTGGGTCCTTGCAACCTCTTGTTTCTCACACCGATCATGACTCATGTGGGCTTAGATAAATCATTGACTATGGCATATCCGTCCCTCATGACATTAAACTGCACCCTCCCACATCGTCCTTCTTGTCGTTAAACTGCACAACCCGAACTATGTGGACTTTTATTAGTGTTATGGCATGGTATGTAGGAAGCCTCTACAGGGTTCAATACCACCACTCAGTTGTTCCTACCTCCTTCATTTTAGTTCACCAACACCATGGGCCACCTCAGATTGTAAGCCCCATAAAACCTTTGTCTGTTTCAGTGCGTAAGCCCCAACCACCCAAATTACGTGGAATTTGATCCGTGCTAAGGCATGGTACCTAGGAATCCTCCATGAGGTTCAAGCCCAGCACCTGGTTGTTTCGACCCTTCTTCACGTCTATTCAACCCCTTCCCACAAGACGTTAAACTGCATTCCTTTGAACTATGTGGTCTTTAATTCCCTACCATGGGGATATGTAGGAAGCCTCCACGAGGATCAATCCCATCACCCACGTCCCATCCCGACCTCTCCCTCGAGCCCACATGTCTCGGGAAGCTCATTCCCTAACCCGGAGGTTCCACTTCTTCTGGGTCCCCTCCATGCATCCATTATCACAGGTCGCCTCCTCAGGTGTCCCATCAGCTCCTCGAACTATGCAGAATTTGATTCCATGCCACGGGGATACGTAGTTGGTCTCTTCAAGGCTCAGGCCCGTAATTTTCCATCACCCATCCTGATCCTTACCCAGGCCATCACATCTTGGTGAGATCATCCCATTTTAATCCCCCTCCACAGCATTTGGGAAGCCGTCCATGCACAGGCCCCAGAATCGGTGTTCCCTACTAGGGGATACTCAATCTAATCCACTCTAATCTGTGTTCTGATCAGTCTGACCCATCTCCAAAGGACGTTAAACTTGAAGAATACCATGTGTTAATCATGGGAAGGTTAGGAAAACCTCAGATATATGCCTATGGCATAGAGTTCCCCGCATTCGATATGGGATGCCTCGGGCTTCCGCGCACTCGAGAAGCCCTATGATAAGGGACAGAAGACAGACATACTAGAGTCCCAGCGTCAATACACGCCAGTGATTCCTCAACGTGACTATTCTCCAAACTGAATGTTGCTGCCCTGACTGGACCCCTTTGAAGGTCCAGACAGAAGAAAAGTAATTAACCGGTGTCCATGAAGATATGGAAACAGGAAGAGATTCACGAACAATGTATTAAATCTATGAGGGAGACCCATACTAGGTGACGAGCTTCTAGGAGGAATCGGCGGAAGGAAGATCCGACATCCCATCATCCTATTTCGATCATGGAGCAGACGTCCCTAAACAAGGAATGGATTCCGCCCGCCTTTGGAAAGCGGGAATGTGGGGAAACAGCCGGGCGTCCTCTGCATAAAGGATGTGCGCGGCTCGGTGAAAGCGTTGGAAACATAAAATGGTGAACTCAAAGTGAATCTCTTCTCTACAAAATGGAGACTAACAGCGTTTATGGCATCATCGGAGAAGCATGTCTTCTGTCCCCATCATCCTGTATCGGGTCTCACCAAACAGACCTGGCATGAAGCTCACCAGAAGCTGGGGAAGTCAGGATGCTGAGCATTCTGTTCTGTGACGTTGTCACCGTGGATCCCTCTAACCGGCCATGGAAGATGAAACGACTCTAGGACACTGGTTGTCGATTTTTCTTTCTGTCATTACTAATGAGTTCATCTCCCAGCATTCAGGAACCAGATTGCCGCATCAGGAGATCGATCGCCACCTTCCCACCGGCGTAGGGGTAGGGGTAGTACCGACGCGGCCACCTCGCGTTGTTACGCCTCTTCCAATGCTGCTCTGACCACCACAACTGCTGGGCGCACCCACCCCATCTCCCCATCAGAAATGAACTAACGAAGGGTCATTAATGACCTCATGCGACGCTACGAGGAGGAGGGCATAATCCCAACCTGGGATATGGCCCCATGGATTTGGAGGCATCCACGCATCGACGTCAACAACGCCACCGAGGGCCACATAGGGATCCACTGCACCCCACCCCGTCTTACCATTTCTTTGGGAGCCTGTCCCCGAAGTGCCTTGATGACTTCCTACCCTACGCAGATGAGGTGGGAAACGTCCGGCCAATCCCGGTCAGAGTCCCCATCCTGGGGCTCCCATCAAGGGCTCCTACCTGGCCACGTCAGCGCCGCCACCCAGTTTTTCAAGAGGAGGAGTACGGAATCCATGCACATGCACCAACCGACCCAGCTCATTTGGGCAGACACCAGCACCAGGCACAAGCTATGGAGGATGTCCGCCGAGTGGCATCGACGTCAGCAGCTACCATGTTCCAATACCCTACCGATGCATACCATCAGGTCCCTGGATATGCTGAGCAGGGGCACCACTATGCCTGGCCAGGATCGAGGCCCCAACCACCCCATGGGTAGGCTGGGCCAACTCTTGCGGTCATCGGCACGAGTGGTGACCACTGCAGACCAACTTGCATCGATGACACCCCGTACGGAGGTCCTCCCTCTACCACCATTACACAGAGCATGGGCATGCCCCGCTTCGAGGCCCATCCTGGAGGGCCTCCCCTTTCCACCCCCGGTCCGAATCAAGTTCTGCCCAGCGGCAGTAATGATCGGTGGGGAAGCCTCTCTTCTGCCGATTATAGTGGGTCTGGCGTTATTTCCCATGCCCATGACCGCTGGGATAGGGACATTGCCCATCCGCTCTCCAACCAAAGTGGGGATCCTCCCTACGTTCTATCTATGTTCGGTGAAGGTATTCTTCACCCAACAGCCAAAGGGGTGAAGTCCATCCTTGCTCCACCCGCAACAAGCATGAAGGTCCTCCCTATGATTCTGCTAGTCCCAACAGGGGTTTTTACCGCCCATGGGTCACCCCTGGAGGTCCTCCCCATGTACCTTTCGACATTATTCCCAGTGCTCCCCGCACAACGGTGTTCTCAGGTGGAATCCCTCTCTTCCCTAGCACCAGTGCGGCCAGAGGACCCTATTTCGGAAATCATCCCTGTCCCGATGAGCCACCTAGGGGTAGGAAGGCGAGTCGTCACCGCCAAAAGAGATATAACGAGAAGGTTCAGACAGAGATAAAATTGTTCCGCTTCTCAGACTCTGAGGCCGAACACGACTCGGCACATGGGCCCTCCCCGTGCTCATCTGAGTCAAGATCTGGGGTAGGAACAAGGCGCATCATCCTGGTGCTTCAAGAATAAGAGGTCCAATGGATCCCTGCCTCCCTCCAAAGGTACATACAGGAAGATTTAAGTCTAGAAACAACGTAGGACGTGGTCGCAAAGTCACCACCATAATCGCCGGAAGCACTCTCTACCTCCATAAGAGATCACAGAGAGCTATTATGGGGACCGATGGCAGGTGAGAAAGAGCGCGACCCACCACTAGTAAACCTAGCCCCTGATCCGGTAGTGGTAGTTTTCAACCCCTCCTATCGTGATGTAACCACAATGTCTCTACACTCTTTGGAGGGTATCCTATGAACCGGAAGCCAGTCAGCTCGCATGCTGGGTTCTCCACCGGGCAAACTTCCATCTTAGCTGTCTGCTTCGGTATTGCTACCGGTTCCTTAGTGAACCTCGATTGACGAGTGGGGAAATGAAGGGCCAAAACCTGAATTTCAGCCGAGAAGCTTCTAGATCATTATTACAGTGGACCACTTCCCAGAGAAGATTTTTCCCGTGGCAGCATGGGATTTCTGCGTACCTAAATCCCTCACCCTTGTGGAAGTTGATTGTATCCGCTACTCCCTTTGGGTGACGCACTTCAACCTTCTTCACCAGCGCTCGGTTTATCCAAGGAGCCAAGTGCATTTTGAAGATATCAGTGAGCGGTACCATCTTGTCGACATGGTTGTTCTCTACGTGGTCCAGTTCCCCGAGTCACCAGGTTTCCATGAGGCCCTTCATCAGCAATGCGTTCATAGTATCAAGGTAATCTGCAAGATTTTATGAGAGGCTACCCCCCACATGCAGATCTGTGGCTGGGAGCCGTATGCTGCCCTTCGTTTCTGTCCTATCCGGCGGTAGCCTGACAAACTATGCGATATCGAGGAAGTGCCCCTAGGAAGGGTCATGGTCAACATGGCAGGTATAGTGAACTAGGAGGATTGAATGGTGCTTCTTGATGGAGACCAACCCCCTGAGGGTGTACTTCCACTACTGGACCCAGTTGGAGGGATCAATCATCAGCAGAGGAACCTCCTAGGTCTCCCATTGCCTACTGAGGTGTTGGTACTTAGTCGAAATTTCCGTAAAGGCTCGGAGCACGTCAGACCTTCGAGGAACTCTGACTCATCTGCATCAGTGCAGAAGATGGAAGAGGACCCCGAAAAGGCCACACTCCACCAACAACTTGCTGAGCAGAAGAGGTTGGTCGATGAGATTCTGGATGAATGCATTGCAAAGCGACGAACCAACCTTTTTGATCCTAGGTCGGGACAAACGGGGTAGTAATAACTAATTTTTGGTAAGTTAACCTCAAGAAACCCAGATCATGCCACTCCCATAGACAGGACGGAAGCTGGAGTCCACTGAAAGAGGGAACGATATTCCTCACCAAACCCTCCCAAAAGGCGCGACGACCCATGGAACCCCTCTTGGGCTCCCATGTCCACCCCAAGGTTTTCTCCATCAGCCGCTCCACGAGCTGCTAATATTGGCTACCATAATGAAGAGCCCGACAATGCGCTCGTGGTTAGGGATCCCCGTAATGATCGGGACCCCCATCCCGACGACCCGATGGCGGCACTCATTGGCCGCCTCGAGGATTTGGAAACACGACAGGTAGAAATCCCACAGGATGGCAAGCCATACCCGGCATGGGTGGATGATATCCCAGCACCCCAGGTTTCGGCAATCCCACCTTCTCCCATTTAATGGGATAGGGGACCCGCCGTAGCACCTAGACCACTTCAACTCAAGATGTGGACCCATGCTAGTATCCCTGGTGCAGTAGGAGGTCGCCAAGATCTGTTTCATTATTCAAATGCTCGAGGTTCCAGTGTTCGTTTGGTATAGTCATCTCCCTGTTGGATCTGTGACCAGCTGGGAGGACCTTTATAGGCATTTCCACTACTAGTTCAGCTCTACCACCCAGAAGAAAAACATCACAGACCTCTTCATGTGCACGCAAAGGCCTGATGAGAGAGTCACAGATTTCATCACCTGGTGGAAAGGACTCACGCACTCCGTTGACATGCCACTGAATCTGGAGTAGTTACTGATGATGTGCATGGGGAATATCAAGGCAGAGATGGGCCCCTCCCAGATCACTCAGAATTATCCTAGAGGGTTCCATGACTTCTCAGATAAGACCTAGCACCTTGAAAAAGCCCTGCGATAGGCGAATCAGGGACGTCCATTGCCCCATGTGATCCCCGCAAGGAGAGCTATCAGAGCTGAGCCCACTGTGGTGGCCTAGATAGTGGCCCCGGGCAACTAGAACTACTACCCGTGGAGCCATCCCCGTAACAGCGTAGAGGCCCACCACCACGGGCACAACCTCCAGCTCAGCAGTGCCCACCTCAGAATCAGCAGGTGCCCCCGCGCAATGCGCCGCCACCACCCAGGCGAGATAACCAGGTTCCTCTTCCTCGGCAGGCTCCTCCATCCCGCTGGTAGGGTCAGGATCCTAGAGTCCACTTTCCAGATGAAAGGAATCATACATACTCATTTGACGAGGCTCGGGTCCTTAGTTACTTCCGTATTGATTTAGAGTAGACAATTGTGTGACTACCTGAATGCTGGAGGCCGGAATAGGCAAATCTCACTGATCACCCCAACTTCTTCCCTTATCACCGAATCCTAGGGCACACCATCAAGCGATGGTTTGTATTCAAGGACATGCCTCATGAAAAAAATGACAACAACGTATTCAGGTTGGGCCCAGCCCCGAAATTGGTGGCAGGTGTCTTTGTGAGACCGTATAGCAGTAGCAAAGCAAGGGTGAGTGGAAAAATGTTTCTGACAAGGGGTCCCATAAGTATAGTGACCAGATGGCCCGCATGGCAGTCAACCATGCCCATGGAATCATCCGTGCATACTGGTGTCAGCGGGAGCCTTCAGAAGCCGTGGTCACCCCTTCCGCGCCATCACCTCATCCGACCTCTTCCCAGAAGAGAAAACATCGACGGCGCCCGAGGAAGCAACATGTCCCGCCAGTGCTGGCGTCGTCTCGCACAGTCAGTGACATCATGCCTCATGAGATGGGAATTCCCCCTAGGATCCGCCCAGTGGTGGATGGCATCTCATGTGATAGTCAGGGGTATGCTTCGGTTAACATCCTCGAGTTGGTAAATCCCAATATGACTCCCAACGATGGGGAATGCCAAGGAGACATTCCCAATGTCCCCAGTCGTCACCAACGTCTTTGGAGCAGCAATTACATGGGCCATCGGGGCACGTCAGTTTGCAATCCTAGCTAGGTTGTCCACACCACTGAGACTAGGCAGTAGACCCAGCGCATGACCCAGCACACGCAGCCTCTTCATCCGTTGCCAACAGGTCCGCCCCCACCACCGTTTGTCTTACTAGATCAGGCAGAACCACATCGGTCATGCCGCGACCAGCTTCACCCCGCTGTGGGCCGACCTCATCCATCCATCCCTCATCTGGAAGCTACTCTATGAGCTTCTAATAGTGAACAGGGAGATATGCCAAGTACCAGTCAGCCTCCGGTCCAGCCAGCATGGCCCACTATGCCTCTGGTCACAGAGCGACTTCCTGCAAGGAGAGGTTCGTGCCTGGCATGGAAGTACGATGTTTTTAAGCACCTCTCAATTATCCCAGCAAGGCTTTCCATCCTTAAATCCCTTCATCTATCACCAGATATGCGTGAGCCACTCGCCAAGGATTTAATTATACCCCTCAAATTTGAGACAGAGATAGCATCAGCAGAGGCTTTTCACGCTGAAGCATTTGAGGATGCTGAATATTAGGCCGTCATTTCGTTCTCCGGGGAGGATGAGGGATCCCCCATACATGGTCAGATCCACCCATTGTATATCACCGTCCAGTTTAATGGTGTGGAAATCCGTCGCCACCTCGTTGATACCGGATCTGGGATCCACCTTATCCTGACATGGACACTACAGAAGCTATGGTTATCTGAGGATGAACTGACTCCCTCTGATTTAAGGATCCAGGGACATGACAAGACAGAGCAGACCCCGATTGGCAGGATCCACTTGATGACCCAGTTCAGCCGCCTGATTTCCAGTACCGAGTGCATGGTTGTCTCCCAGGACACCACGTACAATACATTGATGGGCAGACCGTGGCTCCACCTGCATGCAGTGGTCCCCTCATCATATCACAAATGGGTCAAAAACTCCCTTAATGGTCGAGTAGGCATACACTAAGGTGAAATGTCTCCTTTCGCCTCATCTGAAGACCACTACTTGGATGCTGACTATTACAAGAGAATGGATAAACAAGTCTATGCAAGTGAAGTCGAGCCCGTTGCCGCTACAATCGACCCTTGGGCTGGTTTTAATGACTCTTACGTCTTCCCAATCCATCGGTTGGAGGAAAAAACCCCTGACATGGGGCAATGTTTCATTATTTCCAGGACAAGGAAGAACCATCTGCCCAACTCCAAATGGCGCCGGAGGATCACTTCGTACTCTTATATGAATCCGGCCTCAGTGATTTCGGAGCCTCCCACTCCCATCAGGTATCAGGACGTCCTATTCATGGAAATGATAATACGTCATACTTTTCTGTTCTACTAGTCCAGAATAAGTCATCTCCAGCTGACACGCCACTAATTTTTTGATATTATCATGCATGGCCCCTAGGGTCAGAGACCAGATGGGATCGGGTTGACAGCCTTCGTCGCTACGGTTTTAGTGGCGTTAGAATTCCCTGTTGCAATAACCACTGCTGCACAAGCTGGTAGCAGCCTCCCATCTGGGCTTGGTAGCTTAGAATTAGGTTCCCCCCCACAGAAAATCCCTTTATAAGTGGAGAAGAGGACATGGAAGAAGCCCCCCTTCTTTTGAGTATGGTGTCTCCACCACAGTCGACGAGTTGGTACAAGTGAACCTCAGTAGCAAGGCGGACCCGGGGCCCATGTTGGTCAATGCCGCCATGCCCCCTAAGGAGCAGCAGCAGCAGTACGTGGATTTCCTCAAATAGCACCGTGACATATTTTCTTGGAGTTACAATGAGATTCCATGATTGGATCCTCGGGTGGCCGTTCACCGTCTCGGTCTTCCAGCAAATCATCTTGGATTCAAGCAGCCTCCCAGAAAGATTAACCCTTCTCATGGTGCCAGGGTCAATGCAGAAGTTGATAAGCTCATCAAATGCAACATCATTAAGTAGGTCCAGTATCTGAATTGCCTAGCCAACATTGTGTTGGTTAGGAAGAGGAACGGATAGATCAGGGTTGTTATTGACTTATGTGACCTCAACTGCGATTTTTTGAAGGATGCTTTTCCCCTTCCAGTGACAACGTTGTTGATTGATTCCACAGCTGGGTTCCAAGACCTCTCCTTCATGGATGGGTCCTCCGGGTGTAAAAAGATCTAGTTGGCCCCAAAGGATGAAGAATCCATGGCTCTCAGGGATCCCCAAGGAACTTTATGTTACCAGGTTATGCCATTCATCCTAAAGAATGCGGGTGCCACCTATCAGCAGGCCATGCATCACATATTCAAGCCGATCCTGGGAACATTGGTGGAATGCTACATGGATGATCTGGTGGTCAAGTCTCACCGGCACCAGGAGCATCTCGAAGACCTTGAAAAAGTGTTCAGCTTCATTCATTCCCACCACCTGAAGATGAACCTATTGAATTGTGCTTTCGGGGTCACCTCCGGCAAGTTTTTGGGCTTCATTTTCAGTAACTGAGTCATTGAGATAGACCCAGAAAAGATCAAGTCCAACATCCATATGTATCCCCCGAGCAATATTTGGGAGCATCAAGGTTTCCAAGGCCACTTGAACTACATACGCCGATCCATTACAAAGATGTCTAACAAGTGTAATCCCTTTTCCCTGCTCATGAAGAAAGGCACCTCCTATGAATAATATGAGTTGTGCCAGGCCGTCTTTGAGGAAATCCCGCAGTATCTGCTCCCACATCCAGTCTTGATGTCACCCATCTCCGGGAATCCTCTAGTCCTTTACGTGACCGCCCTGGAATAGTGTCTTGGCCCCCTTCTCTCCCAGAAGAACAATGAGGGAACAGAGAACAACCTCTACTACCTTAGCTACATGATCCTCGATATGGAAATCAGATATTCTCCCATCGAGATGATTTGTCTGGCACTCATATTTGTCGTATAAAAATTATGGCACTATTTTCTACACCACGAGGTGCAGCTATTCTCTCAGGTAGACCTGTTGCAGTACATCCTGAACCGACCTATGTTGGCTGAACGACTAGCGTGTTGGGAGGTAATCCTCTAGCAGTTTGACATCCGGTTTGTGCCTCAGAAGGCTATCAAAGGAAAGTCATTGCCAGAAATTCTAGCTACCCATCCAACTTTGGAAGATCAGTCCGTGGACATGGATTTTCCTGATGAGGCAGTCCTCTAAGTTGATCATGCCATCCCATGCTGGAAAATTCACTTTGATGGCACATCCCGAAGCCCCATCAGTAAGAGAATCAATGATCCGAGGCTCAACAGGGTAGGCCTGGGTGTCATCTTCATTACCCCGGCACATTCAGTTCTTCCATATTCATTTCTAATATCAAAAGGTTGCACCAATAATGAGGCAGAGTATCAGGACCTCATTACTGGTCTCATCCTGGCCCTTGAGATCCGCATGTCCCATTTGCATGTGAAAGGGGACTCTGAGCTGGTTATTATTCAGGTTAATGGTGACTATGTTGTCAGAAAGCCAGATCTTGTGTCGTTGTTAGAGCATACTCTCCGACTAATGGTTCAGTCCCCGTCTCTGCCGAAGGTTGTCCATGTCCCTCGGTCATAGAACGGTCGAGCAGATGCTTTGGCCAGTTTGGCTGCATCACTGGCAGAGCCCGAACAGGATGACCTAATCATCCATGTGGCCCACTAAAGGGTCATATCTCCTGTTACCCCAGATGACGATGAAGGCTCGTAGGTAAGCCATCTTACCGTCAGCGCCTATATGTCGGGACCCTCGGGTTCCTCGGGTGTAGTGATCGAGATGATTTCTGATTGGAGGACGCCCTGGGTTGATTACCTCCAACAGGATAATCTTCAATCAGGCTGGGCTGAGCGCATGCAAATCCGACACCACTCGCTACAGTTTACTCTCCAAAGTTGTCATATCCTTGAGTAAATCCTCTACAAACACAGGTTTGATGGTATTCTCCTCTATTGCGTTCAAGGAGTTGAGATTCCAATTATCATGTAGGACGTTCATGCTGGTTCTTGTGCTTCCCGTCAGGCTGGGCTGAAACAGTTTCACAAGATTTATAGGATACGGTATTTTTGGCCCTCCATGATCCACGACAACATCAAATTCATCAAGAGGTGCCATGCATGCCAGGTTCATGCTAACATTGTGCATCGGTCACCAGAGTCTCTCCACACCACCAAGTACTCATGGCCCTTTGTAGTCTAGGGATTAGATTTCATAGGATATTACCCACCGACAATGGATCACCAATGCAAGTTCATTATGACCACTACTGATTTATTTTCCATGTGGGAAGAGTCAATTCTGCTCAAGGATGTGAATGCCCGTTCTACCGTCGACTTCGTGGGTTCCAATATCATATATCGATTTGAAGTACCTCACGCTATCCTTACTGATAACGGAACCAGCTTCCGAGCAGCCAAGCTAATGAAATTGTATGCTAAGTAAAAAATTCGCTCTAACCATACGTCCCTCTATCATGGGAAAAAAATGGACAGATTGATGCGTTCAACAAAATCCTCTCTAACATTCTGCAAAAGATGGTTGGTCAAAACAAGAAGATTTATCTAGATAAGATCCAAAACACCCTCTGGGTTTACCAGACGACGACTCGTAATTCCATCGAGATTTAGTTTCCCTCATTGCACACAGTGGTCTACGACCAGAAAACTCCAGATAGAGTAGCTGAAATCCGTCTAGCTGAAGAGGAAGATCTAGACAAGAATAGGCATCGTGATATACCCAACCTAGAAATACATCAGGGATGGATGGCTCGAGCTTTCAACAAGAAGGTTCGCCTCCGCACCTTCCTGCAAGGCGACTTGGTGCAGGCCCTCAGGGCGCCAATGATCCCTGGTAGGAACCACCCAAGTTGGAGCCCAAATGGGAAGGACCTTTTGTTGTTCACAAGGTTTATCCCAATGGTGCATACTCCCTGGTGACCATGTATGGTGAGCATATAACTCCTCCCACCAATGCCAAATTGCTTAGGCAATACATTGTCTAAACACTTTGGTCCAGCATGACCTTAAACTATTGGTCCTGCAAGACTTTAACTATTGGTCCTGCACGACCTTAAACTTTTGGTCCTGCATGACCTTAAACTATTGGTCATGCACGACCTTAAACGGTTGGTCCTGCACGACCTTAAACTATTGGTCCTGCAAGACCTTAAACTTTTGGTCTTGTATGACCTTGAACTATTGGTCCTGCACAACCTTAAACTATTGGTCATGCATGACCTTAAACTGTTGGTCCTGCACGAATTTAAACTGTTGGTCCTGTAGGACCTTAAACTGTTGGTCATGCATGACCTTAAACTGTTGGGTCCTCCATGACCTTGATATTAAATATTGTCCTACATGACCGTAAACTCGACTTCAATCCAACACGACCCTAAACTGTTGGTTCCTCCAAGACCTTAAACTGTACTTCATTCCCGTACAACCTTAAAATGCACCGTCATCCCACATGACATTAAACTGTATCTTGCAGAACTACGTGTGGCTTTATTCCCATCCTTATGAGATATAGAGGATCGCCTGAAAACATAAGATTTCAGGTCCATCCACATCGTTCAGGGATATCTCTATTATCTGGGCCCCTTGGCATACCCTTTCCCAGGGAGAGGAATATATGGTGTGATACGGGACTACGCCCTCGTTCACGATGGGTTTGTCAGGACCATGCCGTTTAATTCCTTCGGAGGGTTCTGATTCCCCTGTTATATTCCCTCTTTTCAAATCGTCACCTCTTAGGTTGATCCCCCCTTGACCCCATTACAGTGTTTCATCGATGTTGTTTAAGAGTACTCTGGTCTAGGACCTGGAGTGTCGCATTCAACCTGGGTAAGTTTCAATCCATTTGTCAAGCTTCATGTTTCTATTAATTTGGGCCTCTGTTATATTTCACATGTTGAGGGACCCCTAAAACGGTTTGGATACCATGACTAAGGTCTCTCATACCATTATTGGCCAATGCCCCCAAGGGGTTCAGAAAAAAAATTGATACAAATCCCACGTTTTGAATCTAGACAACAGTCAATGATCATTTGTTTTTCCCCACCTCCAACTAACATGACAGGATGATGTGTTTCCTCCACTGTCAATATTCATTCTTCACCACCACGCCAGCCCCTTAGATAATTGAATGATGGTTACATGATTCACATAATGTTCCACCCCGTCACGTCCGAGTAGAATCTCGACACTCATGGAACTATACCTCAGTGTTCCTCCACAAGTCAGGGGGACCCAGTTGCAATGCGCCATCCTTTCAGGCTCCCACAATCCAATCTCTGAGGCCTTAAACTATGATCTTTATTAAGGTCTATGAGAAACTCAATCCCCATACCTATCAGATATGCAGTATCACCCAAACATCACACTTCGGGGTCCAGCTATACTGTGTGCTCGTTTCTCCTGCCCCTTTATCTCCTGACCCTCATCAGCCTCTTAGCCCGAGGTTCCTTTCCCAGATGTGTGCATTTTTGTGATCTAGACCTCGTCCATATTCACCTCAGTTATATTTCTTCACGTTGTTCACATTCCTCCATTGTAAAAACCATATGAACTTAAGCTGTGCTGATTGGTCCAAACCATATGTCCATAAACTGTGTTGATTGGTCCAAACCATATGAATTTAAACTGTGCTAATTAGTCCAAATCCATAGGACCTTAAACTATTCTAATTGGTCCAAAACATATGAACTTAAACTATGATGATTGGTCCAAACCATATGACCTTAAACTGTGTTGTTTGGTCTAAACCATATGACCTTAAACTGTGCTGTTTGTTCCTACCACATGACGATAAACTGTGACATTATCTTCCTGGCCACACGACGAAAAACTGCACTGCATTATGGTAACCTCATAATAGGGGACATCACATTGGGTATCGGTCATTTACCATACCATTTATCAATTCCTGTATACGGCTTGATTCGTGTGGCGATGCCAGGAATAACTACACTAGGCATGTCACTTCACAATGAAAAACCATTCACCTTAAAGGACAAACAAGATAGATCAAATGCCGCTTCTTTTGGTTCGAGGGCTAGACCCACACACCTCCTTTCATTCCTGAAATTGGTACCTTACAATGCCCTCCTCAATAACTACGTGCATCTTGATCCCCATCCTCATGGGGTACGTAGGAACACCTGTGGACTTTGTCATGTTCCCAGCTCAACTATCTTTTTTGGTCCCATGACCTAAGCACCTGACCTAAGGAACACATGGTAAGTGGGACTTACGTCGTCATTCATGTCGGATTTCATTGACACATTACCATGCATCTCCTAATGGTCTTTTTGGTCCAAGATCTAAGACCATAAACTAAGATCCCTTCAGAAACTATGTGTAGCATGATTGTTATCCTTATCGGATACCTATGATCACACGGACACTTCACCGCGGGCCAAGCTCAACCCATGTTTTTGGTCCCTCAACCTGAAAGCTCCCTGGGAAACACTTGATGGTATGGGTCTTGTCCTCGTTCACATCGGGTGGTACGAGTTAGTCCACCATGTGTCTCACACATTTCCTAGAATCCATGGTATAAGTTATATGACCCTAAACTAAGATCTTCCTAAGGGAAGGGACTTGAATCCCACTATCTAACACGTCTCGTTGTCTTATTAAGATGTGATTTGACAAAGATACTAAGGTGTGGGATTTTCATATGAACATTACCCTCGTTCCATGTCCATGATTCATGAGACCGCTATTTGGATCCTCATCCTAAATCATGTTTAAAGGAACCCCCTAATAGTATGGGTGATTGACCTACGATCCTCCTGTTGTAACAATATGGTTGATTGACTCACGATCTGCCTGCTGTAACAGTATGGGTGATTGACCTACGTTCGGCCTACTATCCTGGTCCAACGTTCCAGAGAACCGATGGAAGATATTTTGGGATAGGTTCCATGTTTCGAATATGGTCAGTGGTTGACCCTCATTTGTCTGTCTCCATTCTAGGCTAACGCGATGTGGATGCCATTTTCCGCCATGTTCAAAAGTCATTCATCATAGCCATGCCGCTATCATTGTGGTCCAGATTTCAAGTGTCATGGTTCACATTTCCACTCCCTCATGTTCAAAAAGATTTCGGACATACTCGGCTCTACCTTTTCGTGCATATAGATGCACTACTTGAACGGGTTGGCATCATTGGGATGTCATCTTCCGATATCCCCTTCACCCTAGTGTGTTCCTTCCTATGTTGAGAAAGTCATGTGGCTACTTTTTTCCACCCTCATTGATTATGACTCATACGGGCTTAGTAGTTTTTGCAGGGTGCGCACTTGAACAACTTATCATCGTCCCGCATGACGTTAAACTGTATCTTTCAGAACTACGTGCGGATTGATTATCATTCTTATAAAATAAGTAGGAACACCCAGACATTTCATCTCGGGTCCAGCCACGGGAATCAAAAATCCCATCCTTTTCCCCACCGTCGGCCCCCTGGCCTGACCCCTCAGGGAGTTGTGTGACTGCAACATTTTCCCCAAACAAATTCGGGATGCCCCATGATGACATTGGGAAGTGGATGTTACCTCACCAGAGAGGTCCTATCTAAAAAGTGGTAATGATCCATGATCAGATTAAAGTGCTCTCCCAATGTGTTTCAACCACACTTGCATAATTTTGGGAGTGTTGGATTCTATGCGAATGAACCACCACTTCGCTTTCCACGCTTCGGGTGCCCCTTTATTCGGATCCCCATTTTCATTCACATTTGAAGGGACCCCCTAACAGTATGGGTAATTGACCTGCGTTTCGCCTGCTGTAACAGTATGGGTGATTGACATACGATCCGCCAACTGTAACAATATGTATGATTGACCTACGGTCCGCCTGCTGTAACAGTATGGGTGATTGTCCTACGGTCCACCTGTTGTAACATTATGGGTGATTAACCTACGATCCACCTACTATAACAGTATGGTTGATTGACCTATGATCCGCCTACTATAACAGTATGAGTGATTGACCTACGGTCTTCCTACTATGAAATTATGGGTGATTGACCTACGGTCTGCCTACTGTCATGGGACAACGTTCCGGAGAACTAATGGATGACATTTGAGGTAGATCCCGTGTAGCGAACACGGACAACGATCAACCCTCATTTGTTGTCTCCATTTCCAGGTAATGAAATGGGGATAATGTGTTTCTTCCAAGGTCAACGGTTGTCCCTTATTGTCACGCCTCCCCACAGTGTTCCGTATTTGGGTAACATGATTCACATCTTTTACATTTCCCTATGTTCGGACTGATTCCAATGCCCCTAGAATTGCCCCGCTCGTGCACTAGAGAAGATTGAGAAGAATTTACATGAATTGGTCTGGGAGCCCTCCCCCCTTTTGATCGGACCTCCCTATTCTCCTCAGAAATCCTGGTTTGAATTTTGAATGCCCAAAGTTTGGTTAGCTCTCCCAAAATCAAACGATGTAATAAGTACAAGCCTCCTTTGTTTCTCACGGACCACCTGAGATTAGGGATGAGTTATTATTTATTTCTGGATTATGGTTGATCATGTTAAACAAAAGTGGAAGGTATGTTAAGCAAGAGGAATGTAAATAAATTTTATCACAAATACAGTTCAACAAAGAGCAAGAAGCAGTAGAGCGATATAAGTTTCTGGGTTTGGCCAAAATAGGGCCCTTAAGGATCAGCGTTTTGGATAGATCTCTCCAACGCCGCTACGTTCTGGCTGGCGGCCTCCAGGAATACCTCCAATCCCTTCAGGACCCTCTTCTCATCAGCGGCCGCATGGCATAGTTCACAGACCCTGGCCTTCGCCCGCGCCTATTAACCATGATGCTCGTTTATCTGGAAACTCCCTTCTATGATTTGCGCTTGGACATCTTCCAAATGGGTCCTCAACTGATCCATAGGTTCAGATCAGTTTTGGATGAATATCTCTTGTTCTTTTGCCTGCTCATCGAGGCGTTGCACCTCTTTCTCTACCCGTCGAAGTGCTCGGGTGCTCCCTGACTCCTCCTAGCGCCAGATGACATCAGCGTGCCAGCAACTCGCACGCATCTTCTCAGCCAGGTAGTCACAGACCGTCAGATGAAGGAATTGAGCATCTACTCCTCTAGCACATAGGAAACAAAACCATGTTTTGAGTGATCCCATACTCTTCAACCATTCGGTCTTAGGATGTTTGAGAAAACTCAGAATGAACATCCATCACTTGCACCACATCATCAGGCTCTCCTCTGCCTCTTCCGAATAAGAGTCATCGATTTACTCAGGTTCAGCAAGGTGATAGGTAGGGAAGATTACCAACATAGCAGCGACAATGTCCTCCTCAGGGATTCCTTCCAGGGGAGTAGGCTCATCAACACCTGGGTGACCCCCCTCCGTCCCTTCGATCATGGCACCCTCTTAAACCTCCAGATCTGCCCTGATGGAAGCACCACCAATGTCTACCACTCCCTGTTCACCAGTAGCCGGAGCCAACTCCATTAGGGAGGCATGTTATGGGTGGTGCAGTGTGCCCGTAATCGGCACGGTCATGGATGGTCCAGGCTCAGCAGCCCGATAGGTCTCCAGCGCCACGATCACTGCACAGACAGGAAGCACCCTGGTCATATGAGTTCTTCAGCACTGATTATAGATATTGATGTAAGGGAATTAAAGGATTCCAAGGCGTCAGCCTCAGGTTCTCTTTCCACTGCAGGAGCTGTTGTGGCAGGAGATCCCTCGGCACTCGTTAGTTCGATAATGGGCATCAATGCCCCGACTTTCCCAATCAGTGTTTCCTCCCCTCTCTCAATCAAGGATGCTTGATCGGCACCGATGTTCTCCTGAGTAAGATAAGGAAGATGAGTTAAGGGTTGAAAAGAGAAGAGAGTACAAGTATGGGTAAGGGTTGAAGAGTACCTCGGGTATCTCAGTTATGTCTATGTCAGAGCCGATAATCTCACTTCTCCCTCAGAGACTCCCTTGGTGGGATGCTCTCTGTGACCCCTCTCCTTTGGATTCTCTTTTTCCTTCTCCTTCTCCTTCTCCTTATCCTCCTATTTCACCTTCCTCTTCTCCTTCCTCTTCCTCTTCGATCCCGTTGCCCTTCGACCCGTCTCTGTCACCTTCTCCAGGCGGCATTATTTCCAGATCATGCTCTTGGTCGAGAATCACTTTCACCAGGAAAGGTGGCTCCACACGCTGACCCCATTGTAGTGTGTATGTGCCCATAGCCATTAGATATGCATCCCACCGGTGGAAGTTTACTATTTCGAAAATCCGGAAAAGGCCGACTTCTGGCAGCTGGATTCTTTCCCGCACTATCTTCTGCAAGAGGGCTTCAGTGCTCACTGACTGCTGCAGGGTTAACTAGGATGACCATAGCACTGGGAAGATTGCATCGTGGGAAGGTTGGATAAGGTACCTTATCTTCTTCCTGGGAAGTTCATTGGTTACACCATGTGATGCTCCCGTTGTTGAGGTCCCGGCCTATGCAGGCATCGGTGCCTGGTGCACCCCTGATCTCCCCCTTCTAGCGGCACCTTGCCTATTCTCTCATCGCCCCGGGTTCCACGCGGGTAATCTCAGTTTTCCGAACTCACTTCCGCAGAAGCCCCTCAGGGTATGCCATGGACCAATTTTCGGCATACTCGGTTGATAGGCCATTGTCGGCCCCGATGAGAGGAAGGGTGATAACGTCACCAGGTCCATAGTTTGTGAACATTAGCCATATCTGGAGAATGATACATGGATTCCCCTCCTCCCAGACATCTGTGAAAACCCTCTTCATCATTCGCTGGAGGCACCCAAACTTCTTGGCGAATAGGGACGACATGTAAGGCTCACAGAAGAACTTCCGGTCGATCCGAGCCACAAGCACACTTCCTCTGATGCTCTGGATGTATTCCTGCTGCTCCAGCGAGCCTTTCCCGTTGTCTACCATTTGGTCGGTTAGGATGGGGAATGGGATGAAGGTAAAATTGGCATGGTTACCAATTCTAATCCTTACTCCATCCTCATTGAGTATCATCGGCGTGACCCCAGAAATGTTTAGTATATATGGTCACATGTCGTTTCCCAAAGGACAAATGGCATTTGAGAAAGTGTACCTACCAAGATGTGCCGCCACTTAGCCGTGGAAGATCTGGAAGGGGCCACATAATCTCTGGGGAGGCCCCCCTCTTGAGATTCGTCCCTGGATGGCGTACAGCTGAGCCGGCACCGGGACCCCCAGATTAAACCTTTTATTGGCACCCATGGTGCCCGCCATCCCCAGAGTCACTGGACGGACGCCCATCCTTGTGTCCCGAATCGGAAGAGCCACCTGCTCAGGAAGGTGGAGGGGTACCCGGCATATCGAGCATTCGTGTCCCGGGACTCATTAATGATGTAGCCCCATGATTGGTATTTCCCTGTCTCTAGGATCCTCCAGTATGATCCATTATTGCTCCTATGGGCCACAGATGGACACCGTTTCCCCCTTCCCTGCATCTTGACCTCCAGATTCTTCACCAAGAACATGCTGAACTAGTTCGTGTAGGTGATTCCTTCAGGAAGTCCTTGACCTCCAGCCTCTCTTTGGCCAGCTCTAGTAGGTTCCATGTCATCATGTGGGTCCATGATCGGTCTTCCTCGGTGTTCATTAGTGGAAGGAACTTGTCATATTTGTAGCCCTCTAGTGGGACACCCCCGATGCAGTGGATGTCCCAGAGACTGATGCCAACTTCCCCATGGTGAAGATGGAATGTGTTGGTGTCAGGGGACCACCGGGTGTATAGCTCCGGCCCATGCTCAGGCTGGCAATGGAAGTGGAACTACGACGTCCACACCACCTCGAACAGACCAATGTGTTACAGCTCAGCCTCAAATTGGTCGCATGTATGGCAAACCCAGTACACCCAGGCCCACTCACTGGTGAAGTTGCCTCTGGACCGCAGATCCGAATCCTGTATCCAGCACATGGTATCTTCTGTGATGCTCTGACGGAAAGTGATTTCAAAGAGTGCCGAGGAATTCTCCTCAATTGGGTCACCCCCAGCAATGGTCTTAGTCCTCGAGTTCAGGATGTAGACATACATGTTTCTAGTCTCTCTAACAGGATGTCCATTGTTGGTGATGTTGTTGTGGGTAAGGTCATCCTCATAGGTCACCCATGACCGCGGCGTGTCCACCTCGAAGCCCAGCAGGGGAACCTCCTCCAAAATGCTGAAGTTCTACAGAAGAAGGTTATTGGACAAAGGGTACTCCTTCTGAGCGGGGGTTAGCAGGTTGAATAGTGTATGGTTATTGGAGACAACCACTGGGGCGCCATAAACCTCTTCCTATGTATCCATTTCAGCTCTGCAAACGGTTACATCCCCTTCATTAACATGGTTTGCGGCCAGATTCTTCCAACTGAGTTCTTCGAAAGTGTTGCAAGGAATCTGGAAATGTTGCATGAAATTTGGAAGTTTGGCGGGAAATCTGAGAAGCCGGCACGGAAAATCCCGGGTTTTCACACAAGTTATATCCAAAACTAGGATCAATTATACACGACCAAAGTGGGTTTACACGCAGGTTCAATGACAATTTCGCTCACGAGAGCTCATATCCTATCATGCGAGAAAGTTGTGTATGGAGCATGGGGCCTATGGCTCCTTTTGTAGGCAAAGCCTGGGTTCCGTGCCTCATGGAAAGATGATATCGTGACCGCCACAGTTTGGCGCGCCACACCATTGTTTGCGCGCAGAGTGCCCACGAAGCCCAACACTTAGGAGTTTCAGCGTTTCCCTTGGAATCCGATCGTTGCGACCTCTTGCCGATCCATTTTTGTTGGGAGGAATTTGTAGACGCAGAAATGTTCATAAGTATTAGAGGAGGTTTAAAAATGAAATATTGAAGTCATATTCGGACCCATAGACCCTTTCCCGAGGGCCCAGAAGTGTTGCGCGGAACAAAGGAGAATGCGCGTGGAAAAAAAGTTGTCGCGCGGAAAGGGTTCGGGATTCGCGAAAGAGACCCTGCGCGACGCGAAATTCTTACGCGCTCGTGCCCCGTGTGGCCCGCATTTCACCCCAATGTCTCTGGCACACATTGTTTCCCTGCCACCCATAATTCCAGGCCAATGGATGCCTATAAATAGAAGGATACCCCCTTCCATTTCGCGGTTGATGAATTCGAACCGTCTCTCGTGCATGAAATTAGAACTCCATGCACGCACGATGGCTTTCAGGTATTAATCCTTTTCACGCCACCTCACCCCGGGATCCGCCTTTGCACGCGACCCCTCTGGATTAAACAGAAATCCAAACCCTTCAGGTTTCCTCCCTTGCGCGCAATTCCTTCCCTTTTCATGCAAAACGGTCCAATTGCGTGCAATCCCTTTCGTTGGGGCAATCTTACCTTTGGGTGAAACACTTAAATTTGCGCGCAACTCATATCCCTTGCGCGCAATTCTACTAGTCGTGGGCAAGCCTTCTCCACTAATTACGCCCCATCCCAGTGTTTTTCACGCTACCATTTCTTTCGCACGCAATACCTAGGACCCCTCACCTTGGTGCTCCCCAAGTACCTCCCTGCGTTGGCGCCCGATGTTCTCCTTCTGGATTCCAATCACGGGCCAAGCCCTGGGGATATACACCATGCATTGTTTTCCCGTGCGTCCTTGCAGGCTCGTATAAAGTAACCTCAAGGTCTCTTGGGTGACTCTTCCTGTTGCGTTTCTTTGCCTCATGATTCTTCGCATAGGAACGCAAACAACAATTGATTCTTTGCATAGCCACGCTAATGATGGCCCCCAATCATATCACTCTACAACACCCCACAACCAAGGCATTTCCAGCGCCCTCCCTTCACCAAGGTGTAGAGGGTACCAGTTATGTAATTCCTTGGGGTGCGAAGTGATCCCACTATGTCCGAGCTACATGATGTTAAGCTTCCGAGCACTCTCGTCCTCAACACACGACATTAAACTATGACATGACCCCCACGCATCATATGCGAGGTTCCCCATCTTGGGAATTATCTACACCCACTGGTCTCCACGGGGATGGTATCATCCATCACAGGGGTTGATATCATCCTTGTTGGAGCGGCAGTTTTCCATGGGGAATGTGCATCCACCTTGGTGTAAGACCCTAGCCTTTCTTGCAGAAGGTAGCACACAGGAAACTCCGTACTCTCCCGGTGCAAAGGAGAAAGAGGTGAGAGGGCCACAAGGGATTTTTCACCCTTTCCCTCTCCTCTTGGGATTTGTCGCTGTTGGGTCTCCACCCTGGAGTAAGTCCCAATCTTCATATCCTTGGGCCGCGAAGCAACGCGTAAGCCCCTATTTCCACTTGGGGCCGCGAACCAACGCGTAAACCCCTGTTTCCTATTTGGGCTGCCCAAGGCATAAGCCCCATTCCCCTTCCCACAGATGCACCTTTCACGACATGATTGCCTGGTCATTGCATCCTCTTGTTTCTCACACCGAGCATGACTCACGTTGGCTTAGAGAAAGCGTTGACTCTAGCATATCTATCTCGCATGACTTTAAAATGAACCCCTATCGTATTTCATGATGTTAAACTGCACAACCCGAACTATGTGGACATTGATCCATGCTAAGGATTGGTACGTAGGAAGCCTCCACGAGGTTCAAGCCCACCACCCGGTTGTTCCGACCTCCTTCACGTCAGTTCACTAACACCATGGGCCACCTCAATGTGTAGGCCCCATAACATCTTGGGCCATTTCAGATCCTATGCCCCAACCACCCAAACTACGTGGACTTTGATCTATGCTAAGGCATAGTACATAGGAAGCCTCCACATGGTTCAAGCCCAGGACCCGGTCGTTCCGACCCTTCTTCACGTCGGTTCACCCCCGTCCAACAAGATGTTAACTTGCATTCCTTTGAACTACATGGTCTTTGGTTCCCTGCAATGGGGATACGTAGGAAGCCTCCACGAGGTTGAATCCCATCACCCACATCCCATCCTGACCTCTCCCTCGAGCCCACGTGTCTCGGGAAGCTCATTCCCTAACCCGGAGGTTCCACTTCTTCTGGTCCCCTCCATTATTCCATTCTCACGGGTTGCCTCCTTAGGTGTCTCATCGCCTCCTCAAACTACGCGGACTTTGATTCCCTACCATCAGGATAAAGAGGAGGTCTCATCGAGGCTCAAGCTCGTAATTGCCTATCACCCATCGTGATCCTTACCCGGGCCGCCACATCTCGATGAGATCATGCCATATCATCCCCCTCCACATCATTCAGGAAGCTACCCATGTTCTGGCCCCAATATCGGTGTTACCTCTAGGGGGATACTCAATCTGATCCACTTTAATCAGTGTTCCGATCAGTCTGATCCATCTCTGCTGGGCATTAAACTTGCGGCATACCCTGTGTTTAACATGGGATGCTGAGGAAAACCTCCGATATATGCCTATGGCATCCAGTTCCCCACATTCGATGTGGGATTCCTTGGGATTCTGCGCCCTCGAGGATCCCTATTATAAGGGACAAAAGACAGACATGCCAGAATCCTAGCGTCAAGACACGCCTGTGATCCATCAACGTGACTACTCTCCTAACTGAAGGTTGCTACCCTGACTGGACCCCTTGGAAGGTCCGAACTGAAGCATCGTAATTAACCGGTGTCCATGAAGATATGGCACCGGGAAGATATTCATGAACAATGTATTAAATCTAGATGGAGACCCAGAAAAGGTGACGAGCTTAGAGGAGGAATCCACATAAGGAAGAACCGACATCCCATCATCCCGTATCAATCAAGGGGAAGACGTCCCTGAACAAGGAATGGATGTTTCCCGCCTTTAGAATGCAGGAATGCGGGACAACAGCTACACGTCCTATACGTGAAAGATGCGCGCACCCCTACAAAAGTGTCAGAAACAAAAATTCTACATGATTTATGTATATATATGTGTCATTTACTCACTTCCATTCAATTCTATAATGAAATGAAGGCAGTGTTCTTGCGTACATACGACCTACCGTGTCCATGAATGATGTATTCCATTTCATTTATCTATATATTATATATATATATATACTGAATATATATGATATATAAATCATGTTTTAAATTATAGAAATATGTAAATCAGGATCTGAGTAATAATATGAAGAACAAAAAGTCGAAACATGTGTGATAAATGAAACGATTATCACCAAAAACGTTGCTTTAACATGGAATTGAAAAATAATCAGGTAATATAAATTCTTAAGTGAATCATATCTGATATCATAAATAATATCCCGTTACGTGTTAATAATATGTTTAAACCCACTATATAAGAGTTTGGGACACATAAAGAAGAAATCAGACCTAAGGTAAGGGATAACTTTTCCAATCTCGTTTTATTTGAGATATTGTATTCGTAAGTATCTACTGGGGATATATTTATCATCCATGTCCATGTTTTCTAAAAATATTCTCAAAAAATGTTTACTATTATTCTATTTAATTTTAAAGTCATTTTTACCCATTTTTACTTTTACTACATGGTTTGGAAGGAATCTTTCTTATTTACCATACTAGGTACTTTTTGAATTTCCCAAAAAAATATGAGGAGAATTTTTTTTTAACATAGATGGAATGAACGAGTTTTTATATATTCATAATGCCTTATTTCCATGAGGCATCCTCTATACGTTTACAAGTTCATTTTCAACTAGATATTTTTCTTTTAAAAGTGCACGACATTTTGAGAAAAGAAAATATTTTTGAAGAAGAAAGGATATTTTCCTCGGGAGAGAAGCTCAAGTGTTTTATCAAAATTATTTTCCATATAAGATGACATTGGGTTATGTTTATATACCTATTATTACATTGAATTGATTATGTTTATGATGGAATTAGTTTTATGAATCCCAATTATCATATATGGATTGTGTTATGATATCAGGATGTTTATGAATACCATTTTATTACAGGGGTTATGCTATGATGAAGGATTTATGTTTTTGTGACACACATAGAAATGGTTTAATTTTGAGAAAGGTGTGACCTATATCTCCCTAAAATTCATTGGTAAAATATTTATATCTAATGAGATAGACATGACTGAAATTTCATGTTAATCCATTTCAGTAATAGAGGGAAGGAAAGACAAGTAAATCAGGTTCAGTAACACAGGGCTAGAACCGCATGTAAACCTGGTTCAATAATGGACATTGTCCACTATGATGGTCTTGGAAGAAATGCCTTGGATACTATGGAAATCATATTATGTGTTTATTTATTTGCCACAATCCCATATTTTATGCCAATTAAATTTTATGGTTAATATTCCTTTATGATCTATGCCGTACGAACTGCCAATATTTATTTCATGACCCATGATTTTGATATTTAAAAATTATGTTCATGTTTTAAATTCTTGTGATTATGGTTAGTTTTGTGTTTTAAATGTTTAACCTTAATGACTATTTGATACCACCCATTTTATGTTTACTTTTCCAAGGATACAAATAACGGTTTTAGGTAGGAAAACAAAAGGGGAATATTTTTGTGGGAGATGCTGAAAATCGTTCACCATGATTAGATGATTATGTTCTGAGTTTCCAAAGAACATAAAATATTACGGTATTTGGGAATATTTTTCTATCATGTATTAAGTATTCCTAATAAGAAATTTAATGTCCATGTATGTTAATCTTGGGTCCCTACAAATACTGATTTTGAAAAGGTGGCCACTGTTTTTTGTTGTGCTCAAGTGTTGAGGATGCAACACACACTCACTGATTATGGAATGAGTTTTACTAAAACTCAATTATTTTGTGATAAAACAAGAGAAATTTTCTTAATTAAAAACCCATCACATCACCCAGTTTATAAAAACATAGATACAAGACACCATTTCCATAGTGATCACACACTAAAATATATATAATTTTTTAGTATATCAGAATACAAGAATAATTTTCTAGTATACCTACTTAACCACTTTGTTCCAATATATTTGAATACATTAAATAGTAGCTAAGAATTATCAATATCAAGTTATTATTCATATCTAATTATTGTTTACTAATATACATACATCAATAAGATCCATTTCAATGGGTGAGAACATATGTTTTATACTTTCTAAAACTTTTTTTCTAGACACATATAGTTTTCATTACAAATTTTTTCATATGAGTTTTATGTTTTTCATAATATTTATTTTTCTAGAATAAAAAAAGCTTACAAAATTTTCGGAGTAAATTTTTTTATTAAAAACTATCAAAATATAAATACTATAAAAAAATATTTCTGACATTTTTTTATGGTACTTAAAATTGTAATAAAAGTATTATGGAGAATACATATATTATAAATATTATCGTAACCATTTTCCATAAAAATACATGAATAATAGTTTACTCATATCGATGAAAATTTTCTACTATAAATGGTATTATACATTTTTTAACTCTTACATTGCAGAATTTAATCAAATATTGTCATTAACATATTTTTTGAATTCTACAAACATCATTTTCTTCATAAAATTAATATCTTCTATTTGGAATATTCCTTATAATAATAATAGTTTTCTTGAAAAACACTAACTGTTCCAATTTAATTTAAATCATTCAACTATAAAATAATGATTGTCAGATCAGAAGTGCATTTCTAATCTTTGATGTTTATTTATCTAGAAATTGAACCATCATCAGTCATCCCTATATAAAAGTGTGTAACCCATTGTCCCATTTTGTTTCTCATAGAATTTTATCCGAACTTTTAGAAAGTCTTTGAGTTATCAGCTCTATTTTCTTCCACTCATCTGACAACGGGAACCTGCATAATATGATGGCCCCTACTATATATTTTTAAAAGAGTGAAGGTTACAGAGAAATAATTTTTGATTGATCCTATTATGAAAATCATTATTCAATTAATTAAAAGATTATTAATTTTTAGGGTTGTTTTTTTAAAAAAAAGATAAGGATTTTATACAATATTAATCGGAGATAATGAGAGAGTTTTATTCATCAGATAAATTCTTTTTTGAGGAGGGTAAAAAAGATACTTCATTTACTTTGGTTTTATTTTTTTACTTTATTATCATAATGTTTGAGAGTTTCTAGAAGTATCCTTTGTGAGTGAATCCTATCTTTCATCCCATAAATATTCAAAAGAAGAATAATCATGTTTCACGACATTTGAGAATTTAGAGAAGGTTTCCTAACTAACAATGGTTTCTAGGGTTGAAACCTTATGGATGAAACATTATCCTATTATGAGAAAGGGTGATAGAGATAAAATTAATGTTTTTGACATATTTTTTTTGGATTTACTAATGAACATGAGGTAGATCAATATGGTTAATTTTTCTATAATAGTTGAATAAACCATGAAATATTCAATGAAATCAATGAGTTTAATGAATAATTTCATTATTAACAAATTTCTAGTGAACTTCATGGATGTATTCAAGATTAAGAGTCACACTTATGCTATGATGGAAAATATTTCCCAAAAAGGTAAAGATACTAGATCAATAATGAATCATGTTATTGATAAAATGTTTAAAAATTGTGGATAGAGTGCATAAAAATACGTCCAATGTAGGGACAGTAAAAGAGAAAAAATTTGATTAAGAAAAGAGAAAATGTGGATTATATTCACCGAAAAACAAAAATGAATTTTCAGAGAATAAAAGATAATGAGTTCAGTAAGCTCAATGCTCGTAAGGAAAAATGAATTAGATGGTCCTACAATTACAGTTAGTGAGGATGACACCATATCTTTTAAAATAAATAATGAAGCTAAATTCAACGAGGATAAGAAAAGAATAAATCATTTGAAGTTGACAAATATGCATAAAATGGTAGAAAGGCTAATGAAAGATGTTGAAAATTCCATAGAGTATAAAATTTTAATGTATCTCCCTTTTTTGTTTTATAAGAATTTCAATAATCTATAACCATTTCTCACACTAATCGAATAGATCATTTCAAAGGTTTGGATTTTTTGAATCTTCTTATATTCCATTTTTAGTACAAGAAGTTGGAGAGAGGGGTGAAAAATATATTGATGAAGATACTCATGTTCAAAATTCAATGATAGAGTTTATCCCAGTTAAGAAGGAAAGAACTATATTTGTTAAGAAAGTTGTTAAATGTGTTCTTAAAATACACTCGAGTTAAAAACAGAATTTGGAGAAGTTTATGAATAAGTGGAAAAGGGGAATAATAGAACAAGTCAGTGAAGAGGATTAAGAAGAAAAAAGATTAATAAGAAGAAGAAAAAATCAAGACAAAAAAATATATAAAGGAAAATAAAACATCAATGGTGTAATCTTCAAAATCTACATAGTTTCCTTCCCAATCCGATTAAGATCCAAAGTTAAATTTTTCTAAGGAAGCTATGTATCCATCTATAAGGGATTTATAATCATAACATTATCACAAAAAGGCTTTATAAAAGGATACAATTTATATGGAAATAGATATTGTGAATGATTTAGAAATTGAGAATGTAAATTCAAAATAAAACAAGTCAGATGTTGGTCCTTCCAGACCACATGTTTCTGAAGTCCAATTAGAGTCATCCGACTCAGATATAATAGAGGTAAATAAAAACATTAGATATATTTTACTAACTCTATAATTATTGAGTGATTTTATAATGTATGTTCAAAATATCAAGGATGGGTGGAAATAAATATATATTTATTTTACTGAAAAATAACATTCATGTAAGTGGTTAACTGATATGATCATTTAGAATGAATCCAAATTCAAAACCATCTATAAAAAAAGTATCAAAAGAGGAAATTGAATCATATTGGTAGATTTTCAATATTTTTTACAATGTCTTAATTGAACATAATGACCAAATAGTCAAAATGTGAAATATTTCTTCAAATTTGTTCATTATTTTGATAATCATTCAATATATCTTTTAGAAAGAGTTAATTTTGTATAATAATTCATAGACATGAATGATATATAGTATGTTTTAATTATGGTCAGAAAATATAAATAATGGATGTTGGAAGTTATAAAAATCATACATTGATATTATGAAGATGAACAATTCGTTGTAACAGAAGAGAATAAGAAGATAACTGAGTAGGTTGAATGCCTGAAGGCAGAGGTTTAGAACCAAGTAGTCATAGAGGAAAAAATTGTGAACATTCATTCGTCATTCGAATAAGTTTAAAAGGATCATTATGATTTTAGGAAGATTAATTAAATCATATTTTCTTTAAATAGTTAATAAACATTTTCATGTGAACTATTAATGTAAATTTCTGAAACATTTTCAATGAATGTTGAATGTTAATGATTTATTATCCTAATTATTTAGGTATGAAAGTATTCAAATTTTATTTAGATATATGTAATTTATTTTATATCTCATATAATTATTTAATTAAAAAAATATTTTTATGTAATTAAATTTCTATCTTTTTAGAAAATTATAGTTCCTTCCCGATCATTTTTCTAAAAAATAAAGGGGAAAAAGTTTACAAGTACAGAGAGAGAATTATAAGAGAATCAATTTTTGAGAAGATTTTGGGAGAATTTTGTTGTTGGTGATAGTTTCATTCTATTTATATTTTTTATGGTTGAGAATATTATGTTTTAATAAATACCATTGGATCAATAAATTTAAAGAAAAAATAATTTTTTAAATCACGGGGAGTCTAAATAGTATTAAGAACCAAATTTGATATGAAGTATATATTTGAATATTTTTATTTAAATAGTGTTTTAATTATTTCAATGTTATTATTTTTCATTTTTAATGTTTTTCTGTTCTTTCCAAAAAGGGGAATATCGTGTAGTCGAAAGTTACACTTTCGAATTTGTGTTTCCATAATTCTGGAATTCAAAAACAACTTCTTAAAACACTATTTCACTAATTTTATATATCACATGTATATTAGTATTTATTTATGGATAAAATATTTTTTAATAAATTTAGAAATAACTTTAATGTAAAATCAATATAAAATTTTATTATTCAATATGATCTATTAGACTAAAAAATATTTAGATAAATTAGATAAACTATTGTACTGAATAGTGGTTAGAAAAATGTCTCATGAATGTGAAAGATGTTTGAGGCCATTGAAACCATCATTGAAATATGAAAATTTGGGGATTTACTATATATAGGTGATTATTTGAAGAGATATTAGCATATGAATTCACAAATCAAGTAATCTTATGATCATTTCCCTGAAAATATAATTCAAAATATTTAACATTTTTAGAGAGTTGATGTTCCAAAGAGTACTTGTGAGGTTTGTAAATTCTAAAGAAAATTTTTCTTCTATATTCATTGTGTCTTATCATGGTATTTATGGTGGGATTTTGAGGATATGGTGATGGTGAATCTGATCCAACAAATTAAGCGATTTGGGGGTCAGTGAGACAGAGCTAAAACAGATCATTATATCAAGGTATTTCATTTTTAAGAAAGTCAATGCCATTAATGATCCACCAGATCAATTGCTTCCAAGGGATTAGAAGTCAGGTCCATAATTATCTATTGGATATATGTATTTTCTGGAATAGAAAGAGAGACCTTTTAAGGATGTTATAAAAACTATGGGTATCATTATTCAGTATTTTTGACTACCTTAACTCTTAAGTTTAAAAAGAATATTCTAGTATTAATTATTTAAAATCATTATTTCTATTTTAAGATTCTTTATTTCTAGTTTATACAATATTTAATTTTTATTTTGAATGTTTTTTTAATTTAGTTCTATACTTATTATTCTATGAAACTGCTTTATCAGTGTGTCTACGTTATTGAAAAACAACAGTTATATAATTGGACAATATATGTTTTGGATTTTAATACTGTAATCATCACATGAATTTTGAGTCCGATCATTTTTACTTATGAGGTTTTAGGTATTCTTTTATTTTAAAATTTCAAAATACAATACATCCTCCCTATTTTAACCATTATAAAACTATATTGTCCAAATCATCGGTCTATAATAATAAGGATTATCATACATTCAAGTAATTAGTCACCCCTTTTGATGATATAAGTGATTAAATCTTAAATAGATTAATGAAAAATTAAGATACATTTTATTAGGAAGAATTAAATTTAATGATTTAGTTTAATGTGAAATATTCAATTAAAATTTTCGAAAATAAGTTTTAAGGTATTGATAACCATTATGGTTTATTTGATCATGGATATTGAGGTAATTATGGGAACCAATTATTATCATATTGATAACCTTGACAAAGAAAATGGATCTGGTGAATATTTAGTCCATATTATTTTAAGATAAGATCATTGTATATTTGGGAATAAAATATTACCGGAATGAGATAACCATTGAGATTAATACACTCTTGAATTTTTATGTTATTACAGTTATTAGGGATATAGGTTTATTCATTTATGGAATGATTTAGTTTTAAAATTGGATATTATTATTGAATTTTGAATATTAATGTATCATATGAAGGATTCTTCATTTTAGTAATTATCCGAAAATTTGAAAAAATAATTTGGTTTTGGTGAATGTGTAATGATATGTGTAATATATTTTCTCCCTTTATGGTTATAGTATCCTTTTCAATATTATATTAAGAGCATTAGGCATGCAAAATTCATAATTAATACCCATTTTTTGGAAAAAAGAGATAGTGGTGGAAATTAAATATAAGGTTAAATTATACACATAAAGTATTTTAATTTTTTTTATTAGTATATATGTTAGTAATTCGTCAACCAAAGGAAAATGATTATGAAAAAAATTACCTATTACCATAATTTCTTATGATATCAATGACATTTCCCACACCCTTTGGTTTATGGTTTTTATACATTAAAATGATCATTAACATTATTATAATCATTTACCGCTATTTTTGTCCATAATTTTTTATAATATTCATACATTTTTAAATATTGAGTTCCCACCAATGTTCTCCTTTTTGGAAACATATTCTGTTTTATTTTAGATGACCCTCGTACATACTTTTCTCTTTTATCAAGATGATGTTTTATCAATTCTTTTTACAATGTGGGTTTCTAACATAGTTATTTATTTCTATTGTCAAAACTATTATACTTAGTTCATGTTAAAATTTATAGGCTAAAATTTATTAAATGTGAAGGGGAGGATGTAAGTCCCAGATATTTTATAAAATAAAAATTACTTTTCAGAGAGTATTTGATAGGAAAGACTCGGATTAAAGGACCCATAAAATATGTAACCATTATAACCTAGCCATTAAATTAGTTTGTATAATTAGTATTCAATTATTATATATATATATATATACATCCTATAAATTATTCATAATATTTTCGTAAATAAGTTTTTTTCTTCATTAAAATGTTTTCGTCAAAATTAATTTTTATTGATTTTCATGAAAAGACATTGTCACATAATTTTTTGTATTGTTAGAAATGTTATTTTATAAAATTAAATTAATTTTTTAAATAATCATATCAAAATTATAATCAGGTATATTTTTTTAGTTTTTCTTAAAATATTTATTTTTACCGAATAGTGAAATATAATGATTTTTGTAAAACTAAAATTTATTTTCAATAGATTATGTAATTTAAAAATACCATTCTATTTTGGATACTATTTAATTATACATAATATAATTTATTTATACTTTTTCAGCCAAATTACATTTTATCATCTTTATATTTTATTTTAGTGTAGGTAAATTTTGGGTTTTAAAAACAGGTTTCCCTTAAAACTATTTTAAAGTGAAAAATGTTTCACCATTTTAATTATTAAAAAAAACCATAACGAGGAATGATTTAAATGAAATGTATAAAAATATATATAAAAAATATATAAATTTATATTCATACAATTATTATTATTAGTTATATAGTTAATAAAAAATCATATGTTTTCATGAAAAATACACTTCTTCAAAACCCACCTTTTCACTGCATCTTCATGATTCTTCTTTAAATTAAAAAGTTTTGATTCTATGAATTTTATTTTTTTAAAATAAATTCCATATTTATAATCAGAACAATTTATATTCCATAATAATTATAACCTAATTTTTTTACTATAATGAATAATGAAAACCATACAAATTTATTATCACTGTTAAGGTGAAAGAATCGTTATTAAGGTGTTAAACTAAGAAGATAAAGATAAAATTTTCCAAAAAGTTTTATAAAATTCATTTCATAGAAATATTTATACCTTATCATGTCTATTTATCAATAATTATCAATTTTATATCCTTTTGTAATGTGAAAAATGTGGGAACACCATTTTCTTTTAAAAATTACTAGTATCCCTCTCTCGTTTCATATAAATGGACACCCCTATCCTCTCCTTTTAGAAAATCAAAACCATTATGCATTTAAAAATAAGTACCCAAATAACTTACAAATTTATTTAAACTCAAACTATAATCCTTGGTTTTTTCATAATTATATTCTAGTAATACATTTGTTATAATCTTAAAGAGGTGGTCAGAGAAGAGGTAAAACTCTTAACTATGCATTTTTTATTTCATCTTCCTCATCATCAAAATATACTTATAATATGATCATATTATGACTCCCTAATAAACTATACATCAATAAGTTACTATATTAATTTAACAACCAAAATTGATATCCTCTTCAATGAAATAGGATATGAAACCATCATTTGTTTGTACAACGGGCTACCATATCACAAACCGATATCATTATCCGTCTAGCATCACCAATAAATACATGTTGAAATGGTGGATTTAAAAAATATATATATATAGAAATAAATTTTTAATATATTTATACTTCTTGAGTAATGATATCACATAGACATTCTTAATTAATATTCTGTGGCATATACGATAATGTCGCTCAAGTGTACGACAGACTACCCCCTCCCGAAGCGATGTGATTTTTTTCACTCATGCTTTACATGAAAGGTAATAATGATAAACACAATTAATATATGATATATAAATAAAATAATAATAAAACTCATGACGTATTTATCATTATTAAAATATAATATATCATTTTCTATCACACATTGAAAAATTATTACATCGTTCGAATATGTGTGAACTACCACCTCCACGAAGTGATGTGATTATTTTTTCATATAAAAATATAATTAATGTTATATGTAAGTATATTTAAAGAAATAATATTTTATTTATGATATTATAATCATAGTAAAATTATGAAATATTAAATTACTTCTTTTCATAATGGTCATTGAAAAATGGAAATGTTACTCATGCGTATGTATGACCTACCATGTCCATTATTGTAACGTAGTTAATTTTTCATAACCATATTTCATGATTGGTTATAAAAGAATAATTTATGAGTAAATATAATAATTATCTAATTATGAATGTTCTGTATATTTTGATATAATGACCCCATTGACAATGGTCAACATGCCAGATCCATTTTGAAACAATGAACCAAAAGTCCTCCAAACACTTGACATTAAATTAACTGATTAAGTATTCAAGTATGCTATTAAAATACATAAAATAAATGATTTATTTAAGAGGTATTAAACCAGTAAAATTTATTTAATAAATCATATAATTTATTTAATCTTATTAAAGAGTAGTTAAAGGACACACATGGAATCTATGGAATAAAGGTATGGGCTTCCCATCCTGTTTTACTTCTGTGAGACATATGTTATATCCATGACTTATTTATATTTTTTTGGTATATAATTACACTTGTAAATGGAATATCATGAATCCATCATACATCATGTTTTTTTAAGTTTCAATATTAACTACTTTTTCCATGGGGATTTGAATTAAGTTACTAAGTTGTAAAGAATTTCATTACTCAATATATATTTACTCGGTTATATTACATCATCATTGTATTTGATATTATGTGATGATGTGTGTAATGATTTTTTATTATATTATATTATATTTCAAATTATTTTATGTGGATTTACATTTGATACACATAATAGAATCATTGATTAATTATCAAATTCAATGGTATGATTCTGTTAAGGGTTATTTATATCAAAATATCTTTTATTAAGACATGAATTAATAATATAAACATATATTATCTTCTAAAGTGTACAAAATTCTATTTGAAATGTTTTATCATGAAAAACATTATGTTTTTTAAATTTAACATATCATTTTAGACAATTCATTCTGGGGGATTATGATTAAAAAGTTTTCAATGTGGAAAATTCTTAATGTTTCGAACTCCTTTATTTTGGGATTGTCTATGTTAATGATTAAGTTGGAAGAAATAATATTTTATTACATTCATGAACCATGCTTATTTTACTATCCTCTAGTCATAAATTTAGTCCAGATGTTTATTTTCAATATCAACCATTATTTATAGAATAAATATCAAGAATGTCATATGTAAGTGATACATATATTGTATCTTCTTCAGGATTGGAAATCTTTCTCATAAATGACTATGTTTTATAAAATGATTTCAATAATTTTTTTTTTCTAAAAATATATTACTTCCGAAATCTATTTTACATGATCCTTTAGATTCTTTTAAAATGTTTATGATGTAAATTTCATAAAATTTTTCAAAATTGATCTCTTATAAACACCTTTTAAAAAATGTTTTGAAATGACTGTTTATTTTTATCATTTATGACATAAATGGATTTTACAACAATAAATCACTATATTTCCTTAGTGTTTACTTTATATGATAATGTGTTTTTTTAACATGTATTTTCACAATATTTTGTTATTTTTTTGTTTTAAATTGATATTTTTATTATTAATGGGTTATTTTACCTAAAAATGTTTTTAATGATATTTTAGTGGTATTTTCATTCTTCAAAATCAAAAAAACGTTGCATTACTTATGATCCAATGGGGATATTTTGTACTGTCTTCATCCTCATTATATCTCTATATGAAATACCTTTGTTTCAAATAAATTTTTATCAACCCCATTTCTTTTTCATGGGTTAATCATTTTTGAAGAATACTGTTATGGGATCAATTTAACTTCCATGAGTTAATCATGTAGAGAAAATAATAGATGTTTTTTCTATAATATTATGATAAAATTTAATATCTATATACTTTATTCTTGTTGTGGTTCTTAGAAATTATATATGAATAGTGCACCCAGATAGCACTTGTGACCTCCTTATAACATATACGACGGGTGCACCAAGATAGGAGTAGGTGAGACTATTATATATTAGATGATGGGTGCACAAATAATTCACCATATGATCCCACTATATCATATATGGTGTGTTATACAAGATATAATTAACTGATCCTATTATTACATATATGATGGGTACACCCAAATAGCACTTGGTGAGCCCAATATAGATTATACGATGGGTACATCTAAATATATCTCAAATATAACGGGTAATTATTATGTTCATTGAATAATTATATTTGAAGTTCTCCATATAGTTATTCTTGTATTAAGGGTTTTTTAAGAGTTATATGATGGTGATATTCCAATATAATAACACATTTTAACTATTATTTCCATATGTTTTTAACTTTTCCTTTATTCAATATTGATATCACATGGTTCCTGATTTACGATTTTAATAACTCTTTCCTTTTTTAAATCCTTATTCAATTTTTCATGATTGATGATTCAGGTATTGATGTGTATGAGCTCATTTATGTTTTTCTCATGCACTCTTATTATATCTCCATACCATTATAAAATTATTTTTTTAATTGACAAAATTATAATTATAATTATTATGTTTACCCTTACAGATAAGCTTACTCAACCTTTTTATGATTAATTTCCCCGAATATATAAATGAGTGAGGTTGAATGGATTATGTCTATTATGGATTTTCTATGGATAATCATGATTACAAAATGTGAAATAAGAAAATATGTGTTATGAGGGAGAAATTATGATTTAATGAAATTAGTATTGTTTATGTAAGTGTCTATCCCAATTCAATAATGATATAGACCTAAATGGTCCTTTTTATTTTAGGTGGATGAATTTTTTTCTTTTGATGTTTTAATCATTGGATAGAATAAATTAGGATACATTCATCAGTATCAATGAAAATAATTTCAATCTTATAATGTCAACATCAGATCCATGAGTGCGGGTTTGCGGTTGATATACTTACATATTTTCCCACATAGAAGTAGTTATATTATATTTTTTCATAGATCAATAACTTGTTTATAATGATCATAATACATATGTATAAATAGTTATAATTATTGAATATAAAAAATTACTAGATATCAAGGATAAATAAATATCTTTTCTTATGAATAATAAAACCTACAACTATTTGGCCAAATCAAGTGACAAAAAAATTGAGTGTAAATGGATTTATATAATGAATGAAAACAATATAGTGGAATATAAAAATTATTTAATGTAAAAAAATATTATTAATATGTTTTTTAAAACGAGAGGATTCATTTAATTATTTATATTTGGAATAGATAAATATAGAAAACAAATATCATTGTTGAATGTTAATTGAATTTTTTTACAAAAAAAATTATTGATTTCTACAAAAATAATAATTAGAACCATGTTTTGAATAGTAATAAAATTTTTAATGAGATTAAAAATACTCTTAGTAAATTTTATCATAATGATAATTCTTTTTCATTGTATATGATATTTAACCAAATAACATTTAATGTATGTGTTTATAATAATGTTTTTCAACTCGGAATTATTTTTCTTGTATTGTATATTTATAAAATTCCTTTCAAAAAATAAAATATTATTTTTATTAATAATTTCAATTATAAAATAAATTATATTTTTGAAATAAAGAAATTTGAAAATGAATAATTTATTCTCAACATGGAAATTATTAAAAATGAAAAAAACATATCTTTTAACACTATTTCAATGTGTTTATATTATTTTTTTAGAATCATTACTCGTTAGATAATCTAAAACCAATTAATATACCATTTTTATAATACATTAAATTTTCTATGCATAGATTCCCACTAAATGTTCGAAAAAATCAATTCTGAGTAGTCCCATATATTATATTAATGGTGACAGTGATATGCATGTTATAAATTTTTCATGTATTGATTTATATTTTATTCATAATAGGTTCATTTTAAAAAAATCTCAACAAACCTCATTGTAATTCAGTAAAATGGATACTAAGGTTTATTTTAATTCATTTGAATAAAATTTATGTTATGGTAATATAGTTTATTCAAGGAATGAGATTATAGGTGAATAAAAGTTTATATTATAGTGAAAATGTATATAATATAAAATATATTAAATAAATAGGACTCTATAATATAAAAAGGAAAAAATATTATGAAAATGAAAAGTGATATTAGTAGTAGTGTTTTAAACCATTGAATCCAAAGATATAACACTTATATAATCAACCATGGACTAAAATTTTAAATTTTCAAGTGAATTAAATATCATTATCCTTTCACGGAATTATTGATTTATTAGATAGTGATAATATATTAAATTTATCTAAAAATCATGTTTTCTAGGGTTGATAAGAATATATAGACATTGTTTCAATCATTTTTAGATATATAACTGAAGTTGTTAAAGTATGTGTTAACAATAAACAATATTATGAAAACCCAATTAATGGTTATACCATAGTTATTTAATCTACTATATAAACCCATTTTTAGGTAAATTAATAATTTTAAATATTCAATGAAGTAATTTTAGTTATAATATTTTATAATTAAAAGTGTCCTTATTTGTTACTAAATTCAGAGTATATTTCAGTTTTTTTGAGAAATTGATCTCATGTGAGTTTGAATTATTGTATTTGGAAAAGTATTTGAAATTTTTTTTTGAATGTGGATGTTTTTAGATTTATTTAGGTGTTTCAAATGCTTATTGATGGGTAGATCATATCCTGAGTTTCCATGATACTAAAATTTAGTAGTTAGAATCCAAAAAGTACTATTTTTATGGAATTGAACACCTAGTGATTTATTTAGGGATGAAAAACCCCTTGATATACCACAATATAGTTCATGGTAATATACTATGTCGATAGTGATGCATCATCTACCCATTCAAGATACATCAATTTTCTAGTGGGATCAATACCTCTTTTTATATTTAGAGGGCATAACTATAATATTTTGGTCACCGATATGATTTTTTGGGAATAGGTTCGGGGAAAATAGGGTCCCATTTAGCCAACCCATAATCTCTTAATATAACCTTGAACTCCAAGAGTGGGATAGACTATAGGGTGTTACTATGAAGGTTATGGTATAATCTTATCCTCTTTCCATTCTTCCACTTATTCTTGGATTCCTGATAAAATTTAATGGTTTCTTTTTTTGGTATTTTGTAAAATTTAGCCAAATATTTGTGATATCTAACTAAAATATTAGGAAATTGTGATTTTTCCATCAAGTATGTCATTCAATGATGATCTCATATAGTTGATCATCATTTCATTGGAAGAATGTTAACTAACGTGTTTTGGTTGGGAATTTTGCAATAAATTTCCAATTTAGGAATCAAAAACATATTAGTTGATTTGGATTTTAATTGTAAATAGATAATGGGTAATCCATGAACCACCAAACATCTTAAATCAAGATTTTTTAAATATGTCACTGCTCAGTATTATTTTATGGTTTATCCATAAAAAAATAATTCTGGGAAATTAACTGTAAATGTTTATAATTAATTATGTGTATATTATGGTATGAGTTAGGAGCCCATGAAATATATATGATGTGTTGAGGGTTTTTGTTTTTAAGATTTTTTATCATAGATAATGGAAATGTTACTTCATTTCAAGGTAGGTGATCCCAATGATACTTAACCATATGTCTCATATGTGATATAATGTGTAAGTTTGAGGATGATCATGTTTAGTAATTTTGATAGGTAATAAGAGTTCAAAAAATGGATAATCCGATTGTATAGAGCCTATAAGAGTTTTAAATGGAGACAACTTGTATTTTGTGTGATTTATAATTTCATGAACATTTCAACTCTAAATGGTGATTATGCTAGTTGAGTAAGTGAGGGGCTTGGAGTTGGTCCTCGAGTGTGAGATTAGTATTTGGTTGGAATTCCTAAGGCCCATATGGAGGGACCAGAGGGAATATACCAATAAGATATGGGGGATATGTTCACCAATCCAATGAATGGTTTTGGAAACCCTCTTTGTGGTGAATATTTAACTTGGCTCTTGTTTTGAGCATGATATGTCCTCTGAGGTTTGGTGTAGTGTGGTATGAAGCGTTTTACCAAAATAAATAGTCTATAAGATCTCATTTGAGATGAATTTGATTGGAACTAATGTTTAAGAAGATGTACATTTATTATAATGTGATATTAATGAGTTTCCCCGAGGACTTTTGTGTGATTGGAAAGTGATGGTCCTTTAGTATCATGATTGGGATGGTAATATAGGATACATGAATGGAAATTGGATCACCGTCATGAGGTTAGGGTCTCATCGAGATTGAGGGATATGAATACATTGTTATTTTGTTTTATTTTCAATGGTATAGAGTAAAATTATTAGGTTGGGCATAAGTAACATAGTTATTTCCTTCATGAGAATGATGGGCAATTGATTCCAGCTCTCATGTTTGTTTTGATAGGTAAATGAATAGAAAGGTTATTATTGAGGATAAGATAAATTTGAGTTGTGATTAGGGTAATGGAGTTATTTCATGGTGAATAGAATCCAGGTTATATGATAGGGTACATAATAGTGTGTGTTGAATGCTAGATGAGAGCTAGTATTTGGGGTTGTCTTTCTATGTTGTGTTGATTCACCATTACTATGATGATGTATGTATGAGGTTGATTTAAGAATGGGGTCTTGGAAATCATGTTATAAAGTTGCACTTACCATTTTATTTTCTCCTTATATGTGTTTTTAGAATCTATGGTTAGACCATAGGAGAGTATTGGACACCATCTATGACCTTCTAATTATCACCCTTGGTCAGACAAGATGAGAGGATGTGATTTGATATATTGTTAGTTATCAACCATCTCCAGACTTCCCATGAATCCAATACAATATCCAACATTATTTCATTCCCATGGTAAGACTGAAATTTAGTGATGGATACTATATGGTGTTGCTTGTCGCCTATACGAAGGTACGTCGAGTGCCTAGGATGCCAACTGACATTGTTTATTACCCTTGGTCAGATTGGAAGTTAGTATAAGATTCCATTTAGAATTTGTTGTCGACTATGGTCAAACAATCCAAGAGCCTAAGATGCTGTTTTTATTTTTTTAATCACCTTTGGTAAGGGAAAGTGTGAATTTGGGATGCTATTTAGTATTTATGGGAATATATAGTCAGATTGTGTTCTAGATCATTACTTAATATGATGTTTCATTTTTTCCCTAGTAGTGTAGGGTACACGGTTCACCACATTTCAATTTCCATGTTTGGATGGGTGTATTATTAAATTGAATGAATGTTCTTATTTTATTATTTACAATTCTTATTCATATACATGAATTTTATGGTATATTTTTGGGAACTCATTAGGGTTTTCCTACTAAGATATATGATAATATAATTTTTCTCATAATTTCTAAAATTTCAATTTATAAATGTCATTTATTTTTATCTGTTTATAACCATTTATTAATTTTTAATCATCATATCTATGTAATTTTTGTTTATTGATGAATGTTTTTAGAATATATGAAAAGGATTAAAATACATGAATTTTGATGTTATAAATTTTTAGGTATTGGTATATAAATTTTCGGAAACTTTGGCTGAATAATGGCTTTCCATTAACACATGGGGAAAACAACATGGAATTCCTAAGATGGGTTTTGTCTAAGAAAATCTTAGGTAAGGATGAATACATATGTATTGAGGATGTAAATTTCCTGTATAGGTTACTTCAGAGTGGATCACCCTAATGCATGGGGTCTATGTCCATGCATTGGTAGGAGGAAAGTCTCACCAATGTGAGGTAAATTTAAATGATTTAGTGGTCTCCTATCCCCTAGGTGACTTGCTAGCCTATCCAGTCATTGATTTTAATATAAATCAGAGTGATAACTACAACATGGTGAATGTGAGACATATATTTTTCTAGTAACTATTCAATTTATCTAAAATTATACCTTTTCTCTCATTTCACACATCATATTCCTCAAAAAAACAATGTACCATTTCCATCAACACTGCACTGTGGAATCTCCATAGCTTATTGAGGAGGATATTGATGCCACCAAAGATTAAACCTTAACTATGCCACATTATTCTACCATAAATCATAGAAACCATGGATATTGAACCACATAACTAAATTATTACACCATTGACCTATTTTCAATGAAAATATTGATGCACCTTCATCAGATTTTCTATACCATGGTCAAAACCACTTAATTAGTGGTTTTTGTGACAAGAAAGTGGATTTAACATGAATGTATGTGAATACGGGATGATTAAAAATGAAATTTTGTATAATTTACATGATTTTATAAAGCACTAAAAATAGATAATAGTGATCATGTTTTTAGTGGTGACTACAACCATGGTACACACACTACACCATTTCCATGAAGGCTCCCAGGGAGGCTACACCACAATTTTTCTTCTCATTCAGTAGTAAGGGTTTAAATATATATTCTTTAAACATATATATTTTAGGATATCCATGTACTACTAGTCGTGTTTCATGTTATATTTGAAGAATATATATTGGGGGAACCATTTTCTAATGCAGAATCATACCGATCAACAAAATTAAGAGAGAAATGTCTAAGATATGAAGTTTAACGAGGTTTTAAAAAATATTCATATATGTTAAGAATAGAAAAACCACCAATACCCTTTATCATTAAAAAATAATGAGGCATTTTAAAGTATATGTGATGAGAGAGACTTGAAATGATACTACTCTATCGATAAATGGGAGGAGGTTGTTTCTATACAACGAAAGAGAAAACTAACCCACTCAGAGGAGGTTCCCAAAACTAGGAGGATATTGGAATCTAACAACAAAGGAACGTGTTGAAGGGGGAGGATTGTAATCACCTATCATGTTGCTGTAGTTTTATATTTTTTTTCCACTTTTATCTTTTTACTATGTAATTGTTTTTATCCTAAATGTGTCATGTTTTTAAATTCAATGGTTGAATTATTTTTATTATTTTATAATACCAGTTTTATAACTCATAATTGATTTATTAATGACTGGTATATTGAATATTGGTAGATATAAATTATCTATACTAAACTAGGCTTCCACTTTCCCTATGTGTCACCAACATTTGCCTCTATGTATCCTTCCATTTTATTTCCCTCTGACTTTCCATCATCCATCCCACGACCTAATCAAGCTCCCCCCACATGCTCTCCCATCATCCATCTGAATTAGGGTTCCTGGCTTCCGAATCTATTCCAGAATCCGGATTCCTTCGACATTCGTCCCCTCCTTTTTAGTAGCTCCAGTGACAGAAACCGGTCTTCCCGCCCGCACGATGTGCCTCCTTCCAATTTGGTTTAGGGTTTCGAGGTACCAGCCTGATTTGACAAAAAACATCGATACACTCTGCCTCTTTTCAGCCACACCTCCTGCTATGCCATTCGATGCCCGGTAATCTGTCTACTCTTACCTCCATATCACAGTTTCGTTCTACCGGGTGGCTTCGACGAAGGTCAATGAAACAATAGTCTGCCTCTTCGCTACGCCGTCTGTATTGCTTTGTCATGGTTCAAATTCTTTATATGCAATCTCATGTCATTGAATAGATGTTCAGATTACTCCATTATACCATATTATGTACGAATTAAATCTTCCATTATTTATTTTCACGTATATGTTGTCTCATTTTTTCCATCAGTATGAAACTTCAATCCATGTATGGGTACTCTTTACTAAATTACATTACATTAAGATTGTAGATTGTCTTGTATATTCTCAGTCTAATTTATACATGTTTCATTGATGGTGCTATGACTATGGTTCATTGAAAAAATAGGACAATGCTTCATGAGGTTTACAGATTATTTACCCCAACTCTTGCATCCGTTTTCGCTGTATAAATATTCCTTGATATCCATCCGAGGTATAAATTTTAACTTTTTGGCATATGTGTTTCTGTGGTGAATTATTTTAAATGTAAATGACTTTACACTGCTTATCTAATGGTACCTTTTAGTGGATTATGTGACATTCAATTTGATAATTTGATTTTTTTTTGTGAAATAATTATATGTTTCATTGAAAACGGTATAAGTGTGGTTCATTGCAATCAACAAATAGTGGTTATTCAGGTTTACATAATATTTAGTCACTATTACATATGTCTTCAGTGCATATATTTTCGTCAATATCCATTGAAGGTATTCATTCAAACTGATTTGCAGATGTGTTCCCATACAACATTTTTTTAATTGAATATGCTATTTTAAAATGATTCAATTATGTATAGTATATACAGGCTTCATTAATGTTGGTATATGTGTCGTTTAGTAAAATTACAAGACAATTATTATCAATGGGAAACTCTTACTACATGATGTGAAATTAAATTATGAGATTTCAATGTATATTTTCTGTGTAATGTATATATGTTTATTTTATGTTGGTATAACTGTGGTTCATTGTAATTATAGTACAATTCATATTCAGGTTTACATATTACATAGTTGCAATTCTATCCATCTTCACTGCATAAATATTCTTCAATATCCATACAAGGTACTCATTCAAACCGTTTTGCAGATGTTTTCCAATACTATAATATTTTTATTTGAATATGATATTTTCAAATATATCATTTCTTTATAAAATAGATATTCTTCTTTCATTTTGGTGTAAGTGACGTTCAATAAACTCACATTACACTTCCAATTTACATTTATAAGATATATCATATAGAATTCAAACATGAATTCTCCATTAATTGTCTTATCAATATATTTTAAATTGAATGTATGTACCCATAAACATATTTTCGTTGCATTCTAAAACATCACAATTCAACATAAAGAAAACATAAACAAATATACAGACACCGTCACTATCGAGAGATGCAAGGTTGAAAAGGAGACTTCATATGAGAGAATGACAAATAGGTACAACAGTGTTGTATTTCCTTGAAATCATTCTATAATCATACTGAATTACATGGTCTTAACATTATAGGAAAATAACACATGAGCTCCCATCAACTATGTTCTACTGCAACATTTGATTCAGTGCAATTGAATTCCAACTTGATCATAGGAGCACACATACCACTTTCACCTATACCTACCAATGGTTAGTACTTTTTCATTTTACCCACATTTTCAGATACAGTAAATATATTAAATGTGAATAATATCATTTACATTACCCATTTTACATTTGAACTGACAGTGGCTCAAGATTACAGGTCTTCTTCACCAATTACTGTTAAAACAAGCCTTAAAAAAGGTTGTAATAACCGTATTAATTTCACTTCATGTAAGTAATCGAGTAGTTCAATCTTAAATTATATTTTATCATTACACTTTTGTTCATGTAATGTCTATTCACCAAGGGAGGATCATTCATTTCATTCTCACCTTTATCTTTGAACAGTGAGTTATATAAAGTTGTCTAAGAACAATGACTAAATATATTTCTATTACTATGTCGTAACATTGTATAATTTGTCAAATATTAACTATCATGGATAGATCATCCTGGATGTGTATCTTCATCAACACGATTTGTGCCCGGTAGCTAGAGAAAGCATATATCATCATCTAATGAAGAAAATTATGACCCCTATGGTATTTACTCCATCACCGTATTATTGTGAACAGATTCACGTTTTATCTCATATGTATTGAATAGTTAAACTATATTTTCTTTACTTTTGGTTGGTGTAACGATTGAGGGAAACATTCCCAATTACCCTTCTCGTGACTCATTCAAAGAGTTAGAACATATCATGCCTTCAAATGGGTTTTCAATTATCAAATAGTGTTATTTGTTCAATACTATGTATAAAACAGATACTGTTTTACTTCTTCGACTACTGGTAACAAAGCTTATTTTCCCGACACAGGTGTGTTGTATATTCTAAACATGTTGTATTCTATTTTTGTATCTATAGATATATATCCCCAATCATTCGGTATTTCAAAGTAATTTGAATGTATAATTTACACTTTAAAATATTTGTTATCTACATTGTGTCATGTCATTTTAGAAAGAGATATAACAACTGGTGAAATCAATGCTGGATTGACACATCAAAGAGACTATTCAGGTTTGACCTAATATATAATAATTTTTTAATAAAAATGTATTTCATATGCATTTTCTTACTAACTAAATGACAATAATGTTGTAGAAACAATGCACCTACTTCACCTACCGGAAAATGAAGGTCACTATATTATTTTTATCATTTTATAGAATGTTATTCAAGTCATCACAGTTTAACAACACTTTATAATGCCATGTTTATTAACACCATTTATTTAACCATTACTCACCTACAGAATATTTGAATAGTGGAGATCCCTTCAATGTTTTCAAATACTTTGGTTGTATCTTTTTGTTTGATGAGAGAAATATAAAATGTCGTACCAAAGAAAACCCACAATTTGGTATATATTGTGCGCTTGGTAAATTATCTTTCCAATTAATACCATCCTGTCCTCCATACCATCGAACATTGGTCTTCCATAAAAACTATGTGGAGGAATGAAAATTCCAGGAATATATGCATATTTACAATTATATGTTTTCATTCACGTAAATTACTGATAAATTGAAAGACATGACAAAAAAGAATGACTGATATGTTCTTTAGATATGAAAGTTAATACGGTATCAGCTGATTGTATCTTATAATGTATTATTTGTCATGTGAGTTATTTTCTTCTTACTGTATTACATATAAAAAGTCACTTTATATATTTTAGTGCTGGTGGGCGAAGGGGCATGGCGGGGGGGCTGGTGGGGCTGGAGGGAAAGGGGCTGGACATGGAGGAGGGTTCATGATGGGTTGGTGCTGGGCAGGAGGGAGGATGAGTTGGAAGGGGGAGGTGCTGGGATGAGGTGGAAGCAGAGGCTACTATGGATGGAGGGGAGTCAAGGGGATGGGTATGGGTGGAGTGGGGTGGGCTGGGCATGGGTGGGGGTGGTGATGGGAAGGAGGGAGGAGGAGTAGGAAGGGGGGACGGGCCTGGTGGGGGTGGAGCAGGGCAGGGGGGACGAGCCTGTGTAATGTTTTTTAATCAAGTTTCTTCTTTTTAACTTGGTGAGTTAAATATATGGATGTTCAACATACATATGCATGTGGTGTTTTTGATATACATTTTGTTTGATCATTGATAGTGAAATATGTTCACTTATCAATTAATTTTAGGATTCCATTATTTTACCTTTTGTGTGAAGCTTCAATAGCAACTTGGGGTGGGGGTGTATTTCAAGGAACTCCATACATATATTTATGGTATGTTCTTATGTAATGTATTTAATTACGTTTCTATTGGCTCATTGGATGGTTTATATGAATGACATTACAAAAAAAATGAAGATTGGCTATCTTAGACTTGATTTTTTGACTAGAAAAACAATCCTGCGAGGTTATTTGTGATATTCTCTTATGCATATTTCATATTTGAAAGAAGGTATTATAGTGTGTTATTGTTATTAAAAGGTAAAAACTGATAAACTGTTCAGTACTCTGTGCTACATTTAATTAATGCACATGTATTTATGACCCTTCAAGACTGCTACCAATTAGTTAGACCTTAGGGATTTGATTTGGGTTTGGTTTCTGCTATGTTTCATTTTAGTTCATGTGTTGAGTCCATGTTGTGTTTTGTTTCTATTTAGTTCCTAAGTTGGGTGCATTTTTTGTTATGTTTCAGTTAAATTAATGAGACTATCCTTACATCCATCATTTTATTCTACTCAAAATGTTTTTTACATGTGACAATTTAGCGTAGAGTACTGGGCAGGGGAGGGAGGAGGAGGGGGGAAGAGGAGTGGGGAGGAAAGGGTCAGAAAATTTTTTGGTTAGTGGGTAGTGGAGGGGAGAGGAGGGGCTGGGATGGTTGGAGGATAGGGGAGGGGAGGGGAGGGGATGATGAGGGTAGGGGGGATGAGGCTATTTGGGGAAGAGGTTGGGAAGGGGGAGGGGAGGTGAGGGGAGGATGAGGGTAGGGGGCGGAGGATACTGGGGGAAGAGGGAGGCCAGGGGGAGTGGTGGTGGAAGGGGCTGGGTAGAGGGGAAGCTGAGGTGGGAGGGGAAGCTACTTGGATTGGATGGGAGACAAGAAGACGAGGAGGAAGGTGACGGGTAGAGATGGGTAGGTAGGGGGTAAGAGGAGGTGCTGGAAAATTAGGGGGGTGATAATCTAGTCTGATTAACAACTTTGTTTATTTCAATTAATACTGATTTTCCTATTATTTCAATTAGTAGTGATTTTTCATTTTCATATTAATAATGTTTTTCATTGAATTTTTATCAAGATTCTTTTCTTAGACGAGTATTGTAAACAAATAATCCATTTTTTATGACATGTGTTTTTATTTCACTACATTACCAATGTTTTTTTAATAGTAATATGTATCATTTAATCACATTAATATCTTATTATATATTGTAGGGATCAATAAAACTGTCAATAATGATGAAAAACTGCTACTCTACATCAATGATACATGGTAGTACTGGGAGGCTGTTGACTGCACATTCTGATGACATGAATTGTAATCTAATCTATACACCTGCTGTTGTTGAAAATCATGGTTCCTGTAATTTTTGTCAAACATGTATCTACTACTTAAAGTGTATTTATGTTCTCTTATCATGATTAAATAACATTCCATTATTCTATTTCAAAGGTGACATGAAAATAACAACTAATGTATGTTTCCAATTTCAAGTTCTCTTACCATGAATCAGTTTCACTGTCTACCTATTTCAAGTATCTAGAAATTAGATTTTCATTATTTGTTTATTTTAATAGATTTATAATTTCAATACATTATTTATTAATTTACATTGATCACTTCTCATATTTCTAATGCATTGTGTAGTTCATATTTCATTTATGATGTTGTGCGTATGCACATGCGATGTACTGGTTTGTTATATGAGAGGGTAGTGATGAGAGAATGTATGATTTCCAACTGTTTAACTATTGGTAACTCATGATTTCATCATATTAACTTGAATTTCATTATGATTAATTTTAATCACATCGATAACTATATAGTGAGATTGATGGTAATTATACTATGAAACCGAATTTGAATAATGGTAGAAGAAAGAGATAACTGACATAAAATTTCCATCCATTTAGATTATAAACATAATTCACATATGATTTTTATATATGTACCTCAAGAGGGGGCCTAGACATATTAGGTTTCTCAAGCTGATGTTGAATGTCTAGTCTAGATACTCCAAGAATTATCATAGTGATGAATTTGATATAATCTCACTTGTAACGATTGAAATGTTTTTATTTATGAAACAAAATCCTTTGATATTAAATCTATTATGTTATTTCTTATATAATTTTTTTTTCAGTTAGTCCAATCACACCTCTCAAAGTATTTTAGTAAATTTTAACATTAATAAATACTGAAAACATTAACACTGTTGAATATAAAACCGATTTTCATTATGTGATCTAAACCTCTTTACCACTATTATACATTTTTATACTTAGAGTTTTCTAGTTTATAATAAAATTCTATATATGATTTGTCCAATTGATTAAATTATTTCATCTAGGTGCATTAAATTTATGTCAACATTTTCTTGGAAAAATGATATTATAAATTAAATATTTACATATCACATTTAGATCCCCCACTATTATTTTCTCATATTTTAAATTATTTTATTTCAGTTTTTATTTTATTTTATATATGGAGTGTTTTTTGTTTTGAATCCTAGGTATAAGTCTTATTTATGTAACAAAAATATTTAGTAGAAAAATTATCAACACTCTAACAAAAAAAATTGAAAAACTAAAGAGGGTATCCCAACACTAAGGTTGAGATATTCAACACAAACCATGGGAACCACAACTAAACCCAATTTATGATGAGTCACTCTAAAGAATGGAATCTATGTTCATTAGAGGACTATAACCCCTATATAACATGTATAAGGAATCTAAGGAAGTTAATGAAGGAACCACGAATGGGGGACATATTAAAAATGGAATTACTGATCTATTTCGAGACACAAAATTTTATGAGGATTAATATTAGGTATTATTATGATTCTTATATTGAATTTCACCTAGAAGAAACTCGTGAAAGTTATGAGGAGTAAGATAATTAAGTAGAAATGGAACACTCCGCAATTGAAAAATAATATCGATAGAAATACTAAGAGATCAGTGATGCTGAGATTTGAGGTGATACAATTAAGTTATTAAAGGAGGAACATATGGTATTTTATAAACAAGGATACCCTCCAATACCAATTGAAATAGATCAGTCTAAATAATAAGATGTATTTGAATAAATGAGGTACTAGCACTGTGAATATTTTTCTTTTTTTATTATCTTCTCACACATCTCTAAATTGTATTTATCCCTTCATCAATACAATGAAAAAGAAGATATGGTTGCTATTGAACAATAGGAATTCAATGTAGAATTCAAATAATCATAACCACAATAGAAGGAAAATTTGAAGTTGTATAAAGTGGGGAAAACCCATGATTTTATTTCCCAAACATTGTCGTTAACCACTAATTTTTACTTCACATAAAAAAGGAATGAGATTACAAATATGAGGAAATGAATAAGAACTACACTAGAAAATAAACAGAGGAATAATTGGTTTAATACATGACATTTTACTCTATAATCTACTCATATTATTTGATCAATGAAGATAAGTTAAATCTTAATGATTATAACAAAATGCATTGTTTGAGGAAAAATGGGTTTTTCATTATTATTTTTCATAGGACATATGACTTTTATTTGAGGATGTAGTGAAACCACACACACTGATTTTTTTAAAATTTATTTTCATGGACCTTTTTTTCCTTATTTTAATTTATTTATTATGTTGATTTTTCATAAAGAAAATAACAGAAAAGATAGGGAAATGGATTTAATGTCAAAAGGGAGTAAGTTTTAAATTCATTTATACTTTTAAATCCTTATTTTCAAAATATTTTTTATCTTAAATGACCAATAAATGAATTCCCACACATAAATGTTTTTATTTTTTAGTCCACGGTATGTAGAAGTTTTTGGAAACCCATGATTCAATGTTTTCATTTTCTTATTGATCTACTTGAATAAGTATGATGGGAAAATTGAGTGATTAGAGTGGAACATTCAAATTTGAATTTGATGAATAATGTTTTCTATTTGTAGTCTCATGTAAATAAATTATTCCCTTCCATATTTTATTCATTTAATTTCAAATGTTCATGTGTATTAATTTATTCATTAATTCACATTCCATGTGTAATTGTATTCAAATAATATTTTTTCAATTTAGAGAGTTTTCTAGTGAAAAATTTTCTAATCCTTCTATGAAAATTTCATGAATGAATTTAGAACATATATTCAATGAAGAATTGTTTTTAATATTTTCAAATGAAGATTATAAAAATTAATTATGAAAATGGTTGATTCATTTTTGTTTATTGAGACATTATCCTTGAGTACCACCGTTTATTGATCCTAGGATTCTCTCTAATAGACCAGGAATGTCCATTCATAAGAATATGATAAATTAGAAGTCATTTTTATCCATTCCTAACATTTAACTAGTGCCTTTGATGGTTTTCAATGTTTAAGTGTGATGATTGTAGGACCCCGGGACACCCTGAGAGGGGAGGGGTGAATCAGGGTGGAAACTTTTTCTTCTTAAAGTTGTGGATCTTGTTCCCATGTTGGTAGGAACTACTTAAACCTGTATGATGGATATGATCAGAAATTAAACATCCACATGCAGAGACAGATGACGCAGCTATTTTTACTTGGTTCACCACTGAGGGCTACATCCAAGGAGTATACGCCGACAGGTTGCCGGTCGTACCTAAATCCACTATGCTTCACTAGCTGCGGATACAAATGTTCGGGTACAGACACTCTGTCCCAGGCTCACTGCCTTTACAATTGTTCAGGGATAGCTCACTGCGTCCCTCGGGTCACTCCCGTTGACTCCCCCTGGCTCACTGCCGTTGGTGAAGTCTCACTCAGTTTATAGACGTGAAGGTCTCTTCAATAGATATGTATTGAAGTCTTTGTCTCCTGTTCAGCATGAGACTTTGCTTGCATCAGAGTCCTGAGTTGATGCTCTTTTGAAATCAATATTCTACTTCAGTGCAATACCTGAATTCACTAAATCTCCTTCTCTTCCTTCAATTCCCAGTTCTGACACCAGAGTGTATCGATATATTTCTCTCTCTGTGCAGATCAGATTTTGGTTGCACGATCGTTCTTCTTCTCTTCGCAAAGCAGATTTGAGAGTGCTAAGCACCTGTCAAAAGGCCTGCGGGACCCCTAAATTTTCCACGCACCCTTCCCGGGGGCTTGCGCGTAAAATTCAAACCTTTCGCGTAAAAATAACTTTTGTCGCGTAAAAGGCTTTTCGCGCTACTCTTCTTTTTCGAGCAAAACTTCCCTTTTTCGCGCAACGCCTTCTTTTTCGCGCAACCCTCTGTACCTTAATTTTTCCGCGCGCCGGAGCTCAGGATTTGTCTAAGTGTCGAGCCTCTCTGAATGAGAGGGGTACACCTCATATTTATAGACGTTTTTGACCCTGCGCGTAAAATCCCCCTTCTTGCACACAGCAAACTTTACGCGCACCAGTTCGATTTTCCACGCACATGGTGCAAACATCTCTGATTTTTCGCGCGCCTCTTGCCTTTGCCGATTTTCTGTATTTCTGATTCGATACGCTGATTGCGTGAAAAATTAACCCAGCTTTTCTGCGCACAACATTTTTCGCGCACATTTCTGTTTTTTCGCGCACTGCTCTAGTTTTCGCGCAGCCCATGCCTTAACCATTTTACAACGTTCTGATTCTGAAACACTGTTTGCGCGAAAAACTATTTCGTGCATCCCGCTGTTTTCCACGCCCAACTTAAGTATTTCGCGCAAGCCTCTTATTTTTTGCGCAAGCCTTCCTCCTAGCGCGCACCTCCTTTTGTAGACCATCCATGTCTTCATTTTCCGATTTTGAAGCCTAAAAAATTGGCAAACACTGGGAAACAACGCCACCTTGTATCTGCTCTTTTTGTACCGCCTCAAGATCATCCATTCCTTTGTCGACGTTCTCTGACAAAACATGGATCATTAACCACATCCCTCGAACTCGACCTGCCTCCATAGAAACTCTTTTGCCAACAAATTTTTATGTCGTTTGTTTGCTTTGTCGACAAGGACGATCACCTCAACAACACTTCTTCTTGGGGATCTGTATCCTTCAGCAACTCTTTTGCTTTTATCACAAACTCCACCATTGTGATATGTATTCTTTGAAGGAACAACTTTAGTACCATCATCTTCTATGACAGTGTGATGTGCATGGCCACTTCATAAGTCAACGCATTGGCACACTGTCTCCTTCATCAACCGTCATAGAAGTCTCTAGCATGGTTCTCACGCAATCATGAGTAATTGCATGGTCTTCATCAAAACCCATTGTTCTCATGCAATAATGAGGAATTTCATGGTCTTCATCAAAGCCCATGGTCCTTATGCAATAAGAAGGAATTGCATGGTCTTCATCCAAAAACACCATCCTGCCTTAATCATCCTTGGATGGATTACTCCTCACAATATTCATTGTTGTAAACAATGTATCACCTTTGACACATGTTCTTTGAACTTACGAACAGTACAACAATCATCTGAATCACCACTCCTCTACTGCATCGGAGTATTTCATGATCACCTTCATTTTGATCTACATTGGCAACTATTGACAACAAATACAACATTATACACAGAGTGGTTCCAACAATATCCCCCTTTGTATTTTGTTGTCAATACCTTAAACATCTTCTGAAATGAATCCGTCAATGTCAAAATGAGAATCTTCTGCATTTCACTTTCTCTCCCCCTTATTTACAAGAAATACAAAGCGCATGGTAGGGAGGGTATCAATCCTCACATAAGCAAAGTTTCATTAATCATTTCACTCTAAGTCTACTTGAGCAATGCTCGATGTAGAAAACAAGAGGATTTGATTAAGTCAACAATGTCGTCCATTATTCACAGATCATGATACCAACATGAGATGAGAACTCATGTATCTTGTCTTCAAGGGTTTACCACTTTTATTTCAGGTAGAAGAAGATCAACTATGATAGATAATAATCAACCTGAAACTCCTGCACTCACTTCAGCAAATAGATCAAAAACATTCAAGTACAATCGACAGGATAAGTGACCTTGGGGCACTTCCATTCTCTTTATGTCACTGATCAATTCAGTTGCTCCCCCTTTGTAGAATAATCATTGATTTGAGTAACCAAGGGATAGAGATTGAGAAATGACATACCTTCTCCATTGGCGTGTTCTTCAAGCAATTCACAGAGTTACTTCTTTTGAGTCCAGCTGCAGTTGATATTGATTGAAACAGTGATTATGGAAGCTTTTTCATTTTTCTCCCCCTCAAGGGAAACACTCCTCATCATATTCATCAAGAGTGATCCTTAATCATCATAATCTTTGAATATCAATTGAAGAATCTACTTAGGATGGAAACTTCTTCAGCTTCGCTATCAAGAGTTGACAGCATTCACTACTTCTCAGGTTCTCCCCCTGAGAGTATGCTTCACCTTCAATTCCCTGCATTGTTAGCACAAATACAATACACAAATGATTACGGGAATAAGGTGGATCCTTCTTGCTTCATCACGAAGACTTGCTTGGTTGAGGTTATTTTCTCAACCAAGTTCCTCTGTTCACTCCAGTCTTCATGCCTGCTCCTCTGAACGCATGTTCTGACATCTGTTGGTGTGGCATGGCTCTGTTCACATTCTCTTCTGCTTTGTGTGGAGAATTGTTCTGCTTAGCAGCCATCATGAATGATAGATTCTTACTTCTCTTCAAGACTGCTTCTTGTTCTGGTATTAAGGTTAGGCAATCTTTTGCAATGTGACCAGATTTCTTGCATCTCTCACACAGAACTTCTTTGACACGAGTGGTTCTCTTTGTTTGCAATCTCTCAAGCACTGTGTCTTCATCATGTGAAAGTTTTCCTTTTCCTTTATCACCAGCCCTGTCCTTTTCATCTTCAAGTTTTCTCATTCGTTTCAAATCTTCTGGCCAGATGACCAATATGTCATTTGGAACTTTTGCAGCTGGTTTAGGTCTTCCACTTGGGTTCATCTGAGATTCATCCCACTGAGTGTTTCCTTTGGATGAATGACCCTTCAATTTCATGGATCTAAAATCCTGGGTCTTCTCAGCTTGCCTACTTGATATCTTCTTGGGGAGAGGTGTGTTCGCCATATTCTTCTGATTTCTTCCCAAGGTACTTTCTTCGTAGTTGGATGGTTTGTGTGGTATTCTGTTCTTAACAGCTCTGGATATCTGTTGACCTAGGCATGCACCATTCTTGTGACCACTGCCATTGCATGCATCACAGATGTTATCAAGAATTCCAAATCTGTTTGCTGTAAATAGATGCTTCTGGACCTGTGGATGTTGTTTCTTCTTCTCCGGCTTCCTCCCCTTTGATATAGGCTTTCCCTGTTATTTTCCATGAAAGGGATTATAAAAACAATCCAGTGCACAGTGCCCAAATCTATTGCAGCACCAACATTGACCCAAAAATCTTTTCTTCTTTGTGTCTTCTGTATTAAGTTGTTGGGCCATTTTCTTAGTTGTTTGTGCTCTATTTGAGGAAGAAGCTTCCTCCTTTTTCTTCCCATCCACCCTAGTCATGGTGGTAGGTTTCTTCTTCTCACCTATCCTCATCCATACTTGTTTAGAGCTTTTCATCCCACCTGCACTGATTGTCGGACTGTATTTAGAAACATGAGTGCAAGATGGTCTGGATGGTACCTTCACTTTCTCAGTTGCCTATGATAGATCGATAAGAGAAGTCATGATCTTCTTATCACATGTTGGAGGTCTTTCAGCTTTAGACTCCTCCAACGAACATTGAGTGCAAGCATCACTCATTTCATTCTTTTGTGAAGTCTCAATATGTGTGTTCTCAATCTTGGTCAACTGAGCTTCCAATTTTTGACTCACAATATTGAGGATGATCTTCTGATCTTCAATAGTGATCATCTTCTCTTCACAGGTCTTCTTCAACCTTTCAACCTCATCTTCATGCATCTTAACTTTGTTTTGTAACAAAGAGTAAAGTTCCCTGAAATTAATGGAAGTTTCTTCCAAACAAAAATTCTTGACTTCATTGCTCTTCTTCAACTCAGCTTCAAGTGCATGGATCCTTTCTTCTAGAGTATTTCTGACTTCACCTTTTTCTTCAAGGGATTTCACCCTTTTGGTGAGCTTCATAATTTCCATAATTTTTCCTTCCAGCCCCTTTTCCATATTGTCTGCTTCCCTTTCAAGTCTAGTGATCTCAACCTGCATAGATTGAAATAGGCTACAGATAATAACAACCCTTTCTTCTGGAATATCATGCAGATATGTTTTGAGTTTTTCTTGAAAGCATGAGTTGGGGGTGTCATCCTTCCCTCTGGAAGAATTCTGAGTCACCTGCTCGATACTTTTCATGCCTGATGTTTCTTTATTTTTGGATTGGCATGGAGAACAAGACACTATATCTTCTTTGGATGTGGGGGACTTCTTCATCATCATCTTCTCTTTCATTTTCCTATTTGTCAAAGTCTTGGTGGATATAGATTTCTGCTCAGAAATGACTGCGTCATTATCAAGACTGCTCTTCATTGTTGACTCTAGGAAAGAAACTCAAATCCTCTTCTCAATAGAATTACTGGAGAATATCCAACATACGTCAACCTCCCTCTGATACCACTTGCAGGACCCCGGGACACCCTGAGAGGGGAGGGGTGAATTAGGGTGGAAACTTTTTCTTCTTAAAGTTGTGGATCTTGTTCCCACGTTGGTAGGAACTACTTAAACCTGTATGATGGATATGATCAGCAATTAAACATCCACATGCAGAGACAGATGACACATCTATTTTTACTTGGTTCACCACTGAGGGCTACATCCAAGGAGTATACGCCGACAGGTTTCCGGTCGTACCTAAATCCACTATGCTTCACTAGCTGCGGATACAAATGTTCGGGTACAGACACTCTGTCCCAGGCTCACTGCCTTTACAATTGTTCAGGGATAGCTCACTGCGTCCCTCGGGTCACTCCCGTTGACTCCCCCTGGCTCACTGCCGTTGGTGAAGTCTCACTCAGTTTATAGATGTGAAGGTCTCTTCAATAGATATGTATTGAAGTCTTTGTCTCCTGTTCAGCATGAGACTTTTCTTGCATCAGAGTCCTGAGTTGATGCTCTTTTGAAATCAATATTCTACTTCAATGCAATACCTGAATTCACTAAATCTCCTTCTCTTCCTTCAATTCCCAGTTCTGACACCAGAGTGTATCGATATATTTCTCTCTCTGTGCAGATCAGATTTTGGTTTCACGATCGTTCTTCTTCTCGTCGCAAAGCAGATTTGAGAGTGCTAAGCACCTGTCAAAAGGCCTGCGGGACCCCCAAATTTTCCGCGCACCCTTCCCGGGGGCTTGCGCGTAAAATTCAAACCTTGCGCGTAAAAATAACTTTTGTCGCGTAAAAGGCTTTTCGCGCTACTCTTCTTTTTCGCGCAAAACTTCCCTTTTTCACGCAACGCCTTCTTTTTCACGCAACCCTCTGTACCTTAATTTTTTGGCGCGCCGGAGCTCAGGATTTGTCTAAGTGTCAAGCCTCTCTGAATGAGAGGGGTACACCTCATATTTATAGACGTTTTTGACCCTACGCGTAAAACCCCCCTTCTTGCGCACAGCAAACTTTACACGCACCAGTTCGATACGCTGATTGCGCGAAAAATTCAACCAGCTTTTCTGCGCACAACATTTTTCGCGCACATTTCTGGTTTTTCGCGCACTGCTCTAGTTTTTCGCGCAGCCCATGCCTTAACCATTTTACAACGTTCTGATTCTGAAACACTGTTTGCGCGAAAAACTATTTCGCGCATCCCGCTGTTTTCTGCGCCCAACTTAACTATTTCGCGCAAGCCTCTTATTTTTCGCGCAAGCCTTCCTCCTAGCGCGCACCTCCTTTTGTAGACCATCCATGTCTTCATTTTCCGATTTTGAAGCCTAAAAAATTGGCAAACACTGGGAAACAGCGCCACCTTGTATCTGCTCTTTTTGTACCGCCTCCAGATCATCAATTCCTTTGTCGAAGTTCTCTGACAAAACATGGATCATTAACCACATCCCTCGAACTCGACCTGCCTCCATAGAAACTCTTTTGCCAACAAATTTTTATGTCGTTTGTTTGCTTTGTCGACAAGGACGATCACCTCAACAACACTTCTTCTTGGTGATCTGTATCCTTCAGCAACTCTTTTGCTTTTATCACAAACTCCACCATTGTGATATGTATTCTTTGAAGGAACAACTTTAGTACCATCATCTTCTATGACAGTGTGATGTGCATGGCCACTTCATAAGTCAACGCATTGGCACATTGTCTCCTTCATCAACCGTCATAGAAGTCTCTAGCATGGTTCTCACGCAATCATGAGTAATTGCATGGTCTTCATCAAAACCCATTGTTCTCATGCAATAATGAGGAATTGCATGGTCTTCATCAAAGACCATGGTCCTTATGCAATAAGAAGGAATTGCATGGTCTTCATCCAAAAACACCATCCTGCCTTAATCATCCTTGGATGGATTACTCCTCACAATATTCATTGTTGTAAACAATGTATCACCTTTGACATATGTTCTTTGAACTTACGAACAGTACAACAATCATCTGAATCACCACTCCTCTACTGCATCGGAGTATTTCATGATCACCTTCATTTTGATCTGCATTGACAACTATTGACAACAAATACAACCTTATACACAGAGTGGTTCCAACAATGATGAGTAGAATTCATGGTGAAAAAGGGGTTTTCATTATTAAGGTAAAATGATTTTGGAATTTTCATTTTATATTTTTGAAAAGTTGTTATGTAATAATTCATCATATTTATTGACTACCCTTCATAACAAAAGGAATATAATTAAATAACTAGGTCGAGTATTGGAAGAATAAAAATCACTATCACTAGAGAATTGATTTATATCATTCTAGGTTGGATGGTAAATGTGAGACTTGACAAAATAAAATTTTGAAAAATAAAAAAATTGGAAAAGAATATATAAAAAAGTAAAAAATCATGTGGGGTAACTCATTAATTATGAAACCATTGTTCATGAACATACATTGTGAGTGGGATAAGGGAAAGATGAAATTTATAACAAGAGAAATTCAGTAGAAATTAATTTGATTATCTTGCATTATACTTAGATATAAACCTCTTTCTTGTACTAAAAAGTTTTATTCCTCGATTACCTACTATTCATTAACATATGAGTCATATGATTTGAATTTTCATATCACTAATGATTTATAGTGATTTTTGTATCTAAAAAATAGAAAATGTAGGTCATATTCTACATAAATGTTTGATAGTTGTGATCAAGTCATGAAGAAAACTCTATATATAATTTACCATGAGTGAAGAGAGATGAAACAAATGTTGAGGTAAATCATTACTTTACACATTAAATAATGATAAATTAAGAGGCATGAATGGAATAAAGGATAGGATTCATCGTTTTATATGGAAAAAATAAATAAATTTTTGTTTAGTGAGAAGCTGGATTAAATTTTCATTTATGACAAATGAAATTGTATCTACCCCTATAATAATGGTCTAGTTCATTGATTTTAAATATGAAACATTGGTAGCATTTGGGGTCCTTTAATATTTTTATTGGAGGTAAATTATTTTTGGAAATCATGTCTTACGTGGGGGATTTGGTAATATAATTTTTTTCATAAAACTTTTGTAAATTTAACTGATAAATGTAACTTATTTTTATCAATTCATACCCATTTATTAATGTTTAATCATAATATGTTGGTATTTTATGTTTTAGTATTAAATTGTTTTAAATAATATAAAAATAAATATTATTTTATTATTTTGAAGTTATAAATTTATATGTATTTTTATATATGTTTTAGGTTAAAAAATGGGTCAATAAGGAGTGGGTCTCAACACATGGGATCTAACTCTATGTCATCCCCATTAGGGGCCTCAATACAATAATCCAACTATATTTACTGATTTTATGAGGAATAAGGTGTTCAAAATTCACGTTTATAATTTTTGGAAGTAGGTAAAACTAGACTTCTGTCTATGTGGTAGTTTAAGTAAAGTCTCACCAGTATAGGGAACATAAAAGGAGTTATGAGTCCTCCACTGAATCATACTTTTCATTTTGTCCATGACTAATGTTTGATATAATGTTGTGAGAGACTAAAACATGGTTAATTTGGGATGTAGATCATCCTGGGAAATATTTAATTGAACCAAAATTCTATCATTCCACATAGAAAACATATCATCATCCTCATAATGAAGCTGCACCATTTCTATCACTTCTACACTGTTGAACCATGATAGCCGATTGATGAGAAAATCAGTGAAACTATAGATTAACCACTAACTACAATGTATGATTTTCCCTTGCTTTATAATGACCGAATATATTCAACTGAAGAAGGATAGAATTATATAGTTGTTCTTATAGGAATCTGGTTCTTCTTTGATGTACAAATATTATGTTTTCCATCAATCCATAGTTTTTATTATTAATTATGTCCTAAGGTGGATTCTGGTTGGTGTCATTGTGTTTTCAAGGGAGTATGGTTCTTATTCAAGGATCAAAGCAATTTTGTGGTGTGTTTTAAGCCTTTCAAACAGTTTGTGAAACCCGTGTGAGGAAGGACGCACAGTTTGAAAAAATCATGCAATGGTGGAGAGTGGGGGTCTACATGACTCATAGTTTTATGAAACTGTGTGAGTGGAGGTGTATGGACATTTGAATAAGTCTGAAATTTCCTCAAATCATAATAGAGGAATTACATGTTGTTTCTTCATTATTAGTAACCCATGTGGGTTAATCATGCAAGCACCCCTTCCTCATACAAGAGACCGTGCGACTTGGCCAATGGTTTGACAAACCATCACCAAAACTATGCAACCCATTATTATGGATAAAATGAAGATTTCCCCTCAAAATGTTTTATAAGTTAAAACATGTTTCCCTTTCATTATTTCATAGTAAAGGGGAACCATATAATCTCTCCTTTGATCCAAAAATATAAATTCATATCTACACTCCATCTAAACTCCGATACAAATGTTATATGTCTCCTTGGATCTGTAACTATAATGATTTATTCCATTTATTCCAATCGCGATTCTTCTAGAAATTAGTTGTGATATTTGGATTTTTCCTCATATTCCCTAATGTACTGTTCTTCATCTGTTCTTCAGATTTCTTCCAAACCAAGACGAATCAGATCATGATAATAGATGAGCAATCAAGCATGATCTTAAGGTAGTTTTTATGTGCTTTTTCATATGACATGGACTATTTATATGTTCTAGAATTTTGTTTACCAAATTTCTGAGTGTTTTTGGAATTGAATATAAATTGTAGGCTTGATAGGTATGACCTAATCATTTAAAGGGGATCGTTAATGGATTTTTATAGGTTTTATACATTGAGAACAAAGTATCTTTGGTTTTTTTTAAATGGACATTTATGGATTTCATCCCTGGATGACTTTGAGGCATGCCCTATTTTCCCCATGACATGAGATTTATGAATGATTAATGGGCATCGATTAAATTGAAAATTTATGAATTGTAATTTAATTGTTTAAAGGTAAAGGATGGATGAATTTCCCCTTACACATGTTATGAACCATTCCCATCAAGCTTGAGTTTCATATTAAAATGATATTCCCACTTGAGTTATTGATTCCTAAGATATGAAATTATTTTAATTGGATGTAATTTTTCATTATAATTATTTTCCCATGTGATATGTAATGAGACTATTCCATGTGATATCTTACAAGCCTTGTGAATTTTTTTGTTAAAAGTTCACATGTGAGGAATTAAAGGAAGGACCTTGATCTTGGCCTTGTTTTTCTATTTCCTTAATAGGAATTATTGAATATTGTGTTACTATGAAATGTGAGTTATGTTGAGACGTTGCTATATAATGGATAGATTAATCATGGGAAGCTCGTTATCAAGTTACCCACGTGAGTAAATGAAAGGTGAAGCATTATGAGGTTGGACAATGCTTTAGTCACCCCCTGAAGTAAGTTTGATATTACATTCTATTCATTTTGACCTTGTCATGTTAAATGAAATGTTTAAATGGAATTGAATTGTTTAAATGATAAATACACATGAGTGACACATGGATTCAGATTATAATTCCATGGATAGACTCATGTGACTATTTACCTTTATACCTTGTGTGATACATGGATTCACATTATTACTCCATGGATGTACTCTATGGTTAATGTAATTATTCCATATATGATGCATTGATCCATTGAGGGATTCTATGGATGGACTCATAGAGGATGGAATTATATGCCATGTGATACATAGATCTATGTGAGGGATTCCACGGATAGTCTCAAGCAGTAATGGATTATATGTCATGGGTGACACTTGGGACTTCTTTATAGGACCTCCTGGGAAAGGCTTAGATTAAATGGACCATATATCATACATAGAGAGATACTGGTTTCCTGAGAGGTTCACTAGATATGGGATTATAGGGTGTTGATTGATATGGCACCTAGAGTGATACTTGTATTCCAAATGAGGAATGTTAAGGATAAAATATGTTTATAAATTGGATATTGAAATAGAAGGACTATTTTGATGCTTCTACAAATAAAAATCACAAGATTGGATTCTATCTTGACACATATTGTATAGCTGGCCTTCTAAGGAATATATTGTGTTTCTAGTTATACATGGTATTTTAGTCTTGAGCCAAATATTGAGACAAAAAATCAATTTAATTTAATTATTAAATGAACATGAATAGAATTAAATGATTGTAAATGAAAATCATTTCATTTAGGATTTTTACTTTTGAATAATTCCTTGCTTACTTCTTTTCTAATTTCACACTTCCTATCACATATATTCACTGACTATTGACCATAAACCTTGGGTGGTTGCCTAATGGTATTTTATCTCACACCTTTCTTGGGTTATCTTTTTGTCCCAAAATGATTATATGATTGTAGGTAAAGATAACGTAAAGATCCCTCCTACATGTACATGATATGCTTCTTAGGTGCATGCGAGAATGGGACCAGGCAGAGGGATCTGTTGCTATTGGGATTCTTTTGAACTTTTTTGTACTTTTGGGGCATGTATTGTATATGAATGGTGTGTACCTGTTTTGGAAATTTTCAAAGAAAAATGTGACATGTATCATCATTATCAATATGATATGACTTCTGGATTTTTTATTACTATCTGACTTCCGCTGTCTATTTCTGTTCTAAGGTTTATTGCTTCCTCTATTGAACTATCATTTTATTTACACTATGTTACACTCTTTTAATGAGGCTATAGTATCCCATCTTACATGAAGAGGCCCTACCTGCTGGTCAGTTTCCTTAGTCATTTGGAGAGATTAACTTGGGCGTTGTGGCCAAACGGGTATGGGTAACCATTGTGTGCAATCCGAAACTGGTACATTACAAAGTGGTATCAGATCTGTATTTTGTATCTTTATTTACTATGTGGTGACTGTGGGAAGAGATAGAGATGAAATAGAATTAGGTAATGAGTTGTTCCCTAGTGTAGCTAAATTGTTCATAAAGAAAAATCTAATTTCCATGAATTGAAGTATTGTTTTCTAGACTCTGAACTATTACAGTCGACTTGATTAAAACATTCGGTGATGCACTTGTATTCAGCTGTTATAATTGATATGATTTCAATTTTATTTCTTCACAACCTAATGAGATGAGGGTATTCCATCTCATGCATCATTTAGGTATCTTCATGAAATCACATGTCACGCATTTTATCGATTCCATTTAGAGAGTATTACATAATTAATGATATTGTGATATATGTAATGATAGATATGCTTGATATTGTGATAGTTATACTGTGTTATTTGATGGTATTGATTATATGAATTATATTCATTGGTCCCTAAGGTGTATGGGACCGTGAAGATCATGACTATCTTGGATCATGGTTTAATCTTACTGTGAAATATGTTATGGTATGCCTGAGGTGGAAGCTAAGATTTGATTCCTACTTAGTATGACCCCCCCCCCCCGTCGATAAATATTTATCATTCCATTAAATTACATTTTTAATGTTGATTGTGATAAACATGAAATTATTATCAATTCAATGAATGTGAATGTGAATGTCAACTAAGTTTGATGTTAAATTAATATGATGAAATTTTAAAGGAAAATTTCTTATGATAGAGAACATGATCAGGCCTAACCTTAGGACTGGGATTCTAGTAGCGTATCTCATTTTTTTGATGCCTAGAGCTGGCCCATGAGGCATGAAGAGGGGTGAGTTCTTATAATGGAATGATTTTATCTATCTCATTTTTTCATATGTTCTTCTAAGATGAAAACATCAATAATGATCATGAATCTTGGCATGTGTTTGGAATTTTAGATCCATGCCACCATGATGACCTCCGGTGGTACACCAGGAGGGTGGTGATGATCATACCCCAGAGGCGGTAGGAAATGGGATACTAATGGATCCTCCAGTTGTGACAGCTGTGGAAACAACTATCGTAACACACATAGGTGTTGAGGTATAGTTTCATGAAGGCTTTATGTGATTCATACAGAAAATTTAGAGAGCACTGATATCATCCATGATTATGGAAGAGTTGTCATGTGAGTTTCAGCAGCATTATCCGCCCATATTTTTGAGGGATGGAAGATCACAGGCTATAGAGCCATGGTTGGAGGACATTCTATCTATATTTAAGCCCTTAAATATGTCTCCTGAGAGGAGGGTAAATCACACTATGTAAATTCTATGTTACTACACCTATAGGTATAGGGATGTTATCACGCTGATAGATCTTCATTGGGAGATGACTTGGGGAGAGTTTCATATGGGCTTCTATGGTTACATTTATTCTGAGACGTTGAAGACAGATATATCCCAAGAGTTATTACATATGGATAATGGGGCACTACTAGTTATGAAATACTCGACCAATTTTAATGATCTCTAGAACATATCTCATAATGTAATGTTGGAAGAGTTTTCAAAATTCAAGTGATTCACGGATGGACTTAGGTAAGACATCTGATTACCATTGAATGTATTCTGGTTGACTTGCATTTCCAGAATCATGAATTAGGTGCTTATCATAGTTCATAACCTGAGAGAGTTTGGAGGTTCAACATAGGGTGGATCGACACCGAGATCTGGACTACATTGATCTGTATACAGAAGGGTCATCTGGTGCATCAACATGGTGATACTAGCTGTTTTAATGTATCTCTAGGTATCCATGTGAGGTACTATTAGAGTGGAAGGATGATGAATATGATCCCTAATGTACGAAATACACATTCAAGTATAAATATTGCTGCATGATGGTCCTTATATAGAAATTTTGCAGAACATTTCTACCCGCAGATAGTGTGAGAGGGTATGAAACGACTCCACATTTAGGACAAAGGTTAGTATCTTCTCAGCAAGCATAGAGTTGGGGTACATTAGTCTTATCTAGATGTGGTGGTGGTCATGGCCATGGTAACGGGACCCAATGATCACAGTAATAGTAGGGTGGATTATCTTAAGATAAACAGACAATGTCATTGGGATGTGGTACATGCCATGCTTATACGGTGAAATAGACACATCAGGAGAAAGATCTTGAACCTTCTACTATCAGAGGTACTATTTTAGTATCATCTATTTTAACATCAACACTATTTTATATAGGTTTTCTCAATGATTTATATCAGTATATATGGTAATAATCCTTTGGATTATTATATAGTTTTATGATGGTGTTATGACTCTCGAAAATCCATTAGTGGTCACAATGTAAGGTTTTCATCAGTCTAGGGAGTGAACCCATGATGTTTGTGGGTGTAACATTATATGAGATCTGTTTTTCCTCAAGATGGAAGGATTAGATATCATTATTGGTATGGAATATTTTGTTCCATTTCACGAGTTCATTGATTTCTATCATTTTAGGGTGAGTTTCAATTCACCAGAGGGATGTTAGTTTCTCAAAAAATTGAATGGGATGTCTAGGAGAGATGAGCTAGACCCAATCATTGTGGGTTGTGTGGTATGATAGCCCTGATTGCGAGCTTATCTAATATTGATTAGGGAACACGTCAGACTAATTTCACCCCTTTGGATGATCTTTTTAGATACATTTTCCCAGATGAGTTTTGGGGATTTCCTTCGGTGAGGGAGGTAGAGTTCTCTGTAGAGATAGTGCCGGGAGTTGTACCAGTATACATTCCTCCTTATAGGATAGATACTACTTATTTTCCAGAGCTCAATATGTAACAGGAAAATTTAGTTGAAGTGGGTTTCATCTGACCTATAAAATCCCTATAGGGTTATCTATTACATTTTGAAACAATGGAAGATGGTACCCTTAGCCTATGCGTGGGTTACTAGAAACTGAACTTGTTGGAGGTTAATAACTGGTATCTGCTACCAACTATAAATTATCTCTTCGACCAAATCATAAGAGTTTTATTTTTCTCAAATATTCATTGGAGATATTGTTATAATCAAGTTCATTTTAGACAATTAGTCATAAATCACACAACCTTTCGAAGTAGGAATGGTATTTACTAGTATTTGGTTATTTTAGTTGGCCTAAGGTGCAAGCCATCAGTTTTCAAGGAACTGATGATCCAGGTGTTCCATCATTATATTGATTCATTTGTGGTGGTTTTAATGGATTATATCATGGTTTATTCTAAAAATCCACATGAACATGAAGCAAATCTGAAAAAGATCCACTTCTAGATTGATAAAATTCATCTCTTGGGTTACATAATCTTTGAGACAAGAGTATTAGTGGACCTAGAGAAGGTGGCAGCTATATTTTTTTGGGAGAAACCAAAGAACATATTTTAGGGAAAACATGTCTTAGGGTTGGTTGGTTGCTATAGGTTTTTCATATAGGACTTATCATGATTATCAATGCTATTGATGGGATTAACAATAATGGGTTAAATATATGTATATAAATATTCCTACAATCCAGCCTTTTGGGAGATGAAATGGGATATTCAATTCAGAATCGATACTCATTTTTCTAGAACCAGGATGGAGTTTAACTATGAACTACGATTGAATGTGTATTTTTCTAATAGCAGTTATTATGTATGGTGATCGAGTCTTTGCGTACGAGCCTCAATAGCCGAGTCTACATGATAGGAATTACCTGATGCATGATCAGGAGTTAACTTCTTCTATTAACGCATTTCACTATTGGATATATTACATACTGGGAGAGGATTTTGTGGTATACATGGACCATAAAAGAAATAAGTAATAATTTTCACATTGTTATCTGAATTTGAGGTAGAGAAGAATGGTGGAATACATTCAATATTTCAACTTAGATCTTTCCTACATGCCTCCTAAAGGCAAAACAGGGGATGATTCACTGAGAAAGAGGACTCAGAGACATGAAGTTTAGAGTTACATTAGTGACTGGAAACTTAAGGATCTGTTCTCTATGATGCACATGGAGGTTCATGAAAGTCATGTGAATAATTTTATATCATCCATAGCTGTTACCTCTACCATACTGGACAGAGTGCGGATTATGAACCTATCATATTCCAAAGTCCTATTTATATGGGAGTGTGTGGTATGTGATGACCCGCCTCTTTGTTGGACCATTGGTGTGTATGATATTCTAGGAATACATGGTTGTGTATGGGAGTATATGGTCATTTGATTTCATTCCTCTACATGGGAAGTTAATCTTGGTGACACAAAGATGTATCAGGACTTACATCATCAGTATCAGTGGCCTGGTATGAAAAAAGATGTTGCTAGATTCATTATGAGGTTTTCCACCTATCAGTAGCTAATGGTATAACACCAGGGCAAACCTGACAATTACAACAACTACATATTTCTATATGGAAATGGAATGAGGTAGAGATCGATTTCTTAAGGGGTTTTCCAAGGATTAATCGAGGTTATAATGCCATATGGGTTGTTATTGACAGGCGCTGTAAGGTCTCCCATTTCCCACCGATCAAGGAGACCTTCAGTTTTGATGATCTTGGGAGGTTGTATATCCATGAGATTGTATGACTACATGAGTTCCAACATAATATCTTTTTAGATAGGGATTCTTTGTTTACTACTCAATTCTAGAAAGGGATACAGAGGCCTTTGTTAAAACATGTGATTCTACACATACCTTACCTCCCCAAGACAGATGTCCAATTAGAGCGCACGATTCATGTTCTTTAGGAGATGATGTGGGTATACATTACAGATTAATGGGGGGATTTGGAGAGTCATATACTCCAAGTAGTGTTCTCCAATAATAAAATATTTCATGATACTATTTAGATGAATCCATATAAGGATTTTTATAGTAGGCTATTCCGATCACCCCTGAGTTGGCCAGAGACATGAGAGGTAGCTATGTTGGGACCTCATCTTTTCTAGGAGACCACTGAAAAATGGCTGTTGATTCAGAAGCAGATGTATATTATGCAGTCTCCTCAAATTTCATACATCAATCATCACGTATAACCTCTAGATAAAATGGTTAAGGATATGGTATTCCTTCGTGTTCCACCGAGTTTGGGAAAAAAGAGATTTTAGATACAAGGCAAGTATTCACCATGGAATGACGAGCCGTGTGAGAATATAGAGAGGTTTAGGCCACTAGACTAAAATTTGTAGTTATCTCAGAGGAACTAGTCTATGAACTAATTCATCCATGTTTCTCATCTGTGAAATTATGTTTAAGACCTCTCTCATGATTTTCACCCTGAATAGGTTGATCATCATGAAGATGCATCCTTGAAGGAGTTTCTTATCTGAATTGTTGATTGTAGAACAATGTTTATCTAAGGTCGGTCCATTACATTAGTACGGGTTATATGGTAGCATGACTCAGTGCTGTATGAGACCTGGGAGTGGGAGGAAATTGTATGATCACAAGGGCCGATGTTCTTATCATATCATGCTTCAACACCCATGGAAGGTAAATTCAAGGGTGAATTACTTTAATTGGGATGTTTTATGTACTCAGTTCATTTCTAAGGTATATATATTGTGTTTCCCATCAATTACTAGTTTTATGTTTAATTAATACATAATGTGGATACCTATTGGGGTCAGGGAGGTTTTAGGGATTTCCAGGGCTTGTTCGAATCCCGAAACTAGTTTTTAGGGTATTTAATTCCTTGTGCACCTTGTGGGGAAGGCATCATGGTTTGAATAAACCATGAAAGGATTGATAGTTTGTATTTATAGAATAAATGGTTTGAGGAATCTATGTGAGGTGAGGTTCATGGCCTTGTGACAAGGTCTTCAATTTCAATAGATCTTAAAAAAGGAATTTTTCGCGTCTTCTACATGGTTTCTAAGCCAGGAGGTGTAACCGTGCGGGTTCCCCTTCCTCCTTGAGGTGATCACGTAAAATGAGGAATGGTTTGATAAATCAATCGCATAAACTTTGAGATCCTTTATTTTGGATAAAATGAAATTTTAAACATGAAATGATTTACTACCTAAATAATATTTGTCCTCCATTCATTTCACAAAAAAGGGAAACCATGGAAGATCTCCTTTGATACAAAAATTGGATTTCATATATACTCTTCGTCAAAACTACAATTCAACCATGGTTCATCACCTTGGATCCTTAATGGTTAAGCCTTTATTCCTTTTTAACCATTCTAGATTCTTTTGGATATAAATGGTTCTATTTGTATTTAGACTCATATTCCCAAATTTATGGATCATTTTCTGTTCTTTAGATTTATTCCAAACTCGAAAAATGATATATTGATAGTAGATGATCTATTAAGAACGAGTCTAAGGTAGGTGGTCATATGATTTTCATATGTTTTTTAAAATTTATATGTGTAAGTGTGCCATAGTCCTAGTTTTTTGGAATCACCTGAATTAAATTTAAATTGTATGATTGATAGGTATAACCTAATCAGTTAAAGTGGATTGTTAATGGATGTTTATATGATTTATACCTTGAGAATAAACCACCCCTTGGGTGTTTTATTTTAAATGGAACTTAATGGATTTTAGACTTGGATGACTATTTGGTATTCCCCATTTTCCACATGAATTGGGATATATGAATGTTAAATAGTCTTGAATTAAATTTCAATGTTTTGAATTGTAATTGAATTTTTTAAAGGTAACAGATGGATGACTTGCCCCTTGACCCATGTTATGACCATAGACTATTAAGATTGATTTTCTTATTTAAATTCAATTCCCACGTGAGTTATTGATGACTAATCTATGTAATTGATTGAATGAGCAAGAAATTATTATTATAATGTCATAACATTGTGATATGTAATGAGACTATTCCATGTGATAGCTTCCTAGGATTGTAATGCATGATTTATTAAAAGTTCCCTTGTGATTAATTGAAGGTAGTCCCTTGAGAATGGCCTTATATTGAAATTTACTTAAAATAAATGTATTTCAACTTTTATTGCCAGCCCAGGTGAGTTATGTTGATACGATTATTTTTAATGGATTAATTAACCACGATAAGATCTTTATCACATTTTCTATGCGAGTAAAGGAAATGGATATACTTATGTGGAAGGCCAACACTTTGGTCACCCCCATGAGGTGATATTTATGTTAGATGCTCTTGGATTTTACCTTGAAATGTTTAATGAAATGTTTAAAAGGAATTGAATTATTTAAATGATAAATATCATTGAGTGACACATGGATTCAGATTATAATTCAATCGAAGGAATCAAGTGACTACTGAAATTTATACCTTGATTGATACATGGATTCACCATAGGATTACAGGGATGGACATTATGGTTAACGTGATTACACCATGGGAGATTCATTAATCAATTGAGGGAGTCCATAGATGAAAAAATAGAGGATGGAATGATAAGTCGAGTGATACATGGATCCATGTGATGGATTCCATGGAAGGAATCAAAGGGAATTATATTATATGTCATGGGTGACACTTGGGGATTCCTTATTGGACTTATAAGGAATAACATAGATGCCATAGACATTATATCACACCTAGAATGATATCGAGTTCTTGAGAGGTTCTCCAATGATGGGCTTATAGGGAATTGATTTATACTTCACCTAAAGAGATATATTAATTCTAACTGAGGAATGTAAAGTAGTGGCTCATGTTATGAATTGAATATTGAAAAGGAATGAATCCTTTGATGTGTATTCCAATCTAAAGTACTTGTTTGGATTCAATGTTGAATTGAATTATATAGATTGACTTATGAGGAATATATTTTGATTATAGTTATATGGGTGATGTCGGGCATGATCTAGATATTGAGAATTATAAAATATTTGCAATTGAATTATTAAATCTACAAAGAAATGAATGAAATGAATGTAAATGAAAACCAATGCATGTAGGATGTTTAATTTTGAGTACATACTTACTAAATTTTATAGGACACTAGCTGGCATATATATTCACTGACTATTGGGCACAGAACATGGGTGGTTGCCTACTGAGATTTTATCTCACACCCTATTTGGGACAACTTTTGGACCAAAAATGATTATATTACTATAATTAATGATAAGGGAAATATCTCTACTATAGGTACTTCATATAATAATTATGAGCAAGAGAGCGTGGGAAAAAGTTGGGATTTGGGATGCTACTGGGATTCTTTGGACTTTTTGTAATTTTGGGACATGTATTGTATATGAATGAAATGTACCAATTCTGTGTGTTTTCTTAGAAACATGCGGCATGTATCATCATTCTGCATATGATATGACTTATATCATTGTAATTACTATTATTCTTCCACTTTTTTAATTCTGTTGTAAGGTTTACTTCATCATTTATATAACTTTCTTTATATTTTTAGTGTTTTTCACACTTATAATGAAGGAATAGTCTCCCCACTAACACACCTAGGCCCTTAATAGTAGTCAGTATCGTTTGGAATTTGGGGAGATGTGCTTGAGGCTATGTGACCAGAAGAGTACAAGAAACCTTTGAGTGGAATCCAGAACTATGATGTTACACTGTTGTTGGCCTAAGTTCAATGAAAATGAGGATGCACTATCACTAGAAGAACCATTAATTTTCTGGAACATCATAGGAAGAGTCTGAGGCATGGTGTGAGTGGTTCTACTATGATTTTCAGTTAATAAGGGATCTATGTAAATTCTATACTACAAGGTTTCAGTGATCTCAAATAGCACAAAAAATATAATTTTGTGACAATATTTTGAGGATGGTTTTGGTCAAGGTAAAAAATATATATTATGGCTATGTAGTCCTTGCATGGAATCCATGAAAAAATTATTTTTCCAACATCATTGTGATTTTTTACCATCATATTTCAAAAACCATAACCTTTAAAGTAATCCACATCCAATAGTATAGGATTTCGGGTTCATTTTATGACTTGTAATGTGAGGGATTATATTACAAATGGGAATTCAAAACACTCTACAATATTAGTAGAGAAATGGAAAAGCTAGGAATATTCAAGTGGTTTATGCAGATCAATGGATAATTATTGTCATTTACCATCTAAATACCCTCAATCATTAAAAATGTATCATATATTTTCAAGTATAGGAGATGTGGGAGATTTCGAATGAGTAAATTCTCACTATAAATACAAGGGGGATGTTGTTGTGTAAAGATATCTAAAATAGACCAAATTAGGTGGAGGTTCCCTAAACTAGGAGAAGATTAGCATTAGATAGCGAAAGAGAGATTGAAAGAAGGAGGATCATCATCTCATTTGAAGTCAGTATATTTTAGGACTTGTTTTTCCTTTTCATTCTTTTCATTATGTAATAGTGGATTTTATAAATGGGTTATGTATTTTAACTATTGAATGTTTTCATTTTGTGTGATTTTTATTATTTTCTAATTCCACTTATTCAACTCATAATCAATTAATTAAATCTTGAGAGATTGAATTTGGGTGGCCAAGTGTTATGTGGGGTGGTAGAGTTGAGGTATGAGGATGAGTAAAAAAGGATCATTTCTTTTAATCTTATGAATTCAACTCGTTAACATGAATTACATTTATAGTGATTTTAATCACATCCATAATTACCTATATATAGTGAGGGAAATTATGGGAGGAATGTTAATATCATTATGGTACAAGGAATGTGAGATCCGACTTAACATCACTATTCATTTATAGATTAAATATAATGCACCTAATATGGTTATAAACTTACATAAAAAGAGGGATAAATTAAATAATGATATTTTTGATGATACTAATAGGCTATTATAGATACTCTATGAATTATCTAAATGATTAATATGATGTAGTCTAACAAGTAATGATTGGATTTTTTTTATTTATGAAAAACAATATTTTGATATCAACTCTCCCCTCTCCTTCATTGTATAAATCTTTTTGATTCACTCTAATATCAACTCTCAAATTAGTTTAGTTAATATTAAATTTTTTATGTCATTTCAATGTTAATACTATTGAATTTGTTTCCCATTTTTATCATGGAATTTCCCCATTTTACCACTATTATACATTCTAGTAGTTAGTGTAGTTTGTTTTACAATAAATATCAAAATTTTATTCGGCTAATGGTTTCAATTACATCATCTGAGTGAGTTAATATATTTATTAGAACCCTCCATGTGAACCCCATAAATATACAAGATATTTGTTTAATATAGTGGTATGATCCTTTGTTAAAATATTGATATGTTTGACGTATCTTGAAAATGTTTAGAGACTGGTGGGGTAGATGATTTAGGTTTTTAGTTAATCATTTTAGTTTATTTTTTTTCAATAATTTACATTTACTTGATTGGCTCTGAATATTATAGATCATTATAGGATCATTTAAAGGGAGATGGGTGAATTCGTGATCAATTTATGTTAAAAATTCATCTTATAATCCCAACCTATAAAACTTATTAGAGTTACTATCCACACAAATGTATCTCTAAAATTCACCTCATATAAAGTAATATAATGTGATAAATAAACACATGGTAATTAAAATTTTTAGTAAATGAACTAATAATGTACAGGATGGACACCCCCTTCAGCATAGATTGCTTTACTATCATGTTTCACATATAAAAATTCATGGGTATAAACTACTTCTACACCACAACATTTATTCCCCCACACAACCTAGGTCATCAATCAACTCTTCTTCTATAGTTTTCCATACACCACAACTCTCCTTCTTGTATACACTTACTTCCAAGATAGTTAAACACCCCATTTATACGCATTTTGTGTAATTTGTTACTCACCCTATATATAAGATCTTCATTTTTCTTTTCTGATCTACAGTGATAAGATATTTTTAAGATAATATTTATCCATAAAAAATTGGATCGACTACACATGTGTACATTGTAATGGATCTTGAACAAAAACTATAATAGTGTTTTAGGATAAAAGTTTTTATGATATTGGACATAACTAGATAACTAAATATATCCTAATAAAAAATTTCATAATAATTACCTTATAATTTTTTTTCAATAGAGATCCATCTCATATCCACTCCATTGAATGGGTCACAATCACTATTCTTATATCTCCCTCCTGTACTCTTTAAATCAATTCCCCTTAGTCTGATATTCTCTATACAGTGAACATCCATCCAATTCCAATATATCTGAATCTTCTCTATCTATTGAAGTAGGATTGGTCAAATATACCTCCGTGTTTTCAAGAAGAAACTTGGTCTGATTAATCATCTTCAACTATGTGGAACGTAGTCCTTAATTCTCAGAATACTTATTGATTAACTTGTAAAATATCATCCAATGAAACTTACTTGAATATCTTTTATCCAATGATCCCATTTTTACCACATAGAAAAAATTTTAGATACTCATTATACCAATAAATTACCACATCCACTCCTCTGCACGTATAACCAAGGTTTTGTTCATTGAATTATTGATCAAACCCTTTATAGGTGTGTTTCTCTAGTGAATTGGTAGGAACCCAAAAAATAATTTCCTTCTCTACTAAAATGTGAAATTAAATATTCTAACTCAATTGAATATTTATGGATGTGTCTCAACAATTATAGAACCTTTTTGGAACTTCTTACAAACTCGATGTATGAAACAATCTAAAAAAATACCTATAATCAATGTTATGGAACTTATTCCAAAATCCTTAAATATGGAAAGATATAAACTGTTAAATTAATATTTTATCATCATCATCAATAATTAATTTTTCATGTTTATTTAAATGTATTTATAATTCTATCCATAAAATGTTTATATGATGTAATTTTAAAGAACACATCTTTCTGGTTGTACATAATCACCATTCACTACTCAATGGAATTAAAAGACAAATAAATTTCTGATATGTGTTCAACTTGTTCCAAAATATTAAGAACAATCTATCTGATACAACCAACATATATCTATCTGATACAACTCAATATATAATCAAACATTGTATGCCTTTCTCTGAATGGAGTGTCTCCATCCGATTTCATCACAATTATCTTGTTATGTCATCATAATAGTCCATACCATGGATAATTATAAGGTATATCCAACATCCCTTCATCTAATTATACCTCATAGATTTCTCTATATAATTACCTTCATTAGTTATCTTTGTCTAAGCTTATTGATATGTTATCCTCCGTCAGATACATCTTTCGACTATGTACCTTAGACTTTGTAAAAACATTATAAATTATAATTTTTAGCTCAACATCACATTTTTACCCAAATACCATTATGTATTTGTATCTGACAAAAGTTCATTGAATTCCTTTATTCCATAATAACATCTCCAATTTCATTGTGTGATCATCATGAATTTGAAATTCATAATAGTTAAATTATAGAGCTGCAACATCATATATCAATATTTATACACTCGTTTCTTTTAACATCTTGACTAGGACTATATGCAATTATTTCATTTCACATTGACTATGTCCGTAATATAACTTCAAAAATTGTACAACATGCAACTCATGATTTGTCTTGAAACCAAAATCTCACCTGTTTTAAAAAATTTGTGCAAACTCATATAAAAAAAACTTATAACTCTTCATCTGGTAACCTTTTACAACATCAACTTGTGTACTTCTCTACCCTTATCTGAATTTGTACAAACTCAAATTGGATAACCAGTATGTTCATGATGTTATAAACACTAACATTGATATAAAAACCACTAAATTCGGTAAATATACCTAACATAGTTAACTAAACATTCTTACAATAAATAAGAAACGATTCTTATGTGGATCCAATAACATAAATTTTAAATAACTTTTTCAACATTCTTAATAAAATATCTCTAGAAACAGATATTGATATATTGTAAAAAATGAAAAAAATACTTTGGAACACTAATGTGCCCCATTTTATCTTTTCAATAACCACCAAAATCATTAAACACATTCAAAGTCAATATCTAGGATCAATTGATTCACCCTATATTATATTTACATATTCTTTCACCCCTCATGTTATTTATCCCATTTTTTCAATAAAAGGAAATGGGTAACATAAGGATCATATCAGCTCATCTTCATTCAACTCAAAAATTGAAATAATTTCTTACGTTTAAAATAATATCACAGGAGTTTCATAGAAAATATAGTTTAAATATATTATTCTACTTCTATGTGGGTGAACGCAGAGTAGAAAACATTAGTGTACAATCAATGTGATAAATGTTTTCCATTACATGTATCTCATGTAATACATTCTTCAAGATCATTCTAATATATTTTATATAGATAAATCTATGTAATTATATTATGATAGATCCTTAAACTATATAAAAAAATATATCAATATTGTTGAAGTTTATATACACAAATACATGTAAATATCAACTTTGTTAACAACTCATCATTTTAAGAAAAGATTGATTTTTATTCCCTAACATTATATTTTGTCAACATTTAGTTTAGTAATAAAATAATCAGCATGGTGATTGTTTTGCTTCATGATATATGTCTCTTCAATCCATAAAACATTTACAGTACTCATCCATCCTCCCTTCTACTTTTTCATTAATTTCAGAAATGTTATTACAAATAAAAAAGTATACTAGGAGTAAGAAATAACCTCAGTGTTCCATTTGTGTAATGATTGCACTGGTATTATTCTTGTATTATAGACTTATTATTCTTATTATTATATTTATAATTTAATATTATTTATTTTGTATGATCAACCTTAATATATTCTGTAATAACTCACTTTTCATCTATATATTCTTCAGATGATGTTGTTATCTTCTCTTCAACATTTTTTACTTCTTGTCATGTTGAGTTTGTAACTTCCTCTTAACTAATTCATATTATGTTAGTGAGATAGTAATTTATTTTTTGAAATATTCCCATATCTCTCACACCTCTTCCACATTTTATGAATCATTAAACAACCATATATTGACACCTTATTATCAAAAATTTTCTTTTTTTTATATATTATTTATTCAACTTTTCATTAGAATACCATTGGGTTTTGTCCATATATCTAGCCATGGCCATTTTATTTGTAAAAATATCTAAGAACACTATCATACCATTCCATATTTATTTTTATTTTGACTTAATTTTTAATGAAAATTTCCTTCTATTACTTTCTTATTCCTCATCATATTTTATTAAATATTTTTACATTATTTTATAAATATTTCCCCACTTGGATTCATACCTTTTTCCGGGTAGAGATATATTATATCAGTATGAATATTATTTTTTCCTTAGTAATCTACAAAAATATTAGTAACCTCTAAATTTTGATTTATTGGTAATTATATTAGTAATTCATTAATGTGTGTTTTTTGGTGTCATCAAAAATTGTATTAAATCTTGTTTAAGGAGATACTTTATTGTGGAATTACTTTGTTTCATTGTTTAGGACTATTTCTCACAAATCATAACTCATAAACATTCAATATTTGTAAATGTAAATGTACATTAAAATTGTTTGGGAAAAGAAGAAACTTGATTTTTAGGACCCTTATTTTCACCATCTTGAGAGGATTCACCTTTATCCTCAATTGATATGGTAATATATTTTTTAGAATTTATTAACTCACTATGTGATGTCCGAAAAATTTATTGTGTTTCTGATAACTCTTCCTTCTAATTAGTTATTTCTTTATAAGAATTCACTATCATTTTGAATTTATCCAACATATTCCTTTTCTGTTTACATTCCTCAACAAGTGATACTTCAATCAAGTTGAAATTATCCTCTCTAGAAGTTGTTCTATAATAGTATCTGCCTTCCTGGTCATTTACATACTCTGACTTAGATTTTGTTAGTCTCTCAAAGGAGGTTGGGAGAGGTTTCATGGTTGTTACATGGGATGAAGTGCAATTAAATGAGATTCACATTGTGAATGGTGTTTAGGATGTGAATTGGTGATTCGTTTCTAGTGAAATTGGAAAGTTCATGAAATTAATTTTTCAAATTTGTGCGGTGTGAAATGGATTCATTTCCTGAACTTTGAATTTATAAAATTTAATTAATTTGAGCCAAGATGATTTTAATTTATATGGATGTTTGAAATTGGAAATTCATGTCGTGAATGCCTTAAACGACATAAAATTGATGGGTTTGAGGACATTTATATCCTTTTAGGAAATTTTTTTCATTTTTCTACTCTATATCTCTCCCAATCTGGATAAAAACAATTCTATATAGGGAGATATTATATCCCCTTATCCCTTTCATCAATCCTTGGTTCGGGTGGATACTCATTAGAATGTGTGTATAATTATCCTATATTTCACATGGGTTTCTTTCCATTTGAATTAAATGATCTGCTATGGCAGTATTGTTTTGGTTTGGGGTTTGTATATAATGATTTTTTTTAAAAAAAATTTCTTCGGTGTATATTGATCAATGAGTTCCTTGTGTGGCGGTGGTTTCAGGATGGTTTCTTCATCACCAAGTGGTGCACAACAAGGCCAGAATGCTTCTTTGAGGTTAAGGATCCTCGTTATCAGCTATTTATGTTCTATGTGTGATATTTTAAAAAAAACTTATTACCTTTTATAGAATTTTAATGGTCATTATAATGATAAAATTTATTGGAATTTAAAATATTGATGGGAATGTTAATTTATTTCATGCTCTAAAAATTTGAAATATATCAATTTAATTAGGAATTATTATTTACAATTGTAATAATAATTGTTATTTGGATCCTTGTTTCATCTATAGTTATTATAGTATAATGTTACATTCATTGTTTCAATGTTATCACGCCCTGAATAAAAGGTCTATGATTTTATATTTGAATAATAATTCCATGCATCTAGAAATATAGTTTGTGTGATAATACCCAAGAATAATGAAGAAGATATATGGAAATGTCCCATAATAATTGTGGATGAAAATTTGTATCACTATTCGGGGTCGGTTCTTATTGTGTTTTCCCAACATGTTTTTGAATGTTATGTAGTGATGTTACTAATCGACTAGGACCTATGGTGTCTGGAGTTATGATGTGTATGTTGACTGGGATTAATGTAATGTGTGATGTTTTGAGATGTGTTGTGATGAGGTTTTGGCATAGTGTTTGTGGTCCAATTTGATTATGTAATAGTGGGTATGGTGTAGTGGTTGTGTAATAGTGGTTGTCATTGTGATATGTACTGAAATCATTATATATTGGTTGTGTTGTGAGAATGCTTGGGAGATAAAGTGTGGCGATGATGGTGGATGTGAGGTACTGTGGGGGTGGTCATGTGAGTTAAGATAGTGGTATAATGGTGTGGATGTGTTAGTTTTTGGGAGATCCATGTGTTAATGTACAATGAAATGCACAAAAATATCCCTAATGAAAAATGATATGGACTAGAAACAACTATATTAAAAATAGATCGAACTAAAATGAATGAATGAATGATATGTTTAATGGGAAATGATATGGATAATTACTTAATGTGGAGAAACATGTATGTTAAAATTGGAATATTATATGTCTTGTGTAGTGGTTGTGTTGCGAGTTTCAAATAGTGGTGGTAATTATTGTGAAAGATGATGTTTGGTATGTGGTTGTGATGTGGTGTGTGATAGTGCTATTTATGTGGACCCATAGGTTGTGTATTGTGTGCTATCTATGTATCTTGTAACATCTTGTTACTATTTCAGGTATTCCTAAAAATTATTGTTTTAAATTATTATTAGGTTAATTGGGGAAAAATGGATTACCAGTAAAAAGATTCATTTTTTAACACGTCGCGGATTGGTAAAACACCAAATTAATACTCTGGAATATTCAATTAAATATTTTCTGAGTTAAACACTAAGTCTGTATGAGCTTTCAAGGTTTGAAAATACATAGTGAAGACAGAATAAAATAATTAAATATAATATTTTAAGCGATCACTTTTTATTCAAAATATTTGAATAACTCCAAAACGGTGTGTCATTTGAGAAATATGAAACCACTGTTATGTCTGAAATATGGTGTTTGATGTAGGTGGGGTATAAAATACTAAGGTTCCAGGAATTTGGATGTCTTGATCATGAGATAAAGCTATTAAATAATATTTAATATATTATTTGTTAAAATAATTAAATATTTCCTCAACGGTGCGTCATATGAGAAATCTGAGACCACAGATGGATCCAGAATGATGTGTTTACCCTACATGGGGTATAACATTTGTATGTGTTGGGAATTGGAATGCCTCAATCGCAAAAATGTAACTTTTAATATCAATTAATTAATTATTCTGAGTTTTCCTTAATGAATCATTAATATATTTCAAATAGCTCATCGTTTGAGATATCTAAGACCACTGTTGGCTCCGCAATGAGGTGTTTGCCTTATATGAAGTATTATATTCATTCGAAATGGATCTTTGGTGTCATTTAATTTTAACATTTAATAATTACTTATATTAAATTCATTTATTTATTAAATTAATTGAAAAATCATGTCACTATTCATCTTCTCCAGTTTTTTGTCACACCACCACTTCTCACCCACGGGACATTCCAAAAACTCCATTTATAGCCCATTTTTATAGTTAAAAAATTGTAAACATCATAAATGGATGAATAAAAGACTCCTCATTAAATTTTAGTTTAATTAATAGATTTAACTATCAATTTAAAAATTGAGTAATGTTTCATGGCTATGGGGTTTTGAAATACCCCAACTCGTTCGATTCTATGTTGTCTTTTGTTCTAGATGAGTCTGGTTGGTTGCAGATTTTCACTACACACCTTAATTGAGTTCTAAAGATGAAAATCAGACTGATGCTTCCTCTATCATCCTTTGTGCATGCCTCCCCTCGCCCTCTCATTCTTCATAGGTTTCTTTTCATATTATTCATTGTTTATTTTCTCCTCTTTTCTAATATGTTTTATATAATAATAGTAAATAACTACTAACTTGAATAAAGGGAAAACAATATATAATAATAATATAAAATTTATCAAATGATAAATTTTATATTAATTACCTTATGATATATTGATATATATGTATATATATATATGTAAGTATATATATATATGTAAATATATATATATAGACATATACCTAGATATATTGATAAACTAATTGTGGGAACTTTTATTTAAAGTAACAATATCAAAGTGCAATTGAAATGATAATTGTAAATGAACATCTAGTGATAATTACATCAAATTATCATTGGATAAATTAAAAAAATGATGATTTTTAAAGATTAATTATTAGAATATAATTACTCAATTAATTAAATGAATGATTATAAAGTAATAATGTGAAATTATATTAGGATAATTTGTAAGTTTTTCTTACAATGTATAATTATTATAGAAAGAGAATAATGAAAGAACATAATTTGAAAAAAATGATAAATTGGAATTTACATAGGAGAGAGAATATAGGATCACATGAAAATTTTTATTTCAATGCAAAATAACGCAGATTGATTCTAGGACCCCTTGTTGAATTTCAACCATTGGTGTGTTGACACTTATGATATTAAGGTTGTGAGGAGGTGTATTGATCCACATATGGTGGTCAATCCTCACTGATGACATTGACAACCTTCAGGGCGGTGGTTTTGTATCGATTCGAAAAATTTATTATCCTTGTATTGCTAAATTTATTTCAATTGTTGATTTAAATTAAATTGCTCAAATTTTATTTGAATTAAATTTATAAAAACCAATTCCAGTGAATAAAGATATTTGAAATGGTTTTGGCCTGGAAATTTGGAAAACCCCAAATTATATTGAATTGGGTGTGTTTATAAAAATTGACTAATTTAAATGATTTAAATTAAATTTAGGATTTGATGGAAATTATTTCAATTAAATTATTGAATTTAATTGTTGAAATAAATTGTGTAATGATGGAATTGGTTTTGAATGGATTTCAAATTGGAGAAAATGGCTTAAAGTGATTTTATAAAAACTGAGTGGTTTTATCTTTTACGAAAAGGAATGTTTTTGAATAAAATATATTTTAGTTTTAAATGGAATGAAATTGGCATGTTGGAAATGGATGAATGGGATTTATCATATTATTAAGATGTCTTATAATAGTTCACACATCATGTAAGAGCACTTGCAATCCATAGGTATTTATTGAGTTATTTGGATACACTCTATGTAACGATAATGTTCTAAAACATACTTGTAGCAGGTCAAATCCCTGATGGGTTGGTGATGATCTTGTTTTAGCTAGTTTCATAGGGGAATGTGTATACGCATTTTTCTGAGTTCAGATAGAGATTTCAGAATCCTATAGCTGGTTAATACTATCATACCTTTTGGCATATGACCATGTTGCTCGCTTGTTTATTTATATTTGTGATATAAATGTATGCCAATGTATGTCTGAACTGCTTACCTTCCTACTAAATTTATATAATTTTTTATATATAAGTGTTTAACATAATCCATTATTTTATAAATTTTCTATCATTTGTAAAATCATTGCTGAAAATATTTATTTACATCGTTTGAAAATGTAACCATGTATTGTTTAAATATTCTATTGAATTTCCAAACATGTTGAAATTAAATTTGAGATTTTTTATTTGGATAATCTATATTTGGAATATTTTATGGAATCATGGGTGGTACCCTACTTGTCTTAGGCTCACACCATATTTTTTCCTTCAGGTGTTTGTAGACATTCTACTTCTAGGTTCGAGCAAAGGGAAGGGATCTCTTGGAGGTGATCCAGTTGACGAGCTTTGGTCTTAGTGAGTTGTTTCCTTAGGGACCTTGGAGTTGTTTTCCCATTTTAGTACTTGGGTTGTAGTACTTTGGGATTTTTATTCCATGTTGTACTATCGTACATCACTTCCAGCGGAGTTTCTTTTGTTATGCATACTTCTTTGTTTTATTTTTCTTCCACATTGTTATGGAAAAATTAATTCCCACTTGTATGTTCTACGATTCCAGGTGGTAGTCTCCTACCCATGGGTATTGGGGACACCCTTAGAGCTATGTCAGGATCACCTCAGTTATCAGGTTATTATGGTACTTGGGATGGTTCATGAGGAAATTGTATCAGTGAGAGGTTAGACATCTTGCCTTGATGACATTATGCATTTGAGTATTCTTGTTGGGACTTAGGAGTTAGTTGTGATTGAGTACCTATCCAGCTCTCACCGCAATGAACCTTAATTCACAATGAGTGTTCATGGAAAGAGGTATTGTGGTATAGTCCCAGTCTGTTCCCTGTTGTGATTTGGATAGTGTGAAATCCAAATCTTGTTTGTTCCTTCTATTGAGAATATTTTAACTCATTACTCTATCTGAGTGTTAATATGATATCTTCATTGTTGTCTAAAGATGTTGTGTAACATCATGCATCTTAGAAGATCTATGAATCAGATCCGGGGAAGGGGATACTACTAAAAATCAACGAGTGAATCCTCCAGTTGTTCCGATCCTTGTTGAGGTGATTGTGCACACATTCCATGCTCATAGATAGGAACCACCTCTAGTTTCCATTCGAGCTCCAGCTGTGGAAACTGGGGGGTGCACTTCCAAATGTTTTTTTCAAGAGTTCTTTCACCAGAAACCAATAGTTTTCAAAGGCTCCACTGATCCCCAACATGCTGAGGAATGGTGGGTTAGGATAAAACTTATGTTTCAGTTTTTGCAGACATTAAACGAGATCAAGGATATGTGTGTCACCTTCGTGTTGGAGGGACCAATAAGAAGATGGGGCAACATGATAGTGACATAAAAGAAAAATGAGGGATTGGATTTCAAGGACTTCAATGTGATTTTTAACGAATAGTTCTATCCAGAGTCAATGGTGTTGGCAAACATATGGAGTTTTTTAAGCATGAGAAGGCTGAAAGAATTTTGTCTCCTGCAAACATTTGGGGAACTTCCAGAAGTTATATCATAACATTCCCACTCCATGAAGTGACACGAGATCATTAAAACCCTTAAAATGTGAGGAAAGTAAATGATTGATGTGAAAAAGGTTTCTATCCAAAGGCATCCGGAACAAAGCTTCTACATGCAGTGGAAGAGTCTCCAGAAAAATAATATACTTGTCCAATGACTGTGAGTGGTACCATTACTATTGATTTGTCATTAGTGACTACGCTTTTGGATACGAGTACATCTCACTCATTTATTTCAACCCTTATCATTAATCTACTTAATATTCCAATGGAGATTTTATCTTGCTCAATGGATATTACTACACTAATTTTCATGAAGAGAGAGTAGTGTCTTCATAGTCCTATTTTTTTCTTCTATCTATCATATGTCATACTTTCATATATTTTTCTAGTACTCGACATGGAATCTATTGATATCATATTCAGGATGGATTGGCTCATTGCTAATAAAGATCAGATTGATTGTTATATTAGATGGGTCTACCATACCACACCCAGTGGCGTGTCTTTTGTATTTCAAGGATAATGGGTCCCAAGGTCTAGCAGGGCAAGGCCATCTTTTCTGGAGTTGGAGAAGGTTATATTAGTGTTTGATTCTGATTGGGAGCAGTGATCTCCCCCATGTTGTCGTCGAGTTTCCCGTCGCATTTCCTTATGATTTTCTATGGTTTACCACCGGTAAGGGATGTTGAGTTTTCCATTTAATTGATGCCCGATACTCAAATAGTTTCCTTATCCTCATAACAAATGGATCTAACTAAACTGAATCACCTAATGTCCCAGTTCGATGATCTTCTTAAGAAAGCCTTTATTTATCCAAGTGTGTCACCTTGGGCTGCACCGATTCCCATTACCATAAAAGTTGATGGTTATCTGACATCATCTCTTCGAGAGATGATTATTTTGGAAAATATGGTTATTTTAGAATTCTGTAATCATTGGAGACATTATTTATGGTGTGGAGACTCATTCCTGGTGTTTGTTCTCTAAAGACGGTGTTTTGTGTTATCGATACTGTTATGTTGCACCGTTAGCAACATGGAAGGATATAATAGGAGACCGCCATAATTTCCAATGAGTTGTGCACCCATGAAGCACTAAGATATTCTATGACATGAAGTAGTTATTTTGGTGACCATGTATTCTTGATGCTTTCAGCCCAGTTAGTTCATCGACAGATTGAGATTCAAGGGAAGCTTTCTCTTTATTTTGTGGGATCTTTTGAGGTTGTTGAACAGGTGGGGAAAGTTGTTTACCATTTATCACTACCTCCATAGATTATGTTGATACATAATGTGTTTCATGTATCTTATCTTCGAAAGAATTTATCTAACCCATCTCATGTTCTGAGTTGGCATGATCTTGAAGTAGAACCTGATGTATCTATGAATGAATGAGTGGTCAGTGTTGTTGATTCTGATACTAGGGTACTTTTGGGGATGATTATATCTCTGGTATATGTGCTATGGCTGCGTGGTTTTGATTATCAAGCGACATGGGATATAGGGGCACTGATGAGAAAGTAGTGGCCTCATCTTTTTTATGATGAGGCTTCTTCGTAGGCTTTCTGGGGATATAATGTTCCTATAGTGGAGAGGTTGTAACATACCATTACTATTTCAGGTATTCCTAAACATTATTATATTAATTAATTATTATGTTAATTGGGGAAAATGGATTTCCAGTAAAAAGTTGTGTGTTTGTTAAACGTGTCATCAAATGGTAAGACACCCAATATATACTCTAGAATATTCAATTAAATATTTTTTGAGTTTAAAATTGAGTAAGTATGAGTTTCCAAGGTCTTAAAATACTCTGCGAAGAAGGAATAAAATAATTAAATAAAATATTTTATGTGCACACTTTTTATTCAAAATATTTTGACAACTCCAAAACAGTTCGTCGTTTGAGAAATATGAGAAAACTATTTTGTCTGAAATATGGTTTTTACACTTGGAGGGGTATAAAATTCGAAGTCTCCAGACATTTGGATGTATCTCTCAAGATATAAAGTTATTAAATAATTTTTAATATATTATTTATTAAAAATAATTAAATATCTCCCCAACAGTGTGTCGTACGAGAAATCTAAGACTAACGATGGGTCCTGAATGATGTGTTTACCATAGAAAGGGTATAACATTTGTATGATTTGGTCTTTTGGACACCTTACTCCCAAAAATAAAACATTTTATATTAATTAATTAATATATCCATGTTTTCATCAACAAATCATTAATATCTCTAAAAAATATCATCGTTTGAGAAATATGAGACCACCGTTGGGTCCAGAATGGGGTGTTTAGCCTAGAAGGGGTATTAATTTCATTCGTAATGGATCATTGGTGTCATTTAATTTTTACATTAAAGAATTAAAAATATTAAATTAATTTAATTAAAAAATTAATTGCAAATACCAGGTTACTGTTCATATTCTTTGGTTTTGTGTCGCACAACCATTTCTGACCCATGGTACCATCCAAAAACTCTATTTATTTCACATTTTTACCATTTAAAATTGTAAACACCATAAATTGATAAATCAAAGAATCATCATTCCCTTTTAGGTTAAATCATGCATCTAATTAGTGGTTTCGAAATGGTGGAAGGTTTCATGGCTATGGGGTTTTGAAATACCCCAATTCGTTCGGTTCTTTGGTTTCTTTTGTTCTAGACATGTCTTGTAGGAAACAGATCTTCCCTGTGCACATTAATCGAGTTATAAAGATCAAAATCGTACCGGTGCTTCCTCCATCAGCCAGTGCGCACACATCCCCAAGTCTTCCATTCTTATTAGGTTTGTTTTATTATTATTATTTATTTATTTTTTCCTCTTCTATTATATGCTTTATATAATAATAATAAAATAATATAGACTTGAATAAACAGAAAAGAATATATAATAATAATTTTAAATATATCAAATGATAAATTTTATATTAATTACCTAATTATATAAAGATATATATGTAAATAAATGTAATTATATATATATATGTGTGTGTGTCTTTGTGTGTGTGTAAATATATATATACATATATATACATATATATATACCTATACATAGTGATAAGCTCATTATGAGTAATTTTATTTAATTTAACAATATCAAAGTGCAATCTAAATGATAATTATAAATGACCATGAAGTGATAATTACATCAAATTATCATTGGATAAATTGAAAAAAATGGTAATTTATAGAGTAATTATTTTAATATAATTACTCAATTAATTAAATGAATAATTATAATGTAATACTATAAAATTATCTTATAATAATTCGTAAGTTTTTATTACAATATATAATTAGTCTTGAAGGAGAATAATAAAAGAATATACTTTAACCTACATGATAAATTTGAATTTATCTAGGAGAGAGAATGTATTATCTCATTGAAAATTTTATTTCGAAATAAAATATCTCACATTGGTTCTATGACCCCTTGATGAATGTCGACCATTGGTGTGTCGACGATTATGATATTATGGTTGTGAGGAGGTTTATTGAACCACACACAGTGGTTTATACTTGACGCTATCATCGATGACCTTGAGGTAGGTGGTTTTATTTTTATTATCCAAATTGATTATCCTTGTATTGCTTTATTTATTTCAGTTGTTGATTTAAATTCAATTTCTCAAAAAAAAATCAATTAAATTGATAAAAACAGATTCCATTGAATCATGATATTTGAAATGGTTTTGGCATGGAAATTTTGAAAACCCCCAATTCTATTTAATTGGGAGTGTTTATGGAAATCGACTGATTTTAATTGATTAATTTAAATTTTGGATTTGATGGAAATTATTTTAATTAAAATTTTGAGTTTAATTAACGAAATAAATTGTGTAATGATGGAATTAATTTTGAATGGATTTTAAACTAGAGAAAATGGCTTCAACGGATTTGATCGAAACCCATTGGTTTTATCTTGTAAAAAGGCATGGTTTTGAATAAAACCTTCTTTGGTTTTAAATGGAAATAAATTGGAACTTTTGAAAGGGAAGAATGGGATTCATCTTATTTTTATGCAGTCTTAAAATATTTCACCATCATGTAACAACACATTCAAGCCTTAGGTAGTTAGTCAATTATTTGGATATACTCTAATCTACGATATTGTTCTAAAACAAACTTGAAGTGGGTCACATCCCTGATGGGAGGGTGACGAGTCTCCTTTGGCCAGTGTCATAGGGGTGTGTGTATAAACATTTTTTTGAGTTCACAAAGAGCTTGTGAAATACTATATCAGGTTATTAATATCACACCTTTTGGTAGATGACCATGCTTCTCACTAATTTATTTATATTTGAGATATAAATGTATTCCAATGTTTGATTGAACTGATTACATGAATAATGAATTTATATAAAGTGTTTCATATAAGTGTTATATATAAGCCATTATTTTATAAATATTCCATAATTTGTAAAATAATTGTTTAAAATATTTATTTCCATTATTTAAAAATGTATAGCATGTTTTGTTTAAAAATGATTTAGAAATGCCAAAACTGTTTACATTAAAATTGAAATCATTTCTTTAGATAATATATATTTGGAATCTGTTATGGAATATTTGGGGGTGTCCTACCAAGCATAGGCTCACGGCCTAGATTTTTCCTTTATTTTTTGTAGACATTATTCTTCCATGTTCGAGCAAAGGGAAGGGATCTCTTGGAGGTGTATCCAGCAATTGAGCATTGATATTGGGGAGTTGTGTCCTTATGGACCTTTTGGTTGTTTTTCTCATTTTAGTACTGGGGGTGTAGTACTTTTGGATTTTTATTCCATGTTTTATTCTAGTACATCAATCATAGTGGAGTTTCTTTTGTTATGCATGTATAATTTTTTTCTTTTTCTTTCGTGTTATTATTGAAAAAATCATTCCCACTTGTATTTTGTACGTTTCCAGGTGCTAGTGGTCGACCCTTTGGGATCAGGAAAGCCCTTCGGAATATGTCAGGGATGGCTCCGTTATCAGGTTATGAGAGAACCTAGACTAGTTAATGACATATCTTGTATGACTATGTTATATTATATGTTCCCCTGTTGAGTTCTATAACCATACCATAACTCCGAGGTGATTAGTTATTTTTTTCAACAATAAATAGTATGGTAGTTAAACAGATGGTTGGATACACCCTCTCCATCGCTCTTCCTTTAGTAGTGATGTGACAACCCAAGTGTCTTCAGATTGGAATCGATATGACGAAAAATGTTTATAATGGTTAAAATTGTTGTGGCGTGATGTGATATGTGGTGGGGGTCATTCATTGTGGGAATAGGTAACAAGGTTGATTTCTTTCTTGTTCATGATATCATATTTGTATTGTTTTTTTTTGATTTGTTATGTGTTGGCCCAGGTGTCAATGGGCACAATGTGATGTGGTGTGATGTGTGTCCTAGTTTTGTATAGGTTATTTGTGATGTGATATATGTCATATTTTTCTACTGGAGGGATGTTATCTGATGTCATATGATGTGGGTTTTCTTGGATGTTATGAAGCATATTGTAACACCTGAGACTTTGGTGAGAAATATTTTGTTTTTATGTTATATAAATCATCAAAGGAATATTTCACTACACACAACACTAGCTTGGCTTTCTTTACATGCAACCTCGACCTTCCTCGATAGTTTACACCGTACGCAATACCGAGTTTCACTAAACAACGATATGCTATTAAAATATTATTAAAACTAGCCGTTATGAATACTAATAACCAATTTTTTTAATTTTGTAAATTTTTATTTTTAAAAATGGACTTCATTTTTGGATTCAGAATATCAAAATTAGATTAGGGTGAAATTTTGGTACTTTTCGGATATCTTTCATATTCTGATGAATAGTTAAAATTACTAAATTTTAATTAAAAACAACTTTTTTAATCGAAATAATTAATAGTGATAAATTATTAATTTTAGTGGTTTTAAAGTATATTTAGAATATATTTTACAATTTAATACAATGTTGGACATTGGATGTAATTTCACATTTAAACCAAATATAAACAAGTTTCAATCTTTTGATATTTATTATCTCTTAAAAACACGCTATTTGTTTTGATGACGGGAATTAATTTTTAAATTACTTAATGTAACTGATATGTCTTGAATTTGATAAAATAGACTTCATTTTTGAATTCATAATATCAAATATAGCTTAGGCCTAATTTTTGGTATTTTCCTGGAAACATTCATTTTTTGATGAATAGTGAAACCACTATGTGGTAGTTAAAAAAACTGAATTTTTCATAAAACTTAATTTTACCGATTCTGTGAGGGGAATTTCGAAAATCCGAGAGACACGGTTAATATCAAGGACCATAATGTGGTTCAATGAGATGAAAATAATTTTTGGTGAATAGTAACTTTTTACTTTTTTTTACCACGGTTAAAAGTAAATATGGCAATTAAGGGTAAAAGTGTTATTATTATTACCCTAAAACATGTCCTAATTCTATTTGATTAGGGTAATTCGACCAAAAACAACCTTAGGAATAACATATGACCATTTAGGCCCACTTGGATTAGATTAGGGCATTTATTATCAATTTATTTAAAGAAGGGTTAAAATAGTTAAAATCAAAGTTTAATAACGAAATAATTTTTAATATAGGGTTATACATAAGATAAATTCGACTATAAATATTCATTAGATACCTAAAAATATTTCCAACATAAATTTATTTTATTTTTAATTTTTAGTCCTAAAATAATTTAATTTATTTATGATACAATGATGATGCAATAATTATCTTATTAATGAAATATGGACATAATTGATGTTATAAATACCCAAATAAATGTAATTTGAGACTTTTTATGAATTCTAATAACTTTATATGTTAATATGGCATGTTATTATTGATTTAATTAATTTTTTTGGAACTAATAATTTTGTTATGATTTTCACAAAAATCAATTACGAAATAGTTTCATAATTTACAGAAAATAGTTTTTAAAACAAATATTATATTATTAATTGTTATTATATTCCTAAAAATATAAGGATCGGCCAAGATACTTATATCATGATATTTGTATCATTAATGGAACACATGGGGTCGCATGGATCTATATGGTATGTTTATTAACTATATAATATAAAAATACAAAGTGACAAGGTAAATGTCAATCTAATTAACTAAGAGTTAAAACTAAAAGATAAGGTTAATATAATGACATAAACTTGTCTAAAATCTATTTTATGAGAGTATTTCGAACCATCCCCACCTTATCTTCGAAATATATCAATTTTGAGCTATTAAAAACCGAATTTGACTTTATAATAAAATAATATTTTTAGTTATTCCAATGGTGCCCCTCTCCTCCCTTATAAAAGGGCATCTCCTCCCTCTATTCCACACAGCACATTGAGCCTTCAAGATCGGTCAAACCCTACCAAATTCTCTTCTCCACTTCCCTATAAACATCTTAGAGGTCCTGGATTTCTTTAAAGACCAATTTTATTTCCCTAAGAGGAGGACTCAAAGAGGCGCTCCAAAGAAGAGGTAATGTCCGTTACCGATTCTTTCAACTTTATTTCTTCTTAAACTTCTTCTTATTTAGTTGTTTCATTATGAAGTAATAACATCAGTATCACTCATATACTGATATGTTATTATAAGTATGAAACAACCCAATTTCACCATCTATCTATCCTATGGAAAATGAAATCATACGCGTGCGTACGTACGGAATACCGTCTCCACGCCATGGTGTAATCTATTTTCCACCACCACCTTACTTGGATGGGTATAATGGTGTAAATAATGACTATATATGATTATTTTAAATTGATATTTATTCTTATATAGTATACATACACCCCAATACTATTCCACGATCATGGGAAAGATATCATCGCTCGTGCGTACGTACGAAATATTGTCTCCACGATGTGATGTGTCTCGTTCTACAAGATCATCATTTCATAATGATTATATAAATGTATTTAAAGAATGAATATGATATATATTACACTAATAACATTCTATAAATGAGGTATCTATAACCTAAAAAGAAGAATAAGAATTTATTCGACAAAACACGCATAAGAACAAAAAGTAATAAACACCCGAATAACAAGTAGTAATGAAATATTACTAATAAGAAGCTATGAATATGACCATATATGATATTTATGATTTTGGAATATGTCCATAAAATTATTTAAATCATTATACAGGAGGTTCGGACACTTACTAAGCAAATCGGACCTAAGGTAAGGGAAAATATCACAATCTCATTTTATCTAAGATTGTTTATACATTGGAATTTACTGGGGTGTATTTTATCATCCACATACATGTTTCCTCAATATGTAATATTCTTCCCATCCACCTAAAATTGTTTAAATCCAATTTTACCCTTCGTTGAGTTTTTAGTAAAAGATATGAAAGGAATCTTTTGTCTTTTTTCGTACGAGGTACTTTTTGGCTTTTTTGACAAAAGTACGAGAATAATGTTTTTAACTTATACGACATGAATGGATTTATAAAACATTATTTCCAAGAAACATCCTTTACAAGTTATCAAGTTTATTTTTAATCAAATTTTTTTAGTTTAATATTGTATGACATGTTAAGAAAGGAAAATGTTTTTGAAGTAGAAAGGATATTTTCCTCAAGAATGGAGTTCAAGTGTTTTATCAAAATTATTTTCCATCTAAGATAATATAGGGTTATGTTTTTTTACCTATTATTACATTGATTTGATTATGTTGTGATGGAATTATTTTTATGAATTACTTTATCTTATATGAATTGTTTTATGATTTCATGTTGTTTAAGAATCCCATTTTTATTACATGGGTTATGAAATGATGTATGATTTATGATTTTGTGGCACAAATAAGAATGGTTTCATTATGAGATGGGTGAGACCCATATCTCCCTCCAATGAATTGGGTAAATATTTCATATCTCATGAGATAGACATGGCTGAAACGGCAGGTTAAACCGGTTCAGTGAAACAGGACTGAAACGAGGAGTAAACTCGGTTCAGAAATGGACTTTGTCCACTAAGATAGTCTTGGCAATGATTTTTGGATAATAAGAAATTATTCTCTATGATTATGTGTGTATGACACAAAGTTTCATGTTTTTTGTTATGATTATTGGGATTACATTTCACTACTATTATTTATCCCATGTTATGAAATTGTGATCTCTTTTGCAGGTTAAGATTTTCAAAAGTTACGTTCTTAAGTATATGATGTGATTGATATATTTTTTTTACCCTTACTGAGAATTTTAGCTCACCCTTTTGTATGTTTTATTTCCCCAGTTCAGGAAGAAGGTTATTAAGTAGGATATTCCAAAAAGGATTGTAGATATGATGAAATAAATGTGAGGCAACATAGATGCTTTATGAACCAGTTGTTTATGTATCCCAGTTTCTAAAGACTCTATACCTATACGGTCCTTTCTTGGTTTTTTTATATGTTGTAATAAGTGTGCTTGAATTCTGATTTAATAAAAATGTATGTAAAGTATGGGTCGTTATAGTTTGTATCAGAGGAATGGTATAGTCAACCTTTGGAAACTAGGATGTGAAAGCATTAGTAAGATCCCTATGGATATGTTTAAGCATAGAACACAATCTTAGTGTTATATAAATGGCCATGAATAACCTAGGATAAGACCTTAAGTGTGAAATTTTATTCTTGATTATGTGGTTTTCCTGTAATAATTATTGTTGTTCACACTATTCTTCTAGGTTTTTGTCAATGGCTGGATCCTGAAGGAACCATGTTAATGCGGAATGCGACGAGCAATGCAATTATTGTTCCCCTGAGCAACCAAACATTATGGGAGCTAGAATGAAAAATATTGTAACCATTCTCACACAACTTTCTCAAGCTATGAATCATGCAGGACTTCCAAACAAGCAAAGGAAGGAGAAACATTCTGTTGAATCCTTCACGAGGTAGCGTCTACCATCATTCAGTGGGTCTACTAATCCATTAGTTTCTGAACAATGGATTAGTACTGCTGAAAAGAAATTTTCAGTTCGTCAATGTTCTGAACATGATAAAGTCATCCTAGCAGTGTATCATTTGGAAGGAGATGCTGATCAATGGTGGAATCTTATTAAGAATACGAGGAAAAGGGATGAAATTGATTCCATGGAATGGGATGAGTTGAAGAACTAATTTTTCAATAAGTACTTCCCTCGTATTATCCGAAAAAAAGGAGAATGAGTTTCTTGATCTAAAGAAAAAGGATGATGGATCGGTTGGTACCTATGAAGCAAATTTTACAAGACTTTCAAGGTACGCTTCTGGTATTATTATCCAACCTAAGTGTAAAATTGATCGATTCTTTAGTGGCTTAAAACCATGTCTTCGAAGGTCCATAGCCATAAGGGACTTCAATAACTACGAGGAAATCGTTCGATGTGCTCTCAAAGTTGAGATGGAGATTGGGGTAACCCATCAGTCATATGGGTTTGATAAGAAGAGGAAAATGGAATTCAAAGGAAAGTATAAAGAGCACCCTAAAAAGAATATGAGCTTTCCCTTATGCTCAAAGTGTGGAAAGAAACATAGAGGGAGTTGTCTTAAAGGGACAAGTAAATGTTTCAAATGTGGAAAGGAAGGTCAACGGGCATTTGAATGCCACAATGATGGGAAGAAGATGTCTAATGATTCAAACAAAGGAAGAGATACACAGAATGAATGTACTACACTTCAATGTTTCAAGTGAAAGGAGATGGGGCATTATTCCAATCAATGACCAAATCTAAGGGTTGATGATGATGGTCGACGTCAACAAACTCTTAAGGCTAAATACAAAGGAAAGTCACAGGAAATTTCAATCAGCGATGTGGAGTACAATAACTATGTTGTGAAAGGTACACTTACCATCCACTCTAACGTAGAAAATATTTAATTTGATTCTGGATCTAACCACTCTTTTATTTCTGAAGAATTTTCTAAGAGTATCAACATATTATGGAGCTCATATCAATTGCCAAAGAAGGGAATTCACATTTTGTATTCCAGATCAATCTATGATCGTCTATCGATGCAAGGATGAACATAACCTTCCAGTGGAAATTTCTTCTATATTATGTGTCTGGATTCCACTAAATGAGGGTTATTTATCTCAAATGGTTGGTGAGAAACTCATGATTAATAATATTCCCATTGTACTGGAGTTTGATGATGTCTTTCTGGAGGAATTGCCTAGTCTTCCACCAAATCGTAAAGTTGAGTTTTCAATAGAACTCGTACTGGGTGCTCTTCCTATTTCAAAGACACCTTATAGAATGTCCCCAATTGAGTTACAGGAATAGAAGAAGCAACTCCAAGAGAATCTTGATAAGGGATTCATACGCCCTAGTGCGTCACCTTGGGGAGCACCTATTCTATTTGTTAAGAAGAAAGAAGGATCAATGAGACTCTGCATTGATTATCGAGAACTTAACAAGATCACTATCAAGAACAAATATCTTCTCCCATGCATTGATGAATTATTTGACCAACTACGCGGAGCTCAATACTTTTCCAAGATTGATCTTCGTTCAAGGTATCATCAATTAAGGGCCAAAAGGGAAGATATACTAAAGGCGACATTCCGTACAAGGTATGGACACTATGAATTTATAGTGATTCCATTTGGTCTTACTAATGCCCCTGCTATCTTCATGGATCTGATGAATAGAGTCTTTAGAGATTATCTTGATCAATTTGTGGTAGTCTTTATAGAAGATATTCTTGTCTATTCAAAGAGAAAGTAAGATCATGAAGATCACTTGAGAATTATATTGAAGACCCTGAGAAAGGAGAAGCTTTATGCCAAATTTACGAAGTGTGAATTTTGGCTTCAAAATGTCTCATTTTTGTGTCACAGAATCTCAAACGAGGGGATATCTGTGGATCCAGCAAAAACAGAGGTTATCGAAAGATGGCCGAGACCCACAACAGTAACTGAGATCCAAAATTTTCTTGGTTTGGCTGGATATTATCGAAGTTTTGTGAAAGATTTTTCACGGTTATCTAATCCACTCACCAGGTTGACTCGGAACGGAGTTAAGTTAGTTTGGACGGAGGAATGTGAAGATAATTTCAAGGAGTTGAAAAGAAGGTTATCCAGTGCACCTGTTCTCACACTGCCTTGTAGTGGAGAATGGTTTGTGATCTACATTGATGCATCGAAGAAGGGATTAGGGTGTGTTCTTATGAAAAATGATATGGTGATAGCCTATGCCTCACGACAGTTGAAATTCCATGAGAAAAATTACCCAACTCATGATTTGGAGTTATCTGGAGTAATCTTTGGATTAAAGATTTGGAGGCATTATCTTTATGGAGAAATGTGTGATATTTATACTGATCATAAAAGGTTAAAGTGTATTTTCACACAAATGGAGCTGAATATGCGCCAAAGAAGATGGTTAGAGCTGATTAAGGATTATGACTGCTCAATTCATTACCTCCCTGGGAAAGCAAACAAGGTGGCAGATGCATTAAGTCGACAAGACCATGCTAGTTTATCCATGATGAGGATCACAAAAGATCCAATATTTATGGATTTACAAAGGATAGATCATGGAATTATAATGGAAGGGGGAAAATCGTATCTTTCACAAATGAATGTTCAACCATCTATACATGTGAAGATAAAACAGGCACAGAAAGAAGATGTAGAGTTACAAATGAAGGTGAGAAATATTCCTGAATTCAACCTTGATTGTGATGGGATAATAAAGATCAGGAATCGATTTTGTGTTCCTCTCATCCCAGAATTAATGAAGGATCTGCTGGATGAGGCTCATAGGTCTTCATTTTCTATTCATCCTGGAAGCACAAAGATGTATTGGGACCTGAAAGAGTACTTCTGGTGGAATGGCATGAAAAGAGATGTTGCTGAATATGTCACTCGATGCTTGGTTTGTCACCAAGTTAAATCTGGGAGACAGATGTCTAAGGGGATGTTACACCCATTACCCATACCCGAATGGAAATGGGAAAACATCACTATGGACTTTGTCACATGACTTCCTAAATCATCCAAAGGCAATAATACTATCTGGGTCATAGTTGATCGTCTTACAAAGTCTGCACACTTCATTGCTATTAGGGAGGATTTCTCTCTGGATCAGCTTTCCAGGATACATGTAAAGGAAGTGGTAAGATTTCATGGAGTACCACTTTCTATTGTATCTGATCAGGATCCGAGATTTACCTTGATGTTCTAGTGAAGTCTTTAGCATAATCTGGATATAGAGTTGAGTTTCCGCACTACTTATCATCCTCAGAAAGACGGTCAGTCTGAGAGAACAATTCAAACTCTAGAAAATATGTTGAGAGCTTTCTCTATAGATTTCAATGGTGGTTGTGATCAACACCTACCTTTGGTGGAATTTTCATATAATAATAGCTTTCAATCCAGTATTCAGAAGGCTTTTTATGAATCTCTCTATGGAAAGAAATGGAGGACTCTAACTTGCTGGGTTGAAGTTGGGGAAAGAATGCTATTAGGACCTGATCTTGTTAATGAGATGGCAGAAAAGGTCTGATCTATTCAACAACACATAAGAGTAGCTCAGAGTCGACATAAAAGTTATGCCGACAACCTAAAAAATGACCTAGAGTTTGAATTGGGTGATAAAGTGTTCTTACGAATATCTCCCTGGAAGAGGGTCATGATATTTGGAAAGAAGGGGAAGTTGATCCCAAAATATATCGGTCCTTTAGAAATACCGGATCGTTTTGGGAAGGTAGCTTACCAATTGGAGCTTCCACCAAATCTCTATCAAGTTCACGACGTGTTCTATGTATCTTTCCTGAGAATGTAAATACCTGATCCGCCACATGTACTCAGCTCAGAAGTTGTACCGCATGATCAAGATCGTTCTTATGAAGAACAACCAATAGATATTCTGGATCGTAGCGAAAAAGTCCTACAGAACAAGACCACTCGCTTGGTGAAAGTTTTATGGAGGAACAACAAATTAGAAGAATCTACATGGGAGCTTGAGGATATGATGAGGGAGAGGTATCCTCATCTTTTTGTTACAATGTTACGAATTCCGAGGGAGAAATTAATTTTAAGGGGGGTAGAATGTAACACCCAAGACTTTTGTGAGAAATATTTTGTTTTTATGTTATATAAATCATCAAAGAAATCTTTCACTACACACAACTCTATATTGGAACTCTTTACACGCAACTGTGGCCTTCCTCGATAGCTTACGTCGTACGCAATACCGAGTTTCACTAAACACCGATATGCTATTAAAATATTATTAAAACTAGCCGTCATGAATAGTAATAACCACTTTTTGAAATTTTATAAATTTTTATTTTTATAAATGGACTTAATTTTTGGATTCGGAATATCGAAATTAGCTTAGGGTGAAATTTTGGTACTTTTCGGATAACTTTCATATTCTGATGAATAGTGAAAATTAGTAAATTTTATTTAAAAACAACTTTTTTAATCGAAATAATTAATAGTGATAAATTTATAATTTGAGTGGTTTTTTAGAATATTTAGAATATATTTTTACAATTTAATACAATGTTTTTCATTGGATATAATTTCACATTTAAACCAGATATAAACAAGTGTCAATCATTTGATAGTTATTATCTCTTAAAAACACGCTATTTGTTTTGACGACGAGAATTAATTTTTAAATTAGTTAATTTAACTGATATTTTTTGAATTTGATAAAATAGATGTCATTTTTGAATTCATAATATCAAATATATATTAGGCCTAATTTTTGGTATTTTTCTGGAAACTTTCATTTTTTGATGAATACTGAAACCACTAAGTGGTAGTTAAAAAAACTGAATTTTTCATAAAACATAATTTTACCTCTTATGTGAGTGGAATTTCGAAAATCTGAGAGACACAGTTAATATCAAGGAATAAATTGTGGTTCAATGAGATGAAAATAATTTTTGGTGAATAGTAACTTTTTACTTTTTTTACCACGGTTAAAAGTAAATATGGTAATTAATTGTAAAAGTGTTATTATTATTACCCTAACACATGTCATAATTCTATTGGATAAGTGTAATTCGACCAAAAACAACCTTAGGAACAAACTATGACCATTTAGGCCCACTTGGATTAGATTAGGACATTTATTATCAATTTATTTAAAGAAGGGTTAAAATAGTTAAAATCAATGTTTAATAAAGAAATCATTTTTATTATAGGCTTATACATAAGATAAATTAGACTATAAATATTCCATAGAACGCTAAAAAGCATTCCAACATAAGGGTATTTTATTTTTAATTTTTAGACTTAAATTAATTTAATTTATTAATGATAAAATGATGATGTGGTAGTTATCTTATTAATGAAATATTGACATAATTGATGTTATAAATACCCAAATAAATGTAATTTGAGACTTTCTATGAATTAAAATAATTTTATATGTTAATATGTCATGTTATTATTGATTTAATTAATTTTTTTTTAACTAATCATTCTGTTATGATTTTCACAAAAATCAATTACAAAATAGTGTCAAAATTGACATAAAATAATTTTTAAAACAAATATTATATTATTAATTGTTATTATATTCCTAAAAATCTACGGTTAGGCCATGATACTTATATCATGATATTTGTATCATTAATGGACCACTTTTGGGTCTCTTGGAGGTATATGGTAAATTTATTAACTATATAATATAAAAATACAAAGTGACATGGTAAATGTCAATCTAATTAACTAAGAGTTAAAACTAAAAGATAAGGTTAATATAATGACCTAAAGTTGCCTAAATTCTATTCTATGAAAGGATTTAGAACCATCCCCACCTTATCTTAAAAATATATCAATTTGGAGCTATTAAAACCGAATTTGACTTTATAATAAAATAATATTTTTAATTATTCCAAAGTTGCCCCTCTCCTCCCTTATAAAAGGGCACCTCCTCCCTCTTTTCCTCACACCACATTGAGCCTTCAAGATCGGACAAACCCTGCCAAATTCAATTCTCCACTTCCCTAGAAACATCCTAGAGGTCCTGGTCTTCTTCAAAGACCAATTTTAGTTCCCTATAAGGATGTTTCAAAGAGGCGCTTCAAAGAAGATATAATGTCTGTTACCGATTCTTTCACCTTTATTTCTTCTTCCACTTCTTCTTCATTTGTTGTTTCATTATGAAGTAATAACATAAGTATCACTCATATAATTATATGTTATTATAAGTATGAAAAAACCCTATTTAACCATCTATCCATCCTACGGAAAATGAAATCACCGTGCGTGCGTACGTACGGAATACCGTCTCCACACCGTGGTGTAATCTATTTTCCACCAACACCTTACTTGGATGGGTATAATGGTGTAAATAATTACTATATATGATTATTTTAAAGTGATATTGATTCTTAAATAGTATACACACACTCCAATACAATTCCACGATCATGGGAATGATATCATTGCTCGTGCGTACGTACGGAATACTGTCTCCACGATGTGATGTGACTCGTTCTACACGATCTTCATTGAAAAATTATTATATAAATGAATTGAATTAATGAATGTGATATATATTACCGTAATACCATTTTGTAAGTGAGGTATCTATAATCTAAAATGAATAATATAAATTTATTCGACAAAACACGCATAAGAAAAAAAAGTAATAAACACACGAATAACAAGTAGTAATGAAATATTATTAATAAAAAGCTACGAATATGACCATATATGATAAGTATGATTCTGGAATAAGTCAATAAGATTATTTAAATCATTGTACAGGAGGTTTGGACACATACGAAGCAAATTGGACCTAAGGTAAGGGAAAATATCACAATCTCATTTTATCCGAGATTGTTTATACTTTGTTATTTACTGGGGTGTATTTTATCATCCACATCCTTGTTTCCTCAATATATAATATTCTTTCCATTCACCTACAGTTTTTTAAATCCAATTTTACCCTTCGGTGAGTCTTTAGTAAAATATATGAAAGGAATCTTTTTTTGTTTTTTGTACGAGGTACTTTTTAACTTTTCTGTCAAAAGTATGGGGAGAATGTTTTTTAACTTATACGGAATGAATGGATTTTTAAAACATTATTTCCAAGAAACATCCTTTTCAGGTTTTTCAAGTTTATTTTTAATCAACTTCTTTTAGTTTTAAATTGTATGACATGTTAAGAAAGGAAACTGTTTTTAAAGTAGAAAGGATATTTTCCTCAAGAATGGAGTTCAAGTGTTTTATCAAAATTATTTTTCATCTAAGATAATACAGGGTTCTATTTATATCCCTATTATTACATTGATTTGATTATGTTGTGATGTAATTATTTTTATGGATTGCTTTATCTTATATGAATTGTTTTATGATGTCATGTTTTTTAGGAATCCCATTTTTATTACATTGGTTATGCAATGAAGTATGATTTATGATTTTGTGGCAGAAATAAGAATGGTTTTATTATGAGATGGGTGGGACCTATATCTCCCTCCAATTCATTGGGTAAAGATTTTATATCTTATTAGATAGACATGGTTGGAACGGCAGGTTAAACCGGTTCAGTGAAACAGGACTGAAAACAGGACTAAACTCGGTTCAGAAATGGACTTTGTTCACTAAGATAGTCTTGGAAATGAGTTTTGACTAATAAGAAATGATTCTCTATGATTATGTGTGTATTCCAAAAAGTTTCATGTTTTATGTTATGATTATTGGGATTAGATTTCACTACTATGATTTATCCCATGTTATGAAATTATGAGCTCTTTTGCAGGTTAAGATTTCCAAAAGTTATGTTCTTATGTATATGATGTGATTGATATTTCTTTTCTTTACCCTTACGGAGCATTTGAGCTCACCCTTTTGTATGTTTTATTTCCCCAGGTCAGGAATAATGTTATTAAGTAGGATATTCCAAAAGGGACTCTAGATATGATGAAATAAATGGGAGGCAAAGTAGATGCTTTATGAACCAGTTGTTTATGTTTCCCAGTTTCTAAAGACTATATACCTATATGGTCCTTTCCTGGTTTTGTTATATATTGTAGTCAGTGTGCTTCAATTCTGAAGTAATAACAATGTATGTAATGTATGGGTCATTATACATATGAAATTTTACATTAGGTCATGAGAGAGTAAAATCATTGGGGAAGTGGGATCAGGGAACCTATCTTTGCTATGATCTCAATGCTATATTATTATACTGGATGCGTGATTTGGTGAGTGATCAATGATGAGTATGGTATTTTTTAGTTAGACTATTTAGGATCTTTTTGGTTATACTAATTTTTAACTATAACATTAGTATTCTCTTTTAACATGTGGACTTGAGACCTAGGTTATGTCCCTATAGAGTATACACATTATGATCACCCTACATACATAAAATATTTTTTGAGCTTCCAAGAGGATTATGGGGACTGATATGGATATTATTAGCTTGGATGGTGCTACTTTGAGTCACTTCTATAGACTTGTCTTTTGATAATTATGTTGGAGAGTTTTATATGTATCAGTTATAAATTATTCGTGCTTTGTGGGATTGTTTTTGGTTTACCATTATATTTTAAGATGGATTTATTTTTTGTGTTGTTTTATTCTGACTCTTGATCCTATTTCATTTATAATGTGTAATTTAACCCTGATTGTGATATTTTATACCATCATTTCTAGTCACTATCCTGGAACCTACTAGAGGTTGGGACTTGGTGGTCATCATCTTTCTCTCTCTCTATCACTCTCTTCATTACGGTATCGTTGATATGGGGGGTTTTATAGAGTTGTATTGGATGTGTACGTTGAGATATATGAATGATTTTGGATTAATGAATAGTGAAATTTTCATTGGTTTGTATGGAAGAAGTTCTAGTTGACCATGGTGAATGATATAGGCTAGGGAGACTATCTAGGATATGGGATTTTAGGGGCCCCATGATCCAGTGGATAGACACTATGATTACTGAACAACCACGTGAGGTGGAGCTTTTTTGCAAGGTAGAGGCATATGAGAAGTACATGCATCATGATGACTTGTTTAAAGCTAAGAAGTTAATGTGGGAAAATGTAATGAATTTAATAAATAATCTTTGATAGAATTCCATGAAACCATGATTATGATATTCTCTGGGTTCACATGATTGGATCGTGTTTTTCATTCACAATTTTCTGAGGACATTGAGATTAGTCAAGTTGTTCTAGTTTATCGTACCAATAAAAGAGGATGAGGCATGGCATCATGGTTTGTATGACTTTCAGTTTCATAGTTTGGGTATATGTTAGGGGAGAATCTTTGATCTCATGAACGAGCATTGGGTGATGGATCTCTAGAATTCATTCAATATTTTCTGGTCAAGGGTTGATTTTGGGGTACCATTGGTAGTTATTCTAATGTGGGGATCCGCACGTCTATGCTGGAAACTCTTTCTTGGTGACTACAAGGAATTAGATATGTTGTGGCTCATCATTAAAAGGGATTTTTAGTAGAGTTTAAATCATCCATAATGAGGGTATCCAAGAAGAAAGTGATTCTATAACTTTATCATGGTATTATGAATATATTTTAGCTTAGGAGAAGTTTCAAGGAGGTTATTCACCTTTCTCCAATTGTTTTACAAGATGAGGAGTCCAGTGAACGATGCCTATAGGAGGTATTCTTCCCAGTGATCAGGTATGAGTTCACACATTTTACTCTCCTGATGTATCGAAATGTGACAAAAAATTGATGAGTCTATCAAGAGTATTATCTCCATCATATTTTATCATCACCATGGTTGATGGAAAGGTGTTTTAAGGATCATATATTTAGGTCGTGAGCCTATGGTGTTCGTGTAGTAAGGGTTTCATTCAGACATGAAGTATCCCTGATAGTTTCATTCCAGACCATTAGAAAAAATCAGTGTCTAATAACTTTTTGAGGTCTTTCCATTTTCATGAAATATCAATTCGAGATATGTTATCTAACATGATCATTTTCTATCCACTTAGGGAGGATGTTTTAGATGGGCAGTCACAACACTTTTTAGAAGCATCAGTTGCCTCTATGTTATTTTAAGTGGAATGTACTGAATGTTTTTTTAAAAATCTAGGAGGGGGAGGAGTTCCTAGAGAGATAAGAATAATAATGGTCCCCTTCCATAAGTTAATAGGATAGAGAATGGAATTTGAGGCTGGTAGCAGATAAGTAGAGTGGAAGGGCATGGTTGGATGCACGTGTTAGAGGCAATAGTATAAGAAGATCTGAGTGTTTTAGGTATTATTTGTTTAACATCTACCCTTGTGTTCAATTTTCTTGATTCCAGAGACTCATAATCCTTTATTTCGCTAACTATGGTTCATTTATTGGTATTGGTACTACATAGGATAGTAGTTCCCATGTTGTTATCTAGAATATTTGGAGTTCAAGATTCCTAGTTTGATGTGTGCTAGGGATGTAGACTGTTGTTGTGGTGACACCAATTAGTGGGGGGGTATTATTATAGTTGTGGATACAACCATATGATATTATCCATGGTTTGTATTGTTTGTATTCTAGGAATGAACCCATCAACTCATTTTGATGGAAAGTTTCATTTTCTAATGTGGAGGTCCAATGAGTAGAATTTGATGGCTAGTTAGGTTATTGGTTGTGTGCTAGTTATGTTGAGCATCGTTTCTCATAGTTGGTCAAAATGGAACTAGAATATTAGTTTGTGGTTGTCCCCAAGGTTTTTGATGAGTTCCTATATGTTTTCCCTGGGGAGGTTATGGAACTACCCCTAAACATGATATCGAGTCTGGGATATTGTTACAACCATCTACGCATTTGATTTGAATGGATTCATTTCAGACGGATGTAATAGATTTCTGTGAGTAGAGGATGAAGGTGGATGATTTAACGAAGGGAGGATTTAACCGACCAATTATATGACCTTGGGGTTCTCTAGGGTTTTCCTGCAAGACATAACATAGTTGCGTGAGATTATTTATATACTACTAGGGTTAAATTAAGTGACGGTTAATAATAGTTACTATCCTATGTATCGGTGATCTATTCAAATAGTTTATAGGATATACCTAGTTCTCTAAGTTAAACATTCGGTGTAGATATCACTTGTTGGTGGTGAAATTCGAATATGTTTAAAATAAATCCATCAGATGGAGGTATTAGATTATTATGTTTCGTTTCATGCCCTCTTGTATTATGAATAAACTAGAAATGTCCATGGGGATTATGAACACTACGTTCTATGATATTCTATATCAGTTCATAGTCATATTCATCAATGATATCATAATTTAATTGCTGTTAGAGGAGGAGAATGTCGAGCCTCTCAGATTTTTTTGAGGTCCTTTAACAACACCATTCTTATTGGATGTGTTTCCCAATGTGAGTTCAAGATGTGATATGTGTGTTTCCATGAACATACGGTGTATCAGAAGGGTGTAGAAGTGGACCTGTCGACGGTCAAAGATATTTTTCCTGTGGAAAACCTAAGAATGTGGATGATATTCTTTTTCACAGCCTCATAGGATATTGTTAGAGGGTTGTACATACTTTCTCTTGAATTACATCCCCACTAATAGTGTTTAATATGATGGACCGGGATTTTTCGTAGTCATATCAGTTCCATACAATGTTTAGTTACCTGGAGGGGAAGTTAGTTAGTTCTCTGGTGCTTTAGTTTCATATGGAGGTTGTGTTTTTTTAGTATTTCTGTGATGCATCACAATGGGACAAGGGATTTTTGTTAACATAGTAGATAAATGGATCTCTTATAGGTATAGAAAGTTATTTCCCCAAGAGTGTAACTCTTCCACCCATCCTATATAGTTGGTAGCAGTTTTGTTATCATTAATGGTGGGGAATAATTATCTCACCAATGAGAATTTTGTGGTTTTCCCAAACAAAAAAATCCATATATATGTTTCCTCAAAATTATATCTAAAAATTTTCTAGTGAAAGTGGATAGAGTTTATTTAGGTTTATGATATTGAAATATCATGCACCATCAGTAAGGGTATTTAAGTTGCTAATGTGTTTTGTTGAAAGTCAAAAAAAAGTTGTGTCTTAGTTGACTATATATTATTGGAATGGAATAAATGAGTATACAGTAATTAATCTTCATATTTAGGGGAGGAGTGGATGAGGTTTTCTTTATCAGGAAATCATGGAATCTTTCATTGATGTGGAAAATGGAGAAGTTTCAGTGTGGAGAAATAGTTTTAGATATGATGCAGAGTCAGGTTGGCCATGTTGTTGATTTGGAGGGATTGTCAGGGTATGATAAAACCTTGGTGTTGTTTGAGGAGAAGTTGTTTTTCCTACAAGAGTTATGTGAGGGAGTTCTCTATGATTTTTACATCTTAACATTAGTGGTACTTCCTAGTGTGACAATGATATTTCATGTCTTGAGGAGGAATCTTTGCTGGTCGGGGATGAAATGGTCAGTATTAGAAATTGTGGAAAAATTCATTGTTTTTTCAGTAGGTTAAAGAAAATAAACCTTATCATGATGTTATATTGTAGAGCTTTGATTCCCATTAGGGGAAATGGGAGGAAATTGTGATGGATTTTTTCACAGGTTTACCCCAAGGCCAAGAAGGGTTTGTTTTTTTTGTTATAGTGAAATGACATAAGAAATCATATCATATTATAGAGATACATGATTCGAGTTCCCCAAATGATTTATGAAAACGGTATGTTGATGATGTGGTTATGCTTCATCTTGTTCGAGGGCCACTATATTTTATTAGGATATTAATTTTACAATGGTATTATAGAGGGGATTTCAATAATATTTTTCCTCTTAGTTGTGCATTAGTATTACATTCCACTGTCATAAATATGGGAATATTGAGTAGACAATTCAAATGATGGAGGATATGTTGTAGACATGCATAATTTACTATGGTGGATCTTTGGTATAACAAAATGTTTTTTCATGTACGAAAAAAAACAATATATATCACTCTTTTATGGCTATGTCTCCATTTTAGGTGACATACGAGTGGTCATGTCCTTATATATTATGTTGGATGGTGGTTTTAGAGTCAGTAGTTCTTATTCTCGATGCGGTACATAGCACAATTGAGAATACATAGTTGTTTCTTGAGAAGATTAGGGTGGAACGAGACCATCAGAATTCCAATACCGATCACAGTTTGTGGCCCCTTTAGTTCATGTTTAATGACTATGTGTTCTTGAGATTCTTCACTCAGTATGGGAAGTGAAGGATTGGAAGGGGGTAACCTTTTTTCTTATGTTTTTGGTCCATTTGAGGTTTTGGGGTGAGTTTTTGAGGTGGAATATCGGTTTTAATTTCCATTGGAGTGGGAGAGGATCCACGAAATCATTCACAGGTCCCATCTTCATCGGTAGATACACAATTCCTTGTACATTTCTAAATATGGAGATTTATATATTGAAGACGATGTGATGTTTATGTAGTGGTCAGTAGAGATATAAGGTTATTGAGAGGAGGTTCATTATGGAGAATCCATTTCCTTCATTCATGTGTTATGGAGGCACGATTCCCTGGAGTAAATTACATTGGAGTGAGAGACAAATATATGTTTCGATAAACCATTAATATTTTGAGTTTTTCATTCTATATTATTCTTATTATGTGTTTTTTAAATCTTGATATGTTATGATATTTTTTCCTTTATTTTTGATGTGTAATAAAACCCTCACCATATGAAAAGAGGAGAATGTAAATCCAAATCCTGATTCATTATACTAAAATTCAATTAAACCGATTCAAGTGAGTCAATGCTGCCTAGAGCAGATAGTGCCTTAACATGGAGGATAGATTTAACTTATTTATATGATTGATTTAGTGTCCTATATTGGTTGTGTAGTGGTTGGTTTTGGTTGTGTGGAGGTTGGTGTGTTTATATGGAAATGTACCAGATGATATAGTGTGGTACTCTGTGTGAGGTGGTGAGGTACCTATGCAGTGTGTTTCATGGGTTTTTTGATTGGTGTATTTGGATAGTGACATTAATTAGTATTAACAACACCCTTGATAGGTATGTCATGGTATGGTTGTCTAGAAATCATTACTTTTAGGAATGGTTTTGGAATGTTGAGGGAAAGAACCATTTGAGGGGTACCAAATATAACCGTATCAGCCTTTCGGTCATGTTATATTTCATTTTTTGGGTGTTATAATTGTTTTAAAGGAGGATTGTGGAGTTTTTAGGGCTTTTGGATGTGTATCAGATATAATACATGATATTCATGTCATGAATGGTTTTCATGATGCGAATTGGTGATTTGTGACTTGTGAAGCTGGAAAATTCATGACCTACAATCATCTGATGTTTGAAACATGAAATGGATTCACATAGTGATAGTTAAATTCAAAACATGTAATTAATTCTAGCTGAGGTTGAGGATATTTAAAAAATGGTAATTCACATCATGAATGTGTTTCACAATGTGAAAGTGTGGGGTTCCATGTTTTTTAATAACACATTTGCTATTATTTCTTTTATTTTGGTCAATATTATTATCTAGGGCCTCTGAGCGGTGGGTGTCTTTGAGCGTCTATCTTATAGGGTTTCTTTACAGCAGCCTCTCCTCCCCACTCCTCTGATGTTCCTCGACGGCGCAACATCACTTCCTGGATCCCACTTCGGAGGCGGTGTGGCTCGGGTCCCTGCATGCCTCAACGGTGGTTTCGGGGTGGCTCGTCGATGTTTTCGGCTTCGGCGTAGATCATGGATCTCAGTTCTTCGGTGTTGCTCGAGTTGGCTCTAGACTATCATGACGGCGTGGACCCGGTTTGGCTCGGCGTCTTCAATGAGATTCGATGGTCTTGGTGTACTTCCGGTGAGGTTCGGGTGGGGTGACAGCTCGAATCAACCTCTGCTCCATCGTGGTCTTTTGAGGTGGCCTGCCTTGGGTTTCCAACTGCTTCAAAGGGGGGATTTCTTTTCCTCCAGTTTATACGCATTTATGGATGGTTTTCTGGTTATTTTGTCAATTGGTGATGAACCTGGTGGTTTTTTGGATGTTTTTTGAAGCATCAGTTGCTGGTATCGCTCCTTGCTAGTCGAACGCGGTAGATCATGGTGGTATCTTCAGTGGAGATGATGATTCGTGAAGGTTTCAAGGTTGATTTGATTTTTGATGAATTTAGGTGATGAAGTTGTGTACTTTTGAAATGGTCATTCTGTAGTGTGTTTTGCAGTCCTGCGGTTTGTGGTTTAAGGCCTTTTCAATCTGTTCATCTACATGGCACTGCTCCAGATGACGTTCAGAGCAAGAGTTTCATCAGGTCATTGCTATACGTATATGGATGTTTTAGAAGGTATGACTCTACCATTGGTACCAGGCCCATGCATTTTTTACACTGGACAGCTAGCCGTGCAGTGATGGGTTGACGGAACTGGTCTTCATGTTTCTAATTCTGGGTATGGGCTTTTCTCTGTAGTCTTGAATGTTTTATTTGGCTTTGAATTTTATCTATGGAGACATGATTGTTTTTATTGTCGTTGATGTCATTTTGGGTTCCCTCTTACCCCTTAAAATTGGATTATGATAATAAAAAAAGTAATTTTCATTTAGTCTTGCTTATAATCTATCTATATCTATCATTCTAGATAAATCGATGGAACCATAATGAGGTCATATTCCCCCATTTTCCCTTTCTTGGGTCCTTGGGTTTTTATGGATTCCCATTGGAAATCTATAATGAGTTCTCCTCTCTTTACCATGCGTTTAATTCCATTCTTCTTCGGAGATCTACTATGGATGTGCATATCTAGTTTGGTGTGTGTGTTAATTGCCTTTTTTTAATATACATTGGCGTGTTGTATGAAGATTTTGGATTTCTATTAGTGTTAGTGGTTTCTGGGAAAATTTTTCTTTTCCCTATGGTGCGTAGCGAGGTCAAAAAGCATCTTTGATGTATAAGATCTCTATTATCACCCATTTATGTGCTATATGTTACATCTTCCTGATTATTCAAACATTTTTGGGAATATTAATTGTCAAAATAATGAGATAATAAATAATCATGTCTAAAAGCGATGGGAATGAGGAGTTATTTCATGATTTACTGATTTTATATACGTTGATATTATTATATATGCATGTTTCTAGTTTTGAAAATAACATTTGTTGGGTTCCTTGTTTTCACCCTAGTTATTATGATATAAAAGATCATTCTTTGTTTTTGTGTGATCAAACGCTAAATAAAATGTTAATGAATGTCTATTTGGATAATAATTTGTTTACATTGGAAATCAAGTTTATGTTATAATACCAATGAAATATAAAGAAGATATTTTATAGTTCCCCTGAATAATTGTGGAAGCTAGTTGGAATTTCTATTGTGTGTTTGCTATTTTTTTTGTTTCATATGGGGTTTGGGATATTTTTCAGTGATGTTATTGATTTAATAGTTTTTGTGGTGTGTTGCTCAATGATCTAGATATTAGTTTTCATGGTTGTAATGTGGGTAGTTGTGTGATGTGGTGTGATGAGGTTGTGTCATTGAGGTTATGGTTAGGTGGTTACGGTTTCATGAGGTTGTGGTGTGGAGGATGTGGTAAAGTGGTTGTGGCATAGTAGATATTTTTGAAATATATGGTGATAGAAATATATGGTGATCATGTTGTGAGATAGGTTTGGTGATGTGATGGAGAGATAATGGGGGATGTGTGGTGCTATGGTAATGGTTTTGTGAGTTGATTGAGTTATAGAATGTCATGTTTACGTTAATTTCATGGTCAGACATTGAATCAATTTTGATGATAAATGAAACCAAATATAATGGTAGATAAATTATATGGACTTAAAATAGATGTGCGATGAATGTATTAAACAAAATTGAATGAATGGATTATTTTTTGTAATTTTAAATGAAATGGATAACTAATTAATGTGTTGAAACTTGTAAGTGGATAGTGGAATGTTTTGTGGGAAGTGGGGTGTTTTGTGGTCTTTTTTATAGAGTGGTGGTTGTTATTGAGATAGTTGATGTGTACCATGTGGTAGTGATGTGGTGTATTCTAGTGTTATTTTTATGGACCCACATGATGGGTATTGTGTTCTTTCAATATATCATGTATGTTTATCATATTTTATATAATCTGAACCCAAGTTTGAAAACCTTAAAAATTCATAGAGGTGATATGTTTTGGTTGTTTTCCTAAAAATACAGGATGCTAGTGATACAAATGGAAGGATACAGTCTCTCCCCCACTCATCCTTGTGTAGTGATGTAATGGAACGAGTGTCTTTAGACCATATGTGATTTTTTCTGATGTTTTTATGGGTGATAAGTGATGCAGGTTGATCTGATATGTGGAGGGGGTCATGCATTGTAGGAGGATGGAATTTTTTTATTCTGATCACATTCATGATACCCTACTACTTTGGTTATGCTTATGATGTGATGGGTCGGCCTATGTGTCTATGATCGGAATGGGGTGTGATGAGAGGTGTGGCGTAGGATTAATTGGGAGAGATGTGATGTGATGTTATGTGTGACCTAGGTGTCTATAGGAAGGATGTTATTTGGTATATGTGGAAGGTATAAGAGGGTATGATGTTTGATGTTTAGGTGTAAGAGTAAAATATCTGTTGTAAATCAATAGAAAGGTGCATTTCATTTTTATTATATCGATGATATATTATTATATTGGATGTGTGATTTGACGGGTGAGCCATAATGAGACTCATATTTATTAATTAACCTATTTAGGTTCTCATTGGTTTTTTTACTAGCGCATTGGTATTTTATTTTCTCATGTGTAATTGAGACCATGGATATCTCCAAACTAAGTATAAATGTTATTCTAACCCTTCATATATATACTATTTTTCGGGTTTCAAGGAGGAATCGAGGGACTGATATGCACATTACAAGTTGGGTGTGAGATATTGTTGATTAACTTCCATATATTTTTCTTTCAGTATTTACAATGAAAGTTTTTTATGTACCAGTTTTACATTATTCATGAATTGTGGGATGGTTTAATGGTTTACCATTATATTCACTATGGAATTTGTTTGTGTGATTTTTATCCTATCTCTTAATTCTATTTCATTTGTAGAGAGTAATGCCCCATATACTATGAGATTTTTATTCCATCGATGATAGTCACCAACCTAGGACCTATTAGTGGTGGCCCTTATTTTCCTTAGATCACTCTACTCATTTTGGCATCTTTAGTTAGAGGAGGTCTTGGAATTTCCATTCACAAATTTTAGTTTCCTTCAATTCTCAACAACTTTAATTTTCTAATATCTATTATTGATATGTTATATTACACCATTTTTATTTACAAATGATTCTTAGAGGATATCTATTGAACTTCTTCATAAAACATCGTACCTTCTTTATTGAGTTGTGTAATTTTTTTAAGATAATATTCCAAATTTTATTTTAGAATCCAGTCATATTATTATCAATATTTTATATCTTCATCATTTTCGGATGAAGTGCTTACTTTTAAAAATTGAACTAATAAGTTGAAATTTTAATCTAACTCATTTTTGGAAAATAAATCATCCTCCTCTCTTCTGTAGAAAAATATTTACTTCTTACTAATTAGAATTGTTTTATGATTTTTCCACGTATATTTTCCAGAATTTTCTTCATATTTTTCTAATTGATACTCATCAATCAAATTCAGCGCAAAATTTCCAACAATATTCATTTATCAATAAAATTATAGAATTATGATATTATATACCTTCTCTTTTCAAATTTTTTTTATTATCTCTTAGAAATATGATAAATTTTTATGTTGAAGTACCCTTCATTTTCCTCAGCATAAGAATAAATTTATTCATTTTCTAATTCTTTGTATCTATAATTCCCTTTTAACAATACTTCAAAATCTATCTATTTCATATCCTTATTCTTAAATAATTTTTATTTTCTCATTTTCTATACCAAGAGTAAAATCTAAACATCATCTAAAGAAAAATCTTTTCATTCATATAGAGTTGTAACATTGCGATTTAATTAGTCAGAACATTTTCTCATCATTTTCATAACTATAGAAGAGTATTTTATATTGTCTCTGAAGCCTCTGATATTTCTTAAAATATCATTCAATATTTTAATGTATTCTTTAATACATTTTAGTTATCCATATGAATATATTCAATCTAGGTCCCTTAGATTTATATCATAGATTACGGAACCATCTCATTTCCATTATTTAATCATCTCAAATTATGACCCAATTTTTTAGCCATTGGAAGTCCCATAATCATTGTATAAACATTCTATAAGAGAGATATAAAGAGATTATTCAGGGATTTTCCATCAACTTATTATTTCCTCTTATATATAGAATTAATAGAAATGTCTTTAATGGGAATAAATCCCATAGTTACTATATCTATATGTTCAATTACAAGATATAAAAGACAGTGTGTCATCTTATTCTTACAACTGTTATAGTTTCTACAATCAAATAATGGATCAACCTACTATTCACTGAATTGAAATTCTCCATTTTTAATAGATATTTATATATTTTTTAAAGAACCCTCCATCTAGTACTAATAATATATTTCCAAATTAGTGTAGGATCTCTTTGGGTGGAAGGTTATGAATCTATGATAACATTATTTTATAAATTCTTTTTATGAACTCAACATATGAAACATGTTAGTGTTATGATCCACATGAAGATATTTCTAAATGTCACTACATATGTTGTAATATAAATGGAGATATTATCATGTGACACTTACAAGTTCTGTTATAAATACATAATCTTTACAATATTTTTTATCCCTATTTCAACATGAATTCTTTTACTATCTATTTTCAATAATACAAAGGCATTAAAAAAACTGGATTCATGCCCTAGTAAGCATTCCTTTAGATAACCTTGGTTCTACACCACAAAAATCAACTCTTATTCCACATTTCATTATACACTTGTTGTCCTTCTTATATCCACTTCCTTCCCAGATTATTATAGATCCCAGACATAAACCATTTTTGAAACTACTTATACACCCCAACTATAATCACTTCATTATTCATTTCTGATACATTAAAGAATGATCTTCATCTTCAGTTAATCATTCTACACTTTCATGTTGGACCACCGTCAGATGTGTATAATCTTTACGATCTTTAACAAATGATATATTATTTTATTCATCTATGAACATATTCCTTAACATCTAAATACAAAGATAAATTAATATTAGCATACAGAACATTGTTTATAAATATACCTTATAAAATTTCTATCTAATCGAGATCTATTCAGTATTCCTTTCTTATAAAGGGTCACAATCACTGTTTCATATGTCTATGTCTTGTACTACTCAGATAAAAGAAATTTATTCTTATATTCTCTATCCAGTGAACCTCCATAAAATTCTTTTATATCTTATGCGTCTCTATCTAATAAAATATTCTTGGTCAGTATGTCCTTATTTTTCATTTTATAAAACACAACTCAATTAATATTCTCCCAATAAGTATAAACTCATACAAAAATTCTCACATTTATTCATCTTCGAATGATGAAACATGGAATGATAAAACTTTTTAGAAGCGCCTCAATCAAATTCACCACACTTAAACCAAGTAAAACCTTGGTTTGCTACTCATGAAAGAAATACTTATTCACTTTCTTTCACAAATGTGTATGAAAAATGATATTTTAAACATACTATTCCACCTACATTTTATAAGTTCACCATATTTTATAAAATGAGGGAACCTAAAAAATATTTTATCATACATCTCAAATTGGAAATTAGAACCTCCCACTCAGTTAAAATTAATAGTATATGTCTCAAAAATTCCTAAAAATTATCAAAGCTTCTTACAAAATTAACACCTAGAAAAATTATGTGAACTTACCTAAGATCACTGTTAAAGAACTAATTCGTACTACCTTAAAGGAAAAAAGATAAAATCTAGTGAAAAAATATATTAGATTCCCCACTGTTTTGGAATATTAATATACATAAAAAACTCCATTAAACTCCATTTTTAAAATTCCTATCAAATTTACTTTTCATGAAGTCCTTTATCTGATGGTACATCTTTAGCATTCTTTATAGAACAGAGTCATAATAAAATTATCTACCTGATATGTCTTATCCTAGTTCTAGACTATTGTAAACCCTTTATATATTAGGATGAACATATATCTATATGATACAACTCAAATTCATCTCAATATTTTTTAACCCTTCTTTTACTGGAGCACAATTTTCTAATGGAATAACAGTTATTCTTATTATGTCATTGTAATGTTCTATCCACTGGATTATTCTAGTGTCAATCTGATGGAACATCATCTGATAGAACCCCCATTATTTATCACTCAAGTGATCTTCACTGGTTATATTTTTCCATTAGCATGTATATGATAACCTCCATTTGATACATATTTATACTCTATAGCATAGAATTTAAATATAATTCAAAACATATAATCTATTAATCAAATATACATTACTCCGTCTTATCCTATTATGTATTTACATCTGACGAAACTTCCTAATATTTCTTTCATCAATCATAACTTATCCAACTTCTATATAGATTAATCATGAATTTTAAATTTGTAACTCATCCTTTGTATAACATTAAATAAATAGAGCAATCATTATAGAACTACATCTTTAAATATTGTGACTCATACTACATACATTTTCATCTATAAGAATTTTAAGATCCCAAACATTTATAAAGATTTATTAGGCTTGACCTCAAGTAATATTTCTTCATTGGTTGAGTAATTTTGGTTTGGTTTATAACTTGGATTTTATTTCGTTGAAAAGATGGAAATTTTGTATAAATAATGGTAGTGCACAGTTGGCGCAAAATTTTCTGTAACCCTACACCATTGCCCATTAAACTGTGCTATGATGGAAATAGGTGTTTTCCGGGGTTGGTTCATGGTTTGAAAAGCACTGTTCCCTATTCATAAAAGTAGTGAACCCCATAGAATTAGAACATAATCAAGGTTCATGTTTAGGAGAAAATTTTTACCCAGGACAAAAAACCATGCATAAAGGAAATTAATACCCTACATTAAAAAAAACATGAACCCGTATCTTATACCCCCAAATTCCCGAACTCAAACAAAAAATGATTAATCTCAATTCTAGAGCCTCGCATATGGATTCCAAGAAAATTTAACCTATGTTCATGATTATTCAAATCTCAATTGGTATATCTTATCTACTTCGGGTAAGTGGTTTCATCTCGTTTGATCTCTCGTCTCTTTTTTTGTTCTTATCCCATTCATTTTTTGGGTTTTCACAATCTATTTTGGTTAATATAGATTTATATTTTTTGAATCAAGATATATAATTATTGGATCTATATCTATAAATTAGGGATCTTTTTTTGATCTTCATTTTATGTGATAGATCTGAATCACAATCTACAATGTTGTGCCTCTCAAATTTTTGGGATTTTCATTGGGTGATCATTCATCAATGAATCATTGTACATTTTCTATAATTATAATCCCATAGTCTTAATAGAATTTTTGTGTATATAATTATTGAATTGCTATTTTTTTATAAATTGAGTACCTGATTGAATTAATTTATTTTGTGATTTAACTAATCTAAGGAAATTTAAAATTGTGATTATTGGATTTATAGATTACGAATAATTAATTTTTGGATTAATTAGAGGATATTGAGATTACTATTTTGAAAAATTTTCTATTGAATTTATTATAGGATGTTGGTGTTTTCAATTGAATATTTAATTGATGAATTAATTATTGTATAATTAGGATGGTGGATTTTGATTAATTGGTGGGGAAATTAATTGAGGTAATTGATTTTATGAACTAATTAATAATAAAATTGAGGCAATTAATTAATTAATGAGTTAATTAAAGAGATTGTGATGATTTATTAATTGTCTAGTTAATTAATAGGACTGGGATTGTTAATTAATTATTGAGTTAATTAATCTGATTGAGAATATTCATTAATTGTTGAGTTAATTTATTGGATTTAGATAATTAATTATATGATGAGATAATTAATAGGATTGAAATAACTAACCAATTTTTGATTTAATTAGTGGTATTGATAAGACTAATTAAATATTGAGTTAATTAATTTTTTTGAGAGGATTAATTAATTTTTGATTTAATTACGGGTGCTGAGAAGATTAATTAATTACAATGTTAATTAATTTTATTTATATGATTAATTAATTATTGAGTTAATTAATGTGATTTAGAAGATTAATTAATTTATGAATTAATTAATGGGTTTGAGATGATTAATTAATTGGTGAGTTAATTAATGGTTATGAAATAAATAATTAAATGTTGAGTTAATTAGTGGGACTGAGATGATTAATTAATAGTTGGTTTAATTAATTGGATTTAAATGATTAAATAATTGTTGAATTAATTAATTTAATGATGAATTGTAATAGTGACATTATTATGACAATTAAATTCTTCAATAGTAATAATGGAATTCTGAGATATGATATTAAATAAATATTGATTATAATAGAATAATGAGATATGAAAAAATAAATATTATAGTAACAGTTTCATTCTAAGGCTTGAATTCCATTATGGATTGATAGTCTCTTGAGCGGCCTAAAGAAGGTATTGAGTTTCCAGTTACCTCAGGATCCCAGGGCATTTATGTGGTTAAAAAATAATAATTCGATATATTTATAACTGTTTATTTATGTTGTTTTTTCTTGTCATTATACAACTTCATGCACGGTTATTGAGTGGATATTGTTATAGACATCGTTTGTGGTGGCCTATTGAGCTATACTCACCCCCACTCAAGCTACCTGATCGGTACCCAAATAGATTTCATTATTGTGGGATAGTTTAACGGAAAAGGGACTATGATAGAAGGAACATTTGAGGATATATCATGGTTGAGAGAACCTAACATTGTTCGAATCCCTACATGCGTGTTTTTAGTGAAATTACCTTTGAGTTAAATTTTTACATTTGGAATATACTTTATCATGACAAATCAGTTGTTTAGTTTTGATATTGTTTTTCATGTTCGGTTATATTGTCATACTGGTAAATTCAGGTTATGATTGTATTTAGATTTTCTTTTTTCTTTTTATTTATTTTTTGAATTACTATGATACAAAAGAGGGTATATTCTATCCACAATCGATATTAGACCCTCTCTATTGATTTAAACTATCTTTTGAATTGGGAGGCATGTTTGAGGTCACATGGAGAACTAGTTTTGGGTAGATGTGCATGTCACCAAACTCAGGACATTACAAAGTTGTATCAGGGATAGGTTTTCATTTCTTTTTTATTTTGTCTTTCTTTTTAAGAAATGTAGACGTCAAACTAAGAAGATTTGGGCTTGGTTATGATCTTGTGCGTGGGCCTAGCTTACCAATATATGGGGTAGAACCTATGTACCGATCGTGGGATTGTTTTTATTGATGAGTTGAATATGATTTCACCTTGGGTTACACACATGTGGTGTGATGGTAAATTGGTTTGATATTTTTTTTGAGTTTCTACTCATGGCCCGATATGGAACGAGAGTTTTATAACAAACCTCTAATTTCAAACATTATCATTTAATTTTTTTTGCAGAATACTTAAACATTATACAATAGTATACCCAAATACCATAGATGGAATAGTTCCTTTGGAATAATAGAAACATAAACACTGGTACATAGATGAGCTACATTATATCTAACTAGGTTCTTTGCAACTAGAACCATTTTTAGACAGATCCAACATAATAAATATCTTCATAACATGGGGAAGGAAACATAGAAAAGGGAAAGATAAAATACGTACTAACTGTAAACAAGGGAGACATGTAAGAATAAACAAGAGCATAAGGGTAGGAGAACATGATCAAGAAAATATAATATCATACCCTACATATCAAAGATCGTATACATGAATCATGGAATAATGCTTGGTAGTTCATAAGACAAGAATGAAAAGGAACTAAAGGAAATAATCCATGAAATAATAAAATAGGAGTAAGACATGAAATTATGGCAGTACATAAGTATATACTGATTTCCATAGTTGTGAAGGAATCACTGCCAATACCATCTTAGTGGACAATGTCTTTTACTGAATTGGGTAACCCGCATTCCAGCCTTATATTACTAAACCAAGTGACCCTCATTCCAACCCTATATTACTGAACTGAGTAACCCTCATTCCAGCCCTATATTACAAAACCGAGTAACCCTTGTTCTAGTCCTATTTTTTCTCATGAGATATAAATATTTACCCAGTGCATTAGAGGGAGATATAAGTCTCACCCGTCACATAATGAAATCATACATAAATGTTCCACAATATTTTAAACAAACTTATCATAACCCATTAAATTAAATGTGTTTCATAAACATGTAAACATGTCGTAACATATAGAAATATACAAGTTTCATAATTCTTTCATCATTAACATAACCCGTCAAATGAAGTGGATTTCAAAAGCATATAACCATTTAAAGAGAAATATGATTTATAAACATAATGACATCAAAAGATAATCCATTCAGGGAAAGAGTATGAATGGAAACGTTTAATAATTTCCACAAAAATGAATTATCATACTGAATAGATGTTGTCTTATATGGGAAATAATTCAAAAGGTCTTTTAATAACATTTCTTGGGGAAAATATCCTTTCTTCTTTAAAAATTTATTTTTATAACATAAAACCTCTGGAAAATAAATTTTCTTAAAATTTCATAAAAAACATAGTAAAGATGATTTGAAAAAAATAAAACATTTCTCAAACCCTTTTTCTTAGAAAATTATCTTCATGGATATTTTGGAAACATTTTTTAAAACATAGGGTTTGGAATACAATGGGTTTTAGACCTAAGAGAGGGATAGTCCGATTTTATAAAAAAAATTATTTTAAGTACCATAGAGTGTAAACAAATTGTTCTAAAAAATGAAAATATCTTGAATAAAAATATAATAAGGAAACATAGGAATATTCTTGAGAGATTTCATCAATGGAATCATAAATATTAACAATCCCGAAAATTGTTATGATTGTCTCAATAAACTCCTATAATATGGTTATTGGGATCATACTCTAAATGTTAGAAAAATAAATTACATGATGCGTATTATATCATGAAAATAAGGAGATTAAGGATATAACATGTACAATGGAAGTATTTACACCACAAAAATGAGATTATGTGCATAACAAAACATGGGTGTCAATGAAGGAAAATTCAGACCAAACTATTTTACCAATTTGGTAACTTTTTAAAGTTAATCCCAATAAAATAAGGATCATAAAATGGATGTGTTAATACCCATAAATTGAGGTACATGAAACATCTAATTGAATCATGGTCAGTACATACACCACACAAAATGAAAGAGTGGTGAACAAAACATGAATCATAGAGAAATTAAAACTAAGATGAAATTCCACTTACCTTGCATCTTGACTCTCTCCATACTTGTACAAGCCTCATGTATAATAAATATAAGTTTATTATAAATATTTTACAAAATAATATACTTATATGTAATAAAATATATGGATTTATTATGAAATTATATTGCCCTCTTTTTAATGATCCTATGTTAAGTTTTACTTTGGGTAATATTCACTTTGTTCTTTACATGTGTCTTCATTTGTTATAGCGTCCCTCCTTATAATTATATCATGATTATAGAAATTATAATTTTATATAAATAGATGAAATATTATTAAATTTTCATTATTATATTTATATCATAATTATATACAAAATGCTATACATCATTCATGGAGATAGTAAGCTGTTCGTGCACATGAACTCTGTTTCCGTTTTTATTGTCGTATTGAAAGAATGAATCTAAATGAAATATGTATACATATTAATTTATATATATTTATATATAATTATTAAATTATCATGATAAAATTTTATATATCATAATAATTCATTAATTCCATTCCAGGTTGTGTGTGAACGAATCAATCGCTTTGAGGGGGCGGTAGTCTACACTTCCCCAAACGAGATTATCGTATTAACAACAAATGGATGTTAAAAATATGTTTGTTGTAAAAGGAATACAGAATTTTAAGGAAATAATAAATAAAATATATTTCATATATAAATAATGTTTCCATCATAAGTTCCATTATGATTGGTGGTAGTGGTGAAATGAAAAATCATCATTTTATGAGGTAGTAGTTCGCCGTACAAAGAAACAATATGTTCGACAACCATTAGATAGAGTTGTGTGTAATTTTAGGTAATAAAAATATCATAAATACATCCTTGTATATGTATGATACATGTTTTATCATTTAATAATGGAATAAATAATGTGGAGGGGTTGGAGAAGGAAAATAAATGAATGGAGCTTGAAAGAAGGTGTTACCTCTAAATCGGGTAACTTTTTTTGGTTTGTTCCAAATGGTTTCCTTGAGAGGGTTTCTTCCCGAAGGGAGTACTCAAATTATAAGGGGTGATTTTTTTGTAGATAATTTTTTAGATAAGTTATTAACATTAAATCTTTGAGAGGTGTAGGGAATGACCAGATTTGGTGGCATTTTATATGGATGGAAAATGACTCAATTGGAATATTTATACACAAATTATTTTTTCACATGTTATTACCTAAAAAAGTATTAACAAACCAAATAAATCAATTATGGAATGTTTATGGAAGAAATATTGACATAAAATGGTTGTTGGACATGTGTCTATGTCATTTGGGTCCTTAATTTTAAGGTTTAGTCCATAATAAATATTAATTTGGCCTTAATTGCTGTGATTAATTTTAATCACATTTACAAATAGTTTTGCACAAAAATTAACATGGTCTTATTAGAATATAAATATTAGACTGAATAAAATTTTTTATGCCTGATTCTGGAAATTCCAATCATAGAAGTGTATAAATAAATATTACTCATAATCTTTCCAACGGGATGAAATAACGAGGTTTTAAAGTAGGAAAATGTTCAAAGGCTTGGTAAGATTTTATATTTGTTTTTAAAGATAAATTTATCCTATTTTATTAATATAAGAAATATTAATGTAATTTGACCACAAAAAAAATTATAATATCATTTACCATTAATAATTAACTAGAAAAAATTTGGTTTTTAAATAAAAAGCATAATTTGTCACTATTTAACAAAAAATGAACTTTTTAAAAAAATCAATAAAATTAACCCAGTGATAATATCAAAATTATGAATTAATAAATGAATATTATTTAATCAAAATAAATTTATATGTTTTGGTTAAATTACGTTCATTATTAGAAATAGTTCATTAGATAATGTGAATTTTTTAACAAAAAAACAACTTTACCAAAAATCATATATTTTATTATCAGAAAGTTTTATTTATATAAAAAATTTTGAAAAATATTATAAAAGTTGTTATTAATATTCATATTAATTTGTTTAACATTTAGGTTATAATTATCTTATTTAAATTATAAAATTAAAATAGATATATCGTAGAAACTCTGTGTTGCGTTTATCTAATTCCAACATAGTGTGGTGTGCATCATACATCAACTCAAAGCTGTGTGGAACAAATAGAGATTTAGTTTCATGTGAATGCAAAATTTGACATAGTTAATGTTAAGATATAAATTAAAATTAAAATTTATTCAAAAAAGGACCATAAATATTCAGGGTGTTACATTCTACCCCCCTTAAAATGAAAATCTCCCTCAAAATTCATCAATTTGGTAAAAACATGTGAGGATATATATGCTTCATCATATTCTATAGTTACCTTGTAGCTTACTCTAACTGTTGATTTCTCCAAAAAACTATAACCATGAATGTGGTCTTGTTTTGTAGAAGATTCTCTGATTGGTCCATAATTTCAACAGGCTTCTCATCATAAGAATGATCCAGCTCCAGCAGTATGACCTATCAGTTCAGTACATGTGAAGGGTTGGGTATATACATCCTCAAGAGATATACATGGAAGACATCATGGACTTGATAGAGATTTGGAGTAAGTGAAAAGTGAAAGGCTACCATCTTGATATGATCAAGAATTTCGAACGAGTCGATATATCCAGAGATTAGTTTCCACTTCTTCCCAAATCTCTTTACATTCTTCCATGGTGAGATTTGTAAAAATACATTTTTTCCAAATTCAAATTCCAGATCACACTAATAGTTATCATCGTAACTTTTCTACCAGCTTTGAGCTGCCTTGATATGCTTCCTAATGGTTTTTACCTTCTCTACCATTTCATCAGTGACCTTATGAAATAATAGATTTCTTTCTCCAACCTTATCCCAACACATTGGAGTTCAACATTTCTTCATATATAGGTCTTCATAAGGGGACATCTAAATTCTTGATTGAAATATATCATTGTATGGAAACTCAACAAGGGTAATGTGTTGATCCCATACACCTTTGAAATATAGAGAACAAGGCCTCAATATATCACCTTAAGAATGAGTTTTTCATTCAGACGGATCCTATGTTTGAGGATGATATGAAGTGATGAATATAAATTCTATATCTTGGGATTTATGAATACATCACCAGAACATTGAGCTAATACTCAGATCCCGATATGATACAATAGAATATGGTACACCAAACATACTTACAACTTATTTAACTTATATTCTGGAAATATGATCAAGAGGTAAATATTATCTGATAATAATGAAGTGTTCTTAAATATTAAGACAATAAATTACTACCGATATAGCATTAAACCCTATAGAGGTTTTTATTAGTCCAACAACAAAATCCATTGTGAAGTTCTCCCATATAGATTCTGGTATGGGTAATGGATGCAACATCCCTTTTTAATTTTGTCTTTCAACCTTAACTTGATATCATAACAAACTCCTAGATACAAATTCTGTGATATCTCTATTCATTTCATCCCACCAGACGTATTCTTTCAAGTCCCTATACATCTTCGTACATCCATGGTTAATAGAGATTGAAGAACTATGAGCTTCATCTAACTACTCCATCATGTATGGTATTGATGGAACACAGACACAGTTCATGAACCATATCATTGCATCCTATCATGGTTAAACTCAAGAACATTGTTAACCTTCTTTTTCATCCCTCATCTTCCTTCTGCGCCTCCTTAATATTCACATGGATAGAGGGATGAACATTCCTAATGTGGTAATGTATTGAGAAGTCATAATTGATTATCAACTATAGCCATCTTTTCTAGAGCATATTCGACACCTTATGTGTGAAAATATATTTCATAATTTTATGATCAGAATATACATCATGATTTTCAGCATAAATATAATTCATCCATATTTTTAATTCAAAGATTACCACCACTAACTCGAAATCATGAGTTGGATAATTTTACTTGTGAATCTTAAACTATCGTGATGAATATGATATAACCATGTTTTTTCTGAAAGATAAAAAATCTAAATATCTTCTTGGATTCATATCTATAGATTAAAAACCCTTTACCACTATAGGGTAATGTATGAATAGATGCACTGACCAACCTTCTCTTCAGTTCCTTGAAATTTTTCTCACATTCATCTTTCCAGAGGAACATAACATCCTTTGGAGTTATATTGGTCAGATTATTTGATAGTTGTGAGACATTATCCACAAACCATTGATAATATGCATCTAAACCAAGAATGATACAGATCTTAGTCCCCGTGGTTGGTCTAGTCCATCTTTCGATAGCCTCTATCCTTGATGGATCTACTGTTATACCATAAATTGAGATTGTGTGACCCAAAAATGACTACTTTTTTCCCAAATTCTCACTTATTAAAATTTTCAAAAAATATATATATTTCTAGAGGGACTTCAGTACAATTCTCAAGTGATCTTAATTGTCTTCCTTAATTTTTGAATAGAAAATAATATCATCTTTAAAGACTACCAGAAACTGGTCAAGGTAATCTCTAAAGACTATAGTCATTAAATCCATGAAGATAGTACGGGAATTATTGAGACAAAAATGAATCACTATATATTCCTAGTGACCATACCATGTACAAAATTTCGCCTTAGGTATATACTATTTCATGACCCTCAATTGGTGATATCTAGAATGAAGGTAAATATTGGAAAAGTATTGAGATCTACACATTTGATCTGACAAGCCATTAATATGTTATATAGGAAACTTATTCTTGATTTTGATCTTGTTCAAATCCTAATAATCAATGCAGATTCACATTGATCCATATTTACTCTTCACAAAAGTACGGGTGCACCCCAAGGTGTCACACATGGCCGAATGAACCCATTATAAAGGTTTTCTTTGACTAGAATATTCATTTTTGAAAATTCAGTTAGGACCATTCAATATAGTGTCTTTGAAATTGGTGTGGAACCATGTATAAGTTCTATTAAGATGTCAAGTTCAATTTTATGTGGAGGACTTGGAAACTCTTCTAGAAATACATACAAAATATTTCAAACGTCATGAATATCATCGATGTCGATATTATCCCCAACCATTTCAATTAGAAATCCCTTTTGATTGGTAATTAAGACCCATACACTAGATATAATATCCACAGGAAGTTCATATTTATCATCAAATTTATGGATGATGATTGGAGGATTTGAAACATAGAACATAACTTCCCTTCCTTGACAATTGATGTGGGATATATGTTGAGAAAGCCATCCCATGCCTAATATGACATTGCATTTGACCAAAATAAGTATGAAAAGATTTGATGTAATACCATTACCACAAAACATCAACTGGTGAGAAATCATAAACATGAGATGAAATCATCGTTCTATTAAGGGTTGTCACTATTAATTCCACCTCAAACTATTTTGGACGAATCATAACACTATTATAAAATTTTTTATATACGAAATAGTTGGTAGATCAAAAATCAAATAAGAAATTATCATTTATAGAGTGGATGGAATGTGTACTTATCATCATGTATTTAACACACCCCTTAGCAGATATAGATATTTCACGAGATTTCCCTTTATCCGTTGGCCAAAGAGGTTGCTAACATCGATTGTCATCACCATCCCTTGGGTTTGGAAAATGGTTAGCAAAAGAAACATTCTCCGTACACGTGTAGCACTGAACAGTGGGAGGTTCATTATGGGTGGCCTTTTCTCTATTAGCATTTTGAATAAACTTATTCCTATAACCTAAACTAACAATTTCCTTATAACCTTCCCTTCACCACAAAAAAAAATTATTAGACCCCCAAATTCTATATCCACCATGCTTATTCCCACACATATAGAATAAAGGGAAGTTCATATTTTTTTTCCATGGATTTTTGAGTTTCACTTGAACTCTATATTCCTCTCATTTTCAAATCCCTGAGATTTATATGTGACCACCACATACATTTCAACCTTAAATTCACAACGCACAATCTCTTCGTAGACAGTTAAATCTCTTATGGCCAATGCCCAACTGAAACTGGGCTTTAATCCACCAAAAAACCTATCAACTTTTATTTCAGGTTGGATGATAATTCATGAATCATACCACGTAAGTCCCATGAAATTAGCCTCGTATGTACCAACAGACTAATCATCTCTTTTCTTCAACTCAGGGATCTATTTCCCCATAATGGTACGAAGAATTCTAGGAAATTACTTATTGAGAAATAATTTCTTGAAATCATCCCAAACCATGGATTCAATCTCATCACGCTACCTTGTAATCTTGATAAGAGTCCACCACTAATCTGCTTCACCTTCTAAGAGATAAACACCCATAATGACTTTCTCATGCTCCAAACATATAATATCAGAGAATATCATCTTAGGGGTACTAAAAAATTGTTAAAAAAAGTGGATCAGGAGAACCACTAAAACAAAGTGGATGTCACCTCATGAATAACTCAATATAATGTTGTTCCCACCTTTTCTTATATGAAATTCCACCATGATTCAAATCTTGAGAAATAAACCGGAGCACAGAAAATAGGTTTTTTCAATCTAGATCCCATATCATTTGGTTTCTCAAATTTCAAAATCGTTTCATTTTCCATTGCAATCACCATTAACATTGTTCTTTCGGGTTCCAACAACTAACTAAAACCAAAAGCATAGATTTAGAAATAGTTGTCAAGATGTGGAACCACATTATCATGAAATATAACTTGTAGGATGTATAAATTATGACATATTATTTAATATATGACACCTTAGGTTTATACTAGGTTATACATAGACAATATAGGCTTAAATACATCATTATGGTTCATGAAGAGTTTCTGAATTCCAAAATCATATACCTTAGTTTTGTCAAATGAGGTTTGCAGCAAGGGCCGTTTTTGTGTACCAGATTACCCCGAGTCCAACAGAGAAAATATTTTCAGATTTGTTACCCCTAGTTAAACCTATTCTATAACAACATCCATTTATAGTATCCATGCCAAGCTGTAATTATAGGAAACCACTAATTATATCATTCCCCAGAATTCTAGGACATTTTCCTATAATTTTTCTTATTCGTAGACTTATCCTTAGACATTCTGTTATGGTTCACACTAAGGTTATCTCATCCTATTTTCAAACTATTATCTATACATTTTCTATGATACCAACTATAGAGACCCTAACTTTTCAAACATTAGCATTACATAACATTTTTCAGAATACTTAAACATTATACAAAAAGACTCCCAAAGAGCATAGTTGGTATAGTGCCTTTGGAATCATGGAAGCATAAACATTGGTACATAAGTGACCTACATTATCTCCCACGTGGTTCTTCACGACTAGAAACCTTCATAGAAATTGAAAACATAATACATATCTTTATTAGAAAGGGAAGGATGCATAGAAAGGGGGGAGATAAAATGATCAGTAATGGTAAATAAGGGATACATGTATGAATAAACAAGATCATAAGGTTATGAGCATATGATCATTAATATAGAAGATCACACCCTGCATATCAAAGATCATATAGTCATTTAATGAATAATGGATGTTCATAAGGAATGAATCAAAAAGAAGTAAAGGACATAAGTCATGAATGAATATCATAGGATAATGACATGGAATTGTGGAAACACATAAGCATATACAAATTTATATAGTATCCATTTCATCCCTACAAATACCATTATCAGGGACAAAGTCCATTATTGAAATGAGTAACCCCCATTACAGCCATGAATTACTAAATCGAGTGACCCTCATTATAGCCCTGTATTACTGAACTATGTAAACCTCATTCTATCTATGTATTTCTAAATCATGTAACCCTTGTTCTAACCCTATTTTATCTCATGAGATATAGATCATTACCCAATGCATTGTAGGTAGATATAGGTCCCACCCATTACATAATGAAATCATTCATACATGTTCCAAAAGATCATTAGAAAACACATAATAACCCATGAAATGAATTTTATATCATAAACATGTAAAAATATTGAAACATGTGAAAATAGATAGGTTTCAAAAAAAATTTATCATAAACATAACCTGTGAAAGAAATCGGGTTACAAAAGTATATTACTTGTGAAAGAGAAATGAAATACAAAAACATCATGCCATAAAAATATAATCCCTTCAGATAACTAGAATGAATATAAATATTTAATAATTTTACCATAAAGGATTTATAAACACAATTTATGATATCTTTTATGGGATATTATTTTTAAAGGACTTTTAGAAACATTGATTGAGGGATGTAACCTATGTTTTTTGAAAAATAATTTTTATAACATAAAAACTTTTGAAAACATTTTTATTTGAAAATAGATTTGAGAAAATAGAATTGAATATTTGAAACCAATAAAACATTTTTAATTCACTTTTCTTCTTGAAAATTATATTCAAGGATTTTTTGAAAACATTTTTGAAAACATGGTTTTTGAATACAATGGATTTCCGATCAAAGAGAGTGATGGTCCAATTTTATTAAAAAAATTATCTTCAGTACCAATGTGTGAAAAAATTGTACTAATAAATGAGGATATATTTAATTAAAATAGGATATGTAAAATGATGAATATTCATGATAGATATCATCAAAGGAATAATAAGCATAAACAATCTCGAAAAACGATCAGATTGTCTCAATAATCTCTTATATCATGGTTACATGGGATCATAATATCCATGTATGAAAAGGAAACTACATAAATAATTAGATATAATTAAAATAAAGATATAAATGTTATGAAATATAAAATAGAATTATATACTACATGCAAAATATTTTAGGTTCATAACAAAACAGGAGTCTCAAAGAAGGCAAAATGAGAAAAAACTGTTTTACCGATTTGGTAACTTTTGAAAGTAAAAAACCATGAAAAAAAAGATCATAGAATGGATATGTGATTACCCATAAATATATGTATAAGTTAAATATAACTAAATCATGGGAAGTACATACACCACACAAAAGGAAAGACATGAGAACATAATATGAATGTCACATAAATTAAAAATGAAATGAAATTCCCCTTACCTTGTGTCTTGAATCTCTCCGTACTCGTACAATATTCCTATATAATAACTATATATTTAATGTAAATAATTTAAATAATAATATACTTATACATAATACCATGTATGGTTTGATTATGAGCTTATATTACCCACTTTTTTGTGATCCTATGTTACGTTTTACTTTGGGTAATATTCTCTTTGTACTTCACATGTGTCTTAATATGTTATAGTGTTGGTCGTTATAATAGTATCATGATAAAAGAATGTAGAAAATGATATAAATATATTTTATATACATTATATATAAATTATTATATTTTATACCATAATTATGTATGAAATGGAATAAACCATTCAGCGAGACAGTAAGATGTTCATACGCATGAACGTTGTTTCTGTTTTTATTATTGTATCGAAAGATAGCATGTAAATGAAATATGTTTATATATTTATGTACGTATATATCATTATTAAAATATCATGAATATATTATATATATAATATACATTCATTAACCTCATTACATGTCGTGTGTGAACGAATCATATCAGTTTGTGGGGGCGGTAGTCCACACTTCCTCAAATGAGATTATCACATTAACACCTAATTGAATGTAAAAAGATTTTGGTGGTAAAAGGAATAAATAATAATTAATAAATATTATATGTAATATATTAAAAATATAAATAGTGTTTCCATATTAATTTCCACCATGATTGTTGTTAGAGGAGAAATGAACAATCATTGTTTTGTAAGGAAATAGTTCGCTGTACATAGAAACATTATGTTCTACATCCATTAGATGGAGGTGTGTGTTAATGTAGGTCAGATAAATTTCATAAAAACATCATATTACATGTTGGATACAGGTTTTATCCCAAAATAATGGAATAAATAGAGTGTATGGGGTGTATAATGAAAATAAAAAATGAGATTAAAAGAAGACGTTACCTCTAAATTGGGTATCTCCTTTTGGTTTGTGCCATAAGGATTCCTTGAGTGGATTTATTCCAAAAGGTAGGATTCAAAGAAAAAGTTAGAAATTTTTGTATGCTACTTGGGAAGATCTTGGAGGAACATAAAATGTTTTAGAGGTGTGAGGAATGGGTATAGGTGGTACCCTTTTATAGAAAAGGAAAAGGACTTACATGGATTTTTATGAAATAAATTAGGTGTGCACATGTAATTGCGTAACAAAATTCATAAAAAACCAACAAAACTAAATAATGTAATTTTTATGCCGTAATTATTGATAGAAAATGTGATTTTTAATTGATTATAGGTCATGTTACCCTTAATTTTAAGGTTTAGTCCATAATTAAACTAAATTTGGCCGTAATTGTTGTGATTAATTTTAATCACGTTTAATAATAATTTGGCTCAAAAAATTACATGGTATTACTAGAATACAAATAATAGACTGAATTGTATGTTTTGTTTATTATTTGTTAAAATATAATTACATATGTGGAAAAATTATGACTAGTGATAATCCGACAGATGGGACGAAATAACGAGGTTTTAAAGTAGGAAAAATTTCAAAAGTTTATTAAGATTTTATATTCGGGTTTAAAGTAAAATAGATCATGTTTTATTAATAGATGTAATATTAATATAATTTTACCTTATAAAATATTTATAATATCATTTAACAATAATAATTAATGAGAAAAAATGTAGTTTAATACTAAAAATATTATATTTCACTATTCATTAAAAATGAAGTTTCATAGAAAACTCCAAAAATTTTACCCAAAGATAATTTTGGCATTATGAATTAAAAAATGATGTTTTTTTCATCAAATTTAAATTCTATCTATGTATAAAATTAATTTCATTATTATAATCAGTACATTCGAAATACAATGTATTTAATCATAAAAAGGACTTTACAAAAAATCATATCTTTTATTATCAATATGTTTTATTTATATAAAAAAATTTTAAAAAAATTGTAATGTAATCATTACTATTAATATTACAATTTTTAACCACTAGGTTATAATGATATTATATAAATAAAAAATAAAAAGAGATATATTATACAAACCTAGTGTTGCGTGTATCGTATTCCAAGTCAATATTGTGTGCATCGTACGTTAAGTTAGTGTTGCGTGGAACATACACCCAGTCAGTTTAGTGTGAAAGGAATATTTTAATTATTTCATTTCAATATATAAATGAAAATTTCTATTTATTAATGAAAATAGGTCCAAAAAAACCTTAGGTGTTACAAGTGGATCTTTCAAGCATCATTTTAGGAAGTCAGGATTTTTGTGACATCTATCATTTTAGTTGGACATGGGAACAATGGTTTTGGAAAATATGTTGAACATGAATTTTTATTTTCAGGAATTTATAATTGAAATTTCTATTTCCCTAATATTAAATTAAATGTTGTAAAATGATGAAGGATTAGATTAAATGGGCATTTAATGAGAAAATAGAAAAATATGAAAATGAGTAACCCTTATGAACCTTATGCAAGATGTTGGATAATTAAGGATATTGTTTGTTGCTCGGTTTTGAATATTTTGTGGGGTTTTAGTAAAATAGATTGTTATGATTTAGTGTAAATTACCATAAATGTGTTAATTTTAAGAAAATTATCATATAGTGTGTGATAGGATTAGTGTTATGCCTCCATGATGATGCTTGATGAGAGTACGACCAGAGTACATGAAAGAGGATGATCCTCTACTTTTGAAACATGAGGTACCAAAATTTCCTGGTGAGGAAGATGGAGTGAATTTCTGGGCGAACATTTTTTAGTTAATGGAATTCATTGAGAGAGACCTAGGGTTGATTGTCTAGAGAATGTTTGACATGAAAGGTGGGTTTTAGTGGTATCACCCTCTGACCTTTTTTAAATATGGTGGACCAGAGGAAGAAGAGGTATGGATGGAGTCTCATAAGACTATACTTCACAACTGAGAGACTCATACTGAGAACAGTGTCAAGTGGTCTTTTTATAACCAATGAGGATCAACAAAACATTGGTGGGACGTTTAGGATTTTATGAGACATTATGAAGGATTTTTATAGATGGACTTTATGGAGAGGTTTTTGGAAAAATTATATCCAAAGACACTAAGGAAATATAGAGTGGCTATGATCAAGATGTTGTCTTAGGGGAGTATTTACATGATGGAATATGCTGGATAAATTAAATATTGGTAGAAATTTTCACCAGTGATGGAATCATATGAGACTAATTTAGAAAAAAAATCATGAAGGACATGGGGGTAAAATTATGTTCGAAGTGAATATCATCAGGCTAGAAATGTTTTCAGAAGTCGTGAATCAGGCTCTCTTAGCTCATGGGAACCTAAATGAGGAATCTAGTGTATGAAAGACGGTTCCTTCTAGAACATTAGGATATATTTCTTCTAAGAATATGGTTCATTGTTATGATAACCTTATCAATAGTAGTGGAAACCAGAGTGTCCAAGATTGACCACTATTGTAGACGCTGTCCCCAATCACTTGTGGAGTTCCGACCTTTTGGAAAGTTGGGACATCTTTAGAAGTTCTACATACCCCCCGCAAAAGACAGGTAATGTTGGGGAAGCTTGATAGAATTAGATTTTATGAAGGTTATATTCTACATGATATAAGGATGGCAGTTGGAGTTCTACTGGTTGTCACGGTTGTGGTTGTTGACATGGATCATTAGGGCTAGAGTGCCTGCATCAACTGAGTTGTGCACCTTAGGGGAGTTAGACTATATCATAAGGAAGATGGGGAGGATATTTTCATGCATTGTATCCTTCACTGGGGGATAGTGATGCTGGACCATCAATTGTGAGAGGTACTATTCTTGTTTGTACTACATTATCTAGTTCCTGATTTGATAATCGTGCCTATAATTATTTGATTTTTTCAATAATGTTTCATGATTTGAACCTACTATTTGAATTAATATATGGGGTGTTAATGATAGAGTTTCCATTGGTATTATGGTCTAAAGACATAAACTTATGGAAGTGTTTTTCTCTCGATGATTATGACCATCATTTTCTATGGTATAAATACATCCTAGAAATTTCAGGCATTGAGTTGATCAAGGGTATGGACTGGTTAATATTTTACTGAGACCACATAGACTATGTTCTCATGAGAGTAACTTTTATATCTCATAAGGGTGAAAGTTATGTTCACCGTGGGGAGTGGGATATCTAGGAAGGACATGCCGGTCCAATTACATAGAAACTTGGAGAGATCATAGCCCAGGTGGAAGACTATTATTTTATTATGGAGGAGTGAAGTAGGTTTTAATTCTATCCTTAGTGGATAGGTTTTAGAATGTTTTTCATAATGAATTCTCACGGATTCCACCCAAGAGATGTGAAATTCACTATTCATATCATTCTAGAGGCTCAACCAGTTTCTATTCCACCAAATAGAATAGAGCTGATAGAGTTTCAATAACTCAAGTATTAGAATGAAGTGTTTTAAGATAATGGATTTATCTAAAAAATTATGCGACCTAGGGGATTACATATGTATTCTATAAATAAGGATTAAGGGATTATGTTATTTTGTGTCAATAAATGAATGTTAAACTAGATGATAGTGATGAAACAATATCATCTTCTATAAATCGATTTTGGTTTTTAAAAATTTAGAGGAGCTTATGCCTTTTGGATGATTGAATTCAGATTAGTTTATCATTAGTTGAGAGTTTAATTTATTTATATATCGAGGACTATTTTCATAAATAAGTACAACCTATATGAGTTCATCATAATGAAACTTGGATTGAAAAATGAATTAGAATTGTTTATGGCCATGATGAATTGAATCATCCATCAGTACCTACATCTATTTATTGTAGTGTTTGTTGATGACATCTTAGTGTACTCAATAACTCCTTGCAAACTTGTCCAACATCTTAACATTGTCAAATATACATTGAGTGATCATCCTACATACACCAATATGTCTATGGGTATGTTTTTTATAGACTAGGTACACTTCTTTGGACACATAATCTCAAATTATTTTTTTATGTAACAAAATAAGGTTCATTCATTGTGGCATGGGAGAAGAAAAATTATATTTTTAGCATCAATTACATTTTAGGTTAGCTGGATACTATTAGATATTCATCCAGAACATTTATTGATTAGAAATATGTACTTCAAGATTGAATAATAAGGGGATAATTTTTTAATGTTTATAATAATTTGAGAATTCCTTATAGTATTTGAAAATGTTTTTAACATCAACATTGATCATGATCCAACCAAAACCTGGTGGGGAGTATACAGTTTACTATGAAACTTATGGGATTGGTCTTTGGGTAGTTCTAATGTAGGGAGATCGAGTTGTCTCTTATGGGTATTAGCATTTGTGGCCACATGAACCAAATTATTCTACACAAAACCTCGAGATAGCAGTGGTGGTTTATGATTTGATGTGTTGGTCGAAATATCTATTGGGTGAGAAGTTCACTATTTTTACTGATCAAAAGTGCTAGAAGTATATCTTTTCCCAATGAGAGTTGAATCTCTAGTAGTGGATATGGGTTTATAATATAGAGTTATTTGATTTTGAGTTGTAATATACATGAGGGAAGGAGAACCATTTTTTTGATACTTTATGAAGAAAAAATCAGACTTAGATGGTTCGAGTGTATAGTACTGTGTATGGGAGGTTGACACTACTAGATGAGATTCACATGGTGGTTTAGAAGACTAAGGATTAGACAAATATGGTATCTTTTTTAGTGGAGTATACCCATTTCAAATAGATCAGGGACATAATGTATGAGGAACCAAATTTTTTACCATTGAGGTAAATCCTTTATGTTTGGGAGATAACTTTAGACTGGTTGAAAAATGAGGAAAATATCATCTACACCAAAAATCAGGTTGTTGTGTCTTCGAGTGAGTTAGAGTATTTGATGTGTGTGTTTCATTTCTCAAAGTAGGTTGTGCATCCAGGTGTGACCAAAATGTACTATGACATATGATGATAGTTTTGGTGGACATCAATGAAAAAGGATATAGTACTGTTCGTGACATGATGTTACACCTATTAGAAGATGAAGGTTGAGAGTCAATGACATGGAGGTTTACTACAATTTTTGACGATTCTAGAGTGAATGCGGGATGCGGGTACCATGGATTTTTTTGGCAGGCCTCTTATGGACACCATATAAGAAAGAATTTAATGGTGTTATTATGGATCAAATGATGAAGGTAGCATATTTCATGCATATATGGGAGACATTGTCAGAAGAGTAGTAGGGAGATTTTTATATTCAATAGATAGTTATTCTGAATTTCCTAGACTGTGACTCAAAAATTATTTTTCACTTTAGGTAAGGTTTATAGAAGTTTCATGGTCTAGATATTTTTAATGTATTTATCCTATAATAATTGTTATTAGGATACTTTTCAGATGGCACCATACGGGGCACTTTATGGAAGGCCATGCATTTATAATCCCATGTATTTATAGAATAATACATTTTAATATCTGTTAATATATTTGATATTAATTTTAATTTTAGTTTAAATGGGACATTATGTACGATTTCATACCTGACATGCAACAATGGGTTTTTCCGTAATCTTACGTTTCACACAACAATGAGTTATACTAAAAAAGTATTACAAGAAAAATATAATTATTTTAAATGGTAGGTAACGCCTAGAAAATGTATTATAGGGAATGAATATAATTAAATATATTATTATATTACATATTTTTTAATTTTTTTCACATTTATCAATTTAATTTTAGAGGCTTAATATGACAATGAATCAAATTTCAAGCATAAAATTCTCAAATATTTTGAAAAGGTCATTTTACTTCCTTTTGATGGAGAAGAATTTTTAAAAATTGTTTTTTTCACTTTTTTGTGTTCCATTTTCTAAAATAGACATCTTATTTAGAATCAGGACATCATAATTTACTTTGTTTTAAATTTTGGTATTTTTTGAAGAAATTCATATTTTAATGAGTAGTGGAAAATACTGCATTTTAATTCAGAACATCATTTTCATATAATTTATTTATATAGTTATGATAACGTTTTAATTTGTTTTAATGTTTAATTGGATTGTGTTTTTATAATTTTCTCAAATTTTGGTCAATGTAAGTAATTTCACATTTAAATTGGACATAAACACCCGTCAATCTTTCGATTGTTTTTATTTCCTAAAAACTGACCTTTTGGTTTTGAAGACATGAATTAATTTGAAATTGATTTATATCAAATATTCATTTAGAAATTGGAAATATGGATTAAATAATTTTAATCAATGTTTATAAATTATTTAAATTAGTATCTTCTATTTTTGGACATTATGAATAGAAACATCTGTAATTTTTTTTAATTTCGACAGTTAAGGTTGAATTTGGTAATTGATGGTAAAAATAAAATATAGTTTTACCCTAACACATAGCATATTTTCACTAGGTGATATAGTTTAAATATTATCATAAAATATTTTTTAATTAAATGTATAAATCCTCACATGGAAACTGATAGAAATCTTCTCATAGAATCTTGTTTAATTAATAGTTTAAAGCTTCTCATGGAAGCTATTATAATGCTTCCCGTAAAAGCTTGTTAAATTTAGAGAAAAAAGAATCCAATGGATGGAATTTTAAATAATATAAAATAAGTTTAATTATTTAAATGTACAAATATTCCCATGTAATCCATTTTAATGATTCTCTCGGAAGCTTCTTTAATTAAAAGGAAAAATAATTCCCATGGAAGCTAGTTTAATGCTTCTCCCACAGTCATGTATTTAATAAGTATTACATGTTTTAATATGGTTTTATAAGTGATATATTTGAATATAAATAGTCATTAAAATGGTCAAAATATTTCATTCATCATGGTATTTTATTTATAAATTTTAGATATTAAATAAATAAATATAAATATAACACAATGACGATGCACTGATTGCTTCATTAACACAAGATACAATTAAATGATATTTTAGATATTAAAATAAAAATATAATTTGACATGATTTATTTCATTCACAAATTTTTTAGATGAATACTCCTTGTTAATATACTATTAAATGGTTTGGTTCGAAGGCATCTATCTGTTTGGGTTTTATTTAAATTCAATAAAGTGAATAGTGTAAAAATTTACAGAATTGATGTTTTATAAAGATAATAATTTATTAAATTATCTAAAAACACTAAACATATTTTAAAATTAAAAATTGATTATTATATGATCTAAGAGTTAATTAAGTGTCTAATTATGTAAAATTGACCCCATATAAGTAAAATTAATAGCTTTATAACAATTAAATTGTTGTTACAACTTTTGAAATTAAAATGGAATAAATAAGGGTAAAAGATAGGGTTTAAAATAAACTCATTACATGTATAAAAACTATTTTATGAGAGGATTCATATCTATCACCATGTAATTTTATCCTTTAATAAAGTTGGAGCCACTTGGAGTAAATAATAATTTATATGAATTTAATACTTTAATACTTTCCAAGGGTTCCCCTCCCCTCTCCTATAAAAGGCAATCATTACACTCAATTAATCAAACTTCCAAATCCATATAGATTAAAACATATCTATACAAGACTATTCATATAATTCCTCCCTAAATTATTTAAGCCTTATTTTAGGCTGAACACCGTTTTCAGAGGTGTTAAGGTGCTCTTCAATGGCGATCAACCGAAGAAGAGGTATCATTTTCTCTAAGTGTTTTATTTTGTTTCTTCTTCCACATACTCAAATATCATAAAACCATAATGAGAAAATAAATATAGAATCCTAAATATATTAAGATGTTATTATGTTAATATCATTCCCTAAAACAATATATATTTCCATCAAATGGGAATATAATTAATTGTTTGTGCTTACGTGTGAATTATCATCTCCACAAACCAATTTAGTTTGTTTTCAATTATCATCTATTACGATTGGTTATAATGATGGAATTAATATTTATATGTGATATTCATGGAATATTAATAATTATATGATAATAATATATCAATTACATTCTTACTACCATGTGCAAAAAAATGAGAATGACTTTCATGCGTACGTGTGAACTATCACCTCCATGGAGCGGTGAGACTCAGTATTATTAATTATATCACTAGTATTACATATAAATGTACATATAAATGGTTATTATGATTTTAATAATATCCTCATCATATTGTAAATATAAAATAAAGATTAATTTATTTCCATAATGATCAATTAAAAATGGAAACCTTAGTCATGCCTATGTCGGCCTACCATCTTCATGATTAAAATATTGTTCATTTTTAATAACAATATTTAATGGTTTATATTAAAAACATGATTCACATGTAAAAGTTATGAATATTTCATGAATTCTATTCTGGATATAATGGACTTATGACCACATGGACTAGTAATATCATACCGTGTACATTTTTGACTCAAGAACCGATTATCGACAACACATCTGACATGAACTCAAATAATTAACTAATTATTATAATATGGTCATAAGTATTGTAAATAGAATAATAAACAGGAAAAATGTTCTTATTTATGTTGAAATTAACATGATTTTATTATTCAGGAAGATAAATAACGAAGGAGACAATTTAGACTCAAGGTAATGGACTCCACCTCAATCTAATTTCCTTGATGCATATTTTGATTTATATACAACCTTCATTTATATGGTGTATAATGAACACATTTTAATTTTAATTTCACTCAAAGAATTTCAAAAGGAATATTTTTTTATGAATTGTTTTCCTAAATGGATAATTGAATTTTTCTTTTTAATGTACGTGGTGACAATGCCCTTTCTTCCACCACAAGCATTATTTCATATCTAGATTCCTCTACAAGTCGTATTGTTTTTAAAAAGAAAATTAAATACAATAATCCCATTTTAGGTATCTTGGTATTGAAAATGGTTTTGAGAATGGATTGATTATATCCATATCATTAAATGATATCTTATGATTGCGATGTGGAAATTTTATTTTTCAATTATACTTGTTCATGTGTTATGATTATGTTACGGTTCATGGGAATTGCTTATGTATATAGGTGGTTATATGATAAACCAAAGGCAGGTGAGCCTGTGATAGCTCTCAAATTCATAATGGAGGTAAACTTTAAGGTCTCTTTGGAGAGATTTACGGAATATATTATGATGGGTTTTCCAAACATGGCCATGAAGGTTACTTCCTATGGGGTTTTGAAAGCTACAATGTAAGTTTGATATGGAAGAAATATGTTACCGTTATGATTTACGATGGCTATGAAGTTTTCCTGATTCTTATGAATTCATTTGTTTATAAATATTCATTGCCTAATGATTTCATTCTTCATTTTATCCCTTACATGGTTTTTATGTTCATCACATGTTTTTGGAAATTTTTTCACCGGGAGAAAGAATGAGTACGATGAAGGAAGAAGTCAAGAAGAATTTTATCATGAAAAGAAATCATGTTTTTTTCAAGGATTTTATTTGGTGAAAAATGGATACTATTTTGATAGTATCATTTGGTATGATTATGGAGTTATATATTTCAATAATGGACTAATTCATGAAATCTATAAACACGAAAAGTTCTATGATGTGATTTAAAGTCAAATTATTGAATTATCTCAAGATTAAATAATTTTTTACAATTGGGGCCTTATAGATGGTATGATAGGGAAATTTATATAAATTTCAGGGTTACGATATTTTTAATAGAATATCCATAAATTATTTATACTTTATGGTTAGATTTAAATAGAATTTCAGGATTACCATGTTGATTCATCTAAGATATTTCTGTTCAGAATGGTTTTCACAATGGAAATTTGGAAGCTGTGCTTGGACTACATCCATTGGAAAAAACCATCCAAAATTCCAACATGAGATGTTTGGAATAAGAAATAATTTTTTATAGTGATGGAATAGTTGACTAAGGATATAAATAAAGGTGGTATCCACGAGGGAGATCAACTAGATTATCTATAGAGGAACATGTCGATGGTGGAGAATTTCATGAGGCAACGTCCTCCATCATTTAGGGGATCATCTTAGCCTGTGATAGCATTTAGTGTGTATTAATTACCTATAAAATTATCAATATAATGGGGTGTTTAGAACATCAAAAGGTCAGTATTTCTATTTTCTATTTTTAAGGTTAAGTCGATCTGTGATGGTCAATGGTTATGAATATCACGGACAGTGAGCAGATTGATGCACTTTATTGGAATAAATTCAATGGTATGCTTTTTGAAAAATATTTTCCTAAGGAGGAAAGACTTATAATAGAAAAAAATTGGAATTGTGGATGTAGGATGACTCAGTGGCTACTTATGAAGAAAAATTCACTCAACTAAAAATGTATGATCCAAATTTCATATGGGATCATGATAGTAAATTCAATCAATTTTAGTGAGGATTAAATCTAGTGTATGAAATGGAATTATCTATTCGTGAGATCAAAAGTTATGAAAAATAATTTTTTTGTGCGAAGAATGTGGAAATGGAGATTACCGACGATCATGTGGTATTTGAAAAATAATAGAATCAGATGTCATGGTGGAATACGAAAGGGAAGAACTATTATAATAAGTCTGATTGTAAGAAACTTTATATTATAGTTTGTAAAATTTGTGGAAAAAATCACTCTATGGAATGCCTTTATAATTATGGCATGTTCTTATGATGTTGTAAAATGGTAAATAAGGCTCATAATTCCACTGAAATAGATTAGGGTTGTGGTAATACAAAATATGATGTACAGTCAGTAAAATGTTTTAAGTGCAATGATATGGGTTATATTGGAAACTAATTTCTGATGATGAACTAAAATGATAGAATGTAGATGGAATACAAAGAGAAATTGGAGGTGAAATCCTTTAAAACTACTTCAGCAGAAGTTGGGCCAACAAATGAAGTAGTATCAGGTATATTTTTTTTATTAAGATTATTCCAATGTTTTGTTCAATTTTAGGTGTAAACAATCATTCGTTTCTATGAAAAGATTCTTGTAAATTTTGAATTCCATCTGAAGAAATAATTCATAAACTGGTGGTAAAAATGACAGGGGGAAATTTTGAGACAAAAAGAAAGTATAATAACCTTCTTATCCTTGTCTCTTGAAAGAATCTACCTACAAACCTTATTTTTTTCCTATAGTAGAGATTGATGTGATTTTGGATATGGATTGGATTTCTGTTTATCATTTTTAGATTTAATGTAGAGCTAAAGGCATTTCTTTTCCAAAATAATTTCAGTTTTTGTTCAAGAATGAACCCTTACTATTGAGAACATATCACAAAAAGGAGAAACTAGTAAAATTTGGAAATGAATGTTACCTTGAAATATTGTTGAAAACAAAGGAACTACTCAGATTAATGATGTTCCAGTAGTAAATGAGTATCTTGATGTTTTTTCTGATGAGTTTCATGGTATAATACCTGATCGGGAAGTTGAATTTACTATTGACTTGGCACCTGATACTAATACAATTTTAAAATCCCCTTATCTAATGGCTCAAATAGAATTTTTACAGTTAAATAAACAATTGCAAGATTTATCAGATAAAGGTATCCTTCAAACTAGAAGATCACCATGTGGTTCTCTTGACATGTTTGTTAAAAATAATGACAGTTCAATGATACATTCAATTGACTATAGATCCTTGAATAATATAACTGTTAATAACAAGTATGTATTGCCTCATATCGATGATTTGTTTGATCAGCTCTAGGGAGATTAGTATTTTTCGAATACTAACTTGAGGTCGAGGTACCATCAGTTAAAATTAATGGAATCGGACATTCCGAAGACTGCATTTTGTACTAGATATGAAGAAAATAAATTTTTAGTTATGGCTTTGGGGTTAATCAATGAACCTATTTTATTCATTGATTTTGTGAATATAATTTTTCGCGAGTTCATGGATAGGTTTTTGGTTGTGTTTATTGATGATATTTTGGTATATTAAAAATTTAAAGAGTAGCGTGAAATTTATTTAAGGTTTGTATTAGAAACCTTGAATGATAAAAAGTTGCATGGTTAATTTAGAAAGAGTGAATTTTGGTTACAAAAAAAATTCTTTCCATGGTTACATCATTTCTAAAGATGGAATAACTATTCATCATGCTAAAAATGTTTTTAAAGAGTTGCATAGAACTACCAATATCACAAAAAATTATAGCTTTATTCAATTAGCTGGTTATTATTTAAGGTTTGTTGAAAATTTTGTACAATTTTATTTCTCACTAACTAAGATAAATTGAAAAGATGTTATGTTCATCTAGACAATAGAATGTGATAATTTTTTTAGTAATTATAAAGAAGATTTGTTAAATCCCTCGTATTGGAATTAATTTCTAGAAATGGTGAATTTTTTATATATAGTGATTATTTGTTGAATGGACATGGTTGTGTCCTAAGGTAGAATGATTCGGTAATTCCTTATGCTTCACATCATTTGAAATTTTGTGAGTTAAATTACCCTAAACATGGTTTGGAATTAGCTGCTATTTTTTATTAAATAATTTGAAGGCATAATCTGTATGGAGAAAAATATGAAATATATACTGACCATAAAAGTCTAAAGTATACATTTAATCAGAACGAATTGAACATGATTCAGAGAAGATGTCTATAATTAATCAAGGATTATGATTGCATGATTAATAACCATCTTGGAAAAGTGAACAAAGTGGATGATGCTTTGAGTCAAAAAAATTAATGCTACATTAACCATATTACCTTTTCAAAGTGACCCTTTGATAAAAGAATCGATGAACTTGGGAATGGATGTTTTTAGTATTGGAAATTCCTCTGTTTTCTATCAGGTTTCAATGCATTCATATTAAATATATAGAGTAAATAAACCAAAAAATGAAGACTAATAGATGCATAAAAATGTAGAATTAGTTCATAAGGGTATGTTTCCTAAATTTAACATTGATAAAGATAATGTTTTGAGGTTTTAAAAGAGATTATGTGTGCCTTGTGATTCAAAGTTGAAGAAATAGTTGTTATATGAATCTCATAGTTCTCTATTTTCTATTCATCTTGGAAGTACTAAGATGTAAAGAGATCATCGGGGGTATTACTGGTGGGATGGAATGAAAAGGTATATTTCTAAAATTACCATGATATGTTTGAATTTTCAATAAGTTAATGCAGAATGGTAGTTACCAAATGGGAATCTTCATCCTTTTCCAGTTCCATAGTGTAAATGGGAAAATGTGTCCATAGCTTTTTTAGTGGGATTACCAAAAATTCTCAAGGTAATAATGGAATTTGGGTTATTTTTGATCAATTGACTAAATATTATCATATTCTTTATATTCTTAATACACTATACCTAGATCAAATTTCTTGATTTTATATTAAAGTGATAGTTAGGTTACATGTAATTATTTTCTCTATTGAATCTGATCATGATCCCAGGTTAACTTCGAATATTCAGAAAGGCCTTCAGAAGTCAATGAGAACATGAATAGATTTTATTACAGATTTTCATCCTAAATAAGGTGGGCAGTCCTAATGAAAAATTATGACCTTATAGGATATGCTACGTGACTATTCAAAGGATTAACATAGCTTTTGGGATCGATATCTTTCTTGGGATGGGTTTTATTATAATAAATGTTTTCATTTCAATGATAGAGATGAAACCATATGAAGCATTATATGGAAACCAGTGTTGAACTATAGTTTTTTGGGATGAAGTTGGTGAAAGGATATTGATGGAACAAAACATGGTAATATAGATGGGCGAAAAAGTTCATTTGATTCAGAAGCACATGAGGACATCCTAGAGCAGGCAGAAAAGTTATGCGGATAATTGGAGGAAGGATCATTTTTTTGATGAGGTGATCAAGTCTTTCTTAGTGTTTCTCCATGGAAAAGTGTGATGCATTTTTGTAAGAAGGGAATGATGTGTATGTGGTTCATTGAACCCTATAAAATCCATTTGAAAGTTAGATCAGTTTCTTATAGAGTGGATTTACCTCCACATTTATCCCATGTACATAATGTTTTTCATGTTTATATGTTGAGAATGTATTGTTCGAATCCAATCATATTTTTTTCCAAAGGATGTTAAGTTGGAAAAGAATCATTCTTACGAGGAAAAACATGTACATATTCATAACTGCAGAGAGAAAGTGTTGCGGAATAAGTTGATTCATCAAGTAAAGGTTTTGTGGGAAAACCATATGGTTTAAGAGGAAACATGGTAATTTAAAAATTATATGAGGAGTAAACATCCCCAATTATCTAATAAGTGAATAAAATTGTGAGGACACAATTTCTAAAAGGGGGAAGGATGTGAAATTTCAGGTATTTATAAAATAATACATTTTAATATATTTTAATATTTTTGAATCTAATATTAATTTTAGTTTAAAGGGGAAACTATGTACGATAGTGTACCCGACACACAACAAATGGTCTCTCTTAAATCTTATCTTTCAAACAATAGTGAGTTATAATGAAAAATAATACAATAATAATAAATTTTATTAAATTGTAGTTAACATCTAGCAGATGTATTGAAAATAATGAATATAATTAACAATATTATGATTTTAAATATTTTTTATTATTTTTACATTTATTTATTGAATTGATGGGTCTAAAAATGAGAATGAATAACCTTTTAAACATAAAATACTCTAATATTTTTAAAAGTTCATTTTACCCCATTTTGATGGTGAAACCTTTTAATTTTTTTTCAATTGTATATATTTCCATTGATAAAATAATCTTATTATTTAGAATAATTACATCAAAATTTACCTTGGTTGAATATTTTTTAGTTTTCTGATGAAATTTGTATTATCTCTGGTTTCTGGTAAATAACCCTTACTTAATGATTTTAATACTTATAATTTTAAGGGAAATGAATGAGAGAGTCTGGAGAACATTGAATAATGTTTTTAGGCAAAGGGGATGTCACACAGGTGGCGCACAGTTTGTCTAACCGTGTGGCCAAACCATGCGTAGAGGGTCTGCTGAGGCGGTGGATAATGCACGGTTAGTGCACAGTTTGTCTAAACCATGTGAACGAAATGTGCGGGCCCTTAAGTGAGATCCAAAAAGTGGATCTCACACGTTTTTGCCTCTAAATGGATTTTTTTCCTTTAAAGTGGCCATAACATAGGATTATTATCCCTTGATGGTAGGAGAACTTCTACCAAGCGTTTTGGAGGCAATCCAAAGGCTTTCCATGGAGAATCAAAGCTGGATTTTTTAGGTATGTGATCATTCTTTATCGTTCTTGATCGGTTTCATAGATCTACTTAGATAGACTTCTCCTTTTCTCTTAGTTTCATAGATCTACACCCATTATGGGTATATCTAAGTTTTTGGATGCCATATATGATGATATTTGGTCCGGGCCTTTCTAGGAGAAGGGATCTTAGGCGGGTTCTTGAAAAACCAGCCCGATTTTGTTGTGCGTTCTTCATTCGTTGTGGTTTTCATCAAAACTGTTGTGTTTGGAGGATTCGTTCTTGAATCCAGTTAGTATAATTGATTGGATTACTTTGAAATTTTATGTGTGGTGTGGAATTGACTATTATTTGGTTGTTGAAAGATTGTTGGAAACATTCTTGGGTGATGGTTGTGAAATCTGGAAAATTGAAGATTTTGAATGAGTGATGTGGTTATTGATTTTAAAATGTTGATTTTAAAAATGGGATTTTCCTAGATTTTTTGCATATAATTGGGATTTGATGTTTCCAATAAAGAGGGAATGTTTTATTAAAATTTTATGTGTCTTTGAAATTGGTTGTTCTTTGGTTTTCAATAAAACTAGAGTTTTATTGAAATGGTTTGGAATTGAAATAGTTTGGCATTGAAATGGTTTTGACGGAAATGGTTTTCAATAAAAAGGTGTTTTTATATAATGGGTTGTTTTTGTATGATTGTTGGGAATATATGGTGTGTCTTTGTGTTGCATATATGGGGCTTGGTTGAAATATGACCTTCTAATCAGTGCAAAAGGTTTAATGGCACATGGGAATTTCATACACAGGGATTGCAGGGAATATGACCTTATGCTCGGTGCCAAATGGTTAATGGAACATTGGAAGTAATTACCTTGTGATGACATGGTAGATCGACGAGAGACCACTCATTAGAATGGAACTATCATAACATAGAATGCATGGTTAGTTGCATCGGTTTGTGGAATGATCGGGTATGCCAAAAAGGGATATTGTGAAATGGTTTTAAAGCTTGTTAATTATTTTTTTGAAAAAATAACTTTTGGGGAAAACTGGTTTCAATTTCACTTGTATGCTTAGGTAATGAATGGTTTTGAAAACTTGTTTATATTTAGTTATAAACTGTTTATGAGAAATTGATTTATATAAACTCTTTTATAAAATTGTTGCTAACTCATCTGTCCTAGTGATGTGAGTAGGGACTTCATTGGGGAAAACCTACTAAGTTTTATTCTCACACATTATTTGTCACTTTTGTGCTTTTTCAGATGTAATCTTCTAGGACATGGGAAAAGGTAACATTTCCCATGTTTTTAGCACAACTTCGTGATGTTTGGGAAATTTTTTAGATGATGGACCTTGGAGGTTGTGGAGCATGGAATCCTGTGATATTTTGAGAGTCTTGTGTTGTTTATCCACATTGATAATTGGTTGTTCTTCCATTATTGGATAATTTGATGTGGTTTTGAGATACCTGAATTTGTTGAGTTTTCATTCACTAGGCCATACATCAGATAGTGAATGTTTGGTTGGTTGGTTTATTGGTTTATTTTTTAATGGTTAAATTGTTCCCAATTGTATTTGAAACCCTTGGCATTTATTGCCAGCTTTTGGCACTAGGGGTATATAGCTTAATTCATAGTAATGAATCATTGTGCTCTCATGCAAATGAGAATTGACAGGTCATTACAAATTTATATTATAACGAATAGTGCAAAATACTGCATTTTATTTCAAAACTATATTTTTTCTAATTTATTTTTATAGTTATTTTATCATTTTAATTGGTCTTAAAGTGTAATTATTATATATTTTTATAATTTATTCCAATATTGGACATTTGATGTAATTTTACACTTAAATAGGTCATAAACAGATGTCAATCTTTAGATTGTATTTGTTTCTTAAAATATCGATTTCTAGTTTTGACAATGAGAATTAATATAAAATTAATATCTACAACTTTTGGGTATTGAATTTGGAAAAAAGGATAAAATATTCGGAATTAGAATGTCTAAATTGTACAAATATGTATATTTTATTTTTGGAAGTTATTAGTATAACCTTCAATAATTATTTTTAATTACTGCAGTTAAAGGTATATCGAGTAATTAAGGGTAAAAATAAAATTATATAATTACCCTAACACGTGACATAGTTTTATTGGATGAGATAGTTTTAATATTCTCATAGATTCTTATTTAATTAAATGGATAATGCGTCCCATAGAAGATGGTATAAAGCATAACATAGAATCTTGTTTAATTAATAGTATAATACTGCCCAAGGAATACATTGTAATGCTTCTCATATACTCTTGTTAAATTAAATAAACAATGAATCCTATAGAATCCATTTTATAGATTATCGTAGAATCTACTTTAATTATCTGTACAAAGATTCCCATGGATGCCAGTTTAATGGTTATTATGGAAGCTTATTTAATTAAAAGGAGAATGCTTCCCATGGAAGCTAGTTTAAAGCATCTCTCACACTCATGTTTTTAATAAGTATTACATTTATTAATATGGGATTATAAAAGTGATATCTTCAACTATAAATTTTCATTATATATATGAAAATAATTCTTACATCATGGTAATTTATTTATAATTTTTAGGCATTAAATAAAAAAAATATTATGACACAATGATGATGCAGTGATTGCATCCTTAATAAATGATTAAGAATTTGATACTATAAATATTAAAATAATATTACTTGACATATTTTATGTCATCCAAAACTTTTATTGATTAATATGACATGTTATGAGACTATTGAATTTTTGGTTTTGAATTTATCTCTCTGTTTGGATTTTATTTAAATTCAATAAAGTGAATAGTGAAAAAATGTCAGTATTGATGTTTTATAAAAAAATAATTTTTTATATTATATAAGAATAATAAAAATATTTTAAAATCACATGGTGACTTCGATATGGTCTAAAAGTTCATTATGTGTCTAATTATGGGAAGTTCACCCTATATAAGTAAATTTAATAGCTTCGTGATGATTAAAATATTTTTACCACTTTTAGAATTAAAATATAATAATTAAGGGTAAAAGATAAGGTTTAAATAAACTCAATACATGTATACAAACTATTCTATGAGAGGATTTAGATCCATCCTCATATTATCATCTCCACATCTCATGTTGGAGCCACTTGGATTAAATTTTTTTTATCAATATAATATTTTAAATCATTCCAAGGGTTTCTCTCTCCTCTCTTATAAAAAGAAATACATTACACTCAATTGACCACACTACTAAATAATTATAGTTATTACAAGGACTATACTATAATATTTATAGAATGCATCCACACATTCTGGAATCCTTATTTTTTTCATAAAACCCTTCTTTGAGGTGTTGAGGTGTTCTTCAAAGGTGATCAACTGAAGAAGATGTATCATTTTGTTTAAGTGATTCAATTTTTTTTTCTTCATCCACTTCCAAAAATATCATCCAAGCACGATGAGATAATTAATACAATATATTAAATATAATTATATGTTATTTTTTTAATATCATCTCCAAAATCCATCTCAACCTCCATCAAATGAATGTGGAATTAATATTTCGTACATACGTGTGAATTATCACATCTAAAAAGGAATTTAGTTCGTTTCCCTTTACTATATGGTAAGATTGTATATAATGATGGAATTAATCTTAATATGTAATATTAATGGAATATTAATAATTATAAGATAATAATATATCAAATATGTTCTTACTTTCTTTTTTATGAAATTTATTATGTCGTTCATGCGTACGTGTGAATTATCACCTCCACGAAGCGGTGTAACTCATTTTTCTTCATTATATCCCTTGTATGATATATATATATATGTATATTTAAATTATTATTATCATGTTAGTAATATCATTATAATTATGGAAATATAAAATGATAATTACCTTATTTCTATAATCATCAATGAAAAAAGGAAACATTACTCGTGCGTACGTACGGCCTACCGTCTCTGTGATTGTAACGTTGTTTATTTTTCAAAACAATATTTAATGATTTAAAATTAAAATTATGATTCATGTGTAAAATATATGACTATTTCATTAAAACTACTCTAAATATTACGGAATTATTACAACAGGGGCTATTGAAATCTACCTTGTCCATTTTTGACTGAAGAACCGATTATCAACAAAACATCGAACATGAACTCAAATAATTAACTAATTATTATAACATGGTAATACACGATCTAAAAGGAAAAATAACAATGAAAACCCTTCTATGTTATGTTTAAATTAAACTATGTTTATTATTCTAGAAGATAAATAACTAATGAGAAAAGATGGACTCATGGTAAGGGACTTTATCTCGAAGTCTTTTCATTGAAGCATATTTTGATTTATATACGAACATATTTTATACAGTGTATAATCATCCCCTATGAATTTTAATTTCATTAAAAAGATTTTGAATGGAATTTTTTTATGAAATATTTTACTAAATAAAAAAAGGAATATTTCTTTTTAACGTACAAAGTGACAGTTACATTTCATCCACCACGAGCATTATTTCATATCTGGCTTCCTCTAAAGAATGCAATTTTTTAAAATATAATAGTAAATACCACATTCATTTTATTAGGTATTTTGGTATTTAAAATGGACATTCGAATAAATTAATTATATCAATATATTGAAATTATGTCCTATGATTTCAATGTGGAAATGTTATTTTTCCTTTATGCATGTTCGTGTGTTGTGATTATGTAATGGTTCTTGGGAATTGCTTATGTATATGGGTGGTTCCACAATAAACTGAGGGATGATGAGAATGTGATGGCTCTCCAATTAATTGGTTAACATGATATATGTAACATTAATGTTTTCCCTAAGAGATTTTAGGAATATACAATGATGGGTATTCCAAATGTAACCATGAAGGTTAATCCGTATGTGGCTATGAATGCTTCAATGTAATTATGATATAGATGCCACAAGTTAACTTTATGATTTATTATTGCAATTATGTTTTCATGATTCTTATGAATTCATGGGATTATAAATATTCATGCAATACCATTTTGTTTCCTTATTTTATCACTGACTGAGTTTTTATACTCATCCCATTTTTTTGAAATGTTTTCACATGGTATAAGGATGAGTAAGATAATGGAATATTTCAGGATGATTTTTATCAAGAAAATAAATAATTTTTTTCAATGGTTTTCTTTTGTGAAAAAATGGATACTATTTTGAGAGTATCCTTTTGTATGATTATGGGATGATATGTACTTATAATGGCTTCATTCTTTAAAACTCTAAACCTAAAAAGATCCTCAATGTGAATTAAAGTCAAATAAATGACTTATCTTAAGATTAATTAATTTTTAAGGATGGGGTCTTATATTGTAGTTCACGTCGATGCTGGATAGAGGTAGTTAAGTCAGAGTTGTTGGGACCGAGTCTCATTTAGGAGATGACATAGAAGGTATAGATTATTTGTTAGTGTATGGGTATATATTAGGGTAGACAGAATACTTATTATAATAGATGATGATGATCACTAGAGTTTACATATAGTTATCATGTATTACATCATGTTTCACTGAGGTTGGGTAACCACAGGATAAGGAAGCATGACAAGTTGGTGCCAAAGTTCAATGGTCCATTAGTGGTTACAGTAAGAATAAGGAAGGTGGTGTGAAGATTGGATCTTCCACTAAAATACATTATTCTGGATGATGTTTTTCATGTTTTAAAACTTTGACAATATCAACCTGACCATTATCATGTCATCTATGTGGAAGATGTTGAGAGTCAAATAGATTCATCCATTGAGGAGCATATTATTCGTTTGATGGACCGTAGTGTGAAAGTGTTGTAGGGAAAGACAATACTAACAGTTCGATTTTGAGAAACATTGTAGTGTTCATGAGGAATATTGGTAGAGAAAAATAAATATAAGGTAGAAACTGAAAAATATTGTTGTCTCATAATCATAGAGGTTGTTAGGAGTAAATATTGAGGATGAGCTATTATACAGTGAGGATATTATATGATAATAAAATTTTCTATAGATGTATGGGTGTGCTTTTAGGTAATATTTTATCATTATTTGAGTAATTTTGGTTTGTATTATAACATGGGGTGAGTTTTGCTGAAATGTTAGTAATTTTTGAAGAAAATGGTCAGTTCACACTTGGCGCATTATTTTACCTAATCGTGAAAACTGTCCCCGAAAACCATGAAACCCTTGACAGAGTGGTTTTAAGCGATTAGAAGATGATTTTTCAAACAATTCACCCTATTAGGGGAAAATCACCCCCCCTAGAACTAGTGCATAGTTAAGGGGAATGGTTAAGAAAAACCATGAAGACATGAATTTTAACCCCATAATTTTATAAAAAAAATTAGTAAATCCATATCTTATACCCCCAAACACCCTCGCTCGACCCATAAGAAAATTATCCTGATTACATATCCTACCAAAGGGATTACAAGACATTCATTCCAATATTCATAACCATTTGAAGCATCATTGGTAGATATTCATTATTTTGGGTAAGTGGTTTCTTCCCGATTGATCTCCCATCTTTGTCCTATTCGTCTCCCAATCTTTTAGTGGGTTTTGACATTCTGTTATTTTTGAATATAGATCTATATTTTTTTTGACTCTAGAACTAGTATTATTGGATCTAGATATATTATTTAAGGATCTCGTTTTATTCAATATTTATTTAGGCTATTAAATCTAGATTATGGTATATATCATGGTGATGAAAATATTTTGGGGATATATATTGGACAATTTTTTCTCAATGAATTGTCATCAGAGTCCTATAATTAAAATCTCGTTGTCTTAATTTCAATTATGTGTATGTAATTTTAAAATTTCTATTTTCAAATTATGAATCTATGTGTTGATTGAATTAATTAATTTGGTGAATTAATTAATTAAGGGAAATCTGAAATTGGTATTTTTGAAATTTTAGATTATGAAAAAATAATTATTAGATTAATTAGTGGATCTCGAGATTTTGAATTTTAAAAATTTGTTATTGAATTAATTATAAGATATTGATGTTGTAAATTGAATAAATAATTGATGAATTAATTTAATGGATTAATGTGATGTGATATGTTATGTCTAATTCATTGGGAAATTAACTGAGGGAATTGTAGTGATGAACTATTTTTTGAATTAGTAATGAATTTGAGATGATTAATTAATTAATGAGTTAAATAATTGGATTTATTTGATTAATTAACTATGGAATTAATTAATAGGATGGAGATGAATAAATAAATCTGGAGCTAATTAATATAATTGAGAATATTAATTAATTTCTGAGTTAAATAATATGATTTAGATTATTAATTAATTATTGAGTTAATTAATAAGATTAATATTATTAATTAATTTTTGGGAAATTTATTGGGATTGGGATGATTAATTAATTATTGATTCAATTAATGGGATTTTTAGGATTAAATATTTTATATTTAATTAAGGAGATTGAGAATATTAATTATTTTTTGAGTAAATTAATGGGATTGAGTAGATACAATAATTTTTGGGTTAATTATTGGGGTTTATTATATTATTTAATTAATGTGTTAATTAATGGGATTGATATGATTAATTAATTAGAGAGTAAATTAATTGGATTGAGATGGTTAAATAAATATTGAGTTAATTAATGTGACTGAGATGGTTAATTAATTGTTCAGTTATATAATGTGATTGTTATGATTATTTATTTTTTCAAATAATTAATGAAATGATGAATCGTAATAATGTCATTCATATGAGAATTGAAATTTGGAATGGTAATAATGAAATTCTAAGATATGTTATGAAATATATAATGGTAACAATGGAATTTTGATATATTAATTGAGAAATTTAATGATAACATTATCATTATAATAAATGATATCTCTTTGGGATAAATATAATCCAGCAAGGGTTGATGTAGGTATTGAGGTTTATGTGTACGAAGGAACACAAAGTGTTTTTGTGGTTAAATAAAGAATCATTCTGTAATATGATTACTATTTATTTATGATTTTTTTTCATTTATTTTTAATACTGCACAAACTATTATTGAATATATATTGTTATAGACTCTACTGGAGGTGTCCTACTGAGTTATACTCATACCTTACTCTAGCTACCTAATTGGTACCCGAATAGGATTAATTATTGCATGATAAGTTAAGGGAAAAGGTCCTGTATTAGATCGATGATTTGTATAGGGTGTGTGGTTGAGGTAAATATACATGGGTCGGGACCCTCTTGGGAGTTTTCCATATATTTAAATTTGATTTTCATTATCAAACTTATAATGTACATTATTATAACAAATCAACTTTTTATTTTGGATATTGGATTTCTAGTATGGTAATCTTGTTATAATGGTCTATTCAGGTTATGATTATATTCAATTTTTCATGTTTATTTATTATTCAATGGTTTATTACTTTGATAAAAAGAGGTTATAGTCACCAATTGATCAATATTCGACCTTCACTGCTTGTCATATGCATCTGGAGTACAAGGAGGCGTACTTGAGGTCACATGGCAAACCGACTCGGTGCACCAGGGCATAGAACCCAGGATAGAATGTTACACACATTGGGACTATCTATATAATAATATTTTCTAACATACTTGATCCTATTACTCATGATTTCCCTAGAAAGTAAATTATTACCATTTGTACAATCTCATTCAAACACATCAATTTCAATTCCTTACCATTATTTCTCTCATATCATTATAATGAATCTAATTTTGTACTTATCTCTTTTTTTATTAATGAGTAAAAAACAAAACATGGATCATGAGTATATTAATGATGATAAGAACATGAAGAACAATATTCCATTTTCCATCTTTAGGAATTCTTCCTAATATTGTTAAGTTTACTTTTTAACAATACATAAATAATGTTTCTTACACAAATCCTACAATATCTATTCTATAAAACATATAAAGGATTCCTAAGAAAAATCTCTATAAACACATATTGATATATTGATAGAAAATGAAATAAAAATCACTTTATAACAATGGGGTCATTGAGTAATTTCCTGATGTTATATATTGTTTATGGAACTCAAATTCTATTATTATAGCATGTGGTAAGTTTATATCTCATGGTATATGATTAGTTATATTTCTATATATATTATCTAATTTATATATGTGATGAATAATTTATTTTATTCATACATATGATATTTAGAGTATAATATCTGAAAAATTGATTATATACTCCCATATCTATTCAGAAACTGATAGAAACCCAATTTAAACAACTAATGTTTTATGGTGACACTGGTATAGGTTGTTGGATAGTTTTCTAGGTTGGGAATTATATAAATTTTTTTAGATATCGTGGTTTATTTTTATTAGTATTTTTATATTGGGTAAATAAATATAATTATTTTTATAAATTTGTATGTACATTGATTATATTTTATTCAAACATTTGAATGGTTAATGTATCAGTCACCAAGTGTATGTGATTGTGGTTTTTGGATTTATATTACAATTTTGATATTTATTCATGTATGATTGAATAATTTCATATCATTTTTTTTTACTTATATATTAATTTGTAATAGAAATATGATCATACATTATTTAGGTGTGTTTTTTTATAAACATTCAGATGAATTCTTATGAATTTAAAATTATTATTAAAAGGAAAATGGTTTTGGAAAACCATTTTTGAAAGAAATGGTAATATTTTGGGATTTTTTTTGTATCGAATTTGAATTAATTAAACCATCAGTAACAAGTTGTTAATTGTTTTCATGAATAACCTCTTGTTTCAGTATAAATTGACTAAAACCAATGTCATTTTCATTGTGAATTTTTATCTGATTTTGGTAACAAATTCATTGACGTGAACACAATATATGACACCCTGTAGAGGGTGGTGCTGATAATTTTATTGTTTTAGTGGTGATGGATATGAATGAGATATTCATTATAAATTTCCTGGAATTAGAATTCGATAACTTGAAGATTAAGATACCCATGATGGGTATAGAAATGCATAAGATATTACATGATTTTTATATATAAATATCTATTGTGGTTTATGATAATTTGGTTTTTCTTAGAGGGTATGAATGGGTGGATTCTTAGACTAGTGGTCTAGTGTTTTGGATTTACATTGGGTTTTGTGTGGTGATCCTAGATAGATGGGTCTTGGGTGAGTATATCATGGGAATACGTTTTCTATAATTATAATGATGTGTGAGTGTGGCATAACTATTCATTTTTTTAATATATATGAGGTTCCATGGGTACATCATGAAGGAATTCATATAGAGTTATTCTTTTTTATATGAGATTAAATGCTAGGGATGCATGGTTAGTTTATTAGACGCAAGATACTATAATATATTAGATGAAACATAAGGAATCATTTGACTATAGAGATGGTGTTGTATTATAGGAATTTATAACTGTATCAAGTAGGGAAGTGATTATGATTGATATATGAAAAATAACTAGTGAGAGGCTTCATTAGAAAATAGATCTGGACATAGAAAGGTTGAAAGAGAGGTTGAATATTATCATGAGGTAAAGTCATGGTTTTGAGGGTAAAATTGTACATTATTTAGGTCTTTTTAACACAATATGGAATTTATATCATAAGATATATAGTGATGATGGTATGATAGTGACTAAACATATTTTTTAACTGATTAGATATAAGTCATGGGAAGAAAGTTTTTGTGTAAATGGTTAAATATAACATGTGATCAAGAGTATTGGTATAGGATTGATGCATTAACTAAGGTCCTATGTAGTGGGAATACATGAAAAATATTAATATCAATGGAGGTAGGTTATACACTAATTGATAGGTTTTGTTAACATTATTTATATTTACTAATACTCAGTTAGTGGTGTTTTTGAGATGTGGTTGGGATTGGGGAGTATTATAAGGCAATTCATATGTTGATGATCACACCATTGAATATTTGATTAAAATACCCACATTTAAAATTTGGTTTTTTGAATATATAGTGTGACATTTCTAGTATGTTATAATTGATTGCGGTCAATGTTTCTCATTGGTGCTTCAGTATAAGTGGGTTAGTCACATTGAGTGATTTTGATCGAAAATTAAATGGATTTGGGATTTTGGAAACATGTATTTTAGTTCATATGGATGATGATATAGAAACTAATATAGAGGGGAACATCATATATAAAAATTTTATATGATCCTTTTGTTAGAAGGGTTATATGTGTGATGAAAATGGTTGGAGGTTGGATTAGATATTTCCAGAATGCCGATGTGAAGGTAGCACTATTCTATGTGGTTTCATGGTAAATACCAAATTAGTAATTAATCTATGGTTTTTAAGTGGATTTTGTGATCTACAAACTGACTCTATATAGTATTTAGTAATTTTTATAAGGGGAATGTGGATTGGGAGAGTGTTGTGGCTCCCTATTAGAGTATGAATATGGACTAACACAATTTATTTTTTCTTATTATATCAAATATGATATCGATATGGAAACCATGTTTTGGATTTTGGGTGATTTTATGTGGCCATCATTAGTTAACACATCATGATCATGTAGAGGTGATGGTGGACCAGTGTGAGATGCGAAGTTCATTCCGAAGAAGTCAACTAGTGGAGAAAAAAACAAGTTTTTAGAAGTAATTTGATGTATTGGTATTAAAATTACAGCATGTATGAAATTTGCGATATGTTTGGTTCATTTTTTGTATTAGATATAGATTATTCATTGGAAGGCCATGTTGAAGTGATCTGTTTTTTACCCTATGAGGCCGCAGGGGGTTCCAAATAATGATCAAGTAGTTGTATCAGATTTCGATTGAGGGTATAGAAGTCAAGATAACTTCATTAGTGCTTCTCAAGGATATGAATTCATATAGTGGGGAGTTTATAATGATCTACATCATTAATGTTTAGAAAATTTAAAGGAAATGAAAGTTTTTCAAATATGGAAATGAGTGAGTTTATACTGTAGATTTAGTTGAAATAATTGAAACTTATATACAACGAAGTCGATATCATTTGATGTATTTGTGTATAGTAGGTGCTGATTGATAGGATGAAAAATGCCCTACTGGACCTACTACTAAATTATTTTGGAAAGAGGACACCATTTACTCGGTTACTACTATTATGCTGTATACCCCATGGATACCCCACTAGATAGATGATGGGTATATTTTTAGTGGTTTTTTGGGGACCAGGTTCCCAGTTAGGGTATAATAGTTACCCAGTGGGTATAAACCCTCTTTTAAAAAGATGTATAAAATTGAATCTATTTTGTTATCCCCTATAAATTTTATGTTAATAGAGGAATTTTAAGGGATCATTCATCCATCCTGCCTATCATTATATCCCATTGAACCCCTAAGTATTGATTTATATTAGGGTGTTTCAACATTAAATATAGGTATAATCTCTTCCTCTTCCCACTATTCTCATCCTTATTGGATTCCGATTATATTGTTGTGTTTTTTTGTTAGGGAATATGTAAAATTTAAATATATAATGTTAATATCTTAAAAAAATCAAACATATTAATGGCTTTATTCCTCAAGGATGTTGAGATATAATTAATACATATTTTTAATCGTTGTTTCATTAGAGAAAGGTTTGTAACACCCTGATTTTGGATTCCAGTCAACGGTACTCTGAACCCAATTGTCCACAAGGCCACAATCATAGCTCCCCAAACAAGAGAGTCTTATAACAAGTTCTGGGGGAATATATTTGATAGTGTCGATAATTTTCCATTATTAGTACAGTGTAACACATCAGAAAACAAAAAAAACTCAATTATGGAAGCAAAAAACCATACAATAGTAGTAAATAACAGAAGAATGATAGTATAAAGGAACTAGACGGTATATCAAATGAAATATGATAATACATGTCACATGATTCTAATAAATTATCCAAATTAGGTACACTTCAGTCAAATATAATGAATGTTCCAAAAGTAAAAAAAATCCAAAAAAATCCTAGAAGCATCTCATTTGTCATCTTGGTCCCATGATCTCTTGATCCTAAGCAGCTAATCAAGTACCTATAAGAGGGATATTTCCCTTATCAAAACCATAAATTATATAATCTATTTGGGTTCAAAACATTTATCAAATAGGGTTTGAGACTAAATACAACTAGGAAACCCCAAGGTCTATTCCAATCAGTCATGGATTATATATAATAGGTAGTGCAAAAAAATTGAAGTAAAAAACAAGGAAGTATTGAAAAGTGAAAATCCTACATGAACTAGTTTGCATTTACATATATTTCTTTTAATAATTCATTGACATTTAATTTATAATTATAGAGATCATGGTCAAGCCTGACGTCCCCTGTGAAACTGTAATAACAGTAGATTTCTCAGAAGGCCATCAAATCAGGTATAAGTGGAGAAAAAATCCAATATTATGCTTTGGCATGGCAGAAAAATCAAAAGGCCTTCCATTTCAATAGTCCTCTTATAACATGACTCCTTCCATGACATTCCTAAATTGAAATTCATGTATATATCTAGGTGAAATCTTGACCAACACCTTCAAATCACACCCTGACGAACCTCTCAGGAACTCGGTATCACTTTAGGTGTGGTATAAGACCATGTAAACTATTCCCCATCCTTGGAGGTCCTATAGGAAATCCCTAAGTATCAATCATGAAATATATTCAATTCCTCTTGATCCTATCCATGGAATCCATCAATGGATCCATGATTCAGTCTACATTTAAGTACAGCCTCTATGAGCACATCCTTGGAACCTTTCAGTGGATCCATGTATCACTCACTACATAATTATATTTAACCCTTTGCCCATCCATGGAATTATAACCCGAATCAATGTTTCACTCATGGTAGGAAGGTAAAATAGTCACATGATCCCATCTTTGGCATTATAAGATGAATACACGAGTCACTCAAGTATATTTACCATTTAATCATCAAATTCATTTAAAAATTTCATTAGGCATGAGTGGGTCAAAGAACTAGCATCTAATATAACTCACCTCAAAGGGTTTCTCAACAAAAGACTAATCAAAATATGATTAACCTTAAACTTAATCACATGGGAATATTTTTCATAAAAAGAATTATATGTAAATTAAACTATTACATGGATTTAGCATCAAATAACTGAGGTGGGTAGGTTTAGAATATGAACAATTCAATCTAACATGATCACATTAGCATAGAAATCCAAGGGTCAACATGAAATTTCAACAACCTAATACCCTAACCTATTCAATTACAATTTATCAACATTGTAATTCCATTTAAAAATAAAAATTCATTTTTTAAAACACAAGAAGGGAAAAAAGGCATGCATCATAGGCATCCTGGGCCCAACAACCATGAATGTTCACCAAAGGAAACTCACCCATGGGGTGTCCCTTAATCTAGTTATACACCATCTTTTATGCTTATGAACACCTATTAAATTACACAAACAATAATAATTAACTATAGTGTTCAATTATAGATCAATTTGACACCCCATAAATTAGCACCTGACACTCTTATATATCTAAATAGCTTGAAAATCAAAGAAAGGCATGAGATCACCTACCATAGGCTCATTCTAGATAGATCATCCAGTATCCAGCTCTAATTCTCCTTAGTTTCGTAGAAATATGAAGAATATTCAAAAAATATAATAAAAGGGCATATGAACCTAAATCCATATTGGACGATTGACATCCAGAAGAATTAAGGATGGCTAAAAAGGTATAAAGGTCCTATAGTTGTAGATCCAAGGAGATGAACCTCATTCAAATCAGAGGACTGACAAAGTGGGGATTTGAAAATGACTAATAGTCATCAAAGAGGGGGATACCATTATTACCATGATGTTCAATGAATAAGGGAGAATATATTTTTAGGTAATAAATATTTCATGGTGAAAATAATAATTTTACCCAAAAAACTCGGTCGCATGGTTTCGGTGCTTGGTTTGTCTAACCATGCATTACATCACTTGGTTTTTCAAGTAGAAAGAGGTGGTTGTAAGGTTACCCACACTATTTAATGACCATGTGGTAACTATGTAGTAGATATCTATCAATGGTCATCAAAAATTTTATACATTGGAAATGACTTTGAGGCTCCTTCCACACATTATCCTCTAGTTGTGCAGCCAGATATCCCCTACTACTTTAAATCATTAAATCTATTAAACCATGCAGTCTGAACCACACAGTTTCTAATAACTGTACGCTAGACTCAAAACACCCCAAACCACAGTTTCTAGGATTCTAATGAGACACAATCACCCTTTAGACTCCCTCAACCTCAACATCAGTACACAGTAGCCCTAATTGAAGAAATTAAAATAATAATTGATGGAAAAATCACGATCCATACGTCAATGAAGAACCATGTTCTTACAAACACACCCTTAATGAAATTATTCCTCAAATATCCCTTCTAAGGGTAGTGATGAAATATATATGAACAAATCTTGACACTATGATCAAACATTAGCTTCCCTCTCTTATGTCTCATCCAGCTTTGGGTCATGCAACTCTAAAACCTTAACAAAAGGAACAAACCTATCACAGTGAACAATACTTCTATGATCCACAATTCATATAGGATGATCCTAAAAAGATGCTTGTTCCTATAACTCATCCTTTTCTTGCTGAATGGTACGATAGGGTTTTGAATAATAATGTCAGAATGGAGAAACATATTATATTTAATGTATATCCCAATACCTCTGAGGTAACTTCAACCATTAGGCTACCGGTCCCACCGTTTATACAATCTCTAAAGGACCAACATATCATGGTGATGGATTACTCGATCTCTAGATCCTCTTGTATCCCAACCATGATGAAACATGTAGGAAAACCCGATCCCAAACCTCAAACTCTATAATTCAATGGTGACGATCGACATATGGTTTATAACAAGAATGTGTTGTAGCTATCTACCTCTGAATCAACTCCACATGTTATGTGGTCTCCTAAACAAGATGAAGCCCTAGCATAGATACCTCTCCTACTTCCAACCAACATAAGGGGGATCGACATTTCCTACCACACAAAGCCTCATATGGTTTAATCTGAATTATATCCTTAAATATGTTATTATAGGAGAACTAAACCCCGGGTTTTTTCCTCTCCCAGGAACCACCCAAATCCAAGATCAATTCCTGATGAATTTTCTCATGAATCTAAATCATGTTTTCTGTCTGGCCAGCATTTTGGGGGTGGTATGTTGTGTTTTGAAGCACCTTTTAACCCACCACTCTAAATATAACTTTCCAAAATTTAAATTAAACTGTTCTTCCCTATTTGAAATGATACAATGTGGGACCCCGTGTAGCCATTCAATCACACATATGTACAACCTCCCAAGATTTTCAATAATGATGGTTTACTTGATTGGAAGGAAATGAAAAACCTTCATGATCCTTTAAACAACAGCTCATATGACATCATTACCTTGAAATGACCTCATTATACCCATCGTGAAATCTATCATGATGTCATTACATTTACAATTAGTAATGGGTAGCTACTGAAAAATTCCAACTGGTCGCTGGTGTTCTACCTTCAACAGCTAACAGATGGAACATATGATGAAAAAAATAGATACATCCCTTTTTCATACCTAGAAACTAATATTGATGATGTATAATCCAATACATCTTGGATACACCAGGATGCACTTCCCATAAAGTGGCATGAAATCCTCTCATAAGCTCCTCACACATGTCTATTAAAATCCAAACGTTACCATGAAAATGAACAACCTCCACCCCCCCCCCCCCTATGATCCAACTAGGAGGAGGTTCCTCACCAAATACACTCTTTGATAGAACTAGGCCCTCAGAATCGGATAGCTTCAATATTATCACTCAATCTAGTAGGGTATGTTGGAGTTGGTGACCTAGAACCAACTACTTTGTAAATTTTTCAATAATAAATACCTTATCACATCTTGATTATTATTCTACATGACAATGCATGTGGTAATTTCCTAAGGATAACTGTCACATTAAAGGGTCATAGCAGATCCCTACTATGATTAGAACATGGAAATTCCATGACACTGTCCATGAATATATGTTCTATGTTCGGATGATGTCATTTGAGGGATAAAAATAATACATGCCATTAGGGGTGAGTACTCATAAAAAATTGAGACACCTTCTCATGGTGTTAACCCTTGGTAATATCCAGGAGGATATTATGAGAATGAGAACCGCCAGTAGGAAATCCACATTTCGTAGTGTCATAGAATGTTCCTATCTGCAGATGTGTGTATTTGTCCTTATACTTTAAGATTATTATTAATGGGTATTACAACTCATGCACTTATATGCATTGACAAAAACTATGATGAGTCATTGTTTTCCATGAGGTAGGATATTTTGGGTGTGTCACGATTAATACAACATTAATAGATAATGCAAAAAATTTATTTTCCCTTATGTTCCATAACCTAAGTAGATATCACAATCCCTTTGATGAAATTCATATAGACTAAATAAATCAACGGCCATGGTAAGGAATGGGCGAGTTAAATTTTGGAATTTCAAAGAATGAATAATCAAGAACATGGGTTGATAGTACTAGCATGCATCCTGCTTGATTTCAGATATCAAGATAGGAATTATAATGCACGATAAGTGTTTGTAGGAGGTGACACATCCTTAAGGAGTTATCTTCTTTCTCTATGGGTGCCTTGGGGTGTTTCTTGATGCTAACCTTGGATATTTGGAAGGCTCATCCTAATGCCCCTAAGAAAGAGGCCTAGGGGGTCACACAAAAAGTGTGTCCAATTATCTCAGTTATATATTAATTCAACCAGTTGAATAAATATTATTCCAGATTGTGGTTTAATAATTATTCAAGGATGCATGATCAAATTTATTTTCACACTAGTTATTTGAGAGAATATATTATGGGTGAAATAATACATTTATTAGCAAGTAATGAAGGGATATTTATTTAAGAAATAAATATCCATTATTCTATTCTAATAAATATGGTGGAGGAAGTAAACTAAATGGAAAAACAAAGGTACACACCCGGTATATTCATATGCATGCCGTTTAATTTTTCGGTAAATTTATAAGAATTAATTTTATTTATTTAATTAAATAATATTAGGTGTAATTTGATGGGAACATGTCAAGTAATAATAATAGTAAACTATTATTATTAGACATGGAGTATTACTAAGAATTAAATTAAATGAAAAATGTATCAGAGTAATTAATTCCCTTTTTTTAATCTATGTAATTAAAATCCCAATTATATAATTCTCATTAGCCTGGCCATCTTTTGATGTTGTGCACAATGTATCTAAAGAAATATCTCAAGCTAAGAGAGTATTATTTTCATCCAATAATGCTCTCAAGATACGAGAGAGATATCCCTATCCACCAGATCAAGGCGATCAAAGGAGGACATCGTAAGTGATGGATATTCTGCGATAGCACCCGAAGATCCAATCAGCGACATCCAGAGATACAAGGAGCACGTGTGGATCAACTCTAGAGTAATCCTGCACTTGTATTATATGATGTAATGACATATCCCATTAGATCATCACCAAAAACATCAACAGAGAGATAATTATATCAAGGTAATTCTTTTATTTTAATTAATTTAATTATAACAAACATATGGTGATCCTATCAATGGTTTCAAGACTCCCCAATTTTCTTTTGTCCTTCATTCTATTACGAAGATCTGGAATTTTATTATCATGATGGATCTCGGATTAAACATTGTTAATGGAAAAATTGAAATTGGGTACACCCACCAACGCACTTCCACTATAACCGGAACCTAAAACTGGTATCAGAGTGCTCATATAGTTGATTATAATTATTTAATTTTTTTTGATGATTTATGAATTTAATAAATTAGTTTTTTCAATTCAAGTTAATCATTATGTAATTCTGAATATCGATATCTATTCCTCCTCTTTTTTTTTCTCATTCACATAACAAAAACAATGTTTTCTTTTAAATTTGATTAAAATAAAATAGTGGATCTCATCCGGATGTGCCAAAGCTTCCTGTCTATACAACACCAGAATACACATTATGTATTCAGATGTGAACACTATGTAGTATAGGTTCCATGCCCCAAGATGGTCCACCAAACTAAACTATGTCATTAGATCATATCCAAGTCTTTATGAATCCATGTGTTGAGCCTGAAAAGGTGGCACACGGTTTCCAGATTACACATTGTGTGTCCCACTAAACACAACATGCAGTCCCTTCAGGTTCGGGTTGGACCGTATACCCCATACACAATTCAACTATCTAGAAACCGTGTAATGCAAATACTACACGGTGTGTGTCCCACTGAACATGCCATGTACTCCATTGATTTATGAAGTACATTTACACGCCATGTCCTCAAGTGTGTACTTCGAATGGATGCTGAACAAAAGTACACGCCGTGTAGTTTGAAATACACGCTATGTACTCATCCAAATTATGAAAATTTATTAAAATTTGTCATTATATTATAAAAACCATTGAGATGTGTACCATAGTGCAGGCATAATTCTGAGTCACAACACATGATATGTGTTATATATATATGTTTTTAATTTAACATCTTTGTAATGTTTTGTTCTACTCATTGGGTAGTTAGGAATGTGAATTCACCGGGTATCCTCCAAGGTACAAATTACGTACAAAGATAATCGAAATTAATTTATTTTTTTAAAATTATGATGGATGAAAATGTTAAGGAATTTCTGAAAAATGGATGAAGATAAATTGATTTATTAATTAAAGATAAATAATTGATTTGAGAATGATTTATCATAAATAGGAATGATTAAATAATTGAATGCTAGTTTTATTTATGCGTAAATATCATTTCATGTATTGATGGTCATGAGATAGACCATGACCATTGTATGTGAATGGCTTTATTTAATTTATTTATTTAAATTAAATTTGTTGGCCTACGAGCCTTAGCCTCATTAATATGTAGGGCCGGTGTGCCCAATGTATTTTATGTAAAACCCCATTTTACCCCTCACCTCTATGTGAGATAAAACCATATGTAATGGATGGAGCTCCCCATCTAGTGGAGGAGGTTCAAATTAGGTGCCAAGGTGCAACCAATCTAAGGAGATACAAAGGTGGACTTGTGGAAAGCTGTAAACATGAACCCAAAAGGTTCATGGTGTTTCTCCACTAGGTCTTGGATTAGTTTATCAACCTCTAGATAAACTATCCAACAGAACAATCTTATGATCATCCCATTTATTTTATTTATGTCAGTTTCATGGTTTATTTATTGTGGGTTTGTTTCCATCATCGTACAATTAATGAATTAAACAAGCATAAAATATGGAACTAAAATATGACCGGCTTATGTGTAAATATTATCATAGACATTGTCAATAAATTAAGTATATCACACTTAATATTAACAAGCATGTAAGAAAGATTTTAAAATGGAAACTTGTATATAAGGATAAAAAACCTCAATGAAAATGTTAAGTCCGTATAGCCTCCCATAATCATGGTTAAATTAAAACATAGTTCAAAGTGCTTGACCAAACCTAGTTGGGGTGTTTTAAATTATATAGGAATTCTAATTAAAGGTTTTGTGATGGGGTGACTGGGTTCACATCAAGGGTTGACTGCCACAATAGGACTTGGTGTCACCAAGAGGCACATGTTGAGTAAATCCAAAATAAAAAGATTTCAGGATTGGGGAGTCCATTCAGTGGATCAAGGAGCTCCGAGTTAATGAACTTGGCATTTAGAATGCCAAACTAAAATCCTTAAAGTTACTCGACAAACCCTATTTGGGGTAATTTGAAGGGAAATATGGATCCTTTCCACTAGAATATTCAGGCAATATAATATTATGAAATAAATGGTGAGGGCTATTGAATATCGATAAAATAGTTAGAGATTAATAAGTATTAATTTCATTATTTTTCTCAGTTTTATCATGATAAATTACTAACCCTTTTATCATCATAAATTGTTGTAATGAAAAGAAAAATGACTTTAAAGATATCATTGAGAACCAAACTCGAGAAGGAAACCCTTTTCACCGGCACCAATTTCAAAGAATGGCAGATGCGTTTACGCATCATCCTTCGGCACAAGAGGAAATTGTATTTGCTGGAAGATCATATTCTAGTTTCTCCTTGAAAAGAGGTTTGTTATGAGGAACTATATATTTATATGTAACATACAGATTGTGCCACATATTTCCAATGTTTCATGATATCTTCCATGTTTAATGAGCTCTTGAAGAAACATGAAAACATGGACGTGTATATCATGATGTCTCATATTAAGGCTCTCTATCAAGAGAAGGTGAGACATGAGAGATAAGAGATCTCCAATGATTTGTTTACAAATATTCATGGAAATTCTTCACTAGATGGGCCTCATGTAGCCAAGATTATTGGCTACATTGAATTCCTAGACATCTTAGGGACTAATTTCACAGATAATTTTCATACAGGTCTCATCCAATCATCACTAACAAAGACATCTAGATTTATTGTTAATTCTAACATGGGAAATAATGAGAACAGACTATCAGATCTTCTGACCATAATTATCAAGGTAGATAAGGATATGGGGTGTGACAAACCCATAGTTATTATAGTGAATAAGTAATGGAAGGATAATAAAAATGGTCCAAGGACTTATAAATGGTCTGAAGTCCCCGAGCATCGTCCCTCGAATAAAGGAAAAATCTAGAGGATGGGAAAGGAATGGGAGGAGGTATGTTTTTCATCTGGAATGTCAGCCCACTGGAAGAGTAACTACACCCAGAAGCATAGGGATGGTAAATGTGTGTTCATTATCGAGTGTAATCTATCCATTTATACACATTGGGTATTAAATACAGCTTTTGGGTCTCATATATGTATTCAAATGTAGGAACCAGGTAGATTTAGAATGATTTATATAGGATAAGTGGATCTTCGAGCTGCCAATGGCGCGAGGTTGGTTGTGTTGGCCACTTGAGATTACCAACTCTCATTGCCAACTGGAATGATTTTGGTTTTACGTAACTATTATTATGTGCCTAGTGTTACCAAGAACATAATTTCTCTTTCATGTTTGGATATGGATGGATTTATTTATGAATTTGGAAATAAGGGTTTTTTCATTTGTAAAAATAATATATGTTATGGTATGGATAATTTATATAATGGTTTGTATGTATTAAATTATGAAAACCAAGTGTTGTAAATCGAATATGAAATAAAGTCACATGACTCAAACATCACCCAGTTGTGGAATCTTCGTCTGGGTTATGTAATTGATAAGTGATTGACAAAGCTCTACCAAGATTCCTATTTAGACTATACTTAGCCAAAACCACATGATAGATTTCATTCATGTTTATAAGGTAAAATGACCAAACCACCTTTTGGTGGATAGTTTGAAATGTAACAAAGCATCTAGGATAGGATAACATATATGTGTGTTGACTATTCCCAGTAGAAGCTAGATGTGGTTATTCTTAAATCATTAATTTTACTGATGATTTGAGTAGATATGGATATTTTGACTTAATGAGGTATAAGTTAGAAGCCTTAGAGAAGTTTATGGAATTCAAAAATGAATTAGAGAATAAGCTTGGTTAGATAATAAAGAATCTTCAATCAGACCGAGGTGAAGAATATCTGAACTAAGAGTTCATCGATCTTTTATGGGAGTCTGGGATTGTAACTCATCTCACTCCTTCTTATAATCCATAGTGGAATGGTGTTAATGAAAGGAGGAACCACACCTTGTTGGACATGGTGAGCTCTATGACGAGTCATGTGGATCTACCATTATCCTTTTGGGTATATTCATTACAAACTTCAGCATACACATTTGGCCGAGTACCAACCAAGGTAGAAAATGTAATTCCCTCTATGTTATGGAAGGGAATGAAAGCCATTTTGTCGCAAACACGTGTATGGTGATGCGAGGTGTTTGTCAAGGCCTTCCCAAGAAACAAAATAGCACCTTGGGGCATGAGGTGTACCTTTATTGTATATCCCAAGGAAACGAAATGTTATTACCTATATAATCATTTAGACAAGAATGTGATTATCTCTAGACAAGTCATATTTCTTGAGAGGGATAAAATCCTCAAAAAGGATAGTGGGAGTAATATTGACTTCGATGAAGTTGTTGCTCTTGAGGAACAAGAGTTGGTATTGGAACAAGTCCCACAGGTCTCCATGGATGAGGTTCTAGAAACACATGTACTGTGTAAGAGATCAGGAAAGGTAAGGGAACCAGAGAGATTTAGTTTCCTAGGAACTGACAATGTTGAATCATTATTGTTAGAAAATGATGAAGCTCTATCCTATAAGTAAGTAGTAGAAATATCAGAATATTAAAAAAGGATAGAAGCTATGAATTATGGGATGGATTCCATGTATCAGAACCAATTTTGGGTTCTGGTCGATGAGCCAGTTGATGAAAAGCCTATTGAATGAAAATGCATATTAGAGAGAAAAATGGACATGGAAGGTCATGTTAGATCATATAAATCAAGGTTAGTGTCTAAAGAATTCAGACAACATCAAGGAATTGACTATGATGAAACCTTCTCCCTAGTTTCCTTGTTTAAATCTTTAAGAATCTTACATTCCATAACAGCTTACCATGATGAAAATATTTGGAAAATTGATGTCGAAACATCATTCCTTATTGAGATCCTTCGGGAAGATGTTTATACGACACAACTATAAGGGTTTGTGACACCAGGTGAATCCAAATCGGTTTCCATGTTGCAAGATATCCAATTATGGATTAAAGAAAACATCTAGGTCCTGGAAAATTCAATTTGATAAATCCATAAAATAATTTTGTTTCATTAAGAACGAATTTGATCCATGTTTATAAGTGGTTTAATGGGAATGTGGTTTTTACCCTATTAGTATATGTTGATGAAATATTTCATATTAAAAACTATGTACCAGTATTATAGTCAGTTAAGGACTAGTTGAACATGTGTTTCTTCATGAAAGACTTGGGTGAAGCAGCCAACATTCTAGAGATCACGATCATTCATGATAAATCCAAGAGATGTCTTGGAATAAGTCAGGGTACATACATTGACCAGATACTAAAGAGATTTAGTATGGAACAATCCACGAGGGGATTGGTTCCAGTGTAACATGGCCTACATCTTGTTACGAAAATGTATCCCTAGACACAACAATAGAAATATAGAATGAGTAAGATCACATACGCTTCAGCTATAGGATCCATCATGTATGACATGTTATGTACAAGTATGGATGTTACCTATTCCCTGATCATGGTAATAATATATCAAGAAGATCTTGGAGAACATCCTTGGACTATTGTTAAGACTATCCTTAAGTATAAGAGAAGATCTAAGGATATGTTCTTGGTGTATGGAGGAGACATGGATCTTGTCATTAGAGGGTATGTTGTTGCTAGTTTTCAGATAGATCAGAATGATCTGATGTCGCAATATGGATTTGTTTTCTATATCAATGGAGGAGCTGTGAGACTTAGGATTTCAAAGAATCCAGTTGTCACCGATTTTACAATAGAGGACCAATGTATAGTTTCTTTTGATGCATCCAACGAATCGATCTAGATTCAGAACATTTTCTAGGATCTTGATGTGGTTCCTAGAAGTAAAGATCGTATCACATTGTATTTTGATAATACTGCAGTGGTGGCTCTTGAAAAAGAACCAAGTTCACATTAACGGACAAAGCACATACTTTGGAAGTATCAGCTCTTGAGGGATTTCAATCAAGGGGGTGAAGTTGAATTTAGTAGAGTGTCCATGGGAGAGAACACGACAGACCCCATGACTAAAGGCCCATCTCAGAAGAAGCATGAATATCATATTAGAGCTAGCGGGTTTAAGGTTTTTAGTTGTTGTCTCTAGTCCATGTGGGAGTCTGTTGCAGTTGGTGGCCTAGAACTAACAACATTGTACTTTATTCATTAATAAATACCGTATGACGTCTAGATTTTTCTTCTGTGTGAAAAATAATGAGATAATTTCCTAAGGATAACTATTACATTAAAGGGTCATATCGGATCCCTACTATGATGAGAACCTAAAAATTCCATAACACAGTTCTTCAATATCTGTTCTATGGTCTGATGATGTTATTGGAGGGACACAAATAATACATGCCTTTAGGGGTGAGGACTCATAAAATATTGAGGCACCTTCTCATGGTGTCCGCCCTTGGTAATATCGAGGAGGATATTATGAGAACCAGACCCGCGAGTAGGAATTCTACATTTCATAGTTTCATTGGGTGTTTCTATCTATGGACGTGTGTATTGGTCCTTAGACATTATATCATCATATGTATATATTTATTAAAATAAAAAACATAGAGCAGGAGGATTCATCCCTCGACACCCTTGGATCTAAAAGACTAAAATAATGAGGTCTGAAATAATGAAGCTCAAGGGCATCCCCACCTAATCAGATTGACCCCTCAGGCTACAAGCTAACCACATTATGCAAGAAAATATTCTCAGAACCAAGTACATCCAATGAGTCCAAGTAATCAGCTACTTTGTTCCCCTCTGGCCAAGTGTGTGACACTTGGGTGGTGTTGATGTGAAATATTTGACAATTTATAATGTTGTAGTTGATCGACCAGGGGGATACATTAGAGTCATGCATGGAGTTGTACACAAAAAACGAATCAGTTTCAACTTCAAAGATGTCTGAATTCCTCTAGCTACATAATGTAAGTCATGTGAGAAACGTCATGTCCACATCCTGTAGAGGGGTCCCCTGACCGAGTCTAATATAGAAAGAAAAGTAGACAAGCCCATTTTCATCCCACACTACTCCTCCCCCGCACAGGAATCCCAGGGGACACGAACAGTCTATATTGATTTTAAATCCCTTCTAAGGAGGGAGTCATCAGAAGTAGTTACCCATAACGTTGTTGCTAGTCTGATGATAATCCTAGGGACCATCTTGATGTCGTACCAACAAAGGAGCTTCCCCCAAGTTTCAGACAATATGAGTTATGTCGATAAGAAGATATATTGAACCAGCAATAATAGCACGAATCTATGTAGATCCCCCTTCATAAATAATGTTATTCCTCGCCTTCCATATGCCCCATCAAAATGAATGAAAAATCACAGTGCAGGATAATTTTTCCGAACCACCTTCGCCCAAGCCATGGTACCACCTATCCATGAAAGAGGGGCTCTCCAATGAAGGAATTGACACAACAATGAATTCCCCGAAGAATTTCCACACATCATGTTCCCTTTCACATTCAATGAACATGTTACCCACTCTTTCCTCTCTATGGATCATACAACACACACACACACACACACACACACACACACACCTGGAATCCAGTTTGATCCCTCATGGTTTGATGTTTTCATCTGTGGGAAAAACCACATTCCTGATCCTCTATGTAAGAAAACTGAATTTGGTTAGAATAATCTTAACCCAAAGTGCCTCATCCCAAACATCAGTATTAAGATGCATGTTATTGATGCACCGAAAGACTTTTTAATAGAAAAAAACAGATGGAGAAGGGGTAAAGACACATTTATCGGGGGTAGTGTTCATCTCAAATGAGTTTGAATAGGTCCATCTTCTCATTTTTCAGAACTGTGTTGATGAAAGGAGGAAAGCAGCATGCTTCCCTGAAGGTGATGTGGGTTGCTGGCCATCTTGGAAAACCAAGAACATCGTCGCACCAATTTTAATTCCAAAAAGAGAAATCTCCCATTCCAACAATCCAGTGGGAGTACGGGTGGAGGAGGGTGACCAGGGGACCGATGATTTACCATAAAGGTGAATAAAATCTCGTTGCTGAATTATGGTTTCATATATAATTGCTCATATAAATCACCTAAAGGGTTTATAATTCCAAAACACTCCTGGGGTGAGCATAAATATAGGAAAGGGTATCCTCAAGATTGAGTTCATTCACAACTCGTTCGCTAACTGACCATGCTCTCTTGTTTCAGGAGACCTAGTGTTTATTACCACCAGAATGAGGGTCCCAGATGAACCGTTCCAGGATCCAGTCGATGTTTTTTATGCCACATTTTGGGAAACCAGGCGTTGTGAGGGCGCACACTGGAGTATCTAAAAGGACACTGTTGAACAACACAATCCGGCCACCAAAAGACAAATATTTATTCTTCAAATTCAGAACCTGGTCATTAATCCTACGGAGAAGGGAGTCGAATTCCTTGATACATATCCTTCCAGAAGATATGGGTGCACCCAAGTAATACATAGGAATGGATCCAATCTTCATACCCAAAATAGTGCTCACAACCGAGATTCAAAAGGAGCTGCACCTTCTCGAGAGATTGAAGGTTCTCTTGATGTAATTAATAATCTTCCATATCTAGTGATAGTACTCCTCCAATAATTTATTCATTCCATGTAAGGAATTGCTTGAAGAATTCACGAACAAGATGGTATCATCCGCGAACATGATGTGGGACACACTTGGAGCATTCCTCCTTCTAAAAGAATGAATATCACTATTGTTCCAGCTCTGATGAATAAGGCAACTAAATTTTTTTTGGACAATGATAAAGAGGCTGGGAGAAATTGGGTCCCCCTGCCATAGTCTGCAAGTGGATTTGAAGAAGCCATAGGATTTCCCCATGAAATTCACTGAGAGACATGCAGATCTGAAGCACCTAAAAAAATATCGATGTTTAGATAGGTAAGACCCATACATGCAAGCACGCGGTTGATGAAGCTCTATTAAACCCGATCAAACTCCTTGTTCATATCGAGCTTAATGGCCTCATTAAAACAGTGGGTTTTAACATTAATGTCCCAGAACATTTCTCGGGCCAAAGAAATTGCCTCATAAATAGACCGGCCCTTAACAAAGCCATGTTGTTCCAATAATATCCACTGTGGGAGATGAGTAGCCATCCTTGAATTATTGATGCTCTCCATAATTATTTATGGGACATTTCATATACTCACTAGATGGTACTGTAGAATAGAAGTGGGGTTCTTGATTTTGGAGAGATGAACTAACGTAGTGTCACATTTAACTCGGGGTAGGCTGCCACCCAGGAAGAAGTCATAGATGCATGCAATCAAATATTCCTTCACTAAGTCCCAATAAGACCTATAAAACGCACTTGGGAAACTTTCAGGACCTTCTACGCTATTAGGGTTCATGTACAATATAGCGGCCTAAATCTCTTTATCATCTGGCATAGTCCTATGGAGATCATTATCTTAGTCAGAGGTGAGGGTGGGAATCAAATCAAAGATCATCGTGTTCTCTGAGGGGTACCCATAAGGCAATAGAGCATTGGGATGAGCGAGAAACTCAGAGAAGTAGGAGTTTTCCATGCCTCCCACCACAACCCTGTCCTCTGTTAATGATCCATCATCCAGTTGAATATTTTGTTTAACCGGCCTCTTTTTCCCCTTTATTCATGAATGAAAGAATGCAATGTTACTACCCACCTATTTGATCGATTTTATCATTGCTCCCTCTCTATCCAGGTTCTCATGCTTTAAGAGAAAATTTTCCCAAAGATCCATTTTCTCAGAGAGCTCCTAAAAAACCCAGACCTCCAATCCATCATCCAGAAGATGCTCTAGACACTTAACATAATGCATGGTATATTTAAAGACCCCTTCAATTGGAGGAAATTATCTAGACAGTGATGGGAGATTTATCTTCATCTAACACAACTTATTATGAAGTTCAGACCTCCTAATGCCTTCGGTGGCCTTGCCCGAGGAGTTTTTGACAAGGTCATGGAAACCTGGAAAACTAACCCAAAGCTTGATATATCTGAACTGCTCCGGGCCCTCTAGTGCTAAGGATAGAGAGATCAGGAGGGGTAGTGTTCATATATTCTGTGAACTAGATGGTTATCCTTTGAGCTGGAATAAGAGGATAGGTCATGCATGTTATAAAGACACTAATCCAAGCGGCCCCATGAGCGATGATGCCCCTGTTGATTGTTACACCAAGTAAAACGGTCTCCCAAGAATCCAAGGTCCGAGAGCCCCTTGGACACCATGAACTGATTAAAATTGATGCTAGATTTCCTGGGGAAAGTGCCTATGCCTTTCCTCTATGTCGGATCTTCAACCACATTCAAATTTCCCCCAAAAATCCATGGAACCGGGCCAAGATTAAACGCCATGAGCACCTTCAAGAGTGACTCTCTTTGAAAAGTATCACATATCCCATAGAGAAAGGACAGGAAGAAGTAGTGGTGGATGGGATTAACATTAAATTTAATTAACTGATCACCCACATGTAACATAACCACATTTCATTGCATGTGCTAAAAAATCCAAATATGATGGTTACAAGGGTCAGCATTCATGTAGCCATGCATTTAGATTTTTCTAGAACAATATCCAATCCTATAGAGGTGTTGTTTGTGTTCAAGAATGGCCACCAATGTAGCCTTCGGTTTGGATATTTCTGAAGCGAGAATGTCTGACATGACACAGGAGGCTATGCCCCGAGCATTACAAATGATTAATGTAATAATTGATGGAAGAGTGTCCTATGATTTTCCATAGGACTCATAGCCCTCTCGTACTGGGAGGAAAACATCGCCTCCTGGGACCTGGATCTGGATCGGGATTTTGTTGACATCCCAATTTTCTTAGAGAGTAGCAAAACCGGGGTAGAGGAGTTGATCTGGGAGAAAAAGCTCTGCTTGCCTTGGGCACACGATGAGATAGAAAGACCACATCCCTTTGGGGAGGGATATCTTGTAGTAGAAAATAAGCGAGATGAGGTAGATTGTAGGGAGAGATCACCTAATGTAAAATATGAATGTTGGGGAACCTACACTATAGACCACTCCTTAGCATCCTCCAAGGTACAATAATAAACCTAGACAGGAGGATGCAAGGTTCTAGGACCCATAGAGGCATGTCCATGACTCATCCCTTGCTTCCCCTCTTGAAAGGATTGAAAAAATGGAGGAAATAAGAATGAGGAAGGATCAACTGTAGGGGAAGGAGCCGGCTTGGAACAAAGGGAGAAAGAGATAGACATGGATAAAGAACGACTTCATGATATATAGTAATGATCTTCGAATTAAACCCAGGCAGAAACATAGAACCCTGTCTAGGGAGAGGAGGGGGAGGGTCAACACTGAGGGGTTGAACAGCCACCGGGATCCCTTCTATCAGAGCAGGCGTAAAAGGAACCACCCTTCCCACCCTATCCACATCCACTGTGAGAGGACGACGACGATCATTCTGTATCCTTCAATGGAAAACATGTAATGAATGATCCTGAAGAAGGAAATGGGAACATAATTTAGGATAGAATGGGTAGGAGAACATTTTCAACCATCATAGAGAACCCTCGATCCGAAACTCAATATGACCCAGTAAAGGCTTGGAGAGGTCCAGTTCCACGTAGAGACGAGGCACCGAGGTAAGAGAGCCACATATGTTACCCTTGTCAGAACAATGAAATCCCCCAAGGGATTCCCTGATCACTTTGAGGAAGCCTTCATTCTGGAAGGGTTAAGGCATAATAGGAAGATTAATCCACACAACAACAACCAGATTCCCCTTACCTTTATGAAAATCCATAGAACATCTGTAGAGACTGAAGCTCCATCGACGCAAAGACTGAGGATCTTTACACCATGAATGAAAGATTTCAACCTATGAGGACAAGACGAGTCATAAGTAGTATTTGTGAATCACCAAAATTTGTGTTGGGTGACGAAGGCCCCTGGATCTAACACAGCACTGGAAGAAAACTAGTGGTGGCCTAGCCTCCATGAACGGAGAAACCAAGGTCCATTTTAGACATAACTTCACATCCTCAAATGTGGTCACTGGGATGTCAAGGTGAACGCAATGGCCCTCCCATGATGACTAAGACACAGTCATAGGAACCATTGGAAAACATGGGGAATTAGACGAACCACATAGAGAATCTCGGAAGGAGATGAAAACGCCATGGCTCGATCGTGGAGGGGAGAGGAAGGAAGGAGCTGGGCCAGAGGTAGTGTAGACCTAAGGACCAGGATCTATTGGCATCCAGGGAATAGAAGACGAGGAGGTAACAAGAGAAGAGCTAGGGATGAACACCACCGGAGCTGACGGGAATGACAGAAGCCAAGCAGAGGAAGCCATAATGGGCGGAAAATTTTGAAAAGAAGGCAGCGTGTGAGGTGCGTTCCCCCAAATAATTTTCATTCCCCAAAATTTATCTTGGTTTATATGTTCCACATAGACTTTAATATTATTATTAATGGGAATTAAAAATCAGTTAATTAGATGTATTGATGAAAAATGTGATGATAGACTGTTCGTAGCGAGGTTGGATATGTTGGGTGCGTCATGAGTAATACAACATTAATAGATAATGCGATAAAGGATTTTTCCTTTCTTTTCCATAAAAGAAGTTGATATCTTAGGCCCTTTGATGAAATTGATATAGCCTAAATAAATTTATATCCATGGTAAGGAATGGGAGAGTTAAATTTTCGAATGTCAAAGAAAGAATAATCGAGCACATGGGTTGATGACACTAGGATGGAATCCACATTATTCATGATATCAAGACAAAGGGTTTAAATTACATGGTAAGAATTCGTAGTGGGTGACACGTCATTGTGAAATTAACTTCTTTCTCTATGGGTACCATGGCGTGTTTCTAGATGATAACCTTCGAATTTAGGTAGGCTCTGCCTAATGCCACTGAGATAGAGGCCTAGAGGGTTACGCACTAAGTGTGTCCAAGTATCTCAGTTAAATATTAATTTAACAAGTTGAATAAAGAATATTTCGGAATGTGGTTTACTAATTATTAAAGGATTCCTGATCACATTTATTTCTCCCTATGTTATTCGAGAGAATATATTGTGGAAGAAATAATATATTTATTAGTTAGTGATGTAGTGATATTTATTTGAGAAATAAATATCCATTATTCAGGCTCCAATAAATGTGGTTGAGGAAATACAGATAATGGAAAAACAAAACTACACATCGTGTATATTAATATACACGCCATGTATTTTTTCCTAAAATTTATGAGAAATAATATTATTTATTTAATTAAATAATATTAAGTATAATTCTCTAGGTGTATGTCAAGTAATCAAAATATTCAAATGTTATTATTAGACATGGGGTATTACGAAGAATTAAATGAAATGAATAAATGCTTTAGTGTAATTTATTCATTTTAATATTATATTTAATTAAAATCCAAATTTTATAATTCTCATTAGCCTATCAATTTTTTGTAGTTGTACACAACAAATCAAGAGAAATCTCTTATGTCAAGAGAGAATTCTTTTCTTCCATAAATTCTCTCAAGCTAGGAGAGAGAGATCCTCCTCCAGCAAATCAAGGAGATCGAAGGTGGCCATCACAAGTGAATTTTATCCTGCACTAGCTCCTAGATATTCATTCGAAGACATATTGGGATATGTGGAGACCACTAGAGGAATCCCACACATGGATTGTACGACGCAAGGAATAATAACATCCGATCGTGACTGAAACCATCAAGAGAGAGAGAATTCCATAAAGGTAATTTTTTTCTTTTAAATAAATGAATTATAACCAACATATGATGATCCTATCTATGGATTAGGACTACACTCTTTTCTTCTATTCTTCGTTCTATTATGAGGATCCTGCGTTTTATTATCGTGACAGATCTTAGATAAAACATCATTAACTGGATAGATTAATGTTGGGTACACCCAATAAAGTGCTTCTACTACCTCGAGAACCAATAGGGAAAAGGTAATATATCGGGATGAAAGAATGGTCTTTCCCTAACTATCATACACCTCCAAGTGCATCTCAACGAACAAATCAATAAGCTTCCACTCTTTACTAGACAACTACACCCCCTATATATGAGTCCTCATTCTCAATGCATCATCCACTTCATTACCATTACCAGGCCTGTAGGAAATCTCGATGATAATAGAAAGAAGGTATTCCGAAAACCTTTGGTACCTCAGATTTAGATCACACTGTGTAAATATGTACTTGAGTATTTCTTGGTCCGTTTAAACCAAAAAAACTCTCTCGGAATGTAATGTCTCCAATAGTGCAATGTGTGAACAATAACAACTAACTTGAGATCATCTTTTGGGTAAGTATTCTCATGTGGCCTTTACTATCAGGACTCGTACACAATGAATCAATCCCCCTATATAAGAACATACCCTTTCCTGATACATGATGCATCATAGTACATAATGTAATTCCTAAATGGAAATGGAAAAACCATTATCAGCGCTGAGGACGATTTTCCATTCAGCTATTGAAAGGTCATCTTATGGGGTTCTATCCATACATATTTAACAACAATCTTGGTCAAGCCCATTAATGGTACTTCTAAGAGTGAGTTTTAATGTATGAATTGTATAAATTAACCATCCCTCCCTAAGAATTTTTTTTACATCAAATTCATTCTTGGGATTATCCATGGAAACTATTCCTCTCACATGCTCTTTGTCCACTGATACTAGTATCTATCAGATGATGTGACCCAAGAAGTGAATCTGATCCATCAGGAAGTGGGGCTTTGTGATAATATTATATAAATGTTTCTCTCTACATGTATTCAAAAGGATCACATGATGTTTTTCATGGTCAGGTAAATTGGGAGAATACACTAATATATCATCCATGAAAGCCAAACAAATGAGTCATGACAAGGATGAAACACACTTTTCATCAGTTCCATAAAGACTAAAGACATGTTCATGGGACCGAATGACATAACCTAATACTCATATAGACCATACATACTCCCAAAGGTTTTGCGAGATATGTCTCATGATCTAAAATGAACCTGATGATAAAGAGATCTAATATCATTATCTGAGAACACATCAGTTACTCAGAGCTGGTTGAAGTTACCAATTATTTGTCGAAATAGATACTGGTTTTAAATCATCATCATTTTCAACATTAATTAATCCATGCATAACCTGAGGGTGATGTCCACCTTTTCTCAAAAAGGATAGTTGAACCCCATGGTGAAGTATTGGTTCAGATGAAACCATTTTCCTCTAAATCCCTTAGCTATCAATTGAGCCCTTGAAACTCAATCATAGTCGCCCTGTAAGGTGGAATGGATATAAAGGTAGATAATGTCCCTATATTGATAGAGACCTATACCTATATCACCAGATATAATAAGTAAAATTAAGTCTATTAATACATAACTGAAACCATGAATTACTCTATGGAAATCCATATAACATGTTCAGTGGTCAACTAGAAAAGAACTCATAATCTTGGATATGAACCCACCAAACCACAGTTCTAGGTTCTAGATCATCCTTCCTAGACATCCCTTTAACCTTTTTGAAGAAACTCCATGCACTATGCTGATGTAAAACTCACCCTTTGGGGATAGAAACCAATGAATGATCAAAAGTGAACTAACCATTCCATCCCAAGAATGAAATAAAAACCTTTCATCTTGAGGACATAGAGGTCCCATATGAACTAACACCCAACAAACTCAAGGGGGAACTCTGTACACATATGCACACATTCCGTTCTCATTTATAATGGACTTCATATCATCATAGCATTGCCAAATGTAAAACCACGGAGCCCAAGGCACTCCATAATGGGAATAAATATGAAACTACGTGAAGACCCAATATAAAATAGCATAGAAGCTAAAACGAAGGCTAATATAATATTATCTCCGTTAGTATAAGGTATTGGATCATGATCTATATGGGTTTTTTACACTTCATATGTCTAGCCCATACCATGACCCTATGAGACTGCCAGGATCCCCTGAGCTGATCCACCCTACTATCAATGTGAACTTGGGGTCTGGATACTATTTTCATGACCACCAGCATTGGCTAATTGGACTGATGAACTCTAGATTCTTATCTTTTGAGAATCTTCAGACTTCACTCCTTAACATGGATATAGTTTATACCCTCTCTTACTGGATGATTGTGAATTCTATTTTGAAAAATTGCTATAGGTGGCACATCTTTTCACATGATCGGAACTCGACTAGGTCTTTCGTACACTATAACCTCATGTACCCTATCCTAACACACTGGTAGCACCTTAAATGGCTACATGAGTATACGATTTGACTTCCAATATCACCTCGAGGAAGCTCCAGACAATGCTTCCTACTTCAAGTAAAGATGGTACCAGATCTTAGTGTTGAACCACCCTGAATCGCACTGCCAAATTCTCGAAGGTTATGCTCTATGATCATCCCCTGATTTCCTATAGTAGATACTATATTCAACCCTAAGACATTTACATGTGATCAAATTTCATATATGAGACTATCATAAAAATTATTACCCTCCGATACATCATCACCCATTAGAATAGGCATCAATCACTGGAGCATAGTAAAATGGGCCAGGTGGTCCATTAATGACAGTGCAACCTTTCCCAAATGAATAAACTCCATATCTCTATCGGACCTTAGCCGCACTAGAAAATAGTTATCATAGAAGTATATCTGAAAATATCCCCATCTCATATTTCAATTATTCTTCTCCAAAGTGATAACATCTCACGATATCTTGGTGGAATCAAAAAACATATACATCGTGAACATGACCCTTCGATGAAGAGGCATATTCAATTGCTCAAGGATCAATAGAAAGACCTCTATTCATAACTCTATAGCATGTGGTCCACCATCCATTGAAAATGATATTGGATTATACAATTGTAAGACATGTGTCACCTCTACCATAGACGTGGAAGGTTTTCATGGTCCGTTAATGGGTTTCATGAAAATCATAAAGCCTTCACAGAATTGTTCATAATCACTAAATTCTGGTATAACAACTGGTGCCACAACTGTCCCAACTGGAGGTTTCACTGGTATCCAATGGAATACCACCTCTGGGGTATGATCAAATCCACCCTATTGGCATATAAGATGAGGTTTTCATGGGGGAATGACTCTAAAATGATAAACACGTGATTTAGTTAAAGACCATTTTCGATGATCACATCTCATAAGTGTAGATAAAAAATTGACATGTCAAAACCTTCCTCTAAGAAATCACCACCCTTCTTTCCACATTGGTTAGGTCTAGGTTCCAAATAAATGATTAATACTACTAATATACCGATACAATGGTTGGGTCTGGTCTATTTCCCTATCCAGATCCATTTCCATTTCACTTACTTTATATGTTCATTTTATTTTAAACTAAGTTCACATTCACATCTAGAATTGACACTCATTTCAAATTTAACACATTCCATTATCAACAGGTATCCCAATGGTATGCCGAATTACGATCCATGGGGGCCCATACTCTCCACGAATCAATGATTGGGATCCACATATATCACATCGTAACATAATTCAATTTATGCCCATAAAATGATCCACCAAATTTTGATCCCAGGGGAACCATATGCATTAGTGAAAAAATCCTGGTGTTCATCCAATATGTACCACAAAATTTTCCAATATAACTATCACCCCAATAGGCATATCTTTCATATTATCTATAACAAAATCATGAAAATAGTAATTCTCTCAAATTTTAAGGTCAATAATGCATGGACTGCGATTTCTAAAAAATGACTATATAATGCATGAGATGGAATACCTTAATCTAATCTGGTTAATACACAATAGAACCCACAATCATATAAAAATTAACAACAAAATACAAGTGTGTCACCCAAAAGTGAAATTGAATCAACTGTAATAGCTCAAAATCCAAAAACCACAATTCAATTCAATGCAATTTGACATTTCCCTATACACAGGGTAGTTATACACATGCTCAAATTATTACCAAATCCCACTAAAATTTTATATATTTACATTATCGATAAACAAAAAATCAAACATGAAAAGACTCATCTGATACCTTTTTATAATTTCCCAGCTTCTAATTCCACTCAAAGGTTCTCCACACCTGGTTGGAAATCTTGATTCATGCACATCTCCCCAAATTCCAATGGCCACCTACTAGAAGTAACATCTTAGTTGTGAGAATGGGAAGTCTATGCCCTCTTTAGTAGAGTGTAACATAATTGAAAACAATAAAATTTAAAAAGAAAAAGTAGTAAATCATACAATAGAAGTAATCATCAGGAAAATAATAGTATAAATAAAGTAAATTTCATACCATACATAAGATTATGATATCTGTCACACGTTTCTAATAAATCATCCAAAACAGGTACACATTATTCATATACAATACATGTGTCACAAGTAAAAAAATGAAAAAATAATCCCGAAAGTGTCACATGTCTCAGCATGGTCCCATGCAATCATACTCATAAATAGCTAATAATGTACATAATTGAGAACCACAACCATAAATCATTTTTAGTCCAAAACTCGACCAAATAATGGTGTGAGACTAAATCTCATTAGGCAAACCCCGATGTCTATTCCAATCATTAAGAAAATATATATAGAAAGAAGTATGCTATAATGGAAGTAGTAATAAAGGAAGTACTGAATAGTAAAAATCCTAATTTCACGTGTTTTCATTTAAATTTATATCATTTTAAAATTCAATGACAATGAATTTATATGTCTTGAGATACTTCTCAAGCCCGTTGTCCCCCATGTGACTGGAATAAAAACAGATGCCTCAGAAGCTCATCTAAACAATTACGAGTGAAGACTGAATCCAAGGTTGTGCTTTGGATTGGCAAGCATGTCATAAGAAATTCTATTTCAACATTCCTCTTATATCCAGAGTCCATCCTCGAGATTCCTAAATTGTAATTCAAGTATCACTCTATGTGAAATCTCGACCAACACCCTACAAGCCCATCCTGATGAATCTCTCAAAAACCCAATATCACTCGATGTGTGATATAAGTCATTGTCAATTGAGATCATCCTTGGCGGTCCAATAGGGAACCCCCAAGTATCACTCATGACATATAATCACTTCCCCTTAAGCTCGTCCATGACATCCCTCAATGGAACCATTAATCACACTACATTTAAGTACAACATCTATGTGTTCATCCATGGAATCCCTCAATGGATCCATGTAACCCCCAAAACATAGCCATATTTATCCCTTTATACCATCAATTTAATTCTAAGACGAATCCATTATTCACTCTAGGATAGAAGGTACGATATTCACATGATCCCACCCATGGAATTCTAGGTTGAATCCAAGATTCAAGAAAGGCTATTTACTATACAAATAATCAAATTAATTTAAAATTTTCATTAAACATGCTAAATTTCAAACAATTTACATTTAAAATAACTCAACCCAAATGATTTTTCAAGTAACAACCAACCTAAAAATGTCTTTACCTTTCATTTAATCACTTTCGTATATTTATCATAACTATAGTCATATGTAAATTAAACTATTACATGTTTAGAATAAAATAACTCATTCAGGAAGGTTCACAATTGGATCAATTCAATCCAAACATGCTTACTCAATAATAGGCATACATGGGTCAAGGGGAATATGCAACCATCCCATTCCCAACCAAATTTTACTACAATGTATCGACCTTGTAATTGTATTTAATAGTAAAAATTCATTTTTACAACCAATGATGGTAAAAAAATGCATGACTAATTGGAATCCTTGGCCCAATGACCATGAAAGTTCACCAAAGGGGACTCACCCATGGGGTGGCCCTTAGTCAAGGTATACAACCTATGTCATGCATAAAAACACATATCCAATTTCCTAAACAGTAACAAGTAATTATATGTTTCAATTATAAATCAAGGTAACACCCCAAAAATGGGCACGTGTAACTCCATCATATATACAAAAACATAAAAATTAATGAATGGCATGAGACCAACTACCTTTGGCACGTTCAAGATATATCATCATGTATTAAGATTTGATTATTCGTGATTTGGGAGAGACATGATGAACTGATGAAGAACAATATATTAGGTCATATGAGCCTATATCCAAATAAAATAATTGATATCTAGAAGAAGCATGAAAGACTAAAAATTAATTCAGGGCGTACCATTTATAATCCATGGAGATAAACCAAATTCAAACCAGAGGATCAATGGGGAAGGGATTTTAAAGTGAAGAAGATTCATTAAAGGGATTTCTCCCATGGTTCCCCAACTATTCCAATAAGAATGGAGAATATATTTTTAGGTTACAAAAATTTCAGGGGAAAATTTAATTTTACATAAAAAAGATGGCTAAATGGTTTAGGAACACAGTTTGTCTATCAATGCATCATTTCACACAGTTTTTGCAAGTATAATTCGGTGGTCGCACGGCTACCCTACACGGTTTACTAAACATCTAGTAACCATATAAGAGGTCTATATAAAAGGTTTGAAAAAAATTGTAGACCTACCACATGGTCGTGCATCTTTTACCACATTATATCCTCTGGTCGTGCGGCCAGAGATCCCCTGCTGCCTCATATCACACGGTTTGTGAAATCGTGCGGCCAAACCCGCACTGTTTCTTCTAAATGTGTTCTAGGACCAAAACACCACAAACCATGGGTTGATTGCTTCTAAAGATAACCATACACCATATATACTCCCTTTACCATTATGGTAATCAACACTAGGCTATATTAAATTAGTTAATTGGATAATTGATGGAAAACTCATGATCCATACATCAAATAAGAACTATGTTCATAAAATGATACATAGTGAGTTTCCTAGGGAAGTACCCAATTCCTTTTGGTAATTGAGAATAAATTGAATAATAATTGAATGGTAATTTTCATCATAAAGGATACAAGGATATTCCATATACCTTATACACATCATCCTTTTATAGTTTTTGTAAGGATACAATGTTCAGTGAGTTTTTATAGTTTATAACTAAATGAATAATTATGGTGAATTAATTATAAAAGTTTACAATTAATTTTGTGTCTTTTGTGGTTGGATTTATAAGAACATTGAATAATGTAGATGAATTATGGTATTGTATAGGGATGTATTATTATTGATCAAGGTGTAGTAACTCCATTTCAAGGTAGTTGGTCCCTATGCTATATAACTAGATGTCGTGTATGTGTTCTTTTCTGGGATTGTATAGGGGTTCATGTAAGGTAATTTTTAAGGGTATAGATAGATCCATTAATGGATTACTATATTTCATAGATACCCCTATATTATGTAATAGTTCTTCATCACAATTTTAGTGTTATTTAATTTCATAAAAACTTCATATAAATGGGTGAGGATGAAAATGAAGTTCATAAGTTGCATATGATGGGCCCTTAGTCCAAGGATAAATTTTCAAAATCCCTGGATTAATTTCCCATGTCCTTTATGGATGGTATTGTGTGATTATCCATATAGGTAATGGATGAGATGATAATCCATTTCATGAATGGTTGGGACCAACTAATTGATAATGATAAAAAGATAGGGATATTTAAATAAATATAATTGGTTCCTTGGTGTATGGTGTAGTGTCATGTGGAGAGTATAATTTGAATGCAGAGTAGTTAAATTGAATCCAAATATTGTAATATGGTAAATTATCTCTGGTAATGAGTTTTTAAGGGTCTTTGAGTGTGTGTGACTTGGGATGGTCCTTTTTGTATCCTGAATAAGATGGTGTTTTAGGAAACCAGAAGTGAAATTGGATTTACATATTAAGTGTAGGGTTAGGTAAGGGTTGAAGGTGGCATTGAAAGAAGTGGGTATTGGATTTCTGTAGGAATTTGTAATGATATTTCCTTTTCTATAAATTGTATTGACACCTATCTCAACCGTCCATTTGACCGAAGTATGTTCATGATCCCCATGGGATGAAAACTAGTGCTTTATCATCAGGAAACACACATGGGAATGACTTCTACCTCAAAGAAATAAAATTTCAACCTGGATCACAACCCAAAAATATAGCACGAACTATCATTAAGATGGACACCCATCCATATACAAGCATCTAAAAATAAGAAACATCCAACAGAGTACGCAACATGAATAAATTTATAACGAATAACATAATAGAATATAATTATAATCAATATAATATAAATAATTAAATAAAATAGATATTACAACCCTTCACTTTATTTCATAGTTAAACCTGATTTATTACCAAAAACCTTCACATTATTTAACATATATGATTAATAATTATAGTGTCCTTGGGGATTAGTAAAATTACATAACCACTTAAAACATGAAAATAAAACATATTTATTGAAAACATCCTTTAAATGACCATTACATTTCCTCATCCTTAGCATTTAATGGGATAAACCGAGGACATACATGTGAAAAGGGTGAGTCATAATGCCTAGTAAGAGATTAAACAAGGCAAAACATGAAAAATATAGTACATTCTAGGAAATAGGAATATCAGTGGAGCACAAGAAAAACAATAACATAAAGTCATGATAAAACATGATTATCATAACATGGAAATGTGTAAACAACATTTAAGATGATATTAGCATCATCCAAGGATAATTTTACATGGAACATGAGTAATCAATCATTTCACTTGAATTAGAATTATTAAACCCTCATTGAACCTGATGTATCATGATTCTAATATTTACCCAATTCATTGGCACGCTATCAGGGCACACCCTTCTTAATTATTTCATTTCATTCATAAGTGTGTCACATGGATCATATAACATGGATTAATCATTTATTACATAATAAAGTAACGTTGAATTAATACATGAGACTATATAATCTGTATGTAAATGTGCATAAAGGTGAATACCCTTGATAATGAAATGGACATCGTATTCACTACACAGTGACATTGGATTGGAAAATCACGATGCAATTTCGGCAGCATAACGACGTGACATAAGAATTTGTAAAAATGTTTGACTATAGAGAAAGGGTTGCATCATCATATGTACATGAAATGGAATTTAAGGGGGGAATATATATACATATCCCAACATATGTAATGGAATTTATATTCACAATACAAACTAATTTATTGAATGTAAATGGAGAGAGAGAAATTCCGTACGGAATTTCATCATGGTAACAGGTGTACATTGGTGAAATTAATGAAAGAGAAAGGGGTATCTCATAATTAAAACATAAATAGGGAAGTATGGGGGAGGTGATAAATCATATGCCAACATTTTTAATTGAAAATAAAAGGGTATAACAACATAATGAAATTTGGATGATATGATAATGGAATAAATCCCTTACATAGAAGTGTGATCCCAAAGGCCTAGGAGGGGACTGAGAGAGGAATCTTGGGTGCATGGGGAACCTTGGTAGGATTCTAGAGAGTATGTAAGTGGTTGGTCCTTCTCCAAAGGCTTTGAGTGAAGTGGATGTGGGAGTTTGTGTGGGTTTATATAGGAAAAGGGAGGTAATGGTTTATTATTTAGGTTTTGGACCCAAAACATTAAACTAATCAAAACCACAAACCATATCCTAGTTTCTCCCACAGTTTATTCAAAAGGAAAGTGGAAAAAATTATTTTATAGTGAAAATGGCCGAACATATTAAAATATTAGGCTTGTTTTTGTGGAGGTGAATTACACTCTCAAGGAAATAATTTTAAATGTGAAAATGTTTTATAAGTCTTCGAGGGTCCACTAAGTCACAATTAAATTAATCAAAAAATATAAAATCACATTATTTTGATGGTAAAACATATAGTGGCCGAAAAAACCATTTATAGTATTTTATTACATCACTATTTGTCATTATGATTTCATAAAACACATTATATAATTAAAAGATATTTAATTTTTACCAAAAAATTTGACTGTCTACGAAAATTATGAAAAATTCACCATTAAATAATTTTGACGTACCGATTCCAAAAATAATATTCATTTTATCTAAATATGTAAATTTTTACATTTAAACTAAAAATAATCATTTATAAAAAAATCATGGGGTTTGATAAAAACAGCTTTCAATCCTTAATAAAAATTTCGATTGTATTCAAAAAAATTATGTCATAATATATATTTAATAAAAATTAATTTAGTAATAATATTTTATTAAAATATTATTTAATTACAATATAAATTAATTAAATAAAAAATATATTTCTTAATTGAACATTAACTAAAAATACGATTCTTTCTTTATTTGGTTACCATGTTACAAAAATAATGTGAATGTATATTCTCTATACAAAAAATAATTCATATAATCATAGTTCTAGGGTATTATTACATAACCTAGTTTAACACCCCTATAGGACCTATCGGTAAGGTGTGCGATGGTGAAAGACTCTTGGTGTGGCTCGGATAACATTGCACAAGTGGTAATCTCTATTAACATCCACTTCTCCTATAGACAGTTCCATTTGTGCTTAACATGTTGAAGCTCTGCTTGGGATTTGTAAAGAGAAAAGCCCAGTAATGCCACATCATTTCCATGCACCAGAAAATGGTATTTTTATTGAGCAATTATATTGGATGAGACCATAATTTCCTTTTTCTAAGTAAATTGGATTTGTTAAAGACCTATATTTATACTAATCATGTGATAACTATTCAATGACTATATTAGCAATGGTCACAATTCATAGCAGAATTTTGAAATCCAAATACATAAAACCAAGTATGTTCATAAGTTATATGGCCATTTTAAATAATAATACATTTAATTAGATTAATAGTAATTTTCATTATGAAATGATTGGGTTGTTACAATCTTCCCCCCCTAAAGAAACTTTTCTTTCAAAATTTCATTTTCGTATTATAGAAGGATGAGGGTAACTATTCTTCATCACTTCCTCTGATTCCCACATTACCTCATCAAATTTGAGGATTCTCAAAAACACCTTGATAAGGCGAATTGTCTTATTTCAAAGAACTTTTTCTCTACTATCTATAATCTTCCCCGAATTCTCTTCATTAGAGAGGTCATTATCCAATGGTACCACATCTAGATTGAGTAAATGCGATGGATCAAGTATGTAATTTCTCAAGAGTGATACATTGAATACATCATGTACATTAGATAGCATCAGTGGGAGTGCTAGTTGATAGGCCAATACTAAAATACCATCAAGGATCACAAAATGGCTGGTGCACCTTGGACTGAGCTTTTCCTGCTTCCAAAATCTCATTAAACTCTTCCATTGTGACATGAAGAGGAATAAAATGTCTCCAACATCAAAATCTAGGTCACATTGATTATTATCTTCATATCTCTTTTATAAACTCTGAGCAGCTTTATTGTAATGAGGGATGGTCTTAACCTTCCCCACCATTTCTTCGACCATTTCCGGACCAAAGAGTTGTCGCTCCCCAAATTCATCCCAACATGCTGGTGTTCTTCAAATATTCCTATAATATTCTTCATAAGGATCCATTTGGATTATTGAGTGTAAAATTTTATTCTAAGAGAACTCAACCAGAGGAACATGTTGATCCCATCCTCTATTCAATTCCATTGAGCATTCTCTCAACATGTCCTCAAGTGTTTGGATATTCTGCTTAGATTGGCCATCGGTTTGAGGATGATAATCTATACTAATGTTCATCTCAATATTCAGATCATGTTGAAGACTCATCTAGATCACAGAGGTGAATCTTGGATCTCAATCGGATATAATAGATAGTGTTACTTCATGCAGCCTTACCACTTACCTGATATATATATGTTCCAATTGATCTAATGAGAAATCCTCTCGAATTGAAATGAAGTGTGCAGTCTTTTTAAGAAGATCCACAACAACCTAGATAGCATTTTTCCTTTTATTTTCTTAAAAAGTACAGTGACAAAGTCAATGGGAATGGTATTCCATTTCGACATTTGTATTGGTAATGGTTGAAACATCCCCTTAGAATATTCCTCTCATACTTCATTTGCTGACATACCAGTCACTTTTATGTATACTCAATGATATCCTTCTTCATGTTATCCCACCAATAATTCTCACAAAGATCTCAATACATATTTCTCTTTACAGGGTGAATAGGGAAATTTGAACTATGTGAACCATCCAAAAGTTCTTTATTTAACTCCGAATTTTATGGAACACATAGTCTTGACCCATATATCATAATTCATTCTTCAATATCATTGAAGTCTGAGGATTTCCCTTTTTTGATAGTTTCTACCTTCTATTGAATTCCCACATCATACTTTTGAGAATCCTTTCACCCTTCCAAAAGAGACAATTGATAAATCATTTGTGAAAGGATTTATGATGTTTCCTTATTTGTGATTTCCATGTATATATTCATCAAATCTAATAATATTTGATCCTTTTTAGATATCATCAATGATCAAATTACTGGGTCTTTTCTACTTAGATCAACTTCCTCTTTGTTTCTTTCCCAGGGTGGTAATGGATTGAACAGTCATAAATTTTTATCATCTCTAACCATCTTTGTTGGTGCATATTCAACTCTTTCTGTGTGAATATATACTATAGGATTTTATTTTCCATATATATTTCACAATTCTCTACAAATAGGTAATGGAACCAATATTTCAATACGAATATTACTACAGCCAATTCCTGATCAGGTGTTGGATTGTTTTTCTCATGAACTCTCAATATCCTTGATTAAAAGGAAATGAATTTTTAATTTTTCATAAACACACAGTGCAATCCCTTCCTCAAAGTATCACTAATTACCAAAAAAAATTATCCACTTGTGGGTAATGTGAGCACATTCGCAATGATAAGCCTCCTTTTCAACACCTTTATGCTCTCTTCGCATTCATCACCCCAACAAACATTGACTCCCTTCGGAGTTAGCTTGTTAATATGGCTTGACAATCGGGAAAAGTTTCTCACAAATTGGAGAAAATATCTAGATAAACCTAGGATTCTATGGATATCCATTATTGATGTTGTACTTGATCATACCTCAATTGCAGCTGTCATGGATAGATCCACATATTTCTCATTGCTTGTGATGATATGACCCAAGAATGAGACTTTATTCAATAAGAACACACACTTTCTTTATTTTTCATAGAGCTTCTCCTTTCACATGTTCTCTAGTAAATTCATAGATGTTGTTCATGATCTTCCAATGATTTTTAGTATGTTAGAATGTCATCTATAATGACTACCAAAATATTTTCTAGGTAATATATAAATAATCTATTCATCAAGTCCATAAATATTGTTTCAGCATTAATGAGTAAAAAAGGCATTACTATTAATTCATATTGCCTGTATCTTGTATGAAAAGAAGTCCTGGGTATATCCACTTTCTTCACCTTTACATGATAATATATTGACCAAAGATCCACCTTGGAGATGTGTTGTGCTCCACAAATCTAATCAAACAATTCATCAATTCGGGGTAGAGGATACTTGTTCTTTATCATGATTTTTTTGAGCTCACGATAATAAATGAAAAGGCGCATTTACCCATCATTCTTTTTCACAAAGTGGACTGGTGAAACCCATGGTGAATAACTTGGTCGTATAAACCTTTTATCCAGATTCACCTATAGTTGTTTCCTCAGATCCTCAAAATCGAAAACAACAATTTTATATGGGAGTCTTAGATATTGGTAATGCCCCAAGTATATGGTTAATTGAGAATTCAACATCTATTATATGAGGAAGACCAGTCAATTCCCCGAGTAACACTTTAGTGAATTCCCTCATAATAGGCATGTCATCAAGGATTGTTTTATCCCTAAAATAAATCATCTGAGCAAGATACGTGTGCTCATAGGGTTGTAATATTCATGATTTAGATGATGGTTATAAAGAAGATTTATCATACTCCTTGCACTTTTACCGAATCGGGGGTCGATTCTTCATATGGAGAGATATTTCTCTATCACGGAAATTTATGTTGGCTCTATATAATGAAATCCAATACATTCCCAGAATCGTATAAAATTCCATCATAAGGAGTATTAAAAGGATTTCCGGGAAGGTCAATCCACGTATTATGATAGGGAATGAGTTAAATTCATGGGATGAAATTATTTCCCCATTTTATGTACTCACTGACATCTTTACATTCATGATTTGTGGTGGTCTAAGGAATTTTCAACTAAACTGTCTAGATATAATAGAATGTGTAGAGCCCAAATCAAAATGTATGTTCCCTATTCTTGAATTAATAACTAGTGTACCTACCACCAATTTTTTGTTTGGGTTCACTTCAGTGGAATTGATGGAAAAATATCTCCCTTTCTACATTGGAGGTTGTTGGATTCCTCCTAAGACCATTAGCATAGGGAACTGGTTTACAAAGTTTTCTGGTTCTTTGTAGTAGAAGTAATTAACCATCGATTGATGTTCGAATAGAGAATTCCTCTCCTCTGTCATAGCTGTGGGTTTTTCCTCTCTGTAGTTAATGTCTACGTGCCGTTATTTTCTACACCCAAAGTATTTCCTCATCCCCTTTAGGAAATTTTTGGGGTTCTTATTTCCGCACATTTGGAAAGTGGGGTGCTGGATTTTCTTAGCACCGTTTGATTTCTCCATCGTACCACCATAATTTATGTCCACCTTTTACATCTTATCCTTATGACACCTCTAATATTCTCTAATCTCTATTTCAACTTTGAGGGCACATCAAAAAATTTCCTCATTGCTCTCAAAGTCATGGATTTCTTGGGATTTCTATAGAATATGTATATCCCACCAAAGAACTATTCAACTTTGCATTCGGGGGTAACGACAATGCCGTAGGAATATCATGAAATCCTTGTGAAGCTTCACTTGTATACTCTAATATATTCATCATCATTTATCGTGAAGTAAAGGATGTCCCTTTACATCTTGATTTGGAGGGTGCGTGGAAAATATTTATTGGAAAACAATTTTCGGAAATCATTCCATTCAAAATTCTTGATCTCCCCTTTAGGATTCTTGTTCTTCTTTATCAATTTCTACCATTGATCAGCTTCACCATACATATGATAAACATACAGAAGAAACTTCTCTTGTTCGGATCATTGAAGGATAAATATGATCTTTCCAATAGAGTTGATCCATTGTTCGGTAATTGAGGGATAAAATGATCCATTAAAATTAGGTGGTAGTTATCTCATGAAGTTCTCGATGGAAAATTATTTTTTATTATAGGTGTTTAATGTTACTCTTTACACGTTATTCTATTCAAAACATGAGTTAACTGATAGAGTATCTTGACAAGGTTCACGATTCCCACTCTAATCAGATTGGGCATCTCATTAGAACAATCATCACATTGATATGTGCATCTATTATTAGGCTGATCCCTCATATTACCGGAAATTTGATGGAATAAAAAGAATGTTAGGGGTAAAACATAATAAGGAATCAAAATATAAAATGAGACATCATATAAATTACATTTATTTCCTTAACTTATGAATTTAATAGCTTCAATCTATGTTATACATGATTTAATTCCCAACATATATTCTTAGTGGATTTTTTTAATTCATATAATAATGGTTCAAACTAATATTATAAATTTACCAAGTAATATCCTTTAGGATTGTCGTTACCAAGAGTGTAGCAAGGTCTATTTTCATGCACCAGTTCACATTTTAGTATAGATCAAAGAGGTGTTTTAGGGTTTTACCCCAAGGTACGTTTGTTCGAGAGCCTCCTCTACTTACTGGTATCCAAATAATGATATATTTTATTTATAAAAAAACTTACTCAATACTCACCAAAATTTAGGTATTTTTTTATTATAATTAGTCTTATCCCTAAGGCTTTCACTAGGGTTTTCTAATTCTAATCCCAAAAACAACTAGACCTATCCTCTGATACAAACTATAACAACCATTATCTTTATTTCAAACTTAAACATATTTTATTACATAAAAACATCACTTGATACTATATAGAAGATCTATATTTCTTGTGTATTTTGGGATTTGTAACACTATATAACGACTTAAATCATGACAATACATCATCTTTATTGAAAACATCCTTTATATGACCACTACATTCCCTCGTACTTAGCATTGAACGGGATAACCTGAGGGCATACATGTAAAAAGGGTGAGTTATAAAGCCCAATAAGAGAGTAAACAAGGAATAACATGAATAATATAGTACATTCTAGGAAATAGGAATATTAATGGATAATAAGGGAAACATGAGCATAAAGGCATGACATAGCATCATTATCATAACATAGAAATGTGTAAACAATATTTAAGTTAATTTTAGAATGATCCAAGGATCATTAAACATGGATAATGAGTATAACCTTATTGAAATTGAATTATCATGATTAAAACTTAATTTCACTTGACATATCATGATACTAATCTTTACCCAATGCATTAGAGCTCTATTAGGGCACACCCTTCTTAATAATTTCATTTCATCCATAAGTGTGCCGCATGGAACATATATCAAGGATACATCATTTATTTTATGATAAATGACTGTGGAATTAATACATGAAACTATATAATCAATAATTAAATGTTCATATAGGTTAATACCCTTGATAGAGAAATTTTTGTGGTATTCACTAAACTATGACTTTGGCTTGGAAAATCATGGTGCAATTTCGGTAGCATAACAGTGTGAGATAACAATTCATAAAAATGGTTGATGAGAGTGAAAGGCGAAGATCAAAATATTTGAACTAAATTGAAATTAATGGGGTCATATAGAAACATTTCCCAACATATGTAAGTTAATTTAGATTCATAATACAAAACATTTTCTTGAATGTAAATGAGGAGAGGGAAATTCCATACGGAATTTCGTCATGGTAACAGGTGTACATGTGAGACATGAATAAGAGATAAAGAGGAATGTCATCATTAAAACTTAAATATGGAAGTATTAGGGAGATGAATAATCATACCGCGTCATTTTTAATTAAAAATTAATGGGCATATCAATATAATGAAATTTGGAAAAAAATGAGAAAGGGAGAAATCCCATACTTGGAAGGGTGATTCCAAAGTATTGAGAGGGGATTGAGTGGGATTCATGGGAGCTTGGGGTGACGTGGAAGGATTCTAGAGAGAGGAGGGAATCATTCTATTAAGCTCCAAAGTATTTAAATGAAGAGGAAGTGTGATATTGGGGGGTTTATATAGGAAAATAGAGGGAATTCTTTATTATTTAGGTTTTGGACCCTACACATTAAAATTATCAAAACACAAACCATCCCATACTTTTTCCCCTGATTTTTTCTAATGGGGAGTGGAAAAAATTATTTTATAAGGCCAATGGCCGAAATTATTAAAATATTAGGCTTTCTTATGTGGAGGTGAGTCACACTCTCAAAGAAAACATTTTAAAAGTGAAAATGTTTTATTAGTCTTGGAGGCTCCACTAATAAACCATAAAATTAATAAAACAACTCTAAAATAACATTATTTTAATGGTAAAAGATATATTTTCTAGACATCCAATTTATTTAATTTTATTACACCACTCATGGTCATTATAATGTCATAAAACACATTATACAATTAAATAGTATTTTATTTTTACCCAAAAAATTGACTATATCAAAATATTATGAAAATTTTACTGTTGGAGAATTTAGACTTACTGATTTCAAAAATAATATTCATTTTATCTAAATAATTTTATAAATATTTAATTTTTACTTTTAAAATAAAAACTGGCATTTGTCTAAAATTTATGGGTTTTTGACAAAAACAGCTTTCAAGACTTAATGAAAATTATAATTGTATTCATAAAAATTATAAGATCTTTTATATTTATTAAAAAGTTATTTAGTAATAATATTTTATGGTACTATTATTTAAGTTAAAAATCCATTAATTCAACAAAAATAGATTTCTTAATTGAACATTAACTAAAAAGACTATATGTGCTTTAAAACAATTTATAAATGTAACAATAATAAAATTAATTTATATTATATATACAAAAATAGTTCACAAAATCATAGATCTAGTGTCTTGTTAAATAACCCCTTATAACACCCACATAAGACCTAAATGTAATGTGTGTGATAGTGATAGACTCTTTGGGTGGCTTAGATAACATCACTCGAGTTGTAATCTCTATTAACTTCTATTTCTCCCATAGACAGTTCTGTTTGAGCTTAATGCATTGAATCTCTGCTTGGGCATGGTCAAGAGCGAATCCCAGTGACTACACCTTCTTTCTGATCTCCAAGAAATGGGATTCATATGTAGAAAATATACTGGGTGAGCCCATCGCTTACTTTTTCGGTGTAAATTGGATTTGTTAAATCCTTATATTTATACTAATCATGTTATCAATGTTTAACGACAATATTAGCAACGATCGGAATTCATAGCGGTATTTTAAAATCCAAATACATAAAAACGTGTAAGTGAATATGGATATTACCATTTTACATAATAATACATTTAATTATATCAATAGTAATTTTAATTAATAATAGTTTGGGTCGTTACAATGGACATTATCAAGGTAATCATTAATGATATAAGATTGTGGTAACAAAAAAAAGAAACCAACCCACCACATACTATATCCATGTGACCCAGTGGATACTCTTAATACCATAGTCCAACCATCCAAAGAAATAACTATAGTAAGATACTGTATATAGGGAACCTACGACTGAAACCATATGATCTACATACAATGAGTGGTATAAATTGGGTGTGAGTGAAATGAATCTTATTACGATCTCACTAAGGAGACTGTGTAGTTATTTAAAAAGACATTAGATTTTATGATATTTTTAAATAGAATTATTAAATATATTTCTAAGAATAATTTTATCAAAACTAACATAGATCCATTATTAAATTTTTAAGGATACTACCCATTTGGAAGGGAATAAATGAATGTAAAAAACTATTTTAAAACCATTACATTCCTTTCAATAAACCCATTCTAAATCCTTCATTCAAAGTCACATTAGAAATACACATTCCAAAACCATGAATTCTATTTATTTTTAAATAAAATTAAAATGAACATAAATAATAAAAAAATTCAAACCCTGAAGACAATGACAATATAAAACCAAAAATTGAAAACCCAATATAAATCATGATGTTAATATGGGACAATCAAACTAGGGGATCCTTGGAATGAGATACATAATATAAAACTATCCAGAATCATGGGGAACATAATAATATAAACATGCATGGTTTTAGACTCGATATCATTAAAAACACCCAAAACAATAGTCCCCATGTGAATCCAAGAAAATCTACATCTAGAACCATCTCTAGGTTCACCGGGTACCAAAAAAACCGCTAAGAGGGTGTATCTCTCGTAGATAATGAACTAGAGAGTGCACAATAGGATATAATAACATAAATCTTAACCTTTTACAAAGCAACATGGGTTCCCATGATTAAACACAATCATGGTGAGAAAGCAAAACATGCGAAAAAATCATCAATTTAAATCAAATAACACAATAACCAAAAATACAATCTCTCTCCATACTCCCCACAATAAACATGTAGTTGATCATGCCCGAACTACTAGATCAAGTATGAATAACATTTTTTATACCTACAAGATTGTATATAAACATTTGATTCCTACACATTACTATCCCATAATTATAATACATATAACAATTATTTCCTTAAATACAACCCCATGACCAATTATGTTATGAGATTTTGAGAATTTGGAAAAACAAAAATTGAATAAATCCCATGCCTTTACCAACAAATGGATATTTTTTATACTATATATGAAACTAATTAATCTACAATAAGTATTTAAATCTCTATAAAAATCACCACACTAGCTATTATATTAGTCATATCAGGTGTAATACATTTCATCATAACTTGGTAAAATGGAAAAATAATATGGTGTGAGGTCACACTAAGTAAGGGTACCAATAAGCGATAATAATAAAATATCATACGTGAGTATAAGAAAATATTAAATAAAAATGTAGGAATATATAATAAAAATAAATACATAACTAAAATAAATAGTGACCTTAACATATCCATGATCGATAACAATATATAAATAGATAGATACAAATAATTGGGTCCTTATCAGTGTAATAATAAATGTTAAACAACTAATTCTAGAAACTATTCTATGAAATCATGGTCATAAACATCATGATATTACCTTCAAGGCACTGTTATTAGCCAATATTTTGTTTTGGGAAGGCATGCACCAAAATTCCCGAGCTATATAATCTATCGATAACTATAGATTAATCTAAGGTCTCTTAAAAGCCCCTCCCATTATCAATTATTTCAAATTATTAATCACACAATGGAATGAAAAAAATATAAAATAAATAACAACATTTCCGTAAAAATCATTAAAAATTATATAAAAAAAGTTTACAGACTGTCTATATTCCCCCAATCAATCAATGTACAAAATCAATTTTAACACCCTTCACTCAATGGAAATAAATATAAACTATTTATAGTGGTAAAGGATTGGATTAAAAAACATTCCAATAATAGTGGATGATTTGAAATGAAAAAGGAAATGATAGATGATGTGGCTCTATTTTTAATAGTTTTGCAACATAGTTTTGCAACATATTTTTACTTAATTTTTTATTATTTAATTAATTATTTATGAAATTTATACTAAATAATTTTACTTTTTTATTTATAATTAATTTTGTTAATTAATAATATTTTTAATTAATTAAGGATTTTTAATATTAAAATTAATAATTCTAATCTTACTTTAATCTTCTAATTTGGTTATTTTTTTATTAGTTTTGTTAATTTTAGTCTGATCACCTCTTAATAATTTGACTTTAATAATAAATAGTCATTTAATATCCTTATTTGTGTTTTAATTAACTTAGACTTTATTTTCATATGTTATCCATTATTTCAGTTTTATTAAAATATTTTAACTTCATTTTTATTATGTTTAACCATCATGATTATTAATTAAGTTAATAATTTTAGTTTAAATTATATAAAATAGTTTTATTTTTAATTTTATGTATTAAAATAGTTGTTTTATTAATTAATTTAATGTTTTAAAACATTAATTATTTAATCCAAAGTATACAGTTAGATTATTTATTCATTAATTTTTTTTCTTTAGTCTACCGGTGAGGAAGGTATGAGCAATGGTGACGTATAAAGGTCACCGATGATATCATTTTCCACTCATCATAGAACATTTATTATTTTTAATTAAGGGATTTTATCATTTTAGTTTAACAATAATTGAGTTTCAATTTATCTGCTATTAATTAAAAAATTAAATTGCAATTTTTAAGTTTTATGTTTGATAATCCTGTTTTTAAATTTATGTTGTTTAGCCTACTCTTAATTTTCATTTTTTTATTTTGTATTTTATTTTTTTAAATGTGTAATTATTCTCAATCTTTGTTTCTAACTACTTATGTTGTGATTTTAAATTCATATTACGCAGTTTTAATTTTTGTAATTATTTATTAGTTTTATTTATTTAGGGTACCGATGCATTGCATTGGTGACCCATTATTTGTTCTATATGTAGGTAGCCCCTTTTATTTTATGTAACAGTAATCTATTTTACCATTTTCATTGGTGACCTTTTGTAATCGGTGATCTTTAACTACACCAATGACCCTTTTTTTATATATAACGATGACTATTCAGTCTACCAGTGAAATTTTGTTATCGGTGACCCATATATTTAATCTTCATCCGTGACCTTATTTGAATCGGTGGCCCTTTTCTTATCGGTGACCTAATTCCATTAGTATCATTAAATTTGTAAATTTCATCGATGACCTATCTTTTCTCCCCAACAGCAACCTTCTATTTTATTTCAACTGTGACCTTTTTATTTAGCATAATTGTGTCCTTACGTTGCTCCTCATTTTTTAAACTAATAGTGACCCGTCCCATTTTAACTATCGGTAAACTTACCTATAATCCATTGGTGACCATGCGCTCTCCCCTACAACTCACAGTTGGTTTTACCTCCTCACTGATAGTTTATTTTTTTCAATATCACTATTATGTGTTTTCTACTGATCCTCTCCCCTTCTTTATCTCCTACGCCTCTCCGTTTTCACCCATCTATCATGATATCATTTACCGTAAATTGCCTCGCCTCCATGCTTACTTCACAGTTTCTTCCACACCGTTACCTGAGTTTCTTCACAGCCTCAAGCACTAACACTACTACTCCTCTACTTCTACTCATGAACCACAACAAATTCTTCTCTGCAAAAGAAACACAATCAAATAAAATAGATAAAATATATACACTAAAAAACATATTTTCAATTATGAATCATTGAAATCCAACAATAGTTCAAGAACCATGAGCCACCATTTAAGGATGAGGATGAATTATGTTCTGATGATGTGCATTGTAGATTATGCGCCGCTATGCTGCACCACAACATGTATCTCGAGCCGAGGAGGACCCGCCCAGCATGAATCTCCTCAAAGAGGAGACCGTCACTGGTTTGAAGCATGTCTGTTGTTGATAAATTTTTGCCCATTCAAGCTTCATCACACTACTTCTATTCTGAAAAAAACTATTGCCCCGTTTTAATCTGGGCCGCTGTCATTGTGGGAGTCCGAGGGAGAGGTCGAGCCATCACATCCCTTAATGCACTACGGAGTATGAATTGATGCCAAATAACTATGACCTGATGTTGTGCTATTTTTGAGAGTTGTCGCACCGTTGTGGATGGAGGGAGAAGGATGTATCTTCCAATACCACGGGAGCCGAGGAGCACTGCCACTGTGGTTTTCCTGGTGAAGGATATGAGAAACCCTCCTCCCCTGGCTCTGTGTGTCGAGATTTGGGGGGGGGGGACAAAAAGGTGATTAAAAAATAATAAATAAAAAGATAATAATATTAAATCATAATAATAAAACTTTAACAAAAAAAATAAAATTATTAAATTAATTTTAACAGACTTTTTCCCTCGCTTTTATTGTGTGATTGGGGGGGATGAATTAATTTTTTTAATAAAGAAATAATAAATAAATTACCCTTAATCATGATTAATAATAAATAAATATAGTATGAATAATACAAATAAATTAATAATAATTTAATAAAATATAAATATAATTAATAAAATAACTTCAAAGGATAAAATTATTAATAAAATAAATATAATTATTAAATACTTTAATGAAATAATTATTATTTATCTTCTTGAATAAATTAATCATAAATATATAAAATTTTAAAATTATAATAATTAAAAATATTCATTATGATAAACATAAATAATAATCTTAAAAACATAAATTTTTATAAAAAAATACTAATATTATTAATTTAATAATTTAATAATTATTTAACTTTTAATATAATTAATAATTAATAACCCTCGTTATTAAATTGATATAAATAATAACATGTAACAATGTTAAATAGAATATTTTAGTTAAAAAATACATTAATAGCTACTTTTTATAGCATTTAACTATTCTTTAATAAAACATTGTTTTATTTATAAAAGTTTACATATAATTGTTGATTTATTTATTAATTTTCCTATTTTAATTCTGAAGGTTCAATAGAGAGATGGGAATATGACAAGATTCACATAACTAACTCACTCATATTTAGTTATATGAGAAAATCTAGCATGGCGTGTCAGTCACGAAAAAACACACTTGTGCAACATATAAGTTAAGGACATTATAAGTCGGTGTCAAACACCGGGTGACGTGCAGTAAATGATAGATGATTAAGGTGAAGAGAATATAGCAGATTTAGAGAGGACATACATCCAATAGTGACATATATATTTAGAGACATATTCTATGATCGATATCCGAGGAGAGGGAGGTTAGAGGAAGACTCGGGAACCACCTCTTGGAGCTGGAGGATATTAGGAGAAGAGCATCATCTTGGGAGTTTATCTTCCATCTTAGCCCATGTTTATTGTACTCTGTTCTATTATGTTTTTAGTTACTGTAATGATAATGAAAAAAATATTAGTCTAAATAATTTAGTTTGAGGATAAATAGATGTTCAACCTATTTTCTTTTAATTCTTTTTTCACATTATCTTTTGATGTTTTCAGTATTGATCAATGAGATCTATGCTGAGTTCATCCAATTTCTTATACCATCAGAACATTTTTTTCAAAATTTTCATAGTCAATTGGAGAGATTTATTGTGTAAACACTTTTCAAATGAAAAAATAAATTAAAATACTTCAGGACATATGGTGAGTTCATCTTGTTGTCATTTTTCAAACAGTTCACAGTTGATAAATTTTGGAGTTGTGACTCTAAAATTATTTGTCTTGTGTGACTTAACTCCTATCGAGGGAGGCGGGTTTTTATTTTTAAGGTGGTACTCTACAATAACATTTAAGTGAATTGAAATACTTTTAAAAGAGTATAATGGATATTTTCCCCCATAAATTACTAGATTATTCATTTATCAGCATTATATATATCTGTTTCATTATGTTTTTAGTTGTATCAAGTTTCAATTTAGTTTAGATACATGTTTTGATATGTTCTATCACTTTATTTATTAGCATAAAAAATAAAATATAAATAGAAACAAATTAGACTATCCACGCCACTACAGACAATAGTGGAGTTCTTGAAGGTTTTCAAAAGAATAGTGGTAAGAATTTCCTTCCTTCTGGGTATGACCATTCTTTCCACATATACTATAGTTAGTAGCAATATAAATAATAAAAATTGACTAACATCAACGATGGTAGATGTCATTTTTTGGAATCATCTCCGGGGAAGGCACGAGCCATTGCTTAAAAAACAAAAAAAATTCTTATAAAAAAACCAAAAAAAATTACAAATTGAAAACTGTAAAAAAAATGATACTTATCTTTCTGAATTGTTACTGCTGAATAATTTCCACTGTTGTTTTCAGGAGCACATGAAATTCTAGTGCTAGATTATAGCCTATGAAAATTGAATTATATAAACATTTATCTGCTCTAAGAAATAAAGAAAAAACTGAAATGTAAAACATATATAATAGGGTTCCTAATAACAACTACCAAAATCAACCAGAACTCTTATATGAAAATGAAAGGACTAGGATGAGGGATTTCCATCTTCATCAATTTTCATGAAATCCTCCTTCTATTAGGTTATCTCATAGGGATAGAAATTATTAACTTAAAAAGTCACACATTTCACTATTCCCTTCTTTTAATGGACTATATAATGAGGACTTTTTGGCCTTCATTAGAGATTTATATAATATAGTGAAATAGTTACCTCTTCTAGGACTCATAGAAAATGAGCTAAGAATGAGAGACTTTCCCTTTTCCCTTAATGGGATTGCTAGAAACTGGTTTATGAATCTAGATGAGAACATTTTCGAAAACTGGGATCATGTGTACAACTCTCTCATTATGAAATTTTATCCTCAAAGACATAAAGGTGTATTGAGAAATAAGATAACTAGTTTATATCAAGAGATGTATAATCTATTCATGAAGATTGGGATAGATTCAGGGATCTTCTAAGGTAGTGTCCACATCATCAACTCCTATCACACCTTCTCATGGATACTTTCAATGAAGGGTTTTCATCCTCTGGATATAACCAAGTTGAACAAGATGAGGGGAGTAATTTCAATGATAAGACTGATGAAGAACATAGATATTTTTTAATAATCATTCTATGAATTCACAACATAAAAATTCATAAAGAAAAAGAGTCTGTAGAAATATTAATTCAAGAACTGGTTCAATGAATGAAACTCAATCTCACATGCTGAAATCAACAACTAACTTCAATATTCAATGAACTAGAACTCCAAGAAATTTGTTGACCAACTTTGATGTCAAAACACCATCCAATATATTAGATAACAGTGCGTCCAATGTGGCATATTTGGGCATACTGAAATTTTTTTCCCTAATTTTGATACGACATCCGAACAACAAGAAAACTCAAACTTTGTTAACTATGGTCCTGGGATGCCTCTTAAGAATATCCATTTTAAAAAAATTACAACCAAGGTTAAAGGAACCATCCAAATCTATCATGGAAAGGCCAAGGATTGATCAAATAATCCACTGCCCCTAACAATCAGAACCAACCATGACCAAAATTTGAAAATCAAAAAAGGAGTGAGTCTTCTAATGTAAAAGGAAATAATGATAATAGATGTCTTCTATGCATGATCTAATCTTGAATAAAATTTAATCACAAGTGGAATGATACTTGACTCATCTAACCAAACATCAAAATCAATTTGAGTTAGATAAAATGAAAACTGATTTTACAATGCAAAACATGGAAACACAACTTAAACAAATTGGTAGGGATTTATCATATGGGAAAAAAGTAGACTTACTAGTACCACTACACTTAACCCTAGAGAGAATGACATGGATTTTGTCCCTAAAAGTGGGCTGAATACTGAAATTGTTACAGAAAATGATCATGAAAATGCCCAAAATAAAAATCTACTTCAATCTAGAAATAAAAATCTACTTTTCACAGATGTAGGAAATTTATATAAATGTCATGAAAGTGATGAAAATATAAATTTATCATATGAAAATCAAGCTGAAACATCATATAAAAATCCAAATAATAATGGAAATGAAAAGTTAGAGGAAGATGTGAGAGATATACCTAATATCCATAAAAATATTACCCCACCCATCCCCTTCCTTGAAAAGAAGAAACCACAAAATAATACTAAGGACGAACTTATTTAGTTCCTTTGTCTCCTTTCCAAACTTCAAGTAAACATTTATTTCATTAAAGCATTAATTTAAGTCCCATATTATCTTAAATCTTTTAAGAACATTGTTTCTATCAAAAATACCCTGGAAGAATTTTCTACATACATCCTAACTGAAGAATGTAGTGTTGTACTCCAAAAGAAAATCCCACCTAAAATGAAAGACCCAGGTAGATTTTTCATTCCCTATACCTTACAAAATTTTGATATGATCAACTATTTATCTGATCTAGGTGCTAGTATTAATATTCTCCCACACTCACTGTTTCAACAGTTGAGGTTGGGTGACCTTCAACCCACAATAGTCATATTCCAGTTGGCTTATAGATCGTTCACTCATCATGTGGGTCAGATAGATGACATTTTAGGTGGACCTGTGAATGTGTTTCTACTGGTATACTTTTTAGTCTTAGATATGGAGTGTGATAAAGAGGTACCCATCATCTTGGGTATGCCCTTATTGGCCACATGTGGTGCTGTTATTGATGTCTCTAAGCGTCAATCAATTTTTAAAATTAGAGAACAAGAAGAAGATTTCAGTGTGTTTATGAAAATTAATGGACCAACTTCTTCTGAAACTGTTCAAAAATTGAGTTCCTTGAAGCAGAACGTTCTTATAAAAATCATCTTGAAAACTCTGAAGAATATAAAAATCAATTCCCTTCAGAAGAAATCTATCTTGAAGTTGGAAATCTTGTTAATTCTGTCTTAGAAATTGAAAAATCTTCCCGAACTACAAATCTCTATAATATTCTAGAACTAGAAAAATGTTTAGTATCTACTGTACAAGAATCTTTTATTTCTAAAATTATGAAATTTTTGAGTGAATATGAGGTTGTTTCTGTTAACACCCATTTTGATGATTTTCAAGGAGAAATTTTAAGACAACATGATTATTTTTCATTGATAGACCTGTTAAATTCTGATCTGGAATCTCCGGACTGTGTGTTGTCCACTTTGGACAACCACACTGTTTTTTCAGAATCTAAGCATGGAATTGAAAATATTGAATCTTTCCATACTCATTACAATAATAATGTTGAATATCTTATAACTCCCTGGCCTAATTGTATTCCTTAGAGTTTAGAACCACCTACTCCTGAACTAAAACCAATTCCTTCCCATCTTAAATATTCATTTTTTTGTGAGAATTCTACATTGACTATTATAACGTCCGCTGAGCTGAATGAAAACCAAGATGAAATAATGTTGAATGTGTTGAAAATGTTTAAATCTTCCATAATCTAGACCATATCTAATATCAGGGGTATTATTCCTTCATTCTATATGTATAAAATACATATAGAGCCTGTCCATAAACCTAGGGTCCTGTGTCAAAGAAGGTTGAATCCAATCATGAATGAAGTTGTGAGAGAGGAAGTGATCAAAGTGCTAGACACATGAATGATATTTCCCATTTCTGATAGTGCTTGGGTCAGCCCTGTATAATTTGTTCCCAAGAAGGGAGGTTTCATTATAGTAAAAAATTATAAAAATAATGAAATCCAAGTTAGGAAAACCACAAAACATAGAGTCAGTATTGATTATAGGAAGCTTAATTCATCCACTAGGAAAGATCATTTACCAATTCCCTTCCTTGATCAAATGATTGAGAGGATAGTTGGAAATGAGTTTTTCTGTTTCCTGGATGGGTATTCCTGTTACAACAAGATTCCTGTTGATCTAGAGGATTAGGAAAAGACCACCTTCACATGCCCCTTTGGGACATTTTTATACAGGAGAATACCCTTTGGGTTGTGTTGAGATCCAACCACCATTCAAAGGTGCATGATGGATATCTTTTCGAATATGATTGAATGAATCATTGAGGTTTTCATGGATGAATTTTCCATTATGGGAACAACTTTTTATACTTGTCTTGGAAATCATAAGTTATTTTTAGAAAGATGCATTGAAACCAAACCCATTCTTAATTGGGATAAGTGTCAATTCATGGTTACATAAGGTATAGTTCTAGGTCATAAGGTGTCCAAGAGAGGTCTAGAAGTTGATACTACTAAGATTTATGTTATTCAAAAACTAACACCTCCTGAATATGTCAAATATATTAGATGTTTCCAATGGCATGTCGGTTTGTACCGTAGGATCATAAAAGACTTTTCTAAAATAACTAAGCCTTTGTGTTCTTTTCTGTTCAAGGATGAACCTTTCAAATTTGATGAAAATTGTTTGAAATCATTTAATTTTCATAAACAGAAACTCACCACGTCACCCATTATCATTGCAGCTGATTGGAAGATAACTTTTGAACTTATGTGTGATGATAGTGATATGGCTGTAGGTGCAATCCTTGGATAGGGGAGAAATAAGAAGTTACATGTGGTGTATTATGCAATTATACTGCTAGATGAAGTCCAAAATAATTAAACCACCACTGAAAAAGAATTTCTAGATTTGTTTTCTAGAGAAGTTTAGACAATACTTGTATTGCTCAAAATTCATTTTTCTCACTAATCATTATGCTTTGAAGTACATGGTGTCTAAGATGGAAACTAAACCCATGTTAATTAGAGGGATCTTTTGGCTACAAATGATTTATTTAGAGATTAGGGATAAGAAAGGAGCTGATAATTTTGTTACTGAACACTTATCTAGGCTTTCTCTTACTCAATATGATGATCGTATGGAGATAAACTCTTCCTTTCTTGAGAAGAATCTTCTCACTTTGTCAATCATGAAATTTCTATGGTTTGTAGATTTTTCCAACTTTGTGGCATCAGGTGTGTTTACCAAAAAATATTCCAATAACCAAAGAAAGTATTTCATTTCTAACCTAAAATACTACCATTGGGATGATCCCCTACTGTTTAGAAGATGTGATGATGGTATTTTTAGGAGATGTGTTCTTGATGAAGATATATTGCCTATCCTAGAGAGTTGTCACTCCCCACCCCGAGGAGATAACTATGGTGGTGAATGAACTTCTCAAAAAGACCTAAAATCTAGTTTCTATAAGCCTACAGTCATTAAGGATGCTAGAATATTTGTGGATGGGTGTGATAGATGTTAGAGGTTAGGAAATGTGGGTAGGAAGCAGGAGTTACCTCAAAAAAGAAATTATAGATGTAGAAATTTTAGATGTTTGGGTTTTAGATTTCAGGGTTCTATTTTCATCATCTCTTGGGAATTACTATATACTTGTTCATGTAGATTATGATTCAAAATGGGTTGAGGTAGTTGAACATCCCTACAATCAAGCCAATTCTATAGTAAAATTTGTTAATAATAATATCTTTGAAATATTTGGACTTTCCAAATCCTTTATCACTAATAATGGAACACAATTTAAGAACAATAAATTTAATTCTTTGACGGATAAATATGGTTGTTTTCATAAAAATGGTACTCCTTATCATACACAGTTTAGTGGACAAGTGTAAATCTCATACAGGGAACTAAAACAAATACTTGAGAAAACTGTGTCAAAATCATGGAAAGACAGGTCTCTTAAATTGGATGAAGCTTTATGGGAATATAGAACTACATTCAAGACCCCAATAGGTATGTCTCGTTATAGGGTGTTGTTGGGGAAATGATATCATTTACCTATGGAGTTGCAACATAAATCTTATTAGGCAGTTAAGGTTGTGAACATTGATTTTAAGAGTTCTCGTGTGAGGATATTACATGATCTGGTTGAAATTAATGAGATTATGATAGAGAGTTATGATAATTGAAGGATCATTAATGATAAGACTAAAATCATTCATGATTCTATCATACAAACCAACGAATTCAAACATTGAAATAAGGTTATTCTCTTTAACTGTAGACATAAACTTTTTCCTGGAAAACTAATGTCTAAGTGGTCTGGACCCTTTACTTTAGTGAGAGTTCTGAAGACTGGTGTTGTTGAAATTTTATGTGAATAAAATAATCCATTGTTAGTTAATGTGCAGAGAGTGAAACGTTATTTTTAGTGATAGACAGAGGGCTTGGCTACCTTCAAAGTTCTTGATAATGGATCTTGAATATAGTCTCTATGAAGACTTTAAAACATAGCATTGTATAGGAGAAAACCCATGGTTCTTTTTGTCTTTACATTGTTTTTATGACCTTGAATAACGTTCTACTTTTGTGATCTAAATTTTTGAAATTCCTATTACTCCTTATTCTTGGTCTATTTGTTCTGTTTCAATGTTATCAAGAAGCTGTTGTTTTGTCATTTATGGAGTGGAATTTCAATGCTCAAGGAATAATGAAAAAACTAGTTAGGGAAGTATCTTAATATTAAATTTTGTTTCATTTATATACTCCTTAATGTTTTATGAAATCTACATATTTACAAGAATTAAAATTATATTCTCTATGTTTCTTCTTTTGGAAATTCTACTTGATGTTTATAAATTTTTTTTGTATGTATTGCTACTAAAAAAATCAGCATATGTTTAAAATTATACTCATTTTTAAATGACAGTCATATGTATGTCATTATTTAAATAAAATAGCCGCATGTACTTCACTACTAAAAACTGAATTTCATTGTTATTAATATCATCCACTGCTTGAAACTATGTGTGTGTGGGGGGGGGGATACATGATGCTGGCCTTTTTAATCTACTTTGAGTTGGGGTGTTTAGCTTGAACATTGTCTGCTGTGTTAAATATCCAACTGAATTAATTCTATTAGACTTGATTTCACCCCAATTAATAGTGTAACTACACTTCACTTGTTACTCTTAAGCTATATTGAAAAATATAAATTGGACATAAATGTTAATTATTGTTTTTTCTAATGAACATGTTGATAGTTTATTCATTGTGGAAAAAAAATTTGTTGATCTTCAAAGAGACCCTTTATACATGTCATAAATCTACTAAATTGAAAATATATTTTGAACCATAATTTTTTAATTGTTCTTCTCCACTTTAGAATTTAAATTTGGATAAAAAGTTGGGATTTAAGTTTGGGGGAGGGGGTCAATTCTTGACTGTGCTAAACTATTCCTAAATTTAAGATCATCAATTCATTATTCACTTCAATATTTTTGTAAAAAATAGTTAAATTTTCTCAAATATTATGTCATAAAGTTAGTTTTTACACTATATATTAAATTGATCTTGCCAATGGATTGTATTTCTTTGGTAGTTATGATGTGATTTGAGTCAGAAATTAATGGGGTTGGATGATTTCTGTGTGGTCTTACATAGTGGTTTCATAGAAATCTGTTTTAAGAACTAATTTTGAGAGTGATTTGGGTAAACTGTTATTGGATTTAGGATCATAATCTTTGGAAATAAAAAATTTAACGTAATTCTAAGGAAATCATTTACTTATAATTGTTAAATTATTCACCTTAATGATCCAATATAAATTATTTTTATGTAAATATGTTCGAACTAGAGTACTTTGGGCATCAGGGATCCCCCGGTAAACCTCTGAGACCCTAGATACTGGGTGAGTTTATATTTATTATAATACCTCTATAAACCTTAATAAGTGCATTGAATAGTTCATAGAACATGATACATGTCTTGGGAAAAACTAAATTAAGGGTCTTGGGATAAAAACGAATTCAGTATGGTTAGGGGAATGATGAACGCTGAATGAAGAAGGGGTAAATTGGTTTATATGGTAGTCATTTAGGTTGTATCATTAAGTTGATACAATAGATTTATATGTGTTTAATCACCCAAAATAAAATAGCATGATATTATCTAGAAGGTAATACATGACTAACATATACAATAAAAAAGGATTCAATAGGTTAATATGAATCGTATCTTTAGAAATAAAAATTTAGATGCAAAAAGCCATAGTGTAAAAGTAATGTAACAAAATATGGAAAATGATATAGATACAATGAAATTAAAATATTATTAAATGAGATATATTCATTAATCATGAATTAAATATGTTAGTTTACAAAATTTATCAATGAAATTATGGTGTGTAATATCAAACATGACAAATTGAATTGATCCTTGAGAAACATAAAACATAGAACTATGGAAACGTTTGAATAAAACCCATTGAGGGAATTAATTTAAAACATAAGATTAAATATAATTAATAATTAGAGAATAATGATATGAAATATAAAATAGGTCACATGTATATATTAATTTATTACAGATGGTGTATAACATAGACATCATTAAATGAATTGAATTTTTGAGATAAATGACCATTATAAATAACATAACCATTGAGGAAAGAATCATTTGATGATTATATTATAAGGAATAATTTTGAAACCCTAGAAAATAAATTTTATGTACAATATAGAATATTAATTATGTAGAATAAATCATATTTGGAATTATAGATTCCAATAATAAAGTTTGTAACTCAATGAATGAAAATGGAGTTAAAATAAACCATTACCTTAATTACTGACATCTCCTAATGTATTTTATCATAGTGTAAGAAAAAAATAAATATATTAACAATATATTTCGTAAACATATTTATATAAATAACCTATTATAAACTCATATTCTGATTTTTACAAACATGAATATTATTTAGTTTTTAAATAATTTCAACATTAGGTGTAAGAAATTTTGATTTTTTTGAACGAGTTTCATGATAGTAATGTTTTAAATCATTAATATCCCATTCATAGTCATTCATATACCATAAAATTAAAATTTATTTTCGTTTAATGATATTTTATAATGTTATAATATCATTTTATTAGTGTTTTTGTCAGCATTCCAGTTGGTGTAATTTTTGACATGAATGATTAAATGATTTTTCACTAATATACATTGGTATGTTAATCAATGACTTTAAAATTAATATTAACATTATAAATAAAATATACAATATTTATTTTATTATTTCTGAAATATATTATCAGTAATTATATTCTCATAGGAATCTGTGAAATTATTTTATAGATTTTGTCAAGTAGGTTGTTAGAGCGGCCCAAATATGATCATTCCATAATTAATGTATGGTTCTCATAATGGAAGATCATTATTTTCGAATGAAATGGGCACTAAATAATAATAATGATATTAGTCAAAGTATACTTATATAGTTTTTAATTATATTTTATTGGAGTTTAGAAAATAATAAAGAAACCAGATGAATAACTACAGATGTTACATAATGTAGCTGGTATGTTAGACAATGCACGATGACTATTTTCATTTGTAAATGACTGAGAGATAAATAACTGGATTATAATATATATTTTAATAATTATATTATTATTATTATAAAATTAACATTTAGCGTTAATATTATCCATTGTAACCATTTAAGACAGGAATTGGTGAAATATAGAAGAGGTCACTACATGGAGGTGGTATTCTCCACAATGAATTAATGAAAATTTTATTTTTCTGAATAAAAAAGGTAAAAGGTGGAAATTTATAATTTATAATCATAATATTATTAAGTAAAAAAGTAATAAAATCATTATATAATAAATAAAAAATTAAATTTGGTAATGTAATATATAAAAGAAATTATGTTAGTGAAAAATTAATCACATTAAGGACTAGTGATTTCCCTTGGTAGACTCCTTAGAAATAGAGGTGTTAGTCTATTATATAAAAACTAGATTATCAATGAAATGAAATAAGATTAAAGTTTAAGTGAAAAAGGATGAATTTTAAGAGTAAAATGAATTTTTAGGGTGGTCTTCAAGGGGTGGTGAGAGGTCCCTTTTAGTCGTGTTGAGAATGAATGTTTTATAAATATTTCAAATTAATATATAGATGGTAATTGTTTTGCATATAAATAAGACAAAAAATAGTTAATAATAGAGTGGGGGAGGATAAATGTGCTAAAATTTCATAAGCAATAATTTTCACCGAGGTTTTAAACATGTTTTAATACCTTTACACAAATAATTTTGACATTTACAATTTTTAGTTTCCCCAAGGTTACTAGTTTTTTCTTATGTAAATCAATTTTTACCAATAAAAATTAAATGTAAATTACTATATATTTTGGACATAATAATTAAACATATTAAATAACTTTAATGGATATAAATTATAGTGATAATAATATTTAGTTATAACATTAGCGCATGTAACACATAAAACCCCATTTTTAGAAAGTTTATTTTTAAGATTAAAATTTATGTGAAGGGTAAAATTATCAATGTGTTTGATTACAATGATATAAATCAGTTCATTATAATTATTTTTTTCTGGCTTACAATGAAATCCAAATTTAAATCTTTTTAAAATAATATTTAATAAAAAGAAAATATAGGAAATAATTCTTATTTTAAAATATTACTTATGTTCTCACGATGTTAATAATATGTTTTTAAATTCGAAATATTTTTTTAATATATATATTTTTTCAATATAAATAATTAAATTACAAATTAAATTTTTTTACACTTGTAGGTCTTGTTTAAATAATGATAAATTCATTAAATATTTTTTTTGTAAAAAATTGTGTTTTTCTCTTGTAACCTAAAATAAATATACTTTAGATGAATTCAAAGAATACAAAATATTATTTATTTTTTATTCTAAATAAAAATTGAATTTAATATGGTCAAATAAAAATTATATGATTCATGAATATAAATTTTAATTAAAAAATTATATATTGAAAAACCATTTCATAGGAAATTAACATTGTTAATATATTAAATATTATTATTATTATTTCATATATACTACTAAAAAAATTTGTGTTAATATATTATTCATATAAATAATATTTGATATCATTAATATATTAATTATCTTAAAATAAATTAAACAAAATTTAATTTTATAAGGGTCACATTTTAACAGCATAAATTTGTCATATTTGTTATTTAGATACAATAATTGAATTTTCAACAATGAAATATTATTAATAATGATTTTTATTCATATATTTATTTAATAATTTTGTATCCATATTTTTACACTTAAATTATATAGATTCGTTTTTATATTTATATAACATTTGGGAGTTTGAAAATTTTAGTGTTTCTTGTGATGAAATCTACTTAAAACATTAGGATTTGACGGAAAATATTTAATTTTAATTCATAAGGAATTACATTTTATCACCATAAATAATTATCATCCTTATAATTTTAAATATATGTCACTTAAAAAAATTAGTTATGGGTATATAAAAGATATGAATTATTCATGATATATTTTAAAATGAGGAGTTTACCATAATATCTTAGTTATTAATAGGAAACAAATATTTTCACTTCATCATGTTAACTGATTGCTTATGTTTTCCCTTTGAAACTTGTTAATAAGTGAATTAAATTACAATTCCATTGAGGACTTTCCTTTGGTGGTTCTTACCAATTTTTTGGCATAGATAAAATTTAATCTTATATATTTTATTATCATTACAACCAATAATTCCATGAAACTCCATCATTAACTTATTTGGTGTGCTTGGATACTAAAATAAACTCACATTTTTAATCATATTTCAGGATATCTAGTTTACCATAATCCAATTAATTCTCAATCCATCGCTTATCATGTTAGGTTTCTCATTATAACAGTCCATGCATTACCCATGGGATCCATTAAAAACTTGTTTCCCTTTGTAATCATGCATTACTAAAACCAAAAAGATTTAGCAACGAGTGATGGATAATTAACACCAGAAGGGGATTGTTGTAAAATAATTACATGAAAAATTAAACCTAAAATTTTATTATTCCTATAAATTATTGCATTTGGATTTAGTAAAACACAAATCACTCTTGGTTCATACAAGGATACATTAGGTTTGGTTCTTTAAAATTCCTTAAACCAATTCCATAACGTAATAAATCATTCTCATCGAATTGTAAAGAAAATTAAATTTTATAATTAATATCCCCAAGGAGTGTTTATCCATGTTTACAGTCATAATCCCACTCATATTGTACTATTGTGAATATTGGGTTGATATTCATCCATCTGTTTTCAAGTTTATTACCCCTAGGTGAATCTATGCCATAACCACATCCAATTTCTAGTGTCTCGACAAGGATATAATTGATAGGAGAACCAACTAATCTATATTTTATCAAATCATTGGGTCATTATCCTGTAATTAGACTTATGCCTATTTTTTATACTATTGTTCACTTATATAAATCCCTAAAATTATAAAAAATTAATACACTAACCTAAAGGTTTATCTATAACTTTTAATATTTGATCATCCATTAAGTTATCAACACTTAAATAATCCTCAACTAATATCCTATCTCTTGAAGCTACCTAAAACCTTATCTGATACCTATTACAACACTATGGACTCACACTCCCATATCTACTGTGAACAAAAAATGATATATATATACTATCTTTGATTTAAACTATGGATACCTTGATATATTTATCTGATAATTACATAACATAAAATAAACCTTTCATATAATACATTACAATTTCATTATAGGTTAGGTGATTTAGAGAATTAATAAAGGCCATAAATTAATAAATCCCCTATATTTCTGAACCTAAAAACCTTTTTTATATATATAATAATACAATTAATCAATAATAATAATTAAATATATCCGACATATTATTAAAACAACTGATTATATTAGACATACAACATGTAACACATTTATTCATAACATCATGAAATAGAAACATAAGATGGGGTGAGCTAAAATGCTCTATAACGGTAAAAATTAGAGATAAAAATCAATGATCAGACGTGTTCATAGCTTGGAAATAAATAATATGACTGGAATAGATAATAAACATAATGTAATAATTAAAAAAACTATGAGCATAATGTATTAATGATTGAGATATCAATAAAAAACACATGTATAATAATAATTGATTTCTTAGTGACGAAATTTACAATGATTAAAACATTATTCTATTTCCTAAGAGAATACATCGTGATCTTAGAAAACATGACCTTATATTCAAGGATCTATTATTTGGTAATATTTTATTCTAGTTAGGAAAACACCAAAAATAAAAAATCGTGTTTTCATATGCGACCTATAAATGGGTTGAGGGGATATTATAGACAGTTCACATCCCTAACTAATTCGAACACATTCATCATATAAAGTGAAGAATAAAATATAAAATACATGACCAACATATCATAAAAGTCAATAGAAATTCATATTGAAATAAAAAGTATATTATTTTCAAATATAATCTGAATAAATTTACATATGATATCTAGGTCAACAGCCTTCAAAGGAGGTAAATATAGAGTGTTCACAAAGGGAAGACACTGCAAGAAAATAATTCCTATAATATAGTATTATTTGGATTGGAAAAACCAATGATAGATCTTTTTAGTATAATACCCAAAGTAAAATAGTATAAGATGTATTATAAAGCAATACATGACCTATATATGCACCAAAAAAGGTTAAAAAGTGGGGAATATGAATCATATAGTAGTGAATAAAAATTGAGATGTAAAGCCTTCATGGTAATGGTAATGTATATATGAAAACAACATGACAAGGATACCATAAAATTAAGATATAATGAAATAAAAGGATATTATGTATACATAGAGTTAATAGTGTAGTGAATACAACATATAAAATAAATAATGGCATGAAATATCAACCATATTCCATGGAAATGAAAATAGATACAAATAAAACATATTAGTTTAGAAACATTAAACTAAAAACCCATTGAGTGATAGTTTTTCAAATGGAACATTAAATACCATGAAATGTGAATGAATGAAAAAAAATAAAATAGGTAGTAAGTTCACCGTAAAATATAAAAAAAGGTGTATAACACAAACATATCTCATAGAATTCAATTTGGGGAAATTAACCCATATGTGTTAGAAAATATTTTAAGTAATAATCATTAAATAATGTGGTTATAATAAATAAATTTATAACCCTTGAAAATATGTATGAAATATAATATTATGTATTCAATAGGTATAATGAATAAAACATGGAATAATAGAGTCAATTAATAATATTTGTAACTCAATGGTGGAAAATTTATTATGTAAAAAAAATTCCTTAATTACAATCTTCCACTAATGTTATTGAACAATAGAAACACATAATTCACATAAAGAGATATTACATCTATATAGATGAATATTGGTTACATAATATAATGATTCCATATCCGAATCATATAGATCTAGTATCATTAGAAATATGAAAAAAAACAGAATCATAAATTATCTAAATAATTACCCACTTATTTCTTCATAACATGTACCCTTTATAGACAATTCATACGTAATTCATTTCATCATTACCTCAGAAATATAAACAAAAGAAAATGGTGAGCTCATATTCTAATAGTATTTAAGGGAGATATAAATGATAACATAATAATAACATGATAAAAAGGGTTTAATAAACTGATTGTAACATTTGAAAACCATTACCTACATATCAAGGATCATAAAAATCTCTCATGAATAAATAATGGTAGATCATTAGACATGAATCGGAAGGGAATGAAATATATTGAAAAATTGAATCGTAATATAATCATAAAACATTTATTCTTGGTATAAAAATAAGTATATAAAATCATTTACAAATTAGTAAAATATAATTTTCACATATATGATTGTGGATTGGATTCATCCCCCAAAACGTTGTAGTAGTCAAGGTTCACTCC